>CM036907.1:87354302-92354302 GCA_020800305.1 Porphyrio hochstetteri
TTACTCAAACTGAGAACATATTGTTGCTCTTTGTGTGTGAAAAACATAACATAGCAACTTGTCTTAGCTTTCTAATAGCTTCACGATGTGCTTCTAAACAATGTCAAACTTGTTCAAGACTCATGACATTTGAAGTTGGCAAGTAAATCCGTGTTTATTTTTTTTCCAAAAGTGAAACATTTTAGAAATAAAATGGTTGCCTTTATTTCAAAGGAAAATATTCATCCCTGTTTTTTCTGTTTTCTTTTTTTTTTTTAGACATAAAGTGCTGTGTATGCAGGTTTATTTTTATTTTGTATGTATGTTGCAGTGCTCAACATTTTAATTGCCACTTCCTCAATAAAACTATTGGAAATCTTCCATCTTGCCATTAGCACTTACAAAATAACTGTTAACAATATGTTATCCAGACACAGAAACTTTATAATTAACATTGGACTAGTCTTCAAAGTCTAGTGACTAAAATATATCCTATAAAATTACTGGACTTCATTCAATGCTATTCTGCTGGTTTAATGTTCAATAAATGTGTTGAGGGGAGATATTTGGCAACACGCGTTAGTGTCTCTGGCAGGGAGAGTGACTACAATGGGTTTGGTCTCTGCTGTATGGCAAGAGCACCAAGGCTCTACTAGGCTGCTGCGCAATCACTGGAAGGTTGCTGCTGGTGTGAAATAACGTAGCTCCCAGACACACTGCTGTGCAATCCTTCAATGCAACGCTCCTCCCTTGTCAACTGACAAGAAATTGGACAGTTTTCACATGAGCCATAAAACACAACAGGCAGTGTATTTCTGGATCGTTACAGCACAACCGGGGTAGTGGCAGAACTCAGAAGGCTGAAGGCCAAGTGTCTCAACTACGGGGGAAAATACAAGATTGGCTCTGAAGTGTCTTAATGCTATCCCAAAATGGAATTTCTACAGTACATTAAATAAGGAGGAACATCTAGACCTGTGCCTTTAACACAGACATGGACATGACATCATTGACAGCTAATTAAGACTTATTCCAGCCAGAATTGTGCTGCAGCCATAGCAGGCCATCGCACTGGTAAAGAGTTTGGAGGATGGAATGAAAAGGATTGGAATGCACTTTCTTTTGGATTAAAATATGAGAAAGCTATCATAATGTACTTTTTTTTAAAAGAAGTTTTGCAGGATCAAGGCTCAAGGAGTATCTCCAGATAATCTGGTCATGTGAAGCTCTTTCCCCATGGGAAACCTCTGAAAATAAAACACCTCTGCCTAGTTTTTGAGGCAAACAAGACTGCTGGACCAACAGACATATTGATAGAATCCTGGGAGGTATTTTTACTGAGGTATAGCTCTGAGTTGAGCAAACAGTATCATTGTGTTCAACACTCCGGATGCTCATAGGGAGAAGCGGTTACTGTCCCAGTATACTTTCAGTCCTTTATAAATACGAAATACTTCACATGCCAGATGATATCTATACCAGGAGCTGCCATAGGGATGCCCAGGGTTCCCACCTAGCAAGAAAATTTGGAGTCAGAAGCAAAATCCTTGGCCTTGGAGCCACAGGACTCCACAGGGCACCAAGGAAAGTGGCACAGCTCTCCTAGCCCTGCAGTTTTTGTCCTGAGTGGATCTGAATTCATAGAGAGAAAAGTGTTTAAGTATGCAGTATAAATATTAATACATATTTTTTTTGTATCCAAAATGTGAAATTCCCTAATTTTCCACATTGCTCTTCTAACTCTACAGATAGATAGCAGGCAGTATGAAAGATACAACTGCAGTGTCTGCAGCAGGATTTCCTGCAGAAAAGAAGCCTTAGTATAAACTGGTTTTTTATAGTCTCCCTGTTCTCTGCTCACAGGTCATCTGGTGAGATCACAAGTCAATGTAATGGCTTCAGTGTAAGAAGAGCACCAGGGAAGGGCTTTCATCCTTCATGCTCTTTGTACACATGAACATTGTTTCTGTTAACAATTCGGACACCTGGCCAGACCAGTTATTTTCAAACTGTTTGTCATTGTCTGAGAAGGTTTGGTCTCTTTGCAAACTGTGATTTTTCAGACTTGCCACAAGCATGAGCAGATGTTTGAGTAAGTGGTTGGACTGCTGAGGGGAGACATTTGGGCTCAAAAATGTCTGCTAGGACACAATACAAGCTCATATCATCTGGACGTTTCTCTGCACCAAGTCAGTGGTCTTGAGTTCAGCAATCTGCTAATAATATAATCTAGCAACATACCTGTGAAGTTAAGTTACAGATCATTGTGAGGGTGGCTGAGTTGTCATAGTGTAGCATTGTTATATCATAAAAGTTGGGTCTCAGATGAAAAATGCTGACAATTTTTAGGGAAAAAAACCTTTGTTGAATCACCTTCAAGCATTCAGGATGAAAAGTAATCCCAGGGATTTTGGAGAACATCTTTCCTGTGCCTTTTTTTTTGCCATCATCACATAGTTATCAATCATAAGATCAGAGAAAAGATATCTATAAGGGACTCTAAGAAGTTACCTGGTCAATTCACCTCTACCATGGCAAAGCATGTAATTACTTGTACACGATTCGTTTAATTTGCCTTTCTATCCTGTTTTTTAATACCTTTGATAATGTACTTCACAGTTTCCCTAGACAATCTATTTCAATACTTGTTTATTTATTAACATAGAGACAATATTTTTACTGCTCTGGTACCTTGGATAATTTCCCCTTGTTTAAATTAATTGTTGGGTTTTTTATGGACAAAGGGCATTGTTTTGAGGTTTTCTTCATTCTTTTTGCAACTACCTTCATGTATCTGAAGGCCATTATCACAGTCCTTTTTTATTCTTCTTCTGCTTAAACAATCTAAATTCCTTCAGATGTTACTCACATGATGCAACTTTAGATCTTTGTCCACCATCAGTGCTCTCCTCTGTTCTCCAACTACGACTTGCTGGTGTGCAACATCCAAGGTTTACCCACACTGAATAGAAGGAATGTGCCTTAAGTTTTACAGGTGATATTTCTGCAGGACTGGTGCCTGCTGATCTCTGGGATCAGGAGGCAGAGAGAAGAAATGTGAAGCTTTCACACTGTGACATGGGTAGGTGCTTTTTTAAGACAAAATATTTCTGTGACCATTATTCAACAAAACCATTTTTGTCTTAAAGTTCATTTATTTTTGTTAATATTTGTTTGAATATTCACAGGAGGAGAATGCAGCTGAAAACACAAAAGAAGCTGTAAAAAATTCAGACAGATATTCCTAAAATATTCAAACAGTCTCATTCTGAGTTAATAGAGATGCCTTTCCTTACAGCAAAGCAAGATGATAACTTTTCTGCAAGTTTAATAAGAAAAATGATAGATACTCATTAAAATGATAATAGATGTACATCATGTTGTATTTTAATGATTTAAGAAAAATGAGGCAATGCTTAGAAAGAAAACACAGCATCTCTTATGTTCTAACTGCTTCAAGGAGATGGAGGGGAACAAACAAAAAAAAAACCCCAGCAACAAACAAGCTCTCATCCACACAAGCTGTCCTCAAGGCATGAAAACTTCTTGGACCTGAAAAAGGCGGTTGAACCCAAATGCTTCTCTCTCTTTTTTTTTTTTTTTTTTCCAAGTAAATTAAGCCAGGCTGATAAAAGAGACTGCCTCTGTCCTTAAGTCTTATTTCTCTGGTGGTTATCACTCTATTTGCTGCCATAAGCGCCTAGGAATTCACAGATCACTCACTGTCTCTTTCTTGGAAAGACACAAAGAAAAAGGTCAGGAGATACCCTATCTATCCCACTGCAGGGCCATTGCCAGACTCCCGTGCAAAGAAGCGGTTTCAGGGATTGCCACGTTAGCCTCAGACGAGCAGAGGGGTCGGTGCAGCGAAGTGCAGTGCCACGAAGAAACGCAACCTTACGTCCCAAAGCCCCGCGGCCACCAGAGCTGAGCGCTGGGCTGGCGAGGTTACCCCAACACTGGGTTTGCCCCCTGCTCTCTTTCAAGCTATAGACTCATGTCCAAATGGTTGGTGAGAATTCAGTTCCTTGGGTGCATTGGTGGCTTTGGGAAAAGGCAATCATAGAATCATAGAATCATAGAATGGTATGAGTTGGAAGGGACCCCAAGGATCACAGAGCTCCAACCCCCCTGCCGCAGGCAGGGCCACCAACCTCAGCCCTGGATCTACACTAGGTTGCCCAGGGCCCCATCCAACCTGGCAATCTCTATTCACAGGCAGGGGAAAATCACCAAGTGATTTGTTACAAATTATTCGCCATGCTCTAAGAATAACCAACTTATTTCATTTAAAAAGAGGGCAGAGAGGTTCTCTGCAAGCACATGAGTGTTTTTCCCCAAGGAAAATTTCATAATGGTTAATATAAGCAGAACTACAGTAGTGCATATGGTTAACAGCTGCTTTAACATGATATGGCATAACAACTGTCTGGAAATCATTAGACTAAATTTTCTTTAGTATTTGGATAATTAACCAACAGACAGAGCTATTCCAGCTTATCAGATAATAAATAGATTTTTTTTCTGTATTAATTACAGTACATACAGTCCCGTTTCTCAAAATAATACAGGAAACAATTGCAGAGTGGATGAAAAAAAAAATCATAGGTCTCAATAGATATTTAACAGACATTTAGATCTTTCCAAAATGCTGAAACATTCATGGGTTCCAAAGAAGACTTTCCTTTAAGGAAATTAAAACATAAAACTCTATTACTGTTAAGGTTGCAGAGAGACTAACAAAAGCCTGGAATATAAATATTTATATATGTATAAATTTTGTTAAATGTATTAAACCATAAAGCAGAATTCTCAGGGACTTTGATAATGTAGATCACCTTTTGGTACAAAGATTTTGTAGCAGGTCTTTATTACTCTTCACAACTGCCACCTTTCCCCCACTTTTATCTGCCCGTAATAGTTTTGCTGGATGTACAGCTATTTCTTTAGGTTAAACAGTGATATCAAGGAAAGAAATTTAGCTCTTGTAATATTAAGCAGAGCCAAAACTGAAGAGGAAGAGAGATCAGCAAAGCATATGGAGGGCAAAATAGCCTTCCTGGCTTTGTGTTGATGTACAGAAAGATAGAAGCCATTGTCATCTGGCATAAAAACACATGTGCACGGTGTCAAGAAATTACAGGAAGGAAGCTTGAAAGACAGAATAATTTAACCAGCCAACAACTCTATAATTTGTTAATGTTCCTGGTCCAGAGGTTTTGTTGCCTATTCAAACTTTATTCACTCCGCAGAATAATTAAATTTTAATGATAATATCACTTTGAAAAGCTTCTTTAGCAACCAAAACTGGTCAAAGGGACCACCTAAAATTTAGATGGTACACAAGTAGCAGAAATAAATATTTAAGATTTCAGAGCTGAATTCTTGTCAACTTCCTATGAGTCCAGGCAGTATGGAGGTAAGGAATGATCATGTTAAGCTTTCTTTTTCTGCTTCCCAGGGTGTTTGCACGTGTGTTTTTGTGCACCTGTCCTTCCTTGAAGAATTCTGTCCTTCCAGCTCAGAATTCATGTTAAATGCCCACAGAAAGCTAAAGCTGTCCCCTGATTCAAGTACATTCCATGGTTTTTTGAGTGTGGCTGTTAAATGCTCTTAATAGTTCGGTTATTAGTGAAGCTTTTGGAGTGGGGAGGGAGAAGGGACATGACCAAAATAGAAATAGTTACTCAGCTGCCTGAGAATGAGCCAGAGTAATTTGACCCAATTGCCTCTTCTTTTGCATTTTACTAAATGCAACCTTCACTCTAGTTGCTCCACAGCTTTTCCCTTTGGACCTCATATGTACCAAAGCATCCATTTCTTTACAGCACACATCTGAAAACACAGCGGTAAATGCTGTCCTATAATGGACTTTGAAGCACATGTGTGTTCTTCCTTGGTAAAGATAGATTCCTTTTCAATGGTAGCCATTTAGTAAGTAATATGTGCAATGCACTGGTGCCTGAATCGGATGTGTTGCACTTCTGCTACTACGTGACGTTCATAGAAGCCAGGAACAAAAGACTTATTAAACATCAATAGCTTTTCCACAAACTCACCACCACTATTAATTAACTGCCTGGTAATGAGTGTAGAGTGCTTTCTAAAGTCCAAATCTGGTGATTTGGCTGGAGTTCAACAATAATCCTACCATACTGATGGGCTTCGACAAACTACTAAAATGCCTATTGGTGGTCTTCATGGGACAGTATAGTCAGTAAAGGTATTGGTTGCATTCCACATGTATATGTCTTCTGTATGATTCATGGTCCAACATGAGTAATGACTGCAATTCCTGTAAGGTCATGGAGTAGGCTTACACTATGCACATATCTGATCACTTTTGTTCAATAGAAGTTGTTGCAGCACAGATCAAGAGCTCATTTAACTCAGAGAACTAAACCTTGGGAACAGATACGCATTGATTGCTTCTAGTTTTGGTTCCATGGGAGACAACTGAAAAATTCACATTTCCTTAGAAATGTCACAAGTTGAGCTATTTCTCCCAGATCTCTGTATAGCAGAGAATGCTTGTGGGCTGAACAGTCTTGCACAATATAAGATATTTGTTACTTAAATCTCAGGAGCACAGTTCGTTGTGTTTTGTCTTCTTCAAGTTTGACCCATAACCTTGCTAAAAGCACAAAAAAGTCACCCTGTTCCTGAGAGGGACCTCTTGAGTTGCAGGAGTGGAAGTCTCACCATCTTCCAACTGAGCATTGCCTCCCTTGCAGAGCGCACTGGGACACTTTTGCTGTACCTGCCACAAACCGCCATACACAAGCACATTTTCACAGTAGCAGATTTCCAGCCTCCCAAAGGAGTTTACAGGAGTGAGATGTCAACTCTCTGATGGGTTACTATTGCTGTCATCTTGGCACAAACGTAGGTGCACAGCCATTCACGTACGACAGGTCATGAGTAAACAAGCATATAGGGCTCTTGTGAGCGTGGGGAAAAAGTAATCCTTATTGAGGGAAAAGAGTTTTTACCTCACTTGCCCTTTTCCAATCTTATATGACAATAGCTAGAGTAAGTCTGCACAATAGAGTCGGATTCTAATCACAAACTAATGTCTCTGTTCTCAGCACATTGGATGAGGAAAAAAATTTCTGTTCCCTTTCCCATTGTTGGCCTCCGACCAAGTTCCATGTGGGTCTAATACTGCAATCTTCATTCAAATAAGAAGAGATTTATCAAAGTGAGGACCAGGATTTTTGTCTATAAAATCAGCTGGTTCCTGTTAGAAGATTCATTCAATCATGATGACATTTGTGATATCTCCACCAAAATCAGCAGAACTCATTCCTTTCGCTTTGCAAGATTCGTCTCATTGTATCTTATCAAAGTCCTTTTTGTTACTCAGACCAGTGACTGTAAAGAATTATCAGGAAAAAAAAATAACTCTGGAACTGCTTAAGACTACTGATTCCATGAGGGGGGTGGGATGAGTGCATAGAAATCCCCTTCCAAATTAATAGCATTTGAATCCTGGAACAAATGTCACACAATAAAGTTGTCTTCAATATTACAGTAAATTTAATGAGCCTTAGAGCAATTTGGTCACAATAATAAAGCACAGAATCATGCAAATAACACTAATAGTAGCAGACAAATTCTAAGAAAAAGTATTGCATCTATCTGACAACAATGATGGTTAGAAGATGAGTAATTAAATCAGAAAACAAACTTTCAATGGCAAGCTTACTAACCAGACATTTTGTAATTTAAAATATGTCTAAAAAAATTAGCAAGAAATTATCCTACCATGCTATTTTTTTTTCAGTTTTATATATTCCATCTTTGTTTTCAGTATTTAGGCAAAACTTTGTAGGAATGCTCTTCATGGTTAGCTTCTATTTAACATTTCTCTTCTGTTACTTGGCACTAGGAGGTAAGAAATGACAGTAAAAGAAAAGTAATGGGTCAGTGAAAGAAAAAAACCAGAGAAAATATCCAGCTTCAATCCCATTTTCTGTAGCATTATAAGGTGCTCTTAATCTGTGAAAAATGGGAAATGGCACATTATAGTTCCTAAATGCTGTTAAAGCCTGAATGTACCAATCCACTTTCAAAAAGTGACAGCAATGTTTTTGAAAGGACTGCTGCCAGACAACAAACAACATCTACACTTTGAGAAGTGAAATTTGTGTCCTAGAACTTACTGCAAGAACAGGGAGAGCATTACTGACCATCTTTACGGGTGTCTGAAGACACATTTAATCCATGAGCTAATTGATTTATTTTGGCAGGAGAGCTGTCTTTTCCTCTTTCTCTTCTTTTCATTTTTTTCCTTGTGAAAAAAGGAGGCTATCAGGACAGCTTTTAAAAATGTGAAGATCTGCTTAATAAACTCCTTTGAGAGTAGTTGGAACACAGATGTTTCTTGAAATTATTAGTTATAGCTGAAGATAAAACAATGATGGCAAATTAGAATTCTGAGTTTTATACTGTGCAGCTATTAAATCTCTTTTTCTACTGGTGATCTTATCCAGCCATATGCAACAAATGAGTTACTGCAAAGCATGTAGTGAATGTACCACACGTACATAGCCAGATAGTTGGATGACATATGGCTAATGCAAACATTTGCACTCTTCTTCCATGGGGGAAGCGTTTCCTTCTGTAATGTAGAGCATCAACAATTTAATATCCCAAAGTGCAACCGATACAAGAGACAATGTTGGTGGGGCTTTTTTCACAGCAAATTTCACAGCACTATCCCTGTGGCTGTTCTCCTACAATGCATAGCAGCAAAGTTTGTGTCGCTCTGCACACTTGTTGCAGAAAAAGCACTTGGTTGCCTTTGACCAGCACAACTGGCCATGTTAGATTTTGGCCTTTGGAAAAAGGGCCTTCAGCATTGGCACTTAGGGATCAGGAACTGGAACTTCCAGGCACTGTACACACAAGCACCTAAGAACAAAATTCTTGCTGCCCTGGAGAGTTCACAGGCTTGAGAAAGCCATTTTCTCCTTGGGCAGCCAGTGGTGGCTTGGACACGGGCCTCACCAATGGCAGGCAGGCATCTCCCAGCTGTGAGCACAGGCATGCAGCCTTCGGTTCCTATCCAGGCTGTGCTCTTAACTACTGCCCACAATTAAGTCTTGTTTTCTCCATTTTCACCATGTCAAAGCTCTGTAGCTGTTCCTCTCTGGTTTTTTTTTTTTGGTTTTTTTTTTTTTTGTAGGGGTTGGAAGGGACCTCGAGAGATCATCGGGTCTAACCCCCCTGCCAAAGCAGGCTCCCTAGCTCATATTGCTCAGATAGGCGTCCAGGCGGGTCTTGAATATCTCCAGTGAAGGAGACTCCACCACCTCCCTGGGCAGCCTATTCCAGTGCTCAGTCACCCTCACTGTGAAAAAGTTCTTCCGCATGTTGGTGCGGAACTTCCTATGCTCCAACTTGCAGCCATTGCCCCTTGTCCTATCCCCACAGACCACTGAAAAGGGGCTGGCTGATTCCCCCTGCATCCCCTGCTTCAGATAATTATAAACTTTGATTAGGTCCCCCCTTAGTCTTCTCTTCTCAAGGCTGAACAGTCCCAGCTTACTCAGCCTTTCCTCATAGGGGAGATGCTCTAGGCCCTTAATCATCTTCGTAGCCCTTCTTTGGACTCTTTCCAGGAGATCCCTGTCCTTTTTATACCAAGGAGCCCAGAACTGGACACAATACTCCAGGTGGGGCCTGACCAGGGCAGAGTAGAGAGGGAGGATCACCTCCTTTGACCTGCTGGCTACACTCCTCCTGATGCATCCCAGGATCCCATTGGCTCTCTTGGCCACCGAGGCACACTGCTGGCTCATGGCCAACCTGTCATCTACCAGGACCCCCAGGTCCTTCTCCACTGAGCTCTTCTCCAGCAGGTCATCCCCCAGCCTGTACTGATACAAACAGTTGTTCCTTCCCAGGTGCAAGACTTTACACTTGCTTTTGTTGAACTTCATCTGGTTTCTCACTGCCCAGCTCTCCAGCCTGTCCAGGTCTCTCTGGATGGCAGCGCAGTGCTCCTGCGTGTCAGCCACTCCTCCCAGCTTTGTATCATCGGCGTACTTGCTGAGGGTGGATGTTATTCCCTCATCAAGATCGTCAATGAAGATATTAAACAGGACTGGACCCAACACTGAGCCCTGGGGAACACCGCTGGTAACAGGCCCCCAGTCAGATTCTACTCCACGAATCACAACCCTCTGGGTTCGGTCCGACAGCCAATTCTCAACCCACCTCACTGTCCACTCATCTATCCCATGCTTTCTCAGCTTTGCTATCAGGATGTCATGGGAGACAGTATCAAAGGCCTTGCTGAAGTCAAGGTAGATGACATCCACTGCTCTCCCTCCATCTACCCAGCCTGTCATGAGATCGTAGAAGGCTATGAGGTTGGTCGAGCACGATTTCCCCTTAGTGAATCCATGCTGACTACTCCTCATGACCTTCTTCTCTTCCAATTGCTTGGAGATGGCATCCAGAACAAGCTGTTCCATTACCTTTCCAGGGGCAGAGGTGAGGCTGACTGGCCTATAGTTACTAGGTTCCTCCTTCTTGCCCTTTTTAAAGACTGGAGTGACATTGGCTATCCTCCAGTCTTCAGGCACTTCTCCTGTCCTCCAAGACCTGTCGAAGATGATAGAGAGCGGCTCAGCAATCACCTCCGCCAGCTCCCTCAGCACACGTGGATGTAACCCATCTGGGCCCATGGATTTGTGTGCATTAATCCCTTTGAGCCGCTCCTGGACCTCCCCTACTTGAACCAGAGGGAAATTCTTCATTTCCCAATCAGTCCTACTCTCATCCAGTGTCTGTGGGTCCCGGGGGGCCTTTGAAGTGAAGACCGAAGCAAAGGCGGCATTCAATATCTCCACTTTCTCAGCATCCCCCGTAACCAGGACACCCTCCTTATTCAGCAAGGGACCTACATTATCCCTGGACATCCTCTTACTGTTCACGTGTCTAAAAAACCCCTTTTTATTATCCTTTATGTCCCTTGCCAGCTTAATTTCCAAGAGGGCTTTAGCCTTCCTAGTTGCATCCCTACAGGCCCTGACCACATTCCTGTATTCTTCCCAGGTGCTCAGACCCTTTTTCCATGATTCATAGATCTTCTGCTTCTCTTTGAGTTTGCTCAATAGCTCCCTGTTCATCCATGCAGGTCTTCTGCCTCTCTTTCCCCATTTCCTCCTCAAAGGGATGCATCGTTCCTGTGCTTGGAAGAAGTGCTGTTTGAATGCTAGCCAGCTCTCGCAGGCTCCCATTCCTTCAAACAGCGTAGCCCACGGGATAGCCCCCATTAAGTGGCGGAGGAGATCAAAGTTAGCTCTACCAAAATTCAGGGTAGCTATCCTACTTTTTGGCTTGCTT
Source organism: Porphyrio hochstetteri (assembly GCA_020800305.1). Classification (NCBI taxonomy): domain Eukaryota; kingdom Metazoa; phylum Chordata; class Aves; order Gruiformes; family Rallidae; genus Porphyrio; species Porphyrio hochstetteri. The sequence continues at coordinate 87,365,640 of CM036907.1, forward strand.
CTTCCACCCAGGATCATGAACTGAACCATTTCATGGTCGCTTTGCCCTAAGCTGCCCCCGACCTTCACTTCCCTAACAAGTCCATCCTTGTTAGTGAAAACAAGGTCCAGCAGCCGCCCTCCCCTTGTGGGCTCCTGCACCATCTGTAGCAGGAAATTGTCTTCAACACACTGCAGAAATTGTCTGGACTGCATACGACTGGCCGTATTGCTTGCCCAGCAAATATCTGGGTAGTTGAAGTCCCCCATAAGGATCAGTGCCTGGGAACTTGAGGCTACTTCTAACTGTTTATGGAATGCGTTATCTACCTGCTCCTCTTGATCAGGGGGCCTATAGCACACTCCCACAACAATGTCCCCCATACCGGTTTGCCCCTTGATTTTAACCCACAAGCACTCGACAGAAGGTTCATCCTTCCCCAGGTGGAGCTCAACACATTCTAGGTGCTCTCTCACATAAAGAGCAACTCCTCCACCTCGCTTCCCTAGCCTGTCTTTCCTAAAAAGCACATAGCCATCCATGACAGTGTGCCAGTCGTCCAGGTTGTCCCACCACGTCTCTGTGATTGCGATGAGATCATGGCCCTGCAACCGCACAAAGATCTCTAGTTCTTCTTGTTTGTTCCCCATGCTACGTGCATTTGTGTAAAGACAGTTCAGTGGTGAAGCAGATGTAGGTATCCTCAACGGCCCACAGCGAGATTTCTGACAGGGGACTGGCAAAAGTGGCTCCATGGAGGAGTACTCAAGGCAGTCCACAGAATTTTCCCTACTCTCACGTGGAAAAACGTCCCCAAGTCCACGACTGTGCTGTAGGTATTTACCTCTTCCCACCGTCAACTCCCGTTGTGTCTCCCGAAGCCTAACCCTGGCAGCCGCCTTAATATCCCCTTCCCCCTTCCTAACTAGTTTAAAGCATGATCGATGAGCTCTGCTATCTCCTGGGCGAGGATCCGCTTTCCTTTATAGGACAGGTGAGCCCCATTAGCAGTACTCATGCCAGGAGCAGAGTACACCATCCCTTGGTTAAAGAATCCAAAGTTCTTGCGCCGGCACCAGCCTTTTAACCACACATTCAACTCGTGGGTTATCCTGTCCTGCTCTGAGCCCCTCCTCCCACAAGTGGGGATAGAGCAGAATATTATTTGGGCTCCCCCCCCCTCAACAGAGCGCCCCAGGTCCCGGAATTCCCTTTTGACAGCTTGCAGGCTACACTTTGTGATTGCGTCCCTGCCTGCTTGAACTATCAGTAAGGGATAATAGTCAGTGGATCTTACCAGGCCTGGTAGCCTTCTGGTAATATCCCTGACCCGGGCTCCAGGGAGGCAACACACCTCCCTGCGTGTAGGGTCTGGCCTACATATAGGCCCTTCTGTCCCTCTGAGAAGGGAATCTCCTACTACGACTACCTTCCTCTCTTGCCTAACAGAGGCAGTCTCAAGGCGTGCAGATGACCGCCTCACTCTAGGCCTCCGCTTTCTCTGAGGCAGAGGGGCTCCATTCATCTCCTCAGGTACCTCCTCCTCAACTGCCAGGGCCCCAAACCTGTTGCTCAGGGACACCTGAGGGGGTGGGGTAGGTAGGCAGGGGGAGTGCCTACGACGCCAAGTCGGGACTGTCTTCCAGGCCTCCTCGGGGTTTGGGTCACTCCCATTAACCTGGCACGGGCAGTGAGGGGGGACCGTCTTCAGGTGTGAGGTGTCATCCCGACTGTCTTCCTTTTGTGACGCCAGGGAGCTACTCCACCAGTCAATCTCTCGCTCGCAGTCCCTGATCACCCGCAGTCTTTCAACCTCTTCCTTTAGTTGTACCACCAAAGCAAGCAGGTCATCGACCTGCTCACACCTCAGACAGGCTAGGTGTTTGCCTCTTATCCCAGGCAACTGCAGGCTCTGGCATTCCCTGCAGCCTGAGACCTGGACCGCAGCATCCCTAGGCAGGCCCTCCATCGGGGTTGCCCGAGATTTGCAGGGGGAACCTCTGCGCCTGGTGGAGACCATGGTTAGCTGAGCACACAGCAGACAGGGAACCCTCAGCTCGCCCTTTTGTACTCTGCGAGCCGGTCCTCTGAGTATACCCCCTCAGCAAACTAGGAGGGGAGGCTTGCTCGGCCTGCTTGCTCTGCCTGCGCGAACTGCCTCGCTAACTGCCGCGCCACGCCCTTCTGACGCGCCACGCCCTGTTTGCCCGTCCTGGTCGCCGCGCTCCGGGTCGCCGCGCTCCCAGAGGCCTCTCTTGTATGGAGAGGGATAATTCCTGTCGCCCTTAGCTCCGCCCCCGATGAGTCACCGCTCCGGGCAGTGCAGGGGACGAACAATGGCTGTTAATGGGTGCTGATGGCCACTGATGGGTGCACCTCTGCCTCTCTCCTTTTGATCTTAGGTGCTTTTTGTTAGTTGCCCTCGCGGATCTATGTCCGGGGGTTGTTGCTCGCAGAAAGGGGGTCCCTCGACGGAGTCTCCCGCTTCAGAGCCCTGCTCCTCAGCAGCAGCTTTTTTTGTTGTTATATTCCCTTTCAGATCCATCACTTTTCCCACTAGAGCTGGTTTAAGTCATCAGAGTTTTAAATTTAGTCCTGGCAGAAGTCAGGGAGTAGGTTTCTGTGCCCACCTCCAGTGATATAAGGCTAACCTTGGGACCCATGCTTCCAGCTGAGTCCAGTGCCAGGCACAGGAAAGCTAAGCATGCTGATTTTCCTGTGCCCTCAGACTTTGCCTGCCCATCTACCGGCAAAGCCTCTCCAGGCTGCCCATGGCGGCTGCCACAGTAAACAAAAAGCAAATTCAGCAAGGCTATGCTGGGTTATATCACCTGAGGAGCTGGCCCCTGGTCTCAGGAGCTTCTCTTGAAGTTCACTGGGAGATTTCCAGCCAAAAATCTTCATGTTCCCTTTCCAATAATGGCTGCTTTTTCCAATGCTGAGAGCAGAGTTCTCATAAAACGTGTACTCTTGTTATTGTTATGGGACAGTAATGCTAATATTATAGTAGTACCCAGAGGCCTGGAACATGGTCCTGCCACGTTGTATACTGAACAAACATAGCCGTGGGTTTTGGCCAAGGCATCAGCTCTGCTGTGGCAGCAATTACCGCCATGTGCCCACAGAGGAGCTGGGTATATCAAGCAGGAGCAAACCCCCACAGCTGCTGGGTAGATGCCTTCAAAAACCCACACTGTTATGACCTGAGGGTGGATTTTCACCCTCCTTTTCACAACCTAATGAAACCTGCCAGAAAAAAAATGGATAGGGTACAGCATAAGACAGAAGGCAAGATAGGAAGGTCATCATGACCCTCACAGAAGAAGTAAGAAAATATCTGATCTGTGTACCACCACAGGCTTAATAGATTTGTTTTATTAGAGGAAACATTGCAGTCACAAGATGGCCCTTCCAGAGAGATTTTAATGACTTATGGTAACCAATAACTGGCTTATGCTCTCTCCTGGGGTGCTGAGATCACCCTTTCACATCTAAAAGGGAATGAGAAAGTACACACTCCCAGCGTTTGGCTCTCAGACATGTCTGCAAAGAAGAGGGTGACAGGAAAGATGCCACCAGAGTGTGTCTGAAGGAAGCTTTCCATGGTTCAGACACATGAGCTGCTGGAGAGACACTGAAGCCCATAGTTTGTTCATTTGTTTATGTCAAGAATTAAAAAAAAAACCCAACAGATTTAATTAGTTTTAACGTATTTAGTTAAACATTTAACCATATTAGCATGAGAAAACCATAGTTACTGTGCCAGTTGGTTTGCTGGAGAAGCAATTACCGATTGATAGACATGGTTTATCAGCACACTCTAAACACTACGTGTTAACTGATGTAACATTCCCCAAGCACAATTTCCGTCCTCATACTGCTGTTAGCTATCTGTCCTGGGGTATCTGGAGGCTGTCCCCATACTTCACCATCCCGTGAGGTACTCTACAGGCGCACAATGTTTCACAGACCTTATTTCAAAGACTTTTAAAATTACGTTCATGGTTTCTGGACTGGATTCTCTGTTAGTTTAGATTGGCAACCCAACATTGACTTTAGTGGAAGTCTGGTAATTTACACCAACTGCGAATTTGGATCTTTATTTCTTCTTCTTTTTATTTCTGAGGACAGACTGGTTTATTTTAAAAGCTGGCTGCTGACTAGAAATGTGTGAAATAACTTTTTTTGCTGCATAAATATTTTTAAACAGTATTTTCAAGGATTTTGCAATGAGTTACATGAAGCTGGCAAAGCTGTGGTACCCCCTTCATCCTGTGCAAACAGAATTATGTAAAGATCAGGCCTTTGGGACATTAACATGTTCAAGCAAAAAAACATTAAAAAGCAAGATTTTTTTCCCAGAGACCCTTAACCTTTCCCCACCCTGACCCCTGGAGTGACATTCCACCATCCAGAGATTTCACCTGATTTATCCTGACCACCCCCACTAGATTTTTTTGTAATACCCCAGGTAGAACCAACTGGCCAGTTCTCTCCTTGCATTTGCCACCACCGCAATGAATAATTAATATCATGCTGTGAGTCCCTTGGTCTATAAAGACTTCTCCAAATTCAATTAAATTTCTAAGCGTAGGCATGAGGCCATCTAAAAGTTGTTTTTCCCTTGAATTTAATAGGTTTTGGCCTAGAAAGCTGGTCCTCTGGCCTGGTAGTTTTTCCCACATAAGGGAGGCCTTTCTTCTTCTTCATTCTTCAGAATTACCTCAAGATCCTCTTAGCAGTAAGCACTCACTTAGCCATACACCTCCCCAGAATATTTTATGTGATGGAGCTCTTCTAAACATGGACACAAATATTTATGACTGTACTGCAAAAGGTCTCTGCATCACTTTGAGCATTGTCTAAGGCCAAAACTCATATCCAAGGAATCAAGTTTAAAACCTTGACATGAAAAATCAGGGCTTGGCATCTGATTCTCGAAGGAGGACTACACCCCTGCTAAGGCTGGAGGGATGCCTTGCCTTCTCCAGAGCTGCCTCTTGCCCAGCTCCAATCATGTACCTCAGTATCTTCTCTCCCATCCAAGGCTTTCCTTCCCATCTCACCAGTGTTCTGGGAAGACGGTCCTACTCTGTGCAATATCCAGTCTCTCTTGCTGATGAAGAAATTTGCCTCCTCACCTCTAATCATTCTTAAAACAGGCTCCCACAGCTGTGCACTGGTGTCACCAAAGTAAAAAGATAACAGTTTGGACCACAGCAAGACAGACACGGACAGACACCTACAGGTATGCAGGATGTCTTTGATCCCTCCTTTGAGCTTGAACTCTTTTCCCTTCCTCATCCTCCAAAGGCAGTGGTGCAAGGCTGCATGTGGGTGGGCAAGAGCTGTGCAGCCTGCTTTTTGGGCATTATGGTATTGATGGCTCCTCCTGGTTTTTGCTTCATTTGAGGACCTTCATGCCTTGCACTGTTGCACTCCCCATTTGATGGGAACTGATGCTGCTGCCTGACCCTTTCCAACCTGTCTCCCACCTGCCTGCTGCTTGGCCTCACCTCGCTTTGCACTCCAAGCCCCATGGGATTGCTTTCCCAGCTGTGCACTGGCTCTTCATTCTTGCACTCCTGTCACAGACATGCAAGAACACACACCAATGCATCCTCCTCTGCAAGGATTTCTGCAGCTCTCTGCCCTCCCTCCTGCTCCCAGTTCCGACGTTCCCAGCCTGGCAGCAAAGACTGGCTGAGAAGAGGGATGCAGAGAGCCCAGGGACAATCATCCACCTGAGCTGCTCCCTCCTGCTGAAGGTGGAGAGCAAGGCACAAGGGGCCAGGCAAGGAGAGCTTCCTCCTGAAAACAGAGCTGAAATTTATAAGATGGCTGGAGTTCTGCCTTTAGATCTTTCCTGGCTCTGCTCCCAAGAAAATCATGTCAGTGAGAAGAGCTGGAGCACTGCTGGTTTCCCCCCCTTCTCCTCAGCCCTGGAAGACCTGCTCAGAGCTCAGCTCTCCGGCTTCTGAATCGCGGCTGAGCTGCACGCAGAGCTGGCCATCGCCCCCAGCCTCTGCTCTGCCCCTCCATGCGCCGCTTCTATGTATCACAGGTGTTGTGCATTTCCCTCGAAGGACTGAAAGGACTTTTCAAGAGCTCCAAAATCACTCAAAGTTAATGGGAGCTGGGAGCCCAAAGCGCCCCTGAGGAGCTGCACTGCCCCAGCACCACTCAAGCCCTGATGTGCACTGGAAGTGGGATTCCTGAGTCACAGGATGCTTTTAAAAATGTGTTTCGTTCTCTCACACAAGCAGGAGCCAAGAGCTTGCGAGTTCTGGTCTTGCTTCTGCAATTAAACTGCTCTGAGGCTTTTAGGCAAGTCACAATCCTATTGAGCCTCTTTCACCATCTGTAAAATGGAGATAACAATATTTAACATCCTTCCAAAGTAAATGTTAATAAGACTTCAGCAGCTTATGTCTTCACAGGGTCTTGAAGATACGAGGCGCTGGGAGAGCATTATGTGTTGTTGTTACTAATTGTGAATATCCTTCCCTTTAGTTTGTTGTCAATTATTATTAAAAGTGAGAATTTGTGATCCAATGTAACATTACTCTGAAAAGATTTAGTATCTTTCACAGCCTGTAAATAACTTGGTTGTATTTGTCTGATGCAGAGATGGTAATAGGAAACAGATTTCAAAAGTGGTGCAAAAAGGAATGTGTGGTTATTCTGACAATATAGTTTTCTTAAATTTAAACCTGATAAATCAGCTTTGGGCTCATATTTTCTCTGAGAAGAATATTTTTAAGTGAGGCAACATAAATGAATTCCGTAATTGGAACATAAACATTAGCACTATGTTTCTACCCTTCCGTTTGTACTAATGAATAAACAGACACATGTTGGGGCTTTAAACAACATTTGGCAAGGAAGGAGAGGGAATTTGTTCACAAATTGACGAAGGAATCTGACAAAGGTCTTCCTGCTACCAACTTTTTGACCCCAACAACTGAAAAGCGACCCCATGCATTGTAGGGCTAGGCAGTTAGTGTCACAGAGGGCACTGTGGCATATCAACTGTTTACCAAACATGAGATACCTATCTGAGGTAATCTAAAATTTGGCAAATGAAAGATAATTGGAGTAAAGATGTTAGATCAATTGCCCCCCCCCAGCATGGGAAGTTACTCATGCACAAGAAAGCTCTGCTATGTTTCCTTCATCTTGTTCCTTTTTTTTTCCCCCTCAGGAAACACAGGACACTAGATATATCTGCTCAGGCTCTTCATCTCCAGCATGGATGTTGTTTTTCCTCTCCCATCTTGCTCATTCCAATGGATTCACACTACCATGGACTTCCCTCTAGTGGGAACTAGCCCTAAAAATCAACCTTAATGTAGAGAGTGGAGTAGCTTTTGGTTGTCATGTCATGAAGTCAGTTTAGGAGATGGAGACATGTTCTCAGGGAAACGGAATTGCTGGTTTGGGTCTTCCTCTTAGGGATTTCCAGCTCTGCCCCCTAACACCAAAGGATTCCCAACCCTTCTGGATCATGGCCAGCAGGGACAGAGAGGTGATTGTCCCTCTCTACTCTGCCCTCATGAGGCCCCATCTGGAGTACTGTGTCCAGATCTGGGGCCCCCAATACAAGAAGGATGTGGAACTGTTGGAGAGGGTTCAGAGGAGGGCCACAAAGATGATTAGAGGGCTGGAGCACCTGCCCTATGAAGAGAGGCTGAGGGAGCTGGGCTTGTTCAGTCTGGAGAAGAGAAGGCTGCGGGGGGACCTCATTGCAGCCTTCCAGTACCTGAAGGGAGCTTATAAGCAGGAGGGGATTCAACTTTTTTAAAGGATAGGCAATGACAGGACAAGGGGGAATGGATTAAAACTAAAGGAAGGAAGGTTTAGATTAGATATTAGGGGGAAGTTTTTTACAGAAAGAGTGGTGAGGTGCTGGAACAGGCTGCCCAGGAGGTAGTGGATGCCCCATCCCTGGAAGTGTTTAAGGCCAGGTTGGATGGGGCCCTGGGCAACCTAGTGTAGATCCAGGCCTGAGGTTGGTGGCCCTGCCTGTGGCAGGGGGGTTGGAGCTCTATGATCCTTGGGGTCCCTTCCAACTCATGCCATTCTATGATTCTGTGATTCTATGGTGCGTCAGCTGAAGGCTGGTTGATGTTGCTCTTCTATTCTTTTTTAGAGGAATGAGTAAGCTCACAACCATGTCTGCAAAAAATGAAGCCTGGACTCTTTCTTCCACGGCTGAAGTTTCTTATTTTCTCAAGCCACGTAGCACCACTGTGTAGGTCCAGGTGTATGTATGGTTTTGTGTGGTTTTAATGTCGCTTCTTACATCCTTTAGATTTAAATCCATAATATTTTTCTAACATAATAGCAGTCTTGGAAGGGTCAGCCCTAATGAGTCATATTGTAGTTGGTAGAGGCTCTCCGAGTATATGGATCTTGAATGGAATTTCAACTTCTGTGGAGCTAAATCAGATAGGAATTTCTCAAAAGAACAGAAAGAAGTGAGAATGTTAGTCTTTTCCATATTCCTAAGCAGCCAGTTATTTTGGAATCTATTGCAGATGTATCCCATTAACTGTCAAGTCACTTAGTAAACCCACCAAATTACTGCACGCTCACTCAATAAAAGTACTAGATACATAAAAAAGCAAGGAAGTTCTCAAGGTTTTTCTTAAACCTAACCAGAAAACAAAATTGTTTGTTCTCTCTTTTTCTTTTTCTTTTTTCTTTTTTTTTAACCAAGGAGTACAGCCAGGGAAAATGAATGTTAAAAAACAAGAGCACAAAATGAGGGCTTACATTTCCAAACCTCGACATACCACATGTGCCTATAAAATACAGGAAATGGGTACAAATGTGAAGCTGCACAGAGGATTAGAGGCACATGAACACATTTAAAGCAGGTGGAAATAATGTCAGCTGGCGCTGTAATGTTAGGTTTGTACCAGGGGCAAAGAGTAGGTGGGGCTATACTGCTATTAACTTACTTTTGATACAATTTTTGTGAAAAGAAATCATAAGTTTAAACAATTTCTAGCATCCTTACACAAATGTACAGATGTTAGTTGCATCTCTCTTCCCACCGCTTTGAAGACAGGAAAGCCTCCAGGCCTTCAAGCTCAAATGCAAAGCCTTCCAAATCCAGAGCACTACTTTGTCAACAAAAGGAGCCTTGGGGAACATCACTGAAGTGACTTTTTTTTTGTCAACTGGCATTACAGTGTCATGCAAGGCCAACACATGACATCAAGCTATTGGGAAATCTGTGCCCTGGTGCTAAGTTATCCATGAATAAACGTGTCATGCATTAAAACAATGATGGGATGCAGGCAGGACAAGTAATAAAATGGCCTCTACTGCCCCCACAGACTCATCCTTGCAAGATCAGCACAAAAATTCCCCTACTAATTCCCAAGTAGGATGGTTTTGGGTGCACTGTATCAGAAAGAGCTTGGCAGGGTCGGTGTAAGGCCTACTGAGAAACACTATTTTCATCTCTCTTTGGATAATTCTGCCAGCAGCAAGGGTAAAAGTAACTTTTCATTACCTATGCCCAAGGTTACAATCTCCTCTCTGAAGGTACTTCGGGCAGCTGGAGCTGACAGAGCCCAGCAGTCTGGGGGAAAGGGCTCCGAGCTGGCACTGAGGCACAGCACAGGATGGTCCCAACCCTGTCTGCATCCTCTGGGATACGAGTTGCTCTGTGTGCACAGTTGGTAAAGTTTACTGCATCCTGTGCCTCTCCTGCCAAACTCTCGCTCACAGTGAGGATCCAAATCAAAGGCTCTCCTGCCTCTACAGCTCTGCCTCCTCGTAGCAGCTTAGATTACACATTTTCCACGGGCTAGAGAACCAGCCATGTCCTACGGCTTAAAAGCAAAAACTGAAGAATATTCTGGGTCCAAAGAAATTTTTGTTTCCAAAAAAGACAAAATGTGAATGATTTCAGAGTCTGGAATCCCTTCAGTCGACACCTTCCAAAAGCAACCCTAGCCCTGCATCCAAAATCTACTGAGGGAGAGAAAACAAGCAAACCTTTCCCACTTCTGAAGATATGGCATACTTGCTTCAGTGCCCATTAAATGAGATAGTAAGTTTTCCTCCTCTTTGCCAGGTTAAACTACAGATATCCCTTCCCATTCTCTTGTACTGTCTTCCAGAGCACAAATAAAGCACCATCTGGACCTTCATTAACTCTATTTGATTTCTTTTGATCTCATGTAAACGATGAGAAAAAGATCTAAGACTCCCTCCTCCTCTTTAGACATGTGCATAACTCATATCAGTGTCAATGGGAGTTAAACATGCCTATGGAGAAGAAGAAATAGAAACCACTGTGTGTTTTGCTGTAGCGTCTTTGCATTTGCAAAATGGAAACAAAATGGTCCAAAACCTAATTCCCAGACCACATTCCTTCAAGTATAAAAGTGGACCTTAGAGAGGATGTAGAAATACCAGGATACAGGACACAGTAGGGTAGTTGACGTTCTTACCCATAAAGCAAACCATCTCGGTTGTCATGAGTTCAAGTCTCTGCCGCTCAAACGAAAAGAAAAAGCTAAAATTTAAAACTCATTTTGAAGTTTTCCACACTTTATCTTATCTTTATATAGAAGATAAAAATTGTTATAAATTAAAGCCTGAGATCACAGAGCCTTCCAAAGCCCCTCTTTTATTTATTATCCCAAATAGCACTATCCTTCCCCATCTGAAGGAAGCAAGGTCAGTTTTATCTTCTCTCACTGCTGGTCAAGTTTGTAAGGGCAAAAGATGCTCTCTCTGTTTTGCATTGGCCAAAGAAGAAATGGATCCAGAGACCTGGCATCATTTACCGGCAAATACCTCACACTTCCTAAGGCATGTGGAGAAGTTTGTGCCTATGTAACATCACTGGTGTTGAAAGCAGGGAAGCATGTACCCTCATGAGAACCAGAGCCACACAGGCAAGTCATGGTTAGGCAGAGAAGCAGGGATGCTGCATACCCCTTTGCATCCCCTCGAGTGAAGTGCTTGGTGCTAACCCAGGCTTTCGCCTTGTCCTGCCTAGCACTGAGGTTCCTGCTTTGCCCTGTTGCCTCAGCACCCCATCCCATCCCATCCCGTCCCTGTCCCTTCCACCAGCAACCATTCCCTAGTGCTCCTTTAGTGAGGCTTTTCATGGATCAAGTGATGGATTTAGGGATGCTAGAGCATGGTGAGAAATTACCTTGAGAAATTACAAGCCTGCTCAACAGCTCATCGGTCTAAATACATAACCGGTCTGCCCAGCTGAAGTCCTGTATATGCATGTGTGTGTATCTGTATATTTACACTAACACACATAGACACACACGGCCTGCTTCAGCAGCCTGTCCCATCCAGGCACTCCCAACCTGAGCACTGACCGTACAGCCCAGGTGCTGTTGCAGGCCCTGCGGGCGCTTTGTTGCCAGACCAGGACGAAAGAAAACGGTGGGAGAGGGGTTGGGGAGAGCAGAGCCCCCCTACCCCCTCCCTGCGCACCGGCCCGCGGCGGTTGCGCGGGGCTCCACGGGCACGCAGCTGGGCATGGCCCTCAACCGCCGGGCTCTAAGCCGTTTCACTGCGTCCCTGCGGGCGGGCTTGTCCCGCCGTCCTCGGGTGCTCAGCGTAGCGCCGGGGAGACGGCGGGCCCTGCGGAGCCCCGACAGCGGGGAGCCGCGGGGAGCTGGGGGGAGCGGCGGGGAGCGTGGCGTAGGGAGCCGTGCCATCCCAGACGGTCCGTTTCGTTTCTCTGGCGTTCAATGCGGGCTCTGATCTGGTGCGCTAATCAATAACCATCCTTCAGTCTTTGAACACCAGGGGGCTGAGAGGACTTTTCAAGACAAATTCCTCGGGCGATGATGTATACTTCACACTTACTGTGCACTTTCCACTGAGAAAAGAGAGAGAGAAAGAGAAAGAAATAAAAAAAAAAGGGGGGTGGGGGGAACCCCAAACAAAAGAAAGAATTGCATTTACCCACAGCAATCAGTGACTGAAAGAATCCCAGCCGCAGGGGGAGGCTCTAATCGAGATATGTATATATATATATATATATGCGTGTGCGTGCATGTATGTTTATGCACGCATACAGATTTATATTATTATGCATATGTGTATGCATGTACACACAAGCTTCTTTTTTTCTTTTTTTCCCCTCTTTTTAAAAATTTATTTGTTTTTAAAAAGGCGCCAAGGGGCTTTACACGCGCAAACCTTCAAGGGGAGCGGCTTTAAAGCCCCGCTCTGCGACACGTAGCTGGAGTCCCCCCAAGCACCTCGCCCTTGCCCCGCTCCCCGGGTAATTACAAGCAGAGCGCTCGCACAGTTTTTAATAACTGTTTCCCTTTCAGCACATCGAAAAAGCAATATATTTAAAAGATATATTATGTATGCAACACTTGATAGGGAGCTCGGGGGAAATGATCTCCTGGATGTTACTCTGAAAGTATTTTGGTCTGGCAGATTGCAGGGGGAATTTGATTTTGACTAGCCAAATCCCTTCTTTCAGGTGACAGGGGGGGAACCGGACCGTGCTCAGGGGCTCGGCCGGTACCCTCGCTGAAACGACCGAGAGCCAGGGGCGGCGCGGGGAGCCGGTGTGCGTGGGCTGCGCGGCAGAGAAGCCTGTTTGATGGCTTCTTCCAAAATCTGTGCCCAGATGGAGCTCAGCTTTCTCCTCCATAAGTGCCTTTCTACCTCGAAACCCTATCCTCCTGCCTCTTTTTCCAAAACCTCCCTGTAAAGCCGCTCACCCGCCGCTCTCGGGGTGTCCCGGCTGGGCGTCGGGGTGCGACGGCCCCGTTCCCACGACGAGTCCCCCCAAAAGCGGTCGAGCCAGAGCTGAGGGAGCGCGGCTGCGGACGGTGTTGATACCCCGTCACGGATGCGGGACTGTGGGGAGCCCCGGAGACATCCCGCGGTACGCGGTACCCCATCACCGTCCCCCGGAGTGGATCCCCGCCGCCAACATGGGGCTTGCCTGGGCTGCAGGCGGTGTTTGCGGCGAAAAAGTAATAAATAAAAGGCAAAAAGAGAGTGCCTGAGCCCCCGGGTGCCTGGGTTTGCTCTCCCCTGCGAAAGAGGGACGAGCGCGGGACTGATCCGAAAATCCGGGCGTGAGGCTCCGAGGCGAAGCCTTCGGGCTCCCAGCGCCGTGTTCAGCTGCCGGGGTAAAACCCAGTCGGCGAAGGTGCGTCTCAGTCAGCGAGACATTTCAATTCCCCCCGCATATAAACACAGGAACGGCCTTTCAAGAAATTCAGACAACTTTGTAAAACACCATCCACTCACACGTTCACACCGAGAAGAGCAGTAAAAGGGTATGAGTGTAGGGTCTGGATTTTATATTTTCCTGTCCTCTGGGGTCTGGTTTTAGACGGAGGGAATTGCTTTTTATTTTAGGGATTTTTTTTCTTCTTGTTCTTCTTTTTCTGTGTGGGGAAAGATTAACCTTTCGAGCCGAGAAATACAGGTGCTCCCAGGAATTTAACCTCCTCCACACCCCGCACACATCTAGGCGAGAACCGCAGAGCCCCGTTCCGCGGGACAGCGAAAGGGAGATTACAACGTTGAAAGCTAAAACAAAGAACTCTCGTATTTCCCATTGAGCAGCACCGGGCTAGTCATGGCAGGGCAAAAGCCAAGTCCTTAGCAAGTGAGGGAAGCAGGAAGAGAGCCAGCTCAAGGCGGAGAGGCAGGGACTTTAGTTCAGAAATTGATCTGCGCTTTGGAACAGGAAAAATTGACTCTTCCCTTTACATCTGCCCGATTATTTCGGTTTATTTATAGCTGACGGGGAAATATCATCTTTTCCTTCCCCCTCCCTGGAAACGGGAAAAGCACTGGTAGCTCTCTCGCCTTACGGGATAACTTTTCCGCCGCTGAGAACCGGCGCTGCTTTGCGAGACCCGGCGGCGGCCGGTCGGGGCTGGGGGCGGCGCCGCGTCCCTCCTGCCCCGGCCAGCTCCGCCGCGGCCGGGCGCTGCTCCCGCCGCCTGCCCGGCAGCACCGCCGGCCCGCTGCACCCCCTTCCTCCCCCCAAACAAAGCCTTATTGCGCCTTGCAAGCCAGGGTCGCGTTCCGGGGGGAAGCTCCGCGAGGCGTGGAAGAGGAGGCCCGATCCTTGCGGGCAGGCTCGTGTGATGTTCAGAGGAAGTCTTAACTAAGCTGTGACTGTAAGGTCAGCTTCTACAGCAGACTAAGGGCCGTAGAGTCCTTAAGTAACCTCGCACTTAAAAAAATTAATAATAATAGGAAGAAATAATAATAAAAAAGCCTCCTTTGGCATGGTTCAGTAATAAAACAATCGAAAAAGCTAAACCTCTCCCACTCGGGCGCTCCAAGAAGGGAGTTTGCAATTAGCTTCAAAATTTCCCTGTGACTTAGTGACTTAATTTGTGAGGTGTAAATTCACTGTCTTCTTCTTCCTTTCTTCTTTTTTTTTTTTTTCCACGGACCTACGTGGAAATACATATTTTTCTTTTTTTCTTCTTTTTTTTTAAATATACCAAAACTCTGACTGCGACACTTTGCTGCGCAGTATTCAAAGAACGGAAAATACTCGCCTGGGTACCCTTGGCTTTGTAAATAACCGCTTTGCCAATAGATGGCATAGTGTCCTTTCCATTGTGAGGAAGCTCCGCTTCCCCGTTTATTTACCTTGCTTGTTTGTTTTGCTCGCAGCAATTTTATTTTTTTTTTTCCCCCGTATAAACGTCTCTTTGCATTTCCTTCCCCGGAGTACAGAAAACATAGGTACCTCAAAAAAGGTATATTGCAAAAATTAAAATTACAGATGTAATACATACTGTGAAACCTATAAAAACGCGTTTACAATGGTTACGTAAAAAAAAGAAATTTATAACTTTCATATGTACCTTACTCGTGCAATATGCAACTGCCATATGTTTCCTAGTTCCATAATTCAGTTTTTCCTGGACAGCTGGAGCAGGTAGTACTTCTTAAAGTACATTTCGTGTAATATGAGAACTAGCCCTGACTAAAGACCGAGGGTTGCCATAAAAAGACACAAGCCTTGCGTAAAAAATGTTGTTTAACTACACATCATTTCTTACAACGGTATGATATAAATGTTGCCGTGGACCCACGTTATGATAAAACGGGGATATGCCGTATCTTTTTACCGCTGAAATCCCGGCCTCGCAAACATAAATATTTCCAATTAGTGACTCGACCCTAAACTATAGTGATTTAGGGCTACCTAATTTAATTTAATTCCATACATGTTTTCATATTTTTCCTGAGACAATAGTGAAAATATGACTTAAATTTATAGGAACGCAATAAAAATAGGTAAAGCCAGAGGTTTCTTCAACCCTCATTTAGCGTTTACAAACGTTTATTTTGCGACTGCAGTAATGAAAAGGGTATTTTTTAAAATCGTTTGTCCGAAACGAACAATAAATGTAAGTGGGACGGTCGTATTAAAGGCTGGAGATTTCCTTAAAAATTATTCATACTTGCAGCTGCGTAATTCAAATCAAGGTAGTCACTTAAGCTCTATAAAACGCGAACACCAGAATATTTCTGAGTTTAACACTGGTGCCTTTAAACCGTGTTTTCAATTCTTTAATGCAGTTCTTCGGCATTTTCACCCGTCTGGAAAGCCGGTCGGTTGGCTGCACTTTTATTTCCGTACGCTGATCTTGTTTATACTCCGCAGCAGGGGGGCGAATATTTTTTTTTATTTCCCCCACCCCCACACCCGCAGTTTTAAAACGAGACCTGAGGCTGCGGGGGCACCGGCCACTAAAGACGTCTGGGCCGAGGGGCTCGCACAAGTGTGCGCGAAAGGGCCGGTAGCCGCCGCGCTGGGGGTGACGCGTGCCTACCGGCGGCCCCGGGCAGCCAGGCAGCGGGCACAGCGGCCCGGCCCCGACCCGTTCGCCACCTCGATGCGCGGCCGCCCCAGCGCAGCGCGGTGTCGAAACGAGAACCAAATGTCACGCCGCACCGATAAGCCCTGCTCCCCACTCCACTCGAGGCGGCTTTTAGAGGGCCGTCGTTGCACCTCTGTGACCGCGCTCCTGGCAGGTTGGGCTTGGCTTCGGGACGACCGGCGACGGCCGCAGTGAGGCTCCCTGAGGTCCAGGTTAACTCTGGGTCACCGCAGGCGACAAACGGCTCCGTGAGAGGTGAGGGCAGAGGGATTGCCCTCGCCTCCCTTTGCCCGGTTCCCATTTCCCGGCTCCTGAGCTGGGAGCACCGAGCCGGATGCTGCATCTGCCCTGATCCTAGAGCCTGGGGCAGGATCGGCTTCGGCACCCCCTTGTTTTGGAAGTCGAGTCCGAGCCCGGGAGGTCTCAGGTGTCGGGGAAGCCGGTCCCTCTTCCGCCCAGGCTGGCCGCGGAGCTAAGCCCGTCGGGCGGGTGCACGGCGCCGTGTGTCTGCGACAGGCCCCAGGACGTGTACCGGGGGCTGAGCCCAGGGTCTCCGGGACTCCGCGGGCCTGGGCCCGGCGAGGCGCTGGGTGAGCCGGGGTCTCCCGCACCCCTCGCTGTGAGCCGCGCTCGTTACGCGCCCGTGAAAGGCGGCGCACACAAGCGGGCCAGGGTCGGGGCCGCTCTCATCGGAAACCGAAGGAGAGCCCCGCCGCCGCTCCAGACGGCCGTTTCTGCCGGCTCCCCGATACCACCTCCCCCGCCGGGCTGCAGCCCCCTTGGAAGCGGCGAGAGCAGCCTGCCCGGAGGGTCCCCGGTAGAGCGGGACGGGCAGGCTGTAATACCCCGTCGCGGCCAGGGGGGCTGACTCTTTTAAATTCGAGCCGCTCTTCTCTGAAGCCTGGTTTGAAGGCGATCTGTATCTCGGGAAGAGTGGCTCCGAGCTCGCCGCACACCCTGTTAAAGGAAAGTTGGAACCGCTAATTCGCCCCCAACACCCCCAGTCGTCACGCAACCGCGGAGAGCAAGGGAGACGGGGGCGAAGAGAGAGACCTTGGGGGCGCACAGAAACAGGGTTTGCGTGCGATTTTCTCACCGGCGTCAATAATTCGTCTCCAGTTGATATTTGTCTGATTAGCCCCCGACAGCTACCTGCTGTCACTCGTACACTCCACGTTTTCTTAGGGTGAAGCGATTAGGTTCACCGGGGATGGGGGGAGGGGGGAGCGGGAAGCGGATAATGATATAAATGCGTTTTCCTTAGTGATCGCTCCTGTGGTTCCCTGCAGGGAAGTTACAGAAAACGGTGTCTTGAAAGGCGCTGTGGATATTTTACTCTATTTACATCCCGGTCTAATGTTCGAAAGATTTGCAGAAATCGCACTACGAGTTGCAAAACGTGGTCATAACCATGCCCCAAATGTCACTCGAGACTTTCGAAGGAAGCGCAGGAAAATATCTTTCTGGTGGAAAACAGTTTAAACCTCTTCTCCCCATCCCCCCACCCCCCCTTCAGGAAGTCTAAATATGCGATTCTCCTACATCAAATAAGTAGCGCCTCACCCAACTGCCTAAAAACCCGGACTACATTTTAAAGTCCGGAAATAAAAGTAACCCCAGAAAGGTGTTTTGAATGTATGTATTATTCCATTAGAGATTCTTCTCTCTTTCATCATCCCATAAAAAAATTAATCCGACAGACATATGGATCACAGGTTGTTCGATAAATTTAAATCCACCCAGTTACTTTAAAAAGGCAAGAAATAAAAACACAACACGCCACAGATCAAACTACAGAAAGCTGGCAAGGAGAAAAAACCCCAACACAACAACAAGCACCCATCCTCCCGGAAAAAAAATAATCCGGGCAATTTGTCCATCAGCCGTAGGACGGGCACGCTGCGCGCACCCCGCGGTGAGGCGCGGAGCGGCGCGGAGCAAGGGGTCAGGGTCTCCTTCGCGGGAGAGCGCAGCGGCTGGCTCTAGGGGGAGGGAAAGGAACAAAAACTGGGCAGGACCGGCAATCCCTGTGCCCAGAGGCTTCTCCGGGATCCCCCCCGCCCGGCACCCCCGCCGCTCCGGCTCCGTCCTCGCCTGTGCGCCGAAGCCGCTTCCCCGGCGCTGCGCCGCGGAGAGCCCGGCGGAGGCGGGGGGCAGCTTGCTCCTCGGCAGGTCCCGGCGGCCTCTCAGGGCCGACCCCGCTCTCCCCGCCCGCGCCGCTCTCCACCAAAAGCGCAGCCTCGGCCTAAAGCCCCCCGCGCCCCCGCCGCTCATACGCCGGGCCCCGCCGCCGCGGAGCGCACCCCCGGGCGGCTGCGGCGGGGGTCGGTACCTGCTCCCGCGGGCCCCGCCGGGGCCGTCGCACCGGTGGCAGTGGCGGTGGCGCGGGTGGCCCGGCGGCCGCGGGCGGCGGGAGCGCGGAGGGGCCGCGGAAGGTGCCGTCGGAGATGGGCGGGCGGGGAGGCTGCCGGAGCGCCCTCGGACAGACAGATAACATCCATTTCCTTCCTTCCTCTCCCTATCGATCTCATCCCCACCGCGATGGCGTTTAAACTCCTGCAAGATCCTCTAGCTTAGCACGTTTCGACCACTCTCGCACATCTGATTTCCTTCAGATTCAATCACGGCTGGAACAGGCAGAGCAGACAGACTTTAGACCACGGAACAGTTAATATGTCCCAGATTTAACGTAAAGATAAACTAACTCCACAGCACTGTTCGTCGGTGACAGGCATTAGGCATTTTCTGCTCTCTTATCGATTCAGAGCGACAGCCACTGCAAGGGAATTTTTTTCCTAGTGATGAGTTTTTCTCAGACAAATTCCCATCTCTTCCAACGTGGTGAGAGTTAGCGCTCCTGCGGTGGTTTCTTTATAGTTTTTTCCCCTTTAATCAATTATCTCTCTGTCACGTACCTTTAGTTTCACGCCTGGAAAGCACTTCTACAATTTTAACGCTGATAACCTTACTTGAAAGGGTAATTTATCTCTAGGGCGTGCTTATTAATCGGTCCCTTCCTCAATGACGAGGCAACTCTTGAAATTAGGGATAAATTTTCATTTTAGATCGGATAGGTACAACGCGATAGTGGAAACGGTTACGTCTCCTAAATGGCAGCTATTTCCTTTTTAGATTACGATCAGAAATCTCAGCTGTGCCACTCGACGGCCCGAGCAGGACCTCCGAGGCTGCCACACAGATGAACCACGCCACGAATTTCTCTCTCTCTCTCTCTCTTGCCCGAAACGGCGAAGCGAAGTTGAGATCCTATTCCCCGAAAACGTGACATTTGCCCCATGATTTTTTTTTTTTTAAGGAAGGAAGATTTCTTTTCTGTTTCCTTCAACGGAGCATCTCACCCCATTTAGTTCTGCGGAAAATAATAATAATAATAATAATAATAATAATAATAATAATAATTCCCTTCCAACAAGAGGGAAACAAAACCAAAACAAAACCCCATGAAAACTCTCAACAGCTTTTCGGCTTCCCCGGGCATGCAAAGAAAAGAATATCTGGCTCCAAATCTTTAAGTTTTACTCACTGGAAAGATACGAAGGGATTTCCCCCGTAACTATTCTATGCACCTGAATATGGTTCTTACTATTATAAAACTCGCTGCGGCTAGATGTATCGATGTTCATACCAGATCGGCTTTAATTCTCTTTTTTTATTGCAGCTGCAGCGCCTAACGGGTTGGGTTTAAAGCGGGCTACGGGTGCTGCGCCGAAAGCCCTGTGCAGCCAGCGTCTGAGTAACAACGCGATGAATCTCCGAGAGCAACAGTTGAATAATACTAATAATTACTAATCCCTAAGAGCAAGAAATGGCAGAGGGTAATTTTTTTTTAATTATTTTTCCCCTTTTTTTTCAAGTCCGACACGCAGCGCCCCGGGAGGGCCCCCCTTCCCTCTGCGTTCCGGAGGGAGCTGGGGCTCCCGACCAGCCCTATTCCCGCGGCGGGGGGGAGATGTGAAGGGGGCTGGGGGTGGGGGGAGTTCTCATTAACGTTTATTGCGGGGTGCGTCTGCCGCAAGCCGGGGTGGGATGGGGGGGTAGGGTGGAGGAGCGGGACGGTTTCGGCTGGGGCGCGGCGCGGTCGGGGGCGGGCCCGGGACAGCGGGGCAGCCCCTTCCCCCTCGCCCGGCCGCCGCGGCGGGGGCCCCCTGGTAGGGCGGCGGGGCCGGGGCGGCGAGTGCGGGGCGGTGCTGATTGGGCTGCGGGCGGCCGGGCCGTGGCAGCCCCCGCCCCGCGGCTCCGCCCTGCCCCCGCCGCCGCAGTGACACTAATGAGCGAGTTCTTCCCACCGGTCTCCTGCCTGGAAGTGCTGACAGATCAAGGCAACAAATTTCAATTACAAGCCCTAATTTGTGTCCGCAGAGCGTTTGTTACCCATGTCAGTCCTGCCTGGCCCATCAGACGGGGCAGAACGTGGAGGAGGAGGAGGAGGAGGAGGAGGAGGAGGAGGGGGAAAGAAGGAGCGCATCTGCAAAAAGGAATAGGATTTTTTTTTCCTCTTTAACCACCCCCCCCAAAAAAAAACCCAAAAAAACCCCAAACTTGGCTGATAACTCGGACTTAAAAAGAAAGGCGAGGAAAAACCCCAGCCCCTTGCCTGCGCGGTCGGGAGAACGGGAGGGCGGCCGGCGCGGCAGGCCGGGCGCGGGTGCCGGCGGCCGCGGCGCGCCTGGATGCGCGGGCTGTAGGGGGGCGGGCATGGCCGACAAGCGCCGGTCCTCGCCTGGCACCACCATGAGCCTCAAGGCTCACGCCTTCTCCGTGGAGGCGCTCATCGGGGCCGAGAAGCAGCAGCAGCAGCAGCCGCCGCCGCCGCGGCAGCCCAAGCGGCGGAAGCTGGGCGGCGAGGACGAGGCGGCGGAGGACGAAGGGGGCAGCGGCTGCTGCGCCAAGAGTTCCCCCGCCGCCGCTGCCGCCGGCAGGACCTGTGGCGACATGGAACTGGGCTGCGCCCCCCGCGCCCCCGCCGGTGAGTGCTGCCCCGCGACCCGCCGCTGCGTCGCTGCCTCTTGCCGTGACTGCCGGGCGGGAGGCCCGCTCCTCCGGCTGGGCGCCGGATCCCCCGTTCCCCGGCCGCAGCCGGCACTCTGTTTCCCCGCTATTCCTTCTGTCTTTCCAGACTGCATGGGCAGCCTTCCCCCTCCGCAACCTACTCCCTACCCCCGACCGCCGCCGGCGCTGC
Source organism: Porphyrio hochstetteri (assembly GCA_020800305.1). Lineage (NCBI taxonomy): Eukaryota > Metazoa > Chordata > Aves > Gruiformes > Rallidae > Porphyrio > Porphyrio hochstetteri. The sequence continues at coordinate 87,386,700 of CM036907.1, forward strand.
CGGTTCAAACCCGCGGCATTCCTCGGGACAGTGGACCGGGCTCCGGCCGGCGGCACGGCGCGGCGCGGCTGTCCCCGGGCTTGTCGGGGCGGCAGCGCGGTGGAGCAACAGCTGGGGGCTTGTTTCCGAGGAGGGGGGGAAAGTGCTTATACACTACATAAGTATGTGTGCAGTGCTGGAAGTGTACATGCAACTATGCCCGTGTGTGTGTAGGTACACGCACAGCGCGTGTATTTATGCGCCTGTAATCTACTGTATATGGGCGCGAGTGCACTTCGATGCTGCGGGGCAGAAGGCAGCGCCCGGCGGCGGTCACGCTAATCGCGCCCTAACCAAACGAAAGGTGCAGCGGGCCACGCACCTCGGACCCGCTGCCGCCCGCTTCGCCCCGCCGCACGCCCGGCCCGGTGCGCCGCGGCCTTGGGCTCCGCGTCGAGGAACTGAGCCCGACGGCTCGGCGCTCCTTTCACCGCCCGGACGTCCTAACGCGGCAGACCGGCACTCGGGTCGCCCTTCCAGTCCCGGTGCGCAGGGCCGCGGCCCAGACCCCGGCCTGGCGCAGCCCGTCACCCCCACAGGGCTGTCGCGGTGGTGGGTCGGCAGGGCTCGGCTGGGGCTGAGGGAGGCCCCCGGTCGGGAGGTCCGAGCTGCCCCCGGCCCCTCTAGCTTCCTCCGCTCTCTCCGCAGGCGGCTGTGAGGAGGGCTTCCTGGCGGCCTCCCCGCCCGCCTCCCCCGGCGGCTCCCCCAAGGGTTCGAGGCCCGGCTCGCCGCTGCCCACGCCACAGTCGCCGCGGGTGGACCTGCAGGGCGCCGAGCTCTGGAAGCGCTTCCACGAGATCGGCACCGAGATGATCATCACCAAGGCGGGAAGGTAACGGGCAACCGCGGGCTCTGTCCCGGGCTCGGCTGACCGGAGGGCGGCGGGGATCGCCCGGGGCGGGCGGGCACATCAAAGCGAGCAAAAACCGGGGGACACCCCCCATCCCCAACCCCCCCCCCCCACGACGCCCCAGATTTACGACGCAGGTAGATGGCGATAATTTTAGATGGGCACGGGAGCATGTGGCGTTTCGGGTTTCCTGTTCATTAGGGCGAGGTCTGGGAGCGCCGCGTCTTTCTGAGGGGAAACTTTTCCCCTTTCCAGGGGATACACATGGTAAAAACCTGGGTAGCATAAAAGTATCTGAACTTATTAGAAATTACAAAAACATATTTTATTGGATCCATATGCTACCTTCTACGTTTTCAGAGAGGCTTTATTAATGATTGAAACGCCGTCTTAAACAGCACAAAGCAACATTTGTCTTATGAGGGTCCAGTCGGGGTATTTCTGTTTTATCTTACAGGTGCACTGAAGTAACAGCAAAAACTAGTTAGCCGCGGTCAGGTTCACCCTCCTGCCTACTCTGGAGTAACCGAGATAGGATTTTTCTTGCCAGTAAAAGCTTCCAATTGTATTTTTAAATATACATATAATTTAAGAACAGCAGCAATGCTAAATAAGCTGGAATGACTTTCAGATTTCTAAGATACAGAAATGCACCCTTCATTAGCTTGCAGTCAGCTCATCTCTAGGATGGGGATTTTTTTCCTCCCCTTAAAGAATTAACTTTCTTGTTAGAAACCAAAAAATGCGTTTTTACTCAAAGAACCGCACCAGTTAATTGGTTTGGTTTTTTTTTCGCAGAAGGATCTAAATAGCAAACTTTTTTTTTTTTTTGGAGGGGGGTGGAAATTACCTCGTAGATTCGTTTCTGCTTTCAATAAAGAAGTTTTACTATACCTTTCAAAGACAGAGTAGCTCTTGCACTTCACCTTTAGTAAGTTGCAGACAGGAAGTCCCGTCTCAATAAAGACCATATTGTTGGTTACAGCATGGCACGGTGGCTTTTTTCCCCTTTTTTTTTTTAAATATAACTGCATCCTTGCACTGTTAGGATTGTTTATCACCGTGGATTTAGCTTGCTGAGTTGCTGCTACAGAGCCGATAGACCGTTTGCTGCTGTCAGTTGAAACTTCAGTGTCAGTTTGCATTTACTGTAAGCATTGGTCTTCCTGGGTGCAGCTGATGTTTGCACATCTCCAGAAATCTATTTCTAGCTAATATCTCAGACGGCTTTAAATGCGTGCACTGCTAAAGAAAAAAGTCTCGAACCCAAATGATTTAGTGTCTAACAATAAAGTTGAAATGATGTGGTAATAGCTGTACTCCCAAAGCGTATCCCAAAACATACGAAGCATTGTTCGAGTAAATGCACTTTAGAAATCTGTTTTGACATATCGAATGGGCCATTTCATGGCTATGTAACTATAATCGTCCAAAAGGACTCTGTAGGCTAGAAGGAAGAACGAGAAAAATCCCACGAACCGGTTACTTTTCCCAAACAACCATTCCCGAGTCTGTTTCACATTAAAAATGACCTCTCTCTTTCCACGTTCAGGCGGATGTTTCCCGCAATGAGAGTGAAGATCTCAGGTTTAGACCCACATCAGCAGTATTATATTGCTATGGATATTGTGCCAGTGGATAACAAAAGATACAGGTACGGTGACTTTTTAAGGCGAAAAACATACGATGCAAGCGATAGGGAGCTTGGCTATTGGAAGAAAACGTTAACACCACATAAATTAGCAGAAGGTGGTGGTCAACTCTCCTTCAGATGCTTATTTACATCCCAGTGCATTAAAAAAAATAAAATGGTGCCAAGTATGCAAACCCAACTAAAATTTCTCTTGGAGCTCTCTGTACATTTGCCTGATGCTGTGCATGTACTGTGGTCAGATGCTCAGGTTTTGGCTTTCCAGTGCGGTCAGGAAATGTTAGCATATTTTATTCCTCATTATATCGGTGGGAATTATTTCCTATTAACAAATAAGTATCAAAATGCACATTTTTTTCCCTAGTCCTAAGTGGCATTAACACTAATTAATTACAGTAAAAGCATCGATGCCTGATTTAATGGCATATAAGCTTTCTTGGTCAAGCTTCAAATAGATTGTATCGTGTAATTTAAAAGCTGTTTATCACTCGGTTACTCGGTTGCTGAGATTTGCAAAAGGAAGATGTTTCTAATTATTCATTAAAAAAAAACCCCGATGGCACTATTGTCTGAAGAATAGGGTGAGGAACAAAAGTAGTTGTTCTCTCAGTATTTAAGAGTAGGGATTATGTGCTGAAACTCGCTGTTGGCAAGGGCGGTCGTGTTTTCGGGGGTGGGAGGGGTGTTAGTTGGACTCTGCTGAAACCACTGGCCCTGTAGAAAGGTGTGCAAGGGTCGGGCCCGCCGCAGTTACTATTGGGAGCTGTATAGACGTTTTGTAGGTCTTGCTTTGTAGATGCAATCCCATGCTCCGCGGGAGCCAGGAGGAGCCTGGCCAAGCAGCTCCGTGGGGGCAGGATCAGGTCCTTGCCCACCGTTGGTTTGTTACAGCCCTGTATTTAGCATAATGCAGGGAAACCCGCTGCAGATTTAATTGCAGAGCTAGGAATATTTCAGTACTGAGACTGAAAGGTTGGTTCTGCAGGAATGCCGCCTTCTTTCCTAAGCAAACACCGCCCTGTGGGGTTTTTTTTTTGGTTTGTGGGGTTTTTTTTGCGTGTCCTTACCTCTTTGACCGCAACGTTGTCCTTTTCTTGTGCTGTGTATAAGGCATTTTTTAGGACTGTATTGGAGTCTGTGTTCTTTCCACAAGGTGCGAGGTATGAGCTCTGAGGATGGCCGGTACATGCAGTTAGGGGAGGCTTTTCTGACTAGTACTCCTTCCTTCAGACCAGTGCAGTGCAGCTCAAATGAAAGCCCTTTTCAAAGCCCTTTTCTTGCTTTGTGTTGCACGTGTGCTGTTGGCGTAGCAATCTCAGCATATCATTCCTAGAGGGTCTGAGCAATTCCTTAATTCACAATTTTATCCCAAGTTGAATACAAATGCTAATATTAAAAATGAAAGCAAGGTATGTTGAATATAAGTTGTTTAAACCCCCTTTCATTGGAAATAAATACAGTTGCACGGAGCTGCACTGTCTGTCCAGTGCCATACATACGTTGTGCCCATATAACTGAAGTCACTTAACAAAAGTTGTATGAAGGGGCAATATTTTCTCAACTGGCAAATCGAAACTTCTATAATTATCTATTAGTACAGCACCTTTAACCTGCTGCCCAAGTAGTAATGTTTTACTTAATTCCCCTTTTCATTCTTTGCTGCAAAATGTATAATTTAAAAATTTTTTTATTGCTGTTACTTTAACTTTGGAGGTTCATGTGGCTTTAGAAACTGTCTTGCAGATCTTTAGATTTGAAAGATCTGCAAAAGCACTCCCATATGCAGCCTGGTCTTTAGCTGTCATAGCAGACAGGAAAGCTAAATGGAAATAAGAAAACTCCATGTAGGTCTAGACTTCTGGCAAAATTGGACCTTGTTGTAAATATTTGGAAGCTGAAGGTGTTGCTCAAAATATTTTAGGTGTATTTATGACTTTACTTTTGTAGGGAAAGTGTGTATTTAGTATAATCCAACAAATATAAAACAAATTCAAAATGTTACAACAGTTGTCTGTGTGATCTGGGTTTGAAAATTTGTCTCCAGGAGTGAATTTCACCACAATTCGAGACTTTAGTTTTACAGTTTGATATGAATTATATGGAGCGATGCACATACTAGATCACTTAATTTCTGATTATATTGTTGGTGTTTTTCTAGTACATGCAAAGAAATTATTTGATAAAATCTTTCTTGTTTTTATTCAAAAATGTAGATGAATTACTAGAATTTTACTGTACTTTAAAAAAACCAAGCAACATAAAACTTTGAAGTTTTTAATTAGCACTTTTAAAAATTGCCCCGTGAAGTGTCTGCCTTCAAAATAAGTTTTCAACTAAAGCAGATGCTATTTTTATCAGAAAATGACTTTGTCAGCATTGGCCTATCAAATGAAGTATCAGCCATGTTTTTTCATTTTTAAGCTTTTCTGCAATACTATCCAAGAAAATTAATGTGATCTTGCAGAAATAGCAAGAGCATAGTTTGACAGTTCCATTATTTTTCTCAATCATAATGTTATTTCCCTTCAATAGCTTTATGTATAGACTCTTATATGAGACTCAACATACTAAATCTTCCAAATATGGAATTACAACTTGATTTGATGAATGAAGGACTAGATTCTTCCCTGTTTGCTGATGCCTGTTCAGAGCAGAGCTGTAGCAGTTAAAGAACTGACACCAGCTTAAAGCTCAGTGTGGAGCCTGGCATTATGATTGTTACTGATTTTAAGAAGACTGAGGTCAGAGCAGAGCATGATTTTTAACCTTACTTTTGCAGATACCAGAACTATGTTTTGAAACTGAAAAAAACCCCAAACAATCCAAACCAACAAACCCAAAATTGTATTTATTGTCCTTTTGTATTTTGTTAATTGCTGGGTTCTTGCTATGTTTATGGGCCTTAATTCTTTAGCACTGAATGGATCTATTTCAGGTTCGGTGGTTATAGGTGTTTGTTTCCTTTTTATAGGTATGTTTATCATAGCTCCAAGTGGATGGTGGCGGGTAACGCTGACTCCCCGGTACCACCTCGTGTTTATATTCACCCCGATTCACCTGCCTCTGGGGAGACATGGATGAGACAAGTCATCAGCTTCGACAAACTGAAGCTTACCAATAATGAGCTGGATGATCAAGGGCATGTGAGTACTTGCTCTTCTGCAGTATTTTATGTAGGCGCATTGCTCAGCGCTGGAAACCTGACCTACAGCTTCAGGGTGCCAGAAATAAGGTTGACTTCTCAAATCTGTTTTGGAACTTTACCGTCCAGATTAAAAATCTCCCTACTTTCTGCTCCGATAATTAACTGCTTATTAGAGCCTGCTGTTTTACTCCCCCCTCAAAAACAGAACTCCTTCTGCAAAGTAAGCCTTTACAAGGCTAAATTGCCTAATCTGAAGGGGCAGAGTTGCTCTCATGTTTTCCCACTGAGTGTGTTACTCACAACTCCTGCTCCGATCAAAAAGGACGCTTAAATTCACAAGTGGCTAGAAGAAACATTAATAGTGTGTAATAACTTCATGTGAATAAAAATACACTTAACTATTTTCTTAACCTAAACATTTGTGTGAAATCCCATGAGGTGTTAATAATTGCAGTCAAAAACGAACAACATGGGAGCTGGGTTTGCTCTGATAATGATTTATTGCATACCTTATGAAGCAAGACCCTTTCACAGCTGAGGCTCATTACTTCTGAAAAAACTGGAGAGGACGTATGCAGTACGAGTGTTCTGTTTGCAAGTTCTAAATTGTTTAGTTATGACATTATCTAATGTGACAAAATGTGTTATGTTAATATTTCCTTTTCTCTTCAAAACTGTTGAAACATGACAGATGTAAGACAGTATCTTTCCAGCAGTCCCTGAAATAGTTCTACTTGACACCTTGGGAAATAATTAAAAAATGAGAATTGCTTTTACCCAGGGTGAAGTCCTTAATTTTGCAAAATCCTGTAATAAATGGCAAATGTTGGCTTCCTTTCAGAAGGAGCATTGAGTTCCAAGTGGTAGGATTTTTAAGATGTTGGAGGCAAGTTTTGAGTCAGGATGTGGATTCCATTGTCCTTAGCATAGCCCGATTTATTAACCAGGATACTTTCTCCTTGATGGGAGTGAAAATAAAACGTACCGGTCACAGAGTACAAAGATACTATGTGCATCTGTCAGTACAGTTGTAACTCTGTGACATTAACCCGGGTATTTCATCAATACACAGTCCAAATCTAACCATGAGATTTCTTTTCCCCCATCTGCGTTTGCAGAGGAGATTAACATGAGACTCTGGTCAGACTGTGCAGGAGCTGCAACTTTTATGTTACAGAGGCTGAAATAGAGGATACTGACTGGATCGAGCTAGCAAATGCGATAGCAAGAGTAAAAAGCTTTTCTTTAGTATGATGGTGTTCATAATTTTATTGCTGTCTTTCTTAAAAAGAACATGGGGGTATTCACAACTCTCAAGTTAGCAGTGCTTTTCTTTAGGCTTGTAAGAAAGACGTTTTACATTGCTTCTTTCTAGAATCACAGTTACGGAGTGTCACTTGACATTGTCTGTTTGAGTTCAGGTTAGCACACGTAGTTCCCTTAGTTTCCTCAGAATTCGTGTGTTTGCCACCCCTCTCAAGGGGGAGTTGCTTTCTCCGAGCCCTGAGTCTGCTGTAAGTGCTTTAAAAAATGAAGAGGGTGTGAATGGGTAAATGTTGCTTTTCCAGTGGAGGGGAGGCTGGATGTTTTCTGTACTCTCTTGTTCCAGAGGGGTGTAACGTGGGTACCGTGGTCCACCCGTCGTCCACTTGCAGTCACAAACTGCCCTGTGCTAAATCCTGGCTCTGTAGAGAATCGCATTACTCTATTTTTCCATCCCGAACCTTAGCTTTGTTTTTATTCTGAACTGAAACCTGTGTAGCATACACAGCATGCCGTTACTCATATTGTGGGGGGATATAAATTTTCTGGTCTTTAGTTAAGTGTTTCGATTTGGAATCTAGCGAAGCAAAGCCCTAGTACAGCGATGTGGGACACATTGAACTGATTCAGAGCTACGGCAGCGCCCCTCCTCCCCAAAATGGAAATTTAAGTATTAAAATAAAGGACAAAAGAAGGATGACTGTAAAATAATTTCATATTTCTAAAATCTGGGAAATTGCAAACATGTCATTCATAATTACCAGAAAAGGCAAAAGCAGAAAGCAGAAAAGTGTCTCTTCCAATGGGTACATTTTTTCTTTTAAAGCTATGGTAGTGTGGAATGCTGTATTGAAAAAGCTATGTAGCCTCTGAATGCCTCCAGCAATAATGGAAAACGAATAATCATATTTTCTGATGAATATAAACCCCAATTGTTTCTCATAAGCAGGAAGGAACCATTTTTCTCATGAGGGTACTGAAGGAGGGATGGGGGATTAGAAGAACTAGGGGTCACGGCCATACTGTCCCTCAAATATTTGTTTTTACATCAAGTGTTCTGACTCTCCCACCCCTGTATGGGAAATGGGTTATATTTTAGATTATTAGAAAGGGTTGTTTCTCTTTTCCCCTACCGCTTAGACAGAATGGCTCAGAGAAAACTCAGTGGGGTCTCTACACTCTGCCATCATTCCTCCAGTAGTTCAAGCAGCGTTGCGCTTTAGCTGTTGTTCTTTGGGTGTGCTTTCCATGCTGTCTGGTTCTGGGGCTTTAATCCTTGTCAGAATTGTTCCTTTATTTTAATCGCTCTCCTCAGAGGTGTCAGCTTTTGTGGAGTTTTTATTGTTAGAATCCCAGGGCTAGGTTTTGATCTTGCTGGCGTTGAGGTAGGGAGCTCACATGGCATCAGTCCAGAGCCCCTTTACCTATTCTGGAGTTATAACTCAGAATCAGTGAGAGAAGTGACCCACGTGTGTGGGAATGGAGGCAGGATTTGCAGATGGATGCTGAGGTAGTATTCCCTTGCAGTATTTATATCGTCGTAGCAGTTCATGGCAGCCAACTTCCCTTGCATTGCATTGGCCTGGGGTTAGCTTCTTGTGACAGGAGATCAGCCATCTCTAAGATGACTTGCTTTGCTGCTCGGAACCTTTCTGGGCTCCTTGCTGCCTGCTGCTATTTTCATCAGTGTTTTGAGTGGGAGTTTGTGATGACGTAATTTTATAGTGCTGTTCTGCGGAGAGATTCTGAAGTACATCTGCACGTAGGACACTCTCTGATACATGAGTTCCACTTGCAGGCCGAGGAGATCAAGCGAAATTTGTAAGGATATGTTTTCCTTGTGTGTTTTTGATCTCAAAAGGGAGTCCCAGGGTGAGTTCTCTTAATTTGGAAAGAGCATGTGCTTAGTCATTAAGACACATACTGTGGCATTTGTGCCTTTCATCTGACTTGTGATGGTAAGGAAAAGTAAACCTGCATGTTACAGTTGACACAGAGAAGCCCGTAGTCTGGGCACTCTTTGTTAATGCCTCTCATTCCTCTCTCATCTGTGGAGTAAGTGCTGCTTTGTAAAAGCAGTTTCTTCCTCTAGCTGGTTAGAGCTGGCTTATTTTTTCTATTTTGATGCAGTTTATAATCTGTATTTCAGTAGAGGGGAAAAGTCAATATTTTTTATGCTATTTTCCATGCTTTTCAACCGAGTATTTTTTGATGCAGAGAAACATCTTTTAACTTTTAGTGAAAATGAGGCTGTTAGCGTGTTAATTGTTCCTCAGTGGTTGTTTTTTTGTTGGGTTTTTTTTCCCATTTGAAAGTGGGATGAGGCTGGAAGCAGAGGCGGACTGTTACTCTGCCCAGACTTGGCTCCAAGTAACAAGCTCTGCTTACAGTCAATGAGCAGTTATATGTTCTGGTCACAATGAAAAGCTGGGAAACATCAGCATTTGCACTTGCAGTTTTTGTCTTTGTGGAGAGGGTATCCATGTTCCACAGCCCCCCACACTTCCCTGATTGCAGAAAGCCTGAACCCATGGGCTTTGCAAGGATGAGAAAGGCTTTTTGGCAAAACAGTGGCAAGGTGAGGGCCATGCAGGTGGTGGGGAGATAACTGTGTAGTCTTTGTACCACCAAGCCTCTGGAGGATTGTTGTTTTCCCCATGAAGGAGTATCGGGCTCTTGCTTGCTCTGGCTGTAATGATTGTGCTGCAGTGGTGCCCGAGCTCGTGGTTGGCTCTGAGGTCTCATCACAGCAGCATCTCTCAAAAGCTGTATTGCAAAGGGAGTCCCAGCTTTGTGAGTCTGCTGGTACTTTGGCCACCTGTGGTCTGCCAGGCTGTTGTCAGGCACTGCTGCCTACCTGCAGCCTCCCAGCTGCAGTGGCATCGATCTGATGATGATGTCGTGACAGCTGCTGTGGTCAAAGTGTAGTTTTACTTTTGGTAGGAGAGGTTTATTCCTCCACGGAGTGTTTTGGTCTTGCCCTGTGAGGGGTTTGTGGAGAGAAGCAAGATCTTCAACCCCAAGTGGAAAGTAATGCCAGTTTGTGTTTGACATTTGGTGGGACTTGTCCTGGTTGGGGTTTTTTATTGTTGGATTTTAAGGGTATGAAGGGAAGGTTGCCATTTCTGCAGATAAACTGTTAGGTCCCATTTGTGCTGTTACATGTGCAAGCACTGTGAAATGAAAACCTGAAATCTCTTGTTCTTTAGCTTTTTCCTAACAGTAGCTTTAGGTGAATAGTAGAGCTAAATGGTTTTTGGAGTGCATGTTGCCTCTCCGTGTCCAGTCTTTGCAGTGTTGCTCCTTCATTCACCTGGGCTCTGCGGTTACTTATTGTTTATTGAGAATTCAGAGTCCTGATCATTAACAAAGATCCCATTGTACAAGGCACAGTAGAAAATCGAGAGAAAAAAATGTTTTGTTACAGATTTGCTAATTGTCCAGCAGTGTGTCTGTGTGTATATAGATATACACAGTGTATATATCTATATATTTTTTTTTTTACAGTATAGCACAGAGCCAAGCCAGGTTGCTCTTAAGAGATGCCACAGATTAGTTTAGGTGTAATAGCCACACAGATAGGGAGCATGAGGTGTTCATCTCCACGCTGCTGTGACTTGTTCTGATACATGAGCGGAACTGTTGGTAGCTGCCTCAGGGTTATCATTATGTGCAGTCAGTTCTGCTGTGCAGGCAAGTGGTAGTTTGGACAGCAGAGCTGATGGGGTGAAGTAATAATTGGGGTGGGAGCAGAATGTGGCATGGAATAGCGATGGGTTTGGACAGTGGAACACAGCTTTTCATCATCGTTTTTTTCCTATTGCACCAGTACCTACCCTGGTGTCACTTGTTCACAGGAAAACAGGGTCAGGCACGTGCTGTCTTCTCTGTGTTTTCATTTTGCAGGTCTTTTCCAGCAGAGAACTGGAAGGGGTGTTGTAAAAAGGAATACACATTTTCACGATAAAAAATCTTGCTCTGTGCAAGACTTCAGAAACTGGGAAAAGGCTTCGTATGAGAACATCCATAGGGCGCTCCCTGAGCAAATTAATTGGAGCCTGTGATGTCATTGTCAAAACCTTACTTTCAGGCTAATAAACCCCCTGGTTATCCAGAAACTTGGCTTATCCAAATGGGGTCATGTCATCTGGCCAGGACTAAGTGTGTTAAACTAGCCAAACTCCAATTTATCCAAATGAATGTAATGTCCTCTATGTAATTTGGGTGAATGAACTTCCACAGTGTCTGGCATAGGGGCTCTGTCGAGTGCCTCAGCACATGCACATTCTGAGGCTACTCAAGGAGTAGGAAATTAAAAAGCTTTTCCTGAATGTTGATTAGGGGTTACACAGGCCAATAGCCATAGCAGTATTTATTTAGTGGGTTACTAATTTCTTAGGCCTTCCAACAATAATAGTTGAGCTTCCAATTATGTTTTTTTTCTTGAAATCTTGTATTTTAGTCGTGGTTAGCTGAAGTGGAGTAAACTAGATGGAAAATTCTCTATTATAAATTTCTAAAATTTGGGAGCAATACTAAGAGGTATTTTTGTATTTAATTTTATGTACCATGAGTTCATATACTTCTTGTTTATACTTTGTTCTTAACTGAGGTTTTGTATGCTGGGTTTGTATATTGATATTACTGATATGTATTGTAAATGTAGGGTTATTAACTCTTTAGAGTTTTAGGCTTTGGTATTATTTTACTCTTACGTTTCTGCTCCTTCAGAGTGTGAGAGTCTCAGCTTGCATTAAAAAAAATAATTCCAACCTTTGGTGGGATAACAAGAAACAAATGGATTCTTGCATATCCTGAAATTTCCAAAACCAAAAGACAAACGCTGCTGCTATTTCTCTTGCTATATCAAACCCAGGCTTCGGTGGAAAAAAGTGAAAAAATTTTCATAATTCCAGTGGGACCAGGACTTCATGCTTGATTTTTTTTTTTTCTTTTTTTTTTAGCCAGTTTCTGAATTCAGAGCTCCTGAGTTGTAATTTTTAAATGCTTAAGGTTGGCAATAACATAAATGCACAGGGATTAGGGTACTGTAATAAGAACCTTCAGAGGTTAAGGAAAACATTTGATTTCCAGTAAGTGGCATGGTAAACACATACCATAATCTGTTCCAAAAAGCTATTAGTCCTGAAACAGCAGGGTGTCCTTTCTAATAAATGTTATCTTTTTCCTTTCATGACTGCATAGATTATCCTTCACTCTATGCATAAGTACCAGCCTCGTGTCCACGTCATCCGAAAAGACTGTGGAGATGACCTGTCCCCTGTCAAGCCTATCCCTTCAGGAGAAGGGGTGAAAGCCTTCTCTTTTCCAGAGACAGTGTTCACCACTGTCACAGCATACCAAAATCAACAGGTAAATCGAGCTTCCTGCTTAGCACTTCACAGGATTTTCAGAGCAGACTGTGGAAGTAAGAGGTGGGAGGAAAGCGGATATGTTTATTGTATCACTCACCAAAAAGCGTTGTCTAAACCCTTCCTGTATTACAAGCAGCTCTCACTACAAGTATTGTAGCAGTGCCTGGAGGCTGTAGGTATATATATATATATATATAGCATTGAAGCACAAGGCAAAGAACAATCTAATTTTTAAAGGTGATTTTGTACTTCTAAATGTAGATACATGTCGGGATAGAATTTTTAAAGCACTTTTGTTCCTGATTCAGGAACAGTGATTTCAAAAATCCGTGGACCTTAACAAAGAAGCTGAGGTCTGAAGAAAGTTGCAGTTGTTTTCCTTAACTGCATCCACAATTTGTCTGGGTCCACACAGATTTAAACTCAAAAGTAAACTGCAGGTTGCGTGACTCCAGTGTTTGGCTTTTGTTACTACTTGTGGTACATGGTGACACCATAGTCTTGTGACATTTGATTAATTCCATGTAAGTTACTGCAGCTATATTTTGGGAAATCATGCGTGTCTTGCTGTCTTTACAAAGAAAAGAACAGCAGAGCCATGTAAATGCTGGAATAGAAGTATTTGGTGCCTACTCTATTTATTTGTGTGAATCGGGAGTGGGTTTTGGTGGAGTTGCTCTTTGGGGTTTTTTTATGGAGGATAATAGCCTAGAGATAATCTCTGTTTTCACATTTCCTTCTTGACCTGTACAGAAATAAAATTTAATTTAAATTTTATTGCAGTTAGGCAGTATACTCTCTTAGGTGAAGAGTGACATTTGCCAGAAGATTTTTTCCTCAAGAATTGCAACCTGACATTTGGTAGCATTAAATACCTATTAGCTTCTCTGGTCATTTGCAAAAATAATGATCAGAAGACTGGCCCTTATTTTGCTGTGCTTCAGGACAACCATTGTAAACGATGCAAATGTGAAGATGTTTCTACTCCAGTCAGCTTAATTTTGTCAGGATAGTAATTTTGTGTGTTTAGCTGAATTTTCAGGTAACAGTGTCTTTAATAATCTTCACAGATAACTCGTCTGAAGATTGATCGGAATCCATTTGCCAAAGGGTTTCGAGATTCGGGACGTAACAGGTAGGTGTTGGGGAAGGAGGTGGGCTTGTTCCTCCTGACAGAATCAGTTTGTGAAGACTGTTAGGGGGCAATACCTGCAGTTACAGACAAAGTGGTCTGAGGTCTTGAATTCCCTAATGGAGCACTTAGGTTTCTCAGTAGCGTTCTCTGTGGTGGGCTCCCATTCCCACTTCTTTAACCATCTAGGTCAGTAGTGGGTTGGCACATGGCTTGGCTCATGTACTCAGGTTTCCTCTGGGTAGAAGTGGTGGCATACCATGAAGGCTGCAAATGGAATTAATGCATACACAGGTCTGTGATTTCACGCTGTACCTGAAATCTTGTTCTTCTGGCTCGAGACAAAAATCGCAGATTCCAGCATCAAACTATAAACTCTTTCTTGCCTGCAAGTGGCATTTAGTATGGGTGAACAGCTTGTTGTTTTCTTTTGAAGGGGGAGAAATGAAAGTCGCCTCTTGGAGTAACTTTAGTATACTTGTCTAGGCATTGGGACACCTGTGTTCAAGTGTCTCTTCAGCCTGAGGAGTTTTCAGTCCACTTCTTAGGTGAATGCCTTTCCTACTGGGCTGTAGCTGACCTTGAAAGGAGCCTGGTTTCCACCTCTTGTGTTGTGGTTCGACTGATTAATTGCTTGTTCCCTCTTGATCCATGAATCTTTCAAAATAGCAATGGGGAATCTGAGTAGTGCAAAGTGCAGACTTGTGTCTAGTCCCTGCTGCCAGTACTGATGAGGTACTTTATCCAAAGACTGCTTAATGCAAAATACTTAAGCCTGTTACGAATTGCATGTTAAACCATTTCAGCTAAAAAAAGCAGCATTTAATTGTGGTGCGTATTATACATCAGTTCCAGTGACCACATTGCGTTTGGTGTCTACAGCTGCTATATTTATGACCTAGCCTTAGAGAGGGAGCAAACTGTGTGCTGGTAGGAATGCTCCGAGCGCAGCTTTTAGTAGCTGCTTTATTGAGCCTCTCTTAGCAGAGGCTGCAGCGTTACAGCCTGGTTTGTGTTTCCAACCAGAGTTACACAAATGCTGAGGCTGGACAGCAAGCGAGACTAGTTTCTAGAAGATGAACAGTTCCAGAAGGTGAGGGGTAGCTGTAAGATTTACAGGAATGCACTGTATCTTTTCAGTTTGTGCTCTGCATTTGTTGGTTGCTAAGATTTTTCTCATTTACCAAGAAGTGATTGGTGATTCTCTGTCCTGGGGCTTGGAAGGGATGCTCCAGGTACCAGCATAAATAACGTTGTCTTCCTTCACAGCCTTCTAGTCTGATGTTAAGTGAACACTAACTTCTAGGTAAATGTGGTGAATGAAGATGCAAAACCAGTTGGGAAAGAAAAGAATTGCCATATGTGCCTCTATTTGATAGCGCTCCGTAGGCAGTGTCTCCTCTGTGTGTGCTCTTTGCAGAGCTGTAAAAGAAGTACCAAGGCTCTCCTGAGAAGTGTGAAACTATGACATCTCTGAAATTTCTGAGTTCAAATGAAAATAGAATTTCTTCCATAATGCTCTGCGAAACAAGAGAAGATGCCCTTGAAAATAGGGGAGGATCGTTAGGAAATCAGTCCTGAACTGGATTTAGTGTGGTGGGACAGCCCTGGTGTTACCCAAGAACAATGTAGGTGCAATAAGAGTGCTGCATCTGCAACCATTCAAATCCAGTTCTAGGACTGGACTATCCAGAGAAGGGGTGTTTTTTTGTTTATCTGCTAAGAGTAAGTTTGGTTTGGGCATTAGAAAAAAGCAGAGTATTTTAATTGAAAGACAGTTAATTTTATGGAAATGGATTAGAAGTCCAGTTCTTTAGGAAAGGTCAGTGTCTGTAAAATATTTCAGAACTGGCACTAGATGAGGTCTGAATTCTTTTATTGTAACAAACACTTGCTACAGAAGTGACTCTGCAGACTCTTGTCTTCTGTTGCTTTACTGAAGTCAGTACTACTGTTTCCTTTGGTAGACTCTGTGGTGCTGAGTAATTATGTTTGGGCATGCAGCTTAGATTTTGAATTGTGGAGGAAAACTCATTTTCAAAATGACATTACTGATAATTAATTTACTCTGTTGATAAGTATTGAAATTAAACGTTAATATTTGGTTATCTTCATTGTTGTAGCTGGTGTATTTATCACCGAGGCATTTTAATCTGCTACAAAAGCGTAAAAAAATACTGTGCTACCATTATTTCCAACTTTTCAATCTTGCTTTAATTATTGCGGCTATCTCACTTTACTCTGCGCTGCTGCATGCAGTAATTCTGTTTAATTAAAAATATTCCTGTTCAGGTCATTCCCGTTCAGTCCCACAGGCTATTTTACAGGAATCAGTAGCTTCACCTTTTAAAAGCATTCCCTGTGCATTTGCAAAGTGCAGCAGAATTTATGTGCTGAGAATAGTTTCATTCTTCAGTTAGGCCTTAGGTTTGACCCTATAAAAACTTTTACTCAGGAAAGGACCAGAATTTCTCCCTTTAAATACTTCAGGAAAAACATAACTGTTTTGTTAAATAAACTTGGCCATTTGATAGCGTAAATTAGGGTGGTGATAAAATGTGGAAATTGTTGGAAGACATCTTGTATAAATTATCGCCTCGGCTGCACTCCTCCAGGAGGTGGCTTTTATCTCTGCTTTAACTAGAAATGAAAATTCACCATTACTGCGGAAAATTAAGGCTATCTTTTTAGTCCAGGTCCAGCTAATAAATACTTTATAAATGTTTCCTGACATGCATTTGGGATACTGCTGGAAGGGCAGTGGGGAAGAAGCGATACCAGAGAACACGTCAGTAGCTTCAGCTCAGTCCATGTGCATAATTTGAGTGTACAGCGTGCTGCAGCTCAAAGGCAAGCTCTTGGATTCAGTGTGGGCCTGGTGCTGATGCTTAACAGGCCTTTGGGCCCCAGCAGCCAAAACCAGCAACAGAGTTACACCTCTGAGGTGCATTATTAATAAAATTCTGTCAGAAAACAAATGAAGCTTTACCTTTAGGAAATACAGATCCGTTTAGGCACTGTCTGCCACAATTGTCTACCCAGTTATTTCCATTTTGACACGACACGTTTTGGGGAAAAATAAAGAAGACACAAGATTTTTAGTTCCCAACAGGTTTTTGCTCAGCACATAATAACCAAGACAAGACTGCTTTATACATTTCAGTAGCAGAAGAGCTGTACACCCATGCCTTGCTCATGTCCTGAGTGCGATTGAAATTGTCAATGGATCACCTTTGTTCTGTGCAGAAATAGGAGATTGTCCGTCTGCCGTTAGAGAAGTTCCTCCTAAGGAAGCATCATACTAAGAAAACATTTAATGTCATTTTAGCCAAGCCTTCTCTGTCAATCCTCCTATAAAGGCAGAAACTACTGAAATAGAGATCTAGACTTTCAGAATTGGGAGACTCTGTGGGCTGACACAGATCACAGCAATCTCAGTCTTACAGGACGCAGGGTTCTTTTCTGAAAAGCAAAATTAACTTCAAAATAGTCCTAAAAGTTACTATTTTTTATAAGCTTCTGTGGTAAAGTATCCCAATACATGTGACAGGACACAACTTTCTTTCATGACACTTTGATATTTTTGCTCTAAATAGAATGGGACTGGAAGCTCTGGTAGAGTCTTACGCCTTCTGGAGACCTTCACTGAGGACACTTACATTTGAAGATATACCTGGGATTCCCAAACAAGGTAATGATCTTCTTTCTGTTCTTTCAAAACAAAAATGCAGGAAGATAAAGCTGTGCCCATCCTGCTTTACAGAAGTCTAGCTGCATGTGTCCTTGCAGAGAAAAAA
Source organism: Porphyrio hochstetteri (assembly GCA_020800305.1). NCBI lineage: Eukaryota > Metazoa > Chordata > Aves > Gruiformes > Rallidae > Porphyrio > Porphyrio hochstetteri. The sequence goes on from CM036907.1 coordinate 87,403,952, forward strand.
CAACCAACCAACAGGCCATCACCTCTCATTGAGTTATTGTGAATTAGAAAAGTAACTTAACCACTGTGGCAATACAAATGTTACACTGTAAAGATAAATCAGATCGCATTTGGGGGAAAATGCCAGTTATTTAAATATGGAATAACCTATTCCTTAGCATTACACAATGGCTAGATAGGTGAAGGAGACATCATTTATAGACAACTTCTGTTGTACACATCTAAACTCCACTGTAGGAATTACTTGTATTTTAAGGGAAAAAAAAAAAAAAGAATGAGAGAAGACATTCCTTATTAAGTAATTAAGTAGCAAGATTAATTTGGTTTCTTCCTTGGAAAGCCACCTTGATTCTTGAAGACCTAAAAATCGTTCAGTAAAAGTCCCGACAAGCTATCTGCATCCTAGAGCTTGAAAAAATGGATCTCCTCTCCATTGTGCTTTTTCCTGCTCCCCAGTCCTTCTTAACCTCTTATTTTCCACTTTCCTCATCGTACAAGAAGTGCTGTGAGGGGGAGAGATACTTAAATGGCCTGTTTGGACAGAGAGGGGTCTCTGTTATTTTCTGAGTTCCTTTGATTTCTAAAGTACCCCAATGTGAATAGAAAACCTCTCAGCCTTTCCCCAGCCACATCACACATACTGCTACTGATTCTTCACAATTCCTGCCACCAAATTTACAAACATCCTTCCTGCTTTCTTGATAAGGTATTGCAAACTCATTAGGTTTCTTCAGAGCAAAAATCCAGAAAATACAGAAATCTCTTCTGTCAGGTTCTGCTGAGCCCACTCTTTGGAGAAATCTTGAGCATCAGCGCTTGGTCTGGGCAATTAAAAAGTTTTTTGTGCCAAATCATAGATAAGTTGGATGAGGCTTGGCAGAGTTTTGGGCAGAGCATGGGGTGATGGGTGGTCCTTAGAAAAAAGGCCTGTAATGAGAACTCTGCATCAAACCCAAAATACCTTGTCAGACCACATAAGACTGAAAGGCAACTCACTATGAAGTTAATCTGTCTACGAGACAGACCAGCTGTATTGCCCTGTCTGTATCTAGCAGGGTAAATGCTGCCATGAACTTCTCACTTCTTTTTCTGCTGTTGCCTGAGATTAAGGAGCTTGTTGAAGTTAGTGTTGATGTTCAGAGGATGGGAACTGGCAGCCTTGAAAAAGCTTTAGGTGTATATTACATGGGACAGGAGTTGGTTCGGAGGCTTGTGGAAGGACCCCATTAGACATTTGTCCTGGTTGGTCACGCCGGAAGTGCTCACCTTCAGGTAGCAGAGGTGTTAATGTTGATGGAGAGAAAAATAAATGTGCCTTACATCAGGATTTCTGGAACGTGGTGGTGTCTCATCGTGCTTTGAGCTTGTGGAACAAGAAGCAGCAGGCAGAGTTCACTAATGTATCTTTCTTGTTACTGGCTCACCTGTCATGAAAACGTGTTAACATACTGACAAAGTGTGTCTGCTTGCAGTATTAAGTTGTTTGAACAGGAGAGTCTTCCTTCTTAAGCACCTTTCGCCAGGGAGACTGTTAAAGGCCCAGAGTAGTTTTTCTGTGCTCGTTTTTCAGGGAGATACAATCTCTAAGAAACAGAAGCACTTCTTGCAGCTGGGAAACTTTCAGTCCTGAGAAAAGACTTCACCTGTAGCAAGCGTAGCATTTTCAGGAGCATTCAGCACTGGTATTCGTTCTGATACCAGTAAATGAACAGTTTGCTGGAAACCTAAAGCTCCACCTACCCATTAGAGAAATGAAGCAGCCATGCACATTATTCAGCCTACACTTTTCCTGGAGTTGTTCTGAAGTTTCGTTCTCAAGGGTTTTTGTTTGTTTGAAGTTGGATGTTTTTTATTCTGAAGTTTTGTTTTGAACTTTACCTGAAGCTGTTGAACTGTGGGAACGTCTATCATTTGAGCTAAGGGAGCTGGTTGCTTTGCTGGTGTTCAGGCAGTGAAAGTCAGGCACAGAGTGCTTGAAACACTCTGGGGTGTAGCAAGAGCACAGACAACACAAAATTCTTCATTTTGAAGAAGGCTTTCTGTGAAGTGGTACTTACTGCCTACATATTACTTGTCATGCAGTGCCCTTCCAGTGTCAAATAAAGAGTAGCTAAGCTTTTAGACAGGAGTTCTAAGTATGAAGTGGTGGTTGCAAAAGCAGAACTGCAGTTCCTATTCTTTGTCAGGTTGCTTCCTTAAAAATATACCTGGGCCAGATATATCCCCTCTCCCCACCCCCCCCCAACCCCTGCATGCATATGTACAATATTGTTTTTTAACTAAGTTGTGTATCATGTCATGGGTTATTACAAAAGACAAAGATCTTGATCTGTCACCTAGGAAGTGAAGCTTTCCCAACATGCTTCTGACACTGTGATACTCTCTTCCAGGAAATGCAGGTTCTTCTACTTTGCTCCAGGGATCTGGCAGTGGAGTGCCATCTACCCACCCCCACCTTTTACCGGGTTCCCCCTGCTCATCTCCAGCCTTCCACCTCAGTCCCAACACTAGCCAGCTCTGTAGCCTTGCTCCAGCTGACTACACAGCTTGTGCCCGCTCAGGCTTGACCCTGAACAGATACAGCACTTCCCTGGCTGAAACCTACAACAGGCTCACAAACCAAAGCAGCGAGACCTTTGCACCCCCCAGGACTCCCTCTTACGTTGGTGTGTCGAGTAGCACAACTGTGAACATGTCCATGAGCGGCAGCGACGGGGACGCCTTCAGCTGCCCGCAGACTGGCTTATCTATGCAGATTTCAGGGATGTCTCCACAGCTCCAGTACATCATGCCATCCCCATCCAGCAATGCCTTCACCACTAATCAGACCCACCAAGGCTCCTACAACACGTTCAGACTGCACAGTCCCTGCGCTCTCTATGGATATAACTTTTCCACATCCCCTAAACTGGCTGCCAGTCCTGAGAAAATTGTTTCTTCCCAAGGAAGTTTCTTGGGGTCCTCGCCAAGTGGAACCATGACGGATCGGCAGATGTTGCCCCCCGTGGAAGGAGTGCACTTACTTAGCAGTGGGGGGCAGCAGAATTTCTTTGACTCTAGGACCCTAGGAAGCTTAACACTCTCGTCTTCTCAAGTGTCTGCACATATGGTTTGATGAAGCCTTTAAGTAAAAGTACAGTATGTTTGGTGTCTACAGTGTATTTCCTTTGGAATATGGAAGGACACTCGATGTAGCTTGTAAAGTGTGTGTATATATAATATGAGGAAGTTTCACTGAGTTTTTGACTTGCTTGTGGCCAGATTATTCCCCTTTTTTGAGTTACACAGAGTTTGTTGCGGCACAGGCTGCTTTAGTTTTCTGGTATAATACACTTAGTTGTATAACACGTTGGGACATATGCAACAAATTAAGTAAGACTTCCTCCCCTTTCCCCCTCCTCTCTTCCAACCCCTTTAAAGAATGAAATGACACTTGGAGTATTAAAAAAACACAAACAAGCCCACTTACATTTCCTATAGTGCTAGTGAGTTTCTTTAAAGCATTCAGACAATGATAAGCTGATGCACCAAGGGCATTTTACAAGTTTTTTCTCTGTTATAAGGGATATGAAGGGTATTTGGACTTTCAAGTGTTAAGCGTCAAGCATCCAGCCTAAAATAGAACTTTAGCTAATGGATTATTTACAAAGTAAACGGAAAGATTAGTTTGCCTTCTCATGATACACTGTTTTTAGCTTATCAACAGCACAGTATTCTCACTAGGATTTTCTTTTTTTTTTTTTGGTTTGTTTTGTTTCAGTATTAATCTAGATTTATGATTAGGTATTTGAAGACAAATAATACATACTCAATTTGTGGTGATAGGAGTAATTTAAACTAGCAGCAGGAGAAATGGCATTCCTTGGTAGAGAATGAACTTTGGGGTACTTCATTTTTGTCAGAGGAAGGGCTTGATGCATTTTTCCTCCATAAATGTTGCCTGTAAGACATTTACTGGACAGTAGGGTATTCTAATGTATCTTTGTTTTTGTATTTTTATTTTTTTAAAGGAAAATGCAGGTTTGATCTGGGGGGGAAAAAAAAGCAAGCAGGATAAGAAATTCCGTTATTGATTTTACCCTTTTGTGTGTGTGTTGTGGTTTGGGTTTGTGTTTTGGGTTGTTTTTGGGGGGGTTTTTTTGGTTATTTTTTAATAAGGGCAAAAAGTCCTCCATCCTCAGTATCTCATAAATACATGGCCTGTAGCAATTAGGCAGATGACGCAGTTTGTCCACAAATGTTGCTGGAAGCAGAACTTTGTTCTGTCTGCCTCCCTATAACACAGCCAAAGTGGGACCAGGATTACAATAGGCAAAATTCCTTTAATAGTTTGCTTTGAATGCTCCAGCATGACACCTACAGCCTGTGTCCCTCCCTCCAGGGAGCCATCTGTCTTCCTCTTATTTCTTTCTGTCACGAGCTTACTGCTGCTCTGTTTCTCAGTCAGTTTTTGCCCCAGAATTGGAGAGGTGCCTTTCTTTCCCAGCTCTGGTTTGAACTGGTGCTTGAAAGAACATAGATCACAACCCTCTCCTGACCAGGCTTCTCCAGAGCGATGAGGACATGGGAGGACAGTTGTTATATTTAAGTTTTTGCCCTCATCTGCACCTGCACAGCCCCTGTGCACATCACTCCCGCAGCAAAAGCAGCCTCTCAGCTGCCTGTGGGTCAGAGAGGTTGTGGAGCAGATTTTAATGCTTGAGAGAATGGGTCACCTCCAACAGTACACTAAGCCTCCTTTGTACTATAAAGTGGGTGCAAATGTAGGTGAAGAAGCTTCCCTGGTCAGCACAGAAGGAGAATAAGGCCTTTCAGATTTTACTTTTTTCTCAGATTTTTTTTGGTGCGCATGGATTGTTGTGTTTCCCAGGAGTTCCTACATCTTTTCTGGCAGACGGTGGGCTTCGCTGCTCCCACTTCAAGCAAGACTCGTTGCAGCTAGTATTTCTTCAGTGGGTTGGAGATACATGCAGAAACAGCCTTCTCACTGTCTCTTCTTATTGGGGAATAGAAGAGAAACCGCAGAAGTCTTTAAAGCCTGTGCCTGAGAAGGCTTTATTTCTATTAGTTACATACTTGCTTATGGTGAAGAACACGCAGAATGTTCTAATTCAGAACTGGAAAGACAAGAGGATGAGCCCTGCAGTTGAAGAGATGGGGGTTTGCTTCTTTGCTGTCACAGACTTCCCAGGTGACCTTGGGCAATTCACTCAGCCTTTCTGTGTCTTTTTTTTTTTAAAGTCTGTTAAAAAAGGCACTTCTCTGCCTCATTGTAAATGGTGAATGTACATTGCAGTTGAAGATAATTCTTACAGCTAATGTACTGTGGGCAGTACGTTACAGCTGAATGGCTAGGTAGTGTATTCATGTATTTCAGGTCTGTCCCTGGCTTTGACATTACAGTGCCCTTTGAGGGACATTGCAGTGTCCTTTGAGGCAGACCTCCTAGCAAAGACCTGCAATGCTAAAAACAGTGTTCAAAAACCTCACGCTAACAATATGAGAAATGGTTTTAAGATGTGTAGATGGGCAAATTTTCAGTGATGTAAATTGTCATAGCTTTATTTGTTTAAATTGAAACTTGTGTGTGCAGTAATTCCTGCTCTAGCCAAAACTTTGAAGTGTTGCAATTAGAAAAAAATATTTAAATGGGAATGATACAATTAATCTGTATTTGAAAAAGGGTAAAAGATAATTATCTGTGTCATCTTAAGGGCTGTGACTAGATAGAAACGTGGAAGAGCTAAATTGTGCGTGTTCCTACAAGGGGAGAAAAAAGGGTTGTGTATGGATATTCATGGAGGTGCTCCTGGCAAAAGCATGTATTTTATTGTCCGGGTATTTTTTTAGAACTGGTCTCTTACTTTTCCTCAAATTATTCTTAACATATAACCACACAATATTGTTTGAAACATTTGTTCCTTAAAATTTGAGTCTCATTGTAAATACTTACTGGTGTGTCATTGTGAAAAGACTAGCTTTTTATCAACATAGTAAATGCTATATATGCATTATATCTATAATTATATATCTGTATTTTACAAAAATGCCACAGAAAATATATTAAAGTGTGTATTCAAACACTTTTTACTACATTTGGAAAACTGAGGGGCTTGGGCCTTTTTATTTTCTCTAGAACTTCAGCAAAACCGAAGCAAGCAACTCTAAGGTAAACTCTGAAATTCGAAGACAAGAAGCCACAATGATCCAAGCAGTCCACAGTTCGTGACTGTTTCAGTGTAACCATCTGCCGTTGAACCTCCCTGTTACTTGTGTGCAAAGCCCCTGACAAATGTTGAGTGCAGGGAGGTGCTGGGGCTGACAGCAGAGCTCTGAGGTTTCTATGCGGGAAGAAGGGCCCGAGCAACTCACTGGGCTCATTAGCCAGTGACCGGGCCTTGCTCATTCCTCATCACCCCGCTCATCGCAGATGCCAAGACAAGTTCAGCTGCTCTGAGTCAGCCAGATCCGGGAAGTTAGCACTTCTGTGTGACCAGGTGCTTCAGCAGGAGCTCAGTACCTTGCGTATTTTCTCCCTGTGCTCTTACTTTGGTCATTCCCTGTCTGTTCTGCTTGTTCTAAATGCAAACATCCATCCATTCCTAAGGCACAGTTTACAACCGATAATCAGCTGGTATTTAGCAATCAGCAACATTTCACCCCTCCTCAGAAACACTGTTCTGCACCGTGGCCTTATTTCCCATTGTACTGCAATAAATGATTCCATGTGACGTAGGGCACAGGGCCTGAAAATCTGATTACTTTAGAGACTGGGGTTTCATAGTCACTTAACACCAGCATTGTTGCAAATAGCCAGAATGGGGCAAGAGAAGTAGGCATGAAATGCTTGATCATAAATATCAGGTCTCGAGAGAGAATGAAAACTTCTGGTTTTAATAGAAGAAGAGGTTTTTTGGGGTTTTTTTTGGTTTTTTTTTAAAATAGCACAATCAGACTCCAAGATGGCTCATTTCTGCTTCCACAGAGAACTACAGGAGAAACTTTAAAATCACAGTGAATGGTATCAAATCTGTAACATGAGCGCTTCAACAGAAGGAACTTCAGTCACCAGCAGAAGTAGCTCCTGTGTTCTGTATTTTTTTCCGGTGAAGATCATATATCTAATTAGTATGTATAGATGTGTGTTTTAAGAGTCTGAAGAGTAGCTACTTTTAGAGGTTTACATATCAACTTCACATACAAAATCAGTATTCTTATTAATGTTTATAAATATGTGAAGTGCGAGAGTCAGAAGGATGGAGCCAGGCTCTACTCAGGGATGGCCAGCGATAGGACAAGGGGCAGTGGGTGCAAGCTGGAGCATAGGAAGTTCCATGTGAATATACAGAGGAACTTTTCCAGTGTGAGGGTGACAGAGCACTGGGACAGACTGCCCAGAGAGGTTGTGGAGTCTCCTCTGGAGACATTCAAAACCCACCTGGATGCATTCCTGTGTGATTCAGTCTAGGTGATCCTGCTCTGGCAGGGGGGTTGGACTAAATGATCTTTTGAGGTCCCTTCCAGCTCCTAATGTTCTGTGATTCTGTGTGCTTTTGTTGTGTTCTTCTGAATACACTGACAAACTCTCATAGCATCATTTAAGTTTACTTTGAAGTCCAAGTTTTAATATCAATCACTGCAATTTATCTTGGTATGATTATTAGTCTTTGTGGGCTGCCTTTTCATTTCAGCTGACAAAATATTGACTTGTCAGCTGAGCTTGTCATTAATCTGATCTTCAGATTCAATATTTTGCCTTATATTTAACACAGATTTTGATACATCAATTTAATATATGCAAAACTACAGGAAAATTCATATTCTGCCTTCCTATCCACTGTACTCCTCAGTTGCCCAGTTACTGACATGCCGAGATGACACACACTTTTAAGAAGTGATGGCTTGCTTAGTTAGGAATTAACATTTCTAGAGAATTCAACTTGCTTTAAATGTTTTTTTGTCAGTGCAGCTATGTTCATGCTCTGAAAAAGCATTTGTTACCCAGAAGAAGAGAAGTCCTTTGCGGTCAATGCATGCTTATCCAAAGCAGTGTTGAATTGGCCGTCTCAGTTTGGTACCAGGAGCCAGCAAATGAGAATCTGAATCTTCTGGATGTATGTGGAGAATGATACAGGCCTGAACTAGGGATAGATTTATCTATAGCTTATATTAAAACTGAATCCTCTTCACCTTTGCAATATGTCCTAGGGAACCTGCTTTGACAGAGGGATTGGACCTGATGATCTCTTGAGGTCCCTTCCAACCCCTACGATTCTGTGATTTTGTGATCTGAAAAGGGTAAAACTAAAGCTTTGTACAGGAATTTTCTAGGTCTTTCTGACAACCTGCTGCAGATTGTCTGAAAGCCTGTCCCTTCTTCAAATGTCATTGCAGTTCGATTTGTTCCACTCCTTTAGGCTCTCTGCATTCAAAACCACTGTACAGGTTTTCAAGGGAAGAGGTCAGCACTTGTTCCACTGTTATTATCCTAAACCGCACTTCTCCAGCAAAGTCTCATTACCCACTGTGAAGTAAGTAATCCTACTAATTGTCTCAATCTTAGAATCTGAAGTCTGTAAAGTAAACGTTTTTAGGAAACATCAGTAAATGAGAAGATTAGTACTGCTATCAGGAAAATAACAAGAACTGTGGGCAAATAGGAACAGTTTCCTCATATTCATTTGCATCTCACATCTTGATATTCATTTGCATCTCCACCAGAATGAAAATTAAACCTCCAGGAGCTGGATACATTTCCAAATTTTTCCTTTCTAAACATTGGAGGTAACAGCCAGGTTTCAAGACAAGCGCTTGGGCCTGGTTCTGTGTCAGGGAATGGCAGGGGAAGTGGAGATGGGCGCAAATGGACCCTGCAGTCCCACCATACACTTTTGAAATGTCATGGGTGCTGTGGCAGCACCCTCAAGGTACAGGTCTATCCAAATATATCTCAGTGCACCTCTCATAGGAGCCTGCATCCAAAAATGAGAACTTTTTTTTTAACTAGCCTTTGACATCAGTTCTGCAGCAAACGTTAAGTGTAGCCCCAGCTACAGACTTGTCCTATGTCAGCTCTGCTGCCACCTTGACTGTGCTGTGCCCCTATGTTCTCTTGCACACCACTGGATTTTATTTGGATGCTGTAATACAAAGCCAAGAGTAACTTTAGAGCGCACTGAGGAAACCTGGACTCCACTCTGGCCGGTGGTAACGTGGCCACTGACTTAATCTTTATGGATACCACATTTTCAGACCCTAAGCACTCTTTCTGTTGCCAAGTGCTTTATCCACACACCAGCGGTAGTCATACTGTTTTCAGGGATGTCCTTCTGGCCCTCTGTGATGCTTTTCAGGTGGATAACCTGCTCATGCATGTCACATACTCATAGTTTGTTTTTAAGTTTGCGCTTCTGCAGTTTTTGAGCCACAGTCTCTCTCAGACTGAAAGACAAGGCTGGAACTCTGTCCTCCCTCCCCCAGAAGCCTTGCCGATGGATGGTGTATTCCCTTCCACTGCAGATGATTTACTATATATTTCCCACAATGTTTTTGTTATATTTTACAGAGAAAAGTAATAAAAATAGAGGCTGTATCACAATCAAAGCACTGTTTCCATTCCTCAGGCAATATTTTTCACTAACCCAAAGGAAAACACCTCCCCACCCTTTCCTGGTTACTATACTGGGTATATGGTTCTCAGTAAGAAGAAAACCAGATGCCATATTTAAATGTAAGATGGCAGAAACCAGAAAAACAGAAAAAATGGGTCCCAGTCGAGGGAAATGTTCTTTGAATTCCTTGAAGTACAACAGTCTTTGTATTCCTTGAAGTACAACATGGACACTAATGTTTCCAGAGACACCTGCAAAGGACCTGTTGATACATCAGCAAGTAGGCCACCATTTGCGTATGAGTTGACACCATGTGTGCTACAAATTACCTGCCCCATGCTCAGACAGGGCGTTCCCAGTGCCACACAAAGACGTGCAAGCAAATGCCATTTATATAGTTCTGGTAATCGCACGCAGAAGTGTAGCTTCAGAAGTGTTAAACAGACCCCAGAGCTCTGTTAAGAGACCAGTTCTCAGGGAGAACTAGCTACGTGCCAAGCCCTTGCAATCCAGGCATCCTCGTGGTGGTAATTAAATAGCATGTTATGACGAATAGTAAAGTAATTAATATAAGCAGGCCTTTATTTCACTTTGCCATAACTAAAAAATGATATCTTAATTTCCTGAGCATTTTGAGAGGGGAAGGGGACGAATGCCTGGGGTATATAGTATTGAATGCTTTGGCCCCATGGGGTTGGGTTTTTGTGGAAAGAGGGTAGACTTGCAAAACAAATTTAAATCAAGGGAAAGGAAATGGAGGCTGGTCTGTGAGCAGGGAACGTTTAGACATCAAAATACACCATTGCAAACGCCTCAAACTGGTCTGTCTGGTGTCATGTCCTTGCATTCATTCAGCAGGGGACAGAACTGTTACGTTACAGAGTGAAGTGATCCACGATACCTTTAACTTATGAAGTGTTGGGTAGAATGAAGGCCTTTGTTTGATAAATTAAAGGCTCAACTACTTAAAATAATCTAAGGATGAATGTCTGCCATTTAAAGTCTTCAACAGTCTTTTTTTTTTTTTTGAGGAAAAAACCCCGCAACTATTAGCAAAGATGAGATGATGCTAAAAAATTTCCAGCCAGATGTGTCTCCAAACTTTCCCAGAGATGAAGGGTATCTAAATGTAGTTTGGATTCAACTCATTACATAGATAAGTTTGTTTTATAGCTGATCTCAGCTGTGAAGTTTGGATTCAGATCTGTAACTCCCCTAAACTTTGAAGACTGTAGTCAAATCTGTGGTTTAGGATTTGAATCTCCAGTTGCTTGTTGCATCAGAGAGTCATTCACATCTGCTACACCGACAGCTCAGCACAAAACTCTGATACCAGCATCAGACTGCGCAGAGCTGAGCCTCAGAGAGGCCACGTCTCAAGGCCGCTGTTACATATGAGCAGCGACAGCAGCATATTGCAGGTCTGTAGGTTAACAACTCTCTACATGCCATCTAATGGCCATCAGTGACCCACCACAGAGCACTGGCTGGTGGGTCACAGGTTGTCGGCTCCCGCCCTGCAAAGTATGCTTTACATACTTCTTTCATATTATGTTTCTGTGTAAGCCAACGCTGTAGCTTCCCACAGGGGTATTACGTGATCCTGTGTGGAAGGAGAGAGGGGTGGCGTAATTGCAGATGGGATGAAAGCTGGTCCTTGAGTCACTCTCTGAGGGCTTATCTAATACGGAGTGGTTGCTGAGAAATAAACTAGGAGGTGAATTTACAACACCTCAGCTCCACAGGTGGGCACTCTTAACATGCAGTAAGCAAGAGGAAGGTGCTCCACGTGGAACATAAAGAGAGAAAATACTCCACACAAGTGATGTTCCTGTGAGGATACAGCACTGTGAGTCTCACGTCCTGCAGTTTCCCCCTCATTTCCTCTACAGGTAGACCTTAAGACTTCAGCCACCCTGTAAAAATAACAGCCCACAAATGTCCATCTGGGACAGTGTCACTGGTTGTCACCATGGTATAGACAGCCTCACCAACTGCAGTGACAGAGCCACCCATGGTAAATGCTGGACAACTCTTCTGACCTGTTAATAGCTGGCAGACTATTTGATGACAGTTGCAAGAATCTGATGCACAGCAGTATCCTTTACAGCAGTTTAATCTTTGTCATCAAATCCCCCAGCAGCCATGATTAATAGCAGCACTTGAGCTTGTTTTGAAAGTTGTATATTTGGCAGCTATGAACTTTGATCTATGGTTTCGCTTTAAAGAATCATTATGACACAAACTTTTTCTGTAATCCTTCCATCTAATTAAACCACACACAAATACTATGTGGGGAAATATGATGCTATTGATATAAGCTGTGTGTTTATTGCAATATTTTAGGCACTTTATTAAAGTGAATAGTTCTTCCCAGCAAGATAATAGATAAGGTCCCCAAAAACAATAACATCATCCAGAAGGAATATATAAGAGAATTTCCCAAGACCAGATTCGATTAGAAACTTTCATTGTTGATTAATATTATGCCCTTGAACCCGTTAAGGGCTCAGATGTTTTAACCTGAGCTAAAATTACTAGCATTTAATGAATTCAGCCTACTAATGTGTACTTTTCCATGAAAAGTTTGCCTTTGTTCCAGAAAGTCTAAAGACTTCAACGTCTAACGTGATAGTATCTGTCTCCCTGTAGTAGGTTGCTCAGTATTTGGGTATAATTTAATGGGGAAGTTTCCAAAGATCCAAGTAAATTTATTTTCATATAAATATTTTAAACCATGAAATATCCAGCTTGTAGTTGAGTCAATTCTAAAGGAGGCATTTATTGCTGGTCTCTATCCTGCTGTACACTGTGTAGTGAAATTCCCGTCAAGTAGATAAATCTCATGTTTTCAAGCCTGGAATATGAACTGTGGACCAGAGTCTGAGCAGTGGGTTTTTTTTCTAGGGCCAAAGTGCAGAGCTGCATGGTCTAGACTGAGTTGACTTGCTTGTGCATTACATCTTCAGGACCCTGGCATTCGTGCAGAAGAGGGTTCGTTCCTCTAGAGCAGACTACCCAGGTGGTGAGCAGCGGTTTTATGAAACTGCCTGGAATCTCTGGAGTTTCTCCTCAATGTGTGATCTGGGTGCCACAAAAAAACCCCAGAGATTACAAAGGTGTAAACCACCATTTTGAGGTTCCTGCTGCTTCCAGTTCCACCAGCATTTCTATTTGCTGATCACCATCTTCTTGATATTTTCTGAGTAGACTTTCAGCCAGCTGTCTTTTGCCTAAAACTCCTGTCGGTACTGGTTATGCACAGTGACCATGGCTTCTGAGTCAGTTGGAAAGCAGACAAAGTACCAAGCATAATAATTTTCCCAAATTGTCTCACAAATTTCCAAAGACTTAATATAAATGTAGAACAGCTGAAGCAACACGAGTGATCCCTTAGGGAATTCACAGCTGAGCGCCCTCAAGCAGAGGGAATAGCTGCCCATCACCACTCTCTGGACTTGATCAGAAAGGAGTGAAACAGAACCGCTCTAGTGCAATTCCATCCCTTCGTGCCAGGTTCTTCAGGCTTGGTATTAATCCCCTGTGATGAGCTGTGTCCAAGGCTACCACAAGACCGAGCAGAATTAGCAGAGACATGTGTTGGTTGTCATGAGGGAGGCTGGATCCGTGGTCAGAAATGGCCTTGACCTTACGTGCTCCTGACACAAGTTACTTGAGCTGTCATCCTCTCTTTAGTGGCTCTTCTCTGAAAAGCACAACTTGCTCAGGTATCCTGGGATCCCTCCTACATCTCCACAGCCAGGGCTTTGAGTGACAGCCGTAGCTGATCAGCGTGGAGGTGTCACATTATTCTCACCCAGCCACAGAGTCTTGTGGGTGGATATATGTATTTCATATACAACTGGAATAAAGTTTTGTATAAAGAGCTTATAAAACTTCATAAGGACTTTTTACTAGATCAAGGGCCGCCTCTTGTTCTTATTGAACTCAATGGGAATTTTGCTACTGACTTCAAAGGAAGTTGAAAGGAGCCATGAGGGGTTGTTTTCCACTGCTACATGTGTGCTTCTGCACACCAAATTTGCATCTGGAAGTACTGTGTTTTAGTTGGGTTTGGTTGCTGTAGTTGTTCAGGTTTTTGCTACTTGGGAGTTTGTATAAGCACAAGATCTGCTACATGTGGATTGTTTACACACATGAGCAAGTTGCTTATTTCTGTTGTGCAAAACTAGCCGTACACTACACACTGCATGCATGCAATGAAAAAGGATGCTCTCAACTACCTCATCCAAATGATGTCATTCTCCTGGAAGATAAAATCTCTCCTAAGCCAGTAATGACTGGTGAAACAGTTTCTGCACTTATCACTGTCAGCTGCATAAAAATAAATCAAATACAAATGAATCCATTACAGGTCTTTTCCCAGGCAGAAAAATGGAAACCTTCAGCTTCTGTTCTATAAGCTGGCGTACGGCAACCTTAAGACCAGACTCAAGAATCCAAACAGTTATCAAAATGGTTTGGAACTTGCTTTAACTTAAATCACTTCTTAGTGCCTGCTTTTCCTTTCCTTCTCTGCAGCAGTTTGAAGAGGGTGAGATTTATCAAACACATGCAAATACACTGCATTAGGCAAGAGCGCTTCTTGCAGAGGAGTATGAGCTAAAACTTTGATTTCTCAGAAACAGTAGTGAAGTTGTTAGAACCAGGACACAATTCAAAAAGTGACCCTGCAAATACCTGGCAGTTCTGTGCAAACCTTGTGTGCATTAGAGGCTCCTGGGGGCCTAAGCAAAATCAGACTGAACTCATTTCTGTGTCAGCGGTAACATACTCTGTCTGCTTTACAGTTGATTGAGACCTTGCTGCTGCTAACTTTCTTTTAGGGATGATTTCATAAGTTGTAGATCTTCATGTTAGGAAACACTCCTGCATTATGTGTGTCAATAATTACCATCCCATTCTTGATAGTTACACATTCTCAATGAGTCTAAATAATGCCACCATTTCATAGTTTTTTATATACTTCATATATTAGAAAGCATTATCATAGCCATCCTCAGTGATTCTGTAGCCAAGCCATATGTATTTGATTCTTTCAACCTTCCCTTGTCAGAAGATGCCAGGGAGAAGAGAAAAACAAACGTTGAGAGAGCATCTGCATCTCTGAGTAAAGATATAACAGAAACCAGAGTGGTCGGGGCCTCTCAGCCTCTCAAAAGAAAACTGCTCTGCTTGCTCTCCCCTCCCAGTTCTTTCTCTGGATTACTCAAACCATGGGCACGCAGTAAGAAGTCTGCTGAAGCTTCACAGAAGATGAGTCCTGCTAAATTGGAGAGAGCTCAGGGACCAGACTTTGATTTGTTCAAGAGACTGGTAGGGGGAGTCCCTTGGCATTCAGTCTTAGCGAACAAAGGGGTACAAGAGAGCTGGTTGCTCTTCAAGAAGGAAGTCTTAAGGGCGCAGGAGCAGGCGGTCCCCCTGAGCC
The DNA here is from genome assembly GCA_020800305.1 of Porphyrio hochstetteri. Taxonomy (NCBI): domain Eukaryota; kingdom Metazoa; phylum Chordata; class Aves; order Gruiformes; family Rallidae; genus Porphyrio; species Porphyrio hochstetteri. The sequence goes on from CM036907.1 coordinate 87,419,011, forward strand.
GCAAAATGAGCCGGCGGGGAAGAAGACCAGCGTGGATGAATAGGGAGTTACTCTTGAGGCTCCGTGAGAAAAAGAGAATCTACCGCCTGTGGAAGGAGGGACGGGTAACTGAGAATGAATTCAAGGAAGTTGTCAGGATGTGTAGAGGTGAAATCAGAAAGGCAAAAGCCCAGCTTGAATTTAACCTGGCCGCTGGGGTGAAAAAGAATAATAAACTCTTTTATAAGTACATTAACAGTAAGAGGAGGACAAAGGAGAATATCCACTCTTTACTGGATGAGGCTGGGAATGTGATCACTGAGGACAAGGAAAAGGCGGAGGTTCTGAATGCCTTCTTTACGTCTGTCTTTAAAGGTCAAACAGATCCTCAGGGTACCCCTCTCTCTGACCTGGTAGTCTCAGCTGGGGAGCATGCTAACTCCCCTGTGATTCTGGAAGAAACAGTCAGAGACTTCCTACTCCAACTGGACTGCCACAAGTCCATGGGGCCGGATGAGATCCACCCGAGAGTGCTGAGGGAACTGGCAGAGGTGGTAGCCGAGCCGCTTTCCATTATCTATCAGTCCTCCTTGCTGACTGGTGAGGTCCCAGAAGACTGGAGGCTTGCCAATGTGACTCCCATTTACAAGAAAGGTTGTAAGGAGGATCCGGGGAACTACAGGCCTGTTAGCCTGACCTCGGTTCCAGGGAAGGTTATGGAACAGATAGTCTTGAGGGAGATCATGCGGTATGTGCGGGATGGCCGGGGGATCAGGCCTAGCCAGCATGGGTTCATGAAGGGCAGGTCCTGTTTGACCAACCTGATCTCCTTCTATGATCTAGTGACCCATCTGCTGGATGAGGGAAAGGCTGTTGATGTGGTCTACCTAGACTTCAGCAAAGCCTTTGACACTGTCTCCCACAGTATTCTCCTGCAGAAGCTGGCAGCCCGTGGCTTGGATGGGTACACCCTCGGCTGGGTAAGGAGCTGGCTGGAGGGCCGGGCTCAGAGAGTGGTAGTAAATGGAGTTAAATCCAGCTGGCGACCGGTCACGAGTGGTGTTCCCCAGGGGTCGGTGCTGGGGCCTGTCCTCTTCAATATCTTTATTGATGACCTAGATGAGGGCATTGAGTGCACCCTCAGTAAGTTTGCAGATGACACTAAATTGGCTGGGAGTGTGGATCTGCCTGGGGGTAGCGAGGCCCTACAGAGGGATCTGGACAGGCTGGAGAGCTGGGCTGAAGCCAATGGCATGAGGTTCAACAAGAGCAAATGCCGAGTCCTGCACTTTGGCCACAACAACCCCAGGCAGCGCTATAGGCTTGGGGCGGAGTGGCTGGAGGACTGTGTGGAGGAAATGGACCTGGGGGTACTGATTGATGCACGGCTGAACATGAGCCGACAGTGTGCGCGGGTGGCCAAGAAGGCCAACGGCATCCTGGCTTGCATCAAAAATAGTGTTACTAGTAGGAGCAGGGAGGTAATTGTCCCCCTGTACTCAGCACTTGTGAGGCCGCATCTCGAGTACTGTGTTCAGTTTTGGGCCCCTCACTACAGGAAAGACATTGAGGCTCTGGAACGCGTTCAGAGGAGGGCTACTAAGCTGGTGAGGGGTCTGGAACACAGGCCTTACGAGGAGCGTCTGAGGAAGCTGGGATTGTTCAGCCTGGAGAAGAGGAGGCTTAGGGGAGACCTTATAGCTCTCTATAACTTCCTGAAGGGAGGTTGTAGTGAGCTGGGGGTCGGCCTCTTCTCCCGTGTAGGCAGTGACAGAACTAGAGGGAATGGTAGCAAGCTGCGCCAGGGGAGATTCAGGCTCGACATTAGGAAGCACTACTTCTCAGAAAGGGTAGTCAGGCACTGGAATGCACTGCCCAGGGAGGTGGTGGAGTCACCAACCCTGGGGGTGTTCAAGGAAAGACTGGATGTTGTATTGAGGGATATGGTTTAGTGGGAGCTAGTAGTAATAGGTGAATGGTTGGACTGGATGATCTTCTAGGTCTTTTCCAACCTTGATAATTCTGTGATTCTGTGATTCTGTGACCAATACGATGCATGTAGGAGGAAACTGACTGTGTGGAGATGGAGAGTAGCAAGTAGGGAGGCTTGGTGAAAGCCTACACAAACTTGAGGTAAAAGTTTGGGTAGTCCCATAAAGCATTGGCACCTGGTTGCTGATGAGAACAAATCCAGTTTTCTGAGCTGACTGATGTTTCTTTCCTCTTCATGAAAAATACGTACTTAAGATCTCACACTCTGAAACTAACCCAGTCAACTTTTCAGAATAGGTTTAATATATTTTGTTGTGTTTGAGGTCAAAGGGCTTTGTGGCAGCTGCAGCACAGCCAAATAATCTGGACCTGTTGCAGGAGTTACTAGTCAGAGCTCTGATTTGTGTCAGGTGTAGGTTCAAACCAGATGTGACAGGGATACTTTCTGGTGTTGAAAGCTAGGGAAGGTGTCCCACACTTCCTGGGAGCTTAGCCTTGGGCAATATGTACTGAAGAAAACAGATTTAAAAGGTAGACAATAAAAAAGTGACATTGGAAACTGAGTTATAATTCATCTAATAAACAGATATATCCTATACCATGGTTGTGGTTGGGCCTAGTGTTGATTTTTTTATGCTTTCTGTAAGGCTTGCTTTATGTTCAGGATTAGCTTTTCAACATCCAGGAGTGATAAGGGCTTTTGAAGGGATGTAGGTAGCTGCCGTAAGATAAAGGCACAGAGCAGCTACTAGGTTTCTCTTCATTAAAACAAACCTGAGCAATACTGCATCCTGGAGTCAGGCACTGACACAGAAGCCCAATTTGGAGACTCACATCTTTTAAAAGATGGGAGTTTGGATTAAGAAGCCTTTGTGGTTGAGAGAGAACGAGAAGACTGAAGGGATATCTGCACAAATTGATCATCGATACCCATAAATTGAAGCTCATGGTATCACACCTGGGCTAGGCTTGCCTGTCAACTCCGACAGCCCTCAGCGCAGAGTGAGCAGGTAAGGACATAGCACAGATCCTCGTCACACATTTTGACCTGACAGGCAGATGTTTCAACCAGTGTGTTTCACACCATTTTGTCATAGGGATTTATAGCAGTAGGTCCTGATGGGACCTCTTAGATCCTCACTTTGCATTGACAATAGTGTTTCAGTGTAAAGTAATCAGTGATTTGAGAATACTCTGCGACAATTAACAGGAATTTTCTCACATTGACATGTTAGACATTTTTTAAAGCTGTTCAGGCCACTTGCTGTTCACCGAGAGTCCAGCACTGCACCCTGTTTCCCTGAATGTCAACAAAAAGGAGGAAGCATGTGAAATACCTGTATGTTACTGCCTGCTCCTTAGAAATACACTCTGCATATGTAAAAGCGCGGCACAGCTCTCTTCAGTAAGCAAAATGACAACACATGTATTTAAATATCAGAGCCTGAATGGAGTCTGCTTCTTTTCCCACACCTCTGTAAAATCAAAGTTTGAAACCCTGTAGGAGCTCTTTTAAAATATCCTGGCTTCCTTGCTGCAGACCATATGTTGTTTCAAAAACCAGGACTGCAAACTCGAATAATTGCATGACTTGCATTCTATCACTGTAGACTGTGCTCCACTGGCTTCAACTGGCACGGTTTGGTAGCTGTTACAGATGCCACAAGTCATTGCTTTGAAGTCTGCACATTAAAAAAAAAAAAAAAGAAAAGAAAAAGAAGGGAGGAGGGAAGGAGGGAAAAAAATGCTTTCAAAAGATTTGCCTGACTTTCTGTTATGAATAAGTCGACATTTTGCAACATCTGTCATAGTCCCTGCCACTTCAGCTTCCTTCCTCTGCTCAGGCTTATGTGTTTTATGTTAATACTGGAGCAGCTGTGGATTCGCACTCTGAGTGAGGTGCAGCAGAATGGTAACAGCAGGTAACTGCTTTGTCTGAGGATTGGGCCATGCAGGGTTGCCTTGCTCCTGCTGACATGGGGTACGGAGCAGAGAGAACATTGATATTGCAGTAATATCTATCTGGTACCAAACTGTCATTACAGCAGTCTGCAGTAGGCTGTCCTTGTGGAAGAGGCTCAGACCATTCCTGAAGAGCCTACAGGTACCCCAGAGCACCTCCCAGCACTGCTCAGGCATTTGCCCAGAGATGTTGTGGAGTCTTCTTCTCTGGAGACATTCAAAACCCCCCTGGACACGTTCCTGTGAGATTTAGTCTAGGTGATCCTGTTCTGGCAGGGGGGTTGGACTAGATGATCTTTCCAGGTCCCTTCCAACTTGGAACATTCCATGATACTGTGTGATTTACCCCTTCTTCTCTACTGCTTTGAACAAGGTGTTACGGACAACTGTGGCTTGGGTGCAGCTAACCTCCTCCATTCCTTGCTGTTTGGAGGCTCAGGGCAGTAAATCCATGCTCTGCTGAGCCTCTCATGGTGACTGGTTGAGTGTTACCATAAGAGGAAATAAGCCTTCCCTGTGCTGTTCCTTTGGTTATGGATTTTCATATTCCTAGATGCAATCTGTGTAACCTCATTCCTCTGTTAAATGACAGGACTCAGAGAGAAATGGGTGTCCTAGGTGGACTTGCTATCAGCTTGTTTTAATTAGTTTTTGAAAGCAAATATTGCAGAGGGGAAAATGTAGGGCTAGCAGTGATAAGATTAAGCTTTGACTATTAAGGTACTCGAATGCTAAGAAAAAAAAGCACCTTGGCTTTGGCAACTTCAGCTGGCTCCCCAGAGAATTTGCAGTGCGATACAATTTTGCATGCAGTACAATTTCTCCCTTAAAAAGTGACGCCAACCCCTCCTTGGCATGTCGCTAGCAGAGATCCTCGCATAGTGATCATGCCCGGGGAGGTACCCTGGCTGTGTGCAGGGCTCTGGCTACGCCCAACGCTGGCTCTTTCATTCAGGCTCCACGTGGGACAAATCCACCCGGGTTGTTTTCAGGTTTGAATTTGGGGGCTGGCATTCATCACCTCGGAGGCTGCTTCCCCCGATTCAGTGGTGTGTTCGACCACAAGCATCTGTAATCCCTGTAATCCATTTCACCCCGCTCGCCTTTTGCATGGAGGATGGGAAGAGAACTGGTTTGACTCCATAAAAGCACCTAACACTGCTGTGACCCTGCTTAAAAGCCAGAAGAAGGTGTCCTTGAAGCTATTAAGAGGGACTATGTGACAGCTCTTTACACTATTATTTTAAGTATCGGCTTCAGCTTCCTTATTCATTTCCAGTATATTTGTGTTTTGTTTTGTTTTTATTTGGTAATAATATCCTGAGCACGGCGCTCATCTGGTTTAGCTGAGGTGGTGCTACTGAGGTGGGGTTTCCCCCCTCCCCACCATACTGTTGGTCTGTTTTATAGAACATGGGAAAAGGGTCAGGGCAAACATAATTAAAATGCCAGCACATGAGCAGATTTTGTCCACATGTTCTTAAGATCTTGTTGTTCTCGGGCTTGCTGTTTCTATGCACCAGGTGTTAAGACCAAGTTATGTTAAAGGGGTTTCGTATTAAAAAAGAGTATATTTGATGTGGTATATTATTAGCTGGCAGTGGTGCCGTCTCATCCTAGTGAGGTAAAATGCAAACATTTTTGCCTAGTGCTGCACTTTGCAATCTTTTGCAATGTGAAGCATCTAGGTCTTGGGAAAGTGAACACGTTTCAGCAGATACTGCTTTGTCTCTCCCCTGTCTGCTGTGATTTGGGAGGGTTTCTAAATCTTTGCCACTTGAAATCCCTTTGAGCTGAAACTTGCCCAAAAAACTGTCAGCCTTGTTGCTTTTTTCCTTTAACATGCTGTTCATTACTTCCATATACCTTCTCCCACAAATAAAAAGTGGCAAAAAAAAAAACCCTACTAAAAGACAGATTTCTAACTGGTGGTGATTTACAGTCTTTGCAAACAATTAGGCTTCAGTGAACACAGAGGTTTTTTTGTTTTGATGATTAACATTGCTAAAGAAAAAATATTTTGAAGCCCTGAGATATCGATGCTTGAAAAAAATTAATTAGAACCATGCTGTGTTCAGATTTAAAATTCAAACCCATTTTTCCAGGATCCCACGTTTAACCGAGAATCAGTAAAAGGGGCAAGCGTGAATGGAAAAGTAGTTAGAGGTGGAAGGGGATATTTTTCTCATGCAAAATTCTTGAGCAGAAACCACCTTTGCTCCCACTCCTGCCCTTTTTCGTTAACGAGATGCCTAAACTGGAGATCAAAGTGACATGCAAAGTGATTCTCTGAACAAGCCAAGGTAAGGCTCAGCTGCACCACTGTCGTTACCTTGCCTACACCTTCCAGGATACCTCCAAGGGCAGAATTCTGGTGGAGCAGGCAGGAATGAGGATGGAATAATGTAGAAGTAGAGTGAAATGTGAAAATATCATGTGTGCATGATACACCATGCCTGGGCCATGTAATTTTGTACGATGGAAGATCTACCAAGAAGGCAGCCTGGGAACCCCAAACTGAGCAGCCACCATTTGTCAAAGACTGAATTCTGTGCACATACACAGGCCTCATATATATTCTTCATAAGTATCTACAACACATGAACCCATGTATAGCTAGTACTTCTTATAGCTCATGGCAGAAAATTGGAACTTGTAGGTATCCATTCCTTTTTTCCCCAAAGGCGGCATGTAAATCAGGTCAGATAACTCACTTTCTACAAGCACCGCCAACTCTCCCAAAGCTACAAAGTGCACCTAGGGACCCTGGCTCGGATGTAGCAAAATGTCTGTAACTAGGTGGGGTGAATCTTATCTAAAATCACCGTGCTAATCATTCTGGCTTCCCCTGGAACTCCTTGCATATGCACAGGCATCATGTTCAACACATGGCAGCCCTTGTGCACTGTAACTGCTTGTCATTTGTCCAAGATTTAGTCCTTCCAGCACTGTGGCTTCTTTGCAAAAGGAAGTGCTTTTCTATCAGCACTTTGCAAGGTGCTATCCCTTAGACAGACAAACCTTCTTCATACCTGTGCCCGGAGCAATTCGCTCTGCACTTGGCTGTACTGAAGACAAGCCCTTTCTGTGTCTGCTCCTGAACATTTTTCTCTGGGTGCTGGAGGTGCACGACTGTCTGTTCAGAGATGTAAAATCTTAGTGTTCTGAACATAAGCTGAGGGCTAATTCTTCAGGCATGTAACTGGAAAACAGTACTAACAACAAAACTGAGCTGTCTCTGTTCTTAAAACAGGCCTTGACTCTTGCTGGTACTCCATGCCTTTTCATGGACCTGAGAGCAGAGAAGGTCCGTAATTTCAGCAAAGCTAAAATCCTTTTCCTTTGTTGAAGACCTCAGAGAGCCTTAGTAGAAGTAACAATTAGGTGTGGGACGGTCTCTCACTTTCTTTCTTGCTTCTTTTTTTTTTTTAACAAAAAGTTGAGCTATGGCGCCTACCATTCTGACACAAAGTACTGTTATCAGTATCATCATAGCTCACATGAAGTGGGAAGTTGTAATTTCACCTGGTCTAAGTCATTAGTAGTAAAACAGACCTGTATATTTACTTATCTATACTGAAATAAGCACATTGCAGCAGTTGTGACTGCTAAAGTTACAACTGAAGTGAAACTTCCCGTTACAATTCCCACTTTTATATCTAATTATAATGTTCTTAATCTAGTACAAACTTTACTTGGCTGAAACACTGTGTTTGCACTCATTTGAGAAAAGCATTCATGGTTTTATCAGTCATGAGTAATGTAGTCATTTCTATTTCATACCAATATCCACACAATCTTGCCTTCATATTACATATATTATGTTTATATATATAACTTATTATTTTATGAGTACGTATACATATTTACACATACATACACAAACACATAAGCTGATAAGGAAAAGTATTTCAGCATAAGGCTTTCAAAGAATTATGAAGTTAGAACAGAGTGAAAGGTTCACAATGAAACCTAAAACTTTACTGGCTATAAGATTTCATTACTAACACAAAACTCAGTCCAATACTTTGCTCGGGCCAGGGTCAATTTATTTTTAGCAGGAGGAATGATCTTGTATTTAAAACACAAGTGAGACTAAGGTCTGATTTTCAACACAATCACTTCACTGACTAACTCCTCAAACCACCCCCCCCCCCCAAAAACAACAAAGAAGGTCTTTTTATTGTCAGGAACGTAACCTTGCTAAATTCAGAGCAACAACTTTGGATTTGCCTTAATCTGCTGTGTATATGGGAAGGATCTTGTATGTTTGCCTCTTTGTGTTGTTCCTTCCACTGCACAGTATCACTGCTTTATTCTTCCAATTACATTGCAGGGGAGAGGTGGGCGTGAAATAGCTCATCCATGCAGCAGCCAGGAGTATTTCTTTGGATACCGATGTTGGCGTGCTTAGATTCTGTGGCCTCTCTCCCTTGCCATGTGAGTGTGTTTGTGCCAGTGAGGTGGTTTTCAGAGAAGAAGGGGTGTTAATACACACACAGTTGCACCAGGTTCCTGAATAATCATCTTGGAACCAACTCAGCAATTGCAAGAGTCATCTCCTCAGGCAGGAGGCAGGAATGCTTCCTATTTTAGTCAGTGGCAGAGCACGAGGTGTGAAGGAAGGGGAAAGAGTTCTTGCAGTAGTAGTCACAGCACACAGTTAACATAAGCAGATCTCACAACCAATGTACATTTACACAATCATTTGCTGAAGGGATCCAACTCCAAACAATGAATTAATTTCTAAAATTTATTTTGTAAGCGGGGTATAATTTCTAGATATCCAGAAACATAAAGTAGGTATAAGCAAAGTAGACCTTAGAAGGACAGAAAACAGAAAGGTGAAAAGCAGGTGGGTTTTTCCTTGTTAATTGCTTAACATTTAATTAAATAATCTATTGTTAGAAGAAAAGATATCTTGAGCTAATAGAACTACATAAAATTTGATGACTTTGCTGATAGATCTTAGATGTGAGAAAAGTTCAGAAGGAAAAATGAGTCAGTATCTCTGTCATGCAATAAGGTTTCAAACCATTCATCATCAGGAATTAGGTTCTTGCATCTCTGAAGCTGTTACATAAGTCTCTGACATTTTCCTCATAAGAGTTTTGGAAAAATATATGCACACATTGAAAATTTTACACCTGCCATTGTCTCCCTCCCCTGCGTGCTGGGGAAAATAATGCTTTGTGAGCAGAGGCATTTTAAAGTCCTTTTATGGAAAGACTGTTGTGCCCAGTATTGTGCTAATATTTTCTTAATCTAAGCAGATGTTTAAACAAAGCTGTAAGACTGCAGCATCCACCGCTGCTGGGAATTGCCCTATTCCAAGGCAGAATCATGGAAAGTTGCCATAAGGAATTATTCCTCTGCGAAAACGAAGCATAGGTTTGGAGGTGACAGACTACCCCTGAGGAGAAACAAGGAACCCCTGGAGAAGTTCTTTTCTTTGGCACTTGGCTTTCTGTGAGCTATAAGACCCCCCGGGTCTTCTGCAATATTTCCAAGGGGTGGGAAACGCAGTTAACATTTAGGAAAAGCAATTTTTGACTGCCAAAACTGCAGTGTCTGACAGTTTTGCATCCAAGCAGAACTGATGAAAATCCAAATATTTGTGGATTTTGCTTCAGATGCAAATATTTGTGTAGCTTCAATCCAAAATTGAATTCCCAATGGAATTTTGATTAAAACTCCTGATATTCATATTTCAGTGTTTCCCTCATTTCAAATAATATCAAGCTGAATATTTTTTAATAACTTTCTGAGTGGATATACATGTCAAAAATATTTTAGACTAGTACATGTTTATAACGTGGTATGTGTATTTTCAAAGCTGACTTCAGTAAGGATTTTTATGCAGGGTGTGTTTTATGGCCAAACTAACAAGCAGGAAAGATGATTATTTGCCAGGAGGTATCATTCAAACAGCCAAACCGCACGCTTCTTGGCCTTGGGTCAATCATGCTATCAGTTGCCTTACACAAAATCAAACTCTGGGGCAAAAAAAAGTCACAGCTTAAACCAACGGTCAAGCTCATGATACCGTTTGGATTAGCAGAAAGGAAATTGCCAAGGCTAAATAAGTATGAGTGTTTTCTGTCAGCTAAGCAGACACAGCAGGGATGGCAGAGCTGATCACTGGAGAGAGAATTATGTGTGAACTGATCTCAATTTTAAAAAAGAATCTCTGTATTTTGTTTAATGTATTCAGTCATTACAGAGACAAGCCTTCATATTAGTTCTCTGAAGCTCACAGATCAGGAAGGTTCAGCTGTTTAATGCCCTTCTTGAAAATCTAGAAAACTTTCAGCAACGCTTCCTCACCAATGCCTGCTAGGGAAACTCAGCTGCCATGAGATGAGAACCAAACTCTGACACGAGTAAGTTACTGATTAAAAGCTGGGAAATAAAAGGTTAGGAATGAAAGGTGGAGGGAAGTCATGAGTGAAATCCTGCAGGATCTGTGTTCTGGCCTGTGCTGTTCAACATGTTCTTAAGTGATATGGAAAACAGAGTGAATAATGAGGTGATAAGGCACACTGGTGATGGCAAGTTATTTAAGGTGGTAAGGAGAAGGCCCTCTTCATAGTCCAAGAAGGACCTGAAAAGATTAAGTAACTGAGTAAATTAAAGATATTTGATGTAGGTATATATAAAATAACGCATACAAGAAAACACAATTCTTGCTTTACCTACTCAGTGATGGGCCCCAAAGTCTGTTGTCACTGTCTTTTGTGAATGAGGTCTTGGGGTACGGCACACACTTCCACAGAGACACCATCTCAATATGCAGAAGCAGTGAAAAAAAAAATCTGATGTTGGGCACTGGTAGGAAACAGAAGGCAGAAGTCCATATGATTGTGCTACCACACAGCCTGTGGCAACCCAGTCAGTCAAGAGAGAAAAATAAGACCTTATATGAAACTAACAGGTGGCAAGTGTGAAAGAAACAAAGGAGAGATGTCCTCCATAAATCACCAGTAAATTGTGAAGCACCTTGCATTTGGACAATTTTAACTTTTAAGTAGAACTTTTAAATAGGAAGAGCAAAAATGCTGCCTCCTCCAAAGAAAGGAAAACAAGTATTTCTGGGATAATTCTGGTATAGGTTTAGCTGAATAATGGTTCACAAACAGATGACAGTTTGCTCGTCACAAATGTTTCTTTGAGTATTTTACTTTCACATGGAAAAAGAGAAACATCTAGCATTTATCCTTTCCTCCACAATCACCTTTGCATTTCTCTTCTGCATCAAATCACTCCATTAGTTTTAATCTTTCTCTTGGAAAAGCCACAGGAATACTTCTGTGGGTCTCTCAAAAATTTTGATTCTTTTCCTTTGCTGTTATAAACTAAAAAAAATCATCTTATAGGCCAAAGTAATTTGAGACATACAGTTTAGTGACATCATAGAAAACTACATTAAGGCTTTAGTTGGGCAATATTCCTTATCCAATCTTTCTACAAGCCTCTCCCCTTTATGAAAAGAACTTGACCTGGCAATCACAGAGCACACAGGAATGACTCAGTCCTGGAGAGTGTACAACAAACAGGAATAGCAGCACTGCCATCAATCCTGACAAAAATAAGAAATTCAGAGTCGTTGAAATGACAGACATGAACACTGTTCTTGCAGAAGAGATAATGCTACCAACCAGAAAGAAGAGCAACTGTTGCTAAACACAAGGGGATTTTTGACAGGCTGTGATGATAAGGAGTTCTCAGCTGGCAGGCAGACAGAATGCATCCCTGCAGAACATCTTTAAGCCAGGGGATGCCTGTTAGCCAAAGTACATGCAAATGGTGGGATGTGAAACAGGAGTGAAAGATAGAACTCATGTGGCAGAAACCGTCATCAGGAATGGAAATTTTTAAAAGTAACACAGCCCTGTGCCACTGTGAAGTCTGTGCTTGAAATTTTTCTTGCCAAAGTTGTCTGCTGCAGCAGAATCTGTTCCCAGCATTTCTGATGTTCTGTGTTTATGCTAACTGTGTTGTCAATTACAGAAAAAATTGTTAGAAAATCCCGAAGCTCCACTCCAGCAGTTCTAATTTCACTATCATCAATGGGAAACATTTGCACTTACTATTTTTTCAGCTGCAAATGCCTTTTATAGACACTAAGCATAATCCTGTACCATCGTCTTTCAGTTGTTAAGTAGAGAAAAAATATGACAGGCTGCTTTTTCCTTCTGCCTTAAAATGAGAGAATAAGATCTCAATGTCTTTGAATATTGGAAGAAAGAGAGAGACAGAGAGAAAGAAAAGAAAGAACCAACCATCAGCAACATCTTCCCTCTCAGTCCTAACAAGAGTTATTTAGGATCTAGGAAATGTGTTAACAGTGAGATTCCCCTAGAGCTCTGTCTCTCTAGCTTATCAGAGAGAAATTACAGGGTCACTTGATTACAATCTACAGGGACCGTAACTTTGGTGAGGGAAAGATACAAATATACAGTGTCCTTCAATGTTTGGGAACTCAAGAAAAACAATCTGAATAACAGAAACTTAATTGACCATTCAAATAACTGATGTGATAAAGGTTTTCTTCCAGGAAATGGCTGTAGTTTTGCATGGCTGGGTTCTGGTGGAGAAGCAGGGGGCTGTAAGAGTGGCTTCTGCAAGAAGCAGCCAGAAGCTCTCTGCAGGCCCCAGAGAGCAAACACCAGCCAATTCAAGGCCGGAGTCATTGTTGACCAAGGCCGAGCCCATCAGCGATGGTCACAGTGCCTCTGGGAATCGTATTTAGAAGAAAAAAACCCACAATCAGCTGCTTTTTGTCACCAGAGAAGGGAGTGAGAAGACGTAAGAAACTGCAGACACCAAGGCCAGTGAAGAAGGAGAGAGGGGGGATGATGCACTCCAGGGGCTGAAGAGAGAGATTCCCCTGGAGCCCATGGAGAAGATCATGGTGAAGCAGGCTGTTTCCCTGCAGCCCATGGATGATGACAGGGAACAGAGATCCCATCTGCAGCCTATAGAAGACCCCAGGCTGGAGTGGGTGGAGACACCTGAAGGATGCTGTGACCCCATGGGAAGACCACATTGGAGCAAGCTCCTGGCAGTGAAACCTGAAGCCCATGGAGAGACTGACCCATGCCAGAGCAGGTTTTCTGGGGGACTTGTGACTCCGTGGGGGACCAGGCTGGAACAGTCAGGGCCTGAAGGTTGGCACCCCATGGAAGGGAGCCATGCTTAGGCACTTGGTGAGGAGCTGAAGTCCCGACAGAAAGGACTCACAGAGAAGGTTGTGGAGGACTGTCTCCCGTGGGTGGGTTGCCACACTGGAGCAGAGGAAGAGTGTGAAAATTCACACCCCCCCCAGCTAAGAGGGAAAACAGCTTGTGAGGAACTAACCAAAACCCCAACTCCCTGTTCCCTGCACCTCCCCGTGCCACAATGCGAGATCTGGTCACACTTTTCATTATTCAACTCTGGTTTCACTGGGTGTCTAGTGTAATAAATTAGAGAGTTTTCTTTCCTTTATTCTATGCTGAGTCTGTTTTTCCCATGATGCTGATTGCAGAATGATCTCTCCCTGACCTTATCTTGACTCCTAAGCATCTCAATATATATTTTCTCCCTTGTCCAGCTGAAAAGGGGAGTGATAGAGCAACTTTGGTGGGTGTCTGGCCTCCATCCAGGGTCAAACCACCGCAAGCCAAGGCTGGGTATTTAGCTAGAACACACATTCAATTCAATGCAAACTTTTGAGCTTCAAGTAAGAGTTCAGTCAGGAAAGTCCTGTATTACTTGAGGGCACGAAAAGCAATGTGTTCTTTCTACAGGTAGAGGAAGGTAGGACCCCTAAAGTGAATGACACAGGAGACTGAGAATTGGCACCCAGCCTGGCAGAAGTAGCTGTCAAATGGGATTTGGGGAAGGGGCTGCACTGAGCCAGCAATCTGAAGCCCTCACTTTCAGAAGACCACGTCTTCAAAATCCCTTAGCGGTGGCTTGAGTACTCCTCAGGCCAGGGGTCTAGTTCCAGATAAGGAGACACCACCATAGTAACCTTCTGTACACACCCAGACAGCAGCTTGATCAAACTGAAAATAAGAACTTCCTGAAATCATAGAAAATTGGAGCTCTGATCTGCTTTCTTGTAGAAGACAGGGTCTCTGTAAGACAAGGGAGATGAGATGGGATTTGTAACAAGTCTGAGCCTATTCTCCTTGAGGGGTTCTCCTTATTCTACCAATAGCATGTTGTGAAGTGCATTCTTACATCCCAGCTGGTGGTGTCTTTAGTCAGTTCCTTACCTAGGAGAAAAATTACAAAGTCCTGACTGAAAGTGTTGATTTGGCCAGCCATCATGTCTGTTTTCTTCATCCTTCCCTCCTTCTACTCCTGACTCCCAATAGCTTCTGATTTCCTATTTCAAATAATCTACTTTGACTTCTGGAAGAGCTCTGTTTTGCCACGTAGCAACATCAGTGAATAATATGTGATAAGTTTGCAATGGTAATTCCAAATTCTGCACTGCAAGACCAAATATGGAACAATGGTGACTTATATATGGTCTTAAACTGTGTCTGTTTGGTTTGGTTATCTATGCAAAGTGAATTTGCTGAAGCACAGTCTGTTCTGTACCAGAAGAATACCTGATTAAAATAAACTGCCAGAATTGGTTTTTTTAGATAGCTTTTCTCCTTTGATTTTAAAGAAGTCTTGAAGATGGAGAAATTGAGAATATATTGCAAAATTCTTGCCTTGTAAAGCAAAGGCATGAGGTCCTTAGATTCACAGACACAACTTCTTCATTTTAGCATTTATCAGTAGTTGAATCCTCTGTAACTAAGGAGTTCACTCTTCCACTTCCTATCAAAATTATAAGAAAAAAAAATCTGTTCAGAAGAAGGTTATGATGCAGGCTTCCTACCATCACAGCTATGTGCTAACTTCAGCAGGGCTGCTGGCTGTTGCGTTTAAAGCATGCTGACATTTGCCAATGCCTCTGTGAACAACTGGTGTGATCTGCTCTTTGGGCAGGTGAATGGCAGGCGAATGCAGGCAGTGCACTTGGCTGGAGGGCACCTGTCCTCACAATCCAAATTCCTGGCTGATATAAGAGAGCCAGTGTACTGCCATTTCTGCTCTCTTGGCTGCTGATACCATCACCTTCTTAGTTCTTTATTTTTATCTGGGACTGGGAATAAAGTGGCAAAGCAAGTTACCCAGTAGGTTCACATACAGTTTGCTACCAGACTGTTTTGTGGAGTTTATTGTGCTTAGTATCACCTGTGGATAGCTCTCTTGCAACATAAGAAATGAAGGGTGGAATGAAGCAAAACCAGAGGATACTAGAAGCAATACCGTGATGTGGCTTTAACATTGTACTGCAGGATCCTTTAGTGCTGTCCTTGGGAAAAAAGACAGTAAGAAGCTACTTTAGTTGATGATCTTTATGGGTCCCTTCTAACTCAGGATATTCTGTTTCTATATGACTTTTATCCAGGTTCTGATTCTCTGTGCTGTAATGTATAAGGAAAGTTCATTTACATTTCATTCACATTCAGTGTAGTCATTTGTTTTCAGCAAAGTTATTTTGCATGTAATTGCCATCCTTGGCCAGAACTTTTCATGCATGGAAATCAAAAATCAAAAACCAAAACCAAAGAAGGGCAGGAGTAATGGAAAAAAGATAGGAACATGTGCCTTGCCCAGCCTTATCATTTGTGTTTTCTTTAGCACTCATCAAGATGAAGAGGATACTTGAGTCACATTCCTGCAAATCTGCAAAATGCTGTTGAATTCACTCAGTGTGGGTCGAAATTTGGCATTCTATGTGTCATGAGATGACTGAAGCCCACAAACATTGGCTTGGTTTCTGAGTGTCAGAACACGAAATAGAGAAGTGTGCCCAGTCATATTCGGAACAAGCTTCTCAGCACAAACTGAAAGTATACAAGCCAAACTCTTGCTGGGAAGGGAGTCACGATTTCCTCCTTAATGTTCTGGTGCGAGCCCTAAAATGGCTGAAGTCTCTGGGAGTAGGAAGCTTGCTATTGACATCTATTGATGAAGAGGGAGAAAAGCAGCTCAGACTGGCCTGAGCACACCATGTATCAGAGGATGGATAGAGTTGGGAGCCCTTTGTGAGCTGGTGAACAAAGGGGAGTGACTAAACCAGCCCAACTTATTTTCATCTTTTTTGCGGCCTCATTTGCTGGAAGTGCTTCTGGGTAGGGATCTATTCTGAGAATTGGTTTGACTTCGTAAGAATTAAATTCAAAGGTCAGACCATAAAAAATCTACTACTTACAGCCTAGCTGTGTGGATATAATGTTTTGCCCGGTACACCATTCAGTTTTTATTCTCTTTGTGTCATCAGCTTTTATCCTAAAAGGTTATTAAATACAGTAGCACTGTGCTTTTTTCTACCAGAAATTAAAATCTTTTGGGAGGTGGTGGAGTCTCCTTCTCTGGAGATATTCAAGACTCGTCTGGACACCTATCTGTGCAATATGAGCTAGGGAGCTGCTTTGGCAGGGGGGTTGGACCCGATGATCTCTTGAGGTCCCTTCCAACTCCTACGATTCTGTGATTCTGTGATTCTGATTCTGTGAATAACCAGCACTTCCACTGCACTTACAGTCTTGTTGTATCACGGCTGTGTATATACATAAATCCCAGCTTTCATTGTGTGTACACACTGCATGACCGGGGGATCATTTTCACATGTAGCTATTTGCTATAGTTCCCTCATTACTGCCTAAGCGTGGTTTTAGTTCATTTGCCAATTTTTCAGCTTTTCAAGAAGAAATAAAGGCAGGAATTGCCATCAGGTTCCCATTTCTAGTGATTCCGTTTGCCCTATGTCATAAAACCCTTTGATACACATAAATATGCTTTCACATGCATGTGAATAATTGTTTTCAAAGTACAACATAATCCCACAGACAAGGAAAGCTGCTTGAACATGCTTCCAAACATGGACTGAACACAGTCCTGCTGGGTTTTGACTGCAGCTCTTCACAAGTGAATGTTGTTACACCAAGTCTGAATTTACCCCTATGCTTTCTTGAAAAGAACAAACAAATCCCAACAACAACAGCAAAACCAAACTGAATGTATTAAACGCTATTTAAATACTTAAACCATTAAGCAATATGGGCTTTCTTGTGCATCAGCAGGGAGCTAAGCTTTCCCCATCAACAGTCAGTGATGGATGGCAGTACATAGGTGTCCTGGCTGGTCCAGCACCTTTAAGGAGGGTCATGTATCTTTCCAGTATGTACCAGTTCGTAGTAAGCTTGGAAAAATTGGAAGGGAGGAAGCAAGCTTCTTGGATCACATGATCTGATCTAGTTAAAGGTGTCCCTGCTTACTGCAGTGGGGTTGGACTAGATGACCTTTAAAGGTCCTTTCCAACCTAATCCGTTATATGGTTCTATGATTCTATGAAGGAAGACTTCAGTTATTGCCCTTAAATTGGGCAGATCCTGAGGTAGCAGGGCAGTGTGCTGTCACCTAAAGTCGAAAAGAGTACCAGTAAAAGACTAGACAAGAGATTCAGGTGGTTATGTGTTGTTAGCAAGTCCACAGAGCAGCCAGAGGCCAAGGTTGTTCTCTGACTCGTACCTTGTTTTGATTTTTTTTCTTTTTTACCATCTAATGAAGTTTCACCAGTTTTCCAAAACTAAATAAAATGAAATAAGTGCCAACAGCACAACAGAAGCACTTGCTTGAAACTCTTACAGCAGATTATGGGAAAACTTAAGTCTACACAAGTCCTAACATGGAGAAAATGGTAAGCCCCACTCATGATATTCATCCCCGTTTTTTTCCTCATGTCAGTCTTCTACCTCACACAGCTCCATGTGGTTGCTCTAGTCAGTAAAGTAAACTGCATGAACAAATTAGGATGCTGAAAGCACAAAATTATTGAATCACATTACCTCTTCTGTGAATCACAGATGGCAAAGTCCGGACATTCAAATACAGAATTGTTTGGGTTTTTATAGATCAAAATACAAATCTGATAAACACAATCATCAAGCTACATTTTGCCTTATTGTGAAACCTTCAGACCTGCTTGAAGCCCTGAGGAATAGCGTCTCTGCGAGGCAGACATATCACTTCAGAGGTACTCTGAAGAGGTGCTGGCTTGCAATACAGACAGAAGTTGACAAACTCCTTACGTCCTCCTGATCCCCTCTGTGAACACCAGCTGGTTTATGTATAGACAGGAGTAGACTTTTCTGTCTATATGGTGTTATAACTAGACACTGAAATAGGACAAAAGTACTCGGGCCACCTATGCTCTTGGAAAGAGCACTGAAATTCAAATGTCCTGTGTTTAATCCATTAGCAAAAGAAGATAACTGCCTTTTTATTAAAACTTGGCAATCTGTTTCCTATTAATATAAACACTGAGAAGAAGAGTATAAATTCTTAGTGAGCAGTGCTCCAAATGTACATTTGATTAAAATGATGCCTCTTCAGAGAAGTAGACTGTATTTATATATTTTGGATGGAACGCTTATATTTTTTGGCAGGCCCACAGATAGAATTTGCATGTTAATATGCTAGGATGGATACGGTCTTTTTAAGTAGCACACATCAGAACTCATATTGTTTTCCTTTCAGTCCCTACCACAACATCACTGACTGTAGGAGCTAGATGAGCCTTTTAAGAGAACCTAGGAATACCACGCTGGTGAGCTTCACAACTTCTAGAACTCATTAACCACCAGCCTGTGCAAAACTTGGTAACACCTGAAACATTTAACACCCATGCCCATGAGAATGGAAAAACCTAGGAAAGACTAAGAAAAAATTACTCTGGCACCTCTATCAACTAAGTCTGCAGAGCATAAATTCACAATTCATTTCATTGTCATTCATGCTGCTGGCCAAGCAAAAGAAAAAAACATATCCAGAGACTGACAGAATTAATCTGATGACATGTTTATGAGGCATCACTTTTTAGTTTTATTAATCCTCTTTAAAACTCTGAAGTTTTATATTTAGCATTCGTTTGCTATTTCTGAAGACAAGAGAATTCCAGAAATTTGAAAACGCAGGGTATAGACGTATGTTATAGCTTTCTCCAGAATCCACTGCAAGATACTAAGTACAGCCCTTTTTTAATTTCCTTTTTTATTTGCTCTGATTTTCATTAATAATTATAGTAACAGCAAAACCACTCTTAGCTTGCCTCAGATCATTTCTGTGTAGTCTTGGTCAAAAGAGATTTCTTTTGATTGTGTTCCTGAAAAAAATAACACTTAAAACCCTCACAGTGTTCCCCATGTGCTCCAGACTGAAAAGTGGGAAATGAGTAGCCTTAAAAATAGTAGAACAAGATTTGCTGTGTAGGGTAAGGTTTTGCCCATCAAGACAGATCTGAAGTTAGGTAGACATATTCATAACGAAGGTATGAAATCAGCTACTTCCTGTGGGGGCCTCAGAACGTTTCTGCTTTTGAACTCCATTGCTCATGCCTATGAAGCTCATGATCATAGGGCTGATACTTTGGCACACGATCAGCAGCCTGTACTTTGTTTTGCAGTCCCAGGTGCCCAACCTGAGTGAGTATCATCACACAGCAAGAGCCTGTACTGGAACACTAGTATCTTCCACTCCAATACGTTGTTAGGAACATCTGAGAGGCATGGTCTAGAAACAGTAAAGCTTTCTGAAAGTAGGACGGTCCTCAATATATTAAAGGGATAAAAAGGATGATTTTTTTAATGACATGTTCATGCAATTTCCTATTACTTCAGTCAGACCTGAAAGGTTTCTGTTTAACGGCTAGGTATGATAAAATAGTTAGGTGCTTATATATATAAATTATATATAAGCTTATATATTATAAATTAAATGCCAGACTTTGGAGAGGAATCCAGTCCCTGTTGTCAGGGACAGAAATTTCCAGCATTGGCCAGTGGGAGAGAGAGGTGTGCAATGCTCTCATGGTGGGTACCATTCTCTCCTTTCAGAAAGGAAGTGCCCAGATGGGGGCTGCAAAGAGTCACCTATACCCACCTGCATACCTCTCATCCTCTCACACAGCCAGTTCCTCAAAATCAGTACCTGAAAAAAACAGGCAGCATCTGCCAGCCCTACCTGTCTTTTGGTAGTATTGAAGTATTACAGCCCTTGTCCACAAAGAAGAAAGCTGAAGGGGAGGTTCAGTGGCCTGCTCAGTCTTCATGAGCTCAAATTTCCATCTCCCAGGAAAGCATCCTAATCAAAAATAGGGAGGTGCCACATAAATGTGAACAGCTTCTGAGTGAGAGGAATGGAGATTTTGGACCTTAATCTGCTTGACTCTGGCCATGATTCATATATCATTGAGGGACAACGGGAGAAAGTAATCCCAAGTCTCTATCCAGCAAGCACCTACTCACATCGCTGGCCATATGTGTGTGATCTGCTTGAGTATCTGGGGTCAGACTGTAGCAGGAAGGAAAGATGATGTGGCTCTTCAGGGTCCTCCCACAAAATTTCTTCTGCCCCTGTGAGATGTCAGAATGAATTGACGCTTGCAGTAGATTGTGCAGCTGTTCAAACTATGATTGTGCTGCCCTCTGGGTGCTTGGAGCTTGGCTCGCTCTCACACTGAACATGCCTCTGAGCAAGAAATTCCCAGATAATAGTGGCTAGATAACATGCCAAAGTAGCTGATACTATTTTTTAAAAGGTTTTATCCTACTTACCCTCCCTTAATCTAGTGGTTGACATCTTAGATATTGAGCTGCTTGAGGCCAAGCCCACATGATCCTATATTTAGAACATACCCAGCACATTATAGGCCTAATGCAAGCCAAATATGTTATTATAAGTCAGTATCGGAAAAAGGTTGTTGTTAAGACCAATGAACTTCTGAGGCTGCCAAGCGGGCTGTGGGGACTGCTGGACAGTACACAGCAGATTTACCTCCTCCTGCCCAAATACCTCCTTCTGTGTTTCAGGCAGTGGCCATTCCACTGAAGATACTTGCTGCATGACTTCATGCCTGTGAAACTTCATCAGAGTGTTTACCTACTCCCACCTCCATAAGATTGGAACAAAAGGGATCACTGGGTTCTTCTTAGTATTTCTTCCTTCTTCTCAACATCCCAGCAATTACACAACAATTTTCTGTGTGCCCTTTACACAGTCCCAGTCTCTGGTTAATGACACCTGGTGAGGGAAGTTGCTTCAAAAATTGCTTCACAAATTCAGTTCCTTCTGAATTTCCTGAACAACCCAAAAGCATTCCTTTCTCAATGAACTCACTTTAGACTAATTCAAACCCTCTGTCAATTAGGTAAATGTATTCATTTATTTCTGCATGCAAGCCCTTCTAAACAATTGATTTTATCTATCAATATGCATATTGATAGATCTATTGATAGTCTATGTGCTGAAAAGCTTCTGAGATGCAAGCCTGAGTGTTCATGATTCAGAATACCATTAATGATACTTTCTAGGTGTCCCTTGTGACCTTATCACACAAACAATGTGTTCTAGTTTGTGCTTAGATAAATTGCAGAAAGCATACCTGCCACATTTTGGAAAAGAAGTGAGAACTTTAAACAAGAACATTTTGAATTTCTGATCTACATGTTTGTGCCAGAAGAGATTTACAGAGCTGGAGGCTTTCCAGTCAGCAGGGACTATCTATCCAGAAGTGAAAATAGAATTGCCATTTACGCCTTTCAAGGACATTACTCTCTGAAGTCTTTAAGATACAATAGTGAACCTCCAATTTTCCTTCCTCTTCCAAGTCCCACTGAGAAACCAAAAGGAAAAAAACATAACAAATAATATACATTTATATCTATAAACTTCTGACATAAAGACTTCTTTACTGAAGTTTCATTTGTGATACTGAACCTCTATGTGTCTTTATTTGCTGTGTTTCTCTTCACACTTCATAAGAAGATAGGCAAAGCTTTATTTGGATGAGTACTAGTGTTGGTGATTTAAATGCACTGGTTTCAGGTCTATGTTCATTAGCATTTCTATTTAATTTAATAACCCTCGCACCAGTGCTCAAAAATATATGTCTGTATGTATATATAGCATTCTATGCTGCTTGGTTTTGTTCTTTTCCATTTGCAGCGATTGCTGGTGTCTGATCTACTTTAACCACGCATGAAGAGGAAAG
Source organism: Porphyrio hochstetteri (assembly GCA_020800305.1). Taxonomy (NCBI): domain Eukaryota; kingdom Metazoa; phylum Chordata; class Aves; order Gruiformes; family Rallidae; genus Porphyrio; species Porphyrio hochstetteri. Next base: position 87,441,050 of record CM036907.1, read on the forward strand.
CCAGTGATGTTTGCGTAGCTCATCAGGAATTAGCCGCTTCTCATGTAAGAGACTAGGAACAGATTATAAAGGTGCATAGGGATGTTTCTGTAAAGTGTTGAAATAGTACCTGAAACTCACTCTAGAAAAAAAGGAAAAGAAGATTTTTAAAACATCTACTTCCAAGAAATACAGAGTAGTCCATAGAAGCATCTGTGTATTTATTACACCTGCTCCACACTTCTGTTGGATAAGATGGTCACAGGCACTGGAAGAGTTTCTCAGGGAATGCTGTATGTATTTCTACAGTAGGAGCTTTTAAACATTTTTTCTTTGAAACCTTTTAAATTTAAAAAAATGTAGATGATATCCCAAGGCAAAGTCAGCACCGCACTGTGTATACTGGAATAGATCACAGTGTAAATAGAGGAAAAACGAAAATAAAATTCCATGTGAAATATTTGTCCAGGAATAGTCTACCCAGATTTAAAGGTTCCAAAAAGCCAAACCCAAAGAAGTCTTTTCAACACTAATCTTATTTTCAAATTATTAATGTCTATCCAATAATAACATTGGTTTAAAAATAATAATAATATTTACTATCCCCTGAGTGCCAGGAATCAAACACTCTGGGATATTCATTTTTAGTTCCTAAGTGACACATGGCAAGATAATATTACCTTCTAAGATTTTCTGTGCCTGGGCTGGTGGCAAGTGGGTCTGCATTCTCCAGACCTTTGAGAGCTGTCTCTGGGATGTGCCAAAAGCTTGTTACTCGCTCTTGTTTCTATCAGATACTGCTTCTTATTGCCACTGTTTAAATAGATCATTTACATGTAATACAAAGTAGAAGGAAAAGGCAGGCTAGATGTGAGGTCAGGAGGAGTAAATACACACCTTGGAGAACATATGTCATGTCTTTTTCCCTTGTAAATGTAACTTACAAAGTTCCATGTAAAAAAACAGGTCTGGGTTTTGCTGCCCTTATACACAGTGAAACAACAGGAGATTCTCAGAATTGGTACTTTTGGCAATGCGGATGGCATTGCCAGGAACCAGGAGCGAATATGGGGATGTATGTTGTCACTGAGACTCTTGTGACCTCCGTATGCATGGACATGACCTTGCAAAAAACCCTTTAAACCTGCCCTCCTTGTGCATACTTTTCTGTGCAGGAAAAGCAGGAAATAAATGCATTACCCTTGTCAAAGATGAGAAATCTTAGCAAGGAAATCCTCTTGGAGGAAAGATTTGGAAAAATCCTTCCTGTGGATTTTGCAACATAGCTTTTAGTTCCTCAGTGACTGATTCCAAAGCTACTGAAGCAGCTTTTCCCAGTTGCAATCAAAGCAAGCCGAATTTCACCAGGAATTAATTTGGCTTATGGTATTTTCAAGAATGGCAGTTATGTGGAGAGGAAATTCATATACATCCTTGTGAAATGATACCCAAGGTGGAATTCATAAAGAAATAAAGGTAGAGAAAGTCTTTTGAAAGATGCTGATTCTTTCTGCAGTAAGCGCTATTACTTGTGGCAGATTTGTTTTCAAATATCAACGGTCATACTTGTGATTTCAGAGTGAACGGTGACTCCTATCATCAAGACCAGAAAATAAATGAGTAATCAGACATCTTCAGAGAAAGTATTAGTAATTTAAACAATGAGATCCTGATTTTTGAAGGACTGTTGATGCTGTGTTCTTTAGCTCTGCATGTTCAACTATAAAGCTGTCTTCTTTAAAGTGCTGCTGAACAGAACCCCAGTTTGGTGTCTTTTCTTGCATTTTATCTTTACATAAAAATCTTAAACTACCATATTTTCTTGGGGTGCTGGTACTTCCAGAAGATATGAAAATAAGACCCTCTTTGCCACCCAGGCAGACAGTTGCTATCCTAGTCTGCCAGTCAAACTGAATGGGCTTCCCTGGAAGCTGAGGAAATTCATTACAGTTTGGACACTTGTGCAGTGTCAAGTGATCTCAGTTTCTGAGGCTGAAGATGATGTGAGGAGTGATTAGCACGGCACTTGTCCAAGACACAGCAAGGGTTATGGCTGTCCTTATGGTCAGCAACTGCACAAATATGAAACGGGCTGAGTTTGTGGAAGTAGGTTTCCACAAATTATTTGAAGTGTGGGGCTACCTCCTATCTCTATTTATTATTCCAGTTCTTTGTGTAGCACTGATGAAAAACTGTGTTTACTTTAAGCTGTTCCCATTATCAGGACAACGTTATAGGCATTTTTCCCCAGTGCTGCTTCCGCAGTAAAACACTGGCAAACGTGACATTATGACAACTGTGTTTAAAAATATTCAGTTTAAGATGAGGAGTTGTATTTGTTCTGTAAGCCTCTTGGTGTTTTAAAAAACAAACTTGCACGTCTGTCACCTTCTGGGCCTAAACACTCCTGCCATTGGATCTAAGGCAAATAAATATTTGTCCATCTTGTGTCTGGGGCTGGGTGAGGTGGGGATCAGAGAGGAGCGGCAGAGGGCAGGGCCAACTATGGCTTCTCTCAGTGTGGCCATGCAATTCGGTAGAGCAGTTCCTCAGAGCCTCAGATGAGAGCCTCTGTCTGGAATACCTTTCTGAGAGGTCATGGACAGGTCTGGCATGTTTAAGCCCCTGCTTTCATTTTGGGCAATACTGTCAGCAGATGAAGATGTACAAAGAAACCCATTTAGACAGGTTTTATTACTCTGGTCATCTGGTGTACCCTCCTCCCCCCACTCATGATAGGCTTGGCTGTCAGAAAAAAAGGAGGTTCAGAGAGATTTTACTGGTTTGTTGTCACTGTCAATAAGTAATAGCCCTGCTTTTAATAGCCAGCCTCTGGGTAGCACAGCCTCTGCCCGCCGCCCGGCAGACATCTGAGTAAGCGCTTTTCGCAGAGGCAGCAGATGGATGTCTATATATTACATAACCTGCTGCTGCCAAGTCCTGCGCAGTTCCATGTGTGACGCTTTAAGTGAAGTTTCAAATAAGCCCATGAAATGTGCATGCTTGCAGATTTGGGTCTGGCTGTAAATTTTGCCAGATGGTTGCTGTGCCTTACCCTAAGCAGTGCCGCTGAGCACAGCACTGAGCTGCAACCAGCATGGCTGCCAAGGCACCCCAGGCCTTCCTGGGGAGATGGCTGCCTGTGAGCCTCACTGGGGATATAGCCGTGCCGGGGCCTCACTGGGGAAATGGCTGCACACAGGCCTTGCTGGGGAGACAGATACATCTGGGCCTTTCTAGGGATATGGCTGCATGCAAGTGTCTCTGAGATGTCTGTGCGTGGGTGTCCCTGAGGAAATGGCCACACACAGAGATCACTGAGGAGGTGACCATGTGTGGGTGCCTCTGAGGAGATGGGAGTGTTTAGACCTCTCCCTTGGGCTAACTGATTTGTGGAAGATGTGGAGGAGAAGTCATGCATGGGGAAGAGACTTCTTGGCAAGGGAAGGGCCCCCCAGGGCAGCCAGTGGGAAGAGAAGGTGTCAGTCCAGGAATGGGAAATTTTTTGAGGGACACTCCTTATTTTCTCAGAAAGGCACAAGCAGTTCTGGGGAATGACAGAGAATGAGTATTGCTTCAGGCATTGCCCGAACCCTTGTTCACCTGGAAAGCCCATTGCAGCAGCCTGCATAAGGAGAACTATTGTTCTGCCAGGGATTACCCCTAACTAGCAAGACTGTGAGTGTTGGTCTCTCTCCCAAATGACAACCAATAGGACCAGAGGAAATGGCCTCAACTTCTGCCAGGGGAGGTTTAGATTGGAAATTAGAAAAAATTTCTTTACCTCAAAGGTTGCCAATCACTGGAAAAGGCTGCCCAGGGAAGTAAGTGAGTTTTCAATCCTGAAGGTATTTGAAAGATGGGTAGATGTGGTGCTCAGTGACAAGGTTTAGTGTTTGGACTTGGCAGTGCTGGGTTAATGGTTGGACGTTTTGATCTTAAAGGTCTTTTTCAACTAAAAAGATCCTATGATTGTGCTTCGGCAAAAAGGCTGTAGATGCTGCAGCTGCAGCAGGGTTGAATATCTCTTGATTGAAATAATTAATAAATCACATGTCAGAAAGAAAAAATTTGGAGTATTGTGTAGGTGTATGTTAGTGCTGCAGACATACCTGACAACGATATTTAGGTTTTACAGAGTATTTAGATGTCAAAATAAATTATGAAGAAGTGTAGAGGGGACCAAGGGTGAAGCTGGCAGGAGCAGACCTTTGAGAGAAGCCCTGGAAGCCCTGTTACTGCAGTAGGATGACTACTCTTCTACTGATGAGCAGTAACAACCATGTGCTCAGATGTGACTGCAGAAGCTATCGGTTTGATGACAGTTCTACCTACTGGTGGTGTTGCGCTGTTCTCTGAGTTCCAGGCAGGTGCTATAATTTATCTTGGATGTACATAGAGTAGTTTGATGCCATGCTGAGGGTGGTGACAAAGGAACATGAACAAACAAACAAATGCAGCTAAAGTACAGGACAGAGGCTTGACTAACAAGTCATGTTGGATCATGAGTATGCCATCATACTGCACAGAGTTCTGCATGTGTGTGTTTTAATGGGGATACAAATGAGTGAGTCACCCAGTGCTCTGTGCTGTTAAGTCACTAGAACATGGCATTGCTCAGTTTCCAGCTAAGAAACACTTCATTCAGCAGTTAAGTGAGTGGTTATCTGGCAGTCATTATATCTGTGATTTATAAGGAACATACAGATCTGCATTACCAGTGTCAAAGACCACCAATATAAAATACAGCAAATGGGATTTTTATCTTTCAGCACACAGCAAGAGTGGATGCATGAGCCACACTTTTCAGGCTGTATGTAATCAATCTAATGTAAGACATTATCTCCAAAACAGAAGACTAAACTTAGGGCTGCTTTACATGACTTCTTACCTTTAAATATATTTGACAATCTGCTCCCCTGGTATCTTACAAGCTCTCTATGGCCACTACAAGATGTTCATCACCAGCATGAAATGGTTACTGATACAAAGTGAAGCTATTATGTCAGAGGAGTCTGATGACAGGCTAAGGAGCAAACACTTAACAAAAATCAAAGTCCATTTCTATTTTGTGTTTTAAATCAGTATCAACAATCTCTCAAGATGAGAAAAATATGCACAGACTAGAAAAGCAGGCAAGCAGTGAGTGAATAGCTCACAACAAAGACAAAGAAACTGTAAAAAATTAAAAGCTAAAAATCAAATAGAGAATTTAGCAATGATTGTGTATCTTTCATATTTTGCAGAGTTATTTTGTAACATGGAAGAATCTGAGATCAGGAAAAGAAAACAGGATGGCTTAAACTTTGCATCTGGAGCAGATATAGGTATCCTTAAAGCAAATAATTTCTAGGGCTGGTTTTCAGAAAGCACAAAGCTTCTTAATTGTGTTCAGGAAACTGTCATTAGTGTAAAATTTGGACCAACACTACTCTCCCTCGGTCTCAGAGCATATGAACAATCAAGAGACTCTCAGACCTGCTGGGCACCCTCAGCAGGAAGTGAGAACTCAAGACCTAATGACACTTGGATCATTTCATTCACTTAGGTGGGCTCCAATCTAGCAAGCACTTAGGATGTAATGATTAGGGTTGTGAAAACAAATGGAAAATTATAGCCTTGGTATTATTTAATAATTTTTCCTCGAAAGAAAGCTGAAGAAACCCAAAATCTCAGGTACATGCGAGTAAGCTATAGGAAACAAATTGGGTAAAAGTCAGAATAATTATTATCTCTTTCTCTTCTACAAAAATCAAGCCAGGACAAATATTTTCACAGACAAAGCTATTCAACATTCCCCACCCAAATTTGCAAATAGACTTCGGATGACCAAAACCACATGTTCGGGGGTTCCTTGAAAGTTTTATTTTCCCCAGTTCTTGTGCCGAACTTTACATATGCAGACTGTTTACCTGAATACAGTGGGGCTAGTCCTACCTTAAAAAATGCCAAGTATTTGCAGTATTCAGCCTTTACATGTGTATTGCAACCTACAGTGAGAATTTAGAGTCCATTTTGTTGTGAATAATCATATGGTTATTCAGTGGAGAATTTTACATGAGCAATGCCTTCTGGGTTTACTGTGTTAATTGATAATAAATGTTCTGTGCTTGCTAACATGGTAGGACTAACTCAGAAACAAATGAATTTAAATTGGGGATGAATTTGGTTTATATATTTATGTTTCACCCAGATTTTTAAAAATGTGTAGTGTCAGAACAGGAAATTAATGTGTCCTATGATCTCAGTGTTGTGTATTTATAACTTGGGTTAAAGGTCACATCATAAACCTTCAGAAAGTCCTTGTATACAGAAAAAACAATGAGGGGGAGAAGACTGCTGACCTCTCATTCACATCAAGAACACTCAGCCATAAAATCAAAGGTTGGCATCAGTAATTATTTTTAAGTCAAAAGTTTCCCTATGTGGCGAATCTATGATGAGAAATGCATTGCTCTTGTTTGACTGTTAAAATCTCTTTCAAATGTAGGGATGTGGGGTTTGATGCTATTATAAGTAGCCCTTTCTTCAAAAACTAGGGAAGAAGACAAGGAGAAAAGAGAGATTCTTCCCAAATTGTCCCACATAGCTAAGAAAAAAGGGCAATTTCTTTTCCGTCTTTCAAGAGCATGGGTTGTGGGACTTGCTGTAGGAATAGAGAGAAGTCAAGGCCCTTCATTCCTTACACGTTTACTCCATGGCTTCAGTAGCAGTAGCAAAAAAGTATGTTATCTTTCTCTGGGAAATTCAACAAAGTTATGTGTATGTGTGGGCCCCTTCTACTACTCCCCAGGAATGACCTGCCCCACTCCTTCCCCATACACTCTTCTCTTTCTCCAATTTTTCCCAAAGTTAACAAGTCTGGAAATAATTAAGAAATCCTGTCAGCTCAACCACCACATATAATTCAATTTACTGCTCAGTGTGTGAAAATTTGAGCTCAAGGCAGTGTTTATCTGTTATAAAAATGCTTTCTTGTAGGGGAAAAAACATTCTTCCTGGTTGCTTGTGGCTCATGGCTAGTTACTTAAATCATTAAAACCACAGGTCTAATGATTACAAGTAGCATATTTTTTGCTGTTGTTGCTTTTAGAGTACACCATGTGTACTCAGTTCTTGGAGCACAGAACACAAAAAATGGAAGAGCACTTTTGCAATGTCTTCACCATCTTCCAGTCTTGATTTAAGAACAGCAACAGCCTCACTGTGTCAGCATGGGTCAGAATAACAGATTATTGGCTGTATTTGAAGAATAATATCAATAAGGTGGGATGTTAAGAAGCAATGCTACCTTATAGTCTTCTTAGTCCCATATAAGCAACCATACAAATGCTTGAAATCATATAAAAAGTAATGAAAGTCTTTGTTTTTTAATGAAATGTGTTAGTTCACAATATGTCAGTTTTAAAAGAATTTTGCATACCTGCTGTTTTGTCCAGGATTAGACCTGGAAAACACAGGAGTGGTAGAGCTTGTTAATACACAACAGCATATATTTAGATGCAATTATACATAGACACCATTCTGGTTTTCTTGGCTTTAAAAATGCATTTTATTTAGAGTAATACATTCCGTCCCACCCATCTCTGGTCATGGTGGGCCTTGTGTTAAGACTGCCCTCCCTGGCTGTATCTACAGTATCACCTTCAATACGCCTGGGACCATTCCGTGGCAGTGAGGCCAGCTGGCACAGGGTACCCGCAGCCCTATTATTAACATCTTGCTGGAAATGATCTCTGGCTTATGCTAGCTCTCTGTGCAACAGAGCATAGGCTGAAAACATGCCCAGGACCTTTCTAACCACTTAAAATATAGAGAATTGAATCTATTGCACTTATTTTAATAGTTAATAAACTGACAATTTTTGAGTATAGATGTAGAGATTGCATTGTGCACACAGAAGTGATCTCTTTCACATTCATCTGTGTAATCTTAAGGTGCAGGACAGGTAAAGCAAGTAAGCAGTATATAGAGAGTAACAAGTACAGCCAGAGCTGAAAGTGGGTGGAACAGTGCTTTCTTGCTCAGGATCCCCAGGATTTACAGAACTGTATGTAAACCATATAGCTTTTAAACCATGCAGCTTTTTAAACCATACAGGGTTTACAGAGAGTATGACCTTCCATTGCAGGCCACTTGACATTTGTAGGTAAGGTGGAGTACTTCAAAGTACAAACATTTACTGGAGGTGGCTTTCATAAAGCTGTAGATACTAGATTTCCAAAGAATCCATGTTAACTAAAGCAGGAACATCCTTCCACTCTTTCTGCTTGGCTAGTCAACCTATTTTTATGACGTGTAAAGCTGTTAAGACATATCTGAGATGATGGAGAAATAATTTTGTGTGCAACTGTTAACTGTAAATCTTTTCTATTTGACTTAGGCTATTTTTTGTCTCTCTGCAGAGGTGACACAATATTTGGTGATGCAGTTTCAGGTAGTTTGGTTACAGAATACAGACTGGGAGAAGAGCTTCTTGAGAGTAGCCCTGCTGAGAAGGACTTGGGGATTCTGGTGGATAAGAAACTTAACATGAGCCAGCAGTGTGCTCTTGCAGCTCGCAAGGCTAAGGGTATCCTGGGCTCCATTAGAAGAGGGGTGGCCAGCAGGGACAGAGAGGTGATTGTTCCTCTCTACTCTGCCCTCATGAGGCCCCATCTGGAGTACTGTGTCCAGATCTGGGGCCCCCAATACAAGAAGGATGTGGAACTGTTGGAGAGGGTTCAGAGGAGGGCCACGAAGATGATTAGAGGCCTGGAGCACCTGCCCTACGAAGAGAGGCTGAGGGAGCTGGGCTTGTTCAGCCTGGAGAAGAGAAGGCTGCGGGGGGACCTCATTGCAGCCTTCCAGTACCTGAAGGGAGCTTATAAGCAGGAGGGGATTCAACTTTTTAAAAGGATAGACAATGACAGGACAAGGGGGAATGGATTAAAACTAAAGGAAGGAAGGTTTAGATTAGATATTAGGGGGAAGTTTTTTACAGAAAGAGTGGTGAGGTGCTGGAACAGGCTGCCCAGAGAGGTAGTGGATGCCCCGTCCCTGGAAGTGTTCAAGGCCAGGTTGGATGGGGCCCTGGGCAACCTAGTGTAGATCCAGGCCTGAGGTTGGTGGCCCTGCCTGTGGCAGGGGGGTTGGAGCTCTGTGATCCTTGGGGTCCCTTCCAACTCATACCATTCTATGATTCTATGATTCTAAGATGGTTTCTGAAGAACTCAGGCTTTTTCACTGCATTTCACTCCCTAACACCGTGGCCTAGTTAGGATTGGTACAATATATAAACCTGTCCAACCATAGACGTTCTTGGACAAAATAAACATCTTTGCTGTGAAGCGTTAGCAAGGAGAAGATGATAATCATACCTACTGGGTTTATTCAGTGCCTAACTTAGCCAAGACCTTTAAGAGACCCTTAAACCTTGACAAAATTTAGCCAGGAATATTAAAGTCTTGATGGGAATCATAAGCAGTCCAAGTTCTTAGAAGCTATGTAGCTGCTGCCTGTGCAGGGAAAGGCAGGTTCTTTCCCATGTTCTCCAAATATAAAGCTTTCAGAGCATAGTGCAAGCATGACACCAACACCTCCAGACATCAAACCCACCCTTCTATCACCACTGCAGTTTTTCTGGGGTGCTGAGTAATAGCCAGCATTCTAGGAAGGGTCATTAATGGCGAGACAGTCTGTGTTTCAATCACCTGCCTATCAATCAAATTCCTGAAGGCCAGAGTTCAATTAATTGATGACACCCTTGAGGCAACCTAAGCAGTTAACAAGTCAGTGAGACTTGGTAGAAAAACAAGCAGTACATTTACAAAAAGCCCCAACAACAAAACCTCCCATAACTCTCATTTGCCATTTTACCTCCCTCTGATTTGTCTTTCCTTTGCCACCCCACACTTACAATGACAATGAATACTTTTCATGCAAAAAGCATGGACTAGACACAGAAAAACAAGACGTATTTCAAATTCAAACCTCCTCCATGCCATGGATAGATTCACGACCTTAAAAATGCCAAAGGAAATGACCAGAGTTTGTCCTCACCCTAATAGCTAATTTCACTGTTTCCTTTTTCCTTGGTTGCTTTAAACTATTTTGCTATACTTGCAAAGTTTCACTGAGGTGTTCTTCAAGTCCACCTTGTGTATGGTTTTTGTGTATTGCTTTGTTTTAATGCTTTTTTTTAAACTTTTGATAAAACCTGATGTAGAAGTTTACAACATTCTGTTATATGACACTTCCAAAACCCACTGAACTATGTAAGGACCTCTCCCAAATCCAGAATAACCTTCTTTTCTGGTATTCAATCAGACAAATGTGGTTTAAATGTCAAACAAATTTAAAACAGTGAAATCAGCTTGGTTTAATCAATACAAGTTTATATTGTCAGAGTGAGCATTCATGCTGGTACAGTCTAGAAACGTGTGGAATTTAATGTTTTTACTATGTCGATGAGCTTAAGTATCCTATTTGGTTTAATTATACACCAGTTTGCACCAAGCTTTGCTTTTAGCTGAAAAGTAAGTTTTCATTGTCATAGAAGAGTTTGATATTTCCTCATGCTAAAAATACTCAAACCCACTTGTTTCTTCAGTTATGTATAACTACACTGGATGGCTTTGCCTGAAAAGTTTCAAACATAAGTAAATCTTCTGACAGATCTGGCCTGGCCTTGCAATTTGTGATGAAAAATGAACCTGGCAAGTTTTCCACAGTTAGGTTTTTGTTAAGGTTTTGAGCGCCTCAAGTCTGCAGCAAACAAAATGTATTGGCAGTGTACCTTAGCTAAGGCTTTGCTTCTCACCAATGGTTTTTTTTCCGGCTTTAGGTCATTGAGGGGGGTGGTGTGGTTGGTGTCTATTTTCCATGTGGAGTCAACTATTTTAGTGCAGAGGGAATTCAGGATACTAGCACGTCTTAGTGAGAACTGAAGCAGATGTGTTGCCCAAAACAGATCAGAATATATAAAATCTGTTTAGGGTAATTTGCATCATGGGTTTCAAAGTGATGTGTAAGCAGTGGGTTGAGAGGCCAGAAACTTTGTCAATTTATTCACCAAGTCCCACAGAGCATCCCCAATCTCAGCCTGTTTACTTGAGCTGTGTGGAAGGACCATGTTCTTGAGTTGAGAGAGCTGCTAAATAGCATGACATCTGGCTATGTGAGTCTCAGCTATTGATCTGTAGAATTGAACATAAATATATGTTTGGGGAACTTATGTTTATTACTACAAAATTACCACTTTTCATTTTCATTTGCTAATGGGATGGGCCATTTCCTTGCTCATATGTTGATTTGAAAGTCTCTACCTGACTGTTGATGGCATGAAGTTTGAGGAGTACGTACATAGTGTGCCGAGGTGGCCAAGAAGGCCAACAGTATCCTGGCCTGTATCAGGAATAGTGGGACCAGCAGGAGTAGGGAAGTGATTGTTCCATTATAATCAGCCCTGGTGAGGCCGCATCTCAAGTACTGTGCCCAGTTTTGGGCCCCTCACTACAAGAAGGACGTTTAGATGCTGGACCGTATCCAGAGAAGGACAATAAAGCTGGTGAAGGGTTTGGAGCACAAGTCCTAAGAAAATGAGGCTGAGGGGAGACCTTATCACTCTCTACAACTACCTGCAAGGAGGGTATAGAGAGTTGGGGGGTCAGTCTCTTCTCTCAGGTAACAAGTGATAGGACGAGAGGAAATGGTTTCAAATTGCACCAGGGGAGATTTAGGTTAGACATCAGGAAGAATTTCTTTACTGAGGGTTAGTCAAGTATTGGAACAGGCTGCCCAGCAAATTGATGGAGTCACCATCCCTGGTGTTTTTTAAAAGGTGTGTAGATATTGTGCTTGGGGACATGCATGGTCTAGAGTTGGACTAGGCAGGGTTAGGCTGCGGTTGGACTCAGTGATCTTAAAGGTCTCTTCCAACCTGAGTGATTCTATGGCTTTATGATTCTATAAGTTATTCAGTCATTGAGATCTCTTGGGTCCCCTTCAGTCAGCAGCTTTATAGCAAGGGTCACAATATAAGGGTGTCTTATATCCATTAGTGCTCTAAATGCTGTTTTCCCAAGAGGTGAGAGTGAGAAGACCTAAAGACCACCTGATGTCAACAGTCTGAAAATCCCTTCACAAAGGCTTGTATCGAAAGGTGGTAGTGGTGGGTGAAGTGCAGTTGGCATGGAGATACTGTATGATATACATGGTAGTCCTTATTTCACAAGAAAGTTTCAGTGCTCTGCATCATCTTAGCTCTCCATAGCTGGCTACATGATGCTGAGGTTCCAGAGAAACCCAGAATTTTAGAAACTTGTAAAATAATCCTCATCCCTGCTCCAGTTTCCTTGTTTTCAATTTCACTCCTTAGGGAAGGTCTCCACTGTTGATTGTATCAAGTTTGCTTTCAATTAATTAGTGGCAATTAAAATATGCCAGGGAGACTTAGACCATGCCAGCAGTGATAATACAAATCTACCAGACATTTTCATTACAAAATGTGTAAACCCATTTCTTCATCAGTGTCCTTATTCATGCTAGCTGGATGAAAACTGCAGCAAACTAGATGTCGGATTGTGAAGAGGTGGGTTGGTTTCAGTACAATGCAATATATTTTCATGGTGATAACTTGCTCCCATCTGTGGGCTAATTTCAGATAGATGGCAAGGTACCAGTTTGACTACTGCCAAAATTTATGATATTTGGAAGACACAATAACAAATGTTGTGGTAGTCAATCTAGTATATTTAAGAAGGTGGGTTTCTGACATTTCAAAGCATGCTGTTAGAAAACTGAAATACGACCCCAGACTTTCAGTTCCTGAGTAAAGCAGAAATTAATAAAAAAGCAAGCAAACCAAATCACGAATTCAAGCCCCTCTTCCAAGATCATGATACATGGAAGTGTTCCAAAATCTAGTCATTCTCTAGCTGTTCTTTTGTCTCTATTATTGCACATTTTGGATGCTACAGAACTTTATCAACATAGTAAAAAAAAAGGAACCCAAGGATCTATGGAAATTGTAAATAAAACTTGGAAAGAAAAGAAGAAAAGCAAATATTACCTGCATGGGAATCATGTCAGGAGATAGGGAAAAAGAGAAATGGAAGAGAGTAACTTCTGATCATGCAGATAACCAGCTGTGTTGGAGTCCAGCTTTCTCTGTGGATGAGACATGCAAGGGCAAACACAAGTTATCAGCTGGACAGGGAGCTCAAGCTCTTGATCCAGAGGAACCATTTCTATACTACTGGAGAAGTCAATAAATACCCAAACTTATCACAAACTTTTGGAGCTTTGCAAGACCTTCCATGGAAAGAAACTGGTATCTTTAGAGGACCCAGAGGGAGTCTGCAACTCAATCTCAGTGAAAGGGAGTGGATTTTCTAAACTGCAACAATGGGTGCCCAAAGTTAAAAGACTTGTAGTCTTCAAATGTGTAGTTCAGCAGACTGAAAATTATTCAGAGGCTTTAAAAAACCCAGAAAAATGTCCATTGCTGTGATACAGTTTGATAGGTCCTTCAGACAACTTATGATCATTGTAATAATGAAGATTCAGGAAAGGCAAAATTCTCTAACACCTTGCACAAGTGAATGAAGGAGGCATGGCCAAGTACTTGTACAGCACATGCAATGACTGTCACAACTTCTTGAATGACTTATGGTGGGTGACTACAGGACAGCCACGGACAAAATGCTTTCCACTTTCTGAGTGCAGTGCCTGCATATGTGTGAGTTAGTGACTGTAAGCAAGGGCAAGGAGATTTCTGGACTGTTTCAAAAGCTTTGTGCAAACTTTAATGAAATGTATTGCTTTGTGCCAGATAACCTTTGAAAAATTCTGATAATAGCAGACATAGTACATGGCTTAGAAGTGTTAATGTTTCTGCAATACATTTCCCTTCTCCTCTCTCGCTTTCAGGAATACAAAGTGAAATAAAACTCCTGCATCTTCAAATTAATGAAAAAAATATCCTGGAATGAAATACAGGGAGATTATTTTCCTGGCTTTCTTGGGGTCACACATTTTTATGAGGCAGAAGATCTCATAAGCTTGCTAGTGCACCAGATGTGGGAGTTTGCTTCTGATTCAGAACAAAATTGTTGGGTAGAATCCAGGTCCCAAGTTGTGAAGTGGCAGGGTTTGCTTTCTCTGATGGTTTTGAGTGTTTTCAATATGCTACCTCTACTTGTAAGGAGACTGGCTCAGGCACTGATGTCTCTGACAATACAGAATGGAAAACAATGAACTTATACTTTCCTACTTTTTAATTTTTTTTTTTTAAATTATGATCTCATTTGGTCTTAGCAGTCAGCTAATTTAATTCACACAGGATGAAATGATCAGCTCCATTCTCAGGTGTTTGCTCCTTCAACACAGGCATCTCTAACTCACAAGCTCTTTGGCCTTCATATTATGATGAGTCACTGTAGCTATCAGGGAAGACAATGATGAATAATTTACTTCTTGATTTCCATGGAGTGATTATGATGGTTTGTATGGTTCTGGGCTCCCTGGTATAAAAAGGACAGGGATCTCCTTAAGAGAGTCCAGAGAAGGGCTACGAAGATGATTAAGGGCCTGGAGCATCTCCCCTGTGAGGAAAGGCTGAATAAACTGTGGCTGTTCAGCCTGGAGAAAAGAAGACCAAGGGGGGACCTAATTAATGTTTATAAATATCTTAAGTATGGGATGCAGGGGGAATTGGCCAGCCCCTTTTCAGTGGTCTGTGGAGACAGGACAAGGGGCAATGGCTGTAAACTGGAGCACAGGAAGTTCCGCACCAACATGCGGAGGAACTTTTACAGAGTGAGGGTGACAGAGCCCTGGGACAGGCTGCCCAGGGAGGTGGTGGAGTCTCCTTCTCTGGAGATATTCATGACTCATCTGGACACCTATCTGTGTGACCTGTCCTATGGAACCTGCTTTGGCAGAGGGGTTGATCTCAATGTTCTCTTGAGGTCCCTTCCAACTCCTATGAATCTGTGATTCTGTGATTTCTTTTATTTGGGTAGCTTCTGCATGCATCATCACTTCAGGATCTCTAGTCACTCTTGTCTCTGTTACTAGAATCGCATTTCTTCAGCAAACATTCACTAGATATTTTTAAGGGTTGTTTAATTTGAACTGTATCATATTTCCATTAATTATTTGCCCATGACTCCTAGGTTCTGTCATTTCAGCTCAATATAGGCCAGTAATAAAATGCATCTGAATGTGAGGACTTGCAGAGCAGCTATTCCTACCCAAACAGGTTATGACATGTTTAGTAGATAAGGCTGAGAAATAATGTTAGAACAGTCAAATAATTTCTGAAGTATTTTTAGCAGAATTCAGCACTATTCAGCAAAAGAGACAGGCATAAGGACAAATTGTACAAAATAAGTGGTGAGAAGATAAAAATTAAATTATTATTATTCCTTTAACTTATCAGAATAGTTCAAAGACAGAATGCCCTTTTAAGTAGATTCATTACTTGGCCCATGGACTACAAATTTTGTCCCAGTAAGACCCATTTACTGTACTGATTTCTTGATCTGTAAGTCGTTATTTCCTTGTGAACGTGGTTGGTGAAGCTGTATCCCAAACTCTCCATCCCATTAAGATCCTACAGAACAGCAGTCTTGACCATGGAAAGCAAAACAAAATCCTTACTGAGATTTTTCTTGCAGAGTTTCATTTTAAAAGCACCTGCACTGAGTGTTCCATCTTTGTTAGTATGGTGCAGGTATTGCACATTGCATCCACTTTCTCAGTAGTGACAGCAGCCAAATGCACTTTTCAGTCCATTATCATGAAAAAAATGCTGCCACCATGCATATTAATCATGTCTTTTGAACATTTTATTTCAAATTGTTTTTTGTCCTCCCTTATGCAATGGCAGAAGAGATTATTTGTCTAACTGTCCATTTATCATTCCCATTTTCCATTTTCTTTAACTGGGACACATACTAACTTATGCTGAGCATGTTGTTTGTTTTACAGTTCCACTCACATTGCCAAAATTTCATCCGCTTTTGTAGAGTTCAAAGGTAGATTTTCTTGGCAGTGTGGAAAACCGAACCTAAAAAGTAACAAAGGCTTTTTCTCTCAGTGCCTTGGTTACCCCAACCAATATGTGTTTCTGCCTTCAACCGAAACAAAACTACAACAGAAAGGAGCTTCTTGTGGATAAACCAACATGCAAATAATCTTCCTGCCACTGCAAGAAGCAGAGAAACTGGAGCAGCAGTTTCTCATGGAGCAGAACCTGCTTTAGCTGAACCTTGGGGCTTTGGCAGGCTGAGCGCTACATGGAGCAACCTGCGTATCTCGGCAGCAAGCTGTGGTCACTTTGAAGCAAAGCCAAGTTGCTTCTGTGAATGGGCAAAAGCACTGGGAACAGTAAGGTGCAGCAGGCAGAAAATAGGGACTCTCAGGTCCGTGAACCAAGTCAAGTTGGTCTAATATTTTTCCTATGTGCATTTTTTGTAAAAAAGATTAATCCCATCTGTTTCATTAAAAATGTCTTTTCTTGGCTTCAGAAACAAAACAAAAGAAGAAAAAAAGAATGCTTACTTTCAAATGTATCTTTAGTTTTGGTTTTGAAACATGCTTAATTGTCTGAAAGTCTTGTATTTGTTTCTATTTAATTTTCCTCCTTTTTCCATTATTATGATGGGTTTAATTTTTAGAGGAATTTTTTTCTTCCTTTCTTTTGCATCTAACTTTTCATTAATTTACATTTTTATTTAAATCTACTTTTAATATTCATGGGGTTTAATTTTTAAAATTTTAATACAAATGTGTTTGAGAAAGGGATCCAAGAGAAGAGGGAAAGAGGTTTGTTTCATTTGAAATACAGGGAGAACTTTTTTTCCTAAAACTTGTTGTAAGTTCTGCATTTATCAGCAGTGAAAAGGAGCAAAACTAAGGGTTTAAAATATGAAGATATCTGAACTCCAGAGTGTTCTGGTATTTCATTAAAAAAATTATTCCAAGTGAATATTTCATTGTCATTAATTTCCCATGTAAAAAACAGATTTATAATGTATATATATATATAATGGAACAATTAGTATACAGCTAAACCAGTGCTCATGTATTTATATTAAAGCATTACCAAAAGTATTAAAAAATGTTCTGTACCTTTTTATATACTACTCAAAGACCATTCTGATACTATTTAAAGATTGCTCTGAGACTAGAAAAAATCTGTTCTTCCCCCTTTCTGCTTGAAGAAATTAATTTATGTCGTTGCCATGCAACGAAGTAAAAAAACATGTTACTCTTTTATCTTGTGCCCCATTTGCTGACCACTAGAAACAGTGCTAGAAGGGGAATACTCTCCTGTACTTTAATGGGCCAATGATAGCGAGGTGTTATCTCAAAGGCTGCCTCTCAACCTCTAGCCTGTCACATTAGCCGAGATCAGCTATGCAGCCCTCACTGTCAGTTCTTGAGGTTAAACACTCTACAACTGGTGAAAGGGCTTTCTCAGTTAGGGGCCACAACTGTGAATTTTCTCATGAGCAGAGAGATTTTTAGGACCAACCTGCCCCTCGTATCTGGACCAAAAGTTTCTATAACCTGGCTGGGGCTGGGAGAACCTGCCCAATGCAGCTGACGACAGCCACCAGCAAAACTGGGCTGACTTCTCAGAGTCTTTCAGTGTCTTATGCTGGTTGTAATTTAACATTTTTAATAAGCACTTCATGCTTGATTCAGGGAAAGATTTAAGTACCCACTGAACAGGAATTTAGGGAAGGCAATTTTGTTCAAGAGCAAACTCTCCAACCCTGCCCTGCCCAACCTGCTTACAGGAAAAATGAAGTTTTAAATGTCCTTACTCACTGCTTTGCGAGGGCAATGTGTTTCACTTGGTGATCTAATTCTCCTGCATTCAACAGAATGCCAGTGTAGGTGCTCAGCTCAGCACTACAACTCCTACACCTCGCACCTCAATGCCTGAGCCTGTGTCTTCCCTCTGCCCCTCTCAGGATAAAATTGCTCCAGTGTGCTTGGAAATGTGTAGGCTGCAAAGTCATGATAATGTCTGTGAGAGAAATCATGGAGTGCCCAGATTCATGCTAAGATTTGCTCGGACATCAAGTTGCTGTCTTGTGCAGGAATGATATAAAAGATGATGTTGTTGAGTGGGCATTAGCTAGATGTAGCGATGCTTTTCCTAGCATCCCTCCTCATGAGAAATATTCATTTGGTCTTGGGTAGCTTCAGACTTCGTGTTTTTCTCTCAGGAGCAATAGCAATGTAAGTATTTAAGGCAAACTTCTGACATCGAAGTAGGAAAATGTAGCTTCA
Source organism: Porphyrio hochstetteri (assembly GCA_020800305.1). Classification (NCBI taxonomy): domain Eukaryota; kingdom Metazoa; phylum Chordata; class Aves; order Gruiformes; family Rallidae; genus Porphyrio; species Porphyrio hochstetteri. The sequence goes on from CM036907.1 coordinate 87,459,320, forward strand.
TAAGTGCAGCAAGTTTTTCAAAGCCTTGGACAATGGCTCAAATAAATAGCATTCATGTTTTTATTGATGGAATATGAAGTTTTAATTTTTATTAACTCTTCATTTCCAAGAGCTTAATTTCTCCACCCAAAAGGGAGGTGAAAATTTACTCAGTAAAAGGTGGCATAGCAGCAGTCTGATGGCTGTCCTTTCTTAGAACTGTGCCACAGGATAGATTAATACTCATCCTTTACCCTTCTTGTAATATTTTCTTCCCCTCCACTCCCTTCTCACAAACACACATTCAGCCAAACACTCCGTAAATTCTGCTCTGTAAGACAGAAATGTTGTTTCTCCCAGTAGCAAACGCCCTGTTGACCAGATGACGTTGTCAGTGATATTTGCAGAACCATTTAGCTTGAATTGCATCAGCTTGATGCCCAGTATTGCTCTCTTCATTTTGCCAGCAGTACAGCAGTCAAAGGAAAAAAAAAGGCAGTAAAAAAATGTGCCCTCTGGGGGAAAAAATGAATGAGAAGGTGCCACTTTTATAAAGTCACCTTTGCAAGCAAAATTATACTTCAGCGCTGCTTTAAAGCTAGTTATATTTCCCTGAGGGCCAAAAAGAAATGTGTGAGATAGCTAAATATTGCAAGACCAAGGATTTTTCAGCTAATGAAACAGAAAAATCTCCTCTAGTAGGCTGCAGCGTGACTCAGCCCATCTCCCATCAACTTCTCATCCCAATAAAAATATTTTAATGTTACCAAGCTGTAGCTGTTTAGACCTTTTCCATAATCCAGAGAGTTTGAGATGCCTTATTACTGCTGGCAATTTTAGCACTTCCTTCCTTCTGCCCTAACTGCAGAGTCTGTGAGGTTCCTCATTAAGAGACGAGTGCCAGATACTGACAGAGTGCAGAACTCAGCCTCGGGCTTCCTGGGCTTGTCCCCTCATTACTGAAGCAGAATGGGAGCTGTGTATTCACAAAGATTTACTCGAATAGTGCTAATGCATTTTAAGTGATAAACTTTCCAAAGTGGAATGATTCTCACTGAATGCACTGGAAATAAAGGCGCACAGCACAAGTGTTAATAGGCTCAATTTCTAGAGGTAAAAATGTCCCACTTTCCGCTTAAAACAGTTGCCATCAGATTATTTTCTCCTTGCAAACAGGAAAGAAAAGACCCCTTCTCTTATGCCACCTCACATATCATGCCTGATGCCGTAAAAGACTTCCCCCTTCTGCCTGTTGGGGCTTAGCCTTAAATGGATTGATTAATATGAAGTCAAATGTAGCATAAATGTCCATCCCTTTGCATTAAAGGTTCACCTGGATTCTCCTTGCTTTATAGTACTATAGAAAGAGGATGTAGTTGACTATAAGGTTTTGCTTGTCCACCAAACAAGTGAATTTGAGAACAAAAAACAATTGTTTCTGTCTTGATAAATCATATGATCCAAAGCTCTTCCATTTAAAGAACATCATAGAATTACAGAATGGTTTGGGTTGGAAGGGACCTCAACAACTATCTAGTTCTGACTCCCTGCCATGGGCAGGGAAACCCTCCACTAGACCAGGCTGCCTAAAGCCCCATCCAGCCTGGCCTTGAACACTGCCAGGGAGGGGGCAACCACAGCTTCTCTGGGCAGCCTGTGCCAGGGTCTCACCACCCTCACAGGGAAGAATTTCTTCCTGATTTCGAATCTAAATCTACATTCTTTCAGTTTAAGGCCATTACCCCTATCCTGTCGCTCCATGTCATTATAATCAGTCTCTCCAGACTCTCTTTGTAGGCTCCATTTAGGTCCTGGAAGCCTTCTCCAAGCTGAAGAAGCCCAACTCTCTCAGCCTCTGATAATCTTTGTGGCACTCCTCTGCACTCGCTCCAACATCTCTATGTCCTTCTTATGTTGGGGTCTCACCAGAGCTGAACACGGTACTCCAGGTGGGAGTGTGGTCTATGGTCTATGACCATATTATCTATCTATGCCCATAATTTCTTCCCACTTATAGTTTAAAATCTGCCTCATGACACGCTCAAGTCTTGTGTTAGTGCTGCAATTTATTTATAGCAACACTATTACCTGGTTGCACTCAACTCTCCAAAGGCCCACAGAAAAAGCCTTCAAGCTTTGCTCGACAGTTGATGGGATACCAGAAGATTCATTTGCCTAGCATTTTTGTGTAAGGTTTTCAGGCAGACCTAGCACCCAAGGTACTGCTAGTGGAGAATAATCTTGTGGCACACTGTGAATCCAGCACAGTCTGCATCCTGGTTTAAAATGAAAACCTCTTAGAATAAAAGAAAAGCAAATATTAGGTGAATATGTATCATGATATCTTACAAGTATAAAATGTGTGCCAGCAGTTCGCCCACAATAAATATTACTTCTTCCCCTGGTTAAGTTTTTTTTTGGTTTATGTGACTAACACCGTATAAAATGTTCCTTCTTTTTAGTTTGTAGGCCTACCACGCTTCTGTCCTCAGAATGGTGATATATTAATGAAAGCTGAGACCAAAATCTGTAAAGCTATAAGCAAGAAACTCCATGGGCATTTACATTCCTGTAATGGGAAATGTTAATTAACATTGTTGGTGATGGAGAATATTGGCTGATGGATAGTGAAGTGTGATGGTTTAATTAAGTTCCCATGGGACCCATCAGACACAATTTTTGCCAGCTGTGAAATATATAATTGGTTTAGCTGAGAGGTTTTCTTTTGGAAACCACTCCTCCTTTTTCATCCCCTGATCTGGGTAATGACGTTGACCTGCTAGTAGTAACAGCATGAAAAGAACATTTATTTACTATCTACTGTAAAAGGCTTTGATTATTTTTCCTCAGATGGGCAAGTTTCTGGAGAGGCTGTAATTCATCATCTGACTCAAGAGGGGATCCTTTACATGTCATGAGCAGCTTGATCAGACCCTCACAGTCTGTGACTTAATATGAAAAATGTTCTGCATTCATCCTACCAGACCACCAGCAGTGTTGTGTTCAGAGCAGACATTGATGCTTGCCCAAGAAACATCTCCCTTCTCCCCTGTGGAAACAGGATAGTTAAAAACTTCTAATCACTCAAATAAGATTTGAAGCAATGCTTCTAAATTTCAACAGGGGATTTTATTGTCCAGTCTTGATCCATACTTTAAAATGGACAGTAAATAAAAGACAGGAAGATCATGGCAGGGTCCTTCACTGTAGATGACATATTCTTGCATTATACCTAATGGTAGTGAGAGGCAAGGTGATACATAAAGTAGTCACTGAGTCTTGTTTTCTGTTTCAAATTTAGAAGGTTTTCTTGCAGGACTGAGCGTACAGTACACTGCTTAGATGAACTGGATCGGAGAAGGAAAAGGAGTCGTCACTCCCAGACTTGTGACTTGATTTGTAATATTTTAAAAAGAGCAATCCATTATAGACTAGAGTCATCAGAAGGAGCTGAAAGAATTATCTGCTGGTTGAGGGTTGTTTGGGGTTTTTTTTTATTGTGGGGTGGATTTTTTCCTTCTTTTTTTGATGCGGGCTGTTTGGTACTTGATTATTAAGCATTTTTAGATGAACACTGGAGAGTGGAATCTGAGCGACTCAGGCTGCCACTGTGCTTCATCCGTCTCCTCGTTTACACCAGCAAATACCTCAGCCCTGGGTCTTGGAGAACAAAAGGGAAGCACGCAGATTCCTGTGCTATTTACACAGAGAAGTCAGAGGTGTGACAAGACCTTGGAACTGGCGTCTCGCCAGGCGAATGCTCTTCCAGATGACCTAGAAGGAATGGCTCCGTAGTTCCCTTATCTCTCTCACTTCAGAAATAAAAGGGCCAAATTAGAGGGTGACAAAGTAGCCTTGCAACTTGTAAGGTGGTGTAAGTGGCAGTAGCAAGTAGCACATGCCGAGTTGGCTCTCAGTGACTCTGGGATTCTTACCTTTTCTAATATTTTATGCTAAAGGAAGTCAGTGTAGTCTGAGAGAAATGTATCTCCTTCTACCTGTGCTGAATTCGGTCCCACTAGTTGCATAAAAGTAAGTTTAATAGTGTTAAGCCTCCTCTAATGGCCTTCTTCAGATTCCCTTTATAATAACTTCAGAGACTTTTCCACGTTCCTCTTCTAGCTCTTCTTTTAATCTCTGCAGCATGGGTAGATTTGCCATGGAATTTCAGGATGAGAAGTTCAACACAATTGCAAGTAAACTATTTGGTGACAGTTACCTTTTTTTTCTAATTATAACTATGACTTTAGTATACATCAGGCATTACCATTGACTTATTCATAATTCAGGTCAAAATCATCAGGGAAATGAAAGCTATTTATTTAAGGTTTAGATTAGACCCATAGTATCTTCCATCTTGTAGAAGATGCTCAAGAAATAGAAAGTTGCAACAGTATTTGTCTGACTGATTCACAAAGCAGGAAGGTTTTCAATTTAATAATATACAAACACTCAGACAGTGAAGCCAAGCAATACCTTTAAAGACCTAAGAACCTCTTATGTACAATATATGCTGTATTACAATACTTATGTAATATACATATATATATATGTATGATACCCACAATGCCTTGTTGACAATGAAGACATGGGTCTTTCACTGTCATTCTGCTCTTATTGAGCAGTATTTTATTTTAGACATGGGCTGACTGCAAACAGTGAGACCCTTTGTGACGTCTCTTACTTTTAGTGAGGCTGGCAGAAGCTAGCCCAGGAGGAGCAAGTGCTATATGAAGATTACAAAAATAAAAAGGCTAAATATTCTTTAAAGACAAAGCCTCCTATGTTAGTTATAAAGAAATCGTACTCTCTCACAGTATTTTATTTAATTTCAGTAAGAGGAAGCAACGATAACACGATTCTTTTTATCCTAATTTAATTTTTAATACGTTGATTTAAGCTTCCATTAAATCCAGAGCAGATAAACTTAGTTCCTAAAGCTATAAATTACCATAGTAAGAGCCCATATCGTTTGAAGTTATGGTTTACATCTTAACTAATTTAAAAGAATTTCAGATGTAAATAGGGATTTATAATCCAAGCACAGAGTGTGAGATGCCATTCCCAGCCAAAACTTGCAGCATTTGTTCATAACGGCAGAGCTGAGTGGACAGAGTGGTGTAAAATATCTTCACTCTGTTTTACTAATTACTACATGGCTGCCAAAGATACAAGCAGCGAGATAGGACTTCAAGGGATGTGCTGGTGTTAGACTGCAGAGTCTCTTTCTGAAATTAGTGAACATGAAAGGAATGTGTTGTGAGCTCCTATCTACTGTTTATCTATGAGGGCCCAGCAGATAGTGAGCTTGACAGTGAAATTCTAGCCCTGAAACTGATGAAATGCCAAAGTTTCCTTAGTCCCTGGGACTGCTCCGTGTATCTTTTCTTGCTTCATAAGGGAGTGACTGGTATTTGAACACTGATAACAGCAATCTTTCTGGTGGTGCCAAGTTAGAAAAGACATTCCACAAAAATAAACAGCAGAACAACTACAGTTTCTTTTTTTTCTTTCCTCCTGCGAGTGGCAGCCCATATGGCAATCAAATAACATGTTGGTTTATGAAGCAGGACAATGAATCCTATGCAGATCTAAACATCCATTGCAGGTCAAGCAAATTTCATTCACCTTGATGTGCGTGAAGCTAGAGGTGAGCACGGCAAAGGATGGATGGGAGGAAATGTGTTGTAAAAACTTGCTATAAACTTACTAAAGCCATAAAATGAATTCTTTGATATGTAACTTTGCACAGTTGTGGTTATGGAAAGTTTATGACAATCATTGGGGTGTTGATTGATGAAAACCTCAACATGAGCCAGCAATGTGCGCTTGCAACTCAGAAAGCCGACTGTGTCCTGGGCTGTATCAAGAACAGTGTGACCAGCAGGTCAAGTAGAAGTCCCCCTCTACTCTGCTCTGGTGAGACCCCACCTGGAGTACCATGTCCAGCTCTGGGGTTCCCAGTACAAGAAAGATACAGAGCTGTTGGAACAAGTCCAGAGGAGGGCCATGAAGATGATCAGGGGGCTGGAGCACCTCTCCTGTGAAACCAGGCTGTGACCGTTGAGCTTGTTCAGCGTGGAGAAAGCTCAGGGGAGATCTTATAGCAGCCTTTCAGTACCTAAATGGGCCTATGGGAAAGCTGGAGAGGGACTGTTTATCAGGAAGTATAGTAATAAGACAAGGAGTAATGGATTTAAACTAAAAGAGGGAGGATTTGATTAGATATTAGAAAGAAATTCTTCCCTGTGAGGGCAGTGAGGCCCTGGCACAGGCTGCCCAAAGAAGCTGTGGCTGCCCCTTCCCTGGCAGTGTTCAAGGCCAGGTTGGACAGAACTTTGGGCAACCTGGTCTAGTGGAGGGTGTCCCTGCCCAAGGCAGGGGGGTTGGAACTATATGATACTTTAGGTCCCTTCCAACCCAAATCACTCTAGGATTCCACAATTCTATACTAAAGCCCTTATCATAGTTAAAATCCAAGTAGCAAGATAAGTTATATTTTTGCTATATGTAGGTAGTGCAGATTTTACTGCAATATTTACTGATCTTTCTCTCACATGTACTGCATATAAAGGAGAGAATTTTCCTGATGGGAACTGAAGTTCCTATTCACTGATTGTTATCCATGTTGTTCCCTCCCCACCCCCTGCGTTATCTTAGGAGAAACTTATGAGTACCAGTAGTTAATTTAAATGATGAAAAACGCTGACCACCCAACAACAGAAACAATATTAAAAATTATTCATATCTTCATATTCATATGATTCATACCCAATCACGTGCAAGTAGGTAAGTAATATTTAGCTTTTGAGATACTTTTTGTCTCAAATATTTAAATTGCCTTGTCTGACAAAATGCAGTTTGTTTCACCAGTAAACAGGTTTTAAAATGCCTTACCCTTGGCACATGAACCTATGCCCTCAGTATTACATGCAGACCATTAAAAGTTCTAGAGAAGCTCTAACAAGGATGCTGTTACCAGGCCAGCTCTAAGGCTGTGGGATCCCAAGCCCTGAACATCTGCTAAGGTCAACATTATCAGGCTGAAACATCTTTCAGATGCAAAACCCAATTCCTCACCTCCACGGTGGAGCAAAGTTACTGTGTGAAGTTGCCATTATCTCCCTCCTAATTTACTCCCACAATTTGCCTGGGTACTGAGCTTGTGTCTCTGGCTCTCAGACATATTGAAAACTATTGGATGCATCTCAGAGGATTGGTCTTCATCACCTGTCTTCTAGCTGAGGAGCCACAATCTGTGGTCTAGTGCTTGCAACACCTTTTTCATGCACACAGGTACAAACAGGCCACCTACTCCATTTCTCCAAACTGAGTGCTCCTCAACCAAATGCTTGTCCTAGCCAGAAAAACTGTCATCACTGACAATGCAAAATATCTGTAGGCATTGTAAAAATAAGTCTAGATCAAGGATACACATAATTCTATACTCAGCAGTTCTATGTCATGATGTTTTAACAGAAATAAATGCAAAGGATGATGGTAACGGCAGATATCGGTATAGATTATCTGAAAATGTTTGGGTCAGGTACATGAGAAATTGCACGCTCATTTTAAACACCCCTTCTTTTTTTTTTTTTTCCCCCAAATGGTCCTGGAAAGTTCTTCCTGCTTGCTTTTGCAGCAATATGTGTCTATTACTAAAACATTTACCTGGAATATTTAACATTGATAGGTTTTTCAGATTTAACTGTCTAACAATGTCCCTGCCCATACCTTGGCAAATCAAACAAACAAATGTGTTTCTATAATAGAAGTAGAATTACCATAAAATAAATATTTTAATTTTTTTTTTGTTAACTGTAAAACCACATACACAGAGTATTATTTTATTGCAGAACAAACTAGTGACTTCATTGAGCAGTGACTGGAAGATACTGTACTTTGTCAATCTTTTTAATATCCTTCCCTGGGATGGGATCCATTCTAACTCTTCCAATTTGTGTCCCAATTTAAAACGTTTCAGTACTATTCCTACAGCAAGTAATCAATGGAATTGCATAGCTGCCTTTGAAAACCTAGAGATCATCTCATTCGCCTAAATTTAATATTGGTACTTGTAGCTTCTTTGGGGTATGAGACTCTAATCAAATCAACTTTGATTTTAAATCAAAATGAGGAAGTGAAGGACTTTAGCCTTAGCAATGGAAAGGATGTAATTCTCCACTAACTATTTTCACTTAAAGGTCCCTCTAGCAATAAAACAATTGTTTTCTGAAGAAAAACAAAATTAAACCTGTTTAAGTCAATCTTTTTTACTAAATACTATTCTGGGCAATGACAGTGCACAAGATCATGAAGGAAAAAGATTTATTTTGGCTGAGTATATAAAAAATCAAGCCAATTCTAGTATAAAAATCCTTTTCCATACTAACTTCATAGCACAGTAGGTCTTTAGCTTACGTGGAATTACATGAGCGAGAAAATGATTTGGAGAAAGAAATATTATTATGGTATGTAAACACACATATATACATCTAGGTGGAGTTATGCCTATAGTAATGTATGTGTATATATTAAATATTTATATATACCCATACAGACATGTATGCAGATACTTATTTCTTGTTGTTACAGCTGGAAAGATTCTCAGAGCCAGACAAATGTATGACCAATGGAATTTTTAGCAGCCAGTGATAGTATATTTTTCTGATTATGAAACTTTCTTCAAATGCCTAAAAAATATGAGTTTATCAAAGTTATAAAAACTTTAATGACAGAAGAGCATCTTCCAGAAATATCTGTGCCTTCATTGGTGAGCATTTATCACTTCTCTAGTAATGCAAAGCTTATCCACTGGCAGACTCCTCAATGTTTTCTGACATAAAGCACAACCTTGAAGAAGTTACAGTTCTGTTATGAGCCTTCCTCCTCCTCTTAACTGACCTGTGGGTGAAAATAAGAGCAATCTATGACAACACAGTTTGTGATAACTTTAATGCACTGAGGTGTCTTTTATGTTGTCTATTTGAAGCTGCATTTCTAAGGTCACAGACGTTGTATTTCTAAAAAAACCCCATCAGTATGTTTATACTCATAAGCAAATTCACTTGCACATTCACTTTGAAATTTGGGTATATCACAATCACTTTATTATTAAACTACAAACAGAGCAACTGTTAATCAAAACGTTGACCTAAAAGAAAGATCTGTATGAAAATGACTATTCTTTCAGAAAGCGATATTTATAGTAGAACCAGAATACAAATATTTGAATCTCAGAGCCCTTGACCGTAATTCAGATTTTCTTTCTAGTGGAACATACGTGTCATTTAACACATCTGAGGACAAACCCGTGAGAGATTAATTATAGCAAACCTGCCTGTCACTTGTACGGCTGCTGGCTGCTGTCCCTCTTTCCCACAGTCTCTGCCTTATGGCCCAGAAGTCTCATCAAGGGGGTGAGGAGCCATGCATGCTGTATATTTAGTTGCTTTCAATGTGAGTTGACCGAAACATTGACAGCACTTTCCTGCATACCCTTTCCACAGGGATTGCATAGTTGGCTTTAGGTTAGCGTTAGGGTATGTGTGGTGTGGAAAGTAACTACTATTATTTTGCAGGAATTCCAGGGCGTTTTCCTTTCAATTCAGACACCTGCATTTAGTGATACAGCAATCTCCTAACTGCTATCCTGAGAAGACACAAACGCCTTTCCGAGCTGCTACTTCTGACATCAGTGAAGAGAATGGCTTTCTGAAGAGCAACATTTTCTGAAGTACTCACAACTTAGTCCCTCTGTTAAGTACAGTTGACATAACCTCTCTCCTTTTCAAACCTCTCCAGGAGTAGAAGCAATTTGTGAGTCAAGCAGGAGGACTAATTTCTCCCAGGTTATCCCCTATATAAAAGTAACTGTCCAGACTGTCATTAAACTGTTGCACTTGAAGGGTCAGATCCTGCAAATATCCACAGTAGCAGGGCAAGCCCACTTCCTTTGCTGACAGCCCTGCAGCCAACAAGGACTTGTGATTGTCCATTTTTGATTGAGAAAATCAAAAATCCTAAAATAAAACAACTGAATATTAAACTCTCCAGCTATTGAGAAAGAATTTGCCAAACCCAGAAGGACAGAAGGATGGGAGCATTGCTAGAAAGAGACAGACAAACCTGCCAGCCTCTCTAGGGATCTTGCAAGTTTCCACTTCAGGTCTGCAAGCAGTGACTCAGTGAAAATAATCTCTGCTTTGGAAGGGCAAATTGTAGCTCGACCCTGTTCTGTGCCAGGTGAACCACACTCCCAACTTCAAATGCCACTTTGTACATCTCCAGTCAGAGGAATAGCAGGCAGCAAAAGGGAGCCTGGAGACACGGGTCTGTCCTCACTTACCCCGGAGCTAGCTACCTGGCTGCAGCAGCAGGGGAGGATGGAGGTGCTCTGACGGACAGCAGGCAAGGCACCAAATGTGTAACTGAGCCGTAATGTGCCCCTTCAGCACTCCCATGTGCTTCTGAGACCTCTTTCTCCTTAAAAAGAAATGAATGCAGAAGCAACGCTGGGTGAGGCAGGATAAAATAGTAAAGAGGAGATGTTTACATGGAAGTCCCTCTACAGAGATATCAGTAATTCTGAGGGTGTTTTCACCTACCTTAAGACAAAGAGTTAAAATGCCTTCTGGAGATGCCTTTCCTTCCCTCTCTCCACAGTACATTTAGGTGACTGCTCCAGACCTTTTGCCTAACTAAGGTGAGGTGAGATGAACCCCACCTTTGCTGTTGAGTCAGTTTGGAGTTTTCAGTGTTTGCTCACTGCCTTTATTAGCAGATTGTCATGTAAAAGAATTCTAGGGCACATTTTAGCATTATTTATTTATTTTTGATTCATATACCGTGGGAGAACATGACTGAGGTTTATTGCTCCCAGTAGCAGCAGCAGTAGACATTAAAATGATAATATATCCATTTTTTGAGGCAAGGAAAAGCTGAGGACAGCCAGCTATTTAAAATATTTCAGAAGACAATAATTCTCCTAGGGAATCTTGAAATGGCCATAATTACCAGTCATAGATTAGGATTTAAGGAAACTACTCTGTAGTTCCCAACCCTTGAGACTAGAAAATTGTTTTCCCTTCCAGATTTGTACTAGTGAATAGGGGAAGATAAGAAAATATGAAGCAAAGTAAACATAATGAAATCTCAGGTTGCAAGGAAGAGTAAAATTGAACAGATTCTTTAGAGAATAAGTCAGCTTTTTCTCACAGGAAAAATACTTTGGGATCTAAATTACAACCTGAGCACAAGGGAAACTGGTCTAACACTTCCTGTTCTGGAAGAGGCTTTCTGATTGATCCTGATTGCCCACTGTCATAACTTCTGGCATTTTATTAAAATCCAAAGTTTTTTAGGTTAGCTGATTATTGGAGAAGGTAATAATTTATTTTAAATTAGCTTCAAGGTTGCTCTCACCTGTTTTTAACTTGATGATTTCAAGCCACTTTCGTTATTATTATTATTATTATTATTATTATTATTATTATTATCCTTCACCTTCTTAAGTATTATCTCTGGGAGAGGGTAATGATTTTCACTTTCTGCTTATTTCCTCCATTATCTCAATTAGTATAGATTAAAGCTATAAGGCAAGGGTGACATATGCATGTGCAAGTACCACAGAAGTCAACAGGATTCCTTTTGTGTGCACAAAGGTGGACAGGCACATGTGTTTGCAAAGACTAACGCTCTACCAGAACACGTTTGTCAAAATTCCTTGAAGAAGTGCAAGATTCCTGTAGGCAGACCTTCACAACATGCCTCACGAATTAAGGAGACAGAGCACGGCACTTCCAGAGTCACACATTTCTTCCTTGAAGCTGCTTGTAAACAGCCCCTGTTGCTGTTTGGCTTTGCTTGTTAAAAAGGAAAGTATCTAGTATCATCGGTATTTGCTGTTGGCCACTGAATGACACCCCACCATGAAAAGGGAGCACCTGGCCACCTTCACTCACATTAGATGAGGCATGCTCCCCTGAGTCATGCTCGAAGGATCAGTTAGTGTTTGCTTGGACACACATTTCCCAAAATGGCAAGATCTTTCTGCTGACCTTTTAGCTGACTTGAAATATTTTTTCTTCTGCATGGCTCCCAGCTTAAATTGTTTGATCAGTTCTGTCATGCTCTAACCTTCAGGATTATTTTACCTTGCTCTATGCATCTCACAAGGCCTTTGGCTGCCAGACTATTTTTATACTGAAGAGCAGATTTAGAGGGTTTTCCCAAATTCCTGGCCTCTGCTCTCTTTTCCCCCATTCCTTGATCCTAGGCAGTATTTTAACACTAGAGGGGATTGTGTATCAGGCATATGCTCCTCCTTGTCCACAGCCCTCCTCCTCCTCCTTGGGCCATAGGAGCTCCAGTCACACCAGACCCCATCAGCCCCTTCTAACCCTCTGCAGTAGGGTCAAGAGCAAGGACACTGAAAACCAGTCCATCCCCTTTGCGATATTTGGCATATCTTCTTTGATGTTCTCCTTACCTGTTGAGATGTCAGTCTCAATGGTTCTCGAGTTTTGTCTAATGTAAATCACCTAATTCATTTGCCATATTACTAGGAAAGAAATAAACCCATCACATTTGTTATCAAAAGGAGTGCTGAATAACTTTCTGGAGATTTTGATAAAGCAGAAATATATGCTTTCCCACACCCCAAGGACCTCACTGAAGTTATGGAATATATGTTTTGATGCTGTGGCTTTCATGTCTAAAGGAAGAATAAGCATGAAAGAGGCATGGCATTTCCATTGGCACCTTATGTCAGAGCTAATGAGCCCTCGGAAGCAGTAAGTCTCTCAATCTTGGAAGAAAGATATTTAGTTGTAATGGTAAAGATGTTGTGGGTGTTGGCTCGTTTAGGCCCAGATATCTTGCATGCTCTTGATGACAGGTAGGAGTTCAAGTTCATTTCATCAGCAAGAGGTCAGAGATGGTCTGATATCCATTAGCCTCAATGTGTCACTCTCATCCTCTTGTTGTCTCAGTCTTGTCAATAGTGATAGCCTGGACTGGTTATCTGCTTGCTTTTCCAACAGCAGGTCTTCACTATTCTGCATTGCTTTTGGATTTTCTCCTAAATCTGAGTCAGAGGACAGTATTCCTTCAGGAAACCCCAAAGGAATTTGTCAGCTAAAGATCACTCAAACTTCCCTGTAATTAATATTAATTTAGAGACAACTAAGCAAACGGGTAAAACCCTGTTTCTATTGAAAGCAGTGGAAAACCCCCATAGTTTCATGTCACGTCTTAGAGGGGAGATAGTAATTTCAGTGTTACTAAGCATGTGAATGCCCCAGCTTCCCAGACAGCCCTGGTCCCTGAGACACGGTGCAGAGACAACAGCAGTGTAGACCCAGGTGCCTCTACGAGGTGTCAATGCTGCTGAACCTTGGTAGTCCCTGCCTTTCCATGGCCATTTTCACTGGTCCCCAAGAAATGAGCAGAAGAGGTGCAGCAACAAAAAAGTCCTTGAGCATCCCTGTATCCATCTTCCACCCTATCACCTGTTTCCATCTAAAGCAAGATGATTTGCAGGGTAAGGGACATACCTCCTGCACGGGAGGCCAGGCAGTGGGGCCAGGGTCCTGGTGAGTGAGCACTCTTTTGTTGTGTGGCTGCTTCTTTCCCCTTTCAGTATCCTGCAAGGTAGTGTGCAGCCCAAGGGCAGGGTCCTGGAGATAGTATCACAGGTACAGCTCTTCCCTGACCAAATTGCTAGTATTTACAGCCTCATGGCCTTTTGGTCTTTCCTTAATGTTGGCTTTTAATTTTTGGAGGAGTGTGTTCACCTCTTCCTTTCTCCCATGGACTTTGACACAGTAAAGATTCCCCATGCCCCTTGAAAACAGTGAAAATGGACTCCATCCACTTAACTCCCATGGTTTCTGAGTTTATGTAATACTTCATCACCACACTTACAGGACTGAAATTAGCCAGCAGTTATTGTTTGCATTATTACAGGCAGCCCACAGCTAGGGAGTCAGTATGTGGTAGCCAAAGTATGCACTTTGCCACCAATCACAGGTGGTGACAATACAGTGTACACTTCACTGCCTGCTGTCATCACTCTCAACAAGACATTTCAGTGGTGTTGAGCTTTGAAATCAGATTTCAAGGCGACAAGAGCCCTCAGGATTGTGGAATTTAAAGTCAGTCTTTATCTTCAAAGCAGCCTGTGCAGCTAACGGGCCATATTTTTGCTTATGCTAGTGCTACATCTGTAATCCTTAAGATTTGCCAAACTGATCACAAGGTAGCCATGGTGGAAGGGAAAAGGGAAGAGAACGGAGAGATTTAATCAGGGCTATATTCCCAATATGTTGCCTATTAAAAACAAGTTTGCCTTCGCTACGTGAGGACTGCAACACGGCAGAGATCTGTCTTGTGCTCTTGTGGCACTGACATGTTGAAAGCCACATCACAGGCACGTCAGTTCCCTCTCTCCATGGGGGAGAGGGTTCTTCCTTCAAATATCCTCTCTTGCTTTTTTCTGTGTTGTTTTTGAAGGCTTTCACCTCTTCTTTGCTATTTTCAAAGGGTGGGAGGAAAGATAAGGTTACGAGGCAGTTTGGGCATGGTTACATTCTGGCCCCTGGTGAATGAACAATGGGACGTGGAAAAACAAGGCATGGAAAAGGAAGGGAAGGGAAGGGAGAAGCCAGGACCAGATGGAGACACAGTTTTGGAATTAATCTTTACTTGCACTCATGAGAATTCACACAACGGTTGTGAAGTAAATGTTTGGGGAGAACCACAAGAAAGAAGTAACTTCCTCAAAGGGGCATCCTGGTTCCTTATAGATGCATTTGTGAGGTACATTTACATTTGCTTTGACTGTATGGTGCATTCTGTCCTCCATGGGGTAACCTGGCTTGTAAGGCCTGGTGATGCTCAGGGGCAGCCCAGGTTTGCAGTGTCAGTATCCCCACTGGTGTGTGCTCTCTCTAGTTTGGATGTCTCCATGAGGTATCTGTCCAACTCAGAGAAAACTATATGCTCAGATATTGAAAGAGGAACTTGTGGGGGTGGAAATCATTGAAACTTTGTTTTAAACTTCAATGCATTATTTTTGCTCAGGGTGAAAAAAAAACATCAAAAAAGTTATAGGAAATCTATGTGCTTTTTTGATAACATATTTGAGAACCTAATCTGGAATAATCTGAAGTATAAGGTGATATTTTATTAAATTCTGTTCTTTTCTGTGGCCCTTAGTGGGATAGAGCAGTGAGGCTGAATTTGGGGTGCTCAGGTGGGCTCCTGACAGACCATTCTGCCCTCTGTAGTTATAAAGCCTCGGTCAATGAGCATGTCATCAAGAGATTTCACTGCCAGTGAAGTTCACCTACACATGGCTGAGGCCAGAGGGATTTATCTATCAGCAATAGTAGTAAAAAATAAACTTTAAAAACAAATTAATGTCTACATTTCATTGGGAAGTTAGCCAGGGGACATACAACTGAAATGAAGAGCCTGGGCTATTAGTGATGCAGCAAGGCAGAGGAAGGTAGTCACCAGCTGCCAAGAGTTTTACTGGGGAAAATGTGTAAAAATCCCCTTTATCTGAAAGTGGCAAAAAGCCTCGGCACTTTGGCAATGATACTAAACACAGAACAGCGCAGCATAGTCCTTCACTTATCTCTGCTTCTGATTCAGTCATTTCATTTACTGCGTATTTGTGTACTCTGCGTTTTTATGGGGATCCAGAGGATTTAACTGTTACTGGTTTGGCTGCTGCACTTAGTGTCATGCAGCAGCACCTCACACATGGGAATAATTTTAGATATGCCTTTTTTTTTTTTCTTTTTTCCTTAATACAAGTGGATATGGCTTTTCTGTTTGCTTTGTTATAATCTGGTTTAACTCTGAGATACTAAGATAAATAGTGCTCAAGGAAGAAGTTGATCCTTCTGCTCCCTGCAAGCAGAAGCTGTGCTCTGTGGTGGACACTGGGACAACTGGTTTGCCTTCAGGCTACAGACAGCAGCATAGGGTCTGTCTTCAGTCTTCCTCCTTGAGATGCCTTGATGCACCCTGGGTTGATTGAATGATTCTCTCTAAAAAGAAGAGGGATAAAGTCCTGTGCCAGCAGCATCTCCAGTGACTTGGTCATTCAAAGTACATTGTAATGGCTTTGGGTAACACAGAGCTGACTTGCTGCAGTTTCCAGACTCAGCATTAGGCCATGCCTTCGGAACATGATCAGCACCCTCTCATTTAATGTCAAATTGTACTTGCTTTTCATTTGCCCTTTGACTTAGTGAGTGGAGCAACCTCACACCCTGGCAGCAGCTCACCTGTGGTGGCCAGCTCTGTGGTGGTCGCAGCCAGCACTTCCTTGTAAGTGACCCTGCGGTGGAGGGCAAATAGTGATATAAAAACCCATGTGCCAGTTTTAAAAGGTTAAGGAGGCATTTTCACACAGTCTCAAGTTTGACGAGTGATATAAATAGCAGCTGAGTTAGGCCAGCGCAGAGTGAAAATGAAACTCGGACTTCAATGTGCTTATCAGGATAAAGAACCCATTTTCCCTCTCCACATGCCATGCTAACTGTGTCCTGTGTGCAGCCATCTCTTGCCACTGACAGCCCTATAAGTGACCTCCAGCCTCTGATCCCTCCATCACTGCCTTCTCGTGTCCTCTGGTGTCTGCACTTCTGTGGAGAATCTCCCTGCAAGGTCCCCCCAAAAAAGTCTGGGATGAGTGGGTTGAGTCCTGCCCTTGGAGAGCTAGTGGGCCTCAAAAATACGTATCTCAGATTTTTTTTTGAGGAATGCCAAGGTAAACTCTAAAGTCCTGCAAATGGATTTGACCTCACTGAAGTCAGTGAGAATTTGTGATTGGCTTTATTGGGAGGAGAATTCTATGCAGTTAATGTTCAGTATCTGAACATTTGGAAAAATTTTGCTCTGAGATAGGTAGCGACATCTTTAGGAGAAACTGATTCATTTGGGAAGTGACAGGGAAGAAGTTAGAAACTGCAATAATTAACCAAAATGCCATGTGTGACCTTTAATGATAATTTTCCCTAGAGCATTTTGTTTCACAAAAGGCAGAACTCACCTGTAGGAAGCACACAGAGACTGTCTGGTTAAACTGGAAATGGTTAGTAGGAATCCCCTTGCAAAACGCACCAGTACAGATGCTCCTGAAGCTGCTACATCTGCTTCTTTGAAAAACACTTCTTCCACATCCTCTGCTACGGTGCCAATGTGCACTCTTGGGAGATGGATGAAAGCGCACTCCAGATTTTCACATGCCAAAGTGGGAATAATGATTCAGTAATTAATCCCTCCTTAACAAAACAACAAAATTACTTGAAGAAAAAAGAAGACAACAATAAACACTATTAGGCTTTTCTGCAACACTAGAGAAAAATGGGAACCATCCTAAAATTAGGTGGGTGTGTGCAGGGGGAAAAATATCCTGCAGCATTGCCTGAGATACTGGTGAGATGAGCCTTTCTTTAATTGTCTCGCGCATGTAATTTATTAAAGAAAAAAAAAAAAAGAACTGAACACAAAAATTTGCCTTTCGACAATGTGTTTATGTTTATCCCATTTAAAAAAATTGCTCAAGACTTACATTATCAGCAAGAAAATACAACCTTTATAATTCTTCTAGGGTCAACGATGATGATCAGCAAAATGAGTGTTGGTTGCGCAAATTAAGGGCCTGGAGGCACTCTTAACTTACTCAGTCAAGTTTCTCTTCAGACTTCAAAGCATTCTGGAGAGCAGAATACATGCAGCAAAACTCTTTGGGTCAGTGCTTCCTTTTTTAGTATTCATTTTCTGTCCTCCTTTTACTGGCTGATTTCCAGCATCTTGGAGCCTAAACACAGACTGCAGAAAACAAGCCGTGCAACCATTGCTTGTTTTGGTGCAATAATAATGAATTTTGTCTGGGTAAAAGAAAAGGAGAATCTACTTGCAGCAGCGTTGCACTCTACCCTGCACAGAAGGAATACAACAGTCATCCGTCTTATTGTAACGTATATAATTTATAATATGGTTTTTTTTTTCTTTGCTGACAACTATAATAAGTAGTTGCCCTGAAGTCTTAAATGGAAAAAATACTACGGTTCTGGGCTCAGGTTTAATTCCTTCCCTCTAGCTTTTCTGTGACAGTGTGTCTTGGGAGAAGGGGACCGCTTGGGATATTCCCGTCCATCATGCTGTTGTTGATATCCCTCCCTGATGACAAAGAAACCACCCACCATTGCAAGCCTCTCCACATCCAAAAATTACTGGCCTGTCCGTCAGTCCAGCAGAGAGGGCTGACAAGACATACTACACTCAAATGTAAAACACATGGCTGCAAACACTGAGTTTCCTGGCAATAATTAAGAATGCTACTTGGCAGGTTGGCAGCCACATAAAACAACTGTTAGTCAGCTTTAAATTTATTACTTTCCCAGCTTATTGAAATGAAACCCATATTATAAACGTATGTATGAAACGAGGCCTCAGATGATGAAATGACATGCAAATAAAGTCAAGGCAGAAGTAAATTCTCTCAGGAGAGGTTTAAAAAGTCACTGTGTCCTAAAGCAAGCAAAGCAAAGTACACCTTCTGGGCTGAGCCACCTGAAAGCTCACTTGCCTCTCCCGACTGACTGCTGCTGAGCATCTGAAAGACCAAAAGCATCAAAAAGCTCTCTCAGTTTGATACGCTAAAACAAACTGGAGAAAAGCTAATTGCTCTTAGGTTTGCTTTCACCTTTATAATTATCTAGGGAGGGCCTTTATGCAGGATATATGGATGTAGGCAACGTTATTAGGCCCTTTGCAATTACTGTGAATGAAATAAACCAGTTGCTGGCTGCCCTTCTGCTGTGTCTGTGCCATTCTGCCTGGCCCGTGTGGCAGTACAGCCTGGCCTAACTGTACTCGCAACCCGCATGGTCATAAACCCTCCCCTTTGCTGATAAACAGATGTCAGCTCTATCCTCCTGTAGCATCTGATTTTTTTTTTTGCTGGCCCAAACAACTCAAGCTCTTCCTGTCCCTCTCCATGAGCCAAGTTCTCCATGCCGCAGCTCATTGTAGAAAAGCCCGATCCAGCTTGACTTCATCTTAGTGAACTTCTGGGGATAAACACAGGCTGCCAGTAGAAGGGAGAGGGGCTTGTTCTGCGCCATACATGAGCCCGTGGTTCTCCTGCACCCCAGAACCACAGGGCATCCCCCCAACCCAAAGGCAGGAGGAACAACCAAACTCCTCTGGGTGTCCAGGCAGAGGATTCGGCTGCAGTGCAACATTGTTAGGTACGCTTTTTTTTCCCTGCTGGAAAACAATGATTTACGATTATCTAGCGCCTGCTTTTGAGGGTCCTGAAATGATTTCAAAATTTAGATCCAAATCCCGTAAACACTTTGCCATATGACTGACTTGTCTTGCATGAAGCAACACTTGCTGGCTCTTTGAAGTTTCTCATAAAGGAAAGCTGTACATGTGCTAAAGTGTTTGCAGAATCAGCTCCTTGGAGCTAAATTCCCATTTTGGATGGTTGCGCGGCTCTTCTTACAGCCATGGCCTCTCGGGGGCATTCGGGTTTCCTCTGGGGTGGAAGAGCTTTGGGTGCTTGTGCTGCAGTGAGGTGACTCTGCGCTGTTTGTTGCTCTGAGCCCTTCCTTCTGCCCTGCGGAGGGGATCACAGCAAATCTTCGTGCTCTAGCCCCACCTTCCTGGTGAGTAAGCGTTTCCAAGGGATTCATTGAGCTGGTATTCCCTTAAGTGTATAGAAATCAAAAGATAATCTCCTAGTCAGAAACTACATTAAGGAACTCTCTGATCATCTGCTTGCAAGGTCTTGACAAACTTTTCAGTGGAGAATGTTGTAGGCAAGTTACTTGGATTGTAATGCATGTTCCTAGGGATAGCACCCTGACTTCTCCAGAAGACTTAGCACCTATAGCTTGGTACAGCCAAGAAGCCATGTGATTGATGGGCTTGCATGCTCAGTTAAGCTCACCTGCTCGACTGACATTTTTTTTTTGTAAACTTCTACCAAAAATCCACATGCATAAAAATGAAATGTGCCAAAATATTTATTTTCAGGCTGAAAAACTCAGATTTTAAAAAAAAAAAATATTTAAGCATCCTTGTCTAGCCATGACCATAAGGTCCGTCCTGGATAATGGAAAATCAAAACCAGTATGCATCTGTTGATTGTCTTCACATCAGTGAAAAATATCATTTCAGAGAGAAATAGTTCCATGAATGTCCTTGAACAATCATTTCCTAATAGTGAAGCCAACAATGCATCAGTTGTTGTCAAAGCAGAAACCAATGACCAAACCAGCATTACAGAAACAGACAACAATTATTTTGTCACTAACAATTTGTTACTGTCTTTTGTAGCTAATATTCTTACAGTATCCCAGACAGAAAAATTTTCATCCAGGTAGTGACTGATTTAAACTTAAACATAGACTGAGAAATAGCAAAATAGATGCCCAAAGCCCAAACCACATCATTACCATTCTCCTAAATCATTACAAAACTGTGTGTTCCCACTGACAATGTGAGCACCTGGATTCTGGGTAAGCACAAAAACTCAAGGAAGCAAGGAAATAATGTCTTCGTGTGAAGGGGACCTACGTCAGTTGTTAGATGGAAATGAGCAGACATGGGAATAGCAGGGAAGAGATGGATACTTGGGACATTGGAAGTAAGAAGGCTGAGCATTAAAAGGAACAAAGGAAAAAATATAGGTTGGGGGAAAGGCGGTGATGAAGGGGGAAAATAGTGAAAGAGAAAGTAGAGAAATTAAGTTTATGGGGATGTAAGAAAGGAGGAGAAAGGTAAGAGGAGAGCGGAAAGTGTAGAAGGAAAAGACCTGAACCTCAAAGCTGGGGGAAGGAGGGAACGGAGGAACAATAGAATAACTATCTGAGAGAAGAAACAGAAAAGGGGAAAAAACCCAACATGAGTGAGTCGTAAATTGATGTGCTTTTTAAAAAAGGAAGCTCAATTCCAGTATGTTACAGTAAATAAAAAATACACATGCACTTTCCAGGCTGTGTGCGTATACATTTCTGTACAGATAGATACACTTACACCTAAATGGACATCTTGAGCAGCCTATAAAACCATACCACAACCCCCTCGAAAAAACCACAACTGTAAACCATGCACATGCACACATGGTTGTGGTAAATGGAGAGCAGTTGTGATAGATGTTTCTCGGCTGCTTAAAAGATACTGCCCAGACAGCTTTCATCCCTTCTTCTGGTAGGCCTGCTACAGCAGCAGGGAAAAGCACAGGGAAGAGGCCAACAAAGTCCAGAGAGGGAAAGTTTTCCCAGAGTCCTTCGTATCAGCACCAGGGAGAAAGAGCGAAAATAATACCTGGAATAGGTATTAGTTAATCCAGCTACCTGGAAAGAAAAACGAAATGAGGCTGGAGGAGGTGGAATAGAGAAACTTCTTGTGTAACAAAACCTGTGTTTCATGCAAAGCAACACGGGAAGAGGCATTGCTTTATGCCACTACACAGCCCCGTACATTCAGATGATACCGTAAAAGAAACCCCTGCCACTGCCCCCAAATTCACAATGAAAACAAGCAGAAGAAGAGAGAAATAAAGGAAATCAAAGCAGTATGAAACCAGACCAGTTTCTTCTCTGCTTTTTCTCAGAGAGATGAAACACGAGACAGTCAGTGTGCTGATATGAGGACTGCATTTCTGTTGCAATTCTCTGCTTTGATTTGTGAAGACTATTCGCAATTTTGGCACTTTGGTCTGAAATTTCCCAGCGTCTCTCCCTACACCCATGAAATAAAAAGTTACATTTTTCTGATGAAAGGTGTTGAGGCAAAGCTGAAAAAAAAAAATCTTTCAATAAAAAAAACAAAACAACCAGGTAAATAATAACCAGCATGGATATTTTATTGAAAATATTTATTTTGCAGTATGGAGAAAATTAATTATCACTAACTTTTTAAAAATATATTTTGCATTTCTAATTGCTAGGTCTTGTAATCATGTGCTCCTGAGTCATGGGGTTAGATTTAAAAATAAAAATAAAAATTGTCCATCCTAGGCGCAAACTTTGGGCTTGTTTGTGTACTTTAGGGGTCTTTATTTGCTAAAACCCCTTTGTTCTGGGCGAGCGGAGTTCTGAATCATCACCACCCCCTGAAATTTCTGATGTCCCCCCATCTGATACAGCCTTGGAGTCTGTTCTCTGGCAATTTTCCAGCTGCCAACTGAAGTTCAGTCAGTAATGGCATTCTCTAAATATATGTCAAGGGTAGAAGTTTTATGATGTACTGTACACACGTGCTACTAAAAATTTGCAGCAGGGCAAGTAATTTGTAACAAAGTTTTTTCACTTGTGAATTATCTGCAGACAGATTGGCATTTTTTTTTCCTAATCTGATTTATTATTTTCAGTTTGGTTTTGATTTCAACTGGTGATTTTTGATCTGCACTTTTTTGTCCTGACACCATCTTTTTGTTAGGAAATTCTGATATTGTAAATTTGAAATGGGACCTTTCAGCTGGATGTCTGGTTTGCTTTTTGTGATCTGATTGGATGAGGGAAGTTCTCTAGTTTTGCATTTCTGGTGGGCATACCCTCAGTATGAATTGGGCACTAGCTTTCTATATCCCATAATGTTTGCTTTCATCTAAGAAAAGACAAAAAGCACCACTTAAGCCTAAAGAAAACCTCTGCTCAGATTAAAAAGGGAGTTGGTACTGTTACAGGTTTTTCCTAAATTGTCACAAATTGTCCAGTGAAAAATTATCTGCTGTTTTCTTACCTTTAATGGCTCACACAAACAAAGCAGTTCTTTCTCCTTCAGAAGAGTGAGTGAACACAGTGTCTGCTAGAAACAAGAGATGCTGACCTTTGCTGCAACTAAACTCCAGGTTGTGGGGACAGAAGTCAGCACAGGAACTGTGGAAAGATCCCGTTTGCTTTAGCAGGGTTCTGGCATGACCCCCTAAAGATGTCCTGTAAACCACTGTGGCTTTGTTGGCCATTCACCTTTTTTTTCCCGAGCTGACAAAGGTGAGAGCAGAGAGTGTGGGAATGGGTGATTTCCACTCTGTTGGGAGCAGGAGGCAACGCCTGCCTTCAGAGGTGTCCATCACACAACCTGCACCAACACTGGGGGCATGGGAGGGCTGCAGGGCCATTATCATGCAAAGACAAGACAGAGACCGTGAACAGGGTCCGGCATTCCTGGATTTTGAGGAAATGTTTAATGTCGAGGCATGTTTTATGTCAATCATGCACATAAAACACTGTTACTGTTACCGGGGCTGTGTGAGCCCATAAAGATGCACTTTTAAACCTTTAAAAGTAAGGTACCATAATTACATCTAATAGAACCCTCTGAGTCTCAGGGGTGCCTTTCCTGCTTTTAAGATACCCAAGGTAGATGAGGTAAAGGAGAAAAAAACCTTCCTTAAAGCTCTGAGGGCAGAAAAATGCAAATACCGTCCAATTCGGCATACAAGATCTCCCAAGCCTTGATTTATTTGCTTTAATAACTGTGGGATCTCTCTCCACTTTTTGGCTTGAGAAATTGAAGCCATGAAGTTGTGAGAATGTCTTTCTTCCAGAATAATCCACTCTAGTGCCAGTCATTGGGGAAAGCCAGCAGGCTTGCTTTATTTCAGCTGCATGATGCTCGTTTAAAATTTATTTTAAATCTGACTTTATCCTAGAACAGCCTCCTTTCACACACACACACACACACAAAGGCTATTTCTGGGAAGTAAAAGGCTCTGCCTTGCCTTACAAAAAGGTGTGAGTGACTCCGCTGTGGCTAACATTGCGTAATGGTTTTATGATGCAACCATGTTTCTTCGTGAGCACAGATGACTGAGCTGTCGGCTGCTGTGCTTTGTGCTTACTTTCTTCCCCGAGGAGCTGTGGATCAGTCGCTGTGCTGGCTTTCTGCTGGAAGCAAGGATGGCTCCTGTCAGAGGAATAATGAAAAAAGGAATTAGGCATCCAAAAATCAGGGTGACGTGCAAGCCATGGATTAAAATCAGATTGCTCAAGTTGTTGCTATCCGCTGCCTCTCATTGTCTCTCCCACCCTGTCAGACACTGATTGCTGCCTTTGAGGAAGAGGCCCCCAGTGTCAGCCCCAACACAGGGCATGGCCCCCCCCAGTTCCCAGCCATGCTGGGGACAGACACGGCAGACGCACGGCCCGGCACCGTGCCCAGAGGTGGGAGCAGCCTGGCCGTGAGCGGGATGGAGGGCTGCGCCCCACGGCAGCTACCACCATCTGATTTCAATCTGCTGCCACATGTCCAGAGCGTGGGAGCATCTCCCACCACACGCGAGGCGCAGAGCTGCCGGCTCAGTGCGCCAGCCCCACAAGGGAGGTGGGGCAAGGGACATGATGGCCACCCATCCCTCACCCGCCAGGACACAGGGCTGGACCTCCAGCAAGATTTCTCACCTGATGAGGTTTGTTTCCCATTGGACCTGCAGAATCCCACTCTGAATATCTGCTTTGGCAATGACAGGATTTGGAGACAGTGACAGAAGTGTGGGGAGGAAAAGATTGACAGTGCAGTATAGCGCAGTCTCTAGAGAAACTGGACTTTTTTTTTTCCAGGTATATTTTGAAACTGAAACAAACCTCAGAGGTCAGAACAGTGCTTTTTGAAATTCCCTAGCAAATGTAACTGGTAGGGGCCCATAGACCAGCACCACAGCCTGCACAAAGCTGTGGGGACCTAGCATGAGTTGGGAATTTTTCAACAAAACACTCCTTTGTTATAAAATGGCAGTTCGTTGGCCCCAGTGTTTTCATGAAAAGAAAGGTTTCTGACTTCTGACATGGAAATTCTGGACAAACCAAGGCATCATGTCCCAAAATAACTTGCTGTTCAGGGCACTCCAACATGAACTGGTTGGAGTTGAGCCTGGAAACTGTATTTTTCATATTACAGGTGAATTTCCAAACAGCAGGCTGTCGTAAGACAGATGTTGGCCTCTTTTTTATGGGAAAACATAGCTGGTGGGTCTGAGCGCTGCACTCGTTATGATTCAGTAAACCTGGGGCTTCACAAATGGGAAAACTTTCCTACCCAGTTCTCTAATGAGCAACTCGGAAAACTTTTTAAAAAAATCTAATTTGCATATCTTGTGTGTGCAACTGCTTATTTATATGTATGAATATCTGTTAATAAGGGACAGAAGAGGAGGAATGAATCCTGGTCTAAATATACACTGTTTTAAGAGCGGTGAATTGAATGAAAAGAAAAAGCCAGGAAATTCCAAGCTGAGGTTCCCAGTTGACAGTACATCTGTCACTTGTATCTTGATATGCTTTTTATTTCCCATGACAGAAAGAATTTCCATTTATGAGGATTCACTTTAAATTTGAATTTCCTGATTTTTGTCAAGAGGTGAATGGTTTTAATGGTACACACGTGATGAGCAGCTTTAATCTCTCGGTTCGTTATTGGAGAGAAGCACAACATTATTTTACACGCCCCAACACCTTTCCAAGTTGGTAATTTCAGGGTACAGACACAACTAAACTTTCCTGCACTGGCACTAAAGCTCTTGGCAAAGAGATTGGGGTGCACTGTGCATCTTCTTTTCCTGGCGGGAGGGCTCCCCTCTGCCTGCAGGCTGGGTTTCCCTGGCCTCTGGCTGCTCCAGCTTCTCAGAGTTTATTTGCAGTGTGTGGTAATCTAAATTCCTCATGAACACCTTCCATCACTTGCTTGCTGATCCGTGTCCTGTTCTTTTGGCTGAATTACATTTTAAAGTCCCTCCTGGCTTCCCTCGGTCGGGTCTGACGCTGGCTGCTATGAAATGACCCTTGTCCCGAATGACTATCACTCATGTTTGCCCTAAAAAAATACAATGTACCTATAGTGTTAAAGCAAATAAGCCACATGTCATATTAGCAAATACGTGCAGTTAAAGACCAGTAGACCAGAAAGAGCCCACCTCGTATTGTCTTATGATTCATATTTAAATATTTCTTCCCTCAGAGGTGGGAACTCGGTCGGATACAGTCTGTGTGGCCCTTTCCCACCAGTCCTGAGTGACCAATAATTAATTTATGCTGAATGTAATTACTCCCTTGTTAACAGTAGTTTTTCTGCACTTTCTCTCGGTTGGCTCTGGAGACGTACATGTTGAGTGTGATGTATGACTCCTGGCACAGAATGAAACCCTAGTCCTGTGAAAAGACATAGATAAAGTGAGGTTGCTCCATTACTCGCTAATGAATTTATAGGCTCACCGCTCTTATCTGAAGTACAGCAGAGAAAAATTCTTAGAGGCTATTAGTGTAGTCTTGAAATAAAGATATTGGGGCTTGGGTTTAGCCATCCTTCTCCATCCTGTCACTTCAGTGGGCACTTCAAAACAACAACAAGAAACGGGTTTAATCTAAAGGAAGGAGAGTGAGACAGACAGCTGCTGTGGCCTGGGCTGCGAGTTCGCCAAGAAATGCCAGGACTGAAAAAGCAAGGAATAATGAAAATACTCCCCACGTGATGATTCCTTAATGGCACATAAGCGTGTGCACGGCTTCGCAGTACAGCAGGGGATGCATTAAAGATACTGAGCTGCCGCAGCTATTGTGTTTCAAAGCGGTAGTCATGCTAATGTGGTGCTGGCAGGCAGACATGAGCCTTTTTGGAAGGCGCTATAATAGCTTCCTAGAAATTAAAGACAGAAGGGACTAGCGGATCATATACCCTGTCCTCCTAAATACCGCAGGCTGCTAGTATTCATGCAAATACCTTATAGCAAGTCCAAAGCTGTCAGTTAAAGCAAACATTTCAGCCTTAAAAAGTTGAGCTTGCTGTCAGCAGCAGTAGAAATCCAGGGCATGGTGCCTCCTGGATGAGCATCCCTATTGCTGATGGGATACGAGGTGTGTTCAAAAAGCTCAGGCAATTCTGCCAGGCAAAAGTCATGGCCCAGGTCACAGCGGTAGGTAGAAAACCCCCAAGATCCAGTAAGTCTGGTCTAAAAGAGAAAAACCCTTCCTCCGTCCAAAGTTGGACATCCATCTCTGAGCTAGTGAGCAAGGCACATCAACTGTGGTGGGGGCTCTGCTATCCATAAACAAGGATAATTCAGTGGGTGGGGAGGGAATCAGGAGATTGGGAGCTGAAGTACTGCATGGAGAAGGAAAAAAACCCCAACCCTTTTCTTGGTTTTACCACGTCGAGAACTGCTTGTTTTGGCATGTGTGGGAAGTTTCTTGAAAGACAATTAAAAAATTAGGTGTGTCAATAGACTCCTAGCTGTTGTGCAGAAACCTGTATATTAAACTGTAGGGGGTAACAAGAGCTCTGCTGCAGTCTGCTGGGTAATATTTAATTTATAGCAGTCAGCAGACCTAATGTGGTACTGCCACACACTGAATGGGGTGGGCAAAAAACCCCTAGGAAGATGGTAGGGGGGGAAGGTGACAAGGGCTGTTGGCTTCAATATAAAATTCTGAAAAGAGGAAATGTGAGGAAATATTTACAACTGAAATAATCAAAGCAACTGCTAAGTGGTAATGCAGGACTTTACTGGGAAAGGCGCTGCTCTGAGGGTGGCAGTGCCACTTTCGTCTAGGACGTCCTTCGTTGTAGAAATGGAGCAAGAGCTAGAGGTCAACAGGTCAAACAGGGATTCCAGCACTGGTCTGCTTATCTCCAGAAGTCTTCTTTTTGTAATATGGGGAAGTAGGGTCAGAAAGAGATGGTGAAAGCCATTTTACCTTCCTGCAGCTGTAAAAGCCACCCCAAATGTATTTTGGACAGAGTGACCTGGGAAGAGTCTTGCCAACTCTCAGAGGGTCTGAGCAGAGTCCAGCTGGTGGGACACAAGGGACACCAAACCCATGCTTCAGGTCCACTGTCCCTCTCTGTCCCTTGTTGCAGATTTCTTCCGGGTTTGCCTTCAAGAGGATAGCATGTGACATCTGCACAGCCCGGAGAAGGGGCAGGTTTCTGCAGTAGTCTGGTGGGGACAGAGGAGGTGGGTGGGCAGAGGTCTGAGCTGGGGTGTCCTGGCAGGGCTGGAAGTCATGGGGCTGCGAGCCTGCCTGGCAGGATGCAGCAGACTGCATTTCCCTTCCTTCCTCACGGTCTGGCTTAGTGCTCAGGGCTCCTGACCACAGCCGCGGCTTTTTTCATGGAGAACAAAGCCCTTTTTATTTCTTTCTTTTTTTTTTTTCTCCCTTGGATTTGGCTGTTGGAAAGGAGCTAGAAAACTATTTGCACCAGGAAATACAGGCTGAAGAATGAGTGTGTCAGCCCAAGTCCACTTGGCAGGGCTGCTTCAACTGCAGAAGTGAGGCAGCGGCGCATTAGGAGGCCTGCTAATTGTCAGTGAAGACAAAATGAATAGCTGTGGATTAATTGAGTGCTTCTACTATTGTTTTTCTAGAAGAAAACTTCTTGTTTCTAGGAAAGAAGCAGGGATGGTGTTTCTGCTCAAACACAGGTTTTTATTTGTCTGATATTCACTGGGTCTTCTGGGGCTATGCAAAAAGGTAGGGAGATCTCCAGAAATGTCCTTCACCATTGAATCCTCAATGCCAAATCTCAGACTGGTCAGTTTGCTTTTGGGGACTGTTGTCATCAAATAGCACACAAGTGAAAATGTTTCTTTAATGTAAAATGTGGACACAGTAATGAGCAGGATTTTTTTTAACACAGACTGAACCTACTTTCTCTTTTGAAGGAAAAAGACTTGCTGTAATGTATTGTCTCTGGCGAGCAAGGAATTACAGACCACTTTCTGGAAGAAAGTGGTAGACACAAGTCTTACAAGGTAAAGCCCACCTGCTTCCCAAAGCCAGGTTTAAAGTGTTATGCCACCTTAGGTACAAATCACAACGCATGAGATTTAAAGCAAGGCAAATCCCCCTCTGCTGCTGCTGAATGCTTCTAGAAGAATTTTGTAGAAAAGCAGAAATTCAAGTGTCTTGTACAGACACCAATCAATGTATCGCTGGCTGCAGGTTTTGGTATCAAGGTACTGAAACTGGCAGCTATCTAAAATGTAGGCTTTGTCAAAGGAGAGACAGTATATCTTCCCAATTCTTTTATGTGGCCAGCTTTCCTTTATTAATCTTTATATAACTTTGTAGTCATGATACCACAGCTTCTGATGTGCAACTGCTTAGATAGAAGGAATTGATCACTTAGGTAACATGGGGACTTACTTGACGTTACTCAACATTTATGTCTAACCTGAATATGTGAGAGGTTTTTAAGCATTAAATCTTAGAAGAGGAAGGAAAAAGAAAGAAGAAAAGTTTTCCTTTTCACACCACACCAGATCTAGTTGAGACTGGATACATGGAATAAATACCAAGAGTGAAATTCTAGACCCATTGAAGTTAATGGCAAAATTCCCGTTGACTTCAGCTGGGCCAGGATTTCACCCTTTGAGTATTTCCAGCTCAACCAGAAGCAGGAAATACTGGAAAGCTCTTGACAGGGCCAGTTCTCATGATATTTCCAGTCCAAATTTTCAGGCCCTGTTATTCTGCATTGTTTATATCACACAGTAAAATAAGAAGGGTGTTGGGAATATGCTGTGCTAGAAATACTTTGGAAGGCAAATGTAGAAATAGAGGTGAGATTTAAATTAAAGGGAAAAAGGATGAATGAGGTGACTTCATGTAGAAAGTGATATAGTGAGTCTTGGGTTGACTTTATTAGCTCACTATTACATAACAGAATGGTTGTAACATTCTGTGGAAATGACATATGAGCTGGCATACTACATTTATATAATTTTCACTGGACATAACTCCTGCACAACGTGGAAAATGAGTGCACTGAAATCTTTACCCCAAGCTGTGCTGCCGCGCTGTAGCTGTGCACACAATGCTTTCCCACAGCTCTGCAGCAGTGCTGCTGCAAGCCGCCTCAGGATGGACAAGCGCTGCAGAATACAGTAGTCTTTCATAGAGGTAATTAGAAGGAAATACAACCGATGTGGCTTGAAGGCTTTGGACAGGAAAGGGCCTCTCTCTGCCACCATCTGTTGGTGAATCGGGGAAAGAAAGTACATTGGATGTCCTCATCTGCAGAGGCCTGCCCAGACCCCAGCTGCTCAGGTGCAGTTTCTCCTACCAGCAGCAGTGTCACAAGGGTGACATGGCAACACAGAGACCCGCACCTGCACGCATCTCTATCCAGAACCCCTCCTGTGCTTTTGGGTTGTCTGTGGTACCATGATACAAACAGTGGCTCAGCCTGTCAATGAAAGGAAATTAGCCTTATCTTAAAGAAAAACGTTTAAGGAAGGGCTCCCATAGAGCTGGGCTTCTGCAGTGCCTCCCCAAGGGACCCTGTACACCCAGAATGACTCCACAACCTGCCTGGCAGTGGCCCAGTATGAATGCAATCTCCTCCTGCCATAATGTTCCTGTTCAGCATGCCTCCCTTCCTCTCTCATGGTCTTCTGAAAACCAGAGCTCAGGAGCTGGCTGCTTTGGCTCAGGTTTTTGACTGTGTTCCAGTAGTCCAAGGCTGCCCTGGAGGTGTGAGCACTGTACTCCCTCCTTGGAGGGACAGTGGCTGTGGGATTTATGTTCCTTTCCCTATCCCACCTTCTCCTGGCTCCAGGGACCTTAATTTCTGGGAGAACTTGCCTTTTGGGTGGAAATAACATTTCTAACTAGCCATAGGGATATTTGTTACAGCTGAATAGTAATTTCAACAATCTATGGATATTCAAGGTGTCCACAATGCCCCCTCATATTTCCACTATTTTTCAATAGCCATTGTGATCCTAAAGTATCCATCAGTCAGGTGTCTTTTCTCCTGATTAGCCACCAAATACAGGCAAAGTCAGTATGCCTGGGTTAGTCTCAGGTAAATGTAGGGAGAGTTTCCTAGGCACGGGGATTATGCCTGTCAGAGCTGACATGGGGATTTTGGCCTTCTCTTGCCACTGGGAGTAGCCACAGTGGACCATACTGCTTGAGGAGGGGGCGATGATGGTGAAGCACGCTTGAGCATTCCTTGAGTTACTTCCTGAGCCCAGTAACTGATATGATTTCCAGGTGAGCATTCAGACCTGATTTAAAGAGACAAAGTGATGGGCTGTCCCCCACCTTACTCAGTAAGTGCTTTATGAAGAATCATCATGAAAACACAATTGCTTTTTCGGGTTTGTACTTGCCTGTCTTTCAGGCTTCGAGCAATTTATTCTGGCCATGTCTTTCTTTGCTCCATTAGTAAGCAGCGCCTGAGTAACCCACCGGTTCCTCCTGGTGAAGGTATTACCCAAATGTAATCAAGTGGCTTCTCAATCTTCTTGATAACTTAAACAGATTGAACTCTTTAAGTGCTTCAGTTTAGGGCACTTTCTCCAGTCTCTGAATCATTTTTATGGTTCTCTTTTGCACCTTCTCCAGTTTTTCAATATCCTTTTTTTATAATGTGAACATCAGAAGCCTGTAGAGTGCTGCAGTGTCTGGTTAATAGGCTGTAGATAAGTTTCTTGGTCTCTCTTTCCTGAAGTCAATGCTGGGTTCCACGGCTTTCAGGCAGAGCAGAGGGAGGACAAGCTCCTGCCTGCCAGCGAGGTTTTTGTTTTATTTTTCTACTATTGTGAGCAGGGAGTATCACCTATTAAGGTATTTTACTGGTAAAGGTATTTAAGAAAAGAAAATCTAAGACCAGACATTTAGTGAGCCTAGAAATGCTGGGTGAAGAGGTTTATTTCTCTTTAAAATGATGCCAGGTTTATTGCTGCTGACAGCACCTGGCAAAAGTCTTACAAAACCGCATAATGTAAGGGGAACTCCCCGTTTTTGTTAGTAGAAGGCTTGCATGAAAGGATTTGTCAGTCTGTGGGTTCAGGCTACACCTTCACTAATTTAACGGAGCAGGATGACGTAAGGGCCTATATTGAAGAATGCCTGCAGTGCTCTTCATTGCTTGGGCTGCCTTTAATTTTGCCAGCATCAAACAAAACAAAATAAACCAAAAAACCAGGAAGAAGAAATGGCAGCAGCTTTTATTCATAAAGGTTATAACCCTCATGTGAGAGAACAGTCACAGGGACTATTAAGAAAAAAACATGTAAAGAAAATTTGGGGTTTAAACTGCACAGTTATAGATGGAAACTTACCTGGAGAGCAGGTCTCCACATGGCCTTTTCCTGGGAACTCACGGAATGGTCTCACCTCGCTGCTGTTCCCATACACATTGGGATGACCACTGGCACAGCAGCCAAGGAATTGCCACAGCTTTAAAGAGAGTGGTTTCTCAGACTGGGTCTGCTGGAGGCTAGAGGCTTAAGTTAGGGGTAGTACACTGAAGTGAGACAGAAGGTGCTTTTGAGGGGTAAGTAGTGATTTCCATTATGCTGGTGAGAGTCAGGAGACTGAGGAAAGCAGAGAGATGCTACTGCTTGCCCCAGGACTGCCTGAAAGAGAAAAAGCTTGATGCACGGACATGGTGGGGAAGCAGAAGGAAAAGCAGGAAGCCCAAGCATGGGAAGGTGATCTCCAAGAACCACAGAGGTGTGACACAGCAGTGGGCTGCTGTATTTCGGTGTTTCCAGGTAAAAGGATTTAATCAAGTAGCATGACTGCCTGGCCTTACAGCCTAAAGTCTGTGGCTCCTGAGAGTGAAAGTGACTTGCCTCCACTCTATGACAACTGTAGGGGGGAAAAGAAGGAATGTGCTCTTTTCCTCTGCCTGAAAAATATACCATGGGCAAGAGCATGTCTTAAAATTGAGCCACAAACTGTGGTAAAAGCAACTCAAAGCCAAACCCAAACTCTTTCAGATGTGGAGGTCTGTATTAACATAAGAGATGAAAACCAGAATCTCATCTGGCCAATCTATTCCCCATTAAAAGCCAGTTCCAGGAAACCCAAGTACTCCCCCACACTGGGAGGGCTTGAGCTCAACATGCCTGGATTATGAACGCAGCTATCAGCTCAGGAGATGAAGATTGATGTGTTTCTGGTCCTAAATGCAGAGTTTAATAGGACAGCATTTTCTGTGGCCAAGCTGGATACTTGGTTGACGCCAGGTGAGAAGGGAGCCCAGAAACCGCTCTGTCTTTACTCTGCTTTTACACTGCAGGAGAATTGCAGATGAACTTTCTCTTTCACAGCACACCCAGGAATTTGCCAGCTTCCTGAGTCTTCCTTAGCTAATAATTTCTTTTCCTCTCAGATGTTTCCTTGTACATGCTTGATGCATGCAAATACATGCTTAAAAGCATGTACTTTCCTGGTCTGTTAAGTGTATTGAATGATAATACAGGGCTTCAGTTTCTTAAAACGAGACACAGTGAAGATACAGGATGTTTGGATGCTGGTGTGCAAATAAGGTCAGGGGTTATAATTTCATTCATTTAATTTCACAGAAACGCAAATACATCTGGAGGCAAGATCTGTGGTCATTGAACCACAATCTCCCTGGATTGCATCCACCTCTGCTGTGGTCATCACTTAATAAATGAGGTAGTGAATCCAGCCTAGCGTTGGAGAGCTTCAAGATATTTGGGATTTGTGTGCCATTTGGGACTTCTGAAGATGCTTGTGTATGGGAAGTTGCAGTGAGACTTCATGCAGCATCCTCCTGAGCCTCCAAACTACTGTTGACATAAACAGCCTCCTAGATAACAGCCTTCAGATAACAGAAGATCCCTGTCAAATCTATGTCACTTGCTTCTTTTAGAGAGCCATTTAAACATAATCTTTGTCAGGGTGGAGTTTAAAAGCCTTATTGGTTTTGTAATATTTGGAAGAAGATAAATTGGGAGACTTTTAATGCACATGATCTGATTTAGACACAGAATTTAAAGACATTATTGGAGTTTGGTGGAACATTCCTCTGTCAGCAATTCATAACTGTTGGAGATGTTTAAAAAAATCCTTTTTTAGAAAAACTGTTATTTTAGTGCTTTCTATCAAACTTTGAAAATGTCCTTCAGCTCCAATACTTTAGCTTGAATTTAAAAAGAAAACTTTTGTCCATTTCTGAGGAGAACAATCCTGTTTTCTAACAAATTCTGCAGTTTGAAAGAGAATCAAAACTTTTCTACTTTCAAGGAAAAGGATACTGACAAAACTTCAAATTTTTGTATCAACAGGCTCAAGGTTTGACTTGGATAGCTCTTTTTTATTATTTTTCTTGAAGAGGCCAGATATTTTTTCCAAAAACATATGCATTGTTACTAATATATATATATAGTTTGGCTTTGATGCAACAGCATTTTTCAATAAAAATATCTGAAATATTCCAACAGCTATCAAGAATTCAATCCTCCTTCATCTCTTGAACAAAAAGCTTTCAAAATTTTCTGAATGCAGAATGAGTTCACAGCTGGTGTTCTCTTGCTGTTTGTTTTTAAGCAGTAATATGTGAATACTGTGTCATTTGTAGGATCATAATGCCCAGGTTATGGCAGGCACAGATGAATGCCATCACTAAAACTGGCAGTGTGCTCTAACTCAAGCAGAGCACCTAAGCCAGAAATGCAGATGGGCATGTGAAGCAACACTTAACTGGGGGATTCTTGAGTTCTGCTAAAGTTTACAGTCCTCTGATTACATTGTCAACTGTAAGGGGAAAAAAAAAGGTCTTTTTAGAAACCTGTGGCTTGTGATCAGCTTGTCTTGTAGGTAATGTGATTAAGTCTGAAGGCAAATATAGGCACCGAAAAGAGGGTTCTGTGCATTTGTTTGTATTTTTGTGCAATCATTTTGTTTTATTTTGAGGTTTTTATAAAAAGGAAGATTTACAAGGTTGATGTCTCTCTGCAATGGCAGTAATCACAGCTGCAAAATGTATTTTATCAGTTCAGCTCAGAAAGGCTTAATTTTCTAATTCTATAACACTCTTTCTCATTTGGTTCCCTGTCAAGCTTGACGCCTTTCCAGGAAAGACCATCTTTTGTCTCTTACTATAAAAATTGAGCGTTCCTTTTTTTTCTTTGAAAGGACATGCATTGTCTTAAAAGTTTGTGTCACCAGTCAAAATAACGCCACCGCTTCTGAAAATATTTTCATTTTCTGACATGCATGGAGGTGCCATAAAGCGGTGCTGACAACTTCATCTCTCGCATTCCACAAATCTTATCGAGATATATCATCAGAAAACCGCACGGGTTATATCCGGACTCTGACAAACCTGAAACATGGCCTGCCAGCCACAGATAAGGCTTGAAATGTTGGTCAGTGAAAAGGTGATAACAGTAACAAGGATCAAATGCATGTACAACTTCACCTTTAGACAGCTGTGGGTTTTTTGGCTGAGCCGCGATATTGGAGAAATCGCTGCTCTGCCTTTGCCGATACACCGACACGCTGCGTGCAGTAGGATGGAGATAAAGTGTGGGTATGTGATGGCCATAGGTAGCCTGTGTTTTGGGAGAAGTCTCGTGCTTCCTCATGGGTCACCAGGAGCGCCGAATAACTCCAGGGAATGCCCGACGCTTTGTTTGAGGGATCAAAAGGATCGTGGCGCTTTGTTGTTCCAAACGTGGAGAGAAATTGCAAAACGCCACAGCAGAAATAATAAGTGCAGCCCGTTCCTTCCCCCTCAAAGCCTTCTACAGGAGGTCTGGCCATCCTTTTAGTCCTCGGAAGGAAAATCTGAAACAAAAAATAAAACTCCTCAAAGCCGTTCCACAAAACAGTAAACTGGCTCTATACGTATTTTTGGTTAATCTTGGGATTTAAACGTATCACTATTATCGTAAAAAAAAAAAAAGCAAGCAGTTCTTAAAACGGAATTTATAATCATTTGCTTAATGGTGCTTTCCCCATGCCATCCGTTTCCAAACAGAGCTTAGTTTATGGCTATCATAAGAGATTACGTTCCCTTACAGTTGCAGTATTTCTTCTATAATGATTTATTTTAAAGGGCTTCACCATGATAGCTCTCCAACTTTGTTCCTTCCTGTATATCACTGTTCAGGGTCAAAAGCTGGAAAAAGGGCTGGTCCCAGAGGCCTAACATATTTCACCAGTGGAGACTCTGGCTTTTCACTTCTCCTTCTCTCCTCATCACTTTATGCTTAAAGAATAACAGATGTGGAAACATTTAGAAAAGAACTAATTGAATTTCACATAACACAATTTAGCATTGTTTGAGGAAGTACCTAAATCAACAGCACATTTTCTGAAAGGCCCAGCGTTGCCTAATTAGAACACCAAACGTGTGACTAATTGGCCACACTTACACCAAAGGCTCTGTCGCAGATGAACGGCTGCCTATTCATCTTAGCTAAACTTAGGCCAGCGGTTTGGCTGTGAGGTAACTGTGGTTGTTTTAAATGAGCTGTGCCAAACATAACGGGAAAACTCGGCAATGGTAGGAGAAGAAATCCGTGTAAGAGCAGAGGAGTAATCAGGACGCTTACGCTCCGGCAGCACCCGGAGGATTACCAGAAGATTATCAGCACATAAATTATTGGATTCTTGGTGCTCTGTAATTGGGACACTTAATAGCCTGCTCTTTATCATGTCTACTCCATTGTCTTTAAAAGCTCAGCATCTAATTAAAAAGTAAACTGATATTATCAGGAAAGGCTCCACTCTGCCCAGCTCTTGCCACTGCTGGATCTGGTTTTTGCATGCAACAGGATGCTTTCTTTTCTTCCTTCTCGTCTTTATTTCTTCCCGTGCCTGCCTCTTTCTTTCTTTCTTTCTTTCTTTCTTTCTTTCTTTCTTTCTTTCTTTCTTTCTTTCTTTCTTTCTTTCTTTCTTTCTTTCTTTCTTTCTTTCTTTCTTTCTTTCTTTCTTTCTTTCTTTCTTTTTCTTTCTTTCTTTCTTTCTTTCTTTCTTTCTTTCTTTCTTTCTTTCTTTCTTTCTTTCTTTCTTTCTTTCTTTCTTTCTTTCTTTCTCGCTTTCTTTCTCGCTTTCTTTCTCTCTTTCTCTTTCTCTCTTTCTCTCTTTCCCTTTCTCTCTTTCTTTCTTTCTCTCTTTCTCTCTTTCTCTTTCTCTCTCTTTCTCTCTCTCTTTCTCTCTCTTTCTCTCTCTTTCTCTCTCTCTTTCTCTCTTTCTCTCTTTCTCTTTCTCCCTTTCTCCCTCTCTTTCTCCCTCTCTTTCTCCCTCTCTTCCTCTCTTTTCTCTCTCTCCTCTCTTTCTTCTCTGTCTCTCTCTCTCTCTCTTTTTTCTCATTCTTTCTTATGTCTTTCTGTCTCTCTTCCTTCCTGCCCTCCTTCCCTGTAGCATGTCTTCTTCCCTCTCCAGCAATCTCATTCTCCCATTTTTCTCTCTCTTTATTCTTTCCTTCCTTTCTCTTTCTCTTTCTCCTTCCCTCCTCAAATCCTTCATCCCCTCCCTCCTTTCCTTGTTCATTCCTTTCTTCTTTCCCTCCTTCCTTCTAACCTTTCTTTTTCCTTGGCAGATCCAGTTGCCTTGAAGGTAAGTAGAGCACTGTATTAAAGTCTTTCCACCTGGAAGGTGGCAGTGGTGCTGGGAGGACACCTGGTTGTGCATGTTGCTTCAGTAAGCCCCAAGATTGACTGCTGAAGTTTTGGACTGTTTCTTCTGAAAAGATTTATCAGCTTGAAAATAAGCATGAAAACAACGGAATTTGGGGAGCAGGATTAGATGGTTTTATCCAAACCTGCCAACAGCCCATTTTAGATAGGATCATCAGAGGATTTTCAAACAGATTCTGAGAAAACCAGCATTCCAAGATTATTGGCATCTTTTTTACCAGTGCCACAGGCTGCTTGCCTCTATATTTTCTGGTAACTCTGAAAAATGCCTCCTGTCCCCCAGTGCAACTTTCCTGTAGCCTCCAACCACCACCTCTGTGGTCCTGGTCATGCCCCTGTAGTGCCCACATGGGGACAAAATTCGCCTACACTGATAATCCCCATCCTGCAAGGGAATGAGGGCTCATCCCTGTGCAGTTGGGTGGATGCAGCTGGGACCTCCTGCTCTGCCTAGCCCTCCTGATGCACCCTCTACAGTGTAACCCACCCTGGCCACCAAGCTGCCTGGTCTGCTGAGTCCATATACCAGAGAAAAAGTCAAGCCCAGAGCAGAGGAAGTTGTGGTGAGGTGGAAGAAAGTTACATGAGGCAGTCGCATGTTTTGTTTGCCCAGAGGCCTGAAACAGCTCCCATGGCCTACACAACCCCTCTGGTCATAGTACTCGTACACTGCACTGGTTTGAAGGCAATTTATTTCCTCGACTTGTGTGTCACATAAATAAAGGAGGGGGCAGTGCTGCTGAGTGTGCCAAGGTCATTGCTTAGCATTTCTTGAGTGGTAAAT
The DNA here is from genome assembly GCA_020800305.1 of Porphyrio hochstetteri. NCBI lineage: Eukaryota > Metazoa > Chordata > Aves > Gruiformes > Rallidae > Porphyrio > Porphyrio hochstetteri. The sequence continues at coordinate 87,497,527 of CM036907.1, forward strand.
TGTGGATTACTGCTGATGGGAAAGACCATCCAGAAAAGTAGAATCTTCCAGAAAAAATGCAAGAAATGTGCAAAATGATGGGAGTTTCAGATGAGTGTCTTGCTCTGAAACACTGCATGGTTTTCACCACATTTCCTTAGCTGTCTTTTCTCTTGTTTGGGGCTCCATCCTCCATCGCCCCCCAGCTTCAGCTTGAAGGACACGTTTTGTCCTTTCCCATGAAGTCCCTTGCTGTATTAACAAAGATGAAAACAGTGTCAGTGTGTCAGTATGTGTTGCAGTGGAAAAGCTGCAATCCAGCTCCTGCAGTGAAGCCACAGGCAGCCTTGGCCCCACCAGCAGAGCCTGAGAAGGCTGGGCAGGAGCAATGTAGCCTGTACCTGCCCCACAGAAGCAAAACCTGCTGAGAGAAAATTAATTTCCCTTAGAAGAGATGACTGCAGATTGGCACAGGAGGAGGGAGAGAGAGAGAGATACCAGATTAGGCCAGATTCATTGCTGTTAGAAGGGGTAACAGTACATTTTTTTCCCTGTATTCAGAAGCATTATTTGGCTGGGATAAGCAGCTCATGTGTGTCACCTACAGCAAAAATAATGGTAATTAAAGTTTCATAGGCCAGTAAACAAGGAAAGAAATTTAAGAGATCATCTAAATCATTCTTCCATCCATATCTAAGTCATCACCATGTAAATCACAGAATCACAGAATCACACAAAACCACTCCCTCCCAGGCCTTTGCTAGCCTTAGAGGTTGCAAGGGTATTTTTTAATATTTAACCTCAGCCTTCCCTGCAAGTGGTTAATTCTTTTATTTTATGTCCTATCTATCATGGACATGAAAATCAGAACCCTTCTTCCTCTTTGCAGCAGTGCTTTACATATTTGAAAACCATTAGCATGTCCTTTCTTCTCAAGACTAAACAACTCCATTCATTCATCTTTCTTTAGGGGTCATGTTTTTTCTAGCCCTCTGGTCACTCCCTTTGTTTTTTTCCCAACTCCCATGCCATGCAACTATGATCTTTCAGCCTGTCAGCAGTGTCGAAGACTGGAGATCCCAACCCACCCAAAGATACTGAAGTTCTGAGCCCACAGACACCCAGCTAGTATCAAGTAATGAGCCAAAAATTGTGCTTTAATGGTGCTGACAACAAATCCTCTTCAGGATGCTTATTGCAGAACTTTTTTTTCTTTTTTTAAAATATGAATCTGGGCTTTGCTGCTCATGCATTTAGCTGAAAGTCAAAATTTGACTCTGCATAGTCAAATAATTCATTAGTAAAATCAGTCTTTGATGAAATCTGTCAGATAATTAAAGGTGTGGTATATACATGTATGTGTGCATGCACATATACTTCTTTATGTACAGTACAGCTGCAGTGCTTAAAAATGGGCTCTAATCTGCTTTTTTCAGTCACAAGGACAACTTTTACTCTTTCTGTTAGTTCTGCTGCAGTAATTTGCTTACCACAAATTCTCCCCGGTTTATGTGGGAAGAAAGGGATGAAACATTCAAAGCATGCACAGCAGAAAGAATCAGTTGCATCGACTTTCAGTTTCATTCCACATAAGAAGAGTAACCTAATACCTGCAGACTGGAGGAAAAAAAACAGAGAAGCAGTTAATTTCAAGTACCTGAATTGGTAGATAATAAAAGAGTATTACAAACTACATGAAAAATACAACTTCTGCGTTCTTATTAATTGCACACAGGTATTAACACTATCCCTGAGAGCGCTCCCCCTTGGTCCCCAGGTGAGTGACGTATACCGCAGGGGATATCTCTCAACATGCATTACTTGCACTGGATATCAGCCCTGGGCTCTGTAAAGATCACTTGAACCAGACAGTCAGAACAAAACTGCCTGAAGCAGAGCAAAGGAAAGTCACTTCCTTTTTTTTTTATTTTTTAAGGACATTTTTCCTGTCTGGAGAAGCTGTATCCCAAGGATACAGGTGCTCCAAAACCTGGCCAGATTTCAGTGATGCTGGAGCAAAGAGTGTGACTTTGCGCCTGCTTTTATGACTATGGTCTCTGTTGAATTGATGCCAACTCATAAAATGCCTTTTTATGATAATGACTGATTAGTCCCTTGATGAATCTCGACTCTGGTTTGCAGCCCAGTAACTTGTTGACACTTTATACAGCTCCATCCTGACAATACATGAATAGCCACTTTTTCAGGCATACTCATCCCCTTCCAGCCCCCTGCCAACCTCAGTCCTGCAAGGCTGCCCAGTTCTTCCGAAACACTCAAAACCAGCTTCCAAAACCAGCAAAGATCCCCGTGGCGTGCATATCAATGCTCCTTCTTCCCTTTCCTTCTAGAATTAGATAAACTACTCCACCCACTTCCTTTCTTGTTTGAAACATTTTATCCAAATGTGCACATATTATGGAAATACCATTGGTTTCTATCATACAGCATTTGAAACTAACCCTACTTCTTTTGAATGCAGACTTGATGGTTTTCTTCTTTCTTCTAAGCCAGAAATAGCCTTCTTTGAGTGTTTTTTGTTATGGCTTGCAGCTGGTACTTCAGTTGCTGTTGTCTTATATAGGTTGCCCAAAGGTCCTTTGTGGTTGCCCAAACCTCTCCTTTACAGGACTCCATTTTCACTTACTTATATGCTTCTGAACTTTAACTTTTTGGCCTGAAACTTTCTGTGTTGGATATTATTGCCTTGGGCTGATCTTTTTGGGAGCAATTCAGAAGAGTTCCATTATTTTTATAAATGAGGATAGGAAGAAATATAGCTCTGTCAAGAAAGAAGATTTTATAACAATTGGGTTTAGAAAACTTAGCTTTGACATACATCAAGATGGGATATAGAGTTTGACCAGGACCTTCTCTTCTTGCTAAAGATATTTCTGGCATTATTCCATGAAAGTCCATCCACACATCACAGAAGGGCACATTTCTGAAAACACCTATTTTTACCTCTGTTGTAGGAACTTCCCAAACACATGGCTGCTACTGGATGTGCTTCACCTCATCCACACTCAGTCAGCTGTGTAACTAACCTGTTCAGTAGTGAGGAGAGAGAGACAATGGATATTTAAAGACCACAAATAACTGCAAAATCAAGACTCAGAACCTAGACAATGCAGAATTATGGTTGCCCAAGAAACCCCACAATCCTTCCCTTTTTCATGGTACAGTGCTTAGACATACAATGTGCTTTCTTTTCTGAGAACATTACTTTGATTGCTACTCATTAGAATCAGGGTTTTTCAGGGTCATCTAGAGCAGAAAATGCAAGTGGGTAAGAAGAGAAAGAGGAGCTTGAGGATAAAGGCAGTTTGTTGAAGCCCACAGCAGTCCTTTCTTCAGGTTTCCTTAGGAAAGGTTGACCTCAGTTGCCCTGCTCATAGATGGGAACCCGCTGTGTGCTGCCGCTTTTCCCAAAATTGAGTAACTGAAGCCCAATTTAGAAAAGATCCAAGTTCTTAAGTGTAGATTGAGTCAGTTTGAGCAGGCACTAAATAGCCAAGTGCCATACTTGGTTAGTGGTCTTGCTTCGCATTTTGTTCTCATCCCCAGAAGTGAGATCACGACCATTATGTGTTGGTGTCTAAAAGCAGTTGTAATTCATTGGTAGCTGCCAGTCACAGTTGTGCAGTCACGCTGTGTAGCACTGTGGTTTCTACTCCAGCATGATTTTTAGTCAAGCCAATACAACACTTTGGAAAAATCAGGCATTGCATGACTTGAACTGGCCACCCCAAGCTAAGCATTTTGCAAATGTGAGTATTACTCTCTGTGCCTCAGCTTCTCTGCTGTAAAATGCAGCTAAATGTAGCCCATGAATATTCATTTCAGAAATGCACTGCAAAGACAAACTATTTTGTGTTAATGAGGATGTGAAGGAAGGCAATGCCACAAGAAAGTCCATGAAGAAATGAATAATGCTACATCCTGTGCCAAGCATTGAACATTAATTTTCAGCAAGCTGCACATCGTATTGTGTATCTTACATGCATTATACTGACCTAATTAATATTATTATTACAACTGCAAGAGTGGAAAGAGACTATATAACACACACCATAGTGCAGAGAGAGAGGACAGGACTGAAGCAGAGAGAAGGGCACCCAGGACATGGAATTCTTTCCTTCCTGAGCTTCCACCACAGAGGAACTGGAGTTAAATGCCACGTACCCAACAAGGGGGATAGTCTCTCTTTGTATAGAGTGTAATTACTCTATACAACTCATTATCACAGCATAACGAAGATACCAAAAAGTTTCTTGGGTTCAAAAAAGAAATTGGATGTATTAATGGTAAAAGGATCCCCATGAAACATCAAAGTTACAAAGAGCTGGAAGCTGAGAGGGTAAACTGATGCAAGCATCACCATACACTCATCCTGTTGGTACATCCTGCTTTGGGTATCTACCCATGTCACTGCCAGAGACAAGAAGCTGAGTCAGAGTGAACTCTGTCCAAATATTGATACCACTGTTCTTAGGTACTGTTTATAGCATTACAAGTCTGTCCCAGTGGATTGTGGGTGTTTAGAAAGGGAATAGCATTTTTTTCTCTGCATTAGTCATAGAAGAGGCATCTTTATGGCCCCTGTGCACAAGTCGTCATGTAGTTCTTACGGGAGATTTTATGAGCCGAGCTCAGTCCCATTTTAGAATAAATAGTCCTTTTTTATGTTATGCCCTACTGACATGATGAAGGGAATGTGAATAGCTAGTCTTTTCAGATGAGATTAAAGCAGTTTCGTTTGAATAGAAAGGACCAAACCACTTGCTGTACAGACTGTGCCCTATTCTTGCTCCTGAAGTGGAGACATTGCAGATGTGGAACTCCTGCTCCATAATGTATATGGCAACCAATTGAATTTGTCTTCACTAGCAGGAGCAGAATATCTCTAAACTTAGAACAGGAAAGCACTGTAAATTTAGCTATTGTTGCTGGTAATTGTCCAGAATATATTTTCACTCATTCTAAAAATGGCCGATTTAGAAACTTTCCATATTTATCCAATAAACTTGAAGTGCTTTCAGATATCTACTACTCACTTTGAGCTTCTCTCAGAAGAATTTCCTGCAGTAAAGAGAACAGAAGTTCCAGGCGCACCCTGCATAATTATGTGTTGTGAATGCATATCTCATGGCCAACATCCACCTACTGTAGGTTCGGTAGAACTCTTTTCTTCATCCCTGTTATAATAAAGTAACCAGAGTCTTTAGTAGACAAACTTGGATGTGCATGAGGTCATGTTAAAAAATTCTCCAGACTCATGGGCTGTAAGATCAATTTGACTCCTACCATGAGACAAAACAAGTGATAAGTAACCTGCAGCCAATATTTACAGCACTTAGAACAGAATACTTTCATCTGCTGCTGAAAATACCAATATCTTTCCTTATGTTATGCTGATGTCCAGACTGAGGTATCTCCTGGTTTAACAGACTTCAACGCACTTCTTTTTCCTACAGCAGTGTTAGGCTAGAACTGATTTATAACAGAAACTTGCCTTTTACTTCTTTTTTTCCCCATTTTTCATATTCATTGTTGCTCACACTTAACCTTTTGACTCTAATTCCTTAATCTGAATGATGCACACAGAGGCTTTGTTCTTTCTGACAAGTCTTATCATTTTTTATCTCTGTCATCTATTTTTTCAGCCATTAGCTGATCTCAGGCTCTCTGTATCTATAATCTGTTTACATTCTTCTTCATTATTTAGTATTAGCGTAATTCTTTCAGCAGTCTTTCTCTAGAGCTATTTTTTTGTTGTTGTTTCTTGCCCTTTGCTTTTCCTGAGCCACATGCCTGTGACCACCACTCTTTGGCGAGCAGCAAAAGAATAGAAACTGCTTAAAAATAATATGTTAAAACTTTAGGCTAAAGGAGCAAACTTTTGCACATGGAGGAGCATGGGGACAGACTCTCATCCAACACAATTAAGGAAAACTTTGTCCAGAACATTTGCTGCAGTTATTAATTGCTCCAGAAGACTGTTGGCAGTTGGATGACAGGTGATTCCATTAACAGGACCACTCTGAAGCTTGTGTCGCTGGCAAAAGCACTCTATTTATATTGTGTGAAGTCTGCAAACAAAGTACACTGTAACTCATCTATCCTAGTGAACTAATCAGTGCCAGGACTGTCCTGAGGCCAGCTGGCATAATTTGGTCGTGTCCATACCATTAACCTTTTGCTTTCAAAACAGGGCAGCTGTTTTCAAATTGCTTATTTGGAACATTGTCTGGATCACTGTTATTCCTGAGCAGCACCCAGGGACTGTTTGGGAGACCAATGGCTGGTCCAAGTCAAAAATTGTCTGACATGCAGTGCTAGACATCTAGTAGTGACCATGTGCTAAAGCTTGGGTTCATGCCTTAACACCATTTAATTTACTCGTGTGTACATAGCAAGTGGGTTTCTGAGCCTGTGCCTGAATTCCTGCAGCAGTTTACTTCAGAAAAAAAATAAGCTAGAAATGAGTATTAGCCACCCAGCAATCAAGGACAACTGCTGTAATGGATGTTGTAATTAATATGTTTAAAGCTGAGTTTGGATTGCTGAGAGATCTTTTAAAAAAATCTTTATTTTGGACTAAATTTGTTTGGACTTTATTTATAGGAGTAGTGTCCCTTGGCACAGTACTTAATCAAAAGCATAAAAAAGATGTTGGCAAATATAACATCCCTCAATTATTATCACCTGTAACTTTTGAGGCAATAATTAAAATATTAAATGTCTGGCACAAACTTCTGACTGAAATTCCCTTGGCAGTTCACTGCAGGTCTCCTTGAACAGAGTGAGGCAATGTGCATTGAATGACATCCAACAGATGGTGTTAAAAAGACATCAAGATCAGGAGACATTTATTCCCTCTAAACACCCACATGACTGTACACTGCTCACTTCATTAATCAACATTTTGTTGGGTTTTTTTCTCTCTTTTTTTTTTTTTCTGTGTGAAGTTTTAGTCCATTTTTTTCCTCCTTGGTGTTCAAATTCAAACATTCTTCTAGAAAATTCAAACCCATTACAAATATAATCTGATTTTCACCCTGGCCCCAAAGGACAGCAATAATAATAATAAAAATGTATAATCCATTTCACAGATAGGAAATGGAGGCACACAAAGACTGAAAGAATAAGTATCCAGTACTTTGGGGCGTCTGTTTCACATTGCTCCGGATCAGGTCCCTGAACACACAGCCAGCCAACTATATCTCATTACAGCTTGTCTATGCAGGCTTTTTGCCTGAGAAAGGCAGAGGATAAATTTGTGGCAGAAAAACTATTCCAAAATAGCTTTATGGATAAGTAACTGTCGGCATCCAAGCAGGAGGAGGTGGATTTAAGCAGAGTGCTGAGCATTGGGGTGGATGTCTGTGTGTGGGGGTGTGTGTGTGCTGGGGCTGGGACAAAGCCCACCTGCTGGGGATGGTGATCCTGCAGAGAACACCTGGTACCTTTTTGGGTGTAGAGTTCGCCTTCACCACACAGCATCCAGTGGTGGGTCTTGGAGGCCCCTGCATCCTCAAGTCTGTCAGGTACAACCAGACCATCCCGATGTATGAGGCCATCAGCCCTCAGGCTCTCATGTCCTCTCCAGCCTCACACAAAGGCTTTGCCAGAGCAGCCAGAAATGATGTCATGGTTACTGGTTCAGTACAGAAAAAAAAACCCTATTTTTACTGTAAATATCCACTACAGAAGAGTGGGAAAACATATTGTCTTGGTGAGATCCTGGAAAAAGACTTTTATTTTCCAAAGGATTAAAGGTTAATGAAAACGAATTAACATAACTGAAAATGATTGTGTCTCTAGAGCAAAGAGGATCCATCTACGCTGACTTAAATCCAGAGCAATCCCGCCATAGCTATCCAAACTCCATTGTGTGATTTTTTCAGAGCAACATTTGAAATACTCACTTAACCCTGAGAAGACAAAAGTCAGTAACAATTATGGCGTGCATGACAAGCTGGCAGGGGACAGAGGTATAGCAAGCTGAAGGCAGTTGCTGGTAAGCTTGCATCAGTTTTGGATCTCTCCTGGCAAAATGTGTTCAGTAGTGGATTTGGCACAGAAATCCAGTGTATACCAATGAAATGAGTAGAGCACACAGAGTCAGGAGAAACTGTTAATACAGAGAGGAATCATAACGCATAAGGCAGAGTGGCCTTTAGAGCAGGGAGAAATGAAATGGAAGAGGAGTCATGTGCAGAGTAATAATAATTTCTAATATAAGCAGGGAATTCCTCAGCAGGGAACAACTGAGGAACAGACATGCCTGGGTATCAGAAAGACACCAGATGAGTATGACTCACCAACATGAGATGGTTGTGCCAAAAATTTGAACTGCATAAACAGATCAAACAGCTACTAACATACGATGGCTGAGTTCAGACAGAAACAAGTGTGCACAGGAGTTCAGGTCTACCTCTGCGTGTTGCACATGCTGCTGCTTGTGGCCCAGGCTGGGTTAAATGTGGCTACACTGTACTGAAAACCCCTCAGCAAAAGAGCCTAAGCAGGATATTACCCTTTATTGGTTAAATTTTGGCCCTAAAACAAGTAGGGTGTACTCTAGTGATGGGCAACTTTGGGCTGGGAGCGAGAAGGTTTGGGTCTGACAGAGCAATGAGGCGCACAGATGGATTCTTGCTGGGAGCAGTGGAGTAAAAGTTCAGCATCTGAATTTTTCTCAAACCTTTTCTGATTCTCTCACAGCAGCAAAAGTAGTGGGGAGTCTGAGACGGCTATAGTAGCAACAGGTCTCTGGCTTGGCTGGCCCAAGACTTCTGTTCTTGAATTGGGAGTGAATGCAAGGTTTTCACCTGTGAGTAGAGAGAAGTAACCAAAATCAGAAAATAAAGCTGGACAACACTTGCACATTAGCAAATTCAAACTGCCAGGAATGCAATATATTCTTAAGTTTTCCCAACTGCAGGGACAATTCAGTGAAAAATTTCATGCTGCATATCATTCCCTTGAAATAAATACAAAATAATTATGGATGTATTAAAAAAAACCCTGAAATAAATCAAAGCATTGCAACAAAGGCAGGCTATACTTTCCAACAGCTTCCTTGGTGTATTACCAAATATACACACCTCCGCAACGATGACAGCTGTAAACATCTTATTGCACCCTTTCATAGATGTGCAAAATGTGTGTTGTTGATCCTTTCCCCAATAAAAAAATGCTGAGGCGCCATCACACAAAAGCCCGTTTTTTTCCTACCAGCAAATGTCTATAAAAATACAGTCCTACATCTCTGTGATAGATAAGAAATACTAAAGGAGCAATAATAATTAATGGCCATACAAGATGAAACTCCAGTTGCTCAGACGGCTGTCTCCACATAATCTGTATTTTATACAAAAGGAGAAAGAACTCAATGGAATTTCAGCTGTGACCGGATAAAAACTGCCAACAAAAAGTGATAAGGAAAGTCTAATGTGCATATTAATCATGTTTATAGCGCCTCATTTGCTGATATATTAGCCTAAACTCCCTTTCAAAATACATTTTTGATCACTGGTAGAATCATTTAATACAATCAGACTTAAATAGGACCAATTAATGTTCCCATCTTCTATTAATTAAAAGTAATTGATTATGATGGCCTCTGTAATAAATCACAGAGCAAAAGAGTTTGAAAATGTACTGTTGGATGAGTTGGATTTTTAATAACGTGGAAAGATTTTAGCCACAAACTATATCTTTATGTGTTTATTGCCTTAGATTGCATTCCATGTTTTTATTATCTAAATAGTTTTTTGGACTACAATTTAGATCCAACAATCACATATTGTATTAAAAGGCTGCCTGAAGAGTTCTGCAGATCTTACATTGGTTGCTTCCTATTTCTTCATCTAAGGAGGAATAGACAACCAAATAATGTCCAAAAAATTGTGTATGACTTACACCCCCTCTTTTTCCTTCTATTTCTTTAATTTAGTTTTTCACCATTAGTCTTTATCTTAATTTCTCTTCTGTTCCCAGCCAACATTGACTTCACCATGGTCCAACTTAAAGGTGGCCTGGCTAGTTGTCATGAGCAATTCATCGGAAGAATCCCAGCTGTTCCCTATCCCGTCTGATCAGTCTGTGTGCCTTGTGCAAATTTATTTGCAATTCATCATCATCTGAGGCAGCTACCATTGATAGCAGCAGACATCCACCTTTAACTTCAACAGCCTGAGAGACAGGCAGGCAGCAGGTGAGGGTATTTTTGCTGGATTGCTTGAAAAGTGCACCTCTTTGTGTTTTCTGTGGGTTGATGTAATCATCTGCTTCGCAACAGTCTGTGGGTGACTTGTAGCATTTTTTCTGCTTGGAGACTGAAACAGTAAAGCAGCAAGAAAGGGAATGGCTGTTGCACTTGACAAGTATCCCAGAGAAAGTCTCTGCACTTGACTAGAAAGCTGTTGTAAAGAGTATGTGGCCATATGCATGGATGGTAAGGGAAATACTTCGGGCTGAGGAAAGCTTGGTTAGGGTTTCTCAGCTGTCCTCTTTCATAACAATAGCAGAGTGATTGAGTGTTTCATATGCTTCCTGTGTCATTTGCAAATCTCCCACAAGCTCATATGGCCTGCCACATCTTTCCATGTCTTCCTTCGTGCTTCTCAACCATTATTAGAGTTCTCCAATGGCACCAAGACTGGCCCACTAACAGCCACATTCTTTGCTGCAAATAATTGCCAAATTAGTACTCCCTAAGTAAGTGCATGCTAGAGAACTGGCCCTTTAATAGTTTCTTCAGAAGTAAATGTTTCTTATCGTGCTAGATAAGACTTCAGCCATTCATTTTCCCCTTGCTTGGAGTCGTTTTTCTGTATCCCATGCTCCGGAGTGTTGGTATGTCCCTGTACGTTGTCCTGTTTACGTCAATGGGTTGTAGTGATTATTCTATCACCACATTCATGTTAGAGTTTTGAACAGTTCAAGGTTATGTGATTTACGGGGTAATCCTACATTTTTTGAGAAATTAGGTGTCTCTGCTCTCCTAGCCTTTCCCAGAGAGCTGCCAGATCCTGCCGCAGTGGGCCTCCCTCCCACGCACAGCCAGCAAGACTTCAGATGAGCTTGCCTTCCTCTGTATGGAGCTTTTCAGTGCCGTCAAGCTAACCCAAACAGACTCACAGCACTGAAAAATAAATCTTTTTGCCCACCAATCTCACCTGCATGCCTTGTGAGCTGCCAAAATAAGGCCCAGCCTCATATGGGGTAAGATGTGACGTAGCTTTGAATGGAAAATTCTGTGTCAAACTGTAAATCCATCTTTTGTTTCCTTCTAAAGAAGAAAGTATAATTTTGCTAAATAGATTTCTTTGTAAGAATTCAAATAGTTGTTGGGTGAAAAGGGTGCCCGGATGACCTCATGTTTACCAAGTTATAAGCTACATCTACTAGAATTTTACCTGGAGCTTTGATTTCCTACCGGTAGCATGACAATGTGGATGTGAGCAGGTAGTAAGGATATGCACATTTACAGATGCCCTAAACTAAGGAGGAAACTAAGCCTTCATTTGTCCTGATTCTGCTACACTGCATTCCTGAGAATGTCACTGTTGTGTGGTTCATGTGCACTGCAATATAATTTAACGAATGACAAGCTTTTTCCCTAGATGCTATGACTTCATTCATTCAGTTATGTTACTTTTCAAGTGATAACACTCTAATTAGCTGCTGAACTCTGGTATCCTTTGCATACCCTTCCCAGTCCAAATGTTCACTTATCTCTCCAAAAGTGCTACATGACATCCTTGTTGTTTCAGGAGAACACAGTTACCATTCACTGACTGCCCCCACGCTATCTAAGATAAGTGTTATGTGACACATCTAATTCAGAGCAGTGCACAGACAACAAAAACTGTCCCTCTGCACAAACTTCTTGGCAGCAGCCTTGGAACACCACCATCTTGTATTGAATATTGAGTTACTTTGCTACATAACATTGCTGAACATTTAAATCTGGCCCGGGCAAGGCAAGGATTCTCTTTCTCTCACAAATACGGTGTCTGACATATTAACACTGCTGTTTCTGAGCAGCAGTAATCTTGCAGTCATACTGTATTATATGGTATAATTTAACCTTTGTAGTCCTGAGCCAAAATCCCCTCTGAATTTAGATTGATTCACACAGGATCTCACTCTTTCGTAGACCCCCAGTTTAGACACCAAAGCAATTTCATGTAAACAGTTTGGGTTTGATATTAATTGTGTGTACACAAAGACAGATTTTGCTCAGTTTGCTCAAGGAAAAGTCCTGGCTCCATTTTGGCTGCTACTTTCTGTGTCCTGCGTCTTTCCCAGTGATGAAAAGAATTACAGGAATAAATCTGTACTGCACAGAGTAACACAGTGCAGGCGCAGCCTTAGACCAGAGCCTCTCAAGCCCTTTCATGCTATTCTCCACATCCTGTTTGACTACTCTTAATTAGTCCCCTACCAGACAATTTTGGATTTCCACAATGCTTGAAGAACCTGACACTTGGATAGAAGCATTTCCAAAAATTGCTGCAAGAATACTGTTCTCTCACTGGGACTCCCTCAGTCCATCACAGGAGAATACTTTCATGTGAGGAAGCAAAATACTGTGTTGGAGGTTTCAGCACAAGGGATGGGAAACGCATTAGTGACATTCCTCTCTCGGAAAACTGCTGGAGACGTTTGCAGTATGCCACCCATAGATTGAGGACTTCTTGCCAGTGACATAGTCTACAAGAAGGACCTAAAAAGTAAGCTTCACAACACATTTAAGAGCAGAACTAACAAAATGTTGAATGAATTCCAGCTGGTGAAAACATATGGTAGATCCTCAGTTTTATCTTCACTATCTTTGTTTGCAAACAAATGTGCATTTGTTCTTCGTTTGTTTTTAACCCCGTGACTTCAAATGAGTATCATTTTAACTATAAGTCCCTGGTGAACATACAGTCCCATAAAATCACACCATATTATGTGTCAAGTATAGAAAGGGCTGTTACAAAGAGGAAGGGAACAATCTGTTCTCCATGTCCATGCTGTACAAAGCAAGAAGCAATAGGCTTGCATGGCAGGAAGAAAGAAAGAAAGAACCAGATTAGATTAAAAAAAAAAAAAAAGTCTTTCCAAGAGTAATGCCAAGAAGTACTGAAATAGGTTGCCTGGGGAGGTTGTATTCTCCATGCCTGGTAGCCTTTAAGAACGTATTAGACAAAGATCCGTCAGAAGTGATATCAGTACCATTGAGCATGCCTTTCTATGGTTTTATGATTCTCTTTTGAACTTAATTATTCTTTCACACTTTAGAAAGCATACATCTAGTTGGAAAATAAATTGCTGCTCAATAGTATGGTATTTGCGATGTATTAAACTTTTTAAGTAATTAAGAAGTGGGAGAAAAAGCTTTGTTTAAGTATTACGGATGATCATTGAGTTGAATGTGTAAGGAGGTATTCTATAACCCACTGCTGGAAAAAGGGCAAATGTTGGAAGATACCATTCTTTTGCTGTTGGTAAGCCCTGGGTTCTTAGCACTCCTCCCAAAGAGAAGACCCTTCAGTAAATACTGACATTTTTGACTTCCTGAGAGACAAGGAGTTTGAAGAAGCTTGCATGCTGGGTGAAGAAAAGGAGTTGCACTAAGACACTTGCATCAAGAGCTCTGAGCAGAAGCAATCCCACCTTAGCACCTACTGCACAGGCATCCTATTCATGTTGCTGTGGTGTGTTTTGACCCTGCTGATACCCGTTTAGGTTCTTTATTTCTATTTTCAGAAAAGACTGAGCAATCTTAACTACTGCATCCCGCCAGTTCTACCAGATAAGAAAATGTGCGGCCTTCTTGTGTCAGAATTCCACACTGTGCTGTGATCCTGCATTTGGGTACCGAGCTGGAGTATGCACATGGCACATGCACAGACCTGTGACTCCCCCTCTATATGCAGGGCTATGAAGTGAGGACTCATCATAAAAGCTGTCTGTGTGCTTGATCCTGCAATGCAGGAGTGCAGGGAGGAGCCAGTGCAGGCCTGGCATCGTTATGAACTGCCAGCTGATGGCTTTTCTTCACCTACGCTGGTTGCTTGTTGCAATGCTCTTTGGTATCTTAACAGTCCTGTACTGCCTGGTATTTAGTGTGATAAAATGTAACTTGGAAAGAGTCCCGAAACAATAAGAAAACTGCAATAATCCACAACTAGAGTTTTTAATAGCGTAAGAACAGGATGTGTATTCTCGCCAGTTTTATTTGTGGGATTCAAAATACCATTAAAGTGGTAGAAAAGGGGGAGAGAGGGTTGCTTTGCTTTGCTTTGCTGTTAAGGGTGGATTGGTTTATTACCGCATTCATTTTAATTAGAATTCCATAATATACCCACATAAAGGTACATGCCACAGTTAAGTTGATATTTTTCTTGCTTTATTTATGACCACATAAAATATGGTTTCCTGAGCATAATCTCCAAAAGCTCGGGGATTTAAGCTCCACCCCATTTATATATCTTAAACACTACATGCAAAAATAATTCCTTTGGCTCCCCTGCTCACCCTCTACACTTCTTAAAAATGGTTCAGGCCAAAGGTAACATGTTGTTTCCTATATGCCAAGTAAAATTCAGACAGTATTAAACAGTTGATTTTACATCTACTACTAAGATAAAAAGTAAACATATATTTGATTTCAGACACCTAAAACTCAAAATCAGATCCAAACCTGTATTTGAGGTCATTTTTGATTTACAAATCCAGGACAAACTATTTGTGCTTAGGCACATGAGGTCACAATTGCAAAAGCTTCACATAGATACCAACACAAACTTGATTTTTCAAGGCATGGGATCAGGAGATGTTAATTAGATGTCTTCTTCACTTAAATGCTTCTAGAAATCTGACTAAAAAGCTAATTGCATTACCACGTACTCATGCACAGTTACAGTTTTCACTCCTAATCATCTGGAGGACTTCCTGTAATTGCAGGAATACTGTGGAAATGGGATTTCAGGGATCTGTGTTATTCACATGATGTTTGGAGTTAGCTTCTGTCCCTCTGAAAGCTTCCAGTCTGTGTGATTTCCTAAATTTTTCTTGACAGTGTGAGCGAAATTCTTCTCAGCCACAAATTGGTCCAGGGATCCAAGATATAAGCGTACTCTCCCTGTAAGCTTTGGGTATCCATGGCTTTGCTGGAGGGGGCGTAAGCAGAAAACACCTAGAGCAGAAGGGAACTCCCCTTCAAGCACTCACAACCAGCAAAGCGTTTGGGGAACAACTAGAGGGACCAGGGATAACTTCTCAAAAGTGCCAGAAGCTTGTTCCTTCTTGCTCTCATTGTGAGATGGGCCACTCACAGAGTGCAGCACAGTTTTGGGATTGTGGTGTACTGTGGGAGGTTGAAGGTCTTGAGCAGTCCCACAGAGAAGCTGTGAGATCTCTGTGCAATACCTGCAAGGAGCATGTGCCTACGAGATAATGTTTTAAGACCCAATACATTTTCCCTCAGTTTGCAGAAGATCCATGAAACTGGAAGGCTGAAGAGGCAGAAAGGGAGGGGAGAGGAGGGGACAGGAGGAGGAAAATTACTTCTGGCCACATGATAGCTTGGAAATGCCACCAGAGGAAATTAATATTTTACATTCACTGACCGTAATTCCTGGCTCTGCTGCAAGGCTGATTTTCTGGATTTTGCTCACATCTCCCATGTTTATATTTGAGATAAACAATGCTGTGTCACCCTGCATTCAGGTTCTCAAAGTGACACCTGCATATGTGACCTGCCAAATTCAATTCTGTGCTCTATACTGTGCAAGATAGATGACTGTAATACTGTAGGTAATGGATTATTATTCCAGAAACTGCAGATACTCTGGTACTGAAGTTAAGGATCTGTTGCACTGCAGAGAGAGGCTGGCAGCATTTCCAAGAGTATTTCCAGCAGTATTTTACCTGGTTTTTATTATCTGTCCCTTAAACTGAGAACAACAACGTTTTTCACAGATGATGATACCTGGCAGTAAATCTGTCAGGGAATCTCCCATTGATGCCCCGGGGAGAGAAAAATGCTTAGAAAGAAGAAAGGTTACAGCTCAGAGGAAAGAGAGACTTGTTGCATTCACCTGGGCTGCACATGAGCCTTCACTGCACTGGCGAAGTGGTGTAAACACCACAAGGCCAAAGGTAAACTGAAGGCTGTGAATACACTGGTTTCTTTTCACCTGTTTGTGACTGTAAGACAGTTCACCTTGGGGGTAATTTTTGTCCATGTGACACAGAATTGATGTAATCTCAGCATTGGTGGCTGGAAATTCTCATCAAGAAAGCTGCATGATGAAGTAAGTCAGAGACAAATGTAATTCCTCTGAAACAACTGTGCTCCCAAGCTCTTCTCCCTTGTCCTTACTGCTGTTTTTTTAAATTGAGGTCTTTTGCTAGACATCTGCTCCCTGATATCTGGCAAGGTAGGGAAACCCACCAGCCTTGCGCACATCATGCCTGGGCTCTGGGGCTAGTGTTATTAATCATTCCCTTAGTATTGGTGAAATACTACAACTCTGTTTCCCTTATTACTTTATCTCAATGATTTCTGAAGAAATTCTTGCAAACATGTAAAACCTTGAAAGTGGATTGAAAAAACAGTCAGTAAACCATTAGCTTTGATGTTAATAGATTATACTTTGCGACTAATTGTGTATTTTGCTGTTATTTCCTTTCTTAAAAAAGCAGTGAAGATGGATTTTTAGTTTTTAGGGGCAAAATTGCCGAGATTAACTGTGTGCATTTCATTTATCAAGAGCATTAAGTGTTCAGCGGTGGCTGATGAGTGTATTTTAGATATACTGAAAACAGATAGATATATAGTTTATTTCTTTTATGTAAGAAGTTGCCTAAAAGAGAACCATTATTTACGTCCTTTATATCTAATCTAGATAAACTCTCAGTCTCATAAATAAGAACAGCCTTATTTGCTTTAGTGACTTATTTGAGTCTGGAAAGATTTGCTGGGCAGGGGCTGGGCTCGATAATATTTCACAAAGCTAAAAATTTGGTCTTGATACATTCTTGACATGAGACACATCATTTTTCACATATAAGAACAATTACCTCATGTTTACACAGCATTTAAAGCATGGACAGTGATTAGATTTTACCATCTCCAGCATGCCTGGGATGTACAAATTGCTACTGGCTCTTTAAATATGGAAAGACATTCATTTAATGCTCTTTAATTTGGTGCCACTTATCTGTCTGTGGAAAGGTTAACTCCTGGTGCTGGTGATGAGTATGAAATACAGGCCTAGAAATAACTGTCAGAGAGGGTGGAGGCTTCAACTGGGAGATAAGTGTTAAGATAAATCTGCCTCCTTGAAACAGTGGGATGAGCCCCATATCCCAGTGAGCCCACTCCTCGTGGTTTGATAACGCCTTCCCGCGGTGGGAGAGGTCAGACGGCTGCCGCGGGAAGCCTGCACGCTGGGGAGGAGAGATGGATCAAAACCAGAGGGAGGAAATGACATGATGACAAATTTGGGCTTGCCAACCACAGCTGTTTGGCAGGCGAAGGTGTGCCGGTGGGCGCTCCCAGGAGGCGGGAGGCATTCTCTCAGCACAGTGTGGAGTTTCGACACGGGCAGGCTGTGAGCACCCTTGGAAGGGGAACCAGATATCAGCATGGGACACTCAGGCCTGTGTTCCAGTTCTGCTCCAGAGATGAGCTCGGATCAGAAGAAGAAGAACAAAACCAAACCATAAAAACCCACTTTTCCAGCCATCAGCTGTGCTGATCCTACATAGGGTCCAAAGACCAAGCACATTATCCTTTCTCTAAGCATCGTTGCCGTCACCTGCTCTGGCATCTTTCTCTACAATGCACTGCACACATTTCCTAATGCTAGGACAAATGTGTCCAGGGACAGAGAGCTTGGCTCAGGATCTGGGATAGTAAGTAGTCTGGGATGATCTCCTGACTCTTCCTCCTGAAGTATGGGCTATGCTGCTGGCTATCACAGACTGACAGACTTGTTTTTTTCTCTGATACCTGTGTATCAGTGTCTGGAACTGAGACCAGGCCTTGTATAGTGTTTCTTCATGAACTTACGGAAATAGCATGAAAACCCTATGGCTTTACTGGAGCTGCCAACATTCTGGCTGTGGTTTTGGTTTGTTGTCATTAAATGATGTGTTTTCATATTCTGGAAACACTTTCATGAACCATCCTTAGTTTGCTCTCGCAGTCTCAAGCATGTTAGTAAATAAATACAAAGCCAATGTCTGGTGCAATCAGTTTCATAGACCGATGTGTCAAATATAATTTGTAAGGAAAAGATTTCATGTGAAGAGCTGGGTAACTAGCTTATAAAACTCAGTGGTCTGAAAGTTAGCTACAAACTATGCAAACTCTTGGTGCTCCAGCCAACCATTGAGATACACATCCCTTTGCAAACTTTCAGATGCACAATGCTGTGTTGTGGTATTGGGACTGGGGACATCAGGGGATGGAGCAGGCAGGAAGGAATGAGGTGGGGGTTTTTTTCAAGAAAAACTGTGAAAAAACCAGTTTTAGGAACTTTATTTTTCTTGTGGGGTATCTGTGGCTAATCACGGGAAATCAGCCCTCCCACACCCTGTCCAGGCTTTAAAAATATGGCTTTAATGGAAACAAATGCTAGTATTTTTAAGTCCAGGCAGGCTGGAGGCCCTCAAGGTTTTCAAACAGAGTAAATTAGAGAGGGCAACACCCTCATAATTTATATCAAGTTTACATAGCTTTCCAAGGTACTAATTAAACCATTTGGTCTCAAACAATATTTATTCTTCAGTAAACCAGAAATAATACTCAATCTACAGACTTTGTGCCTCCTCTTCAGAGCAACTGTGTGCACTGTCTTTTAAAGCCAAAGAAGTTTGGGACACAAAGCTCATGTGGATCCTTCCCAATCACGTGTTTCAGATGGGTATAGCATAAATGTGATAACTTAGAGTGGTATAGCGATCCAAAGAGTATTGCTGCTGTTTTACTCTCCCGAGATCTGGCCACCACGGGGAAGGAGACAGACCATTGCATGCAGATTGCATCCAAGCTAAGTTACTTTCAAAGCAACTCCGAGTCCATAGGGATGCATGTGGTTGAAACAGACTGCTCCAAACCCAAGGGCTGTAACAGACCACTGATGCCTCTAAGGTGAGTCCCATGGCTGGAGCAAGACTCTCGAAAGCTGATTCTTGCCCAGGTTATTTATTCCTTCGGCTGTTTACATTGTAGTCCCAGCCATGAGGGGCTGTGTCCCAACCTATGATTAGCCATCGCCTAACCCTCCCTCCAACCCACTGCTGCAGCAGGGGAAACGCTATGTCAACAAACAGCACAACATTGGCAATGCTTCAGAGCCTGCCTGAACATCCACGCTGCCGCTGCCACCGCCATGAGTGAAAGTAATTAGAGACCGTTTGCATAGGTTGTTAAGAAATGTGTAAACAGCAGTATAAACAACAGCAGGTCAGGTCAGGGAAGGAGGCTGGCACTCGGTGAGGCCACGGCTGGAGCCTGCCCAAGTGTGAAATTCCCAACCGGGAGAGAACATTTGGAAAAACAACGCGATCGAGGTTTATCAACACAAATCATCTCCTAAGTGGTACATTTTATTTACAATATGTGTGGCCTCTGTCTAGAAGAAGGGAAGTTTTTATCAATCCGAGCTTTATCATTTCCAGATATCTCTTTCTTTGTTTACTGGCGGCGCAGACAATGCCTTCATTTTGAGCGGTCCAGTTTAAACACAAGCGGGACTGGGGTTTTTTTTGTGGGGCCCGCAGTGAACTGCCTGTGCTCCCTTCTCAGAACCATGCTCGTAAATCTTCCTTTCAAGCCCTGAAATGCTTCTTTGTGACCATCACCCTTGAGAAACGTGGCATCCTGGCCTCAATTCATGAATCTGCTTCAGCTTGTGCTGGAAGACCCTCCCTGCTCAGGAAAGCACTCCGAACCCTGCTCAGCTTTGAGGAAGGGCTTGAATGTCTTTCTGAGGAGAAGGAGGAGGAGGGGTTTTCTGGCATGGGTCAGAAAATCAGAGTCACAGGGCACTCTTGGCAGGGACAGGAGTACATAAATAAACCCTACATAAACCTAGAGTAAGCAGGATGGGAATTGCCTCTTAAAATTCAATCAGGAAAGCTTCCTGGGTGTCCTGAACTCCTAGGTGGCCACTGCGCCCTGTTTGACACCACGCTCCTTCTCCCTGATGCTGGCATTGGCCCTGTGATGAGCCAACGGTCCCCATGGGCAGCTCTCACCTATGTTTCAGGTACCCTACACACACAAAGAAAGGGACGTCTGTGGACATTAAGCCACAGTCTGCCTTTATTCCTGACTTGCCTCTTCACAGCATTTGTTACAAAGGGCTTTCCAGAGATTCACAAATACCCGATTATTTTTCCTTGTGAGGCAGCCTGATATCATTCATCTTATTTTACAAGAGGAGAAACAATGCACAGAGAAATTAGGAGCTTGCCTAAACATGACTGAAAAACCCAGTGGAAGAAGTGAGACAAACAACATTATCCTTCTGTCTCTGTTCTTCACCAAGAAGACCTCACCCATCTCCCTGTATGTGGGTAACAGGTGCTACTAACAGTCTTGCTAGTGCAACAGAGCCACTTCTGCCATCGTTTGCAGAAAGAAATGCAACATATTCCCACAGTTTTCGTTCCACTGTGCTAGGGAAATCACACAGCCATGATGCAGGACCACACTGTGTTACCAGTATTTGGGTACAGTGGCTGGAGCAGCCCCTTTTGGGAGACATGCTTCCCACTTTTCTCCTTGAACCCCAGGCAGAAGGCAGTGTTAGCTTTGCTCCTGGCTGTCACCAGCTGCTTATAGCAGTGGAGGCGTTCAGCTGCGTGGGCTGAACCCACTGCCCAAACAGTTGTTCTTTGCTTCAGGGAAAAGGCAACAGTCCAAATGGGCACAGCCCACTGGTCATAAGTCAGACCTTGCTGAGTTAAGCCAACAAAAGTTATTTCTGCCCATTCCAGGGGAGTTTTCCAATGCCACAGTTTCAGCTGGGGGACATGAATATTTTCCTGCTGATCTGGTATATCAATCTAAATGTACTTGCATCAGATAATCATACCTTCAAATAACTCTTCTCTTAGTGTATCAGTTATGGGGGGAAGTTATTCATGAACCTTTGTCCTCACCTAAGCTTCATGTCTTCAGTCTCCTCAGATCTTCCTTGGGCAAAAACTTGGCTCACACTGTGACACTGAAGCTATGGTATGATAATTATAACCTTAAATAGAGCAGGGTACCAGTTCTACAATTGGCCAGTATTGTTTTCTGTGTGGGCAGCATTGTCTCCTGGTCAGTACAGATCACATGCAGTGCAATATGCTTTCAGTAGACCTTAAGGTACAAATGCGACATCTTAGAAAGACATCAGAGAAACAAGTTCTGGCTACAGAAGATTGCACTGCACAGTGCAGGACAAAGAACAGGAAGGGAGAAGGGAAAGGCGAGGAGGACCACCAACCAGTCCATGGTGGAAAGACAGTTGCTGCAGTCATCTGAAAGCTGGTCTCTGACAACTTTGCTTTATAGCAAACGGTTTTCCTGTCAGCCAGCAAGACCATTCAAGTGTTGATAACCCTGTTCCCCCTCTGCAGAGGTGATAGGCATCCAGAAAGTCTAAGAAAGGGTTAGGCTGCTGCTTTTTCAGCCAGGATCCTGTTCATTTCGTGTGTCTTACATGGAGTTTGTAAGGGGAGGAGGGACAAATAACCGAATGATGAGTGTGGAAAACTCAACTGGACCCATGGTCAGCACCACTGTCCACAGACCATGTCATTCACTGATCAGTAAAAATTGAGGCACTGTGTGATGAGCGGTTTTATGAATGGTCCATGATCACTGCTCATAGTGTTGCAATACCATGTACTGGGTGCTCTTAGAAAAAAGTGAAAAGAGTAAGAAAATGAGAAACAAAATAATAAAATTTGTATATTTGTAAAGAGCATGAGTAGGAGAAGCACATAGGATCCTTGCTACAAAGAATAATTCATCAACACGTCACCGTGTTTCCAGGTTGCTTATGAATATGTTTTACAGCATGTGTCTTAGCACAGACCCCTGGGGAAAAACCTTTGTAGTCTCCTTCTATAGGAAGAATTGAACATTTTACTCTTACCTTTCTCTTCCTACCTTGTAACCAATTATACAGCCATTAAACTGCCATCCTTTTGCACCACAGCACTTAATTGCCCTTAAAGTCTCTGATGAGGGGTTTTGCTGAAAACCTTTCAGAAGTCCAAAGACACTTAACAGGCAAATCATAACATGCTCATTAACATCTTCCAGAGGATTCTAGCTGGCTTTTCAGGCCAGAATTCCCTGTATAAAATTGTAATTGACTCTTCCCCAGGAAAACATAAGCTAGAAGGTATCCTCTAACTTTTCCCTTTGTTACAGCTGGTCTCAGTTTGCCTGGAATGGGTACAAGACCTCCAGGTGTGCATTTCTTCAATATCTCACAAAGCCTTTTTAGAAATCAGCATAACATGTGCCTCCTTCCAGTCTTTAAGTATCAGTAGAATTATAAGCAAGAGGTTACATAGCACCAGTAGTGATTCAGCTATCTGATCTCTGATTCCCTTTAAATACCCCCTGGTCTTGATGATTTCTGAAGGAATGTTTTGTCAGTTTGTTCCATAACCTCTTCTACAGTATCCTCTCTAAGTCCCCACAAAGGGTTCAGACTTGGAAATTTGAACAAAAAAAAAAAAGAAACAAAGAAAAGATATAAAGCACGAAGCAACAAGAAGCCTACCCAGCATAAAGCTTTACCTGTGTTACTGGCACCAGCTCTATTTCTGTATCCTGAATTTCTTGTCAGAATACCCAAAATTCAAATAGGTTCCCATTGTTTTCATCTTTCACTGTCACTTGGGTCATCATCTTCACATGTCTTTTCTGCTTTGGAAGAGATTGTTGAAGAATGGAGAGAGTCACAGGCTTCCCCAGAGAGCACCCCCAGAGAAATGATGTCAATCTCCAGCTTCAAGACACATCCTTGTCACATCTTCTATTGCAAAGATGGCCCAAAACTTCTCTCAACAGGATAGCCAGAAGTTAATTGTTCCAGTAATAACAAGGCAGGAGCAAAGTCAGGTCCTGTATGTCCATGAACTGAGAATAAGAGCTGTCAAAGCAGGGAGCCAGAAGGGACAAAGACCTGTGGGCCAACTGACAGAAGCCCAGACACAGAGCTGTGGGGGGACAGGATGCCTGGACGAGCCGAAGATCTTGAGCCATTGGCTACCCAGCTCCCTCCACCAGCTACTTTGTGATTTCTGTATTTTGGTCAGGTATTAGGCACCCTAAAATTGTCTTTATCATCTCATGCAGCTTCATCCTTGGCCTCACCATGCAAAGACAGTCAGAGCCTTATGGCCTCTTTTGAACACATTAATACCAGCAGTACCACACAGAGTTCAGTACCCAGCTCCAGTTTATTTAAGGTTTGTTTAAAAAAAAAACATTATGTGCTGAATTTTATTAAATCAACTTAATAGGAGCTGTGAAGTAAAATAAATAAATATGGAACTCATTTCTGCAGTTAGTGGGAATTATTCTGTTTGTTTACAAAGGCCATTAAAAGCTTACTGGAGGTGTTCATTTCAGCAAGGAGGCCTCATTGATGGATCAGTGCAGCCTTGCCAAAACTGTATCCAAAATTTCACAGCAGTGCTCTCATTAGGCTCTAACGGTTAAAAGAAAACACAACTGAAGAGAACTATAATGTTTCCCAGTGGCCTCCAACCTCCTCCACATTAGTTTTTCTCAAACCACACCACATAAAAACTCTCTTAAGGTTTTTGAGGGCTGGTAGCTTGCAAAAAGGACAGAAAAGGGAAAAGCTGAGTATTTTCTGTTCTTAAAACCTGTTAAACCAGAAACCTTGCTGACTGCAGACGTGCTTAAGCTATTGCACAATGTAACGTCTCTGACAAAGTGCTCAATGGCAAAGAAGGAATTATGCATTAGTAACAAAAACTAACGAATGGTACCACAGAGTATTAAAATGCCCATTTTAAAATGTGAACTAGCCGTTTCTAAGGTGTGAGAGTTCAGGGCTGTCCCCTAATTGCCAGAACACACTAATTTTAGCTGTGCTACAATACGAACACATGGAGCCATTTTACGTTTTCACCCAGAGATTTCCATATGAACATACGCTTTTTCATCTACATATTTTTCATACCAAGCAGTCAGAAATACAGGTCTGGAAGAATTTCTTGTCTAAACACATTCTGTGTTTGCTTGTAATCATTTAATAGTTTTCAAATACAGGTGATGATCTCTGTTGCCTCTCTCCTTAGCCAAAGTACCCAAAGACGTGACCAGTTTTTAGAGAGGTACATAGTCCTTTGCTCCACTGGTGGATGTCAGGAAGGGGCTCGGGTACTTAGCACCTCTGGCTGTAACACCTTCGCACTGGCTGTGCACCTCCAGAGCAGCTGCTGCACGTTTGCAGCTTCCTCTGGAAACATTTTCAAACACTGTAAGCAACTTATCTGAGCATCATCAAAGAGAACTTGAGTCAAGTGCTGCAGTGGCAAAGATGACTTCTTCCTTAAGTAGCTGGCACAGGGATCTTGAGACTGGTGGGATCCTCGGTGATGGGGTGACCTCTTGAAGCATGCTCTGACCCCCCTTAGTACAGCTTGCCACCAACCTTATTATGATAAAACCTGCCTTCCATTTAGGCTTTGAGGAACCTCATATGAGTCACTCCCTTTTCGTCTTTTTACCAGCAATTTGCAGAACTAAAGCTGTTAGACATAATTTGATGACTTCGCACCTATTCTTGCTTTCTTACCTTCTTCTTACTTTCCCTTGGTGACAGTAACGACTTTTTGCCACAATGAGCAAAAGCACATGACTGCAGCTACCAACTGGAAGAGACAGGCTAGAAACCAGCAAGGACCATGTCCTCAGAAGATTTTCATGTGCCTCAAGAATTTGGGGGCCTGCGGCTGTCCTCTGAAGACTTTTCCTTACATCATCTTCAACACTGCTGCTGTGCCAGCCCAAAACCTCTGCATCTGGATGCGTCTTAGAGCTCAGCATTGTGGCCATGAAGGGGGAAGATGCAAGGAGGAAGAGGAGGTGATCATAGGGCCCATTTTTCCTCTCATCTTCTTATTTTGGAGTCCCACCAAGAAAGCATGGATGCAGCAGCCCAGAAGAGCTCAAAACAACTGCATGCACATGCCAAGCATGCTTGAACAGGCATTTCCCTCACTCTGGCCCAGGCTGTGTGCCTGTGACAGAAGAATGAAATACTGAGTGAGCATCACAGAAAGGGCACGGCACACCAAGCCATTGCAAAGGGAAGTCCTCAGTACGTGTCTCTGCTCTCAGGTGATCAGCGATAAACAGTTACTGGATAAAATACAGAGACAAGCCTGGGGATGTGGGTAGGACCCAGGGCCTCGCACAGGAATGAGATAAACTAGAGAAATGGGATCTAAGCAGCTCAGAGGATATAGTAAATTCCCAGTGTGGGAGGGAGAAAAACAGTATTGTACAACTTTCAGCTATGAAGATACTCAGACATTAAATATCTTATGTCGCGTTCTCAGGCTCAATCAGTTGTATTTTATCTTTATTTCATTTTTTTTTCCTAAATCGAATCCACATATGACTAAGTCATGTGGAAGATCCAGGCTAGCTGTTGATTTTACAGATTACAGGGAAGATGTGAGGGATGCTCTGGCTGTCTCCTTTCCATAGCATTAGTGAATAACAACCACCAAGAGCTGTGGCCTTTCAATGAGCAGCTATAATAAAACAGATTTCCTAGAAGACTATTAAACAGAGATGGAAATCTCTTTAAAATCTTTATTCTGCTTTGCTAACCAACTGCCACTGTTGTTTAAGGTTGGAGCTTGCTCTATACATTTTCATTATTTCAGAGCATCCCCTGCCAAACCCATTGCAAAGCTTTCTATTAAAATCCTTCTTACTGTAGTGGGATTTTTTTTTCCCAGAGACTGATTTAATAGAAACTTGGCACCAGAAAAAGTGTTTCTGTTTCATTACTATGATATATAAAAATTCATGGGTGTCTCTGAATATTCTTTCTAAAAAAAAAAATTAATAAAATCGTTAGCACATGCTGGAATACAGAACTTATTGGCGATTATACAGTAGTTGTCTTTCAAATACCCACTCCCATAGTGTTTCTAAGGCCATTAGTAATCATTCCTAAAATGCAGTGAGTATTGGAATAAAATTCATACTCTGTAAATTTTTTTGGAAATGTTGCTCAAGTAGCTTTCATGGTAGTAGGTTGAATGCAGAGACAGTGTGAATTTTTTTTTTAAAGCATATTTAATTTACACTTCATGGTATTTGTTTTAAACTACAGTTCTAACCTTTTTATTATAGCAGCTCTTTTCAGTGTAGCCCACTAAATTCTTGTTTGGCTCTCAAAAAAAAAAAATCTTTAGCGCTTACATAGTGCTTTAAGTTTTTAAAGCATTACACAAATATTAACTAATTAATGTTTGTTCAACCCAGACTGGCCTTATAAAGAGGCTGTAGTGAGTGAAGTGAACGTTTTCCTTGTCACTATTAACAAGATTAAACGCGTTGATGTTGTACAAATACAAAAAATGAGGCACAGTTTGAAATAACCCACCTGCTATTGATTTTGGCCAAATTATGGGTAATCTCAAACTTGTAGATTACTTCTCAGT
Source organism: Porphyrio hochstetteri (assembly GCA_020800305.1). Taxonomy (NCBI): domain Eukaryota; kingdom Metazoa; phylum Chordata; class Aves; order Gruiformes; family Rallidae; genus Porphyrio; species Porphyrio hochstetteri. The sequence continues at coordinate 87,524,254 of CM036907.1, forward strand.
ACTATCAAAGGAGAAAATGAGAAAGTTCTTGTTTGCCTGCTTTGGTAGCTGACAGCAAGTGCTGATGATGGGAGAAAGCTGTCACTTTCCATCTTCGAGCACGCACAACTTTTCAGCACCATGTGAAGTGATTCTGCCCAGGTACCCACTGTGTCATTTTGACATGCCAACAGGCACAGGACCCACAGGGGACGGTGCCCTCGCATGCTGCTTCCCTCCCACCTTTCCATTCTCATCCTTCTCACGTCCAGTCTCAAGCCTTCTCCTCCACTGAGCCATCAGGACTTGGACCATAGCTTTACATCAGAGATGTTTTCTAACATACATTTGTTTTTAATGTATTAAACAGCTGATTGAGCAATCTTTATGACAGATGAGGTTTCCTGTAAATCAGGGCCAAAAGATTACCTTATTCAGTCATATCTGATGTGGTTGCCCAACAGCGTGCTCTACAATGTGCTTTCCGCAAAAGTCCCCAAATTTACTGGGCTTCTGGACCCACAATAACAATGTTGCAATCATTTCAAAGTATGACTCAAAGTATGTGTTCTGGAAATAACATGACCATAAACATAACTGGAAGTTTCTAACTCTCAGTGATTTCATACTGACTTTAACAATAGCCGGTAAACATATAGTTCAGACTTTAATCCAATTTTCTCAGTTAAACTAATTTCAGTAAAATACTCCAGATAATACTTTCTTGTGGGATTACTGCACAGCTTGGGTGGTTTATCGTTCAATCTTCGTCTTTTATTAATGCTCTGTATATGTTATATATGACCTCAAACCCTTGCCAGCACTGTGTTCCTAAACCCATGGAATTAATTAGCTGTTTCCACATTCAGTTTTGACTGCTTTAACACCACTGGAATTCCACTAATCACGTTAGACATTAGCACCATTCACAGATTTCTATTCTTACACGTTCCCAGTGTCGCAGCCATCCGCAGCTGACGTCTACAGTGCAGGCAGAAACACTGTGAGGACTCTCCTGCTCACGAGACGTCCCCCTGATGGTGGGGGAACATGCCACAGCTGTGGGGCTCCATGCTGACACATCTACTAACAGGATTAGGGCTTTAAGTTGAAAAAACATATGTCGTTCGCAATATAGCTGGAGAGCTACCAACAGCTGTAATTAAGGATGCCTATGTATTTCCATGCTAAGCCCCTGTTTTCATTTGCTCATAACTTTCCAAAACTTTCACCTATAAGGCTGAACTTTTACAGTCCTGCTTTCTGGCAAATTGTGGCTTTTTTTGCAGTTGTTGAAAGTTTGAGGAAAAAGCAATGTATCCTTTTTTTTTTGAATGAGAGAGAAATTAAAAAAAAACCCAAACCAATCCTCATGTAAACATGTGGATTGGAACTGATTTATGCTGGATTTTCTATTCTATTTTGTTTAATTTTCATATGTAAATTTTAACTCTTAGATTGTGTTCCAGCAGCTGGCAAATATGGGATAATTTTTTAATAAGGCAACAGAAATAATGCAAGACACGCTTCCCCTACACCTTGAGATGCTCGGTTACAGAATTTTACAGAGCCAATTTAAATACCTGCTTAAAAATTATTTTCCTCTCAGTGGCATGGAGAGATTGCAGAACTCCACTCTGAATATGCAGCCATAATAAGCCTCTTCAGTTTCTCAGTGTGGAAATCAGGAATGATCAAACCATACTGACCACGCAGGTGTACCATGACACATTTTTAGGCTGTTCATATAACACCACGTGGCACACAAGTGCTCAGAGGTATGAAATATGTGAATATTCTCGGTGTTTGCAGATGTCTCAGACTTCTTTGAAGGACTATTTCGTGCCTTTGTAAGTCTATGCCTCATATCTCCTTTTCCACCTGATGAGAAGTACTAAGAATTAAAAATACCGTTAAGATCTTTCTAAGACAGAAAAAGTTCCTGCCTTCCCAAATACCTCAGTTCCTGTCTTTTCCCACTGTTTACCCTGCCTCTTGCTGCTGTCTGGGTCTTGAATTTAGGCTCTTGTGACTCAGTAATCTCACAAGCACTCACTCTGTGAAAAGACATCTAGGTGTTGGAGTGTGTTCCAAGAACAATGAAAGGTGTGAGAACAAGTGGTATGAGGAGCAGCTGAGGGAACTGGGGTGGTTCAGCCTGGAGAAAAGGAGGCTGAGGGGAGACTTCATCGCTCTCTACAACTACGTTAAAGGAGGGTGAGTGTTGATTTCTTCTCCCAAATGACAAGCAGTAAGACAAGAGGAAGTGGCCTCAAGTTTCATCAGGGGAGGTTTAGGTTGAATATTAAGAAGAATAGGAAGAATTTCTCCACCAAAAGTGTTGTCAGTCATTGGAACAGGCTGCCCAGGGAAGTGGTTGAGTCACCATCCCTGAAGGTATTTAAAAACTGCATAGGTGAGGTGCTTAGGGACATGGTTTACTGGTGGACTTGGCAGTGTGAGATCAATGGCTGGACTCAGTGATCTCAAAGGTCCCTTCCAACCTAAATGATGCTATGACACCGTGCCTCTACACTTTGAACACTAAACGATATTAAATAGTCAGAACTTATTGATGAGTGAGTTCTCTTTGGAGAAAGAATACGTCTCCTGTGCCAAAAATTTATATTTAATTTAAAAAGCAAAAAAAAAAATCTCTTCAACTGTTTATTACTCTTGGTGGGGGGAGGGTGGGCAGAAAGAAGAGCAGGTGGTGGTTAGCTGGGATTTTTCACTTTGTCTTGTTTTTTCTTTGTGGATTAATTAGATAATTTTTCCTTCATTAACTTAATTCCTTGCTCACCAATTTTTTCCTTCACAGATTGGAAACCCAGCTTTGCTACAGAAACACTAAAACACAAGTTTCTTTTTAAAAGCAGTTGTCTGTTAAAGCTTTTCCTTCCCAAATTACAATTTGTGTTTCTGAACATCTTGGGGGAGAGGTAACATTTTCTAGCAGTCCAGGTCTAGAAATGCTTCACAGGGGATCCCTTCGTGTTATTCTTTTCCCTTTGAAATGTACCCATTTAAGGTTAACAAGCATTTAAAAAGGAAGAAAAAGATCTCAACAATCTCAGTGGGGTTTGTTTGTTTGTTTCATAGTTTGCCCCAAAAGTGGTGTTTTAGATTCCTCACAAATTAGGTTCCCCATAAATCTAAAAACTCTCTTGGACCTGCTATATTACATGCTGATTGTTATTTAATTACTACAGTGCAAGATGTTGCACTAGAAGAATATTATTAATATTTTAAAAGTTCAAGTTTTTAGGAGATGAGAAAACCAAGATCCTCAAACAGCAAAAATTTGTCCTTTGAACACACAGTATTATGAAATGGCTTTTAACTAGGCAGTGTGTATTGTTTTCTGACCAGACTCCCATCCTACTTAAGGGCAGAGTGGCTGGTCAATATATTTTGCTTCCACAACTTTCGTAGTGTGTCTCTTAGGACTGCTTCAACATACACCAGCTTGTGTAAGCACCTGAGTATAAGAATATTCCTTTCCTCTTAGGTATTCCTTTATGTCTTCTGTAATATCAATTAACTCAGTGGTAGAGAAGCTATGATGAACCTATCTTCCCAGCATGCTATAACATAGTTCTCAGCACTCCTTTTTCCTAATCAGTCTCCAACTTCCAGCTCCACTTCCTAACCACTTCCCTCTATCTTCTTATATAACCTGAGAGGGTCTTGCTCAGCATCTGCAGTCTGACACAGGAACATGCCCAGCCATCCTCTAGAGGGACAGAACTTCTGGCTGTCTGCGTGGAAGCAGAGTCCCTGGAGAACAACTTCTCACAAACAGGGGCTTCAAACATTTTACTATTTAGGCAAATTGTGACAGAGATACATCCCTAACGCAAACCTCAATCATCTTCCCCAGTGTGCATGTATACGGTGCTTGTCAACGAATTACTCGACAAACATTTTTAGCCCACAAAAAGCAACATTTTCTTCCCAAATCTCTTCAAAACACCAGGACATCTTAGCCAAAACCTTTCCAAAGACCAATGGATACCAGGGAGGTACTCCAGGAAAATAAAAAACCCCAAATCATTCCTGAATGGATGAAATCTGGTAAAAATCTTAGCAACTGAAAGCAGGATCTTATAATGAGAAGTGTTAGATAATAGATGCAGTAGTGCCATCTTCACTTACAATATTTATGCATCCACATAAGATGTAAGAGACTGACACATAGGAAAAATATGTGTCATGATACTTGTAGCATATCAAGTTAGTTCCATGATTTATGGTTTTAATATAGCCACTCCTCTTTGTCTACAATGGAGCCACAAATGCAACTGAAAACAGTCTAAAGCCCAGCATATAGAGAGGAAATGGGAGACAACAGAAAGCTGTCTGTTCATCTCCATTTTATCCTTGTCTAATCCCTACCAATGCAACCCCAGTCTGTTAAAAAAATCATATATCTGAAAAAGCCACATACTTTCTAGATTAAAAAAGGAGAGTAAAAGTCATCAAGCAAACTTTTTGCTGCAAATACTTCACTTAGCTGTTGAACTTACCAGATAAATAGCCCTATTGTTTCACCTTGAACTGGGGAAATGCTCACATAGCATGCTAAAAATTGTACCCCTGGTTTTTTCAACTTGTTTTTGAATTCCATGTAAATAACTTTCATGGGGTAGGAGGGTGTATGTTTGCTTTTAGTCTTTTTCTCCAGAGAGAACTCCCACTATCAGTTTGGAAAAATAATTACCCTTCCTGTACCTCTAATGCTCTTTTCCCAACATATGAAGTGGACTTTTTTGCAGCAAGCTTGAATCTCTGATGGCTGACTGTACTTAAATAGTCCCCTCAGATTTTAATACCCAAATACCTGGAACCAGCACCCTGGTCTAGGAAGAATGACTCTCCAAAGCCTCAGTGGATCCACTGGAAGCTATGAAGTGCAATGCAGACATTTCAGCTAAACATTACCAGCTCCTGACCCTGGAAAGGGAGAAGTCAAAGTTCTGTTGGAAATGACACATTGTGACCTGCAGTCTGCTGTAGCACATTAAGTCTGATAAATGATCAGAAATGATGACTTAAACAAGCATCTAAGAGAGAGTATTTTGCTTAATGTACCCAGCAGTTAACCTTATGTAGTCACATCGCATAGTGGGCTCATTTGGAAGCCGTGTAGTCCCAGCTAAGAATAAACAAAGCGCTGCAGTACCATTAAACGTTTTCTACGTCTTCCTTCTGTGTTAATGTGGTTCAGTGCTTCTGTCATGAAAGTGAGCTAAATGGAGTTTCCCACACTCTCCACCACAAAGGGTGCACTATACTGCCCTTCCGACAGACGTTTCGTACTTTCCTGAACACATGCCTGATGCAAGAGCAAACCTCGACTTTCAAAGCACTAAAGAAGTCTGCAGCAGAGGAAAGGAGCAAACCCAAAAGCAGGGGAAAAAAAAAGTGGAAGTGATGTCAAAGCCATGCAACTAACTTTTCCAGGTGGCAAAAAAATACCAATATATGCACAAATAGAAGTTATTTTTTTTCCCACATCCGCAAAGTGCTCTCCAAGTGAAATACCAAATTTAATCCTTCTGCCTAATAACTTCTCAAATTTTTAATTTAGGCACTTATGGCAGAGCTCTATAGGTACTAGAATAATGTAAGCTATTTCTCTGTATTAAGTTGCTCAACTGTAATGACTTCATCATTTCATTTAAGCACCTGTTCTGGAAAATAGGTCCTGATCCTGCAAACACTCACATCTAGTAAGTATTCCCATTTGAACTCTAAAAATTGTATCCCAGCTCTTTAGGGTGATTTACGGCACACTATTTGAAGCATCCATAAGCACCTGAAATGTGTCAGTGGATGAATATGAGCAATAATTGTACATATATTTTATGAGTTAAGCAGCGCACTGATATTGGTGGCCAATACTCAGCAAAATATTGAATCTCCCAACTCCTGTTTAAACTCCCCACTGACATCAGTTGGAATTCAAACTTTAAATGAGGAGCTGGGAGCCCAGGTGCTTTGCTGATCACGGGCATTTGGCTGCAAAATACTGAATCTTCCCAAAGGACCCAGTGGAAATGACAGTAGAGAGCGTGCATACACCTCTCGGAATTAGACAAACTAGAGGAAAATCTCCCTTGAAGTTCAACTGACTGTCTTGTTTCTCTCGCAGTCTTTCTGAAAAAACAAACCCCAAACAAAGCCAGGTTTTCTACAGAGACCTTTATTACCAATAAACTGAAAGGATGCCTGTGCCCTAGGGAAGGGGTTAGGACACACATTCTGGCTATCGAGGCAGATCACCCAGCTCTCCAATGTCAAGAAGCAATGGCCAACTCCCTTATACCCACAAATATAATTTTCTTTTCTCAGGGAGAGGATGTCTGCAGTCTTGGCTTCCCCCCTGCTCCTGCCACTTCTCTGCAGATGTGTCTGACCCCTGTGCAGAGTGGAGGGATAAAGCAGGATTCCCAGAGGGGAGGGCAGAGGGGGGTGACCTGAACTTTCCACGCCCCAGGTATGACTGTGTTCAGAAAGCCAAAGTCCATCTCTGTTCCTCTGCTACAGCCCAACCTACCTTAAGCTTGGCCAGGATGGTGAAGACCTCCTTCATACATGGTGCTTCCTTACTCACAGGTTAAATAGGTCCAGGATTTGCTGCACTGTTAGCCTCAACGAAATTATTTGAGGGGTGAGCTTGGCCCAACAGAATTAAATACTAGTTTATGTTCCTACTCCTAAAGTAGCATTAGTAGAAGGCTCCTATCCATGCAAATACCAGAATTTTCTCTCCCTACTGTGTTTTATTTTAGCCTCCTACTTGCAAAGCTGCTGAGATCCCTTGCATTATGTACTGTTGAGCGGTTTCTCTGCAGCTTGAGCTTGGCTGCAAGTGGGATTCCTTTTCTTTTTGTTTTTAAAGTTAGCATCTTCAAGAGGAAAATAAAATCAGAATTTCTTGCAGTACAATGGGAAGGGGAGCAATCAGATCAGCTGTAAGATGTTGGTGTTATTTTCCCAGGATAAGCTCTATTTTCATTGTAATTTCTTTTTCCCCTCATAATTAATTTTTTCATTTATTCGCCTCTTCTAAAGTCACCCACAGACCCATGGACAAAACTAGTAGATTTGTGGTTTTCAGGAATAAGAGTGCTGAAGACCACCCCTAGGGCAAAGCTCCCCATCCACAGTGGTGTCCTCACAGCACAGACACCTTCATGGGAAAAAAATGTCTGAAAAGTGGAATACCATCATTGTGCTCTTCCCTTGCCTAACCTACCGGGGAGCAGCTGCTGCTGTCCTGCCACTTGCATCACCCTTTCCTCACTCATCTCTGACACGAACACTGCAGCTTCCTGAGGGAGCGGAGAACCTACTGCTGAGCTTGCATAGTGCCAGCACATCAGGGCGATGCTTTGTCCTCAAGCAAGGCTGTAAGAAACAGGACCTATAGTAATTTGTCTCCCTAGAGACTTCATCTGCAACAAATTTCTGTTCTCCATCTAAGATAGTAAAGCCAACATATTTATATCTAAGTGTTTCTATGGGGCACTGGCATGAAATCTCTGTTTGGGGTTTCCCCTCTTGGAAGACTGTAGAGAACATGAGACAAACCCAGCATACCAGCTATCACACACAAGGTCGAAACAGGTAAACACAGTGATCATCAGAGCAAAGACAAGATGTTGGGGAGCCTTTAAAAGCAAAGCATGAGGAATTTCTCAGTACAGGTCCATTCTCACTCCTTTAGTAGTTCCTTCACAGGGAGATATTTAATCTGTAGAACTCGGTTCCTCCGAAGCAACAGTGATGGGCTTCACTGTACACACAGTCAGAAAACAGTATAAATAGTGGAAGAATTTAACAGTGATCACAAAGTGAAAAATGAGGCCTCCACACCTCATTTATCTGCAAACAGCATACATCATATACGTCATTGCTTACTAGTTTGTCCTCCTAAAGGCAACACGCAGGTGAGCTATCAAAGCGCAAGGTGAAATAAAGACTGTGCCTATCTGCAGAGGACTATTTCAGCACCCACCTCTAAAGCCACAGGTCTGGCTCTTACCTCTTGTTCAGCCCCCAGTTTTCCCTGCAGACCAGCTGTGAAACTTGCAGGACCGAGATCTTCATCACAAAGACTTCTCCAATGATGTCAGTGATCCACCAAGGCATCGATTTCCAGTGTGTTGAGAAAGTTTAACCACCTCTTTGACAGCAACAGATTATCTTCCCTAGATGGACCAGGCTCTGCACACTGTACCCCTGTGCACACAGGGTACCACATCCCTGAGGAATATCTGCCCAGCTGAGGTTTCAAGCATTTGATTGTGATCCTGCTGCAACCTCGTTGAAGCCACTGGATTTTCCCCAGATTTACTCCAGTATAACGAGCCAAGAATTTGGTCCTCTATGCTGTATTGTGTAGATTTTAGGGTAATTTTAAATAAAGTTTCCACCTTAAATGAATTGCAAGTGTTATCTGTTTTTATATATAACTTCATGCTCTTTATTATTTAAAATGTCCAATTTGCTAGATGAAAACATAAATACTGACTGCAGCTGTAGAATTTAATAAAACATCAGGTTTGAGCTAGCAAGTGAAAAAAAGTATATTATTGGAAACTTGTGGTCAAACCTGAAGCTTGAAGGAAATATTTTAGCACTATCACAATATTAAATTGCAATCATTATTTAATTTATCTTCTCTGAAATGACTTAAGGGAAGTGCACCAAAAGCCCTATTTACCTAAGCCAGGAAATAAGTCAGTGATCAGCTAGGTGGATGAAGTAATTGAAAGCTGACAAGGGACAATATAATGCCACTATTGTAACAGCACTTAGAAGTATTGTTTGACTTTGACCTGCTTAGGAATAAATGTTGCACAGTTTTCATTCCCCCCCCCCCCCAAAAAAAAAAAAGTGTACAGCAATAAAATATGTTCCTTTTACTGAATTCTTGATATTTTTCTTTAAATTGAAAAATATCAGCTTTGGCACATCTGGAGGAAAGGAATGTTCCCCACAATTACTGAGATTTTGAAAAAAATATAGATATATTAGAAATTAAGGTATTCACCAGTCAGTACTTCCAGCAAAAAGTCTGAACCCCTGGGCAACCTGTGCATTTCAGTTGTCACTTTGAACTTTGGAACAAAGGGTAGACTGTAAAACCAGTTTATAAAAAGTATTATGAGATACCACAACTGGCATTTTTATGACCTTATTAAACTACATCCAAGTGTCATAAATTATATGTAATGAAAGTGAATAGGATCTCTGATTTGATTTTAATATTAGGAACATGCTTATTAGTTTAAGGGGTTTTTTTTTCCTGAATAAAATGGATATTTTTGTTGTTTTCTTACTTTAGCAGCTGATGTTATGTCAAAGTCATAAATGCCAGATTACATGAAATTGATTTTGTTCATATAATAATATTGTTGGTAAATTACTTGGGAGTAACGAGCAGGTTTTCTCACTGAGTCAAGCTAAAGGTGTTAATTTAGACTCAAAGTATTTTACATTCTTATGACAAACATATCGACTGACCAAGTTTGGACATGGAAACCAAATTATGGTTCAGAAAAACACTCTGTCTTTCAAGAATGATTGTTAGGAAATGTTGTAACTTTGTTTTCCCCAATACCCTGTCTCTGCAGTAGGAGAAAAGCTGCAGATGTCGATTCAAAGTAAACCCATTTTTAGATCTGTTACTGTTTTAGATGGAGAGCTTATGCCCAAAAGTAGCATAAAAATGTGTTGATATATATCAGAAGCAGAGCACTCACCACAGGGGAATATTATCTGTGCCTTTTTCTTGAGAACATCAGTTAGATGTACTGCATTGAACCGAGGTCCATCTGAGCCAGCAGCTGTCTCCAACGCTATCCAAAAGGGAAAGCCTAGGGAAGATAAAACTCATGAGAGCAGAGCGTGCACTTGTGAGACTTTCTAATCTCAACCCCATCACCCATCTCCCATAATTTGCAGGACTGGGAAGGAGAATTTGGGGCAATGCCCATTAGTTGCAGAGGCAACTGTGGCAAGCATTTGATTCCCGTTATGAGAAAATGAGTGTTGCCTGCTATTTGTACAGCTATAGCCCATGTAGTCAGCCTGCCTGGATTTCCTAAGCATGGGACACAGTAGCCCTGTGTTCCCCAGAGGTCAGATGTGTGGGTCCAGACCCGGGCATGTGCGATGCCAAGGATCCCCCAGTACATATCTGCATGCTCACCATCTGTTCCGAGAGGTCCCAACTGCAGGCAGACCCAGGCAACACAGGTCTGCAAAGCAGCAGCTTGCTGTCCACAGTGGCTAGGAAAATGCCTTCTGCAGATGATGGCATTTGTCTACTGAGATGGTCGACAGGGCTGTCAGTGCTTCGTTCAGCCAAAGCTCCTGAAAAAACCCCAAGCATCATCCAGTTGTTAGGATATAAAAAAAATATGGCTGGTGTTCAGGTGTGCTTAGTGGAAATTTTGCTTTTATAGGTAGGACAGCAGGGTCTCATGTTCTTCCCCGATAGAAATTTGTTTAAAGAAAGAGGTGGGGTGGGGGAACCACCACAGCATCAAAAATATATTGTGGCCATTCCTGAGACTTGTGTGTCAGAAAGCACTAAAAAGTTTACATAGTGTATTTTAAGTATTAAGAAATTAACTGGGTTAATTAGCTGGATTGTGCACAAAGGGGAATGGGAACAATTTCCCCTCCATGATTTTCCATCATGTTGCAGGGAGAATTGCCATTCTGCACTGGGAGCTGAGATTTTTGTGAAGCCCCAGGGTACCATTTTCTCTCTGACTTCTTGCGGCAACATCCAGTCTTCTCCATTCTCTTGCTTTATCAAGGGCCAGAAGAGCATGGGGTGCTCCTGCAAAGACAGACCCACCAACAGCTCTCCAGGGAATGAGCTTTCTCCTACCCCTTCATGACAGCCTCTGGCTAAATGCCATGGTATTCTCCATAACTGGCTGTAGAAGGTAAATGGGAGAGGAGAGGAGAGGAGAGGAGAGGAGAGGAGAGGAGAGGAGAGGAGAGGAGAGGAGAGGAGAGGAGAGGAGAGGAGAGGAGAGGAGAGGAGAGGAGAGGAGAGGAGAGGAGAGGAGAGGAGAGGAGAGGAGAAACAGAAAGAAAAGATAAAAGCTGAAGAGAAACAAGAGACATCAGAATGCCAGAAATGGCAAACTTTTAAAATGTGAGCAAGTTAAAAAAATAAGGAAGGTGTTTATTTGTAACCAAAAAGGGAGACATAAACATAGATAACTTGTAGTGAGTGAAGCCGTCTCAGTGAATGCACAACTACTCTTTTTATGATGATACACAATTTGTCTCCAATAAATAGTCTGCCTGGCAAAAGACTGCACCTTCATCAGCACATCTCCTAAATGAGAAAGAAAAGGAACAGGCTCTGAAGGAACAGCGCAACAGGAGGAGCACCTGTTAAAATAGATAGCAATTTGTTTCAGATACCATTAACCTGCAGCTGTGCATAGGACCTCCCCACACTGAAAGCAAGAAACATTTTTAAAAGTCCTCAGAAGGACAAAATACCTGCTGCATGAACAGCAGGAAAGCAGTAGTGTATTTTGCCTTTTAAAACACTGTGGGAGATGTGGCAGCTTTAAACAAAAGATCATTTGCTGAAGTGGGAATGAAGACAAAATCTTTGCAGAGGCTGCCTGCCTGGACCATGGGGACAAGCTTGTAAAGAAGATAAGACAAATAAAAAAAAAATGGACTCCTAACAATGGGATACTTCTCACTGGAAATCATCTAAGTTTGGGCTGCTAGTGGGAAGTAACATTTTGAGTTCTCAGTTTAATTGATGGAAATCTACAGAAGACAAATTTTTCCATATTTTAGTTAATTATCCTAAAACGGAATAATTGACTCTCTGCCCAGCCTATCTTTCCCCAATGAGTGTTTGAAATTGTGTGGGTGGGTTTCCGATTCCCACGCTGAGTGTCTGCTGAAGCAGAGGTTGCTGCAGAAGATGGTCACAGCAATACGCTGACAGTTTTGTAGAACAAAAACCTGGGAAGCAAAAGAGATGACTAGGCAGGCATTATTGTTATAAAGTAAAATGGAAGTGACCCTCGATTTCACATCAAGTGAAAGGGCAATAATACAAACAAAATTTGTAACGACTCAACTGAAGTATTGTTTATGAAACTGAAAATCTCTGTAAAGATGAATGTTACTTGGTAAACAACAGAACACATGCTTTTGGCAAAACCTGCTAACTATGGGAGTAAGTCATGCTGACTATGTGTATATTATGCATGTAGCCCAGGTTCTTGCCTAAATTCACCTGATAATCAAAGTTTTAATGTGTCCTAGAGCTGTGGAATCCCTAGGTGGAAAAGTTCATCCCACAAGCTCTGTTTCTTCACTGGCAAATCATAACTCAGAGACAGGTTAGGAATAGGGCTGTTAAATCTAGCTCATTCTCAAAAAATCAAGAATATCATTAGAAGTAAGATGCTTTTAGACCAATTGTAAGAACTGTTGTGGAAGCCTCTCACACTGAGGGGCACAGGGAGGGCTGTGGTGTGAGACATACATGGCCATAGCAGGGGCTACTTTGTGTTTCAGCTCACTTTTCACCCCAAATGTGCTTTCCAGCTCCCTTCAGTGTTCCTCAGGACCCACAGTGTGAATTACGTGGTCAGGCAGGGTAGGCTTATGTGGAGAGAGCAGAGGAGAGACCCCAATGCCTCCCTGGCTGTGTGCCAGGACTGCCCACCGCTGCCTCTCCACTGAGAGCATCCCTGCTCACACAGAGGTGATTGCGATGCACCCCTGAGCAGCTTGGTGAGCTCACTGGCTGAAGGCAAAGCCTCTGGCTCAAACCCAGTATTCAGTGCAAAAGATGTGCAGTTTTGACATATCATATACGGCTAAAACATATATGGTGTTTTGATGAATGCATGAGGAAAGTAGGAAAGATGCTGCTAAATAGGGGAGGAAATGCTTACAGTTGGAAGTGTGCACATGCTGTATTACTGTACTATTGGTATGCACTGTATTGCTACATTACTATATTACTAAATCACTGTATCACTATATTATTATGCTATTACTTTCTACTATAGAGACTTATAATCAACATTGTAAAATTCTGGTTTGATATTAAGAGATTTCTTAGAGAAGATACAGTTTCTAATGCCTAGAGCAAACTTAACTGTATTTCTTGAAAATATTTCTCCATTGGAACAAAGATGGTCAAATTTAAAAACGAAAAGTACTTTTGTACTCTTTCTTAATGCACACATTTTCTATTGATGATATATGCTTTACATTCAACCACCAACCTTAGAAATACAATTTATGCTTTCTAACAACAACATGATCATGTTTAGTAATGACAGCAAAATGTAATAATGAAATAATTGGTTTTATTTGTTTGAATGCAAATATGTATATGTTTGGCCACCCAATTAATGTCATACATAGGGATTTCACTTGGTGTTTTGCATTGTGAGACAGAACTGCTGACAAACAGCAATGTCTGTAGTGCAGTATTTTATCTCCTTCTTTTTGTAAAATGTATACATGCCCTTTGCCATCAGGGTAACCCTTGATGTTGAAAGGAGATGCAGGCTGTCTATGGATCTTTAGTAAACTCAATTCATGTGTCTTTTTTTTCCCAATGGATCAGTAAAAGTGAATTGTTATTCTTCTTTTGAATTGTCTGTGTTGGAGGGTTTCCACCTTTCTTCATAAACGTGTAGACATGTCTGATGATCAGGGTTATATAGTGCATCCATCTGTAGCTCCAGGTGTCTGAAGCTGGTCTCTGGGCACTGATAACTTAAGGTGTGGTCTACAGAGGAGGGATTTTATTAGTTACATCTTTAGCTACTTGAGGAAGGAGAGCATATAATTTCAGACACTTTGATGCTCTAAAAACATGTGAAATATGTTTAAGGCATCAAAGAGACTGAAATAGAGGAAAACAGCATGAAACTTGAAGTTTTGAATAAAGCAGGACTTCTAAATGAGTTTAAAAAAAAAAAAAGAAAAGAAAATGTGAGAGAGATTAAAAGAGAAGGAAATGAGAGAACAAAGAAATGACAAGGCCTACCATAAGAAGTGCTAGTGCTTTCTGAACTGCACAATATAAAACCTACTGAAGAAGATGGACCGAAAAAGAAAAGCAATGCACAAAATCATTGAATGTGCAGATATCCACCAATAAATCCTTTTCTTCCATGTTATTTGAGGATTTTGAAGCCCCAGCCTGTGATCAAGGCCCAGTAGGACCATGGAAGTACACATCATAAGAAGCTGTTGTTCACAAGACTTGTGTTCTGATGTATTATCTATTTGCTGTCGGCTGTGTTCTGCCCTTAGGAGCTAATCCTGTGGCCCAGGACGTTGGTGGAAATTTTAGCATTGCCTTCATTTGGGTCTGAGATGGGGCAATGCAGTTTTATGGGCACTGAAGCAGGGGAAGTTATCCTGACCTGGCCAGAGCCACCTCTACCTGGCCTCCCGCCTCTAATGATGTGCTGTGGGAATCCTTTGAGTGTGACAGTTGTGTCCCTATGGCTCTGAACTGCAGTACATCTTAAAAAACATTGCTCTTCTTGCAAGTCAGGTCCAAAGAAGCAGTCCTGGGACTGGCTGGTCCAAGGGGGATGCTGATCCCGCCTTTGCGCTCCCTTCCACCTTGGGCCATCGCTTACATGGAGAAGTTGGTGTTTGGGAGATTTGGCACCTGCCTGGTGTAACTCCCAGTGAAGGTCAGCTGCCTGGGAACGGCAGAGATCAGAAAGTGAAGCTCTGCAGGTAGGACTGAGTCTGCTGAGGGCAACTGTGGACAGAGTAAAGAGTTTGACATACATACATAGACATTTCGAGCAACAAACTAAACCTCTTATTCCCGCTTCGAAGAGGAGCCGTCATAACAGACGCTACTTTAAGGCCACAACACTTGTCTTCAAATATCAAAGCACTGTTGGCTTTATATGCCACTGCATGCTTTGGTGCCAAGGCAAGGGCCTTGGAAAAGATGTGGAAGTTTGTCTCAGTTCTTTCTGACCCTGTTTTATTGTAGCGACTTTTCTACCACACACTGTCGGAGGGAAGAGCCCCACTCTTGTCTTCAGCATGCTCCTTCAAAACTGCAAAGAATAAGAGAGTGAAAAGCTCTCCATGATGGTTCAAGCTGGGGATAGTTCTGGGAAGCACCGAGCAGCTACAGTTCAGTGCAGAAATTAATATCGTGTCAGCTTAACTCTGTCTTCATATAAAGAGCAGGATGAAGGACGTTGACTTTTGACTACACCTGCATAGAAAGGGCTCCCAGAATGGTAGTGGCACACTCCCAACATCTGCTCCTTCCATTGAACTTAGCTGTAAATTGAAATTCCATTGCAATGTTTTTAGACTCAGTTGAAGTAAGGAGACTGTCAGAAATCCTCTTTAAACTCACCCTTATCCAAACAGGAAGCTGACCCCTAACCCCCGGACGTAACAGTACACCAGTGGAAATTTCATTATCCCCGTTTCAGCTGTACTAAGTGAAAATTAATTGTGTAATTATCTGGATGAGCGCATGTGTAAAATTTTACAATGTGCCAGTTAGATTAAGTAACGTGTTAGTGGCGCGGTTTAGTGCAGAGTCAAGGCTGTCTTATAAAAGCAGCATAAGAAGCCCGACAAGATTTGAAGGAAAAGAACATATGTCTGAACAAACGCTAACATGAGAAAGTAATGTAATACTTAATACCATAACCTGAGCAAGATTTTAGCCTCCTCTGACAGAGGTTCTTCTGGCATAGCAGAGATCTTTTTTTCTGTCACTTTTAAACCCCGCAATTTAATGGCCAAAATATTTTGACCGTTTTTTAAAGTATCAAATAGACAACAGATTACAATATGAAAAATATTTTCGTCTATTTTGAGCCTTACCTACTTTATACCTCTTTTATGTTTCCATTTTTTCCACTGTTAAGTAAAAAAAAAAACCAAAACAAACAACCTAAAATATAAAAGTAAAACCAGATCAGATCATAACCCAGTCTTTGAGAAATACAAGATGTTGCACTCACCTCCCTCATAAGGAACTGAGGGACAGATTTTACAGGGTCCATGGAAATCCTAACATGACTAGAAGAAACTATTTGCATTTCAAAGGCATAGACATGTTTGGATAACGAGATCACTGGGCAAAAGATGCTGCCTGGAAGAAGTCTGGTCCTTTGAGAAGTAATATTATCTTTAAACGGTTTGGTAAGTAATAAATTATGTTCTATCAGTCTTACTGCCAAAGATTTTTGTATGGAGTCCCTTTAGCAATACCAAATAAATACATTGGTAACATTTCTTAAAAACAGAGGAATGAAAATAACTTATAATGTGATTTCAGTGAAACCAATAGAACAGAATATGTTAGGGAAGGATTGGTGTTACACTGAGAAGTCCCACTGCAGCACTCTGCTACTAAATCTGGATGGAGACAGGAGATGATCCAGACATACACAACTGAGGGGTGCGCAGAGGAAGCAAATCTGAAAGAGTTAGTGCCTGACATGGATTTTAGGTATGGTGGGATCATGCTATTATAAAGGCAAAAGTCAGGGGTTTCATTTCTTGTGCAACTTCTTCACTGAAAGGCTTGTGAAAACACAGACAGCATTTTTAGTATTGCATTTCAGCTTTTATCTGTAATTAATCCACCAGGCATAGTAAGAAAAGAGATGATGCAAAAGGTGTAAGGAAATAAAACCCCAGAAGCAGAAATAAAACCAACATGCCAACCCAGGAAAGAATGTGCATGAGTCACATATAAGCTTTTCTATTCCCTTCCTACAACCTAAGATCTCAGCCTCACATGTCCAGACATTGCCTCAGTATATTACTACATTAACAAACACGGATGTTTGAAATGGGAAGAAACCTAATGATGTAGAACCAGTATGAGAGAGACAGATCTGTGTCCTAGAGATTTCGGTTGCTGCACTGCGCTGTCGCAGGAGGGATGTGGGGAGAGCTCTGGCATGTTGGAAGGAACAGAGACTTTCCCTTCCAAGCTCGCTATTCATCATTTGTTCTGGTCTGGGCTGTGACACAAAGTAGGTGACCACACAGGAGCAGAGTGTAGCTGCAGGAGAATGTTTAAGTCAACAAAAAGTGTGTTTTTGTTAAAGAAACCGACCTGCAAGCTTTCTTGGCTGTATTATGTTGAAAGCCTCCATCCGGAGGCTGTGAGTGGGGCTGTTAAATATGTTCCTGACTGACCTAACTCCAGGCCTGATGGGGCCAGTGGCAAACTGGTTTCACTTGGAGGGGAATTAAAGAGAACAGTGACCATTTCTGCTAATCTCATCCCATGTACTCCTGTGCATTTCTCAATCAATGGGAACAGACACAGAGCAGGCTCTTGCTCTTTAGCATTCAAGCACAACTGAGTTGTCATCAAAGGATGTCAAGGGCTGGGTTGACATCAAGAGTGGGAAGAAAAGGCAAAGCTGAGGCTGTTGGCCAGGGACTGATGAAGTGCCTAGTCAAAAACCCACAGTATAACCCCTCATCTCACTCACTCAGCCCCAACAGCAAAAAAAGCACCCCATCTTGCTTTGCCAGGCTCTTGCACCCCATGCAGGCAGCAGGAGTGTGCCCATGCACCTCTTCCTGCAGCAAACTGGGAGCAATTCCTCTCAAAAAAAATGGGAAATTTGTCTATGAAGACTTCAATGGAGAACTGATCCTTAGTAGAAGGGCAAAGAGAGATCCAAAAGCTTCCTGACTTCAGCTTGACAAGTAAGATTTTACACAGATTAAGCAATTATGGAACAAGTGTTGACTTATATTAGTAGTTGCTGACATGGGATAACACTCCTAAGACAATATAGCCTTTGTCTTAATGCAGCTTAGCAGAAAAAAAAAGACAGGAGCTATTTTGCATGGTGGTGACCAGTAAAGTTATATCCCAGTTCACCAAACTTAAAGCGTTTTTTTTTTCTTTTTGCCTCCAGAATTACTTCTTTCCTCCCAAGCTGTCTCCAAAACATATGCCCTGCTCTAATGATGTTTTTTTCTGAACCTACAGAAAGAGTTTTTTCAAGACTCCTCTATATCACCTCAGCAACACTATGTCACCTTAAAACATCCTGAGCCGGTGAGCAGAGACCCAACCTGCCTCAATTCCCCTTCAGATTTAGATGCTTGTGTCACTTTCTGTGCCTGCTGCCCTTGCTCCTTGCAGCAGCTGCTACCAGAGTGGACAGGAGCGTCCTTTGGAACTGGAGGAGCCATCAGAGGCACAAGAAATAGCTACCTGATGCCTAGTACTCCAGCAGCAAGTGCTGTAAATGCCCCCGATGCTGAGGCAAACCAGGCTGCAATTGGGGGTGTGCCCGATTCTCTCTGTCCCATCTGAACCTGGTTTGACTGAATAGAAGAACAAAACTTCCAGAAGGATTTGCCCTTGAAATGCATGTAGTGTTAAAACATGGGGCCTAGGTTTGCTTTGCTGTTTGGATTTAATTTTTTTCCAAAGACATGTTGTTGCCCCTCAGATGCTCAGTATATCACCTCTTGTTAGCTATCAGCTTGCTAAACATTTTCACTAACACGAACCCATTCACATGACACTAGCAAACAAATGGGTTCATATTGATTATTTGGCAGGTTTTTTAATGATAGCAATATTTTTTACACCTTATGGGTTATTGGCTCCTTTGTTTTCCCCAAAGCCAGGAAACATGTACTGAATAAAACCAATGAAGTGTGAAAAGCATTATCTACAGTCCACACAGAAAAAAAGAAGTCTGTAAAAAGACCAGGAGCAGGAAGCAGCAGAGGGCAAGATATTCCTCTGTGGAAAAAAAAAGTAAAATAATACTGTCACTAAGTTAAAAATAAACTACAGAATATCAGATCTTAGAAAACATAACATATTTTCCTGAAGAACAGAAATCTAAGACAGCAAAGGGAATTCTTTTCTTTACTGTCCCACTTTTATCCTAGAGATCTGAGGAAGTCAAATGAAAATTTCCTGGCATCCTGGGGCAATAAAATAATCTCAGTCTTCTTGTGAAACCACATTAGTGTGGAGATCGAACAGAAGTTCTTTGAGAACTGTAAGTGCTATGTAAGCATCATTTTTCCCAGGAAACTAAGGCTTTGTTTATTTACACTGAGCTATGCCACTAATGTAATAAGAAATCAACTGCTAGGACAGAAACAGACCCAAACACCTATCACGTAGGAACATGCACTCAGATCTGTCAATTGTCCCTGCAAAAAGCATTGGGTCTGCTGAGGAGTGTGACTCTGCCCATCACAGAGAAAGAAAGTAGCCTGGTATGGACCTGACTTGTCTCCATGGATAATACAATTCACTTAAGATGACTGTTTAAGATCCTGGCTTTCCTTCGCCTCCCCTGCATATTAAAATGCAACCGTACTCAACCTAAGCTAAAAATGCTGGGCACCAAACACCTTGCACTCCCCTTGCTAGTTTTAAGCTGAGGCTTGGCTCAGAAGAGACATGAACAGGGAGCAGGAGCACCAAAGGACAGGCAGAGGTCACATCAACCTAGGAGGTCTGTCAAGCTTAGTAAGCTGAAGCGTGCAAATACCTGCAGCCAGAGTGGTGTGACTTGTGGTTTAGGACTTTGGTTCCCTCGAATAGATCACAGAATCACAGAATCACAGAATCATAGGGGTTGGAAGGGACCTCGAGAGATCATCGGGTCCAACCCCCCTGCCAAAGCAGCTCCCTAGCACATATTGCACAGATAGGCGTCCAGACGGGTCTTGAATATCTCCAGAGAAGGAGACTCCACCACCTCCCTGGGCAGCCTGTCCCAGGGCTCTGTCACCCTCACTGTGTAAAAGTTCCTCCGCATGTTGGTGCGGAACTTCCTGTGCTCCAATTTGCAGCCATTGCCCCTTGTCCTGTCTCCACAGACCACTGAAAAGGGGTTGGCCAATTCCCCCTGCATCCCATACTTAAGATATTTATAAACATTAATTAGGTCCCCCCCTTAGTCTTCTTTTCCCCAAGCTGAACAGTCCCAGCTAACCAGCTCTACCAAGGCAAGGCAGTCTCACCATGGCTGTCTAGGACCACTGTGCTGCTGAAGCATGAGAAAAAGCCACCGAATGTTGTCAAAGCAATGCCAACAGAAAAGCAACATCCCACGTGTCCCTCTCCTTTTCTCTCCTGCAATCACCAGGTATTGTGCAGGTAGTCCCTGTGTTGGTGGTGAGACGCTGAGGCTTCTTGAGTTTCAACTCCTATTTTTCTAAAATTGAGTTGTGGCAAGAGCACTTCAAAATTCCTTATATTTTTCAAAAGTGAGACGTTTATTCCCAACTCCTCACACGGCAGCCGTCACAGACACCAGATCTGGAAGCGCAACTCAAGCCTGCAGCTTCCACAGACACTTACCAGCTAATGCAGCTGAGGTTCTCCTCTACTCCTCCGTGCCTTTTAAATACATTACAATTAATAACTCTGAATTTTCACATGGGAAAATAAAGCCACTAAAATGGCCCTGTAATCAATATACTTGCTGCTACTGAAACATAAGGAAATGTGTGTAAATACATTTTAAAGAAAAAACCTGGTTTTGTGTCATTCAAGCATATTCTAATTCGTCATGCAAACTTATATCCAGGGACTTATAAGTTAAGAATGAATAAACACTGTTTAACAGCCCTCATTCATCTCAGCAATATATGTAACATTAATAGCATGCAAACAGCATGCAATGCTACCTGAAGGCACTGAGAGAATTAGTCCTGAATGTAAAGCTACCATCAGCCTTAGTACTTTGTATCTCACAACTACTCCAGTCATCGCATCTCCCGAATTCTTCTGTTTTCTTATGCATTTAATTTTTCTCACATAGCTTCTCCCACAGTAATAACAAGTGAGGACACTGGCCAGTTTGGAAGGCAGCAGGTGGTATATGAGAAGACTTGACAAGAAATCTGACTGCATTTATACAGTCCTAAGAGAAACAGTGTCAAGGAATCCTTAAGAGACGCTCTGCTCACAGGAAAGCAGAATTTAATAAACCAGAGAGAAGCTGGACTCCTTTCTCTGGTGCAATAGCATGCTCCAGAGAGGTTATTGTGTTCTTTTTGACATCCTCAATGTTTATTCCCATAAGTAGATGGCACAAAATGTTTCTACAGTGTGACTACTGATCAAAGGCTGTGCAGCTGTAATATTCAGGCGTGATTTGTGAAGGTCCCCTGCCTGTCCTGATCCTTTCCCTTCTTTGCTAATTCTTCACATGTCCATTCCAACTACCCACTCCCAGGGAAAGCCAACCACATCCATGCCAAGCTCGGCATTTACTGCTCGGGTTCTGCATGAAGCTAACTTTGTGCTGCTTCATCTGCTCCTTATATACCTAACAAGCATATGTTGGCCAGGTTGATCCTGACTGGTTGGAGTTTCCTACAGAGAGCCTTGCTCCCTGCACTTGCCCGCCTCTTCTCTGATGACACCTCTCTCCTCTGCCAGTTTAAGCAGAAATAATCTGCCTCTCTCAGAAATAATCCTGTGCCTTCCCTCAGCTGACCTTGCATGTAATGGAGGCAAATAAGTCGGTTGTCCTAATTCTTAAATACAGACCTTTTCATTCTGTAGCAAGTTATGGTACTGTATGGTACTGTATGGCGGGTTATGGTTCTGTAAAATTTCTTGCCTTTTACTACAGACATCAAGACTGACAAAGAAAAGTATTAAAGTTAATTGCAAGACTAATTGACCTGCTATATAGTTAGAGAAACTTTAAAATTAGTTAAATGTAAAAGTCATTCTTTACTTGCTGCATGATACAAGTCTTTGACACCTACGTGGTTGACTTCATCTGAGTGATAAGTCTGCAAATGTTATTACCCTAATTTTGATCCTAGAGACCTGAAGTACCAGAGCATCAGACCCAAGTCAGGAAGACTTCACAGAGCAAAGATAGGGAAAAGGATTTCATAAACGTGAAGAACTGAAGACGTGACAGATTGAGGCCCCCAAAAGAGAGGCTGTATCTGAAATCGCCTCTATATCCTGGATGAACACACTTAAGGTTTAAGGTGTTAAAATTTTGACTGGATTTAGGAATTTAGTCGCTCCTGTGATGCTCTTTCTGACCCATCTTCCAAACAACAAACAGGGCTTTGCACACCCTCATGGTCGGGGCACTCAGCCAGGAAGGAAAGATTGGGGCTCAGGTCCTTTCTCTGACACAAAAAGCTCAAACTCAACCCTCCCGAAGTTAGAGTGGCTCAAGAGAAGCCCATTAGTTTGCAGCCCTCAGCACAGAGCTCACTGCCCTGAGGTCAGGCACAGCCTGCCCAATGAATTTTGCTGGAGAGGAATGAGTTTTAGCAGTTGTTTAAACGCTCTGCTAAACTGGGTACATAAAGAAAAGACACCAACATCCACATCACGGCTCCGTAAGAACCATTATACATGGGGTGTCAGGACTGTGGGACCGTTGAGCCAAAATACATTTCTACTGCAAGGAGAAGAAGATCCAAAGCAATTATGAAACACAATATATGAATAATATTTGGATAAGTTCAGTGTAAAATACTGCTCTGTCCTTACGTTAGGCTGATTGCAGCCTGTTATTCCAGCCATGAAGAGAGGACACATTTCAGTGAACATTTGGCCAAAATCAGAAACCTCCCTGAGAACAAGGGTGGAGGCCAAAAGTCAGGAGGAAGCTGCGGGCTGGCTAAAGCCCTATCATACTAATAACACAAAGCATGTTTTTCTTAGTTTCAGTTTAACTTCAGAGTTCCAGCAGTTCGCTGTTATGTGGTACAATATTTTTCCCCTTAGTCTCACAGTCAGATTAATTCCTGAACTGCAGTGCAATGGAACTTTTGATTTAAGAGATTTGCCAAGGAAATCTAGATTGAAACTCAAGGTTTAGCCAGTACATAAATCAAAGGTGGGATCACTTCAAAGATTCCTTCATCTACTTGGCATAGACTTGGTTCATTTAAAACCTCCTTTCTCATAACTGTACCTTTATTAAGATTTGAACATTTATAAAATGAGGAATGAGGTCTTATAGAGGTTGCTATAATCACTTCCCCTGAAAAGAAAAGTTGATAGAGAAACAGTGAACATGGGAGAGGACAGGTCATCTCCTGGCTACGGATGGCTACTGATTTTATGGGGTCCTGTCTCAGAAGTAAGGCTCTGCAGTAAACTTGCTTCCTGGCTCTGCCATAGATTTCCTGTGTGAGACCAATTCAGTTAATCTCTCAGGGCAAAAGTCATCCCATCGCACTTCAGGAACTCAGCTGAAGTGCTGAAATTAGGAGCCCGTTTACCCCACACTGTCTTTTTGCTACAGCGAATATGGCAAACCCTACCTGTTTTGGTTCTCTATAGAGGGATCTTTTAACTGATTAACTTCAAATAAGTACCCTTAATTTTTAAGATTTGTAAGTATGGTGTTTCAGTGTTTCTAAGTATGGTGTTCCCCATTTCTAAACCAGGAATGTTCTAGGGTTTTTTCTTCCTATCCTCTGCTTTTCTTTTCAATTTAGGCTTGAATCCTGCAAAGAAACCTATCAGTGCTGGTTCCTGGCTTCACATGGCTTCTTCAGTTTGGCTTAGCATCCTCAGTAAGGCACTCAAGGCATCTGTGGCACCTGGCCTAGAGGAAAGGAGGCAACAAGGAGAAGCAACAGCAGAAGACAGTGCCCAAAAGGGAACAGGTAAAACAAGGGAAAAGATACTGCTTAACAATTAACCAGAGCAAATATTTGCAATGAATTTCACATAGAGATCTGAGTTGTCTAATAGGCCTATGTGAGGAACCAGAATTAAAGTTCAAGCAGGTTGAAATATCTGAGGGAAGATTTTATAGACATAAATAAACCCTGGCACTAATTTACAGATTGAAATATCTGAGGAGAGGTTTTATAGACATAAATAAACCTTGGCACTATTTTACAGTCACAAAAGTAATTTTCTGTGATTTGACCAAGCCTTTTTTCTGCACTGGTAGAATAGTGCAGGATGAGCAGATAGCAACTTGTGACTGGTAACAGAAGCAACCTAGGATTTCCTGACTGGCAGATGGTCCTCACTTAAGCCAGAATTCCACTTAGAGTCCAGATAATTTCACTTCAATATTAATTACAAAAAATACTTAGCAAACTTGAGGGAAATGCATATAGAATGAACAGAAAGGCCTAAAGAATCTTGAGCCTTACTTTCAAGGGTATTAAAAAAAAAAAGGGAAAAAACGCGCACTTAAAATAATTACATTCCATATGTAAACAATGTGTGCAGAAAAGGGTCTTTAAATAAATGGGTTTTGATAAATATTTGACCGAATGAAGTGCTATACACTGTATGAGAGTTGTATAAATAAGTTGAGATGAAAGTCCCTTGAAATGCAATGAATCATTTAAAAAAAGGATTTGATATACGGAAGCAATACATCATTAATTTTTCATACCTAACATTAAAAAAGCACACACACATTGCAAATACAGTGAAATCTATCTAAGGGCTTGGTTATAGAAAGTTTTGACATAGTTCTGCTATCTACTCCTAATTGGGTTCAACGTTGCAGGGCTGTAGCTGTTTGCTGTGCTATTATTTCTTGTTAAGTCCTGGTTTGGATGGCTGCTGTGATTTACTGTCCCCTAAAGATTTTATCCTCCTCATCCTCACTAACTCACAAGACAGCATCACTCACCCAACTGCTAGCAACCGTCTCACCACAGGGTAGTAGGTGAACCCTGTAGGTCTCGTTATGGACTCGCTATAGCCAATTCCTATAAACTGGAAGATGAGAACTGCCTGAGCCCCTTCACAGATGACGGATGCAGATTAGCAGATCTAAACAATTAGTTAGGGTGAGGGAATGAGCCCTTAGACAATTAGAGCAGTTAAGCATCCTGCTGACAGCTGTGGTGACAGCAGACAGTAAAACTACACTTGATGAAATGAGAAAACTCTCTGCCTTTTTGATTTACAGGCAAGTTTACTTACAGGCTTTAAGGTGTTTAACTACAGTGGTCACAAACCAGGCACTAATATCCTTCTATCTGCAGCAAACAATGTGGCAGGCGCAGGCTGACATAGCTCAGTTCTGGCAATTTTTGTCAACTGTGTTTGTTTGAAAGAAGAAGGCAAACTTGGTGAGCAAAAGGAGACAAAGTCAATGCTTGAGCTGTTACTGGTGTGAGGGAGAGATTTGATGCCATGAGGTATATGAGGATTGGAGATGTTTTGTGCTCCGCCCCCCCCCAACCCTGGCTAAGAATTTTCCATTAAAACCTGCCACTTGCAAGCTTTTGTTTAAAGTCACACAGCAGCTGTTTGGTGAATGTGTTTTTTGTATCCCTTAAGAACAAATGATCCCTTGTTTTTAACCCTTTGATTTGGGGAGCTTGTATATCCAGGTGTGCACTATTCCCTTTCCAATGTGCTACCATTACCCAGAAGACAGATTTCAAATATTTGTGGTCAGTTCAATGGAATTTGCTTTAAATGCCAACAAAAATTAATATGTACAAATTCTACTGGGTTTTGTGTATGGGTTTTGTCTTAGAGTTGTTTTCTGGAGCCAGGGGAGGGAGGGCGTGTTTTAAATGACTGTGTCAAGCTGAGAGACAGATGTGAATTTTCTTTGATCCAGGAGAGGATACATTGTCAAATGCTTCAGAGTCTTCAGACAATGCTCATCCATGAGATCAAGGAGAAAAATGTATGTTGCTATACACTTTTTCTCACTTAGATGTTAGAATTACCAGACACTAAAAACTAAATTTAAAGGTACTGCAGTGCTTCATAGCATATCTGGAAAAGGACCTATAAACCAGGCAATCGCTATTAATTGTTAAGGTGTGATAACAACTCAAAGTATAAGAATCAACCTGATTTATTATGTCAGGTCAGCAAGTAAATGGATGTAATATCTATTGATGCAATTAAAACTCTAAATATTACCTTAATGGATTAGAACTGTACAGTATCATTCATTTCAGCAAGGTGACAGGCATCCCTATGTGGATCACCAGCAACAGTAGGGCTTACCATTAGAGATATGCAATATTCTCCTGTTTTCATGTTTAACTGTAAATGTGAACCTCTGCTGCCATTAGACAATGTTCACTGAAATACATGAAGCAGAGATCTCTTCTGTGCATACCAGGCCTGATGGACGGTTTCCAAGTGAACCCAGGCCTTTCATTGCATTTCTCTTTGGCTTCACTTACCTGTGACACTACAAAAGAAAGTGCAGTGGGTCCAGTTCTAAGGTAGATGGAAAACAGAGCTTCACCTGAATCAGTTCCACTTCAGTGGATGAAAGTCCACTTCCATTGGCATCAGTAGGATGCCCTGGGAATTTCTTCAGGAGAAGATCTGTTCTATTTGATTAATTGTCAGTAAACCAGGTGGTTTTTTTAAATACCTCAGGCTATAAATTCAGCAGATCTTCCCCCACTATTGTGCACAGCAATAGCACCATCAGGTTACACTCTGAATGTAGCGAGAGAGTTCATTGTGTAAGATTATTATCATTCCGTTCAGAAAAGGACTCTATTTATCTTTTTATTTTCAATCCAGCGAGCCACCAGGATAATTCATTGGCAGGTTTGCATGAGGAAAACCATGCTTACCCAACATGGCATGTTTTGATTTTTGCCTGAAAGATGTAATTAAGTTTCATTATATGGCCCCATGCCAAACAAAGGTGGGCATAGTTGTAGGTGTAGGAAAAATTGTTTTCACTTTTGCATGGAAACTAGTGAGAATGGTTAAGAACTGCAAGGGAGAGACCACCAGCAAAGCAATATTGTTATGAAATGCAGAAGGTGATAAGTAATTGGGTTAACTATTCACTCACACAATGTTAGTGATACTTTACAGAGGAGCAAATGTTGAAGAAGAGTACAGTACTCGTCCAAACATACCAGGTCTGAATATGCTTCAGTTCAGAGTTTTCAGTGCAACACACCAACTTCTGAAACTTTAAAATAATGCAGTGCTGAGCTCACTCTTCTTCCTACCTCTACCTCCACAGGTGTAAAGTTAGCATTTTAGCACTTACTGGTAGTACTTTACAGAGATCATCTCTTTCCATGATATTCTTGGTGGACAGAAAAGGTCTTCCACTTGGTAGGACAGTCTCTCACTGCATGGAAAGGACTATGACCTGCCAGGAATTCTCCACAGGCAAATCAAGAAATGAGCCAAATCACCTCTCTTGCCCAGGTGACTAATAATCAGCTAGGGAGACAAATCACCTCCTTTTCATGTCAAAAGTGACGATTAATTCCAGATTTGGATTTCAGAAGAGGGCTTTCATTTAGTTCAGCAAACGAAGGAGAGAACAGATGTTCCCACGTAAAATCAGCATTTTTATTATAGTATAAAGTCTAAGTGTGTGCACCCCATGACTACCTAGAGGCATCACAACAATAATTATCCATTAATGGTTTTCATTTGTAGACGTTCAGGACACTTTTCAAAAATAACTTTACCGAGTACCTTAGAGGAGAGAAGTGAAGTGGCCCTTCCTTCCACATCATTCAGAAAGGTAAAACGTAGGTCTCCTGATCTGTGTAACGCCCTGTCTTCTACTGTATGTGGAAGTTCTGACAGCTTCCAGAGGTGAACAACTGTCCCAGCTACTCTGTCCCAGACAGAAAATGGCCATATGTATGACAGACAAGGTTTTGCATTTCAAATAAGAACTCTGCTAACATACTGGCTCTCGACAAGGGGTGTCACATGCAAAGAAAGCAGCCTACATCATCTAATCTACTCTTTGGGTCGGGTTTTTATGGGTTTTGCATTTTTAAAAAGAAGATATGAACTAGAAGAAACAGGTTTCACAGTGCCTACAGCCCAGGTAGGACAAGTTAAGAAGGAAATAATGAAGACCTCAGGCAAATTCTGTTCACGTGGCGATCTGGAGGGTGAGGCAGAAAGCAGATCCTTACAGGACAGCTTGAGACCAACCCTGTTCACATTTTTTTGCTGTTATTGTTCATCCTGCCAGGAAAGTCATTCGGTTTGGTGCCTTGAAGCCAGCTGGCACAAAGGCTTTTGGCTAGCGCAGCGACAGACTGAGTGCAAGAAGCTGGACATTACCTGAAATAAAATTCTTCCATAGGGTGCTGTGGGCCTGGGCACTGCGGCCAGGAGGAGACTTGCTGTGTTCATAACACGCACTGCTAGTATTGCTTTTCTTCATGTCTCCTCACAGATGTCTTTTTTCCCAAATACGCCTCTCCCTTCTGATTCCCTCAGCTGATACCAAGTCTCTACTTGGCTCTATTTTCCATCTGATGGCTCCATTGTGTTGTCTTTCCCTGCCTAACCACCAAGGGCAGAGGGGACACCTTCCTCCTGCCTTCCCCTTCTCACTTTGTTCTTTGTCACCCCTTTTTTATGACCCTCTGCAAGCTGCTGCAAGAAGAACAGGACTAGACTCTCTTCTGGAGAGGTGCTGCCCGGCCTTAAACCAAGCCCAAATTTAATTGTTTTCTTGTTTCTCGTATGTCATCATTGTAATTCTGGACTCCACTGTTGTGGAAAGCTCTTCGTTTTATTGTCCTTTTTAATTATGAAATCCTTTCCTCAGTAATTCACTGTGACTCGGTAACTGACTCCACATGGTTACGACGTGACTGTCCTGATTGAATTACTGGAAGTACAGAGCCGGCTGAGCCGCACGCATGTGAGGCACAGCACAGCACGGAGCTCCCTTCGGCGGGCGCCCTGGCGTCACTGAGGTTGGGACTGGGGCTCCTTCCCCTGCTCGCCCCTTTGCCACTGGGAAGGTCTGGTCCCCCTGCTTTGACCACCCCAGTGATGAACCCCTCCATGGCTCTTTCACTTGTTGATGCTAATGAACCTATGGTGGTGGCAACTGCTACCGGGTCCGGCAGGCCAAGGAGGGTATTCAGGCACATGCTGAGCCAAAGGCAATGTTTACAGTGTGCAGATACTGACACTGATAGCCTGCAATTCAGGCTCTGGTGGTGCTGGACACATGCACCCTCATCACTGGGTTGTGCTAGCTACCCACAAAAGAAGGTGCAGGACAAGGCGTGCAGTGCCCACCCTGGGACCACGAACAGGCTGGGAGTTGTGGTATTTCCACCACAGATCCACGTCCATCTTCCCGTCTTCAAAGAAAGAAGGGGGCGATGTGCCTAGCAGGGGTTCCCAAGCTGTGGGTGGTTTCCTTTAATTTAGAAAAGCATCTGATACAGCATGTCACGAAACGTCATGTTTATTTAATTCTTCTTTTGTTTGGATATGATTACTGTCACGTGGAATGGAAACTGAGTGATGTGCCATGAGCAAAAAAAAATAGTAATAATTGGAGGATGGTTTAAATCAGCTCGTACTGAATTGGGGAAGGGAGAAGAAATGTTCAGTTTAGGTCCGAGCAAATTAGGAATATTTAACCTTTTTGTTAATGAGTATAAAGGAGAAGGTGAAGTTTAGCAGGCCATTAACCAACAGTACACTGACAACGGCAACTGTCTTTGCTTCTTTGCCCCCACAAGCACTGGTGAGAACTCAAGGAATTGCAATAGGATTTATTAGGAAAACAGAAAACCAGAATTCAAATAAATAAATATGTATACAATTTATTTAGTTAAGGAATGTTTAACATACGTCCTAGCAGGTTAAGCATACCACACTGCTAGATGAAGGGAGAAGTTGTCTAGGAGAAGTGTCTGGACACAAGACCAGGGCTGCTACAGAGAAGCCACACAAATAGAAAGGTGGTTTTGCCTGATGAAGGCTGACAAAGGAGAAGGGGGAAACTGAAGATGTGGAGGGAAAGATAGGGCAGGACTGACACGCATGAGCATCCCAAAATGAACACACCAAGAGCAGATACAGTTCAAAATAGTTACTCTCTCTATGTATTTTTGAGATCTAAAGCAAGAGTGCCTTGGGTTTTGGCTGGGGTTTTTTTATTAAATTCTGTGAACTGTTTTCATAAGGAACCTAACACAGATGCAAACAGGAAAAAAACTGAAAAAAGCGGTGTGGTGAGGAGAGAGGGAATGGCTTGTGCAATTTACACAAAGATTTCAGTCAATGTCCAACCAAACCACAGCGCAGAATAAAGGCACTGTATCAATGGATTTTCCCCAAAGGATTTCAGTAGATTCTCTTGAGCCTGTGGATGCTGTGCCTATGTTGACCTCACCTCTCCCTTTCCATTCAGCCTTTCTTTGAAAGAGAACCCTCGATGTTTCTGGGGACAAGGCACGTGTGTGGCTCAGCATTTCGACAAGCAAGTCCCTGGCTGCCCGCAGCGGGAGGGCACCAGCAGAGAGACCCCCGGGGGGTTGGACCCGATGATCTCTCGAGGTCCCTTCCAACCCCTACAATTCTCTGGTTCTGTGAAGAGCAGGACACCAGTTTCTGCCGGCTGTGACGTAGCTGCAAAGCCCGGTGAACACATGCCTTAGGCTGCCACCACATGGTGAGAGCAAGGAATTGGGGAGAGCATCCCGTTTATCGGCAATTTCCCTGGCGTTGCCACGCTCCCAGAGATTTTATTCGAAGGACCTTCTTTTCAGATCTAACTTGGGGGGTGGGTGGGTGGGGGAGGGCGGGGGCGCGGGGAATAAAAATCCGCCAGTGATTGTATTGGATGCTCGGGTATAAATTCACCTCCAGCAGAACCTCTTCATTGTTTCATTTTCTTTTTTCTTGCATGGTAAGGGTTTTTGTTATGCCCAGCTAATACAAAGAACCAAGGCAGAAACTACTTCATAAAAAGGGCTTTTTTAAATTCATTTGTTTGCCCCGGCCCAGTGTTATCACTTTCACTTTTTGGTCTAAGTCCCAGTTGGCATTTCTTAGCTTGTTTGAAGGTACTGGAACATAAAGCAATCTTCAATGATATCATGATTTGTCCTTTGTGACTGTTTGTGATGCTGCAAACATAAAGGAGACCCCCTTCAAGGTCAGTTTTTAGTGTAGATTTTCTATAAAAATATCATTATGAGAAAAAGCCTGCAATTGGTTCTATAGAAGTGCCATTTATAAATAGTTGTAACTACTTTAAATCTGTTCAGACATCGGGTGAAGAGCATTTTCACCCTTGGTGGCAATTGCTGGGACAATATTTAGGGACACAGGGTGGCCAAACTCCAAGCTGTAAACGGAGTCCTGTTGTCTGGGCTAAAACGTATGAGACTTTTGAAAAGTTCTGTGAATTACAGTGGCCTTTTAGTGCTTGGTAACAGGAATTAAGAACTTGATTTTACATGTAACCTTAAAACAAGCCCCTGCTAAGGTTCCGTTTGCCCTGCTCACAGTCCTTCCCTCGGCAGCTCCCATCCCGCCTCTCTGGGTGGAAGTGCAGGAAAATCTCCCTGTGGCTCCAAGTGACTCACAGACCAACCCTAGCAGGGGACTATATATATATATATATATATATATATATACACTTTTTTTTTTTTTTTTTAGTGTCACTGCATGAAGAACTTTATTTAAGTGTATGGGTTTGAACTTTTTTACAGCAATATAAATGCAAATAACTCCAGGGAAAAATAGTATTTGACTTAAAGTTACACCTGATCTCCATTAGTCTAAAAACTGCTCCTCGGCTCATTTATACCAGTATAACTCTGGATTAAATATTCTTTATGTGGTGGAGATGTTTTCTTTAAAAATTAACGAATGAGATGTGCTTCAGGGCACAAAGCATGGTAAGTTTTTGAGGAAAAGAGAGTAAAACACTCAACATATACACCTTTTAAAATACTTTACGTTAGATTTTTTACCATTGCAACATAATGTTTATGAGCAACATTTTTATTGTTGCTATCAGTTTCCAAAAACATGTGATGGAAATGCCCCAAACTGAGAGAATATTTCCATTCACTTTTGTTCCTTTTTCTTCATCAAGTACATTGCAAAATACTGCTGTTACCAGCTGAGATACAGATTTTTCCAAGCTGCCCCTCCAGCCCATATGCCTTTATCTATAAGCAGTCATTTAAATAGCATTCCCAATGCATATTCTTCTCACAGACCTTGAAGCCTCATTCGGAGTTTTAACAGAATGTCCCATGTATAAATATGTATTTGGGGAGCTCTAAAAGCCGAGCTCTGACCTGCTGTGCAAGGGGCTGTTGCAGCGCAGCGCATCGGGGAGCACACCCAGGCACTTACATCGCAGCGCTTCTCAGCTGCTCCCAGCACTGAGTTTCTCACTTGTTCAAAGCCACAGGGCAGCTTTGATGGAAAAAAATACTGAAGGAATGAAAGAAAGAAAGAAAAGAAAGAAAGACAGACAGAAAGAAAGAAAGGCAGACAGAAAACGAAAGAAAGAAAGAAAGAAAGAAAGAAAGAAAGAAAGAAAGAAAGAAAGAAAGAAAGAAAGAAAGAAAGAAAGAAAGAAAGAAAGAAAGAAAGAAAGAAAGAAAGAAAGAAAGAAAGAAAGAAAGAAAGAAAGGTGACTCGAGGTGTTTCCAAACATTAAAAAGCTGTCATATTTATTTTGTTCTTTTGCCCTTATCTGCATTAAGTGCTGGCCTGAACTGTTTGCCATTAAAAATCACAGCCCTGAGAAGGAGCTAATGAAAGTACAAAATAAATAAAGAGATAGATAGTAACCCTGCCACACCTCTGCTTTAATACTGTGTTTTCAAAGCTAAGCAAAATAACAAACGAGTGAGTGAAGGCATGAAACCGGATCCAAGATCTTTCTTGTCTCATTTCAATCCAGAATAAAATTTTAGTAAAGAATTAAAATAATGAAAGTCCCAATGACTCCTTGCCCCCAGGTCTCACAGCATTCAGATCAAGGTGCTCTGTGCCTGCCAACTCCGCAAAGCAGTGGAAGGAAGAAATAAAATGCCTCCTCCTAAAGGTAAGTGAAGAGGCATGGCTGCCCAAACACTTGAACTGGTTTTCCCTCGTATAAAAAGGAAAGATTTCTTTTCATCTCCTCATTTTCAGAAAATTGAGTAAGAGCAGAAGTAACTGGAGGTCCAAGGATAAAAAAATCCACATCCACTTCCAACACACGGTGTTTGAACAGAACATTTGAATGATGTTTTACATTAAAACCACAGAACAAAAACTACAGCGTCTTAGATATTAAGGGCTATATTGTAATTCCTGCTTTTGAAGTGAGAGAAGTAACAGCTAAGCACATCCCTAGCAAATACCAGGGAGGGTCGGGGCTCCCTGACTGCCTCACACCCCCCACCATCCTGAGCTCTGTCCCAAAGTACCCGAAGCCTCAAAGTCTCTTAAGGAACAGCATCAGCAACTATAAATGCTTAACATGCTTTAGGCAGCAGGAAATACACCTTAACCCCTTCCACAGCTATGATTTCACAGCACCAGCAGGAAAAGCCCAGTGGCAAAGTAGCTA
Organism: Porphyrio hochstetteri; assembly: GCA_020800305.1. Classification (NCBI taxonomy): domain Eukaryota; kingdom Metazoa; phylum Chordata; class Aves; order Gruiformes; family Rallidae; genus Porphyrio; species Porphyrio hochstetteri. The sequence continues at coordinate 87,557,604 of CM036907.1, forward strand.
ATGCTTCAGTCACGCTCTTCAGAGAGCTGGGAGGTGTAAGTGGAGAAGACAAATGGTCTCCGAGGGTCTGTCAATGCCCAAAATGTTGAAAGTCACATCCCACTTCCCCTGACACCAAGCACTGGTGGTGGCAGGCGGGCTCTGTGCACCTGTGGTGGTTTTCTGCAAGAAGATGATCTGGGGCCATTCAACCCAAAACTGAAAGGGGATCTGTTACTGTCACGGTTCCTTACCAAAAGACAACCAATCCTGCACGAATTCATTATCCTGCTTTTCCTGCTTTTAGCTCTCAAAGAATGAAAAAGGAGATTTCCAGAAATGAGAAAGAAATGTGAAATATCGGTACGTCACGTGATCAATTTCTCTCCTGATGAGGAAATCTGCCTACTGCAATTTACCTTCTGCCTGGGACACGGTATCTCTGCACAGAAGAGCTGCCTGAGACTTAAGCAGTTCTTAAAACTTCCCAAAAAACTGATTAAGAGGGAGTTAAGGAGTTTATAGGTCTTGTGGGGCTTTGCTACGCAGAGCTGAATTTGAACTTCATAGTAGCCTCAAGACAGAAAGCTCACCTGCATTTCAGATCTTTTGAAATGATTTTGTTTTCCGTCTTTTCTTCAACAACAAGTCTTGGAATAATGAGATGAAAAAAGGCCATTTGGCATCACCATTTTTCATACACTTCTCTGCATAGTACATGATACATGTCTAGTGCTTGGCACATTAGATTACTATTTTGCGCTTTTCTGTCTAAAAAATATGTTGGTTTTTAATTGCTTGTCTCACTGAAAAAAAACCAAAGCATAGAAGGTTGGCTTGATTAACCAAAACTACAGTTCTAGACCCATTTCACCATCCTCCTTTCCCTTGCTTCCCTTGACAAACTTTTTCTTTTAAACCATACCTCATCAGTATCGGACCTCCCCAAGTAATGGGTGTGGGAAGCAGGAAAAATTGTACCCATCTCCTATTCACAAATCAGTGTAAGCTTCATTGCTAGTTCGTTGAAAATTAAAATTGATTTTATGAGGAATTTTCAATGTTGTATTTCATATGCTTCAGGGTAGATTTTGTCCAGTCAGTCTCACCACAGTGACATAATACAGATGCGGCCGTGACGCTGTCTGATGGCAGACATGCTCTTGGAATTACATAAAAAGAAAATAATTGGGAAGAGATCGTCCTGGAAAATCTTTGTATTATATAAATTATGAATTACAAAAATTGTATAAGATACCTGAGCTCTGATTTTGGGTGCACAGATGTGAACAAAACCTACCCAAAAACAAACCAGAAAAACAAAGCAACTGTTTAAAATATGTCTGACCTAGATTATAACACAAAATGAAGGCTTAACTAAAGAGAGCTCTTCTGTCCCAAAAGAACTCTGAATTCATCTTAAGGTTTATTACTGCCAGCTTCCTGACCAGGGATTTACAAACCCAGCTCTAGTTGTTTATATGGTAAACAGCGTTTGAAAGTAACAAAAGTAAGCTGTATTAGTTGAAGGGGTTTAGGGCTTTTTTTTGTTTGTTTTGGTTAGGGGTGTTTTTTTTGTGCAGTTGCATATCTTGCACTTGCAGTGTCAGGTCTGATGAAGTGTGAGCTGCGAACGGCTGCATGAAATAATCTCATGCTTGTTTCTGGGGCTCCTTCACGTCCTCCCAGTGTTAATTTATGAAACCACATCTCTCACATGGTCGAGCGTTAAAAAACACCCTAATTTTTACGGTAAAATGAATTTTGCATTTAAGTAACAATTTTTGCCCCCTAGTCTTTGTAGGGGACTTGAGCCCAGCTCTTTGTGTCTGCAGCCAGTTTAAAATTTCAAAGTTGCAGCCACTGTCTGCGAGGCGCTCTGGGCGCGCTGGCCTGAAGCCCCCCCACATACTAACACCACCGCCACTTCTCTTGAAGACTTGTACAGATGCCTCGAGGCATCTTTCAGCAACAGTATCAGATTTGCTTATAGTGCTGAAGCAAATGTTTTCATGGTCTGTCACCTTGATTTTATTAAAGGTGTTGGGCTGGGCTATTATCCAGTGCTGGAAAAGTCCCCTATAGAGGCTTTGTATTAGGTGGGGAGTTTAGAACGGCCAAGCATTTTCAGCCCATCATAAAATTTTCTTTGCGTGGTGCGAGGCAGAGCGCTTTCACAATGACTCTAACCCAGAAAGATGCTCTGCGGGTACTTCAGGCTCTGGGCTTTTGCAGTTTGTGCCTCTGAAACTTTGATTTTGCACACCCCCCCCCCCCCCCCGAGGCTTGACTTTGCTTTCCTAGGATTTTTATTTCTCCTGCTTGAGAAAGCACCCCATGCTGGAAAGCTTCTCCTTGCAAATAGCTGTGTGCCTGGCTTACATGCGTGACATCATCAAAGCGTTATTTTCATAAAGAGCCTGATTAATCATTGCTCTAAAGAGAACAATCCAGGCTTATTCTATAGCTTTAGCACACAGTTGTTGTTCAGTTTTTACTTTGTTTTAGCCACAGTGACGTAAATAAGAATAACTTGAGATCAAAGATTTTCTAAGAGTTGTCGGAAACGTCATGTGTGTGCAGGTGCCTTGCTCTGCGCTGGAATCTGGGGACCCTGTTGAAAGGAGGCTGGGGTGGTGGTGGTGTTTTCCAAAAGGTACTGAACATCTTCATGAGAAATGGGGATTTTTACTGGGGCAAATTCAGAGGTGCTGAGTTAAATGCAGTCCTTCATTTAAACCCAAGCCGTTCTTGCGTACCAGCGTAAAGAGTTCAGTCGTCTGCTGTTTATACAGCAAAGGCAAGGCGAGTGTGCACAACGGGACCCACATGCAAAGCAGAGGGATTGTGTGTGGTCTGAGTGGACTTTTTTTGTCATCCTGTTTGGGAACCAGTTCAGGATCTGTTTCTGTTGGCAGTTTCCTCCTGTTGTGAATATATTAGTGCATTTCTCAAGGCCTCTGTGCAGCTGAAAGGCTAGTAACTTAAGCCCAGAGTATGACAGACAATCATCTTCCATCAGTTCAGACATGGGTGATGGGATGAAAAAGAAGAGATTACATCTCTGAAAACAAAGGAACTAATGCAGGCCAAGACCAGCCAGTAGGCTGTAATCTCTGTTTTACCATAAATGTACAAAAATATCTTATCTCTGGTTTTACAGAGTTGTGCGAGAGCGGTTGCAGCTCTTGGGCGCACCAGCCAGCTCTAAGTGGTGGCTCAGAAAAATGACAAGACTAGAAGCAGCAGCTTAGGGAATGAAAAAAAGACACCTCATAAAATTCCAGATAGGAAAAAAAAAAAAAAATTATCTGACCATCCATCGTTCCTTAAGAAGTTATTTTAAATATTTCACTTCACATTAAAAAAGAGATTTATGCAAGATGTGAGACTTTAAACCAGCCGGCCAGTAGAAACACGCAGCACTGCATTCAAATACCCCATTTGCCACCGGTGCCAGTGGATTATGAAGGTATAAGATTTACATTAATCCTTCAGTGAGCAAAAGTCAAGTGCCAGTTCCTTAACGCAAACCGCATTGCAACGCAAGTGTGCCACAGACCTCTCCCCCAGTTCACATCTGCAAATATTATCTCATACAGGGGGCGGTGGGGGGGGGCGGGGCGGGGTGGGTAAGAAAGCAACTCATACTGATTTTCCACCAAGGAGGAGGGTGCTCTGCATATCTCTTCTGTTAGGGCTTTGCTCAGCATCCCTGGGTTTGGGGGAATCATTTCCTGGCAAACATAGGGACAGTGGCTCACAGGTACATGGTGAATGCTGCTCCAAGCAGCACTTTCCCAGTCTTTTGGTAGATGTCATCCCTCTGTTTCTCCTCCTCCCTATTTTTTCCTTTTTTTTCCCCAGATTTCCAGATTCAGGACTGAAAATGAAGCGTAAATCTTACTGCCTAATAACCACGGCAGTTACTTCAATAAAATGTTACTTAAAAGTCAATGGGCTGCACATGTTAAAGACATTAGAGCTGTTAACAGACCATTGTAAAGTAAGCAGAATCTTTAATAACCTGCACGTAACACATAGCACCACAATTTTCGGTGCGAGGCAGGCTGCGAGCCCAGACTCTCTGCGCCAGGGCTCCCAGCAGAAGCCATTCCTGCATTCCTTGCCCTGACAGTGCAATGGGGCTAGAGACAGTGCTCAAACACCAAGGCCCACTGGCTGGCTTTGAGCGCAGCCAAATCCCTTATTTCCCGGAGCTGAGTGGAGGGCTGTGATGGCTGTGGGGCTCCTCGCGTTCGAGGGGCAGCTGAAGGTCCCTGACCCTAGCGCAGGCATGGGAAAGGGAGCACTGCTCCTTCCTGAAGGCAACATAACCCCTACTTGGCAGTGTTTTGTAGGGGGTCTTCAGGGGAAACCTTGTTTGGGAACAGATCTGGGGCAGGTAGCAGCAAAATGCATCTGAAAGGGGAGTGGTTAGCAGCGCCTGCTCCTTTGCCCCTGCCCCACTTCCGTCCCCTCCACAGCAGTTATGAGCTGGCAAAGGAAACATGCTTTGAATCAGTGTTGTACTTGCCTCTGAAATCTGTCTGGTAAGGAATGTACATGCTCACAGACCAGCTAAGCCTTGGACAATGCAACATCTTCACTATTTTCTCTGTCTTCTCCCCCTTTTTTATTTTCAGCTAAAGAGTATTCACACCCTCCAACCCTTCAAAAAAAGACCGAGGCAGGAAAACATAGAAAATGATTGTAATTTCATTTAAATATATATATATAAATAAAATACTTAAGTGGAAACATTTACAAATAAGCTGGAGGAGGATCTCTGCATCAGTATGGGATGATCTGCATGTGTTAGCATGAGGCATGCGGACATACTTACACAACCCAGAACATCTGCCTCCCCCATCTCCCTACATGCACATACAAGCATGCCCTTACCAGTATAAAAATGGATATTCTGGCCTCATAATTTACACCGGCACCTTCTTTGGCCCTTTCCAGATGCACATTACCACAATTTTGAAGCTGAATGTGCCTTAGTTGCCATGTCCAACTGCCTTTGAAGGATATGACGAGTCTTGTTGCTTTTCCTTTTGACCAAGCGCCTACTTACCGTGGTTGCTGTTCTTAGCACACAGGAAGAAAAGGTACAAATATGAGAGAACTTTTGGGATAGCCAGCAATACAGAGTGTCTCCAGCAAATTACTTTGCTCACTGTCATCTCTCATTCAAGTACTCTGCAAGCAGGATCTCCACAGTTTTTTTCTACCTCTGTAGACTGCATAATTGGGAAACTGCCCTTATTTTCCACCCCAAGGTTTCCTGAGGTCAAGTTTTGGCCCCTTGTCCCACCTGCAGCCCCGCAGTCTACCCCTCATGCTGTTATGATATTGTTACATCTTCCAAGCTGCCTCCTCTGATCCCATAACTCAGGTGTAAGCACAGATGACCTACTGACACGTCTCAATCTTACCTCCATCTCTCTTGCTGCTGTCCTCTGACGCCTTTCAGCACGCAGCATGCTGGTTTGATGGAAGACCTAGAAATGCCCACAACAGGTCAGGGTGTGGATCCAAGGAGAGTATGAGATTTCTCTGTATCTAAATGACAAGGCCAGCTTTCACATGAGCTCACTTTGCTGTCTGACTGTGCTGGAAGTACTGTTTTAATGAGTTCATTCTCAAGGGTTTTTTCAGACAGCACATATCTATCTTAGGAGTTAAGACAGCCCTCCCTACCTCCTTTTCAGCTTCTCCTTTAGCACTACCTAACACCGCACCCATGCTAGGGGTCTTGGGACTGGCCATGTTCCCGACAACCCCGTTACCCACACCATGACTGCATCAAGCCCTGTGTAGTATTAACACTTTCCAGGTTTCTCCCTTTCCAGATGATGTTGTTTTAAAGCAATGCACTGTAAATATTTTCAAATTCTTTCATGAATATTTTGAAAGTTGTCTCTCCTATCCCAGGCAATTCTGAACTAATTTTGAGGCAAGGTTTTATAAAACCCTACATCAAATGCTTGAGTATTTATTATTTGTTATTTATTTTGCCAAATGTCTCAAATGCATCTATAGGCGACAGGCCAGTGCTCTGATGTATAAGCCAAATACCATAAAGCTGTCTCCATGCAATTTAGAGAACTCTTTGATTATGCACGCTTTGGCTATATTTTTTACTAAATAATGATCTGGGTAGTTAAATTGCTCTAAAAGGTTTAGTATTTGTTGGGTTTAAGTACCTCAAGAGTCAATCCAGTAATTTTTCATGCTTACTTAACCAGGCTCTGTGATCTGTAAGTGATGGTAACTGATTTCTTTCTTTCTCCTGTCCTCCGTCTCCCTCAAAGGTTCTTCTTCACTTTCATTTTCATAAAAACACACTTGCATAAAGCCAAGTGGAAGAGTTGGGAACTTTAATAATTTTTGATCTTCTAGAAAGAATAGAATTCATGCTTTTCTGTATTTTTATTTGTGCATATGATGTATCTGTATACATACATTTATGTATACTTAAGAATAGTAGTGCTCTAGTTCTGACCAAGGCCTCTGGGTCATATAGCAAAACCAGTAAAATGATAATGTATAACAACTCATCAATAGAATGCCATGGACATTGTGGATAATTCTGACAACTAATGCCAGCTTTCAGTTAATCCATATTTTGACTGTCTTCTGTTGAACCCTTTCTAGCCCTTTTATGTGAGTTCTGAGTTTACAAAGGAATACAGAAGAAATTATTTTTGTTTTAAGTTAACTAAAAGCCTAAATTTAATGTAAATTAATTAAAACAGATTAATCACCACGTGGAAAACAGATTAATATTGGGTTTTTTTCAGTCAGATTCACTTTCTGATGTGCAAAGTCACCTTATTTCCCATAATATCTTATCAGCATGGGATGTGTTTTCATGTGACACAAAGGGTAAGCAGCAGGACACCCCCTCCCCACCCCACCCCCACCCAATAGCAGCTTTTCCATCAGTTGCAGTAATGGGTTGGAGAAAGACAACAACATTGATTAGCATCTTGGGAGCACCTTCTGCCTGTGACTGGTTCTGTTCAGTTCAGCGCAGTTCTTGGCAGGCAGTAGAAAATTTGAGGGAGGGTTACAGTAAGACAGTCTGGCAGAAGATGCAGGTATGCCACACCCAAGGGCCAGTTTCTAGGGGTGAGTGGGCAGACCTGAAACCCCCCTGCAAGAAGCATCTTTTGTCCATCATGGTAATTGTCTCGGGCTAAAACTGGCACTGTAGAGGCAGCTCTGAACTATCCTTCCCAACATTAATAGGGTATAATAGGTTATCTGTGCTCCTCCGCCCCCCATCACTCCTGATAAGGGATAGTTAGCTGTACTTATATGTGATTTTGCTTGGGATTTCAGAGACACATGTGGATTCCATATTTTCTTTACAGTATACGTACTATTCCATGGAAATGGGAAAAATATTACATAAGGATTTCAGTGTGTATATTATGGAACTTATTTTTCCTATGTATCTCAAGCTTGCTGCATCTTACACAGATTTTTGAGAGAGGTAACTGCACTCTCCTGTCCGGAAAATTATTTTCATATTGCTTTACTTGCATTTCTCAGACTTTGTTAAACATACTGCACTCATCTTGGAGCAAAACCAGACTTTCTAGTAAAAAATGTGTAGACAGCCACAAAAAATCCCTTCACTGCATGCAGATGTCAAACAACGCAAATATTTGGCCCAGTGGCAATGAACAGCTGAGAGTCCAAAACAAAGGAGGTAGCAGTAGCAGCATTATCAGGCAATTTCAAGAGCCCATCTTTTCTCAAGACCACTAATACACGAAGGTCTAGAAGGGCTTAAGAGACTCTCTTGAAGAAAGCCGTAAGTTGCCTCCACCATCTTGTCATAATTTTCAGCAGGTATTTTCTGAAGCCTGAACTCCCCTTTTATCACTCAGGCAGACGTGCAAACTCTTCTGTAAAACAGTTTTGCAGCAAGTACTGTTCCACAGGCTCACAAACAAAGCGTTCTTTCGACTCCTTTACACCGAGATGTAGTCTCATGATGATACAAGGTTGTTCCTTGTAACTCTTCCCAGAAGAGTTTACTGAAAAAGTGAGATCTGCCTCCTAAAGCGCCAGGATAGAGCATACTCTGTAGCACTTCATTTTACAACGTTTTATGGCACATTGCCTGTGAAAAAAACTCCATAGCTCATTAAGGAAATCCTGTGCTTCCAACAAGGATGTTGACCTAGCTGTGAGGTGAACACAATCGGATGGTGCCTGTCACATCAGTCCACAACTAACTCTGAAGTTTGCTGTCAGATACGACAGTGAAAGCAGGTGGTGCAAAAAGTGGTGCACAGCTACCTTTTTGAGTGCACAAAAAATGGAGGAGGAGGGGGGCTGAAGAGGAGAAGTCTGGGGAAGAGGTAAGACAATATGGTCAATCTCAACATAATGTAGGTTGTCTCCAAAACCAGCCAGGTCCTTGTTCAGAGCCTCTTTCTGCCCAGGATACACTCATAAATGGTGGTAGAGGGGATGAATTCAGAAAAGCTTCTGCTTCACTTTTGTACAAAATTGCTACAACCCACAGAAGAGATTGAATGCCAGATGCTTCCTAGGGTGTTTAACATAACTTACTAATAAAAGGATTAAGTTTAAGAGATCGGGGATAATTTAATAGGAGAAGAATTACTGGCTTCTCCCAAGAATTGCCAGTCTAGCAGCCTCACTGGCTGTGCTGCTGCACAGGGAAGCAGATCCTGGCTTGCAGGAAAGAGTTTTAATGACTGTGGTCTTCCATGGGACCTACAGCCAGGGTCTTGGAGACCAGCTGAAGACCAGCTGCACCATTTTGGCTCTTGTGATTATCTAGAACAGTATTTGTAGAATCGACTGAGAGTGCTGGAAGGAGGTTTTAGCCTCTCTTAGGGCAGTACCAAGGCATTTGGATGCCACTGTCCTCCTGGGAACAGACGTCCAGCATTGCCCCAGTGTGTCAGCACCATGGCACCATCCACGTCTCCCCTCAAAATGTGATGCCAGTGTCCCTGTGTGCCCAGAGAGCTGTCCCATCCTCTCACCCCACAGGCCAGCACACTGCTGGGGCACAGACCTCCTGCCTAGCAGCCAAACACCACATCAGAGTCTCACAGAAGAAATAATACATGAATTGGCACAGCCAGGAAATATTTGAATGCAGGAACGTTATTACCTGCACAAACACCTGCGTGTCTTATGCCATGTGACTTCATGGAAATATTCCCTCTTTTGTCTGTTGACTTACATAGGTAAAAAAATTGTGAAACAGAGACTTACCAGATTTTAACATTTATTATAAATTAGTTCAAAAGGCAAACATAGCCTTTTCTTGGCCAGCTCCATGTTCACCAGTTGGCCATCTGCATAATTTTCTTCCTGTCTTGATGGAGTTTGCAGTCTATGTGAGAGGACAAATATGTTTAATTTTGATGGTTTCCACTTTCTGTTCCAAGCAGTAATTCTCTCTGAGCTGGATTTTTTTTTCCTTTTTTCTTTTTCTTTTTATCTGCCACTCCTACTTAAATGTGGATCTGTGGGAAGTGTCTTGCACTCTTTGGGATAGATGTTTAATTTTCCTGGAAAACCAAGAAACTGTAAGTGTTGGGGTTTTTTTCTCTTGGACTCTTGATTCATGAGTATATGCCCTTTATTCTGCAGATTTTAGCCAGAATTACTTCATTAAAATAAAATTTCAATAAGCCTTTCCTTACTCCTTTCTTGTTTTTACCTATCTGTTATAGATGCCCACTGAGATTTCATGGTCCTCTTGAATCAACGTTAAACAGTCTTCAATCCATTTCCCTTCTGTACTTTCTACAGCACCTTCTTTTTTTTTTAAACTTTTTTTCCTGCTACATTGGTTTATCATCCTGTTTCTTTCTGCCCCCACTCCCTGCCCACATCTTCCCTGCTTCTGAGTCGTCCTGCCATTTGCATTCTTTGGCTTTCCCAGTGGTTTTGGTGGCCTTTCAAACCCTCCCGATGTTTATTCTGAATGGAAAACCCTTTCCGGTTCTTGTGCGTATGAGGCGCTGGTGAGGTTCTCCCTGGGTCAGGACTGTCACACATGGTTTGTACCCACTTGACATGAGAAGCCATTTTTTCCCAGCAGGATAGCTCCTCACTTACTGGAAGTGTTTGGCCACTGAGACAAGGGCACAGCCTATTATTATTTCCCTTTCCCCACTCCCTGGGACCTGACCCCACCACTGCGGCCCTAACAAGTAGGGATGGACGGGACCCAGGTTTCTACAATTCATTTACATGAACTTACTGCTGCCATTCGGAGAAGTCCTGCAGCAGCCGTCCCAAGGTAATCCTTGACTGTCTGAGACCTGGCTGATCAGCGCCATGCAAGTCCTGCAGCCCACTGGTTTTCCTGAGTCCCCTATGGCCTCTGATTTGGCCTGTAATTTTTAAATTTCTCTGTTGCATGTAGTAAAGTTAAAAGACTTAATAAATCTTCTGACAGCTCCTAAAACACCAACTTAGGCTCTGAACATTGAGGTATTTCATTTACTCATAAGTTTTCTGGCTCCTTTTCCATGCTCTCTTCTACACCCTTGTTAAACTAAGTTCTTTTAAAATGCCTCAGCTAGAGAAATTCTTGCCTCTCCAGGCTCATGCACAGTTTCGCCTTGGTTGGGATAATTGGCAAGAGTTTTAACACATTCCTTATTTATAACTGCTAACAGTTTGTTAGGACAAATACCTAAAGCCTTTTTAAAAATCATTGATCTTTTAAATGTTTGGGGTTCTTTTTTTATTTCGCATAATATGAGGGCGTATTTCAGGCTTATGAAATACTGCACCCAGTATCTTCTTCTCTCCATAAGTGTTTTATTGTGCAGTGGTGGTCTTTTGAAGAGCAGTATCTCCCATAACCAGTATGGGACTGGAGGGGCTTCTCTGTCTGCCTGTTCCTCACTCTCATGGTGATTTTGCATATGTGGTCCAGTTTGTGCTGGCAAACAGGTTAAGGAAAAGACATGGGCCTTGGCTTGGCTCTTCTCACACCTCTGTTTCCCCATGCCCTAGGGCATGGTACAGGTTGGGGGTGAGGCAGGGAGGTTGCTCTGTGGGTGCTGGAGACACAAGGAGGGGCTGAGGTCAGAGATGACAGGAAGAACAGGACACTGCTAGGGGTAGGGGCATGGGCACGTAGGGAGGATTTAACAGAGTTGGAGGGGGGCACCTCTGGCTTATAGGGGACTGCTGAAAATATAGCTCTGGGCAACTAGTGAGAGGAATAGGAAGATGAGGGTAGCTGTTAATACTGCAGAAACAGTGTGTGGGTGCATCAGATACAGTGTTTAGGAAACCAGGCTTCGTTACTTCTGCTCTTGCAGAACAACTTTTTAATTTAAACCAGAAAGGAACACAATAATGGGGTTAGCAAAAGCAAAATCAATAAAAACATGGGTGACTATGGCCTTGGAATCACCAGCTACATCAGAGCGTCATGACTTTCTCCAGAGTTTTTCCTTTATTTTTTTTTAAAGCTTTCCAAACCAGTCATGTCTTTTGAAAGCCTAATCAGTTCAATCTTGGAGCTGCCTGGGGGGCAAAGCTCACATCTGAATACAAGGCTCATACTTTTCTCAAATTAGTGAGTATTTGGATTGAGTCAAGACTGAGATTGAGCTCATCTCTAGAAAATACATGAAATAGCCTGTGGAAAACACTGCTCACACACCTCATATTTTTAAAATGCTCTGTCATCTGAAACTATTAGGGTTTTTTTCCCCGTTACACTCCTACACCATATCACTGAGTAGCAGATGGACAGAAATCATCTAGCTATTAATGGTAACTAAAGCATGAACACAGCATTTCAGCTAGAGTTCACATTTATTGGATTTGAAAACCTTATTCATTATGATTAAGTCAAAACTTAATCTTATTAGCAATTTAGGATCCACTGGTGAGATTTGTCCTATCTAATATCAAACAGGACTAATAACTAAGTCTGTGTAATCGGTGTGGAAAGAAACAGGCCTGGGGACAAAGTGATCTTGCACCTTTGAGACCAAGCACTCTTTGAAGCTACCTCTTCTCTCAGCAGATAACAAAGGGAGCCTACATGAATGCATTAAACTTCAACAACAGAGGTTTAGATATCTGAAATTTGAAGATATGAAACCCTTTCATTTTAATAAAATTTAGTAAATGATGAAAGGAGATGATAGCTTACAATAAAGGTGGAAGTGAAGGAAATGGTTGAGGAGAGTTTATATATATCTTAAACAAGACGCAACCACTCATGGACCTCAAAGCCCACAGACCTCTAGTTCGTGCCTGCAGCCATGTTGTCATGCCTCTGTGCAGTCGGTAATAGGAACAATTCACCATGAGTTGAAAGGCAAAAGCAGTAAAGCTGCGCACATTCTCTAGGAATTGCTACTTTTTCCTTCCCCTTGCCTCTTTCTATCTTTCCTTGCCATTTTCCTATTTTTTATTTTTTTACCTTTTCTTTTTTCTTCCTTTTTACTTTTTTCTTTTTAATTTTCTCTTTATTTTCTTTTTTTTCTTTTCTTATTTCCTATTTCATTTTTTCTTTCCCCTTTTCATCTTTTCCCTTTTACCCTTTTTTCTTTTTTCCATTTTCACTTCTTTTTTTCTTTCCTTTTTCCTTTGTTTTTCTTTTTTTTTTCTTTTTCATTTTTTTCTCTCTCTTTTTCTTTTTTTAACCAGAACTGAAAGGAGCACCAAATGCACATTCCTTTTAGCATTTCAATGAATTCTGCAGGGGATGAATAGCAAGTGTGTACATAACCACACACATATGTATGTATAAATTTACAAGCTACAATATCCAGACATCATGAGGCTCTGCTAATAATTTTCTCAACCTTGCCCAGACTGTAGCTACATTTATGATCTGGAGATTTATTGATTTTAGTTATTTTATCCCTCCCATAATAGGAAACTACCCTCTGGGCCATTGACCTATTCTTGTTATAAATATAGTTTAGCTTGCTCTCATCATAACACTATCCCAGGCATCTAAGGTGTTGTTATGAGGTGGTGGTGTTATAAGGAAGGTAACCGTAACAGAGTTTTAAAATAAATCATTTAATTCCTCCAAATGCATTTTCTTCTGCACTCATTAGCTATTGGCACAGATTTTATTCTGACAAGTGCATCAGGGCTCTGATCTATCACAAGACCTTCTAGGTGTTTTGGTAGCACAAATAATGCATAAAAATAATGAAAATTGCAATTTCTAGTAGTACTACAAACAGTCCTAGCCTGAACTATGTGCAAATGTGTGGTTTCATTCAGCAGCTGGCATTTGAGAGCCTTTGCTAAGGCCGCATGCCCCTAGGACCTCCAGTTTCCTATGGCTCCACAAATAAGGAATTTGGAGCTCATTCGCTGTTGCCAAATCTTCCCAGGATCCGAACCACTGGAAGTGGCCAGTGCTCTTACTCATGGTTTGGTTAACAGCATAGCCACAGAGAGCATGTATCAGTTCTTTCAGTCTTTGAATGGCAGCACCTAGACTTCTCGCTGTTTCTTAGACACACCTAGTATAGGAAGACCACATGTCATTTGGTATCCTGTACTGCATGTAGTCAAGTAAGGAAGCTTAAGTACCATCTCATTCACAGTCTTGACAGTGGAACCTCGGTGTCTGTGGGGAGCATGGCAACTGGGGGTTGTGAAGATTATCAAGAGTCCAGCAGTCAGTTAGATAACTATCCACATACAATGCTGAAGTGCAGTTTTGGAGGAATTATAAATACCAAGTAACTCCCTGACTAGCCTGCGTAAGAAGTCACTTTTGAAGGCTGTTATATTGCCAGATGTGCTGAGAAGTTGACTCAAGGCCCATGTGATTGAAGTGGGAAATTTAGCCTGTAGCCCAAGTGCACTCTAGTAACTGAATATAAAGGCCATGGCTAGGAGGGCCAATGTGACCAGGTCAATAAAGTAATGAGCCGGGCACTTATATTCTCATTCTATGATGATGTTACAACTACTACTTGAGGCATTTTCCTCTTCCCATAACCTGCATCCCAGTTTTACGCAAGCTTTGAGCAACAGCTTTACAGACCCATTATAAGATCAATCATTGTTAATACAATTAAGCTGGAATATACATCAATTGTGCTAAAGCCGTGTTGCCTCATCTTTCTAGATCTCCTTTTATTTACCACAATGAGGAATCCAGCCCTGCTTATACATGTTATATTTGTAGTCTCCTGGTAGTGCAGCTACTTCTTCAGTGCAAGGACACTGCGTGTCAGCAATGCATTGTGAACAGTGAGCAGAGCCAACAATCCACACCAAACAAAAATTGTGATTAAATTAGTGAGCTTCATTGATTGAGAGGCTGGCAAAGGAGTTTCATTTCAATCTGAAACTGTCTTCACTGAAGGTGCTCATCCTGCACCTTCATACCATAAAGAATATGGTATTCCTCATTCCTTTTCCTTCCCAATACTTAGTCTATGGGAAGAGGCATATGAGCTGGCTTGATCAGGCTACACCAGTGTAATGGATTGCAATTTATTGGCAGAGCCTAAGCAATAATTTGTCACCCATTGCAAATCCATTGTGGTCAAGACTCATTCTGTGGGTCTCTGAGGTAACATCTGAAGATTAAACTTCAAAGTCCTGATTAGAATGTCTAGAAGAAAGACAGATTAGTCCTGGGAAATGAGGGGGCACTCCTGAGTTTTCTTCTTATTTTTTTTCCCCCTACATTCAATGAAATAATAAGAAAAATGGTATTCCTAGGAGTCACAGTTTGAACATGTAAATAGGGAAGATTGTAAGGACTTGAAAGAAAACACCTGGATGGGTTGGGGGACAGTGTTTAGGAGTGTATTGACCCAGATTCCAGTCTTGGGTCTGAACACAAAAATACAGCTCAGGGGTCCATTTGATTTCTGCTGTTTGTAGCAGTGTGACAGTTTGGAAGTGTAAAGAATCAAATCCTTTGAGTTTACTGTGATTTCTGCTATCTCTTTGTTCTGATCAGTGGTATTTATATATTTTCAGAAGTAAATTTAAATCTACCCAGCATCCTGCTAAGCACAAAGCATGGAAAGTCCACTCATCTGGCACCTACCAGACTCATGCCCTGCTGAGGCACTGCACCACTGCTTCCAAGATGCTTATGAAAACGCTGTGTAATCATTTAATTTATTTTAGGAGGTGTTAGAATAGCAAAGGTAAAACAAATATTATCCTTGGCAGCAACACAGAATAGGGCATTATCATCGCCCATGGATGGTAATATTCTTGTATTGATTCAATATATTTGTGGTTTTAAATTCTAATGAACAGGTCTAGGCTGAAATACCTAGTATAGTGCTATTTGTAGGAAAGAGGGAAAATAAAATCATAAAAAAACCCCAGCTTTGTTTCATCAGGAGAGACTATTAAGGAACTCTGAAGAGCATTAGAGCAGATTTTTTCATGTTGTTATGTGTGAAAAAACAGGGTATAAATACAAGTATGTGTATGTGGAACTAGTGCCTGCAATTCCTTCTTGTAAGGTTGGATATGACAATATTTTTGAACAATTTCAGCTTTAAAATTGGAAGATTTAGTTCAAATTTGAAGTCAAGAGAACAAATCTCACCACTAGTTCTTGCCTTAAGAATTTGTCTATACTTGGTGGTATTATTGTTACTTCCAAATTGAGACCTTTGGAATTTCTGTAATGTTATTAGAACATATCTGAATCTTGAAAGATTGACATTTCAGAATTATTTCATCATCCTTTGGGTCTTGTTTGTATTACTTAGGGAAATAACTTTTGATTGAGCCAATTACAGTATGCTGAATGGTTAAATATATTAAAAGCAGTAACCGAAATCTGACATTCCATTGTTTGCACTCTTCCAAAAATACACAAGCCATTTTTACTTGAAGAGTGTAAAGAGGGTTTGAGAACACACTTTAAAAGAATACTCTCCATTTACATCTGGCCGAAAATAAGCTTATAGCAGACTTTATCTGAAAAGAAATATTTATGTGGGGCCTAAAGGTTCCCTTCCCTTCTTTCTAAGATATGCAAAAACCAAAAAAAAACCCAAACCCCAAAAAACCAAACCAAAAAAGAAATCTGAAAATCATTTAAAATAACATGTGAGTCCTTTGAATAAAACTTGCCGCTGAGTATGTGAAAAAGTCTCCATAATGCACTAAGCAGGAGACACGAATTATCTGTTAATAATCTAAACAGGAAAAGGGAATGGCTGACATCTCCCAATGGAGATGGTGATCACTAAGGGATGAAGATGCTGAGCTGAAGCCATTAGGGCTGCTTTGAGCACAATGCAAGAGCATTAAGAGATGTGCCTTGACGCGGTGGCACCAGGGTTGAGGGGAACTGAATTCTTGGTGGTCATAGCATGGGGACCTGGATATGCTGTGTAGTGTTCCCCAAGCTCTTCCTGCTCAGCTTCCCCCACCACACTCCCCCAGCTACGTGTCTTCACTATTCAAATCTTGACCAGCTTTCTAAAAAAGTGGTTTCTAGCTCTTGTGGTTGCAAGGGAAACCCTGAAGACATTAATCCCTATTTTGGATGCATATGCAAGAGCTTCTTAGTTATTATCCCTTTCCAGCCCCGTAATTTTTCTTAATCAGATGCGTTTGAGTATTGGATTGGAGGTTGGGGTTTTTTTCAAACATTAGACTTGGTAAAATTACTTTATTTTAAAGCATGCATTCACAGCCTCCCTATAGATGATACAAAGCATGTTTTTCATCCCAGAATCTCCTGAATTTAGCAACTAATTTGGTGTTCAATGCCAAATTGGGAAAGCACTGAAAGATCATGCAATTACCCTGCAGAAGTTACTAACTTGCCAGCTTTTCTTGCAAGAGTTCTGCCCTTCTGAGTCCATATGATTGCATCTGAAAACAGTTACTGTTTAGCTAAAGAGCCCCAGGAAAACTGAGGGAAGCTGTACAGCTAGGATTCGGTTTGGCACATGTCTCTGCTCTCACAGAGCATCTATTAAAGTTCGACTCTCACTGTAATAATGGACCACAAGTGATTTTGGATTCAAATCTGAACTGCAGCTCAATGATACACAGCCCCTACATTATTTAATAAAAACCACTGAAAGGTAAAAGACAGAAAATAAATCATTAGCACGTTTCTACTCCATTTTGTGCGCTTTTCTAGCTGGACTCTACTTTTTACATCTGCTTTTATTAACCCATCAGTTTTCATGCAGCTTTTCCTGCATTGGACCATCTTCTGGTATGATCCAATGCAGCTAAAATTAGAATAGGCAAATAAACAAGTTGTATTTCAAAACTAGGTCACTAGGTGGTATATAACCAGAGATGCAGGGACGTTAGGATAGGCAAACGGTGATTAGTGCAATGTATTCATCTACGCAAGGGCTCCATTTCATTAAAGATGTGTTAGAGCACACATCCATGGCCATCTGTTTCTATTTTGCCAGCCCACTTGATTGGCCATCTCAAGCATTCCCATGTGTGCTGAAGCATTGTTGAGGAGAACATCTGGCAGCAACCAGCACCGCCGTTAAAAAAAAAACCATGATAACAACAGAGGCATTAAAGCAAATATATGTACAATAATTTCATTGTTGAAACCTCTACCAAGGCAGGCTGGTTGTCCAACAAAGCAAACATTCAAAATGTTCCTTTCCTAAATTTTTGCTTTCCTGAGCATGACAACACAGATACTTCAGTGGAACGGCTTTCTTTTTCTTGGTCCTGGCTTTTGACATTGCTCGGAAGGCAATCAGAAAAAGAAAAAATAAAAAATTAAGGCATTTACAAGGGAATGAAAAGCATTAAAGTAAGACTGAACTTTTGACTAATTTTTTCTGTATTGAATAGAAAAGAACATATTCGTGCCATATGTTGTCAGAACGTAGAGCAACTGCATTCTAGAAATGGAACTGAAAAATCAAAACATCTGAATCTTTATCTTGGCAAAATGAAGAATAAGTGTTGACGGAACCTAATGATCTTTTGGGAGTGAGAAAAGTTGCTCTCACTGAAAACGGATGGAATCCCTCCAGATTTAAACTGATGTAACTCCAAGCAGAATTTGACCAAAGTTTAGTCAGCAAGTAAATAAATGAATCTAGGTGCAGCTGCTTTTCACCATAGGTTTAAATTTAGTGAATAAGCCACTGTTTTACCCATTTACATTTTTGAGGATAACTTTTAATGAACTGTGAGGCACCTCATGCTGAAAAACGTGCACACACAGAGATTACAAAAAGTGTTATCTCCTCAGACCTCCCATTTTTCTTGATTCCCATGTCCCTCAATTTTCTTTTCCTTAACATAGTTTAACCCCTTCCAGACTAGCCAAGCATCTACAAGAAAACAGAAGGAAAGATGGACAAGAGATATGTCTGTCCTTACAAGTTAAATTGTGCTTAGCATTCTTAAGGAAGCACAGCTGACATGCTTTCATTTTGTCTGTTTGTGCATTTCACCATTCACTGCAGAAACCAAGCTCAAGCTCATCGACCTCACTTCTTACGTTGTTGCATGTAACCGAAAGCTAGCAAGCAAGATGAGTGTGCACAGGCCTGACATATCCAAGCAGGAGCTATGTAAATAATGCTAAAAAAAAGGAAAAGTCTTTTTTGGTGAGGCCACCATAGCATCTTCCAACTAGTTACTTAGAAGTGTAAGTCCTGAGGTTGCAGGGGTAAGGACCTGCCTCTATAAGCTGACCAGCTTTGTAGACTATGATGCTTTACTTAAAATTCCTGTTCTACAGAACTCAATGCAAAATAAATTTTCTGCTCCTCATATTGCTAAAAAGAAGGAAATGCAAAGTCTCTGCCCTCTTTCTTATGCAGAGTATGAGAACAGCCTGAGTGCTGTCTTTTCCTGCCCTTGGTACCAGAGGATGGGCCATTTAGTTTGCTAATAGCGATGTAGTTCAGGATGGCATTACCTGCTGGCAGCCAGCCATGAGGAGGGGTGAGGGAAAGGAGAAGGGGCAAGTACCAAGATGTGTTTGCTTATTAACTCTTGGTGCTGGAAAACAGGGAGCAGAATTCCCTTGTACTTACTGTTGGGGACCATCACATTCATTGTGCATGCACATAATTGCTGGTTGTCTCCTCCCCTAGCAAAGTCCTTTCATTCCACAGCAGGTCAGCGGAGAGGTGAGACTTTGCACAGGTGCCAGGTTAAGTTATTCTCTGTTCTCAGATATGCTGCTTGACGAGGCTGCCCGGTTTTTAGAGGATATGCCCAAACTGTTTTGGGGATCCCTGCCAGATCTCCACCAGTATAGATTGGGTCCCCACTGCCACTCTGGTGAGAGAGGACCTTGGCACAAGCTTTGGCTCTTGTTTTGGCTGCTTCTTGGAGGAGATGGCTTATTTTGTTCCACAGTGGAGCTCCAGAGCCAGCTACCAGTTACGCAGAGGCCCTGGACTTAAAACAGAGTAGGAATAAAGCTGATGGAGCTGTCACACCCTTTTTGGACTACCCCAGCTGCTTGGACCTGGCCACTGTTACTACTTTACAACCTCTGGCAGAAGGATAAGGCAAAGTTGTTATTATTGGCAAGTACGACATAATGGTTGTAAGGGAACTTTACTAATGTAGGAGGAAAAATGAAGATGGACGGCTGCACTAAAAATACAGTGGTCACAACATGACTGTTAATAACCTCAGTGAATGTGATCACATTTCCCCTACAACCTCCTCCAGTGTCCGAGCATCTGAATCACTCGTCTCTTCCCCTGGTGCCGGAGGCACAAGTTGCTGGGATCAACATCCCCCCTTGCTGAGAACTGCAGTGCCTGTCCAGCTTATTACAGGTTGGATCCACCACTTGAGAATCCAGGAACATTTGCTTCAGAATCATTAATTTGCTGCTGGAGTGAATGGTTTGCCCAGCTATTTAAAGTGTTTGGCTCATTGACCTGTTGCTCTGACAGCAGTGTCCCTCCAGCTCTCCTGGAAAGGCACAAATGGAGGTAAACACATGCCTGCCTTCTCCCCGTTTGGCCCCTCTGTGTGGCTGAGGTTCCCACATCATTTCTAGTATTGAGTTCCCACATCTTTTTTAGTGCTGAGTTTTGGATCAAGGTCCCTAGTCTTCCTGCAGCTGTAACAACAGCAGCAATTTAGTGGTGAATTCTGTCAGAAGGATTATGAAATTCATTGACAAATGTTCCTGTATAGTGTGTCAGATTTGAAGCATAACTGAATGGGAAAAATAGTCTTACTCTAAAAAGAATTTTTTTTAAAAAGTACAATATGTTAAAGAACTATTTGATTTTTTTTTTTTGTTGCTCATGGAATCAGCTTTGGTTATATTCACATTTCTTTTGTCACTGGTTTGTTGGCCTGGGTCTGGTGGTAGCTGATGGATCTGTTTTTATGACATTGCCAGGGAGCCCAGAGGTGCGAGGTAGGAGTTCTGGTACTGCGGACTAATAAAAAAGGGGGAAAAAGATGCATTCAAAAGGTGAACGTAGAGGCCTTATAAGAGCTTGAGAAATGCAATGGAGGTACTTTTTTTTTCCCCTTCCCCCTAAGTAACTCCTATTATCACGGCCCTGGGGTGACAAACAGTCCAAGCCACGTGATTGCAGCCTTTCTCTTTCGTGATTAAGACTTAGGTGTTTTGCTGTATTTGTAACCAGGAATGTTTAATTATGAAAAAAACCTCAAAATAAAACCAAAACCCAAAACCAACACAAAACAACTTATTCTTTCATACGTGGAATCTGGCTGTGGTGGGAAGAAGGGATAGAGAGTATTTCTTTGTACAAAGGCAGAACAGTAGCTTTTCCAGAATGCTGGCAGGGTAGAAGGACCTACAGAAACTCTCAAGTTCCACAGCACATTCGAGAAACTATTTATTTTTGCCTATCCATTTTTAGAATCTTTTTAAATTTTTTTTTAAGTGCTCAGATTTGGCTAAACTCCGATCCTGCTGACTTCAAAAAGAACAGAAATAATCCACTACTGAGTTCCTCCACAAACCTCACCCTTCATTCTCATGCAAGAAGGAAAAAACGCAGCCTAGGAGAGCAACAGGTCAAATAAAGAGGTTGAAATTGAGGATCTCTAGACTCTCAGTTTTTCATTTAGAAAGTACTCGGATGCAACAGTGAGTCAGAGGCATTACAACAGCAGAGCCTGGTATCATGTACACATTACAGATGCCAACTAATTCTCCGCCAGAGTAAACTGGGAATAGCTAAGATTTCTTATTTGGGAAAGAGAGATCAAGGACTCGGGAACAGGTTGTATTTCACAGCATGGAAATATGCACTTCTGGGAGCAGGCTGCCTTTTTCTAACTGCAGGCAGCTCAATAAAAAAGCTGAAAAAGAAACAAGAGTGGTCAACCTGTGACTCCTGAAGCACGTGTAGCTCACAAGCAGCACAGGAGTTGTTTCCTAAGCTGAGACTGCTCCGCATGAGCAGCAGGAGCAATGTTTTGGTGGATAACTGAGATGGCTCAGGGGTAGGAGGAAGGGACCCATCAGAGCGTACAGCAGCTGGTAGTCATTGGGTCTGTCAGCGTCCTGGTTGCTTCCTTCCTGGTGGAATAGCTGGAGACCTGCAGAGCATCTGCCACCTTGCAATGTTCTTTCTTCCCTTGGCTTTTTGAGGTATGTGGTACATTCAGTGAGCTTTTCAACTAGGTGAAGAGTCAGTACCTCAGCTGGTCTTCAACCGCAGGATAGACAGAGAAACTTGTGGAAGTACTTGGAAGAAGCTAAGTATAGGTGTTTCCCTATTCCATCATATACTTTAGATAAATTGACCATAGCATGCTGCATCTCATCTCTGGTTGCTTACCTCTCAAACAAGCATAATTCAAATGAATAAAGTTTGGAAGAGGTATTTGGAGTAATATGCAATGGCAGAGTCAATCACAGTGTCTCACTCCATGATATACCACCATATATTTTACATACAGAGTGATCATGGGATGCTTTTACAAAGCCATGTAGTTGCTGTCAGTAAACATGCCAAGTGAAAACCATGTGAATTTAGAAAGAAAAGAATCAAAATCTTCAGAAAGTTATTCTTCTAGGCCTCAGTTAGGTTACCTTGGCTTTCTGAATTTAAATGAACAGAGATTTTGGGGGGATAAAGAGACTCACACTGCAAATTATACAAGCTGATCCCATACATCAGAGAACAGAATTTGATCCAGTCCTCAGCGTGCCAGCTATACCTGGGGACATTATTCATGACATCCCTTGGCTCAGCTGCTTCTGTGTGTTCCCTGCAGGTCTGGGGAGTCTTGCTCTTCGCTGGTGTCACTGTTTCCATGTAGGAGTTACATCAGAAATGGTCCGAGATTCCGTTACAATCCACTAATCCACAAAGTCCTTCGGACTGAATTCCTGTCACTATACCCCCCCTGCTTAACTTGTGAAGCCCCTGAAAGAGAAATCAGAAGCACTTTGTCACCTCCTTCAGGAGGTGAATTCCCACCCCATGCCAGCAAGCTGCTACTGAACCCAGCACCTAGCTCCATGTACAATGGGTGCTCTTTATGGATGCCATCCGAGTTGTCTTTTGATAGCTACAGCACTGCTGTGCGTACTGTGAATGCTTAAGCAAATATATTAACCCCAGATCTGTAACTTCACAAAGCCTCATTATAGTTTGTGTGTGCTTCACTGAAACCTTACTCTGTAGTACTTAACATCTGTGATTCAGGGTGTCAAAGTGTTAATCGGTTGGCATGATCAAGATTAAACAAGTAGATTATTTTGATATTCTTTGGTAATATATTAAAAGTGAAACATGATCCGTCGGCCCTTGAGGTTCAAGTCTCAGCACATGCAATTATACAAGGAGTTCCCTGTAAAAGTGATCTGGAGAGCTGAAAAAAGCGAGCCCTTCCCAGATGTAGTCTTAGCAGTGGTCCATAATACATGACATCAATGAGTTAAACTAAGGAAACCAGTGAAGGCCAACATCTCGGTTTTAAGTTTCAGATGAGGTTTTTGCTTATGCCCACCTCAGGAAATGAATATTGCATTCATAAATTGTTTTTCTTATCCAGGAGATGAACCTTAACATTTTCATTCAGCCCCAGAGTATTAGATTTCTTTAACACTTTGCCACATTAGAATATGTTTTCCATCTGACTCTGATGATGCAATATCTGAAGAAAAAGTTGGCTGAGTGGCATTCCATAACAAGCAATAAAAGTTTATGATGCACAGAGTATGATAATTGGCACAATATGAATTGAATGCTTCCTTATGGATAATATTTGATAAGATATAGCATGTGTAGCCATCATAACATTTCAATCAACCCACGATTGCTACTTTAAACTGTATTTATTTTATTGTCTCCATAATGGATTTTACAGTGCCAAAAACTTGGTCTGACTTCACTAGAAAGATGAAAAATCAGTGTGTTGTTTTCCCTGGTGCATTTATTTCCCACTGAAATCCTTTTCTCTTATTTTCTTCTCATTTTTTTCAACCCACCTCCTTGCCATAAGCTGTTGACATATGATTTGTTGAAAATCGAAGCTAGTGGACACCAGTGTTTTATTTTTTTCCCCCATCGTGGCATTATTTTTGCATAGGGGCTTTTACAAGGTTAATTAAACCATAATGGGGAAATCATTCACGGACAATGTCCTTTCCCAGTTTCCAGATTTTATAAACCTCACACCTGTTTTTCTTAGGTTTTTGTGCTACATCAGCCTATAAATCCTCCTGTATTTCCAAGCGTAGTTTCTTATGAAATAAAAGTTTTTTCCCTCCATTTGCTCAACTGTTTTCAATACTTGCAGTCAAGCCTGAAGTTGTCAATCAAGGAACAGCTTATCAGTCTGAGCTTTTCCTTTTCAAGCCTATACTCAGTGACTTTTGAGACCTGTCAACACCCAGTTGATTTTAGCCTTAACAATAAAGTCACACTCTATCTCCCACCTAGTAGCTTTAGATTAAATTCTGATGTCATATACGTCATATTTACATAGTTAAAACTCATAACAAAGCAACCCACAGGCAATAGGATGTAATAACCATGCAACAGAGCCATTTCCTGTCCCCTTTTTTCTCTCACACTATGTTTCGTGTAGTTTATTGGATGTGAATGTTTTGAAAATGAAAATCGTCTGGGAGAAAACTGCTAGCCAGGCGTGAGGTTTAGAAGAATTCAACTAAAAGAATATATAGAGTTGTAAATGCTTGGCCACCTCTGGTATTGTAAAATAGAAACTCTTTCAATATTCCTTTCATTTCCACAAGAAGAATAGATGGGAGGCCACAATTATGTGCTCCAACAGTTGATTTTTAATATCTTTAATTCTGCTCATACTAAAGGAAAACAATTAACTTGGAGTCAGAAAGCTTTAAACACCAAAAGTTTTACAGTTTTCATTTTAAGGCACAAAGGACCTACTTCAAATACAATACAACAGGAACTTTAACCACAGGCTATGTTTAAAAGACAAATCCACCATGGTACTTTAAACAATCAATTAAGGCAAGTTTAACAATTTTTTTTCAGCCTCACAAAATAGCCCCATTAAAAGTAAGAAAATAAAAACTGCTGTGTGCTCCTCTCTCTCTCTCACACACACATACACACAGAGAGAGTTCTCTTTAACCCCAGTCATATCAAGAGATTGTGCTTTAGCTGAAGACACAGAAAAGAGTAAGACTTAACTGATTAACTTTATGTAGAGAAGCATAATGACCTTCTGCAAGTGAGAACAACTGAAATGCTCCCATTGGTTCGGGTATTGCTGGGACTCTGAGTGAAAATAAAACATCACTTCAAACTATTGAGGGTGATTTTTTTTTTCCACTAGCATTAATTTATTTTAGAAGTTGAACATAATGCCCAAATAAAGAATGAAGGAAAAAGGCATCAGTTTCTGCTGGAAGGCCAAAGAGGACCCTTCTGATGGGAACACCTTGCCACTCTTCCCTTCTACCCTGGCCATGCTCTTCTCTGTGATGTTCCAGCATGGAAATAAAGGGTCCTTTAGTGCTGAAGGGGGGCACTCCAGGGGATCCTTCAACTGCTAAAAGCTTACAGGTTGGCTGGGCTTAAATGCGCGTGTCTGTCTGCATTGAGCAGGCCTTGGATCGTGAGTTGTGTGCAGTGGACTTGCCCAGATGTATGGCCAGGATCCAGTTCTTGCAAATTGTGCTGCTTCTGTTTCCCTTGCTGCTACTATTGTTCCAGCAGCTTTCCTTGCTACAAGGGCCTGGCCAGCAGAGGTTAAATCAAACTGGCCTTGGGGCCAGACAGCTCTTCATGGACTTAGGAGGACAGTTTTATTTGTGCTGAGTTCTTCGGTTCTTGCTCGGTAAATAATGGTCTGTTTCAAAATGAACCATGTGTCAAAGCACTGGCTTTCTAGTTTGTCCTCAGGTTGCTTTATTCCTCGGCAATCAGCAACCTAAATTTCTCAGGAGTGACAACTTGTTGCACAGCAGGCTCCATGGGGAAAAGCACCCTATGGGTGACCCTGGATTAGACGTCAAATGTGAGCTACTGGTGATGGGAACTACAAAAAAGGTGAATGCTGGGGGGTATAAACAGGAGCAGCGTTTATGAGACAACCTTTGGCTAACTTGGAGGGCTTTTTCTGAAGTACTGAGTCTGGTCTTTGATGCAGGATTCAAAATGATGTGAAGGGAGGGGCTGAAAGACAATGAGAACAAGCAAGGACCAAGGGAAAAAGGAGAGAGGATAAATTTTGTATTGCTTAGTCTAGGAAAAAGAAAAACTGAGGTGAGAAGTGGTAATAGGATTTTAATGTTCTGAATGATACCTGTTAAAGGGGTAGGACCTATTCTGACTCTTTTCACCTCCCTTTAGATGTGACAAGCAGTAACCTGCTTAAATCAGTGCAAGAAAGAATGAGGTGAGGCATTAGGAAAACACTCTAGCCATAAGGATCTTTCAGAACTGGAAGGTGCTTCTGAGGGAGCCTGTGTAATTTCTACTGATGGTCTTTTGTAAGAACACATTTGTCTTAAACGGTTTTGGCACAGAAGATCATCTCTTGAGTCAAGGAGGTGGGTAATGACCTCCCATGGCTTCTGACACCCTTGTTATCTCTTAAGTCTATGCTTGGCCTCCATCCCTCTTCCTGACTAACTTCATATTGATACCTGTCCCTCCTCCTAAGCCATCCTGCTCAACCCTGAAGCTCCTCCTAAGGCAAAGCTAACTGCCAGCAGGCAGTAGCACTCACTGGAAAAAGCTACCTCTATTCCCCCAGCTCCTGCTGGTGTTTTCTGACAGGAGTTTACAACTGCAGGGAATGGATGACCACCAGTAGCAGAGAAGCGAAGTCACCCAAGGTCAAGCTACTGGTCAACAACTCAGCAGTCATCTTGGGCCTCCTGTGCCCATAGACTTGTGAATTCAATGGATCATGTATGTCTGTCAGTCAACTGGCCTTCAGTATCAGGATTTGGCTATCTCTACAGAAGGAAAAAATATATGGGTATAGTTAACATGTGTAACTCTAATGCATAACACATGTAGCCATGTATGTAGCCAGAAGGTGTTCATTGTGCTTGCTGGAGTGATGATTGCCTCAGCTTGCACCACATTTTTTGTGCCACTGCCGCTTTTCCCCCATCAATTGACTGTTTGGTCACAGAGCATGAGTGCTTTTTTCTTCCTGTGTAGTGTAACAACCGGTCTCATGCCAGCATCAAAACCACTGTGGACCTCCCTGTACCACAGGAGACTTCAGGATGTCATGCAGCCAATCTGACATTCAAAGTTGCTGAGCTCTTGCTGAGCTTTTGCACCATGAGCTGAAGTCAGCAGAACAACAGATGTTCAGCAACTTTGGAAATCAAGCCAAGAGCCTTAGCTGGGGTTGGTCTGATGGCAGAAGGACCCTATTCAGCATATGTGATATACAGGCCAAGCTGTGGACTCCCTGCTACTCAAATGGGCACACTATGTACAGTGAAATTGCGCTCTAAGTCTTCTGACTGCTTCGTTTTATAGCAGAGAGGTTCATATGAAGCCTTGAGAGAAAAAATATGAAGCCAACATAATGGAGAACTTAATTTACTGGACATAGACTGTGTAGGCCTGCAGTGGGCAAATTTCTAAGGGAGATGAGGCAGATTTTGGTTTTCTTTCCTAGAGATTATGTATGCCCATAGAAATACATGAGATGCTGCTCATGAGAGAAGCATGATGCCACTTAGTAGCATCTGTCTCTGGACTCCTCATGGTCTGAGATTAGTGAAGACAAGCTACAGAAGCTGGTGTCCCTCAAAGACATCCTTTGCAGGATACTGTGGTTCCCATTGTCAGGCCTTGCACTGCTCCTGCTGCATGTCAGCCACAACAAGCTGAGTGCCAACCATGGCACTGGGGTGAAGGTTGTTGACAGCCCGGTGTAAGCTACCTACAGGATACCACCCTGTAGGTAGCTTTAAGGACTCAGTGGGAGAGCGTTTCAGCTGACCTGAAGTAGCACACGTATATATGTGAGAAACAGTTACTGCCCTTCTTGTGGTTTGATCATTGTATAAGGCAACACATCCCAACAGAAGAGCTAAGGAGGAGCCTATGTTAATACCTGTGTCTTTCAGTCCATAATGACAATCAGTCTCTTCTCAGCTTTGCACACAGAATGATGCTGAGGGATGATGTTTCTGCTGTCTTCACTGCTCACAGCAGCCTGGGTCTGCAAGGGCTTGTCTTCAGCAGCTGGAACACCAGCCACATCTCTACAGCCCTCACTCTCAGCTCTCAAAGGCCTTTCAGAATGCCCTATCTTCTCATTAGCAGAGCTTTGTCACAACTTTTCAGAGAAAGCTTACTGCTTCTTGGCCTGGACAAGCTGGAAAAGTGGACCCAGGTGAACTCCATGAGGTTCAACAAAGCCAGGTGCAAAGTCCTGCACCTGGGTCAGGACAATACCCCATTATCCATACAGGTTAGGAGATGATATGATTGAAAGCAGCCCTGAGGAAAAGGACTTGGGAGTACTTGTGGATGAGAAGCTGGACATGAGCCACCAATGTGCACCTGCAGCCCTGAAGGCCAACCACATCCTGGGCTGCATCAGAAGTGTGGCCAGCAGATTGAGAGAGGTGATTCTGCCCCTCTACTCTGCTCTGGTGAGACCTCACCTGGAGCACTGTGTCCAGCTTTGGAGCCCTCAACACAAGAAGGATGTGGACCTATTGGATCATGTCCAGAGGAGGGCTACAAAAATGATCATAGGGCTGGAGCACCTCTCCTATAAAGACAGGCTGAGAGAGTTGGGCTTTTTCAGCTTGGAGAAGAGTAAGGCTCCTGGGGGGACCTTATAGTGGCCTTTGAATACCTGAAAGGTGCCTATAAGAAAGCCGGACAAGAACTGTTCACTAGGGCATGTAGCAATAGGATGAGGTGTAACGGTTTTAAACTAGAAAGGGGGAGATTTAGGTTGGCTATTAGGAAAAAAATCCTTCAGTATGAGGGTGGTGGAGCACTAGAACAGGTTGCCCAGACAGGTAGTGGAGGTCCCAGCCCTGGAGATATTCAAGGTCAGGCTCAATGGGGCTCTGAGTGACCTGACCTAGTGAAGATGTCCCTGCTTACTGCAGGGGGGTTGAACTAGATGACCTCTAAAGGTCCCTTCCAACCTAACTCATTCTATGATTCTACAGTTCTTCTTCACTTCCCTAACTTTTTTGTTCAATTAATCAGAACATTTAATCTCTTCATTTACCAAGATTTGTATTTGTCTAGGAAAGAGACACTTTCTTTTAATCTGCTGCTTATTTGTACTATGGCTGAGACAGCATTGCTCTGAACCAGTACTGTTCTTTAAATAGTGACAGTAGTTGTGATGGTAAGAATAATAAAACCTTAAGGCATTATACCTCAGGGAAACATGAACTGGGAGCCCCATGCTTGCAGAAAATGCTGGGAAAAGGAAGTTAGAGGTGACTTGCTTGGTAAATGTATCCATACATTTTCTTCTGCGAGTGTTGCATCATACATTAGGCTTTCTGATTCCTTGGTGAATGAAGTGTAGTGTGTATAATATGGAAAGAAGACATTGTACATGAGAAGTTTATGATGATTACAAAGGCAGAAGCTAGGGTGCGATGTGAGTTTCCTTCAACTAGTCTTCTCCCAGACAGTCTAATAGGGAGGAAATATAGGGGTAATAAAGTAAAAGAGAGGAGTAACTGAATTAGTTGGAGGAATGAAGCAGCCTGACATTCAGCTTGCACAGCTTGTCACTATTAGATATGCAAGTGATAAAATAATCAGATGAAGAGAATGGCCTGAGATACTGCAAACTGTTACACAAGTCAACTCTGTGTGTCACATTAATGAATATTTATGAAAATTAATATGAAACAATGGAAAAGTTCAGTTATTAAAATACGACCTGCCAAGTGCTTCTACCATTGTTTTCACTGCACCCCATGAAACAAAGAACATTTGGAGTCCAGGCCTCTGCTTCATTTTCAGCTTGTCCCAAGTTTGTGATTTGTTGTTGCAATTTTGTCAAGATGTGAGAAAACAGTGGCTGGTTCCACCACCAGCATCTTCCTGAGGGCTCTACAAGGACTTTGCTACACAGCAACTGCCACACTGAAATGAACGATCTCTTCTTAAAACTCCACATTCCGTTCTCTTTTGTGTGGAGCTAAGGGCATTCTCCTGTACTTGGTTATGCAGGACAAACCCTGTTGGGATTTTTTTTTCCATGGGAGCTGGGTCTGCAGGCCTGGGGCAGACACCCATGTTATGAAATGGCAGAGCAGATGGTAGCAAGCCAAAATCAGGGTTCAAGTGCTACCTCTCTGCTGAAGATGATCAGACCTAATGACTTCATTCGTTACCATCAGGAGCATCATCACGGATCTAGAATTCGCACACAAGGATATCTGAGATTAATATGCTTTTTCTTGATACTTTTGTTGCAAGATATCTGTGGTCACAGTGAGGTAATGACTGGCAGACGCTAATTTTCCAGTGACCTGTAAGGATGCTTGCTCTTGATCTCAATTCAGCACTCCTGCTGGTATGTTTTCTTACCCTTTTTTAACTTGAAAGTCTTGGACTGGCTCCCATACACCCAGGCTTAGTTCTCTCAGGGTACATGTAGCAAATGCTGTCCCCTTTCCATGAAAGGCCTTTTTCTAAATGACTTTCTAGTCTTGTTTTACTCCCTTTTTTGTTCACTTCCTTTCTCCCCTCCGTAAATTAGCTTTCCCTGCTAAACTGAGGGGTCTCAATTTTCTTTCCATCCTTCACTTGTTTCTGCACTTGTTCTGCTCTGCCACCCCTTATCTTTGGCTGTGGGGCTCCTCTTACCTTTGCCGTGCCCCGTTCAGAGCCATGGGAGGCAATCTCTGAGCAGGACCAGTTCCTCCACACCAGCTCTTTTGCTGTCTCGCAACGCAACCCTCATCCTTTCCAGAGCAAAGGATGGAAAAACAAAGTAACAAATCATTTTCTTGACTTGAGGGCTTACACAGATCCTTCTTTGGTCCTGGCACCTTCCATTCTCCTTTAATCTTATTCATAGCTCCTCCTTACTTTTCAGAAGTATTGAATTGCCAGTATTGAATTTGAAGTGCCAGTGCTCTCTTTTAACATCTGAATCTCATTTTTCTTGATTCCCCTGTTGGCTTTAAAGTTTTGGGGTGTGCTGTCTCCTCTTTGCCCATGTGGTGTACCTCACAGACACTGATTGCCCCTCTGAACATAAACCATTAGTACAAATACGGAACAAACAACTGAGGTGAACGAGTACCTGGGAAACTGTGATCAAGTAGAGAAAACTGATCACTTGAGAAAAATAATACCACACACTTTTAGGAGCATTTGGCAAAAATGTTTTACTTTTTACATAGTTCTTCCTCCCAAAGACAACTGCAAAGGACAGCTGCAAAGAGAGTGGTTGGTTGGGTTTTTTTTGTCTTGTTTTGCTTCCCTGGCTCAAATGGTAGATTCATCTGGTAACTTGAAAAAAAGTTCGTCTTGGCTTTAGACACATTCAGATGTCCCCTACTGTTATATCCAGAGATAAACCCATAAAGCAAGCACAGCTCTGACACAGGTAGTGTCTGAACATAAATCAGGCTGTGCCAAATAGACCCAACACCAGTTCTCCCCCATCTCGAGGTCCCATCGGCATCACCAACACAGGCAACGCATGGGGTCTAAACAAAACCAGGAGGCTTGGAGCCAGCTCTGGATATTTCAAGTACCTGTTCATATTGCCTTGTCCAAGCTCATTGTCCTTCATAATTGCCATCATATGTTACTGCGTGCAATGTGACTGAAAGAGTTTTATACCCATTCCACTTTTTGCTTATGTTGCATCACAGTTCATACAGTAGGAGTCTCTCACAACTTTACAGAAGTTAGGACCAAAGTGTCCATTAAGAAGTACAGTCAGTAGCTTGGACTAATTTTCACTAGCAATCATATTTGTGTCGTGCTTTGCAATGGAAAGTAGCTAAAATCATCTCTCTAGTTCTACTGATGCTAAATGCAGAGTGTATTTGCCCTGCTGCAATTGTGTCTCTTCCTTTAATTGTACTTTGATTAAAACAAAGGTAGACTATATAATATTTTAAAATAACATTTCTTGGTATTTTTCTTAAATGTGACCATAATATTAAATAAATATGGCAGAATAAATAATGCATTATTTAATTCTTTGAAAGGTTGACGTGAAATTCAATCTATGTATATAATTTGTCTCAGCTTGTTTCACACTTTACTGCCAACACTGCTTTGCTTTTTTTTCACGTGTTTGTCCATTTCGGTTTTAACACTCCCTAATCCCAAAATTGCCATGAGGAAAGTTTCACAATTCTGTGTACTCAAGGAAATTTGACAATGTTGTACTTCACCAGAGACATTTCTGTTTGGAAGCTAAAATGAAACAATCATGAATGGATGGCAGGACTAAGTTATAAAATGAAAGCCAGTGCTGCAAACTTCACAGCACCATTTAAAATCAGTATTTTTCATTCTCTAAGTCACATGATGACTATGGTTCCTTATTTCCTCAACAAATTCAGAATATCCATCAAACTACAAATCTTTCCATTGACAGGGAGGATTGTCTCCAGGCTCTGTAAATGCATATACATATTAAAAGGATTCTACAGGGTTTCCTAATTTTACATAGTATCATCGAGACAAAAGAAAACCATTGTCTGAAATCAAAGGGCTTGAACTCAAACAGCATCATTTGGAGAAAAATAGTTCATTCAGCTGGGGGATTGGGGATTTGGGGTGACATCAAAACATTCATAATGCCTACAACCATGTTCATGGCTAATTATATCTAGAGTGCTCCACTGGACAGAGATTTGCACGGGTTAAACAATTCTGGGTGATCAGACAAATACATCAACCCAGATCTAAATCTGCCTCTCTTGGTTGCCACCTTCTACATTTCAGTAGAACTGTGTTTTCTTTCTGCATCAGACCATCAAAGGAGGCCAAACACAGTCAGGGAATCCATTAGAAACCTCAAACCTTGGTCCAACCTGCTAAATATTTATTGAATTTGGAAAAAATGTGAGACAAATTTAGATTGAAGTTAGGCTGATTTATTGTGTTTGGCAAAACATGGTTGTTTCGTATGATTATGACTCTCAAACCAGACAAAGCTAAGTGGTTTCATTTGAATGAAACTAAAGCTTAAATCAAAGCTGGAGAGACATTGCTGGAAAAAAGTTGTTGGGGTTTTTGTCCTTCCCCTCCACCCCTTTTTTTTTTTTTTACAGGAACAAAAGTTATTTTGGTTTTGTTCTTTTTTTTCATCTTGAGCCAAACTCCATAAAATATTTTATCTGCGCCTTTAGTCCGCCTGCACATACACAACTGGAAAATCATGCTGATATTCAGGGCAAGCTTTCTCCTCATTGTTATTTACCTATCTTCACCAGAATGCAAAAATCCCTCACAGTTTTCTCAAGACTGATTTCTTCACAACAAATAGATTCTTCCAGAACAGAGGACTCCTTTTTTTTTTGCCTCATATATGCAGAGACTCTCAACCAAATAGAGAGAGAGAAACTCTCATGGTTTTGTTGGAGAGGTTAAAACAAATTGCTATTCCAAATGTTCTGTTATAAGGAATAGGCAGGTGAAAGCAACAATAAAAAAAAAGTAATAGGAAGATGCAAAAAAAAGAGGCTAATTTTGCTATTCTGGAATTCCTGTGCATCGAAGAATTTATACTACTTCCTTATATCATCATCATTATTTTGAATCATCAAGTGGAATGCTGTTTTCCAGGCAGAAGTTTTGAAGAATGTAAGTTGCAGTTTCCTCATTGTTTCATTGACATATTTACGTAGATTTATTTTTAACCTAGTGAAATAATTAATTTGAAAAGATCTTCTTATCATGAAGCTAATTCAGATCACAGAATCACAGAATCATAGGGGTTGGAAGGGACCTCAAGAGATCATCAGATATTAAGCAACAAAATTTAAAGGGCTTTATGTGTTTGTATATATGTTTATACAAAATAATTTTCCTTAATATTTGTATCATAAAACTCACCAGAGCAAACACAATTTTTGTTTTGAATTGCAGATGTTTTCCTTGATAGATGAATTAATTTCATTTCTAATGCAGTTGATGCTGGAGCAAATATACCAGCTGTTGTACAGCAATTTTTCTTAGGACAGAATTAAAAAAAAATTAATATTTTCATCACTGGAAGCTGAAGACATTTTGGAATCATTGTGGCCACTTAAAACAGAATATGATGTACTTATGAGTTCATTTAAAAAGATACTGTGGCAACTGAAGGTAGAATGAGGGCCTTTTGGGTGTCATTCAAGAAAATCCAAGATGTTTAAACCTGAGCAAAAGGCAAAAGGAGCTCACAGAGTACTTTAGCACAGGATATGAACAAAAGTGAGAAAATAAGGTTTAAAAATTAATACTATTTTTTTAATAGTTAGTAAGACTACCTAGAAGTGTGATGGGTAATGCTTAGGAAAGAGGTGGTGAGAAACAACGCACCATGGAGCTTCATCCCAGGATGGTTTACCCCTCTACCACCCTACAACCAAGGCATGCCCTTCATGGTGTTGGACACTTGCCTACAAGCTGGCTGTGCTGCCCAAGCCTTCATGTGCTCCTCTCCAAGGTGGATGGGGACACCAGCAAGGCACACTACCAGGGCAGGGATGATAAGCAGCTGCTCAGTACCAACAAATTAAAGACAATGGTATGGTAGTAGGACCACGTGATGGCCAACACAAAGAAAAAATCTTGCAAACTTTTGGTAGGGCAGATGCAACAACTGTCTCTGCTCTGCAGAGAGCTGCTGGCTAACACCTAGCCCAGCTGGGCATCACCCCTTGCCTTCCCTGTTGCCTCATGCGATGCTGTGCACTCAGTCTGAGTGACGTTTCACAGCCTGACCATTTGCAGGGTCGCCCCAAATTAAGTGTTTGCAGAATAAGACAGCAGAGAGGTAAAGCAAGGAGATTTTATACTCCACCACAAGCACATCTAAAATAACACCCACTCCCACTGTGGTGGGAGAAAATGCTAGCTGTAATTAAGCTGCCGAAGCACAGCACTTTCATTCATTAAAAACAATTCTTTGATTTAGCACACAACACAAAACACCCACAGACCACAGGAAATCTCTGGGCTAATTCTCCTGCCCTTTCACCTCTCACACATTCAAGCTTTCTGCTTTCTTCCTCCTGTCCATCTGCTTTAATCATTAGCAAAAGCCTTGTGCAACAGCTCTAGCAAGTAAAGTCAGCTGTCATCAGAGCATATTTAAACTGTGACTGTTAGTTTCCACTAAATCAGGTCTATGCCCACAGGCCTCATTAAGCACAGAGAAGGGCAGTGGTGCAGGTCCCAAAAAAGCTCTAGGGTAACCAGCCTTTCCCAGACAAAATTGTGGTCCATGAAGTTCTCAGACCAGGTTTATCTTTTCCTGAATTTTTCCAATAGCTTTGAAGTGGAAACACGATCGGCCTAGAAAAAGTTGCTGCATGATGGGCACACTGGGGGTAGGTCTGAGGATGGTGGGTTTCAACTGTAGGCATTTGAGTGCCAAAATATACTATCGTTAGGAGGGAAAAATGAGTGCAACCCTTGACAGCAGTCTAATAGGGTAAGTACAGAGACGACTGCAGTACAAGACCTGTAGAGGGTTTGATTTTCTTAGGAAATGAACTCCCCTATCATAACATGCTTACCTTCCCACAGAGCAATGGCTAGAGGAAGAGAATGAAGGCAATGGCAGGGGAAGCTCTTGATGTCTGACCAGGAGAGGCTCACAGGCTGGGCAAAAGGTTTTGGAAAAGTCACAGGGCTTGTCCTTGAAAGCAGCAACAGCATTCATAATAAAGCAGATAAAATGATGTCCTGTGTTGTGAAAATGTTTATACATTTGGATTACCTCTGCTGGAGAAGAGCATATAAAATTCAGAGATGCAGTTGAAGCTACTGAGTTAGGCCAAAATATCAATTTGCAACCAGTTATCATGGGTAAACTGTTGCCAGTTGTTAAGCTGAAGGGATACCATGGCACATCAGTTTTCATTGTCTTCAAAGAAGCTTCTGGTTTTTGGCTATGCTCCTAAGTGTACACACACCACTTGCTTTGTACATGTACTATCCACTAGGATGTTAAATCAAGCACTAAGTATGTTCATTTTAAATGTGTGGGTAAGTGCACATCTTTGGACCAGATCCTCAACTAGCATGAATCTGTGCACTAGACTTAGAAGAAATACAAACAATCACAGATAGAGTCACACAATCACAGAATGGTTTGGGTTGGAAAGGAACTTTATTTGTCATCTAGTCCAACCCGTCCTGGAATGAGCAGGGACATCTTCAATTCGGTCAGGTTGCTCGCAGCCCTGCACAACCTGACTTTGAATGCTTCCAGGGATGGAACATCTACAACCTGTCTGGGCAACCTGTTCCAGTGTGTCACCACCCTCATTGTAAAAAAATTCTGCCTTATATGTAATCTAAGTCTACCTTCTTTTAGTTTAAACCCATTACCCCTTGTCCTGTTGCTACAGGCCCTACTAAATATGTTTGTCTCCATCTTTCCTATAAACCACCTTTAGGTACTGGGAGGCTGCAATAACGTCTCCCTGGAGCCTTCTCTTCTCCAGGCTGAACAAACCAAATTCTCTCAACCTGTCTTTACAGGAGAGATGCTCCAGCCCTTTAATCATCTTCATGCCGCTCCTCTGGACTCACTCCAACAGCTCCATGTCTTTCCTGTACTGAGGACACCAAAGCTGGATGCAGTACTCAAGGTGGGATCTCACTGGAGCAGAGCACAGGGGAAGAATCACATCCACTGATCTTCTGGCCATGCTTCTTTTGATACAGACCAGGTTACAGTTAGGTTTCTGGGCTGCAAGTACACATTGCTGGTTCATGATAAGCTCTTCATCCACCCCCAAGTCCTTCTCCACAGGGCTGCTTCATCCCCCAGCCTCTATTGATATAGGGGACTGCCACAGCACAGGTGCAGGACCTCGCACTTAGCCTTGTTGAACCTCATGAAATTCACAAGAGCCCACTTTTGGAGCTCGTGTAAGTCCCTCTGGATGGCATCCTGTCCCTCAGGTATGTCAACTGCACCACTTCACTTACACAGCATCTGCCAGTTAAGAGAATTTTTAGGTTTCATGTCCTCGGTTTGGAAAACTGGCAGCAGAAATGTGACATTACAGAGCAACCCACAGTATTGTAAATGGCACAGCAAAGATGAATAAGAAATCATTATTTACAGTTATACACTGTCTTTGGACCTACCCTTTGTCCTGTACAAATATTCAGATGATTAAAATGCCTGTACAGACGTAGTTTTTTAAACTGCATGCAGTTTTAATCAGACAGACTTACAGGAGGTAGGTCTATCTCAGGTCATTAATCATGTAGGGCATCACTAAGCCATTGATTTCTAGAGGTTGGGAAGAGGAGCGCAGCTCTACATGCCTTGCATTAATATTCTGTCACTTCATACCTGCTGCCAACCACAATTAGAAACAAGAGACTAGGTGAGAGTCATCTTCCACTTTTCACAATGACAAGAACATGTTTATGTTTTCCAGAGAGCTTAACAACCCATAGGAGGACATCTTGCCAGGTACTGAATTAAAGTTACAGACTGAAACGCCACAAAGCAAATAAATGAATAAGCAGTGAAAACTCGTGTTCCCATTGCAGGATTGCCAAATTATCACCTGGTATCTTGAAGAGTGTTTTTAATCTCCAGCATACTTTACTTATTAGCTGGTGGAAGGGTGGCAGGTCTATAGAGGAAATTACCCCGAGCTTCAGAAAATAAGGTATGTTCCCCTTACGGCAGCAACAGACTCAGGTTACCCTGACTGTACACTCTGTAAATGGATATATTTAATGAAATAAGTTTGAATGTTTCAACAGAGCTGAATCACCGGTATTAATAGAAGCATAATTAAAGCTATATCAGCACCACTGTTCTGAAATTGCATCTTAGCGCTTTAGTTTCAAAAGTGTACTTTGGACACAAGTTGCGTCAAGCAAAAAAACAAAAATAAAAAAGTCAGTGTTGGGGATGATCCTAGAGAGGCAGCTGTCAAGGGGTGCAGCTACTCTCAGACCTGACTTTGGGCTCCAGGCTCCTGTTCTCCAGAGGAGCCTGGAGCTCTTGGTGGTTAGACAGCGAGGGAGTGCCTTGGACCAGCCTCCCAGCTAAGGCACCCTTCCACATGTCTGCTGAAATGAATCTGGCTGTTTTCCGCCTTCTTACACCTCTGTAAATGGCCACATTTTAAAATACACACATACACAGCACACACGAGAACATTTCACATTTGGTTTTTGCAGTGTAATGGTTTTGCTTGCTTTGTTATGGTTTCTTGCACCAGATGTAGGAATGCTGAGACATATGGAAAAGCAAATCAGCTACAGCAAGAGTGAGCTACCAGTCGTTGTTGCAGGTTCCTTGGAGATAGGTGAACAAGATTTAAGATGTCAAACAACTGCCAGAATGATTTAGAGAATCACTAGTGTTTCCTCCTTCCTTATCAACTCCCTCAGCCCAAAACAGTGCAATGCTGGGCTGTGCTTGCTTGGGTCTTCAAAGGAAACAATTACAGAAAAAATCCTATAATGACAGTAATTAAAGAGCCTGTTGAGAATGTTGCAAGGTCATAGCAATTAAAAGGAAGTTAAGCGTCTCTGCACCAAACACATAGCGAAGTTAAACTGACATTTTAGGAGCAGTCTAGACTTAGAGATGTTACATGGGACAAACATCACAGGAAAAAGTTTCCAAATCTCTCCATACTACAGGAAAACATGGACGTAGGATAAATAGTCTAGAGAGGATCTGCTTACTCCTGGTTTACAGCCTAGCACAGTGCCTTCCACCCCAGCCTTACTAAATGTCATCAGTTCCTCACCCCTGTTCATGTGGGAGCCTCAGTGGAGACAACATGGACACGTTTTAACAAGCTTTAATCTCACGAGCCTGTGGACCTGTAGTTAGGGACCAGCATAGGCACAGTAATGGCTGCAAACCACTGCGTGGGGTGCACAAAACACCCACAGATCTGACATCTGCCCTGCTCAGCTGCTGCCCTCCTTCAGGTGAAGATGCATGGGGCAATAATGCCTCTTGCTGAGACAGCTGGCCAGAGCTTTTTCCACATCACACCCCTTGTCTTCCTCCTCCTCTTCCTCTGTGCAGCATCAGCACTGAGTCATACTACTGAGAAGCTTGGAGAAGGCACGACATGAGCAAGTGGCCGTGTCAGTGCAGAGAGCAAGGTGGCTGACTGCCCACGGGCTTGGCTGGCCTCTCAGCTGGGTTTCACAGCCCCGACTGCTGGCCTCCTCCCAGCACCTCAGCCACCTTGTTTAAAACTAGCTTAAGTATAGTGGCCGTAACCGCACTGCACTTCCAGCTGCGCTTGCCATCCCAACCACAGCGCAGTCTTGCTTGGCTCTGGAGATAAACCGTTGCCTGCATGGTCACACTGGGAAAACTCCAGTTTTCAAAAGTGTTGACTCAACCCTGCCAGCAGGCATTGGGATCACTTACAGAAGCATACAGAATACTTTCTTTCAGCGCTCAATGGTCTGTTGGTGTGTTTACCAAGTGGAGGGGGTTGTAGCATGCAATTTTGCCAAGGCAAAAAGGTGTTCCAAGAAAAGCAGCAGCAGCTGCTGTAAGCAGGCTCTGGGAATTAAATAATGGCATCTTATAAAACTTCACAAATTGAGCCAATAAGTGTGCAATAAGTCAGTTTTGAAATTACTGTCTTATATCAAGTTTCTCTAATAAAAGTCAAATTTGTGCTTAGAAAAGCTTAAAGCCCATATGTAGGAAAACTTTATAACTCTAATGGGAGCCATGATAAAGCAGCATGTTAGTAAATACATGTGTAAGCAGCACAGTACAAAGAGAAAAGTAGCAATATGTTAATTATCTCCCTCCTGTATTATTTTTGGTTGTCACTGTGGATGCAACTGCAGTGAAACACATGCACATTCCCAACAGCTGCTCTGTTCCACGAGGAATAAAACGTCAGGACAACCAGCAATGTGAAAGAGAGAAAACAGACGCTTTTCTTCTATAAAAATTAATTACATGTCCATCCAGAGATAGAAATAACCTTCTTATGTCCTCGGTGACTGATTCAGAGGCAACTATTTTAAAGGGACTATATGGGTTGGAAAAGGAAGCTGGCTGATGCTGGAGAACTAGTCTGTAGGGACAGAGTCCTTATTAACAGCCACAGGTTCTCACTTAGCTTGGAAGTGTTGCAAACCGCTGTGCCAGCATGGAAAGAGAGGTAGCCTCCTGCATCCGAAAGGCTGTATGGCCTCTGGCAGGGTCACCCAGCAAGCATGGAGCCAGCCTGGAGTCCAGTTCTCCACTAGACAAAAGGTGAGTGAGGCTGTTATTGCTTTGCCATTGTGAGACTTGGACACCCTGAAGACACCCTGGGACATCCCATCGGTGCAGCAGTTCCAGCTGTGCTGTGCAGAGCACTGCCGAGTAATGGCAACACAGCCAGCAGCTAACTGCATTCGCCAAATGGGCACACTTTCCACCGCCCTACGTAAAAGTGGGCAAACTTTTTGCTTGCCTTTTTCCCTAGCTGCAGTACAAATCAGCACCACTCTGTCCTGCCCAAATGAGGTAATCAGTGCTTGGCTGGCTGAGATAACAAAGGCTCCACTGAAATGAGCCAGGTAAGACGTTCAAGAACAGTTACCGGATGTCTCATTTGAGCTTTTTGTGAAGAAAAAATAAAGCATCTAATAGAGCACCACAATAAAGAATTCTGTAGGTCTTTTTCCACTGAAAGACCATATCTTTTAATAGAAAAGGTGAAAAGACAAAGGACCGAAAAGCTTGACAGGGCGGTTTCACATGCTGAGTTACTCTAGTAAATTATGGGATAAAAAAAACATTACCCATGCAGTCATCCCTGCATCCTCTGAACCTCAGCAATCTACCACACCACAGAGTCACCACCTCACCTAGAAGGCATGGACCCTAATGGGGCAAATAAAAATGTTTCCAGAGTTACAGAAAACTAGTTTGGCCAATCTGCAAAGGTGTGGATAACTAAACTGGAGATGTTGCATACAAAGGGTGACAGAGTACCTAACTCCAAAAGCCCATTCAAGGCTACAAGTCTCAATGAGACCAGAGTTAAGTCTCACAGTAGGATGGGTCTTCAAGATATATCTCTCTCTTCAACATTTCTTGATTTATATGACTCTAGTTCTGTCTATTGCACTGTGTGGTTTCCATTCTTAGACACCTGACCCATGCACTATGCTGTGTAAATACCAGTCCTAATATCTTTGTTAGATGATGTCTAAAACTTGGGAATTACAAAGTCTACTTCTCTTTTTTTATAAAGATATACTTGGGCTTAATATAGTAGACCAGATCACCTGTGGTGTAATTTCTCTTTTTATCATTTTGAGTTATTAGACAAGGCCACTTCAAAGATTTCCTTTGCCTTTGAGAAAAAAAAAAGAAGCTTCTATAACCTTTTCTTATCACAAGGTCTCCTTGAGGCCTACTGTTCTTCAGATTGCTGCACGCTGTGCTTTTAGAAATAGACACATTATATCCTCTTCCTGCTATATGGTGACTAACACTTTACTAACAAACGTTTCATTTAGCAATGTGTGAGCAATGCACCAGGTCATCCCATCGTGCAAATATAAGAGGAACACAAAATTTTCTGTGCCACACTGAAGGTGTGAGCAGAGTAACTCCCCAGAAAAAGGCCAGAAAAATTGCTTTACCCGTGGTATTTCACATAACTCAGGTCATCACAGGGGTATGCAAGTATGTAAATCTCTTTCCTCAGCATGGTAACTGTTGTGTATGGCTAGTTGTCTGGAAAAGAGTTGTGTATATGGCAGCAGTTTGTTTGCTTGAGCTCTTCCTTTTCCATTTGTCTTTCTGTGTACACAGAGAGGACGGGTGTGCTGGAGAGGACAGGTCAGGAATGCACACCCTGCTTGTCAGTCAGGTGCTGACAGTCATCCTTTCTTGTAATGGGTTATTCCATGGATACAGATGGTCCCTGTTGCTGCCAGGGCCTCCAAAGTGAAGGCAGGCAGTCATCCATGGTCTTTCCTACCACACCACTTTGCCAGTCCTTTGGAAAATCTGAGCTCAGGTCCTGGCTTGTTATGCAAACAAGCATCAACACCTTGAATTTGATTCATAATTGAGGGGAAAAACAGTTCTCTCGCACATCCTTAAGAGGGAAGAGCTGCCTAGAGCATCATGGTTGAGACTTTGGGCAGGCTAATTCCACATAAAACCCTGTGCTTAAGGTTTCCTGGCTGGCTTTAGACCTTCAGGCATGCCTATGCGACACAAAGCACTAAAAAAGAACTTTTGGAGGGAAGAGGACTGATTGAACCTAGGCCTGTGGGTTTTCACTCCGAGAGGTGGCTTTTTTCCTCATGTTTCATCCTACAACACGACCAAAACAGGCAGGAAGTGTCTTGGCTGAGAGCAAATTACACGACGACCTGCCGCAAATATCCTGAGCTGAAACACCTGACTCTCAATGGGGCTTTCAACTCTGGCCCTCTGGATCCAGCTGCTGGTCTTCAATTTTGGCTGCAACACAAGAACAGAAAGCTGCAGCCTCCGTTGTGTACAACGAGAGGAATGATAAAATATATTTTTGTCAGCTTTTGTGAGAAGGGCCAAGGTAAATAAACAGACTCCCAAAATCCAGTACCTGAAACAGCAACTCTTGCCTGTGCCTTAACAGAATTTTGTCTCTGACCTTGCAGATTTTTAGCTTATCCTCTTCATTTTTTTTTTTTAGGTGTATGAATGTATAGTTTGAAGTGGAAGAAGGTTCTGGAGCGAATAGTACTGTTTACTTTCACATAAATCATGCAAATGTTAAAGCTGTAGTAGAATTTAAGTTGCATTCTCTTAAGTAAATGCAGTGTTTCCAAATATTTCTCTGTTTTTCCATGAAAAAAATTCCAATCTATCCATAGGTTTTGAAGCACTTTTACCTTTGAGATAGAAAATAAGGCTCCACAAATGTGTAACCAAGAGGTTTGGCCATCCTTTTTCCCTAGAATGTCACAACATGCTCTGCTCCTAAATTGGAAAATATCACAGAATCACAGAATTGTAGGGGTTGGAAGGGACCTTGAGAAAATATCTCTGTCTCTGTATTTCATGATATTCTGGGGAATATGAAGTGAGCTCTTTTATGGACTGGGACAGGGGGGCATTGGAACAGCATGTGCAGGAAGTCACAGTGCGACCATTGGGGATACAGTGAGATGAAAAAACCTCACATTTCTAGTTACAGTGCTATCTGGGAAGCAATTTCCCGATAATGTAAGAAGATATATGGATAGTCTGACCTGTTTTTTTGTAGAGAGTCACTGCAGCTGAGTATTTCCTGTACTGACCTGGATCCAATATCATAGAACCTCATAAATCAGTTAATATTTCAGGTAACTAAAATATTAAAAGATGCCGTAAAGATTTAAAATTTTTCCACACATCATACTCCATCTTAACAAACAAAAGTAATGTGAAACACGTAAAAATCCCCCTTCTTTATTAATTTTTTCATTCTTTTTTCATTTATTTGAAAGCTATCCAACTAAGCTAAGAGAAGCCATGACCTTAGAAAGTGCTTTTCTCTTCACCAGAGTGTTCAGAGACAATGTGTGTGGCACATTTAAGTGATACATAATCCCCAGTTCTTCCCCTCAGTCTCAAAGGAATAAAGACAGACTGTCTTGTTGTGGTAAGAACTATTCCCTAGAAGAGAGATTTCATCTATTTGGTCCATCTAATGCTGTTCACAGAATCACAGAATGGTAGGGGTTGGAAGGGACCTCTGGAGATCATCGAGTCCAACCCCCGTGCTAAAGCAAGATCACCTAGAGTAGGTTGCATGTTAAACATCCTGTTTAGTTCTGATCTATCCCCAAATACAGGATTTTCTTCTGTGATTCAACTCAAGAATCCATATCTTTGTATCACAGAGGTCCATGGTGATCCATCACTTCTCCTACATATGGAGACTCCCCAGGAATACATATACTTGGAATAGACCCAGCTCCTTTTGTTTTGTTGAACTCTGCTGACGAGGATGTAACTATCTAACTGCACAGGCATTGGTTGTTATCCCAGGAGAATCTTTCCATTAAAAATGTGAAAAAAATGACAAAAAAAAAAGGCTTCCTATCTTCCTGTTACTTTCCTAAAAAAAAAAAGAGTCCTGATTTCATAAAGCCAAGGCTTTTGCAATAATCAGAGAATCCGCTGATCTCTGCTAGCCACTACATTTCTTGGAAGTTCAAGGAGTTGGAACAGTTAATTCAACATGAACTCTTAGAAAGAGCCTAGTAGCCAAAAAGGGTTGGCTGAAGACATTTTCCTGTATGTGGGGTTTTAGTTAATTTTGTGCACAA
Organism: Porphyrio hochstetteri; assembly: GCA_020800305.1. Taxonomy (NCBI): domain Eukaryota; kingdom Metazoa; phylum Chordata; class Aves; order Gruiformes; family Rallidae; genus Porphyrio; species Porphyrio hochstetteri. Next base: position 87,601,520 of record CM036907.1, read on the forward strand.
CAACTAGGATGACACGCTATTATGGAAAAGGCCATAATTCATTCCAGTCCATTTGTGAGCCAGGAATTCTAGGATTTGTATAAGCCTTTTGCAAAACGGCCGATTTCACGTAGAGCGTGCAAACACTCAGAGCTGCAACTGTCAGGAGACAAAATTCACCAGCAGCCAAATGGAATTAAAAACATTTCAGTCACTGTCTTCCATACCAGATAAGCACTAGACAAAATTTTACAAAAAATTGGTTGTGAAGCCAAGATAATGTTTTGTCATAGGTACGAATTCAACACAAAACCCATAAACCTCAGGGGTTTGCATTTCCCAGGATCCTCAGATGCAGGCTGCTGTGCTTTTTAAGTTATCCTGCCTCTCCCAACCCTGCAGAGAAACATGCAAACTAAAAGTCCATAGTGTAGCCACATCTAATAGCTACTGATTTTAGTTGTTTTTTTCCTATTTACAAATGTTCTATGAACAGGCTGTAATTTGGCTGCTTATTTCTTTAGTGTCATTCTCAGGTTACAGGCTGGACACACAGTGTTCACTGCAAATATCGAGCTAAATCCATCTAAGATTTGTGCTAAGATTTCAGGTCATCACTGATAAAGCAGTAGACAAAGACCTAACTTTGTGTGTTTCCTTGCTGGAATTTAACTACATAATGTCATCGTGTCTATATATATACCTAGTGCTAGAAGTTAGGTAGATAAGCTTGCAGCTGGATCAGGGACTTGCCATTAGGAGGAACACCAAAATGCTCCTCAGCGTTCTTTCTACTTTAGAATAAAGAATAAAAGGGGGGTGGTGTTATTCCATTTAGCTGGTTGACTCTGCTTGTTTGCATAAATGTGGACCTGACAGCATCAGGTTTATGAACACATTTTGCTTTTAACAAATTGGTCATAGATTGAGAAATGTCAAAAAACACAACAAACCCCAACTGTTCACAGTGACATTTTAGAACAAGCATGTTTATTTTTCCTAAGTAAAATAAGATACTTCTTTCCAAAATATCCTTCCATTTTGTTTAAAAAAAAAAGTCCTCAGACCTATAGGTATCCCTAATGTTTTAGAATTTTACCTGCTCTAACCCACCAAAAATCTCTGAATGTTTTAGATTGGGGTTAATTTGATTGCACCCATCACCACCCCCAACCCCCAAATTGCAAACAAATCAAAACACAAAACAGTCACAAACTTCAATCTGAAATTATTCCGAATTTCTGTCCCACTCAACTCTGCAATCCTAAGGCTGTGGCAGGGCAGGAGCTGCCCAGGGGCTGGTGGTGATACTTTCCTGTGGGGACACAGCCCCCTCAGCTGGTTGGAGAGTATGACCAGAGGCAGGAACCCCTTCAGCCACCCCATATTAATCCGCTGCTGAGCTCAAAGTCAGAGCCCAAAGACTCCCCAAGGGCAGAATCACCATTTCATAGCAAGCTTTCTCGGTATACTCTAAATTTGGCCAAGCCAAGCAGCTGCAATCCTACATTAGTCATTTGGCAGGCAGGTTGATCCTGCAATTTGTTGAGTACACATAGTAGTCATAGAATCACAGAACAGAATCACAGAATCGTTTTGGTTGGAAAAGACCTGTAAGATCATCGAGTCCAACAGTTGAGCCAGCACTGCCACGTCCACCACTAAACCGTGTCCCTAAGCGCCACATCTAAACGTCTTTTAAATCCCTCCAGGGATGGTGACTCAACCACTGCCCTGGGCAGCCTGTTCCAATGCTTGATAACCTTTTTGGTGAAGAAGTTTTTCCAATCTAAACTTCCTCTGGTGCAACTTGAGGCCATTTCTCATGTTTCCGTGATGTCGATTGTATCATATGCAAGCCCTTTAATGTAGTCCGCTGAACAAACCTTGATGCAGTCCTCAGATTTAGTGGGAATGCTGCAAGAATTGAGAGGGTTTTGGTTTCAGGGGTCCCATCCTGGCCAGTACACGGGGATTTTGCCATTGAATTCCATCAGTGGAGGATGTGTGTGTGTGTAACTCTGGGATCAGGTTGACTTTGTAACAACATGGAGAAAAAAAAGCACCTTTAGGTGTCATGTGTGGTTAACCTGGCATTGTTGTTCTGCTATAAAAAAGTGTCCCACATGCCAAAATCTGCATTTTCACTTTGTAACGTCACAATTACAGTCTTGCAAGCATCTGCTTGGATCCACTATGAAAGCAGGGGTAAAACTGAGATTACTTGAGCTAAAAGTATTGCATGTTTGCAAAGGCTTAAAATACCTTTTTCTCCTAACTGCACAACACACATCCTCCTGGCTAATCCCGTGAATCCAGGGAACAAAAAGCCACTTCACACAGTCTGGCTCATTTGGATAATGAAATATCCAGAGGAATTAGGTCTGGGGAAATGCTCTGGTTTGCAGTTGTTTGAAGGCAGGATAAGTTAATAGTGTCACTGGTGAAGATAATCCAAGGAATTTAAGAGATAAACAGGGGCAGAAATATCCCTGGTTTAATGGATAGCTGATGTTACACCTGGTTTGTTGGGGTTTTTTTTAAAAGTCTGCACTTATAAAGACTGTCAATAGCAATGAATACAGAGGACTTGAGCCTCCTTTATATACACCAGACAACCCTATTCTTACCCAACTATGACATATTCTTTGACTTGAAGCTACTTTTCCAATATATGTTGCCACACATCAGTGCTGACCTACCTCAATTTCAGTGCATGTGGCTATTGCCGTTCCCTGAGCACTGATAGCTGGCTGGAGGCTCTTCTGTGGAGCAGCAGAAAAGGTCACTACTGAAATAGCTTTCCAACTACAGGCCCTGTCTGCAGGGGCAGATGCATCTTCTCACACACAACCCACATCCCCCTCAAGTCAGGGGGCTCCAGGAGGAGAAGACAGGTCTACCTGCACAGAGAAACAAAGTGCAGATACACCCTTGATAGGAGAGATGGTTCAAGAGAAAGGGAAATAGAAGTGCCCTGGAACAAGCCTTGCTTGTTATAAGGGTCTGGAAGCTAGTTTGGGTAATTTTTTTTTTCATCTGATCTGTAAATACATATTTGAAAAGAAGACACACAAACCACTTAGGAAAAGTATTTTAAGGAAGTGATTAAAAGAAAAGAATATGAAGGGAGAGACAACCAGTCACTTCAGCCAAAGGAAACCATATTTATCAAAGTTGTCTTAATAGCAGAAAAAACCCACATAATTATGTTGGTCAAGTAATTTCTTCCTGCTGAACATGGCAAAAATACTAATTGAACAACTACCTTACAAAAAAAAATTAAATCTGGCTATTATTTAGTCAGCTGTAGTTACAGTCTGATTTATGTCCATTTTCCTCCTCATTGTTATGAGAGTATCCCTCAGGAGCTAACAGTGTGAGATAGTGCAAAAATGCTTTTATTTTATTTTATTTTATTGCCTACACCTAAATGTTTGGTAATTGTTCTAGGTTTTCTTGACATGACAACAGGACACACAAAGTGAGAATTTTAATAGAAAAACTTATTTAAAAACAAAAAAAAACCCCTTGTTTCCCTCAACTTCCAACCTCTTGGGCTCCAGCAAATAACTGAATAGAAAAATGCCCCCTAGAAAGAAGTATTTGTGACCTAGTCAGCTCATTAACTGGCTTTAAAGAGATGAAAAAGCACCTAGAATCCAGCTGTCTGCAGTAATTCATAGAATCATAGAATGTGTAAGGTTGGAAGGGACCTTTAGAGGTCATCTATTCCAAGCCCCCTGCAGTAAGCAGGGACATCTTCACTAGATCAGGTCACTCAGAGCCCCATTGAGCCTGACCTTGAATATCTCCAGGGCTGGGGCCTCCACTACCTCTCTGGGCAACCTGTTCCAGTGATCTACCACTCTCATATTGAAGAATTTTTTCCTAATACCCAATCTAAATCTCCCCTTTTCTAGTTTAGAAACCATCACCCCTTGTCCTATTGCTCCATGCCCTCGTGAGCAGTCCTTCCCCAGCTTGCTTATAGGCAACTTTCAGGTACTGCAAGCCTTCAAGGCTCTTCAAGGTCACCAAGGTGGGGATACTTCCAAGTCATCAAACTAGCCCAGTAGCCATACGGCAGGCTCTGAGATCCCTATCACAAAGCATCCCTACAATCTTCTCTTTGCACATACACCCAAGGCACACACGTAGTTATTAAAACACTGAGGAAAGCAATCACAGTGTGAAACAAAAAATGCAGCAAAGAGAGCAGGTGTTTGGGGAAACTGGAGCATTTCCTCCCTTTATTCTTTTGCTTTTTCCTTCTGCTTTTATCCTCCCACTCCTCCTGGAGGCAGCCCTCTCTGTGCTCAACCCATAGCCGTGCTGCTCCTCTGCTGCACCCCCGTACACCCCAGTACCTCCCCACATATTCTGTGGCAACCAGCAGTGCCAGCAAATACTAAGTGGCTGGCCGTGGAGTGCCCACAGAAAAGGAGAGGGAACAATTGAAATATTCCCTCTGGGCTTTCCCTTAAGCATTGCCATCAGGAAACTTGCTGCTGACAAAGGCACGGTGCCGGCTCCGGGAATCAAACACCGTCCCGAAGACCAGGGGCTCTCTCTGTAGCCCAAACACAACTTATTGTAATCCCTTGCTGCCTCCTGTGCTTATACAGTACAGACCTTCTTGGGTTACAAGACACTTTGAAGATCTCACCTTCTCCCATTACTTGTCTTTTACATAAAATGTCCACAGATGTGAGCCTGCTAGTGTGTCAGAGGACTGTGGTTAATAATTTATAAACCAATACTTCCTATTGGGCATATTGTTTAACAGAGGGGTGTACGCAAAGGGGATGGGCTGCCTTGCTGCAGGAGCACCCTCTGCTGATTTCCAGGGGTGGCAGGCCTGAGGTGGGGTGATGGCCACTGTGGGGGACTGCTGGGGACCAGCCCCCAGCTGCAGAGATGCTGCGTCTCAGCTTTTCCAAGGTGGTGGTGACTGTTAAGCCTCTCGCACTTCAGCAAACTGCAAAGCTTAGTGTCCCAGAAAAACACGGGTGAACGGGACTCAAGGGGAAATACCCTGGTGCCTAATTCCCAGGAATCCCATGCAACACACCCCCCGGCTTGCAACACGTCGCTTGCAGAAAGCCAGCACTCGTGTGCGTGCTCCAGCAATCATACTGAAATGTCTCCACCTGAGCCAAAGCCACAAGGAAATGGTCTAGACAGCTACACCTGAAAATAGGCCATTGTGTGTGACGGTGTTTGCCCGGTATTCATAATTCACCCCAGGTCTGAATGGAGCACTGGAGAGGATGTGGGCAGATATATTTGCCGCATAAAAGATCAAGGATCAAGGTATCAAGAAATGGTTTGGGTTGGAAGGTACCTGAAAGGTCATCTAGTTCCAACACCCCTGCCATGGGCAGGGACACCCTCCACTAGACCAGGTTGCCCCAAGCCCCATCCAACCTGGCCTTGGACACTGCCAGGGAGGGGGCAGCCACAGCTTCTCTGGGCAGCCTGTGCCAGGGCCTCACCACCCTCACAGGGAAGAATTATTTCCTTATATAGAATCCAAATCTACATTTTTTCAGTTTAGAGCCATTAGAGGTAATTGTTTGCAGGTGGAACTGATGCTCTGGACCAGCAGTCACAGCCTTGGAAGAAGAGTCCTCCCTAGGAGTGTGCACTGGGTGGATCTTCTTCGACTTCCTTCCTGTCTGTGACAGCTCTGGAGCTGGAAATGCCAGTAACAATGGTGAGAACAGTTGAATAGCATCTTCCTGCAGCGACGTGTGGACTAGATCATCGTAAATAAACAATCTGGCACAGCTAGAAATGGCTGCTCAATAAAGAACCATTGTGTAGCTCAAGAGCACTGGAGGCAAGTGCTTGTCCTTCCTACGCTTACCACATCTATCTCTATGAACAGTAAGTCTATTGACTATTTCACTTTTGGAAATACTTTTAAATGTTTCTAAACATTTTTTAAGTATTTGCTAACTGGTGAGCTAATTGTTATCCACATCATCAGAGAACCTTGAGACATTTTAAAATTATTATTAATTTCAGATTCCCCAAATGCAGTAGGTGACATAAATGTTACATTAAAGCTTTTCAGAGCACTGTGCAGTCTCAGTTTGCTTTCAATTTTGCTATTGTCTTAGGCCATTTCTTTCACTGGAAAAGTGATTACAAAACCAAAATGTTCATGGGTCTCTAGGCATACCTTTACTGACCTGAGGAAGAGTTTGTCCGCTGAAAGCTTGTCTGCTTTTTCAGACTGGTGTAATAAAAGATATTGCCTCCTCCTACAAACCTTGCCTCACTGACTGATCGAAATGTTGCAAATGTTATTTCCAGTGGTGCTTTATTATTCAGATTAGGAAGATAGAAACCAAACTGACAACCTCTTGCATGGATCTTTCAGTTGTTTATCTCCAGCTCGTGGCACCAGCAGGTTAAAAACATGGATGGATGTTGGAAGCTCTGTGCTGGATGCCCTTCACCATGAGATGGAGGTGGCTCATACCCTTCTACCTGCCTCAGCTATGTTTAACTGGAACAATATTCTGACTCAGCCAGCTTTTGGATTTTACTTCTAATACTGGTAGAGCCAGTGCATCAATAAAACACGTGCCATGGCTCTTCCACAGCTATGTAAGTGCCTCACTTTCCTCTCAGTGACTTCCTTTTGCCTCTTCTCCTTTTCATACCTCTATTTTAACCTTCCATTCAATAGGGAGAAGGAGTTTCCTCCAGATAGTTGTTCCTGATGTGGAGAAAACCTTGGCTCTGCAAAGTACCAGCCTTAAGCTGGTGGCGGTAACATCACAGGGTGGCCCACGTTCTACAAGAAGGCTGAGCTTTTGGGGTTTTAGTCAGACCCTCACTTCCATGTGACAATGACAGGGAAAAGATTGTCAGTAGCAGTCTCAGGCATCTTGAATGCCACTCAGTTGCTGATGTCTGCACACAGCGACTTTAAGCCTGTTCTTTTATTTGGCTGCTTTTAACGGCCTTGGGCCTAGGCAGCCCTTGAGTGAAATCAGTGGGAGTTCTTTGCGCTGGATACCAGGTGTTTCTTCCTGGGAAATACCATGTCTTTCCACTCCATCTAGGGCTCAGTTTTGTCTTCTGGGTGCCTCAGAGGCTCATCCTCTGTATTTTTACCAATTTTTGGATCAGCAACAGTTTGCTGTTACATGTAGGTTTGATACTCAACCTCACTACGGACAGTCAGTCATCAGGTGTGGATAAAGTGCAGTTTTAACTACGCATTGTTTCACTAGTGCTAGTAACAAAGTGGCCTCTAACAAACTCCCTGGCTCGCTCAGCCCAGCATCCACAGAGAATAAGGCTCATGCTGTCCAACAGAGCAACCCCCTTACAACAGCAGTAAAAGGAATTGTTCTGAAGGCCTTTTATTTAGGAAGAGGAGCAAAATGTTAAGAAGTGCCAAGATTTTCCTTTTGCATATAAATCCCCTCACTTTTTATTTCTGGGGTCATGCACCGCTGAGGTATGTGGTAAGGAAATAGCATCTTGAACTTGCCTTATACTGAAAAATGAAACAGAACTTCAATATTCCATGGAGAAGAGGGTGTGCATCATTTCTTGAGAATAAGCCCTTTGTGTCTCTATTATTTTTACAATGCACTTTAATGACCTGAAAGCATGTGTGTGCCTTCTTAAATCATCACATTCAAAACTACATTTTGACTGTAAAATATATTAAGAATCTTATAGAGGAAGTTATGCCATGTGTGGGGTTTTTTTGTCTGTTTTCAAAGATAGGATGAGTTTTGCCCCTATGACAAGCTCCAAAAATGAAAAAAAAAAAAAATAAGGTGGGAAGGGGAAGGGTTTTGTTATTTATTTTTTTTAAAAAAAAGAATAAATCCTAGCCCTAGACACTAGTGTTAGAAAAGTCACCGTTACCAGATGGCTAATACAGACAAGGGAAAATAGCCAACTTGATTTCAAATGTGAGAGTGATTTTTAAAATGAATGATAGAAACTACTTCAGATTCATTATTTTAAGCAGGGAAAATCATGTGTTTAGCTTATGGGTCTGGTTTGAATAAAAGTTTGTCTTTCTTGAATAGAAATCATATGTGATTCCAGGCAGTGGCCTGGACCATTTGCTAATACTAATTGTTGCTGGTTGAAAGTAGGGTAGAAGATTGTTAAAGTCTTCCCTGGCAGTAACTTGATCTGTGGAAATGTACTTTACAGGAACTGTGATGAGGTTTACAGCTGGCAGAAGCTTGTGATAGGATGGCCACATGACTTTTCATCTCCCTTTTAATAACAGAATAAAAGCTCGCATGACACAGTTCAGGTAGGTAAAGGCTGGCAGGGATTGTATAAGCTGAAACAGGGATATATATATTTTATAAACATCTCACATTTCGAAAGATATTTGATGATGTGACTATTTTGAAATTATATTATCACAATATGCTGAAGTAAAGCTGGCAAGTTAGAAAACCACCAACTGAGGCCAGATGGGCTGTTGAAGTTCTCACATGAAGCATCAGTGGTGAAAAAAATGTGTCAGATTATAATCATATCAGTTTGCCCTCTCCCAGTCTCAACAAAAACCTGGTCAGTTGGTAAATACTTCATTTGCTGATAAGGAAGAGCTTTAACCTTAGTTAAAGAGATAAAATGTGATTATTCTGCATAATTTACATGTTAGCACCAGTATCCCCGTAAATTCCAAAGTGAAACCTTATCTTCTGTTTCTGAAATGCCAGGGCTACACTCTTTTCAACTTTCAGCCACAACCCATACTGCAGTGTTGCTATTCACATTCACATCCAAGCTGGCTGCATCTGCTGCTGCATGAAATACCTAGGCCATGACTCAGCTGCCCAAAAACAGGTCTTAGTGCCCTTCAAAATGTCCTGACATGCCTGAGACTTCCCCGATGGGTTGGTAGATGTGGTGGACAAACCCAACGCACCCCACTTCCCCGCATCCCCTTCCAGGGTGGCAGCCAGATGCCTCGACAGGGACACTCTGCAGCATTGCAAACAATGCCAGACCCCAAGGTTGAAGACCTGAATGGAGTTCCCTATGTTCACGATGCAAACCTGCCCAGCCACCTTGGGATCAGGCTCTGCAGGAACCTGTGACAGACCCATGGCTGGGAAGCAGAAAGAAGCTGTGGGTTGGGTGCTCAGGCAAGATGCCATGGCTCCTTCCCCACAGGGAACATGAGAGAGTTGTAAGAAAAGCTCAGCCCTGGTCAAAAGGATGAGCAGCATTTGGTTGGGGTTTATACCGATGACATGTCACTCCCAAATTAATTCAGAAGAATTTCAGCCTGCTGTTCCAGTCAGAGAATCACACACTTATTTTCATTGCACATCCAAACAGTATTAACGTGTTTTCTGAGGCTTTGTCATGCTTGGGTAGACAGAAAGTATTCTTTTCACTAATATTTGTATTGTTTCACATCTGGTTCATAATAATTCTCATGCTATTCTCAGTGGAATTGCTCTGCCATTTCCTTTCATGATGTGCTTGATGCCTGCTCTGGAAAACAGCTTATTTACAGGTTCAAGAAGATGCCATTGGGTGTATTTTCTATATGGCAAACTACACAAGTAACATTTATAGTTATAAACACCTGCATAGACTAACATATAGGTTGTAGAACTTTCTTTACGGGGAGGTATACAGTGTAAATATCACGTAAACAACTTTCCACAAGTCAAAATGAATGCAGAAAAAAACCCCAGGACTCTTAGGGAAATAAAAACCAGAGAAATGCAACTTTTTAAAAACCTTTTCACTTCCATTCCTTCCCAATTCTGGTCACAGTTACTCCACATTTTCTCAGTGACTCTCCTTTGGAAGCAGTGAATATTGTATACTCATTTTATCTTCTATTGAAAAATCCAAAACCTTCACAACCACCAGTTCTTTTTATTTATGATTTTACTTCTCTGCCCATTTGCAGAGTGGCAGCTGGCTGTGAAAATGCCCTGTGTCATGTCCTGTTCTGTGTGCTCCTGTAAGAACTTACTGCGTGCTCTTCTCTGGAGAAACCTGAGCTCCTTGGCTGGGTCCCATCCACAGCCGAGGCTGGCATTAAGTCCTTTCACCCTTCGCTGGTTCTCACCTGAGCATCCTCTGGCATTTTTAGGCAGCACAATGCCCTTGCCCTAAACACAGCTAATCGGTTTTCAGAGCCATTATTCAGCTGGAGAGTGGATATATAAATTTTGAAATTAACATTATTGACATTAAAATATGAACTCCAGTTATGCAGCTGTCTGGTCCAACTCTTTCTTTTCCTTGATGTTTTGTTTGGGGGGCCTTGGCAATCTCTGATGATGATGACCTTATGAGTACATCTCTAAAAGCAGACTCTTCTAACTTCTTCACAGTTGTCAGGTGGAAATAAAGGTAGTAAGGTGGAATGCACAACAAAGTCCCTATTTCCATTGTTCTGATGTGTTTTGAGCAGTATATTGCAGCATCAGGTATGTCTTTCATGGCAAGCACACAATGTTACCCATATAAATACTATGATGGGATGTGTACGAAGACTGCAGCTTCCCTGACCCTGGAGTTTCCAGAAGGAAGTTCAGCTCTTACACTCATAAACCTAGTATTACTGACTGCAACCTGCCTCTTATCTGCACATCCTTCAGGAGGAATGAAGATGTCCTTGGGACAGACCTTCTTTCCTCTGATTCAAAGACCAGTGCAATGCCTCATTTATTTTCCTGCCCTCACATTCCTGAGGAGATGCACAATTTTTCTCCCCCACGGTTTTGTCCTTCAGTCCTCTTCCAGTGCAGGATACAATGGAAACAAGCACAAAAGGTGCAACAAAACTCATTTCACTGCCCATGGGTTGGTGGAGCCTTACTCTGGAGTCCTCTCCTACCTCTGCTCTTGCACACTTCTGGGAGGTGTAAAGCAGCTCCAGCACATGGGAACAGATCAAAGGAGCTCAGAGCTGCTCACAACAGACAGGATTGCAGCATGGGTCCCTGGGAAGGTTCTTGGGAAGGATTGATTTAACTTCATTGGGTCTTCAGAACTGCCAAAATGATGTGGAAGACCACTGAGGCCACCTAAAAAGAAGAACAAGATAGATTGAAACCAGCAGAGACCCTTGCTTTCTAAGCCATGCCTCTGATTGTTGCTGCACGTGTCAACCTTTGCCAGGCAGTTTGGTGTAGACACTGAGCACGTGTTGGCCTTTGCCAGAAGTGTGCTTTAGAGAACCGTGCGGACAAGGGCTAAGAAAAGCTCTTACAAAAAGCACAGAAAATAGGAATTAATGGCATCCCTTCCCCAGCTGTAATTCGTGTGTGTGTGTGTGTTAAATGCTACCAACATGGACAAAAACAAATTCTCAGATAGTTTGTGTAATAGCAAAAGTGGCTGCCGTTGTAACAGGTCATGATTCAACGTTTCATTTCTTTTATGCATTATAGCTCACGTCCAGCCATCTTTTAGCTGGCTCTGTCACCACATCCTGACTCCCTGTTAAACCTCAGCCTCTGGCACTCATAGCTAAAGCAATGAGACCGAGTCCTTAAACTTACCTACTCAAAGCATTGCCTCGGAGAGCTTTTTCCAGAATTATGTCAACCCCCCACTTATCACTTATCTTCCTAACTCCTGCAAGTGCCCCAGTTCACAACACTTTGTATGGAGCCTGTGACCTTCTAGAGACTGTCACGCAACATATTAAAACCATTTTAATCTGCTGCTTCACATGTAACCCCTCACAGATCATACTGATTCCAACCATCATGCTCATAATCTTTGTAGCACATTAGCCAAAAAATAATAATAATAATAAAAAAAGTTTTAAAAATCCATTTTCATTCTATCTTATCCATAACGTGCAAATATTACCTCACCCATCCTTGAGCTGGCTCCAGAGATTAACCCAAAGCTGACATGATAGATGTCCAATTTAAAAAATAGTCTGTTTCCTGGCAGTTGATTTTATTGTCAGTTTTTATTTTAAACCTTAACTTCGGGTGTGACATTGCTACCAGAATTTCATATTTTTAAATACCATTTCACTTTCAAAGGCTGAAGCCAAGGATGATGTCATGTGTGCTAGTACGTTAGCACATATCTGAAGTAGGCGCTTGAAGATTAAGAAGAAAGTCCTCCTTGCAAAAACAGAAGTGGGACACGTAGGAAAAAGATTTTTGTAGGAAAGCAATGTGACACTATTTGACCTTCTGATTAGGCAAAGCATTAAATGAGTCTTTTTAATTGAGGGAACGTCACTGAAGCAGTTTGCTTGGCAGGAAGTGGCTGCTGATGCCTGTGGAAAGCTGGCTGCATGAGGTTTGAAGCAGCACCCTTTGAAGTGAATGGAAAGTTTTACTGAGCTCAGCAGAGGTACTCGGCATTTGTACTAATGCAATTCAGAGTACAGTTTGACCCATGGGGACGAAGGGCACCGACTAAATGAAAAAATAGCATGAATCCTTTGTTTATGTAACAGAAGAGCTCATATTGTATGCAATATTACTAAGAAATAAAATATCCTCTGCAGTGAAACAGTTTGTTCTTCCTAATCCAGTATTATTGTTATGCATGTGTTAAATCATAGGATACACATGGCTGTAAAAGCTGATTTATTAACTAACTAAAAATCAGAGGCATCCACCCAAGCGCCACCCAGCATCTGCTGGGACTAATGTCCCTCAAAAACATCCCACATGTCAAAGGAGGGTATAGGCTCAGGAAAACAGTAATCCCAGCTGGTCAAAAGGAGCAAAAGAAAAACAGGTTTTCTTTATAGACTACAGTATTTTGTTTGTTTTCGTTAAACACTCTTACTGATTTTAAACATCTGTATTTGTTAACTTGTTTAGTTCTTTCGAACTTAAGAGTACAAACAGTGCCATATGTGCTCACTGCTGGCATTTCTGCTCCCCGTGCTAGCATTTGCCTCCAGACACAAGCTTATCTCTGACAACTCAGTAAACGCGGCTCACGATGACATCTGAACTAAGTGAGGTACTTTGCTGACTCGAGAAGGCAGAAGGGACACTCCAAAACCTCTCTCTCTCTCAAAACCTCTGACACCCCCTGCAGCAACGCCAGCTCAGCAGAGGCAAAGCTGACATACGGGGGGACCGCATGTAGCCAGCTCTACTGTCTCCGGTCGTTAGCTTTCTCATTGCTTGCGTTTGCTGGCTGGAGTCCGTGCAAGCAGGTGGAAGGGAAAACTCCAGTGATTCACGCATCCAGCTGTTAGATTTTCACAGAGGTCGGTTTAAAATGAAGAGAGCAGCTTCCCATGGTTGTATGAAGCAAGTCTACTTGCTTCAAGTCATGACCGGTCAAGAAGAAGATTGAGAAGAAGTTTGGCTTCAGTGTGTTAGTACTTTCACAGAGACAAAATAGAGTGCACTCCAGGGCTCTTCATCTAGCAGAGGATGGTCTCAAAAGTGGAAGGCTCAAGCCAAACACAGTGAAGTGATGAATTAGATGGGGTTTTTTTAACAACAGGAGTAACCATTATTACTGACCGGAACCAGTTACTAGGGGAAGCAATGTTGTTATGGCTGCTTTCCTAGAAGACAGTCAAATGAGTTACCAGTCCCAGTACCACAGTACTTCCGACAGGCAGGAGATCAGACTACATGCGGAGCCAGGAGTTGGACTTGGTGATCCTTACGGGTCTCTTTCAACTCAGTATATTCTATGATTCTAGGATTCTATTATGCATAGCTACTTTCTCCATGTACACTCTGGGAACACATCAAGCCATACATCTGTCACACTCCCCAGAAGTGTAGGAAAATGACAGGCACATTTCCTTTTCTGCTATGAGACCAACTGAAAAAAAAAAACCCTAAACCTTTAAATTCTGCTAATTTTTTGCAATATGAGCAGCCATGCTAAAAAAAAAAACCCAGACCCATTCAAGGTATTTCCCAAACAGTGCCCTCATTTTGAATATTCAGGCTGCTTTTTGCAACCATTAATCTAATTTTAGGCCAATCTCTTTTTCAGAATATTTTTACTTCAGCTCTTTTTTCTCCTATGATCATGTCTAATTCAATTTCTAATTGTCGTAGCTTAATCCCAGTCAGCAACTAAACCCCACACAGCAGCTCGCTCACGCCCCCCGTGCGGGATGAGGGACAGAATTGGAAGGGTAAAAGTGAGAAAACTCATGGGTTGAGACAAAGACAGTTTAATAGGTAAAGCAAAAGTCACACACACAAGCAAAGCAAGACAGGGAATTTGTTCACCACTTCCCATGTGTGGGCAGGTGCTCAGCCATCCCCAGGAAAGCAGGGCTCCGTCACGCATAACGTGAAGACTAACACCACCACGGTGAATGTTCCCCCTCTTCCTTCTTTCCCCAGCTTATATTCTGAGCATGATGTCATAACGTATGGCATATCCCTTTGGTCAAGTTGGGGTCAGCTGTCCCTGTTGTCCCCCCTCCCAACTCCCTGTGCACCCACAGCGTCCTTGCTAGTGGGGTGGGGTGAGGAGCAGAAAAGGCCTCAGCTCTGTGTAAGCCCTGCTCAGCAGTACCTGCACCATCCCTGTGTTACCAACACAAACCCAAAGCACAACCCCATACCAGCTCCTGTGAAGAAAACCAACTCTATCCCAGCCAAATCCAGCAGACATATGATGTCTGCATCTGACCTGGAATTATCCAACCTAATTTTTGGCACACAAGTTTCCTGCAGAATAGTTAATACAAATGGGCACTTCTTAGCTTCTTTTTCTCAGGTAGTTTGCCCCTCCACACTATAGATACTGACATTAAACATTTGCCTGTATTTAGAAGTACAGAAACATGTATCTTTTTTGTCCTCAAAGCCTGTACCCTTTCTATTCAAGAACTTATTTTATACTTGGTCCTTCTCTAAGGCTTTGTCCCAGCCTGTGCTCCTGTGCTCCATGCCACAGAGGTACAGCTCCGTGTTCACCTCTCTCAGTTTGCTCTCCACGAGCCAGGCAACCATTCATTCCTTGGGAGAGGTGTGCACCTGTACAGGAGAGCACACACATGCACATACATCCATACATGCACGTGCACTCCCTCCTTACATACATACAGCAGCTTGGCCTGCCTCTCTCCAGCAGATGACATGGGAAATACAGACACCCTATAAAAGCTGGGGAGCAGAGGCAGGGAGGGGGTGTGGTATATGCATCTGTACATACATTTCTTCAGCAAGAGGGATGGTTAGTGGAATACATGTATGTGTTTAAATGGGAAATGAGGGAGGAGAAGCAAAGGAATAGCAGAACTGATTTGTCAAAGGCCACAGAGAACATAGCCAAATTGGGTTTGTGGATATAGGTGAATAGAGGCAATCTGCCGATCCTCTCTGGACACATCCCACATGAGCCTGACAGCAGCTGGATGAGATGACCAACAGAAGATGAAGCCATGCAAGGGCTATGGAACAGCCTTGGCTCACTGAACACCTCCTGAAGGCAGGGATCCAGTGTCAGGAGAGGTGCATCGCTGTCTTTCAGAAGTCTAGTAAACAAGCTGTCAGAGCCACTGAATCTCACCACTACTCCCAGAGACTTTCTGAAGCCTCACTCAACATTTCACTAACGAAAGTGTGTGAAATTGTCACTTCTGCCTTTGCAAGCACTTCCTAATAGGAGCCACCAGCAATATGAGCTGCTCAGAGAACACACACATTTCTAGATGTGTAGTTGTTACCTTTTTCTTGTACCTCATTTCCCTGCAATATCCCTTTCACTCCACATCATTTTTTAATCTGTATCTTTTTTGATTATTCACAACTGACCTCCAGGACAGCTAACTTTTGGCACATCAGTAAGAATGTGTACTTTAATCTGATTAAAGTCTCCTAAAAAGGAAGAAGGGAGAAAAAAAACAACCCCACACCAAAAAAGGAAGCATCTGAGGGGATTATCAAATGCTTCTAGACAATGAAGTATAAAGTCTGGCTTTACTCTCCTGGATGTGGACTGTGGCATGTATACATTTCTGAAATCAAGGGCAGGTGTCTGGGAATGCTACCGCAAAGAAAATATGTAAGGGGGGGTCTAATTCATATCATTTCACATCCCCTTCTGAATTTGCACCTCTTTCCATGTCCAACTATTGGGTGGTTTTTTATAGCTTATTACATTTTGAACTCTACACTGTGAAGATCAAATAAGCAGCCAGTCGTCAATTAGCTCTCCAAAGCAAATACTTCAATATTCGCAATACATATGTGTTGCAGGCACAAATGTGGAGGGGATGTGCATGTCTGTGTGTGTCTGTGTGTGTGTGTGTGTGCACGTTGAAGGAACCGGAGGAACAGGCTGCTCGGTTAACACACAAGTTCCTAAACATGTGGATTATACACTTTTCTTGTGTCTCTTTTCCCCACAACATCTGACTCCAAATGCAGGCAGATACACACAGAGACACACACACAGAGTCACCTTTGAGATCAAATTGGGCCTGGTGCTTGCTGCGAATGTCATTTTCTTCTGCCCAATGGATCTCTTACATTCCTCTTTAAGTGGTCCGAGGGGGCCACCGGGTAAGGAGAATTTTGGCCCACCATGGTTTAAACCTCATCACACATTAGGGCCAGAAGCAGCAATAGCTTCCCATTGTAAATTGGGCCTGTTATTGTAATCTATCAGGATCAAACAGTTGCTGGCAGCCCTTTCCATAAGATCCGGTTGCAGTGTCTATATCAGCATCAAGCAAAATCAAACATGGCTTGCGAACAGAGGTTTAGCAATAAATAAATCACTGAGGGAGCTTTAGAGAAACAAGTCTTCACACACACCAATGTTATGGTACTTGTCTTTATTTCTCTTCCAGCTTTCTTTTCTTTTCTTTTCTTTTCTTTTTTTTTTTTAATTTGATTCACAGTGTTCAGATGACATGTGTTTTGCCTTATTCAGCCATTTGGAGTACAGGTGCACGACTGTGTTTTTGATGGAGTGTTGCTATTCTGGAGTGCTCCATCCAAAACACAATCCCACACATGTAATCCAAACTGCCGAAGATGAGTCAACCATCTTCCCATTGCCATGATAATTAGACTTTCTTTTCTTTCTTTTCCTTTTTTTTTTTTTTTCATTCAAAGTTGCATAGTCTTTATTATTACTTGCAGATGCCAAGCTTAAACATTCTTGTTGAATCTTAAAAGGCTGTCACACCGGGATGTTTTATCCTTCAGAGTGGAGGAAATTAACAAAAAACCCAAGCTTATTCAAACTTAATCAAATAAGAGTACTACACTGCAAGAAAACAGTGACACCTAAATATCTTCAGTATACACATAAAAATCGTAGCTTAATATTCTAGCAAGTAGATAGAGAAGCTCACCATGGAAGGTTTGCTGTAATTAAAGGATTCATGGAACTGCAGCTTCCACTCTTACTAATCCACACAGGCCACACATCTAAGGGTCTTTGCTTTGAAAACATTTCAGCTTCTTATCATGTTAACAAAATGACCACTTCCCAGAAGCCTGAAACAACAAAGTACCTCACCAGGTTTTAAATCCTTAAGCTAGGTATTATTTTTCCGGACAAGCGCTTGCAAAAGGCAGTTTTCACAGGTCTTAATATACACTGTCTGAACCTTGGGGCTGCTGGTGTTTATTTCTGGTACCTTAGGAGCTAATAGGCGATTAGTGGGATAGATATGGAGGGACAGCGAAGATCCGGGAAAGCAGGTGTCATAGTCCACTGAGGCTAAGCTTTGAGGACCGTTTTAGTCCTTTGACAAGCTGATCTCTTGGTGGCATTTTTTGGTACTAGGTGGGTGGCAGGCAGGCAGACATCAAATGTTCAGCTGCTGTAAATCTCTATGCAATGACAGGTTGTATCCCTATATAAAGCTCTGTTTATGAAAAATACCCAAAAACTTCTACCTGTCTGCATTTGAGAATTTTCCTTTCCATAGTACCTATCTGGCTCACTTTTGTTTTCTGTACACAGAACATCAGTTGAGGTTATCTTTATTTCCAGGTATGAAAAAATAAACCAAAAAGGAGGGCACATCATGACTCCAGAAAGATTGCTTTGCCTGTCAAGCACCATCAGCACAGGACAACAAAGAAGGTAGGCGTGCCATCAAGGTGCTGTAGGCAGGGATCTGCACCCAGAAAAATGGCCTCAAGCAGTGCTGGGGATGTGGCAGTAGAGGAAGAAACCTCAGATTTCCCTGACTTCCCATCCCCCAACTCTGCACTAACAGCATCTGTACAAACAGCATGGGACAGGGCTCTGCATCTTCACTAGCGAGAGGATGACGAGTGAGACAGCAGCATTAAATCGACAAACACGTGAACTCGCTTCTCACAGAGAACAGACTTGGGATAGTCACCCTGTCCCCCTCACCGACACCGGTTAACACATCCCAGGCTTTTGGTATTACGTGTAAACTTGAGCACGCAGGTGGTTTATTTCTTCACTGGCCAAAGACATATAAGAGTATCCCTACAAGCTAATTTACCTTTTTGTTCCATTCACAGAGTGTAAAGGGCTTCCTACATGTTCACCTGGGCTGTCCATGGATCAGCTGGTGGGGCAGAAATTGTACATGCAATGATTCCTGGCAAGGATCTGACTTTTTCCCCCTTAGCTTTTAAGACCTGATGCTCGATTCCCTGTGCAGGAATGTAAGACTGAACCTCACAGCACAGTTTCAAAGGAAATAAAAAATGTGGAGCATATTAACTTAGTATGAAATTATAATGAGAAAAAAAGCTTGAGGAAAAATGTAATTGGGATAAATTTCACACTCCAGCTCTTCTGTCCAAATGTACCCTGTGATCACCCTTAGTCTTCTGAAAATACTACAGAAATACCACTAACAAGCTGTTTGGTTCACAGGAATATTGTTTATAGCAGACACAAAGTCAGGAAAACTGTGAAATGCATTATTGGTTAAAAAGTTGAATCAAACTTCTGGCAAATAATATGATGGCCGTTCCAAATTTTCTTTCTAAAAATGTTAAGCTAGCATACAGCAAAGTGATCCATTAGCAAAGTAATGACCTTTCAAGCCAGAAGACAATCTCGGCCAGTAACTGAGTGCTTGATGAACTTATTCCCTCAGCAGCATAATTACAACAAACCTTTAGCCAGAAGCCACGAAGCGTCCAGCAGTCCCTGCCATCAAGTCTGACCCCGGTGCTTACAGCTCTACTGATCCATTTAAGCGCAGAGAGTGAAGAGCTCATGTGCTGGCCACCCTCAGCCTAGCATGGGGGCTGGACTGCTGGAGCAATCGTAGCTCACAGAATGGTTTGGGTTGGAAGGGACCTCTAAAGGTCATCTAGTCCAACCTCCTCACCATGAACAAGGGCATCTTCAACTAGGCCAGGTTGCTCAGAGCCATGTCCAACCTGACCTTGAATGTCTCCGGGGATGGGGTGTCTACCACCTCTCTGGGCAACCTGTTTCCAGTGTTTCACCACCAGTGCAAACTGGTGTCGGAGCAGCATTAGTTACCACGTACACACACCTGCCGCTACACCCCATGTCTATCCCAGGCAAGACAGAGCTAGAGTTACCAGAGAAATGCCAGCAGAAATTACATGCAAGTAAAGAACAGGTTGGAGGGATTCTTCTCATACACCTCCATAGGAGGAATGCATAGCAGCCCGCTTCAAAAAGGGAATGGTCCCAGCCTCTGAGAGACAAATCTCAGCATTGTGGATGCATGGTGACCTTAAACATTTTGACTAATTTTCCTGAGAAGCTACACAAATCTGTCCTTCCACCTCTTCACTTCAGCCGAGAATCAGACCCAAAATACCCATCCTGCACTTAAAGGCAGGGAAGCATGATCTTTGGCCAAGTGGGTGTTCCAGGTTCCCACCACTCCAACACCACACCATTTTTAAATCAACCCAAAAAAACCCTGAAGACCTCCCAGCTGCACTAAACACAACAGCTCAATCCCTTTTCAGACAGTAGGATAAAACACAGTGTTATGAGTAGCTGTGTTTTGGGAAGAAATCTCCTGTGGCAACCCTAAAGTTACCTTACTTTCAGAGGAAAATGTCAAAAATTGCAAAACTATCAAGATCTTACACTGTTTCTGTACTTACAAAGGTAATCCCACTTGCCATAGTGTGCCTTTTTGGTTACTTATCTGCAGAGAAATGATGTTCCTCTAAATAAGCTTTTTTATTTTTTTTTTTAAGATAAACACACATGCATGTGCTGTTTATTGTACTTTGAAAATTAAAAAAAAAATTAAAAAAGAGAAAAACGTTGAGAGCAGAGAAGATTCTTCAAACTGCATTTCGAGTGACCTAAGATGTGGGAAAGTTGTCTATTGCTTATGTTATTTTTTCACCCACTTTTGAGTGCTTTGAGGCTACATTTCCCTGGAGTTATGACAGATATTGCCACCCACCTTAGTTCTTCCTGCCTCTGCCCTAACAGAACCTCTTTGTTGTTTTATCTAATCAGATTCAGAGGCCCTGCTAGAGTTGGCTCTCTCAGACTGTTCAAAGAGGTTATATTTCTTATTTCCCAGGCTTCAGAAGAACTAAAAATAACCAAGTGAAAATCTGAAATGCAAAGCTAATATTCTTGCCAGTGTTAAGCAGATATGTTGTCAGGATTAATGAGAGATTTTACAGATCTGAAAAATCCGAAAAAATCAGAACACTTAATTTTTCTTTGCTGAGTTTTCAGAGTTTAATCTTCCCAAAGCCACTAAGAATTTTTTATAAAAATATTTACCTTATTTTTTTTTTTTTGGTTCTGAAGATATGTGGTCTGTCTTCAAGCAAAGAGAAATTTATTATAAAACTTTCTATATACAAAGGAGAATATTCATGGCAGATGAGGGTTTGCAGTTCAAATGACTTCAGGGTGAAAGCGATCCAAGCTGTTTCTCCAGGCCCCATGGAGAGAAGGAGTCGTGGATGTGTCGCCTGATGTCAACTACTGGGAATTTTCCCTGGCAAAGAAGGACCTGCAGTAGGCACGGGGCAGGATCGGGAGGCCTGATCAAATGTGCTACAAATCAACCATGTTTGTATCTATCTTTGCACAATAACTTTGCCAGGATTTGTTGAAAGTGAAAGCTCTGAATAGGAGGGGTACTGCTCCACTGGCTAGATTATGCAGTAGAGCAATGTTTCCTAACGAGTTTATGGAGAAGAAAGTTTATGACTGGAAGAAAAAGCAGCGTTACATGTTGGCAAATGAACCCCTCTTAAGTTGAGAGAGTGAGTAGTAGCTACAATTACTGACTGCAAACACTCATCCTCTTGAAGGAACTTTTAACTGCTCATGTTAGCTGGTGGTAGAAGTTTTTTCTCTATGATGGAAAACTCCTGCAGCCAGTAGTTACAGTAACTTTTGCGCTCCCCCTCTTCCAGAGGAACGGAAACATTGGCAGTGCTGGGCACAGCATTAAGGCAATTACACATTTACACAAATGAGCCAAAGGGAGGATCTGCTTTCAAAAAGACCGATAAACACCATATGTCTGCTGACTTCCAGAAACCGGGAAATGGCCAGCAACGTGACAGTCCAGCTCCCAAACCTGCAGCTCGGTTCAAAGAACGCAAGCTTGAAGAAGAAATAAGATTAGCGACTGGTCTAAGCCTCTGCACAATCTGAAATATGGCACAATTTACTTCTCAGCTCATGGAGAAAGTACACGATGGAAAAGACCTGGCAGGTGAGATGCTGAGATGCAGCTAGCTACCGCAGTGCAGCTGACCATAAATCTGGCCCGTGGGATCTGAGGACTACGGTTGATCAGTGGCAGAATACAGTGAGACCTGCAGTGAAACACAAGCGAAAGTATTAAAAATGATTTTAAAATTATAGCTAGGTGATCTATTTCATAGCCAATGCTAATTTAACCATGCCAGGCTACTCTTTTCTCTTGCACAAGCTACAGTTCCACATAATTTTTCAGTCTTCTCTGCAACTTGTACTTTTATGGAAGGCCTTTTCTTTTCCTGATGCGTATACTGGAAAGGATTTTTATTGCATAGTCATGTAAGGAAGTATTAGCACAGTGGGCATGCATAGAGAATGCGATTTTAACTTCTTAATTCACCACTGTTTGTTTGCTTTTCATTCAGTATGAAACTGTTAACCTTTAAAAAAACATAACCAAGAATATGGCTAAATATTTATTATCATAATCTCATATTTCACATATTTGCAAGTTCAGTACTGAAATACTATCTAATGCAATGCCTCAGCCAAAGTGGATGTGGCAGGCGTTTTGTTTCCTTTTTATTTGATGTCTTTTTCCCCACTGACATTTAGGGATGATACGAATCTGGAATTAGATGTGCAAAAACAAAAGTATGGATATTTTATCCCTTTTAATTTCACCATTAATTGGACAAAATTATTATACTAATACGTGGAGCCTTGTATTTTAGCGATCTGAAGGGAAAGAATGTGTTACACGTACACATGCCACACATTTGAACGAGAAGCCAGTGACTAGAGCAGCTAAATCTGGTTTCTGAGAAGTCAACGAAAGCTTCCTGCCCACCACAGCAGAGACAGAACTTTACCTTATAACATGGGGCTCTGTCCAGCAGGTTCTACTTCAGAATTTGTGAGCACCCTTCTGGTTTATTAGCATCGCCCCCCACGTTGCCATGTACCTGACTGAAATTCATGGCTAGCCCCACTCTCTGTTTTTTAAGCTCCACTGTTAATAGCTCTTGAGAAAACTGCTCCAACTGGTTGGCATTAGAGGGAAATGAAAATCTTTTAAGTGGCTATCGTGCATGTCATTTGAATGCACTGGATGACATTTCCACACCAGGCAATGCCTCCTTCTCCGCCACAGTCATCAAGAGTGGTTTGGGTTGGGTTTTTTTTCCCTCCTTCCCATATGGACACTGAGGTTTCCAACAGCATTCATCCCTCTGCACATTTTTCTATACTTTGTACAAGCCTCTTTCTTTGAACACATTTCTGCAAAGGCTTCAATGTGCAACAGGTTTTTTAGCAGCTTGCAGGACTGAGTCCTTTATGTGATTATTTGATTATATATGAAGTAACTCTCATGATCAATGAATGATGTCACACGGCGATCGCTTTGAAGTTAGCAGCAAAATTTGCATTGGCTTAACTCTAAGCAGGATCAAGGCACACAGCATCAGACTGACATCCCTTAATTAATTTCCATATTTCTCTTTAAATGCTCATGCCTCACTCCATGCTTTTTCATGAGGCAAAGGAAAAGAGGAAACGTTGGAAACCGATGTTTTCACCAGCACAGGGCTGTCACGCTTAACAAATTGTTCAAGTATATTAGTTGATGTGGGCATCCTGTCCTTGATCAGCTCCCACATTTCCCACAGACAGCAGCAGAAATCGCACACAAAGACGAAATAAATGACCCACACTTAGTAAATGGAAATATAATACCCCCATCTGCAGACAAAAGGCCTGATTGAAAGAAGTGCCGCAGCACCTTCACCAAAGTAATTCCTAAAGACTTGGGTGGAAAACGGAGATCCCATATTTCTTTGCTTCTTTGAATTCAAACTATAATTTATACTTGTGTTAAGAAAATCTGGGATACATAAAGGCCATATTGGAAGCACGGTCTTTATCTCGCAAGCTAACAGGAAATGAGAGACTGTAATAGGATTCTAACCAGTTTCTCACTTGCGAAGAAAACTTCCTTTCAAAAAAACCTTTTCATTCCAAGTCTGCTCAACAGAGAATCCGAATGTGTGTGTGTGTGTGTGTGAACAACGTTCATCTGTACTCTTAAGTGAGCTTGTTTTATTTTGCCATTTACTAAATGCTAGCGTAAAAATTCCTAAAGCAACGTGACTCTCACAACAAACACAACCGACAGACCCTCGCCGGAGAGCACATGCCAGCACAGGCTGCAATTGTTCTGTGGCTGCTCGAGAGACAGTGCTCAGGGAAACAGGGGTCATTGATTTCTCCCCGTATTTCAAACACTTCCAGGGATGCGCTAAAACGCATCAGAAGCGCAGCCGCCGGGGCATCGGAAAAGCTTTAGGACGGGGTGCCTGCGTGGGAGCGAGAAGGGATGGTTTGGTTGGGGTAACGTTAGGGAAAGCAAAGCGCTTTTAACTCCCTGCACCCCGCCTCTGCCAAAGGTCCGCCGGAAGCCTGCGGGAGAAGCGCGGCCCTCCCCAGCTTAAGGGAGAGACCTCTGCGGCAGGTGGCGGCAGCGCTGGTCCCACCGGGGGCACGGGTGGTCCTCTGCGCCGGCCTAGCATCGGCATCGGCACCGGCACCGGCACGGCCCGGGGCACCACCTGGTGCTCGGCCTGAACTGCCCCGCTTCCCCACTGGCTCCTGCGCAGCTCCTAGAAGGCAGAAACCGGACACCGGGCGGGCTGACAGCGGGGCCAAAGCCACGTCCCGTACCTGCCCCGCCGCCCAGCTGCGGCCACCCGGGAGCAGATGGCCAGAGGGGCCCCGAGCCCGGCCCTGCGGAGCCCCTGCGGCGGGCACCGGCCAGAGCCTCCTCTCGCCCACAGCCTCGGCTGGCCGGAGGCAGGTGCGCGGACAGACCTCGCTGGCTCGGCGGGCGGCGGCCGCTGCGTTATCCTGGCGTGACCTCTCACGGTGAGAGCGGGGAGCGGCGGCGCTGCCGGGCCCTTCTTCCCGCGCCACCCCGCCGGCCTCCGCCGAACGCTGCCCGCCTGTCCGGCAGGCGGCGCCGCGGCTCCGCTCGCCCGGCGCGCGCGCCGCCGCCTCACGTGACCGCGTGGCGACTTCCGCCTCCAGTCGCGCGGGCCGGGCGGAGGCGACGGCGAGGTGACCCGACCCGACCTTTGCCACGGTAGTGATGGCCGCTGGGGACTGTTGTGCCCCGTCACGTGCCTTCCGCGCGCGGCGGCGCGGGAGGAGAGGGGAGCCGGTGAATTTGGCGGGGTCACGTGACGCGCCGCCCCGCGGCCGGTGTTGGCTGGCGGTACGGTGGCCGGTAGGGTTTCCTAGGCAACCGCGCCGTGCCGCCAGCGAAGGAGCCAGGCGGCCCAGGTACGCTCCCGGCGCTCCGAGGCAAGGCGGCGAGCGGGTCGTTCCCCGGGCAGCGCTCGGCTCCCAGCCGTTTCTTCCCCGCGTTCCCCACCGCCCTCCGGAGCGTCTCCTCGGGCCGCGGAGCCGAGTCTCGCCCGCCGGCGGTGCCCCTCCGGGGTTGCTTTCCTCGGGAGCCGCGGCACCTAACGTTCGCTAGGCCCGGGCCGGCTGAGCGCGGGGCCGGAGGGGAGCCGCGGAATCGCGGTTGGTGCTGGGAGGAGCAAGGCCCGCCAGCCCCGGGGCTACTGCCCGGCCGCCTCCCTGTGCCAGCCCTGCGTGTGCTTCGGGGGAAGCCAGGGGAGGAGGGTGAAGTCTCGGCTCGCCCTAGTCCTTGGATGAATAGGTTGCATGAAATGCATCAGGTTGTATCAGCTTTCCTTCATCCCTGTGGTTTAGCCACACCTTCCCAAAACTTGTGCTTTCTGCACTGGGTTAGTGCCTGTAGCCCAACAAGTGACTTCTTTGGTCTATGTACAGAGTCGTCTGTGAGCCTTCAGTTCTAAAGGTGTGGCTGTAGGGTAGGTTTGCCGAGGCTGGTGTACCATCTGTGATCTGTTACAGAATTGCAGATGCTGGGACCCATAAGGATCATCAAGTCCCAGCTCTGTTACAGAAGGTGTCTGAGCTATCTTTTGATAGTGATTCTGTGACTGATACCAGACTGATACCTGTTGTACTTTTAAAAAATAAAAGGTTACATTGTTAGTTTTAATAAAAGCTTTAATTACAATTACAGATAATGTCAGAAGAATCTATGTGGTTTTTTGGCAAGGCTGAAATTAAGTATTGTCCACTCGCTTAAGTAGTTGGCACCGTTAGTAGTAGCATCTAGTGTTCTTTGATGTAAAAGCATAAAAGGATACTGGATTATGCATGTCAGGAGAGGTAACATTCTTAATCTTCTTACCATGTTTTCAGAATTATTGTCCAAGTGCTTACATAAGGATATCTTGCTCAGTTCAAAGTCTGGGCAGTCTGTTATAACTGGTTTTGGCTTTTTTTTTTAACTGCCAAAGCCAAAGTGTCGGGTGGTCTATGGATGAATAAGGAGTGAAAGCAGGAAGCAGTTGTCACAACTCGACTGTCAAAATCAATTTATTAGGTAAGTAACAGTCCTGTGTACTGAGAGGGCTCCGTATCGGGAAAAGTTTTATTTAATGGTAAAAACATTTCTGCAAATGTTTAGCCCTTTTATGTTTACACAGCACTTCTCAGCCTGGGGCATGCTGGAGTAGTTTAGTGCAGTGATACATGTATAGTTTTGAAGGTAGCCATGTCTGTTGAGCAGTGTGATGTACAAAAGCTTTGTAGAGTTTTGAGTGCGGGGCATATCTTATACCCAAGTCCTTAACACAGACTTTTGGGAGTAGAAGGGGGAACAAGTGCCATTGGCTTTCCATGTTGAGGCAGATCAAACCAAATGTTGTCCTCTAATCTTGGAGACTTTCTTGCATTTTTTGTTTACTGACTCCTAATCACAGTAGAGACAATGAAACAAAACTTAAATGCCAGATGTCTCCAATTTTGGAGAAGAAACATAGAAAGGAATTAAAAGCCCTTAAAATGAATGGGAAGTATTACAGCGGTGGATTCTTGTTTGATCATTGACAAAACGCTTAATTGTGGGAAGCTGAGAGCTGTCTTTTGAAGAAAAATGTAAAGATGGTAAAGACAATCATGTTTTAATTATCTCTCAAATGTTGTTTTGGAAATGAGTATTTTCATTAAAGAAATTTGGGTAATCCAGGTATGTTTGCATTGATTGCTTTCTTCAGTAAATAATTTAGATTAGGAGTGGGAGGAATGAAATTGGCATTTTCAGATTTTTTTTTGTTTCTTACAGCTCTATGAAAGCAGCAGATCACTAGGCTGCCTCTAAGTTAAGAATGCTTTTAATTAACTTTATTTTAATTTTAAATCTTAGTTTTTGAACTAAGGAGGTTGTTTGGAAGGCAACATCCAGTTACAGATTATGGCTTACCGATTTTCCAAAGAAGAATTAGATGAGCAGTTTGAAGAGTTTCTGAAAGAGGTATGTTTCAAAGCAAGGTCACATCCCTTTTATTTATTAAAATGCAGGGGGGAAAGTTGAGTATGGAGGAATATGAAATGGAAGATGCAGCTATGCTTTGATTGCGTAATTCACATAGCTACCTTATCTGTGGGTCCTTGCAAGGGTTTAACGTCCTTGCTAAAGTTAATTCCTACTGTTTTGCTGTAAATCAAGAGAATGATTTCGTGATTAAATATTTTGTTACTGCTAGGTTGTATCTCCAGGAAGAGCCCTTGCTTCTTGATATTTGTTGCGATTTAATTGTGTATCTTATTTAGTATTAGAGGCTTCAAATGGATGTAATGGAAAATGAGATTAATACCTGTCCCTGTATGTAAGCACAAGCTGCATTTTAAGTATTTCCTTGTTTTTCTGGCCATGCCTAGTTCCACGGAATTCTATTTAAAAACTCGTATTAATCCTCACAAAATTAAGTATGTTATAGCATTTTTAGAAAATTTTAATTTGATTCCTTGGTTCCTTGTGGTGCTTGATGATTTTGAGTACAGGCAAAATCGTGCAAGCCTGTGGGTTATGACAATTATCAGATGTGGTGTAACATCCAATAACGACTAAAATGCCCTAACTTGGTATGACTTCTCACTGCATATGGACCTATAATTTCAGAATTTGCCCTCTGGTCTGTCAAACACACCGTATGGTAACCATAAGTTATAAATACTGCATACACAAGGCCTTTACTAGATTCTCTTGCTGTATATAAGCGTAGCTAATGGTGGCAGAAAATATTCTTGGGGGGTCTCTGTTACGTGTAGTGTGTGCTTAAAGATGTAGAGGCTGTGCTACAGTTTGATTACTTGTGAAAAATGTAGGTGCTAGATTCTATAAAAATTGCACTTTGTACAGCATAGTCAAGATTTGTGGCAACCAGAGGCTTCTTTTTCAGCAAGATTTTATCTTTCCCGGGTAGGGCTGTAACTCTGCCTTGACCGACCATGCAGCTTGTGGGATGTTTATACAGATGCAGAGTAAGTGTAACTTACACTGAGAAATACCAAATTAAAAGAATAGAAACTCAAAATGCCATCTGAAAATTAAGATTCATAGATAACTTAAAGGTAGCTTTCTAATTTGGCATTTAATTTGATGATGTAATTGAGATAACATTGTTGAATTCACTGAAATGACGTAGGCCCTGCGTTTTTGTCAAAAGTTCTTTACTTACTGTTAGGAAGGATTGTTCCGGGGAAGAGAAAGGAGATTTATTCTTTTACTTATTTTGTGCATCTGACAAAGCTCTGCAGATGACTGCTGCTAGTATTTTGTTCCTCATTTGACACACTTTTTTTCTTCCTCTCAGTTGCCCACGCTGAGAATACTCGAGTTAGAATAATTCAGTACAGCTATTTGGATTTTTTTCTAAGGGGTATTTAGATGTTCCAGAGAATGTAACTTCTAACAACTCATGTCTTAATTTATCGTTTCAAACTAAAACTGTTTGTAAAGTGTTTAAACTTATGTATACCAACAATCCAGTCATTAAAAATGTGCATCCTTTGATGTTATGTCAACTAGATATAGAACCAAATAACAAGGACCTTATCTATTCTGTTACTTTATATGCATGCGTCTTCTCTTATGCATGCGTCTCCCTTTACTTTTGTTTTTTATAAAAATGCAGAGCCTTTTAATGTTAGAAAGATGAGAAACTGGTGAGGTCTGTTGTTTGAAATAGCTGTGGTGAGAGTATAATGGTGGGATGGGGGAATAGCAAAAAATTGTTTTAGTAGTTTGAGGAAGATTTAATATTGTTTAAGGAAATCATTCAGAGACGAAATGGATCAGGGTGTTCTTTGCCTTTTAAAGAATTTATAGTTAGTGAAACTGCCATTGTTTGGGGGAGGGATTGTATGTATGTTTGCAAGTGAGACATAAAGTCTGTAAATATAGTTGGATGATGCAGGTTTAATATGAGGATTAAAACTCACGTTAAAGGACTGTTGGCATAAGCACTGGACTTTAAAAGCTGTCAGTGAAGAGGACTTTTTAGGCTTTTTTCAAAGTGCAAAAGGAAACACAAACGTGTAGTAACAATTACTGCATGCAGGACAGGTCTTCTAATGATTCCTCTGCCTGGATGCACTTTTTCCCAACCCCTTGCCAGAATGTCCTTTTGTCATCCATAATTCTCCTCCTCTTCGTCCTCTGTTGTCTGTGTGTCTGTGATTCTTCTACTTCCCACCACCAGTATCTTGCTTTAGCATACTTCCCCTATAGTCACTTTAATTTACATATTATTTATCATATTGGTATAGCTCCTGAGTTTTCTGAGTATTGGCTCCTCTTCCTAATACACAGTTGACTGTGCTTTTTTTTTAATGACACTTCAAGCAAAGTAAAATTAGGAAAAAGCCATTAAACCATGTTTTTAAAACATTTTTAATTTTTAATGAAAGATCAAATATGTTAACATATTTTATGCTAAAATATTAATAAAATAGCAACACTGGTCATGAAAGTGATTTAGATGCAATCCTGTATTACCTATCTAATTTCTTAAATTCCTTCACCTGTGTAGGACATGATAAGGTGATTATATGCCATGTAGTTGTTCTTAAAACTGAGTATTGGCTTTTATTTAAATTGAGATTAAACAACTGACACTTTATTTCTCTCTTTCTTTCTTTATCTTTTTATCTCTCTTTTGTATGTGTGTGTTTGTGTGTGCATCTATGTTCCTGAAAGGCTGACAAACTTTTATAGAGAAGGGGAAGGAAAAAATCAGTGCCACTTACTGGCACTGAAAAGCCATTTCTGGTCCAAAAAGTTGATTATTTACTTTCTTTCAAAAGAAAAGGAAAAATCTGTAACTTTGATTGTTGAGACAACTGGCATGTTAGGAAAAATGCACTTGTATTTTTGTGTTAGCATTTCTTTCCCAGCTGCTGCACCTTTACTATCTGCAGTTGACAAGATGGCTGGACACAGAAAGTTTCCAGAACTTGAGAACAACCTGTGGGAGTTTCAGATTCTTTAGTTACAATACTCTTAGGAGTACGAGCATCATAGAAGTTGTGCTTGCAGAGTGGAGGATACTGTTAGTCATAAAAGAAGCATAAAGCACCTGTCAGTACTCCTAGCTAGCAGGAGGCACTAGTACTTGTGTTGTGACTAGTGTAGGGAAGTTGTTATTTATAGGACGTTTATTAAGAATGTAAAGCTGTTTTCTTCTCTGTCACTGAGCCAACTTAAAGAATTTGCAATACATCCTGTTGTCTAGCAGTTTCATAATGTATTAAAGTAGTGTTTTATTAAAGTGCGAGGCTCAGAGCAATTAAATTTTCATTCTGAGGCTGTGTGACAGGCATTTAGTTTTCTCAAGTGAAACTGTAAGCTCTAAAGATGTTACTGGTCAGAGATATTAATAAGAATATTTTTTGTTATATTTTAAATGGTAGTTTTGGATAGTTGGCATTTGATTTGTGGATGTTGTTGTTAGGCCCCTATAAATTGAAGTGTTAAATCTATGGTGAAGATAGGCTTCGATGGTAATACTTTGTTTTGCAATAGAAGCCAGGCAGTGGACTTCAGAGGCTTGTTTCAATAAAACATCCTCTTGTGTTTTACATCTCAAGTACCCAAAATCCCGTTGCCTCTAGTATTCTTTTTATACTATCACATTTTCTTATTTGTGACTATTACAAAAGTGAAGCTTTTGAAATCTTCCCATATGATGCATTTCATATGTGAATTCTTTGTGTCTTAGGCTTTATGGCTTTTGCTAAGTCTATTCACTGTGTTCTTCAAAACACTTTAGGACAATCGGTTTCAACAATTATGGCTAAAAAAATTAGGTAAGAGTAAAAAATACGCCATTCCCCTTAACCCCATGTTTACTGGGTTTAAACACAAAGAATACGTAACACATAAGGTTGCTGTGCACTAGTTTAATGAATATATTTATATTTCCTTGTTCATTGTCTGGACAGCTAATTGTGGCTCTGAGCCTGCTGTAAGCCACAAAGAGCTTTATTAAAGGAAAAGAGCAAACACATTTTGTCATTTTTTTGAAAGCTGCATCACTTCAAAGAAATGTTGTTGTCTTGTGAAGTGTCTGTAGGTCTTTTTCTTGCTGCTACTCTTCAGTAACTTAAATTCAGAGGGTGTTCACATTCATAGGCTTTTTTTTCTCCATTGATTTAAGCCAGCAATCAAAGTCAGCGTGGATGACTAACATATATGAAAACTTAACACTCAGAGTAGGAATGACTCTGGCATTTCTTTGAATTTCCGTGAACAGAAAGTATAAAATTAATTTCTGAAAACTGATTTGCTGGGTGCTAGATTGTTGCTTGTGAAGATTTACTTTTAGAATATTAATTACGTTGTTCATGCACAAAGCAAAGCTGAGGCAAAACTGTTTCTTCTCTACTTCATTATCTTCAGGGATGTAGCCAGGATTTCAATTTTTGTGTCTTGAAACTAATTGAAAAAGAGCTGATTATGCTGGTTTTTTGAGCATGTACTCTAGTAAGCAGTTAACTTTTAACATATCCAAATTCTGGCGGTGGGGTTATTACAATATGCAGTATTATGCCACATGAATAGTTATTGTCTCTTACTCAGTTTTGTCATGCATGTACAAAAAAGGCAGACAGTGGGGAGTAAAGAGAGTCATCCGAACTCAGAAGTCCAGAATTGGGTGGCTGAAAGACAGTTAAACAATGTGAGAATGTAAAAGCTGTATTTAATCTTGTGTGCAATTGACTCAGTCTCTTTCAGATGATTCACTTGGAAATGCAAACAAAAAATCCAGCATTCTCGAGACACTGGGGCAACCCAGGAAAAAAGAAACTAGGAAAAAGGATTCAGTGCCGTGGTGGATATCGGAGGAAGATTCGGATGATGGTGGTAAATAATGCAGTTTTGCAATTTTTTTTGGCCACAGGGGGTCAGGCTAGTTCTATCTCACACTTCATATAGGCCCCGTATCAGATTAAGTTGATGCCACTATAAGTGCTTTAGAACATTACAGTGCAAGTGTATAAAGCTCAATATAATTGTATTTTTTTAAAGGGATCATATTAAAACTGTGAATAAGCTTCCTGCTGTTTTTTCCTGTAGCTCTTATGTTATTAAAAGTTGTAAAGAATAAGTAAATTTGAAATAATATGATAATTACAAAATGCATCTTAGGAATTCAGCTGAAATACTTTTAAGTATGTTTTGTAACCAACCTGTCCCTTTTTATAGATTTCCGTTTTCAAATCTGGAGAGGAAAAGGATCAATTTGTATAATCTTATGCTAATTGCAACACTTGTGGTAGGTTTGG
The DNA here is from genome assembly GCA_020800305.1 of Porphyrio hochstetteri. Taxonomy (NCBI): domain Eukaryota; kingdom Metazoa; phylum Chordata; class Aves; order Gruiformes; family Rallidae; genus Porphyrio; species Porphyrio hochstetteri. The sequence continues at coordinate 87,633,848 of CM036907.1, forward strand.
GAAGCCCAGAAAAACTTTTCAACAGCAGCAGATTCAAAAATATATGTCTGCCAGTATTCTCAATTTTCTCCTCGCCAAGAACCATGGCCTAAGGGGAAGAGGGCTGTGATGACATGATTGCTAGTTCAGTATTTATTCAGTCACATAGTTCTGGAAGAAAATATATTATTGTTTGCAAGCTTTCCACCTCTAGTTTTCCATTTCTTCATTGTATTCTTACGGGGTAGTAAAGCCTATGAGTGGTTTCCACAGGGTGATTGCCTCTTGTTCTTGTAGTAATTGCTGTCTTCTTATTTTCATGGTTTGTGTAACTTCCAACAGGAACTTAATGGAAAGTTCTAGAAATCAGTTTTTCATATGACAGAGTTAAGACACTGCTGGTAGTCTCAGATATTAAGCATAGCGCTGTCCTGTCAGTGTTGTCACAGGAGCTAAATCTCAGTCAGCACTTGTGCCATTTAGGTATAACCCTAATAATTGTTGTCTGGAACCGGTTATCTGTCTCTGGCTTTTTGAGATGTTGCTGGAAAACTCAGGTGGCCATGAGAGAATTCATATCAGGTAGCTCTGAGGTTTGTTTGGTTTTTTTTTTCCAAAAAATAGTACAGAGTATCCTTGCCGGGCAAAGTGTGAGAATTAAGCAGTTAGCATGACCTCACTCTTCTACATTCTATCAAATAAAATTTCAGTTGTCTTTAGAAGTTCAGTATTCTTCCATGGGGTTTTTTTGAGATGCTTGAGGCAAGCCAGAGGTAAAGCTATTAGAACTAAAATGTGTTTGATCTGCAGTTTATAAACATATTAAATAGAGTTCTAGTTAGCTTTTTAAGCTCTGTCTTTAAAAAAGCTTTTCCTTCAACAGGTAAATATTGAGAAGGTGAGCCTACCCAGTTTTGCTGCTGTGGAATCCATTTAATGGCAAAAGAAGCTACCCTGTTTGTATTCATGCTCTTAATGAGGGGTTGGGGTTTTTTGGAGAGAGTTGAAAGTAATCTGTGTGTAATGCACAGATGGTCCAACATCATACATCAAAGGTCCAATATGTCTTGGCAGTTGAACATAATAAAACTGAGAATACAAGAACGTGGGGCAAATATGCTAGATCTGTGCACTGAATTCTTCCCTGAGCACCATTTTTGCCAGCCAGATTATTACAGTTACTGCATCTACACCTCACTCACCACTCTCTGCATAGAATTCTGCACTTGTGGGACATAGGCAGTAAGCCACATCTCATCTAGTACTTCAATATTGCCAAGCAGCGAGGCCTTGAAGTTCTTCTAGAGGGCTTTCCAAGCTCTGTCTTGGCAAGAAGAGGATAGCTCTGTGGCATGAAGCAGTGTTCGTATGAGGAAAGGGCCATATTTGTCACACTGGATACTTGCAAATGGTAGCCCTTGTATTAACACATCCTGTGACAGATTAGGAACTGAAGCAATCTGCTATTCTGCTAACTAGAGTCTAGGTAGGGCAATTAACCTTAGAGTCAAAAGAGAACCGTTTGGAGAGGCCAGCTTGGTCACCTTCAGTATAAGCTGAGTTTTCCTTTGCGGTTGTGGAAGTAGATAGCTTTGATGTGGCTGTAACTGAGAAGTGTAAATCCCTCTTTGAGTGCAGGATTCATCAATGTACCTACACACTGCAAGCTGTGCTTTGATCTCAGTTCATGTAGATACACTTGCAGTGTTATAAAGTGGCAGGTCAAGTGACTATAAGGGGTTCAGTGTGGATAGGCTTCTAGAACTGCACCTTGTTTCCTCTGTGTGTCTCTCTCTGTCTTGCGTGCTTCCAAGTACTTTGTCAAATACAGTTTTTCTGGGTCTAGTATTGATCAGCAGGTCTGTGTTGTGTAGTATGTTGGTGAGATGTATTCATAATGGACGAAGGCACAGCAGCATTGTGATGGAAGTTCCTATACAAGATGATGGAGAAGACAATAGTTTAGATTCATAGCTTTTTGTAACGTTATTAAATGTACCCTAAATAGCAAAATAATTGTCCCGAGGAAAAGAAAAAAAATACTGCTGCAATTGTAACAAATGTGGAAAAAATGTGAATTTAATTTCTGAAAAGTGTAACGTTGGCAGTCTGAAATTTTGGGTGGATCCTTGTGTAGTATTCTAGGCTTGAACATCCACGTTAGTTGCAGATAGGACTTTATTAACAGGCTGTTGGCTAATAGAATTAATGTTCTTAGAGTGAGTTGTCATTGTGACTCACACTTACGTAAATGTGTAAATCCTCCCTCCACCCACAGTGTGGCGCTGCATTACAATCTGTGCTCCGTATGGATGAGTTGATGTATTCGGGTGGTGCTGTATAGACATACTGTTGTATTAACAAAATACAAAGTCTGGCTAATTAGCTTGAGTAGTGCACCAAGTTTTTTCCAGTGAGGCTTATTTTGGGTTATTTTAGTATCTGTATCATGCTTTCTTGAAAGATAAAAAGATCACTGGAAAGGAAAATACAAGCTATACATTTATTTGTTGTCTGATTGTTTTTCTTGAGGCATCTTGTTGCAGAAGTGCCAGGAAATAGGTAGGGATTTAAACTAATAGCCCGTTTTCACTCGGTTTTGTAGATTAATGGTAAACAGCATAGACTGTTTCTGTTCATTTGGCTGAGAAGTAAAAAGTACATGATAAAATAACTCAACTTGTTATTCTAGGCATGTTTGAACTCTTTGTTCTTCAGCTTTAAAGTGTAATGTGCAAATTAGGATTCAAGATGCTGTCTTCCATATTTGACAGGTTAAAGACCTACCCCTAACTAATGTCCTTCCTACTTGCTTTTGTAATTTAAATGATAAAAAGAAATTGGATAATAAGAATTCTTCTCCTGTCTTGCTTGCCTGTCTGTTCTTGTTGTTTGTCTTACTTTTCAAGATTTTCAAACAAGATTTGTTAAGCTGAGAAAAGAGAAGAAAATGATGGAAAGCGATGCTGCAGCAGTAGAAAATAGTGAACAAGGGAGTCCCCATTCAGATTCCCAGTTTGGTATTTGATTAAATATGCTTTGTTAAATTTATTCAATATCAGTCTTGTATTTCTAGTGCATTTCCCATAGAAAATCCTTGCCGAGTAGTCCATTTGACAGTAGTGTTCTCATTGAAAGCAAGCTGCCACTTACTTCATTTGTCATTTCCAGAAGAAACTTAATAACCGCATGAACTTATGCTCAGTTGTTATTGCATCATACATCGCTACCTATAGTGATGAAGTAGGACAGACAGTATTGAATATTAGCCAGGAATATTAATATTCACTGTTCTGTTTGTTTAATTTTGGAGACTGCAGTCAGATAAACGTCCTGCTTATTTTCTATTGACGTGAGTCTTTTCCCTCTGCTGACCAGTAGGCTGTTCTTTACATGCTGCCTCTGGAATGGAAACAGTAAAGTTGGTGTCATAATGGCAAGCTACATTGTTTAATCTGCAGGATTATTTTATCAGTGTAACTTCAGATTCATCCTTTTATGGGAAGTAACTTTTTATGCTATCTGAAGAGAAACTCCGAAGAATGGCTAAGACTTACAAGCATTGATCCATGAAATAATTTTGTGTAAATGGCAGTAGCAGTTAACTTGTATGTACTAGTGTAAAGCTTTGGTGTCAAATTCAAGCGATCAAATATATTTTGGAGAGCTATGACAAAGAAATACTTGGCACTTGGTCCTTGGATCATGTTGGTGATGTGTTATGTAGCCTTTAGAACATTCCCCTACGTTAACTTTCTAGAGCATATATGCTGCCCTGCTTTCATAAGCCTCATTTGCATAAAATAGCTGTAAAGCATCTCGGTCTGGGAGAGAAACCCTAAAACTGAATCAGTTTCTTGAAATAGTATTTGAACTATGAGGTATAGGAGGAGTTTGGTACTTATTTCAAATTACTGTTTTAAAAGGCATCAGGTGTTCACATTATTTAGAACAGAAGGCATGGTGTCAGCACTTCTAATTTCTCAGTAAGTCTAGAGAAAATATGCCTCACTAGAGGATTTGGACATCAGTTGAGGGAATAAAAGACCCATGCTTTGTATAAGAATAGATTTCATAACGCTTCTTTTCTCATACTGCACTTGCCACATGCTCACCAGCTTCCTTTAGTTGTCTTGGATGTTTCTGAGTTGTGTGAGCTCCTGGTCACTTACCACCATAGATAGCAGAAGTTTGGCCCTGATTTCCTAGACTATTCTTGTTCTCTTGTATCAAGGTAGATTCAAAAGACCTGTAATTAAAACTTTTCTCTAAATTAGTTGATTTAGAAGCCCTCTATGTTTTTCCACTTTTCTTTGAACCGATCCAGATGCTTTCTTTCAAAGTTAAAGAAGTATAATAATTAGTAAAAGTAAGTATAAAACTTATTGTTGAAGTAGTTTTACCAGTTTTGTTTCTTTTCAGGATATATATTGAGCTCCTAGAACAGTGTATTTGAATGTAAGGTATACATGAAGCAAGAAGAAATTTGTCTTTTTTACAAATAAAAAAAGAAGATGGAAAAAAGAGTTTTTAGTTCTGTCTAGAAAATTACAGATTATTCAGTCTGCAGGAAAATGAACTGCATTACTTTTTCAGAAGTGTCAATTTGAATTCTCACATATAACTTTTCTCTTTATTCCCTGTCCATTATGTATAAAAACTTATAAATATTTGTGTACCCTTAAAAGTAGTTCCCCCTAAACCTTCTTCCAGTGCTTCTCGCAGTAAGGCTTTGTCTAAATTCAAAATGCTGGAAAAATTTCATAAGGACAAGAAAGATTCGTACTTAAACAAAGGAGGAGGAGGAAGCCTCACTTCTGACAGTCCAGAAAATTCTGAGGGTAACAAATTTACTGTATTTTAAATAGTATTAAAAAGGTAAAATGTCTCAATTCTCACAGTCCTGGTCAAATGAAGGAGAAAAGAAGTTACTTTTTAAATAGATATTTGTAGGTTTGAGTTCTTTGTATTTATGTTTTTAAACTTTGCTCTGCAGGTTTGAATGTTAGAAATACTTTTCTAAGTGAAACTCAGGTTTTTATTTCAATTAATTTCAAGTGGCAGGACTTTAAAAGAGAGTATTGTGTATTATTAGCCTTACAAAATACTGCGTGTGAAGACAGGGTATTGAAATCTCTGGAGTTCAAGAAAACTGCTGGTTTAAGAAGTTTTTATGAAGACTAACAAATAACCCCTCTGCAAAATAAATTACTCTTGCAAGCCCCACAGAAATCAGTAGGCCTGTTCAAAAAGCCAAAAACCACGGTGAAACGACTTTGAAATCCATCCAAGTTGATATTTTTTCTAAGTTTGATAGGTTTCTCAGAGTTCAGATTGTGAGGGCAAGTAAAAAAGACTTCATGACTTCACTGGCAACTGTAGTATCCCCTGTAATCTGCAGTGTGTTTCTGGGAATTGGGAGTGGATGAGTTGCAAAACTCGATGGCTGCAAAACAGTATTTGATTTTAGATTATTATGGGAGGTGCTTTTTCTTAAAAAAAAAAAAAAGCTCTAATCTAGTTTGAACTGGCAAAATACTTAAGTATTAGGTAGCTAGCATAAATACCATGAAGCCTTCAAGACCAATGTAAGGCTGTTCTGAAAGTTGATTGAGTTAGAGATCATTTAAATGAAACAACTCGTATAAGTCATATAAAAATGTCATATAAATATATAAAACAAATCATATAAAAATATTTTTTCTCTTGAAATTCTGTTCTGTTGAATGTTCAAATTGTCCTGCAGTATATGCCCACCTCCATTCTTGTAAATCTTACATTGGAGGGCTGTGACTGCTTATTGATTCTACTGATATATTCTTACTGAAAAAAGGGTATTGGAAGTCTGGTGAGATTGTCTCATCTAAAGCTCTGTAAAAACTTGAACCTGCTGCAGATTCCCCTTTGCTTTCTTAATAACTAGAACAGAGCACCATCTGGGTAAATTACTTCCAACTACTGTATTTAGCTACCAGAGAAATGGACCATTTGTTCTTTTCATTCCTGTTTGGCACTTTGAGCTTTCCATTATATACTTTTCAATGTAGTAGCAAAATGTATTTATTTAGGCATTAACTTAATATACCCATGGAGCTTGACCCTTTAGCAATGAGCCTGATTTGTTGCATGCAAGACAAGTCAGTCAGAGCTCTGTATAAGGACAGAGCTGAAGTTGGATACGGGAATGTGGAAGTAATTTCCAAGATGTGTAATCTGTAATTTTATGCACTCAGCCTCCCAGCAAAACATGCAAGGGGACTTTGAAATCAAGGAAAAAAACCCCAACTATTTTACTCCTTAGCAAGGAAGCTGTTATAACCGGAATGCACAGTGAAGGGCTGCCCAGTAGGGAAGGAAAAGGTGCTCAAGCTCCTACTTTCCCTTCTCACCCTGGGTGCGTTTTCAGTACTAAAGGGAGGGGATTCTCCATTGTATTCATACAGGCAAGTGTGGCATTTCTAAGAAGGGACTTGGTTGGACCTGTGTAGAGGACAGAGTAACAGCCCAGAGTTGAAGCACTTGATCAACACGTGGAAGACTGGTTTAGTGTTCTTTATCTGAAGGGTCAGTGATGCATGCGTCAGCCCACAGGAAATGAGCTGTTGTCAGTGTCTTCACCCATACCAGTGTGTTCAGTACAAGTACACAGCTACAGCTCAAACATCATTAGGCCAGGCAGAAGGAAAAATCCTGACTTTGTTATACCAACTGGAGATTCATGTTGGAAAAGACAGTCATGGTTTCTGTTCCCTTCCATGTGAACTGTTAAATCGTTTAATGTGTTGCTAGGTAAATTGCATAAGCAGCTTTTCTCCTCATCCTTCTCATAAGAAAACCTTTAAAGAATCTAAGTATAAATGTGTATGGTTGGGGGGGGGAGCAGAAGGGACCTGATACTGCTTTTAACTAGTAATGTACCGCAATATTTGGCTTTTAGTTTTCTGTAAGGAAGTAGATAAGGCTCTGTCTGAGAGCAGAATCCACACATAAGGTTGGTATGGTGATGTTGAACACTCACAACAATGAAATTACAGTAAGGAGAGCATCTGCATATTGTAGTTGTGTAAGCATACAGAGTCAAAGAACTGGGTGGTCATTAGTGACTTGTAAGTAGCTTTGGTTATTGTTTTTTCCTTAAAGCATTTGATTTTCACAAATGAAATGCAGCGCTAAGCCAATGGCTACAACTTTCAAAAATCTGTCATGCTTTCTCAGGGGTAATAGATCAAAGAAAATGAACAGGCTTTTAAAAAGTTGTTAATTTCTGTATAAGGTGTGTGTGTCCACTTGTCATCTATGAGTAGCGTTACAGCAAGTCAGTTTTTACAGCTACTGTATTTGCTCCATGCTGAACTTTATGTGCAAATGTGAAGAACAGGAAGACCATGTACAGAACAGCCTAACTAACTCTAATTAAACAAGATTTACATGCCTAGTAGTAGAAATGGAAGTTAGATGAAAGTGATTTGTGAGACTCTGTATCTTTGCAGTTGCAACTGAGATTAAGATTGGTAGTTCTGGAAGAGGACTAAAAGACTGAAGAGTTAAACAAATAGCCTTTAGGTGACAGTCAAGAATATTGCAACTTTTTCTGTAGGAATGCTTGGAGCCAATGGAAGCTTTGTCAAGATACAGAACACTTCACAGCCTGTGGGAGAAAGTTCTGAGAATATGCACATGGAAAAGATGCAGCTTCAGAAAAGTGACGGGGTTGCTGTCTCTTTAAGTAGAGACAGCCTGGAGACAAATGGTGAGAACCAAGAGCACAACCATTTCATGAAGTTAGGTAATCTAAATAAATATGACAAGCAGTTTACCTTCATTCATTGCAAGTAGGGATTATTCTCTTCTAACAGCTGCATCTCGTGAGCTTGAAGTTTCCTGGTACTAGTTTGTGATGATTTGATACTGTTAATGTTTTAGGAGTCTGTCTATAGTTGTTGTTAACTGTTACGACTATTCTCTGTGGACAATACAGTACAGCTACAGTTAGTTTATTCTTCATTTTGAGATTTAGATTCAGCTTTAGCTTCTGGGCCTAATCAAAGTATTGTGGGAGTTGGATTGGATACCTTGGAAGAACAAGAAGAAAAAGAGATCTTCTTTGCCAAACTTGAACGAGAAGCTTCCTCTACTATCGATTATTCAAGATTAAATAAAGAGCTGGATTCCAATGATTCTGTCATACTAACACCATTTGTACGGTAATTTAGAGGGAAGAAAAGTTATGGGCTGTTGGTGACTGTGTGGTGTGGCCACTGAGATTTTTTGGGCCAGCATCCTGTATGGTTTTTGTCAGGGTTTTTTTCTTGTTTTGGTTTGGTTGCTGGTGTCTTTTTTGAAGACAAGGACAGAAATAACCTAAATAAATAAATAAAATAAAGGAGTTAAGGTGAGAGTACGACTTAGTGGTGAGTGGACGTAGCTACCCAGTCTTGTGCATAAGACAATAGTAACAAGTCGATTTAACATTCTCAGTTGTAAGGTGTGTAACTAAATGAAGGGTTAACATCTGATAATAACAAGGAGGTGGATCAGGAAAGATTCCATATCTCCTTAGACATGATATTTACAAATGAATCTAGAAGATATAAAATCATCATCGATTAGGGCACTCCACTTACAATGGGTTATATGAAAACAAGTGGAAACATACGTGAGGGAAACAGATGAGGGGGCAATTCAGGCTGCCATTGCTAGGAATGGTGAGTGCAAAGGAAGACTTCCTATATGAAAACAGGCGGAGGGTCAGAATTCTGGGGAGCTTTAGATAAGGACAAATCTTCATAAGAAAAGGGGAAAGAAAGGAGAAAACATTTTTTTAATGTTAATGCAGAGTGAGAAGCTTAGAACAGGAAGTGGACTTGATGGTAAAAATTTCTTTGGGAAGCCAATGTAGAAGTTGGAGGGAATGTGGGAGTGATTTTTAAGAGTTAGATCGAGATTTTACCTATGGACAGTTGTAAAAACTTAAATATTTATTTTAGTAATTGCTGACATTTATCCACCTTTCTTACCTATGATTCAATGTCACAGACAAATTCAGGTTTTTTATTTTATTGCTGAGCAAGGAATATCAAAGTTCAGAGTTAGAAAATAATGTCTATTTCCTTGCTGTCCAAGATGGGAGTAAAATTTTCATTTTGTTTTTCAGGAATGAAAACACTGAAAAAGAAGAGGAGTCTGCACATGAAGAGAAATCTGGTAATACCATGTTCATTTGAAAATTCTTACTTTTTTGATTTTGGGGGTGGGGGGTTTATTGTTGTGTGTACATTGTGAATTGTGAGAGTCCCACTGAAAAGAATAATAGAAATTAAAGCTGCAGATTCATGTTCCAGTTCAAATGCCAAGTCTTCAGATAATGTCCCAGCAGGGTGTCAGAGGATAACATAGGATCTTCATGTTTGTGGTGGGATGTAATTTAAAGGCGTGGAAAGAGGAAACTGTATTACAGTCTCATAGTTTCTTTTGTACTCTGAGTTGCCTTTGGAGCTAGTCAGGAAACTCAGCTCTTTCTAGGTTTCAAATTCACAAGGCAGTCCAGCATCCTCTCTGAACCTTTTTGTTCTGAGTATATCCTGGGTTTGGGGCTAAACTACAACAGAGTAATATGTAAACCAATTGGCTTCTGTTCCTATATCACCCTCACCACCGTGAGTAAAGCTGTTATTTATCTGAAAGCTAATGTGATTTTCAAATCAATGATTTTCATTTATCTGTGCTTCTTACATCAGCCTTTTAGGCTGCTTTTGCATTATGGCTGTGCAGCTGTTTTTCAGACAGGGTTTTAGGAGTTTGCTTTTGGTTTTGTGCTGTTTTGGGTTTTGAGTGGATTTTTAATTTATTGTTACAGAAAAGACAAAGAAAAAAACCCAAAAACCTAAGCCCAGCTATCAGTCAAAAGTAAAGAAAAAATAACCTGCATGTTGAAATATGTCTCAATTTTTTAGTTACTCCATTGCCTTAACTGTCACCTGTATTTTTGTACCATCTTTTCATGTCTGTGTTTAATCTCTGTAATCTTTATTCGTACCTGGTTTTTTGTACCCAAATTACCCTGCTACAGTCCTTCCATCTTGCTTACTTGTCTTTCACTTTATTTATCTCTCTTTATTTCACTCTTCACTGATAGCATGCGATAAAGAGCGTATTCCTGTCATTTACTCGACAGATTGTATTTTCAAATTAATATATTTAATTGAACTTTTGAGACCTCCTGTTGTCAGGCTGGAATTTCCCAAACATAAAGAGGATGTATTTGTAAACCTCAATCTTTTCTCCTTGAAAGTGTGATCACTCTGTAGACTGCAACAGATCATGGTAGTTGTAGCAGAAAGGCTATAATTTTATAGCCTTTTTCCTAACAAAATGGTTGAAATTACCCAATTGGTGTGGTCAGTTTTACAAAATTGACACTTTGATTCTTAGGAAAACGGTTTCTGTGGTGTACAGAATGAAAGTGGCGTGCGTGGTTTGGTTTAGTCTTTGTCAAACTGCAATTTCATGAAATAGCAATTGAAATAGTGAGTAATACATGTGCAGGAACAGTACAAACCCTGCGTGTGTCTGCAGTCAGTCTGAAAGCTATTTTCAGCTGATCTGAGTTCTCATAGTCCAAACCCAAAAGGAATGCTGAAATAGTGACTTTTCTTAGAGTAGATTTTACATATGAGTTAGACTGTGTGTCAGTGGTATTGGTGACAAGACACAGAAAGAACACAGTATAAAACAGTGTTTTGCAATGCTTCTAATCTTAAGCATTACAGATAATGCAGACTCTGAAACCTTTAAGAACAGGGACTGACCGAGGGAGAAACAGCATCAGGGAATCAGAACTTGTGGAAGGATCTAGGTAACTGAAGGGAAAGCATTCAGCTTCGCAACCCAGACTGTAAAGTTGTAAAATTCATTCTCTGACACTTCTGTGTGAGTATTAAATAATACTCTTGAGAGTGGCTGTTGGGCCACCAGGGCAGGTCAGAGGAAGCAGAATTACAGATTCTGAGCATAAAAACTGCTGGAATTGTCAAGGTGGATGTACAGCAGACTTTGTCTACTACCATGGAGAATTGCATCATTTCACCCCTAAATCAGAGAAGGTGGTTGAATAAAAGTGGTCAATCCAAGTATGCCTTGACGAGACAGAATCAAAGTGTATCTGACCGTAAGACAAAATTCATTTGGATTTAGAGATACTCTGTGCAACTTTCACTGCTGTTCTGGAACCACACCCGATCTCAAAACCTGTCTGTTGCTTTTGTGAAAGGAGTCATTGTGGCAGTGTCTGTTCTTGGGTGAGAGATTGGGGAAGAGGAAATGGCTTTCCCTTACTGCTTTATCTTCCTTGAATATTCATTCGATTTTATACTTATTTTACTCTTCAGGCAGCTACAGCGAAGATTTTGAAGAAGAAACAGATGCTAATCCAGCCTTTAAAACTGAGGGAAGTCAGGTGAATCAAGACATTCTGTCAGGAGTTGTTCTAAGTCCTCAAGAACAGGTATAACTTACCAAATGTTTATGTTACTTGCATGAATTGTGAAAGTTCTGCAATATCTAACGAATTATAATAAAACTTTATATAATGTATACTATCTGAAAGAAGACAGTAGGATTGCATTGTTCTATTAAGGATATACACTCTCCTGTCATAAATCACTGAAAGGAGTAAGTTCTTCACAGGGATTGCTGCCTACTCCTTTAAATTACGAACTGTGGATATGAGTGCAGAAATGATGAGCTCAGGATGGAGCTGCAGCCTCAGGGTGGGTAGAGATTAATCTTTCAGAACTATTAAAGTGGTTTCTACAGGAGCAAGCGACACAGATTGAGGGAAATAGTTCTGTACAGAGAAGCAGTTTGGACAGAGGATGCAAAGTCTGCACTGAATGAGCTTTGTGGGTATCATGATCGTCTAGATTAGTCAGGTCTTTTGTGTAGCACGTGTGACTGGAGCACATCAGGTGCATTCCTGGAGAACTGATGTTTTATTCATAGGATCATAGAATAACCTGAGTTGGAAGGGACCCATAAGGATCATTGAGTCCAACTCCTGGCTCCACACAGGGACAGCCAAGTCAGAAAATGTGACTGCGTGCATCATCCAGAGGCTTCTAGAACTCAGTCAAACTCGGTGCTGTGACCACTTCCATGGAGAGCCTGTTCCAGAGGCCTGACCAATGAGCCTGTTCCAGTGCTTCTTTTATGAAAGGAGTCTATAGAGCATGATGTGTTCATCTGTAATAGATAAATAGGGCTTTTATTAGGGTAATATTTCTAATGTTTGAAAAAAGCAAATGGAATGGAAGTGTAATGTACTTACTGCTACATTATTTTCTTTTTTCAAATTACAATATAAGAGAACCAGGAAGGTGCAAAAATATTACTCCCTTTATGCAGAGTAACGTTTAGTTCCCAGTCACTTGTGAGAGGGTTTATAGAGCACAGGATATTGAGGACCTTTTGGCATCCTAAGGAGAGTTTGAGAGAAGTGTGTATTCTTGGATCACCAAGAACCATTTGGTTTTGGACCAAGTTTTAAAGTTGGTCCAGATTTTTTTTTTTTTCCCTGAAATTAAAAAAATAATTTTATTTTTCATTTTTGCTAGGAAGAAGCAAGTGCTGGCATGCTGGCTAAAGGTAAAGCATAAACTTTGACCAATAGGAGAATAATAAATAGAACTTTTTAAAACTTTATTACCTGAGTTTTAGTATTTTGATACTTTTCACCTGATTTTATTATGGTCTACTGAAAATCTGTTGGAATTAAATGTTTAAAAATTAATCTACATGTTAGCACTTCTAAGTGATCATCAATGTAACTCTTTATTTTACTACATCTAATCAGTACTCAGATTTTGATGCTTGCAATCAGAGTTAGTCGATTGCAGTTTACGATTAATGGCATTAGAATATTCTATATAGCGTTTTTGGCATGTTTCATATATCAGGATAAGCTTTGGTATACCTTCTAATTTCAGTGTAGTCAGAGTATAAATTAGAGAATCATGTTTTCTTTAACATTTATCATCTTGGTTTTAGTTGTATTACTTGATTCACAAGATTCAACTACAGAACTTCAAAAGGCTGCTGAAACATCAGATGTAGCTCAAGGTGAGGATTACTTGCCTGGAGAAGTCAGTGGAATTGAAATGAATGAAGCAGGTAAGGGTTGCTTTAAAAAAACAAAGCCACACAAGAAAAAACAACCCCCAAAATTTTACTTTAGTAGGATAGAAGGCTCTGGTGTCTTCATTTTTTCATAGGGTGTCTGTGAACATGAATCTCTTGTTTTTTAGTAATAAGTCTTGAAAGGAGGAAGAAACACATCAGGAAAAAGTCAAGTTTCTCCTAAAAGACATGTTTTTACACTTGGTTATTGTAAAGTTCCTTTTGACATTGGAGTTTGATTTTTTTTTTTTCCAAATACCATATCTTTTGGTTATTCATCTAAATTCTTCTTTGACAGCCTTGAACACAATTATAAAGTACGTTCTCTTATCAAACTTCATACAGCAGTGTATGCCACTTGCATCCTGAGCGTGGCTCTGATAGCATCTGTTAAAACAGTTATATCACATATGCTGTTAGTTTTAGTACTGATAAAATATTGAGGTGGGGAAGGAAGGGTGGAGAGGCATGCAAACTGTAGATGAGACTATTAAGTGTTTACTAATTAACTCTGCAAGTGTTTATTTTTATAGTAAAAATTAGATTTTTTAATTAATTTTTTCATAACTGAAATCACTGTTCTCACCACATAGACCAAGTTAGTAACTGAAACACAGGCTCCAGTGGGATGCCTCCCAAACCAGAAAATCCCGTGGTGTCTCTTACGCGCCTGCATTTTCCGTAGGCACTTCCTATGGACAGACCACCAGTGACATCGACGTGCTACAGCAAGCATACCATCATATTGATCAGTCTTTGGGGGACACAGACGAGCAAAAACTGCAGGACTCTGCAGTGGCAGCCTCAGAATGCTTAGTGCAAGGTGTTTCACAGAATGACTTCTATTCAAGAAACATGTCAACTCTTGAATCGGGTAAGTACCCAAAAGGCAGGCATGTATTGTACAAACATGTAAAATAAGTGAGCTAGTAATACCTTTCACATTCCATTTATGAAACATTATAAAATGTTATCCTTTTTGCAAATATTTTTAAAGTGGTTTTGAGGTTTTTTTAATTTTTTCGTTTTTAATTTCACACTAATTAGATTTACCTACTGTGGAAGAATTGATGAAGCCAATTAAAGGACATTCATGTAATATCAGAAGTTTTGATGTGGAGCCCGAAAGGTACTTATTTCAGAATGCATTTTAAGAATTGTAATAACATAAGTCCATTAAATATTTATGAAAACCAGCTTAATTAATAGCTCTATCTGTCTTTTTCCCTAATTAAATACTGAAATTTCATTATGTCTTGCACTGGCGTTATGGCATTTGCAGTGAATTGTAGAATGAGTATACAGGATTAACTGATTAGGACAGGGATTCCCAAATTTTAAGTGATATGCAGCAATGTTTGCTGAATCATTTGGGGGCGTGTCCTTCAGTCTCACAGCCACCACAGCTACAATCTCTGCTTTCCAGTCTTCTGCTCTTTCTCCTCTCCCATACATGGATTTCAGCCCACATCCTATCCTAGGTCTCCAACCTCCATAGTCTAAGATCAAATCTTATTCTGTTTACTCTGGTGATTCTTGGTAACCTGTGCTCCATACCTCCTTCTGCTTTGTTCCAGTTGTGTCTAGAGCAGAAAGCACCGGCCCTGTAACTGTTGGTAGTAGGTTATGCTTAGCAGATGAGTTTGGGACCTTATTGTGTAGCTGCACCCAGCAGAAATTACTGTTTATTGTTTTATTAGCATTAGTTGCATGCTTGCAGGTATTCATCTTGTAGCCCAGTTTGGTCCCTCCTCAGAAACAGCCAGTGCTGGGAAATAGCTCTTGTCCCACAGCATGGGAGCGAACCTGTATAATTAATTCTGTGAGGTTGTTCTTAAAAGTAGTTCTTCAAATTCAAGCAGTCTTTATAGCTGATACCTGAAGGAAAAAATGACCCACTTTTTCCAGAGCAATAGAAAGGGCAAAAGTCTTATTATATATGACCTTATTCCTTTCTCTTGTAGTCCTGTGAAACTGGTAGGCAGCACAGCAAATGACCTCATCAGCTACTTGCCCTTTGAAGAGCACCAGAATAATATGGTTTGGGAGACAAACTTATTTGAAAAGTTAAACCAAGAAGAGAGCATATTTCTGCAGACAGCTGTGAATGAAGATAACTTACAGAGGGTGACTGAGGAAGAAATTCAGACCAGTGAAGCACAGCCTGATATACTAAGAGAAAAAATAGTACAAGACTGTTTGCTCTCACAAGGCAGCAAAGCTAAACAAGTAAGTATTATCAACCGATTTTTTTATTACAGGGAAATAAGTTTTAAATGTCTGTATATTTTTGATTGCCCATCATTTGTGATACTCTGATGTTTAGGAATTGAGAAACTGCTGCTGGGTTTTTTTGAAACTCACATGTTAGCATTGCTGCTGTTGGAGGACTTTGGGACCACTGGGATTCCTTCTGTCCCAGCTCAGTATGTGCAGAGCTCCTGTGGTTCCATGTCTCCAGCTCAAGCTGGTAGCGACCCTGAGCACGTTTCCCTTGGGGGGACGTGCATAAACACACACAGGCTCAGAATAGAGAGCATACCTAAAGAGAGGACAGTTAGAAATGTGGTTTGGTAAGAATGTGGGAGAGACTCCAATGACCAGTGCAGGGCTTAGTCAGACAAGGGTACTGACCAGAAACCTGGTCACCTCACCAGCTTCGTTCATGTTATTTTCCCTCTGTTTCTCACAACTGTTCCTACTTGATCCACCTTACTCTGTCCCTTTACCTAGATTTTGTTCTTTCTGTAAACATGGTATAAGCTTTTGCACATTCTCACAATCCTCTTGAATGTTCCATAACAAGATTTACACAATCCAAATTTTTCTTCCTGCATCCCCAAATTCCATTCTTCTCGCTTCCTCTAACGTAGCCCCCCATTCATGTAGGCATTCCTTCTCCTGTCTGCAAGGTATGTCAGGGAGAGAGGTAGTTTGGCTTATTCATCCTGGTGGGCTTCCTACCAGGGCCAACACCCTAAACTTCCTCATTTGCTGGTCTTAGGAGTTGTATGCTCTGGTTTTGATGATCAAGGTCAGTAGGATTCCTCTGCCTGACGCTGTTCCTCTCTTCATTCCTGGGTTTCTGTGATCAGCCTTTAGTCATGAGCTACCTGCTAAAGATTCTGTAATGTAATACAGCTTCCTGGAACAATTGCATAGTGCAGGTGCTTTGTATTGGCTACGTTTATACTTCTGAAGTAGGGAAAGTCTGCAAAATGACATGCTGTTAATCTGGTTTAAAAATAACACCTCCCACCACCCCAATTCTTACAGCTGCGTAATTCTGGTGACTGGTTCTGCGTTCTAGTACTGAAAGATGCCTTCAGATTACACTGGAGCTTAAAACTTGTTTTAAACAAATGTGTTCTATCACAGGCTCTTCGGCCTGGTTCCTTGAAGAATGAAAGATCAGAATCCACGACAGCTAAACCAGTGTTATACAAGAATATCAGAAGTCCAGCACCTTTATATAAAAAGAAATCTTCCTATAGTCCTCATGGAGTGGTTAGAAGTTCTGGGTATGGGAAACCCACTTCACTTTCTAAACAATCTTCTCCAGTTAATGAAATGAAAACACAAAAAGAAACTTTCAAAAAGACCAGTATGAAAGTCAAAAATCCTGCAGACAGAACAAGATCTAAAGGTAATTCTATCATAAAGTAGTCTGAGTTTTGAAAGCCAGAGAGCTTTGTTGTTCACACTCCACATTAATTATAAAAAAAAAAAAATAAAATTGAGAATGTTGTAGAAGAAATCTAAACCCAAATGCAGTGAAGTACTGGTTGGGTTGGGTTTTTTTTTCCTGTATCAGCATAAGGTTGCTGAAAGAAGACTTTTAAATAAAGTTTTGTGCTGTAGTCGTGTTTAATTTCCACTCATGCGGTACTGCTGTGATTGAGACTTACCTATTGTTCTTCAGTAGGACCAAAACAGAAAGAACTGGTGTTCAAAAAATACGTATCTGCAAGTTATACTTGTCACTACAGTAAATGCAAAGATTTGCTGACATACACATGTGTGATGCTGAATTTCTCTCAGTTTATTTTTAGCTTTGCTTTCCTAGAGTATAAAGAAAGCACTAAAAAGGAAGTCCTATTTTCTGTTCATGCCTCTTATGACACTGAGGAAAGGAGAAATACCAGCATAGTTCTGTGAAAACTGAGCTGCAAGTAAAGGACTGAGGGTTTTTTTTAATTTTTGGGTGAAGCCTAAAGAGTTTCATGAGATAATTCAGTTTAGTGTCTTTGCAGGTGATGTTTGCTATCACTGGGGAATGGGAAAGTAATGCTACAGGTGCCCAGGTTTTCTGGCACACCTGTAGGATGTCGTGCTTTTAAAGAACCCTGCAAGTAGTGTTGGTAAAAGCAGTGTAGGATTAGGTTGCCCATCTTAAGGAGATGCTTCAGTGTCAAAGAAAGGGACCTCTGTTCCTCAGTGCATTGCTGTGGTGCTCCCTCAAGAGGAGGGTGTGCTGCCAGATGGAGGTGGTAAAGTGGATGATGAGTCTTGAGAAAATGAGGCCACTAGCCTTGGAGAGGGGGACTGTTTACAAGGGCATGGAGTGACAGGACAAGGAGTAATGGTTTTAAAGTAAAAGAGTGTAGATTTAGATAAGGTGTTGGGAAGAAATTCTTCTGTGTGAGGGCAGTGAGGCCCTGGCACAGGCTGCCCAGAGAAGCTGTGGCTGCCCCCTCCCTGGCAGTGTTCAAGGCCAGGTTGGATGGGGCTTGGGGCAGCCTGGTCTAGTGGGAGGGTGTCCCTGCCCAAGGCCAGGGGTTGGATCTATATGATCCTTTAGGTCCCTTCCAACCCAAACCACTCTAGGATTCAAACATAGTGTTGCTTCTTTAGCTATAACCATTCTCCATAGCAATTTCAGGTGACTTCAGAGGTTAATGTCACCAGAATGCATTCTGCAGGGACACCTTTAAAGCTAGGGAGAGAATGGTGTTAAATCAGTCTGTTAACGATCAGTGCTGAGGGAGGACTTTTGTGACGGGATAGTGTGACAAATGTAGAAAGTATTAAATTTTGAAAATGATAATTGCCTGTTTGTTTTCAGGAATAGTTCTCCTAAACAGGAGCTCTTAGCTTAAATTGCTGTCGGCAGAAATTAAAGGGCAGTTGTAGTTACTGTCTGTTTTTCAGAAGACTAAGATGTGAATAGCTCCATGTGTGTTAGCTGCTCTCAGGGGGACTTTCCTAATTTTTAATTCCTGGTCAAGTTGCTTTTTGATGCTAAAAATAAATGTTGTATGTCTTTGCTCTCTGCACTCCAAAGTTCATTTTGAACATTGGTGTGTCGTATCTTCACCAGAGATTGAAATAATGCTGTATTTTGGTGCACTCAGATACTGACCGCTTCTCAAACAGGGAACTGGGGTTAACCTTGTTTCATGAGGGATTTTATTTTCCTTCTGCTTCTTTCAGTTGTTCCCTTGGGTTTGCTTTATCTTGCCATCACTTCCTTACTTTAAAAAAAATGTCAATGCTTTCCATAATGTCTCATTGCTCTCAAGTGTCTATATTTAAAATTTAGATTGCAGAATACTTAATTTATATGCCCAAGAGGGCAATCAAATGAATAGATTTTTTTAAAAAGACATCAAATTCTGAATTTAATTTTGTTCTATTTTACTTTCTGCCTAAATGAAGAAGCCTTACTTGCTACTAAGGTAATGAGATCTGCAACAAATGAACCAACTTCAAAGGGAAGTATTAGCAAAGCTATTTCTGGCCAATCAACTGTTAATAATCTTGGACACCAGGCTGTGGATTATTGCAGGCAATATCAGCATGTAAGTAATAATCAGTGAGGCTTCTAATTAAAGTATGTACAACTTGTTTTACAGCCTATTTTGTCAAGACTTTTAGTAATTATCACAAGATGGGCAAATGCTGGAGTTGGAATGCTTATTCATTCCTACAAAAAAAAAGTATTTAGTGGTATAAAAGGGGAAAGGTTAAAAAAACCTTTCACTTAAAAGTATTCTGTTACAAATATTAAATAGTACTCCTGTTTGGGGTTTTTCTCATTTGCATTGCATTAAATATTTAATAGCATCTTCTGACTTCTCCAGGATGACTGAATATGCAGTACCGTGGTAGATTTTCCTTCTTCCTTATAAACTGTATAATAAAATAAGTATTCATTGAATACCTAAATCATTACTGCTTTTCAAGAAACAAGGTGCACAATAGAGTAATTCTGGTAGCTGTGTGGTGGTTGGCATATGAGAGGTGTTTGTTTCCTGTTGGCTTGTTTTCCTCATACATTACAAAAGAGAAAGTAATTCATTCAAGTAAATGCAGGATGTTTTGCTATTAGATTGTTGGGATTTTTTTCAAGTGCCTTATGAGGTTGCTGAGAGCCAAAAAAGACAGTTAAATAAAATTGATGGCCATCATTTTTGGTAAGCAATCAGCTCAGTGTCCTGTTTCACTGCGGCTTTTCTCTTTGCTAGGATTTATCCTTCTCTCCTATCAAAAGCTGTGACAGAGAACTGTATTTGCTAAAGCGAGTCCAGGTCGCAGAAGACAACCTGAACGCAGCTCGGGATCTGATCGAACAGCTAACCAGCAGGGTTTCCCAGAAAGAGAAGGAACTGGACACAAAGATAGTGGAACTGAAAACACAGCACGAGAAAGAGCTTGCTCGGTTGGGTCAGGAAAACTTTGTTCTTCAGAGTAAGGTACTGTAGCATCTTGTATCCCATTGCTGCAGAACAGGAGAAACGCTGCTTCTGAAAATTAAATTAATGTTCTTTTACAGGAGTAGTTGAAATGACATGAGCAGCAAATCCAGATTTACACACATACTGCTAGTTTGTAAATGCATACCCACTGGTAGGTTTAGTGCCCTTAAGGCATGATCTTTTTTTTTTCTAAAGAGAGCATAGAATCACCTGGGTTGGAAGAGACCCTTTAGATCATCAAGTCCAACCACAACCTAACCCTGACTAGTCCACCTCTAGATGATGTCCTTAAGGGCTTCATCTATATGCCTTTTAAACACCTCCAGGGATGGTGACTCCACCACCTCCCTGGGCACCCTGTTCCAATGCTTGACAACCCTTTCAGTAAAGAAATTCTTCCTGATATCTAATAAAACTACGTTGCCTGAGTTCCTTTAGTTTGCTATTTTGAGAGTTCTGCAGCAGGTTTTTTCCAAAGATTTAACTCACTTTTATGTAAAAAATCCAAAACAAACAAACAAAAACAACCCACCAAAAACCAACAAAAAATCCCTATCCCAAAACCAACCAACCAAAATTAAACACCTCCAAAAAAAATACCACTTGTTATAGATAAGTACTATTTATTGAGATGCTGTTCATTTTTTGATGCATTTTTCAGTGTTGTGATTTGTCTGGAATATATGGCATATTTCCAGGGTTATTCCACTCTACCCTCCTGTGTAGATACCTAAGAACAGAAGAGGGAGTGTGAAACTGTTAACTTTTTCCAAACTTTTTATAATTTGTACCTGGTTTGTAATGTTTCTGTAAAACTCCAATAACATTGGCTCATTCGTCTGCTTTTGTATCTTAATGAAAAGATTGACCTATTTATATTATAAAAGCATAGTCTTTTAGAGAATTCCACATTGCTAACAAAGATTTCTTCTTAATTGTGTGTCTCCTTCTTTCTGAAAGTTAAGAAGCATGGAAGAGCTGACTCAAGAAAAGAGATGGACCCATCATCCAGCAACAGGTCCTGTTGCTGAAGAAAAGCTGGCACAAATACAAAAAGAAATTGAAGATCAAGAGATGATTATTCAAGGTTATCAGCAGGTATACCATACAGCATATTGAGCCAGTTTCAGAAACAAAAGTGTTTAATGGCTCCTCTTTTTCTGTTAAAAATAGTTCTCTTACTATCTAAAAAGTAGATGAAATCATGCAGGGCAAATGTATTGCACAGTTAAAAAGAGTTGCGCGCATGTCTAGTTTGGGCTAAGTTCTTCCATGATTCCATGTAACTGTTGTGAAGTATAAAAATACACTGACTTGTCAGTTGAGAACTGGGAGAATGCTTTATGGCCAATAAAGAACCACAAACTTATTGCCCAATGTAGTAGAAAATTAGTATTTTTAAGCAGCATTAGAGATTTTTAGGGTTTTGTTTTTAAGATGTTTTTCACAGGATCTGAGCAGCTGATTTCAAGGAAACCTTATTAATGTGCCTGATTTTTTAATCCTTAGTCAAGTGTAGAAATAGATAAGGCAACCTTAATAATCCTTTTGAATACTGGCAGCTGTAAAATCAATTAGGTTAGTTTAACCAGCTTCCAGCTGGTGCTCAGCAGCATTTCTTGGTACAGGTATAATGACTTGTCAGTATGGCTGTGAGCATCCTGAAAGGTTTGTGTCCAGAGTGTCCATGGGCAGGCCAAGCTCTGTTCTGTCGGCACCCATCCATGGATGTGCTTTTACAGTAAAGTCAGGAAAGCTTTGCAGAGGAACTAGCCTAGATTCTCCAGAGTGAGCAGGCACTTGGACAGGATTGTCAAGGTCACTGTATACTGCTTTAGCATAAAGTAGATATCCGGTTTAGAAACCTAGTAATGAAACATATAGTGCTTGCTGCCAGTGTTTCAGTAAGCAAACTATGCAAGTCATAGACAATTGATTTTGAACTGGAGAAAAATGATAATTTTTGAACGTTCTTTATCTTTGTCTTAGGAAAATGAGAGGTTATACAAACAAATGAAAGAGCTACAAATGCAAAACAAAAAAAATGAGGAACGAATGTTTAAGGAGAATCAGTGTTTAATGTCTGAATTAATAGCCCTAAGGTAGGCTTATTGAAATGTCTGACCTAAAATCTCTGGAGTTTTCAGCTGTGTTTATTTTTGAAGAATCTGGAGAGCCTGTCATGCATGTTTTCCAGTGTTTCTTGGGTGTGTGGGTTTGGTTTTTTTTCTTTTGAGAATTGATTTATGTTGATTATGGGCACTTAGTCTTCTTGCTGATGTTGCAGACCTGTGGGAAGATGAGAGTCTTCCACTTGGGGAATATTTCAGTGCTAAAATTCAAATACTCTTGCTCATATTTTGGACTCAGTGATCTTTAAAGGTCTTTTCCAACCTTGTGATTCTGTGATATCAGAATGCATAATGAGTATACTCCACTTGTTCTAGTATTACAGTTCTGCTCACATGTCAGAATGTTTTGATACTGTTATAAGATTCACAGTAGATCAGGGGCTACAAGAGATCCTGGTAGTGGAGGAACCATTGGATTCACTGCACTGTGGGTCCTGTAAGATTTGTGTCCTGTGCTAGTGATGAGGAAAAAGCCTAGGATTTGCACTTACTCCTGATTTACAAATCTTTGCTTGGGAGAGGCCCATAGATGAGTTCCACTGCTGCAGAGTAGTTTTCCCTCCCTTGTGTAGTCCCTGCAAACAAGTTTGTGTGAGGTGAGAAGATTTCAGGTGAAATTTTTTGGGTATAAAAATGTAATGCGTAGTTGCTCCTTTGTTTTGAGTCTGCTTGGATTGGCTTTGTGTACCATTGAGGGGGAGTGAGGGTCTGTTTGTTTTTTAGTATGCCACTGTTTGTTTGCCAATTCACTGCACTGCATAACTGGTTTTGCTGTTGCTGTTTAGAGAAAAGGTAGAGAAGACTAATACCCAGTCACGAATAGTGCAGGATTCTGAACCAGCCAGAAATCAGAGCTTCACAGAATTGATTTCAGAGCTTCGAGCAGCACAGGTAGGTATATACCAAGCTTGTTTTTCATGTGTTCTTACAAAACATGCGTAACCATCCGTCCTGTAGATTAATTATGTAAATTAAGTAGTGGATTGTGCTACACTTCTACAGTGTTAATATTTGTCACGCATTATTTGTATATTACAAATGTCTCATCACATGAACTTTCAGAAGTAACCCCCTAAGACGTGGGTTCACTGAAAGAAGTGTAGTGTTGCCATTTTTACTGGCAGTTCTGAAGTATCTTGGGAGAGCTTGGAGAAAGTAGTGATACCTCTATAGCTTTCCAGCATAAGACAAATCCAGAATGTTTATCCCTGCTGCATACCAAGGAAAGATGTAGTAGGAAAGAACATCAGAATGAAAAGAATCCTTTGTTGTTTGTTCATGTAAATTTTTTTGTAGTCCAACATATGCTTGTGGTTTTGAGGGAGGCGTTTAATAAGCTTCATGTTAAAATTAAAAGATTTTCAGGAGTGTCTTTTGCTCTGATTACTGCAAATAGGGGGAGAGGACTGTGTTTGTACATACTTTCTCTGATAGCTGGACAATGAATTACAAGCTGCTCCTTCTGTGGTTTTGGGGTTTTTTTTTAAACAGAAAAAAAATCCCACAAAACAAAAAACCCAACACCTAGTTAGGTAGGTGATAAGGGGATTTGGATCCAGTGAGCTTCAAGACCAGCAAAGGCCTTCCTGGCCTGGTAGAACTGACTTTAAACTGTAAAGAATCCAGGGACTGTCTTGGTTCCAGCCTCGTAGGTCCTGCTGCTACACTTCCCTGAGCTGAGATCCAACCTGTTAGGAGACTGAACACAAAGTGGAAAGAGACACACAGACAACACTAACATGGTCAGGTACACAGATAACACGGAGACGTGTGCCTTTGCTTGCACCACAGAAGTACACACAGTGCTTTTGGAAACAGAAGGAGCACCTGTGGTCTGATCCTGTTCAGCAAATCAGGATAGGAGTTCGTACAGGAATGTACATACATGCACGTGCTGGCCCTTTGCTGGCCCTAGACACTTGGTCTGTTTTCTGTCTGTCCCCAAAATCTCAGTTCTTCTGTTGCTGCTTTGTGTACCTGTAGAATCCTAGGACCAGGGGCCTTTGTCTGCAGAGGTGGCATTGGCACTGAGCCCTTTCATACTACTTAATCTTGAAGTTTGCTAGTGATCACATGTGGACAACCAGAACAGAGTGCATGCAGAAAATGGTGAGAAATGGAATGTAGTAAGATGAGCTGCTGGACGGTACATTTGTCGATTTAAGCTACAGTCTGAAGTCTAAGAAATGAGTAAAGCCGTTTTCTTTACTGACCCTCTCAAGAGACAGATGTTTTCTACTTTAAGACAGTTTCGTAAGACTTAAAAAGACTTTTTTTATAAGTGTTTAGATTAAGTTTTTGCATGCTCTGCTATAGCATGGCCTGAGAATATAGCAAAGCTAGAAAACCTCGTTGCTGCTGTGATCTAACACAACTGTTGTGATTTAACCATTTTATGGTGTAAAAGCATGTTTGGGTTTTTTGTGTGACAGTGTGTGTTTAGTTTTTCTTTTCTTGCTGTTTTCTCAAAAACATAGAAGGAAGAAACTAAATTACAAGAAGAGATAAGACGCCTCAAACAAGATAAACAAGCTCTTGAGGTAGACTTGGGACAAGCAAAGAAGGAGAGAGATTTAGCAAAAGTCCAGTTTGCATCCACATCGGGTAAAGCACCTTCATTTTGCAGAATAATTTTACCTACTCTGTGCTTCACTAAATAAATATGTTACTCAAATTTGTTTCTTACTAAAATATTAGCCAAATGCATCTAGACCATTTCCAAATACTGTCAAACTTGTAATAAAAGCATATGGCAAAGGACATGCCACAGTACCCTTTGGCACTCTATTAGAAAGACTTTCCTTGTATCCAGCCAAACTCTTTGTTGATGCTTATTAAGTTTTATTTCTTGCCCATCTTCCACTGGGCATGGAAAACAGACAGCTCTATTTATATGAGCACACTGTTCATTAGAAAAGATTGACTATGGCACGTCTTAGTCTCCTATTTAGATCTCACCAATTTTTAAAATGTAATTTATGTCCAACATTTCTATCATAACTCTTTCAGTTTGACATTAGCTTAATTAATGAGAGAGGGCCAGAAATCAGACTCTCTTCTTCCAATACCAGGCATCGCAAATGTGCAGAGTTGTAATATTTAACCCTGTGTCTCTTCTCAAAATGCTCGATCCCTAAGTGTGAGAAGGGTGGTCAATACATATCTAAGCATATGTTCTATATTGCCATCCGTGTTGTTACTGAAAAAAGTTTACTAGAGCCTGGTCAAGAGTAGAGCCCTGGGATTCTGTTTTAAATACTTTCAGTGGTAAACTTCACCTACTACTGTGTATGAGAGAAAAATGGGATTTTTTTTCCAAATACTGTTGCATTTAAAATCCTAATTAGGGTCTGGTGTTAAAACTTTGCTGCAGTAACAGGATTGTAAAATAGAGTAAATGTATGAAATGTGCTAAAGATAGATAGTGTTGACTATACATGATTACTAATAAAAAACCCTAAGGCTGTTTTATTCATGTAGGTGAAAAGTCCTATGAATTTAAAGTTATGGAAGACTCATACAAACAGGAAATTACTAATTTAAAAAAAAGACTTCAGTGGTATGCAGAAAATCAAGATCTTCTGGGTAAAGATGCAGCCCATCTTAAAGATGCAAAAGAAGAAATCGAGAAACTGAAGCTGGAGGTGAGAATATCTACCTTTATCTAAGAAGTTGGAACTTAACATTCTTTCTTTTCTGGTGATGAGTGCGATGTAATTCTGTCCTTCATAATAATCCCATTTTTTCCAAGAAAAAAAAAGTAAGCTCTTGACCACCTTTAAATCAAATGTGGAATCTTTATATGGAGAATTGATATTACTGCATACAGTGAGAGTTGCAAATGCAGAAGTCTTAAAACCCCAGTTTTACGCCTATTGGATGTCTGGATGGTGCTTCTGGAAACAGAAGTCATGTGTTTTCTTAAAGCCTGCAAATTTCATGACTACGAAAAGGAAGTACATTGTTACATTCCCAAGTTGAGACATCCCTCTTGTCATTCTCTTTTCCTCCTTTTTATTCCATGCTAGCGTAGGCAACACCTTTTTTGTTTTTTTTCTCTGAAATACCAGTTATAAGTTTTTTCTTAGAAAAATTCTCTGGTTGCTGTAACAGGGAGGAAAAAGCCAAAACACTCGAAATATAAAGCAAGCAAAACTAATCTTGTCTAGTTCTGAGATTTCCATTGACTGCTTCTCAGTAGATTTGACCCAGGAGTCAAGAAATAAATAATTTCACCAGTGCTAAAATATAATTGATCTTGGAATTTTTTCATGGTGTTTTATTAGAGATGTCACAGATGAAAGCAGGTGCTTCTGAAGAAGCAGCCAGGGAAGGAGATCCCTTAAACAGCATCGTATCAAACTTTGATTAACATATTGCTGTGAAGGAAAATATTTTAATTTTCATTTTCTCCAGGATGGACTGGTGTAAAGCTTTGAGTCTTTGTGGCCGGTCTTTATGGGAATGCAGGAGAATTAGCTATCCCATTACTCGCCTTGATCCTCAGAGCCAGCATTTATCTAGGCAGAACATAATGTTGCTTCTTGGCTGTTTTTATATCACACAGCCTTGCAAATCACGGACTGTTTTCTTAACTCACCCTGAATTCATGTAATGCACTGTAGCACTTTATATTGCAGGTTATTAACCAGGGCTGCATACTGGAACTATGGGGGAAAGAAGTAGATTTACTGGTCTGAAGACAAGAATGTCTCAGAATTTAAGTTCTCTTCTAGATTTCCGTAGCCAGTTTCAGCTCCTTTGATCTTAAGTGGCTTGAATTAGCTGTAACTTCGTTTAGGAGCCTGAAGGATCAGTTACTACAGAAATTATTCTTACCAGGATTTAAGTGGCAGAATACTTAGACTATACTCTGTGTGAGTTGCTTTTGTGCTCCATGACAACATTTTGAATATATATTTCAGTTTATTTTCTCATAAATTGGCTAGGTCAAGAAACTCAGAGCTGAAGCTGGAGATCAGTGTGCGCAACAGAAGAAACGTCTGCGAGACAGAGCAGCGGATGCTAAAAGGATTCAGGATCTCGAGCGACAAGTATGCAGTGATAGAACTGTTTTGCTTAACCTTTATTTCAGACGAGGTTTCTTACAACACTTCCAGCACTTTCAGAAGGACAAAGCATCAAATGAAGCCCTGTGATAAAGTAACTTGTGCCATAGAACGCTCAACACAAAAAGCTGCAACTATTTATGTACAAAGGGCTCTTCTGCTACTATTTTCTAATAAGCTACAAATACCCCTTTTAAAATCCTTTTAACATTAAAATACTGTTTAGAGTTTCTTGGCAAAGGATAAGAGGGCAAAAGCACACCAAGCTTGCTGTTTATCTTCCTACGCTCCTTTTGTCTTTGTTGAGTAGCCCCTCAGCATTGTGGCCTGTTTCAGCCAAGTTGATTCAGGAGTAGGGGTTTAAATTTTATTGGATTTCTACAAGATTAATGAAAATCGGGGGAGTGGAGACGTTAAGATCAGTGTTTCTACTGAGGAAAGGTCAGGTGGAACAGGGCCTTTCTGAAATATAGGAGATGGCAGCTGTGTTTGGTAGGGATGTGGGACAAATGGGAGAGATCCTTTCCAGTATTCTAACATGAAGAAAATCTTACCTATAGATAAAAGAAATCTTGACTGCAAAGTATTACTTTTATTTTATTGAAGACTCTAAAAAAAAAAGTATATAATCTGTTATTGTGAGAAGAATTTGTGATTCTGTGAATTTCAATACTGGTATGAAATACCTGTCTAACAGTTGGAAAAGGAGAATGTGCATGTAAGTCCAGAGAAAAGCAAATGCTTTTAATGGCATTAGGAGCCATATACAACTTCAGTGCTAAGAAAGTAAGTAAAAGGTTCATTTGATGTAAAGCAATCTGAAGACCAAAGCAGTACTTTAAGATTATGTCTGGGTCACTCAGTAAGAGATGATGAGCCTTGCTTTTCCATAAATAATATCATAAATGTAAACAGTGTAAAAAATTCTGAACATACATGTCTCTGCTCCTCACTCTTCACCTAGCTCAAGTGGATGACATTTGTTAACATTCTGTCACCCTTTTCAGCTCACTTTTCAACAGAACTTCATTCATTTTGACTTCTGACTTAATTTTCTGTTTGATAGATCAGAGAAATGGAAGGAATAATAAGGAGGAGGTATCCAAATTCTTTGCCTGCTTTGATTTATGCTGCTGCTGCTGCTGAGAAAACTGATGATCTGTCAGCTAAAGCAAAGACAGTTGATTTTTTGGAGAGAAGAATAAAAAAGTTAGAAACGGAACTTGAAGGTAAAGATGATGAAGCTAAAACCAGTCTTCGTGCCATGGAACAACAATTTCAAAAAGTAAAGGTAAAAGTTGGAGGCATGTGGAGTAGTTTACTCCACAACAACAGTCACAAAGTTAACGGAGAGTAGTGGTGAAAACTGAAGGCAGCGACCATCTTCAAGGGAAAAATACTCAATTTATAACCAGAATTTCAGTAGCTTTGGGCACCTAGGATAAAAAGAGCATTGAAATCGCTAGAGTAGTATTTAAACTGAGAGGACAAGTTCTTGAGGCATAATAATTAATTCTTACAGCTGGGATAAGTGGATTTCATCCTGTGTGCTGGAGTAGCTGTGTACCTAGTTCCTTCCTGTACAAAGGCTGTGGTTGCAAAGGGCTGCTTGCTGCCTGTGCATTTCTGTGGGGAACACCTGGGAACGCTAAATATTCTATCCAAAACTTGCACGATAGCAAGTGTAAAAGCTTGTGTTGGGAAGCATGAAAGTTTGGCATTTTACTTCAGGGAGAAGGGGAACTGCACAGCTGCTTCATGAGCAGGTAAGGGAGAGCACTGGCCACTTGGTTCTCCTTTTTGTCCCTGTGAATAACACATCATGCTTTCCTCAGAGGCTATCCAGGCTAGGCTTTCCTCAGCTTACTAGGAAGAAAGATTGTCTCTTTCTGAATTCATACTTCTGTACTTAATAAAGAAATAAATAAAATATGTCCTGCTAAAATTCTAAGACTTTTTAGAAAAATGAAATAAAATTTTGAAACTGACGTATGGCAATGACCTAATGGCAGGGGTGGTTTATTTTAAAAAAAGACTCCTTGCTGTATTAAAATAAGATGTTACTTTGTCAATCCAAGTTGGTAACAGCTGAAGAGAATTTAATTACATAAAAATGAAATTATTTCTTCTGGATTTATAGTGAGTAAAGGATTATTTTGTAGGAAAGGTTTTGAGTAACTCTGTTTTACAGAAGACTCAAGTTTGCCTCGTGTAGTTTTTTAACTCACTAATTTCTGAACTGATTGCCTAGTGTTGTTAGTAATACTGATTTGTGACATCTTGCTTCACATGTGCAGTAGCTTTAAAGAACAGTAAGAAGAGCTAATAATAAAAGTAACAGTGAAGGAACCTGCTTTTTCTTTCTCTTCTCCCACCCCTGTCCCGCAGATACAGTATGAGCAGAGACTTGTGGAGCTTGAGCAACTACTGGCTTACAAATTTATGAGTGAATCACCAAAACTGAATGGTGATAAAGCCAGTTCTACAGAACTTGAAGAGGAGCTTCAAAATCTAAAGAAGACCCATCAGATCACTGTTAAAAATCTCCAGACAGAAATCGAAAACCTTAAAAGTCAAAATTCCCAATTAAAACTCAGAAGTAAAAAGAATAATAAAGATTCAGAATCCATGGACTCTCAAATGAAACAGGGTAATACAAAAGACAGACTCTTAAAACTAAATGAAGAACTGGTCACCAAAAACAGAGAAATACAAGACCTTACAAAAACTGTAGAGAAACTGCAAAAAGAAAGGATGGTCATGTTGTCTGATAATAATTTGAGAAATAAAACAAACAATAAGGAGAACTCTACAGCGAGCTTGAAAAAGAATACTTCAGCAACAGATAAAAGGAATGCCAGCAATAGGGAAATCTTTCCAAGCCTTTCCAATGATGACAAAATATACCAGCCACATTCCTTTTCTGATTCTAATCTCTCAGAAGTTCTGCAAGAAAATGCACAATTGAAAGAGGAGCTAGAAAGATTGTCTCTAGAAATGAACGAGCAGAGGGTGAAGTCTCAAGCAACACTGGCTTATTCTGAAAATAACATACGAAGGTAAATGCTCAGACCTGTTTCTTTAAAAACCTCCTTAAAGTGTTGGCTGATACAGGGTTGATGTGACACATTAACACGTCAGCCATTTGTGAAGCTACTTATACTGGGCCAATGTTCTCTGTAAATTTCATTTTTAGTGTTTGTTTTAGGTGTGGGGGGTTTTTTTGGGGGGCGGTGTTATTTGTCTTGGTTTGGGGTTTTTTTAGAGCAGTGCACTGTCATGACCCATTCTACA
The DNA here is from genome assembly GCA_020800305.1 of Porphyrio hochstetteri. NCBI lineage: Eukaryota > Metazoa > Chordata > Aves > Gruiformes > Rallidae > Porphyrio > Porphyrio hochstetteri. Next base: position 87,664,193 of record CM036907.1, read on the forward strand.
GACAAACCTATATTAATCCTCTTTATTAATGCTACAATTCATCATGGCTTTGAGAAAAAAGATCTCAGTATAACTTGTTGCATCTTAAATGCTTTGTATTGTATAGCATTAATATTAGGTACACGTACTTCCCTTCAGACTGGGGTGTGCTTTCAGTGGGATCTACTTGACGAGCTGTAGAAACGTTACACTTCACCTGGTCTCACTCAAATCCCTTCATAGACAAAGTAGAGGAAATTGGCATATTTAGATTGCAACATATTCTGTTCTGAAAGAGAAACCTAAAATAGGGTGGCTGAATTATGATTTAAAAGCACCTACATCCTCTCTCAGGTTTTTGGGGTGTTTTTGGTAAGAGGAGCCAAAAAAGATGACTGGGTGAGTTTTCTGTATGGTAGCTGTGTCTAGGTAAATGAGGCACACGCCCAACGTTGCAGGTGTCACACCCTGTCATCCCCCAGGGCAGTCGAAGTAACGGCGGTGCTCTCTTGCCAGGTGTTGGTGTGAAATTTCAAAGACATGTGCTACCTTTCATGTTTTTGATGTTTCATGTGTTCAAGTGAGAAACTTTGCTGCATTTTTGAAGAACTGTCTGTAGCTGCCTTGTTACATCTTCTTTTCCACTCACTCTCTTCAGGATACAGGAAGACACAGCGGAATACATCGCATCCCTGAAAGCTTCCCATCAGAGGGAAGTGGAGACGATCCTTTGCCAGCATGCAAAGGAGCATTCTACTTCTAAAGTAGCTGAACTGAACAGCAGAATTTCAACACAAGAGGTAAGATGCAGTAAATAGATTCATTACGTATAGCGTTAAAGTTATTTCTTTCTAGATTATTATAAACTTTCTCTTTCTTTGAATTAGGATTTGCAGAATCACAGGATGGCTGAGGTTGGAAGGGACTTCTGGAGGTCATCTTGTCCAGCCCCTCCTGCTCAAGCAGAGTCATTTAGAGCCAGGTCCTCAGGACTGTGTCCAGATGGCTTTTGAATATCTCCACGAAAGGAAATTGCACAACCTCATGGGGTTAGAGACCCAAATAAGTGCTTGGCCACCCTCACAGTAAAGACATTTTCCTTACGGTCAGGCAAAGCCCCCTGTATTTCAGCCTGTGCCCTTTGCTACTTCTGCACTGGGAAGAGCCTGGCTCTGTTGTCTTTGCACCCTCTCCTCAGATATTTGTAAACATTAATGAGATCCTGGTGAACCTTCTCTCCTCCAGGCTAAACAGATCCAGCTCCCTCAGCCTTTCCTCATGAGAGATATCCCAGTCCCTTCATCATCATCTTAGTGGCCCTTTGTAGGGTCTCTCCAATAGCTCTGTGCAACTTGCACTGGAAGCCCCAGAACTGGACATGGCACTCCAGGTGTGGCCTCACTGGAGCCACTAAATCAGGGGGGAAGGACCACCTTCCTCAGCCAACTGGCAACTTTCATACTAATGCAGCCCAGGTTACCATTAGCTTTTTGTTTAACTTGGTGTCCACACCAGGACACCCAGGTCTTTTCCTGCAGGGCTGCTTGCCACCTGGTTGGCCCCAGCATGTCCTGGTGCCTGGGGTTGTTCCTCCCCAGGAGCAGAACTTTGCACTCCCTTTTCTCTAAGTTCATGAGGTCCCTGTCAGCCCATTTCTCCAGCTTCTCAGGTCCCTCTGGATGGCAGCACAACCCTCTGGTGTATCAGCTGCTCCTCCCAGGTTTATATGATCAGTAAACTTGCCTCATCATCCAGAAAATTTATGAAGGTATTGGACAGGATTTGACCCAGAATTGACAATTCCACACAGCACCCCCTGAGTTACTGGCCTCCCACGAGACATTTAAGTCAGTTTTCAGTCCACCTTGCCACTTGCCAAACCTGTACTTCATCAGGTCCTCTGTGAGGGCTGTCCAGGAGACAGTGCTGAAAGCCTTACTGCTGAGATGCAGGTAGGCAATGTCCACTGCTCTGCACCTGCCAAGCCAGTCAGCTCATCTTAGGGGGTTGTCAGGTTGGTCAAGCTTCCCCTTTGTGAATCCACACTTATCAGTCCTGATGACCTTCTTGTCCTTTGTGTGCCTGCCAGGGTTCCAGGATTAGTTGCCATCCTGCCCAAGGATGGAGGTGAGGCTGGCTAGACTGCAGTTCCCAGAGTTCTCCTCCTTGCCCTTACTGAAGGCTGGAGTGACATTTGCCATCCGCCCACATGGTTGCATCCTCCTGGGCCATGGACTTACTTATGTCCAATTTGCAACTATTGCCTGACCAGATCCTCTTCCACCAAGTGTGTATCTTCCTCTTCCAGACCTGCCCTCTAGTGTCTGGGGCCTTGGATTCCAGAAGGCCAGTTTTATGAGTAAGGACCGAGGTGAAGGCGGCATTCAGTACCTCAGCATTTTCCATGTCGTGGGTCACTAAGGACTCTGCCCATTCATGAGCAGACCCACATTTTCTCTGGTCTTCTGTTTGCCCCTTAGGTACTTACGGAAGCCCTTGTTGCCTTTGCCAGTCTTGCCAGATTCAGTTCCAGGTGGACTTGAACTTTCCTAACTGCATTTCTGCATGCTCAGACAGTGTGTGCATTCCTCCCAGGTTACCCGTCCTTGTTCCCACTGTCTGTAGGCTTCTTGTTGATGTTTGAGTTTTCACCAGGAGATCCTTGTTCACCCATGCAGGCCTCCGGGCATTTTTGTCTGGCTTCTTGCTTATTGGGATGGACTGCTCTTGAGGTTGGAGGAGGTGATCCTTGAATGTCAAACAGCTTTCTTGGGCCCTTCTTCCTCCCTAGGACACATGGTAGCTAGCAGGGTAGCTGAAGTCCCCTACAAGGACCTGGGCCTGTGATTGTATTTGTGTGTTAATGTTTCGGGAGGTTTTACACACGGTGTGAAGGTACAAAGAGCTGTCGCGTTCAGACTGTCTCAGGACTTTCTGTAACTGCAGAAGGTAACCTGAAGATCAAGACTTGTTTCCATGTTACTCTGTGGGTCCCAGGTGCCATTTACAGTCCTCCATGTGGACTGTCAAACAGGAACAGTTCGCACACGTGTTAGAGGTCGCGTCACTAATAGATGCATCACTGCTCCCTGCAGCACTGCCATACCGATTGTATTTGTGGTGTTGATGATGACTACTTCTAATCTTTTTCTAGATATTAATAAAACATCTCCAAGAACAAATCGGTGGACAGCAGAGACATCAGGAAGCCCTTCTAGTTTCACAGATGCGAGAGAAACTCCTACAAAAGGAGGTATGTTTACATTTGGATTGGGGGTACCTCATTCCAATAAGAGTTTTCACCTTCATCCTTGTAAAGCCTCAAATAACACCTAGTAAAATAAATCTTAGAAACAGGATCTTTCTGAGGTACTTCTACATCAGTGACACCTGAGAACGCAGTATGTTTTTCTCACGAGAGAACAACACAGCACAGAAGGTGGAACCCTGACCACCTCCTGCTTTGATTTTAATTATTTTTAATGTTAGAAATGTCTGACATCTGCATGAAAATTGATCAGCAGGTTAATCCAAGGATTTATAGCCTCCTCTTTGAGTGTGTTGATGGGTGGTAAATAGACCACGGGACTTGCTCATTATAAAGAGGATATTTTGTTACTGTTTTCAAATTCTTTGTTCAGATAAAACCTTCATTTTTTTCATCTGTCATTGCCACAAATCTGACTCCAGCAATTGCATTCTCGGTTTTCTCTTTGGATATCTATGACATCTGAGGTCTCTTGAGAGGGTTAGTTGTGACAGTTCTTCTGAAATTCACTGGTATGTGAGAGGGGTGTTCTCAGTTTCTACTAATCTTCTACTGCTATTAATGGCATACAATCTAAAAATTACACTTGCTCATGTTTTCATTTTTTGGGTTATTACTGTGTAAAATTACTTCTGTCATTAGGGTAATGCTTTTTTGAACTACTGGCTTTGCTTTTGTCCTTCCTGAAGTGCTGCCTATCCCTTCTTTCTTTGCTGCTTTGTATCACCTCCTGTTCAGGAGCAGGTTATAGCCTCTCTCAGTACTGTGCCTATGATTAATTCACTGTCTCTGTGATCTCCATTGCTAATTTTCACTTCATTTTGATAATGAAGTAATTAACCTGCAGGAGTTATTAAAAGGAATTCTCCAGTTCTATAAGGGACTGAGAACTCCAGGCATTTAATCTTGTTTGCTGCCCTGAATTAGAAGACATGAAAGAAGTATAAGTATGTGTTTAGTACATGCTTAATATAATTAATCTTACTAAACTCATTCAGTATTTAGTTTATCTGTGCAGAGTTTCACCTCTGGTGAGAGGCCTAGAAAAGCGAGAGTTTGTGGGGAGAGAAAAAAGCTCTCCTGTTAAACATGCTCTGTATTTACAGAACACAGGCTGGGGCTTTGGGTTCACATTACAAACCTAATGGCAGATGTCACCTTTCTGTACAAAAGCTTGTTTCACTCCAGTGACCTCCTGGGAAAACAGGGTGAGAGTGCAGAGAGACAAATGTTATTCCATGTATTTGTTTCTTCCATGCCTGTTTGCTGTACAGATTATTAATGGTGAAAAGAGCGGTCGCCCTATCCAACCCACGGGGTACAGGCTGAGTTGGAGGTGCTGGCGTTTAAGGCAGTGTAGCAGGGTGCCTTTGTTACAAACCCCGTTGTAAGGCTATACAGAGGGAAATGTCAAAGCCAAGCCTTGCTTTTGCCCTCCAGTGTGATCGCTGCACTGCTTATAAAATACATTTTAAGCGTTACGTTGTTTCATAAATTGAGCTGAGAAATGAAAGCAACCAAACCTGCAAGCAGAATTGGTCATGATAGGGAAAGTTACTACTGTTTGTAAATAGGATTGAGAGTCCTCTGTGTAAAACCTCAAAAAAGGGAAGCTTTTTTTCCTGAGGCTTGCTGGAAGATTGCTCTTTGACTGCTCATCTCAGAAACGCTGTTCTGGGTGGTGGTCATTAGCTGTGTGCTTGTACTTGCCATGCATAACAGCTTCCGTGTAGGACAAATGTTATTGAGCATAGTTCTGTTGGGGGCAAAATACATGGAGCCCTTTTTCTCCTGGGGCATTTCCCCTTCATAACATCATTCCTGCATGGGGGCTTTTTCTTGGATTGGATTATGCACTTGAGATCACACAACAGCCCTTCCCTTCAGTGGGGCAGCCCAGCAGACAAGCAGCAGGCATTCATTTTCACAGGCCTTCTCAAAGAAAGACATCTACTCCTCTGCCAAACGTGGCTGAAATTAGTCCGCAGGTTCAAAGCCACTGGAGTAGCGGACAGAAAACCCTTAACAACATCGGCCTTCTTTTAGAAAACCATGCTAAAAAATGGAAATAACAGTAAGGCACCTTGGACTCGCTCCTGAGCAAGAGAGACAGCATCTTTTGTGAAGTACACAATGCTTCTGGCTCCTTTGGATTTCAGCAGCAGAGAGCCGAGGATGGCTGAGTGCCTGAAGAGGGTTAGTGGTTCATAGGTACGTTGGGAAGCTGAGGGTTATAATAAAGGATAAGGACTTCAGAGCTTTTGCTTCAGTTTACTTATGCACATGAAGAAAGGGATGGGAAAAGGCTTGTTCAAAGGATGATCAATGAAGAAATACCAAGTTACCTAAAATAGTTGAGGAATGAGAAGAAACCAGTGGAGTTTTATATGGAAACAACCTAAATATCTGGAAGATGACGAAATTGGTTCTAAGTCTTTGCTAGAGTTGATTTGACCTGGAAATTATTAGATCAATGGAGGTTTGTAATCGTGTTTGTTAACAGCATGTCTCCTCTTATTTTAATCCAGGGTGTGAGAAGGGATTGTGTTAGAACATCTAATCATAATGTTGTCTATTAATTTTTAGTGTGTTTAGCACTATAAAAATCGTCTGTGAATTATCACTGCCTAACACCTTATGAACAGGATTAGTTCATCAAACGAGACTGTGTTTCCTTGTCCTCAGACCACTTCTAACAAATCAAAGATCCTAATCCAAGCCCCTGTTCAAACTTTTGAGTAAAGGAGATTCCTCTTTTACGTCTTTGTTTCTGCATCTTTTGAACGGATTGATTAAAGAACACCAATGTACTTTGGAAGGGATCTGTTTGACACACTGCTTAACGCAGTGATAACAACTTCCATCAATTCTCTCCCAACTGTAGGTGGCAAAATTGTTGGAAGAACTGAGAGAGGCTAAGGAGAGCCAGAGTCCGGAAATGAAACATTTCTTGAGCCTGGAAAAGAAAATCAGGCACATAGAGACCAGACACGCCATAAGAGAGCAAGAAATCCAAAAGGTACACCAGAGCCTGTCTGCTTTTACTTCTCAGGAGCAGTCTATCAGTGTAGCTGTAATTCTGTGGTATTTGCCTGGGCTCGTTTAGTCTGCACAGTGCAGGGTTGGGGGGAAAGTCCTTTTTGCTGCAGCCATGGTTTTAACTTCGGCCCCTGCTCGAGGCAGTGCTGGTCAGCGCTGCCTTGCTGGGGAACTTCTTGGGCACCACTCACATTATCATGTGTGGCACTTCCTCGCAACTTGTGCAGAGGGTTGGATGGACCCCATGACCTGTAGAAGTTCCCTCTGTCGTTGGGTTATTTGGAATGTCACCTTTGAAAGCTAGCTCCTGCAAGAGTTTCTAATGCAGTGAGTTAGAATGTGGGCTCTGTAAAGGTACAGTAGGAGCCCAGAACACAGCCTTCTGTTTGGCTTGTTTTTCTTGCAGAGCGTTCTTTCAATTAGCACACTTAAATGGCAGTGCCAGAGGTTTGTTTTGAATACAGAGGGATTCATGTCACACGCTCAGCTTTGTCTTAAATAATCAGACTTTTTAATTGCTGTTTTGGAGAGGGTAAGTTAAATTCTCCTGAGGCTCATTAGTCAGTAATGGATTCTTCCCTTCTGTCATTAATGCAGATATTTAAAGGAATGATTTTTGTGATGCTCAGAACCAATCGTTCCCACTTAACGTGGGTATTGTGCTTTGAGGCTGAGCATCACCGCTCAGGCTCTGGCATTGCTTTGTGAGTGGGGAGTCACAGCACTGCCCTGCTTCTAATTTGCAGGCAACCCAGCTGGCACAACATGTTACTGAAGCACGGCAAACCCATGAGTCGGACAAGTGGCGAAGGCTGGTGCAACGGAAAAACCGGGAGCTGGAGGAATTTCGAGTGGAGTTTGATTTAATGTTGGAAGTTTTACGTGAGCTGCAGAAACAGGGGGTGGTTATCCCTGTGCCTGGCAGCAGTGGGCTCAGCGGGATGGCTGGCTGTTGGAAGGCCGGGTTAGGAGTTGAGTAGAGGAGTGGAATTTTGACATTCAAAGTTATGTATGGAAGATACTCCTGAAACTCATTGATGTGACACTCCTAAATTGAATTACGTTCTGATCTTAAGTGGAACTTGCTTGTCCAAAGGTAAATTAGCACTGAGCAACACCCCAGTCATATCATGTGTCTTGGATTCCATTAGGAAAAAGGTACATGCAATTTTTAAAAAACATGTAGGAATATTGAGTGTATTCAGCAAACTCAATTGCCATTGAGAAGTTCCTTGCGATGCTTAGTCAGATTGTGTGGAACATGCCTGAATACTTCTGACTGTTGGTTATGGCTTGCCTTATAGTCAGTCCTCTGGGAACAACTTGAACTTGTACATAGTACATAGAGTTATTCTTTTCAGTAGGGCATGAAAATCCTCTTCCAACATTTAGCTTCTCTCCCTTCAATTCATAAAATATTCCTTCCCACATCTTTAAGAACCCTTTAAGCTTGGTGTGTGATTGGAGGTCTGGAGCAGACCATGCTTTCTCTGGTGATGCTCACATTCAAACTACTCTCTGTTTACTTTGCAGATGTTCCAGCTGTGCAGGTAAGGATGGCTGAGTGCTCCAGCTGAATTGTTATGTGGTAGATATGAAAAAACCCTGTAAAAGACAGTGTGAGAGGCAGGCTTCAGCAGGAGTGATCTGCCACCCAAGTACCACCTGGGGGTAGGACTACCTGCTGACCTGACAGGCATTGTAGCAGGTACCAGCCTGAACACTGAAGAGCCCATTGCCTTCTCCACTCCTCTTAGGCCCTCCCAGAGTTAGTACACCTTGGCGTAGAGCCTGCGAGACACTAGATAGCATAGGAGCAATTCCTACTGCAGTGCCAGTGTGTAACTTGGTGTGCTGAGCTCTCAGTCCTTCCTTTTGGAGGTGAGCTGGTGGGAGGGAAAAGACTGACCAGCAGCCCTGAAAACTGCAGCCTCAGGAACCGCAGAACCCTAAGGGCTGCTGCCATACTCCTTGAGGAGACTGGGGAGGGAAGAGGTGGAAAACCTGCTGCTAAGGGTAGAAAAGGAGAAGCAGCAAGTTAAATTACAGTAAAGAAAATTCAGGGTAGATAGATAGATACATAGATAGATAGATAGCTGTTCAGTGGCTGTAACGACAGGGTTTTCAAACAAAGTCAGTAAGTCAGTAGTTTGAGGGCGCAGCACTGCACATCTCTCCATTCCATAGCACATATGCAGAGGTTGTACATCAATCAACTGTACTTCGTGTGAAGAGAAGACAGATGCTGGAATGTACAGGTCGGGCCCCTGTGGTACAGTCAAAGCTGTTTGTCTAGTGCAAAGTACTTCAGGTCTGTGTAGGACTTCGGTGTGGTGCTTCTTTGGCGACCAGCAGTAACCACCTGTTTTGGTTCACACAAGCACGCGACCGAGCACGACTGAGGAGCAAGCTCGTGTCACCGTACTGTATAGGCACAGGCAGGAATCAGCACTGCAAGGAGTATCTTCTGGGTTTGGGTTTTTTTTGAGCATGTACATACATACAAAGTGAGAGAGTCTACAGGCACATCTAGGGATATAAACCCAAAGAGGGTCAGTTGGCAATTAAGAAAGGGGTTGTTTTGTGTTCTGGTATTTTCAGTATTCGTGCCCCAATAATGCAGCATTAGTCTGTGTTCCTGAAGTGTGTAAATAAAATAACACTTTCTGTGTAAGATATCAGATATGTGTAAATGTGCTGTATTTTTGTGATTTGGGGCTGCCTTGCAAATGGAAAGGATGCAATTATTAGGTTTTAACTTACCATTTACTTCCTGTAATCTTTGCTGTCTGTGTAACGCTGTGTTAAAGTGAGCATTCTTAATTTATTTATTTTAAATTAGAAACCTTGTGTTGCCAGAGAGGCCAGGACTGGGTGGAGGTAGGCAAGGCACTACCTAGGGCAGGGAAGCATTCCTGGTTGCTGGAAACTCTCTCAAACATAGCATCCTTAGATTCCCAGGAGGGCTTGCCTCAAGAGGTGTCTGAATGCTATGTTCCTTATGTTCCCAGCAAACGCTGGTATCTTGCAGGGCTTGAATTACACTTCAGCTAAAGTCTCTGAGTCTGTAGTAGTGAGCAGGGACAGTACTACCTGCCCATTACTCCAAGCTGTTGTAAGCTCACTGCAGCTGTGTTTAGGCATTTACCAGCACCAGCCCTTCTGCCGCTGAAGGGATGTATAGAACAGTGGGTTTGTTGGAGCTCAGAGGGCCAGGTTTTAACTTCCCTGCCAGAAGTTTTTCCTTCTTGACTCCCCAGCAGTACAGAAAGGGGAAAATACCCTGAAACAGAGCAGGGGCTGACAAAGGAAGGTGTTAGCTGTTACCATATTCCACAGCAGCTTTCAGTGGGATCTTTCGGAGAGTAAGAGGATTATATGCTATATGGTTCTCTTTATGCCATATTGTTTCACCATGCATTTCCAGGAGGCATTATAACAAATAAAAGAATCTTATAGAGCCTTTCTTTGAGTCATTGCCATATGTTTAGCTGGAACTCATTTGTTTACACCAAAGCAGCTGGAGTATAATAACTGGAATTGTCACGTTTGAAGCTTTTAAGAACTCAAGTGAGCAGCTGCCTGGGTGACTCAGTGATGACCTAGATTAGAGAAGACATTTGCTTCAAGGGAGGAAAACAGGGTGTGCAGCAGAGTATCGGGTCTCATACAGCATTTGTGGCAGAGACACAGAGCACGCTGCTTATTTCATGTTTTCTGAAATATTTGTCAAAATTGTTCATGTAGCAAATTAAATGGGTTATCATGGATGGAGGCTTTATCTGCTAATACATAATACAGTTTGAAGCCTGCCTTTACATCCAGTGTCTGACCCAGCCTGGTAAAAAGGAGGAAACCAGTCCTGTATGCAGCACTAGCTGCACAAATAGGGTTCTGCAGGGAAGCAGGGGCAGTGCATCAAGTGCTACCCTCTGGAGCAGAAAGGCCTCTGATGGACAACTTTGAATCGTGACATTCAGCCTTGGCTAACTGCATACCTCCTGGCCAAAAAGAAGTCATCACAGGCCTCCAACTCTGGCTCATTGAGAGCCCCCAGTAAAAGATACTGTCAGGGAGCAAGGACTGTCACAGAATCTGAAGCTACAAAGCCCAGCCTGGCTCTGCAGCACCTCCAGCCAGTTTACCGAGTGTTGTCATCTCCCACTGCCAGGAGGCTAAGGCAGACCAGAAGGGGAAAAGCACACATGAATTCCTCATTCTTGAAGGGTTTTGTGTGGTTCTTTTAATCACGGAGTGGCAAAAAACATAATCAGATTATTCAAGATATTCAGCTCAGGTACATAAATACTGCTTGACAAATACACATCACGCCATCTTTTAGCCTCAGAGCAGCATTGCTGCATTTTGGTAAACACCTCTCCCATTTCTCTGCGAGCAGGTTTGGTTTGGTTTTAAAAAAGGTACATAGCTAAAACTTGTTTACACAGAAAAACATTTCACAAATACCTCTGAAAACTGGAATACATAAATTGACCCAATAAGGTCTTGCAGAACACATGTTTATGCAAAGGAGCATGTGTACTTATCTTAGGGGAGCTCACCCTGAAGTTAAGTCTATGCCAAGTGCTGTGTTTATAGTGAGTGTTGAGACCAGGCTCTGCAGCAGCCCAAGCAGGAAGAAAACGGCAGGGCCCAGGTTGTGTTAAGCAGCTCAGAGTAGACGAAGGCCCGGAGCCAGGGCTGTGCCCCAAGGATCAGTACTTGGGTCTGTCTCGCAGAATGTTCAAATAGTCAATAGTTCTTTGATTTCTCTTGTGCTGCTTTTCACAGAATTGTAGGGGTTGGAAGGGACCTCGAGAGATCATGCGGTCCAACCCCCCTGGCAAAGCAGCTCCCTAGCTCATATTGCACAGATAGGCATCCAGACGAGTCTTGAATATCTCCAGAGAAGGAGACTCCACCACCCCCCTGGGCAGCCTATTCCAGGGCTCTGTCACCCTCACTGTGTAAAAGTTCTTCTGCATGTTGGTGCGGAACTTCCTGTGCTCCAGTTTACAGCCATTGCCCCTTGTCCTGTCTCCACAGACCACTGAAAAGGGGCTGGCCAATTCCCCCTGCATCCCATACTTAAGATATTTATAAACATTAATTAGGTCCCCCCTCAGTCTTCTTTTCTCCAGGCTGAACAGCCCCAGCTCACTCAGCCTTTCCTCATAGGGGAGCTGTTCCAGGCCCTTAATCATCTTCGTAGCCCTTCTCTGGACTCTCTCCAGGAGATCCCTGTCTTTTTTATACCAGGGAGCCCAGAACTGGACACAATACTCCAGGTGGGGCCTGACCAGGGCAGAGTAGAGGGGGAGGATCACCTCCTTCGACCTGCTGGCCACACTCTTCCTGATGCATCCCAGGATCCCATTGGCCCTCTTGGCCACCAGTGCACACTGCTGGCTCATAGCCAACCTGTCATCAACCAGGACCCCCAGGTCCTTCTCCACAGAGCTCTTCTCCAGCAGGTCATCCCCCAGCCTGTACTGATACTGACGGTTATTCCGCCCACTGATGAATGTGTCTCACTCAACACATTCATCAGTGACCCGGATGAGGGGACAGAGCCCACCTCAGCAACTGGCTGATGAGACAAAACTGGGAGGAGTGGCTGTGCTGCCATTCAGCAAGATCTTAACAGGCTGGAGAAATGGGCTAAAAAGAACCAAATGAAGTTCAACAAAGACAGATGCAGGGTCCTGCACCTAGAGAGGAATAACCCCAGGCACCAGTACAGGTTAGGGGTCAACCTGCTGGGAAGCAGCTCTGCAGAGAAGGACCTGGGAGTCCTGGTGGACCAGCAGCTCCCCCTGAGCCAGGAGTGTGTCCTCGGGCCAAGAACGCCAATAGTATCCCAAGGTGCATTAAGAAGAACATGGCCAGCACATCGAGGGAGGTTATCCTGTCCCTCTACTCTGCCCTGGTGAGGCCACATCTGGAGAGCTGCATCCAGTTCTGGGCTCCACAGTTCATGAAAGACAGGGAACTACTGGAGAGAGTCCTGTGGAGGGCTACAAAGATGATGAGGGGACTGGAGCATCTCCGGTATGAAGAAAGGCTCTGAGAGCTGCAGCTGTTTAACCTGGAGGAGACTTGAGAGGGGATCTCATGAGCATGCCTAAATAGCTGAAGGGTAATGCCAGGAGGAAGAGGTCAGGCTCTTCTCAGTGGTGCCCATGACAGGACAGGGGGCAACAGGCACAAACTGGAACACAGGAAGTTCTGTCCGAACATGGGAAAAAACATCTTCCCTTTAAGGGTGGCAGAGGGCTTGGGACAAGCTGCCCAGAAAGGCTGTGGAGTCTCCTCTGGAGACAATCAAGACATGGCTGGACATGACCCTGTACAACCTGCTGTGAGTGATCCTGCTTTAGCAGGTGGGGTAGGACTAGATGATCTCCATCTGACCCTTCCAGGCCCTACCCTTCTGTGAATTCCACTTTCCAAACACCACTAAATTCCAGGTATTCCTTTTGAAGGATTACCCTGGTCCAAACACTTTCCATTTACTTCATAGTGCACCAACTCAAGTTGGTTTTCTGCGAAAAGGGGATTTTTTTTCAACATGTTACACAAAACTGGTTATTCTACCAATCCCCTTTTCCTGCAGGCAAAACATTGTGCCTATTAGTTCTTAAAAAGGAAGAAGAAAGACAGAACAGCTTTACAATAAATGCTTTTAAAGACCACAGAAAGTTTCTTTGCAAGTCTGAATCAGGCTGCATTGTGTTCACAGTGCTTCTGAAGTCATGTGGGAGCTGTGCCATGGGGACTGACTGCCAGGTTCCTCTGCTGTAAAAAGCTGTGTGAAGGACTGTGAAGGTCTTTAAAGGTAAGAGAAAGCGGAGATGGAAAAACTAGAACCATTAGCAAGGAACAGAAGCAGGAACCAAATGCTTAAATACCTTTACAGGATTAATACATGCTTTAGAAAGACACCAGGAACACATTTCAAATGTGTTGTAAGTGAAGTCAGCACTATCCCTTGGTTGTTTGATTAAATACCTTTCATTTAGGCTTTAAGTGTCACCAGCATCCATACATATGAATGCTTCTTTCTCCCCCACCTAGAAAGTTATGCACTGAAACCAAAGCCACAGAGATTTAGGGTGGTGGGGAAAAAGCTTATGTTAGCCCACTGGGAAAAGAAAGCTCAAGAACTAGACCTGTGTTATTTTGAAATCTAGTTTTAAATGCTTTTCAGTTTCAGTTCTGAACTGCAGAGGCCATTGATTCCATACAGATTTCCCCCTCGTTTAAGCAGCATTTCTGCTTTCAAGCATGGCAGAGGGGAGGAAAGAAAAAAGGAATAGATGAAACGTCACTGAAGGCAGCTCACTCATCCAGAAACAGGCTGTAAAAGCCACATTTAGTACAAGTCCCAGAGCTTGTTAGCAAGAACAATATTGAGCTTCAGTTCAGACAAAACTCAGCCATCAGACAGTTAACAGTTATTGAGGTGCCTCAGGAGGAAGCGGGTGCTGCATTCAGAAGGCAGATGTCCCAAATTTCTTAATTTGCAAAGAGAAAAGGAAAGTCCACAGCTACAGCCTTCAAACTTGTGGTTAAGTACTTACTGTAAAAGAATACTGGAGAGCTTACAAGGCAACCCCGTGCAGCTATGCTCATTTAGAACAGGGTTCACTTCAGTCTTCTCTTGGGAACTATTTTCAATAGTAATCTGCTAGTTTGATATAGTCAGCTTTGCTCTAGGTATAATCCCATTACTTCAAACACTGGCAAGTGGTGCCAGGATTGCATTGGAAAACACGAAACCGAGGTATAAGTGGTTTATAACAGGGACACGGGAGATGAAAACATGAGGGTGTGTCGTTGTTCCCCCCTCCTTACATTTTTTAAATGCACAACCCTTTCACTGTACTTTGTTTGCCATGTGAGGGAAGAATGAATTGATCAGCATTGAGGCGGCTGAAGAGCATCACAGCAGGCCATTGCTCTGGTTTTACTCTGATAAATCACACACATGCAAAGCGGGTTAGTTTAACCCCAGTCATAAAACCCCAGTCAGGCACAGGATCTGGAATCTCCTAGTTTCATTTCAGCTAAGAACTTCCTGCAGAGCACTCTTACTCCAGATCTAGCAAAGTATTTGAACCTGGTTCTGCTCCATCCTGCACACTTCCTCTAAAATTTGGCTGTTCATTTCCCATCACTTGAAGAAAGCTGAAACATAGCTTAAGTACTGGCTAAGGTTCAGAAGCTTATTCCTTCTCTAAAAATAAACTCAAAGGCTAAAGTTACACCTATTCAGTTCCTTAACAAACCTTTACCTGGGGGAACAGCTGTGATTACACCATCAACCCAAATGAGTACCATGGAACTGTTGTAACAGGTCCGGAGGAGGGCCAGAAAGATGATCAGAGGGCTGCAGCATCTCTCCTACCAACACAGGCTGAGAGAGTTGGGGTTGTTCAGCCTGGAGAAGAGAAGGCCCTGGGGAGATCTTATAGCGGCCTTCCAGTACCTGAAGGGGCCTACAGGAAAGCTGAGGAAGGGCTTTTTAGAAGGGCATGGTGTGACAGGACAAGGGGGAAGGATTTTAAATTGGAAGGGGGTAGATTTAGATATATAAAGGAGAAATTCTTAACTATGAGGTGGTGAGGCACCGGCACAGGTTGCCTAGGGAGGCAGTGGCTGCCCCCTCCCTGGCAGTGTTCAGTGCTGGGTTGGATGGAGCCTTGAGCAGCCTGGTCTAGTGAGAGGTGTCCCTGCCCATGGCAGGGGATTAGAACTTCATGATCTTTAAGACCCATTCCAGCCCAAATCATTCTATGAGTACAAATAGACAATGAGCAAGCTCAGCAATGCTTTTGGGCCTGGTCCTCTCAACAAGCAGATCTCCATTGTGCCTGCTGGTAGCCCTTCACTGGCCCACTAGACAAAAAAGGGCCACTTCCAAAGCCAAAAAGCATAGGAAGGTCCAGCCTATAAGAAAGCATGACAGCAGCTTAGTATACCAACACCATTTGGATATAATAAAACTATTCTTCTTTTGCCAATAGTTACCTGATTTCCTGCAATTTAGTTACCAGACTAGAGGTTTGCATCAGCAATTAAAAATAAAATCAAATTAGTGTTCACATGTAGAATACTAATTCCAGGTGATTACTGGGCAGCTGTCAGAATATCACTCTGAAGTATTATAATTACAGGCACCAATTTGCTTTTACTCAGCAACGGGTCAGGGTAGCATTTTGTAAACACTGTGACCAATCAATTTGATATACAAGGTGCTGATCCCCTTTCAAAGCTTTGTGAGTTGGGTTTAAACTGCACCGGAAAGCAATTAGGAGTCAGAAGTTGAAGTTCACGCCAAGCAGATACCCATTGTGCTGCTCAGTTTCAGGTGTCCTTTTGGGCACTGGGAGAAGCTGCAGAACATCTCCAGGACTGCTGGTTCATGCTTTGCTTCAGTCTTAATTTGAGGTTTACGCTTTACTTGGCCAAGGAGTTTTCACAGACTTCCCAGTGGCAACCTTCACAGTCCCCACAAATTATTACAGTATCCTTCAGAAGCTGGACATAAGCAGTCATTTGAAAACAAAGAACAAAACCAGGAAGCAAAAGTAACGCTGGGCAAAAGGTTCAGACCACAGAAGACATCAGAATAAAGCATCCAGTGTTTTACATCTTGTCTGAACTGAGTTCTGTCAGCACCATCCAGTCTTATGTACAATAAAAAGCACAAGTCTGAAATACTGTATCAAAATACCAGAAGGCCAAGAGAGGCTTCAAATAATGTTTACCTTAAAGTAAAAGGCCTTTCAGTCAAGGATCCGATGGGAAGATTGTGTGACTGATTTGCTTTCCAAAATGATGGGTGGCTCTGAGATGAGGAGATCATCCTCACCTAGTGAAGAGTTCTGCTCAGTGTTCACGAAGTTCGGAATGTTAAATTTTGCCAGACAGTTTAGGTCCTCCTCAAACATTCTATCGCTCCTGGGAACTTCTTGGAAGTGGATATTGCTCTCCAGGCCTGGACCTTTCTGACTTGGTTTAACTTTGTCCAAATGTTCCACTTCATTAATACAGAAATGGAAAAGCGATCGGGATTCTTCAGCCACTTGACGAGAAAAGACCCTCTCCGGCTCTAGAGGTCTCCCAAAATCTGCCACAAAGCTGTTCATGCGAAATCTCTTTTCAGAAGGTTCTGCATTGCTAAGGAGGGGAAAAATATATGTAGTAAGCAGAGAAGTAGAACTATTTGAGTTCTTAACAGCTGATTGGGGTTCAGCAACCAGCATGATCAGGAAGAAAGGACATCCTACAGTTTATCTACAACAGACTTTCAAAGCCAGCACTATATTATTTTCCACTGAAGCTATTTGAAGTCTTGGTTTGTCTTTATAATTTTCCATGGGAATAAGTTATCAACGCTGGCACTCTTAAACAGCACTTCTAGTAATCAATATACTGCAATAATCAGCTCACTGAATGAGCTTAGGAATACTCTTCAGTATTTCCTCTTGATATCAAGTAGTAACAAGTTTTTTAAAAATGGCTTATAGAACACTGAAAAAAATCTTTGATAGAGAAAAAAAATCTGAGTCATCACCACTGTCACCAAAGGCATCATTCACATGCATGGTTATCTGGACATCAAACCTCCTTTTCCACTGACTTTGGTCAATGACATTCACATCTCCAAATCAGGAGAGCTGGAACTAAAGGCTGCCATAAAGATTGGCAGTCTTAACAATTCAGACACATAGCCCAGAAAGAATATTTTAACATCTTTCTTGGAGTTTTCTGGGAGCATTAGCTCAAAGCATCTCCAATCTGCATGGACTTGTGCTGAGGAAAAGCCCAAGCTAAACACAAGTTTTGCAGGCTGCAACATGTCCTTTGTCAGGCTGAATATATACACCTTCATTATGCCATGCAAGTTATTTGCATCTGAAAAGCAGCAGAGGCATTCCAAAGATAAGCAGTGAAAGTTCTAAACATCTGAATATAGAGGTTTTAAGTAAGAATTAATCATACTTTTACCTGTGAACATGTAGCAAGTCAGGGAGCTAGATGCACACAGCACTTCAGGATTTCCACAGAAACACTATGATTTCATTCCCTCAAGCCTGCAGTAGGAGGTAGATGCCTCTGTGCTTTTGAAAGCCTCAGCCAGCACCTTCAGAAATCTACCCCTAAAACCTCCAGGTTTGGATACCTACCATCTGTTTGTCAGTCATAATCTCCCAGCTTTTCAAATGCTAACCTACTTCCATTCCCTGATAGAGATTTCCCCTAACAAACTGGGTTATGCCACCCTTGGATCCAAGCAGGCGTTTAGTTTGTCAGAACTGTACTGGCTCATTCTGCATGTTGATGTGTAACACATGGAAGCCTAACATTTAAACTGATAGGAGACAGACCAGCAACTGAGCAATAATACCCTGTATACCCACCAGGAGGCAAGCAGACTGGAATAATACAGCAGTGGCCTCTAGAACTGACAGCTGACATTTGTTAATTTGTAACACAAGAGAGCACCACTCCAAATTTAAGTTTCGCAAATCTGTCACCAAGTTTCTATGTAGTGTGGTGGCACAGACAGTGGAGATGGCAAATAAGGCCAATCTAAATCTACCTTCTTTCACTTTAAACCCATGATCCCTCATCCTGTCACTGCACTCCCTGAGATAAAGAGTTGCTCCCCAGTTTTTCTATAGGCCCCTGTAAGTATTGGAAGGCTGCTATAAGATCTCTACAGAGCCTTCTCTTCTCCAGGCCGAACAAGCCAACTATTGCAGCCTGTCTTCATAGGGACACCCTCCACTAGACCAGGTTGCGCCAAGCCCCATCCAGCCTGGCCTATGAACACTACCAGGGAGGGGGCAGCCACAGCATCTCTGGGCAGCCTGTGCCAGGGCCTCACCACCCTCACAGGGAAGAGTTTCTTCCCAACATCCAATCTAAATCTACCTTCTTTCAGTTTAAACTCATGATCCCTTGTCCTGTCACTGCACTCCCTGATAGAGTGTAGATCTAAGTGGCTGAGCAGGTCACTTACCAGGAACTTGCACTTGGCCTTGTTGAACTTCATGCAATTTGCACAGGCCCATTTCTCCAGCCTGTCAGGGGCCCTCTGGATGGCATCCCCTCAGCCCAGCACGTTAACGACACCACAGAGCTTGGTGTAGTCGGCAAACTAGCTGACTAGTGACAAGCTCAGTCACACTGTCCATGTCACCAAAGATGTTAAACAGCATCAGTCCCAGATGCCAACCCCTGAGGAACACCACTCGTCACTGATGTCCACTTGGACATGGAGCTGTTGACCACAACTCCGGGTGTGACCATCCAGCCAAATTCTGAACCACTGAGTGGTCCATCCAGCAAACTCACATCTCTCCAATTTAAAGATACATGTGTCATGTGAGACAATGTCAAATGCTTCATACAAGTCCAGGCAGACAATGTCTGTCACATTTCCCTTATCCACTAATGCTGTAACCCCATCATAGAAAGTACCAGATTTGTCAGGCACAGCTTTCCCTTAGTGAACCCATGTTGGCTGTCACCAATCACCTCCTTATTTTCCACGTGCCCGGGCATAGTTTCCAGGAGGATCTACTTCTTGATCTTGCCAGGTACAGAGATGAGACTGACTGGCTTGTCGTTCCCCAGGTCTTCCTTTTTTCCCCCCTTTTTAAAAACAGTGGTTGTTTCCCCTTTTCCAGTCACCAGGAACTTCACCAGACTGCCACGACTTCTCAAATATGATGGAGAGTGGCTTAGCCATGTCATCTGCCAGTTCCCTCAGGACCCACAGATGCATCTCATCAGGTCCCATGGACTTGTACACCTCCAGGTTCCTTAGATATTCTCAAACCTGATCTCTTCCTACAGAGGACAGTTCTTCATTCTCCCGGTCCCTGCCTTTGCAACTTAGGTAGAGTGACCAGAGCACTTGCTGGTGAAGCTTTGAGATTACATCAGCCAACACCAGGTTGCACAAACACATGCATTAGTTGCAAAAATGCATTTTTAAGAACCTTTTTAAATGCAGAAACAAAGCATACTATCTTCTGAATGATGAAGAGGAGACTACTTTTCAGGCAGAAATTCAGAAAGATTTTAAATCATTTTTTTTTCCCCACAAGCTAACCTTCTACACAAGCTAATATGCAAGCAAACAAAAGGAAAGCACAACTGGCATCATTTCTGTGACTAATTAAATTTCTACATCTCCCCATCCATATCCTGACCCTTCTGGTCTGAGAATATACTCAATTGTGAACATCTTGTACAATTTTGAAAAGTACATGCTATCATACCCCTTTATACTGAGACAAGAAAAGCACACCACTAGAAAAATCAGAGTATTCTACTTTGGATCCATCCATCTGAGCCCAGTTACACTTACCTCTCACGTTAATGGTACTTTAAAGAACAGCCAAATTGACTTACTGAAGTCGGAGACACGTTCATCAATCAGGCTGGCTTTCTCCCAAGACCTAGGAACCCCATTAACATCTATTTCTAGAGGAGGGCTGCAAGACAGCTTGCTAATGAAAGTGATGAGTCATGAAGAATCCAATCAGGTACAAAGACAGAAGATGCAGGCAAACTAAAACTACAGTCTGCATTGGTTTTACAGGTAGGTAGCCATTACTGTTCTCCAGTTTTTATCTACGTGCATCAAAAACAACATTCACTGCCCTTAGCTTACTCCTGGGTGATCTATTTCCAGTATCCTACATGTTTGGTTAGCAAAGCTCAAAAAAAAATAATGCTCAAATTTGTTAAAGGTGCCAACTCAGTGTAGCTAGTGAGTGGGTGAGTACTCAAACACACAGCTCCCAGAGCCACAAAGGAAGCTTGAAACAAATACAAAGAGGAAAAACTGAGCTGTTCTCAGCAATTGAAGCAAACTTAAGATTTAGGGAGTTCTGGAAGTCTCTAGCCTAATGCCCTGAATGAAGGCCAGGCTAACTCAAAATTCAGATCAGGTTATCTGAATGTAGAAGTCGACCAAGATGGAGGTTTCACAAACTCTCTAGCCAATCTGCTCCAAGAAAATAGATGAAACAAGCAGAAAAACACAGAGATATCAAGCACGCCTCTGCTACCTGAAAGTTTATTTTTTACAAGAGTACAAACTTTTGACAAATACCCATATTAAATTCTCTTTGTCATGTATTTGACTTCCTCACTTCTTCTCCTCTCAAACTATTAATGTGGGATATAGACTGAGCCACTCAGCTAAGAAACAGGATCTCCAGGGAAGAGAGGCAGCATGCAAACACTTACAAGGACTTGTAATATATTTGGGAGCAAGTGGCTACTTTATGACAGTCTGTAAGGAAGGCAAATATACCAGCAAGTCTGTTCTAAGGAGGCAGAATTCTTCTGCTTCTATTTCCTTCTCACAGAAGCAAAAATTGAGGAGCACAGCAGAGGCTCATGATAAACATATGGCCTCTCTCTAACACAGCCCTGTCTCTAGAGATGTGCTATTACACAATTTCAGAGCCAGTCTACATATGACTAAATACCAAAGGGCCTTCAGCAGGCAGATACCCAGGCTGCTTTCAGAAGTGATAAGCACTAACAACTGCCTTTCACAGTCAGCTTCTCATCATTGCTACCTGCCTGCAAATGATCTCACTCTTCAGAGAGGCTTGTTATATCTACTCTACGGCACCCAAGCCTGAGAGGAGACGTGAGTTCAAGCTTTCACAGAATCGTAGGGGTTGGAAGGGACCTCCAAAGATCAGGTCCATCCCCCCTGCCAAAGGAGGTTCCTTAGGACAGGTTGCACAGATAGGCATCCAGACAGGTCCTGAATATCTTCAAAGAAGGAGACTCCACAACCCCTTCTCAAAGGAAGGAATGCTGACAGCCTGCAAGCTGTGCAAATACAGATAAAATAGTTGAGGCAAGGCACTGTCTGCACATACTTCTCAGCCAGAAAGCAGAAAAGGTTAACTCATGACTTTCAGTGGACCTTGGTGTTAAACAAATCTGGAGCTGATCTGTACTTCAGCATCTACTGGAACTTCTCAGCAGAAATTAAGACACTTGGAGCCTAGGGTGCCTACAGGCTAAGAGAAGATTTTGCAAATACTACTGACAGCTACCTTTTGGACTTGAATACACAAACGTGGAAGCCCACCAAGCTTCAACATCCTTAATTTAACATCTACACTACATTTGATTTGTATATCAGTATCTCTCTTCCACTCCATCATAACATGAGCCTACCTAGAATGACCCAGTTAATTTGCAGAACAGTAGTCTAAAGCCACCTGTTTGACACAGCCTACCCACCTTGAGCATCAAAATGCACACATACAGCTATTCCTGTCTCCTACTACATGCCTACTGACTAATTGCTAAGTAAGGAACAGATTCATAACAGTTCTATAGAATTAGTCTCCTAGAAGTGCTGGGAACGAAGATGTCAGCACTGTTGCTTCTTGCTTGGGGGCTGCAAAAGAATAGATGCGACACTTAGCAGGTTGGGTTTGTCATGCCAGTTGTCAGACTTACTCTTGATGTGATGCTCCTGTCTTCGTCAGCAGGGTCAGGACAAAAAACATGAAGATGACAAAAACTGCAAGACCAACCCAAAATCCAATCACAATGGAATCTGGTAAAAAAAGAGAAGACAAGATGATCAGTATTTCACCTGTACTTGTAGAAAGTTTCCTTCCACATGCAGCATGACTGCACATCCCAACAGACTTTGCAGCTTATTCCTGGGTGGCAAAAAAGGAAGGATGATCGGATTTATCATTATCTATTTTTAAACAGAAAGCTGCCACTGCAGCTCTTATTTCTAGCTCAAATTCTACTCATGTCTGGACAGGCCAGAAACAAGCTGAACGAAAGAAGACACTGAATTCTCTTGGTTAGCAAAATAAGAGCAGCTCCCTTTGTGATGTCTGGCCCATTTCCAAGCATTGCTTTGAAAACAATTTCAGTGTTAGAACTAGGAACAGAGGATTATTTGATTTGCAGAGAAAAAACCGCCAAACTCTGTCCCTGTAGAACTGAACTCCTGCTATTTTAAATGATTTCTGCCCCAGACCATGAGGTTTCTGGGGTTTGATGGATTTCTTTGACGCAATTGGTCTAGAAAGATCTAGCTGCCTTTCAGTAGGAAGATGAAGGGTTCTGACATGAATGGAATAATTTTTAATTTGGGTTTCCAACTTGCATACAGAAAGCTGCAATACAATGCCAGAGGATCTAAATGGATTTGGACAAAAAAGTCAAACCACCAATTAATTAAAAGGAATAGACCAACACAATAGCCAAATATAGAAGCAATTGGGAAGCGTAGGACTTTTTGCCTGTGTGCTTAAAATGTACTTACTGTTCTCACTCAAATAGCTAAATCACTAGTCCTACTTAAATCTATGTCCACTTACAACTCCAAAATTGACCCACAGTTACTTCTGAAGAAAGCTCAAAGCTTCCAGGAGCTTGATTAAGAGAGGTCCAAGTAGGACAAATATTTCCAGCCAACAATCAATTGGTAAGTATGACCTGGTCCACAACCCACAGTACAGAGGTACTTTTTGACCTGTTATTTACCTAAGCAAAAGTAACTACTCAAAACTTTCCCTGAAAAAGTCCAAAGTCAGGACAGGTATTCTATCTAAGAACTTCATTACACAGCTACTACTGAACCTCAAAGATCCCTGTTGGCTGTAGAGCTACACGATGATCTGTCTGACCCAGTATAACAGGCACAGCACAGAACTTTAAGCCAACCTGTTGAATCTCCAACAGGACAAAAGACAGCAGGAAATAAGGAATCAGCTCTCCTGCCCAGTGCTTGACCCCAACAGTTAATCACACTCCCACTGTGAAGTATCTTCCACCCTAAAAGGCAAATCCGAAAACTGGAAATAATTCTCTTTGGTCTTTCTCTGCAAAGTCAAAGTGCCTGCTGCAACTTGAGATTTTCTCCCCATGAAAAGACTTTATCACAATCAAGTCACTGCTTTATCCCTTTTTCTGTTAACCTCAGGATGCTGAGCTTCAAGCAATGTTTCACCTCTGCCACATCTCCCCCTCACAACACTCCTTGTAAAATAACTAGAGGGTGGCTCAAGTATAGGTCTCCATGAAGCAGGATGGGGAGAAGCCAAGCACACTTGTATGAGTTTATTTCTGTAATTCCATGCATTTTAAGACATAAATTATTTTCAGAAACTTGCTTTAAGTATAGTTTGCATTCAGTGGTTCAAGATGCATCTTGTATTTGGCCTCAATAATACACCAAACCTCATAATTATTTATCACTCTACCAAACTTTATAGTATCTGAGAATTTCACCTAAAAATACTCCCATTAAAAAAATTTACTAATTAACCATTTACAGCTACTAGTACCTACCAGTCAGACATGCTTTGATGATATGCAACTACAGTAAAATAAGATGTCTAAAAACTATGCACAGAGATTATATTGATCTAGCTGCAAAATTTAACTCATCAACTAAGGAAAAAAAATTAAAAATAAAATAAAATTCAAGATTCTAATAAACTACTATTCCCTGCAAAAATCTCACCTGTAAGCATTGCATGCTGAATAACAAACCTGTCTTGTGGTTTGTTTGGTGTTCAACCCCCAACAGAATCCCAAAATTTACTGCAGTTAAAGCTCTCTCTTCCTCACTTTGTTGTGGTTCCTGACGCCCTTCCAACCCTCCCCTG
This sequence comes from Porphyrio hochstetteri, assembly GCA_020800305.1. Classification (NCBI taxonomy): domain Eukaryota; kingdom Metazoa; phylum Chordata; class Aves; order Gruiformes; family Rallidae; genus Porphyrio; species Porphyrio hochstetteri. The sequence continues at coordinate 87,688,175 of CM036907.1, forward strand.
TATCAATTACATTCTTTGAATTTGTTTGAAATTAAAGCAGGTGCTCTGAGGTCTCTTCAGTATTTCACTTAGGTCTCACTCAAATTTAAGTGCAAATCATTCAAACCTACTGACTCCTAAACATCCATTCCAAACAAACAGTACATAATGCATTTATTAGAAATACATGGTACCCAGGGTGACATTTACAATGCTAGTACAAATGCATCGGGAAAGTATCCCGTGACTTTCAAGTTGCAGGATCTCAGCCTTGAGAAAAGAAGGCTAAGAGAGGATCTTATTAATGTTTATAAATATCTCAAGTGTGGGACACAGGGGGAATTGGCCAACCCCTTTTCAGTGGTCTGTGGAGACAGGACAAGGGGCAATGGCTGTAAACTGGAGCACAGGAAGTTCCGCACCAACATGCAGAAGAACTTTTTCACAGTGAGGGTGACAGAGCCCTGGGACAGGCTGCCCAGGGAGGTGGTGGAGTCTCCTTCTCTGGAGATATTCAAGACCCGCCTGGACGCCTATCTGTGCAATATGTGCTAGGGAGCTGCTTTGGCAGGGGGGTTGGACCCGATGATCTCTCGAGGTCCCTTCCAACCCCTACAGTTGTGTGATTCTGTATCAACCTTCCTTTCCTTCCTAACACAGGCTCATAACAGCCTGGCAGCTGTCCTCTCTTGATCATGTCCACCTATTTTACCTATCTAATGTAATGAGGTTTCTTCTGTTCCAAAGTGGTGTGGTTTAGCCAAAGTTGCAGCTAAGTACCACCAGCCACTCACTTGTCTTGTGAAAATTAACTATCCTAGCCTAAAACCAGGACACAAAGGCACAAAAGAAGGGGGGAAAAAAAAAAAGGATTGTGTTCTTATCCCTGCCAGTCACAGATATCTCCTGGCTGGTTTTGTCTACTTGCTTTCTAAAGCTTTAATTTACAAAATATCTGGAGTTTACTTCTCTGGGTTTTCCGAGTTCTGCTTCTTGCCTTCACTTCTCAGGCAGAACATACTTTTTGACAGCTTTTTTTTTTTTTTTCAGTCATGTACTTGAAAAGTCACTGTGGCATTTGAACATCTCATCTTTTCCCCACTTCCAATTTTTTTTTTCTTTTTAAGAAATATATGTTTGTGTATTAGATTGCTTTGTCAATTTTTTTTTTTTCCCCCGCGGACTGCTTTGCATAGATTTCTCTCTGCTCTCAGAAAACAGGCTTTGGAATTGCTTTGTATAAACATTAAATTAGCATCAACCTTCCTTTGCCTACAATTAATTAAATCAACATGAATCCAAAAGCGGCCTCTCCAACTTTCCCCTGTGGAATTCATCTTACGTTATGGTTCAAAACAGTGCCCTCTCTATTTGGGTGAAATATGCTGTGTATCATAAATAAATAGTTTTTAAAATCACACACCTCTAGTTTTATGAAGGGGCAGTGATGTTTTACAGGTAGCAAGTGTCACTGCCAGCCTCCATCACCTGAACTTGAGTCCACTCCCCTTTAAGCTCTCCAACATAAGTTACAGGCATCAATATTCAATATTCTTTGTCAATATTCAAGGTCTCCCTCCTAATCCAACCCCAGTGTAATCTCCTCTCCTCTCCTCCTTCCTCCCCAGTTTAGGATTTCACTGAAAGTTCAATGTCTGACATTCCTCGAGAGTTTCGACTCAGCTGGAAACAGGCCGAATACCAAGCCAGAGCAATGGCAGAACCACAGCAAGAAGATACTGTGTCAGGAACTATTGTGCCATCCCCACAGACACAGCCTGTTCCTTTGCTAGATTAAACTCAGCCCTCTGAGAATGCAGGAGGTAACACCACAGTAAACAGTGCCAACTCCAATCTGTCAGATTAAAAAGAAACCTAAAAGGAATCAGTGGAAAAGAATACCCGAAGGTACTTCCTTGATCACGGATTCAACACTAACACTAACCTCTTTCATAAGTACCTCAAGTTCCACCTGGAAAGTAGTTGTTACTTCTGTGCCATTCGCTACTAAGAGCTGCCTGGAACCCCCCCGATCTCTGAGCAGCACAGCCAGACAGTGAAGCTGAGCTGCCACAGCAATCACTTGGATGGCAACCCAAGATCTGTTATGCCACAGTACCTTCCATAATCCAGAGGTAACCTTTTCCCCCCTCCTGTTACACTCTTTGACACACTGAGCTAAATAGGAGGCATGTAGATAACACTGCAGCTAATCTTTGTAATCAGTAATCTTTGTAATCAGGTTTGGCCTCTGATTAAGTGAAAAAATGGAATATAAATTAGAAACATGATAAAAGCTAACCTACATTTCTCAAGTACCTAACATATGTAAAAATACAGACGGTAATCAGCAGCCACTTGGGGACAGGGAGGTAAAGTACAATTCAGGCTACAAAGCAAATTCTGCTCTAGTTTTTTTAAAATGCTTTAATAACAACAATAACAAGTTTCTTCTATCTTTTACAGAGCCTTCCCATGACCTCCTTCCAGTGTAGAGCCAAGATCAGCCTTTCTGGGCTACTGTTGGGCATTGCAGGCACTCCTCTTTCCCAGTCTGTATCCTCATCATGACAAATGAGGCAGAAAGTACATATCCCACTGTGGAGAAGTGCACCAGAACTGGACAGTCACCCTTACCCAATACTTTGAAGACTGGTGCTTAAACCCTCTCAAGTATAGCCAGCTCCGAAACAAAGGAACAAGGAGGTTTGTTTCTCTTTAGCAAAGCACTCACTGGCAAAACATATGCTTGTCCTAGCTAAATTCCTCTGAATCCCTACCCATATCTTTCTGGTCCCTGTCATCCCCTTGTTACTTCTATTGTAAACCAGTTCCAGGATTAGCAGAATGTTGAATTTAACACACTTCTATGGAGAAAGCCCCAATGACAGAAGTTGTTTCAGAATGAGAAATTTCTGCTTTTGTTTTCAATCTTTTAAAAACCTTTAACTTATTTTCTATGAAGAAAAACAAAAGCACTAAGGCTGCCCACCACTGCGTTTTTAGCATTAACAGGAACAAGAACAAAGCAACACAGATGATACCACGTAGTGTCCAGAAGCAGCAGTGGCTGAGTTTCCTGTTACAAACTGTTCCTGAGAGTTTAATATTCCTTAGTATTGACAAATTTCTACCACAGCCAAGAAATCCATGGCACTCTTAGGCACAAGGGAAGCAGTCAACAAAAAGACACAGAGTAATAAACAGTTGTAATAATGTAATGGAATAACACCTCTAAATGCTGAGAGCCCCAAGAAATTGGACATAAATATTTTTGCATAATAAACAGTTAAAAATGAAGAGCAGGAACACTAAGATGGGGAAGCTCAGCTGCAATAAAGTACATCTCTACCGAACTTACATTTATGAGCCTTCAGGCCTTCAAACGACACTGGTCCGTACTCATAGTACTCGTACTCCCAGGTGTAATCAGAGTTAGACAAGGCCTGCTGGGAGGTTCTGTTAGAAATCAGCCTCAGGGCAGACATCTCGCACCTCAATATATACCTGTGGATACAAAATGCATTAATAGAGACTACATACTTCTAGCCTATCTTTTGGATTTTATAGAGGATCCTTTCCTATTTATGGGATCTCTCCCTCATCACTGGGAACACTTATAAAGGTGCTTTCTCACCTGTTCCTTTAAAATCCAGTTTTGCTGCCACATCAGACAAGGATATTGCATCCCCTCCCATTCCCTCCCCAGTCTTGGCTGGCCAACTATCAGTCAACATACACCTTCTCTTCAATGGAAAGAAGAGAATCTGTGTTCGCCTCCACAGAGATGCCTATAAGTGTACAGAGTATCAAAACCAGGCTCCTCAGACTGAATATAGCTTTTATACCTCAAAAATAGTAAGTAACAAAGACCACCAGACACAACAGCCTAGGATGAATGCTATCATGAAAATCCATGTGGAGAACTGGCCAGACTATCAGGCTGAAAGTGTTATATTTTCCATAAAAATTCCACCTGGCAGCTGGTTATCAGCAACACCCCTGAGGAATTGACACCATGATGAAATAGAATAAACTTTTAGTAAGTTCACTGATTATGTGGGGGACAGTCAAGAGGCTGGAAGGCAGGCTGCTACTCAGAGGTACTAGGACAAGCTGGAGAAAAGAAGTGACAGGAGCTTCATGAGGAACACTACTGCAAAGGCAAAGTCCTGCATCTGTGAGGGAATAACCCCACATGCAGTACAGGCTGGGGGTTGACTGCTGGGAAACTGCTCTGCAGAGGACCTGCAATGGATAGCAACATGCCTCATGGCAGAGGTGGTCAAGGGTGTACCAGGCTGAATTAACAAAAGTGTAGCCAGCAGATCAAGAGAAGCCTTTACTCACCACTCTAAGACTCTGTCTGGGGGTGTTGGTATCCCAAATATCAGAAGGACAGGGACATTCTGTTGGGGCTGGCTGAGATGGAGTTGACTCTCCCCATATAAACCCTCGTAATGCTGTGTTTGGGTAGCCAGCAAGGCGTTGGTAACACACCAGTGTTTTGGCTACTGCTGAGCAGTGCTGGCACAGCATCAAGGCTGTCTCTCCAATGTTCCCCCTCACCAGCAGGCTGGGGATGGGCAAGATCCTGGGAGGGGACATGGCCAGGACAGCTGACCCAAACTGACCAAAGGGACATTCCATGCCATATGATGCCTGCTTAGCATTAAGGGGGGTGGGGGGTGGGGCGTGGTATTCGTTATTTACAACATTTGTCTTACAGACACATACTGAAGCCCTGCTTTCTGAAAAGTGACATTGCCTGCTGATGAAAAGTAGAGAGTAAATAGATTTTTTTTCCCTTTGCTTCCACAAAGCAGCTTTTTCTTTTATTAAAGTGCCTTTATCTTGACCCATGAACTTTTTTAAAAAATCTTATTTCCCCATCACCACCACACACACCCCACCCCCACTCCTGGTGAGGAGTGAAGCAATAGGGCAGTTTGGTGGGCTCCTGGTCTGCAGCCTAGGACAAACCACCACACACACACTGGGGCAAGTCCACAGTGGCAAATGGGCAGCCACCAAGGTGGTCAGGGAGCTGAAGCACAAGATGCACAAGAGCATCAGCCTGGAGAAGGAAGAGAAGGCTACAGGGAGATCTCAGTGCTGTCGACAGTTACTGTCAGAGGGTACCCAGATGAAGCCAGACTCTTCACAGAGGTGCAGAGCAAGAAAACAAGAGACAATGGACACAAACTGGGAAACAGGAAAGTAGATAGAAGCGAAGATAGATACAGGAAATTAGACACAAGTGAAAATTTACCTGATCTAGTTGAACATGCTTTGAGGAGTTTGGACCAGATGACCACCAGAGGTCCCTTCCAACCTAAATTTCTCTGTGCTAATAAACAGCTTCAATATGCCACTATGGAAGGAAAAATAAGACAAGAATGATTTTCCCCACAGATCAAAACACAGCAATGCAACATTAAACATCACTAAAATTGTCCCAAACGTTATTTCTGTCATTACCACAACACTGCACTGGGGATTCACATCTTTTTCAGAACATTAGACAGTCTTATGCACAACAGAAGAGAGCACATCTCTGCACAAAACATCTGCTGCAGCAGCTGGAGTCAGAACATCCAACTCAAAACATATTACAAAATACTTGCTGTAAAATAAAATTGAGCTTCAGGTCATTTTGCATTCAATTAAAACACAGCAGGGTGAAGACTTCATGCAGTTCATAAAACTATTATAATTAGTCATGCTGTGGGCAACAGAACTTCTCAGAGCACAAAGTCAAATCCAGATAATGTTTCTTGAAGGCCCCTATGTACCCATGTCACTCAGAATAACTGAGCCTTCAGTCCCTTATTTCTAAGGATAATTGGATTGACTAAGGTGATGCAGGTAAAGCACAAGGTTCAAGTGCTAGGAGGGCCACACAAAAGGAACAAGAATCAGGCACAAAATGAGGAACAAATTCACCCAGGGAACAGGGAGAGCCTTTCATATTTGTTTAAAAGTTATTTCTGCAACTATTGGCAAGTGCTGGCAGGAATGCCTCTCAAAACAATATTAAATAAATCATAGAATGGATAGGGTTGGAAGGGACCTTAAAGATCATCAAGTTCCAACCCCCCTGCCACGGGCAGGAACACCTCTCACTAGACCAGGCTGCTCAAAGCCTCATCCAACCTGGTCTTGAACACTGCCAGTGTTCCAGTGTCTCACCACCCTCACTCATATCCAACCTAAGTCTAACCCCTTCCAATTCAAAAACATTCCCCCTCATCCTATCACTCCATGCCCTTCTAAAAAGTCCCTCCCAAGCCTTCTTTGTAGGCCCCCTTCAGGTACTGGAAGCCACTATAAGGTCTCCCCGGAGTCTTCTCTTCTCCAGGCTGAACAACCCCAACTCTCTCAGCCTGTCTTCATCAGAGGGCTGGAGCAGCTCTCTGATCATCTTGGTGAACCTCCTTTGGACCTGTTCCATGTCGTTCTTATGTGGGGGACTCCAGAACTGGACACAGTATTCCAGGCAGGGTGTCACAAGAGCAGAGTAGAGGGTAGAATCACCTCCCTTGAATAGTGAGGTATAATACTTCCCTTAAATAGTGAAGTATGCTTGAAAAAGTAAGCTTCATACCGAGTTAAAACATTCAGAACATCAAACACATACCAAAACTCGACTAGCAAGTGATAAATCCTTTAAAACAAGAAACGGATCCATTTCTCAACTTAAAGCAACTTAGTTTTCATAATTAACAATTTGCCAATTGGGAAGCAACCAAACACAATTTGCTTACATCAGGATAAGGAGCTTCACACTACATCCACTACAAAGAACATGACTGAAAGATGACTGTTAACAGTGAAGTTCCTCCTTTGCTTTGCTGGTGACTAGAAAACCTTCTTACTTCCTGGAATCAGAGAACGCTGAATTAAGCTTTAAACAGCTTTTCTTACTTTGAATCAACTAAATTAACTGCTGCCTCCAGAAGAAGCAAACAGCACAGAGAAAAACCTAAAGATTCCTGTCCTAGTTTGCTCCCATCTCAGCCCTGCCATGTTTCTTACAAGATTTTGTGTTTCATTTTGTGAACAAGCCCTAAGAGACTACGTGGTGCTGCACAGGGTTCCCATCATCTTTTTTCCCTGTTCTCCTCAGTGTTCTGTTGATGACACATCTCTTGCCAGATGTTATTAGCACATTGCTATTTAAGGACAGCTTTTCTCCTTTATAGCCTCCTGGAGGAGTCTTTCATTTAAATATTTCTCATACAACATCACCACTGTTCATTGTCACCTCCCTACTTCTAGTATTATAGGAAGAGTTGAACAGTAATCAGCAGGCAGAAGACTTCAGAATAAGGTAATATAAATAGTCTGAAAAATGTCTCTGCTTCCACCTTAAGTGCAAGCAGATTGGATTGAGCCACATGCAGATCTCTCTCCCAATCTACTCACCACTCCACGTATGATTTACGGGGAGAGTAACTACCTCCAAGACTCAAAGAATCTGCCCTGTTTTAGGCTAGAAGCTCCAGTGTTTCACCACTGACTACAAGCATTCCTAGACTTACTTCCATTGTAGACAAGGCACTGTCAGAAGAAGAGCTGCTAACTGAAACACAGGTCACCAGCTCCCAGGATAAACCTTTGCCTTGGGATTTGGGGGAAATATAAAATATGCCAGTGCAGCTAAGCACAAGCATTGTCACAAACTAGTCACAGCTTATTTGTAGGCCTGAAACATGTTAAAGCAAACCTCTGACTTAAAAGGTCAGCCAACTGTGGTGAAACAAGGACCAGCATAACTAAAGTAATGAACATTAAGACCTTGTGTCTCCTGAAGAAAAGTGGAGCTGGCATGCTAGCAGCCTGTCATGTGTGTCTGCCAAGCTGCAGCAGGTCTCAGAGGGACTGCGGGTGCCAGACAAGGGCTTCTGGGAAAGAATCCCCTTAGGATATGCACTCAAGACTTTATGCCAGGAGTGGACAGCAGTGATTCATCTCACAGCTCAGGCATGACAGGGAGCTTCTCTAATTGACCTTGCTACAGGTTTGGGGCTTTTTGAAGGGTTGGGGGAGTGTGGATTCAAGAGTTAAGGCAAACATGAAAGGCCCTCTATTGACTTTGATGTGTATGGATTCATACAGCCTTTCCTCACTCTGGCTCATTTCTTCCAGGAGCAAGTGAGCAACAAATAGCATCACTTTGATCACTCAAGAACCCCCAAAGTAGGGCTGTGTTCAGTGCTGCCAGCCAGGAGATTCAGGCAGGTCAGTCTCCTGGAAACTAAAAAAGGCCAAGTTGTTGTGGCCTGCTTCTGGAGCCTTGGGTTGGGCTCTGCAAGTAGAGGGTGTCAACAGGTAGCCAGGCACTCCCCACAGACATGACTACAGCTCCTGGAGTTGAATTACACCTTCATGAGAACTTGTTTGTAAGGTCACAGTTTGCCTGTCAGTGGTACCTGAGCGAGCCAGTTTGGCCACTGGGCTGTATTTGTGTCTGGCATCAAACTGTGCTGCAGCTGGACTATTTGCCCCAACCTGGACACCGCTGGCACAGTGCACAAGACTCACAGCCACTTTCCTTCCAAACTGAGTCACTGTAAAGGCACAACTGGACACACACTGAATCTGAAGCACAACTTCATGGCTCATGCCACCTCTGGGGCCACAAACACAGATCTGATTTTGTGTCCATCTGGAACTGGACTCGTGTGTAACCAACAACAACCACTTCTGAACCTGACCCACATGCACAAGAATAAAGCCACGTGGGCTGGTCAATGCACTGTTCATTTCTGGAGCAAGAGAATCTACCAATACAGCAGACAAAAGCAACTTGGCAAATTTTTCCTCAAAATCTACATTTATTTTCCACGTATTTCCTTTGCACTTACTGTCAGAGTCTAAGCACTTCATAGTCTTCATAGAATAAATGAACAAATCATTGGCCCCTTACAAACTGTGCAGATCCCAAACCCCAGGCAGAAAAGTAGCAACATTCCAAACCTCAAGAAGTCCCAGCCTGAGAAAGCTTAGCACTACACCTCAATGCATCACCCCCAACAGTTAGGCAACACAATTACCCCAGAAGTTGTTGGCTATGAGAAGTTAACAACTCGGGCTCTTCCAATATCCTCTAAGTCCCCAGGCCAGAAACATTATTCTGCAGGGGTGGGAAGAAGGGAACCAACTACCACCACATTCCTTTCTTTACTTCTCCCCAAGGACTAAGAGTTGAAGCCAGAGGAAAAGTAGTCAGTGGGGAGAAAAAAAAAGCAAAACAAAAAAAACCAACAAAAAGCCAACAACACCTCCCCCAAAACCAAGCACAAACTTATTTACCCTTCACTGCATCAGCTGAAAGGTAATACAGACCCCATTTTTCTACAGCTCTGGTACACAGACATTGCTTTGACTGAGCTGCACCAATCCCAAGCAGTGATGAGAAGTCTGCAGAGTAAATACTTAACCAAATGGTCCTTCCTTCTTGCCAAGTGTCAAGATCCTGGATGGGCAGGATTTGAGATCAAACTTGGTCTTTTCAAGGGACTACTCAATCTTGTCATCTGCATCAAAAGAGAATAAAGCAAGCTGTACAAAACAAGTGAAATTTAGCAAGCAAAAATAGAAAGATACCTGAAAACTTACTGTATAATTACAAATCAATCACACATGGATTTTTCTTGGAGAGAAGAGAAAGTGCCAATGTTAACAGTTGTTGTGGTTGATGCTCAGACAGTGTCATCTGCATGAGCTATTACACTGAGATAACAAGACTGATATTGCATTCGTCACAAAGGGACTTCATAACAACGGTAAGGAAAAATGCTGGTTCAGACTGTTTATCCTGGGAACTAAGGATGAGGAAGGATAAAGTTACAGACATCTGTGCCTCATACAACTGCATCACACATCATATGGCACGTTTCATTATCTGTATATGCGTTACACATCATACAACATACATTATTACCTGTATAATTGTGCAATGTAAACTAGACTCTAACATTACCACACACATATGTTATCACAAAAACATCTTTTTTTCCATGTACTGTTGCTTAGTATCTTATGCTGTGTGCACTGCAGCGTAAAAGAATGTCTCCATAGCATTATACACAATTTGCAAGCCAATCATATAGGCACTGGTTGTACTTATTTTAAAAGCAATGGCACTGTGACTTTAAGGTAGAATTTAACAAATAAAAGACCAAAACACTTTGCTAAGCATTTTCCTAAAGATAATAATGCTATCTGCAAACATTAATACCCACTCAGTAGGCACCACCTGGAAGTTTGGCAGAAATTATTATGAAATACCATACTGTGAGTTCAGACAACTGTATGAAGCTGAAAAACAGATAAATAAGCTCACTCATAAGACTTGTCTGAGACAACAGCTGAATTATACCTAATATCGCATCACAGAAGCTATGTATTTCTTCTGCTCTTAAGGTTTCAGTCCTGCACTGACAGCAAAGCTTAACTCCAGAACCAAAAGCCTTAAAAATTACAGCCTGAGTACCAAGCTTTAGACAGTATTATCTACAGATATTATTTCCTGCAGCTACAGCAGAATTCCACAATCAATTCATCATCTAGCTTCTATGTACAAAGTTGAGCTCCGGTTGAGCTAAAAAAACATTTTATTTTGACATTTAGGATAGCAAAAACTGATATGTTACAAGAATTCACCCTTCCACCCAAATAATACATCTCTACACAAAAAAAAGACAACAAACAACTTGACAGTTGTTACAGTCACAGTAGAAAACAAGACTAAAGTTTTCTTTTAGGCAAAGAAAAGTCTATTTTTCTAAAGAGAAAATAACAGTTTTACATTTCTGAACATGTTTTAAAGAGAGAAGATTATCCTTTCAAAAGGCTTTTCCCAGCTATGCCCCTGCTGAACCTCCATTGAAAGTAGTTCTGAACACGGCTCATGGACACGGCTGCAAACACAGCAAGGCTGTGCTCAGAACAGAGTTCTATCTGGGATATTGCCAAGGCCATTTTCCTCTCCCCACTAAAAATCAACCTCCTTAGATGTGCAAGTACATCAGCTTCAAAACTCAAGGTCCCTCAAGACCAACCAGACTAGAAGCAGCCCTATCAATAGGCACTGAAGTACTGGGACCCTTTCAGTCCTACAACGTCACAAATGCTGACATCAATGGTGTATGTAAGCATACTCAATTCTTCCCAAAAGAAAGGCTGCCTTTCCCTCAGCTGTTTGTATTACTGCTAATTTTAACCTTTCACACTGGAAAATTTTAACCTTTAACCTTTAAGTAAATATTCACAGATATGAGTCCCAGGCAGATTTTTTTATAGGAAACTCTGAAGGTCTCTGGCACATACATTAATGAGGTAAAAGTTAAACCATAAAACAACTGTCCTGCTCTGAATGGCTCTGCTTTCAGAGACCTTTTTCTGAATTTTACTGGATTAGCAAAGTAGTCTTTTTTTGTTTTTAATTTTATTAAATTTCTCTTTTAGTTTTTTTCCCACAGAAGCTCAGTGCTGAGATGGGGATGTTTTGGATTCCTTGCTAACCCTGAAGCCTGTCAATCCAATGCCTTATTCTGAGTAGAAAGGCAGGAAAGCTTCCCTCCCTCCACATGCTTAACTGATCAGCTCACTGCAGGTCAACTGGAATGGCTCCACCAGAAGATGAATTAGCTGTGAGAGTTGTTTTTAAAATAACTTCCATTTATGTTATCACATAAAAACCTGTTAAGAAAGCAGCCTCCATAGCAGGGGCAGAACAAACATTACTCTTTTTTTAATAACTAAAAGATCACATGAAATTTGAAACAAACAAACAAAAAATCTCACTGTGAAGAGAATTGATGTCAATGTACAGAACCCTACATGCAGGGTTACTAGACTAGATTTACTCAAATTGGCTAGTCTGCAAGTCATAAAGGAACACTGGAAGCATGGTGCTCAGTGTAGCTGAATTAACAACTGAATCCAAGAAGAGAAGCACCTGGAGTATTTCAGATAACCACACCTAAACTGAGTATTTGTAACAGAGGCAAGCCTAAAAGAAGGAAAATAATCACGTGTGATTGCTTCAGGGAAACTTGGCACTGATTAACAACAGAAATGATCTCAAGTCTCTTCATGACAGGTACCGAGGACAAAAGATGCCCTGTGCCATGCAGCTGAGGTGCTGCTGCTGCACAGCCCACTCTCACCAAACCTGCAGAGACCCCCACGGCAACCTGCCAGCCCCTGGGTTTAAATGCAGAGCCGCTGCTCGTAGGGTTGCACAGCCCAGAAAATGGCCGAGTGCATTCAGGCCTCATTTCATAGCTCTGCTTTGGCTTTGTATCAGTGAAAAAAACCTACCAAAGTGCTGAGCCTGACAAGCAGAATGGGAGCTGAGTACTTTTCCCCTCTCCCATGACAAAAATAAGACTCTAATCTTCCCATAATGTCCTTCTGGTCTGAAGCAGCAGCCACAGCACGCTTCTCACAGCACCTCTTCACTTCTTAGTGGTTCTCCCCACAGAAAGAAACAGTTTTGCTCCTGGTCCATGCTGAAGCTAGCAGAAGATAAACTGGCAGAGATGAAAAAAAAAAAACCCCAACAGGTATGATAGACCATTTTTTTCAGAGCTACTCCCACACTTGGGTATCTTGTGGCCATGGTTTGACTGTGCTATGGTGGAAAAATCTTCAGTTTATACTCTCACCCACACAGGATCTGTCTGTAAAGCCATAATCTCTCAGACACAAAGTAACACCTGAGCTTTTCCATTTGAAAAGTCAGCTGTGTATTACATTTCCTCAAGAACTAACAAAACAAAGCAAAACAACAAACACAGCTTTTCTTGAAAACTTCCACAGTTGAATGACAAACATTTTCTGAACTATTGTAGTTAGCCTACTACACGACACAGAAATTTTTTCCTTCATCAGTTCAGTGAGAATTTCAGACAGTCACTGAAATGGAGCTGTTTATCAAAAGTCAAACTGGTTTGGGAATTTTCCAAACCAGCACTCGAGGGATTTTTCTGTCTTTAGATCTAATTCTTCCCTTCAGTGCTGCTGAAGCAGCAAGCAATTTACTGTAGTGCCTCAAACACAACTTTCTTTACAGGTAAATCAGACAGCAGAACATGACACTCAAGCCAAAATCCTCATTCTCCTATTCTTAATCCCTGAGCTACACCAGGCCATAACCAAGTAACTAGAGACCAAGAAAACATCATTAAAACAGTACAACCAAGGCCCATTGCAGTATGCTGAATAAAGCCTTCGCTTTTTTTTGTACTAAAATGTTGATAGTAACAGATTGTATTGTTGGTTCAAAGCTTAGAAATTTGATTTAAACTGTTGAACAAACCACAAGAGCATCATCTGTGCTTCACATTAAAACCTCTTCCACCACAAAGTGTACACGGACAACCATCAAAAGAATGGACAGAAAATTACTTTGTCCAGCTATTAATACTAACAGTCTTAATATTTTGTTTTAAAAATAGATTTTTTTGCAATAGCTTGATTTATTTTTTTATATATATATATATATTTTGTGACTGATAAACCCAGAACGTTTCATTATTTTCAGCAAGAACAGAGCTAGACTATCCTCAGTCAATGGAGAGTTGCCATTCCCTTGGCAACTTTCCAGGTGTTTACCTCTGTGGTAAAAAATTATCTTGACTCTCTCATTAGGAACCTGAATAGGAAATCACAAACGGACACGAAAAACAAGCAGTATTCAAGACTATTACCCCATTATCTCCAAGAAGACAACAAAACATCTATTTATTTCCCCTGCAGTTATGTAAATCTGCATCCATGTGTACACAGCCTCGGGGGAGCTCAAATAAGAGTAACAAACAGGAGCAGAGGGAGCAGCTCCAAAACAGAGCAAAAGGCTGGGAAACACACCTGGAAATAGAAGGGCCTCAATGTTCTCACAAACAAACCCTAACCAGCCTTGCCAAGGCAGTTTAAGACACTATTGCCACCGTTGTCCCAGCCCTCCACCAGGTGATGCCTGTCACAAGGGAAGGAGCAAACTAATGGCATGCATTAGACTTCCAGTGACCATCCAGCATGAAACGCTGGGCGAGGCTGATAGGCCAGGATGAGTGAAGCAAACGTCAGGGAACACAGGCTGTTCAGAAGGAAGTTTTGCTGACTTGTCACCGAGGTGATCACGTCCAGCAAAGACAATGAGAAACAGCTCAGGAGAAGGACCTGAACTGCCCACCACACCAGTCACTGTCAACAGAGGCTGCTCACCAGAGGAGGAGACTGCTAGGAGGACTGCTAAGAAAGAGACTGTTAAGGGAGAAGGGGAGTGGGGGGGGGGGGGGGGGGGGAGAACTATAAAAAAAAAAAAAGTATAAGAACCAGCAGAAGACTACATGGGGGAATAGGAAGAGGGCAAGACTGAGAATATAAGTACTCTAAGGCTGCATGGAGGAGAGGCTTTCGTCCTTTCAGTCTGAAAGCACAAAGGGAGAGGTCATCTGGGAGGGAGTCGGGGGGGGGGAAGAAGAAAGAAACAAACCTATCACAACAAACACACCACAAACTTGCCTTGCTCTTCTATTTATGTATTTGTTTTTGCGAGCAGTTTAGGTTAAATTCTTAAGTTAATTCAAACGCTCACCAGGCAGAGCGGAGCACAACATGCACTCGGGGGAGGGGCTGAAAATACTTTCCATTTATTTCAAGCAAGCTACGTCCTTTCTACTTGTTCTGCTCCTGACCGCACACGCTTCGGAACATCAGAGGGATCCGCTCCGTTACAAATTCAGCTACGTGACATAAGCGTTCCGCAGGTGGCACCGTCCTCAGCACCCGAACGAAGAGTGCCACCTCACGCTTCTTTCTGTTATTTGGAATAACGCGAAAATCGGAGGATCGCCTCAGACACCGCGGCTTGCGGTACTCCACACCGCCCGCCTGCTCGATAACGCAGGCTGAACTACAGACACCTGGGGCAGCGGTACCCCGCGCCGCCCAGCCGGGGGCACCCCCCTGCCCAGCCGGGGGCACCCACCCGCGCACCGCCGGCCGCTGCGGGCCCCACCGCGGAGCGGACAGCGCAGCGCTGCCCCTTCCCTCCCCGCCTTCCCCTCGCTCACCTCCCGCCGCAGCGCCGCTCCCTCACCGCCCTTACCCGCCCCGGGCACGTCCGTCCGTCCGTCCGTCCGTCCGTCCTGCGAGACACCGAAGCACCGCTTCGTCCGCAGCCTTCCAGGGATGCCCTCGCCCCGCGGCGAGCCAGCGCCGACGGGCAGCCGGGCGGGATGGAGCCGGCGGGGGGCGATGTCCGCCTCCTACCTGACTGGGTGGCGGCAGCGCCGCGCACAAGCCGAGCCGGACCGCCACAGCCAATGAATCAGCAGCAGCTGCGGCGTCCCAGCCCGCCCGGGCGGCATGGCACGGCCACGTGACGCGGCCGGGCCAATGGGCAGCGCGGGCGGGAGCGGTCCCGCGGGCGGCCGCAGGTGCGGGCAGGGATGGGGTTCGGCTCTGTCTTCGTGAGGCGGCCCGGCTGGCGGGGCGGGCTCCGCTTCCCATTGCGGGCTGGTGTGCGCGTCCTCGGCCGTCGAGGGGAGGGGAGCAGGGAGCTGCGTGGCTTCTGACGGGCAGAGCAGCAACAGGGAGTAGCCCCCGTGGGTCACTTGCTCCGCAGGAGCACACGTGCTTCAAGGGGGACATCAGTTCTGGAGGATGGGAGCCTGAGAAGGATGGCTGGCACGGCTGGAAGCGGAGGGGCAAGCAGGGGTAGGCCTGAGGCCCCTTAGTGGGGAGCCACTGCGAGTGGGGCCCTGGGCAGACAGGCCTGCTCCTGGAGAGGGCGGTGAGAAGTGCTGGTGCAGCTGCCAGGAGGTGAAGGGCAGTGTCTTAAAACTGCAGGGATTGTGTGTCCTCTTGCACCATTTCAGTCCCTGTGAACTGCAGCTTGTTTAAAACAGTGAGAATCTCCAGGGATATGTGAAATCAGTACCTCACCCTGCTGCTTGCAATTATCAAAGTGCAAGAAATTACAGAACCATTGAGGGTTGCTAGGACATCTGGAGATACCTAGACCTGCTGAAGCAGGGTCAGCTAGGCCAGGTTGCTCAGGACATCAGTTGGGTCTTGAGATCTCCAAGGATGGACGCTCCATAACCTCTCTGCGCAACCTGTCCTGGTGTTCGATCACCCTCAGTGCAAAAAAATTAATCTTTTTCTCCTGTTGAGTGGAAGTTCTGTTCCTCTGACTTGTGCCCATTGCCTCTTGTCCTGTCACTGGACACAACTGAGAAGAGTTTCACTCCATTGCCTGTACCCCCACCGTCAGTTATTTATACACATTGGTGAGTGCACCCTGAGCTAGGCTGCACAATCACAGCTCCCTTTGTCTCTTCCCATACCTCACGTGCACCATCTTCATGGCTTTTAATCATCTTAGTGGCAATCAAGTGCTGTAATGAGTGACGTGAATTAATTTTCATTCCAATACTAGGAAGCATGTCTTACACACCTGTCCAGTGAAGTCACTAGCCTGCTGCAATACCCACGCTCAACTATTACAGTGAATCCTTGCTAGTGCAAGTATTTACTCTTTAACATCAGCCTTTCTGAGTGGTTCATATCTTGTTTGTCTTCTTGCACCCAGATACAAGTTGTGTGCAGGTAAGGCCATCTGTAAAACCATGGGTTTTCATCTCTCTCTTTCCAGGAAGGATTGCAGTCTTGGACAGTGCTGTTTTCCCCAGCAATGGTCAAAAAAAAAAATCTATCAATGCTGTCATTATAATCCCAAAAGTACAGAACTAACGCTTATGAATCGTCATTACGATGGCAGAAGTGAATAAGCGCCTAAGTTGGGAACCTCACATCTCCTGCTAATTCCACTGCGACTGAAAAGGCAGAATGACTCAGGCTTTTGTTCGTTTTTCTTAGCCTTCAAAAAATTAGCATTCAAATTCCCTCTAAAAGCAAGAAGCCTCATGTAGCCAATACGCCACTTCTACCACATCTCCTGTGCTTTGTCCTTTAAGGAAAGATTTTAGTGCTTTTATACCAAATGCAGAAGAGAAAAAAAAAAAAGAAGCAGCAAACCAGAAACCACAGCTGAACTGAAGAAATAGAATTGTAGCATTTTCTCAAGATTCTTAATTTCATTTCTAACAATTATTATTAGCGAAAATGCAGAATTAATAGCTATTCAGTAACAGCAACGTGGCTGAGATTGCAGTGGAAGAAATGCAGTGCTCTTTCCTGTTGAGATGTGGAACTTCAGGTGCACAGACCCCAAGTGTGGATAAGGGTGTCGCTTTTCCATTTCTCCTGTCGTTTCATTTTCTGGCTCTTCATGCACATCATTAATGTCTCTTCCTCCTGATAGAGACAGCAGTGGGAATTGTTTTCAGAGGCAAAGGAATTCAGCTGAGGGAAGAGGCAAGGCAGTGCAGGCACTGCAACTGACAACAATGAGGATGGAGCTTCATCTGAAGCAGCTGCCCTCTTACAGCTCAGCCACTGTGGCATCAGCCCAGGGTTTAGTAACACACAGCCTAACGACTGCATTTGCAATTAAAGCACAAATTCTGCAGAAATTAATTCTGCCGGTCCCCACTTGCCAAATCTTTAAATTCATGTTTGGTTAGTCGCTGCCTGGGGTTTAGCAGCCACCTAGCAAGTAATAGCAAAAAAACCAAAACAACAACAACAAAATCCTCTTCACCGTAGCTAGAACAGGGGCAGGGTGGTTAAAAAAAACAACCAAAAAAACCAAAACCCACTGTCTTGAAAAGGAACATTCTTACAGAGTGAAGAGCTTTGTACTTCTTTCCGGATGTATGATGGTTTAAATGGAAGGCAACAGAGGGTTGCAGGAAAACTATGGGGAAACTCCACACTGTGCAAGTGGAATAGTTTCTGAGATCCTCCTCACCTGTAGCAGCCGTAGGAGAATCCACCTGCAGCTCAGCATCTTCTGTTTCACTCAACTTCAGAAAATGCTGCCGCCTTTTCAGCTGGAATTTGAAGCTCTTAGTACTATTTCTGTGTTTAAAAAAGCGAGTTATTTCCTGGTCTTTCTTATGGTAATTGTGTCATTATAATTAACTTTCAATAAGTTTCATAGTCTTGCACACTCCATCCCTTAGAGTGATATTTTTTTCCCTTTTGGTAAACCATTTCAGCTTTTCAGAAAAGATCAAACTTAGGCATTATTACAGCATCAGCCACATGAGAGGTCAGTATCACCTCTCCCCATCACTCCCCTTTTCAATATGGCATAGAGCCAACATAACTCCACAACATATCATAGAATCATAGGGGTTGGAAGGGACCTTGAGAGATCATCGGGTCCAACCCACCCTGCCAAAGCAGGCTCCCTAACTCAGATGTTACATCTTTTACTGGCAGTTTTCTCCTTTAAAACTTCTTTGGAATCACAAATTTGTAGCATATACTCCTTTTTTCTTTATGTGTGACCTTCAGTCTGTGTTCCTCTCTCGACAGACTGACTGTTCTGAAATACCTTTTAATAATAAAAGAAAAAATATCCAAGTAAACTCATGCCTGTGCTGACTTGCCACTGCTTTAAAATCTGAACCAGCACTGACCCCATCTAATATGTGCTTATTAATGTGTTTAATCTCACATAAACAGTACAGACATTACATGGAACTCGCAGTTATTTTGATGAGCCAAACTTGTAGTCTAATTTAAAAACTGATTTGTAATTGTTGGATATACCCTAATTCCCTTAAAAATGCTAAGTGGTACTTAAGCTTTGAATAAACCCATGCCTCTATTTACTGTCAGTGGTTAAACCGAACAGAAAAGTTCTCTCTGACAGGCAGCAAATACCACTAATCAGATTCTCAATTACCCCAAAACCTGCAGTTACCTATCAGTCAATTTTAACTTCTGAAAAGAAAGAATATATTGCCCACAATACTTGTAGTCTGTGCTTTATATAATTAGATTACTCCTGTGCCAGTCTTTATGTTCTTTTGCCCACCCGTGGCAAGCTATCTAGTCCTCTTGCCTAATCCCTTTGTTAATGTGCTAGCACAGCATCCCTTTTTCTTGGTATTTTGATCACAGGATAAAATCTTTTCAGCTGGCATGCTTCACCCTGATTTATGGAGCATCTTTTCTTTTCCTGGAACAGTCCCTGTTTCCGGGAGGAGTAGAGGGGAAAAAAATAAACCCTCAAAGGTTTCCAGTTCTTGTGTGCAAAGCAAGAAGAGAGGGACAGGCAAGCTTCATTCTAATAAATTCCAGGTATTGTTTTCTAAATGTTATGATGGGTATGAAACAGCTTTACTCCCGCAAAACTACTCATGAGTCACAGGCATGACGCCCTGGTTTATTTTACTGATTATGATTGTGCCATACTTCAGCAAAATAATCTGCAGTGCCTGCCAAGCCGAGCATCGGCGACAGCAAAGAAATGTGCTCCATGCCACTGAAATGTGGTACGTCAGAGCATGTAGTTCAAAGCCTTATCAGAACGCCCCGTTCATCCTCTATGTTTGAAAAGCCACAGCAGCTGGTGGAAAGCAGGAGTATGCCTAACTGCCCTCAGCAATAGCTCTTCCAGGTTACAGATGCTGTATGTTACAGGCTGAGAAACAGGCAAACCTAATTAGCTTTTACTGAACGGGTTCTGCTGTGGAAGCTGAGGCAGTTGTTATCTTTCCAGGGACTGTACAGAAGGAAAGGAAGGACCCTGAGTTCAGTTCTGCCTTCAGACATCAGGCTCAGAAGTGCTCACAGACTCTTGCACTGAAATCTAAGTGTCCCTGAAGTTGTCTATAAGGAACTGGCGGCTCTGAGGCTGGAGGAAAGGAAATATCTCTGCTGAAAGTAAGTATCCCCAGACTTCCTATCAAGGGCAGCTGTCTCTCTGCAACTCCTCTGTTCTCTTTTCCCAGATCCATATTCTTCATTTGATGGGAAGACCTGCTTAGCATATTAATATTGGTGTGTCTTGTGGGTATTGACACAGAAGGTTCGATTGCAATAGGCTTTACTTCACCCACTACCCAGCTCAGTCTGTGTTCTCTCTCTCTCATAGCTCAGGTCTTCCTGAGAGTGGTGCAGTCTCTCCTGGGGAAATAAATGGGCATGGGCTCAGACAGGTGGAGACCACAAAGGCAGGACATGAAAATAATTCCTTATTCCCTTAGACATGAGAGAGATGATGGTTTTGGCTACTCATTCTCTGGTCCTATTAAAAAGGCTGTCATCTTATGATCAACCCTTAGAGTGGGTTGTGAAGCTTCAGTCTAGCATAGAGATTATAGTATTTTCCTTCTTTAGTAGTGGCAAGCACGTAATGTACAGCAGGTATCACTCTTTGTCAGAAACATGTTTGCTGATAGAAGATTCACAGTCACTTGTTCACTGCTGTAGAGAGTATCTTAATCAACCAGGGCTGCTACTCTTGAGAAATAACATCTTTGAACCATCATGCAACTCACCATTAAAAAATTATTACAGTACTTTCTGTGAGGCATCATTTGCAGTGAGAGACAACTTCTTCTGTTAGATAAACCAATAGCATCAAACTAACAGGCACACAGCCCTTCTTCTGGTCTGAAGGAGAAGTTAGATCCTCAAAGCTAAGTACAATTTGAATGAGATTTTAACTTGATTTAATCTGTTACATGGTTTGAAAGGAAAGGTGGCTGATACCTGTAAAGCAGAGATGGATATTAGAAAGACATAATGCTATGTAAGGTTGGTGGCTCCAAAAAAAAAAGCAAAGTAGTTTACAGATCTACCCTGTAGAAGGAGTAAAGGGTAAACCAAGGGCAGGAAGTATGCAGCAGCAGTATATTCTACAACCCAGCTTTCTTTTCAGTCGGTGGTTTTCAGTATGCAGTACAGATCTGAACTGCGCTTGCCAGACTCTTCTGGTTAAGGTAAATGCATTGAGGGTCATGAGAGAGGTGAAAGGAGCACTTCTAAAAAATGCTGACAGTATGGAGGTGTTGGTTTTGTGCTGACTGCACAGTGGCAATTTGGATTCTTCTAAATTCATAGACCATCACACCCACTTGTACAAAACCAGCAACTGTCTAACCTAACCTGTATGGACACTGAACCTGTATGGATGCTGTAACCACAACATTCACTCACTTAGAGGATGTTCCTCTAGGGTAACGCATCACATTTTTGGGGACTTGCTATATTACAAAAGCAAGTACATGCTGTTTATAGTACATGGGCAGTTGTCACATAGCACAAATAATGGTGAGTGAATGGAAGAAATATGCAGACAAGAATGAATTGCTATCTATAGTGAAAGAAAAGATCCTTGGTGGGAAGGAATTGCTCCCTTCTCCCTAGAATCTTAAAATTATAACCATTTCCATTTCTGTTAGGCACTTAAAATACCAAATGTAACTTTAGAACTCATCTCTCATTTAATCTCCAATGAAAATTTTGCTCTGTAATGGGTTTGCTGTTTTAAAAAATTCTTTTTCTATCCTCAGTTGGTAGAAAACCACAGCTCACTGAAGCCTGTATGCAACATAGTGGCTTTTAACCACCTCCAGCTCTGGAGAGGTTCCTTTGATAAAACTCAATATACTTCCACTACAATCAGGTTTTTTAGCCTCTTTGTGAGTCATATTTCTTCAAAGAAATAATCTTTCTGCTTGGACTAGAATAGGGCTCAAAATAGCTATTAATATTTAAGTAAGTGCTATTTGAATAGCAAAGTACCTTTCATCTGGAGGCCTCAGACTCCTGATCAGCTTCAAATCTGATTCTTGAGTTCAACAGAATATGTTTAAGCTGCCTACTGTGTCAGAGAGAGAGGACCACACACTGTTTTATCTTCTGCATGATGAGAACTGCAGTGCTCCAGAGGCCAAACAATCTCAGCAGAGAGACACTATGGAGAACAAGGGTGATGGATACAGGAATCCTACTGGCCTGCACGAGGATGGGAGGTCAGAACTTTTTACTAGCAGCTGAGGAGTATTCATTCCTGCTCCTTTGAAGGGGACTGCCCCAGTCGTGGAGGGCTTGCTAATAAATCGAACAGGCTGAACTTGCCTACCTGCAGGCCTTTCTTCACTGAGGGTCGGGCACTTGGATCATCAAACAGTCCAAAGATCATTCCACAGTATGGAAAAGTTTTGTTCTGCAGCATTGGAAACCTCAATAGGTAGCATGCAGCCTTACTTCAGTCTCTTGCATCAGAGACTATACACATATGGAATTTATAATTTTATTTATTTTATACTCAGTAAGGAGTTTTTGGACCCCTCCAAGGTCTTCCTTTGGTAGGGAAAAACCACCTCTCTTAGTTCACTCAGGTCAAAAACTCAGTCCCTTGACTCTACCACCTCCTAATATGAGCAACATTGCATTTCCAGGTCAACAGTGTTCCTGAAATCCTCCTTGGCAGCTTGTTCTCAAACAGCTGAATTGGATAGCAGAACGAGGGATAGAGGTGGGTGCCACCAGGTTTGAGCACCATGCAGCTCCCTGTGTGCTCCTGCCAAACACATGACAACCATTCCCAAGTCAGAGTAAAACAAAACCACTGCCACAAGAACATACTGTAGTCAAGCCTATAGTTTGGAAAGCTAAGCTAGAAGTCGAATAACAGGTACATTTAAACCATCAAATCCGAAAAGGCTCTCCAGTGACAATAGGCCTGATGTGCTAGTTCTCAAGCTAGGCTAGGCTTTGTGAAGGGAGAGAAGTTCAAACAGCTCAATAGCATAAAAATAATAGGCAGCTTTATGGAATCATAGTATACATCTCCTAACAAAACTAAAAGGCCTCATCTGTATTCATCAAAAAAATATGATTTTAGTATTTAAAAAGAACATAACAGTCATAAATTGGCATTGGCTTGACAGGGATGTAATTGTGGAACAATTCACAGTACTGGTTTTATGATTAGTGTGGGTGGAAGCATTACAGCTGAAGTCTCCTCATGGGAGGCATAATTAATGCTAAGGTGCTTCTCTCTGGCAAGAGCTTATTACTAACTTCTTGCCACTTTTGCATATCTTCAAGAAGGATTGGATTACATGGGAGGGATTGAAAACAAAACTGGTAATATCCCTACATCTTATAACTCAAGTTCCTGGTAAGCAGGTTATCATCTTTTAATAAATCCATTATGATAATGACTCATGTTCTTTGAGCCTGTAGAGTACAACATCCAGAAAAAAAAGCTCAACATACAAGAAAAGAGCTCTAAGGTATTCCTAATGAAGTTAGGAACTTTTGCTCTCTGTTTCTTTTTTTATTTAACATAGGCCTTGGTGGTAGCTCCAGACATTGAAGTTTCATTGTGTGATGTATGAAGTTCAAATAATGGGGAAGGCCCCATCCTGAAACATGTCAAGGGAAAGACACCACAGATATCAGTCCCAAGGGGGAGGTATAAAAATGCCCTAGAAAGTCTGTTCCCAAAGCTTACCTTGTGAGTGTGAAAAAATCCTCCATCATTAGGAGTGAGCAAGTAACCTCTGGTGAATTGCTGATGTGCGTATCCTGCCACTGTGCTATCCTGATTGGTTTCAGCTCCTATCAAGTCAAATATAGGAATATAATATTTAAACTTCATTTTCTTGCCATCTTTACAGAACCAACAAAGGCAGAAAAGCACATTGTGTTAGGAGGACATAAGGCTGCAGATACCAGCACAACCTCATGGTTAAGAACACCTCTGAGATTTTCAGAGCTGACAGGCCACTCTTCCTTCCTCTCATCTAAATAGCAACACAAAACGGTGGCCTTGCTGCAAGCCAAACCTAATCTTTCAGGAAGCCTAACTACCTCAAACCTCAGATCTCCAGCATTTACACTCCAAGTCTGAAGCATAGCCTCTAGCTTGCTTCAGAGTCTCTTTGAACCATGGAAGCTTTGGCTAGCCTGTCAAACGCTCACTTGAAATTTCACAGCCAACATGTTGTGGGTTAGCCCTGGTAGGCAGCTGAGTCTCACACAGCCCCTCCCTCCCAGTGGGATTGGGGAGAAAATGGAAAGGGTAAAAGCAAGAAAACCCATGGGTTGAGACAAAGACAGTTTATCAGGAAAAGCAAAAGCTGTGAACACAAGCAAAGTGAGACAAGGAGTTCGTTCACCACTTCCCTACCAGCAGCCATCACCTCGAGAACAGGGCTCCATCATGTGTAACAGTTACTTGGGAAGACAAACATAGTAACTCTGAACACCCTTCCACCTTTTTTTCCCCAGCCAGTCTTTTTCCATTAATATGCTATGGAATATACCTTTGGTCAGGTGGAGTCAGCTGTCCCGACTGTGTCCCCTCCCAACTCCCGGTACACCCCCACCCTCCTCGCAGAAAGGAGCAGAAAAGGCCTTGGCTCTGTGCAAGCCCTGCTCAGCAGTAACTACACCATCCCTGTTTTACCAACATTTGTTTGATCACAAATCCAAAACATAGAATCATACCTGCTGCTGTAAAGAAAATTAACTCTATCCCAGTCAAAAGCAGTATGTATGAGGAGAAGATAAGGCCAGTTAAAGACATTTCTGCATGCTTTTGCTTGCAAGAAGACTGTATTTTGCCTGCTTGCTAAGTCGACCAGAAGCTATTTGGCCAAGATAGTATTATCATGAAGATGAGGTAGTACATCCTAGGAACTATACTCACACGTGTGAGTAGTTCACATGCAATCTGCAGGATAACATAACTATCAGTAAGAAGATACAGATGAAGCTCCATGTGGTGGATTGCACGAGCAGAGACTTTTCGTAGTTCTCAAGATATCTCCAGTATTTTGGAAGGACATTTCCTGTATTTTGGAAGGGTTCAGCCAGTTACAAAATCCACTGAAATGCTCTTGCACCAAGCCCCAATTGGGACTTACCCTTATTTTCCTTGCTTGCGTGTTTTGAGATACATAAATAGCTTTGAGAAGAGTCTTTTCAACCCTTGCATTTGATATTAGAAAAAACCCCATATGTGGTGGCTGAACTAGCCACAACAGTACTAGCTAGTACTGAAAATCACAGGAATGGTGGCATAAAGTCTGTTTCTTGGCTGAGAAGCTGACTCAGAGGTTTCCAACACTGATGGATGACACCAAGAAGAATTTGTGTCATGGTAACTACTCACAAGCAACATACTGGATGACAGCCAAGAAACACGGAGGAAAGATTGCTGAAGCTGGGAGGTACAATGTGCACTAGTACTAAATAGTAGGAGAGTGAAGAAAGCGAGTCAGACAATAAACAAGTGATAGGTGGAGCCCTAAATATATTTAATCAGACAGTAAAAATCATGACAAATTTTGAAGAAGAGTGAAAGGAAAATGCCAAGAGGCTGGAAATGAAATAAAGGCAGAGAGAGAGCAATGGATTAAAATTGCTTTAATTTAAAAATGAAACCATAGGGGGAAAATCTATCATTGAACTGGGGAAAAGAGAGAAGGAGCTCTCTATCTTCCTTCATTCAGCATGCAATTTGGGCAACTCAGCTGCAAAGCACAGAAGATTATTTGTATCCACAATGACAGGTATGGTTATTTGAGCTGATACTAAGCTTTTCTGTGTCACCCTCCCACTGTCACACCACTGGAGCAAACAGGGTGGAGCTGAGGCACAGATTCAAAGGGTCTTGCCCAAGATGTCCATAGTGAAGCCAGGAGCCAAAACCAGCTGGTACTTGAGAAAACATGAACCGAAAACCTCTGATACTCGAGACTATTCTTTCTAGCTCCTGCATGACTCTGGCCTAGATACTGTCATGACTAGACTGGTCATCCCAAAGCAGCTAGCACTAGACCAGGACTTTGTGAGTCAGTATTTAGAGCTGTGGATAGGACCCAGACGCATGCATATGTGCCTGGATGTTTGTTTATTTTCAGCAGCTCTGTGACTTTCACCAAAGACTGCTGCTTAGTGTTTACACTGGTAAGATTGATCTTCTAAGAGCTGATTGACTTCAATGGTTTCAGAGATCTGCTATATACATGCTAAGGATCACTATACCTTCCAGTGCTGTGGAGAGCATATACTCTTAGGTGTGGAATGAGTTACTGCTGGGAGATGAAAACATTGCAGCCATGCTCACGTTGCTGTGTGTTAGGAATAACAAGCCTTAGTAAGGGATGTGGCTGACCAGTGAGCTTCAGTGCCATGCAGGCACAGCTTTGGGGATCTAAACTGGTGCTAGCTGAAAAACGCTTAGTATGGGCAGCAAAGACAGTGATGGAGGGCTTGTAGCTTGGAATCAATCATGTTACCTTCTTTTTTTTCTTTCTACTTGTTTCCATTCTTGTAAAGGTGTGTACAGCCTGTGCCTCAGAAACTCACACAGCTTGATTTGAAGCGGAAGCTGTCTTTTCAATGCAGTAATTGTCATGTTGTGTGTTAACCCTGGTAGGCAGCTAAGCACCACACGTGGTCGTTCACTTCCACCTCCCATTCCCAGTAGGGCAGGGGAAGGGGAAAAGAAGAGTAAAAGCAATAAAACTTGTGGGTCAAGACAAAAATTGTTTAATAACAATTAGCAATTAACAAAAGAGAAGTGGAAGAAGAGAATGAACAGAAAACAAACGATGCAAAGGCAATCACTCGCCACCTCCCATGGGTGGACCGATGCCAGCCCATGAGCAAAAGAAAGGTGGTTCATCTCCCTAGACCCTCTCTTGTCAGCTTTGTTTCTGAGCGCGATCTTGTGCGGCATGGAATATATCTTTGCTTAGTTCAGGTCACTTGCCAGGTTATGTCCCCTCCAAACCCCAAAACTATCCACTGCTGGGGAAATACCAGTGGAACAAAATCTGAATGGAGGCCTGTGACTAGCGGTGTTCCCCAGGGCTCGGTGTTGGGTCCAGTCCTGTTTAATATCTTCATCAACGACCTTGATGAGGGAATAGCATCCACCCTCAGCAGGTACGCTGATGATACAAAGCTGGGAGGGGTGGCTGACACGCAGAACACTGCGCTGCCATCCAGAGAGACCTGGACAGGCTGGAGAGCTGGGCAGGGAGAAACCAGATGAGGTTTAATAAAAGCAAGTGTAAAGTCTTGCACCTGGGGAGGAATAACAGTCAGTATCAGTACAGGCTGGGGGATGACCTGCTGGAGAAGAGCTCTGTGGAGAAGGACCTGGGGGTCCTGGTTGATGACAGGTTGGCTATGAGCCAGCTGTGTGCCCTGGTGGCTAAGAGGGCCAATGGGATCCTGGGATGCATCAGGAAGAGTGTGGCCAGCAGGTCTAAGGAGGTGATCCTCCCCCTCTACTCTGCCCTGGTCAGGCCCCACCTGGAGTATTGTGTTCAGTTCTGGGCTCCCTGGTATAAAAAAGACAGGGATCTCCTGGAGAGAGTCCAGAGAAGGGCTACGAAGATGATTAAGGGCCTGGAACAGCTCTCATATGAGGAAAGGCTGAGTGAGCTGGGCCTGTTCAGCCTGGAGAAAAGAAGACTGAGGGGGGGCCTAATTAATGTTTATAAATATCTTAAGTATGGGATGCAGGGGGAATTGGCCAACCCCTTTTCAGTGGTCTGTGGAGACAGGAGAAGGGGCAATGGCTGTAAATTGGAGGACAGGGAGTTCCGCACCAACATGCAGAAGAACTTTTACACAGTGAGGGTGACAGAGCCCTGGGACAGGCTGCCCAGGGAGGTGGTGGAGTCTCCTTCTCTGGAGATATTCAAGACTCGTCTGGACGCCTATCTGTGCAATATGTGCTAGGGAGCTGCTTTGGCAGGGGGGTTGGACCCGATGATCTCTCGAGGTCCCTTCCAACCCCTACGATTCTGTGATTCTGTGATTCTGTGAACGTGCAGAGAGAGAAACCAAGAAGGCCATGATGCTGATGAACACTGTTCAGCAATAGCAAAAACATCAGTGCATTATCAGCAGTGTTTTGGTCACAGATCCAGAATAAACTGTTGTACGAGCTGCTATGAAGAGAATGAAGTGCTTTCCAGCCAGACCCAGTACACCACATGACATGAATGTTACTTTGAGAGGTCTGTGTTGGAAAGATGCTGCTTTACATTAGTCTTCCAGAATACCTCCCATGCCAGGTCTTTTCAGCTCACCAGGCTTCATACTCAGTGTCTCTGAACTCGGTTTCCCTATCATGTCCTAAGAAGAACAGATGACAACAGAATTCTGAAGTTAATGTAAATGCAAAACATTTTTTGAGTCATAGAGTGTCTAAGCTTCTGAAACACTGGTATGACTTCAGAAAGCACTAAAAATTCTGTATTCTGGCAACCAGTTGAACAGTTGATGTAGGTGTGTCTGCCCTAGAGGGACAGGGGATGGGAGAATGGCACTCATTGCCTAGTGGAAACTTGTCTGTCTGTAATTTGGTGAAACAGGCTCTGTAGGTGTCCTTTCCAATCCTTCTCCCCTTGACTCTAAGCAGCAGGGAGAGCTGAATGCCCTAGGCTTGGCTTCTGGATGGTTACAGAAGATGAATCATGCCTCTCGCCTTTCTGTCACCCCCAGCTACATATAAAGATAGAAGACTTTTATGTTCATTGATGCTTTTGTTCAAAGGCTCATCAGCAAAGGCAGTTACTGGGGGAAAAAAGAAACCAACAAGCCAGATACATGGGGCAGGAGAAATTGCATTTCCTACAACGTGCTTAGCAATGAGGATTGTCCCAGTTTTGGGGCATCTGTAATCAGAAACTGAATGAAAACCTCAGGGTCACACACCATGTGATAGCGAGCAGATATGCAACCAACAGAGAAGTGTGTAAGTTCAAATCTTACCCTCTAAGAAGAGGAGAGTAATATTAGATTGACTTGTGGATGAGCTTCCCCCCTCCTCCCTGGCCCCACTGTCAGGGATATTGCAACGCTTAAGAAGGATCAGGGTGTGTTGTACAGTTGACAACTTTCCCATCCCAAAGGGAGGAAAGCTTTTGCTTAAGTTGTGACATAAAGAGTAGGAAGCTGCAGCTTTGTTAACTCATTGCTTTGTTACAGCAAAAACATCTATTTTTTTGGTTTTGCCTATCCATCAATGCCAAGTTTAGCTCACAGATATTTAAATTGAGCAGTTTGGGCTTTTCAGCTAGTAGATTCATTCACAAAGATTTTATATCCAATCTACAGAAAAGAGCAGTTGTCCACCCATCTGCTTGCCAAATATGATCATCTATCAACCAAGCTAATGCACAGTGTCTGGGTACTCCCTCACGTATGGCAGTGGCAGATTTACAAGTGGTAGCTGTCAGAAACAACTATGGGATACATCTGACAATAAATAGGAAAAGTCTTGAAGATGTTAAAACCATCTGATAAAGAAGTTTATGTGTGTCCTGGCACATTTTCATTACTGCAGCCTTTTCTTGCCCACCTACCATCTCCTTGTCCAGACTGATCTGTTCTGTACTTACCCTTTTCACTCTGGAGAAGGTTGTTAGAATTACAGCTGGGAAGGAAACATGGAAATCAGAAGGGATAGCAGTAAGCTCCAGGAAAACCCTGACAGTTGAAGATCTACCCCAGATTAAGGTTCACCTCATCACTGAAGGCTCACTGGGGAACAGATATCCAGAACAGTGAGCTCCACATTGGCAAGACTCAGTCTTAAGACATTTTCAGTAGTCCACACTACAGGGAAATAGTCACTTTGGAAAAAAAATGTCTTGAAAGAGAACAGAAATCATGAGGAAACTTATTGCAGATGTCACTCAGCAGCAGCAACCTACCAGGGTCTGGTTTACAAGAGTATCACACTACAGAGCAGATACAATAACAATTCAAATATAAACATCAAGCTGGTGTTTATTGGGCAGAACTAATGGCAATACCAGTCAAGCAATTTCATTCCCCAGGCGTTTCAGAAAGTGACTTGCACAGCCAGGCAGGCTGGGTGCATGATGTCGGTGACAGCTCTTCAATGGTAGGTTGTAGAAGCAAAGAGTAGCATCAAAGAGTCTTGGCACATTTGCTCTGTTAGGTACCTTACTGAGAGTGAGAAGCACAAGAAGGACACCTGGAGTAATTGGAATAACTATAACCTTTCCAGCAGGTGTAGCTGCAAGGCAGAGTAAAGACATTTTGGATCTAGTCCCTTGCAGAGACACAGAGGCCAAGGACCTGCAGTAGGCAGGACACACGAGATGCTCACCTCAGACTTCTAGGCCCTCAGAACAGATCAGAGTCTCTCAACAGCAGCAGTAAAATAAGATATCTGAGAACAGACCTGAAGGGAAAATGGAACATACTACAGAAGCAAACTTTCCATCTCTCAGCCCAAATGTGCCTTACTAGCAGCTGTGGCCCTAGACTGCCACTGCTCCAGCAGAAAAACCTGGTTTACTGTGATCTCAGAGCACTAGCAGAAGCTTGCTTTAGAAGACGATGTACACATAGCCTCTTTACTGCAAAAACTGGATATACATCCCAGATTCATTTTATCCTCCAAACACTTCTTAGGCCATCCCATTCCCATCTCTAAACACCCTTGTGAACACACCAGAAAAATAACACTCGCCCTTTAAAAGATTTACACTTAGCTCAGCCCTTTCCTCTGGTTATTTAGCTTGGCATTTTTTCAATCAATGCTCTGAGGCACTCTGAAAATGGGGGTTGTGTCAAGTTCATGTTTTCCTCAACACCTGTACTGTGCTGCCATTCCTTCTCTTCACTGAAGGCTGAGGTGGGGAAGGAAGAGATAAGGAATAAAGGTTTTGCTGCCCTTCACTTCCAGCAACACATCAAATGGTCCCAAGCTATTAATAAGACAGTGGGAACTATTTTCAAGCCCACTTTTTCATAGGTGACAAAGGCTGAAGAGCCCTAGTAACTTCAGATACTGCCACTGGAGCTCTCATTGCTGTTTGATTCTGGTTTTAACTACCACCTAGGCTGGGCGGTGCATTCAGTCTCAGCACAGACATCCCTATACAGTCAATTGCATTTCTCCAAAAGGGATTCACCAAAATCAGCGTGCTCAGCAGGAAACAAGCAAGGACATGCCCAACCTGTTTCTCCACAAGCAGAAGAGACAGAAGGTCTCCTGCATTTAAGGATGCTACCCTGCTCACTGGCAGCTAATGGGTTTCTTGCCCCAAACGAGGTTAATTTTTCAAACCAAGCAGTTTCACAGGTACTAGGATATGCACTACTATAGCACTAGTCAGAAACAGTTTTTTCCAGTGCCTAGGAGCTCATGTTTTTGTTGCCAGTGCCAAAATTGTTTTCACCACTTTGCAACTCACCAACCTGGGTCAGAAAGAAGAGTTCACTCACTAAACCTTATGGTCAGGAGCATCTTTTCATTCCAAAGGGATGGATGACTAATGGATATTGAAGTAGCCTAAGCCAACTGTAGCTCAGTGTGCTCTCCCAAGAGCCTGAAGCCAAAGCATCTGCTGAGGTGTACAACACAGACTGCATCTGTATTTGTTCAGGACCACCCCTTTCTGAAAATAGTGCTGAAGAAGCACCATGGGCCAGCTTGATTTTCCATCATATAGAGTATGAAGTACAACAATGGCTCTACAAAAGTCTTGAGTAATGTTTATTTCCAGCTGAAACAGGCCATGCAGCTTTGCTGAGCAACAGCATTGCCATTCTTCCTTGGGCTAATGGCAGCAGTCCTTAAGAAGCCTAGGGAAAAGGCCTTCTCTATGACAGGGTAGTCTTTGAGGACCCTTTTCCCAAGAGACTTCCCAAAAATCTTTTCCTGGGGCTTGGTTCCCAAGATGTTTGTGTAACTTCACTGACAGGCGGCAGGTCCCACCCTCCATGACTAGTGGACACAGAAGCAGGCTAACCCAGTTGTAACCTGCATGCTGTCAGGGGGCTCTTAGATTCTTGGCTTCCCAGCAATGCTCCCCAGTACCTGCTGGGGAAGGGACGGCCAGCAGCTTTCCATTTTGTGAGAAACAGGTAGCTGATTTAACAGGGTAAATATCAGAAAACCAAAGCCTCTTCATTAAACCAAGTTATCAAGCTAGCTTTACACCTGAGATATGAGCAGAAGGTCAGGGCTGAGGATGGAAAAGAGCTGTCCTGCTAATGTTCTGGCTTCACAAAAGATCAGCAAGGTCAGAAGACCCCACCAGAGCAGGGATAACCATTGTTTCCTAGAATCAATGTGCACTGACCTGAATGTGCATAGAGCCCCATGTCCACAATGAGGAGACTTTCTGCAGCTGCAGGATCAGCTGCCTCCTGAAAAGAGAAACCCCTGTGCTTGAGTGGTGGATTTATCTTGCACAAGGCGCAGGTTCCCCTGTCAAGCAGCACCTGTTAAGAGATGCTCACAGATAACCCCATTTCTCCGGGTCTTGGTCTGTCAGCTCCTTTTTCCAGTGTTCAGGTTGGGTGAGCATCCCAATGCACAATTCATAAGCACTGTTGTCGTGCTTAGATTAACTGTTGAGGGCTTTACCAAGGGGAGATTCCACTGCATTAGAAAATGTACATCATCATTATTTATTAAGTAAAAATTCACTGTCTTTAGTTTTCACTGCACTGAGTTTAGGTAAGGATATAAAGGATATAAATTCTGAACTTGCCTTGCACTCACACTCTCTTGAGCACTTAAAATTTATGGGCAAACACTGCCACGATACCCATCTGTTTGAGGGGGCATGTCAAAGCAAACACGCTTTCACTTAGGAAGCAGCTGGACCACCAAACCACTGCATGGCATCAGCAGTACAACAGGATACTGACAAAAACTCTGTCCTGTGCCTCTTTCCGTGGGGTTTTGCCCACCTGAGACATACTCAGGTCTTGTCAGTGTCCCGTTTATTAACCAGGACGTTCGTCACCTGGCTTTATTCCCAGCGAGGGGAAGCTGAACCAAGCCACCCATGGCACATTCCAGCTACTTTCTCTCTTGTGCTGAACGAGGGTTTGATTACTATGGTGACTATCCAGTTGTTACAGGATTAGGGTGGCAAATCGCTTTGGGTAATTATTTCTTGATTTCCTCAAATCCAAAGCAACTCTTGCTTACGTTGCTCTCTCTATCTGTGTTTTAGGGAGCTGAGATATTCACTAATTGCTGAACCTCTACATAGCCAAGCCTGCAAAAGGGGAAACAAAAACCAACCCTGCAAGTGGCGAGAAGCCCACATCCCATGTTGTCCAAAGGATCTCTGCCATACGCAGGCACAAGGCTACATGGGTTTCCCAGGTTCGTGGCATAACCTTGGTTTCTGGATCAGACTGCAGAAATTCAGACTGAGAATCAAAGCCAGACACCTTGAAAAAGCAAAAGCTCTAGTGCATACAGCTTGCCTGCCAGGTCAGGACACCACACTCTCCTGCTCTGACACACCATTAATAGATTAAAAGATTGTGATGTCAAAGTCGAATTCACTGTCAGTTCTCTCAGTGGTAACTGAGGGGCTGTTGAAGCCGAAACAGGTGTCTTTGTAGAACTAGTGGTCATTAAGAGGGCAATAACTGATGAAAACACGAGCATTTCAAGCAGTTCAGTTACTTTTAATCATCCTTAGCTGGCAGTATTAAAAAAAAAAATAAAATTCATTTTTCTGCTCCCTTGAGGAATGGACAAAATTCTAATTTGTAACTGAAATGATGCAGGGGAGCCATAGGCTTTCTTCACTTCTGACAAAGAGTGAAAAGGGAGAGGAGCCACACTTGATTTTTCTTTGCTGTTGCTTTGAAGTAGCCATTGTAATGACCAGCAAGAGGCTGCATCGAAGTTCAGCCTCCACTTACAAGTTTTGTTGCCAGATCTTTATTTGCTATGAATTTGTAAGGAATTGTTTTTCACAGCAATGATTTTCTGGGCTGGGATAAGCTCTTTCATGGCCATAGATACACTGACACATTTCCTTGCAAAATGACTCTTATTTTACTAAGACAATACAAGGGACAACACTATATGGATTTAAGTGTTCACCAAGATAAGCTACATTTTCATTAGACACTGTATCAAGAGAGAGGTTGGAAAAGCTCTCCTGTAAATAAGCCAGACACCATGTTCTGACACCCTCAAAATATGCTAAAGGATTGTGGGTTTGGTATTTTATAAAACCTTAGCAAGACATGGTTTGCTGGGAGATGCTGTTTCTTCTCACAGACAAACTACAATAGGAAAAAACCCACCTGACCCACCCAAGGGCACACCAAGTTTAGGTCTGAAGCAGAAAGAGGAGACTTCAAGCTGAAATTTGAGGCAGTTGATCTGAGTTTCACTGATTCTGTTCATTGGTTACTCAGCTTAAGAGGAAAAGGAAAGCATGGGGCAGACAAGAGCACTGGCGAGGGGAACTGCAAGCACCGTGTTAAGCCACAGGGGACAGACATGCCCCCCCCAAGTCATTAGTGTGGCAGAGCATATGATCTATATTCATGTATATGAGGTGGATGGAGGCTTTAAATTGGATGGAGTAGGTGAGAGAGACGTTTCGAGACAACAGTACCAATGGGTTCAACTAGAGATTAGTCTCAGTGGACAAAGTGATGTATAAACAAGTCTGAGAAACACTTGTCCCAAACAGCTTGTATAAGCAGAAACCGGTGTGTTATTCCATCCAGAACTCCCTTCCTTGTCCCTGTTCCCTGAGCACTTGTGATCACAGCATTGCAAAGGCACGATCAAAGGTCCTCTTGAGTGGAGTTTTTGAAAGACTACAACTCAAATATAAATAAACTCTTTCAATACAAGCTAAAGCTCAGAGAAGATCCTATGTGTTTTCAACTGAGTGCTGCTGTCCTGCAAAAAGAGAAGCAGCAAGGTGAGTGATTTCTCCCTGAAAGGGGATTGATTAATACACCTCGAAAACCACAGCAGGCTGCCCAGACAGGCCAGCCTGCCTCCTCTTCCATGCAGCACTTAGAACCCTTTAAGCAACTCATGCCTACCCAGTTGGGTTTAGCCAGTTAAGGGAATTCATAGAATCATATAGTAGTTTCAGCTGGAAAGGACCTTCAAGATCATCGAGTCCAACCATCTGTCCAGCCCTACCAGGTCCACACTATACCATGTCACCAAGTACATCATCTACTCTTCTTCTAAACACCTCTAGGGATGGTGACTCAACCACCTCCCTGGGCAGCCTGTTCCAGTATCTGACAACCCTTTCAGTAAAGAAGTTGATCCTAAAATCCAACCTAAACTTCCCTTGATGCAACTTTGGACCGTTTCCCCTTGTCCTGTCACTAGCACCCAGGGAGAAGAGACTGATCCTCACCTCACTACAACCACCTTTTAGGTAGAGAGTGATGAGGTCTCCCTCAGTCTCCTTTTCTCCAGACTAAACAATCCCAGCCATGTCCCCAGCTCTTTCTCAGGAAGAGGAGACTGCAGTAGCTCAGCACATAACCTGAAGCTTTGCTGCCAAGTTTTCAGCAGTTTGCAAAAAGAACAACAGGGAAGTTATTAAATTATTAAACTTGCTTCACTAGTTGCAAAATACACAGAGGAATCTGTGCACACGAGTCCTGCTAACCAGGAAATCTATTATTTAAGATTTCAGTATTCTTTACAGGAAAATAATTGCCCAGGATTTTCTGCACCAGAAAAAGAACACTGTTAAATTAGCAACTATACCGGAGAAGTCCTGTTAGTAGGCTTATTTTTCCTAGGAGTGTGGTGGGTTGACCCTGGCTGGATGCCAGGTGCCCCCCAAAGCCACTCTATCACTCCCCTCCTCAGCTGCATGGTGGAGAGAAAGCACAATTAAATGCTCACAGGTCAAGATAAAGGCAGGGAGAGCTCTCTCACCAATTACTGTCACAGGCAAGAGACTCGACTTAGGGAAATAAATTTAATTCATAACCAACCAAATCAGAGTAATGAGAAATAAAACCAAATCTTAAAACCCCCTCCTCCCCAGCCCCTCCTTTTTTCCAGGCTTAACTTTACTCCCTATTTTCTTTACCTTCTCCCCCCGAGCAACACAAGGGGACAGGGGGTGGGGGTTAAGGTCAGTTCATCATATATTGTCTCTGCTGCTCCTTCCTCCTCAGGGGAAGGGCTCCTCATACTCTTCCCTTTCGCCAGCAAGGTGAACTGCTCCAATGGGAGTCTTTCCCATGGGCTACTTCACCAACTGTTCCAGCATGGGTGTCTCACAGTGCCACAAGTCCTGCCAGCAAACCCGCTCCACCGTGGGCTCCTGTCTCCATGGGGCCACAGGTCCTGCCAGGAGCCTGGTCCAGTGTGGGCTTCCCATGGGCTCACAGCCTCCTTCGGGTGTCTCCACCTGCTTCACCATGGGGTCCCTCCACAGGCTGCAGGTGGAGTCTCTGCTCCCCATCATCCTCCATGGACTGCAGGGGGACAGCCTGCCTCACCATGGTCTTCTTCAGGGGCTGCAGCGGAATCTCTGCTCTGGCACCTGGAGCACCTCCTCCACTCCTTCTTCACTGACTTTGGTGTCTGCAGGGTTGTTTCTCTCATGTAGTCTCTCACTCATCTCTTCTGGGTGATGTTGTACAGCAGGTTTTTTCCCTCCTCTCAGTTCTGTTACCCCAGAGGCACTACCAGCATGGCTGATGGGCTTGGCCTTGGCCAGCAGCGAGCCCGTCTTGGAGCTGGCTGGCTTTGGTTGTGTAACACTAGGGAGGCTTCTAGCAGCTTCTCACAGAAAACCACCCCTGTTGCCCCCTGTTACCAAAACCTGGACACACAAACCTAGTACAAGGAGAAATGGTGTAGAATCTTGAAGGTACAGTAGATGAATCTATTTCAGTTATTTACACACTTTTTTGGACTTAATATGCTGCCATATAGAACCCAATCTGCTTTTATTCAATTGTCTTGTTGAATGGCTGAGAGAAGAGGGCAGAAGATGACTACCCTACCTAAAACTTGCAATGGTGTTTAGGAGCAAGCCCTACTTCTCCAGTCTGAGCTGTCAGCGGCATTGGATGCCCTTTTGAACAGTGTTTCAGCCTGCTGCAGAGGTAGGAGACAGCTCTTCCCTAAGACACACACCACAACTGCTCAAGCCAGTGGGCACAGAGGTGCTCAGCTGCTCTTTGGGCCTCAAGAGTTAGCTTTTCTGGTCCCATGCTTGGGTACCTACCTTCAGGTTCCTAATTTTTCTAAGTCTTGCCCCCAAGATTTAAGTGTCACACTTTATGCACCCTCTTTTCTTTCTCCTCCCAGCAGTCTAAGAGCACCTGTGGAGACCTTTCATCATTCAGAGCATGAACAACTGTACAGAACATTCAAGACAGTAAAGGCTTTTTTTTTCCCCTTTTCATTTTATAGTGCTCAGAAGCCCCTGGACTGTAACCTTCCTGGCCCAAATTTCTTTCATCTCCCAAGCAGCTGAGGTTTAGAGCTGTCACCCATATCTCCCGTATCGCCACGCTGGAGCATGCACGAGCACAGCCCCACCTGTTCCTCCTGCACGTTTGTCCTTGCACCCATGTGGGGGGTAGTTCTCACAGCTTTCACTGAAGCAGATGACCCTTCTCTAAAACGATTGGTCTCCCCTTCACCTTCCTGGGAGCCAATGCTCAGAATTTTGATTTGTGTTCTTCTGCACAGACCTCTGTGTGATGGAAAGGGCCACCATCCAAAGGAGAGAGCAGCAAGGCCAGAAGGGGAAACAGGATAATGAATGCCCCTCTCCCCATCCTGAGCTGGTCAAGCTCTTCACAGCTTTTTTGCATCTTTATTGGCAATGAGCCAGGCATTTCTTCCGACTTAAGTGAGGAGAAAGCTTGTACTGTACCCTGCCTTAACTAACACACCTGGCTTTAAATACACATTAGCAAATCCTTCTCTTGCACAACCAAGTCTAGTTGAAGGAGCAACCTGAAGTTACTCCTCTGCCACAGTATCCAGTGTCTCTTCCCCACCCATTTTCTGTCAGTCTCCTGCAAGATGGATACAGAGTCTGAGTCTTCTGCAAGTGACTCAGATGTCTTGGTTTACTTGCTTTTAAATTCACAATGACTACATCTTCCTCGCCTTTTCTCAGTGCATTTTAAATGAGTTCTTATTTAAAAGAGGAGAAAACGCTTTCAACAGGACCTTGTTTTCTCCCTGCAGATACAAGTACAGGTGGGATTGCCAGCATGTATTTTTCCATAAGAAATATTTACAAATTGGCAACAAACCCCAGACTTTCCTCTTTGACCTCTACAAGCCCAATCATCAATAACAGAATCAATAAACCCACCAGGAAGCCTCAGAACGCACCAGACGCGCAGCCTCTTCACGGGTCAGTGCAGGAGAATACACACCAGGAGGAATATTCTGACATTTTAAGGTTTAATACCATTATCTGCATCCTAGGGAACCCCTCGCTCCCCTCTGGAGCATCCAGCATCAGCTCCTGGCAGATGTCAGACACTTGGACAGGCAACAGCTTGACACCTTTCTGCACCTACCAGAATGTCTTACCTGTGTTGCCACAGCAACTCGGCATGCCCGGCTTGTTTGAAGAGAGTCATCTGTTTCCATAGGAACAAAGCATCCAGGCCATGAAATTTGGCCAATAAAAGGAAAATCAAAGCATGAAAGACAGGTAGTTAATTAAGAGGTGTATCTCTATTGCATACACATGGGGCTGGATGGAGAGACAGCCAGGGAACGTTTACTCTGGTCCAGGACTAAGTAAATTTGGACTCTGGCTAGAACATGAAGTCACTGGACACACGCTAAGGCAGCTCTATGAAAACATGAATCCAGCTCCCCCCCCAGTTACTGATGTATTCAATATTTAGAATATCTGTTCAAGCAGTCGAAATCTGGGACTGGGGTAAAGAGAGCTTTGTACAATTTTGGGTTTTAATTCCGATTTTTCCACATTCATGCTGTCAGCCTAGGAAAATCTCACTGCCCGGAGGAGATTTAAGTACCTGTAGAAAGGAATCAAATGAAGCAAGATTATTTTTGCTGACAATTGTGTGAAA
Organism: Porphyrio hochstetteri; assembly: GCA_020800305.1. Taxonomy (NCBI): domain Eukaryota; kingdom Metazoa; phylum Chordata; class Aves; order Gruiformes; family Rallidae; genus Porphyrio; species Porphyrio hochstetteri. The sequence continues at coordinate 87,726,953 of CM036907.1, forward strand.
GCAAGAAAGACCCTGTGTGTAGCTCTGGGTTGCCACTGGGCATCTTAAAGGGCACTGGGCATCCTGAAGCCCACACCCAGGTCAGCTGAGCCAGCTCTCAGACCTGCGCAGGCTGTGCTGATTTGAGCTGTAGGGATCAGATGGATTCAATAGATGTTTGGTACAGGGTCAGTATTGCTCAGCCATAGGTGCCTCATTTTAGGCATCTTGGTTTCAAGTGAAATTTGAACTGCAGTGTAATTAACTGCTGCGGGGTTTTTTGGTCATTATCTCCCCCCCGCCTTAATTTCTAACTGTGCAATACTGTGTATGAATGAAAGAATGGGAAAACATCTCAACTTGACAAAAACTGTTAGGGTACTTCTAGTGCCATCCTACAAATCAAAAAAAAAAAGAAGAAAGCGTCGCTACCAGCCAGTGTTTGTGCTGAGAGAACTGTTTGGTGTGTAAAGCACACACTGACATGTTTCTAACTGCAGAACATGCCCCGTGCACACACAAACCCCAGCAGTGCCATCGATTAGAGCACAACTACAAAGCAGGTGATGTATTGCTTTGCCTGCCTGCTGCTAGCTTGCTTTCCTGCTGCTTTGGAATTCAACTCTTCCTGGGGACATTACAAACTGGTCAGACTTTGATGATGGGCCCTAGGGCTAGGAAAGCCTCAGGTAAGCTTGGTGATGGGGCAGTCTTACCTAAAAGCTGGCTGCTGCCAAGGAGACAGGTTCTACCTGACTGGGAGTTGGCAGGAGCTACAGCACATCTGTTCTAAGCATGAAAATCAAGTTTGCAGTATAGTTACAGCTGTGGGGTTGCAGGGCATCAGTACAGGTGTGGACATCCAGTGCACCTGAACCTCTGTTACTGAACCCTCACAACTCACGGGCTCAACTTTAGAGGAGCTCAGTGGATGGGAATTTGGGACAGTTCTTAAAATTCCTCCAGCCTGCTCCCACTGTATCTCATCTAGTCTGTGTGGCTAAACATGATGATGAGTGTCAGGAGCGGTCCCTGCTACAGAACTCATCAACACAGACACTTGCAAACAGTTAACAGAAATTATTCCTACAGAAATGTAAGACCAAGGAGAGACTTTCCTGCATAGCCGAGACATTTAAGAGATGCTTTGTCTGGTCTGAAGACAATCAGCAGCAACGCATTGTGCACGTTCTACTGCTGCTGTCCTCCTTACTGCAGAACAAAAGGTTAAGGGGATACACTGCTGAAAAATTATGATAAACAGAGGAGGTACGTGGTCTTCAGAGTGGGATGGGTGGGTTATGGTCTTCAACAACAGAATCTGCATGGAACCCAACTATGGAATAACAAGAATTGTTACCATGAAGAGGTTATTTTGCACACACATTCATAGAATCAAAGGACAATTTGGGTGTAAAGCAACTTCAGGAAGTTTCTAATCCCGACCAGGCTACTCAGGGCAGTATCTAGTCAGGTCTGGAAAGCCCCCGAGGGCAAAGACTAAACCACCTCTCCAGAAGGTTCTTCCAGCCAAGGTTTCCACAGAATCATGTTCCAGATCAGCCCTGGAAGCATTCATCTGAAGGTGTGAAGTACTTTATTTCTCTGGCAATTTTTTAAAAATTACTGAACCCGCTTTGCAATATGCCTTATAAACACCAGCTCACACAGGAACGCAGAGCAGCTGCCAGTTTGAGCACATCACCAGCAATAAAGGTTAATTGCAAGAGAAAACCAGACTGTTGGCAGCTCCATTTTAACAGCCACATAAGGCTGTGATGCTACCTAATGCAAGGAGGCAAACGATGAGCATCACTGCCTTCAAATAACCAATTTACTTGTTAATATAAATCAGCCTTGATTTTAAATGGTCAGCCTGATGCCCATTCACTTTGGTAATTACAAAATTTTTGACCTGCAACAAATCTTTCAAGTATTAGAGCAGTTTAGGTAAAACTTCAAGGTATGCTTCAGCCTTTTAACAGATAGTACTGTATCTGGATTAGGAAGTTGCAATAATGTCAAATGGCCTTTTGTTGCTAAGCTACTTGTGCAAAGCAAGTTATGAGTAATAACAGATCTATTCAAAACTTCAAAGGAAATCAGAGGCTTTTAGAAGTATGACAATTTATCCCAAATTACATCTTAAAAATCCTCAAAGTGCCTCAAGTTTTGAGCGCCTATCTTGAGGGAAACAAGCAACTCTACTCATCTCACCAGAAAGTCTACTTACGAACTTGGGAATGAGTGTTTCTCCACTTCATTTCATCACAGATGTCAAAAATTACGACTGCTCTCCACTACACACTTGGATGTGATCTGTATTTAAACTATTGCAAAAAAGTGCTTAAATAGGTAATTCCTATTGGAAATGTAGAACACCATGCTTAAAGTGCTCCTGAAGTGGTTTAGAAGGAATTGCTGTAGGCATATCACCCACAACAAGGTCAGAGCAATAGAGATCTTAGGTGGAAACAAAACATGTGGGGACTATTGTATTTTTTCCAAGCCATGTAGCACTAAAAGCCATGTTACAGACCTATCAGCAAGAGGAGGAGGAGAGGAGGGAAACACATCAGTATTTTATGAGATCATAAAAAAATTAGTTTGTTTCTGAAAATTTCCATTCAAATTGTGATTTAATGTGCAGATTTTATGGTGTAACTTCCAGAAATCTTGGGGGGGTGGTTACTTAGGGATATGGTTTAGCATAGAACACGATGGTTGGACTCGATGATCTTAAAGGTCTTTTCCAACCTTGTGATTCTGGGGGGCGGGCTTGTCATGCTTCAGTTTGGTTTGTTTTTAACACTGCAAAATAGGATGCAGCAGTCTGAGGTAAAAGGCAGAAGATGTATTTCCAAGGTATCGATAATATACCTTCTTGGGAGGGAGAAGGCACTTTATTTTCACTGTGTGTAGCATGAGCCACTGCTGTTGAAGTCATCAAAGCATGCTACTTACATTTATGACCATCTTTTAAAACAAGGTGAGTGTAGTTTTGCAATGCAGGGATTTTTCTAGAAAAGCAGCTAAGGGCTAGCATGATATAAGATGGAGGTTTCTGTGGCTTCTCCCTAAAATCAGGTTTGCTGAGAAGATAAAAACACATGGGAAGAGACAGGAGAGCAAACTGATCTGCCTACCTGTGTAATGAATCTCCTGCAGACGAGTCGGAACAACAGATGCACTGAAATAATAACAAACACCCTGTAAACAGAGCATTAGAAAGTTGGGTTTGGTGGTTTGTTTGTTAATGGAGACCAGCTAAATAATTGCCGCCTTCAGATTACTTACATTTACTGGGTGGTTTTACTGAGGATGCTGCTCTATAAACAGTTCTCTCTGTGAACACACAAACATCTCCTTGAGCAGCAGCACAGGAATCATCAACTAATGCCACCTCCCGCTGGCTCCTCTGCCCTTGCTTTAATCAGGCTTTGAGTAAGTCAGTCTTCCAGAACTAGAACTGCTTTATCTGCAAACTGAGCCTTCCTATCAGCAACGGCCTTCCTCACATTTATTAAAGGCAACAAAATAAAAAAACCAAGTTGAGTTAAAAAATACAACTGGCAAGTAATCGTTGCAATTGATCATCCCTTTCCATCGGCCGCAGCACACAGCTGCTAGCTATAAAGCTGTCTTGCTAATGAATTAACATGTATAATTGGGACTTCACTCTGCATGTCTTCAACTACAAAATGCCATGTAAACCCTGCACACTGCATATTGACTATTGTATTTTTCACGTTTCTTGTGTGGACAAACACTTAAATATTTTATGAATAGCTTCCTGGCAGACTGTTATTATTGTACTGAAGCTATTTACTTCCAGCTATTTCCTAATTACACAAAATACACATCTACAACTGTAAATGTAACAAGGATTACATTAAGTTTCTTCAAGAATACGTTCCAAACAAAGAGCCATGAGACTGCAGATGTCCCCACAAACGATTTTCCATGCCAGCTCCCTGTCTGAGCCTGACAACACAGTAATTAAGCCAGTGCCTTCTGATAAATGTTTCAACACTAAAAATACCATCCAGAGATGGCCCAGAGTGTTAATTCAAGAGTGTTTACCTGCCATCAACCAGGGAATTGATAAAAGCAGGAATAGGAGGATATTCTTCTGGTGTCACCTTCCCTTTCCAGTCCTATTTCCTAGGAAAGCACAGCTCTGTCGGTCAGCCCCTGCACAGCACATGAGCAGCTCTTCCCTCCCCTTCCCAAGCAGTCACTCTGAGTCTGCAGGCCAGCTTCATGAGAAGCTGGGTACTGGGTCCTTTTGCTGCAAAAGCCATTTTACCCAAGAGAAAACTTACAGCAAGATCCATTCGATTTCAGCAACACAAGTGAGTGAACTAAGGCTAAAGAACTGGAAGCTGTGCCAGTACAGGAGAAACAAACCCCCCACATTTTTGGAAATTAACACTTTGTATTCCAAAAACATGCAAATCCTTAAAATACTTACACCACAGGCTGACAATCTAGCTAGAGAAACAGCAGTTGGCAGTACTGGAGATGAGTCTATGTATACAAGTATTTATTTACCTTCCAGAAGATATTTAAGTATCAATCTTCCTCTCTAACAACTGACCGTAGAATGTAGCCACCAGAAGTTGCCAGGTAACCTGAGGCACTTGTTGAGAATGAGGTGCCTCCACTTCAACAAAAAGCGAATGAATTGAGCTACCCACACTATCCATCATAATTTGTGACAGTCAAAATATTGAATTATGAAGCTCTGCACAGGAATGCTCATTCTGTATTACTTAAACCAGTTTGACAAGTCTGTTCAGCCATCTCCAAAGAAAGCAGAAACACTCCCTCACTCCTTAATTCTCAACATTAAGTTGGAAGAGGCCCTTAAGGTCATCAACTGCTGCACCTTTAGGATCATCAGCCTCTTCCTCTCCCCCAGTACAATGGGATCACCGCCATGTATCAGTCCAAGTAACTTGTTGGCTTGTGGATGATACCATGTGGGAATCCCAAAACTCTCCCCTTTACTAGACCAGATTTAGATATCCTGGTTCCGTTATGAAGGGAAACACTTCTGAACTCAGTCCTTGATAGTGCCCAGCAATGAATGAATCATTACCTAACTACCAAGAGTGACCACCAACAAGTTTTCAGAAGTAACACACTGGCACGTTGAAACTCCCAAGGATGTCTCTCTGGCATGTCAGTCTCTTTTTGCTCCTCACCAGTAACCTCAGCATCTGAATCTTACTTTGGATTAAGAATCTTTCCAGAAAAAATACAATGTCAACAAACCCTCTTTTCCCTGTGGACAGACTTAACCCAAGATCCAGGAATTTACTCCAACCCCATGAAGGTATGACCTGGAAGAACCACCACAGCAGAACACCTCTGCACGCAGTGTCTTGTTGGGCTTGCAAGGGCAGCTACCAATTGCACATGCCTCATGACACTGAGCACAACCAGTTGCATCAGGGTGTTGCTTGCTCCATGACAGTCAAAGAGTCTCCAACAGCACAACTTCCTTCCAGCTGTAACTGAAACAGTGGTGACCAGACTGGAAAGAAATTTTCAGAAACTGAAGGGGATACACAGTAACTGGAGAAGCTTCTAGAACTACTCTGAAGTAGTTCCACGTCCTAGATGGCCATCTGAACTGCACAGAGAAGCCATCATCTATCCATGGCCTATGTCCTACAGCAAAGGATTGAGTCATTGATGTTCTGTGTCACAACAGCTGCTTATTCAGAACACTTTTTTATCCAGAAGAATAAAGACAGTCAAAGCACAAAGGGCAAAGTAGCCTGTTAAAACCAGAAAGCCCAAGAGGCAGGCAATTAATGAAATTCTTTCACACAGAAGAACATCCCATCGGATCTAGGCTGACAGGAACATGACAGTACAGTACAGAACAGAAGCCTATGGAAGTTGTAAGGTTTAGTCATTAACACCAAAATGTAATTTTTTAAGTCACCACAGTTTGTGACAGAAAAAGCTGACAAGAGTCCATGAGTGGTTTATTTTTCCAGTGCAGCACCAATGTTTCTGCTTAACGGAAGAGAAACCTGTTCAGAGCTTTGTAGCAAAATTCTCCACAAATAATGCATTGCAAAATTAGATCTGAAAACATTCAGATCCTTCTAGATGACAAAATAACGACACTACCACTGTCTCTTCTAAAATAACTTACGACCTATGGGCAATGACTGACAACCAGACCCTTTTCTAACTTCAAGTTTAATAAAGGAGAGGGCACTGAAGAGATGAGAGCTCAGTTTAGCATAGCCAGTCAACTGTCAGGTAGCAATTTAACCTTTTTAAAGGGCATTGTTAAAACATTTTTCATGAATGCTGAAGCATTAACATCAAATCCAGCTTACTCAGGAGGAAGAAATACCCATTCAACACAAAAGGAGGATGCAAACAGTACTAGATGTCGTATGAATCAATGCCTACAGGTATTACTGACTACGTGTAAGAGGGGGGTAACTGCTTTGCAGCTTTTTTTCTCCAGACTATTATTAGACAGCAGATTACTGCCTCATGATAACACAATTCTAGTAATGGAATTTAAAAAAATCCCACTAATTCAAGCAACCTCATTTAATACTACTGCAACTTGTCAAATGTTTTTAGGTACCTCTATGGTCCTTACCCTGCTAGCTGCAGGCCATAAGGTGTCTGTGTTTTTACCCTCAGAATGGCTCATGACAAGAGATGCTTGATACCAGCAAGGTCACACAAAGTTTTGTGGGAGACCAAGACTCTGTGCTTCATTTCTGAGTTCTCAATTGGTGCCTTAAGCTTGCATCACCTACCTTTCTGTATCACCTTATAAACTGAAAATATATTAAAAAAAAAGGACAAAAATGCATAAAGTTCTGTAAAATGAATATTTTTTAATTAACCGACATAAATTTTTGCATTTTACCAAAGGTACTTCTATTCTTTGCTTACAAAGCCAAAAAATGTCTCTGGATCACCTGCAAGTCAAATAGAGACACCAGGTGCAAAAGAAGACTTGTCAATGACCGGTTACCTGAGTTACAGTGCAATATTTCATTTCAGACACTATTGCTCTTAAAACTTTTTTTACAGTTAGAAATAATACGCTTTTCAAGTCAAAACCTCCATCAGTGCTTGTCATACATTTAAGAATTTCCATGAACCAACAACATGAAATACATTACATAATACATACTATACATTCCTGCTTGTCCCTACCATAAATTAAGAACCTAGATGACTTGCATATTAGCAAAAATATTTACAAAACCAAGGTAAAACACAGTATAAAATTTTTTCAAAGATGTATTTCTTCTGAGAAACAGTTTGGTATGAAGAGTGAAATTACAAGTCTTACAAAATTGCTTCTCATATATTTAAATTCATGAAGGTAAATAAATAAGATCGAATTATACAAACAAACAAATTGATGTCCTCATTGGGGTTTATGCTGTAAAAGCATGTATCTCTTCTTGGGAGTATCCAAGATCCTTCAGATATCTGAAAGTCAGAAATCAAGTTGGCAACATTAGTATTTGGAATCCAAGCCCTACCACAGACACAGCTGAAGCACTACTTCAGCACCACTATCTTGCTTTTATTCAGACACACGCAATAAAGTTTACCTTTGCAAAGACATTTAGAAAATAACACATGCCCAGGAGCTCATCTGTGCTACATGATCTTTTAGGTTACTGAAAAAACTCTAAAATAAATGCAGATAATTCAAATTCTATCTCAGATTTCTCAAGAGGTAGAATAATTATCCCCCAATTCCACTCTCTATTAGATCCATGCACCTGAATTCAGAAGGGCTGCAGAAATGTAAGTGATACCCATATTAGTTCAATATTTTGAAGCTTGGCAAGAGAAAATTAGAGGGCCTTTTATCTTTAAATATATGGCATATAAACTAAGTAGCAGGTGCAGACATAAATAAGTACATTAATTTTTTTAAAAAAAGTGATATAACTGTTTTGAATTTTCACAGAATCTTTGGGATTGGAAGGGACCTCGAGAGATCATGGGGTCCAACCCCCCTGCCAAAGCAGCTCCCTAGCTCATATTGCACAGATAGGCGTCCAGACAGGTCTTGAATATCTCCAGAGAAGGAGACTCCACCACCTCCCTGGGCAGCCTGTCCCAGGGCTCTGTCACCCTCACTGTGTAAAAGTTCTTCCGCATGTTGGTGCGGAACTCCCTGTGCTCCAATTTGCAGCCATTGCCCCCTGTCCTGTCCCCACAGACCACTGAAAAGAGGCTGGCCATTTCCCCTTGTGTCCCACACTTCAGATATTTATAAACATTAATAAGATCCCCTCTTAGCCTTCTTTTTTTCAAAGCTAAACAGCCCCAGTTCATTCAGCCTTTCCTCGTTTTACTTTTACTAACTTAATTTGTCAAGCTAACACCAACACAGAAAGCTTATTTCCTATAGCAGCAACTTTCCTGTGCACATCAAATTAAAGTCAGCAATGAAAACCTTCTGGGAAAAAAGCTCACCGTTAAAGAAACAGTCTTAGAAAGTTTTGGACAACTTCCTAGAACTCTTGAAATTTATATTTTGCTGTTATATATGTATCTACCCACTAAATAGATTCCTAAAACCAAACCCGTCATCATACTTTATTTATTTTAAAAGTCTTCTTGCAAAGCAGAAAACATAAGGCCATTTTTGAAAGACTACAAAGCCAGAAACACTACAGATGGTTAGGTGATCAAGTGTTAAAGAAACTCCTTGTTCTCTAGTTCATCATTTAAAATACTCACTGTACTCCTTGTTCTGTAAAAGGTGTTGGACCACAGATGCAGATAAGCACTTTGGAGTCTTTCCTGCTTCTTGTGACAAACTCAGAGAGAAGAGATGAAGAAATCTTCCCCTGTTTACCCACCCAGTCCTTGGTCGGTTGAGAAAGGATGAACTGAACCTCAAACCTGGCAAGCAGAAGGTTATTTCAGAAACATTGCTGCTGATTAGAAGTCGGCTACACAAAATGCTAGTGACTGAGACACTGATGGTTGCTATGATGACTTCCTTGTTCTGTATCTGATCTCACAGGCATTTAGCTGTTCCTCCCAATCAACGCAATCAAATCACCACCAGTATTTTGTATTTGATTATTTAATCCAATTTTTCATTTAAAAAGTTTTATCTGTATATTTCTCCTTACAAAGTAAGATAACCATTAAGACACTTAAACACAGATTTTCTTGTTCTACTATTTGCTTATACAAATGTTGGTGGAGCTCAATACACAAGTAATGAAATTAGAATGATGAGCCAAACTTGTGAAAACATCAGTGCAATTTCATTAATGAGAAAACACTGTAACCTTTTAAAAACCCCCACTAACGGTGTAGGTATTGAGTAAAAAAAACAAGCACTTGTTTATCTGAGGCTCCAGGTGAGAGGGAGAAAGGGGTTTTGCTGTACATTTGCACAGTGTCTAGACTGTGAAGCTCTGGATGTGCCAGACATCACCAGATTATGAAGTAATATTGATTTTTCACTTCAGTGTTGTGAAGGAATGAGTGAAATTAACTTCTTTATACAATTTCAGCTAAGAAATAAACATAAACAAAACATACTTCTGTCACATAAATCTAGGCAGTAACGATTTATCTAGCAATAAAAGCAAAGGTACTTGAATTAAAAGGGAGCCTGATGCTCCTATGTCTCCTGAGAGATCTATGGCCTGCTAAACCAAGTTGACATTACATACAAATGAGTGCATTTTAATCTCTAATTGCACTGCAATTGAGGGGAAAAAATGCAACAGTTAGGCAATATGTAAAAAGGAAAGTTACAGGACTCATTTAATTTTGTCAGCTAAGTGACACCAAAGATACTTATCAAGATTTCTCTTTAAATTCTGAACGTTGCTCCCAGGGTACCCTGTCCTCATCCATCACTTCTGCGCTTCTCCTTGCACATCGATTTTCTATTGCTAAGGTGAATTTTCTTCCCCTTCAAAAGGTTTCTACATCTCAACCCCCTCACCTGTCATCTCTGACAAACAAACACTTGTTAGTCAAATCAAAACCTGGCTTCCTGTGGGACCTACAGAACATAACGACACCGCCTGGTGCTGTGCATCTGAGAGACATACACACACCTCCTTCCACTCCCTAGGTCTCCTTACATTCTTAGCTAAGAGATTCCAGAACCAGAATCTGTTGTTGTGCCAAAGCTATACTGTTAGGCTAAGCCTCAAGACTTGTTCTTCCATACAGTGGGGCTGTTCAAGTTGTTCTTTAGAAGACTTTTAAATACCTTTCATCTTTAAGAGCTAATTGCTCTAGTTGGTTTCTCCAAAGTATGTCATCCTCTGTTTTGTTGAAGAAGATCAGCTTCACTGTCCTTCGAAAAAAATGAAAATAAATTAAAAAAATAACTGCAGCTTTTGTCTGTATTTAAAATGCACGTTAAAGAACCAGAACTTAGTGCATTATTCCTTCCTCCACAAGTGCCTCTGAGCAATAGATATGAGATCCTATTACAAGGGGACCAGCCGGATCATGAGATGGCTGATAGGAAAATCACTTCTAAGGTTGTGTTCCCTAGGACAAGACCCTCCAAACAAACCCAGATGGCTGATAGGAAAGTTCCTTCCGAAGCTGTGTTCCCTAGGACTAGAACCCCTAAGCAAACCATCAAAACATCCTCTGTTAAGGCAAAAAGACGGGTCATTGTCTTAGGAGATTCCCTTCTGGAGGGAACTGAGGGCCTGATCTGCAGGCCGGACCCTCTACACAGGGAAGTCTGCTGCCTTAAGGGAGCTTCAGTTAGGGACTTAACCAAGCGAGTCCCAACCTTGGTCAGGGACACGGATTATTATCCACTTTTAATTTTCCAAATAGGTAGTAATGAAATACATAAAAGAAAACTGAGCACCATTAAGAAGGATTTTAGGGCCCTGGGACTCATGGTGCGAGGATCTGGAGCACAGGTAGTGTTCTCCTCCGTCATTCCTACTACAAGGAATAGGGAGGGTTGGTTTGGGAAGAGCCAGGAAATAAATACCTGGCTCAGAGCCTGGTGCGAGAAACAGAACCTTGGGTTCTTTGAGAATGGGCTGGCTCGAGCCTCACCAGCCTTGCTTTTGAGGGATGGGGAGCACTTATCCCCTAGGGGCAGAAGGATACTGTCCAAGAAGCTGGCAGGGCTCATTAATAAAGCTTTAAACAAGATAGGAAGGGGGAGGGGGACAGGGCCAGGCTAGATGGAAAAAAGCCTGGGTGTGGTGGTGGAGTTACTGAGGGATGGTGTGCTGGTAATGACCTCTGGTCAGCCACCCTAGTTAATGAGGGGGATAGTGTTCTAACTCAGAGTAGAGATGTAGCTACTACTGATAGGCTAGGTAACTTAAACAGCTGTCGCTTGGGAAGCAAGGCTTCCCCAAGGAGCACAACAAGATCAGTAGACCAGCTGAAGTGCATCTACACCAATGCATGCAGCATGGGGAACAAAAAAGAGGAATTAGAAGTCCTTGTAAGTACAGGAAATTATGCTGTGATTGCCATCACAGAAACGTGGTGGGATAATTCACATAACTGGAGTGCTGCAATTGCCGGTTATAAACTATACAGGCTGGGTGGGAGAGGAGGTGGGGTAGCCCTGTATGTCAGAGAATGCTTTGACAGCCTAGAGCTGGAGTATGATGTAGACAGGGTCGAATGTCTCTGGGTGAAAATCAGAGGAGAACGAAATCAGCGAGACAGAGCGATTGGAGTCTGCTATAGACCACCTGACCAGGAGGAGGAAGCTGATGAGTTGTTTTTTAAACAACTGGGTGAAGTCTCACGATCAGCAGCCCTCATCCTTATGGGGGACTTCAACTTACCGGATGTCTCCTGGAGGTACAATACAGCAGGGAGGAAACTGTCTAGCAGGTTCCTGAAGGGTTTGGAAGACAACTTCCTGACCCAGCTGGTGAATGAACCCACAAGGGAAGGTGCCCTGCTGGACTTGTTGCTTGTCAGTAGAGAAGACCTGGTGGGGGATGTGAAGGTTGGAGGACGCCTGGGGCATAGTGATCATGAGCTCATAGAATTCTTAGTACTGGGAGAAGTAAGGAAGGGAGACAGCAGAACAAGCACCTTAGACTTCTGTAGGGCTGACTTTGGACTGTTCAGAAAGCTGCTCAATATGATTCCGTGGGAGGCAGCCCTTGAGGGCAAAGGAGCCCAAGAGGGTTGGTTGCTCCTCAAGAAGGAAATCTTGGTGGCACTGGAACAGGCTGTCCCAGTCGGACAGAAGAGGGGTCAGCGAGCTAGGAAGCCAGCCTGGCTGAGTAGAGAGATTCAGGCTGATATACGAGAAAAGAAGGAAAAATATGAGCTTTGGAAGAAGGGGCAGGTGTCTTGGGATGATTATAGGAAATTAGTGAGATCATGTAGGCAGAAAGTCAGAAGGGCTAAAGCTGAGCTGGAACTCAGGCTGGCCAGTTCTGTAAAAGATAACAAAAAGTCCTTCTATAGGTATATTAATAGTAAAAGGAGGGTCAAGGAGAATCTCCAGCCCTTATTGGATGCTGATGGCACATTAGTGACAAGGGATGAGGACAAGGCTGAGGTCCTTAATTCCTTCTTTGCCTCAGTCTTTAACAGTAATGAAGGATATTCCCTGAGTACTCATCCTCTGGAACTGGCTGACAGGGAGGGGAAGAATAACAAAGTTCCCATGGTTCAGGAGGAAATGATTAGCGACCTACTTGGCCAGTTAGATACCCACAAGTCAATGGGGCCAGATGGGATTCACCCAAGGGTACTGAGGGAGCTGTCAGATGTGCTTGCCAAACCCCTTTCCATCATCTATCAGCAATCCTGGCAGACTGGGGAAGTTCCAGTCGACTGGAGGCTGGCAGATGTTACACCCATATACAAGAAGGGTCGGAAGGAGGATCCAGGGAACTACAGGCCTGTCAGTCTGACCTCAGTCCCAGGGAAGATCATGGAGAGGGTCATCTTGGGAGCTATCATGCAGCACATGCACGATGGCCAGGGGATCAGGCCTAGTCAACATGGGTTTACAAAAGGTAGATCCTGTCAAACTAACCTGATCACCTTCTATGACAAGGTGACCCGCTTAATGGACGAGGGGAAGGCTGTGGATGTGATCTACCTGGACTTTGGTAAAGCCTTCGACACAGTTTCTCACAGAATTCTGACTGAGAAACTGGCTGCCACTGGCCTGGACAGGTGGACCCTCAGCTGGGTTAAAAAACTGGCTGGATGGCCGAGCCCAGAGGGTGGTGGTGAATGGAACAAAATCCAGCTGGAGGCCGGTCACAAGTGGCGTCCCCCAGGGCTCAGTCCTGGGTCCAGCCTTGTTCAACATCTTTATCAGTGATCTCGACAAAGGGATTGAATGCTCCCTCACTAAGTTTGCAGATGACACTAAACTAGGAGGAAGTGTTGATCTGCCTGAGGGTAGGGAGGCTCTTCAGAAGGATCTGGACAGGCTGGACCGATGGGCTGAGTCCAATGGGATGAAGTTTAACAAGGCCAAGTGTAGAGTGCTGCACATGGGACATAATAACCCCATGCAGCGCTACAGGCTTGGGGGAGACTGGCTGGAGAGCTGTCAGGCAGAGAAGGACCTGGGGGTGTTGGTTGACTGCAGATTGAATATAGAGTCAGCAGTGTGCTCAGGCAGCCAAGAAGGCCAATGGCATCTTGGCTTGTATCAAAAAGTGTGGCCAGTAGGTCTAGGGAGGTGATTTTGCCCCTGTACTCGACATTGGTGAGGCCACACCTCGAGTACTGTGTCCAGTTCTGGGCTCCTCACCACAAGAAGGACATGGAGGTCCTGGAGCGAGTCCAGAGAAGGGCAACCAGGCTGGTGAAGGGGCTGGAGGGCAAATCCTATGAGGAGCGGCTGAGGGAGCTGGGGCTGTTTAGCTTGGAGAAGAGGAGGCTGAGGGGAGACCTTATCACCACCTACAACTACCTGAAGGGAGGTTGTAGAGAGGTAGGTGATGGTCTCTTCAGCCAGGTGACAGGAGATAGGACAAGGGGGAATGGCATGAAGCTGTGCCAGGGCAGGTTTAGATTGGATGTTAGGAAAAATTTTTTTACTGAAAGAGTTGTCAGGGCCTGGCACAGGCTGCCCAGGGAGGTGGTCGAGTCACCTTCCCTGGATGTGTTCAAAAAAAGGGTAGATGAAGTACTTAGGAGTATGGTTTAGTTTAGAATGTGAATGGTTGGACTCGATGATCTTAAAGGTCTTTTCCAACCTTGTTATTCTGTGTGATTCTGTGTGATTCAGAAGCCTTTTGTTTATATTTTTTTTTTTTTGCTTTGCAACTCTGTAATCCTCAAATCTTTTTTGTCACTTAACCCAATACAGTATCTTTATCGCTGTACCTGAAAGGCTGTTGAACTTGTGACCTGTCTTTAAACACCATAACCCTGTCTGTGGTTGCAACTACAGGTTGCAACCTCTGCCGTCCTAAGAAAAATAGTGTCTCTTCAAGTTACTAAGACCTGTCTGAGAATACAGCATAGTTTGTCAAATCTTCTTAGTGGTTTCTCACTATTGTTGGAGCGCCACCTCAATTAATAACTTGAATATGAACTCTGAACGCCTTCTTACTATTACACACGCCAGCCTGTAGAGGTGAAACTGGAGTTTCAAGAAGGTTATGTCAATATTAATTTAATAAAAACAGAATCTAAACACACAGAAGAGAAAATTAACTCATAATTTGAGGAGCAAGCTATAACTTTGTACCAGGTTATCTTATTACTACTTTATTTGTTGATTTATAGAATCTGCTTCCATGGAAAGCCAGTGTTTACAAGTGTTACAGGTCCCAGATAGTTCACAAAAATAAGTGCTCTGTCATTAAGGTCAGTGCTGTTATCTCTTCAGGTTTTTATGCTACAATGGGGGTAAAACACAAGAAGACTGACTTTACAAAACAGAGTTTACCATGTGATAAAGCCATGTAAACTTCTCTTTTACTGCCAATGACAAACTAATACCCTGGGGACAACTGACAGAAGACAGAGGTAATCTCCTGTGAAATGTAAGCAGTTCCCCAGCTGCACCCCACAGGGCTTTAAGTTACTGTTGCTTTTTCTGCTCGGGCACAGAGAGAACTGCAGTGCCAGAAGCGGTAAATTTGGTGAGGTACTTGGAAGCCAGAGCCCTGGGATACCTGCAACAGAAACAAACCCACGCAGAACCGCACCAGTACCTGTCAGGGCCACCACTGAGGCTGAGCTAAGCCTGCTGGTCCTTCATATCACACAGGTCCATAAACAGGGCACTCCAGTACCTGCCCTTCTTTTACATGCTGCCAACCTTGCTTTTTAGAGACTAGCACTTGACATTTGCTTATTCGATGCTGTCCTGAAATGATTAATCCCCATCGCCTCATCGCCTGCACCTTGCAGAGAGACATCTTTCACACACAAGCAGCACGTATGCTCGGGCAGAGTTCATGATCTCCAGCTGTTCTTGAACTGGAGATGTTCTGGAAACTACTCCAAGGGATGAAGATGTTTTATAAAGCCAGGATTTTATAAACTCATGCAAGGTCTTACAGAACGTTATATGTAGAGAGCAGAGAACCTTAGAGGAATTTTAACACAGAGGAAGAAGAGATAGAAAAAAAACTAGAAAGTCACCTTCAAAACCAGCAAAGAATTATTATTAAAATGGGACTTTATATTAAAAGTGAATATGAGAACAGAGTGGTAATTTATGAATGAAAAACTGGAGGGGAAAAAAAAAGATACAACTATCAAGGAGAATCAAGAACAGACCATAAGCATCCTATACATACTTGAGAACGTTCCCCCTCTACCTAGCATTTAGTACCCTTGTGGCTCAGTCTCCTTTAAGAAGCCTGTCCACCTGATAGCAGTCATACACCACCAGTAAGAAGGAGGAAAAAAAAAATCTCATCTTGAAAAGGAGAAAACAGAAAAGAGAAGTAATAGTTGTTTTCAATTAATACTTTGGCCACATACAATTTTGCCTGTAAGAAGAAACAAGGCTGAAGGAAGAGCATTGTGATTCCATGCACAAAAGGATACTGCAGACAGGAAGAGAACAAAATGTTTTCCACATTTACCGTAGGCAAGAAATCACAGATTTAAAAGATAATAGGGAGACTGGCTAGACAGTAAGAATGGAAATCCAATGATCCAAGCCCATCACATCACAGCAAATGCTGCCTAGGGAAGTTGTGGATTCTCCAGTGTTCACAGAACAGCCCTGAAAGTTCAGCAGCACTCGCTCAGCACTACAGACAGAAGCTGCTTCTTCACCCTCATCTTTTCTTAACTTCCTCTCCAAAATCTGAGGAGTTCTGTACATAACTTGAGTTCGTGCAGTAAGACAATTTAATGCAAATTATATCTATATTGGGTTTTATATAATCTCATGCATATAAATATTATATGTATATAAATACTATAGACAATATATATATCCACACATTAAAGACGCCCTTGTAATATTTCCCCCTCAAAAGAAAATGAGGGTTAAACAGCAAATAGAAAGCCATGAAGCTAAGATTCCTGGAGCAGTCAGAAACATCCAGTTTGAAGTATCTGCATATAAACAGAACCTGTACCAGATCAACATTCCAGTGTGTAACAAGCATCCACAGTGAGAAGGAAGAAGTTGACTTTGACTAGTAAGAAAACACATGCTTTTGCACCCTGAGCTAACTGTGAGCATTGAGATCCCATAGGAAACTGTGCTGAAGAGAGTTCAAATAAGCCACTCCAGTCATCTTTCAAGGACAGATTAGATACCAACACTATGTGTGAAGCAGTAGTCTTCAGAACATGTTATCTACTCTGTTCATTCTTTTCATTTGTTATGGATTCAGGATTTGCACCTGATCGCTTTAGTTCAGCTCTCACATTATCACAACTACATAACTTTTCCCCTCAAGAAGAAAAAGCCATAAATTCCAAATTAACTTAGTAGTGCTTCTGAACCATTTTGTCAGACAACAGACTTATCTTTAGGATTCAACAAAGCCAGCCAGCCATGTGTTATTTGCTACTGACAACACATGATGCTTTGGAAGAACCACACAGTACACAGTCTCTATGCTCACAAAATAAGGTTATACGTAGCTGTTCAACAATAAACAACACAAGAATAATATCTGGGCTTAGATCTCTTCTAGAAACAGATTTTAGAGTACATGTAATCCTTTCTAGGTGTACTATGAAGACTAGTATCCAACCAACCTCCCTATGTTGTTTCAAAACATGCTTCATGAAAACCTAACAATCCAAAACATCCGGTGCTTATCCTGAATAAAACTCAGTATTAGAAATTAATCACCATTAAAGGGGCCTGGATTCAAAGCTACAGGAAAACATTAGCAAGTCTGTTGCACTGTCCTCTGCAACAGGTCTAAAGAAAACACAGTTCAGGCATATCTTTCATTTTTATCCTCTCCAGACAACACTGCAATCTAAGAAATTCTGCAAGACCTGATTCTAGAGACAAGCTTTTGCTAAAAGCAATGGCAGCACCCCTCACGCCTATTAAACTATGCCCCAGCAGTACCTCTTTGTGTTTCTTTTTAATCTGTCCATTTACAATATACAGTAGGTGAAGTCGCATCAAGCAGAAGTACTAGTTCTGGGGTTCTGAAGGACATAGGGGGCCAAAATGACCCGTTCCCTTGAACAAGAAATGCTTCTGTGCAATATGAGTTAGGAAGCCTGCTTTGGCAGGGGGGTTGGACCCGATGATCTCTTGAGGTCCCTTCCAACCCCTGTGATTCTGTGATTCTTTCTGTAGATTTTGAGTGGAGTACAGAATGCATGTGCAATACATACCTTTTTAAGTATAGCATTAATTGTACTGCAATGCATACATCACAATTTTGTGAAAACTGGGACTCATCAGATAAAAATAAGTTACTGTTGCTTGGCAGGTGAGAACAATATGATTTTGCTAACTATTCGAACAGATTAAAGAGAAACCCTAACCAAACAGTTGCAAACCTCCTCAGTCCAAAAAACAGTATCAACACTGGAATATTTCAATAATATAAAAAAGCACTCAAATGCAAAGCTAGCTTTTAAAAACTAAACTCTCAGATTCTCTACTTGGCCAACTCATACCACACTGAAAATTAAAAATGCAAATCAGTCCATTTGCTGATAGTAGTCAACAACTAAGCTTGTGTAAGCTCCCAAAGACTCTGATAGACTATTCCCTAAGGCATTCCAGCTTTTGGTATGAGCTGAAGATAAATGCTTTCACACCATTTATTATTTTTTTAACATTATTGTATTAACACTGAAGCTTGCCTCTTACATTTCATCCCTTCTGTTCTAGCTTGGGGATAAATCACAAGCAGTGTACATACCGGAGGTGACTAACTTTAGTCAGAGCCCAACTGAGCAGCTTAACCATTGGTGTGAAGCCTGTCCCTGCTGCCAATAAAAAGAGATCTTCTGAAGTTTGAACGTGTGACTTCTTGAAGTTGCCTTCAGGATTGCTGACATAAATAGAGTCTCCTTTATAAAAACAAAACAAACAGAAAAACCCAATGGCAAATATTAAGGAAATAAAACCAAGGTCATTAGTACTCTGATTTTTAAAAGGCACTTTCATATCACCTACATCTTTGTAGTAATAGGGTTCCTTTCAGAAAGGGTAACTCTTGTTAAAATAACAAATAATCAAAATATAGTCTAAACAGATTTTACACTATGTGAGTATACAGACATTGGCAAAGTCAGTGTTAAAAATCTGCCTCCTAACTGGAGCAGAAAAGGCAGTGCATCTTCAGTCTATAAAACTGACCTAGCTTGCTTTATTTAAATATGAAGACATTTGTAAGCCAGTCAGAAGAGCTTTGTGTAAGAGACAGCTGCTAGTTACAGTGAGGATAAGCTGGTACGTTTGGGGCATGGAGAATAAGGTTTAAATAAAAGGTATCAGCATGTTCTGGTATTTAAGCACTAAGACCATTGCAATGCCCAGAGAATGAATCTGAAAGCATAAAGCAATCGCTGCAAAACCAAACAAAAACCCTCAACATGTACTTACCAATTTGTAGGTGGTCAAGTGCCTGTGTAAACAGCCCACAGGAATAAATTTTAATCATTAAACATATCTGTGCACCAGCACTGCAAGATGGTTCTTTGAAATCCAGTGGCAAAAAAGGCAACACAGGTGTGTATGGTTTTACTACCTCTGTCCCTAGACAGAAGACAAAAGGGTATCTGAAATAATATGAAAAGCACTCTATATCCAGCAAATTTACTGCAAGCAAATACCAAGATAAACCAGCAGTAAACAAATAATCGGTATGTCCCATAAAGAGAACCCCATCACGTGCTCTTAAGTGAGTATGTTACCTTCCACTCCACCAGTTCTTATTAGAATAGCCTTCCACTTCCAAGTTAAAGATCTAGAGTCACCCCCATGAACACGAAAATCTAAATACTTGCATTTCATTTCAAGTATCATAGCTTGATTTTTTCTAAATTGAGATAGCAGATTTTTAGAACTGCATGATTATATTTTCTTCCAGAATCATTTCAAAAAGCCACTGTATAATGACAGAACGAAAGATTGCAAGAGTTGGACTCCAACAAAGAATTAGGTAGAGAGGACAAACCAGTCCACAACTAAAGGATATTTGCAAAATTCTTCTAAGAAATGTCTCTACCCTGCACAGTGCAATGCAAGTACAGCAACCAGCACAATCACTAGCATGACATTTTTTAAAGCACCTTCTAAAAAACAGAAGGATATATTCTTTGACCTCACATTTTATTAAGTTTGCCATTTACAAAATTTTGAAGAACAGCACTTAAACAATGCTTTTCAAGATGCATCCCTCTCTCAACCCCACATTATCATTAACATCGTGCAACAGGAGTGTAAGGGTAGTGTTACCATCACTGCTATAAATCCCTCGGGGGGGAAAAAAAAAGGAGGGGGGCGGGAAAACTTGCAGTATTACCCTCCCCATACAAAAAAAGCTGCAAACTAAAAAGAACTGACTATTTATATGCAACACCTATACAATAAGCTTCCCTCCTTTCAATGATGAACAACACGACTTCAGCAGAAACAATATTTCAAAAGGAGGGGAGCCAATAAGGTCAACAGTAACTGCCAGCCACCTCAATAGCTTTCCAGCAATATTGACCCAATGGGTTCATTATTAAGCAGTGTTCTGACATCCTGGAAGCACAGATTTTCTAACTACAACCAGGGCATTAGTGCTCATGTACCTGGCATTCTCTCAACACTCTGAAAAGCAACTTATGTACATATATACACAGCTATACTCTAAATTCTTCTTACCTGCAACGATTTGTTTGAGGTAAACATGCTGCCCAATGGGAACATGGAGATGCGTGCTCTTAGGCAACGTTAAGCAGAAGAGTTTGGTGTCGTGGGTAACTTCTGTCTTAGAAACCAACTTGCATTTCCTGTAGAACAGTTCTAAAAATAAGGTTTTACTTGTTACTTCAGTCTCAATCTGTCTTTCTATTCTTACACATCTTTTAATGAGAGACAGAGCAAGGTATGTATTTCATTACATACAGTTATAAAGAGACTACATACAGATGCTTCTTGTATTATTACTTATAAATATTTTTCTAATTTTGGACTAAGGACTCGTTTATAGCCTTACATTAGGCTCACAACAGACTGAACCTGAGTTACCAGCATTGGCTGGGAAGTAGGAAAACACGAAGTACTAGCAGAAAGCAGAACCCTCTGTACTACACTGCACCTGCGCTAAACTCACCATACGACTACAGCATGAACACATATACGCAGACTAAAACCAGCTTTAGTAATGCAAATGAAATATAAGCAAGGCACAGCACCGCAGGAACAGCCTACCTGAGCCCAGCCAGGATCCCATATACATCTGTTGTGCTGACCGCCCCGCGCTGTCGCGGTTTCACTGCTCAGAGCACAGCGGGTATTTTGGGTGCAGTTTTGGGCAATTTTTCAGGTACACAATACTAATACTTAAATGCTTCCACACAGCAAAATCAAACTTAACATCTGTGCCTACAGAGGCAACATACCTTTCAGCGTTATCAATAAATGCTTTGGACATGAACTGGTGCCTTTTGGCTAACTAAAAGTTACAAACTCCAGTTCATATGCTTGCTTAAATCAACTACAAGGTCATACAAAGTACAGCGCTAATTTTTGTTGAAATGGCTGTATTGGAGGTGAGGACATGGGTTGCAAATACAGAGCTTTTCAACCTGAGCATCAACTAAATGCTGAGCAGAAGGTTGGATTTAGCAACAAAGGCCAAAGATAGGAAAGTATTCCCCAACTCTCAACTACAATATTTTATTTATGGATATAGCCCTATTGCCATTACTACCATAGGATAGTATTTGATTTACTAGGAACAAGTTTCCCAGCTCTCCTAAAATACCAACAGGAATAACAGATGCTGTGTGAGGAAAGCGACAGCGTATTGTAGAAATCCAGATACAAAACCAGAGGCCATCTTCTGGTTTTCAATTTAACCAGATGTTAAATTGAAGATGGCCAGAAATAGTAATTTTTCCTACTCTACCTATAAGAGCATTTGCTTCCACACTGCAGTATTTTAGCTCTAACCTGAAGTATCAGCATCATGATAGTTCCACACTGTCTAAACAGGTCTGTAACTCAAGGGAAGTTTCATGGGCTAAAAGACACTGGAAGCTCAGTCCAGTGAAGAATAAAAAAATTTTTTTTAAAAAAAAGCAAGCAATAAAATCCCAAGAGAAATACTATGTAAACTCTGTAATTCCAAAACAGCTAAAAAAAAAAAAAAAAAAAAAAGGCAGAGAGAAAAAGCCTCTTCCCTACAACAATCACACCATACCATTTTCCATTGTCATTGTAAAGTTTGTAGCCAGACCCAGTGAATGTTTCACAGAAAGCCTCTCAAAGCTGACAGGTTCATACCTGAGAATACTCAAGCATGACACCCCTCTAACAACACTGCACTGAAGCAGCATCAGCAAATACTCAAGTGGCTGGCATAAATAGCTGAAAGACTGGCATAAATAGCTGGAACGAGATGCAGAGGACACAAGCCACGACTAAGGCAATTCCAACTAGGCATCACAATGAGGATGATCAGGTCAAACACTAGGGCAGGTTGCTCAGAGAGAACCTCTGTCCTTAGAGATATTCAAACCTTGACCAGACAGTTTTGAGCAGGAGGTTAGATCAGATGACTTCCAGAGGTCCCTTTCAACCACCTTAGACTACAATTCTATTATTTCTTGAGCTCTTGATAGCTAAAAGCACCTTTTGTCTTTTGGCAGTGCACCAGCAGATACTTCTTTACTTCCTCATTTTAATGACATGCTGATTCTCTTTTGAACAGGAATGGATTACCAGAAAACCTGTAATAAACATACATCACCAGTACATGGCCTAAATCCTAAAGTCAGCCAAAAATTTTCTGGGGTGGACAACTCTCGTTAAATGAGTCTTGCCAGACAGAGCGCTTAGGCGAGCTTCCAGTGAAGACTTCATTAAATGCAAGACAGAATACAATGCTGTAGCTAAAGTAACCATCACCACTGCTTCCTTGTTCTTACTTCCAACAGAGGATGGTGAGACAATGGCACAGGTTGCCCAGAGAAGCTGTGGCTGCCCGCTCCCTGGCAGTGTTCAAGGCCAGGTTGGATGGGGCTTTGGGCAACCTGGTCTAGTTAAGGGTGTCCCTGCCCATGGCAGAGGGGTTGGAACTAGAAGAGCTTTGAGGTCCCTTCCAGCCCAAAGCATTCTGTGATCAGCACCACTAAAGGGAAGCCCAAGACAGCAAAACTGGCTGAACTTCACTCTTAACTAGGACTACAGTTTGAGAACAGACACCAACTGCTGGATTTAAACACACACCAAAACAAAACCACCCAGAATTCCCACAAACCACCAAAACTTGAGAGGGTCGGTTCTCCCTCCCCAGTGTTCTCTAAGAATCATTTAAGGACTTCACTGAGCACTTAAGTAATTTCATCTAACGAGATACCATTTTCCAAGCTGCTTATCTGTACTGCAGTTTCCTTATTGCAGCATCATTACCCCAAACATTTTGCTATTCCCAGATATTCTGGATTAAAAACCCAGCCAAATAGTTCGAGACAGCTGGAGACTAGTTACAGAGTGCTCTGCCTCAGTGCAATCAATGGCTGCCTGAAGGACCAGCCATCACTATTAACATTCCCCTCTTCAGTAAGTACAGGATCACAGCCTGTCAATTCAACCACAAAAGAATTTTAAACAGAAAGAAGCTTTCAAACAAACAATATTTATCCACAAAATTTTTAAAAGTTAAGGGTCTGAACAAGAGGTTCCCACTCAGTCAAGCTTCTCATTCGCTTTATTTCCAAATAAACTCTGCTAGAAGGGTCAAGTACCTAAAGACATTAATTATGCACAGAAATACACATTCAAGTTACTAAATAGCAGTTGAACATGCAATTTGTGCACATCCTAAGTTAAAATCAAGTTCATCACACCCCACTATTGCCACAGCAGGAAGCCATAGCATCTTTCTGCATGCACTTGTTTTGTTAGATTTATTCCATGTCACAGGGGCTTTACATCATGTCTCTGCAGGCATTTATAGTGGATAACTCACTAGTAGGTATTTGAAAAGTTTTTCTCATTAATACTTTTCTCATGTCTTTCATTTCACATCCTACAAACCATATGAAAAGAATGCCTACAGCCCTGAAAAGTGAAAGGCAGCAATTCCATTTCATACCAACCTTGAAGTAAAACAAACCATCAGCAGCTCTCCAGCTATATAAAAGAAATCTTCTAAAAAGTTGTTTGTAATTTGTTTTTCTACCAGTCGTTTGAAAAACAGTATGTACTAATACTGGAAAGCACAATATACAAATAAATCACAGAATCACAGAATCATAGGGGTTGGAAGGGACCTCGAGAGATCATCGGGTCCAACCCCCCTGCCAAAGCAGCTCCCTAGCACATATTGCACAGGTAGGCATCCAGACGAGTCTTGAATATCTCCAGAGAAGGAGACTCCACCACCTCCCTGGGCAGCCTGTCCCAGAGCTCTGTCACCCTCACTGTGTAAAAGTTCTTCCACATGTTGGTGCAGAACTCCCTGTGCTCCAGTTTACAGCCATTGCCCCTTGTCCTGTCTCCACAGACCACTGAAAAGGGGTTGGCCAATTCCCCCTGCATCCCATACTTAAGATATTTATAAACATTAATTAGGTCCCACCTCAGTCTTCTTTTCTCCAGGCTGAACAGTCCCAGCTCACTCAGCCTTTCCTCATAGGGGAGATGCTCCAGGCCCTTAATCATCTTTGTAGCCCTTCTCTGGACTCTCTCCAGGAGATCCCCGTCCTTTTTATACCAGGGAGCCCAGAACTGGACACAATACTCCAGGTGGGGCCTGACCAGGGCAGAGTAGAGGGGGAGGATCACCTCCTTAGACCCGCTGGCCACACTCTTCCTGATGCATCCCAGGATCCCATTGGCCCTCTTAGCCACCAGGGCACACTGCTGGCTCATGGCCAACCTGTCATCAACCAGGACCCCCAGGTCCTTCTCCACAGAGCTCTTCTCCAGCAGGTCATCCCCCAGCCTGTACTGATACTGACGGTTATTCCTCCCCAGGAGCAAGACTTTACACTTGCTTTTATTAAACCTCATCTGGTTTCTCCCTGCCCAGCTCTCCAGCCTGTCCAGGTCTTGCTGGATGGCAGCGCAGTGTTCCTGCGTGTCAGCCACCCCTCCCAGCTTTGTATCATGGGCACTTGCTGAGGGTGGATGCTATTCCCTCATCAAGGTCGTTGATGAAGATATTAAACAGGACTGGACCCAACACTGAGCCCTGGGGAACACCGCTAGTCACAGGCCTCCATTCAGATTTTGTTCCACTGATCACGACCCTCTGAGCCCGGTCCAACAGCCAGTTCTCAACCCACCTCACTGTCCACTCATCTATCCCATGATCTCTTAGCTTTTCTATCAGGATGTCATGGGAGACAGTATCGAAAGCCTTGCTGAAGTCAAGGTAGATGACATCCACTGCTCTCCCTCCATCCACCCAGCCAGTGATGAGATCATAGAAGGCTATGAGATTGGTCGAGCATGATCTCCCCTTGGTGAATCCATGCTGACTACTCCTCATGACCTTCTTCTCTTCCAGTTGCTTGGTAATGGCATCCAGAACAAGCTGTTCCATAACCTTTCCAGGGACAGAAGTGAGGCTGACTGGCCTATAATTGTTAGGGTCCTCCTTCTTGCCCTTTTTGAAGACTGGAGTGATATTGGCTATCCTCCAATCCTCAGGCACTTCTCCTGTTCTCCAAGAGCTGTCGAAGATGATAGCAAGCGGCTCCGCAATCACTTCCGCCAGCTCCCTCAACCCACGTGGATGTATCCCATCCGGGCCCATGGATTTGTTTGCATTAATCCCTTTGAGCTGCTCCTGGACCACCCCTACCTCAACCAGAGGGAAGCTCTTCATTCCCCAAACACTCCTACTTTCATCCAGGATCTGCGGGTCCCGAGGGGCCTTTGGAGTGAAGACTGAGGCAAAGAAGGCATTCAGTATTTCCACCTTCTCATCATCACCCGATACCAGGACACCCGCCTCATTCATCAAGGGATCTACATTATCCCTGATCATCCTCTTAGTATTCACATATCTGAAAAAACTCTTTTTATTATCCTTTACGTCCTTTGCCAGTTTCATCTCCAAGCGGGCTTTAGCCTTTCTAGTCGCGTCCCTACAGGCCCTGACAACATCCCTATAATCCTTCCAGGTGCACAGACCCAGTTTCCACAGTTCATAAACCCTCTGCTTCCCCTTGAGTTTACACATTAGCTCCCTGGTCATCCACACAGGTCTTCTGCCTCTCTTTCCCGATTTCTTACTCAAAGGGATGCACCTATCCTGTGCTTGGAAGAAGTGCTGTTTAAATGCTAGCCAGCTCTCACAGGCTCCCTTGCCTTCTAACAGTGTAGCCCACGGGATAGCTCCTAAAAGGTTGCGGAAGAGATCAAAGTTAGCTCTTCCAAAATTCAGGGTAGCTATCCTGCTTTTTGGCTCGCTTCTTCCACTCAGGATCTTGAATTGGATCATTTCGTGGTCGCTTTGTCCTAAGCTGCCCCCGACCTTCACCTCCCTGATGAGCCCGTCCTTGTTAGCAAGAACAAGGTCCAGCACCCGCCCTCCCCTTGTAGGTTCCTGTCCTGGTTTCAGCTATGATGGAGTTAAATTTTTTTTTAGCAGTGGATGGAATGCCATGTTTGGGTGTTAGCATGAGAATAGTGCTGATAGCACCCTGATGTTTCCGATCTGTTGCCGGGCAATCAAGGACCTTTCTCAGCTCTGCATACTTCCTTACTAAAGAGAAAGGAGGGGACGCAGCCAGGACAGGTGACCCGAATTGGCCAAAGAGGATATTCCATGCCAGTTACGTCATGCTCAGTTTAAGGGGGGACTGGGGGGAAGAGGGGGAGACAACGCCAGGACGTGCGGTTTCTGGGGACGGTTGGGTTGTCCGGGACGGGCTCTAAGCTGTGCGGCCTGAGTTGTGTGATTTGGTGAGAAATTGCATTGTGTATCACCGGTTTCATCTATTTTGTGCTTTAAACTTATGTTATTGTTATATCTAGTTTTCTGTTATTGTTTAGTAAACTATCCTTATCCCAACCTGCGTGGTTCTGGTTTCTAGGTTGTGGTTTATTTTCCTCCTTTCTTCCTTCCCTTTTCCCCTTCCCCCAACTTCCCTTCCCCCTTCCTTTTAAAAGTGTGCGGCCCCCGGCTGGGGCAAAACCACGACAGTTCCTGCACCATCTGTAGCAGGAAATTGTCCTCAACATACTGCAGAAATTGTCTGGACTGCATACGACTGGCCGTATAGCTTGCCCAGCAAATATCTGGGTAGTTGAAGTCCCCCATAAGGACCAGGGCCTGGGATCTCGAGGCTACTTCTAGCTGCTCATAGAAGTACGCCACGATCGCTGCCAATTCGGCAGACTTAAGAATTACTTGGGAGGTAATGCTATGGGAGGTTGGGAGTATATCCCACAATCCTGATCAGATAATACTCTTTCAGGTATGTGGGAGTGGAGAAAGGAGCAAAAAAAAAAAGATTCACCAACTGATCCACTGCTTCCTGACAATTTTTTTACCTTTCCAAACGGACGAATTCCAACCTTTTCCCTGTATAATGAGCTAACTTTTACTTCCCCTTTCTGCTTTTTAATTTCTCATACAGAACTTTTGCCCTGACTCACTCAGTCTGATATTTGAAAACAGAGACCTTCCTAGGTCAAAGTTGTGGCTGCCCTCTTTGCTATATTAAATAAAATTGCTTCTTTATCAGCAGTCAAAGTATAATTTGGAGCCACAAGCAAAAACAACTGGCAACACAGAAGCCTTTCAACAAGAGAACACCAGTCTCTAGTAGCAAGCTGAAGGAGAACAGCTGCTTTCAGCAATCCATGAAGCCAAGTTAACTGTCAGATGCCAAAAACATACAATTTGCTACTATACACAAACAAAAAGCTCCCTCTAATTCTGGACCATGATGCAAGTGGCCAGTAGCAATTCTTACTGGCAGCAACATTTGTCTGTTTGCTTGGGATACAGAGCTTCAAAGTACAAAAGCTGCATCCCTGCACTGCCCCTCCATCTCTTGCAAAGGAGTATCACCCCACTCCCAACAAGCATGCACCACCCAACAGCATCCACCAGCAAGCTGAAAGCTAATCCTTATCTTATTCAGGCTGAACTTGATTATGGAGCCTCAAGCACCATTAGCACCAGCACAAGAGAGATCTGACCACACATCTGAGGGAAGGCAGCTGCCTGCAATCAGTCTGGGAGTTAAGACAACCACAAATCCTTAATGGTGACCATCTATTTATTAGTACCCTCAAATGCTTCTGTTAATTACTAGACTTTACAAGCTTGTTCCTATTATCCAAAGAGGTCAGTCATGCTCTTTCCACATGGTCAGTCTGTCTGTCTGCCTGTCTTCCTTCCCAGAATAGTTTCCACTGAATCAACACCACCTCACCTTTCCCTGGTTATGCAGAAAATAGCACAATGTCACAGCTAAGTCTGGCTTATGCACTCTAAATGCTGTGTCAGCACTCTGCTACCTTCCATTACTTCCCAAAAAACCCAACTCTATGATCTTCTACTCAACATGAACTAAAATCACTGCACTGAGCTATGAAATCACAGCCCGTTTCGGTCCTCAGAGGCAACATCACCTTGATTCTCTACGCATCTGCCACAAGTTGCACACTCTTCAGGGGACCAGAAGTTTGCATTTTTACTGTGTAGAAACAAGTTTCAGGACAAAGATATTTGATATTATCACATACAACCCCAATATTAGTTACTTATTCTATTGGCTAAAGCTGTTAAGAAAACTGAAAATATATAAAGAATTGTGATTAATTCAAATAATTCAAAGTAGTCAATGTTTGTTGATAACTACAACTGAACAACTAGGCACAAACCAAAACAAGCCTTAGATTCATTAAAAGTACTTAAGTACATAAATTTTTTTGTCTCCTTCAGAGCAAGAAGTGTTTTGAAGGAACGATTTGTATACAACAAGTAGATTTGTATACAACCATGAAATTTTATTTAAGTGGTCAGCAGTGAAGGCCTTTTTATTTTTGATTTTTCAGTCTGGCAGAATTCATTTTTTCCAACAAAAACAACTAACAAACTAATAGAGCAAAAAAAAGAAGTCAAAAGATCTGTTCTTTACAAACTGAAACAAAGACAGCTGAAATTCAATTTATTTTTAAATTAATTCCACAGCAAAAGCTAATTTTAATTTTTTTAAATTTTTTTTTTTTTTCAGTTGGTGTCTTTTTAAATAATCTGTGGTGAAACGCAGGTCTAGGTAACAGTATTACAGTGCTTGCCTTGTCACCACCACTTGGTTGCAATTTCACCTTGATAAAGCAGAATGACATGCAATTGTGATCACAACCTATCCCTGCATGACATGGGCTTCAATATTGTACTTCCCAGAAAAGGCACCTATATTAAATCATATCTTAATACCTATGAGAAAAAAAAGCACTCTATCACTGCATTATTTTTTGTTTTTAATAGGAAAGGTCTACCTTACTTTAATACTGCATTTAAATTACATAGGATGCTGGCACTGCGACCATTAGGTTTTGTTTATGCTTCCTAATGACCAGTTTCATAACAGCTACCTAAGAGTAAATGCCACCAACTTCCCTCCACTAACAATCTAATTACACTGAATTGTGCTTTCTATGGAATACTACAGAGTATAAATACTCCTCCTCCAGAAAAAAACCCACTTAATCCTTCTTAAGGAGCAGAAGCAGTATTGAACATTCTTCTGAATCTGACAATACATCCCCTAAGATACAGTGAAATTACACTGACAACCCTATCCTGGGGTGCACCAAGCACAACATTGCCAGCTGGTCCAGGGAGGTGATTGCCCTGCTCTGCACTGCACTGGTGCAGCCTCACCTTGAGTACTGGGTGCAGTTTTGGGAGCCACAGTACAAGAGGGACACAAAACTATCAGTGTCCAGAGGAGGGCAGCAAGGATGGTGAAAGGTCTGGAGGGGAAGCCTTGTGAGGAGAGGCTGAGGGGACCTCATCGTGGGTCTATGGCTTCCTGATGACAAGGGGGAATGAAGGGGTAGGCAGTGATCTCCTCTCTTTGATGACCAGTGATAGAACCCAAGGGAACGGTATGAAGCTGAGACAGGGGAGGTTTAGGTTGGATGTTGGGAAGTGGTTCTTTACTGAGAGGGTGGTCGGGCACTGGAACAGGCTCCTCAAGGAAGAGGTCACAGCACTGAGCTTGGCTGAGTTCAAGAAGAGTCTGGACGATGCACTCAGTCCCATGCTCTGACCTGGCTGGCCCTGTGTGGAGCCAGGAGTTGGACCTGATGATCCTTATGGGTCCCTTCCAACTCAGTATATTCTAATCTACATTAGATTTTCTTTTAAAAATCCCCTTCAACTTTGAAGAAATTCCACAGTTTTATTTTCCAATTAATTAACAGATACAGTGGCCAAAATGTTAGTCTAAACCCAGCAGGAATTTGAGAGTCCACGGGCAATTTATGTGGGAGCATGACTTTCAGATTGAGGGGAAAAAGCAGGGGCTTTAGCTTTATGCTGTGAGGAAAGAATGTGCAATCACAGGCTTCTAGTATCATCCCCGCATTATGTCACTGCCTCTAAGTAAGAGCTTTACTACATTTGTTTGGGTAGAATTTAGAATTGGCTGTTGTAAAAATAAAGTTGAAATAACTTAAAAGTATAGTGGCTTGGAATGGGGAGGGGGGCATGGTGGTCACCACCACACCCCCCCCCCATACAAACTCATTCATTAATACTCTCACAAGTAACAATATAAAAACAAGTAAAATTTTCAAGTGTCAGTCTTGCTGGTTTATCAGTCCTTTCTTCCATGAAATTGAAGTGTTTGAAATGACCCATACACAAGAACTGCTACAGAAAAACTGGAAGAAAGATGTGAGGAAGCGAAGAGCAGTGCTCCCACAAGCCCACATGGCCTCAGAATGACCTCGACACCAAACTGGAAGCATGGAAACTTTGAGTAATGTGATGCCTTTTATTAAAAAGTGTCCATAACTAACCAAAATAACCTATGAATACACAAAACCTGAATGAAATTAAAACCCCCCCAGGGTATAACACAGTAATGTAACTTCTTTCCAATCTATTCCCAGACTTTCAAGAAGTACAAGTTATCAGTTACACTGTCTTCAAACAAGATTCATATTGATGGGAAATAAAAGCTAACGCTGAGAGTAAGCACTGGAAGTTAAATAAATCCAAGTGGAAAAAATAAACATAAAAATATTTACAGCAACTCATCTCTGCGTTGGCACTATATATAGTGCCAGACAGAAATACCAGATATAAAGCTATAAAATAGCTTTATCTAGACCGTTTACGCTTTGAAGCAAAGCAGTTCTCATAAGGAACTGCTTCAACACTGCCACCAATTCTGCTGCTCACACTCAAATCCCAGTATACCTCATGCCAGCTTTCAGGCACAATCAACTCTACTTCTCAATGAAACAGGGGTAAATTACTTCATTTACAGCACACACTGCAATTCAGAGTAAGGGAACAAACTCCAAGCAGAAACAGAGAGTGGCTACCTAAGACTGAGCGAACAGAAACCTCCAACACACAGATTTTATGGCTGAGTTGAAAGCACAGGGTTGGAATAAAGGAAAGACATCTATCTAGGCCTAAACATTCTTCTATAAACATTCTGGCATGTTCAATTTTAAATTTGGGGGGTTTAAAATTAAAAAACATGCAGAATAAAAGTTTCTGGACTAGGAATCAAAAAGCCACAGACAGCAATATATTTGCTACATTTGTCACCTTTGTAATCAGGGAACTGAAGAAACTCTGGCTCAGCAAGTCCTTTAACTTGTTTCAGTTTTCTGGAGATTCAGTTTAAACAGATCTGAACCTGGTCAGTGATACATAATAAAGTTATCCAATCCTATAACACTACTCTGCAGAACATGACAAATGCTATGCTGGAGAATGACTTTTTAGAAAAAGCAGCAGAGTAATCATCTAGGATTACTAATGGTTACTAATGATCAGTTTGGATTTTTGAAAATTGCATCCAATCACCCCCACCTTCCTCATTTGCAAAGGTTCTACAAAGCCAATATATCCTACACTTTTTGCTCTTTCAGGCTATTTTCTCATTTTGTTTTCCATAATCACAAAAAGTGATAAGGAGGGAGAAAATGAGCAATGGACAGCAGACAGCTTATCAGCACAGGCTTCATCCCCTTAAATACAGGGGATACATTAAATATTGAAAAATCTAATATTGAAGTGGATGACTCAACAGTTTCTGAAAGGAAAAATACATTCTACCTAAGCTAAAGGTAACTAAAGAGATGTGCTTTTTTGCAGTCAGTCTTCCTTTCTGTACCACAGTAATCTCTCAGCTTTAAAGGCCTAAGCAGCATAACCAAGAGCCAGAAAGAGGCCTACAAACCCGTGATCAACATATAATTAGCTCTACAAGCGTAAGCTTGGCTTTCACACATAAGGTAGACAAACATCAGTCAACTTTTGAGCATTATTAGAGGGCTAAGAGGGCTTTTGAGAAACTGTACAGCAGCAACAAACACCAGGAACATGCTCATATCGTACAATGTGATTGTGCAGAAATTTTTCATTTAGCTGCTAAAGCAGCACACTGATCAGGCCAATGTATTTGGTGCTGCATCAAGTTCATACTACTCTGTTAGCACAAAATAAACTCATAGATAATGTCTCCATCTTGCAGACAATCAGCTTATTCAGAGCTAGCTTTGATACCCGCGCATGGCTTGAAGAGCCTTATTTAATCACAGTTTGAGTTACAAAGATGCAGCATGCTGGAACAACATTACTGTGCTGAAAGAGGTTGCTACAGATGTAGTAACAGTTGGAGGTTTTTGTTCCTTCACTACAGTTACTCCTGTAATGACAGAGGAGTTCAGGCAGTATCTCCCCAGTGACTCCTGAGGTTTTCATCTGGACAGAAAGGATATTAAGCACAAGAGGTGCAACAACATTCAAGCAGTCTTCACTTGCCCCTACTAGACGTCAAATTCTACTGCAGGATAAAACATACCAACAAAGGAAAGCAAGAAAACACCTCTAAGCTGAACACTTTCAAGTAGAAATCCTGAGCAGCTTTCAACAAGATCAGAGAACATTCCTGAAAGAAATGAAGTATGACTACAGGAAAAGGAAATCCTGGGAGAAACCAAATATGCCTAAAGTCTTAAAACAGCCACTAACATGGCCATGAAAATGCTTACCTCTGTCTGTGCATTTGATAAACGTATTATGACTCTCCAAGGGCTGTCCCAGCATTTTCCAATGAATGTTATCCTTTTTCTTTAAGATAATTTCTACTTTACCAAGTTTTTCTGCAATGTTCACTAAAAGAGAAAAGGTTTCACACCACTACTTTTAGTTAAGGAAAAATTTTACTCTTCCATTGTAATAAAATTTTAGGATTACTCATTTCTCATGACACAGTGATCTATTCTGATAAATTGAAATATCAAGCCAAATGTAGTTCCAACTATCTCTTTATGATGTTTTACAGAGCATTTAAAACAACAAGCACTAATTTAATAAGCATAATTAATGTTATCTTATTTACTAGATACACTGCAACAAGCTTCACAGCCCATTTGGTCAAAAAGATTGCTCATTAATCCAGAGTCCTCATTTACTGGAAATTGGTAACTATGACTATTTACTTCTTCCTTTCTTTTCAAGGCTATTTGAATGATTAAATCCAAGAAAATAAAAATCTAAGAATAGTTTACAAATACACAACAGAACTGACTTCCAATTATTTTAATGTTTAGTCATATTCAGAGGGATGAGAGCACCAATTTATTACTTTCACAAGCCCAAATGAGACAAAATTTTAAAGAGAAATTATTCTGTGTTATTGTTTGATTCTATTATGTCAGAACCTGGCAGTAAGCAAAACTATCTGATGAGTCAGAATAATAAACTGAAAACTCCACATTCTGATTTCTAATTAGAAAAGACACTGAAGTGCTGCAAGAGAAAGAACTTACCAGCCAAGTCTTCTTGAACTGCATGATCCAAGTCTGAAATAAAGAGAAAAAGCCTCTTACTTCAAGCAAAACCAAAACTGTATTCTAGTCATCATACAGCTTAAGGCTAGAGATAGTGAGTGAACTAATAAGCCTAGAAACCTATGCAGCTTTATCTGACCCTGAAATTTCACTCGTGCATCATGCCAGTAACAGTGACTTCTGCAGGCCTAATGCAGGACATCAAGAAAGGCATCTTTCCACCCATTACTTGAACAATGACTCGTGTAAAGCTAATGACCTGCATTTATCTAAATCATTCCACTTACCTTTTTTGAATAAAAGCATTTAATAACCATCAACAACACATTTGAAAAAAATTATATGACATTTACATCAATTTCCTACTACACCTCACTGCACAAGTAAAAAGTACATACTAAACAAATGAAGATGAGTTGATAAACAAGTACTTTGCATCAAGATACTCTAAAGTACTCGTTTCTAATAAAAGAGAAATAAAATATTAAGCAGGATATGTAAAACACATAGTGTCTGATGAGAGGGTTAAAAAAGTACAATACCTACCAACTTCTATGAGATAGGAGTGGTCATCTACAATGATCTCTCCCCTTAGTCGTTTGTCTTGACAGTCAACTATCACCAGCTCTGCATTCATATCCTTACATAGACAAAAAAATTAATAAAAGTTTTCCCAGAATTCAAGTTAGATCACAACTGGACCTCTGGTAATTCTCTCTTTTATAAAATACACTTACCTTCTGCTTAGTATATACGACAATGATGATTAAGCTATCTGTTTGGAACCAGTCATAACTGTAAAACAGAAAATAAAGAGAGAATATACACTTACTTTGGGCATACAAAAATATATTTAACTAGCAGCTTTCAAGCAGAGCTTCTTTCACAAATTTACAAGCCAAATACATTATTTACTATTTTTTGAGGAGATAAGCCCAGAGCCAATAATTTTCAAAATAATACTAAAACAAGAACAGTCTAATTATACATCCTAATAGTCAGCACATTATATGGGATTGGTTTTACTTAAAAAGCACATGTATTCTCTTTGCAGTGTATGAGCCTCCCCAACAAGATGATGCAAATCCTTGACTCCAGATAAAAGTATTAAATAGCCTGGGTGGTTTCCAAGAGTTATAGATTCCCCACAGATACTACAAAACCACAATTTCCTTCATCTCTCAAATCAAGATTTTACATTCCTGTGTTCTCAACCTTCCCAAACCTTGTAATATAAATCATGGGTAAGGTAAGCAATAGAAAGCTTTCAAATGCTAATTGCTTGCATTGCCTTAATGCTTGCCAAATAGTAACTCACCCATCCAACCCCTGAAAAGCTGTTTCTTTCTCTAGCCCTTTTCATTGGGACCATACATCTGACAATCTCATGACTGGCTCTCTACCATCCAAGACCTGTAACTCTCACCTGACCAACATCTCAAAGGTTGCAAAGTGAAAGCCAACTCTGTCCCCTTAACAAGCTCAACACCTCTCATATTCTCCCTTCTCCAGTGTCCTAACCACTTCTCTCTACAGTTTGGACTCTTGGACCAGAAAAGTTAAAGAGGAAGGATGCCCCCTCCAGCAGACACTCCTGACAGTTAACACATTCCAGGTTGCACACCCAGTTGCACACCAGAATATGACAGACACACATGGGAAGAAAGGCACAAGGTCTGGGGAACACTCCAGAAAACAAGCCATGTTTCAGTTGTTCACAAGCCACAATATATTAAACAGCTGCATGTAACTACCCCACACTCATGGGAGATTTCGGTGTAAAGTGAAAAACTGAACCTTGATGACTCAATGTATCAGGGAGTAAAATGATACCTCAGTGACAACAGCAGGCATGTCACAGTGTGGTTTTAGGGGCTGCATTGCCTATTACCGAAACTTGACTACAGCTACCACATTTTAATACATTCCAGCTTGCAATGAAGTACCTTTCCAAGGCCTGCCAACTCATACATTTATGAACAAATTAACTAAGAAACCAGCCCACCTGGAATCACTTTCCAGGAGTTTTCTCAAGAAGCAAGGCTGAGGAGCCTGAAAATGAGAGCCATACATCTGTATATGAAGCCAATCAGTGCAAGAGTAAGAAACCACCCAAGCAAGCCAAGACTCGCATCATCATCTCCCTATGTGGTCAGTAAGACCTTTGGCAAGTTGTTTAAACCTGAACCTCAACTATCCTACTTATAAGAGGATGCTAATGATTTATACTGGTTTAGCTAAAACTTCAAGAACTAACCATGGAGGAAGTTGCCTGTGTTTACTAAGAAATGCATAGAATAATTAAACAGAACATTCAATGGATAATGAAGGACAAAGGTTTACCTTGGAGTTAAATCTTTAGCAGAGGCACCCAGTACTTTCTTCTCAGGAAGCATACCTACAAAGAAAAGAATGTCATTAAAATGTTTGCTGGGATGGTCACTGAATAAAAATAATAATCAGAGATGTTCTGCATTTTTTAAATTGAATGTTCTAAATACCCCTCCACAATATTCAGTGGCCTTATTTCCACAGACAGACAGAACTATCCACATAATTGTAAAATTTTGTTTTTATTCAGCACGTACTTTGGAAAGCAGGCTCCTAGAACATGAAGTTCCACTTCAGAAATTACAACTTCCATATACCACAGAACCTGTGCATGCAACCCTTCTGATACATGCAGCTTGATCTCACTTTCACCTGCTATTAGCTTGTGCTTTCACTTTGTGATGAAGAAGCATGGAAAAAAGGTTATCTGAATTCATTTCCTTTAATAGAACTATTTGTTTATACAGCTCAGATGAACAAATTCCCTTTAGGATGCCTGGTTTAACCTAATTCACAAGTAAAAATTCACATCAACCAGTTAAGCAAATATATCAGCCTTAATAATTCTCTACTTTGTACTTTTCTACGAATTTTCACAGAATTCTGCTACTTACTTCAATTACTAAACAACATGAAACAGGCTGAAAGAGCCTTTGCTGGTAGGCAGCCTTTGAAAACAACAACTGCACTCATCTCTGACCTAACAGAAACGGAACATGTGCCAAAATTTGAGCAAAGATGACAGATAAAAGCAACTGCAATCCTTCATCAGTTCTATTAAAAGGAAGTTATATAGAACCATGGCAGAGGAAGCTATGCAGGCTGAAATACAGTATGATTTCTAAGGCCATACGAGCAGCAGGCATTTTCCTGGACAATTATTAGGTCCAAGATAACAGTTGGAAAATGCTGATTTGAAGAGCATTCAAAGGTAAACCTTGCAAACCTGAAATGGCTATGCATAAAATAATTAACGTATTCATTTTCAGCTGCCTACATCATTATCCTCTAAATAGCAGTTCTGTAGTTTGACTACAAGTTTAAACATAGTAATTGAGTGGCTCCACCATGTGGGAAGTGGTTAAAACAGAAAAGAGTCACTGGTCTTATCCAATCTGTCAAAACTATTTCATCACCCAGATGGGAAGAATTAACCCAAAGCAATTAAAACTCACAGGAATTACTTAGTCTTTGATCCTTAATTACCCCTAAGTACACACAGTCTACAGCTGCTAAGGAAGCTAAATGGCAGAGCAGCCAGATCACTGCAAAAGACAAGCAGTCACTTAAGGATGAAGGCCTTCTCAAAGACTAGGCCTTTCTTGAGGACACATATCATGTGCTTATGTTGGCCTCTGCGGATAAAAGGGATTCATGACCAGGCACAATGCTGTTTGCTTTTGTAGGTCCACAGAAACATCAGCAGCCACAATAAACCAGAATGTTATGGCAAACCAAGTTATTTATGAGTTATTCTGAAAGACTGTAAGATGCTACATGAAAACATAAGTCACATTGCAATAAAAAGACAGTGATTCAGGTGATCGGTGGACCAATTAAGGAAAGTGGTCATGGTGGTCATAAAGAAAAGCTATCTGGCAGCAAAGCCAAAGGCTGACTGCAGGCATGAAAACAAGGAGTTTAAGGTGACAAGGGTGAACACCAGAATTACAACTCTGCATCTCAAGATCAAACTTCAGCTTGCTCAGGGAACTACTGTGCAGAATCCCATGGGATAGCAAGGCTAGCAAAAGTTTCTCACATTATCCTTGTAGTCACACTGGACAGAGCTGGGTCTGATAGATGGATTACAATCTGACAGTCACAAAAGACAAGTCCAACTGGTGGCTTGTTGCAGCTGTCATTCCCTAGGGAACGGGCAATTCCAATAAGCTTGATTTTGTCAATAGCAACTTGAAGGGCACACACTGTCAAGAAGTATGTGAGCAAGAAGTAGTCATGGGAAGCAGCTGAACCGTGAAAGGTTACAGCTACCATTCAAAGGGACCCAGACAGAAGAAACGGGCTGACAAAAGCTCCTTAAAGCTCAAAAACAAACACAAAAATTTGCACCTAGAAAAAAAAAATAATCTGATGGAATAAAACAAGTGGGAAGTTTGACTGGATAGAAAAAAGCATTGCTGAAAACCTTCCAGGGACTTAGATAATCCAAACTTGGGCAGATACCGTTTCCTTGTGGTTTTGAAGGCCAGCTTTATCCTGAGCAAGAGCACAACAATCAGTTCAAGAAAGGTACCCCAGTTCAAGAAGGACACAGAACTCCTTGAAAGAGTCCAGCACAGGGCTACCAAGATGGTTAAGGGAGTGGAACACCTTCCTTATGAGGAGAGGCTGAGGGAGCTGGGCCTCTTTAGCTTGGAGGAGACTGAGGGGTGACCCTATTAATGTTTATAAACATGTAAAGGGTGAGAGACAGGAGGATGGAGCCAAGCTCTTCTCAGTGATGGCCAGCAATAGGACAAGGGGCAGTGAGTGCAAGCTGGAGCATAGGAAGTTCCATGTGAATATAAGGAGGAGCTTTTTCAGTGTGAGGGGGACAGAGCACTGGAACCAGAGTCTCCTTTCTCTGGAGACATTCAACAGCCACCTGGATGTGTACCTGTGTGATTTCGTCTAGGTGATCCTGTTCTGGCAGGGGGGTTGGACTGGCTGATCTTTCAAGGTCCCTTCCATCTCCTTATGTTCAGTGGTTCTGTTCAACCTTTGTAAAACCTCATCTGGAGTACTGTGGCCAGTTTTGGCTCCCCAGGGCAGGACAGACATTGATATACCAGATCAAGTCCAGGGAGAGGACACCAATATATGGGAAGAAAAAAAAATAAAAAACAACCTAAACCCCCCCCAAAATAACAAAAGAAAACCCAAAATACTGCACCCCTTCCCATGAGGATGGTGTTGCTCATCAGCAATCTGATCTAGTGTCACAGTTCACCCTGCTTTGAGCAGGAGATTAGACCAAAAAAGCTCCAGATATTCCTTCCAACCTGTGCTATTTTATGTTTCTCTGGAAGCTTTCTGTACCCATTGCTTTGTTCTTAGAACACCCAGAACAAGCCTGACCTATAAATTCTAAATATTACTAGGAAAAATAGAAACACTTAGATTACTTCTGCTAGGAAGTTCCAGCTGGTCAAACCTCAAAATTTAGTTTTCTATACTTGAAACTCCAGCTCAAGCTCTCCTCCCATCACCCCTTTCCACACCATAAGCTTTTTTCAAGATTTGATGTGCATATGCTAAATATACTCTATGGCAGAATTGCCCAAGTAATTTATTTTACTATTAATGCAATAGAAATTGCCGTTATAATAATTTGGGTGAAAGAGCAATTCAGCTTAGCTCAAAGGTGCAAGGCTGAAAAGATGATTTTTAAAACAAGTCTTTGATAACTCTGGTCTCGAATACAAAGTTTAGGCATGCTTGGGTAATGGCAGCGTTTTGAAATTTTGATGTCTTTTGTTTGAAACTCAAGTATGAACAAATGTTGAAGAGCTTGACTGTTTCACCCACGCTGACTGGTATCACTAGCAACATATTCTGAAAACTTCAGCTTTAATTGCCCCTAACATTACATACAATTGATGTTCACAGAAATCAAGGGTACATTTAAGTTGATTGAACTGACACACTCCAGATATAATTATTATTTCTACTTTTTAGATGGGTAAGACAAAAAACTTTTTCACTAGTGCAAACAACTTCCAAGGGAAAAAAAAAAAGCCCATTACACAGACTTCTCTTTCCCACGTTCAGACGATAATGATTATTTCTACTCTCATTTTGACTTAAATTTGCAAGACCTAAGCACTGAGATGCAGTAACTGAGTATGAAAAACCTCACAGAGGGTAACCTGAGGAATTGATCTCTCCTATTTTGGAAAAAGTCTTGCCAAAGAGGAAAACTGAATACAAACAACGATCAAGCATCAGGATTTGGGCAATTTCATTCAGATTCATCAGAATAATTTCCTATGTTTCCTGAGAAGTCATATAAATCTGGACAAGAAAAGTTACTGCTAGATGCATGAGGGGAAACAAGACAGGAGAGGGAAGATAGCTTGTTTCTCTTTACCTGGATGCACTGTATGAAAGATGCATATGAAAGCTCTGGAAAACTAGACAAGCACAAAAAGTAAGGAATTCATGACCCAAAATAACCAAGAGGAGAACAACATTCAAGTAGATGGTAAAATTAATCTTCTACTTGAATACAAAATATTTATGACAACTGGTGATATCATTCTGATAAAACAGAGCTTGTTTCCTAATTCCCCCTATCTTTCCAGGCAAGATTAACAGATTCTAGCATCTACTTCATTGCTGAAGAAAAAACCACAACTCTGGCAGCAAACCCTGTCAAAGTTTAGCTTAGCACCTTATAAGGCTATAGAGCAAAACAGGAACAAACAAAATCAGACTTGCTTACTTTTTTATGATGTATGTTTAACTTTGAGTAGCTCAATGCTTCTGCATGCTTAAAGGCAAACTGCCTTTTAGAAATCAAATACAACATTCACAGAACACAAAGGGAGGGCAAGGAAAACAATATGAGAAAGAACAAAACAACCGGGAACGCAAATTCACCAGGGAAAGCACAACAAAGTCATCTTCTCCTCACTGTTCCTGGACTTGGAACTTCTTTGGCTTCACCTTAAGACACACCTAGGTTTCTGCTCCTTATGACACTCCAAAACTTGACTGCTCTAGACTCTTTTTCCAAAGTTTTGATCTAGACTTTTCCATGACTGATTTGCACCTGTCCCTTTTCAGGCCACTAGGTCAGCCTTGAGTTCAAATTGTATTATTTCCCTTCAGAGGTATTCATCTTATTTACTCCACCAACACACCCCTGTCACACCTCATCTGATGGGACTGCATAAGCCACATTGTTTCAGGAAGCCCCTTATACTATTAAGACTAATTAGTCTGTAACATTTCACACACACAGAATCAAAATCAAATGCATAGTTCATTTGAGGGCAGGCTCAGTGAATGCCTGAATGCTTCCCCATCTCTATAAGAACTGCCATCAACCTCCTGCTACATTCACAGCACTATACCTGCCCCTCTCTGAGCTACTTTAATTGTCAGCTCAGTCATTCTCACAGTTATATCAAGTAGTTTGGTCATGCTGTGATCAGCTAATTCACCTCCATTTCAACTCTGTTCCCTGTGATGCCCTTCCAGCTTTTAGTAGAGACTTATTCATTCAAAGTGTTACCTAAGACTCTGCCTTATATCTCTGCTGCTCCAGCCCTCTGGTCACCTAGTTTTTCTGATACAGAGAGGGATCAAAGGGTCAGGCAATTTTTTAGCAGCAGATTTCATAGCCCACAGCCATTTGTGTTCTATCTTCTCTGACTAGAGCAGAAAACTTCTCCGTCTCATACTTCCCTCTTCTATACTACCCTACTGCTATCTTGTAATACTTTTAATCACTGAATTCACAATACCCAGTTGGAATTTTACCTCCTGTAATTTTCACAGATCACTACAGCCTCAGGATCAGATTTAAATACACCGACAGACAGAAGCCTGGATAAACGCTGCTCATTCAGTAAGTTTCAGATTCACTCTCCACCTTGCTCCACATGAACACTTACCATTAAGCTGTTTCTTCTCTTCAGACAGAGTAGAAGAAAACTCTACAAGCATTAAGAAAAAACAAGCACAACAACAAGAAGTTAGGGCAGAGTACTGCTACACAGCGCATGGAAGAAATAGAACAAAGTAAGGATGCCCAAATAAAGCTGCCAAAATACTACCAGATTGACCAGGATGTTTCAGGCATCAAGAAGTTATGATTAAATGCAGCACCGACTACCATTCGGAAATATGATGTAGATTTTAAAAAATATTATGTTAAAAACAGAAAATGTTGCACAGCACTAAGTAAAGGGTAGGAAATGCAAGAACCCTCATCTGTCACTTCAAATCAGAAATCACAGATTACCTGGTGCAATTATAAACGTCATAGGTTAATAAGCTTGCTAACTCTGTCAGACTTCAGATGACACCTGTCTCAAGACAACACATAGTAGACACTGAATCTGACCTACAACTATCTAAAAGCCAGTCCTTGGCAGAAATCCAGTAAAATCTTCCTAGAAGCTCCTTCTGTCAAATGGTTTTATCTGACAAGTTGTTGGAGTTTTTCATTAAAACTACAGGATGCTGCAACTACTCCCAAGCACACACACACACCAGCAGGAAAAACAAAGATAAAGACCAAACAGGTAAATTACATCGTGTCAGTTCATACATACGGTGCTCTTGTCAGCCACATCTCTTTCCCCTCCTAGCAAACATGTAGGAAAACTAGTCCTCTGGATGTACCCAGGCCCCCTTCTGCCTTCTCTACATGTGTATCTCAGAACATCCCGATATGAAGGCCCTTTACTCAAACCTGGCTTCCCTGTGTTCTTCCTGCTCCCTTTTATGAAAGCCAAAATGTGAATGTTGCTCCCCTGTTCTAAATTCCTCACAGTGCTCTACATCACAGCAAGCCAATGATAGGGGGAACATGCCACTGTGAGAGAAAGGAACGGCTCCTGGAACAAAGGAGCATACAGTATTGCAAAACAACTTCAGAACTGACTTCATCAGACATTTTTTGTTATACCTCTACAAGATGAAAACAAAACACTCCACAAGATGAATGGGACAGTTCACCCAAGATTTTTGGTTGAGGCTATATCCGTGTGTTCTGCTACACACCACTTCAAGCTTTCTCCCAGGATAGACAACTCATTCACAAAAACCTTCTCCAAATTAATTTTTTTTTGTGTTCAAAAGTCTACTCTCATTTCAGTGCTTTTTAGCATGCTGACTGAAACTGGCATTGCAAATTTAAGGATGGTTTGAGGTTTACAAGATAGAGCTCTACCTCTCTTCCTCATATGACACCACGGCGCTCAGCCTAATCTCACTGACTTCACAACAACACAACACACATTCCAATTGCCCAGTCAGGTTACCACAGGATTAACACAGGAATATAGATACCAAGATATGTCTATAAGAAAAATTAGCAGCAGGAAAGGGTACTAGGTAAAGTAATGCCTGTACTTACAAGTACCCTGAAGGGAACTAGTTTAATGCTGTATAGGTTTGCTGAGGGAGATGGAAGGAGAAAGGAGACTCTGAAATCATCTCTTATGTGCCTGGATTCTGCTGTAGTTACCACACTGGCCTTCTCACAGCAAGTACAAACACTACACATTTCACTGCACAGCTCCACTGCTGTAACGTGCGAAGGGACACTTCCAAATACCCTACCATACCATCAAGCAGCATTCCCAAAATTCAAGTAGACAAAACATTATCTTCAGAATTTTGAAAGACTTTTAAAAAAAAAAAGACTTGAGCATGTAAGGACAAGCTTCAGCTTACAGAGTTCAATGAGCTAATAATTGTGCAACTATCCAAAAACCCACCCGAACACAGGAAACTAAGCTAAACAACCATAAAACTTCCAGCAGTGTCCCAACAAACCTACACCTTACTTGCTTGCTCTAGACTGAACCAAACAGCAAACAATGATGCTTGCTCTATTGCCAAACACCCTCTGCCACAAAAAGTCAGAATTTGA
The DNA here is from genome assembly GCA_020800305.1 of Porphyrio hochstetteri. NCBI lineage: Eukaryota > Metazoa > Chordata > Aves > Gruiformes > Rallidae > Porphyrio > Porphyrio hochstetteri. The sequence continues at coordinate 87,770,536 of CM036907.1, forward strand.
AGTCCTGTCTTTGTACCTGTGGGCCCATTTAATCCTATATTCAAAAACATGCCCCTTCACTCTGTATTTTATTCTTCCATTTTAAAATGTAAACTTGGCTGAACACTCTCTCCTGGAAGCAAGCAAGACAAGAATTATTGCCAATAGCAAAGTTAGTCACTCATGTTTTTGATAATTCACTATTCAAAAGAGAAGGATACATAGCCTACCAGCAATCAAAGTAAACTGAGAATTTTACAGTGAGGAATTTCAGCAAATCCAGTGTCCAATGAATTTTATTCTTAATTAATGAAATCACATTTTTTTCAAGCCCAATATGTCCAAAAGGGACACAAGCAACAGAACCCTTCTTACACAGCTGGCAACCTTTATCCTGCAGTTTTACTAGAGCAAAATGAATAGAGCAGTCCGACTATAGAGGAAAGGAGAAGGAAAAACAGACTATCATAGCTGGCAGGGACAAAGACTTATTTATTACTGACTGGCTGTCACAAGAATTCCTCCCAGTTGCAGAAAAGTTAACAAAGCTGGCAAAAGTTGGGTTTGCTTAGAAATTTCTGACTCAGCTGACAAAACTAATCTGTAACACCTCAACTCCAAGAAGCAGTTATGCTGTCAAGGTTTCTTCATACTTTGCAGCATTTACCTTAAAAGCTCCACACTGGAATTAGCTACCCAGCAACATGAAGATGTTAAACATATTCCCCTTCAGATACAGGCCAAACTCCACCTGCTAGGCCACGTGATCTAAGCGCTAACCAGGGATGCAGGGCACCTTGTCAGAAGTTGAAGAGCTACAAGAACTGGCTGAAATTTGTAAACTAAAGGATGCCACAGAATTTGAGAAAAATAGTTACAAACAGGAATTCTTTCATGCTTTCACTCAGTTTTACTGAGGGTCAATAGTCAGTAATAACTTCTGCTTCCTAGGTATAGGAGATTTTTGTTCTGGCCTACAAACCAAAACGAATGTGAAAGATTAAAGTATCTGTAAACCATCACCAGCATTTTATGACAATCTACTAGCAGCTCTTGTTGTCCTGCCTCAGAGGAATGCTGTATTAGCAAAACTTTCTCCGAGTAAACACAAACAAAAGGACCCAATAGACTGTTCTGGAAAGGATAACTGTCCATAAAGTGTATTCAAATATCTCAATACATATGCAACTTGCCAGACCACTCTCTGGTGCTGAAATCACCAAACTAAAAATACTGACTTTTATTTCAAGATTAGAGCATTGCCTATGACACTCTGTCCCTTGGGATCAGAAGAAGAGGGATCTTGGGAGGGAAAAAAAAAAATTAAAAAATTTTACATTACTTCTCAAAGTCTTTATACATAAAATAGTTTAACCCTCAGGAATTTGCTGTAAAAAGATAAATGTTGAATATATGCAACAGCCTCCATCATATGCATGAATAAAGCCTCAAATATGATGCTTTAAGATTTCTCGTGATTCCCATACAACTTTGGAGTAAAACATAATAGTAACTATTAAATTCTTAAAATCCTCACCTTTTGGAGCAGCAATAGGCTTGACAGCCATTCTCCCAACAAGACATTCCTTCAGCATTGATTCATAATTGACCCAGCGATGAACCTATAGTAAGAAAATTGATTTTCACAGAATTTGTAATTTTTATCATGTTGTTCTATGCACTGAAATAGAAAAGTTTTTTTTTTTTTACAGTGGCTAATGTAATTAACTTAGCTGATTTAAAAAAAAAAACAACCCACCACTCATTATTCCATCATTCAGAGCTATTTTCTCTCTATTACAGATAGTATGTAATTAAACGGAAAAAAATAGGACCATGAAAAAGCGACAATAGTTTAACCTACTAATTTTATGCTTTACAGTATCTGAACATTATCATCTTGAGCTATGGAAAATCTTTCAGAAGAGCTTTTTTATCTAGTATGCTACAAAATCAACAGAATAAAGACTTTGGTTTTACAACAAACATAATTAATCCTGTTTAGATGTAAGCAAGGGGAAGGACACAAAGATAAATTGTAGTTTGGACACACAAACACCTCCTACTAAGTTGGTATATTTCTGTTTGTTTCTGCCTTACAATGACTGAATCACATGGAAGTTACTTATTCTAGAAAAGTCAAACAAAGTGAAGAAAAAGCAGTAGCTTTACAGACCAGAACTGGAGAACTTGCAGAAGAAATGGATGGCAGAAAAGCCAATTCTGAAAGGGCATCCAGGATAACATCACAAGAAGAGAAAAGGAAACAAAGTGCTGCATGACAAATTTGAATGGTGTGCAGATTTAAAAATAAAAACTTTACACTGAACAAGTTAAGAAGAGGAGATAAAGAAACCCATCTGCAAGTTGTAGCTTCATCATATACAGATAAAAGAAAGAAATGGAAGACTTCTGAATGAGTTCTTTTTTTCCAGAAATTTGAGAAACATTAGCAAACTACCAAACTCTTGAAGAGATCAGTATCCCACAGAGGGGATAAGAACAGAAAAGTCTCCAGAACAGAACAGACATCAGCCAGAAACAAAAATGTAAACAGCATATTTTTAAGGATCCAAACCCTACCACTCCCATGATAAAACAAACTAAGAAAAAAAATATGTAGCAAGTATGTATCTGAACTTAGGAACAAATTGACATCAGGAATATTTGTGGAATCCCTTCAAGAATCCTATTTCCCAGGACCACACAATACTTGACACTGATCCCACTACAGAAACCCAAGCCACAACCAGCTGAACTCTTAGGACATAAACTCCAAATTTCTTGAAACCAGAGAATTATGCCTGACTCCAACGCTTCGTTTGTGAAAGGATTAAACCAAACTTAAAGCTAAAACATCATTACACCTTTATTTACATTCATTGTTAAAAAACATTCTGCAATTAAAGGCACAACGCTGTCATGCACAAACCGTAGAGAGATCAAGATTTGCTTTCAGAAACAGAGATTTCCCTTCTGCTCTTTCCCAGTTTCTCAAACTCTCCTTCTGAGACAAGGAGATTCAGAGAACGTCTGTTTCTAAAAAATACCAACTCAGTGAATCATCTTTTATAGTGCCAGGTTTGCAAGCAATTCCTCAGAGAAAGTACACCCATTCTGCAGACCCTTTATTTTCTGAGTCTTTTCAAAACACTTAAAGAAATGATAAACAAGGAAGAGACCAACATCGTCTTGTGATTTCTTCACAATCAGTTAATAGCAGCCCCAGTGAGCATTTTTTCTGTAGTACTTTGTTCACGGATAGTGCAGTGGCCAAGTTAATAATAAAAAAGGTAATACGAGAATTTTTTTAAAAAATGAAAGTTCTGAGAAGAAAATGCCTCCCAACCAACAGCAATTAATTGTTATAGTAATTTATTAAGAAGGTAAAGTTGTTGCTAGCTTTACTGCTATTTCTGCTAAAGAAGAATTTAACAAAATGGTCATTCCAACATTTTGACAGGACAAGGGGCAATGGCCTCAAGTTGGAGCACAGGAAGTTCTGCACCAACATGCGGAAGAACTTTTACACAGTGAGGGTGACAGAGCCCTGGGACAGGCTGCCCAGGGAGGTGGTGGAGTCTCCTTCTCTGGAGATATTCAAGACTCATCTGGACACCTATCTGTGTGACCTGTCCTAGGGAGCCTGCTTTGGCAGGGGGGTTGGACCAGATGATCTCTGGAGATCCCTTCCAACCCCTATGATTCTGTGATAAGGTGACCTTTTCATTATTGCCTTTTGGTGCAAGGTTTAAACCACGCTACATGCCTGCTTCAGCACATGTAAGAACCACTCAGAGCAGTAACTCACTGCCTTTCCTTACACCTGAAAAAGATCAAGTCACTATTTCCACGAAAAAGAATCACAAAACACGGATTTTTCAAAATGCCTTTCACTGAGCAAGCAACATTCACAGCCAGTTGCTCTCACCTGATCAAAGAGATCTGTACCATCAGTTCCTGCTGCTTTCATCAGCTCATCCTCCCCACCGGGATGATATTCCCTGTATGGTGTGACATTATATACAAATCCTAGAGAAAATAAACATCAGCAGCATTTCAACAACCACACCTATTTTCCAAAACCAGCCAAAAGGTTGTTGTTTATTAAACAATGTAAGGGCAAACAGTAGACATGATTGAACAGTGTAATTTTCCAGTCAGAAACAGGAGTTACACTTGTATAGAATGCAAGAGGTGTTATTACATCCTACAACGCCATAACACTTTTCCCTCTGAATGTCTGGAAAAACATGCAGGGTTAAGACTTTAACAAAATAACCCCCTGAAGTTGAACATAATGTGTCCTAACTAAGGGGTAAAAGAACCAAAAGGTGATTTAAACAGAGACATGAATTGAGCTAGCTAGCACACAGAATGGTTTTCACTCTCCCTTTCAATTATGTTACTCCTAAAGTGCTGTTGCAGTTGTTCTGCTGTCACCCATCACCTATGGAATAAAATGCTGACCGAAATGTACTGTCTCCCATAAGGAAACACTGCCACATCAGCAACAAAACTTCCATTCTCCAGATTCAGCAGTACAAAAAAACCTAAGCATAGGCCATGCTCATTAGAGGCATACAACTCTGGTATCGAGTTTGGCTCAGTGTTCCTTCTGCATGAGTACTATTCTTAGCATTTCTAGGGAGATAAAACAATGCTTCTCCGTAAGTCTGAAGTCTCATTATTGTTGCTAGGCAACCAGAGTAATTAAGAGCCTGGAGAATGTAGCTATAAACAGATTTAACTACAGACATATTGCTGCTTAGAGGACTATGCCTGCCTACCTAGCAGAGTATTTAAAAGATATCTAATGTTATCAAAGCAGGAAGCTGTCAGAAGTGGAACTGTATCAATGTTTTCATGGGAAGCTTTTAACACGTTAAGAAGTATATGTTAATTACTTCAGAAGGAGAGGAAGGAATTCAGAACTGGGTGAGAAGATGACATATGCAGGACAATCCTAGCTCCTAGAAATAACCATCCCAGACAATAAAGGAAGAATCTGCTTATTTCACTGGCCTGACACTGTGATGGATGCATTCACTATGCCATCTTGTGTACGTCACTTATTACTGCATGCAGTAAAATCTTAAGTAAATATCTACAGTTAAGACTTCCCAAATATTAGCCAAACATCCAATTTACCAAACTTCAGCAGCAAAAGAGATCTCATTTATACACCCTTCATGCTTTTTTTAACCCCCTCCTCACATGCCACTCTTATATAAATTTGTGGCCTATATGGCAGCTTTCTTTGATGACAATCATACTGGACTTTTGAAGTTAGGTCTTGATCTTCTACGTCACATTCCTCTCTTTTTTATAGAGACAGTCTAACTACCAATGCAGAGACCTCATCTAGCTTTTCCATGGGGGTGTTGTTTTACTACCTGTCCCCACATATCAGGCCCATAGATAATCTATCAGGATTCTCAGTTAAGCCTTTTTTTTTCATTAGTAGTTTTAGAACAAAGAAAAGGCAGAGATGGAAAAATTTAAGGACAGATACAGAAGCAGCATGATGGAGTTCTTGTAAAAACCAACTCAGAGATGCAGGCAAGAGGGAATAAGAGATTAAAAACAAAGCAGAAGTTGTGTCCAGCTATGTCAAGACTACACCTGGCCTAAACAAAGAAGGCACACAGTTGGTTTTGGGGTGTGCCTTTCGTTGTTTTTTGTTGCATCTCTTTAAGTGCAGAAGAGAAGCCAGGCAAAAAAAGAAAAAAGCGGAAACATGATGACAGCAGCCAACCTCTTATACATATCCAGCAGTCCTCCTTTTTGTTGTGTTTTGCAAGCTCATCTTCAGTCACTTCAATTAGCCTCCCTTTTAAGCCAGTCAAATCCTTCCCACTTTTAGTTAACCGAATCCAATCCATAAGACTCCTTCCTGGTTTTAAGGGTACCTGAAAAATAAAAATACACACTTTTAAACTCTAAAAGGAAGAAAGAGCCATTCAATACGCTCTTCTGAGCTCTACAGGAGGAGTCAGACCAAACAGGAAATACTACAACCCATATCCTTCACCAAGATTTGGGAGGCCCGCTGAACAGTAAAGGCACTTAAGGAAGCGCCCTATCTAATAAACCAGATAAAGCAATTCTCAAACATCAACAAACACTTAGACAATTCTTCCCAAAGCAAACTGCAGATACCAAGTCCTCCTGTGGTAGTAAAAAGCTTTTATCAGCATCATTTGAGATAAGGCCTGGAAACCTACAGGCAACAAAGTCAGGTTTGAAAATCATGGCCAGGTAGGACAAGGTAGGAAAGTTCACCTTCACAGTATTCATACTTTCCACAAGCTCTACGGCAACTGGAAATCCTGCCCAGAAAAATCTTGGACTGAAATCTTCTAGCCTATCAAGGGTGTATTAGCTGTGGCCTGCCCGGCAAGGCATCTAACACCTTCCTTTTCAACAGTAGCGCAGACCCTTTAATCCAAACTCTAACAGCAGGGAACAGGGCTAAAGAACTGGTGTCTCACAGAACTGCAGCAAAACCACAAGCAAGAAAACCAAAGAGCACGCTGACCCACATCACTTGATGCTACTTTAGTCCAAATACAAGCTTGCTTCCCACATGAGGTCTGCAGACACCAAGTGCCCCCAAAACCACTCCAGAGGTGAAGACCCAACACACGAAGCATAAACTGGGGGCTCTGATTCCAGGCTGAAAGTCTCTCTCTGAGCACAGAAGGAACCCCGAGACAAGCCGGGAAGGCAGAGCAGGGTTATTGCCACCGCCTTCCAAAACAAGAAGTACCAAGTATTTGTCAGAGACGCAGCAGAGCTAGCTAGCTCCTCGCCCGGGGCCCTGCCGCAGCCACCACCTCCCCTCGGCGGCGGCTCGAGTACGAGGCCTCCCGAAGGAGGCGGCCAGAGGCAGCCCTTCCCCAGGCGCAACCGGGAACCGACCGGCACACCACTGCAGCTTCGCCAAGAGGGGCCAGGCTACACAGCCGAAACTAAGCGGGGGAAAACGCAGACACCTTCCCACCCCCGCACTAGCCTCGGCCCGCGGCCCGCATCCCGCACCCCCAAACGACGGTCACCGGCAGCCCCACAGCCAGGTCACAAGCAGCACAGCGCTCTGAGCAGCGCGGCAGCCACCGCCCCTCCCACCCCGATGACAGCAGCCGAGCTGCCCTTACCTTGGCACGGCTGCCCGCAGCCACCCGCTGCTGGGAGCTGGGCGCGGGGAAAGCCTGCGGAGGAACGTTCAGCATCCTGCCGGCCCGGGCCGCGGCCTGCGCCCCGCGGGGCGGGGGGGCGGGCAGAGCGCTCCGGTACAGGACGCAGGCGCGGCGGGCGGGGCCTGGGCGGAGCTTAGGCGCGGTGGCGGCCTACCGGTTCCGGTCCGGCAGGTCTGCGGTGGAAACCAGCTGGGAACAGAGATCCTCGCTGGCACCTTGGGGTCCTGCGGCAGGGCAGGGCAGGGCAGGGCAGGGCAGGGCGGTGTGTGACAGCGGCGGGCTTTCCCTCCGTGACAGCGAGGCGGGTGTTGAGGAGAGAGCTCCGTGTACCGCGTCCGCCTTTTCATGCTCCGTGGGGAGTTGGTGCCGCCGTGCCCTGGAGGTGGTTTTAAATCCAGGTCTCCCAGTGCTCCCAGGGACGGTGCTCTATGGTCGCTTATCGCGGACGCCGGTGCGGCTACCCACGCCCTGAGGGTAAAACGTTGCGGAGGGGCTCTGTGCAAAGACACCCCTCACCCGGAGCTCACCAGCCCTGAGGGGCAAACGCCTCAGGGATGCTACGGGCACGCCGAGCCTGCAGCAACGCACGGGAGCCACTCGGGCAAGCTCAGCTCCAGGCATGTATGCAGACCAGACCTGGCAGAGGCACTAGCCTTTGAGTTAAGGTTTGGATTTGTGTTCCTTTATTTAGGGGCTTCACCTTGTGTGATCAGCACCAAGCTTTGCTTGTCACAAAACAACCCACGTGAGACCTCTCTCATTTCTTAATGTCCACTTCACAAATAAAAGTTAACAGTTCCAGGCCATATTTATGTGTAACAGTACAGCTCATGTACATGATAAAGGGGTTTGCCTTAAGTCACTCATGCTCTGTGAAAAGCAAAATCTAGATTAGAATTCACACCCTTGTCTCCATCTAAAAAGATAGGTATATTTCTCTTTACCATGTTTGAAACTCCATTGTAACACTAGGCACAAGATTAGAACACTTAATCCAACGCTCCCTTGATATGTTTCCACATGGAGCCTACTAAATCAACAAAAGGCTTTTCTTGTGTCCTCTGACTTTGAGGAAGTCACACAGACTTCATGGAGCCCTTTAGAGAAGGGCATTTATTCTCTGCTCCTAAAAAGTGATACTCATGTTATACTCTATGAAATACAGGACCTCAGAACAAGCCCAAACTAAATCAGTACTTTCCCTGCCTAAAACAGGTCATGAATAGAACAAAGAAAAAGAGCTTGAATAAAATTACAAAACATTTGAGTTTTATTAAGAATAACTTACATACAAATAAATATTTTAAAAATACTATAATACACTTTTAAGTTAAAATTAAGTCTTAGAAGTTGCACTGTCCTTTTCTGCAATCAACAGTCTGATTCTGTTCTTGAATCCTGTTCCAGCTCATCTTCATCATCTTCACTGTCAGAGTCTTCATAAAAGGAAATTGTAGCTTGAACTGGAAAATTTTTCAGAAGTGCTTCAGCTTCCTGATACAAGTAGTCATAGCACCTTGACTTGGGCCAAAATAGTCTGAAAGGAGTATACAGTAGGTTTGTTTATTGTTATTACATATTCTGCTTGGAAGCTGATAAACAGCAATGAATTTCTGTTAAGCATACTTCAGAATTTTTCCTCACAATTTGCTAAACTGCTTTCTATATTAAGCTAGAAAAAATTTTGGATTCCATATTTTCACCTGAAGAGACAAAGATGCATTTAAAGTGCAAGATCTACTGGATCTTAAACTTACTACTCCTGTAACACAATACCAGTATTGCCTGGGGATCTGAATCCAATAATACTGCCTTCACTGGAACTATTCCTAGGGAATGTAAGGGATGTCAAACAAGATCCCCAAAATATTTGGATAAGTAGTTTTCTTACTGAAGATCCCCAGTCTAAAGTGTTATTGGCAGTGGTCTTGAGATAAGTCCCAAAATGGAAGGAATGTTTAAGTCTAAGGGGATCAGACCTTGATATTTCACCCCAAACTCTCATTTCTTCTTTCCAAGAAGAATTATCTAACAGACTCCTTACAGAACACACCCCACAGATCTAGCTTCTCAGGTAGGCTGTGTTGTACCTAGAAGTTAACATTAAAATTGCTGGTATGGTGGTGTTGCAATGGCTGACCCAGGCTGTCAGCTAGCGGGGTACTATGTTGCAATTAGTGTAGTCCACAGTTCCTGTTCCTTTTCAACTAGCATCCTCTTTTGCTTACAATTTGGAAGTATCTGGAAGAAACAGTCAACAGAAGTTCCAAGAACTAGCAGACTAGGACATTGCAGCATAATTAAATACTGACTGCCGATTGTAAACATTAAGAAGGGGAACTGGACGGGTTTGTAGCAATTACAAACATGCTTTCTAGGCTACAGAACCCTGCTTCTTTTGCAGCATGAAGTAACTGACTCTTGCTTTATTAACTTGCCTCCATTCCCAGTGTTCCCTGCAGTACTCACTCACACCTAAGCATGGGAGCAGTCACAGTAAAGTCAAGAGTACATGCAATCACTTAGCCTATGCATCAGTATTTGAAACATCAAAGCCTAGATCTGAGAGAAAGCTGCATCTTACCTGGATTAACTACTTGTGCAACTACTTTAAGAACCCTGCCACACCTACTAGTACTTCTGAATGTGGCCTCACACACAGGTTCAGCTGTAGTTTTCTTTATCTCTTTTCCAGAGCTGACAGTGTGGATGCTGTCTTTACCTTCATCCTTAGAGCAGTAAGTTACCTGAGTATTTTTTTCAGCAACACTGCCTTAGCCCACTTACACTCTTTCCTCCTGCCACTCTTTCCCACACCTGCACCTGCTTGCTTACACCAAGGGGACACGGGAGACTTACCCAGCAACACAACCTAGGAAGTAACCCTGTCCCCTTTTTTAATGCTGGACACACAAAGGAGTAACAAGGTGCTCCAACCAACTCTGCCACCACAAAAAAACAAACCAAAAACCCACCCCAAAAAGCCAAGAAACAAAGATAGTCAAAACACCAACCAAACCACAAACCACCCACAGAACTGCATAACATGTCAAAGTCCCACAGAAGCATGCCAACATCTCACAGCGTTGGTAGATTTTGTAAATCCGCAAGTGCTGGCAATCATTCGCCTCGGGATGTCCCAGCTCAAAAGCACTCAGATGGCGAAAGCACTCCGAACGCACTTTAATGCCGATATAAACATATGGGTGGGAACAAAGGGGCGGGGAGGGAGTGCTCGGCCAGCACGGCACCGGACTCCTGAGCAAGGGGCTCTCCTCTCCCGGCCGCCCAGTACCAGGGGCCCGGCAGCCAGCGGGCCGTGTGCGCAGAGTTCCCCCCGCGGGAACCGGCGGCGGTCCGGGGAAGCCACTTACCTGACTGGGTGCGTGTACTGAGCCAGTTTTCGGGAGGCTTCTGCCAGCCCGCAGGGACTGCGAGGCTAGGGAGAAGAGAGCAGAGATGAGCCCGCCGGCACGGCGCCCAACCCCCGCAAAGACCCACCCCAGCAGCACCGCTCCGCCGCCCCGCTCCCCGGGACTCCCTAAGCGTTACTATAGCGATGCCGGCGGCGGGGGCTCCCCTCTGCCCCATCCTAACCCCACTCCACTCACCGCGGCGGGGCCGGTGCCGCTCCGTCTGCCCGCCTCGCCTTGTGCGGGCACCCAGGGCCTCCAGAAGGGCGCAGACCTGCGAGGCAAGGGCAGGACTGTCTCCGCAGCGCCGGGCCGCGACCCGCACCTTGGGGATGAGAGGAGCGAGTAGCCCTGCGGGGGTGGCGGCGCTGCCGAGGGCGGGCGGGGGCAGCCGCACCCCAACCCTCCGCCCTCCATCCTCCGTGGGTGCCCGGCCTCTCGCCTAGCCCTCTCCGTCCCGGGCCAGGAGGCTTTTATAGCCGGCGGCGGCCCCTGCGCGGCGCGGAGCCCACCTCTCCCGGCTCATTTGCCAGCGCCATCAACAAAAAGGCTCCGCGCGAAGGCGCCGCTGTGTAAACACGGGGCGCGGACGCGTGCATGCCCCAAATGGCCGGGAGCGGGGGGGGGGGGATTTAGCAAGCCGGTGTTAATCGCACTTGAGCAGACACATGGCCGCTGCCGGGGGAGCGGTGGGGGAGGGAGAGGCGCTGTGGGAACGGGGCGGGGGGCCGTCGAGCTCCGGGCGAGGCAGCACCGGGGATGTGCCCGGGCCGCTCTCCACCCACCCCGGCGGCGAGGGGGTGAAGCTGCTGCAAGCGCGGCCGTTTGTTGTGAAAGACGTGTTTGTTTATCTCCCCCTGAAGCGGCGGGGCAAGGCGTGTGGGAAGGGAAGGCCCGCGCCTCCGCGCCGCTGCCGGTAGCGCCCGCCGCTCCCTGCCTCCGCGGCAGCGGAGCAAGGCTGCCGTGACGGGGGGAGCGCTCCCCGTGAGAGGGGCAGCGGAGCGCAGGGTGCACAGCCACAGACAAAGGAATTTCGCCCTGGGGTGATGGAGAAAGGACGCTCCGTAGTGGCGTCCTTCCCTCATAACTCGTCACCCCCAATACCACCCGTGACGTATTCCCCCTAACAGAACATTGCCTTCGTACTTAACATAATGGTTTGGGGTTTACTTCTCTTCCCCCCCACCCCCCTTTTTTTTTTAATAGGATATTAAAAAACGTGCCGCCTTTTATTCTTTTTCACATGCCCTTGATACTTCATTCCTCTGCCAGCATCGGAGGCTGTTGCTACATGAGCAAGGTTTTATGCCAAACTCATGCCATTTCCGTATTCCCCGGTATCAAGGGAGCTTGTTTTTATTTCCATTTCTTATATTTTTTTCCTATTCTTTCTGAGATAGCAAACACTAATGCATGTGCGGGGCAATGGTTTGGAAGAGCTAGTAAACAGTAATAGTATCAGCCCTGGGGAAGCTGGGAGGGTTGGTGGGATGGAGCTGCCCTAGATGCTAAAGGACTGAAGATGCTTCAAACCCAGGTAATTTATTGGCCCATTAAAGGCTGACAGTAATGAGGCACTACAAAGACTGAGGCACTGTACTCTTTGGAATAATATTTTTTGCCTTTTTGAATATAACCATAAGAAGCATGTCTACCTTAGCGCTGCCCAAGAATAGCTGCAGCCAGAAGGTTACTTGTCCTTCTGCACAACTCCTCAGCACAATCCGCTTTGCTGAACAACACCAGCAGAACACATCGTAAAAGATGTTGCATATTAGAAGTTGTGTGGGAAATGTAAACAGATTAGTAGCATTAGATTAATAGCTCCCTCCCCCCAATCTTTAAGTCAAAACCACGTGCAGAATAAATTGCCTTTCTGAAGAAAAGCATCATCGTAGGTTGAAAGAGAAATAGATGGAAGAGTGCATGTGTTTAAGCTTGCACATGCTGTGGTACATTCCAGCTTCCTCAGCGGATGTATTCTGTCACTTTGGTTCTGCCACTGGACCACTTGGAAAAAAATATAAGTATTGTGACTAAGAGTAATTATAGGAGAATGTATTTCACAATGAAAAGCCCAAGTTAGTAGGACCTTAGTGTTAAGTCAACTGTTTAAAAGATTTACAGAGTAATTTTACTGCACTGTGATGTGTGTAGCTGCTTGCATTTTCTGTGGTCTAGAGTCAGATTAATTAAAATCAGAGTGAACAAAAGGCTCAAACTCCCGGTAAATATTCATCTTGCTGTTAAGAAATGGAGAATGGAGCAAAGTAGCTCATGCAGTCAGTTGAGTTTGATCATAAGCAAAATTATATCTATTATTTTCTCTTTCCAAATGATGACTGTGAAACCTTGTCAGATGAGGGAAAGCATAAAACAGATGTTTAAAAGCCGTCTGATGGCAGATTCTTCCTTTGCCTAAATGAAGTGAAAGCAATAATTTTTGTAGTTGGTATTTCTCTTCTGAGCAGTATAACACAGGCTGTGTGAGGAAAAAAGAAAAAGAATAGAGACTAGGTTCGTTTTCTAAAGAGGAAAAGCAGAAACATCATCACATTACTAGTGATGAAGGACTAAGAGAACACAACATCAACTTTATCTGTTTGATAAGGCATAAAAATTAGTTTCAACAACCAGAGTAAAAGCAACAAAAGAAGAGGTGTCTTTGGCCAATTACTCTTAATTGTCTCAGGATTCTTTTTAGTACCTGCCCGAAATGAGAAAATGTCCTAGGGAGAAAGTGTGATTTACCCATTAGAGAGCAAACTGAAACAGAGGTGTTGAAAGGATAAGGAGAAAAGAATGACTAGCAGCTGTTGTTTCCCTGCATATTTTCACACTATATGACTCTTCTTGGCTTCATAGTTTAGTAATCCAGTCCTCTTTATTGAGAGAAATACAAATTTTATCTCTTTGCAGTAATAGGTGATTATTGTTGACACCGTAAAACCCAAACAAACCAGCAACCCAGACCCCTAACATTTTGTTGTCTTCCCACTGATCCTGAAGTATAGGCTAGAAATCATTAAATGAAGGCTGGAAGATTCTTTGTTTTGGCTGTCTTGTCTTCGTCAGTTTGTGCACAGAGCAAGGGTGCATTGGTATGTTACTGCCTGAGACACGGTTTAATCCTGCTAAAACTAAAACTTCTGTAGGCAGGAGCTACATACAGCTGCTGAGCAAAATTTGGTCACACTTAAAAATGGGTTTGGGTTTGATTTTTTATGTAGTAGAGGAAAGCATAGTTTTGAATTCAACATGAAGTCTAATAAAAAGGTGATCCATGCCTGCATTCTTGACTCAATTAAAACAATATTCTCCTTTCTGGGCCTTAGTCCTGCTTTTTTCTTTGTATTTCAGCTTTTTCCAAAAAGCCTGTAACTCTTTGGCTGAAGGTTGTTCTTCGTTGTGTGTAGATAACTAGACTGCCTGTAGTAAAACAAGCCTGGGAGTCAGGATCTGCACTGTACTTACACTCTGCTGTAAATGTTACAGCAGAATGAAAACTGAAATGTGATATTATATGGTTTTGTTTACTCTCTTATGCAATAATCAAAACATCCAGGCGTTCCATTCATTCTCACTTTCCTGAAATTTCTCTCAACAGATTTTGTTGTTGTTGTTGTTGTTGTTGTTGTTTTTATTTCCCTATATCACTTTCCACGCAGGTTACAGCTGGCAATTCACAGGGTTTGATCCTGTTTAGCCAGTTTGATTTTTGTAGGGACTTTCATATAATTGCAATTGAACTGTCTCAAATGCAGTACAAATAATCATCGTACAGTCACTCTGGCTTTACAGCAGTAGAACTAAAAACCTCATTTTGTTTTCAAAGAATGCATACCTTAGCAGTGTTTATCCAGAACGAAAGCAATTCATTTGGTTTGGTTTAAATTGATTAAAAGCACTTTTGTGGCTTTCTGCAGTATGACATCTTTAAATGTAATGTACTGTTAATAGGATACACAGAAGAGCAAACACAGAGGTCTGTGCAGATTTGAGCATGCTACTATAAACAAAGAAGGTGTTCACAAATGGCTTAGAGCTAAATTTGGCAAGACAGTGCTAATCACACTTGGACATGGGAATATCTGGACAGAGAACACTCAGCTGGCTTCATATTAGCCTCTCTAAAGGCAGTGATGGCTCTCATTTATTAGTAAAACAGGGACACTGCCTGAAAATTATTGTGTGAGTTGATATAGGGAGAGAATTGGCTTCATCTTATTAGGATTTGGTTTTAGTGAGAAAGGCAAGGTCAAACATGTGGAACTGCTTCTCAGCTTACTGAGACTCGACTGAAGAAAACGATTAATAGGCAAAATTTGATCTTAAGTGCTTTATAGCCTAGCTTCACTCCTGATGCTTCCAATTTTGGCAACACTTCAGGACTGGGTTTTGGAAAGCAAGTGTACGCATGGTATTTGCATACTGATATTGACTGCATATACATATGTCATTTATTTATATATTTGTTATATTAGCTAATAAATAGGTCACTTTTTTTGCCAGTAGATGTAAAGTTTGCCTAGGAAATTCATGTGCATAATGTTGATAGATGTTGGTCTGTGTGCAATCATAATTAGAGGAAACTTTGCAGTAGTGACTTAACTTTTTTCATCAAGGTTTTTTCTTTATTTGTGATATGATATATAGGGCATTTTTTTCTGCTACAATTTGAAAAGAAATTATCAGTTTCTAAAGAATAAAGAACAGCACAGATGGTTTTACCAACCTCTATCCTAGCCATTATTTGGTTTTGATACAGTATTTTCAATATCACTAATGTAATGTAATTCCTGATAGTGGGATTGGCTCAGAACTTCCACAAAATTAATTTTTTTTGTCAGTGAATAATATAAGATCCAAAGAAATAAAATAAACACAAGTTCAGTTTTCTTAGGGAGGAAAAAAGGGAATAGAACTTGACCAGCAGATCAGTCTATTTGCATTACTGATAGCTATAGAACTACTGCTTGGCTAATACAGACGGTGTTTGTCCTATTGTGTATTTTTCCATCCTATTATATAGAAAAATGCAGCACATATTCTGACAGTGTAACTCCATTTAAGCCCCAGTCCCCAGTGTTTCCCACAGAGAGGTACATTTAGGGGTCTAGAGATGAAATGCTCTTTTGTGGACACATCCATTCCCACTTCTCCCCATCTCCCTGGATTTTGACTAGGCTTTCATGAAGAAAATTATTCTTCCCCTTCCTCTATTACACTGGACATGAAGGGTTGCAGGAATGCTGGAAGGAAAACTTTGTGAAAGTTTTTTGGATGCATTTCCAGGAAAGCATGTGTCTTTTCACCCTCTATGTGCTAGTGGGAATCTCGTTCCTGGTGACTTAGGGTTAGAGGATTCGGCAGTGGCCTCCCTCTAAGGGACACAGCTCTACAGTGCTCTCTGTCAAGGAGACTGGAAGCCTCCAACTTCCACAGATTTATCCCAGCCATTGTAAACTTTGTGGTCACAAGAGCACGTTTGGGTGGCCGTTGGTATCTGCTGTGGAATGAGCAATGTGTTTGTGTGTATGTGTGTGTGGCATGGGCACACCTACCCGAGCCCCCTGTGTGTCCATGTGGCAAGGTGTGACTCCCCACAGCAGGTTGGGCTTCCTCATTTCCCTCCCCTGTTGCACTCTGCTCCCAGGCTAGCAAATGGTACAGGGTAATGTATCCACATGGGAAAGTGACACGTTAAGGGGCTGAGAATGTGTAATGGGATCAGCCACCGGTTCTGTGTATCCTTTTAAAAGTAAGAATATAGTTTGCTGTTGAGTTACAGGCACTTTAAATCCCATGCGAGTGAGAAACGGAGACACCCGTGCTGAACACCAGTCTTGTAACTTTTAATGGAATGGGAGCCAGTGAAAAACTGATACATCATAAATGCCGGGGCTGGGCAGAGGTGTCTAGCTCACCCAGCATAATGCAGCATAATGTCACAGCGTTTGCTGCAGCGTGGCACCGGCAGGGTTTGCCCTCTTGCCTCTAAAAAGAAGGGAGAGGCAGCCAAATGAAATGAAGTCGCTCTAGCACAACAGCTATTGATAGAGGAGATGTAGAAATTAGATAATCATTGGAATGTCCTGATCTGACTTCTCTGACTGGTAATACAGTCCCTAGCAGTGTCATCTCTCCTCTCACAATGTTCCATTCAATTAACTGTTTCTTCAGATTTATTGCTGCCTGCCTACAGAGATAGTCATGGAGGCGGAGTGGTGGTTTTTCAATTTCCCCAGTATCTCTAAGACATGCACACAGCATCAACTCTTCAAAAAGGATGCATGCCACTAGGCTGGTGATGTATATAAAGCAGTATTTAACCTCTAGCAGGAGGGAATGAACTGCAAGAAACAGCGATGCCTCTGACAAACAAGGTACATGAGAAAGGCAATGTGAGTCCTAAAGATAGCAGTGGCAGCCCTGAGGAGCACACATGGTATCTTGTACTGCACTGCGGGGATGTCAGAGCTCTTACCCAGGCGCCCGGAGATAAGTGCTGACAGAGACCCCCCCAGCCCTGCGGTTCCTCCCTTGATTGATGCTATGAGGCTGCAAATTCCATTGTGGCAGAATTTCATGACTTCTACATTGCATGCTCACATCCCAGTGATGTTAATGTTATCATCCAACACAGGGAATTGGGAGGTCAGTGTATGGACTTGACTTAATGAAGATGGGTATTAATGGCAGAGGTACCAAAAGTAAATACTAGTATCACTTATTTTTAAGACTGCCTGTCAGTTCCCTTAAAAATCACATTTTCCATTATTTGTAACTTTCCAAATTTTATTTGGACTAAATTTCTTCATGCTCAGTTTATTCAGGCTTAGTTTGGGGGAAAACTGCGACCAAATTATGACAGCTCTAATCATTGGGCCATTTCTGAGTATGAGGGAGAAATGGTAGAAACATCATCTTGTAACGAAATAACTTCTGGTACCTGTTTTGGGGAGTAGTTCAACACAAGCGCTGCATGGCTTTGGACCACGAAGTTTGCCATAGCACCAGCAATTTGCTTTTTGGGTTTTCTCTGAAAACCCACTCAAATTCAGCCAGTCTATAAAAATGATAGTTTGAGCCGCTCATTAAACAACTTTGAAGAAATTACTTATTAAGTTCCTTGAAGAATTAAACCTGCCAGAGGCTCATTTCAACCAGAACTGATCAGGGATCTCCTTGCAACCTAAACTTTGTGTTGCTGGGGCCTGGGGTAGCTCTTGAAGTGAGTTATCCATACTAAGAGGTGCTTGCTTTTCTTCTGCCCTCCTCCACTTCCTTTGCATAGCCCAAACACCAGTCCTGCAGCAAGAGGAGGGTGGCGGGAAGAGGAGGGGGAAGAGAAGGAGGGGAAGTGGCAGATGCACACTGGGAAGTGGGGTTTAGGGTGGGGCTTCTGGGATATTGAAAATCAGCACTAGAAATTATCTTCAAGGGAAGGCAGTGAGGAGGTTTAATTAGCCCACTGGAATACTAAGCCTGGAAAAGGAGATGAAGGGGAGCCTGTTCACAGATTTCGGAAGGAGCTCCTGGACCTCCTCTAAGGCTGACTCACCTCTTTTCCTGAAGTCAACCCCCATTCCTTGGACAGAGACTGTCAGCTCCTGGAGCAAAACCTCCAGGGTCACAGCAACTTCCTCCACGATCACTCTTTCCCCTCCATCAGGGGTTACTCACCAAGATAGTGATCCCATATCTGCATGGCAGAGCCTGTTGGTGCACTCAGAGCTCTGACACTGGAAGAGGCTTGTGTGGAGAGAGGTGAGAGGACTCATGTGCTGAATCTGGGAGATAGCAGGACCAGAGTTTGAGCTCATGAGGGATGTTCCTGCTGGCTGACCAATGAGTTTAAGTCCTGGGGAAGCATCATGAAGGAGCTGGCTCCAGCAGATGTGAGGAAGGACAGCTTGAGGATGTGGGGAGAGCAGACTTTGCTTGGACAAGGAGAGCGAGTTCAAGTCCCCAGTAAGCAATGAAGAGCAGGAGGAGGGAAGGGGCAGGACAAGTCACTGATGGGCAAGGTTGCAGAAGCAAAGCAAGAATGGCTGGAACAGGAGCTGACAAAAGAAAGCATTGAGCATGGGAAGGACAATTTAGACTGGAAAAGAGTAACGTGATGATGTCAGACAGCAATAGGTTCTGTGTGAATGGTGAAAGATGGATGGAATGAGACACTGGGAGAGAGAAATAGCACTAATAGGGTAAGAAGAATAAGGTTAAGGACTGAGGACAGGAAGAGCTCCAATTGCCTGCAAGTAGGCAACAGACTGGGAAAACAATCAAAAGGCATGAGGCAGGTTCTTCCTAGTGAAGGACATTGGACCTGGATGTCTTGGTCCCCAAGGTGTTGTGGAGAGAGATCTGGAGGGTAGAATCTGGGGCTGGTTAATAAGAAGTGAGGTAAAGAAACAAAATTTGGAAGAGACGTGACTAAAGTATTAGTACATTAGTACATTTGAGGGGAATGGAGAGAGGAATCAAGTTTGGAAAAAAGTAGGTATGAGCCCAGTGTACACCCTTCTGAAGTCTTGGTTGGACCTCAGGAGTCTCTACCCCAGCAAAGCCTAAGAAACCTGCTGGAAAGGACCCATCATTTCTAGGGAGGCTTCAAGCTGGCAACACTAACAGTTACTCTGTTAACTCGAGTATCAAAAGTCTGTATCATATACCTGAAGTACGACTGTTGCATTACTTGATTGATCTACACCCCCCAGTTGTTCTGTTTGCATTTATACAAACACAGGAATTCACCTCCAGACTGTGCAAATTCAGTCTGCAAAGTCAATCACTCAAAAATCCTGAAACTAAGAGGAAAAGTAAAAGTCTGTGAGGTTCACATCTGAGTTATATTTAGTCTAATTAAAATGTTTAACAGTCATCTAAGTCTAAGATGGTGAATTCAGGCTGCTGTTAGATAGGAACATTCAGAGGACAACTAATTTCATCCTAAGATGAGATGTCTGAGATATCTAAAATGTACAGGGCAGGCAAGATGACAAGCTCTCTGGCACAGTCATGTCTCTCTAATGACTTTAAAAGATGAATAGTTTAGCTTAGAAATATCTAGCTTGGCTTGAAAAATATCTCTTAGAAGTATTAAGCTAGGTAATGTGACTCCCAATGACATGCTTCTCTGTTTGTGTGTCTGATGTGAGAGTCTGCAATATGATTTATAGGAACGTTTGAATCCTGCCCTCCCAGGGTTTGTAAGTGCAAATTCCCTCTTGAATTTGCATGCCCTAAATAGCTTGGATGCTGTGGATCCGGGGCTGATGAAGGCAGCTGAAATGAATGAGAATCACGGCTGAAATGTGGTACTATTTCATTCAAGGCTATGGAGAAATGACATCATCATTATCTCAAACTGGCTGTCCAGGTTTAAAAAGCCTTTTTAACATTAATTACCTGTGTATAAAATGGCAGCAGCAGTAAGGCACCCCCTGATCCCTAATTCTTTATGAACCCTGCTGGTTAATTCCTGCAGCCACCACGGCTACTGGCACTGCAGAAAACTCATCAGAGCAGCATTTTGAAATCCTGTCCATAAGTTCTTGCTGTGCAAGGAAACCAGGAGAGTGCGCAGGCTGCACAGAGAACAAATGATCTATTGAATAGAAATTCAGCACATTGTCATCACCTATTCTGGGCGGTGGGAGAGAGGGAAGGGACGTGTGAAAAACAGGGGACGGGGATGCCGATGACTGCTGTAATGCATACACACACACAAACTGAGTTTGCGTTGTGCAGACAACCATGATACCAGCATTTTTCTAACTTTCTAGTGCTCGCTATCACGGTCTTAATAATATTGTTTTGACACACGATTGTCTGGGAATGTGAGACAGATGTGTCTCTGGTTTATTCCATCTGGAGATTTTGCCCAAGATCCTCCCCTTTTTAATTTCCCTCTAAAGCTCCTGTGCATGTTTTTATATGCCCCAACTTAATATAGAATACATTAGAGTATTCACTATAAAATGTATCATAATACTCAATGTATTTTATATTGGGTAATAAACTAGGAGGTGCAGTGTTTGGCTCATAGATATATTATATATATATGTATATCTTATATATATATGTATGTATATCTATGAGCCACATATTTGTGTGTGTGTATATATATGTACATATGAGAGCCATATATATATATATGTGAGCTATCTATTTTTTATATATATATATATATTTATTTATTTTAAACACATACACACATATATATACTCAGATTACTACAGGGAAGAATTCCGAAGTAGATGATCGCGAATTTTCTCTGCTAGGCATATAATTGTTTTTTTAAACAATTTTTTGAAGATCACTGTCACAATGCTTTAAAGCTGCATACTCAATATTTTTATCATCTTTCTCTGCTCAACATTTTATTGATTTCTTTCCTCTTTGACCTGCAGCCAGAGTCTCATTATCACACACTGCATTCATGTACAACCCAGCATTCGCGATGTGAAATACAGAATAGCAAATGAGTGTGATATCACAGTACTGAAAATATTCTTGTCTAATCTTTCAAATTTTTCTCCTGACAGATTTTTTTTCATTAGTACACTTTAAGAATTCCACGGATCCCACTTTCCAAGTTACTGATGTGGCTTTACTCTGTGGAACAGAAGCCTCTGAATAATTATCATTTTGTTAGTCAGCCAAGTATCGCTCTGGCCTCCAGGCATTACTGCAGCATAAGTATAAAAAAACTCTGAAATTTTTCCATGACATTTACCTCCTGTCTTCTTAACTAGTTCTTTTCCCAAAACAACAGTTTGTATCGTATCAATTTTTTGTTGTTGTTATTGAAACGCTTTATGGCTACAGTAGACGTTGTAAATTCTTGCCGTTTGTTTTTTCTTACCTTCACAGAGTTTATGTTTATATTTATGATGTGAAAATATAACATACATAAAATATATAATACTTAGAAGATTTTATATATTCTTACCATCCTAGAATATCTATTATGTAGAGATGTTGTGAATATATATAAACAATACATTTATATTTAGAAATCAAATACATATTAAATTAACTTTTACCTAACTATATATGACCTAGTTGGAAACTGGCGCATAACAAATCTAAACGTTGTCAGATATCTCTTCTGAAGTGCCTAAGTTTTGACAAATATATATATATATTTAAAACCAGTGCTGCTGTTAAGAAGAAATATTTTAAAATGCAAAGAATGTTCAGAGTGTTTTCCAGCTGAAATGCAGAGCTCATCATGGAAATGATTACCTTGGGTATTCATTATCTCGGCCCTGCAAGAGATCGCTCATATTGTCCATGACATTAGCATTGGGCAAATACTCCAAAATGAAATATCGTTTGATGTGCACACCAAGTAGCTTTTTGTCTGAAATAAATATTTGAAATGCACTGAAACATGTATATTTGACAGGGGGTTTATTTATTTACTGATTTCCTTTGAGAGGATTCAGAGGACATGCAAAGGGAGTGCTAGGACTAATTTGTACAAATATTAAGTGAATGCTCTGTTAAAGCAACTTCTATTCATGTATGTTCATAAGCACCTTGTTGAAACAAAGTCTTTTTCTTTGAATTTGGACCTACACTAGTAACAGATGAAAACCGGGACTAAGTAATAATTGCAGAATAGGTGTGAGCTTCATTTCCTAGTGCATTTTTTGCTTTTATTGAAAAAAAATCCCCTCATGTTGATTGGCAGCATTCTAAGGGGCTCAATGGCCTCAAAAGGAAATGCTGTTTTAAAACCTGCTTTGGCTCCCTCAGAAACCTGCAGCAATTTTACTGTGAACTGTGTCGATTCTCAACTGCTGCCGCAGTGCAAATAAACACGTTCCCCTCAGAGGGAGGGAAAGAAATCATGTCCTGATACTGCAAGACCTGTCCCTGCTCAACCAGACAAAGAGAAAATACCCGCTTCTGAGCTCCATCCTTTCATTTCAGTTCTTCAAAGGACTGCAGAGATGAGATGCCCTTCGCAAGACTGCTTATATCCATGAGCAAGGAAACAGCAGAGGAGCCATGCTTGCTTTTCCCCACGCTGAGGCAGAGAAAAAAAAGGGTTTGAAGAAAAACTGACGGAGCTTTTCTAAAGAGATTACTGTTTTTCTTCCCTTCCCTGCTGCAGCCTCTGTTCTCTCTCATTGCTCTCTTTCCATGGCAGGAGAGCAGGTGCAAGGCAGACGCTTTGGCAGATAAAGATGTTCTAGTACTATAATTATAATCAACATATCTGTGTAAAATACCCAAGGGCTTCTGCATGCACAACACATACAGGAAGTTCCATGTGGAGTTTTCAATTCCTTGCTTTCAGTCATCGTATCAAAAATGCTAATAGCTTTCATCTTCTGGAGGATTCCAATATTTTTTTCTTTTTTTTTGCCAGGGGGAGGAGGTAATGTCCCTAGGAAGCACTGGCTTGGCCAGGCTTAATCCTCCTTTGCATCCAAGATGCCCTTGGTGTAGTGGGATGAGAGGGGAAGCATTGGGAGCACTCTGCAAAGACTTGGATTCATGGGTGGCACCAGCCTCCTCAGCGTACCCTTCAGGTTTGTATGTAAGGCGGGCGTCAGAGAAAGAGTATAGGGGTATGTGGCACAAAGCTTGCTATTTGAACGGGCTTTGCAGGGACACGGGATTCCCTATCACAGGCCAAGTAGCAGGACAAATCTGGAAGGATCTCACAGACAGAACGCAGTGGTGGCGTAAGCTTTCTGGGAGGACTCCCTGGAGGAGGAGGACATGGGGTTTTGTGTCCTCCTCTGCGCCGTGCCTGCAAACCATAGCGACAGTTGGAGTAATGGCTTTCTGAGGCAGACACAAGAAATTAGCTCACCTTAATAGCATGCCTCAGTGAACACTGAACCGAAGATATAATTTTCAACTAATCATTTACTTCCAAATGTTCATCCCTGTGTGTGCAAGCGTGCCCCTTTCTTTATTTCCGTAATACAGCTGTGGACGGGCTGCGAAACACTTGAACATTGCTTGTTTATTTGAAAACATGCATCTCTACTGTTAATAAATTATGCACAAACTGGTTTTGCAGTTCCTCCTCACCAAACTAAGCTGCATCAAGGAAGTCTGTCAGTGAGACGGACAGACTCGCCATCTCTCACCGCTCCCTTGTTGAACTGGACTGCTTTGATTAAACTCCCCACGAGGACACCACACACATTCATATTTATCAGTTAAGGTTTCTGTTCCCTGAACATCTCTGGCATTGTGTTTAGGAGTGTTTGTTTCTGTAAACCAGCGCTCCAGTAAACAGAATAAAGGCAAGCGCAGAATGTGTGAAAACTCCAGCTCTCAGTGTGGAGTGGAAGGAACCTGCTAGCACTCAGGATGAAAAAAAAGACTGTAGGAGTGTTTTGAAATGGAGGATTGAGGACAAGATGACAGGTGCAGGAGAGCACGCCAGTTGGAGTGACTCATTACCGAAAGGGTGAAGCAAAAAACACTCTCTGTGTGCCTGTGAGAAGATGAAAAAAATCCAGATAGGAAACAACAAAGGTTGGTGCAAACAATCCAAAGGAAATTTGGCACACAGGAAGGGATTAGATCAATATTCTACACAAAAGTGGTCTGTGTGGCTACTGGGAGTGTAAGGATGGAGACTGGTGAACTGGAACATTTCATTTTAAATGTTTGTAAGAGTAAGCATTTGCCAGAAGATAATCAGTGGGATACTATAATGCAGTAGAGCACAAATATATCTGAGTAAGAGAGAATATTGCACCATTAGAGGAGCAGTAGTCTTTGCTAAAAGAAAGCTGTTTCAAATTGGTAGCAGGGGGATTAGGAAAAGTTCAGAGCACGGTGTTATTCACAGATGAAGGTTTTAGACAATTTTACTTCCTGGCCCAACTAGTCAGACTATCTACAAGAGGAAAAGCCACTGCAGATTTAATTCTGAGCAGTCTACAGGAGCTATTTCTATGCCTGACTACAGAGCAATAACTTCAAATCCAGTATCGCTGTAAAAATGGAAAAGGCACCAACATCTCAAGTTCAAGAAGGGAGATGCTCACAAATAATGAAGCTCATCAGAAGTGAATGGCAAAAGTCATCTCAGGATAAAGGTAGTTGGTTTGTATGTGAGGGAGGCAAGCATGGCTTGTAAAGGTTGAAGTCACACTTCGCTAACATACTAGGTATTGTTTGAGGTATCAGCAACTCATTCAGTGAAGATAACGAAATAAACCCCATGATTATACCACCCTGTGAGCCATTGCTGAAACTGTATCTTGAGTATTGCATGGACTTTTGCGCCATTGATAAAGCAGAATTAGAAAAAGCATGGAAAGGAAGCAGTTAAGATCAGAGATGAAGCTTTTAGGCAAGGGGAGGAAACATTACAGGACTCTTCAGCTTAGAAAAAAAAAGTGACCTAAAGGATTTTATAGTATCTCTGTAAATCACTAATGGTATAGAGACAGTAAACAGCTATTTCTCATAACCTAAAATCTGGAAGCATCATATAAAAATGCTAGGTAGCAGGCTTAAAATTAACAGAAAATGCTTGTTCATATAATGTGTAATTAGACTGAGATACTCATTGCCACGGGATGCCATAGACACCAAAAGCATAGAGAAGTTTTAAAAAGTATCAGATACAGTTAAGGCAGATACATCCCAACCTTCTCAGCATCCAGTGTTGGAGACTGAACTGAACAAGCGCCAGGCCACCATCTGGGGATAACTGCTCTTACATGCTAACCAAAGTAACTTAAAAGTTGGAGAAAAAATGAGTTATTGTTTTCTCCACTTCTACTCAACAGATAATAAACTTTCGATGATTGCAAACAAAGCTGGATTCCAAGTGATAATTTCAAGAAGAGCTCCAGCTAAGTTATCATATCCCAAGGGTTCTCATCTGTAAATGGAAGATAAACATGGACACCAATTCTTTCTTAACTGAACGAAACACTGCAGCCCCCATCTGCTTATTTCAGTGAAGATAAACATCTTTAACCCATATAAAATATATCCCTTTTGATGCACAATTCAATGAGTTCCACTTTCACATTCTCTGTCATAGTGAGAATTTGGTAAGAAACACTGTTAACAGCAACAGAGGTATTATCAGACTGATGAAATCAGTCCTCTTGTCGCAGCTGGTTACTCAGAAAACAAGGAAAATGGTGTTGTGCTTATCTGCCTTTTTCTGGTGGCTCAGTGCATTTTGTGACTTGTCTTGAGACACCCTGAGCCAGGAATGATAAATTCAATTAAGCTCCTTAAGCAACAGTGTTCTGACTCAGTAAACATTAACACTCCCCCTTATGCCTGAGCAAACACGAAGATCTCGTGTCAGCTTGGGAACAGTTCAGAGTGCTAATATAAACAACACAACTTCAGCTATTTTGCAAATGGTCCTGAAAGGTATTCTAGCAAGTGTCGATCACACTTCGCACTTGGGAAGGTAATTTTGCTCTGTGTTCTGTATCTTATGAGTGGAATCGCTTGTGTGAATGCACAAAATTATTTCTTTGGATAAGGAGGGGGGCTGGAATCAGTGCTAAGAAGCCTCTAAATGGTCCTCCTGTAGGTTAAAAAAACCCAAACAACCATCACAAAACCCAAACCAACCAACCAACCATCCAAACCCCCAAAAACCCAACCCTGCAAGTGACTAGAACATAAACCTGCAAATATTTCCTAGAGACATGGAGTAGGTTGGGTTTTTTTACAGCATTGGGAAATATGAAGAGAGGGAAAGGCATCCAAGATTGTTTTTCATTTGAAACACAGGACAGGAATATTATTTAAATAAGGCTTTGAAGTTTTATGAGCACTGAAGGCTCAATTGACCCAATTAATGTTCCATTCAGTCAACACATCATCTAGTCCTTACCCTTTTCCTGGCTCCAATCTACATCTAGTTTACAAATGCATAGATGTTTAGCAATCAGCCTTTTTGGCCTATGTGAATTCTGTGTCTTGTAGGTTCTGTGGGAAAGCACTGACTGGTTTGAAGGATCCCTATTATTTCGCTATCTTTGTTTGCAGCTGAACTGTGTTTTGTTTCCTCTTAGGAGTCCCACTCTCATTCATCACATTTCTTTTGTTCCCTTTTATTATCAGGCTGTTGTCTCAAGAGAACATGAGCTAAACACCACAGGCCCCTTTGTTAGTTAGCTGTCCTTATCGTTATCATCAGGATCAGCTCCCTGTATATTTTCACATCTGACCAGCCTTCCTGAAAGTCAAAATTATAAGGCAATTAGAAATGCTGTAGACATAATGTGCACAGGAACTTCCTATTTGTACCCACAGAGTTGTATATCTTAAACTGAGCAAAAAAACAAATCACTGCATTTGGAGGGCTATGTTCAGGGATAAGGCAGGGTGGACCATGGACTGCTATGTCATTTTATCTGCTTTAATTATCAGCTGAAGAAGGGTTGGTGATTCTTACAAACTGTCTGGGAGATCTCAGCTAAGCTTTGCCCCAGGACATATCTGTTTATCTGTTATAGAATAATAGAATCACAGAATGGGTTGGGTTGAAAGGGACCTTTAAAGGTCATCTAGTGCCTCCCCCCAGAAACAAGCAAGGACATCTTCAACTAGGTCAGGTCATTTAGAGTCTTGTCCAACCTGGCCTTGGATGTTTCCAGTGATGGGTCATCTACCACCTCTTTGGGCAACCTCTTCCAGTGTTCCACCACCCTCATTGTAAAATATTTCTTCCTTCTATCTAGTATGAATATACCCTCTTTTAGTTTAAACCCATTACCCCTCGTCCTATTGCTACAGGCCCTACTAAAAAGTCTGTCCCCACATTATTTCAGGTTGAAAGAACTGAAACTTCTATCTTTAACTTCCCCAGAAAATGGCCTAATCAGAAAGCACAGGCCATCCTCATGGGGGAGGGAGAAAGTTTTTAACACTCCCAAGGACACCCTTTCAAAGTTCACAAGCCCTAAAATAGAGGAAAACATCTCCAAAACCTGTAAAGGTGAACAGGTCACGAGAGGGTATTAGGACCCTGAGTCTTCTCAGCACATCAGCTACAATGGCTGGGAAAATTAGTTGAAGAAGGGTGATATATGGAAAAACATCTGGGAATTGGGTTGGGGGAAAGAGCCACCAGAGGGGCAGAGGCACTGTGCTGGCAGGAGGAGGACACAGCTGTTAGGTGTGAGTGCCTCACTACTGACACCTCTGCCTGCAGTCTGCACAAGGAGGTGCTGTCAAATGTGTAAGTGTAATTTGTATCTATTGGCATGATTATTCTGGAAGTAGGGAAGTCACACTGTTCTCAAGGTCCTCATTCTCAGGTTAGGTAATTAAAATGTAATTTATAGCTCAAATATATATATATATATATTTTCCCTTTGCTTTCTGGACTTTCTTGTACAGAAGCATTCCCAATATCTTCCTTTTTCACAGAATCACAGAATCACAGGGGTTGGAAGGAACCTTGAGAGATCATCGGGTCCAACCCTGTGATTCTCAGAGCTGACTTTACCTTATTATCCTGCTCACTCTCCTTCCCTACATTCAGTGTAGGATTTCCGAGTTCCAATTTTAAACTCTGCCTGCTGGCATTTCTTCAAGAGGAGAATGACCTGCCTTTTCTCCAGAGATCAGCAGAGAAAAGAAGCTGAATGTGTGCTGTCTGAATCCCTTCCCTCGCTATTTCTGCTGCTAGTACGAAACCTTTCATTTTAGTCTTCCTCACTGTAAACCTTGAGAGTGTATTTTGACAACCTCAGTAATTCTCTGAGCAGGTCTGCTTGTACCTTCCTCCAATACAATGCACAAAATTAGGTGAGGAAAGTATAGAGTTTGCAGGTACAATTACTTGTAAGTATAGAGATTGCTTGTCTTTTTATTTGGCAGCACTGATGGAGAGACTCAAGGTGAGCAGTCTCTTAGAGGATGAGTTTTATGTTCTCTCCTTACCCGTAGAGATTTAATATAATTTTCTTCTTAGGCTTCCTATTTACATAATGTAAAATAAAAATAGACTGAAAGTACATTCCTTGCTCCAGGTGCATTAAAAGCATAGAGGGAAATCTACAAATCCTTGTGTTGCACCCAATGCCCTATATATTTTTTCTCATATAACCTTTCCTTTCTAACAAAGGTGTTGGTCTCTAGAAGAAAAATTCAGTACAGTTATTGATGTTTTCATTTCTTCCCAATTTTTTAGAAGATCAAGATTAGATGCCAACATTCATAGGCCAAATTTCACTGCCTGTGTTAATATTGATTTAACAAGAGGGCAGTGGAGGGAAACAGCAGTTGGGACTGAATAAGGTCAAATCATGATGAAATGATATCTAAACTGGAGTCACACCCTGAAAAAAAAAGCAAATTACAAAAGACTGGTCCTGTGGATTTATTCAGTTCCCAGAGCATCCCTTCACAATGCCGTGAACCATTCTATGCTGAGCTGTGCTGGTGCCTCTGTAATGGGGGATCCTGCTCCAATGCAGACCATGTGCCTCTGCAGGACAGTTTGCACAATCTTCTGCAGAATGCATAGAGCCCAGAGGGTTGTGATAAGCAGCACTGAGTCTAGTCAGAGCCAGTGGCGTGCCCCAGGGGTCAGTGCTTCATCTGGTCTTTCTCAACAAATTCATCAATGGCCCAGATGAGGGGACAGAGCACAGATCAGCGATTGGCTGATGAGACAAAACTGGGAGGAGTGGCTGAGGCACCAGCAGGCTGTGCTGCCATTCAGCAAGATCTTAACAAACTGGAGAAATGGGCTAAAAAGAACCAAATGAAGTTCAACAAAGACAGATGCAGGGTCCTGAACCTAGACAGGAATAACCCCAGGTACCAGTACAGGTTAACGGCAGACCTGCTGGGAAGCAGCTCTGCAGAGAAGGACCTGGGTGTCATGAGCCAGCAGTATGTCCTCGGGCCAAGAACGCCAATAGTATCCCAAGGTGCATTAAGAAGAACATGGCCAGCACATCGAGGGAGGTTATCCTGTCCCTCTGCTGTGGTGAGGTCACATCTGGAGAGCTGCATCCAGTTCTGGGCTCCACCGTTCATGAAAGACAGGGAACTATTGGAAAGAGCCCAGTAGAGGGCAACAAGGATGATGAGGGGACTGGAGCATCTCTGGTATGAGGAAGGGCTGAGAGAGCTGGGGCTGTTTAGCCTGAAGAAGACTAAGAGGGGATCTCATCAATGTGCTTAAATATCTGAAGGGTGGATGCCAGGAGGAAGGGGCCAGGGTCTTCTAAGTGGTGCCCAGTGACAGGACAAGGGGCAACGAGCACAAACTGGAACACAGGAAGTTCTGTCTGGACTGGACATCTCTTTGATTGTGACAGAGCACTGGGACAGGCTTCCTAGAGAGGTTGTGGAGTCTCCTTCTCTGGAGATATTAATGACTCATCTGGACACATTCCTGTGCAATCCGCTCTAGGTGGGAGGGGGGGTGGACTAAATAATCTCCAGTGGTCACTTCCAACCTTGACTGTTCTGTGAATCTCTGAGCCTAGGAGGAAATTTTTGTTAGTAACCACTGATTTTGTGTGCTTCAAGCCTGAAGAGCCTTTCCTCGGGCATTCAGCAGAGGAACAGATAAAGTAAGTGACAGTTTGGAAAGCTAATTGCATGTCCAAGAAGAAGCCAGGGAAAGACACCTTCTCGTCTTAAACTGTGTTTCATTTGTCATTTTCCCCTCCATGTCTAAATGAAAGTGGAGTGGAGGAGCCCCCACACAAAGCAAATGCATTTACAGATGTGTTTTATAACAAAAGCAATGCTTTCCCAGATGTACACTAACAATTTTATTGCCCTATGAATGCATGTGTGTCTTGTGATAATGTTCTATCTATTGAACCGCTGCTTGTCTAGGGAACCTGGAATTGTCATATATAAAAAGCAGAGAGATCTAAGAAGGCTCAGTTGGGCTGTTTAGTTGTTTTGATGCTATGCTTCTCTGATACTTTAACAAAACCACAGCTCAGCTGAAAGAACCACCAGGAATGGAGGGGCAGAAACTGCTCTCGGCCTGTGCACTGATCCAGTGTCAGTGGCAGCTCCCAGGTTTCACAGCTCCTTGAAGACCTGACTTGGTTCCTTTAGGATGAGGAATCCACCTTTAATTCTACGTTTATGATTATATTGTTCTTCAGATGCTCCACATGCTTACCCAACATAGGCCAGCATTTAATCAACATATTTTGGCATTTCTCGTCTGTACTGGGGACACTAATTATAAAAAATAGGTTTGTGTTTAATGTTTGCCATTAGTATTGTATAACTTCCTTGAGAATGTGAGATGACTTAGCAGGAGTGAGAGATTAAATGCGGCTGCTCTAACACAATAGGAATGAGTTCAGCTCACACACATATGCCTTCAGGGACATGCTAACTTAAAAAAGACACTGTCAGGTAATTTCAGTACAAAACAGCTTAAGGCAAAGTTTTAAGTTTATCTGAGCATATCCCTTGCTCTTAGCTGGACATGCTTTTGTCTACCTGCTTGCCTATTGTGGAAAATTTGGTTAGAACATCAGAAGTGTTTTACAAAACGATCTGACAGCAGAAAGCCTTTATTTCAATATCTCAGTTAAAGCAGCTGATGCTTAGAGTCACAACTGTAGTACATGAGAACCAAACACTTAAACCAAGCAGTAATAGAATTAGGCTTGAATGAAACTCTTGTTTTACTGGCCAAATGACAAATAATAATAGTGTCAAAACTGGAGCCTTAGCTGGGACTCCAGTCTTATTTTCAGGCATACCAACCATCTGGCTCCATCCACTGAGCTTAGCAGAAAGTGAGGGTAACTGCACCAAAACTTC
Organism: Porphyrio hochstetteri; assembly: GCA_020800305.1. Lineage (NCBI taxonomy): Eukaryota > Metazoa > Chordata > Aves > Gruiformes > Rallidae > Porphyrio > Porphyrio hochstetteri. Next base: position 87,801,920 of record CM036907.1, read on the forward strand.
AATTTCTCCATCCCAGCAGCCCCTATGGGAACAAAGCAATGAGGAAAGGGGACCATACCTTGGAGCCAGTCAGTCCATCTTCTCCACTTCTGTGTTTTTGAGAACAACACGTAGAGCATCTTCCAGTGGCCCTTTCCTCACCCTTCCATAGACTGTTGAGAAATCCAGGCTGGAAAGTATCTTTCATTGTGTGTCTGGGGTATTCTCTCTGTGTCTTGCCTAACAGGATAAAAGGATGGCAGGTTTGCGAATGAGACCTGGTTCTTTACTAGAGGAAATAATCACAATGGTGCTGCAACAGCAGTTATGTTGTGAGCCATACACAGCTGGGCTGGTGGACCTGGCGTTTCCCCAGCCCTTCCCCCCCACTGCTTTTGCTTCACCCTCCAGTTCCTGGCCCTTTTGCATCATGCCATGAATGTTGTTCTTCTTCAGGTTAAGGGAAGGTTTCTGGTTAGAAAACTATACTATGGTTTTTCATTAGCAACAACAGTCCAGAGAAAAAAATACTGGCTCTCATTGTGAAACATGACAAGAAGGAAACAACCAAAGACGGTTGTAGCTCATGGGGAAGCTGTCAGAGGGCACTGAGCAATCCCGAACCATGCCAGCAGTCTCCTGCTCAGGGTTACTGTGGCCACGGTGTGATGTCCCCACAAAATCCACTCCAGTGATGGATGTAAGCTAGCCATAGGAAGCCTATTTCCACACTGAAGGCAAAGCAATTTAAATAATCTGCTCCCATTTATGTAATTTAAAATTCAATACACTAAAAATGATAATTAGGATTTGGTGTAATCTGAGAGCAAAATGTCCTACCACAACGGAGAGGCAGAATTCCCAAACCACAGTCATCAATACCATCAATACCAATTAAGGTCTCTAGAGGACAGCCTGATATAAGTATCTTAAGTAATAACTGTGGAGAGAAAGCGGCCTGGTAATGTAATTACTGCCAAGATACACAGTGGCTGCTTTGCAATCCACTAAATTTTCTAGGGCTTAAATACACCCTGAAGATCAGAATTAAGTGTCAGGGAGTGAAAAGCTGTAGAGCAGGGTGGGGAGTAAAGGCACAGTGTATCATTAAACAGTGGTTAGAGTGGTGAAACCAGGAATGCTGTTCTCTTTGCAGCTCTGCCAAAGCCTAGAAAAACAATCTGGAGAGTCATATCATATCTGAGCAGGATGCAAATCCAAAACCTGCAAATCATGTAGCTGAAAGGAATTTGATTTACAGCTGCTTCTCAAGAGGAAGCTGAAGATGAAATAGCTATGAGTGTCCTGTGGGCAATGGTGAAGGTGACAGGCACCAAGGGGTGTGTGGTAGCAGAAGGTAGCCCCCAGTTCTCACTGCCACAGCGGCAGGGAGGGCTCCTGAAAGCCACTGCCTAAAAGTCTCTGGGTGAAGTTCTCACATGAGGCTCGGATTTTCTCTGCAGACCTTAGGAGTATGGAAGAACCAGCCCTCAGATCAGCCTATGTAGGGAAAAAGAAAAAGACAAACCACAACAACAATTTCTCGGCTGGCACAGAAGTTTTCTTTTTCATTTTTGTAAAATGAACACAGGAGAATGTAAAGCAATGCCTGCTAAGTGTAAACATTTTCAAACCTACAGGTCTAAAGATTTCACACAAAGGACCTTAAAGGAAACATAGGAAGAGATCTTGTAACCACTAACACTAATATATCAAATTATTAAAATATTTCAATGTATTCATTTGCAATATTAAAAAGAGTGGGAAATATACAGAAGGTAGCCTAACAGGTAAAACATTGGAATGATTTCTATAAGGCTGTAGCAGCAAAGAGAGGGAGGCTAAAAACACAAGTAATGAATGTCACAGTGTCATGGAAGGTAGATCTTATCAAATGAAATGTCACAGTCTTTGACTTGGACACAGTTTGGGCAATAGTGACAATTGGTCAATACTATTTACTTGGGTTTCCACAGAGCACTTTATATCTGTATCTATCTATATATATATCTATACCTATACCTATATCTATATCTATCATTTAATATTTATCTTTATACAGTTAGATCTGAAAGTTTTTATGCAGTGAAATTAAGAAAGCAAGTGGTAAATCCACATATTCACAGACAGGTCTCAAGCTATATGAGAATGAACACCTCTGATGAACTGGGCTGGTTTTATTTGGTCTCCCAGAATTCATTTCTAGTTCAAGGATATTCAGAATTTATGCTGCTGATTCACAGTGTGAGTCACAAAGTCTTTGCTGACAAGATTTCTGGATCTGAGAAGACTGCATCAGTAACATGTACTAGGAATTGGCTACTGAGAGCTCTGGATCTGCAGTGTACATGGTTTTGATGCAGTAGTGTTTCTTCTAACATCTACAAAAGACAGATGCAGTTATTGGGGGGAAAAGCTTATTTTCACACATCTTCAGTGTGACAAAATATGCTGGAAATGAGCAGTTCTGCAGAGAATGAAATGGGAAAGGGAAACATGGGGGAGAAGACAAATTGTGGTGCAGCCCTGCTTCTGCATTTGTAAGGAAGGAGAGGGTACCTCAGGAGGGAGGTGACCTGTGAGGAAGGAGACAAACCTGCCCCTCATGCAGTCCACCAGGGGGACCTCCCTCATTTCACCAGCCTTGAGAAGATATCCAGGAATGATCCAGAGGTTAGGAAAAACGAAAGGAAGCTAGGAGGTGACTCAATAACTGTGTCTCACATAGAGAAGCTGTTTGACCCCTGGGCTGGTTTCATCCTTGGAAACATGAGCAAAATGTGGTCCAGGAATTACTGTCTGGGCTTAGATGAAATGAAGCTTCCTTTGAGCAGAAAGAGGAGAGAAAGAATGATCACTTTACCCAGGAAAGCAATAGATGCTGCTCATGTACCTTGGGGTGAATTAGCTGTCTCCCTCTTGCCTGTAGGGAAAGCTCTGTGTGTGTGTGTGTGCGTGTGTGTGCACTTGGTACCTGGGGCTCACCCCATACACCCACTGCTGGTCTTCTATAGAGGAAAGAAAACTCACTTTTGTGCTTTTAACGCTGATAAATTGTGCATCTCTGCAATGGGACAATGATTGTAATCCAATCTCATGCTTCAAGGCTTCAGGGTCAGGAAAAAATAACACCCTCCATGCCACCACCAGTACATGCTCCAAATCCCCCCGGGACCTGACGAGAGAGTCTTTTCATTTTCTGGGAGCTCAGGCATGCTGGGGACCTTCCTACCTCTGCATGTGGAAATGGTTTTACTGTCTGAGAACATACAAGCCTGCCCTCAGTGCTGCTAGGTTTTAGAAAAAGAATAACGTTCAGTCTATCTAAAGAGCAACAGTTCGATATTAGGTGCCCTGGGATCTGCAGGAAGGCAGGTGAAATTATCTGGTACTCTGCTTTGGACTTCATTTCTGTGAAGGACATGGTAGAAAATAAATTCCAAAGTGCAGCTGAAAATGTTCTGAGTTGTTAATACAAATATAAATTCACAGGGTGTCATTGGCAGTCCAAAAAATCCCAACCAAAACCAACCAGAAAAAAGTGGCTCAAAGGAATGGAAGGACAGAAGTTTGGGGAGTACTATAAAATAAATTTTCTATTACATTATTAAACAAAGGAAGGATGGACAATGGTGGTTTAATTCCAGCAGATTCAGTTAAGGGTAGTGGCCAGTCTAGTTATTCCACCTTGTCCCATTTTCTGTAGTGAGATGACATTAATCACCATTTCATTGTGTTGGACAGTAATGGAGAAATGTACTTTAAAGAGGAAAATATCCTAATACAGAATACAGAAAACTTTTGAACATGGAATACAGCTGGTATTTGTACATATCACTGTAATCATGTATGATCAGTAGCAAATAAACAAATATATTAGACAAGGGATAATTGGGATATTTTACTTTGTGCTGAGAGAGAATCTGTGATATTTGATCTCGGGTGTCAGTTTGATTATTTTACATATAATTTATGCATCTGCTCAAATAAATGTTGGGGTTAGTCAGAGGTCTTGAGACTGTGTTAGCTTTGCCACATGGTCAAAAGGAAAGAAATGGATGTCAAGACATGAAATGTCTAAGCAACACTTATTTAACAGGATGCAGCTTCTCAAAGTGCATTTTACTACAATGCTGAGATGAGCTGAGAGTAAGCAAAACATGAACTAGAGCAAAACCCATATTCCTGGAAGCTGCAGATGTAAAGCAGTATCCCTTTATTTTCTCCTCCATTGCTTTTTTATTTGCCTTCTCCTAGGATGAAGGCCATATATGAATTTTTTCGTTGAGTGGACTAAGCCTTTTTTATATTCTAGTTCTGCCCTTTGTGTTCAATCTTTACCAAGGCAAAACTCCCTACAGAATTATTATTGATTTCAAAGCTAAAGTGTCCTACAGAATGCACAAGACAATCCTTGATTTCTGGAGCTTATAATCTATGTTTAATGAGAGACCTGTGCTGAAGAAAGTCTTAAGGATTTTAATTTATGTTTGCGAAATAGATTTTCCCATCCTGTTTCCATATCCATGTGGTACTTTCCTCCTCTTAGTCCCAGGAGCAATCACTCAGTATCAGTCAATATTCATTGACTAAAATGAAATGGCAATGGAACGAAAGGAAAGGAGTCCTCTCAGGTGTAACACTGCACATCTGAGTTCGGGATTATGAAAACAGATATTCAGCCTCAGCAACATGCAAAACTCCCAGCCCTTGTTCTCAACAAAAACTTTGTTCCACTGGGTGCATTTAAGTTTGTAAAAAGAGTAGTAGAGTTGGACCAAAGCAGAGTAGCTGTGTTTAGGGGCAAATTGCCGACCTCTGGGTAAGTGCTGCAAGTGAACACCCAGTGTTGTTGGCATGACAGGTGGTTGTATAATCTTTCTCTGTTTCCCTTTTTTAAAATAGATGACCTAATTTAGAGAGGAGAAAGGCCTGACCAGACCTCATCAAAGTATTTAATAAGCACCCCAAATATAAAAATATTAGCTCAGCTGGACAAGAAAGGCATGATAAGGAGAGTTTCAAGAGGGCCATAGCTGAGGAGGAGGGATGGAGAAGAAGGGATGGGACAAGATCAGCTCATTGTACCCGGAGCCAAGCTAATGATTTGAAGGAGGCAACTCTCAGAAGTGCTGGAGGTTCACCACTGGGATCCAGTGTAATGACCAAGTCAGGGGTATGGTAGTGCATGAAAGTGCACACAGGTTCAGGATACCAGCTGGTCAGGGGAGCATCTGTCCAGCAAGCCAGAGGAGACTGATGACTCCATTGGCAAGACAGGCAATAATGTGCAGTGAATTGAGAGGGGACTTGACTTCATGTGCATTCTACAACGCCTGTTTAGTTCTAGACACTGTGGTATGCTTGTAACAGGCAATAGGAGAAGCCTCCAAAGGCACGGAGAGACACTGTGTGCCCTAAGCTATCTGTACCACTGCCCAACCCACCACCTCTTCTCCAGAGCTCCCACCCCCTCACTTCTTTCCTTGCTACTTAAACCCTAATCTAACCTGGCTCACACCTTCTGGACAGCCCTCAGCAAGCTGATGTCTCAAGACCTTTGTCTGGGCTGCAATGTTCTAGCCCCAGTGGCACCTGGGCATTTTGTGGGGTCAAGGAACAAAAGTCCTGGGCATATCTTCATGGTAGGGAGATGAAGGCTGAAAGAGCATGTGTTCTTCCTTCCAAGCCTGTGAGCATGTGGCTGGGAGTCACGCTGTCTAATGGGCCCCGTGGGAAGCTCTATTGAGCAGGAAATACTAGGTAGGGAGAAGAGCTGTTCAAGCTAAAAGGCAGTGTTAGTACAGGATTGAAAAGGGATAATATGTCCACAAATTAATCTTGGCTGCAAATTAAAACCTTTCTAAGCTTCAGAGAGGCCCAGCTGCAAAACACCACCCCAATAGCTGCTGCAGGAATAAAAGAGAGTAATTGGATTTTAAGGTAGAGCTTCATCAGTTTATGAATAGGATTACCTAACTGCTTGCAAAAACAAAAATTAGGCTGCATGACTCCCAAAGCCCCTTACCATCCTGTGCAACAGCCTATTCAGAACAACAATAGTTCATTCCTGTGCTGCTTCAAAGTGCCATCCATGACCATGGTAGGGCTTCTTTTGCTGTTGTATTAAAAACAAACAAACATGAAAAAAACCATGAAAAATGGTTGTGAGGCTCAGAAAGGTTATTTGATTTTTTGAGGATAAGTAGAATGTGTGAGCTGGACGAAGAAGTTATGAAATTTCTAGAGCCTCATGGCAGACAGTCTGTTTGCTGGGGCTCCTTCGGGGTACAGCCCAAGCCAGCAGCCTCAGCAGGGCTGCTCCAGCAGCAAGAAGGAATTGCTCTGCTCGTGGATGTTTGGTGCCATCTATGGCCAGATAATTGAAATCGTTCACACATCCCAGAATCATTTTAGGAAGGCAAGCGTGCAGATCTGTCTTAACGAGATCAGCAACTACACTGATACACAATGCATCTACAAATGTGTCTATGGACATTAATGTATCATTTCTCTTTGGAGAGAAGGGGTAGCTTTTGGACGCTACCAGTGAGGTCCTATAGGCTACTAGTAGCTTCTGAAGCTACTAAATCCTTTTCAGATTTGCCTTCATAGCCAAAGCACAGTATATTAATTTGGGGTGAGGAATTAGGAAACTTAACAGGAGAAAAGGAAACGTGTTGCCAGAGAAGATACAGAATTTGTTTTTCTAAATGAGTGATGTATTCATTACAGACATCAGTTGCCACGTCTTTTCCCCTTCATCCTCAAGGACCCACAGCAGTCCATGCCATGGTCAGAGGCCAGTGCTGTTTTGGGGGATGCTGTCTGGCTGTGCCCATGGCTTTGCAAAGCCATTCTTGATGTAAAAGCCAGATGATGAGAGCATCTTTTGTCCCCAGCTGTGCTCCAGGATGTCTGTGGGTCCAGTTCTTGGTGATCAGGCAGTGCATAGGCCAGTGATGCTGCCTATCAACTGCCTGCCCAGCAGCAACTCCTCCATGGGGATCAGCCAGCAGTGCCAGCAAAAGCATGCCTGGAGACCCTCCCCATCCTGAGTCATGGGTCTGTGGCTTCTCTTTCTTCCTTTTTGGTTCAGTCCCACTGTTTGCATTTGTGGACAGCTGTGAGGCCTCCCAAAGCTTCTCTAGAGAAATTTAGGGCACACCAAGGCTAGGATCAATTCTGGGTCCTAGCTTAAACAGCTTATTGAAATGAAATTAGGGTATGCCTGAACAGCTTATTGAAATGAGTCTCTCTCCTAGATGACATACAGGGAAGGATAAAAACACCTGCATGTAGAGGTCTGCATATCTAGCTCTATGTGTGGGCCAAGTGTCTAAACTCCCTCCACCATGGAGAAAGGGCATAAGTGGGCTGCAGTGCCCACACATAGGCACCTTGTGCCACTCAATATGCCCTTGTGTATCTCACTCATCTCCACAGAGCTGCCACACATGACAGTGAGACCTGCAAGAAGACCCAAACCCTTCTGCAGCAGGAGCTGGTGGCCCAGCAGGACACCTAAGGGATGTTTTAAAGGCTCTAGATGCTTGTGTGTGGGCAATGGAAGACACTGAAAGTTCAGGTGTGTTGACCTGGAGCTGAATCCTACTGATTATATTGCTATCTTTTCAGAGCTACTGTCAACATGCGACCAGCTGGTGCAGCCTCTATGTCTACAAAATTGTCTACAGCCTCTATGTAAAACAGACCTCAGAATTTCCTCCAATTACTCATAATATTGCACTAATAATTTCTACTGACATAATTAACGGCTGCAATGCTGGTTAGTTCAGGTGGTGGGAACTCCTAATGAATTTAAAAGAAGGAGAATATTTTAACAGATTATTTGTTCTTAAGAAAAGGCTCCAGCAAGACCTTATAGTGGCCTTCCAAAACCTGAAAGGTGCCTATAAGAAAACTGGGGAAGAACTGTTCCCAAGGGCATGTAGCAATAGGACAAGGGGTAATGGTTTTAAACTAGAAAAGGGCAGATAGATTTAGGTTGGGTATTAGGAGAAAGTTCTCCAATATGAGGGTGGTAGATCACTGGAACAGGTTGCCCAGAGAGGTAGTGGAGGTCCCATCCCTGGAGATATTCAAGGTCAGGCTTGATGGAGATCCAAGCAACCTGATCTAGTGAAGATGTCCCTGCTTACTGCAGAGGGATTGGACTAGATGACCTTTAAAGGTCCCTTCCAACCTAATGCATTCTATGATTCTATTTAGCTAGCCAAGTGACTGAAAAAATTGTCTACAGATTCTTGTCTATAGTCTCAATCTGATGCAGTGTATCTCCCAACAACATCAGTGAGATTTCCGGTGTAATACTCAAGTGAAAAAGGTGTTGTGCATATAGATGCTGTCTGTGTGAGCCAGAGAAAGGAGGGGAGGAAGGGGGAGACTATTATTATATTATATTTTGACTAAGATCATCTGTTTCACATTGATAACAACATTGTGGTAGACTACATATGAACCAGAATTTTCCTAGTCAGGGGTTTGAAGGCTCAGAATTTGAAAGGCCCACACTATTTGTACCATCTACTTTGCCAATAGACCACAAATTGTTTTGTTGGATTTTAGAAAATGGTAATACTTAGAAAGAGGTATTGCTTTCAAGTATTCCAGCATCTGTAGGAACAAAATGTCATGAACCAATGCTAGTTATCTAAACTGTTTAAGAGAGATACATTTTCCCAGAGAAGCTGTGACTGCCCCCTCCCTGGCAGTGTCCAAGGCCAGGTTGGATGGGGCTTTGGGCAACCTGGTTTGGTGGAGGGTGTCCCTGCCCATGACGGGGGGTTGGAGCTGGATGATCTTTAAGGTCCCTTCCAACCCAAGGCATTTTGTGATTCTATGATTCTATATAATAGAAAACAATAAATATAGCTGGGAAGTATATAAAAAAAGGAAAGAAATCCTCCACCAGATGTCTATCCCTAACATATAAAATACACAAGTATATTAAAAAAAAAGTCAACTGTGAATATACCACAAGTGGATACAGGATCACCAAAAGAGAGAGTTTAATATGAAGCTGACAAATAAAAAAAACCCATTGTAGTACCAGGGGCTTTTCCTCTCAGGCATATACCAGGGTGGGTTGGTAACCTGGAGCCTATACATTTGCACATTTTTTTCTCTCCATGCTCACATCAGCATTTTCAAAGACCTAAACTTAATCATAATTGTTTCACAATTCTGATAGCTTCACTGTACATACTTACTATCAAAAATATTTGAAGTATTTGACATTGAAATCCCTTTGGGGGATACTTCATGGGCTTTCCAATCAATTGTGTGTTTATGGTTTTGCTTGTAGGTGAGCATTCAGCTTGGATATATATGTATGTATTTTACTGGATGGCATTCATACCTTAGAGGGACCTCTTGCATTTCATGATCTAGTGCCTCAAAATCCAAATCTAAGGGAAAACAGGAAAATAAAAATATGCTTTCAGTAACTGCAGCCTTATCAGAATATTTGTTGCACTTGACCTTTAAACCCAGAATATTTTTTAATTGTAGCAAAGGTTCTAGCTCTTCTTAACATGGAAGGGGTTAAATGGCTCACCAGCCTTTTATGTGCAGGGTATGCTGCATAGACAGAAAGGAAAGAAACATTTGTGGATTTGTAACATTTGAACATGTCTTTATTAAAAGAAACTAGTACATAGCCAGCAGCCTCACTTCTGGCAAGGCAGCTAAATGTGGTTATACAAATAAGCCAGTTTCTGAAGCCGAAGCAATAGCCAACCCTGCTGAAGCAGAAGAATGTAGCTTTTCTCAGCTCATTGACAGCGACACAGCCATCTCCAAAGCCCAGAATTACCCACTGCTGTTAATCCTGTGTTCCCTTTGCTGAGAACACAGATGACCTTCAATTTGCCCCATCTTTGACAACTTTGCTCGCTTTCAATTCCCAAAATTGCATCTGTTCTTTCAGCGAAATCTGGATCACTAGGATCTCTCCTGTCATCTGCTGCTTTCCAAAGCCTGTATGCCGCCCCGACTCACGCTGTACAAGGGGTTATGTCTCAGAAGTGCTCTATAATTACAAGTGACCACACAGATGTGCTTCAAGAGACCACGCAGCTGAAACGCAGAAAATACTTATTTTAAAAAAAAAAAATGTAGTTGGTTTTGACTTGCCTCACTGCTGCTTTCTGTTGGCAGCTTTCCCCACAGTACTGCACACCACTCTGCCTCCATTCGAGCAGTGGTAATTAATGCCTTTTCCATTATTAAAGCCTTGGAAACAGAAGATGAAATCCTGTCTTCGTTAAAGTCAATGGCAGAACTCCTGTGAACTTCAGTTCCTTGGGTATCAGGCCAAAAGGGATCATGAGATCGTCCTGTATATCATTGATAGTGATGTTGTGTTGGACTCTTGCCTATCCTCCAGATGGCATCCAAGCTGTGAATCCAAAGGGACAGAAAATCCACCGCTATCCTTGGTGATGACATGTTCCCATGATTAGCTACCATCCCACAAAAAAAAAAAAATCATCCTAGCTTTTATCCTGTTAATTTTGCCCAGTTAAAAAATGCAGGCACTATTTTTTTTTTATTGCTTTCCTTCCCAAATTGAAGAAACTTATCCTACTTATACTTTCTCCAGGAAGATGTTGATTAACTGTAAATTAATCTATTTTAAAAATTTTAACATTTTTACCCCAAGTACCAACTGTAATTTCTGGCACCTTGCCAGAAATTATCTCATTTCTCTGTCTTCTGCCTGCACTTTTTTCATTCTCCCCTGTTTTTTGAAGATGTCTACAAGGCACTCTCTGTGGTGTTTCAATATCCATCTCACCAGCTCCACCTTCAACATTGTCTTCCCACACTTCTGCTGGTTGCATCCCTATCAAGCACATCATGGGTGGTGCTGAGTTCTCACAAAGTGCAGCTGGTCTGCTGTGGTACTTACATCCCCTCCCAGACTCATCTCCCTTATAGAGACACCATTGGAGTATAATGGTCCTGGATGTATATGCCTGCTTTGGGCTACCTTAAAATATATTTTGGTACACGGATAACCTAACCTAAGCTCCTATCAGTCCAGTCCTCATCATTACCATATTGCCCATCCTTGTCGCTGCACACCAGGAATGTTAAAGATCTGTCCTAGGCCACAAAGAGCATTGCATATGCTGCAGCCACACGTCCCATGTAGACCCCCACTAGAAATATTCAAATTTGATAGTAATCCCCAAGGATAATTCTGAAATGCTTCATTTAGCTTGCTCTCAGTCCTGTTTAAGCTTATTTTATTGGTATTTTGTGCTCCTAAACCACGCTGAGAAAAACAGATAAATGTCATTATGGAAGTTTCTCAGGTGGCAATCACATAAATACATTTATCAAGTTAGAGTCTCATAGAAAGACAGAATACATTGGGCCAAGCTCCTGGAGACAAGACTCCTGTGAAACTGACAACATTCAGGCTATAGCAATAAATGGAAAAGGTAAAGAGTCTGCCAGAAGCAGGGTATTAAATACATAAAACTACAGTGAAATCCTATTTAGACTCCAAGTCATCCCAGTTAAAGGCAAGATGTATGTATTTACTTGGTGTTCTGAGTAAATACAGCTCTGAAGCCAGGCCAGTGATGCTGGACATTTTGTACTAGCCATCGGAGACCATCATACCTAATCATCATGGTCAGGATAAGGAGAAAAGGTAATATTAACACAGATACCTTATACAGCACATAAATGATTTATAGAAGCTTATCTCCTAATACAATTATACCATTATCAGCATTTCATGAACCACTTTGTGTTTGACACTTGTGTTGCAGCATGCTATTGCATAATACTTCACACTTTCATAGCACATTCCACCTGAGAATCTGATCCTTTACCAAGAATCACAGAATCACAGAATCACAGAATTGTAGGGGTTGGAAGGGACCTCGAGAGATCATCGGGTCCAACCCCCCTGCCAAAGCAGGCTCCCTAGCTCATATTGCTCAGATAGGCGTCCAGGCGGGTCTTGAATATCTCCAGTGAAGGAGACTCCACCACCCCCCTGGGCAGCCTATTCCAGTGCTCAGTCACCCTCACTGTGAAAAAGTTCTTCCGCATGTTGGTGCGGAACTTCCTATGCTCTAACTTGCAGCCATTGCCCCTTGTCCTATCCCCACAGACCACTGAAAAGGGGCTGGCTGATTCCCCCTGCATCCCCTGCTTCAGATAATTATAAACTTTGATTAGGTCCCCCCTTAGTCTTCTCTTCTCAAGGCTGAACAGTCCCAGCTTACTCAGCCTTTCCTCATAGGGGAGATGCTCTAGGCCCTTAATCATCTTCGTAGCCCTTCTTTGGACTCTTTCCAGGAGATCCCTGTCCTTTTTATACCAAGGAGCCCAGAACTGGACACAATACTCCAGGTGGGGCCTGACCAGGGCAGAGTAGAGAGGGAGGATCACCTCCTTTGACCTGCTGGCTACACTCCTCCTGATGCATCCCAGGATCCCATTGGCTCTCTTGGCCACCGAGGCACACTGCTGGCTCATGGCCAACCTGTCATCTACCAGGACCCCCAGGTCCTTCTCCACTGAGCTCTTCTCCAGCAGGTCATCCCCCAGCCTGTACTGATACAAACAGTTGTTCCTTCCCAGGTGCAAGACTTTACACTTGCTTTTGTTGAACTTCATCTGTTTTCTCACTGCCCAGCTCTCCAGCCTGTCCAGGTCTCTCTGGATGGCAGCGCAGTGCTCCTGTGTGTCAGCCACTCCTCCCAGCTTTGTATCATCGGCGTACTTGCTGAGGGTGGATGTTATTCCCTCATCAAGATCGTCAATGAAGATATTAAACAGGACTGGACCCAACACTGAGCCCTGGGGAACACCGCTGGTAACAGGCCTCCAGTCAGATTCTACTCCACGAATCACAACCCTCTGGGTTCGGTCCGACAGCCAATTCTCAACCCACCTCACTGTCCACTCATCTATCCCATGCTTTCTCAGCTTTGCTATCAGGATGTCATGGGAGACAGTATCAAAGGCCTTGCTGAAGTCAAGGTAGATGACATCCACTGCTCTCCCTCCATCTACCCAGCCTGTCATGAGATCGTAGAAGGCTATGAGGTTGGTCGAGCACGATTTCCCCTTAGTGAATCCATGCTGACTACTCCTCATGACCTTCTTCTCTTCCAATTGCTTGGAGATGGCATCCAGAACAAGCTGTTCCATTACCTTTCCAGGGGCAGAGGTGAGGCTGACTGGCCTATAGTTACTAGGTTCCTCCTTCTTGCCCTTTTTAAAGACTGGAGTGACATTGGCTATCCTCCAGTCTTCAGGCACTTCTCCTGTCCTCCAAGACCTGTCGAAGATGATAGAGAGCGGCTCAGCAATCACCTCCGCCAGCTCCCTCAGCACACGTGGATGTAACCCATCTGGGCCCATGGATTTGTGTGCATTAATCCCTTTGAGCCGCTCCTGGACCTCCCCTACTTGAACCAGAGGGAAATTCTTCATTTCCCAATCAGTCCTACTCTCATCCAGTGTCTGTGGGTCCCGGGGGGCCTTTGAAGTGAAGACCGAAGCAAAGGCGGCATTCAATATCTCCACTTTCTCAGCATCCCCCGTAACCAGGACACCCTCCTTATTCAGCAAGGGACCTACATTATCCCTGGACATCCTCTTACTGTTCACGTGTCTAAAAAACCCCTTTTTATTATCCTTTATGTCCCTTGCCAGCTTAATTTCCAAGAGGGCTTTAGCCTTCCTAGTTGCATCCCTACAGGCCCTGACCACATTCCTGTATTCTTCCCAGGTGCTCAGACCCTTTTTCCACGATTCATAGATCTTCTGCTTCTCTTGAGTTTGCTCAATAGCTCCCTGTTCATCCATGCAGGTCTTCTGCCTCTCTTTCCCCATTTCCTCCTCAAAGGGATGCATCGTTCCTGTGCTTGGAAGAAGTGCTGTTTGAATGCTAGCCAGCTCTCGCAGGCTCCCATTCCTTCAAACAGCGTAGCCCACGGGATAGCCCCCATTAAGTGGCGGAGGAGATCAAAGTTAGCTCTACCAAAATTCAGGGTAGCTATCCTACTTTTTGGCTTGCTTCTTCCACCCAGGATCATGAACTGAACCATTTCATGGTCGCTTTGCCCTAAGCTGCCCCCGACCTTCACTTCCCTAACAAGTCCATCCTTGTTAGTGAAAACAAGGTCCAGCAGCCGCCCTCCCCTTGTGGGCTCCTGCACCATCTGTAGCAGGAAATTGTCTTCAACACACTGCAGAAATTGTCTGGACTGCATACGACTGGCCGTATTGCTTGCCCAGCAAATATCTGGGTAGTTGAAGTCCCCCATAAGGATCAGTGCCCGGGAACTTGAGGCTACTTCTAACTGTTTATGGAATGCGTTATCTACCTGCTCCTCTTGATCAGGGGGCCTATAGCACACTCCTACAACAATGTCCCCTATACCTGTTTGCCCCTTGATTTTAACCCACAAACACTCGACAGAAGGTTCATCCTTCCCCAGGTGGAGCTCAACACATTCTAGGTGCTCTCTCACATAAAGAGCAACTCCTCCACCTCGCTTCCCTAGCCTGTCTTTCCTAAAAAGCACATAGCCATCCATGACAGTGTGCCAGTCGTCCAGGTTGTCCCACCACGTCTCTGTGATTGCGATGAGATCATGGCCCTGCGACCGCACAAAGATCTCTAGTTCTTCTTGTTTGTTCCCCATGCTACGTGCATTTGTGTAAAGACAGTTCAGTGGTGAAGCAGATGTAGGTATCCTCAACGGCCCACAGCGAGATTTCTGACAGGGGACTGGCAAAAGTGGCTCCACGGAGGAGTACTCAGGGCAGTCCACAGAATTTTCCCTACTCTCACGTGGAAAAACGTCCCCAAGTCCACGACTGTGCTGTTGGTATTTACCTCTTCCCACCGTCAACTCCCGTTGTGTCTCCCGAAGCCTAACCCTGGCAGCCGCCTTAATATCCCCTTCCCCCTTCCTAACTAGTTTAAAGCACGATCGATGAGCCCTGCTATCTCCTGGGCGAGGATCCGCTTTCCTTTATAGGACAGGTGAGCCCCATTAGCAGTACTCATGCCAGGAGCAGAGTACACCATCCCTTGGTTAAAGAATCCAAAGTTCTTGCGCCGGCACCAGCCTTTTAACCACACATTCAACTCGTGGGTTATCCTGTCCTGCTCTGAGCCCCTCCTCCCACAAGTGGGGATAGAGCAGAATATTATTTGGGCTCCCCCCCCCTCAACAGAGCGCCCCAGGTCCCGGAATTCCCTTTTGACAGCTTGCAGGCTACACTTTGTGATTGCGTCCCTGCCTGCTTGAACTATCAGTAAGGGATAATAGTCAGTGGATCTTACCAGGCCTGGTAGCCTTCTGGTAATATCCCTGACCCGGGCTCCAGGGAGGCAACACACCTCCCTGCGTGTAGGGTCTGGCCTACATATAGGCCCTTCTGTCCCTCTGAGAAGGGAATCTCCTACTACGACTACCTTCCTCTCTTGCCTAACAGAGGCAGTCTCAAGGCGTGCAGATGACCGCCTCACTCTAGGCCTCCGCTTTCTCTGAGGCAGAGGGGCTCCATTCATCTCCTCAGGTACCTCCTCCTCAACTGTCAGGGCCCCAAACCTGTTGCTCAGGGACACCTGAGGGGGTGGGGTAGGTAGGCAGGGGGAGTGCCTACGACGCCGAGTCGGGACTGTCTTCCAGGCCTCCTCGGGGTTTGGGTCACTCCCATTAACCTGGCACGGGCAGTGAGGGGGGACCGTCTTCAGGTGTGAGGTGTCATCCCGACTGTCTTCCTTTTGGGACGCCAGGGAGCTACTCCACCAGTCAATCTCTCGCTCGCAGTCCCTGATCACCCGCAGTCTTTCAACCTCTTCCTTTAGTTGTACCACCAAAGCAAGCAGGTCATCGACCTGCTCACACCTCAGACAGGCTAGGTGTTTGCCTCTTATCCCAGGCAACTGCAGGCTCTGGCATTCCCTGCAGCCTGAGACCTGGACCGCAGCATCCCTAGGCAGGCCCTCCATCGGGGTTGCCTGAGATTTGCAGGGGGAACCTCTGCGCCTGGTGGAGACCATGGTTAGCTGAGCACACAGCAGACAGGGAACCCTCAGCTCGCCCTTTTGTACTCTGCGAGCCGGTCCTCTGAGTATACCCCCTCAGCAAACTAGGAGGGGAGGCTTGCTCGGCCTGCTTGCTCTGCCTGCGCGAACTGCCTCGCTAACTGCCGCGCCACGCCCTTCTGACGCGCCACGCCCTGTTTGCCCGTCCTGGTCGCCGCGCTCCGGGTCGCCGCGCTCCCAGAGGCCTCTCTTGTATGGAGAGGGATAATTCCTGTCGCCCTTAGCTCCGCCCCCGATGAGTCACCGCTCCGGGCAGTGCAGGGGACGAACAATGGCTGTTAATGGGTGCTGATGGCCACTGATGGGTGCACCTCTGCCTCTCTCCTTTTGATCTTAGGTGCTTTTTGTTAGTTGCCCTCGCGGATCTATGTCCGGGGGTTGTTGCTCGCAGAAAGGGGGTCCCTCGACGGAGTCTCCCGCTTCAGAGCCCTGCTCCTCAGCAGCTCCACAAAACTGCCCTGAAGCAGGCCTTGTGCTAGTCCCAACCTCAAGATGATGAAAGGCAATGACAGCAAGGATAAGGAGTGCCCAAGGTCACTAAGAAAGTCTATGGCAGAACAAATTCTCGAACTAAATTTCCCATTTCCTTGCTTTAGGCTTTCACAAGAAGACAGTTCCTCCTGAGAGAATAACACTGGGAGGGAAAAAAAGGAGAAAAAAGAAAAAAGAAAGAAAGAAAGAAAGAGAGAAAAAGGAAGGGAAAAAGTAAAAAAAAAAAAAGTAATAAAGAAAAAAGCCTTTTATTAAGAAATAATTTCAACCTTTTGCATGGAGATGCCCCAGGGCATTAGTGCATTGGTGTGCTAGAGAAGCCTTAGCCAGCATGCAGTTAAAGCAAGCCAAGTTTGCAAAGTCAGGCTCTCAGGAGTCGGGAAATGCTAGAATGAAGGTTCATGTGCAACTTGGTCTGTTTTCCTTACGGGATTTTTCTGAAGATCGCTCTCTCTCTGCACTGAACAGGCAGAAATAACTGGGGACAAAAAATCATACACAATCACATAATTAAAGAGTTTTTTTCAGGGTCATGTAGCTGGTCTGGCTGTTGTCAGCGTGACGACTCATTCACTAGCTCCCAAAGTTACAAAATGTGAAGTGACTGAGGCAGGGGACTGCAGGCAATAGAATGCTGCCCTGGAGAGATTGATGCTCTCCCTGCCTCCGTCATTTTGCATTTTCTTGTGGCCCAACGGGAGACATCTGGGTCTAAATTAGAAAAGGGCTGAGCATTCACAGCTGCATTTAAAATTGCTAGCTGTGATTTGAACACGTGGGAAATATCAGGCTCTGAGCTTCTAAAATTGGGCACCCAAATTTAGACAACGCTTGGTAATTCTGGGTTTAACATCTCTTCTTCAGGCCTCTCTGTCTCTGGTCCCTGGGCATGAAATTGAGGGGAGAGTAACTTCAAAACAGAGCTGTAGGGATCCATTAATTAATGTTGGTAAGCAGTGAAAATATTGCAGAGGGATCATTGTAGTAGATCTCATGAGAAGATTAATAATTCAATAGAGGGTTTGAACAATTGTGTTAATAATGTGTGAGTAAGGCTTAAGCTTACTTAAAGTGGAATATTTGATTAGCTTGCCCCTCAGTGAGGTGTGTCCGTCTCCAGACAAAACAAGGCAGGACTGCTGTGGGGAAAGGATGTGACTGTGTCATTAGGTATGGTATTATACAGTATTATGACTCACAAATAGACTAAAATCAAGATACCTTCCTAACTTTGGCACTCCCTAACTTTTAAAAGGCTGAACAGCTCTTTAAAAACATTAATATTCTTTTATTATTTGCCTTTACATACTAATGTCTCTGTATATTTATTTTTTTAGCATAATTTGGGTGTAATTACCCAATGGCAATTAGTAGCTCCCATGAACTTGCAATTCATGTGACAAGTACAGGGAATGACGTATAAAGAAGGCAAGCCAGACTGCTGTTGTGAGCAGACTGAAATGTCACGTACAGATAAGAGTCAATAATGCCATGTTGTTTTAAGTATGTCTTTTTTTGCACAGCCTTCCTCCAGGAAGTCTATGAAAGTCACATGTTTCTGTTGCTCCTGAGAAGCTGGTATACTTTTCCATATGGAAAAATCTTTGGCCTCATGGTGGGATCACAGGCTGTTACACACAACATGCAAACTGCTGCCTTCAATTACAGGAGCGATGCTTCACAGCGCTACAGAGCAATCTCCACAAGGTCCTTGACATCCCACCAGTGGGTTTTGGCAGACCACACCCCAGGAGTGCCATACCACCCCCAGGAGTGCAAAACCAGGGATTTTTGTTAACTGATGCATGGATATTGTGTTTCAAAATACACGTGGTGGAGGGATGCTAAAAACTGCTAACAGCCACTACGCTGCTCTTTTTCCACCCCAGGAAGAGTCCTTGTAAGGCTTTGCCACCGCAAGCCTCATTGTGCCTCTCCCACGGGCCCTCTCCATCACCACAGGAAGCTCCCTAGCACTTCAGAAGTGCAGAAACCTGATCCCACTGTCAGAAAGCAACAATATTACAAGGCTGGAATTTTCTGCACTGATAGTCATCAGCCTAAATACTGCATCGCCCTTCAGCTGGTGTAGGAAAACCAGGCTATGCGGACCTGTGGCTATGACAGACCACAGGGTAATATATCAAGGGGAAGATGTAGCTCAATGAAACACCATGTTTCAGGTTTATCTTCTCTCTAGATGGTAAAATAATCCAAGCTCCATCTTTTGATGCCACCAGCCAGTTTGCTTCAACTGTTTTCAGGTGTCGGCAGCCCCTGTTTCAGTTTGGGGCCAGACCTTGCAGACTGACTTCCACATCACTAGGAAGTGGTGCAGTTACTTTTACTGATTTACATCTACCCAAATAAGAACAGGACTTTTTGCTTTTAAAAATCATTTGTTTATCCATTCACAAAATTACACAGTGATCAAAACTAGAACCCTGTGGTCTATTCCGACGCCAAAACAGGTACGTAATAGCTTAATTCTGACACCAACTTGTAATGAAATAATCTGTTTTATATTATTTCTGGTCTAACTTCATACAACATATTTTAATAGTTTGGGTTTTTTTCCAGTATGTGTTTTAATTTGGAGAGGAAGGACTTTTTCTTCTAGCTTCAGAGAACTTTTAAGGCAGCCAGCCAATATAGAAGGTGTATTTGGAAACTTTCCCTTTGTTCAATTAAGACAGCTGGGAGCAATCCAGATTCAATGTGATGCTTTCTTTAACCAGCTCTCATCAAATTTATTATTCATTTTTTTTAGCTTAGCTTTCAAGTAAAAAAGATGAGGATATTAAACTATGAAAAAACATTCAGATGAAGGGCTGACCTCATCTCTCAAAAAGCAAGAGAGCCAAGGTTAAAACTGTCACTACTGGGAGACCTCAGTAATATTAAAGAGACACAATGAGAGCAAGCTAAAAATGGTATTTCAGGATTAACTTGATTTTTTTGTGTGTGTTTGCAGATTTGTTACAGAACCAACTCCTACTTATGTTAGGTGACTAATCTCATTGCAATGTAATAACTCGCATAAATAAGGCAAATAGGACTCATCCTTTACTGACTGCTAGCCTGCTGAATTAAATTATGGCTTATTTTAATAACTCTTTAAATATATATGCCCTTAACTACACCGATTTATAGTTTTGATATTTCGTCCTACCAATGACAGAATGAATTGGATTTTAGAGGGAAGAATCAGGAAGAATAACTGTGTAAATCAAGTACAAGAATTGCTTGGCATGCTCTGAGCACTGCCAGGACAAGTGAGCCAGAAAGCAAGCACATAAAAAATCGATGTTGTATTTAACTCTGTTCCATGGTCTCACAGATTTTTAATTAAAATAAAAAGGACAAAAAAAAAATATTAGTGTCTCCCACGTAGGTGCACAGATTGGGATGCATTCAAGGTTTAGAGTGGTGAATTGTTCCATGATTATTTTTTGATAGTGGAATGGGTATTATGTCTAGCTGTGACTTCAAAACCTGTAGCAAGAATGCTGGCTAGCTGGTGATCAAATACCACTTTATTTTATTATAGAAGCATGAAATGGTAATCTGGAATGAAATAGCACTTCATTGGTCATCTGTTAGTATATCAACAAAATTTTAAAATGTCACAAGGTAGAATAATATTTATTACAAGTTTATGTCCTGGCAGTGAAAGCATTGCTTTTTAAAACTAAATAACTATGTAAAAGAAACAGATGTATATTTGCCAGCAATTAAACACATCTTGAAGTCACAGAAGGTACTGAATCGTAGAGAGAAGCATTAAATGAAATCACAGAATCACAGAATAGTAGGGGCTGGAAGGGACCACAAGAGAACATCAAGTCCAACCCCAATGAAGAGTCTTTTCAGTTCCAAAAGATTCTGCCTTAGTTATTTGTTGCAAGGGGGTTGGAGCAGTGTATGTTGTAATGATCTTTGCCTGCCACTTCCAGGCTAGTTCAAAAATTGTTGAAGAAAAATCTAAAAACATTCAGGATGGTCTCTGAGATTCAAATTCTAAAACTTTTATTCACATCAAAGAACAACTTATTCCCATAGTCAGCACTTATCTTCCCCAGTGAGGGACTTTTCAGCAGATACATAGAGTGACCATATATATTCTAGTAGCATCTTTCCTACCAGTTGCTTCCCTGGTGCTTACATATAAATTCTCTTCTCCTTCAAGGAACAGTTTTTTTTTTTTTTCTTTTTATTTCCCAGGTTTATATCAGCTTAGGAGAAGCAACAAGGGCTATTGTGTGGGCACATCTTCACATACTTCCCGTGTGTTGTGGTCCCTTCTTGCTTTGTGTGATCATGATTGCTAAACTCTCATGGCATTATGTGTGCTCGGTTGCACGCTTGGGTGCGTGCATGGACACATGGAATCTCTTGATAGATTTTCTTCTAACACTCCTGCTAGCTAACAGGGTCTAGAGCTGCCACTCAGTCTGTGTCACCGAATTGGGTACAGCAGTACAGGGCATCTTCTCTAAATGTTGAGGTTTCTTCTCCTAAGCAAAAATAACTCTGATTTATGGTGGATGGAGATCTTAGTGCATTTCTAGTAAAATCTGTCATATTGAAATGGACCTGCTGAGGGAATAGGATGGTAATATGTGGGGAAAACCCATTCACACATCTTACACAGCGGTGTGGACAGGGTGGGGTGCCTGAGCAGTGTGAGACGGGAGTTTCTAAAGCAGGTATATAGACAGCTAAATAAATTACAGTCACTTTCCCTGCTCTAGTATTACTGGGTCATGTAAGTAACAGGAGATAAAAGGACATGGCACAAATAGGTCAGAAACCCTCCTGATGGTCTCTTCCAGGGAAGCAGCCACTACTGTGGCCCACTGGAGGAGCAGATGTCCTGTTCCTCCTCCATCTGTGTCTGCAAAACATAGGGAATTTCCTTTCCCTTCTCTTCCCTCACCCCTCCCACTCAGTTTCAAGGAAGAATATTAAAGCCCGTTTATGCAGGACTTGTACAGCGCTCTAATTTCGCCCCCTCTTGAGTCTCTTTTCCTTTTAAAAGGGGACTGCAGAGGAGGATGATGTGGAGCACTTTCAGCAGCTCAGCAGGCCTCGGGTTTTGTGACCTCTGATACAGCCTGGAGCCTTTATTATTGCTGAAGACCAGGTGTTCATCCTGCACTTCAGCAGCCTCCAAAATTGTCAGCTATAAGGAACTGGTTATACACCTGAGATACCCATTGGAAGCATACACAGTCACTGGAGAGGTTCCAGCATGTTATGTGCTTCCCAGAGCTAACAGTTGTCAGACGTCCTATCCTCTCTGCTTTGCATCAGTCTTTCAGGGCTAATAACAGTGTTAACAGGGAAGCAGAGGCCACGGAGTTTTCCTTATGTTTGTGAAGCCAGGACTAACATTCTTCTAAGGTCACTTTATATGCCCACGCCATGGATATTGGTGTGTGAGCTCGTTACCTGGCTTTCCTTTCTTGTCAAGGGAGAGAAATATGTGGGATTCATCGGATCTTTATGAAGACATCTATTCCACGGTAAGATGGATTGTACCTCAGAATTGCCACTACTTGGCTAAAAAGCAGATAAGTGGCTCAGATAGATGTCCACATTGCAACAAATGAATCACATCCCCGGAGCTAGATCTCCATCTCTTCAAACCCGTGATATTGCCAGAGCAATGTACTCTGCTGTAATGATGGCAGGAGTGTCAATGAGAACTAACACCACGTGTAACTTTGAAAAGGTTACAGAATACAGAAACAGCCAACAAAAAGGACATCACCCTTCCAAGGGAGAACTGGAGAGTAATGTTTCTGTAACGATCGTGTGCTTCCCCAGTTACACGTGTCTGGCCTCTTTTAATATTTTACCCATTTTTTTTTGGTGCTTTTTCCACAGCGCTTATATTTCTAAGAAAACTATATTGTTTACTCAAGACAATACTTATATGTTAGGTGCTGAAAAAAAGCAACATGAACATATTCTTTATTTAGGTAACATCCTCTCAAGAAGCTATCCTCAAAGTATCCTCAGCTGATTTCAAGCTGGGTATGACTCAACTCATCTTTTTCAGATCATTAAATGTTAAGTAGCTGGTTTTTTTACTTGTCCCTCGAGTGGGTGCTTGAAGCAGGTTCACTGCAGTTTTTATTATTGTTTTGAGAACACCCTATTTTATTTTCTTTGCTGTGAATTTTTGTGGTTTAGTATTGTCCTTCTGGGAGAACAGAAATATAATGACCCACGCTGGAATATATCCAAAGCTACTCAGAAATACCATCTAATTATTTACTTGCTATGTATGTCACATGGAGAAGAATCATAGAATCATAGAATGCTTTAGGTTGGAAGGGACCTTTAGAGGTCATCTAGTCCAACCCCTCTGCAGCAAGCAGTGACATCTTCACTAGATCAGGTCACTCAGACCCCCATCAAGCCTGACCTTGAATATCTCCAGGGATGGGGCCTCCACTACCTCTCTGGGCAACCTGTTCAAGTGATCTACCACCCTCATGTTGAAGAATTTTTTCCTAATATCCAACCTAAATCTCCCCTTTTCTGGTTTAAATTGTTACCCCTCGTCCTATTGCTCCATGCCCTCATGAACAGTTCTTCCACAGCTTTCTTATAGGCACCTTTCAGGTACTGGAGCCTTTTCTTCTCCAAGCTGAACAAGCCCAACTCTCTCAGCCTGCCTTTACAGGAGAGGTGCTCCAGCCCTTTGACCATTTTTGTGGCCCTCCTCTGGACATGCTCCAACAGGTCCATGTCCTTCTTGTGCTGAGGGCTTCAAAATGCTTTGTTATCCTTGCTTTAAAAACCACCACAACCTGAAGATGCATATGCACTTGAACAGGTATCTTGGCTATATAATTTTCCTCAAAATACTAAAAGAATTTTCTTGTTGCTGTGGATTGAACATGAGCCAGAATCAAATTTATGGACTCACAATGCTTAGCAATTGTGAAGAATCCAACTCATCCAATTGTTCAAAATCAGTGAACTTCAGTGCAAAACTTAAAGACAGCTCAGTGACTTGCAGAGAGAATTTTTGTTTATAGCTTTGCATGTCAGGGTTGACAGCAACAGTTACAATTTAATTCAGGTTCTTCTTTTACATCTGCATTGAACACATACAGAAAATCAGCCAAATTTTATATACCCTCTTCTTACATTCCATGCTCTCATAAAGCATCTAAATGAAAACTTTCTACAGCTCTGGGCCAGAGCGTGGCTGAATTGTAAAACAAGGCAATCAGACATTAACCCTTCAGTAGAACTAGTGCAGAGAATTTTAAGTGTGCAAGGCTGCCTGTGTCTGATTTTTTGGGTGAAGAGGTATTACCTCATGATCTTCTGCTGCCAGTGCCCAAGAGAAAAGCAAGCTTGAAGAGTTCTGGTTGTTTTTCCCAGTTTGTGAACCAGAGATACAGAAGCAAACTTTCTTTTCCTTCCTTCAGAATTTTTTGAGCCAATTCAATAACATTTCAAGGATGCCTGAGTGCAGGAAAGAATCATCACACAGAAAACAAGAGCACGTGGGGGCATTCCTGTGTTGTCTCATACCATCCAACCAGTCTAAATTCTGTGGTGATCTCTAACAGTTTGAATTAAGTCTACAAACTCCTCTGGCATCTGAGATAAATGCTTACCACATAATTCAGGCCCATCTTCATCAATACAGCTGAGCTATGGTCTATTTGATGCATTGCAGTGACCACTAAAATTCTCTTTGGTGCCTACTATAGGTTAGAAAAACCATGATGAAGGGCTGCAGTGTCCCCATTGCTGTCACTCACGGTTGAGGTCAGCCATCTCTCCTACCTAAGGGCTGGAAAGAGACAACGTGCCATCCATATATTGGTTTTATGCCAATAGAAATACTGGTGGGATGATCCTGGTAGATTTTCATATCCTTTATGAGGCAGGAGTGACATGAAAGGGCAGCAGCAGTCTGGAAATACAGTCCCACTGTTCTGCTCATTTCTTTGTTTGCCAATGCAGATTGTCAACAGCTACTTTTAATCTTCAAAAAAGGGTGTTTTAAATTAATAATGATGTTGACAAGATGCAGTCTAAATGAGTTATTCCACTTCATTACATCTATTCCAAAGTCATTATCAGAGATCAGAAGGACTATGAAGCATGCTGGGTATGAAACTTCCACA
This sequence comes from Porphyrio hochstetteri, assembly GCA_020800305.1. Lineage (NCBI taxonomy): Eukaryota > Metazoa > Chordata > Aves > Gruiformes > Rallidae > Porphyrio > Porphyrio hochstetteri. Next base: position 87,826,673 of record CM036907.1, read on the forward strand.
ACGGATTCAGCGAACCCTCCCACATCAGTCTCGAGAGGGTCAGAACAGTTCATCCCCATCAAAAAATTCATTTCTTTACCAATGATACTACTGCTGATGCACACAAACTGCCCAGAGTCCAGGTCTAAAGGCATGGTATGCACCTTCTGTCTTTTTCATGAGTACTTATCAAATAGCCACAGAAATTCAGCGTTAAGTAAAAGGGAGTGTCTAATCCAGACATACAGAAAAGGCTGTGGATTCCAATGAATGCTTACTAAAGAGACATAAATGCATACGATTAATTATTGAAAAGACATATAAATACGTTAGCATTCTGTAGTGGGTTGGCCTCACTCTACAAGAGCCCCCAGCTCAAACTCATGAAGATGAAACACCCACAAATACTGACTGTTCTGTCCTGATCTGCCACACCTGACACTGTAAATGTAAAAGAGAAGCAAAAGGGTAAAATTCCATATTCTCTACTGTTAAGGATAGCTGCTAAGAGCGATTAGCTGCCACTTACACAGCCGAAAGCCACACATGCCTCCACGTGCTTATTCACACTGTTTGTACACTGAAATAGAAATGGAGTACAATATGGCGTACGTGTTTTCTGCATGACATCCTGGCTGTGTCTTTTTTGATTATTTTTAAACTCACTGCTTAGAGGTTTACTAGCAGCATTGTTTCACCCTGAACAAAGATATCCCTTTATTGGTTTTACTCCTTAGGTATCTAGTGCCGCAAACAGCTTATTACAGCAGGTCTCTAGCAGTGCCAGCAATGTGGTAAGCACTTCCCCGGCTTAAAGAGAAGGCAGTCCCAGGGGGTAATAATACTTACCTACCACATAGTCAAGTTGGGAGGTTAAATTAGCATTTGTGAAGTACTTGGAGTTCTTTGAATGGAGGATGCCATAGAAATGAAGGCTAAAGTGAAGTACATGGTGAAGCAAAAATGTCAACAATCAATGCTTTTTAATAACGGCCATAATTTTTCAATTAGCAACACACAGAAATGAGACTCATGCTAGATCTGGATCGGTTATTATTTTAGACTGAAGTCTTCCATACAGGCACTTAATTATATACCCAGGGATATGAATAAGTAGCCAAGTAAATATGGTCAGATAGGCAATCCCTGTCCACATCTTGGTCTGATCCACGTTTGCTTTTAGAGGTTGTTCCTCCAAGCATAAGAATTTGTTATTGTCTTTAGCCTCCTGCTCTTGCAAGCCTTACTACATTTCTTCTTTTGGCCCCACTCTGTGAGAATCTGATGATCAAACCACTTCCCTTATCACAGTTCCTCCTAGAGATCATTTTTTGCCATCATACCCATTGGAAGCCGCATTTATTGACTAAACTATGCATGCTGCATAAGTGTGAAGGCTTAATAGCATGGCATGTTCTAGTTCTAGCCTTGAATTCCCTACTTCACCCCACACTTAGCACAACATTAGCTCCCACATATGTAATTTCTAATCTGAAGGCAGGGTCAATAACTTGTTCCTGTCAATCACTGGTTCTTTAAAAAAACACCACTACTTTCCAGACCGGCAAGACACCACTTCCAAGGAGAGCGCTGGCACTCAGCACTTCTAGAAAATGGGCTGTCTCATCAAATAGCTAAACAAAGATTGAAAAATCTCAGTAATATTGGACTCGTTCTTCTCATAGGCTGAACTCAACCCAGCACCAGGAAATGTTTGGTCCTTTTACTGAACATAAATAATTAACATGTAATTGTTTCCTTCTTAGCGTGAGTATTCTACAGCAGCAGGATAAACACTGTTTGGCTTAGTTAAAGATGATGTTTAAACACCTCTTCTTATTTTGTATATTTTTTGAGCAGTTAACATTGTTCTTACCCAACTTGATAAGGACAAACTAACTTTGATGCGTTTTCTTTAAGTAATATTTTAGTTTACTAACTAAAGTCAGGTCCTGTACCTGCTGTGGAAATGATGCTTTCTTGTGATGGCCCATGAGAAAACATTCCTACCATGGTCTCAAGAATAAAATGAACTCACCTGTCTACCCAGTGACCAAATCCATGCCTGATTTTATAGTCCTGATTTTCAAGAAGCTGAGGACTGTTTTTTTGGATTTCTATTCAAGAATAAGAAGCTTTGTCAAAGTGAGAAAATCACCCCACAACCAGCAGTTACATGAAAATAAATGGGCAATGCCACATAGGCAAGGAAACATGGCCCTATTATGTGTGCTGAAAAGAACCGTTGAAGGAAGAAGCAGTGGTGAGCATCAGGGTTGCACTGGACAATGCCTATGTCAAATACTCACCTGCACGGGGTGTGTGCAAACATGAGAGTGGTCAATTTTCCTCCTGCACTGAAATATATGTAGTTTTTCCAAGTAAGCAGTCATTATCAGCCTGTACAGTCAGCTAAGGAATGGGCAAGGGAACTTAACTTTTGTCACTGTTCATTACAGTTCTCTGTGTCAGGCCTGGAGATTGCAAACGGCCTGAGTACAGGACTGTACTGGCCTTGTGAGAGCCGGTGGAAAATCTCTCTTTTGGCTTGGAGGCAGCTTGAACCAACCATTCTATGCAAAAGGATGCATCACTTGCTCTACAGAAATAGTAGCAACATCTACGTCTGGGCTGAAAAAAATATGCCAGAAAGAATATCCTACCTGTTATAGATGCTCCTGACAAGGAGAAATACCTGTCCTCTTCTGCTTCTTCTTTCATCAATTGATTTAGCTAATTTGTAGAAGAAGGAAAATTCTTCACCATTTAATGAAAGCAGCCTACAGCCATGGTCTACATGTCTATCATGAGGGGATATACAGACCTCTCTCTCAAGATGACAAAAAAGAGCCTTCCAAAACTCCAGTCCATTTTCTCAAAATTCTTTAACAAGGACATGAAAATCAGAATTTGAGCAGTGTCATCCATGCCATACATAGAAATGGAAATCCCACCCTGGTCCTGTTGGTGGCATCTGATCATAAAGTCACGACTCACACAGCATCACATTGGAAGTTCAAATATGTTGTTTGCCTGCTATGACCCCTAATCCTTTTTCAGAGTAAAAGCTTTCCAGCAAGTAATCTTATAGGATTTGCTTCTAGATAGATGCACCTGACTGTATTGGTAATGATCCCAGTTCACCAAGCAATCCAAAATCAGAAAGGCTTAGTCCTTTATATGGTTGTGACACAGTCAACATTGTGAAAGACCAGTTGAAAGTATAATGCATAAAATCAAGAAGAAGGAGCTGACTGACTACACCCCACTATCAAAATGACCCTGAGGTTGCCACTGTAGGCCAGGACAATCAAGTGTCCTCCTGTGGGTGGACAGATTAGGTTAAAGAGCAACTTCAAGCTTGGAAGCGTGGGAAGTGGCAACATACCAAGCCATACCAGTTATGCTACTGCTTCAGAAGCATAGCTGAAGAATTTGGTCTAACATTAGCAGACTGAGCTTCATGCTCAGAGGCCTTAGCAATATTATAATGTGTGCTGAAAATGCCAGAACTATTAAAAGAGTAGGAATTAAATATTGCTATTGCTAAAAGCACAGAAAAAAACCCCAGTGTGTTATACATATCAGCATGTACAAGTTTTAGCATACCTTCACATGTCTAATTGTCTAATACAGCTTATTTTCAAGTGAACAGAGGCCATATTTGTTTATGAGGTATTACAATTCATAATCTTCCCCTCCTATTAAATATGTGCTTATAATTTTTCGCTTAAAACTTATTCTACCCTCTGGGTTGAAAATTCTGCTTTTTATTTGACATGTAACTGACATCTATTGAACCTGCGCTGAACAAATCTGTCACTGAAATGATAACTTCAGAAATTTTTTAGCAGATTTTGACAATACTGTGCTGTCACCTTACTGTACAGTTGTATTTCTGAGCCTAGAGCAGCAACAGGACACGCGGTGTGTGGTCGAAAGCTGAGTACTGAAGCTTGGATGCTACCACTCTTCCACTGACCCTGGGGAAAATACATAATGCTGAACGCCAGCAACTTCTTCCTGTAGTTCAGCATCTTTCTATAGTAAAGCACCTTCTTGTTTCATTAAAACCTGCTTCCAGGATGCCGAAAAGCTCAAATAAACAGTTCACAACACTTGGCAGAGCTCTTGAACAGGATGTCAGTCATTCTTCCTGCCCTTGACTGAAGATCCACTGTCTTTTGCCTAATGTTCTCTGTCCATCAGCTCTTGCAGATGCTGGACAACATGTAAAATCAAAACATGCAGTAAATGCACATAATTTCAGTATTCAGCACGCTAAAATCACTGTCTTACAGCAGCTCCCCTTCTACTGAAATGGACAACTTGCCACCAATATTTTCTGCCAAGGGCCAGACAAGTAGGTGAGAAACCAGGCTTAGGCTTCAGGAAGGCCAGTATGCTTTACTGATTTGGCACAGCAAAGAGTTGAAATTGCCTTCTCTTGACAGGCACTTTTTTTTTTCCCTCAAGAGTACAGGAACAGCTTTCTCCTTTGCAGATCACAGCTAACTGCTGCTCAGCCTTAATTTCAGGCCCATGTGCTGCTTCCCCTCAGTGTAAGCTACAGCAGCATAAGGCTTGCACTGGCAGAGCAGATAGAAGGTGGACAAGTGACAGTCAATAAAGCACCCCTGGCTATGAGAGCCATAGCCAGAATGGGACCGCTGTTGTATCGAAATGCAATTATTACAGTTGTGCAATTATTGCAATTATTAGTACAATAGCAATTCACCACCGGCGGCAAAATGCTGTCTCTGGATCACTATGGATAAAACACCTCACACCATTACAAAAAAAAAAGGTTGTTTTTTCTCAGGCATGAAAATGTAATGACTGCAAAACCAAGGTAGGTTGTGTTGTCTGTTCCATGGATCACAACTTCTTGTTGAAAAAGGCATAGAGAGAAATGAAATTTGGACTTTATTTCAGGCAGTGGCATTCTCTCTTGAGGAAATGATGCAGCTGTGATCAATGCTTTCAGAGTTACCTTGTGTTCAAAGATGGGACTAGCAATTAGTCAATAAGTAATAAATTTTAAAAGTTAACTAGTAGTGAATTATCTGCTTGTGTATACTTCTGCAAACCTGTTTCATGCTAATGTCTGTGAGGCCTAGCGTGACTTCACCTAAATTGTTAGACAGATGTTCCCCTTCCTGCTACCAGCAGCTTCAATGGAATATTAAATATTTTTATTTAAGCTGACCTGCAGACTTTCTCAAATTAATTCTCACATCTGTCTGATATCAATATAAAGCTGTTGTTTCTACACTGAATATATTAGAATACACATCACCTATAGATGCAGCAAGTTAGGCAGCTTTTGTGTATTAAACACAGATGTGTTTAAATAAATCCACAGAATTACATTAATGCTCAGTATAAAAGTTTAAAAAATATTAAGCATAGCTTGAGTCTGTTGTGTAGAAGTGTAATATACTTCATAACTCCACACTTTTGCATTGGAGGCTTACCAAGATGATAAAATTAATGTCCAAAGTGGATATTAAATAGTGAGGTGCTTCATGGGTGCTGACTTTCATGTTTACAGGACTTTGGCCCCATTTCTGATACATGTGTCCATGTGTCCCACTTCTATTCACCTTGGCATTATTGCCAGGCCAAATCCAAAAGCTACTCCAGCAGCAAAAGTTTATCCCTGTGTAGTGCATCACTAAGCATCAGAGGTCTCCAAGATTACACGGATTTTAAGGTTGCCCTTGTAGGAAGGAGCATGATGGATAAGGGGAAGGAACACAGCTGTTGCTCTGTACCAAAGAGCACAACACGAGCTAATTACCACTTTTCTGTAATCACCAACTCTGTACTGTGACAATCGCTCCATATTCTGCAGAACATGACCTCAGTTTGACATGGCTTAGCAATGAGTAAAAGAGCCTGTTAGGTATTCTTCTTCTAACTTTCTCCCTCATACTAAACTCTTCCTTTTCTAAATTTTCTTTTTTAATTTTTGAATTTCTTCAAACATACACAAAAAGGACCATTTCTATGGGCCACACCTCCTGGCCTGCACCCTTACCACCAAGTATTGTAATTCTCTCAAGTGGTCCCCAAAAACTTAATGAACAGTCTACTCGGGATGTATGAACACATCCAGGCTACATCTTTCTTGGACCATCATTCTGACTGCAAAACTGCGTTAATTTCTCATTGGTGCTTTTTATCACAGTAACCAAAGGAACTGTTGGAAAAGCTGCCATTAATCACAGAATCACAGAATAACAAGGATGGAAAAGACCTTTAAGATCATCAAGTCCAACCATTCGCATCCTAAACTAAACCATATCCCTAAGTACTTCATCTACCCTTTTTTTGAACACATCCAGGGAAGGTGACTCGACCACCTCCCTGGGCAGCCTGTTCCAGGCCCTGACAACTCTTTCAGTAAAAAATTTTTTCCTAACATCCAATCTAAACCTGCCCTGGCACCCAGAAGGGTGAGTACAGAGGCTGAATGAATTACTGTGGACAGAAGCTGCAAAAGACCGAGCAATGAGGTTATATTTAACAGCAGAAGCATAGAAACTCCTGGGTATCACATGATTTGGGTACCTGCTGGTGTTTTGCGACTTCCACTGCACATGCTGTAGAGGAAGAATACTGCTACCTACCTGGCTCTGTCAATCTGATACAAAGTCAGGAGGAAAAGTCCTTTTCTCCCCCTTCCCAGAGCTAAACAGATCTGTTCAGGACCATTGTTGTCACTATGGTTACAGCCAGCCTCTCTAGGAGCTCTTCTTTGTACCACTGGCCCTAAGAGCAAGAGGGAGAAGCAAAGCAAAAGGGCTGGGTTTGCTTCTGTCTCTGGCATGAATAGGATGGGGCCTGAACCCCTGGGCTGTGAAGGCAGGAGGAAGGGGCATCCAAGTTGGCTGAAGAACTGGAAGACCTGAGAGGGAAACAAAATAAAACAAAACAAAAAGCGGAAATACAGTGAGAAATATGCTAAATTAAAGTGCAGGAAGTAGAGTTCTATGTGCTTTACATCACCTGAGACACAGGCATCTCCAGAGCAGAATTCAGGTGTGATGAATCAGCCTCTAGACGTGCATCCTTCCCTACATATGGATGTCTGAATCCAAGATGAATACAGACCAACTCTTTTTTCTTGTCTCAAAATGAGTTAAGAATTATCCTCAAGCATTTGTCTCAGCACGGCTGTTCAACTTGCCGTTAATGTATCTCCTCTCCTCCAGGGTCTTCACTATCAAGTTGCAAGCAGAGGTAAAAACAGTCAAGAAAAATCCCACAATTCTGGGTTATTCTTAAGAACAAGAACCCTTTCCAGCAGCTTATAAGGCCCATGTCCAGACCTCCTGTGGCCCACCAGCAAAGCTGTGAACCTGGGTTTCACAGAGCGAGCACACCTGGTGACTTCTCAGGATTGAGCCTAAAACTACTTTGCCAAATGGAAGCCCCAAGCCCCCATCTATTTAGGCCTGGGCAGCTCCCTCCACAGCCTCTCCTTAGGAACTCCTGGTTCCTATTTCCTGGGTGGGTTTTGTTACACATCTGACCTGTTTTATAGTTTTGTTGGGGATTTAATTTTGAGTGGTGGTGTTGGTTGGTTTTAAATCGAAAAGCAATACATCTTCCCTTTACTCTAAATCACGTCCCTTTACTCTGAATTTTAAGAGTGTGTGTGGTGGCTTCTTCTCTCACCCTCTCAAGGTACCTTAGGTTTTTTGAAAGATCATCATGCACTAAACATTTAGACAATATGCTTGTCGAGAATGAGATTTGTCTGAAATACCTCTTGAACCTCTCAGGGTTAAGTGATCCTGGTTTTGCTCTACAAAATCTTTGTATGCAGTGGTCAACGGATGTCCATCCACCGTCTTGAAGAAGAAACAGAGGAGCCTGATATAGGGCAGCACTGGCCAAACACGAAGCAGATGTAAATAAGACAAATTTTCATAGTGGTTTGTGTTCATGACACTGGTTATTTGTTGCTGAATGTGCAAGCCATGGGAGCTGAATTAACATCTTCGAAATGCTTCTGTAATTGTAGTCTTGCAATGTGTTCCTTTTGCATACTCCAGGTCATGACTTGGCAACCTGCTGGTGCATAACAAAAATACTGGGGAATCTCTTTATTCTTTGCATTTAAATTCAGTTTGCAAATCATAGATCTTAAGGCAATAGTGCAAATTGTCTAACTTCTCTTTTGCTTAAATACTTTGACAATATGAAGATATAAAATGAGCTGAGTATTAACAATGGTAGTTTGTGACACAGCCGACAATGTCAGTGACAGCAACTGCTGATAACAATACAGACTAGTTCAGAGAATATCCAGATTCTCACGTTAAACTTGGTTCATAAGATGCACACGAGACATTAATAAAAAGTTGCACCAGTGAATAAATACTTTGCCTAGCATAAAGTTGAAAACTATCTTGCTCGCAGCAAGTAAAACTACTCTCAATGTTTGCTGGGTGAAATTGGCAAACTCCAAAACAGTTTGTGTTTGGTTTTGTTTTCTTTTTAATACACCAGTTAAAAAGAAGCCTCCTGTCCTTTAGAAAGGTGAGCCATTCTAAACTGTCAGTATTTCCAATAAAAGTTCAGAGACACTCTTAATGCCAGTAATGGAACATGAAGTATCTGTAGATCCCAACTGGTTCTTTCCTCTGAAATCAATTGGCATTTGTGGCCCAAATAACTGTGCCTGAAGTGTAGAGGGAAAACAGTTTGTGGCCCTCTGCTATGACGTGCTTCTAGCTCTCCCAAATCACCCCATTAATGATGAATTTCTAGGAATGGAAGCTAATGTTTCTGTGGTAAATGAAACGTGATTTCTAAATATGACTAAAATTTGTCTGTACTTGAACAGCAGACTATAGTAATGTGGAACAGCAGACTATAGTAATGTGCAAGAACACGGTATTACATTATCTTCCTCTGCAACTCCAGCATTTATTCATTTGCTACTCATTACCGAATAGATCTGAGAATCACGGACATGTTCTCAGTATTGGACTATTAGTCTCACAGGAACATACCAAGTTTGCAGACCCCTAAGGTTTATTGCTAGCAGTTAGCAACATGCGTTTTACATAATTTAAAAAAAAAAATAGAAATCCCTCTCTGTATTCAAACACTGCATTTGAGAAAACATTTGAATCTTGACACCTCTATCTGCTCTGCAAAATTTAACCAATATCTAAAGCCTGAAAATCAGAACACCTTTCTTTAATGGAAACAGGTACCACTGAAAAAGTTATTTTGGCAGAGGTTTTCCATAGAAACAGTAACTTGAACTTTTGAGCACTGTTGTAACAGGATTCCCAAGCTTTCAGGCTACCTAGGGGTTTAATAGGTTAAAAGAAAGGAAAAAAAAATTAGTAGTAAAAAAGCTGCTGTTTCATACTGTCACAGAGCACAGTCCCTCGTCAGTATTCTGCTCTTGGCATAATAAATGAAAATGGTGCCGTATGGCTTTGTATGCAACACAACCCAATTATCGCCTCGTATGCACAAATCTTCAGTGCTGACTGTACATACTGTTTTCTCCAGCTAATTAATAACACGCACTTACATCGCTGCCTGAAATTTGTTCTAACAGCAGCTCAGAGTAATTGCTACCCAGTACCATTTCATTTAGACCCCACCCACTGAAATCACTTCACTCCAAAAACTAAGTTCAGCCAATCTGTGGTAATACGTGTGTGCCACGTCTCTCAATACTCCACAGATCACTCCGATCGCACAATAAAGCCGTGCCAATATTAATCCTGCCTAGCACTGCGCTGTGTCCTAACCAAGACCTTTAGGATATCTTAGGTAACAGACAGAAAACCCTTCTGGGGACATATTTCGGATACCTTTGGTAGCTGTAACAACATCATAAAAAGATTCTGGAGAAATCTGGCGTGCGTGCAGTTTAGGGGTCCGTTGGTGTATTATTTTAAGCCTTCATGACAGGACCACACTGCAGACAGGGGAAGCATCGGTGGCTCTGGTCCCGTGTCCTGCCCCCCCCCCCGCAAACCTCCGGGCTCCGCGGATGCTCCCCCAAACAGCACCCAGACGGGAGCAGCTCCGGCCGGCCGCCCCCGCCGCCCCCTCCGGGAAGCGGGATGCGGGATGCGGGATGCGGGATGCGGGATGCGGGGGAGTATGTAGGCGGCGGCCCGGGCCGCGCCTCGCCGCACACCTCTCGCGCGGACGGCGGCGTCCCCTTTAAGAGGCGCGGCGTGGCGTGGCAGGGGGCTCTGCCCCGCGATACCGGGCGGCCCGGCCGTACCGCACCGTGCGGGGTCACCTGACTGCGCCCGGCCACCGACCTGCGGCGGTAACGGCAGCGCCGCGCCGGTCCGCTCCGCTCCGTCCCGCCCTCTGCACCGGGGTAGGGGGCGGCGCTGCTGCGGCAGTAGCGCGGGGATTAGGCTGCGGGAGGATTAAGCCGCTGGCTGGAAATAGCAGCGGCGGCTCCCGGGCGTGGACGCCCAGCGCATCCCCGGCGGCGGCCGCGGTGGGAGGGGGCAGCCCGCCCCGCACCTGGGGCTACCGGGGCCGGGGGGAGGGAGGGGGGTACGGGCGGGCGGACGGACTGCTGCGCCGCGGGGCGCCTCGCCAGCAGGCAGCGCGGCGGGCCGGGCCGGGGAGAGGTCGCGGCGGGAGGCGGCGGTGCCCTCCCCGGAGCGGTGGCAGCAGCAGGAGGACGGGAGGGAAGGACGCACTGACAGGTCGGCCGCTAGCGCTCGCTTCATCCTCTTCTCACCGCGCCGGCCCGGGTTGCTGCATGGCGCTGGGCGCCGGCCGCATCCAGCGGCGCCCCGTTTCCCAGCGCGGAGGGTGGTGGGGTGGGGGGTTCCCATCGGGGCCGGGGGCTGGCTGTGGGGGAGGTACCGTGAGGGCATAACATGGCGCAACGGTGCCATCATCTCCCACCCGGGAGGCGGCGGGGCGGGCGCTGCGGCGGGGCCGGGGCGCGGCGGCGGCTCCCCGCGGGCCCGCTCGGCGGGCGGGCGCTGCCGGCGCAGGTGTGTGTGTGTGTGTCCTTCCTCTCATCCTGGGGGCCCCTATGTTATTTGTGTGTAGCCTCTTTCTGCTGCCATCGCCTCCCCTTCAGCCTTTCCCCGCAGCGTTTAAAATACCCTTTCCTTAGGATTTAAAAATTTATTTATTTTTTAATTTTAATTTTTTTGCCCCAGGCAGGTTCTAGCGAGGCAAAGGCTTACACAACGGGGCGGGGGGGGCGGCTGCGCTTCGGGAGGGGCCGGGCTGCCTGAAGGACCATTGTGCGTGTGGCGTGGCTGCGTGTGTGTCCGTGTGCGTGTGCCCGTGCGTGTGTCAACCGGGTCTGTCCTCCCCCCGCCTCCAGTCTCCCCCCGGCGATAAACCCGGAATCTCCCCTTCCCCTCCCGTGTTTTCCGCCTCTGCAGAGCAGGCAGCAGCAGGCACGCCAGCGAAGATGTCGGGTCAGACGCTGACAGATCGCATCGCAGCTGCTCAGTACAGCGTTACGGGATCAGCCGTAGCCAGAGCCGTCTGCAAAGCCACCACGCATGAAGTGATGGGGCCCAAGAAAAAGCACCTGGACTGTGAGCATCCTTTTTCGTATTCCGTATGGAGACCTAGGGCTGAGGATTCTGCCCGCGGGGCTCTTCAAGTGTGCCTTTGAGCTGCCTGGCTGTCACGCTGCCCTAATCCAGTTTGCAAACCATAAGGGTTAGGAGAAACCTCCAGAAGGGGACGAGTTATTATTGCATTTCTTCTCTTATTGCATAATACCACTCTTTCGGCCATTTTTTTCACCCATATTTTTTTTTCCCTCATGACCTCTTGCCTTTTATCCAGGAAGGCAGGGCAAAGTGTGCCTTACAGAGCAGGTGCTTGGAAAGGGGAAAGGGAATTGGATATAGGGTAAAATGGCTTGTCAACACCTGCTTTGGTCAGAATGAAGATAGGTAGAGGCGTAAATGCTTTGCCAGGAGCTGGCCAACAAGCACTGCTTCTCTGATAGGAGTGTGGCCATCTCCACAACAGACTTTGGAAGATGTTTAGGTGGTGGCAGGCTTAAATGGCAAAGCACTTGGATGATGCTATGCTGTGGACTAGGACAGCCTTTGGAGAGTTTAAGAGGTGGTGCTGAGGTCCCAAGTATCAAAGAGCAAGTTTGCCAACTGACTGATGCTTTGCATCGTGTTTCATTGAAGATGACTGTAGTTTTGTCTCAAAGATTTATGATCTATTCTGGACTGGCATTAAAATCATGTAATTGTTCTGGTTGGAAGAGACCTTTAAGATCATCGGGTCCAACTGTTAGCCTAGCACTGCCAAGTCCGCTGTGTTGGTTACCGCATGCAACAAGGCTGAAGTAAAAATGCTTCTTAAAAAAAATCCAATTAGCTAGTGATGTTTTGTCTTGACAGTTTTATTCCTTTTCAACCCACTTAACTGTCAGTCCTTGCTTGGAGACACCAAGGAGTAGAATGATGAAATATTTTAATTGCGTGATGTTAATTGTCCTTGTTTACCAGTAGTAACTCACCAGCATTGAACTCAGTAGATCAGGCGTTAGGGTTTCTTTTCCTTTTTTTTTTTTCTTACATGTAAGAAGCATGTTCAAGTAAAGATCAGCAGGTTTTATACCAAGCTGTCTCTTGGCTGCTGGCCGTTACTAAGTAATGCTGGTGCAGGTGCATGCGAGTACAATTCTGATGATGCTGTGCTTCTTAAAAGGAGGTAGTATTACTTCTGGAAAATAATTCCAGTTCTCGGTGCTAATGACTTCATAGCTAACCCTTACAGAGGCAAAAAGCATGTTGGTCTCCCACTATATCTAAATAATCTTTTATGTATGTCTGAGATGCTGATATAAGCAGCATTCATTGAAAACTGACTTGGGTCTAAACTGTTGCTTAAATAGATTGACTGTTTCCATATCATTTATTATTTAATTTTCTTGTACATTTAAAAAAAATCATCTTGGTTATTGATGTCTCTCATGTTGCCGTTTGGTAGCTGTTGACACCTTTTAATCTGTAGGCTGTGTCTGGACAGTCCTGCTGTATCTGTTATTAGAAATTTTAGCTTAAAAAAGCGTAGCTCACGTTTAAAAGCATGCTGTATCTCTGTGTGCATATGTTAATATTTGTACATATCTGTATGTATGTGTGTATATATATAAAAGTACTATCTGGAATAGGCGGGATTAAAGCCAGGTAGAAGTAATTTACCAGTCTGAAAAGGGACTGTGTTTGGATGTTGGTGCTAATATTACTACTTCAGAAAGTGAGCGTGGGAGAGACTGAAGCTGGTAGCATGCCATGCAGTTTCATACCCACCTGCATGTAAGACACACAAGAGGAAGAGAAACAATTGTTTCCTGGGAAGATATATCAGTGATGGTTTTTTTGTTCTATCTTCCAAGCTGTTTAACTGGTATCATTAATGACAGAATCTTGTTAGTGGGAGATACAGACATTCAGAATTGGGGACTGTAAATGAAAATCACATTCATGTTTTAGAAGGAAAAATACTACCAAGCTCTTCAACCTGAGGCATCTCCTCAGAACTAGGAATTGCTTGGCAATTCCTTGAACTCTGATAGACATCTTGTGAAAAAGTGTTAAAATGGGGTGTGTGTATTGTAATGAGAGAGTTAATTAAAAGCTCATCCTTTGAAAGAGCAATATCCCTGTACGTGCAGGAGGTACCGCTGGGTGGAGGTAGATCTGAGCCATGTGGCTAACTGCACTTCAGGTTGGATAAGTAGCCTTTCAAGACGTGGAGAAGGGAACGAAAGGTAAAACTTGTCAGTGTCTTAAGATAAGTTTTGAGTCAAGGTGTGAAGAGTTTAGGCGATTGAAACTTAAGGTACCGGAGAGCGATATTTGGAGTGATGCTTTATGAAGCGCTGTAATTTTAGCATTGGTGTGAGAGTCCTGAGTCATTAGGGAACTCTGTAAGTTTGTTTAGTGCTGTAGTGGCCAGGTGTCACATCATATAACCTATCTTCCGCTGCCTTGTGTAGCGGCTGGACTTTGTAAATGAAATTGAGACCAACTATTTAACGAGACTTAAATAGCCATGTGAGGATGGACACAGTGATGCCTGTCTTCATGTTTTCTGCGGAAGGTGTTAGTTCCAGAAGGCTATAAAAGATGATATGTGACAAGTTATGAGGTTTTGTTTTTAATTTTTCCTTATTGGTTCAGATTTGGTTGGTTTTGGTGGGTTTTTGTTGTCCGTGAATGCTACTTCAGAGGGAATTCGCTCTGAGGAATAAAAATCACGGTTTGGGTATGAGTGTGTGCCTGTGAGGAATGAACTCTGCCCTCGTGAGGCCCCATCTGGAGTACTGTGTCCAGATCTGGGGCCCCCAATACAAGAAGGATGTGGAACTGTTGGAGAGGGTTCAGAGGAGGGCCACGAAGATGATTAGAGGCCTGGAGCACCTGCCCTACGAAGAGAGGCTGAGGGAGCTGGGCTTGTTCAGCCTGGAGAAGAGAAGGCTGCGGGGGGACCTCATTGCAACCTTCCAGTACCTGAAGGGAGCTTATAAGCAGGAGGGGATTCAACTTTTTAAAAGGATAGACAATGACAGGACAAGGGGGAATGGATTAAAACTAAAGGAAGGAAGGTTTAGGTTATATGTTAGGGAGAAGTTTTCTACAGAGAGAGTGGTGAGGTGCTGGAACAGGCTGCCCAGAGAGGTAGTGGATGCCCCGTCCCTGGAACTGTTCAAGGCCTGGTTGCATGGGGCCCTGGGCAACCTAGTGTAGATCCAGGCCTGAGGTTGGTGGCCCTGCCTGTGGCAGGGGGGTTGGAGCTCTGTGATCCTTGGGGTCCCTTCCAACTCATACCAACTCATGATTCTATGATTCTATGAATGTCTTCTGCCAACAGAAGCCGAGCCGCTGATTGCCTTTGTGTGGCTTTCTGTACTCACCTAGATTATGAGTGCGGGCTCTAGTATGGGTGCTGTGTAGTGACCACCTTTGGGATGGGCTCTGGGTGCTGCACAGGCTTGTCATCATGTAAAGAAGTTCTGAAGTAGGGTTAGGTTGCTGTCAGATACTCATTAGTAAGAGTTACCATTTTCTTGAATTCCAGCTCTCATACTAGTGAATTTCCAGCAACTGTGGGAAGTAGTGCCAGACAGCAGTAAGTGTGCTTCCTAACTCCCTGTGGGGAGAAGGGGAACTGAAATTTAGGATGCTCCAATGGTTTGCGGCAAGCCATTGCCATCACCATCTTAAGAGCTCTGATCCTTTTGGACTTAGACTCGTCATCTTGAAGCTGTATCACTGTGGTGACTTTATCTCTCTCAGCTAACCATGTTGTGCTAAATAAATTACGGTTAGATGCAGCAAGTGAGGAGAGCATTTCCATGGAGAAGAGGGGATCAGCAGCCTGATTTTGCTGCAGTGAGCAGGACCATTTCAGAGTGGGTGAATGAGATGTATGGACTATGTTAAGGATATGCAGGCTGCAGTAATTAAACTGGAAGGGCAATCCTGGTGCACAGCATGCAAGCTTCATTCTTGGAATTGTTCTGAAAGGGTTTCTGAGGGTTTCTTTGCATGAGAGAAGTAAAACACAGCTTCCAGCCTCAAATGGGGATGAATATGATAGTATCAATAGGGAGAAACTTGGAGAAGGGAATTAACTTTCAAATGTTAAAACAACTGACAGATGAGGGAAAAACAGGTAGTTCTGAACTCTGCTCCTTTTATAAAAGATCTTGTGCAGAAACAGACTGTCAAGCTTTCTTTTAGGGAAGTGAATTGGAAACCAGTGAGATTAAGTCTGCAGTTGGTTGTAACAAGTTCCTGTTTCTGAAAATGATCAAAACGGATGGGATTTTCCTTGACTTATTTTGTTGAGTGAATTGCTTTGCAGCTGGAGGAAGTTCCAGAGTGTGCGCTTTAAAAAGACCATGTGGTGCCTTCTTACTTCTTCAAAATAATTCTCATCAGGCAGAAGGCCGTTCTGGAGGCCTGCAAGAGCTGGGAGATTTTCATGAAAAGTGGAAACAAAGCAGATGAAGAACAGGACTTGATTTTTCTGTGGCTGCAGAGATGACCTGTGTATCTAGAGTAACATCTTTCCATCCCACATTTTGCATATTTGTACATGGCTGACAAAGACTATAAAGAGAAATTTATAGTTTAATTCATGCTGGTGACTGTAGGGCTGCAGTCGGTATTTCACTTAGCAGACAGACTTGTTCCTGCAGTGCTTTGCCTTTCTGCTGCAAACCGTGAGGATGACCTAACAAGTTTGAATCACTGTGGTCTCTAGTGTTGAAACAGAAGTGGCTGTTGACCAAAAGCATTGGGTTAAGTTTTTTTTTTTCCTGGGCTCAGTAAAGATTAAGTTGCTAAGCCCCACAAGTTAGTCTTAGAAACCTCTATCTCAATCCTGAGGAATATGTCTGGGTCTCTTGGGGGTTTTTTGGGGATAGGTGGGGATCAGTGGAGATATCTTGAGTCACTAGGCTTCAGTGACTGTTTAGGTTAACTTGAATGCGTATTTCAGAAGTTGTTTGCTGTTGAAGTGATTCGGGAAGCATTCCAAGTCTTCTGGCACTTGGGGCTCTTTCCTGATGGGAGCAGCGTGGATGTGCAAGTGCTGCATTGCTCTGCAGTCCAGGTGACAGTCTTTGCCACCAAGAAAACTGCGAAGTATGGATTCCCTTTACAAACTGGGCTTAATCCTTCACACTTTACTGATGAAGATACTTGTGTATATTTTGCTGTAGCTTCATACATGGCAACAATGTTACAGTTTCCACCTCCGAGAGAACTGACTTTGTTTAAAAGCTAGGTCTTAGTGTTTGTTGTCACAGCTGGGGTGTATTCTAAATTGTGAACTCCTCCTTGCCACCCTTGTCTCTTTCACTCCTGAAAGAAAAATAATCCAAGCAAACAAGTATTTTCTTTAATTTATTAATAGATATTGGATTAGCGTATTTTTGTGTGTGTAAGGACTTGTCATCAATCTCTATGTTGAGTAACTTTTGTTTCTATGGGCTTCTACCGTGTCCCTTCCCAAAGCAGTTTTGAGCACTCACTTCATTTGCAGATGTGTAGATCTCTCCATAGGAGTAGAAGTGTCTGTCATGAGTAAGGGGAGCTAAAGGTGGCTTTTCAGAATTGTTGATCGTGAATATTTCATTTGCATTAACTTTCAGTTCCCCCTGGCCCCATGCTAGTTTTAAAGTATGTGTAGTACCAAGAGAAGGCTGCCCTTTTAATTAAGCCGAGACTTAGATAACTAATGATTCTTTTAAAAGTATGTTTGAAGCTGCCTAGAGGTTGGAATTCATGTTAAGGTACAGAGGTTGAAACATGGGCAGGATCGCTTGGTCTTTTGCATCTATGTTCTATGTTCAAGTTGTCTTATAGTGCAGTGCCTAAGGAGAGGAAAGGGAGGATAAGGAAACAGAAGAGTGGGTAGACAGTGTAATATTAAACTTTCTTTCATCCAAACAATGTAACTTGATAAAGCTAGATTGACTAGTCCTAACCTCCATCCCCTTGGCTCTTCCTCCACTGAAGGTAGGTATTCTTAGTTTTCAATAGTCATCAAGATCCTTTTGTTAAACATGTTTTGTCAAGGTCATGGATGACAAATTCTGGGATGTCAGGTCTTATTGCTGTACTGACTTCCACTAGTAGACCTTGATAATGGAGTAGGAAGTCTGTCTTCGAGGTCCCTTGTTTGTGAGATGGCAAGTATCACAGTGACCAGTCCATAGTTTTAATTGCTTCTTTTCAGTAGTTGAATATGTTTCATAATAGTCTCACAGTGTTACTCCCTTACAGCCTGGGTGGCAGCACTTGAGCATCTCCCCTCCTAGTTTGCTGAGGGGGTATACTCAGAGGACCGGCTCGCAGAGTACAAAAGGGCGAGCTGAGGGTTCCCTGTCTGCTGTGTGCTCAGCTAACCATGGTCTCCACCAGGCGCAGAGGTTCCCCCTGCAAATCTCGGGCAACCCCGATGGAGGGCCTGCCTAGGGATGCTGCGGTCCAGGTCTCAGGCTGCAGGGAATGCCAGAGCCTGCAGTTGCCTGGGATAAGAGGCAAACACCTAGCCTGTCTGAGGTGTGAGCAGGTCGATGACCTGCTTGCTTTGGTGGTACAACTAAAGGAAGAGGTTGAAAGACTGCGGGTGATCAGGGACTGCGAGCGAGAGATTGACTGGTGGAGTAGCTCCCTGGCGTCCCAAAAGGAAGACAGTCGGGATGACACCTCACACCTGAAGACGGTCCCCCCTCACTGCCCGTGCCAGGTTAATGGGAGTGACCCAAACCCCGAGGAGGCCTGGAAGACAGTCCCGACTCGGCATCGTAGGCACTCCCCCTGCCTACCTACCCCACCCCCTCAGGTGTCCCTGAGCAACAGGTTTGGGGCCCTGACAGTTGAGGAGGAGGTACCTGAGGAGATGAATGGAGCCCCTCTGCCTCAGAGAAAGCGGAGGCCTAGAGTGAGGCGGTCATCTGCACGCCTTGAGACTGCCTCTGTTAGGCAAGAGAGGAAGGTAGTCGTAGTAGGAGATTCCCTTCTCAGAGGGACAGAAGGGCCTATATGTAGGCCAGACCCTACACGCAGGGAGGTGTGTTGCCTCCCTGGAGCCCGGGTCAGGGATATTACCAGAAGGCTACCAGGCCTGGTAAGATCCACTGACTATTATCCCTTACTGATAGTTCAAGCAGGCAGGGACGCAATCACAAAGTGTAGCCTGCAAGCTGTCAAAAGGGAATTCCGGGACCTGGGGCGCTCTGTTGAGGGGGGGGGAGCCCAAATAATATTCTGCTCTATCCCCACTTGTGGGAGGAGGGGCTCAGAGCAGGACAGGATAACCCACGAGTTGAATGTGTGGTTAAAAGGCTGGTGCCGGCGCAAGAACTTTGGATTCTTTAACCAAGGGATGGTGTACTCTGCTCCTGGCATGAGTACTGCTAATGGGGCTCACCTGTCCTATAAAGGAAAGCGGATCCTCGCCCAGGAGATAGCAGGGCTCATCGATCGTGCTTTAAACTAGTTAGGAAGGGGGAAGGGGATATTAAGGCGGCTGCCAGGGTTAGGCTTCGGGAGACACAACGGGAGTTGACGGTGGGAAGAGGTAAATACCAACAGCACAGTCGTGGACTTGGGGACGTTTTTCCACGTGAGAGTAGGGAAAATTCTGTGGACTGCCCTGAGTACTCCTCCGTGGAGCCACTTTTGCCAGTCCCCTGTCAGAAATCTCGCTGTGGGCCGTTGAGGATACCTACATCTGCTTCACCACTGAACTGTCTTTACACAAATGCACGTAGCATGGGGAACAAACAAGAAGAACTAGAGATCTTTGTGCGGTCGCAGGGCCATGATCTCATCGCAATCACAGAGACGTGGTGGGACAACCTGGACGACTGGCACACTGTCATGGATGGCTATGTGCTTTTTAGGAAAGACAGGCTAGGGAAGCGAGGTGGAGGAGTTGCTCTTTATGTGAGAGAGCACCTAGAATGTGTTGAGCTCCACCTGGGGAAGGATGAACCTTCTGTCGAGTGTTTGTGGGTTAAAATCAAGGGGCAAACAGGTATAGGGGACATTGTTGTAGGAGTGTGCTATAGGCCCCCTGATCAAGAGGAGCAGGTAGATAACGCATTCCATAAACAGTTAGAAGTAGCCTCAAGTTCCCGGGCACTGATCCTTATGGGGGACTTCAACTACCCAGATATTTGCTGGGCAAGCAATACGGCCAGTCGTATGCAGTCCAGACAATTTCTGCAGTGTGTTGAAGACAATTTCCTGCTACAGATGGTGCAGGAGCCCACAAGGGGAGGGCGGCTGCTGGACCTTGTTTTCACTAACAAGGATGGACTTGTTAGGGAAGTGAAGGTCGGGGGCAGCTTAGGGCAAAGCGACCATGAAATGGTTCAGTTCATGATCCTGGGTGGAAGAAGCAAGCCAAAAAGTAGGATAGCTACCCTGAATTTTGGTAGAGCTAACTTTGATCTCCTCCGCCACTTAATGGGGGCTATCCCGTGGGCTACGCTGTTTGAAGGAATGGGAGCCTGCGAGAGCTGGCTAGCATTCAAACAGCACTTCTTCCAAGCACAGGAACAATGCATCCCTTTGAGGACGAAATGGGGAAAGAGAGGCAGAAGACCTGCATGGATGAACAGGGAGCTATTGAGCAAACTCAAGAGAAGCAGAAGATCTATGAATCGTGGAAAAAGGGTCTGAGCACCTGGGAAGAATACAGGAATGTGGTCAGGGCCTGTAGGGATGCAACTAGGAAGGCTAAAGCCCTCTTGGAAATTAAGCTGGCAAGGGACATAAAGGATAATAAAAAGGGGTTTTTTAGACACGTGAACAGTAAGAGGATGTCCAGGGATAATGTAGGTCCCTTGCTGAATAAGGAGGGTGTCCTGGTTACGGGGGATGCTGAGAAAGTGGAGATATTGAATGCCGCCTTTGCTTCGGTCTTCACTTCAAAGGCCCCCCGGGACCCACAGACACTGGATGAGAGTAGGACTGATTGGGAAATGAAGAATTTCCCTCTGGTTCAAGTAGGGGAGGTCCAGGAGCGGCTCAAAGGGATTAATGCACACAAATCCATGGGCCCAGATGGGTTACATCCACGTGTGCTGAGGGAGCTGGCGGAGGTGATTGCTGAGCCGCTCTCTATCATCTTCGACAGGTCTTGGAGGACAGGAGAAGTGCCTGAAGACTGGAGGATAGCCAATGTCACTCCAGTCTTTAAAAAGGGCAAGAAGGAGGAACCTAGTAACTATAGGCCAGTCAGCCTCACCTCTGCCCCTGGAAAGGTAATGGAACAGCTTGTTCTGGATGCCATCTCCAAGCAATTGGAAGAGAAGAAGGTCATGAGGAGTAGTCAGCATGGATTCACTAAGGGGAAATCGTGCTCGACCAACCTCATAGCCTTCTACGATCTCATGACAGGCTGGGTAGATGGAGGGAGAGCAGTGGATGTCATCTACCTTGACTTCAGCAAGGCCTTTGATACTGTCTCCCATGACATCCTGATAGCAAAGCTGAGAAAGCATGGGATAGATGAGTGGACAGTGAGGTGGGTTGAGAATTGGCTGTCGGACCGAACCCAGAGGGTTGTGATTCGTGGAGTAGAATCTGACTGGAGGCCTGTTACCAGCGGTGTTCCCCAGGGCTCAGTGTTGGGTCCAGTCCTGTTTAATATCTTCATTGACGATCTTGATGAGGGAATAACATCCACCCTCAGCAAGTACGCCGATGATACAAAGCTGGGAGGAGTGGCTGACACGCAGGAGCACTGCGCTGCCATCCAGAGAGACCTGGACAGGCTGGAGAGCTGGGCAGTGAGAAAACAGATGAAGTTCAACAAAAGCAAGTGTAAAGTCTTGCACCTGGGAAGGAACAACTGTTTGTGTCAGTACAGGCTGGGGGATGACCTGCTGGAGAAGAGCTCAGTGGAGAAGGACCTGGGGGTCCTGGTAGATGACAGGTTGGCCATGAGCCAGCAGTGTGCCTCGGTGGCCAAGAGAGCCAATGGGATCCTGGGATGCATCAGGAGGAGTGTAGCCAGCAGGTCAAAGGAGGTGATCCTCCCTCTCTACTCTGCCCTGGTCAGGCCCCACCTGGAGTATTGTGTCCAGTTCTGGGCTCCTTGGTATAAAAAGGACAGGGATCTCCTGGAAAGAGTCCAAAGAAGGGCTACGAAGATGATTAAGGGCCTAGAGCATCTCCCCTATGAGGAAAGGCTGAGTAAGCTGGGACTGTTCAGCCTTGAGAAGAGAAGACTAAGGGGGGACCTAATCAAAGTTTATAATTATCTGAAGCAGGGGATGCAGGGGGAATCAGCCAGCCCCTTTTCAGTGGTCTGTGGGGATAGGACAAGGGGCAATGGCTGCAAGTTGGAGCATAGGAAGTTCCGCACCAACATGCGGAAGAACTTTTCCCCAGTGAGGGTGACAGAGCCCTGGGACAGGCTGCCCAGGGAGGTGGTGGAGTCTCCTTCACTGGAGATATTCAAGACCCGCCTGGACGCCTATCTGAGCAATATGAGCTAGGGAGCCTGCTTTGGCAGGGGGGTTGGACCCGATGATCTCTCGAGGTCCCTTCCAACCCCTACAATTCTGTGATTCTGTGATCTTTTAAACAGACAGACAAAGTTGTGGAAAATCGACAGGAGACAAGCACACTCGATGTCCAGCAAGTCTCAGCTTTATTCGGTTACACATCGCACTTTTATGGTTACAATAATTAGCTTATGCATATTGCAAAAATTGAGCTCATAATTGGTTCAAGATAAAAGAACATCTCTGCCCATATTGGCACATACTCCGAATGCCTATGGCTTCTTCCCCTGAGCTTAGTTCCTCCTTCACATACCTTACTATCTCAAAGACATAGCGTCTTTGTCACATTTGTCATGTTTCTCACATCCTTACTGCTTGACCAGTTTCATTGTATCCAGCTCATGGCCTTTGGCCACCAGCCATGATTCCACAAAACTCTCTACACAAAATCTGCAGTTTGATTGCCAGTGGGTTGGCTTGATCTGTGCCTCTGATTTCTCAGTCTGACTCTTAAACCCTCCATCTTCTGCATGTGCCTTACTTGGGCCTATCCCACTAGTGAGGAATTCTTATGAAGCCTCCAGGAAAGTTGATGTGGTGTGGCTGGTCCATGCTTCTCTGTCTGCCCTGTGAAAGATGCTCTGAAGTGCCTAAAAGTAGATGACAGGATAACTCTGAAGGGCATAGAACAGTTTGGATGCTATTGGTCTTTTGTGCTTCTTGCTGGATGGAGAAACTTGTAGCCAAAGAGGAGAATTCACTGTCTTCTCAGTCCCCGATTACGAAGAACCATAATCCAGCAGAGGCACCATGCCTCTTGTATTTTTCTGCCTATTTTCAAGGTACTTGGGACTACTTTTTTCACTCTACCCTACTTACCTTCCCCTGGTGTTGGGTGTCCATGACAAGGTGACTGCTGCAGGAATGGCCTTTGAGAAGAAGGGATCAGGGCCTGCTCCATGTGAGACACAGCCAGCTCAACAGTGATCCCACCGCAGGACACAAGTGAGCCCATCTACCAAGCTTGTGGCATCTCCAGGAAAATATTTGAGAGGGCAGGGAAACAAGGAGGAAAAAAGTGGGAAATGGCTCCAAGGTCAGAGGTGGAGCAGGAGGTACTCTGTGGTGCAGGAGCAGATATCCCCTGCAGCCTGTGGACTGACCCGTGTGCTCAGAGGTCACAGCTGCAGCATCCTCCCCTACTACCGAAACCTTGCCATGTGCACCCAGTATACCCACTGCCTCTGAAGAAAAGAAGGGGAGAGACCTTCCTCAGTCACCTGTGGACAGATAGTATTGCTTGAAGGAGCTGGCTCTGGTGCTTCTGGAGGTAGGGAAAAAATTGAGGTGGGGGGATGACATTATATCCCTTCCTATAGTCTTACTATAGCCTAAAGATGAGTTGGTGGTACCAGACAGTATCATTAAGTTAATGTGCCCCGCTCCTTTTTGGAGCATCTTTTCACAGCACAGTTCAGAATGTGATTAAGCACTGAAAAGCACAAGTTCTTGGTTGTGCCTGGGGGGTCACACAGAAGTCTCACCAGTGAATCTCTGATGAAACTTGACTCTCTGATCTTCAACACATGGCATGCAGATTAGGAACAATATTCTGCCCAGCTTTGGAGAGAAGAGTTTCAAATACCCCCGAAACTAAAAAGCAAGGGGTCTGAATCTCAGCACAGGGCATCTAGTCTGATGAAAGAACAGGTCATCTAGCACAGGGCTGAACCCTGAACTCAAACTAAACAATATGCCAAAAGAAGCCTTCCTGGTAGATCTGCAGGCAGTGATCTGTAGCACAGGGTTTGCAGCAGTACTTCTGTTCCCTGAGTCAGCAGCAGTGGTGAGATTGCAGTGTGAAGCTTCATTGGTAAGTTGATATTAGAGTATCCCACCCCATCAGACAAGGCAGGGTTGCTTGATTTTCCTACTGGCCAAAATTTTGCTTGGATGAGAGCTTGGTGGCTTAAATAAAACCTGAATAAACCAGATGTTGGCAATTGCTAGAAGGCAGTTGGAATACTTGGCAGAGGCTAGCTTGTCACTTCACAGAGTGTGCTTAAGTCTGCTTTTCCTGGACTCTTGCAAACAGCATGCTAGACCCTTAGGACTGTCTTTAATACTCTTAACCTTGGTATTCTATCATGTTTACTTTTGTAGAGCTGCTTGGAAACACTGAAAATCAATACAAAACAAGTTTTGAAAGGGTAGGTTCAGAGGTATATTCAACAGTCTTGGCTTGTAACAGGTCAGCTGCTTGTGCTAATAAAAAATTATTCTCTTTAGGTTGTGAAACATTTGCTGGAGCAGTTAGGAGCTGTAGCTCACTAGGAGAGAGAATATGCCAGCAATCTGGACTGGTGCCACAAATGGTATTGGACATCAGACTTGAGATGTCACTGGCAATGTAGGTGGAATACTAGAACGGTGTTTTCTAGGCTGCTGGCAAATGGGAGCACCCACTTGGGTGTCTGAGCCTTGTAGGTTAGTTGTAGGCACAGTATGAAATGTCAGTGCACTGTATTACCGTCAACTTCCAGATAAACCAGGTCTAAATACCCTTCTTTTCCTCCTCCCTGCCCAGGATAATGTGATCTCATGCTTTGTTTTAGATAATATCTGTATCTTGGTTTAATGAAAGGGATTGGCTGCTGAAAAGTCCTGGTGTCACGCTAATATTGTGTATCTGTGATCTGTACTCTGGCCATTTCGGTTGAGGCAGTGTGTCAGTTGTTTGTCTTTCCTAGAGTCTGATTTTTCTAGTTATTGATAAAACTCAAATGCAGTAGAATATTTCCTGTAAGAGGAGATTTTACAAGTTCACAGGCATGACCATGCTTGAAGGCCACCAAGGAAGTGCACTCTGCAGCTCTTATGTACTGAGAACTGTAACTTGCTGACAGGACGTGTCTGCAGCCTGGGTCTGACTCGTGCCAAACGGCTCTTTCCTTGGCCATAAGCCAGTATGCAAAATTACCACAGGTAGAAAGCAAGTTGGCAGGAATTCATGTCTTGCAGTTGGGCCACAGAGCTCTAACGAAACAGTTGAGCTGTGTGCTTTGCCAAGGTGGCTTTACTTTCTCGGAGAAGGGATGAAAAAGAAAGCAATGCCCTTTGTTAGTGGTTTTTTAGATGCTTAGGTGGCTAGGTTATGGTTGAGATGTGAAACACTGATAGGGGTAGGTTAGAGAGCTTGGTGTCCACTTGAGCTGAGATTGTTCTACTGTATAACCATTTAAAGGCCCAAAGAACATGTCTTTTTCTTGAAAATGTCTTAAAACTCTGCTGTCCTAAAAAGCTGGGACAAGACTGTGGCTTGATTACTGACAGTGTAGTTGATTGAACTGCCTCTTGGCTTGGCATGAGCATGGATGACACAATGGCAGCGGGTTCTTGCATAGCAGATGGTCAGCTGTTAGCCTGCAGAGCCTGGCAGGCACCTAGTGCCTCTGGCATAGTTTTGCTGTATCTCTTAAGTCTCTTTTATAGTTTACAGAATGTTCTAAAATGGTCCTCCATAGAAGTGAGAGGAAGGCATGACTGCTCCAAACATGAATAAAACATACTAACTTGTCACCCACGTTCTTAAAATGTATGCAAGCTTATGAGTTTGAGGGAAGGTCCTCAAGAAAGGCTATCATCAGTTATTTTGCAGCAGTGCAGGACAGCACTAGTTAGAGCATCTGTCTTTACACATAACTGAAGAGCCCACATAGATGCACTTAAGTGGGAGTTCAAACTGTCTTTAAAAGGACTCTTCCTTTCACTTCTCATTTCAGAGAGTGTAGGACTTGTATGAAAGGGGGAAGCCAGCTGGCCCGCTTCCTGGCTCTGAAGGCTGATGTTTCTCATTATGCAGAGGTCGAATATAGATGCAAGCCTTAAAATACCATTGCATCAGTTCTTTAGCAACCCTTGAGTTTTAAAACCTAACCTTTTCAAATGGAGATGTGGGTTTGGATCTTGCTGCCTGACTAGGGAAGCCAAAGTATAGGTGTTGTGCCTGTAGCTCTTAATCTAAGTTTTATGGCTTCATCTAAGCCTATTTATAGGAGAAGGTACCTTCTGCTAAGGGGCAGCAAGCCAGAGGAAGTCAGCGTGTCTAGTGTGCCAGTGTTTTGAAAATATGTACCATTTATCAAAAGTGAGGTTTCATTACTGGCATCTGCAACAGAATGCTGCTTTCATATGTGAGCCTTGCCTGTGACTCTCTGATCTTTCATTCTAAGCCATTTAGTCTGCCTAGTTTTGCTAAGCTTTATTGAAACTCCAAATTGCTCCGTTGTTTGTGAATGGCAAGAGTACTAACAGGCAAAGTTTGCTGTGTTTGGAATAGATGAGTTTAAAGAACTTCATCTTGTTTATCAAGAAGCTGGAGATTGCTTAAGCAGTATTATGAGAAGTTACCTTTTAAAACTCCCCTCCATGGCGTGCTCAGGAGTTTAACTGACATTTTTGGGTGTTCTGGTCTAGAGATCTGACTGTACAAAGCTGTGCTGCCTGGATGTGAGCCTGTGTGGTGGATTCCAACATCAGCTGTCATGATGCGCTTGGTAGGAGACTTCCACCACCAGTGGCAAATGCATGTTTCAGAGGTATCAGTGGCTTTGAACTGTTAGATAGCAACTTACTGCTGTCAGTTTCTTTAAAGGTTAGTAGTCCTAACTGCATCTTCCATCTCTCAGGTGGTTGTTCCATTGAGTTTAACAGATTTTTTTTTTTTTACCACGTCAAGAAATCTGTATTGCATGGAAGGCAGCAGGCTCATGTTGAAGAGTAAAGTCTACTGATAGTTAAGCCTAGTTTTACCAAAACTGAGATTTAGCTATCTGTGTGGCAGAAGCAAAAGGTTCTTGTTGGACTGGTGGAGTGCAAGGGAATGAGCATAAAGGAATTGCATGTTTGGTTTCATTTTTGTTTTTTTTAGTAAGGAGAGAGTGAAGTTCTGTCTAATTATGAAGGACATCAGTTGGTTTGTTATGATAAAAACCCACCCCAAAACAAGTCAACTGCTTTAAGACACAGCATTCACGTATGAGGCTGCCTTCTGGTTTTAGGAACTCTTCTGGTCTGTCTTTTGCTTATACACAGATGTAAGACAAAATGGATTGAAGTGATTTCACCATGTTATAAAGTACTTGCTGTTTACTTGCTGCAACTGCTTCAGTATGTCTCTATGATGTCATACTGTTGCACTGTCTGTATGGACAGGCTTGTACTACACTTGGTTCCTTTTTCCTACAAATACGTCCATGTTTTCAACAGCACTGTCTGACAGTTACGGGCATTTTGTGCCCAGTTAAGAATTTCAAGCCATCCTAAGCTGCTGGTGGCTTGTCAGCTCGACACAGTGCATGGGCTCTCTGGCCTTGCTTCAGACTGAACGCACTGAAGGTTGTGTTGTCATGTGGTGCCCACTGACAAAATAAATGGACTCTCAGAAGAGCCCTGCTGAGTGAGCAGGAAGAAAGTGGATCGTGGTCTGGATATTGAAAGTTAGATTTGTGAGCTCTGAGGAGCCTGCTTCTTCAACAGTACCTGTTTCTAGATACAGGCTGTAGCTAACTAACATGTCACTGACGTCGCTTGCATGTTGCCTCATCCCCACCCTTTGTCTTACTTCTGTGTTCCCAGAGTGCAACACCAGAGTAGTGCAGCTGAAACATCACACTGCTTCCGATGTATTTTCAGTCTCATTCAGATTTGTGGTGAATTACAAATTGCTATTCTGGGCAGAGTTGATAGGCTAGTAACAGTTTCACTTCTTCAGTTGAAAGAAATGGTTTTTCTGAGAAAAGTAGATCACTTGGGGCGTGGAAAGTACTAACAAGGTTTCATTCTTCTCAGAATAAAAAGGGCAGCAGCATGGCAACTCAAATAGCTCATGTGGTGTGCCTCAGTTTGTTACCACTTTCTGCCAGATGTGGCTGGGGTGGAAGATCAGCCCAACATGTAACAGCTGACTAGAAAAATGCTCTGGTGCAGAGATTACAGTAAATGACCCCATGCTGCTGTGGCAAACACAAAATCCTTACTTTTCTAGTGTAGTTGTGCTGTTTTGAATAAAAGCTGTGCTTGATCCTGTTACTGATACTCCAGTAAACAGCTAAGTGATAAGAGTTACAAATTGGTGTAACCAACAGGTAATGGTAGGGGTTGTTCACCCCCATGGAAGGATAATCACAGGCCACAGCTGGAATCCTGGTATCGAGTTGACAATTAAGTAGATCTTACTGAATTTTACCCTTTTAAGCAATAATCTTGCAACAATATACCGCCTTTTAAATTTGTTCTGTTTGCAGCAAGACCTAGGATGTACTGGGACTGTTGTGTTAGTGCTTGTATGGATGGAGAGAAAAGTTCTACCCTTTATAGAAAACTGAGTAAATCCTCTGAAGGTTTGGCAGAAGATTGGCTGGTGGCCACAGTTTCATATTTCTTCTCTAAATGAGTATATATTTTGGTTAAGGCTTCTAGGTTTGAGCTGCTTGAAGGCAATGGCTTGTAGAATGATGTCTGGGACTTGCCATGCAGGATAAAAGTTCCTTTTTATCTCAAGTTATTGGTCAAATGCTTAACACAAATGTTACTTGTAATGTTAGTAGGGTTTTTCCATGTCCTTTCGTCCCCTAGAGTTTGGCATCTAAGATGTCATATTACAACAGGATGGGGAATGTCTCTCCAAGACAATTGCTTTTATATTTTAACCTTGTAACCATTGGTTGGTGTCCACCAAATGCAAACAGCACATTGCATGTCTTAAACTGTTGAGAGCTGTGCAAAAAAGGTAGTAAAATGATGATTTGTGGCTCGGCTGCTATTTGCAGTAAATCAATGAAATGGAGAAGTAGCACATCTTGGTCCAGAGTTACTTGATGTTTCATACTGACATAAGCAGAACCACTCAATTCTTGTCTTTTGAGCAGAAAAATACATGCTCTGTTAAGCTAGTTGTGGAGCAGGTTTTGAGTGTATAGCGTGTCTGGAACAAGGTCTGTGGGTGAGAGGAAAGGATCATTAGTCTTCTCTTTCCCCTGCTTTGCTGTGACAAATGCTTTTGTTTTCAAAGAGTGACTTCTGTACAAATGCTGCTCAAGACTGAGCTTCTTACTACTTTGGGCAGGGGAAAGACCCCATGCTTAATAACTAAGGCTTTTCCTACAGTGAAGTTGCTTGAATAAGCTATAGTGGCCGTGGTCAGGAAGAACCTAAGCAGGATTCTTTGACCATGGAGCCTTTTCCCCTTTGGCTTAGTGTTCTGGCTTCGTGTGTGTGTGAAA
Organism: Porphyrio hochstetteri; assembly: GCA_020800305.1. NCBI lineage: Eukaryota > Metazoa > Chordata > Aves > Gruiformes > Rallidae > Porphyrio > Porphyrio hochstetteri. The sequence goes on from CM036907.1 coordinate 87,855,983, forward strand.
TTAAAAAGCTGCTTTCCTTAATATGCGTGTACTGGGGAGTTCATGTAGCCCATCTTCTGAGTGACAGCTTTATTTTTCCCAATACTTAATTCCGGATTAAAATTGAATCTTTTATTGTGAATAGTTGGGTCATGGTTGTCAGTAACATCTTGGACTTTGTTCATAAAATATATTTATCACTAATTATCAGTCTTAAAGACTTAAAATTAAAACCCTAATGACTGATGCTTAAACTTGAGCTTTTGCAGCTGCCCTGAATGTCATCTTTCAGTTGTACTGCTCTCAGGGAGAGAACTCTAATGTAAACACTGAAGGTAATGCACATTGTTATCCCCCAGAGGCAGTGGAGCTGTAAGTCCTGGGATCTCCTATGTAAGAAGTATTCCTAGTTCATGGAACTTGGAGGAGTTGCTTATGGCAAGTATTTTTTTAACCCAGTAAAAACAGCCTTTTTCCCTGCTAGTAGTACCTGAGGAGACTGCTGCCTTGGTTGCACCCTCTCAGATCCAGTAGGGGACCACCTGACAGTTGGCTTTTATTTTCCCTTTTCCATGAGCGTTGCACCCGAACCTCTCAGGAGACAAAGCCATATGTATAAGTCATTAAGGGCCAAAAGGGACACAAATGCAACATAACTGGTTTAATACTGCCAGTGAGCTGAGGTAGTCTTTCTGGAGGATTTAAAGCCATCTATCTTGCCTTGATATGGTGGGGAAGAAGGGGTGCAAACTGTATGAAAGTGTGTTGGAATAAAATCCATCAGTGTATGTGTCAGCAGACTTCCAGCTTTGTTTTGAAAACAGGTATTTGGTGAGATAGGAAGTAGTGTGCTGTTGTAATTAAAAAGTGTAATGATAATAAGATTATTCTAATTTAATTGCTTGATAGTCGAAGCCAACAGCATTAAAATAATCTAATGTTCTTATGAGCAATCATGGTAGAAGCAGACACCAGTAACTTTGTTCTGCTTTCCAGTACTGGTTCTGTACATGTGGAATTCAGCTCTTGCACTGGTTAGCACAACAATCGGTAGCTTCCTGACATGTTTCTGTGTCCTGTAAGGGAGGACTTGTACTGTTACTTGCCTATTTAATTTTTTTTTGGTTGAGGCTTGTAAACTCTTCCTTTGAGCCACTTCATTCTGTTCTTGACTAGGCTGGATTTGGAACAGTCCTGTATTACCTTTTCTACAAGTTCAAGGCATTGTTTAAATACTAATAGGCAAGAAAGTAAAACAATTGTGAAAATTATAATAGTGTTCAGCATAATAGTGAAGGCCCATAAGGGGGTTACAGTCAGAGAGAGAGACTTGGCAAAGTTTATGAACTAAATGTATGACGCAGCTCAGATGCTGAGGCACCTTCAGTGTTAATTCAGACAGGAATGACAGCTGCTCTTGAGCTGGCACTGGTATCCCTGAACAGAGAGGTTTTGTGCTCTGCTGCTGTTCCTCCACATACTGAAATGTAACTTTGGAATAATTAACTCTGAACTGGGGACTCCCAGGTCTATTTATTAAAGAATTGAGTAAAAGAACAACAAAAACCAAAACCACACAAAACAGGAAGAAACCCTGCCCAGCTCCAGAATACAATCTGAAAAGGCAAAGGAATAAGATTCTTTAAAGTGTTGCATAATCTTTCTCATTTAGAAAAAAGAAAAATCTCAAAACTAGGAAGTAGTTTCTAATGAGACTGACGATGTCTGAGATTCTGAAGACTGAAACTTTTCTGATGGTTTGTTTTGGGTTTTTTTGCCTTAAGAGCTTAGCAAACACCATAACTACTCACATCTTCAAGTGGGATCTTTAAAAGGTCATGAAGAGCTATGGTGTCTCAATTTACTTCAGTATTCCTCACTGAACCCTCTACTGATCTTCCTCAATTAGGTAGCTTTGCCTTTTTCTTAATGGAGTTAATCATACTCTAGCTTTGCTTTGCTTCCCTAATGAAGTCACAGATGTCTTAAGACTAAGTCAAAGCGTTGGTTAGTCAAAGAGTTTAAAGACTGGTGTTTAGATTTAAGTTACAGTATCAAAGAATCAACAGCCATGTATTTCTTCTATGTGTGTTGGTTTTGCATCTCAAACTTAGCTGGAAATTGAAATACAAATTACAGTTTAAGCAAGGATCTGTAGAAGGTAAGTGTTCAAAATTGCAGCCACCAAAATGTGCATAGGAAATAGGGGAAATCATGTATTGCGATTTAGCAATTAAAGTCCCACAGTAAACCAAAGGATTCATGTGAAGGGTATATAGGTATTTATTCTTCAACTACCTAATTTCTGTGATGGTAGGAATGAAAGTACTTGCGGCTACTGCTGTGCATTTCCTGATTCTTACTCTGGGATTTGTATTTGAGCTCAGTTTCTGGGTTTGGTGATTAGCTGTCAGTGTACGTGGCATGAATGTCTGTAGTAACAGAAACTTCATTGGGCAGGTAGGTACCTTTAATCCTTGTTTGTCCTATTTGTATGTAGCCCAAATGGAATCAACTTTCTAAGATTGCTTCATATGCTTCTGATGGGTTAGTCTTCATTTGGTGGTACTTAATGTTACCTACTTTGTATTAACAAGTCCACCTGTGACTTGTGTGGAAGACTGAACTTCATTGTCTCTTTAGAAAACCTAAGTTTGTCTCCCACCAGTAAATGTCTGAATCTATCTTTTGAAAATCTAATTTCTAGATCTTTTTTCTTGTATGCACGCTCTTGTTCCTTGTACCTATTCTTCCCAACCACACTGAAGTCAAATTAATTTTCCCAAGTCTTAATTTAAATTTTAGCTTAGCCACCAAACTCTGCTGTTCAGAGTCTGTTAAACTTAGCTGTGCTTCTGAGTTGCTCCAGATGCTGATGATTGCTGGTTAAGCTGAGACTCTGTGGTATTGGGGAAAGAAGCTGAGGAAGCTTGAATTCCTTAGCTTTGTGGTGTAACTTAATGGGAAACAGCTCTGCAAGAATTACCCCCCCCCATTCCTTTTTTTCCCCCTTTCAGATGATGAGTAAAATCTTCATGTGTGGTTTAATTTTTCTCTGTGCACTGAAAGTAGTAGCCTTAAATTTAATCATACCTTTCTACTCAGTGCACTATAATTACTCATGTCCTAAAACGTTCAGAGTTGCAGACTGAGATGCTGTACCCTCTAGCAGTTTGGAGATGAGGCAGAAATGACTGAGTGACTTCAGAAGCAGTGCTGTTGGTATCGTATAGGAGTAATGCCTCGTAGCCCCTGGTGCCAGCATGGCTGTGGGTGGACTCCTCTGAGGTTTCATTATGGAATATACAATTTATAGCACCCCTCCTCCATGAAGAGCTATGTGCTGAAACTTAGGACCAAAAGCTTACAGATTTCGCAGAATCACTAGGTTAGAAAAGACCTTTGAGATCACTGAGTCCAACCATCCCTGTCCTTTACTAAACCATATCCCTAAGCACCTTGTCTGTCTGTCTTTTAAGTACATCCAGGGTTGGTGACTCAACCACCTCCCTGGGCAGCCTGTTCCAATGCCCAATAACCCTTTTGGTGAAGAACTCTCTCCTAATGTGTATTCTAAACCTGCCCTGGCGCAGCTTCATGCCATTCCCCCTCATCCTCTCACCTGTCGCTCGGGGGAAGAAACCAACACCCATCTCTCTACAACCACCTTCAAGTAGTTGTAGGCAGTGATAAGGTCTCCCCTCAGCTCCCTCTTCTCCAGGCTAAACAACCCCAGTTCCCTCAGCCACTCCTTCTAAGGTTTGCTTTCCAACCCCTTCACCAGCCTGGTTGCCCTTCTCTGGACGCACTCAAGGACCTCCATGTCCTTCTTGTGGTGAGGAGCCCAGAACTGGACACAGTACTCGAGGTGCGGCCTCACCAATGCCGAGTACAGGGACACAATCACCTCCCTAGACCTACTGGCCACACTGTTTTTGATACAAGCCAAGATGCCATTGGCCTTCTTGGCCGCCTGAGCACACTGCTGACTCATATTCAGTCTGCAGTCAACCAACACCCCCAGGTCCTTCTCTGCCTGACAGCTCTCCAGCCAGTCTCCCCCAAGCCTGTAGCGCTGCATGGGGTTGTTATGTCCCATGTGCAGCACTCTACACTTGGCCTTGTTAAACTTCATCCCATTGGACTCAGCCCATCGGTCCAGCCTGTCCAGATCCTTCTGAAGAGCCTCCCTACCCTCAGGCAGGTTGATGCTTCCTGCCAGATTAGTGTTGTCTGCAAATTTACTGAGGGATGTGTTTTTATTTATATGAAGGGCAAATGCTGTTGTCTGCTTTAAAACCTCTGAACAGGGTAAATGGTGAGCAAGCCACTTGTGACTTGCTTCTAGGCTTTTACAAACCACTGTCTTCTATAATGCATTAATCAGCAGTACAGAATAAAAGGTTATTGGCCTGTCTGTATGACAACATCAAGGAGACTTGTTGGAGCTCTGTGGGCTTGAACTGCTGTCATTCAATAGCATGGCTTTACTGCTGTAATATTTTTGTCTGCAGAACTGCCTCCTTCGAGGGTAGTATTACTGAAGTTACAGAAGTTAACTTTACATTTCAGAAGGTGTTCTTCAAAAAAAACCCCAAAACCCAACACCACCCACAAACAAAACAAACACCATGACAACAAACATTTTAAAATCAAACTTGGCAAGTGGATCACCTAATTTGTCTTCTGTCTCATTACAGAAAGTCATTCTGCTGACCTGAAATTGAAGACAACTTGCAGCTCTTCTGCCCATACAGAAGACAATTTAAAACACAAGAACCACAGTTTTCACTGGCTTTTGACTCTGAGCTATAGATTTCTGGCTTCTTTAATGACTCTGTTTAATAGATATAAACCCCCCCTTTAAAAATCACTTGCCATGAATTAAAAACCCAACAAAACCCCCAACCAACAAAACATGAAAAGAATTACTAAACTTCTGAATGCTTCTGGTACAGCAGCATGGGCTACTGAACACACCAGGTGGTTCTCAGCAGCTGATGCAGCTCACATGTCTGTCTTCTGGACTTTTGCTGCTCTATAGAGGCAGAATCAGTAATTTCATAGCAGTCTGAACCTTGGCTTTCTGCTCCTAGCAGCATTAATGTCCTCCATTATTTGGGGTTGGGTTGGGCAGTGAAAGCAAGTGTGTGAAAGTGGTGATCCTGCTGTCTAGGTCAACTGAACTGCTGTAGAGTGTTTTGAGCAGGCTCTCATAGTTTAAGTGTGCAAGGATCAGTTGCAGAATAGACCATCTGCTTCTAGCGTAGAATATTTGTTGTCACTGAATGACTTCAATAGTTGGATGAATGTTTCTAGTCTGGGGACTGGAAGGAAAAATGCAGAAAATCATTAACAATGATTACTTTCTTCTTAGGGAAAACAAAAGATGAGCATTTTCATTAGTAACACAGACAATTCTTTGTCTAGTAGTTAAACTTTTTAATTTTTAACTTTTAATGTTGAGTTCTTCAAACTTTAAACCTCAGCATTACAATTAGGTCTGTAGTCTGTAATCCTTCTGTTGTGTGAACTTGTCTGAAGTCTTGCTAGGGCTGCGTCTGGCATCGTAAGAGTTTTGGTCAGGCAGTTGCAGAATGCAGTTTCCAACTGTTTGTCTCTAAAATAGAGAGTAACTTGTAGAAGGTCATTGCTGACCGCCTCACAAGAGCCTGTAGGTAATGGATGATGTAGGAAATCAAAGATCCTCTCAGTAGATGTGGGATATAGATGCTAGTGGAAAGCTTGCTGACCTATTGTTTAAGTACTTATCTTAATTTCAGACTGCTGTGCAAGTCTACATCTTCCTAATGTACAGGGGACAAAGCTGTCTTATTTTGTACCCTAAGAAAGTCTAAAATTTTACTTCTGCGTAAAGTGCAGCTGCTTTCAGAAGACTCTTATTCTTCAGTACGAGCTAATGTGCTGTAGCATGCTGGTGAAACTAACCTCTGAGATGACTAGAGTATCTGTTTCTGGGGATGCTGCTTTTAGCTGATGTGACTGGGTTCAGTATGCTTGGTGTGTTACCTGTAAGGGAAGAATTCAATAATATTTATTTGTGTAACCCACAATGGTTGTGAACAGACACATTTAATTTGAAAACCTGCAGGCAGTAAAGTTAGGTGATGATGTGCACCCTGACTTCATCTGAGGTGAAGGTGGAGAAAGGTTGGGACACAGTTCAGGACAGAATTGTTAGAAAGCTAATACAGCTGGACAAAAGGGTTAGACCAGTGTTGCTGTCAGCATGTACAAATACAATCTCAGTTCTGTGGTGGTTTCTTTGTTGTGGTTTTTTTTTTTTTAAAATATAGAATGTAAGCCCTGAACTTGCCGTTTGTCATAACCATGGCCTGCAGCCTGGTGGGCTGACAGCTTGGCCATGCTGCAGACTTTTTTGTCATGTAGCACCTAACACCTTCCTTTTCTCTCTTACAGACTTGATCCAAGCAACTAATGAAACAAATGTGAATATTCCTCAGATGGCTGATACACTTTTTGAGCGAGCAACAAATAGTAGCTGGGTGGTTGTATTCAAAGCCTTAGTTACTACGCATCATCTAATGGTTCATGGCAACGAGGTAAATGTAATTAGCTTTCTCTTGAGACCACATTGGTGCTGAGCAGTCTCCAAGCCAAAAACATTAGTAGTGAAAAGACGTCTCTTCTGAACCAGTAAGGACCTGAGAACAGAGCACAAGAATGATTTTTGATGAGTGAACTTGTCTTTTAACAACATAGTTGGAGACATGCCGATTATCTGTCGTCTTATTTACCAAACCATAGCATAAAAGCAAGCAGCAGCCTGTTCAAGGATGTTGATGATTTATGTGCTGTCTGAAAACAGCTATGCAGGATGAAAGACTACCTGGGACTTTCTGACTAGAGTCAAAGTTGCTGTTCTGGCAGATGTGTACTGCCATCCCTATAGCTGCTCTCTCTGTGTGAGTGTTAAAACCTTCCCAGAACTGTAAATCCAACTTGATAGCCTTTTGGATTGTGTTTTCCTTGCTGTTGCTTTTTATTGACCTGTATGGACTGGTATGTCTGTGTAAAAACAAAAAACATACCTAAACAGCTTTAGTATGACTGAAACAATTCCTCCCTGGCTGTTTATAAAGTGTTTTTGTGCAATGAACTTCTCCAATGTCACAGCATAAACTCTTACTCCTGTCCTATTTTTCCCCATTCCAAGCTTCAGCCAATACTCTGATTTGCTTTCCGTAACTGCTTCAGTCTGTTAGTGCCTGTACTTGATGTGGGGCTTGCCTGTTATTAAAACAGGCCCTCAACTTGGCTGAAGCTGGAGGCTGCTGGGTTGAAAAGTCTGGGACTAGCCTGGATATGCTGCTCTGCAAGCAGATAAATCTTGTGCTTCCCCAAATCTCTTTGAGAATTCACCACTTCTACTGCTCCTTCCACAATCTGGTTTGTATTTGCAGAGAATCTATTTTTATGCATATACAGTAGGATGTTTAGTAGAGATTCAGGCTAAATATAATTAATCTGAATGGATGAAAAAAGTTTTGAGAAAGATATTGCAGGCTAAGACAAAAATATGGGTTTTTCATGTGTGTATGCTGGGGCTAGACTGGTAATAATCCTGCTAGGAGGTACAAAGCCTTCAGATACAACCTGTGATACGAAAATAACTTTGTGTTGCAGAGATTTATTCAGTACCTGGCATCTAGAAACACATTGTTCAATCTCAGCAATTTTCTGGACAAAAGTGGATCTCATGGTAAGCCTACTCATGTCTATAATCCTAACAAGATTCCAAGTAAGATACTATTGTTAATTTGCACCTTCATTCACAAGATGCAGAAAATAAAAAAAAAAAGTGCTACTGAAGCCTTTTTATAAGTATTTAATTAATACAGGAGCTCAAGTCAACTGCTGGACAACTTTAGCACAAGGTTTCTCAGGTGGTAAAAGTGTACAACTCCCTTAGCGCTGGTTGAAATCAGGGCTGGTTCAGCTATCTCACCTGTTATAGGAGTTAAGGATGAAGTTCATAATGTTCCATTCTTTTTTGCTTGTTTGGTTTTTACTCAGTCTCAAATAGTTATTCGGCTGCGTGGGGGCACTTAGGAACTGTCTATACAGATGTTTAATTTGGAAGGGCAAGGGGAAGGCACCAGAAGATGTCACTGGTTTTGATCTGAGTAGTGAATTTAGAAGGGCTAGGCAAAAACTAAGGAATTGTTCTCTCTAAAGCTTACAATGTCTGCTTTTCCATGTTGACTCTGGAAGCATTAGTGACTTTTTCTGCTGCTTAACAGAAAACATTTGCTTCATGGTAGCTCTAGTAGAGAAAAGAGGAAGCTTATAATTTGGCAGCTGTCGGAGTATTTTCAGACTGCATGCAGAATGCAGGGATGCTGCTGTAATGGGCAAGATCGATGCAATGCCATGTTACTCCATCACTCAATGGAGACGTTACACTGGAAAGGCTTGAGGATCTTTTAGAAGTGGTAGCACAGGGAAGGAACAAAGCTAAGCAAATGTTAAAACTGCTTTGTCTAAGCAAAACATGCCAGGCATGTTCAAAGCTACTGGTATTTGGCAACAATGAGTTCTGTTAAATGCATGCTTTTGTGTTCTTTGCCACTTTCTTTAAACTTAAATTGCCCTTTCATAGATAATACAACAGCATGTCATAGATAATGAGGCATCAGACCTGGTAGTGTTAAGCCTGAGTTGGCAGAGATACTTAATGTTGAGAGATATTAAGGAAAAATACAGTCAATGACTAAGTCAAGAGGATTTAGCAAAAAGGGACTTGTACAGAAGAGAAGAATGAGTTGCCTTATGCACACATTTCTGCAGCTTAGAGGAAGAAACTTTGAAAGAAATACCTGAAGGATCAACTGTAATACTAACTGTGCGGAAGTCTTACAGGCTTGAAGGTCACTCTAGTTTGAGGCTGCTTGTACAGGATCATGTGCCTTGAAGATCACTGGTGTAACAGTTCAAAGAAGGCACTGATCTCTCTGCATGCCATCATAATTTCATTGCTCGGTTAAACCTAGTCAGGGGAATTTTGAAGGTTGAGGTAAGAGTTAGAGAGACTGACGTACCTGAAGTAGGAGTCTTTAAGTTAAAATCTATCCTGGAAAGCATGTGCCATTGAAGTATAAACTTTCTGTTAAATTGATGTTTTTCCCTGTTAATGTTTGAGTAAATAATTTCTCCATCAAATAATGTCACTGCATAACTGTGTAGAAGCCACTAGCAGGTTTCCCTAGGAATCATGCCACTAGTGCTTTGGATGAATCTGTTGGAAGCAGAGGTCAGTGGTGTTGATTGTTTTGGTGCAGCCTACTGCTTTTCCTTCAGAAGCTGGAAGGCATCTTGTGATGCCTGTTTTTGATGTGTGGTTGTCTAGTGCTGCAGAGATCACAGAACTTTAGGGCCTATTGACTGTATACTGTCACTTGCTAAAGAACCTCCAAACAGGCATGAAAATGAATTGTAAAACATGTAACTGTGTTTTTGCAGGTTATGACATGTCCACCTTTATAAGGCGTTATAGTAGATACTTGAATGAAAAAGCGTTTTCCTACAGGCAAATGGCATTTGACTTTGCAAGAGTGAAGAAAGGGTAAGCAGACTTTACATGTGTAAGCTGATAGTGTTGCCTGACCCATGATAGTTTTGTTTGTGGCATTATGCTTCATTTTAGTATCTCAGTAACTTAGTTCTTATATTCTTTGTTTAGCTACAATGAAACACCAAAATGGTTGGGTTTCTTAAGTATTTGTAATGGGTTAAATTGCACAAGGAGGAGAGGGATTGTAAGGCAAATACTGAAGACTAAAGTCGAGGTGCCTTCCAGAAATGGGAGCTTTTAGTGTTAGGTGTTAAATCTGCCTCTGATTAAATTGTGCTACAGCAAGACTCCATTTAAGATTCGGAGAAGGAAATGCTCTGAAACTCTTGTTTAGGATGTTTCATAACTCTCCAGATCTTATCCATAAGAGAGATGACTGATTACAAAGAAAAAGCTGAAGTTAACACCTGAAGTTCTTAGCAGGCAATACAATGAATAGTTATAAACTAGACAGAATATGGTTGTAGACAACTGGTTTTATTTCCTACAAGGACTGTGTCTTTTTTTTAAAAAAATAGCTAAGCCAGCCCAGAGGAGTGTGTTGGTATTTATTGGAACACTTTTTTGTCTCTGACCCCTCTAACTGGGACTTTAGCGGCTCTAGATTTTCTCTTGAAGCATAGACAACACAGCAAGTGGCTTGACACCCACTGAAGGTGCAGCTTAATTGACTGCATACTAAAGATGTTCCTGCTAATCATGAGTTGTGTATAGGATCATTCTGGCAGCTCCAGAGTATTCTGAGCTGTTAATGCAGACATTGCTGCTAGGCTTCTCCTGCTTCTCAAACTGTGGTGTAACTGGATGCCGTTCCCACAGTGAGGACCAAAGTAGGTATCTTTTGAAGAACCTATCTGGAATACAAATCATTAAGAAGTTTTTGACATGAAGACTAGTAACTAGTTGGATTGACATTTCAGGCAGGCTTTGATCCAGCAGACTACTCTAGTGCTAACATCTTAAGCTCCCTTTGTCACCTAGTGCCTTCAAACACTTGGCATTAAATAAACATAATTTTGAGTTGCTGGGAATCCTTCTATTCCTGTGCTATGTATTCCTGGAAAGGCTTTATGCATGTTATTTCTGGTGCTGCCTCAGCGTATAGAATCAAATAAGTAAAAATAGAGGTATGCATTCCCAGAGAGCGTGTGTGTGTATATATATCTATATATGCATGCTTATACCTGTCAGTGGCCAGAACAGGGCAGTACATCATGGTAGTTGTGCAGGTTTGTGATATTTAGAGATAAAAATGGACATGTGTGAAGACTTCTATAAGACTGAGTGGCAATGTGATTCTGTTGGAGTAATGGTTCAGGACAGAAAGGCAGGTCAAAGTCAGTGGAAGTGGTATGAAGGAGTAATGGAATTAATTAGTACCATGAATGCTAAGGAAGGAAGCTCTAAGCAAAGATTGCCCTGATTTAAATTGTCACTAAATTGGCATGCATATATGGTGGCACTTGATGGGGAGAAAACAATTTTTTTTTCTCTTCATTGACCACAGACACGTCATTAAAAAGTACTCTTAACAATGAGTTGTCATTAGTTATTCATAACAAACTTGATGTTCACTAACTACTTCTGCAAGGGTATTTCTTGTTGAGTTGTTTAAACTCTCAGTGCTGTCTTTACATAAAGAGATCAGTCTCTTGTATTCATCACTCTAACGCAAAACCCTTCTTTGCCTCCTGTCAGGGAGGGTGGCTGGATGAAGGATTTTCCATGCCACCTCCTGTGAGGTTGTGGGAAACAGGATAGTCAGACAGCACTACAAATGTTTGAAATGGGTTATAGCAGATTTAAGCTGAAGTTTAGACAACAAATGAGTTTGGGGAGAGGGGCAACACCGTGGCTTCTAACCTGTATTCCCTCTTGCAGAGCTGACGGTGTAATGAGAACAATGGCTCCTGAAAAGCTGCTGAAGAGTATGCCAATATTGCAGGAACAGATTGATGCATTACTTGAATTCGATGTATGTATTGAAGCTGACCCAGCATTAACACTGGGCAGTGACTCATAAATGCTGCATTGTAATTAAAAAATTTCACCTTGTAGGTGATGCTTTACTCATCATCCCACGATGTGGGCAAAAAACAAACAAACAAATCCCCTTTTCAGTATCCCACTGAGGTAGAGTGCGGTGAAGGATGGCCCTTCCCTATAAGTACAAAATGTGCAAATTCTACCTTTTCTTTTTGTGTAGAGAAGGTAGGAGAACAGCAGAGGAAATGTGGGCTCTTGAAGAATGCTGACTTGAAGCTGGGAGTTTCTTCTGCATCAGTAAGGGGAAGAAATGGACAAAGCAAGGAGACTGAAGAATTTTTTTTTTTTTGTCTCTTGGCAATCAACTTTTTTTTTTTGCAGTAGAGAGAAAGCCATTACAGTAATCACATGTACATTGTTTGGCTTCCTCAAAACCCTCATCTGGTTTTCAGATGTAAACTGGACTGGATAAACTTTCATCTAGATTATTAATAGAAATAAATGTCTACAATATTTACAATGTTATGAATGTTGGTGGGATTATTTATGTGCCTTAAGAGGGTAAAAATATGAGTCAGTACTTATAGGAGGTACAGTGTAGTGTTGCAGAGGTATTTGAAGTTCTTTTGTTCTTGGCAAGGCAGACACCCAGCTGTCACTGCTCCCACTACAGCTTTCAGGGGAAAGCCTTAGAAATACCTGTCTCACTAATATGTTTTCATTGGCTTTAATGGTATGGGAATTTTGATAACAGCATTGCAAGAGGAGATACTTTTTTAAAATTAAGCAAAGACCTTTTAATAAATAAGCACTTATTTACTGCCCAAGATAAAGTCAGAACTGAAAGGATCTTGACATAATTAACCCATCTGTATTACCTAGTAGACTACTGAGGTTTTCAGTTCTGAACTGATGCCTTTTGTCCAGTTTCCTTAAAGCTTTTTTAATAGCATCTCTGCCTTCTACCTCTGTGATAGGTGAAGGACTAAGCTGTTTACTGTTGATGGGGATACTTCTATGCTGTAGTGTGTTGTTTTGAAGTGGAGAAGAAAGCAATCCTTGATCTGCTAGCTGAAACCTTTGTTTGGTTTCTTTGTGTGAAAGCTTGTTTTCAGTGCCTGGTTCTGTAACAGCATCAGATACCTGGTGCAAGCTAAAACTTCTGATTGCATTCAGTAAATCTGCTGTAAATAATGCGTTATTTTATTTGTAGGTTCATCCAAATGAACTGACAAATGGAGTCATAAATGCTGCATTCATGCTTCTATTTAAAGATCTTATCAAACTTTTTGCTTGCTACAATGATGGGGTTATTAACTTACTAGGTAAGTAACCTGGTACCTGTATCTTGCATACCACAAACAAATAGAAAATGGCATGGGATATTCTTGAAACTTGATTTTCCTGAAAACTAGAGTTGCTGATGAATGCAGTCCTAATGTAAGATACCTTAACTGACATTTGCCAAATTATTTCTCTAGAGAAATTTTTTGAAATGAAAAAGGGACAATGTAAAGATGCTCTTGAAATCTACAAACGATTTCTCACTCGAATGACCAGAGTATCAGAGTTTCTTAAAGTTGCAGAGGTAAGTGACTTCCAGACTTTGGGAGTCTGGCACTTAAGTATTTAATGATTTTTTTTTCAGCACTGATACAGGGTATTAATTATACTTGCTAAGCATCTGACTCAATGTGTACAAATGAGGCAGTATAGAAATTCCTGGATCTGTTTGTTCAGCTGCTCTTGAACTAGTTGAGTCCTGCTTAGGACTTCCTCATGTCTCTACTGTGCAGCCAGACTCACCTTCGCTGCTAGTGTCACAGGTGGCATAACTTCAGCTGTATTAATATTTCTTGGAAATGCTGTAATAAATGGATGCTTCTAGGACAGGGTTGAACGTTGGAGGAAAATATAGCAATTGGATATGAAAGCATAATGATTTTCAAACTCTGCTTTTTAAGTCTTTGCAGCCAACTCCAAGTTAACTGAAATATGAGACTTTCCTGGGTTTGATCCTGGTCATCATCCACTTATGTGGATAATACAAATATTACATGGTTAATTAACTCTTTTGCTGGGCTTTCATTTATGATAGTTGGCTCCTTGGCACAAGATACACATTTTCCATGTTTCATGCTTCATTACTATGGACAGTGGTAATGAGATGAATTAGAAGTCTGTTTCTTGGCCAATTTGCTTGACTGCTTATGAAGGAGCCTGCTAGAGTCTCATGAGTGGCATGTAATGTCTGATATAAATGTTGGCCTGGAGGGAGTAGGGTACTTCAGACACCTATAGGTCAGCTTTGCAGGGCAGGGATTACAGTGACTATATTCAGTAGATCTTGTTCTTCTGCAAAAGCTAAACCATCAGGCACTTTGAAGAGTCACAGGGAAGCAGCAGGACAACTAGTAGATTACAGACTTAGGCCTCATCTTCCTGTATTTGAAATGCTAGGAGAGATTGGCAGAGCAACATAGTGACCTGAGCTTTAGGTTTTTTTTAAGTGGTGTCTTATAGGATTTGTTCAACGGCTGATTTTCAGGTATCAGGATAGACAAGTATCTGGACAGTATGTGTTCAGCACCTGACTAATACTGTCTTCTGAGACAACGGTGTATGACCAGAAAGCCTAATTTTAGTTAAAACTAGTGACTGCTGCAGTAGAATAACACACTTACCTTTACCTCTTTTATATCTGCAGCAAGTTGGAATCGACAAAGGCGATATCCCTGATCTTACACAGGTAAGCTGCTCCTTTTGGATCTGTGCAATAACTAAAAGTTCTGTGACTAGGAAGCATGCCAGGAATGTAAGTATCTAGTAGGAAGTCATACCACGTAATGTTTTAAAGCCCTCACAATTTGCAATCAGGAATGACCCAAAGCTATTTTTGAAGACTGATGCAAATAAAATACTGTCTTTCACAATGGCTTCCAACCTTTAGTTGAAATTTAGACTGTTTTGCTCTGCTTGCTAAAAGACATCTTCTCAGCTCTCAGAGCAAGTTAATTTTTGATGACACACTGCACAGAGATTTTTGTAGTGACTGGCTTCGTAGTGTCTCCCTGACACAGTCTTGATCCAGAGGTGAAATTCAGAGTAGCATTAGCACTACTGTCTTGGTAGTCCAAGTTCTGCAAGTACAAGTTCTTGGTACAATAAACTTGAAGTTAAAATGTGGAAGTCATTATTTGATTACTGAACTTCTCTGTCAGTATGTGTCAAAACTTTTAACATCAAAATTCACTTATGTAGCAGTTTCTTAAATTCTATTGTGCTGGTCCATTTTCAGTATTGCTTGGAAATTGGCTTGGGTGCCTGGCTTTGTGTTCAGTGAGAAAAGGATGATATGTACTTGGATTGATGCTGAATAGCTCACTTGTGGCAGTTTTAATGCCAGTAACATTGAAACAGAAGAGCAGGCCAAACTCCTTAGCAGTTGTAAATCCTAAGTGTTCATAACCTATGATTGTGTAGTTTTTGAAAGCCTCTTGAAAGTCTAGTTTGTCAGCATTAGAATGGCAGTTCTTTTGGTTAGAAAAGCCAGTTAAAAATTCTGAGAGCAAGACATGATGTGGAGAGTACTGGTCTTTGTGGGTTTCAGCTGCTACAGGGCTACGAAGTCTGACCACTGTTTCAGTAGAGGAAAGCTTAGACTTCTAGCAGTGTGTGAAACAGCAAACCCAATTCTGAAATAGCTGCAGGAGTATTCACCTAAATCTCTACCTCAGGGGCTCTTTTTAACAAGGTTCAGTGTCACGAACTAAGTCCTGGAACCAGAAGAACTCGCCTTCAGCTCAGTTAATGAAATATGCTTAATAAATTCCTGTGGCACTTCTATCTGCTGCTGCTTGTGTTGCGTCAGCCTGCCAGAAAGGGACTGTGCAAGCCCTGTTCTGCGTCATCACTTGGTGTCGTACTTGCTGAATGTCACATTAGCTACTGCTACTGGAGGGTCCCTTTCCCCTCATGAATCAACATGTCAAAATAGAATGGAATAGTTCAGTTGGAAGGAACCCACAAGAATCATCTGGTCCTACTGCCTGACCACTTCAGTGGTCTTCTCAAGTAGTCCCCTGTAGCTGTATTCTCCCCAAGGCTGCTTGGACTCGCTTGCCAAGGCTAATCTGCAACATGCTGTAGATGGTGTGTAAGACCCAGGCAGTGTATAAAGTGGAATAATAAAAGTGAATTTCGGTTAATATCTAATATGTAATTGGATATAATATCAGTAGTATACCTAAATTCCTAAAGTGAGCCTTGGCATGATTCTACAGCTGCAGTAATATTCTACAAGAAACTGTTTGCGTTGACATTTGATGTGTCTAAATCCAAAGAATTGATTTAAATCCAAAAAAGTGGTCACAGTACTGAAATACAAGTTGATAGCTGTCATCTTTGGACTTTCTAGTTTGGCTGCAAGGTTTTGGACACTGAAGAGGCGTTTTGGCAGCTAAAAAGCTTGGCTCATTTTTATTTATTAGCATTTCTGAGTGTGGCAGTTTTGTCCCACGTAGCTAGTGGGGAGCCCATATCTAAGGTTCGACCATGGTGCTGACTGATAGATTAATCTAATGTTGAAACAGTATCTAGAAGAAGTTAAGCAATGTTCTGTGGTGCTTTAACTTGAAAATTAAGTGTTGTTTGGTATTCAAACTGTTGCATCTGGGTAGAAATTTTCTGGAGCTTCCTCTGAATTCTGTTTGATAGAAGAGTTTCGTGTTACTTTGGCCTTTAAGAAACCTATGAATAATATATTGGAAAGTTATTTAAAGCATGTGGAGGTAAGAGGAAATAATGGATTTTTTTGGTTTTTTTTTTAAACATAGCTTTCTCCTTACATGTATAAGTAGACACAACTTGTATCTTATGCTATAGCTGTTTTGAATACATAGGAGTCTGAATTTAATTTTTTTTTCCTCCAAATGAGCCTTTTCTCATTTTGCTGCTGGAGTTTTCTTGTAAACAAGTCACTTGCATTTAACTGAATTATCTTGTGCTGAAATTATTTGCAAATGAGTAAATATGCCTATAAAATAGCAGCAGTGGTTAAGATGTTTCTGCATTGCATGTGAGACTCAGACCTTCACTTAAGGATTTTTTTGAGCATTTTAAATTTCTGCATGTGTTAAGTTACCTTATTGCTCTGTTTTAATGCTAAAACTAATATGCAGACACAGTACACTTAGCCGTGCATTGGTAGTAGCACGTACTAAGCATCCTTGCAACATCTGATGTAGCCAGCCAGCTGCTCTTTGGCACACTGTACATGTGAGCAGTGGAGAGGCTGTTTTCGGGCATTGGAAACTGATTTTTTTTTTTTTTTTAATGCATATGATTACGCTGAAATTAAAGACATTATTTATGAAAAACACTGTAGGTATTGCTGTCAGAAATTGTGGTTGATCTGAAAGAGACTGATAAAGAGAATTCCCCATTTAAAGACAGTACCACTGATGAGCCGGTAACCCTGATGAAATACTTGACTATTATATGCTACTGTATCTCTCAAGGGTTTCCTCCTTGCTTGTTGATCTTGTAGGACTCTTCTTACCTGGATGCTGTTTTTATATTGGAGCAGCTAAGCACACTGTCCTTTGTGTTCAGGACTACTTTTCCTGTCTGCCCTTGTTAACAGCAAGTGCATGCCTGGGTGTGTTGCCTGACCATGAAAAACATTGCTTAAAGTAAAACCCAAGATCAAGGAGACTTGGTCAAGCTTAGTTCTTGTAGATGTCTGGTGCAGTAAACCTTCCCAATTTTGAGTTAGCTGCTGGGCTAAGTAGCCTGTACCTGGCTGCTGTTTCTATAAGATCCAGCTATAATGTTTTGTGGCGTTGGGAGTCTTGAGTCAGAGGTAGCTGCTTTTCAGGGTGTTGGAAAGGACTTTTAGTTTGGTTTTTTTAGGCTGCAAATGTCTAAGCCTCTAGTCATGGGAGAGGTGTTGGAGGTCTGACTAAAAGCAAAACTGAAAGGATGACCTTGAACCTATTACTCTTAAAATTAACCCTGTGGTTACTGGCGCTGTTGTCAATGCGTAACACTGACTCAATGCATGATCAGTGTCCGGTCCTGGATTTAGACCTCAGGTGATGTTCAGTAGAGATACATGTTTCCTCTTTGAGAATTTGGACACAGTGTTATCTTTTAAAAGCTGTCTTTGCCTGAATACTTCTAGCATGGAAATCCACTATTTTCAGTGGTGTAAATGAAATAACAGCATGAGCATGCACATGGTGGACTTCAGGGACGTTTGGATTGGGTTTCAAAGTACCCCTAGGTCAGTTGAATGTACTTAGAAGAGTATCTTTCTCTTTGCTTTCCAGGCTCCTAGCAGTCTCATGGAGACCCTTGAGCAGCATCTAAACTCACTGGAAGGAAAAAAACCGGGCAACAAGTAGGTATATATGTTGTACTGTGTATCAAGGCAAAACAGTACCAATGTGAGACTAGCTGATACTTAAGTTTGCCTCCCCCAGTCTCCTCTTGCCACATAGCTGGAAAATTTGCTGTGGTGAGACTAGGTTTTTCCTTTCCCTTTATAAAGTCATGGGAACGGCTTTTTTTTTCCTTACTGCAGGGTGGGTGGAAATGACATACCAAACAACTAGACACTTTCCAAAATTAAATAAAACTAACTATGAAAAAATCCTGGAAGGAACTGTTTTTCCCTGATACTAAGGCTTTTATCAAAATTAATTTGTTTTCTAATGGCTTTGCATCTTCTTACTAGATACTTGTCTTGGCTAAGTCTAGGAAGGATTAAACTAAACCTATGTTTTCTCTTTTACTGTTGCTTTCCTTGCAATTTAGTGAAGGGTAAGTACCTAAGTTTGTATATCACTTGCATGCAGACACAGTTATGTGTTTGTTGTTGTTATTTTTTTTAAGGATGGCTTTAAATTGTAGCTAAACTGTTGCTTGCTTTTGTATATGGCCACTAAGTTATTTTTAGTTATTTCTGTCTTAGCTCCAGATTCTCTAATCAGTTCTTCAGCTCCTAGGACTTACCCAATTCAAGTAACATAGGATCACAGAATCACAGAATCACAGAATTGTAGGGGTTGGAAGGGACCTCGAGAGATCATCGGGTCCAACCCCCCTGCCAAAGCAGGCTCCCTAGCTCAGATTGCTCAGATGGGTGGATGCTAGTTCAATAATGGTTCAGTTTTGACTTCAACTCCTCCTTTGATCTCTTAGATTAAAGTAGGTCTAAAAATATGTAGCAGTATTTTCATACCACATAATACTGACATACATTTTAACTTAAAATTAAGGCTCTGTTATTTAGTGCTAGTGTGACTTTCTTGAAAGTGGAAGAACTTTCAGCTTGGACTATCCAACTACCTGTTTCCATACTTTTAAATATCACTTTTTAAATGTAACTCTGACATTCTGTGAAACAGAGGTAGACTTTGAAAACTTGCTGACACATCCTTAGAAGACTTGTGTTAGATAACTGCTTCCTTATTGGTCTTATCCTGCTGCTGTTGCATGATTTTATAATATGGTGATGTCCTGCCCCAGTAACTCTTTCCTACTGGTTCCTGTAGGCCCTAAAACAAGATGCATGCATGCATCTCTGCCTTTCCTCCATTTAGTAGAGCCTGTTTAAAAGGCAGAATAATGCTGTGATACCAATTAGCTTAAAAGATTGATTTAAGCTTTGCAGTAACAATTTGTGTTTGCATCAAAGTGTGAGAATGGGGAGGGCATGAAATTGTAGAGATCTTCAGAGAGCTGTCATGCTTAGCTTTTGGTCTTTTTGTGTGACTTTTGATGACCAGAAACAATACTTTCCAAAAGCATACTTAACTGGGACCTCCCCCCCCCCCTTTTTTTTTTCCTTAGATCTGGGGCTCCTTCTCCTCTGAGCAAGGTAAATACTGTCACATGCTGTATTAGTGAATTCTCATTCAGGCAGTGTGCTTTAAAACATCTTGAGGGTGTAAGGACTTAAAATTCCTCCTGTCTCCTAACTTGCTTTTTAGACTTTGCCACCAAGTCACTAAGTGACAAAGTTGCATCTTTTAATGGCATTATAAATAATGTCCCTTTAAAAGCATTTTGCTGATCTGAAGGGCCTCAATACTTACACCAGTGATGGTCATGTTCTATGAAAATATAAGATGCCCATAGCTTTGTCTCACTTTTTTTTAAATCTTCATTTCATTGAGAAACTTAATCTGCAGCATTTTAGGAGGAAGTGCTGATTCCTTTAAAACTCTATTTCTATGAAAAGCCAAGAAGAAAAGTTTCATCTGATACACTCAATTTCAGAACTGACCTTTTATTAGTGAGACTACTCACTGTAATTTAAAGCAAGAGTTGCTAATGAAAATGTCTTAGTTCTGGTGCCAGATAAACTAACGAGCTTTATGATGTTGGTAATTGCAGTTCCTGGTATCCCTGAAGCCTTGTCAGGTGCTGTAGTTCTATGTCTAATAGCAGGTGTTGTGCAGGAAAAACTCAATCAACCTTCTGAGTCTGAAAGGGACAGTTCAGTGGTTGATCCTAGTGAAATCTCTTAAATTTCTTTTCAAAAGCCCTTTAAAAAAAACCCCAAAATGCAGAAAGCACCAAACTCTCTTGCTCAGTACTGTAGCAGTTAGTGAAAACTACATGATGGCTCGGTGCTCTCATAACTTTAAGTAACTCCCTCTTCCCTGATTTCCTTGAAGGATTTGACCCACTCTAGTTTCAAACCTTAGTAAAGTCATACAACTCCTGCTAGAGTTGTGATGATGGGACATCAGTAGCAGAACTCGGAAGAGAATTGCTTCAGATTTGCTATTTGTTTTCTTTCTTGGAAACAGCTGGAATGGCAAACTGTACTAAGCATAGGACTCGTTTTCGTTTGTCAGGAAAAAGATCTCTTTAGCATGTGAGATGCTGTAATAAAGCTTGTAGTATCTTTTGGCATTAAATTGACACTCTTTAAGGTAACTTGAATCCTCACATGCACAGAGAGTTGCAATATACTCTCCTGGGTGTCTGTCCTTGCCATACTTTAGGTGTCTTTATCCAGAATCAGAGGAGCTAATGAAGCAAAATCATAGGCTGAGCTGTCTTTTCTGTCTTCCTAAGGACTTAACCATTTTCACTGTTGATGGTTCTGTACATTTTCTTCAGTCTGAAGATTTGCATACGTACTTAGTTTCTAATCATTTCTCTTCTCTCACCATTTCTATGGTTAGAGTACTAAGGTTCTGTTGTGGATGAACAGATACTTCATTCCATTGACAAAATGAAGGGTCTGACATGTAGAATCAAACTGATGGGATTACAAAATTATTGTAACTCAAAGACTTATCTAGTTCCTCCATGCCATGAACAGGGACACCTTTCACTGCACCAGGTTGCCCAAAGTCTCAGGCAACATGGACTTGAGTGCTTCCAGGGATGAGGCACCCACAAAAATACTTGTTCCTCCCATCTTCAGGTTGGTCTTAAAACTGGGGATAGAAAGTTTGCTAGGGAGCTAATTATTTTATTGGAACTTGCTGTGTATCCTTTGCCACATAGGGAACTGTTAGTCACCCTAATCAGGATTTTAAAAGGCAGGTAAGGCACCCCTAGATCATGAGTTAGTTGCCTAGACATTGAGCAAGTCTGGAACCCAAGGGACTAAAGCCCCTGCTAGGCTTGCTACTGGTTACCTGTGTGCATTCAGAGCACCCACAATAGGCATTTCCTGGAGCCAGCATTGCTATGTGGAGTCGCCTTGTAGTTTTTCAACTCAGCCACCCTCTGAAAACTTAGCCCAATCTTCCTTAAATTCTCTCAAAGCAGGGAGCAGCTCGCAATAAGAAGACGTGATGTCAGAACTGGATTTTTAAAGTATGTGAATCTTTGCACAGATTTGTTGTGGAGAGATGCTGGTATATTGAATGCATGTTTAAAATATTTCTCTAGTCTTCTCCAGCCACAACAGTTACATCTCCTAGTTCTACTCCAGCGAAAACTATTGATACATCTCCCCCGGTTGATCTTTTTGCAACTTCATCTACAGCTGCTCCAGTCAGGTAAGTTAAAAAGCATATTTGAGTTACTGAGCTTGATGTAGGTGCCAAAGTCATACTTGTAGCAGGAGCCTTGCCTGCAAGATTTTGTTTACAGGTAGTGTGCATCAGTATCAAATGGTCTATGTTATTCTGCCAGTATTGATCACAACTGAGCTCTGACAAAACAATAAAATAAAATACTGTGGCTGCTCTTATTTGCCATTCCCAATTTAAACTTCTAATTTAATAGACTGAAGTAATGTGCAAATAGAAAATATTTTGTTTCTGAACTTCCTTTTTCCTCGCTGTTCGAATTAGTTAATGAAGCACAAAAATAATGAACTTAAAATAAAATCTGAACATTTGATTAATGAGAAATTCTGAGCCTTAAAGTCTGTAATGAGCAGAAATGAAAGAACTTTAGACTTGTAAAGACTCTAGGCTTGAACCAGATGTCTGCAGTTGTGACTAACTTCAGTTAAATGTCAAATGAAGTGCTTCATTGAAGCTTCTATTGTGTATTATTTAAATGTTCTAAATGAATGAGACCTTGTTTCTAAGCAAATGGCTTAAGCCCTCAAAGTTTTACCGGCTCTTTTCTATCTAAAGCCTCTGTATTGCCTGGAAATGTAGGTTTCTTGCTTTCTGACATTGCACAATGAATTATTGCAGTGGAACAGAGCTGTTTTCAATCACATTTGTTTGCTCTGCTCTTAGGAACCACCTGGGATCTTGGTTTGGGGTTTTGGTGTGGGCTTTTTTAGGATTATTAAAATTTAGTGATGCCTTATAGGTATGTTTAGTGTTGTTATCAAGTAATGGAAGTAAGTTAAGGTCCCATCCTAAAGTGTATTCTTAGCACTTGCTGTAGTACAGGTGTTTCTGGCCACTGCTCTGATTCTCAGGCTTGAAAAGATTTGTGTGTCTCAATGGTTCCATCAGTCATCCAAACTAAGGAGAATTCCTGCAATCCAGTCATGATTGATTTTTTTTTTTCTTTTTCTTTTTTTTTTTTGCACTTGAATGAAATGGACAAATTACTCCTGTATTTAATGTCTGTCTTTCTTTGGCAGTGCTTCCAAACCATCCAGTGATCTCCTGGATCTTCAGCCAGACTTCGCTGCTACGGGGCAGGCGGCTCCATCAGCCCCTGCTGGAGCAACATCATGGGGAGGTAGAGAAACCTCACTGTCAGCATCTCTTCTTCCAGTCTCCGTCTTCTTGCCTGGCTGAACTGAAACCTGGCTCATTCTTTGCTAGCACCCGATGTTCCCAGCTTGCTTCTGGGCTTCTGCTGACCTGACAGTCGGGCATCCCTTTGCAGCACAAGGCTACTCCTTTTCCCAAGGATATTCATAATAGTATAAGCTGCTTATAGGGGCCTGCCTGCAAAGCTGGGGAGAGCCAGGATTATATGACTAAAAGTGAGCAAGAAGGGGATGGCTGAAGGTGAACAGGTAGGGTAGACACTTTAAAACAGAACTAGAACTGCTTGTGTGCTTGTTGGCAAGGTGAGGGCAGAAATCAGCTCTTCTGTTCATAAAACCAAGCCCACAGATCAGCAGGAGAAGGATCAAAACCTCATCTAAAGCCAGTGGTGGCGTACTAGTTCTGCTGCAAGTATGATTACTTCTGACAAGCTTTAACATATTGTATTCAAATCTTCCTTGACTGCTTAGTATAATAATACAAAAATAGAAGTTGAGGGCTAACTGCTTTTCAGTAGGAATACCGAAGCAGCTCCCTGAAATTTGAGCCTTGTGAGGAACAGAGACTGTTCTTCCAGGCAGCACTAGCAGCTGGTGATCTGAAGAGAACAGCAATAAATGTAGGCAATGTTCACTCCTGTCCTGTGAAGAACGAGGAATTAGGCCGGTAAAAGTGATTTAATTTACATAGTTGTAAACCCACTGTGGTGTAATCTTAAGAGTTCTTCGTTTGTGTGGCAGCTTAATGAACTCATCAGCCCTCTCATGGCAGGAATGCCACAATGAGTCATGCTGACTCTGCTGTGAATGCTAATACTGGGTACTAGTGGCTTCTGCATTCCCTATTTCTGTTCTTAGCTTTAGTTCGTGTAAGATGACATTGTATCTCAGCCACTTCATTATGAGAGGATAGCTACAGCTGTCACGTAGACCACGTTTTGGATATTCCCATTTAATCTGTTGAATTGACTTTTTTTCCTCTTGAAGTGTCAGTTTTATTAACTGGAAAGTAATCTTACCCAGAAAACAAGACCAGAGTGTCGTCTATTCTAGGATGCCTGGGACTAATTAGTCTGCAATTTTTTGATTGCATCCTATTTGTCCTGCTCTGTCATTGCCAAGTGCTGCAACACAAGCTTTTGAGATGATCAAAAGAGCTCAGTCCTCTCAGCTAACTTTTTTAAGCAGTTGCTCATTTATGTAGAGTAAAGCCATTGTTGTTTTCACATACTGATTCTTATTCCATTGAATGCTGATTTTTAATTTTTTTTTCTTTGGTGTGGAGCGGTTGGGGGTTTTTTCTTTGGTTTTTTTTTTTGGATAAAGTACCTGTAGTTTGGATCTTAGGTGATTTTAGAAGAGGTGTTGTACATATATTCTTCTGAATTACTGAAAGCATGAGAGTTAACTAATAGTGGATCTAGTCCTCTTACTCCACAAAAGGACAGCTGGCTTTTTTCTTTTGGCCAGGATTATCACTAACATCATCAAGTGTACTTCAGTCATATCTTTCAGAATAACATTTTGGTAACTTAGTAAGCTTCACCTTTGCTTTACTGCTGGCAGGAATGCAGCTATGATGATGATCTGTTACCACACTGGAATCTTGTTGCCTTTTTTAAATCCTTCAAAATAATTGCCATACAACACTGTCAGATATGCATAAATTGGGAACTGGAACATCATTTTTACAAAAAGACTGAAATTTCCATCCATGTTTGTAATGAGAGAACCTTTGAGCCTCTGTTAATTTTTAAACTAAATCTGCAGGATGAAGCTGGTATTAGTTATGAACTGCATGCTCTTGCAGGAACTACAGGACTTTACTCAGTACAGATGAGGCTACATCTGGGATACCACATCTGATGCTGGGTTCCCCTGTTTATGGGAGACTTCTGAAACTGGTGGGGGTTTGGCAGGGGGCTACCAGGACTCCAGGGGGCTAGAGTGCATCTCAGCAGAGGAAGGTTGAGGGAGCTGGGCCTCCGTCATCTAGCAAAGAGGAGGCCAAAGGGGACTTCTAATAGTGCTAATAGTGATCTACAACTACTTGAAAGGGACCTAAAAGCAGAGCCAAAATTTTCTTGGAAATGAGTTGATTATAATGAAAGGTTTGCAGATTGCAGCTTCAGAGGTTTATGGGACATAAGGAAAAAATTATTGCATTTGGAGGGTAGAGCAGCGCTAGGGCAGATCCCTGATGTGAGCTAGTGGACTATTCATTCCTAAAGATTCTGCAAGAGCTGAAAAGAAAGCCCTGATATGGTGTTGGCCATGATATTGCTCTGAGCAGGAGGCTGGACTAAATGACCTTCCTTCTACCCAAGACTTCTGGGAGGATGTGTAACAGTACCTGCCTGCTACTTGAGCTCCTTCCTTATCTGCAAAACTCTTTTGGTCCACAGCAAGTTAATGGAGGTACTTGCAAGAGAAGTAGCAAGGAGAGGAAGCTGGAAGTATTGCTGCAGTTTAGACTAGCTATACTTAAAGAAGCAGCATCAAACTGTCACTTTAAATGTCATGTAAACCTCAGGAATACATATCACTAAAATGATCCTGGTTTCTCAGCTGTTCTGGTAGTGTAGATCCAATATATATTGACATATATATTTGGCGTAGTACACTGTATTTTGCTGTACACCTGGTATGTTTCTGAATACAACATAAATTGGCTATCAAATGAGCTGTCACTTGCAAAAAATCTACACTTCTGTGCTAACAGATGATCAAGGTAGGGTAATAAGTTGCCTGCAGTGTATGCAAGGTGAATATATAGGCATTTTAGCAGGCAAAATAGACTGTACTCTTACAAAAAATACAGTAGGTCAAATTCTGCATCCTCACAAGGTCTGACTGTCAGATATAAAAGCAAATTGACTTGAATTTCTGCTCTGAGGTACCTTGTGGTTTGCCTTAGAACATGGATTAGCTATTAGTATTGTTACTTCAATATTACTGTACAATAAAGCATCAGTTTTAATCTTTCCTGTATTAAGAGTAAATGTAGATTGCTGTGCTGGATAATTGTAACTTCCCTGTATTGTGATCTATAATGTAACTGGGTAACAAAAATACATTGAAGAATAAGCTAATAGAAGGCAAAAGTTTGCCAACAGTTTTTTATTTCAAGCCTAGCTGCGAGACGTCCACCCGGTGTGCAGTAATGAGATACCAGACTGCTGCATTTTTAATACACTGTTACGCCCTTCCAGAAGGGTATTTTGACTTGCCCTGGTTTGCACAGTCAGTCTCAAGTTGAGCTCTCCCAAGGAGCCAATTACAAAAATACCTATGCCTGGTTTCTTGGTACCTTTTTAGCAAGTGGTGCAAAATAAAGACAGACTTGAAAAGATTGAGCTGTGCTTGCTCAGAGCGTTTTGCTTCCTACCTCCTGACCTGTAGTAAAGCATCTGGACTCTGTGCTAGCTGCTCAGTGTGGATCAGGTGAGCCCATGACCCTGTTAAATGTACAGTGGATCTAGGAGCAACACTGAGCTACTGATTAGTAAATGGGTAGTTGGACTCAGGCTAAGTGCAGTGTAAAAATGTAATAGACTAAAATGGTTAGTTTTCATGGGTTCTTATAGCTTATAGTTGGTTTTTTTATGTAGGCAAAACTTCCTCTGCATTTGAGCTCAATCTGACTGATCTCAGTGGATGTCAAATGGTAGGAAAGTGTCATTAAAAATCCATCATTAGCTTCAAAAAGCAGTTGACTAAGGAACTGAAGCTGAAACAGAGCCAAGCTGCTTATGCTGTCAGTCATTTATACTCACAGCAGGTGTTAACAGAGGTAGTAGTTTCTTCAGTGTGCTTGCTCGATCACAAATGGAGGAAAAGCTTTCAAAGAGGAGCTGCTCCCCTATTTTATTTTATTTTTACTAAACAGTTGTCTCGAGTACAAAAAGCCACAGCCTGTCTGCTGCTCAGAATATACTTGGGAGTAGGGATGCCACGTATTGTGTCCTGTAGTAACTCTGTATTTGCGAGCTGCTCTCTGGTAGAGTACCCTGGCTTTAGTGCCAGCTTTGTGAAGGGTTTTAGGGCTGTTAGTTGGATCACAACAGCTCACTTAAACAGCATTCAGCTTACTGTTTTGCCAACTTTTAAGGACTGTAATGTTGATTTTTATGGTTTTCTGACTACTTTGGTCTAGAAAGTACTTGCAACTAAGCAGAATTATTTTGAGAGTGTCTTTGAACATCTGAATGTGTTCTGCTAATAGCTCATTGATTTAAATAAGCTTCAACTATGCATGTTATTGTACTTCTGTGAGCACTGGGGTTCGTTCTTCCCATGTATGCTTCTATGTGGTGAAACACTTGAATCAGCACGCTGCTAGGCTTGGGAACTTGCATTTAAAATGCAAGAGAGAACAAGTATAGTGGTGAATTGCTAAAGAAGTGGTTCTTGGCTTTACCCTGGGGTAGTGAAAGGTAGGAAGACCTTCCTGTCAATCCTTAAGGCTGCTACTTGGTTCTCTCTGTTGCAGTCTAAGAAAGAAAACTGTATAAAATAGAAGTGATAAGTAAATGCTGCTAGTATTTGAATTTCTTGCTGGTTAGAAATTAAGGAACTTCTCAAATATATGAAACTTTATATACTGGTTTTTATTTTGAAAAGAGCTGTTAAACAGAATGAGCTTTGTGATGTAGCAATAACTTCTTGAATGTTGGAAAATCAATGGCAGAAATTATGCTTAACCCAGGCATGTCACTTAGAGAATGAGTTTATGGCTAATGAACATCTTCAATCTGGCATTTCTACTAATTAGTCTGTTTCTTTATTCTGCTGTCATTTTAATGGACAATCACTAGACCTCTTGGGAGAGGGTGAGTAATATTTTTGATGTCTAAGACTTTTGAATGTTAAGATGCCTTATTAAAAGCTCCAACTTTCTGCAGTTGAGTGATTGTGGTCTCTCTCCCTCTTCCCCTTACTTTTCCTGTTTGATCTTTGTTATATGGATGCATATAGATAATCTGGCTGCGCTTTCCAGTGTTACCTCTGAGCCACAGATTTCAGATCCATTTGCCCCAGAGCCTAGTGCAACTACTGCTGCAACTACTGATACTACAACTACTTCAGCTGCTGCCACTACAACTACAACTATTACTGCTGCCACTGCTGAAGTGGATCTCTTTGGAGGTTAGTGTGGTTGCTCTAGTGCTCTACACCAGCGCATAAGGGAAACGAAGCAATATGGGGTTCAGCTGCTGTAACCTCTGATTTAACTAACTGTGTGTGTACCAGAGGTGCCTGTATGTTGGTTGCTAGATGGAACAGGAAATGTAAACTACCTGACTGCCTCTGTGTTTGCTGTGTTTTTAGCTAATAGACTCCTCTGCGCATATATATGTAAATGGAAAATTGTATGCACTTAAGACTGAGTTATCTTGTGATTGAACAGCTAAGAACATTAGTTTTCAGGTCCACGCTGGGGTGAGCAGGTATTTTTACCACATTATTCAGTAGCTAAGCTCTATGCTACAATTTCTGGGAAAAGCAGTTGTGCTTTCATAGTTATTGCACTGGGGAGGATGGATGTGGCAGCTTCCTCCCCCTTCATTACATGTCATGCTTGAGCTGTGTTTGTTTCTTTTGGATCTTTCCTGTAAATATAGTGTTGAGCCAGCTGAAATGACTATATTTCAGCATGCTGGAGTCTGGGTTTGATTTCCCATAACATTAACAGTAAATTAAAGCAGCAATGAACTTGTACTAAATGCCAACTGTTACAACGAATGGATAGGTGTGGTGGTTTAACCTATTCTTATAGTTTAGTTATGCTCTTTCAGTCTGTCATGTTAGCAGATAACCTCTTGAGTAAGAATAAATTTCCCCCTGGCTGTTGTCAGCTTTCTTGTCACTCTCACGAAGCAGGGGACTTCTCAACAGCATGCCAGAAATTATAATTTCTTTTCCACACTGTACCAGCCCAGGTTAATGGAGAAATGTTCTGATTTACAAACAGCTAACATGTTTGAGATCACTTGCCTGCTATTTTTCTAGTTGTCTCTTCTAGTGATGCATCCTTCCAGCGTAACAGTGGATGTTGGGAATTAGTAGTAACTTACTTGCTGTCAAAACTGAATTCCAGTATATTTTGTGAGGTGGTGTGTTTAGCTATTGCTTCTAGTTCCAGGAGTGCTGGATAGTTCTTGTACATAAATGGTTTGACTGCAAAAGTATTTCCTAAAGGCTGAAAGTTCCCAGTTAGAAGTTTTGTTTAGGTCCACCTTCAACAGACACCTCCAAGATGTCCCCAGTAAACCTCCTGAGAAGCTTCAAGGAGGGAGCACAACTATCTGTTATTCATCTTTGTACAAGGAGGGGTTAGTAGTCCAAGTGCCAGAGGATCAGGCAGTTCAAGAGCAACTCTAAGAGTCATGGGCAGTATGGACATCACTAGGAGCAAGAGAGAACCTGATGTTGGTTACTCTCAGAAGGCTGTTGTGGAAGCCAAGGCCTGTGCTCATTAACACCCTCACAGATGTGTAGCATGTGAAACTCCTGGTGTGTACACATTGGGGCCAAGCCAGTCTCGGATACAACACTTTAGTATTGATTTAGCATAGATATATGACTTTTAAAAAGATTAAATTATAGTTAAATGGCTAGAAATCACTGTAAACTTACAAAGGATTAGAAACACATCTGCTCTTTCCTCTTCTTCCAGTACTACGGCAGCAAGATGTACCCTGCTCTTTTCATCTATCATTTTCCACTATTCTGAGCCTGGAAAAATGGATGCTGCCAAATCTTGTGTCTACTTCCACATTTATGAAGTGGCAAAAAGCTTGAATCCTTTTAGTTTCTAGAGATTTAACTGATCTTTAGACTATGTAATGGCACATGTTAAGCAATTTTTCTTCATCATTTGCAGTATCCAGACTTCTGTGACTTGATCTCTTCTTAGAAAGATAATATATTTTGTTGCTGAAATACTATAAATCTCCAGTGGATTGTGTGTTAGATAAATACTGACTCTTTCCTAGAACACTTCAGGAAGAGGCAAGATTTCATTAGGTACAATAGTATCAAGTTCTGGATTTGAATACCTCTAATTCCCAAGAAGAAAAACCTCTAAACACACTTGGCAGTGCAGGTGCTTTGGCAGTGCCTTCAAGGCACCTACAGACCTGACCTTTTTAAGATCCTGGAGTCCATATTGAACTTCCATCTCTTTATTTATGGGTGGGTTTTTTTGTTTTGTTTTTTGTTGGGTTTTTTCCTGAAGCCTGTGCTGTATGTGCTGTCCCATTCCTCATTACTTGAAGACTGTACAGCACAAGTGGTAGATTTTGGGCAGACACTGTTGCTCGTTATCATCTGCGGTGCTAGGCACGCTGACAATCTTAAGTAGATATTTGACCTTTGAGGTCTGCTAGAGATACAGTCTCCAGGATCACCATGACTTATTTGCAGCTTGCCAGTTCTTAGTCATTTGACGCAGTTCCTTGTGGTGAGGTGCAGTAGGGAAGGGTATGGGAGTGGTGATCTCGAGAGAATGTAAAAAGTCTGCAGGGAGGAGGAAAGGAAACTGAAAGCTGCAGGGGAAAAAAAGCAGCTAAATTGATGGAAGAAGCTGCAGAGGAGACATTTCAGGAGCTAATGTTGACTTACACTCTGGCACTATATTGCTGGTGCTTTAGCATGAAGTCTGCATGCTGCCTATGGCTGGGCTTTGTCTTCAAGAGAAGCAACTCAGCATTATGTCTTCATGTCTTAACATGGTCTTGGAGAGCAGATCAGAAATGCAGGATTGATCCTTGCTTTTTTTTTTTTTAAGAATTCCATCTGATTTATAAGCCAACGTAAAGAATTCCATATCTTTCTAAGATAAACAAGAAGAGGCTGTTTTCAAATTACAGCTAGAATCTTTCCCAAGAGGGGAGAAATCTAAAGGTAGAAAAGAGATGAAATATGTTGAAATGCCATGTATCTCAATAATAGAACTTGGGCATGGTGTTTCAGGATGCTAGTGGTTTGCTCTTGAGTTACATCATGTTGTGTGACTACACTGGAAGCGGTGTAAATAATAAGTCATGGCAGACACTGTGCAAATGTCAGTTATTAGCATTTGGATGGCATGAATCATAAACAGGGAGGAGAACTCTGGTTTTCCCTTTAAAGAAACTAAAGGAAAAGTGATCAAGACTTTCTGGCGCTTCAGGGCTCATGAACTTCCTTTGTGCTGAAACAAGCTGGTATAGTAAATTAATGCTTATTTTAGAAAAACCCAAACAACCAAGGACCGCCCCAAAAAAATCCCATAATTCTTACAATTTTTTTTTTCTCTATGGCTGAACATAGTGGAATACTTCTTGTTAGCTCAGGTCAGCTTCTCTGTGTCAAAGTAATGAAGGATAACTGAAGAGGAAAAAAACCTGCAGAAACAATAACAAAAAAATCTTTGCCCTTGTAGAATTTAGTTCTACCATCCTTCCTCTACTTGTGACTTTTTCCATAGGGTTGTTTCACATGTTGCGTAATATGTGAAGTGATGACAAGTCAGCTGTATCATCATGTGGGAAATAACTTTTGTAATCTACTGATGGCATGGCATCAAATAAAGCCTGAATGTATGAAATCAAGCAGATCATTCTTCAGGAACACTTACTTTGCTGCAGCTAAGATGTATTGAAGCACTGATTCAGTATCTCGTAACTTGAAGATGCCCTTGTTTTTGCACATCACTGCAATAAGAGCTATTTTTATTTAGCAGTTTAAGTGTTGCACAGTACACGATACATACCTATCACTCTTAATAGATGTTTCATGCAGTGTGAACTTGAGAGGGTTTCAGTATCATTGCTTTGAATTTCCAGACTGCCTATAAACCTACGTGAAGAATATGTGCTACTTGATTCTGGAAGTCAAAAGCTAGATTAACTTTTGAAGCAGAAGATGCACAAATTTAAGAAGTGACATAACCTGAGTAAATATAGTCAACTGTTTTAAAGGGAGAAGAGCTCTTACAGTGCTGGCTATGCAAATATAGGGTTGCTATGCCAATATGGAGAAACAAAAAAGAAAATAAACAATCCAGTTTTAATCTGGTTTTCATTGACAAAATGTTCAGTTCTTAATTGTATCTATTTTGTCATATGATGCTAGATTTTAGCAGAGGGCATCTCTGCAGGTGTAGCTTCAAAGAACTTGGTAAGCATTAACTTTAAAAAAACCCCAAACCAAACAAAACCACCAAAAAACACCCCTGGTTTGAACTGTGGTGTTGAGTCACCTGTTCAGGTTGCTCAAATAGGTTTCTTGAACCTTTCAGAGTAACTGATGAAGTTCTTAATATGATGTATTTTTCATTAGGTTCCACTATGAACTTTAGTGTTAATCACACCTAACATTTAACCCAAATATGATAAAGAAAATTATAGTGCTTAGCTAGAACCTTATTCAGAAGTTGCAGTAAGTAATAAAGCTGGTGCCAAGCTAGCAGGTGCCAAGCTAACTGTTCCTTTCTGTTTCTGGGCTAGATGATATTTGTGCCCACCTGGATTTCTGTAGCTGTTGCACGTGGAACTTGTGTTCCTGGCCAGATGTAGAGTATTGGTGTTACTTTAAGGCTGAAATGGTCTCAGCATAGAACTTGTGACTCACTCTATACATTCTGAAATCCCACTTTACAAGAAATCTGGAGCTTATCCTTTCATGCTGGGAAGTTATAAGTAGCATTGAATGACTTATGTGGTGTTGGCCTACAAGCTTGTGTGAATAGAAACGTGTTCTTTTGAAAGAGCCCTGGATGACCCTCCATCTGAAAGCTGCCCTTTGGCAAAGACCCAACGTACATTGACCCATATATATAGCATACGTTTTAGTAGTATAATTCAGAACTCTTTGGTTCTCCATTGAATTTCTTCTCTGCAGTGTATGCTGGTGTCTGCTACACATACAATCCTGTGTTTGACCAATGATTTTTTTTTTCACTTGGACAACTGCCATCCAGTTTTGTTGTTGTACCCTGTTATATGAAAAATAGAATTATATTTGAAATGGCTTATTAGCAGGCCCATGTTTTGCTACTAACTCATTTTAATTCTATTGTACAAGATTAATTAGCTTTCATCTCTTCTGTTGAAGTTGTTGAAGTTTCAATGCATGTTCTTTTGAGCTTTTTAGATTAACTGGCACAAACTTGTTTTTAAAATGGTTGTTTTCATTTTAAAATTGACACTCAAGTTAAAGCATGTGAAGCTTTTTCCTGTACTAGTTTGACAGTGCAATTGCAGTTATATCCCCAACAGGTTGGTTTTTTTTCTTAACTTGCTGACTTTGTAGCAGTAGAAAAGTTGCCTTTATGAGCATCTTGAAGTATTTAATCTTGCGCAGTCTTTTTGTGAAGAAAATGCTTGCCTATGAGGATAGTCCAAATGGCACTGTCCATTAGGACTACTCTATGGAATTAAGAGCTACAGATGGTGGTTTAAGCCTATGAATAATGCTGAAAAGTTCAGAGATGGAAATTTAAGCATACCATTTAGCAAGTGGCAAACAAAAAACTCAAACCAATCAAAACTCATGTGCAAATCATTCCAAAAGCCCCAAACGGTTATTTTCCCTGATTTGACCAGTTGGCCTTAGAGGTGATCCTCAAAGGAGAGACAAATCATGGCTGCCCAGTAGTTAAGATGAACATTCTTGATCTGTCAGAAGCAAGCTGAGTAAATATAACCTATGCATCATGTTATGGCTTCAGAAAGATCCAATTGGGATCCTGTTAAGAAAAAAGTAAATTCGATGTCTCAGATATTGCATGACTGACTTGGCTCAAAAGCTAGAAACGGTAGATGCAGATCTCTGTCGATGTAATTTGACTGTAATTTCTAACAGTGCTTAAGTTTGCAAGGCACTATGCAAGTAAATTCACAGTTGCAGATTAATCACGTGATGATTACAGGCTTTGAGCATGCAAGTTTTAATATCCTTATTAACACCAACTTACTGCCATATCTCTGCTCTTTCTTCATTAGTTAAGTTTGGGTAGTACATGAGCATGCTGCTCTGAACCCTTATACAATGAGAATAACACCTTTTACACTCACTGTGGGCAACTCAAGAAGCTCTATCTTCAAACCCTGTGTAGAACCTGCTCATGTGGGGTTGGGGGAGACAAAGCGTTTTAGCTGCATGACTTGTCTTGCTGTCACAGTAACAACATTCATGTTGTATAAGGGGGTCTACGTGTGCGATTTAACTTGGTTCTTTTACTATATTTTTCTTCTCTTTATCCTTTTTCCTTTTAATTTCTGTTCTTAAACTGCACCCAAGATGCCTTTGCAGCTTCTCCTGGGGAAGCCCCCGCAGCAGCTGAAGGGGCAGCAGCACCAGCTACCCCAACCCCTGTAGCAGCAGCTCTTGATGCATGTTCAGGAAATGGTGGGTTTTTATGTCATTAGATAGTCTCTCGTTTTGCTGTTTCTTTATTTAATTTTTGTTTGCTTTTGTTTTGTTTAAACTACATGGCAGTGTGTTTTTCTGAAATTTTCATACTGTTTGCAATCGGTCAAAACCAGCCTTAGCCTGGAGAGCATGCTTAACAAACCTGCCTGTTTCCCCAGTAACTTTGTGCCTGTTTGGTAGTGCTAATAAACAGTTCTGGCAGTGCTGAATTTTGTAAGCAGTAACCTGCTACACTGGATATTCGTTTGTCCTATTTCTGTCTATTTTTGGCCTTGTCAAACAGCTGTTCAAAGTTCACCCCTTTAGTAACTACACTGTTCAGCCTTTCAGATGGTCTGTTTTGGAAAAACATAAGTACCGTGTCTGGATAAGTAGGCTAGCTGTTAAAGTGACTTCCTTCGTGTGCGTGCGTGTATTTGCAGTATGTGCATTGCCTGTAGTTGCTTTGTTGACTTCCTCCCTCACTGATCCTAAGTATGCATACACATATATTTCCCCTCTCCTTTTTACAAGACCCCTTTGCCCCA
Source organism: Porphyrio hochstetteri (assembly GCA_020800305.1). Lineage (NCBI taxonomy): Eukaryota > Metazoa > Chordata > Aves > Gruiformes > Rallidae > Porphyrio > Porphyrio hochstetteri. The sequence continues at coordinate 87,890,730 of CM036907.1, forward strand.
TCCGAAGGTAGTGCAGAGGCTGCTCCTGAGCTGGACCTCTTTGCTATGAAGCCAACAGAGACTGCAGTTCCTGTAGTTACCCCTACAACTAGTGCAGCCACTCCAGTTCCTGCAACAACTCCTTCTCCAGCTGCTGCTGTTGCTGCTGCTGCTGCTACTGCTACTACTACGGCTACTGCCACTACCACTACTGCCACCACTTCTGCTACCGCCACCACCTCTGCTCCTCCTGCTCTAGATATCTTTGGTGGTAATTTTGTTTTTAACTCTTTGATTCTGGTGGATTGATCTGTCAGAAGTACAAAACAAATCGTTGTTGCATGCATGCTGTGTGCTAGGCTCCAAACCAGAGAGCCTGTTAACTCCAAATATGATGTGCAAAACTTGAAAGTTCTGCTTTTGGTCCTGCCTTTCAAAAACGAGTTAAAGACATGTTGTGTTCTTGGCCTTAGATTTATTTGAGTCTGTTCCTGATGTACCTGCAGCACCTAAACCAGATGCTACTCCTAGCATAGATCTCTTTGGTACAGGTAAAGAGAGAATTCTTCCAATACTGTGCTGCTTTGATGCTGTGTAATGGTGTAAACTGACTTGAATGATACTTACTTCTCCTTGATTTTTCTCTTCTGGAAGATGCTTTTTCATCACCGCCGCATGGAGCTTCTCCTGTGCCCGAGAGTTCTCTCACTGCTGATCTCTTATCTGGTGAGTGCTTGTCTTCACAGGCCATCCTACAGGCTGAGGGTTTTGTTTTGGGATTTTCCGAGGCAAAAAAAAAAACCAACAGACTTACTGCCAATTTACATCTTTATGCTGAATTACTAAATTGTGGGTTTGTTGGGGCTTTGGTCACAAGATTAGCAGATGCTGAGGATGCAAACCATGAAGTGGCTGACATTGAAGTTGAGTAAGTAATGTGGTTTTTAAGAGAGTAAATCCTTTAGTAAGCAGTGCTTGCTTTAAAGTACTGTGGCTCTCAGTTGCTGTATGAGAAATGTCTCTGTTTGCAGTTCTGAAGACTGTTACCTGAGTTTACCAACCCCGTGGTTCTAACTGGTGGAGCCCACGTGGCTTTAAAATATTTAGCTATCATTGTTGTCTTGCTGATACTAAATATTATTTATCCTATGCTTACTGCAGTGGATGCATTTGCAGCCCCCTCTCCTCTACCCACTGCCTCTCCAGCAAAGGTGGATTCTTCAGGTGTGATTGACCTATTTGGTGGTGGGTATTTTTCTTTCCTCACCACTTCAGAGTTGAATCACTTCATTTTAATTACCTTTGCGCTTGGCTAAAGCTGCGCTTTCCCCTTCTCACAGCTTTTCCTTGTCTCATCACAGCTAATACTAGTATGTCCAGTTCTTCATATTGCAGCAATAATGAACTGCAAATAAGCCATCGGTGTGGCCATTTTGTTGTCCTCATACCTGTCCTTCTGTCTTCTGTCAGTGCATGTATGGCTCTTCCTCAGAGGTCCGATGAAAGTCTTCTGTGTGCTTTTTTCTTATTTTCAACTCTTCGTGCTCACGTTGTTTTCTCTCAGTTCTGTTTCTCAAAGCAGCTGAAGTTTTGAGGGCGACTTGTCTCAAACTGGAGATCTGAATCATGGGATCGTTGTTGGATTTGATAAGGTGGAAATTAAGATGGGCCCAACAAACTCTTGGAAGTGTTATAGGACATGAATCTTGCTTAGCAGCAATGAATTTTCAAACATCAGTGAAATAACCCTCTAAAAAGACCTGGTGTGAGTCAGTAAATTCTGGCTGGAGTTATTCCAGTCTGTCATCTGACGCATTCATGACCAAGAAGCTTAACCTCTCCTAGAATGCTGTGGTTTTATGGCTTTTCTGAGAAGAGGCCCAACTAAAAAGACTTAGAAACCGAACTAACTTAACCCTGATACCTTCTTCAGTGCTATTCCTCCCTAAAGAAAAACAAATTCCTAAGTGCTGGTTTGTCGCACCTCCTTTTTTCCACCTGAACTTTGCATCCATGGTACTGCTCTGCAATAAAGATGGCCAAGCACTTTCATTTTTGTTCTGATGAATTAAATGATTGTCCTGTTATCATACTTAGTTTAAACTAAGTGAAGGATTGCTGCATTTAATATTGAACTCGATACCTTTTTCTTGATGCTTTCTGGAATTCCCTTTAGATGCTTTTGGAAGTAGTGCATCTGAACCCCAGCCCGCAACCCAGGCTGCTTCTAGTTCCTCAGCTTCTGCAGACCTACTTGCTGGTAATAAAGAACTTCTAAAAACTTGTTATTTTAAGGCAAAACTAAGAAATGGCCTTTGAAATCCTTTATGTTCCGTGGGAGTCAGTGGATTTTTGCAGTGGAATAAAGTTCTTGTTCATAAGATCTCTTAGTACTTTAGTAGTCTTAAATTGAAGCTACAGTGATTTGTAACGGAGGCACCATACCCATGTCAAAGTTAACTGTCTAGATTACCTTCTTCACATACTCTTGGTTTTCCTACCTCCTGCACAAGCCTTATTTTTCTCTACTGTTTATTGAATATAGGGGCGTTTGTGTAAAGTTTCTTTGGCTGCCTGTGGCAGTACTTCAGCAGCATTGCAGGCTGCGCTACTTGTTCCTTACTCTGAATGTATCTTTGTTTCATGATTGATTTAATTGAGGCAGGTTATACTTAAACGTTAAGAACTTGAATGGATGACTTGGTAGCAGTCTTGCATTTAGCCAAGGAGAGGGGAGTGATGAGACAGACACCTTTTCCAAGAACCAAGGGCATAGAATTCCTAGAGACCCTCCCCTCCTCATGATGTGTGGGATGAGGTCTCTGCTAGCACTGCGTGGGGCATCACTATCACATCTAATTCAAATGTTGAATAACTGTGTTGTTGTCTGCATCCTACAGGTGAGCAGTTTCAGCTGAATTCTGTTTGTACCATTCTCCAAAATTTGTGCTATACCATGTATTTTGGTGATCCTGCTGAACAGTTGTGACTGCCCCCCCAACCCATGCCAGATCGAAGTTTGTAAAGAACAAGATCCCAGCATGTCTTCCTCAGGTTTAATGGAAACTAATGCACTTGTGCTTTGAGGAAGACTTTGCTTAGTTTCCCCCATGTGTCTGAAAGGTGAATCTGTCAGTGGAATTGGTTAGTAGGTTACCCTTCATGAACTTTTGAAGATGATTGTTAGCTTCATGTTGTACCTTTGACTTCTGAGCTGGAGTGATAGTCTGCCTTTTATGCAACTGGTAAGCACTCTAGGTATGGTGGGTCCAGATGTCAGTTGCTGACTCTGTCTGCAGGTTTCTCATGCCAACTAACACTATCACAAGGCTAACCCTATGTATGTTTTGTCTATGTATGCTTGTATGAAGCATATATAATGTAAATGAGATGCATCAGTATATAATCTGCTCTGAGTGCTGTGAGTTCATACAAGTGGCTGCTTACATGCTGAAGCCATCTCAGAAGAGGGAGGACACTTTCTCTAGTACCTGGTCTAGTACTTAGGTGTTGGGATCACCTAGCTGTGCTGCAGGAAGGTAGTAGTAATCTAGATAGTAATAATGTATATGTCAGTTCTCATTTGGTTCCTGTGCTGAAAAGTCAGCTACTTAAAGTAGGATATAATGTGTAAATGCCTACTAAAGCTTCAGGGCTGACAGCTTCAGGATTTTAATGTCGATGACCACCTTTTGTTTTAATATTACTTCTGTAGGTCTTTGCATTAGTCTATGGATAGGTTAAGGGTGGAGATCAGCCATTAACTAGCAGATTCTGAAACATGATGTGCCTTTGCAGTCCTTTACGTTATTGGGGGACTGGTTGCAAAGATGTTGTCAGGCAGAAGCTAATTCTGCTTATGTAAACATTACAATAAAAAATATTTTATGTCCTTGTCTGTAACTAAGCTTAAATTCCAGTAGGAATTATGCTCCAGATGGCGTGAACTTAAGCAGTGTGCTCTCTGAATCTGATGAGTCACATTAAATCAAAACCTACATTAAAAAAGGGATGTCATAAGTCCTAAATGCTCAAGCAGACCTGGAGCAGTTGGGATGAATAGTTGGTTTTTAATAATTTGTATTTGCTTTGGATATGCATTCAAAATGGCTCCAAGTAGATTTGAAGGATTTTTTTTGGCAGATATAGAGAGTCTGTAAACATGACAGCATATTGCTAAGCATTTGTTCACCCTAGATAATGGCAGATGTATAGCCTGCAGTGTAATCCAGTTTTAAATTTAAGACTGTCCAGAATTCATGTGGTGGTTGAAGGCTTGTCCTTCATGGTTTATGAGTGTGTGTGTGTGGTTGTATGTACTAAGTGCTTACATGGATAATGTTACAAGTACACTTCATTGTCTGAAGTGTTCTGCTGTCAAGTATGTTTCTAGTCTCTTCTTGGCTCACTTAAAATATGTTAGAATTTTTTTTCATGCTCTTTTTAAGGCTCTCAGCAGACAAAACTAGAACTGTGCTGATAAATACTGTGGCCTAACCATTGTTCCTTACAGCTCTTTCTATCCAGTGAAACTGTCTATGTGTATCCCAGTATGCACTCCAATAGCATGTTCTTATAAGGAAACTTACTTGAATGTGCAAGTAATAATAGGACTTAAAATGGTACCCACAAACTGGAGAAAATTATTTAAAGGTGAAATTTGAAATGAATAAAAGTTCAAGCTCTGTGCACAGGCAGCAATGTTTAACTGGTCAAAGAAAGACAGTAGATGGTAAGGCAGGATGTTTCCTGAAAAGAAACTGAAGGCAATGGTAGAGTGCTGGCTGGTCGCTGTCCTGTGCTCAGCTTTGGCAAAATAGTACACTTCCTACTCTGATAGAGGGGGGGGAAAAGTACAGCATGCAGCTTGTGCAGAGTTATCTTCCTGCTGCGTTTGCATAATCACAGTTCTTTGCAAGGGCACCTGGGAAAAAACAAGGCCGGGACTGAAGATGTAGTGTAGAGGTTTGGACATCACTCTGTCAAGAAGAGATTAAGAGGAATGGCTTGGAGATTGAAGAGAATTGAGCAGGTGTCATATGTCTGTTCTTGTTTTGACAGTCTTTGAATATTTAATCAGTTTCTGGAGTCCGTAGATAATACAAATAAGCTTAAATTGCAAGGGAGATCAAATTATGGTAGTGGGCAAGGGAGGGATCGTAAGAATAGTCAGGCATAGATGTGCATTGCTTGTAGGCTAGAGACTCTCTGGGTAGGGTTTATTTATATAAATACAATGTTTACAATATATACATTAACCTCAGTGGTGGAGATTCTCTGTTATACATGCATTTCACTTGTGGATACTGCTGTGTTGGCATTCTGGCATGCAGGTGGGGAGGGACAACAGTTTGAAGGTATCTTGACAAAGGAGACCAGGATGTTTGTAGATGGTGAGAGGTGCTAAACTGGATTAGTAAAACACAACCATTGCTGGGTGATCATATGCTCTTCTCAAGTTAGTCTCATTTCTCTCTTTTTCTGAACTAATCCTTGTTTGTGGCATTCTATCTGTGAGATTAGCTAGAACTATAGCCTGTAGTACTGGAGGAACTGTGTTCTCTGCTCCCTTGCTCTGTTTCTGCTGAAATCTAAACAACAAATTAAAGACTTTATTGCTGACTCTCACGAAAGCTTAAATTCCCTGGGTCATACCTGGCATATCAAAGATGCTTGTGTAATACTGAGTTATTCACAGTGGTCTGGTAAGAATTGTCTACCATTCTGCCTTCTATAGATTGAGTTTTTGTTAAACACAGCCCAACAGGACTGGCTCTAATCTGTACACCTCTTATGTGGCTTTTTCAAGGCTTTGGAGGTTCTTTTATTGCACCCTCTCCATCACCATCCCCAGTCACTCCAGCTCAAACCAGCTTACTACAGCCTAACTTTGATGCAGCCTTTGGGACAACAGCTCCAACAACTGGAAGTTCATTTGATGCATCAGGTGAGCCACAGGGTTTCCTCCTGTGAATTTTCTGATGTGTTTTATGTGTTGGATGAGTTATTGACATAGTGGTTAGGCTCTGAGTACAACCAATATAAGTGATTTCCCTTTTCCTTCTCTACTGGAAGATTTCAGGATAGTGTTTAGGCTGGTGTATGCTCAAGACGTCTCTGTACACATTTCTTATTTTACCATGTCAGTAAAAAATAAACTAGTGTGAACATCACCCTTGCATGTGCTTGACTGCATGAATCAGGAGTTACTCAAGGAACACGCTGTTCTATAAATCAGGTGTATATATAGGCAAGTCATCTTGCTGCTGCTTCTAGAGCTGTCCTTGAGCTTGCATGGCACCTGAAGTTACACAAGAGACTGAGATTGCGTTCTTTGCCTGACTATAAGCTTAAACTTTCATCACTGCTATCATTTTGTTTGTATCTCTTCCATTCTATATTTTCCATGCTGGGTCCTTGCTACAAACTTAAAATTGGTGAGTTCTGAGACTGTACAAGAAGAAAAAGGTTGTAGTAGTACTGCTGGTTGGTTGGTTACTTGGTTGCTTGCCAGTGCACATGCTACCCCTTCCTGTTGACGTAACACTAGCATGTACCTCAAATATAGATCAGAAGATAGAACACTGGCGTGAAATGTACTAGGTGGTTTGACTTCAAGGGATCTAAAAAATGAACTTCTGAGTCAAGTGAATGGGCTAGAGAGGCCCATGAGAATGTGGATGGTTCTGGTTCCTTCTGATCTCATAAGATGTTAGTAGGTTTTCTTGACTCCCTGCTGCTTGCAAGTGAATAGTAACATCTTGAGACTTTCAATCCTCTTGCTGTAAGATGTCAAGATATTAAGATCGCCTCTGCCACAGTAATTCTGACTGGTGTTTGCTGCAAGATGTTCATTTTAAAAGCCTTTAAATGAATATCTCCTGACAAATATGTGTGCATCCGACATCGCTTTAAGGATGGCTGTAAGAAAAATAGTGTCATGTGGAAGTGGTGCTGTATCTATGTAGATTCAACTCCAGTTAAAGTCCTCTCAGGCATGACCTGTCATATTAGTTCTTGTTGGTATAGCTCTTTCAGGATTACTGTACATTCAGTGCCTAGTAAAATGAAATGCATGCCCTTGTTGGCATTACTTTTAATGTCAAACTGTGTTTTGGTAAGACTTGTGACGTGATTGTCTGTGCTATATTTGTTTGAACAACAGTAAAGTTGCAGGTAGTGTATTTCTTACCATGGTAGCTGTTTCTAACCCACTTTGCTTTCACTTCCAGTGTTTGATGGCCTAGGTGATCTTCTTATGCCAACTATGGTTCCTTCTGGTCAGTCTATAGCACCTTCAGCCACAGCAACAGTCACTGCTTCAGCTGCAAGCAAAGGCCTGGGAAGTGATCTTGATTCATCTCTTGCAAACTTAGTAGGCAGTAAGTGACAAATTTCCATTTTAAGTGGTGTGGATGCAACTACGTTGCTCTTCTGCAGAGCCTGTCTATTTTAGCTTGCTTCTTTAAATGTACTCCTGTCTCTCTGGGGAGACTGGGGAAGCTGTGAGTGGTTGTAAGGCCTGAATTAGATAGCTGGTAGTCTGGGATTGTAACTCATCCCTCGTTCTGCCCAGGGTCCGAGTCAAATAATGGGACCTGTTTGTTAGGTATGACTTGTAAGGTGTGAGCCTCCTGGGTATATTCAGAGGCACATCAGACTCTTAATCGATGCTGCCCTGTGTGATTGCAGATGGAAGGGTGAAAATTATCCAAAGCATCTGATAGCACTGTAGGATTTGAGCAGGAAAAATGAGTGGATGGAAGTAACTGACTTCTTGTTTAATGAGAGGAGTCATATCAGTGGGGTGAGGTGTACACAACAGCCAAGAAGACCTCCTCTCAGACAGTGAGCTTGCCAATACATGTTCTTGAAATGCTAAACTAAAATAAAAGTTCTTTTCTGTGGTAGGAAAAGGGTTAGAGTCTTTGTAACTCAGTAGCCACAGCCTCCATAAAAACTAACAGAAGCCCACCTAGGCTAAGGTATAATACTTCAGGAGGAGCTGAACTCCAGGCGATTGTATAATTGTGTATGTAAACACATCACAGGAAAGATAACTGCTCTTCTGGTGCATACTCTTCTCTTAGTTGTGGGGGGGAAACTCCTAGTCTTAGATGTTGGGAGGACTCTTAATCACTTGAAACTGCTTCTGCAAGTCACTATATCCAACCTTGAGGGAGAAAATAAAACTTGACAGTTTGACTTACAGGACTTGTGCTGGTCACACAAGAAGAGTATTACTTAAAATTTACCTTAAAATGTCTTCCAAGGAGTAATTAAAGAAACTGCTCATAGTTCCTGTGTATGAGAGAGCACATAAAATGGTGCCAAACTTCAGGGTAGCATTCAGATTTATGTGTATAAAAATAGCATTTTTTTATTTCAGTATGTATAACGAGGAACAGAAACTAGTCTTGTCACTCATATTTAAAGAGCACCAAAACTAATTATTAACGTAACGTTTTGTAGACTTGTACTGTTACTTTGGATTACTTATGGAGCAAAAAGGGCTTCATTGAATATAAGACATTCACAGTATTCCTCAAAAGTTTGTCCTGAAGAAAGGGGTAGATGTGGACAGTCCTCTGATGCTGTATAAATGAAGATAGACAGAACTTTACTACTCTCTGTAAGCCCCCGTGCAATGAAATGTGAGCAGTTATGACATGCTTTAATAAACACATGACCTTTTTTTCCCTTTCTCTTGCCTTACAACTTTCAGATCTTGGAATTTCTGGTACCACTTCAAAAAAGTAAGTTCAACTCTATTTTAAAAGAAAAAAAAGAGTAATGTTGAATAGTCTTACGTCTATTTCAGTGCTTATTAAGCCTTAATGAATTTGTTGTGTGTCCCCTACTCCCTCAAACTTCAGTTCAGGAAAATTCTGGAGTAAATACTGGTTTATACAGGTTCACTAAATAATTAAAGTTAATTGTTCCTGATATAGCTTTTTAACTTGCTGGTTTTAATCTGAGTTTTAAAAAAAAATAATTCACTGTCTTAATATTTGATTTCAAAGCATCTTAAAATGAAAAAATAGTTCAGATAATAAATTGGGTAGCTATCCTCAGTAATCTAGGCTAACATGTAATAGTTTTGTTGTCTTTTTACAGACGCTGGATGCGCTTATTGCCTAGACATTGGAATACTTGTAAAATAGAACAGAAGTTCATTCCATGCAGTGAAAAGCTGCTTTTTTGCAAGAAGAAATATTTACTGCACTGCATTTATTTTTGGATGTACCTTCCTAATCTTACTTAAGATTACTTACCTCTGTGCTGAGTCTTCCTCTGTATGCAAGACCAGTTTATGATGTGTGTACTTCAAAATAATCTTGTGCCTCCGTGGAGATGATAGGGGGGATATGTGTAAACACGTCATGATGTTTACCCCCAAAACTTAGCTACCTTTAGTCCATTTCATTCAAAGGGTGTAGCTTATTTTGGATAGGGCAGCTTCTGTCAAAACCTGGTGTTGCAACAGCTCTTTTATTCTGTGAATGATTTGTTTCTCTTGTATCTGTGGACTTTTTTCAGAACTGAATGCTTTCTTCCTTCAGCTGTCTGAGCAAGATTTCCAGCAATGAAATGACCTTTCAAAGACTTCTAGCAGGCAGCTCTATTGTCTGGTCCCACTAGCATAGGCAATAGCAGTCCCTCTTCCTACTTTGCAAGGGTATATGCCATAATATGTTACCTCTGGTCAATACTACGTAAAACTTCTCCTTAATTCTCACCACAAAGGCTGTAACCATATAACTGATGCTGGTATAGAGTGTAGTGGTGTCTGCCACTAACAACCCTTGAAACTGAGTGGCACTAAAACTTTATCTTGCTGTTAATAACTTAAACTGCATATGCCATAAACTAACATAGATACAAGCTTAATGTATACTGCAGTTGGATTTCAGTTTCACTGTATGTTTATAGCAGCTCTGTCTCTGTCCCTCTCTATTAGGGGAGACCTTCAGTGGAACGCTGGAGAGAAAAAGTTAACAGGGGGAGCCAACTGGCAGCCAAAAGTAGCACCTGCAACATGGTCAACTGGTGGTGTCCCAAGTGGTCCATTGGTAGGTGGTTAATCCATTGATACTACTGGTGCTGAAACATCAATTTTTTATGAGACTCTGCAAGCCTATGTGTAGGGACTGCTTCTGTATGCTTCAGCTAAAGCGTTTGCTTCCATATAAATTGTTTCAAGTCACACTTTTAAGACGAGATTTACGGCTGGCATAGATAAATCATTGAGTTCAGGTCAATAAAGATACAATATGCATCAAGATGTTACTGTACATATACACTTAATAACTGTAGATATTTCCAAGCATATGGGTAGTTGTGTCGGTCTTGCCAAGCACCAGGCCCAGGTTGATTGCACAAAAGACAATGGTATTGATCCATTGGAAGGAGAGAAAAATAAATTGGGGTTTTTTTCCCCTAAGCTTTCTGAATGAAGTAGATCAAAAGACTGCACAATATTCAGGCAGTTCAGGTGATTGATGTTAGATTAGAAGTAGGTAGCTTGTTCAGCAGAGTAAAGCAGTCCGTTGAAAGAGTTGGGATTAGCCTGTAAAATGTATCAGAAGGCACTAACTGTGAGAGAAGAGGATTGAACTGAGCTAAAAATCTGAATTTGTAACACAAGCAACTTGATAATGAATAAGCTACAAGAGGGGTAACTTCATCTCATCGAAGTTGCACAGGGAAAGATGATCAAGGGGGAGCATGACCAGTTCAGTTCCCTGCTGCCATAGCCAGGTGTTCATGTGACTCTAAGCATGTCCCAGCTTGTTCCATAGCTTTATGGAAGATATAAGAATTCCCTGACCTTGCTACATCATTGAATGTATTAGTTGTAACGTCAACTTTTTTTCTTAATAGAAAGGCTGGGCAATACTGTACAGTGTAAGTGAATCATTATTTTTGGTCTCTTATTGTACTTACTAAACACAAAGATACTAACAGCATCCCACCTGCACTACAGTTACTACCACTGGCTTAAAACTAGCTAGAAGCTACCTAACATGGCTGCTCTTGGACTGCCTGTCCAGCAGACAACTCTCAGGCAACGTCGACTATGATAATAGTAATTAACTATTTCTGTGCTGTAAGCTTGAAAATAATGGCTTCAAACTGTCTTTGCTTTATCTGAATGTGAACTACCCGGAGGCTGTTACTACCTGAAATTTCTAACTTCTGTAATATCAGCCTTATGTTGCTGTGATTTTACCATCTGATAAGTAACTAGCCTTTCTGGAAAACTGTGTGGTTTGGATAGCATTTCATAAAATATGGGTGCTGCATATATTTCTTCAAAATCATGCACTTAAGTATTCTTTTTGAAACAAAAGCAAACCAGGTCCGTGGGAAAAATAAGTATGGAGACCAAAACGGAGCTTTTCCTTCACATCACAGTTGAACCACTTAAGTTTTAGTCACTTTTTCCCTTCCTTGTGACCTTTTGCCTTCTGGATTACAATCAGCAGAATTTCATCAAAGCCCATTCCCTTGAGTCACCCTAGTGCTTAAGGCCAAAGCAGATTCAGGTGGCCATTGTCTTGGCATCTGCCTAACTGGATTTTTGAGCTAGTGTATTCCTGTGGCTGCAGTCAGGTCACTGCACCTGATGTCATTGATATATATCTTCCTATTCCTTGGACTCTCTCTGTACCTGAGCTGCACATACAGACTGGGGGATCAAATGCTGGACGCCAGCCATGCTGAGAGGGATTTGAGGGTCTTGGTTGACAGCAAGTTAAACATGAGCCAGCAGTGTGCCCAGGCAGCCAGGAGGTCCAACCCTATCCTGGGGTGCACCAAGCACAGCACTGCCAGCTGGTCCAGGGAGGTGATTGTGCTGCTCTGCACTGTGCTGGTGCAGCCTCACCTCCAGTACTGGGTGCAGTTTTGGGAGCCACAGTACAAGAGGGACACAAAACTATTGGAGAGTGTCCAGAGGAGGGCAGTGAGGATGGTGAAGGGTCTGGTGGGGAAGTCTTATGAGGAGAGGCTGAAGTCCCTTGGTTTGTACAGCCTGGACAAGAGGAGGCTGAGGGGAGACCTCATCGCGGTCTATGGCTTCCTGATGAGGAGGGGTGAAGGGGCAGGTGCTGATCTCCTCTCTTTGGTGACCAGTGATAGAACCTGAGGGAACAGTATGAAGAGCTGACAGGGGAGGTTCAGGCTGGATATTAGGAAGATGGTCTTCACTGAGAGGGTGTTTGCGCACTGGAACATGCTCCTGAGGGAAGTGGTCACAGCACTTGAGCTTCACTGAGTTCAAGTAGTGTCTGGACGATGCGCTCAGTCCCATGCTCTGACTTGGCTGGTCCTGTGTGGAGCCAGGGGTTGGACTTGATGACCCTTGTGTGTCCCTGCCAACTCAGGATGTTCTGTGATTTTGCTAGGTGTGTGGGTGGCCTTGTTTAAAGATGCTGTTGTGCTGTATGTATATCCAGTCAACTACTAAACTAACAGTGCTCTCTTCCTGAATCCTAGTGGAAAATCACCTTTGCTTTCCTTCTGTTATTTGAATGAAAATCGTAACAAATGAGGCATATGAAAGAAAAGCATAACTAACTAAACTCTTAGTAAAGTATGTAATGGTGGTGATTGTGGCTTAAGTGTGTGAACTTATTTAATTTAAATGAATCTTGCTGCATAAAAATACCTTTTGTTTTTAATTGGAAGCTAATTATAGCAGCGCTTTCCCTTGGCTTTTACTAAAATACAGTGCTTCAAGAAGTGCCGTAGTGTGCTGGCTATCAATTATGAAAATGGGATGCCTTCTTACAATATGTAGGAGGAAGAGGAAAGTACATCTTTTCTTGGGCCTTTTTTGAGTTGTATTCAGTAAATGGACTTCATTCATGAAAAGTATGGATCTAGTTAAAGGTGTCCCTGCTTACTGCAGGGGGGGTTGGAGTAGATGACTTTTAAAGGTCCATTCCAACCTAACACATTCTCTGGTTCTATGATTCTGTCACCCTTGGTTTCTTATGAAAAAGCAAGCTGAGCATCAGCATAAGTCTCATTCATCTCATAGCTCAAAGCTTTGCGATTTTGAGGTTATCTGCTACATAACAGCCGTACTTCCCAGAACAACTTTGAGAATGCTGGAGACTCTAGTTTCCAGGTAGTTGGTGTTACATTGATTCTTGTACTTACAAATTTTCTTTAAAAATGTTTAGACAGGAGCTGTGCCTCCAGCAAGTGCTGTTCCTGCCACAGGAGGTACTCCACCTGTCCCACAGCCAGGAGCAGCATTTGGGATGGTGAGTCTCTTTTGTTGTGTTGCTCTCCTTTCTTCACCCAGAACCCTACTCACACTGCATTAATTTGCAGCCCCCAGCAGGCACAGGCGTACCCATGATGCCCCAGCAGCCAGTTATGTATGGGCAGCCTATGATGAGGCCACCGTTTGGAGCTGCCACTGGCCCTGGTGTACAGGTAAGTGTTACTACTAGATGAATGTGTAGTTATTCTTCATTTCTCAAGAAAGTAGCTTGTCTTAGTTTATCTAAGCTCCATTCTGAAGAGATTTCTCATAGGGTTAGCCGCCTGACTTAAAAATCACAGAATTGGTTAGGTTGGAAAAGACCCTGGAGATCGTTGAGTCCAACCGTTAACCTAGCATTGCAAAGTTGATCAGTAAACCACGTCCTTAAGTGCCACGTCTACATGTTTGTTGAATACCTCCAGGGATGGTGACACATCCCTGGACAGCCTGTTCCGGTGATTGACAACTCTTCTGATAAAGAAACTTTTCCTAACATCTAATCTAAGCCTCTGTAGCACAATGTGAGGCCACTTCCTCGTGTCCTATCACTTGTTACTTGGGAGAAGAGACCAACAGTCATCTCACTGCAACCTCCTTTGAGGTAGTTGGTCTCCTCTCAGCGTCTTTCTTCTCCAGACAAAACAGTTCTAGTTCCCTTAGCTATTCCTCATAAGACTTGTTCTTTAGACCCTTCACCAGCATCGTTGCCCTTCTTTGGACATGCTTTAGCAACTCAATGTCTGTTTCCTAGTGAGGAGCCCGAAAGGAAACACAGTACTCAAGGTGTGGCTTCGCTAGTGCGAAGTGCAGGAGCACAGTCACCTCCCTGGGCCTGCTGGCCACACTGTATCTGATACAAGCCAGGATGCTGTGGCCTTGGCCACCTGGGCACACTGCTGGCTCATGTTCAGTTGGCTGTCAGCCAACACCCCCAGGTCCTTTTCTGCCAGGCAGCTTTCCAGCCACCTCCCCTTGCATGGGGTTGTTGTGACCCAGGTGTAGGACCTGGCACTGAGCCTTGTCAAACCTCATGCAGTTGGCCTCAGCCTATTAATCCAGCATGCTCAGATCCATCTGCAGAAGATTCCTGCACTAGAGCAGATCAGCACTTCCACCCAACAACTTAGTGGTGTCTGCAGGCTTACTGAGGGTGTATTTGATCCCTTCATCCAGATCATTGATAAAGATATTAAAGAGAACTGGCCCCAGTACTGAGCCCTGGTGAACACCACTTGTGACCACCTGCCAACTGGATTCAGCTCTGTTCACCACAACTCTTTGGGCCCAGCCACCCAGCCATTTTTTTACCCAGCAAAGAGTACACTTGTCCAAGCCAACTGTTGACTTGCAACAGATCATGTAAACCTCCTTGATTTTTTTTTTTTATTCAATTCCCTTGTACAAGATGAACGGAACAGATTTGAAAAGACTCTAGTTATGGCCAAGATCTGTTTTTAGGGAGAGACTTGAGTGAAGCTCAACATGGAGCTGATGGGTATTCCTATTCTGTTCCTTGCCTGTCAACATTTGCTAGAGTTGTGTTCTGCATCGTCCCTCCTAGCCCACCAAGAGAATTCTTCACAGAACTGACCTGTTTATGAACAAGCTATGGTCTCAAGTTCTTGGATCACAGCTGTTTCTCAGCAAGTCTAATTGGTTTAGAATGGTAGTTTGCTGGGTTTCTTTTGGTGCAAAACACCTGGTTCATTGAATAAGGTGGAGGCAGAAGGGGAGTAAGGTTAGGATGGGAGAATCATTTGGCTCCATAGTGGAAAGAGTTGCATGGAACTTGGCAAACTAACACTTCCTGTGGAATAATTGATGACTAATTATACCTACCAGAGGAGGAACAGAGTAAAATACCGTCATATCTCCAGTACACTTGGGTCTGCATTTGCACTGCTGATGCAGAAAACTTGTACCTCAATGCCAGTGGCTGGGATTTTCATATGTAGTCTGCAGCACGTGCTCTGCTTATTCAGCACCTCGGTGTTTAACAGTTGCTTAACTTTTTTCTGGGTTGATGATCCTAACACCATTCCGTCTTGAGAGAGTGGTTGAAGCTGTGCTGATTAGAATATGCGGTTTCTGTTGCAGTGTCCAGTAAAAGAGCCAAACATTGTTAGCCCTGAAGTAAGGATGGAGTCTAAACAATGCTTGAGCAAAATGGCAACACATTAAAACTGAAGAAAACTTAGAACTTTGTGCTTGGGTGGTAACCAGCTATATCTACCTAATGCTTGTGTATCCTTGTCTGCTTTGTTTTTTTCCTGCCTTCCTGGCTGATGTCTGTCAGCTTTCTCCAAGCCCAACTCCTGCTACTCAGAGTCCCAAGAAACCTCCAACAAAGGACCCATTAGCGGATCTTAACATCAAGGATTTCTTGTAAACAATAAGGTATTCTGTGACTGCCTACCTAAGCATGTGATGCAGGGGTACCTGTCTGGCACACAGATATTGATTAGGCTGGCAGATTGAATGAGTGATAAAATTGAAGCTGCTTAAATAGGTAGAAATATGCATTGAGAATGTGGTGGTTTAAACAGAAACATGAGTTCTCTGTCCACACTCTTTAATTTTAGCCTGAAATATTGAATTCTGGTTAAAAAGGAAAAGTTATCTTCAATCTAAAACTTCCATGTTTGCTGTGTTTCGATTCAATCCAGGGGTCCGTGATTACTTTCTGTTCTAGCAAATAAAACCGTAGCAGGGTAAAACAGTGCTGAAGAGCCTTTTTCCAGTCTTGTGAGTGTGTGGAGACAGAGTCGGTATCAAAAGAGGAAAAGCTTAGATATCATTCCCTGGATGATCAGTATACTTGCATCTCTTAACTACTGCCAGCTAATGTTCTCCTTCACCATGTAGTTCTTCAAGGCACTGCTTTTCTGAATGCGAAGGCATGGGGTCTTGAGCAGTAGAACAACAGTGAGGAAGATCAGAGGGATAAATAAAAAGGAAAAAAATGGATGAGAAGCAAAAAATAAAGTACTGCAGAATTTAAGGAGAAAAGGCAAAAGCATTATTTTAAGGTTTTGGAGAAGGATGTGAAGAGGGCCAAGTAGAAACATCTTATTGAATTCAACTCTTAAATTGATTAAAAAATAATGCAGAAGTACAACAGAGGTTTTATAATTAAGACTAGAATATTTTTTTCAGTTCCCTAGTACAAGATGAATAGAGCAGTTTTGAAAAGTCTCCTGATATGTCCAAGATCTGGTTTTGGGGGAGACTTGAGTAAAGCTCAAAGGGGGGCTCATGGGCATTCCTCCAGGTGAGGAGAGAACAGTCATTCCATGTCTTCAAAGTCTTCTTAAGTCCCTTTCCTTTCTGCCTAGAGCTTTATTCTAAGACTTTTTCTAAGCCTTCTCTGTGTTGTAGTTAGTTAGCAGCAGTGGATGGGCTCAGGCTGCTCTTAGCAGACACCACCCAGTCCCATCTCCCTCTTCTCCAAATTCTAGCCCCAAGGAGGTGTAACTGGTGTTTAGTGGACATGACTGGGAGTGGAGATACATCTTCATTGCTAAGACTCACTGCTTTTTATTTGGATTTGTAGTAGACAGTTCTGTAACTGTCCACGGGAAGACTGCTGTGACACTAAAAAGGTACCTCCTGTGAGGTGTGAAGTGATGAGCAGATTTGGTGTCTCTTCTGGAACGTGCTTTATCTCATTCATTATTCTGGTTTTCATCTAATGTTTCTCTGCTTTCACAGCTGCAGTTTTTCTGACCAGATAACAAAAACGTGAGTTTGGAGTCTACAAACAGATGCTCAGAGTTTCAAAGTGAGCCACCAGTACCAAACCCAGCGCTTACTCAGACTTTCTCTTCCTCCTGAAACGTGTAGCACAGCTGTGAAAGTGAACATTAGGAATGTGTACTACCTTAGCTGTTATCCCTACTCTCTCGGAATTTGTGTACTTGGGTTATTTGTGTTTTACAATTTAAACAATGGATGTATGTTTCTGATGCCTTCTAGTGCTTTTCTGAACCTATCCCACAGGGACAGATTATGCAGCTGTTGTTTGGTGAGCCATTTGGAGCGATGTCTGTGGTTTTTGAAGGTCTCAATGTATATAACTTTTTGAGGACACCTAAAATTTCCCTAGGACTCAATTTCTCCTATATCTGTTACAAAACATAGTGTGATAATACCAGATAGTAAGGAAAATACTTATGAAATTGTGTGGAATACATTTTTTTTTTTTGTCACAGGAATTTCAATTGTCGTGAAGAAAATGTTTTATTTTTGTGGCACTGTATATGTTAAGATAATTTAAAGTAATATAAAGGTAAACTTCCATGACACATACTTTTCCGATGATTTACCAAGAATGAAAAAATCATATTGAAAAGAATACCCTACTTACTGCTGGGTTTTATTTTAAAATCTACTTTAATTATTTAAGTTTTTGCATTTAAAATTGGCGTATTTATGGGTTCTTGCTAAATGCACTGAAAAGAAGTAAAGGGTCAGTTTCTCTCCATGCAGTTGGAAAAAACAACCATAGTTCTGCTGGCATTAAGGGATTTCAAGTACAAGAGCACTCTCTGATGTACCTGTAGTCGAAACATTGAGTGATGTTATTCATCTCTGTTGGGTTCTTACATACATCTCTTAATTTAGTGCTTACCTGTGTATGCCTTAGGCTAGTGTTTTCTCCATTGCCCCGAATGCGCTGTGAGTAGCTTTTGTACTGTTGGTGATTAGATTTAATTCTGATCCAGAGATCCGTGCCCTTTACTGTACATACTGTGTTTATTTAATTTTTATTCGTTCTCATACTGTTTCAGCTGATGGCTTGGCGTAAGATCTTGAGTCTTCAATGAGGTCACTGTTGATCAGTGTTACAAGTGGCTTGGCAGTTCTCTGTAAAAGCATATCGGGTTGGAAAGGTATTCATCTAAAGTCGTTCAGATGAACTATTTAATCAATGTATGGTACCATTAAAAGTGGTTGTATCTGAATTTGCTGTGGGGATAACATACACCGTAATGGGAAAGTTCTATAAAAGGCTAATTTCAAAATGGCTCTTGTTTGTATTTCAGTTTAAACAAACAAACAAACAAAATCACCCCCAAAACCCCAATCAAAAAAAAAACAAAACCCAAACCAACAAACCCCAACAAAAAAACCCCAGTGCATGTGTGCCCTCTGAGATGCAATAAACACCTTGATCAAAGTAAATATTTTGTTTCCAGTTTCATGGTCATTGAGATGTTGAACACAATAATACACTGTGAGAGGGGAAAAGTACATACAGGTTCTGACCCTGCTGGCCCTGGTAATGACTTCTGCTGATCTTTAAGCAGTGCAGAAGAGATCCATATGAAGCCACAACGCTACAAGGAAAGCGGGGAGAGGGAGAGGAGCATTCTCTAGTTTAACCTATAACACCTCAGGAGGCTTCATTAAAGCTCTTCATCTCTTTAAACCAGAATATTGGAACTGTGAAAGTTTTTATAATACTGGTGCTGATTTATTTCCTATCATTCAACAGCTTATTGAGCACTGCTGCAGCTACGATGCTGCAGGAATTGCTTGTGCTATGATTCATCTTATGGCAGGATGGAAGATGGAGAAATGTTTTATGCAGTCTAATACATTAAAGTCTTTCTGGTATGCAGTGACTAACAAGAGACCTCCTTGGTTTAGTAACAAAATGAAGTGATGAAGCAAAGCCAAAAATGCAAAGGATTGCTTCAAATTAATTTATAAACAACAAAATGCTGAAATGACTCGGTGCTCTGGTAAGGTTTGACTTTGACTGGGACTTCAAAGACACTTCCAAGTTGTGCTACCAGTTGGAGTGCCATTGCCTAAGAGGTTTTTTGATTAATACTTTGGTTTGTGAACTTGCTACTATGTCGGCACTCTGAATCCAAGTTTGGCCTTTGGATACTTCAGCCTTAGGATGAGTGCCCCGTTGACTCCTGGATTAGGAGTCTATAAGACAAACTCCTGCATTTTCACAGTGTTTGAGCACAAAGACCTGATTGAGGTCAGTAACTGCCCCCCAGAGAAGCTTACCGTGGTTTTGCCCATCCTTGGTATATGTTGCCAAATGCAGGGAGTGCTCAACTTCATACCACCATACTGTGCATGTCTTCTCGAAGGATTTTCAGAGGACAGTCACAACCAAACATGTAAGTATATCGAGCCAGTTCCTTAGTGTCTCGTTTAAATTAAGATGATGAATTCACCGAATTACAAATGAATGCCTGCAGTGTCACATGTTTTGAAGGGGCCAAAGCTCAGCAGGAGGGCTTTTTCTTTGCCAGGTACACACCCTGGTTGTACAGCAATTGGCCTTCTCCATCCGCTTCGTCCATGTTCACAACACTTGCTCCTTGTTCGTTAGTCTTCTTATGGATCTTTTGGCAAATAGCTCTGTGCAAACCTGCTGTGTGTGTGGAGTTTGATAGCCTGTGAGGAAATAGAAGCCTGGATGGAAAGCAAACTTGGTGGAAGAGCAAGAAGCTTGTGCTCTGTGGGAAGTAAACCCTGTGTGTTTTCCTCCGTATGCTGAGTAAGGCTAAACAAAAGTGATGCTTGTTCTCCCCATCACAAAGGAGTTAATGTGGCTTGTGAGGCAAATAAGTGGTTGTCTCTTGGCTTCTAGACAAGAATATGTTCTTTTTATCTGAGTTTCATCATCCAGGCATGAACACATCTGTGTCCTGCTATGACTAACCACTTCTCAATGCAAGCTATAGAGAAGAGTGGGTGGGGAGGAGGGCTCCCATCTGTGGGAGGAAGAAGCTGTCTCTTCCCTCTGCATTTTTCTTGAGGGGAGGACAAGTTTCAGACAGCCAATACCACCCTTACCCAAGCTCTTGCTGTTCTGTGTGCTGGATACTTTCGAAGCTGGCACATCTGGCCACGTGAGACTTTTGTAGCTTCCGCCTTAAGCCCTGGGTGCCTTCAGGAGTGGAAAATGCCTGGAGAACATGAACTCTGCTTACTGTAGAGGTTTCAACAAAGAAACCCTCAACCTGTTCCTCAGAACTGACTCCTTTTTTTTAATAGTTAGCTGTGTCTCCTGCTCCTCTTCCCTGCTCCTTTGCCACTAATTTTAACTTGCATTATTCGAGACTTTTTGCTGTGTGTTATAACGTTTGCCTTCCAAAACACACGATGGCTTGAGCTGAGGGCTTCTGGATTAATGCTGGTGTGTCCCTAGGTGAAAGCCTAGATGGTGAGAACTAATGTCTTGGTGTGTTCTAAGATCCTGGGGACCACCGGAGCATTTCAGTCTGGCTGCAAAATCGGGCTGCCACACAAACTTCTATTGTTAAGATTTAGTAAGGCAGCTGCAGAGGCTAGAGACTTGCCTTAAAAATCAAGCAGGAAAGTCCAGAGCAGAAACTGTAGCAGAGGAGGAGGAGGAGAGGAGGGTTTGCTTTGTAAATGCATGTGGGCCTTCAGTAAGGCGAGGTGCTACTTACTGGTGGGTGACAGCACCTAGTTAGCAAAATGTCCAGTAACCACAGATGACATGGTTTGGTCTTTTTGGCATGAATCTTTGTTCCTGCCTATCCTCCATCCTTCTCTGGCTCTTGCCCCACAAACTGCAAGCTCAGGCAACTTATTCTTTTTTTAATTTTGGGGGGTAGGGGAGGGGAATCCTGGTAACTCTTCATGCCTAGAAAAGCCAGCTGAAACTTTCTGGGGTAGGAGTAGTGGCAGTGACAGAGCCAATGCACTGAGTTACTTACCCAGCTCTTCTAGAACTATAGATCAGAATATTTTATTAAAAGAGAGAGCCTTTTTTTCTGTGAATTGTATCACTCTCTACAACTACCTGAAAGGAGGTTGTGGTGAGCTGGGGACCAGCCTCTTCATGCAGATAAGTAGCAATAGGACAAGAGGGAATGGCTGCAAGTTGTGCCAGGGGAGGTTCAGGTTAGAAATTAGGAGAAATTTCTTCTCAGGAGTGGTCAGACATTGGAACAGGTTGCCAGGGAGGTGGTGGAGTCATCGTCCTTTGGGGTGTTCAAGGAAAGGTTGGATGAGATACTGAGGGACATGGTTTAGTGAGTAATATAGGTGGTAGGGGGATGGTGGGACTAGATGATCTTGGAGGTCTTTTCCAGCCTTAATGATTCTGTGTTGCTAGTGCTGCGAGCAGCGTGGGAAGTGGCAGACGCTGAGCAATCATGAGGGAATGAAATAAGAATTTCAGAGCTGGGATTGCAGGAGGAGAGAGGACGTTCATCTTTTAAAGCAGACAGTGCTGCTGTATTTTTTCTATTCCAGATCTTGGTCCCCAAAGCTTCGCCACCTCTTCTTTTTCCCTTAATGAAACTCTGCAAACGATGTGGGTAGCAAAAGCCTGGTGCTTGTTCTTTTGCCCAAGACATCTCTTAATGCTGTTACAGGTGTAAGAATAGCTGCCTTTGGGAGTTAGCAGAAGCAGAAACTGAAGCAAGTGAAGAGATGTGTGGGTGTGAAATTGCAGTAAGGACTATGGAGAGCGAAGGATGTGCAGGGGAAGCTGTGAAAGGTCAGGTCAATGTCCGCTCTGCAACAGCACTGTAAAGTACCTCCACGTGTTCGTGGTTGAACATGATGAAGTTTTACCCATATTTTTCAGAATAAGAGGGTTTTTTAGCGATGGAAGCGATTTGGCAGATACCTCAATATCATAAATACTTGAAGTAGCTGTCTTTTTTGGAGGTCTTGCCAAAGCACTGACCCACACTGTTAGAAGCAGAGATTTCATACCCCGAAATACAACAGCAGGTGCATTGAAGGCATGTGTAATGTACAGCTACCATAAAGATTACAGAATGACTAGGTTGGAAAAGGCCTTTGAGATCACTGAGTCCAACCATACCTGTCTTCCACTAAACCGTATCACTGAGCACCTCATCAATGCATCTTTTAAATGCATCCAGGAATGGTGACTCAACCGTCTCCCTGGGCAGCCTGTTCCAATGCCTGATAACCCTTTTGGTGAAGAACTTTATCCTAATGTCTAATCTGAACCTGCCCTATACACCCAAGAAATTATAGGAGGAAAAGCTGTGTCAATCTTTCAGAGTTAAACCAGTAGTTGGAGGCAGGTTGGTTATCATCAGTGATAGCTATGCAGAGGCTGGTAGGATCTTCTTAACGTCAGGTTGCTCCTTCTCATCGTTCTCATCTGTACTTGTGTCTGCCCAGGCCTGGAAAGAAGCTGCTTGTGTGGGAGTGGGGATAGCATTGTGCTGAGGAGGGGGAAGAGAAGTGGGCTGGGGTGGATGCACTTGGGAATGGAGTGGGGGATACATGGGTTGTTCTTCCAGCTGCAGGTTGTCTGTAACTGAGGGAAGGGGTGGGTGATGGAGCAGCAGGAGGGGTGCAGAGTGACCTTGGGGAGTGAGCAGCTCCTTGCCCTCAGCCTTGTAAGCTGCTGCAGTGTTCCATGTCAGCAAATGGATCTTGTGCCCAAGAGTAAGGTACAAGTGCAAGCAGACTCTAGGCTTTAAGAGAAGCAGGATTTCATACTCCGTGTGTCAGTGTATAAATAAAAAGGGCATTTTTAAATGCTACACAAATGTGAGAGTAGGGCAAGTAAGTCTGAAGTTAATTGTAAGACTGTGCTGTATGTATCTATGCTGTGTCTACAATTATACCCTGTCAGCCTGGGTTGATCAATCAAGAGGGGTTTTAGTGATTCTTCCTTACTGGAATCATCCCACACTGACTCCAGCCAACTGAAAGAGTGGTTTCAAAATTGGGTAATTTGGCTTTATTTTGGAAAACCACGTGGGAGAATAGATTGCTTCTCCTTTGAAACGTGGGAAAAACAAGTTCAGTAGATTAGCAAAGGATGAAACTGGGGGAAAATTAGTAATACTGAGACCAACATCCTGCATAAATAAGATTGTCTTGCTATACAAATTCTGGCTTGGGTATTAGAACCTCTTTGAGTCTACTGATGTCTTCTGAACCTTTGCACAGACTATTTCCTGATATTCACAGGAGGGTTTGGTCTTTCCACTTTTATAGGAGAGCCAAATTTTAGGAGCTATTTCTGTGGCTAGGGTGCACCATTTTCTCCATGCTTGGAAGATGTTTCCAGCAGCATACTGAAACTGCCGCTTCGCAACTCACCTCCCCCCTGCCCTGCATCATGACAGCATCTAGCACCTGCCTGGCATCCCTGCTGCTCAGGGATGACTGAACACACCAGCCCGTGCTCAGCCCTGCACTTTGTGGGACACAAGCTGCTATCCAGATTTGAAATACATGTTTAAACACACAAATACCTTTGCCTTCCTGCCCAGGTCCTGTGCCACCATCATTGCAGCTTGCTTGGTGTTTCTTCCCACGAACCTTTGCAGCAGCATGACTGAAACGCTTTCCCATAGCCCGATGTAGCATGCTCATTTCAGAGAAGGGATTGTTGGAAGTCCAGCTTCTTGCTTCAGCATGCTTTCTTCAAGGTCTGGTTGTGCAGAATTTGCGTGTAGAGCCCTTGGCACCAAGGCAAATCATGCTGGAAATTCACTTCTCTCTCAAAATATTTGACCACCTGGGATGCCTATAGGATGCCTAAAATGTTTTACTCTCCAAGGCACAGTCCAGGCCCAGACATGGAGAGAGGCAAAGCAGCATTCAATGCACAGTAGCTAATTTTAAGTTGATGCAAAAGACCCATTAACTCCAATTACATATGCATCACCCAGCAGTGCATCTATTTTTATCACAGAATCACAGAATCGTAGGGGTTGGAAGGGACCTTGAGAGATCATTGAGTCCAACCCCCCTGCCAAAGCAGGTTCCCTAGGACAAGTCACACGGTTAGGCATCCAGCTGGGCCTTGAATATCTCCAGAGAAGGAGACTCCACAACCCCCCTGGGCAGCCTGTCCCAGGGCTCTGTCACCCTCACTGTGTAAAAGTTCCTCCGCATGTTGGTGCGGAACTTCCTGTGCTCCAGTTTACAGCCATTGCCCCTTGTCCTGTCCCCACAGACCACTGAAAAGGGGCTGGCCAATTCCCCCTGTGTCCCACACTTGAGATATTTATAAACACTATTAAGATCCCCTCTTAACCTTCTTTTCTCTAGGCTAAATAGCCCCAGTTCTTTCAGCCCATCCTCATAGGGGAGCTGCTCCAGGCAATTAATAAATAAAATTAATTAATTTATTTTTTCTTTCTAAAACTTCCCATTATATTTTACAATCCAAGATACGTAGATGAAATCACTGTCTTATTACCATGGTCCTCATACAGCCTAGAAATAGAGTTGGTTCCCATTTATTAACAAAGAGACCATGCAAGAGATCCTGTTCTTCTTCAAAGTAATGTAAATAAATTGCATAGTGACAGCAGACACTCCATTTAAATGCTCAGCTATTGTTCAGGATTGTCAGTAGTAATTAGCAAACTAACGTGCCTGTGTGTAAGTCTGTACTGCTCTGCACACTTTTTAGCCTAAGATACTGCTAAATAAACCTGTTCCTCCTGAGCAGCTCTGTAACTGTGCTACTGGAGGGCAGGTAATGCTTGTTTTCCGGTGTATGCTTAAGCTTCCCCTCTTTTCCCAGAATATGTTATCTTCAGTTTCCTAGAAAAAGAGCACCTTGTGATTCCAAAGGGATGGATTTCTCTTCTGAGGATTTTAAAACATAGCCTGACAGATTATGTTCTTGAGTTAACAAGATGTAATAACCATACACTCTGGTGTATATGTACCCTTTCTAGATATCAGATACATCTTGCACGTATGTAATCAGTACAGTTCAATGTAATTTAGAAAAGTGCTATGCTGTTCTGTCCACCCAAAATACAGTGTTGTGTATCCAGGATTCATTTCCCCAGGATTTCAGGACCCTGGCAGACATTTACTAGAATAAAGTAGCTTATGTATCTGTTAAAATATTTCGCCACTTTAGACATTTGGCTCCATGACTGGTCATCAAGATCGACCCTAATCCTAGTCTGTCATTTAGCCTGGCTCGTGGATTTGTCAGATAACTTCTTCCCTCCTGCCCTCCCCTCCAGCAGATGTTGAGGGCTGGATTGGGGTTTGTGCTTTTAACAGCTTTGAGAAATGCCTCAGAGAATTTGATAACACATCACTTAGAACCTCCATCTCTCTTTAGGTGAGGACCATATACTAAGAAGTGGGCAAATCATCTGTATTTCGGTCAAATGCAAATTTCAGAGGAACAGAGAACTTTGCAGCTCCCAGGGCGTAGAGTTATCTCAGTGATACCTATGCCAGGCTCTGTCTCGTCATCATCAAGGAGCATCCCCCACATCAGCCCCATGGTGGTACCTTTGCTGTACCCTTACCCCTCTGGGTAGGAGTAGCCCTCGCTTACATTTTAAGTAAACCAGTTCACACCATTGCAGTATTGCAAGCGGTTGGTCTACCTTAAAATGAAGTGGCTGGTCTGGTGTATGATCTGTTTACAGTCCAGTTCAGCAGGGTTTGCAAGAAGAGCCTGTCATGGATGTGCTTCTCATTTAATGACCTTTAAAATAGCTGGCAGGCTTACAGAATATTATTTTTTAGCTGTAGGGTTCAGCTTGCCAGCCAAGCGTTGCCATTTGAGGCTGAACTTAGTGGCTGGAAACTTTAACTGATAAGTCCAGTATTTTGACAGATCTGTCAGAGATGGAAGAGAGATGCAACCAAAATGAAATTGTTTTTCCCTGGCCAAACTGAAGAGCTAAGCTGATTCAATCTACACTGTACTGGAACAGACACTTATATGAAATACAATATTTTTTTCTCTTGGCCAAAGCATTTTATTGCCGATATAAAAGTTCTGTGTAACTATGCACACTGTTTCACTTAAAAATTGGCTCTCTGCTAAACAAGACCAACACAGCTTGCTGCACTCCATGGCAAAGGCAATGCATTCAGAGCATGTGAAGCTTACACTTTAAGTCTTCTGGGCAGGATCGTCAGATGGAAATCACAGAAACTAGAGAGCCATCTACTCTATCCCCTGCTCTGAAGCCAAGAGCTCCCAACAGATTTTTCTAAGACTTCACACCACAGCCTTTCCAAACACCTCTGCAGGACATCACCACCTTCACCCTGAGAAAGCTGCTGTAGCTGTGTTACCTGATTCCTCCTCGCTGCCCATTGAACTAGTTTTTCTTCTGTCCATGGGGATACTCCCTTTTTTCTCTGCGGCAGCAAAGATGATATTTGGACAGTTCGTATGTCCTCTGCCTTCAATCTTTCCTTGACAGTCAACTTTTCATAGAATGCTGAATGCGTTAGGTCGGAAGGGACTTTTAAAGGTCATCTAGTCCAACCCCCCTGCAGTAAGCAGCAACACCTTTAACTAGATCAGGTTGCTCAGAGCCCCACCAAGTCTGACCTTGAATGTCTCCACGGATGGGGCTTCCACCACCTCTCTGGGCAACCTGTTCGTGTTTGACCACCCTCATATTGAAGAACTTCTTCCTAATGTCTAATCTAAACCTACCCTGCTCTAGTTTAAAAACATCACCCTTTGTCCTATTGTTACACACCCTTGTAAACAGCCTGCCTCCAGCTTTCCTGCAGGCACCTTCAGGTACTGGAAGGCCGCTACAAGGTCTCCTCAGAGCGTTCTCTTCTCCAGACTGAACAGTGCCAACTGTCTTAGACTGTCTTCATAGGAGAGGTGCTCCAGCCCTCTGATTATCATGATTTTCTAGGTATCTGATCCATCCTGGTATTCTCTGTGCTGTCTTCACTGGTTTGCACCTCCCATGACATGCAGCATCCGAAACGTGACGCAGCAGCGGAGTGGAGGCAAGCCTCTGCTGTGTGTGACAGAAATACCATGTCCCAGGGCTTGTGAGCCAGGGCTCCTAGTTAGAGAGCCAAGAGTGGCATCTGCACTTTGCCCAGCAGGATTGCATTGTTGGGCAACGGTCAGCCTCTGCTCTTCTGTACTCTTAGACCCTTTCCTGAAGTGCTGTGGTTTAAGCAATTGTCCTTCAGCATATCTTTGTGTGTAGTGTGTAGCTGGTGGGGGGTGGTGGAAGAAAAACAGAAATAAAAATTTTGAAAAGGATAATTTTGACAGTTTAAAGAATTCCAGTATTGATCATGACTATTTGGCTCTTTGTGACATTAATAAGACTCATCACACTGGTAAATCTTTTCAGCAAGGGATGAAATTTGAGGGAGGAGGAGGCAAACCATGGGTTGAACATCTCTCCACACCCTGCTTGTCAGCTGGCTGGATCTCTGTGTGCATGAGGAGTGGTCCTGGGAAAACTCAGCTTATGGCAAAGACCGTGACACAGAGTGGCTCTGGAGGAGATGACACTGTCCAGCCCACGCTCAGCCCTCTGAATACAGAATCTTCAACCTGTTTCTCCCACATGTGGCTTGCTCAGGGGCCTGGCAGGAGAGGCAGAAACAAGAAGCAGCTGCAGGTCTCTGGAGGGTGATGGGAGAGGTGAGGGAGGAGCCAGTGCAGTGTGTGGGCACAAGGTGAGGGGCTCAGACACTACCATAGACACTGCCATTCATTCCTCTTCAGATGGTGAATGTCACATTTGCAATCGCACTACTAGGTATGTGTTGTACATAGTTAAATATACTTATAGTATGTTCACTGATATACCATATGTATGTACACATACACACAATGCATTTGATATCTAACTTTCAGTGGGGTCTCTGCAATCGGCAGCTGTACGTTCTTTGCAACAAAGCTGCCGTGTGCAGGTCAGTAAACATAGAACACCGTGTTTGGTAACCCTAGCTGGCTTTGGCTGGTGTACTGGCAGTTTCTCTGGGGTACAAGCTTGGTGTTGTCCCCCAGCACAGCTGATGGGAGCTGCCCCACTGTGCAGGGGTCTTCGCTTGCAGGATGTCGAGCGTGCCCATCTCAGGGAATCACCCAAAGACCATGATGCAAGTAGCTGGAAATTGCAGAAGGGGGAGTTTTAGGTGCCTCTTGAATAAGTATGGTGGTAGCACTAAGAGATCCAGAACACAGGTTTTTTTTGTGGCCAGCTGCACTGCATTCACATGCTGTGGATGTGTAAGGGGCAATAGGGAGAGGCCGAATGCAGCTACTAGCTGTAACCTGGCCATGACACAGGTCCAAACCACCCTGGTCTTAGGGACAGTTTTGTGGCTTTTAATGGCCATAACATCTGTATGTTGTTGAGATACTTATGAAAGGACTGTCTCATCAGTAGAAGGGCAATCATCATCAGAAATGGGAGCTACTGCCTTTGGATTGCCCCAGAGCACGTGGCACTGCCTGCTGAATCCCTCATTCTGGAATTGGTAGAGCTGCTTATAAAGCCCTCTGCTGAGAATGACATTGACATCTCACTGAAATAAAAACAAAAACTCCACCAAAACACCTAATTGCTTGAAAATTTTCTTTCCATGCAGTCAATCAGTAGTTAAAAAAAAAAAAAAGTCATGTCAAGTCTTTTTAAGAATGAATTTTGCAGGTATTTTAGCAATTATCTGCTTCAGAGGAACTTTGTTTCCTACCAGTCTTGTGTCTCCGATATGCTTAGTTCCACAGTGACGTTGCCAGAAAGCCTAAAAATTTATAAAAATAGTTTGCTTTCAAATTCAGAGGAGGGAGCTGGCTCCTAGATCTAGAAATATAACTTTTTATAGGTTTAAAAAGTCTTGCCTTGAAGCTTAGCCTTTGCCAGATTAAAACAAAAAAACCCCAACAAAACAAGCTGCTTTGTGGCCTGGAACAGTGTCTGCACCCCTCTGTCCCAGGGCCATGTAGTTTTGGCTCTGTACGCAGGCTCTGACTGATGTGGCAGGAGCTGAGCATGGGAAGGCCAGCACAGGCTCGGCAAAACGTCTGCTCTTGCAGCCCTGGTGCCACTTTGCATGTTAAAAAACCAAGGGCTGGTGTAGGGATATCATGAAGCGTGGAGTTTCCTACAGGTTCCCCCCTCCCGTATATACACTGTTGTTTAGTGGTGTTGAGAAGGAGGAAAAGCAGGTACTCTTCACTGTACATGCTGGACTATGAAGGCTTTACCCCTTCTGTAGAGTTGTGCTTTTCCTCTTTCACAAGTGGCACCTCAAGAAACACTGCAGGCAAGACCTATCTGCACCATCTGTAGCTTTTCTTTTCCAGGCTTAGTCCCTGGATTAGCCCTAGAAGGCTGTGCTGCTGCAACGAGACTTTACCTTATGTGGTGCAATAAACCTCACCCGCAGCCGGCTACTGAGAAGGTCCCTGCCAAATTTCATCAGGTGCTGAGCAGATGTGGCTCCCACACAGATGTATCTCCCTGCTGGGCATCGCTTGAGCACTTTTCACTTGAAACTGTTCTTTCAGTGGCTCTCGTGAGGCTGTGGCAGCCATTTACAGCCCAGTTAGTATAAGCTGATTAATAGCACCAAATTATTGTTAATTCTGCGGTCAGTTAAGTCAGTGAAATTAAATAAAGCCTTCCCTGGAGAGGAGAATGTGTCTAGAAGATGAAACCCTGTGCTTGCTGCTGGGGTCCAGAGCCTGTGACCTCTCCCTTGGTCAGCATCCGCAGCGGGAGGAGCTGTCAGGGCAGCCTGGAGCTGTTTAGTCAGGGACGTCATGAGATCGCTCCTTCAGCTGGCAGCCTGCATTTACATTGACTCAGAGCTTATGAAAGCGCTTCCCAAGGCTGGGTCCAGATTCAACGTGTTATTTTGGAGCTGTGAGCAATGGTTTGGTTGCAGTGATTTTGCCTTTAGTTCTCCGTTTGCAGCTGTTCCCTCAACAGCACTTTAAAGTGGTTCCTCTTGGACAGAAAGGCAAGATGAACCCGACAGGGAGCCCCCCATTCCCCCCCTGCCCCACTGCTGCAGCTCCTATCTGCAACCTATCTGGTTGGCATGGTCCCTCAGACAAGGAGCTTCCTTTCCTGGAAGGAATTTGGGATGGAATGGTGCACTGTGTGTGATGGTAGAGGCACAGTATGAGATTCACAGGACAAGAGACTGCTGAACCTATACATCAGTGATGAGGATGTTGGGATGGAGAGGGTCTGTTCCTATCCTGGCTACATTTCCTACAGGGTCTCTGCAGTTGAGCAAGGGACAGGTTCCCCTGTTATCTACCACCCTCATATTGGAGATTTTTTTCCTAATATCCAACCCAAATCTGCCCTTTTCTAGTTTGAAACCATTACCACTTGCCCTACTGCTACATGCCTTGAGAAAAGTTCTTCTCCAGCTTTCTTATCAGGCATTTGAAGGCTGCTATAAGGTTCCCCATGAGCCTTCTCTACTCCAGGCTGAACAACCCCAAACCTCTCAGCCTGTCTTCAGATGGGCTCCAGCCCTCTGGTCATTTTTGTGGCCCTCCTCTGGACACACTTCAACAAGTCCTTCTTGTGCTGAGGGCTCCAAAGCTGGACACAGTACACCAGGTGAGGTCTCACCAGAGCAGAGTAGAGAGGCAGAATCACCTCTTTCAATCTGCTGGCCACACTTCTTCTGATGCAACCCAAGATGTGGTTGGCCTTCTGGGCTGCAGATGCACATTGGTGTCTTAAGTCCAGCTTCTCATCCACAAGTACTCCCAAGTCTTTTTCCTCAGGGCTGCTTTCAATCATATCATCTCCTAACTTGTACAGATAATGGGGGTTGTCCAGACGCAGGTGCAGGACCCTGCACTTGGCTTTGTTGAACCTCATGAGGTTCACCTGGGCCCACTTCTCCAGGCTATCCAGGTCTCTCTGGATGGCATCCCATGCCTCTGTCACATTAACCTCACCACTCAGCTTGGTGTCATCAGCAAATTTGCTGAGAGTGCACTCAATCCCACTATCAATATCATTATATAAAGGTATTAAACAGCACCGGTCCCAGCACAGACCCTTGAGGAACTCTGCTTGTCACTGTCTTCCATCTGGACTTGGAGCCATTGACCACCACCCTCTGGATGTGACCATCCAGCCAATTCCTTATCCACTGAACAGTCCACCCATCAAATGTATCTCTTCAACTTAGAGAGGAGGATGTTGTGGGGGACTGTGTCAAAGGCCTTGCAGTAACACAGATGGTTGACATCCGTAGCTCTTTCCCTGCCACCGATGTAATTACTCCATTGTAGAAAGCCACTGGGTTGGTAAGGCAGGACTTGCCCCTAGTAAAACCATGCTGGCTGTCTTGAATCACGTCCCTGTCTTCCATGTGCCTCAGCATTGTTTGTAGGAGGATCTGTTCCATGATCTTCTCAGGCAAAGAGGTGAGACTGACAGGTCGGTAATTCGCAGGGTCCTTCTTCCTACTCTTTTTAAAAATGGCTGTGATGTTTCCTTTCTCCCTGTCACCAGGAACTTCACATGATGATTCATGATTTTTCCAATATCATGGAAAGTGGCTTGACAACTACATCAGCCAATACCTTCCGGACTCTGGGATGCATCTCATCCAGTCCCATGGACTTGTGTACATTCAGGTTCCTCAGATGGTCACAAACCTTACCTTCACTTATAGTGGGAGGGACTCTGTCTCCCTGGTCCCCATCTTGAGGGCCATGAACTTGAGAGCAGGGAGGACAGAGGTCGCCAGTGAAGACCAAGGCAAAAAACGTTGTTGAGGACCTCAGCCTTTTCCTCATCTGTTGCCACCAGTTGTTCACCATTGTCACTCATCACAGGGGGTGTACGCTTTCTTTCACCTTCCTTTTCTTGTTTATATACCTGTAGAAGCCCTTCTTGTTTTTCTTGACATCCCTTGCCAAATTCAGCTCCAAGCCACACTTTGGCCTTCCTGATCTCATCCATACATGACCAGGCAGCATCCCTGTACTTATCCCACGATACCTGTCCCCACTTCCACTGCCTCTGTAGTTCCATCTTGCCTTTTAGTTTGACCAGCAGGTCTTGACTCAGCCACGCCGGTCTCTTGCCTTCCTTGCCCGATAGGATCAAGGTGAATAAAGCACATTGGCAAGTAAAAAAGCGGCCTGTATGTTTCAAATATGAAAAAAAAAATTAAAAAAAAATTAAGAAAAGATGCTTCATTAGTCTGATGATAAATGCATTAAGCACAGGGGGGCAAAGTTGATACTGTTAATGTGAAGGATACAAAGGTGAAGGCTGAATTGAGAAGGAATGCACAAATGCTGTATGATGTTTCTTTTATATTTGTAGCTGGAGATAACTAACGTAATCTCTGTGGAGCCTTCAAGATGAAGATGAGTTTAAAGTTGCCCCTCCTGATATGCATGTAGTCTACCATGGATTAGTACATCAAAATAACTGAGCAATAACTGCTTCCAAAGTCATAACCCCGTAAAGGAGATTCTCTATAAGTTTAAAGGTACTTAAATACTATTTAGTGCCAGCTATTTTTATTGGCTTTTTAAACTTATGGGCACTGTTTTGACAGAAAAACTGACCTCACATTGGTCACTGCACAGATGCCTGACTTTAGTCCTGACCAGTAAAGGAAAAAAGCACACCAGTCGTATAAGCAGCATTACTTGATGACAGATCAGTGTTGTAACAGGTTAATTTACAAGCAATAAAGTATCACACCTAAATTGAGAACTGACAAAGCTACGTTCCCTTTTGACTATTGGCTTCCTTTTTATTTCTTTCAAAAAGAAGGAAAACTGTCTACAGACCATAAATGCCGTGTGTATAATGCTCTATGTAACACGTAAATACAGACTATATGTGGTGGGTGAAATTTCCCTCGCAGGTTCACTACTGTAAATGAGAGGAGAATGTGATGCAGTGATTGGTTACTGGAGCTTACTATTTCAAACCACCATTATTCAAAATTACTTCATACATCCTCCATGGGCACATACAGCAAAACGTATAAAGCCCTACACTGTCAATGGCCCCGTGCCAGGCAGCCTCTGCTCATGTCTTCACCATTTAGGAAGACCAGGTCTGAGCCCTACCTCACAGTAAGCAGCAGGAGTTTGGTAGCACGATAAATCCCTGCCCCTGAGGGAAGGTGGTGGGATGGACAACCAGTAACTGGTGGTTCTTTCGCCATGTGACTCATCGCAGCACTGGAACACATCCACATCCTGCAGAGACGAGCGTGGCAGAAAATCCCATACGCCACATATAGCAATCAAGTCTCTGTTGCCTTTATGCATACATGTTTTCCAAAATACCCCTGTTTTGCTTAAATAAAAATATGGTGCTTGCCTTAGGTCCTGTACAGAAGCCAACAATGTTTAGGTGATGAGTTAATCCTTCAAAAGAAGGGAAAGGAATGTAAAAGCACGGGTCTCCTTTCACCGTAGGAAAAATAGAAATCACGTTTCCTTCCATTCAGTAAGGCACTCTGAGTTTTTGCTGTTTATCACGGACTCCACCTTCATTTTCTCTTGTCCTCATCTTCTGGGGCCTGCCCCGCTTCGAATTGCCCACAGAGAGGTAGGGCCGGAAAGGGTCCTTTGCCTTGTGCCATCTTCTGGTTGCTTTCGTCTTTTATCAAGCAAAGCTGAAACCAGCCTTTAATCCATAAATTTGGAAAATAAGCTGGAGGGGAGGGGTGGGAGAATGCTGCAACTGCAGCCAAAGGGCAGCTGAGTAATTTGTCTGAAAGCCAGCCCAACTTGGTTTCATCTAATGTTTTCAAACTCTATTTCATATGGAAAAAAAAGTAGAGCCATAGCAACTGCAATATAACTATGGTGTGTACATAATTGCCAAGAGGCACAATCTTTGTAAAATATTTGTGTAGCTTTTCCGTTATATCTGATCTTTTTTTTTAGCAATAATGGATGAAAGGTAAGCCATCATCAAGGCTTAGAGACGTATGAAGCAATGTATGGTCCTTCAGGAATACCTGCATAGTAACCGGTGTAGGATGCCAAATTTAGAGCTCAATATTAAAATATTTAAATAAGATACCAGGTCAAGATCCCCAGGGCCCATGGAAATGTGAGACCCACAGTACATCTTGGAACACATCTTCTATCAGAGCAACCACATTCCTGGCAGTAGCTTGGGAGTTGCCTGCAGAGAGGATGGCTTTCATCCCCAGGTCTCTGTTTGTGTTCCCTGGGTAGGGGCTGAGAAACATTTCTGGGGCACCAAGACATTCTCCTGAAATGGTGGTAAAAAGTAGACTCTGGCAATTAAAAGATTTATACCCTGTTACCCACCCCTAATGGACTTCGGTTCAGGTGATGAGGCTGTAGATCCTATTCACTCCCCTGCAGCCCTTACTCCCACCCCATGTAAGGACCACCAGGGCTGGTGAGGAAGCCCTTGTCAGACCCCTGTTAAATATCACTTGTATTAGACACGCTGCTAATCACCACTGTAATAATTTCTAAACTTTCCATTAAACATTTCCAGCAGTTCATGTCCTTGCCAAAAATCTCTCCTTTTACTGTCAGTGATCAAATCAGCACCAGAGTTAAGATAATGCTAAGAATGAAGATTATAATATTTTATGTGCTTCTAATTTGGCCTGGTTCAACAGCTCTCTGGGGTAGAAAAGACAATAGCTAATAGCAGAAACAGAACTAATTACTTATTTCAGAATTAATAAGTTGTGGCATAGTCTGTGAGTCATTTCCTTGCTGAACCAATTTTATTTTATTTTATTTTTTCTTAACTCATCAAATTTGCTCATGGAGTAATTATCTTGAAGACAGGAGTAGACAGGGAGAATTTTTTCCCAGAACAAATTTAAAGAGACATTAACATCTTGTAAGACTACATCCCAGATGATTCACCGATAACCTGTTACAAGCATCTGCAGAATGGAGTTCGTGTAACACCACCACAGCTCACAAGCTACATCATGACAGAGGAAAAGAAAAACAACAGAAAAAAAATTTATTGACATAGAATGTGCATCGTATAATATCTTAATATAGCAAAGGTTTGCATTTATTTTCCCAGATGAGTTAACATTTTGTGCAGTTAAAAGTACTATAAAAACCATGTGTTTTGAAGTTTGCCATCAGTCTTTAAAAAGTTAAGAACATTAAAGAATCATTAAAGCTACTTCTGGAGGATTTTAACCTTAATGCTACCTCACACTCGGAGAAAAAGGCTGGAGCAACAGGGATGCAAATATACTTCTAAATCCTTTGAGATTACTGTGCAATTTTAAGCTTTCATTTCAATGATATTCTTTATTTGCTTTCCCCGTTCATTCTTTAATCCAGGAATTTGTAGATGAGTATCTGCAACATTCTGTGCTTAAAAATTAGCAACAGTTGATTAAATTTCTACAAAGATACCAAACACAAACAGAAGGTGTTTCAAAAAATAAATAGATTATTGGTCAGAATTTGTAGGTACATGCGAAAAAATGGAACAAACATTTAAATGCTTTAAGGCTGCGAGGTTTTTTGTTTGTTTCTTTTCGTTTGGGTTTGGGTTTGGGTTTTGGGGTGGGGTTTTTATTCCCCAATGGGGACCAGCCTTGACAGGAATGCCAACAAAATGCTGTGTTTGGAAACTTTCAAGTGAAAGAAACTCCCTTTACTCCCTACCCTCTTGGTGGCCCGGTGTGCTGGGAGATTCACGCTGCCAAGCCTGTTGGCCAGGACACAGACCTGTTTCTTCCCATGGACTCTAAAGGAGCACAAGCATAATCCCTGTGACTTTGGGCAGGGATCGTAGCTGAAGGTCAAACCCCCCTGCCTGGTAGTGTTCCTTGCCAGATCTGAGCCCTCCTACAGCCCTTTCCTTGCTGCTGCTGGCTGGGAAGAACAGCCTCATCTTTAACAGCGAAAGGAGGTTGCTCATGTAACTTGTGGGTTTTACATCTTAATTTATACTGTTACGCCTTTACCAGCTGCCTACTCTTTCTTACAATAGGTCCCTCTGCTACCTCACAGCCATTTCATCTGTTACTTTTCACACTTTCTTTATCCCTTGCCACACTACCTCCATCTTCTGGGTCTTCCGCACCATCTACTTACTCACTCTTTCTGTCTTATTTGCTGTTTGCTGCCAGGTCACCTCTTATCAGCAGAATAGGAGGGACTCCATAGTTGCTTCTCTCCTCCACATGTAGATGAATTATTTTTCTTATGTAAGCCATGATTCATATGCCATACAGACTCATAATTCTACAAGATTTGGATAGCAAATTATAAACTGAGTTGAAGAGTTTGTTGAAGCAATTTTTAAAGCATCAGGTACTCTATTCCTCATATAACAGAAATAATTTTTCTACCTAACATTGTGTTTTTCTTTTATTAAGACAATACAAACTTAGACTTAATTTTTCCTGTTGTAGATCACCCCCTTGACTTCCACAGTGTCTCTCAGAGCCCCACATTAAATGCATGCACAAATGCCTTGCAGAAGCTGGTCTGGGTGTGCTAAAAGTTCGTATATGAGGTTTATCTTTGGCCCAGGAAAAACTTACTTGTTAACTTTACAAATTTCAGAAAAAGGGCTTTGCAAAAAAGGAATTTGAACGCATTTGTTTTCCTAAAGCTGGGAATATGGTTAAGAAAAACATCTACTAGAGCAACTCTTACGTAAAGAATTAGTACTGATGAAAATGAATGATGTAGAGCCCAGTACTTGAAAGAGGGAAATATCCTTTGGGGAAACATCCCATCCCCTTCTGGGCTGGGAACCTAGCTGTGATCTTAGACACCAGCAGATCTGATCTACTCAGAACACCCCCACCTCGTATTTTCTCATTGATAACTAGATACTAACTATAGCTTTTTGAGGAAATCCGAGATAATCACTGCTCAGAAATTCTTGTCCCATTTGCAGTGGCTGGTGTGTGCAAGTACTTGATTTATGAACTATTTCAGCAGTCCCTGCAGTAAGCAGTCACAATGCCTACATAAAGCACTTCCTTCTCCATTAAGCCAAGTGGCAGACTGGAGTGTTGACCAGTGTGCAGATACAACAGGAGTAACATTTTGTCTGTGTCTCTGTGTGCCTGCCTTCCCTTGCCAGAAAGCGCTGACCCAGTCGAAACAGCACGTGCTCTACAGGCCCATATATTTGTGTGTGCACTCAGACAGAGGGGCTAGAATACATAGATAGTTCTGATTAATTTTTTTATGTTCCTCTGGCCAGCTTCTTTAATCTCTTAGTACCACAAAATGAGGCACTGATGATCTAATATTTATCCTCTGAGGATAAACTTTTTTTATCAGCCTGGTATGAGAACTTCAGGTTGTGGCTGAGGTGTTTATAGCAGATGATTATTATAACAAGACCATTCAAAAGCTGACATCAATATTTTTCATTTTTACCTTGTCCCAGACTCCCAGAGTAATAAAGAAATAGATTGTATTTCTACTCCAAAGGAGCACACCTAGATAAGACTCACCAAGGCAAGGAATTTTTTAAGCAATCTTATCTTGATCAGTTTTGGACCCAAATCAACAATGAGAATAATTTTAACAAAATCTATGGACCTGGGCTGAATTGCATTGGATTAACAATGTGATACCTTATTTGTCACAGTAACTATGGAAAAAAAGGCACTTAAGAAAAACATTACAGAGCTGCCTAAATAATATTGTAGCCTGGTTGCATAGAGTGAGAGTATTAAACACTGGACTGAGGTGATTGGAAATTGCTGTCAGCAAAGCCATATGTCTTAATAGAGATGCTAACAACAATAAAAAATAATTAACCTTAAATTCTTAGATATTAATTTCTAAACTTTAAAATTATTATTAGTTTTCTGCAAACAATCACACACACACACACACACACACACACAAAGTTAAGCATTCCCTGGGAAGCTGATATTAAAAGAAATAATTAATTTTAAAGTGAGCTCTCTTCCAATTAATGAAATGGTTATGGTATGGAAGCAGGTCTTAAATGTTTATACTTTGGCACAAAGTTGCCTGCACATTCAAAGTGTCAGGTTTCATACTTTCAATCAACTACAAAAAAGTGGGTTATTAAAAATTACCTTATTTCATCAAAAGATATTACAAGCATATTTTAAAGATACCAACAAACAAATAGTATTTTTTAGATCTTGTTATATATTTTTCTTCTCCACAGGAAGAAAACATATTTTGGTCAGCATAAATTTATGATTAAAAAAAAAAGAAATATTGTGGTGGTGAATAATCTTAAAATTACTGAAACCCAAAGGATATGTTCAGAAATAGACAGTATCCTTTTATGTTATTAGATTAATGTAGCACCATAAAAATCATGTGCACTTCAAAATCTTGATACAAAATGAAAGATATAGACTTGTGGAGCAATCAACAATTTTTTAAGAAGGGATTTTTTTTAAAGGTGTGTAAGTGTCAAGGTCACCTCGTGTTTTCGTTAAATATATGGTTCAGCAAACATATTGAACCAAATTATTTGCTAACTACTGCTGCTGCCTAACAAGGTATGCTATAACGTACAGGATAGTCCTTCTACCATTCAGAAGGTGGTACAATTTAGTTGGGAGAAATGTTTAATTTAACCTTGTAACTCATGTTGAGGTGGAGTCTGGATATGGCATGATTAAAATTACCCATTTCTCAAAACTGTATAAAGCCAAACTAAAATATTGCTTCCAACTCCCAGTCTAATACATAGTACTTTATCTATGAAGCTGAACTTGTATAAAAGTAATTTATAAAAACTGCAAAAAATGGTTAGCACCCAAAAAAACTCTATCATGTATGAAACTCTAAATGATTGTCAAATAGCCACTTCAGAGATCACTGACTTCTCCCAATGTTAAAGCTAAACATTTGACTAGAAACTAAACCTACAGTACTCCAAAACCTAACTGGAATGTAAATACATGTGTTTAAGACTTCTACACCTTCTCAAAGAAGATTTAAAGGCATAAAATAGTGTTCTGATGTTACTTCTTCTTCCAAACTTGGAAAATTCTGTGTCACTTTAATTTGTTTTTGCTGGTTTTACTGAGCAATGAAGTGAAATGTGTCTTTGAGGTCTAACCCTCAGTTACACAAATTTAGGACTTCAATTGAAGTGTTCCTGCAGCAACGAGAGGAGGAAGTTCTCCAAACTAACAAGCATGAACTAGACTGTTGCTTCTCAGCTTGGACCTGTGGTCTTTAGAGAAGGCCAAAATAATATCCTGGTCTCATGCAGTTCTCTGGATCATTCTATATGTACTACAATGTGCTGTAAGCACAACTTGCATTTGAAGAATTGGTACAGATCCCTGAGAAAAGCAAATCCATTGGAAAAATAGATATTGTTTAATAGTACCACTTTGACATGTTTTGAACCTTCTTTAGGGAAAAAAAATACCAACTGATGTAGTCTTTTTTTCTTTTTTTCTGATGTGAATGATTTGATTTTGTCACAATTGCAACCATAAATATACTTTGGGATTTTAAGTGCATATCTAGGGTTGATTACAATTAGAAAAGTTTTGGGGTTTTTTTGACAACTCTACCCAATTCCCCAGCAATTCAGCATTCCTCAAGTCACCATAACATTACTTGTGAGCACTGAGTTCAAAAGAATCCCACTGTGGAGCGATGTTCTTCCAGTAACTGCTGCAGCAGTTAGACTTTCACTCTATGGTAGTACGGGTGCTAAGCGAGTCAGCGGCAGCTCTCTTCAGCCTTGTGCACAATTCTCATCGTTCCCATGTATCCAGAAGCAAATCTGGGCGTATTTGAGAGGAGTAATTCTTACTGCTACATTGTAATCCTGCTGTTCACCATTGACATCCACCCACTGATGGCCTGAGTAAACAGCGATGATCTTGCGCTTCCACTTCTTTTTGTTCGGCTCCTTGAGACGGAGATAGACGCCGGATCCAGTGGAGCCAGGCTCAGCATCACAGTACTGATAAAAGAGATCATTGGACTCATCAGAAATGCTACAAAATCTATAGACCAGCTGCCCAGATCGATCGTTGTCAAAGCCTGAGAAGTGGATCATGCTCCCAGGCATCATTTTGATGGTCGGGCTGATTCCCAGTTCCATGTATTTCCTTTTGTGGGGACGCTTGAGCTCAAGAACAGCGTAATCATAATCCATGGCAATATCCCCAGAGACACCCTTAAACCAGCCTTTTGGGATGTGGGTACTCTTCACCCTGGTCCACTGGAAGGAGGGCATGCCATCCGAGGTCCCCTGTTTCCTCCCAGATCTCCGCTGCTTTCTCCCACCCCCTTTGGATTGTCGCCTTTGTGTGCCAACTGTGGCAACTTCGGGATCCTCTTGGGCTACAGGAACTTCTCTCCTACTTCTTTTAGCACCTTTGCGTTTCCTGCCATCGCCTCTGGATTTCGTCTTCATCAGGCCCACCCTCAGTCTTTTGCTGCCCTTGACATAATCCTTGCCGTTGTGCAGGCAGTGGGCAGCTGTTAGCACGTGCTTGGGGGAAATGAGGATGCCGCTACAGCCGGTGGAGATCTTCACAGCTGTGTTGAATGGAAAGTTGGTCATAAACCTCTTGTCGTAGATGCTGAACCTACTGTCCGTTCCATAGATCTGCCTCTTCTTTCTTGGAGACCTTCGTGTGGTTGTGTTTCCAGCTGGGTCATGCACTAGTCCAAGGACATTCACTTCAGTCAGTGTCCGTGTGCCGTTTTCAAAAATGGTCTCATAGGACAAGAGGTCCTTCAAGTCAGACAAGCTTGGCACCGGCAATTTTCTTTGACATTCAATTCCACATACACTGTTCAGCTCTAATTCGGTTCTTGCTTCAAATTTAGGGCTGTCAAGGGAGAAAGTTCTTTTCCTCACAATCTGGGGAATCTTCTTTAAGTGCCAAGTAAAATCTTGTTCAGTTTCTGTTCCTTCAGTGAGACCCAATATAGGTATGAAAAATATGAATAGCAGTAACTTGTGCTCCATTTTATCTATTTTTGTTTCTAAAACAAGAAAGAGAGATTTGAAAATACACATTGGAAATATACACAGTTATATTAATGTCTTCAAAGTATAATCATGCAATATTAGCACTGATATCAGTGGAACAGAATTTAGTACTCTGCTCAAAATAGAAATGCCTCAGATATACCCTGTATTGCCTCTGACACTTCCAACGGTCTCCAGCAAGATGGCTGTTGACAAGTCAGCCAGCATCCATGCTGGGTTACCTAATGGAAAGTGGAAACAGCTGAGTTTTACCTGCTTGTCCCTCCATGGGGCAAGTCTGAGTGAGTCCACTCTGTACAATACCCTGGTTTTATTTATCCCATAGGATAAATTATGTCTTATGCTTCTGCTTCTCTTCTCTATAGCTTCTGCTGGTAGGTAGAACACGGTTGACAATCTCCAATGTATTCAAAAGTCACATTCAAAAGTTGGCATCCAGGCACTAATGAACATACAGACTACCTTCATGTGACGTAGGAACCCTTAGGTAAACAGACTGATGGTGCTTTTTCATGTAATGACCAGAAAGTAGCAGCTTTAAGTGATCTACAAGTTACCAGTGGTTTTGCATTACCCACACAGGTAAGACCTGTGAATCTACCTGCTATGGAAAATGGCACCTTGCTAATTGCTCTCCCAAGGATCCAACTTAGAAAGATCTCCTTTCCCCTTTAAAAGTTGTCTGTATGTGACAGATGGAGCGATTTGGACACCTAAACAAATTGGCAAGTCCCATTTTTAAGTCTTTGAGCTTCTGTTGCTCTTAAAAGGCATGGGTCTCCTGCAGATCTTGTGTTGTATCTCCCTATGTGCCGTGGCCACCAAAACCTCATTCATTTCCTACGCATGGGTGTCTGAATCTGTCTCAGAATGTCAGAGAATTTCAAAACCCATGGTTGAAGGGGACAAATAAGTGAGGAAAGTAGAAGGTTGATGGTCTGGAGGAGTCTGGCCAAGTAGGAGGGACAAGTCTGCTGACTCATCACATGCCCTTTTCCTGCAGGATCCCAGAAAGGCTGCAGGAACCATGTTCTCTGTGCCTTGTGTGGAAAACTCCACCTAGATGGGGCGATGCACCACACAAAGAGCTGATATTTTAATTGGGAAAGACAAAAAACAGTTTTATTTCCATCTGTAGTTGGAAAACACTTCAGAAAGAACATAAAAGTTGTTAGAAGTCTGTGTCAGAGCCTGAAACTGAAGAAGTCTTGGTTCAGAGCTCAAAACATTACTGAAAAGAGCATTTTCTCCTTTGGCAGCAGTGATGTCAGTGGCATCACCCAACTTCTGGTCGCTGGCATTGGGAAAGCTGGGCTCTGTTCTCGTATCCTTCATCCCAATTAGATGGAAACCTCAGCTGTGCAGAAAGACAGGGCCTATGATTAAACTTTAAAAGCCAAGCAATTCAAGGATATGTATGTGGTTAAGCTCCCTGGTTTGTAATGGCAGTGTAAAGCAGGGCAAGGACAACCAACCCCTTTCCTTTTCTTGAGCTTAGTTTAGAATGCGGGTGCTGCTACCCAGTGAAACAGCCTGGTTACAAGCTAACTAAAGATCTGGCATGAAAAAAGAAGAGTATGTGTGCAGCATGGAAAAAAAAGAAGTGGAAACATCACTCTAAAAGCTGTATCATGGACCAACAATTCCTATAGTCTTGAGGCATCTTCACCATATAGACACAGTGCTTGTCTATAAGGGGTAACAATAATCCCGTTTTAGCTAAGCACTACAGTTCGAACACATCTTGTTGCTTCTGATGCCAAATTCCAAGGGTGGCTTTGTTTTAGCTTATTTTTTGTCACTTTTCACCTTCATCTGCATGGAACACAGCTTTGACCCGGAGTTTACTTACTGTATTGTAAAATATGGTTTAAAGTAGCTAACTGGGGTGTTGGAGAAGGTGTGTCGACCTGGAGATTACAGTGACTACAGACCTGAGATCTGGGGTATATGCAGTCGTACTAAACAATATCTGAAGGGTTTTTGCACCCCAGGTGCAACATTTTGCAGACACCAGTTGACCATAGCAGTTTAGGTTATTGGTATAGTAGAAATGCGTATATTGAAACATTAATTTTTCTACACAAAATTATCTTCAAAGTATTAGTTTGGTTATTGCTCAATTAGTACTCAATTTTAAAAGGAATTATAATGTTACATATAAATATAAATTATAAGGTTTCAAAATAAAGAAATACTATGATAAGAACAAGAGAATATCTTTCCTGGCCTGACCAAAGGTCCACTTCACCTAAAATCCTGTTTCTGACCCTGGCCAAAGGCAGATGTCTAGGGTAGAGTGCATGAATAGGACAACCATGTATGTCCTTCCTTCCTCATAGTCCCTTAACTTACAACCAGTTGCATCTCAGGGACTTTAAACCAGACATAGTTTCTGTAGTGTCAGG
The DNA here is from genome assembly GCA_020800305.1 of Porphyrio hochstetteri. Taxonomy (NCBI): domain Eukaryota; kingdom Metazoa; phylum Chordata; class Aves; order Gruiformes; family Rallidae; genus Porphyrio; species Porphyrio hochstetteri. The sequence continues at coordinate 87,934,130 of CM036907.1, forward strand.
AAGCCTGAGTGGATTTCCCTTCCACAACAGCCCAGTGTTCCCTTGAACCCATATAAAATTTTGTATCCACAATGCTCTGCATCTGCTTCAAGTAGTTCCACATCTTAACATGCAACACATGTTGTATGAGGAAACATCTCCTTTTCTTTAGTTGCAGCCTGTCACAAACTGGATTGGTTTCATGATAAATGATGTGATATTACTGTGGAAAAGCTGATTTTAATTTGCTTTGCCCTACTATAGCTGTTGAACAGATAAAAGGTATTAAGAAATGCAGTTCTACCAGGATTGAGAATGCCCATTCTGTGTTTTTTCCTAGAATGCACCTCCCTTCCTCAGGGTCCGGGTGTTTGATATCTTTCTGGAGCTGAATTTTGTCAGCCCTAAGGAAAGTTCATTCACTAACTGCTAGCTTATATAGAAAGTCTGAGAGGTGCCTGGGTTGATGTAATTCCACTGCGGTGGCTGAAGTCTTTGCAGCTGGACCCGTAACTATCTTTGCTTTGTAAAGAGCCTTTCTGCAGCAAATGGGTGGAGTACTATTGTTCCTTCTGCCACTCTTTAAAAAGAAAAAAACCCGAAACACACAACCCTCCACTAATGCACTGGAGCCTCCCATGTGAAATGCTATACTTGAGTGCTTGCTACTTACAAAGGCAGCCTTCAGAGCCAAGATTTTCATCATTTATAACAAACCACTTGCTGCTCGTAATGAACTACACTTCAGTAGAACTGGAAGAAGTCCAAGCGAAGGAACTCAATGAAAACAGTAATTCTCATTACAGACCAGAGCGGTGGTCCTACTAGGCAGCATTGTCATTTAAAGCCATGCACTTAAGCTCTGTTTACCAATCTAGTCTCTGCTGTTTAAGCAAGGCCAACTTGAAGCATGGGAAACATCAGTGCTTGCCATGGTTCAGTACAGGTTTCTCTTGCCAGATGATGGAGATGGAAATGTGCAGACCCCTGCAAAGACCCTCTTTGAGAGAGAGAGAGAGAGAATACAGCTTCCAGAGGAGCAATGGCCCTGAGGCGACTACAAGCTGGTTGCAAGAAAAAACCCCTCAACGTCTTACTCTCACTTTCTGCCACATTGTGCTCCACTTTTCCTCCAAACCCCAAGCTGCTCTGCCCTTTCCTTTCCTTCACTCCTTTCCCATACAAATTTTGGGTTGGCTTACAGTAATTAGAAGTCTTCAGTCGGCTCTGTCTTTATGGCAGGAAAAATTGCTTCAGAGAAGGCAGAAGATGGAAACTAGAAAGTGAGAGAGGCACCTTCAGCTCCATGAAAATGTCGAAATCCTTCCCCCAGTTTCCAAACCCAGCTGATAATGGTGAGGATTGTATGTATGCAATTAAATGAATCTCCATCTGTTCTTATTCCAACATAAAATCTTTTTGCATTCACAGCACAAAACCTACCCATCTCCTAAATTTTCAGCATAGCCTTCAAATATCTTACACTAGCAGAATGCATCTCAAATGCTCAGGGGAAGGCTTGTAGTCAAGCACAACTAGAATATGCTTCTCTTCAGACTACCTCAGAATGAATTTACATATCAGAAGAAAAGTGATGTCCAGCCACCTGGCAGCAGTTTATTTTGGTCTGTTCAGTTGCAGCTTCTGCTCTGGGGTTTCCTTCTTATTGTAGGAAAGTCAGCACATTTCAAACTAAGCTTGCATAGTTTTAAATGCAATTTTCAGACCATAAAACATTAGAGGCTGCTACACTGACCAGCTCCTTTAACTGCTTTTGGCCTTATTCTTGAAACGGTCTGAAAGTTGGAATTCAGAGTTCTACTCTGACAAAGCGAAATAGATAGCAAACTTTGGAAGCCTCACACTCCCTACAAGAAACCATTACTCTAACCTTACCCACCACTGCCCCCTTCACTCCTCCGGCTGTGCTCACTCTCTACATTGGCGCACAGGTTTCCCCCTCCGCTCCCGACTTGGGGAGCAGACCCCAGTGCGGCTCCCGGCTCTTAGAGAGTTCCCGAAGCCCCAGTAGGCATAAGGAAAAACTGTTTTTACGCGGTCGGCGTGGCAGCTCATTCCTGAAGTCACACACGCAGGTGGAAACAGGGAACAGGGGGATGACTGGCAGTGGGGACAGGGGCTTCACCTCCGACGGGCTTTTCCCTTTCCCGGCCGCCCCCGCCGCAGCCGCGGGGTGGCGCGCCCGGACAGCCGGCGCCCGGGCAGCCGCGGCCGGCACGGCTTCAGCGGCTGCCTGCGATCCCCCGGGTCCCGAGCTGGCCCCACAGCAGCCGCCGCTCCTCCCAACCCTCCCCGCCGCCGGGCTCTTCTCCCCGCTCCTCCGGGACGGGGGAGGGTTGGTGGACGTGGGGGGAAGGGAGGTCGCGTCCCGGCTGTTGCTCCGCTGCTGTGCGGCTCGGGGGGTCGAGCGCTGCTAACAGGGGCGGCCCCGGGCAGCGGCTCCCGGGACGGGAGCTGGAGGGCACCGCCTGGGAACCAGCCGGAGGAACGTGGGGACTAGGGGGTTTTGCTGGGATAGCCGCTTTTCCACTGCCCGCTGCGCTTCTGCCGTGTTAAAGCCCAGGGTTTTCCTGGAAGAAGCCGAGGACGTGGAGAGAAAGGTTTTAACTCCACAGCCCTTTAGCCATCCCCTGGTCCTGCTTCCCGAGGGAGGCTCCGCTTTTCCGCGTGTGATCCAAAGGAGTTCCCTTTCTCCGGAGCCTGCAAGTTAGATACCTTGGCACGGCTTTTTTTGCCATTCCAAGATAAATCTGCTTCCAGCAGTGACCAATCTGGATGAAATTAGTGTCAATTCCAGAAGAGCATGGGGATGGTAGCGCGAATACTGAGGGGATGAATCAGAATTAAAGGAGAGGTTGTTTTGAAGGATGAAGAGGTTCCTTGCCTGCTCCCCGCAGAAGACACAGCACAGAGACAACCCCCTGAAAACCCAGTAAATATGCCCCTTGCTTTCGTCCCGTTACCCGTCTTGTGAAACAGCATCAAATAAAAAAAAAAGGGGGGGGGGGGGGGGGGAATCAAAGGAACGTCTCATTTTAGTCCTATCAAAAATATATCCACCAGGCTAAAGAGGTAGGAGATTTACAGAAAACCCTTCAGCTGCTGAGCCCAAGCTACTGACACCGCTCAGCCCCATCATTTTCTAAAACGACCCGTGTAGGAAGAACGACATCGGAAAAAAAAAAAAAAAAAGAGATGACTTTACGGACGGTAATTCGGGCTGCCCGGTTCCCGGTCCCCCGCTGCCCCGGCTCCGGACAGCCATCCTCAGTCCCCATCCCCAGCTCCCTGCCTCCCACCCAGCGCTGCCTTGACGAGGTCTCTCGGGGCAGCCTTTTCCCCCATGGCCGGCGTCCGGAAGGGTTTCTTTCATACCTGACAGCCCGCAGGACGAACGGAGGGGAAGGCGGCCACAGCCCCGAGGCGCAGGCTCCCCGCTCCGCGCCGCCCGCCCGCCGCCCAGCGCCCGCGGCTACTGAGGACCGGGCGGGGGGAGCGGGCAGGTCTTCCCAGACGGGGGAGGGGATGGAAAAAAGAAGGGGAAAAAAAAAGGAGGCGAGAGGGAGGAGGCCGGGAGGGTGAGAGGGGGAGGGCTGAGGGGAGCGGAGGCAGATCCCGGTATCTCCTTGGATGGGAAGGGAAGAAGGGGCTCTGCCCGCGGGGCGGGGAGGCGCATCGCCCCAGGGGAGGCTTCTTCTCGGCTCCGGGCGGAGAGCCGGGGTGACCCGCTCGGGGACGGGGTGGGAGAGGCTGGCGGAGGGAGGCGGAGACAAGCGGGGAGGCGGAGGGTCCCCGTCCCGGGGGAAACGGCAGGAGGGCGTGCCGCGCCACCTGCGTGGGGTCGGGGCTGCCGGGCACGACGGGGCTGGGCGGCAGCGGCGGCGGTGGTGCCAGTGAGGGGGGGCCGCTCCGGCCTGACCTGCCGCAGGGCTCCTGGGGAAAGCGAGGAGCGGCTGCCGGCTCCACTGGAGGATCCTTGAGCCGAGCCGGGCCTTGAGGCTGCGGGTAGTAGAGTTCACCCTAGCCGTGGCCGGTTCCCTGCCCTCGCCCCTCAGGAGCGGCCCGACCTCCCACCTTCCCGTCCCCGCTCCTATGGGGCTCCCCCTTCCCCGCTTCTCCGAGGCACCCTTCTCCTCCCCATCCCTGCTCCTCAGGGCCTCAGAGGCCAGGTGAGAAGTGCCTCCCCCCTTTCCACATCACTGTTCACCCCTCTCTGCTTTCCCATGGTGTGCCTTTTGTCTCTTCTCCCAAGGCAGAAATCTTTGGGCGGTGGTCGACTCTCCATTGCACTACAAGGTCCTCCCCAAAGTTTCCCACTGCTACACAGATGTGCAACGTGAGAAACCTCATTCACTAAGTGCTTTTGCAAGTGCTTAACCTGAGTTAAGCTCAAAGAGCTCATCAGCTGAAAATTCAGCTAGATGAGGGCCCACTGATTTGTCAAAACTGGCAGGGAATCTGTGGTGTTGCTGGAGATCAGACTGAGATCTCTGGTGTGCTGTTTTGTGGTCTAAACCACAGGCATAGCCTTCCTTTAAAAGACTTAACTTCTGAAATTTAGGGGAACCCGTTACATAGACAGGTTGGAAATAAGGCTTTGGCAGGTAACTGTGGCCTGCAGTTTCACTTTGAAGGCTGAGGTTGATTGCTTTGAAATGTACGTTTTGTTTGCGGTTCTGGTTTTGTGTTGTTGCCTGTGTGTGCAACATAAAGCCAGAGGGTCATAATAATTATTCATATGCCTGAGAAAACAAGCTGAAGAACTCCAAGTCTAAGTAACAAGGCAAGGCAGAAATGAGTGTAAGGTAAAGTTTTGCAAGCACTTTCTGGAACATAAGAGTTTCTGTACTGGGTCAGACCACGGGCTGGCCCAGCATCATGTCGCATGACCTTGCCATTTACTAATGCGATGGTCCCCTCCAGCGCTTCCCCTGCAGCCAATATGTCAAACCCAGAGACTTTTCTGAGGCAGATGTTTCTATGACCTTAGTAACCTTCACCAGACTTCTCTGTGAGGCACTTGCCCATCTTCCTTTAAACCTACATAGATCTGTAGCACCCACAGCCTTATGTGGGGACAAGTTCCACAGATGAACCACATGTTGTGCAAAAGTCCTTTTGTGTATTTTAAACCTGGCTACTGCTGGCTTCCTTTGATGCTCACTAGGTCTTTATCGTGTGCCCTGTAGCCACTTTCCTGTCCTGAAGGATTCTAGCTAAGTTAGCTGTGCTTTATATGAAAGCATATGGTCCTGATGTGCAGGGACCAAAACAGCATCTGAAGGATGATGTAGCTAAACACTCCTTGGCAGTGGCAAGTAGAAAATAAGGAGCAATAACTCCTTGCACTGGACATTTTTGTTGAGCAACAACAACTAAATCTTGGGAGGTTCAGACTGGACATGGGGGAAAATTTCTTCACCAAAAGGGACATACAACACTGGAACAAATTGCCCAGACAAGTTGTGGAATCACCATCCTTGGTGGTTTCCAACACTCAGCTAGACAAAGTAATAGCTGATTTGATCTAGTGTTGGCAGTAGGCCTGCATCAAGAGGAAGGTTGGACTGGGTGACCTGCAGAGGTCCCTCTCAACCAATATTTCTATAATTCTTTACCTACACAGAAGATGGAATCAAAATACAGTTTTCTGTGGCAACAAAAAGGTAATTTTTGTTCTCTACTGATTTCTTAACTCTTTCTAGTATTTGTTGTAATTTTTGGCAGCTGTTGAGCACCAGGCTGATGTTTCCATGGAGCCATTTTCAAAACTCCAGGACTCTCTGTCCTAAGAAGAAATGACCAGATCAGAACCTTCCTTCTCATAACCAAAGTAAGGACCATTTTCCCCCTTCTGCATCACTTTGCATTTATCTACACGGAACTCCATCTGCCATTTTATTTCTTGGTACCTTCTGTAAACTTCTCTGCAGATCTTTAAGGTAGTCTCATCTTTATTAACCTAAATTACTTGATAGCCTCATCAGACTTTTTGCCCTGACTGCTCATCCCTTTTCCAGATCACTTATGAGTATGCTGAATAGCACAGGGCACAGCAGGTTGTTATTGGCAACTTATCATCCCTACAAGAACTGATCCCTTAGTCCTGTATTTTTCTTCTCATCCTTCAGGAAGCTAGGCTGGCAGAAGTTCCTTTCTGTTCGTTGAACCCCAGGTGATGGGATCTGTGCACTTCTGCTGCATCACTCCACTCGCTCCTGCTTTCAGAATCTGGGAGGGATAATTTTTTTTGTGCTTGCTTTTTTTGACCTGAAAGACTGGCTAATAATAATAGGTTTCTGCTTTCACACTCCTCTGTCTTTTCAGATGACACTCATTAAAATCTCTCAAGATTGTAAAAAAAAAAATTTAAGAAAAATTAGAATACATGTTGGAACATAACTTGTGTTTTTTAATTATTAATAAAAAAGTTCTTCAATCTTGTTTCATTACCAACACTTAACTCTTGCAATAAAAATGATATACTTTGGATAATTCTTTGAAAAAAATTAGAAACTTTAAAAAAAAATCACATTAAAGACTTTCTCAAAATATAGTTTGCAAAAGAGATGAGGAATATATATTTCAGAGTACTGATTCTTTAGAAACACACTGTATAATATACATGGTAGGCTGTAAAAATATAATTGTTGGAAAAGTTCCAGCATGCTAATTTTATCCTTCAGAAGTAATTTTATCTCATTAGAAGATTAGTGAGCCCTTTTGGTATTTCTACATGTTCCAAAAATAAATTTGACATCATGTACCAACTGAGAGATGTTCACTTGGAGCTGAGCTTTGAAAGGCTGATACCTAAAACTAAAAAAAAAAAAAAAACCTGTTGGAGAAAAAAAAAGCAGGTCTACATTAACATCAAGAATATACTGACTTTATATAAAAAAAATCATATTTACAAATAAAATACAGGAAAGGAAAAAAGTGCAAGTTTTCACCATCAGGTTTGTACCCTGGATTTGGGTGAATTCACAGAACTGTAGTATTCTTATCTCAGGGGCTGTAATCCACAAAATTAGCAACAAAATGTTCCCAAATAAGCTTCTCCTAGATTTTTTTTTTCAGGTAGAAATTTGAGATAGGAGCTTCAGTTTTTCTTGTGGGAAATATATGCTGAGCATGGATGTACCAGCTGGGCAGGTGCTCCTGGAATGTCATCTGGCTTCTCAACGGTGGAGTAAGGCGCTCTGCTCACACGTGGGTCTTGAATATGTGTGGAAAACGTTGGGTTGTGGCAACAATGTGCGTTGTCTGCAAATCTCAGAGTTGTATTCCGTGCAGTGCATTGTGCCTCAGCAAAATGCTACTTCACGTATCACCCGTGGGGAGAGAAAACAGCCAGGTACAACTCAGGAAAACCAGAACAAGGTTCATAGATGTCAGAAAGAATGCCAACGCCTGTAACAACATTAAAATATCAGTGCATAGTCCCTAGCCATATCCTACAAGTAGTCAGCTTTAATCTCGTCCTTTCTTCAGCCCTTCTTCTACTCGTGTATACACTTATGCATGTACTTTTATTCCAGAACTAGTGATTACTTGGAGGGTGCAGATATCTCCCTTTCCTTCTCACTTTATTCTCAAGCTACCTCTGGGTACTCTTCCAGCTCAGCTGATACCATACATTTCACTTCTTTTCTACTTTTTTTGTCCCAAGAAGACTGTTTTTTATGAGCTTTATCACATTTCCAGTCCCCAAACGCTAAACTTGGGATAACTCATTGTCTCACGATGAATGGACATGAGATAATTCCTACTGCTTTCAGAACAAAGGGGTATGAAATACAATGGGTCTTTCTTACAGGATCAAGAATGGTCTCCATGGTAGTGTCTCTTCTGTGGCAGCTTGTTGCCACACAAGTCCTTTTGTTTTGTGGATCAGTTGGGGTCTGGTTATTGTGCTGTTCAGAGGTTCCTGTGACACAATGCTGACTGGTTACACTAAAATACTGAGTGAAACAGACCTCTGTTAGAGACCCTGGCTTTGAGGACCTGGAAGAGACACAAGAACTGCAATAAATTGCATCATTTTTTAAGAGTGTGGGCAGTGAGGACAAAGAGTAACATCAACGAAACAGCATCACGAGCTCAGGAGGATTCTGCATAGACCAATGGACTATTGCTGTACCAGCTAGTTAGACATTTTAAGTCAGGTAGAGGTGTATGAGTGCAATGTCATCAACAGAAGAACTTGCAGCTGACAAAAAGGAGGGATGTGGACCTTGAGGTGTCTAGTTGTGACCTGAGGTTCACAATATGAGTTTATGAACTAGATATATTGGTAAATAAATAAGCTTGGGAAAAAAACCCAAACAATATTAGTACAAACAGATAAGATCCCATTTATGAGATAAAACTATGTTAAGCTTGTGGTCAGATCAAGATGATGCTTCCTTCAATAAGGCAGCAAGCAAAAATAAATGTGGAATGTGTAAACATATGACCCATAGGAGAGAGGCTTTTCTAATTGTGCAGTATGGAAGTGAGGCAATAGTCCAGCTACCACACAACTCCTGCCCTTTATAATTTTTGTCTCAACAGCAGTTGTAAGTAAAGATGGACAGGTTCGTTGTTCTGACATTTGTAAGTTTAGTAGAAAAGCAGAGTTGATTATTCACTCATCTTTGCTGAAAGAGAAAAACCTACAATTCTTACCTGATGTATATCATCACGGATATTTTATATATTTATTTTTATATATATATATATATATAAAAAAATTTTCCTTGAGGAAAAATTCCATAAGAAGAGGTACTTCTGGAGATGTGTCAGATGGCAAATATTTTTACACACAAAATGCATTGGCAGGTTGCAGGCAGGTACTGTTAAGAAGGAAAAAACCCAGAACCGCACCATTTTTGTGGGTATACTACTTTGAAGGAAACAATTTTCCCCAACTGGCATTCCCATTGCACTCAGCACACCAGCAGCTTTACTGGAAAATCAGTGAACTGTAGATGGTAATACAGCATACTGTGATATGGATAAATGACATTTTGATGTGAGAAGAAAAGAAGTGCATGACCAGAGACTGAGAAGCTTTGGAAAAAAGTCCAATTTTGCCTGGCTAAAGCTGAATATTCGTTCCCTCCCCAAGTCTCTAAATTCCTATAATGGAAACAGCATACCACAGAGGAAAGTTAATAGAGTGACGTTGACATGTTAGATAAAATAAGCTTTAAGCTACCATCAGCATGATTGACCCAACAGAGGGGAAAGCAATTCCAGGAAAGATGAACTGGCGAGGGACACGGTGCCTAATCTCGCTATTCAAACCAGCAGAGAGTCAGTGGCAGTGAAACGCACATCTTCAACATCTGAGAAATCAGAGGAATTAGCAGCAATATGTTACTGGAGAAATGAGCCTGAGGGAGCTGGGGCTGTTCAGCCTGGAGAAGAGGAGGCTGAGGGGAGGCCTTATCACTCTCTACAGCTACCCGAAAGGAGGTTGTAGCGAGGCAGGGGTTGGCCTTTTTTCCCTGGTGACTAGTGATAGAACAAGAGGGAATAGTCTCAAGTGGTGCCAGGGGAGGTTCAGATTGAATATTAGGAAAAAAATTCTTCACTAAAAGAGTGATGAAGCATCAGAACAGGCTGCCCAGGGAGGTGGGGGAGTCACTGTCCCTGGGGGTGTTTAGAAAATGGGTAGAGCTTCAGGAGATGGTTTAGTGGTTACGGTTGAGTAGGGCTAATGGTTGGACTTGATGATCTTGAAGTTCTTTTCCAACCTTGATGATACTATGATTTAAAATGTGACATATGATGTAAAATGAGTGTCTGTGGTACTTCCAAACAGAATATTGAGGCAACCTTCCTCTAGAAGTAGGAACAAAGCAGGAAGAGGTGCAGCAACAGAAACTGCATTTTCAAGACCTGAAAAAAAATTCAATAAAAGGGGGATGTTGACCTTAATCCATGGGTAGCAGGGAGTATTGTCTTTGTTGTCGGCATTAACTGAAGGTGACCATAAACCGCTTTACTGCTATCACAAACACACCCAGGAGAGTACAAAATTAATTTTTCAGCTATAGCTGCATGACTTATAAATTGAATACAGACCTGAGGGGAAAAAACACACCTTAAAAGGACCATTTACTTAACCACATTCCAGAACAGTATCCCATCAAATTTTTGTTTGTTTGTTCTTAGTAAACAGTAGGTATGAAATCAGAGCCGAAGAAAACTTGGTGATACTGTTTTAAAATTGTATTCCTAACCCTGAAATAGTGGGATGTTTCTGCTAAAATTATTAACAGTGTAATAGCTACCAACGTTGGAATTTTTAAGGTTTCACTTTAGACTTTATATTCCACTGAAGCGAACACAGGCATTTTATACCTCTCCGAGCTATAATTACTATTAGGAAAACAACGCTGTATTTATTGCCAAAACCTGTGGTGAATACAGCGTGGGGGTTGCCAAGCAGGCCTTGTTGCCGTCCAGAGCACGTTAAGTGTACATTATCTTTAAGTCTCTGAAGCTGGCAGGAGAAACTAGGACCAAACAACATCCAGGACTCATTTTTAATGCAATCTTCTGTTTTGCAGCCCATATATCTCCCTCCTGTGTCTTCTATTGGTGTGTTCTCACTGACCTCCAGTGCGTTAGGCAGAGCTCAGTCATGCTGGCAACTGAGGGGAGGTACAGCTGCAGCTAAAGTAACGGGGGACCGTTCTTGTGGGTGATACTATGCAGGAGATTGAAGTTAATGCTCATAACTGTCCTTCTTGGCTCTCAAAAGTCTTTGCATATTTCTAATAGTTTTAAAGCTGTCTGTAGGTTTTCAGCTTGCTGCTGGAATCATTTCCACATGCTAACAACTCAGTGAATAGTTCAACAAGGCAAGAGAAGGCAGAAACATTTCACCCTCATCAGACACCCCTTTGCCGTTTCTCAGTATGGATTTCTGCACAGAATCACATCTCCTGCCTGCTGCTCTGACTGTGCCCTAAGGATTTCTGCAGGCCTGGTGTCGTTCTCAGGAGGTTACAGGCAGAAGTCCCCAAAGGGAACCCTTAGATAAACATGAATGATTTAAGGAGTTTTAGGGGGGGTTTTTTTGGTTGGGTTTTTTTTTTAAGCCTGGCCTAAATTGAATCTTTATCTTAGTAAAGACATTTCCCAAGAATGTCCAGCAAACCATCCTCTTTCAGAGTCACTCGTTACACTTCGAGGTTCAGGGAAGGTGCATCGTCACTCAGTCACAAGGAAACTCACTGGGGCCTCTCTCCAAGGCAACTGTGACAAAGGAAGGGCTTGGAGGGAGCAAGCTACAGCATGCATTTTTCCCCTGTGGCAGGCAAATTAACAGCATGTATTAACTGCCCTGACAAAACCCAAAAGTAGGAATTAGAATACGTCACTGTTGTCTTTTTCAGATAGTGCAAGGTGTTCGGGGTTTTTTTTCACTTTCCAGGTTTGGGATGTGATGCTGGAGATTCAACAAACACATAGTTTCACTTCCTCTGCCCATTACAGTTTTTGCTTCTAATTAACTCCCTAGCCCTGTCTCCTTGCATAGTTTAACTGTATTAAAGGAAAACAGATGTGACAAGATTGACTTTAGAGTGAATTTCATGCAAGTTAAAATAAATGGAAAATTATAGCCCCAACTTGTAATGGAAAACTGATACTCATCTGAAGAATTATCACACATCCACATACCTCTTCTCAGCCAAGATTTTTAAACTAACAACTGCACATGATTCAGGTACCAAATCCTGGTTAACAGTATGTTTTGTCAAAACTCCTGGAGGTGGGTTTGCTGGCCTCTTGTATTTGTACAGACCTCATCTCATTTTCAGCAGAGGCAAACATTTAGAGACATTTGGATTACTACCAGAAGTTGTGGGACTACTTACTGGATAATCCTCCTCTATCAGAGCCAGCACAAGCTATTTGTTTTCATCTGTGGCTTGCACTTCCCCATTTCATTTTCATTAAGATGCCGGTTATTATTAGGATGCCAACTCCTCTCGCTGCCTGTAACATCGTGCAGTATTTTCCACTCATTACGTATTTGAGTGAAACCTATCACACTTTGCATACTTTTGGAATTGCTTCTCTGCTCTTCATTTCACTTCAAAAGGAGTCTCTCTTACTTGATGCTGCCCCTTCAAATCCTTCCTTAAAGCTCTCCCTTCCTGTGACACCTCATGAATAATCACACTCAGGCTACCAATGGGCAGAAACCAAGCACACAGACCATTATCATTTTATTATCTCTCTAATGTAGTCTCCTTTCTGCCTGTATCCCTTTTACCAAATGTATTAGCAGATGATTGTAGAGTCCCAGTTTAGGATGGAGAATTTATAAGCAATGATAACACAAATAATAAATGCATTTTTGTGGCATGGGATGAAATACATGTGCACATACATTACTTCAGTTGCCACAATACTGTTTTTGAAAGAGATCAGAATAAATGAGGTTGCTCTGCTTGTGCCAATACCTATTCTGTTTCAGTCACAATTCCTGACAGCACACTGTTGCAGCAATAACTCTGCATTTCCACTTGAAAAATCTCAGGTTTAGCAATTCATGAACTGCATCTAAAAATACATCCTCATTTGAAAATCTACATTCAAGCTACAGTCTAGAGGCATCTCCTGTTTAAATCTGTTTAGTTCAAATCTATTTAGTCAGTTCAGCATTTTTTGTCTAGGAACACAAAAGATACCTTTGCTGTTCCAGAAAGCATTCTTCCATTTTCCCATGACTTTCATCACTGACTTTGATGACGTTCTGCAATTCAATTATCACTAATACAAGATTTTAAAAAACCCCTATAATTCGTTTACCATGTATCAGCTTTGTACTTCCTTGCCCTTTGACAGTTAGTGCTGAGTAGCAGTAGGAAGCCACTGGCCGCAGTCACATAGATTAGAGAAAGAACTATAGAATTCCAAAAAGCATATGGAAGTGCCTTGTCCTTTGATTTACTTTGGCACATACATGCTGAAGACTACATGCCTAATTTACAGACTTGGAGAACAAAATGGCATTGGCCTTCCAAGTTAAACAAGCACCCAACCAGGAGAAAGGCTTCCCAGTTGCTAACAGCATAATAAAAGGGTGTCCTCTTGGGCAATGTAAAATTCTTCCAGAGAATGAGGGTCCCGAGTGAATGAGAACCTCTCCCGGTTTATTTGAAATTCCTTGTTCAATTTTATTACCCTTCTCAACCCTGGAAAGGTCTCACAGTGTGTAGTCGTTTACTCCAGTCTGGGATGGGCTGTATGAACCTGAGTGGCTGAGCAAAGCTACAGAGCTGTAAGCGTCTCCACAAAGCCTTCCACACTTTTCCTTCAAGATCTGTCCAATGACAGGGAAGGAGTTAAAAAGGAAAGACCTGGGCTGGCTTGCATGCCTGGCATTTAGCACATGACTGGAGATTGCTAGATTCCAAAGTTTTCCACAGTTGGATAGATTTGGCTTGGGATGAATGTGCTTGCAATGCTACCTGGAACTTGCTGAAGGTCTGAATGGGGATGTGGCAGCTAGCAAGATCTAGAAAGGGGCATCTGGCCTCTGCAAACCTCATCAATTTAATCCCCACTGAGGTTCATTTGGCAATTAATTTAAACTTTCCAAGCTCTGCTGTTACACAGGCCTAGAACAAGATAAGCACTGTCCTCACGTTGGCGTAAATACATACGTGTGTACGTTTGCAAAGAAGGGCAAATAATGCAGGCATATGCTATCTGTAAGAATGTTGAGTGCGTAATTTCATTAGGTCGTTTGATTAATTTGAGTATCCCATGGGACAAAAATCCATTCTGTACTTACTAACGTGAGTAATGTAAAGCTAAAGAAGCAAAAGTAATGGGTCAAATTTCCAGGCAAAATTCACTGCAGCCCTCTGATTATTTCAAATTGTGTGTGCAAGCAGAGCCTGTCACAAATGCAATTATGTGTGCAAACTGTTTGAGTGGAGGTCACACCAGCTTCTGCACAGAGAAATTCCCCCCAGGGGGGTAAACTCCTCATCCAGATTATTCATTGGGCTACAGAAAGCCAAGATTTTTAAACACTTTTTAGCAATTTAATAATACATGAATACAACTCCGAGGTTAAAAACTAAAGCACAGAAAACAAAATCCAAAGGGAGTGAGATAAGACTAGTGGACATATCCAGTTCTTTCATTTTTTCTTATGTACATTAGCACAGTCATGCTTTGTTGACTTCAGCAAATTGTATTCCTGCTTAGTAGCACTATTATCTTAACTCTAAAATATTCAATTAAAATTTTCTTGAATGGGATTTGTTAGAAAAATATGATGGCATTCCCAAAGTATGATCCTGACTTCATTTTTTGCTTCTTTATTCTTTCACTTGCCAGAAAGAATTGGAAACCCTGGATTCAGTTCCACTGACTCAGCTCTTCCTAGTAAAACATACAGAATCACAATTGGTTAGTTATGTTTATTAATTCTAGAATGATCTTTTTGAGATCACTCCAGGAAAATTTCTCATTTTATAAAATGTTCATCTTTTGCTTCAATAAAAGATAGTGTTTTGACTTCTAACATATAATTCTAAAAAGAGATAAGATTAATAAATTACTGCCATGAATTACTAAATGTGTGAATAACTATTGGATAAAGGGTTTAGTTTATTGTAGAGTGGGCCAAACTGATTTACCAAAGCTAATTTGCCTGTTTTTTTATTTTTCAAGCCCATTCTGCTATCCAAAGAATAAACCAGTTCTGCTAATGCTTGCAAAAGCAAATTCCACTGCTTTGTAATAAGCAAACATTACAAAACTGACTAAAACATAAAATACTAAATATGTTACTACCCCATGTAGAAATTATATTTTTTTTAAAAAATCAAGTTTTAAACCCATATTGCATCAGAAGTTCAGTGGGTTAAAAGTACTACACCACTAAGTCATCAATTGGCCAGATCACCCAATTTGGAAAAGAAGGAATCAAATCACAGAAGTTAAATGGCCAAAGAATTATCTCTTACTAACCCTACATGAGATGATCAAAGAAACTGAAATTGTTTTAATCAAAACCTTCTTGTTTCTCTCTCATTTCCAGCACATGAATGTGATACTGAAACAGTTGGTAGATGATCTTTCTAACCATCTTGATTTTAGGCCCTAGTTACAGTAATCAACCAAAATGGTAACACTCAGTCTAGATAGTCCTAAATAGTTTCTTAAATTTCAGATTCAGTTGCCAAATTAAGCTTTGTGCTTTGTAGTTGTGAAGCTGATCTGATAAGTGTTGTGGGATGGAGAACCTGCAATGGAGCACACCGGGCTTTTTCAGCCTCCCTTACTGCAGGCATCTTTTGGTGTTTCTCAAAGGTTTTACTTGAAGAAAACTCTGCATATTTCAGGCATTGCTGATTGATAGAGAGAGTATTCAGGTCCTTATTTATGGGCAGAGTGATTTCATATAGGAATGTTAGAGGTTGTCATTTCTCCTGAAGATAGAAAAGGATTTAGAGAAGGTCCTGTTGAGGATGGCTTCTGTGGCATGGCCACTACTGCAGTCTTACGGTCAGTAATGTGGAAGAGGGAGTCTAGGGCTGCCTTTGTAGTAAAAGTCTTCTTGTTTTCCATAAATAGGAGATAGTCATATGATCTACAGTTTTGGGTTTGCATGGCAAGGCTTCGGTAGCAGGGGATGGGGAGGGCGCTATAGGGACGACTCCTGCAAGAAGCTGCTAGAAGTCTCCCTTAGGTCTGACAGAGCAAATGTCAACTGGCTCCAAGACAGACCTGCCACTGGTCAAGGTCAAGCCCACCAGCCAAAGCGGTAGTGGCTCTGGGGTATTTACATATTTAAATACATACATATATAAAAATATACTTAAGGAAGAATGAAAAAAGGAGCAGCAGCTTTTGCAGTCAGAGTGAGAAGATGTGAGAGGAACAATCATGCAGACACCCAGGTCAGTGAAGAAGGAGGGGAGGAGGTGCTCCAGGTGCTGGAGCCAAGATTCCCCTGCAGCCCCTGGAGAAGACCATGGTGAGGAAGGCTGTGCCCCTGCAGCCCATGGAGAATGATGTGGAACAGAGACTCCACCTGTAGCCTGTAGAGGGACCCCATGGTGAAGCAGGTGGAGACACCTGAAGAAGTCTCTGAACCTGTGGGAAGTCTATGCTGGAGCAGGGTCCTGGCAAGACCTGTCACCCCATGGAGACAGGAGCCCTCACTGAAGAAGGTTTGCTGGTAGGACTTGTGACCCTGTGTGGGACTCACACTGGACCAGTATGGTCCTGAAGTTCTGCACTGCATGGAAGGGACCCACGCTGGAGCAGTTCATGAAGGACTTGCAGCCTGTGGGAAGGACTCATATTGGAGAAGTTCATGGAGGACTGTCAGCTGTGGGAGGGACCCCATGCTGGAGCAGGGGCAGAATGTGAAGAGTCATTCCCCTGAGGAGGAAGCAAGGGCTGAGTTGTGTGATGAACTGACTGAACCCTCCATTCCCCACTCCCCTGTGCTGCTCTGGGGGAAGGAGGAAAACTCAGGAGTACAGCCAAGCCCAGGAAGGAGGGAGGGGTGGGATGAAGGTGTTTTTTATATTTGTTCTGATTTCTCATTACTTGACTCTGATTTGTTTGGTAATAAATTAAATTAATTTCCCCAAGTCAAGTCTATTTTGCCCATGACAGTACTTGGTGAGTGATCTCCCTGTCCTTATCTCGATCCAGGAGCCTTGTATTACATTTTCTTTCCCCAGTCCAGCTGAGGAGGAGAGCATAGAGTGGCTTCGGAGGGACCCTGGCCTCCAGCCAGGGTCAACCCACCACATGTACTCTGGGCATTTATGCCTGGTTTGGCTCTTTGCATGCTCACAGAAATAGCTGCAAGCCTCATTGTTAAGTCTTTCATTCACCCTAAAAGCATCTTATGTTCCCTGAACACACTGGAAATCAGCTGAACAAAACCACTATCAATAGCCGCATCACAGCACCAAGCATAAAAGCTGAGGGAGAACATATGGAGCCTCACTACTTTTTACACTGTATGGTTTACACCCAATTAATAGGAAAGAACTAATAGCAAAGATATACTTTTACATTTTATCAGCGTAAGCTCTATATTATTTAAAATCATTAAATTACACGCCAAGGAAAAATTCTAATTTGAGCTATTTCTTTCACAGCCCTTTGTTATCATAGCTGTCCGCTTTCCAGCACATTCTTTAGAAATGAAATTGCACATGGATTGACATCATAGTAGGTTTAGAATCAAAGAATAAGAGCCTATAGAATTTATATAGCTACAGTGTGTCATAAATCACAGTTTCCCTAAAATTTGAAAATAACCGAGCCAAGACTATCATAACGAGTTTCTTAAAAAAGAATATAATAAAATAAATTGTGTGCAGTGGCCTTCATTTAAAAATTAAAGATGGATATCTCTCCCCATTTTGTTAACTGCTTTCATACCACTTTAATGCATTCAGTGTATCAGCATCAGTGTATGGGAATAAGCACCACCAGAATGAGATGCCTCACTGGCATTATTGTTTATTCCAGTCATTGTTCTCAGTCATCCCTTTCAGTCCAAACTAAATCTGCAACTTAAACCTGATACGTAGCCACTTGTTTGTTTATTTCAGCTAAGACAATTCCACAGCACAAGTAATTACAAACTATTTTCTTCAATATATTCCAGGTATTTGATTTTAATTCCTTTCTGAGAGACACAGACATAAGCTACGTCAAGACTGTCAATACCTCCAACACAAACTTTCCATATCTTTAAGTTAACCAACTTCTTCTGGATTTTCTCCAGAAATTGTCTTTAGCAGTGCAAGAAAAAAAAAAAAAAGGAAAAAGCAACTCAAGCCACAAGCTCACAATATTATGTAGCTTGGGCTGGTTTTGGGTGAGATGGTTTCTGTCTCTAGGAGCTATCAAAAAACCCTTTATGGTTAGGTTAAAGACAAGGAGGGGTAGTAAGCCATGTGAACAAAGGAGAGGCATTTACCAAGGCTCTCAAGGGTCAATGCAGAGCAATTAGGCTTTTTGGCTCTGAATCTGTATAAAACTATAGAGGGATACTAGAAAGATTAGTTTGAATAGCTTAAGTTGCCTTTCTGGAACACTTCACAGATGCCAAACTCTAAGGTGGCAGCTCGGTGGTGTAGCTCGGTGGTGTGAGCTATTCTATAGCAACTGTCTTCCACTGATGAAAATTGGAGAACAGTATGAATTTTTTTCTGTATCAGGTGTACATATAAGTACAATAGAGGATAGTTTTGAAATGGACTTTCATTTAAAAAATCAACATTAGAAGATTCGTTTAAGAATAAATATTTGTGATAGATTTAAAGAAAAGAAAAAAACACGAGCAGCGAGTTAATAGTAATTTTTTTAGATTACTGATCCTTTGAGGTACTTGTGGTCTTATGGGGAAATGACTGAGAATCCCTAATTAAAGGATTAAAGGCCAAAGATTTTGGAATAAAGTCTGAAATCTCTGGTTTTGTGTTCCTAATGTCTCCTTTGTTATTTGGGTTTTTTTAGGATGCTTTAATCATGAAACATTTCTGTAAATGGGAACCGTAATCCAGATCTTTATGTAAAGTGGAATCTGTCTTTCTATGATTTCCAGAATTTTTTCTTTTATGGGAAGACTGGATCCATGTAGTTCTATCTTTTTCAAAATATGTAGCAGAGATTGTATCTTGAGACTAAGGCTCTCACAACAAATATACTTTAAAATTTATCATTCCTTTTTCCCATGTCCCTGCTTTACATTTCTCTGTAAGAAAGAGCAGGCTGAGAGGAGAAAAATTCCAGTACTTGAGAGGTGGTTGTTCACACAAATTCCTTTCTCCACTATATCAATTACAGAGAAAAGTGAGATATCGGTGTTCTCTGCTGTCATGCTCCTTGAGCCATGTACCCAAATTCATTGCAAGAACATTGAACTTCGAGGTTTCAGATTTGCTAGCTAAGCAGAAGTGGCAGGGTTTCTTTCCTACAGTCTTTATATCCAATATTCCTCATGCTGGTTTTGTTATTTCTTTTGCTTCCTTCTGTTTCCCACTGTTCTGGAATTCTGGTACAAGATGCACAAAAGGAAAACAAACGTAGGACTGCACATGATCTTGTAACTTTTGCAGATGTTACACCCACGAACTGTGAAAGGTCTGCTGAAACTCCAGAGATCTCGTAACATCCAGCTGCTAACAAAAAGAAAACTGAACAGCACCCTTCAGTGGATAGGCTTATCCTGTCACCTCATGATTTTGGAGAATGCAAAAAATCCACATAAATGCCACTCATGCTTGATGTGTTCCTACAGAAATGAGTGGTATACGGACTAAATAAACCTGCGAGATACCCTGCCTCAGCTTCTACCTCGGGGAAAGGACTCTTCTTTCTGTCGTTTCCCCAACACTGAGGCTTGACTCGTAACTGACAGATCTTTGTGCTACAACACACATATCATAGTTGAGAACAAGACACAAAATGAATACGTACAGGGAATTTCATGAGCTGCTTTAATCATATTATGTATTACACAGCAACTATTCCTTTAGCTGTCTGTGTGGGTATTTCCTGTCAAAATCAGACTTGTAATTTCAGGTTTCAAATGAAAACAGCATTGGTTTTGATCTGAATTTGGAACACCTTCATATTCTTACTGTATCTGGCTATCAAACTCTTTCTCACTTAATAATAAATTATTTGAAATTGTATAAAATACTTCCATAATTAAGGACAAAAGGGGAACACTGTAACATGTTTCAACATTTTTTATTTTAATGAACTAACTGCAATTCTGTTAATAGCTACAGCAATTCTGGCAGGAACATCAAATAAAGGAAAAAATAAAAATAAAATAATTAATTAGACAAATGACATCAGCAAATTAAGACCCTTTACAGTTTTGCCAAGAAAAACTGTGGCTAATGAAATTAGATACTGGATCAAGCACCGAATGCAGCACAGCTTGGCAGAAGGCAGGCAGAGAAAACTCATGAGTCTGGCAACCTGTGCCTGAGAACATGGACAGGATTAGTAAAAGCTAAAGCCCATGAGGAGACACTGTGCCTACTTGAGAGGAAGAGGTGGGAAACTTTACTTTGGAGCTCCTGTCCTCAGAAGAAAGACTTCTAGTATTGGAAATCTTTGTGATACTGTTTAGGGTTAGAGGCTGCAGGGCAGAGGTGTGAGGAATTAGCTTCTCTGTACAAGGGCAGCATTAATTCTGTGCCAGAAGGGGAAAGGGCTGAAGCAGCTGGTGCAGAGGGTAAGTAGGGAGTCAGGGAACCTAACTGCTGGATGAGAAAGAGAGCACTCCTGCACCCTCGCGCCTGCAGTGTCACCCCAGGTGTCATTCCCAAGGCTAACCTCTGCAGTTTGTCACCCACTAAAGAAAACAGACGACTTCCCATTTAATTGATGGAGAGCAAGTTTTAATATATTACCTTTGCCTTTAGCTTTTTGCTTATCTACCCTGAATATTTCATTCTCAATTCCAGGCCTCTGGGAAAATAAATGATTTGTTTTCTCAGGGAATATTTCTGAAGTTAGATCATAAAATTTCCTGGCAGTTTAGCTTATGGAGATGATGTCTGAAGACTGATGTATTAGGTCTCTCTGACTGCAGGAGAGATGTAGTTACCTAGGGAAGAAACGTGAGAGGTCACCACTGGTACCTAAGCATCCTCCTCTGAGGTTCAAGAGGTCTTCCGTTTCTAAAAGTAGCCAGAGACCAGTCTGGAAGGGGAAGGAAGAGGAACATTTTCTTCCCATAAGCAGGAGCTTTTTGAAGATTTCCTCCTCAGTACACCCTTTTCTTTCAAACTCTTACAACATAAGCTAAATCCAAGAAAACCTTTAAAGAACAAAGTAGGTACCACAGACAGTGTTTGCAGGTGTACTAAGTTAGTCACTAAGTAAATAAAAAATGATGACTGCTAAGATGAGCTGCAAAAGGCTATAAGAAATGTGATGCAATTGATAGTCACTGAGTGTCCAGGTAATAAAATGGCAGATAAAATCCAGCAGAGATTACCCTAAAGGAACATTTATTGTAATAAACAATTTCAGTTTAACATATACAGTGGTGGATGCAGAGTAGGGATGATTACCATTATGGTCTGAAATCATGCCATATAGATAGTTACTTATATGAAAATATAAGTAGTATAATATTTGAGTAGCTGTCAAAACAGACAAAGTTAGGAATTATTATGTAACAATAGAGAAAAAAGAGGAAAATAATACTACGCCACAATAAAATGTCCCCACATCTTGAATACTCTGTGCAGTTCTCTTCATCCCTCTCAGAAATGATGTAATAAACAAAGATAGTGTCAACAAAGAGGATGCAAAGTAATAAAAAGGTCCAGTACGAGGAAAATATGAAGATGTGGCATGGAGATAGGAAATAGGGAGTAATTTTTCACTGCCTTTTCCAATAGGAGCAACATCAAATGAAACGACCAGGTAACGGATTCAAAATAAACAAAAGGAAGTAATTAACCTGTGAATATCCCCTGCCACATAAATCAAAAGTGGTTTGGACAAACTCATGGGAGCAAAATCTGTTCCAGGCTTTTAAGGCAAATACACCTCCTCTAGCTCAGTTAGCTTCTGAGCCAGAGTTCACTCAGAAAAGTACTCTGGGAAGTATCACTACCGTGCTTGCTAGCAGCCACTGCTTTGTATTTTTAACCTGGTTTGACTTTTACTAGCAGCAGAAGAGAGACAAAGGACAGTTTTCCTTACAGTGGAAAATGTCTATTGACATATTTTAGACATAAGCCCCCCTCCCTCAATGTGGACATGAGAACCGAGACAGATGACCTCAGTGAATTTTCTCAGAAATGGAACAAGCTGCATAGGAAGCCAGGCTCTGGGCACTCCAGAAGGAGAAGGCACATCTTTTTTCTATACAAGGCACATCATCTGACAAGATCTTATGAATCTTTAAGATGCATCTGCAACTGAAGATACCATTTGTCATGTTTTTTTAACTGTGAAAAGAAGCCTTCATTTAAAAAAAAAAATATTATGCCATGAATTCTTGGGCAATTGTCTCTGGCAGTTCTGGCTCTTTGCCATCGTTCCTCACAAAGTACACTTCTCTGAGGGGTGAAGGCAGCATTTCAGATGAACGCCAGTGCTTGTTTCTTGTGCTTCATTTTGTTCACCTTCATGAGCTGTGGGCAACTGTCTGCTCATCAAGTATTTAATGTGCTCAGTGTGCACTAAGTAGGTCTTTGGTTTGACCCAGTACGGTTGTTAGAATAATCGTACTTCTTTAAGTGTTTTCCCATGTGGTAGAGCCCATCGTCTTGAATTAAAGGATGTGCTCTCATGCGATTCCACTCCAACTTAGAAAAACCTAGTGACCTCACTTCCTGCCTGCTTGAAGTCCACTTGAGCCTGAACTTGAAGGAATACAAAAGTAGTCTCACTCTTGTGAGACATGAAAGATGTGAAAGACACCATCAAGCCATCAAGCCACACCAGGCTGAGAAGGGAGATGAACCCAAGGCTCCCAATTACTTGGTAGCTACTGTAATCACTAGGATATTATGTAGATGGGTAGCATTAGCACCATTCAAAATAGCATCTAAAATTGCATTTTAGGAGCACCCAAATCTGTAGGTCTGAGCACACACAGAAAATTCAAGCAGAAGAATGGCTTGATGCATCCTCTTAAACTTCCCCTGACCAACCCTTGGGACAGAGAGGCAGGCGTAGTGCTGGGAGAGGCCAGAACTGCCCCCCACCCCACCTCCCTGGTGCACTCTTCTGATGTAACGGGGAGCCCAGTGTAGGCAAAAACAGAATGAGGGAGGATGAAGTCAGACTGCAGATTAAGACCCTGGCCTCTCTCAATTCATGTCTGCTTTTGATGAGGAATCTTTGAGTAGCTGAAGTCCTCTATCATGTTACCCTTTTTAATAATCATAGAATAGAATGCTTTGGGTTGGAAAAGACCTCAAAGATCAAACTCTGTAGCACTTGAACTCAACACTCTAAACTATCCTTTATCTACAGGGGTAAATCTGCGTAATTAAACTTTTTGGAACATTTGGTTACTTGACATTTGCAATGCTGCACATAAAGCTGTCGGTCCTGTGGACACAGCAATATCATTATCAAATTAAAACAGACAGCCAGTGGCTTAAATAAGCCACCAATAAATACTGCACTACTGTGAAATATTGCCAATATAAACACATTAAGAAAGTGTTTCAAAAAGTCAGTCAGCGTTACTGTAGTAGTATTGACGTTCAACTGGAAAATACTAAAAGCTTGCAATTGGCAACCCATCACTTTCAAACCATCACTTAATTAATTAATTCAATCCCTATGTCCCTATGTGGTATAGCAATGCAATAGTCGATACAGGATTACCTCTCATGGTATGCATTTTTCCCTTCCAACACAGAAAGTTCACATCTCTCTTCCTGGCTAACTTTAGACTTTTTTTTCCGTTGCAAAGACTCTTTGTCAAAAAGCTGTGAAAACTAAAACCAACCTTTTCAGCTATCAGAGTAACTAACTTTGTTTCAAGTTCAAGGAAAAAATCCAGTAAGATACTGGAACACAGAGAAAGAGTGTTTTCATGCAACAGATCATTTCTTTATGTTTTTTGTCTTGATCTTATACTTTATGTATCGAAATAAAAATGTTGAGAAATCAAATATATAATGGCCACTCAGTCTGTATGCATGTACTGTGTGCTTTTAAGCAGCTGAGGCACATACAAAATACTGGGGAGAGTCTATACAGCTCTTGAGCACCGAATTTTCTGACTTCTTTCAACTTTGCCAGTGAGTATGTGGGTGCCTATGCCAACTTACCTCACCTCTGCCGTGTTGCCTTGCTTCCTTTTTCTCTACCTTCAGTTCATGCAGAAAGAGAATCACATTCCTGAGCATTTTGCCAAATGAAAACCTTTCACTTCAACACTGAAAAGCAGGGATTGTATCTGACAGGTTTTGCCCTCTCCATCCAAAAGCATCCAGCATGGTTATAATAGCATTTTAGCTGCTATTATAACACAGTTGAATTAGAATGAGTCCCCCTGACACAAACCCCAGGCTGAATACCTGTAAGTGTTCAGTATACACCTGAATAGCATGTCCTTATATCTACCTGTGGGTCCCTACTGACTGTCACCACTGGGTCACTCATGGGAGGAACCCAGAACAACCTTGGAGTGCAGTGGCAGTCAGCCTCTGCATTCCTAGCATGCTAGATCTTAGCTTTACCTCCTGGCATTGTTTTTACAGTTCTCAAACTAATTACTTTCTTCATTGCTTCTACAAACTATATTAAGATGCAGGTGCTGCTACATTCTGAAGTCTTTGTGTAAGTACCTTTGCACTCATTTATCACAGAAATGAAGTTGGCACATTCCTTAATGCCTTTATTTTTTCTAATTGTAAATCATTCTTCCTCAGTCAATCCTTAATGCTTTGCTGGAATCCAACCAAATAATAAAACTAGTGATACAGAAGCTAAAATTGGATTTCAGATTTCACAGGTTCTCAGGATAGCATCAGAAATGCCTTCTTGTCACACGCCTGAAGATTGCACTTACAAAATGTCATTTAACTGGTTGTGGTGGGTTGACTCTGGCTGGGGCCAGGGTCCTCCCCAAGCTGCTGTATTGCTCCCCTCCTCAGCTGGACACGGGAGAGAAATGTAATGAAAGGTTTGTGGGTCAAGATAAGGACAGGGACAGGTCATTCAGCAATTACTTTCACAGGCAAAACAGACTCAACTTGGGGAAATTAATTTAATGTATTACTGATCAAATCAGAGTCTGGTAATAAGAAATAAGAGCAAAGCTAAAAAACACCTCCCCCCACCTCTCCCTTCTTCCTAGGCTCATCTTTATTCCCAAATCCTCTTCCTCCTCCCACTGAGCAGCACAGGGGGATGGGGAATGGATGTTGTGGTCAGTTCATCACACGTTATCATCTCAGATGCTCCTTCCTCCTCAGGGGGAGGACTCCTCACACTCTGTCCTTGCTCCAGTGTGGGCCCCTCTCTCCATGGGCTGCAGGTGCTGCCAGGAGACTGCTCCAGCACAGGCTTCCCACAAGGTCACATACTCTTTTGGGCATCTACTTGCTCCAGCATGGAGTCCTCCATGGGCTCTCCATCATCCTCCATGGGCTGCAGGGGCGCAGCCTGCCTCACCATGGTCTTCTCCACAGGCCACTGGGGGATCTCTGGTTTGGTGCCTGGAGCACCTCCTGCCCTTCCTTCTTCCCTGACCTTGGTGCCTGCAGAGTTGTCCCTCTCACATGTTCTCACTCCTCTCTCTGGCTGCTGTTGCACAGGTTTTTTTCCCTCTTCTTAAATACGTTAGCACAGAGGCGCTGCCACCACAGCTGATGGGCTCAGCCTTGACCAGCAGCAGGTCTGTCTTGGAGCTGGCTGGTTTTGGCTCTGCTGGACATGGAGGAAGCTTCTGGCAGCTTGCCACAGAAGCCACTACTGCAGCCTCCTGCTACCAAAACCTTGCCATGAAAATCCAATATCCTAGCTCTGTACCTTACCTTCCAATTAGATAACCAAAATTAAACCATACATCTCTGACCTGTCCCATTTAATTTAAACTTGAAAGGATAAAAGTGTCAACGTGTACAAATACGATGACAGGGTTGGAGCTTTCAGAAAGGCAAAAGGTGCCCCCAAAACTTACAAAAATCACTTTGTGCAGCTCTTCAAGCTGCCTCCCCAAATACTCAACCAGCTTCACCCTACCTTGGTGGATCTAAAAAGCAAATGGCAAGAGCAGCATTATCATTATTGGATACAAATAAAATAGGACTTGTTAATACTATGTTGGGAAAATGTAAGAGATCACAGGAAAACAGGAATAAAAAGTGAAATCAATTAGGTGATAAATGCTGCTGCTGCAGAATAGTCAGCAAATAGGTAAATAGTAGCTGCAACCACCTGCAAACCACTTCCTAAGAAATAAAACCACATACGGCACAATGTTTTGCTTTAATAACTCCAGTGCTTTTTGAATGTTTTTGCTTTATCATTCCAACTCCTCTTGCCTGTCTGGATTTCCTCACCTGAGTGTTTTACAGGCTTGAGAAATGCATCTTTGCAACACGTTGTACAACAAGGGCTTTGCAGACAGTGTGGGACAGCCGGCAACCGTGTGATTGTTCATGTCCACAGACAGGCTCTCTGGCAGAAGGTTGAGTTCTTTCTTCAGAGTCTGAACTACAAAGCTCTTCTACCCTAGAAAGGGTCTTTTAAATGTTTTATTTCCATTTACACTGAAAACAAATTTGTAGGTCTCCACTAGTAACCTGGGAGAAGTATATTCTGCAAAATAAATTAAGATTAAATTTATTGCTGGAAATTGCTCCCCCCTCTCCAGCCTTTCCACATCACTTCCCCATGCTTCTATATAGCTCTGGGTGGACCATAACAAGTTAAGTTTAATCAAATGGAGCTACTGATCCACTTTATTGTGTCAAACAGCTACAGCAGCACAGAGGTGCTGTGGATGCAAGTGACTTGGGACAGCGCTACTGCACGTCAAACCATGGCTTTAGTTGGTGCATCTGCTGCATGCTGTTTTGTATCCATCCTTACTATTTAAGTATATACTTATTACGTGTTTGCTTACAGAAATAGATCATTTCTAGATGTTATCTACAGAATGTAACATTCACCCTCTCTCTCTTAGGGCTTGAGAAAGGATATCAGTGGCTTGCCTTGTAGCAACGATGGACAAGATGGCATGGCTATGGAGAAGAAATTCATTCTCTTGAGAACAGAAACTGTAATGCAATGGGTGCTGGAATGACAGCTGAGGTTTTCCATCTTCCTTAAGAAAGCACTTAGACATCCTGCCTCAGGAGGAGAAGGGAGCACAGGTAAGAGGCTCCTATTCCTCTTTGCAGCTTGCCTGAAATGGCTCAGGCTTCAAACCTTTACTTCAGTTGGCTGAAGTGAGGCAACCCTTATGTACTATGTATTATGTTTTAAAAAATACAGCCACATTTAAAATTTATTTTCCTTTTTCACACTAAAATGCTTTAGAAATACGTTTGAGTGCCAGTTAGAGGACCCAAATATTTTCCTTTCCTGAAAAAGATACCCCCATGTGTTTGAATTATCTGCCATTCTCCTCTCAGTTCATGGCCTAAGTTTTTGTGCAAGTCCTAATATGAAGTTGTTCTATTTTCCAAGAAAAGCTTTGCTTTTTATTGTTACACTAGTAACCATATATGTGAACCAACTGTTTTCACTGTTTCTCTGTGCAGTCCATGTGCGTCTATGTTCTTAATCAAAAAATAATGTAGGATTTATTGGTTATGCTTTTAATATACTGGGCCAAATTCCCAGTTCATTATTGCTTGATGAAATAACAATAAAGTTAAAATGTGTTAGGTTATTTTTGTTATTAATTTAACTTTTACACAGATATATATAAAGCTTACTATAATCTTCATATAATTCCAGTGCAAAGCAGATGGGATATTGTAAATTGAGCTAGTTTTAAGGTCCTCACATCTAGCATAATAGTCTCTTTCCTGCCAGATAACTAAACCAGCAAGAATAGGTTAACTGCTTTGTTTGGGACCTACCCTCTGAGAGGCACAAAGAACAAAGGATCCTTCTTGGAGCAAGGCTTTCTCCTGAAAAGTGTTAGATGCTGCTCTTGGTCCAGCAGCTAAATTCTAAAGACTTTGATGAATGAGGGCCAGAGCTCTCAGCACGTGGCAGGAGGGCATTCAGCCTGAGGTAGCCTCAGGAATGGGATTCCTGCTCTTCCAAATGAGTAGGATGCTACAATGCGTGGTTCAGTTAACAGAGGGGGAGAAAACCCGGCTGAACATAAAGGCAGATTTAAAGTCCTCACTTCATGCAGAGTCTTTTAAATATACCTTGGATTAAATCTACAGTGCCTGGGAATCTGGGTCGCCAGTTGAGAGAAATTATTATGAGATATCAGAACCAAGTTGGTTCAAATGCCACCTATAGGTTTAAAGGAGAAGATTCAGAAGGTGAACCTCTGAGACCTGATGCACCTTAACCCCAAACAAAGTAATAAACCTATCAAGGAGCTTCAGGTGGGGAGGGAGGGAAAGGGCAGACTGCAAGGCTGGCAAGAGCTGCAGAGCAATCAGGTCTTGTTAAGAAAACTGCTGAGAACTTCAGGACATAAATAATACTTACTGTGCCAAAGCTGGTATGAAGAGGTTAATGTCAGCCCTCAGAAATAAATAATAAAGAAGTGTGAGATTTACAGTTGTAAAGTGGAATCCATGCACAAGATAAATGATATATACTTCATTCGTTGTGTTTTTCATATATAAAACATGACGTAGCTTCTTAAAAATACATTACAGCAGGTTCCATGAAAAAAATATAGCTGAGGGGGGAAAAATAGAAACTGAAGCTATGGCTGAGATAGAGCTTCCATTTTATTTCTTTTAGACTTCAAAATTAAATTCCAGTATAAACTGCATCATGATTCCTTGATTGCAAACCCCTTTACTTTCTTTACTCTTTAGAAATCCATGACTGAACAGAGAAAGTGCTTCCCAGTTATTAAAGAAAGTGGGTCACTGGTTTCTGCATTCAGATACATTAAAATAACGTGGCTTTTTAAACTTTAAACATGTCTCATTGAATATAACCCTCAGTCAGGAATGTGCACTTTGCTGCATATGAAAATACTGGTTGAGACACCAAGACGTTTGATATACTGCACATGCACCATTCATTAATTTTTCCCTGACAATTTATATGCATAGCTGTTGGGTTATCCAAATATAAACTTGAACATACCCTGAGAGTCTGGAAGGTTCACGCCCTTTTTAAATGCAGGCAACCTTTCTTCCCCATGAATTCCCGTTAGGCCTCCATACTGCACTTGCCAGAAGGCTGAAGCTCAGCAGGTGTGGTCTTTCTCTAAGTTTTTCCCAGTGGAAGTTTAATGGGAACTTCTTGCACATATTAAAATATAATAGTCACGCAAAAGTTTTCTGGATCAGGACCTCATTTTTAAAACCCCAGGGTGCAGGGACTATGCCTTTTATTATACACTAGTACATCCTCAATCTAGATCAGGGTCCTACATACCACAAAACATTCAATAATAACAGAATAGTCATTAAAACATTCCCTCTGAGAGCTGACAAATCGTTTAAATGCACAGTTCTAGAAAAGCCATAGACTCATTCTGGAAACCAACAGGAATTCAGGGTGCTCAACATTTTGTATGATGGGCACTTATTTACTTGGTATAATGTTTCGCAAAATGAAAATGAAAAAGCACAGCTACATGTTTCCAGATAGGTGACATGAAGATTATTCACCTGGTCTTTACAAAATAGTTTGTAGATTAAGTGTGGTGCAAAGGCTACGTGTGTTACCAAAACAGGAGCTCTCATTGCATCTTTGTGCTGTCGTGCTCATTAGGACACAATAATTACAGAGGTGCTCCCCTGAGCTGGGGATTGCGTTACTGACAACTTCTGTTCCTGACCCAACCATAAAATGTTCTTACAGCTAAAACTGAAGATACCAACATCTGGCCTAAGAGCAACCATTTGAACTGAGATACTATTTAAAGAGAAGTTAAAATCAACACCTTGTAATACAGGGAAGTTGCCCTCCCCCTTTCAGCTGAACAGTTTGTTCAAAGCCCCAAGTTTGGACTCACTGTACATCCCACGTATCTGGTTCTCAGAACAAACCTTTGGGAATCCAGGTCTAAAACACACATTAGATTATAACTCAGTTGGAATAAACATATTTATAGCAGGAAAGAAATAAAATTAGCTCAGTTTTGAAGCACACATGATCAGAGAAGTCGAAGCAAGTATGTACCATAACTTCATTATAAGGAAAAAAATCTATAGTCAATCACAAAAACAAAAGTTTCAAAGATGTTGCCTGCTCAGTTACTTTTTTGATGGACACACTGTGTGGACTGTGACCTGCAGCCTTCTGTAAAACTCCTTTCAAGTCCACCTAAATTTTAGTAGTTAATGTTGTATCAACAATACACAGTGAAAAAACAAAAAAAACAAACTGGGCACTCTTGCACTGGAAGCAAGTTTTGTTATTAACAGTTATTCTGGTATCAAAAAGAAAAAAAGCCCACCACCTTTAGCTGCCTGTTTTGGGAGGTGAGATCTGTGCCCTTATGACAGAGAAGCACTATTTTATGTGATAAAGAATACTGACATTCCCCTTTAACATATGTTAGTTAATAGTACCAATTATATTCCTTTTTGGGTTCTTAATCTCCAAATCTACGCCCTGGAGTCTGCATTAGGATAAGTACATGCTAAACCTTATATCCATGGCACCTTAGTTATGCTGTGATTTCTCTGAGCACAGCCCACGTTTATTGTGACGTATGTTGTGACTGGATTTGCTTTGGGACCGGGCTGCATTGCAAGAAGTCTGTTGCCTTTCCTCATCCTTCCTGCAGATGTGTTTAAAGGTATTTGTCAAAATTCTTCATATTAATTTTCCACTTGCTGCTTTCAATTTGTACTAGGGTATAAGCTAGTAGATGGTTGTGATCTATCACTGCTTACAAATTTATGGTGGAACAAGCACCTAGTGAGAGCGCAACATACGGGGCTTGAAAATGGTAACTATTTCTTCGTGGTGTGCTGGATATTCACAGTAAATTCATAACTACCCTTCTGCAGACCACTGCTTCTAATGCGACAGAATTAGCAGAATAGAGTAGGATCACTCTTACGCTGACTTGAAATGACTGGTTGATTCCCAAGTGCCTGAGGACAGGGATAAGTTGCCACCATGCTCCAAAGCAGGGCTATGTGCTAACTGTATACATCACCTGCAATCCCTGGCCAATCAACCATCAAAACAGTTGTGGCAACAGAGGTTTTGTGGTTTGACCAAAGATTATGGGCATCAGAAATAGGAAAAGTTCTGGTTTTCAGAGAATGAGGAGCTCACACTTTGTAGGGAAGAAGGATAATACTTGTGCCCACAGTTCAGTTGCCACAAATAATGTCACCTGCAGCATTTGTTCACCATCTGAGCAAGTTCATCAGAACCATTCTAAGAACTACAGAAAAGCCGCATGATACCAGGATTTTTAAAGAGTCTTGTCTTTTCTGACTTGTGAAACTATGTCCTTATGACAGAGAGCCTGGCAAAGGAAAATCTGACTGTATGCTCACAGCTACAGCAGGAAGGCAGAGTGAGATGCAGTTCAGAAGTCCTTGCAACACCAAGTGAGTGAAATGGCAGATTATATTTAATCCAAATATTACACACACAGACACAAAGACACACACACACACACACACACACACACACTGGATTACTCTAATTTACTTAAGACCACTTAGGAAAGAGGCCACTGAGCTATTGTAGATAATTCTCTGAAAACTGGCACAGAATTTTAGAGGCACTAAAAATAGTTTCAGGAAATATTTATACACAGAAACTGAAAATGAAAGGCAGACTATGACATCGATGTTGCATAAAGTCACACACTGTCTGCATTAGTGGTCATCTCAACTCCAACAAGTTTTAGCAAAAAGTAAAAAAAAGATAGAAGGTGGGCTGAGGTACAAAACAAAAATTCAAAGGGTTTAAGACTTCAGTTTGGAAAAAAATACAAAAACAAACCACTGCAGAGGGAGAAAACACAGAGCTCTCTGTTTTGATGGTTGTGAAGAGTATAAACCGGTAATGATTATAATTTCTCATACTACAAAAGCAGGGATCATCCAACAAAATTATCAGATGAGAGCTGAGAGCACACCCCACCATACATTTTAAAGCAGTACATCATTCATTATGAAACACATCTCACCAGGATATTGTATAAACCAGACCATAGGGGTTCAAAAAAGATTCAGACAACATCCATTCCTATTAAATGTGGTGGTCTGCTTGTAAATTCTGGCTCAGGAAGTCCCCTAGTCCCTGCAAGTTATTGCCATGAACTGAGAGGGGATGCCAAGGAATGCTAGGTTTCCCAAGATCTCTCCCAGAGAAACCATTACCTGTTGCTCCTAAAAACAGGATATTGTGAGAGACGGACCTTTATTCAGACCAACTATGACAGTTATCATAATTTATATCTTTACATTAGACAAGCTGTATGTACAATTTTATTGCCCACAGAATAATTTGGATACTGATCACCGAGGTTCATATTGTCCGTCTGACTGTGGCACACCAAGCCCTGTGGCTACGCAAGGCTCAGGTGGGTTTGCCTGCTGCTGTTCTGTGGCTCTAGACCTGATATTACAGACCCAGCAAGGCTGAGCTCGGGCAATTAATCATGAAAAGATGTTTTCTCTGCTCACACTCTGGCAACGCAGGGGGATGGAAGATAATAAAATGCTTTAATGTTGGCATATAATGGTGTGGGAGCTTAAGGGGTGCTCTTAAAAGCACTCTTTTCCCTGGCAGTGCCCTCCTTTTGAGGCATGTTCCAGCACAGGCTGCATGGGCTATATAGAGGTGGGGTTTGCTGAAAATATATAATCTGTTTTAATGGAGATTTAGAGGGTTTGGGTAATGGCATATGGGAAATCCATGGTGAGAGCTTTCCTTAAAGAGTTGGGAGGATAGTAGGATAGAGTAACAAGTAGTGGCATGTAGTTTTTTTAGACATGCTGATCTCTCCTGTTAGGATTAAACCACTTCAGGGATTTTTAATTTATTTTACATAATCACTCTTAAACAGGTTTTGAGTAATTTTTTTCTTCAGGAAATCTCTTCTTGCTTCTTAGAAGTATGAATCATTAAAACAGCTCTAAACTTAAGCAAGAAAATATCTGATTATTTGCCTGCTAAGATATGTAGTACTTTATGGTGATGTTTTTATCAGTGCACTCCATGTACTCAAACTTTCCCATTTACTCATATTTCTCCCTACAGCTTGCTTATAGCCCAAATTTATTTAATTTTTGAGTAACATTTCCTGAAATAAATAAACTGTGCCCTTCAACTGTCCCTTGGAGTTAATTACGTTAACTGGGACAGCTATTCTTTGGACATTTTATAAAACACTGAAACTCTCATCTGAACTAGGCCACTAACTAATTGCTATACACAAGCAACAACGCCACATTATTTCTGAAACCCTGTCATCATTGTCCTGTAACTGAAAATCCACAGTAATGGTGAATTACCTTGTGCATGACCACTTTAAATCAGAATATTTGCTGCTTAAACAAAGTCTCTGTTATTTCCTTCCTTTGGCATGACAAAAAATATTAGGGATTTTTTTACAAATTAAGTTTCAGAAAAAATAAACTTGACATTGAAGAAAGAACATAATGCTATTTGCAAAATATTGTCAAAGCTAAAAAATAAGGACCAGGTTCATCTTCAAATTATTCTCTTAGAAATCCTTTTAGACTTTTCATACCTGAGTAATCACGAGGTTGAGAATTGCATCAAAAAGTGATTGGAGAAAAATGTTCTTCTTTATGCTCCAGTGGAGTGTGAATTGAAAAGAATCATCTCTGGGTGCTACTCAAGAGCCCTTACTCAAGTGTTTTCTTTTTGGTGCTAAGCTTGGTAAAATGATAAACAATATTAGTTTTACCTAAAGTTTTGTAATGATGCTGAAGTTGTCCAGGCCTTTTACAGATTATTTACAAGCCAGGCATTGGAACCATCGATGCCCATGAGTCCTTGTACCTCATCTACAGACTCCTGTCAAAGCAGAGTGGTAGCAACACATTATCTCAAAAAAACTTGTGCCTCATTCTTTTTCGCTGATGATGCCTCTGGTTTTAACTTTTAATTGCTCTTATTTAAATGATTTGTACATTAAAAAGAGCCCCAACCTAAGCACGGCCAAACCTCCAGTGCTTTGGCAAGGGAACTACACGTAACAGACCCCACACAGCTTCCTTTGCATAAGGAAGGGTTTCTGATGAACTAGGAATTGCACTTGAGCTTCTGCCAACATTTTCGTCAGAAGGTTTGTTTTTTAACATTGCTAATGATTTGGAAAACAAAATGGAGCTTTCCATTTACCAAAATATTTATGGTAATTAGCACGTGGAAAAGAAAAAGCCCTTCACAAGCTCGCCAAATCATCTGCCCTTGTATAGGAGAGGAAGTAGTTAAAAGAGGAAAATTTCTGAGGGTGCTTTGTCAGTTGCTAAACCATTAATATTACTGTGCCAGACCTAACCATGAGAGCAAACAATGGAAGCACACTCGCTAATATTATTCCAAAATTATCCTAAAGGTACTGAAGCTGTTTGGAATTATGTCTGTAATTGGCAAAGCTGTAAAAATTCACCCCCTTTTTATAAACAATAGAAGGAGACTCACAGAGTTACCGTCCTTATTGCTGGAACATACATCTGACACAGTAATTTAAGTAAAAATGCTATTTGGGGCATTTTTCTAAATCCTATTATTCCTATCAAGACAGTGAACTCCCAGTATTAAGATAAAAATCATACCATAAAGCCATAGTAATTCCATTTTGGCATTCAATAATCTCCAGTTCCAAATTCATTGTTAGGGCAACAAAATAAAGCCAAGAAAAATTTGTTCCAGGACACTTAACCAAACAGTCTAAAAAATTTTAATTCTAGGAATCTGAAACATACTTCCATACATTATCTCTAAAATATCTGAGATGAAAATATGTGTGCATATCTAAATTTCTAAAACTATTTGCAGTGTTAAATGAAGGCATTTGCA
This sequence comes from Porphyrio hochstetteri, assembly GCA_020800305.1. Classification (NCBI taxonomy): domain Eukaryota; kingdom Metazoa; phylum Chordata; class Aves; order Gruiformes; family Rallidae; genus Porphyrio; species Porphyrio hochstetteri. Next base: position 87,968,819 of record CM036907.1, read on the forward strand.
TTAGTGATGAAAAGACAGCACTATCAAAATTTCATATCCTTCAGATAAGCAGGCTTGGGAATCTAGAAATATTTTACATTCTTCATCACCAGTCAATTCAGGAAATTAATTTAAAAGGGATATTTCAAGGAAGATTTGCTTCAAGCATTATGTGTAGGTTGAAGAGAAGGAATGTAATTTTCCGTGTCTTATGTAGGTCATTTTAAGTCACTCCAGACTGTCTGTATATCCAAAATAGAAGCATTGTAGATCACCTTTGCAAATCTATTACTGCTCACATTAGATCTCTTTTTGTGTGATTAAGTGACAATGAACGCAGTGAATAGTTAGGCCTCTACAGTCTGAATTTTTTGGGAGAGGGGAGAAATGGAAGAATTCTTCAAAAACTCTGCAGTGCTTGGACAAATACTGAAAAACGTTTGGATGCTTACTTTGAGCATTATTTAATCTCCTTGAATCCCAAATTAGGCCAGAATACCTTCTGAGAACATGGTCACTGTAGAATATACATTTCACTTGCCTTGTGCTAGATTTACTATAGGGCTGTGGCCACGGTCTGCAAATCAAAACACTAACACTGGCACGAGGGAGAATTAAATTCTCATTCCACCTCAGACGTATTGTGCAGCACACATGAATGGCTATGTAGACAGTCAATCACTTCTACGCATCTCTCCCTAGTTTATAGCTGCCTTGACAGCTGATGGAAGTTGCTAACAATACCACGGATGTGTGGATATTCTCTCACAGGCCTTCAACGCATCCAGCAACATGTGTTGGCCAGGTACAGCTTTTTTACCTGCAATGACTGGACTATGCAGTGTCAACTGATAAAAAATGCAACAGGAATTTTTACTGTTTTATTATATTTATAAATATTTCATGTATATGTTATACTGAAATATTTTTAGTATTTCTATGAATGTGGTGCTGGATTCCAAATTTGTGGAGCCTTATGATATTTACCACTAGTTGTAGAAGTTAAACAGTTTTATTAGATCTAAGGCATGTAGGGTATAACCTTTTCAAGAAAGGGGTAAAAGGTGAGGGGTATGAAGACAGATCTGGGTAAAAATCCCACTGGCCAAACAGATACACACCTGACTAGAAAAAGAGACAGAAATAGAGGAGCAACATCACAGAAAGTTGGTCAACTCATGAGGAGAAACAGACCTTTTGTGGCTATGACGAAATTCCTGTAAAAATGCCTGCATGTTCAGAGAATTTGTCATTCTCATCAGCGTGTTGCCCACAGAATCACATAACAGTCCAGGTTGGAAAGGATGTCTGAAGTTCATCAGGCACAACCTCCTGTTCAAAACAAGCAGCACTTCAAAGCCAGACTGGGTTACTCAGGGCACTGTCTTGTCAAGTTTTGAAAATCTCCAGGCATGAAACCCCTTGACCTCTCTAGACAGCCTGCTCCGGTGCTCAGTACCCTTCTGGTGGAAAATGTTCTGCTTAAGACCAACTGGATGTTCTCCAGGTGCACCTTGCTGCTGCTGCCTCTTGGCATTGCACTCCTCATCTGTGACAGAGCCTCTCAGCAATTGTCTACTGTGCTAGGGGTTGCTGGGGGGGTTTCCCATGTGGGCCGCCATGTCAGGGTCTCACCAAGCCAGGGCTCATCCCACCAGCCCCAGTGAAGGAGGAGGGCAGACTGGGAGCAGCTAAGGGCAGCTCCCTATTGAGGTCCGCTGCAGTGTTGAGGCTGGTCAAAGGTTGAGCTGGGACTATGAAGCAGGGTCAAGCCCGGTGAGGGTAACATGGGTCAGATACAGCCCCGTGATCACTGAGTGAGTCCATAGTGATGAGGCCGGCTGAGGCCAGGCTGGGAAGCCAGCCCATGGGTGGTCAGGGTCCAGGCTTGCAGGCCCCATGGCTGAGCACAGGCAGGACTGGGGTAAAGCTGGGGACCAGTATTACCATGGCATTGCTGGGGCAGTGACCAATGGTTCTGGGGGGCTGAAATGGGGTCTTGCACTGGGGGAGCCCTGGGGGGGTGGACAGGGACAGCCAGGGTTGGCGGTGGCCATGGGGTGCTGGCACTTTGGGCATTTCAAAACTACCATTAGATGCCTCTCTTAACTTCATGAGTGCTTTGTCTAGTTTAATGTAATTTTCTTTTTTAAATCCACCTTCGTGTTACAAACAACAGAGTAAAAATTTGTCAACATCAAAATTAAACAATAACCTCGTCCTGCTTATGCTGTTTAATTTTTGCTTCTCCTTCAGCTTAACTAACTAAACCCATGTTTTTCCATGATCAAAAAGTGTTCTTTGTTTTGAAATCACCAAGCACAAGTCAGGTTTGCTAACACTGCTGCAAAATGTTTACGTAAGAGAGGCTTTAAAAAATGCTCCAGTTCTATTTTTAAATCATTAAACAATTCACCTTTTTTAAAGCTAACCTTGTGTTTCTGCCAAATTTGACTTGACATTGCCAAGCCACTCAGCCTGAATCCCCACAGGAAAGGACACGGGGTTATATGGGATCGCAAGCCCAGCATGAGTTAACAGTGTCACTATTGCAAAAAAAGCAAACATTGTGCTGAGAAGTATCAAGGGAATTGCCACGAGTAGAACATGTGAAGTAAAGCTTGCAGCTGATTCAGGGCTGGTGAGGTCTTGGCTGGAGTAGGATGACCCATAGTAAGCACCCAACAGTTACCATCAGTTGGTCATAGATTGACTACAGATCTTGATGGGGTAGGACAGACATGACATACAAGACCACCCTTAAAAAGCAGTTAATTGGATGTTCCCTTTCTCTTCTGCTGAACTGGTAGCCCTGGAAGCTAACCCCTCTCCAGTGCCACAGCAGGAAATTGAGATCCCAGACTCAACAGTGGGTCGGACAATGGCTCGAATGGGTCCAAATCCTCTGATCAGTCACAGCATGACACAGGGACATTTCCCAAGTTCCATTCTTAAATATTTGAACAGAGTCAGTCATCTTAATTAACTTTTTCAGCAACAATGAAGTATTTTCTTTCCTCTACTACTCTCTTCTTGCTATTGGCTTGTCAAAGCAGGTTGTGAAGTCTCATTTATAGGAACTTTTTAACAATACAACAGTCCACTAGATGACCAATGTTCCTTCGGGGGTTTTTTTTCTAGGACTATTTAAAACACAGCTTTTCCTATATTCATACTACATCTGGGGAGATTTGAGACAATAAAAGTTTCAAATTAATTTATTAAACTACAGAATATAGGGAGTGGGAGGAAACTGTGAATACAGGTACTTATGAAAAATCATGAGTAGGAGTTTTAAAAGCCTACCGTATAGAAACCATTTGAGAAACAGAATTAGTTGTCTACCAGAAGAGCAAAGCCACTGTTATTTTCCATCAAAACCACCTCAAAAGTATATGGTGCTCACTAACCGTTTATCTGAACATGGCCTAACATTTGCAAAAATACCTGTAACAAAAATAACGTAACAAAATGATCACTTACAAAGGCCTTATTTATCTTCTTGTAATACAACTTTATTGTGCAATGCAGTCTTCTGTTGGAATAATCACCTCTGACTGCAGATGAAAATGCTGAACATTACTCATTTGACCCATTTTGAACTGGTTTTGTGGTTCAAATGTTGTGAGGTCCTGGAAGAGTCACTTTCAAATTTGTCATGTTCAGAAGTACTCTGCAAGTGCAAAACAAACACACTGTGAAATTTGCAAGGGCTTATGAGCAGTAGCAAGGAAAGCAATCACTAGCAGCAGACTCGGACAAATAAATCCCTACTAATCCCATTAAATGCTAAAATGTTCCCACCATTCAAGCAGAATACTTCTACAGGTGACAGGAGATGCCACTTTTTCTTTTTTCTTTGGGCTATCTTTTGAGGTGAAGAGGTCTGTTGCCATTCTTACAGCTCCGGGACACGTGTATCCAAACAGATAGCTATGATCTTGTTTTTATTAGTGTTTGCATAAACAGAAATAAATTCTATTACAGGGAGAAGTGAATTTGTACTTAAGACACGGTAGCAAATGGTTTCTGAAGTCTGATTACATTTAAAAAAAAATCCAAAGGAAGATAGCAGTTTCATTACTAACCTTTATAACTGGGGTGAGGCAAGTAGGGGCTAGTCCTTAGCAGGGGTCAGACCTCAGAAACAGGTACTCAGAGTGGTTGCAGTGACTTTTGGCATAAATCAAAGAGGATTTTTTTATAGACAAGTGTTGCAACACAGAGATAAAAATTACATCATCACACATTGCTCCCTCTTGGACAATAATGTGCAATTGTGTTAGCATTACTTCGGAATGGTTTTGGCGTACCCAGAAAGAAAGGAAAAAGTATGTTTCTATGTTGCTTTTTATTTTTATCATAACTAAGATGCTACCCTGGTATCACAGATACCTGAATATCTTCCTACCCAAGTCCTGAATATTACCTCCAGCAGGTATCCAGACAAATCCAAGGAAGGCTGGATAATTAGTCACAAAGACTCCAGGTTTAAAGTTTACTCAAAACTTCTTAATACCTCTTTCCATAATACCTTCTGAGATGGCAAAGCGAGAGCGAAGTTGATTTACTGAATTTTCTGCTGAATTGCTAATCAAGTTTCCAGAAATACAGACTTGGAACCCTTCCAATTTACTTTTGTCAATTAACCCTGAATGAACTTTTTGGAGCTACTTAACAGGAAATTCAGGAAAGGCGAGATTCTGTGGGAACTTTTTTTTTATTAATTCTTTCAATAAAATATGAGGTAGTAGAATGGATACAAGGCCTACAGATTAAACATGAAAAATTACAACATTTTGATGTTTGTTGCTGCTTGACAAGAGAGAAAATAGATTCACAATAGATGGACGATAGATACAAACCCCCTTCATTCTTGAGCATTTTTGTAGCCACTCGTTTAAAGCTGTGGAACTACTCCAGCCAGGTTACAGCATCCGTATGGAAATTATTCTTTCTTACAGAGAGGAATTTAGAGGAATAAAGCTACAGCCAACTAACACACAATGAGCTGTAGGCGAACAATGTCAGAAGACACTGCAAACGTCAGGGGCAGCGGTACAGACCAGCAGAATACCTCCTCTGCCCCAGTACTCTCCATCCCGACCAGTTGTAACCCCAGAGAGCCCAGCTGAAAACCAGCACACCGCTCCCCCCACGCAACCCAAAGCTAGTTACATCAAACACGTGCTGCTCCTGGCTGCACTCAAAGGTACGCGGCCCATTCCCTTCGGGAAAGGTTGGATTTCATAATTTAATCATGGGATGAAAGGGAAACTTGTTTTTAAAGCACACGGGCCCCACTCGTACGTTGGGAGAGCCCGGGGGATTCCGCTCGGGCGAGGGCCCCCCCCTCCCCAGTGACAGTGCCCGGGCTCGCAGGTCCATGGGCTGTGTGACAACGCGATGCTGCTCAGCGTTACGCAGTTTTGTTCCTCGCACTGGGTAACGCCACGTCCCGCCGGTAACCCGGAGCGATGCGGGAGAACCGCTGGCGCGATTTCCCCTCGGCAGGTGATTAAAGACCAGCCTGTTAACGGGCACAAGCGACCTGGAGGGGCTCTCGGAAGCGCGAAAAGAGCGCCGACCCCCTTGCAAACACCGAGCCGGTGCCCGTTGCGGGGGACTGTCGCCCACTCGGGCTGTGGGCTCGCACCCCCGCGCTTCCCCCCTTCGCACCTGGGCGCCCGCCAGCCCGCCGGGGGTGCGCGGAGCTACCGGTGACTCAGCGGCTGCTGCGGCGCCCCGGTGACCCCCCTCCCGGCGGCGGCGCCGTGCCGCGGCTCTGCCCCCTCCCTCCCGGCAGGATCATCCCACCCCGTCGGGCGGTCACCTCAGCAGGAGGAGCCGCCGCCGTCGCCGCTTTGCCTCCGCTCCCGCAGCGACCTGACAGCAGTGAGCCGAGCCGAGCCTCGCCATGCAAGCAGGGAAGGCAGCCGAGAGCCGCGACGCCGGCCGGCCCTTGCAAGTCACCATGAAGAGGGGTTACGAGGTGCTCCGCGACCCCCATCTCAACAAGGTAGGGGCGGGCGGGGCAGGTGTGCCGCGGCGGCCGGGGTTGCTGGGCGCCGAGGGCTGGAGCCCCCTCCCTTGTCCCAGTTGCCCCCGCCTTCCGAGGACAGCGAAACATGCCGCGGCTGGGCGCCGCCTGCGGAGCCGGGCCCGAGGCAGCGGGGGAACCGGCCTCTCGCCGCCGCCACCTGTCGCAGCGCAGCGCGGCGCGGCGCCGGGGGAGTGCCCGCGCCGGCCCGCCCCCGCGCAGCGGCCGCCGGGTCGGGTACGCCGGTGGGGCTGCGGGCGCGGGGCAGCGGTACTTCCTGCGGGCCGGGCCGTGCTTCCTCTTCCTTCGGGGCGGCGGGGAGCCGCGGGCGGCACGGAGCGCCGTGCCGGCCCCAGCTCCGAGCCCGGCTCGGCCTGGGCCCTGGGGCGCGGAGCTCGGCGCGGGCGGCAGCGCCATCCCTTCCTGTATCTTCCAGAAGAGAGAAGCAGCCGCAGCCCGGGCAGGATGCTGCGAAAAGTTACGGCGCGCTGATGCGAGCTCCTGCTGCCGTGTCTGTGTTTGCCCGGTACCCTCCTTTTCCAGCCCCCTTTCCCACGGGTACCCCACCTTGTTTCCTACGGGCACACCTGCCTCTTCGTGCCGTCCTACGTTTTCTACCCTGGCAGGAAAAGGCATTTTTATCACCGTTATTCTACTGGCAGCTCCAACATTCGACTCTGTCAACGAATGCAGTCAGCTCTGAAGAGATGCCATGGCACAGCAAAACCTTTCTGTCACGTCTCTAATTTGTTTAAGAATGGCAATTCAGATTGATAAATCTTTCAAAACATGCTAAACTAATCTGGGGGGGGCGGGGAAAGCTAAGTAATTGCACAGTTCTGATAAAGATGCAAGTTCAGATAGCAGAACGCTTTATTGGCCTAACAGGCCCTGGATTTGCTGCCAAAATGAAAAATTACTAAAGTCAAAGGTAGATGATAAACCACACCTCGTGTATGAAGTCTCGGTTAAGTTCTTAACCCCACCTTTGTTCTCGTATATTACTTCTAATGCTTAGATCTGGTACTCTGACTTGTACCTTTGCATTAGGGTGCATATAGTCATTTCACGTATTGCTGAGTCGTATAAATTGACAAAAGCTATGTCTCTAGTTTTACTGGACAGGTTGACTCATCAGTAAAAACTCCATATATTAACTAGATGAATAGTGCTTTTATTAGTCTTGGTGCTCAACTACAAAGTTTCCTTAGAGGCTGTCTTATGTCTCTGTGTGTGTGTGTAGACCTGAGAAGGTCTCCTGAGGTCGGGTGAAAGGAAAAACTAACCAAAATCTAAAACTCACAGGGAGAAACCAATGAGAGGCTGTTTCACTTGGGATGGCTTTTAAGCAGCTGCAGTATTCATGGAAAAAAGTCTGACTCAGACTAACCAGGGAAGACAACCAAACAAAAAATAGGAGTTACCCTAAAATGCGTTGCATAAAGTGTACTCTGAGGCAAAGCAGGCTTGTTGCTACCTTTCCCCCCCTCAAACATCGTTATCTCTTGCCTCAGAACAGCATACTTGGAGATGAAGTGCTGAAGAGGAAGGGTCTTGCTTGTTTTCCTGGCTTTACTTTTCCCTTCCCCCTCAGCCATAGTACAGCACCTATGTACTGTGCAACAAAGAAGCAGGAAAAAGTACTTCTTCATTACCAGCCACATCTACCCTGTTAATGCAGAGTTTGAGGTTGAGAAGTCAGCTGAAGTCTCTGGTCCTGGTCTGGTAAAGAATGATCAAGCCTGTTTTCTGACTGAGGTGATTTTTGGTGGGTGTGGATGGATTACACCTATTATGTACACATATACACACCCCCCTAATAGATATATTTTATTGTCAGATATAGGGTAAATAAAATCAGCCAGCATGGTTGCCTGTTTGATAGCTTGTGGCCTGTCCCCCCTGTATGGGAGCTGGTACTCCCCATTCACTTTCCAGTGCCAAGGCTGTTAAACAAGGATCAGATTGCAGAGAATTCAACTTGAAGTAGATAAAATATCTCCTTTAATGATTCTAAAATACAGGCATTGTTTGCAGTTCTGCAGAAGCGCCAGAACTTTCTGCTATCTCTTGGGCCCTAAGAGCTGCAGTTCCTTGATATCAGCACTTTTTGTTGGATACAGTGCCAGTTTTAATAGCCTATTTGCATATACTCGGCAAAAGTAGACTGTAAGTACTGAGCAGTGCTATCTAGGGGTGACTTGTAGAAGAATAAGAAAAATAATGTTTTCATGGTCTCTTAAGCCAAGACAGCTGGCCTGTCCAGCAGGTAAAGCTGAAGTGTTCTGCAATATGTGGAAGCTCAGGGCTTGCATAGTCAAATAAGTCATTAATTTTCTCAGGCAAGTTTAAAGGAAAACTTTACTGGGAACCATTTATACTTGGACATCTTTAAAAATGGAGGTAAGAATTAAGGAGATAGGTAATTTTTTTTTTAAATACCTATCTCTATTTAGTGCCCTCCTCAACCAACAGTAAAGCTTGATTCCTGCACACACAGTGCATGCATAACTTTTTATACATGGTGGCTGGTGAGAGAAAGAGCTGTGGGAATTCCAGGGTAAATACACAAATATCTTCTTCTCCACTTGCCCTCTGCTTCTACCTGGAAATTGGCAAAATTTCCAAAACACGATAAGCACAGAATCAGAGAATCATAGGGGTTGGAAGGGACCTCAAGAGATCATCGAGTCCAAGGCTCGAATGTTTTACTTTGTAAGTGATTCACAAACGTATACAAACTTCACTGAGGAAAAGCTTAATAAAAATATTTGGCTGGCTTTGTTTTGTTCTTTCCCTCCCCCTCCTGCTGGGGCGTTTTGCCTATAGATGAAAACATTTCTGCTTTTACGAGGTCACGGAGCGGTGTGTCCCATCTTAGCAGCGGTGGTGCATCTAACATCACGAGGAACAGCAGATTGTAACACACCGAGTTATATTACATGAGGACAGGTATCCAAGTCTTTCAATACTCACAATTCAGTTTGTAGTCTGAGATTTTTAGGTCCATAGTGTTTAAAAGTGTATTTAGAACTTTTTTTGGCATTTTTTTTCCCCTTCAGGCAATTAAGCACATTGTAAGTAACACTTACAAGGAAAACAAACACAGTTTTCAGTTCTTTTCACTGAAATAGGCTGTATTAGAAACCTTTGGCTGGGAGTTGTAACTCACCAGCTTAAAGAGCATACGGAAGTGTGAAAGTAATTTGTTCTATTCCTACTATAAATCTGATTCATATTTTACGTGGTGTATGAGTTTGCTATTTTTAAAGCACACAAATCATTTAACAGTAACATCTCACTTTTAATTGTTTTTTACTTTTTAATATCATTTAAACACATCATGTTTCCCAGAAGCTGCTTATTTTCAGCAGCTAGATGTGAAGACATGCAAACACTTTCCAATAGCCTGGGTTAGTTGCCAAGTCTAAACACTTCCCTGACTGAAAAACTTTGCCATGGGGGGAGTGTTTTGCTGTTGTTGCAGAGTAATTCTGTGAGCAGGAAATATGTGATTCTATTAAACCTAGGTGCTGGAGGGCTCTCTCCCCTCCCAGTCTGCTTAATTTTAACCTCTCTCTGCACCTGACTACTACCATTGCTTAGTGTGCTTGTAAAGTGTTGGACTGCCTGCCTTCCTTTTATTCGGGTTGCACTAAAGCACGGTTGAATTTCAGAGCAGACTGACTGATGGGGCTGCTGAATATCCAGGAATTCCCAATCCTACCTGCAAAGGCATTGATGTTTTATCCTTAGCACCTCCTGTGTGTTGTGCTCTTGGATCTTACTGGGTTCTCAGCTAAGCAGTGACATTAGTTGTTAGCTGGGAATCAACTGGCTCCTTGTGGGATTTACTGTACAGCAACCATATGGGAACAGACCAGAGTCCATTTATCCCAGTGTCCTGTTTCTGACAGTGGCCAAACTGGATCCCTCAGAAGGAGTAAAAGAGCAAAGGATGCTTCCAGTGATGCTTTCTCGGAATAAGAAGGAGCAATTTATTAGGGGGTTGTTAAGATATTAATGCTTGTCCTTCCTATCAGATTATACAGACTATGTGTACTAATTTACTAAAAACCAATTGTGAACTTTTTTTCAAAATTTTTTTTTTAAATTTCAAGTGGAATCATTATCTAAGCCAAAGAGAAACATGGACTGCCCATTTTGCCCGTGTTTCAGACCAGGGGAAGAGAATGCTTGGGAAATACAGATATATTTTGTTCCATGTATAGCTAGTTGGTTCACTAAAATCAAATCTTATCGTGAGAAAGTATCATCATGTGACTGGTGTGGGTGACACATAAAAAAGGTCTTTCAACTTTGACTTTTGGTGGTTACCCTGTAATAGACCTCAAAAACCCCAAACCTCGGTGAAAAACCAGATTTTCTCTATCTATCTGATGCATAAAAGAGAATAAACATTTAAGAAGCTCCTCTAAAAAAAAAATCTATTCCTTTATCAAATACCAAACAGTAGAAGTATATTTTCCCTTTCATTGGCAGCATTTGTATTTTCACATCTTAAACTTTGCACTTCAGCTGGGACCTCTGCAGTGGCCAGTGCTCAGCAAGTGTTGCTTTTGCCTTAGCTATAGATAGATATTCTGGGAAGAAAACTGATGAGGCTGGCAATGGAGGAGGAAAACAGCCCTTCGAATTGCTTACTAGAAGTATCTATAATAATTTGTAAAAAGGTTTTCTGGAGGTTACTTGATATTGCAAGGGATATATTTAATATTAAGTGGTAGTAGGTGTGATGCTGTGTTTTAGATCAGAAGACTGTCAGCTTCATGTGGGAGCAAAAGTGTAATATGAGGAAATTTTTTTTGCAGTGTAGTTGCTGACGCTCTCATTGTCATCTACCTCCTTTTCACCTATGAACTTTTTGCCCTTCAAAACTTTGTAGGTTTTAACAGTAATATTACCTGGTTCTTATCTCCATCAGATCACCCAGCGGAACAGTTCTGATCTTGATAGGTGTAAGCACGTGCTATTTTTCTGGTCTCTCATGACTAAAGGTGTAGTGGTTGTGCTAGCACAAAAAGCCAGATCAGTCTGGTCTTTGAAACCTTTTAGAGTGAACTTATCTCAATTTTGCATGTGTGCCTCATGAGCATTGCCTTTTTGATTTGTTACTGGGGTCTGTGACACAGGACTTGCTGTTCTGTGGAATGGCAACCTAAAACAAGAGGTTCTTCAAGCGTGAGGCTGGTTCGTATTGGAGCCGTTTGCTCTTTAACAATCACAGTCATAAGTTGTAGACTGGCAGAAGTGCATCTCCCTTGTATCTTTGGGTTTTGGGCAGGGGCGTGAGCTCAGCAGTGGCTGAGTGGTGGGTAGTAGGGGGTACCACAGGTCTGGGTGAGGAGGTTATAGCATTGCCACTGTATTCTGCCTTCTTGAAGTCACCTTCTTGAGCTTTGAGGAAGGAGTTGTGATGCAGTATGATTTCTGTGAGTGTGTTTTTTTACACTACGTGTGACAGGGCTCTAAAAATTAATTTGGTGCTTCTTTCCACCTTTCTTTCTTTAAGGCAGGTTTCTCCCACATACTATTAATAAGGAAAAAGCCTTGGGAAAAGCAGAAAGTATTTCAGCCAGATTATTTTACCATCTTCTTCTGTTTTGTGTATACAGCCTGCAGCATTCATTGCCTCCCAGTACTTTGTTCCTGACCTAGTAGGTAAGTTGCTGTGGTTGGTGTTACATTCTTTTCTTCCTGTTGGCCTCCAGTCCTTTGCTTGCAGTTATGAAAAAGAGTGCTGAGACAGCGAGTTGGGAAAAAAGTTCTGTGACTTGAATTAAAAGCAAATAAAATAAAGGAGAAGTTGTGTAGGAAGCTATATGGCAGTAATAGCAACTGAACATGTCTGAGTGGCCACCCGAGCTGAAACCTAGAATTGTGAAGCTGTTTTAGGCATTAAAATTATTTCTCAGTTGTATAATGCTCTTGTGAGTGTCAGTAATTGAACACAAAGTTGACCTTTCTTCTTTAGACTGAGGCATCCTACGCGGACTGGTTATAAATGCCACTTGAATAGAAACATTAATCCTGGCACAGAGCACCTTGCAAACAGGATTTGTGTAATTCGAACAGGTTAAATGCAGTTTTCTACACTAGGTTTCCTGAGGATTCTGGAATGGCACAGAACATGGGGTTTTTAATTTAATTTTAGTGATGGATGCTGACAACAAGTAGGATAAGAGCCTGCTGAGAAATTGTGCCTCTGTCTCAGTAAATTAAACTGCAGAAAATATTTGTGCTTTCTGCAGAAAGCGTATCCCAGAGTACAGAGGTTCTGACTGTGCATTTCTTCTGTTATGTATCCAATCCTGCTGAATCAGCCTCTTGGACTGAGCTGCCTCTGAAAAATCAAGAAGTTGCAGCTGAAGGAGCTACAGGCCTTCCTTCCCCAGCCCTGCTCCCCTCTCCGAGGGGAGGAGGAAGTGAAATGCATGTGACAGCAATGTTTTTTACTAGCCCGTGACCCCAAGTTAAAAAGTGGCAAAGACCTTGGCATGCCTTTCCCCTTCTTGCCGTGCCTGCACCGGTGAGTGGTGTACTCGTTACCTGACTCGCTTGCTGCTGTCGTAGCCCAGGCCCGCAGGGGTTGATACGGGGTCTCACGCCAAAGGTCTCACTGCTCCAGGCTCTGGTGGCCATGGCCCACTGCTTCATGGCTTGGAAAGGGGGCAAAGGTTGGGTTTGTGTGTCTGTGTAATGAGGTGCACGGGGTGTTCTGTTCACTCCTCTGTGCCTTAAACAAAGAAGAAATTGTCTGCAGTAGGACATTTAATGTGTGCTGAAACCTCTAGTGGTTTCTTTGGTGTTGTGTGTCGTGTGTGGCTCCCTCCCCCTCCCCCCACCCCCCACTTTATAATGTTGGACAGGATAAGATGCTTTAAAAAAATAAAAATAAAAATGAGCAGAGTGGTTCCATTCCTGTGTCCAGGTGCAGTCAGGAAGAACCCCCAACCTGCTAAGTGCCAGCTGGTGAATAATGGATGTGCATCCATCTTCATGCATTCATCATCTTCTTTCAGCACTGAGTGAAGCCTCTCCCACTGTGACAAGTAGCTGTGGACTTCTGACAACGCAGAGATGTGTGTACAGGCCTATCATTGTGCCTTTAGTGCATGGAACTGAATTAGAAGAATTGTATTTTCCTTTGTGTTGTTGCAGAAATACTTCAAGCATCAGTTAACTAGATTGTAAAAGGGTGTAAATTAAGGATCCCTTGGATTTCATGAACACTGCTGTATTTGATCATGCTGGTATACACACCAAGGTGATTCATAACTCACTTTAAAAAGACTTCTCCAGTGAAGTCACCAAGGCCATCATTAGAGGAAATAGCCTCAGCCTTAGAGCTTCCGAGAATAAGGGATCATCTGTCTTCAGCAGGAGGTTTAGTGAGATCCAAAGCTATTGTATAACTAGGGAAAGCACCGGTTTTGGCAACACACCCCATGGCCATCCACAGAGTTAGCTTCTGCAGAAGTGGGCGAAGCAGCTATGCCTCTGCAAACACAACCCAGATGCTGTATCATCGGCATGAGCTGGCTGGTGAGGTGCAGTGTGGCCGGGGCTCTTCCCAGTACTTCTAAGGCCTCTTCTCTGAATTTTTTGGCTAGTCCGATCTATCTGAGACTGTAGTCTAATTATCTGATTTTTTGAGTAATCAAGAGGACTTTGAATAGTCCAAATCTTTGAGTGATTTCAGAGAAATGCATGCTATGGAAAAAGCCAAATGTGTTTCTGTTAAACAAAGATCTCCAAACTAATTTCATATTGGGATTATTTTATGCATATTCCTAAACATGGATTTTTTTAAGACTTAATTAAGAAAGCCTGAATTAAATGCGTAAGAAAACAAGTTTTAGTCTTATCAAAGCTTAAGCTTTGCTAACATAATTTGTTGCATAATTCAGGAAGGAAAAATCCTGACTTAGAAGGCGGAGGTCACAGGGCACCCTGGAGGCAGTTCAGGCAGCCGCTGCGTGCTTTCTCTTGAAATCAATGTCTGCAGTTTACTTGGATACTGTTAGTGCCTATTCCTGTGTGAAACACAACACTCGGTGCAGGACTTGAGGTTGTTTACAATGTAGAGGGAGCCGAGGAAGTGCAGAGTAAACACTTTATGTATACATAAAGAATACATAACATAGAACTGTGAGGGATTAAAAAAAAAAAAAGCATCATCGTCCTCTTATGCTTCAAATACTTGTGGCTCTCGGCCAAAGGCAGCCTTCCAGTACCTCAAGGGAGCGTACAAACAGGAGGGGAATCAACTTTTTAAAAGGGTAGACACTGGCAGGACAAGGGGGAATGGATTAAAGCTAAAGGAGGGAAGGTTTAGGTTAGATACTAGGGGGAAGTCTTTTACAGAAAGAGTGGTGAGGTGCTGGAACAGGCTGCCCAGAGAGGTGGTGGATGCCCCGTCCCTGGAGGTGTTCAAGGCCAGGTTGGATGGGGCCCCTTGTGTAGATCCAAGCCTGGAGGTTGGTGGCCCTGCCTATGGCAGGGGGGTTGGAACCCTATGATCCTTGAGGTCCCTTCCAACCCAGACCATTCTATGGTTCTGTGATTCTAAATATGCCAGGATGTGCTTGTCTGGTATAAGAGTTCAGAAAGCAGAGTGATTGCTCGTTTGCTCTTAAAATACAAATGAGGTGCAGAACAGCAATATGTTCTGTCATTGCATGTTTATGCTTAGGTTTTTACTTAGGTGTTCAAATAGCAACTGTTACCTGCTTCTGTCTTACAAAAAATACTACTTTTCTTTTAACAAGTTTTCTTTTAATAATGTTAAAACTAAAGTCACTGTTCTGTCTCTTTTTTTTTTTTTTAATATATATATATTCACAAATTAAATATCCCTGCTAGTGGTTTGAAAAAATTGCAAACACCTTTGGTTCAATGTAACTTAATATCAATTAACTCATTCTTCAGTCCTGAGTTATATATTAATGGATTGTGTGTATCTTTGGAATAGTGTAGGAGCTGTGAAGTATTAAATGATTTTGGCATCCAGTTCAGCTGGATATCGCAGTTTAGCTTTCTTTCTCTTGTCCCCTGTGAGTGATACACTTCTAAGTTTGCTTCTGGCGTGAAGATAGAAGAATGCAGAATCACTGTTTTTCCAAAGAACAATAATTGTTATGAAATACATCATTCCCTTTCCCACAAAGGCAAAGATATTTTTGGCTTTTAAAAACCCCAAACTTTGCCTTAAATCCGTTCTGGACATGAGTGATGATTATAAAGGATGTTGTAACATTTTAAGTAATAGTTTCTAGCTGACTTAACCTTCTTTCTTTCTCCAGGTATCTGGCTTTAGGAAGCAGATTTGTGTGTGGAGGTGTATTTACAGAAGAGGCAGTAAAGCTTTTTTGCCTAAATAGGACAAAGGAATTCAGTAGTTACAGATGGAAGTCAGAATATGAGAACACTATAGGGCTAAAGTAAAATGAGTATCCGAGTCAGTGAAGCACTGAGTGTTTGTTTGTTTTGGCTTAAATCACTTCAAGTCCAGGATGATGGTTTTATTTTTTGGAGAGGTTGGACAGGAGCAGTGTATCTGAAGTGGAGAAAGCCTCTTTGTATTAGTTGGTAGGTAGATGTCTTTTGAGGGTATCGATGATGCTTCTGCATCTTTGCCCCTAACACACACATGAGATCTCTTTGTGTTGTTGGTTTTTGTTAAGACAAGATTTCATGCCAAATTCTCTGTGGATGAGGCTTACCAATTACATTGCTTTCTCCAAGTAAAGGCTGGATAAAGCCTTCCACTGCTCATGTGAAAGGGGATTTGGCATGGCTATTTACTAGGTCAGTCAAGGGTTGAGTAAAGAAATAAGGAGTGGCCCTTAAAATAACTTGATAATTCTGATGGGGTTTTTTACATTGTATACTGCATACAAATTCTTTCTTTTATTGCACTGTGCTGGTTGAACTAAATACATCGATTTTATGTGGGAATAAATATATTCAGTGAGTCAGTGTAAACAGGTCTCAGAAAAGGTGTCCTACTGTACTGCTTTTTTTCCTGCATTGAAGGTGGCTTTCACCCCATGCCCTCAGCAGCTGCTTGAAAGGAACACTTTATCCAAGCTCAGGAAAAGTAGAACATCTTGCTTTGCATCTTACCTGGGGAAACATAACCGGTCCAGATCTATCTCATAGCCACTGGCCTTGCATTTGCCAGATGAGCAAAATTGTTCCAGGTCAGGAGTCTGTGTGAAACTGGAGCCCGTGCTGTCCTGCCAGGCTGTTTGATGGACTGAGTACGTGGATAAACTCAAAGTAGAAAATAGAAAGAGAGTGCTTCTTTCTGAAGTGTAATTCTTAGGGAGAAAGCCTAAACCCAAACCTGTAGATTAAAGAAATACATCCTTTTTACTAAGGTTATTTTGTAAAGTTCTTACTTTTGTCTAGTGTATGGCAAGAAGTAACTTTCTTCTACTTTTATAGTTACTGAGTGCTCTATATTTTTTCTGTAGTAAAGAACGATATGGGTAAAACAGGTGAAAAGAATAGATGGATATAGGAAAGCAGAGTTTAGTCGTCATAATGTTCCAAGCAGTTTAAACAGGGTGTGTCACCAGCAGACACCCTTTCTGGTTTGCTTTGAGGTGCACTTCACAAATCTTTAAACACAAGATTGAAGCTTTCTTTGTCTTAATTCAGAACTATGTAATGAGTATGAGTACACACATTCCCCCGCCCCCTGTAATTAGTGAGCTCTACTTCAGCAAGGGAGACAAAATACTGTAGTTGATTGGGCACTGGACTGGAAACTAGGTCATGCACTCATGATTATTAAATCTTTGTCATTAAGTTTTCTTATCTGAAAAGGCAAGCAGCATTTGAGAAATTTTGAGGATGAAAACAAGTATAAAGTACTTGGTCTTGTATAATTAGTCTTTTCAGGTAATGTTTTGCTATGTTGTCTTCGTACCACTATAATCTGGTTTCTACTTTAAATTTTCATTCCTTCATGTGGGGAATTATCTTTTTTTTCAGTAATCAGTCAGCAGGCTGCTCTTTTTTTAAAAGTCACATCTAAGTAGATCCATGTCAAATCTGTACAGTCAGAACGTATTTTGTCCATAAGTAGATCCTTCTACCTTCTGCCATACTGCAGTTACAAGTTGACAGGGTACTAGTGGATGTGCAGTCTCCTGCATGAACAAGTTGCTCGATCCATGAAAATCCATTAGACAGGACTGCAAATCGTGGCCAGTGCTGTGGGAGGGAAAGGAAGATCTGAATAGGCAGGAAGAAGTGATCCATCTGCGTAGCTAAACCTGCTCCTGGCTTCAGGCCATGCTGTACCACAAGCAGATTAGTTCCAATTAGATGAAGTGGTAGCTGACCCTTGGCTGCCTCCTTCTAAGCCTCCTGGTCCTGGGCAGCGTGGGTAAGAGTTACATCCATTTCAAATGAGGGGGGTGAAGAGGTGAGGAAGTGTTCAGTATTTATCAGCTGAATGCTTGAGGAAGCTGAGGTCAATACTTCCTGCAAGAAAAACACCCTTCAGTTAACCACTATTTGGTAGTTTTTAACTTGGTGAAATTTCATTTCTTCAAGAAGCTGGAGTTCACATCTCTAGCACTTAAATTCATGAAAAGATGTGAATGAAGGCTGATTCTCTAAGGGTATTTTTAGCTACCTGAAGACTTTCCTAGCTATTGGGTAGTTAGAGGTGGTACAGATTTGCAATAAACTCTTTTCCCACACTTATGATTCTGATGGTGTTGATTCCCTAGAGAAAACCTCCGGCATAGAAAATGTCCAGAGGGTGAGTAAAGCTGCCGTACATACCTTGTGTGGTGGCCTATTGCTCTTAAAGATATGTTTTTAAAATTTTTCTCTTCTTTTCTAAAGTATGCTACAACAATGCACATATATTCCTCTAAACAGAATGAACCGCACACGTTTTCTTTACACATCAATTGTTATTAGGTTCTTAGAAATTATGCTTCTGTAGTGTTAATACCCAGCAAAATAAGGTCTTCATTGAAAGATAATGAAGGTTTAACAATTAGCAAATTGAATCTATTTTGATGACAAAATACTGAATTATGTATCTTAATCCTCCCATGTTTTGTATTAATTTGTTATTTCAAAATAGATTCCTGTTTTCTCTTATGGGATTTCAGGAGTGACCAGAAAGCCTACATGATGAATTAATATCTGCGAACCTAATCCTGAAAATACTTAATTATATAAGTAGCTACAGAAGGGTAATGACTATCTGGCTGTGCTCCACTGCAACCCTCAAAGCATATAATGCTAAGCATTTTTGGCCCTGGAAAATACTTACATGCATCTATTTACTTAAATAGAAAGAAATAGCCTTTCAGATACTATGAGGAAATGTGGCACATACATAAAAGCCCCATTTATTTTGTACTGGCCTCTTTCTTACACTTCATTACTTTACAGAGGTGAAGCTGCTTTGTGGAGAACAGAGCAATAATGCAGCCATGATGTAAAAAACCGAAGCCTGATCTGTTATGGCGAATCTGTTCTGCATTCAGTGCATCCGTTAGCCTCAGCAAATAAGAATAAACAAAACCCAACCACCACTATAACTTCTTTAATCTCATTTTGGTGCTGTAGGTGTTAGAATCGAAGTACTAGCACTGTGAGAAATCCAGGTTGTGTTGAAGATGACATGACTTGAGCAGGAACTTTCCCTACATTTCCTGTCCTTTCTTCAGTTGACAATAGATTGTTTTTATAGGCAAATTAATTTCTCTTTGCAACACCTCACACATGTTTGCAGGAGCACAACCTGCTCTGGCAGGAAACAATTCTTTTGATTCATAGTGTGAAGAGAGTCTCAGCCTCTCTAGATCATGTATTCTGCTACTCCCTGTGAGTAGGTAAAGGAAAATGCAAGTTAATGAGTGAGTGGTTTTGTCAGTTGTGGCTTATGGGCCTGAAGGGTTCGAAGTAATCACCACAGCATGTCCTGGGTTTTAAAAGAATACCTTCTAAATGAAATGACTCCCTCTCCTGTAGTCTTCCATGCTAAGGAACTTGCAAAGCAACTACTTTCATAAGCCTTTTCCATGACTTAACCTACCCAATTTAGTCTGTGCTCCGAAATACTGTCTGTGTAGTTTTTTCAAAGCATGTTATTTTGCTTTTGTGGAACATTTTTTTGTTTATTGCACTGCAGTCAGTCTATCTCAATAAGGCTTTCTGCTGCTCTGGCCTGGATTCAGCTGGTTTACACAGTTGTGTGAAACGAACATGACTGTGTATTCTTTTTTTCCTCTCTGTGCCTGACTCAGAGTAACATCTGGAACAGCAATAATACAAATAAATTGAAATGAAAGTACCTGACATTTCTCAACATTAAGTTGATTATTTCCAGTGTCTGGTGATAAAAACTGTGATGCTGCTTGAAATCACAGAATCACAGAATTGTAGGGGTTAGAAGGGACCTCAAGCGATCGAGTCCAACCCCCCAAAATGATCTTTTTTTCCTGAAACTATGAAGATTACTTTCTGAATAGTAGCTACTCAGTAGAAGGAGCTTGCAGTATCACAGGGAATGTGAGTGGAGTATTATTCTAAAACCATATGATGATTCCTGCTGGAAAGGATCTCAGGACGTCTCTAGTCCAACCTCCTACTCAAACCAGGGTCAGATCACAGAATCACAGGATCGTAGGGGTTGGAAGGGAGATCATCGGGTCCAACCCCCCTAAATACAGAGTGAGATCAGGTTGCTTAGGGCTGTGTCCTGTCAGGTCTTGAAAACCTCTAAGGATGGAGACTTTACAGCTTACCTGGGCAACCTGTGTATGTGTTTGTGCTCATGGGAAGATTTCTATTTTTTCTTATATCAAATCTGAGCCTCTCTTGTTTTATCTTATGCCTGTTGTCTCTTGTCCTTCTGCTGTGTACTGCTGTGGAGGGTCTGGCTCTGTTTTCTGCATGAGTGTTGGAAGGCTGCTATGAGGTTCTCCCCAAACCTTCTCCTCTCCAGGCTGAACAAGCCCAGTTCCCTAACAGGGATTGTACTTCAGCCCCTGATCATCTTGGTGGTCTTTAACTGGAACTCACTCCAGCTTATTCATGTCTTTCTTGACCTGGGGGCCCTAAGTTGGACTCTGATAGATGCGGTCTAATTTGTGCCAAGTAGAGAGGTACAATCATTTCCCTCCATCTAGGCTCCTGTTAGTATGCCATGCCATTGCTAAAATAGCTCAGGATACTGTTGGCTGCCTTTGTTGCCTGTCTACACCAGTGGCTTCTGCTCAGCTTGCAGTCCCCCAGGTCCTTATTGACAGACCTGCTCCTCCTCATCCACTCAGTCTGATGCCAGCTTGAATCATTGCAGCCTGTATTGTTTCCTTTCTGGGTTGCAGCACTTTGCATTTGTCCTTGTTGAATTTCATAATGTTCCCGTCAGCCCATTCCTCCAGGCTAATTTCCTTTGGATGGCAGCCCTACTCTTGGGTGTATTCATGGCTGCCCGTATTTGGTGTCATCTGCAAACCTGATGAGAGCATGCTCCACTGGCTTCCTCAGGTCACTGATAAAGATGCTAAACAGGACAGGTCCCATTACAGACTTCTGAGGCACTCCCCTTGTTGCTGACCTCCAGGTGGAGTATGACACATTAACTGTTTCTTTTTGAATCCTATCACCCAACAACAGTTCTTTATCCAGCTAGTTGTCCACCTGACTGTACTATCCCAACTTGGGTCCAAGGGTTTTTTTGGAAGCCAGTTTTGAAAACCATGCTTTCAAGGTGAGATAAATGACATCAGCTTTTCCCCTGGTCCATAAATCCAGTCATTTTACTATAGAATCATAGAATCATAGAATGGTATGAGTTGGAAGGGACCCCAAGGATCATAGAGCTCCAACCCCCCTGCCACAGGCAGGGCCACCAACCTCAGGCCTGGATCTACACTAGGTTGCCCAGGGCCCCATCCAACATGGCCTTGAACACTTCCAGGGACGGGCATCCACTACCTCTCTGGGCAGCCTGTTGCAGCACCTGACCACTCTTTCTGTAAAAAACTTCCCCCTAATATCTAATCTAAACCTTCCTTCCTTTAGTTTTAATCCATTCCCCCTTGTCCTGTCATTGTCTACCCTTTTAAAAAGTTGAATCCCCTCCTGCTTATAAGCTCCCTTCATGTACTATAGATTGATCAGGGATGGTTTACCCTTGGCTTAAGCCCTGTCCGTAGTGTCGTACTTGCCTTCCTCACTCCCTTTAGGATCCTGAACTGTACTAGTCCATGCTCATTTCACCCAAGGCTGACACCGATATTGTATCCCCCGTCAGTTCTGTTTTATTTATGAAGAGCTGTTCCAGTGCAGTATCACCCCTGGCTGGCTCACCCAGTAGACTTTCCTATATTGTCCCCGATTATATATTCCACTCTTCAGTAATCTTCAGGATTTTTTGTGTTCTGTCACATTGTTCTTCTAGCAGAGGTCAAGGAGATTAAAGTCTACTGTAAGAACAAGGCCCTGTGGTCTGGGGATTTACATTGTAGTTACTCAAGGAAGAAGGACAGTTACTCAGACTGATACTTGGTTACTATTGTTGGTATGTGCTGCAGTCAGAGATTTCAGTTGTTCAGCTAACGATTTACTCTATAAACAGCAGGAGAAGAACTGTCTGCACACACATAGCACACGTGCACGATCTCTCTGTGAAACTCGTAAATACAAGTCTCTTGGCAATATCCTACAAGTTTTGGAATACTATAAAAAAAAAAGAGAAGCTATTGTGTCTTTGGTTCCTCTGCTGCTATCTGTGGAATTTTCAGAGAGATATCAACACTTCTGTAAAGGAAATACAGTACGACTCAAAGACATACAGAGCAGCAACTTGAGAAGCTGGGAAATACTTTTCAGGCAAACCCAAGGCCATGCTTTCTCTTTAGAGCTTCCTTTTGTTGGCATAAGTAGCTGCCACAGGGGAAAGGTCTAGCGGAAGCCTCTAGTTCTCATCCCATTCTGCACTGTCTGGCCAGAGAGAAGGCTATCTGGGACTGGTACCAAAAAAAAAATATTAAAACAAAAAAAAATTGTTATTACTGATTTAAAGGAATTCTCTTAATAACTATTAAGTGCACAATCCCATCATCACTAAAGAAATTAACTTCTCGGGTTGAAAACCTTCCATCTGGGACTACAGAGTAAATGAGCCGTGACTTTTTTTTCCCTCCACAGTTGTTTTCACTTTCCTCGTGATCGTTAGGCCTCTCAAAGGTTTTGGTGCATGAGAGTTAAGTGGTAAGCCACAGTCTGAGGGTGCTGCATAGGAGACCTATGGATGAAAGGTTTGAAAAGCCTCCGGAATAACTCCTTCAAGCTGTCATCTGCTCCAGTTGAGTGAATTGTTAAAGTAGATCCTACCTCCGTTACTAAATAAACCAATAATAAAGCTAACAAAGGCAAATTAAAGTGCTGGCTAGCTGTCTACATGTAGTGTGCTTTAGTTGAGATTTCAAGCCAGGCAGAAAGGCTGGGCTGATGCTGTCATCATGATTTCTCTCACATGGAAGAAGGAGCAATTCATATTCATCTTGCTAGCTTTCTGTCTCTAATTTTTCGAAGTGTTTGTTCTCCTTTATTCCTGTCTCTTTTCAGTTATCAGATGTTCCCATCACACTTACCTTTCTTAAAGATGTTTTGCAGCTTTGAGGGTTTTTTGGATTCTCAGTGGTTTTAGGTAACCTAATAGTACCTTGGAAACTGAGATCGAGAATCACAGTAATATAGATTGGAAGTTAATCTGGTCCAGTTTTCTGCTCAGAGCAGGGGCAACGTCAAAATACTGCAACTTGTATGGATGGAACAGAATCAGATCAAATGGAGTGTGATGGACTTCTAGCTGACAAAAAATGGGGATGCCTATGTGCTTTTACTTTTGGGTTTCTGAGAAAAGCTTGATCCATTACAGTGAAAGCTTGATGAATGTTCCACCTACTTCAAAGAAGTTTTAAAGCCCTCTCCATGGTATTGGCTGACCACCTTCCCTGCTGTGGCCTTAGCCTGCTCAGACAGGCTGGGGCTCTTCAGGCTTGAGTCAGCTCAGTGACTGGAAAAGAAACTCAACTTCTAGAGCTACACCAGCTATGGAGCTTACAAGAGATAAGAATAAACCATAAAGTTTGGCTAATGATGAAGAAGACATATAGGGGCTACACTTGACATAGTGAGTGATAATGGAGTAGAAACAGCACAAAACATCTTGGTGAATCAGAATCTCCACTGACAAGGAGCCTCTTTTTAGGTAGAAAGCCAGAATCTTCTGCTGTTTCTCCTCTTGGAATAAGAGGCTGTTTTTTTCAATTTGCAGTAGTTCTGAGTCATGTGTAATTCTTTATGACTGCACAATTCAGAATAGTTTAATCATATTATCCTTGCTTATGTTAACGTGTCAGTACAAATATAACAAGCACACCATAAAAAAAAGATGTGATGTTTTTCTCTTCTGTATTCTGTCGAAAAGCAGAGCATTTGCAGTACCCCATGCTCATGTTTGAATCGTTTCCAGTCTGATCTCTTATGTCTTAATTAAAGTAATGTGCTTACATATATAAGTTTGCAAACTGTTTGCAAATAGTAAACACTCAGCCCTGTATGGCCTGTGTCTTCAAGAGCAGATTGTCTTGATCTGTAGACCAGATGCCCACACTATGTACTGTCAAGGATTTCTTTAGGACAGTCTGGGGCTTGGAGCTTTTTAAAAATTTATTTTAAATTTTTGGGGGAAGATGGAGATTCTTTTATATTTTTTAGGGCTTTTTTTTTCCCTGTATTCTGGATTTTGCTTTTAGTTTTGTTCTGTTTCTTTGGTGTGGAGTGGGAGATTCGTTGGGGTGGGCTTTGTTGGTTTGGTTTTTTTGTTTTTTACTTTTGGGCTAACTGTAGTCTGATCCTATGGACTGAACACTTGCTTAAAGCTCAGGCATATGAGGTGAACTCCTGGAACACATGTTCTAATTACATTTTATCCCAAAAGAATTCAGTAAGCGCTCTGAGACTATTCCATAATATAAGCCATATACAGTGAGTGGTGACAATCAAGAAACTTGATTCAAAAGCCTGCATCCAATTAATATGCATGCACACTCTCTCTCTCTCCCTCCCTCTCTAAAGAAAAAAAAATAATTTAAAAAATTAGTAAATAAGGTATTCAAAACCTTTAATTGTCTGGGCTCAAGCATTTCTATAGCGCTCATTAGCTTTTATTGTAGTAAAAATGTTTCATAGTATGTTTTAAATGTAAATAGATATATTCTATGGTTTAAATCCATTCAAGAGAAGACAATAACTTCTCTGAGAATTTCACTGGAGTACCAGACCCAATACATGAAGTTGCTGTGGCTCAAAGTTAGGGCTGATTTACTGTTTGCTTATTTTACCACTTGAGCAGCCATCCTTCTCATAACAAAGACGTGAGAGAATTTCACCTATAAATAAATAAGATCAGTGAGATTAGACATGTACCAGAATGCAGGGAGCACTTTCCTGGGAGTGTCCTGTCATTTCCCTTTCAAGCTGTCATCTGCTCCGGTTGAGCGAATTGTTAAAGGGAGCAAAAGCAACTGAAAACGCTACTGGCTGGCTACCTATAGATGGGTTGCTGTAGTTGAGAGAAATATGTTATTTATAAAATGTAATAGTGAAAGAGTGCAAATATGTACATGTAGACATGCCTATGTACAACTTAATTTTGTGTCTTCACACTTATATGTATAAATAGTTTAAGGAAGACATTCTCAGTTGGGGGTAGTACTCCCTCTCTGTGTGTGGATATGAAGATAAGGTTTAGTTCTTAATAGTCATTAAAAAGTTTTGTACTCTGAGTCAGACTGATGAAAATATTTCTGTGCACTCATGTTACCTGATGTTCTAAAAATCAGGTGTGGTCTAATGTATGTCTACACTGGATCCTGGGGATATAGAACTGGTTTAGAGATTGGTGGTGCTAGCTGTCACTCCCAGAGTTCTTCTCAGCTTCAAGAAAAGCAGAGCTGGCTGTTCTCTTTCCTTCCTGATTAAAGTTTTTGTCTGCTATGCCTATTAAGCCCTTAGCAAGCATATTTTCAGTTTCCTTTCCTTGGCTCTTATTTAGTCCCTTTGGATGGATAGTCCTTGGGTCAGTGTGGTTTTGTGTGTTTACTCCAATCATATGCGGATGGAAAAAAGCAAAGCAGAAGTATGTATCATAGAATCATAGAATGTGTAAGGTTGGAAAGGACCTTTAGAGGTCATCTAGTCCACCCCCCCCTGCAGTAAGCAGTAAGTATATAGTAACATATATAATATAGCTGTTAATTTCCAAAGCTATTACTACTGTTCTGTGGCTACTGCTGTCTTCCTGTGTATTGTCTTAGTCCAGTACTATTTTATATGAAATATTAAAAAAAAATATTTAGCTGGCTGCCTTTAAGCTAGTAGTATCTTGTTATAAGGGATCTCTTGCTGCTGCTTAGTGCCAATTAAAATGCAAACAGTTGCATCTGAACTTGAATTCAGTTAGGGGAGATTCTCCTGTTGCAGACCTGCTGCCAGGATGCTGGTCTGTCTGCAGCTCCTTGTGCTACTATGTGTATATCTAGGAGGAAACTCCTGCTAGAGTTGAAAAATCCTATATAGGAGTATCATGTGGGAAGTTGTTTTTGGATGGTTATGTAAATCTTCTGATGGCTAGGTACTAATCCTTGACAAAATTCCTTGTAGGATAAGGGCAGGGCTGGGTACGGGTTTTGAGGTCGAGTTGAAAAACAAGGCAGAATGGGAATTGTGTACTTCAGCATTCCTAATGTGTCACAGCCTGAAAGGGTTCCAGAACAGTTTTCTTACTGCAAGGGCAGTTATGTTTTCACTCGTATTTCTACAAGAGAAAGTTGATGAAGTGCATGCCAGAAATCACCTCATCCAAGGAGCTGGAATGCTTCAGGTTTTGTAAATATGCTCTTGGAAAGTGTCCTGACAGATGATCCGTTTCCCCTTCCCCACTTCAGAAATAACTGGTGTGACCTGGGTATCTGCTCTCCCCCTGCAAGGAGCATAACAAGGCTTTCAATTTCCTCCATGGGGCTGCATTACCCAGGGCTCTGTATTAGTTTCCATTTCATTTGGTACAAATCTTGTTACAACGGAGTGACCAGACTGAAGCAGTTTTTGGCGTGTGCATGTGTTTAAAGTGCTGCTTGCACACGCTGTACAGCAGAAACAAGTTATTCGTTCACCAGATGTGCTTTTTTTTTAATGGCAGGGATGTGAAGAGTTGCTTTTGAAGGCTCTCTTGGGGAGGGATGGGCAGTGGTGTTGTGGAGGACTGCAACAGACCCTCTGCTGATGCAGCTGTGTTGGTAGAACCTCTCTTGGAGATGGGATGTATGGGTGTCTGCAGGAGGAAGTTTTTTGCCACTGTAGCTTTGCTACTGTCTTAGGCAACATAAACTGATCTACCAAAAGCATTCTTCTGCTGGCATGTACATGAGGGCTGTCACTCACATAACTGCTTGGCTGGAGTTTGTGACTTCCTCCACACGCTCCAGCATGACACAGTCGTCTCTGTTGGTGTAACGTGGGCTGCACCTATGTAGGAGAGGGACATACGTAGAAGTGCTTCAGATCTTGATATCTGTAGAGCTCAAGCTGAAGCAATGTGAGAGAGAGGGTTCACTCTCTCTTCCCCCCTTTGCTGAAACTTCTGTCTGTAGTGTTTGAAGGAAAAAAAATAATTAGAATTCTGAGTTGTATTTTTGTATGTGGACGCGAATGATCCCTTCTGGAATTCATCTCTGTAGTGCACCTTAGAAATCTGTTACTCAATTAACAGACACTGTAGGGAATTATTGTTGAACTTGAAAAATGCAGCTATCTGTTTAATAACAGAATATTTGTGGGTTTGAAGATCCTCTTAGAATCAGTGTACCTTAATTGTTACTGCAACGTCCACTGGCTTTTTTTTGTGTTTCTTGTTTTAGCAAGAACTGTCCAAGGGTGAGAATTGACCTAAAAAATAAATCCCTCTGGCAACATCTTTCTTGAAAACATTGGACTTTAGGCTTTGTTTCTAAATTGCCAGATAGTGTAAGATGAACAAGCACACCAGAAATAATAATAATAAAAAATATTTGCCTGTCTCTAATTATCTGTGCAATGCTGAAACAAAAAAGTCATATTAGTACTATAAATATTCCTGTGATCTAACTTAGAAGCAATAATAACTGTGTTTAGGACAGTCCAAAGAAAAAGAGATGACTATCTTTCAGCCATCCATCGTTGACATTAAACCATGGATAAAATGAGGTTGTTAATGAGAGGAAAGGAGGTTAGATTAATCTTCTCACCTTTCATAATCGCAACTAAAAGTTTCCCATGGAAAACCAGTAGATGCTGTTACATAAAATGGTCTTCTGACCCTTCAGAAAAGACAGACATTAACTAGGAAGTTACCCAGTTTATCAAGAATATGTCTGTGTGTATAAGAGGATAATTGTGGGTTCTGTGCAAACAAATCCAGAATTTTCTAATTTTCGTGGGGTTTTGAGTTGCATATCTACCTTTTACAACTTGTGTCCCTGCTTTAGAACATAAAAGGTTAGAAATCTCTACATGCTGCTCAGGTCATTCTCTTGCATGTGGGAGAAATTAGAGTACCCAGTAGGGTTTTGTAAATTGTTTTCTGTAGTACTAGTAGTAATAAACTTGTTTACGCCCTTAAATAAAAGCTTTCACTTTGCAGAGGACTAGTAAATAGTTCTGGTTCAATGCATTAATTTAAAGATTCCAACTTTAATAACTTGTCAAGCTGGGAGCTGCTTTCCCAGTGGATGATATGCTTTGGGGACCCTTGTATTTTCCTCTAAATGCGTGATTCGAAATTCCCTCTGAAAGCCAGTTGGGAGGTGGAAATGGTGATATCGGTGAACCTAGAGCTTAGATCATGATTACTAGGTGGGAACAAATGACTTGGCCAAGAAATTCCAGTACTAGTCAATGCCTGTAATTAGTTGTAATCACTATAAGTGCTCATTCAACAGCGTATAGATTCTCAGCATGGCTGGGATAGACCTCCCTCACTCCCCAGTGAGTCCCCATCCTCTCCACTGTTGAGGCTGCCCACCCCTGTCTGGGACAGGAAATGTTACCTTCTGCAGTGTGATTTAAGCTTTCCATCCAGGCATAATTAGAAGCAAAAAGCAGTGTCAGGTGCTTTGTGTATGTGTGTTGTGTGTGAAGCAGGTTGCAGCAGCCCAAAGTGCTTTTGGCTCAATTATTTGCAGCACCAATTTTTTTCATTCTTGTAGTCTTCTGAGCTTGGTTTCTTCAGCCTTCACATTTGCATTCGTGCCTGTTCCCTGATCATAATGCAAAGGTTGAGCTTGCTCTATATTGTCCATGACTCCTACCTTTGAGTTCTCTTTCAGTTGTCCACACAAAACAAATCCTCTCACTGTTTCACTTGCTCACTTGCCTTTTCATTCTCCATCTGCTCGGGCCTTCTGCTTAACTTTTCTATTCCCATTGCTTTGAGTCACATTGTTTCAGCTCTGTGCTCTTTCTCTGCTTTCTGTCATGCTCTTTCAGCAGCTCTCAGCATATCCTTATTGTGCCTTTCCTGGGTTTATTTTTTTTCTAGAAATGTCAGCAACTTCTTTTGGCTCCTGTGAGAGTCAGATAGATACAATCAAATCGGGTCTGTATCCCCAGGAAGGCCAGTGACTTAGCAGTATTAAGGCTTGCTTCCTGTGAGCAGTGAGAAATGTTGTTTTTAACTATAAGGAAAGCAGTTTTTCTCATGAATCTTCTAAACAGATCTTAAAGTTCAGTCTATGTAAATGATATTTCCTACTAGAAAAATAAGCTGTCATTGGAAAATTTTGCATAATAGAGCTTAGACATACGGTCTTATTTTGAGTGCCAGTACTGATGAAACAAATCTGATCCTTCAAGGGTTGTGTTGCTATGCTGAGAAACTTAAAACTGACACTTCTGTACAGTGCTAGAAAACACCTTTGAGACCAACCCTTTTGGAGATGGAGAGCTAGACTAGTCCTTCTCAAAATGACCCATGGGTTTGGAAGATTGCCACTCCCACTTCACACAGAAAACAGAGATTTAGATTGCCATTGAGCTCTGGGTACCTTGTCACCAGGAGTGACTGTGAACAGCTGAAGGCTGCTATACCTTCATGAAAGGATCTGAACAGTCTGACAGTATTACTACAGTATGGGTAGTCCAGGTACAGACAACCACTACTGTTGAGAAGGCTCTGGAGAGACCTTGTAGCAGCATTGCCATATTTAAAGGGGTCTACAGGAATGATGGAGAGGTTCTGTTTACAAAGGCAAGTAGTGATAAGACAAGGGGTCGTGGTTTTAAAGAACATAGATTTAGATAAGGTATTAGGGGAAATTCTTTCTTGTGAGGGCAGTGAGACACTGGCACATGTTGCCCAGAGCTTCCCTGGCAGTGTTCAAGGCCAGGTTGGGTGGGGATTTGGGCAACCTGGTCTAGTGGAGGGTGTCCCTGCCCATGGTCGAGGGGTTGGAACTAGATGGTTGTTGAGGTCCCTTCTAACCCAAACCATTCTGTGATTCTACTAATGTGGTCCACTTTTCTATTTAAAGTTTCTATCATAAGCTGTCTAAAACTGCAAAAAGGCAGTTTGGGTAACTGACACTAAAGAGCAGGTTTTTCTGCTCTTTGAAACACTTTCGGTTCAATTTTTTTTGCTGTTTGAACTGAGAAAATAAGCATTTTTGTTTTGTTGTTTAATTTTATGAGACTTTTTATTGTCATCCTTTCATCTTTTAGAGAAAATGTTTGACATTCAGGAAAGGAAAATTTTGCCTTGATGCCAAAATGTGTCTATGTGGTTTTGTTTCTGTTTCTGTTTCTTATCTCCCTATTTCTTACCCTTGAAGACAGTGCAGATCCTTAACATACTCCTGTGGAAATTCTCATAATAGCGTATGACAGATACATTTGAAGATCATTTACTGCCAGGCTGGAAATAAGATATATTCCCTAATATGTGTAGAAAAGGCAAAACTAATACTACAAAATTCCCATTAATGGCTTTAGTTATAGTGTACCAGATGAACTGGAAGCACAGTGTCCTCCTGTGCTCTGTTTTGCTTCATGAGCTGGTGTACTAACCGTTGGGTATCTTGTGAGCATTAAACTTCCTTTCACAAGACTCACAATGAAGAGGCAGCCAAATCCCCAAAAGTTTTGCCTAACAATGTCTGGAAAGCTAGCACACCTCAGAGGGAGCCTTCCCTTGGATTTTCAGGAAGGTTAAAGCTAGAAGCGATGCTTGCTCAAGTCCTGTGGATCCACAGTGTCATGGATTTCAGCTAGACCTTTGGTAGAGAGGAGTTGCTTTTTTATATAGACCTCATTATTTTTGTGCCTTTTTGGTTTGTTCCATCTTCTGTAATGAGAATATGCCATTTGAACTTTAGGATCTATTAAGTAAGTTTAGTGCGTTAATCTGTAGTGTGGAGATTAATAAACAAATAGAACACAAATAGAACCAACTATTTCTGAGATGGTTTCTCTACTGGGGGGTTTTAGTTCAATTTTGCTTGAAAGAGACTTAATTTTGGTTTTACTGGTCACATTCATGTTACATTTAAATAATTCAGGAATTGGACAGTTTTCTTATATTTAACTGGTTATGAAACTAATGAAAATTTATGATCCTTCATCTTAGCCTGAGTAGGTCTCTCACTGCTGCCTAAATGGGTACCTTAAGCTTAGGGACCCCGTGTAATGGGTATTTCCTTAGATGTGTCAGTCTTATAATTAATTTTTGTTATATTTTATTTTAAATGCCTTAACTGTTAGACTGAAAATGTTTTATATTGCCAGTCTATCTCAAAACTACTTCCCCTTCTGTGTTACTAATTGCTCCGTACTGTCTTGTGTAGATGCTGTGTTTATAGGTCTGCTAGCTAGTGTGTCAAGAATAACATTACATCAAGGGTAGTCATTAATGGCTGCTTCAGGTTAATCAGGTTTAGACAAGATACTTGTTCTCATTTTGAGTAAGTGATGAATCCAACATTCATTCCCTTAGGAAACGTGGCAGTTATGTAGCTATAAAAGGCTTTTATTGGGGCTGCATAGTTAGATACTAGAAGACATGAAAGGTGAGAATGGAGGGGCAACACTTTCTTCAGGTTCTATCTGCTGTGCTTGAGGGTATGTTTTTTCTATGTCAGCATTGGAAATGGTTTTCTAAAGATAATTTGGTGGGGTGATTTTTCTGTCTTATTTCCATGTTGGTTTAGACTTGAGTTTCTGTGAGTGGTTCATAGAGGTAACAGGGTGAGTAAATCCTTGATTGGTTTGAAAATGGTAGCAACTTGAAATGAGTCGGGTCTCATGGCAGGGGATTCTTGCCATTTTTTCACCTTCATGAATTTTCTGTCAGGTAGAACTTGTCTGTCCATGATAGCAAATTCAGGTGGTTTAGTATTGGCTGGTTTCCTTAACTACCATTCAGATTTTATTTCCATCATATTAAATTTTCTTTAATCTAGTATTTGCTTTGATGAGCCTAGCTCTTTTGGAGAGCAGTCAAATAAAAAGAAAAATGATCTATCTTATTTTATCACAACTTTTTCCATGATTTCAGTCTGATCTTTTCTATGCCGATTCTAAGCAGATACAGTTGATACACAGGTAGTATCTTGGCAAAAGCAGAGCCATATGAATCCATCTGGTACAGCAGTTTCAAATGGAATTGTTCTGCCATTAGTAGAAACCTTCCTTTGATCAGCTAACTGCTTCCATACTCTGGAAGGCTGTTGCATGACTTTGCTTTCTTTAACAGGTTAAATGATAGTTTTAGGTAACAAAGTCAGAGCTCAAACTAAGATTCTGGGTTCATTGTATCTTATTTTTCCTGTTAGGTATATGTTGTTTAAGTTCACCTTCTTGGTCAGTCTGGCCCATGGGTTTTGGTGGTGGGTTTTTTTGCATGGGGTTGGGTTTTTTTGGTTGGTTGGTTTGGGGTTTTTTTTTTTTTGGGGTGTTTTTTTTCCCTCCTGCCTTAACCTAGAGTAACAGAACCAAACAAAATTGTGTCAATGGTCAGATAAGCTTATCATTTTTAGGAAGATGTAGAACTATGACAAAGTTAGGTGCTCACTTCTATCCCTTAACTACCATTTCAGATGCTGTAATAAGCTTTGCCTGTGGCTCTAGTAATGAATGTGGCGACTGGTGGCTACTCTGAGTGTTTAAATCTTCAAAATAGAGAAAGAACCCTTTTGTGAAACAGGTGCTTCATTGCTACATACTGAGCAAAACTAACAGAAGATATACATAAAGAAGACTATTGATTGTATATACATTCTTGCACTAAATTTTGGGATTACTGACAAGGAAGCCCACTAATCTACTGAAAACTGCCAAAAGAAATAAAAGAGAGGGGTTTTGTTATTTTTATGTTGGCTGTATGTATATAATTAGAAAACTTTCTTGCTTTGGATTGTTTCATTAGTGAATGCTTGGATTTATGCATGGTCAGAAACCTGTGATGTCCTTGATGATGCACCTTTTCAGAGGTGTTAGAGATGGGTCTGCTATCCAGAGAACATTTTTCTTAAAATTTGAGTTCTTGACTACAGGAGCCCAGCTGCTTTTATACTTACACTGTATTCCACTTTGTAAAGGGAAAAGAGTGGTAGGGAAGCCCCAAGAATTTCATAAAGCTCTCAAGGATTCAGCACAGGTCTATACTGAAGAGTGAGTGAGTTTTTTGTTTGAGGGTTTTTTTTTCTTTCATTAAATATGATAAAAACATTCACAATTAATATCCCCACGGGTTTCTTTTTTACATTCCTGAATAGCCTTTTGATGTAGTCTGGAAAATAAAGGTAGAGGCCATGGAAATAAAATGACAGTTTAGGTAATACAAGTCTGTCTATGATATTTTATCAGAAAGTGAAGTATAATGACCTAGTAATACAATCTTTCACCATATTTTTTATTAAATGGTCTAACATTTCTACTTAATGAAGATAATAGTGCAATTTATTGTTCACAATTATTGGTTATGTGATGTTACCGTGAGGAAAAGAGAAATTCACGGCTGCACAACGCTGATCCAAAACTAGCTGGTTAGATTGTCAGCCCAGAGATTGTCCTGCAGGTTGCAAGTCCTGGACGGTTTTTTGGACTTAAGATGTGGGATAGGATAATGTAAGCCAACTCAGTGTTAGTAGAGTAGTTCAGTACTACAGCTGCATACTCTATAATTAATATCTTACATTCTTTTCAAGATCCTTCAGTGTATCATCACATGCTTGTCTCTCATTTCTGTAGTTTTGTTTTTTTTCACTGTTACAGTACAAAACTTCTTTTATCTGTGGGGGCCTGTGGAGGAGGGAGTAGAATGTTGCTTTTTAGAGTGTCAGCAGCAATAAATTCTGGGAACACTGAATGGAGAAGTAAAAAGATGGGGGTTTCAGTTTCAAGGGAAGGTCTGCAACTCTGCATCCATCCGTTTTTTTTGGGTAGAAACTGTGATGTTCTTGATAGCCCTGGACATTTCCCAGCCCTGACAAAGCACGTTGTCAGCAGGGGAAGTACAGCTGTCTGTGTATGGTGGTTTTGAAGATAAGGATATTTTAGTTTCTTAAGAGCTATTCCATCTTGATCGTAGTCTGCAAGGCTGCACTGCTTGCTTACAATTTATTTGCATGTTTAGACCAAGTGCTGTTATGCTGTTGCTTATACCAGAAATCAGTTGTACATACTTCTGTTGGGGTTTTTTTTCCCCTTTTTTGCGTTTGATGATAGTTTTCCACATTCAGGTTACTGGAGCCAGCCATTTCTCCTAATAAGTTGCATAGCCTGGATATGTCCAGGAGGCATGTTTCATATGAGGGAAGTTCCAGCAAGGAAACATCAGTGTTGCACACAGTTAATTCCAATTCAGTACTGGTTTTAGTAAAACAAGTCATCTGGGCTATATCGAAAACAGATCGTATTTAAATAACTGGGTACTAGTTTGATGAGACTTTTATAAAAATCTTGGTTACACAAATATATATTTAGATAAAAAAAGTAAAACATGCATTGGCACTACATGATATTTTCATTGTAAGAATAAATCAGTTTAATGAGTGTAATATTTTTGTGTTGCTCCAGTTTGGTTTTAATGTACTGCTGAATTTTGAGAACAAATGCTAAGGTTGGGTGAAGCAAGCTCCCAAAGAAAGGGTGTGAATAGGCTTTTCTGTGTTATGTCTGCATGTATTGCCAGCATTTAGACTGAGAGGATAAAAGAGGAAGTAAGTGCCAAGCTGTACAATGTGAGATCATTTATAGATACGCAGTATGTGCTACAACTGCGTATGGCCAAAAGGCTTGCAGGTGATAGACATCCTGGGTTACCTATGATGATGGAGAGTATTAATCTCATGCTTTTTAGTCTGAAATAGTTGTTTTCATTACTTGATAGTCCAAAAAAGAAAGGGGCATCTCCTAGAACCCACCCAGGCTTTCCCTACGGACTGGGGAGGTTGCCTAGAGGACTTGTTTTGAGTAGATGCATAACTTTCAGACACAGTGAAACAGTATGCTACCCATGAGTAATCTGATTATGTCACCAGCGTCATAGGATGCTAGTGTGCCCTCGATTCTCACGTCAAATCTTTTTAGTTCATCAGGCTGGCCAGTCTCCCTGTCACCACATCAATGAAATAGGGAGAATCCTCCCAAGCTGATGCTGGTACTGTTGTAGGTGTGGAAGGAGCTGCTGCAATGCAGAAATCTTTCAGCTTGAGTACCACACGGGTAGAAGCAGCTGTGGGAAGCTTCAAGGAAAAAACACCTACCCAGGATGAAACGAGGGAGGAAGGAAAAGGGGGACATCAGGCTTCTTGTGGCTGCAGTTGCAAGCCAAATAGGCACCTAGTAGCTTCCTCATCAAAGGAAAGATTCACTTAATTTTCAGTTGCTGTAACTGGGAGGAGGAGGCTTAAAAAATATAATTTAAAATATGCTAAGCAAAAGTTTTTTCTTTTCTTTTTTTTCCTTTTCTTTAGTTTTAAAACCCTAAACAAACCTCAGCTCTGCACCTTCTTTGCAGTAGTTGTGTAGAAACGTGTCACCTGCCATTTTTTCTGCTTACATTCTTTTGTGCTGCATTATTTTAAACCTTTTCTTCATATTTTGTTTATACCATTGTAGTGCTAGTCGGGAAAGACCATAGTTTTGATACTGGCCTCTGCCTTCCTCTAAGCAACTCTATGTTACAGGATTTAAAATATTTATTTGTATTAATTGTTTCTCATGCTGGTCAAGAGAAATTTGTTGCTTAGTCCTGTCAGAAGCCCTGAATGCAGTAGTTGTTAATCTGTTTAGTCACTGAAAGGCAACAGTAAAATCTGTTAAGCATATCAGGTTTGTCAAATCCCCCGAGGATTTCAGGGCATACTAACCTGTATTTGGATAAGTACTTGTTTTAGACAGATGGAAATGTTGGCAGTCACTGAAATTCCTCTTCTACCTACACAAAAATCTTGACTGACCCTCCAATAGTATGGGATTTTGCAAATGTAAACTTTGCATATTGGAAACTAAGTATTTGGAGACTCGACTTACAAACTTGTTACAGTTAGAGACCTTTTATTTGGTGTTTCATTTGGAATCATTCTGGTTAGCAATAGATGCCACAGGTCAGATGATATAATACTTATCTCAAGTCCTTTAATAAATAGAGATTCCTTGTTAGTTACTCCACCAATAATACTGCAGGCATCCTTCATAAGAGTTATAGCAGTACTTACCCACAGCATCTACTGTACAGAATTCATTTCTAAAGGTGAATTTCAGATATGGTCTAGTAAAATTTAGTGACTTTATTTTAAAAAAAGCAATCACTATCATGCATTAAATTTTAATTTCTGTGGATATAAATTATATATCTAAACATAAAGCTGCACATTGATGCATCTGTAGAAGAAAACCAATATCGACAAAGGCAGAAATTAACAAGATTAATTTTGTTACCATGATTCATCCAGGGGATTAGAGCTCTAAAGTGGCCTACAGCCAGTGTTTTTAATTTGTACTATAGGTGAACTGTGTTGAAAATTGACATCTGTCATAAGAACACGCTCAACAAGTTTGAAAGTTGTGTTGTGAACTGCTGTTGGCTCTTTCCAGAATGGTTCCCACATCCAGAGCTTTCCTAAGTAGGGCATCTTTGCGGGTCAATACATCCCAAGGGAGTTTTAAACTATTAAAAGTGGTTCAGAAATAGCCAGGGGCAAAAAATCTGAATATTTGTTCAGCTCCTTTGGCTCTGCAGTTTGAGCTGTGTTTCATGCTGCTCTTTGGCCTTGTCTGTTAGCAGCAACTGAGAGAGCTGACACAGGTCTCTACACTGGTGTGATGTCCCTGCTAGAGGATTGAGTTGGGGGCGCACAGATCATAACCAATATTTGTTAGTAAGTCTCTCATTAATGTAGCTGCTATTGCTAACAGAATCTAGTTGTAACTGTTGATAGCAGGTAACTGTTCCTATTGACCCAGCCCACAGTTTGCTTGTGTCCACGTTCGTTGTAGCTCCCATGTAGGAGCAGCAGAGGGGAGGGCAGCTGGCCCCTTTGCTGGGCAGCAGAGGCTTGTACCAATTCACATGTGAATTGTTCAGAAAGTCTCTCGAGGGCTCTTGTTTCATCAGGTATCTTCCTGCAGTTCTCATCTGCATGCAGCAGCCACAGCTGCCTTTTTGGATGTGGTCTGAGTTGTGCAAGTCAAGGGGTGTGTGTGCTGGGGGCCTCATGCAGAGCTAGTGAGTCAGTGGGATGAGTTTATCAGTTCTCGTGGGGGCAGCAGCATGACCAGTAACTGGAGCTCTGCGGGTCTTGGGAGACTTCACATCTGCCGCTTGGCAGGCACAGTGTCACCTCCTCCATTCGGGAAACTATTTCTCCACCCACTGACATGGGGACCTATGGAGCACATTCAGCCCAGCTCATTGCTAAACTTTAGAATGAAAAGTGGTAGATAGGACAGGCATCTCTGCAGATCTTACTCAAATACAAGTGTCCCTGAACATCTTAAATGTTTCAGTTGCAGGTGCTGTAAGAATGCTGTACAGGTCTGCAGCTTTGGGAGGTGGGGTGCTAGGGGTTTCTGACCCCTTATGTGTGATGATTTCTAAAGGATTTTATGGCTTGAAAAATTACATTAAATCTGCATTTGAGGCAACCAGCCTCAAATTGAAAGCATATAAATCTACCCATAGCAATTTTTTTGGTTGCTTAGAGTTTCAGAAATTCCTGTAGTAATATGAAGGATTCAGAGTAAAGTGATTTTTAATGGGACATATGGATTGAGGAGTCAAAAGGACAATGGGACTTGATGTGGTGGCCCACATATAGGCAACTGATGTCCCTTGAGATACAGAGAGGCATTGTACCTGGCTTTCACCTGCTGTTGTTTCTCCTATGCAGTTGATTTAGAATTGGTATCAGTGCCATAATGAGCTATTCCATGTTGGTTGCTCTGATACCTTCAAACCTCCCAGCTGATGGTAGGTGCCTTTATGTGCAAATCTGGTCTGTAGTCAATATAGCCATTGGATTGCTGACTGCAAGGGATCTATTCCAGGGTGAGCTTTAGGCTATTTTTTAATCATTACTATGTATTCTCTAATTATCATGGGAGGACAGCTTCCTAGATTGCATATGAACATCTAAATTTAGTGTCTAACTAGACTCAGTCCCATCCTACATTATTCCATGGCATGCAATGTATTTTTACATATTATCATCTTGGTAACTGGTTCTACTGCTCAGCTTGTTATTGTCTGCTGTTTGTGTAATCAGCCATCACAAACTGAAGGTGAGAAGAGTTTATGCAACGCAAAAGGATTTCACTGTGTGTATGTATAATAAAACAAATATATACAAAACATTTCTTAAAATAGACTTTCTTGCTTACTTTTCAGATAATTGTTTACAATAGGTTAAAGGAAGATTGCTAAAATAAGAAGGCTGTGATGTGTCATTTCTAATGTGCTGGTCTGAATCATGCTTGTATGCAATCACCGTATCAGCTCACTGCAAGGCTGCCAAGCTGCCCACACATTCCCATGATGAATTTGCCAAGAGAAGTCTGATTTCCTTCTGGCCATCTGCATTTCTATTGAGTCATAAGTCCCTGGGTGTGTTTATTAGCTACTGTATTTGTTCATGCTTTACTTGTTGGAAGCTGGTTTTGACTCTTGTTTCAGTTTCTTGTGTTGACTTTTTAAGTTTGCTTTTGAAAATCCTATGAAGTTAGAATTGGGCTGTGAATATAGAATCACAGAGTCACAGACCGGTTTGATTGGAAGGGACCTCAACAACTATCTAGTTCCAACCTGCCTGCCATAGGCAGGGACACCCTCCAGTAGATCAGGCTGCCCAAAGCCCCATCCAGCCTGGCCTTGGACACTGCCAGGGAGGGGGCAGCCACAGCTTCTCTGGGCAACCTGTGCCAGTGCCTCACCACCCCACAGGGAAGAGTTTCTTCCTAATACCTTATCTAAATCTATGCTCTTTTAGTTTAAAGCCATAACCCCTTGTCCTATCACAACACTCCCTAATAAAGGATCCCTCGCCAGCTTTTCTGTGGGCCCCTTTAGGTACTGGAAAGCTGCTCTAAGGTCTCCCCCGAGACTTCACAGGCTCCAACCCTCTGAGCATCTTTGTGGCCCTCCTCTGGGCCCACTCCAAC
The DNA here is from genome assembly GCA_020800305.1 of Porphyrio hochstetteri. NCBI lineage: Eukaryota > Metazoa > Chordata > Aves > Gruiformes > Rallidae > Porphyrio > Porphyrio hochstetteri. The sequence continues at coordinate 88,007,607 of CM036907.1, forward strand.
AGCTCAGTATATTTCTTGTACTGGGGCCCCAGAGCTGGAGGCAATACTCCAGGTGGAGTCTCACAGGAACAGAACAGAGGGGCAGAATCACCTCTCCTGATCTGCCCATCATGCTGGTTTTGATGCAGCCCAGGACACGGTTTGCTTTCTGGGCTGCAACCATGCTTTCCCAGCTCATGTTGAACTTATTATCTACCAACACCTCCAAGTCCTTCTCTCAGAGCTGCTCTCGAACTATTCTCTGTGCGCAGCCTGTAGTTGTGCTTCGGATTGGGCTAACCTGTGTGCAGGACCTTGTACTTGGTCTTGCTGAATTTCGTGAGGTTTGAATGGGCCCACCTCTTAAACCTGTCAAGGACCTTCTGGATGGCATCCCTTCCCTCCAGCATGTCAATTGCACCACACAACTTGGTGTTATCAGTAAACTTGCCGAGGGTGCACTCGATCCCACTGTCCTTGTCTATGACAAAGTTATTAAACAGCACTGGTCCCAGTACCAACCCCTGAGGAACAGCACTCATTGCTGGTTTCCATGTGGACATTGAGCTGTTGAGTACAACTCTCTGAGTGCGACCATCCAGCAGCTTCCTTATCCACCCTATAATTCAGGTCTCTTGGCTTCCCTAAAAACTATGAAAATGTGTGTGCAACATGCTGCGGCCAATGTATGACTACAAAAATAACTTTGAAAATGTTAAAAAAAACCAATGCCAGGATATAGTTCTGCATCTTAACTGCTTGTTTAAAAGCTGCTTTTAAAAAATGTGTGTGAACAAAACCTGTGCCTTTTGGCATTTTATAGCTGAAACACGGACAGTTCCTTCTCTGTATGTATGGTCAGCACTGGGCTCATCAATTATAGTAATTCTTTTCTTTCATTTCTTCTGCACATATTTTTATACAAGAAATTATTCCTGACAAGAAAAATGGAGCTCTGAGTTTTTGTAAATTTGACAGTCTGTGGGACTGGCTTTTTATCTCAGGTCCAAAAGAAGACCACTGATGACAGAAAACTGTGAGTGCATTAACACCATTAAAAAAATTACCCCCCTCTCCTTACCTACAAGGGTACCTTGTGTAACCAGCCTGGCCTAAAATGCTGGTTGCAGAAGAGATGTTAATTCAGATGGCTGCATTAGTTGCCATTCCTTGTGATTTTTTGGCAGTCATGACAAAAGCAGGTAGAGGAACCAGCCCTAACATCCTTAGCCATATGTAGTGCTCCAACCCCAATGCCTGGCCATGAACCACCCTTCTTTTTAGCAGAATGAGTTTATTACACAGCTTGTGCTCAGATTAGTTATTCTATTCCCAGGGGTATTATTATTATGCCTTGTAAAGGAGTATTTAAAGTATTTGTCTGCTTCAGATAAATAAAATCTGATTCAGAAGATAAAAATGCAGCATGGTAGGGAGGTTTCTTTAAAAATATTTTTCCTGTTCAAAAGGTGATATTTTCAAAATATCAAATTATATAAAATATCTCAAAGGGATTTTCAGATTACTAAACACTGAAATACAGCTTAAAACACTTGAAAATTTGTGTGTGTTCTAATTTTAAAGAGATTTCATAAAACTTTATTTGAATGTGTAAGATTTTTGCAGAGTGGGTTGGTTATTTTTTTTTTTTGCTGTTTGTTTGTTTGTTTTAAAAATATTGTAATCTTAAAGGGGCTTATGGTATTTTGGGTGTTTTCATGTAGCTCATACCTAGCAAGACTATACATACAGTCTGCTGTTTCCTTAGCCTAAGAAATTTTTCTTTGACCAAAAGAAAATTATTTTATTAATTTTGACTTGGATTCCTCTTTGAAAATACTAGAGTCATATTGAAAGCCAAAATTATTGAAGGCAGAATCTTGACCAGGAAAAGAAGATTTGCTATCAGTCACACATACCAAAGATCATGTTTTCCTAAGGACTGCACCTAGTTCTGCAGTTGAATTTGTCCTGAAGAAAATCTTTTGCATAAAAAGGTGTGAGCAGCATGGGATGATTTGTGATAGGCAACTAGTAGTGATGCCACTGAGTTTTCACTTGGAACATTTTGGGAGAAAAAACCCTTCTGCAGAGACTGGAGAACGTTTTTGGTCTTTCAGCCAAAAGCATTCGTCTTGTTTGTCTCGTTTGCATTTCTTTTTTTTTTTTTTTCTTTTTTTTAAAGAATATGGAATTGCAGGGTTCTGTAAGGCCATTTGTTCAAAGAATTGATTCAGATCTTGAGCACACTTGTATTTCAGGCAACTGTGGGATTTTCTCAGAGCTTTGTCTGACAAAGTGCTCCCTGGCCTCTTCTGCTCTGCTCAGGATTGCCAATTGCTGCAGAAGGAGGCTGCAAGAGGTGGCATAGAGCCAGTTCTCCTCCTTCCAGCCATGGCAGCAGATCTTGTGCATATCTGAGTCCATCAGACTTGGGTTGTTCTTTCACGATATTGTTGGAATTGCAGCAATTCTAAAAGTGCAAGCATTGTGCTTTTATGATTTACACAGAATGGGTTTTCAAATGGAGAGGTTTTTACTTTTTGATGGACTCCAAGATAATGATGAACCTATTTGTCTGTCTCCAAAATATTTTAGAGACTGATTTTTCTCTAGCAGTTTCTTTGATCAGCAATCCAGAAATTCCTTTCTTGTAGAATAGACAGTCCTTGTATATATACTTCTTTGCTACACCTCTTTACCTTCCTCTTCATTTCTTCCTCTACCCCACCACAGATCCAGTCAACTCAACTGTACACGCGGGTACTTGAGTTTGGATGTTGGTGCTTATGGTTGTCTCCTGAGTTTCAGGGATGACCTGAAGTCTTACAGGCCTTGTTCTTCTCCTACCAGAGACTGAGGAAAGAGGCACGGAGTCAGAGAACCTTGGATATGGACATGGTTTCCTCCTCTAAGCCAGCCTCCTGCGTTCTGTTATAATACCTTCGTGTCATACCTGCAGCAGGGCCAACAGAAGGAAATAAGCTTTTCTTCTAAGTGAGTAGGAGTTTCTAAAAATGGAAATTTTGGCCTACAAGAACAAAAGAGGGCTAGGTCTTTAAAGAAATTGGAGGAGGATCCCTGCAATGAATGCTGTTTGGAGATGGTTCTGGCTACCCTTTAGTGAACTTGAATCTAAGTAGCACATAGACAGGATGCACACATTGCTTTAGTGCACTATCTGTTTCTTGAGAAGTTTAAATAAGCTTCACAATTAGGTACACTTCAGATAAGCTACCTGAACAAAAACTATGTTGATGCAGTCTTAAGAGATGGGACTTGTTTCTGCTGACTGTGAGCAGAGGCTGAGACAGCTCTTGAAATATTTTGAATGTGCTCTCCGTCTTCTTGAGCGCTGCTTTAGAATTCAGCTGAAAGCCAGTGCAAAAAGCTATCTGCTACAAGATGACACTGTGCTGTACATTCTATTTCATGGCTTTCAGTACTGCAACTGAACAGGGGAATTGGTGTGTCTGTTATTGCACCAAAGCAACTTGTAGTTGAGGGGTGCTGGAGGAAAAGAGGGAGGCTGCACAGAGGACATCTAGTTGAGCTGAGTTGATAAACAGGGATTGAACAATGAAAGAATACTGAGCAGTGTGCAGTAATCACTGCTACAGTTACAAAACCTCACAACATTACAAATGGAGAGTCGAATTCAGAATTAAATGTATCTGCAATGAGCCGAACGTTTTGAAACTGAAACTGAAAAAACAAACTCAGGGAGCTCTCCTTACAGTTGAAAATATCAGTGGGCATTTGTGTCACAGGAGCAATGAAAAACCCCAACCCAACAGTTCCACTGGGAACTTTCTGTGGGAAAGAAAGATAACGAGGTGGCTGAAGAACAAGTTTAGTTTTACTGTAATCAGAGCATGTAAAGAAGCATATGAAACACAGCCCTTGAAGAACTGCAAACTCTTACCTGGGAGGTGTAATAATAGCTATACTTTTCACCTCTATGATGTATATGTTGTCTTTTGAAGGCATAAAGCAGTGAATAACTCAGAACAACCTAGGCAGAGGTTAACTCCTGTGGTTGCAGTCTCTTGCCCTTGTGCTGCTTCTAGATTGCCACACTGTTGTTCTTGGACAATTTATTTGCAATACAGAGTGCAAAACAAAAATGTGCACATCTTTTATTATAGCTGAGGTGCGCTTCAGATGATGGATGTCTGTCCCGTCCAAGGTGTGGGCAAAATTTGGCTCTCGGGAAGAGAGGAGTGTGTAAACCAAGCTGGACCTAGAGCCCTCTCTGCTGGATGCCTGGGAAACAACACTTCAAACAGGAAAAAAATAAGAATTCTGATGTCAGAAAAAAAATCTGAGGAGCCAGTGCAAGAAATCTAGATACAAACAACAAAACTTACATAGCTGAGCTCTTCCTATTATAAACAGATGAAATAGCATATATTTAATGCTTAAAATGGCATTCTTTTATCAAATAATCAGGGGATATGTATTAATGGCAATTATTTTCTTTTAAGCATATATAGTATTTGAGGGGAAAAATGGAACTAACAGTCCATCTTAGAAATTTGACAAATTCGTAATATCTGTGCCAAAGAAGAGTATTCAAATAAAGAATTTTAAACCCACGTATAGCATAGGAGGTGTAGATGTGTGGTGTGTGTATTTTTGTAGTAATGCCCAAAAGAAATTAACACTTACTGTAGGAGCTCAGATAATATGTGGAAAATATGCTATTCCAAGACAAGGCATTTTTTAAAACAGGCACTGGGAATGATGTATCAGCTTTTCATGTCTCTTTTTTTTAAAAAAAATAGATTTTCCAGTAAGAGGAGAAACCCTACCATGGTAATTAAAGTCCATATTGTATTCCTAAAGTTAAGGCAAACATAAATGTTTTTAATTTTTATTCTTTCAGGAAACTTGACTAATAGAAACAGGGGAAAGGAGGGATGCAGAGGACAATTGGATCGCCACTTTATTGTCAGCACTGAGACATCCACTAAAACCGTGCAGCTCCCTAAAGTCCAGCCATTTGGAACTGATGCTGAAGTGTGTGAGCACACATAAACAGCTTCTCTGTGGGTTTTTTTAAGCGGAAAAAAGTCTTCTGGAGATAAGAGGGATCAACTTTGAATAAACTCATGAGGACTGTAGACTTTCCCTTCTTCCATGGTCTTTCAAAATGTGATAGCAGCTGAAGACACTCATGACATATCTGGCCACAGGAAATTCATGTAGGGACAGGAAAAAACAGGACTTGTGTACACTTTTGGATACCTTTGAAATCTTGTGTGCATGGAAAACTGGCAAAATAGTCACTGGCCTTTACTAAGCTTGGCTTTGCAACATATCTGTATGTGGGAGAAGCATGTTCTGGAAATGTTTGATGCTCTGTAAAGTGTTCATTGTGAATTTTTTCCCTTTTTTTGGGGGTCATCATTTCACTTAAGGGTAGCAACTTGGTTAATGGCATTTTAGTGCGGGTATGTGTTGTGGTTGCCTTAGGGGTTTTTTTCTATCTTTTTTCAAGCAATGATGATATAACCACTTGAAAAATGGTGTACGAAGTAGTAAGAGACAGGAAGACTTTATAATATAATTTTGTTCTGTAAGAATAAGCCCAGTGAGGTAAGACTTTCTGAAAAAGAAAAAACCTATCCATGTAATCAAACTATCCAGTATGAATTTATCACATCGTGTCACTCACAGGGTGTTGTGCAAAAGGCAGTGATGGCATTGTGTAAAGGACTCTGAATTTGTTCTCTTGAAAAGGCAGAAGTGGCACACACGCACACTGAAGATGCCTTTTCTATTTGTGCTTTTGCTTTACCTATTTTTTTCCCCCTCATTTCTTGAGCCACCTAATTCCAATGGTAGCATGAAGTGTGTGTATAGAGGTGGTTGTGAAAGTATCTTAGTAGTATTTATGTGAATGCAAAACCAGTACATTGCCATTTTTCTCTTTCCTTTCTACCAAGATGTTTTTTCAAATACTTTGTATAAGAAAATACATCGTATGTAGTTGTATGATAGGTGTAGAATATTAGACAACTGTCTAATGACTTGTTTGTGTATGTTTATACACACACATACACACTTGTGTCAGGTAAAGAAGAGCTGTAACGTGTCTGTGGAGCCACCAAGCAGTGGCTGTAGTTTGAAACAAATGCATGGATTTCATAGGTCTTATGTGGAAGAACTTCCTCAGACATTCCTTCTGATCCCCTAAAACTTTCAAAGGTCTGATCTCATCCATCAGTCCCGACTTCTTGTAGCTCTACCACAGCAAAGTAAAGCTTCAGCAGTCAGAGTGCTTGATATCAGCGAGCTAAACCCGTGGCTGTGTTTCTGCTGTAAAGGCATCCTCTTCCTTACAATAGCTTGGCTAATTCCTGAAGATGTTTTAGACAGACAGACCTCATTAAAAAATAGCTACTTGGCAGGCTCTACTAATCCACAAGCTGGATTTAAGTGCTAAGCTTTCTGTGTCTGTCCACATAACATACTAACCGCTTTTAGATGTCTTTTCTGGATGGAATAAGGAAATCTGGTAATGCTGTACAGATTTTTCTCACTGTAACTGAACGTGAATTTGAAAAACAAAGTAAGTGCATTGAACTTGCTGTGGCCATGTTTCTATCGACTGACTTCACTGGGTGCTGGAGCAGGCTCTTTGACAATAAAATGATAGCGATGACTTTATTGTACCACAGACTTCTGTTAAAAATTCATGTGAGCATCTGAGATAACCAAGATCTTGAAAGATTTCCAGATATTAAAAGCATAAGGTTTATGCTGAAAACGAACTTTATCCATGCTTTGTGTTTAGAAGATAGCCAAGCGAAGGAATGTTTGAGAATACACACCTGCTGTCTTTTTCAGCTATAACTTAATAATTTTGCAGGTAGTAAGCTTGGAGTGTTGCAAGACATTAACTCATTCAGCACTGGGATGGAATTATTGCAGTGTACAGGCCTGTTCTCTTATGACTCAATAAAAAACTTTTTCCAAAATCATTGCATAATTGTTAATTCTGTTTAAAAATAAATAGTTTTTCTGATGCTGATTATACCTGTCCTATATTTTGCTGCAGAATTTTCTTAAAAGGAGTATCTCTAGCATGTTTTCTATTTTTCTTTTTTTCAGGGCATGGCTTTTACCTTGGAGGAGAGACAACAGTTGAATATTCATGGATTATTGCCACCTTGCTTTCTTGGTCAAGATTCCCAAGTTTATAGTATTCTGAAGAATTTTGAAAGGCTGACATCTGACCTAGACAGGTGAAGTATGGCTATGAAACTTTATCTTAGTTATCAAACCATGAAACCCTTTTATATATATATATATATATATATATATATATACATATATTGCTGGGTTTTTTCCGTTTTTATGGCAGTACACATAAAAATGTGGGGTTTTTTTCTGAGCTGTGTTCTTGACGATTTGGAATCATTAAGCTGAAGTACATACTTTTGCTATAACACTTTCTTCAAAAATCAACTCCTGATTTTAAATAGTAATATTCCAGTGCTGTTCACATGAATTTATTATTTTAATGACAAAATGATACAAAGGTCATCAAAACCACATGAACTCAAGTGAAACAAAGATGTCAGTAAGCTTTTAGATGCATATGCATTAAAAATATAGACTTCATAAAATATGATAGAATTATGTAATATAGATTATTTTTTAAAGAAAAAAGATGAGGAGGACTTTAAAATCTAATGAATACTCAAATGGTTTTATTTTCAAGTGCTTTATGGCCCTAAAACAGAAGACTATTCCTTTAGTTTTTTCCGTGTGCCCTGCTTTGCTGTGGGTTTTATTATCTGTTTTTGTTTGGGGATTGGACTCGATGATCTCTTGAGGCCCCTTCCAACCCTTACCATTCTGTGATTCTGTGAAGTCTGTATGTAATAAATGGCTTTTTGACACTACCAATTGGTGGGAACACTTTTTTATAATTTAAAGTTGCCATAACCTCTGTTTTTATGGAGGCAGAATAAGATGAACACTGCCTGCCTTGTAATTGACAACCTCAGGACTCTGGTATCTTTTTTAGATGAACTCTACTGTTGTGCTCTCAGGGAGGACAGCAGCTTCCTGGGCTTTTACTCTGAGGCCCTACATTTAGCAAAGCATAACATTTTATGAAAAACACCTGCTTCAACCACTGACATTTTCTTAGGAGAGAACCTCCCTGTGAGGGTGGTGAGGTCCTGGCACATGTTGCCCAGAGAAGCTGTGGCTGCCCCCTCCCTGGCAGTGTCCAAGGCCAGGTTGGATGGGGCTTTGGGCAGCCTGGTCTGGTGGAGGGTGTCCCTGCCCATGGCAGAGGGTTTGGATCTAGATGTTCTTTTAGGTCCCTTCAAGCCCAAACTATTCTATCATTCTATGGTTCAATTCACTTTCACTGTCCTTCTGTTCCCATCTCCTCCTTAATTCTGCTTTCAGGACATTTAAGACTTTAAGGCTGTTTCAGGTGCTTGTTTTTACTTGAATTGATGGAATTTCTATTCACCTGCAACTTTTGCAGGAAGGAAAAAGTTCTTGTCATCTGTGTTTCTTAACTAGCCAAGAAATTTGCTCCTACTTCAGGCCGTAGGAGAAAAGCACTCGTTTTTCTCAAAACATCACACATTGAAAGTTACAGCTCTAGCTTGTGAAATTCAAGAGGAGAGCAGCAGTATTCCCAAATTCTAATTAATTTCTGCAAGAAAGGAAAAAAGAAATGGTCTATCAGTTTTAAATTAAAGAGTGCCAAAAATTTGAATGCTGAGCCATTTGAACCACAGGAAAACACCATATACTGAAGTTTTGATCACAGTGGGAATCATAAGATAAAAATAACTTGTCTCCAGGTACTGTAGGAATGCTTTGCAGAAAACATGCTTTTTCATGTTAAAAGGAAGAAAAGAGAAACCTGTCTGTCTTGGGGAGAGGGACACACTATCCAGATGTGACAGTCACAATACACAAGTATAAGTACATGTAAATATGTTTATAAATAAATAAATGTAAATAAAAGGTTTTCCAGAAGCCATTTACTTCAGAGTATTTTATTCCAAATCTGTCCCTATTACACTTAATGCCTGTATATAATTAATTAAACAAAAATTCAATATAATTATTCCCACCTGTGAGTTTCTTTTGCTTTTTCTCTTTTGCAAATAAATAGTTGGGTAAGGAAGGAATTTGTTTCTTGCTCCTGTAACCAGACATTCTAAAAACAGAAGTGCGAACAGTAAACTATTACATCCATGTGTCTTGAACATTAGACTCCAGCTTGCCATTTCATTCCATAAAGCCAGTTTTTAGTATAAAGCCTTTTTTTCAGTATAAAGGTTTCATTGTACTGTGCAGCTCGGCAGTGCAACTTTGTTGTTGCTCTGGTGATGTGCTTCAACTGAGAAAACTAGTTAGTCTTTTCATAGAAAGATCTTGAAACGATTAAAAGGTAGGCTTTTTTTCTCACTGATGTGATCACTAGCCAAAATAATTCTATTGAGAATTAAGTAATTAGTGTAAGAATAAAATTTAAAAGCTGTGTTTATTTCCCAGTCTCATTCTGTGGCATGTTGCAGTGGAATTTTCTCAACCATCCTTTTTGGTCCAGGTATTTGTGTCTTCTCGTTCCCCTTATAGTCTGAATAAACAGCATAGCTCCATTTACAGCGCTGGATAAGCTGGGCTGGAGCCTCCATCCCTGGAGGTATTCAAAGCCTGATTGAATGGGCAACCTGCTCTAGTTGGTTCTGCTTTGAGCTGAGGATTGGATGAGGCAATTTCCAGAGGTTGCTTTCAACCTCAGCTATTCTACCATTGTTCATAATGCAGTTAAGGAATCAGCTTTCAGGGGTAATCTTGGATCAATGCAAATTTGTCTAAAATAAATCAGGTTGACCCTTAAGCACTTAAAATTATATAAATCCACAAGTCTTCCCCAAATGAAATTGTTTCTTTAGGAAATCGTATTTGTATTTTGTGTGAATACCCAGCAGACCTAAATTGACTTTTCATGTCTGCTATGCTTTGAAAAAAAAACCCCAACATTTTCCTCTTATATTGCTGCGGTGTTTTCTGCAGTTTTTAGGAAAATGAAATCATTCGTGTGTTACGTGTGTAGGTTCTCATTTAAGACCACCAGTTGAAATACTTGGTAACATTTACAGGCAGAAAATATACTTCCTGTGAAGATTATCAATGGTGACATCTTGGACTCCTTTTCAGACATAAAAAACTTGTGTGAATTGAGTGTACAAAAACTTGTGCGTGCAAAATGTGATTTGCAGCTGTGTTTATAATTCAAGTGTCTGAAAATTTTACTGGAGTATGTCAATAAAGTTCCTGCTCTTAGAACACATGTATTACATGTGTGTAAGCCCAGAAGTATTTTTTGAATAAGAAAAAAATGCTGTCCTTCAAGGCAGTGTGTGAACTCTGGTCTCCTGTACTCCTATTCCTCTCAAAACATTTCAAAGGGAAGAGTGACTGTGATCCTGCTGCAGGTACTCCTTGGATACCTCCGCTGATGGAGAATGCCAGGAGACATTAACTGTTTTAACTGGAACTTGAAAAACAGCAAAAAAAACCCACCTCAGTGCTCCCTGGTGCACAAGGCCAACCTTGTGTAAAAGTGTGGGGTTATTGCCTTCTAATCAATGTGAATTTACTAATACTAGAAATAAAACATTTCTTCTGTGTTATCTGGCATAGTCTTTGTTCCCATGGGAGCAGTGATAGAAAAGAGATAAAGGGAAGCTGTTGTTTTCCTCCTAGAGCTAGGAGATTTGATAGTGAGTGTATACCTGTGGGTGTATACCTGTGTGGTTTGTGTCCATGGACAAAAGATGAAGTAGCAGCATTTGAATATTGCAGAAGTAAAAGGTAGTAAGTACCGGAGACAGAAGGGTATTGTCTGATGAAACATTAATGCTGTGTACGATGGCATCTTACACTGGCAGGATTGTAGCTTGCCCTGGTTTTGATTGGAAGGAGGGTGTGTGCAAATTCATAAAGCTGAGCTGATAGTGCCGTGGCAAGACATGTTTTGGCATGGCTGAAAAATCCTTTGCAGACTTGCAGCATGGAATTGCTGTGTTCTGAAATACCAGGAGTCCGTACAGAAAATGAATGTGAAACAGCAATGAATACATTGCCTGGTATGCTTGGCAAAAAGGAGGCCAATAACAGGAAATAATTCTATTCCTCTAACTTAATTTGGAAAGGCTGGGATGGATTCTGCAAATAATTTCATCTTTTTTTCCCCCTCGTGTGTTCCTAATTGTCTGTCTTCTTGCTCTGCACTGACACTGAAATCGTTGCCTCTGACACAGACACATTTTCTGTCTGGGCCTTTCCTTTCTTTGGAGAAAGAGTCATGCTGGTAAAATGTTTTAGTGGGTATGTGAACACTGGGAGAGGTGCCATCAGATCACTTTTCCTGAGAACACTGTGTTATTTTGGATTTTCTTAAAGCTCTCTAACTTTTACAGCATTTCTATAGAGATACTGATGATGCAAAGTAACGGAGCTAAGTATCTTACACAGGTTTAAAATAATGGTGTTTCCTCCCACTTTCCTTTATTTCCTCTCATGTTTTTCAAATAAAGAGCAGACAGATTTCGGGATTTTTTTTTTCCTCCATTCCATTTTGCCTTGTAAAGTTCATGACAGTGATAGTAGGGCCAGTTATCCTAAGAAAATATCTGTGATTTTCTGGTAGTTATACCAGTTTTCTTTTGGATTTTGGGTTATGTTTGGTTTATATACTTTTGTCTCCGCTGTGTTTAATTCCCTTTGTAATAACAAACTAGCATGAAAAGTTCTTAGGTGAAGTAAAGGCAATGGGAAAAGTGACATACTGACATTTGAATGCTTGGCAATTCCCTCAGTCTTACTTGCCAGACCTTGGATTTCCTCCTCTGAAACTCTTCCCTGAAATCTTCATTCAAGACTCCTTGTCTGAGGACAGATAATATTTTTCTCCCTTTTTATAGCACAAGCGATTGTTCTCAGTGTTTTATTGCTTGTTTTTGCTATGTTTTCAATTAAACGTGGCCTTCAGTGAAAGATTCCATGAAATGCTGCATTTTAAATACACCTTTTTTTTAAAAAAACACCCAACAAACCACAGTGCTGAAAACTACTTCATGCTCTTAGTCGTGTAGATTCCTTGGATGTTGCTACAAGACGCATGCTTGTTGTCTAATGCATTATAACCAGCACCACATTGCATATTATAAGGTTATTGTCTTGACAATTTCTGTAGCATCTCCTGAATATAAAAGTGGCATGATAAATGTACAGAAGTAAATAATGCCCTGTTTTAATGCTAAAAGGCAGTAAATACAAAAGGGAGAGTTTTAGCAAATAGTTTTTTGATTTGAAGCCCTTGAAGGAAACCTTCTGCTAAACTTTTCATTTATTTTGTTAAGGATTTCTTTATGCCATTCAAAATCCAGGCTTGATCTAAGCAATAAGAAAGGGCGATGAGAATGTATTTTAAAGTCTTAAGTAGACACATCCCATTTTAAATAAAAGTGATAAAACAAAAAAAAAGTATATATAAAATAAAAATATTTGTGTGTGTATATATATATATAAATTCTATATATATTTACTGGCAACTGCTTCAAACAGAGTGACATGGCTTGCATGCGTGCTTACAGTCTCCAGTGTAGAGCAGGCCAGGGAACGCATTACATTCTCTAACATGACTTTCAAGATACCTCTGGAAAGAAAATTAATGCCTTCACATGCATTCACAACTGTATATGAATGAGCTTATATTTCAAGGTAAATGTGGGATAACCATCCTCAGGAGAGAGGTTTTAGCGAAGAAAATGGTCCAAGAATCTAAGGACATTGAAAGATCTGCTGTAACATAATGCAGCACTGGGAAAATGAAAGCATAGTAGGGAAATGTAATAATACAAAAGAAAATCAGTATGTATTTATATTGGTACATAGTGCAGGATATAGTTTAACCTTGGAGAACATTCAAAACTAATGTGTGTGATGGGAAGTGATTCAGGATGCCCCGAGGTATTTAGAGTACATCTTCAACTCTTGGGTTTCTAGCTCTTTATCTCTTTATGTTAGTGACACAAGGAGAGGGACGCTGTTTTGTCTCACTTCTGTCACCTCATTACAGCCATCGGCTTCCAAAGTGGAGGCATTATCTTTGCTTCTAGCGCTTCTTAAATGCTTATACAGCAGATCACAAAAGAAATGCTTCCCTCATATACAGGGATATACAAGCTACGCTTGAACAAAACAAATAGAACTGTTCTTTGTTTAATTGCCTGACTAATTTGTGTCCTCCTAAAGTATGCATTAGATTTTATTCGTGCATGTGATGCGTGAGAACGCTGAAAGAAAGTTTGTGTGAATAGTATTTAAGCACAAAAACCTCCAGGCTTTTGGAATAAATATGTTGCATACGTTTTCTTCAACACCTGTGTAATAAAACGATGGACATATTGCACTTTTTGAGTATTAGTAATTAGTAAACTATTGTAAATAAATAAATAAATCCACTGTAAAAAATCCAAAACAACCCCACATGAATTTACATAAATTAAGTTAAAGCTTTTATGTAAGCCTATTGGTATAGAAGACAACTAAATTTTTAGAGAAACAGTTAACCTTACTAAAACCAGTGAATAGAGAGGTGGAGTTTAAGATCGTAAAATTCCTTAATAGTAAGTGTTCACAAAGTGACCAGAGTCATACCTGTAAGAACAAGTATAACCTAAGTCACACCTAGACTCATATAACCTGTCATACTCAGCACTGAACTCTGCCTTCCTGGATGGGATCTTGGAGCAGTAGTGTATTTATTCAGTATTAGATTGACGGCAGTCAGAAGTCCATCAAGATGAGTATGAGGTTGTTCTCATTCTCATTTCTCTGATCGTTTTTTTTCTCATTGGTTTCCCTTTTAAAAAAATATAAAACTTCTTCAAATACAACCAAAAAATTGTTTTCCTTTGGGAGATAAAACACTGCAGATTGCATTACAGACATAGGCTTCGGTGACGAAAGGCAGTATGCTCACACATTTATTTTTTTTAAAACGTTGCCCTGCAGTGTCTAGGTAATGTGTTTGAAGTATCAGTCTGGATTTAAGAGAAATTTCTGTCAAGGCAAGAGCAGAAAAAGCTAACATTTTTGGTTTCAAGCTTTTTGGCCAAGCAAGTAAGCTTGTTTCAGTTTTATTTAGCGATGGTCTCATTTCAAGTGGAACAAATGATATGTATGGATTGGGTTCTGGCAGATCAAATACTCGTTTGCCGCTTAGTGTTTTATACCTGAGAGGGATTAAGCCTCCTGAGTGTGTAGACTTTGCCAATTGTGTGGCGGTTTCAGCTTCTCTGGGTCTCAACCCGTTTGTTATCCTTTGTGTCTGAACCATTCGTGCTATGAAGGCGAGGAGGAATTTAAATACTCAGCAAGAAAGAGCCTATTGTAGAACAACCATAGCTTTAATTAATTATCTAAACACCTTTGTATTTCTGAATTGACTTCATATGATCGCTTGATGTCTGTCTAATTATATGTAATTCTCCACAGATACATTCTACTAATGAGTCTTCAGGATCGAAATGAAAAGCTTTTCTATAAAGTGCTGGCTTCTGACATTGAAAGGTTCATGCCTATTGTTTATACTCCCACTGTGGGACTGGCTTGCCAACAATACGGTTTAGCATTTCGGAGGCCAAGGTATGTAAGTTTATACTTCAAATAAAAGTAATTGTATCTTATTTTCCTCTTGGCAGATTTCTGCAGGGGCTTTCTAACATAGCTGAACGTACACCAAAACTGCTATAATTGAGATAATTCAAACTACACTTTTGGTCTATGTTAAACAATAATTTGTATTGCATTAAGAAGGCAAATGGTTGTTGGAATTGTATTAAAACATGGGTATATTTTTAAGCTCATTAACTAACTTTTTTTGGAATCCTAGCTGCACGTTACAAGACCAGAGAAGAAGGTATCCTTAGTCTTAGAGTTTGTCTTAGCAACCTGAATAGGTTAGACTTTTATGTATATAAATACTTATATTCTAGTGGGTTTGTACATACATAGATATATATATATATACACACACCAATAATGTGTATGCAAACTAAGGATGTATTATATATATGTACCTTCTGGCATCTTAAAAATAATCAATAATCATCAAAGTGCCAGTCTCACTGCTTAATAATTTGTTTCCTAAGTTGGTTACTGGAGTGCTTTTATTCTGTATACACTATCTATTTATAGAGTGATGAGGAAGTGGTATGAAAGAAGGGTGGGTGCTTCTGTTTCACTCTGCCCCTTGAACATCAGCCCACACGGGTTGAAATTTATGATGGTTGCTGTTTGAGAACCTCGTGTATACCAGTGCCTTCAAGTGAGCGCTGGAACACTACTTTGGAGCCTCTTGTACAATTTTTCTGGTGAAGAAGATGATAAATGAGCTGTATGTGCATAGCTCTGTTAATAGAAATAGGTTTCTTACAGTAAAGGCATTGATGGAAAATAAGAAGCTTGCAAGATTAAAGGGAATAAATGATGGGTCACAAATTCTTCAGTGGGAGGTATTTGAGGGAGAAGACTTATGGCTTCAAAGTTTTGTTTTTAATGTAAAATCATTTTGGCCTTGTGACTGACAGAATGAGTCAGGACCATCTGGCCAACTGCAGAAAACAAGAATTCCCACATGGTTATGCATTAAAAAGTTAAAAAAACCCTCAAGAATGCTTACTTAAACCTGTTTAATGATCTATGGCTTTTATGTCTCTCCCCTAGCAAGAGAAGTCATCTCCTTTTTTCCCTCTCAGTATTTACCACGACGGTGATTTTATTTGCCTTCCAGGAAGTGCTAAGTATGTCTGGAAATTAAGTGTTTGCCTAAGTTGGTCCCATTGCCTCTTGTTTTTGACATCTATTCCTGTATAGGATGTAGCACAAGGAGCACCCCAAATATGCATGCAGTTTTCACTTTCTCCCCAGACCTGTGGAGCATCTCTGGAGGAAAAACCCCCTCTGTTAAATTAGGCAGCAGTTCAATTGTCAGTTTGCAGCCAGTGAGCCACAGCTTGCAACAACAATTGAAACAACCCACCAGCCCCCTTAGGGATTTTCTGACTCCTGAACTCCAGTCTGATCCTAAACACACTCAGGACATGGGGAATAAACTTATAGGGTGGTAGGGACAAGGAGAGGAAACATTTGAACTTTTTGCCTTTTTTTTTTTTTAATTTGGTGGAATTTTAATCTGCTGAGGACTTAGAAAGACGCGCTAAATCTCTCTCCTCTAGGTATTAAGACTAAAATCCCAGCTCATGTTGCTCTCTCACTAATAAATTTATGGATCTGTACAGCTAATGAAACAAATTACACTACAGCCGTGTAGTTAGCTGGGAAAGAACTTGTGAGTTCTCCACTATGCAACTAAGCCACTCTTTAGACTCTCCTGTATTGAGAATTGAGTAGAATTTAAAACTTTATGGATATGTTTGAATCAGTAATGGATATCATCACCAGCTTGCTTTTTATTTTCTTTTTAGTTTCAAATCTGATCTAAAATCTGTCAAAAGCAAGGCAGAAGAGCAGTAATACATACATTGTGCCAGCCTTGGAACAAGCTGAGCTTTCTTAGCTCAGCAAATGACTACAGCATAGAAGTACCAGTGCTTGTAAATAAAGTTGTACTAACTTTCTGTGTTTCCAAGAGATTTTCCTCTCTTCTGCTTAAAAAGGCTTGTTATTCTGGCACATGGGTAATGAACTTTCATTCTGATGATATGTTTAGTTATTCTGAACAGTGACGATGATCATACAATATCCTGAGTTGGAAGGGACCCAAAAGGATCATCAAGTCCAACTCTTGGCTCCACACAGGGCTGATGATCCAAGTGCTCATTGAGCATCCTCATATTTGTATGTTCTTAGAAGTATATTTTTATTTACCATATTGGAATGAAGTCTGATTTTTTTTCTTCAAAAAAAGTGTTGAGTTCCTTATTGAAAATGAACAAATTCAAGGCAGATTACATTATTTTAAGTAAATTATTTCCCTTATTTAACTTAAAAAATCCGTAGCTGTATAGGACATTTCATAATTTGGTATTCACACTGTGTTTTTCACTGCAGCTGAGCTGCCAATGAATGAACAACGTTTTAAACAATACTAAATCATGTTTTAAGTGATGTGCCTTTTGGTATTCTGTTGTTGTGTTCTTGAGCCACTGAAGTCAGACTTGGCTATATTTATCTGTCTGCTGCTTCCCCACCTACATGTGTGCTTTATATACGTGACTGGCTGTCCGGGGAGACATATTTATAAAAGTCTGGTTTATTTTAGTCCTGCTGAATTGCCTCACTGCAGTTAAGTGTTTTAATGACTCCTTTAAGTAAAGGTGGCTGAAAAACATGTACAGTCATCTGCCTATTAAGGACCTCATAAATATTTCTTTTTATCCTTAAGAACAAAATATATAAAATTCCCAACTGTTATGTTCATGTTACATCACAGCCTGCACTCATCTTTGCACACCTCCCAGCTGATACCAGCGATCACTAGAGGTCTTGGAGCAAAGGACTGTAAAGTGTTTTCCCTTTGACAGACTCTTTACTGATTAAGAAATACCTATAGTTTGTGTAGTTTGTGACCTTCCGCTGTGTTCTCTTACAGAGATCTGTTTTTTACCTAAGGAAGACCTTTTCTAATGATTCCAAAATCAATTGTGCAAAGCAATCAGTTTTGTTTGGTTTGAAATTATATGTGAGACTGTGGCTCATTTGGCATTAAGCTTTCTATGCCAGCACCCTTCAAACAGCACCCTCCGTGAGCTGAACTCACAGGGAGGGAAAAAATAAATATTGCATTCAAATACAGAAGGAGAAAAGATAGAAAATTTAGTGCAGTCAATACATTCTCATGGGTTTTTATTAGGGTTTTTTTTTCCAAATGTTACAATTCAGGGAAAAGGTATGAACTTATCATACCTTAAAAAAAGGTCTTACCTGTAAGAAGTGTTTGTATCTGTTTTATGCTGACTCATGTATAAATGCTGTCTTCACTGATAAAGGAAAGGGGGTTTTCAGAATGGTTTTAGTTCAGAATGGTTTTATTACTGTTGCTTCCTAAAGCTTAGAAAAGTTTGATATTTCATGGTTAAGCAAAGATCCTATTAGAAACTGACTTGCATGTCTATATATATATATGTGTGTAAAGAAGTTGAAAAGTACCTGATTGCTGTAGATCATACTTATCACACTGGAAGTTGCAAGGGAATGTCTTATTATTCAGTTTAAATACATACTTATTTTTTTTAAAATATGTTCAGTTAGATGTCTTTACGTTGTGAAGTAAGTTTGAAGACAAGTTATGTCTTTAGGCGAGCAATAATGACAATCAATTTAGAGTTAAAAAATAGGTGCCTTGTGGCTTCATGAAATGAGATCATCTTCTGTGACTCCTTTACGTGCTTTTAGAAGGCTGTTTGGGCTCACATGATGTGCTTCCAGTTATAGAAGGATACTGTGGCCCAAGCGAGACTTTTTTCATCCTGAAGCAATATTTTGCAATTATAGAATAAACATCCGTGGCTGACCAGATGACGGTCTGATTAATCGCCATTGCTCAAGTGAACCAGCTGCAGTGTAACTGGACTCACTGGTTTGAAGCTTGTCTGGGTAACTGACATTTGCTTGTGAATTAAAACCCAAAATTGCATTGCTCGCTGTGAATATTCAGCTTAGAAGCCACTGGCTTAATGCATAAGAGAGTTATTCTAGAAATAAACAGTACAGATCTGTAACATGCACCTACCTATACCACACAGTTACAGAAACATAATTTAGACTAGTCCCTCTGGTCTTCCTAACAGCCTTTGAGGAGGATGAGGGAAGAAAGAGGCTCCTCCAGGAGGTAAGTCAGAGAAGGAATTTGGACAGATAAAAGCTTTAAAGGCTTATGCTGGAAATGTAATGGAGTTGTGGTTTTATTGCAGTGATCACTTTATCATTCAGAGCAGTATCTCAAAATCTCTACTAGGTCATTTGTTGGTTCAGAGTTTCAGTCTGTCTTTTAAAAATAAATTCCCAAAGTAAAAAATTCTTCAGTTGCACAAAGCGTGTACATGCATCTGACAACTTTTGCTGACTTACCAAGAAACAATCTATTTCTCTGCCTTGATTTCTAAAATATCACTGTTCTCTCAGTTCCTTTATTCATCCAAAAAGAATAAATATGGGAAACTTCAATGGAAATTTCCTCTAGGAATCCAAAATCAACTTTTTACATCATGTAGAGAACACCCAGGAGCTTAAGATTTTTGTGTAAACTCAGCAGTCAGAGAGGAGAGGAAAAAGTGCCAAGTATTGCTATGCTGAAAGCTTTGGATGTTTTTAAAATGTTAGGTGACTGTTTATATATTTCCATTCCTAGAAGGAAAAGCCATTTCAAACAGTGCATGAACAAAGCAAGCCCTGGTAACTATTGTGGCCACACAGGCATGGCAAAGTTCCTCTGAAATAACTTCCTGATGCGGTCACACACTGTCAGCCTGACTAGGAACCATTTTTAAAGCAGCTATATTGAAACTGATGCTGCATATTGAAGATACAGATGCAGACTCTTTAAAGGCCAACTATTCAGCCTTAGCTTTGAAGTGACTTTATTTTTCTAATATAGAAGCAGATCTTGTTCAGCAAAGTGTTCTCGCAGAAGGTTTCTTCTAGCAGTAATTCTTTCAACTCTGTCTTCTTTTCCTTCCTCACAAATGACTGAACATAGGTTACATCTCTTATTCACTTGAAGTTTAAGCAAGATTACATTTTGAATTGACTTTCAGTTAGTACTGTACAAATGTGTTTGACTTAGCCCTTTTAAATATTTTTAGAGAGTTCTTGGAATGGTATTAAGAGTCTTTGGTACCAGTTTTCCAGCAGGCAATTTATCGTGTCAAATAGTCTGCAAGTGCTGATATTATACCATTCAAGTGCATGACTGACCTGGCACATACAAATTTGAGAGGCGTTCCTTTCCTCATACTCATCAAAGGGAATGTATCTATTTACATTAATAGTATGTATTTACATAAATGCATAAGCACCAGTTGCAGTGGCTTGGATGTGCTGTATTGAATGCAAGTGCTGCAAGTGTGATTTCTTTTGTTGTTGGCACAGCAATGTTTACGTGCTGAGATCGTCAGCTGCCAGAGAGCATTGCTTTTTTATAAAGAAGATTCACTAGGGAATAGGGAAATATTTATTTCTGTGACAGAACTTACAGAAGGTGAGACCTAAGTGGCAGAAGTTGCAGGCTGTTTGCCAGCACAAGGTCGGTCCTGCAGTACCTTTCCTATGTTTTTGGGTGTTTCTTAAAGAGGCTTTCCTCAGAGTCTGGACTTTCCTTTTTCTTAATTCTGTTGGAAGCTTTTGACATGCAGGTCTCTTCAGAAACCAGATTTGGCTTGCAGGAAATCAAAAAGTTGTCAGGTACCCCTGGATCACACAAGCCAGGAAAGGTCACTCAACTCCTGGTGCTTCTGCACTACTGTCTGCCTGACCCACAGATACCTGGTATTTTCTTGATTGAGACCAGAAGGTCTGGAGGAGAAATCACAGGTTATTTATTAAGCTATTTAGGCTGACGAAGAAAAGGTCCTTTTAGAGGACTTTTATGTTAACTTACGGTGTGCTAAGATGTCCAAGGGACCAAAGAAGTGGCACAACAGTATCATGGATGCTATTAAGTAGTTAAAATGAAATAGCTTTGTATCAGTAAGTGTTGCTCATTGCACAACTGCTGTTAGCTGATGGCTCTGAACTTACGCAGCAGCTGTGACTTCTTTGCTGAGTGTTTCTATATGGAGGACCAACTTAGACCCAGGCTGTTGCTGAGGAATTACAGGTTGTTTGCATGTTATATGGCAGTCTCTGGGTTTTTATAGAAGTGGCTATTCTGAAACTCTCCTGGAGGAGGTAAGGTTCCCCCCAGGGCAAGCACTGCAGGGATTGTTTGGGAAGGTGCGTTTACACATGGAGAAGTGCTTAAAGGAAGAAGACCTGCTAACTTTCTGTAGCTGTTAGCTCGTTCTCAGAGATGGGAAGTGTGTACAGTCATAGGCTATCCTCTTGCCTTTCTGTGTACTATTTAGATTTGAAATTCATTCCTTGGAAAGCACTAAGAAAAAAGTGTGGGCTTCTTCCTTCTTAGGGCTGTGCTGTGGAAGGGAAAGGGCTTACTGCCAGGCATCAATGGGATAAAAAAGAAGTGGCACTGCTGCATGCCTTTATAAATAGGTATCACTAGCAGTAGGGATATATGTGCATGCAACATCAGCATCTAGCAAGGAACTATTACAGGTGATAGATAAGCGTTTAGTGTTGCGTGTTGTTGTTGTTGTTTTTTTTAATGTAGATCGAGATCTTTCTAGAAATAGAGACATCTTTTACTCTGCTTCTATGCAGAGAGCTTTTTCCAAGTCCCCAATGATTCCCATTGCTATCTCCTGATATTGCAAAGTGCCATACCAGTAGTATTTCAGATGAGACACCAGTGACTTAGAAACATTACAGTGTTTTATTAGGTCATTTGGTATATATCCCATCGCCATGTCCAGAGGATGTTTTTTCGTTCAGGGGTGTGCTTACACTGGAATTTCTCCAGCTCTTGTTTTCTGTACATTTGTTGCACGTCCTTCAGCCACCACCCAGTTCCCCTGCTTACACATTTGGCAGCTTCTTCAAAATAGACTCATTACGCAGGAGCCCAACATTGTCTCATTGTTGAGTTTCCAATACAAGATATAGTAGCTTAAAAAAAACCCCAATCAGTTATACTAAATACTAAACTGTATTTAGTAAAGTCCAAAAGACGAAGGAAGAAACCAAGCAAATCACTCTAACTTTGCAGTGGCTCAGATATATTAGCATCACAGTTTTCTGTCTCTGTCTAGAAGCTTTCTGAATAGGGCAAATAGGTATTAAAATGGAAAAATTGAAAGTGAAGGTGTAAAGATTTGCAGCTTTTAAGAGTGCAAAAATGGGATGATTGTGTGTTTTAATATATCTTGTGTTTCTCTATAGTTAGAGCTAGATGCTTTTAGTCTGGGAGATTTCTACACGCCACTTTTGAGGCAGTCCTATGTCCCTGCTGATACGAGGCTTCTGGAAAAGGCAAGAGGCAGAAGTTTTAGGATAGAAATGAACCCTTATATTTCTTGCATGGCATTTTCATCCTCTTTAGCAAAGTTTTATAGCTTTATACGACTGTTTTCTTACGCGGGCTGTTCAATAAAAGGTGTCAGCTGCATGAATCAGAATAAATTTTAAACAAACATAAAAAGACCAGGTCATCATAACTTTACCCTGTCTATCACAGAGTAGCATTAACATAGCGTAATTTGCAGTTGGGTGGAGAATGGTTAGTGAGGTGTCTGTCATCCTGAGCACTGTTCTCTCAGTTAAGTGGTGGCATTGCAAGTCAGTTCTGCTTTGCATAAGGACCTTCTACTGCTAATGAGTATGAAGTGATTAAACCATGTGCAGGAAAATTGTTATTTGTTATTTTTTTAGAAATCGACTATAAGTGTGTGAGAGGCTGCTGGGAGTATAGACCAAATATATATGAACCAAACAAGGCAAGTAATTCTTGTAAGAAAAGCAGAGACTCCTAGCCAGAGGCAGGCACTGATGCAGAAGGCATAAATCAATCAGCACAACTAAGGGATGGACTCCAGGGAACTGTGTACTGATGAATAAAAAACCCAACAAAAACTGAGAGCAAGATTGCTTGTGCAGAATGAGAACCTTTACCTTTGGCACAAAGGTGGTCGAAAGCCAGTTCTCATTGTTGCCTCTTAATTCCCAAAGCAACTACATTTAACGTGAAGTTCTGCTTTTAGTTTTAAGGAAAAGGGGAATTTAGGAGACCTCAAAAATTTATTTTAGCACACTCTAGAATGAGGAAATTAGCTACTGTTTTGTGCTTTTTGGTGGAGGAGTTGCCCATCTAAGGGAAGAGTTACTGCTGCTGAGGTAGAGCTCTACCCTTGCTTACAGAGACACAGCAGCACATTTCCATTTACAGAAGTTCACCATATTATAGTAGTTTTCTTATTATTAGAGGGTGTTTTTTGTTGTTGGTTATTTTTTGTTTGCTTGTTTTAACTTTTCTTCTGAAATTCTTCTTTGGATTTATCATGAGCTGTAGAGGTTTGCTGCACTGCATGGCAGGTTCTTCCTGCAGCCAGTTTTAAGCAGCAGTATGTCTTTGAGGGTTTTCCTCACTCATCCAGAATGAGCTCCTTAAGCATGACGTGTAGATGTTTGCTTCTGAAAAGGAAAATGCAGAATGTGATGTGCTTTCTGTTCAATAAATTAATGGTTTATTCACAAATATTTCTATTTTCAGTTTGCCACTTCTCACAGAACATAAAAATACTCCAGTGTGGGCACTGGAATGAGGTTCTTCTTGAGGAAGGTTGTCGCCTCAGTCATTTGATGAATGGTTGGTACATTGGTACTTTGCGTTGAAGCTTCACAGTGAAAGTAATGTCATCTGTGAAAGATGACTGAAAGGATGACCTGTGCCTATTCAATGGCAATGTCCTCAGGAAAGTCTGTTCCTTCTATTTAACATTGGATTTGAGCCTTTGAGTCCCTCGAATGGGTAGTAGGTTCACAAATACTGTTTTAGAGACACTTCTGATGTGACCGCCAGATGATGCTTTTTGAAAATCTCTATCACCCCATAAGACTACTTCCATGACTTCTTGCTACGTCCATTCGGTACCTGGTGCTGTTTTGTCTCATCTTGGTGTATAGAAAGGCTAGCAATAATATTCGCCCTTTGTGATAGTCGTTACCATGCTGCATTTTTTCCCCAAAATGCTGATACTGACTTCATGAAATTAAAAAAAACTTTACATAGGGTCATGACTGAATTTATATAAAAAGGATGGAAAGTAAAAGATCATTTACCTCTAGTGATTGAGGTTAATTTTTATAACAGTGGGCCAGATACATTCCAGATGTTTAACACCTAAAATGTTACCTTGGGGTTCCATCTAGTATAATTTTTTTCTCAGATTTTACAATAAAGGCTTCTAGTAATTTTTAACTGAGTCAGAAAAACCACTAGTTTATTCTTAAATATATTCAATTCCCTATAATTAAATACACATTGTATAGACAATATAAATATACATTTCTGTGGTTTTGCTGGTAAAATTTTAGTTCTCAATTTTTCCATGAGTGAATTTCAGAGAACTACCAGTATGTTGCAACTTTGTTAAGATCGGATAACATAGTCTTAAAAATAATCATGTATGCCTCTCGGATTCTCTGATAGAGCTAGACAGGCAGCTTTTTTCCCATGTTAAATCTGTTGTTGGACACTGTCCTAAAAATGCTGTCCATCTCATACATTCATGCATGTTGTAAATTTAACAGGGAATAGGAGCAGAAATAATGCTGCTGATCAGGTTGTTTGCATTTTTCTATTTTTGAAAATGGAAATTGTGGGGAAGATATGGTAGCTTTGCCGTAGGTGAAGTAATTGTAACAAATTGGTTAAAATCGAGAGGCCAAAAGAAAAAGATACAAAATGGTTGTAGGATGGATGTACAGCCAAACCTTTCTTACACCAAGGAGGTACTACTGCAGCACTTTTTTGGAGTTCAAACTAAATTGATCCATATTTTGACCAGTTCTCGTAACATTCCATTGAATTGTCTAAAGCATTTTAGCTTAAGATCTGTGTTTAAAACTTATTCAGCTATTAACTAAGGTGCTAACCTAGGAGATTCCAGCAATTAAAAGTTTTTTAAAGATGAGTGTCTCCAGAAGCGAACACTTCGATTTTGAATGTAGCCAGGCCTAGTTCTGGTTTTTTGAAAGTTTTTGTGGATACATATAGTCTAATTAAAACGTTATTGTTAAAGCTACTTCAGTTTTTATGTTTCCAAAGAAGCTATTCAATGATCCCAACCACTAAAATAAGAACAAAAGGGAAGTGATCAAAATGCAACTTTAAAAATAATCATGACTGGCTTTTTATGGTGAGAATAATGGGATATTTGAAATAATTGGAATTTAATACAAAACTAGCGACATTGTCACTAGACAGTGATTTGTATCTTTTGCATGCAAATTTTAAACAATAAGCTTATCTTTTCATGTGGTTAAAAAAAAAACGCTAGCCAACCTGAGAAGTCAGTTCTGTGATAGGGTTAGTTGTTGGTGTAGAAAGTTTTAAGCCCTAACTCAGGCCTGAAATTTGGCATCTGCTGTTAAAGCTTCTTGTGTTTCCCAGAGGCCATCAAAGCCCAGCTTTTAAAAATTTTCATGCAGAGGTGGAATAGTTTTTGTAACTAATGAACATTTAGCAAATGCAATTTAAATGCCATTTTAAGAGGCAGGTACATTTTGGTTTGGATCAGAAGTAAACTATGTCTGCTCTCTCCACATTGCTGATTACCGTAGAAAGAAAATGTCTGTAGTCAATACAGCACTGTTTATTTGAAAATTAATTTTGTCACCTTTTTATAAGAAATGCTTTGCTTTCAGATGCTCATCCTTTGTGCACATAGCTAAAAGCTTCGTGCTGTATGTCTTGCTCAAATTTCCTATTATTTATTTAGCATAAAAAAATGCAGGTAGTAAATAGAAATCTGTACTTTTTCAGAGTGTTTTGCCCAACTTTATGTACTAAAATGCAAAACACTTCCAGTCACTCTCTGCTGATACAATTTCCACTCAAAGCAGGAATAGGTTTCTGTATATGTTTGGAGTGGAGTGCCATTTGATTTTAGGAATAGCAGACTCCACTGGAAAAGCTATTTTCTTTTTACTGCTAACAGTCCATACTGAAAACCAGGGAAAACTCACGTTCTGAACCAAATACTTACCTCAGGGGAAGCCAAGGCAAAATAAGTGCTCTTGCTGACCCTGCTTGGGATGGGGCGTTGGGCCTTGGACCTTGTCTGGTCCCAGCAGTCCCAGACAACCTGGATGATGCTGTGATCTCTGTGTCCTTGGGATGCAGGTCTCAGAGATGTTGCCGAATGCCGTGCGTGGGCAGCTGAAGTGGAAAAGCTCTGCTCAGTTGCTCGCCAGCAATTTTGTATGGCAAGTTTAACCCGGGCACTTTTCATATCAGCCTGCCTGCCTTCTGACTTGTTACCTCTTAATGCTGCAGCTCCTCGCTTTAAGAGCTGCTCTGTCACTGTGACAGAAGTTGAGTGGTTTCCTTGATTCCTTTGCAGTGGCAGATAAGGTCAGCTCTACAGACGGAAGATAAGTGTCTCTTTTCAGAAGCAATGTCTTTATTGAAGTGGAAGTTGAGTAGGATAGGCCTTTAAGAAGAAGCCTTTTTAATAAGTCTTCACTTTTGTCCTTGTTAATGGTTATTGAGAGCAAAGGATGGTGATTGAAAGGTCAAAGAAATGTAGCTTAAAGGATGCTATTGTCTGAATATTGGAAATTTTCCATGTTCCAATAAGCCAGGGCAGCACAAGTTGTTGAAGTAAATAGGACAGTGATCTCACTGGTTAGAGCACTTCACAGTTTAAATAACATTTAAAAGTTTTTTTTAAAAAAACATCATTAGCATTGCAGGATTACTAGTAGATAGGATGGTTGATGTTGCTTGAGGACAGTTATTTATGCACTTAATATTAGCATGAAATAATACAAACATGATAGCTATTGAAGCAGAACAATGGGTTGTTTTTTGTCCTAAAAATGAATGGGTCTGGCTCTGGTAAACCATTCTCTCAGTCACAATCTTCAAATAGTTCTATTTGTGTCTATTAGAGTGTAAGTAATTAAGTTATTTATTGAGTAACTGTCAGACGGATTTAAGTAGTTTCTGAAGCAAAACAGCTCTGGCTCTTAAAACAGTGCTTCTGAAAGTCTGCCTTTTCCCTTTCAAACACATCCCATTGAACTGTTGTTATATGGTTGAGCAACAATACATGAAAGCTGATTGGCTGGATGGGTGATACTTCAGGCATATAGTTAAATCAACAAATTCATGTTTTAAGAAATGAATGTAAAGAAGGCATGATTTGATTGACACTGTTGCTGCAAGATAAGGATGCAGCATTACAGCCCGAGTACTTAGATCACAAAACAGGGTGCTGTTTGCTTTTGTAAAGTAAAGGAGGTGAGGCAATAGTTTAAAAATAGTGTTATCTAGGTATATAATGAGTATGTTATGTAATTGATGCCAAAAGTCTGCAATGTCCATGAAGTGTTTTTACTATGAAGTATTCTTAATTTTTGTCTGAAACGGTTTGAGGTGCACGTTATGGTTTCCAAAATGGATTATTAATGAAGCGACAAGCTATAATTGCTTTTATACCAGGTAAAACTGGTTTTAAAATTTTGCTGTGTAAGGCTTGTAATGTTTTACACAGATTATTTTACAATGTAACTTTTTTTGTGTTGAATGAGAGCAGTTGAAGAATTTACTTCATTGCTTTGCTTTTTGTTGTACCAAGATCTGAGTTTGCCTGTTTTCTGGACCCCAAATTCACCAGGTTAGCATTCTGACAAAGTGAAGGCAGATCTTTCAAGCAGTAAAAGGTTTTACAAAAGTCTTTATGTGCTGAAAATAGCAATGAAGAGATTACATGCGTTGGGAGCAAGAATCATGGTGTCAGAGAGCTGTGAGAGTCCACACTGGGAGAAAAGTCATAGTACCTGCCCATGTGCAGGTTTTTTCTCTTCCTTTTTCATTTGCTTTCAGTTGGCACTGCTAATAGGCTACTACTTGTCCCTTCTTTTACTCTCACCCGCTGATGGGGCACTGTCTGTGTGATGTGTTCCCTGCCTGGAGATGGATCGGGAGTGTTATGGCTTGCTGTGTTGCAAGGTATTGAACAGCAGTTGCTCGTTCCCTACTTTCCTAATCCTATGTGGGGTGGAAGAGGGGATGTGTTGAGACCTGAAGTTGGGTCTCTGGGCAGCTCTGGCCCAACTGGGTTGTGACTCTTTGCCAACCAAGATTGCTGGAAGTGAAACATAAGGTGTGGTCAAAGGAGTCCACCTGGAAATTTCCACAACCCATGGTGTTGTTTGAACCGGCTCTTCTGATGATGAGGTTACGTAGATGAGGGACTTTGAAGCACACAGTGCCCATCGTCAAAGAGACAAGGCGGAGCTCTTGGTCGGGCCTGAGCATAGTGTGGATACTGTATTTAATTTTGTACTTTGATGTGCAGCATCTGTAGCACTGCAGTTTGCTGAGGTTTGCACCAGAAGAATTATAATCTGAAGTAAATACCTACCCCTATTTTTTTTTATTGTTATCATCATAATTATTACTTTATATAAAGTTTTAACGTGTATGCCAGAAGATCCCACAGCTTCTGAATCTTTATGTCACTAGATTTATGTTCCTTTTACTCCTCCAAACCCTCTCCTTTATTTCTGGATACCTCATTCCCCTGAGGTCGTATTTTCAAACGCCAAGCTGCTGTCTTTCAGGTTAGTTTCATCACTTTTCTGCTCTTAAGGCTAATTCATGTTTTAGACGGTACTCTTGTGCAAGTGCCCTGAACTTACTTGTCTCAGCTACGTAGCTGTTATTTTTAACTGTAGTAACTGTTCAAGCACTGCACTTACTAAGGGGGATTGATAAGCAGCATTGATGGACTCAGGCATGTGGAAGAGTGCTACGCAGGCTGCTGAAATGGAATCAATAGTGCTGTGAAATAACGTTTTCAGAAGGGAGTCTTAAAATAGGACTAAATGCTGAGTTGCTCCAATAGATGAAGACTGACTGTTTACAACCCTTGACACCAGCATTTCCTATTTACGGTGATTATGAACACAGTTTTAATTGTTTCCCTACACTCCTGTGCCAAATTGGGGTTTTGAGTCAATACAAAAATTTATAATGAGGTTTCCATTATTCTTTTAAGTATAGGTAACTGGAGTTGGCAAGTGGTAGTTTTCCAGAGTACTTGAAGTCACTTTCTTATAAAAAATTCCTATTTATAATCAATCATTTAAGAAACCATATGCCAAGCATGAAATAACACATACTATTTAGAAACTTTTATGTCTTTTTGGGGTTGATATCTTATTCTCCATTTTTTTTTCATACAATGCTAATATTTATCACTTTTATGAGTGTGTCTTACTCATGTATAGCTCCAGACTGTCAGAAATGGTAACGGTATGTACTGTTCTCTTACTGCTTCTATTTTTATGTTGGTTTTGATTTAATCTTTATTTTGGTGCTTGCAAACTTTTCCATTTAAATACAATTTGAGTATGCAGTATCTAGAAAATGTAAAATCTGTTTCTTTAATACTGAAGGATTCAGGATGAAGTTTGGTGGGAGCTTTGATTCAGCATCAACTATTTCATTGATTGAAAGAAATACCTGTGCATTGTCATGTAATGAAATTCATCCCTGTACAGAGGGAAAGGTAAAAAAAACCCAAACAAAAAACCTGTGACCAGCTGCATTTCTTAAATCAGCCCATCAATTTTATTTATTAGGCCTCAGAAGTCTTAGAATGAATGTTACTATGCAAAGGAACCTGGTAGGGTAAAATGTAGTTAAATTAATTGAAACTTTGGGTACATTTCATATGATCATAGAATACGTTAGGTTGGAAGGGACTTTTAAAGGTCATTTAGTCCAATCTCCCTGCAGTAACCAGGGACATCTTCACTAGATCAGGTTACTCAGAGCTTCATCAAACCTGATCTTGAAAGATGATGGAGAACATTCCATATGATGATGGAAGACCATATTGAATGGCTACAATGGGAAATATTTTTTTTGGTGAGAAAAAGCAAATTGTTTTTTTGGAAGGCTATAGGTACTCTTAGTTTCTAGTACAATGTTTATATAATCATATATACACAATATATATAATACATAATCATATTTATAATAATGAATAATAATATAGGAAGGAATTTGAACAGGGACTAGGGAAGTTGTTTACCTTTTCCTTGTAAAGTGCAGGAGTTTGAGAAAGTCTAGGCTCAGAAATAAACTGAGGATGGTCCCTAAGATTTTTATTTTTATTATTGTTGTTGTTGTTATTATTACTATCATTGATTTAAGCTTCCTGGGGAAGTGAAGTCACCTCTACTGTAATTCTATGTGCAGTTCATAATTCAGGTCACAGTTCTGAACGTGAAGGGTTGTGAGAAAAGTTTGAGCTTTTTTTCTTTTCTTTCATTAAAAATGTTTGGCATATTCTGAGATGTGTTCAATTGCCTCTTCTTAGAAGAAGAGGAAAGAAAGGATTATTCTGTTACTATGACACATTCTTCTAAACTGTTCTTTAATAGAAAAGGGACAAATACATTGCTGGTTGAACATTATTTCCTTGAAGCATAATAAACAAATGCTCCATTTAATTCTGTTTACTTTGTTCTCATAGATCAGAGTTCTAATAAAACAGAGCCAAATTATGTGATGTAGAATGTCCTCCACATAACTGGTAAAATCTGCTGCAGTGTAGTGAGCTCAGTGACCCAAAATAGATTCACCCTTTGTCGAGTGGATCCCAGTGGCTTAGCATGGGTTCCCCCCCCTGCCATTCTTCAGGGCTCTGCTCTTGCTGGTGCTGTGACAAGAAGAAAGAAGGCATAGTTGCTTATTTGCATAATTATTCCTCCATTGTAGTTTCACATATCACCTGGGTATCTGAAGTGGGAATAAGCAGTAGTGATCCCTTTGGCTAGACAGGTATAAACCAGTGCTAAACTGCAGGCTAGCTGGGGCCAAAGTGACTGAGAATGCACCCTGCTGCAGACAAGTCCTATGTTGTTCTGCACTGTGCCAGGTTCAACAGGAACACATTAACTGGAGCAGTGATCTGCTGCTGCAAGCTTCAAGTCGGTTCTAAGTCTCAGTTTTGCCGACTGGCCTTTTCAGCCTCAGTGGGTCTCAGTTTGTTGCCTTGCAAGAAACAAGAATATGTGTAACCGCGATGTCAGTTCAAATAGGAAAGACCAGGCTGTGTCAAACCTACGTGTGGTTTTACAGTGAGCTTGCCAACCTGGGCTGCTCTGAAAGTGTGTGCAGGAGAACTTTAGCCTTAAGCTTTTCTTCTTACGTATCTGAATATGTATGTGCTGAGAAACAAACAGCGTATTCTTCCTCGTCTCTCTCTCTTTTTACAAAACCCTATCTTGAATCATTTTTTTGCTCCACATTGCTTCTTTCTCCATGTGCTGAAATGTGTTACTTGTCCATCTGCTACAGCAGCCCCATCCTGAAGTGTTGTGCCAGACATGCTCACGTCACACAGGCTGTTTCTTGCTCTGCATTAGGCAGAGTGGGGTGTGTGTCACTGACATGGCAGTGATTAGTAACATTCTAACATACTCAAATGGGTAATTCTATCTTATTTCTGTATTAAAATAACTGTATAATCAAATCTAAATTATTTAGCTTGCTCCTTTCTTGAGTATTCTCATGGCTGTGGTATGACAGCTGAAAAATGACTGTAATGTCTGCTAAGTAGCCAAGTAGTGTCACCCTACCCCACTTGTAATAACCTTACGTCATTGGTGTTTTTCCATGACCTGATGGTAAAGAAAATTTTGGTGCCAGTTCAGTCCCAGTAATGTAGAGTGAATATTCTTGTGGATGATGCCACTGCAAGCTGGGGTTCCTCTGGCAACTTTGTGTAGGTTCTTGTGGAGAATACTTTAAAGAAGAAATGCGTTTTAACTAAAGAAGTGAAGGATGAGCAAGGCAGATACAGAAAAAAGAATAAAAGATTCTGTGGTGGCTTGACCCTGGCTGGAGGCCAGGTGCCCCCCAAAGCTGCTCTATTGCTCCCCTCCTCAGCCACACAGGGGAGAGAAGATAAAACAAAAGGCTGATGGGTCGAGATAAGGGTAGGGAGGTCACTCAGCAGTTACCTTCATGGGCAACACAGACTTGATTTGGGGAAATTAATTTAATTTATTACCAATGAAATCGAAGTAGAATAATAAGAAATAAGAACAAATCTAAAAAACACCTCCTCACACCCCTCCTTTCTTCCCAGGCTCAACTCCTGATTTCTCCTCCTCCCTCTACCGAGCAGCACAGGGGGATGGGGAATGGGGGTTGTGGTCAGTTCATCACATGTTGTCTCTGCTGCTCCGTCCTCCTCGGGGGGGACTCTTCACACTCTGCACCTGCTCCAGCATGGGGTCCCTCCCACAGGAGACAGTCCACCAACTTCTCCAATGTGAGTCCTTTCCAAGGGCTGCAGCCCTTCACCAACTGTGACCTTGTGGGGGACCCATGCTGGAACAAGTCCTGCCAGCAAACATGCTCCTGTCTCCATAGGGCCGCAGGTCTGCTCCTGCTAGGAACCTGCTCCAGTGTGGACTTTACACTGGGTCACAGCCTCCTTCAAATACATCTGTCTGCGTTGGTGTGTGGTCCTCCATGGGCTGCAGGTGGATATCTGCACCTCCATCATCCTCCATGGGCTGGAGGGGGACAGCCCGCTTCACCATGGTCTTCTCCATGGCGCACAGGGTGCCTGGAGCACCTCCCCCCCTCCTTCTTCACTGTTTTGCGTGTCTCCAGAGCTGTTCCTTTCACATCTTCTCACTCCTCTCACTGGCTGCAAAATCCTCCTGTTTGTTTGGGTTTTATCTCATTTTAACAATGTTACCCCAGAGGCACTACCTCTGTGGTTGATGGTTTTGGCCAGCAGTGGGTCCATCTTGGAGCCATCTGGCATTGGCTGTGTTGGACATGGGGGAAGCTTCTGGCAGCCTCTCACAGGACCCACCCCTCCAGCCCCCTGCTACCAAAAAACTGGCCATGCAAACCCAATACAGATTCTTATCTGTTACTCTGTGCCCTTAAATCTAGGGGTATCTTCTCAGTCAGGCTGATGTGTCCAGAACTGTTTTAATAATCTACAGAAAGAATGGAGGGAAGGGGGAAGGAGGGGAGTGAAATGCTTTCAACATGACTCTGTTTACACTTCAGCCCCTATTTTCCATTGTTGTTTCTATGTGATCCTGCTTGGACAGATTTCTGAAATACGGTCTCAATACTTATTCAAAGGTCCTTACAAATGTTCTAACAAAATTCCTTCTGGAGCAGCCACCCAGCCTTTATTTTCTTCTGCCGAGGAATTCATTCCATGGAGACCTGTCTCCCTAGCTTGCAAGGAAGAGGTCATTTAATCACACTAGCCTGGGCTCCAGCTCTTTAGAAAATCAATACAAGATCTTGCTTCATTTAACACGAATCTATTAGGTCTGTGTAAATTGAGGGGCGAGGACAAGGAGAGGGGTGATGCCCTGCGAGACCTTTCCTCTGGCGCTCCATTTCCTTTCGCACGCTCCTCTCTCACCATTGACTCTCAGCAAGCCTAGTAATTTCAATATGCCGTATTTTCAGATTTGAGAGTTTACACAGTGTTTTAGATGATGAATCCCTGTACAACACATCAGAAAGGAAGCACCAGCATTTATTTTGCCCTTCTGCTTTGTGGCATCTTCCTGTTAGGGCCGTCTTTTCTTCAGGTAGCTGTCTGCCTGAAATAGAAATGCTTGCAGCTTGTAAATACCATGACTTCTGAGGAGCACTGTAAATATTAACCCTCTTGCCCCTGAGGACTGTGGCATCCACTGGCATGGAGTGATTTATCTGCTGTCAGGCGTTATTTACTGAGAAACAACTGATTGAGGCGATCATCCGACATGGTGTGTTTGTTCTGAACATGGGGAATGGGCGCAGGAGGGGAATTAATTGGGAAGGCCTGGATCAGAGAGTTCCCAGTTGTAGGGGGAAACGTGTTCATTTCAATTTAAACAGTTAAAAAAACCTAATTGGAAGTGGCTGAGTTTTTTTTTTTCCTTTCCGTGGTGCATATATATGTTTTTCTTTTAGGACATGCCAGTTTTTATTTATTTAGCTACTTGATTGTGTTTTGTTTAGCTACTTTTTTGTATTTTTGCTTTAAGAAATACTTTGGTTAATTGCAGTATGTCTTACATTGCCTTTTGTCCAAAAGACTAAACAATTTCAGTTGTGCTTTTTTGACATCAAAGACAGTGAAATACGAAATGAAACATAAAATTCAATATAAAAACATAGATCACATGATAATTTTATATAAAAACATAGATAATCTAATATGTATGAAATATATAAACACATGAAATGAAATGCAATGTTTGGACTCGTTTTGGTGTCTTGAATAATGCATTTTTTAACATTGCAGGAAATTTTTTGCTTGACTTGGAATATTTGCGGTGATATCTGACAGGCATTTCCTTGAGCTACCTAGTTTTATTTAGACCCACGTGGGTACACTTCTGTGAATATGGAGATATTGTAGTAGATTTAGATTTAAATTATTTTTCAATACTCTAGTCTGATTTTTCCTTTATAGGTTTTCTAACAGGTGGGTTAAATGCTTGAGTAATTCCAGATTATGACTCCTTATGCTTATTAATGCAATAATTAATTACAAGAAGGCACGCTTAGCATGTACTTCTTCATTGATGTTTTCTTCATGATTTTTGAGAGATTGAATTTAGTGGGACAATATTTTTCCACTAACTCATACGATAAAAATAGATAACAAATGGAATGAAATTGTCTGAGTGGACCTGGATGTGTAGCATGTCAGGTAAAATTAATGAAGAATAAAATGCTGAAGAGTAGGATAAGATACTGTATCAATTTTTCTTCTATAATCAATCAAAAAACAAATAGGAATTACACTGTTCTGTCATTTTCTTTTATACTTTTCTGTGTTGCTGGAACTAAAGGCCAGTTTACAGAAACTCTTCAATCTAAAACTGCAGTATGTTCAGCACTGTAGGATGTGCTACACACTTTCAAATCAAAGCGATGTTTGTATAGGCAGGATCATTTCCTACTTTTGTAAGGGTCAAAGGGACAGTCCAATTAAACAGGCAGGCTGGTTTTCGAACACATAACTGAATGCCCTTGAATTATTTCCTGTAATGATAATATATGGCTTACTTCAGGTTTTGTTCCTATGGCCTGTTCTTGTCCGTAAGGGACAGCTAGGCCCCAAGTGATCACTGTCATGTAATAAACATGTTTCGTGGTCTGGGGCAATTAACGAAAACATAAAAATCAATCAAGTGCTCAGTGAGCTTTAAAATGGAACTTAGCAATTTTCAGAAATGACTCTTACAGGTTCTCACTGCTCAGTGAAGCTCTACTAGTAGAGTTATGTGTTCTATGACTTCTACTAAATGCAGACATTTCATTTACTCATTCATACAAAACTGAGTGCTTCCTGAACTGAATCTATGTATGTTGGAAATGCATTTGCATAGACTTAATTTATTATTTAATTGATTTATAAGGAAGAATTTAACTGCCTGTCTATATGAAAACTTTTTTTTTATTTGCAGAGGTCTTTTTATAACTATCCATGACCGGGGACACATTGCTACAATGCTTAAATCCTGGCCAGAAAGTACCATCAAGGTAAGTTCAGTTTTAGTTGCATGACAAAGCTGACACTGTTTTGCACTCAAGGTGACTTGGTTAAGATATTGTATAAGCTTTTTATCAGTTAGATTTCAGTGATTTCTTAGCTCATTTCTTAAGTAGAAACAATTCTGTTACAGCCAAAATTTGAGGCTTTTAAATCCTTACTTAACTGTAGGCATCCTTTACTGATTAATAGGTCAATTACATTGAATAATACGCATCAAAAACACTCCCCCTTGAATGGTTTTTCTGCATTTCAGGGAAACATAGAGTGGTTGAGGTGCTGTCCCAAAAGTGGGGTTGTTACCTGGTGTGCAGTACACCAATGTACACCCAGAGCAGAGGTATGGGATTTATTCCATGTCTGGAATAAACAGAGATGGTGCTTGGTGGCAATTCCACAAAACTAGCCCATTACACACAGAATTTGCAACCTATTTACCTTGTTACAGGATTAGAAAAACCAGCCTAAATTAATGTTAATGGGTTAGTAATTCTTGCATCATCTACTATTGGTCAAGGATATCACCTCCGGAGATAATTTAGTCCATCCTCCTGCACAACCAAGGTCAGCCAGGGCAGGTTACTCAGGGCTGTGTCCAGCCTGTGGGTTTTGAGCTTCTCTTGGCCACCCAATCTATCGTTTGAGTTAATACTTAAAATATGATACCTGATAAGCTCTTTCACCAAAGAATAATATTAAATTCCCAACGAAAATGGCTTGTCACAGAGCATGATGAGGAAATTACTGTGTAGTCAGCTGCTTGCCATACTGAGCACTTCTGGCTGTTACAATGAAGAAACTTGCCTTTTTAGCACAGACGGATTTGTGGGGTTTACTGAGTTACTCCATTTCTATCAATGAAAACACATACTTACTCATACGTGTAAGTATGATGGATTGTGTTATTTGCTCAAGGGATGAAGAAATACATCTTTGAAGGGTCAGAACCAGGCGGCTGTAGACAGCCCTGTCAAAGACCATCAGGAGCAGCTGGCTCTGGTTCTGCTGCAAACAGCCATGACAAAGCCCAGGAGTCTGGGATTCTTTTTTTGTGGATAATTTCCTTTCCCTTCCTATTCTCTTTTCATACTGT
This sequence comes from Porphyrio hochstetteri, assembly GCA_020800305.1. NCBI lineage: Eukaryota > Metazoa > Chordata > Aves > Gruiformes > Rallidae > Porphyrio > Porphyrio hochstetteri. Next base: position 88,044,150 of record CM036907.1, read on the forward strand.
TGACAGAAAAACCTAAGAGAGAACAAAGCCAGTTCCCTCGTAATGTAATACTAAATGCCTCTCCTGTGTATACTGAAAGGCTTTATGTGAAATTCCCATTTACAATGAAGCAAGAGTTGAAAATAGTGTAAAAAAACCACAGCAAAGTACAATAAAATTATTCTGGACCCCTGGCGTACTATTGATTTGTTTGTACCTGTTAGAATTTTTACATGAAAATTTAATAATTATGGTAAGAAGATAATGGAATACTTTGTGTATACAAGCAAAGAAGAGATTGTTATGGTGCTTTTATTTCTTCCTGCAGGCTATTGTGGTGACAGATGGAGAACGTATTCTTGGTCTTGGGGACCTTGGCTGTTATGGAATGGGCATTCCAGTTGGCAAACTGGCACTTTATACGGCATGTGGAGGAGTAAAACCTTATGAGTGTTTACCAGTGATGTTGGATGTGGGAACAGATAATGAGGTAAGTCCTTTTCTGAGGTGTGGAGAGTGTTAGCTGTTTGAAAGTTGAACATAAAAAGTTGGTTTTCTTTGTTATGACACTGTCTTTGATTTTGTACAAACTGAAAAGCCCTATGGAAGAGGGCTGACCCTAATACACAGGGTAGATATACTCATCCTAATACACAGTGTAGACTGTATTGTAAGGCTCATGTAATTAAGGACACTGTAAAAATGTGCTGCGTACATTGTACTTGTTAAAAAATGGTATGGGAAATTAGATTTCAGGAAAAGGGAAATGACAGAGTTAAAAATACAATTTAAGGCAGCATTCTTTCTCCACTTCTGCTGCAGAATTCCTCTGCAGTGATTTCAGATGTGAATTCTGACACTGTCTCTTGTTTGGTGAACAGTTTGAAGCTATATCCTGGTCTGTGCTGGGAATGCATGTCTACGCACTCCAGTTGCACATTGACTTTAGCTACAGAAAGTGCTGTAATGCTATGAATTTTTCCAAAATGAGGTTCTAGTGCTTCAAGTAAGTGGACATTACCCACTTTAACTTGGCTTCCCATTTGTGTGAAGTGCAGAGATACGAAGTTGTTGAATACTGGCTTTGTTATTTATTTCCAGTTAATTATCTAGTTAATTACTTGGCCCTGCTCTTCTTTTCTCTTTTTTTTTTTTTCCCCTGAAAGAATACTTTCATGCATGGTAAATGTATCTCAGAGAGTTTTGTGTATTATAGCTAAATAAAGCATTCCTGTACCAGTAAATTTAGCTGAGACCTCTAGATTGTTGGATTGGGTGTGTGCATCTTCAGCTTTACACACCCACCTCCTCCCCTGCCCCGCTGGGCTAATTTAGACAGTGCATCATGAAAGCATTACTGAAGAGGGAAATAGCCTGCTACCCTCTCTCTCTGTCCCCCCCCAAGTCCCCTTCTGAAAGTGGACAGACTTGTGTGATGTATCTGAACACTGTAACACATAGCCATATCAAATCACATACGAGTCTCATTGGCTATAAAATCTTTCTATTCATGGTTTAAACAGGAATAAAATGACTGGGCCAGTTATCTAATCTACTATTTGGTGCTTCTAGGCAGGTAATTGCATCAGCTACTTTTGATACCGCAGTAGGCTTTGCATTTTACTTTTATTTTGAATTTTATTGTAATTTTTATTTTTTCACAGTGCAATATTTTTTGAAAGATATGAAACGTATACATACACACAAATAGCAAAACAGGCTTACTAGTATCAACTTTCATTTCACTCTTGTGACTGAAAGAGCTCAGTTTGTATGAGAGAGCAGCAAACCTAAAGGTGTATAAAAATTATGCAATCTAGGGTTTGTTGATGCTCTGAAATATTCCCTTTCTGATCAGGAGGATGCCTTTTGTTCTTTCACTTTGGAATATGGCTTCTTATTTTAGGACTGTATTATGAACTGCCTCAGTTTACTCGTACGGTGCAATTTGAGGCTGAGTGTGTCAGCAGCATGAGAGAAATCAAGGCTGTGAATCGTGGTTGGGTTATGGTCAGCACTAGAGGCAGCCCAATTGCTCTTTCAGGGTTGTGCTTGACTACAAAATGCAGATGGCTGGTGGATTTTTCCAGTGGGGACTGTTTGCTCAGATGTTTAAGCATTTATCTAACAGCTGTACCTGGAAATGAGACCTCTGAACTTTGCTGTAGGATTATGAACAGGTGGGACTCTGTTGGTGTACCCTTTTAGGTTGCATGGGCCTGGTGATATTCATTAATCAGAGCTTGGGTGCAGTTCCCTGGCTACTGTAGTCAGCAGCTCCCTTAATTTCTTTCCTCTAACGCCCTCCCTCTCCCCGAACAGCACGTCCCTCTTCCCTCCCTAATGCTTGTGGTCATGTAACCACGGGGTGAGCCACTGCAGAGAACCGAAATGACCGAAAAGCGATCGCATTTTGCTGGCTCAGCTGATTATATTAGCTCAAGCTGCTGTGGAATTGCACTGCAATTCCTTATCTTAAAATCTAAGCCTCTTGGACAAATAACTGTATTTTTATGCTGTATTTTCTTACCCTAGCCAGGATTTTCCATAATAAGACACAATAGAAATCACTCTCATAACTTGAGCACATATAAATAATAATTATGCTGAACATGTTTTTTGAAATGTGCAGATGTTTTCCATTTAGATCCTTTTCCCTTTCTGTGGGGGCCTCAGTGCTTTAAAATAGGTTTAAAAATATGTATTTTTGGCAACTATAACGCAGTTGTGCACAACCTGCGAATTCTCCAGAAAGATTCAATCTTACTCTAAAGCAGATTGCAAGAAAAACTTCACAAATTCTCATCCTGTATTATTTTGTTGTGTGCAGGACTCAAAACAGTAAGTCTGAGGAGCAACGCACTCAATTTCTGATGATTATTAAAAGCCTTATTAGAGTTAGTTTTAGTAGAGGTATTTTTAGCTTGGGTATTGTCCCATCACTTATAAAACCAAGGAAAGCAAAGAGAGGCAAAAAACCATTCTTACACAACTGCCTATATAATGAGCAAGAGAATTGGAACTGCTTACATATGAGTAAAATTGATCTAGTTGAAAGACTTGCATGACTAAACTAGTCAATTACTCCCTGTAATCAGTGTGGGACTGAGTGTCCAAAAGGAGTGCTGTTGACCACTGCCAAAAGCAGTGTTGTGACCAAAGTGGTGTTGACCAATGCCTGTTTCATAAGTCATTGACAAACTGGAGGCAAATGGTTGCTGCTAAGACATTTTTATCCAAAGCATTTAAAACATTAGTTGGAGGATGAGTTATTTACTAGAGACCATGACATTCTCACCAAAAGCTGTGCCTTACCCAGTAGCCATGTATGTTTTAGGTGGGAGGATGGTGTTTTTCAGGTGGGATTTTAGTCCAAGTAATCCCTGCTTGGGCATCAGTCTCAGTACTGGTGTGAAAGTGGTGTTGGAAATCCTGAGGTGATGTGATCTCTGGATTCTATGCATTCATCTGATGTGTCGAGTTGCATGTTAGTCACTTTGAAATGGTTCAAGAAACAGATTGCAGAAGAAAAATGAATGTTTGTCAAGGTACAAGCAACTACGACTTAATGGAGACCTACCTGAAACACAGCTACTCGGCATTGTAAGTGGGATGGTTAAAGGATGATGGAAATAACCAACTCAAATGAAGGGCAAATATTTAAATATTCCAATGTGAATGATGATTGTTTGCAACTTAGAGCATGTTATTAAACTGTCACAAAATAAACAATGTTGAGGCAAGCCTGTTGGTTAAAAATCAGCCTGGCTTACAGGGATGTGGAAAAAGCCCAAAACAAACCAGCAAAACCCAATAATAGAAACCAAGTTCAAAACCTGGGTTTCCAGGCAATAAAAAAACAAGAGACACTAAAGAAAATAAATTTCATTCGTATTAACTATGAAAAGTAAGAATGAGATTTTCTGTTGTCCCTGATGCTTTACCTTAGTGGTGATGCTTGTGGAAGTATTAGACTGTCAGTATAAATATGGTAGCTATTTTTAATATGTCAGTTTTATCTATCTTGGCAAGAAGTCTTATTTTACATTTTAACAACAGCAAATCAGTATGTTAAAAAAAACTTTAAAAATTTGTCAAGATGCCTGAATCAAAATGTCCAAATAATGTTTTGTCCAGTTCTTTAACAAAAAACAACCAACCTCTGGTAGAAGCTTTCGGGATCATGCTGAGCTGGGTAGGGAGGAAGTACCAGGTTTTTTTTAGTTATATCTGGGATGAATTGAGATGTTAAGGAAGACTGGATGAAAGTTAAGGCTTTTATTTAAAATACAATGATCCTGCTTTTTGTAGCCTAGATAAAGAGTTGAGTTAAATGAGGCTGACTAATCAAGAATTGGAGGTAAAATAACTATTGCTGATTAGCATGGGCTTATTAAAACTGAATTTAATCTAATGTTGAAGTGAGTTTAGAGGTTTTTGGTTGACTTATTTTTTACCTTCAGTGACACATTTAATTCATATTGTTCCTTTTCAGAATGTGGATCAGTGAAAAAGCAAAGCAGGCCTCCTGTGTTGCTAGAGAAAATGTGATTCAAAACACACATTTCTGTGATATTTCTGAAATAGTTGTGGGTTCATGGTATTTCAGGGTTGGATGTTTTTCAGCTCTGCAATGTTTAGTATCTTTATCAGTGACTTGGAGGCAGTATTGTCAGTTCCCAAGGGTCATAGATGAGACATGGCTTAGTTAAGGTACTGTTTATTATCCAGTCAGTGGAGGAATGAGATCTAGGAAGACTGGTGGCTAGTGTTATATAGAAGCCAAACCAGCAGTCAAGGGGTTTCTTCTGACTGTAAATGTCTTAATATAGCAATGGATGCTTAACAGAGGAATGAGAGCTGTGTTTATTTGGTACCTTACAAGAGAAGCTCTGACAAATTCAGGGCTGCTGGAGCAATCCTGGACTGATTGCATGTGTAAATTCAATACTGGCAATGGCCAGTGGTGGGAGTTTTGGAAAGATTAATTGCGTGTTAGCATTTAAATGTAAACTATTAACCATAACTTTCAGCTTAGGTAGAAAGCATCTGACTCTGTAAACAGTACTTTCATGGAACATGGAAAGGCCAAGACAGCTGATATTGGAAGGGCTTTTGACATAGGCAATTTCTAGCAGAAGGCATCTTGGTGTCCTGGAGCTGGTTCTTGGAGAGCTGGGATGATGGCCACATGCCAGCCATCAGGATTGCTCAGGTGTCAGAAGTCATTCCAGCTGCAGCTGTGATGGCTTCAGAGAAGCAAACCTTCTCTCATCCAGGGGTAGGTAGACAGGGTTAAATAGCTGGCTGGTCATATATATGCTGTTAATGTACAGGTGAATTATAATGGTCAGTTCAGTTTTTGCAAATGTGTATCTGCAGCCATTCTTTATTCATATAACTGTCAAATACAGACATTCATGTCCTCAAACAGTGCACGAGAGAAATGCGTGCAGGACAGCTGCTAGGCCAGCTTCTCCTCCTTGTCTGCCACACTTCAGGGACTTCCAGGCTGCTATTTCTAGTTATTTCCTGCATGCTTGCTTTGGAATATTTTTTCCCTTAACTTGCTACAAATGTTTAAATGCGGGAATGTGGCAGTTCTCACAGTTGCCCTAAATAGGTCATTGAGTATGACTGGGTTGGCAGTTCTGACTGTTCTGGAGGAATGACAGGCATCCGCGGTGGAAGAAGGAATCCAGAAAAGCTGAGGTGAAAATTCCAGCTCAGTTCTTCAACTTGGAAGTAATTTGGGGAAATACAGAAAGCTAGTACAACTGACTTACTTGTACCAGCCTTCCAAGATACATGTTCCTGTATCCAGAGGAGGGCCACAAAAATGATCGAAGGGCTGGAGCACCTCTCCTATGAAGATAGGCTGAGAGAGTTGGGCTTGTTCAGCTTGGAGAAGAGATTGCTCCTGTTTATAAGAAAGGATCTAATTTTGTATCAGGTGCGTATACAGGATGTCTAGGTTATATTCTCTAGTGTGTTTGCTGATTGTTTTGAGAACTTCTGAAATGCAAATGATGCTCATTTAGTTACGTTAAAATGTTGTGACCAAATTAACCTGTCTGACCGAGAGGTTTTCTTCAACATTCCATGAAACAGGAAGATAATGCTGTGTTCCTATGGTGCTGGATTCCAGGCATAAAAATTTGTAAAACTACTGATGAAGTAGGTCTTCTGTGGTTTTTCTTATCATGCAGCTAGCTACTGCCTGTCTATGCCATTCTGTTAGCATATAATTGCACTCTCCTTCTCAAATTAAGCTCTATTTTACAAGTGGAATTTTTTCTGCCTTAGATCTTGCTGCTAGATCCTTCCCTGGTAGTGCACTGCCAGCACTTGAACAAAGGAGAAAATACATGAATATTCCTTTCTCCCTCCCCTTTCCCAGCTTTCAGTTGGCAAGAAAATATTGTGGTAGGATATTACTTTTCCTAGAGTCAATATCATGAGTCATTTTTGCATTTCTCTTTTCAGTGTTCAGAAGTACTGAAAAGTCATTTCTGAATTACAGTTCTGTCTAGCCCATTGTGCGGAAGAAATAACCCCACATATTTTTAATTTGCAGAAATTATTAGCCTCCTTAAAAATCTATTCAGTAATTTGCAGTGGACTCAATATGCTTCAGAGGAGGGAACAGACAAGTACAATCTGGTTTTATAGATGCATCTTCTAAAATTGAGGGGCTGAGTCAACTTCCCAGTGTGTTTAAGGAGATTCCACCCCTAAAATAAATAGGCATTGCCCATTGCTCCTGAACATGTTTTAGTTAAAGAGCAGAAACCCCTAAATCTGTGCCAGCACGTGTAATAGCCTTTCAGACCTAAAGAATGAACTGGGGAAGGGCTGGTATGTGGTAGGGCCACTGTTCCCTTCAGTGCAGGGGCCCTTGGGTGACATGCTTGAGTGGGGCACAAGTATCCAACAGCTGATGTTTTCTAGTAATTTTTTGGAGGTCTTGCCTTTTCTTGCTTGTCAGTGCTCTTAGTGAATAGTTAAAATACGTCTGGTGACACATTCACAACTTGAAAGTTTCAAAAGTTATTTTGAGTCACTATTTTAACTTGGACATGTTGGGAATTTATAAGTAATAATAAACCTAGATTTACCATCTGAATACGTTTCTGCTGTATCCTGCTGGTTTGGTACTGACACATGTTGAACTCAGTCTGTTGACTTAAGTGGTAGCTTGCTTTTTCTGTCCAAGAAATATTACTTTACGTTAGCCTGTTTGCAAATTCCTAGCTTTCTGTTTCTCAGGTATTGAGCCATGTAAGCTCGCCAGGTTGGATTGTCAGAAGAGCACATAGAAAGTAATAAAACAGATGAGGAAGAGTAAATGAAATCACAGGCTTTAGGCAACAGGCAGGAAATTATATTAAATAAGCTTGCTTCAAGGCAAACTCCGAATGAATCAAAAAGTAAAGGTTTACCTATGTGCTCCTGTGGTGTGTTGTGTAGCCAAAGCAATAGTGACAAACCTAGTGTACTCTTAGAAGGAAATATTGATCAAAATTGCAAAATGTTACCTGATCAAGAGGATAGTTTGAACAGGTCTTTATACATGCTGTTGAACATAGAGTTATTTTAAAATGACTGTAATAAGGTGAAAAAAATTCTGTGTTGATTTATTTATCATGAAGCATCTGCTTTTTAATTTAAAAGTTCAATTGCTGCCAGAATTGCTCCAGATTTAGGGTAGTAGCTTTTAGGCAGCATATTCAGGCCTGAACCCCTGCACCCACTGTGTTGCTGAGCTGGTGAGGTACACCTTGGGATGTGTGGACTGACACAGAGCCTTACATACAGATTACTACAGTGAGCAAGCAAAGGCAAGGGAATATTTAACAACAATTACAGTTTTACCACAGATTTTATTTGGAAATTTAATATTTTAAAATAAATGATGTGCTGTTAATTGGAGTAAGAAAAATATCCTAAAACACAAATATGCAAACATCCATGAGAATTCCAGAATGCTCCCTCATTTCCATTGAATAAATTGGGCTGAGTGACATTTTTGCTGAAGCTGGTATTAGTTAATGTTGAAATTCTCACCATATGGTAGTGAGAAGTATGGCTAAGTAAATACTTATCTAAGGGTCATCTGCTGTGGCATGTTAAAATTCTTGTTCCATGTTTCCTTGCAGGTATACTGAGTTTTCTTCACTTTATTTTTACAGTACAGATGTGGAAGGAATTTTTTTTATGTGCTTTTCTGAATCTTGTGAGAAAAAGCTCAACTTGATATCAGATTATTAGTACAGACATTAGCATTACTGCAATTAATGAATCAGAACAATAAGAGTCTCTATTGGTCTCTAATTAGGCCTCAGTCAAAACTCTTTCGACTACACTGTCCCATTATAGTGTATCACACAAAGTTAGGTGTTTTTTCTTGAGTGACTTGCTGCTTATAGCATGATGAGAGGAGAAGTGAAGATAGAATTCTTCTGGATTTATTTATGTTTATTTCAGTAATCATATTAAATACTAGCTCTTCCCTTCTCAGCCTAACCATAGGTGCATATTCAGCCTGTGCACTCATTTACGTGGAAATGTTTGTGCACACACAGATACCTCCGTTACATCATACATAGAGTTAATGTCTCTGGGCTTTTAGAAACTTCTGAATTTTCACATGGCCCTGTCATCAACAGAAATGGTAAATTGTTCCTGGAGAGAGAGGCCTTTACTGCTCGGAATATTCTGTGTTTTGGAAGACTGTGTTTTCTTTGGAAACCACGTTTCCTGTTTTATATCTCGTTAAATGTGTCAGTCTGCATGGTGGCTTGCCATCTGACTTTTGTCTGTGCTTTTTTTTTTTTTCCCCTCCATATGTTTCTTTACCTTCTGTCCAGATTTATTCTGAGAGCTATAATCCTATAATCAATTTTCACAGACACTCTTTCCTTCCCCCAAACATATCCAATATGATGCGTGCAGGCACGCTTACTGAGAAGATGCATCAAGCAATGCTCGTGGAGAGTAACAGATAACAACTGCAAGAAAGACAAATAAAAACAGCATTAAAGCTCAGTAGCCGAACAGTTGCTGTCTGTAGGAATGGAAAATGACTCATTCTTCAGTGTTGTCTTTTTTTTTATTGAGCTAGGAAGAGTTCAAAGTCCTGCTGAGGTGGACCTCAGCTTTGAGAGAATGCCAAGGAAACCGATGTTAGCAGTTCACGTCACCTGTTGGGTAGCTTTAAAAATACAGTTCTGTAACATTCGAAGAGACCTCTTGGATTATGATTTTCTTACAAGGAATCAGAAAGTAACATTCTGATGGTGTGTTTTACACAACTGTTTCCATTGTTTTTAATAGTGGATGTTGCTATATTTCAGAAATCTCTTCTGCAATTAAAAATCTAAGAATCAAATATTGATTTTTTTACTGCATACTCAGATAATAAGTTTTCTAACATATTCTTTCAGGTATATCCTCAAAGCTGCATGTGGCTTTAGTCAGGAAGTTTTTTTACCCTCTACAGTGTAAAAGCTTTGCCTGAAGTGACAACAGGATGTTGTTAAAATGAGTTTACAGGGAGTAAATCTCAAGAGTCTGTACGTATCCAAGATACTGAAGTTTCCAGTGTGTTTCAGTCTTTTAAAGACTGCCTTTTGAAGAATGTTTCAGATTGTGTTCCATTTTGTCTGTAGTCTCTTGAAATTTATTTTTGCAATTACTATTTCTTCTGTATCTTCTGCCTTAGTGTGTATTTCCTTGGTGGTATTAAACTTTCAATAGAGGACTGTGTATAAATGTCTCGTGCTTCCTAAGGGATGCATTCTGCTAATCCTGTTTTAAGAAAGCTCAAATACAAAACATTGCCTACCCCTTTCATGAAATAATTGTGCACAAAGGGAACAGCATTTCCCACCATAATTAAAGCTGTTGACTGTTTTGACTTACTTGCAAATGTAGCAGATCGGTTGCTATTCTTTACCCTGGTGTTCCCAGGGAAATGTATTACATCACCTCCCTTGTTTTCCTTTAGATTCTTTTCTCATATCTTCTTTGGCATAGCCCAGCAGCTGAGTACCAACAGTTTTGCCCATAAAACTCAAATATAAATGGGCTTGGCTTTTAAACACTTATTGTCTTTGCAGGAAAAAAGCAAAGAAAAACATCTCCAACTTCTAAAAAAGTTTCAGTGAGGCTAGACTTGGTTTTTAAGGTACTGTGTAGGCTACTGTGGGTATTTTTTTTTTTTTTTTTGCCCTTTTGAAATACTTTTTTTTGGCCACCCTCTGTGATTCATTATAAGCAGTTACTGCTGGACCCTTGATTAGGGTCCAGTGCGTCCTCCCTCATGTTTTTTGACATCAATAAACTTTGAAAGTTTGGTTGCGGTAATCTTTTTCTATAGCTTCCAGCTCCTGTTATCCATCAGCCCCAGTTCAAAATGTTGCATGGAGGATACTGCTAAATGTTTCCTGGTGTCAGAGATTTTATCCCTGTAGTTGCTTCGTAAAGAAGAAATGATAGTTGTTAATTGTATGGGGGCTGTTGAAGGTCGATTGTGTAGAGAGTTTAATCGTTAGTCTGAGCCTTTTCTGGGATTCAGTGAAAGCTTTTATAGAAAGTAAATGTCAGGGATTGTAGGATATTTCTTGTTAGGTGGTCTGATAATTATATGAGTGAAATACAAGAGACTTGTCAGGTTTCGATGCTTTCTGATTGTATGTTAAAATATTAATGGTTATACGGAGTGTAATCTACTGAAGTCCTAAACGATGCTGGATTCTTCAGGACTATTGTTTTCTCAGTAGGCAAATGATTAAGTCTTTCAAGAATTGCCACTGGCATGCAGGCAACCATTTGTTTTCAGTTTTACTATATCAAAGAATTATGCATCCTCAAATTGTGTCTGATGAAATGTTGCTCTGAAACCATGGTTCTGAGCAGCTTCCAAGTTCCAACTCAAATTACAGGCATTTGCAGAATTGGCATCATCCCTATCCCTGCAGACAGATGTTAACATTAGGAGAGTTCTCCAACTGTTAAGCTTAATGCAGAGTATTTATCTTGCTGTTTATTTTACTTTTCTCAAAATACACAGTGAATTGGACCTCTCTGAGCCCCTTAGTAGCTCTGCTAGGTAGGGTTCTGGGGGTGGATCATACGATGCATGCTAGCCTCAATTAGTGCAGCAGTACTGCCTTAGACATTGTGGTGACGCTCTTTTGTTGGAAAATCATGTGTAACCTCCCAAGGCAGAGGCAGAAAGCAGTGTTCAATAGGACTAACGTGCTACATCTAACGAAGAGAGAAAAATCCATAGGGAGAGGAGCAGGCTGTTGTCTGAGCTCTGTTAGGGGGAAACTGAGCTTTTTAGGGCTTGTCAAAATTGCCCAGAATGGAGTTTTCTCATGGCTGGTTGTGAATTCCAGACCAGTGACTCCTTTAAGGGCTTCGTCAGCCCAGGGTGTCCTTCAGCCAGTCTTGACTTTATCCAGTTAGATGAGAGATGAGGGTGTTGGGTTTTTTCTTCTTTAATTTACAGAGCTCTTTTGAAAGGTGATTGTTAAGCTGAGGAGCCGTGAGAGGTTTTGAGCTTAATAGCCAGAAAATGTGCATTGAAATAATACCTGTACCTGTTTACATGCAGTCAGATATTTTTGCCTGTGGGGAAAAAAAGACAGGATATAGTTGGATGATGATAAGGAGGAAGAAGAGTTAGAAAACCTCCACTGAACTTTACTTAAATTTATCTAGAGTCCTTCAAACAACAAATAAGGATAAAAGAAAAAAATTAGGGTGGTTTAGTGCTGGTTGTCCCTATAAAGCTTTCTGGCATCTGTTAGGAGATGTAAAGTCAGCATTTTTTAAGGCTTTGGCTTTAAAGAACAAATGAAATGATTGAAGTGTGTTGCTGCAGATATGTAGGTTGTCTCCACGTAGCACTCATCTCCTGAATGCAACTGCCTGTCTATTCCACCCACAGGGATGGTGCCATTATTTTCAGATCGGAGCAAGTCACACAGAAACCAGATCATTCTATACTCTTTCTTTCGTATAAATTAAGGAAATTCCACGATGAGAAACTGTTTTCTGCTCCCATTTCCTCCTAGCAGTCAAGTGCCTTAGTAACGACCTGCTTGGTGTAGCTGCTGCTTGGTGTAGAAATTAAATGTAGATTGAACAGACAGACCTGCTGCATTTGTGTGGTGGTGGTACATAAGCATGGCACTAGGAAAAGAACTTTATCAATTTTAGTTTTAAAGCTAACATTGAGTTAGAAGATGTTGGCACAACTGTATGTTAATGGTTGAAAAAACTCTCTTAGGTTTTAATTCTTCTAGTATGAAGAATTGATGAACTAACTTGCTATCTTTGAAGTCAGTGAGGTTTTCTCTTCACTTACAGTGCTTTCGTAAACAGTACCTAATCCAATCTGGAGAATGTCTGCTTTTCTCCTTATGAACATCACATGGCTTGTGCTGCAGATTCAGTGATGGCAACTTTATAATTCTTGCTTCTAATAGCTTTTAGAAGTCAAGCTGGTTGAAAAAAAAATGTAAACATAAACTGTTTTACCTGAAAGAAGTTCCAATGGCATTTAAATTCCTGGGAAAGAGAGCTATTTTTTTTTAACTTTATCTCTTGTCTAACAAAGACATAGTCTGGCTGATGCTTGACTGTTGAGCTGTACTGCCAGGTCTTCCCTAATTTGAAATTGCCATAAAGAACAAGGTGTGCAGAGCTATTTTTGCTAGATTCTCCAATGAATTTCACTGTCATATTTTTTTTTTTTAATAGCAATGAAAACTTGCTAGAAAAGCTTTATCATTTCTGTGTGAATCTCTCATACTTTGTACTGGAATGGTGAGCAGCTAGAACAAAAGCCCATTTGCTCTGAAGAAGGTATGATTCATCTGATGTCTGATGTATTATTGCCTTTAATTTGTTTTTAATTATTTAATACAAAGTATGACAAAGTATAGTATAGCTATACTGTGTATGACTTGTCATTTTCAGAACAATTTCAGAAGAGAAGTTCAGGTTTCTCTGTGAATTCCAGGTTGTTGGGAATGGAAAATCAGTCTAGGATGGAATATCCTTAAGCTCATGGATCATTGATAGGCACCAGGCTGTAACCAATATTGCAAGTTTCAAGGGCTCAGAAATCTTGAATTACACCTACAAATCACAACTTTGGATTTCTAAAATGTACCTTATGGTTTCCTGTATTCTGGAGGAAAGCTAAGAGAGTGACTTAGGTGTAGAATCATAGAATGGTATGAGTTGGAAGGGACCCCAAGGATCACAGAGCTCCAACCCCCCTGCCACAGGCAGGGCCACCAACCTCAGGCCTGGATCTACACTAGGTTGCCCAGGGCCCCATCCAACCTGGCCTTGAACACTTCCAGGGACGGGGCATCCACTACCTCTCTGGGCAGCCTGTTGCAGCACCTGACCACTCTTTCTGTAAAGAACTTCCCCCTAATATCTAATCTAAACCTTCCTTCCTTTAGTTTTAATCCATTCCCCCTTGTCCTATCATTGTCTATCCTTTTAAAATGTTGAATCCCCTCCAGACTCAAACCAGAAGGCAAGGCTGCCACCCAGCCTTGCACCATCCACAGCCCCTGAGCTTTTCACCCATCGCTTGATTCCGCAGATGGGCTCTTGGACAAAACCACCAACGCATCGCACAGCTCAAAGAGCAGACAGCACAACAGCCCCTTGAAAAATCAGGTGCATCTTTCTCTTGCTGCAGCAACTTTTTCTCTTTGTACTTTGTGCTCCCTCACTAAGGACAGCTCACACAGCTCCTGCCGTTGTGTACAGTTTATGTATGTTTGTAAGGGTTACCCGTAGGGGGCTGAATGGCCCTTGACTTTGCATGCTCAGGCAAGGGAAGGAGTGTGCTTTCCTGGGAGAGCCCTCCTAGTGCCCAGGACACGGGAAGGAGGGAGGCAGGGGGAGTGTGCCGTATGAAAGGGACAGAGGGATGGCGCCCGCTCGGCTCACAGCCAGCCGTCTGCCCGCAGCCCTTGCACACTGGGGCCTTTATTTGGTGCCACATGCACGCGCTGGAGGCAGCCCACAGAATGTCCTTGGCACAGCCGGGCTTTGTGCAGTCTCTTGCTTGGGGACAGGCTGTGGTAATTTCATAGTGTGTTACAAGATTCCTTCATGAAGCATTCTTTCCAGCCATTAGAGTGATTTTTATTTTGTTGTTAAATTAAAGTTTGCTGGAGCTGACAATTTTTAGCTGGGTAAAGTTGACTGCAATGCGTGGGAAATGACTAAAATGTAAGCAACAGGCTTCGATGTGCACTCCAAAGCTACAACTGGTAATTCCTCTTCAGGTTAAGAAATGAGTAAGCTTCCTTACTTAAGAAATGAGCAGAAGGCAAGCGAAAGATGTAAACATCAAATTGACAGATTAAACAACTTTATGAAAGGAAAGAACAAATTGAATTGGATAAGCCAAGCCTGTCTTTATGGAGAAATAACTGAAAACATTCTAGTGTAGCTGTGTGAAACTATAGGATCACTATGCTTGTATGAAAGAGAACATATACTCTATATTTTAGAACAGTCTTAAATTATTTTAAACAGAATTTGAAATGCCATGACTTCCTTTCTGTTACATTAGGATATTGCTTCATCGGAGTATTAATAAATATTTATATTTTTAACTGTTCTTTGCTATTTTTTTTTCAATAGGAATTGTTCCCTTCAAGCACTGATTGATGTCAAGGAACATTATGAATGTATTATCTTTTAAATTCTTAACTATTGTAGACCTAGAATTTTGTCTTGGACAAATGGGTAGTTTTCAGTAGTATTTTTAGGGTTAATGATGGGCAACTGTTGTCTGCATACACAATATCTTTGTTTCTGAAGTACTGGCAAGACACCTGGCTTTGGCAAATCTAGCACAGTTGGGCTCAACTTTATAGACACATGCCCAGGTTTTCTCCTTTCTTTATTCCTTGAAAGACTCATCATGATACCCATTTTTTGCTCTCCTATTTTGGGATCTTTTGTGAAGTTCTGTCCTGTGGGAGATCCCTGGGAGGAAACTGAGGTGCAAAAAAGAGAGGTGATGCTCTGTATGTAACTACCTGTCTTTGGGGGATGTTCAGATGAAGTGTTAGCTGAGACTTCCAAAGATGAGGTCTCCTGAGGAGAAACAGAGGATGAAACCCCTTTCTTTCTTGTGCAGGAGCTGCCTTGCAGTTTGCAAATGTGTTGAGAAAGGTCTAGTCTTTAGATAGGAGGCACCATGATCTCTTGTTTTTAAGTGTGTCATGGGGCTAGTGTAGTTAAAAAAAAAAACACCCTTTTTTTTTCTTTTAGTGCTCTGTTTATGAAACTTCTTTTAGTGAAGTGTTCTACACCCTCAAACCCAATTAGTGTCAGTGTTACTTGCAGCATTTGGCACATCAGTTAACATTTGGAAATACAGAATTTGTTACAGGTTTTAAGGGAATCATCCTGTATTTCAGACTTCAAAATAAACTTATTCAAAGAAAAAAAAAAAGGCTTCCTACTCTAATATAAATTGAAATCAATCTTATACATTCTTCTTCATGCCATAAAAAACACTTTGCAGCTGTAGGCAGTTCTTGCAGGACAGAAAGTTGTGATTCAGCATGTTAGTGCTTACAAACCAAAGATTTAAATGAATGCAGATTGATTACTGGGTAATTAGTATTGATAGAAGCTGAAGTTAAGTCCAAAATATTGACATTGTTTCTGACTGGCTAACTCTTACTAGAAAAAAAATTCACACCAAGTGAAATTTCAATCTTGTGGAACCCAAGAAAAATGTATCAAAATCTCCAACCTTCCTGGAGATCAGAAATTCCCCTGTGCTCACCAGCCCTTCCTCAAGCTGTGAAAACTAAGACAAGAAGTTTCAGAAAGAATTTACTGTGTATTAATATAAGAAAATATTAACACTTACAAAAGCAGCGGCATTCCCCCAGTTTTCTTGGTACCTGCGTGCCTTGTTTGACTCACCATACTTAGAAATGTGTTTCATTTCTGGCATGTGGCTTGTTTTTGACCCAAAGCTTGTCATGCCCCATACAAATGTAGTTTTAATTTTATAACTGTAGCTTTAACGCAAATCATTTCCCATTTTAGAACTGCTGGAAGGTTTTGACATTTTAATGGGGAGTTGCTGCTCTGAAGCATTGCCATATGCCAAGCACTTTCTAGGTGGCACCGAGATGTTCTAGACACTCTCTGCTGCCACCTTTGTGAGTGGAAAGGTTCTGTGTCTTGCAGTTCTTCACCTCCAATTTTCCATGAAGCTGTTCACTAAAATATGTATGTGTTCCAAAGAAACATCTCGGTGCCAAGTTGGAGAATAGATGACATTTCAGCATGTTTGTTCTCAACTGATGAAATATATAAGCACACAATTTTCTGTTTCTTGCTGGTTTGGCTTTGTAGCTAAATGAGAGCCAGGTGCATCGTTCAAGCCTTGCTTGAACTTTGATGGTTTGCTGATCTCTTTACTATAAGTGTGCACAAGTAGGATGGTATAAATGGCTTGCCTTTTTCTTAAAACCCTAAAGGTCATTACAGTTTTAATACACTCAGGTGGTGCTTCAAAGAACTCTTTGTTATTTTACACAGCTAATTCTAAGTAGATCTACATGGTATTTCCAGTACCAGAACCTCAATTAAGCCCTTTGTTCTTGTAAAAATGTATTTCTGTTAAAGCTTGAATGTACCATGTTGCTAAACCTGAATGTTTTAGAACTTTTTTTTTGAGTCTTAGAGCGTGTCTAAAAATAAACTGGCATCACCTTTTTCAGCATCATTTAATATGCTTAAGAAACCCACCAATCTGTGTTATGTTTTGAAGGAGATTCGATTTCCAAAGGAACAAAACAAAGTTTAAGCTTTGACAACAAGCTGGGGAACAAAAGAAACCCAAGTCATTGAGGAAAAGTACCTAATCATCATGTCAGCTTGACATACTTGATTGTAGGATGGAACTTTCTTTTTGGTAATCTGTTTTGAAAGCCATGAAATAGTTGATAGCAAATGTTAATCTCTCAAGATGTGTGAACCCTCGAAAAAAAACCCCCAACCACTGCGGACCCGGTTTGCATGGTGTTGACCTGAATAAGGGGATAATGTGCTTAAGCAGCTTATTCATTCTTCAGCACCCTTTGGAAAGGGAGCCGTTCCACAATGGTTTGCCACTCAGGGCTCCGACGTGACCACTGTTCTTTTCACTTGCTGAATGTTTCATTCTTTTGTCTCCGCCCCGGATTTCTTCATACGTTGTTCCAAACAGGACTATAAAGGAACTTTTTGGGGGTATTGCTTGTCGAACTGTAACGTTTGTGAGGCAGAATGCATTGAGCTGTAAAGGAATTTTGAACTCTGGGTATATAGCTGGCCTAGCTTTTCATCAGAGATGTGTTGCTGAATTAATTGTCTCTGCTTGTGAGACTTCCCAAGCTGGAAGGTTAAACATAGCCCAGAAACATTGTATTAATTGTTTTAAATATTCCATATTAAATTTCAGCATTAAACATATGTGGAAAAAAATCATATAGTGGTCTTATAAATGGAGCTGGTTTAGAGTTCTGCATTTTAACATTGGCTAGAGATTTAAATGCTCACAGACAGTTAAAGGTGCAAAACTGGCAGAAGGAGTAGAAGAGCCGGTGTTTCCAGGCAGACCAGTGGCTTGTTCCATGCTTTTTTTAAACAGCATAAATATGATCACTTGTTTCTCTTGAACTTTGACAGAATCACTGCCCAACATAAGCTGGCTTCTCTTGAGGAATCAGAATGACTCTGGCTGGCTGTAGTGTGTTTTGGAAATATGCCTTCAGAATTTTAAAAATAAAGGGACCAAAGACGTGTGTGTATATATGTGTATATATATACAGAGAGATCTCTATCTACATTCTTGACTTCGGGCATTGTTTTAAAAAATGAGAATGAAGAGAGATTCTTTTAATAAAAATCTTGCAGAAGTATGTTGAAAGAGCAAATCGATTTAGGAGGAAGAGTTACAGGAGATGGAAACGGGTTGAGTGAGTTACACTGAACTGGACTGTGGAGCCTGTGGTATGCTTGCACAGGACACTGAGTAGCAGAAGCCATGCTGGTGTGAAAGCTGCGGTACTGGGATTTCTCATACCATTCTATGGTTCTATGAAATGGGGTTGATGTGTCTGAGTCCTACCTGGATGCTCCGACACAGACTCCTGCTGTGTTGTAGTTTTGCGTGGCTGGGTTCTGGTGGAGAAGGGGGGCTACAGGGGTGTCTTCTGCAAGAAGCAGCTAGAAGCTCTCTGCAGGTCCAAGAGAGCAAACACCAGCTGGCTCATGGCCGGAATCGTTGCTGACCAAGGCGATGGGCACAGCACCTCTGGGAATCACATTTAGGAGGAAAAAAACTGCAAGCAGCTGCTTTTTGCCACCAGAGAAGGGAGTAAGAAGGTGTGATCTTGACTCCTAAGCCTCTCTATATATTTTTCTCCCTTGTCCAGCTGTAAAGGGGCATGATAGAGTGGCTTTAGTGGGTGTCTGGCCTCCAGCCAGGGTCAAACCACCACATGCTGCTCGGCAGTTCTGCTTTCTAACCTCTCGTGCTCGGTCTGGTGGGAAGCACGAGGCAATTCCCATGGGGTTTCCAAACTTGTCTCAAGATTTCACATTGCTAAACAGTTCATTTGCAATTCCTGTGAATTTATCTCCCTGAGAAATAAAATGATGCTTTGTTTGTCAGATATTCCTGAGATCATTTTCAATAACTAGGCAAACTCAAAATGGAAATGAAAAAAACCCAAACAATTCCAGACTACAAAGTTGGAAATTATATATATATATATATAAAAGAAGAGCATACAAAAGAGAAAATTACTTGGGAAGGTACCTGATGTCAAGTTCTTCCCAATTTTCCCTGCGGTATCTGGAAAAAGTACAAAATTATGATCTTGATATTGCTGCTAGAATACTTAGAATAATGTAAATACACAAGTAAAAATATTTCAGCCAAAGAATATGCTACTTAAACATGAATGCTACATAGAACTGGTAAAGGGAACAAATAAAATGCTTGCAATACAATGACTTCACTTTTATTTACAAACAGATTTTAATTTTGAACTTTATTTGTTCTGCAATTCAAACAGTTGAGGTAACTTCTGATAGTCTGTATGTAATGTATTAGAAATAGTTTATTTTGAAATGGTGATGAATTTAGCAATGATTTTAGAAAAAAAATCGGCTTTTAATCCTGCTGAACTTTTGTATTGATTTTTTTTAAAGCAGTCAAATCTGATAACTTTAATTTTTCGTGGGAGAGCAAAGTAAGGGAGAGACAAACACCTCTATCTATAGGTCTGCATCAGGATACTCCCAGGGGAGACGGAATACTGCCAGAGGTTTTAAGTCCCTTGCTGTTTCAAATCAGTCTCCAACTGGGGCTCATGACCAACATAGAAAAGCTGTGAAGGGAATTTAGGCACTTTTCTAAAATACAGAAATCAGATTTCTGATTCCCAGCCTGAAGCAGGCTGAGCAAGCTTTCCAGCCTTGTTACTGCATGTTGCACATTGAAGGCTGAGGTGGCGGGTATTTTTCTTTACGACGTTTTCCTAATTGAAGCTGGTATATGAGATTCTGCAGCCCTGTTGGTTTTGCAAATGGGTTATGAATGAAAAATATTTAGTCAAGCTTCTGACCGATTCTGCAGGCTGTTTGGGTGTGTGTAGGAGGATTGCTCACTAGATTCTAGCTTAGTCATTTTCAGAGGCCAGTGAAAAATCGTAGCAAAGAATGTCTTTCTATGAGAGTTTCTAGAAGAGACAGTGGAAGCATTGGGGCTGGGGAATTGCTGTAGCTGGAGTGAACTGTCAAAAGTGATTGCAAAACACTTTGAACGCATCTAGCAAGTTGCAAGCACATATTTTCTGAATATCGGCTCATCAACACAGTTGAAATGGTGGACTCTGGGAGAGATTTGTGAAACTTGATGATAAAAGAGAAGAAAATGTTTTTTTTTTTAAAGTGTCAGATCACTGTCAGGATGTAAAGGAAGACAAGCACTGACTAAAGCTTTAAAAGATACTTTTGAAACCTGACTTCCCTGAAAAAAATTTACTTTTTCACTTGGAAACAATACACTTCCCTTGAGACTAGGGTATCCCTTTTTCTTCATACAAAAGGGAGTTTCTTTAATCTCTTTGTTGCATTTCTTCAGCCTTTATATAAAGGTGGATAAATAGATATGTACTTCATATGCTTGGGCTAATCCTCAAACACTCTATTGTCCCTTTCTTATTAATTTAGAGTGTACTAGTATAACTTGCTCATGTAATAATAGTTCAAACACTTTTTTTATATAACAGACATTGCTGAAAGATCCTTTGTATATTGGACTGAGACACAAGAGAATCAGAGGCCAAGCCTACGACGATCTTCTTGATGAATTCATGGAAGCTGTGACTTCAAGGTATGTGATATATCCTTGCTATTCAGTGTTGAATTCCACTGTGAACTTCATCTTGGGAGAAGTAAAGGTCAGTAGCTTATGAAAGGAAGACAGTGTAGTTTGTTGTTAGGTTTCTGATAACTTTTCTGATAACTTAGTATTCTATAAGTTCAAAACTGCCTGAACTACTTGCCTTTAACATTGCAGTTTTATGAATTCATTGCATGAGTGGCAAAACTCATCTTGAGATGAGTGAACTAACATTTCAAACTTCTTTTTTGAGATTTGGTTTGTTACTTGCCTATTTTTCTATGCCTAGTGCTGTGCCTATGTGATTTTCTCTGTGATTTCGTATGTGAAGTGTCAGACCGCCTGAAAGAAGCTATCGTACTTGGCAGCTTCTCCTTCTGCCCCCTCCAAAACCACAACACAATTAAGCTTTCAGTGTTTTGGTTTTAAATGTCATGGTATGGACCTATACCAAGTCAGCTCTTTCTCTTGCTTCTTGTTCCCTATACAGAAAGTAGTTAAATTTATTATTAGACCGTGATACATAAAATAGTTCTTCTCACATGTCAAATAACACGCTTGCTCATATTTTCCTTGTTTGTTAAAATATTTGGAGTTCTAGCCCTGCATTCAATGTGTAAAATAGCCCAAGTGCCAGGATCCTTAGAATGTGTTTTCTGCATCTGCATCCCAAAGCTGGGGCTGAGGTGTGGGACCGGGAAATACTTCCCAGCTCCTCAGTCTTCTCTGATGCCCTGTCTGTATTTTGACTCCCCGTTGGGACCATACCTTGACATGCACAACCTCTGTTGCTCCCGCCCGCCCTGGTTCCTGTGAAAAGAAAGTTGGTCTAGCAAGTAGGATTAATTTCCATGCCTGAAGCACATATGCCTTCATGTATTACCATACTCTTCTTCCCCATCGCCCCCAGTTGGCTGACACTCCCTTGTTCATTATCTTGCTATGGAAGCTGTTGGTTTGGCTTTACACTGTAATGTGTTTGCTCCTTTTTGGAGTATTCCCTTTTGGATAAAGTTGATACATTTTTGCCTTCCTAATAGAAGGTTCAGAGCATGAGAAATTGCTCCATGTACCACATTTTGAGAATCTCTAGCTAAATGCAGTCCCTCACTGACCCTTTCTTTAAAATGAACCACAGTTCTTTTCATACTTCATACTGAAGGACACCAGCAGAGTCAAGCAGAAGATTATCTCAATAATGTTTGAAGGTCTGGGTGACATGTTCTTTTTACTTAAACATCTTTAAAACTCTGTAATTTTGAGCAATTTTGAGCAATCTGTTTGCTTGACCTTCTGAAAGATCACTTTGTTCTCTGCTAAGTTTGTCATGGTCTCCAATGGTGTCATTTATTTCATGTTTAAAATGGAACACTTAGGAATTATAATTTAAACTCTGCATGGTTTATTTGTGAGTTGCTTTGGCTGTAATATGACACCTATATTGATTATGATACTTGTTTACTGAGGTGAAGAGTGATATACTTAAGTTAAAATCAAGTCCATTTTCTCAATGATTGCCTATGTTCCTAAATTCAAAATTGCATTTAGCACACCACTGACAGACTCAGTTGATGCTGGTGTGGTGGCTCTGACTCTTAAAGATGCAGGTCATGATTTGCTTTGTTGTGTATTACTTTCTCTTGCCAGCCATCATGGTGATCTAGGAAATTGTATGCTTTGGTTAAATGCTAGTTATCTTTTCCTTCTTTCTCTTTTCACTTTTTTTTAGCCTTCTGCTGGGTGTTTCACAGGGGGAGTATTAGCTTCGCTGATTGTAGATAAGTTTGGTCTGTTACATTTTAGGTTAGTTGTATTTATGGTTAATTAATTGCTACTGTACTCTGGAAGAGGCTTTCCTGTTTGGTATTGCCTTGTTGATTCTGAGCATGGGAGAAGTTCCAGGGGAAATCAGTTGGTGTGTTTTCCATACCATGGACTATTTACCTCCAAGACATACATAATCATGAACAATACAAAGCACAAGGCTATTGTGTATTTTTAGTAAGCCAAAGACAGGCTTTTAAGGTGATGACAAATATTTTCAAGAGGAAAGACAGCAAGTTGGAAAACTCTGTTAAATGACTGCTTGAGATATTTTCACCTTCATAACTCTCCAGAGAAGCCAAATGGTAATAGCAGTGAGATCCAGGTTTTAGCAGCACTGCCTGGGAACAGGCAGGGGTGGGCAGCTGCACTAGGCACTGCACTTTGTACAGGCTTTTCACTGGCTTCCAGGGAAATGTTCTAGACACGCACGTCAACTCGGCTGATTCTTCAATTTTGAAAATGTAGATTTTTATGAGCTGATGCAGCATCGTTTATAGTGTTTCATATTGAAATGTCACCTTTCTACAGTAAATGTTATAAAATGTTACTAAAAAGCATGTTATATGAAGGTATAGATTCATCAACTTCAGTACTTTCCTCTTCTCAGCCTCCACTGCTATTTATCCCCCAAAACGTCTTCTTATGAAAGAGTCTTCTCTTTTTTATGAGAGAGTCAGGATTTAAAAACGAACCCACATCTTAAACCATCCCTTATTAAAAGATTCTGGTACAGTATCCAGTGTGCTATGATGGCAGAATGGAACTAGTACAATGTGATTTTTCCCAGATGTGGGAAGACAGAAGCATATGGAAAGTATCTGGATTTCTGTTGACATAAATCCAGTGAACAGCTTTTATTTATTTACATATGTATACATTTATCTGTTTATTTGTTTATTACTAGTGCCAGCAGCTGTCCTCTCTGAGGGCAGGTGCTAAGATTTCTCTGGACATTGCCAGGTGTTTCTTGTTTTTGTGTCGGTGCAGCAATTTAGAGAAACAGGAATATTCTAAATGGAAGGAATGTTCTACAATGTGAGAAAAACTGGACAGTGATTTTCATCACCAAAGACTGTAAATCTAACCGAAATTCAGAAATGTTTGTTAGGTATCTGCCCTATGGAGAAATGGGT
The DNA here is from genome assembly GCA_020800305.1 of Porphyrio hochstetteri. Classification (NCBI taxonomy): domain Eukaryota; kingdom Metazoa; phylum Chordata; class Aves; order Gruiformes; family Rallidae; genus Porphyrio; species Porphyrio hochstetteri. Next base: position 88,067,562 of record CM036907.1, read on the forward strand.
CATAAAAGTTTTCATATGGAGAAGTAAATTTTTCCAAATGACAAGTTGTTCTTAAATATCTATGTTTACAGAGGAAACTCTGAGAGGAGGGATTGCTAAACAAGGCTTTGGTGGCTGGGGTCGACCCACCAAGGCTTCTTGTGTAAATATAGGAAGGAAATATTTCTGTCTTTTCATTCCTCCATACTTGCCTGTGATGATACAAGAAGGGTCGGAAGGAGGATCCAGGGAACTACAGGCCTGTCAGTCTGACCTCAGTCCCAGGGAAGATCATGGAGAGGGTCATCTTGGGAGCTATCATGCAGCACATGCACGATGGCCAGGGGATCAGGCCTAGTCAACATGAGTTTACAAAAGGTAGATCCTGTCAAACTGACCAGATCACCTTCTATGACAAGGTGACCCGCTTAATGGGCGAGGGTAAGGCTGTGGATGTGATCTACCTGGACTTTGGTAAAGCCTTCGACAGTTTCTCACAGAATTCTGACTGAGAAACTGGCTGCCACTGGCCTGGACAGGTGGACCCTCAGCTGGGTTAAAAACTGGTTGGATGGCCGAGCCCAGAGGGTGGTGGTGAATGGAACAAAATCCAGCTGGAGGCTGGTCACGAGTGGCGTCCCCCAGGGCTCAGTCCTGGGTCCAGTCTTGTTCAACATCTTTATCAATGATCTCGACGAAGGGATTGAATGCTCCCTCACTAAGTTTGCAGATGACACTAAACTAGGAGGAAGTGTTGATCTGCCTGAGGGTAGGGAGGCTCTTCAGAGGGATCTGAACAGACTGGACCAATGGGCTGAGTCCAATGGGATGAAGTTTAACAAGGCCAAGTGTAGAGTGATGCACATGGGACATAATAACCCCACGCAGCGCTACAGGCTTGGGGGAGACTGGCTGGAGAGCTGTCAGGCAGAGAAGGACCTGGGGGTGTTGGTTGACTGCAGACTGAATATGAGTCAGCAGTGTGCTCAGGCGGCCAAGAAGGCCAATGGCATCTTGGCTTATATCAAAAACAGTGTGGCCAGTAGGTCTAGGGAGGTGATTGTGCCCCTGTACTCGGCATTGGTGAGGCCACACCTCGAGTACTGTGTCCAGTTCTGGGCTCCTCACCACAAGAAGGACATGGAGGTCCTGGAGCGAGTCCAGAGAAGGGCAACCAGGCTGGTGAAGGGGCTGGAGGGCAAATCCTATGAGGAGCGGCTGAGGGAGCTGGGGCTGTTTAGCCTAGAGAAGAGGAGGCTGAGGGGAGACCTTATCACCACCTACAATTACCTGAAGGGAGGTTATAGAGAGGTAGGTGATGGTCTCTTCAGCCAGGTGACAGGTGATAGGACAAGGGGAATGGCATGAAGCTGTGCCAGGGCAGGTTTAGATTGGATGTTAGGAAAAAATTTTTTACTGAAAGAGTTGTGAGGGCCTGGAACAGGCTGCCCAGGGAGGGGGTTGAGTCACCTTCCCTGGATGTGTTCAAAAAAAGGGTAGATGAAGTACTTAGGAATATGGTTTAGTTTAGGATACGAATGGTTGGACTTGATGATCTTAAAGGTCTTTTCCAACCTTGTTATTCTGTGATTCTGTGTGATTCTGTGAAAAAGAAGTATGTCAGTGGCCAAAGGTATTCACGTACAACAGTGAAGGGATTATGGGAACGCTTGAGGGGAAAGTATGTAAAACAGAGCTGGAAAAGAAATGAGGGAAGAGGAAAAAAGCACCATTTTAATAGTAGGTTCTTGGCTTTCCTTGTCTGATGCAGAATGTAGATTTAATGGGTCTGGAGATTTTTTACTTAATTTGAAGGTGGCTTCCTTCTCACAAATCTGGCAAAGGTAATTCCACCTTGAAACCCTCTATAAAAGGGCAAAGTAGGGAGGAACAGCATCCTACCAGCTTGTTTTCTGCTGCACATGATCACCCATAGAAGACCCTGTGCACTGGGGAAGGACAACATGGGGTTGCACCTCAGGTCTGTGAACAGATAGGAAACTTTCAGGAAGTGTCTGGTGTAATTCCTGTAGGTTATTTCCTTGCTCACCTACCACAACACCAAAGAGTTGGGTGGAATTATTGTTCTTTGATAAACTAACCCCTGTGGATTTGTGATGTGTAAAAGCAACCCTAGATCTGTGAAATTATCTTTCTGCACATGTGTGGCGAGTTTTCAGTTTCATTTCAAGATACAAGTAATAGTGGTGGACCCTTGAAAAATAGTATCGTATGTCATGTTCTCTTCTGTAATCATTCTTTAATTAAATCCTTCCCCACTCTTTTTATAAGCTGTGCTTTTCTCAAGTTTGTGAGCTATAAACCAAGCTGCTGACAATTGTAATTCAGTATGTTCTGTCCTAAATTACCATGATGTAGTCATTATTCCTCATTTGCCTGATTACATTATTCACAGATGGTAGCAGGATTTCATTTCACATCATGTATTACTTTAAAACAGTGTTTTATGGTAAGTACAGTTTATCTAGCCTTCAGAACAACTGGAAGAGCTTTATATCCGTAAAATAAAAATACACAAATATTTTAATAGGTGTTTTCATTTAGTAGATTATGCTAGACTATAATTGAATTATTGAATAACTTAATTCAAACAGCCCTGATTGTAAGAAGTCAACATAAAAGTTTCTTATAGCTGTGCATCATTAAGAAAGTGGTTGGCCCACACAATGGCTCTAACTCTAAGTTCAAGCACAGATTGTGAGTACAAGAACATCAGTGCCTCTGTCTTCTACACTGTAGTGGTGCAAAACCAAGACTTGTATCATGCCTGCATGTTCCCATATTGTTCAAGTTAAAGTGGCCGTCAGAAAGCATGCAGGAAGAAATACTGCTGCAACAACTCCCTCCTATGGCAGACTTGGTGAAGGTCTTTCTGTTTAGAGATCGGTCCCTCAGTGGGACTTAGACCCTTTGAGGGAAATGACTACCTGTTCCTTTCACCATTCAGTGCACAGATAACTGTGGACAGCAGGACAGGAGAAAGGTGGGTCCTTTAGGCAGAAGCCCATACACTTCCTTCACTACAGATACAGTACTACCCTCAGTTCCTTCCTGTGATTACATCTCTGCTTCATTTCCAGTTCTTGATGGGTTTGAGTTCTTCCTGAAACTGCCTGTTCCCAGGGCTCAGGCTTCCTTGACCACCTGGACTCCCAAGCTCTTAGGTTGACTTTGCTTTTACAGTAACGGTAAAAGCACTCAGGAAGATCATTAGGTTTTAAAAATTCCACTGTGGTTTTAAAACAGGTACTATTGCTTTGAATAATGGAGAGTGTTGTGGAAGAGGTGAATTCATCACAGGTTGATAAGCAGAGTTCATTTATCATCCTAGTTCTAGCAGCAATTATGGTTTCTTGAAATTTTGTGATTAACCATGATGGTCTGTAACTCTTATCACTTGAAACATTTAATTTCTCAACAGATGATGCCACCCCTGCACCCTTCCTCAGGCTGTAGTGCTTAGTGGGGTAACGTGCTTGGAATAGTCCTTGCCTACCTAGGAGAAATAGAAAAATAGGAATTAGAGAAGTAACATAGCTATAGTATTTTTTTTTTTTGAGATGGGATGCTTGTGTGTACATATGCTGCTCCTTTGGTTGCCAAATCCATAGGACTCAGATGGAGAGAAGACTGGGTAGAAGGCATCTACTTCTGTATTATCCCTTTAGGTAAGGGGGAGCAGGTTAATTAATTCACCCCCAGTAAGAGTATCTTATAAACATTACATCACAGAAAGAATAATGTAAGCAAGCAATCTTTCTTTATATTTAGTGCTTTGTTACCCCTCTTTTTCCCTTTCCTACTGGTTACTTTGATGGTATTTTTCTTAAGATTTGATGGCTGGGCAGCGGTTGGTTGATACTCCTGGGCAAAACCAGCCCACTCTGACCTCCTGCAGGACGTGATCTGATTTCTGGTTTTTTTCTGCTTTTCTGTCCTCTGTTTTGCCATAATCTGCATTTTCAGAGGTTTATGTCTTGCTTTCTCTAACTTCAAAATCAACCATGAAATGTTGTGCTGCTGCTTCTCCTTGAACTTAGAACTGGAGAAATGTGTGACTCATGACCCTCATTTATCTACTTTCACCTTTTTCCTTACAATTCATTTGTGCTTTCATTAACTGGGATGTGAAAACAGATGGTAGGTGTTGCCTTATTGATGAAGTTGCTCCATCTAACTGAAGAAAATGTACAAACATCTTCTAGTAGGGTGTTTTCTATCTATCCTTCTCAACAGCTTTTGTTTCTGTTCCATCCTTGGGCCTATCATTTTTATAGTTTTACACAGTGGAGGTCAGCTTGATGGAGATATTTTTTTGTTTGCCTCTATCATATAGATAGCCAACAACAACATGTCTGTCCTAAAAATAGGACCATCCCTCATCACAGGAGAAGTGCTTATCATTCCCACACATGAATATTCTGTTTAGAAGCTCCAAGTCCCATTCTATCAGGGAAGGGAGGGACCTATGCTTTGTTCCCTGAAACCACCCACAGCCCTCACAGTGATATTAACTGTCCTGATTCCTCATTTCCCATCTTTTGCTTACTCTTGAAACATGCTGACAGCTTGGCAGAGCAGTAATGAATAAATATAAATATTCCATCCTCTGACTTTAGGTGACAGTCAACGCAGCAGCAGCAGCAGTGGGCACTGCTGGGAATGTTTCAGATAAGATGCAGAAGCGGGATGTGCTGTCCTACTTTGAGGCAGAAAAGGCCTCAGTAGCCATTTCAGTTTCTTAAGGATCACTCTGGCAAAATGGGAATGAAGGCCAAGTCACACTAGGTTTTTCATGTAATGTGTGATTTGAATCTTCTATAATGCAATTATAAGGGCTTTCTGAGTCTCCTGCAATGCTGTTTTCTGCTGCCAAATCTTAGGGTGAGTTGCTCAGATGTGACAAATCCGTGCTGTGCTGCCTAATGCCCAAGCATCAAGCCTTTGGCAGTGGAGGCTCAGGGAGATTGGCAGTTGCAAGTATTAGAGGGTTGAGTTTTTTACCTTTAAATAAACTGAAAGTAAAATAAAACTATGCTAATGAATACTATTATAGTTATAAATGTAGCATGGAAAAGATAGAAAATCTGAATTGTAGACCAGTCTTAATTGCATATGGGCTACGTGTTCGTTCATGGCATCATCTTTTATTAGGCTTTGCTTAGAACCTTACTTGACTCAGTTTCCAGAATGGGCAGAGCAGAAGGAGTAGACTTGGAATTCCTTTAGGGAATTTTGTGACTGGTCACTTTTGATGCCTTTGAATACTTCTGCATGTTCATTTTGTGATTCATTTGAAAATTTTTTACATCTGAGAAAAAGTAAAATCAGTGCTGCAGGCCAAGTTGAATTATATCTGATTGTTGGAGATGTTACAAATAATATGCTTTACAAACTTTTCAGACACGATAAGTGGGAGAAGGAAAAGTGAATCAGTCAGTGAAGCAAGATCGTAGCGGGATAGACAGACCCTAATCACATCGGGTTTTATTGTAGAGTATCCCATTATTGTTTGTAATATGAGACCTTAGAGAAATTCTTAGCAAAGATCAGCAGAAGAGCCTTGAAGAAATAAAACCTCCTTCATCCCCTAAAGAAAATAAAAAATAATGAGATCCTCAAACACAGTACCGAGGGGGAAGGCTATTATTTTGTTTTTGTGGGATAAGATAGAATGGGGGAATATTTTTAGTATTTTTAATATGTCTCTTGTACCAAAACTGATTTTGGAGCTCGGAATTGGATGTATCCATGTTCTAATAATGCTCAGTTATGTCCCAGGCTTGCTGCAGTCATTCAAAACCCAAGTGAAGAACATACTGTTCTCAAGCTTTTCTTCTCCAAACTATTTTCAGAAGGGATTTTTTCAAATGGAAAAGGCCTGGGTAATCTCAGTTACTTTCCTGCCTCTTTTATAGCTTCAGCAAATGGTGGGCAGGGTTCTCAACAGAAGTTAGCTGGTACAACTTTGTTGTAAATGGAGTGAATGTTGATTTATTTGAATAATTTGTGTGAGTGTAACATTTTAACAAGGTTTATATCCTTGTTACAGACATATAGCGCTTTTCCAGGCTGTCAGAAGCAGCAGTTTCTTAGTTTGTTCTTTTTCTTTGGAAACTCCAGTAGAGTAAAATTTCTCTTTTTTTTTTCTTTGGGCAGTTCACATCAGATACCTGTCCCTCTTACCCCACGTCTGTCTCTGTCACATAACAAGTCCATAGTTCTTTCTATAAAGATTTTGTCTCTCAGGAAAACTTTCACTCCTTGTCAGTCAGGCTAGTGGGATTGCATATCTCAGTGCTTCATCTCCCCCTGGTCCTTTACCCCTGCCAGACAGCAACGCTATTGTGCTTTGCTCAGGGTATCCCACTGGAGCTGCACTGGCTCCCACCTGATTCCTGATCAGCCTGTGCCCTGAGGTGCCTCTGCTGGGGCTGCAGGACACCAACAACAGTGGGACTTTGGTAGCCTGACGTTTGCTGGTAAAACAAAGACCTGCTGGAGGAGGGCAGAAGGCAGCAGACATGGCTGAGGCCAGACTCAGTGGTGTCCTCCTGGACTAACATAGATGTCTTACCCTCCCCAAACCAATTCTTCCCTGCATGAGAGGGCCTGGACCCACCGAGGTCCGTGGTCATCTCCCACCTAGGAAAGACTTGGATCTCTCCTTTCCCTGTACCCCCTATGGCATATGTGCCAGTTACAAGAAGATCTTAAGACAGGGCTTATAGTCAAGCCTTGGAAGGTGACATAGTGTCGTGGTTTAACTTCAGCCAGTAACTGAGCATGGCACAGCTGCTCACTCCCCCCTTTCCCACAGTGGCATGGGGAGGGGAATGGAAAAAAACAAAACCCTGATAGGTTTAGATAAAGAGAGTTTAATGACTTTAATAGGATATAAAAGGAAGATTATGATGATTATTATTATTATTAAAAAAACAACCCAAGTGATACTCAAATGCAATTGCTCACCACCTGCAGAGTTAAAAAAAAACAGCATGATGCCCAATCTGTTTCCCAGCAGCAATCCCACCTCCCAGCTACCCACCCCAGCTTTCATCACTGAGCATGACGTCATATGCTATGGAATATCCCTTTGGTCAGTTGGGGTCAGCTGTCCCTGTTGTCCCCCCTCTCAACTCCCTGTGCACCCACAGCGTCCTCACTAGTGGGGTGGGGTGAGGAGCAGAAAAGGCCTCGGCTCTGTGTAAGCCCTGCTCAGCAGTACCTGCACCATCCCTGTGTTACCAACACAAACCCAAAGCACAACCCCATACCAGCTCCTGTGAAGAAAATCAATTCTATCCCAGCCCAAACCAGCACACACAGATTAAACAGTTGGTAGTCTGAATTTCCTATCTCCTGCTTGAGTACAACTTTGAGAGATAAATCTGCTTGTAGCTGTCACAGAGTAAGTATCACAGGGGTAAGAAGGAAACTTGGATATTTCAATCATGCCCTGAGACTGCTGATATTTCTTCCCATTGTGCTTCTTGATAGAAAAATGTTTTGGGCAGTGCAGTTTCTGTAACACAAAACATTGACAGGGTCTATGTCAGTTCTTTTGAAGGAAACAGCATTTATCACATAAAATGCAAACTATAGAACACAAAATATTTAAGATGCTATAGGGAAATAGTGGAGTTGTCACTGCAGACCCAGGGACTAGTGGGGCCACTGCATTTTAGTTAAGAACAACTGATCCATTGCCCTTGCCATTGGACTGGACCAGATACAGAACATTCAAGAGCTTCCTGAAAAGCACCACCACCCAAGTGTCAGTTGTGGTCTGGAGCAGTGCAGTTGTTTAATGTATCATTAGAATAATTCCCTTGGTTCATGTCTGCTATGGATTTGATGGTTTGAAATTGCACCAGGGGAGATTTAGGTTAGACATCAGGAAGAATTTCTTTACTGAAAGTGTAGTCAGTACTGGAACAGGCTGCCCAGAGAAGAGGTGGAGTCATCATCCCTGGAGGTACTTAAAAGGTGTGAAGATGTTGTGCTTGGGGACATGGTCTAGAGGTGGACTAGGCATGGTTAGGCTGTGGTTGGACTCCATGATTTTAAAGGTGTCTTCCAACTGAACTGATTCTATAAACATTGTTCATGCCCAGTTGCCTACAAATAAGCCATCAATAAATACCAGTGACATAACCTATTCACCATTTGAATGTTAGGAACTTGTTTTGCCAATGGCTGATTTAGCTATAAAACAGTTTTTATTTTCATTTCTTAACACATCACTCTCTTAAACTATTTGTCTGGACTAACCTAGAAGTGTAATAACTCATACACCTGACAATTTGGAGTGAGTGTATGAGTGTGGTAGAGGGAAGTTGTTAGAGGTGACTGGCACATTAAATGCTTTAAGGAATTGCATCTTTTGAGTCTGTTTTTTTGGCCCTGATTTTGAACAGCATTGCTGAAAAACTGTAGATCAGCAGGTATAATTTTGAAAATACAATTTTTATATAATCTGAGCCATTACCTACTTTCTATTTTTCTGTTTAGAATTTACACAGAGAATAGAAATATACATTGTTTATAGTTATTTTTAAATGATCCCTTATCACTTGCACCTGGAAAAGTGACAGGCCAACACTGTCTGTGATGCAAGAAAGACTGTCTTGCTTTGGTTGTTCCTGGTAGAGAGTCTTTCATCCCGTCTCAGTTCCTTTGTTGATTTACTGAGTAAACCAGCATCTGTGAAATAAATAGAATCATGACCTTCTGTTGACATTAATGGTGGACAGAATCAGTGACCCTAAAAGATTCAGATAATACAAAGCGGGGGGGGGAATATTGTAACACTGTAAATGTTTTGACATCAATATGTTATTCACTATTTTTTAAACCTTTTGGCATCGGTTAGGGAGCTGTAACTGGAGACAAGGGCCTTTTTTACTAATAACTTGCATCCCAGCTGTACTGATTTGGGTGAGGGGACAATCTCCTTGGGTGTCATGGACATTTTGCGGAGGAACTTCATCCCATGGTAGTGTCTGCAGCAAGATGCAGTGCTGAGGGGAATTTAATTCTGCCCCCGTGACATGGGCAGTCCCAGCTCAGCCCAGGTTAATATGATATGACTAAATGTCCTGATTTATGGTGCATATATGTTTATATCAAACTTTTATTTCAAACTAAGCTGCATTTGTTACTGTACCCATCATGGCTCACTGTCTGGTATGTCAGATACTTACTACAATGTTACTGTAGTTGTACCATTTTTTATCAAAATCTAGCAAGAGAGAACAGATACATTGCCATGGATCTTCAGTGGATATCCTAGAACTGAAGTGAATTATTTTAGGTCTTTTCATACCTGAGTATCAGTTGTTTTTCTTGTAAGTGTTGTCAACTTTGCATTAAAAATTGATAGTGACATTAGACAAACAACTATACTCCCAGATCAGACAAATCACAGTACTCCCAGAATTTAATTATCCGTGCTCCTTGAGGTTGCTGTGAGAGAGAGAGCACTCGCTAGGATCAAGGGCTCACGAGCAAGATTTTGTACAGTCTTCCCAGGAAATTGCGATGGAAACCTCAGTGACTTCCCTGTCCGCCCTAGAATGTGTAGTAGTAATCTATATGGCCTTCCATAGCAATGTAGCCTACTGCCCTGCGGACATATGGCACTTCTGAAAATCAGGATACTTCACTTTCAGTGCTTAGCTGTGGATTTAAATGCTGACTTGTAAAATGGAAGTATTTAACCTTATCCTGAGATTATGGCCGTATTAGTCTTTCAGCCTTGCAAACCTTGTGATATGATCTGGCTGCCAGTCATCTGGGACTAGGATCAGACAGCATGTCAGAAATGAATTCTGGAGTTGTACACAGTATCAGTAATGATCCATTCAGAAATAATATAGAGGACCTTTATGTTGAAAGCATCCTACTCACAGGCTTTTTCCGTGTCTTTTCAGTATAATAAACATATCCAGTGTCTATTGCTGCATTCTCCATCAGTCTGGCTTTTTTATATTCCTTAAAGCTGTTGCAGAGTGAAATTTTCCCCCTTTTTATTTGGGAACTAGAGCATTATGTTACAAAATTGGATTTAGATGTCGTCTTGGATTACAATCCAGTTACCTAAAGATAGAGGGCCAGCATCATTCCCTGTCTGGCTTCCAGCTGCTGGTCCAGGTACCTCAGTTGTCCCACACGTCCTCAGTCATATCTGCCAGCTCTGTGTGGGTGCTGTGGATACCCTCGAGTGTCTCGGATAGCACTAGGTTCCTGTGTTTGAGCATCTGTATCAAGCCCCAATGTCTATCTGTATCTCTAGGCGTTTGAAGACTTTAAAACACTGGCTCTGAGTGACCTTCCTAGTGTTTCACAGGCAGACTATAGCAAGTAGAAGAGAACTCTAACCTCCTCTGGGGTAGCCTTCCACGTATACAGTTATCCCTCATCAACTTCTCATGTGGATATAGTTTTGGTAAAATTAGAGGGTACATGCAGATTTTGCTTAATTGAAAGGAGCTAAAGGCTGTGTCTTTTGATTGCCAGATGGAGCAATTGATTTCTTTCACTGTTTCATTGTCTTTGTATTTAACCTAGAGGCAAGGAGACAGTAGTTGGTATACCACAGAATTTTTGATACCTCTTGCAAATTCCAGATACACACCTTATTTCTGCATTAGCAAGCACTGGTGTTTATACACCACTGTAAAAAATATTAGCCTGGAAATGGCTGAAAGATGCAATATGACACTTCAGACCCACTACCATATGTAAGTGCAGTTAACGGACCCTTCATTGATGCCCACAGTGGTGCCAGTGCTAACAGCATCTGAATAAATCCTGTAATCTGTTTAGATAATACGTGTTTGGTTAATTATAAAATTACAAAAATCCTTTATGATTTTATAAGTGAGGTTATTTGAATCGCTGGATTCCCGGAATTCCAAGGATGCTGATTTTGTCCCCAGAAGCAGATAATAGTTATCTGATACATCATCTTTATATAACTGGGGGTGTATATGAAAATAAAAGAACACATTTTGAAAAATAGACTGGGGTTTCACTGATTCAATGATCATTTTCTCCTAATCCTTTACTCTTTTAGATCTTGCTAATAATTAGGGGGAAGAATTCCTACTGCCCTCCCTGCTTTGGCTCTTGCAGAAGGAAATTCTTTACTGTTTTATCTCTGGCACAGCATTACTTTGATACTTCTCCTAAAAATGGGATTTAGCTTAGTACAAAACCAGAAAGTTATCTGTTTCAAACATTAAACTTTGGAAACAGCAGGAGAAGTATCACATAATTGGCTAACTTTATTTCAGAATTTGGTGGATCTTACCATCAAAGTTAATCATTCATCCTCTTACTGGTCTGTAGCAAGCCTGAATGGCTACTGGAAAGAGATTGCTGGCAGAGTTTACTGAAAATGAACTATGCAGGTTTTAATAAAAATGGAGTTAAATACTGCTAGAAAAAGGTACGCTTTCGTTCTAGAATCATAGAAGATATAATTTCTGCAAATGTTTAGTTAAATGATACTATAAAATCAATTTTATTTTAATTGCTTTGTGATTAATTCCTACTTCTAGATGTAAATTCCTTCTTTGTGTGTGTGTGCATGTGTATGTCTGTTTTTTTAAAGACCTTAATGAAACGGACATTTGGAAATACAGCTCTTGCTCAGCATAGAGCTCTGATCTAGAAAACACACACAGGAGTTATTTTTCCTTTTACAAAACATAGGCAATAGGAGCAAACTCATTTGTGTCTGTCAGATAAACTGAAATGTTATGATAGTGGTTAATATGAGAAGAGTCTGCTAAGCTGAAAGTGTATTGAGAAGAATGCAGAAAAAAGATAGTACTCTCTTAATAACCCATTACATACATATAATTAAACTTACAGTGTATTAATTTTAGGCTTCATGCAAGCTAATGTTTAATCAGCTTCATTTTTGCCTAGAAACCCTATCTGGGTTTGTGGTTCCGTGCTAATGGATAGGAAACACTTGCAGCGCAAGTCTCAAATGCTGCAGCTCTCACAGTAGTTTCGTATCTCACATGCTTTAATGAGCTTTGAGAATTTTCAAATTAACAATAATATTTAAGTCCACTCACTTACATATACTTTGGTCTTGCACCATTAAAATGAGTGGAATTTTTGGGGTTTTTTTTTTTAACCTTCTTTCAGCAGATGCAGACAGAGATTTTCTGCCTTGACAGAGGTTTTGCCTTCGTCAGCCCTGGAGTCATCTGAAAACCCACGGAGTCCATTTCTGTGGTCAGGCATAATGGCCCAGACTTTTAGAGATTTTTTTTTTAACAGTATCAAGTTTTTATTAAAAAGGTTTTGATTAATCTTTTCTTCTGAAAAATTGATGATGAACTGAGCATGTGTTTGACTTCTGGAATTCTACATTTCTTCAGCTGTCAGACTGCAGCGATTCTACTGGAAAAAAAGCTTGTTAAATCATTGATCCTTCACATTTATACCAGCTGATTTAAGAACATCGTAACAGTTACAAAGAAGTGCTCTATGATTCTAAATTTGTATATAAAAAAAAAGTGATTTTCCAGTTTAAGCCAGACTACACAGTGTTAGGATTTGTTTTCTTTTCTTTGCCAGAAAAGTCTAGAAGTTGTAAATTATATACGGAAAATATTTTCAAAGAACAGTATTTTCAGGATAAGAGAACTGAGTGCAGCTGGTTTGGTATATTTTCCAAATCAGATTTCAAAATGGGAACCAGCTGCTCATCTGTTGCTCTTAGCTAAAATGCCAGCATATGCTGGTTGTTGCATGACGGCCGTTTTTTGAAATAATACATGGGAGAAATACAGGGTGTGATCTTGGTGTCAGCTTCAGCTGCAAAGTACCCTCACCTGGTAGCAGTGCCACCTTCAAATGCTGCAGGCCCCACTATCCTAAAGGCGTTGGAGTGACTTGCTTGCCAAAAATCCAGAATAAATCTATATGAGGGAATCATGGCGTATAGCATCCGCTGTGCACTTTCAACAAGCTTTCTACCTGAATTAATCAAGTTGCTCTCAGCTGTGCAGTTTGATTGCATTAGCAGATGCCACCGTCTAAGCCGGTGGCTCCTGTGCATTGGTCTCTGGACATGAGAACTGGCACCGCTTTGTTTTTGTCCCCGATGCCTTCTCCTTTGAGCTCCACAGACAGGTATGCTTTGATGCTGGTCTTTGGCACAGGAAGGAAAACTGAGATGGAGGCAGGAGGAGGCAGGCTACGTGGCTTCGTTATTATTGTTAATTAACTGGCCATGTGGGATATGTGTTTCTCAAGTAGGAGTTGCCTTTTCAGCAGAGGTGCTGACAAAAAAATTAAGAATTCTAGACGACTGTTAATAGAAGTCAAACACAGGGCTGCAGTGAGCAGTACGTTCTTAAAGGCCTTTGATCTCACACTTGGAGACAGGTTTGTTTCATCTGAAATGCAATTTTCGTGTTCAGTAAGTATCACAGGGCCAAATATTATTTTTTTCCTTACTATTAAACACAAACTTTAATAAAATGGGAAATTTTAACAGATAGATATCATCAGTATGAAAGAACGCTATAGCATTTTTAACTTGTTTTCTTTAAAAAAATATTAAATATTAGGGAGATACACTAAATTTTGTACCTGAAGAACAGCAACATTACAGCATATAAAAAAAAAGGTTTGCTTAGAATCATTTTGAGTTTGCCCAGGTCTCTGGAAAACCCTGGTTTGATTTTTATGTAGCCTTCCAAGAGACTTTTTCTTTTTTTTCCCATGGGAAAGAAATTGCTATCCTTTCCCCTGAAATTATATTCAATAATATTCTTGTTATGGTGGCTTCGTAAAGAAAGTCGTCTCATACTTTCCTTAGAGTCAATTCCCACACGCCCTCATTGAATTCAAAGCGCCATCTGCAGATATTCAGCGTTGGTGGAAAGCCTCTTCTTCTGCAGGACATGTTGTGGCCATCCTTCTGCTTCTCCAGCCTTCTGTTGTATTACAAAATGCCAGAACAATGGAGTCTCCGATGGCTCCTATTGTGTTATAGAGAAAACTTGAGTGTAGAAGACAAGGAAATGGCTGCTTTTGCTAGGCCTCAGGTATCTGCACAACATATTTTTATTCTTGAATTAGGTGCTAAACCAGGTTTTTCTACTCTTGTGCTTGGGAGCAGGAGGTCAGATGGTTGAGAACAAGATGTTAATATACATTTAAGCAGTTGAAAAGGTTACTGGGGCTATAGTGTTTTCTCAGTTGAGGCTTGTTGGCAGCAGGTTTAGTTTAAGGGAGCAGAGGCAATGTCAAACAACCGCTTCACATAACACGGGACAAACCAGATTCTTGAAAAGGAACATAGTCTGTGCTCCAAAGAAAACCACTAAGCTAATTTCAGCTTCAGCCATGCTGTACTGTATGAAAGGTTTTGAATGCTATCTCGTATTTATCACCTTGCCTTCTTTCTTTGTTAAAAATCCTGCTGTGATTGGGAAAAATAAAGGGAAAATCTACCTGAGTTACTTTTTTGTGGTTGATAAACAAAGCAGTATTGCTTGTGGAGCTGGGGGGTTTAAATAATGCCCCGTACCATAGTATTTGTGTCATTGGGACTAATGTTTGCATATACATATTTTAATGGGGTTTCAGGTATATCATTTAACTGCACTGGGGGTTTCAGGTATATCATTTAACTGCACTGGGGGTTTCAGATATATCATTTAACTGCACTGATATAGGGTAAGAAAGGCAATAAATATTTAATAAAAATCTGGAAAGACTTTCAAACAACTGCCTGGTTGTATAAGATAAAACTTAAAAATGAAGAATGATTAAACTGGACAGGCTGTAGGTGTTTTCCACTGTGTGTCTTCTCTCGTGTTAGAGAAGTGACTTTTGAATCATGTTAAGAGCAATGGCCAGGGCTAACTTGTGCTTATTCCCAAAGAAAAAAGTGGTGGGGTTTTTTTTTTTAACAGAAAGCGTTAAACTCCACTTCTGTGTCCAATTTTAGAAGTCAAATATGAATGCATAGGTGTTTTTAACATATGCCCAAAGTTGCCGGGGTGTGTGCGTGCAAACATTGGTAAATACCTTCTTTGGATAAGAATGGCTGGAATGGAAAGCAATTTCACTTTTATTGTAGTTATGTTAATGAAATAAGAAAGTGCTCTTAATGTTAGGCAGGGTTTTGTAGTACAATATTTTGAAAATAAAAGGGACTGACTTTTGGGAGAAGAGGCATAAAGCAAGCAGTAGCACACTACCCACTTTCCATTTACAAGGCAAGACAGTGCTACATACTAATTTTGGAGGTTTGAACAGTAATGATGATATGAAAACAGACCTGGTGTAGATTGCTGTTATAATTGTGAAATGTCATTCAGTTTATAGCAGTCATAAAGTTAACAACCACTTGTGCTTGGGACACTCTTCATTTACAGCACCTGACATTTGGATTTGGTCTGTGCCTGTGAAGGGAGACTTCATTTGAACATCATATTTACAGGAACTGGTGTTCCTTCATTTATAAGCAGCTTAATGTTTGGGGTATTTTTTTCTCATGTAGCTATTAGGTAATTAAGCCCAGGCTTGTGCTGCTCAGAGGTGTTGCTCTGAGACTGCCATGCAGGCATGATTGTTATATCCCCAACAGGATGATGTGATAGGACTAGAGGAGATGTTTTAAAAAAAAAAAAATGCAAAATGTGATGTTTTCTTTCTCTGTGCTTTGCTTTTCCATGCACTGTGTGAGAGGACCACTGGTGGGTTATACTTTTTTGTGCTATAAATGACAGCTGAGATTCCTGACTGTAGGGACGACTGTGAATGAGCAAACTCCGCCATCACTAAATGTCTACAATTTCTATCACAGGAATGCTGGGGATTAAGAATAGTGAAGGGGAAAAAAAGGTAAATTGCCAGATTTTGTGGATTTAGGCATTTCTTATCCAGCAGCTAATGGCAGTATGACCAATTGCATATTTTCTCCCCTAATATGGTATAGACCTTAGTTAGGTTTTGAATACCGTGGCACATTGTTTATGATCTGCTTGAATTTTTCCTTCCCTGCGGGCTAAAAGCTGATAGAGGCAATAATCCTGTCTGGTGAGATGTGGCTTGGATGTTCTTTGCTTGACACGACAGCAATCCACCTGACTGGTAAATGAGAAAGTCTGTAGCAGACCATCTACTGCAGCTTGCTAGGACAAGATACTGTTCAGCATTACAGTCTGAGCAGTGTCTGATCTTTAAGACAGTAGGGAAATCAGTCCTAAGGGTTCTGAAATGCTTGCTTGCATGTAATAACAGTCCACAACTCTTCAATGACTCACTCATTCCACATTTTTTGTCTGTTTGCATTTCTGTTTTCGCTTACCCCCTGTAGCTGCCTCCTACCAGTGATATCTCATCCTGTTGCCTTTTCTTCCTGATTGACATTTATAAGTTCTTAACTTACATAAAAGTTCTTATCTTTTGTAACTCTGCTTCCTCCTTTATTGTCCACTTCTCTCTGGAGAGTTTGTTCAATGCCAGTCCTACCCACGTTCTTACCCTTTTTTGTTCTTACCTATAATTATCTCTAATCCTACTATGTTGCAGCTGTTGTCTCCTTCACGTCCTTCTGGATTGTTGATTTTTGATTCTAAGTCTGAGGTTTTCCTAAAAGTATTTGGTTTGCTATTTAATTACTTCATTTCGTGGTCTCCTAGCTTCTGCTGTCTCTGTCATGCTTTTCTGGCTGGACTGAATTCATAGCACCAAGATTCTCTGCAGTATGTCCAATACCAACCTTGGTTCCTTGGCTGGCTCTATCATGGCACAGATATCACCTTTCCCAGTCTCTTAATAAGGGTTAAAGAGGTGATAAGCAATAACTACAGCTTTTCAGCTTCTTTACTACTTCTTTGCTATCGCTGTCCCTGCTAAAAATGAGAGGAATGTAATTGTGGAATTAAGTTGTGTTAATTCTTTCTCAAACTGATTTGTTTCTATGTTCAGCCTCAGGAAAGGCACAGGATGGTTTCTTTTCTTTGGACCCACAGCCCTTGAAAGCAGATACTGATTCCTGCCACCACCCAGCATGGTTGGGCATCTGTTCCTTTTGTCAGCCTCGAGAGTATAAATATTTAAATAGGTTTTTATAACTGTTTTTATGGATCACTGAAGCATCTCAAATTTTGCGTCTTAAACTTTGTCCCATGTGGGATGTAAATGAAGTACTTAGTAACCTTGCTAAGTACTACGGACTCAGCAAGATATTATCTTTATAGTTCTATTTTAGGGTGATTAATACATTATATGTAAGAAAGAAGAGACAGAGTTTCTTTCTGCAAACATCTGTTTATGATTTAAACTCTGCAAAATATCCAAAAAAAGACCATGTGATGAATACAGACTTAGGACTTTCGCCACGTATCCTCCTGTCCCAAGTACTGCTCCTACACTGCTATTAATTTTGCTGGTACAATTCCAAATCCATCATACTTAGTTTTAAAATATATTTGTAGTCACATACCCTAATACTAAACAAAAACTAAAAGTGAAAACCTGGGCAACATTTCTGTAGTTGATGTATAACAGTACTTGTATGCCGATGCTGCAACATGAAATTATGGTCAAAAGCATCTGGTCATTATCAGTGCGTTGTGCTGTAAATAGATTTGAATGTATTTGAGAAAGTCAGGTTTGCTCCACATGCCATTTTTCCTCTTTTTCTGGTGTGTGTTTAGCTGCTCCTTTCCAGTGAGAGATCTCACCTCTTTTCCATGTCACAGCCATCTGGTCTTAATGTGTGTGGTGCAGCCCCCTTTTTCACAACTTGCTAGGTCGCTCCCAGTTGGGTCCGCTCTGCCCAAGTAATGACATGCAGAGCTAATGTGTTTAAAAGAATCCAGCTAAAGATTAAATTTTGTGCAGCCTAACTTCTGCACTAAGACACTTCTTTCTCTTTCCTAGCTGTCCCTTGGACCAAAGAGAAAAGTTAGTGTTTAGGAGGCTTTTGGGCAATGCCCTTCATAATGTGCCTTGACTTTTGGTCCTTCCTGAGGTGGTCAGTTGGACTAGATGGTCATTGTAGCTCCCTTCCAATGAGAACTATTCTATTCTCTGTGAACTTTGGCTTTCTTGAGAGAAGTATGCGTGTTTTTCACTTTGGTGCAATATGGTGAGGAGTTGTTCTCTGTGTTAATGTAAACATGGATTCTGTAGTTTGAAGTGTTGCAGTTTGAAAAACTGGTATTTTTTCAGACATCAGGTTTGCTCCAGATGGTCCTGGTTTGGGTATAGTCTGTACTTCTAGAAGAAAAAGTTGTCTGTCTCTAGGGATAAAGACAAGACTGCCTGTCCTCTACAGCAACACATACTGGATTGATGTTCAAATTTGTATCAAGCAAACACTGCAAGACTATCAGGAAAAATATGAGTTCCCTAAAACCTACTGTGATCTATTAAGAAGTTCTTTAAAGTACTTTGAAACTACGAGAGGTCAGTAGAGATTTATGTGGACTAGATATGAAAGCTGAGAGCTAATGAGGGGTGGAGGGTTTTTTTGTAGGACAAAGTGAAAATCATAGTGTCAGTCTTCCTCACAGAGAGGAGATTCCTTTGGAGTTCAGGTCATGGCATTATTGCTCATGATCTCAGAAGTCTTCTAGACTTCTTGTTGCAGATTTGAGCCAAGCTTTCAAAAAGTTTAGCTCCTGAGTGCTCACGTAAGAGCCCAACTGTTGGGCACGTTGGGCTAGTGCATACTAGCTTTCATGATGCTTCTAACCTCTGCTGATGCTTCAAGGGTAAGAATCAACTTCTGAAAGTTGACAAATGTGTCCCAGCACTGTTATTTGTAGGGTTTATCTATCTGTGTGGGGATTGCTAGTCTTTATATTATTCAGTAGCTCATATTTGCTAGCCGTTGTATGCTGGCTTTGAGTGCATGAAGCTTGACTTCTGTTCGTTGTGTTTTAATGGTGTAACTATTTTCTCAGCACTATCTGTGCTCCCAACCAGGAATCTCATGGAGGACACCCTAGTGACCTTCTCACTGTTCTGAGTTGTTATCCCAGAAATGATATAATATTCATGAATTTGCAAAATCTTAATGCACTTTAAAAAAAAAAAAATAAAATAACTCAAACAAAGGGAAAGAAACTGAAAATATTTTGGACACAGCTATACTTTAAATATTTGGAGATGGGTGTGGACTTGATTATTTAGCTGAATTGTGTCAAGATTTGAAGCCTTAGCTGTCTACACTGACTGCCAGAAAATGAAGACATTTTAAAAGATACATGTGTGTATATATGTATAAATTTATAAAACAATAATAATTCCAGAAGTATAAAATTGGCTGCAATCCTAGTTTTTTAGTTAAAAATAATGGTACTGGAGATATTGAGCGGAATCTCATGGCATTAAAACTGTTTTACCAGATCATTGCTAGATGCTTTTCTTATTTAGTAGACTTTAAACATTTCCAAGAGCTCATTATTCCCATCTCTAGGGAAGAGACTTTGCAGACAGCTACAGTTACTGTACATCTTTCCTGGCCTTCTTTAGGGAAGCTGGGGGGGAGGGAAGCAGTGTAATGGATATGTGTTTCCTGACCAAAAATCCATTCCAGTGTCAATGTCTTTTGAGCATTTGGATGAGAAACTGAATAAATTAAACAAAAAATCCCACCCTGATTACAGTAGCTAGTGGCTTGGTCCAGATGATCTAGCTTTCCTAAATCATACAGGGGAGAGATACAGAATGAGGGGAGATTCTTGTGATAGCATTGTCAAATTGTGAGTTTACAGAACTTCTCTCAGGTCACCATCTGATCCCAATTTTAAGTTGAGTTCAGTTTATCTTTGCCAGTCAGATTGCCAAGACAAGTGAAAGCAAAAATAAATTGGCTGGGTTTCTGTATAAAAAGGAATTTTCCTGAATTCTGGAGGAGTTTCCACCAGATTCCTCAAGGAAGATGTTCAGTAGTGGTGTGATCCAGTACTGACAGCTGTCTCCATGTTCGGTGGTTGTCTTTTCACTGAGTGGTTAGGGTCAGGCATCAGCTTTCCCAAAACTAGTGAAAAAAACATTTTGCAAGTTATCATTTTCACTATATAAATCACATAAATGGTAACTTTGCCAGATTATTACAGTTCACAAAAATAAATTATAAAAATACGAGGTAATTTTTCATTAAGGGAATCCAGATGAGCTTCCTTGATAGTACGTGACAGCTTACTTAACAAGAACACATTAGCATAATTATATTTAGCATGTTACAGATCATATGCATCCACTGAACTGCAACCAGAGACTGTGGGATGGATTTTGGAACCCACCTCAGATGCCGCAGTGAATGTTTAACCCGAGCATTCAAGTATCTGCCTGATACTGTGCAAGTTTGAAGCATTATTAATTCTATTAACTCATTTTTTCATAAGACTTCTTCCCATGTAAGCATTTCTTCCCAGAGTGGTTATGTGCATAACTCTATTCACTACTGCATCAGTGGAAGAAAAATCATTTTAGCATCTTCTATCTACTTCCTCCCTGCATTTTTGCAAAAATAAGTATTTAGGGAGTTAAGCAGTGCTACTGCATGTACAGGCAATACTCATTAAGCAGTTGGGTCACACAGTATTTTTGGGGGTGTTCTGTGCTGGCCGTCATTCAACCTGTAATGGGTTGATAGCCTTTAAAAAAATCATGTGCATGAAGCGAGTGATGGGGAAAATAGATTTCAGGCAGATAGTTGAAAGAAACAGATAGAAAGATTATTATAGAATAAGTGTAATTAAGCTTTTTTTTTTTTTTTTTACTACGCAATCCAATACTGTGAATATGTTATTAGCCCTCTTTCAGAAAACTTATAGTCATAGAAAATACACAAGTAATTCTGTTCTGCTTTATGTGGCTTCATAATGCTTGTTGCCATCTTAAAGAAGCTCAAGCAGAACTTGTTTATTCTCAAGAAAGCACTACAGGAAGAAAAAATACTTTTACTCTGATTCTCTTTATTATGGCCTTGATTACATGGTGTTGGCGTTGCACAGGAATAGAATACTTTGCCATTGTTTCCCCACATCCACATATTTTTTCTGCAAAACTTATTAAATACATTTTCCTTACTCCGGAAATTAAGTTTCTGTCTGGCTTGAGGTGACAGGATTGTTCACCTGTGCAAAAAAAGGTCTTTGATTTCTTCTGTGATTTAGGATGCTGCTCTTTGGGATTCAAGGCAGCTTTAGGAGACTGAGGAATTAATTTCTATAGTTTTGTGAATGAATAACCATAAAGAAAAGTTGTATTAACTGGCATTCTTAACCTGCTCTATGATCAGTATCAGTAGGTATTACACTGCCCTGTATATAACTCTGGAGTACACAGAAGTATTATTGCATGCTGACCAATTAATTCTATGTGAATGAATTGCAAACATTTTAATGATGACCAGGACAAGAAAACTAGTTAAAAGGAATATTAACTCATCTTGAAGGACAGACGGGTCTCTGATCAATAGATCATGAACAGATGATGTGAATTTACTGAAGTAATTGAGAAGTATTTTTTAAAAGCAACATGCCCTGAACATGCCTATTAAAACAATCCAATTTTCTTAAGTCATTGGAATGTGTATGTGTTAATAATTTTGAACGACTAGTCACAAGATTTATCAATAATTACAAGTAACAGAAAGATTTTTGCTTTAAACACCGAAAGAAGAGAATCTGAAATTAGTATAAATTTCTTTCCTACATGATTCCCTTCAGTTCTCCAAGGAGGTGGGACCTGGGTCTAGTTTCAGAAATGCTGTGCATCTTCAGTGGTGACTGAATACAGTAGGAATTCCAGCAGCTCATCTCTGAAAAACTGATTTACCAAGTCCACTAAAATATATACAACTTTTTTTGTTGGGTTAATATTCAGAAATCCAAGGGATAAGTAAAGTGTATTTATATGCAAAAAGCCAAATAATATAGATAGAAGTTGAATTTAGAAAAAAAAAAATTAAATATTCTTTTTCACTATTAGGTGCATCCTACTTTCTCAGTACAATGAAGTCAGCTTCTGAGCCAGCTAATTTGAAGTGCATCTGTATTCTGCAAAGTCTATATGCTACAGTCATATCCAAGGAGCCTAGTGTAGATATATCTTTAGATTCTAAACAGCCTGAAATAAAATCAGAGAAAAAAATCCACCTCATAGCAGTGCTGTCTCTATAATCTAAAATAACATGTTAAACATCAGTGTCTTACTTCAGTCTGGACTAAAAATTGGGAGAGGACTTAGGACACATCTGAGGTTCCCTGAGGAAGGCCTAAACAACACTGTGAAAAGGGTAGATAGCATTTGGCTTAGCAGATGATTATAAACAGTGTGCAGCCACTTCCTTTTTGCACCTAGTTCCCAAATATAAAAGCTATAATTTTATACATTACTCTTTTGAGATCACTGATATAATCTGCAGGATCTCGAATATTTGAAGACATTATGAGGAGGAGCCCTCTAAAACCTTCTAACCACCTGTTTAAAATGTTAAAATAGTTAGAACTCTTCTGAGACCTTAATGTAGTCTCCAATTAACCTTTTTTCCATTTTCCAGTCATTGTTAATAAATATTTGAATAGAAGTTTACCAGTGAGACAGTTTGGACTGAAAAGTTTGAACTTGCTTCAAAGGCATTTTTAAAGAAGGCTAAATTCATGAAGATAAAATGCAACCGTAGCCACTAGCACAGGCTGCAATAATATGTCCAGTGTAGGTCAGCTGAAAGTGGTGCCAGTTTTTCTATGTAAAATACAATGTTCATACTTTCCGTTTCTCTCTAGGGATTTCAGAAAGCTCCTGTTTCTGCAATGAAAGGAAAAGCGGCTGTTATTTCTTTATGATGACTTCTGGAAAAAACATTACTCTTAAAAATATACCATTTTATTGAGCTTGAGTATTCCACTTCTGTGGCAAAATCTACAAGCATTCCTCCAATTTTTCCCAAGTATAAATCCAATTACGGGTGGTTTTGAACTTAATATGTGAAGTCTTGACTTCATTTAAATATTAATAGTGGTGGCCACTTTAGTGCTATCAATGGGGCATTTGGCTAGAGTCAAATGGTTTTAATGTTTAATTCTTTAATTTTAGGCATCAGAAAAGGTCAGAGTATGGTAACACTGGTTATCCCATCTCATATATAAACAAAGATTACTCCATATTTGATAATCCCTTATCTGTACAGCCCGTGCATACATTAACCAGTTAGGCTGTGATATTTGCCGAGCAATGGTATATGTCCATTGCCTATAGGTTTCTTTGAAATATCTTCCAGAATAGAGCTTTTCACTGTTGATCCTTGGTTTATATTTTTTTTTCTTGTTGGCTACATTGAAATCAATATATTTCTGGTTTTGTCCAACTTACAAGAGAGCAACCTATTCCATAATTTCTGACAACCTCAGTCTTTGTGTCATGTGTAAACTTTATTAATTATTAATAATAATTATTTTATGTTTCCCCACATTTTTTGTTATAATAAAGATTTTGTAACATTTTTTCCTAGGCATTGATTCCTTTAGAGGTCACTGGAGTGGTAAATGCTCCTTTCTCTTTCTGTTTCTCCTCTCCGTCTCCTTTTATTTAGTTGCTTCTAGATCTGCCTTACTATGACATTGTAAGTAACAGAGAGCAGCGATTTTGTTGTATAGCTTAAATGTCTGAATGATCTTAAGAATGCAAATAGAGTGGAATGGAAAAAATATCAAATGCTAATGGTATATTGCAGAAAAAAGTCCTAGAACACATGTCAATGGTGATCTTGGAAAAGACATGAAAGAGAAATTGGAAGTTGGATGTCCTTTGGGCCTCTATCTGACACAAGATTTACACTACAGAAGAGTTGTGGAACACTGATCTAGTATTTTCCAGAGTAACACCATCCCTAAAGACAGTGATATTGACCTCAGGCAATCATAAATGCCAAAGTTACTTCTTCACATGTAAAAAAACCTCTCTGAACTGCATCATCACAGCATCATTGTGAAGAACTTTAAAATCACTCAGTGTCAGTTCAGACTTTGTCAGGGCAAAGAATTTTCTAATGCAGTGCTGTGCATTAAACCCATAAACTATCTTGATACCAACATAGCAAATGTTTCATTCTTCTTTCTTTCTCCTTTGAGTCAGAGTAGAACTGAAGAGTTGCCTGGAATAGGTCACCTTCCCTTCCTCTTTCAGATCAGGAAGTTCAGTGTGCTCAAAGACATACAACTTACTGATTTTCTTATGAAGTCTCAAATCCCATGTATCCTGGCTGTAGTGTCTGACACTGCTGGCCTGCATACTGGGAAAGCTGGTAAACCACAAACTCAGATTTTGTTGGTTTCCTGAGGTTTAGTCCTTCAGCATCTCCTGTAAGTGTGATGACTAGAAGCTGCAGTTGTTTTTCCTTGTAAGAGTATATTCTGTTGAGTAGGCATCCTGTAGACTGTCGTTAGAAGACAAGTGTGTCACAGGCTGTCATATTTCTGACTAAAATGCAGGATTTTCTCTTCCTGTGTATGGTTACAAGGGCATTGATTCCAAGCCTAAGACTATGGTATACGCTCCAGGCATAAGATGAAATTCTGTCCCAGTGTGCTTGAGATGTGACACTTCCTTCCAGCCCTTGTCCATCTTCTCCTACTGAAACGTCACTTAGATCTCAACCCATACAGTTACCCGTCTAGGAAAATTCTTTCATGTGCCTGAGTCTCTTTCCATGAGTCAGCAGTATTGGGTTTGACTGAAGGGATTCCAAATTCATTATGAGCTTTTCTTTACTTCCCCAGCTTTGAAATAACTGTGTGCTAAAAAGAGTTTCAAGTATAAATTACCATTGTTGTAATATATGGGCTGGCAAGGACTGGGGTGAGACACATGACAGAATTCAGTGGTTGCTGGGCACTTTAAAGTCCCAGTTCTCCTTCCTGGATGTTTGACATAAATTTCTAGGTTTTTTCTGTTGGTTTTTTTTTTTTCTTCTTCCAAGAAATGCTTAAGGAAGATAAAGATTGGCTGAAGGAATACGCTGTGATATCTGGTTAGGGGTATGGAGTAATTACATAGGTAAATTGTGATTGTTAATGCTATGAGTTATTTTGGAGAAAATTCTTTGTTGTGTCTAAGGTAGACTGCAAGTTTTCATGTTTTTAACTATAGAAACTTGAAATTAAAACCAGTAATTGTAAAACCTACAAAAATGCTCTCTTGCAACCTACTTTCCCCTAGTCTCAGGGGAATAGGAGGAGAGACCTAAAAAACCAGTTTCTTTACAATCAAGTACCATGAGAGTATGTAGTCCCAAATGGCTTCTTGAATATCCTTCCTGAAGTCTCAGGATTTTGTCTGATCCTGGCAATTCTCCATTGAAGTTGATCCTGGAATAGCTGTAATAAAGGTGAATCATTTCTAGACAGTGCAATAATAGCTCCATTTTGAAGAGCTAGTTTGAGGTTTCATACATAATTGAGATTACAGTGCAAAGGCAATATAGCATGCTGTGGTCGCTATGGAACCATTATGTAAAAAGGAGTCTGTGACGTGTCAGGTCCCTCCAACTCAAGACATCTGTAGGATTTAAAAGGACTCAACCCCCCTGCAGTTAGTGTGGTGTATAGAGACCCAGTGAAGTTGTAATCTAGAAGATGGGAAAGCTGAAAAATATTTCAGAAATGTAATCGTTCTGGGTTATATATATACAAAAGAAACACCTTTTCCTCTCCTTCCATCCATGATATTGAGTAAAGAACAGCATCGAGTCTAGGCACAGTGGAGTTCCTGAATTTAGGTACAGTAAAGGGCTTTCTTCATAATTGAAATATGGATCATCTAGACCTAGTTCTAAAGACACTAATGTAAATGGAAGTGGGCTTGACACTGAAAAACTAGCCAAATCCTATCCTATCCTGTCCTATCCTATCCTACTTATTTTCATCGTCTCATTATTTAGATATAAATTGTTTGTCATACTGAAAAGTCATCTTGCCTACTTGGAAAAGTAATAGGTCTTTTTACTATGTCAGATAATCAATGCTCTACACATTATAAGTTTAGTTAGATTTTATCATGCATATTCACCTGGAATGCTGTATCCCCTTCTGGCCTGCCTAGTACAGGAGAAAGGTTCTGGATAATAAATAGTGAAGGGCCACCAAAGCGATGGACTGTAGCACTCTCCTATGAGGAGAAACTGAGAGCTGGGTCTGTTTAACCCTGAGAAGCAGCAGCTCAGAGGGATCTCATCAGGGTGTACAAATATTGGAAGTGAGGGTATAAAGAGGACAGAGCCAGCAGTTTAGAAGTGGTGCCTGGTGACAGGACAAGAGAAAATAGACACAAACATTGTGCTTACGTGTAAGAGGAGTCTAAGCTTAAGAAAAAGGACTTTTTACTGTTGGGGTGACTGACCACTGGCGCAGGTTTCCCAGAGGGGTGATGGGGTTTCTGTCCCTGTAGATATCTAGAAGCTGTCTGGACATGGTCCTGCACAGCCTGATCTCCACAGGTGCCTGCCAGCCCCAATCGTACTGTGATTCTGGGATATCAAATTGTAATATTCACCATTCCTCAAGTCAAGCAGCATGCCCGCTAAACACTACTTTCAGAATAGTAAACTCCTCGCTTGAATTCTACATTTTCCATTTCCTTGGTCTAGCCTCCAATATGCTTCTTTTATGAAGTGCAATTGGTGTGGCAGGTACATAAAATATTCTAATGCCTTAGAAACACCATCAAGAGCTTGGGGAGGGAAAGGTGAGTTTCATAAATGATCAAACAGTACAAAGATTATGAAGATTATTTAATCTATCAGAAATACTTTAAGTATTCCTGTTACCAACCTCCGTTTGACATTTCTGAAAGGTCATTACTTCTTTGCCATTTAGCATCCAAGGTGAAGGCTGTCAGTGGTGGAAGCGAGATTTCCATCTGTTCATTATCCCCTAAATAGCAGGGGAAACAGGCAGATTTGCTGCCTTGTACTAATTTCACTGTCCAACTGCATCTTTTATTTTAGGGAAAATATCTATAAACTCATATAAATATAATCAAATATACAAGCAAATGCAGACATCTTGTTTTAACCTCCTAAAGCCACTTAGCAATCTTTAAGTCAAAAGATACAATATCTTTTCCAGTGAGGCACTGCATTTGCTATAAATCAATCAGTCAGGCATGATTCAGTGAGGCAGTAAAGCCTGCACTTAAGGCAATAGAATAATCATGTTAGCCCAAACTGGAATTTTCCTATTTTTAAGTAGGTACCTTAAGAAAAGTAGCCTTTATTGAAGTAGTATTTCTAAATGCTATTAGACACAGTTAAATAAATACAATTAAAAAATTGTTACAAAACTTTCTGATGTAGAATTATCAGCAAAGGATCTCTTTAGTTTTGCCTCTGTAATGCAAACACTCCCCGCTTTTTGGAAAGTGCCTGGGCAGTGAATATATGAAGGTTTGTAGAATCATAGAATGGTTTGGGTTGGAAGAGACCTTAAAGACCATGAAGTTCCAACCCCCCTGCCATGGGCAGGGACACCTCTCACTAGACCAGGCTGCTCAAGCACCCATCCAGCCTGGCCTTGGGCACTTCTAGGGAGGGGGCAGCCACAGCTTCTCTGGGCAACATGTTCCAGTGTCTCATCACCCTCATAGTGAAGAACTTCTTCCTAATACCCAATCTAAATCTACTCCCTTCCAATTTAAAAACAGTCTCCTTTGTCCTATCACTCCATGCCCTTCTAAAAAGTCCCTCCCCAGCTTCCTTATAGGCCCCCTTCAGGTACTGGAACGCTGCTATAAGGTCTCCCCTAAGCCTTCTCCAGGCTGAGAAGGTTCATTCTCAAGAAAATAAGATGCAGCTTGTATAAGCAAAATGCCACCTTGAAATACACACAATCAGCACAAATCTAATTTGTGCAGCCAAATGGGAACCTTTACGATTTCCAAGTGCAGCTCTCATTTTAGTACAGAAATCTGAGAACTTTCCTAGAGAAACATTTCATGTCCAGATTTAGGAATCCAGGCTTCTTGGAATAGATCATTCCACTAATCACAGTAATAACAAGATAGATATATATAGCATTTTATCTTTTATCCTAGAAGATCTACACAGGGCTTCCTTCTGACAGCCTTCTGCTATTGTTGACCACTGTTCAAGTGCTGATTTACTTCTTTATTTCTGATAACTTTTGTGAAAATTTAAAACATTAAAAGCCTTATCTGTAAAGTGTGTGTGCCAACACAAAGGAAACCTCAGAACTGTGGATTTCTGATGCTTTTCTTGGCTAAGTAAAATTCCTGACAATCTAAACCAGACAGTAATAATCATTGGCTTTTTAACACATGTTTAAGATTGCAGTCATGAAGTGACCAGGAAATACCCATTTGAAACCAGATTCCAATGATTTTAGCTGTGTAGGGTGACTTAGTACACAGTGTAATGTATTTTATGTACTCTTTTTTTTGGTAACAACAAGGCTTTTTTGTGGGCTAGTGTAAAGCCATTTAATTAAAATAAAAAAGTAAGCTTGAAGGGCTTACTGAGGACCACTCTATATGTTGGGAGGGCAAGATGTGACACACACCTTTAGCTACAGCTAAAGATTCAGGAGGAATAAAGCTATTCATTATTTCCAGCTGAGATGGATTTCTTTCTTGATTCTCTGTTTTTCTGATTTAGCCTGCTCAGACACTTGCCCAATCCATCTGTTCAGTACCCTTCCCTCCCTCAGCCAACAGTGTCAGAGTGCCAAGTCTCTAAAGAAGGACTGAAGGGGTTGAAAAAAAAAAAAAAAAGAAAAGAAAAAATAATCTCAGATCATCTGTCTCAAATCTGCACTCATCTCTTTTAAGTGAATATAAAACTGAAGGTAATTTGAGATTGTTCTTTGGTCTCGGTCACAGTTAGAGCAGCTAAGTGGTAACACTGGAAAAAGCAGTAGAATAGCTGGGAGAGGTAGAATTACATTGTTAGGCTCCTGGAGTTTTACTTTTGACTTAGGTGAGTGAGGTCAGGATCAGGTAACAAATGAACCAATATAAATTCATGAGGAAACATCACAGCCATTCAATTTGCTGTTTACTTCAAATCCACATAGAATGTTTTGTTGGGTTTTTTTTAAGGAGCAAAACTGCCAAAATTTACAATATAGTTTTCTTCCTCTTCAGATTTAACCTGAGCATTAGCCAAGCCCACATACTTCTGCACTTGTGGAAGTTTGTGTTTTCATGGCAGTGATCTAGTCTGCTGGGGCTGGTGTTTGTGTATGTGAAGAACTGAGTGTAAGAGTTTGGCTTATGTCTGACTTTGTGAAATTTCAAAAGTATAATTTCTTTGTATAACGTGCATTATACTGTATCTCGTTGCGGAGGAACTTTTTCACAGTGAGGGTGACAGAGCACTGGGACAGGCTGCCCAGGGAGGTGGTGGAGTCTCCTTCTCTGGAGATATTCAAGACTCGTCTGGACGCCTATCTGTGCAATATGTGCTAGGGAGCTGCTTTGGTAGGGGGGTTGGACCCGATGATCTCTCGAGCTCCCTTCCAACCCCTATGATTGTATGATTCATACTGTGTCCTCCAGCCACCTTCCTACTGAGGGGACTGTTTCTCAGTGAAGAAGAGGCAGCTTGATGCAGTCCACCTTAGGAAATTAATTTGACAGCACTCAGTGCAAGATCTTAAGGAAGGGAGAGGTGGTTTTATGTTACAAGATCTCTAAACAGGTTGATTTTACTCTACCATTCTCACACCTACACACTCAGAGCATCGGGATGTATGTGTTTACGCGGTCTGGACAGGATAACTCATGTGAAATGCTGAAGGCAAAAGGGCCCTGGCTGTCAAATCCTCAGTGCTTTTTCTGGACTCCTGGTGATGAGTGGTGATAAACTTGATAAATGGGTCTTTTGTGCCTTTAGGATCCAACAGCTATGCTGGCATGGTTATTTGCTTCAGGGTTTTGCTTACTTCAACCTCTATAATTTTTATGCAGGTTTGCTGTCTGCTTGCTTGGGTATCCTCATGTTGAATTTCTTCACACTGTAATATGACTTCTTGCTGTGTCCACAGGATAAGGAGTGGCATATGTGATGTGCTGCAGTAGTGAATTGCTTTTGTTGCTCTTCTGCTGTTGTCAAAGTACGGAGTTCTGGTCCAAAAGTTAGCTGTGCTGTGGCCTTACCAGAGCTCAGGCCTGCTTGTCTTGATGGAAACGAGACATTTCTCATTTTACTGCAATCAGTTTAGTTCTCTATTATCTGTGTGTGCCACTGTTTTCACTTTTGTTTTGCTGATGCTTCCAGTAGTGCCTGCATTTCCATTTGTACTTCATTCATACCAGCCTTCATATTTCTAAGACCCTGTATATATGCACTGAAAAAGTCAAAATTATGATCAAGCCAGTTCCTGACAACATTGCTGTGTGAAGTGCTTTAGAACAAATATCGAAATCCAAACTAAAATACAAATATTTTTGCAACAGGAAGAAATAAATCTTTACAACAATGGTAATTTAAGATTAATTATTTCCCAGCTTTTATATTTTGCAGCCCTTAGACATCTGATGGCTAATTCAATCAGCTATTGAAGCAAAGGAATTCTAATTCAGGTTCTCTAGTGACTGTTAATATTAATTCTGTAACAGCACTTTGAAAATGCAGAAAAAGTTAGGCAGGGTACATTTAGAAGTCTTTTCAACTTTATGTTTCAGTAGGATTGACTTCCAAGGCTTCAATTAAAAGAGCAAGTAGTCCTTGTTACAGAGTGTGATGCAACTAAGCTGGTGAAAAAAACCCAACCATCTTTTTCTTGTAGCAATTGTTTATATCACAAAATCCTTTTATTTAATTCCCTTTTTCCATATGAGAAGCCCTTTATGTAAATAGTGCCTGTCTCTGGACAGAGATTCTGGTTTTGCTTCTTTGCTTATGAGCAACAACTTCTGTGACCACCAACCACAAGACCTGTCTAACCCAGCACTGCTCTGCTCCTAAGCTCCCAAGACCTGTGAGGTCCACCCATGTAGCAGAGCTGTTGGCTGGGAGAAGAAAGAGGGGGAAATGATGAGCCATGTCCAGCCCATTCTCCTCATCACTCCTGGGCTAAAAAGGCCATGGGGATGGACACCAAATCTGTTCTGGAAAGGGAGATAGCAAGCAGAGGAGTGTTAGATGCACTGATACAAAGCAGGGCTGCACTGCACACTAGCGCTGAGGTTGTGCCAGGGAACAGTAACATGGAAAGTTTTTGTGGAATTATATTTCCTTAAGGAGAATGTGAATGAAGCAAGGGTCTGTTGCTGGTGCTAGGGTGGGTACTAAATGCTGCCATGTCCCCAACCCCCATGCCTAATTTGGATACGTACTGAACTCATCAGGGCAAGGATTGGTTTGGAAAGAAGAGATGCTGACAGCTTTTATTAAGTTCTTTAGAAAATCTCTTCCTGTAAAGAATGTCCTGTCTCTGAGTTGCTCATCCAATTCAGGACAGAAAGTTGCCTGTAAGTTAATGATACCTCTTCTGGGAAGGTGTTTGTATTGTAGCACTGGCTAGAGCTGAGTATGCCTTGGACAGATTCCTGTCCTGCGCAGCTGTAGCACATCAGGCAGCATGAGCAGTAACGTCTGCTGCAGGGTGGCTGTGGTGCTCGGTGAGGGGTTTCTCATCTTGGCCACCTTTTTCCACAGAACATGTAAGGAAATATCAGGGAAAACTCTATTCCCCCCTGTCAAGTTTGGCGAAATTTAACCAGCAAGTTAAAACTGTAGCGGAAGAGGCAATAGGATGGATGTATGACCTCATTGCAGGAGTTTAGTTGCTTTATGAAATGAAGTAAAGCATAGCTTGGGGGAGAGCAGGAAGAGAAGGCATCCAGGTCATAAGAGCTGTCAGGAGGGAAGGTGGGAAAGCATCCTTTCATGAAAGCCCTGGCACAGAGGAGTTCTACAGCAGTGGCCATTATGCTTTAAATCTGTTTTGAGCAGTAGGATATATGGTAATGAACAAGATTACAGCATTTGGAGTGGGGATGAAGATGATTTCCACATCATCCTGGTGCACTATAAATGCTTCTGGCTGGTGGAGTGATTGCATGACGCACGAGGCGAGGGAGAGAACACCAATGTTGCTATCATTTTGGTTTTGCTCCTTCTTAAGAATGGGTGTCAGCAACCACTTCTGATGGGTTCTACGGCTTTTTCAGTTCCAGACCCACATGAACAAAGAAAATAGTCAAATAGGATTTTGGAAGCACTAAAAACCTAAAAAGCAACCACTTGTTCCTTTAGGAAGGTTTCCAAAACAATGGCTGGCAGTAAGAACAGTTGATCCAAATATATTTCCAGAAAAAAATTCTTAGCTGGAGAACTAAGCATGGATTTTACTGATCATATGGTTTGAATTCCAAATGATGCCCAAACTTTTATAGCTCCCACTGGATTCTTGAGGGTTTTCCCTGTTTGAGGTTCTTAAGAGCACCAGGCTGCCAGAATGCTAGTACTGTATATTTGACATGGTTAAAGAGCTGTGGACATTTTTCCTCTGCCTGTTACATAGAGATATAATCTGTAGAATGATTTAAGATTAACATTGTTGTCACAGACAATTGAATATAAATTTATTTATAAATGACAGAAAACTAAGCTAAGACTGCCTCACAAAATAAATTGTAAATTGGGAGAAGTATTGGGAACAGTGTTATCTGGCAACCACAAATTATTCAGTTGGGAAGGTTCTTTTTAATCCATTGTCCAGAATTTACCTCCTGTACTTGATGACAAATCTGATGTTGCCTGTTTGCCATTACTCTTGTCCATATTTTTTGTCCACAATCAGAAAAGGAGAGCTGGCTTTGAACTCCTGTCCATCTGGATCCTGATTCAGGATCCTGATTTATGAGGGGTAATAGTGATCTGGATTATCACTGTCAAGGGATGATTTATGTCTGTTTAATAGCTAGGACAGTGACAGATCCCAAACAGGCGGAAGAGAGGAATTCACAGCTACAAACCCTTGCCTGCAAGAACTCAGGCTACTCCAGCCAAGCTATTGCTATCAGATAATTGTTTTCCAGAGCAAGAAAATAGTTAGAATTCACTAGGGCATTTGTTATGGTTGCATGATGAGGAGGAATATCTCCAAGATTTAAATTTATTTTCTTATTTTTGGTAGTTTAGGACTAGATCTGTCATTTCTTCAAGTATTCTGATTATAAGAGTTGACGACCACTGGATAAGATCTCTCTCCTGTTTATTCGTACCACCTTTTAGTATGGACATGTATGTTAGAATAGAATCATAGAATGATTTGAAGGTCATTTAATTTAATGCCCCTGCAGTAAGCAGGGACAACTTTAACTAGATCAGGTCACTCAGAGCCCCATCAAGCCTGACCTTGAATTTCTCCAGGGATGGGGTCCCTACCACCTCTCTGGGCAACCTGTTCCAGTGATCTACCACCCTCATAGCAGAGAACTTCCTAATGTCATATCTAAACCTACCCTGCTCTAGTTTAAAACCTTGTCCTGTTGCTGCAAGCCCTTACAGTCTTTCCCCAGCTGTCCTGTAGGCGTCTTTAAGTTCTCCCCTGAGCCTTCTCTTCTCCAGGCTGAACAAGCCTAACTGTCTCAGCCTGTCTTTGTAGAAGAGGTGCTCCAACCTCTGATCATCTTCATGTCCTTTCCCCAACCTGTTCAAGAGGTCCATGTCCTTCTTGTGTTGATGGCTCCAGAGTTGGACACAGCACTCCATGTCGGGTGTCACCAGAGCAGAGGAACAGAATTACCTCTCACATTCTGCTGGCTACACTTCTGATGCAACCTAGGATGTGATTTGCCTTTTGGGCCAATGTTAGTTCTATGTGTTTCTGTTTCCCAATTTATCCTTTATGTATCCCTGGGTCAAGAGCAGTGATAGCTGGGGAAATGTTCTCTCTCTTTTGGGCAAGCAATGAGGCATGACAATGTTGTATGTGACACATGTTTGCAGCATTACAACCACATGCAGTGTCTGCTTGCTTCTGTTGTTGGTGACACATTCAAATTAAATTTTATATTACATTTTAAATGCATATGCATTAAAATTTCAAATAGGAAGGTGAAATTCTCCTGAGGTATATGGTGATGAAGTTTAGTTACTTAGATAAGCAGTACGCAGGTTAACACCCTTATTTCACACTAGAACAATATGAAGTCCATTACTTTTAAAATGTGGAGTAATATCTCTTACAATGTTTTCTGTCATGACATTTCCTTTATTGTCATTTGCCTCTGAATCTTCTGGTCCTGCCCAGAGCTGCTGGCATGCAACTTCAAGACTTTTGCTTTCAACATGCCCCCGTGACAATCAGCCACAACCCTTTAATGTTTGGTTTTTTAAATCTGATGGTTTCATTTGTAACAATCTCAGTTACCTGCCTCTGGACCTGCCTGGTCAGTCACTCTGTGTCATCTGAAAAAACTCAGTGAAGTCAATCTGTGCTGTAGCTGTATAAAGCATTGATGATAGATGTTATGATTGTCACCTTTTAGGATAGCTGTATGCTTTTTATCTCTTTCCATCGTGTTTGAAAGATGATATGAATTACAGCATTGTAGTAGCCTGCAGTTGCTGGAATTTGAGCGGTTTGGAAAGCACAGCAGGATTTGATGTCTGCACGTGGGCAAGCAATAAAGTGCTCAGTTCCCTTCTCATCCAGCATTTATTCGTCTATCACACCCACCCGTGAAGAGGCAAAATTTCAGACTGAAAATTTGTGATGACAATAGGGTGTGAGGTGAAAACAGAGAGGATATGTTCTGCTTTCATGAGGGTTGATTCAAACAGTTTCCCTTTTATAGTGGAGAAAGCATGACCTAAAACTGTCCATCAAAGAACGATAGGAGTGGAAGGTTGTTGCAGAGGCCAGAGGAAAGTAGATCTGAGTTGTTGGCTGTGAACATAACTTTAGGTTTTGGCTCAACTCTCTTCAGTAAATGATTGTGATAGTAAGATGTGGAAGTCGCAGAAGATTTATGGATGTTTTGGTACGGTCACTGGTTCCAGAACCATGTGGTACCTTTGTAGCCAATTCATTATTGCAAGGGGATTTTCTAGGATGCCAAAGATTAACTTTTTTTTTACTTACCTCATTCCTGTGTCTCATCTGTTCGTGATTTTGAGGATGGGAATATTCCAAGCAGAGAAACACTGTGCCATATTCTTGTATGTCATAGGTGCACAGCGTCTAGATTTGATTAGGTTTTTTTGAGGACATATCCCTCAAATTTCATGAATCTTATGTGGTACTACTGGTCATGGGCAGCACCGACGCCTCAGGTTTTTGTGTGGGTGCCATGTATGAAATTACATTGAATAAGAATGCTGCTTAGAAATTTTTCTCTTATAATACTAAAATCTCAGAGGCCCAGAATTACACTGTCTGTATTTTTTTCCATTTTAATTAAACAGCCATGATATCTTGCTCAGAGAATTAGTACGGACAGTGTGCCCAAGATAGGATGAGTGTTTTCTACAGGGACACTGATTTAATATAATTCACAGGGAGTTTTGATCCATGTCTACAAAAGCAATGGGCAAGAAAATGCAGAAAAATCAAATGCAGATGAGAAAATGGAATGTTTTATATGGTAAAATAAAGAAACAGACATTGGCTTAATGACATCCCAGAAACACTTCTAACCAAGCTCCAGGATTCCAGAGTGTTAATCTCATTAGTTTCATATTATTACCCAACTGTCAGCTCCTGGACCCGTATGGAATCACAGAATTTCATGTCAGATACTGAATCAGGTTAGAAACCTGAAATTGAAATTAATAATTGGAAAGTAACTCTAGTTTCTTATTAGAACTTGGTTGTGATTTACTGTTCTGCATTACTGGCTCACCAGATTCTCCTTTAAGCAGTTGCCTGTCACTATGCTGCCGAAGAAGTCAAGGTTTTTCCATAAAACCTGAAGATAGATTTATTTTCAGCAGGGATTACCATGTCTGCCAGTGGAATCCCAGTAGTTTTGGCTAATTGTAATATGACTGTAAATACATGATTTCCATGGAAATTAATTTAGTCATAGGAATTTCCCCCCCCCCCCCCCCCCTTTTTTTTTTTGTATTGATGGCTTTGCTGAACGTGGTTGCCAAACACATGTATGGTTTAAAGAAAAACTCAGTTAACATTAGAGTAGGTTGTTTATACTGAACTGCTCAGTATACGCATGTATTGCTTGTCGGAGGGAAGCAGGAACTGCTTGATTGTCTCTCTTGGATTTCTGCTGTTAACAGATAAGGAAGAACCTCCTCTGGCTCAAAGAGGATGTGGGCTATCAAGATCTTGCCCTGTTAGACCCTAGTGGTAATAATTTCATAGAAACACATTACTGCAATACCTTTTAAAATTTTTAATCAAATGAAATCCAGCTCATGTCTTCCTTAGTCTGTTCAAATTGCCATTAGGTTTATTTAAGATTAAAACAATTTTCTTTTTTTAAAAAAAAACCCTTTTCTTATAATATTATTCCATGGTGGGATGTTTATGTGATATTTCCCAATCCAAACTTGTGCAGACAGTCTTAGTATTAGCCTTATATTTTAAAGGTTTTTTTCATATGATATTGACAGTATTCAAGTTATGGTGGGTTGGTTGTTAGGGTCTTTTTTTTTTCCTGTTGCCAAGGCACTGTAAGCTTGAATTCAGTCTTTACATAGTTTTTGTCTAGAAATGTCTTTGGTGGTTTGGGGAGTTTGGGGTTTTTTTTTTTGTTTGTATTTTGAAATAATTTCTTAAAACCATATGGGAATGTTTACAAGGGAATCCAGAGAGAGTAGTATTATGAAATGCATCTAAGGACTGGAGGATGAATAGTAGCATTATTAAATTCATTTAAATTGTGCCTAATTGGCACACCAAGGCAATTTTTTACTTCTTAGGTATTTACATATGAGCCTAATGCCTCAAACTTGGAATTTCCTTACTTAAAAAAAAAATGCTCCTGTGTTCCTCTCTACAACAATTTTTAGATGTATTTGAGATGCCTTATGCCTGCTGAAGTCAACACAGATACCTACCCATACTAGAAAAATGCTGCTGTTTGCTCTCTGTTGGCAGTACAGCCTTGGTAGGCAGAGGGCCCAAGGTAACCCAGTAAATAGTTTCCAGGAAAGGTAATGATCAGCATTAACTCTGAGACTGTTACCACAGGGCTCATCATAAGTTATTAGCTGCAAGGATGAGGAAACATTGAAATGGATGATAACATTCTTAGCAAGTGTTCAAGAAACATCTGGTATGCGTACCAGAAGATCACTTTTGACAATCCAATGAAACAGTAGGTGTAAGACATGTAGATAACCTCCTTTCTGGATATACCTAAAGTTTTAGTTTATGTTATCCATGTGTAACTTGATTCAAATTTGCAACTATCACTTTCCTTCCTTAAAGTGTTCTCACATGTTTATCATTTGTCTGGATTAACAAATCTGGAATATTGTGTGCAGTTCTGGATTCCCCAGGACAAGAAGGACAGGAAGCTACTGGAGGGGGCACAAAAAATCTGATTAGGGGACAAGAACATCTCTCTTACGAAGAGGCTGAGGGACTTTTTATCTTAGAGAACACTATGGGGGGATCTTATCAATGCCTATAAATACGTGAGTGGTGGGTGTCAGAAGGATGGGTCAGTATTTTTTCAGTGGTGCCCAGTGACAGGACAAGAGGCAATGGGCACCAACTTGTATATAGGAAGCTCCACCTAAACATGAGGAGGGACTTCTTTTTTGTGAGGGTGGCAGAGCACTGGCACAGGCTGCACAGAGAGGCTGTGGAGTTTCCGTCTCTGGAGTTATTCAAAACCCACCTAGGTGCTGTCCCATGCAGCCTGCTCAAAGTGATCCTGCTCTGGCAGGGGGGTTGGACTAGATGATCTCCAGAAGTCCCTTCCAACCCCATGTGATTCTGATTTTCTCTAAGAACATCTCTGCTCAATAACTCTAAAAGAGTAAGAATGGTTGAGCATCGTGTTGTGAGTGATGTCATGCTGCCAACTTACGTAATGGCAATAAAATTGTATTCTGACTGTGTTACCTTTTTACTACCTTCCTTACGGGGCCCGTTGTTTTTTTCTCACTAGCTGATTGCTTAGCAAAGACTTCCATTGAGACATCTGCAGACACATGAAGGCCTTTTCTTAACTT
The DNA here is from genome assembly GCA_020800305.1 of Porphyrio hochstetteri. Classification (NCBI taxonomy): domain Eukaryota; kingdom Metazoa; phylum Chordata; class Aves; order Gruiformes; family Rallidae; genus Porphyrio; species Porphyrio hochstetteri. The sequence goes on from CM036907.1 coordinate 88,105,744, forward strand.
AGAACTCAGTAAAGTGTATTAGGAGTCTAATTATGCCTTCTGGATAATTTATATGAATGAAAGATACAGAATATAACAGAAACATGTTAGTAGATGTATAAATCATATTGTATTCAAAATCTGACTGCAAATGTTAATAGCTTTTTAATATACCATTATGTATTATTTTTAATGTAATGCACAATTTTATGTCTTTCTAGGTATGGCATGAACTGCCTCATTCAGTTTGAGGATTTTGCTAATGCTAATGCATTCCGCCTCCTGCACAAGTACCGTAACAAGTATTGCACTTTCAATGATGACATTCAAGGTAACGGACTCTTCCTCTCCGGTCCTCTCCTCTCTACTCCTCTCTTCCTCAAAACCCAGAAAAACGAGTCTTAAGTAGATACCAGAGGGAAAGAGGTACCAGAGGGGAAAAAATGTATCAGCTTTCCTGTGATATCTGAATATGTTCAGTACAGGCCGTATTTTGCTTTGGGTTTCTGGTGAGCTGTCTTTGCTCTTAACCTTTCCCCTCTCATTTATGCCTTGTGCTTTATTTAGATGTTCACTCCTCTGGTTAGGGTTTTTTTTCAATAGTTTATTGGGTGAATGGCTTTCCTGTATAAATTACTAGCTTGAGATCCTTGGGCCCAAGCCTGGCCCAATACTTGGCTCAGTATTTTGGCACTGCAGTGACAACTGCTCCACTGTTTCTCCATGTGACAGAGCTTGCTTGATAAATGTCAAACTGCATTTCAGTTCTTAAACTGATGACTCAGTTAAATATCTTGCTAATTTTCCTTGCAGTCTCAGAGAAATATCCCCCGACTCTGCTTTCCCATCTGAATCGTTTGTAGCCGCTCACAAGAAGAGAAGATCTAGGACAGGAAAAGTCAGCAAGAGGCATTCCCCCGCTGCTCAGTCTAGACAGGCATCTTGTCCCTTCCCTCCTGAGAAGACAAGCAGGTCTGAAGGGACAGATGCTGCTGCTTGGCTCAGGAAAAGAGCACTGGAAATTAGCTTTCCATAGGACAGTAAGTGCACTGGCTTCCATCCTTGCGGGGAAACTGAAGTTAGGTGAACTGCTGGAGAAAGGTACCCAAGGACACCCCTGGGCACCCAGCTGTCTCATGTTTCCTTGGGTAGATGAGGTCCTTAGGAGTGGCAGGTTCAAAAATGAGAGCTTAACTGTCCTAATTTCTAACAGTTTGCAGTGACACTTTAGGCCAACCATTAGGAGCTTGAGTTTTCTGCAAGTCATTCTTGAGTCATTCTTGGGACCTAGGTCTTATTTCAGGCACTCAGCTCATGGTGGTAGATTCAAATAGCCCTTGTCTTTCTGATGTTAAGGGATTTGGCTAGCACATGAACTGTTCCTGTTACAAGCCTGGCTGAGTTTTATTCCTGCATCTGAAACAGATTATGGAGGACAAACTCCCAGATGGGAAATTAATTATAAAATGTCACTTCCCTTTGCAAGAAGCATGGTGCATCTTATCCTGCAGGGTCTGAGTGTATCCATGGCTATGACAGTCTGATACAGGAGTACCAAACAGCATCTGGAAGTTTCCTTAATTGTTTAGAGACGCAGCTCTCATCTCCCATTTAGAGACCTATTTTGCTTTTTCTTCCAAGATGAAGGTCCTCAGCTCAAATCAAAGAGAAACTCAACTAGAATGTCGTTTCAAGGAAATGGAAGGGATGCATTTCAAAACCACTGATTCTCTCTCATGCACCTTGTAAGGAGGTGTCTTCATGTCCAAAACTGGGTATCCATTTGACTTCTGGCTGAGCTGCCACAGCAGCTATTGGTCTTCCTTAGAAGTGCAACTATGTTCAGTCTTTGAATTTATTCAGCTTCTGCAGTCTAATTTGTGTTTGTGGGTCTTCTGATATTTTCATAAACAGTATCTGGGACTTTTGGGTGATCTCCATCCTTAATGCTTGTATAGCTTCCAAGAGGTGAAAGCAGATGCATTTAGTCTGCTCTGATCTCTCTTGTTTATTTTCATATCCCCATAAATACATGAATATCAGCATCTTTTTTTGTAGGGTGTCATCTTCCCCTGTAATGGGATAGTGTAATAGCAACAAAATATAATTCAGTTGTCTTTTTTCCCTTTTCAGCTTTATAAATCCTGTAGATCTTTCACCTCACAATTTTAATGAGGATAGATGGTGCTAACTTCTTTAGCAAACTTTCAAGCTACTTGAAAGAGTGGCCTTGTCTAAATGCAAGTTGTATTTTCTTCCCCTAGAGCAGCAGAGCTGACAAGCAGCATCAGGCCAATGACACCAATCAAACAACATTGCATCTGATTTGCCATCATCTTCTGAAGACAGTGCTTACATGATATTTTAAGTGTAGTTTCTCCTAGTTCAAATATTTCTCAAGCCAAAGCTACTTTAATGATCAAAATAAATGTTAAATATGTTTCATGGAAGGACCTGAGGCTTTTTTCACAGCCATAGGATATCCAAAGGATTCCTATATATCTTAGTGATGCAACGAGGGCCTTTAAGTATGTCAGATTATAAAAACCAACCTAATATATGATCCTGACTCCTGCCAGGCACTATAAAAGATAAAGAAAATAGAGTAAGCTGAAGACCGATTTTCAAGTAGTAACTTGAACAGTTGCCTTCTGTTAGCTCACTGCTGTTTGCAGGGTGTCAGCATGCCCCTAACTGAAGCCATTGCAGAAGATCTGGAAAAAAGTGTCTGCCAAACACTGATCTTATGAAAACACTAAAGATTGGCTGTCAAGGGTCACCTAGAGATATATTTAAGAATTCCTGGAAACAGATTTGTCTCCATCCCTGTTGCAGCACAGTCATGTCCGTTACTTTGGAAAAAGCTTTTTAACTTTTTCTATGTCCCTTTTATGTGCTAAAGGAATTAGAAACAAAGGCAAACAGGATTCTGACCAACTGCTATAAAACTGTATTGGAATAATCAAATTGCTCTTATTTTATCATTCTAGAAAGCATCTTGGCTTTAGGATCAGTGGTGAATTTTTTTCTGTCTGTGATTATGATAATTTCTTCATATTTATTTTTAACATATTTTTTACAAGCACTATAGCAATAATGTTGCTTTAGGGAGGAAATAAGCACTTATTTCCTTGGATTCTTGTTTGGTTTTTATTTTAACCACAAATCATCTTGCTGCTTTTTTTTTGGTTTTTCATCTCTGAAACGTGTAGAATATGGGTTTTGGAGATGAAAATCAGTGAAAGCCTTGGGTTCAAATCAAACACTATTATCTGGCTCGCTCTATTGGGTAGCATTTTCCAAAATTGTGGGGTTTTTCAATCATAATTTCCTATATGGGAGAAATATTAATTAACATATAATGTGAAGCTTCAAAACATTTAGAAAAACCTGATTTAGGTCAGGTTGCTAGCTTTTCTCATGCTCATAGAATCATAGAATCATAGAATGGTATGAGTTGGAAGGGACCCCAAGGATCATAGAGCTCCAATCCCCCTGCCACTCATCTCCAATATTATTTATGAAGGAGGAGGTTAGGGTGAAATTTTCTTTAAGATGTGAGATGTGGATTGTTATTTTTTTTTCTTTTCAACCCTTGCCTGGGAGTCAACCCTTACAGAAGAAGTACTGGGGCTTGTGTTGCCAAAGCTGTTCATACAATTGGAGCGTGTTCTCTGCTTGATGACCCCTGGAAGGAGGCAGGGCTGGTGTAGGAGGTTGAAAATCCCCTGCGAGAAACTAACTTGTTCCTTTCCCTGCTGCAGGGATCTTGAACTCTTAAAATGGGTTAAAGAAAAAGCTGTAGGTACCAGTCCAGGATTGCAGTGCCTGAAATCCCGCTCATAGGTGGGATTGGCTTGGGCCATACCTGCCTGCACATCATGAAATGCCACTGGGACAGAGAAGGGTGCTACAGCGCTCCCTTTCCACACATATCCTGGTTTTGCCATGTCTGTGGAAAGTTGTTGCTACTTGAGTGCAATCATTGGCTTAAAGCAAGTTTGCACATCTTGGGAGCCGTGCATTTGCTCTGCGGGGTCTCTTGGTGCCTGTTGTGTGGTAGCTGGTTGCACTCATTGCTGATGTGGATGAATTTCAAATAGTGGCATTAATTTCTCCAGCCTTGCTGTCTCTATGCAGGTCAATTTTTTACATTATTTCAACTGCTTTGATTTTTCCCTCACCCCTATATCTTAAAATTCTCTCAACTGAAAAAGAGAAGGGTTTCTCTATGCAGTATAGTACTGTAAATTTCTGTTCTAGGGTTGTAGCTCTATTTCACTGTGCCTGCAGTTGCAGTGCTTTCCCCTATTATGGGCACAGAGCTTGTGATTTATGCCAAGAAAAATATTTATTCAAAGAGATTGCACTGGATTGGAATTAACTTTGGTATCCGTCATGAGCTTAGATGTCATTAGTTTTTAACAGCTTTGCTGTTTAATTGCATCAAAATTTTATGAAAAGAAACAGACCTAAAATGAAACTGTAGGGCACATATAATTGAAGATTATTATTCCATCTTACATGTGTGGTTTGACTTAAAATATATGCTCAATGTTCAGCAGACTGCCATTTGAATAATTAGAAAAATTATACTAGGAAGTTTTGTTATAACCAATTTGATGTTGTCAGTGCAGGTCTCAGAAATCAGGATTTCTGCCACAAGCAGTCTCCTTTTTAAGATTTAATTATTTTTAGCATTAACACTGGAAATGATACATTTGGTACCTGGAAACTCCAGTTCTTGAAATCAAATTGTAAAGGGGATTTTGGGTTATTTCTTGTGGTTTTGATGGGCATGAGCCTTCCAACTTTGAATTTGCAAAATGCAAACTTGAATGACATGTAATAGCTCATATGTTAATATCATATCTCAAATTCTGATATTATGCTTCCTTGTGAAACAGACATTGGGGTTTTTAAAATAAAACATTTTTAAAAGTCCTAGAAAGCAATAAGCTGTAGGGTTATGTGAAGAGTATTTTCCTTCCAGTATGTTCAAGATAATACCTGCCAAACACAGTGGAAGATGTACACTGAAATCAGTGTGTATGCACAGGCATGTGTGTATAAAAGTATTTGTACATACAAGCATTCTTTTGTTTCATATTTTCCTCATTCTGGGGTAAAAATCAATAATCCATTCTCATCACATTCCTGGACAACCCACTCCAGGTTGTCCTGCTTGAGCAGGGGAGGTTGCACCAGATGATGTCCCAGTCTCAGCCACCCTGTGCTTCTGGGACTCTATCCCTCTTCCAAACATACCAAATGGTTGCTCTTTCAAACAGGCTCCATTTCTCCTTCACTAGATCCTTTCCTTCTCTTTGCATTGCCTGCCTTTGACGAGCCACTTCATGGCATGGAGAAGGAGCTTCCATCTCTTAAAAAAGGGTCCTTTTGAACTACCCACAGCCATAGCTTTTGCCTCACTAGCAACTGAGATTACATTTTTTAGATGGGATCCTTAGTCTCACCTGTTTTTGCAGTAAGTGGAGGAGAGGGAGATGGATTTGGCATTATGCAGTGTTCTTTGGGAGCCTGGCCTTGTTAACATGTGATTTCTATTACGTTGTGTATTCAGAAATGCGAATTTTACTTTTACCACTTCCTAATCTAGTCCAGAATGAACAGCTCAGCTTTTAGGATGTGCTGCAGGAATTTCTCCTCTCTTCTTGTATGCTAACTTTGTAGGATGACAGAGGGAGAATGACAGAAAAGAACTACTAATACTTGATTGCAAGTTTTAGTTTTACAAGCTTTAAATAACGGACAAATACTTGAGTGGCATAAGCCATTTCTTGCTAATTTAAATTCAACTACATCTGGTAAAAATGCAGTTCTCATTCCTCATGTTTTGGGGCCTTTTCCCCCTTTTTTTTTTTCTTTAATTGTTGCATCTGCTGAAAGAAGACTCTGTGCTCCAAAGCATTTATAATGTGCCAACCCCAAAAGGTTATGATCTCTAGGATTTCCTCTAACATATTCATGCTCGGTCGTACAGTTTACAGTAACGGGTGAGGCCGAGGAATCTTGGACAGAAAACAAAGACTTGAGAAAGAATAGAGTACTTCGGAATTCCACATCCACCACATTTCTATAAGACCTGACTCACCTTCCTAGAAAACTGTAACAAAGCGTTTGCTGTCACAGCAGCTGCCACTGCTGTAGAAAAATATTCCTTTGTTAAACTTGCTGAGGTCATTCTTCGGGAAATTTGGGGAAAATCGAATCGGTTTTCAAAACCATATCCATGCACAACGACTGTCCTATTCCACACACAAGGGATTTAACCCTTGTGCTCTGTGGGAGAGGGAGGCAAAGCCATTTCTCCCCTTCCTATAGCGATGACAGTCAGAAAAGCTGCGGAATTCTGTTCCGGCTTCGCGATGTCCCCGAGAAGCGATCAGGCATCGGTAGGTGGATGTGAATTGCATTTTGATTCTTCTCAAAAACTCGAGTCGGTATTGAGGGTGAAACTTAAGGTCACGCCGTTAGTCAGAGCAGTTCCGGTTAAACAGATCAGCTATTCACTGTGACGGTGCCCCCCTTTCAATGGGAAAGGATAAGGGAAGCTGCTGACGAGGAGTGATGACAGGCGCTGCCAGCAGCAGTGATAGTGGGTTCAGTAATCTAATAAACTCGGTTATTATGCTTTTTAGAGTCAAATGGCTGAATAAAACCGATATGGAGTGCTTTTAAAATACTGTTTTTAGAGCAGTTCTTCTGTGCAACTGGTGATTTGTGAGAAATGCCGTATTTAAGCCTTTTATATATTGCTGCCACTGCCTTTGTTCTGAATCACCCTCATAGCGAACATACAGGTGATGATAACTCACATCCCATGTAAATAATCCGTCCAAAATCTTACAGACATTCAAAGTAGAATATTATTCATGTCTCATATCTCTCTTCTTTTTCCTTAAAACAGAAGATGGTATTGTAATAGAGTTTGTAAAAGTATCCCTACTGGCAATACTTAATTGTACTCCGCTTTTCTGGCTAACAAACTTAGCAAGAGTGCATCAGCCATGACAATAAGCAGGATCCCAGCCTTTCCATTATTTACAAATTTACGGTGCTTCATTTTTTTCTCTGTCACTAGAAAGCAGCTTGAACAAGCTTTCCTGGCTCTCTGAGAAGTCCTCTGATGAGGGCAGGGTACTGTGGTGGCCACAGCTTCTGTCTTCAAGGGCTGGAAACAGGACTTTACCCTTCTCCAGCTCAGCTTTCCTTTCCGGTAGACCAGATCGATGCTCTTAGGAATAAGCCATGTTATGTGGTCTTCCTCCTCCTCCCCTGCAAACACAGCTGTGTAACATAAAATACAAGAGAGGATTTGGCATCCAGCAAGAGGATGGGATTTTTTTATTGCCAATTATGAGGATTGTTTGGTAGAGTACCAAGGGAAACTGAGAGTGTGGTCTGACTTCTCTCATTTGCCATTTTTGGTCTTTGCCAATTTGGCACTCGCCAGAGGAAGACTTAATTTCATCTGGGAAAGAAACAAGCTAGCCCTTGGATACTGTGGTGAGGAAGTGTCTCAGCCCAATGGTGGTTGTTCCCAAAGCCGTGCCTCAGAGGAACCATTTTTTAGATTTTTTTTAAATTTAGAAATGAGAAGGAGAAGAGAGTAAATGATCTCAGCTCTCAGAACAAGTCATAAAAAAATGACTTAAATAACTAAAAAGTACAGATTTGTATGGTCTAAACATTAAGTGGGCTGAGGACAAGGTGTCCCATATTTCTGATGACTGAAGGGAAAAGTCATAATCAGAAGCACGTAACAAAGTTTTTATTTCTAAAGACACATGTTTTTTAACTGTTCAGGTGGATTTACTTCAAAAACAGACTTTGTAAGGGACTTTCTAACTTCAAAATGTGTTCTTACGTTCTACTAAGAGTTATCTTTTATTTTTGGAAAAGCAACCATTTGTGAAACTCAGATGATCCTACCTATAAACCACAGATTCAAACCCATCCTTCAACACCCAAGTGATGTGTTTTAGGGAGAGGTTGATCCAGTACCAGGCTTCTTACTACTTCTGTTCTTTTAGTTCCTTACTATGTGTATTTGAAATGTAATGGTCTGTGTGCCTGCAATATGAATATGCTTTGAGCATCTCCTTGAGTTTAATGTAGAGATTACTGCTACCTCAGCCTTAACCGTTGTCTTGTTATGAGAAAGTAGATTTGCAATTACCAAAAGTACATCCTTCAGGGGACCTGTGTATGGAGAACAAATGTTCAGTGTGCACATTCTGAGCCAAGTGCTTTTGGAGGGCTGTTCATACCTATTTCATGCTTTTTCTGAAGGAAAAGGCAGCAGTGATGTGAATTCTCCCCTCAAAAGCTTGTAGACAATTGCAGTTAGGGCTGTGGTGAGCAGGTGCACAATCGTAGGAGCCAGCAGATCTCCTTCTTGCACATTCTTTCAGGCTTCTCCAAATCATTTATGGCCTCCTCTTTGGTTTCTTTGGGTGAGTCAATGGAAGCCACTGCCTGGAAAATAACAATTTCGGTTCTTATTCCCAGAAATGAACAAGGAGGGCATCTCAGGGCCTATGTTCATCTCCTTATACTTCAGCTCACTTAGAATCAGATAGGCATCATGAGTCTTCTAAGACTGTTGAAATCCATTTTTTTCTTTTTCAATACTAATTGCTAGTGGCTGATAACAGCTTTTTCAGTCCCGATTACTGAATTAATGCTCTTTCCTATGAGTTCTCCAGAATCTCCTCTAAAACAACACATTGAGCCTAAGTTTTCTGCTGGCGTCATCTACCTCACTACCATATCTCTGTCTACAGAGTGTCTTTATAGTTCTGTGAACTTGTTGAAAGCTGATCTGTTTCGTCGGGTTTTTTTCCCAGTAATTAATGTATCCAAGTTCCTTGCAGGAATAAGGAGTTTGACTGACTGTCATGCGGTTTTTTGGCCCACCTTGTGCCTGGTCTTTAGTAATAATGGTAATCTCTGAAAAATACAAGCTTGTTACCGGAAGAGAACAGAGCAGGTTTTCCAGTGTTACATAAGAGGCCAAAATAGAAGGAGAAAAGGCATGTAGATTTGAATTTTTCCATAAAAGGAATGTTGAAGCACTGGAATAGCTTGCTAAGTTGGTCAGAGGAGTATTCAAAAGAAGGTGTTAGGAACAAGTTAGACAAAGATCTATCAGAAGTCACAGAGATATGGCTAATGCTGCCATGGTGAACAGGTTTGGGTTAGATGCCTGCTTGAGAGCCCTTTATTGCCCTACTTTTTATTAATAGTTGTTCTCATGATGAGGACCAAAATTTTTCAAAGATAGACGGGTATCTCATTCTTTCTGGTTCTGATTTGGAGAAGAAGGGCCTCCACAGGCTGAATAATAAACCTTGATGCTAGCCTTTTTCCCTGTGTGGCATAACTCAAGGGTAGATTTAAAAGGTACTTCAAAGGTTTTAGGTGCTACTAAGCTGGAACCCATTCCACAGTAAACAGGGGTCCTGAGGACTTTCAAACACAGTAGGACTGCTGGTGTCTTAAATAAGCTGGCCTTACTCTTTCAGCAAGGTTAGCTTCTCTGTAAATGTTCACAATTTGCTCTTTTACTCTAACACATCCCCATGAGACATAAAGATTTGTTTTAGTCATGTACTTTGCTGTATTTGAAGTGTATCTCTTTGAAGAATGAGACCAGGATTTTAATTCTCAATATCTGGAGTCCAACCGTCTGGAGCCTTCTGTCTGGGCTCTCACAGTCTTTCCTTCTGGAAAAGGTCATAACCAGAAAATTTTAAAATTTATAAAATTTTAGAAGAGTTTGAGTGCCCCAGCCATTATGCCTATCCAGTAGAATCAATCAGTCTATCGATCTATCAATTTTGTATTTTGTTTTTTAATGTTACTCCAAAGACATTCCCACTGACATTTAACTTTCTTAAGAATAAAATAGAGCAAATGCCAGGTCCACTGAATATTTTGTTACTACACCAAGTACTTATGTCTTTTAGCTGAGGGATGCTGTGGAATTATTTACAGTGTAATGCTTTGTAATTATTTATAGAATAAGCAAATATTTTACTTTTCTTCTTTTGATGTTTTTTAGGAACTGCCTCTGTGGCTGTTGCAGGTCTTCTTGCAGCCCTGCGTATCACTAAGAACAGGTTATCAGATCACACAGTGTTGTTCCAGGGAGCTGGAGAGGTATGTATTTTTAAGCATCATTAAAAATTGCACTATGGAGAATTTTCTTAATATTTAATTTAGTTATAATTATCCATTAACAAAAAGGTTAAATGGGCAGCACTAACACCTGCTGAAAGTTGGTTCTTAATTCAAATGTAAGCTTATGGGAAAAACCTCTGATCATCTGGTCAAGCCTCATATTTCTCATAGGGCATTTTGCAGAGATCTGCTCTCTTTTTAAAACTTCAGGTTTTAGCTCTTCAGCTGAATATTTTTGAGCTGCTCTCAATATAAACAGACAAACCTTTTTGGAAAGGTGAGGAAATATATCAGGCCACCAAAGAGAAATTAAATAAGTCTGACAATGAATTAAATGCAGTTTTTCAGAATTCTGCATTTCAAGAGGATCCATTTCTGAAGTTTTTTATGCAAATTATTTTTTTTATACTGATTTTTCAGTACAGATTTCTAAGCCACTGACACACAAGTGAAGGTTGTACTTACCTACAGGGTGGCTAGCTGTCATCTCTTGTATGAAGTCTACAACCCCCTGCAGACTTCGGAAAAATGTTATTTGTGGCCACCAAACTCCCCTGTAGGTGCAATATACTAATCCAACTTTGTGTAGTCCAGATTTCTTTAATTTGATTCAGGATTTGGTGCAACTGAGGTCAGGTCTGAGGTTTTCAGAGTGACTTGATCCATGTCTGGCATGTCAATGCCCTTGGACACCAAGACTGTCTCTCTCAAGTTCCTTCCCTTGGTTTTGCTCCATATTCAACAGGCAGATGAGTCCGTGGTCTAATGTTGAGATAATTTTATTTGTTAGTATTGTCAGTGTGCCTGTTGCTGCGAAGAGGTAATGGTAGCTATCATCCCTGCCTTGGGAGTTCATTCCTAGTAAAACTACTTACTTCTTCACTAAAAAAGGGGAATCTCACTTGATTCTTGGTAAAACTGAATAATAACGAACAAGAAACAGAATCAGCCCCATAAATATATCTATGAGTTGGTAATTAGAAATGCTGAGTGGTCTGTTGGCTCATTGTTTTGCCTGTTTTTCAATCTGTACCTGTGTGACATTTGATCTGTTGGATGAAATATTATAAAATCCAGTAAGAACGAGGTATGTTTCAGCAAAATAATGGGAAGCGAATTGTTCTTGCTCCTGCTTTCACTGGGAGCACGGCCAACTCTAGAGTTACAAAACACAGGGAGAGTAGGTAAAATGAGACTTACCTTCTTGATGGATGTTTTAAAAAAAGATAAGAGCAAAAAATCGTTTAGGCCTGCATTTTACTTTCTGGCATGCAAAGTGTGGTTTCCTTTGGTTTCAATTACAAAAGTAAGAGATCTAATTAACAAAATAAAATTTCAAAGAAGAAAAACTACTTAATGTATTCTGCGACTTTTGCATGGAATAAATGCTAGTTTTAGGATTTTTCATTAGAGATTTAACTTTTATTATGCTCTCCATGCTATAAGTGCCGTTTTAAGATTTATCTATACTGCAATTTATCTATATGTTTTAAGATTTATCTGTACTATTTATCTACATTATGGTTTCTAATTACCCAGCAGTAGTAACAGTCCATTAGTGCTCACTTTATGAAAAAATAATGATTCAGTTTTATTGTTAAATCAAATTAAGAAACTTATCTGAAACAGTAGGTAGAGGAAACAAGTGAGCAGGGGATTTCTTTCATTTCTAGTTTCATAAATGACTTTTCTTCTCTCTCCTTCAGGCTGCACTAGGGATAGCAAACCTCATTGTTATGGCTATGGAAAAAGAAGGGGTATCTAAAGATGCAGCTATCAGGAGGATATGGATGGTTGACTCAAAGGGATTAATAGTAAAGGTAATGCAATTTTCTCATTCCTTTAATTATCATGGTTGTTATTTGCAGTCAGTACATAAAGGCAACAACATACTCTTTGTGAAAGCAACTGCAGCAATTTATGTCTTGACATAGCAAGCTGTTTTGCTTTTCTGAAGGGTACTAAATGAATGACAGAGTCCCATGTTACTTCAGGGAGGGGTGTGATTAGCTTGGAGTTCCTGCCCTGTTTCTGTTAGGGATGAGGACATAATGAAGAGGATTTTTCAGCAGTTCATTAAAAAATGTGTAAGGAAAGAAATGCTCAACTTGTGGGTTTAGTATTTCCTATGTTAATATGACTAGTATTTGTTTGCACAATCTTGCTCAAAGATACATAGGCACATTATTAGGATAGTACTCAAGGATTTTTTTAAAGGGAACAAATATATTTTTGAAGATAATATGATAATATTTTCCTGGTGTTGCAAGCATGTATGTCATCCTTCTGCAAGAACTGAGATGCATTTACATCACATAGCTTCTATGCCCAGTGATATAGCTCATATTGCAGATGTTGTGGTCTGCAGTGCTATCAACACTGGTCAGAATTTGAAGCTGCTGAGAGACTTCATCAGTCACCCTTACCTCATTCCTTCATGTGCCAAAATAAAGAAACATATGAATTCCATGTGCCAGAATAAAGAAGCTGGTGTGTTTTAAAAGGTGGTTATGTATTTAATAGTTTGTGAGCTACTTAAAAGAAACGGACAAGAGGCCAGTTGGCTTTGCTTTTTTTACTTTGCCTGTTCGTTAGCAGTGTTGATGGTCACCTTTGTGGGTACCACCCTCTTGCACGGTGTTCTTTATCCATCTGATCTGTAGGATCTTTTGTAGTTCACATACCTTTGCAGCAGGAGCATGCTTTCTGCAGTCAGTATCTGTGTTGGTTTACCAAACAGCATCACAGCTCCTTTCATTCATACCATTAAAGGGAAAATAGTGGGATCATAGACATTGAGAGGGGAGTGTATTAGTAAGGTCAGATTGGACATCACTTGACAGAAAGCACAAAAGTAGCCTGATCAGGTACAGAAGAATGGTGGTCTTTGCTACTTACCTAAGACATTTTTCTGATGTTTTATTAGTTTGCTTGTTTGTTTTAATAAGTGTTTTTAATCCTTTTGATTTTCATCTAATAATCTAAAAATGCTTTTGCATCCTAACAAAGATGACTGTCTGCTGTGGCTGCTGAAACATAGAGGTTGCCTCAGAAGAATAGTGTGTTGCACAATTTCCTCTGCTGTAGAGACTGGGATTATCAAATAATACAGTTGAACTAAAGTCACCCCCTGGAAGTGTGAAGGAAACAAACTGACAGGGGCAGAAGCACAGTAACTTTACAGCCCTAAAGCAGTAAAACAAGTCTTTACTACATGTCCATCCAGTTGAGGTGGTTAACCAGACTTTTTCTCTTTCCTGCTGGTTTCCTCTTCCTGCTTCTTTTGCACCTCTTGCTGCTAATTTGTTAGTCAGGCGAGAAACTGGGTTGTTGCTCTTGGTACACAGTCACTAATTCCTTTCCCAGTCTCTAAATTTTTAGTGACTTGGTGACTGTATTTTCCTCACCACCTTCTAGCTTCAGCTGTCTCAAGCAGGGCCAAAACCCATCAGTGTCTCACACAGCCTCTGAGTTCCTTTCCTCTGCTTATTCTTCTTGATGGGGCTTTAATTTGGGTTTTGTCCAAAAAGCCATCCACTGAATTTCTTGTCCTGCCCAAAGTATATTTCCAAACCGTTCATGATAGCCAGACATAACAGCTGTCTGAGAAAGATTACGGCTGAATTCGTAGACAGATGTTGATGCAAGCAGTAGGAGCCGATGGTGCAAGTTTTGGGTCACTGCTGGTGTTCCTGGAAGACCTGGGAGCACCACTCTCCTTGTCTGGCCATCCTGGGGGGATCTGGAGAACGAGTGAGTGCTTATTGCTGTGACGGGTTTGAGTGCAGAGCCCGCTGGACCTAGAAGCTGGAGATAACTTCAGTGTGAGGTTTGAGCTGAGCATAAGGAAAACCATCCTTAGTCTAGGGCTCTGCAAGTCTTGGCTTTCTTCTGCAGCTAAATGTTACCCCTAAAAAGTCACACACACGCACACAAAAAAAGCCACCCCCAGAAAAGAACGAAAACACAAGATAAGCCTCTTGAAGCTTGTGTTTTAGCTGCTGGGAATACTTATATGCAGCAAATAAATAATTAAGCTGTTCCTGGTTCCTTTTCCTGGGCTGAGAGAGAATGCTGCACTTTAGGTCTGCTTAGGATATTATTTTGGCTATAGCAGATTGCAGAAAAGCGCTGCAAGACTTGAATGCCTTTCCAAACTCTTCAAAATGAGGTAAGAGAAATAAAATTAGGAAGATCTGTGAGAAAACTGTACAATGTGAAGGACTCTGTTGTTAGAAACCTTTTAATTATTGCAAAGATAAGACTTACCAAGCCATGGCATAGATCACCACCTAACCAACTTTTGCACAAACTAAACTGACTTCTACTTCTTACTACTAAGCATTTGTGTCAACAGAAACCTGGTCAACAAGAGTCCCTTCAAATCTGCCCCATCAAAAATGGCCTGATCAAAAGTGGTTTACTTGAAGTAGGGAGACCTTTTCAGTCCTAGAAATGTCTGATCTGACGCTTTAGCAGTATGAGAAATAACAGACCCTCAAGATTCAGCAGTTACTTCTCCAACTCAGCTAATTTTTACGTCATTTTTATTCTGTGCTGTCCTTTGATCATTAATTTTGCAATGCATGATTTTAGATTTAAATGTTGTTTCTCCTTTCATCTAGTGCAAACCAAAGGAAAATAACCTTGGAACTTTTGTTGACCTGAGTGCAAGCAGTTTCCACCTTTTTCTTCTTTCCCTTCTCCCAAAAGCTGCCACGAAGTCACATATCAGGCTTTTATAGCTGATTTTTCCTTTGTGGCTTTTTAATTGTTCAAGTGCAGCTGTGTTTTCATTTTCCTGTGAATTTTTTTTTTTATTATTTTATTTTCCCTTGGGAACCATCTTTTTTCATTAAAACCAGTTTGCTGACCAACTCTTCTGCTATGTTGTGGTGAAAGAGCTGGTGGTGAAGGCTATATTTGTTATGCTGTCTAGAGTTTTGTTTTCTGCTTCATTCTAGAGACCTTATGATGTTTTGGGTTTGTTGAGGTATTTTCAATGAGTTCAGTATGCCTTCACCCTTCAAAACTATTTTTCTTCCAACGTGGATGAGGAAGGTTTGCAGATGATAGTATCATTGGAATTTTGCCACTTGAACCATATGACTTTACTGTTTGAAACAGGTATCACTCCTCTTGATGCTCCTCTTAAGTATCCCAGTGCATCCAGATGGAAATTTTAATGTTTAATTAAACTTTTATAGGTGGTTTTTCACTCTTGTGTACGTGGAGCATAAGCAGTTTGGACTCATCTTTCTTTCTCAATTTTGTCACAGTCACGTTCTGTCTAGTTAGTGAATGGGTATTTACCTATATGAACACACTGCTGGGTAATGTCTCCCGTGTTCCTTTTCTTTCCCATATCCTCAGTGTTTCCATTTTCTTTCCATTAATCACACAAATATAGATAAATGTGTGATGTGTGGGGAATTCTGTGTCTTCCTCAAAGTTGCCATGCTTAGTTGCCATGCTTAGCTGTATTAGCGGCCAAATCTTCACCCCTGAACTTCAAAGACAGTAAATTATTATGTGTCAAGTAGCTGAGAGGCAGAAAGTAATAAACATTATTGGGATGTTCATGAGGTCATGAGGTTCATCATTGTCTGAGCATTTTAGTAATGTGCTGTAAATGCTCTCTCCATCTTTTTTTTTAAGGCAATACCAAGAAACAGGATAGAGCATAGGCAAGATGCTTCTTGGAACTGTCTAGGAATATAATGCAAATTAACAAGGGAATTTTAATATTTAAAGGGACTCAGTAGACCACTCCCCCACACCCTCTCCAAGAATGGCTGATGGGTGTGCTCCTGGGCCACCAAACATGCTTTTCTTGCAATGAAGTTAATCTGTAATGTGTGAGACAGCGTTAGATTTTTGTGTGCCACATAATCTCCAGTGCACAAAAGATCTTCCCTCACATAGGGGTGAATGTCATCCTTCATTTTAAAGAGTATGTCTGCATGGAGAAATGTTGCATTTGACAGTTCTGCACTCTGTATTTTCTAGTTCAGCACAGTAATAGGTGTGTCTAACAGAGTGACTTGTATTTCAAATACCTGTTAGATGTGTGATCTTAACTCCCATAAGGCATCATATCCTCTGAGCGAAGCCCAAACAGAACAGCAAGAGTTTGCTAGCATGTAACTCTTTCCTCTTGGACATCATGTACATTAGATGTGCTGATGAGATGGTGACCTAATTTGATGGTTTATGATTTATTTTACTTACCCTCTGTTATTCAAATGAATGATTGTTTTGCTCCATTTTTGCCCCTGTTATTCTGTGGGTCCCTGCCTTTCTCTGCTTCTTAGATCTTATCTTCTTGAAATAATTGTCTTTATAAATTTTGGCCTGCCTGTTTCCCGAGTGTGTTTGTTTACATGGGAAGGGTATTTTATATATTCTACAGGACTTAAATAAACAGCCCTAATCTTCTAACAATGTGTTTTAAAGTCAAAACCAGAATTGGATTTCTTACCTAAATCATATATGTTTTACTGCCAACCATTATGACATTATCTCCTGGAAATGTTGTGTGTTTTCACACAATTGGCAACAAACTGTTTATTAATCCTGTGTCCAAGTTGTTTCATCTGGTTTTAATCTGCTCTCTTCAGGTGATTTGGATGGTAGGGGACGAGTCTGGTCAGGAGGCACAGTCATAACTAGAGCCCCTGCCTACAGCCCTCCAGATGGTTCACCAACTGCCTTTAGACCATGGGTTTACTTGTGAGGAAAGAGATAAGCCAGTAGAGATCATCTTCCCAACAGGGAGATGTTTCACCACCTTCTCCCATGACTCTTTACTACATCCTTTTTTTTTTTTTGACCCTCCTTCTTCATTGATTCTTTAACAGCCAGTTTTTTTTTTTTGTTTTCCTCCTAACTCTGCAATAGGGAACTCACAGGGAATAATGCAAGTGAACCCAAAACATTTGCAGTTGGAAATACTCTACTTACTAATGGACTGCTTTGCTTTTTGTTCCACAGTTCTCATGTCCTCTGTGGTTCTCATGTCTTCAGTATTTAAGAACCTCAGACGAATTCCTTAATTTATTTGCGTACTGATGTCTGTTCTCTTGTTTAAATAAGCTGCAGTTGACACAGTCAAATGGAGGCAAGTGTTTATATAAATAGATTTGTGCCTCCCTGGTTGTGAGACGGGATGAGTGCCAGGGCTGCCTCTGATGTGGGACACTGCAGTCATCGGGGTGCTCTGGCTTGTTCTCAGCTGCCTCCCAGCTGATGGGAAGAGCAAATCTTGGAGAGCTTCCAGCCCTGACTCTCGCCTGGCTGACAAAAAGCTGCTCTGCTCTTCAGCCTTGGTTCGTGGGGCAGCACGGGCAGGACTGGCTCAAGCGGGCCATGACATTAGGCTTCACGTTGGCCGTATTTGTAAGATTTGCCTCCTGTTCTGTAATATCCCCCATAGATGTCTGCGGTGCAGTCTGGTCTCCTGTTTTTACAGCTGTTTTCTATGAGTTTTCTCAGGGTTTTATTGATGGGTCATTTTTGTTTGTTATCTAAGCCTCAATTTGTTCTAGAATATGACGATATGAGTAGCTTTCTGTGGAAACTGTGATGTATGTTCATTTGAAGCCTGATACCAGTATCTCCTTTGCTTGCTGTACTGTTTATCAGCCACTAAAACTAAAAACTTTAAAAAAACCAAAACCCTAAGATGAACTGCTTTCAGTTGAATTCCAAAATGCAAGCAGTTTTCCACAGAACTATTAACTACTGAGTCCTGTTACTTCATTTCACGTCTTGACAAGTGACTAAGTCTTGTTATCAGTAATAATAATAAATAATGGGGATGTCCCATTCTTACCCATGAGATAATACAAATGTTTTAGGATTGCCAAGATCTTTCATACGTAGTGTCACCATCAGAGAATGCTGCTGTTGTTTCTTTATCTCTGCTCTTTGTCTGCTGACTTAACACAGTCCACATTGTAACTCGTTTGCTAATAAAGAATTTAGCTCGTATTACTTTCCATCTGAGGTACCACGGAGGTTTGTAATATGGCAACATATCTGCTTGCAGGTTGCTTTGTTCTCTTTTGTTCAAATCCAAAATATCCCATAGGTTTCTTGATACGAAAAGGTCCTGTGGTAGAAGCGCACTATCTCCCCTCCAAAGTAACTTCTGACGGTTTTGCTGAGCCTTTGGGTTTAAAGTTTATTAATCATTTTGAGCGTTTCTTACATTCTTCACCTTCAGCATGCTAGAGAAGGTGTATCATATAGTTTATCCAGGCAGCCCGGTTATGCATTGAAGATGCTATGTTTGTCTTCCTGATACTGAACTAAGGTGGGTTTGGTTTATTTTTTATTGAAACAAACTTATCTAAGTTTGCTAATCCTAGAAAGTTACTTATTTTATAAAAGATAAGGCAATAATATAATAATCCGTAGCACTGTGAGAAGTTATATTATGATATGATGGTGCTATTTTTTAATTTCTTGCTTGGAATGCTGAATACGTTTGGGAATTTAAAGCAAGAATGATACATTGCCTCTTTTCCTAACTTTACAAGAGTTGGAGTTCATAACTTCCCCTCTGAAGAGCCGCATAGGTATCAGGTCGTGCCTGTTAGTTCATCTGTGGTTTTCAGGGGGAAAGGCTTTCTTTTCAGATTTAGGGAGTATCATCTGCTGCAGGAAAGATGCTTGTTATAAATCACAGAAAACATATCAAGACAACTGCTGCCTGGCCAGAATGAGTCCTCATACTGCTGTTTGAGCAACAGTGCAATAACATCCTTTGACAGGGACCCCTGGAAAAATTCCTCCACTGTGCGGCAAGCGCTGAAGCCCTTCAGTGGAACAGTGAGATGGTATGGAGGCTCAGTGCACTGAAAGGGGTACATCTTTAGATCACTGAATTTTCTAGGCCTTTTTCATGGAGCGAATGAATTTTTAATAATGCTGAATGAGCAAGACAGTGGACTTAGAAGGCAAATTTGAACGTTGCTGAAAACGATGTTTCTGCTTTAAAGACTCAGAGCTTCAGACACAGAACCCCAGAGATCGTTCAAATTCTTTCTTTTGCCTTTTCCTATGAGAAGAAGGGAAGTATTAGTGAGCTGTGGGCCATATCTTAGGATTCTGGAGATGCAAGCAGACCAGAGCAGTTTCTGATTTATGCTGCCTTGCAATGATCCACTACAGCTCATTTGCTAGCAGCAGATAGCCAGAGTACAAAAGCTAGCTAAGCCAGGGCTGGAAATGGAAATGTCAGGAGATGGGCTGTGTGCTTCTGGAAGTCTTTTAGTCAGAGCAGGTCTGCGCTGACAGGTCCATCCGCTTTGCATGTCTCTGGTGTCAGGGGGACAACAAGGCAGAAAAACCACACAAGTCCAGAATGGAGACAACTTCTCTCTGCTGAGTGACAGAAGCTCTGTGAATACTCAGCCTGGCTGTAGGCATTCGGGGGCGGATGTGTGGACGCTTGTGCTGAAGGGGCTGGCAACCCCTTCTCCAGCTGAGGTTAAGCATGCACAAAATGGAATTGTTTCTTCCTTCCTGCAAGTCATCGCTTGCCATGTTGGCAAGGCATGGAGGAAATTAGCTGTGCTCTCAGTGCTGCCTCTCTGCTCTGTGGAGAGCAGAACTAAGTGTTTGTCAGTTTGGGGAGAAAAAGTACTATCTAAAGCACTCTCCTCTCAATTATTGGAGTTTTGTAATTGAATCAACTGGCTGGACTTGACATCTCAGGCAGTTTTTAGGGAGGTGTTATGTAGGTCCTGTATGATCACCGGATTAACAATTAAAATACATCTCTGACAGTCTGTTTGAAAATGTATATTAAAAAATGCCCTAACCATAGAATTTATTTTGCAAGAATTTTCTAAGCACAGATCTCTATGTACAGAGCCGCTGTTATTCCTGCTAAGCCCCAGAATTTACTATTTCATTCTTAGTTAATATGCTAGCAAAATATTTACTTGGAGATGTGATTCATGCTGACTAATAGGATCAGCCTAATAGAGACCAAAGCTAAATAATAAAAATAAAGTTTAAAGTTGCCTGGGTTTGGTTTTGGTGGGTTGGTTGTTGGTTCCAGGTTTTTGGAGGGGAAGGGAAGGCAGGGGTTTAGAATGGTAAAATGCCCTGTGTGCAGTTAAGGGCAGATAGAAGTTAAGATAGGGCAGAAGTGAATGTGACCCATCGGCTAGCATGGGTCTCACTAACCAGTGGCCGGGAAAGGATGGCAGTGGCTCAGAGCCAGCCTACTGTTTGAGTACTCATTTGTAGCTAATTAAATAACAGATGATTGTTGGTGTCAGTAGGAAATGGGCCTTGCATCAATAAACATTTTAAGTGCTCTGCTATTATCTTAATTTTAAAATGTTGAAGTACCTCCTGGAAAACCAATCAAATTTAAAGCAGCAGAATGAACTAACTCTGTTTTATGCAGGATTTTGGTTATTTATTTTGACTGAAAATGAAAATAAGAGTATCAACATGTCAGACTGACCTCTTAGCTGTGGAAAAAATCTGAGGTCACCTTTCCCAAGAGATCTGCCCAGATTTGCAGATCCTGGAGATGCTCAGAGCTACCAGCCTGCCACAGCCTGAAGACTGAGCTGGTCACAGCTCTTAGAGATGATTTCTTTTTTTCCTGGTAGCCCAGGGCAGTCTTCTGGAAGCTAGATTTTAAGACCAATTTGAAAACTGGCTTCCTCAATAGAAGCCTGATAAGCTCTTAAGGAATCAACAGAAGAAACTGTGGGATTGAATAGTGGCCCGTGGCACCCATTCCTGGCTCCCCAGGAAACCTTTCTCCAAGTCAGGCTCCAGCAAACATTTTGATTTCAACCAACCAGCCGATCAGAATGAAAAGTGGCATTCTGAGTAGTTCCTGGCAATAAGCTTTTGGCCTGCAAGTCATAAATGCATTTTTTTTCCTCTGGTGATTGAAAAGAAAACTTCTTTTCCCATGAAGATGTTAAGGAAAATTCTTACTTTCAAAGGAGATGCCTCTAAACCGTGTGTGTAGACTGTGGGGACATCTGCTGGGACGCTGGGAAATGGCAGGCTTCAAATTGTGTATTCATGGTGGAACGAGCCGAGCATCAGTATGTCAAAAATTGTTAATGTTGCATCATTTTCTCAAGGCTGAGAAGTTCATATTTTACCCAAAAAGGAAACTCGGTGCCCATATCACAGTGTTTTCATGCTCATCACTCCAGGAGAACATTTAAGGCCCTTAAAAGAACATACAGGCATGACCCTCTTCATTTAAAAACTGTATTTTGGTCACACACAAAAAATAATATCTGTAAACCAGAAGAAATCTCTGGAAATTCCTTGTAATCATGGGTAAGCCAAGAGAAGCTGGCATGTCCCATGAGGCAGACCAGCTCAGTCAGCCCCAACCACATAACAGCGTTCTGCAGCTTCCTGTGGTACCCTCAGGATGGAAACGCTCTTTTTGCAGCTGGAAATGAAAAACACCTTCCCTCCCATCTACCAGCCCTTGCAGTGGCTGTCTGAGGGCCAGCAGAGGAGCTTCGGTGGTGGGACTGGCACAGCTATGTGTTGCCATGTTACAGTATCATCTGAAGCATTACACTGAGTTTCTCATTCTTAAAATTAAGCAGAAGCACCATTACAAGAACTAATCCTGGCTCGAATCCAATCATATCCGCAGTCCTAATTGAGTCGGTCTCACCAAATTGTAGAATTCGGTGGAATTATGGAATGAATTTTATCTGATGCTTCAGTACAGTCTTAATTAACTTGCTCTGGTTAAGGAACTTTCCATCTTACCAGTTGGGAAAGCTGTGGCTGGGGACGTGATACATTTCTATTCTGGCTATTTGGTTAAAATTACATTTGGCTTTCCATTTTCCTTGTGTACTTCCCTTTATATCCCTGTATCATCTGTGTTTTCCTCCTCCCTGAAATTGTAAGGTGTTTGAGGGGCTGGCACCTCAAATGCTGCTTCTTCAGGCACAGGAATAAAAGGAAATCCCTTCTGCTGAAATCTTCAGGTGCCTGTGTACAGATAAAGGTGCACGTATTTAGACAACGAGTATAATTTTCACAAATTCTGTCCCCTTCTTGCCCCACACTCCATGTTACTTAGACTCAGCTCCAATCCTCTTTGCAGCCCACTCAGTCAGTGATGCTCTGTGGCCCTTTTTCCTGCATCTGTCAATATGCCTTTGGAAACCCTGTTGGAAATCAATGGCTGGAAATTGCTGGTATAGATCAGAGCAAAAGTTGTTTCACAGCTGGGGAAATTTTGTTAATGCAAAAACAGTGCACTGGACATCTGGTTAGAATTAATTTTATTCCATCCTTAAGCCTGAGTGACTTAAATGTGAAAAATGTGGAGCAAAATAGAAGTTCTCCCATAGTCTATATGCTCCCTTGTATAGTACTGTATAGTACTCTGTACTTTTAGACAAGAGTAAAGCTAAAAAATCTCAGAGAAAATATTTTTGTTTTTCTAAGATACAAATCCTTGCTGCCCTGGCACATCTTTCTTTAATGTTTCCTGTCTAAATATATTTATGTATTATCTTTGGTAACTTTAAGCATTTGACCAGTAGTTAACTGGTAAAACTGCTGTACAGATGCTTCAAAGAGGAAATTAATGGTGCTTTCATATAATTGTTAAGAGAGTAGCATTCTGTTTTTTAAAGTAAAAATACTGAATTTAGTTTACCCACTGCTTAGAGAAATAGATTAGGCCTAAATTATCCTACACGTGTTAGCTGTATGCAGTGTAACATGGTCTAATGTGGTATTTGGCGATAGACACAAAAGTAGAAACGAGAATTACAGATTCATTAAGGTTGGAAAAGACCTCCAAGATCATCCAGTCCAACCATCCCCCTACCACCTATATTACTAACTAAACCATGTCCCTAAGTATCTCATCCAACCTTTCCTTGAGTACCCCAAGGGAAGGTGACTCCACCACCTCCCAGGGCAACCCGTTCCAATGCCTGACCACTCCTTCTGAGAAGAAATTTCCCCTAATTTCTAACCTGAACCTCCCCTGGCACAACTTGCAGCCATTCCCTTTGTCCTATTGCTAGTTAACTGCAAGAAGAGGCTGGTCCCCAGCTCACCACAACCTCCTTTCAGGTAGTTGCAGAGAGCAATAAGGTCTCCCCTGAGCCTCCTCTTCTCCAGGTTAAACAGTCTCTCAGCCACTCCTTGTAAGACTTGTGTTCCAGACTCTTCACCAGCTTCATTGCCTTTCTCTGGACAGGGCCTCGATGTCTTTCTTGTAGTGAGGACATGTTAAACCAGATACTTTGTAAACTGATTGTCCCAGGATATTAGGTTCCATTAAACTTATAATAAATCTCTTTTTTTTTTCCCTTCCTCAGGGGCGTGCCTCACTCACATCTGAGAAGCAACGTTTTGCCCATGAGCATGACGAAATGAAAAACCTAGAAGATATTGTTAGAGATATAAAACCATCCGTGCTAATAGGTAATTTCTTTTTACTTTAAAGCAATGACCTTATTCTTTGCTGGAAAAAATGGGGATGTGGCTTTGTGTGAAGACAAGATCAGGTTCCTCTGAACAGAGTTTACCTTTGTGTGTTTTTAGAAAACACTAGATGCATAATGGCCTCTATTAAGCAGCCGAACAAATAGTAACTATCCAGGCATGTAACGCTGCTTTCACTCCAAGCCAGCCATTTTACAGGGGGGAGTGATCCAACTTGGTTTCAACATCTGAGGGAAAACCTTATCACCTTCCAAAATTACTTCTGATTTAATGGGGATGGTGTAATACCTCAAACTCAGACTGAGAAAACTGAGCTAAGCACATGTAAAGCTGTGCAAACACGAGCATGCTGTAGCTGAATCTCCTTTCCCCTCATATTCAGGTCCTTAGCCACCGTTCCTTTGTGCAGGCCAAAGCACAGATTTTTACAACTACTGTTTTTTTATAAAAGCTGCAGGATTTGGGATCTCAGTAAAAGATTGCTCAGGTCTCTACAGTTTAGTAATAACTAAACAGTTTCAGCAATGAACTGCAAGTACTCTTAAATATATATTTTTTAATATGTAATACTCGAGAATTCATCTATCTGGCTAGTAAAATCATTCCTCAGATGCTGGAAAATCTGCAATGCCAGTGAAAATTTTCCTATTTTAAGAGCTATGTTTTTGGCTCTGCCTAGGCAATCTGATCCCTGGTCAGTAAAATCTGCATTTTCACAGTGATCATGAAGGAGGGAAATAAAGCTTGCCTTTTTCTATGCTTCTTAAAGAACTGACTGCAGGACAGAGACCGAGTGGTCTAAACTATTTTGTTTTTTATAATTTTACTGTATACAAGGCTGGAAAAGCTAGCAGAGCAGAAGAAGAGATTGAATGATCCATGATATTTATCTAGATATAAGTGTGTGGATGCTCATTTGTGCATGACCGATGAGAGGTCAGAGTACCGACCCAAGAGAGACCCTCTCATGGCCCAGGTTTGAACCTGTTCCTACTCCCCCAAGAAAGGCAACAGCTTTTTTCCAGCTGTTGGACCTTGGATGCTGTTTGGAGAGCAGAGCAGGGCACCAGGAATCTCGGGGCTCTGAACAGGAAGAAGGCTACACAAGTTAAGTGATAGGGACCTCCCTGAACATAAAGATGCTTAGTTTTGCCCTCAGGTCTGTTTATCTGTTTCTCACTATAGGTGTGAAAAGAAAGGAACTGATCCTGGGATTCCCAGCTCTTGTATATTGGGCAGAAATACAGGTGTATTGGCATCTCAAAAACATCACACACACACCTTTTTGGTTGTGGGTACAGTATGGAGAATAGAAAAGTATCTCTGGTTGGATGGAAAGGGACATATTAAAAAAAAAAGTGTTGCTGTCAGGGAAGCCTTGGGCTCAAAATTGGGGTTATTCAGGAGCTGAGGCTGGCGATGACAGAACAATCAGCTGTGGAAGGCAGAGACTCTACTCATCATGTCAGAAAATACCTGAAATCTGACACACTGGATTTGGGAGAAACTATCCAGCCTATTGCAAGACACTTACAGGAGACAGAGTTGTACCTTTCTACCCCTTACTGGATTTGCCTGCAGGTCAGGTGATAGGTTTCTGTTTTATATAAAGGGCCTGAGAAAACAGAAGTGAGAAATTGACCAAACTGTGAATAGGGGTGAATAGGTACTCCCTTATATTAGGGATAATACTGAACTTTCACCGTTGAAAAGTCTTTTATATAAAATTTTATTTTAACCACATTTCAGGAAAAAGGTTGAACTCCATTTTACTAGGGGGATGTGCAATGAAAGGAGCTCTGTTATTTTTAAAAGTGACATGCATGTCTTACCTTGACCTGATTGTATTTGCCTGCTTGTTATGTGTGTGTTTTTCTTCTCTAGGCGTTGCTGCAATTGGTGGTGCTTTTACTAAACAAATTCTTCAGGACATGGCTGCTTTAAACAAACGTCCTATTATTTTTGCTCTCAGCAATCCTACCAGCAAAGCAGAATGCACTGCTGAGCAGTGCTACAAATACACAGAGGTAACCAAAGATTAACATCTCTCCACTTCACTCAGCGAAAAGTAAATTGAGAGGAAAACAGAGGGTGGAACAGCAAGTAATAAGCACGTGTGTAGGTAAAATGAGTTAAATGAAGTAACAGAATTTTCAGATTTTAGCAAGACAATTTTACTGAAGTCCAGACATGCTTACTCCCTCATAAACACATTTAATAGCTTTGGTGTCAGGCAAGACTCATAGTCTTTATTATAAGCGAAGCATCAGTAACTGTCAATCATTAAAGCGTGTGCCTGTTTTTGAACTGTAATATAATTTTGTAATCTCTACACACAGTGGCATGCTTTTCAGCTGCGATTTTTATAAATACTCTTAGATAAATACACCAAATAGAATCACTAAAATAATTCTTTATTAAGAGCTAGGGTAATTGTATCCTTTTACAAAGATTTCTATTCTGGAAACATAGGTGAAAATTAAGAGAACTGTGCTTGGTTATTTATTGTTGTGTCATAGAAGTGCTAACAAACCTGCTCTCCTGTAATTCAGTCTAGAATTTGAAATGTGTGAAGACCTGACTGTATGTGTTTCACGGTGCACTGTGTTTAGATTTCTTGTCCAATACAGGGCAGTTTGAATGCCAGTTTGTCAGTGTTTAAAAGACAAATTTAGCATGCCCGTTCCCCGCTGCACAGGACGCAATTACAGCGCAGTGCGGGAGCCAGGCACGCGGCCTACGTGGAGGCTTGGTTAGAGCGGGTAGTGGCATCTGGTAGGCAGAGCAAAAGGCACACTGAAGTATTTGATCTGTCACCAAAACGTATAATAAACCGGCCACGATAATACTGCACGACACCAAAACAAACAGAATATCCCTCTGAGGAGCTGAATAGCAGCAGTGGCCTATTTTAAAATGCATGAATCCCGTTCTCTAAAATAGGCATAGATATTTCTGATACAAAGTGCCTCTGATGTATTTAACAGTGACATTTATCACTTCAGCAGCGCTAGCATAAATAAAGGCTGGCTTTTCTTCCCCACCTAAATTTACTGCTTAAATTCAAGGGTGCTCCCTCCCTAGCAAGGACAGAGCCAGGGACCTCTGGGCTGCGGATGTAGAGCCTGTACAGTGCCACTCCCCTCATTAGCCCGAAACTGCACTGCCTGCTCTAGCAATTACTTCTCTCTCCTTGTTTATCAGGAATGATCTGGGGAGAACCTGGATAGTAGCACTGCAGATGAGTCACCTCTGAGGTGCCTCTTCTGCCACCCTTGAACAGCACTTGATGGAGCTGGTATCTGCTCCCATCAGGGTGTTCCTCAGCCCAGAGGAACAGTGAGACGCCATGAGACTTGCAGCTCCCTTGCAGCCCATCTCTCAGTACTCCCATGGTATCACACCTCTGAACGTGCTTGCTACACCAGGGCTAATATTTCTCTTAACTAATGATGAGCTGTCAGCAACATGAGCCCTGTTGCCACGTCTGGGTCACCCCACAGGCTTCTGTTCCTGCCCGCAGCTGCCTGATGCACGCTGTGTGCCAGCATGGAGCTACACCTGTGCTTGGGTCCTGGGAAGAGATTTAGAGGTCCCATGTGAACTACCAACATAAAATGAGTTAGTGCCTGAGTCGTTGCCCTCACCCCAGTTCCATATATATGATGTTCCTGTCAGTCTGTTAGCTGTGGAGTGGGCGCAGGGGTCTGAAGAGGGGAGATTGGGAGGAGCAGAGAGCTCTGCCTGTCCTCGCAGCTCCTTAGAAATTGCCACATCCAAAAGTGCAAAATTTAGTGGCCTTTTCTTGGATGATCTGCTGATGGGGAAAAAAAAAAAGATCTAGCAGCATCACTCGTTGCTACTGTGACAGTGTTGTCCACTGAGTTTTACAGCTCTGGGTATATACCTTCTTCCCATGGACCCTTCTTCTGGCATGGACGCACAAAGTGAATAATGAGTGCTGGCTTTCACTTTCTCCTCCTTTAAATTGTACTGTTGTCTCTTACCTGAACAAGGCAGATGGTATGCTCTGACATCAAGGTAGTGCCAGAGATTTGCCAGTGATCTCTAGGGTCAGAGTCCTGATGCTTTTGAGCTGTAACACCCTCTCAGAAGAGATATTAAATAGATGCAACCCAGCTTCCACAGTGGCAGACATTTAAATGGATGTGTGAAATACTTCAATGAGTCCTTGCAATTAACGTGCTTTCTTTGGCTTTCTTGTTACAATTCAGGGACGTGGGATTTTTGCCAGTGGAAGCCCTTTTGATCCCGTCACTCTTCCAAGTGGACAAACTCTCTATCCTGGACAGGGTAACAATTCCTACGTGTTTCCAGGAGTTGCCCTTGGTGTTATTTCATGTGGACAGAAACATATTGGAGAGGACGTGTTCCTCACAACTGCTGAGGTATTGTGTTAAAAATTATTGAAATTCATTAATTTATTAAGGAGGTAATAATCAACAGTGAAACAGAAGTAATGAAATGCTGTCTTTCAAATTGGAAACATAGCACTTTCTGTGCAAGGTCTTTATCTGTAACGTGTGGGGGTTTTATACATTCTTTATACTTGTTTGGACAAGTTATTCTTAAAAAGCTAATACTTGATCCAAAGGTCATCTGACATAAACTTCACCTTCTGTTGGCAAGGAAAAAAGAGAAAGGCTTCAGTACCGTGTTATCACAGGTGAATGCACACATGTACAGTTTGCATACGTAAGCACATTGGTTTGATACTAGATTGAAAGGAACTATATTTGGGCGTAGCTTTTCAGTGACTTTTGGGGGGTGTTTTGCTTTCAAAAATTATTTTAATTTCTTTTAGCTTTTTGATATTTTTGAGTAGAGCTGTTGACATAATTTTTTCGTGGTCCTCCCTTCTCAGTGTCTGGGGAAAGTGCCCCACTTCTTCACACCACAGTTTGACACAATTGCTGTGTTATTCCCATATTCTTTCTTATCCTTTTATGCAGTGATTTGGTTCTTTCTTCTGGAAGTTTTTTTACAATCTTTGTTCTGACGTTATCCAGTATGTCATCTCTCCTCCTTTACCTGTGCTCAATGGGCAAGAGGTGAACAGAGAGCAAACACTTTTGGTTCTAGGAGTCACTCAGCACTGACTTCAAGTGATTGTTCAAAATCTGACTGCCTTACAGTATGGTATTGTCAATGCATGAGATTGTATCTTCAGCACATACGGGAGGAGGATCTGGCCTTTAATATTTTAGCATCCTTATTCAAAAAAAGTAAGCTACCAGCAGTAGTTGAAATCAAATGCTTAACAGGTTATTTATTTTTAAATAAAACAGTAAGTCAATCTTTCTGTGGCTGTTTCTCACTTAAGAAAATTGTCATTTTCTGTGCTTTTCTGCATCCAGCATCTTTGCTCCTCATCCACTGTAGCATCATAGCACCCTTACCACTCCTTCCTCTGACCCTTTCTATCTCACCCCCTTCTGTTGGTTCTGGTCTCAGCTGGCACCAAGAGCAATGCAATAGGGACTCAGCTTCCTTCTTTTGAGCGATGTGAAATCCAGTGATGCTCAAGCTTGGCTACTCTGCTCCCAGGAATGCGCTTCCAAGCTCATCCTGTTTAGAAAGAGCCCAGGCTCACTATAGGCAGTGATTAGAGAGCCCTAAGCAGTGCATGAGGGTCTGACCTCATCCATGCAAAGTCATTAAATGCCTGACGCTTTCTGTGTTTTTCCAAGGCTATGGAAGCAAGGAAGAAGGCTAGCTTCAGTTCACCAAGTTAACTCTAATTAATTGAGATGCACCTCAGTGGCAATTTCTACTCAGTCCAGTTCATACACATTAAAATCCACAGCACTTATTGAAAGTGCAGTGTCCTGATCTTCAAAGAAGCTGTGTAAGCACACTTGGAGATACAAGTGTAGTGTAGGTTGCATGCAGAGATTATCAACTATTATGGAACGGTAACATAAAAAAAGAGAAGAAAAAGTTGCCCCAGATAGCACAAGTGAGTATGCCTGACTCAACTCTTGCAGCTTCTCTGAGGGATATTGCATTCCAGGATTCTTGCTCCTGGTGTCCTCTTCATGGATTAAAGGGACGAAAATCACCCTTAATTATCACTCAGAGGCAACTGATAGGCAACGTGATCCTGTGACTGGCAGTGTACGATATGAAGCTTCCTTAAGGCTGGGCACTCAACATGCTGCCCTTGCTGGATTTCTGAAGGTCATTTTTTTAAGGTGCATACTATGGCATCTTTAAAGTAGTTTGCTAGAAGCTTGCGCTCTGTAAGAAAGATATTCACAATTTCCATCTTTAAAATTAGTAAAAAGCCCAGACTGTCTCCACTGGCTTTAACCATCTTAGGAGGGGAACGATCCATCTCGTCAGTCTTCGGATAATTATATCCTGCCTTTAAATCGTCCCCTGTAATTTCAGCTGGGTATGGTGATCCCTGCTTGCTGGTCTAAAATGCTGTGTTAAACAGTTGTTTTATTTCATTCTAGAAGTTGTTTCATTTTGGGTTGGGTGAAATGGCTCCTATATATAGAGCACTGATGGATGAAAGGTGGCACGTATGTGTATTGAACTGTGTGTCGAGTGGCAGGCTACCAAGGAAAAAAAATCTGTTCCAAAGACAGACATTTAACTGAACAAAGAAACGTAACAGAGATGTAAAATGGTATCAGAAACTGTGAGGAAGCTTTTAAATTCTCTCTTGAGGTAGAGGTTCTCTGCTGCCTCTTCTTTTCTGGTAAAGGTTTTGTTACACAATTGCCTTCCTCTAATAAATCCCTAGAGAAGTCTGACATGTAAAACTGGGCTTTTTCTGACAGAGAAGGTCTGTGTTGGCAGTAAGACCAGTGGATTGCTACTGGCCATATGGCTGGAGTTGACAGCACTCACAGCTGGTCTCCTTACTGGTGTGAGAGGTGGTGTGTGACCGGGGCTTGGGTGAGCTACAGCTGGTTACTGAGCAAGGCAACAGCAGATGGATTTCGGAGGAGTCTTTGCCAGAAGAGGTGTCAGAGGTATGAAGACCGGGAGGGCTGCGTAGGCCCTTGCCTGAAGTTACAGAACGAAGCAAAGGGAAAAGTGCTTTTTGTTTGTTTTCTTGGCTTGTTTAATGGAAGGATAAAATCAAAATAGTTCTGTGTGAGTTTTAGAACAGTGGTTAGTATTCTCCATGTGACATGGAAGCACCCAAGATGCCGCAGAATTGAAAGCACCAAACCCACACATTTGAGACAGAGGGACCTTCTCGGACTGTGCCTACCAGTAGCTTACCTGAAAAAGGAAAGTATCAAAAATAAGTAGCTCAGGCTGCAGTCCTGCACCTCCTGTCTTCTTGCTTTGTCAGCTCTCCTACTAAACCTGTTAAGTCACAAATAGCTTATTGTAATGGCAACAAATTCTGCTTTCAGTGTTCTTTTCTTCCTGACAGGTAAAATAGAATGTAACTTTGATTTTGGGTGGTACGTCTAAGGTACTGTATGGTGTACTACCTCTTACTTGCAGGCAATTGCTGTGCGATGACAAGGGACATTACCTATTCTTCTAAGTCCTACCAAACACCACAAAAGGGACAGAGAATTATGAACTAATTAAATATTCTTGGCATGTGTGACCTACAGTTAAATTGCTCTAGAAATAATCCTGTTACATCCTTTCATTATAGAGAATACAACTGCCAAAAGTCGAGATGCCCCCACTTGCTTTATTGCTGTTTGTCCTGTCTTGGCTGCCTTTCATTTAGGTTCTGCAATAAGGCTTAGCTAAATTCTCTGTTAAAAACTTGAATTAATTAAAATTTAAACCATGAAAATAGCTGTACTGGGTAGGACCTGAAATCCAAACATCTCGGTATCTTCCTGTGCAAGTAATCAGTCTCAGAACCTGAGGAAAAGAGGATAAATAAGGGAATAATCCTTGTGCTGAAATGGTTTCTCAGCTTCTGGCAGCCTGTACTGTATGGCCTTCCTATGCTGGGAGTTTTATCCCTGTATGGATTTCTCTCTTATAAAGGAGCCTAGTGCTTTTTAAACATGTTTATACATTTGAACATCTTTTGGCAATTACTGTCACAATTTAATTATGAATTCTGTGGAAAAAGAAACTCTCCTCTTACTACTTCCTGCTGTCTGATGTTTTGGGTTCCCTATAGTGCCGTGAGAAAATTTCACCTTGAGTTGTCCTTTGTATTTTCTATCTTCTCTTCTTCTCTCCCAAGACTGTTTTATTATTTTTTGTCTCCTTGTACAAAAAAATAACCTCTTGATCATCCTTTGTATTCTTTATACCCCTCATTTTTCTATCCCATTCTTCTTTGAAGTAGGTGGAGCAAAAATGCATGCTGCTCAGAGCAGTGTTGCACTGGGGATTTACACATTGGTGTAATTACATCTTCTGTGCTGCCTCTTATTTTCTAAATGTTGATTTATCTTCTTTTTTCTCCCTGCCACTGAACTGATGCTCTCAAGGAGCATTTTTCAGAGACCACATGAAGAAGGTGTTGTTCATTATTCTCATTGAAAATGTACATTCCTGTGCTTTTGTGTAGTGTTTAATGCTGTTACTGGAGTATATCAGGAGAAATAGCATGGCACCTACACAGTTAAGCTTGCTATCTCTCCCACTCAGAGCACTGCCCGGATGTTTTGTGGTTTGCTTTCTATCAAACCCATCACAAAAAAGTACTCTACTCCTGAACCTTTCTTTTCAGCGATGCATTACACCAACAGCCACTTGCAGTTGATTTCTTCAGACTTCATCTTTCCTGCAAAACCCCATGAAACTGCTGACAGCAGAAATCTCATGTTGTAGGCTCCTCTTGACACATTGGGATCCACACCTTGTTTTATCCAGGGGCTGTGTACCATTTTTAAATAACCTAGTTGCGATTATGGGCAGTAAAAACTAGATTTTACGTTGTTTTAGCTCCCCCTAGTGTTTTAATCTCTGCTCTAGTTCTAAATATCAGATTAAAATGTAAACAGGGTTTTTTTTTCCTTTAGTAGTTATACTCAACAAGAGTATAATGTCTGGTTGCTCTTGTTGGCATTTGCACTCAAATGGGAAAACACTACACCTACCAGCATGCTGGGTAGCTTGCAGAACACAACATTGTTCCTCTATACAGTGTTTGCTCTTTAATTTGAACTATTTACCTACTTCTGGGGGAGAAGATGAATTAATGACAGACAGGCATCTCTTCTGATGCCACAGTAGTTGTTTGCAAGGTCCTAGTTCCCACATGGAACAGGAACTGTAGGAAACAGTTTGTGCCCTGTTTCAATTACCTTCCCAGTATGTTGCCTCACGAGTGCACTTCTTGCTTTCTCTTTGGGCCATTTAACAGTTTCATTTCACAGTATTTCCTGGACTTTTCTGGTGTTGTGGGAACCTCCTGATGGGTCCACCAGACACTATCCAGACCAGAGTTTTCCTTCCATCCAGAGAGTACCCCTGCAGGTCACATCACAGGGTGCTGTCTCGCACTCCTGGAACAGTCAGTGATTTGATTCCAACCTTTTGTTGTCTAAGCTGTAATTGCACAAGAATGTCTTGTTTCTCCTGAAGGGAAGATGAAGGATGCTTCTGCATTACTCTTCTATTTTGCATCAGAATGATCTTCTGGAGCACATCTCCCTGGTGTCCATACAAATTCCACCTTGGTCTTGGGTGGATGGGGGACACTTCTGGCTGACACTGAATGGAAGAATACACCACAGGAGCAAGCCTAATGTGCTAACAATCAATGGAAACTGCTTATAAACTGTAACAGAGTTAAGTTCTCTCTACAGGCAAATTCATGGCTGTAGAGAGAACCTCCTTTCCTTGTGACTGTTATGTGTTCCCACCTGTTCCAAGGGCACGTGACATCCCCTCCCCAGAGTCATTTTCTTTTGTACCAAAGCAAGATAGAGAAATTTGAAATTTGGATTCTGCTGATGCAAATCTCTCTTAATGTTTTCTAGTAGACTTGGTGGCTTTGGGTTGATGATTGGACTTGATGATCTCAGAGGTCTTTTCCAACCTTAAAGATTCTATAATTCTATGAATAATTTGTTTGGAGAATTGTAGTACAGAATGTTAGTGAAGGTAGCTATTAAAGACTGCATAAAGTAATTGTAATATATGCTTGGTTTTCTTAGAAGATACTTAGATTTGGTTCTAACTAGCAGCTCTCTAGAAGGTACAAAGGTGAGCAATTAAAGAAATGAAACCCCCGAATCCACCGAAGAGGTTGGTGAACTGGCATCACCTGATTCTCAGGCTCAGCAAGTCCCAGTCAGTCAGGATCACAACAGCCTGCTCAGCCACCAGTATTTATTAAAAGCATTTTATGCTTAAGGGACTCAGCTTTGTTCTCTGCACAGGATGGCCTAACCAACTGTCAGAGCAACAGGTGCTTCTGTAGTTTTAAAAGCTTTGACCCAACTAGAGTTGATGGCAGGAATTTGTATCTCACGGTGAATTCTTTGCTAGTTTATGTGTGTCATGAACATAGTCAAGGCTTGAGTAATCCTTATTGTCTCAGTGAGAAAAGGGTGTAACTCCCTTAATTTCTAGCTCTTGTGTAGCTACTCCTAAGGATAAGGATGGCTGTAAAAAACACTGCCTAGGTGGGTTAAGCAGTATCTGCATGATTTGCCAAAGTGGAACTGTTTCTTCACTTCTGTCTAATGCATCACTACAGCTGCACCTGCATTTCAAGTTAAGTGTCTGCTTTTTTTCTAGGTAATATCTCAGCAAGTTTCAGATGAGAATTTACAGGAAGGTCGTCTGTACCCTCCGTTAGTCACTATTCAGGACGTGTCGCTGAAGATTGCAGTGAGGGTAAGTCACTGTGGTCTTTGGTGGCTTCTTTTCTTCCCAGGCTTCCTACATAATCAGCATTTGATTTGATCAACTAACCCACTTTTGCACGAGTTGATGCTGGTTTATGTCAATCAATCTTGGACAAGCAGCACTTTCAAAATTGAGTTCATAAATGTATATGTAATTCAAATACAAGAAGGAAAGAGACAGAACTCTGTCAAGTGTTTGTGTCTGCAGAGCCCAAGCCGTACTGTCCAGCAGGCAGAAGCAGGTCCACAGGCTTATTGCAGTCATGCGAGCTGCGCAGCAGGCGGCTTTTGGCCCTTCCTGATTATCAGTTCCCTGTCAGAAGGGTAAATGTCACCCTGTGTCCAGGCACTGTTCCCTTTTGTCCCCATCCTTACTCTGCCCCTTCAAAATAGCTAACTGAGGGGATGCTTTAGCTTTATGGCTCTGGTTGGGGTCGGGGGTTGTTCAGTTGGTTTATACTGGTGCAGACATATTTTCAGTGACTGACTTAAACCTGCAGTTTCACAAGAAATTTGGCTGCTCTGGAGAAAAGAAGAGGAAGCTCTCAAATAATGTATTTATCTCAGGTCCCTCCTCGTTCTGTCTTCTAGGTTTTGGGTTTTTTCCCCCAGCATTTTAGGAGGTTATTTTGCTGGTTTTCTGTGGCTTTTTTTCTCCAACTGTTGTTTCCTCTCTTAGTCACCTGACTGTGAGTAACTCCACTTAATGCATAGACTTCTGAAGGAATAACAAGGAGCCCTCATGCATGAAACAGTTCCCCTTGCTTCAGTCATCGTGTGTAGTTTAAAAAAAAATAAATCCTTCTCAGCTCATGTCTTCTTAAGGAAGCAGTGACTCTTTTCTGTAGATGTCAAAATGTTGCCTACATTCCTCAGGCGAAACTGCCTGTGTTTGGCAGAAAGTGTGCTAGAAATTCCTCCTCGACTTGTGTGTGTGTTATAGAAAATACAGGAAAGGAAAATGTTTCCAAAAGATTCTTCCTGCCTGATCTCTGTGGAAACTTGATTCCTGCAAAAACATATTCTGGCTCACCCAGCCCAAGAGGTTTAGTGATGGCCTCTGCCTTTTCAGGAGAGGAATACTCTCCAAAGCTTTGGGCATACCAAACGTGGGGTATAAATCCAGAGTTTATGCAACAGTGATAATCATGAGCACAGACCTGAAGATGAACCCTTACGTAAAAACACCCAAAGTGCTTCTAAGCCAAACTGGGTTGGGCTTCAGATTAATCCTAGAAAGGAAGTCTGTATACAGTCATTTGGGGGCTCAGCTTCTCACTGCCTGAAAACTCCGCTGTTTCAAAGAGAGGGCTACGGGGAGCAGGAAGGAGACCATCTTCCGTCTACTCAGAGCAGGTGCATTTGCTGCTTCCCAAACAGAACTTGAAGCAGATCTTTCCAAACAGCACTGTCGTGTAAAACCAGCTTGTCAAACTGCTGGTTCATCAATAGGTCTCCACTCTGAAGATGCACATTGCTCAAGGAGGTGCTCTTCAGACATGAGAGGCTACTTTGATGTGTTGAGTGGGCTCCAGCCCTTCTGAACTTCATTTTTTTTGCAGCTATACTTATGATGAATAATTGATTCACTTAGGTGTGTTCTGGGTGAGGAAAGAGCAAGCAAATATTTGTACTTCCCCCAACCAACCCTAGAATTAAATCTGGACGCTGTGCAGGACTCGTTCTTTTCTTGTGAGTTTAAGAAATGTATTAGCAAACTGTGGCAAATAATAAACTCCTGTGATATGCATGGAGACTTTGAACAAATAATGCTTCTCTTAGAGTGGTTTGGGGATGGTAAACCAGGGTTACCTGAGGATGGGAAAGCAGAAATTGTACCTCAGTGGGTTTGTGGAATGTTTCATGCACTGCTGCACAATATAGGCTACAGTATTGCTGGGTTCTGAGGA
This sequence comes from Porphyrio hochstetteri, assembly GCA_020800305.1. Classification (NCBI taxonomy): domain Eukaryota; kingdom Metazoa; phylum Chordata; class Aves; order Gruiformes; family Rallidae; genus Porphyrio; species Porphyrio hochstetteri. Next base: position 88,142,153 of record CM036907.1, read on the forward strand.
GCACTGTTACCTGTAGTGCCAGAGAGTACTTTGTGTTCCAAAGTAGCATGAGACAGACTCGCTTAAACGCTGTCATCCTTTTCCTTGTCCTGTTCCCTGTATACCAGCCGGGATCCAGTGTGAATGTAGGTGACTGTCACGAGCGGAGAAGTTGAAGTCTCATCTGATTTTGCACTACTGCCTACTTTTAATCCTGTTAAATGTACTCAACTGTTTATCAGCACTAATTAGGATTTTAATGCATCTTTCTAGATCGCAGAAGAAGCCTACAGGAATAACACTGCCTCCACCTATCCTCAGCCCAAGGACCTAGAAGCCTTCATCCGCTCTCAGGTTTACAGTACTGATTACAACAGCTTCGTGGCCGACTCCTACACCTGGCCTGAAGAAGCCATGAAAGTGAAACTGTAAATATTTAATGCAGAATGAACAAACTAGCAGCAGTTATAAATCATTAAAATATTCAGAACATTTCTGCCTAGGAAGCCTAAGAATAGTTAATTTTTTAAGATGCAGAAAACTTTTTCTAAATTGTAATATTTGTTTAGAAACTCCAATCAAGGAAACACCTTAATTATACATCAGAAAATAAAAATTAATCTGAGAAATATATTTGTGGGTTTTGGTTATTTTGATTGTTGTTTCAATAGAGATATCCTACACTGCAGTTTGAGAGACGTTTTGCTATCAAAGTAAGTGGTTGTATCTTGAGTTGAGAGTTTCACCACAAACATCAGAACTTCAGCAGACAAATGGCAATTAAGAAATGCATTTGATGACTGTCTTATCTGTTTCAGGTCACAATGTAATTTGCATAAATTGTCAAGCAATTATTTTAAAAAAGAAACCCAAAACTTTAAACAATGCTATTTTCCTCCAAAGAGAAGCCTTATTGGTCAGTCCTGTGTGGAGTAGTAATTTTCTAACTAGACCTGAGCCTGCAGAATCCCTTCTGTTCGCATCTAATATTGTGGACTCCACTTAGCTAAGCTAGAGTCCCGTTAATGAGCAAGACTTCATTCCCCCAGCAAGGTAACTGTTGTTCTGATACACTGCACTTGCTTGGACTCCACCTTCTTGACAAAAGGGAGTAGCAAAATGTTACGAATGGGCTGCTTCTTGACCAAGTATCTTCCCACAAACCTCAGTCACCTGGCTAGGGGAGGGTTTTGTGTATTAAACCTGAGGAATTCCTGTGACATTAGAGGCCAATGTATATTTTGACAGACGGCCTGTGTGATAAAACACTATTCTTTAAACAAAGTTCCAAATCACTAGATGAGGAAGAGAATCTATCATTCTTGGGGAACAAACATGTTTTATTAACTCTTGAATTCACTGAGTATTTCTCTCACTACCATTTGAACAATCAGGATAGCTTTTCTTCAGTATGATCTCTATAAATAGGCTTTAAAGTTCACTGATAATGCAACAAGCTGAGGATGTTCATCTACACACTAATTTCAACTCAAGAGATTTTATTTACCCTTTCTCATCTGTCAACCAGTTATCAAACCCAATAGCAGCCACTGACCCTTATTCTTACGAAAATAAAATAAATTTAAAAAACAGTCCCTCTGCAAACCTGACTGGAGGCATCCAAGGACGCAGCTCACCCCCATCATTATTCTGGATTCATAATTAGCATTTCCATAAATAGAAGTCATTAGTCTGTGGTTTCCTTAGGAGCTGACACCCGATCCAATTGTAGCATCAGTGGGTTTCTCCTTTAGAAGAAAATGAACACATATTCTGCTCAGAACAAAGCTTTAGATAGTGCAAACTCCGATTATGTTTACCATCTCCTGTGCAGACTTTCTGACCTATGCCTTGTTGCCTCTCCCATCTCCTTCTGGTTGAAATCTCATGGATAAGGCCCATTTCTAAACCGTTTGTTTTGCTGTTTTAAAGGAAAAAGTTTTATCATTTGGCAACTTCCCAACAGGACTGAAGACAAATTGTTTGATTGTTTCTGAGTCATGTTCATGTGGGATCTGCACTCATACAGAAGTTCTAAAATAACCCCAAAGATTATTAGTTTTTACAGAATTACCACTCCAAGAAAAATATAACATATTTTCTGCAGTTATGGAAACAAAGGGTACTTGAACATTTTTTTCTACTATGAGAAAAACATAGAGTTTATCTCTAAAACCCCCCCCAAAATAACTTTATTTGTCCAGCTCCTCAGCTGTGCCACAGCTACAGACTGCAGGTCCTGAACTCACAAAGAGGAGAGGCATTTTCTCCCCCACCACATAATGGGAACCTGTAAACATTTTTTGCCTTACTGTGCTTTTCAGCAGTATTCTTTATCTATATATTATACTGATGACATTTAAGTAGGATAATCCATTATAAACTGGAAAAGTGAATTGCAGTGCACTATCTAAGTAAGCACTTGGCACACTACCCAGTGGCAAAGCACTGCCTAATGGGCCATGAACAATCATTTCCTGTTACAAGCTGCTGCAAAACTGTCTCTTGGTGCTAATTTGAAAAGTAGAAAAGTTTGGTAAAGTCGTATGTATTTTTATTTGATATATACATAGGGTGTTTGGGTTTTTTTTTTCATTTTTCTATATTTTACATGTATTTCTTTAACGTGGGGGAAAGCAGGAAAATACTAAACCCCACCTCATCTTACACATTCTCATTTCCAAGGTGCTTGGCCTAATAATGTAAACTTAAAATGCCATGAACTGAGCAGCTGAAAAATTACTAATAAAGTACCGAACTGTAATGAAATGACAAGAAGAGGACTACAAAAGTGGTGGTATTAACAATGTAATCATTTAGTGTCTCAGAAAACAAGTAAACACCTCTCAAAAGTATGGCAATTCAGAAGAGAAGCTAAGATTAACCACATGTAACGTTGCTCTTGTATGTTAAAATTTCCCTTTTCAGGGCTATGAGGCACAATATTTCAATGTTGGCATCATCTCTTGCTGTCCAAAATTCTAACTCTTTACACAGTTTCTCTTACTTGTCTGAAAGTTTGCCCTTGACACCAAATAAAATCTGAAAAACACTTTCACTTTGATGTAGTTTCAGGAATTCTAGGAACTGGCCAAGATCCATGTGATAGTCGTTCCTCAGGCCGTAATCACCATGTGCCTGAAACTGTAGGTCTTCAAAAGCACGAAAGAGGCGAGCGTTATCAATGCTTCCCTCCGTCTCTATCTTCTCCACGTGCTTGCATGAAATATGCTTCCAGTTGGGATACCTAATAACACTCCAGAACTCTTCACAGCTTTCTTGGAGTCCCTCCACGCAGATGACACCAGGTTTCCCTGTCAGGCAGAAGCCAGTCAGATTTAACTTCTTTGCCCAGTCAAAGATCTTTTTCCTTAGCTCCTGCCTGTATATGTGATGGCTGTAGATCCACGTGCGCTGCAATGTTTCTTTAACTACAGCTGCTTCTGAAGCGCTTTCAGAGGACACCTTACTGCTTCCCAGGTAAGGAGGGCAGTTGTCTTTCACCCACAGCACAGCTTCATACACACACAGTTCCCCTGAACCCAAAGAGTTGATATGAGAAGTGAGACCAGTGTTGAGCTGCAACTGTTGCTGTCTGTGCAGTGCATCTGATCTTGCAAAAAGCTGAGGAGCTACCTGAGGATACGTATGAGGCAGCAGGACCTGCAGTTCCACTTTTACCTTGAAAACAGAGCACACACATAAAGAAAATTAATTCTGCAACAACTGAAAGACATGCTAGACTCTTCTTCCCTGTCAAAGGCAGATCATGAGGAGATGTATTTAAGATTGCAAAGAAGGTACATAGTTACCCCGCACCCCCCCCACCCCCACCCCCCCCCCCCACCCCCCCCCCCCGGCCCCAGGGATGTTTCTATTGCATGTTCTGGGTATGTGCTCAGTGTTGCTACAGCAGTAAATTACCGTCCTGTCAGAGTCAGGGGGCTTTTGAGCACCTCGTCCCTTACCAAAGGTACAGCTCTTCAATGAACTCAGCCCAGTTGCTGGATCTATCCCAGGAACACAAGGCCAAGAGTTAAACAAAACAGTGCTTATGATTGCACATATTGTATACAGCAGTATTGTTGTTGTTATTATTATTACTATTTTAAGCCAGTATTTACCCTAACAGAGGAAGCTTTCTCAGGATTATAGCAAATAAACATATTTATGTGCATTTTAGGCCATGGAAACCTCTAGATTATCTTGCCTCATCTCCTAAAACCACAGCGTGTTGAATTTCTCTCAATTATTCGTACAGCGTCTTAAAACGGAGCGCCACAGCTCTCTGGAAAGTGAACCCTGCCTCTGGTCCAAGAGCAGGAGAGGATTCACGTGTCCTCAGTGCTCCAGGTTCTGGGATACCATTAGGGGAGATTTTCCACTACAGTACACAATTGAATTACTAGTCCTGTAGAGAGAAGTGAGTCGTAAAATGGCTAATTATCTTTCCAAGTCCCTTGACAATCTGACATGGAAAACAAATTTTCCTGCAGAAGCCCTCCCTACACAGTTCATAAAACTTCCTTCTGAGGGCTGATGGGAGCACATTGTAGACATATACCTAAATCTGTACATAAGTTTCCAAATACTCATGAGGCCACCTCATTACCCAGTAAATTGTTCTCATGTTTAATAACCTTATTTCTAGGAAAATGCATATACTCCTATGAGGCATCTATAGGTTTTCAATTTCCAGTCATTGCATTATTATATGCTCAGACCTACACTAACAGCCATGTTCTCTATGCAAGTATTTACATCAGTTAGTTGTGATGTGGCTGCAGACATAACCTTTTCTTCAACTGGATCTGCTACTGAAACTCATACTCTGAGTTTGGGGTTCTGCTTTGCAGCCCATAGGCTGGTTTTCTTTTAGTGGCTCTATAACTCTTCTTAATAGCATTCTGCCATTTGGGGCTATTTGTACATCAGTGTATTTCATAGATCAATGAATGTTAGTACACATGACAAGGGGTGGGAGAAATAAGAAGGCAGTTTTGCTATCATAATCTGAAGTCGAAAACACCCAATTCCCATGAGGGGTGTGTTGCCTTTGTAACACACAACTCTTTGTAAACCTGTAAGCAACCCTCATGCAAGTACAACCCTGGCTAAGCTCTTAGGAAGGCTGTCCGTTCCTATCAGTGATTCTATTAGCCTTCCTTGCCCAAATCAAGATTCAATTAAAATGAAGAGGGTTTTGTTACTCCAGGCTTCTGAAACAGCAAACAGAAATTGGGAGGTGGGGGGGGAGCTTCCCCCCTTTTTTTCAGTGGAGTTCTTAAGTGTCTGAACAAAACAGCACACATGAAGACATCTACACAGAATTTCTCACCTTTGCCTCCCCTACTTCCAGAGCAATTGAATATTGGAGCTGCGGGGGCAGAGCCCCATCAGTGTTGCTCAGGTAGCGCTGCACGGTGGGCACAGCATCCTCATCCAGATTTATTTCACCTTTTTTGGGAAACATCGAAAGGAGCATCTCCACTTCCAGCAGCTGGAGCTCCAGGCATTCTTTTACCGTGACAGCCATTGCAGGGCCCTCCACACGCACACACACCTGGAACAAGAGGCCTGGAGTCAAACCCCGCGCCTTAACACACAGCGAGGTTCAGCCCCACGCCGTGCTACAGCACAAGCCGGCCTCCGCCGGGAAACCCCCGTGGTTTTCAAGGTCATTCTTTGATTAAACACGGCTAGGCGTACGACCCGTGGAAGCTAGCCCCTGACAGGCGTGCTCCACCGCCGGGCTGGGAAGGGGAGGCGGCGCTGAGGCCGTGCGAGCCCGCCGGCAGCCTCACCTGGGCCGCGACGGTTTCAACCGCGCCGGAGCACAGCCGCCAGCTGGGGCGCGGGGAGAAAAGCGATATGGCTCTTCGTGTCGCCGCCGCTTCCCCGGTGGAGGCCGCCGAGGCAAGGAAGCAGCGAGCAACTCCTAACCGAGCGCCGCCGCCAGCTCAGCTCGGGGCTTGGCAATTGAGCGGCCGCTGCGCAAGCAGGGGGCGGACGGGAGAGGGCGCGCGTGCGCGCTGGGTGAGGCGGGGCCAAGGCCGCCTCTCCGGAGGCGTGTGGGGGGCCCGGCCTGGCAGCGAGGGGAGGTCCCGCCGGTTCCCACCCCTCCTAGCTCCGCTCGGGGAACGCGGGGGGGTGGAGCAGGAGTGCGCACGCCAGTCACCCGCTCCCGTTTAAATCCCTGCGGTGAAGGCGTGAGACCGACCCCGGGCTAAGCTCCCTCAGTGCAGCCTGGCGGGGAAGCCCAGCCCGCAGCCGCCGGGGGAGCGCTGCGGGGCCTGTCCCGGGAGGGGCGGTGGGAGTCCTGAGGCGAGGCTCAAAACCTCTGTGGCGCCGCCCGGCCCTTACGGGAGGGGTGGGGCGGCTTGAAGTCCGCGCGTGGCGTCAGTGACGTGCGAGACTCGGTGTCCCCCAGGGCTTGACCTGCCGCGGGGGATCCCGCCTCCTCTCGCAGTCGCTCTTCGCTGACGTTAGCGATGGAATGTCGCTACGCGGCAGCGCGGCCGCGGCGGGGCCGGCGCCGGAGAGGCGGGGCGGGGCCCCGGCTCCGACTGGCGAGTGGGCGTGCCCCGGGCGCCACGTGGCGGCTGCGTGTCCGCCCTCCGCGCTGCCATTGGGCGGGCGCGGCTTGGGGGCGTGGCCACGCCGGCTCCGGAAGCGGAGCGCGGCGGCGGATGGTAGGTGAGCGGCGGGGCGCGGGTCGCTGATGCTCCCGTCTCTCGCTGGTGGGTCTGGTTGGTGCTGGGTGGGCCCCGGCGCCCTCGGCTGTGAGGGGAGGAGGCTGGCGGTGCGTTTGTGGTGGCCTGTGTCTGGCTGGGCTGCCCCAGCTGAACGTCTGTCCGCGCCTCGGGTTCCTTGGGAGGGGTGGGTCCGTGCGGAGCAGCTTCGCAGGGCCGGGTAAAGCATCCGGGGGGTTCCCTGTGGTGCAAGGGCCTGAAGAGGGGGCGCGGGCTGCTTTTGAGCCCCAAAGTTAATACGCGCGTGTGCCGAGTGGCTGATGCTGCTGCGGTGGGGGCTGGCCAGCCCTTTGCGGTGACTTCGGTAGCATCCCTGGGTCCAGCGGATCGGGTGGGAGTCGCGGCTCTCCTCGCCTAAATCACGTCATCCCTTCGTGAGCCGGTGAAATGTGGCCAAGCTCTGCCTGCTGCCGGGCGGGGAACGGAAAGGCTGCTTGGGTCCCTCCCCACCGTCCCGACAAGGGGTGTGGTACTCACAGTTTAAGATATCTGCGGGCTTCGAAATGAAATGAAATGTGAAATCAGTGGTAATGGCTTCTCTCACCTGCATCCCTGTCACTTCCTTCTCTAGAAATGGATTCTGAAGCCCTTAAAAAATACTCAGCGCTGCATCCTAAACCTGCTGGGCTCACCCTTCAGTATGGCACCGCCGGGTTTCGCGCCAGGGCTGAACAGCTCGACCACGTCATGTTCCGCATGGGCTTGCTGGCAGTTCTCAGGTCCAAAGCTGCCATGTCTGCCATCGGCATCATGGTTACAGCATCTCACAATCCTGAAGTAAGAACAGCCTCTTCTGTAAAAAGGGAAGTTGATGTGGTCAATCTGGTGGAATCAAAGGTCATCGTGGTGCCTAGAGACCAGGTTATGAAGGCACTCAGACAGGCTCAAAGCATGCATTGAACCTGCTCACTATAAATACGATCTCTGCCATGTCTGAAGTTACTTTTGCCTGTACACACAAGCGTCACTTTCTCTGATGTGGAAATGCTGTAACGTAGGGAATTTGTCACACTGGCAAGCTAGGAGTACCCTTGAGAAGAGAAGAACCTTTGAGCAAAATCTGCAAGTTCAAAAAATAGAGATGAAGGAATTGCAAATCAGGCATTTAGACTTGTGCTGCTGTGGAGCATCTCAGGTTATTAGAATCTCCCCTTATGTCATTTTAATGTCAAATTAATTTCATACCAAAATTATAAGGGAAAAAAAAAAAAGTGGGTTACAGTACTTTTGGGGGCTTGTTGGAGGTTTAAATGATCAACCAAGTTACTGCTTCCCAGAAATGCACCACATTTAAAGAGACAATGTGCTTGAACCACATGTCACCTGTCTTCAAAGAGATTTTATTAAGTTTCTGACTCTTAGGCTTACTTGGTTCTTCTTCTCTTCCAAGGAAGATAATGGCATCAAACTGATTGATCCTCTTGGGCAAATGCTGCACCCTTCCTGGGAAGAGTATGCCACACAACTAGCGAATGCAGAGGACCAAGACTTACAGAAAATAATAACTGAGATCTGCCAGAAAGCAGCAGTGAACCAGCACAAAGATGCTTCAGTTTTCATTGGTAGAGACACCAGGTAACTACAAAATGCTGTGTATGTGTGCTGCTTCTAGGGAAGGACCAGCTTTTTTCCATGAGTGCTTTTGAATGTTTGGCCCTCTGCAACCAGATGGTGCTTTTTTTAGTGCCTAATTGTCTACCATTTAATTTATGGTGATAGCAGTAAGCACAAGTCTTCCAACGTTTCTCCTGTATTAGCTTCCCCGGTAGCTATGAGAGCTTCCTAGCACTGTTTCTGAACGGCACGCTTTATTGTGGGCTAGGTATGGAGTTTTTTGTGGGTGCCATGGGATGTCCATGTGTGTTCAGCAGTTTACTTGTCTTTTCAATTCCCTGGCAGGAGTCTTGTAGAGTTATCTTCTTCCATGTGTGCTTCCTTCCCAAGTCCATGCATAAATGTCCTCTGCTAAGGTTGTCAGTTGTATTTGTTGTTTTCCAGGCCGAGCAGTGAGAAACTTTCACAGTCAGCGATAGATGGTGTCTCTGTTCTCGGTGGTCAGTACCATGGTATGTTAAACTCTTGCAGTTCTAGTCTGATTTCAAGTTTTTCTGTGAATTTGACTCTGTTAGGTAGACTTAAAGCAGGAGCCCAGACCCCATTTCTGCTTGTAACGATCTGCTTTCAGCACAGTTCTGTGGCTCTCATGCAAGGCAGGGGGTGGGGGGGGTTCATCTCTTTGTAGTGGAGAGAAATTGAATTTGGATTTCCTGCACTGTGTCTGTTGGAATAGTGAATGCTGTATGGTTTATAAGGAGGAAATAATTTAGTGTTCTATTTCTGAGTATTGTGCCTTTTATTTTGTGCTAGATTATGGTCTGGTGACAACACCACAGCTGCATTACATGGTCTGCTGTCAGAACACCCAAGGGCAATATGGGAAAGCAACGCTAGAAGGTTATTATGAAAAACTCTCCAAAGCTTTTATGGAACTGATAAAACAGGTGAATTCAGGGTGTTCTCATCTTTGTGTGAATGTACAAAATTAATACCTTCTGTTTATTAGTCTGTTTGGGTCTGACCTTTTGAGTTCAGCATGCCTCTAGGTGTGGTTTCACTAGGGTATGAGTTCACTTTGCTGCTTCTTCCTTTGTGCTAAGTGTTCCAGCTCTGGAGAGAGGCAGAGACAGCTGAAGATTGACTGTGCTAATGGAATAGGAGCCCTGAAACTAGCAGAAATGGCGCCTTACCTTCCAAAGGAGATACTAATTCACCTATATAATGATGGAACCAAGGAGAAACTCAATCACTTGTGTGGTGCAGATTTTGTAAAGGTTCACCAGAAACCACCTAGGGGTACGTAGTCAGTAATTCTATATCCTTTTACCTCCTCTCCAGATCTGAAAGCACAGGCTTTAGCAATGGTGTGTCATCTTCGAATAAGCTGAACCTCCTTTTCTTATGAAGTGAGTGGTTCTGCTTGCACAATGGAAAGAGAATCCTATGGCTCATTTTGGCATGTCCCTAGTTGATGTTAGTCTAAATTGTTGGGTGACTACAGTATCTATCTGACTGGCTGTAACATGTCTGACGATCCAGTCTGATTGCTAGGCTGGTAGTATCCAAAGGTCGGTCAGGACTGGCTTACTTTTATTTACTTTACTTCCCTTTGTGTTATCAGGGACATTTACACTGTGGGCTGGGGTTGCAGATGCTTTTCCGGGTTCCTGAGGAAGACTTGGCTTCATTAACAGCCTGGTGCCAGCAGACTGACTGATTGACTTACACCAGTGCAGAAATGACTTGATCCAGTTTCTTGCAAAGTGCATGAAAGAAAATCCCTGAACTGGGGGAGCAGGCTAGGTTAGCTAGATCATCTAAGGCTAAACTGGGCTCTCTGTTTGACAGCCATACTGTCACAGCAACTGCTACCCAAACCTGGATGCTGAAGTACGATGTCACTTCCCCCCTGCCCTGCTGCTTATGTGTTGGAGAAGTGTAGAAGGGGGAGCTGCACAGCAGCAGTGTGTCACATCTGGATCCTGGCTTTTAGTGGGTCTGAGGCAGGCTGCTTGGGCCTTTCCATGGGAGGATGTGCTCTGAGAAGAAAGCGTGGTTTCAGAAGCAGTTGCTGAAAGGAATGATCTGGTTTCTCTGAAGTGTTAAGCAGCAGCAGTTTCCTGTTTGAAGTCATAGGGAGCCTTGGTCTGTTAAACGTTGCGGTTCACATTACCTCACGTGCCAGCTTGAGGGTCTTGGTGACAGTGGAACATATTGTCCTGTGTCACTGTCGGCAAGCAGGAGAAGAAACAGGCAAGTTTGGGGGCATAGCTACCTGTATTCTGAAGGGCAAAGTCTCAGCAACATGAGCCAGTTTTCCTGTCTGCTTGTCTACTATAATGAGTGTTCCCATGAAGGGGTTACAGGATGCAGGGTGTCCTTTGGAGCTCTCTGCTGAGTTCCTGATGGACTCCAAAATCAGCTTAGGGAATGGCCACCTGCAGACTTTCAGAGACATGGAGTCTGAGGTTAATGTGAGGAAGGATCTGGGCCAGCATCTTAGAGAAAAGAAAGATGTGGAAACATGGAATTGTTTGGGTTGGAAGATACCTTTAAAGGTCATCTGGTCCAACAACCATGCAATGAGCAGGAACATCTTCAACTGCATCAGGTTAAAGACAGCTCAGAACCCTGTCCAGCATGACCTTGAATGTTTCCAGGGATGGGGCATCTATCACTTCTCTGAGAAACCTGATCCAGTGTTTCACCACCCTCACTGTAGAAATAAATAAATAGAAATCTTCCTTGTATCTAGTCTGAATTAACCCTCTGTTAGTTTAAGCCCATTACCCCTTGTCCTGTGGCAACAGCCCCTACTAAAAGGTTTATATCTATCTCTCTTTCTTGTAAAACCCCCTTTACGTACTGAAAAGCTGCTATAAGGTCTCTTTCTGGAGCCTTCTCTTCTCCAGGCCTAAAATATTTTCCTGAAGAGAAGCTTTTTTGAAGCCAGAGAGAAACAGATAATTGCCAGGTCTCTTGGAGGGCCAAGTATGTAGCAGTGTTGTAGCAAGAGTGTAGGCTGGGTGGTGACTGAGTGGGTGAGAAAGGGGGTGGGTGTTCTGCTTGCAAGGCTTTTAACCTTGTGCCCTAACCCAGGTTGAACACTTGTTTCCAAAGTTCAGAGATGTGGCTACACACAGTGGTTCTGTTGTTGTCCCAAAAGTGGGCTTGTTACCCAGCGTGCTGTATGCCAATGCACCCAGAGCAGAGGCACGGGGTTTACTCCATGTCTGCAGAGAGCTGGTGCTGGGTGGTAATCGCACCAAGCCACGTGCCAGCACACCCAGAATCTGCAACATGCTGCTCATGTTACAGGATTAGAAAAGCACACCTAAATTTACACTGACTAGTTAGCAATTACCACATCATCTACTATTGGTCAAGCATATTCAAATTAGCACGTGTGCTCCTTGAGGATAGTGTGTGGGGTGCCATTGCATGGCCCTTTAATTGGGTGGGTGGTCCAGACTACCCCCTCCCTGGCAGCCCCCAGCTCTCAGGGCCTCCTGGACTGGATGCTTCCCTGTTATCAGTCTTTCAGCTCTTCTTCAAGGACAGTTAGCAAAGCAAGGTAATTTAACCCTAAATTGAACAGTGTCTGAGCACTAACCCAAACTTGGTCCCTGCAAACTTCTGTCCCTGCAACGTGGAAAATTCTGCTTTATAAACATCACTGGGACTTAGTTCCATGTGCATCTGGAGAGAGCACAGTAGTAGCACAGTAAATGTTTAGAGAACCTGTGTTTTTTATGCTAGCATTTATATTTTGATCTAAATAAGAGCTCCTCAGCTGCCATTCGGTACAGCTTCCCTTTTGCAAGTGTCTTGCTAAAAGCAAGCTCTGTTTTGGAGCATCAGTTTTACAGCTGTCTGCACAGAGCTAATATCCACAGGAGATCCACACTGGGACCTAACTTAAAGCATTTTGTACCTTTTTCTGTCTCTGACTTGCATTTCTAACTCTGTGTGCCCTAGGGCTAGACCTGAGGCCCAACGAGAGGTGCTGCTCCCTGGATGGCGATGCGGATAGGATTGTTTATTACTATAAGGACGAAGCCGGCCTTTTTCACCTGATCGATGGAGATAAAATAGCAGCTTTAATTAGTATCTTCCTCAAAGAACTTCTTGCCAAGGTAACTCTAAGGAATGAAATGGCTGCTGGCATTTTAATTTGGCAAAGTGTAAAATACTCTGACGGCGCCGCGTTAGTTTATCTGTACTTGCTCTCCCTCTCTACCTAAAGTAAACCTGGTTTAAAACAGGACGGGTTCTGTGCCTCCTCGGTACAGCCAAATGTTCCTTTTGCAAGGGTGTGACCTCCCTGCTCAAAATATAAATCCAAGCGCTGATGTTTCAGCCTGGAAGCTTTTCTTCACGAGAGGGGACTTTTCCAGTTTGTGGGTACAAAGTACTGACACTCCATTCCCTTTTTGTTTCAGTATCTTTGATTAATTTTTCATTAATTTGGGGTTCAGTCCTTTACTCGGTGTTTCTGTGAAGCTTTATGAAGGTTGGGGCATTCCGTTTGCATGAGAATGTGGTTGTGGCAGTTTGTACATCATCGTTCCAAAAAGGTTCCCTGCATCCTCTCCCCACAGGGGATAGAGAGAAGGAGCTTTTCTTTTTCAGAAATTCTCTTCACCTTGGTGTCTGTGATACAAAACCTCAATGAGTTATCCTGGGCTTGTTTTCTTAAGAGACCAGCTCAGTCATTGCTCTGTGGCAGAGAAGCTGGCCAGTGAGAAGAACTTGTGGTTGCCACCAGCTCTTGCTTGCTTTGCACTGGCAGCTTTGACTTCACTGCTTGTGTGTACTGCTCTGTGGAGCTCCACGTGTCTGGCCAGTGCACTGAGCTTGCTGATGCTGAAAAAGGGGTTTGCAAACCAAGCTCCTAAGCTTGGAAGAGCTGCTTCAAGCCAGCCACAAAAAAAAAGTGATATACAAAATCTTGGAAAGGAATTAATCTTGTCTTAAATGTATAGAAGCTGTCTGTGAGCTGGTGCCTCCCCCTGATGCCCAGGAATTTTAAGTATCTGTAAGAGAATGTTTGTTTAATGATTCTGACTGTGCTACTCCTCTGGCTACGTGCCTGTCGGGCAGTAAAGCACTTTGCTTCTTGGATTGCTCAGGTGGGACAGACCTTAAAGATGGCAGTGGTACAAACAGCCTATGCCAACGGGAGTTCCACACGCTACCTTGAGGAAACACTGAAGGTATTCTCTACTTTTTTCCCCTGATAGTTCTTCTCAAATGTTGTTTACTGCAAATTTATTTACTTTTAAAACAAACTCTGTGGAAGTATGATTGCTAGGAAGACAAGCTAAGCTAAAATAAAAGAGACTTTCAGACCTGCAGTGGTGACTAAATTCTTGGTGGTAAAGAAGGCACAAGGGAGCAAAGCTGAAAAAGTTCTAGGTGGCTTGTACTAGTTTCAGAAGGAAAAAAGTTTGGCAAAAGCTACAGAAAATCTCTTGTTACTTCTGGAACAAGTTGAGGAATTTATGGCTTTGCAGCGAAGTGAGTCTCGGTAAAGGATCCCTGATACTTCAACACCAGTTGCTTCATTTTCTGCAGCAGGCTACATGCTCTTCACTAGGGAAACTGAACTGAGGTGTTATTGCAGTTCAGATAGAGATCCCTGAAACCATAAAATCACTTGGGGGTTTTGTGGTTTGGGACTTTGTTTGTAGTTGGGGGTTTTGGGTGGCTGTTTTGGGGGTTTCTGGTTTGCTGGGGTTTCATTTCAAAACAGCCTTTATTTCCACCTGAAGGAATGAAGCCTTCTTTGTAATCAGGGCTGCAGAAATAGTGGGTGGTTTTAGCTCTGGGGAGTCAGTAGCAGTGAAAGACTGTTTCAGTTGTAACAGCCTGCTCAGCTCAGTTCCTTTGCCTGCAGCGCCTGTAATGCTGCTCACATCTCTGCATGTCCTTGGGCCGCAGGTACCTGTGCACTGTGTCAAGACAGGAGTGAAACACTTGCATCACAAGGCCCAGGAGTTTGATGTTGGTGTTTATTTTGAGGCAAACGGACATGGTACAGTAAGTATAAGCATGTAATGCCTAAGATCAGGCAGTGCATGCAAGATCTAGCTGGGCTAGCTTGAGAAAAGGGGGTCTGTTCACTCTCTGCTTACATTTATAAACAGGGCTTTTCTCTCCTTGTGTGTTTCCTCTCCTGTCTTAATTGTAGCATCATCACCAACCTCTCTGTTTTATGTGGGGATGGGAATTCATGGTAGCAAACATTAATGATTATGATTTGGGCTCGTGGTAAAGGGTTTTCTCCTCATTGCTTCACACATTCCTGTACATCATGTGGGCTGGTCTTGTTAAGATCTCATTTATGATTTTTTATTCTAGGTATTATTTAGTAAAGCTGCTGAAACTAAAATAAGACAACTGGCAAAAGAGGAGAAAGATGATGAAACAAGAGAAGCAGCCAAGGTGCTTGAAAACACGATTGACCTGATTAACCAGGTAAGAACTGAGAGAAACAAACCCCTGTGGTGAAACAGGGACTGTGAGTGCCGGTCAGGCAGCTGCCAGGGACCGCTGAAGCAAGAAGTTAGGGTGCCATGGTAGAAGGGGTCAAGAAGAAAAGGGCAAGAGCAGTCATCTCTAGAAAGATGTGATGCTTTCATACAAATAGATGCTCAGTGCTTTGCTCTGGCACAGCCTTCTGGGTCCTGAACCTGAAGAGGGGCTAGCATAGCACAGGAACCCCAGGATAGGGAGTCACTTGTTCATAATTTGAGAGGAAGGAACGTTGCATCTCTTTTTCCCAGAGCTATGTGGTACAGGAGGATGGGGGTGTTCCAGTGCCCGTGCCCCCACAGCCCTGTGTCTTAGCACAGATGGTTTTTTATTTGGGGCAGAGCAGAATATCACTTCACAGGCCAGCTATAAGCATCCTGGCCCCAGAAGAAAGGTGAGGTGCCAAGTCCTCCTCTGGAGAGGCGAGGCCTGTCACCCCCAGCCCCTGTCAGAGCTGCATATGAGTACACTGCTGTTCTCCTTGCCCAGGGTCAGCCTGGTAAGGAGGGAAGGAAAACCTGACTACTCGGGCCGAGGCAAGTCTGCTGGGCTGCAGTGTCACTCCTGCCAGGTGGAGGCTTGCTGATCAAATCACGTCTTTGTTTCGTCACTGTTGCCTTCTTCCCTTCCTGTTAACAGACAGTTGGTGATGCCATCTCAGACATGTTGCTTATCGAAGCAATCCTGGCTCTGAAAGGTCTGACTGTGCAACAGTGGGATGCTGTCTACACTGACCTTCCCAATCGGCTGCTCAAAGTCCAGGTGAGTGGCACACTGTGCTGGCTTGGCTTGTGGCAGTCTTGGCCCCTGCTGTGAGCCTGCACGTGCTTGGGGAAGCTTTGTTTTAAAGCTGAAGCAGCCCACTGAAGGGCCATAGGCCAAACAAGTACTGAAACAACCCAGAGGAGGCACCAAACTTTTGCTTGGACTAAAATAAAAACACAGTTTATACACATGGTGTAACAATGGTGTTAAATGGAAAAGCCTGACCAGAACTGGTTGCATTTTAACTTAGGATTTCTTTTTTCACTTTCAAGTTAGAAAAATCCTCATTTCTAAGGCTCCTGGCTGCTGGGCAGCTGGATTTTTCTAGCTGTTCCTTCTTTATCTTCTCCAATATTCTGACAAAAGCTTGAGCAGCACAGGCTCCCATGTGGTAGCATGCTGTAGGCACAGTATAGGAACTCGGCTCTAAATTAACCGGAGGAGAAAGTTTAAGCTTTCTGATCTCCTGGGAGACGCTGTGTCTGCTGGAGGGGTAGGAAGGCCCTCCAGAGGGACCTGGGCACTTTGAATCGAGGGGCAGAGGTCAGTGGGATGAAGTTCAACATGGTGAAGGGCTGGGTCCTGCACTTTGGTCATAACAACCCCAAGCAACGCTACAGGCTTGGGGCAGGGTGGCTGGAAAGCTGGATCTGGGGCTGTTGGTTAACACTCACCTGAACATGAGCCAGCAGTGTCCCTGGGTGGTCAGCAGGACCACAGAGGTGATCATCCCCCTGCCCTTGGCTCTGGTGAGGCTGCACCTCAAGTGCTGTGTTCAGTTTTGGGCCCCTCTCTACAAGAAAGCCACTGAGGCCCTGGAGTGTGTCCAGAGAAGGGCAAGAAGCTGGTGAACGGGCTGGAGCACTGGTCTTATGAAGAGCGACTGAGGGAAATGGGGTTGTTTAGCCTGGAGGGGGCTCAGGGGAGACCTTAATTGCGCTCTACAACTACCTGAAAGTTTGTGGTGAGCAGGGGACCAGCCTCTTCTCAGAGATAACTAGCAATATAGGACAAAAGGGAATGGCTGCAAGTTGTGCCAGGAGAGGTTCAGGTTAGAAATTAAGAGAAATTTCTTCTCAGAAGGAGTGGTCAGGCATTGGAACAGGTTGTCCAGGGAGGTGGTGAACTCACCACCCCTTGGGGTGTTCAAGGAAAGGTTGGATGAGGTACTTAGGGACATGGTTTAGTGAGTATTATAGGTAGTAGAGGGATGCTTGGACTAGTTAAGGTTGGAAAAGACTTGCGAGATCAATGATTCTATGATCTTCCTTTCAGAGACTGACCAAGGAGCTGTGTTCAGAACTCACCCTTATTCCAAACTGAGCAGCTGAGTGTGTTGGGGCTGAGTTACTATGTGCTAAGCAGGGATCCCAGGGGTCCTGAAGCGTTTGAGCTAAGCAGGGACCTGCTCCCCCACCGAGTTCTCCTGCAGGCAGTACACCACCTCAGAGCCTCCAGTTCTGTCTCCCTGTGCCCTTGATCATTCTGCTCTCACCACACAGCTCCAGCACACCAATCAATTGGCTGTTTCTGACGCTGCAGGTTGCAGACAGGCGAGTTATTGACACAGCCGATGCAGAACGGCGCGCGGTTACTCCTCCGGGCCTACAGGAGAAGATCGACGCTCTTGTGAGGAAGTACAGGCTGTCACGAGCGTTTGTCCGTCCGTCAGGAACAGAAGACGTGGTCAGAATATACGCTGAAGCAGACACCCAGGTCAGAACTGTAACTTGTGTATGAAGTGGGTTTGTTTATGTTAAACCATCTTCTGCGCTGTCTCGGGTGGTGGAGGGAGAGGTGCGCTTATTAAGGGTCTCTTTATCAGTCACACTTAACAGGTGCTAAAGCCAGCCAACAGCTTCCTGATCACAGAAGGGCTCTTTGGCTTTGCTTTTATTTATAAAAAGTGATGGTAAACATCCTCCATGTTTTACCTTTAAAGTGAAAGCTTTATATTTATAAAGGCAGTTTTGACCTTTATAAAGGCATGATTTTTTAGGAAGAAAATCTGTCTTAACCCTGAGTGCTCAGAAGATGACAGTTCCAAAGCAGTAAGATCCTAACTGTGGGGTTTTGTAGGAGGGAAAATAAAAAAAATATTATCTTTGATGTTGAGAAATGCCCCCTGTGTGACCTTAGAGGTCCCTGCTCTTCCCCTTCACATGCTGCTGCCCGCTTCTTCCTGCTGGCATGGCCCCAGCAGCAGAAGTTAGTGGAGGGGGACAGAGCGATAGGACAGGGTGATAGTGGGAGCCCAGCATGGCAGGGAGACACTCACCTTCACATGGCTGCTGTGCTGTAACCTTCTGGTGCTGACCCCAAGGTAACCAACTTCTGAAACATCCCACAGGAGAACGCGGATGCCCTCGCCCATGAAGTAAGCCTGGCTGTTTACCACCTCGCTGGTGGAAGAGGAGCACCACCCCAGCCTATATAGCCAATGATACAGCTGCAGTTTTTATTTTTTAACATACTTTCTTCACCACTTGCTGGTGTGGACGATCCCAACCCTTCCAGAGAGTATCAAGGATTAATTGGAACCGAGCGGACTATTATTCCTTATGCCCATAAGTGACTGACTTACCTCTGCAGGAGATGCTGCTGCTGCTGAATGTTCCCCCTGAGTTTTCTGAAGTGAGTTAAAGATGATGTGCTTGGTGTCAGTCAGGGCCCTGGGTCAGGTGCAGGAGGAATCCTGTCCCCCACCCAGCTTAATTCTCAGTCACCATTTCTGAAGTCCCACCCTCCTCCCCATGCTCCCAGAGAAAGCAGCCAAAGCATCTGCAGGCAAACAGCTGGGATTCAGTTGACCTCAGTGCAAGGGGGAACAAGCAGTTGCAGATGACAGCATATGATTGCAGCATCAGCAGCAGGTAACTTGGGTGAAATCAAGCTACTGTTTGCAGAAATAGTACTTATACCCACTTTTAAGAGGGAGGGGACAGAGCCAAGCATGGGTGCTGTAGCTCTTATTCCTCCCCTGCAGTGGGAAGGCGTCGGGCCAACAGGCTCTGATGTTTTAAATATTTCAGTTCAGAGTATCTATCTCTGACAAATGCCTTTTTCATTGTATTCCTGGCAGGGTGGCATTTTCCAGACTACCTAAGCCCCAATTCCCATGGATAAATAAAAATGAACTGGAGACAAACTGAAAAAAATGTGCACCTTGTATTTTTTTTTTAGGATTTTTTAAAGACAGAACTCAAGACAACAAAACATGTACTGTAAATATTAGGCACCATAATCAATATGAGCCACCAATATTTAAACTTGATCCAGGCCACATCCAGAACTTTTCTCTTATTTACAAATATTTAACTTAAATACAACATTTAGTATTTCATTACATACAAAGTAAGAAAAAGAATACTATACAACTGGGAAAGATACAGCATTTAAGTAGTTACATTACATATAAGCTGGGTAGCAAGAGTTTGGTTCATGTTTTTATGACGCCTTCAAGAAAATCCTTCTCGACCATTTCTTCTATCTTTTGTCTTGCTTTGTTAGAGAAGGTCTTGAGGTTCTCCATTTTTATGTCCTTGCTCGGAAAACAGTTGGGGTAAAGGACAGGGCTCCCTGAGTGTCCAACACATCTGCTCGTCACTTTGCTGTTAAAAACTTGGCTGAGCACGTTGAAGAAAGGCAAGAGCTGCTCAATGCTGCGAACAGTGTAGATGGTTAAAAGCAAGTGACCTGGTTCCCAACTGAGTGTTTTCCCTGAGCTGTCCTCCTCCGGGTTTTTCTGTAAATACAGAGGAATGGGAAATGATATGGAAAAAGCACAGGTGAAAAAAGACTAGTATCCCCCAGTCCTATCAACAAAACAGATATGCTGGAGGGCAGCTTTCCAAGCCATCTTTCTCCCCTCCCCACGCTGTGCGGCAGGGGTGGCTGGGAGCCCACTGCGACCAGGAAAGCTGTGGTGGGTGTTTGATTCCACTGCCTCAGCGATGCCCCAAAGCAAGCCCTGCAGAACTGCCTCTACATCCCGCTGGCACCAGTAAACGCCCCAAGCTGGTGACAGCCGGTACCGCAGCTGCTTCCCAAAGCAGGCAGGTCTCTGGTAACGCTCACGCTTCACCTGCTGCCAAGCACCGGTGACAATGAAACCCAGAGGGAGTTAAAACAGACACAAAGCATTTTCACTCTGAAGGTGGAGGTCAGAACTCTCAGAAGAGCAGAACCAGCGCTGGTTTTGGTATTGAAAATAACACACATGGAGGCTCTGAGCGAACACTTAGAAGTCCTCAAAGGGAAAGGGTTCAGTCAGTCACTGCGTGGTCTCAGAAGACCTTGGTACTACACCTCGGGGGGACTTTAAAGGGCAAGAATTTCAGGAACCCCACCAGCAAAGGCAGCAGTCACACCACAGTCCCAATGCTCACAGCTGTGACCCCCTTTTGGGTTGCCTGAACACTAACATGCCTGAGCACCAACATCCAGCTGTTTATATGCAGTCCAGGAGTTGGACTCAATCCTTATGGATCCCTTCCAACTCAGGATATTCTAAGATTCTACGTGGTACTTAGAGTATTCTTCCCTTGCTTCCTTTTCTTGAGTCAAGAACCACACTCAAACCCAGACAATAAGGTACTACCACTGCTACAAATACCTTTTGGACAATCCTGACTACCAGCGTGGGAGAGCTGCTGCTGTGAGGTGGAGTTCCAGCAATACTGGGCTTTGCTGTGGAGGAGGGAGGAAGGGGGTAGGAAGGAGCACAAAGGCCGCACCAAGGAGAGCCACCACCTGATCTCCCTCCTGCTGCCCCACAAGGCACAGGGGTACTGATCCCACAGCCCTCGAGCAAATAGCTTGTCTTCCAGGATCTCCAGCACACAGGGTTTTTGCCCTTTATGTGAAGGAGCTGTGTTTTGCAGTTCAGGAGTCTGCATGACAACCGTTTTACAAAGCAGCAGTTAGGTTAAAATGAAATATGAAAATATTTAGTAGTGTAATCTGGTGGCTTGATGACTCCATGTCACAGGAGATCACTATTCTAGCTCTGCAAGTCTGAATGAAGAAAAGAGAAGCCTGTAAGGGACCAGAACAAAGGGAAGACGTGTTCCAGCACGGAAGGAGCTGTCAATGCCTCCAACTTCTACTGAAGCTCCTTGTTTTTAAGGTTAAAAACAAAATCACACTGGATTCACAGAAGAGAGGCTTTTCAGTACTGGTTCTCTGCCCAGCTCCGTATTACCCAGCAGTGAGCACAGAGTACCTGCAGCACACAGCAAGTGTCACTGTTAGCAGCAGCCAACCAAATACCAGTTCCCTCTCTGAGCAATGAAATACAATCCATCCAAGCCATTTCAGCACATACCCCTACCTCCTCATATGGGTAAAACAACAGTGACAGAGGCTGGATCAGGGGTTGTGTGTCACACCTGCCATTCAGCAAAGATGACTTCATTTCATTTTACAATGGTTTGAGATCATAATTCTTAGAAGTAACACTACCTTTTTGTCATCTGCTTCACATAGGAAGCCAACTTAAACATTCATTTTTAAGTTATCTACAAAACTAAGGGCCTTCATGATTCTTTCACTTCAAAAATCTCCCAACCTTGTCCTCTAACAAGACAGATCTCCCTCAGTTCAATACTGAAAGCAAAGTACTGCCCAGGGCCTTGAGGTGATGGAATTATCACGGTAAGCTTGTTTCACAACTCAAGCATCAAAGGCCACCCTCACCTGATGCTTGGCCATCTCCATGCCCTCCAAAACCACCGTCTTAAAGTCCTCCTGCTTGTCCTGTGGAAGGAAAGAGGAGAACTTTCAGACTGCATTTCAGATATCAGAATAATACTTTGCCGTGAAGGCCGTGCAGCTGCTCGGTTGGGTGCTGGGCTTCAGCTAGCAAGAGTCACCCGCCCTAAAGAGACCCTAGTCCAGAAATGGCAAGCTCTGGGGCTAGGGTGGCCAAGACACTGTTAGACAGCGAGAGTACTGCCGCTTTGTTCTTTGCCAGGAGTGCTGAAGGAGGATTTTCAGCTGCTTCCTTCAGACAACAGAGCCTGAGCAACACCAAACAACACGAATCTGGGCATTAGTCAGAGTGCCCTGAAGGAAAATTAAGATCCACTGGAACATTTTGCTCAGAAACAGTTATTTTCTAAGAAAATATCACAGCTATGGGCTACAGTATTATCTGCACAAAGAAGAAATGGCCTGGAAGACAGTATTCATTACCTCATGGTTATCTCATCCTCACACCCCAGCTATGGCTCACAGTGTGCAACTGCTGCTGCCGTGACCGGAGGGGGTTCCAGAAATTCCAGAAGTTTTCTATCCTTCTGAAGCATACTACAGGAGTCCTGACTTCAGGCATCTATCTCAACATACAGTACTTACCAGCATGTACACTGTGTACATCATACGTGATTTAAAATGAATGCAGAGGGATTACTTGGAACGGGACAACTTTGGATAGGGACAGGGCACGGCACTGAACATCAGGGTTAGAGGCTGTGCCTGATCAGCAGTCAGTTAAAACTGACTATTTCTGTATATGTGTGAGAAATATAGCCTCATCTTCACTGTTCAAAGCCAACAGAATGAAGATTACAGGTATGCTTCAGATACTTGTTTCATCCCCTGTAGCTGTGAGCCTTGCCTGAAGACTTGACATCTGCCTGCAACTAATTTATCCCTACATTTTATGCCGCCCGTCGGATGTCAGCAGGAGTTTCTTCACTCAGTGAAAGCATTCATTGGAGGTTGTAAATGCAGCGTCTGCAGGAAGCTGCCATTGTTCCAGCCCTGACAGTGCCATCTATTTGGAGGGAAACCCAAGAATGAAACTTCAAAGCTATCTCCCTTACGACTTTGAGCTTCCCCCCTGTTTCCCAGCCCACTCAGCAAGCTTTCCCAGCAAAGCGCCTGCCTAGGGGGGCTCTGTTGTCACAGCAGGAGCAGCAAAAGTATCAGAGTGTGATTTTCTTACTGTCTGGCAGCAGAAGGGAGCTCCCCAGGACAGGCTTGGCCAGCGTCCATCGGCTTCATTAGCACATCAGGCCTCCGCCCAACCCACACAAGTGCACCAACAGAAGGACACCCCTAGTTCTGCTCCCACTCTAGAAACTGGGCTGCCAAGGTTTCTCCAGAACTCCTTCTACTGCTCTCTGCCACCTTCTGTGCATTCAATCGCTCCAGGGAAGAAAGCCAGCCCTTCCTGGCTCTGCGTGGCCTCAAAACTCTATGTGACTTTCAGGAACACAACAGTTTTCTGAATGTTTAAATATGACTATTATTAACAAAAATGCTTTTCTACTTAAAAAAAGTGGTCAGCTTATACCAGCATCTTCATATATGGCTGGTTATCTGAATGTGATTTTCTGTTAAAATACACTAGACACTAAATCATAAGTTTACTTTTTACTCCTGTAATACAAAGAATAATTTTAAGTGGAAATTCCAAAGCCACTGACCATAGTCTTCTTTTGATCACAGCAGGTCTGTTGTTAGTTTGGTTTAATTTGGTTTGTGTGTGTGGTTTTTGTTGGTGTTTTTTTTATGTACCTACATGTGGTTTTTTCCTGATGCTGACTTGAGATTGCTCCCATAAGAATCTTCCACACCAGTAACTCCTTTCCATTCTTCATTGTTCAAAAGAGCATATATATATATATATATAAAGTTTTACATATCCAAAATGAAAGAGTGCTGTCAGGTACCGTACACTGAAGTTTTCAGTGAGAACCAAAACTGGAAGGCAGCAACATACCTTTGCTTTTTTCCGCAGCAGCTTTGCCAGACGCACCACGTAGGGTTTGAATTCCCTCTGATGGGTACCCTGCCGTCGTACTTCCAAGCCTGAATCATCTGATGCTTCTGGAATAAAAGCCCAACGATACCTGTCACAGATAACACAAGCTGGCATTATTCTTACTGAACCTGCAGGCTTTTCTACTAGATCTAAAAATAAGAGTGGAGGAAGAAATCTTGTTAAGTATCAAAGAAAGAGTGGGATAAAACACCCCAACAAAACCCAAGCCACACAAAACCTCAGTGTCTGATAAGAAAGAACAGGAAAGGTGCAATCTGAAAAGCAGGAGGTAGCACAGCTGAGAAGGCAACATTGTCTTTTCCCCTTAGAGTTTCTTAAGGAACTCAAGGATGCCAAGAGCAAGATAAGGCAGAGAAGCTAAAACCAGTAGTAGTCCTATCTGCATTGTGTGCCAGAGAACCGAAAGCAATTCTGAATCACTAAACATGATTAAATGTATTTAAAACATTTTGCTGCATGGCTGCAATGTTTAACACAGAATGCTCTCAACATGCCATGTTGATAAACAGAAACTCGCTCACTTACTTGGCTATTCATGGGCCAAGGAGACCGAGTGGACCATCCCCTCCCCACAACCCTGCTGCACCACAGAGACAGGCTTCTTGCATTATAAACTATAAGGCAAGTCAAAGCTTCTGTCCTTAAAACTTCAATCCAAGGCTCCACAAGAACACCATAAAACCCAGTGTGATTCAGCATGGCTACTGTCTTTCCGAAAATGCACAGTAATAACCTACAGAAAACCAGGCTGGTGAATAATGAGGATTAGGAGACAGCCTGGAGACCCCAGCAAGAATTATTAGCCAAACTGCCCCCGCCCCGAAATAAAATAAATGAAGGATTTACCTTCAAGGTAAGTTTTAGATTTAGAAACACTACAGGGCACAAGCTGACACAGGGTGTGCAAGTCCTTCCATGCTCTAACCCACACGAGTGTCGTTTAAATAACAGGGTAATTAGAGGTGACCAAACACCTATCGAGCTGTGCCAGGGCAGCAGCTCTCACACGGTCACCACTGCAGAGAGCAAAGGAAGAGAGGGGGTACTTTTACCCTTGGTGGCCTCTCGTTTCTAGGGTCTTCAGAAAATGCCAGTTGTTTTGCATTTTCTTCTCCAACGGAACAGGAATGTAGATGCACTGAGGAAGCAGTCTGCACACAGGAACACCACCGACCCTTCACAAGCAGGTTTGTTCCAACATCTTCCAGACACATCACACAGGAGTAATTCAAGTGAGTCATGCTCAGACAACATACAGTCGTCTGATCTCATGTATTAGTCACCGAGATGTGTGGGTGTATTTTGAGTTCTTAGACATTACTGCAGTTAAATGCTTTGCAATTAAAATACTTGACTACATCGTTATTACTGATTAGCACACGAGTGTGAAGAATCTCTTGCTGTAGGCTAAATCAAACCAGGTTGAACTCATTTGGCGTGCAGCATCGTTTGCTCTGGGGGCTTCCAGTGCTCACACTGGGAAAAAAAGAACTGTGGGAGAAGCCATGAAAGGAATGGAAATAGGAAAATACAGATTTTTATATGCTAGAAATTTACCAAGAGGCATGGACAAACACCCAAAAACTTGAATGACAGTGTCTACTACTCACATCTGAAACTGAGGCAGGTTTTCAGATGGTAAAGCCAAGGCCAAGTCCAGAAATTTGCAAGCAGACAAGTACAGGTTCAACCATCTCTGGCTGTTGTAGGATGTGGAGAAACCATTGCCACCTGTGTACGTTGTCTCCAGACCAGCAACAGATGGGCCAGAAGTTCTAAAATAATATACAGCAGGCAGGTGAGTCACAACAGCCTTCTGCCACTCTGGGAACATGGTCTCTCTTCCTTGTCTTTAGAAACACACAACTATCAACTTTATCCAAAACCCATAAATGAAACCAGAACATTGCAAGTCTATGCTATGGGTGGAATTTTGTATATTTATGTAAACTCCTTAAAGGTAAAATGTTAATCTAAGAGTAACATTTTTACTCATCTCATTTGCATCAGACATCCAAATGAAAAGAAAGTTTAGCTTTGCCAGTCATGTCAACAATATTTTAACTTTCTGGAAAATTTCTTCAAAAGAACAAAGAGAATCCAGGCAAATCATGCCTGAAATCTGGTGGTTGGAGTAACAGAGATTATGGACAAGGGAAGGATAATGGTCATCATCTTCCTGGACTTGTGCAAGGCCTTTGACACTGTCCAGTACAACATCCTTGTCTGTAAATTAGAGAGACATGGATTCAACAGATGGATCACACAGTAGATAAGGAACTGGCTGGATGGTTGCACTCAGAGTTGTGGTCAATGGCTCAATGTCCACGTGGAGGTCTCTGATGAGTGGTGTTCCTCAAGGGTCAGTACTGGGACTGGCACTGTTCAGCAGCTTTGTCAGTGACATGGACAGTGGGATAGAGTGCACCCTCAGCAAGTTTACTGATGACACCAAGCTGTGTTGTGAGGTTGACACGCTGGAGGGAAGGGATGCCACCCAGAGGGACCCTGACAGGCTGGAGAGATGGGCTCATGTAAACTGCATGAAGTTTGACAAGGCCAAGTGTAAGGTCCTGCATGTAGGTCTGTGCAATCCCAAGCACAACTGCAGGCTGGGTAGAGAATAGATTGAGCACAGCCCTGAGGAGGACTTGGGGGTGGCTGAGTGATGACAAGCTCCACATGAGCCAGCAGTGTGTGCTGGCAGCTCAGAAGGCCAATTGTGTCCTGGGCTGCATCAACAACAGTGTGGCCAGCAGGTTGAGGGAGGTGATTCTGCCCTCTGCTCTGCCCTCATGAGACCCCACCTGGAGTACTGTGTCCAGCTCTGGGGTCACCAGCACAGGAAAGACACAGAGCTGTTAGAGCAAGTCCAGAGGAGGCCACAAAGATATCGGGGGCTGGAGCACCTCTCCTACAAAGACAGGCTGCCAGAGTTGGGCTTGTTCAGCCTGGAGAAGAGAAGGCTCTGGGGAGACCTAATTATGGCATACCAACAGTTAAAGGGGTCCTACAGGAAAGTGGGAGAGGGGCTGTCCACCAGGAAGTGCAGTGATAGGACAAGGGGCAATGGCTTCAAGCTCAAAGAGGGCAGGTTTAGATTAGACATTAGGAAGAAATTCTTTACTATGAGGCTAGTGAGGCACTGGCACAGGTTGCCCAGAGAGGTTGTGGAAGCCCCAACCCTGGAGGTGTTCAAGGCCAGGTTGGATGGGGCTTTGGGCAACCTGCTCCAGTGAGGGTGTCCCTGCCCATGGCAGGGGGGGTGGAACTAGATGGTCTTCTATGATTCTAAAAAAAAAGTGAAGAACAAGATTTGGACGCACAACTCCTATTCTTTTGAGACATCTGCCTCTACTGCTAGCACTGACTGAAATTGGATCACAGTGTGCAGAAGGTGGATGGGATGGGTCCTTTTTCATGTTTTGTCGTCTTAAATTTCTCTCTCACCTTTATGCCTTTCTAACACAAGAAACCACTCTTTTATTTAGATGAAAAAAGTGCATCAGTCTTATTCTAAGCAAGTGTGCGATGCAGAAAAGCTGTAAAGTCATGCCATGCATATTTTAATTGCAGAAGCAGTGTTATTTTAGCTTGAAAGACACTGTAAGAACCAACATACTTGTACTGCATAATTTACCATTGTGGTTTATGAGCAATCTGAGAGTGAGTTGGTTTTTTGTTGTTTGTCTTGAACAGTACGTCCCTGGTACTGCAGTCAGGCTGAACTACCCTTTACTTGTCCTTCTTGTTTGAGCTTGGCAATCCTAAAACAAATTATTCTGAAGGGCTCAATGGCCCATCAGCTTGGCAGGAGAGTATTATCGAGTTAAACAAACAGGAAGTTAGTAAGTTTACCTGGAAATGTCTTCATCAGCAGTGAGCTCCTGTTCCATCAGCAAAAACACTTGTACCTAAAGATCAAGTGCTACATTTTAATACCTTTTTTTTTTTATGGACCATGACTCAGGAAAATGTTGTAGGGAGGTCTGATTAATAAGCTTTTGGGGGAACTGTATGGAGCTTTATTCCTAGTCCAGGATAATGAATTAACCCCTTCATCTATGAGTGGACACCTGCACCCTAAAGCTCCTTCATCCCTTATGTATAGCCTGAGTAGCACGAGGTCCACAAGAAACTGGTTCTTTTATAGCCAGGAAAACTCCCAGAGGCTTGACTCTTTGGCAAGAGAGCAAGACCTAAAGGAAATGAGAGTAAAGAATTGCATAACAGAGCAGCCAAGCTGAGGAGTGAAATAACACAGTCCCCTCCACCAAAAGTAGTTCCAGTACTGTGGTAATGTGTGTGAAGGCCAGGGGACAGCACAGCAATCAGAGGGTGGCACTGAGTGGGACAGGTTTCCTAATATTTGCACTGTTGACGGGCTCAACACTACGTGCTTTGTTTCAGCAGTAGATGTACTCAATCTTTAAAATATTTCATATAGCTTTTCTCCTTCTATTGTTTAGATCTGTGGTTAGTTAAGGGCGAGGTTAGGAGCCTACAGAGACCAAACAAAAAAAAATACATCCCAGCAGTGACGCTGATTTGCTGTCTGTGTTAGCCAATCCCCTGGGAGCACCTCAGCTAACGGGCTAAACAAACCACAGTATGCACCAACCACGCTCCTCCATTCCCACTGCCAAAGCTGAAACCCAACAGAGGGCATCAAACAGCCAACACTGGAGACTTCACAGGCAGTAGCTCTGAAAACAGACGTTTATCCTCTGTTGTTATGCAGAGTAAAACAAGAGAAAGAAGAAGGCTGAGACAAGCCTTGTATAAATCTAGCTACAAAATTTCAGCCACAGTGTGATCTGTATGGCCATAAATTGTCCATACAACATGGATTATGACTCTTATGTGGCCTCTTATCCTCACTGCTGGAGGAAGAAGGTTGAATGACCAGGAAGGTAGAAATGGGGAACACTGAGCAGAGCAAAAGTATACACATATGAAGGCTGAAATGGAAGTAGGAGTCAGTAGGAAACAACAAGGACAAGTGCAAATTTAATTCAGGAGACATTTGAACAGCTGAAATAGTGTAAATCAACAGATTTTCTATTTGGTGGCAAAAATAAGTCAGCTTTCAGTTTGTGTCCATTGTACACTTACATGCACAATATATAGAAGAGAGATCCTTAAAAATGGGGGGGTGGCACTGAAAGTGATATTGTGTCTCAAATTTGCACCAGTCTTGCAAATCACAAATGCTACCTGCAACTCACCAGCTCAGTGATCATGGTTGGCCAAAGCGAGGTAAGGTGCTGTGGAGACATCCTTAAAAGCAACACTCTGAAAAACAGGAACACTTGGGAATGAAGGGTGGGCACCTGCGGCAAACGGAGACTTTCTACCAGCCTTTCTGAAACAAAAAGCCAAGAAGGTTTCCTCAGTTCAGAGTAATTCCAACTCACATCATCTCCTTCTCTCACATAGTCTCAATTTTTACTTTTAAGCATCTGCCACATTTCTGTTTCAGTACTTTCTACAGTTTCATTCTGTCAACATAAAAAATAACCACTTTCACCAAGCAATAAAGAAAACTGAGAAACCTCAAAACAATGCAGTTGCACACTCCACATAAAGGCAACATTGCATCTGGGAGTCTTGTCCATCTTGGGCTGTTTTGCCCATTACAGAGAAGAGTTAACAGATTCCCAAGAATACAGCAACAGCCTGAACAGCTAGAATAGATCACTATTAAGAGGTTGCACCATCATCACAGCACGTGGGACAACATGCTCTTATTTGACCATAACCACCTGTAAACATTCAACATGTAGAGAGGCAGATGCATAAAGAAATTTTCCAGTCAAACCAACACACACACTTTGCAGCTCAGACCAGTAAAACCTCCTGACATCTTGAACACAGTAAGCCCAATTACTGACTTGACTGGGAAAGAGCCCGAAGAACTAATGAAACAAGAAAGATGCTGCAATTGGCTTTCCTTATGGAAGGAGAGACTAAACAGTGTCTACCTTGGTAGCACTAAAAGACAATACATCTAGACGCTGCTGCTCTAACTATTTGCATCATCTTAGAATAAAACCAAGCAGCTCCTATTCCCAATCCCTTAATGTAAAAGGTCACTAGAAGAAATATTCAGAAATAGGACAGATTAACAGCAGCAGAACAAACAACTAAAGGAGGCAAGAATTTCAAACCTTAAAGTCAGCCTTTCTATTTATCCCTAGTTGATAGGGGTTTGTACCTCAGATGTTCAAGTCAAAATGCATGTTGTGGGTGCCCAAGGACACAGAGAGTTGACAGATCAGTGAAATAAACCAGATAAAAGTAAACTGGTAATAACAAAAACTGTGTAGTTTGCAAACATTTAAGACAGAAAACTTTCTAACCAAAATCTGCAGAACTTGCATCCAGCCATGGAAACAGTACTGCACACTGATAACTCCAGAGGACAAATTCACCTGCTGTTACCCTGTCATACAAACATTTCTCAGCTAACATCAGAGTTACAAGTCTACTAAATGATACATTTCAACTGACCTTGTATGTCTGGAAGGTATTTCTGGTATTGGTCTATCTCACTACTAAAAATTGCAAAAGCCAGCCTCTTCAGGAGCATAGCACGCTGCTCCAGCTCTACATCTCGATTAGCAAACAGGTTGAGTGAGCTGCTCTGAGCCACAGCCACTCGTGCTGAAAGAGAAAACACACAGCAAAGAGATGAGTTTCAAATTTTCCCTTTTGTTTTGCAGATGGCACAAAAAATCTTGCTTTTATTGCATTAATGTAGTTCAAAAGATGATGTTAAGAGACAGTATGTTGTGCAATTTGTATTTTTAACCACAGGGATTTAAAATACATGTTGAAAGAAAACTTGTAAGCATACAGAATAGTGCCTGGGTTTAGAGGCTTTTGGGAGGGAGTTTAGACTTTTTTTTAAAAAAAACCTCCACAATTTGCAGGTATAGACACTCAGAGTTTTGGAATGTGCAGAATCACCTTTTCCTTAAGCAGAGATCTTAAAAAAACAGACACAAAACCAACCAAACCCCCCAAAACCCCAGCCCCCGGGTGCTCTGCTTGGTATCTAGGCAAAATTCACTGTGTGCTGGGATGGTCTCAAATTCTCAAATCCCCAAATTATTTTATTTACGGATCTCCAGCAAAAAGAGTTGCTGAAGAAAACATGAGAAACACTGAATAAATTAAAAAGAGTGGAACAGATGTTGAACAAATGTTTTCAAAGATATTTGTTTTCCCTTTATTTCCCTGGGAGAAAAGTCACTACATCAATAAATACTTACTCATCAAATCTCTGAATGTGGTTTTGTCATGTGTCATCAAATTATCCATAATAGCTCTCCAGCTAAAAGAGGAAGATTGTGCAATAATCAGAGAAGCATGAAAAACCCAGGAATTTACAGAAATATTTTCAGAGCTTTTTCTGCTCTTTTAATTCTTGCTAAGGCTTCCAATCCAGGCTCTCTGCCACATAGGTACCATTTACTTGGTGTGATTTGATATGAAAATATATTTCTGAAAACCCTTTCTCAAAGAAAATAAGGGATTCCATCCAAACAGACCTTGATAGGTTTGAGAGGCTGGCCTGTGCAAACCTCATGAAGTTCAACCAGGCGAAGTGCAAAGTCCTGCACATGGGTTGGGGCAATCCCAAGCACAACTACAGGCTGGGTGGAGAATAATGTATTGAGAGCAGCCCTGAGGAGAATGACTTGGGGTGTTGGTTGATGAAAAACTCAACATGAGCCAGCAATGTGCACTTGTAGCCCAGAAAGCTGTGTGCTGGGCTGCAATAAAAGAAGCATGAACAGCAGGTTGGGGGTGTGTGTGGGGGGGGGCAGGAGGGGGTGGTGGAGGAATATGTGATTCTGCCCCTCTGTTCTAGTTAGACCCCAGTTGGAATACTGCATCCATCTCTGGGGTCCCCAACATAATGCATGGGTCCGTTGGAGTGAGTCCAGAGGAGGGCCAAGAAGATGCTCAGTGGGCTGCAGCATCTCTCCTGTGAGGACAGACTGAGACAGTTGGGGTTGTTTAGCCTGGAGAAGGAGAGGAAGAGGCTTATAGCAGCCTTCCAGCACTTAGAAAGGGAACCTACAAGAAAGACGGGGAGGGATTCTTTATCAGGGAGTGCAGTGATAGGTTGAGAGGTAATGGTTTTAAACTGTAAGAAGGTAGATTTAGATTAGATATCAGGAAGAAATTTTTCCCTGTGAGGGTGGTGAGACACTGTCACAGGCTGCCCAGAGAAGCTGTGGCTGCCCCCTCCCTGGCAGTGTCCAAGGCCAGGCTGGATGAGACTTTGGGCAGCCTGGTCTAGTGGAGGGTGTCCCTGCCCATGGCAGGGGGTTGAAACTACATGATCTTTGAGATCCCTCCCAGCCCAAACCATTCTAGGATTCCAGAAGATATGAACCATTTTCTCCTTATTAAAAATAATTTAAAAAAAAAATCACCAGTCTTAAATAGAAAAAAAGAGACTTGTGCATAGAAATATACCTCAGGAAAGCAACTTTCACATTTCACATGGTTATCTAAAACACCCCACTATTTCTCTCAACAGAGTTCTGTTGGGAAGTTTTAGTCCATATTCTACATACTCTTGCGTAAGGGCATACATAAAATTTGCAAGTCATCATTCTAAGCAGGAAGA
Source organism: Porphyrio hochstetteri (assembly GCA_020800305.1). Lineage (NCBI taxonomy): Eukaryota > Metazoa > Chordata > Aves > Gruiformes > Rallidae > Porphyrio > Porphyrio hochstetteri. Next base: position 88,174,182 of record CM036907.1, read on the forward strand.
AAATCTTACTGGTTAACACATGAGGCATCCATTTGGAAGAAACTGGAATCCATAAAGAGGTCAAATGCTTCCTTTTTCCATGCTCTCCTTGTATACTGATACCCACTAAGACTGCTTAATAACTGGACACAGGCTCGATAGCTGGATGCATTGTGAGCACTGAAGAAAAAAAGTGAACATGAAACAATTGTTAATTATTGCTTTATATAAAGTTTGATAGACACCTAATCCTTGTCATGCCTTTTCAACTTAAGTGACACCCAAAAAATTTCAACTGACTGTAGTTGAATTGTTGTACAATTCAATCAATGGTAGTTACCTGTGATTACGGAGGTAGGGAACAACATAGTGCATAATATTTACAAGCAAAGGAATAACCCTTTCTTTTTCATCACTGTAGAAAACCATATCCAAGAGATGAGCCAAAACCTATAAAAGGAAAGGAAGGTATGTTATCATGCACTCTCAAATTCCTTTTTATCTGCTATTCATCATTTTTTTCATCTCATGTCTTTAACTGAACACTGACATTTATGAAAAAAGTGATCAAATCTCAGGTACTATGCAAAATCCAGACTACAGAGATTCCATCATGTTTGAAACAAACTAAGGTAAAAACACAGAAGTACAAGCTCCTGTGCAAAGCATTCTACAGAGTAAGTTACAAACAAACAAAAATATTCAAAGATTGATGGCAGTTATTAGTGGTTTGTGTTATTTACTGCTGATAACATGGTTTGCCACCAAAACGTTTCCTGTACTACACATCTGAAAGGCCATGCTTTACAGTGCAATCATCTTACTGAATCTTTGTAACTGGGTTAATCACAAAGTTTTATATATTTTTACATGACAGGACCCAGAATGCATTCACATTAGTGTTTCCTATCAAATCTCTTTTCCCAAGCTTCTACTCCAAAGCTTTTCACAATATAAAAGTTTATTATAAGACAGTGTTTATTACATCTGAGGAGACATTTACCTCAGAAAGTAAGGTCAATGCATGGACACTATAAACAGATGGAGTTATGTTCGAAGTTTCCATTGCTGGAGACAACATATCTAAATGAAGATAACAATAAAAAAAAAGGTCCAAAGTTAGTTTTCTTAAGCCATTATTTACTTTACAAGTATACTGCAATAGCATGTATTTTGAAGATGTACAGAATTTTCCAGTTACAATGTGTAAGATACTAATGCCTGAATAATACTGAAACATTTTTAATGTATTCAAACAGAGAAAAACTGTCCTCTTGGTTCATTTTGGCCCGATAATTAATGGTTTGTTACAAATAAAGAAGAAAATGAAAGTACCTTCAACATCTGATTCTAAGTTGTTTCCATCAACCATAATCTTGGGGGAAGGCTTAACCTCTAAGTTGCGTCTTAGCCAGGTGGTCTGTTCCAAGGAAGAGCCAGCGATTGCCCCAATGGCATCCACTATCTTGTGTGTTACATCCTGATCAAAAAAAATCCCCAAACAACAAAACCCCCCAATCATTTTAAGAACTTTGTGCAGAAGGGCTGTATTCGTTGTCCTGATGTGTTTTTGTAGAAGATCTGTATAATTAATGAAGTATAGACATGCTTTTCATTCACTTCTGTTCCGTATTACCAGTGATTAATAAGTCCGCAGAAAATGAGATCTTTTTCAAAGGATTATAAATAGTACTAAGGAGATGATACTGATGAGTCATTTCAGACTACAGAACTGATAACAGATCATTCTAGTGTATTCAAACATGTTCAATATTTTTCAGAGACACAGATTTCTTACCTGGAGATCTCTTTGATCTTTCTTATTCTCCAGGCTTGGGTTTTTCATAATGAACTCATTAAGAACACTGAAAAAAAAATAATACATCAGTAGACACATATTTTCTCCTCACAATACATTATTCAGTAATTTTAAGAGCTAGGACAAATCTGAAAAAAAATTACACACAGGGTACCCACATAAAATTTAATATAGGTAACCATCCCTCAAAGAAGAAACCCCCAGAACTCAGGCAATAGCCATACCACTCAAAAAGAAGGCATAGAGATTTGGGAACATTGCAATGCCTCATTATGATTTCACACACTTACATTTGAGTTTATTTGGAAATTGCAAACTATAGAGAGCACTTACCCAAGTATGAGGAATTGTCCCGGAGCTGGAAGACCAACCTGGATGGAATCTTTTAACAGAAGCAGCAGTGCTGCCCAGCTATCTACCAAACTTGTCACTGGAATCCTAGAAGAGAGAACAGTGATGGAAACAAAAGCCAGCATCATCTCCCTCAGGTATTCCCCATTTTCTTTCTACCCCAAAATTCTCCTACCAGATACTGTTAATCAATGTTCACACAGGCTCATTGGTTTTTCATTTAATATTAGGTGGCTACATGAAGTCATTAAGAAAAAGGAGGAAGGCCAAAGAACAGTGTATTTGAAAGCCATGCTATTCAGTCCAAGGGTAGAGTGGTATCAGAGTTTCGGCACAATTAGCAACACCTTTACTTGGGCAGGGGGATAGATTTCCTGCAGGATTTTTGGGTGGGGGAGGAAAGGTGATACAGAACTAGGGAACTTAGAAATTAATTCCCCTTTTTGACACTTGCAGTTCAAAACCATTATTTCTTCACAATTTATATTACACAGGCTATTTCTCATCCTAGGGGTTATAAAAGATATGAAATATTCACATTTTCTATCTGCTTCTTGATGACAGAAATAAGATTTAACTTCTTGTCTTACCTTTGTGTATAAGCATAGAAAAACTGCAACATGCAGACTTCCAGTGAAAGATGTTTCTAGAAAAAGTTACAAAACCATGTCATCAGGAAGAAGAAACAGACTTTTTCATCACTTGCCAGGGCAAAACTGACAATGCTAAAATGTTACTGCAGTGTCTGAAGATAAGCTTAATTAATTAACAGGATATTAAAAATGTCCACTTAGGCATTTCTCCAGAAAGATTTTTAGGGTTTTTTTCTGTTTTTTTAAAATTCCCTCTCTTTCCCACTTCCCTTTCCCACCTGAAGAAGATTATTAAAAATTAACCTGATTCTAGGGTAGGCACCTGTTTCCCTACTATAAGGAGCCTATCCCCACAAAACAGAGTCTTGTACAGAAGCTGTAAACAGGATTCTGGAGTGATTCAGTATGACAATGCCATAAGGGGGTATGACTTCCCTCTGAAAGCTCATCCATCATTTAGATATTTTGAAGATTTTCACATTGCACTGCTCAGCTTTGTGAATGAAGTACCTGTATCATCAGTGTTCTGAGCTTCAGTAAGGGGGCATTAAATCAATCAGTAGCATCCCTACAGTTTTCATACCTTATCCTTTGCTATGGCTGGAGGCTGCTTCAAAACTTCTTTCACTGTTTGTATAACAGTCTCCGTTCTCATAACACTGATAGAGCGAACTAGCTCGACCAGCAGAAGTTGTTCTTCACCTGCTGCAGGAATAACCTAAAAGAATCAAATGTGTGTCAGAGATTATCAGCACAGACAATGCCTATGCCAAAATTAAGGCAGCTGGTCTCATGGGATTGAGGTGTTAGTGCCACTAACAGTTCATCTAGAGACCTGGAATCACTTATTCTTTTCCTGAAGAGTTCAGGAAGATTATCCCACTCTAAAATAAATTGGTAGCTCCCTGACAGTACAGTTGCTAATTCAAAATAAAACATAAATATTCTCTATATGTCATGCTACATTTTTTTTTGCACTGAGATGTCTGAATTTTCTCCTTACTGCTTCTGAAACACTAAAAGCTGTTATCACTCCTTGAAGTGACACTGTGGTATAAACATACCTTTGTCCTAGAAGTATTTTTGTTTTGCCTCCTTTCATTCCAAACAAACGCAATAGCAGCCATGAAATGAACACCATGATTCATTGAAATTGGACCCAAAAGTTCGAGAATCTGTTGCCTCAAATTCTGGAAGGTGGAAGCAGAACACATACACCTTTAGATAAGCACCTCAGAATAAAGTTCAAAACAGCCAGCTAGAAAGCCACACTTGGATAGCAACTGCCACTAACTTTTATAAAAATGGATGTATGCACTCAGAGGGTTCCTAAAGGTCTATTCTACATCTGGTACTCTTCGATCATTTTATTCATGATTAAGACAAGGAAAGATAAACTTGGCAAATTTGCAAATGGCAATGAAGTGGGAAGCAACTGATGGAAAGGTACACAACAAAAAAGATCTGTCAAAGTCAAAAAGTATCCTGCAGAAAAGACAGGCTGAAATAATGGCTTGGTCTTTGCATGCTAAGTAGGCATAAACAACTTTTGTGATTCAGGATGAGAAGCTATTTAGATAGCAGCGTTACAGAGAAAAAGTCTTGGGATTATAATGGTTCATAAACTCACCATGATGACTTTGCAAGGAAAGGGAAAAGTGCATTCAGAAATAGCAATGCCTCATGAAAGACATTAAGTGTTTCTCCTGGAAGAAGATGCCACATACCATATCCAGTTTTGGACCCTTTACTTGAAGATATACACCACAAACCATCAGAATTCAAACTATAAAAAGAAAGGTTAATGCTGTGGAATATAACCTACAAGAAGGGGCAGAAATGGGTGTGTTACAGTCTGGAGAAAATCACGTAAGCAGAGATATAACAGTTATGAAATGTGTACAAGGTAACTAGGAAGAAGAAAGGAAGATGATGTTCATGTATGCCACAAACAGCAATGGACTTGCCTTGCAGCAAGTGAGATAAAGACTAAGTAGGGACAGAGGGGAAATTCTAAAAGAAAGAACACACTGCTCACGGAGACCAAAGTTACTGAGGCATACTTGGGTTAGGAAATTAACTTCCTGAGCTGTTGTCTTGATCTGTTTTCTATGACAGGAAAATTTCAGAGAAAAATGCACTTTGTACCTCTATTCTGAAAGTAATTTTAACCTTGGTCAGATATTTCAGCAGGAACTGCCTAAGCCTGCAAGAAACTGCTATACACAATCCCAGAGCTTGCCTATACACTTCATGCACTTGCCAAGAGAGCGGTTGCCAAAGCAACCTAGTTGTACTGAAGCTTGAAAAGCATGTTTATACTTCAGAGACAGAGTCCTGTAGAGTTCCTCAGCTTTTAACGACATCCACCAACTCCAAGGCAGCTACAAAAGCATTACCTGAAAGCAATGAGGTAAAAAAAGTAAAATAACCTATCCCAATACTACACCAAAAAAGCTGAATTCAAAGAAGACTCTTTATATACAGGACATGCTGAATGCTCTCCTGAATGCTACAGATTTGGGCACATTAAAGAAGAGTTGGGATGTACAGAAGAGTTAATGTTTAACCACAGTACAAAGCTTATCTTCTTTTTCCACAGAGCCAGCATAATATTATAGGCTATCAGCAAGCACACACCCTCTTCCTTTCAGTGAGGATGAAACCTAATGGGCAGTACAGTTATGACCATGGATGCTCTCTGTGCAAAGACTCTTAGATAAGTTTGGTTTTATTCCTTTAATCTGAATGACAAAGTTTGAAACGGCTGTAACACAGCATCATCACAGACTCTATCTGACAGTATTCAAATGAATTGAGGAAATCTTATTTTTAAATATTTTTAATTTAAATGACAATTTCCTATTTAATAACATGAAATATAAGAAGTTCAAACTCATTCTGATAAGAGGGCTAGGCAGCAGTCTCACTATCATCCTATTTGACCCTTTCTCAGGTTCTCTTTATGACTGCTAGCTCACGATCTGCTATGATGTTTCCCTGTGCACAGTGACATCACTGTATGGGCACAGAATGAATAAAGTAACTAGTTCTTAAGAGTCTGAATGCTAGATGTTTTAAGAAAAGACTTCTCTTTTGCTAAGGTTTTACCTTAATATTTTATATCCTTGGAGACATAAAAGGATGGCTTACAATTTTTTCAGGATGGATTTAATTTTCTTTGTGGAAAGGAAAGAGCCAAGACATCATTGCCTTGAATTCTTGCACTCAAGTTTAAAAGAAAATTCAATACCCATTTATAAAAGCATTGTTCGCGGGGTGGGTAAGTAGATGGGGACAAAGGTATTAAAGCTCAAATTTACATTTAAGGGAAGGGAATTTAATTTAGTTTGACAGAGATATTAATGAACAACTTAAATGGTATTATCCCTGATATTCTGACCTTTGTTGACCCAAGGTTAATAGTGGTAATAGATGCAGCAGCAGCGGTAGTTTTCTCCGAAGAATCAGCAAGGTGAAGGATGCTCCACAGCAGTGTCACAGAAGACATGATCATATGCAAGATAGATAGGATCCCATTGCGTGCTTCAATCAAGTGCTTCTGATCTACATTCACCAAAAGCTAGTGGATTTGAACAGGAGAGAGAAGGAAGAGCATTAAATATCTACATAAATAGCAAAAATAGTGTAAATTGAGACTTAATAGACATGGAAGCTTCCAAACTTAACTCTTTTTCAAAATAGTTTTTTAATAATTCTTATCATATGTACAGGTTTTGAGTCTATTAAAATAAAGACTCCTTGATTCTTGTACAATATAAAATGTACTCTGAACACAAAAAAACTCATGTTTATAGCACTCAGTTTTGTATCATCTGCCTACACTTCTGCAAAACAATTACTTTTGAATTTTAAGTGTAACTAACGCTCTAGGCAGAATTATTTACTTGCACACACAGACATTTTCTAGTTATTTCTAAATAAATGAAAAACAAAGGGGTATAAGAACAAAAAAAAAATAGGCAAACAAGATTGTAGAGACCAGGACAAAATATATCTTACAGGATCTTGGCCATATTTTTAGTAGAGATTATGTTCAGAATATCATACCTAAAAATACTGCTTGACTAAAAAGACAAATTGTGAATATACAGAAGGAGCAGATAAAAAATGTTTTGACATATGGCAAGATGACACAGTCCTTCCAGAAAGTAACAGGACAGGCATCGATCTAGGAGGTTCCACAAAGCAAAGTCAGCTCTAAGAAGTGGCATTTTAGCGGTCTGGAAGTTGAAGAATTCCCACTTTAGTTATTTCAGGGTAACAAACTCCCCCCACCCCAAAACCTGAACTAAACAAAGCAAGCAAAATCTAAAGCTATTCTCTTAACAGTTTATTTAGTATAAAGGTTTTTTTTCTGTTTGAGAGGTGCATATCAACAATAAAAAGTGTATTTTTAAGCTAAAACAACGTATCTGGTATTTTATCCACTCAGATCTTTGTATCTGCTAATATAATCGCAGTGCTTAACTGGAAATGTACTGCATGGGAACCTCTCAGACAAGTTTACCTGATGATACTGCGTAGATGGATCCAGGAGGCAGTAATGAATGATTGTTGTGATTCCTTCTAATAAAGTGAGAACCATATCTGGGGGAGTGACTGATGCCATCCAGAGAGGCCTAAAACAAGAGAATCATTTTCTTAAGACAGGTTAATCAGGTTTTAAAGTAATTCAACACAATCAAATCTGCTTAAAAAGATTATTCACCTCTACACACACATACCTATTATCAGATAATCCCGTTTCATATTTATACTGCTGAATTAAATTATCCAAGTTCCGGCAGAGCTGAAGAGTCACAGAAACAACCACTCTTTGAAGAACTTTTCCCATGTAAGGCAACGTAGAAGTGATAAGGCCAATCCACTGGGGATGCATTTTGCAGGCACAGTGCTGGTGTAAAGCTCGTATCACTGCGCAGAGAAACATGCCTTGGCAGGTTATAGGCTGGGAATGTAAATACTGCAGAGAAGTCATTGGCTGCTGGGGACCGATGTGCTCCAAGTCCGTTATGACAAAGTCAAAGCCCGTTTCGTTTTCCTCAGGCACTGTCATTACTCTGTGTTCCAGCACAATCAGCCGCTGGAGTACTTTTAGAAGCTGCGACTGCAGAGTACTACCATTGTCAAACTCATCTTCAGAAAAATTTATAAGGCTGTCTTCAGAGTAACCTTCTTCTACAGCCACTATATTTTTTCCAGCCATCTTCTCACTGTGCCATTTCTGTGCACTGAAGATAGAAGATAGCAGACAATGCAGGATCACTTTCTGAACCTTGCACTTGGACAACATGTCCGAAATAAAACTAGGAAAGCCCTTTGCAGAGCTCTCTATCACTTTTGCCAACTCAGCAAAGAGAAGTGTCAGAATTTCTATGCTCATCATTTGCATGTTACGGTTTCCTATTAGATCTTGTGAGGTTACTTTAACATGAGTTGGATAGTGGCTCCGCATATAGTATAAGCACAAGGAGATCAGAATTTCTATGTACATAGAGCTCCGAAAGTTATGGTTAGAATCCACTGGGATGTGGCTATAGAAATCCTTGCCCATAACAGATATTCGATGCCTGGCTAGAAGATTCTGGAGCAGTGAAAGCTGAGGAGTGTATGCATTGTTGACACTGGTAGTGGAGATTGCGCTTACAAAAGCGGATGGATTGGTTTTCAGAATTGCTTTAACTGCAGAAAAAGCATACAATGTCCTTGAAGAGTCATACAGCTGGAGATAAAGCAGCACATGTTGGTACAAGGGATGGATATTAAAGTTGGGAGATTTTCGCATTCCTGGGGACCCCACATCACTCTCTATTTCTGAAATTTCTCCTTCTCCACAACTATACCAGTTTTCTAAATCTAGACCATCACTAAAGAAGACATTTGTTTGTTTAAGCTTTTCTGTTTGCGCCTTCTTCTTCTCTTCATCTTTCTTTTTGGCTATTTTCACCTTAGGTTTTGCACCTGGTTGCTTACCAGCCTCTTTAACAATTGTTTCTTTTTCTGACATCTTTTCTGGTAGCTTTCCTTTAAAGCTGAACTGAATACTACTGTGGCTTCGCTTTCTGGACTTTGATTCAGTGGAAGCAAGAGTGAGATCAGAGAGGGATTGTTGGCTTTCTGCAATACAGGGCGAAGAATTATTTCTTGAAATTTCATCTCTTAAGCTCTCAAGTCCAGTCTCAGTTGAGGCCGACAGCAACTGGGAGCTGTCATTACTAAGCAAACTACTCTGGCTACTTTGAATATTTTGATCATCATTTTTTGTCTCCTCTACAGAGGTATCCAGAGGACTGAATTTACAGGAATTTACATCCTCAGGGAGTAGCGTGTGCTTAACTGGTTCTGTCTCTTCTCCAAGGCCGCTTACAACTTTGCATATAAGATCTGTAACCACTTGGTGCACAATTTCATCAGGTGAGTCCTCTCTGAGAGTCTGAGAGCTATCTTGAGCACTCAGGCTTTCTGTTTCCACTTCGTAACTGATGTTGTCCCCTGTAGATGACTGAGAACAGCCAGAGTCAGAACTCTGAAGTATTTCAACTTGATGATCTGGAAGGTCAAAATCAGACACAACCATTGGTATGGTCTCACTGCTGGTACTTAACAAAGAAAGCCTGTCACTCAGAGGGTTGACAGTCAGGCTGAAGTTCTCCATTTCCTCCATAGCAAGTTGTTTTTCATTGCCTTCTTTAGGTATAATAAGTTGTCCTTGACTTACAGGCACATGGGAAAATGCTTAAAGGAAAAACAAAAATTTAAACGGATAATATTTTGTTCTTTAGAATAAGAATTTAGAATTAAAATTTAGAATTTAAACTATTGTTGAGACTTCAAATTATAAAGGCAGAGTAAATAGTGTCTTTTCACTTCACAGCAAACAAAATGATGTCAATATGCAAATTACACACATTCACATAACCAAAGCAAGATTACTGTAGCAGTGAACCTTAGCAAAACAGAATCCTCCCCTGAAACCTTACATGCTCTTATCTGCTTGTATTTTCATAAAGAATTATGAGTATGTTACTAAAATTAGACCATACATGCAAACATCTTCAAACCTCAGAAGTGTGTTTTCAGCCATCAGTGGCCCTAATTCATACAAGCATTTCATTTCTCAGTTAAGTCTCAAGTCATATTCTTAACTTCTACTGAAGTTCAGTTAAGACATAAGAAAATACTCCACATAAAACCAGCTGCAAATCATCTGAATTTGAGAGCACTAAAACCTCAGCAATACTTTGGACACCCAAACTTGAATTCGGAAAGACACGCGCCAATGCACATATAAGCAGCAGCTATTCCAGCACTTTGTGAGCTACCTTCAAAATCTTCTACTGTGACTTTAATGTTGCACTGAAATAACAAATAAAGAAATTAAATAAGGAACTTCCTAGAGTCTTCTGTGTACATACCGTCAGCACAGCTAAACTTCTGCATAAAGTGCTTCTCATTTTCTTCTTCGGGGTGATAGGGAGATTTAGTCCAGTAACATTCAGCCTGGACTCGCTGAACAGAAACTCGCTGAGTTTTTGGATGGAGAAGCAGTAGGAGCAAAGGCTCAAGAACCCTTGCAATATCATGTCTTTGAAGCACTTGATTTAACCAGGCTTGTCCCACTGACCATGTAGAACCATCCAAGCTATTAAGGCTGTCCAGCATAATAAACAGTGATCTGGAATGGAAAGAAGAATTAACCTAGCACAAGTTCTACACTGCTCACAGAATAATCCCATTTAAACGTGATAGATGATAGACTTCAACATGTCAGTATGTACTCCAATGTCTTCCCCACATAAAACTGTATGTTATTTTGGATGCCAAACTTTGCAGCCAGAAGTCTAGCCTAATATTTTAGTCTAGCCTAATAAAGAAATGGCCAGGAAGAGCTAGTAATAATGTCAGTTAGGATAGCTGCTTTTATAGTAGCAGCCTGGAATGCAAAGCAGAAATCCTCTGCTGCTTGCCATAAATGACATCTTACACAACACAGATTAAAAAAACCAAACAAAACAAGAAACATTTCAATATCTTAGTGCTTACTTGCAAATTTGCTCTTAAGTTTTCTTTTCTTTACTGTTACCTTCCATTTGCATTTCCACTTTTGGGTTGAATTCTCTCTTCTGCCTTTTTTTTTTCTCCTTTCTTTGAACCAAATCCCAGTAGGAGTTCAGGTACTAATGTGCAGTACACACAAATATCTGAACCACTGTGACAGTCAATGGATCATGTGACCATTCCTGCCCTACTCTTTACAGCTACTGGAAAAAATTTACAGCTCACATGATCATCATTGTGGAAACATTCTTGTCTAACACAAACTAGTTTCCTGTCCTCCTTCCTTCCCCTCACAGTTACACTGTAGTTCTCTAGTTTCTAATTGCTCCATACTGCCAGCATAACACAGTTTAAAATTCTGAAGTAAAATATTTTCAACTGACTCATGCTTGCAGTCACCAACCTGTCAAAGGTACGGCCAAAAGAAGATGACTTGTTAATATGAAGGTCACGGGTGAGATGCCATAGCACTGCAAACTTTGCATGAGCTTCCATTCTTACTTTCTGTGGACCAAATTACAAGTTAGATTTATCAGGATGCAACAGCCTCTGATAAAAACTGGATTTAAAAAAATACAGAAGCTTTAAAGATATAATGAAATTATTAAAATTTACTCTTTTAACTGTGAGAAATTTAGTAGCATGAAAGGATTCCTCCCCATCTTGATCCTGGCTGCCTTCGTTTCAAAGGTTAGCTTGAAAAAAGTTTTAAATACTTAATGTGATACCTTGAACAATATTTTACTTCCACAATCTGCACATCTCTATTTTCAGTGAGTTTATCTATATGTATCAAGAGAAGAGATCATGAAGAGAGTGCAGGAAGAAACATACAATGGGAAAGCTCAACAACCAAGCCCAACAATCAGGATGGTTATGCTGAATAAAACATCAAAATTACTTTCAAATACAAATCAGAGCTTAAACTAAATTACTAGATTATAAACACGGAGAAGAGAACAAAAAATTTTAACTTGCTGCTTCCTAAAATATACTCTTATAGGTAATGAACAGGTATATTTGCCTCCAACAAGAGGTCTCTCCAATGAGACCAAACTAAAAACTGTTAATACCACCGTAACAACCTGGCATACTTTCAGACTTAATTTACAACATACAGCTTAAGAAGCTTAGCAACAGCTAATACAACCAATGTTTGCCACAGCAATGAAAGTTTTAAATAAGACAAAACCTGAAAATTACAGAAAGGACACAAGACATCACATAAACCAAAAGAAAAGAAATAACAACACAAACAGTGGTGGTCTGGACAGTCTAGCAAGCATCACATTTATTTAGAAAAAAAAACACTCACAGGGAAAACACTGCTGCAAAATATATTCAATTACACAAAATAATTAACTAGCATTTGCTGAATAATGAGCAAAAATATCAACTCTGAAACACCCAGAGATGACTTCATGTACGTTCTTGCATTCCATGCTGGGAAGATGCAAGAAATTACTGTTTTCACAGTAAGGTTGGCAGAAATGAGTGAGTGCCACATCCACAGTCACAGCAGTTCACAGACCACCCTAATAAGTGAAATTATAAATCATCAGCAGTTTTATCAGTATGGCAAGCTGTTTGAACTGGAGTGATTGACAGACTGGTTCACATCCACTTCTGTTGGCTTGGTTACCCTCTGGTAGAAAGACAAAAACGTAACTGCTTCTGAAGTGATAAAACTGAGTTGTCAGAGTGTGTGAGCAAGTAATTCCCCATCATTCGTTCTGCTGGGGCTGTGAAAACAGTTCATACAGCTAAAATTTAAAGCTCTGTGAAGGCCTCAACTCAAATGTCAAATTCACAGCCTCTAGCTGAAACAAATTTCTAGAGGAGAAGACCTGTCGACAAGTAGATCTCCTTCTAGTAACAGTAAAAGCTAAGCATGTGCTTTATATATTGCAATACTTTTGCTATGAGATAACATCTCCTGCATAAGTCTGTTGCTGAATGCTGAAAAGTCCCCTTTGTCTAACAGGAAAATAGAGAGGCTCATCACAGACCTAAAAGAAACACCATTTGTCAACAACCTGAATATCTGCCAGCTGAAAAATTTTTGAAAATCCTACTTTATCTGCATCAGCTAAACAGATAGCTAACTGGAAGTAATCAATAGGATAACCAAGACCACTTCTGAAAAACAGCCAGCAACAAGATTTGAGACCTTTGAGAAGCAATAAAGAAAGGGAGAAGTCCAGCAAGCTGGGCTGTCACAAGCAAATATTATAACCTGTGGTAGCACAACAGGAGACAGGACAAGTGACTAAGTAATAGCAAGAAACCAAACAGTGTAATCAGAGGGAAAGCAGGAGTGCCCTGACCACACAAGAGGTTCTGCTCAAATTACAGTCCATGGCTTCTGACATGAGACACAGATGGAAAGCAAAGACCTTCAAGAAGAGGGTAGCCCCAGAAGCACACTGCAGAGAAATGCACAGACAACCCACAACCCAGCTGCCACGTCAGTCAGAGCAGAACAGGAAAGCACATTTGCCACAGACATAGATGAATGAAAAATGGAAACTGGAAAAATTGAAAGAAAAATGGAAATTACTGTCAGGGAAGTTTATCAGTTGCTGTCCAGAACCAGCAAACATGGCAGAAACAGAATTCAAATCTTTTAAGAACAAAAACTAGAGAGAGGCTGCATAAGATTGGAGAAGAATTGTACAGAAGCCTCTTCATCAAAACTATCTAGTTATTGCAATTCCTCTGCTGTCCAACAGAGAAAAAAAATCTCACAGAAACACTTCAGCTGGAAATAATTAACCAAGACAAGTGTCAGAAAAAGCAGCTCAGAAATACGTAGCACTGCTCTTGGGAGCTCTAATTAATAAAATTTTACTGTATTTCCAAGTCACTCTTTTGTCATATATTGACATTAATTCTTACCAAAAAAAACCAGAATCAGATAATATGTAAAACACAGTCAAAAAAACCATTAAAAACCTCAACAGTTCACTGCTGCTTAAAAGGGAATTAAGGCTGAAACAGCAAATTAATAATATGAAATGCAGTACAGTCATAAGGATGTGTCTCAGAACAGGAAAGGAACTGCAAACAGATCTCTAAGTGTAAAACAAAGGTGGTGACACAGAGAAAGGCAGTAAGGACAGCTCAATCAAGAGAGAAAAGAGAAAGCAAGGGATAGAAAAATAAAGGGAACCATACTACAGTCTTAAGGAGGAAACAATCCAACCCCACTATCAAGGAAAGCAACAGAGACATGGTGACAACAATAACCTGGCTGTTCTGTGGAGGAAATGAAGCAGAAAGTCTAGATGCTATATTAGGACAAATTATTAGACAAGATGCAAGAATTAGATGACATAGGAGGGAGTGCACCAGAAGACTGAACTACAGTTGGTTAGGACACAGCGAAAGAGCGTGTGCTTAAATTTGATGGAGCTGTGCAGGGAAAGAAGAGTGGTTAGGACAACTGGAAAGAAACCTACAAAGTCTATAGTCAATCACTACCATTGCAAACACTTCTGATCGGTCTGTAAAACACCAAGGCACCATGAAAACAGGGCTCAGCCACTACAGACATAAGGTAGTTTCTTGTGAGCGGGAATATAGGAAAGAGGGTGGCAGTAGCAGAGGGTAGACAAATTCAATGTTCTGCATGCAAGTAAAAGTATTTTTAATGTTTGAAAAAAAAAGCAACATAAGGCAACAGTTTTTCAACACTGAAGTTATTTATGCCCTCCTCTGAAGTACCAAGTCCTTTTTATAAATATATTTCTATGGTTATGTATAGCTATATAGTTAGGTAAATATATGAACAACTTGCCTTGTCTCTGTGAGTCAGCTGCTGACTAATAACATCTTCACAAATGCTAGAAGACGGAACGAGGTTGTGCAGCTGGTAGAAGAGCTCCACACTCTTCTGATGATGCTGAGGAGTTCCATCACCCAACTGGTCCCAAAGAGTTAAAGCTATATGCTTTGTACATGAGAGAAAGTTGTGAGAGATGCAAGTGAATGAGCATCATGCCTTGTTTTGTTCTAGACTACAGTGAGCTCTACGCCATGATGGGAGCCATTACATCTGATGACACCATATGACCAACAAGCAATCTGTAAAACTGTTCTTTTTTTGTTTATATGAACACAAGGAACTGTTTGAAACACTGCAATGACTTAGTACATAAAGAATTCCTGTTTAGAGTCAGAACTCTCAGACATCTCCACAAATAAGTTTTCACTGAAACATAATTAACTGTGTAATATACCCTGCTGCTGACCATCTTTTGTATATGTCTTCTTACATAAATTACACGAATTCGGGGACTATGGTTTACCGGTCCTACATTGTGCATATCGCCGTTTCATACCTTTGCTAGTCAATGAAGCTAGTCAACTAGGCTTTGTTTATATTTTAAAAAAATACTAATTCAAACAAAGATTTGCACCCAAGCAGTAAGACAATAAGTGGGAAAAGTTACTACGTATTTTCATTTAGAGTCTAACAAAGGTTTCAACTATTCTCAAAATACTCAGCAAGAAAATTTGGTTTAACACACCAAGGGTGATAAAGTGGTCAAGACTGAGTCTTCACCAGGAAAAGTAGTCTAAAGAAAAGAGCAATGAGATACTACTGCATTGTACCTTGAAGAAATCTGTCTTTTCAGCCATATATCTCAGATTGCCTTGGGTAAGAGGAGGTCTGATGACAACTGCCACTCTTCCCTGGTTAGGGCTAAGAGGCTGAGCAGTTTCCACACTGTTCAGGTTTTCTCCAGTGACGACAGCAACAGATTGAGTCAATCCAACCAAGTCCATCACAAGGGAAATAGTAACACCCTGAACACTGAAATCGCTTGCTTGCTTACAAGCATTCATTAAAGTCTGTAGCCACAGTGGAGGCTGTACTTGTTCACAATCTGAAATAAAAATAACAGAAGATACATTCATTTAACAGTTTCAAATGTTAATAAATTCTCCTCTTATATCCCATAACCATGTGCACAATTATCCTCCTTTATCTTTCATATTTCAACCTTCCCATTGCATGGGTTTAGGAAAATGGACACAGTAAAAACGTACTTCCTTAAAACACCCTAATTAAGAATGCAATACTCTATCAATTCTAATATTCAGCAATGAAAAATAAATAGGAAAATTTGAACAAGAAGAAAAAAAATTTACAAAACTAAATGCACACAATTTCATGTTTTACACAAAACTTTTAGTAGTTTGCACATCCTTTCATTCACTTTCCTCCTTCAGGAAATTCTTGATCAGCAATCAAGTCTTAAAATTGCAGTTTGTTAGTCTAGAATAATATAATATGTTGATGTTATATGTAAATAATTCTTTCTTTATATTATATTATTATTTTTATATATATACGAAGTTTAAACTGACAAAAATAAATGCTTTCCTGGAAACACTTTAGAAGTAAAACTATCTGTGAAAATTGATGTTTTGGATGACAGAAATTTGATTCTATTAGATCATACTCTGCTTTCAGAGGCAGTTGTTCTCCCTTTCTTACTATTCCCTCACTTAATACCATGCACTGGCCTGTTAACGCAAGTGTCGTTCTCTGAAGTTCACAGTGAGGTACCCCAGTGAATAATACACTCTCATTTCAGAGGTATCAAAGTAATTTTTCTTAAAGCTTCAAAGGGATTTTATTTATCATGTGCTTAGAAATGGGCAAATGCTTCTAGAATCAGGCACAAGTGAAGAAATGTTATTTGATAGACACAAATACGGCATCTATTTAGAATTAATAGAGGATACAATTTCTTATTTATATCTGCAATAGTTAATTTTGAAATGTAAATTGAAGCCTAGCTGTACCTAACAATTCCACATAATGTTCTAGAGTTTACAGATATAAACATTATTCTAAGTTTGACTCAGGCCCCTCTAATTTATTTAATTAAAAATAGCATGCATTTATCTGAGAAATTAAGCATGGAACAAAATTTAAACACAATTATGTTCTATCAGTATCAGGTTAATTTGGCTCCTTCAAATAAACAGGCTGATGATTCTCACCGCTGATTAAAGGCAATTGGGTCACATCACTAATGCAAGCCACTAAAAGCATGTTCCAAATTTAGGAACGCCTCAATAAGAACAGCCTTTTCTGCAGCAGAAAAACATATCAGTAGATGAAGGCTGGTGTGTGAATTATGGTAACTAACTTCTCTCATTCTCCACTTGTTTCCACTGGCATTCTTTGTTAGGGGAAGCAGGACTCCTAGGAAAGCTATGTAGCTCCAGCCCCACCACTACTCCCATCTGCCCCGTCATTCTGTACAACAGATGTTTACATCTGAAACTAAATCCTTCCTGCTAAAATGTATGCTTATTCCTCAAATTCACACCATTTAACAGACTGCAGACGTATCATCACAAATGGGAAGGTTCAGATGATAAACGAACAGCACAAACCCAAGACGTGTAACAAAGTGAAAGGATTCCCAGAACTGCTGCCTTCATACAAGGCACATGCTCAAGCTCTACAGGCTTTCTGCTTTAGAGTTTACACAGCAGCAATAACCAAAAGTACTAAATTCAGAGAAAATTTATAAGCAAACACATGATTTTTTAAAATACATTTAGTCTTCTGCCACATCATTTCTGGGCTACTAGTATTTGGAAAACGATAAATTAAAAACGTCCTATTTTTCAGGGTCATGTAACAGAACAAACATAGTGTGCCAGATCTTTTACAAAAGGTATCAGCCCTTTAGTGTTGCAATGCCCTTAAAAATAAACATCTGTAACCAAGTTGCCTTCAACTGACAATTATTTTATATGTCTGGATCTGCTAACATGGAAGATACGCTCTGTTGCTGGCTGTATAATGAAGACTAGAGGAAGGGGATTCATGTTAAATTAATGCGCTTGCTTCCAAAAGGCAAAGAACTATTCATCTCCAAGCAGTTCCCACTGCTTAGCTTTCAACAGATTTTGAAAGTTGTGGATAAGAACAAAAACATGCAACCATGAAGTTCCCTAGAAAAAAAAAAGCACAGAAGACCACTGTGACAGTAGCCAAAATGACTGCACTTCTTGCATGCTCTAAGTATATCCAACACGATACCATTTTAAGGCAGCAACTCTCATGCTATAGATCAGAAGTAGAACCAAAGTTAAAACTGCAAATTGCAGATTTTGCAAACTAAAAAGGATAGTGGATCTAAAATACCACATTTTGCAGTAATGTAGAACAGTTGACATTTTAACCACATTTCTGTATCTGAATGTGTTCGCGCTTCCCAAAATCCACCATTTTTATTTTGTTTTCTAATGCAACAGCAGCTAGAGGAGTTTGTTTTAAGAACTGTTCTTTTAATAAAAGCAAAGTAAAATTGACTAATTCTTCTGGAATGATTATTATTGGACAGAAGATTATAATTTCCATGAATTGCAAAAAGCAATCAATGTGCAACCTTGATCCAAAAATTGCTAAAATGAAGCTAAAGCATACTTGATATCAGCTGTGGCTGTTACAAAATATGACAAAGAAAACACTGGGGGTCCATACAGTAAAGAGGAACACCCAAAAAACCTAGACTTTGCTTTTTAACTTCAATTTGCGCAATTTGTATTTGACCTCTCAGTATTAATTAGTATAAAATCCCATGCCAGCAACATTCTTAAAATCTATGAGAAAACAGTTCAGTTTGGAAAAAGCAAAACGATTGATATGGAAGGAAACTTACATTTCTGAGAGGGAGAGAAAACAGAAACACACTGTTATGAATACTATTACTTTTAAAAAAATTTTATTTTATTATTTTAAATAAAAAGGACATGAGAGTGCATCTTACCAACTTCAGGCTTCCCAGGATGTAATTCAGAAGTACGGTTTCCCTCAGCAATGTAAACAGGAAAGCTTGAACATTCAAGATACAGCTGACAAGCAGCAATAAAGGCAGGAAGGTATTCTTTCGGTGTCTTTTTCCTGTTTGCTTTCTTCACCTTAGCATCAGCTTGTAATTCTCTGTCCCATTTTGCGGTCTGCCCTTGCTCTCTGGTGGGGTCTACTGGAAGCTCTGCCCCTAAGGGCTGAGACAAGGAATTACTCTGAACGATATACAGGTTGATAAATCTGGTTAAGAACTGTTGGACATACTCCAAACAGCACTGCATTGCAGTCTTTTGGATCGTTTTCCCACTTCGAGTTGCTGTCCCCTGTGTCGTTATGGAAGGAGGCTGTACAACAGTTTCCTCAGACCCCACAGTAGATGCTGTCTCTGTCTCAGAGGAGGTGCTCCCAATAATAGGAATGCCAGGTGCACCATGACCTTCGCTTAGCGCTCTGTCAATGTCATCGGCTGTATCTGCCTGGTATTGGACAAACTCCGTGAATCCGCTTTCTGAGGATCGACTGCTTGGAGGATTCTCACCGTCTTCAAACACATCATTGGGATTTTCAAGTGAAACTGATGGCACCTGAGCGAGAGAAATGTTTAATGATTGTTCAAAACAGGTTATTCAGGTCCTAGAGAAAAAAATCCTTATTCACCTCTCAATTTAAAAGCAACAATTTTCTTCCAGACTTTGAATCTATTCATACAAATACATTTTATGAAAAGTCACATTTGATGTTTCAAAGTAAGTTTGCCAGACCAAAGTAGCTACATTTAAAAAAGGGTAGTATTTATCAAGCAAAATACTGTAAATCTGCTTTTAACATTTTTTCATATCAAGTGAAAGAATGCTGAAATGCATAGACATGGGTATTATTAACTTATACAACATCATAAACCAAAATATTCATACAGCAAAGAAAACCCCTCACTTCCAGCAGGAAGCAGGACATTGAACTATGCTGCTTATGGTCACTTTAGCTAGCAAGATTCTTTAAATACTTTAGATTTTAGTGTGTTCTACAAGAAGGACAAGATATTTATCTGTGAATCAGAAACTGCTGCAGTCGAAGGAGTAAAAAAATGCCAGCAGGCAAAGGAGACAAAAGGAGGTATCAGAAGAATGGGAAGACTCGAGAGAGTAGGAAAAAGTATATGCTTCTCTGATCATGCTTTTGAAGTTCCCACTGTACAAGTAAATAATCACATTAGATTCTAAATTATTTTAACCTAATAACTGTAAAGATATTCTACTGTTAGAACCACAACAACTATTAAAGTTTGTCTCATTAGGAAGGCGGGATCATTTAACGTTACAATTATGAGTTGTCAAAACACCTTAAAATGCATTGTGGAGCTGTAAACAAATAATAAAATCTCTTAAACTAAAAAAGCACACTTCCACATTTATACTAATAAAGCCAGCTCAATTTCTCAATAACATTTATGCTCTTTGACTTAAGAAACTGTCTATTAAACGCAGATGGACTCTTATTTCATAGACATACATATGCCAAAACTTTAACTAACATCTTTGCTTTTACATAGCAATTCCAAGATTCGGAAGTTGGGGATTTCTTTTTATTTTTTACAATTATAACTTTGTATTTGAAAAAGAAACAATTTCATTTCAAAGCTACTAACCACTCCAGTAGAAAGAAAAAAAAAATCATCTCCTAGAAACAAGAAAGAAGGGTTGCTCCAGCAACAGCAGTTCTTCATGACTCATTGTGGGCTCTAATTCCACATCAGTTCACAATATGCAAAAATCTGATGAATGATTTCTACTGAAAAAGAAACCACAGTAGATTTCTGGGCTACTCTAACCCCTTACAGTGTTGCTGGTAAGTGGTAGCACAGGCTCTGCTACATGGTGAGAATGTGAGGTGAATAGAGAAACAACTTAAACAGAAATGCACTGTGATGGCAGATGCTGCCTGCGATCTAACAAGCCCTGAAGTTGTCCAGCTGTCTGACATCCAAATCCCCAGTCATCTTAAATACAGAACTTGAGCATAATCTAAAAGTCTGAGTAACTTTTTCATGAATAAACAAAAACAGACACATCCTTATATATGATGAATTACATCTTGCTGTACCAGAGATGGAGTAAGGATGAAAATTAAAACTTTGGAAGAGATAGTTTTCACTGCCTCCTGTATTAACATGTACTAAAAAGCTTAGAACTGTCCTATGAAACACAACGTAAAAGAGATCAGAAGCACAGTAATCAATTTCACTCTCTCTACAAAAACCATCACCATATTTTTCACTGTGAGGGTGACAGAGCACTGGAACAGACTGCCCAAAGAGGTTGTGGAGTCTCCTTCTCTGGAGACATTCAAAACCTGCCTGGACATGATCCTGTGTTATTACCTAGGTGATACTGCTCTGACAGGGGGGTTGAACTAGATGATCTTCCAAGGTCCCCTCCAACTCCTAACATTCTCTGATATGAGTCTGCTGTAATTAAAAGAATAGGGCTGCTGAAGGTTCAAAGGGCAACATCATTTATTGGAGAGGAAAAAAACCCCACAACTTTATTTAAACAAAGCAAAAAACCAACCAAGCAAAAGCAGCCAGGTATGAGCTGGCTAGAAAGAATAAATTAGGATCCTGCATAAAAGATGTTGAAGTCCTAATGGACATGGTGAATATTAGCCAGCAGTGGACTTTTCTGGTGAAGAAAGCCAACCATATACAGGACCGAACTAGCAAAAGTATAGCCAGCAAGTCAAGGGAAGTGATTACTCCTCTTTCTTCAGCAGTTTTAAGACAGGATCTAGACTGCTGTGTTCAAGTTCACACTCATCAGTACAAAAAAAAAAACCCACTGATGTACTGAGTAAGTCCAGTGGAGGGTCACCACAGGAGCAGCTGACAGAGAGGAAGCTCAGAGTGTTGGATTTGCTGTCTTAGGAAAAAGAATGCAAGAGTTGTGGAGGGGGAAAAGGTGTCTATCGCTGGTTGTAATTTCCTATTAGGTAGTTGAAGACATGGAGGCATGCTCAGAAATCCACAGTGAAAGAACAAGAAGCAATAATGGAAATTCTGATTAAATAACAAAGCTTGTTTGTTTGCACTGTACAGAGAAGTAATGGAATGTTCATCCTTGGAGAGATTAAGCTGGATATGATCCTGAGTGACCTGATCTAGCTTTAAAGTAGAACCTAACTTTGAAATCAGGCCTGCTTTGAGTAGTGACATGCAACTGTCACTTCCAATCTAAAGTATTTAATGATGTTCCTCTAGTTTCTTCAGCTGGAGAACAAGGATTTCAGGGCACGTCACTTAATATACCTTACAGTGCTAGGGCTGTGTAGACCAAACTAGACAACGTTAAGAGAGAAAGAGCTGCTGGCTGGTTTGCTTCTTTTGTTTCTTTATTAAATGATTCTAAGATCTTAAAAGTGACAGTAGAATAACTGTTGGGTATTAATCTGACACATGTATATTGAGTGAGAGCATTTGCATATGGCTAATATGTAACCAAAATGGAGATTTCTTTTTAGTGTGGTTATTCTACATGATCAGTGTTGAAGTGCATTGCAACTTTAGCTGATTTCTTCATTCTTAGACCCTGATTCTGAAGTGATTTATACATGTATAATATTAAGTCTAGAAAAACCTCTTAAAAATCAATGCCTTTTACCACAATGAAGTGCACAAATGTAACTTCTTTTGATGATCCAAGTATCTCATGTATCATTGTACATTGAACTAAATGTAATCAAAGACTTGTAGGAGGTTCAGCACAGAATTAGTAATCCCACGTTCCTTTCCACACAAAAAGTATTTTTCCAAGATGCTGCAAAACATCATTAGCTACCTTTTTATTTTCCCATTCCTTGATGGAGCTGCTGTGTCCACTCGGAAGCTGCAGGATACCATCTGTACCAGCAGATAACAATGGAGGTTGAACCTTACTAAGGATCTTCGAGCAGAGTCTGAGAGAATCAGTAAGCTCAGACAAGTGCAGAGTATGAAGATGGCTCGTCAAAGCAGAAATCATCCTGAGCAAGAGTTGAGGCAAGTGTTCTGTCTGTATTTCAATGTAAGTCTCCTAACAAAGTAATAGCAAAACTTGTTAATTATAAAACCAAATTCCAAATTCCACTCAGAGTTATCTTCTATAACAGCAGTACCTATCATTTGCTGAACTGTGTTCCAAATGTATGGAACATGGAAAAAGGAAAATTAAGATCTTAATTTCCAAGAATAAAAATATACATGCTCTACTTTAAAAAAAAAAAACAAACACCACAATAAAATACAAGATTAGCTTTACAGTTGGAAATATATTTAGCTTTTTTTCAGAATTTTATATCCTGTTCATTACACTAGAAGGATGTTATAAAACATTAACAATAAGGCTAAAGAATGCTACTACTATTATTTTAATAACCTTAATATAAATGTTTAAGAATGAAAGATATAAAAGTTATTGAGAATTAAAGGAAAAACAGGCTGATTGCCATACCTGACACAGCACTCTCATACTTCTAGTAGGCTTTGAAATGAGAAAGCAAAGAATTGAGGAAAGACAGGTATAGAAAAAACAGTTCCAACACACTTTGCTACATTAAGCAATGTCAACAGAAAAATGAGATACATCTTAGCATGACATTCATAAAAGCCTTAAAAGAAAAGCTTCACATCTAAAGTAGCATATCAAACTATAAAAGACTGTACTTGTAACAAATGCAGTGTAGTTTTAGAGAAAAGAAATGGAGGACAGACAAAAACTTTCAGGTAAAATAATCATACAACTACTTTGGTTATTTGCAACCAGTCTATCAAGAATTATACAGTGAAACTAAAGCTTCTTTCTAAAGGTGGCCAACAGTTTACACCAATATATTTTCAAGGAAAACAATTAATGAAGCAGACCTAGTATTTCTGTAGGCTATAAATACACAGAATCCCAGTATAGGCAACGAATAAAACAATTCTTACCAAAGAAACTATATCCAACAAAAAATCCACTAACAAGCAGAAATTTGTCAGGGGTAACTCAGATTGCTCACTGCGACCTCCAGGCCCACTTTGAAGTCTGGCATGTAATGTCCTCCTGCAAAATTCAAACATGGTTTCACAATAATTCTCCCTCCCCTTTTCATTTACCACGTTTCTGTAATTTAATGCAAAGCTGTACACATCAGGGATAATCCCTATTAAAAAAACAAGCAATCTCTCATTTTACTGTTAAATAGCTTATTTGGCCCCATTGCATGCTTGCAGAAACCAGCTTCTCAGAGCAAACCAGGCTTCATTTATAAAATAATGAACATTCAGGTTACAGAAAATCACATTCGTGACTCCACCTTAAACAGCCATATTACTAGTATGAGCATGGGCACCAAGAACAGAGGTAAGGGATAGTGTTACTGGAAGCACAGCAATTCTGAAGATGTCTAAACCCAAGGCTCTAGTGCTTGAGATAAAAACCAAACAAAAAAGTGAAATAAAAGGCCCATGAAGCTCTTCTAAAGGTCCACTTCGACTCCAGCTGACCTCATTGTTTTACTATTGAAATCATAATCTGATGAGTTTTATTGCTAAGTGAAGGAAGAGGAAAAGCAAATCCCCTGTGAAATCATGTTGCAATCTGACAATATCATAAGCAAAGGATATGAAAAAAAAAAAAGATTATTATTTTGTTTCTGTAATCATTTATTCTGCTGGGTTGGCCGTGAGGGCAGTCTCACATTTTCAGCAATAGGTAGTTATGCTAATCCTTTCCCTCTGTTTTGAACGGTTGATGAACATACATGCCAGGAGTGAAAAAAGGATTTATTTGAAATAAGTGTTACAGAAATCAAGTCTGTAGCAGTGACAGTAAGCATTTTCAGAAGATTTTAAAAACTGTAATTAAAGTGCATTCTGTCAGTAACCTACATTTAAAAAGCAGCATTCTACTTAACCCACACCTCCATGGGGTTACTGTATCTCTCTAACAAGTAATTCTCTTTATAAAATTAACAGCCTGCTTTACAGTTCAGTGGACTAGTCCCTTTGTGCAAGCCAAATTCTTTTTCACATTCTGTGCTCCTACTCAGAAAGAACTAACATTTCACAAATTACTCACAGATTTGTTCAACTGTAATACCTCATAAAGGATGACTTGAATTCAACTCACTGAGCCCATTTATCAAAAATAGCTTTGAGAGAAGGCTTAATAAGTATTGCTCACTGTTAAGAAAGGAGAAAAATCTAGACACAAGAAATCCTATTTTTAATTTTTAGTGGGGAAAAACATAAGAAAAAGCCTAAGACAAATTCAGAGGCATGTCTAAATTGTTTTAAAAGTAGTAACTGCGATTTAGCAGTTAGATGATATAAAAATAACACAGAAATTAATGGTTTAAAAATTAACTGCTTGTGTTTTCAATTAATGCCATATCTTTTTTAATAGGGAGACAGTAACTTCCATAACACAGCAGCTTATGTAGAAAAAACAAAAAATATTATTGAAATTCCACTGATTTATTAATAAGGCAATCTAGTATCCAAGCTTAAAGTAACATCTACTTGTATGTACAGATATTCTCACCTGCTTGTTAGTTGGCTGTAGACAGCTTTCTTTAGTGATTCAGTTCAATACACAAAAATTGAGTCACAGACACATTGGATGGGATTTCACCTAGTCCAACCTCTCACTCTGAGCAGGACTGCTACCAATGCTACATAAACTCATGCACAGGTTTGTCTAATCATTTGAAATCACCTATCCCTTGCCACAGCAAAAAACCCTGCTCCCCTGGGGTCCTTTGTCCCCCCTCCCTCCTGTTAGTGTTTTCAGGTCTCCCTTATTTTACTAGGGTCCCTTCTGTAGTCTTCCTTGCCACGTACAGGACTCCTAAACTTTTTCTCCCCTAAAAGAGCAGGGCAAAAGATAACATTCCACAAGTCATTCCTGGTAAAGCTGGTGTGTTTCCTAGACACCCAATGAGTAATCCTGTGCTGGACAGACAGAACAAAACAAACTAGCTTTGAGGACATGCTGGACTCTCCCCTTCAGCAGAGGTGCTAATGCTATCTCTTCATTTTACCCAGACACTGAGTTTTTAAGAACTCACACTGCCAAGACCAGCAATCACATATAACTGAAACTGGCCAGAAGTTCAAAATTAAAGGCATGGGGAGGAAAAAGATTTGCAGACTATATGATCACATTAGACTAAGTTATTTGAGGCAAAAACGCTTTAGAAAAAAGGTCAGCTTCAATTTCACACATACAGAGATTAAGTATTATAACCTACCTACAACATTCTTCAAACCAACGAGCAATGTAATCCCACATGTAATAAGGCTCAAAGGAGTTAAAGAGAAGATTGGCAGTTTTAATCAATTCTGCTGTTTTCTTGTTTTCCCTCAGTTTGCTGAAAGAAAATAAAAAGGACATTTCGTATTTTTACACTTAATTTCTGAGTTATGTAACTCCACATTACCATGAGTTTACCCACTGCCCGTTCACACCAACAAATTACCCTCCCCTCATCCCAATGCTAGCTGTTTTAGTAGGGCATGCTACATTGGCAGGCTTCTCACATCAATGTCTTTTCACAGCTGCTAGGTTTCTTCTCTAGACTTTCTTTAGCATTTGCCTTCTAACCACATTTTTAATAGATCTGTTTTCCCATGATCATTCCCACAGTTGTTTCTCTCCCAGCTTTGAACTTCCCTCTTCTTTCCACTTTCTAGATATTCAACTCAAATCTTGAAACTCTTTTTATCCCTCTCTCTGGTTGTCTTTTAGCACTCTTCATTTTTACTCTACAAGAAAGCTCTTCAGTTCATTTATTTTTTTTTAAGAGCACAGATGTAAAGAATGCCACAACTCAGCTATATCACTGGCACACTGACTTCCAGCTGTATGAAGCAAACATTTTTGTCATGGATAAAAAAAAAAAACCAACACACATGCTACGTATTATTTAAATAAAACCCCCAACCAACAACAGAGCCCTCCAGACCTTTGCACTGAATGTAGAAATTGCAATTCATGTCGAAATTGCAATTCATGTCAATGGATGCTGTATGATGGAGAAATCAGATCTCAGTCTCACAGGCTTCAGAGTCATGGTTTCAGCAACAAAAATATATCCTATTTAATACAAAACACATCATACTCATTTCACCTGCTTAGCTGTGTGTGATCTTTGTTGAAAGAAGGTTCTGCCTGAAGTTCCAGTTCTGCTTTGCACTGTGTATATAGTGTCCGAAAGACTTCAATCAATACATCCTCTAGGATGGCAGGGCCTAGGGAGAAATACCAACAATCACAGTATAAACACATTATAGCACCACTAACAGTACACATCTGAAAACTATCCAAATCATTAGCTAGCTTTGGTCACCAACACAATAAAATTCTGTTCATTTTCACAAATTACCTTGATTTCAGAAGGGTGTGTGTGTGGGTGGGTGTTTGTTCGTTTTTTGTTTGGTTTTGTGATTTGTTTTTAATTCCACAGATACACTCCCAGGCATTAGAAATGCCTGTGTATAACCAGAGTCCTTTTCCCATACAAGGTATGCACAATAACAGCTAGATACAGACACACCTACTTTAAAAGCTATGCAGTCACATCAGTAGAGCCAACACACCCTCCTTGAGTTATTATTAGCTCAGCAACATGTAAGTGTGACTACATGGACTCCTGATCAAAGGTAGCTCTCAACCAAACTGTTACACTCACCAGACACCAGCTCAAGCTGTTAATATATTAAAATATTTAAATGCCAAAAAAGGTAAAAATATTTTAGCATCTTCCTCTTTATTTGAGGCATGTTTTCTTTAATTCCTGACATAGTCTGCAGGATACTTTTGAAATAGCACCTCCTTCAGATCAGAGCTAAATCTTGAGCTTGAAGAGAAAAAAAACCCTGAGCAGCATATTTGCAAAGGAGTTCAAAAAGTAATCCTATTTTTTCATGCTTTTTACTAGCCTAATTGAGCTGCTTTCAGTGACAGTGCACTCATTGAGGAAAGCAGCCATCCTACTAGCTTCTTCAGTTGCAGTTTCCAGAAAGAATCTTCATAGCTTTGCTTACTTCATTAAATCTTAAAGTACACATTGCCTATGAAAATTTGAAATGACCCCCAGAAAAAACAAATTATCATGAAGATGCCAAATTCTCATCAGATACTTTGTTCTCTGCAGCCTATCTTAACAACTTCCTTTCAAGTTGTACTCTAACTGTTGTATTTTTATGCTTCAGATAGACTAAAATTCTTTTTATTTTTTTCAGTCACCTCCAAAATTGTTATTGCAAAGAAAAAGGCAAGATACCCAACACTCAAGTGTTGTAAATACTTTTGCCTCATCTACTTCTGTCCCCCAGTCTTCTGCACTCACCTGCTAAAAATTGTATTAAAACACTTTAAACAGGGGGATAGAAAATTAAAAAGTGGGAGTGGAGTGTGCGTGTATTAGAAGAAAGAGCAGAATATTTCCAAAAGCAACAGCTGAGATTTAGAATAGTGAAATTTAGTATCTGCTGGAAGAAATGGAAGAGATCCGATCCGCATTTCTTCCAGCAGGCTGTCAGTTCTCTCTCTGATTTTAACTTACTATTTCCTGTGTTGAAAGTAGATGACGTTTCGTTTGGTAGAAGATAAGTCTAATGAATACATTAAATTAATAGTTTGGAAGATCTAAGAAATCTGGCTAACCTGCCAGTACTAAGAACACAGTTTATTCAATTTAACCAACAGAAGAGGAAAAAGCCTCAAACCAAAACCACGTGAAGCAAGTTAAAGGTAAAAAGCAGTATGAAGTAATATGAAAATTACCTAGCTCAGGCTTATCCAGCAAGCTGATAAGAATTCGAAAAGGCTTTAAGTCTTGCATTAATGTGCTTTCTTCTCCAAGCCCATTAACTTGTAATATTCCAACCATTGCCTACAAAGAGCAAAAGCATATCAAGAAAATAAAAACAAACCCATAAAACAGTTTTTGAAAGCAAGATAAAAATAAAGTGTAATAAAAGCAGCATATAAAGGGAAAATTCTCAATAGTGAAGCCCATTATTTCATCTCACTGCAGCTCATTTTCTCCATGCTTAAGTACTCTCTCAACTAAGCCCATAAGAATATTTTTGTGGAACAGAACTTGGTAACTTGCATATACCCAAAGTCAAAACAAAATATGACAAATAGATACCAACTCAAAATTTCATAAGAATACAAGAGAAGACATGAAAGTGATGAGAAATTGTTTGAGAAGGCACACAGATATTAAGAATGTAATAAATAATAATCTGTCCATCTAGGATATGCCCACCTCTGGGGTGCAAAGCTTTCTGGACTAAGTTCACTATGATAATTTCAAAACAAATGGGAAAACTGAGTTTCTATACTGAAGCACTTTAAGGAGTAAGCAGCAGAATTAAAAAAAAAAAAAAAAAAAGCCCAACAGATTTTGCTTAGTTTTCTCTGTGGCTGTTTTCACTACCTGACTCGAAACTAGTTTATTTCTTTTACAGCTTCTAAAAAAAGGAAGACAAAGGAGAGAAGAGAGACAGAAAACCAGGCTTGACCTTGCTATCTGCTATAAACCAACTATTATCAGCCAGTACCCTGAACGAAAAATATTATGTACTTGAATATATCTTTTAGGTCAGAATTTTCAGTACATTGTAACAATGAATAAGATGGGGGTGGACAGGATAAAAGAACACACAAAGAGACTGCTAGGGAAGAAGGCAGAAAGGAACAATTCTACTGAAGTCTTTCAAAAGGCAGCAAAATGCAATTTGTACTGTGTACAACAGGCCACTGATTTTAATGTGTGTAAAAAAATTTATAGCAACAAACAAGTGAATTATCCCCACTATAAAAAGTGACCACTCTCCATTCTGCTGTAACAGTAGTGCCTGCTAACAACAATACAATTTAAAAATTAAAAATAAAAATCAACTCTACACTGTTGTTAGTCTCTTCAAACAGAGAAGCTTTCATGACATTAATTACACTAGCAAGATGGACAGACTTAAAAGGAAGACTACAACCTATATTGCCAAAAGCTCACCACATTTTGCATAGAAGGTAAATGAAAAACTCTCTCATTCAGGCCTCTCCTCTACACTGGGATAACTTCTGAATCATCTGCCATGGGACGAAGAAGAGTGACAAGAGAAGGCTAAGAGAGTCAACGAGGTCCCTGCTGCACTGGAGTTCTGGGGTCTCATCAGCAGAACAGCAGGTCTCATTACCTTCTGGTAAAACTGAAGGTGATAAAGCTGATAACCCAGCACAGAGCTAAAGTGTGATAAGCTGAATATTCTTGTGTCAGCAACCAATACTGGAATCCCCACTCTCATTCCCACATATAGCACAACAATTCTGACTATCAGAAAAATCCTGAATTTATCAATTTGCCTTAACGATAAAACATGTTTCTGATTTCAGGATCAGACTTACAGCACCTTGAAAGACATCTGTATACTTTAATTACTGCAAGAGTCCGAGTACAGCTCTTGAGACCAAATGATCTCAGCTTACTTAGGAAGGCCAAATGGTGTGACTGCCAATTTGCTTGACCATTCCTGGCTGCCAATAGACAGCAGAAAAGACGTTCTCCTTGCCCAGAAGGGAGGAAGACTCTTTTTACTGAGATCTTCTGAGACCTATCTGCTCAATTTTTTATCCGATTCCCAGGACATGGAGGAGTTTCTGTATCTATAACAGAAGAGATTTCTCCAATTCTGTTTTATGATAAACAGGCTCCAGTATGCTGGGCTCATAATCAAACATCTTCCATGTATACTATGTTCACTATGGAAGAAGAGAGAGAGAAACCTACTATTGGTCCTGATCATACTGTTATTCGAAAGGAAAACCTTATCCTACTTCATTTTTCCACTGAGAAAGTTTTAGAACAGCATGACACGAGACCACAGAAAGACAGAAATTACACATTACATTGGAATGACAAGCAAAAGATAAAGATACACAACTTGGATCAGCATCTTATAAAGATACATGCCATGATAAAACATTTTATAGCTACCTGGACTAACATCTCCTTAGAGAAGGTATTGAAATAGTAAGTGGCATGTTCCTCGGGATTGCTGTGCCTTGTACTTCTGGGTCCTATAAGGGCACCATTGTTATCAAAACCTTCAAGCAAACAAAAGACAAGGCAAGTAAGTGTTTCACTCTCCACAGAATATTTTGCCAATTTCTTTAAACTAGAAATCAACACACTGGCACTGATAACTTACCAAGATGAAGTCCAAGTAATGTTGGCAAGAGAAAGATGATTTTACAGAGTTTAATACAGGAAACTAAATGAAAATTCCATGCAAGCAGTTTGTACACAAATTACAAACTTAAAGTTTATGCAACATTACCAACTAAATTACTTTTGGTACAGAAGAAACAAACGTTTACAAACACTACACAAACCACACAGTCTTAAACTATCTTCAAAGAAGCCTGTTCCAAAAAATACTTCAATATTATGAGAACATAAAATGCAGTATTTTAAATAGAACGAGATGAACACAAAAACACACTCATGTGACTAAAGCACTTAAAATATCAGTCATATTATACAAAATCAGTTTTGTTATTCAAAAATACATGAAGGAGATGGACATTTGTTTTCTGAATTTGTGTTTTCTTTTATCAAGTAAAATTTTGATTCTATAAAAAAATAGGTTTAAAGAAAAAAAAATTAAAAACAAGAACAATTAAAAAAAAAAAAAAAAATCAGGAAATCAGTGAGGATATCACTCCATTCCACTAAAGTGTCTTCCACAGTTTTTGTCCTGAAGTGACCAAAATAGAGGCAAAGCCTAAGATACATGCCCTTTAGCAGGAACTCAAACCATTGCTAACAGTGGTTGTTTAAGCTAACCTGATTTTAAAGAGATATAATGTGATTTTTATGCCTAGAGAACGTTCGTAGACTGCTCCCAGCTATAGAACAACAGCTAAAACCAGAATTAAATAATGCTACACAGAACATCAGATTTCTGAGAGTCTTCCAATATAACTGATCCCCCTCCCCTATGTTTTATATTAGGGGGACACTAATTGTTTGTATAATGAAGATACAAAAGCAGTACAAAAGGAAACAAACAAAAAAAGCTATATTGCCAGAAGGTCTGTCCAAATACATTGCAAATGGATGCAGCAGCTGTTCACAAAACAGGAACATTCAGTGTAAAACCATCTTCTGAAGTTAAATCATCTTTCAGTGGAGACCATGCTCATGAAATAGCTCTAGAAGGTTCCACAAGTAAAAAATCAATGTGTTATTTTAAACATATCAAGTATCTTTCCAATGACACCAAAGAGACAAATGTAATCCACCAAATTTAGGTGAAACATTAGTGCAGTGTTTATTCTGGAAATTATCTTCTTCCTAAATTGGAAAATATAGGTATGGAGCATGACAGTGCATTGAACTGTATTTAAAAGATGAGTAATTTGCAAGTCAGCATCTTGAGAAACAATTAACTAAAAAATCTTGGATTTTTTTCATATTTATTTTCTAATTCCCTGCAATTTCTACAGTAACAAAACCAATTCCCTCATGCAAAAAAGTGTTGTTGACCTGACACCTCTCCAAAATTTTAGTTCTCTCACATGTCCCTTGATTACTTACTGCCTTGCTTCCCCATCACCCACAGGCTACCTGCCTCTGATGTCTTAACTATCAGCCAGGAGTAAGGCAAGAGCTGCTGCTAAGGGTTCTGGGTAGGCCAAGAAGCACATACATGCTTGCTGGTGAGCTGGGAAGCCAAACAAAAAAGGTAACAGTAGACTGTAAAACAGTCTTCCCCTGAGATAGAGAAACCACTTTGTGTCTCACCACTCAGTCTCCAGTTTCTGTGAGAAAGACCCTGACTTTTCTCAAAGCGGATTAAATGCAGTTTTAAGAGAGTAAAAGGCCAGTTTCCTGTGACCACTGGCTTTATTTCTTTAAAATAAACAAGGCTGACTAAGAATGTTTTCTAAAATTTTCCGATTTCTAGTTTTCCAAATACTTCCTAGTAGCTTCTAAATAGCTACTGTTCTCTGCTACCACCTTCTGATTACACGCTGGTTTCATATAAAAAAAAAATTAAATTGTATTGTATTGACATTCTGCCATTTTTAGAAGTAAAAGTGTGTTTCCTGTCACTGATTGATTTTTTCTTACCCCAAAAAGGCGTGGAAATAATGTTCTAGTTGCATGGAGAAAATAAGCAATTGGCGATTTGTTAATTCATCCATGCAAATACCTAGTGAAGCTTAAAGTTTGCATATTTAAGCCTCCATCAATATAATATCAACATTTTTCAACTACTTGATTTTTATCCCTTTTATGCTGTTGGCTCTACACTGAATGTGGCCCAAAATTGCTGCTACACACAAACATACCAGTAATTTATATAACAGGAAAGAGATCTAGCATGACATTTGTCATCCTTGCATTCATGGAGACATGCAATTTGCTCCTTATGATACAAATTAGATCCTCCATTTTTCCAAGAATCTTTCTTCACAATATGGCAAAATACTGCTAAAAAACATATGAACCTCCCTCCACTTTCAGTGCACAATGATATGTAACACAAACCTACCTAGAAGCCATGCATAAAGCCTTCGGTTGAGTGACATATCCCTGCGCAGTACCACATGAAGGGCTGCTGACAAAATTCTGATCATGTCTGGACGTGTTGCCTGAAGAAGTCAGAAACACTACTAAATTTAACTATGAAAAATAACACTTTATATGCTAACAGCTGAACGTGCACTAAAACATAGTTAATTTCATGTTCTGACATTTATGAATTCAGAAAATTGCAAGAATACGATTATTTATAACACACACTTTGTACTAGTATGCAACCTTTATGAACAGCAAAATGTTTGACTCCATAAAAGCTTTTTTGTTACAAGACATTTCAATTTGTTTATCAGACAAAAGCCTTAGAAGCAAACTAAACTGAAATCCAGTGTAAAATAATAAAAAAGAATAATTTTAAAAACCTTTGAATCTCTTAAAACTTGTGTAAAAAAAACCAACCCCAAAAAATGGACCTTAAGACTTCAAGGTTTTATGTCCCACTGCTGCTAGGGCTAACTACTCACCCAAAACCAATAATAATTTTCAATTCTCTAGTGTTCAGAATCAGTTATGCTAAGAGGATTAATGTTTGCTGCTTTTGAATACTGAGATTTGAAACTGGGATGTGAAGAGATAATTTGTTTCTCATCAAATATAGAGCAAATTAAAAGCTTCTGCAGAGACTAAACATCATACTTTATATTGAGTTTGCATAAAGTTAAAGTTAACTGCAACACATCAAGTTAAAAAGCACAAGGGCAGAGATCATGACATGGGAATAGCCAAATCTAACAGAGAAACTCTAACATAGGACTCTTCTTCAAGCTTGGAGAAAGCAATTAACAAACTAATTACTGTTACTGACTTAAGAAATAGAGTACATTCAGAAGTTTGCCAATTCATCTCTCATATTAATGACCTACCTGGCTCATGTGGAAGGGAAAACAAAAAAGAATAAGGTCCAACGTGCTCCTCTGCACTAAAACACTGGTATCTTGCACTGATGTGCTTACTGCTTCCACCTGCAGTAACGGCAGACCCCCCAAAATAGTTATGTGCTGTATTATTTTAAGAAGATAGATAAAAGAGAACACTCACAAAATAAGAAGAGTTGTTTATAAATAGTGATATATATGACATAAAGTTATTTTAAAGTTATGAATAATGAAATAAGATAAAACAAGAAAATAAAAAGTTCCATCACTGAGGAAACATACAATCAATACAGATTCCTTGAACCATAGAAAAATTAAGCTTTGGGTTCTTTGTATTACTGATAAATATCTTAAGTTTAAAAGACAAAGTAAAATTCCATGTATTTTTCAAAAAATACAACAAAACTCAGCCACTTTTAACTGACATGTTGTGAATGGGGAGTTTTATACAAAACCTAAGCAGTTCTGAAACATTAACTCATCTTTGCAACACTTATGCACAAACACATCAGCTTAACTGGACCTATAAAAAATAAATATGCTTTTTCATCTCTTCAAAGGCTACATTCAAAGATAGAGAAGACAAACACCCTGGCATTACGTATTTTTACATGCATAACACTAATATCTTCATTGTTCAACATTACCATTAATTCAATGTCACTGCCAATTATGTAGAGTTGATCCTCCATTGAAAGCTTCCTGTTCAAATGGGAAAGGACATAGGTGATCCCAGGCAAGCGAACCGCAGGGCTTGTGAGCAGGCTACCCCAGAGAGCACTGTAGAACGCAGACTGATCCACAGCCGAGGCAACCTTCTCCAACAGCGTGTTCGTTCTGCAGTAAAATCAAGTCAGCTGAATGAGGGCATGTATCAGGTTCCTTACCTCTGCCCCCAATTTTAATAAATACACATTGTTACAGGTAGGTCAAAACTTTCATTTAAGAGGCTAAGAGAAGCCCCAATTATACACTGAACCTTATAATGCAGCCTGGATGGAATGATCCAACTAGCAAGCATGTGGGTCAACCTGGCTTGCAAAATGCCTGCCCACATCTTCTTATGTGCTCCTTATATTCAAAGAGCCAAGTGACTTCCTTATCTGCTGCTTAAAGCCAAGTGTTGCTACAGACAGACGTTTCAGAGAGAGCAGGAAAGCACAGCTACTGAAAAAAGTAATCGAGCAAATAGGTTTTGCCCTCTCATTCCTTGCACTTAGCACTTCTGGCAATAACAGAGCATAAAATAAAAAAATCACAACTCTGAGCACAAGCAATCACATTCCCATCCTCATTTCTCCCCACTCATGTGGCAGCATCTCTACACCCTGTAGCAGGCCTCTGGAGGCAAGCTGAATAGCCCTTGTTTGCTGCTATAATGACGCCAACTACACTGTATATACCTACACAGAAATAGAAAAAGACAATGTTAAATTGCTCTTCACAGAGGGCAGACCAGTTGTAATGTTTCTGGCTTCTGAAGTGAGGAACATCAAGAAGGTGTGTGTGTGAAAAATTCCAAGAACTCAAAGCCTTGGAGTGTGACTTCATCCTTTAATATTTTAAGATCCTACCCCAGCATTTCAGACACCATGGTCAAGATAACTCAACCAGGGCTTAGGCTTGCTGGATAAGAAGAGCTCTTATCTCCTAGGCCACTCTGCTAAAAATACAGCAATAACTTAAATATATATAGATTCTTGCTCTCCCTTACATAGGTGGTTTAATGACAACTTAGATATCATAACAAATAAACCTTAATGATGGAAGCTTTGTCATCCTAAATTCAGTTAAGGTATGTATTTAGACCAAGAATAATATGGAAGTACTACCTTAGAGGAAACCCATGGAGAAGACAGAAACAGCACGTCCCTAAAACGTTACATATCTCAATCCATAACAAGAATCACAGAATCCTTTTGGTTGGAAAAAGCATTTAAGATCAAGTCCAACCATTAACCCAGCTAAACCGTGTCCGTAAGCACTACATCTACAAGTGTTTTAAATACCTCCAGGGATGGAAACTCAACCACTTACTTCCCTGGGCAGCCCATTCCAATGCTTAACAACCCTTTCAGTGAAATTTTTTTTCATAATATCCAAACTAAACCTCCCCTGGTGCAACTTGAGGCTACTGCCTCTTGTCCTATCACTTGCTACTTAGAAGAAGAGACCAACACAGAACAGTAATTCTACTTAATGTTAATTTAACATAATTGGTGTTAAGAATCTTCTACCATACTATTCCATTGCATTTAATATGACTGGGTCAAATTAAATACAACTTATCTTAAAAAAAGAACCCACATCCAAATATTAATGAAAAGTCATGGCAAAAAAAACCCAAACCATACACATAAATAAAGCATATCACCGTATTAACATATCTATCCTTACCTTTCGTAATATTCTGACCCTTCCTCTAAGCCAGGCAGAATCCCAGTTAACAGTCCTTGCAGTCCTGGTTTCAATGTTTTCCCCAAAGGGAGGTAATAAATCTCATACAGACTCAGTAACGTTGGTTTGACAGACATAGCGGCATTGGCAAGGAGTGGAAATAGTCCAGAACTGTGAAAAATAAAATTCAGCTTTCTTAGGAAGCTTCTCATGTGAGATAGTATCATCTGTATCTTAAGACTGTAACAGGCATGTCCAGTATGGTTCTAAGTATCAGGTTTTTATCTTAGACTTCTGCACAGGCACAGACCACCACACCATATGACTGCCTTCCAAACTAGCAGGCTGGTATCTCAAGATTAGTATGATGAACTTGATTAGTATTGCGACAGCAAGCACTGAAAGCCCAGAAATGACTGCGTCTTTCACCAGTAAAAGTATGATAAACTTTTCAATAGCAAGGCAAAATGTTAATTTTACCCATGCTGAATTTATTAAAAATACATTGTCTTTGCACTTGAGAGGAAAAAAAAGATGAGAACATTTGAGAAAATTTATAAAAATATCTTTCTGTAAAAAAAAGATGTTTTACTTCACCAAATAACAAAGATAAGTGTTATGACTTTTATACTTTTAAGTAGGAACAAGTTATATATCTACTTCAGCAATTCAATCTCAAAACAGATTCTCAAACTAAATAACAAACCCACTGTTTATGATGTAGCATTTAAAGGAGTGAAAATATTAGAAGTGTGTTTTAAGTTCACTATGACTCTATTAAAGTTACAAATGTGATCAACTAAGAAGTTACCTACATGCAAAGCCAATTTTTGCTATTGCTACTACATATCATAAATTATTATATACACTACCAAAAATCAAAGGCATGTGAACACAACTGTGATTTTTGAAGTCACTGGGGACTCAGCTCAGAAGACCCCTGACACATGAAGAAGAAAATGAAAGATAAATAAAAAAGGAGGTTTGAGACAAGGGTCCTAAAATATATACCTACAAATGTACTATTAAAAAAAAATTAAAATCTTTGTGGATATGTTACCCATGTTACAGGGACAAAAGAAAAAAATAATCTTTCCAAAGTACAAAAATGTCTGTAAAAATTATTTTGCCTTTATCCAGAAGAGCTACTCTCTTGCCATTGTCAATTGTTTTCTTTTTTCTACAGAAAAACCTTTTGTTCAACTACCATCACACTACCCCACAGTCTTTGTAAGGCTTATCCTTTCAAGATTTGATGTTCAGACACTGTCATTCTGCTTTCATGAAAAATACTGGAATCTTTGATAATGCCTTCATGTGAATGTCAGTCTTCTCCCAAGCATCAGTAACAATGGCTTTTCGCCACATTACAGTAGGTAGCATTTTCCACTATCCTAGAACTTACTGTCACCACTGAATCACTGCACAAGCAAGAGAATAGCAAACACGTGGAAGCATACAGCCGAGACACGTCCCTCCTCTCCCTCACTAAATATAACTATATATAAACATCTTGACAAAGCAAGACACAATAGCTGATGTTAAGGCATACAATTTATTTCCAAGCACTAATACACAGCTTTGCTATGTAAACAGAAGGCTATTTTATTGTACTATTTCTCAAAGTGATGAGATTTTCATCTCCAGGGATAGCCAAAGAACCACGTGTGACCACATACACACATATGTGTACGTTGCTCTATGCCTTATATAATAAATAGCTTAATGTCTTGCCAAATCAAGAACCTACTTGGAGGTAGAAAAAATTTTGTACTTGCCTCCCATTCTAACAAAACAGATAATTTCTCTGTTCTATACATTTTACTACTTAGAAAAAAAAGCTTCCTGCAGTAAACTATACTCAAATTATTTTCCAATACCACTTAGATTACAATAGAAAAGCATAACGTGAATAAATACACTGAAGTAAGTCTTAACACATCAATTACTGTACATTCATGCACAAAACTGTATTTCAATGAAGAAATAAATTCCAGATTTTCCAGCACTGAGAAGTTTGCTCCTGATAAAAATCTGGGTGTTCTGTTTATCTTGTGATACACAACATTTGTACTACACAAGCACCAGTAACATTGCTTGTTACTTGAAAGAAATTGCTTTATTCTTACAACGTAAGGAAGCTGTGTTTTAACATAAAATGCAGGAAAACAAAACAATCTCAGTTACACATTTGGAATGGAGCTGTTTAGATTATTGTACCTGTAGAGGAAAAGATCTTTGGCCAAGCGCTTGGGCCCAATTATTTTGAAAATGATTTCATAGGTTTCAAGTGCCTTCCGATGAACTCCTCCCGGCAAGGCTGGGTGAAGACATTGTGCCAAGCGCTTGCCTATGGTCAGCTTTTTTGGCACTACCTGGTACTTGGCGTTGTTCTGCAGTACCTGATAAGCCAACACAATAAGAAAACAGCACAGCACAAATTAAGCATCAAATGCACATTTCAGAAATGAGTTCCTGAACCGGGCTGGGAAGTCACAACACACATACCTAGGTTGCAACACAAGAGAGAAAAAACACAAACCCACTTTTAAGATGTGCCACAGAGCTTTTTCTTTGCTATGCCTTTCACTTCTACCCCTTGTTATAATTCCATCTTGTTATAGATGGAATTGCCAAGGCATTTAAAGCTTCACTTGCAATGGGCTCCTTCCTTACAGCATTTCATTTTACTCATCCTTTGAGCACACAAATTATCTCTATTTGTTGAAATCAACTGCCAGAAGCTCAAAGGGGATTATTAAACTGCGAGTTTGGTACAACATTAAAAAACCCTCATAAAATGAGAAAATGTACAAAACTACAACACTGCCCAAAACTAAATAATCATTTCAGGACTGGAACACCGAGTTGCTTTTACATCTTTAGACTTTTCTTGCCAGATATCACAGCATTGAGTTTGTAAACATGTGCAGCAAGAACTGTTAAAATTTAAAAAATAAGAATT
Organism: Porphyrio hochstetteri; assembly: GCA_020800305.1. Taxonomy (NCBI): domain Eukaryota; kingdom Metazoa; phylum Chordata; class Aves; order Gruiformes; family Rallidae; genus Porphyrio; species Porphyrio hochstetteri. The sequence goes on from CM036907.1 coordinate 88,213,717, forward strand.
TAAAGAAATGAGTGTTTAAACAAAGAATTATGCCACTGGCATTTGCAACTGTACTATTACTCTTGATTTTCCACAAAGTTTAAAGGATGGAATGTAACTGCTTCAGACTTGTTAATTTTCTATGCCAAATGCTGCGAAACTTCACATTGGTAAAGTGTGTGGGTACAAAGGAACTATAACGCTGTCTGGAGATCTCTAGAAACATGTAGGACTGATTAGAACAGGATTTTTTACAAATTAATACAGATCCTGATATCTGTAAGCTTCTATTAAAGATCACAATGGTATTAGACATTCAACTTAGCAACTGTTAAAATTAATCAGAACGATAACATTCTTTGGTCAATGAATGATTTGAGCCCCATTTTATAAGTCATGCTTCATAAAAATATCACTGATATGACTTTTTCACACTGTTTCAATAACACTGAATGAGATTAGAAGCAAATATTAGTAATAAAGATGTTGCAACCACTTCCACTAGAAATGTAAATAACCTTTCCCTTTACTTACAGTTACAAAGAGTTCAACTCTAAGTCTTAAAAAGGCATTTGTTTGATTTGTTTGCTCCTAGCACACACCCAACATTTGGCTCAGCCTGCTGAAACATTTGCAAGAGCAGACTGCTAGAACCTTGCACTTCTGTATTTTGACACCAGAACCCTTTGTCAGTTTCTGAATCTTTTCCAAGAGCACCTGCCAGACATACCTTGTTTAGCTTTCCCAGTGCGGATATTAAATCTGCCCATTCACTGGAATACTCAAAGTTCTTCAGTGCTTTGTCAACAGCTGCTACATAGTTTCTGTACTTTGAGTCAGTCAGTAGCTCCAGCTCCTCCGTGTTCATCCTCCCACGGTGTCCCCACTAGAGATCAGCTTGCAATTCATGTACAGACATTACCTGTTCAAAAAAAACCCCACAACCAAACCCTGAAACCATCGTGTCCAGCGACACATTAAAACAATCGTGTATAAAGAGCACATTTCAAAGGCATTAAAAAAATATTAATCTGAAATTAGTTTACAGCAAATCCTACACAAAACCCAACATATTGCACACAAATATTTAACACATGTCCAAAAGAGTAGATTTGTAATCAAGTCGTTTAGAAAAACATAATGAACCAGAACAAACCAATCCCACAAACCAAACAAAAAACCTCTAGAAAATTATACCCCTCCCAAAATCACTGCTATTGTAAGTGATGCAACAAGGGGTTAGGGTTTTTTTTTCCTTTTTTCCCCTCCTCTGGGTACACCACTACAAGAACCCACCTTTCCACTCATCAGTCCTTCTGAAAACAAAGACACCTGTCCTCCTGAATCACTACCAGGCAGAAGACAAGAATGAAGGACACTTAAGAGAGTCACACAACACTCGAGTATTTCATGCATCACTTCCTTTTACAAGACCTGGTATTTTAATTCAAGGATACAACTCTACTGTTGTGTGTGTGGATCATCATACACACACACCAAAAGTACATGTTTACTAGTGTTCTGTAACCAAAGGCTTTTGCAACCTGCTCTACATATTTCCATCACGTGGTACTCTACACCAGGTAATTAAGATACCCCATTTCTACAAAAAAAACACCTCCTACTTTTAGAGGCCATATGCTATTTATTTCCCAAAATTCAATCACTATTAAAAAGAAATATGTTTTAAAAGAGAAATATGTTTTTAAAGCTACTTTAACCCCAAGCAATTACAACTCATAATGGGAAATCCTACTGTAGCATGTCTGTGAAAAGGCAGCTTTTGTGCCCCTTTTAATTAGGGTCTTTTGGGAGTTCTCACTGACATTCAGCTTCAGAAAAGACTTCACACTCAGCAGACACTGCTCTCTTCTGTCTTGATTAAAGGAAAATGGGAATAAAATTGTGCGCAGAAGTGCAGGGTAAAGCATGGCAGACCAAAAAACCCAAACAAGCCATGGAACAGGCATAAAGAAGCTGTATTCATCATTGCTGAAGACAGTGGCTTCAGAGAACCCTTCCAAAATGCCTGGAGAACGTCTTGTTGGGCCCTATTGCCAGTGATCAATAGCATGACAAAACAGCAGGATTCTCAAAATAAAAATTGCCTATGAAATAATGGAGCAGAAGAATTAGCAGAAATAAAAAGTGACATCCTGATTGCTGGTGTTTCTACAGTTGATGGAGATAACCAAACCACTCATCTTTAAATTCTGCTCAGGAAAAAGCGTTTTTAGACTGATCAGAAAAGACTGACAATTCAGCTTGCGTTATTTCACATAATAAACACACTCCATTTGTGCAAGATGCATCACAAACAAGAACACTTTTCTCCCTTTTATCAATTTAAAATGCTTTATATGGACGCATAAAAACCTTTACTTGATTTGTACTATATCCATCCCTCCCCCTAAAATAGTGTTCTCAACAAAACGGCTGCGAAGCTGTTACTTTGTCAACAGTCCTCATAAGAAGTTACTGCTGACTGAACAGCATAAAACCCTAGGACTGGTTACCTGCCTCAAGGGGCATCTCCTTCCCATTTTCTTGCAACAACCCCAACACCTACAAACTACGTCATTATTGGTACTGGTTTACCTTTCCAACACTCCTAAAGGCAGAATGAAGCAAGCTGTACCCTGACATGTACAAATTAAGACAGTAGTAAATCAGGCTCGAAACTTCATAATCATAACCTCATCAAATTTATCACAAAGTGCCCTGGCAGATTTTTGTCCCCTCCTTTTTATTCCTTTAATTAACAGGTACTTCTGAAGATAAATTAATAACTTGAGTCCTTCCAAGCTTTTTTTTCCTCCCACTTTTTTTCTTTTGTTTTTCTTAAGAGCAAGAAAAACATTTAAAAGAGTGCTGCTTCAGAGCCTGTACACTGACACTCCCGACCACTGAGAAAGGCCTTTGCAAATCCTTTCACCACTGACCTTTGATGTGTGGGCACATGTACGGTGCCAGAAAAGCTTCTCTTCTGCCATCGCAATTATCTCTTCTTCTAAAGAACAACCAAAACTCTGCTTAATCATTTATTTATTATCTTTCTCCTCATATTGCTTAACAGGTTTCTCAGCATTGTAAGAGAAGTTTCAAGACAGACAGACAAAGAAAAGGATGGACAAAAGAGGGAAAAAAAAAAAAAAAAGAAGAGATTGGATAGCAGGAGTGAATAAAAAGGCCAAGAATTATATTTTGCAATCTTTATTCTGATGGCAAACTAATAGAGACAGATTGTCTCCAAGACAGAACACAAATGCAAACCATGACTTAAAAAACATATTCTGGGTGCCAAATAGATAGATTTCATGATAACCCATGGGAGTAAAGCCCTTTTTGTTTAAAGCATGAGATGTAGAAGTATATATATAATAAAAATTTTATACAACATATATAATATATAAAAGATATAATATATAAAATACAAAGTTTATATAAACTTTATTAAGTCCCAAAAAAGCAGGTTTGCTTTGAAAAAGCTATAGAATCCCAAAAGTTTCTCAGAGACAGTTGCATAATTGCCAATGTCTGCTCTCCAAAAGTAAAATACAATATTAACCCTAAAAAAGAGGAAAAGACTAACATACAAAAGCAGCACAATTCTTATTTTTCTATGCACAAAGGATTGCGAAAGTTGACACAGTGTTTTAACGTTGAGCGAAGAAAGCATCAGCATCCTTTTCTCATCCTTTTTGATAGATCAAAATCATTGAAAAATACCAGTTTCTGCCACACCATCAAACTGCCCACAGGAGAAACCATTTATCCTGCTATTCCACAAGCACCATGTAGCACAAAGGCCAACTTTCCTTGGAATTCTTTTTTTTATTTCTTTTTTTAAACAAAGGGATAGAGAGCACCATCCCTTTCTTTTGTTGTGGTTTAACTTGTTTTGTTGGTTGGCTTGGGTTTTTTTTCCATTTCTAGCATACCTATTGAGATGAGACAAGCTTCTCAGATTGAGGGTTCAGATACACTCATGAGTCTGAATCTGGACACAGGTCATGACTGACCTGTTAGATGACCATGCCTCTTTTTAATGGGTGACAAAAAAGGAACCAGGGTGTCAGAGAAGGCTTATTATCAATGAGGAAGAAGCTACCTAAGAAATGCTATACACTTTCAAACTATTTTGCAAAAATGTATTTAAATCACAAGCAACTGCAAAGTAGGTCTGTGACACCCACTGCCTTCCACTTCTCATGGGGATTAAAAAACAGACACCACACAATTCTGGATATACCTGGATGCCTGTAGAGTCCCTGAGCATGACTTCAACAGGGAAAGCAGCTACCTGTGACTGCAGCTCTCCTCGTGCTGGGAACTGTGTACAGCATGTTTGCAGCGCAGACTTCAATTCCCTTCGTCAATGAGGTGATACTGGTTTTCCTCAGAGTCCTGTTAAGCAGAGGCTGCTACAGCTACATTTTCCACAGGAAATGCTCACCCTTCACAGCTCCTGTGCCCAAGAGCTCTCTGTCTCACATCAACACAAAGTATTAACCTGTTTAAGAGGCTCTAAATGATTTTCACTGAAGCGAAAGAAACTCGATTGAGAATAACAACAGCTTCATCAACACTTATTCAATAAAAGCAGCTTTCATCTAGGTTCTCTCTCAATTTAATCACAAGGTTATTGGACGTCCCAATGATTCATAAGCTCTCCAGTATCTGTTGTACCCCAAAGCTCCTCTTCAGGTTTGATTTGCTACTGTTCCACGCTAACATTTTCCAAGCCTCACAGAACTGCTGTGTATTTCTCTGCTTCACACCAGTCTGCAACCTTGAAGCAGTCATTTTTTGGTACAGGTCAAGGGGCTGATTGCTGAGCACAGATCTGCACACATCATGTCACTTCAAGAACTCTCAAGACTTGTCCCAAGCACTGCAAGAACCTGAGCTTACAAACTTGCTCCCTTTGAATCCCTCAGAGTTTCAGCTTTACAATACTTCAAGGCTTTTCTAAAATTGTTCCACCATTTCAAGTGTCATTATGGGATGTACCGTAAAAGAACTAATAGATAATTAAAAAACAGATGAGAAAAAAATTCTAATTTCACAGTACTGAGCTATTGCCTTTTAAGTTGTGTACAATGCCCACATACCAAGCGGCTAACTGCAGAAACACATTTTTATTTAGACAGACTTAAAACCACATACTCGAATACATGGAAAACAGAAGCCTTGTCATTTGGTAATTTATTATGCTTTGCTTCCTCTCAGATGCAAAATAAATACTGCAAATCCAAGGCTAGTCTCTTACAATAAAAATCAAATGTTGGAAATACACATCTTATTGTATCACCAAAGATGATGATTTTCCAATTATAGCTAATTACTCTGTTTCTAAATGGACATTCTACAGAGTCTTATTTCAGAATTTTTCAAAGAGACATCTCTAATGTCTTCTGAAGAGTAAGAATCACCTCAGCTTGTTATTGTGGCCAATTGCTATGCAATACAGTAATGAAAGATGGAAAAAAGACTTATTACCCAAATAGACAAAAACAAACAAAAAAATACACTGTATTATTAACTATAATTATTTTTCCTGAAGGTGGTTCTCATTCAAACAAGAATTAAATGGGAGAAAACCTATGGCTTCTACTACAGGACTTACAGGTACTCAAATGGATGGGCTCCCTCCTGGCTTTAAGATCTACAAAACATGTTTATTTATTACATTTACCATTACACTAAGTGTTCAATAAAAAGAAATTAAGCCACTTTTTCTTCTTTTAGATACACAAGAAGTCACAAAGAAACTCTATGCCTATCTCTTTATTGGAGGGGAGAAGAAAATGACCAAAAGACCTCTCACTCTGGCTGTTAAATACACACTTTTCCAATTTCTTCTTGAGAAACTGAGTTGAGGTTGACATTTTAATCCTTCTACTCTCATTTTATTATAGCTTTTCAATATATAAAAGTGAACCACAAACAAGTTTGATACACTAGACTAAAATTTTGATTCCAGACCCATCCAACGAACATTGGCTCCATTCTTCCAGCCCTAGTGCACTGTGCCTGCATAACAATCAGGACTGTTTAACTGTTTGTGGTAACATACCTGGAAAAAAAAAAAAAAAACCAAAAAAACCCAGCCCTGCTAACTACAGGGATCTCCAGGGATTGTAATGAAGCAATGAAAGTTTTTCTCTGTTAAAATAATCTTTGACTTAATGCCTTGACTTAATGCCAAATAAATTGTTTTAACCACATCTAGCAGTTAAAAAAATAATTCAAACAACTTGAATAAAGCAAACTAAATATATATCTCAAGGACAACTACAGGCTGGGTGGAGAATGGATTGAAAGAAGACCTGAGGAGAAGGACTTGGGGGTCTTGATTGATGAGAAGCAAAACATGAGCTGGCAACATGCACTTGCAACCCAGAAAGCCAACCGTTTCCTGGGCTGCATCAAAAGACATGTGACCAGCAGGTCAAGGGAGGTGAGATCCCACCTGGAGTAATGCGTTCAGCTCTGGTGGCCCCAAGTACAAGAAAGAAATGGAGCTCTTCATGCAAGTCCAGAGGAGGCCACGAAGATGATCAGAGGGCTGGAGCACCTCTCCTGTGAAGACAGGCTGAGAGACTTGGGCCTGTTCAGCCTGGGGAAGAGGAGGCTCTGGGGAGACCTTATTGTAGCCTTCCCGTACCCAAAGTTGAAGGTGAACTGTTTACAAGGGCATGTAGTGATACAACAAGGGGTAGTGGCCTTAAGCTGAAAGAAGGTAGATATAGATTAGATACCAGGAAGAAACTCTTCCCTGTCAGGGTGGTGAGGCCCTGGCACAGGCTGCCCAGAGAAGCTGTGGCTGCCCCCTCCCTGGCAGCGTCCAAGGCCAGATTGGATGGGGCTTTGGGCAGCCTGGTCTAGTGGAGGGTATCCCTGCCCATGGCAGGGGGTTGGAACTAGATGGTCTTCGAGCTCCTTTCCAATCCAAACCAGTCTGTGATTCTATATTAACCAATGAAACACTGTAGTGACATACAACAGATGCTCAAGTGACAACATGATAGTAAGCATAACAGACATCATCTTTTCTGAAGTTTTTTTGCAGTACACAAATGCTGGAATCTCATTACACTGAAGTTTCTACTTTTAAAATATCATATTCTTCTCGAGATCAAATCAAACGTTTGGATTTCACAGATCTGAACTTACGTCACTCAGTAAATGAAAGACAATAATGTACATGTTCTTTGTTATAACTCGGGTCAACCATTAACTGAAAATTCTTCCTAAAATATTTTCCCATGTTTCCTCCTTTCTAGCAACAAATGATTCCTGAGTTATCCATCTACTGTACTGTAACCTAATCAGCATGCATTTTACATCTAAAATAAACAAAATTCAGATAGCTGCACTTCTTATTTTAAATTATGCAAAATATCTAATATAAACTGCCATCTGTTTCTTAATAAGACAAGTCAGAATTGACACAACATCACAAAAATAAGAGGAAACGCTTCCTTGAATTTGTTGCTATCCTTCAATAGCCACTTACAAGTACTCTTCTTGTCCCCCTCTTCCTTTTGTTGACCACTGTATATGAACAACTGATGTTTCTATCCAGGTCTAGAACTCATCGCAATTCCCCTCTTATACAATTCCACATACGAAGAAAAAAACAAAACAAAGACCTAGAATTTAGCCTGCACTCTTTTGACACGTTTGCAGAGGGTTTCCCTCTCTAAATTTCATTTAATCTAAGCTCACAATTACCACCTTTAAACCCCATTTAAGTTAGAGCAGCAACGCATCAGTCAAACAAATGTAAACAATCTAGGTAAAGGCATTTTGTTTAATACTGTTCATTTCAGTCTCCTGGCTGAAAACACAACAAACCCAAATGTAGAGTGTAACATTTATGACTTTTTTTTAAATTTGAGAAAGCCAAGCCAAACAGAAACACAAAATCCTTACTCAGAAACTAAGCACAACATTGTGCATAGCGTACCACCTACTGTTCCCTGGATTAGGCCAAACTGTTGCCATGCTGAAAAAGGCTGGTTGGAGCCCTGGGTTCGTAGGGCCTTTTTCAGCGATCCACAATCAAACCTGCAACGTTGCACAGTTCAGCTTCTCCACCTTCCTAAAAAGATCCTGAATCTGCATATGAGAAATACAAATGTCTGGATTACTCTAAACAGAACGTGGAACGTATCTATCCGACATAGCTAAGTCCATGGTAACCACACAAGCTTGGTGGGTTGGAAAAATCAGTAGCAGAGTCCAACTTCCTTTTCTTTATTATACCTTGAGGTCCTAGAGATATTGCTAATTAATAAAATCTAAATTTCAATTTCTTTATTTATTTTTATTCTAACTCTGAAATAGTATCAATGCCACACGTATCCATAACACATTATCTAAATCGTGGTTAGATTTTGCAATGCATCTGATTTCACAGATTCTGCAGATGAATTGCAAAGGAATTTGTAAAGTAGAAGCCTTTTCTGACACTTCTGAAAACAATGGCTGGATCAAAACTTGTTCACTCTCCTTATTGTCAAAAGTAATCCAGAAAAGACACAGATACAAGGTTAAATTCCCTTTGATTTTTGCAAATGATGCTTTGCCTAATTTGCGTTCTAGTATCATACCTCAGCACTACATAATTTCTTTTAATGCTTATATTGAAGTACAAGTTTCTGATAAAAATAGGGATGTGTTGACTAGTGAAATAATTTACTGAGTCTCTTTGGTTCTTTCTTTTCATTTCTCGTTTCAGTTATTGGGGAAAAAAGGTTGATCCTGATGTGTTTCTTCTCTCCAAGCTCTCAAAGAAAAACATAGCACTTACTGTTTCTATTTATCATTCAACTTCTCTCAGCTACAAGTCAGGGCAACATGATTATTAATCTGAAAGACAATTTATGCGCATACAAATAAATTACTTCTATTTTTCCATTTCATGCTTTAGCAGGTATCATTTAGCTTAGTCTCTTTCCTATCTCCTATTTTTCTCAACAATTTTCAAAACAGGTTTTTCTACAGCATACTTCATACCTCTTCTTGGTCTCTTAGCCACACTGAATTTAATATAATATAGTTCTACCACAGTGAAACCAGAAAAAAGCAGAGTAGTAATATGCATCTTCAGTCATGCCAGCTCAAGTAGCGATTCCCAGCTAAGCATGAAGACACAGTAACTCTGGTCAAACAAACTAAGTCAGCAATGAAACACAGGGACACATCCTCCCCTTATTCAGATGGAGAACACTGGCAGAACACAGGCTGAGCCCACCTACACCAGACAGACTGCATCTTACCCACGTAGCTTGCTATGCGTGCGATGAGTATTTCTAGTGGTCAATACAACGTGTCACTATTCTTACACAAGAGAAGTGCTACCAGTATAAATACTGCCCAAACTGTGAACGTAACCATCCACTCAAATGCACGCCACTGATGGGAAATGCAGGGTAACTTGTCTTTGTAAGATGCTGGTTAAGCATTGTCACATGGGCTACTAACAAGCCAGGAAAGTTGGAGATTAAGTAAATTAGAAATGTAGTCTCTCCTTCCTCGTTTCTCCATACAGGCTGCTTAGTTTCCCAAAACACCTATTCCCATTTCAATTAAAGCAAATCCAGGAATTCTACTGTTGACACTCCACCTGCTTCCAAACTGACATTGCTCCACATGACATCCATCCATGTTATGTTAAAAATGACTGCACATTTTGGATAATCACAACATTTAGACATCACATTATTATTAGACCTGCAAAAGGTCTGCTATGTCTCAGCCTGTTTTTGAAAAGTTACCAATATTTAAACAAGATAATAAGCAAATAAGATGACAATGAAGCCAGCCTAAGTATTTAACACAGATGAAGGCTTGGCAATGAAAGACTATGATCTTCAACCTTGTATTATGTCCTCTTATTTCCTACAAGCCTCTAGCCCATTGCTATTTAGACAGAGTCTTCTCACTGCTTCACACTCCTATAGCTGGAATTCAGGTATCACTTTATGCCATTAATCTGAGAACCATAACACATTCATTATTACTGCATATGGAAGGAAGATGCAGGAGTACAATGGCTCTTACTAATTAGCAACAAAAATACAAGGGTTGAGCCATCCAGAACAAGCTCATCAAAACCTGAACCCCATATCCAGCTTATTTTAGGACACTTAACAAGACAAATTGCTTAGGCTTTCCTGGTTATTATGAGTATGCAAATGTTATCTCTAAAAAACATTTAGCACCAGAAGCCGTCACATATCTAGGCTTTTCAAGTGGGCATCACAAGATTTAAGGCCATGCCTGCATCAACAGATGAAATTTAACACTACGCTTCACAAACTACAGACAGCCGTCTGCCGCAGGTATCCTTCCAAACATCACACGCAGCCCAGCCTGCCAGCCAGGAACCTGACCCAAAAGAGGCCCGCAGCCCTTACACGTTCAAGGTCAAAGCAGGACGGCTCTGGCAGCCCAACGCCGACCTCGTTCCCAGCGGGAAGAGGTTCCCTGAGGAAGCCCCTCCGCAAAGGACACCAGGCCCTACCAGAAGCGCCCCCGGAGGAGCCGGTATGGGGACGGAGGGTGGGAGGGAGGAAAGGCTCCGGGAATCCACCCGGGCGCGCTTTGCTCGACGGGGGGCAGCACTGGGGAGCGGCGGGCAGACCACGGAGCGGCAGTCCGGCGACCCAGGTGCCACAGATTAACTGATGCAGAGCAATTAACAGGCGAACCGCTCTCCCCACGCTGCTCCGCACTTGCCCCCTGCGCCAAGCCAGCTCGGGCCCAGCCCTCGCCCTCCCCGACGGTGCCCGCGGCACAGGGAGGGGAGAGGGCCGGCTGGGCTCCAGAGGCGGACCCCGCTCGGCTGCGGCGCCCTCCCCGACACAGACGCGGCGACGGGGCGGGAGTAGGGTAACGTCCGCCGCCGGGCCCCGCAGCCTACCCGCGCCGTGGGGAGGAGGGGGGGGAGGAGAAGCAGGCGGAGGAGGGAGAGGAGGGGGCGCCGGGACGAGCGGCGTTACCTGAGCGACCCGAGCCGGAAGAGCCCGACCGCCGCCGGCACCCCGGCGCCACCCTGACAGCTCCCGGCATGCACTGCGGCGCGCCTCTTCCCCCCCACCCGCCTCGCCTCGCCCCGCCCCGCACGGCTCGCGCCCCCTGGCGGGCCGCGGGCGGAAAGGCGCGGAGCGAGGCGCGGAGCCGCCCTTCGCTCGGCAGCGGGACGCTGTGAGTAGTGGCTGGCTGGTTGGTGGCGGCTGCCTTCCGCATGTGTGCAGCCGCGTACCTGTGCCGGCGCGGAAGTCGCGCTCCCGGGTTTAATTAATTGCGCGTTGTGCGTATGGAGAGGCTCCTCCGCGGGTTGAGAATTGCCCTGATGGGTCTCGCTGGGCGTCCGCGGTGCTGTTGTGCCGCGCGTGGGGAAAGCGTGGAACCGGGCGCACATGCAGGGACAGAAGTAAAATTAAGGGGAGCGAGGCATTATATATGTGGGTTTACAGATGTATATATGGCCTAATTGTTACAGAGTTCACCAGCCGTTTTGCAGGTAAATATGGAAGGCTGGCGGGACTCCCTAGCGTAGCATCGCTTGTGTGGGTAGTAGTTGTATCTACAACTTTCTAAAATGCACTGCCCTTAGATGGCTCAAGTCCTTGTCGCACACATGGGGAATGCCAGAAGGAATTCTTACTGCAAGAGCAAGTAAAGAGTGCAGATCTTTGGCTCTCATCTGAGGGTTTCAAAGATGTCATCATTGTGGGTCTCAAATTTAAGCGGGCTTCATAATGGTGAACGGCTTATTGTGGTTGTAAATGACTTAACTGCAAAAAAAAAAAGTTGTGTTCAGCTTATAAATCTTTTAGACTTTGAAGACGAGTAAATATTTCTAAAATATTGTCGGGGAAAATCTCATAATATTTATAGAGCTTTTGCTCGGTGACTTATGTTATCAGCCAGCATGTTACAGAGTCTAATTTTATTCCCCAGACTTGGGGTAATAAAGAGGAGATACGGTTTCTTTTCTCATTAAAACTATTCCAGGATTTGGTAGAAGAGGAAGGGTTTCTTTTTGGAAAGCTGACAATTCCCAGTGCCTTTCTGAGGCGTTGAGTGGGACTCTACAGGCTGCGCATTTCCAATTAAAATGGTGCGCTTACACTGATTTTTCTCTGAAGATAGTTACAAGTGCGCTTGAGATCTAATCGTTAACTAGGGTTGGGAGTGCTTTTGGAGCTGTTTCAAGGCAGTGATCTTCAGTGAGGTGATGGGACGTTCAATAACAAGCTACATGCTTCCGCGTGCCCCTGCGCTGTAAAGTGGTTAGATTTCTATGCTCCCCTTTTGCTGGGTTTAGTAGTGGCAGTTACAACTCAAAGCTCTCAAATGGTTCCCTGAAACTGTCTCATCAACTTTATGTGCAGTGGCAATAAAAAAATCCCCACAAAACATTGTACGCTGTTGGGAAGAATATTGAGAACAAGATAGAGTGAGTCGTTTGGCTGCTATATAGAACGCTGGCGCAGCGTCAGATTGATTACTGCATCAGTTCTTGTCTTCACGGCTCAAGAGTGATGTAGAGGAGTTAGGGAAGGCACAGAGGAGGATTGCACTGCTGCCAAGCAATAACAGCTGGGACTGCTCAATACGTAGAGAGAAGGCAGGGGGGAGGATTGATCAAGATTGAAAAAAGCAGGAAAGAAACAAATTTGTTGTTCAGCAAGCTCTACAGTATGGGGATGAGGAGGCACCTCAGGAAAACAGTGGAAGATTGTTTTTGAGACACATAAAGAAAAAGATTTCCTGTAAAGCAGATTGTGACCTTCTAGGACATACTGCCACCAGGGGGAACTTGGGCGCTGTTGAAGAGGCATTACTGCTATTGGTGGCAAGCATGTTTGTAAGTGGACACAGAAGGAAACTGGCACGAGTGTACCCGCGAGCATCCCTAATGCAGGCGATGTACAGGGAAGTGATCACATTAAGGAGCCTCCTCCTAAATAATATCTCCTTGTGCCAATGTTGGAGCCAAAATAATGGGGTAGATACACCACTGATGCCAAGTGCACTCATTCTGTGGGATGTTTAACTTAATTTCTGTGTAATTATTTCACTACAGAAATGGTGAGAAACCTGTATTTCAAATTTATCAAAATTTATTCAATTTTGAATAAATGAAGCTCACACCCTGTGAATACTTAAGATTATTCACAACTTTGTAGCTCTGTGTAAGCCTTTGAAGTCAAGGCCCAAAGCCCTCTTACTAATACTAGGAGTTGATTCTCCTATAATTATGAGGATTTTGTTTGATGTGTGACCTGCTTGCTCAGAAGGAGTTAACCTGCAATATGTACATTGGTTTGTGAAGTAATTGGAAATGAAAACCATGTGGACTAAATATTTTTCCTTCTAAAAAAGCAACAACAAAACCCCACAACACCACCCTCAGAATGGCCTAAAATAGTGTAGTCTGCTTCTTAGAATACTTGAATAAACTCATGCTTTGTAAAAAAAACCAACAACAAAGCCACAACAAAACTTAGAGTTTAGCTGACTATTGTCTGCTGTATTTTCCTCACAAAATCTAACATTATTCCATCTACCTCCTTGAAGCTTTCCTAATGCATCTACTTGGCTTTGTCAACTCCAAGGACTAAGGTTACTTCAAAGTAATTGTGTCTTAGATAGCAAATTGCTATAAAATTAATGTGCAAATCTGCCTTTCTGTTGGGAAGCTCTGCAGGTCATGCTTTCAAATTATCCCAGGTCTTGTGATCTTCATAGAAAGTAAACACTTAACATTACAAAAAAACCCTTTTTTTTTCCAAAGCAGAAGTTTCATTTATCAACATCCTTGAATACAGCCCATCAACAGCTCTTACATACAGTGCGGGTGGCGTGCTGGATGAAGCATGCAGTGGTGACATCACTCATGAGCTAAGGGACAGTCACAGAGTGGTGGCAAGGTGGGCTTACAGTCTCTTGATAAAAGACCTCGTGAGAGGCAGTAGGAAGCCTCAGCCCAGAGCAGCAGATGCCTGTGCCAAGGGTCGGTTTGGTACGAGTGCAGTGCGACAGCATTCGAGAGCTGGGTGAATGTGGATTGGGAGGAATTTGGGCAGACTTGTAACGCTGCAAGAAAGAGAGGAGCAGGTCTTGTTCACAAGGCAGGGGGTGGGTGGTGGTGCAGTGACAAGCCATAGGACACGGTCCCCAGCACTGACTGGGGAGTGTGCTCCTGGCTCAGCAGAGACTTCTGCTCAGAGCTCTGTGGACATAGTGAGCTGATGCCAGCCAGCTGTTAGCTCATGGTTCTGTGTGGGTAAAAACAGAAGAGGAAAGCAAGAAAAGTTGTGGGTCAAGATAACAATGGTTTAGTAGTGAAGAGTAAAAAACCAAAACCTACCATAGAATCAATCGCCACCTCCCACAAGCAGATTGCTGATGCCCAGCCAGTCTCTGAGCAACAGCTACTTTGGAAAAACTACACCCTCAGTTCTTATTGCTGAGCACAACGTTATGTGCTATGGAATATCAGTCTGGTCAGTTTAAGTCCCCTTTCCTACCTCTCCCCTACCTTCAGCCTACTTGCTAGGAGGGAGCAGAGAGAGATGCTGAGGCCTCAACAGTATGCAAACACTGTTCAGCAACAGCCAAAACATTGGTGTCCTGTCAACACTGCTTAGTCAAAAATCTTAAGCAAAGCATCATACAGGATGCTGTAAAAAATCTCCATCCCAGCCAGACCTATTACAGAGGGCTGCAGCTTCAGAGTCCTGGGGCTGCAGGGACCACCCTGCGAGGTGGTGCCCTTGCTCGCTGGATGCATGCAGTGGTGAGGAGCTGTTGCCAATCTAAGGACTTTGAGGAGGAGTCCAGAAGACTCTGTGGTACCAGGGAATATAAAAAAAGACTTTGTCAGGGTCTTCCCAGAGACCCTATGGAAGTGAGAGCCCAATTGGCAAGGAAGGAGGGGCAGTTAAGAGATGGTGATTGGGTGCAGGGAAATGGAAGGTTCTCTCCGATGGGGAAGGCTAGAAGCTTGTGACTTCTGGCAACAGAACAGCTCCCTCTCCATTGCAGATCTGCAACTGTAGTAAGGCCACACGCTTACCTAGAGAAGAACCATAGTTGGCCAAGCCTGAACCACACAGCAGCATCAGGAGAATGCAGTGGATAGCAGTAGGCAACTCCATGCTGTGAGGGATGGAGGACCTCATCAGCTGACCTAACTTGCTGCCTCGGGAGATTTTCTGTTTGGATCCAACATGCCACCAGGACGCTGCCAAGGCTTGCCTGTCCCTCAGCCTGCTATCCCAAACAGCTTACCCACCAATGATCCTGCTCTCTCTGTGAAGCAGCATCTTGGGTATGTGGAGCTCTTGAATGGGCTGGGCAATGGGATGGATGAAAGCTTGTACATCAGGATCAGAAGAGAGACTAGTGAGGATGATACCTTGGTGGGAACATGTTACAGACCACCTGATCAGGATAAGGAAGCAGATGAAATCTTTTGATAAAACCCATGGAAGACTGTCACAAACCCTGGTTATCCTGGGGGAGACTTCTGCCCCTGGGAAGGATAAGCCCTGGTTACCAGTAGAGACCAGGAATGCCTAGCTGGAGAGCATGTTCGCTGGGGAGGCGGTGGGGCATCATGAGCTGAGCTGGCCCTGGCAGCAACAACAGTGACCAACATCCTGCAGCAGAGCCCATAGATCAAGGAGACTGATTATCCCCCATTACTTGGCACTTCATAGACCACATCTAGGAGACCGTGTCCAATCTTCCCCCTATGCCCTCTGCAGGGAAGGTGTCCATAAACAGTAAACAGGGCTAAGTTTGTTGCCACCACCAGGATGGTTGAGGTTGGAGCCCTGTGAGGTGAGACCGCTTCGGGGCAGGACCCAACCGCAGCCCCCACTGCCTGAGAAGACGGACCCAGGCTTCCCGCAGCCATGGTGTTGCAGGAGCACAGGAGGCCAGAGGCAGATGTTGACACAGGAGACCTTCAGGCTGGGCATAAGAAAACCCCTTGAGACCAGCCGAGCCCTGGAACGTTGTCCGGGTATCGCCCTCGGGGCTTCGGGACTCCCCTGGACACCCAGGTCCGACCCCCGGGTCGCGCCTTCCAGCCGCTGCCACCCGGCCGCCGCCGAGCTGCAGGCGGCGCTGTGGCGGAGGGCGCATCCCGCCGCACCGGCCGGCCGGCGGAAGAGCGGTGGCTTCCTGCGCGGGTGGCGGAAGCCGTTCCCTTCCCGGCATGGCGGGAAGGTTTCTGCTGGAGATCAGGCGGGGGACGCAGAGCGCATTGCTGGTGATCCGGTAGTGCGGGGGCGCTGCCAGCCTTATGCCGCTCAGGCCGTGCGGAGCCGCCAGGGCCAGCGGCGGGGGGTGGGAGGGAGGGGGTGCGCAGGGCGCCGCGCCTAGGGCAGTGGGTCTGGCATGTAGCGGCGGCGGAAAACCAGTTACGTACCGGCGCCTCTCCCTTCTTACGCGGCTCGGAAAAGCCCGAGTTACTGTGCCAATAAATACTTCCTGAGAACGGTGGCTTATTTCTCTCCATTGCTCCTCACCGTCACGGGAGTGCCCGGTTTACCGCGTGGGTCCCGGGGCGCGACTCGGGGCGCAGGGGGTGCTGCGGGACGACCCCGGTGTTCGGTCCACCCGGGCCGCGGGATGCGGAGGGCCCGCACCCCCTCACACCGCCTTCGCCCCGCGTCTCCACGTGTGGCCGACCTCCCCCGGTGTTGGGCGAATCGCAGCCTGGCTCAGGCTCCCCGGCGCGGCGGCCATTC
The DNA here is from genome assembly GCA_020800305.1 of Porphyrio hochstetteri. Taxonomy (NCBI): domain Eukaryota; kingdom Metazoa; phylum Chordata; class Aves; order Gruiformes; family Rallidae; genus Porphyrio; species Porphyrio hochstetteri. The sequence goes on from CM036907.1 coordinate 88,230,483, forward strand.
TAGCCCGTTTTACCCCGCCCGTGTGAAGCAGCCGCTCGGCCTGCCGCCTCCTTCCTGAGGTAAACCCGTTATACTTTGCGTCCCCAGCGAGACGGGCCTCCCGAGCTCACCGGTGGACGTTTCGGTGGCCGCGGACCGTCTGGAAGTGAGAAGCGGCGGGAGCTGCGAGGTGACGGCGCTACCGGCAGAGGTCAGCCTGGCCCCGTCCTCCTGCCGCGGCCTGAAACATCTCCCCGGCGAGGGCCTGCACCTGCGCATGCGCCTGTGCCGCCCGCCGCCGAGCGCCGGTAAGGCCGCTCGGCCCTGGGCGGGGAGGGGGTCGGTGTGTTTGGGCCCGTCGCTTGAGCTGAGGGCACTTTGCGGACCCTTACGTGAGACCTCGCTGGTATTTTGTGTCTAGTTCTGGGCTTCTTGGTATAAAAAAGACAGGGATCTCCTGGAAAGGGTCCAGCTAAGGGCTACGAAGATATTTAAAGGACTGGAGCATCTCCCCTGCAAGGACAGGCTGAAAGAACTGGGGCTGTTCAGCCTTGAGAAAAGAAGGCTAAGAGGGGATCTTACTAATATGTATCTGAAATGTGGGACACAGGGAGAAATGGCCAGCCCCTTTCAAGTGGTCTGTGGAGACAGGACAAGGGGCAGTGGCTGCAAATTGGAGCACAGGAAGTTCTGCACCAACATGCAGAAGAACTTTTTCACAACAGTGAGGAAGCCCTGGGACAGGCTGCCCAGGGGGGTTGTGGAGTCTCCTTCTCTGGAGATATTCAAGACCTGTCTGGATGCCTACCTGTGTGATCTGTCCTAGGGAACGTACTTTGGCAGGGGATTGGACCCGCTGATAACTGGAGGTCCCTTCCAACCCCTGTGATTCTGTGATTCTGTTTTCAGTGATGCTGGTGCTGGAGTGTAGACCCAGCAGCATGTAAAAAACCCAGTGCCTCTCCAAGCCAGCTGAAGTTCATGGTCTGCATCATGTGTGTGCTGTTATGTGCTGCCTGGAAGGTTCTCTTTAGCTATGAATTGGAGCTTCAAACAGGAACTGATAAAATGCAATAAAATAGTCAAGCTTTAAAAATCAAAAGTGATGTGGTGGAAGGGAAGCATGGTTGCTGGGTAGGTGTTCAGTGTAGGAGTTTAGTGTAGGAGTTTGAGAGCTGCTCTCAGTTTCTCGCCTGGGCTTTCCCATATTCCTTCAACTTTTCACTCCTATTTCATGTTTGGTAGCTGAACATGCAGTAGTAAGATTCATCCAGGCTACCGCGCTAAGGTAGTCACCAACCATAGGACGAGGGGGAATGGCCTCAAGCTGCACCAGGGCAGGTTCAGATTAGACATTAGGAAAATACTCTTCAACAAAAGGGTTATTGGGCATTGGAACAGGCTGCCCGTGGAGGTGGTTGAGTCACCAACCCTGGATGTATTTAAAAGACAGGTAGATGAGGTGCTCAGGGATATGGTTTAGTAGAGGACAGGTACCGTTGGACTCCATCTCAAAGGTCTCTTACAACCTAGTGATTCTGTGACCACTTAACCATGAAGGATTGAGATTTTGGGTTAGGACTTGTTCTCACAGCCTCAGTTTTCAGAAGTGAACGTTGCAAGTAACATCTGCAAAGTTACCACCTTTATTTCCACTATGCTACTGGAGGTCTGGGATGTGGTTGCATAAATAGGAAGCATGGTAGTATAGCTGGTGCTTGCTTTCATCCTAGCATCCAAGCTCAATATGTTTAGCTTAATTTAATAGGATGCAACACAGAAAAGTACATTAAATTGCACAAAATTGTCTTTCTGTGGTTTTAAAGTAGGAACAACTGGTAAAGTATGTCATGTACAATAAGGGTTTCAGCACCAGAAACGCACCGGAATGTTCTGTTGACTTGATGGCATGTTAGATTGCTTCTGTATGTTAATTTGTAATTATGCATGTGCTTTGACAATTCAATTATACAAAAAATTATTTAGTGTGTCTTATTAATGAGGCATGCTTCAGAGGATCAAAGATGAAGTTTTAAAAATTTACCTTTGAAAGTCATGTCAGTGAAAACCATGTATGTGAACTGGATGGTAATTGATGTATATATTGGATAACTTTAGCCTTTAATGTCTTGTATTAGTGTGCAGAAGTAGTTGTCTCATGAAATTCTGAAACCTTTTAAAGTATGTTTCATTAGTATTTGCAACCAAAATCTTAAATACTGAACCAGTGCTGAGAATATACTTTGATTCTTAAGTTTGAGAAGTGGGCAATGCAAAATGTATTAATACCTAGGGCTCGGCTTACAGTTTTACTTTCCTTCCACCTAATGTTATTTGATAATTTGTCAAGGCTTTTATAGCTCTTTTTATAATTTGGAAAAGTTCTGAGCTGGCTTTCATGAGAGCGTTTTTGCTTTGCTGGCCTGCAGATGGTATTGCTCACTATCTATTCCTTCAGTGGTACCACAGTGGCTGGTATCTCACCTGCCTGAAAATTTAAAACTAGTGCTTTCCTTCCTCCCCCCATCTCTGACTATTTTGTGTTACATACTGGGATGTGCCCTCATATTGCAGAAATACTGATGAGCAGAAATAGCATTACAGAAGAGTGGCATTGAATTTTGATTTATATAATCTCTGTAATGAAAACGGTTATCTCAGCTCCCCCTGTGCAAAGGATTTGCACCTTTAAAATAATTATCCACATATACAGTTCCTACTCAGCAATATGGGTCATGAATTGGCAAGAGCAAGTTTTTCCTAAAGCTAAGTACTTGCTTCTACAGGTAAATAAATTAGATTGTTATTACAGTGTCAGCATTTTGCTTTCTTTGCTTGTTACATTCTTATATTTTTTTGTTTGAGGTATTTGGCAGGATTTTTCTGTAGAAGTGACAAAATTTTACAGTTTTGAAGATTAATATGTCTTGTTTTATCTATAGATTTGGTTTATACTTTGAGGGAAAGCCTGAAGCCCCAGAAGAATTACATCTTTTACTGTCAGTCCTGTGGTGACATCATAGTAAAAGACCGGTGAGTACTGCAGTGTCTTGTATTTATAGAAATAAATGCCATAGTGATTGGTATTCACATTATTTTGTGTACCTAGAGAGATAGCTAAAAGGTATTTATTTTGAAATTGATGGATGAGAACACTTTTGAAGCACTACAGATGACTAAAAGCAAAATTACCTGAAACAGTTTTTCACTGTTTATTCATCTATTTCTTGCTTTCATTCTAGCAGGAAAGTAGAAGTACCTTACAAAGCTATTTTGGTGCATTGCCCTGGAAGCTGGGAAATCTGGATTCTTTTCCTGCTTGTCTACTATGCTTTGAGCAAGACATTTCCTTATGTAGCTGGACTTGCCTACATGTAAAATTTCTGCTTTGAGATTTATGCTCTTTGTTAACACAGAATCTCTTTGCACTCGTAACAGTTTCTGGTTTTCTGCACAAACAGAAAGCACTCACATTTTGGTCTGGAAATATTGCAAGTGTTCATAGTGTTCATTGATTTTAAAAATATTCATAGTCTACTAGTAGCTGACATCATTGCTATGTTGAAGGGAATAAAACTGACAATTTGAGCCTAGACTTCTTTCTTTGCGTTTCAGAGATGCTCTTCAGCTCTGCTCAGTCTCTTACAGATTCCCTTCAGTCATTGTGCTGTGGTTACAGCGCAGCTGCTCAGAATGGGGATGCTGATCACAGCTCCCTTCTATCTGTTAAGCAAAACCAACCTCCACATAGTTCAGGGATGCTGAATTTGGGAAACGCAGGAGCTGTATCTCAGCTGTGTGACTTGGCCTTATCTCTTTGTGTTTCTCACAAAGTCTGCAGAGTGAGTGAAAATTTTAAGAAGAAGCTGTTGCATTTTTTGGTGGTTCTGATGAATAATTTTGACAGCTTCAGCTGGATGTATAAGAGTTATTAGAGATGCACTTGCAGCCTTTTACGATCTGTGTCACTCCTAATACTCAAAACAGTAATACAAATGTGGTATATTCTGTAAACTCCTGTCACTTGTCATACATACGGATTTATGGCTGGCTTGAATGTAACTGAATGAGGATTTCCTGGCTTTATCTTCTGCAATGTCTCATCAGAAAGTGTAGTTATAACTTGTATTTTGGTATGTTTGTAGAGCAGTGAAACTTCTAATTTCTCGTCAGTGACATTTGCTTACAGAAGATACGGCACTTTTGCATTTTTTGTCTCTGAGTGGGCATTGTCCTGAACATCATCACATCAACTTCATATGTGTAGAGTTTGCATCTCCTGCATAACGTGACACAGTCAGAGTTTTTGAGAAAGGAAGAAGCAAGTTCATGGCTCTTTGCTTGGCATTTCTCCTTGCATGGAACCTCTGAGCCTCTCAAATGTTACCACTAAAAAAAAACCACTCATTAAGGCAAGGGTAGAAGAGTGGAGCTGCCAGTGTATCCAAACCTTCTGGTGTGTCTCTTCCACAAGTCAGTAGTATTAGCTACAGAATTTGTGTGTTGGTCTCTCCAGGGAGAGCGAGTGTGACAACGCCAGCTCAGGTGGTGGGATCGAAGGGAAGTCACAGAACTGTGTGAGAGGGAACTTATTAAAGTGTGAATTACTAGGAAAGGGTCTGTAATAAGAACACCCTGCGATCTAGGAAGTGATACCTTTGAGAAGAAATTGAAATAAATGTGATTTAGTTTAGATAAGGCTGTGGAGAAGGTGTAAGAGTCTTCCAAGATGTAAGAGGTTTCTGCAAAGAAGGTGGCTGTAGTCTTCAGTTGAAGCAAGAGGAATTTAGGTTAAAATGAAAAAAACCCACCCTTATCCCCAACTTATTTTAAAGCTTATTTTCTACTGTTGGAGACTGCATAGGAAGCCATCGTTTGAAAGTCTAGGTTAGAGAAATATGTTAAGAGTGGTTTAATTGTAAGCGATCCTTCCTTGATGCAGGAAAATGGACTCTATACATTTTCTGAAATCCCCTGGCTTGGTCTGTTTCTGTCCGTGAATCCGATAGCTGTTCAGAGGTTAGAGTTCTGCTCTCTGATTCTTCTCTCTTACCTTCACGTTGCCCACGTTAGGGGAAGTGATTAGACTTTTTTTTTTTCCCTGACGTGATTTAAAAGCTGCAAACAATTTGTAATGCTTTGTTTTTTCTTTCTTTCCTTCCAGTTAAGCCAAGTGTAGCTCACATATAATTCTTTAAGGCTTTATTTCTGTCTTGAAGAAATTCTTTAAAGCTCAATATTGTGAAAAATAAATTTTGTAAATTGACTATTAAGTAATAAACCTTTCCCTTAGTCCAAACATTAAGAATTTGTGCTACATAAGTATTCTAGTGAAAACTGGATGGCAGGGGAAATCTTCTAATTGCACTTTTCCTACATAAATAGCTTTAAGCATGGCAATTAACTGCCAAGCTGGGCTGTCCATGATGTTTTAGTAAGTAAATAAGGAAGGCTACTGTTAAAGACATTCAGTTGGACCATTATTCTTTCTTTTTTTCTCTGATGGAACAGAAGGGTTATATGTTTTAACAGTCCATTTTACCTCCAGTTTTCTGAATTTTCAATAGATGGGATGATATTCGTAGATTCTTGGGTATTAGTAATGGTGTAAAAGATTATTTTTTCATAGTCCAGTCTTATAAGGATCTCTGTGGTCAAATACTTACCTTAGCATGGAAATCCACCTAGGAATTGTAGCCTTATGGCAGGACTTTTAGACTAGTGCCTAACTTCTAGCCTTATAAAATTAATTACCTAGGCTTCCTCTGTCTGGAGACAGAGAGCTATCTCTGGAAGGAGATTCAGCCTGAATTATGTTAGACACCTTCAGGAGGATTCCTTTAAAGGTCCCAACTTAAGAATGGCTTGTCACTTATGAAGGCAGTCTAGGTGGCTAACTTAATGTAGAAACTCAGTTGTTGTTAGGAGCAAGTCTGGGGAGATAAGTCCCCCTGTTAGCTAGGTTTTATCACTGTATCTAGCAGCCTCAGGTTAGTCAACACCCACTAAACTTCAGGGTGGTTTTGTTGCTGTTGTTTTCCTGGAAAGCTACATTTTTATTAGTATTATATTTTTCCAATTCTAGTGATCCAGAATATGGCTTCCCTCCTATGAATGGCAAAAGCCTAAAATACAGTGGAAATGCTGTCATTTCTGCATAGCTCAAAGTTAGGTGGAGTCACTTGAGGAAATTCCTGTTGATTAAAGCAACTGCTTTTGTTGGGTAAGAATTGAAGATCTTGATGCTTAAGACTGTGAGAGTAAAGAAAGGGTAATGTAGTGAAACTGGACAGCAGTAGTCTCCAGTTTAAGGTAATGTTTGTCTTTTCTTTCCCCCTGTGACTAACAACTGAAAAAACAGTCCGTAGCAATACCCACTTTTTGTTGCCATAAAGAGCAATATGCAGGAATAGAGACTTCTGTTTTTCAGTGCAAGTGAAGGAATTGAAACTTACTGTACAAGGCTGACAAATAGTCATTGGGCCAACACCGGGGTTAAGGTCCCACCATGGCAGAATTGTGGCTGTGTCTTGGCAATATCTAAGACCACAGAGAATGAAGATGGTGGTGGGTAGTGCTGAGAGGTGATCTATGTTAGTCGTGGTAAAAAGCTGGGTCAGAGGATGAGTTATTCCAACTTTAATCTGCAGGTGGGGCAAGAACAGTTTAAGATGTGTTTTCGATCTGGAAAGAAGGAAGTTCATGTAAAAGATTTTACTTTCTCCCACCCAGAAGGCACAAGGAAGAACAATAGGGAGAACTGGCATCTTCAGAAAAAGAATAGGGTGTGAACTGCAAGAAGGAGAGGGTGTAGAACTGTTGGCTTAGCAGCTGTGTGCTTATTTGTGAAGTAGCACCATAAGCAGAGTTGTATTTGCAAGTTTTAAATAAGGATTAGAATAAAAAAAAAATCTATGTAAAGGTTTCAGGCAACAGAGAAGAAATAAGGGAACAAAATGAAAGCATTTGAGGAAACTGGATTGCAGAAAGTGCAGCTCTGCAACAAAAGGTGCGGCAGGAAACTGCTGGAGAGGTGCACACTATTAAAGCCATTGCCAGTTGTTTTGGTAAAGGGCTGAATTTCTTCCCAGTGCAATAGTTTTCTAGAAAACACAGATTAAAGTTAGTGTAAATATGTGGATAGTATCCATAAATGCTTCTATATTCTTAATAAAACAACATGTGGTGCATCCAAGGAATGGCTGTAGGAACAGTTGGCAGGAAAGTATTGACCAAGCTGGTATTTATATACCCACATGTATATATCCTTGCTGAAAGTGTATATTTTACAGTGTAAAGCAGTGATCCCAAACGTTGGCTTGTAAAATCCTCCTGTACTGTGTATAGTCAAAGAAAGTAAGTTAAAAATAATGCTGATAATGAAAGCAAAGTCTGGTGTTCCATGGAGCAGATTCCTTGGTTTGTACAGTTGCCCAGGAGAAAGGGAGGGTGTGTGTTTGAGATTCCTAGAAGTTGAATCTGAATCTAAATTAGGATTGCATCATCCTTTTTGTTAAATTAAGATATACTGTGGTATTCTTGTCAGGATTTAGCTTTTTCAAAGTATCTGACTTTGAGGGTCTTCAAAAGACATGCTCTCCCTTGCTGTGGCCACAGTCTGTCTCTGTTGGGTTTATATCAACATTTTGTGCAAGGGAACTTTACAAAAAGTAATCATAAATATAATTGCAAAATGTCCATTGTTATATTTTTCATGACTGTATAGAAACTGTTTTATTTTTGCTATGTGATTTGTTGCAAGAGAGAATTATGCCAAGTTCTGACTTATAATCATTGTAGGTTCACCCTTGGGAAATGCTTCATCACAAACTTGGCAGGAAACACTCAGCCATTGCTTTCTCAGAATTCATCCAAAGAAAGTGCCTTTGACTGAAAGGAGAGTCTAACACTTTCTTTTGAGAAAATGCCATAATTCTCCTGCCCTCTCCTTTTTTTAAAAAGTCTAAGCTCTCTTTTAGCATCATAGGAGATAATACAATATATTGAAACATTTTTTTCTTCTTCCCTCTTAGGAAATTTCTGAGAGTTCTTCCTCTACCAAGTGAAAACTGGAGTGCTTTAGTTGAAGAGTGGTGTTGTCATCCTGACCCCTTCGCCAGAAGCACTTTACACCCTCAGCGTGACGACTGTTTTCTTGGAGACACTTTTTTTCTGTTGAATTTGGGAAATGAATCACATGTGCCTGAATCTGTCATGTGCAGCAGCACAGAGACTGGACATGATGCTTCTCAGAGAGGTTCCAACTTGGTAAAGTATTTTGTTTGAATAATTCTTAAGTGAGAGTATTTGGACTTTTTTTCATTGTGAAACACTTTTTTGTCACTGGTTTATTTAACTTGTATATATTACAGAGCTCTTTTGAAGGTCATAGGGAGTTGTTGACATTCAATTGTACAGAAGCCAGAAAATACTCTAAACTATGATTTACATTTTCTAAAGTATGCACCATGGTCTTGATCTTGACATAGATGTGCAAGAAGAACTTCTTCCTCTAAACTGAATTAGAAACTATTAAATTATGTAGTTCTAAACACAAATATTTCCCAAAAAAACTATCCTGAGCAAGACAATAACTGTAATGGGTTAGGTGTTTGTCAAAGAGTAGTGGAGTGAAGAATGAAGAGGAAACTGGAGTAACAATGTATTTTCTTCTCAAACTATGACTGGATGTATAACTGTAAATATGATCAAAAGAAGGTGTGATGTTTTTATTTCTTCTTTTTTTTTTTACATTTAGAAAGACTTGGAAAAAAATCAGAATGTGTTTTAGGTTCAGCTGTTTTATACTCTTACAGTATAGTAAGGAAATTGAGTTTGACTGCTCTGTCTAGTGTAAGGTCACCCCAGGTTGTAACTTCATGTTGATGTTTCTTTGGTGTTCCAGGAGGGAAAATACTCATCAGCTGAGGATCTGGCAAGAAGGCTTAGGAGTGAACAATTTGTTGTTGCCCAGGAAAAAAATAAAAATGTAGGGCTACTGGTGTGTCAATGGAGGGATAAAACTCATGAAGAAAGAAAATTCTACTTATCTTGAAAATCTATCACTTGTATAAAAGTTCAACCAATAATCTTTTCTTCTACCAGAAGAACATCCAGGAACTTAGTTCAACAAAGCCTACATTTCTATAGAGTGTTTTCTGTTAATCTACTGCTTGTGTGTACTTGTGCTGGCAAAGGTTGGGCCTGCAGATACCCTCTTTTCTTCCAATACCATGTATTAAACCTGATTACTGAAATCCTTCTACAATTATGGGAACTGTTGCTGCCTTGGCAACTTGGGTCTGATGACTTGCTATGCAGGAAAATTTAAATCTGTAATGCCATAGACCCTAGTTCCTGTCTGCTGCTGCTTATCATCATTTGAGATTTGTATTATCCACAGTTAAATCACTGGGATCCTTGCAGTTCAAAGATTGTTGGTGCAGTGCATCCAAGCGAGCCATCTGCTTGGGGACCGGTTCTGTCCTATGGTCCATATCTGTAAGTCTTGCAGCTGTGGTCCCTTTGGTTTCTTGTTCCATTGTACTTTGAAAAGCAGAATGTGGGGAGGGGAAAATAAGAACTGACACCTTGAAAGGATATCAGCATGGGAGAAGCAGATTAATTTGGATTAACTCTGTGGCAGTTGGAGTTATTTCTTCTAATTATCCTTAAGAAGGAAGCTGAGCAGAGGATTCCAAATTTCCATGAGGACAATGCTTTCTGCCAGATTCCCAAAATTAATTATCTCACATTTCAGTAGTCTTAAAAGGGATCTTAGAACAATGGGAACAAAGACGGGAAGAGGCGGGGTGCTTGGAGTTTCTATTACAGCCCAAAGACAGGGGAGCAGTCCGCCCAACACACTTCTTCAATTGATCAAAGAGAATGTTTGCCAGAAAAGGGTTTTGAGATAGAGGCATGACAAAAGGATATGGTACAAAGATGTTACTGAGGTGTGGGTCAAACCAGGATAACAGCAGAATTTTTGAATGAGACAGGAGGCTATTTACTGTCAAAGAAAAGAATTAGTAGTTTAGTGTGATGATTTTTCATGTTTGCATCGTTAATCTTGCCTTGAAGTCAAGAATTCATTCCTTGTTTGTGTCAAGTCCCTCTTTCTACATCTTTCACACTTGCAGTGAATTTCATTTCTGTGTTTGCTTACTTCCAGCATCACTTGGTTGCCAAGCAAATGAGCAAAACTGTAAGATCCAGCAGAAACTGGACTAATAAGGAAAAAAACCCTCTCATACTGAAACAGAAAATTCTTCCATGATATGAGTAATAGAAAGTCACAGGCAAGATAGATTGCTATTGGCATAAATGTTCTCATTTCAGAGAATATTGTTGCAGCCCGCCCCAGTATGAAAGTTCTTTTTTAATTGCATTGCAGTTCTTTGGAAAGTGTTTGTCTTTGACGAAAATAGTAGCAGGAATGTGCCAGAGATGCTTACACAATCTTTTCCAGCCTCCAGTGGGACCAGGACAGGATCCGTCCATTGCAGCCATATTTCTCACATCTATTAGTCTTCCAAAGTAAGATAGTTTTTAAATGTCACATGGTCTTCCAGCATCCTAATAGTATCTCTTGGGGGAAATATTTTCCCTGACACTGTACCAGGGATCCTTAGCAATAGAAACAGAAAATATTACGCTGGTGATCCACCTCCATCTGCAGATTGCCAGCAGCTGCAAGTTGTCAGATAGATCTATTGATTTAATTAGTCTAACTAAAGCTATCACTTTTTCCATTGAAGCATGATACAATGAGTTAGCAGTGGTTTTTAGGTACTGTAGTGCCCCATTCTCAGCTAGGACCCGTAATAGTCAGAAAAGAACATTCAAGTTGTAGCTTTCAAGGAAGTTCTTTATATTATATACTTGTACTACGTAGCATTTGTACCAACCTCAAATACTGGTTTGAACAAAACCCTGTCTACTTATCCTTGCCCTTCATGTTAAGCAAGTAATTTTACTGTGCACGTTTGAGAGGAGTAGCACGGTAGGAATTGGGAAAGGGAATAACTGGTTATATCTAAACCAGTTATATATTCTGATCTCCATAACAAGGGGGCTGTGCTTCCAACATAGCTGACTCTCTGAAGCTTTAACACAGGCTACTGGGCTCTCCCTGGGGCTTTTAGTTTGATCCCTGGTTTACGAGGAACAAGCCGGACTTTGTGATCAGAAGTTCTGATTCTGTGTGGGATGCTTTCTGTTTTTCATGGAGCTAGAATTGTCCTCTCTGTTCATTTTATTGTTTGCATACTACAGATCAGGGAACTCTGTTAGATATTTCCAGCATCAAATCCATCAGTTTTGTCTGAGTTACAGCTTTGAGAGAGATGTCCAGTATTGATTTAATACTTCAAGTGATGGAAGCTTTATCACATTCCTTGGTAGGTTGTTTCAGTGGTTCATTGTCCTCTTTGCTGCCGCCTTATTAAATTAAGCACACCACGAATTGTTGCTCTCTATCTCTTTTTCTCTCTAAGGTGTATTTATTTTCTAGAAATTATCTTTGCAGCAGTTTTCCAAACCATTTTCCAAACTTTTAACATACTTTATAGATCCATTTTTGCAGTAATCATCTCACTAATTCTGAAGAAGTTATATTTTTCTGTTTATCTGTATCAGCTATTCAGTTGTTAATGCGTTTGCACTTTTTTTTGGTAGCATCTCATTAGTAACTCTGGTGTGGTTAGCTACCATCATCTAAATTCTTTTGATTTTTGCTGTCTTCCACTGTGTATTCCTTTATTTTATCTTCACTGACTTTCTTGTTCCTGAATATATCATCTGGCATTTGGCTATATTTTATTGCAGATTGTTAGACTGAACACAACTTCTTAATGATCCAGACTGATGTGTGTAACTCCTCTATCTCCCTTGTTTACCCCTTCCCAATCATTGAAGCAGGACATACTTATACTTTTCCATACAGTAACTGAAAAAAATTGGCCCAGCATGTCTATCTGACTTGTCTATAATCTCTTTTATCACTGCTCTAATAACAGACCACAAGTCCTTCAAGGGACCTGAATTAAAATAAATCTATTAACAAGGCATTATTCAGTTTTTGGTTAGGATAATTGTACTCAGAAATCTGTGTAGCCTGAAAGTCCACAATCCAGGTTCTGAAGACAGCCGGTGATGGACATACATCAAAACAAAAAGTGTGCCTGACATAGCTAGGGCCACTGGATTTACCTCAAGCTCCTCTTTTTTTTTTTTTTCTTTTTCTTTTTCTTTCTTTTAATAATTTTCTGATGTGACAGGGCACAGAGTACCACTTTTTTGTTCTGGACACCAGTCCAACACATCATCATCACACATTTTAAAATTTTCGAGGGCAGTGAGGCCCTGGCACAGGCTGCCCAGAGAAGATGTGGCTGCCCCCTCCCTGGCAGTGTTCATAGGCCAGGCTGGATGGGGCTTGGGGCAACCTGGGCTAGTGAAGGGTGTCCCTGCCCATGGCAGGGGGTTGGAACTTGATGATCATCATTTAAGGTCCCTTCCAACCCAAACCATTCTGTAATTCTATGGTAATACTGAGGAGTATGATAGTGGTGATGAAGAAAAGCTGTGCTTCCCAAAGAGCGTGTGCGTGTTCACTCCAGTTGGAATCCATGGCAACCATCGCCATCTTTTACAGAGGTTACAGAAGAAGATAAATCTGGAGGGTTTTTTTCCCTTGAGTAATTTAATTTATGCTATATTTAGATATTAGTTTTTTAGGCATGTTCTGCAATATGATTTCTCAAGTTGATAGTGACTTGTTTGGACCTATAAACCAAGCCAGTAAAACAGCAGTTGTTTAATTATATATGGGCATTTTTATGCACTGTGTACTGTATGGACAATTACAAAGGTGATTATACAAAGACCACATGTAAAATCCAGTTTAGATGTCTCCTCATTACATTATCAGGATTTCTAGCTCCAGAAGGGTTTATTAACCCAGGAGTGTCACTGTGGAGATATATATATACACACACATACTGCCACCAGACCAGAGCTGCACTGTGCTGCACCTAGGTTAATAAACCCACACAGAACCAGTCCTGGTCTTTAAACTTTGGATTAAAGTAAGAGTTGTGCTTGCTTGTATCTTTATCCTGATATTGGATTTAAATATTAATACTGGAATTAGTAGCAGCGTTACTGGGGCAGATCACAGGCTCACTCAGAAATGAGATCTTTTTCAGTGGGCAGTAATGACAAATATTGAGTGATGTTTTGACCGCCATAGAGACTTCTTGAACTAGATGTTGTTATCTGCATTTTTGTTCTGAATAAGCCCTTGATGAACATTGCTTACCCAGAATATCTGAAGACTTTTTGAATTTATGCCTACTTTTAATGTGAAAAATACTTTTCCTGTTGTGAATACCAAACTGTATTATGCATTGTGTGACAAATACTTTCCTTTGATACAAACCAGGTTATAATTTCACAGCATGAGCTCTGAGAGTAAATGTTTCTTTCCTCTTCAGCTTTTCCTAAACGTTTGGGATTTTATGTATCTCACTGATACCCCTCAGTTTTCTGTCTTTCACGCTTTCTCCCATTATGTGTGTTCTCTTGCCACATATGGAAACTCTTTTGCCCCTCTGACAGTTATTCTTTGTCACTACCATTTCTGTTTCTGCTTGAATTGAGGGAGGGGGCTTGTTTGAGAACTGACCGTTCTGGAATATCATGTTGGGTTGTGTTCTTCAGCTTTTTCCTAGTACTTCAAAGTACTCTGTGGACATTTTTTGCTCTCTGCTGAATGTTGAACTGATACTCCTGTAAAACTGTTCACAGTGGCTAGAACCTTTTACTGAGTGATAGTAGTCACATTGCAGTATAATATTTTATGTGTGTATTCTGGAATATTTATTTTCATGTGTATTATTTTGCCCTTATCAAAATTGAATTTCCCTTGTAATTTTATCATCCAGTCACTCAATATTATGAGGTTCTCCTGTCAGCTGTTACAGATTGGGCTGTGTGGTCTGTATGTATTGTCAGAGTTTAAAACTAGTGTGAGACTTACAAGGAAGTCAAAGGTGTTGAAAGCTGCAGTAGTGAATGGAAATCTGTATGCCTGTAAACAAAGAGAACAGAAACAAGTATAAAGTTCACCATCTACTCTGGAGAGTAGGTTAAAATCATACATTCCTTCTTCAGAATAACTGAGTGACATTTAAATGACATTTCTGTGTCTTACAGAAATCAAAGGAAAATACCAGAGTAATTTGTAAGCGCTGCAAGACAATGCTGGGAGAAACAGTATCATCAGGTATGGGATGTACAAACCAAACCAGACTTCACAGCATCAGCCACTGAGCACTGGAGGAGAGTAACTTGTCAGTAAGGCACAGGGACTGATTCCTGCATGCTTGTCTCATTAATTTCTGGAACAGAGGAGGTTGTTGATGCCACTGTTAGACCTTGGAAGTGACTTACAACAGGGATCTTCCTTGCCCTTGTTTCTGTGGCATATTTGGCTGACTCCAAAGCTTTGTAAGACTCAATGCATGATTCCAGTTTACCAGGAATCTCAGTAAAAAAGGAGGTATGAGAAATTACAGTGTTGTTTGTTTGGGTTTTTTTAATTTTGCTGTCAGGCCTGCAGAATAATGGAAAGGTTCATTCAGAACTTGATCAAAGTAGATCTGAAAGCTACAGATATAGTTGCTCACAGCCAGCCTGGTTTCATGGAAAGGAAGCCTTGTCAAAGAAGCAGGTTATCTCTCATCATCATCATCCGATGAGGAGATGATTGGTTTAAAAGCTGTCATTATATTGAATCGGTAGGGTTTACCTGATGTGGTGTGAAGATGAGTCTCTGGTGGTTTTTAAAATGCAGTTATTAACAGGAGAGAAGCAATGATAAGACTGTTACTAGCAGGGTTCATTCTTTCATTCTCCCTCTGCTCCACTGTATCAGTCAGTGTGAGCCTGGCTCAGGTCAGAGATCTGGAGAATATAAAAACTGCTTAGAAAATGCAAAGCCTGTTTAAGAAATGAGTCACGAGGCTATGCAAGACAGAAGGTCTTCTGTTAGAGAAGGTTCTGATTTTTCTGCAGGAAACTGAACAGGACAGGCTTTAAGAAAACCAAATTTAAGGTAAGATGTTTGAAAGCTCACAAAGCAGGTTGTGACTTTGGGAAGGCACTGGCTGGAAAAGAGCTTCAGAGGTCATAGTGAATAATGGGTGCCTTAATCTAAGATGGTTGTAGCGACCTGTAGTTGATGTGATTGGTGGGTAAGGGAAAAGGTAAATACCGTGTAGGTGTGCAGGGATTTGGTCTGGACTCTACACGTGGCTGAAGTCAGATAGCACACCCATTGTTTTGAACGTGTTTCTTCAGTAGTGTAGGAAATTCTAGACAGAACCACCTCTCTGAAAAGAGACTAGAGAACAGACTGGAGTGTCATACTTTGGGGCTTCCTCATGAGCAGATACCAGTGCCTTCAAAATTAAGATGGATTAGAGTGGTGTAGCTGTGGAGGCCGGATTTGGCTTTGAAATTCCCCCATAGGCTGTTCCTTCCCCCAACTCTATCCCCATCTACTTTTATAATTTTTTTTTCTTGGGAAATCCCACCTTCCATATATCTCTGAAAACAAACATCTCCATAATTCCCAATGCCCTTGCAACAGCAGCAGCAATTCCTTACTCAGGATAACAGCTGGAGAGCAAGAGTGACTGAACTGGCTTCTTTCCCTCCTGTCTCCCAGGACTAGGCACAATGTGGAGCAGACTAAAAATTAAACTTAGAGGTAAAATATAATTTCCTCACAGTGAGGATAATTAAAAAAATGTAGTACTTCTCTGGAGAAGGGGTGGGATTACCAAGCCTTTGGAATCTTTACACCAGATTGTCTTCCTGAAATGCTTGCTTTCATCCAGCTTTAATGGTGTGTGGACAGAGATTGGGTGAGGCAATTCCTTCCACCCTTAAAATTTATCGAACTAAGGAATCTTTACTGTTGTTCACATGCTGAGGCTTAGTGGAATGAATTTATTACTCTATGTGCTTAACCAGTTCTGCTGGCCCGCAGGTTTAGGCAGTGTATGTAGTATAGACCCAGAGCGTCAGTATGACCATCACTGACCTGACTTTATCAACAGGGATTGAATTCTGTGCTCAGACACTTCCATTCAGTGTTAAAGGCTGTCTTAGTGGAGCTTTACGTTGAAACTGGGAATGTATTAGCGCAATTTTTTGGGAAGAAGTTCTATTCTGCTGTGTGAGCTGTTATTAAAACTGTCTCTTGTGATTCACTGCAGCATTACTGAGCAGCAGAGGGTACTAAAATACTTATGTAAGCTATGCTGATCTCAGTGCTTTAGGAAAGTTCTTTCAATTCATCTCTCAGGTTTGGCTTGAGCTCTTGCTTGCTTTGTTTCAAGATGATTGTTCCCAGCGTTAAACAAGGATCAATATGAATGACAAATTGCTGGTCATGTAATTAGCTCAGAGGAGTTTTCTTCTGGCAATGCATGTTTTCAGTTATTGGTTGCTTCTCTCACAAACCAAAGCAGAATTTGACCATCTGCTGCACCTCTTAATTGAGTACTGAACTAGTTAAATTAGTTAAATTAGTATAGTGATATGAGGACTTAGAAACTGCTCTTAACAACTTGCTTGTTCTGTTGCACTGGAAAAATGTTTTTGTCATTTTAGATACCATAAAATACTATGTCACTGAGGTGATTATTCGTCCATCTGAGGGAAGTTTCAGCCCAACACTAAGGTAACAAATAAAACTATTTTTTCTAAAAAACAATTGTTTAAAAAAATCAAATATTTTGGTCAAGTTTATGTTTTAGAAAGGATTTCAGTAATGCACTAAAATTTTAGTTTCTTGAATAATTACATATAACAACAAAGTGCTGTCAGATTTTATGTAAACATCACATAATTAAGCACTGTGAAGATAATGTAGTCTGAATTCACTCATCTGCAACTGTGCTTGCTTGTCATTCTCTGGGTTTGTGTGTGAAGCAGGAGATTGTGTATAATTTGTTGCAGCATCTCACTATTCAGATGATGAGCCAAAATACAGTACTTACTCATTGTGAACTATTTAAGTTTGCATGATGTTGGGTGACTAATTATGGAAATGGAAGGTTACATCATGTAAAGTTAAATTAAAGCTTGAAATGTTTAATCAGAAGGGAGATTTTTGAATTTTCAAACAATTCAGTTTGAATTTAAGACTAAGACAAAACAGAACTCGATCTAGCTACCTTATATCATGTACTCTGCATCAGTGACAGTTCTTTTCTTTTGTAAATTATGTTTGAAGTATGTGCATCATTCTAAACTTTGTGCTCATATGTGTAAAATATAATAGGGAAAAGCTTTTATTCAGCATTTGACATTTGGTGTTGGTCAAAATAAAAGATGTGGAGCAACTTAGGCTGCTGATCTATTTAAAAATTCCTGATTCAGGAAATAGACAGTCCTATGGTTTTGAGGGAGGGAAAGATAAAGAAGGCCCATCTCTCAATAAAAACTGATTGTGGGATGAAGTGGAATTGTAATATGGAGGTACTCATGTACTTGGGCTGCATCAGTATGAGTGACTTTGCCTATGTAGTTGTTAAGTAAACGTATAATATGTGGCCAATTCTTAAACAGGTCTCAGTTCGTACAGCACATGGTTGCTCAGATTCTTGCAGAATTGTCCTCTGCTAAAAGCACGTTTAGATTCACCATAGAAGGGGATAATGGAAAAATCTATATTCTGGTAAGTGGGGGTTTTTTAACCTTTATCCTGCTAAAAATGCTTAACCTATGAATCCTAAATGTATTATTTGTGCTGTTCATGATCGTACGTTTAAAGAAAATTAAAAAATTCAAATTCCTGAAGTAGTTCTGAAGACTTACGTTCAAGTAAGAAATTTCCTCCCATTTTTTAATCTATATAGATGTATATATAGAAATTTTCCCTGTTAAGTTAGTAATGGAAGTACTACAGATGCACCACAAGTAACACAGAAATAACACTGCTTTGTATTCAGAAAATAGGGAAGGCTTGAGTTTTGACTTTATAATATATATATCATCTTCTTGCTCCAGTGCTTCTTATCTTTAATCACCAGAAGTTCATCAAATTGGATAGCATCTTTCACAAATGTTGTCTTAAGTCAGCACAGACTACTAATTTAGTCAGTAGATTGCATTGGAAAGTGAAGTGCAAACAAAAATAAAATTGCCTATTATACTTAATGTTCTAATACTGTTAAACTTGGTTAAGCTTGATATTTAAATAGTGACAGCTAAATTCCTCAAACTTTTAAGATGGATAGGAATTTGGATCTGGAATTATCTTAATACTATACACTTGGTATAACTGAGGGTGTTTTATTTATGAACTAAATATAGATACAGACTTTGTAATTTTGCAGTTTGTATGAGTAAGTAGATAGACACAAAGATAAAGAAATACATGATTGTAGATTCCTGCTCTGGATCTACTTAGAGATGTACTTTGTTGAGATAGACAATCTAATTAAATAAACTGGTTTATGTATACATTGTCCAAGTTCTAGAATTTCCAAACATCCAGAATCTCAGGTGTGTATCTGCTCCTTTTAAATAAATTTTAGTGCCAAGATAATATTTATGCAACCACTAAGAAGTACTCCTTCTGTGATAATAAAAAAGGTCTCATGAACAGACCCAAAATTGTCACAATGTGTAACCTCATTGAGGAGTCATTAAAAGTTGTTGCAATTTTTTTCCTGGGACCTTATGTTTTTTTCCAAATTACCTAATATTTTGCTGCTAAAGTCTAGTATCTTATGTAGAACAGACCGGTTATTTTCCACTAGAAAAATGACCTTATTTAACAGAATGCCATTACTTTTAGCTCTGAGTTGCATTTTTGCCAGTGTATTGATCAGAAGAGCAGGCTGAATTAGCATAGGGGCTGGCTTCTCATTGGCATCCCTTCCTTTTTAGTAGAGAGTTATTAGGATTTAATTTTTGTTTTTATGTTTAACATCAGAAAGCCCTTACTCATGTCCAGACTGAGGTTCTAGGTACTTGCCCAACAGGTATTCTGGAGCCAAAGGTTAAGTCTCAGGACTCAGAGGCCTTGTGGACACAAGGGTAATGTGAGCACTGTTTATACTAATGATTGCAAACAGCTAACCAGTAAAAGATGGAGGTGCTTGAGGCTGTGAATGCACAGCCAAGTTAGACAAGTGGTCTCATCACTGATTCATCAGGGACCAGCTGTCCCACTTGCTTGTGTTGATAATGAGCCAAAGATTCTCATTCAGTGTTTTGCTTACATACCTGAATGCACATAGCTTAAGCTGTGTACATGCTAGTTAAGGTTGAGGTCTCTCACAAGTCTTTTTAATTTCCTTTTTAACCACAAATGTTATGTAAACTCATTTTCCTTATTTCCTCTGCATGTATCATTAATATTTTCAGTTATGTTATTTGCAGATACCATAATGTGAGTTTCTGTTGTTTAAGCTGTTGATAACCAAGTTCCTGGAAGCTATATGCTACTTATGTGGGGTTTTTTAAAGGATGACAGTAAATAAAATTTTCTTTGTCTCAGGAAAAAAGAAGTGGCGTTTACAGAGTTCCTTATTTATCCTAACTGTATCTCTGGCCTCTTCACATTCTCTAAAAGTTGAATCACTTGCCTCCTCTCCTTGCTCCACAGTTGAAGGGTTCCTTATCTTGCAATTGCATGACTTACAAGCTAAGAATAAGATGAAGACAGCAAATGGGTAGTGAGATAGGAGAACAGAAGCAAAATGGTATATTATTCGTCAACACAGCAGCTTCCTAATGTCATTTTTTTTTCTGTTCTATGAAAAAGGATACATTCGAAAGATGTAAATAAGTAGTTTTGTGGATAGATACAGGGAATTCATCCCATAAATGGGATCAACCTGATAAACCCCAGAAAGATACATCTGTGAAAATCAAAAGTTGCGTAGTAGAGTGTGAAGTGTTAGAATACTAACTCCAGTACTGAAAGAAAGATACTTTTTGGAGGGGGATTAGGCTGTAAAGTGCTTTGAAAGTAAGGCAGCTTGAATTTTGTGAGTGAGTGGAGAGGGAGTGGGAAGATATCTGAAAAAAAAAGAAAAAGTATTTAACAAAATGGGAGAGATCTACCAGTCAGACACTGATTCTTGGACCATGTCTTGGAGGGCATGAGCAGAACAAGTTTGCACTTGTCAGGGTTGGAGAGGGAGATGTTGATGTGATCAGGATGTGAGATAATGAATACCTTGTTGACACTTAGCCACCCAGCTCTCTTAGAAAGCTTTATTCTTTGTGAACTATGAGGAAACCACATATTTATCTAAACAGTCTTTGAGTGTCAGTTCAAAGAAGTTGTAGTGAAAGATGTTTGCATTACTGACCTGTGTGATGAGGAAAGTAATGGTGATGTCTGCACTAACTAAGAAAGAACTAGCAAGGAAGAATAGCAGGGTTTTTTGGCCATGTTAAATTCCAGTTGTTGCCTAATTGCCCACAAATTGATGATGGAGACACAGGATGAGATTTTAGGAAAATGACCACAGTAAGTATATCATAGTATTTCACCTGTTTGGATCAAGTCCCACAAAGTATAACTGAGATTTGCTGCAGCTTTTCTCCTAAGACCATCTTTGAAGCCTATTGACAAAGTGATTAATAAAATGATGAAAAAAACCACCAACAATAAAACCAAACACTTTCTTCTGATGCTGTTATTTCAGAAGAGGTCATCAATCTGCACTGTGAATGAATTCTAAACCTTATATATTTATCTCTCTGTAAAGGTTCTTTACTTCCTGGAGATAATTGGGAAGGAATTGGGGGTGTGCAGGCTCCGCTGTACAAAGTGGTAGAGAGGAAGGAATGATTGTACGTTGTGAGTAACGTAGTTGAAAGCACAGATCAAAATTTTAAACTGTGTTAGCCAGAAATAACTTGTATAAACTGCTTTGAGTTAGCACACAGAGCCTTGGTGAGTGATTGTTCATTCAGGCTAAAAGCAAGATCAAAAAATAATTCATGCATAAGGAAAAGAAGGAATTGCAGGGGGTTTGGAACTAGATGATGATCTTTGAGTTCCCTTCCAACCCAAACCATGCTGTGATTCTATAATATTTGCTTAAATGTAGGTCCAAAGTTGATTTTCTCATGGCCAAGTGCCCTTCCACTCGCAAAGATTCACTCGCTTTCTCTGTATTGTTTGCTGAATTATTAATACAGATCTGTTGCATTGCTGTGGAGAGAAAGATACACTCTGAACAAATGGTAGAACATTTTTTGTCTGATGTCACATATCAATAGTTGTGGAGGAAGGAAATACTTTTCAGGTGGGCTGTGTTGCAAGTGAAATGGTTTGGTTGCTTTCTCTGAAGCAAATTGCAGAAGAATTCTGAAAGAAGCAGACAGCGATTGATGCTTTGTTCCCTAGACTAGTTTGAAGGATCTCCTGAAAAGCATCTCAGGAGGCTCCTTCACAGGGAAGTGTTAATAATTTCAAGAGGAAGGAACTCAATAGAGTTAAAGCTAAGCGTGTTGGCAGTGGCTTGTGTGTATAGGATGGACACTTCTCTTTTTTCCAACACCTCTTCAACACTTGGCTTAAAGCGCCGTGTGTAATGGTGCTAGCTAATGAGATCTATTTTGCAGTTTAGGCTATGAATGTGTACAGTGAGCTACCAGAGCAAAACTGATGAACAGCCACTTGCTAAGCCAAGTGCAGTTGCTTGTCATCATTTATGTGCATACGCTAAAGTGATTCTCCTCCTCCCATCCCCTCCCAAGACATCTTTATCGATACATCTCATTGTCCTTTATGAAACTTCCACTGTAATGTTCTGAGCCTTGGGCTCTGATAAATTGTGACTGTCACTTTCAATTATGACATATACTATGTGTCCTGTTGACAGTGGCTTTCTCCTTCCACAGGGGATATCATATGTCTGCTACCTAACATCGTGTAACTTGCTTTACTTGAAGCCGATTAGGTCACGAGAAGCAGATTATTCTCTAGTGAGCAGCACTGCATAAATCCTGTTTTCTATGATAAATATTTCATATTTAAACATTTCGTATGGGACTTGTAAAAATTGATTTTGTGGTAACTCAGATCGCTTCACTACTGCAGGCTGTGAAAAAGGGAAAAGGCTGGATTTTTTGTACAGTGTTTAGCATGAAAGCCCTGAATCCAAGTTGGAACGCTTATGCACAATCACACAAAGATTAAATAAGATCCATAACATGATGCAAAAAGTTCAGATTTCTCAAAACTCTCCCCAGTAAGTATCCCATGAATTTGCTTGTGCTTGAGCAAGTAGTGCTGAAGAATGCCAGTCCCATTATCAAATCTGGTAAAGATTTATTTTCCAAGTAAGGGTCTGTTATAGCTGCTGGTAAATCCCACTCTTTCTTTTAGACTACATTAATTACTGTCTTTTTCTTTGCATGTCTTCATCCAGTCATAACTATCACACTTTTTCTAGAAATCCTTAATTGTTGGCACTTCCAGTGGGCAGTCTTTCAGTTCCTTGTCTTCAGCCCTTGGTTGTTCAACACCATATGCTCGACTAGTTCTTAAAAATCTGTGAAATTAGAGAAACAATCCATTTGGTGCTGAAACAGATGACTTGGGACTATTTCTTTTGTTACTATCAAAGGGAATGTGCTACAGCCACAAAAAAGAGGCAGCTTCACAGAAATAATGACTGTAAGAATGACTGTGATAAATCAGGCATCAGTTTATTGTATTAACCTCACAGAGGCTGTGCCGACTGTGCCAAATAATGAAATGTCAATTTATGTCTGTTAACACTTTGTTAGAAACTTTGTAAGAATGTGGCTGATTTAGGATCAGACTAAAGGAACAAACAGAAATTGATGTCATCTACAGTAAAATCAATTATTTTTTCGTTTATAGATATGGCTTTTAAATTCTGACACGTTGCTGGTGGAGTCTTTAGGAAGTTCCTCCTCCCACAGTGGTTTTACACTGTTCGGAGATACTTTCATGCCCAACTCTGGACCAGTGGGGACCTGGAATGCTGTCAAAGTTCTTTACCAGCCATGCATTAAAAGCAGGAATAAGGAGTAAGTACAGGCTTTTCTGACCTCATGTTCTGATCTTTGATTTGTTTTGCATTTCAGGGCAGCACTATATCCTTGAGGTTCTTTGGACAGTCCGTTAATTGAGAGATGTATCTCTTTGAAATTGTTTACAATTTTGGTGGATTTTGGGGTTTCTTTTTAATACCAAAATGCTACAGGAGTAGTATTGGGTTTCTGTTACAGCCAGACAGAATCTGTTTGTTAAACTTTTGCACCGTAGTATTAAAACGTGTACCAGAGAGTTATGTTTTTTCTAGGGGCACATGTAGATAACTAAGGTATATGATACAAAGAGAAGTAGTCTCTGTTAAACAGGAGACTAACATGCTTTTTCAGTTATGCATTTTTCCCCCTGAGTAAACTTACTGCATTTTTAGAACTTTTTCAGCTCTGTTGCCAGAAGCTGGAAGGGTGGTGGTGCTGTGAATCCCGCAGAGGGGCAGTAGGTGCTGTCCATGCAGTCTCAGAGCATGCTGCTCCACAGCCCCAGCTCCAGGCGATGTAATTGAGGGAGGAGGAGAAATTGAGGGGACATAAGCAGCATGGGTTGCCTCCTGAACAAAGTGTAAGTTTAGCAGGTCTCCCTCTTACCTTCAACTTAAGTCTTTTGTGTGAAAATCTGATCTCATCTCTCAAGTTATTTATGGGAGTAACCCTCTCTACACTCCCACAGTAAAAAATTCAGACTTTGAAATCAAGGGAGTAGAAGTGGATAGTTACTAGTTTAGCAAATTACGGCTGTGTGTTCCAGGTTCAATCTTGATCCTTCTTTGCTTTTTGACCCTTTATGCTTTTTGACCCTTTATGAGCTGTACTCAGGACTGGAATTTGTCTGTTTAAGACAAGTTATCTTCAGTACTGCAGGTGTTGTCTGATGGGCCACAGTAAATTAGCAAAATGATCATCTCTCTGTACACGGACAATGCGTCTAACAATGTCCCTGTTAAAAGGTATTTGTGCAGGTAGCGTACTGGCAGCATACAGCATATCCTCAAAAGAAAAGTCCTTTCTAGATACGATTCAGAAGTTCAGTGAGTTACCTAATTATCCTCTCTGTGTTTAGCTTGCTTTCAGCCCAGTGATGGAATTATTTCAAAAAGAAATGGGGCCCTGAGAGAAGGGGAGGGAGACCAGGGGAGGAGGATGGTTAAATACAGTGCCATATAAACTTTTTTTTTTTGGTATGTGTTTACTGGAACCTTCCTGAAGGAATTATTTTATTTCAGCAAGCTTTGAAGTCTACATTATGAAAAACATAGACTGCCTAACTTGTTAAGGCCTTTACCTGTTGGAGAGCTAGATAAGAGAATCTTAATTAAGCAGTGGTGATGGAGTATGATTTTAGAATAATTTTCTGGTTTTCTGTCTGCAGTGATAGAAGAGAAAGCATTGGCTTTGTATGGGCCACACTTAAATAGTGGTTTGGTTTTGTTGTTTTTCCTTTAAAGTCTTGGAAACTAGATGACAGATTTAAAGAGGCATGAATGTATTTAAAATTTAGAGGTGTTCCCTCCAGACTTAGTCAGTACACAACTAATTTATAACCCAAGACCTCATAAAAGTACAACAAAAATGTTGCCTCTCGCAGACAAGCCAGCATGTGCATATGGATTTAAATATTGTCATACAGGAAACATACACCTTACAAGAATGTGATTCATCATAATGTTTATCCTGAATGTTGCCAAATGTATCCTTTTTATTTTTCAAACAGATCCAATATTGAACAGCTGAAATAAACTCTAACATAGGGAGAGAATGCAAAGTTCTAATATTAGAGAAAAGGTCATGCTACATTATTAATGTTATTCATGTAAGAGAAAAAAATTACCTTTATTCATGTAGCAGCTTCAGAAATTAGCATTGAAAAACCTCTGTGTCATTTAGTGATCCAAAATACATCTTAAAGTATTATAATTTAAACTGCTTATTCTTAGAATGGGAGGTACTGCAAGAACCACTACCTGCTCTAAAATGAAAGACTTAACACTCTTAAGTCTTACAGAAGTGTAACCTGCAGTTTCCCTTTTCCAGTTTCAATCCTGTATCACTGAGAAGATTTAATTACCATAACACACGTTCAGTTACTTTGACACGTTATTGAGATAAAGGTTGTATCTGCTTAGTCACTTACCTTGCATTCACAAATGCTTTTTCTTGAATGGAGTTCTCAGCAGTGGAATTTTGCTGTGAGATTACGTTCAGTTCTTTCCATTTCCCCTGACAGCCTCGTTACAAATCACTTGGTTCTGAAGATTACTTCGTATTTATCTCTGGGATTTTGCAGTGAGCAGAAGGCACAACTGAGGTTTTAATTCTCCTCTGACAGCAATTGACATCTTCCCTGTCCAGTCCCTGGACAAATGTGAAAACGAAGAGAAAGAACAGGAGGGTACTTTTTAAGGTTCAGAAACCAAAGTAATTATTGGTTTAGCAAGGTTTTCCCAGTTTTATATTTCTGGTAAAGAACAGTAAAAAGGACATGAGCATTTCAATTTGTTACTCATCAGCTGGCTTGAAGTAATGCCTGGATCTGTGCAGTAAGGCCAAAGTCTTTCTGTACTGAACAGGAATGTTAAAATAGCAAATCTGCAAGTATCAAAACCAGTATCACCTATTTAATGCGACGTCTTTGCATTTAGATCTCAAATATTATTTCAAGAATTCTGAGCAAAATGTCTGATTTCCTGAATAGGGCAAGTGCCAAAGTTTTTAGATGTCCACTTTCCAATAATAATTATATATATATAAAAAATACTTAATCTTGCTTGTTTCTGCACACACACCTGCCTTTGAAATAATGCTAAGGTTTCAGAGCCTGTGCTCTGCTCCATGAGTGGAGAGTAAGCACTGATACCTCCTGTGTCAGCCAGAGGTCTGCTTGTGACCTGGACCCCAGCAGTTATAAGCATGCACTCTAACACCCTGGTGCATATCAGAGAACCTCTTAGGTGCTGCGAGTCACTGGGTACGCTTGGGTCCCGTCCGATTCCTGCAGTGCCAGAGTCTGATCTGTGATGGGAGGGGAAGCATCTTTCTTACCTGTGGACACAACAGACTCTGTGATGGGTAGCTGTCTTAACTTAGGCAGATTAGGCTAATATAGAAATAAAAGATTTGTAATATCTGAATATAACAACATAATCACACAAATGTGATTCTTCACACACGGGAGAAGAAATGAAAGAAAATCTGTACTTACTCTAATTATGCAAGCGTAAATCTACTTACTCTGAGATAAATACATGGTTCCATGGTAGCAGTCAGGGTCTTGGACTTTGTGAAATTACCTACTGGCAAGCTGCCTCTCCTAGAGAGACCCTAACAGGGATTACCCAATGATTCACATACAGGCACCCCGTTTTTTAAGTAACCCTTCGGTTCAGATTCCTTGGGGTGAACTTGAGTATTTCTCCTAGGGAGAGCATAGTAGCTTTTATATGTGATCTTTCTTTTCAAGACTTCTAAGGTGTCAGGAGAAATTTACAGTCTCACTCTGAATCTCATTCCTTCTTTATCCAGAGTATAGTTTTGCAATTCTTCATAGTTAACATCATGCTTGTTTTTCTTCTCAGATGTGGAAGTGTTTTTTTCCCCTTAAACCAAGAATTATGTCCTGTGAACAGCACCATGCTTCAGTGAGCAACAGAACTCTTTCCTCTGTAAATCACTGACATATCTATCACTGTACCTTACATTCAGTATTACTCTCAATGTTAACAATGCAAAGGAAACAAACATTTGAGTGGGATACTTGTCCATGGTTCATTACTGACTGCTGAATGATAGCAGCCTCAATGATCATTAACCCACTTGGAGCCATAGATGTTTGGGGGTGGCTGATCCCAAAGCCTGCTGTAACAAAGGCGTGTTCCGAGTTATGCTGAACATTGCTGGGATGGTGATTACTCTTTATGTAGCACCTACCTTTTTATTGACAGTGTGCTGATTCATGTCCAATTTGATGATCTGTGTTGACCATCAAATCCTTTCCAGTAGATTGCAGTCTAAAGAGCAGCCTTTCTCTTTTTTTGTGCAGTTTTCCTTTGTCAAATTACATCCTAATTTGGTTCAGAACCTTTTTCCCTGTTGGTCATGGCCATTTTGATTTCCAGCATGTGGCATCCTGATGGCCCTTCCCAGCTTCAAGCAGTCTGTGAATGAAAGAAGCAGTTTCCAGGCAAGTGACTGAGATACAGAGTAGGACCAAACTCAGAACACATCAGGTGGAGCCTCTCTGCATATACCTTTGCTTTGGCAAGGAATTCTTAGCAGTTGTGCTCTGGGTATTCTCTGTGTATCACACTGTGTTGCTTAAGAATGTTCAGATGCTTTTAGGTGGTTGGACTTGATGATCTGAAAGATCCCTTCCAAGACAAATTCTATGATTCTGTGATTCTATGACTTCTCCTTGCAAAGCCCTATTCCTCTGATCTCCCTGAGGGTAGCCTTTAAGTGTTGTACTTATCTATATCGTACTCCTTCAGCTGTTAAACAGAGCTAGAAACACTCAGGTGAGTTTAACATGTGCTAACACGAGTTCTGAGGAGGTCTGTCTATGGTAGGGCTTCCAGCCCTCGTGGGAGCTTTATGAGCAATTCTGCTGCAGCAAATCAGTTTAAATTACACGCTGTCATTTCTTCTCATCACCTATGGGAAAAGCATGTTACGGAGTCCCATTAGAGAAGGATGCCTCATTCATCTTCTGCTCTGTTCTTACTTATATATTTATGGACAGTGTGTATGTGATTATGTTGGTTCCCTCCACATTCCTCTCAGCAAGGCTCCTTTTCTCCACCTACAAATCTGCTGTGCAGACAGAAGAGGTCTTCCTCTCAAGTAACAGGTTCTTGGCAAATAACACCCTATGCAAACAACCTTGACGGCTGGGAGTGATGATGGTAAATACTGCTGAAGTGAGAGTGTTGTAAAAATGTATGAAGGAAATTGAAAATGCGGTTACATGGCAATTCAGCCATAACTTGATCTCAGAAAATGTGTGTGAAGGTACAGTTAGAGGAAAATTACACTTTTGCCTTTCTAGTACTGTGCTCAGCAAAGCTTTGTCAAAAAGTCATTGGTAGCTTTTTATGTCTCATAAGCATGTAGAGCATCTCTGAATGGTTCACGGCTTCTGCAGGAGCCTTCTCCTATGCAAGAATTTGCTGCTTACCATTTGAGAGTTGAAAAATTACTTCCAGAAATTGTTCACTTTATTAGCTTTAGAGGGACAGAATAAGCTAGAAAATTGAGTTTGTGGCTGAAAACCTGAACTGTTTGAGTCCCAGTATTACAGTCCATGTATACTGAGCTGTTTGTGAAGTTGTTGCTGATGAGTTCCAGAAAGTTGTTTATTTGTCCTAAGAATGGCTTTCATTCTATATATGACTCTAGAGTAATTGAACTCTCATAAAAGCACCGAACTGTGCCCTGTTTCTCTGATTTTTGTATGTCTGAACTGGAATGCCTTTTCCTGGTGTTTCAGGAAACACATGGGAGCACTTGGGCCAAGAGTTGATTGATGGAGGAGTGACCAGTGCTTCACTGTTCTGTGTATAATAAATGTCTTGCGGTGTATCCAGCATGATTAAATGAGTGGGTGTGATTGCAAATGGAGCATGAAGGATCTAGTTTGTTTCAGGTGCTATTTTTTCTGTTCCCCTCTTGAATTCTGTAACAATATTCAGTTAAGAGAACTGACATCACAGGTGGGATGGGTTGCCTTAAAAAAGCTGACTGAGCAGTCAGGCAAAGATTTTTGGAAGATGCAGTCTGATGCCAGTCAGTTTTGGGACAGAAGAGGGAAAAAATAATTTTGATAGACATGTGGGAGCTATAAGCCTTCTGAGCGTTGGATGCTTGGGCTGAAGCTTGGAGGAAGAGATGGAAGCTTCATCTGAGGACTATTATTTTTAGCTAGAAATTCTTCTTCAGAAGAAAAAATTGTTCTGCGGTACTGTGACATCCTTTTCCACCTCTTGGAAAAGATGTATGCAACTTTTAAGTATAACTTTCAGGAGAAATATCCTTTGTTGTTTATTTGAATTAGACCTGACATGCAGCATTCCCTCATGGTAGTTACTTAAGAATTTAATTTTTAATCCTAAACACAGGTCTGATATTTTTTTTTCCAACTCTTTGGAGCTGCCACAGTTTTGGTATCTAATCTTTAAAATTTTAGTCTTAGAAGTATTAACTAAAGTAGAGAAAAATATTAGAATGAGCCCTTTGTCTACTAAATAAGGTCTCTTGTATTTTTGCTCAAAAATTTTGCTCATGTTATCATTCCAGTTGAGTTGATTGTTTAGGTTGCCTTTTGTCCTCATCTTCTGAAACTGAACACTGAAGTCAAAGGAGATACTGTTCTGACAGCTTTTTAAAAAGTGGATCTTCAATCCCAAATCACATAGCCATTTGTTAATAATCTGACACCTGCCTTTCTTCTTATATAGCTTGGAAGATGCTGATGAGTCATTACTCATTTTGCAGGTTACTTACTTCTGTTGTTGCCTGCATTGTATGTGTTCAACGCTATATACATAGTAACTGGGAATGTAAAAGCAAGAAATTGCCTGAAAGGGTTATTGCTTAGCTACTTCATATGTTCCAATTTTGTTAGAAAAAATAAATATGCTATTAAGGTCTCCTATCACATTTAATATGCTTTAAAATCAGGATTTTTGATTCTGTAATATGGTAGAACAAAAGAATACAATTCAGACTCATATTTTTTTCTGTATTATTCTTCCTAACTATTTGTGAAATTTGTGAACTATTTATTCAGGTAAGCACGATTTTGATAGTTCCCATGGCTCTCTGGTTCATCTTGCTTGTAGCTCAGTTTTTTTTTGGAATCTCAGGATTGGCGAGAGAAATGTCAAGTTGGATGGGAAAAAAATGTGAATTAAAAGCAGCAAGATTATCTGAAACTAATTTTAAATGTACAGCCTGAAACAACTCAACTGCATTTCTAGGTAGTTAATTCCACTTCTAGAAGAACGTATGAAATGCCATGCTGGACCAGAGCAATGTGCCATCTAGCCCAGTGTCCTCCCTCCAATGTGCAGAGGTCTTTAGGGCAGCATGTGAGCCTCAGCCCTTCCTTGCACTGCTCAGCTCCATAGCTGTTGCACAGAGGATGCTAGAGAGTACAGCCCTGCCTGTGTCCTGTACTATCTGTTCATGTCTCTCTTGACCATGTATTTGAAGAAACACTTTTTGACCTTACTGGTGGTGTCTGCCTCCACAAGTCTCTTGTAAAAGTTCACTACTGCTGTGTAGTAGTACACTTTGAACCTCTTCTAAACTGACCTTCTGTTGGTTTCAGGTAGTTGCTTCCATGTCTAGGACTGGGGATTGAGTGAACAGCAGTTCCGCATTCATACTGGCAAAATGGGCAGGGGGATGCTAAACTTTACACTGGGATTATAGGGTATGGTGTTCTTGCTGATTACATTTAGGAGTGAGATTCACTGGCCAGTTTGCTGGAGGGACAGCAAGGTCACATCTAGTCAGGTCGTACTCTAATACATGTATATATCTCCACCATCTTCATACTGCTTTCCTTGTAACACTGCTGTTTTGAAAGCCAGATAGCCTAACCTTGATAGTGGTGATCCGTTGAGGATAATTTCATAATCGTACATCAAACTCCAGCAGCTTTCAACTTAGATAAGGCTTACAGGTTGTTTCCAATAGACTTACAAAGACTGTTGGGTTCACTTGGGAACTGTAAGTACTCAGCTTCTATGACGCCTTTGAGATGACAGGATGCATTTGAGCGGGCAGAAAACCTACAGCGAGCCAAGACTGAAAAAATAAAACTTATAAAAGCCTGTTGGACAGATTGCTGACAAGAACTGCTTAAACCTCAGAACCTGATTTACGGAATTCTAGGATCTTGGGCTGTTTTAAATAATTTAGCATTTGTTGTTTCTATTGTATTTTGACATGATAGGCTGTGTGAACTAATGATACTTAACAAAATTATTTAGGCTGATAGTTTTACTTGCAATACAGGGGGACCTCATTGCAGCCTTTCAGTACCTGAGAGGAGCATACAAACAGGAGGGGAATCAACTTTTTAAAAGGGTAGACAATGGCAGGACAAGGAGGAATGTATTAAATACAAAGGAAGGAAGGTTTAAATTGGATATTAGGGGGAAGTTTTTTACAGAGTGGTGAGGTGCTGGAGCAGGCTGCCCAGAGAGGTGGTAGATGCCCCATCCCTGGAGGTGTTCAAAGCCAGGTTGGATGGGGCTCTGAGCAATCTTGTGTAGATCCAGACCTGAGGTTGGTGGCCCTGCCTGTGGCAGGGGGGTTGGAGCTCTGTGATCCTTGGGGTCCCTTCCAACCCAGACCATTCTATGATTCTGTGATTCTGTGATACTTTTAAAATCAGTAAGGCTAAAGCAAATTGGCAGTGTATGACTTGAGACTGAGGAAGGCTAATTTGTGAAGTTGTTTGGGGTATTTCTATTTGTGTGTGGCAACAATAGGATATTGTTGGTGGTTGCTTATTTTGAATTCTGTAGCATCAAAACAGAACAAGCTGGCTCCCCTGAATACTGGCCTTAAGCTATAAATGAAATAATTGCTATAACTAATTAGCATAATAAGTGCTACCTATGTGTACATACATGTTTGAGGAAGAAGAGGAAGAGATTTGACTGGAGAGGTGGAAGATGTTGCGCCGGGGAATAAAATTGCTGCAGAATTTTTGAATTTCGGTCAAATAATTGCCAAAGGCCAGACTATTAGATGTACTCAGAAGCAAGCTGTTGGATTGACCATGCCTATTTCCCTCTGTGTATGGTTAAGAGAGTATTAATTTTGGTTTACATTCTTCCCAGATTACGCATTCCCATAATACCCGTAAGCTTTCAAATTTTTCACCACTTCATGGTGGCACTGACCAAATTCTGATCTTAAGGAGCCTGCCATAGCCCTGGAGGCGGGCATACAAAATTTGCTCCAGTGGGCCCTGATTTTGTTTGCTTTCCTGGGGAAAACAAAATCGTACAGTGTCTCATTGAAGATTGTTCTGCAGGGAGATGACTACAGGCATGTGTGTCAGCTGGATGTCCATGTCTCTAGTGCTGCAGCTGGGGCCTTTCAGCTGGAACTGCTGGGCAGCTGCATAGCGTCAGTAGCAGAACTGGCTACAAGTTGGGTTTTAAACTAGGCATAATTTTTCTTTCCCCTATAGACATTGGGTTTTCTGAACCCTCCAAAACGGTTTTATTTTAGGATGGAAATATTGTTGAGGTAGTTACACTTTTGTATGTACCTCTTTTTCCTTACTGACTGGCTTCCCAGCTGTCCGATATCTCTCAAGATGCTCTATAGTTGAGCAATAGCATGTGTTTCCTCATTTTTGTCCAAAGTTGGTATCTTGTGATGGAAACAATTGTATGGCCTGCAGAGAACACTGCTGAAGCACTTCTAACTACTTTTTGCACTACTTTTTTTTCCAGATTTTAAACTTCCTCCAGAAGTTGGAAAATATTTTTTAATTGATGGGGGCCAGGGGGTGCAGTCAAGAAAAAAGAATCCAGCACAGTTTTAACCAGCTGGAATTAATTCTGGTAATGCAAAGAATCATCTTCTCAAAGAGAGACTTAAAGGGCTTCTAAGAAGAGCCATCAGATATTTAATAGTTTAATACATTTGAATCTAATATTGAGCTTTACTGGCTGTAGTCATACCTAAAAAATTTCTCCACTGATATTACCTGCTTCCTCTTTTCAGCTCTTTGCATATTATTGCTGCAAACTGCTGTCCAGCTGTTGTGTTTCAAACAGAAGTGGCTGCATGTCATTAGTACTATTATGCCCTCTAATTTTTCAAGCATGTCTTGATTAAGAAATACTCTCTGAGTTAGAGATTTTATTGAAAAGTGTATTTTGTTTTTCTGAAACTGATGAAACTCTCACTGGCTTTGCCCCGCAACATGACAGTTCTGCAGACACTTTAAGCACCTCTGCAGATCTCCTTTATATATAGGAACATTGAATTTAACACAGTTCTCCAGTTGAGTTTCTTACCTAATTCTGTCTCTTGCAGGTCTAACTCAGCAGATCGCTTCAAAAATATAGTGTAGTCGTGGGTACCAGGTAACTGAGACGTCCATTCAGTAGAAGGTACAGAGAACATACAAAGTATAGTTGATTATGAAACTGTTTAGACTGGAGATTGGAAGCTTTCTAATATCAGGGCAGTGAAGTTCCTGCAGAGTCTTCTAGTAGGAATAACATTGTCAAGAAACAGAATTGCTTTTAAGATGAAGCACGATAAAATTGCAAAAAGGAATGCTTTGTCACTGTGCCTGTTCTAGCAGGGAAATGAGCTTTTTAGCTGAGAAATGCCTTCCACTTCAGTTTTCCACCTCTGTCACCGACCTGCCAAAAGACTTTACAGTGCACCTTCACCATATATATCTCTTGTTCTGTGGAAACTCTTCAGAGTGACAAGTTTGCATGTGTGTGGAGAGCCACACTGGTACCAGTCTTGATGGGACTGGTATTCCACAACGTCGTAATTCTCAAGTGTGGCATTATTTCTTTACCTGTGGTGTGTTTTTCTACATCTGAAGTCCACTGTCATTAACTTTGTTTGCAAAGGGTTTATAGTACTTTATGTGCAGCGCTCTTATTTTCAGCTGTTGCATCTCCTCTTTGAATAAGGTCATCTTCTCTCCTCAATGAGCTGGTGTCGGTGAGTCAGTATTTCCATGCCTACTTTGCTTCCTTTCGTCAAGGCTGTGTTTTAGTCTGTCTGTAAATTCAACTCCTGCATCAACATTGACTTAACTTGGCTAAACCTAGATACAATCTTCCATCTCTTTCCTTCTCATTTCCTTTTCATCTTCCCTCTCTTTTCCTTTTCTCTTCTGCTCTTGCTTGTATCCGGAACTCAGCTGCCAGGCTTATGTCTTCATTCCTGTTCCTTGTGCTCCAAGATCAGACTAGGTTTTCCTATTCCATGATCTGCAAAATTTTTCTTTAAAAACTCATAAAACTAAATTAAAGGGCCTAAATAATCTGTATTCGCTGATGTATGTCAAGGTGTGTGTGTGCACACAACACGGTGTCTCCAGTGTCATCTCAAAAGCATGCCTGCTGGCCTGTGTGATTCCTTCAGCTCTGCTTTGTGTTTGCAGCAGGACAACTGTGTAAGTGCTGCAGAGGGCTCCCATCCATCTCTGCCGTAGCAGAAAGGGAAAGCTTCAAAATAGGTGAAAGGGAAAACTTGGAAATTAGGTCTTGGGAGAGGAGGTGTTAAAACTAGGGACAGTTTTGTGAAGGATGGAGGAGTTATTTATGTAAGATTATTTCCGTGCATAGAGGAAATGTGACAGATGTGTGAGGACACATACTGGCTGAGGGCAGGGAAGAGGGGCTAGAGGAAAGTTGATCCTTCCAGATTGACAATTAGTCTGCTGTGAGTTTTCAGCGTGGACTGTGGGGTGTAGTAAAATCTGGTACCTGCGTCAAAAATGTTGCTATGCCACTTTATCTCTCTGAATTTACCTTAAGGAGGTTTTTTTTAAGGAAAGGAAGCTGTGGTTTTGACTGCTGGCTTTATTTATTTATTATTTCATTGCTTGTTCAATTTGACTTGTAGCCACACATGATATTTTAATGTCAGTGTTGTGTCATACGTGCATAGGGTAAGCATCTGTGCAAGTTTTGCCACAATCATATAAAAATGATGATAAAATTAAACTGTTCCAAGGAAGATCACGGTTTCAGTGGGAAATGGAAAATGTGGCACATGTGAAGTTCTAACTTTAGTAATTATGCTTTTGTTTGGCAATGATTTGGATTCTATGAGTGGAAATAATAAATGTTGCTGTCAGTGAATTCTCAGGATCAACCAATTCTGTGATTTGTGGTGTTCCTTACTTTGCTGTAGGTTCACATAATTATGCCTTGAAATACTGAATTTCCTTCTCTTCTGAAGACAGTACATCAGAAAAATAAAGAACTTTAAAGCAGCAAGCTTTTTGTGAACAGTGATTACAGCTTTTATTTGTACAGCAGGATAACTTCTCCCTTTGGATTCAGGCATAATGTTCTGGAGTGCCTGGTATTTGTGAATACTTCTATATGGAATGTCAACAGCACTGTGGAATTGATTTAGTTTTACCCAAAGGTTTAAAAATCAGAGACCTGAAAACATTTTCATCTTTATACTGCTCTGAAAATCCATTTCAACTTCAGAAATGGTCTCCTGGTTTGTATAATAGGCCTTAAGAAGGGAATTAAGGTTTATGGAGCATATGCAAATCTTCATGAGGCACAGCTGGTAGGACTAACCCATGTGAGAACATCCAGGGAAGTGCTGTGTGCTGTGGCCAGGGAGCCCAGGACAAGAGCAGTGCTGTGCCATCACTGATCATACTGATTATCAGTCCATTCAACCTCGATTTGATTTGATTTTTTTTTTTTTTAAATAATTTTTCTTCCCTCCTCACCGGGTGGATTATGCAGAGGAAGTAACTGTTACTGTGTGTTGCTAGTCTAGGGCCCTGAGCGCTTACCTATCCTATTTCAGTGCTGTTGGGACAGGGCACCAAAGACACCATCCCTCTGGTACTAGGTGCCGGTGTTGAGCCTGCTGGTTGTTCCGACAGTGATGGTGAGGAGCAGTGGGAGGCAGGTGGCTGGGGTGGCCTGGTGAGAAGATACTGGCACCTACAATTATAGTTCACATCATTTGATTGGAAGTTTCAACAGGCAGCTCCATCCTAGGAAGTGATAGATCAGAGAAGGCTGCTAGGCATTGGAAGGGGCTGCCCAGGGAGGTGGTGGAGTTACCATTCCTGGAGGTATTTAAAAGATGGATAGATGCAGTGCTTAGGGACATGGGTTAGTGGTGGTTTTGGCAGGATAGGTTAATGGTTGGACTTGATGATCTGAAAGGTCCCTTCCAAACAAGACAATTCTATGATCCTGTGGTCAGCTGTGAGCTGCGTGGGCCGTATCTGCTCCATAGTACACCCTTGGTTTGTGTTTAGAGCCTTTGCTGGGACTGTGGTGTAACCACTAGGAACATATTAGGGCAGAGGGATACCACACTGCTTGGTGGGTTTGCTGCCTGGCTGTGGGACATACCACCCCTCAGCTCCTCTCTCTGCATTGCCTAGATGAGGAACCTTATCAGATTGCCTTGCTTAAGTCAACTCTGCTTTTCAGTCACAGCCCACAGTCTTAGGTGGGCTTGGCTGCTAAGGCTGCTGTACCAGCTGTTCACCCTCCTTTTGCAGCAGAGATATCTGAGCCACTTGACAGTCAGGTCCTCAAGTGCTGCGCTTCAGAGCATATGGTTGAAGGTAAATTATTGCCAGTTTTGGATTGCTTAAAGATGCTGCACCAGGAACTGTGGCAGTTTAGGAAATGAGTGATGGGCGGTTAAGATGTCCAGACAGGGTCACCAGCTGGGGCCAGTATCTCCATCTGTCCTCTCATCCCTGCTTATCAATCAGGTCACTGGGTACCTAAAACTTGGTGATCCAGCTACCTCCCAGTGTGCTCGCAGCGCACAGAACCAACAGGTCGCACCAGCTTTATAACATTTGAACGTTGTTTTTGCATGTCTTTGATTTTCAGATGCAACTACTTTTTTTTTTTTCTTCATAAACCTATGCTGATTTATCAGAATTGCCATCTATAAGTCCATTTCTAATGGCTAGACACATGAATTTCAACAGTCCCTTCCCTGGGGCCACATTAGTCAGCATGAGCTCAGACAGATACATAGACAATTTTATTTTTTCCAAATTCATAAGGAAATGTAAAAAATTTATGATGTTGCTATAACAAGGCCCACTGGGATTCGGGATTATTTATCTAAGCCCTTATTAAAGACAGGAACCTTTCTGTGATTAGGCATGGAGAGTAAAAGCACTCTTCAGACAGTCCAATGTACTTTAAAAATTAAGAGAATTTGATAAACAGAACTGGAATCATGGTGAAGAAGCTTTCTTCTGTATCTCTCTACCCTAAAGCCAGTTACTAATAAACCACTAATATAAAAAGAAAAATGGAGCGACAGCACCTCTTGAATTTTAAGGACATTTCACTGTACCAGGAGCCAGCAGTGGAAAATCAATTTTATCATTGTTAGAAGGAAACTACATGCGACACTGAAGAAAAAAACAGAAGATGAAAAAGATCTGCCTCATTCCCTAGCAGGAGGATTAATTTTCCTGTACAATTAATCTGATTTCCTACCCTCATTCTTCATCACCCAAATCTCTCTTCTTTCTCTGTGAGATGATTTTTACTCATGAATACCACTGTTGGGACCTCAGTTTAGCATCCCCTTGCTGCCTTCTCCTAGGAAGCTCTAGAAGGAGAATTAAATGACGGTATTTCATTAAATACTTTATGTTCAACTCCCTCGTGTTTTCTTTCAGTAATTAGGAAATTAAAGAGTTCCTTAGAGCTTGGACACGAAAAATCTGATGAGACCATTGAATTAAATTATAAAAATAGAACCTAATATTTTTAGAAAAAAGATTTTTACAAGAGGCCATAGTGTGGTTGGTAGAAAGTTTAAAGTTGCACACTTTCAAAACAATGTAGTTGCTTTAGATTTTTTCCCTTCCTTTTGTATATCTGAGCAAGCTGTGTATTTAGAAATTTTGGACTCTAAATTTTAACATACTCTTTGTGTCTCTCAAGAAATTAGAGTTATGTGATAATTACACGTTGATAAATGCTTACACTGTTTCATTCAGGCCTCCTTTGGGTCCACTTCTGCCATTTTAATTTTCAGTCTTTGCTGTTCTGAATGAAGCTTTGCTTCTGGCTTCCTTTTGCCGTGTCTGTAAGAGTGCTGCTCTGACAGCGTTTCAGAGTTAGTAGTGTTTCTGTTCTGTAAAGCAGTCAGAGGCACAACTGAAGCATCAGGCAAAATGATGTTACTGTCCCATGAACCTGAGTTCACTGCTGCTGCAGGCATGTCCAGATCCTGTTCTACAGGGGATTTTGTTCTCAGACTTAAATTCCCCCACACTACAAGAAAATCTGTAACACTGCTTATTTACTGTAGTGCCATGAGGGAATCAGTTCCTCTAGGAAAGGTGAATTTTATGTCACTACTGTCAGAACCCTTCTTTGGGAACTGTGACCTGGCAGATACACTTCCTCTTTGTTGCCAAGGCCCCTGCTCATCAAGGTTTTGTGATGACTGGCTCTGTAAAGCTGTTCAGTGAGGTTCCTCTGAAAGAATTTACATTCACTGGCAACCCAGGCAGGGCAATCTGCAGGTAAGTGGGCTGCGCAGTTCCAAAAAAGCATTGAAGCCTGGATATAGCTGGAGCTGGTATTACTGTTTTTACAAGCAGTGACACCGAATATGCAGATGCATAGATGTTTTAAATTATTGATTAAGGTACAGGTGCTGACCTTTAAGCAGCACATACATGTATTTTTTACGCTGTATAGATACAACAGGGACATGGAATATCTCCCATGCCCCAGATATTAATTAGGTTTTGTTTCAATAAGTAATGGAAACATTGTATTGGAATGTCATTGTGTTCACCTTGATTAATGTAGAATAATTTAGTCTGGATACAAAATTCTGCTCTTTAGGAAGCAGAATTGGTAAAATAATCTATTAATCTGATGAGGCCCCAGACCTTTATCATTTATCTCTTGAATTGTTTGCTTCTTGGTTTGTTTGTTTTTCTGCAGCACCTGTGATGTTTGAGATTTTGTTAGTAATGAAACTGGGCACACATGACAATTACTGCTACCCTGCAGATACTTTAATCAGATCTACCGGTTTGGAAATTATCTGGTAACTGTTTTGGGCAAGAGAACCAGGTATTTTTGGGCTGACTTCAGTAACATCTTGGTGAGCAAAGGAGGACTTCAGACAGATGAAACAGGAAAACAGGTCAATCAGTTGAAACTCGGAGCTGAAATAAAATAAAACCTGAACTTTCATTTCTGATGCTTAGAATTATTAAAGAGGTCAAGAATGCTAAGTATAATAATTGTATTTAAATCTTGGACATTGTATAGTAGTTTCTTTCAAAATAGATGTACTCATAAAATTCCTTGGTAAAGGGGTTCAGCTTGGTTTGCTGCCCCTGTTTTCACTATGAGAAGTTCTACTCCTCTTTGAAAACTGTATTATCTGTACTGTCTCCACCTTCAGACTTTCCTTATGCATTTACTCTCTGAATACTCTGCTCATCTGAGAATTGATTGGCTGAATTAAATACCATTTCAAATGGGTCTTCCCCTCCTTATGCAGTTGACCCTCACCAAGTCCAGGCAGACTGCTCACGAGGTCTTTGGAAACTTTCGTACTGAATTAGTTCAAAAATTTAACTTTTGTGTTGGATGTGCCTTGCCATGATGGATTTGGGCTTTTTGGTTGCCTGTTAATCAAACTTTCACATTTTACATGGCGCAAAATAATTCTCAGATACTGAATGTAGTGTTTGTACATATGGGACCTTTCTGTTGAGATACAGAGCCCTTGTATTTGTGATAGGATACATGACACTATGTGTTTTATGTTCTACAATATATCTCATTTTGATGATTTTAAAATTAAGGTTATTGTTTCAGGAGGAGTTGTAAAAGCACCTCAGGAGAGTAGTGCTAATGAAAGCATCTGGGTGTTCAAAACTCAAGACATGGCAATATCTATAAATATGTCTTCTTCCTGAGTCTGCCCCCTGTATTTTGATTACAGTTTCCAACCTGTGGGAAGGGAAGAGTTGGTAAAATCACTCCTGTGTGAGAGTTTGGTGGAAGTTTTGGTTTTGACCAGGAGAGAGCAAAGACATTTTGTGTTTTCTTTGGGGCTTTAGCCAAGTGTCACGATGCCCAGAGGAGCTGAGCCCAGCCTCTTGCCTTAGCCTGTAGGTGGGAAAGCAGGCTGCGTACAGGAGATGCTGCCCAATGTGCACAGAACTAGGAGGTGGCCCCCTGCATTTATGGTGCATCACTGGAGGGTGATGGTGCATAGAGGTAACCAGCAGAATTGTCCTTTGGTAAGATTATGGAAGTTCTTGTGCTTGGCAAAGATGCTTTATTTCCCTGGAGGAATGAAGTGTGTGTGAGAGTCCTTTCTGTCTGCCATGCCAGTTGCCCACACCTTCCTCCCTCCAACCATGACTTTTAAACCCATCCAGTGATTTTAGAGACAAACAGCCTGAATGATACTTTTCCCACAATTTCTGTAAAACAGGTGACTATACAGAGGAGAGAATTCTTGTTGATTCCCCTCATGAGTAAAAAACATAGTTTGAAAACAGCTGTTAGGACAAAAGTCTGCTGAGGAAGATTGCTGGTCCCCCAGACATCACTGGTCAAGTAAGCAGATGGAAATACTTGCTTAAAATGAGATGAATCTATCAAGGGTGATCTATCTGGAATTACCTTGTATCTACTGTAAGGTAACCATATTGATGTCAGCAGTTGCTGTGAAGGAGCTTTTAAATAGTACTTGGTTTTTCTGCAGCCTTACTGTGTACTTCTACCCTTCAGTAAAGGAGAGTTATTACACGAGGCTTACTCCCATTTGCCAGGGCAGTGGCCCTTATTTTTCTACACACCTGAAATGTTGGAGATTAAAAAAAAAAATAAAAAAAGAAAAGATGTAACCTCAGAATATGAGTGCTGTTGATACCCGCTGGGAAGGGAGGTATTTTAGGTCAGTGGTGCTGCTGCTCGCATTTGCTGTTCCCTGGAAGCAAGACGGCACCAGGCAGGCTTTTAGCAGTAGGTCAGTAGCACGCTGCTCTGTGTCCTCTGCATCCATCCCAAGCACAGTAGTCTACAGTCATTGCCACACGTTAGGGAAATTGAGCCATCTGTTCTAATTTAGAGTAAGTTGTATCCAGGAAGGAATCAAGAGGTGCTAAAGGTGAAGAAAAAAATCTTTTAAAGAACAGGAAAAACTATCCCTTCATTCTGAGTTGCAGGCATATTCAAGAAAATGGCAGTCCAGAGTCACCAGTCTTGGTGGTGGTAGTAGTGATGACCATCAGCAGTGCCATACTCCACTGTGGTGAATTACCAGGAGTGATCTGGCTATAGCAATCTGCATCTTTATTGTTTTCAGCAAAATGATTTTAATTCTTTCCACTTGGGATGCTGTAAGACATTCAAGGACTGCAGCTTAAAGCCTTAACACAACCATTAAAGTGAAGATTCACATTCTAATGCCTTGGCCATGCAGTTTTTACGAGACTAATTTGCTTCTCCTTTTAGTGGGACCATGTTGCTTTGCTGCTAAGAAGTCTGCAATTACATTGCACTTTGGAGCAGTGCCAGCGATTCTGAGTAGCATGGATTTTCAAAAGCAACACAGCAGACTTTAGACAATAACCAGCAAAACTTAAGCTCCTCTGCTTTTCTTGGGTCTGTAGGAGAACTTCTAAATTAACGTGTGAGTTCTGATCTTGGACTCAGCTAGGCAAAAACAATGTAGGGGTTTTAAAAAGTAGGTACAAGGAAATATATCATGAAATACATGTTGAATTCTGTCTGCCATGTTTCCTTCCTACTATGTCTCTATAATTTGAGCATCACAAGTCCATCAAGAGCTGTTTTCTTGCATTTCTCAGTCAGAGACTCTAAAGACAAACTTCATTCTGACTGATGGAAATTTGCAGTTTTCTGCTGTTACAGCTTCAGCTTTTGCCACGAACTTGAACTTGCAGATGAACAAAGAAAGTATTTTTCTCCCCATATGCAGTTACTGTTATGGGTTGGTCCTGTGGATATAGC
Source organism: Porphyrio hochstetteri (assembly GCA_020800305.1). Lineage (NCBI taxonomy): Eukaryota > Metazoa > Chordata > Aves > Gruiformes > Rallidae > Porphyrio > Porphyrio hochstetteri. The sequence goes on from CM036907.1 coordinate 88,272,350, forward strand.
TGCTGCTGCTGCTGTACCTTTATGCACTGTGGTTTTGCTGGTAGGACATATCCTGGTAAGTACCTGACAGGCTTGGGAGCGAGTTTGGGAACCAAGATCAGTTCCTGCAAAATTAAAATCCCTTTTTCTCTTTATTCTGGGATCAGCCTATTTTGGCTTACCTGGTGCTGAAACTAAATAAAGACGATAATGTCTTAGTTATAGTCACTGACCATCTGTGCATTGTTTGAGCACTGTTGTGAGTGTTAAGTTTAGTACATTTGCAGGTGTTTGTGGTCCCACACACCTAGGTGTCCCACAGAACATAAGTTGGCTTTAAACGTTGTCGCTAGGTTTAGCTCATCATGTATTTAGCTTTAGATACTACAAATCTTCAATTTAAAGGTTGTGGAACTATTCTGAACACCTGCTAATCATTCCCTGTGATGTTTAAGCTTTTATTTCAGTGGTCCTTGCAGCTGAAATACTGTTTTGTCTTTTGCAGGAACCATACAGTTGGTGCTGTTTTATGGATGATAGGGTTTCTGACTTAAAGCTTTTGAAATTGCATAGCAGCCAGCTGGAGGAGGGAGGACAATGTAGGAAAGCAGTTGGTGAACACCCAAAAATCTTTGGTCTGGAGAAGTATGTGGAGAATTACTTTGAAGCTACATGCCCCAAGGCAGAGCTACTCTTGGACAGGACTACAATCTGAAGATTTATTGCCAAGCAAAAAGTTGCACTTTGTGGAGATAGCTTTCTGTGCTTCAGAGGAATAATCTACTTGTAAATAACCACGTCTGTCTTGGCACAAGGTGCTAACACAGTTGTTTGGTTTTCTGGTTTTGCCCTTTACCAATGTGAGAAATAAAGGAATTGAGTTCTGTCGGCTATACACAGGCTTTGTTTGTGCTAATAGCATTTTTGAATACCTGTATCAAAACCAGTATAGTTACATTGAAGTTAATCAGGGCAGTTGAGTTCAATAAAAATGTTAGTCAGTGTGAAACAAAAGAAAGGATTTGGCCTGTACTTCACAGGTTGAGATAGGTGGCTTTTACTTCTCTCTATGGCTTCACTTAAATAGTTTAAAATAATCAAAGCATGTTGAGAAATAGTAATTTAAAATGCATAATTAAAATTAACTTACTTGAGATTCATATGCTGTTATCAAATGCAAACAAAATAATTTAATCCACTGTCTTTTAATGTGCCTTTTAGTGTGAGTTATTTAATCTGTGCTACATATTGGAGTTAGAAATGAGAAAATTACGTGCAGACTATCTGTTTCAAATTACAAAAGCATTCATTGGAGCAAATAGCATAATTTTCCTTACAAGGTCCTTTGAAATATTACAAGAACATTTGATACTTCTTATGTTAGCCCTTTGGAAAGGTATTATGGCAATGGGCAGATGGTACTCTGGCACGTTAAATTTGAAGTTTTATTATAAGCCTTTCTTATTAGTGTCAAATCAAATGGTGACACATTGAAAGTTCAAGAAGGACTTACATGTACATATTTTTAGGATAAGGTATTTAAAACCTGATAAGTTGTTTTTGTAGTGGATTTCTAGATAACTTCTTTTTGACCAGACTCGAGAAGTGCATGGTTGCTCCTTTCAAAATCTGCATTACCCAGAAAAAAAGACAGAACACTGTTAATAATAGTTGTGTGCTTGTATACAACTATAGTATATATTTGTATTAATTTTTAGAAGTATGCATCCTTATATAATAATATATAATAACTTACTATATAATTATATGTACTCTATTAAAGGATATGTGCTATATACTGTAGATAGAACTTTATTATAAAGATCATCTATCAATAACTTTACTACAAGAAGGCTTGACAGGGGAGAGTATTTAAGACTACTTGGAAGTATACAAGTTCAGTTAAATAAGCCTTCAGCCTGTCTTTATAGTGATGCACAGAAGAAAAAATTAAGATGGAACTTCTTATGTAGTCCTTTGCAGTAAATCTAAAAAAGCACCTAATGACCTAATGCGTGTCCCTGATTTCTGCTCTCTGTTGTCTTACTTGCCTTGATATGTTCCTCTTCTCTTGCTCATTTCCTTGCAAGGACATCAGTGGGTTAAACTCCCATTCTTCCCTTCACCGTCTCTTACAAGAATTTTATTACCTGTTGGTTTGGGATACCATGCAACTAGGAAAGATTCTGGGGAAGATTTGCTCAAAAATCTCACTCAACACTCCCAGGATGAATAATGGGTGGCATTGGAACAAGACTGCAGATGTTTTAGGAGGGAATTAGTCATTCTGTAAAGTAAGGGTTTTTTCCCCAAAGGAATTTGATGCTTTTTCCAAAAGAATTTGCTGTAGGCTGTGGAAGCAGTGCGCTTTCTTAGTGTTCCTTATTACTTAACTTTGGCAGGAGTTTAGTAGCTAATGAGCATGCATTGATTTTTCTGTCATTTTTAGATCACTGCAAGCATAATTAAAAGTATAAATAACTTAGCCTCCCGGTATATTAAGTATATAGACACATCATCAGCCATAATTTAGAATTGTTTTTAGATTAAGTCATTTTTACAAATAGTTATTTAATATAGCAGGTTTGTCCTTTGGTGCAGTAAAGTCGTCTGTCCTTTATATCAGACCTGTAGCTCACGGAAAGGGCAGCTTTGACAGCACTCTGTGAACTCTGGGAGTCAGGGCTGAGCCTCTGTCAGCTTTTATATTGATTCTTTGGCACAAACTTGACTCAGCAGAACACTGAACCCGTAGCGAACTTAGTAATCTGCTCCAAAGGTTTCACAGCATTTGGAGCTCTAAATTTACTTAGGTCGTAGCTAATCAAGTCAAGTTAATCTGGTGCTTTGGTAGGAACACTTGAGCGTAGTGCTCTGAATACAGCTTTTATGCTTTCCAGCTTTGGTCTGTGCAGACTACCCTAGGTTAATGCTGTTGGCTGATAGCTGGCTGAACATGAGCCAGCAGTGTGCCCAGGTGGCCAAGAAGGCCAACAGTGTCCTGGCTCGTGTTAGAAATAGTGTGACCAGCAGGACTGCGGAAGAACTTTTACACAGTGAGGGTGACAGAGCCCTGGAATAGGCTGCTCAGGGAGGTTGTGGAGTCTCCTTCTCTGGAGATATTCAAGACCCATCTGGGTGCCTACCTGTGTGATCTGTCCTAGGGAGCCTGCTTTGGCAGGGGGGTTGGACCTGATGATCTCTCAAGGTCCTTTCCAATCTATGATTCTGTAATTCTGTAATTCTGTGACCAGGGAAGTGATCGTGCCCCTGTACTCAGCTCTAGCGAAGCAGCATCCAGAGTGCTGCATTCAGTTTTGGGCCCCTCACTACAAGACAGACGTTGAGATTCTGGAGCAGGTCCAGAGAAGAACAGTGAAGCTGGTGAAGGGTTTGGAGCACAAGTCTTAGGAGGAGCAGCTGAAGGACCTGGGGTTATTTAGTCTGGAGAAAAGGAGGCTGAGGGTAGATGTGATGATTCTCTACAACTGTCTGAAAGGAGGTTGTAGTGAGGTGGGGGTTGGTCCCTTCTCCCAAGTAACTAGCAATAGGATGAGAGGAAGTAGTCTCAAGTTGCATCAGGGGAGTTTAGATTGTATATTAGGAAAAATTTCTTCACTGGAAGAGTGGTCAGGCATTGGCAGATGCTGGCAAGAGAGGTGGTGGAATCACCATTCCTGGAGGTGTTCAAAAAACATGTAGATGTGTCATTCCAGGACTTGGATTAGTTGACATGATGGTATTGGACAGACAGTTGGACTTTAAGATCTTTGAGGCCTTTTCCAACGTTAAAGGCTCTGTTTCTATGATTTAGAGATATAGCCTGGTAATCAGAGGTGGTGATAGGGGTACTCTGGAAAGAAAAAAAAACCTTACCTGTTCCTGTTCAAAAAGCAGACTCTTTTTGTCTTTGTCAAGACAGTTGCACTTTGAAGTAAATCTCATGCATGATGAACGGTGTTTACTACTGATAAATGGCCTTGGCATTGATGGAAGAGGCTTCTTTTAAAAGAAATGCAATCTAGTGAGAAGTCTAGTAGAGTTTTTCAAAATCTTGTGAGAAACCTTATCATTTTTTACTGGTTTTGAAACACAAAGATTCCACTTGCTTCACAGGTGTGCTGTGGATATTGTGGGTTTCATAGTACTTACTTGAAGGAATTATGAAATAGATCTGATGTATTATTTTGGTGTCATAAAAATTGCTTTTAGGGACACAGTTTTTAAATGTTGCTCTGATTTATGTAGGCATGTTAGCATTTTGTTGGGATCAATCCCGTAATGAGCAGTGGAGAAATACCGTTCCTTGATGCAGTGTATCAGCTGATCTGAAAACCCTGTGAACAATTACTTCTGATGGAAAGTAATTGTTTATCTTTAGTCTTATCTGAGTAGTTGTTTGCAAGTTTTCCTCATCTCTGCTTTCAGAATTAATTGATTGAATTTCAGATAACATTTGCTGATTAGGTTTTTTTCTAAACAAGTCCAAACTTCCCTGAATATCCCATTAATTTGCAGCTATACAGCTCTGAAAATATCACATCATTTTTCAAAACCGCTTTCACAGATTACTGGAGGAATTTTACTTTCCTAGCTGTATTTCTTTGATTGGTTATGGGAACACAACAATCATATCATGCTCTAAATTTCTCCTTCAAACAGCCTGTTCCTTAGAGGAACCATTAAAAAAGACAAGGGGGAAGATAGTCTGAGCATTTCAGCTTCTTGTTACTTGTTTTGAATGCTCCATTCTGACAGTCTAGCACACAGCACATAGTTTCTTCGTATCAGCATCTAGCACAGTAGCCAAGTGTCTTCCCCCTTGAGAGGATTTTTTTCTCTGTTCACTTTCTGTGCTACTTCAGTTCTGAAAATTGTGCCAGAAATATATTAAACAGTTTGATTAGCATTCATCATGGTTCTATCTGTCTCAAAATGAAAGTTATGTGAAAGTGTCAATTATATATTCTAATCTTATGTCTATTCATTGTGTTTTCATGGGTAAGACTCAGGTATATCTTGTAGATAGAACAGAAGGGGCGAGTTTGATGTGTCATATTAATCTGCAGAGCCTGCATCTTAAGTTTGGTTAAGACTGGGAGAAGGCCTGTCTCTTGACCTTGCTGGGATCAGTTCCATTATCACCAATGCTTCTTCCTTCCCAAAACTTAAGAGATTTTATTTTCGGCAAAATTGTTTGCACTGAAGTAAAAATACCAAGTCTCTCAATTTGGCTCACTCATTAGGGAGAATAGTAGGCTGGGAAGAACGTGCTTCCTTTGCTTGTAGTAGTTGACTTTCTAGATTGAAATGTCATATTACTGAGTTTATGTTAATATTGCCCCAGATAAACACCATGTCCAGTACATATGGTGATGAACTCCATCAGTAGCTTTTCTCTATGGGGTAACTAATGTGAATTTTCTTCCCCTACTCACACACTGATTTTCGGGAAAACATGAAACTTCTCCAAACCTAATGTATTTGAGTTCTTTCTTAAGAAAATTTGGTTGAAATAGGCTAAGGCATTTAAATGTTCCAGGGAAGGATTGGGATGGGGTATAAAGGAAAGAGGATGAGTTGACGAGGATGGAGTGACAGGCAGGTTGTTCAGAATGATTTGGATTTTCCTGCTGGTGAGATCACTGGCAGGCAAAACTGGATGGTGATGATTTACAGAGGTGGATTTAATGTCCTGTGAAAAAAATTCACTCTGACATGTCCTTTTCTTAACTCAGAGCATGCTCCTAGTTTGGACCATTTTATTGAGTATGTTTTACTACATCTTACTGTTTTAAAGCCTATTTTCTGAAACTGACTCACATGTCCCTCAAACAGTGTCCAGGCCAATATGCAGTGGTGAGGTTTTACCTGTCACAAAGCCAGTCCCAAGTAGATACAGTCCTGTGCCCTGTGATGACTTAGGGAGTCTGTAAAATGTACGAGTTTTATTTGATACTCAGGGTCCTACCTTTTGTCCAACTGCAAAGTCCAGAATCTCAAGGCTTCTTTGCAATGTAAAAAAGTTGAATGTTTGCAGAAGGACGAGCATAAACTACCATTATTTCTCTCATTAACCTCACCTACCTCCACTTAACCTGTCTTGCCTCCCCCTTATTCCTTTCAGCCAGCATGAAAGTGCTCTGTGCTGTGCTGTCTGGGAATTATGCTGGCTCTTACCTTTACTCACAAAAGGAGCAGGCTGGCCCAGCCTCCTTTCTCTCAAGGGAAGCCCAGAAGTGAGAATTAATTGCTCAGTATAGAGGTATTAAACATCAGGGGAAGAGAGCACAGGCATGCAAAGTCCTCTCTACATCCAAAGCTACCGTGCGCACATCTGCGTCCTATGGGTTTCTTTCCCATCTTGTTCCTCAACTCTCCTAAAAACTCATTCTGACAGTTTGCCCTATCTTAATGTCAAATTGAATTATTATCTTTTTTTTAGGATCAGGAAAGCAAAACATAGTTTTGTTTACACGTCGGAGGAACTCTCAGCCGGTTCAGACTGTCGGCATTTGGGATTGGTCTGGGAGGAAGCACTGAGCTGATGGGCTGAGTTGTCCTCTGTGGGTGCTCACTCTCCTGAGGAGCAAGGTGAAAAAAAACAAGGGGAGTTTGTGTTTTACTTTGCTTTTAAGCATAGACATTTTCCTGCTTCCCCTACAATGAAGGTTATGGAAAAATACTCCCAAGAGTAATAGGGGTAAAGAAAAACAGAGACTTGATCTAATAAAGCAGTGACTTCCTAAAACCACTTATGTTAAATGCTGTGAAAGGACAAGTCATAAAAACTAATTCCCATCATGAGTGTTCCTGGAGCAGCAAGTGCTAGGACACACATGGTTTTTTTGCAATACAGGAAAACACTGGAATTTTTTCAGGAAATACTAATAACCAAGCCATTAATAAACAAGAATTGCCCTATAAGTAGGCTAGATGTCTTTACGCAAACAGCCTTTGTTCCAAATAAACCAACAGCCACAAAACCCAAAAAATGCCCTAGTGCAGTGTCAGGACTGTGAGAGTTGGACTTTGAAAGGAGGAAGCAGCTCCAAGAACTCCTCAAGTCAGAATACAAGAATAGAAGCAGGGTACCGGATTCGGTTGCAATGTTTTCAATATTGCTTGGAGATCTGAAAAATATCTTTGCAGAGAGAGTGTTGATCTGCGGAAACACCTCCCCAAAACCCAGAACCTTCACATATCACCTCCAGTCTCCAAACTTTCTAGCTATCTTTGAAGGTGTCTGCACAGTTCTTTGTGTAGACTTGCTGATTTCTGAAAAATTGGAAGCCCCAATTTTGCTAGCTTCACCTAAATTTGCCACACAAGATTATAAAACAAGTCAAACAAAGACCTAGTATGGAACATATAAAGGTAAGTTTCTAATTATGTGTGGAAATGAGGTTACCAAATTATAATGAAATATAAACCTTAATTCTGGAGTAAAATTACAAGACTCCTTCATTGCTGGCTCCTCAGCGCTCATCATCTAGAGCTAGATGTTCCTCTTGGAGGAGAATCTTTGGACCAGGCAGGGCTGCCTCTCCTGGGCTTGACCACTTCCATAGTCTTTTAAAAGAATCCTGCTTCCTTTCAATATAGACAAAGTAATTGGGGCTTACCTGGAGGCTTGGTACCTTTCAATAATGAAAATACTCTAGGGTGTTTTCTGAACTGCACATCTTCCTGCCTGACCAGGCAGGTGATTTTTCCATAGCTTCAAACAGCTTTCCTGGAGCCCTCTGGTGCGGTACATGTCGAGTGACATATTACCTATTTTGAAGGCTGTTAATTTGTGGCAGGTTTTGGCCTCTGTTTATTGGTATGGTCTCAGACACGTGTGGAGACCCTAAGTGATGCACTGGCATTAGGAGTGCCAGAGGGTGCCTAGCCCAGCCAGCCTTCCTTCTTCTCTTTCCCACATAAAGTTTAGAGCTCCTTATGTCAGAGTGACCCACCCACTTTGGTGAGGGTAGAGAAAAGCCATAGTACATTTGGTAATTTAGAAGTGATAAAATTCTATTTGTCTTTGATTAAAAAAAAAATTGAGAGAAAGCATTCCTTTTTTTTTAAGGAGATGGAAGCCCCTCTCATCTTGTGTGCATTATGGATCTTGCTTCTGCATATGGAAGCGAAAGTGAGTTCTTACATACTCATAGATAAAAAAGGAAGGGGAAAAAATATAATGTTTAGAAAAGAATAAAACAGTTAAAATTTAAAGAATGCTGCTTTAAGACAATTGAAGGTAAGAAAGTGAAAATACACCCATTCTTTGAAGGAAGATGTATAAATTGCGCTAAGTAGAACATCATATAGAAAAGCTAAAAGGGCAATAGGCAGAGTTAATAGTGGAAAGCTACAACAAGTGCATTTGCAAGCTTATACCTAAGAAACAGGACTTCACAGAATCCATAGGTTTGGGAGTCTTAAGGGAAGGAGAACCATCCAGATGGACACAGGTATTGTGAAGAGAGGAGCTGCTCAGTTTGCACTATGTTGAATGATGGGGTGATGTCTACTTTTCTAGGTGCTTAAAAAATGTAGCTGTTTCTAGATAGGACATTAAAACAAGTGGATACATTCACGAGCAGGAGTTCAGGCAGAATAATATATTTCCATAAGAGCTGGAGGAATTTAGAAGCAAATCATGGAATCACTAGGTTAGAAAAGACCTTTGAGATCATCAAGTCCAACCATACCTGTCCTCTACTAAACCATATCCCTGAGCACCTTGTCTGCCTGTCTTTTAAATACATCCAGGGTTGGTGACTCAACCACCTCCCTGGGCAGCCTGTTGCAGTGCCCAATAACCCTTTTGGTATTCTGAGCAATAGGAAGTAGAACATTCTTGTGTTTTGAGTTGTTGTTGAATTAATCTTGTTCTTCAGCATGTGGTAGCTGGTAAGCATTTCTAGTTTATAGAAATGTGCTTTCAGAATGTTGTTTCTTATGACTAGCTCTAGAAATCTTAATTCTTTTAATAGATCTGAGGCAGCAAGATGTCTAAAATGAACTGGGATTGAGGTTTTGCTTGGTACAGACTCCTGGTAAGGTTCCCGTAAGAGCATCATAAATGTCAGTTTTGAAAATCACTCCTGACCTCCTCTCCTTTCGGAAGCAAAAGGACATTTTTCTTGCTAGAAACAAAATGAGAAGCGGAGGCATCATATTCTGTGTAGAATACAGTATACATTAAAGTGCTGTATGATAGGAAATTGCCAGTGGCAGATGAGATTTGATTCAGAAATATTCAGACTTTGAATTAGAAACATGAGTGGATTGCTCTAATGCATCCTAGGATTTCCTTTCATGTTACGATATTTTTGTAAGATTGGTGGTATGGGTAAGGCACTCTAAATGCACTTGTGACTGTTACAGGGAAAATGTGAAGAGAGTCTTTTATCACAGTACTATGACACATTCTAATATTTATTTGAAACTTGGGGCTTAGATATTATTTTAAGAGAATTTAAAATTTGTTGGTTTTTTTGACTTTACAGCATTGCTGATGCATGGGAAAATGACATTGGAGTTCACCCTTTAACGTTTCCATCAGAAACCTGTATGGAATTACTGCTCATACTGGGTTTGAGTACTGCCTCTCTGCCACCTTCACTTCGATACATGAACTCTTTTCAGGTAAGGAACAGCTGCTATTTCAGTATAAAGGTGTTATTTCTAGGAAGAAAAGAGGTCCCTGGGGCCCATAAATTCTTTCAGGGTAAAGGTTTATCTTCTGTAGTTGCTTGACTCTCCATTATATTAAATATAGCAATGGAGAACTTCTTGTAGTGCTCAGTTTCTTTCAATTGTATTAAATGTAGACCAAGGCAGGAAATGTAATTGGATTTTTAAACAGTGAATCACTATTTAAATTAAATTAGATGTTTAAAGAAATTTCATCAAGCTTAGGCTGGAGTAGCTAGAATCATTATATAAAATCTTCTTGGCTTAAAAAAAAAAAAAATCCTCAGCTGAAAATAAAGATTTCCAGTGGCAAAAACCTGTAAAACTAGGAGTGAAGCAATCACAATTTTTTCCAGTGTTCTTCTGTATGTTGCTGCTAAAGTTCTCAGCAGTCATGGAAATTTTCATAAAACATGTTAAATCATTATTTGTATTTATCACATGTCTGAAGACATACAGTTTTTAGAAATCAAATACACAGACACCTCAATGCATGATGATACAACATAGAATCAACCTTCTAATCTTGTTTCTGTCTTCCCTTGTAGTTACGTAGTCCATCAGTTGTGTATTGATGCAAATCTAAGTTGATGCAAATCTGCAGTTGAGCAGTGAGCAAACCTGAATCTGCGTGTGTTTTGACAGCTATAGAAGAATCATTATCTTAGTGGGCCTGAGTGTCCTAAACAGTTTATAGCACCAAATCCAGTAGCTTCTGTTTGCCCATGCTCTTGGTTTATAGTTAAGGCACATTTAATTAGGATCCCTGAGTCATGTTTACTGAAAAATAATCTTACTGTAGAATTCTGGAGCCAGGAAGAACATGGCCATGAACCAAATTCAAGTCACTGATTTTAGTAGAGTTACCCTCTGTATGTACAACTGCCAAAACCATGCCTAGATGTTAGGAAATAAGTATGTACCTGCACTGTCTGCTCCCTCCGGATCTTGTGAGCTTGGAAACAGGGGATTTGTGTACGGTGAACTCTTGGGTATGCCAGTAGTCATTGATCATTTTGTCATATTTTAATACCCAAGGTCAGAATCATTATTGGATTGTACATTCGGAGCTCATAAAAGTGAAGAATCTCCTGGATGCCATCAGAGTGAGATCGTAAAAATTACAGGTTTCAAGGCTTGGCCAGTACTAGTTATCTGTGCAGTTGAACAGTCTGTGTTTCTTTCCTATTAAGAAGTGAACATTTTGTTTTTCTGATCCACAGGATTCATTCCTTGTCCATTACATGCCCAGTAATCTGTGGTAAAGTCTTCTCTGCTTTACTCACAATAGGTTAAATAGGAGTTTCTTCTTGTATGCTGAGGACACATGTCCCATCTCGATTCTGTGTGTACTCAGTCCCAGGTTGTGCATTTGGGGTTTCCTTTGATTTGTATATCTGGGCAGCTACTCAAACTTTGGTGGAACCACTGACAGCAAAGGTCGCAGTGCTTTGTTGAATTGAAGCACTTGTGAGGGATGGTGTTTTCTGGCACTGACCTGGTCAGGTCTTAGTCTGCCCATCTGTGTGCCAAAGTAGGTGATATGGAAATGACCAGTCTGGGTTGCAAATGTGATTTCAGAATCACAGAATCACAGATCACTTCAGGCTGAAGATACAACACTTTGAGCTGATTCCCAGTGTCTGTGCTTTTATAGTGACACAAAAGAACAAAAATTCATAGTTTTTGAAAAGCCTGAGTTCTGAAACCTGCTCTGCTAGGATGATGTGATATTTCTGCAAGGAGGAAAGGCAAATGGCTGTTTTGATAAACTTCTGGCTCCAACTTTCACTCTCCTTGCCAGACAGTCGGTATCACCAAGTGTTTGTCCTGGAGGGCAGCACTGTCCAGGAAAATATCATTTTACTTATTTTTATCCTTGCAAACCTTGTTTAGAGCTCAGTTTGTGAATCCATGAAGCAGAAATAAAGTTTGCCTGAGATTTTCACTGATGCTTTACAGTGGGCTGTCAGCCTTATCAGGTTTTTCTCTGGCTTGCTTCTTTGTACTCATGTTCCCTTTCTGTACAGCAAATATTAGAATTACATGTCCTAGTTTTTCTGTATTTTTCTTGGAAAAAGTTGGCAAGATCTGCTGAGAGTTTGAATAATGATATTAAATTGTGCTATTGCCTGAGCTTAAGTTGCCTCTGCATCCAAAATAGTGAAGATTGTGAGTCGAGGAATAATAAAAGGGCACTAATTGAAAACTGATATTTCATGTGTCTTAATGGAGTAATGGCCTAATGAAAAAAACAGATTTTGGTACTGTTGTGGTTTAGCCTTGGCTGGCAAGTAAGCCCCACACAGCCACTCACTCACTCCCCCCAGTGGGATGGGGGAGAGAATTGGAAGGGCAACAGTGAGAAAAATCTTGAGTTGAAGTAAAGACAGTTTAAGAGGTAAAGCAAAAGCCACATCCACAAGCAAAGCAAGACAAGGAATTCATTCCCCATTTACGTGGACAGGCAGGAGTTCAGCCATCCCCAGGAAAGCAGGACTCTGTCACATGTAACAGTGACTTGGGAAGATGAGCTCCATCATTCCATGTCTTCCCCTTCCTTCTTCTTCCTCCAGCTTTACATGCTGAGGATGAGGAATATCCCTTTGGTCAGTTGAGGTCAGCTCAACTCCCTGTTGAGCTCCCTCACAACTCCCTGTGCACACCCAGCCACCTCCCTGGTGGGGTGAGGTGAGGAGCAGCAAAGGCCTTGGCTCTGTGTAAGCCCTGCTCAGCAGTAACTGAAACATCTCTATATAACAAAAACGTTTCTATATTATCAACACAGTTTCCAGCACAAATCCAAAACACAACCCCATAGTAGCTACAATGAAGAGAATTAGCTGAAACCAGGACAGTTTTATTTTGTGGTAGACCTAGACCTGTCAGTGGTCTAGAAAATAAAACATTTTAATTCTATATTACAATAATACCTGTATTTGAACTGGAAAGAGTCACAGAATTTCCTGTTACCCACACACAGTGGTCTTGTCCTACAGGAGGCCAGGCTCTCCCGGCTGAATGCTGCCATCTGAGTGCTGGGGGAGTTCAAAGGGAAAAGATTGCCAGAGTTTCTCCTTTCATAAGTGCTCCCACTGTTGGACACATGGTATCAAGCTAAATGGACCATTAGTTTCCACTGGCACTTTTCTTTCTGCTTTGAAACAGTATTTGAAAATGTGTCTAACAGGCAGCTGAAAATGTAGTGAGCTCTAAAAGTTACAGTTGAATTCCTGGTATCATGTCAGTATAGCTTTAAAAAATACAATTGTTGTTAATTAGAAAGCCAGAAATGATCTCACCCACAGCCCTGTGTTGTTTGGGACCGTATTTACCCTCTCTCCCTGTTATATAACAATAATGCTGTGTTGACAAGCCAAAACTTTAGTTGGTATACGTATGCATTGGACGATGTTTAGCTTCTAAAAAGCACACTATGGAAATATGCTTAGTTGCTAATCATCTCTGTAATAAACTCTGTTCTGCTTTATGCTCTAGAAGTGCTCTCTGGGACTAGCTTAGCAGGCTTCTTAACTGTACAGAGACATAAATTACATTTTATTTGCCAACGGTGTGCTACTGCTTAGTAACATAATATTTGAAATCACTTTTCAATTCCATTTTGACCCTGTGAAGATCTTTCAGTGTGATTTATGTTGCTGGAGCAGCCTGGAAGAGAGGAGCAGCAGCAGACTATTTTACATAGCTCTCTGCTGAGTTTAAGGGGGTCAGTGCTCACTGAAGCCAGGTTTTAAGCTCCCCAGGCTGTTGGTTCTTGGTGTCCGATTGTCTTTGGCTCATCTCTCATTTTACCTGTGCAGTTAGACTGACTGCAGTTGTTGTGGTGGACTGTAGAGAGTTAAACCTTTTCAAGCCTGGCAGCTTGAGGGATCACAGTGGGGAGACAAATTCTTGCTGGATGATGGCTACCTCCAGGTTTATGGAAAGACATGGATTTGCAACCCTGCCTTGCACCTTCCCAGGTTTGTAATCCCTCACCTGTACTGAGGATGTCTCGGGTCATGTAAGTGGGATTAACTGAGGCGCTTGATACTTACAGATTCACAGATCAGTTGGGTTTGGAAGGGACCTCTGGTCCTCCTCATCTAGTCCCATCCCGCTGCTAAAGGCTGCACAGGATCGCATCCAGGTGGATCTTAAATGAAGGAGACTCCACAACCTCTCTGGGCAGCCTGTCCCAGTGATCTGCCACCCACACAGTAAAGAAGTTTTTTCTCATGTTCAGCCAGAACTTCCTGCATTCCAGTTTGTACCCAGTGCCCCTTGTCCTGTCACTGGGCACCACTGAGAAGAGTCTGGCCCCTTCCTCGAGACATTCACCCTTTGGACATTTATAAGCATTGATGAGATCCCCTCTCAGTCTTCTCTTCTCCAGACTGAACAGCCCCAGCTCTCTCAGCCTTTCCTCATACCAGAGATGCTCTAGTGTTCTCATCATCCTTGTAGCCCTCCACTGGACTCTCTCCAGTAGTTCCCTGTCTTTGTTGAACTAGTGAGCCTGAGCACACACTGCTGGCTCTTGGAGACCTTGTTGTCCCCCAGGACTTTCAAGTCCTTCTCTGCAGAGCTGCTTCCCAGCAGGTCTGCCCTTAACCTGTACTGGTACCTGGGGTTATTCCTGTCTAGGTGCAGGACCCTATGTCTGTCCTTGTTGAACTTCATTTGGTTCTTTTTAGCCCATTTCTCCAGTTTGTTAAGATCTTGCTGAATAGCAGCACAGCCTGCTGGTGCCTCAGCCACTCCTCCCAGTTTTGTACCATCAGCAAACTGCTGAGGTGCGCTCTGTCCCCTTGTCTGGGCCATTGATGAATGTGTTGAGTGAGACCAGCCCAAACACTGAACCCTGGGGCACAGCCCTGGCTACAGGCCACAATCAATTGTTCCTTTATCCTGGAGCAAGGCAGAAAGCAGTAAGAAGGGAGAGAGGCCTTGGCTACTAGAAAAGATTAAAGAATTTCTGAGCTTGCTTCGCTCTCAGCATTGTTCTGCCACTGTCTGTTCAGCTCTGTTGCACTGTACAGAAAGTTGTATTACCTCATTACGCTCTTGATCTGTCTGGCTCTCCACCCAGATAAGCCATCAGCCCTTTTGCTTTAGGAATGGTTGGGCTTGATTTTGTGTATTATTCTTAATACTTGCAAGCACTTGTTGCTTGCACCCACTTGAGTTATCGTGTACTTTATCACTGAGCTTCTTCAGCTGCTACTTCTCGGTGCAGTCCAGGAGGGTGCGTTGGTACTTTAGAGCCTGTAACACAAAACAGTTAACATGGGGAGATGCTTTAAAGTGACAAGTAATCACTGCTGTGTTTTTCTGACCTTATCTCGTTGCTCTCTGAATTCAAGTGGAGTGAACAGAAAATGTCCTGGATATTGAATTCTTATGATGATATATGGGACTGTTCAGCACGTTTTCTCTCGCTGCTGTTATTGTGGGAAAACAGGCGTTTTACTTCCCCTATCAAGGCACTATTCATAAGGCCACAGACTGTAACGAGTTCACAGGGTTAAATAGAACATGGCAGGGGGGGTCACTCTTGTGGTTGAATGAAAATTAAAGAAGGTTGTGATTAAAAAGTGCCAAGCAGCCTCAAAAGTTCATTTGAAATAGCCCTTGATATTCTTTGGTGCTGCACCCAATGCCACCAGTAGCTTATCAGCACACTGTCCACTTTGGCTAAGACAAATAGAGACAGTGTTTAAGAAAAAAACAAGAGTCTTCGTTCTGATGTTGCAGCAAGCATTCCTAGAGGTGTCTTTGAAGGAAAAACTCTTTTGCATTTACTTTGCTTCCTAAAAAAAAAGGAAAAAAAGTTTTCATAGAACAGCCTGTAAAGTTTTCTGTCATTTAAGGTACTTCAATCAAGTGCAGAAAACTTCCTAAAAGTGACAGGTTTAGATATAAAGTAGCAAGTTGCCCAGACAGCGTAAGAATGAATAAATGCAGTATTCCTTATAGCTTAATGGCACTAGTATGTGAGTATCAAAAGTGCTCAAAAGACGCATGGAAGGCAAAATTACTGCTGTCTCTCAGGTCTACACACATTCTGAACTAAAGTGGGCTTTGATATCCAATGGTTTTTAATATTGATACTTCTTCACGTGTGTGTATTTATATAAAAGCACTTTTGAACTTGTTTACGGCAAAAAGAAGTTAGCTGAAGATAAAGGAGACTTGCAGATGCACCTGAGCTTTCTGACAAACCTTTTGAAAGTGAAGTAAAGGTTAAAAGAATCTAGTCAGCTCAGCTCCTCCTTCTGTTCCCTTTTGGGCAGTTGGAGTTGGAGAAGTTGCACAGATTCTTTTAAGTTGGACTCCACTGCTTTGGAGCTCTGTCAAACAGCGGCAGAGACTGGGCAAGGAGCTAGTCCAGTTCAACGTGGTTTGGGAAGTAGTGATGTAAGAAAAGACAACATGAAGAGGGAAGGGCAACATGTCTGTTCTTAAACACTCCCAGAGAGGAAAAACAAGTAAGTCCATTTATGCAGTAAAATAGCCTATTATCTTTTTTAAAAGTTTTTAAAATTTGTTACTTACTTAATGATGGTCTCATACAAAATGAATTACAGATTTGAATATGTATAGTCTGTACTATTTTGCAGGCAACAGACAAGTTCCTAAGTACTGTAGGACTTTCATTTTTGTTACAGTTATGGGTTTTAAAAATATTTCTTGTAAACTTGTGGACTGCTTATGTCTCTGAAACTTCTGGATGAGCACTGGCAGTAAGGTGGAGAAACTGCTGCAAATACATTGCAGTTACTGTTGAAATACAGTAATTTTTTTCCCTTCACTGACCAGTTTCACAATGTGCGAACTACAGTGAGGAAACCAAGTACAGTTAGTGTCAGCCTCTTTTGACTGCTCCTATTTACCCCAAAACTAAAGGTGTTTTGATATTTCTGATTAGTATAAAAGTGCCTGCTGTGTGCTTTTTCTAGTTTTGATTGACTTGGTTGGGTTGCCAGGAGGACATGGAATGGATTCATTTTCTGTTTTATTGTGATAATTGTGAAGCTTTTAAGTCTGATTTCAAACAATTTATTTTAAATAGGATATAAGTACCCAAGCCTTAGATAGGAAAGCAGATGTAGTTTTGTAAAATATGCATACAAATATTTAATTGAGTTTAAAATAAAATGAAGCTATAATGTGTATATATTCAGGGGGATTGTTTGTGTTTGTCTACATTTGCTAAAAGCCATAATCTGTTGAAATACTGAAGAACAATTTGGAAAAAAAAATATAAAAATATATTGAGCAAATGCTGACGAGCGAGTGATATTAAGAAAGTTAGTGTCTCAAAGACAAATCTCAATACTTCTTTGCAGAATGATAGAGATTTCTGGGTTCAATTAAGAGATTATTGTCTTGCTTTTCTTGTCTGCTACTTAATTGTCCTACATTGAGTTGTTTTCTATTATGCCACTCAGGTTATACACTTGGTGTTCACTGTAAGCTCTCTTTTAAAAGTATCTCTAGAGTGTTCAGTTGTATTTTTTTGAACACTGAGACTATCCAGTTCTTTTAACATAAGCTCTTGGGCATCAAGTTGAACTGGAACAATTTTTTCATTGAACTATAATTACTGTTTTTAAGTCTTTGTTGAACCTGTACCAAAATGTTTCATGCTACTGATTCTGCATGAACTTTATTAAAATGTGATGTCTCCTAGCTGAGAGCCGTTTGGCTCTGCATATGCAGAAGCATATTGAACAATGTCGTATACCTCCTTACATATCCCGTATGTGCCTCATCTATGCAGCACAGGCTCTTAGCTCTAGGCGATGGCTTTGGGATACTTGTTGCTGCTTTGGAGATGCTGATGGAAAGGTATTATCTCACTTACCTAATACGTGATATGGCTACAGTTTCTCTAATGGAAAGGAGCCGCCCATTTATGTTGGCCTGAAACAGGACAAAACCAATCACATGTAAACCTAAACTGAAGCTACAAATAGGGAAAATGCAGGCTGAAGTTGTGGAAGCACAGAATTTTGTGATTACTTCAGCATACAGTGATGGGGACTCGGGACCTTGACAGCAGTGGTCCTAAACTGAGATTCAGAAGTTCTCATCAGTTTCTCAGAAGAGCTAAATGCTTCTTTTCGTCCAAGACAGTTCTCCAATAGAGAAGAAATTACAAATAATGAACCTGGATGTATCCTAAACAGAAATAGATTTAATTAAAAAGACCCCACAACCTCCCAGTGAAAAGCCGTGTACATGTAGCAGACAGGCAAGTGCCTCCTCTGGAAATACGGTCCCTATGAAAGAGGAAAGATCTGCCAGAGGAACCGACTCATCTGTCTCCAATTCCCTCTGCCCAGAATCCAGCAACAGCCACCTGTAACATCAGCGTCCAGTAGCAGTTTTCTTACAAAACATGCTGAAATAGGTCATTGTGATGAGTTGACCCTGGCTGGAGGCCAGGAGCCGCCCAGAGCCACTCTTATCACTTCCCTCCTCAACTGCACAAGGAAGAAAAAATGTAACAAAAGGCTCATGGGTTGAGAAAATTTATTTAATTTATTGCCAATCAAATCAGAGCTGAGTAATGAGAAATAAGAACAAATATAAAAAACAACTTCCTCCCACCCCTCCCTTTTTCCCGGGCTCATCTTTACTCCTGATTTCTCCCCCTCCTCCCTGTGAGCAGCACAGGGGGATGGGGAATGGAGGTTGTGGTCAGTTCATCACACTTTGTCTTTGCCACTCCTTCCTCCTCAGGGGGTGGATTCCTCATACTTTTCCCCTTCTCCAGCATGGGGACCCTCCCACAGGAGGCAGTCCTCCAACAACTTCAGCATGAGTCCTTCCCATGGAGGCTTCAGTCCTTCATGAAATGCTCCAGCATGGGTCCCTTCCACAGGGCATAGACCTCAAGGACCAGACTGCTCCAGTATGAACCCCTCTCTCCACAGGGCCACAGGCCCTACCAGGACCCTGCTCCAGCACAGGCTTCCCACCAGCTCACAGCCTCCTTCACGTGTCTCCGCCTGCTCTGCCACGGATTCTTCAGGGTTTTGGGTGCCCATGACGCGGGGAAGCAAAACGAACTCAATATGAGTGATCCAACTTCACTTTATTGCGTACAACACAAGGCTTATATAGCTAAAGAAACATACGTGGCAACATCTCATTGGTTATTCTAAACATATACGGTTACACCTATTGGTCAACTGCCTTGTTGCTAGAGCTCCTGTCTACAAGCTAGCTGATCACGTGCAAGCCAGCTGCTTGTGCCTACGTGCTTCACGTGCACCCCGTCCTGCTTAGGGCTCCTTAGTTCCCGCCTTGCCTGTCTCTACTGCCAGTACTTTTCCATTGTTAAGGCTTCAGTACCACCACAGAGACCTTGCTCGTACACTGGTTCATGTCCTCCCTGGTCCCTTAACCATTCACCCACACTGCTCCACTGTGGGGTCCTCCACGAGTTGCAGGTGGAGTCTCTGCTCCACCATCATCCTCCATGGGATGCAGGCAACAGCCTGCCTCACCAAGGTCTTCTCCATGGGCCACAGGGTAGTCTCAGCTCCAGCTCCTGGAGCACATCCTCCCCCTACTTCCTCTCTGACCTTGGTGACTGCAGGGTTGTTCCTCTGGCTGCTGCCGGTGTGGCCCAGGGTTTTTTCCCCTTCCTCACTCTGTTACCCCAGAGGCACTACCACTGGCTGATGGACTCAGCCTTGACCAGCAGCAGGTCTGTCTTCGAGCTGGCTGACATTGGCTCTGTCAGACAGGGGGGAAGCTTCTAGCAGGTTCTCACAGGAGCCACCCCTATAGCCCTCACCGCCCTTCCCTCTACCAAAACCTGGCCATGCAAACCAAGTACAGTCACTTACCATTGACAGTTGACTGCACAATTGATTCCAGAAATCCAGTTTAGATAGTCTGGTGTAGCCCATGTTATCAGCCGCTTGAAAGGGGTGAAAACAGAACTAATTAGAAATGCAAATACCTGATCGATACCACTCATTTTATTTCCTGTTTGCTTCTGTTGTGAACATTCTGCGATTCCCAAGTAATTTTGAAATCTAGATGTGTAGCTGCTATGTCCTAATTAGCCAGTACTTGCGTCCACAGTGTGCTATTAAACACAAACTGAGAGTTTGTGTTCTTTATCAAGAGGCGCCACACTGTGAATGTGTTATGGAAAGAGACCGGACAAATACCCATGTTTTATGTACCTGATTATATACATAAAGAAGAGTCATATGGGAGGCCTGATACACTTATAGAACATCCATTTCTGTTTATTAACTGAGGCTGTTACCTTTGTGGCTGAGAAACAGGCTCTGCTCCAAAGAAATATTTAACCCTATGCGCAAACCAGATAATGCTGTACATGTTCAACGTGGTTTGTAGGTAATCAATCTCTTTAGGGCTGCTTCCCTCTGGTTTCTCTAAGTCAGTCTTCGCTTTATCCAGGTCATAATTAATAGATTGACTTATGTAAGCAATAAATTAAAACCTCCTAGCCAACAAGATACAGAAATCTGGTTATCAGCTGCATATAGCTAGATAGCCAGCTGTTGCTTGGAAAATAGTACTGAGTCATTTGATACCAATGATTCTACAATGGAAATTTTTTCTTAAAGTTTCATGTTGTGCTGTGTGCTTTGTGAATGGGTGTTGTTATGAAAAGCTATGACAGTGTTCATTTCCATTAAGAGTCTGGGTGAAAGCTTTGAAACCGCTGATGAAGTCCAAAAAGCTCTGCGGGAAAAAAAGTTGTATTTATAAGGGTGCTTCTTTGTAGGTTTATGGGCACTTTAAAAATAGAAGGATTCAGCCTTATTGGATTTCAGCTGTAGGCTGGGAGAGGCATGATGTTATCAGAGATTACAAAATGTTGAGGGATCCTGAAGGAGGATGGCACTGAATTCTAGCGTTGTATTAGCAGATGGGGCAGCTTGCCAAGGCACTCTGTGCAGCTCAAGAGTGTTATGTGTTAAAGAGTTGGAAACAGTAATGATGTCTTCAAGGAGACAAATGGACAAATATACAGAAGTCTGCAAAGCCAGAGCATAATAATTGAATCGATGACTTGACTATGATAAAGTACACAGTAGACAAAAAGGAAGAGGGTTGTTACGTTCTCCTTCTTTTATTGTCAGCTGAAATGAGTCTGGAATGGATCTTTTGGTGAAGGAGTCAGTAATGCCTCCAGTGAGAAACATACAGTTTGCCTTCCGTCAGAAGCACAAGTCCATCATTCTGTTGTGATGTCAGTAAAGAAAGCAGCGTGCTCTAAATCTTTGTGCTTGACTCCTAGGTCTTTGATCGGGGGTGGTGGCTGATGACAAACGGTAGTGCTTGAAAGCAGTTGCTTGTTAAGGAAGAAAACTTTAGGTTTAGATTTTTGGAAAGCTAGAATGGACAGACATCGTGTGGGGAAGCGGTTGAGATCGCTGTGTGTCCACAGGCAGGGAAAGTGTAAGAGATAAAATATGCCAGTACCACTGCAGTGAGGGCAGGATTATTTCCATCATCTCTAAATTTCTTGCTGCTTTGACCAGTAGAAAAAATCAGTTGTGTGAATATTCATTTGTACTATAGCTCCACTACTTGTGAATTAAAGGAAAGCTGTTCTACACATGGGTGCGTGAGGAGGTATCTCAGCGTATGCGTTTCATAGTGCTCCTAAAATAGGATTTGGAATACTCCTCCAGGAAGAAGAAAGAGAAGGGCAGAAGGGTGTGTAAGCACTAACACAGCCCAGTGAAGTAAGGAGCCCGTTTACCCTTCGACAGAAAGCTGTTATGCCTTGAGGTGAAACCTGGCAACCATTTAACAATCTGTAGAAAAACTTGCAGGCGTCTGAGGATGCCGCAGCCGAGTGAGATCACAGGGACTGTTGGGTGGGCAGATTGTGATGGCTGTTTGGACTTTCGCCAGGCATTCTGGTTAATGTTTCTTTATCTGTCTCCCGGCAGCTTGACAAGTAAAATAGGAAGTGGCTTTGCCTTATGGAGAAAAAACCCCATAAAAATATTATTCCTGTATCAGTCACGTAAACTATAAAAGCATAGTCTGGAGAGAAAGAGATGATTTTAAAATGCCAGTTCCCAGCCTTCATTATTTTTGTGAGCCATGACATTGTGAATTGATGGAACAGATCAGGGGTGTATATTCCTACTGTTGCTTTTAGTGAGCTTGAATTTTACAAGGAATATAGAAGAAAAAATTCGTATTAAGCACCTTGGCTACATGACAAACAATCTTGCCTGCAAGCTTGTGCAAGTGGAGTTGTCATTTTAACCTGACTATTTTAGCTGCTGAGTCCACTTCCAAGTTCTTCCAGAATGCCTGGTATTCCTAAATATGTTCCTGAAAATCACTGACCATTGTACTGTTCACATCTTCTCACTCTCTGTGACTAGTACTACTGTCCCTAGTTCTGGTTCTCAGCGATAACTATATGCCTGCATAATTTACTTTTAGATAGAAGGTTTTCTTGCTGTTGATGCTCCATTCTTAGGCACATTTTCTATTTTGACATGTAGATTTCCCACTGAATAAAAAAAAAAAAAGAAAAAGCTATCATTGTGTAATGGGAGGTGACTAGCTACCATTTCTTTTGTATCACCATAGAGCCTGCTGCTTACTCTTTATTTCATGTTTTTATGCAAAGTCTGTTCCATTCATCATCTGCCAGCTCTTCAGAAATTAAATTCTAGAACAGCCTTGTTTTCCTCTTTGTTGAGCACTTCGGGTTTTCTACACTGATGAGTTTCCATCTTCTCATTTCTTTTAGATACCAATTTACTTCATTTTTGTACCATTTATGAGCAGACAGCCCTGTAATTCTCTTACACTTTTTTCCTGGTTAGAAACTAACTTTTAATACTTACAGTTATCTAATTTTATTTGCCTCTTTTCTGGTAAGGTGGAAAACCTGAGGCTGGGAGGGGAACAACAGGGCTTTGTATCCTTCTTTGTAACGAACTTTACTTCTTAGTAAAAAAAAAAAAAAGAGGTCTGCTGAACACACAGAAACCTTCATATTTCAGGTTTCATTCTCTGCTCCCACAGAAAGGAAATGCATTTTCAGCTGTATTTTTATAGAGCAGTAGCTAATGACTAGTTAAATTAATCAGAAATGTCTATTCTGCATGGTTATCCTGGGGATATATTCCATTAAGTGACTGCATTTTCTATTTTAAGGTGATATTTAGAATGTGGCTTAATGTTGTCTGTAAAACTTACTGTATTCTGTTCTGTGAGCTTTTACTCACCTCTTCTACTCTCTATTTTCTACCCATTTTTGCGTCTTGTGTATTGTCCTTTCTAAAATCTGGACTTAATCCTGGTACCAGTGAACAAGGTTAAGAATTTTTTTTTTGGTTTGAATTGTTCGACCTGGAATTCTTGGAGAAGAAAATCAACAGCAAATAAAATTTAATCCATGTGACATCCCACATAGCTAATAAATCTTTAGGGACTGAATTTTAACTATATAAGTAAAGAAAAATTTCAGATAAAATTTTCTCTGCTCAAGTCCTGATGTTACTGGAGAACTGGAATTGGAGAAGTACTCCACCGCTCCCGCAAGTGTACTGATGTTCTGAATTCTCCTAGGAGGAGACAGGATACAGGTGAGGCCAA
Organism: Porphyrio hochstetteri; assembly: GCA_020800305.1. Taxonomy (NCBI): domain Eukaryota; kingdom Metazoa; phylum Chordata; class Aves; order Gruiformes; family Rallidae; genus Porphyrio; species Porphyrio hochstetteri. The sequence goes on from CM036907.1 coordinate 88,295,651, forward strand.
AATTTGATAGGATTTGCAATGAAACAGGATTTTGATGTATGCAGATAAGAAATAGTAAGCCATATGGTTAGCTTAATGCTAAAAATGATTTTGAAAGAGCTACTGAATCTCATCGTACTTTATTTAAGCCACTCCTGTGTGAGGAGTTGGGGAGGAGACCATTGTTTCATTAATCTGGTTTTTGGACTCACATTCAACGAGGTTGTATCCACAGCACCAGATTTAGATCAAGCAGGGCTCAAATTCCACACGGAAATTACTGTGCTCCAGTGATTTAGTGAAAATGAACTGTCAGAAGGGAGACACTGTTTACATATTTTGAAGTGTAGCTCAGAAGCTGAAGAAAACCTTGATGACATTTATTAGCTTATCATTTTATGTCATCCTTCCCTGTCAAGGCAACACATGTGTTCCTAATACAAAACAATGCAGAAGTCAGAGTGGCTCTTTCAGAGCCGTCCTGATCACGTTCACAGTGCAGCTACTTACTGAAGGGTGCACGTAAGCACCTGAAAATGTCGTTGTTGGGTTATACCCCTTCCCCAACCTACATTCAGATAATTCACCAAACAGCTGAGTACCTGCTTAAATCTTCCCAGGTAATTCTCAAAACAATCCATAACGTTTTTTTACAGCAAGGCAATCATCCTGAAGAAGATGCAGGTCACGGGAAAAATAATTCCATGTAAAGACATTGTCTTAGTCTCATGTGCTGCTCTGCTGATGCAAAAGTGACTCACCAGTCCATTTTTGACCATTCCAATAAAAATTTGCCTCCACTTTGGGTTACCTAGAGTTTTCATTCAAATGAACAAGTACTGAGTGGTTTTCAAAACCAGGCAATCTACTTAGGGTTCCAACCTGAATATTTAGAGGTGTTTTTCTCATCTTGTAAGCTTAAAAATGCTAGAGATGATCCCTCAGGAGCTGGAGCTTTGCTTTAATTAGTTTGTATCACACTATAGAAATACACCTGAAGCGTTTGTGATGATGGCTCAGCGTTGTGGGCAAGGACTTGAACTTACTGAAGCTAATGTCAAAACTTTCTTTGGCTTCAGTGGTGCAGAACTGGACTGCAAATGAATAAACCAGCCAGCTGGATATATTGTAGGGAAATAATTATTGCAGACTCTCTGAAAGTTCCTCATTAACACCGTTGTATAGGAACTTTGCAAGCAAATGCATGGAGCTAGTCTCTGATAGCTATTTGTTAGATGAGTGGATTAATAACTCTGGCTGCTGGTTCATGCAGAGGGTTTTCTGGGGGTTCTTTTTGTCATTTCTTTGAAGACTTCAAACAGTATAAATGATTTAAAGGCTTCACTCCACTAGATGGGGAAAAAGATGCTTATAGTGTAGTACTTGCTTACAGTCTGCAGTTATTGATATGATGTAATATTTTTACGCTTGGGTAAGTATAGATTTTGAATAAAAGAATTTAATTAACACTGAATAAATGTTCCTCATAAGGGGAAAATTCTCTAGTTTTATTTCATTAATGTTTCATGCTTCTAGCAGTTAACTACTTCAATATTACCCCTGTTTTTCAAGGTCTGTGCTTTTCTTTCCTTCAGTCTTTCAGTCTGTCTGCTTTCTAAACAGGGTTATTGTTGGGAAGAGATGATCAATGAGAGAAATAAAACAAAGGACAAGGTGCAAAGAATTTTTTATTCTTTACTTGGACTATGTGTAGTATGTGGTGAACATGTGTCTGTGTGCATAAAATGCATGTAATGTGGAAAATTAGGTACTTGGAATGATCTGTGAGATTTTAAAGAGTAGAAAGACTATTTTAAGAAGTCAACTAAAGGAAAATGAATTATTTTAAATAACTAAAGCTAGGTAGGATCAGTCACATTATAAAAGTAATCGTTGCACATGCAAACAACCATGCTCATTTAATTTGGTTTACTAAGGAATATTAGGGTTTTGAGGATCAAAATCCCTTTTGGGATTAGTATTTTTTAAGTTTATTTGCCTATGCAGTACAGTAGGGTTTTGTATAAAAGACTTAAATTCAGGGTATCAAATGAGTGAAATGTGTCAAATGTTCAAAGTGAGTAAGAAATATCTGTTCAAATCAACTGTCAAGCAGTAAGGGCTTTAGTGTGAGAACGCCAGGAGAATGACTGGTTTTAAAGTCTGAGGGAAACATTTTTTTCAGTTTTCTTTTTTTTTTTCACTAACTCAGTAAAATTGAATTACAGGTTTTCAGGCAGAAATGTTAAGTCCCCAGTTTCAGGCTTTCCTAGTTCTCAATGGTCATCTTATAAAGCTGATAAAATTTTAAGCAGCTTCAGGTTATTTCATTCAGACCTTAAGGTCATGCATGCTATGATCATCAACTTTGGATCATCCACTGTTCTAACTGCATTCTTAATTCTCATCTGTCTACATTTCTAACTTAAGCTATTTTTCGTTCATTGAATTTTGTGAAGTGCTGAATTCTTTTTATAATGCCGGTAATTAGGTTTTAACAGCATCTTTTTTAGTGGCCTTGCTCTAAGGAAGGAGTTTTAAACAGTATTTGGAAGTCTTAAAGCAAACCAATGTGCTAGAATAATTATACTTCAATAATCCAGAATGATACCTCAAGGGAGATATGACTCCAGTGTATAATTTGTTCATATATACTTGTCCTTGATGGTAAAATTGGATTAAAAAAAAAAAAGAAAAAGAATAGAAAGGAAGAAGCTGGAAAAATTGATTCTCCTTGAAGGTCATTAATGTTTTCTAAAAAGAAGATGAAAGATGAACATGAAAATCTCGTCATCAAAGAAATCATGCTAGCTTTGTTTTGAATAAGATTTTTATCAGTACAAGAAAAGGTCTCATAATAATAAAACCTAATTGTTATTTTCATCTGATACTAGAAAGTATTCAACAACTGAAAAAAGCCAAAGAGGGAAAAAAGGGGGAAGGAAAAGAAATTTAAAGAGAAAGACAGGGATTGAATGGTACTACAAGCTGAAGGACAGATTCATACTATGTTGTAATACAAAGAAAAGAGGGTGGGGAGGAGGAGAAGAAGGTAAGGTGAGTCAACCAAAACTACAAGATAATGCTTAACTCAGAATTTTTTTCTGTCCAGTACTTGACTAAAGCATCTTTCAAGTGAATGAAAGAAGTTGATATATGAGCAGAAGCTTAAGGTGCAAACTGAAGAGGAAAAGTGAAATTTTCACTGTGTCTCAAGCCCCCCAAAAAGAGCAGAGTGGAAAAAGTCCAGTTTGAAGTTTTTGCAAAACATTCTAACAGTTTGTCTTGAAGGATGCCTTGATGACCAGTCTTTCTAATGACCTTGGTCACTTCAACAATGCATGCAACAAATTTATTTACAGAGTCAGAGGGTCATTGAGTTTAGAAGTGACCTCTTCATATCATTTAGTCCATCCCCCTGCTAAAGCAGTGTCAGCTAGAGCTGGTTGCCAGGGACCATGTCCACTTAGGTTTTAAGTATCTCCGAAGATGGAGGCTCCACAACCTCCCAGGACAATGTGTGCCAGTGTTCTACTATCCTCAGAGTGGTGGAAAAAAAAAAAAAGAAAAGTATTTCCTTGTGTTTAGAAGGAATTTAATTTGTCCTCATTGCCTCTTGTCCTCTTAATGGATGCTCCTGGGGAGTCTGGCTCTCATCTTCTCTTCCATTTATGATGTCATCCCCCTGGACCTTTCTTCTCCAGGCTGAACAGTCACAGCTCTCCATCGTTTCTCATATGAAAGATGCTCCAATCCCTTAGTTATCTTTGTGGTTGCGTCTTGTTAACACATTGTATTCCCTTATCTCACTTCAGTAATCCTGGGGATTACTTCTGTGTACTGGGGAGACCAAACTTGGACAGCACTGCAGATGTGACTTTACCAGTCCTAGGGTGAAGGACCACCTCCCTCAACTTTCTAGCAGCACTTTACCTGATGCAGATGATTGTCCACTTTTAAGTGTTCCATAACCTCGTCCTCCTTCATCAATGGTAAGTCTTGTTTCAGACTTGTCCACAGGTCTGGGGCCTGGGATTCCTGCAGACTGGTCATACCAGTAAAGACTGACGCAAAGCGGTCATTGAGAGCATCGGCCTTTCCGTGTCCTTTGTCAGCAGGGCCCCGGCAACATACAGGCTAATGCTGTGCTACTTACTGCTTGTGTCTCATTTAGAATCTGGAAGGAAACACCTTCGGGCTCTCTTGGTTCTCATCCTCTACTGTAACAGTTTGCTGTTGATGGTGATGGCAGTCATTGCAGTTAATCATTTAATTAGAGTGAGTAGGGACCCAAAGAAGCCGTCTCAATTCCCGCAGTATAGGGTTGCCTGTACCTGTTAGATGTTGCTCCAGATCTCTTCAGTGAGGGCTAGGTTGGGAGTGCAAATACTTGTCTTGAATACAGCAAGACTTTTTGCTGTTGCTGTAATAGATAGTAACAAAACACGTGGACTTGGAGTTACCCGTATCCTGAGGCAGTAGTCTTTAAATAATCTCATTATCCCGGCCCACTGTGGCAAGCAGTCCCTAAATATCCTGTACAAGCATGCATATATGGGTATTTGAGGTTAATGTCTTTTACTGGACCAGTGGTTTAACATCTATTTTATTTTGAAATGGGTCTCATTTGAGCCAGTTAGCCAGAGTGCTGCCACAGCCCACGTGTGAGCTGTGCTTTGCAGTGATAAATGAGCACAACTTGTCTCAAAATCCATTTGTTTTTTTTCTTGCTTGGGTCCCTTTTCAGAATATGATGGGTGGCCTACTTTTGTGGGGATGAAAAATTATTTTCCTGTTCCTTTGTGACATTATGGGTTTTGTAAACTGTTGCACAGTCTTTTGGAGTAGGTGGCATTATTAGGATGGATATTAATTATTTTCAGGCTGCTTATACATCACCTCTGCATGATCTATATTTGTCTCTTGAATGTTCCCATCTCTTGCTAATTATAGGTGGTCTTGAGGGAACTGGCTTCCTAAGTTAAACAGACTAGTGTAACAGATAGTTTGTGAAGTATGTTCGAGTGAGAGTTGATTCATGTCACCTACTTACATGTTCGCAACCCCCAGATCTTTTCACAGTTGTGGGGTGGCCTTATGCTCATGTCACTACCCACCCTCCCATTTGGGAGCAAGCTTCCCAATTCCCCTGCCCTGAGAGCATGTAAATTCCCTTCTCTTCTATTTCCAGGCTTGTGGAGAAACCTGGTTATTTTGTTTCTGCTTTAAGGAATGTCAGAATTTTGTGTCTGTTAGCTGCCTGTTAATATTTTTTCCTCTGTTCTATCCATTACGGGTTTTTTTAAAATCAGATTTAAGCTCTTCAGCAGATTTTGTGATTACTGTTACATCAGTCATCTGAGACTGAGAAGGGAGAGAGCTTGTGCAGGTTTTTGCTGGTTTTCTGTTTTGCTTATCTAACAAAGTCTCTCTCCCATCTTTTCTTTTTTTTTTTGTTCCCTTTCTCTTCTCATTCCTCCCACCTGCCAGCCCCCGAAAATTGGAAACATGAGAGGCCTTGTCTGAGCATCGGATTAAGAGCCAGGAAATCCTGACTCTTTCCATGACTCACTGTGTGTGTCCTTGGGCAGTCTGTTACTATTACAGACAAAAGCTGCACGGAGCACTTGGCTGAAAAATTAAAAGCACAGTGCATGATCCAAGGAGATTATTTTCAAATTGAAATCAAAGCGTGGCCAAAGTGGACAGGAAAGGGAGGCTGTGGAAGATGAATACTGGAGGAGCAGCTTGTTTGTGAGCTGCATAAATTGTCTGCGAAGTGAGATGGCTATTGCTCACAGTAGTTTCTTTCTTTTTGAGGCCTTTGGTTCCATCACAGTGGAAGTACCTGCTGTGGAAGATGACAGACACACAGTCCTCAGTTTCAGAGCTGTCACATTCTTATTTAAAGTGAAGTAGATAAATAAGAGTGATGGAGGAAGACAAGGTGCACAGTTGCAGAGATGAACCTGCACTCAACGTGATAAATCCAATCTTTCTTGGAGGTGGGTTGGTGGTTCAGATTAAATGTATGTAAATGCCTCAGGTTTTTCAGTTTATCTGCCTTTTTTTAAAAAAAAAAAAAAAAAAAATCACATCTTGAAGGCTGTGAACTCTTCCTCTTAGTTTAGAAGGAATACCAGAGATCTTTGGAGAGAGGAAAGGTCTGGGTTTTCTAGGCAATGTCACCTGGAGGTCAGAGAAGACAAATGGGATCTTTTACCCATATTTTCCATGATAAATCAGACATGAAAATAACTACCACAAGTAGCAGAATATAATATGAGAAAGCTGCCCTCTGTATTGCTTATGTGACTTCTTTGGGTAAGACTGAATGACATGAAAAGCTGTTTTCAAGGTGTATTTCCAAGCATTTTAATACAATGTCCATTGACATTATGTTGTTATGACCTGTAGAGGAGCTCCATTTGCTGTGGTATTGAGGGCGGTAGTTTTATATTCAGCTGTAACCTATTTGATCTGGTGTAAGGTAGTTCTTCCATCTCCCCTGACCTCTCGTTCATGTCACCTTGTCTCTTCCCTCTGCTCCTTCTGTGACTAAGCAGCTGTGCAAACACTTGAGCCAACATGGCATGGGGTGGGGGGAAGTTTTCAGGACCATTTGCTTATTGCTTAAACTGCCACCAAAGAAATGTGTTCTTCTCTGGGGAAATACATTAGTGAAGGCTACTAGGGTCTTTGTATAATCTCTGACATTTCCTTTGGTGAGAAAAAACAAAGGCTGTGCTTGGAACAAGGGGTTTGATTTTGAATTATTAAATACCTATGGTTTGTTGGGGTTTTGATCCCTAATTTTGATAGTGGTGATTTATTGAGAGGAAGGTTCTGAGACTTGGAATCTTCTGGTGATGCTAGGGCAGGTAAAAGGTCATTGTCTCAAAAGGTCAGTCCTGCCCCTGCTCCAGTGCCAGAGAGATGGAGTCCATCTGACCTCTGCTTGCAGAGCATTCACTTGCATTTCCCACTGTTGCTGCTCTGTTGACAGGTTGGGATGGGCATCTGATGAAAAAACTCTTCCACAAAGGGTTTAGCTCTGGTTTCTATGCTGTCAGATGTTTGTCCTAGTTCTTGTGATCAGTTTTTACCCCACAAACTTGTGGTGTGGTTTATAGCTAGAACCATGTGGAACTCCTGTGTCTCATTAAATTTAGTCCCCATGTCGTGTATCATCAGTTAGTCAAACTGTGTCTTAAAGTCTCTTTGGTTCCTTGTAAAACCCTCCTTGGAAGGCCAGTTTGTTTTATTACAGTGGCTTCAGGAATTTTCATTAGCTGCTGCATTCATCAAAATTTTCCAATTTTGTCCAAGAGAGAAAGTACTTAGAGTTGCCTGATGCCTGTGAAGAGCAGGAATCCGTAACCCATTTATGAGCATAGATTTGAGCCCCACAAGCACTTCACCACATAATTGCCTCCCTTGGACAATTGAGTTAAATGGAGCTGCTCAGAGCTGTTAAAAAATGTGTGCAGAATCAATGATAGGGGGCCAGGTTCAGCCTCTGAATAACCATGTGCTTGTTGATGAAGTCATTAGAATCAGAAGGATGTGTGAATTTGTCTCAGGTCAAAATTGTTTTCGTCAGCATTGTTTACAAAGAGATAATCCTCTGTCCTCTGTCTTTTTCAAACCTTCCGTACTGTCTTGCTGGTTTAATAGATGAATTTCCTCATGGGTGACTACTGAAAAGAAATACTTAGAAGGGATGCACCTAAATGTACTGAAGTCAAAGATAATTGTATTAAACCTTCCTAAAATGCAAAAACTCATTTAATACCAGCAAAAAACACCCATCTAGTGTAGAGAAATTGCATCACTACATTCTTCATTCAGTTGTTCCACAGACCACAGGATTCACAGTGGAAGACATAAGAGACTTCCATATAGTCTAGACAACCATTTCAGTTTCTTAAGATATCTTCAGTCTAACTTTTGACTTGAGTCAACCATGCTGGGAGTTCCCACAGCTGAGGACCTACGCTGCAGACAGAAAGGTTTACATGTATCTCTGTAGTTAAATTTTATTTATTTTTTTACGTTATGTTCTACTCTTACCAGAAACTGTCACGGCAATAAACGAAGTAATAATAAACACCATACCTCTTGCAGCACCTTCCCTCCATAAGCGTTTGCTTTGAAAAATCATTGCTTTATTTACTTTTGCTGTTGTATGAATTTAATAGTACATCTTGATGTGAACAGGTTTAGCCTGCAGGATTGGGGTTTGAGAACAGTCTGCTCTTAAAAAAACTCTTTAAAGCTTTTATCGTCGATTATCTTATTGTTGAGGGAAAGATATTCTAGAGGTCGTGAATATTGTATTTTCTTATGAACCTTCAAGGTCAGTAACTCTTCTTTTTACTAAGAAAACATCTGTTTTCATGAGTTTTAGCCCTGAAATGGATGGTTTCGTCTTTTCATCTGACTGCTGCTGACAAAAGAATGTGCTCAATCCCTAGAAATAAAAATCAGTTTGAGCAAGTAATGGCTGTAAGGATCGTAGAGGCCAGAAATCCACACTGTAAAAATACCTAATATAATTTAAGAGCTCAAATCTCACTGATAGTGGCCTTAAACTCCTACATCCTTTCGAGGCTTTGAAAATGTTTTATTACCCAACCAGCATTAAGGAGTGAAACTGCTGTTTATTGAATGCCTAACCTTTTAACAGGCATCCTGAGATTGTACCAGAACAGGATGACCCAGGACCAAAGGACATCCGTGCTCAGACTGCATGGAGTGAATCACAGTGGGCAAAGACATTCTCCGACATACTCCTTAGTTGTGACCTGGCATTTTCTTTTGGGTGTACCTCTCTCTCTTTCGCAGGGTACAAATGAATGCCATATTTGAATTATTTTCCCTTCATCTTCTTGGTTAACACTTTAATTACAGCCATATCATCTTCCAAACACCTGTTTCCACTTTAACTCAATCCTAATCTCTTGCCAAAAGCTGAACTCTGGGGTAGGAATGCAGTAGTCCCAATAAGGTGTTAAAAATAAAATAGTAGTTGATACTTACATACCCATTTATATACACAAACAAATTAATCCTCATACCTCATGCAGAGAGGTATTTATTCTCATTCCAGTTTTAACTGCCAGGAAGCAAAGAGAGAATTTAAGCAGCTAATTTTTCAAACTTGCTTTTTTCCAGATATCAAAAGATAACCCAGTGAAGACACCTGTTCAAACTATCTAGTTTCAAAGTATTGCTTAACAGTGCCACACTCTCCTTTAATCTCCTCTACCTCACTCTTTTGAGTTACGGTAGAATGACTGTTCAGACTGTATTAACTGCATGTAAATGTGAGCCCATAATCAAACACCTCTCATTAAAAGATACATTTTATTTCTGTTGTTCTGTAATGCAGCCATTCTGTGTTGTGCTTCCTCTGCTCCCTCCTCACATCTTCTTAGTATTTCAAATGATATTTCAGGTAGCGTTTGGGTTTGATATATTCAGCAATGGATGTGTACACAGGAGATGACCATGTCTTACACTGTGACACCAACATTGTGTATGTGACAGGATATCCCAGTGGTTTCAACATCACTGTGTGCTCTGCTGAGGTAGCATCTGCTAAATGAGACTTTTACAAACAACTTTGTACTGTTTTCTGTGGCATCTCTAACTCTAAAATGTTGCAGCCAATGAAGATACCAGACCATTTCTGAGCTTCTTAGACTTTCTTTTTGGATACAAATGAAACACAGTTCTGAAATGAAAGTATAAATAAATTGGAACTTCTCCTGCCAGGCCATCAGTAGGGGGGAGCATTAACCAGAAGCAGTTAGTTTGTTTCTTTGCTGCCTCTGGTTTCGAAGCACTTCACCACAATAGTTTTTAATAGAGCTTTTCCTGACAGTTTAGAGAAAGAGTAGGTGAGTGACCTCTGGTGCTGCTCCATAGTTTCTCATGGCAGTTTTACCTGTCTGTTGGGTTTTCTATAGCACCTTGGTGTAAGAGAAGCTGTCTTACTAGTGGTCCCAAACAAACCCTTAACAGGTAGCAAAGTTTGGACAAAGAGAGAAACATGACTGTATTGCTATTACATTGAGACTTGTGGAAACCTAAATAATTTTTTTAGTTGATTCTTGTATGATAACCTTATTAATGCACCACACCAATTACCTGCCTGGTTTATTTAGTGCAAATGCTTGTCTACGCTTCAGTTTTTAGCAAGATATCATTATGTTTCCAGTTTAGTTCTCTTCAGCTTTCCACTGTTCTGCTTCTAAAATAGAAATAATCTTACCCTGCTTTTTTTTTTTTTTTTTTCATATTAAGAGCAGGGGAAAGTGGGGAGGAAAAAAGACAAGAAACGTAAGCAAGAAACAGGCACCTCCAACCAAGCCCTGAAGGCAATTTTGGCTTGAAAATTTTACCTGCTGCTGCAGCTGGGAAGCAAATAATTATTTTTGTTGAAATCTTGCTTTTCCTAGGGAAACAGTGTGAGCAAATCTGCATGGGAACTTTGTCTCCTACTGTAGTATACGAGCCATAGCACAGGCTGGAGGTAAATCCTGACTGACAGAGCATTGTGCAGGTTTAGGGGAGAAGGATGGGTTGGTGTGAAGAAAAAAATATTAATGGTAGTGTTTAGAAACAGGAGAAAGTAGATTTGAGTTAATGGGGTGAATGGAAGTGCTAGTTTATGGTGAATGGATGATTTGAGCTGAAAAAATAAGCTGGTAATAGAAGACTGTATGATTAATTTTTTTGGCTAGGATGATCCAGGACTTAAAAGTCACCTTCCTGTTTTCGAGCTTGCTTCAATACTTCATGACTAATGGGACAGGGCAAGGAGAGGAAGGAAGGAGACATTTGCCACCTTAGAATCCAGCTGAAGGTGTTACTGTGTGGCACAGACCTAAACCCAGTGCTTCTCTTTCACATTTGTTAGCGCTCCCCTCTCTTTAAGGCATAGTACAATGGGAATGCAGTAACAGGGTATTTTGCTGAGAGAGGATGCTTCATAAGATACATTGCAGAGAATACCATCAAAGAGGATGTAATTGAGGGCAACGGGCACGCGAATGAGCCGAACATCTCAAACCTGGACAAGCCAGCATCTCATCAAAGAAATAAGTGCAAGGTGTGCTGACTCAGCTCTGATCTCACACCTCACAGCCACCATAGCTTATCAGTTTACTTTTGAGAGAGGTCATTTGATGATACTGTCAAAGAGAGATGATGATGTTGTTTATTTGGTCCTATTTAGTCCCTCACGAATCAGGTACAATTTACTTGCTTCTTGGTCAATAAATCCATATCTCTCTCTATCTAGACCTTTATTTTAAAAGGCATCAGACTATGCCATGCTTGACTATTGTTGACGCCAGTCAGTTGAAACAGATTCCCAAGAGTGCAAAGAAATCTAGTGGTATAAGAACTGCAGAAACACAGCAGAGCCTTAGATGGACATGACTTTCAGGTGTTGGCCTGGCGTGAATCCTGTGGGACAGCAGGATGTCTGTGCGGATGCGTGAAACGGCCAGCTGTGTGTTGGAGTGCAAGTCTTTGGAAGGGTGGCAAACACGGTCTTCTCTGATTCAGCCTTTTGCAACACCTTTTGTTGGGACAAAAAGATTCTTAGGAGCTGCATTGTATGCTCCAGTTGATGTGCCAAGGGTTAATTTCGTCACGCGTAGCTGTAGGCTTGCTATGCCTCGTTTGTTTGAGGTTAACGTGTGCCTCCCAACTGCTCTTACATGTATGTGCTTAAAAAAATGTCTTTTCTACAGCAATTTAAAACCATCTGATGCAGAAACATCTGCGCTGCTCAGATTGCCTGATTAGTGTCAAGTTTGACATGGTCATTGCTGCAGTAAAAACCAGACATCATCTGGTGTTGACTAAGAAAGTCATAAATTCTGTGGATTTTGTAGCCCGGTTCCTGTTGGATCAGTAATTACAATGCAACATTAGTACTAAGTTCCATCCCCCACTGTGGCTTGTATCAAAGAGAGAAACTGTACTTAAAACTAACAAAGGTAAATAATAGTGCTGTTTCTGTGCCAGTCTTAATGATGGGTACCAGAAGTAATGTCTGCGGGGGAGATACATGTAGTATAGGCTAATGAGGAAAGCTTGGCAAAAGACAAAACTAGCAAGTTTTGGGGCTTCTCATATCTTGATGTAAAGAAACAAATGATTAATAACATTATCAACCTTAAAAAAACCCAATCAAACAAAAAGAACTTTCCCTTCTTTACACATAGAATTTCTTGATGTAAAATTAAAAAAAAAAACCCCACATTTTTCTTCATATAAAATAAAAACATGCAGAGATTTATTTTCTACTGTTTTTGCAGCTGCTTGTAGTTTTCTCTCTAAAGCTTGGGCAAGCTTCAGCATGCAACCATTAGGTTTGCAAGGAGATAGCTTGCGGTGCACGTGCACAGCCTGGGACTTCAGAGGCATCTCTTGCTTTTTCTCATTTATCTCTGTCACATTTCAAATCCAGCTTCATTCTTATAATAAACTTTTAGGAAGGGTTAGTTGAAAGTATGCATGGTGATTTATAGATTTTGTAAATCCTGAAGGGACATTACCAGATTGAGAAATCATATTTAAAAAAATAAATCCTTGCTTTGGTTACAATTAATTTCACTAGGAATTGAATGAGAGGAATCTAATTCTCTTTCTGCTCAGTTGGTTTTGTTATATTTTATATCTTTGCCAGCTTGAACAGAAGAAAGTGATTTATCAGAGTGATGTTCTAATAAGTTTCTTCCTGCAATGAAAACTGGAAAACCCACAGACCTACAGAGTCCTTCACAATGTACCGTAGAGGACTTGCCTTTCCCCAGCCTTCTAGAAGTGCTGGTAGAATTTGGCTGTTTAGATGATAGGTCTCCTGAAGCAAAGTTCTCCCTACCTTCTGTTTCCACCTCTGTTCCTCTGCTTCTGCGGTAGTGTAGCACTGACCACAAGTCCCCTGGGTGAGTGTTTCCTCAGTAACTTTGTGGATGACACTAAGCTGGGAGGAAGTGTCAATCTGCCTGAGGGTAGGGAGGCTCTTCAGAGGAATCTGAACAGGCTGGATCAGTGGGCTGAGTCCAATGGGATGAGGTTTAATAACGCCAAGTGCAGAGCCCTGCACCTGGGACATAACAACCCCATGCAGTGCTACAGGCTTGGGGGAGACTGGCTGGAGAGCTGCCTGGCAGAGAAGGACCTGGGGGTGTTGGTTGACTACCAACTGAATATGAGTCAGCAGTGTACCCAGGTGACCAGGAAGGCCAATGGCATCCTGGCTTGTATCAGAAATAGTGTGGCTAGTCAGTCTAGGCAGGTGATTGTATTCAGCAGTGGTGAGGCCCCAACTTGAATACTGTGTTCAGTTTTGGGCTACTCACTACAGGAAAGACATCAAGGCCCTGGAGTGTGTCCAGAGAAGGGCAGTGAAGCTGGTGAAGGGGCTGGAGAGCAAATCATATGAGGAGCAGCTGGGGGAGCTGGGGTTGTTGTCTGGAGAAGAGGAGGCTGAGGAAAGACCTTATCACTGCCTACAACTACATGAAAGAAGGTTGTAGAGAGGTGGGCGATGGTCTCTTCAGCCAAGTAACAGGAGATAGGACAAGGGGAAATGGCATTAAGCTGTGCCAGGGCAGGTTCAGATTAGATGTTAGGAAAAAGTTCTTCACTGGAAGAGTTGTTGGGATGTGGAACAGGCTGCCCAGGGAGGTGGTTGAGTCACCATCCCTGGATGTGTTTAAAAAATGGGTAGATGAGGTACTTAGAGATATTTTTTTAGTGGAGGACAGGAATGGTTGGACTTGATCACAAAGGTCTTTCCAACCTAGTGATTCTGTGAAATACATTTCCTATAAGACCTTAGAGCTGCTTGAAACACCTGTCTCTTTGAGATGGAAAATTCCTTGCAGATTCATATGCTGAAGAATGACCTTGACCTCCTGTGGAGTGAGTGAGGTAAGAGTCCTTCACCATGTAGTCCGGGACGTGCAGCACAATGCTGCCGTGTTTGGCTGCGAGAACATTCTGGATATATTTCAGTTTCTGTCTCTGTTGGAATTCAAGCATGATAGTGATAGTCATGAAGGCTTTTACAGTGACTCTAGATTTTTAGCTTCTTATTTAATTAGATATTTGAAACTTGGTTTGCCCAACTGTGTCTGTTCAGTCAATCTGTAGGATTGTAGTATTGTTTTAGTGACCTTTTCAAGGGACTAACTGTCCTTTAGTGACAATTTTGTTTGAAATCGTTTTCCATAGTAAAGTATTTAAGACTTACCAGCCTCGTGGTGTGAAGTGCTGTGAGCACAGGCTGGTGGTTCCTTGGTTTGCTTAGTCCAAAAATGTCAGGATGTTGCAGAACATCCTTCCAAAAAAAGGAAGGATGTTTCTATAAAAGCTATTCTGAAGTATACTCAAAACCCAACATCTCACCGTGTTGCATGTTGTGCAACTTTCCCAGAAAGGACCTGAAACAATTATTTTTGACATGTTGTGATAAGTGGCTGCCATTGATTGGCAGTGCAGGGCATATCAGAGCGGCCAAGTCTACTTACATGACCTCTGTGGCATACGGGAAGCAGGCACACAGTGACATAATGTTCAGCTACCATCTCAAGAGCCTGGATTGTAGAAAAAAGAATTAAACATCAGTGTAATGAAGGGCAATTTTGCATCTGGAATACAGCCAGAGAGTTTGCAGACCATCTTAAGGCAAGTAAATCCCGCACTGTAGAGGTAGGGACATCTCTGGCTTCTCTTATTCTTCGAGTAGTAAATATTTCCTTTAAAAATGCCTTTGCATGTCCCAGGAGTAGCCTTGGAGTTGTAGGGGCAATATGCAACAGCTTGGTAGCATTCAGTCTGGAAAAGACAGCTGCTTTTTTATGGGTCTGTGGATTCAGTGGGGGCGAGTGTAAATATAGAGTTAATGTTCTCTCGTGTCTCTTCTCATCTAATGCCATCTGCTTTGTGTCCATTCATTCACACTGGTGCCAGAACGTATTTCTGGAACAGGTTATTTGTGCATCAGCAGACTTGGTCCCTGACTGTTAGGTGAGAGTATGTAAACTGTGCGGTACGAGGAGGCAGGCAAACTCTTAATTTTTAGTGTGGCTGTTTATAATCAACCACTGCCAACAGTTGCTGTTCCACAGGGTAATTAATGGTAACAGATATAAGACACCTCTGCTTGTGGTGGTGGCGCGGGAATGGGAAGAGCACGGTAGCACCTCAGAGAAGGCAGTATTGCTCTGGCTCCTCCATCCTTCGTCAGCAGCTGTGGGAACCACAGACTTTGAGCAGAGTTTATCAGAAAACAGATGGTGCATGTGCTTTAGAATCATCCCACTCCTTGACCTGTCTTTATTTTACAGCAGTGTAAAATAAAAGAAGGCAGGATTATGGCCTTCTCTGTGTATTTGTGCCCATTGTTGCTGTAGTTGTGCCAGTGCATTATTAAATGCAGGAATTTTTTACATGTAGTCTCAGTTGTACTCACACAAACATGCTAATATGTCTTCCTCTCATTATTTTTCATGGTAAAGGTGTATTCTGTGTGCAGAGCATCTTGATTGCACTACAGCAGTAGTATTAGCACCCGAGCAGTTGTATCAGTTGTAATTGTTAAGGCTTAAACCGTAACACTCAGCATTAGCCTTAGCTTTTCTGGCAATACAAATCGCTGTGAATTAGACTTTGCTTTGAGCCTTCGTGTATACTTGGTCTTCCAAATCCAGCTGTATATGTGGAAGGAAACACTGTTCTTGGCTTTTCACTCATATTTCCATCAGAGCCTGGTCTCTCCCCTGTGATCTCCCAGCAGAATTGCTTGTGCAAGCCCTCTTTAGTTTCTTGGATGAGTCAATCTGGTTAGTGCAGACCAGAATTTAGCATCCCACTCTAGTTTCCCCAGACACCAGGTAGAAAGTTTGATATGGCATTTTATGGGAAGAGAGGAAGAGTAACTTGTGACAGAAGGGGTACCACTGACCCTGTGAAGTTAGCGTCTTCCAGCAGCACAGCTGGATCTAGGCACAGAGGTTGGCCCACAGCTGTCCACATGTTCTTAGGATGGCTATTCCTTTCCTGTGCTCACAGATGGCATGGCATAGCTTGATTACCTGTCAGCCTTGAGTGGAAATGATTGTAGGCTGTAGCCTCACTGGTGCATAAGCAACGTTTCCTCTTCAGTCGTTCAATCACGGCTGGTTTCACACTAGCACACGTGCAGGATTGAAGCATGGGCATGTGCTGATGTACAGATTGTCTGCTTGCAGTGGATATGATTTAAGACGTCAGCGTGAGTTGTGTTCTTCTGTGTGAGGTAGTGTTTAAAAATCGGTCTAATGTTCGAAGAAGACAACTGTCTTTTATGTGGTTAAGCTTCAGTTTTGAATCTCGTAGTGAAGCTTTGTTCTTTGGAGTGCAGTGGAAAAGCAGAGCCAGAGCAGTCATATTTCAGGAAGCGTTTGCAAGTTTAATAGGCTCATTTTCTTCTGCTGAAACCAAAGCATATGTAACTACTTTCAATCCACTATTTTCCTTTATAATTATGCAGGAGTCAACAGAAGTACAAGTTCCTCTCTAACACTTAAGAGAAATTCTCTAGTATGTCTTTTATCTACTTCTGTGCAGTTCCTGGAAGAAACATAAGTATTAGAAATTGTATGTCCTCAGCTTTGAGAGACATACATGGGGATCATTATTTATGCACAATTCACTTGTTTTGCTTTAAAGAGAATACAAGCATCAGAACAATTTAAAAGTTTGTGTTAGAGCATGGGAATCCATCTTTTGGCATACAGGTTGTTTTCCTGTTTTGTTGGAATAAGGATCTGGCTTCTCTACTGGTCCTTAGAGCTGATTGAAAGGTTGAACTTCTTTTCCTTTGCTTAGCTGAGAAAATAATTTTCTCTTAGCGTTGTGTTTCCTCTGTCTGTTGTCAGCTCTACAAGATAGATTGTATACACTGGATTTGCAGATTGCATTTCTTTAAAATGTATTGTTTATTCCCTGGAGTCACTCTTCTAGTTCTCTTAGAGCAGTCCGCTGCTCTCCCTGCTCACCCAGTGCTACCATTTGGGTAGAAGAGACTTCTTTCCAGCAGCTTCTACCATCTGGAACTACCTTCTTTTATCTGCCTACTTATTCAGTCTCCATAGCTTTTAAAATAGTTTCTGAAACAACAACTTTTTCATTCACCTGTTACTCCTCCATGTTTGACTCTGTGACTGGATGCTTAATGCAGGAGGAAATGCCCATACCCCACTGTTCTTCATGAGAATTTTATTGCATGAAGTCAGGAAAAGGCTTTGAGGCACAGCTTGATGAAACACTCTATAAAACAAAATGCTATTAGAAAGTTCCTGTTGTAGTTTTGCGTGGCTGGGCTCTGGTGGACAGGGGGGTGCTGCAGGGGAGTTTCTGCAAGAAGCACCTAGAAGCTCTCTGCAAGCCCCAGAAAGCAAACACCAGCCGGCTCAAGGCCACCAAGGCCGAGCCCATCAGCGATGGTCACAACACCTCTGGGCATCACTTCCAGGGGAGAAAATCAAAAGCAAGCAGCGGCTTTTTGCCACCAGAGAAGGGAGTGAGAAGATGTAAGGAACGAAGGCACCACAGAAGAAGGGAGCGAAATCATGACTGAAGTGAAGTCTGCTAAGAAGGGAGGGGTGAGGAAGGTGCTTTAAGATCTGGTCGTGCTTCTCATTACCCGACACTGGTATCACTGTGTGCAGTGTAATAAATTAGAGAGTTTCTTTCCTTTATTCTGTGTTGAGTCTGTTTTGCCCATGGAACTGATTGCGGAATGATCTCTCCCTGTCCTTATCTCAACTCCTAAACCTCTCAATATATATTTTCTCCCCTGTCCAGCTGAAAAGGGGAGTGATGGAGTGACTTTGGTGGGCATCTGGCCTCCAGCCAAGGTCAAACCACCACAGTTTCAGAAAGACTGAAACCTATAACCCCATAACTACCTTCTCCCTACTGAAAGAATATTGCCAGCTTCTTTTTTTTGTATGTTACAATGCAAGTGTTTTCACCAGCATAGTGCTGCTTTTCCACTCGCGTGTGCGTGTGTATGTACAGAACTGTCACAGAGTCGCAGAACCGCTGAGGCTGAAGGGCCTCTCCAACCCCACCACTCAAAGTCCAGTTTTGGTCAGGTTGGAATATACAAAAGACAGGTGGAGATTGCACGATTTCTCTGGGCAACCAGTTGCAAAGTTCAACCACGTAAGTACACTCTCTGTCAGAATGTTTTTCTCACTCCTCTGTACTAGTCCCATGTAGCCTGGGGTATGCTTAACAGTTTTGCATTTTCCCATTTTCCTGGGAAAGCTAGGAGGGCACAACTTCTAGAACTGAACATCACAACTTGTCCTGGCTCCGAAAGCTTTTGATGAAGTTTGTCGCTGTTTTATTGTTTACAGAGAAAATTGTTTTGTGAGATATATCGTTTGTATGTGAGTGGTGCTCTGCTGCTGCATTGATGCCTCTTCAGGTGCTTGAAAATGTGGAGTTTCTGCTTGGTCATTATCCAGAGGTCTTAGCAGCTTCTGTCTTTGTGGATACTAATGGGGCAGAGTGCTCAGATGCATTTGATACTCTGAGATAGAGTAAGATTCTCATTGTCAGAAATAATTAAGATAAAATGAAAACGAAAGTCTCCTGTCATAGAAGTAAGGATGCTAGAGTACAAAAAGCAGTTCTTACTCACAGATTAATATTAGCTATTCTGAGTGCTTTAAGAAGGTAAGGTCAATCAAAAATTCTTTAATAAACTGATTAGATAACTGATTTATATTCTGAATTAGTGATAAACCTTAGGTTGTAGGTCAGATAGCTGTTCAGTGTATTATTCTTCTTTAAAAGTGGACTAGTAGCAGCTGGAAGTGCAGACTTTTCTGAGAGACATGCTACTAGACCTGGAAGAGACCAGTAGTTGTCTGTCTTGCAAAGTATCCTAATGAATGGAGAACTGGGGGAGAACCACTTGGCCTCACTTTCACAACCTACAGTAATTCATTCATTACATAGAACATATGGTCTACCACTGTTCAGAGATCCAAGAGCATATACAGTAACACTTATGATAGAGAAATATTTTACGTAATTCATATTGAACTTTGGATAAGATGAAACTTGACAAGTGGTGTATTTTGTTCTCAAACATCTTTGTGTGTTGCACGTGTTTTTTAAAGAGCTTATGATTTCCATGTGTTATCCCTCTTTTGTTGTCTGTGTCAACTGTAGGGATGATCTAATGTGCTCTTTTCATTCACATTGGTAGTAAATATAAGTACAGGCAGTGATAAATGATTCCTTTTGATGCTTTTCAATTTATTGGACAGTAGGGGAGCCTGACAGTCTAGCGAAACATTATGTTGCAAATAGACCTCTCAAAGGAGTGAAAAAGTGTATTTCATGCATTGTAAAATGTAGCAAGTATTAAAATTAAACAAATATATCCACTGGAATGAATTTTGTGCATTTAGACAGTTACTGCTTTTCTTGGTTTTATTCTTCCTTGCAATGCAAGGACAAATTTCTCACCTTGTCAAAGTCAATGGGAGATTTGTCTTTGACTGACTTGGTGCCAGGATTTCATCTCTAGCCTGTGTTACTTATCATTCTTCTGCATAGATAAGATTCTACCTTCGTTATTAAATATGCATTTGTCTGTATTCGACCGAGCGACTAAATCATGACAAAGATGACAGGCATATTGATTTTCCTTTCATTTTATGTCTTTGAGGGTGGGAGTCTTTGGCCTAGGGATAAGTTTCCCTACATGGTGAGTAGTCTCCAGCTTTTACAGTACCCCTTGTTGGAAAACACAGATTGAGCTGAATGAAAACACTCAGTGGAAATATATCAGTGTGGTTTTCATGGGAAAGCAGGCAGCCTTCCACCCTGGATGTCTGGTTGTTTGCTGTGTCCAATTTTGCCTGCAGACACGTCTGAAAAGTCATGTTCTGTGTGAAAATTCCTCTTTCTGAATTTTAGTTCCAGTTTGGAAAAAGAAAAGAGTTGATTGATAAATGTGGAGATCTCAGTTGTCTTATGTGTCTGCACCCTTCTATGTAGTGACTTGCAGCTTTCTACTAGGTTACTGCTGTTAGTGTTGGACTAGCAAAAGAGATGTTCAGGAATTGAGATAATTTGATTTTTTTTTCCATTCTTAACCAAGAATTGCTATTGCTGTGTCCCATTCATGCCTTGTTGAAGCCTGCTTAATTTGTTGCACGCTTTCTAACAGGCATATAACTCTCTCCTAAACATTCTTTGTGCATAGGATCCAAAATAAATGTTTTTACTCTGCTTTGCTCTCTGTTCTGAACACTCAGTGATATTTTAAGCTTCAATTAAATTCCTTCTGGTTGATTCCTTCTTGCATTCTTTAGTCACAGTATCAAGTAACGTGATGATTGAGGGTCAGCTCTGAAAATCCAAACTGGTAATTGATGGTAATTTAAATTTTCACTTGAGTGACTGTTGAAGGGCCTTGGATAGAAATAAAAAGGGGAACTGTATGTCTCATATTTTTTCTTGTGCCTTTTGCATGGGGTAGGAGAAGCAGTTTATAGTTCTAGAAGATTGTTGTGTAACCTGGTAGTCTTTCTTTTTTTTCCTCTTTTTTTTTCTGTCCCTCTGTGGTGGCATCTGCCCATCTTTTTTTTTTTTTTTCTCTGTCCTTGTGATCAGCAAAGTTGCCAATTGAATATCTGAACCAATCTCCTTGGCAGATATGAATCTGGACATGTAGTTGTGTTTCCAGTCAGCTAATGTTTAGCTTTATGACTTGGCATTCCACAGGTTCTGAGGAAGGCTAAACAAAGCCAAAACCATGCAAGGGAAATTGCTGCATCCATGTGACTGAGAGAAAATGAGTTGGGACACCAGAAATCCTCTTTTATTTGATAGATCACTTTTCCTCTAAATAGCTCTTAGACATGACAGTCCACTTAGTGCACTAAAAAAAAGAGGTGTATCACTTGCTATCTTCTGATCATAAACAAGTATTTGTCTTCTCCCCTGGGGCAGGGTTCTGGTACCTAAAATGTAAGGCATTTTTTCTTTATGACTTTGGACTTTTCATCAGATCTTTTCATCCCGACTTTGGAATCAGGATTTCACTTACAGTGACAGCTCTGTTGTAACAAGCTAATAGTTCAGCGAACCAGGGGATGTATCAAAGATTTGATCTAAGCTAGGTTCAAAACACTATCAAATAGCAGTTTAAAAGTTAGACAGATGAACACTTTGTGCTTTGTTATTCTGGGGAAAAAAATGTTTTGATGGGGCAGTGCAGTGCTTGAGCAAAAAGAGGAAGCTTGGGAACTTTTAGGAGAAATATGTTAAGTAGAAAAAGTGGGGGCAAAGCAATACTGCTCTCAAATATAGCCTACGTTCTCATTACATTTGTCTTTTTTTTTAAGTGAAAAGATGATTATAATACATAATTTCAGTTAAGACAATGAAATATCTTTGGTTTACCTGGAGTTTTGAGACTAATCTCAGTATTGTTTTGCTTCCTTTTACAGGTTGCCTTTTTGAAGATGTGAAGAACGTAGATACCTGTGTTGAAAACTATTCAAATTATTTTTCAGCAGAAATGTACAGATAACTTCCAAAGGTGTGACTTCTAGGAAAAAAAATCCACTGGCAATACAAACCAAAATGGGAATGTAATGTGTTACTCTTCATATCTGAATGTGTTTCAAAACCAAAGACAGAGTTAACTTTTGCATCCACTACATTCTTAAAAGTCATTTTAAGAGTGACTTACCTGTCACTCCTGTCACATCCAGCTGGGATGATTGTTCTGATCTCTTCATTGCCAAAAAGAAATTAACTGTGTATCTGAATATTAATTTTATGAGACAGTTCTTGATAGTGACTTATATGTCCTTAGGAAAACTCACAACTGGCAGCAAAGAGAGGTTTTAAAATATTTAACATCATGGATATTAATGTAAGTTCTTTAATTTCTCTGTTCTGGTAAAGTTAGAGGTCCAACTTTAAAATATAAAATCTATTTCTTGTCATGTTTACATGTCTATTATGTATATTGTTTACCTTCCTTCTTGAGAGAGTAAGACAGCTTCTGTATTCCCACAGCTCATGTAGATTTTTTTTAATTGATAATGCTTTGGAGAATCAAGGTTTTATGTTTACTTGGAATAACTATTCCTTCAACCTCCAGAAGGAGCATGTTTGTCAAATCTGGCCTTGCAGAAACTGCTGGAGGTGAAAGATACTTGAGGCAGGTCAACACAGATTCTCCAAATTGTCATTCTCTGTTGCTCGGCGGTCTCTCGTGGGAGCAGCAGCACATTTCTGTGGGACACAGAAGCTGGTACCATTTTCAGTTTTGGAGCAGATTGCTTATTTAGTTGACAGCAATTTTTCCCTTCCCTTGTCCAAGGGAACAGGATGGTATAAATGCACCAGCTGAGAAGCAGAAAAGATGTCTCTTGGCATTTTTGCCTCAGTTCCTGCTCATTGTCATAGACTGCTCCTGAGCTAGGAGGAGGCAATCCTTTAATATCAACCGTCTCTCTTGGACCCCTCATCCCTCCAGGGTGTTATCCCATATCTGCTTTGCTTATCTGCAGTTTTCTTTAAACAGCTGCTGTTGGCAAATCAGTCAGGTCTGTCCTAGTGTGACAAATCTTGCCTAATTCTCAGGATGTATAGAAAAATTATCCAAACAAACAAAGGGTAGGCTGGCTCTTGCAAAGTATGCCTTTAATCTCTTAAAATAAGAAGATGCTACCTTGTTGGAAAGCAACATCTTGGGAGAATGGATTCAGAGGGGAATATTCTTGTTAGAGGAGTTCTGTGAAAATTCCTGAATTTCAAGGAAAGTTAACATGCTCTTTACTCATGAAATGATCATGATGTAGGTAACGACCCTGCAAAGTGTTGGATATCTCCTCTGGGTTTTACACATGCAAAGACAAGTAGCTGAGGCCTCCCAGCACCCAGTCTGGAAATCATTTTTTTCTGCTTTTATTGCAGTTTTCAGTGTTGAAGGAAGAACATTAATTATCTGAGTTTTGTTTTCAGGGACTTAATTATCTAGTTCCAAAATATTTTGTATCTGCACCAATGTTCATTCATTTTATGAATAAAGTAACTTTTCTAAATCAGTTTTCTGTTTGTTCTGCTTAGTATCTCTGTCAGTTTCAGCTTCCCAGAATATGACTTCCCAGAATATGACTGAGTAACTTGCTGAGTAACTTGGAAAACATTCTTATCACACAGAAATACTCCAAATTTAAAATTTTTCCAGCCTGTGCAAATGACTTCTGTTATGGTTTTGCATGTATGGAGCAATCTTAGGTCAGAGAAAAGTATTCCTTGAGGTTCAAGCTCTTGTCATGTCCTGACTCATTTGGTGTTGTGACCAGAAATGTGCCTCTGGTAGCATACATGGTTCCAGAATGATGAGTACAGATATTTCACTGGGAGTATTTGGGGGGAGAACCCTCCCAGAGATGAAAGATAAATCAACCCCATCCTACCTGGTCTCTCACTCACCTGTAGGAGCTAATGGCTCCCATCATCCTACTAGATACCAGTGCTGCAGCTGGCTCAGGACACAAATCCCCACAGTGCTAAGCCAAGTGTGTACACTTGAAACATCAGACTTCAGGAGCTTGCCCTCTGCTTATGTGTGCTTAAAGCTTTTCCTTGTTCTTTTTTACCATATATGTTGGTAACGTGGGTCTGTCTGGGGTGGAGTTAATGTTCATAGAAGCCCCTAAGGTGCTGTGGTTGGGATTTCTGACACCAACAGTGCTGGTACCACCCAGATGTTTGGACTATAGCTGAACCCTCTCCTTTATTTCCCACTCTGCCCTGACCTCCCCGCAACAAATAGGTTCAGGGTGGGCAAGAATCATAGAATATCCTGAGCCAGAAGTTAAGCAGGGGGGACATGGCTGGGACTGCTGACCTGAACTGGCCAAAGGGACATTTTGTACCATACAGCAGCATGCACAGCATTAAAAAAGGGGGGGGTAGAAGAAGAAGGGGAGAGAGGAGTCTCTTCCAAGGTGGTGGTTGCTCATAGAATAGCTGGGCATTGGTCTGCTTGTGGGAGGTGATGAGTTACTGCCTTTGCATCACTTGGTGGTGGGTTTTTTGATTGGATTCTGCTTTGTTTGGTTTTTTGTTTTCATTGTTTTGTTTTTTTCTTTCACTCAATAAACTACCCTTGTCTTGACCTACAAGTTTTCTTGCTTTTGATCTTCCTGTACTCTGCCCCATCATGCTGGTGGAGGATTGGGAAGGGAGGGTGAGTGAGGGGCTGCATGGGTGCTTAGCTGCTGTCCAGGTTCAGCTCCCTCAGGTTGGAACCAGAAGTTGTGAAGCCTGCAAAAGAAAAGGAATACCTCTTTCTGTTCCAACTGCCTCCCTGTTTGGAGACATTTTTGTTCCTCAGGTTCCCAAGGGCTACAATTCCCTGTCTTTATCTGTTGGAGGGACAGGTCAATTTGACAGCCTTAGTGTCATGTTTTCCTTTCATTGATTCCAGCTCTGAGACCTCCATTAACATTTAACCATTGACATTATTTGGAAAATATCAGACCACATTTCATACTATATAAATGCCTTGGATGAGTTTCCATTTGAAAATAGATTTCTTTGTCCATGTTCAGAAAAAGAATTGGTTTTGGTACTCTCCCAAGTACCAGGTACATTATTCAGAACTCCTGTTTCTGAAGACAACTTTCTTGGCTTTTTTTTTTCTCCTCCTATTTCTTATGTAATGTTTCCTACTGAGCCAGTAATGGATTTGAGGTGGGACAGCTTCATTTGACACTTTCTTGCATTCTGGCTGCTTTATAACAGGGAGACTTGGCTGGTTTTTTCAGGATGATTTTGGCAGTGAACGAGGGGCTCTCATAAACAATGGGCTTGGGTATTAGAAAACTGGTTGTCTTCGCTTCAAGGCTCCATCCTTGACCTTTTACCTATCACAGCTCTTGCCTGCATTTCTGTCTGCTGAATAGCGTGGTACTATTTGCTTGTTGAAATCAGCATTTCAAGAACTTGTGAAGGTATAAAGTAAAGTGTGCACCGAGATAGGAGTTGGCCTGGAAGCTGTGTTCATAGAAAGTGTTTGGTCCTTCTTACCACATGTCCTCTTTCCCCAACATTTTGTATATCTGGTACACTCTGCATTTTTTAACTGCAAAAGTTTTCTTAATTTTTGTTTTGTGCCAGGCACAGCATTATTCTTAAAGTAATAATAATAAATCAGCAATGACGATTAGAAGTCCCCACCTCACGTTAACTGAGGTAGCACTTCCTAAATAGTGTATGGCAACAAGAAGGTACTAAGAATGTCAGGTTTCATTCTAATAGTCTGTCAAGTTATAAAGGTGGGTATTGGTGTGGTGCAGAAAACCTGCCTGTCTGTCAGACTGGTACTGTTCTCACCATTAGCCACAACAGACAATGACATCATTTCTGCCATTAACGGGTCACAGGGCAATTACATTGGTGTAAGGCTCGTTACTTCTTTTAAACAAGTTTGATAATTTAATGGGGGCAGTTAAATCAGTACATCACGTTGAGTCCCAGTGGGGTTATTTTCATTCCAAAATGAGGGTGGCTTTCTAGCTAAGTTTTAATCCCTGCTAGAGTAGGTTAGGATAAACTGAGTACTAGTAACAAATGGGTTGATCAGGGATCAATAAAGTATTACTGTGTGAGTTGAAGGGCAAGTTCCAGCTTACCCCTGTTTTGCTTTTCTGTATAGAACAACTTTAATATATAAGGAGTGACTTTAATTAAACTTTAAAATAGATGTTTCTGCACTCAAACATGCTGGGTTTAAATGCAAATGCTTGTCAGTAATTTTCTTTCTGTTTTGCTGCCTTTGTTTTTGTTCCTTCAGAACATCACTTTGTGGTTTCAATTTCAAACTTTGCATCCTTTCATTACTCTCCCAGCCAACTGTGCTCCGTTATAAATGACAGGTAACTTGTTTGAGGTACCACATTAGCTCATCAGCCTCATTCCTTTTGGTTTTCCTCCACAGGTTTTCTTGCTACCATTGAATCACTGTCAGAGAAAGCACTGCAAAATCTGCAGAACAAATTGCAGAAACGTTGAGCACCTCTGTCTTTACCAGGCTTTGTTGCCTTATTCTTTCGGAGCAGGCTGAATTGCCTCGTAGCAAATGCTGTGGAGCGTTAAACAATGCTCACGAGGTACTGGGAAATTTGCTTGTCCACATGCTAATGGCTCAACAGCAATGTTCTGTGTGGCACAATACCTGGTTGCAACATTAAAGCGTGGCATTTTTCTTACTGTGGACAGCAATTGCTGTGCTCAGATCCCGTGGTACTGTGGTTCAGTGTGTTCAGGTGGCGTTCTCATAAATATGGCAGCAGCGTTACAGTCTCCCGGCTGTATTGTATTCAGCGGCACACTCTTCATTCCCATCTGATCGTCTCACTCGTGGATTGTGCAGGTCTCTGTACTGCCTCCTTAGCAATAGATGCTGCTTCTACCTGCTTGTATTCAATGATGACAGAAATGCATATCAGTCTATCATTGTAGACAATAGAAAACTCTGTTTATTTCAAAATATAAAATGCCATTTTTAAGCTGTGTTCTAGGGGTTGGAAGGGACCTCAAGAGATGGAATCCAACCCTCCTGCCAAAGCAGGGTCCCTAGGATGGGTCACACAGGTAGGCATCCAGACAGGTCTTGAATATCTCCAGAAATGGAGACTCGACAACCCCCCTGGGCAGCCTGTCCCAGGGCTCTGTCACCCTCACTGTGTAAAAGTTCTTCTGCATGTTGGTGCAGAACTTTCTGTGCTCCAACTTGAGGCCATTGTCCCTTGTCTTGTCTCCACTAACCACTGAAAAGAGGCTGTCCATTTCTCCCTGTGTCCCACACTTGAGATATTTATAAACATTAATCAGATCCCCTCTTTGTCTTCTTTTCCCCAGACTGAACAGTCCCAGCTCACTCAGCCTTTCCTCATACGGGAGATGCTCCAATCCTTCAACCATCTTCGTAGCCCTCCACTGGACTCTCTCCAGGAGATCCCTGTCTTTTTTATACCAGGGAGCCCAGAACTGGACACAATACTCCAGGTGGGGCCTGACCAGGGCAGAGTAGAGGGGGAGGATCACCTCCTTTGACCTGCTGGCCATGGTCCTTTTGATGCACCCCAGGATCCCATTGGCTCTCTTAGCCACCAGGGCACACTGCTAGCTCATGGCCAACCTGTCATCCACCAGGATCACTTCCTCTGGATTGCAGTGCATCTTATTAGTCTTTTTCTGTGACAGCCAGGTATTTTGTGGTGCAGGCAGGAAGGCAGAGCTGCAGATGGGTCCTCAGTTTGTGTGGCTTGGCAGCTCCACCAGCTAGGGGCTTGTGAAACAGATTTTACACCTTCATTAGTGGCATGTGTTTCCTCACTCTTAAAGCTATGACTGTATCATAAAGGTCATGACTCTTGTGTCAGCGACAGGGTCATTTGCTCAGCAGAGCAGCTGGGAAAACAGTCCCTGTGTGGCCATAAACTGAGTTGCACCAATGAGAGGCAGACCATCAAATACAATAAAGCTGCTGTAGCTGTCCTGACTTTAATGGAGCCATTGCAAATATATATCAGCCGATGACACGCAGTGGGGACAGGAGGGAGACGAAGTGTCTCGTCTTCCCCTGTCAGTCCCACTTCAGCATATAGAATTGATTTGGTGCACGTATAGAAACAGGGCTGGCCATGACAGAGAAAGGCCTGAGACAATGTCTGGACAGACATGGAATCAGTTGTTGTCATTGTGCCATCATAGCAGGAAGGCTTAGCACAGCTCACGAGTGATAGTGCGGTAGAAGGACACTGGCTGTATAACAAGAAGAGGGGAGAAAAATTCAGTCAGTGCTCTGTCAGCTCCGCATGGCATAGTCATAGATTAATGGGCTTGCTGAGTGCCTCCACGATGCAACGGCCCTGCACTCAACTTCCTTGCCAACTTTGTCAAAAGTTTCTGTCTGTACCTAATGGGAAGCATGACATGTAACGATCCAATCACATAGTTAGTGTAGCCTGTTTTCTCAGATTACTAGACTTGCCCTTTACCAGGCTTTGATTTATGTGGACCTATTAAGAGAAGGGCAAGAACAGTACTTTGTTTGAGCTTTGATAGAAAACAGAGGTATGGGACAATTTACAGCTTGTGCTCTGGTGCTGAAAAGGGGTTTTGCAAATTTCTTGGAAGAAATGTTCTTAAACAGGTGAAGCCAAATGGAAACGCAGTAAATTAGGAGTGCCTTTTAAATTAGTAGCTACTGCGAAGAAGATACGAGTTGTTGTTTTATTTGATTCACAGTAATTATTGAGATCATATTTCGTAGTTGAAATGCACAAACACAGCTTGACTGTTGCAACCTCTTATCTGGAGAGTACAAAGAGCAGTGTCTGTTCCGATCCAGCAAACACAGCTCTGGCAGCTCCGGCAATTCTCCGTGCAGGTAAGTAAACACGGCGTGAGCGAGCCCAGAGGAAGACAGTGTGACGGAGAGAGAGCTCTGAGAGATGCGTGGAGGGAAAACGTATTAACCACATGCCTGAAGGAGATTTTTTCCTGTCTGTAAAAGTGCTTTTCAGATTGCCACAGGCATGTGAAGAAGCATCTTGGTGGGTTGGGAATTTTGGAATTGGCGTCAGAATTTGCAAATGAAAACGTATTTCCTGGCCTGTTGGATTTTTTTCAGTTATTGCCCAGACTCAAGAGAACATTTTGGCCTATAGAAACGCTGATTTATTTTACAAATATTTCCAATTACCCTGAGATTTACCAGGGCATGCGTTACAATCTGTACCTTCCTCCTCTCCTAGATTTTGACACATGCTCAGCAAGAGTCACCATTTACACAAGAGTATATTAGCTTTCACCAGATTCAGAAAATTTTTTGTCTAAAGTAGAAACTAGTAGTGCTTTGTTGTTATAGTTACCAGAAGACTAGTAAGTAAAAAAGACCTCACGTGGACTATTTGTTTTGTTGCGTATCATTTCACATTTTAAAGTGGGTATTGGTCTCTTATTCTACTAGGCAAACATTCCATTATCAGCACCATTTTTATTTGGACCATCGAACATCCTTCTAAAGGATTTTTGAAAGGGCTGGATTTCAAAACCTGTAAGACTTGTCCATCCGATCACCTGTTACAGCTGGCACTCTTCCATGGGGTTCTGCCCCATATCAATCTTTTCGTATCCTGATCCACCCTAAATTTAATGAGTTTGTTGGTTTGTTGTTTTTTTTTTCTTTTGTGCTGCTTTCCTTACTGAAAACCTGACCCGGAGCCTCACTCTAAGATAAGAATATTCAGATTTCTGAGATAAGTGTGTCCCTGGCTAATTTACACCCATTTATTCTTGTTGCAACAGCATTCTTTAATGTAGTAGGTCTTTTTCTTCCTGGGTTCTTAAACCTCATTCTGTGTTTATGGAAAAATCTTGTCTCCTTGAAGCTCGTTTTATTAATAGTTTCTTTCCCAAAGATAGACCTTGTGTTCTACCAGGTTCTGTGTCTGTTCCACTTTGAATTAATCTCCCTTGTGCACAAGGTGTGTTTCTTAGCAAAGTGACATTAATGCTTCCTCATGTCTTTTGGGAACACCTCACTTCATGCATTAGTGAGCGTTTCTCTTTTTTCCATGTCTGCAGGACACTGGTGGTTCATAGGTCAGGCTTGATGGGGTTCTGAGCACCCTGATCTACTTAAAGGTGTCCCTGCTTACCGCAGTGGGGTTGGACTAGATGGCCTGTAAAGGTCCCGTCCAACCTAATGCATTCTATGATTCTGTAGCAAACACCCATCTCTTCTTCCTTTCTGTGGAGACCCAGAGAAGGCCATTATGCACTGGCAGAAAAATCCCGTTATTTTGTAACTGTGCTGTGTATGATTGAGCCTTTCCCTAGGTTTCCTAATCCTCATCTTTATTTGCAATGCTTCTGACTGTCACACATCAGCAAATGTTCTTAAGTGCTTACCATGTTTCTCATGGACCAAGCCACTGTGCCACGGTCACTAGTGGAAATACTTGTTTAGTTCATAGGCAGAACTACTGTGCTATTCCTTCCGGTCTGTTACTTCTCTTCTTGCTTTCCACTGAGTGGTTGAACACTGGGGGTTCAATTCAGACTTCATCAGGACTCAGGATCTCAGTGCCATTGCCCATCCTGATCTACCAACCAGAATCAACCCTTCAGCTGCCACTGACACTCACTGGACCATACGTGTTCCTGACCATAAAGGTAAGACAAATGCTCTAGTGAATGGAGCCCCTCTGCCTGCAATAGGCAGGTGTTGGTGTATCATATCAGCTATTAAGTAAAACTTGCAGACTGCCTTGTCCTGTTGCTTGTCCATTCAATTTATTTTATTTTATTTTATTTTATTTTATTTTAATTTCCACATGGAATTCTGGAGCAGATTTTTAATTTTAATGTTTGGTATAAAGAGGATGTCACTGCAGTGACCAAATGCTCCTGTAAAACCACAGTGTCACATTGTGTCCCTTCTGCTGTGAATACCACACACCGCCTGATGATAAACTGGCACCAAAGTATAGTAGTGGGAACAAAGCACTGGTCAAATTGTAGTAGTTGTTAATGGAAAGTGTTGCTGCTCTGAGCTCGGATGCTTTGATGTTTTAGCCTTGATAGCTTTGTGGCTATAGACAGGACCTGGGAGATTTGTATTTGTGCTCACTGAGTGTATAAACTGTCAAAGAGATGTCTGACAGACTGCTGACAGATCTGTGCTTCAGTTTTTCCCTATGTAATGTTATTTCTATCCCACTCTAATAATCATGCTCTGTATCCTATGGAAGCTTTTTTTACCTACAAACAATTCAGATCCACTGTTCTGCATGGTATGAGTTTGTCATTGCTGTGTGCAATCCATAAACACCCCTGTCCTGGTTTCAGCTATGATGGAGTTAATTATTTTTAGCAGTGGATGGAATGCCATGTTTGGGTGTTAGGATGAGAACAGTGCTGATAGCACCCTGATGTTTCTAGTTGTTGCCGGGCAATCAAGGACCTTTCTCAGCTCTGCATACTTCCTTACTAGTGAGAAAGGAGGGGACGTAGCCAGGACAGGTGACCCGAACTGGCCAAAGAGGATATTCCATGCCAGTTACGTCATGCTCAGTATAAAGGGGACTGGGGGGAAGAGGAGGAGACAACGCCAGGACGGGCGGTTTTCTGGGTACGGGGACGGGCTCTAAGCTGTGCGGCCTGGGTTCTGTGGTTTGGTGAGAAACTGCATTGTGTATCATCAGTTTCATCTATTTTGTGCTTTAAACTTCTGTTATTGTTATATCTAGTTTTCGGTTATTGTTTAGTAAACTATCCTTATCCCAACCTGCGTGGTTCTGGTTTCTAGGTTGTGGTTTATTTTCCTCCTTTCTTCCTTCCCTTTTCCCCTTCCCCCAACTTTCCCTCCCCCTTCCTTTTAAAAGTACAAGCGACTGTGTGGGGTGCGGCCCTCGGCCGGGGCAAAACCACGACAGCCATTTTGGCGCCCAACGTGGGGCACGAACGGTTGGGATAACGGTAGATCTGACCCTAACTATCGCAATTAAGATAAGCACTGTTGTTTAAGCAATCTCTGGTCACGATGTTGTGGTATTTATTCACAAGGCTGTGGCAGCAAAACCACCGCATGCTGTATACAATCCTGGCAGGATTCTTTACTCTCTCAGGTCTGCGGCTCCCGTATTTGTTCCCATACTTCATTATAATGTATTTTATGATATCGGTCTATGATACAATAATATCGATGATCATGAGTTTAAGCTGGTACTTGTATGAGGTTTTGCTGTCCTGTCCATTCTTTGGACAGGGAGGGGTTAATAACAGCAGCCAGTATGGTGGGGGCACTGCTTTCTTTTCCTTTGGGCTAAATGCAACAGCTCTTAGGGCAGTTTTTGAAAATCTTCAATATCTCTGGGATATTCAAACTAGCATTTTGCTATTGGTAGGTTTGGGGCAGATGGTTCAGTTTTTGTTATATATCAAGCATAGGTTTATGAATACCACTGAAGAGCTTTCTCCGAGACAGAATAATCACGAGTGGCAGGGCATGTGGCAAAGTATGGGCGAGTACCTAGGTACTTTCTCACGCCCGATGGTTTGGAACTTCACTCCTGAACAGCTACAAGACCCCGATCAAGTGACTGCATACCTAAAGAAAAATTGCTGTAGGTTTCCCAGAGATGGACACCTTACTGCACTGTGCTGGGCTCTGGCCACTATTTATCAAACACTGCTTGATAGCAGGCAGCACTGTCAGCACTGCCAGCACTGTGAGGGAGAAGGGAAAGGAAACAGACTGGCAGATACTATAGCTGCTGCAACCACTGGGGCTGACACTGCAGCTACTGCAACCCCTGTGACTGACACTGCAGCTACTGTAATCTCTACAGCAGACACTGCAGATGATCAGAAAAACCAACCCACACCAGTGTCTGTTGCTCCCGTACAAAAGAGGAAATGCACAAAGAAATCAGTTCGCATAGTGACGGATGATGATGATGATCAACCAGGGCCATCTCGAGGATATCAGGAGGAGGCAGAACCAGAGATTGTTACCCGATCCCTGACTTTGAGTGAGCTGCGTGAGGTTCGAAAAGATTTCACCCGCCACCCAAGTGAGCACATTATCACTTGGTTGCTCCGATGTTGGGATCACGGGGCCAATAGTTTGGAGTTAGAAGGCAGAGAGGCCAAGCAGTTGGGATCCCTAGCTAGAGAAGGAGGAATTGACAAAGCAATTGGGAGGAGGCCGGAAATCCTCAGCCTCTGGAGGCGACTACTGTCAAGTGTGCAGGAAAGATATCCCATAAAGGAATATATTACATGTCAGACACCCAAGTGTAACAGCATAGAGACAGCTATCCAGCACCTGAGAGAATTAGCTGTACGGGAGATAATTTATTATGATCTGGACAATTCACGGCTTCCCGCTGATCCCGATGAAGTCCTATGCACTCCAGATATGTGGCGTAAGGTTGTACGAAGTGCACCAGCAGGGTACACCAATTCACTGGCAGTAATTGACTGGACTGATATGGATCCACCAACCGTAAATGAGGTGGCCTGCCGACTCCGGAAATACCAAGACAATGTTTCCCTCTCCGTCATTGCAGCAGTAGAGAAACTGGTTCAACGACTTGACAACAATGTGTCCAACTCCCAACCCGTATGGAGCAATGTTGCAGCTACTGGGAGAAAGCGTCCATCGTTCCAAGAGGGAGAATACACACCACGACGTACATTGTGGTTTTACCTGCTTGATCATGGAGAGGACATGAGGAAATGGGATATGCAGCCCACCTCAGCCCTTCGAGCACGAGTAAATGAGCTGCGGGGTAAAACATTCGCACAACGAGATTCTGCCAGGAAGAAGGCTGCACCAGTTTCTACTGGGCAGTTCCCTAGACCAACTGGAAGGCCTACCTATATGTCTGATGTGCCTGATCCTTTTGAAGGGACCTCTAAGTCCTTTATGCAACCAGTGGAAAACAAATATGATCAGCAGCAATAGAGGGGCCCTGCCTCCAGCCAAGTGGTACGCCACAATTGACATTGCGAATGCTTTCTTCTCGATCCCACTGGCGCCAGAGTGCAGGCCACAGTTTGCTTTCACCTGGAGAGGCATCCAATACACGTGAAATCGTCTGCCCCAGGGGTGGAAACATAGCCCCACCATCTGCCACGGACTAATCCAGAATACACTGGAAAAGGGTGAAGCACCAGAGCACCTGCAGTACATTGATGACATCATTGTATGGGGCAACACAGCAGAGGAAGTTTTTGAAAAAGGAAACAGGGTAATTAAAATCCTTTTAGAAGCCGGTTTTGCTATAAAACGAAGTAAAGTCAAGGGGCCTACGTGAGAAATCCAGTTTTTAGGAATAAAATGGCAGGAATGCGTACCTCAAGGGGATTTGATTTTGGGTGAGAATAGCCAATATAATTAATAGAGTAGAAATTATAATAATTGCCAAATAACCCATTATTGTATATTCATTATTGTTATGATTGCTGTATGTTGTACCATAGCATTATAGCCGGAGTCATACAAGTTAATGAAGAATGAGTGCCATGATGATGGAACTAAAGCCTGGCCTCTCAAGAACTTTTTTTTTTTTTCCTTTTTTTTCCCTTTGAAAATAAACTCTGACCCACAGACTATGAGCATGGACCATGCCAGGTGTATCAGTCAAGAGCCTGAGATGCAGCATGCAACGAGCCAATGGAACATACAATTATTCTGAGAAACTGTTACGACAAATGGAGCCTGAAAATCATGGATAAATGAACTCAACAACTTCAGAGGGATGATTCACAGACTGAGGGAATAAGATCTGTATGCACGTATGTGTGCATACATGTGTACATACATATATGGGTGTGTGAAACACGAAACTGGTTGTACCCAAAGAAAATTGTTGGATCTGGTCATGACGTAAATGGTATGGAATAAGGGGTGGATAATGTCCTGGTTTCAGCTATGATGGAGTTAATTATTTTTAGCAGTGGATGGAATGCCATGTTTGGGTGTTAGGATGAGAACAGTGCTGATAGCACCCTGATGTTTCTAGTTGTTGCCGGGCAATCAAGGACCTTTCTCAGCTCTGCATACTTCCTTACTAGTGAGAAAGGAGGGGACGTAGCCAGGACAGGTGACCCGAACTGGCCAAAGAGGATATTCCATGCCAGTTACGTCATGCTCAGTATAAAGGGGACTGGGGGGAAGAGGAGGAGACAACGCCAGGACGGGCGGTTTTCTGGGTACGGGGACGGGCTCTAAGCTGTGCGGCCTGGGTTCTGTGGTTTGGTGAGAAACTGCATTGTGTATCATCAGTTTCATCTATTTTGTGCTTTAAACTTCTGTTATTGTTATATCTAGTTTTCGGTTATTGTTTAGTAAACTATCCTTATCCCAACCTGCGTGGTTCTGGTTTCTAGGTTGTGGTTTCTTTTCCTTCTTTCTTCCTTCCCTTTTCCCCCTCTCCCCCAACTTTCCCTCCCCCTTCCTTTTAAAAGTACAAGCGACTGTGTGGGGTGCGGCCCTCGGCCGGGGCAAAACCACGACAACCCCAGAGGTGACAGACCCTTCCTCTCTGCAGAGGTGAGGTAAAAGACGCCTGTTGTTCTGATCTAGTTGCTTGTTTCTTTTAAATAGACTCCCTGCTTGATTTATCTGTTAGAAGAGGAGAGTGACAGAAGCATGCCTTGGAGGAGAAGGTGTTTGGATTTCCTATGGTCCAGAGTTTCTGCATGAGATCCCTCCATGACTGGAGAGGCCATGGTGAGAAGCTTTTTCTCTTGTGGACAGTAGGATAACTATCCTGGGACCAGGTTTTCAGGTATCTTGAAGTGAGCACTTTGGGATCATGGACTTGATTCAAAGCTTCATGAAACAGCAGTACTGACAGCAGGTGCTAGGTCATTGACATATTTTATTAAAACTTAGTTGGAAGGGATTTTTTTGCCAACAAATGATGTTAAAAATGTTATCAGTTGAGTATACATTGCCCGATTTCCACCTTGTCACTAGTAGTGTTTCTAAAATGCGGACTACATTGACCAGCCAAAGGTCTGGTTCCTCTTTCACCATGATGTTCTGCACTTGTCTGCCGACACTTAGAAGTGTTTGTTCTTCCTTAAGTTCAGTTTCAAGTAACAATTCATGCAAAGCTAGTGTTGTTCAAAAAAATGCCTCTGGTGGCCTGACTTTATGAGGTGAAGGATGGATGGATGAGTAAATTTTTTCCAAAAAATCTTTGATTTGCCATGTGTTTTGTATATTAAAATGTATCATGGATTTTATTACTGAAATACATGCACAGCAAATGTCTGGGAATGCCATGTGTGTCCACAGCTGCAGAAGATAACCCAGGCTATTATTAGTTATTAATTTAATATGATCCTCTAATCAAAGATGATACCATCATGTGCAGAAGGACACATGCCAATTTTCATCTGGTATTTTCTGCCTTGAAGATTTTTGCCACATAACCTAAGCATGATTTTAAGTTTGTGATGATGTGTATGAAAAGGCTTTTGAAGGAAAGCATTAAGGGATTCTGAGCTTACCGTGTGTTTAGACAGAGCCTTCTACACAGCTTTAGGGACTGGGCTTGCTCCTTCTAATAATACTCTCTCGTACATGTGATTTCATGAAGAATTTAAGATTCAAGGTCATACATGAGCAGTCTTCATACTGAGATAGTTTGTTGATAATGAAACATAGTTTTGACTTTTTATCCTTCTAATGAAATGGCCTTGCACACATTGCAAAACTCTGGTAATTCATTTTACTGTAATTCATAAAGAGAATAACAGGCAAGCAACAACGCACTGGGGTGTTTTATTAGAGGATTGAGGGCTGTCTTCACTAGGTTTTCCAGATAGCTTTTCTCCTTCTGTCTGTGTTGTTGTGTCTCAGAATTGCATTGCTTTGGTACCATCTCACTTCTGCAAAAGGCAATCTTGTTAAATGTGTTCCCGAATGCACTGATGAAGTTATAACTGTTTGGCAAAGGCGTGGAGACGAAGATGTCTCTGTGAAAAATGAGCCTTGTCAACAGAAAACTGATTTGTGATCACAAAGTGTGGACAGTGTGGCCAACGTTGTATTACCTGTTTGTCTCCCACTTTCAGGTGTACCCACTGTCCTGAGGGAGGTGTTACATGGCAGGAGCATCTATGGACTCTGTCAGCTCTTCTTCACTGTCAAATTACATCAGAGCAGAGACTCTTTTCATCTCGCAGCACTTCGGTTTTTGCCCAGTGTTACTGGACATCCTTGGGCTTGGTGGCTGGCACTCTGAGATTTGGGCAGCTAGGGAGTTTTTCTGCGTTGTACCTGTCTCCAGCTATGTCTCTCATCTGCACTTATAAAACAGGAGAGCAGCAGAGTCTAGACTCGAAAGAGACTTTTGTAGGGGGAAATGTGGTAAAAACTGTGAGGTTTAGGGTAAGCTGTCAAGGATTTAATACATAAAATAGGAATTTGCTCTAGGCTGTTTGTAAAAGAAGGCCTTATCTTGTTCCATACAAGTAGTCGCATGGCATTTTGGCACGCATGTGAAAAGCGTGTCTCCCAGTGTCTGCTAGGAGAGCATATTATTTCCTTCTCTTAACTTGTAATGCATTTACCCTGCCTGTGATTTATGTAGCCAGGAACAAGAACGGAAGTTCCTACACAGGGGAAAGGATGGGCTCCTCATACGCTAGAACTGTTAGAAGCTAAATCTTCCAATCTTTAGCCCACCGGATTGCATTTCTAAAGAGGAAGTTTTAAACCTGTTTGTACTTATTTATTAGCTTCACTACTGTGTAATTTCTACCCTGTTTTACAGCAGCTGATACCTTCCCGTATTTCTCAAGATCCCAGGGTGTTTATTGTAGTTGCAATAGTTCTCTCCTTGTGATCAGCAGAGGAGCTGGGCTTCTACAGCAGACAGAGACTGCAGATCTCTTTTAGCCAATGAGCCATTAGTTTATGCCAGCCTAGGAAATCCTGCTTTCTGTTAAAGTGCAGCAGCTTATTTATACTTTCACAGAGTCGGCACTAAGAGTATCCAGTCTTCCTGAAATGTGTGCTGCTTGTTTTCTGCTGATCCATCTGTTTGTTTGAAAAACAGCAAGCTAAATGGGTTATGCATTATGGGTGTTGCTTTGATGACAGATTTGGAATTTCCTGCTTTGGATAAAGGGGCAAGGATTAGCCTTAAAGATGGAATTCCACCTCTGCTATCCAGATCTAAGGCTTGCCTCGCAAAAGAAGGAACAAACCTGTCTTTGAGAGGGATTCTAAGGGGCCCTTTTTCTGAGGCAGAAAACCTGCACTCCAGATGCTACTCAGATGTAAGTTGTTGGGTTGTCCCTTCTCTTACCAGCAGCTGATGAGACCTAGGAGGGGTTCTGTCTTTCCTTGTTGCCTTTGTTTAATCTGAGTTTGATTGTATTATTGGGGCTGAGCATCCTACTGGTCATTAGGAAGCGTATGTAATGCAGGAAGGTCTAACAGAAGTGCAGAAAAGAAATGCCCTGTCCCTTATATAGGTGGTATCAGACAAACTTTCACATATTTGCTGATGCTGCCCCGCTGCTTGAGAGGCCTGCAAGAGGAACACCACCTGAAGAGTAAGGCAAGGTCCTAAGGCAAATAGTCGTTAAACAGGTTAGAAAGCTAAAGTGAGCCCTGATGGCTGCAGGCATTCTCACTAAAATCCTCCTTGATGGGTTTTTTCCTTCCTTTAATGCTATGAATGCCCCATGCAAACACTCCTATGTCTGTGCAACCTGTGTCTCATGTCAATAGGAGCTTGGGCCTCTAGCCTCTGAAAGTAACACCAGCTTTCTTGGGCAATTACTTGCTAGAAATGGCCCTTTACCGTGCTAACTTGTAAAAAAGTATGTTTTAAATTACCCCAAAGGAAACTTTAAAAGGTAACAAGCAAGGGTGAAGGGGACAAAGAGAGAAGAACTATATTAAGACTTCAGCTCTCTGTGTTCTGCACATAATGGAGATAAAACAACCTAAACCCCCCTTCTCTCTGTAGCAGAAAACATCCTTCAGACCGGGAGCCACTGTGAGGAAAGTTTAAATAAACCAGAAATAGACTCACTGGAAAAAAAATAAAGTTGTGAGCAGGCTCTAATTTCCAGCATCCTCATTCAACTCTGAGGCATCTGAGATGTGTGCAAGCAGAAGTCACCGCAGCCAGGTCCAAACCCATGTTGATTGTCACTTGTGTAGGTGTTATAAATAAAATAAGAAAGAAAATGGCATTTAAAACTTAATTTAAAAAAATTAATAATTTCCCACTAAAGTAAGGAAATTCCAATTAGAGAAATACCCAGAGTCAGAGGAGCAATGCTGGATGCCGTAGGATATCTGAGCCCCCAGATGACAAAAAGTTTCTAATTCAGGGCCAAATAAAGCCCTCATTTACGCTGGCATGTAGCCCCAGAAACTCTTTTTGCTTTGTCTGGGTACTTGAGTCTTACCCCTATGTAACTGAGACCGTAAATGAGTCCTTAAGAAGCTTTTTGCTACCAAGAATTCTTGTGGGACCTTCTCATTATTTAAGTTCTTTCCTGAATAATGAACAGGTAGAGGCAGTAGGGAGAAAAGACCTGCCATTGTAAACCAACAAAACATCCTAGAACATGAGGATTATGCTTTCACACAGATACCACTAATTAAGAAAGTCCTTATTGTTTACCTCTGACATGTATACCCACTGAACATTGGGAGCCCAGAAGCTCCAGATTATTAAGAGTATGAATGGACTTCATTACAACATATAGCGTTGTGTTATTCATGTGGAGGCTTTTCAGAATTGTCTTTCAGTAACTTCTTTCCAAGTGTAAGTAAAGCAGATACCTACAGCTGGACATTTCTGTAGAGTATTAGGTATGTTCCATATGAGCGTGACCTTCAAACACCAGCTTTCATGGGCGCGTCTCTTGTGGTTAGCATGATAAATGATGTTGCGCTGGCTAATTAAATCAATACATCTCATTAATGTCTTGCATTCCTGAATTTCTTGCCACTCTTTAGTCCCATGGATCACCTTCTGTATTTGCTTTACTCAGACCAACATGCAATCTTCTTTCTCTCCGCAGAGATACAGCAATTCCAGTACCCTCCATCTGAAAGGATGCTTGAGAAGTATATTTAGTACATCTAACAAGAGAGTGGTTGAAAGGTAACCTGTGGCACCTCCCACTTCCCCATTAGATATATTGTCACCATTTCACAAATGGAGGCCCTTCTGCGTCCCTTGGACTTAAGTTATAAATGAAACCATGGAAATAACGTGGTGGGTTTTTTTTTGGTTGAACATGTTGTGACTTGAGTTAATGCAGGGAGAGAACGAGTGTCGAGGGATGTTATATGAAAGAATGTAAAGAATCCTACAAGGATTTTCACTCTCTTGCAGAACTGACAAGGATCTGAGTTAGGAATATGGCAAACAATATTGTCCCTATGCCTATTGTGTGCCTGTCTCTATGCTTCCACATAATAGAAAGCCTTTTTCTGTTCCTTTCTTTACTTCTTCCTTTCCCATATATTAAAAACCTAATGAAAGAGGTTTAAAACCTTTCCACCAAAAAATGAGCTTTTTTTTCCACAAAGGCAATAGATTTTGGAATATCTCCTGGAATATGTTAATTCTCTCAGATATTTTTCTTTCTTTTTTCTCCAGTTTTCAAAACCACCTCAGAATGAAACAAAAAAGATTGGTGTTTGGGCAGTTTTGTGTGTTTTTTAATTGTTTTTCTTCTTTTAAATCCTTCTCCTTTACAAGTTGAGGGTTTTTTATACAAGCAAAGAAAGGGAAGATGAGGGAGGAAATTTCTCTGTGATTAAGCATTTCTCTGGAAAAACTTGGAAGAAGCAGGTCTCTACGACAGCTAACCAAGCAAGATGAGACAAAAAAGAACAACTGCCAGCATTGTAAGCAAGCCTAGCAACAGCCCGTGTCTGGATATCTCGCTATGATTCCAATGTATGCTTTAACAGGGGAAAACCAACACTGACTTGAATGCACTGAATACCACTAATTCCTAAACAGAGAGCTTCCCAGCAGTAGGCAAACACCACCTTCAACTTAGACACTGTGGTATAAATGCTTTTGATCATCCCGTGCTAATGGACCTGCCCCCATTCCCTGCAGCGTGTCAGGATGTAGGAACGCTCCTCCCTGTGACTCCTGGCTTGCTTTTCTTCATTTTTAATGAGAGAACAGAAAGATCCTGGAGTAGAAACTGAGACAAGAACCCTCCCTGCACCTCTAGAGCCACTAACTCTGGTCCCTTGAGCTGTGGTGCAAGCAGGAAGGGAAAGGGGAGAAATAAACAACCTGACCTGCAGACATGTTAAGATGGAGTGCTTCCAGGGGACAACATTGGGATGTTTACACCCACAACACTGTGCTCAAAGGCTTCTCTGGGAAGCCTTTTGCATGTAACTGGAACCTTCTTTCTGCTGAGCCTAGAGCTTTTATGCAGGACTTTTCCTGCCTTCTTTGCTCTATATATAGCGGGTATCTTAGTAAAGGCCCTGGCTATAAAAGAAGTCCCCAGGTTGTGTTCATTTACTACTAAGCTGTCACGTTGTGGCTTGTCCTGCAAGAATCTGGGTTGCAGTCAGAAATTCAGCTCATTATCCAGAGGTGGTACAATGCAATGGTCTCCCGTCCCGTTTCGGCGGCTAATAGAGCTGTCAGCTCTGCTGTCATTTGCTTGTCATCCTGTACAGAAACATATAGAAAGCCTTAAAGGAAACAGCTTATCCCAAGAGCAGACTCAAAATACAATTGACCCTTATCCAAATGTATATGCAAAATAGCCTGGACTTTTCCCTTTGATTGTTATTTGTACCGGATTTGCCTTTCGTTCCTCAGAGAGTTAATGTGGGTTGAAAATATGACATTTTTCAGGAAAAAATCAGTTATAGGTGCCAAAGGCTGTTCTGTTGTCAATGGTTTGTGATGCTTGCATGGCATATTTGGAAGAAAGGTTTTCCCCTCTGTCTCCTTCAGTTGCCTTGCGCCCAGCGTTACCGTCTCATTCAAGGGATGATAATAATTGTGTTCTCTTGTTGCATTAGGTGCTCGTGCCAAGGATATTTATGAATGTTCGAACTCACTTTAAATACAAACTTTAGTGCCCGGAGGTACCTTCACATTAAAAGCAATTGAGTCGCCAATTGCGACTCCAAGGAGAAGGAGAGGTTCAGCAGGTAAAGCGACACTCAGTCAAGAAGGTGCTTGTTGGCTACTCAAGTACAGGGGATGACAGCTGCTCTGACAAAGTGACATTTGCAGCTCCAGAGAAGTGAGACTTTCTTAATTTAACCAGAGAAGTGTCAAGATCATCTGCTGAGTAAGTTGGAAGGAAGTAAGTTTCAGACAGAAAGAGAGAAAGTTTCAAGAGGGGAAAATTAATCTGCTCGGAGGCCCTGGGAAGGCGATTAGTTACAGACGTCTGTGTGGAGGAGAGGTTCTTCTCTGACAAGTGCAGGCTGTGACGCATGACACATGGGAAGGCAGCATCCTCTGCATGTCAGGAGAGCAACTGCAGCAAATGGGAGGGATACTGAATAAAAATGACCCTTTGCACTTTCCTTTGTAAGCAGGCTGAGTGTAGTCGTCTTTCTTAACCTTAAAACCCCTTTGTTACTGCCATGTCTATTTTAGATGCTGTAAATAAATACTCCCACTTGGATTTTGCCTTAACCCAGCTGGAGTTAAAGTACTTGGTTAAAAACAAGACGTTCCTTGCCGAAGGCTGCCACAGCCCTAATA
Organism: Porphyrio hochstetteri; assembly: GCA_020800305.1. NCBI lineage: Eukaryota > Metazoa > Chordata > Aves > Gruiformes > Rallidae > Porphyrio > Porphyrio hochstetteri. The sequence continues at coordinate 88,338,028 of CM036907.1, forward strand.
GGCAACCAGGGAGGTGGAGTCCTAGGGGTGAGGAAAGGAAGTCACCTCTTCCTGCAGTGAGGCATTGCTGCTGAGGCTTTTAGCAGGATGCTGGTGATCACACCTGAATCTCAGTGGTGCTGGGGGAATTCGTCACCTGTGCACTTGCGTCACGCTGTGGTTTTATTCCTCTCTGAAAGAGTGAACCTCTGTGTGAAGGGTGAGGTTATATTTCCCCATTTCTTCCTTTGTTCATGGTTTGCTGGGGATGCAAGTAGTTCACCTGCAATCATGTCAGAACATTTGTTAGCATCGTACTCCCACTTTTTAAGTCATAAAGCTGCAGAGGGAATTGTTGCTGCCATCTCTTAAGCAAGGCGATGGCGAAGGCATAGATGTAATAAGGCACCCTCCAAAGTACTTACCCAGGTTTTTTTTCACAGTCCTCTTTTTGTTTTCCCAAGCAAAAAGCAGCGCTCCCTAGCAACCATTTTAAAGCTGAGGGCATGCTAAAAGCGAGCTTGACAAATGAAAGTGAGATGCTGCGGCATGTGGGACTGGCAGAGCAGCCTGGTGGAATTATCCAGCCCACGCTGCGCACAGCCGCCCCGGGCTGCATCCCTGGGGTCACAGGGATGGGAATAATGCAAGCAGCCACCTAAGCTAGTGAGCAGGAGGTGCTCAGGAGACAGGCTCCTGTCTCTTAACCACAGTGAACCCTTTTCTGGAGTTAACCACTGTGCTTTCCCTTCCCTTCCCTTCCCTTCCCTTCCCTTCCCTTCCCTTCCCTTCCCTTCCCTTCCCTTCCCTTCCCTTCCCTTCCCTTCCCTTCCCTTCCCTTCCCTTCCCTTCCCTTCCCTTCCCTTCCCTTCCCTTCCCTTCCCTTCCCTTCCCTTCCCTTCCCTTCCCTTTTTGTTAGGGAGCAGGGAAAATCATGCTTTCAGGAGAGGAGAAGCTAAAGGCCCAGTTTTAAATGATGACCAAATGCGCAGAGCACTTATGTGGGCTGTAGAAGGCTGAGACTGGGGTCCCACCTTTGCCCGAGCAGATATGACTATCAGCATGTGACAAAGTAGCCTAATCACCAGGATGTTGGGTATTTAAGCCACTGCTTTTTCCAGAAATGGGTCTGGCTCAGCAGTGTCACCTAATGGCTCAGTGACAAGTGTCGTTCTGCTGTGCCAGCCCCATAGTTCTGCCCTCTTCTCCATGCCAGCCCTGATGGCTTCCTGACCACCTAGCCCACTGGTATGATTCACTAAGCAGAAGAGATTTACTGTGGTTTTGTCTGGGAGAAAAGAGGAAGACAAAGGTGCTGAAGAGCAGTTGAGCATCAATGACCACTGCTTTGTCTGACCCAGCTGTACCACTTCTGACCCCACCTATTGAAGCTGCTTGACATCTCATGGAACTGTAAGATATTCTGAGTTTGTGAAACTACTTAACTACTTAGCCAACAGTAGAGATGCTCATCTAGGAAAGATGGAACATGGATTTTCTTCTCTTGCCATGTATTTCCTGCTGCAGGGTTGTTTTTTCTTTAAATTATTATTTTTGAAATCATACTTTGCTCTTCTCAGTTGTCTACCTGTCGTACAGAGTCAGACTGTGATTCTGCAGTCTAAGAGAATTGGCTAGGTCTCTTGTGCAGAAAAGTGGGGGACTGAGTGTGATTTTATTCACATTGTATAATCTTTTGTCAGTAAACTAGGAAAGCTGAGTGTTCCCTTTCAAGCTCAATAACACGTAAAATTTTGAAGGACTTCAGCAAATGTCCTGGTTACCTGCCTCTGGCTTGGCTCCCTGTATTGCTTATGAGTGGATGGATAACTGGAAGTTTTCATATTCTCATCTGTCACTTTGTGCTCCAGTGGGCTCTTCTTGCAACCAGCGCTACTGAAATGAATCAGCCCCTGGAAGAGATATGCAGGAAAATAACAAGAGTAGGTATGTGTCAAGTGTCTTGCCAAGAAGATTTTACTACCAACTCCCCCCTAAATAAAGTGCCAAACCTATCAGTGTGACCAACAGGCAGAGAAGTTAAAAAGGTAACAAAGCAATCAGTATAGCTGACTTTTAGGTCTATCTTCCAGTTCTTATAAAGAATGGTGTGGTTTATAGCAAAACATAAAGTGGCTATATAAATGTTGGAATTTTTCTCCAGAGATTTTGCAGTGCCACTGAAAACCTGCTGTGGCCCAGATCCATTACTTCTGATAGAGGTTTGAGAACGTTTGAGAACCGTGTTCTCTCCATCCCCCCATGCACTGTTTAGAAACTTAATGAGTGATTGGGAGCATCCACTGTCTGACATCCATGGTCGTGGCTTATTAGACAGGCAATGACTGAAACAGTTTCAGTGACCATGACAGGCACCCATAGCAGGATGTTTGAACTCAGCCCTAAATCTCTTTGGTAGCATTGAAATCCTTACAGGACATCCAATTTGTCAATTTTTTTGGACAGGAAAGAAAAAAAATAATGAAGCTTTATGCAAATATAATAGAATTACAAAGAAACAACTCTTTGCTATCTGATCACAGAGCCCAAAGATACTGTTATGCAAACGGGCAACAAATGTACTCTGGATATGGTGACTGAGCCCACAGAGAGCTGAGGTCTCTTGATTCCAGTTACCTCATTCCCTTCACTACACTGGACTTATTCCTACCATGCTTGTCAAAAGCGACATGCTAGCACCTGGATATTTCACTTTTTTCCTTGACCAGAGATGCCTATTCTCCATCAAAGCACAGTCTTGTTTTGAAATTAAATCAATGCTTATTCTATTTCCTCATTGTTTGTTCTGTTTCTCTTTAGGTCCTGCAGTGGAAACAATAATACTTCATTAGCGCTGGCATTAAGGGGAAATTGCCAGATCTAAAATTATCAGCTATTGAAGCAGTATAAACTCTATTGCTTTGGGACATCTATCTTGGGTTTGAGCAAATAAATAGCTCTGTAACAACCAAATTTAGGATTTTTGGGAACTTCTTTTTGAAGCACCTTGCTCTGGCTACAATTGGAAACAAAACAGATGGCAGTTCCCATGCAACACAGGAAAGTCTGTGTTCCCTTCCAAGAAGAGCTCACCTCCCAAAATAAACGCTGGCCAAGGAAACTTAGGGACTCGTATTTCTGCACTTGCTTCGCTGCAACTTAGCATTTATAAAACTATGGACGAGTTGCATAGTAGATTTCATTCATATTAGATGTTGAGACATCAGCTGATATCACCTGTATATGTAGGTTTAAAATGTGTGTTCGAAATGCAGACAGTCTGAGGCATAATAGAGTCAAGTTCTGTTTATTTTTGGTAAGGTGACTCCAAATCATATTAGGAGCTGGGGAAACATCATCAGCTCCTGAGGCAGTCACAGTAACAATAGCTTTATCAACGCTCACTCACCATTTTAAAGAACAAAGGTTAATAAACAGGAGATAGAATATTTATTCTAATATGGGTCCCTGGGGTACTAAGTCATCTTTAATGAGAAATGAGGTAATTACCAATTCTGTCACCTTTCGTCTCTCAAATACACTTGAAACTGTTTAATATGAGGCCTGTGTTGTTCGGTGGAAAATAAAGATGGGAATTATGGTAAAGCACTGCAATATCAGTATATTAATGTAGGGACAGTAAAGCCTGAATATAAAATTATGTATTTAAAGGTGATTTGAAGATTTTTCTTAAATCAGAATTGGATGAGATACCAGACAAAAAAATGTATCGGTCCTCCTGGTTTGTCATCTTCCTAATCATTACAGACCACTCAGCTCCTCAAACAAGAGATATTTTGGGTTTGAAATGGAAAACAGAGTGAAAGAATTGGACTGTGACAAAATTTGGAAGGACAAATTTCTAAATTTGCATCAGCCACCTTACACTCAGAAAGCTCACAATGAGTGATACGAGATCAGCTGGGCTGAAAGAAGAATCACAAAGGTAATGCAGATGGAGAAAGAACACAAGGAACAGCTGCTGCAGTTAAAGAACGTATACATGGTCAGACTTCTGGAAGGCTGTCAGCCTTGTTTGCCTTTGCTTTGCTGGATCAAAGATTCCTGAAGTGGATGTAACTGCCTGCTCCTTTTTTGCAATGTCAGAGTGGTGGCAAGGAGACATGATGTAGATGAGAACCACGTTCTGCAGAATTAGGTTATGGAAAGATAATTACACAAGCAGCCTTCATCCGCATGCTGTGCCGTGCAGGCAGTATTGAAACGGTTCAGGTTAGGTGGGCTGTTGGGCTGTTGCTGTCGGGTCACTGGTGAGCCAGGGACACAGCCTTCTGGAGGACAGTCTCCTCCAGACATCTTTGCACCAGGAGCTCTGCTTTAGAGAGAGCTGGAGCAGCAGTGAGGGACAGGTTTGCTGGCACCTGACTGCTCACCATGGCAGAGCTGAGAGTGGGGCTTCAGGCTGGACCCTGGCTTTGGTTGTGGTCGTAGGTTTCCCTGCAGGTGAGGCAGGTGAGGAGGGATGAAGATGACACCAAAACTGGGTGGAGTGGCTGGTACATCTGAGGGTTGAGCTGCTGTTTAGAGGCACCTGGACAGGCTGAAGAAATGGGCAGGAGCCTCATGAAGTTTAACACAGGGAGACACAGGGTCTTGCCCCTGGGAAGGAATAACGCCATGCATTAGGACAGGCTGGGGCTGGCTGTCTGGAAAGCAGCTTGGCAGAAAAGGACTTGGGAGTCCTGGTGGACCATGAACCAGCAATGTGTCCTTGCCACCAAGAAGACTAATAGTATTCTGGGCTGCAATAAGAAGAGTGTTGCCATCCTCCTCTCAGGACTGGTAAGACACATCTGCAATGCTATGTCCAGTTCTGGGATCCCCAGTGTAAGAGAGACATGGACAGAAAACGGGCACAAAGATGAAGGGACCAGGGCATCTGTTTGACAAGGAAAGCCTAAGAAGTTTGGAGTGTTCAGCCTGGAGAAGAGAAGGCTCAGGGGTATCTTATCAACCAGTATAAATACCTGCAGGGAGGGTGCAAGCAGATCAGAGCCAGGCTCTTTTCTGTGGTGCCCAGTGACAGGACAAGAGGAGACTGAATCACAGGAAACTCTGAACATCAAGAAATACACTTTTTTGCTGTGAGAGTGACTGAACACTGGCACAGGTTGCCCAGGGAGGCTGTAGAGAAAGGTCTGATGGCCCTGCTGCAGCCAGTCACTGGTCAGCACTGCCCATCTTGCAAAATCCTTGTGGGCACTGGCACCTTTCAGAGACTTGCAAAGGGAGCAATGAGGACAAAGAGCACTCTGAAAATTCAGATATATATTCAGAAAGAAGATGTATATTCAGAAGCATTTCCATCCTCCTCTGCTTTTCTCCATGTAAACATTTATTTTACCTTTAAAAAAAAAGTCACTAGTGAATAGCTGATGCTGTTGTTCTCAGGTTATAGTTGTTAAACCAGCTCCAGGCTTGGTTCATTGCGGAGTAATGATGGCGTTGCATCTTCTTGTTTGCTATTCAATAATTGTCCTCTTGAGTGAAAGTGGCTATTGACCTGAAGAAAATATAATTGTGTCTCCCTTCAACTTTCAATTTTTTAAAAGCTGTTCTCCATTGAACTGGCTTTCTGCAATAATGATGGTATTTATTATAGATTTCCCTGGCAACATAACAGTATGGAAATAAGCATTTGTGCTAATCCTTTCCACTTCATTTCTAATATGCGATAGTAATTTTTACATCAACAGCCACCATCCCATCTAGCTTTCCCTTCAGTGCCAAGGTGAAAGGGCTCCTCAACATCACTAGTGCAAACGGTGTGTGTCTCACCTTGTCTGTATCTCAGCTTCTCAGCCCTTCCCTGTCCCCATTTACTAAATAGAGGTGAACAGCATCTCCCTTCCTCTACAGGTGCTGAGGCACCTGCAGTAGGTTGGAACCTACTTTCAAACTCATGCATGAAGATGGTTTTCAGAAGTGCTATCACTGGTAAGTCCACTCAAAGACACTGAGAACTTGCAGACTCTAATAAACCAACCCACTTTTCTTTCTTATGTGAAAGTTAGAAAGTTCCCAAAACATGGAGAGTTAGGGATCCTATTGCTCCTTCCCTCCTCGTGATGCACTAGCTCGGGAGCAATTGAGGAATTCACTTCCAGGTGGCCAGGGAAATACCACAGTGAACTGTCAGCCAATGTCTTGACACCATCTCCATACCGAAAGTTCAGGAGTATAATTCTGTATATATATATATATATATATATATATATATATATATATATATATTCTGCAGTATAATTCTGCACAACTAACTGCTCTTTTCGGTGGCTTTGATCCCTTGCAAAAATAGCATATAGCACTTCTGAGTGTAATTTGATGAAGTAGGTTTATTACCTTAATAGGCAGAAGAAAATTTTCAAGACCGGTTCATGCAAAATTAGCAGTTTTGTTACATTTAATTAATTCAGATTTGTGTGATTTTAGTGCAGCACAAACAGTTAGATGCTCAGACATGGAGGACATCAAAATAAAATTAACCCCCTTTTTTTTTTTTTCTCCAAACCTGGTGATTTCAGTTTTGTTTAAAGGACTAGAAACAGCTTCTGCTAAGAACAGGTTGCTAGCTAAGCTAACACCACAGCATAGGCTCAAAATATTTTTTAAAATGTGCAGTATGGTCGTTTGGTGCAGCAACTTAAAAATTTAGTTTAAAATTCCAGCTTATGCTTGTTCCACATGAAAGGCCTCTGTAAACAGTCCCAATTACTGCTAATTGATTTAAACCTCAGAACTCAGTAGGAAATCACAGATGTTAACTGCTCAGTGATGCACTAAAACTTCCTGAGTTCCTCACAAAAGATTTGGTGTAAAGGCAAGGTACCTTTTGGAGGCCCAGGGATTATATAAATCTATTCCAGTGAGAGCTGTTCCTCAGAAAGCATTGATGTTAGTCCTGTAAGGCTGTTCAGGAAAATAACTTTATATTTGTTTCGGGACCTTCACCTCACAGAAGACTGGAGAAAATGTCTGATGTTTTTGTACAGCAAAGAAGAGAGAGACTCCCTCTTTTTTGGGCTCCCATGAAGGATTTCAGAACCCTTCAAAAAGCAAGCTGGACATTTTCTTGAAAAGCTGAAAAAAGATGTGGCAGAAATACTTGAAAAAATCCAGTCAGCAGAAAATAGGTCTCTTGCATTGATATGCAACACTGAAGCTTAAGCTTCAGGTTCAGTGTTGCAGAAAATATAGACAAAATGTTCCAGCAGTCTTTGATTAAAAGCATAAAGGTTGTCTATGGACTATCTGGGAGCCTGAAGTTAAGCAACGGACATAAGTGCATAAGTAGGATGCAATAACCACTTAAATGTAAATGAAGACAAGCTTCAGCAACCAAATTGCTTCTAGAATTAAAATGACCCTGTTCCCCTCCTCATCCATAGAAACTACCTACAGATACGATCTGCTGGCTAATCCTTATCTTCATTTCCTTTTCTGTGGCAGTTACGATGATGTTCTCTCTACCAGAAGTGATATTTCTGAAAGTTAAAGAAACACTTTTTTCTAAAATCCACAGAGCCTGTAATATGTATTCTTTAATATCATTAGGAATTCAGTAATGTCCCGAGCTGACCGTGGATCTCGCAGCAAGATGAAGTGTTGCAGACCAGTTACTGGCAGGCTTCCCAGCAGATGAGTTGGGAGCTCAGCTTGTATGGTTTAAAGCCCGAGGGCATCTCTGGGCTACAGATTGTTTTTTTCTGGGGATCCAGGACCTGGAGGGTTGGTGGCTCTGGTACAGTGCAGACTAAGAGCAATAGTTTGCAGGAAAGTGAGTTGGCTAAAACCACAAATTAGAAATCAGGAGAACTGGGATCTGCGATGTGACTCCCATTTTCTCATGCCTCAGAATGCTGTTTGTAAAATAAAAGCATAATTTGTCCTCTGAGAAGCCTTCTAAAATCCCATTAGGAAGTGCTGCATGTCAGGAACTTGGGTGTTTGCCATCCTGCTATGGGTCCCAGGCATCACTCCTAGCCCAGAAGATACGAAGGGAGAATCCCTTTCCTAGACAGTACTCTGAGACAGTAATACCAACACAAAGGGAATGAATATAGCCACCCATCTGCAGCTGAAGTTATGTTTGTGTCAGTGCATGGCAGTGTGTCCAGTGGAGGTATCTATTCCTGAGTGTGCTGGCCAGGAACTTATGGCTTAACGGGCTGAACAACCACACGAAAAATGCACTCTCAGGTGAAGAGGGAACTACCCAGTCATGCTGGTGGGATTAGGGGATCCCCTCTGCCTACAGCTACCCAGCAGCCCATTCCAGGGCACAAAGCTTACCCTGCCTCTCCTTCCTAACATATCTTCTCCAAGACCCAATAAGGCAGTAATGAAACATTGGTTAGAGATCATTATCCTAGACCTACACAGTCACAGAGGTTGGAGAGTGCTTTTGGGGTGAACCAGCTCCAAGATGCCGCTCAAGACTGGGCCAACATCCACCGTGTCCCTCAGCCTGGCTGGGGGACAGCCTTTGTGTAGCAGCAACACAGCAGTGACAGGATCTAGAGCTGGCTTGCTCTTCACCATTTGCTCCTTCTTGGCAAGTCTGCTAGTGTTTTAGGCAAGGCCTCTGGGTTACTCAGGAGCCCTTTCCAAAGGCTTTGCTTGGACTAGAAGACGCCCTCAGCCTCCACCTGTACCATGCTTCAGTACTTGTGTACAATTTACATAAGTGGCTGTCTTAGAGTTTTAGGTATGCGGACTGAAAGAGATCCATTGTGTGCGTGTTTTGCCTTCCTATCCATCCTCTTAAAAACACAGAAACCAAAGATGGACAATATTTATGTTGGGAATAACAGCTTGAGAATCAGGAGCAACATATTTCCCCGTGTTGGTACGTGTACACTTTGGAAAGGTTTCCCTGCTGTTCATTTAATGAGATCGTACTGGGGAAGACAGGGGAAGGATGCAGGCGTGGTGAATGCGTCTAGCAAATCTTTACATGCCTGAGTGGTGATGATAATGTGAGCAGGAGTTTATTGCTCTGCATTTAAGAAATACATTTTTTAAACTTCCCATTTTTCTAGGCATCTATTTGCATACAGGAAGTTCTGCCTCTCCTTTCTGTAACTTTATTGCACCTGTAATAGAGATTTTGGAAATCAAAAGCATTCCACTGTATTTCAAGGCTCTGCCTGTGCTACGGGGTGATATATGATTTATGAGAAGAAGGTGCTATTTGCCCCACTCTGCGTATGTAATGGAAAAAACCCAGTAAATTGAGATTAATACATCCATTCCTTGTGCATGTGGGTGGGTATAAAGGAGATTCAGATTTCAGTCTCAGAGATGTTTCTCTCATCTTATGTAAGCTTGAAACATATTGGTTTGAGGGTTTTTTTTCCCTTTTTATTTTCATTTTTACTCCTCCAGTCTCAGGCTGGATGCTGCTAATAGGACAATAGGTTTGTTAGCCACTGAGTTTTCCTCAAGATTGTTCCAATTGTACCTTAGTCCTTTGAACTTGTCTGCAATTCCCACATTCCTCAAAATAAAGAGGGGATTTAGCCTCTCCTTCTGAACTGAACTGGCTACAGTCGTTACACTGCTGTCTTTTGGACTCCTCACCACTCCTACCATACATGGGTTTTTATACAAAGTGGCTTTTCAGGCTGTATCCTTTCACTAACTCAAGGTATTACTTTTAGGAGCAACTTAGATCCCATTATTTTTGTAAGTTATATGCCAATTTTAATTTGATAGTGGCACCGGAGTTCCAATGTCATACATGCACACACCTCCCCCCCTCCCCATTCAGCCCCCATCATCTGTATCAGAGGTATTGAGACGGTCTCTATGGAAAATCCTTGGCATTCAGGATTAAAATTGCTATGCAAGGAGGGAAGGGTTTTTTCCCCCTCATACAGAATCACAGAATCACAAGGTTGGAAAAGACCTTTAAGAGCATCAAGTCCAACCATTCGCATCCTAAACTAAACCATATCCCTAAGTACTTCATCTACCCTTTTTTTGAACACATCCAGGAAAGGTGACTCAACCCCCTCCCTGGGCAGCCTGTTCCAGGCCCTGACAACTCTTTCAGTAAAAAATTTTTTCCTAACATCCAATCTAAACCTGCCCTGGCACAGCTTCATGCCATTCCCCCTTGTCCTATCACCTGTCACCTGGCTGAAGAGACCATCACCTACCTCTCTATAACCTCCCTTCAGGTAGTTGTAGGCGGTGATAAGGTCTCCCCTCAACCTCCTCTTCTCCAAGCTAAACAGCCCCAGCTCCCTCAGCCGCTCCTCATAGGATTTGCCCTTCAGCCCCTTCACCAGCCTGGTTGCCCTTCTCTGGACTCGCTCCAGGACCTCCATGTCCTTCTTGTGGTGAGGAGCCCAGAACTGGACACAGTACTCGAGGTGTGGCCTCACCAATGCCAAGTACAGGGGCACAATCACCTCCCTAGACCTACTGGCCACACTGTTTTTGATACAAGCCAAGATGCCATTGGCCGCCTTGGCTGCCTGAGCACACTGCTGACTCATATTCAGTCTGCAGTCAACCAACACCCCCAGGTCCCTCTCTGCCTGACAGCTCTCCAGCCAGTCTCCCCCAAGCCTGTAGTGCTGCATGGGGTTGTTATGTCCCATGTGCAGCACTCTACACTTGGCCTTGTTAAACTTCATCCCACTGGACTCAGCCCATCGGTCCAGTCTGTTCAGATCCCTCTGAAGAGCCTCCCTACTCTCAGGCAGATCAACACTTCCTCCTAGTTTAGTGTCATCTGCAAACTTAGTGAGGGAGTATTCAATCCCTTCATCGAGATCTCCTTTAGAATCAGCAATATTTGATGGTGACCAGTGCTCTAAGAGATGACCCTCTTCTCAGTCTGTTCTTGGTTGCCAGTCGGTATTTGATACAATTTTATTAGCCATTTAATTGTAAGTCAACCTCTAAATAGCCTATTTGAAATGTTGTTGTGTGGTTTCTGAAACACTTATTTTTATCAAATAATTTTTAAGTATCGGAAGTAGAACTGAACAAGCTGCAAATCACAGAATCACAGAATCACAGAATCGTAGGGATTGGAAGGGACCTCGAGAGATCATTGGGTCCAAACCCCCTGCCAAAGCAGGCTCCCTAGCACATATTGCACAGATAGGCGTCCAGACGAGTCTAGAATATCTCCAGAGAAGGAGACTCCACCACCCCCCTGGGCAGCCTGTCCCAGGGCTCTGTCACCCTCACTGTGTAAAAGTTCCTCCGCATGTTGGTGCAGAACTTCCTGTGCTCCAGTTTACAGCCATTGCCCCTTGTCCTGTCTCCACAGACCACTGAAAAGGGGTTGGCCAATTCCCCCTGCATCCCATACTTAAGATATTTATAAACATTAATTAGGTCCCCCCCTCAGTCTTCTTTTCTCCAGGCTGAACAGCCCCAGCTCACTCAGCCTATCCTTATACGGGAGCTGTTCCAGGCCCTTAATCATCTTTGTAGCCCTCCTCTGGACTCTCTCCAGGAGATCCCTGTCTTTTTTATACCAGGGAGCCCAGAACTGGACACAATACTCCAGGTGGGGCCTGACCAGGGCAGAGTAGAGGGGGAGGATCACCTCCTTCGACCTGCTGGCCACACTCTTCCTGATGCATCCCAGGATCCCATTGGCCCTCTTAGCCACCAGGGCACACTGCTGGCTCATGGCCAACCTGTCATCAACCAGGACCCCCAGGTCCTTCTCCACAGAGCTCTTCTCCAGCAGGTCATCCCCCAGCCTGTACTGATACTGACGGTTATTCCTCCCCAGGTGCAAGACTTTACACTTGCTTTTATTAAACCTCATCTGGTTTCTCCCTGCCCAGCTTTCCAGCCTGTCCAGGTCTTGCTGGATGGCAGCGCAGTGTTCTGCGTGTCAGCCACTCCTCCCAGCTTTGTATCATCAGCGTACTTGCTGAGGGTTGATGCTATTCCCTCATCAAGGTCGTCGATGAAGATATTAAACAGGACTGGACCCAACACTGAGCCCTGGGGAACACTGCTAGTCACAGGCCTCCATAAGTCTCCTCTCAGTGATTTGTGGGGATGGTTATTAAACCTGCAAAATTCTAAATGTACCCAGCCACATCCTGTACTATGAGAGTGCTGGGAATGTTATTGGTCAAAATATCCTCGGTGAGACTCATACAGCTACACGGTCATGTAGGAAACTGCAGCTTCCTATCATTGGACTAGTTTACTGTCTTCCGGATGAGCCCAAATCCTCAAAACCAAAGTAATATCTAGTTATTTTCAAGCTGCTATAGCTCCTTAGGCCTTGCAGCAATATAGAAATGCGATTCTCAACCCTGAGAATAATTTTAATCTACCCTTAAGATAGCAGCGACTGAAAGTAATCATGTAAATGTTATTAAACACCTTTCCTTCTTCCAGATCACTTGCAAGGAACGCAGTTATTGCAAGCAGGGCATGAGTATCTGGGTGGTCCCCTGGTGCATGACTGTGGGTGGGCCAGTGCTGTGCCCTGGGTGTGGCTGCCTGCTGCTGGGGGGGAGAAAGGGGGGGGATATGGCATGTGAGGAGCACACCCACGGATGCTGCTCTTCTGAAGAGGTTTCTAATATTAGATTTGTGTTATTGATCTCTGCTCTCCCTGGAGCCAGGCAGAAAGCCTACTGAAAGAAGACAACGAGGAAAGTCAGGCAAAATGTGAAGGACTTGTGTTTGTTGATAAACAGTGTTGTGAAATGCTTGCTGGGGATCTTAGGTCATCCACGGGAGCGTGATGAAAATCGCACTGACATGGGTTTATGCAGCATTTATGTTGCTACTTTGCTCTTAAAATCAGCAGATCAGGGTTATAGAGAAATATATGTGATTCTGAGGCATTGTTCTAACTGAATTTCTCACTGAACGCATACAAGTATAATGGAATAGATCCCTCAGGCAAACTTGCATCATCCAGTGATGAAAAGGCCAATAAAAGTTCAGATACATGCTACCAATCCAAAATCAGAAGCCCATGAAAGGGCACTGAAAACAGGAATGATGTTTGCTTAAAACATTTTAATGAAACGTTCTAAGTTATACTTTAGACTTTGGTAACTGCAGTGGTTCCCTTGTTGCCACTGTCCCTGCATCAGCATGCTGCCACACAGAACAGTGTGCTCACGGATACATGCAATGAAACCACGACAGAAGCTTGCAAGACCTCAACCTGAGCTGTGCATTCAGTGTTTTGGGCCTTGAGGTCACAGTGAGAGGCAGAGGACATCACGGCTCCCATTTCAGTCCAGGCTATCAAGTCTCTGCTGTTGTTGCTGGTTACTTACAGACAGGGCTGGATGCAACCCTGATACTGCATATGGCGCACCAGAAATCTTGGTTGTTTTAGTGTCAATAGATCAGGAACCTCTTTAACGTTTGACTAAGCCTTGGTTGGTGTTGTTATAATTAGCCTGGAGTCAATGGCCAACATCCTCTCTAAAGAGTTCAGGCATGAGTGAATTAACCTTTCTGGGACTGTGAAGGGACTTGCTTGGACTTTGGGTCCAAGGCTCTGGATGCATGGCATGCTATGTTTGGCTGCAGGGCTCCTGATGCTGGGCCAAAGCGATGCAGCTTGTTGACATTGTATGAACTCACCTTGTGGTTTCAGATTTGTTCCAGAAAAGTTTGATGTGCTAACTTTGTACCGAGATGCTTTACACAAGATCTGGTTTCAGCTGTCTTCTGCCACTAGTGCTCTTGATAGCATAAAGCTGGAGTAAATTCCCAGCTGGAGGTTATTCAACAGAAATACAACCATCTGCCTCTGCCTGCTCTGGATCATATTTGCACTATTGAATAACCTGATAGCACATTGATAAGCACTAGTGATCACAGGCCCATGGTCTCAAAGGTCTGAGCCTGAGATTAAAAACCATCTTGAAATGGTGAGTTTTTTCCCTTAGCAGTAGCCCTGCTGCCTATTGTTTCAGATATCCACTTGCAAAAGGGCAGGGGGTGGGGTGGAGGAGCATTAAAAACTTAAGGGTTCAACCCAGCTTTCTGCTGCATGATTACCCTGTGTATTTGTGAGAAAAAATGATGCCTTATACCTTCCTCTCTTCTCCCTAGTACAGAGCTGACTCATTAAGACTCCGCTAATAAAGTCCATTTGGGTTGTCTGCACAATTTCCTATGCATTTAACAAAGGAGTAAATTCAATCAAGCGCCCATGGTGGGTTAGCTAGCCAACGTCAGCTGCGAGCACAAGGAAGCAACAGTGTCCTGCCCACAAGCAACGATGGATTTTAATCCCTGGTTGTAAGTGCAGTATTTTACAGTGCTCTTTTATCTGTCCTCTACGAAAGGTGTCTTTAACAAGAGCTGTACAGACGCTTGTCACCATCCTGCTGTCTGTTACCTGCCTCTAATTGTAACAGAGCCCTGAAATTTATAACGCTGCATTACACTTGATGCATTACCTCTCTCCTTATTCCGCTCACAGCAGTCCTGTTTGTGTCAACAAAACTTCATGAAAAGCATTGCCTCTTCCCCCTGAGGGGGACTGGTGGCTGAGTTCCTTGTACCACAGCCCCGTTTTTCTCAATAAGATTTTATCTGCATCCATTCCAGCTTGCTTTCTGCCCCTTTATGCCATTTTAACTTTAAAAGTGTAATAAGAACTTTCCAGTAGCTTTTTCTGTTAGGATCGTTACTAGGATAAAAATAAAATATTCGTGGGTCTTTTTCTAATGAAGTTTCCAAATTTGCAAATCTGTATGATGTGCTTTACCTGATGCCAAGGGGAGGAAAAGGAGTGCCAGATGACATGATGCTGCAAAGCTCAGTCTAATTTAGCAGGTGAAGCACAGGCTCTGCCAGGAGCAGCTTTTCACATACTCAGACACCCCATCCACTGAGACCTGCCCCTCTCATCTCTCTAGTGAGTTAGTGATGCTCATTCCAGCTGGTGCCAGCAGTGAGCTTGGGGCGGTGGCTCAGCTCCAGTATGTTACAGTGCCAGCTCAGATGCTACTTGGTATCAGACATCTGTGTGACAGTGATGCCCTTGTCACCACTATAGCCAGGTGTCAGCACTGCTCACCAGCTCCCTCTGACCATGATGACATCCTACTACACCTCTCTGGTGGTTTTCTGGTGGGATCTCCCATCAAGTGGTGGCCCATGGACCACACAAGGCTCATTCCATGGTCTGCATCTCCCTGTTCGCTATGGGTCACCATGTTGGGCCTGTTTGCACCATGCCTGGCTGTCGGCCCAGATGAAGCCAGGGTATTCCTATGTCACCTAAAATTGTGAGGAAGAATTTCCTGCAGTTAAGCTTTGCATCTTTTGGGACTCTCAGCCTAAATATCTCCTTTTGCTTAAATAGAGAACTGCCAAGACGTATCTATATATATAGGTGTATGTATATATATGTCATTACTGGCCATTTGGCAACAGAACAGACCAGGATGCTGACTGACAACAAAGATGAGTAAATAGTTCCTGTTTTGCTCGCTCTGATACATCACCGTTTCATTTAGTTCCCATCACATTTCCCTTATCTCATTTTCAGGGCCCCCTTCTACTCAATTGGATGAGTGCAAGGGTCCCTCAGATGCTGGGGCACGGACCCATACTCCAGCTACCATCTTGGACTCAGTTGTCCAGGTGGAGGTCAGCACATGAGTGGCCACCTGGGTCCACACAGGCACATTCCTGGCATCCACCCAAAGTCCTTTTAAACTCAGAAACTTGAGATAGTCAGTCCTGGGAGTCCATAAGACTTGTCTGTCTGTTGGCCTAAAAGAGAAAGCACATGAAATGCGTTTGTGTGACAAAAGATCCAAAATGCAAGGAGAAACAACTGAGAAAGCGCTTCAGAAACAAATCCCTTTTCTCTAGTGTGCTTGAGGAGCAGCTGGCTGCAAATGATAATTGTCCTCTATTTAGGAACAATAAATTAAAGCAGAGTGAAATAAAGGGAGTGATATTCCCAAAGACCTACCTGACAATTTATAAGGGCTTGTAATCACCGTAATTAGATGTGTATTAGAAATCTATAACTGCAATATGAAGCTGATTTAAAATGACAGTTACTTTCTTGCATTATGTACCTCTTCTTAATGGTGACTTGTATTTGACAAAGTTGAATTAGCAATGTTTGTATTAAAATATACTCAATATACTCAGTGCATGCCTGCTGCACGAACCCATCAGGTTTGGAGATAACATCCTTTTCAAGAACATCTTCAGACCTTAAGAGGACACTGGAGCTTCTCAGTCAGGAAAATACCGAGCAAATTCATATATTACATTGTAAAAATCTGCAGGTGCAGGATTCTCTGCAGCAGAAGGAGGAAAGGAAGTACAAATTTCAGCTCTCCCTGTGCGCTTGAAATATTAAAGAGCAGCTTTCTGAGTTTCAGAGCAAGGGTGATCATGTTCGCTTTAAGAAGTTGCTGCTTGTCACATGGCACGTTCTTTCAAAATTTTATTACATAGCAAAGCCTTTTTTTCCCTTAATGGGAATGTAATTAATTGCAGAGTACTGCATTGAATTTAACCCTACAATTTTTTAGAACAAAGGGCCCCAAACTGGAGATCTGGAGCCCTGATCCCCAAGAACATCAGCAGTCCCTGAAATCACAGCAGTAGAGCAGTAGAGTTTCTTCTGTGGAGAAGGACCTGGGGGTCCTGGTGGATGACAGGTTGGCCATGAGCCAGCAGTGTGCCCTGGTGGCTAAGAGGGCCAACGGGATCCTGGGATGCATCAGGAAGAGTGTGGCCAGCAGGTCGAAGGAGGTGATCCTCCCCCTCTACTCTGCTCTGGTCAGGCCCCACCTGGAGTATTGTGTCCAGTTCTGGGCTCCCTGGTATAAAAAAGACAGGGATCTCCTGGAGAGAGTCCAGAGAAGGGCTATGAAGATGATTAAGGGCCTGGAACAGCTCCCGTATGAGGAAAGGCTGAGTGTGCTGGGGCTGTTCAGCCTGGAGAAAAGAAGACTGAGGGGGGACCTAATTAATGTTTATAAATATCTTAAGTATGGGATGCAGGGGGAATTGGCCAACCCCTTTTCAGTGGTCTGTGGGGACAGGACAAGGGGCAATGGCTGTAAATTGGAGCACAGGAAGTTCCGCACCAACATGCGGAAGAACTTTTACACAGTGAGTGTGACAGAGCCCTGGGACAGGCTGCCCAGGGAGGTGGTGGAGTCTCCTTCACTGGAGATATTCAAGAATTGTCTGGACACCTAACTGTGCAATATGTGCTAGGGAGCTGCTTTGGCAGGGGGGTTGGACCTGATGATCTCTCGAGGTCCCTTCCAACCCCTATGATTCTGTGATTCTGGGAGAAACCCAGTCTTAAATCTTCTGATAAATGTTTCCCATTAGCATCTGTTCAATGGTTAATTATGTCTCACTGTTGGTGTCTCCTCTGTGTGCGTTTGTGAGGGTCTGCCTTCCTCCTTGCTCCAGAGATACCTGGAGAATATCTGGTAGAGATACCGCTGCCGTCCCAGTGCCCTGCATCTCACCTGCGCGTGTCCCCTGGCCTCTGGCTAGTTAGGATTTGGAGCAGAAGTGGAGAAATTACACTGTGAACACCCTGGGAGCTGAATTAGCCCTCATACCTCAAATAGCTCAAAATTCATTGCCAAATCAGCGTGTGTCATAACAGCTGACTGCACCTGCTAAGGAGCCTAGACTGTCCCTTACTCTCTCTTTGGTGGTGTGCTCTAAATTGTCTTTTTTTTTCCTTTTTTCCTGACAACAGAAGATGCATTTCAGATGTGACTTTGGAATGCAGGTGTGTTTTGGACTTGCAGCTTTTAAATGCTCAAAATGTGATACTATGCTGTGTGATGGGAAAAGAATGGGCTCTGTCTTTTGTAAAAGTCCGAATTTTTTGCAATGCTTGGATCAGAAGAAATGTGCTGGGATAAAAAGTGCTGCACTTCAGTTGGAAATACAGGCTGGTTTAGTGCTCCGAGGGAAAAAGCTAAGTAAGAGTAATGTGGCACACTTCTGGAGGCCTTCCAGGGACTGGCAGACAGAGAACTGAATCAGTGTTTCGGCTGGGAAAATCAAGAAGGCTTCTAATCACTAATGCCCAAATCCTGCTCAAGGGCTTTGCTTAATAACAACTGTGTTACAACTTAAACCACATCTAAATGGATCGCTGAAATGCTTGACTGAACTGGAGTAAGAGGAGAGCAGAGGTCAGGGAGGGCTTGAGTCTTGTTTCTGAAATTTTGGGCAGAGAATAAGCCATGGCTAGCAGTTAAACTCCCACCCAGCTACTCACTTCACCTCCTCCGATGGGATGGGAGAAGAAAATAAGAAAAAAACATGAGCAACAGAGCTGTGGGTTGAGATGAAGTTGGCAGATTGCCTATCATTCACTGTTTGGGGCAAAACAAACCTGACTCAGGGAAAATTAATGTTAATTTATTGCCAAATAAAATAGATTTGAGTAGTGAGAAACAAATCAACAATTATTAAACCACCACCTTTCTTCTCTTTTCCAGGATAAACCTCACTGCTTCACTCCTGATCCTTTACCCACTTAAAATGCTCAGTCTATAATCATTCCTCTCTGCCACTCCGTCTCCCAGCTGGAAACATCTGTGGCCAGCATGGGGCAAAGGGGTCCCTGTCTTCCAGAGGCCACCCCAGCAGCCCCCCAACACCTTGACACTTGCACCCTTTGTAACACCTTTGAAGTTAAGGGGACGTTTTTGTGCTTTACTGAACTGAGACCAAAGCCAGAAGTCAGTGCTGGGTTTGGTCTCTCATCTCATGCTGGATGGTCACCCAGAAGATTCATGGAAAGCCTTGGGGATTGAAAGGCTTGTTGGGCATGGTTAGATAAGAAGTGGTGTGTGGTTTGATAAGATCAGAAATGCTAGCAAACTTCTGATGTCTTCCTTCCTGACAGAGGAGAACAATTAGCAATGAAACACACATGAGGATGCCTGTGGATATGAAATAAATGTAAACACGAACGTAAGCAAGCCAGCAAGGGCAGGGGTGAAGGTGCAGTGCAGTTAGCAAATGTGACAAAGAACTTTTGTGACTGCCTTATTGCAACTGGCCTGCATATGCCATGACAGTGCTCTGGCATTTCTTCATAGCATTTTACATAGCATTTTGCAAGATAGTTGCATATTGCAAGTACTAAGTATATTTACCCCAATTAGATAATTATGTACCATTACACAAGTCAAATAACTGCATTAGAATAGACAAAATTCTATATATGTGCTCTCTATTCTATATATGTGCTCTCTTTCTAATGTAATGCTATCAGAGTAACCTAAACACCCACTGAAATACAGAAATAGGCACATATGGGAACATTTTCCTTCATGTATACATATGCTTCTATATTTAAATCACTTCTAATTATGTATTTGTATGTAAGAGACTGTATTGCTCTCTACAGCTATCTGAAAGGTCTCTCCTCCCAAGTAACAAGTGACAGGATAAGAGGAAATGGCCTCAAATTGTGCCAGGGGAGGTTTAGATTGGATGTCAGGAAAAATTTCTTCACCTGAAAGGTTATCAAGCATTGGAAGAAGCTGCCCAGGGAAGTGCTTGAGTCACCATCTCTGGAGGTATTTTAAAGATGTTTAGGTAGCTGTGGTGCTAAGGGACATGGGTGGTGGACTTGGCAGTGTTAGGTTAATGGTTGAACTTGATGATCTCAAGGGTTTTTTCCAAGCTAAATGATTCTGTGATTCTACAGTTTCTTTATTGCTGTTCATTTTTCAGAAAAAAAAAGCAGCTATCAGAGTGATGTGTTTATTCTATTTTCATACAGATGAATAAAGAAAACATCAGTATGCATCTGCCAAAATTTATATTTTATGTATTCTCATTTAAACTCAGAATTTTAAAATATGAATATTCCTGGAGGTGCAATGGTACAGGTATGACCTAATGCTCATTTCATGCTTTCCACCATTTCAGTGCAAATGACTGAGGGCACAGATGACTCTGAAGACTCACCGCCCTTTTCCCTCTCTCTTTGGGGAGAAATCTTAATTGAATCTGGATAAATCTGGGGATGGATGAGGAGTAGGGGCAGGGAGAGAACTGCTTTCCTTTCCTAAGACATGTATGTGAAACAAATCTGTGCTTCTGTTCTTCAGGAGTGGGTCTAAGAGCAAGTCCAGAGAGGGTTTGTTCCATTTCTGTAGTTTCTGCCCTCCTGGAGCAGAAAGGGTGGCAGTGGCCACTGAGGGGACCAAGACTGGTGGCCCCTACAGCAAGGTAGGAAGCAGGATGCTGCAGGGAGTGGTCAATGAGAAGGCAGAAAGCAGAGTACAGCAGCAAGCCTTCCCCACCTACAGCAACATCAAACAAGCAGGTAAGACTGGTAACACAGCCTTTGAGCCAAGGTGAACCTTTTACCACATTACATATTTGAAGACTAAACTGCTAAAAATATACATTTCCATGTCTGGAAAATTCAAGGGAAAATCTATTCAGATGTCACTTCAGTGAGGGTGATTATTAACATGGACATTCATTTTTTTAAGCTTTAACAGTCAAAGTATAAACTAAAAGGTCCATAATTTCCTCTCAAATGGCTTGCATGCAATAATGGGTAATACTAACTATATATTCTCTGCTTAGATAGGGCTGGTTACTTTCTAAGCACCTTGGTATGCCAGCAAAACTGCTTGTCCTAAGAGCTGCGTAGCCAGTTTGCTACAGTCTGTCCTGCTTACCTCAGTGGACAGGGGTTTTCTGGAAATTTGAAGCAGAAATCAAAGAATGATGAGATCAGCTGGAAAGTCTGAGCGCAAGCAGGAAAGTCAAAGGTGATGTGAACACAGCACGGGAGCAAGGCGATTTCTTACCTCCATTTTCAACAGAAGGTGCCAGGAAGAGGCTTGTCCATTTTTGTTCCTCATGGAAAGAAGAACAGACTTACTGTTAGAGATTAAAGATGTCAAGACAAGATTTGCTTGTCAAACCATTTAACTTCACATACACTTTCTGTCCATTTTCGAGACTGTGCTAAACCAAGCTTTAAGGGTCTTCCTAGCAAGGTGGTAGAGACTTTAATATTACACCCCTGGGGACTGGTAAATGCTGGACACTCATTCATTTAAAAAGAAAGCCCAAGAAAAAACCCCAAACCCAAACAATGGTAATAGCTTTGGTAATCATGGACCAGTCATCATTTCTTTAAGAAATGATAAAAAATGTTTGAAACAATAAGAAATTTCATGGACCACTCACGCATCACTCTTTAAACAAAACAAATGTCCTGTGTAGAATAGGAGACTGCTGGCTCTCAAAGATGATTTTCAACAGGCCTGAGACAGAGCCATGTCCCAAGCGAGGCACACGGCAGAGTGGTGCACATGCTTGCATACCTCTGCCAGCCAATTTCCCTTTAAGCACAGAACTGGTGGAATAAATCTGTGGGGAGTGCAGGATAGGGAGGACGACACTGCCCTGCCATCCTTCCCTCCTGCTCAAGGCCATACCCACGGATCAGTGCTTTTCTTCCTTTACATGTCGCTCCCAGAGACTGATAAGGACAGACACCAGCACTGCAAATTCATCAGCGTTTCTGTGTGTGGAAAGACAAAGACATCTCTAAGGAGTCATTCAAAGAGTTTGAACAAGTGCTGAGCCAGCACCTTGATCCGGATACCTTACCCTCTCCTTGATACTAACTGCAGAAACTCCCTGAGTTACCTTTAATAAATGGGTCTTAAGAACTTTTAATATTACAGAAAAAAATTAATAGATGGTATCTTGATGGTTTCAAGAAAATACAATGGTTCTGTCTTTTTTTAAATGCTGTGTGTCCTGAATTTGCTTTCACATATATGATCAAAGCACTGTAAATAAAGACACTTCTAATAGTGGATCAAAGGAAGAACAGAACAACTCTGCTTCACAACCATTTATTATCTGCATAATTAAATCAGGGCTGTGGATAGAAGTTGGTTCAAAAAGACATCTTTTTGGGATGTGCAATTAAAAAGGATTATAAAATAAGACCAAACCTAAGTACAGTTCTGTCTCTTGTTTAGGAGATGGCTGATTAAATATTGCTCTAAAAACTGTACTTTTTCCTCGGTTAGCCTGATGACTTTGACTAAAAGTATTTCAAACTTCTTAAGGTCACTGTGAAAGAAACTGGAGGAAAATTATAGCTTAGGTTGTGTTTGCCAATGTCTGCAATGTGAGCTGTTCTGTTTGCCACTATCACCTCTGTATTTCTTACCTGTACTCCTACCTCTATGTATCTACTATTGCAATAATGTGCATGAGAGGAAACCATTTTCAATAAAACCATGTCTATTATAGCACATATAACACCACCTCCCACCCCCCCAGAAAAAGAAAGAGAAACCAAAAGATCCTCCTCAAATACCTGGAAAATCTTAGGAACATTCCACATCTAATATTACCCTGCTTGGAGACTTTAATTATAACAGACAAATTTCACTCATTGGGCAGTATTTATTTACTTTTTGTTTGGAAGACTGGTTCATGTTGATGCACGCTATGAAATCTTTGCCATACTGGTACATGTGAGCACTCATGGCTACAGGACACTTACATTAGTTTTTGCAGCATCTAAATATGGCTCATAAGGGATGGTGATTTCCCTAATCTTTGTGAAGAGCATCAAGATGCCTGGATGGAGCTGGTGGTGAGGAAAGGAGAGAAGGGCAAAGAAGCGTCTGCTGGTCGAGCAGCTCCTAGAAGTGTTTCATCACAAAATTCACATTCTCTGCCCACAGAAGATGCAGTCAATTCAAAGCAGATTAGATAAGTAATCTTTGCCTTTTTATTAAAATGCAACATTCTCTAATTTTGTGGAAAATACATTTCACATAAATCTTTAACAAAGTTTCCTTGGGTTTTATGAGATCAATCTCAAAACACATTTCATTTTTAAGACCTAATACATAAGGTAAAACCTAATACATAAGGTTACTTTGAGAAGAAAAACCTGTTCTAAAAATCAAAGTTTTAAAAGTGTGGTTACTGTATGCTATGGATTTTTTTTTTCTCAAAGCATCATATTACACTGGTGGATTGGTTCATTCTTTATATTCTGCTGCTAAGTTTTATATAAGCAGCTCCTATCCATTTTTTTCCTGCACGTCAAAATTCAACCCTCTTACTACACTGCAAAGCTCTGTATATATAAAAAAAAAAACAAAGAAAATCCCTCACCAATCTAAACGTGGAATATATTTCTATTATGTTCATTTAGGGTGTACATGAACGCTTTGGTCTGTGCGCAGCAAATATTGTGGTGTATGGACTGCTTTTTCATTTAATATTTGCAAAAAAGCCCAAACACTTCATGATGAACTTCTAAACCACAGCTATGGCTTGTCAGTACTACAGTAACACTATTTCTAGTAATCCCTGATGATATCACAGACCATCTGTTAAGGACCTCTATCACCATTCCAGCATTCAGACTGCTTTAGATGCAAAACAAGAATTGTGTGTATTTGGGAAAAAGGTGTTTGTGCTTCTGGGATTCCCTTTCAGCAAACTGTGATCCAAAGCTCTGCTGCAATGTGAGAGAGATTTGTATAATTAGCATTCAACTGCAGGCTTTCAGTTCCCACTTGCACTTGAGGAATCTGTCCCACCCATCACACCAGACTCTGTGAAGATTAGCTTTTCCCTCCTTTTAAAACCATTTTGCAATAGGCAATGTGCTGTTCCCATGCCCTCCTGCCAGGGATGTTCTTCTCCCTCAGGGGTTTCTATACTTTGATTCCTGTTTGGCACCATCAAGGGACTGTCCTGAACTTGGGGTCTGGAGCTGATGGGCTGTGAATCATGCCAGGCTGAACTGAGATTGAGTGCTAAAGACAAGAGTAAAATTTATCTTCCTTTCCAATTTCTGAGTCAGTTCTGGTCTACTTACTCCTTCCCCAGTTGCTCAGGTCCTTTTGTTCCACCTCAAACGCTAGGCCATGGATTACTGCAATATAGTAAGGGAAAAGTAGAAAACAACCCAACAAACCAACAAACCCACACCAGAGAGAAGTTGCTCAGATTCAAAATCCAAGGAAGGCATTGATTTTACTGGGGTCTGTAACAGTGGTTCAGACCTTGTTTCAGCAGGATTGCAAATGTGCCTTCCTACAGGCGTTGCTGAAGTCAGGAGCCACAGCAGCTTTCAGAATCCAAGGTTAAATTGATAGGGCAGGCAAGAAAATGGAAGAGCTAAATAAAATGGTTGCCACAAAAAACTACTCTCCAGAAAACCTAAGTGAAGACAAACCTGCTTCATCAAGGTTGTGGGTGATGCCCAGCAGTCTTCCCAGGCTCTCATGTAATGCTGACAGTATAGAAGAGATTTTCATAGAGTGTTTTCAGCTTGAAGAAAGTTTTCCTTTTAGCACAAATGTAATAGAATATACATGATGGCTCTATTTATTTTGGCTTATAGTTCCTGTTAGCATGATTATGCTTGTTATGTGTTCATAGATCAGCAGTGTTTGTTTTCTCATGCACCTGAAACATGGGAATGATGCTCAGATACTGCATCCTAAAGATCAAGTTACTTAGATCTCAAGTCCTTAGAGAAACTCGTCACTTTCTTGAACTAATTAATACTAAATATTTTTACAGGTTTGAAAAATCACAGTGCAGAAAGTTAGATATACCAGTATGAGTAGATGATATTTAAAGCTGAGACATTTATAAAAACAGAACATGTAGGATCCAGCAAGTAACAGCTATTTCGCTGGGTGTGGCTGGTTTATTTTTACACCACTTTCTAATCCAGTCTCCTTCTTGAGTAATCCCAAGGTCACCGCCTCACAACTTTGAGCAGCAGGCCATTTAACCTGCTTACTGCTATCAGAGATGAAAAGTGGGTTTTTTAATGCTTACAGTAAATTTATTTTTCTTTAACTTCCATTTGTGTTCCCCTTATCCAATCTACTGCACTGAAGCTAAAGAAGAACCTTCTGTTATCTCAGTTATTTGTGATTTTCATCACTTCTATCAAATCCCTACTTATGAACATACTTTTCTAACTTGTTCTCATAACTGATTTCTTTCTAATCTCAGGATTAGTACTGCCCTTCTTGGTCTTTTCTGATTTTCTTATAAAAGCTGCACTTGCAATGGTTTTCTAATTCAGGGTTGCATGTTGGATTGTTTTTTTTCTTCCAGGAAAGAAAAGGAAGCCATAGGAAATGTACTGATCATAAATAATGCCCAGCATAGCATCCATTCATATTTTGCTTTCTATTAACTAAACAGAAAGATCGCAGAGGAAAAAAGTCTTTGGAACATGTAGTTTAAGTATTCCCGTTTCTCAGATCAAGTACCACTTGTGTTATATTGGTCTTTTACAGGAAAGACAGTAGTAACCCTATATTTAGGGTGAGTATTATGTGCTATTGCAAAAATTCTTGGAGCCTTTTTATAAGAAAGACTAACACCCTCCATTGTTTGTGTCAGGCTTTTAAGATTTTCAGCTGAAGACAAGTGCATGGCATAGATGGTGCTTTTCCCTCTCCACTTCTGCCCATGACAATTCACTTGTACTTAGCTGGGATACAGGCTGTTAAATTGCTCTTCCCTCCTTCCACTGTTACTCTCCTGGAAGCTATTGCATCATGTCAAATTAATAACAGATGGTCCTTGAGCACCAGAATGCTGCTGCTGCCGCCACCGATGCCACCAGGAGGTGGGCAGCCAAGAAAGGAGCAGGTGAAAGCAAACCCAGGAGCTTTGGTCTCTGCTGACATGACCTGGGGCCTCCACCAAGGCTACCCTACTTGTCTGGCTGTGCACCAGAGAGAAGCCAGTCTGATTTGGTATGGGAAGCTTCTCAGACCCTCTCTGAACCATAGTAAGGTTACCCTGATGGCCAGCTGCTGTCTGCAGGGCTGCAGGCATCCACAAAGGGCCAAATGCAACTGATTGCAGAGGGTGGGGTTATAAAAGTAGATAACACTGTCTTTCATCACCCCTTCCTTCCAAAGGAAAACCCTCCTATAGCGTTGGCAGAGAAAAAGCCTTTTGTGAGCTGAAATAATTTGGGTTGCTGAGCTGCCTGCTGTGCACCTCTCGCTGGCTCCATGGTACCTCTCGCACCTCTCTTTCTTTGTGCCCATGCTGGGCATCTGCTTCTCACCTTGCGGGAGGTAAAACCCTGCTTGCCACATCCAGCAATGTTGAGGATGGATGCCATGAGTCCACTTGCCCAGTCCTGGTCTCTAGAAAAGGGTCTTCTAATTAAGAGGACATCATTTTCTCTCGAGGAACTCCAGTTTCTCTCTGTGAGCAATTTGCTTTATTCTATGCCATTGCAGCGTTTTGTCTCTTCTTCACTCACTGTGTCTTGTAGCATGTTTAGGTCTGTCTCTCCCCTAATATCCCTCAATGTCCAGTCTTCAAACCCTTCACCCTTTCCTACCTGGTGGCTGTAGGAGGACCTGCCTTACAATGAGCCACTTTGTGCTGCATAGCCATGACAAATAACCGGCTTTTTTGTCCCAAGGAAGGACATGTTGCATGAACATCATCAAGGAAATCAGCAAACAGCTTCATCTTTTTTTTTTTCCCCTCACGAGCAGTGAATTGGAGTGTGTACAAGCAGCATTTGAATTTCTGTTCTGCAGCAATAGATGGGTTTTAATTTTCAAGGGCTTGTTGTTTTAAATATATTTATTCTTAAATGCGTACTTGATCTCATCTGCTTTTAAAATGCCACCAGGAAGACTTCTTGATGGTTCCCTCTGGACACAGAAGGGAGAGGGAATGAGACTGTTTGGATGGGCTTGATGCCCTGGGATGAGTAACGTAGGGCTGGAAGGATGCAATTCTTCACCCTGTACCAAGATGGTGCTTAAACCCCGCCGTGTGCAGACACAGCCCTCACAGTCTAGCTAACAGCCTTCATATATCTTTCTTGCATGTAATATTTCTGAGTATTAATGGAGCTGATGTGCAGCATTAACCTCATGTCTGGGTCAGACTTTGACTCCCATCGAGATATTTTTGCTAGTGTCAGTTTGAACTCAGAGGGGTATCGAGCAGTGCATAAATCACACCGTGAAATACCAAGACACCCATTTCTTCATTTGTCTTCTTGTGGCTGGAGTTGAGAAGTCTAAAAGCAGAATTTTTCCAGGCTCGTGTGGTTCAACATGCTTGCCTCTTTTCCAGCTCTTTCAAAGGAAATGAATAGTGGGATGATAGGTGAAAGGAACTGTCAAAGTGGGGAATCCTAAAGGCTCTTCATGTCCTTCACTTGGCTTCAATCCCCATAACGTTTTCCTGCATTGTAGCTGTAGGACACCCCACCTGATGTGAACACTATTTTGGTTGATCAGGATGACATTTTAATACGTATGACCTTGGTTGCTCGGGACTTTGGTGCTTTGGTCAGGAATGGAGCTATCTGAAATATGTAAAATAATATGAAATAACTTTCTCAGCATATGAAAACATTTCTTGGTTTCTGAACTTTATTTACCTTTTTGTTTCATACAGAATATTTTTGTACAACTTAAAATATCTTCTCTTCTTCACCTTGTTTTTTGCATTCAGGCTACAACTTTTCCTTTAGTAATATATTCCTAAAACCTTCAGCTTTTCAAGGGAAGGTCTATAAAAGCAGCTTCACCAAGCCTTTTGCCAAAGACAAAATGCTTAAGAAGTCCCTTGTAATAAGCATTGTTCCCTCTCTTCTAGCACATCAGTGGGTCTAGAGCCTGAATACTCCGGTGACTGGGGCTCTATAAATACCCTTGATAGATAAATTACAAACTGCTACACACTAGAGCAAGTTTTACTTGTGCTGTGCAGTCAAGGGCAGGGGAACTAACCAAAATAAGCACAGGCTTGCTGGTGGAATGGAATATATCATGAGGACTCGGTTTGCCAACTGTTGTCACAGCTATTTTCTTTACCTATCTAAGCACAAGGATAGAAATCCAGTAATTATTGCTGGTAAATGCCACTTTGTATTGCTGACTGCTGTACTTTCCAAGGACTCTCTTTACTATATAATCATTGCCAGTCTTGACACATAGCATTTGATTTATGAAAACTGTATTTCTAAAGCAGCTGTACCTCCTGGGAAGTCACCTCATCGTGTAGGAGAGGAGAAGGCTGAAGGGGGATTTAGCTGGGGTGTTTTTTTCAGATGTACAGAGATCCTGAGTGTGTTGCCTGTGCTATCGGTAGTCATCGAATGGATCCATCAAAGAGGTGTGCTGACTGAAACAAGCAGAATGGTTTAAAGCAGATGAAAGAAACTCTACTCTGAGGGCAGGTGGTGAGCTTCTGAAGACTGGGACCACAGGATGTGCTTGAGGATATGTCAGCAGGTTGAAAACAGGATTACACACATTTATGGCCAGCAAGTATCTAAACAGCTACCAGCAGGAATAGGCAGGGAGTTAGTAAAACAAGAGAATGAGAAAGTGTTGAGTCTCAAGTGATCCCGTAAATTCTATTGCCACTGCTGAGGAGGAATACTGTGAGGAGTGGACCATTGGTCTAATCTAGGAGGGGATTAGACTAAACACAAAGATGCTGCTTCTGCTGTAGATGCCAGAAAAGAAAGCTTTGGTATGTTACCATGGAGCACAGGGTGAAGGGAACTGGACATCTGGCATTAGGACTGAAAGTACACGTGGTAGAAAAGCACCCTTCCAAAAATGTAGGGGGTTACTATCAAGTTCAACTGTTTACTTGTATGCATTATTTTGACATGGATGTTTCTTTTGCTGTGAAATACAGCAGAGTTCTTAAAGAACTCTTGTTGCTGTTGCTTTGTCTATATTTTCACTTGTTTAGTGAATATGGCTAGTGAAGAAACCCAGCCAGGCTGTTTGAATTTAGGTTCCCTGAGTTTGCCTGCATTATCCTTCATTTGTATCAGGTTCTGTTTCTTTCTCTTCTCTTTCTTAGAAGTCTGGAGATTCAACAACGGCCAGAAGATACAAGTATAATTGCAAGAACCCTTTTGTTTACAGCTCCCCTCCCTCTGCTTAGAGCTGTTCTCAGTGGGAGGTTTAATTTAGTTATCATTTTTTGCTACGGAAAGCACATTTTTAGGTTTTGCTTAAATTTTAAAGTGAGTTTACATCCTTTCCTTGCTGAATCTACAGCACAGTCCTTGTTCCTTCCATGTCATTCATCACAGCCTTAACAGGGAGAGACCAAAGACAGATTCCACTGAGAGACATCTGTGCAAACACCACTGCTGCATTTCTATCCATCAGGTTTTAATCTGGACCCCTGCCTTTTTTCATTTTTCCCCTCAGTCCCATGCTTCTCAGAGCCTTGCAGCAAGCTCTGGTTTCTTTGTTTATACTCATTGTAAACTGCCCAGAAGCCACCGTCATTGATCGAGACTCCATTGTGTGAGAGGAAAGAGACAGCTGCTGTCTCCAAAGTTATATTTTGGGAGGGGATTTGAAAGCACTTGTGCAAAACCCTAAGAAAGAAACTTGATGTGTTGTATACAGCTGTGCAATTGATAAAAAGCATTTCAGGGTAACTGAACTCTCCTCTCTTGTTGTAGAAAAGAGATGAAATCCAACTGACTGACTATGCTCCATTTGTAAAGCCCAGTGTTTTCAGTATTTTAACTTAATACTGATAAGAGAGGCAGAAGTGAGAAGTAAGGCTTACTGTTAGTCTTGTCTGTCAAAACCCCTGTAGAGATAGTGATTTTCCTCAGAAATGCCTAGGATCTTTGTGCCAATGTCCAAGTGCTACATTGTGTGGAAGCCAAACTGAACGCTGTATTCCTAAAAGCTTGGATTGCCAGAAACATAGATGCCAGCAATTTGCATTAACTTCACAAGGAATTTCAACATCTTTCTGAAAAAAAAAACCCAAAACCAAAACACAAATAAAACAAACAAACAAAAAACCCCAAGAAAAAAGCCCAGGACGTTGGTTTGATGTCTAATCTGTCATTCAAATTCACGCACTGAATTCCCAGCAACTCCTGAAATGACTTCTTCAGCGCACAGCTCTAGCCAGTTTCTATTGAGAACTTCTTCTCTCCTCTTGCTTTATGATTCTGATTTATTCTGAGCTTTATTCTCTGTACTTTTTAGTCTTTAATAGAGTCTTATATTGTAATCACAGCTGAAATCTGCAGATTATGCTGCCACAATAAATTATTCAGATGTGCTACTTAGAGTTCATTTTACTAAAATGGTTCCATCTCTATCAGTGATTGACAGTTATTTCTGAGTATTATTTAGCCTTTCACATTACAAATCAGGACTCCTGCCTATTGCCAGCTCCAGCTTCTAGTGCCAGATTCCCATCTGGCATTGTAACAGGGAGTATTTGGGTAGGACACACTGCCTTTTTTTAGTATCAAATCCATAAGGCTCACAAAGAAAAAAACAGCTTCTTTTATCTACTGAGCTCAAACTTACATATTCTGTAAATCATCTTAACTTCTCAAATATCGAGATGACTTTAATAGCCCTGACTGAACAGAAAACTGAGCTGAAACTCCAATGTGGAGTTGGAACTCTCAATGAGGTACAAAACATCTTTTTTAATAGGCCACCTCTATTAAAAAAAGAAAGTTAATCATTATGTTATGTAGACATTTCTATAATGTTCCTCCCTGAGCGGTAATTCAGCTCCTGCCTTGCCATCCAACTGGGGCTCTGGGCAGCATCCAGCATCCAAGACACCCTACCAAGACCTCCTGACAGTTGCAGGCTCTCTTGATTAGTCAAATCTTTCGTGAGAAGCATGATGTCTATCTACATGTCAGACTCTTCTTGCCTCTCATGCAAGGGAGGCAATGTGCTGGCCAGGTGGGCGGCCAGGGCTTTTTTGTAGCCTCACTGTGAGGTGCCCCAAGCGAGACCTTCATTGTGCCCTTGTTTGGTGGCTTTGTTGCAGGATGTATCTTGTGCAAAGCCAACTGTTGGGCCAAAGCAGAGCTAGCTGGAGTCTAAGCTTAGTGTGCTGAGTCCCAAATCCCTCAGCATTCATTGTTCTCACACATATAAAAATAAACAACGAAAGGAAGTAGGAAGCATTAGGGGATCAGGAACTTCAATGCTGATTTAAAAGTTATTGCCTAACAAACAAACCAGCCTCTGAGATGCTCCCTTTGTGACCATTTTTTTGCTAACCCAGATTTTATTTTTCATGACTGACAGAAGTCACTTTGTGTCATCAATGCCATTTTTGGGCTTGCTATCACAAAATTGTCTCCCAGAAAATTTCCCTCTCTCTTGATACTGAAGTGTTTGACCAGTTTTTTTGAGGGAGGGCTGGTTTATTTGGTTTTTTTCTAGTAATTTTCCTTAGAAAATACATGAATACATACACATAGTCTGTTGCTGTCAGAAATTCAGCTGTAATGTCTCAAGAGTAAATGCAACATGGCATGGGGCTTTTAAAACACATTGCTTTAGCATATTGTTTCCTCTTGTTTTGATTTGCTTCTAAAGTTTAGTGTCACAAATTTCTCAGAAATCAGAGGTAGCTCCAGTGTTTCTGACAAGACTTGTCTCTGCTCCTAATACTTTAACTAGACACCAGCAGAAACACGTATCAGCAACAGTTGATTTTCAAGCAAGGTTTGTGCGAAGTGTCAGAAAAATTTAGTTGCCCTGTTTCTGTCTCTCATTTTTGCTCCTATCCAAGCTAAAGAGCACACATTTTTCACCCTTGCTTTTGTCTTCCTGGAGAATTTCTCCTGCCTTATATGGATGTGTGGGAAGATCTGGCTTTCTACAACTTCAGCTGGACTATTTAAGTGTATTCCTTGATGTCCTGTAGCACAGGCAGTCCCTGTTATATCCGTTTCATGGCTGCTTTGTTTGACAAGTTACAGTCTCTGTCAACAAGTGATTGATTTGATACACATACAAGATTAAAATTATACGTGGAGTGCTTGATATCAGTCTGAATACACGTTTTATCTAGGTAGATTTGTCCATGTGTTTGATTTAAAAAGCCCTGAACTCAACAGAACTTGAGTTGGGCCACTTTTGGAATTGGTGAAGGCCAAGCTAGCTCTGACTTTACTGACTTGGGTACTAGTAGGCCTCACTGACTTGTTTCCAGTGGCTGGTGCAATAGTTTATACAAGCTAAGGTTTACGTCCAAGACCAGAAATTCAGAAATTTTAGGAAGAGATAATAGATGCTTTTCAAGCCAATTGCTCATCTTAGATCAAGGCAATAGATTTTCAGGGGTAGATGTCAGAAGCAGAAAAGTTTGAGTCAATAGAATTTAACTCTAACTACTAGACTGGATGCACTGCCTCCTCGTGACTTCCAAAAAGTCATTAGAAAACTTAATACATAAAGGTATCAGGGATTCCAAATGAATAATAAAAAAAGTATATCCAGTCTCAAGTGGAAAAGAGGATGGAATGAAATCCAATGTACCATGTGAAATCCAAAACCATGGTTCCGTTGATGTACCATGTGAAATCTGATGGTTTGGGGTGGATGGTTTTTCCTTTTTAAATGGGATGAAAGGCTGCAGAGGTTGCTGTTGACTTCAGAGATGATTGTGATTGGAATGGAGAATTGAGTAAGGAACTATTAGTCAATTATTTCTCATGTTGAAGATTAGCAGGCATCAAAAAGAAGGAGGCAATTGCATGTAGAATAGAGCTATCAATAGTGACTGCACACAACAACCCACTAGCAGCCTCCAGGTCCAGCTATCTGCAAGTCACAGACTGCTAGGGCTGGGATTGATGTATATGTTCCAGTTTCAGACACTGTTCCTGTCCACAGCCATTGTCAGAGGGAGGTTATTGGGCTAGGCAGTCTTTGATCTGACTCGTTATGGTCTTTCTGTATTCATGAATCAACCATATGTCATTCTATGTACAAGTTTTGGTACTGGCTCCCTTGCATCATACATCTGACCTATTAAGGTAGGGTCACTCCTGGCAGATGTGAGAGGTCCATCCCCCCTCTCTGTCCAACCAGTCCAAATCTGCTCAAGTCCCAGGATGTAATGTACCTGCTGCACTGCATAATTCCTAATGCAGCACAGCATTTGTGCTCTTCTGAAATGAGCTGTTAATAGTAGCATCATCTCTTCATATTTAACAAAGGGGATCACTTTTCCAGAGGGGTGGATTAATAATTCACATTCATTATAACATTATTTTTACTTTCCTTTATCAAATATTACAACTTTTTCGGCAGAAGTCAGTTGGTTGCCAAATTTATTTGTCCACATTCATAGTTTAAACTTCTGTTCCCTAATCAGAAGGAAAAACTGTGAAATTACGAATGATGTATTTTTGTTACTTGTTGACCCAGATGAAAATGCTGTGTTTGGGGTTTTTTCCTCCCTCTGCTCATTTTTTTTCCAAAATGGAATGAGGTTCGGGCTTTTTACATGTAATTTTATCTGTGAATGGAGAAAAAAGTATCCTGCAAGCATGGTGCAGTGACTGAGTAGCAGATTGTGACTACCTGTCATATACTAACAAGTACCCAGCAAGAGCCAGAACTTGTGAATATTTGGCACTAACGATATTGAATGAACAATAGCCTTGAACAACGTGAATTTCTGTGTATCTAGCAGTAGAAGCAGCAGTTGACAGCTGGAATCCTAAGGATTAGGGCATGTAAATATATTTATATACAAAGCATAGCTTACATAATTAAAGGCAGGGTATAGGAGTAGGGTTTGATGGAAAGCTGGAATGACGAGCAAGGAGGAAGAGTGGAAGGAAGGCTTCTGTATACACAGGTGGCATCCCAACTATCTGTTGACTGCTGCTTCTATGAAGTAAAGATGTAGGGGGGTGTGTGTGTGCATATGTATACTTTTATAGGTATATAATGCTTTCTACTGCCTGTCCTTGGGCATTAGAAGGATATGATATAGCTCACTGGTAGGAATCCTGACTTGTTCTGCACAGATTACATGTCTAATGTAATACAATCTATTAAAATGAGCTATATTGTCAACTCCACTGTCACAAGCTCTGCAATAACTTCATTGGCTGGTTCTTGCCAAGTGAGAACAGCATAGTTGTTTTGTCATATTGTATTCCATTCATATTGCAACCTGGCATAAACAACCTCATGCTCAGCTTTATCCCGAGCAGACCACAGATCTGCCCTTTGTTTGACCCAGTCTGTTACATTTGTAGTTCCTAGAGAACAAATTCTAATTATAGGATGCAAATCTTTGTGAATGTAGCCATACATGGCTGGAATAAGAGACCTTATTCTATTAAAAGAGGTTTCCGATTTTCAGATTTAAAGCTGTATCAGGTCTCTGACCTAAAACCATATCATTATAAAAGTGACTGAGTGACTCAGTGCTGTGCCCCAGGACTTCGTTAAGGGGTGGCTTTTACCTGATTCTGCAAGAGGGATACTGAGGCACTGCACAGCGAAGGGCAACCAAGGGCCTGATTCTTATTCACATATAGGCCCAGTTAATCTGTGGAGGAGCGTATGGATAAAAAGAGAAGGAAATTATATTTGGAGTTTTCAGAGAAGTAAGATGTGTCATGATAGATCCATTTTTTGGCATAAGCACCATGTAAAGTCTTTGGAAATCATATTGCCTCTTTCAGGGTATAGAAAAGGAAAACCAAGTTTATTTCAAACTATGGTTCATTTCCTTACTATCTGACACTGTATCCTAACTGCAATGTAGAATTTGTACTAATTATCAGGGGATATTTCAGTGGCCTTGTTACGCTAATCAGATGTTTGCATTTTATTTTCTGCACTAACTGGTGTCTGTTTCTGGTTGTGGCCACTCCTGTGGGTAGGGGCCATATGGTGCAAATGAGCCCTTTCTAATGAAAGCTGCCTGAGGAGTGCTGTCACAGTATGGACTTCCACATGTGAGAATATCTCCAGAACGTGCATGCACGCAGCCAGCAAGCACTTCCCAAACAGCCAGCACTGCCCTGCATGTAACTCCTATCCTGCACAAAAAAAATGTGATTTGGGAACTATTTAGACAATAAATATTTTTGGTAGGTGAGCCAAGTCAGCTGTGCAGCTAGCTGTAAAGACCTCCTGCACCCTCACATTCTTGACTCATTCTTGTTATTGGAAATACCAATGAGTGACCC
This sequence comes from Porphyrio hochstetteri, assembly GCA_020800305.1. Classification (NCBI taxonomy): domain Eukaryota; kingdom Metazoa; phylum Chordata; class Aves; order Gruiformes; family Rallidae; genus Porphyrio; species Porphyrio hochstetteri. The sequence continues at coordinate 88,373,069 of CM036907.1, forward strand.
TTCTCCTTCTGCATTTATCTCCTAGCTGTTGGTGCACTTAATGGGGACAAGGATTCCATTAATCACTCCCAACCCAAGGGAACCAGTGTAGAAATCAACTGGAAGATGATACTGTCTCTGCAGAGTGGTTTCCTGGAGAGAAGTTATAGATAAACCCACAATTGAGGTAAAAAAAGTTAGAGACCTGCTATTCCACCTGGACTGTCACAAGTCCATGGGGCCAGAAGAGATCCACCCAAGGGTACTGAGGGAGCTGGTGGATGTGGTTGCCAAGCTGCCCTCCATCACCTATCAGTGGTCATGGGCCAACTGGAGAGCTACCAGATGACTGGAGACTTGCTAATGTGACACTCATCTATAAGAAAGGTTGTAAGGAAGATCGAGGGAACTACAGGTCTGTTAGCCTGACCTTGGTGTCAGGGAAGATTATGGAGCCAGTCATCCTGCAGGCAATCACAGAGCAAATATGTGACAACCAGGGCATCAGGCCAAGCCAGCATGGGTTCATGAAGGGCAAGTCCTGCCTGACCAACCTCATCTCCTTCTATGATCAGGTGACCCATGTGGTGGATGAGGGAAAGGCTGTTGATGTAGTCTACCTAGACTTCAGCAAAGCCTTTGACACAGTGTCCCACAGTATTCTCCTGGAGAAGATGGCAGCCCATGGCTTAGACAGGTACACTCTTTGCTGAGCTAAAAATTGTCTGGAGGGCAGAGCCCAGAGAGTCGTGGTGAATGGAGTTAAATCCAACTGGCAACCCGTCACAAGTGGTGTTCCCCAGGGGCCGGTACTGCGGCCCATCCTCTTTAATATCTTTATTGATGGTTTGGATGAGGGAGTTGAGTGTACTCTCAGAAAGTCTGAAGATGACACCGAGTTGGGGGGCAGTGTCAATCTGCCAGAGGGTAGGAAGGCCCTCCAGAGGGACCAGAACAGGTTGAGTCAATGGGCAGAGGCCAATGGGATGAAGTTCAATATAGCAAGGTGTTGGGTCCTGCACTTTGCTCATAACAACCCCAGGCAGCACTATAGGCTTGGGGCAGGGTGGCTGGAAAGCTGCACAGATGGAAAGAATCTGGAGATGTTGGTTGACACCCATCTGAACATGAGCCAGCAGTGTGCCCACGTGGCCAAGAAGGAGTATCAGGCTAGTATCAGGAGTAGCATAGTCAGCAGGACCAGGGAGGTGATCACCTCCCTGTACTCAGCATTGATGAGGCTGCACCTTCAGTGCTGTGTTCAGTTTTGGGCCCCTCACTACAAGAAAGACATCAAGGCCCTGGACTGTGTCCAGAGAAGGGCAATGAAGCTGGTGAAGGGTCTGGAAAACAAATAGGAGGAGCAGCTGAAGGAGCCAGGATTGTTTTGTCTAGAGAAAAGTAGACTGAGTGGAGACCTTATTGATCTCTAAAACTACCTAAAGGGAGGTTGTAGTAAGGTGGGGGTCGGTCTCTTCTCCCTGGTAGCTAATGACAGGACAAGGGCATCTTGTGTGTGGGGATGCCTCATGTTGCTGAACCTTTCGGATTACATTCAGATTTCAAAGCAGACTCTGCCTTTTTAGTAGCCGAGATGGGAAAAACAGTGAAGCTACAGAAGGATTTAAAAGCTGCTCAAGATCTTTGTGAAGAAAGAAAAGAAAGAATATAAACTTTCCAATGCATTTATTACTGACCTGAAATTTTTATAAAGCTAATTATTCTGTTCTATTTTTTTCTGATATCAAGAGGCAGCATTAAAAATTTCACTCTTACAATATAATAAAGGAATCCAAAAAGTAAAGTACCTCACATAAAGTATTTCAGGTACCTCTGAAAAGCAAGAAAAGGTGATTTAATTACATATTTTAAACTAATTTGCTGTGAATTACCATAATATTCTGCAGACAGTTCTCTTTAGTTGGTTGCTTTTGCAGTTGGAAACTTATGTTCCAGCAGTGTTCATTTTTTTCTTAAAAAAACTCCCAACTCCTCATTTTTTGGTGATGTTTTATACTCCTTTTTTTTTCTTTATGTAGTTTATTCTAACACAAAATAAATGTAACGTGTCACACCTTTCCAACAGAGTACTTTGTCATAGCAGAGCTTTCCTGGGAATTGCTTGGAGAAAGACGAGGACAGGAGTGAATTAATTATTTGGTGTGACATCTGGTCTCGCAAAATATATAGTTTAGGTTAGAATCAGGGTTTCCGGAATATTTTATCATTCGACCCAATCTCATCCCACCAGAAATTCCTGTACAAACAGTAAGCTGAAATAATGTCAGCACACATTGTGATTCTGCTTTTGAAGTTTTTCCACCTGCCTTTCGTCAGAATACTGAAGGCACTTGAGAAGTGAAGTGACTGGTGAATTCCACTTTTCATAAACACACGATTTTTCTTACACAGACCAAAAGAGTCTTAGTAATTGTTTACTTTATTTAAATTAAATTAACGGAATCACAGAACAATTGAGGTTGGAAGGGGCTTCTGGAGGGCCAGCCCCCCTGCTCACCCTTAGGAGTGACCCCCAGAGTCACCTACTGTAGGCTTCCCAGGATCACGTCCAGTGGGCTTCTGAATATCACCAATGATGGAGACTCCACAACACCTCCTGGGCAACCTGTGACAGTGTTGGTTAATCTTACAGTGACAAGGAGCTTCCTGATCTTCAGAGGGAACGTCCTGTGTTTCAGTTTGTGTCCGTTACCTCTGATTTTGTCACTGGACACCCCGAATATTCTCTTCTCCAGATTAAACAGCCCCAACTCTCTCAGCCTTTTCTCACAGGAGAGGTGTCCTAGTCCCTTCATCATCTTTGTGGTACTTTGCTGAATTTTCTTGTACTGGGAAGCCTGGTATTATTAGTAGAATTTATTAAAGTTATTAGTTACTCTAACTGTGCACTTGAAGGGACCAAACCACCATATTTTATAGGAATAATGCATAGCAAAACTGCTTGAATGTGCGTAACAAAGTTTCCATGCTGTCGAGGAGCATTCTGCTCCTTGAAATGCAGCTTGTCTTCACTCTTGGGTACTGGCCAGATAGATTTTGCACTCTGTCCCAAAGCTGCACTCTGACTAAATCTCCAGTGGCCTTGGCTTACACATCTGTGGTTACAATAGATAAATAGATTCACTGGGTAGTGTTGAACAATACTGATGCAATAAATGACGTTTTTCTGGCACAGGAGCATCCACGGAAGTATGATCATGTGAACTCTTAAGGAACAATAGACCCCCAGGTGTCATGGTCTGAAGTCAAGAGTAGCAAACATAATAGAGTATGGAGATGGACCTAGAGCAGTTGTGGAAACAGCAGGAGGTACTGACGAGTATATGGAAAAACTAACATCTTGGGGGCATCTATATTCTCATTATCCAGGCCTGGAGCTTTCTGCCAGCGTCCTTATCTTCTAAACCACATATGGGCTTTCGTATCATGTTTGTTGTAAATGAAAGATAAAACCTCACTTTTTTTTCCCCCACAAACACTGAGGTTCTGCCTCATTAAACTCAGTGTATCCAAATGACAGATGATGTAGAGAGGACTGGAACACGGTGTTTTGTTCGTCCTGGCATTAATGAGCGTTTGAAATGCTGATGTGCAGGCAAATCTATTTTTGTTTTCATATTTTGCATATATATTACTGTATAATGCCTTGTGGGGGGAATAGGAATTTAACATCTAAATATTTTAATATTCAACAAATCATGGTATGTACAAAATAGAAAGTGGACTTATTTTTTCCCTTAAAACATAGCAGTGAATGCTAGTTTGGCTTCATGCAAGCTATTACCTTGTCTGTACTAATTTGTCCCTCTAATTTAGGGTTGATAGATGTTAATTCTTGTCTTCAGGAAATGCACAGCTCTTTGCTTGTTCTTTTCAGTTAGGAGGCCACCTCATCGTAGACTGAAATGATGTATACTAGCAGAAAGGGGCTTGATATCCCTTCATTTTGGCAGTGAAAGATTTTACAAGTGCCTTGAGCCGAATCAGCACGAACTCCAAGTGGAAATAAGATGCTTGTTTTTAATATGCTGTAGTTGACCAGAGGTACACGGTGTCCTTAGCTGCTGTGGCTTGCCACAGCCTGAAGTCTTTAATCAAGTCTCTGTGTCCCTCTAGGAGACATGTGCTGGCATCGCCTCATGACATTGATAATAGTGACCCAGCAATAACTGGATTATGTTCCACATCCTCATTATGAAGACCAGAATACATAATCACACAGGTCCCTTCTGCTTTTAAAGTATATCAATTAATTTACTGGTTTACTTAATTTGATTTAGATAAATTACAGAGATATTTCTATATTCTGAGAGTGGGAGGGAAGGAGAGAGAGAGATTTACAGTCAAATGAGAAACAGTAACCTATCAGCTAGTGCTGAGCTAATTGTTTTTGCCCTTAGCGTGTAGTGGTGTGAATATGACGTTTTCACTGGGCTTTGACATACACTGAACTGAAAGACTTTCACTGCCCTGTCCCAGTGAGCAGCTACACAAGGTTTTCATGGGCACAATGGCATTCACTGGGCATTTTGCTGTCATGAGATTAGCCAGAGTAGCCAGTCCGTGTACAGCTTCTAAACCTCAAATTATGTACCCAGAATTAGCAATAAATAATGCAAGATGGTGTCACCATATGTCATCTATATATAAAGGGTGCCAAAAAGCAAGGCTTCCACTAGCTCTGTAACTACTGTGAAGAGTGAGGCATATATGGATAGATCTCTTTCAAATAAATTATACGGTTTAATGTGTTTCACAAGTTAAAAAAGATTTTTGAAGCATACAAGGTGTGTTCTTAGCTTGCAAGTATTTAAACCACAGTATGTACTGAGCTCCTCCTGGATTTATTTACTTCGCTTCTTGCTCATTCTCTCTTACGTTGGAGCATCAATTTACTGTGCAGTCTCCTTTCCTTCCTCATTAAAGAGATTTTAGTTTAACTCCTTGTTACCCCCCCCCACCACAGTATTTTTCTCATAATACTTCTTGAATCATGTAATCTCTTCCTAGAAATCTGAAACACTGGGATTTGTAAGTGGAATAAATTTACTTATGATGTTGCAATGATGACTTTTTTTTCTCTAAATGTATTTTAATCAACATGATTCGATTAATTTATTTCTTGAGTCAGTTGTACTAAGCTGGTACTCTACTTTTGCAGTAGGGTCTACAATGTTATTTACTGTCTTGGCACAAGAGTTACTGGATGAAATGTTGTAGCTTGCACCCTGTGCAAAGAGAAACTCCTTTCTGCTACAAATGCCAGTCTGCTCCAGCTACAGACTCTCATGCCCTAGATTTATACAGCGACTTTTTGCCTGTACTGCTAGTCACAAATGTAGCAGTACTCTGACTTCACTCTTTGTAGATATGTCCAGTTTTCATTTGGAGCATTTTGGTAAACTGGAACTTGCTTTGGTCTGATAAAGGTGGTTTAGAATACAAGATTATTTATTTAGTTGTAGATCTGCCTTTAAAATCTAATTATTTGAGTGGAACATAAAGGCAAATAAACCTTGAGATGTATGAAATTTAACAGCTCCAAAACAGTGGTTTGATGGATGTGCATACACTCTTTTTTTGTTATGTCTTTTTTTTTTCCCCAAATAGATGTTTTTGTGAGTCTTTCATTCCCTTTGGGACTTCTCTTATCAAAATCCAAATTAAAATGAACAATTCAAGGATGACTTCAGAATATTTGTTTCTATTTATGCTTTCTATTGGGATATAGTTCCTCTAGAGCATTGGAAGCTTGTTCAAAGAGAAAAACATAAGTTCCTGAACAATTTTGGAATAGCTGTATTTTTAAATTATTTCCAGGTTATACTTTTCACCAGCTCTTTTAAAATCAATATTATTTTAATTTCTCTCCAACTCAGCCTACACAACTCCTGTGTGTACATTTTTTTCACTGAGTGAAATAAAATGCATTAGATTCAGAGGGATTATCTTCTTTTTTCCTTTACCTCTTTTTCACTTAACTTTTGAAGATTTCTTCACCTTTTGGAAAGTCTTAAAGGAAGAAAGAGAAAAAAATAAAGGTGCAATTAATTGCCATTTTAGCACTCTTGAAACCGATACTCAAGCTTGAGAAAGTTTTCAGAAGTTCAGAGAAACTAGAAAAAAAGGAGTGAAATTAGAAAACAACAAGCATTTGGTGATAAAGAAAACAGAGAAAGAATTAACGTGTGTGTGTGTGTCCCCAAACTTCATGCTTGATTTTCAAGACTTAATTCTGAATAAAAATAAATCTGTGAAGCTAAATGAATTGGAAATGTTTGCTTTGTTTAAAATAGTATTGCTGAAAACACTTGATGCATATCAAAATGGAATTAAAGCCACCTAAATCCCCCTGATTTGTGAGTTTTATTACAATTGACATATGATACTTGCAGACAGGATGATGGCAAGATCCTTGTCTGTCTTTTGCAAAACACGCAAGTGGCTGAAGCACTTAATTTATAAAGAGGACTGAACCCATGCCTTCATCCAGATGCTCCTTGTGTGTCCTGAGCCAGATGTATCCTAGGCCAGGTGCCTTTTTAATCTCTGTTGGCATTTGGAGCATCACACATCTAGAAATGCAGTAGGGGTGGGATGGGTTCAGAGAAGCAGATGTGAGCAGATGTTTGCCTATCCTAAGCAACTTAGCCAGTTAGGGTAGGCAAACAGCTATAGGTAGAATGTATATGCAGTTACACTAGACACTAGAAGCCAGAAAACAGTTCCGGAACCTCAGATCAAACTCATCTGACTTCAAGGTATTTCTTCATATTTTTCAGAGGGAAAAAAAAAACCACGAAGATGGCAATAAGTCTGCCTTCCCAAGGTGGACTTAGAAACAGACTGCACCAGTCTCCTGATTAATGACTCACAAACCAAAGTGCTGCTGGATGCTCAAGAAGAGCCATGACAGGACGCAGAAGTGACTGTAAGCTGGTGGTCACCAAGCAGAGTGCAACTTGCCTCCTCATTCCCTGGAAAGACTTCTCATGACAGAAAGTTTCTAAGTTAGCAAGCCAAGGCATAAAACAGGTATAAACAACACCTAGATATCTTAAGAGTAGAAATGTGCAGAAATAGAGCTGAGTGGTCAAATGTCCTTAAATATGTGGTGGAGTTCATGCCATTCCAAGTCTTTAAGCTGGGATTGCACCCTGTGGAAAGAAATATTCTATGTGTGGGAGAAATCACCCAAGAGCTTCATATCCTGATGCTTCAAGTTGCTGTGCCATGTAAGCACAAAATAACTTGAGCAGCTCTGAGCATTGGAACTGATGTTTCAGTTAACAATGGGTACAATTGCAGTGACCAAAGACCTTGTTTTACCACTTTGGCTTTGAGCTCTCTCCCCAGTGCTCACTGTATGTGACCATACAGAAGGTATTCAGGGAAATAGCTCCTGCTTAGACCTGCTACATGGAGACATGTTTTTTTCCCACCCATCATGGTTTCTTCAGAGTTTTCTTTGATGGAGAAGAGCAGAGGCATAGTGCTGCTAGTGATATTCTGAGAGACATTAGATATGAAAAAGCTGTTAAAACCCTCCTGAGATCTTTAATGCTGTTGTGTGCAACAACTTTACAGACGATGTAAAATTTGGGATGTAAATGAGGAGAACTAGTACAGCATTAGGACAGGATGGAGTCCAGGGCCAGAGAAACTTATGAGCTGCTTGTTTTGTCATGGGCTGCTGTGCTTGAAAAGATTTGGAAGATTGAGAGTAAACCTTACTGGTTTCATACACTTTTCCCTATACTTGATAAAGAGAAAAGAAAAAAAAAGAAGTGCTCAGAACAGCCTTAGTGTTTACTTGAATAAGTTCCTAGCAGAGTGCAAAGCGTTTCTGAGAAATGAGAAAAGGGCGGAATGGCAATTTTGAAAACAAAATTGCAAAAAAAGGGTAATATAAAAGTAATGTACAAAATGGTAATAGTGTGCTAAGTAAGTTATTAGAATGCAAAAGTCGCGGGGAAACTATATGTATTCTGCGGTCTGTTCAGTTTAAAAAGAAGCACAAAGGTTCTGCAAAGAGCGTTAATGTGTTGCATATATTATCTTCTACCTGAAATGGGAATGCTAACGATTTACAAGGAAAGTTATTGTGAGACTAATTTATTTAAAAGAGCTCTTTGAAGCTGGAACTGTGCACTGACTTAGAGCTTGATTTAGGTTGAGCAAGCAGGACCTTTACAAGGTTAAAGTGGGGAACAGGAAAAGGCAAAAGAAGCCTGCATGGCTGAAGGGGGTATGGCCACCGCTTAAACCTCTACATACAGATCTGGCAAGTCTAACATCAGCTGTGAGCAAAGTCACAGTATTTCTTCTGTTCTGGGACAAAATACTGTGTTTGTTGTGTTTGTTTTGTGTTTGGTTTGGGACTTTTTTGGGTTTTATTTTGTGGTGGTGGTGTGGTGCTGTGGGGGTTTGGTTGTGGGGGTTTTTTTCGGGGCGGGGGGAGGGAGTGAGGGGTGTTTAAATGATATCATAATAGCTTTTAAAGATAGGGAATATTTCATGAGTTTAAAAACTTTAATCAGGAAAGGGAGACTACAGAAATCCTGGAGCTAGTATCAAGAAGAGAGGGAGCCTGGAAAAATGAGCCGAGGTTGGTAATGTATAATTAATCACACTGTGTTAGTTCACTTAATAAAGCCTTTGGTTTGGATGAGTTCAGGAGTCTGACAAGCTGACACAGGAGACCCTGTAGGAGAGTGGTGGTGGAATTGTAACCAAGGCTTCTACGTAAAATTAAAGGGTAAAAATAAAGGTATGAGTGCTCAATTGAAGGAAAATATGGTGTCTGAATCCTTGGAGCCCTCTAGGCAAACAAATGCCACGGTGACAGTAGCTGGGGTAGGGAAAACACCTCAACTTTGCCTGTCTTCAACTTGTGAGTTTCTCTTTCTTCAGGTAACTGCTGGAGGTAGGTGAGTCTGGGCTGCTGAGAGGTTTGTGTTTACTTCATTTCTCATCCTCCAGATGCAGATCAGAGCTCTGAAGTAGATGCACTGTGTGTTTCTCCCCTGCAGTCCATCATTGTGGCTGCAGTAGTTACACCAGATGGGAGCCCTTGCTAGCAATCTTGTGACAGTCCTGATCCGTCACACTTGCTTTTCCAGGCTGCTGTACACCATGTGCACATGTAAAACTCTGCCCTGTAATATCTTGCTTGTCATAATTATGTTGGTTACAAACAAAGGAAAATTCTTCCTGTTCATTGGAATAAAAATGAAGTTTGTATGATATAGAATCACAGAATGCTTTGGGTTGGAAGGGACCTGAAAGACTGTCTAGTTCCAACCTCCTGCCATGGGCAGGGACACCCTCCACTAGACCAGATTGCCCAAAGCCCCATGTAACATGGCCTTGAAGAGTTCCAGGGAGGGGGCAGCCACAGCTTCTCTGGGCAACCTGTGCCAGGGCCTCACCACCCTCACAGGGAAGAATTTCTCCCTAATATCTAATCTAAATCTCCTTGTCCTTTTGCTACAAGCCCTTGTAAGGAGACCCTGTTCAGCTTTCCTGCAGGCCACCTTCAAGTACTGGAAGGCAGGAATAAGGTCTCCTTGGAGCCTTCTCTTCACCAGGCTGAAGATATAAATACATATAAATAATATAAATACATAAATATATATATATAAAAATATATAAATAATCACTTGCTCCTGTTCTTCATTACTGAAAGCCACAATATTAGACACTTCAACTGTTGCTTTTGTAACCAGCCTGAAGAACCAAGTAGAAATATGAAGTTAGGTAGCCTTTTCTTGAGGAAAAGAAAATCAAACTAGCTCACAGTTTTCTTAGAGTTTGTTTTATGAATTTCAGTTTTTAGATGGGTTTTTTGTGTGGGGTTTTATTGTGTTCTTTTTTTAATTTTTTGTTTGTTTGGTGGTGGTGGTGTGGGGTTCTTTTTTGGTTTGAGGTTTTTTTTTACTTTGAATAGTAGTTTTCTAAACATGAGGCTTTGAAATGTGATTAAACCACCTGTCATTTCTTGCACATTACAAGATGACTTGGACTGACTTTGTTTTGGCCACCCCTCATACTCTGGTGGATTTCAGCTGAAGACTTTCATTGTATTCCTTCAGGTCAGCCCAAAATGCAGGTCCAGATTCCCCTCCCTGGTAGCAGATTTGTGTCCAGAGATAGCAGGAAGATGACAGCTGAGGGAGGAGGTGAGTGAGGACATTGTTCTGAGTGAAGGACTCGGGTGATGAGACTGATGTGAAAGGGCTAGATTGCCACTTCCACACCTGCAAACTGAATAGGGCCAAGACCTGATGGTCTGTACAGGTTACTTGTCTTCTTTAATTATGGGGTACAACTGCTTTATTACAGAATCACAGAACATTAGGAGTTGGAAAGGACCTCGAAAGATCATCTAGTCCCACCCCCCCCCCCGCCAGAGCAGGATCACCTACACTAAATCACACAGGAATGTGTCCAGGTGGGTTTTGAATGTCTCCAGAGAAGGAGACTCCACAGCCTCTCTGGGCAGCCTGTGCCAGTGCTCCGTCACCCTCACAGTAAAAAAGTTCCTCCGTATATTCACATGGAACTTCCTGTGCTCCAGCTTGCACCCACTGCCCCTTGTCCTATCACTGGCCATCACTGAGAACAGCCTGGCTCCATCATCCTGACTCTCACCCTTTACATATTTATAAACATTAATATGATCACCCCTAAGTCTCCTCTCCTCCAAGTTAAAGAGGCCCAGCTCCTTCAGTCTGTCCTCATAAGGATGATGTTCTACTCTCATCATCTTGCTGGCCCTGCGCTAAACTCTTTCAAGGAGTTCTATGTCCTTCTTGAACTGAGTGGCCCAGAACTGGACACAATATTCCAGGTGCAGTCTCACAAGGGCAGAGTAGAGGGGCAGAAGGATCTCTCTTGACCTACTAAGCACACTCTTTCTAATACACCCCAGGATGCCATTGGCCAGGAGGGCACATTGCTGGCTCATGGTCATCCTTCTGTCCACCAGGACCCCCAGGTCCCTCTCACCTACACTGCTCTCCAACAGACCAGTCCCCAACCTATACTGGTACCTGGGGTTGTTCTTCCCCAGAGGCAAGACCCTGCACTTGCTCTTGTTAAATCTTATTGTACCACAGAAAATCTGATGAGCTTGACTTTATTTCTTCCCTACCACTCCAGGTTCCCCCTCCTTCTCACACTTGGATGCACTTGGAAACAGAAAAAGCAGCTGACGCTTTGCAAGCACAACCAGATAGAAATCCAGAGAGAAAGCCACTGTATATTATGGTGATAGGTTAGCTCTACACTTTCTAACAGGCATATACGAAGAACTGCAATACTATTAACTTTCTGAATCTTCCAGAGCCAATGCTGGCAAATAAAATGTACTGAAACCCTAGAAAGAGATTTTGAACTCCCAAGTAAATGCAGTGCCCCTGAACTATATTATGACTTGAAAACAGAGCTGAGCTCTGCTTACTCCTGAGACAGCCATCCATGCTGAAGTATTAAGTTGCACAGATGGGTAAAAGTAAAATGGAAGCTTGCAAAATGAGATTTCAAATACATAAACAGATTTCTGTCGATGGCAACCTAATAAAGGAGGTAATTCTCTAAACATATTGTTCCCATTTTCTTTCTAATTACAGTGAACTACAAGGTTAGTTCTGCTCTTTAGGTGCACTTTAATTACTCTCTCAATGTTGACTTTCTGCATTATGATTCCTTTAACACGCCATAGGAAATAGACATTTAATTAACCAGATGTCACTCAATAAATCTTAACTTCTGCTCTCTGAATTAGAAAAGCCAGTGCTAACGGGTGTAAAAAGGCCAGGATCTTTGAAATAATTTACATTTTATGTTCCTTTAGGTCTTTGAAATTGTAAGGAAAATGTCTGTAATGAAGGAAAGTCTAACTGATGTTTGTAAGCATTTAATTTAATGAAAAATAGCTCCACAAAGTAAGACCAAGATTCCAACATTATGTAAATGTTGATGTTTTCTAACATGTAGGAAAGGCAATTGACAATGGTAAGGTTAGCAGTGTCAGATGACTACAGCCTGATGTGTTAACTCACTTGTATTTCACATCATCTTGTCCATACTCATTTGGCTTTTGAGGACTGTTTTTTGCCTGTAACTCTATAAGCTCATAGTCACTGATCATGCCATCATGGTATTCCAGGAACATCAGCTGTAATAGTAATACTCAGGACATATAGCAAAGGCAGAGTCAGATGGTTCTCAGTGTGACAGCTGAGAGCATCTCCTGGCTTCAGAGGAGAAAGGCAGAGTTTGTCCTCCTGAGACTCTGCTGGCCCTGCCAACAGATTTATATAGCAACCTGGTTTGTGCCACACAGCCTCCATCATGGATGACATCAATACACTGCATTCCTGTACACCCATTATGCTCCAGTTGGAGGTTTTTGAACATTTCCAGAAGCCTTAAGGCCAAAGGAACACAGCCAGGTACCAAGGGTACCAAGTTGGTGGCTGCCCAAGTGTTTCAAAAGCTGGGTGATCTCTTCAGATGTATTACTCTGGTGTATCAGGAAGTTGCTGGGGCTTTCCATGGTAACTTGCACCAGCAGAGTCCCTTTCCTTGACTTTCTCTCCTTAGGGTCAATGTCTTGTCAAAGGCTTCCTCACATCTAACCTCAACCTTAGTCCCACTTGTTAAGGATTCTTATTTTAAATTCCAGGAGTGCCTTCACTACAGCCACATCATTCTTCCTTTCTCCATTCCCCCTACGTTGATGGTACTTTTAGCCTTCCTTTACAATGTCACTGAATATGGCCAGAGTCCCATAAAATAAACAACAGGGCACGTTCTTCCATTAGTAATTGCAGTGCAAAGTTCCTATTAAAATTAATGGGCACTCCATGAGCGATGGAGTGTAAAAATAACCCCCCTATTCTCAAATGCTATTTTAGTCTCCTCATTCTTTCTAACCAATGTTTCCACTTCCACTACACCTAATGAGTGCTGTGGGATTGCAATTTCCCTCTCCTCCCCTCTCCCCCGTGAGGTTAGTGACATCAAAGTTGTCCCTCAGTCTAAGATTCACACTGTGGCTGCCCAGAGTCTCTTCTTCAAAATGGAACCAGGCACATGTTCTGCAGCTCTTGTGAGACCATATTTTAGCATTTTTCCAACAGTGATAATGTATGATAATAATACTGAATCTTTTTAGAACCTATTCAAATGCAAGGGTAATGACATCAGGGAATATGCTATTCCTGAAAGGTAACTGTCAAGGATTAATTATTTTTCCAGTCTTGGTCTTTGCCTCTTTTGACATCCAGCCTACTTTTTTGGCAGAACAAGGACAGCTTTTTAAGGATGGACTCTCAGCTGTAAGGTACTTTTCTGATAATGTGGTAAGCCAACTTGCTAGTCCTCTTCTTGCATCTCCAGAACAGATTTTTCCATAAGTTTTCTGCACCCTGCTTGGAAATAGCAGTCAATACATTTTACAGACTATATGGTTCCATCCAAGCAAAATAAACAAAGAAAACAAGAAGCAAAGGAAAGTTAATTTTGTATGCGTATCCTTAAAGCTAGGGAGTTTGACAAAGCTTCCAAAAACTGGTGAGAAAATAGTGCATGAGTATCTCTTTCAAAATGTGATTAAAATCTGGTCGTCTTCAAAACATTCCACACAGGCATTCACAGCCTTAGCACAGCCTGATTAGAAGACAAAGCCCTGTGCTTCAAAAAATATTCTTAAAAGATTTTGCTTAATTGAAGAGAGCAGGCTACAAACACTCCCAGGCCTCTGTGTTTGTTAGCATAGAAGGCAGGAAACTTTTTGTGTGCTCCCACCTGCTCTGAGTTGTCTGAAGGCAGCAGTGACCAGAGTGAAGTCTTGGTGAGGCCTGCAAATCCGTGCTGCAGAGCTGCTCCCAGAAGGGCCTGCAAACCTGTGTGCAGAGCTGGGAGGTTGTGGCTGCTGGTGCAGGGAGATTTAATGCAGTGTGACACTGGCTTTGCTCTTACTCTGGCTGCTGGTGAAATGCCTGAGGATTGAAAACAGAGAAAGGAATAACAAGAATGTCATTAGAGATGTTCTGGCCTCATGCAGAAGGATGAATTTCCCTGGTCCTGTGGCTGCAACCATGGCATGGCTGCAGGCATGCACAGCCAGAGCACCTGCCTGTGATTTCCTGCTAGTTGTCCTTGCTGGTGAGGAAATGGGCTAGTTTGGGACAGCGGATCCATGTGAGGCAGGATGAGTGTCTGAAATCCCACTCTCCTTCAGAATAATGTAGCCCAGTATTGGGCAGGAGCTCTCCTGGTGGGACTTGCAGACAATCTAGAAGACCCATCAGGCAGCTCCTTCCATGTCTAGACCAGTGGGTAGTCTGTGTACCCAAACCTGTGCTCTGCTAGATCCAGCTTGCCTCTGCAGATTACGTTGAAATTTTCTTTTCATTTTCAGCATATAAATGACTCCCAACTCTGATGAATTCCCTGTTAAACTCCAGATCAGCAATACAATTTCTGGGCAAGAATTTCCTACCCAAACAGTATTTCATACTTCCACCTGTGCTGAACCTCTCCTAAAGGAAATAACTCTTTAGTTGCTTAATTGAGCTCTGAGTTTAAGAAGGCATTACCCATTCAGAAAGCCTCCAGTGAATTCCCATTTGTGCTAAATCGACCAGGTGACTCATCACCACCTTTTTAAGATAAAAATTCCCATAACAGTACTACAGTAATAGCTGCAACCAATTAAAGCGAACAGTATCAGGCAAAATAACCATTCCGTGATTAAATGGCATTTCCCAAAAGATAAATTTTGGGGACCACACAATACCCTCTTTGTATGAGGATCCATACGAAGTGCCTTGACTTGCCTCTTGAGAGTGTGACTTTTATTAGTGGTTCCCATCTGGCTGGTTATGCTGCCGTATAACTTAATAATATATTCCTCCTGTGTCATGTCAGAATATGTGATGTCCCTTATAATTACTGTGTTAATTATTTACTCTCCTCACTGAAATCTAGTAAACTCATCTGCAAAACAAAGTCCTTAAAGCAGCTGAGTTACGTCACACTCCTTTTACCCAGTAAATTTCCTACCTCAGAATGGGACCTCCACTTTTCAGGAGTGCTCTGACAGCTGAAAGAATAAAGGAAAGGAGACCTTTGTCCACCCCAAAGAAACAAACAAAAGCCATTGATCCTATAACAAACAGAAAGAAGAAAAAGAAAGATATTTTTTGTTCCACACACTTGTGTTTCTGTTGTAAGCAGCAATCATCCAAGCCACAAGCAAGTTTTTAGGTAATATTTGATTCCTTGTGAATATTCAGTGTGGGTCATCAGTTGGAGGGAGACCTGTACTTGCTTGTCGTGTTGAAAGTAGCTCTTCCCATTTTATAAAATGGTTTATACAGTTCAGCAAAAGTTAAATAAACAAGAACTGATGAATCCAAACAAGAAACCCCTCTTCACTGAGGTTGGGAACTGTGCTAAAGTCATAGCTGGTAATGAGCCAGAAATGAAGAAATGTGATAGTAACTAGTGAATGAAACAAGAAGAAACTCATCCTGCTTGAAGTGACCCCAAAAGGAGTGACTTCATGGTTGCTTGGTCAGCCATGTCATGGGGTTGTCCCTCCCCCCTGAAAGCCTGTTAATGAGATGTCTCTAAGACAGAGAAGGGTCTAGCTGACAGTCACTAAGCTGAGGATGAAGACAGTTTATCAAATGAGTCTCAGATATCCTCTGCTTTTGGTTTCTGTTTCACAAGGTGCATTGGACCAGCCTGTTACCTTTTGCAACACTACAGTGAAACTTCTGACTAGGACACTAGTTTTTAACTGGAGTTTGTTTTTAACATGTGTCCTAGTCATAAGGAGCTCTCTGGTAAGAGAAACTGTCCAGTATGGAGGTGTGATTTTCTGTCCTTGACGTTGATTTTTCTGTTGTGACTTTTTGTGGATTATTGTTTTGTTTCATCTTCAAATAAGCAGAACCTGTCACAAATTACATGAATAACAGCAACTTCCATGCATCTCAGCTGTTTCCTTTTATCACCCCTTTGATCATATCTAAAATACTGACAGTTTTGGTCTTTAAGTCTCTTGTTTTGTTTTAAAAACAACCAGCTCACCATATGGCAGGCTACATGGCTGAGGATGTGATCCTGTGTGAAATACATGCAATATTTTCATTACTGCCTAGTATTTATTCTTCAGACAATTCTTTTTCAGTGGCCTCTCCTAATCATATCACTTCGGTTGAGTCTGAAGAGCGCTCCTTTGCTCCCCTAGACAGCAAGCTAGTAGAAGACCTACTCAAACACAAATTCTTTAAATTGAACAAGAAAATAGCACTTTATCATGTTGTGCTTTCTTTAAAAAGAGGCTAGTGCTGCTGAATAATTTTAAATAGCTTTATGCATTGCCCAGGCAGGTGCAGAAGATGGGGAGAGCACCTGGTCAGCTGCAGCAGTACTTGGAAGGGCAGTCATCAAGTCCTCTGAGTGTTGCCAGATGGGAATAAATTTGCCAAGAAACAAACCTGTTTCACCAAGGCCAACAGCAGAAATATTGGCAGCAGAGGCATTGCACTCTTCTGTGCTTCTGAATGACCATGGCATTTGTTTTCACATTCAAATAATTAATTATCAGTTGCCATTTCAGTCATGCTGGGTAGGAAGCTGCAGCTGTAATTAGTGGCAAATTTTTAATTAACAAGTTAAGTACTTCTTATTAACAGCTGTTTGAGAAATAGGCCAACATTATTTAATGGGTCCCTTGGATCTATGAAATATTAGACTTACATTCTCTGACTTACTGTGAATGCTGCCATCATATCTATGCACATTTCTACAATTCTGTAGCTCCATAAAATGTGTAAGATATTGTTATACATATTGGCATTAAGAATAAGATTTACAAATGCTTGATTCATATGAACCATCCCATAGATAATTTAATTATTGAACTGCTATGTATTCATACTGGAAGCTTAGAAGCTGTTTGACCTAAACAAAATTTATGAAGACTGGAGGGAAAAATAAATAAAGGATTTGGGCAGTGTTTTAGCACAGAAATATGCCACTTGTCACTGACAAATTATTGTAGTTTTACTTTATTGCTGATTATTGCATGTAAATAATCTAAAAAAAATCAGAAAAAATGGTTTTTTACAGATAATTCTTGGTTTGTATTTTTCTCTTCATACAGTGTATAATGTCACATGTCATGTCTGGGATGTCAGCATGGCCCAAGGAGGATCTTTCCCAACAGGATCTTGAACAGCATTGGTCTCAATACTGATCCCAGAGGAATGGCACTCATCACTGAACCACACTTGGAGATTAGGCTGATGACCACAACTATTTGAGTGTGACTGTCAAGCCGATTCCTTATCCACTGAGTGATCCATCCATCAAATCCATGTCTTTGCCATTTAGACAGAAGGATGTTATACAGGGCAGTGTCAAATACTTTACACAAGTCCAGGTAGATGACGTCAGTTGTTTTTCCCTTAGTCACCAATCACCTGCTTACCTTCCTTGTGCCTGAGCATAGTTTCCAGGAAGATCTGCTCCATGATCTTGCCAGGCAGAGGTAAGACTGAACGACCTGTAGTTCCCCCAGTCTTCCTTTTCTTACCTTTTTAAAAATGGGAATAGTGGTTCCCCTTTTCCATTCAATGGGAACTTCATTGGACTGCCACGACTTCTCAAATATGATGGACAGGGGCTTAGCCACTTGATCTGCCAGTTCCCTCAGGACCTGTGGATACATCTCATCAGGTTCCATGGACTTGTACATCTCCAGGGTCCTTAGATGTTCTCAACCCTGATCTTCTAGTATGGGATGCAGGGGGAATTGGCCAACCCCTTTTCAGTGGTCTGTGGAGACAGGACAAGGGGCAATGGCTGCAAATTGGAGCACAGGAAGTTCTGCACCAACATGCGGAAGAACTTTTACACAGTGAGGGTGACAGAGCACTGGGACAGGCTGCCCAGCGAGGTGGTGGAGTCTCCTTCTCTGGAGATATTCAAGACTCGTCTGGACGCCTATCTGTGCAATATGAGCTAGGGAGCCTGCTTTGGCAGGGGGGTTGGACCCAATGATCTCTCGAGGTCCCTTCCAACCCCTACGGTTCTGTGATTCTGTGATTCTACAGTGTCCAGTTCTTCATTCTCCTAGTCATTGCCTTTGCCTTCTGTGTCCTGGGCAGTGTGACCAGAGCCCTTGCTGATAAAGACTGAGGTAAAAAAAAAAATCGTTGAGTACCTCAGCCTTCTCCACATCCTGGGTAACCAGGTCTCCTGTTTTGTTCCAGAGGGGGTCTTTTGGTAATAGGCATTTGAGATCTTCAGATCATTGTATGGCTCATCTTGCTCTCTTCAATAAAGGCTGATGCATAAATATAATGTACACATTATCCATTTGAACACTGAAACATTTAAAATGGCTGGCTGGGAAATGTCTGTGTAACGTATGTATGTGGTACATGATTCAGGACAGCTAAGCCTCCCCTTTACTCATCCAAACACCACTTTCTTCTTTAGTTGAAGACATGTCTGTCCAAGGGAAGTGAACAGCCAGTTCTGGAAAGCCCTATGTGTCACAGAAAAAAAGGAAAAAAATTCACCCTCATGTCCCACCACAATGCTGCTTACACCTTCAAGCAGGTCTCAAGTGAGATTCATGACATTTGCATAGATGAAGGTACCTGCCTTGATCTATGTACAGCTTTCCTAGCTTCTGCAGAGAATGACTGACGATTTGCAGTGTGACAGGGAGCAGAGGAAGTTATTTAGTAGCCTGGTTAATTTACTGAAGGAAGTATGAGACTGATACTTAAGGTCATGTCTTTTGCCAGTGGAGGAAAAAAAAAGACATGAAAAAATATCACCTTGCTTCTGAAACTGATCCATGACATGCAGGAGGGCAAATACTGTCTATGGTCTGCTGCGGGAGTTGGTGAAACTCTGAGATGCAACACTGAGAGGGACATTGGTTATGGAGGTGACCAAAAGGTCCCCCTGGTCTTGGGCTCATGGCATGTTATGATAGATATTTGCATCCAGGAGCTGAAAAGGGACTTGAGAAAAAATGGTCTGAGCATTTCTCAGCATTGATATGTGGAGATAAAACATGCCATGCCACTCTTCCAGCCCTTATTTTAGTGTCCATAAATGCTGATTAACATCTTAACAGAACTAATATACTTAATACACTAATTGCAGCCACTCTTTCAGTATGAAAAAGGTGGCTAAAATGGTTATCAAGAGGAGCAGGGGCATGAAAAAGGAGAAACTGTTTTCCTTTCAAGATGGCTTTGAATTGGTAAGACCCCTCTGACTCCAGTTCTCACCAGCTATCCCATCCACATTTTCTAACCTTTCAGACTTTCTTGGGATTCTTCAGTCTTCTCAGACTCCTCTTCTGCTCCTGCTGAAAGTCTCCACTTCCATGCAGTTACTTATGTGAAACATGCTGTTGCGTCTCTCTGAAATATGAATACTCCTTCCTAGTGCTTGTAAGGCCCTAACTTAACTCCAAACTAGACAGCATTCTAGTAGGTAATACCCATTATTTTTATATCTGTGCCTTAGGGGCATTCTTTGTCTTGAACGAGACATTTTTCTGATGATCTGGGTAGAAGTTATTCTAATTGTGAACAAGTTTTGACAAGTGTCACCCTTGCAATTCAGCAAATCAAATCAGCCTGTAGGCAGTCACCTACTATGTGGAAATATTTTTTTTGCATCTCCTCTTCATGCACCAATATCCCATTGTTTGACATATTACTAATTGCAGGACCTGGAAAATACTATAGGGCCAATTGTGTTCAACAGGTCATGCTTGTCTGTTTTTATCAGTATCACAATTAAGGGTGAGCAGATGTTTCCAACTAAAATAAAAATAGAGTGAGAACCTTGCCCTCTGCTCAGATGAAGCCTGTCTTGAGTTTTGGGAAGATTTAGTCAACTTTTTCTCAGCCATTGTTCTGTTTTGGTTTTCTGTATGCCTTGTTGTGGGCAAGAAGTCACAGAATCACAAGGTTGGAAAAGTCCTTTAAGATCATCTAGTCCAACCATTCCCATCCAATGCTAAACCATGTCCCTAAGTACCTGATCTACCCTTTCCTTAAACACATCCAGGGATGGTGACTCAACCCCCTTCCTGGGCAGCCTGTTCCAGGCACAGGCGACTCTTACGTTAAAAATTTTTTCCTAACATCTAATCTGAATTTGCCAGTAAAAGCATTAAAACACTTCTCAAGTAGTATCAGGGAAGTATTTGTAGCTTAGGAATGAAAAAAATCAAGAAAAGCAAGCTTGTTGAAGATGTGAACTGGGTTAGGTGTTCAGCTGATGGAAGCAGAGACCCTCTGTTATTCATTGGACACTGACTTAGGATTTTGTCCCCTTTTATATAGTTTCTCTCTTGCTCTTTCTAGGGCTCCATTGTGCTTGTGGATATGATTCAAATACTGAGTTTCAGAGCTGTACAGCTTGTGTGCACAGTCCCAGCACACCCTGAATTGTGTGCACCTGTATGCACAGCCCCAGCTCACACCCCTCCTTTCCTGCTTGAGTTCACAGTTCTTTTAGCTTTGTGCATGGTTTATTATTTTTTATCTTGCTTGTTTTAAGAAACCTATTATTTCTTTTCCCCAGGTAGAGTTCATTTGGTTAATATCGATGCTATTGTATTTCTGGTCCTTTTTATATTATCATCTCAGCATTGCACGGTTTTGCTAGCCTCTTGTCTTGGTAATGCTTTTTTGTGGCTCACCAAGAAAAACTCTTAATAAAGCATTGGTAATATTTACAGAGGTGTCTGAGTGACTAGGAAATTCACCTGAATTTCTGATTAGTTTTAATCTCCTACTTTCTCAAAGCCAGCTCTGATCCCATTGGATTTGAAATGTGATTATTATGCATATAGATTCAAAGGTGTCTCCTGAGATTTTCTTTGGCTTTGCTCCTTAAAGAGGATCAAAATATAGACTTTAAAAGAGCTCATGCTTCCTTGGAAATATTGTCATTATCAACAGTAATTTTCTTTGTATCTGATCACACAGCTCCTGACATTTTATCATGAAAAATATTTGTTATCCCTTGTTACAGTTCTTTATCTCTTTGCAAACATTTGTTCATCTTCTAGCCAATACTGATGTAATCTTTTTGTAGTTTTCAGACCACTTTTTTCACATGCTTGGCAAAATCAAAATAACCCATGTACCTTATTCCTATTTTCCATTTATTTTAATAATTCCATTGAGCACAGCAGTCAGATTTCTGGCACGATTTATTCCTTATAAATTCATTCAATTTGTTTATCACAGATCACATTATCTTCAATGTAACTGTGTATTAAACTTGAAATGCAGATCTTGATCATAACTTCTGAATTTCCATCATTGCTAACCTAGTGGAGAAATAAAAAGATTTCAGATTGGAAAGATCTACACCTTACCTGTACACATGTACCAGACATTATTATTTTTACAATGATATTTTGAGCCTGTTAAAATGATGATAAATTGCTTGGTTTTCACGTTTTGTGATTTTGAAGGTTCCACACAATGTTTTTCAAAAGCTGCAGCACGAAAGCCCAAGGAAACAATGAAGATACGCCAAGTAGGAGACCTAAATGAAAGGTTAATTTCTACTGGATAGGAACTTGCTCTCCTGTTATTGCATAATGCTCTTGTACGGGGTCAAAGTGACCAAGAAGGTGCGCACTCATAAAGGAAAATTAAATAGTACAGGGTATTCCAACCTGGGAAGGGAGAGCAAAGGGAATTAGAGTCAATAAAGAGCAGATGTCTTTTACAAGGAGAAGATAGAAGATGAAACTTGAAGTGGCTAATTTTTTATCTCCTCAGCCCTTTTTTCTTTGTGTTCTTATTTTAATTTAGTAAGTGCTTCCAATATTCCAACTAAATGTCTAACATCTTCTCAAGGCAGGATAAACTCATTATTTTGCATTTTTTAACATCATTTGCAAACAAAGTGTTGTGTGTGTAATCTGATAAGCGTGTTTCTGGGGAACTCCTGGAGCAGTCTTTAGTGCAGAACGCATCCTTGACATCCTTTACAAATGTAGGGTTCTAGGACTCAGTTAGGGGGCTTTAACTAGGACTGCTTTGGCAAAAAAAAGGGCAATAGGTATGAAATTTCATATAGCTTAACTACATACCTCTTGTCTTAGGGCTCCTCAGGATGTTTGCACAAGCAAGATTTGGAGCTTTTAATTGGAATTGTGCAACTGTAAAGACCTGAAAAACAGCCCCTATGAGATGAGCATTCACTTGACCTGCACTAAGGAAGAGAGGACAAGGATTTGCATTGGTTCTGTTTACTTTCAGCAAAACAGAAACCATGAATTATGTTTTTCCAGGTCACTTTCTAAATATACACTCTCCCCCTGTTATTCTCATGTGCATTCCCTGGAGGTTGTCTGCAAGCTAACCCCTCACACAGTGACAGAGCAACAATAAGGTCCGTGTGCTTCAGGAATATAAATAAAAGTATATCTCTCTATATCCCTGTAGACTCCTAACCCAGATCCCATATCCTGCATCCTCTACTGCAGTGACCCTATGCTTCTAATTCCTCACCCCAGCTTCCCAAATGGAACCGGGGACATACAGTATCTGCAGGTCATCCAAGTTTCTGGTCATGCACTTGCAAATGTGGTAGGATGGCATAACTTCTGCAATTTGAAGTCAACTGTATTTATGAAAGCTTGTGGCATGACAGGCATTCAGCTCCTTTACCACATCTCTCTCACACATATAGAGCTAAGTGTTTCTGACCCTTTTGTAAAGGATCTAAAGCTGCTAATAAAACCATGGGATTCTCTGTCAGTGGGAGCAGAGGTGGGTGCTAAATTGCTGGTGGTAGTTCTTAACATGGGCTAAAAGGGGCTCCATGAACAGCTGATTCCCACTAGGCAATCGAACATGCTTAGGGAAATTAAGTTCTATGGCCATTGACAATTAAAAATTAAGCTATCTTTGAGAATGCCACAGAGCTGCCTCTGCAGCTGTGTGACATGAGTGGGAAGGTGTGAGGTCTCGGCGGGACTCCACAGCGCAGGCAGAGCTGGTGCAGAGCCAGCTGTTACTGCTGGGTCAACTCGCCTCTGATTTACTCTGGGCTTTAAACACATCTGGGAATATTTTTAGTTCCCACATGGCTTGTGTTCAAGTGATTGGGACAAAGAGAAATATTGAGCTGTCTCTTATTTTAAACTGTGTTGCAAGTTAAAGGGTCAGCAAAGCATCTTCAGTAAGAGATCCTGTTCTGCTCTAATTTCTTAAGCTTTGCCTTCACATGTATTCCCTGGTTGTGGGATAAAGAGCAAAAACGGGGTGACCAAGACTGATAAAGCTCATAGGCAAGGCAGCATTAGAGTGCCTGGCTTGCATAGCTGAGTGGTCATGCCATGTGAGGCACACTGTGTGTATCCTGTCCCACTCCTTACCCAGGGTGCAATGCAGGCATTGCATCCTGTGCTGAGGCTGGGCACTTGTGATGGTGTGGGTGCTCAGAACAGCTGTCCACACCCCTGCTGCAGGCATGGAATGGATGTGCAGAGTGCCCAGGAACCGGGTGGTGGGACAGCTGTTTCAGCAAGGGAGGGAGAGAATTCATATGTGAGGGGAAGGCAGGCCTTGAATCAAATGTCCTAGTCTGAGGTAAAGCAGATAGCATTATCAGTAGAAACTGCAGGGAATTAGATATGCTGAAAAGCTCTAAGAAACAAAAAGTCCAGGCCCTGAGGCTGGAGAGTGTTGGTAGAAAGCAACTCTGTTATTTAAGTAAAACAGACATAGGTTCCCTGTTTAGCGTCTCCAGGATAAACCCAAAGGACAGTAGAAGGTATTCCTGCACAAAACCCATAGTGACAGAAGGACATAGAACTCCTTGAAAGAGTCCAGCACAGAGCCACCAAGAAGATTAAGGGAGAGGAACACCATCCTTATGAGGGCAGGCTGAGGGAGTTGAGCCTTTTTAGCTTGGAGGAGAGGGGACTGAGAGGTGACCTTATGTTTACAACTATGTAAAGGGTGAGAGTCAGGATGATGGAGCCAGGCTCTTCTCAGTGATGACCAGCGATAGAACAAGGAGCAATGGGTACAAGCTGGAGCATAAGAAATTCCATATGAACATAAGGGGGAACTTTTTCACTGTGAGGGTGACAGAGCACTGGGACAGGCTGCCCAGAGAGGTTGTGGAGTCTCCTTCTCTGGAGACATTCAAAACCTGCCTGGATGCCTACCTGTGTCATTTAGTCTAGGTGATCCTACTCTGGCAGGGGGTTGGACTAGATGACCTTTTGAGGTCCCTTCCAACCCCTAACATCCTGTGATTCTGTGACATGATTTTCACAAGTGGAAATGTAAATGGCAAAACCTTTTGCAAACTAAAAATATCTCCAATTACAATCTGTCCACCTATTTCACTGTGCCTGTAGCATAAAGAAGATTCAAAACATAAGATTTTTCTTTGGATTCCTTTTGTTTTCCTTTTCTTCTACTAGCTGTACATTTCTAGAAGCATTTCCTACAATATTCTCATTTTTCATGAAAATCTTGGAACTTTCTGCATTTTTATGCAAGGCCATGCAGCTGGACTGCAGGAGAGCAGTTCACAGCTGGAGTTTGGAGTTTGGGTGTTCTTTTACTCAGCTGAATTTGTAGGATCACGGGATCTGAACCCCACAGAGAGGTCAGCTTATTTCCACGTGCAGCAGTGGGCACAGTGACAGATGACTCAAATGAATCACTACAGCAAGACTTGTGAGTGCTGCAAGCAGCAAGAGGCAGAGGCTGCTGGCAGAGGAGACCTGCTCAGGCATTCTGATCTTCAGCTCTCCTCTCTGCTCTGACAGGCTCACCACAAAAAAACCCCAAACCCACAACTGACAGCCTTGTCAGCACGGCATCAACAGACATGAGTGCTTGGTTTGGGGAGGTGAGCATGGAGGGGCTGCAACTAGTGCATATGCTCCTTTTTATTTTAAGAGTAGGGAAAAGGCCAGCTATTGTGAGCGTCACCATCCCTGGTATCCACTTGATGCCCCAAACTGCTGGGTTGGGAATCAGAATAAATGATGACAATTGCATAAGCAGAACAAGGAGAACTATTAGTGTACAAAACAAAAGCTCTTCTTCTGAATGTTCAGACATTTTTAGTTTCACTGTCCCAGAAATGTCACTGAATTAAAGGAACGACTTCAGCCGTAGCTCGGCTCCGTTGTCATTTACATGTCAGGTTCTCACACTTTGCTAACTGAAGGAGATGGAGGTGGGTGTGAAACAGATTCTTGGCAAAAGCTTTCAAAAGTGTGTGCCTAAAAAGTTAGACACACGCATGCACACACATCACCACCCCCCACCCCAGCTCTGCAGAAGGTGCTGGGTTTTCAGAGCTTGGAAAAATTCAACTACTGACGCGCATCCAGATGCAGGCATTAGGTACCTCTTAAAGCAAAATAATCTTGTTCTCCAAGACCGATTCATCTGTTACCACCCGTAAGCCAGTAGTGCCCAATTCTGCTGAGACTCTCCAAAAACAGAGGCAGAGATTACTCAGTACCACAGCACCTGAAGTTTTATCTAAATGCCAGAATACTTTCCCTTTGCTTGATTGCTGATGAGAACCAGCATTACGTTTGTTTCCCGGCTGTCTGGTCCACCTGCACTAAGGTAACACTGGTAATCTCAGAAAGGAGAGCAAGGTTCAGGAAAGCTGGAAAATTGAGTTACTTCAGTATGAGGTATTATTACTTCAAGTCAGGTCAAAGGCCTGTTGAGAGGGGTTAATAAACAAATCCTGCAAACTCGAAACAAGCATGCTGTTACTTCTAGATTTATAGAATCTAGGGCTGGAAGGAACCTTAAAGATCATCAAGTACTTCTGAGCTTTGTTTCTGACTCTTCCAGTCCAACACTTTTTATAGGTTATATTCATATTAAAATAAAAATATGAGTCTTGAGCGGGGAGGAGAAGCTTATGTTAATTTTGGAGCTGATTGCCTCTCCTATTTTATTTTTTTTTCTCTGCAAGCACAGAAGCTGCATTGCTCCTGATTTACTTGACTGTAACGGAAAGTTTCTCTGCAATTTTAATGGCTTGCAAAACTTGAGATTAAGATTTAATGGATGGTTAGCAAAACACATTTTTGGACTTGTAGCGTGATTTCATGCTATGATGCCTACATTGACTGGTTAGTTACAAATCTGCTTCAATTCTCCGCTACCAATATGTTTCTAATTAATGCAAGTATGGCTGAAATATTGAAAATCTCCTCCTTTATCAAAGAGATGTAGGGCCTATAATTATTCTTCCTGTTTTCTCCCTCCCCTCCTCCCCCCATTCATTCCCAGAAAGGGATTTTGTGCTCTTTAATACCTCAGAAAACCTCATTGTCTCTGCAACCTGCAAACCTCCCTTGACTTCCTAAACATTGCCCTCATCCTGTGCACAGGTGATTTATTAGAGCGCTGAGTCCACAGAATTGCTCATGCAGAGCACTAACACCATCATTCATGTTTTATTTAAAATGCTGTACGGACAGTTTATGGCAGGATGATAACAGGACACCACTGAGCTCAGGGCCCAGTTTACTCAAACTTCACATTGCAGTTGATGAAAGATGATGGCCTTGGTGGAGGGACCCACTTTGCTTGGCTAAGGGTGGGTTTTCGTGGCTTCCCAGGGGCCCAGTGTGGCCTTGGGCACCATGTATGTAGCAGAGAAGGGTGAGCAGTTCAGTCTGCCAGACCCTGGTACAGTCAAGGTAGACAGATACTTAACTGCTATATGGCCCTGAATAGCAATCCTGCTCTAGGCAGCCCTGAGCAGCGGGCATGAATTGGTCTCTGAAGCTTTGAACATTGATGCCATGACAAGTTTCCAGAAAACAGCTGTAAAATCTTTTTATCACGCTGCATTTTGAGCTGGAAATGCAGGAATGGCTTTGTAAAGAGGTGAATTGGATGCTTTCTGAACTCCGCTTGTTCTGTGTACTGTTAAGCTGCTGAAGTGTGGAAACACTATTTATAGGGCAGTAGCTTGACCTGAGTTTGTAAGTGCTCTGCCCTGAGTAACTGACTGAGATGGAGTCCTTGCCCCAAACACATTATCTGAAGGCTGAGGGTATTTGTTCTTGAAGAGCAAGCACTGAAATGTTCACTCTGAACACTATGATTAGCGGGGGGGACAACTAGAGGGAGAATCATAGGGTGAAAGACTTCAAAATATGTCCTAAATCACAGCTGGGTTAGAGAGTGGATGAGGAAGGGAGAACAACATGGTGCCACTGGCATAAGACCATTGTTCATGTGTGTCTTTAGTGCTGTGTGCTGTTCTGATTGCCTCTGGCTCAGGAGGAGTGCAGTGGGACTGAAAGGAGTTGAAAGTAGGGTGATCAACCCAGCTTTTTTTTAACAGGCAGCTAAGTGAGCAGAGAAACCTGGAAAACACACAACTGAAGGGTAATGGGGCAGAGGGCTGCGAAATTCAAGAGGCTTGGTGGAGGATGAATGGATAGGGATAAACTGATTGTTTTCCATCCCTATGAAGAATGAGGATACATCAGATGAAGATACAAGGAGCTAAGA
Source organism: Porphyrio hochstetteri (assembly GCA_020800305.1). Classification (NCBI taxonomy): domain Eukaryota; kingdom Metazoa; phylum Chordata; class Aves; order Gruiformes; family Rallidae; genus Porphyrio; species Porphyrio hochstetteri. The sequence goes on from CM036907.1 coordinate 88,400,677, forward strand.
GCTAGACAAACCAAAGGAGGTGGTTCTGTGCTAATCAATCAGTCCTGTTTCTAACTTGACACTGTGAGTGTGATGAAGAAATAAAGCTCTTTGGCTATTGTTACTGCAAGTTCAGTGTTTTTAAGCAAATGTTCAAACACACTCATCATCAAGAACAAGACATATAAGGCCAGTAGGAATCTGGAACTTTGTTTCTCCTTTCTGCTCCACACAACAGACCAGCATTTTTTGTCTTGCTGTGTATATTCTGGCTTTGCAGTACAGTGCACACAAACAGAACTGTCAACTTTACAATTAAATGAATATGGATGGAGGTGTGTGTGGTGCCATTACTCAATAGGAACTTTTTTCTGGGTGTGCAGGATTGTAAAAACTTCCAGTGAATCAACACTCCACCATTCTGTTATCCATCTCCATCACTCTACATCCTGGCAGAGGGAGCATTAACTCTGCATTTAAATTACTGTGCACAGCTATGAGTTGTGTAAAAAAAAAAAAAGAGAAAAAAAAGGAAGGATAGAAATCCTGCTGTTCCACTTATCAGCCAAACAGAACTGATTTAGGGTTATGCATTCCTAATCTCCTGTTTTGACAGCCTGTGATTTCATATTTTCATTTGTAAAACCTCAGTCAGAGTTACTTGATTTATTAAGAAGAAAAAAAAAATCACAGCTCCTGCAGAACTTTCCAAAGACCTTTACTTGGGCTAGTCTAATGCTTTTCTGTTTAACAAACTCACCACTGCTTTGGGAGCCTTGGATTCAAGCATCCTTTTGTTTTGAGGGATATTGCTCATTTTTGGCTGCCTGTCACTTTAGCATTGAAAACTATTGGTCTTACAAAAGAAAGCGAAGTTTTGGAAGAGTTGTCAGCATATGAATAAATGCCACAGAAGCTTGAGTTTCCCATATGAGTGATACTGTGGGCCTAGTGCAGTCACATTGACTTACTCATCGGTGCTGAAGGAGTGGTGGCAATGATCTCACACCTCCTAACCGAGCGAAACCTGATGTGTTGGTCTCCACTCTCCTGTGGACATTTTGGTCATTACAGGAAGTCTGACTGACAGATCTCTACTGCAGGACTGGCTGCTGCATTTGGAGGGTAACAAAAAAAGGCAGAGCAGGGCTGCAGCTTTAGTTCCTTATGCGCTTAATTCACGAAAGGCAGTATATACTCCCCAGACTTATCGATCAGAGGGAATGCTTATGTTCCTTGGATTTTTTTCTTTGCCCCACCATCAAATGTGTGTGCTTTGCTTCTAATCCCACCTGCCCACGAGCTCCTGCCTTGCTTTGTGCTGCTGAGGCAGAGCTGTTAGTGTGCACATCAATCCAGCCCTTTCCAGCCTGTCTATCAAAAGCACGTAGGTACCGTCTCTACAGAGATACAGTTCTCACAGCAGGGAGAGGCTGAAAAAACTAAAGCGCTGCCAAAAAGTCTGAGAGATCTTTGAGAGTAATATCAAGACATCCCTTGCAAGGAGGTCTTTCATAACAGGAGAGGGACAGAAAATCTGAGCCTCCTTGGTGCAAACCTGAGAGTCCCCACCCCGGTGCAGTACTGATGAGACCTGGTGTCAGGAAAGCATCCGCACGGTGCTTGCCTTCTGGAAATTAGTGCTAAGCAGACAGAAAAAAGGTTGGCAATAAAGTATTTATCTTCACTAGTGCTTTTCTTTCTTTTGCAAAGGAAAAGTCTGTGTTGCAGAACATAGCAATCTTATCAGAGAGAAATGTTTCCCTGCACCTCCCTCCTCCGTATTCTGCTATCATACAGCATTACAGGATGGCAGAAATGGTCCTGGGATAACTCCTTGTTTTTCCTTGTCGCTTGGTGTGTGTCTGCTCTTTGTTCTACTCAAGTTGACTAATCATACAAATAATCTTGTGGCCTTTTGAAAATGGAAACAAAGTAAAGATTAAAAAGGTTAAAATCTGCATCCACACAAATATCACCTGCACCTCAGGGAATGGAGTGGCTCGAGCGTCACAGCAGTAACTCAAACCAAATTGGGCAATGTGTGGCTGCTGCTTGCTGTGTCAAACAAGGTTCTGCTCCTCCCATGGGCTTCCCCGACCCCTCTTTAGGATATCTTCATCTTGCAGAATCAGTCCCACAGTGATGATCAGGATATAGTATGAAGTAAGTAAATGTTCTTTACCTTCTCTTGTCTCTAGTGTATCTGCCCACAGATGCTACCTGGCTTAGAGGGCTGATCATGAAAGTAGATACAGATGCAATTATCTATGACTGAGCATAGTACACCTAAAACACCACCCCTGGTGTGAATGGTTGTCTCCAGGCTGCATAACTGTAGCAGTGTCGTCATCATGCTGCTTAAAATTCTGGTTCCATCATAAACCCCTGTTTTGAGATGCTTGTGGCTTTGGGAAATTTCCATCCAGGTTGAAATTCCCTACACTGTATCTGTGGGCTTTAGGCTGAATACTCTTAGCAAATTTTTTCAATTTTTTAAACGAATATGAAGCCAGAGGAATAAAGAGAAAATACTAATATTGGTAAGAATTACTGAAACTGTTGGATTTTTCTGGCATGCTTCATTTAGAATAAAGTTAACTAATTCACTAAGCTCATTTACAAAAGCAAGTGGCTGAATCACCGTAGCTCCAATACACAAGCACGTGTCTGCAGGAATGGCCTCTGCAGTTGTCACCATCTCCTGTGGTATAGGAGCAGATGCTAAGTGAGCTGAGCTAGCGATCAGGCTACAGCTTCTTTAGCCACCCCTGGAAATCTGTGCTTGGTCACCTTGGCTCAGAAAAAGGCAAATACAGGGCTGTGTAGGAATTTCTGGCCATCTGGAGAAAAGGCTGTTCCTGAGTGTGGGTTTGCACAGGATCGTTAGAAGCTCAAGAAGCATTGATGCTGGGAGCAAAAATCATCAGAGAATATGGTGCTGAGGTTTGTCCAGGATGATTCTTGGTCTTGGGATGGGTCCACAAGGCCTAAATCTAAGCAAAAATATGATTGAAGTAGTTACAAAATTGCTATGCACTGGACTTCGCAAGCACTAAAACAGGCAGGGCAAAAGCTGTGGGGAAAAGCTGCAGTCATTAAAGAGTGTGTGCTTAATAGAAGAAAAAGAGGAAGGAATCAACGTTAGCCCATCAAGAAGATGAGTATTTGACTGTGGCCCTTCCTTCCTTCTAAGCCTTTTATCTGTAATGTTAATGGATATTATCTAAACTCAAGATAGGTCCACTACCTTCTAGCTTCTTGGAAAGGGTGCCTCCAACATACTTAAGTGGGATCATCTTTATTTTTCTGAGTCTATGAGTCCCTGGCGTGTTTCTTCTTTCCCAGAAGAAGGGAAAGTGCATGTAATGTAGATATTCCTGGAAGATGTTTGCCTTAAGAATCATCCATCCTGTTGATTAGCATTTTCTGCATTTGAGTAAAAAAAAAAAGAGCAGAGCTGTCAGGGCACTTTTTTGCTTATGTTTAAATATTCCCTAGAGACTCCTCCCATAGGCCTGTCCCCCTTTGGCACTCCGCTGCCTCTTTGGCCTCTGTGGAAGATTCTTGCCCAAATCCTGAACAATAAAAGGATCCATTGTGTAACATAAAGAAAAACGTTGGTTTCCACTTTGTCAGTTGTGCTGTGAGCTGTGAGCCATGCCTGAGGAACACCCAGGTGCCTGTTCAGGCTGATGTGCCGCAGGGAAATGTCAGCTCTTCCCTTTAAGCACAACAGAGAAACTCTCCTGGTGCAGGAGAGCAGGATTCATACTGCAATCTCTCTCCCATAAACTAATCCTTCTCTGTCATCAATATATTGCCGTAACATGTTATCAAAGACCAAGAAATGCTGTTGCTTTCTCTTATATCCCATATTGGCTGTTTTCTCTCCCATGTTGGTGTTATATCACATCTATGGGAAAATAAGATGCGATGTGCATTTTCACTTCATGTATCCTGTGGTACGAACAGCATATCAGATTAACACTGGCTTTTATTTTTGAGAAGTGACAGGGTGCAGTGCTGCCCCTAATTCTGCACCCCAGGTTTTCTCCCCACTTGTTTCAGAAGCTGTTATTCAATCACAAGAGCGAGAAGTGCCCACCATTGTCCCAGTGCAGCCCGTAGACTAATCATAATCATGAGACTGCAAAAGCCAAGACTGAGGAGAGAGTGTTTTTTACATGCATTTGATGTCTGCTTTGTATTACATTAGTTCTAGAGAACTTCCTCTCTGTTTGTCCATAGTAACAGATAACAGAGACATTTAGAGAGAGCCTGAGGTTCTGGACTGGAGCAAAGGAACCCAAATGGAAGTGCAATGCCCTGGACACTTGTGTGAAAGCTGAAGCCTTGTGTGTGGCTTAGATCATCCAGAAATCTGGAGAGGGAAGGAGAAAACCAAGAAGATCATCCAGTAGCATCACCAGAGCCAGTGGGAAGAGAGAAGAGAGCAGTAGGAGAGACTAAACCCATGAAATACTGCAGCAGGCAGCCTGGCAGCGTGAGGCAGCACAGGATGGAGAATTAATATATGGCTGAGGAAGAATGACAGAAATATCCAGAGACTCTCAAGCCCTGGAATATAGATGAGATGAGGCTAGAAACTTTGAAAGATGTTTGTGGAGACTGGTGAAATTTAAAAGAGGCTTGAAAGAGATCCAGATCAAAGGTGGAAATGTTAATTGTGGATTAGGGTAACAACTGAAGGTTCAATGAATTTTGTAACCCAGAGAAGAAATGCAATACAAAGGTAATTGGAAATACCGATTTTAAGAGCATGTTTTTTTTTCCCTGAGTTTGGTTTTCTTTGGGAAGAGAGGCAGATCAGAGCCCAAACTGTTTGAGAGGACAGAACACAATGATGAGAACTTCAATCATCCTCAAGGTCTTCAAGAAAACAGTAAAGAAGCAAGATAAAGAAGAAAGTGTACAATTTCAGCAAAGGGAAGGGGAAGGTGGGCTGTTGTTTGTGGGTGCACATCATAAAGATGCCATTATGGGTCATAAGAAAAATTTTAACAAAACTGTATATGTGGTTTTAAGTAGTGCAATGATGTGCCCTGCTCCAATTTAAATGGGTGGCTGTGCAGTAGGGTAAGTGTGTGGTGTGAAGTGGGAGCACACAAACTGGGTAATGGGGGGGCGGAATTGGTGGAGAATCAAGGAAAGAGGACTGAACAAGAAGATTGGCAGGAGAAGAGAAAGATCTCGGAGTGCAGAAAGATACATATAATGGATTTGTAACTACAAGGAAAGGGAAAAGGGACAGGAAAAAAGCAAAGGACTGGGGAAACTGCTGTGGAAGGAAGGGCAGGAAAACCTGCAGAGGGAAAGGCTGGGCAATGGAAGATTTGATAGCAGCCTGTGAGAACAGAAGGGAAGGTGAGGACAGGTAAGAAGAGTGAGAGCAGCAGTCAGGCTTAAGACAAAGTTATGATGGAAGTCATGGTGAAGACAGGTATCTACAAGGACTAAAATCACCTGTTCACATTGTAGTGTACCCATTCTTTCCTGGCAAAACAGAAGGTCAAGCAACGATTCTTAGTTAGATGGCAAATGGGAAAGAACATACACTTTGAAGAAGTAAAAATACCTTCCTTACCCTTTTCCCATCAACTAAGTGCTTCAGCAGCCACTTTCTGGAAAAGGCAATTCATAGTTAGAGCTGTCTGAAGGAGATGAGCTGTGGTCCTCCTTTTACTCCATGGTCATGGCTGTCAGTCAAATCTAAACTACAAAGCTGTTCTCCTCCACATGGAGGTAATCTGCCTCTGATGTTTCACGTGTTAAAACATGCAGTGCTGAGAGGCAGGGTCACAGGCAGACAGTGGTATGCCTGCTGGCTGATGGGCTTCTGTTGGGATCAGGGAGGGTCTGTGAAGGCTCCTGGACTTTCTCCACCATGCTAGCCCCAGGCATGGCACAGTGTCTCACTCTGGGAGAAATTTCAGCTCTGTTGCTCCAGGCAGCAAGGACACAAAGGACAGTAAATATGATGGTGCAGCTTGAAGCAGTGGTGTTCCTGTGCTGTAGCCCCTGTAGTTGGGGTTCCTGTGTTCTGGCTGCAGTGTTTCCAGAGCTTTTGTGTAAATGTGGTGGGTTGACCCTTGCTGGATGCCAGGTGCCCACCAAGCCACTCTGTCACTTCTCTGTTCAGCAGGACAGGGAGGGGGAGAAAAATAAGATGGAGGAAAAAACCCCTTGTGAGTCAAGATAAAGTCAGTTTAATAAAGCAAAGGCAAAGGCCACATGGGAAAGCAAGGGAGAACAAAAGATTCATTCTCTACTTCCCATCAGCAGGGATGCCTGGCCACTTTTCAGGAAACAGGGCTTCAGTATGTGTAGCAGTTGCTCTGGAAAACAAGCATCATCATAATGAGTGCTCCCCCTTCCTCCTGCTTTCTCTTAGCTTTTATTACTGAGCAGATATGGAATATCCTTTTAGTCAATTCTGGTCAGCTGTCTTGGCCATGTCCCCTTCCAGGATCGTGCCCATCCCCAGCCTGCTGGTGAGGGGGAACATTGGAGAGACAGCCTTGATGCTGTGCCAGCACTGCTCAGCAGTAGCCAAAACACTGATGTGTTACCAACGCCTTGCTGGCTACCCAAACACAGCATTATGACGGCTGATGTGGGGAGAGTCAACTCCATCACAGTCAGCCCCAATACAATAAAAAATTTTAGATGGACAAATTCTAATGGTTGATTCAATATGAAGTGCTCTCTCCTGATATGCATCACTAAAAATGCCTGAATACTCCAGCCAGAAGCTTAGACCAGAGCTGTGCTGCAATAACTGCTACTCACCTGCATCAGGATTTGAGTGTCTCTGGGGACAGGTCACAGTAGGGACTGCAAGCTAATGATGTCTAATGGCTGTCCATCAGCAAAAAATTGGAGGTCTCACTCTGACTCAGTACAATTCGGTCCAGAGGACTGAACAGGCTCCAGCGGTATTAAATCCATGCCTATGACTTCATTCTTTTAATAACCTTGAGATGGAGGGGGAGTTGGTGGGTACCCATGCTCATCCTGCTTGCGATGCTCAGGAGATAAAGCCTCAAATCTCAAGAAATGTTTGCTAAGCACTTCATTCCTACCTTGGAAAGAAAATAATATAAGCCTGTTCACAGCTGTGTCAGCTGCTATTTCTTTTCTAGATAAGAGCCTCTTTCTCTCTGTCTCTTGCTGGCTATCAGATGTCCTGGGATTCCTCTCCCACTTATCCAGCATTCTCTCCCCAGCAGAGTAAATAGGCATGGAGTCTGACTGCTTTAACAGTTAGCATTTTACAGCTGTCTTCAGATCACGGCTAGTTTGCAAGGTGCTGTTGAGTTTTAACTAGACAGCCATAGCTTTTTGTTTGCATTTAGCACAGTAATTACTTAAGGGTACATAAGCAGTTACAGAACTTATATTGTTATAGCATAATTTGTGCTAGTATATACCATACTCATTTGTATATTCTGCATTTGGTTTTAAATGTCTCAAATTTCATGCTGAGTACGTGAACTAAGCAGTGTTTTGCATAAAGAATTGTGTCCTTAGTCCTGTTGATTGCATCAGGATGACTGAAATATTGCTGAAGAAGTGATTTTAAAGCGGATGAGAATGAGAGCCAAGCAATTAACAGCACAAGTGAATTGTGTTCTCTTCAAGTTCTCAGTACTGTGTTTATTAATGTAACTATAACTTGAAAAACATTACAGAAATTGGGCACCTTTGTTATAATTTTAATATATGCTTTGTTCTTTATATGCTGTTATTTCCTTCTTTCTCTGATTTGAATACCGGCACCCTTAATGATTCTGGCACCCTTAATCATTCTTTTTTTTTCTTTGCTTGAAAGGAAAAAGAAAACAACTGTGAGAAAGCCTGTCATAACACATTCCTTCTGCCAAATAATTTATTTTTTGCCGTTCTACCTGTGTTTCTCCTTTCCTGTCCTGGGATTGCTCTAGCTTGTGGTTGTATCTGAACCACAGTCCTGAGCATCCCCAGAGACCCAGCTGGCCCCACACAGCCCCCTCTGATGGATGGGTGCACAAACCCTCAGAAACTGTAGGTGGCCATCAGCCCTGTGGTGCCAGCTACTCTGCAATGTAAGGTACGTCTAAGACAAGAAACTTTCTAGGACTTGTGTTAATGCTGTCTGACATATAACAGTGAGCTACACAGCTCTTAGCTGCTGTGACCAAGTGCCACGATGAAACACCAGGATCCTGAAGAAGTACTATGTAGAAACTGGGATCTCAGAGCACCTCCCAGCACCCTTGGCATGGGAGCAGGCAGTGTTTTCATGTCCCTGAAGAGCAGAGACCTCCTGGCACCTCAGGAGCTTTGTGGGAGGGAAGCCCAGATGCATGATATGACTGAGTCCCTACTTTGAATGTTCTCAGTTGTAGGCACGAATTTAAAATTCAGGGTCAAAATTAAAAATTTAAATTTAAATTTAAACTTAATTCATCTGTAGGCCTTAATGCATGAAAATGTCTGAGCAATTAAAAATAACCTGGGGCCATGATACAGAGAACAACTTACTGCTGAAAGAGTAGAAACACTTAAGGCTAATGCTGGGCTTACTCAAGTAAAAAAGCTGGAAAAAGGTAGAAGTTCAACTGACTGAAAAATAAGAAATCATTACGGCCTTGCAAAGGGGCAGAGGTCAGAAAGTCAGCTTGTTCAAAAACAGCAAATGGATATATGAATTCCATTTACATAGAGTAAGATAACCTTGTATTGATGCTATCTTTTTACCTTACACATGTGACTTTTATTAGTGGAAAATTTCCTCTCTGAGATATATACATGGAGTATTAAACCTGGCACGTACAGTTGCCTTGAGATCTTCTCTGAAGCAGATTCTCTGTATTTAGATAAGCTGGGTCAGATTTCTTCCCTAACAAGCTGGACAACTTGTAAGCTTTTATAAAGAAATAAGGAGAAGCAGCCAAAGTACGGTATGGATTTGTCCCTGCCCTGTAGTCTTCAGCGGTGTCATTTCTGTTCTGCGAAGTGTTGCCTCACTGAAACTCTTCCTGTGGCGTTCATGGATGGATAAAACTTTCTCATGCCCACTTCAAAATAAGCATAGGAACCACGAACAACAGAAGGGACTTCATTTCATTGAGTGGCTGGACATTTGCAGGTGCTCAGAGCTTTGAAACGACAAAACTATAGCACAGAGGAGTGACTTTGAAGACTGAGAGCCCCACGTTGTCTGTTCCTTAGCAAAAAGGCAGATCCACAGAAGAAAACCATGAGAAAAGTAAAGACGACATCTCTTTATGTAACTGAAGCTTCTCATTTTCACAGCCATGGAGCAACCCAGAAGTGGGCTGCATAAAGATGTACTTGTTGGCTCATTACCATAGACCATGGAGATGAAAGTGCATCTATGCTTTGATCTCAGTGTTACTGCAGAAACCAGAGAGGTGAGAGATATGAAGTGCCTTTCTGCCTCCTCTGCCCTCCTCATCTGTGTGATGAGAACTCTGCGTGGACGCTGGTGCTAATCTGAATGGTGGAAGTTATAGTGGTGATACTCTTAACTAACGATGCTAATAGAATAACAAGACACAGCAGTGTTTCTCTTTTGCACAGGGTCAGGGCAGAACCCATTCTAGTTATCCCCTCTTCATAATGTTCTCTGGCCAGGGTGAAGCCCTTGGGTTAGGAACCAAATGTTCCAAGAGCCCTCTCTGTGAGAATGATAAAATACAATTTGAATTCTAGCAAGTTGGCCTGGAGTAACTTCTCATTAAACAGCCACAATGATTGTAATTATGGTTAGATAAAATTAATAAATAATATAAATGCTCTCTAAGATGTACAAAATTATTAATGGATAAAGCATAAACTGGAACTAGAGTCAGCTGCTTTATTTGAGGATACAGTAGAAGACCAATAAATCCTGCAGGCATATTAGTTGGAAAAAGCCAATAAAAATTATTTACCTAACCAGCCAGCCCACTTGCTATTTGGTTTGACAGATTCAATTTATTTTCTGCTTTTAAACTCATTTTTCCTCTCTTTATTGCAACAGCTTCTTGGTTTTTGGAAACAGCTGAGATGAAGTGTAAAGTTGTGCTTGTATTTCTCACAGGGTCTATTAGAGGCTGGGGAGCAGTGAGCTTTAAGACTAGATATGATATATGAGCAGCTGAACAGCTTACGAGTGATCTAGAGGGAGAGAAGCTGAAGTGACACAGGGCGTAGATCTGGATCCGTGATTTCAAAACATCATATTTCAATGTTTTTACATTTGTCTCTCTGTTCACACAATGAGAATATGGAGAGGACAGGATTAAATAAATGTTTGTAGGTCTAATCTGATAGTGCCGAACACTGAATCATTTTAATCCTGCAAAAAGCTACGGTTTAGGACTCAGGACAGCCTGTTTACAGACTATTGACCAGTTTTAACACCGACCTGGAATGATCACCCCTCAAGGTTAAGAAAAAACGTCTTCTCTCTTGAATGTGAAGTGTCATTTAAATGTGGCCAAGTTATTTACTTGGCCACAGAGATATCCCCACTGCTTCACAAATAACCAACGCATCTCCTGTGTGAGAAACTAGCGTCAGGCCTCACCGTTTTCAGTTTTACCTTGCTGAAGGAACAAAGCTGCCTGGCGAAGACTGAAGCTAAACCACAGTGCTCTTAGCCCCTGGGGCTGAGGGGATTAAGCTCGAAGATGAGTAGGAATACCTACCCACCCTGGGAAAGCCATGCACACTTGTAAATCAAAGCAACCTTAGTAGGCAGGAGCTCACAGCTGAGAATCGCTGTAATGTGGCACTGAGGTCAGTGGCTGCGGCGTGACGCTGGGGCTTGGCTGGACCTCCAGACTCACGGACTGGCGCCCAACATCCAGTCCTGGCGTGGAAAAAATGTCCAGATCTTTCACAATTGCAAATCTTCCCATAAATCAACCCAGCAGGGAGAGCGCTAAGTGGGAAATTAGCGTGCTTGACAGAGAGTGGGTGAGACAGACTACTAAAATCATGACGATTGCACTAAAATTAGTAACCAAGGATCTATCTTTAACGCTTTAAATTTTTTTTCTAGAAAATACGTGGTCATGCAGTTCAATAAAAAATTATGGTGAGAAAAAGATTGCAGTTTACTTTCTGTGTCTAAATTTGCTCTTCATTAAGGTGTCTGGCAAATTTAATTTCTGTGAGGCATGAATGAATATCTATCAGATTTCTCTTTTCACTGGACGAGGGCCAGCCTGCATACCAAAGTAATCTTCCCTGCTGCATCGCAGGAGGGCTGAGGGGGCAGATGTAAAGAGATTCATGAAATACCACTGCTGCTCTGGGTGGAAAAGGCTAAAACAAATTACTCTGTGGGATGAGTCCCCACAAAAGGCAAGAGAGGCTTCAGGGGACTTTATAGTTGCTTTGGTCTTGGTCTCTATTCTCCTTCTCATATCTCTCTGTGAATTGTAGAAAGGAGAAAGCAAAGATAATGATATGGGTAGGGAGTAGTGGAAACAGGGCACATCAATTTCCTCCAAGTGTCAAATTAAAGATTATGATTACTGTACTGGAAATGGAATTAAGTTGATATTAATTAGTATGTGGTGAGCTTGAAAGAAGAATTTGAAATAATAGCAGATGTGTTTCTAGAAGCGATTGCATGGCGCAAAAGGACCATGCCACATGCACACTACCACAACAGAGGAAGAGATTCATAGACTGAATTAGATAAATTATTTGACCATTAAAAGCAGTCAAGGAAGACCCCTAAGGATGACATATTCATGCTTGTCAATAATGTTTGAGAAGGCTGATGACTGTAAGGTCAGACCTTTCTCACTGCAGAGGCATTTCAGGAGGTGGAGGCGGCTGATGTTGGTGTGGCAGTGGGAGGAGCAGGGATGCCAGACAAATCTCTGTGACTGCAGAAGGCATAAAATTGTGTCCACTCTGTGCCAGAGTGGCCTGAGTCACCACTTTCTTATGGCATTTGCACCTCAGCACTCTCTAATCGCAGCCCTCTCCACTGCACCTCAGCCAGTGGTGAGCATACCAGTTTCATACCAGTATCTCCTCTATGTAGTATCAAAAAGTGCAAGTGTCTGAACCTCATGTTCCACACCATGCTTTCTTAAATGTGATGGGTTTTTGGGAGCTCAGGCAGTGTGTCAACACTTCCAGGTACATCATACTCTCACTTACACTTCCCTACCAAAATCCTGATGACCTGCTTATATCCCCACTTATCATGTAGTCCAGGAGTTCTCCAGACAGCTGTGTTTCTCCTGCTGGTGGTTGCTCACCATGCAATCACCCAATAATTTGATGGTCAGTTAAAAAGGTAAGAAACCTAATGCTGTGCCCTATATGGGGTAAGGAAACACACTGCCTTTGGGTCCATATGCACTCTGAATGATGGGGCAGTGCTCTTAGTTTGGGATTAAGTTCTCTGGGGGAAAGTTCTATCACATTTGTCATCATATCATACTCTGCCATGCAGTGTAAGAGAGTTAATAATATACAGTATATATAAACACAAATATTTTACTGCATATTATGCCCATATATCTCCCTGTTCGGCCCATGGGTGCTATAGAAGAACTGGATCCGATTGGGGTATACTGGTCAATTCCCAGAAAAAACAATTTAAAAAAGAAAGGCCTACATTTATGTGGCCACTCTTAGATGTAGCTTGGGGATACAATAAACACAGTATGGATTAGCTTTAGAAATGTCTTTGCAAGTAAATCCTTAGCAGGGTTACGCTGTGTGTCAGGCGCTGCTGTGTGAAACGGTGGATCAAAATTTAAGTTAACTGCCTGGGTAACAGTGACCTTTCTGAACACAGAAACAACCCTGGTGTGCAACCATTCATGGTCTGTAGTTAAAAAACCCTCTACCCTAAAACACAGGTTTTAAAGACTAAGGAGCATGAACTCCTGTTTATTTTAGCTGAGCCACTGAGGCAGTGGAGACCTTGAGACTGTTCCTGATGGAAACTTTGGTACTAGAGAAATGAGACAGAACAAATTAAATTCAGTATAGGGGAAACGAAGCTCGAATATTTTGTATTCAAGCTGCTGGCCAGTTGGACACTTCTCTAGCCCATGTCCTCTCTGCCCACCATGACTGTGACACTGGCTGTCTGCACAAATTCCATGTTAAGTAAAGGAGTGTGGCTGAGAAAAGATGAAGTCCAGCTTGCCAAAGAGAAGGTATTAGAAACAGATTCTGGAGCAGCAGATTTTGAAGATGCAGTGCTAGAAAGCAGCATCTGGGGTGGCAGATATGGCCAGAGCATGGAGAAGCCAATGAGGAAGATCCCAGAAGGAAAAAGCCGTGACTGGAGACCCTAAAATGTGTTGCTGCACTGAGAAACAGTGGATGTATTTAGTGAAGGAAGAAACTGAAATAAAAAGGTGGAATGGCTGTGTGCATCAACCTGGTATCAGTAGTATTGTAGGATGGGTTGGGGGAGAAAGGATAGTCCAGTGGTTTGGAAGACATGGCCTTGGGCTGCTGTTTTTGCAGACCAACTTTGTGAGCACTAGGGCTTTCATACCATCAGAAAAGGTTCTGAACAAATCTGAGCTTTTAACAACATCCCTGCTGCTCACACGGCCTCTCTCTAAAGACAGCTACGCGTCACCTCCTGATTAACCCAATCCTACTCCATTTAACTTGACGCTGTTACTGGTGCAGTCTGCTGCTGATTCTGTGAGAATAACTTGCAACGCCTTATCTCAGGAGAAGTAGGGGTAGAAAATATCTCTGCAGTTACTTTTATTTCATTTTTAATCCTACCAGAGAGTTCAACCCCAACTCCAACTACATTGTGGTCACTGGCATCGATTAGACTGATTTTGTAATTCTCTCTTCTCCACCTCTTGTGTCAGCTATTCTGGGCTATCACCATGGAGTGATACGATACCCACTCTGAGCTTTGTGAGTAGGCATGTCCTCTGTGAACACCAAAATGTGACTTTTTTAGCTGAGACCAAGCATTGCTCTGGTAGAGCAATGCCATTTCTGTCACCCAGGCAAAGCGAGGGTTCCTCTGGCTGAGTGTGTGTGGCACTGTGACCTGGCTGCTATGTGGTCATGTCCTTATTATTCCACAAAGAATGGAAAATAGTCCCAGGCAGGCTCTGAACAGGTTTCCAGGTGGTGTGGTCTCTAGTTGTTGGCCAGTGTCAGTCTGAACAAAATTCATGCCAGACAGCCAGAATAGCATCCCCAAGTGTGCTGGTGTGGCTTGAGAAACAACTTCAGGTAAAGTCAGGGGATGCTCTGTATCTTTTGCCATCCTGTTGTGCCTCCATCCTTGAGGTCAGAGAGAAAGGACTAAAGAGAATGAAATGGTAAAAAGGTGAAGAAAGCAAAAGAAATTGGTTTTGTTTTTTGCTCTGTTGACTGGCTTTGCTGTTCTTTGCAAGATCATAAACGTGTCTTGATCCACACTTTAGGTTTCTGAGTTGATAATGTTTTCAATGTTTCTTTTCAGTGGGAGGGAAAGAGGAAGGTCATTTCCCCCATTCAACTCAGCTCCTTTTCCTGACTTCAAAAAATCATGAAATGACAGAGACAACCTGTAGATTAACAGGACTGAGTCAACCAAAATCAACTCCCATTTTTGTGAGGGCTTCTGGGCAAGATGACTGAAAGAGTTTCTTTAGAAATATCTGGCTGTTAGATGCAGAGTCCTTTGTAAAAAAAGAAAAAAATCTGACTATTGGTCTGTCAAAGGAAAAAAAAATACCCTACATCATTCATTGAAGCTTTATTTATATATAGTTGCTCTTCTGGTGAGGCAGCCAGAAGGAGATACGCAATCGCTGAAATAGAGCTGCTTTCAAAGTCACAGACCATCTGTGGACCAGCTGCTTGAATACTACTTTCTTTGGATGCTCATACCTCTGACTGGATGCTGCTTTGAACAAATTAAGGTTTGTTCAAAGTTTAACCCTTTTTCCCTAGCAAAATAAAATAATCCAGTCAGCAAACAGAAATAGTTACAGGGCCACTGATGTTACTGAGTTTTAGAGTGTAAAACTCAGTTTTATTCAGTTTTACAGCAAAGAATTTATTTCACTTAATTAAAGATAATTGCATTTAGAGCTATACAAAACTCCAAGAACATAATTTAAAAATACAGTCATTTAAACAATAAAATTTAAAAGGTCACTATTCCCAAGCGCTGGAATCAGCAGCTGCTATAGAAACCTTAATGCTTCATCATCTAACAAATTAAAAATGTTGATAATATTAATGGAGGCTTTGGCACTTACCATGTTTCATTAGTTAAAATACTAATTCTTCTTGTGTCTTGAAGAATAAGAATAATTACTTTAGCACTGTTTCCATTTCTTCTAACAACAGTGTAAAGCCAAATAACCTAGCTAGCTACTGCTGAATTGCTCCAGAGTCACAGGCCTAATACAGCCAGGGTGATGTTAATTGAAGGTAACTGCTAATTGAGCTGCCAGGTGACTGCTAATTGAAGTTTGCTTTCGGTGCCTTAGGTTTTTGCTTGTATGACTGTGAAGGTAAAGGATTAATTTTCAACCTGGATTGCTCAGGTAATGAATAGGACATAAATGAGGCAGAAGTTATATTAAAAACCATCATTATTTCATTTGTACACATTGTGAAAGAGGGTTTCTTTCACCTTCCAGTAACTACTATTTTTTCTCTGGGGACTGTATTTTTTCCTTAAAGTTCTTGGTAGGCATTTCATACTTTTTAAAATGATCATCATTTTTAGAAAATATGGCTAAAAAGCTTACATAGTATTTGATCATGTTTTGCTGGCCAGTGCCTGCAGCCAGCTTGGTCAATAGGGAGCAGGTTTTAGCATGAATCTGGAGTGAGATAAATGTGTGTCTTTGGCATCACGGTACATCACCTTACTTATTTTGCTACTGGTCCTTGTAGCAGAAGATGAGCAGTTACCTAGAACTGCAGGTCAGGAAATTCATGAAGGATGAGAAGAAAAAAACCCCAGATTTAGCTGATGGCCTGTTTTTGGAAAATGAACACAGGATTCATGTTCCTTTGAAAAGTCTGTCTGCATTGAACAGCAATTTAACTACTTTTTTTTTTTTTGAGAGGTAAAAAGTAAGTTGAGTATACATGAGAACATTTTGTTAGTGAAATCTCAGTGTATAATTCATGATGCGTTTTGATACTGCATAGTTCTCAAGTGCAGCAGGAAAACATGTACCTACGATAGAAATGACATGCTGAGAAATAAGGAGCTATTCTGGTCAGCAGTATGATTTGAAAACACTTCCTCCACTCCAGGTGGGAGGTTTTTGTGAGAGAAGAAATAAATCCTAGCCAACAGGTTGTTGAAAGAAATGGTGGCAGTCTCTAAAATAAATAGTCCATTATGGAGTGAAAAAAGAAAAAGAAAATTACTTTCCCAGACCTGAGAAGTCATAGAATCACAGAATACCCTCCGTTGGAAGGGACCCATAAAGATCATCGAGTCCAACTCCTGGCTCCACACAGGGACAGTCAAGTCAGTGCATGTGACTGACTGCATGGTCCATACGCTTCCTGAACTCAGCCAAGCTCAGTGCTGTGACCACTTCCCTGCGGAGCCTGTTCCAGTGCCCGACCACCCTCTCAGCAAAGAACCTGTCATTCTTTAGTCGTTGATGTAATCTTTTTTTCTTTTTTCCCCAGGAAATGTATACAATATTCAGGTTGCAAGGGACTGACTTATTCTGGGAAAGGAATATTTTGTTTAGGTCTGGGATCATGCTGTGGATATCGAGAACATTATTTTGTACCACCTCTTGTGCCACCAGCATCCTTTCTCTGTTCTCTCCAAATCCCTTAAACGAGTCCTATTCTCTGCTGTTGTTTTGTTCCTGGGAAACCATTCTGTGCTGAGCTTCACGCTGACAAGTGATAAAACAACCACCTCCTCCGGAACCCAAACTGCTGCCCAGGGTGGCTGTTCATTAAGCTGAGAGATCCTCAGGGCTGGAGGTGCCCCTGAAAACCAGACCCTCCTGAACCTGCCACACAGAATGCATGGATTTTGGTAGAAGCAAGAGGTACAGAACTATCCTAAAATCAGTCCCTAGTGACACATGTTTGAAAAATACTCTTCTCTATATCCCAAAAAATAGTTTATTGCACACTATACCATGTGAAATGGAGAGACCCCATTAAAAACACTCACTGAAAACACAAATGAGAATCCTTGTCACATTACATCTTGTACCTATAAGTTATCTGAGAAATTTCTATATTTTTCTAAAAAAACAAACCAACACCAGCTCTGTAAAATAACAGGATCTAGGCATTTTTTCTCTCTCTCTCTTAATATCACCATGACCACTTGTTTTCTTCCTTTTTATTAACGTCAGAGGGAATGAAGGTATATTTTCTTTCCTTTCTGGAAAGCAGCAGTAACAAGGGCAAAACCAGAGCTCATTCTCCTAACTGAAAGCATGGCTGTTTTGCTTCCAGTGATATTTCTTTTGCAGAAAAGCTTATGCATAAAAATATCTCTTTTTTCCCCCCAAGTTAGCATTTCAACAGTAATTTGAGCAGATAGGTGTTGTTCGTAATTAGTGCTGCATTTCGTATTGACTGCTGTGCCAGTGGGATTTTGTGACACCAACTACATTAGATATGAATCTCTCTCAGTGTATAGGCAATCCAGGGGATGGATAATGTTGAGAGAAAAGTGCCTCCTCAGGACTTGGGAGTGTTGCAGTTGAACCGCAGGTATAAAGTGATGAAATAGCCAAAATCCTCACAGGACATCACCGTGACGCATTAGGCAAATAGGAGTGTAGGCTGCTCGTGATGCAGGCAGACAAGGGAAAAAGTGGGGAGGGGAAAAAAAAAATCGATCAATTGGAAAGTTCCAGCCTCAACCTTTCCTTAGTTTATGTTTTAAATATCCCCTGGTCATGCTACCTATGAAAGCGTTCACTGCTGTATGTGCTGCAGTAACAAATAGTTGATCTTTTTGGATTCTTTGCAAGAAATACTGAAAGGAATATTTGAATATTATAATTAAAAAAAAGTTCCTTTTCTCTTTTACCATTCATGAGCATTCAGCCTTTCCTCTAAGGGACGGGTTCAGTAAAAGGTGTGGATATCTTCTGCACCGCATTGCAGAAGCTTCCAATGAAAAGGACTTGAGGTTTCTTTCATCATTTTCTCATCAGCCACACACAATGATTTCAATCTGCAGTTTTGCATTAAACAAAGGTGGAACAAGGCACTTTCTTTTCCTTACATTCACCAGCCTTCAAAGGACAGTTTCAGAATGGAGAGGGCACTGGCATAAACCCTGTGAGATTTCTGCTTGGCTGTTCCTCTTGCTTGGATGTGACCCCCTGGGTGCCTGAACGAAGAGCTGCCTCCAACCCTTCTCCTCTGCTCCTCCTGCCCCCACCACTGGCTGGGTTTCTGCTGCTGGGAACTGAAATAGCCACAAGGGTGGGACAAACCTGGTCCAAAAGCATTGCCAACACCAGAACTTCAGGGAAGCAAAGCAAATTCTGTAATCACTGCATGTGTTCATACCCCTTTGGCACTGAGATATTTTATTGTTCCAGCTCAGTGGAAACACAGGGAGAGAATTGCCTGAGCCATCACAAAGTTATCAGCAGGGAGCCAGCATCTCCCTGTGACAACTGTGTTACTCCTGTTTTGCTATTAGTGAGGGTTTTCTGGTGATACTCAACCTGAGAACCGATCTGGTTTAATAAAATCGACATTAGAGGTGAGGAGAGAGGAGAGGAGAGGAGAGGAGAGGAGAGGAGAGGAGAGGAGAGGAGAGGAGAGGGGAGGGGAGGGGAGGGGAGGGGAGGGGAGGGGAGGGGAGGGGAGGGAAGGGAAGGGAAGGGAAGGGAAGGGAAGGGAAGGGAAGGGAAGGGAAGGGAAGGGAAGGGAAGGGAAGGGAAGGGAAGGGAAGGGAAGGGAAGGGAAGGGAAGGGAAGGGAAGGGAAGGGAAGGGAAGGGAAGGGAAGGGAAGGGAAGGGAAGGGAAGGGAAGGGAAGAGGAGAAGAGACCTTTCCATGACTGCTTGTAATGGTGTAATGGCAGGCAGAGAGATGTAAGCTCCTGGTGAATAAGTGGCTGCTTCAAGAGAAAAGTTTTGCATGCTTGAGAGATGCTCTAGCCTGTATCCAATCTCCTTCCTATGCTTATATACATTTACAAGGGTTTTCCATGCTTGCACACACCTGTCTTCCTAACGCTGTGCTATGGCACGTGCCGTTGCAGACATTAACCCTTGTCTGTGGTTTGACATAAAGCTGTCATGTCTCTTTTTTGCTGTGAGCAGGTACAGCTCCTCCCTTTTCAAAAGGTCAGCCTAATCCTAGTGGGAGACCAAAATTGCCCATGTGGGCGTCACGCATCGGTAGTTGCTGCACAGCCTTCCCAGATTACCTGGTATGTAACAAAATTAACTCAGCCAGTTGGAAGATCACCTTTACTGAGATGCTTTGGGTAACCTGAGCAAGTCGAGCCAGAGAGATGTTTGTTCTGAAACTAGAAATAACTTTAGGCTGTATGAGCAAAATCAGAGAACACAGTGGGCACTGTGTCAGGGAGAATTTTATGTGGATACGTCTGATCAGCAGGATGCTAGTGTTGGGCCAGCATATGCTCCCACTGAGAACAAGGCCTCTGTGTGCCTGTGTAAATAAATAATGAGGAATACATCCTCTTGATGTCTAAATACTGCAGATCAGCTTTAATGGAAATAGGAAAGAGATTTACGTAAGGCCAGTGAGAGCAGCAGGGAGAGGATGGAAGAGAGGAACTGTGAGTGTTTTTGTGCATACGTGTAGTTTTTTCATACAAAGGTGTATGTATATGACTATATAGGTATGTATATATACACAGTGCTCAAAAGAAGGGATGCAAAAACCCCGTTTGGGGGATGGAGGTGTGCCATTACAAAACATCTTTGGTTTACTACTGTAACAGGAAGGAGCTGGAAGACCTAATGGTTCTCTGCAGAGAACCTCTACAGCTAACACTGGATCACCATTTAGATCACCTTGCAAGTGATCACCCCACAAATCACTCATAATCCCTTGAATTGACTAGTCATGAGAAAAAGTTCAAAGATTTTGTGAGTGTTGAAAACACTGTATAAGTGGCAAGTTACTTTGGAATAATTATTTTTTATGGCACAAGCTTGATAACAGTAGAAAATTATCTCCTTGATGATTTCTTTAAAAAAATGAGGAATTAAAAGTTATTCCTCAAACAGAAACGAAATACTACTGTTGTGTTCTAACCCCAACCAGCAGCTAAGCACCAGGAGATGCTTGCTCAGTCCTCCCCTCCCCAATGGGATGGGGGAGAGAATTGGAAGGGCAACAGTGGGAAAAATCAGGAGTTGAAACAAAGACAGTTTAATACATAAAGCAAAAGCTGCACACATGCAAGCAAAGCAAGACAATGAATACATTCCCCACTTCCCATGGGCAGGCAGGAGTTCAGCCATCCCCAGGAAAGCAGGGCTCCGTCACGCATAACAGTGACTTGGGAAGATGAGCTCCATCATTCCCAATGTCTTCTCCTTCCTTCTTCTTCCTCCAGCTTTACATGCTGAGCATGACATCATATGGAATATCCCTTTGGTCAGTTGGGGTCAGCTGTCCCAGCTGTGTCTTCTCCCAACTCCCTGTGCACCCCCAGCCTCCTCGCTAGTGGGGTGGGGTGAGGAGCAGAAAAGCCCTTGGCTCTGTGTAAGCCCTGCTCAGCAGTAACTATACCATCCCTGTGTTATCATCACACTTTCCAGCACAAATCTGAAATGTAGCCTCATGCCAGCTACTGTGAAGCACATTAACTCTATCCCAGCCAAAATCAGTGCAAGCTCATTTTTACTACCACATGTTGAACACGTTTTGAGAACCAGGAAGTTTGTTTTCCATCTGTAGATAACTGTGAAGTTTTTTAGGTTTTTATCCTATGTAATTAACTAATTACTTTTTAAAAAAAGGAAAAAAAAAAAAAAAGAGGGAAAGATGGATCTGCCTGGACCTACCAGTATCTTTAAAAAGCAGCAGTTAAAAATCCAAAAGTTGCCAGCCTGAAAAATCCCAGTTTCATAGATACTGCATTTGATAGAAAAGAACTGAGGCATGAGGATATTTACTGCAGAATCCTGAGAATCAGGTGAACTGTGAAAGTGATGAGTCCATCACATGAAATCTCCAGGAGTACTACCAAAGCTAGGTTGGATCAAAGCTTCCAAAGATTCTGTGCCTGGAGTTGCTGATCACACTGATATGGCAACATATCATGCTAAAGGACTGAAGACGTTTAGAGAGGACGACAAGACTCTTCATGACAAGAATATTGTGTTCATGCAGATTTGTACGTCCTGTGCAAAAACATGTGGAACTCATATTCTGTAAGAAAAGTGGCAGGATCCAGAATATCATCCAAGGGTAAAGGAGAAGAAATAAGAGGGCTGTAATTGAATGAAAATAATTAAAGTTTCTCAGTCTCTGTGTGATGAGGAATGAACTAGGAGCAGTTTGCTGGAGGGACAGGAGGGGCAGGGTGACAAGTGTCACATCAGAGTCACTTTAATATGGAATTTCTTGAGGAATGGGGGAGCTCCCCATATACATGTCAGACCCTCTGAAAAATCACCACTGAGGGTGCCTACTCCCCTCTTGTAGTGGATTGAAGCAGGGATGTCTGGAGCAGCCCAGAGCTTTGTTATTCCCCATACTCCCCTGCAGCAAGAGTGGGTGCACAGGTCTCACCTCTCTGTCCAGCATGCCTCCACTTTCAGCTCAGCATTTTCACAGAAACTCTTTGAACTTCACTTTTACATGCCAAGCAGTAAGTAGCTGCCATTCAGAAGCAGTTACCCCGCTGGTTCATCTTCTCCCACCTCTGCTCTGCCCTCAGGGAAAGCAGCAGTGTGGAGTGTTAGTAGCAACAACGATTTCAACTCCTTTCTTTTATCAGAGATCTCACAGGAACCAGCATCTTCAACTGTACTGCTACTTGCTTCAGAGACCTCCACAACTAGCATGTCCTGCTGTTCATCATTGAGCTGGATGGAAGCTGGAAGATATTTTACCTGCTAAATCCAGGACCTGAACTACATTGCACCACAATGGAGGCTGTTATAAAAATGAGAGGGAGGATTTCTTGACCTTCCAGTGCCTCAAACTGGTCTGTCAGAGGCTTTTAATGTTTTTCCCATTCTGCTTTCAGTGACTTCAGTTGCCACACTGGAAGTGCTGGGCATCGTGCATCCTCTGCCGCAGGTGCCCTTCCTAAATGCTCCTGCAACAAAACCATTCAGGAGGGACCCTGTGTGCAGCATCCCTGAATATAAAAGAGTTGTTTTTTTTAAATAACTAAGATGTGGATGAGGCTTCAGAAACAGCCCACTCCTACACAAAGCAGAGAAATCAGAGGGAGTTCTATATTCCACTTTCATATAGCACCAGGAGACCCAAGGCACTGGCTATAAAACCACTTCTCTGTGTCTGGTCCCCACAACCATAAGTGTGTCTTAAATCTGTAAAGCCCTGCTCTGGAACAGGGAGGTAAAAAGCTGTGAAGTTTCTGGTGAAGGAAGACCCGGTGAAATGGCTACTCAGGTTTGGGGTGAAGAACTGATGTGCCATCCCTGAAAAAATCCATACAGGGGTTTATGTTTTTCCACACTGAGACTTTCTGCATCTGTCTGAAAAAAGAAGAGGGTGAGAGGAATCATCACTGCTGACTCTTCTTTCCAAGGACTTGCTAGCACAAAGGAAGGTATCAGCCTCAAGCCTCTGTGAGAGACAGTGAAACAGTGTTTGCCCCAAAATTTCCACAGGATGATGGTGTTTAGTGTTGCCAGTACCCCATGTGCTGAGCAAGAATATAGCTGCCTGTTCTGCAACAGGACAGTATTAACTAACTTGAAAGTGCCTCAAGAGTCAGAGAAGAGCCTGTGGACCTGGAAAGGCTAACAGTAATAACAAGGAGTATTAGCAATGACAGGAAAGTAGGTGACTTTTTTTCTTAGTCCAGAAACCACATACCTCTCAGGTGAAAATAGTTCTTCTATGTTAAATAGTTTGTAACTTTGCTTTACGTGTCCTCTGTGTCTATTTTTGCTACAGAACACATTTCTTGAACAATACAGCAAATGAAGGACATGTCTTTGGATCCTCTGGGAATGATTCTGGTGCCTGAACATGAGTGTTTAACGCCACTTGAGCTGCCCTTGCTTTTCTGTCTGACTTCCAGTGGCTGATCCAGAAGGGCAATTGCTTCTCTGTAGGACACATCTGACAGCCCTGTGAGGAGGGCTCAGATACCCCAAGGCACAAGAAATGGTATGAGATGGGCATATTTATGCACACCAGTCATTCCCTGCCAGCGTCTGTATTTCAGAGTTATTACTGAAACTCTTCACTCTGTGCCAGCAAGGGTAAATACACCTTCTTTCTGCTCCAGAGCAGCCACATGAACAACTACCAGCACCACGCTGCCTGCTCACCCCGCCACTGGTCTTTGGTGTCAATGAGAGCTCTGCCAGTGCTTGTTGGAGAAGGGTAACCCCCCGCCCCGGGGAGGGGTGGGTCTCATGATGACGGGATGATCCAGTTGTGTGGGTTTCATTTTCCATGTGATGGTTTCACCCAAGTTTTATTAAGATTTGACCTATCAGGACTTGGTATGAGACTCTGAGGTCTACAGCCCCCTTGAAGAGGGGTCTTGAAGCCAGACACACAATGCCCCACAGAGAACATTCAGGGCACTACAGAAAATTGGCAATGAAGAACACCCCTGAAATGGTTCCCCTTCCCAAAAGAAAGCCAAGCAAATACCAACTGATTTGGACCAGCATTTAAAATTGTGTTGCTTTTACCTGTTTTCTAAAGCATTGGCAGAGCAGGAGCAGCGTAAGCAGGTGTGAGGATCCCTTGGCTCCCAGCTCAGCCGGCACTGGAAGGCAGCAGCAGGTGGAAGATGTCGGTGCCTCACCAACTGCAAAGCCTGCAAGGAGCAACCAGCAGCGTTAAGGGTCCTGTTTCCTTTTTAGGAATATTATTAATGACCATGAGAAGAAAAACTGATTCAATACTGAAAACTTGCTGCGCACCAGCTGTTGTTTGGAGATGGATCCAACTAAAAAGAGCAACACAAAGACCAGAGTGAATTTACCTTACTTGATCCAACGCACGAGCCAAGACGTCATGCTATTGCTCTTTGAGGAGTTTCCAACTGTTCTTCTACATTGTTCCCTTCACTGACAACATTCTTCCACTCAAGAGAACTATTGTTTTCACTTGAACAAAACTAAAACAATCCAGAAAATGGGACTGAAAGCCCAGAGCAACAGCACACACAACTTCAGAGGTGAAATTAATTTAACCCTGCTTGAAATTCTGTTCACAAGTCCCCTTTTGTGTAAGGGTGACCAGAAAATGGAAATTGTGTGGCTTGTCCTGCATACCCGAATTTTCTGCCTGCTTTCCCTCCCTCACATCAGTATAAGAAAGTTTGCTTCTGCTTGCAGGGCACAGGAGATCAAAGCTGGGTCGGGGAAATCCCCACTAATGGTGAAAAGAGGGTGGGAGGCACTATTTGGTCTGTGCTAGAAGTCCACAATGTGCTCCAGGAACCTGTCTTATACTGGATAAACATAGATAACAGTTTGCATGGTGATTTCTTAGTGCTGCTTTGAAGATATTTCCTGGACCTGATCTCCAAATTTGAACAATAGGAGATCTTAGTCTAAAAATTTTGTTCTGTAGTTTGTGGCTGGTGGCTAAAGAGAAGCTGTGGTCACTGCTTGCCAGCAAACTTAGGACTGCTGCTGGGACTATTTCTAAGTTTTGCAAGATATTCTCATTTTTTGATTTGCAGACACTTTCAAAAAAATCTTTAAATTCACCTTCTTTACCTATTTCTTTTCCAGTGGTAACTGCCTGTCATTTTCAATTCTCCCATTTAGAAGTTACATTATTCAAGACACTTACACACCTTTTGCTGTCACCATAGAGAGAATATTTTATTAGGGTGTCCTGGTTTCAGCTATGATGGAGTTAAACTTTTTTTTAGCAGTGAATGGAATGCCATGTTTGGGTGTTAGGATGAGAACAGTGCTGATAGCACCCTGATGTCTCCGATTTGTTGCCGGGCAATCAAGTACCTTTCTCAGCTCTGCATACTTCCTTACTAGTGAGAAAGGAGGGGACGAAGCCAGGACAGGTGACTCGAATTGGCCAAAGAGCATATTCCATGCCAGTTACGTCATGCTCAGTATAAGGGGGGACTGGGGGGAAGAGGGGGAGACAACGCCAGGACGTGCAGTTTCTGGGCACGGTCGGGTTCGGTTCTAAGCTGTGCGGCCTGAGTTGTGTGGTTTGGTGAGAAATTGCATTGTGTATCACCAGTTTCATCTATTTTGTGCTTTAAACTTATGTTATTGTTATATCTAGTTTTCTGTTATTGTTTAGTAAACTATCCTTATCCCAACCTGCGTGGTTCTGGTTTCTAGGTTGTGGTTTATTTTCCTCCTTTCTTCCTTCCCTTTTCCCCTTCCCCCAACTTTCCTTCCCCCTTCCTTTTAAAAGTACAAGCGACTGTGTGGGGTGCGGCCCTCGGCCGGGGCAAAACCACGACATAGGGGTATTGGTTTTGCTTTGTTTCTTCTGTTTGTTATGGATTTCAAAAGAACCTTAAGGTACAAGAACTCAGAAATGGAGCAAAGGAAGGAGAGGGGTGCTGTATCCTAGGCCAAATTCTCTTCTTTCCAGCAGTAGCTGTGAGTCCCTGTGGAATTTATAATCTCTACATAAAATTATTAATTTTGCACACAAACCCTGTTTATAGCTTCCTTGTTAAAAGAAGTTTTCAAAGTTGGTTTGTTTGGTTTTGGTTTTTTTTTTGTAATAGGAGTTGTTGCCTTAACAATTCTGTATGCTATTAAGGATGTTTATTTTCTCTAGAATAATTTTTAATTAGCCACCTGGCATAGTTCAGCAAGGCCCCCTTTTTTTTTTTTTAAGAAAAAAGAACAACTGTCAGGAAAAAAAAAAAAGAGATTTAAACATAGGAACCAGAAGAAGATCCTTCATCTAACCTCCTCCACTCAATATTCAATATTCATTATTCATATTCTGCATTGTAAAATAATCTTGGGAGAGAGCTGGAAGATCTCCTCAAATAGTCCTCCCACCATATGGGAGCTGGTAGGAGCAAATCTACAGAGGAGTTGTTTAATGTTTTCTCTTCTTGGTTTCACATATACATTTAAAGCCCTCACAGCTGCTGTGTAATTAAGCTTTGCTTTTTTGTGGCTCCAAGAGCAAAAAGTGAAGTGCTAAAAGCATCACCCTAAGCTCGACACCTGCCTTCTTGCAGCCAGGTTTCTAGTTCATGCTCCACACTCAGGAGCACATAGTTGTTCCAGTTTCTGCTGACAAGCCTGATCCTCCTCTCTACCTTCCCTTGGTGACCTCATTGCAGGTATCACAGTCGTACTCTGAACCTGTTTCCTTCCCACTGTACATGTCAGCCACCCTCACGATGCGCAAGGCTTTGCCTATTGACAAATTACTGTCAAATACTACTGGAAAGCCCTTCTATGATGGACTTCAAGACCTCATCAAATTCCCACGTAAGTACCAGTCATTCATACCCCTTTCTGCTGTGCTGCTTGGTGTAATCATTTTCAAGCTGAAAGAAAAGCAGCCTGCATTGCTAACATTGCCTTTGCTTGCCCTCGCCCTTCGGGTCCCTGAACTGCCCCTGAAACACATGCAGCTGCAGGGCCACAACAAAGCATGCAGGTGGTCATCCTCTGCCTCCATCGGCAAGAAGGAGACCTTTAGCTCACCTGTACGTGGGGACACGAAGCATGGTTCATGGCAGGGAGAGGCACTGCTCCTTAGGCTGTCACTCGGCTGTTCCTGTTTTCCTGAAGTGAGCGGGGAGCTCTCTATACCAACCCAGGCTTTCTTTTTCCTAAAATGTACAGAGAGCATCTGATGGCACGGGATCTGACCCAAAGGTTTCTAGTTGTTTATGTCTTTGTGTGTCAGGGCCATCGAAGTGAGCAATGGCAGGAATGAACAGCCCTGGGAAAAAGTCAAATAGCTACCCGGGACCCATTTGTGGCTTTGCTGCAGCAAAGCATAAAACTCAGCAGTAAGGGAAAGCTGTGTGTAACCTTGCCTGCTCAGCTGCTGGGGAGACCGAAATCCTCTGGTCCTCAGACCGGTAATGGGGTGATTAGGAAAAATGAAGCCTTTGTGCAGCTATGCCATGTCAAACAGCACCTTTGCTCCTGCGGGCTGCTCTGGCCATATTAAGTCAACAGAAATAAGGGCTCTCTCAGACCCTCCAGGTGAAGGGCTAAGGGTTAGTCCCCATGGCCAAACTGCTGGTTTGCAGCAGGAGGAAACACCAGTCCCAGTCACCACAGCTCTCCCTGCTCTCCTGCGATGGAGTCACTGTAAAAACAATTGCTGCACCTCGGGATGATACATTATCATCAGTGATCACAGAACATTAGGAAGGCACCTTGAAAGATCATCTAGTCCAATCCCTTGCCAGAGCAGGATCACCTAGACTAAATCACACAGGAACATGTCCAGGTGGGTTTTGAATGTCCCCAGAGAAGGAGACTCCACAGCCTCTCTGGGCAGCCTGTCCCAGCGCTCCATCACCCTCACAGTGAAAAAGTTCTTCCTTATATTCACATGGAACTTCCTATGCTCCAGCTTGCACCTGTTGCCCCATGTCCTATCACTGGCCATCACTGAGAAGAGCCTGAATCCATCCTCCTAACTCTTACCTTTTACATATTTATAGACATTAATAAGGTCAGCCCTCAGTCTCCTCTCCTCCAAGCTAAAGAGACCCAGCTCCCTCAGCCTGTCCTCATAAGGAAGATGTTCCACCCTCTTAATCATCTTGGTGGCCCTGCACTGGACTCTTTCAAGGAGTTCTATGTCCTTCTTTAACTGAGGCCCAGAATTGGACACAATATTCCCAGTGTGGTCTCATCACAGCAGAGGAGGAGAGGGACCTCTCTTGACCTACAAACCACCCCCCTTCTAGTATACCCCAGGATGCCAATGGCCTTCTTAGCCAGGAGGGCACATTGCTGGCTCATGGTCATACTTCTGTCCACCAGGACCCCCAGGTCCCTCTCACCTACACTGCTCTCCAACAGACCAGTCCCCAACCTATACTGGTACCTGGGGTTCTTCTTCCCCAGAGGCAAAACCCTACACTTGCTCTTGTTAAATCTCACTGAACTTCTCCTGGCCCAACTCTCCAGCCTGAGTCTTGCTGAATGGCAGCAAAATCCCCTGGTGTGTCAGCCACCCCTCCCAGTTCTGTGTCATCAGTAAACTTGCTGAGGTAGTGTCTTCAGGAAAGTACAAGGAACCATGCTGCTGACTATCCTGCATCACCTCTCTGCCTCTGCCCACTACATGCAACCCCACTTATAAAGCCTCCTTGGTGTCCCTGTAGTGGTTCATGCAGTGAGCCCTGTCTATGTGACACGACAGTCATTGCACAGCTTCAACCTGCTGTTCTTGGGCTGGAGTCTGCCTCAAGCACCTTATTGCATGGATTCTGAGAAAAGACCAAATGGGAAAGTAAAAGCTGCCCTAGCTAAGGACTGTCTGGAATAAAAGCACATGCATACATGCATGCTCAGGAGCGATGAGCAGGCAATCAAACGTGCTGGTTGTAGCCTAATATTTATATGTCTAATACAGAGCTTGAGGGGTAAGTTAAGAGAAGAAGAAAACTACAAAATTTTGAGATGTTAGCCTTAGATATGAGTTTCCCACCCCTTTTTTGTGGGTTCTCACCTGTTTTTCTGCTTTAAAAATTAAATCCCACTGATATGAAGGAACAGATCACAGAAGAAGTAGCTTTATATAAGACCCTGTTGGACATCCCCAACTTGGGTTCTGTCTAAGGAAAATTATTACAGATTTATCAACAATTAACCCACCATTCAGGCGTTCACTTCTCCACAGCTGCACTGACTCCCCACTCGGCAAAGAACATGGACGTAACAGTACCTTGAAAAACACATTTAAGACCCACTGAGGTCAATGAGCATTAGTATGCAGTTTTTTAACTAGGTCTTAAATAGTGTCCATGCTGCTGAACAATACACAAGGGTGTGAATCCATATTGGTCTCTGCTGTGCTCAGTCAGAGGTCTGCAAACTGTGCTGGATGTGTTTGCAGCCTCCATCAGCAGGGCTTTCTAGCTTGCACTGTCCACTTGACTCGTGCACCATACTGGGAAAGCTCCTCCCTTTCCCTTCCCAAAGCCCTGAGTTCAAGCAAAGAGAACAGAGATGCATTAGGTGGACAGGATCCACAGGCACCTCTACATGGCTGTGGCCAAATGCCAGGGCATGCTGCCTTGTGCACCCACAAGCAAACAAACAAACATAATCTTGTCTGTGCTGAACAGCCAGCGTGGCCATTCTGCATGCTGCCACTGCTGCTGGCCAAGTTGAGCTCTTTTGGAACAGAAGCAGGAACCAGCCTGTCTGAGATTTGACCCTGGAGGGCTGTCATACCTCTTTGCTTAAATCGTGGTAAGTCATGACCATGGCCTCTCTGTTCTCACTGTATCAAGAGGACAGAGCTGAGAACAACCTGCTGGGATGGCACCCTGGCCATCAGTGGTGGTGTAGTGCTTATATGCAAATGGCCACTTTCAACACTCTCAGTGCTCGTTGAGGCCTCCAGTGCAAGTGTACAATCACATGGTATGTAGCACTCTGGCTCGAGGATGGCTTTTGCTGCCCAGCATCTCACCTGCCCTGAAAGGGGAGACAATAAATTTACAATTGAAAATTGAACCCTGAAACCACACAAAGATCGCATCAGATACATCCTGTGTCTGCATGGGACAGAGGAGCATAGCTCAGAGCATCAAGCCAATACAGTTTCTTCAGCCACATACAATCTAGAGGTAGCATTCTGTAAAACTTTCTTTAGAGCTAATGGGACACATGGGCTGTAAACTTATTTGAACACTGTACCATAGTTGTGTCACTCATAAGTATTGTGTTTAAGCTACTATGTGTTAAGAGTAGGCTAATTTTGGTTATATTATGAAAAGCTGCATTTAATTGGTAAACTCTGTAGTGAATTTGGTTTTAAAGAACTTAAACCAAGAAGACCAGAACTGTATTAATTCAGATAGACAACAATATGTATATTAAAATAATTCAGGAAAGAAATGGCTGATCCCCACCGCTGGCACCACACAAGCTTGCAGAGCACTGTCACAAGAGATCATTGGCACACCTAAAGGAAGACAGAGGCTGGAGAGGTTGCTCCACTCTATGCAAGGGAAGACACAACTGGCCCAGAGGACCTGCTCTGTATTAGCTATCCATCTAACTACAAGAAAAAAAAGTGCATTGCTCTACAAGACTGTCTGAGAGGTGTTTGCCTGGGGTGACCCATAAAAACCAGTTAGTGAGCTTCCCAACACAGTTAAGATATGGAAACAACTAAGGAATGTTGTTACATTTTTTTATGTCTTTAATTTTGGCAAGGTGTTTCCTTGCTTTATATTTTTGTAGCCTTGCTTCGCTGATGTGCTCTCCCCTGCGCTTATATGAATGTACTGTATTATCTTTACATCCTACCTACGAATAAAGCTACCCACAGGTGAGCTAGTGACCAGCATGGCACTGTACTACCACCAGCTTGGCAGCTCTTAAAGGGCAGGCACCTTGCAGCGCTCAGCATAGTGCTTCTCAGAGTACTGCTCCAGGGCACACAGAGGGTAGAAGGATCTATTTCCACTAAGCTGCACTGCCCAAATTGCTAATTAATAAGGGAGAGGAGGGAAGGGTGGTGGGAGTGCTAAGTCAAGAAGCCTCTTCTGGGGATGATGTTAGAGAAGAAACTCCCTGCAGGAGAGGGTACCAGTCCTCTCATCTCCCTGAAGGAATTCTCCAGGCCCTCAGGAACAGTGTTTTCCATGATGGAGCTTCTTCTCATCCAGCCTAGCTATTCAGTCTTTGTCCTGACTGTCAGTGAAGCTGCTGGAGAAGGGGATGGGAGACAGCAGCATCAAGCAAGGGACGGAGGCAGGGAGAGGAGCTGATCAGACTCTGCTGCATGAGACCACCTGTTAATGGTACCCCCTTGCCATATCTATTTCTGGTCTGTAGCAAGTTAGCTAAGGTCACAAAGTTTAGTGCACTTATCCCCAACTCACTTACTGAGGTTCTGTTGCAGATCTGTTGCATCAAGGATTCTCTCAACCTCGAGGAGTAACCTTGAGAGGCGTCCATTTCAAGAGGAGATCCTGGCATGCAGCCTGCTGTCATCTCAGGAGAGCTCAAAGGGCTCTTGGGCTGCTCACTATTTATGGAGTAAGATGATTGGCTTATAGTCATATTTACATACCACTCGCAGGTGCCAGTGGACACTGACCAGTGCCCAGGTGGGCACATCAGCATAGGCAGCCCTTGGCTATTGTGGTGTTACCTGTCTTCCCAAAATCACTGTGAGATGGATGCAGACATTACAATCATCACCAGTAGTTATCAATTAATCCAGATTTATGGGAAAAAGTCAGGCAAATGTTGGGGCAGCAGGGGAAGCATACTGTCACAGCAGCCTTTGCTATGCTAGAGTGACTAGAAGCACGCATAGCGCTCCTCGAACCCCAAATGACAGCTAGTTGCTGGCTTTGCAAGAGCACATTGCTTTGGCAAGGAACTGCTGCATAGACTGTGATGCAGCAGCATTTGGTGTTGGGGTTTCTCTCCAGAGGGTAGGAGAAGTCAGGGGACTTTGAGCCTCCAGTGGTTCCTCAGTGGCTGGGACACCAAAGACCTCACAAGAGCTTACATGAAAATTACTTGCTGACATCAAGATGGATATAGGATCCTGAGCTGGTTTATATTGGCTTTTTCTTATTATTCTTTTTTCAGTATTCAACTGAATAATGTTTCTCAGCCAGGTTTCAGCTCTGCTGTCTGACACCTGGCTTATTTTTTTTTCCCTTTGCAAAATCATGTCAGCTGTTGGGTAATCCTTCACTCACCTTGCAGTTATAGGCATAAGATCTTCAAAATATCTGATGCCAGGCCAGAAATGGGAGAGCAGCTTTGCAAATTAATACCAATGGAATTTGGCAGGGGAGGGCCAGTGAGAATTTGGTGGTCCAAGGCATTGTGGCACAGAGGAGGTTTTGAGGCTTACTGAGGGCTGTTTGGGTCTCTGTAGGCTATAAGGGTAGGCTGAAATACAAATCAGAGTCGAGACTGTGTGAGCAAGCGGCAACTCAGGGCTTGCATACAAACTCAGAGCTGAGCCTAAATAAGTGTATCTGTAATGTATGTCATGCAGGCACTCCTGTGACAGTAAAGGTGTAATTTGTGTCATGCAGGATAGATGTTGTGCTCCTCTCATTGCTGCGTGCCGGTATTGTGTCAAGAGACATGAACAGAAAAAGCAGTTTTAAAGCAGCTCAGCAGTTCAGTCTTTATATTGATTCAAGCCTGTATATCACACATAACAAAGTAGAAAAGCCCCATCAGAGAGACAAGTGGTAACAAGTGAGCTTTAGATGGGCATGAATCATTTCTTACCAAAGGTTTGTGAGTGATGCTGTGATTTTTGCTGCTTGCCCTTCTCTTTGCTGTTGGTGCTTAAGGCATTTTCCTAGAAATGGTTCAAAGGACACACTATATCCTTGGATGCTGTGATGAGGAGAAGTGATTTCTTCTCAGAAGAAAACAAAAATCTTCCAACATGAGTCATCACTCTGTATCACTTTATAATCTTTAAACTTTATTATCACTTTATAATCTGTATCACTTTATAATCTGATCTGACTGTATATAAGGAAATATGTGGTCATAGAGAAGAGAAAAAAGAAGCAAGTCAGAAATTTTCCTTGACATCACTCCATGAAAAAAGGTGTGGGAGGACAATGGGGGGAGGGGAGAAATTATGACCTCAGGGAGACCCAAATGGAAGTTCTGACACTGCATGAGACTTGAAACTACCTTCAATGAGGTAAATATATGGTGTAAATATTTAGACAAAGTTTAAAGAAATCAGTGGCAATATATTTATAGAGGGAGCTTGAACGATTGCAATCAGTTGTGCTCAGTTTCATCAGTATATAAAACTGAAGCTATGCCACTGACTTTAATTAGATTGCAAAGGGTTTGGGTTTTTTTTTTAACCAGTAACAGTGAGAAACAGTTTGGCTTTCGATTCCTTTACGTAAAAATAGTACTTGCATTAGATTATCCAATAGAAAAGTTGAACATTACATTTTTTTACAATCTATGCCACCTGTGAGCATAAACATGTTTATTATATACACGTCCTGGCTTGTTAACAGACTTTGCAATAGTCTACACCCTGTTGACACAATTTTTCAGTCAGTGGGGTTTCTCGTGGTAATGGGCAAAAATGCAAAGTGGAATGAGAAACAAAGCAGAGGCCAAAAGTCACAGGAAGAACAAGGAGAAACTATCATTTTTCTAGCAACCTCAGGGGCTGCCCGTGTTGTGGCATTAATGCCGTTAAGGGTACAAAGATCTTCACTGTCTGCCAGGAGCTTTCTGATACGCTGCAGAGGAAGAGCTACTTGATTTTGCTCATTTGTTGAGCAGAAATGGCAAGGTCAGTTCTGCAGGGGTAGGAAATTTTGGAGAAAACACCTTGTTTCTCTGCTGGATGCTTTTTTGAAACAAACAAAAAAAACCCCAAAATAGAACTCGTCTTTTCAACTGAGGAACAAAGTAATTCTGAAATTATAAAAAAGTTGGCACAGATTTAACCTCTGATTTTGATCATAACTTTACTTCTGTAGAATATTGGCTGGAACTTCAGTAAGTAGGATGAGAACAGAAATTATTGTACCAGTAGCTGTGGAGTCTCTAATAAATCTGATAAAAATGTTACTTCTGGAAAATTCTAAGTAATCATTCATAAAACCCCTCCTCTCTCTGGTGAAAATGCAACTCTGACTGTGATGAGAGTTGAAGTGCTGCAGGAAGAAAAGATAAAGAGGGTTGGGTCCTCTTCAAAAGCAATTTTAAAGGAGATGTTTGCCTATTACCATAACCCCATTTTGTTTTAAGACCTTGTCAAAGATCATTATCTGTCTCTATTTTTTGTGTAGGAAAAAGCTCTCAGAAAAGTTTCCTTTCAACAGTTCCCAGTGGTAAAATACTTAAAAGTAATCTCCCTATCAACCTGAGTAAATTCTAATATAGGAAAATTTTAATATAGGAAAATCCTCCACCCAAAGAAAAGAAAAGTTTCTATCTGCTCACCCACTCTCCTTTTGTTTGGAGGGTGAAATGGATTTGAAAAGCCTGTGTTGATTTGGCACAGTTTGGCAGCCTCAGCTAACTTGGCAGCTTGAGCTTTTATATTTACATTTAGATCATATTAATATCAAGTTCTTAATTGAAAAAGACAAAGAAAATGTTAAAATTTTTCTGTCTCATGTCATCAGTAGCAGTATCTCAGTAAAATAAATTTTAAAAAAGATTTGAAGAATATCTTCTTGGAGGCAGCTCATTGTCCTTTCTGTGGCCTCTTATGCTACGTATTCAATCCAAAACTATTATCCAGGACCATGAATTAGAAGACGTGTTTATACATACTGCATAACACTCTTTAAAAAAAATTGACAGGCAACTTTAGAGCCTTTAACTTTAACAGAGAATACCCATCACTAAGTATGCTGCATCGTGTACTGCCTACCTTTCCATAGTGAAATGTTCACCTTTTCAGTTGATTTCAGTTGATTTCCTATCAGTGGGTTAGGGATTCAGTGGCAGTGATGCTGGATGTCCTGGATCCCTAATTCATCCAGTCTTCATTACAGATGCTTAACTTTCAACCAAGAAAGGAATTTGACTGCTGAATCAGACTCTGAAAAACTCCTGAAAAAATAAGATAATTCAGGGAGAATGCTGGCTGTCCTCCAGCACTCCTGTGACTGCTAAACTCACAATTTGCAGGTTTATAAATAATGTTCACTCATTGGCAAATATGTTCCAGGGATGTCGGTTGAGAGTGTGGTCACTGGGTCTACCCTGATGTTTCCCATGCACTGCCATAGTTACCTGGAGCAATGGGGAGTGCATGGAGGGTGACTCCAGACCCATGAAATCATAATTAATGTGAGTGCTCATCAGGCTGGCACCAAGAAGTCTCGGCTCAGCCCTGGCAACTTTTCAGACTGTCCCATGGCAGGAGAGGCAAGGATGAAAATCCTATGACCCAGGACCACAAGAGGGATGAAATCCAGCTGTTTACTTCCCTTGGTCTCAGATGGGTCAAAAAAGGTTTTTCTGTAGTATGGGATGATGTGTAAGGGTGGATGATGCTGCTTGCTCCCTGGATGTGAGTTCCTGCTGCCTGCTCGGTTCAACAGGCTAAATGCCTTACTGTTGAAATCCACATTTGTTTCACTTTTCTCTACCTTGTTCCTTCAGCATACAGTTTGGTTTCCGTGACCAAGGAAAAGATGTTATCAGTCAAATCTGTTTTTCAACAAACCAGAGACAAATATGTCCTAAAAGGAATCCTGCTCTCCCCATGGAGACTGGAGGCTTTTTTTTTGACTTGGTGGATTCCCTGATGACACAATTATATCAATGTTAAAGTCAGACGCTTTCAGAGAGATTAGTGTGAGGGGAGGCAGCATAAATCCAGGCAGAATAAAAGAAACTTCCATTCCCATGACAGCAAGAAAGGAAGGAGACTGGCCAATTCTTGTATAAAAGCAGGAGCAGCTGCCTGATGGCATTTAACAATTCCTTAAGAAGGGCAGTGTGCCATAAACTATAAGCCCAGAAATGGGAAGTCAGGTTATCAGTACCACCATTCATAGCCAGAAATGTCTCCACTCATTCATTACAAAAAAATAAAGTCTCTTTGTATCTGGCACAAAGTCTTTGTATCATCGTTAGTAATTGCAAAAAAAGTACTTATGGATGCCTAGCCACAGATTGCGCTTCACTGTAACGTATAAGAAAGAGCCCTAAATACAGCACCAAATAGGTAGCACAGTTTAAGTCAAGCCATACTTCACTAAAAAGGAAGTGGAGGTGAAAAATTGATGAACTGAGGTCAGTGCTGCATTAGGTGTCCATTGGGCTCTTGCAGCAAAGTCCAAAGAATACATCTTGCTG
Source organism: Porphyrio hochstetteri (assembly GCA_020800305.1). Classification (NCBI taxonomy): domain Eukaryota; kingdom Metazoa; phylum Chordata; class Aves; order Gruiformes; family Rallidae; genus Porphyrio; species Porphyrio hochstetteri. The sequence continues at coordinate 88,436,849 of CM036907.1, forward strand.
TTCAAAAGGGAATGGAATTTAAAGTAAATCATGCTGGTTTTCATCTTCATAGTTGAGATTACCAGTAAGATGATTTCTGGATGAACATAACCTCTTCTGGTCTCAGTGACTTTTATCAAAGGAGATTAAAATTACCCTCAGAAGCACGACTCCTACAGCTATCTCTTTTTTTTTTTTTCCAACAGGGGGCTCTCTGAGTTTCTGTGTACACGCGGCCTAATCCTAATACATGCGGCCTGATCCTAGCTTGTGAAAAACTGTGAACAGTTTTGCATAGGAAGAGCTCCGTCAGGTCCAGGGTTCTGTGTGCAAAGTCAAATACGAACTTATGTATACACAAGGAATGATTTTATTCAGTGGCCAACATCTTTTATGTAGAGCACTATGAAGTAGGCAAAGCGATAGCTCTCGGTTTCCGCAGGAAAGTGAATAGAGTCAGACCTTGCTGTGACTCAGAGAAAGACTCTTGTCAAATTTATTCTGTCAGACAGAATAGCTGAAACAAAGTCAATTACTTCAATTTTTACAAATGAAAGTATATTATAGAGCAAGAACTTTATTTTTGTTTGTTTTCTTGGTTTTTCACTTGTCCATGCAGTCCTACCTGTCTGCTTACCTATGCACTTTCTGGGACTATTGGGACATTAAGGTCCCATATGAGGTTTAATAAAAGCAAGTGTAGAGTCTTGCACCTGGGAAAGAATAAACATTTGAATCAGTACAGACTGGGGGATGACCTGCTGGAGAAGAGCTCTGCGGAGAAGGACCTGGGGGTCCTGGTGGATGACAGGTTGGCTATGAGCCAGCAGTTTGCCCTGGTGGCTAAGAGGGCCAATGGGATCCTGGGATGCATCAGGAAGAGTGTGGCCAGCGGGTCGAAGGAGGTGATCCTCCCCCTCTACTCTGCCCTGGTCAGGCCCCACCTGGAGTATTGTGTCCAGTTCAGGGCTCCCTGGTATAAAAAAGACAGGGATCTCCTGGAGAGAGTCCAGAGGAGGGCTACAAATATGATTAAAGGACTGGAGCATCTCCCCTGTGAGGAAAGGCTGAAAGAACTGCGGCTGTTTAGCCTTGAGAAAAGAAGGCTAAGAGGGGATCTTATTAATGTTTATAAATATCTTAAGTGTGGGATGCAGGGGGAAATGGCCAGCCTCTTTTCAGTTGTCTGTGGAGACAGGACAAGGGGCAATGGCTGTAAACTGGAGCACAGGAAGTTCCGCACCAACATGTGGAAGAACTTTTACACAGTGAGGGTGACAGAGCCCTGGCACATGCTGCCCAGGGAGGTGGTGGAGTCTCCTTCTCTGGAGATATTCAAGACTCGTCTGGATGCCTACCTGTGCAATATGTGCTAGGGAGCTGCTTTGGCAGGGGGGTTGGACCCGATGACCTCTTGAGGTCCCTTCCAACCCCTACGATTCTGTGAGTCTGTGATTCTGTGACGTCATTGTTTTCAATATATTTTCTTGTATGTGTGTATGTATGTGTAGGATATAAAAAAAATATTGTTTGCCGTTAGAAAAATCTAAGTGTCCCTGTATTACACTGGAATGTGGATCACCGAAACATTTAAAGAGCTCAGAAGGAGGCAGTGCAGATGTCTGATTCAGAGAAAAAGGGTAAATCCTAGGAAAATTTGTTGTAGAGGAAAGGACAGATACAAAAGTTTATTTTGAAGGAACTGTCATGTGTGCTTTGAGAGAAGAACTTTTCACTATTTGCTTGCAAAAAAAAGAGAAAGTAGCAAATCAGTCAGCACAAACCTGGTGAAGGGCTAAGATCATTATCACCTAGGATCAGAAATGGATGTTCCCCCTTGGTAAAGCAGGGAAAGCCTGGATGCTCTGCAGATGTTTTACATCTTGGCAGTGCAGCTAAATGAACATGCATTTCTTCTAGGCAAATTCTTGTTTAAAGGTAGAGGCAAAAGTAAATCTATTCTTTTATTTTCTCTGAAGGCCTATATGCTGCGGATGGCTGCTTTGTTGTGTGCTGCTCTACTGGTTGTCTGTTGAATACATACAGCTCTGCTGGGAGCACAGATGAAGGTAGAGGAATAAAAGACAGATGTGTATTAAGGATGATTGACACTGTATAACAATTGGCAAAAAATGTACAAAAAAAAAAGGCTTTTTTGCAGATTCTGCTCAGAAATAATAGCAAAGGAAGAACAGCAAGCACAATGCCATCTTCAGCAGATAATTTATATCTGAGAAGCTTGAAAATAAGAGGGGATAATACAATGATGGAAAGTCATCCAATAAGCAAACATACCAGCATGCCATACTGGCATGGCTGTGCTTCTGTTATTTTGAGAGGTTTCCCAAGCACTCAAAGGCAGAGAGACAGGTCCAGGGCAAGAACATAATGGCTGACCCTGCCTGTGAGGCCAGGTCTCTGGGGACTGTCTCTGTTACAACCTCACAGACAAGACCAGGCGATGATTCTGTGCTCCCATTAAACCTCATGCTACAAATGTCTACAAAGCATCAGCCCTGGCAAGCCCCAAGGCCACCTGATAGAGTTAATGAAGTAAAAGGGATCATGCAAAGCCCTTACGCTGCAGGTAGCTCTGTCTATAGCTGGCTTCATGGTGACCTCAAAAGTTTATTTGGAGCCAGTTGTTTTTCCTTCAAAGCATCAGGTTTGCTTGAATCTGTTTGAACCAAGGATTTAGAAAGTGTAAGAGGGAGAAGGAAGGAGAAGTACTTCAGGCCAACAGCCAGGTTTAAATCTGAAAGGAGGGCAGGGATGGTTGAGGTTTAGGTTGGATATTAGGAAGAGGGTCTTTACCGAGAGGGTGCTCGGGCACTGGAAGAGGCTCCCCAGGGAAGTGATCACAGCACTGAGCTTGACTGAGTTCAAGAAGAGTCTGGACGATGCACTCAGTCCCATGCTCTGACCTGGCTGGCCCTGTGTGGAGCCAGGAGTTGGACTTGATGGTCCTTATAGGTTGCTTACAACTCAGGGTATTTTATGATTATATGATAATTCTTGGGAGAACTGTAGGCTGATATGCCTCAGTTCTTGAGGAGGCACTTCAGCAAATCTCCCCTTGATAGTGAGGCTGAAAGCTGCAGAGGTCCTGGGTTTTCGACAGACTCTACTGTAACAAACACCTCTCTTGGAAAAAAAATTAGTAACAATTACTTCCTGTAAAGGATGTTCTTTCATCCATGGATCAGAAATTTTGCAAGTTGCAATTCATTAAAAAGATTCTCTCTGGGCTCCTGTCCAAAACTAGTGCCAGCTTTCTCTAAGCATTTGAGCAAACACAACTGCCACCGTCAGTGTTGCCTTCCTCATGAAAAATCCTTTGATGCTCAGGGATTGCAGTACCAGCCAGCTACTACAATGTGTCTGCACTTTCCTACTGCTGCCTACAAGGTATTACCAGGCTGAACAAAGCTGCATGGCTTCAAGCTGAGGTACCACAGCACAAGGTCTTCTAACCTTGCCCACTTCCCAGGCATTGCACAGCTCTGGGGGTGTGTTATCCAAACAGGCTGTGGGGGTGAGGCAGGCGAGCTGTGTAAATGCTAGCACAGAAGCAGAAGATGTTCTACCTCGATCACAACAATGTCTTGTGGCAGCATAGTGTCACTTGGCTTTTCCACCAATTCAGATGACCAGTGCTTCTACAAAATTCAGGGGGAAGAGCAAGGCTGCTCATGGTGGGATGGAGGGAGGCCAGCCTGCTCGGAGCAGGGTGCCAAAGCTAATAAGTAGGAAACTTGGAAGGAAGAGGCAAGCCTGAACTCATGCTCCTTTGGGAGTGTAATTCCCTTACAGCAGGCTGCAGTGCTGTAGCAATTGCTAATAAAGATTCATAGTCCTCCAACCACCCATGGATTTGGATGCTGAAACCAATCAGAGGATGAAGCTAGTGAGGAGTTGGTTGCCCCTTTGCCAGCGCCAAGCAGTGATAAGATAAAGCTGAAGAAATTCTGGTGTCAACTCCAGAGGTGCTTGGGGAAACAGATGTCAATATTGCATTTGCAGATGTCAGATGCCTGTAGGATTAAGTGGCCACTGAGCAGGGAGTTGAAGCCAGGTACCTGGAGAAACAGGCAGCATGTAAATGAAGCTGTTTTGAGTTAGCTCTAATGTAAGAAACACAGGGTTTCTCTGCTTGGGAGGTAGTGGAAAGATTGCGAGGGAATGTAATTTGGTAAGTGTCCTTGGGGCAGTTATCTGAGCTGTGGGGTATGTTCCAGGCAAGCCCCAGCTCAGTACCCATCATGTTTCACACCCACTTCTTGCTTCAGGCAGGAGTTTCAGGCCCAGTTCCTTGGGCATTGAGTCCACTGTGTCACCATACAACCTGGAGTCAGGCTTGAGAAGCACTTGCTCCACTTCCCCTACCAACTCTCTGCAAGGGGAAGAATGAAGAGGTTTTTAATTACCGACTTTTCTTTATTTGGAGACCCTTCCTGGCCTCAGTGCTGGTAGCTATCTGAGACATTTGGATTTTCTCCTAGAAGACAGGAGTTTTAAGAAGGCAATTCTGTACTATTCACTAGGTAATGGAGGAAATTAACATTTCATATCTGGAAAAGATCTAACAGTCGTTTACTTTGTGCCTCACCAGGGCAGGATCTCTCACTCTTTAATACTACTTGGCACTCACATTCTGTTAGTTCAGAACAAAGTACTGTACAAATATTAATTAACCTTCAAAAGATTATGAGAGGTTCAGTTTTCAGAGGGGAAAACCCAGAGGGCAGAGATCTTAAGCAAGGTCACACACACAGCATCACTGCTATTTCAATTTCTTCTGCTTTGGGAGAAGACCTTCGGGAGGAGTGGAATAACTTGATGAATGGGGACCTGATGAGGTCTGTTGAAGTGGCTGATGAGCAAAGAAGGGGAGAAACCTTTTGCTGAGCCAAGCAAAGGAGAAATGCCTTAGGGATATTGGAGAGCAGGGGTGGGCTGCAGAATATGCTCAGGGCTAATGATAGCAGATGTGCTGGCGAGATCAAACCAGAGCAAACTGCTTCCAAAGCAGCCCTCACTCACAGGGATTGATTTAGTTAAAAGGTTCCTGAACCATAGCACCAAGTAAGAGGCATTAAGTATCACCTGGATTGGTGAAATAACTGCTTCAGCAGAGGCACTCCAAACATCAGCACCTCCCAATATTTGCCATTGAGTGGCTATCTCAGCCGAGGGCCTGGTCGTCAGATGGAAAGTGTTCCTTTGTGCTCAAAAAAGTAAATATCATGGCAAACACACTGGAAAATATGAGTGGGAAATAATTTTAAATGGTGTCAAACGTGTATGTCCTTTACAAACAGATAGAGCAGAACATACTCAGAGTATGGAACTACCATACTGAGACTTTGCAGTATGGTAATACTGAACCCACAGGCTCCCCAAAAAGACATGAAAAATACCTCTTAGAGGAAAAAAGAAGTCTTGTTTTGGTTTGTTTGTTCTTTTTGGTTTTTTTTTTTTTCTTTTGGTGGGTTTTCTTTTCCCCTGGATAATACTTCTATAAATTAATAAATGAACTCTTACAAATGTTCTCTCCTGAGACGTGCTTACCTTTGCACATCTGGTAAGAGATGTGGAAAGAATTTAGTGCTGGTGCCAGTTGCAAAAGTCACCTGCAGCCCTGGGATTACTTCTGACTTCCTACTTTCCTTTTAAAGCAAAGGAATAATACAATTTGACAGTACAGTATTACCTGGCTGCCCAGAAAGGCAGTTTTAAGAGATTCAGTGCCTAAATAAGATTTTCAAATAGTTTTTACTGCTTTTCTCAGTACACAGCCCTACGAGTTACTGTGCAGGCAGGAAACTTATTGAACAACATTTTGCCTGGATAACAGCAATATCAGAAATATCCAACTATGGATTAAGCCTGGTTTTATGGATTTGCCATTTCCCTTTAAATCATTTTGCCATTCTGTGGCAATTTGCCTGTTTCTTTCTGATGTCTCTGAACAGCCAACAATTATGTATGTAGAGATCAAAAGGAGTATATTCATGAAGTAATGCTGGCAGTCTTTCTTTGAGCATGGGGGAAAAGTGACTATGTATAAAGAGATATTCATGAGAAGCAAAATGACAGAGATGCCTCTCAAAGACACCTATGAAGTCATCAGCACAACTTGGACCTTCTGGGCCTGAGACCAGTTCAAAATTAACAAAACAGAATCACCTTGGAGAACAATATTGCAAAACATAGTTCTGTCAAATAAGCTAGGTAATTCTGCCGTATGTTTTCTTTATGAACAGACACTTTAAACACACCAGTGAACCAATATAACTTGACAGAGTCTTTCCATAAGTTGTGGAGTATATTAACATATCACCCCTATGTATTAATATTGTGGTTTATTAGTATATCACCTTCAGAACTCAATTTAACCAATTCTGGGGCACAATTTCACTGGCTCACTGTGTCTGTCTCTTACTTACAAGTTCAGTAGAGCAAGCTTCCTCTCCTTAAACTATGATTCTTCAGCAAATCTTTCTACAAATGAAAATGTAAATTTCAATGTCTGTGCTCAGTGAGGTATTGTTAACTCCATCAAAAATTTCTATATCTATCATAATGCCTTTTGGGAAAACTAAGCATATTACCTGAAAATTCAGCTCTTTTCAAGTTTCAAGTCTGCATTTGAAAAGTAGGCCATTGAAATAAGAGCTGAGTGCTGCAGAGCACAGCTTCCAAGTGACTCCAACTGATAGATACACAGGATAACTTAAAACTGGAATTGAATCCTTCGTGAAGGAATGGCTACAAGGCAAACAGTGTTTTCCAAAGTGCTGTTTGCAAAGAATTCCTAAAACTGAAGGACCAAAATGAATTTTAAATTCCTTTTTGGTAGCTATTAATAACTTCTTATCTCAATACCAAAATCAAGAACAAACACTATTTTGTCCACCAAAGTGCTACAAAGAACATAATTTGGCACATGATATATTTATTACTTGATATTTGCATATAGTTCTTGCATGACAGCAATCAGAATTATTGCAACTATACACCTGCAGAATTTAATTCATTTTCTGTTGATGGAAGTCTGGGGTGATCACACAGAATCACAGAATCATTAAGGTTGGAAAAGACCTCCAAGATCATCCAGTCCAACTGCCCCCCTACCACCCATATTATTAACTAAACCATGTCCCTAAGTACCTCATCCAACCTTTCCTTAAACACCCCAAGGGATGACTCCACCACCTCCCCGGGCAACCTGTTCCAATGTCTAACCACTCCTTCTGAGAAGAAATTTCTCCAAATTTCTAAGCGGAACCTCCCCAGACACAACTTGCAGCCATTCCCTCTTGTCCTATCACTAGTTATCTGCAAGAAGAGGCTGGTCCCCAGCTCACCACAACATCCTTTCAGGTAGTTGTAGAGAGCAATAAGGCCTCCCCTGAGCCTCCTCTTCTCCAGGTTAGACAGTCCCCAGTTCCCTCAGCTGCTCCTCATAAGACTGGTGTTCCAGACCCTCCACCGGCTTCGTTGCCTTTCTCTGGACACACTCTAGGGCCTCCATGTCTTTCCTGTAGTGAGGGGCCCAAACCCAAACCCAGTACTCAAGGTGCAGCCTCACCAGAGCTGAGTGATGATCACCTCCGTGGTCCCACTGACTAGGCTATTCCTGATACAAGCCAGGATGCCATTGGCCTTCTTGGCCACCTGGGCACACTGCTGGTTAATGTTCAGGAAAGTGTCAACCACATTGTTACCTACTGGGGTTACCTAATTCAGCAATAGTGTTGGAGCCAAATTTGCCTCCCCCACTGTTTAGTTCTTCCCTATAGTTTTAAATTTCTAAGTGCACTAGAAGATGTTATGAGGCAACTGCTGGGTTACCGTAAGTTTGGCACACAGCATTGGCCAAAGAGATGAGCTGTAAAAGTGGCTTTAAAAGAACCTTACAGGCACAGGTATCTCCCAGTGTTCCAGCACTGGTGGTAAACATTATAAGCTTCTGAGTTTTTCCAGAAGACTAAAGATAACCGAGTCCATCCTGGACTCCAGACATCCCTCCAGCACCCAGCTGCACACTGATGTCTGTTGTGCAAGCAACAACATGCCGCCTGATGTGTCAGGTAGAGAGACTAAGCACACTGCTGATGGCTAAAGTGTTTGCAGTGCCCAAGAATAATTTCATTTTCAGGCTCCATTTCTTTGTGATCAGTTCATACTTGTTCTTTCACCTAAATAGCCCTCCTGCCTCCTTGATGTTTACACCTATGTTTTTATATGCAGCAGACCCCTCTTCTCCCAGCCTTCCTTCTTCTAGCAAGGTGACCAGTTTTGGGGTTTTCTCATATGAAGACTCTCCCCAGTTCCTCATACGGCCTTAGCTGCTCTTTGAGCCTTTCGCAGGTTGAGATCCTCTTTTCTGGGGCAAGAATGCCCAGCACTGCTGGCTGCATTCCCTGTCAATTCTTGCCTGTTCTTTTCAGTATATTAATGTTACATGCTCTGCTTGTTGCATCAGTATAGCTGTTCCATACTGCAGGTGGCTGCTCAAATGTATTGGGAGGCTGACTTTATCAAAATGGGAGCTTTTAGCCATCTTTTGCTCAGAGACTACATCCTCTCACCTTCTGCATACTCTGGTTTACAGTTGAAGCACTTTCCATTATCTCACTTAGTTCCATGACCTCAGGCACCAGGGGATCAAAGGGAGCAAGAAGTGAGATGAGAGCAGAGGCTATCACACGCGCCTTGCTGTCCCCTGGCTGCAGACTGTTTCTCTTGTGGCAAGGGTAGAAAGGCACATGCACAGAAGCCTTGGGTGCCCTACTTCAGTCTGGTTCCTTATCTGAAACTTCTAAAGAAGTATTCCATGCTAAAGTACCAGGCTGTAAGCTTTGAGGATGGATACACTGGGACCAGAAAGGTTTGCTGGAGGGAGGGGAGAATTGCTGGCAGCAGTGTCAGCTTCAATTGCCCCAGCAAGAACCAGCACAGAAATTCTGCTACAGTCTTTAATGTACCTGCTGTCATCATCACTGATAAGCAAGTTCCTCAGCTCAGGTGATGGAAGTCTCCTTTATGAGCCTGAGAGCTCAGTATCCAATCCTGGCCAATAGCCCTGCAAGAGGGAATGTTAGCCTTGGTTGCAGAGAGGAAGAAGCTCATTTGCCTTTGAAAATCCAATATAACACTCTCTTGGTGTAAGAACTTGACAGCAACGTAATAGATGTGCATGAATTATTGATTTATCCTTCAGCTTCTGATCTGTCCTTCATTTTATTAACCTAACTTTATACCACAGGTTTTATGAGTGATAGAAAAATATAATTCTATTTCCATTCACAGGAAATGTTCCTTGTGCCCCTTCCCTTAAGGAGACAAGTGATCAGCGACACAATCTCTGTATCTTCACAGTCATCTCTGGCCACCTGTATAATCCAGAATCTGATTTTGCCCCTCAGTCCGAGAATCAGAGCAGTTTAGACAGAAGTGCAAGTGTTGAATAGCAAATAAAAAACATTACTGTTGCTCATGCATGAAGAGTATGTGTATAAGACCAGCCATACTCCAAGTATCTGTTCAAACAAACATTTACTTTTGTGAATGTTCACAAATAAGACCGATGTTTGAGCTGGACAACAGCTACTTCAAATATGAACAAATACCTGTATTTGGCCAGTTCTGTTACTCACATGATTTTTCTATCACATCTGATCTGAAACATTGACAATATACTCACTCGCTGCTGTTTCCCATGCCCTGTTTGCTGATGGATTTCTCTCCTGCATGATGTTTGCTACAATATATCACTGAAAGATAATGACTCATTGCTTAAGCACACTATATTCTCATAAGATAAAAAACAATACAAAGAATTAATAATACAGAGTTTGTTCCTGTATCCTACTTCTGCTGTCAATCACTAAGATTGATGGACTGTACTCTGTTTCTTTCTTTTCATTCATGATTGTGTTTTCGTTCAAATCATTGATTTATCATGGATCAAATGATTCTTTTCTGGTTTTCAATTTGAAGAATTTCCATGCCCTGGCTCATTACTGTAGTATTTTTCATCAGAACAACATCATCAATCATTTTAAGTTTAAGATCAGACTGGGAAGGAAGCTTTGGATGATTTAAATACAATGTGCAGAAAAGATCTGAAAAACTGAGAAAGCATTTATTTACACAATATAATAAGGCTTTACTAGAATTAGGGTTTCTCTAGGAGGTGAGTACTGTGAAATGAGGGTGTCAGTAGAACAACATTGTGGATGGTTTTATGTGTGGAGAACTTCGGAGGTATCTATCTATGGATTTAGGTGTTGCATTGCCAAGAAAATTTTACATCAGTTGGCTTTGGTCTTCATGTTTAACTCAATGGCTATTGACACTTGTTAAGTGAAGTATCCAAACAAAGACCTCCCAGAAATAGACCTTTGCTGCTGTGGAATAAAACCTGTGGGTTGTTTCAATGCAGAGAGAGGGGGGGAGCGACATGACTTGTGAGAGCCACAGAGCAATGTGAGAGTGAGCTTGGCGATAGGTTGGACTGTGGTGAAAACAAGTTGTTTAATAGGGTTCCTGGCTGCCTGGGGGTCCCAGGCTTCTGCTCTGATGAACAGGAGCTTGAAATTCAGATGTGGAATGAAGTACAAAGGTAAAAATTGCAGTTTTCCTGTAATTACATGCCTGTTCAGGGTCTATTTGCAGAGGCCCTTGCTCGAGCTGTTGACATATGATCTCAGTCTGGCCTGTGGAGGTATCTTTACAAGACATGAAGATGCAAAAGCAGATCAAAGAAAGTGAGCATTGATTCTCATTTTGCAGTGAAGTCCAGGCACTTTGGTATCAAGTTGGAATTTACTATGCATGAAAAATATGGCACTTATGAATTTCAAAGCAGGTTGTCATACATATATCAAGATGATCTCTCAAATCTCACTCTTTCTTTCTGTCAAAGGAACACAATAAATAAAACAACACAAAAGCCATATTGCCTTTTGCATAATAAATAATTTCAGCAATTTCAGACTCTTCAATTTTAAATGTAGCAATCTATGGGAAAAATACTTCAGTCCAAATTAATCCTTATTATAGAATAATTACCAATTGCATGCCTGTGAGGAGTACTATCTTGGTTTATAAGGGTCAGGTGAACATCTGATCTCCTTCATATCTGTATAGCATATCCTTGGAGATACAAAGGTGTCACTGAAACCCAATTATTATCCAGTTTCCTTAATGTGCCAGTGTGTCTAACACACTGTAAAATGTGATCTACTAGGCTTGGACAAACAACAAAATTCTCAGAAAAGTCTAGGGAAGTTTTTCAAATACATTTTAAAATTTACTTTATTGAGATATTGCCACTGATATAATGAGACAGAGAAATTTACCTGTGTCACCTGTCCTAGGGAACCTGCTTTGCTAGGGGTGTTGGACTCAATGATCTCTGGAGGTCCCTTCCAATCCCTACAATTCTGTGATCCTGTGAAATATTAACAATTCCTTTGTCTTTTTTAAATTATGAGCTTGAAATTAATATACTTTAAAAAATTAAGAAAAAGCCATATCTAGGTTCAAACTTGCAGTTAAAGATGCTCAAGTTGCCAAGTTGTCTAAGGCTGCCAAATTTTGCCAAATCAACACAAGCTTTTGAAATTTGAGTTTAGAAAACAACAACCTGAGGGAGTAATGTTGTTGATGGAGCAAAATCTAGAAATGTACACTGACACACAGCAGGGAATTGGTGATAACTGCTGTGTGCAGTCTGCTTGTCTGTGATATGCCCACAGTTCACGTAATATAAGAGAAAATGGCCAGCTGGTCCTGTTGAACTGAAGACAGCAAGCTATGCTCCCTTAAGCTCAGGAAAGACATGGTTCTGGAAAATGTAACTTTTCAAAGTGACTTGAACAATTCTAATGGCCAAGATCAAACCAAAGACCACTGTGAAAAACTGCACGCTGTGGTGTTATGTAAATCGGCATAGCAGGAATTTATAAAACATGAAATAAATATTTCCCATGTTAAAGAGCTTTCAGTCTAACTTGGATGAATATAAAGATTAACTGATCTATGAGCGATGATCAAGGGGAAGACAGCCACTATTAAGGTCCTTTAATTTTGTAATCACTTGTCCTTCCAAAAAATGTTCTATCTTGTGCTGTTACAGGTACTCTGTAAATATATATGCATGAATACAGGATATATAGAAAAGATTTCTCGTTTAGGTTTTTGTTTCATTAATCTGTTAAGAATTTTAGATGTAAGATACAGGTTTTTTTCAGTGGTGCACGTTGCCTGCAAGTGCTGAAAGAAGGTTTTTCATCAGTGGCAAATAATAAAAATGTAACTGCTGTAGCTTTGGTTCCTTTTCAATTCACCAGAGGTACTTTTAAAAAAATTCATTTAGAGATCTACAGTGTCACAGTAAGTACTGATCTAAGGAACATTTGACAATATAATAAATATGAGTTTAATATAATAGCAATCAAATATACATCAACTGATATATTCCAATATAAACATTAACTGACCACGACCACGTATATATGATACTTGAACAAAGAAACAGAGACATAAACCCACATATATCCCACAGACTAGACATATTTGAAAATGCATTAAACTAAAAGAATTCTAGCATCTTGCAACACAGCTCACTAATACAGTTAAATCTGGGATTTTTCCCAACTATTTCCACAAATGATTGACTCTTGTAACTCTGACTGAGATCTTCGAAAGAAGAAGTTTCCAGTCATGGTCAATAAAGGTTCCTGTTTTCATAATTTATTTTGCAAAGAAGAAAATTAAGATTTATAACTACATTATCAAGTTTTCCTTCGTGGATGGGGTACATATTGCTGCTTCATATCTTTAAAAGTGTTTTTATTGTAGTAACCGAGTTTTCATACATTTCTACAGTAAGGACATTTGCCTTGAAGACATTGTCTTCAAGTAAGGGTGGGAAATAAAACCAAAATCATAATTAGGATCACTATGTACAAACATATGGAGCAGCTAGATACAGAAACCAGTGTAAAATTATTTGTCTCTTATATGTTGATCCTCTGAGACTCCAAATTATTTGTCTCACCCTCTGCTTAATTAACTTACCAAACATAAAAAGACAGTCTTGTTGGGGAAAAAACATATAAAACCAACATCAAAAACTCCCATTAATCCTCACAGTTTACATTTACTTTATATAATGCTTACATTATAAAGCAGAAAAGAAGCACAGGTAGTGTGGGCAGTGTGTGGATGGAAACAAGCTGCCCTTTCAGAAGCATTTGTCCTCTATGCAACTATTATTTTCTTCCAGCAGTGAATCTATACAAAGGTTTCTTGCACAGGGAATAAATTAATGGATCAATTTAAAAAGGACAAATATGATACTGCAAGCCGTACTCATGCTATCACGGCCAAACAGGTGCTGGAAAAGTAGCACTTGGACATCATTTTTGCAGAAACAAAAGGTTTATCACTGGAGTGGTATAATGTTAATAAGAGTGCTGACCTACTTACACACCATAACACTCTGAAAAGTGTCTGGGGAAATAGAAGACCCTGGAGCCGGGCATGTTTTACAAGCCAAGTCATGAAACTATGACCAAGAGCACAACTTTTCTTGTAGCAGATATTTATAGTTGACAGAGAAATATTGGGTGAGTTTATTTCCATCTCAGTACAGATTTAAGGTTTAGTTGTCTAATTCTCCACTAATTGCTCTAGGCTTCCACTACACTCATTGAAGAGCAACCCACACATGCATTCTCTCTGACCTACTTTATCTATATTCTAATGAGATTAAATTCTCCCTGGATATCACAGAATCACAGAATCACAGAATCGTAGGGGTTGGAAGGGACCTCGAGAGATCATCGGGTCCAACCCCCCTGCCAAAGCAGCTCCCTAGCACATATTGCACAGATAGGCGTCCAGACGAGTCTTGAATATCTCCAGAGAAGGAGACTCCACCACCTCCCTGGACAGCCTATTCCATATGCCTGTTTCTCCCAGCCGCCTGTAATGGGATGCAGGGTGAATAGCTGAATGTTTCACAGCTAACTTCTGGAGACCTAAGTGAGATGGATCCTGCCCATGGTCTAAGAAGAATGCCTCCATGATTTAAGAGATATCAGAGATAAGTCATGTAAAGAAATGAGTATGTTCTCATCAATGAAATGACCTCTAGCTGAATTGGTATGGTGTCTGTCAACACTGCACCACAGACCTTCCCCGGTGAGTGAAATGCTAAATGATGTGGTTTAGCACCATGCAGCCACTTGCTCAGCTCCAAACCCCCTCTCTGGAGATGGGGAGGGGAATGGAAAAACAAACTCATGAGTTGAGACAAAGACAGTTTAATAGGATATCAAAGGAAAAGAATAGCAATAATAACAACAAAAATATTAATGACAATAATAAAAACAATAATACAAGTGATGCACAAATGCAATTTCTCACCACAGATGTAAGGAAAATCCAATGCGCAATCTGTGCCCAAGCACCAAATTTCCCTCCCAGCTCACTTCCCCACTTCAATATGGAGCATGATGTTCTTTGGTAGGGAATATCCCTTTGGCCAGTCTGGGTCAGCTGTCCTGGCTGTGCTCTCCCAGCTTCTTGTGCACCTGGCAGGGTGTGAGAAGGTGAAAAATCCTTGATCTAGTGTAAGCACTACAACTACATGGCAACAAGGAAAAATATCCGTGTGTTATCAACATTATTTTCATACAAAATCCCAAATACAGCATTACATCTGCTAGTAGAAAGACAATTAACTCTATCTCAGCTGAAACCAGGACAATAAACTACTCAGCTTTTCCAGACATTCTCATAGTTTACCTCCTGTTGAAGCCTAGACATGCCTGAAGTGGAAAAGCTGGATAGCGTCACACCTATTCACCATGGTGACAAAGTGATGGGAAAGCTGTACCCAGCATAGACAAAATAAAGTAACTGAACTAATTACTGAAGAAGGTAAATGTCTGTTGTGCAAAGACATTTTCTCTACAGCATTGAGGCCTAACTGCTATTTAAAGTTGTTGATGTTATTTCATCTAAGGCTTGAGAATACATTTACCAAATCTGTAAATGGCCCTTTGAAGTAGCTTAAGGAGTTTATGAAAAAATGGTTGTGTGTTATTGAAATTATACAAGAACACAGACAAATTTCCTATTGGGCACAGCTGCTTCAGCTCAGGTGGTTTTGCTGCTGGTGAGTAACAAGGTATGACAGTGACACAGAGGTACCCAGTTAGCAGCACATCATCTCAGGGCAGTGCCACAGCAGTGTATCACACTTGCACATCACTGATAGCATATACAAAATAAGCTGGGTCTTTATCACTCTGCAGATGAAACAGATAATAAACCCCAGAGAATAAAATAAACTGAGTTAAATTTTGTGTATTAAAAAAAAGAGACTACATCCCCCTCTCCCCCCGCCCCGATTCATGGGTGAGCTAGAGGCAGCTTTAATTCCCATCAAAACTTCCACCAACAAAATCTCTGTAGCTCTGCAGCTTTTTAACTTAGTTTGAGAGGTGTCTGCTATGGCATGGCATAAAACTGCAAGGGAAAACTAGCTTCTGGTTTTCCAAAGTGTGTACTACTTTGGCTGGTTCCGTTTAACAGGTAAGCATGCTGATGAATTGCTAGGCTGGATAGCATTTCTACTTGTTCTGATGGAATATTTTTTATTATCTTAATTTTAAAATATATATATATTATTTAGACTCTTAATGTCTTCATAATAGATTGTCTTGCTTTGGAGGAAGCATTAAATTCAGTTTACCTAGGGAGAGAAGAGAGAGGATATAATGAGAGGTAAATCTCCAGCATGGTCCAGAGACGTTTTGTTTCTCTGTGTCTCCTTGTTCATGAATCTGCATTAAATCTTCACCTGGAAAATGCTGAGTGAAAATGAGTGCAACCCTCTCTCTTTATGAAGCTAATCGTGTTCCTGGCTTGATGCTCTGGATCCAAAGCCTGGATGACTTTCCAGCAGGTTCTGGGCAAGGCACTGATATGATAAATCCAATTATTTTCTAGTATACACATGAGATTCTAGTACATGGACTGATGCTGCCTGATGTGCTAACTTCCACTTCAGGGAGACAGGTGCCTTACCCCAGCTCCCGTTTGTGTTGTTCCAGTTTACATCATTTGGAGGTTAGCTCTTCAGAGGCTCCTATTTGTTTGGCACGCTTTGCTCACCGTAAGGCACACGGTATTTCTGCAAAACTATATAAATATTTATGATAAGCTTCTGGTACATTGTTGTTTCTCTCATATCCAAACCTCTCCTGTAACGGGACTACACACGGCGATGTGACTTTGATTTCACACTCTTCCCTGAGTTTTATTCCTGAATTGGATCCTACTCACCTGCTGAAAGAGGGAATCCCCAGGGCTGGCCCAGTAACCTGTGTGATTTTTACAGGTCTGTGTACTGTACAGTGTACATAAATGGCATGTGCTTGTTTGATAGCAAAGCATCAAGCCTAACTTGGCAGGGCAGAGCTGTTAGCATAGCTTTTGAGTGTACTGCTTGTCATTATTTGTGATATGACAGCACACAGATACTCAGCCAAGACCGAGGTCTCTAGTGCTGGTGCTTCACCAGTGCCCAAGCAAGCTCCAGCCCTTGCCAGGCCCCAGAGGCAGTGCAAAGGTGGGAACAGAAGCGACTGTGTGCAGGATGCACAAACTTTGCTTCTTAGAGACAGCACTAGTGCATCAGCTCTGATTCAAAAGGAAAGCAGCTGTGTCACTGCAGTGCTGAGGGACCAGCACTGTGGCTCGGAGCTAAGCTGCATCCTCACAGGTCAGAACTGGGGCAGAAAAGGATGTGTCAGGGCCCTGACAAGTGGGAAGCTGTCCAAGAGGGTGTTGCAGCAGCACTGAATACATTGTATTGCAGTTCACAGTTTGGCAGACCAGGGAGAAGCCAAAGATGTGAAAATGTAAAAAAAAAAAAAGCAAAGCACGGTGTAGGGTGCTTTTAGTTTTAGATTTGTCATAATGCCACAGAATCATACAGTAAAGTCCTGGTGCCCTGATTCACTTGGTGTTTGCATTACTTTGTAAGCAAGCAGCTATAAATTCAGCCTGAATAAAGGCGAACAAGATGTGGTGCACAGATATGCACAAAGAGAAAGTCTGACATCATTATTTTGCCGGAGAATTTTTTTTGCTTTTCAGCGTGTTACTGTTTTCTTAGTCTTTTACTGCTCATACAAACCTATGCTGTTTCTGTAATCAAATTTACAGGCTCATACCTTTGGCAGACGGAATTATTTCTGTGCAATATTCTGAGTTTTAGTCTATTAGTCAGCCATAATTTATTGTAATATGCAAGACTGAAAACCCCAAACCGAGGCAAATAAAATACAGGCATACTTCTCTCTCTCTCTCTCTCTCTCTGTGCTTACATTTTCCTCTTCTCTAAAGTTAGTTTTAGTTAAAAGATTCATAAGGCTATTTATTTTGTAATTGCGAAAGAAAAAAAGGATATTCCTGTGAGAACAGCTGAAACCTAAAACAATGCTTCGCTGCAGAGCTTTTTATTCCACCCAATGCAGACATCGCTGAAAGCAGCTCGCAGAGGTGAGATTTGCTTGTGAAAATTAGGCTCTGAGCACCTGAGAACACTGCCCATGGTTGATAATAGATTGTCAACATTTGGACATGTTAGATACCGAAGAATATATTCCAAACCACACTGCAGAGAGTCTTCTTGTCAGCTTCCAATTTCTGTGAATTTTTTTTCTCTTTTTACCGAGAAACACAACCTTCCCCTAACGCTTCCTGCCCTGGTTCTTTTTTAATGCTGAGACTTAGATGTGGCGTGCTCAGCTCAGGTTGTGCCAGACAAGCATAATGTGAAATGGCATGTAAGGTTTCCTTGCCTTTCATTTCCTTCTGTCCTTCATAGGGCTGCACCGCAGAGCTCCCAGAGGTCTCCAGGCTTTTCCAGTTCTCAGGGCTCTGCTGAGTTAACGCGTGCTCAGGGGCAGTCCTTACTGCTTCTGCTGGCTGTCACGACCTGCACACCTTTTACAGCCTCACCACACTGCAGTAGGCCTGTTGCTTGTGGTACTCTTCTGGTTTTGGGTGGGATAGAGTTAATGTGCTTCGCAGTATCTGATGAGGCTACATTTCAGATTTGTGCTGGAAACAGTGTTGATGACACAGGAATGTTTTAGCCACTGCTGAGCTGTGCTTACACAGAGACAAGGGCTTTTCTGCTCCTCATCCCACCCCACTAGTGAGGAGGCTGGGGTTGCACAAGCAGATGGGAGGGGACACAGCTGGGACAGATGACCCCAACTGATCATTTCCATACCATATGTTGTCAGGATCAGCATATAAAGTAGGGGAAAAGCTAGTGGGCTCCCCAACTAGCTTGGGGGGGGGGGCAGGGGGGCAGGGGCAGGCACTATTTGAATACTGTCTGGGCATCGTTTGGTTGATGCTGAGAAATTGTTTTCATTTGCATCACTTGATTTCTTCAGGTTTATTTCTCTCTCTTTTTGTTATTTTCATTTTTATTACTATTATTACTATTACATTATCAATAAAAATGTAATAAAAGGAACAGTATTATTATTATTATTATTGTTATTATTATTATTATTATTATATTTCAACTATGAAACTGTCTTTATCTCAACTCACAAGTTTTCTCACTTTTGCTTTTCTGATTCTCTCCCCATCCCACTGGTGGGGGAATGAACAAGCAGCTGCATTGGTGCTCCAGTTTACCCCCCGTACCCACTCTCCCCATTGCCAGCTGGGGTTAAACCATGGCAGGTACTTATTTCCAGTGCTATTTGACCAATTTTATTCCAGTGCACTGTCGGGGGGTTCCTTCTGTCTTGCTGTCCAGTTGCTCATGATTGCTAGATTAATCTAGACTTGGGAAGGTTAAAGGTAGATGTGGATTATGACTGGACTTGTGACTTCATAATGTAGAGCACTAGTCTTCCAGGGTTTCACTGTGTATCATGTCCTCCAGCCTCTCTTTTCCCTTTTCTGCCATTTATTCTGTTTTCCCTTTTGAGTCCACCTGGCTCAGGACACCCCTTCAGTGATGCACACAATCGTTGATATAAAGCTTACTTCCATATTCAAGCCATTGATACTTTCTAAGTGCTCCTAAACTTTGCTTTTTCTACTTTGGAGTGAAACCCAAAGTACCTCACAAGGAAATTTTTAGTCAGCAGATTCGGGGCACCTTGAAGCAAAGAGCAGAAAGAACATGTTGCTGTTCCTACCACCCACCTAGGTCTGGCTGAGCTCAGTATTAAAATGCTGCTCAAAACAGAAGGAGCAAATTAGCATGAGAAACTCATGGAGTCTTCTTGTTAACTCAGAAGTCCCAGGCTAGCTCCTGGTTCTCCTGGAAGCTAATCTTATGAGACGAGGTCTCCATGTTTAGAGTCCTGCTTGGAAAGGGTTCTCTCAGAGGTTTTTCTGGGGAGAGGACAAGGAAGTGTTTTAAAATATAAAGCTCTCAAAGCCTAGAACATTTCAGTAACCTGAAACTAATTCAAAATAATCAGGCAAACCTTTATGACCTTATAGAAGGCAGAAGCATAAGAAAGCACTTTGATGTTTCTTTTTCTGCACCAGTTTGGGGTCTGCCAATAGAAGCTTATTTTTTGAGGGCAATGCACTGTCTCTAGCCATTTTTTGTTTAGTAGACATGAATCATCCAGCCTCAGAAGAGTCTGTATCTGGCTGCCTGTTTCATGGCACCGGCTATCAGAACGCTATCACCCTCTTGCCTAACCCATCTCCAAGAGGGAATGAAAAGTAAAGAGTGAGAAAATATTTTACAAGGAGCCACACAGCATGAAAACTTTGGCGATCTTCAGCTCTCACCAAGATGAAATCTTGCTGTCCTGTGAAAGGACAGGAAACCTAATAACTTGGACCTACAATCAAATCAACTGCAGATGCAGTTACACAGTGCTCCAGGCCACACTTATTTAGGGATCTCAATATGTGTCCAGGTACCTTTACCTCAGGCATAAAAGCAAAGCTCAGACCATAAGCAAGCTTGAGCTCACTTTTTTTTATTAACGTAGCAGCTTGCTTATGATAAAGGCTACGCTTGGCCCTGCATTTGTAAATAAAACCCCAATAAAACAGTAACTCTTGCTACAGAACAGTTTAATACAGCAGGCTAAAAATATCCCCAAATCAATCTAGGGTAGAAAGATTTGCAAAGCTACTGATATTCCTTTATTATTTTTTTCCAGAATGAAGGTTATACATGCTGCTGTCATTTTCAAACCCTCCAAGTATCAGAAAGAAAGACATTTATTAAAATAATCAGATGCAGGGGCAAGTGAAAAATGGAGTAAGACAGTTTAAGGTATTCCGGATTGTACTGTAATTATCCAGAATATCTGGTTTTAAACATGAAAATGCAGTATTATATCTTGGATTTTAAAATTCATATGATTTAGTTGGAGTATTTATTGTTTTTATCAATTACTTCAGCAGGAAAAGGAAATTGCGTGGTAATAAAAACTGCTGCTAATGAAAAGGTTAGCAGCACCATCACTGCAAACGAGGATTTGAATATCAAATAAAAGAACTTGGCTGAATCTTTAGACTGCAATTACAGAACTGGGAGAAAATTTAATAGAGACTAATAGCAATAACTACCATTATAAATTAGAGATTTATGATCAGGAAAGGAGAGAAGAAGACACATGAATGTGATGGCTGATCACACTCAATGAGATGCTGTAATGAAGAAAGCAAACACAAGGCTAAAACCTACTAGATTAAATATTTCTCTTGCAGATAAGCAAGTATTAACCCATCGTGCAAACTGCTGTGATTGCAACTCTGGTCACCTTGTTTAAAAAATAACAGCAAAGAAGTGGATTCCAGCTGCCATAGGTGCAGACAAAGGTCACTCAGAACGTCAAAGACTTTCTGTCATCCTGGAGGAGACTGGAAAGAGCTTGGCTTCCTCACTCTGGCAGAGTTTGGGTGGGCTGGAAAGGCTGTTTTCATGCAGAGTGGAAGTGGGGGTTAGCACTGGACAGAGTGAAGAGCTAAAATAAAGGGTCTCCATGCCATGAAACTGAAGGGTAGAGATGTCTGTAAATGGACTAAAGATGCAAGTTTGAAGAAAGTTTCTATCCTTCAGAATGGAGCTTAAAAAGCCTTAGAAATTGGGCAAACCTCCACAGCATTTTTAATATGGAATGAGATAGATTTATGAATCGGTTTATGTGGCGTGATTGCTGGAGATAGCAGGGGTCTAGATGTGATGACTCAGAGGTGACTTACAGTCCTGCAGTGTACAGAATGTTCCTCCTATATGCTGGGGCTCAACGGGGTCAATTCATTTGATTATTTGCTACAAAAATACAGATTTCAAGCTATGCAGCAGACCGCCCAGGAGGAATAGCAAAAAAATTATTCCCCCATCAGCTTTTTTTACTCTTAGGTGACTTAGACCAAATGGTGTGGGATTGCAAGGGAATAGACTGAGGCTTGACAGTGGGTAAGGTCCTTCAAACATTCCTCAAAGTCGTCTGCCTCCTCAGAAGCAGGTTTGAATACCTAGATTTATTTTAAAGCTCCCTTGCTCTGTGTGATGCAAATTCTCCCCTCTTTATTTTTAAACTGTATCTTGGGTTCAGAAAATAAATTTTACCAAACTATCTTTATTACTCTTCTGCTACTGTTAGATTTCAAGAATTCGGGGCTCTTCATCATCTATTTTTTCCTCCGTTAAAGCTAGTGCCTTCATTTGTACTTTTTTATCAGTCGAACTAGATATCTTAATTGAAGGTGCCTGTACTGACCCTCACTATGAATATGGCAAGAGCAGAGGAGGGAAGTTCACAGCAGAAAAATATTAACTTTCCACAAGTTTTCCCCATTTTGATGTGCTGGCCATTGCCACTGAGCATTCTGCTTCTTTTCAAACAGCAAGTTGAGGATTTTTTTTTTTTGCTCATTACTAGTGGACAAATTTGTAACCCTATCATCTGCTTTCTGGGTCACCTGGTGATACTTTCCTGACACCTGAGTGGCTACATCTTCTCCTCCTTTCTATTACCTCCCAGAAAAATAACATACCAAGATGAGATGGGAGAAATTAAGTAGGACTTTGCTGTGTGCGGAAAGGGTGATGATGGTGGTGAAGAATTTCTAATGAAACCTTGACACTTCTCAGACACTTCTTGCCACCTGAGACACTTCTTTGGCCATATCTGTACTAGGGTTGCAGCAAAGACCTATCATCTGAGCTAGGATTAGGTGAACTACCTCCTACAACAGCAGGAATCCAACTGGGGCAACGTTGTGCTTATCAGAGTGAGCAAGCCACCCCTTTCCGAAGGATCTGTAGCCCACACTGAGCTCCTCGCTACCTCAGCAAAGCTGCTATCAATCATGGCACAGTTGGAGCAGTGACTGGATTATAGGCATTTTCTTTGTTTGTAAAACATGAAAAAGTCAGGCCCACAGCTGGTGCAGAGAGGCTGTTTGAGAGCCGCGCTGCAGCGTGGAGCCTCCAGCCCCCTCTGAATTCCTAAATGATGGAAGGGCAATATACTTGCACTGTTTGCTAATGTTTGTTCCTGTGATGCCATATAACAATAAATTGAGTTCTGCATCTTCTAGTTGGTAAAAGTTGTTTATCTCCAGCTGAGATGTTGGACTTGATTTATATGAGGCTGCTTTTTCTATTTCTACTGAGTTATCTACAAGACAAACCGCTCAGTGAAGGGGAAAAAAGTTTCAGGGTTGGTTTTTTTTTTGTCTTCGTGTTGTTTTAAGGTCAGCCTCGCTGCCTCTGTAGAAGGATCCTGGAGAATGGATTTAATTTGGATTGTACTGTAGCCCAAAGTTTTCTGCATATTTCAGCAAAGGTTGTTAGTAAACATAGCATGATACTGCAAGCATGTAGGGCTAGATAAGGCATTGCAATATTTCAAAGCCCCTTGCTACAGGGGTGTGGACTACAACACAAGTACATTAACACTGCTTGGCACAGTTCTCTAATCCCAGGACCAAATCACCTGAGGAAATACACTTGAAGCTCTCATACCTTGCTGTGAAGGATGCTCCCATCGAGCCTGTCTGCTGGGAACGGTTGCTGGGCCATGTGAACTGTTTGGTGAGTGCTGAGGGACCTAGAATAACTGATGGTTTTGCAGGGAGGATGACTGAGTGCCCAGGCCTATGTCCTAGTACTGATGACTTGCCGATACAGACAGAACCTGTGCATCTTTCACTGATGGAGATTTCAGAATATCCCAGGGGTACCATACTACCCTCTCTCTACAAACATCACTAAGAAGTCTCCCTTGATATCTGCCCTAAATATGGTAAAGTTAGGAAGAGCAAATTATAGCAATCTTTGTTGAGATTTCCGTTTCTTCCTCAGTCCTTATTTCTTGAACTAAACACTTGTCTTTCTGAATATTTTTTGCTGTAGATTTTCTTTTCCAGACCTCTCACTGCTCTCACTGATCACATTTCCTTATATTTTCTCTGACTTTTCTTCAAGTGCAGAATCCAGGTCTGGGTGGAGTGTGCCAGGTAACACTTTACAGGCACTCCAGATGACAGAATAAACATCTTCTCGGACTTCTTGCACATCCCATTTCTGTAACACTTCCCAAAATGAAAGTTGTCTTCCTTATGCAGCACTAGATTGCTGCATTCATACCGGTTTTGTGACCTCTATAAACCCAGCTCTTTCACCAACACACAGCTGTCTGGCTGATTGTTATCCCCATTGATTTGTTCTGTAATAGCTTGCCAGGAATAAAACTTTCACAATGTGTTTGAGGCAAAGACAGGCTAAATTAATCTTGTTGGGTTTGGACAAATACATCACCAAATCATTTTAAAATTTGGTCTGATCTTCTGCAGCTTTTAACACCCCAATAACTTGTCATTAACCGTTTTACAGCTCTACGTAAATTAAAATACTGAGTAGACTAAGCAGAGGAGAGACTCAGTTGAAATGTCTTCTGTCTGTGTCTCTCTGAGTGTATTTTATCATTTGTAGACTGCTTTTATGGTATTTTAAGTTAGGCCTGATTTCACAGAATCACAGAATTGTAGGGGTTGGAAGAGACCTCAAGACATCATTGAGTCCAAGCCCCCTGCCAAAGTACCTTCCCTAGGACAGGTCACACAGGTAGGTGTCCAGACAGGTCTTGAATATGTCCAGAGAAGGAGACTCCACCACCTCCCTGGGCAGCCTGTCCCAGGGCTCTGTCACCCTCACTGTGTAAAAGTTCTTCCGCATGTTGGTGCGGAACTTCCTGTGCTCCAGTTTACAGCCATTGCCCCTTGTCCTGTCTCCACAGACTACTGAAAAGAGGCTGGCTTTCCTTAGATAACTGTGGGAACAGAGTTCAAGATCACACTGGAATCCTCCCCTTAGCCCAAACATATAGTAAAGATAAAATATATTCTTCCTTCCTGCCTAGGCATGTATCCCATCTTGGAAGGAAAAGCCTTTTCTTCACAAAGTAAGAAAGAGGCGACCTAGACACACAGTACTGGTTTGAAACGTTCATCCTGGTGGAAACCTCAGAAAATGTTTACTCTGGCGTATCAGTGAACACATGTTGAGCTGATTTGCCATAGGGTATACAGCTTCTCACTGCAGAAAATAGCTGGGTTGTCTTTTTCTGTATGTACTAATGATGTGGTTGGAGATGTGATCCTATGAAGATCAATCTTTTCTAAATTACAGATCTTGCTTGCCCAGATAGGTAACATTTGCAAGCAGGGGTAATATGTTATGTGAAATTGGCTGATGTAGCTCCTGTTTTAAATAAACTATTACTGTAACAGTAAAAAGAAAGGAAGAAAAGAAATTGTTTTGGTGCTATTATGGTAATGAGTGCATTAGAAATGCATTCAAAGAGCATCTCAGTGACTTAAGCAATCGCTCATATAAACTGTTGGCTCTCAGGTTTTTGTGATGGCTTTTCCATTTCCCACTCTGTGTTTCTTAAATGGCTTTAACCTCCATTTGTTGAAAGGACAAAAGCTTGTGCCTTTCCCCCCCACAACAGTGTGAGCATTACATTCAACCTCCCAGGAAGGAAAAGACAAGGTGCTTGTGGCCTTTGGGTGCTGATTCCAGGTGGAAACATGTTACCTGAGCAATGATTCTACACAAGTGTGGGATATGCTTTCAGTCTTTGCCATCTATCCTCCAGCTGTCTGTCTGCATTTGGGAAGTCCACAAAGGAAAGCCCAAGGACGGGTTTGGTTTGTGGTTTGGTTCTAGATGGTTTGGATATCAATTAAGGCATGTAGGATGAGGTGTCTTCTTTGATAGGCTGGACACATAGTTCAGACTGAAAAGTGGGCCCAGCTAAAGATTTGTAGGAAGTAAGTGGACATGGAGGCATTAGCAAAGGGCAGCACAGTATCTCTTAACTAAACATTTTCCATTCCCTTGTTGCTTGTGGGATCTGCTTAGTACACTAATTTTTAAATACATACTTTCTCCTGGGATCTGTTTACTGCGCAGTTGAGACTAAGAGGGAGAATGTTTATATTCAGCTGCTCATCAGTGTGTAAATCCCCTTGATTAAAGTATCTATCACCGCGGTGAAAGTGTAAGGACCTGATTCTGAGAGCCATGGGATGCTGAGTATCTGTTGACCTTCTTTGGACAAGGCTTTGATCCACCTTGCTTTCACAAGACTAAATGAAAGTAAACATTCCTTTGCCTATATCTATTCCTTTGCCAGTCTGCAGGGCTCAGTAAGCAGTGTGTGCTATTTTTGTCCATGAGTTGTGGTACAAACTTAACAAAACTACTTATAACTGCGGTTTGCAAAACTAATTTTCATGCCGTGATGCAGAAGGTGCTATATTATGTCTTTTGTTAATTAAACCAGAAAATATAGATTTAAGGGCTGCCACAAAGCAGCCTTAAACCAACAAAAGCCAAATTAGAAGCAAAACTTGCATTTTAACTCATCTGTTGTTCGAGTCTCGCGCTTACAACGTTCGGGATGCAATTATGAGATGTTATAATGTAAGTTAATCACCTTTTATTGTTCAGCCACCATGCCATGACAAAAATTACATTTTATTGTCTATGTATAATTAATTTTTTTTAAAATTTTTTTTTCTTTCCTTGCTGCAGAATTTGGCTTGTTTAGAGTTGTTTATGTAACTGCAGATGAAAATATAAAACAATTTTCAATTTGGAGCCTTATGCAAGTTAGTCTTCTGGCATGGGCAATCTTCCTTTCCTTTCTAGGCAAGGTCTGCTTATCAAAATAACACAGTTCTGTGTGCATTGCTCCTTTAGAGACAAGAATTTTCAAGAATTTACATGTGCAGATGCTCACACCAGTACTCTTGATATTGTGCCTGTCTGGCAAGTCAGACATGAGAAATTTATATATTTAGAACATTGCTTATACTAATTAATTTTTAGCTGAATGATCCTCTGAGCTGAAAGCAACTTGTAGAGGTCTGATAGCCGTAGCTGATTTCTAGGGCCTTGTTCTTTATTCTTGGAAATGTAACTGAGGTTTTCAATAAGTTGGGAAAGGAGTTGACAGACATTTAAATCCCACTATGTGCATTTACATGAACGTCCATGTGCATCTACTCACTGTCCTGTGTGTAGTGACATGCATCCTGTTGATTGCGATGACCCTGCACTGCGCTGGGGTAGACTGAATGTTTCAAATCCTAGCCTAAAATTGCTGAACCTTGCTCTGTTTGTAGAATGTCCCAGCCCTCTGGAAACGTGCCGGTTGTTACTGATGTGACTTGAGCAGAACTCCCCCACTCCCACTCTTCTTCCACAAGCTGTGCACCTTCAGCCTTGCAAGGCTTGGGCTTTTCAGACTAGTAAAGAAACAGCCCAGAGGTCACACGGAGCATGGAGTGGCATGCAGAAGGCTGGAAAGTTTATGGTCCCTTCTAATACAAGAACAAGGCATGCCAGGTTGATTCAGAAAATTGCAGGTTCAAACAAACCAGAAGAGAGTCATGAACACAGTGCAGAGGGATGTGGAAATCCGTGCCAAAGTGTGTCAGAGGTGCCAAAAGTTTCCATGGGCCTACAAATCAATGGTACACAATTGTGAGCAGAAAAATCCGACAAGGACTCCTAATTACCAACATGCTACTTGAGGATTTTAGGCTCAAATTCCTAAATCCCAAATTATTTGGCCTAGGAAGGTATTTTAGATAAATACTTCTATAGTCTTATCTTGCCATTAAAATCTTCTCTTGGTATTCATTGATGTTGGCTGTCAAAGATGGGATACCAGGAGAGGTAGTTGCATGGAGGATGCCGAAGCTGGTCCACACCCACAATAATTGATTAGTGGCATCTGTAGCTGATGGGATGTGCTGATTTTAAACCTAAAAATTAATTTTTGGGAAAATGTTGTAGTTTAACCCCAACCAACAACAGAGCCCCACACAGCCCCTCGCTTATTCCACTGGTGGGAGGGAGGAGAGAACTGGAAGGGCAACAGTAAGAAAAAACATGGGTTGAAGTAAAGACAGTTTCACAGGTAAAGCAAAAAGGCACATACACAACGAAGCAGAACAAGGAATTCAATCCCCTACTTCCCATGGGCAGGCAGGTGTTCAGTCATCCCCAGGAAAACAGGTGACTTGGGAAGACAAACACAATCATTCTGAACATCCCCCTCTTCCTTATTCTTCCCCAGGTTTACATGCTGAGCATGATGTCATATTGTATGGAATATCCCTCTGGTCAGTTGGGGTCAGCTGTTCCGGCTGTGTCCTTCCAAGTCCCTGTGCACCCCTAGCCTCATCACTGGCGGGGTGGGGTGAGGAGCAGAAAAGGCCTCAGCTCTGTGTAACCACAGCTGAGCAGTGACTAAAACATCCCCATGTCATCAACACTGCTTTCAGCAGAAATCCAAACTGTAGTCTCATACTAGCCACTGTGAAGAAAATTAACCAGCCAAAACCAGCGCAGAAACCTGCAAAACAGAAGAGAGAGATAAAAGGAACTGGAAAAACTTCCCAGTGCCTGTCCATGAAGACGTCCCAGATGATCATCTGCCATGGAGACTGTCTCTGGTGCAGACAGTGTCAAGGATGAAGATAACAAAGAGTGGAATGGTGATTCTTGTTGTGTTTTTTCCGTATAACTATGTATTTTTCATCAGGACCTGCCCAAAATCGCTACTGGTTATTCTTGTTAGGGATGTTATTAGTGCTGACTGGAGTGTGCTCATCAGATGCAAATTTCTCACATTTATTGGTTGTTAATCTTTTGCCCATACCCTATTGCATTTAGCAGGGTCTCAGCATTAGTAGGGCTAAGGACCAAGGGTACCTTGTGCACTGGGTAGCAACATGGTGTGGAGCAAGAGGGGAGATGAGCACTGAGAGGAGAGCCACCAGGAGAGTCAACAGTGGGCAAGAAGCCATTGCATGAAAATGACCAGATACCAAATAGTATCTCAAAGAGAGAGACAGAGAAAAAACCCCAAATAAGTTGATTTTAAAGCATTTAAGAGTATGAAATAAAAGAGAAAAACTGCACAGGGAAAAAAAGTATGTTGCATAGGATTTATTTAAGCTACCACATCATGGTTATATATCATACATTTTAAAAAAATAATTATAAATTTTAAGGATTAGCTTGCCTGTCACAAGGAAACAAATTAAATGTACCCATTCTCCTTTTATAGGCAACTGATTTCAGAGTGATTCAAAAGGAAAAAAATAATAATGAAATCTTCTATTTATTTACTGTCCTGATAGGAGAAAAACTAGCCAGGCTTGCCAGCTTGACACTATGTACACTTATTTGAGTTCCTAGTTCTTGTTTTATTAAGTGTTTATAGTTTCATATTGAAAAGGCTGACAGACATGCTGTTACACAAGTACTACCAGGTGCTAAAACCCAAAACAGTTCATAATGCAGGCCTGAGCAATCTGTATGTTTTTCAAACAAGCCAAATCAGACTCTTGCCATCCCAGATCTCATGTGCATTTTCACACTCACTGAGGTTTCTTCTGCAGCAGAGTATCACCGAAACTCAGAATCGTAGGGGTTGGGAGGGACCTCAAGAGATCATCAGACCCCACCCCACTGCCAAAGTAGGCTCCCTAGGACAGGTCACACAGGTAGGTGTCTAGACGGGTCTTGAATATCTCCAGAGAAGGAGACTCCACCACCTCCCTGGGCAGCCTGTCCCAGGGCTCTGTCACCCTCACTGTGTAAAAGTTCCTCCGCATGTTGGTGCGGAACTTCCTGTGCTCCAGTTTACAGCCATTGCCCCTTGTCCTGTCTCCACAGACCACTGAAAAGGGGTTGGTCAATTCCCCCTGTGTCTCACACTTGAGATATTTACAGACATTAATAAGATCCCCTCATCTAACTATGTAAGTTGAAGTCAAGGAGATGATTTTTATAAATGGTCCCCAACACAAACAGGTGTCTGCCTCCGTTTAGCATCTGTATATGGTTTTGCCATACATGTATATAACAGATTATACAACCTGGCTTAGTAAAGGTTACAGATAAATAAAGACAAAGCTTTGTGACTACCTGGATTGATGAGAAACGGGAATGTACACCTATGCTTGCAATATGTATAAACTGTGTGTTTTCGAATATAGTTTTGACAACTTGACTTTGCAGTCTTCTTTACATGCTACAATGAAAAAAATCACAAAACTTGGACAAGGATGTCTACTTACTTTTGTAAGTGTATCCCAAGGGATTCCTTGATTATTCATATATGTAAGTCAGGGAGCTGTATTAGAGCTCAATACGGACTGACATTGCTTATGAGCCTAAAGACTAAAGAATCATGATTCTGGCTTTCACTTGAGTCCTAGGTTGTAATAGAGATGGAGTATATTTTAACAGGAATAACAATAGGAAAAGTGGATTTTAAAAAATTTTTTGATGGCTGTAAGCCAGGACTGTCTCAAGTAAATGTGAGGAACTGAAATAATATAGATACCTGACTATATGAGTTACGGGTGTAGTAAAGGATGTAGGCAGGTAACATCTAATTCTCATCCCTCTACTTGGGAGCATTCTGGTTTTGGCAGGTCCCACAAGAGCTGCAGAAGCTGTTTAAAAATATTAGTTTATAGAGTGAAAATGAAATATTACTATTTTCCTCCGCAGCTGGATGGAGACAGCAATAGGAGCAGGTGATGGAAATGAAAGGACAAAGCATGGCTTACTGGAGAGCTCGTGCTAGCTCATGTTTGGGAGTAACCTGTCTTTAGCTACTTTTGGACCCAGGTTTTGTTGCAGCAATCTGTTTCACATCTTGATTTGTAAGTGGTGTGTATACCTTTACATAGCTCAGTGCTACAATATAGCTGAATCTTTTGAAAAATCTTCAGATGGCGGTAACTAACTTAATAATTTGACCTAAGAAAAGTCATAAGGTCAGGTACTGACTCCTGAATACACAAGTCTGAAGAGGATTTAGGGGTCAGAGTGTGTAGACAATTCAGCATGAAATACCAGTGGTGCTGGAGGAGAAAGGATTAAGACAGCCTTTGGCTATGCAAGAAAAGAATTTACGAATCACAGTAGGATATAATTTTACCTCAGCACACAGTACAGGTGAGCCCAACATTAGAATAAGAGATGGATTCACCAGCAATAGCTTAGAAGAGTCACCTCATCCAGAAATAGATATACAAGCTGGGTCAAGATGAAGTACCTGCTAGCAGAAAATGATGATAAAGGGAATTTTTTAGAGGTTTGCTGTCTGGTGAGATGGGTCCCACCTTTGCTGCTTGTAGTTACCTTGCAGGGTGTTGAAAATTTGGAGACGGGTCAGAAGAGGGCTGTGAAATGATTTAAGAGCAAAAAAGTTGTAGTTACAGACTCAATCTGTTTAGTTTTTCAAAAGAAAACTTGGGAGTGACGTGATTACAGTGCACTTTGAAGATACAAAACATGGGCCCTAAAAGATTCTTTATCCTAACAGACAAAGGCAGAAAAAGAATAAATGGCTGTAAGCTCAGGCTTGTTAAATACAAATGGGAAATTAAGAACATTAGTTATTTGTAATCAATGGGAAACAAATTAGCAGGGCTGGTATGAGGTTCTTAATTTTTAGATAGCTTCAAATTATGACTGCATGGAAGATACACTTTAGCAGAACACAAATTATTTGGTTTAATATAATCAATCACTCTTTATTTGCTGTTGTTAATAGGAGTATGAAATCTTTCCAATTCCCAAGGTTCCAGAACGATACACTATATACAGATCTTGCTTCTGTTTCCTTTCCTGCAAAATACTAAATGTAATTTTGCAGTTTGTTTTTTGATTTTTTTTCAACAGTCTGAGAAACTCCAGTACAATAAATAAATAAATTGCACATATCAAATACACTTTCAAACGTGGCACTACTTCCCCTCAAGAGGCTTGAATTTAATATTGGCTCCAATCTCAGAATTTCAAGTCCTTCAGCAAAATTCATGCTAATAGACCTGATAGTTTCAGATTCTGCCTCTACCACCCTGACACACTCAAGAACATCATATTAAAATAGCAAACACAAGACTAATTCCCATTATTATTCCAAGCAAATAGCCTCAGAACCCGTGGAACTAATGCAGATGCCATCCTAGGGATTTCTTTTCTTCATTGCTTCATTCTGCGGAGGAACTTTTACACAGTGAGGGTGACAGAGCCCTGGGACAGGCTGCCCAGGGAGGTGGTGGAGTCTCCTTCTCTGGAGATATTCAAGACTCGTCTGGACGCCTATCTGTGCAATATGTGCTAGGGAGCCTGCTTTGGCAGGGGGGTTGGACCCCATGATCTCTCGAGGTCCCTTCCAACCCCAAAGATTCTGTGATTCTGTGATTCTGTGATTTCTTCACAACCCAGTGCCTTCCCTACCCTCACCACGATAATCCACCAGCCACCCCCTTGGGTCATTGCTTCCCTTCCCCTGCGTTATCTCCATTTTCCCTCTTCCTTTGGGCACAGAGGGGACCCTGAATGGCCCATCATCCCACACTCATGATGTACCTATGTGCCTTTCTATGTGGCTGGGCAAGGGGCTGCACATGGGTTGGAGCTGCCAATGTACATGATGAATTTGTTCTGACTGGGCTGCTGACAATTGCTGTTACACTTGCTCCTCAACCTTTCCCTCAGCATGGGACATTAATTTAGATCACTCTCATCCACCCAGCCACAGACTTTCATGAAATTTGTGGGAAATTATTTGTCATTTATATCTTACCTTTCTGTCAGACAGGCACATGACAGATGGACAGCAAGATCACATAAGCTGCATTGCCTTGGGAAACCAGACTGAAAACACATGAGGTATGTGTTATAGAACACACTGGCTTAACTTTTCTGGCAAGCAAATGCATTTAAACCATAAATCGTTCATTGGAAGTTATTGAGGAGCAGAACAGATGAGTTCAGGACTATATACAGTGACTGAATCTCCAGAAAGTAATTCTATTTATTTCCACAAACAAGTACTTTTTAAATATTGTTTTTATTTGAGTACCAGCATATCTCATACATCATTAGGTATTACAAAATTTCCTAGAAGTATACAAATAGATTTCAGAAGCTTCATTCTTCTACCATTTATAGTCTGAAAAATATTAACTAGTTTTCCTTCAGAAGTCTGAAACATCTGAGGTAAGTGTAGAGTTATGTGAAATCTACTCTTCCTTTTCATGTATTTTTTCCTGAGTACCCATGTCTACATCGCTGTCATCTGCAGGACCTATGAAGGTAACAGCACGGAGAAATTGATATGATCAGGCCATAAATTGAGGTGCTGTTTGCTTCTAATTTAAAAAAACCAGAAGCCAGGGCAACAGAAATCTGTGGTTCCCTTTGTAAACTCATTTAAATCAACTAAATTAATTGTTACAGTTGCACTGAGTTACTAGCTGCTCTAATAATATGAAAAGTACTAAGAATGCAAACAATGACAATGAAGTCAAAGATATGAAAGTCTGAAGTAGGCTACATGAAGAAAAACTTTATATAGTGGAAATCATTTTTGGTAGACCAACTTTGGCAGGTATCTCAGCAAAATGATTGTTAAAGATGTTGAAGTATAGATGACGAACACCACTACGACGTTCACTTCTAAAGCAATGACAAATGAGCACCATGAGGTTCTTGGAGGAAAGTAGTATAAAGTAGAACCTAGAAAATCCAGATAACTGATTTAAATTAACTTGGATTTGAACTGGCAAGAAATAATTACCACTGTCTATGAATACACCAACTTTTCAGTTTCCTACACAGGACTAACTGGAATATAGAACTACATAGGTCCAACTAATTTATTTTAAATATTTTATATTCATTTCCACATTTTTACATGGCTGTATCTTTAAAAGAACTATCGTCATGGAAATGAAAATGTGTTCCCCCCTTTTTATTTTATTTCTACAGGCATTTTTTTAATAGCATTGGTCTCTCTCTGCCCATTAACCACTTTTTTTTTTTTTCCTCTGCCAGACTCAGTGTCAGGTAGGAGGACAAAAATATTGCATATTAGTGATAATGGGTAGTATCTCTAACCCAGATGGCATGCTAGATGATGTTTTCCTGAGAAAATGTCACCCTCAGTGGAGAAGAGCAGATTTTTTTTTTTAATTAGATCGATCCCTTCTACATTGGGCACACTGAGTAACTTTGGCTTTTTCAGTGTTATCTGATCCTCTTTATACTATTAAAAGAAGTTATTTTGATTTTACCTGATTCTGGTCACTGAGTTTTGGGCTAAAATAAGCAATAAAGAGCAGGTATAGAAGAACTTTGAGAGGCTCCACCTCCAGGTAAATGTACCATCAGTAGTGTTCTCTCATTTCTAGACAGACACAAAGTATAAATGTTGGAGTCATCCCCTGCCTTGGCCAAGAGTCTTATACAAAGTCACATTGAGTATAAAGAATATAAAATGCCATTCTTCTGAGGGAGAAAAAAAAAAAAAAGTTAAAAGGATATTGATACAGCCACAGAAAAATGGCTGGTTCAGTGGTTAGTTTGTTCATTTGGGACAAAGCAGACCTGTGACACTAGGCTACATGAACTGAATCAGCTCCAGCAGGAGCAGGAGTTTAAAGCTATTTCTTATGGGTAAAGGAGAGCAGTTTCTTGGGCCTGGATCTCTCACATCCCAGAACCATCTTCAAATGACTGAGATGGTTTTCTCTGTTGACCTATTTGGGAAAATATTGTAGGAAGTTGACATCAGATCCACCAAAGTACTTAGGCATCTAGCTCCTACTTAAAAGCTAAGTAGGAGTTAAAGGCTTGATGCATCGAGAAACTGACTCTTAGTTTAAAGCTGTGCTGCCCTTCAGAGAGACCTCAACAAGATGGAGAAATGGGGCGAGAAGAATCATCAAGTTCAACAAGGGCAAAAGCAAAGACCTGCCCCTGATGAGGAATAACCCAGTGTATGAATACAAGATGGGAACAACTGGCTTGAAGGTATCTTGACATAAAAAGACCTGGGGGTTCTGGTGTACCACCAGCTGACCATGATACAGCAATGCATTCTCACTGCAAGGATGGCCAAGAGCCTCCTGGATTGTATTAGGAAAAGTATTTCCAATAGTGAGATACATCTGGAGAGCTGAGTCCAGTGCTGGGCTCTCCAGACTAAGACATAGACTTACCAGAGAGAGTCCAGACAAGGGATATAAATATGGTGAAGGGCCTGGATCATCTGACATGCAAAGACAGGATGAGAGAGCTGGACCTGTTCAGCCCAGAGAAGAAAAGGCTCAGGGGGATCTTAACAGTGTGTATAAACACCTTATGGGAGGTGTTAAAGATGGTAGAGACAAGCTTTTTTTTCAGTGGTGGCAATGGGCATAAACCAAAATACAGCAAATTCTATTTAAATGTAACAAGAAACTTTTTTTACTGTGAGGATGGTCAAACACTGGAACAGATTGCCTCAATAGAGAGGTACCCTTGGAGGTACTCAAAACCTGACTGGACACATCCCTGTGCAAACCTGCTTGAGCAGGGGGTTGGACAACAACCCTGTGATTCCTACTCTGGAGGTTCCAGTACAGGACTGGCTAGCCAGCAATCACCATTTTATCTCCTGAAACATTTTAAATATACTACAATAAATAATGTAAAATATAGTTGAAGCAATTTTCTGTTTGTTTTTAACA
This sequence comes from Porphyrio hochstetteri, assembly GCA_020800305.1. Lineage (NCBI taxonomy): Eukaryota > Metazoa > Chordata > Aves > Gruiformes > Rallidae > Porphyrio > Porphyrio hochstetteri. The sequence goes on from CM036907.1 coordinate 88,472,000, forward strand.
CATTTTTTCCCTCAAAATTGTTCACTGCAGATTTTCATGTGGAACTTTCCAGTCAACACCAATTAGGCAGGTTTCAGGCAGGAAAGACGCATTAGGCCTAATGCAACACTTGTAATGTGAAAAGTATTATATAGAGTAAGAGCTGACAGCCCACCCTTGGGAAAATATGGAAATTGGGCTTAGAGCCGCAGTTTAAACTTGGATTTTGCTTGTTAAACTCCCAGCAGGTCGGTGATTCAGTGTATGCATTTGGGTAAGCAGAGACAAGATATCTTGAAAATGACATCTTGTTACCTACAGAATGGGAAACATGGGATGAGCTATTAACTTCCCTTCCTCTTCCTCCTATTAGTTTATCTATCCCATTTTTAACTCCTGTATCTATCAAGAGAAGAAGAAGAAGAAAAAGATAATACACATGCTTTTCATCATTATTGCTGTGACACGTTACAAGTGCATGCATGAAGTGGACCACCTCATTAAATTCTGGCGACAGACTGCTCAGGTGCCTCCCAGTTCTTCACAGTGTATGACTGACCTTTTCCAGCCACACATCAGAAATTAATACAAGCTGGTACAAAACCAATACCAAATAGTTTTAAAAGGATTAGCAAGCCTGCATAGTTCAGCACATCCTGCTGTGTCAGAGAGGCACATATAACTCCCTCTCATGGAAGAGAATTATTTTCACCTCTCTACTGGCCACCCTGGGAGTGTTCTCCATCATTTTCTTCTGGTGCATGGTCAATATTTTTTCACGGAGAAACTCAAGTTGTTTCCCTCCTCAGTCCTAAAGTCCAGGTGTTAAAACACTAAGATCAGTAGAATTTTGTCCTTTAGTTGTGTCCTGTGTCTGTTATATCACTTCCCACCTTCTTCTCAAACTCTTCTGGTTTTGGTTAACTATGTTTATGATAAGGAAAGTGTAAGCTAGATCTCAATGAATAATAAAGGAAACTAAATTGCAAATATTTTATTTAAACTTTTGGGGAAAATTTTCCTTCTATAAGCTGTGAAAGTAATGAAAAGATGAATAATGTATGGTAAAAATATCATTAAATGCATTCAGTGACTTATGTGAGGAACATTATTCAATAATCCTTAGGGAAAACAAGAACATGCCCCACATGCCAATCTTCTAACCTGACACACGCCTGCTTTCCACATACCAATCACAGATGCTGTATTTGAGGCTGTTATTGCAAAATACCCCACTGGGCAAAAAGACAGGTTGGTAGCAGCTATTACAGGGAATGATTCTAGGAAAAAGAGGTCCCGTGCTCCTTGGAGGAGTGATTTATTTTCTTAGCATCTTGCATACTGGAAGAGTGTTGAACTGAGTGGTCACTCCTACTGCTCTTCCCAGTGAAATGTGAAATGAAAGATCTCCAAGTCTCAAACCCTGAAAAATTCCAATTCTATGTAGTTTAGTATTATGGGCTATAGACATACTAAGGACATACTTTCTGGAGCTAGAAAGAGCAGTGATAGTCATTTAAGTGCACTTGTAGATTCTGTGTTTTGAAGTCTTGATCTCCCTATATGTCAGGGTTTTATATGTAAGACATTCCTATCAGCCATACCTTTCTGCAGTCCTTTTCTCTTGTCTGTTAAGAGCTGCAACATTTCAAGGACAAGGATTGTCTCTTTTCCATATATTGTATATCACCCAGTGCAATGGAGTCTCTGGATGCTATCATAAGACATTTTAACTAGGTATCACCAGAGTGAACTCCTAGACAATGGAACGAAAATTAGTGTTATCCATCATAAACTTGACAGCATTACGAAGTGAAACAGAACAGTCTGGAATCTGATACTGGCATTTGAATAAACACTTGATATTTTATGTTTGCCTTCAAGGGGTGACTTAGTATAGGATTTGCAAGCGGCAACGCAGTGGAGATGTATTTTGATATGAAACCAGCTAATCCCAATATTAATTTATTGTTTTGCTGGTTGATGACTCAGGAATTCAGAGGGCATGTGGCTGCTCATTTCCTCCTTGCTTTCCTTTTCAAACCTCTATAAAAGATCCTCATCAAAGCTGAGTGCAGATGCTAACAGCTGGTTGACTGCAGTTAGTGGCACAGAGTCAGCCAAACCTCCTTACCAAATGCAGGTGCAACAGCCTCTTCTAGGGAGTAATTAGGTCATTTTTTCAGTCTAAGGGCTCAGTGTTGCTGCTGACCAGTTGTTATTCCCAACTCTCGCTCATTCCTGAGAAAGGCTTTGGCCTCACAATCACCCACAGTCTTGGCTGCCAAATCACTTCTCTCCCCACTTTCTCATATACTCAGCATCATGACTTAGAGCCTGAAAGCACCTTCCTGGCATCAGAGTGTTCTCCAGGCCATCAGAACACCAGTTCTACAACTAAAGCAAAAACATCTTGAAGGGATGAGCTGCAAGTGAGAATTTCATCTGTGCCTTAGAATAGACAGACAACATGCCATCGCTTCTGGTGTCTGCTTTTACATCTCCTTCTTACATTGCTTCAATTTCTCTTGCTTGAAACATGACAGATATTTTCTTGGTGGACCCTTGGAGGCCCAGAAAGGCAAAGCAGGTTGTGGTCACTGCTGTTAGCTGAAATCCAATCCTCATTTCAAATCCGCTTATTTCAAATCTACTTTTGGAATGAGAATCAGATTTTCAAGGGGAAAGCCAAAGTCTTCAAGTGTGACAGTTGTATGCTGTCAAGTAATAAAAATAGCGCAAACTCCTTAAAAGTTTGGGTTTTTTGAATTGATGCTTAAAGCAATTATGACATGGTCTTGCTACAGCCTGTGCCAGTGTGATGTAATCTGTGTTGCTTCACAGGCAGGTTACTGTAGCTAATTTTCTCTGGTGTTTTGCTTTGGCACCAACAGCATCCCTCATTAGTTTCTTTATTAGTACATTTAAATACCCTTTTAGCACCATTAAGTCTGAAATGGCTTTATTCTTCGTTCAGCAGTATTTGTGTTCAACATATTTTCTCAGTGCGCCCTACAAGGCTCCTTACAACAGATGTTATGACGCAGTTGAAGGAATGTGAACCAAATTGTAGGTAATGGTCCATGCTTATTTGTTTTGTGTAAGCCATGGTTTCTATAGCTACTGTACATCTGCCTCATGCCATTTGCCGATCCCTTTCTGTAGCTGTCTCAGCCTAGATATTTAAAGCACGCTGTACTGATTCTGCTCGGCACAGCAATCTGATAACGGCTCGACATGCAAACCAAGCTACAAATTTGGAAACGTGTTTGCAAACAGCTGTTAAGTCTACATAGTAATCCTCTGTCTACCACCAGCACAACGGCCGCCTCACCAAAAGTCAAAATGCACAGAGGTCCAGTCTCAGCAAAAGACTTGAAAGGACGACTAATGCTGTGCGTGCAATTAGGCACGGTCTCAAGCTGGTGGCTAAATTGGGCTCAGAGTGTGGGAATCCAGAGGCAGAGGCAGCAAACCTCTCTATATTCTGTATTTTTACCCAAAATCAGGAAACATCCTTGGCTGAGTGATATAGACGTGTTTTGGTCAGTGGAAGTACCTGAGAGCCTCATCAATTATAAATATGTTTTTTCCTTCTGACCTAGAAGGACGGTAGCAGCATCTTGCCCTTTGAAACTCTGCCTTTATTGAAGGAATTCCTCTTCCATCCTGTAATCTCTGCTTCTGTCATTGAAAATAATTCCATTTAAACTGCTGGGGTTAAAGAGTGACAGGAGAGTGTTTTGTAAATTTTACACAATTTCTGTGCTTTATTTTTCCCTGCCACCCTCACCAGTCATCCTAGCTGCTGGCTTTGGTTGGTTAGTATGAGTTTGCTTTTCTAAATATATCTTGCTTTATAATTGTTAATGTCATCGATATTTAGCCAGAAGGGTAGGGATCTCAAAGTCATTATATGCCCACAAACTACTTCTTCCTGGCTCCTTTTTCCCCCATGAAATACCGAAATTGGTTCCTCCACTGAGGAAAAGGCTGTAATGCTCAGCTGCATTAGTAGACACCTGAGAATCCACCTGGGAGACAACCTCTGGAAACAGGACCTCTGAAGCTCTGCAACACATGAATTTGCTGGTCTCAGATAGTTCTAAATTTCCAGGTAAAACTTAGGGTGTTGTGTGAATTTTCAGCATTTTTTTTTCAATTAATTTGAAGGTGCTTCTGGTCTTGATGGCAATGTAATAAAGCTTTAATCAGTTACAGTGTGCAAAAGTTTCTTTATATTTGATTAATAGGCTCATTTATTTTAAATATGATGAGACGGTACGCAGCACATTAATTGCCTTCAGCAACTGTCATGTAATAACTGCCTGGGTTTTATTAGTTCATAATACTGGTCTTTCTGTCATAATCTGACATTATTGATTTTCTACCAAAAAAGAAGAATAAAAACAAATGTTCCTTCTCTTTGGGAAGGAGAGAAAAGAGAGCCAACTCTCTCCCAAATTTCAGATACTATCCGTACTCTCTTTTCAGCTCTGGCAGAGCCCACAGAAACCATAGCTTTTGGGGAAGAAAAGAACGTTTTATTGCATATGAGAAGTCGTAGGCCTAAGATAAATGCAAATTAGATCCAGAGGAAACAGAGCAATCAGATTCTTTACTCTCAGAAGAGTATGAAACTCAGCAAGAAGAAAGACCTGCTGAGATCTTACTTCCAAGGTGGAAGGGATTTTCTAGGACTAAATATTCAGGTTTTAATCATGAAAAGGATGAATTTAAGCTAAACGTAGCCTAAGCAAGAAAAGCAGGGCCTGCTTTACACCTGAGCTAGAGGCATTCAGGCACCTGTGCAGCGCATCACTGCGGGTCATGGTTTGATCGGCACACACCGCTGCAGCAAAGAACGCAACTGCTTTTTCCCATTTTGCTGGGAAAAGTTTCATTTTTCATTTAGAAGAAGTTTCTGTGGCTCTGCTCCTGCAGTTCGTAGCACTGAGGTGGCAATAAAGATGTCATGCTGCTCGCAGGAGTTCTCACCCTCCAGGGAGGGAGTGGGGAGCTGATGGCTGCAAAGGGAAGATAAAGCCTTGGCCAAGCGGATGGCGAGACTGCTCCGCAGGGAGCAGCGGGCAGGTCACGAAACACCAGCTGGGCAGGAGGCCCACACCAGTTCTCCTCCTCCTGGCTGTTTCCATTGGGTGTTGGGCACAGACAGGTCAGTGTGCCACATTGGGTTGGGGATAGTGCTGGTGCCGCAGGGCTGTTTGTTACCCTGGGGACACCACGGCACGAGCAGTCACAGCTGAGTGAGGTCAAAAACGAGGCTCTTCTCCAAATACAGCCTGACCCAATTATTGTCCTGTTTGCTCTTTCAGGACAAAGTATGTTAAATGTTACTAATGTATGCTTGTGAGCTAGTGTGTGTGGTTCAATATGGCAGAGCAGAGAAAGGGGTGGGCAATGCCAATAAAACAGTATTTGCTACATGAGGCAGCAACATGCCTTGGACACGTGGATCAAATTTAATACTCAGCCTTTCACTTTTCTCCTCCTTGAGCAGCATTGCTTCTAATCATAATATATTATTGGCTAGCCCAATATGAAAAGGTGTTAAATTAAGGGAAAAACAATGTTGGTGAGTTGTTTTTTTTCTTTCTTATATGTACAGAAAATCACAAATATCATAGTTATTAAGAGAATAAAATGCATTGTGATGCTATAGCAGCAGTGAAGGGAATGGAAGGCAAATCTTATGAGGAGCAGCCAAGGGAGCTTGGGATGTTTAGCCTGGAGAAGAGGAGGCTGAGGGGAGACCTTATCACCACCTACAATTGCCTGAAGGGAGGTTGTAGAGAGATAGGCGATGGTCTCTTCAGCCAGGTGACAGGTGATAGGACAAGGGGAAATGGCAAGAAGCTGTGTCAGGGCAGGTTCAGATTAGATGTTAGGGAAAAAAATTTCACTGAAAGAGTTGTCAGGGCCTGGAACAGGCTGCCCAGGGAGGTGGTTGAGTCACTGTCCCAGGTTTAAAAGACAGATAGATGAGGTACGTAGAGATATGGTTTAGCATAGGACAGGAATAGTTGGATTCAATGATCTTAAAGGTCTTTCCAGTTTTGTAATTCTGTCATTCTGTGATTCTGTGATCTGATTTTATGACTTTTAAAACCAGAATGAAAGGAAGAGAAGTTGCTTTTTTTTAATATAAGCAAAAATAATTCAAATATCTGAAGCAAATTTATTTTCCTTCCTGCCCATCACTGGAGGATTTAAAAGAATTGGTGAGATGTATCTGCTTACTGAAATTCCTAACCTCTCTGAAAGACCCCACCAGTCTGATATTTACTTTTTTTGTTTCTAATTTTGACAATACTTTCAAGAGTATGTAATTACAGTTTCATAGATAACTGATACAGACAATCAGTTTTCTGTTAAATGATGTATCAAGAAAAAAAAACGGTTGTATTACAGTTATATAAAATTCTTCCTCTATTGCTGAGCTAAGTCTCACACTTTCCCTGCAGCCAGAGAGACAATAATCCAAAGGAAGAACAGACTTAAATGCATTTACTTCAAGCAAAGGGTTATGACCTGGTTTAACTATATCCTGGAGACTAGTTTGACTGGCAAGCATGTCGGAGTTTGCAGGGTTGGTGCCTTAATCCTCCAGGCAGTTCAGTGATATCCGACACTGTATTCTCTCTGTCAGGGCTAATAAATGGCCCAGTGGATGATTACCTTTAAAGATTATAGTAGTTGAAAGTAAATTATTGATGGACATTACCTCATTTCATTGAAGGTAGGTTTTACTTCGATTACATTAAAAAATTAACAAAAAACCAGATGGATCACCATCTTTTTCAGTCAAAGGGAAAAAAAGTTTAATTGAAACTGTCCATACTTTGTATATGGATGGTAATGTGAATTAGAAGATTATTTTTGTCGTTTTCTTGTATTTGATTTTTGCTATGAAATCAATCTATTTTTTGTTTCTTGAAAAAAAAAAATGTTACTATACACGTTTTGGTGAATTAATTCTGCAAACCAGAAGTAGATGCTGCATATCATGGTTTTAAAATGTTGATCTGCTGGTGCAAAGTAGGCAATTTCTTCAATACAGTGATTTTTCTTCCTGCAGTGTATTTGGAAGAGTATGCTCTGGGACTGAACCTGTCACAAACACATGGGAACACTGGAGAAGGGAAAATATCTCTTTCTGACTGTCCATAAGGAAGAAAAAATAAAGTGGTTTGAGGCAATCAAGAGCTTTACCTCGTTCTAAATTAGGAATATAGAGAAGGCACCAGCAACCCTTGTCCTGGAAGCAGAGCTGAGTAACTACCTCCTTGCTTGGCTATGGGAGGAAACCTTAGGCTACACACAGTGAGGCAGTGAGGAGCTTCGAAGTTTGAAACAGCTTACACACTGAGCAGAAAACCTACCTGATAAGAAAACAGGGAAGGAGAATGTCTCGCCTTTTTTAGAGCCTATGTGCCTGAGGCAGAGGTGGAGGAAAAATGTCTCTTTGTTGAGGATCCACACACCACAAACCTTCCTCCCGGGCAGGCAGCTGCAGGCCCAGTGCTCAGCCCTGGTGCTGGGCGAACTCCTACCTTTGCTGCAATGGGCAGAGGCTGGAGCATGGACAAGGGGCAGGGCTGTGCACCTTGCTTTGTAGCACTGTGTGAACACCCAGGAAGATGGGGTTTGCATATAACTGGTAGCCAAGTCTGGAGAGGGAACCCAGCTCTCCATCAGCTGTGGCATCAGGCCTCCTGATGTCCATTCTTTCATGTCCCCTGGGACCTTGCATCCCTTCCCAAGCCTTTCCAAAGCTCTTGAGTTCTTCACACTCTCTAGCATACACTGGGACTCAGAACCAGCACATCCTGTGAAGTGCCATGGGTGTCTGCCTCTCTGGGGCAGCACACTTCCTGATTTTAGTACCAGATGTGCTGCTTCTTAGCACAGCTAAGCCTACTCAGGATGAAATGTCCTACAAGGAACAGCAGAGTCCCAATAGGTGGAGAAATGTCCCCTTTCTTCCATTCCAGGAGCAGAGCAAACCTGTGCTGCTTCTTGTTGAGAGACATGAGGCTTGCACTTTGGGCTTTCCTGCCTTACTGAGACCATTGATCATTTTTAGTGCATGTCATGTGTGTGTCATTTGCCAAGCACTGAAATGGTGGCATTCAGAGTTGGAAGCTGCAGTAGCCACGGTTCTGTACCCAAAACCTGCCCTCCTCTGTGGGACAACTTTTCGGCTTCAGAGGGGGCTCAAGATTAGAGACATGTGAGAAATGCTGAGCTATGAAATTTCTTAGTGCCTCAATTCGTTCCTGGACCCTTGCAGCCATACTGCATATAAACCATTTCTTTGGTTTGGGTTCTTTTTTTTTCAAAGTTTTGTGTGTGAGTGAGTGTCTTTTTATTTCTGAGCTCAGTTCTGAAGCAAACCAGTTAGTCCCTCTAAAAGGAAATCCATGAACAGATCATTTCATCCCGCAGCCCACTCCAGAATAGAGGGTTTGGGTGTAAACACACCTATTTTGACTCCAATCATTCATGATGGTCTTGTAACATCACCCCAGCAAGCACTGGGAACACTGGTCGATCCCCTTCCCACACCCACGCAGTGTAACACTCAGCACACCCCAGCACAGATCTTCCAGTTGCTATGTGGAAATTATTGTCGTGTGGGACCAAAGGACAACCAGACAGGACAGAAGGAAAGAAAACGTAATTCCACATTAGAAATGTGTATCTATATATACAGAGATACTGCGAGGTATGTGATGGTGTATGTGTGTATATGTGTATATATATAGCCACAAGCATAAGCTGGATGGTCTCAGGAGGGGGCTGCACTCAACCAGCAGCAGAAGTGCCATTTCCTCTTGACGTGATGAAGAGATACCGTGTTTCCAGCAAGGCTGTACTTATCACAGTAAGGCTGCATATAACAAAGCTGGGCACTGCGAGGCTATTCTAAAATAGGGGTCTGAGGCACGGGCAGCACCTGCTTCCCCCTCAACTCTTCTCCTGTTACTGCATTATATCCAGGGAGCACTTGCTGGTGACTCTGCCCACTTCCCTGCTTAATACATGGACGGCCAAGCCTTGCCCGGACATGGTCTTGCAGTATTTCAGGTCCCTTCTATTGGAAAGCAGCTGTTAGGTTTCGGTGCCAGAGGGGCACCCGGAGAGGACTTGGTGAAATGAGTGTGTGGCGTGGGTAGCCAGAGCACCAGTAGCGGGAGCCAGAGCACCAGCCACTCAGTACCCTGGTTTGGCCCAAAACCAAGAACTGCTCCCTTGGTCAAGAGCCTTCCACAGTGGAGATGCAGCCACAGAGAGCAACAGTTCAGAAGCTCAGAGCTGCCCTGTGAAGGTGTCCATCCCTGTTGATATGATGGGAAGTCTAGAATAGCCAGCAGATGCCACAAGTGGCTGAAGATATATTAGCTCCCACCTCCCTTCTTGGTGCACTACCTGCATAGAAAGGCAGGCAAAATCAGTGCAAGAAGACTCATGGGAACAGACTAGAAATTGCCTCTTCATTGTTTGACTGCCAATGGGCAATTTATACACAGTTGTGCTGGATTGTCAGAATTATCTACCCAAGGTTTTGTATTATTAAAATAATTAATCAGACAACTAAACAGTTCCTCACCATTACTTCCTGTGATACATTTCTTCTGATACTATAGGCAATTATCTGCCAGACAGAAATATAAGCTATGGTCTCCTCTTTCCAACCATGTACTTGCCACAGAAGATTAGTTATGCACATCTCCAGCAATGCTTGCTGTACCTTGTATGTATATCGTACTTTCCTTGGCATATCTGCTCTGCTCTGCTCTCCCCTCTGTTTTTTCAGATGTTAGAAACAAGAAGACTTTATCCCTCCTCACAATCTCAAGGCAACTAAAATTTACTGCTGCTCTACCTCCTGGAGACTGATCCGGATACCATTATCCCACATTTCTTCCCTTCTCTTGCATATCAGTACAAGCCCCAGTACTCCTATTCCCATCACAGAAATGCAGGAAAAAACGTTTGAAAGGTTTTTAAGGGTGACAGTATTGATTTTAGGCATTTCTCAATATCCATGGAAAGAGGCATTGAGTCCAGGATTTGACATTTCCCTTAATGTAGCAGTCAGACCCCTGGCTCTCTAAGTAGCAGTACTCAGTTAGGGCTGGAGGATGCTTGAAGGAGGGTAAAAAGCAGAGAACCCCATTAAATGCTGGAAGCTATTGCTTTCTATTGGGTAACATCCTACCTATGAGCAGGTCTGGACAAAGCAGCAGTCAGTCTCACCCAGCTGAGCCTCCCCTCAGTGCAATGTCTCCTGGCATTGTGAAGTGGGCTGCTTGTACCAAATGCCACTCTTTGGGTAAAAATTGAGACAGGGTGTTGTATACTACATGCCACCCAGGTCTGGGCACTGGGGATAGAGGACACTAGCTTGCATGTGTGCAGGAAAGCAGTCGGAGTTGAGCCTGTTGTCTTAAGGCTTCTGAATCAGATGAAAGGAAGTGTATTATCTCAAACAGTTCAGACAATGAAATCCTGAGCATCACACTCCAGGCATTCTACACAATAGTCTTCCGGTCAGTTCCTCAGCTGATTTTTACCGTTTATGAGAGTATATGCTCTTCTGATGAATAATTGAGCGGTTGAATTTATTACAGAGCGTTAGGCTCCCAGAGGAGTTCAGATGTTCTCTCTCAAATTCCCAGAGCAACCTGAAGAATTCCCTCGGGTCTACCTTCCTTTAATGTCTCCACCCTAAAATTTAATACATGAATGACTTAAAGATTGCAGAAAATTATCACAGATGCAATAATATCTTCAAGCCTAGGAGGATGGAGTTTTTTTAATCCATATTATTGAATTCCCAGCAAAGTTGGTGGTTTGGGTTTTTTTTTTTTTTCACTCTTGCTTTTTCAGACTTGTATTAGTTATATTGTAACTTTTACCCTATGGCTGCTTTATCTTTGCTTTGATATCTTATTTTAGCTATCTTTGAATCGATAGGCTGTTCCTAAGACCAAAGGAAAAGGGTAGCTAGATTGTGATCCTCAGACTAAGTGAGGAGACAGTGAGCCATATCCAGGTATTAATAAATTCCTCATTATGAATCTGAGTTTGTGATTTCTCTCTCCTCGGTATCAAATGAGACTGCCTTTGGTGCACTTCTTGGTACATAGTACTTTACCTTATATAAACCAGATTAATATTGAAATACATGCAAAATAACTGGTGAAAGGGAACTTACCACCCAACGAAAAAACCCCAAAACAACAGTGCAGTAAGTGAAGACAAGGGCTGCCAAAAGCTGCTCTCAAGTTCCCATTTTGCCATGCCACTTCTTGTTGAAAGGAACTGGAGCATCACAGCCAAGTTCAGAGACTCTGGAGAGGAGATGTAAGATCTCCAAACTCCATTTCTTCAGTTAGAAGCATGGGCTGGGTAAAATCATTCTTGTTTGCATCTCTGTTAGATTTATTTAGTCTGAGAAAGAGCAGAAGCACTGCTTAATATTACAGTTTCCTGTTCCATGTCCTGCTCAGCTGCCACAGCAAATCTTTCCTTGGGCATTTCTGTCACTGCTGGGAAATGAGCAGTATCATCAGGAAGGGAAGTTTACCTTGTTTCTGAAGGCTACTGCATTGGCCTAATTGTAAGAGATGATAATAAAGCCCACATTACTTCACAGGAAAGATAAATTGCTTTTCTTCCCCTCCCCCTCCTCTTTTTTCCCTGAGAAACACAACATATGGGCCGTATGCTCCAGCAGCAGGTTTCCCTCACTCCTGCGATGAGTATAGAAGAGCATTGGGGGGTGTAAAAGGAAAATCCATGCTGCGGGGCTAATTGGCTCCATGTGGTAGCAAAAGAGTGAGATGAATATTGTATGGGAAACCTCCTGCTGTTGCACCAGCACCAGTCAGTCTCTGCTGTGACACTGGCAGTAGGGCTCCTCAGGACTGAGACTGAGGGTATTCCTGCTGTTACCCTGTCTGAAACAAGCCTGTGCTGGGATCGGCATGCTTCTGGGGGGAAATTAGAGGTGGATTTCTAGATATAAAAGGACCCAGAACTAAAGGGTGGGTGGGGAACTCTGGGTCTTCAACCTTTATCAGAGAATCATAAAATGCATTAGGTTGGAAGGGACCTTTAATGGTCATCTAGTCCAACCCCCCTGCAGTGAGCAGGGACATCTTCACTAGATCAGGTCTCTCAGAGTCCCATCAAGCCTGACCTTGAATATCTCCAGGGATGGAGCCTCCTCTACCTCTCTGGGCAACCTGTTCCAGTGACCTATCACCTTCATATTGAAGAATTTTTTCCTAATACCCAACCTAAATCTGCCCTTTCCTAGTTTAAAACCATTACCCTTCATCCTATTGCTACAAGCCCTTGTGATCATGGGGAGAGCAGAATTAAATCTTTCTAATTCCTTGTTGAGATTTTTCGGACTTAAATTCCCAACAGCACCTAGTATCACTGCTTGTGTTCATGAACATAAGAAATATGCTCTATTTTTATATGTTGTTTTGGTTTTTTTAAGCTGAAGCAGTTGACTGTGCAGTGCACTGGCTGCTGCTGCTGCCTTGATAGAAATGTGTAGGGGACAGTGACAGGTCACACTCAGTAAAGCTCTGCGGGTTTTTGTACTTAGAGTACTACACGCCCTTAGTTTCCATCACTGTCTGCACCAGGAAGCACATGAACTCACTTCTGTACACATTCAAACCGGTCATAAATTTCTATAGCCAAGTTTACTGAACTTTCTCATACAAACGCTGCAAACAGAATAACAAAGCACAGCAGTTCATGTTTCAAAGGTGACTCACGCCAGCTAGCAATTTATCATGGGATCTCTCGCGGACCTATTTTTGCTCCGCTCGCGGCGCGCACAACCTCACTGAAGACTCCCAGGTGCTCTGGCTCAGAGCGACGCGAGATGGTGGGGATTGCCCTCGAACGAGTGAACGTGCTCATTAAAAATGATTTCTGGTACGAAGCAGAGACAAGTGGCAGTTAGAGCGTCTCCTTGTTGTGACCCTTCTCCTCCCTGCGGAGGTAAGATGCGAAAACGTGGCTCAGAGTAATGATAGCTTGTTCTTAGAAAGGATGAGCGCGGGCTGGAGGAAGGGTTTTTGGCTTCTGCTGCGTTCGATGTATGTCTCTACGTGCTCGACTTGCGTACTGAAATTGCCCAATGATACCGAAAAGATTTGCGTTAGAGAGTACACAAAGGGGAATGGCCATCAGCTGATCTAATCAATAAAATGCAGCATATCTGTGGGGGGATTAAATTCTAATTAAAATGGGATTTCTCTTTTAAAACTATTCCTTTTAAATATGTGTCTTCACATGGTAGAATGCAGCATAAATTTGGATACAAAATTCTCTCCTCAGATTAAGACTAAATTAATTCAATTTTCTATTAGGCATTTTAAAATTTTTACAGTATGTTACTAGATTTGATTCACTTTTCCCCAGAAAAATGAAATAAAGTGGACACCCTGTCAGGTGTCACAGATTTCTGTACCAAGTGAGGAAATTAATGCCCTGTATATGTTATTTAACTGGTTGAATACAGATTTTACTGACAACTAAATTTAAACAGAATTTTTTGTGTCTACAAAGGTATATCAGATCTTCTAACTGCTTATTTATATGTAAATAACACACGGCTTTGTCTGTCTGGTGGCTGCACTACTCAGTCTGAAACTCAAGAGACAGTGGTGTATGATGCAGTTTAAAAAAATAAATAACAATATATCTTCTATTCCTATTTAAAATGGGAATGACTGTTTCTACATATTTTATTGCTTTGGAATATGTAGTTTGCAGAAATGACCAAGAAAGTTGCTTAGAAAAAGCCCTAGATCTTGATAGGAGTTGAACTCAGTGATCCTTATGGGTCCTTTCCAACTCAGGATATTCTATGCTTCTACAATTCTATGATAATTACTGCTAACTTTGCTTGCCCCTTTCTTCACAGTGCATTTCTTCCAGCGAAGCATGCTGCAACAAAATGGAAAAGCTGAAACTTCCCCTCTGGATGCCTTTTAAAAGGGAGGTTATAAATGTTTTATATTGCATCTCAGGGTATTATGCCACTTCCCCAGGAGGCCAAGTCTTCAAAACACAACTCTCAAAGTGCTGTAGGTTAGTTACCTGCTTCCTCATTTACTGTCTGCATGATCATAACGTCCCTTACACTAACCATGCAGTAATGAGTGGCAAGGAGAGTAATGTCTCTGGCTGTATGAACACCTCTCATAGAGACTATTATATTTGCAAATGAAGTGAGCTTTCTGTCACCACTACTTTTTTATACATCTTGCCGCTGCTGATCAGCATGAAGAGGCTTTACAGAGAACTCACATTTCCATCCTAAGGGTCTTTTTCTGTGGTTATTGTATTTTAGAAAGAAATAATTTTATAAACTAGTGAATCTCTTCTTCTCCCTGAAGGTCTGTCTTTCACTCTCTCTCCTTACTGACACAAAAATCCTAGTACCCTAAAACCAAAACGGCCAAGCATGTTCTTGGTCAGATATCAGAAGAAATTCTTTCTTTATTTTAATTTTTCTTCACTTTATTTTTTTTTCCTTTTTAACATTCTGCCTCTGGCTACACTGGGATTGACACCCCAGCTCTCCCTCAAGCAAAGAAAGAGCTCCCAGCAAGCACACCGAGCTCTGAGTTTATGAGTGATGCCCAACACAAAAGCAGAAGTGTGTGTGGTAGACAACTCATCTCCCATGTCAGCCTAACAGTCCTCTCTGGAAAACCCAGGGTTGCCTTGTCTGGCTCCACATGATCCCTAAAAGCAGCTCTCCACTTCATGTAAGGCCTAACTGTGCAGCGCAGCCTCCAGATTCCTATTCCCACATTAACTCTGTGACAATATTTTTACTATCAATAAGAAAAATTACATTGCAGAGGGCTGGAACAGATTTTGGCCATGATATTTGCAGTCTGTGGCAGTCAATAAGGAACCAAATGGTTTTTAATATATCCTGGATACTGCTGCGATCACGGTAGGGAGAACTTTCACTGCTCTGAAAGTGGCCGGTGAAAAGTAATTTGATATTACTGTTCAAATTTTAATAGTCTTTGTTAAGCTTCAGAGTTAACATCTACAGATATTAATGAGCACAGTTACCTCCTCTTAGAGTTACTGCTCGGAAACTCCTGTCTGCATCTGAAGGTGACCTCTGTAACTGTAGAGGTGAAGTATTAATGAAAGCTAATTCATTAACTAATTCATTGAAGCTAATTATGCAGGGGCTTAAAAGCACTCGTGGAACTACATATTGTGGTTGTATTACGGCATTAAACATTGAGCTGTAACTTGTGTAAACAGGCTGAGGTCACCAGACTACAGGCAGCTCTTGTTGATGAAAAGGGATGGAGAAATTCATCGCATTTCACGATGTCATTTCTTTAATAAGGTTTGGTTTAACGAACAAGCCTTGTACAAAAAATTACATATAGATGAGTAATCACTGTTTTGTATTTGTACAAATAAAAATGCAGCCTTTACAATTTCATTTAATAAGCTGCAAATGCTACCAGTAAAAAACTCAATGAAAGTACACTCTAATGAAACATGAACTGTATTTTACAGTATGAAGTGCTGTTTCATGTAGCTTGAAGTGCTGTTTCATTTGTTTAGTAGAAATGTCTTTTCATTGCGTGAAATAAAGAACTTGGAACTGGTGTGATCGTTTTCATGAAGGACAACTTGAGGTGTTAGTAAATAACTATACTGAAAATTTATTATCTCGGTGGTTGTTGGCTTCTAAACCAATGGTTACCTGTGCCAAGACTCAAAAATTGAAATTTTTCATGGGGTTGTACACCCAGAAGAAAGTGAACTGATGGCTCCCGTCTGTCACCTATGTAACCCCTTAAGAAAGGTTGTTGTATAGCATTTTTGAACCAAAATTGCTATTAGTTCTAGAGTTCTGCTCTGGGAACACCCTGAGAAGCTGCTCTGACAGTGCAGAGGAATGACGTACATGTGGGCTACAGGAATGCCAGGATAGTCCTCAGCAAAGACTTGCTGTCACCAAAATCCAAATACTGCTGAGTGCATGATCTGGCACCTCACTGGAGCTATTGAACTGACCCAAGAGCTTCCATCTGCACGAGTAAGAAGAAAAATTCTTACCTGATGAGAATCTCTACCACGGACAAGCCAGGTCTTTCTGAGCCACAGAGGGCACATGGAGCCAGCCTGTGATTAAGTAACATCACAGTTCAACCACTACCTCGCTTCATGGTTTTAACTGGATCTGCACATAGACTAGGCAAAGTAACTTGGGTTCAGGCTTTCAGGAAGCTGATGTCCTCATGGCCTTAAAAAACTATGAGTGTTCTCCAACCATTCCTTCCTTCTCCTCAGCTTTACAAAATCCCACGGCACAGCCCTCCCACTTAAGTGTTCAGCCTCTTCCTCCAAAAGACAGCAAAAAAGATGTATCTATAGGACTAAACTTGGGGCAAGGCTTGAGTCACAGGGATGAGCTTTCCAGGAAAACACCTTGGCAAGCAGAGGGTCGGTCACTTGAATTTCTGTTTGCCACTTCTTGAGCCAACAGGTGAAACAATCCCCAAACTGCTTCAGTTGTCCTCTATGTCACAATGTCCTGGAATTATTTCAGTCTTTCCTGAAAGGGATTGTGTTTATAACTATATAGACCTAACATATAAGTTTGAAACACATATATGGAAACCAAATTTCATCATAATTTGATGACCAATTCATATTCACTTTGGTGATGGAATTTTTAAGGCTGTTTAGCTATAGCGCAAGATGAGCCTTGGGACTTAACTGGGACCTTTGGATGATACGAGAGTCTAAATGTCTGACATAAATCACACCATTAAAGGAGTATACTAATCTCATTTTACTAAGAAAGTATTAACAATTGGGTTTAGCAGCTCATTGTATTAAACATCTTTTCTAGTGATGAGTCAGAAGAATTATGAGACAAATTACGATCCGCTCTCACAGGAAAGTAATGTAAGTGAATCACCTGCTCTGCTCCCTCTAAGCCTCCCTCCCCCCTCACGAATTAAAAAGCATTATTGATGCTACATGATCATAAGCAGATTGTACTTGAGCTATTTCAAGATAACTGAGGCACAGTGTCCAAAGAAAGAAAGTCTAGTCGTTTTCCTTTCGAGCGATGCAAAATTTACAAGAAACAATAAAAAAGGCTTGGGAAAGCTATCCTCTGCCTCCCACTGCTGTGTGTTAAGGCTCTTCCACTTTTAAAACAATGCATTTTTGCTCACGCTGCTCTAAAGTTCAGGACAAGCTGATTTTGCTGGACAGGAAAATAAATAGTTTGCTCAGAGAAAGCACCCGGTTTAAGTGTTGGATATACCTTTGTGAGCTCTCTGCTACTTTCAGATACTTCACGGGCAGGTCCTAATGAAGTGAAGCTATTCCAGTTCCGTACACAGATGCAGACCTTGGGACACTCAGGTCTTCTGAGGAGGGTAACATAAGGTGGCCAGCTGGAAAAGAGGGGGAGGAATGGAACAGCTGCACCTTGCTCAAACGCCTGCTTGCAAATGCTGCGGTGTACTCAAAAAAGCTCAGCTCCTGCAGAGGATAAACATTTGTTACAGCTAACAAACATCTCTGCATAAAATTAGTGCATTTGGAAGCATGTGAAAGAAAATAAAGAGAAGCAGTACAGAGTTTACATTACTTTGATACAGACACTTCAAAGCAAACTGGCCACAGCCCTTAAGATTTACTGGGCCAGAGCATCCCTCAGAGGTTTCTGCAGAGTCTCCTGCATAGATTTATTTATTAAAAGAAAACTTGTGATCCCCTTCACCACTGTCCCCCTCCACGGGGAGTTCACTATGAGCACAGATGCTGTGATGGCTGAGGGACTGGGCAGACCTGACTGTCCCCGGGAAATATGGCATGGATGGACTTTGACAAGGACCCATGGGCAGGGGCTGATGATGATCAAAGGTGCATGGATTCCAGCTGAAACCCTAGGTCTGGTACAATCTAAAGCATCTTGGATGCTTTCATCTTCTTTCACCATGGTCTTTTCACAATTCCATTCTTGGTCACTGAATAGTATTTTTTAAAATAATTTTTGTACTGGATTTCTGTCCTCTACTAGTTTTCCAGTATTTTCTTGAAGAACTCTTATGGCAAAAATGACAGTATCTTTTTGTTGTTGCTGTTGTTGTTGCTCTTGAAAGAGGCAGCCCCTCTGGCAGAGTAAATTCTCTTGCAAAGCAGTCCGACTTGCCACAGCTAGACTCCTCCTAAACAAAACAATGCATTTAAACCCAACTCAGGTATATCTGCGCTAAAGTGGGGGCTTTTCCCCAGTTTACTGTGCAGTATTTAGCTGTTCTGAAGAAGTCATGTAGGCCTGTCTCCACTTACCTAATTTAAAAATCTCTTTCCTAACAGAGCCCTGTTACAACAGTGAGTGCTTTGCAGCTAGAAGGTGCTATTTACTCCATGCTAAGGACTGCAGGAGGAGGCTTGGAGCTTTGTCACACTATTCCAAAAGCCTTGGTGCTGTTAAAGCAGCAAGTATTATTGGGCAGCTAACAAAGAAAGCACAACATATCAGTCTGCAAAATACTACTGTTACTTACTTTGCAGTAGCATTCTGATGCTCCTGCCAGAGACTAGCAGCCTGATGTGCCAGGACGACATGGAAATGGGAGAACAAAGTGGCTCCCTGCCCCAAAAAGCTCATAATGAAAGGTGGCGGCATGCTTCTAGAAACATTGTTCCTAATGCATGTAGAACATCTATCTATTCCTACTTTACAATACTTCCTTGTTGAGTCATAAAGTTGTCACCTGGTCTCTGCAAACCCCTCCTTTTTGCAGTATTCACAAGTTGTACTTTGTAGTACCCACTAGCAAACCCAAACTTGCATGCAAAATCAGCGCAACCATCACACCTTTTTTTTAAAGGCAGTCCTATGTGCTACTACTTTGTGCCACCAAGAAATAGGCATCTGATCGGCTAAATAGAGAACCCATGAATACATAGTAAAAATTATACCATGGAATGTTTTCCTTGCTACCCCTAGAGCTCTGCCTCCCCAGGCAAATATAAATCACCTCTGCCAAGAATAATTTATCCCCAAGGCTGAAGAACACAACTCTGCACCTCCTGTTCTCCTTGTTGGAGTGCCCCAGGTCACACTGCAAGTCACGCGTTTCCATGATTTTGGAGTAAGGATAGGGCTCTTGTTCTCCCCGTGATCAGTCTGGTTTGTGTTACTTTGTCTCTATGAAACAGCCCCAAAGCCAGCATAAGTGGCCAAACACAAATCACTGGCGGTGTAGAGAGAACCCCCGATTGCCAGCATCACCTCTCTGCCAACCCACAGACAGTGTCACAGCCTCAGAGGAAGGCAGGTCAACGAGCCGTTACACGACATGACCTCCTTCACTCTGATGGCTCTTGAGAGTTGGTGTAGCAGACGCCTCTCTCCCTTACAGCCCAGGAAACAGGCAATCCAGGACAAGAGCAACACCGGCTCTGAAGTCACCTTTCACAGAGGTGCCCTCACTCCCCAGCTGCGTTTGAAGAGAGATACCCTTTTGTGTTACAGAAGCAGGATGTGACACCTGAACAATGCCCTAACCCTACAGACAGCCTCTCACAAAGCATAAACCTACTCTCCTGTTGCCAAATTGCCAAAACTTGTCATTGTTTTGACAAGAAAATTGAAGAATAACCCAGTCCCTTGCTCTTTTTCTCTGAAGGCACACTGTCAGAGACAGAGTTACACAGATTTTAAGGAGGAAAAAGAAAAAAAAAAAAGTGTCAAAATATTGGCAGCATCCTTGTGCTGAAGAAGCAATAAAAACAAAGTGTCGGCAAGGGAGTATTTTGTGCTAAACTATATTCACCCAGGATAGGCTTCTGTCTGACTGTTTTACAAGTTATGAATTCTAAAGCTACTCACAAGCCTTAATAGATGCTAAAAATTGCCATGCCAACCCACGCTATCATTTGTTATCAAAAGTGTTTATTGCAAAACTTTATGGCAATAATTAGTTCTAAAACATTACACTCTATTTCTTTTATCCAAAAAAACCTCAAAGAAACTGACACCAAAAACCAAAAAACCCACCCCACCAGTGACCAGAATATAAATAGCTTTTAATTAGCATTATTCATAACCTCCTGAACAGGAGATAAAACTGAAATATCAGTTTCCATCGAGAACTGCTTGTCCATACAGCGATTATGTGTCTTCATACATATCTAAAATCAGTATGAATGTTAAGATTTTAATATGCATTATATACATGTTCATGTATCTATATATATACACACACATGTACATGTATAAATTGAAAATGTATAAAACAAAACATTTTGTTGGTATCATTACGAGGTGAAGATACAATGAGCAAAACTGTGTGGGGATGTTTCCTTGTTTCCTTCAAGGCAGCGGAGGCAATTCACAAGATGACTATGTTGGCTGCACATCTCCAGTTTAGCTCCTGTTCCTCATGCACTTAAACTGAAAAGCTCAGATCAGCACATGCAAAATTTTTCCTGATGCAGAGAAGACATTAAAACGAACCGTGAGGTGCAAATATCATGTGTCAAGGAAAGGAAGAGGATGAAATCCATGTCCTTTTAGCTGGAGGGATTACGCAGGCAGTGGCTGTAGCGTCCGCCCCAATAAACTCCAATTATAGTCAGGAATAAACCCTCTGTGTGCAATACAGCTGTACCTGCAAGGAAATGATGGGGAGATGCAGCTGACTGGCAGTTTCAGGTTAGAGAGTCCTTGTCTTCCCCACCTTGAGGTAAGGATTTGGCAGGATGGGAAGAGTTGGAGAGGAGACCACCCCACAGCCTATCTGGGCACCCACATTTGAGAGCTTTGCGTCCAGCCTGGCCTCTTACAAAGGTCACTGTGGCAGGAAACTCACAGAACGGATCCAAATCTCATTCCACTGTTGAAACATTTTGCCCCAAGAGTCAACTGTATCATAACACCATGGTTTCAGCTTGGAGCGTAGCTCCTGTTACTGGTAGCAGTGGGGATGTCTGGAATGGTGTAAACAGGATGCTTAACGAGGGAGTTTATTTACTGTGATGTAGTCTAAAAACTCGTTTAATTGCTCAGATTGTTACTCTGTATCTTTTCACCATTTCTAAACAATAATTTTCCTATGGATTTCATCATGATCCCGAATTGATGCACATCTTATGTTCTACTTCCTGATGCAAAAGAAAATTTTAAGGCTATTACATTCTTTGGGGAAGACGAACATTTAGGAGTAAGTTAAAGAGGAGAAGAATGTACCTAACATTTTCTCCGGAAGCAGGCTAAAAGCTTTTTGCACAGGAGACAAAACTTTCTCCCAGCAGCATGCTTTCCAAAGGAATTTATTAATCCAGGAATTAGGGAATATCCCAAATCTAATAAGCCTGCTGCTTTTAAGGCAAGGCGGTGCATACACTGTCCCTCAGGCAGTGTACACGCGTCCCTTGGGACGGAGAGAACAAGCACTTCATGCATTACTGGAAGGCTTGGAGTGCAGCATAAAAATTATGGAAAGAAAATACAGAGCACATTTTGGCATTGATATTCCCTGGTGAGCGCAACTGAGTGTTGATACAGGAATCAGCTGTGGCCTGAACAGAACAAAACTCTGAATAAACTTAAATGATCTGAAACTTTTGAAAGAAATGATACCCTAACTCCAGCAACACTAACATGGCCACACTGTTCTTCAGCGAGTGTAAACAGAATTGTCATTGAAGGAGATTTTTGGCTCTGCCACCTGTCCTTCTTAAACAGTTTGTTCTGTCAAAGATCCCCCCTTTTCTACTTCTCCCTTTTGCATGGCACAATAATGGAAAGTAAAATGAGGAGTGTCCTCAGCAGTGTTTCTATACTATCCATTGGTCGGCTTGCACTGAATATTGCCTCTGCCAATTTCTGTTTTCAGGGTCTCATGCATAATAATGAAGAAACATATGAGGCCAATATATTTCTGTGACCAAAATTTCTTGTTCTATTATTACCTCGACAGGTAAGATTTTTGCCTATGAGTTTGTTTTACATTAACTGGTTGTTTGCTCTAATTTTCCTTCTCAACCAGAGAGACGCATAGAGCTTTCTGTGAGCTGTTACACATCTCGTATACAGGCAAGCCTAGAATTGCTGTGGTTGAGGACATGCTTCACACCTCTACCCAAAACATTTTGGATATTCTGTGTTTTATATCAACTGCTAAACGATAAGGACAGTTTGTATAACTCTCTAAAGTGACCAACACTCAGCCTTGAGTTTTCTCCTGCCAGTTAAAATGACAATTCTAGCTGGTGAAAGCACCAGTATCATCTGCTCGAAGCTGGTACACCACACTATCGTGTGTGCGTTTGAAATAGGACACATCAATTTACGTTATTCATTGTCATTTATCAAATCCTATCTGCTATCGCTGTGATTTTGATGAGGAAAAATTGCTAAAACTACAAAATCTAGAGAGCTTTATTAAGGACAACAGTAACCCCTACTGGATTGTGACTGTCTCCCTGGAAACCCAGGAGAAAAAACACCTCGTACTGCTTCACGGAAAAGGCATAGCCTGAATAACTATGATGAAGAAGTAATTTCTCTGCTTGTCACAAATTTCAGTGCCATCATTTCCTGGATTAAACTGGAAATCCAGCTGAATTTACACCCAAGCTTGCTGAAAGACATCTGTTCCTCACAAATTCAGAGCATTTTTTTTTCTTTGTATTTACAGGTAAGTTATGAAACCAAGCTTATGCCAGCTACTTTGTTTCTGTATTAAAAATTACAAGTACTAGAATGTATTTCTTCGTGTGCCTGAAAATATGGGCCTTCACATATGAATGACAATCTAAAAGAATCTCCACAATCTGCTGAATGCATGTCCTAAACCCATCTCTTCAGTCGCACTGAGGTGTGCGCAGGGTTGCTGTGGTAATAGAGATCTCCTGGTCTCGTTAAACAGTAAATTCAGCACCTCGGTGCCTTCTGCATACGTAGAGTTTTTGACAAATGAAGAATATGTTAGCAGAGCTATTTTCAGGGACATTTTACTATACTGATGGAAAAGTCTGAGCGCAGTTTCTGCAAGTTGTTTTTTTTTTTTTCCTAGGCTAGCACCTCAAAGTACAATCTCCTTTCGTTACTGGAAACAGGAATCGGAGAGTTTCTCTTGGCTATCACACAGAAACATTCTGGTACGCTGGAAAACTAAAGAAAGGGAAAAACAGGAAAAGGGAAAACCTGAGTAAAAGCCTAAGAACAGATAAAACCTGATTAATTAATCTGCTTAGCAAGAAACAGTCAAGATTTGATTTTATGCATGACTTGTTTCATAGGAATTCTACCTTTGCTTACCAAGGTGGATTAATCAAGCTTGGTCACAATACAAAGGCAATGGATAAAAAATGTAACTGGATTACAGATTATTTAATAAGTGAGCTGGAGTAGAGGAAGGATATTCTGCATAGATGGTGTTACAGAGATCTCAGTGAATCTGAGAAACATCGTAAGAGAGCAAAGACTGAGGAATTTCAAAAGCTCTTCTAAGTATTTACATTCCTTTTAAGTATATCCTGAACTCACTGAAAATTGGTTTTTTGTTCAATTCACCTTAAAAGAAAAACAGTATGAATTTCCAAAGGATGTTAAATAACTTTGGGAAATGAAGCCCCATTTAAGCTAGGTTGAAAGCCAAACCCTAAATCATGGCAAATTTGGGAAATCTTGGACCACTCAGCAGCAGTTTGTGTTAACTTACTGCTAACAGCTGTTCTAGGGGTGCGGCATATGAAGAATGTCTTAAGCCTTCTCAGAGACATGCTTACTCCATTTCAGAACTTGGGTCCCCTTCCAATGTGTGGGAAAAACCAGGCCCCTAAGCTAGCGAACAGAATGTACTGGAGGGAGTGGTGTGCCTTGGACTGTAGTGTGCTTCAGTCTCCTTCTTTTACATTATATACATATGTACATAAAAATAAATCTACATATATGCAAGTGTGTACATAAAACACACATATGTATATATAAAATAAAAATTCTTGTGATGTTTAAGGAGCTACTTCTTAGTCACGTCCAGGTTAATGAAAGCACCCAACCCTGAAAACAGGAAAACAAAAGCTCTGGGGTAAAGTCACTATCTTAAATGGATTCAAATCTACATGTATCTGCAGGTTTCCATCACCACTTGTTCATCAGTTGTTAAAGAGAATGAATGAAGACACCTACCTGAAGAAGAAAACTGTCAGTGTACTAGCTACTTCTTTTTCCTTCATCAAAACAAGCTAAAATTGCTTAAATGCCCCAAAGTCATGTCAGTTCATGACTGCTTAACACATTCTTCTGATAAAGGGTATTTTTCTCTTGTTTTAATATTTCACTACCACTCCTTGATGCTTCTACACGGCCAGCATCAGGCACACACCACGTTCTGTTTAAATGTCTATTTGACATTTGATAATGTCAATTTGACAAATGAGTTCTGTATTGCATAAACGCCCATGATTTCATGTGAAGCTACCCTGGGATAGGAACAAATGGAATATGTGAAGTAGTCTGTGGACAGATACTAAGACAGATCAGTCCTAAAATAAAATCTAGGACAGATCAATCTGTCACACGTAAAGCCAAACATCCTTCCATAATATGCAGAAGGTAAAAAACCTCAACAATAATAGCAAACAACTCAGACACAAGACTAACCAAGTTATCTGCTATGCTCTGGGACATTCCCTCAAAAACACTCCATCCTATTAAACTTTCAGATCTCTGCACTAGCTATCTATGAGAAGATGAAATGTCATCCTTCCCTTTGAATTTCAAGGAAAATATTTGCGTTATATAAGTTTTAATAAGAAGTTTGGCATCAGAATGCTTCTTTTTCTCTGCAGTTCACCCTTCTTTCTCTGTTCCTGCGGAACTTTTATTTAATAGTTCCTTCACAGTAAGAAAATCCACACTATCCATAATAACAGTGCCTCTATATTTCACTAAGTAAATATGCATCTGAAAACTTTAAAACACACAGTTTGATCTAGACATTAAAAACCTGAAAATCCATTACTGCTAGATTTAGAATCTGCGCCTAGCTTGAAAATCAATACCACACATATTAAAAACCAAAACGCTATCGAATTATGTCCAAAATTACAGGAACAATTAAAACACAATCACTTACATTCACTGACTAAGATTCTCTCTAAAGAAATTGATCAAGCTATCTAGATGGAAGTTGCCTTTTCACCATTGTACCATCCAAACTCACAGCATAATCATCCAATTTGAGCTACAAAGAATACAACTACACCTTTAGCCAATACCTCAATATCTGTAAGGACTGACAGTAATTAAATCAACAGGGTGAATGTATAACACTTAAAAGCAATCTGGTAAATATTTTATTGCATTTTTTCTCAAGAATAATTTTTAATTAAGAAATAAAACTCCAATCTGAAAAAGTTACAGCACTTTCTTGCACATCTAAAGTTTCTAGAGTAGTGAAACATTCTAGGACACAAAATTTTGAGTATTTTCCTCACTGTATGTATTCAAACAACATGGCTAATTTGCACAGATGCATTCATGTATAATTACTAGAAAACACAAATCTGTTATTCTGTTAGTCTATCACCAGAAAGCAAAAGCTATCTAGAGAATACTTTGAAAAATATAAATATTTACAAGTATCAAATTAACTGCAACATGAATACCCTGACTAATTTGCCATTTTAATGCTTTTAATAGCTCCCTTTTTCTATTTAGGCTAACGTTGGGAATGCAAGGCCTCATTTCAAGCCTCGCCTACACCCCAGATGACTTCTGGTATAGCAAGGATTTCCAAGGATGTGACAACATGTAAATTGTAACAGCTGTGAGAAAGCAAAAGCCCATTTTAAGGACATACTTCTACTGTAGACCCGTGTTCTTCTAAAAGCGTGGTGGGCTTTTTCCCAAGGTGGAAGCAGCGTGCTGTTCGGTTTACTGTATTGGTACAAAGCACCACTTTCCAGCTTCTGCTGCAATGACTCAGGAAGCTAACAGAGGACAGTTTTTCATCAGCTAAGGATCCTCTGCTCCCATGTAGTTTATGTCTCTTTTTTAAGCATGCGTGAAATATCTAATAAATGCTACGCTCCCCAAACCGACTGCTTTCTCTTTTTCTTGGTGGGCTTTCATTTATTTCAAGCCAAGATCTTTGTAACTAAGGAGCATTACGGGCCTGATCTAGTCGTCATTATTAAATCAGCAGGCACTGAATTAAATTCAGTCTTTTACTATATCCCACAAAACTCACAGTGGAAACACCTGCACTACAAACATCAGAGGACGTGAGTCCATTTGTTAGCAAAATCTTGCTATTTATAGCAACAGGAAGAAATTAGAGCTGTATCCATAAAACATGACCAGAATGTAACAGGCATAATCAATCAGCAATTGTTCCTATTGCTAGTGCTGTGATTTCCAGCGCTGACCCATTACAAAGGGGTATCTCAGTTTCCTTCATGAGCTTCTCCCTTCAACCTTCTCTTATAGAATATAAATGTCATTTGGAAGCTTGAAACCAAAACGTTTTTTCTTACCAAATGCTATTTTCCTTCATCGTATGCTGAGAATGAATGGCTCTTCTTCAACATTCAGCAGCTGAAGAGAAAGAAAAAGTGTGTATCAAATTTTCATTCTGTCCATTTTGACAAAGGTTCTTTTTCACATTAAGGCTTAAAGGGAAATGGAAGACGCTAAACCTTAAAATAGAGGTGCAGTCGGACCGAGTTCTCTAACTGTGCAGATTCATGATACTCCTTTTAATGGATTTCTTGAGAAAATGAGGCAAAGAAGGAATTATGCAGATGCATAAACAGCAGAGTATACCACAGGGAAAATGCTGGTAGAATAATGAGAGTTGGGATCCTAGCACAGTCATATTTTGAATATTATGCCATGCCTGTCTTCAGTGTCATCTCCATCAACAAATGAATACTGTTTCACTAGCTGGCATGTCACTGGGGATCACCACCAGTGCTTAAAAGGTAAAGTACCTTGAATTAAAATACTTAAAGTACTTCAAATCACTTTTTGGATGTCAAAATTATCTGTAATATTATGGCTTGCTGAGAAGAAAATAAATAAATAACTAAAATCCGGATCATCTAACATAAAGCTGCCTTGGATAAAGAAAGCTTTGGGGAATTTTCTGGGTTCTACCTGGCAATAATGCTTATCCAAAGTACTTTAAGAAAAATATATTAAAACTATGTCAACTCGTTGTGCTATTCTAAGAAAATGTTAAGCTTATTACAACTAGAACTGCTTTTAAGAAAGCAGGCGCCCCTTGGACAAACCATCCCTGCTGCTTCTCAGCTACACAGCTTTACCTGAAGATTTGCCCACTGCTTTAGTCCAGACGTTTTCTGTAAAACACCAGCAACAACTGTATCATGCAGAACTTTGGGGGTTTACATATACAAAACACATTTTAGAGGCATTTAGTACTGCACGTGTTTTATTGGAGAATGAAGGAGTAAAACAGCCTTGCTATTTAAGCTGCTCCAGAAATGGTAATCAATTGAAATTTAAGGTGTCAAAGCAGAGTAAGATTATAAAACATGCTTCAGAAAAAACCTTTAACTAATGTTATTTTAAGTATAGTCTTCTTAACCAAGTTCTGAAGCACTTTGGGAGCTAGTTTTTAAGTGTCCTCTGAGTACCACTGTAACTATTTTGTAATAGGAAAGGAAAACAAATTTCAAGCGCTGTTTATGGAAGGGGATTTAAGATCAAATGCATCATACAATACACCAACACATTTACTGTAGGTCAAACACTGTAAAGCATTATCCAACACAACACTGACACGTGCTAAATGTTACATCCTAATAAATACA
The DNA here is from genome assembly GCA_020800305.1 of Porphyrio hochstetteri. Lineage (NCBI taxonomy): Eukaryota > Metazoa > Chordata > Aves > Gruiformes > Rallidae > Porphyrio > Porphyrio hochstetteri. The sequence continues at coordinate 88,499,906 of CM036907.1, forward strand.
CACATAAGCAAATAGCAAAAAAATTATTTTAAAGTAGCCATCACCAGGTTTCTAATAAAATTCTATCACAATGACTTTCTATGATACAAAAATAATAACTTTTAGAATAATAGGTATCATACAACAGTTACACTTGCTCACTATACAAATACTCAGTCAATTGGTGAGAGTCTGCAATTAAAGTCGTTGCCTATCCTTACACAGCTCTATAAATGCATGGCTGCTATATTAACACATCACAGATAATTGCTTTTACTGTAGTTATTTTAAAGTATCTGTTAACAAAACCCAAGAAATTGCCCAAGAAAAGGCTTGGTTTGTACATGTTTTACCCATTATATTATAGCAGCATCTTAAGCCAGGATGAAACTCTACTCCTCGTGGCACTGTACAAATAGGTGTAAATTGATAATCTCCGAAATGACCAATACAACGAAGCACACTGCATAGCTATTGTAAATGCTAGCTTCTTACATAAACTATCTTATTTATACCGAGTAGGAATGGTTTGCATAGTTGCACAGTAGTAGTTATTCACACTGGGGTGTTTACAGTATTCTTAAAATACGGGCAGATAACATTCAGACCAGCAGTCTGCTTTTTTTTAAGAATCTACAAACTTAATTCATAAATTGTTAACCACATATTGCTCATACATTTAAATTACAGCAGGAGAAGCAAGCTATCACTTAAGTTACATTAATTGTAAAATACACTGATTTATCAGAATATTATTTTTGTACAGTTTTTTTTTTACTTCTGAGGGCAAACATATTGAGCTACATTAAAAAGAAATCACTGCTATTAAATAAAGGCAATTTAAAGCAACAGAAAAATAGTCTGAGCCAACTTGTGCTACATGCTTTGTCTGAAGTTGCAAGGAAAGAAAAATTCATTTCAATACTACCGATGCCCAAACCAGATTATATTTCTTTTGATACTTTAAGGACTATTTTATATTTATGAGCTCTTACCAAAAGCATATATCTGTGAGAAAACCATCACTTTTGAAAGCAAAGGAAATTAGCCAGTAATTCATAAAAATTTAGAGATGCTCAAGAGCTTTAAGCAACAGCGACCATGGAAAAAGCTCCACAGATAAATACTGAGATACCAATTCACATCACACTTTTACAATTGGTGTATTTTTTTCATTAAGAATCTAAAAATGGATTAGAAAAAGTGAGTTACTGGTGATCATTAGAAGGCTCTGGCTAACCATCTGAATATGTCACCAGAGTTGCATATTAAGTGATGCACTTCTGAAGTTTTTCTTTGCATGCTTTATCTATGTACAAGAAAATGCATTCCCAAGCAGGTAATAAGCATGAGGACACACAGTACTGAAATGCACCTCTCATAAGCTTTAAGATTACATGTAAAGTTCCACCAAATTACTCAAGGTAGATTGCTACAGAACTTTATGAGTGGCCATAAGTTAAAACGAAACAGTAAGCACTTAATTTGTTAAGTGCTGCATGGATACACAAGCCTGAAGCTCACCAACTACACGACTGAGCTGCATTTCAATTTAGTTCAGGACATGAAAGTATGGGGGTTTTTTTATAATAAACAATTCCATTCAGGTAAAATTTTCTTTAGCCTACAAACTCCACAATTTAATGAAAATATTTATTTATTTATTTGGTAGAGAAGACCCTATATAAATTCTATCAGCATGTACCTCCCCAGCAAGGTGGACCCTGGCATGTCTCGATGTTCTGCAGTTGTTTTGAGAGAGCAGACTTGGAGGCGGGGGGGGGGTGTCCTGTGCCAAGTGAAACTGCTCTCGTCATTGACTGGTGTAATTCTCTCAGCATATTTCACAAAACTGTCAAACATTTATGTCTCTAAGCTACACATTTGTATAAAAATGTTATTCAGATTACTACTGCAGGGCTATTACTTCAGAGACTATAAAGCTATCCACATTCTTAATGTCCATACATTTCTCATCAAGCAGCAAACTTCAACACGACAGTTCTCAGACTGTGTATAGAATTTAACAGTTCAGATCAAGTTTAGATGCAGTTTGTATAAAAACCCTCTTTTCATGTAAAGTGCAATCAAAAATAACTTCACAAAATAGTAAGAGACTTACTCAGATCATAAGTTTCCTAATGTGTAAAACTATAAAGTATTTGTGCATGCTCACTATTCGATTGCCTTCTTTGTAAGAGAGGACTTGTTAAAAGGAGTTAGCTTGCTTGTTTTTTTTACATCTCAAGGTAGTCTATGAAATTGAATCCTTGTCCTCACAATTCAGCTAAACAAGATCAAAATTGGCACAGAGGAACATAATAGTGGGTTTTTTTTTCAAAAAGTTGAGGCAGCTTTTGTTGAATGGTGTCTGCATCAGTTTTGGTTTGTTTTTTTTTTTTTTCTTATAAACTCTGGTGGCTTTGAAGCATCAGAGAAAATCCTTTTCTTTTGAAATCTTGAAAAAAAAAAATTTCCCACAAGTACAGACAGGTAAGGAGGAAAAGAAGTAGCAGCTTGTTTCCTACATACAGCCCAATGCCATGCGCAGCTGCTGAGCATCCCAAAACAAAACTGAACTTGACGTCACAGGGTGGCATATCCCCCCATGTTACAAGCACATCTGTGATTTTTCTGGTGAGAAGGAAGCAAGCACGAGGGCAAAAGCGTAAGTCTACTTTTCATGCATAGCTACTGTGCGCTGCCCCACATCCGCAGCACTTTGTCAGACATCCGAGTTGGAGCTGAGGTTTGTTAACCTGGGGTCTGCATTGATCTCGTATCTGTAGTGGTAACCCTCCATGTGATCCCTGCAGGCATCTCTGATGTTGTGCATCCACTTTTTGATTCCTTTTCGGTTCAAGTACAAAACCAGGAGGAAAATAGCTCCGATGAGAGCCAAGACTATCCCTAGGAAGACGTACGAAGTCTGTAGCTGGGAAGGCAGGTCTACAGGCACAGAACAGTTCAGGTCCGAGCCATTGATCTTCAGCAGGGCTTTGCCCAGCATCTTGTCGGGGTAGGCACAGGTCAAGGCTTCTTTGCCCTCCACCTGATCGCTCTCCTTGAGCCAGGTCACCACGTCCTCAATGGCACAGTCACAGACCCATGTGTTACGGCCCAGACTGATGTGCCGGAGGGCAGGCAGGCCACGGAACTGGGCCAGGGTGCTGTTCCTCAGCACGCCCAGGGAGTTGTTGCTGAGGTTGAGGCTCTGCAGCTGGCCGAGCCCCTGGAACGAGACGTTTCGCAGGCCCACCAGGGAGTTATTACTGAGGTCCAACTGCCGCAGGGCTGGCAGCGCAGCGAACATGCCGGCGGGCAGCATCAGCAGCCCGTTGTCAGCCAGATCCAGACGGCTGAGGTTGCGCAGGACTCCGGACTGCAGCATGGTGGCCAGGCTGAGGAGGACGCCGTGGTCACGCAGGGCCCCACGAAGGGCCAGCTCCTCCAGCGGGCTGCCGCCCTCCCCGAAGACCTGCGGGCTGAAGGAGGCCAGGGGATTGCCGCTGAGGTCCAGCTGCCGCAGAGCGGGCAGGGCAGCCAAGGCACCGGCCTCCACGTCCCGCAGGTGGTTGCCGCTGAGGTTGAGGGCGCTGAGGTCGGACAGGCGCTGGACGGGGAAGGCGCCGGCCGGCAGGCGGGCCAGGCGGTTGCCGGTGATGAAGAGGTTGCGCACGTAGGACGGCAGGTCGGGCGGTACCGCCGTCAGGTTCCTGTTCACACACTTCACCGTCTTGGCCGCCTCCAAGCACTCGCAGGTGGCCGGGCACCTCCCGGGCTGCTGCGCCGAGCCGCAGCCAAGCAGGACGTGCAGCAGCAGCCCCAGGCAAAGCACACCGCACCCCGGCATTGCGCCCGGCCCTGCCCCGTACAAAACTTTCGCCTTCGGCTCTGGGCGGCGCGGCGAGACGGGCGGCGGCTCCCACCGGGGCACTGTGCGGTCCAGGGAGCCCCTTCTCCGCGGCCAGGCGTTTTCCCTCAGGGGCTGGCTCGGCTTTGCTTCTCTCAGCGAGACCTGTGGCAGTGGAGGAAAGGGAGACGGCAGCGGCGGGGCGGCGCGGCTTCCCTCGCCCTTGCCCACCCGCCTCCCTCCGGCGCCTCGCCTCCGCCCCCGACGCGTAGCTCACCCGGGCGGTCCCGGTCCCGAAACAGCGCCAGGGAACTCGCAGAGGAACAAGTTTTCCCCCGCTTCCAGCTCACGCCGCCTCCTCCCCGCCCAGCCGGCGGCCCCGCTGGCGGAGTAGGGAAAAGAGGGGAGAGCCTAACCCGCCGCCACCGCCCCCTTTCCCCCGCCCTCAGCTCCCCACCTGCCGCTCCCACCCCGGGGCTCTGCCCTCAGCTCCGCGCCACCACCGGTGAAAACTCCCGCCCGCCAAACCCAGCGCGGAGCCGAGCCCCGTCCGGTCCCTCATCTCCCGCTCCGCATCCGGAGCAAACTCCGCGCCCACCCTCGCCTATCCTGGCCCTGCCTCCGCTGACAGGAGAAACCAACCGCCGCCCGGGCCGGGGGGGGAGCCGCCGGCCGCGCCCGCCCCGAGGGGCGGCCCCGCCGCCGCCCGTGCCCCGCCCGGCGCCCACCCGCCGCCGGGGCCAGACGAGTCTCCTCGGCCCCGCTCACTCCTCTCGCCCCCCGGCCCAGGTGGAGCTGCTGGAGGCGCTCACCTTGCCGGCGAACGGAGTCGCTCCGTGTGGCGCTCCCCTCCCCCGAGGGGAGAGCCGCCAGCGGCGGCGAGCGCTGCCAGAGCCGCGAGCCCCCCTCCCCGCCTCGGCAGCGCCGTACCTGTGCTCGCCTCGACGCGGCGGCCGGAGTGGCGGCAGAGCCTGGGTGCCGAGGGCCGTTTCCGCAGTTTCCCCGATCGGTGCGCTCAAACCGGCAGGAATTGGAAATCCCGAAGGTTTTCCAGGCCGGGGGGTCGGCGTGCTGACTGCTGGCGGGGCGGGACCGCCCTGCGCGGCCCCCGCCCGAAGCCCGCCCCGATCCCCGGTGCGGGGAGGAGGCGAGGGGGGTCCGCGGGCCCCGAAGCTTCTTGACGTGGAAGAGGAGGCGAGACCGACGGCTGCCCTGAGCCCCATCGATCCGGGGAAAGCGTTTCTGAGGAGGGGAGCAACACCAGCTAAAACTAAAGCTAAAAAACCCCTAAATCTTTCGAGGTCTTAAAATATAATAATTAAAGAACAAAAAAACCCCCTGCAAATTGTCAGCTTAAACCTGAGATTTTAACTTTATTAGGGTGAGGAAAAAGCCAAACCATCTATCTGCATGTAAAATTTCACCAGTTTCAGTTGCTCTGGCTGCCCGGGGCATGGCTGAACAGTCAGGGTGGTACAAATGTTGTCTCGTACATGAGTAACTCGCATGGGCTACTCCACGGGGCGGGGGGCGCGGGTTTGGAGAAGAGGTAACTGGTAGGAACTTTCGGGAGGCTGTGTTGGGCCACTGGTCCCTGTGGAGTGACTGAGGTAGACACAGCAGTTTATTCACATAGCCAGTGTCGGCAATGTGAATCTGAGCACTTTGGGTCTGTGACTCCTTTGGGTTTTCTTTACCGTTCTGCTGACTGCTTACTTACTCAAGATTTCCTTCTCCCTGAATGCCAGAGTTACACTCCTCCTGCTTTCCTGATCATCTGGGTTTCTTTCTTTTTTTCTTTTTTTTGGGGGGGATAAAGTCAGCTGAAATCTTGCAGCTGTCAAAACTCATGGGGGAAATGAACAGATGAATCCAGTACGAATGAGGTCTTGATAAAACAGACCTCAGAATCTGGGCAATAATGAACTAAACCACTGATTTCTGTAGGATTGGTTGCCCCTCTCTGGCCTGACAGTGGTATTAATGGTGGGGAAAAACCTGGGGCTGGGGTGGCAGGCAGGCTAATAGACCTGCGTGCTCTCTACATGAAGGTTATGGAGAAAAGGGAATACAGACTGGCGGAAGGAATAGTGATGCAAGGGAGATCTTGGCACATGCAAGCAGTTCCAGAAATCTGGGAAGTTACTGCTTTGATGTTAGAAAAACAGTGACACTACAGTGCAGGGATTTTTAAAGGTTTGTTAAAGGTATTTGCGGTCCAGATCCACATGCCTGTTTTAGTATAATGCTTAGGGAAGTAGATAGTAAAGATACCCTGTGTTTTGTAAAAAGACACACTGTCCTAATCTATTAAAGTTCTTTGAAAAAGCAAAAAAAAAAACCCTCAAACTCAAACCCACCAAACTAAACTGGCCTACTAGGCAACAGTGAAATTCAGTGACCAGTTTCCAAAATGAGACAGCTTTTAAGAATGGGTAACTGAAAATATTAACAAAAATTTTAACATATGTCATAGAAAAAATGTTCGTTGGTCAAACCCAATAATCGAGTTTTTAATATTTTTCTTTAGATTCAGTGTTATTTTTAATGAGCAATTACACTGATCTGCTCATCCTGCTGACCAAAGTTGTCCTATCAGCTCCTGGATGTGACCGTCTGTGCCTCTTGCCCTGCAGGTTAGGTCTTTGGGCTGATAACATGGTTTTGCTCCCTGATAGGTGTTTGCATGTGCTGCAGGAGAGAAAATAATAAATGACAAACATTTTCCTATTGTTCCTATTATTCCAGTAGTAAATTGAACCTACTAGGCCTGCTTAAGATTGCAAGAGGAAGAAAAAGAGTTGTTAATTTGCTCTCTTCTTGTTTAAATAAAACAACTTTTCTCAGAGGCATACTCCAAAAAGGACATAGTACTTTCTGGTGAATACACTTCAACTGAGTGGGTTTCCTGGACTTGTCTGTAATCTGCCATAGAATGAAGAAAAAAAAGTCTTGATGTATTTTCAGGTCAGTTTTGGCTATTAGGATTGGTTTGTGGGTTCGCATTGCACAACCCGTAGAATCTGAACTCATAGTGTTTTGCATAAAATTTATGCAAAAGTTCTGACTGAGTCAAAACATAGTACTTAATAATACATTGCCTTGCCCAAAGGACTAAAACTGGAAGATAATTTACCATAAGGAAGCAGTTCCTACGGCTGACAGGTTGATGAAGAAGCTCACATTAAGGAGAGGGAGTTGGGGAAATGCTTTGGTGTCTTGGTAGTTCTGCTGCTTCAGGCTGAGGTTGGGTGACATACTGGTCATCTGGAGTCATGAAGGGAACCTCTGACCATTCTTCTCCAGAAAATTACAGCTTGCTTCATGTGATAGTGATAAGAACTGCTTGGTTTTCAAAATCAGTACCCCAGTATTTCAGCTACCCCAAAGTCAAAGTGTGACACCTATCTGAGGCAGGTAGGTGTCACAAAGCCTCTTGGCCAGTTACTAGACAATGCTGGGATGCCTTTTATGAGATTCTGAGTAGCCTGACTCCAGCTGATGTCCAATGAGTTGGAATAGTGTGGAGCAGGACTTTATGGAATATTTTTTTTCTTTACTGATAAGGAAATTTGTATTTCTTGTGTTAGAGGTTTCTACATTGTCCCAGTATTGCATGAAGATACTCAGCACTTCATAGGAAGTGGCCTTGGAAGGGTATTTATGATGTGCTAAAGATTATACACCAAGTGAGCAGTAGCACAGACACCAGAATTCTTCTTTTACCAAAAATATCTTCCCACAAAAGTGGAAGAACAAGCTGCAAGTTCCATCTGCTTCCTCACATGGAGAGATGCAGCAGGTCCTCCAAAGGACACCTTCTGGTTCCCTCAGGACTCAGCTTCATTTGAAGAAACACCATCAGAGTTCTTTAAACTGGTGCCATAAAATACTTAGGCAACCAAATGCCGTCTTGAAGTCTTGTTTGAATGTTTTATTCAGCATTCACATTCTCTCACCCATAAACATTCATGTTCCTGTTTTCTTTTTAGGTGCACTTAAACTTATGGATATAACTATTCATTTTTCTATAAACTGAAGCAATACTGAAGTATTTTTTTTGTTTGTTTTAAATTTAGCACTTGGTTCCAGACACAAATACACCCCGTTGAAATGCTCTGCTGATCTATTCTAGTTTTCACTGTCTATATGATGAATGTGGGATACATCCTATGATTATGCATGCATCCATGTGGAAATCATGCAGCCATTAATCACTACACAAGATAAACCCATGTTCCATGTTCGCATTTTCCCTTATGCTATTTTAATGTTAAAATATAAAAAGACAATCTAATACAGCAAAGAAAGTTGATTTTTAATACTGTGGAAACATATTAAACTTTCCCAGTACTAACAGAAAATTATTTTGGCTAAAAATAACTTTTTTCGGGGGGGAAGGGTGTGTGTCTGTAATAATACACTATTGTAAATTCTGGGCACCCCTGCATACCTTAGGTGGAGACTGAAGGGACCACAGGAGACAAAGTGCCTCCATTTGAATATAAGCAACACTGAAAACTGGTGAAACTGTAAGGGAAGACTGTTTATCTCACATTGTATCCAAAAAATCCATCTCTACATCCACAGGCAGTTAATTGTTAAAACCTGTTACTTGCATGAAAAGGAAACAATGGTGACTTCCTCCAGGGAAGGAGGAAAGACTGGGGGTCAAGAACATACCAGGAAAAATGACTTGGGCAGAGGACCAAGCTGGGTGCTGCCACTGTGTGTGCACATCCCTCTGTCCGTGCTCCAGCTCTGTGTTCTCTGACATCTGCAACAGGAGGGAAGTTGAGTAACTGCTTACAAGTTCATCAGAATGTAACTGGGAATTTGACATGCTTTATCAGGTCAGGCTAAACCTTTGGTCCTGCTTTTATTCTTTCCTTACTCAGGAATGACACATCTTTTACTTTCAAGCCACCTTTGATAGATTGCTCTGTGGATTTAATTTTTTTTTTCATTATTAAATTTTAACAATTTATGGTTTAGTTCTATGACCTCGACTAAGTTCCATCTAAATTCTACTTAGAGTAAATCACTACAGCTAGTAAAACTCTTCCTTCTGCAAAAGGAGCCTTCTGATTTTAGTCCTTTTTGAAGGACCAAAAGGACATGCCTTCTGATTACTCCTTATTCCTCTGATTCTCACTGCGGTGCAGCTTATGTGAGCAGGCTTCAGCTGGCAAACTTGTACATTGTTCGTGTCTGCTTGAGATGTCCTTTGGAGGAGCAGCAATCTAGAATTCCGATGGCAGTGCTGGGAAGTTGGCAGAATAGATTATCGGTTGGATTAGTGTTGCTCTCTGCCATAGTGACATCCTTTGCTGCACACAGTCCCTCTGAGCAGATTCTGAACTCAAAAATCCCATTTTTTTGGGCCAACTTGCAATTTTATCTTACAGTGTGTGTGGGAGGCACCTGGTTGGATTGAGGTGCTGGGTTCCAGGTGACATCTGCTACTGGTATCTGGGGGACTTTTAAAAGATTGCATAGGTTAAGGTGGTCACCTAGCTACGGCTGGAGGAATGGAAGGAAGGAAGAGTGAGCTGAAACATGTTTTCCCTGCTGGCTCTGAAAAGCAGAAACCCAGATCTGCAAGGAATCTGGGCCAATGTGTTCCTCACACTTCAGATGACAGTCCCACTCATTCCTCACTCCACAGGCTGTGCTGTGCTGAGGTTTTGCAGCCGGTTGCAGTGCCAAGGGTGTTTCCCGGTTTGCCCTGCTTCCCCAGTGGGTAAGAGTGGCTGTCTTCAGCACCCAGGGCTGCAGGAGCTCTAACCGCAGAGGACTGCAAGTTGGGAGTATTTCCATCTAAAGCCTTCTTCATGAAAACATGTTAAGCTGTTGAAACTGTAAGTCTTTGTAGGGAAGAGTTGAATTTGATGAATTTCCTATTAAAAAAAAAAAAGGCTCAGCAGATTTGAGAACATATGGGGTTTGATTCTCCACTGTCTTACACGTTGTGGCGTTGTTTACGATCTGACAAAGCAGATGTAAAATGCAGCCTCTCTGCCTGGTTAGTATTTGCCTCCACGTAGTTACAAGATGATTAAAAAGCCTGGTGAATCAGTTCCCTGCTTCTTTTCCTCCGCGATCATCGATCCTTTGTTGCCTCCTTTTGACCACTGTGACACATGTAGGTTTACATAGTCCTCCTACTGAATTCTTCCTCTTCTGCTTTACTTTCCCAGCCTCCTCCTGCTTGATCTCAAGTCTTTGCATCTTTCTGGGACGTCTCAGGTACTGTGAAAGAACATGGGTTTTGAAATTGGAAGGGGTGTGAGGAGAAGGGAAGGGGAAGGAGAAGGAGTAAGGAAAGGAGGAGAGGAAGGGGAAGGGGGAGGGGAGGGATCAGGGAAAGGTAGTAAAAATGATTTGGAGGCTTGATGCACACTGACATATGCAGAAAGACAAAATCAATTTTAAGACGTTTGGGCAAAGGCTTGCCCAAGCAAAGTCTACAGAACATAATGTGTTTCAAAGCAGGTTGTAAAACTGAGTGAAGAGGGGAGCTAGTTATAGTAATTCAAGGCAGGAAGAGGTGATGAGATAATACATGGAGAAGAAAAAAATAGATGTGTGGTATAAAAAATAGGTTTGCCTATACTATAGAACTGTGTCCTTTGCACACTGGTTTAGTCATAGTTTACTGGACCTAGTTAAGTACTTCAGAACTTATAATAGGTTCCCTGTGCTGAATGAACTAGTGAAGACATGACTCTAATACATAACTGTACTTCTGCCATGCTTATAAAGAGTCTCAAAGACCACAAGAGGAGGTGGGTGCATGTAAATCGGTATATAAGAAGGGCAAATTTTTGACTATTTCTTACTGCTTTGTGAAGCTTTGGGAATCTCTTTGCCTTGGTTCATGGTTACCAACATTTAGGGGGGTTTGTGCAGTCTCTCATTACTGCTTCAATACAAGAGAACCTCTTGCTCAAGTCCAATCTTTGTGGCCCTTGGAAGTCCACTGTCATGTAAGTCCACTGCGGTGAGAGACGGAAAAGCAAAGGGACTTAATGGAGTGATCGAGTGTTTTGAAAGGAATGCATATCCTTAAGTTTTCCTTTCTCTGCTGTTGTGACATCATGGCCAAGAGTGACAAGTTCCTCTACAATTATATGCAGAAGATGAGTCTAATAAAATTGTCGGCATGAAAATAACTCATTCTTCTCTGTCCAAATTCACGTGCTTAAAATTATGCCAGTTTTAAGGATTTAATGCAATAATGAAGCATGATATGTGTCATCACCAGCTAGCCACCAAAAGTTAATTTTACTGGGCTTACTGAACTGTTTTAGTATCATTTATAGTTATTATGTGCATTTTGCAGCATAAAGTCTGTTACTATGAACACTGTGGTGCAATAGATGGTTTAAGGTCTGCCCCATTAGGTTTGTTATTCCTGAATATAAACTGGAAAGAACTTCAGTGCCAGAACAGGAGCAAAAGTCTTGCTATGGCATTGGAGCAAAAGTCCGCCTAGCCCAGAATTTTGTCCTTTCTGGTACCCAACACAGATTGCTGAAGAAAGACATTAAATTCCACACAGACATTAACTCCCCAATATTTTTGCCTAACCTCCAGTGATTTGTGGCTGAGAGGCTTCCTAGGTAGCACTTCAGTACTATGAACAGGAGCACTGTTAGCTGAATTTTTTTAGTTGAAATATTTCCCCATCAACAGATTCTGCCTGTGTTGGGAGAGAAATATGCTTCTCTTTTAACTTGAAATTTCAAAAGAAAATTATGCATCCTTAATGTTTTGACTGTTCTGGGTTTTTTTTTGTTTGTTTTAAAGTAAAACAGTTAAAACTTTACAACATCTCTTTTCATTTTCTAGCTCTGAAAGAATTCAATCACAGGAGGCCAAAAGAATGAAAAAAATGGAAACAAAGCAGTGGACCTAATTAATTCGTTTACATTCTGTGGCCAAACAGAAGGAGAAACATCAGAATAAAGGGGGAAAAAATCTAAAATGTTTAAATTTGTACATTTTGAAATACTAATGAGAAACAGAAAACATTTTATTTTTTAAAATACAGTTTTGGTCTATCTTTCCCTACAATATAACTGCAGATGACAAGAAAAAGCATTTGAAAATTTATCTGGGAGAAATATTTTTTGACCAGCTGTAGTTATAAAATTCTCTGGTCACCTGAGTATATTTATTAAGAAATGCTTATAAAAAATATTTATTGAGGAATTCAAAACTTTCTACTCTTAAAATTCAACAGATGCCCTGATGATAAACATATTAATTTTAGATTTTGATATATTTGTAATGCACTTCAGTACTATAATGTATCTTGATGTTGTTGAATAAACACTTAGAAGCACACTTGTACAGTACAAGACCTGCAAAGTCCTGCTGATAAATTTGTTGGGTTGTTTCTTTGTATTATTAGGGCCTCCTTTTGCCATATTCACAGCATAACACTGCCTTGAAGGGGACGAAATGGCTTTCTGAAGCTCCTTCCCTTCTCTGGGTGCAGATGACCTCTATGGAAATGCAGCTTGGGCACACAGCCAGTTGAAGAGTTGTACTAGTTTCAGGGTGAACCATGGATATCCACAAGTTATTTCATGGGGATTGATGAGAGGAGAAAGTGAGACATAGCCTACAGCACAGGCTAGGGCTTTCGGCCCCTGTGTCCTTTTTCCGTCTATTCATATCCCAAAAAGGGAAAAGGAAGACCAAGGTAAAAGAAATAACTGACAAAACCAGCTTCCAGTTGCTGGTAATCTCAAGACAACAGGAGCACGCAGATATAGGGTTCCTTTAAGTGGAAGAAGCCTGATTCTACAAGTTACACACTTTTTTCTGAAAGACAACTAAATGTTTTTGTCATGCAATACTGAAACAGACAAACTAAAAACCCACAGGTGCATCATGTGAAACAGCAGAGTGGGGAATAGGTGGCAGTGTCATGACTGGCAGTGACTGAGCCTCCAAAGGAGGTGACGCAAGAAAACATAATGAAGGTGTTCTTGCCAAGGTTTTCCTGCTTGAAAAGTTTTATGACATGATATTAGATCCTGGCTGGCAAAAGCTGTTGCTTTTACAACTAGGTTAAAATATTCTGATAAATGTGACATTTTAAAATTAATGTGGTGCCAGGGAGAATGGCCAGAAAGCAGTTGTTGAGATGGTTAAGTCATCTTTAGGTCATGCTGGACAATAAACCCCAAGTCACACTGAAGTTTTCAGTGCTGGATATGTTTTATTGCTGCTAATATAAATTCACCGATGGAAGTTATTATCGTAACTGGGAACTGATCACACTGGACATGGAGGTCTTGGGTGCATTTAAGCTGGGCTAAATGACACTGGGCTGTGAGCACTTTCTTGAATGGAAAATGGTGTCAGAGAGGTGATTCTGCCCCTCGACTCTGCTTTGGTGAGACCTCACCTGGAATACTGAGTCCAGCTTTGGAGCCCTCAACACAAGAAGGATGTAGGCCTGTTGGAGCATCTCCAGAGGAGGGCCACAAAAATGATCAAAGGGCTGGAGCACCTCTCCTATAAAGACAGGCTGAGAGAGTTGAGCTTCATCTTGTAGAAGAGAAGGCTTCAAGAGGACCTTATATCGGCCTCCCAGTACCTGAAAGGTGCCTATAAGAAAGCTGGGGATGAACTGTTCACGAGGGCATGGAGCAATAGGACGAAGGGTAATGGTCTTGAACTAGAAAAGGGCAGATTTAGGTTAGATATTAAGAAAAAAATCTTTAATATAAGGGCGGTACATCACTGGAACAGTTTGCCTGAAACGGCAGAGGAGGCCCCATCCCTGGAGATATTTAAGGTCAGGCTTGATGGGGCTCTGAGTGACTTGATCTAGTGCAGATGTTCCTGCTCACTGAAAGGGGGGGTTGCACTAGGTGACCTTTAAAGGTCCCTTCAAACCTAACACATTCTATGATTCTATGATTTAGTAGTAATTATAATATGAAAAAGCCAATTTTTACTATTTGCAAAAATGCAGGGGCACAGCTTGTTACATTTACATATTTCTATTTCACTAAATAGGAACTGCATAATACCTTTATATTTCTGAGGCTGCAAGTAAAACTTTGGGATTTTTTTCCAAAATGTTACCATTCTACAGGGACAGAAAAGTAGCTTCTCACTTTTTTTGCACTTTCAGTATTTAATTTACTTCAGTCAACTTCTTTTCCGGCCTGCTTAGACAAGCTGCAAACTCATGGACCTTTACAGAACTGCTGCAAGCCAGGAAACAGAACCAGATGAGATGACAGGGGGAAAAAAAAGAAAAAAAGAGTAGGATGCATTCGTTTGTTCTTCACAGTGTTTTCAACTGAAACTCAAAAAATATTACAAAGATGATCATCTATTGCTTTTACATAAAGTAGAGGTAGCTTTTATATATGCCATGACAGCTTAATCTCCAGTCAGTTGGCATTTTGTCCAGCATCTGGTATCAGTTTGAAAAATGCCTTTACTTTCCCAATCTCACATATCCAAGTCACAGTTCAGAGTCACAAGAGAACAAAGGCAAATTCAATAGCTGGAAAAATACAAGAGAAAAAAGACTGGGCTTGGACAAGATTTCATTTAATGCTGCTAGGAGCTCTAGCGCTGGTTTGAACTGTTTCAAAAGCCTGTATTTTTCTGCTCTTCGTTCAGGAAATAGTATGTTAGCGTACCTCAAGCTCAGTGGAGCCACCCAATGGAAAACTAACTATGCAGTGCACACACGGCCAGATGGTGTTCTTGGTAGCTGTGGCTAGAGCTACAAGTATCTCAGTTAACGTGCTCTGAGATTATTCTGGCCTTATAATGAAATCAGCAGTAAAGATGAAGGCTCTTCTAAGTTTCGTCTTCAAAAGCAACTGATATTAAGAAGTCCAAATTTCCCACTTTGAAAGTCTTTTTGATGTTTTTGAAAACTGTACCCATAATCTAGCAAACCTATGAAAAAGCATGGTATGTAATCTGCACGCTGGGCATGGGTGCTTGGGACAGTAACACACACCTTAACACTAACAGACATGTTGGGATGCTCTGTCCCCTCTCCCTGCCTCTTACTTTTTGAAGGCAAACAGGATTGAAAGTCAGTGAAGAAAATGGTTTTGGAAAATAAATGACAGGCTGATTTTTAGCTGATCTTTAAGCATGCACACAAGAAGTATGCTTTGGAAAATAGTTAACATACAATAATCACTGATATTTTCTGAGCACATTCACCACTTTCAGAACTCCTTCATGCATACATTGCTGTGATTTTGCAGATACTTAGCATAATTCAAAGAACTGCTTTCTCATCTCTAAAGTTAATAAAGGGCTTCAGAAGCAGACAGAGAATCATGCTTGGGTCTTCTGGAATTAGTGAAGAACTTTTAAGTGTCATTAACTTTACTTATGATCCACACAGCTAAAAATCTTTGTTACAGTGAAGAGATTAAAAAAATGTTGATCATGTCATCATGGACCTTTCTGGACAAGTCTTGTCTGTTTTAGTAAATCTGTGACAGCCATCAAATAAAGCTTGCAACCTCCTGTCAGCCTTCTTGACTAACTCTGAGGTTTCACAGACTGCCTGAGAAGCAGGCAGCTCCTTGGGCAATCTGACAACGATAATGTAGCATCCATGCCTTGGGTACCCTGAAAACTCTGAGTGCCTCTCAGCTTCCAGCCAGGACATTCAACTCTTTTTTCCTTTTGCTCCTTCACATACAGAGACCTGCATGGCCATAACTGACTCCCTAGCTTGTGTATGTGCCGCCAGTCCCATGAATGTTTCTCAGATCACAGCTTCACTTGTCTTTTACACCCACACAGAGGTGCCTTTAATTACTTTTATATTTCAGGCTGAACAAAAGGTTTGCCATTTTCAAGGATACTCTTAAAAATCACACTCCTTTTCAGTGACAGCATGTTACCACCTTCCAGGAGCACAGGATAACTGCCAGGACTATTTGCCACTCTTTCATGAGCCAAAGATTTTAGAGACTTGGTAGGCAGTAATATTTCCCCAAAATCAGATGGATCACTGATGTTTGTGTTTTGCCTTAACTCTCAGCACTTCATTTGGTGTCTCCTAAATCTTTTGAAAAAACCAAATGGTTCCTGCTGATGGAACATTACTTATTTATATATTTGTACTGGGTGGTGTGTGATTATTTTTACAAAGCACTGACCGGTATGGAAAATGAGCCTGTGTAAGTAGAGAAACTCTTGTGTGTTTCAGTATGTTGAAAAAACTCTCAAGCCTGGCTAGGTAGGGCTGGCATTTTAACCAAGATGTGCATGAGACAGACAGTGCAGTACAGTTGTGAAAGCAACAGGTAATGTGACACTGCAGATGATTTTAATGGGAGCAGAAGCTCTGTAAAAATGTTACAATCTAATTACACTATTACTTACGTCGCAGGCTCAGAATTAAATAGTTTTCCAATTCAGATAAGTAATTCCCAGGCTTTATAGTTGCCATTTATACTGGTAGAGATAGGAACTGGATAGCTAGAACAATCATTTTATCTCAGATCTTTTTCAGCTTTTTCTTCCTCAGTTAAGGCCTTTGTTTCCTTCAGGTTAATACATAATACATTTAGTCAACATGGGTTTACAAAAGGTAGATCCTGTCAAACTAACCTGATCACCTTCTATGACAAGGTGACCCGCTTAATGGACGAGGGGAAGGCTGTGGATGTGATCTACCTGGACTTTGGTAAAGCCTTTGACACAGTTTCTCACAGCATTCTGACTGAGAAACTGGCTGCCACTGGCCTGGACAGGTGGACCCTCAGCTGGGTTAAAAACTGGTTGGATGGCCGAGCCCAGAGGGTGGTGGTAAATGGAACAAAATCCAGCTGGAGGTCGGTCACGAGTGGCGTCCCCCAGGGCTCAGTCCTGGGTCCAGCCTTGTTCAACATCTTTATCAATGATCTCGATGAAGGGATTGAATGCTCCCTCACTAAGTTTGCAGATGACACTAAACTAGGAGGAAGTGTTGATCTGCCTGAGGGTAGGGAGGCTCTTCAGAGGGATCTGAACAGACTGGACCGATGGGCTGAGACCAATAGGATGAAGTTTAACAAGGCCAAGTGTAGAGTGCTGCACATGGGCCATAATAACCCCATGCAGCGCTACAGGCTTGGGGGAGACTGGCTGGAGAGCTGTCAGGCAGAGAAGGACCTGGGGGTGTTGGTTGACTGCAGACTGAATATGAGTCAGCAGTGTGCTCAGGTGGCCAAGAAGGCCAATGGCATCTTGGCTTGTACCAAAACCAGTGTGGCCAGTAGGTCTAGGGAGGTGATTGTGTCCCTATACTCGGCATTGGTGAGGCCGCACCTCGAGTACTGTGTCCAGTTCTGGGCTCCTCACCACAAGAAGGACATGGAGGTCCTCGAGCGAGTCCAGAGAAGGGCAACCAGGCTGGTGAAGGGGCTGGAGGGCAAATCCTATGAGGAGCGGCTGAGGGAGCTGGGGCTGTTTAGCTTAGAGAAGAGGAGGTTGAGGGGAGACCTTATCACCGCCTACAACTACCTGAAGGGAGGTTATAGAGAGGTAGGCGATGGTCTCTTCAGTCAGGTGACAGGTGATAGGACAAGGGGGAATGGCATGAAGCTGCACCAGGGCAGGTTTAGATTGGAAGTTAGGAAAAAATTTTTTACTGAAAGAGTTGTCAGGGCCTGGAACAGGCTGCCCAGGGAGGGGGTTGAGTCACCTTCCCTGGATGTGTTCAAAAAAAGGGTAGATGAAGTACTTAGGGATATGGTTTAGTTTAGGATGCGAATGGTTGGACTTGATGATCTTAAAGGTCTTTTCCAACCTTGTTATTCTGTGATTCTGTGATTCTGTGATAATAGGTTAATGAATCATCAGCATGTGAATTCAGATTCTGATTCTGTGTGAAGATGAATTCTTTCATTCAGAAAAAAACCCCTCACTTTAGCAAATCCTAACCTTGTTGTGAATACAGGCATTTAATTTGTTCATTTTAAGTAACTAAATTCTCAAATTAGGGCACCTTTTAGGGCTTCTAAATATTTATTGGTTACAGAGACATTTTCCTCCCCAATATTCATAGGCTGTGCCTCTACAATGTAAATTTATACTGTTTGCAGACTCCTGATGAGTAAAGTAGCGCTACTTAAAAATGCAGGTTCTATGTATAATATCAAAATATCCCCTTTGGGAATAGGGAAGAAATGGAATTAGCATTTCTTTTTGCCTAAATTTTACTATTCAGACTCAAAGGTAAACACGAGATTTAAATTTGGCTACACTTACTAAATATCATGTCTTACCTTGCCACATGTGGTCTTAAAGAAGGTTTATTCATTGTTTTAATAGTAAAACATGAATGGGGAGAATGTATCCCATAATTACTTCTTAATGGCAGCTTCATTTTGGAGGAAAAAAAAAGTGCTATAATTATTTAATCTAAAAATAAAGATAATTTGCAGAAAGCAGTACTGAGCGTGTGAAAAGGTCAAATGTTGAGCTTCAGAATAAAAAAGAGCTAAATATGTTAATCAAGTATAGCAGTCTTCAGTTGGATGAGAAAGAGAACTAGTTTTCATTCCATTAACTAAAACAATAACTGTAGCTCAAAGCTTGGAGTAGATTGGTACAAATAATTTTTTGCATTTGTTTAAATTATGTTTGCTAAAGGCTGAAAGTTTTTTTAAGCAGAGATGAATTTTGAGAGGTGCTAGTTTGCTGGGACTGCAGTTGACTCTCTGTATCTCAGTGGTTGGATTTTTTACCTGCCGTAATAAGACATCCTTGGTTTTGGAAAACTAACCAGTTTTATATTTATACAATGAGGCTAGTTTGTATTTTTTGGATTAGTACAATGCTACTTTCTCATGGACTTGTGCTGCCTCTGCGTAAATGAGCACGCGATCACGTCTGTAACCCCATCCTGTGTGGAAGAGAGGAGGTCCAGAGCAGAAGGCCTTCGCATGCAGGTATCTTTGGCAGTAACCTCAGCCACTACACAGGCTCTTTATTTCTTTTCCTTTCTGTACTGACCACTTCCTCACTGGCAGTGATATTTGCCTACCTGAAGCTGGTGGAACTGGAAATGTGGGTTTTTTTCCTGCCTAGAAGTTACGTTGGACTGTTCCATGTGCTGCCAGTAGCTTTGGCAATCAACAAGGTGACCACACCATGTAAGTTTTAAGTCAAACAGAACATTTCATTTTATTAAAAATTCATTACTTATGGTTGGCTTCTTTTGTTTACTATATCATTGTTCCTCCTCAACCTGCTGTGGCTGTTTCCATTCTGTTTGCATACCAGATGGCTTTGACTGTGTTAATATGCTGAGACCCACTATTTTTATAGGAACAGAGTATGTATTTTCTATTTTTGCTATAAGCATATGATATAAAGTAACTGTTTGCCTTAGACACATTATGTGGATCAGAAGTAAAAAACCTGCTTTTGCTGCAATGGGTGGAAATGGTTTCAGGTGCAATGTTAAATGCAAATGATAGGAATATATTGTTTTGCTTACAAGAAGGTAAACGCAATAATATGAAAATAAGGAAAAGGCTTATTTTGGCAGCTTAAATGAGTTAGTTACTGTTTCATTTTGAAAAGTTAACATTTTTGATGAGGTAGTTTTTATCTTCTTTTTTTTCTTTTTTTTTCACTAAAGTAGAATTTCCATAATCTCAGATATGGCTCCTATTACAGTTGCAATAGACTTAATTATAGAAAGGGAATAACTCTTCTGGGTCAGAGTGGATTTAAAATTACAGAAGCTGCTTGACTTAATTTCAACGCTGATTATACAAACAGCTCCATATGTTACATTTCCGTTCCTAGCTGAGGCCCATGAAGTGAGCTGCACTCAAAACTGGGCACTGTCTGAACAGAGACAGAAAGAAGATGAGCCCTGTACTAGCATTTGTATCAACTGAAATATTTTGTTTGCCTGATATTCAGTGTAACAGATATAATGCAGTACTTATTTCTTACCCCAGGGGAAAATTTTACTTTAGGAAAACAGGTAATGAATAGGAAGAGACTACAGGTAGTGGTTAAAAAAAAACAAACCACGACAGAACAAAACAAATCCAAAACCACTGTCCCGCTTTGCTCCTCTGGAAGTCACTGATTTCCATAGAAGCAGAGTGAGGGCTGAGCTCTTTTAACCCATTCCTGTCTCATACTAGATTCTTCTTTCCATTTCTGGACTTTCTTGGGAGCCTGATTAAAGCTATTCACCAGACTGCATTGCTTGGCTCACAACATTTTATTACTGACATCGTCCCTTTTTAATGCTTTGGTATCCTAAATATGTCTACAACTTCCATAGCTCTTTGATGCTCCACAGCTCTTTGGCTGTTAAAAAGCTTCTTTAACAATTGGTAGACCATCCTGGGGATGTCCAGTGCTTTTCTGTAACCCACCATAAAAAGCATCCTCTAGAAAGTGTAACAGATGCTTTACGTATTAATGTTTCACAGGACTCAACACATTTATGAACCCAGTTGAATAATTTCTTTGTTATTATCATTTCTCACAGCATACCTTCAAAACTTACAATTTGGACAAGCTGACAGTTACAACTTTGTGCAATTTTTTTTTTCCTTCTTTAATTTTTATCTAAATCCTTCATAAGGAGTATTGGGATTTATGTGCTTACCTTACTCTAGAGAATTAAAATGTTGATGTAATTGGGCATGGGGAATAGATCTGATGTGAAACATAAACGTGTTCTGAGCTAAAACGGCCTGTGAAGGGGTGATAGCTGTGGTACTTTGAGCCAGCCCCATTTGCGTAGCTGCCCGCAGGAAGTCAGACTCGCACTGGTGTATATGATTGTGTTACAAGCTGTATTTATGTATGTCTGAGCTGTGTACTAACACTATAAATACTGACTGCTGCATGATTTTAGTATACGTAATGGGAAAAAAAAAGACCAATTAGATGCATTACCGAGTCAGAGTCCTGAACTTTTCCCAGCAGCTGTAATTTTAGGGGGGGCTGTCATGTCCCCCAGGAGGTAAAGGACAGCCAAGGAACACTTTCCTCTCTCCTTGTGCAAGTGGCACAGGCAGCTTGTCTTCCTTATTCAGAAGCTTTAATCTTTTCAGCATTCCTCTTGCAGCATGAGAGAAGCACTGGGAGTGTTCTCTCTTGTGTTGAGAGAAGAAATTACCTCCTCACCAGTTTTTCAGGTGCATGAGGTGGAAGCCTAGCATTCCAGCTATATTGTTACAGGCAGTGCTCTGCTTGCTGTCCATAGGTAAATGCTGATTGCTGCTAAATGCCATGTAAGCATGCTATGGAATGAATCACTGCTGTTTGTTAGTGACCGAGCAGTCTTATGAGGGCAAAAGGATGACACTGGTTCACATGTTTTCAGGAAAAACTCCTGAAAAATATTTGTATGGACTATGTTTCATTACACACTTACATTTTGGGATCTGAGAAGAGCAATCCTAGGTGAAGTGTCTGAGTTCACTGAAGAAATTTTTTTTTCTGCTTTCTTGACTGATGGGAGAATAATAGCTTTGTTTATCTTCTGCAGTCCTAGGCAGCTGGTAATTCCTATCCTCCTTTTCTCTCTAGATTGTTTTTCCCTTCTGCAGGACAGATTGGAACCACAGACCTAATCTTCTCCTGCTTTATATCCTATGCAGCCACTTACAGGTGTGTGCATAGTGTCACCTTACTGAAATGGCAATGCTTTACAGAGACATAAATTAGAAGGTACAAGCAGTACAAGCAATATAAAGTGCCAGATAGGAGATAATCAAGTCCCAGGGAGAGAAAGAAACTATGTTTAAGTCTTGTACCATCTGGACACAACTTTTTGAGAGTGCTTATGAGTTTAAAATATCTGTAGATGCTGAGGCATCTGAAGGTTCAGCGGCATATGCCATTTTTATGCAAGGAGCAGCTGAGTCCCAGATCAGAGATTTACTAGCTGTTAAAGGGAGATACTCCTTAAGAGACTGGAGCAGACAGATTAAGCTTCTTACTTTTCAGAAGCTGCTTTTATAAAAGAAGTTTTATGTTCTTTTCTTCCCCTCCAGCCTGTCCTTTGCATAAAGCTATGCCAGCTTTGGTGTTTGGCTATGTGTGAGGACAGGGAAAATAGGGTTGTGCAAGGGTATTGCCTGTACTGGCAATACAGAGCTCTTTGTTGGAAGGAGCTGAGAAAAAGCCGGCTGTAAGCTGCTCAGGCTGAAAAAGGCCGAACACAAAGCTTTAAATTATATAAAAGCAGGCTGCAGAAAGAAAAGGACCCTAAGGAGGGCTTGTAACAGCAACATCCTACAGAGTAACCAGTGAATCATCACACTGACTACATGATATCATTAAACCCCGTCTATTTAGATCTGTTTATTACAGAAGTTGTGTATTGTGTCTCATCTCTTTCACAGCTGTGCAACACCAGTCACTTGAAAGTTCTGTAATGGGCCTCTAATCTCAGAATACCACCCCTGGGTATCTTTTGCCCCAGCCTTGTTTTTTCGTGCTTTGGTGGAAGGATAGCATAACGCCACTTAGTATAAGATATGCCTGCACCAGTAAACACATAATAAAGGTTTTGTTGTGCTATGGTATAGCTGAGCCAATTTAATATACTATCTATCTACTCAGCACAGTAAGTTCAGGGTAATGAGAGACTTCTTATTTTCTTCTCTACTAGGAAAAGAATGGGGAAGAATGGTCCACTTGATGGGTTCCTTTCTTTTTCTCCCAGTTGTTGGCTATAAGCTGCCTTCCATGTGAGAAGGAATAGAAGTTTTTTCAGCTGAGCAAGGAAAGCATATATTTCCAGAGAAGTGGACCTTGGCAATACTGGGGAAGAATTAATATTTTTTCCTGGTCAAATTAAATTGAAATCTCACATGCCACCTTCTTTCCTTAATTTTGATTCTATAATATTTGAATAGGCTTGTGACTGAGTGAAAGAAATTCACTGTCTCTAAATGGTCTCATAACTATTTAAAACAGCTAAATACAAAATGAACTCATTTAATTGCAATAGGCTGAAACATATTTCCCTGGTTCTGCTTCAGGAACCATATTCACTAGAAATGTTAGCTTCTTCAATTGTAGAATTGTTTCCCCTCATAAGGCCTTCCAAAATGCTACTAGCAAATATATCTTGCCATTTTAATTTTTTTTTCCTGAATATCTTTGGAGAAGTAGGATGAAAGAACAAATCTGTCTCGACAGTGTCATCTAGTGGCAAAACACATAGGAGGCCCTTAAGAGAGCAGCAGCTGCACACCCAGCCCAGCACCTTCTTTTACGGACAGATTAATGACAGATCTACAGATTTGTACTTTTTTGGGGGGAGGAAGCCTCCCTGCGGGCGACTTGAAGACTCTTCCATCCAGAATATATGAGAGAGTACTCGTAGCGGTTTGCACTGGAGATGATGAGGTCATCTGCGTTGCTATGGCAGAAGAGGTCCATGCTTCTAGTTCAGTTGCTAGGAAAGATTTGCCCTTTGCACACCTAAAAACATTTCCTGTGTGGTGAAATCATAAAGGGAGACTGGTATCTTTTAAGAAATAAGTTTTATTTAAGTTAGCCTGAAAGAAAAAGTCAAACTACGTGAGCATAAGGACTATGAACTTGTGTGTTGTGGGGAACAGGTCTAGTGAGTGGAGAAGAATGTTGTCTCAGTTAGAAGAGCTAATAGGAACTATTCAACCACCAGGATGTTTTTAGAAAGACAGGGAAGAAAAGAAAAAAAAAAAAAGATTCTTTTATCTGTTTCTGTTTTCCAAACAGCTTCACTTAGTGTATGTTTGTGCTACTGTTCTCTTGTGTGTTCACTAAATTATAAAAAATCCAGCCTACCAGTCATGAAGATGTGGATCATTATCCTGATTTCTCATCTGGCATGAGATGTATTCTCTAAGTCCAAAGAGGAGAGAGAAGCATACCTATTGACAGCACATATGGCTGCCCAGCAGCACTGAATATTTTAGAATGAATGTAAATATAGGAGCTGGCTGGATTCTTGAGGGCAAACTTTTTAACAATGACATACAACTACGAGGGCAGTGAGACAGGCTACAATTGTATACATTGACCTCCCTTTTTTGCAGGTCTTAGTCTTGGGCACTAGAACCAGGTTATTGTTTTTACTGTCCATTTGGGAAAGGAAGCAAAAGAGAGCTGAGTGGTTTTGGTACTGCTGTTGTTCAATCCATCCCGTCTCACAGGCATTTGTGCCTGTTCAGCCTGCAGCTCTATTGAAACACCTTTTTACCTGCAGTCTGATACTGGGTGTTCATGATAAAGCAATGAGTGCTGGTAAAGGAGAAAGAAATCCACTTCAGTCTTCATACCTGGAAGTAAAAAAAAATATAAGTAATTAATCAGCAACAATTATAAACCCCATGGGATTACTTTATCAGAACTTACGAATCAGCAAAGTGTATAAACCCCATGAAATATCATGCATCCTTTTTGTGAAACCAGAATAAATCATACAAATGATCGTTTCTGTCACAACTGCTAATCAACCACTATACCTAAATTTATTTAAACCCCCGCACCTTAATAGCCTACGAAGACATATTTTTTTAATAATGGAAAAATGCTCATAAAATCTCAGTACCCTTAAAGGCTATCACCACGGTTCTATGGTCGTAAGTCAAACAGAAATAGTAATTATGCCCATTACAACGTCAGTTCACATATGTGCTGCTGCTTGGCTTTTGCTGTTAGAATTCTTAGTGAAAACTCAGGCAGATGTACCCAAGTTGCTAGAATGAATGTTGAAAGATATAAATCAAAAATCCCTAAAGCTTTTCTTTAAAAATTATTCTGTACATTTCCTGATATATTCTGTCTGGAATAAAATGTGCTTATGCATTATCTTTTTAAAGTGGGGCTAAATGATATCTGTTTAGGTTGGAATTGCTTCAGAGGCAAAATGAACTTTTAAAGAGGGTTTGGATATATTTCCCTTAGAATTTGGAATATCTTTTTTGTTTGTTTGTGGGTCTTGGGTTTTATTTTTTACTTGTAGAAAAAGAGACTCTACTCATGCCTTTTATAGTTTGACTTGCATCTCCATCTGGTAATTTCATCATACACTGAACAGAAACTGAATCTCAAATTTTAAGTGCTGAAATATTTATCCTTTTTGTACAGCCTGTCACTCATAGGTTCCAAGACACTTTAGATAGACCTATTTCCCCGTTTCACAGGGAAGTCTACAGTCAGAAACAGCTTAATGCCAAAGACTATGTCAGGGTCCTGCACGTGGCCTGGGACAACCCCCATTATCCATACAGCTTAGGAGATGATGTGCTTGGAAGCAGCCCTGAGGAAAAGGACTTGGGAGTACAGGATGAGAAACTGGACATGAGCCACCAATGTGCATCTGCAGCCCAGAAGGCCAACTGCATCCTGGACTGCATCAAAAGAAGTGTTGCCAGCAGATCGAGAGAGGTGATTCTGCCGCCCTACTCTGCTCTGGTGAGACCTTACAGCAGCCTTTCAGTAGCTGAAAGGTGCCTAAGAAAGCTGGGGATGAACTGTTCATGAGGGCATGGAGCAATAGGACGAAGGATAATGGTCTTGAACTAGAAAAGGGCAGATTTAGGTTGGACTTTAGGAAAAAAGTTCTTTAATATAAGGATGGTACATCACTGGAACAGTTTGTCTGGAAAGGTAGAGGAGGCCCCATCCCTGGAGATATTCAAGGTCAGGCTTGATGGGGCTCTGAGTGACCTGATCTAGTGCAGATGTCACTGTTTACTGCAAAGGGATTGGACTAGATGACCTTTAAAGGTCCTTTCTAACCTAATGCATTCTATGGCTATTTAAAGCAGGTAAATTAAGTTCCTGTTTCCACAGTCCTAGTAGAGGAGCATGTTCTGATTCTGCATGGAGACAGACTGTGCTGGGTGTGAGGAAGGATGAGTATTCTCCCCACTGCCTGACGCAATACTGAGCGAGCCACTGGCACAGCTGAGCCTAACTCAGGAGAACTGCCTTCAGCTCCCAGCCTGCGCACGGTGCTGTGTTTTGTTGCAGAATTGTTCTGTTAAGCCTGCGAGCTGCTAACTAAGCAACATACTAGGGTGTCATCTGAGTGTCAGAAGAGTTTTTCGACTGTAGATGGCACTGCAAGGTAAGTGCTAAGGTGCATCTGCTAGCTGCAGAGATTTTATTCTTCTGAGGTTTTGTATCGTATCTCCCAAGCACTCTGAAATCAGTGTTAGATAGATTAAAAAATAAACCTCAGGAGAGGTTTTTAGGCCCAGAGAAGACCTAGAAAGAAGGTAAGGCCAGAGGAGACCTATCTGGAGTTGATGTAATGGGCATGCCACGCTATCTCTGCCAACATACCATTTAATGTAGGGCTGTCACATTCTGGGAACCAACACCTCCCACAACAGTGGTGGGTCAGGAGTGGAGACTCCAGCTGCTCATGGCACCCCTGAATCACACAACTGGAGCATGACAGCCCAGGTCCCCAGGTGCCTCACCAGGTGGGCCATGATCTCCTCGCAGAGGGCACACTAACAGGCTGCATCCCACTGTGCCCAGTGCTGTGAAGTGCATCCAGACCGAGTGCAGCTGGACCGTACCAGCAGCAGCTTTGGGGATGCTGCTCCCACTATGCCTGGCTCTCACAGCACCAGATGAACATGTCAGATGCCTTGTTCAAGGATGACACCTACACAGCCCAAATAGCTGCATCTGGGCATGCAACGGCCAGAAAAAGAATCAGCTGTTCTGCAACTGGGTGTTTACCTGTTCTTTACAAAAAGTTTTCATAAACAGCAGACTCATCAGAACAAGGCAAGAGAGACAGTTCCTGTTACCAGGAGTTCAAAAGCTATAAACAGATCTTCCTTATCTCCTAACCACCGTGATCTTGCCTGTCCCCCAGTCTGTGGCCACAAGACCACCGATGTTATTAAGAATGACTATGGAGTCTGAGATGTGTGCTGGAAAGAGCTTAGGAAGCCCAAGAGAACATTCTTGATCCTCACGTCTTTCCATCCATCCTGTCCCCTCCAGAAGAGGCTGATGTTCTGAGGTAGCCTGCAGCCTTGTGCCTTCTATTCAGGGAGATCAGGTTAGAATATGTGCAGGTTAGACCACAAATTTAATTTTCTCACCACACTTATACAATAAACTTCCCACAGAATAACAATTTGTTTAAAATTACTCTTCTGCAAAATATTTAACATCACAACAGATAACATCCACTTCACATGCACTCCAGTTTCTCATTGCATTATACTCCAGTCACTGCAAGTAGCTGCCCTTTGAACAGCTCCCACAAATCACTTTTACTACTGCTTTATATATGTTGTGCCTGCCCTTTCCCACAAGGTTTTGCAAAACATTTTTATTTTTCTTAAAAATATGACAATTCTGTGCAATGCTTTCTCATCACACACACCTCGTATCACTAGTGACAAACTATCCTTTTTGATAGGATACCCCTTTTGGGTCTTTGAAATACCCTCTCTGGAGGAAGTCTATGCCCAGGATGCACGGAGCCTCTGGGCCAGTCACAATGGGATGTTTTTCCCAGTCACTCCCAGTTAGAATAACTTCAGCTTCTAGAAGAGTCAACCCCTGTCACTCCAGAAATGTAGATGGGTTCTGACCCTTCACAGTTTGATGGTATTAGGATACCCTGGGCACCAGTGTCTACTAATGCTTGGTACTTCTGTGAATCCGATGGCCTGACACATCAGATCCACAGACCCTGGACTACTGTAGTAGAAACCCTGGACATCAGAAATGCTCCCAACATCTAATTAGACAAGTTAGAAATCTTACAAGTTAAAGAAGAGATGTCAAAGTATCTGCCACAACACAGCTACATGGAAATGTTCCCAAGGATAGGCTTTCTTAAAGCAAGATACATATATTTTTAATAAATGTACTGGTATAAAAATGCTTCTTTTGAGTATGTGGCTATCTGATAAATGAATTGCAGTCTGTTGGGTTTGGTTGGTTGGGGTTTTTTTTTTACAAGCCTTCCCTGGTAAGGGTGTTACACTATTTGCTCTGTAATAGAGATTTCCCAGTATTTTATAATCTTTATTTCAAGTTCATAAAAGAGAAAGATCATGAAGAACTTATTTGGTGTCTGCAAAAGGTAAGCTTGGAGCACATTAAGTTTTTCTTCAGCAAAGAATATTACTGCTGCCAATAAGAATTATTGCTCAAGGCTCCAGAGGACACCGGCAATAATTAAGCCTGCTAAGGCACATACATAGAAATGTGAAGGGGGAAATCTGTCACTCAACACTTAGTATATCTGAAAAGGAAAAAATTAAGTGTTTTCATTTTTGATATATAGGCTGAACTTTTTGTTACTGGCAGATAAAAATAATTACCATCTTTTTTCAACATTCAAAATCAATTTATGAGATCATGACAGTCCAGAGTACATTTTTTCCTTGCTCTCTCTTAATCTTCTCCTCTAATTCCTCCGTTAGTCTAAGTCTGGTGCAGCACACAAGGCATGGAACCTTACTTATTTCTGCAGACTACTCTGCATGGATGGATAGGATCTATAGGTCGCCAGAAAGCTGCCTAATGGGGTAGCTGTTGGGAAACAGCAGTGGTCAACCTTAGCATAAGTGTTGGCACAACTACCTTAGGATAAGTGCCTGCATTTGCAAAAACTGCAGGCCACAAGCAATAAACTTTCACCTATGTGTACGGAACTTCTGCTGAACTCTTGTCCAGTTAAGTAAAAGAAGGCCCCAGAGCTGGTTAAAATTGGATGATAAGGAGGCAACAACCATCAGCACAGAATAAGCAGCATAGAAACAAAAAAAGGACCCAATGAAGAACAAGAAGACCCCAGACCCTAATATTATTATTGGTCTAAACGGCTGAATAAGGGGACAGAAACTTAGATCTTAAAGGTGTAATTCCAGGGATTTATTTGTTCAGGGTCCCCCTGCAAAGGCACTCAGCTTGAGCTGTTACAACTGCTGTACCACTCAAATTAACTCATGTGATTTAGAGCCTAAAACTCTGCTGTGGGAAACCTGGGTTGAAGAAATTTCCTTCAGTTAATATCCTAGACTTATCTCTCCTAATCTTATATGAGTATGTACATTTGGAGTACAGTCAATCTATAACCCTTCAACAGTCAATGATCTGAGATGCATACTAAGACAAAAAACACACACTGCAGGCTAATCAAACCACACAAAATCAAATTCTGAGGATGGGTAAGTATATCAGTTTTTCTTTTTAAATGCTGCTTTTTCAATTTTTCGAGCTGCTAGAAAAATTAACAGCAGCAGCGAAAGACATGTTTTTTTCCTGTCGATAATTACCTGTTTATTTCCGTTAATTCAGACCTTTTCACCAGATTGAAGAAAAAAACAACCCCAAAAGCAAACAATTCCTAACTGTCACACATGTACTACAGCCTTTACGCACAAATCTGGCTGTTGGACTACCCAATTAAAGACACTCTTCAGTGACTTGTCACTTTTCATATCCACTGCCTGCAAGTTCTTCTGAAAGGCTTTAAGCAGTATATTTTCCCACAGGAGTTGTCATTTTCCACTGGTAAAATAAAAAAAAAATAATGAAACCAATACTTTAAACAGAAGCTCAAGTTAATTTTTCTGAGCTGGTTTTGATTTACAATGTTACCATATCACCTCAACATACTTCTGCAAATCAAACCCAGAGAGGTTGTGGAGTCTCTATCTCTGGTAATGTTCAAAACCTGCCTGGATGTTGTCCTGTGCAACCTGCTCTAGGGGATCTTGCTCTGGCAGCGTGGTTGGACTAGGTGATCTCCAGAGGTCCTTTCCAAAAACCCATGCCCTTTCATGATTCTGTGAAACACTATCATCCTGATTCTGTGATTGGTATTCAGTAGTTGGCTGCTTTTGCAGAGGCAGCAAAAGATAGCAGGAATTTTTATTACAGATTTATGACCTGGGGATAATTAGAAAACCCTGAACAATAAAATTACTACCTTATTTTTCCATGAAAATATTAAAAGTTGTGCAAAGGAGATCAAACTCTTGCACAGAAACACACTGCTAAAAGCCTTTGGTTATTCTGCCAAGGTTTTGGTTGACTCAGTCTCCTTCAGGTCCTATTCATGAATCAGCACTATTTTCCAACTTTACTGTGTCTTTGCTGTAGTTTTTTTTATTCTTCACAGTAGTATTTTGTATGAACGATCAAAGGGACAGTCCAGCTTCTTGGAAATTATTTTTCTCATCTAGAATCTATTCACCGTGTCTTGGGGCTTGTCGTACTTTAAGCCTCTTGATCTTTCCAACTGTGCTGTTTGCCCTTCCAAAGGGTGATTCACCTGTTTATTATGGAACAACAAACCATTGTTTATGACTGACTTCAGCTGTATTTAGACCTCCTTATCTCCCCAGATGGTCATTATTGTTCTTAGGCCAGCTGGTAGCACAGTTGAAGCAAGACCACCTCTGATGTATTCTTGTTATAAACGGCAATGACAAATTGTTCACTCGGTTTAAAATATCTAAATAAAATTTATTTGAGCAAGCAATAAGCAGGCAAAACAGCGCTGGGCAGCCGGGGAGTCTCCTGCTCCACCAACAGCATGCGCCTCACTCCCCCCCAGCGTCCCTTTTTATAGCTCAGGAGTCCCAGATTTACATGGCACATTCTGATATCTTTCTGCGGCTGTGCATACTGTTGCTAGGGGGTCGTCCTAGTCTCTCTGGTGGTCGTAAAGATGAAGGCCATAGTCTTCCTCAGGTTGAACTTTTCACCTCCTTCCCCTGGTACATGCGTAGTTGTGATTGTTCCAGATGGGCACAATTATTCTTGGGATGTTTCTTTCTTATCTATCCTAGGCACCACCTTCCTAGGGATGCTTCCTCCTTATCAGTCCTGGGTCCGCTTTAAATTATTCCAAGGACACTAATCACTCAGGACTAACTAGGGTTGTTCAAGTGAGACATTGTTTATGTGAGGTCACCTCTGACTTAACCACTATATAGCACTTCAAACTATCTTGTTAGTAAGTCCCCCCTTTTAACCCTTTGTAAGCATCTTGTTAGTAAGTAAAAGTGTGTGCACGATAGTTCAATAGCTACAATAACAACATTCAAACAATTAACAATTGGGGGACCTACCCCCCCCCCCTTCACCCTTATCTGTCGGTTTGAGAACAAATTCCTTATGGATTTTTATTTATTACATTCTTATGACCGAAGCAGAAAGCTATCACTAGAAAGCAGAAATGTATCTGACACTAACCGGGTCTGATGGCACAGGTAAAAAATTATTGAGATTCACCTGCACACTACTTCTACTTAATCTTCCTTAAATTGCACTGTTCTTAAGAACACACATAATTTTTTTCAACTTCAAGTGTTCTGTGGTTTAAAAAAAAAAATAACTAGGCTGTTTTAAAAGTCTTTTAATGCTTGCACCACACAGGGGATAAAACTGTGGCTTTAAGGAAATACATGGGAACTCTATACATAGGAACTCATTAATGTATTTCCATATGTTGGAAAAAGTGATGCATGGCCTCTCCACTCTGCATTTTACCTTAGGTACTGCTTGTCTCAGTTCCTAGCTTCTCACCCTAATCCTACTCCATGTTACTGATTAATCTGCATTATTACATCATCCAATACATCAATTAAAAACTAGTCTTGAATTAAGCCCTCATGACGTTTATCTGAAGCACACATTAAGAGAGCCACGATTACTTCCGAAAAAGCAGGTTTTCAAATCCTTGTGCACATACCAAGTTTTCCTATGAGACTGCTTATGAGTTGGTGTCAAAAGCCTCACAAAGAAAGAAATCAAGCTGTGTCATACAAATTGGGCCACTTTCTCTCTCAGAGATCAATTACAATGGTTTATGACAATCTGCCTCGACACAGGCATCGCGATACATTCCCTCGCTTCATTAAAATAACGGGATCGCCAGGCTGACAATTTGTCTGCTTTGGATTCCTCCCGGCGACGCGCTGCTTTGCCAGACACCAACCCTCCTTCGCAGCCGGCCGCACTGCCTCCCTCATTAAGACGGGCAGAAGGCGGCACTGCAACCCCTCAGGGCTCTCCCCTTCACTATCTCTCCCCGTGACTTCCAGCCCCCTCACTCAGATCAGAACAGAACACAACTCACACACACACACCCCCCCACATCGCGGCTGCCATTTTGTTTTAACCCTTGCACAACCCCCGCCCCCTCGGCCCGGCGCAGCTCGGCCAGCCCCCTCTCCCCGCTTCCGCCACCTGACCCAGCCTGTCAGTCAATCCGGGCTCTGCCGTAGGAGGCAGAGCCGAGGCGACATTTGCAGCCAACCAGTGTGTGAGGTGCGGTGGCGCCGCGGCCAATCGGCTGTCTGCTTCTTCGGGGGTGCGGTGGCTGCTGTCTCTGCGACCTGCTGTGAGGTGCTGGCACCGGCTGTCGCTGCCGTCGCTTGAGGTGCTGCGGTAGCCGCAGCAGCCTGTCTCTGTCCCGGTGTCACTGAGGATGAGCTCCCGCGCTTCCCAGCGCGCGTCCCGCCCAGCCCGCCCGAGTCCATTCATCTAGCGACTGGTGAGGGGCGGGCCGCGGCGTGCTGATGTGTCCGGAGGGGAAGCCGGGTTTGGGGGAGGGGCACTGTCACGGCTGGCCCCGTCGGAGAGGATGGGACAGGACGAGACGGGGCGGCGGTGGGCTGTAGGAACGGGGAGATCTTCGGGCTGGAGAGCTCGGGAGGGTAAAGGGCAACCGGCCACGTAGGATGGGAGGGGACCGGCTTCGAGGCGGAAGAAAAGCATCTCGGCCGCAAGTTCTGATAAGTCTGTCGCTCGTCGCTCCCCGGCTACGTGGATGCGAACAGCGAGGGTCGAAACAGCTGCCTGCCCCTGGTCTGTGGCTGGTTCTTTGAAACACTTCCCCTCTGACACTGGCAGCAGCCTCTGCCAGGTTTTCTTAGCTGGACATTCCCGGGAAGCCTGTCGTGTTTCTGGCCTTCTTGGTGGTACTTGGCTTTTACTAGCAGGTCACAGTGCTGCTGGCTTTGAGCAGCAGCTTAAGCACCAGGAAGCTGAAATCTCAGTTGGTTTAAAAGGGTATTTCTGTGTAGACTTTTTAGGGACCAACCACCTGATCTATCTGAAATCCAGTCCTTTTTTGCTGACATGGACACTGTAGTTGTTTGTCTTCATGGGGAAACCGACCACAACGTGTGGTTTACAGAAGTAAAAATTAAAAAATTACTTAACAACATCTGATGTGGATACTCTTTAATAATAGTGTCCCAGAAGTTTAGAGTGCATTCAGAAGTCAGCTCTTTTCCAAGACATGATGGTAGTTATCTGATACAGTTTTAAGTATGGTGAAATTCTGGAACGTGTTTGTGGTTCATTGTTCTTCGTTTACCTTTTATTGAAATGGGTAACCTGAAGATCTAGAGCAAGGTCCCAGTATATTCAGGAAATGCCTGTAGCTGCACTCACTGTACTTCTGGGCATACCACTTTCTGTATGTTTTATTTTTTCTGGTAGTGTTAAATTATTAAAAATAAGTAGTTTTGACTATTTCTAGGTGAGCCAAGCGCAGTATTTCACAGTTTACTCTTTATGTACTATGATTCCTGTCTAATAGATCTGCTCTGACGTGTTGTAGCTGAATTTAGCTACCAATGGTACTTTGTGGTTTTCTTTACAGACGTGTCTGCCTTTAATTGGTAGTGCTTGTTAGCAGTGTTAGGAGCAAATGGATTAGAGTTGCTGGATGACTGAATGTCTCATCCTGATACGGATTATGCTGCTGTTGCTGTGAAAGGTGGAAGCTGTAGAAAGTCAGGAATGCCTTTAAAGGTCACCAGTGCCAAGTGGTGGCACAGAGACCCTGGCCTGATAAATGAAGCACATAGAATCTGCCATGGCCCAGGGGACATAGTGGTGAGCGTGGTGGAATGAGGTGTTTTTTAAAGCAAGCTGCTTTTCCTCCACAACTTTACTTCTGATGGGCCACTAACCTGTTTAAAACATGAACAAATTACTTCTTGTCTAGCCTATTTTGAGGGTACCTCATTAGCATTCATTTTATCATTTGAAAGTGCTTCCTGAAATATAATCTTATAATCTCGTATTTAATTTTAACAAACAAGTAATTATCCTATTGTCAGTGGTAAAATGCACCAGAGTTTTGATTTTTCTTCTCTACATGACAGCCACCTTATTCAGAGAGCCTGTGTGGTCCATTGAAAATGCAGCTGAAGGAGAAAATAGATGTAGATGTAATTTGCTCAGCCTGTACTCAAGGATTGATTTGTAAACCTTTTGAATTCTAGTTGCTCTTTACAAAGTTTTCTTCTACATGCCTACTTCTCTGAAACCTTGGTACTTGAAGGGGAGGCAGTGCTCCTCCTGATGTTTTGTCTATTGAAAAAAGCAGAACCCTTTGCTTTCCTGTGCCTGGTTTTGCAATGCTCCTGTAATATAGTCAAGAAAAAGATACCTTTTTTAAAAGTCCCTGTGTGGGAATGTCTGACTGCCAAACCACTCTAAGGTGCTGCATATCTTAGATTTACCCTTTTTCCCTTGCACATTCAATCTCCCTCCCCTCCTCCCCCACTGTATATTGTGTATTCAGATAATATTGTTCAAGTGGTTGAAAAGCCTAGATTTATGCCCAGACTTCAACAAAAGTGCAGGGAGTTTCTGAACAGGTTAAACCATCTGTGGATATATAATCTTCCGAGTAGAAATTAGTAGTCTAGTTGTTCCTAAAAGCCTTGGACAATGTGCTGCTTGTAGCTTAAGGGTGTGCTTGCTGTTTATCTAGGAATTCATCTGTGTTCCCTTGAGGATATGTTGCTTAATGCCAATGCTATGTTTATTATATTACTACCCAGCTTCAATTTGCTAGTCACTTTGGTTAGATTCTACTTTAATAGCTATTAATGAAAGTTGGCTTGAGGTAAGATTAGGTCCATAGAAAATCCTGGAAAATCAGTAACATGATAGCAAATTCACCCATGGCTTTAATTCTCTAAGCTTTTTTGATTTTTTTTAAGTACTTTACTAATCAAGTAGTCTGCATGGTGAAGTTTGTTTTGGGTACACATATTTTCAGAATTTCCATGCTGTTATGGTTACAAGTCTTTTGTCATGTTATGAAACAAGCCTGAATGGACCAACTTGGAGAATATTAATACATGTCAACATGCTTGTTTAAAAAACAACCCCCCTTCTCCTCCACCCTGGAAATCTTTAAGAACTCATAATACCATTATAAAAATGGATTTAACCTTCATGAAGGGTATGATATTGGCAGTCCTATCTTCATTTAGCAACTTGCTATCAAAAGGAGAAGTAAATGAATTTGCATCTTCTTAGGAGCCATATTATTTACACCTTTAATAAAACAAATTAAAGGAGGAGTATTAGGATTGACAAAGAAAATTCTAGGCTTCTTTTATATGGAATCTTTTACATGGAAATAGACACTTATTTACTTCCATTTTAGGAGTGCCAAATACTAGGCACTCCTAAATGTTCCAAGTACCTCCTAGATGTGACTGGTATTTAGGAAAAAATCAGTATAATTTAAAAAAATACAACAGAAAAACAGTGAATGGAATGAGGTTATGCCAATTTAAACATCAAATAAAGTCTTGAGAAATACTCTCTTAGTAAAGCAGCGTAAAGCTGGGTTTCAAGGCCATGTCACTAATTTGACAATTGAGTTATTTTAATGTAGTACACATGGAAGACACCAAACCAGCAATCTGACCTCAAGTGGCACTGAATTCTATCTGTCTGAATCTCTTCTAGTTGTTTTTTGGTTTGTTTTTTTTTTTCCTTTTACTTTCATGCCAGCACCACAGTCTCTTGTGCTATTGAGACCAAAATAACTCCACAGTAGCAGTTACTAACCACAGCCTTGGTGCTGTTACCCACATACGTGTTAGCTGGATTTTGCTAGATCTAATATTGAGTGCAGGCTTTCATTAGGAATAATTTGATAAACCAGTGATATGAATTCTAGTGTCAAATGTGTGCCTCCCAAACTGGCAGTTTCAGTTTATGTTTCTGGCATCCAGCCATGTGGTAGGGGTTGGTTGATGGTTCTCTTCTGATAGCAACATTGTACCTTTGAGCCAAGAGCATATAACCTTTGTGGAAATAATTTTTTTTTTCTAGAAAAAAAAAGACAATTGGGAATGTGTTGATGGTGAACATGAACCTACATATGTGGAAACAAGCAGTCTGGTATTTTCCTTTGTCCAGTAGCTTCTGAGGACTCAGTGCTAAATGTCAATGTTCTAGGCATCACAAATAAAAATATATGCTGAGTGTGCTCTGCCTTCACTGGGTTTGTCTTCTGAAAGACAGTGACTCAGAGATACATAGTAAGGGGTCCTAAAGCAGCCTTAGTATCATAATCTCTTTCTTCTGGCTTAGTTTTTGTGAGATTTCATGATTAGAGATCATAGAATCATAGAATATCCTCAATTGGAAGGGACCCATAAGGATCGAGTCCAACTCGTGGCTCCCCACAGGGCCAGCCAAGTCAGAGCATGTGACTGTGTGCATTGTCTAAACACTTCTTGAACTCAGTCAAGCTCAGGACTGTGACCACTTACCTGGGGAGCCTGTTCCAGTGCCTGACCACTCTCTCAGTAAAGAACCTCTTCCTAATATCCATCCTAAACCTCCCCAGTCTCAGCTTCGTGCCATTCCCTCAGGTTCTATCACTGGTCACCAGAGAGGAGATCAGCCTCTACCCCTTAGCTCCCTGTCCTGGCTCCAGCCAGGCCAGAGTTAACCTCCCCAAGCAGCCAGCCCAGGTGAGCTGAGTTAGCCTAGGCTGTTTTCCACACCACCTGACATCACTCCCCTATAAAAGGGGCTGGCTGGGGAAGGGTGCCCCTGGCTGCATCCAGGGCAGTCTGACTGTGGCATCAGGTTGGTTCTGTTTTTGTGCAGTGCACTATCTTATTACTAGATATGAGTGAAATTTACTGTGGGCTATTACTATTCTACTTTCACTGGGCTTTTGCCAGTAAACTGCCCTTATCCCAACCCATGGTGGCTCTGTCAATTTCTCTGTAAGTGAGCAAGTGGTGTGTGGTGCTCAGCCAGTGCCTGGGGCTGAACCACCAAGCTCCCCTTGTCCGGAAGCCATAGACTGCTATGATCTTTCTACCTGTGCTGGGAAGCATCTTGGATAACAAAAATAGGTAAACAGAACCCTTGGACTCGAAAACCATTAACATAACAGAAATCCTTCATAAGCAGCTCTCATAGGCAGAGAGATTTCTGGAACTCCACAGTGGGAAGCTTCTGTCAACTTCATTATTTTTTCCCAATGATTGACCAAAATATCAAGATTTCACATCTGCTTACTGCTGCTTGCAGGAAATGACATCTACCATCATCATCCTTAGCCGTTAAAGGTACCTGTTCATCTAGTCTTAGAGATGTGTAGAATCTTAGTTAATTTTATTCTGAACAGGTGTGACAGTTTTGATTTTAGCTTCTTTTTTAAGCACAAAAGTGTTTCTTGAAAGAAACAGATTTTTCAGACAGCCATAGTAGGTAGAGAGCTACTTTTTCAGCTAGCTGTAGGAGTTCTGACTCTGTAAGGTCAGATGACACATCAGACATGCTCCTTTTTGGAGGGTGCCTCACAGCTGTACTGCAGTGGTGCTTTGCCTTCTCTGAGGGAAAGAGCTGAGACAGCTCTACCTACTCGCTTCCAGGAGGGAAGATACCACAGATGCTTTCTTGCTTCTTAGGAATTGCTTCCAAGTTGATTGTAATCTTATAAATTTTATGGGCTGTGAACATGTATTGTGTCTCTGAAGGAAAATGTGGAGACCTGCTTGCTTCTGCATTAAAACATCTTTGGGGTACTTTGAATACTGCTCCCGTTCCTCTTATTTTTAGGATGACTTTTCTGTAGTGAAAAATGTGAATTAGGAATCAGTTTTTAAAAAGAATTAGAATTATAAGTGATACCTAGTGTATTGTAAAAAATGTTTAAAAAGACGTTAATCTTATTTAGCTATGTATGACTTTTGATAATTACAGCGTTAGGAAGACACTGGTGTTATAACATGAATATGAGTAGTGCTGAGAAGCCTGCAGAAATATCTGCAAATAAAAGCAGACACATAATCAAAAGGGCACCATGTTCTAGACTTTTAAATTCAAAGGTGATAAAATGCTCGTGCTGTTCCTGTTTTGTGCTGATCATTCAGCTGTGACTCCTTGTACTAGAAGCATGCATTTGGACAGCACAGTGATTTTCATACACATGAGTGTCAATTCACAGCTTTAAAGTTTTAAGGTTTCACATAAGGGCCTACATTGTATTTGAAACTAGATCTGATTATGAACCCTTTTCAGGTGTTGTAATAACATGATAGTGTTTGGTTTTGGTGTGCTAGTCTTTATTGTGGAGGGATGAAAACTTGACCTACAGCCTTCTGTCTTGAAACTCAAGGTGTATATATCAGTGTATGGATATAGTATCTAGTGTTGTAATGTTCATAGTAAAGGAGGGTTGAGTTAGAATGACTTATGAAGAAATAATTCAGCAGAGTCAGATTTCACATAGCTGCAGTAAATGTCACCATAATGGAGTTAGTGTGAGGGCAGCAGGATTGTATTTCTAGCTAGTAGCGGACTTTATTCTTTAAATGAATGGTTTGTTGTTCACCTATTTTGGTATTTGGTGAAGCCAGAGCTCAGGTGCTCTCAAGAAGTTTTTCCTTGGCCTCTCTTTTCCTTTTCTGTAATGGCACATATTTCTTTGTAAACAGCTTTTTAGTTCCTCCTGAATCATCCTCTCATGTAATTAGAGGTGTGTATCTGCAGAAGGGAGGGGATGGCACAGGGCATGGCAGGATTGCTTCCTTGGGTGGTGGTGCCATTTCATAGCAGTTTACCGAACAAATTAGTTTATTTTATGACTCTCCCGAGTATTTTTTCTTTATGTTCTTTTAATTTTTACTTTATTTATAGCACTGATAGCAATGTCTTAACAATGAATTATAGTTAAGACATGCTTAACAAGGTATATGTAAAATTCATATTTGTTCCACAGAATAATTTTATTTCCTAATGGCATATTGATGAAATCTGACAAACTGGTTTGAGTATAATAGAATAGCACTTCTGATGTTTTTACTATAGATCTCCAAATACATATACATTTTTAAAAACGATTATTCTTTAGAATGCTGCTTGGTGTGATGGCAGTGTCGGTCTGCTGATAGCAGTCACCTGTCATGCTTTGATTCCTTGGAGCAGCAAGTCAGGCTGTGTTCTTGAAGCTAGAGCTTTTTCCTCAGGCTTGCGACAGAGATTCACTTTTCTTTATATTCTGAGGCTTTGGAGGAGGTGAAAGGAGAATTGTCCACGCAGGTGTAGGTTAAACTTCCTTTGTTACTGCAAAAGTTTGTATCTTGGTTGTAAAATGCCCTGTAGGGCAAACTGAAGCTGGCTGTAACAAATGTAAGCTAAACAGCTATGGTCAATTTTCATCTCTGAAATACTTCTGAATGTTACTGCTGGTCAGGGACAAGGGACTGTATTGTAGTGAGTAAAACCTACTTTTTTTTTCCTTCATTTTCCTGCTGTTTGAAAATGCATACTGAAGAAATTTTGATCTGTAGATTTTCATTTGAAGTATGTAATACCTTCTGAATGAGGTGGAAAAATAATTGTTTAAGGCTTTGTCATGAGATGTTTAAGTGAATACTCTTGCATTGGAAATGTTATTTTTTTCTTGAAAGTTTAGATTCCTAGTGTTTGCTCTAAACTGGTTGCTTTCACCTTGGTGGCAATCTTGCCATAATTCTTGAAATAGGAGGAGGACTGGAATTTCTGCTTTCTTTTCCAAACAAAATCATCGTTCCTTGGCATGTCTCTATCTGCAGAGATACTAACAAAATATGGTAATACATTCAGTGCCTGAAAGGCAATGGAAGCTAAGCTCAGTGGGGTTTTTTAGGGGTGTGAGGGGCAAGGAACTGAATGTGCACATTTATTATGAATGGTGACCTGCCTAGATACCAGGCTGGGGTTTATTGGTTTTTTGTGGTTGCTGTTCCCCCTGGTCCCCTGAGGGTTTTTTAACATTTTTAGTTTTATTTTGCTTTCATGAGGGCATTGTCCAGGTTCTTTTGGAATATTTTACTTAGGGGTAAAGGAACTTTAAAATAGAGTTTGCATAGCAAAAAAAAAAAAAATCAAGGAGTGTTAACATGTGATTGAGTGCTACTTCACTCAGTTTGCAACTTACACTTGAAAAGATTGAAGTCTGAAGATTTTTGGGAGTGTATAGCAGTTTGCATATTAGGCAGTGTATCAGTGATGTATACTGTTCACTGTTTCTGCTTTAGGTTGGTTTATTTGTGATTTTTCTACTGCTGTCTGCACTTTGTGTACTGTAACCCTTTAAAATATAACTGCACACATTTAATAGGCTAGATGGGTGCTTCTGTCAGGCCTTCTTTACTTTTGAGAAAGTAGATTCTGGGGAAAGATAGACATGCTAAAGATATGTATGCACAGATAAGCAGAATGCTGTAAGCCCCAGACTGAATATATTTTCATGAAGAATTTCTGTGCTTGCCTCCTTTTCCTTCTTCCTCCCTTACCCCTTCCAACCTGGACCTTTGCTCCTTCCTGCCTATTTTAGGAGCTTTAGATCTTATCCCTGCAGAAGTGCTAACAGCCTGAATTCACATCTCCTGTAGAAGTTGTTTTTTTCTCTCTGTTTACATCCTTCATCTCACCTTTGTCAGTGGCTCCAGCATTGGTGGAGGGGAGCCTTTTTGCTGATTCTGCAGGAGAGACCTAGTAGGGAGGTGGTTAGGCATTCACGCCAGGAAAAAAGTGGGGGGTAGTCCTTTTTTGCAGTTGCTAAGGGAAATTGTGGTGGTCCTTCCCTCCTCCTGTGTGTGAATGACAAAACTTCTTTAGCCAAGATATATTCAACAGCCATGGGGATTTTTTGGTAGGTGGGTGTTTTTGGGGTTTTTTTTAATTTTTCTTAGCAGTCTTAATCAGTTCTTGCATTCTGATCGCAAAGTAGTGATATAATTAGACAGTAAACTATTAGGCTCCTAAGGTTCAGCCTTAGCAAAAAGCAAAAAACTCTTTTTTTTCTCTTCACATTACTTTTTTTTGGATCCACATCCTCATGTAGCCTCAAAGATTTATGTCAAAGAAAGGGAGGAG
The DNA here is from genome assembly GCA_020800305.1 of Porphyrio hochstetteri. Taxonomy (NCBI): domain Eukaryota; kingdom Metazoa; phylum Chordata; class Aves; order Gruiformes; family Rallidae; genus Porphyrio; species Porphyrio hochstetteri. The sequence goes on from CM036907.1 coordinate 88,540,920, forward strand.
GTGCCTTTAGAGGCTGGGGTGGGGAAGGGAGTCATGGCTTTTTAAACTGACTGAATGTATGAATATAAGCTCAGATGGTATGGGGCAGGTCAGTTAACCTTTGCTCTTGTACTTGCAAGCGCTAGCTTGATGCACATTTGAATTGGTGCACGTGCTGGGGAAAATAGTTTTTTTGCTTACTAATCTCATCTGGTTTGTTCTCTTTCAGGTCTCCCTTGCAATTATGGAGTTTTAGAAGAATAAGGTAGTGTGGAGGGGGAATCCCCCTCTCCACACTTGAGGTAGTTCACTTTTGGAATTTTCTATGGACAAGACTATTTGTTATATAAGATGGTGAAATAAGACTTTTAAAATATATATATTTATAAATATTTATTTGGATCAAGTGCCAAACATAGCAGTACAAAGATTTCTAATGGCAGCTCAATAAGACTGGGTTTACATCCTTGGAATTACAAATTTTTTTGAAGGCACTGTGTTGTACTGAATTGGAGTGCCTTGATACACTTAAGGGTTGTTCCCCATAAGGAGAGGAGCAGCTTTAGAAGTGAAGATGAGTTCTCTCATGCCAGACTGCACTTCAAAGTGTCGATCTCTACAGCATGCTTTGGATGTTATTTCTGTGGTAACCAGAGGAAGTGAAGGTCAGATCAAGGCCTTTCTGTCTTCTTATTGCTACAATGCTGCAACTATAAAGGATGCCTTTGGTAGAAACGTTATACATCTCGCTTCGTCTTGTGGCAAAAAAGGTGTGCTGGACTGGTTGGCTGAGACCAAAGGGGTGGATCTCTTGGCGAAAGACAAAGAATCGGGATGGACAGCTTTGCACAGAAGTATATTTTATGGATACATTGATTGTGTTTTGTCCCTACTGAAGGTAAGTGATTTACAACTGTAGTTCTCCTTGGTATCTACAATTTTAGCATTGTATTTGTTATGTAAAAGTGGGGGTTTTGACTTTCCTGAAAGCCTCTTGAGCATTGTCTTAATACCATGTTTAGATCACAGTGCATTGATTTCCTTGAGAGTTGCCTCTTCGTTCATAAATGATTTCTGCCTTTGCCCATACAGTAATTAGCACTGAGTAGTGATCCCTGATTAATTGTGGACTTCCTTGAAGACTGGTTTGTGATGATACCAGGATCAGGATCTTAGGTGGAGATTTATCAAACTAAGTATACTCTAAAAATACTCTCCAGAACTTTTTCCAATTTGTTTTTTAGAAAATATAAAGTAATAAAAGCTTAAATGGAGTTATAATTAGAAATGAATCCTACATTTGAGAGATGAACACTTCAAGATACGGAGCTTTTTATTAAATGAGTCCTTATTTTATTAATATTTTAACTAGGGCTTTTGTTTAGTCCTCCTCATTCCTTCTGCTCAGCCCCCTCATTCCTTTCTTGCAAATAGTGTTTCTTCCCTGACACTTAGCAAGTTGTGTATATTTTTTGAGTGCTTTTCTGTTCCTCCTATCCCTAGTACAGCAAAGGGAAGAACTGGGATGTTCAAGGTCAATTTAACCACATCAGAAAATGAGATATTTGTGGTTTAGGGTTACCTAACAGCAAACTTTTAAGGCAGAGAGTTTTCCATTTTGAGTTCAGCCTTTTTAAGTTGCAGTTACCAGCCATTTATAAGAATTAAAAACTCTGTGTTCAACAGACAGTTTAAGCAAAGTGGTTGTGGATCCAGTACATTTAGTTCTTGATGATCTGGTAACTATTACATATGGGTTTCATGTGCTGTACCCTTACATAGTGAGGAGGTTTTCATTAAACTTCACAAAAGTTGGTGCTTGCTTGGGAATTGTACATGACTGTGTTCTCTGTATGTGATTTATGAAAAAGGTTTTCAATACTCTAGTATGTGTATATATCTGTATCTTTGATATTTGATTACAGGAGGCCTATACAGGTTTCTCCATGTGTCCTTTATTTTTCTATCAGTTGCATAAACAAGTGAGGTTTTCCAATAGCTAGATCTGCTGATATTCTTCTAAGAAACAAAATAAAACAGCTCATGGAGACTGTTCTTCCTTAAGTCTCTGCTGTACAGCATTATAGAAAGGTATTATGGCAACAACAATAAAGGATTATAGAATAGAATTACGAAACAGCTGAGCTAGAAGGACATACCTGAAGATTGTCTAGTCCAACTCCCATGCTCAGGCAAGGTCAGCTAAAGCAGGTTGCCCAGGACTGTGTCCACTTGGATTTTTAATGTCTCCAGGATTGGACACTCAAACACCTATGTTCTTATCTTTTTGTACTAGTCTAGTGAACAGGGCTTTTTTTAGGCTTAAACAGAATTTATTGTATTTAAATTTGTGCCTGTCCTGACTTGGGACATCACTGGGATCCTCACCCCCTGCCTCCAATCAGGTATTTCTTATCCTTGTCCACTCCAGATGTGACTTGCCTGTGCTGAGTAATGCTTGCTGGCAACACGCCCTCATATAGCTCTGGATGCTTTCACCATTCTTAGCTGTGTGGACACATTGCTGGCTTGTGGTCAGCTGGAGCCCCAGGTCCTTTTCCACCAAGCTGCTTTGCAGCCGGTTGGCCTCCAGTTTATTGGTGCACTGGGCTGTACCTCCCTAGGGCCAGGATTTGCATTTCCCTTTTGTTGAACTTGGTGAGGTTTCTCGCAGTCCACTGCTACAGCCTACTGAGATCCCTCTAAAGAGCAGCACAACCTTTTGGCTTATCAGATACTTCTGCTGCTCTTGTATCATTGTTTGCCTTGCTTAGGGTGCTCTCTGTCCTGTCATCCAGGTTATCACCGAAGATGTTAAAACAGTACTGGTCTCAGTATCAACCCCTGGGGTACTCAGCTAGTGTGGATGGCAGACTTCTGTGGGCTGGAGGCAGTCATGGCTTACTCCCAGACTGTGTAACTACTATCAAGTTTTGCTACTTGGCAATGTGTCCTGCACCCCCCTCATGAGTGTTTTTACAAATTCAGACCATGTGAATGTCACTGCAGCCTCTGTTCTTCTAGTAGACATCTTCTGCCAAAGAGGAGAATGTCCAGCTACCTGTTAAATGATAAAACTAGGTCTTTCTGTCATACGGTGGATTAATACCAGCTCTTTTGCTAGTAGGGTTGCCTTTGTAATTTGGAGAATGTATGTTGCTCTGCTAATATTTTTCCAAATACAGTTACGGGTTAAAATCCCTCCTGCAAATGTGGCTAGCTGTCCTTCTGTCATGCTTTAATGAATTGTGTTCCCTTTATTTATTTCATAAGTTTATCTCTTAAGTGTGAGATTCTGTACAGTTTTATATTAGCCATGAACTGTGGTACATAGGTACAGCTGTACTATCCATTAGGTTCTGCTTGGGGGCATCTCTAGTTCTTCCCTTCAGAGATATGATTGATAGCACTTGAATTCCTTAAAAACCAATCCTGCTGTAGCAGTACTTTTTTTGTATTGAGAAAGTGGTATTTACAGAAAACACTAACCTCTGAGTTCTAAAGCATTTTTTGTAAATATTTGCCCTTCCTAGATGGCAGCACTTTGTCTTCAAGTGTGTTTCACTGATTGTATCTTATTACTCAATAAATATTCATACAATAAAATCCCAGTTAATAGAGCAACATGATGTATAAATGACTGAACAGAAGTGCACTTTTTTCAGATTTGCTTATGGTTTACTTAATGAATCTGAAGATTTTCTTTTATCAGTATTAAAATTTAATTAAAGATTTGTTTATTTTCTTAAATGTATACTTGGATTACTTCATTTTATGGAGTTAACTTTAACTTCTGTTCCCCTCCTCGCCTTCTCTTTCAGCATGGTGTTAGCCTCTATGTTCAGGATAAAGAAGGCTTATCAGCCCTGGATCTCGTGATGAAGGATAGGCCAATCCATGTGGTCTTCAAGAAAACTGGTATGAAATCAAATAGCTTCAGGTGTATTTTACAAGGAGATTCATTTCAACAATGTACTAACGTGTGTACCAGAGTAGACAATTTTTTTCTACTTAGGGCTGTGTAAGTTATGAGATATCTGAAGATATGGGGTCACTAATATTCTAAGACAGGAGGTGCAGGATCTTGGCAGGAGGCACAGGATGTTCATGTGTAGCAAAAACAAAGGAATAATGACTGACTTAGATATGAAAAAAATAAAAAGCAAGTGATGTAATAGGCTGTGGAGCCTCCATCCTTGGAGATGCTCAAAACCTGAGGGAACATGGTTCTGGGCAACCTCCTCTGACTGCTCGGGTTTCAGCCAGGACAGAGTTCACGTTCCCAAGGAGCCAGCACAGGTGAGCCGAATTGTTGTTGTTGTTTCCCACACCACGTGGCATCAGGCCCCCATAAAAGGGGGTCTGGCGGCGAGGGGTGGCTCTGGGACGGGCTGGGTGCAGGCAGAGCCTCCGATCGCTCGGTAAGAGCTCCGTGTTATCGCCCTTTGTGTGTTCTGTCGCGGGGTCTGTGTTGCTGTTTTCCCCCCTCCCTGTGCTGTGCCAGCAACTGTCCTTACCCCAACCCTCCGGGGCCTCCTGTCCATTTCTCCCGTCCCCCTGTGGAGGGGTGAGCGAGAGGCGATGCTGCTCCGTTGCGCTTGGGGCTCAACTGCGACACTCACCCTGCTTGAGAAAAGGTGTTAGACTAAATGATCTCCAAAGGTGCCTTTCAACCTCAATTATTGTGTGATTTTTCTGTTTTATCTCAATACAAATTGTCTGAGAGACTTCAGTGTCTTTTAATGTAAGAGTTTACATCACTTCTGTGCTTTTTGTGAAAGGAGGAGGGAACAGGTTCTTCAATCTTCAAAAGATTTTTTTTTTAAGATGAGGTAGCTTGATATGAGCTACTAGTTACAGTCACTCTAAAGACAATTTCTCTGAATAGGAAATGAATATGTCAGAATAACTCTGAGTGTACAAGGTTTTCTTTGTCAGGGAACAGTTTTTTCAGTAGCTTTTTTATGTTGTTTTTATTTTTATGTATACTTTCCTATCCCTGTTCTTTCCCCTTTTCGCCAAGTCCCAAGTTCATCCTTGTGATACAGGGGAATTTGTTGTTTTCGTCTTGTTCTCAGGCTGTTTAAATAATTTTGGTTTTAGAAATCCTGATTTTGTGTAATTTTAATTTTGTCTTGTAAAATATATTGAAATCCTTTAAATCTTTGTAATAGTGGTACAATATGATTAAATACACATTGATTTCAATTTTTTACTCAAGAGAAAAATGGTGTTCAGATATAACTGTAACTGAGAGGTTATTTAAAAAATAGACAGTTTTCGGCCACAGCTCTGATTTGACGTGTTTATGGTTTTCATACATGGCAGCACAACAGGGTTTTTGGGAGAGGTTTTTTGCTATGTTGAAGCAAAGCATGTATAACCTTAGGTGGTAGTAGTTGTCTCTTGAAAACATAACAAGTAAGTCTACCACTGAGGAATATTTGCATTTCCTACAACTGGAAAATATAGAGAAGTATTGTTGATCCTTTGTACGTTATTACAGTATTTTGTCATAGCACTTTCCTTCTCGTAAGAAAAAAATATTTTTAAAGTTCAGTTTTAGGCAAAAAATCAGGTTTCCTCTTCAGATATTAATAGAAACAGCAGGAGTGGCTTTTTAAAGTCAGTATACGCAAGACTGGTAAACTTAAAAGCTGCAGAGATATTATTTTTTTCATTGCAGATCCCATGGAAGTCTACACCTGGGGAAACAATATAAATTTTACTTTGGGTCATGGTGGTCAACAGGGTAAACATCATCCTGAATTGGTGGACCTTTTTCCTCGGAATGGCGTGTATATCAAACAGGTATTCCGAATGTATTACATGGGCACCTGTCCTGGTTTCTGCTGGGATAGGCTTAATTTTCGTCTATTGCTGTGTTTTGGATTTAAGGTGAGAATAATGTTGACAACGCCTTGATGTTTTGGTTCCTGCTAGATCAATGTTTATACCCCATCCCAGTGCGGTGGAGGTTGAGTGAGCAGCTGTGTGGTTGTTTTCCGTGCCTGCTGGATCAAACCATGACAGCACCTTTTTCTCAGTGAACTTGGGCAGGAGGTGTGAGGGGGAACCACTGCTGAAGATGTTACCAAGTCTAGAAAATTTAAACGGGGGAAAATAAAAAATTGCGTCTGTGGTATTTTGTTGTGTATTTTTGTGTTTGTGTGTGTGTGTGGGTCCTCTTAATCTTTTGTTCCCTCTGTCCCCATGTCTTTCTTACTGATTATTTCTCAGCAAGCAGTTTCATTGACCTGGCAAGCAGCTTAGAGCAGCTCAGGAGTACAAAAGTAGACTTGCTGTATAATATTCTTGCTGCTGTATTTTTAATAAATACAAACTGTAGGTCAGTTCAAGTAGGTTAAAGCAATATGTAATAAATTTAAAATAAATATTGTGTGACTTGCTTTGACAGTCCTGTGCTGTATTATTAGTATCTTACTCTTATTTTCATGAACATATCTTTATTAAAACTGCACCTCTTCATAAAGTAGTTTTGGAAGGTGTTTTCAGATTATCCAAGAAAATTAATTTGTCCTATACTGCCTCCTCCCCACCCCTTTTTGCCATTTTTCTTTCAGGTGGTACTCTGCAAATTCCACTCGGTGTTCCTTTCCCACAAAGGTCAAGTTTATACATGTGGACATGGACAAGGAGGTCGCTTGGGTCATGGTGATGAACAAACATGCCTGGTATGTTATTTTATGCCATATTGTGTAGACTAGCATGATGCTTGTTTTATTTCAAACAGCAAGTCTTGACAATGAATTGGCTTCTGTGAGTGTACTTTGAAAACCAGTTTGCTGTTTAAGTGAAGCCCCTTGCTCCTCACCAAATAACAGTAAAAACTCTCCACTTCTCCAGTGCTGCTACTGAGGTGGCAGAGAGCAGAAGAATGTGCATATAAATATCATCTAATTTAAGATAGCTAGATCATAGAATCACAGAATATCCTGTGTTGGAAGGGACCCACAAGGATTTTTGAGTCCAACTCCTGGCTCCACACAGGGCCAGCCAAGTCAGAGCATGTTACTGAGTGCATCATCCAGAATCTTCCTGAACTCAGTCAAGCTCAGTGCTGTGACCACTTCCCTGGGGGATCTGTTCCAGTGCCCGAGCACCCTCTCAGTAAAGAGCCTCTTCCTAATATCCAACCTAAACCTTCCCTGTTGCAGCGCTGTGCTGTTCCTTCAGATTCTATCCCTGTCCACTAAAGAGAAGAGATCGGTGCCTACCCCTTCACTCCCCCTCATCAGGAAGCCATTGACCATGATGAAGTCTCCCCTCAGTGAACAAAGCAAAGGACTTCATCCTCCTCATAAGACTTCCCCTCCAGACCATTCACCATCCTTGCTGCCCTCCTCTGGACACTCTCCAATACTTTTGTGTCCCTCTTGTACTGTGGTGCCCAAACCTGCACACAGTACTCAAGGTGAGGCAGCACCAGCGCAGTGTAGATACTATGATCAAACTTCTGTGTTATGTCCGAGTTGTAAAGACGAGCTGATGCCAGGTAAGTGGGAGCAAACGGGTTTTGCCTGGGCTAGCTTATTAAATACGTTTGTGGTTCCATCTGATGAATCTCTAGGCTGGCGCAAAGCAGCAGCACAATGGAGCTGGAGTGGCATGAAAGGCCGTGGTAGGGTTGCTTCTTACCAGACTTGCACAGTTTTTAAGTGAAAGCTCACCTATCCTTTTTGGTTGAATAGTACATTGTTGCAATATGCAAAACCAGAATTTGAAGACTAAGGTATGGTGACAAAACAGTTCTTAGAATTTAGTATCTTTTATGCCCACTACCTGTTAGTGTGCCTTTAGTTTGTAACAACAATTTTTTAAAATTTCTAATAGCAACTCTTTGGTGGAACTTGATATTATGTTGCTGGATGTTCAATTGGAGTTAGCCTGGGCTGTTTTCCACACCACCTGACATCATACCCCTGTAAAAGGGGCTGGTTGGGGAGGAACACTGGGGCTGCCTCCAGGGCAGTCTGAGTGTGGCTGGGGTGATCCTTATATTGTGCAGCACTCTGTAATTCTAGAGTTGGTAAGGTACTCTGTGTTATCACCAGGTACGAGTATAATTGACTGTTATTGTTCTACTTTCACGGTGCTTTTGTCAGTAAACTGTCTTTATACTCTGGGAGTGAGTGGCATTGGTGCTCAGCCACTGTTTGGGGCTGAACCACCACAGCCTTATTTCATTCGTTGTGGTAATGATGTTAATGAGTGTATTGTATGTTTGGATACACTTTCATCTGTTGGTCAGTCATGACTGTGTTGGTGCAACTTAGTTTCACAGATGGCCACAGATTAATATAAAACTTTCTTTGTTCTTGTTCAGGTTCCAAGACTTGTTGAAGGCTTATCTGGCCATCATTGCTCCCAGATAGCTGCAGCTAAGGATCATACTGTCGTTTTAACAGAAGAGGGATATGTTTATACCTTTGGTTTAAATACTTTCCATCAATTGGGTATTCTTCCTCCTCCTTCTAACTGCAGTGTTCCCAGACAGGTAAAAGTAACATCTGTCAAAGTGTAGTTGTTTGGCGGTTTTTTTAGCAGAAAGTAAAATGTGAAGATTGTGAAAATAACAAACTTTTTCAGGACAATAAAGTCTAATGTTAGTTAAGATAATATATTGATCTGTGTTATGCATATTGATTTAAATACTTAGCAGTGTCCTGATAAACATCTTAGTTTGTAACCTGAACTGTACTAAAGTTTGTAGTGCTAAGTATCGTACAAGTTGCTAAACCCCATTCCTTCCCCGAATTATTCTGTAGCTGAATTGATGTAGAAGTAATAGATAAGTATTATGTGAGATTCATGCTCTTTGCTCCTTTTGAAACACTGGGTGATGGATCTCGGGGTTTGATGGCTGTGTCCTTTGCTGGGACCACTGTTGATTCTGGAGTCATAATGCTTTGGGAAGAATAGCTACAGGGAAGAGAGAGGATGGGCATCAGCAGCTTTACTATATTTCTATGCTCGATCTGTAGTTTTTTCTTTTTTTTAAAATAAATTTTACAATACATTTTATTGAAAGGAAGCCTCACTTAATGAGTAAAACAGCATTGCACTGTCAGTGTAGGAAAGTATAATAGGCCAAAGTGCAACAGGATAGTGTTTTGGGGTACAGTGGGATGCACTTCAGTAGTGTAACAATAGCTGTGTATCCATCGTATTTGCTTTGATCTTGATTAACTTGATCTGGAAAATCAAGTTAAATTTGAAGTGTGGAATTAGTAGTATAGTGTTCTGCAGTGTGTTTAGGGCATAAGGACTTAGAAGCTGAAACTTTTTTAGGTGGTACTTCTGCAGCACCTGCATTGTCTTTGGCTGCTTCATACATGTCCTGTGGAGTATTGTTCAACATTTTACACATGAAAACAGCCTGAGTAGCTATGGTTCTAGTTCTGTTTGGATAATGAAAAAGGTTTACTACTTTTTTTGGCACTAGGGCAATGGTGCCCCACTTGACAAACTTCTGAAGTAACACTGACTATTAGACAGTATGTGGATTTATACTAATGCTTCATTCTTAATGACTCTAGGAGTGAAATGTTGTCAGAAGTTTGTACATGTGAAATTCAGCTGTTGCTGCTTGATATTAAGATGTACTTTGGATTTGTGCTTAGGTTCAGGCAAAAAACCTGAAAGGTAGAATGGTGATTGGAGTGGCTGCAGGCAGATTCCATACAGTGCTATGGACTAAGGAAGCAGTGTATACCATGGGGCTGAATGGCGGCCAACTAGGTAAGGTAGAAGCATTTTGAAAGTAAAACCCAGCCATTAAAAGATGTTACTTGTACTAAATTTGTCATCATTTTGCAGCAGAGGGCTGGTTTAAGGTTTCTCTTCTCTTTCTATTTTTAAATCTGGTGACATCATCCCTCCATACTTCTTTTGAAGAATATTTTTCATTATAGCCAGGCACGTTCACATTTGGAGATGATGTGAGCTAGCCAAACTTAGCTCTGCTATTTGAACTCTTTGTAATTCTTCTGCCTTGCATATATCTCCTGTGGTCCTGCTACTGAAAGCTTTCAGGAAGCAGAATGTTGCTATTTTATGTTGCACATGACCTACCCTGAGGCATGCCTGTCTCCTGCCAGCAGTCTGGCTGGTACTGCCTTCAGCATCCCTGCCTATGTCCTTCTTTCACCATATACTGTAAACATGCTACTGATAACTTTTTCCATACTAACTTTTGAAACTTAAAAGCTTGCCTGTTTTGAGGATTCTTTTCAATGCCACCATTACCAGAATCTTCTCTTAATTCAGTATTATTCTGAAGTCAAGAAAGAACCTAATGTATTACCAACTACTGAACTTCTTGATTTCTTGTATGAATAGGATATTTTAATTGCTTTTGTCTTTTTAATAAACAGGTATAGCAATACTGGTTTGGATTTGTATTTCCACGGTTCTGTATCTGTGCACAAGCAAAACTGTTAGCTAGCTCTGGTACTTAATCTGCCTCAGTTCTGACAATTTCAGATGCTTTTTTGTGTTCCTATTTAAGATTGCAAAGGTATGTGGAAAAACTTGTATTTGTCAGAGAAGTATTACTAATAAATTTTAATTTATTTTTTTAATGTACCCATCATCTAAGTTTCCTTGTGGTTGCTTGTGTTGTTGAGATTATTCTGGTATGCACATGGCCTGGTGCAGTACCCTACAGAGAGTGATTGGATTTTAAGTGGTACAGTTGTGTCAACCTGTGGTAATGAGCCTTGCCTCTTTATGATGCTTAGACATAGCACTATACTGCCCTATGACAGGGTTGCTTCCAGCTTTAGAGCTGGCTCTCATGCTTGTTCCTGCATATTTGTACCCTGAATCCACTCTGTGGTACAGATGTACGTGCTCACAGAGCAGGGTTATGTTATGTATGAGATTCATTGTCTTAATTTTTTTGATGCAGCAGAGCAGTAATGGTCTGATTTTTAATTTTTTTTTTTAAAATATGTTTTCAGACTTGACACTCCAGCTCCAGCCTTGTCTGTTGTTTCATGTAGCTGCCTGCCTTCATGCTTGTGTGCGTTCGCAGTAATTTGTATGACAAAGTTTTTTGGTATCTTCCAGTGGCTGAAATTATCTGTTGTTCATGCCAATGCAATAATATTTCTGGTGTGTTAAATTGTAATTTGATCAAATAAACGTTCTTTCTTTTGAATCAAAGGCAGTACCATGGCAGAGTCTAATCAATTAAATAGCTTTCTGTTTACAATATGCCTTACTTTGTATTTTGTGTATCAAATCTTGAATGTTTTCTCATGTTTGTTGTGAGCTAACAAGTATGTGTGATCATACTCTGTCTAATCATTTTGAAGATGAATTAAGTAAATACCTAAAAAGTCTTAGAATTTAAAGGTTCTTCAAAGTAGTGTGACAAAGTGTCCATTAAATGCAATCTTTGGAATGGTAAGTAATGTTTTTGGGATGTATTGTGTTTTCTAGGTTATCTGCTGGATCCTAATGGAGAAAAATGTGTAACTGCACCTCGCCAAGTTTCTGCTCTACACCATAAAGATACCTGTGTGTCCTTGGTCTCTGCAAGCGATGGTGCTACAGTATGCGTTACAGAAAGAGGAGACGTTTATTTACTTGCAGACTATCAGTGCAAAAAGATGGCTTCAAAGTATGTGCTACAGTTTCTAATTTGTCATGAAGAGCAATAGGAGATTTTACTTATACTTGGAAGCTATTTTAAAGATATTTTTGTGTATGAAGTAAAGATAATACAATGCTTCCCTGAGGTTATCATTAGCAGTTCTCTCATGAGTTGTCTCTTTAGTTCGTTTGGTTTTGTTACTAGATGAGGCTAAAGTGCAACACTGTTTAACAAAGAATTTTTTAAAAAAACCAAAAACCTAAGAGGAAATACTTTGAGTTGTAGGTTTAAAAATATTGGCAGTGGTATTTTTTTAGTGTGAATTTGTATAAATGCATCTTGGGAGAAGTGTTTAAAGATCTTCTATTTAATTATGTCTATGTTGTGATTTTTAATTCAGTAATCTGGGGTCTAAATTTCCTAAAGTAATGTGTGGATATAGTAAGTAGTAACAGGTAACTTAGGTTGCAAGGTTGGAACACCTTATGTCATCATCTGTTCCGTATGCTAAAACCTGGTGAAGAAACTGGGCCCATGACTCATGAATTTAGAGAATTATTTGATCCTATTCACTCTTAGTTTGCAGTAACAGAAGAGGGAATTAGTATTTATAGTAAAAATTTAGCTTTTTTGCCTAGCTAACTCTCAGACTTTTCAGCTTCACCTCAAATTCTAGCAGTATTTATTGACATGCTGTAATGTAATGATTATATTTCATTTTCTACATGGCTGTAAGTGAAAGTGGTGGCATGTGGAGATATTTAATACTGTGTGTTGTGCTGTTGGACTCATCAACTGGAAAAAGAGAACTTACATGTTTTTGATTAGGTAAAAATGAAAACCCTGAGAGGAAAACAGCCTGCTGGGGTAGGATAGGCCTTTTAATACAAACAACTAAATGAAATTTATACCACTATAAGTTTTGTAATGATGAAGTTCAAAGCTAAATAACTTACTGTTTTTCACTCAGAGAATTTTATGAAGAACCTGTGGATGTGATGTGGCTTAAAAGCAAAGCAAAAATGGCAATCTAATAGTATTTTATTAGCAGTTACGTTAGTAATATCAGTGGGGAGAAACTATACTAAGTGTTGCTACTGCAATTACAATTTGTTTTACTGCTTCTCTAAGTTAAAAGGTAACTGTCATAGAAGCAACATCAATAGGTAATGAGTCAGTGCTAACTTAACCTTTTGTGTTCTTTCAGACAGCTGAACCTTAAAAAAGTTCTTGTTAATGGGGGATACTTGGAATATAAGGTAGATACCGAGCATCTTAAAGAAAATGGAGGTCAGAAGATTTGCATTCTAGCACTGGATGAAGCTGGAAGAGTAAGTTGTGTCCCTAGAAAGCATAATTGTATGGTCAGATGCATACTGATGAATCAGGCTTTAAACATAAGAATTTGACAGGACAAAATCATCCATGGAAAATACCCAGTTCATATCTGTAGAGGGCTTTGTTTTTAAAGGGTTATTGGAAGACTACCAAAGTAATATATGGTAGTTTATTTTCAAATCTCTGACTATCTGATGGCTTTTCAGTACAGGTGTAAACTTCTTTCATATAGTGTGTGTGGTCTGGTTTGTTTTTTGTGGGTGTTCTTGTTTTGGTGTTGTGTCCCTGCTCCCCCCCCCCCCCCCGCCCCCCCGGCGTTTACCCTGTCACCTCTGCTCTCTCCAGAAATAGTTTTAGAAGCAGTCTCTGGACATGGAAGCTTCAAGACCTTTGCTGAAAAGCTTCTGTTCTGTAGATAACATGTCCCTTTTGTTGAAATGTTGCAGCTAAACCTAATGAAGGGATTAGTATTTATAGCTAGATGTATACACGGTGTTGCCTTAGAACTGCAGTACTGTAGTGGATTTATTGTTTCCTTCCCTCATTCTTTCAGAGTAACAGTTTATAGGACCCTTCAAAGTCCCAGCCTTTTCTACATTTGCTAACTGGGAGATCTAAACCTTCAGTGCCATCTAGTGGTGTTTACAAAAAAGTTTTGTTACTGAAATGCCTCATTAAAGGATCTTGAATTGAGCTTATGTAACAAAATAGGGAGCAGTGTGGGTATTTCCTTTTCGTTCCTTGCATTTGACTGATTTATGTTTTGGGATGATCTGACCTGTTTATTAGGTCATCAGTTGTCTTGGAGATTATAAACGTCCAGTTCAGTATTTGTTCATGTGATGCTTAGACAGTAGCATCCGTAGTATTGGTAGTGCCCTTCAACATCTTTGGGATGGTGCTTTAGCAGTAAGAAACTGCTTTGTCTTTCTGCATCAGTGGATCTGTGTCAACCTACACTCTGTATCTTTCCATGCTGAATACTGGCAAATGCTGAGATCTTCAGTGTTTTTAGGCACTGCACATTATGGAGTAAGGAGAGGGATGGGATCTTAATATTTCTGTTTCCTGAATTGTTGCTTCCTGGTGCATTTTGATTGTACTGTCTTGGAGAGTATTGTTTAGCCTATAAAAGGGAAGGATCAAGGAAGGTCTTATTAATGTATGTGTGTACTGAAAGGGAAGATTTAAAGAGCCAGGCTCTTTTCAGCGGTGCTCAGTGACAGAAACAGAGGCAACAGGCACAAACTGAAACCCAGGAGGTTCTGTCTAAGTATCAGGAAACACTTTTTTAGCTGTGAGACTGATCGAGCACTGGCACAGGCTGCCCCTGAGGACTGTGGACTCTCCATCCTCGAGGATACTCAAAAGCTGGCTGGATATTGTCCTGGGCAACTGCCTTTGGGGGGCCCTGCTTGAACAAGGGCTTGGACTACATAACCCCTCCAGAGGTCCCTTTCAGCATCAACCATTCTGTGATTCTGTAGGGCTCAGTAGGAGGGAAAGGTCTTTACTTGTGTTTTATTTGTAATAGATGCTTATAACTCTTCAGGATATAATTTTGAAGATATTTTTTATACGCAGCTTTGAGATGGTATGTTCTGTTGTTTAAAAATTAGTGTGTAATATGTAGCTGCTTTTATATGATACAAGGATTTTCCCTTTCTCTGAAAAAATACTATAGGTGTTTTGCTGGAAGTCATCTAACAACTCCATGAAGCAGTGTCGTTGGGTGTATGGCCGGCAAGTCTTCATGTCTGACGTTGCTTTAAATAGGAATGAAATAATGTTTGTCACACAGGATGGTGAAGCCTTTACAGGGAAGTGGCTGGAGGAAGGGAAAAAAATCTCAGAAAAGAAAGGTTAGCTATGATCTTTTAATGGCTTTTTAAGTACCTCAAGTCTGTATAAAAGTTTAATTGAATCTTAACAGTCTGTAATACTGTTATGTGGTGAGTTTGGGTGAGTTTGTTCTTTGTGGCTGACAGTTAGTAGCATTGACCACTGCTGTTCTCTTTCCTAAGTAATGCTAAGATTTATTTCCTTTGCAGCTTTAGGTTAACCTCCAGGTGGAGATTTCCAAGGAGAATACTTACGAAAAGTGATAATAGCACAAGGGTCCAGTGTAATGATCTTGTCACATACTAGATGCCAAGTCCTAAGAGACTGGCATTGCCAAAAGGAGGAGTATGTACTTGCCTGCACTACAAAGTCTGTGAAACTTTATCAAGTTTCCCAGACCCTTATTTGGGTATAATGCAGGGTTCAGAGCAATTTCCACCTTATTAACTTGGCTGATATTGCTGAGAGTATGTCCTAATGGATTGATTTTCTGCAAGGAAAATACGTGCTTACCAGGGTGAAGATTTTAATTGAACCTGTCAGCTCTGTTCATTTAGGGGTCTTAGAACTCTGTGGATAGAAATTACTTCCAACCTGGGACGTCTTTGAACTTTATAGCTTTATGTTGCAGTTCGTTTTCCTTTGATACAGCTGTAGTTTTCCTTGGCCATTTTTGCATTCTCTGTTGCTTGTTGCATGCTAGTTTTACTCTGTTGCTACTTTTCTTTACACATCATACAGCAGCTGTCTCATCGCAGAGGCGCCAAGTGCATCTTCTTTTTTGCTCTGTTCTGGTGCTGGTATCTTTCTCTAGGCACACTCTTTTTTTTTTTTTTCTCCTTATTGCTGTTCTTTTTTGTGGTTTTAGTATCTTCAAGGAAACTTCAGAATCCAGACCTGTTGACTAGTTGAATGTCTAGTTGATGTTCATTGCTGACTTGTAATGAATGAGAGCTTTCTGTTTTTTAAAAAGTTGTAATGTGTGGTGAATGGTGTTCATGTATTAGGTTATCCAGTGTTTGAAAAATAATCCAGTATTCAGAGAATATCACAGGGCTTTTTTATAGTATTTTGTTAGTTTGGGGATACCCTGTGCTGCTTGTTTCTTTCCGCAAGAGGTTGCATTGAATGTTAGGTGGAGCGTGTTCCCTTATGTGAAGAAGTAGCAAAACAGGCTGTCCAGAGAAGCTGATGCTGCCCAGAGAATCTGATGCTGCCCCCTCCCTGGCATTGTTCAAGGCCATGTTGGATGGGGCTTGGGGCACCCTGGTCTAGTGAGGGTCTCCCCAGCCCGTGTCGGGGAGTGGAAGAAGATGGTCTTTGAGGTCCTTTCCAATCCAAAGCATTGTGTGATTCTCTGAAAACACTTCTGCGTGTTTGGGATTAAGACTTTACATATAGGAGAGGTTTTTTTCTTATGTCTTCCTGCATTTCAGTTAAGTGAGCTGAAATCTTCAGCATAATTTAACCTTAGTCAGTGAGTCCATCAATGGGCTTAAATGCTTTCTGTGTAAGTCAATGCCTTACAAAAAGGCAAGTCATAGATGTTATCTTTGCTATATCAGTTGCATTTTAATTTACTGGACCTTTCTGTGTTTTACTTTAATCTTTTTTTAGCAGACCTTCAGAATTCATGTGATGCATCTTCTGAGCATGATATGAACAGCGCGTATGAAAGAATTCGACTTCAGAAGCTTACTTTTGTCCACCGAGCTGTTAGTATTGCCACTGATCCTAATGGGTGCAATTTTGCTGTTTTACAGTCAGATCCTAAAACAAGGTATGTTTAAAATATCAACAACTGTAACTTTTCTCTTTGTGTGTGGGTCATTGCAATTAAATCATTCTGCTTTGCAAAAACATTTTTGGCTCATACAGGTCACAGTAAACAACGTTTATCCATACTGCTAAAGAATAGCACTGGTTAGTAAACAACTGTGAAGTTACCCAAAAACCTCAGCTTATTTACTTGCATAATTAGTATGGATCATGTTGATTTTTCTATCCAAAGCATTTGCAATGTATTTCTTAATACACTCTGAGGTTTAAGTACTGTAGAAATTCACCCCTTCAACCAATAATCAGAACTTAAATAGAATCAAGCAGTAGATCTTCATTTGTTTGGAAAAAATGTTTAAAGTAGAATGAATAAATGAAATATTGAACCATGTTCTTTGCACTGTCATAGTAGTTTCCAGTGTATCTGATAACTAAGTAAATATTAGCTTTTTTCTTATTGCTTTGAATTGTGATATGAAGTCAGCAAATATTTCTGTTTTCTTGTTGAACTAACGAGGTGAAAATAATTCTGATAATGCATATTTACTGGCTACATTATAAAGACAAAATAGTATGTTTGATATTCTGAAGCTAGACAGATCTCACATGGCTTAATTGCCTAAATGCAATATTGTTCTTTTTGTAAAGATTAGGACAAGAAATGTTGAGTAGTCTAGCGGTGTAGGGGGAAAAAACCCAAAACAAACCAAATGAAAACCTCTTCATTAGACATATTAAGTAAAATTTTACTGAGCTTGTAAATAGTGGGGGTTTTGATGGATTTCATTTTGTTCTAGTCTCTATGAAATTCCAAGTGTGTCGTCATCAAATTTTGGAGAGGATTTTGGCAAGCTGTTAGATGAAACAGATGAAATGGACAGCATCCATGATGTGAGTTTTCAGATTGGTACAAGAACTTACCCTGTACACAAATACATCTTGGCTGTACGCTCTGACTTCTTCAAGAAGCTGTTTGTTTCCAGTGACAACCAGCTAGACACTCCAGATGTCTACCGTAAAGATGAAGATGCTGTTGGATGTGATCTTTATGTAATAGAGAAAGTTCACCCAGATCTGTTTGCATACCTTCTGCAGTTCATATACACTGACACTTGTGATCTTTTGACTCATGGTTATAAACCCAAAATCCCGTATAAAGGAAAATCGGAAGAATATCAAGACACTTTAATTACTAACCTGAGCAAAATGAGTTTTGATGAAAATGTTAATGGAAAATCTGCATTTGAGATTTATAGAAATAATCAAGTGCAAGTCATGAATGAAAAACAGAAGAGCAAATCTAAAAAAGGCAAAGTTGCTGGTGAAGAAGCTAACCTCATAAAAATGTTGCAGAGTGCTGCAAAGAAGTTTGGACTCAGCAATTTAAGTAGCAGGTAGGTGGAAGGAAATGCATTTATTTTCTGTCAAGCTCTTCAGAGTGTTTTTATGTAAGTTGATCTAACTTTAGTTGGTGTAGAAGGCTAGTTGGGGTTGCTAAGTTTGCCTTTTTCTACTTGTTTTGTTGTTCAGGATTATTAAAGTTTACATTGTGTGCTGTAACACATCTCTAAGCAACACCAGTTTGTTTTGATGCTTTTTGCATTCCCTTAGGAAAGCATATATGACCTTTTTGAATAATGTCAGAAGCAGAATTTTGTAGTGTGGTTATGTACTTAAAGCATCATTTTTCAATAGGCTTTTTACATGATAGAAATGTGCTGTTAGCACTTAGTGTATCCTAGA
Organism: Porphyrio hochstetteri; assembly: GCA_020800305.1. Lineage (NCBI taxonomy): Eukaryota > Metazoa > Chordata > Aves > Gruiformes > Rallidae > Porphyrio > Porphyrio hochstetteri. The sequence continues at coordinate 88,559,224 of CM036907.1, forward strand.
ACCTCTTGGACATTTGTATTTAAAACTTCTGTCCTGTGTATCTTTTAAGGCATGAATTCTCTGAGATGTCTGAAGCAATCTGGCTTTCCAGAATAACTGTCATAAAACATCAATACTTGCTTTCTTAGACACAGATGAGTTTTTTGGATTAATGAATTTCTTTCTGTGGTCTGTAAACTACCAGTTTTTCCATAGACAATGAACATACTTAGCATAAAACAGGAGAAAGCAAAGTTAAGTTCCCATTTAACTGAGGCATTTTTAATATTAGGGGTGAAACTAGTGAAATTGAGACCACACATTTCTGTAGAACTGTGTTGCTCAGTTTTGGGGTGGGGATTTTTTCAGCATTTCTCTTTTCCTTTCAAAGAAGAAAATTGCCTTTTTCAGTCAATTTTCTTCACTATATTTTTTTGCAACCACTAAAAGATGTTAACAGAGATGTGAGCCTGCTGCTGAGACTGAGTTCCTAAGTAAAATTTCCATGTTAAAGCACTTTTCCTTTGAAAATATATTGCTTTGTAATCCACCAGCAGCACTCACTGTCTTTACTATCCCATTCACAGGCTTCCTTGATGAATTAGAGTGCTAACGCTGCCTGTGGTGAAACATACATCTCTTTCAAATAGTTTTTTCTGCTCAGATAACTGACCTGTAGCAGTATATATAGCTCCTAGATTTTTGTCCCTGTGGTGTTGGAGTATGGCCTTAACTACAGCAATATAGCTTTCATATAAGATAATAAGATAGATAAGATGTGGGAAGAATGCAAGTGTTATGTATAATGAAGGCTTTCAAGTATCAACTGGCCCTTTGCAGTTTTCTGTGATGAATGATTTTAATCATAATAGTCACAAAATGAATCCACTGAACTGCTGTTACTTTGTGAAACTGTTCTTCATGGTTCAAACTTTATATTAATTGTATTTCTTATTATTAATGTTAATAATTTGCAGGTTGGATGGAGTCAGGTTAGAAAACGGAAAAATTAATGTTGTCAACAAGAAGAATGGGAACAAACCAAAGTTAAATCAGAAGAAATGGTAAACTTTTAAAATCAAGTTTCCTCTACCCCCACGATCTTCCTTTTCTATCATCTCTTAGTTTAACTGTTAAGTGTAGGCTAAGGTTATTAGCTGTACTTTAATCTGGTATGCGCTTGTCTCACAGTAATTTATCTATGAATTAATAATTTGGGATAGATTATGTATGATGTGTTTTGGCTTTTTTGCTGCATGCTAGTGTGTTTTGTGGGTTAACTGTGGTGTGGAATACTAAAGCTAGGAGAAATGTTGTGGATAACCCACTCAAAAGCAGTTTGACTTCTGCAAATATGCTTGCTGTGGCAATAAGATTTCATTGGAAATGTGACAATAAGACTAAGATTGGAAATAACAAATGTATAATTTCTTTTTCTATTTAAGGAAATGTCTGGAATATCTTTTGATTAAAAAAATCATTATGCTTTTATCAAAAGATATTTGGTTTTTAATTCTGTTGGTGTGATAGGGTTGTTCATACTCAAAGGCTTGAATAGCTTGCTTGCCTAGTAAACGCTATATTTTATAAAAGTAGCCTTTTCACAGAATTTGGATGACTTCACTCTTAAAATGCATTGCCAGAGGTTATAGTAGCTACTAATGTAAAAGAAATAAGTAACAGAATAGACCATTAGGATTGATTAAAATTACCCATAATTAATTTGGTCATAGCCATTCTGAAACAGAAATACTTCAACTGGAATTCTGAGAGTTCAGCTTCTGGACAAAAAAATTTTCTTTCATGAAAGTATCTTACCTGACTTTTTAGGTTCATTCTATGTGGTATTATTAAAGTTTAGATGTGTTTTATTGTAAAGGATAAATCCTAACTTGCTAAAGTAAGCATTCATTTGCATAATTTACAACTTGTAGCTCTTCTGAATAATCACGATGCTGATCCTATTAAATATCTTCTAGCTCGTACCTCTGCGATGTGACCCTGAAGTCCTTAGATGGAAAGGAATTCCCCTGTCATAAGTGTGTACTTTGTGCAAGACTTGGTATGTGCGTGCATTTATACATATGTAAAAAATATTTAAGTCATATTGGCTTTTAGTTGAAGTTTTATTGCATCTTGGACTGAAATGCCTTTCTTTACAGATTATTTTCACAGCATGTTAAGCAGCTCATGGATTGAGGTAAGCTTGCCAATAAATGTGTGGTGGTATCTTTTGTTGCATCAAATAAGTGACAACTTTTCAGTTTTCCTAGAGTAACATATCCTAAATACTGGGAGGAAAAGGAAAGGCTGGATTCTTGGATCTTGTTTGCAAGAAAGAAAAGCCCAGATTCTTGGGTGCTCTACATTTGTGCTATTGAGATTGTGTATCAAATGAGAGTAATAAATGTAATAACATATATCCAAAGAATATAACCTTGTTTTAGAGGTTTATTTTGAGCTAGCTCATGGATCTAGAAAAGCTGCTGGACTGTTATTATGGGATTCTGCTTTGGATGAATTTTTGTTTTCTTTCTGGCAAAGATATAATTTAAATAATAAGCAGTATGGACTAGTTTTTTGTGTGTAGTGAGTGAAAGATACAGCAGAATCGAGATTTTAATGTGTAGTGTCTCTAGTTAACCCTTAATAGAGGATATCAAGGACTCTTGCACTTAGTCACCAGCTGCTGCTTTAAAAAACGTAGATCTTTGATTTGTCTTGGTTCCTCCTTGCTAGCTGTGTGTTAATGCCCTGGGTGTTCCTGGGCATCATAATTTCACTAAGTGCCTCTGTTTAAGTATTTGAATACTATTGATAAAGCTTGCTGAAAGAAAGGAAAGGTATAAAGGGAGAAGCATTTTTCAGAGACTGAAACTTGAAGCAGTGTCTAAGAGCTTTCTCAACTTCTCATAGCTTTTTGGTAATGTGTAGATCTAAGAACCTGGCGAAGTACTGGTAGTTCTCTTCATCTGCGTAACAGAACTTTATCTGTCCTCTGAGTTACTGTGCTGCCTTTTCCTCAGTCATTCCTGAGGAAACAAATTTGAAACACTGTGAGACAAGTGATTGTTTTTTTGGTTTTGAAAGTGTCGAACATCCAGTTGTTTTGTTGATTTCTATGTCAGTTGCATGTATTTTATAAGTTAGCTATTATTTCATGAGTAATCTAAATCTTACTAAATCAGGGAGTAAATACTTTGTGAATTAAGTGCTCTAGGTGTTGTATAAAAATCTATAACAGGTTTGTAAACTTCAGATGGGACATAAGGCAGTTCAGTTGCATGTTGTAAATGCATGTTCTAAAATAAATCTTTTAGTATAAAGCTTTGCTTCAGTACCACCTGAAGTAAACCAAAGTTTTTAACCAGTGCTGTTGCATAGACATGAATGGTGACAGTTAGGTTGCTTAATAGTTAGTTTGCTCATACAGAAGCTTTGTCTTAATGGTTAAGATGGTTCTTCAAATGGAGGGTTATCTGAGGACCGTGTTATCTGAGGGATTGACAGTAGTGGCTGCTTTCATTTTATTCTTCCATGGGAACTTGTGATTTCACTAGGTGTTTTACCTTCAGTACTCGCATAGGGGATTCCTGTAGCTCTACTTTTAAACCATTGAGGATCAAGTAATATAATGATAACATTAGAGAAGAGGCTCTGACCTGATGAAATGCTGAACTGTTTTGTGGATCCTTATTCAGAAGTTCGTGCAGGCTTTAATTGCTCTGCTACAACCACTTCTTAATTGAAGAATTGAACAGACTTTATGCAAATGTTTAAATAAATGTTTAACTTTGAAAATTTGGCTCTCAGTCCAAGTCATTTGCTAAATATAATTTTTGTCTTTTGTGTTTTATTCCAAGTATTCAGCTTCTTCACTACTTTTGCTTATTTTTATTTTTTTTTCCTTTTAGGCTTCCTGTTGCTCAGCTCTGGAATTACCAATCCATTCTGACATACTACAGATAATTGTAGATTACCTGTATACAGATGAAGCTCTTGCAATAAAAGGTGCAATTAATGTTTTCAACTTGTGTAGTTCCTGCAATTTCTGTATTTTAAATAGAAATTCAGTGCATAGTATGTTTGCTTTGAAGATTTATGTAGAAAATCCAACCTTTTATGACTCTTACTTTAGATTTTGAGGTGTTAGATGTACCCCAAGCCCCTTTTTGTACCTTTGGTTTGTCAAACTGCAGTTTTCTTTTTCCCTCCTTCTCTTAAAAAATAGTTATGCTCTTCTGTGCTATTCCTTGTACCCTGAAAATCCCATCAAAATGGGATTACAACCCATTACATTTGTCCATAGGTAAAACTGCACTGAAGCTGTATGTGCTATAGCTACTTTTGACTTGCCTGCAGTGTTTACGTGAGGGTTTGTCTTCCAGATTCTCAAAACGTGGAATTCGTATGTAATGTTCTTGTGGTAGCAGACCAGCTTCTTATATCCAGACTCAAAGAAATCTGTGAAGTAGCCATTGCAGAAAAACGTGAGTTCTTCCACTTGTATTGTAAAGGGTTAGAGAATTAAAAATGCTTCATGCCTGTTTCAGCACAGAATTGTTTGCCTATATTCCTTTGCTCTGATTACCTTTGGCTGTTCATTGAATAGCTGTTAGCGGTTGCTTTAGTCTGGGTGATGTTTTAGGAAGCATCATCTTCCATTCCTTACGCTCTTTAATAAAAGGAAAAAAAAGAGGGGGGGGGGAACCAAAAAAACCTCGAACCACCACAGCAAATAAATCAAACTCTCATAAAACCTGTGCTTCATTGAATTCAAACTTCGTGTCTTCAAGACATGATAAAATAAATTCTATGTTGCTATTTCTGTCCTTGCATAATTCTGCTAGTTGTTCTGTTTGACACAGTGCTGTTTCTTGAGGGCCACAAAGACCTGTCTCTCCTCGGTAATACGAAGTGGTGTTCCTTAGTTTCATACAAGAATTCAGCATAAAATTTTTGCTTGACATTTTTTAGTGACTTCTATTTCTCTCTCCCCCACCCTATTACCCATTGGTTTTCTATCTCCTTGCTAAAGAAACGATTGGAGCTTTAAGAACTGCTCATGCTGTATATGAAACTTTCTTTTTCCCCTTTGTTTCGGACTGCCATGTTTCAATATATGGAAACTTGGTAGTGTTTGTGGGTAGGGCCTGTCTATTGTTATGAATCAGGGATTGAGTTCAAACTGCTACAAGGTTATGTGGAGCTTGCAGTAGTTTATGGCTGTTTCAACATTAGCATTTTTTCTAGGCATGGAGAAAGATATGATATCCTTCAGTAACACGGTCATCTTGTGCAGTGTCTTAAAAACTGCATAATATTGCAGCATGTTATCCAAATTAGTTTGCTTTGGGTTTTTTTGCAGTTACTTTAAAGAATGCTGCTGAGCTGTTGGAGTTCTCAGCCATGTATAATGCTGAACAGTTGAAACTGTCCTGCTTGCAGTTCATAGGACTCAATATGGCAGCTTTGCTTGAAGCAAGGTAAGGAGCAAATATGAAACAAGTATGTTTGTGTGCCACCTGTAAAAGTCAAACATCCCAAAAAGGCAAAGGGTTGAAAGATCTAAAAGGAGCATTTAAATGTTAAAATGTTAACTGAATGTTGCTAGTTTGAAGGGAGGCTTGTTTTGGCAAGCAGGAAGAGAGAAACTAACTATCTGTACATACCACGCCAGTTCTGTAGCGCAAAAGCCTGTGTTATAATCTGGCATGAAGAGCCTGAATTAAGCGTAAAAAACCTTTTGTGAATTCAGTGGGCTTTTACATTAGGCCTAATCTTGTTTGGGTTTTGTAACTTGTTTTTGAAGATGCATAATACTGCTGTGGTTTTTTTTGTTGGGGTTTTTTTTGGGGTTTTTGGGATTTTTATGATAGTTACTATACAAATTTAATTTATTTTAATTAGGCTTATTACAGCTGGTGCATTTTCTAAAGAGGATGAGCCTGCCTTTTGGTCATCTCTTTGCTTTAACTATCTGCCTTGATGGCTGAATAAATTAATTACCCTTGCTTTTGACAGTGATTCAGTTAGGGTTCTAAAGAACATATGCTTTGACCTTCCTTATCTTGATGCTTTCGGTCAGGGCTTCAAGTTGCTTCCAGAGTACCTGTCTTCTCAGAGCAAGCCTCATCAACACTGATAGAACTTATTTTCTAGCAAAGAATTAAACCCACAAACACCCCACAACCCAAACAAAAACCCCATCGCTATTATTGGTCCACTCTGTCCACTCCTAGCCCATTTGCCATGCTTCCTTTTCCCTACCAGTTTAGAATTGCTGTGTCACACAATTGCTCTGTTTGTATTGCAGATACAGAAATTCATTCGTATTAGTAATTCTCCTCTTCACATCTTTATAAACAGCCTTTGATTTTGGAGAGAAGAATAAAAATGTAACAGCATTATGTTTTTTTAAATTCAGTTTTGTTTCATCTTAAGCATGGAAAGGATGTGCAACATTCTTAGTATAGTTAAGATGGTATCTACATTTTACTGGAAATCTGAAAGTGTCATTACTGGGTGGCAGGACTTTTAATCTGAGACACCTGAGGCAAACAGAACTTGGCTGTGACAGCTTCTGCAAGGAATGCTCCTCATGTGGGCATAACAGTTCTGGGTTTGGCATAAATGTCAAGGGATGTTGTGGCTGAGTTTTATAAAAGAATGGCCTGGAGTGTTAGATACATGTCAGGAAGACTTGAAAATATGCAGAAATAGGTAAAGTAATGCCCAGTTCATGGTAACTTAAATATATAGGTCTGTATTGGCTGTGGCCTTAAGTAAAAATAGGCTGTCTAAAAGGTTATGAGTTTAATCCCACCATACAAAGACATTGACTAGTTTATATATTTTTCCTAATTTTCTTCCTATTGACTCTTTGACCACAATGAATAGGTAATAACATCCTCAGGTGAGATGCATCTAAAACATTCATTTGAAATTGTTTTAATTAATGTGATTTAAAAAAAATTTTTTAAGCTAGTATGATAAATTTGGGGTTTTTTTTTTAGGACTCTGGATGTCTTAAGTGATGAAGTTGTAAAGGATCTTTCTGTTTATTACAGGAAAATGGTAAGTTGTATAACTTGAGAATATGCTAATTAGGTTTAAAATGAGAACAGGTGAGTAATAAATATGCAGGGCCTGAGATGACAGGCTGAATGTGGAACTGTTAGCTGCTGCTGTTATCGCTCTCATATTTGACTATTCAGTAGCCACTGTTGCAACATTATTGTGTCCTTTAAATTAATGATGCACATTACATGTATTGATGTCTATAATTAAGAATTGTTGAGTGAACAAACATAAGCAAAACCAATAGAAAATAATACCTCTGTTGCTTAAAATAACTCTCCATCTGTTTTGCTTAAAGATGTAACCTAAGTTTTTAATCTGATTAAATAATTATTTGCTCTGTAAAAAACATTTAAGATGGCAGTTGATTTTGGTCCTTTTACAAGAGATGTTATATTTGCTACCACACAACTTAAGAGAAAGTTAGTGTAACAGCTTTTACAACTACAGATTCCAGCTATGGTCAGGAGAGTAATTACTCCATATCCAGATGGACCTGACATAAGTTCTTTTGAGCCTGAAGATGGAGAGAACTTTGTCTTTTTAAGAGAAGAAATGAACACGGAACAAAATTCTCAGTAAGTATTCTTATCAACATTTTTAAGTAGGTGAGCTGTATATGGCATTTACCCCTTTGGATGGTGCCTGACTCCATTTGGGTACAGTATTGAAACATTAAAGAAATACAAGAAATGGAGATTTCGGAGAATGTTCTCAGTTCCTTTAAGTATTTTTAAATGTTTCAGAACTTCTTTAAACTAAAAAGTAGCATGCAAGTAAAGATAGCAAAACAAATGTTCACAGTAATGTTTGGAAGTTATGTGTAAGTTACCTATGTATGTATGAGATCAACTGGAGTTCATTGAATTTCACTGAATTAGGAGAAATCAAAAGAGGGAAACCGAGGCTGTTATAGATCTCTGGAAAATAGTGATAACTTACTATTCTTAACAGAGTTGTCATACAAAATAGGAAGTTTTTTAGTGTAAGATTTTAATTTCTCAGTTTAAAGTGGATGCTGCTGTTCAGCTGTAGAATAACAAAACAAGCAACTTCTGTTTAGAAGGTGTTAGAAAATGTGATCTGAACAACTGTAGGTCAGGTTTGTGGATTTCTGTTATTCTGTCTTTAAACATTCGTTCTGAAGATGTAGAGATAGATGAGAGCAGTAGAGCCTGTAAAGTCTTCTCAGGCTAACCCAATATGCTGCTTTTCACCAACACTCAAATAATAAAACTACAATTGCTTTTTTTGGTACAGTTTTTAAACTGTAAATTGGCTATGAAACATTGACTATGACATCACAACTAGGAGATAATTTGATAGGATTGGTAATGCTTCCAATGTGGATACTGAAATATGACGTCACTGTGCATATGAGACTTCACCTGTGGTGTTGTGCACTGTTCTGACCACTTAGGTCAAGAAAAGTTATGCTAAAAAAACTAGTACAGATAGGACTAGTAGATCAAGGGAACTGAGAGGCTATTTTAGATTAAATTTCAAGTCTTTCAGTGTTTTTAAAGGCTAGATGATAGCCTTTAAAGCATAGGGTGCTCCAAGGATTAAAAACAAAACCAAGATAATGTAAGGTTACGGTACTGATATAGAAATGAATGTATATGCATATAGTTATTTCACAGAAAGCTTATTAAAGAAGCTTTTTTGAAATAGGGTTAACTGTAGCTGTGATTCATATAGTTCTGGATTTCTAGTAGTTTTCTAAAGTGAAAGATGCCTTTTATTTGGTTCAGCTCTTCCTAATACCATATATAGGAACACAGGACTTTATAGTAACATGACCATATACCTGCTTTATTGTAGTAGTAATATTATTGTGTCGTGGTTTTGCCCCAGCCAAGGGCCGCACCCCACACAGTCGCTTGTACTTTTAAAAGGAAGGGGGAGGGAAAGTTGGGGGAAGGGGAAAAGGGAAGGAAGAAAGGAGGAAAATAAACCACAACCTATAAACCAGAACCACGCAGGTTGGGATAAGGATAGTTTACTAAACAATAACAGAAAACTAGATATAACAATAACATAAGTTTAAAGCACAAAATAGATGAAACTGGTGATACACAATGCAATTTCTCACCAAACCACACAACTCAGGCCGCACAGCTTAGAGCCCGTCCCGGACAACCCGACCGCCCCAGAAACTGCACGTCCTGGCGTTGTCTCCCCCTCTTCCCCCCAGTCCCCCCTTATACCGAACATGACGTAACTGGTATGGAATATCCTCTTTGGCCAATTTGGATCACCTGTCCTGGCTGCGTCCCCTCCTTTCTCACTAGTAAGGAAGTATGCAGAGCTGAGAAAGGTCCTTGATTGCCCGGCAACAAATCGGAAAACATCAGGGTGCTATCAGCACTATTCTCATGCTAACACCCAAACATGGCATTCCATCCACTGCTAAAAAAAAGTTTAACTCCATCATAGCTGAAACCAGGACATTGTGCTGGCAATATTTCTGGTGGGGACAAATGACACCAACTGTGGAGTTTGACCTTCACTAATTTAGGAGAAATTAAGAGAGAAAAAAGTGGAGACTTGGCTGCAAGTCACAGCAAGCAAACTACATCCATGTGTAGGTGGTTTAACCTGACCTAGGTGGCAGTGCCAGCCTACACAGCTGCTGTATCTTCCTCTGTCTCAGCTGTACTAGATGTGAGACTAGATCTAGATTGGAAAGAATTTTTTCTTTCCCTCCTGGGTTTCCTGTTCTCCATTCCAAATCATTTACTAAACAGCTCTGCTTAAGCAGAGCAGGAACAAGCAGCCGGTGACAGGTGGTGGGATGAGATATTACTGCTTGAAGTATAACCACTGCTGCTGACTGAAAAACTTGATGTTGAAACATTGATGGTTCTGAGGCTCGATTTTTTGGGCTCTAATCCATCTTGGGGTATTTTGGGTTGTTTACATGTGTTGGTTTTCTGTTGTGCTTCTGTATGGCTTTTTGTGTTTTAATAGGGAAGCCCTTTTCAAAAGGGCAAAAACTAAAGCAAAAAAGAAGCCACGAAAACGGTCTGACAGCTCTGGAGGATATAATCTATCAGATATTATTCAGAGTCCAGCCTCTACAGGTTAGTGAGACAAAGGTTCCTTTTACATATAAACAAAGAACAAAGTTTAATATTCGATGCAATTTCTATACTTTAATAAGGAAATGCAAAAATTACTTATTTTCTAGTGAACACTGAATAGTAACGTCTTAAGATTAGGTTTTATTTGAAAAGGTGTTTGTCATATTGAACTTGTGCCCAGAGTTCAGATTCTGTAAAAGCATGTGTTTTATGAACTAAAGTTAATTTATGCTAATGTAGTTTATATTGGCTGTTTTTCTGGAATATAAAAAAGCCTTCTTTAGAAGCCTGGTTGAAGCCTTTGTCTTCAAAAAAAGTATCTTTGTTACTTTCTGAAACTGTATGTTGTGATACCAGAATAAAAACTGGGAGTAATTGTGTTCTGAAAAATTATTTAAAAAAGTCTTAAACTTGCTTAGACTTATTGCAGTCTAGTGTACTGGACTAGGTGAATGTCTGATTACCTTGTACTCATCATGTAGAGTGAATGACTTCTGGGTTTTTTAAAGCATTTTTTACTCCAGTTCTCATGATTTAATAGCTTTACTCTCATTTCTTAGGCTCAGTGAAACTGGATAAAACTAACTCTGTAGAATCACTTCCAGAACTCTTAACATCTGATTCTGAAGGTAGCTACGCAGGGGTAGGCAGCCCCAGAGACTTGCAGTCCCCTGACTTCATGAAAGGATTTCATCCAGAGAAGACTGAGGTTGGATTTCTTTGTTCATAGCAATTTGTTTGTTTGTGTATATCTAGTCCATCAAAAGCAGAGTTTGTGCTTTGGAGAGTTGTCGAGAAGCTGCTGCCCTTAAAATAGAGTAGGTAACTTTAAGTAGTTATTTGTCTGATAAAGTAAATAAAAATGAGTATTCCTTGTTAAATCTTCTAAGGGTAATTTATTCATATGGTAGCATAATAATTTTTATATGCTGTAGTGTTCAGAAAATTTCAAACCGGAAGAGCACTTATGCAAAGTCTTTATTTTGTTTAAAATGCAAAGCAAACTGGAATTTTTGAAGCCAAAAAACCAAAACCAGAAGCTGAAAAACTTCACAAAAATCCTGCTGTTCTCCAACTACTGTAGTTGGACAGAAGAATGGCTCAGGATAACTGAGGCATAAATGGAACAGAGAAATAAGTTTGAGACTTGTGCTGATGTTAATTGCTAAAACTTTAGAAGTTAACATCTCTGAATTTTTCACTGTCACAATGCATGTTTGGACTCGAATGATTCAAGGTGAAGTGTGAAACAAAAACTTTAAAAAGGTATAGCTATCAGACTGAGGGATTCACTATGTTATTGCTGGTTTTGAGGTACCCTTTAAAATCTTTTCACTTACACATGTCATTAAAGTATATAGTATCACTTTTTTTTTTTCCTAAGTGAAAAAATGTGAGAATGTTTATTCAGTATTTTTCTGTCTTTTAGATGAAGGACAAAGCATGCAGTCAGGGTATGAAACCCTCTCAATGTAACAAGGAGATGAAGTCATACAGGGGGTCGTCGGCATTGACACAGTCTGTTCCACAGTCTATTCCCAGTGCCAAAACCAACTCTGCAAGCTCTTCCAATTGGGTAGCAAACAGTTTCAGGTAGAATAACAACTGTGGTGACTACCTAATTTACTGTTCTACACTTGGTGGTGAATGATAATAGTATTTTATTCAGACTAAAAAGTTACATGCTTTTCAAAAGGGTCATAATTGCTTGACACACGAAATAAAGATTTTTGTAATTTAATGAAAGTGCTGAGTTTTTAATTATTCTTTGAGAAAAGCAATAGCTCGTTACCTTTTTAAGTGCTACCAGTCTGGACTTAAAATATCTTTTTTTAGCAGACCTGCTTGGTTAACAATTTGTAGAATACTTGGCTGCTTTTTTTTGTAGAATCAGAATGCTTGAAGCTGTTGGAAGCACCACTGTACTCTGACATTTTTAAGGCATGCCTTTAGATTTAAATGGTTTGTGAAAATCAACACCACAGGTTTAATTGGTATAGCTAATAAAAAAATTATCATTACATTTAGATGTTGCAGTATCTGCAAATGAAAAAGGAGCTGTATTGTGATACTGACATTCTGTCTTGCCTGGTGTCCTGTACCTGAGAGTTGTCCATAAAGGTTGAATAGGGTATAGGGAAATCATATAGCTATAACTTACCACAGTTTTCCCAGGCTCTGTTGGTTTGTGGCTGGCTGGCTTTTTAATAGGGCTGTTACAGCTGTAGAAATTAAAAGTTGTAGCTCTGAAGTCTGTCACTTGGTGAAGAGGGTCCATTAGGAACCCGTATTTTGTCTTGCTATATATTTGTTTAAATGTATTCTATGCAGGGCATTAACACATCCCACAACCAACTCTTTGATCTTCAGACTGGTTGAAAGAAGCTCTGCCTTCATCTGCTTATCTTAATGTTCTTTTCAAATGCATTTTAGAGGATTGTGTGGAAGTGGAATAAACCATGTTTTGTAGGTTTCAATGTCACTGTGCCTTTATGGGTTTCCCTTGTACTGTTTCTTTGCTTTTTGTAATATTGCTTGTGTGATGCTAAGAAAAAGCTGGTAGCACTCTTGGATAGAGCATTTAAAGGATTAATACTGTGGCATATTTGGTTGAACTTCTATGCAGAAGTAGTGACAACAGGGTTTTGTGTGACATCCCAGTTAATTCACTAGTCAATATTTATCAGTTGGGTTTACATACGGAGAGACAAAGGGAATGTTGCTTATATTTTATTTCAAAGACTGTCCTTGAATCTTGTAACACAGCTTAGTTTACAAATGCCTTTAAGTACATGGGTTTTAACTTAGTTTTATGTAAAGCTTGTGAATGTCTAGATTTGGTTCATGTTCATTTCTGAGGAAGTTTAAAATTAGGTCATTTATAAAAAAGAAACCAGTTCCTAAAGTTGGAGAATGTTACTGGTGTTTGTACAGAGCTCTGACTTTGCAGAGTGTTCTGCTTGCCACATGCAGAAGTTTTAATCCTGCTTTTTGAAGAAAGCTCTATTTCAACCTTCATGAAAGAGCTGTGAGCATTGCCTTTCTAATGCTTAGCATGAGCAGCTGACTCCTGGATTTAGGTACCTAACTTTTTTGAACATAGTGAACATAGTTCACATCTTTTTTGTTTCATAGTATAAAAAGTCTTGAAAGTATTTTTATAGTGTGCTCTTAAATATGTATATATTTATAAAAGTTTTGTCAGAAACATTCTATTTGAGGTTTGCCATAATTGAGGAAACGGACATAAATTATACATCCGGTCACTGATCTTGCGTATGATTTAGAGGATTTCAGTGAAGGCTGGAACTGTGGAATGCAAGTAAAAATGAATGCCTTGTAAGGTAACTTTTTATTTTTCATTTAGCCCTGCCAGCCCTCCTGCTATGGATTTAAGAACCATCATGGAACTTGAAGAAAGTATGCAGAAATGTGGAACCACGCCAAAGGCAAATTCAAGGTTGGTAAAAAACCAAGGTCTATAAAAGAAAAGTGTGATAGACCAGCCTATTATGAATTTACTTAGTGGTTCAGGCAGTTCAGAGTTTAAAACAGGCAGAAGAGTCATCCTATTTGCTGTTTGGATGGTTTTGTTTACTTCAGTTTATTATGGTGTTTTTCTGTGAGCATACAGAATTTATCCCTTTGTTTTACTGTAGTCTTTTTTGGTCAACTAGTGCAAAAGCATGTCTTAGCTGTTGAAATGTGAAAGAGAGCTAGAAAACTAGTATCTTACATCCTGTTCTGCTGAGCTTTCCAATTTCCAACCCAAAAGAATTAACTCTTGTCCCTAGCACATGGGAAATTGTTTGTGGACTATCACTCTGATTGATCCTGAATTTTGTTTCTTGTCTCACGTTATTCTTCCTCCAGCACCCACGTGTTGATATTGACAATTCTTCCTCTTACGAAGCAAGGCTCTTTCTTGCCTGCAGGAGCATCTCAAAGACAGAGGGAGAAGGATGTATGCTCACAGGAGGCAGTGGATTAAACCTAGTGTTTCTTAACTGGCATATGGAAGAGAACTGCAGATTGCTTTCATGACCTTTGAAGTATAGCATTCTTGTAAGGCAGAGCTAGGACAGTAGTCCTAGAGCCTAGCAATCAGTTCCTCATTAGGTAGATTCACAAGTCGCAAACAAAACAGCCAATACCGAAGAATCCAAATAACTATCACTACAAATAAAAAGAGAGACTGTATTATGTTGTATACTTTTTATGCATGAATTTTTTTTCTTTAAGGGAGCTTAACTGCTGGCAGTCTCTAGAAGGTCTCAAAATTAGAAAATAGTTTTCATCTGGTTCATCTCTTTTAGAGACTTGCTTCCTGCTCTGCATGTTTTCATTTGTAGACATCTCTGAACAACAGTTCTAAGATGCTTTTTCTGTCACCTTTGATATTCATTGCTCCTCCTTTAGCTCCAGCCATCCAACCCCTTCCCTCTCCCCTGCCCACCGCCCCCTTCCCACCATGGTACCCTTTTGGCACTCTACACAAAGTATTCTGGTTTAGGGAAAAGCAGTATTTCTCAGTTTAATTTGCAAGATTACAAGTGAGTCATCTCAGAATTCTGACACTGATCTTGCCTCTGTCTGCAATACCAATTCACAGCAGAATGACGTCTCATGGAATCAAGCTTTCTCAGAAGCAAAGGAAAATGATTGCCTTGGCAGCAAAAGATAATGGATCAGTAACTAGCAGCACGGAACCTACTACACTAACAACCGCACCAGCCCCACCTTTGAAAGTTGCAAAATTAGGGAATGCATGGTATGTTATAAATGAAATCTTGCTTCTTTGGACGGTTTTTACATTGAATCATCTCTTAGAAACAGTTTCTTAAACTGAAGTATTTGTATCTACATTTGGTAGTAATCTAGAAATTGAAAGGGTGCAGGGAAATGCAGTGGGTGCAGTTCAGCGGTTCCTTGAAACTTCGCTCTAGTGAGTCAGAAGACTGCGTCCCATCTGGTTCTTCAGTGTGTGTGTTGTGGTGTTTGCAGCTGGTATCAAAGCAAAGTATAGAAGAAAAGTTGAGTACAAGCTCTGAAACTTAGGAAGAGCTTACTGAAAACTGTTCTGAATGCTATTTTTTTCTATTTTAACATGTAAAGAAAAATGTTAGTTAGCCCTTCCCAGGAAAAAGGCCTGGTGTGACTATTTTTCAGGGCCCGGAAAGGATCATATCAGTCTGGTGTGAAATGGGCAGTTGTTCAGTCAGTTCAAGGTAGTGTGGCATGACACTTCCTTAAGGTAGTGATTCTGACAGTGAGGGCTGGGATTACTCCAATAGTCAGTGAAAACAGGGACAAGAAGTCTTCTCTTTAGGCATCTCTATATCATGCGTTGATTCTAACTGGAAAAAAATGGTTTATATGCTGTGTATTTCCAGTGTCTAGCTTATGAGTTATAGTGCTGTGTTACTACAGTATTTATAAAAATGATCTGCCTAGGATACTTTGCTTTTAAAAATAACCACCACACAATATTTCAAGTGAATCTAAGAAAAGTTTGAACTCTTGTGTTTTGATTTATACAAGCAGGACTTCTCAATTTGTTTTTGACCATGTATAGCTAATACCAAAATATAGGGTCTCATTTATTCCTCCAGCCTTTAGTGTTATTCTGATACAGCACTGGGTAAAGCCAACAATTTTGTCTTAAAGAGAAAATAGGATGAGTTGCTTTGCTCCTAAAGATTCAGTCTGCCTGTCCTCTGAACTGTAATTGAGATCTTGACGGAGAGAGAAACAAAGCTTGCAAGATGTATCATCTGAATTCTAATGAATAGATGGATTTCAGAATCCTTAATGCTGATCCTCTGAAATGCTCCAAAGATCACACTACCTGCTTTACACAGGTGACCCTGCAGGTCAAGCAGCAAGTTAGTTAAATTTGACTTAGCTATTGAAGGTGTCATGGCTTAAAATTTGCTGGAAGAGCCTGATGGTTGAATCAGATGGCAACCAACACAGAAAATACTGAGTTGTGCTATCCTTTTATTACATTAAAAATAGTAGATGGAATATTATTTTACTACTAAGTTATGAATTTAAAAATATGTAACCGAACTTCTACAGTGAGGATGTAAAGTGTCTTACATATGCAACTTACACGGGCTCATTTACATGCTAATTTTACATATGGAAGCTCTGTGGAAGCCATGCTCCCGTGTACTACCCGATGGGTGCCCAAGAGGGGTGTTCATGCTGATGCAGGAGGATGGCTGCAGCTGGCTGGGGGGGACCACAAATGTGGTGGACCAGGGCCTGCGTGAGTCAACCCTTTTCCTCAGGCACTCAGTCAGGGGCATGTCAGTGGTCACAAGGAATTCTTCTCTGGAGTCTTCAAAGAAACTTCCCCAGACCTGCCAGTGCTGGGGTTTGGGTTGATGTTAGGGATCAGAGGGTAGGCATTTCATGGGTATTTTTAACAAGTCATCTTAACTCATCATCAGTTGACTTCCTTTCTTTTTTTACTAAACATCTTCAAGCTGTAATTGTATATACTTGTCTCTGACAGACTTTGGGTATCAAGGGAAGGGGCTATGAGAACTCCTCTGCAGGGGGATGCTTGTGTAGGGTCTGTCTTTCTCCAGCCTGGTCTTTCCCGTCTCCCCTTTGTACACAACTTTTAGATACAAGAAGGCCTGAAGTAGGTTTCAAAGAACATTGTATAACTTACCTAATTCGCTGGGCTTCTTCATAAAATTTTGTTGTTCCTGAAGTCTTTATTTTTCAGTGTAAGATAAATGGCTCTTTAGATGTGCTTAAGTCAGTCAGTACAACTAATGAGCTAGATGCCTCTAGTTAAATGATTATGGGAAATAAGATTTTAAGAGGAGCTCTCATAAAAGGCATATAAAAATGCAGGGCATAACTTCCTCCTGACTTCTGAGTAATTTGATTTTTCATGCTTTTTATCAACTTTGTTAGATAAGTTTTTACTTCTTGGGTGTTGTTTAATTTTAAACTGTCAACTGCCTCTGAACTGTTCCTTGCATGTAAAAAGCAAGTATGGACTGATTTTTAATCTGCTTAGATAACTGTCTCCAGAAAGTATATTGTGCTTTTAAGGTTCTGATTAAACAGTTTTTGAAAGTAGCTGGGCAGTACTGTGTTACACAAACCATCTTAAGCGGACAGGCCAGGGTATACTTCAGGAGGATGGAATCCAGTCTAATGCTCGTGTGGTCACCATGCATGGTTCTGTGCGTTCCTCTGGCTGCTGATATGGAAAATGCCAGTAGCTCAAGAGTTCAAGCAACCAGTGGGAGGTATATGGATATTTAAAATTATGCTTAGCTTCTGGAAGAGAGCATTTGTTGAATAAACTTTAGATGCTTTAGGAAAGCCATCAGTTATTTGATTGACCTTGCTAGTTATTCAAAGAATTTTTGTATGTAAGATAGAATGGTGTTACTCATCTCTTCTAATATTGTATCTGCAAAGTTATACTCTGTAAATTCACAAAGGACTGCTAGAGAGCGTTTGGCAATAGACCCAGCTTTCCACGCATGCAGTATAGTCAAAGCCATACAACTTGTGTTCCCATGAAATAAGATATTCATCTTGGATGTGCAGTGAGCACACTTTGCCAGGAGGGTGTGGGACCTTCCGGCTCTTTTCTCGGTTGACTGAAAGACAGAGTCTGTCCTACACGTGTCCTACCTTTTCCATCAAAAGAAACCTCCAGTTTCATAGTTAAGGGGGAGGACTGAACCTATGCTTCCTCCCTTGAATAAAAATGGGAATTAGAAGGGCAGGTAACCAGACTAGTGATACTTTGAGAGTGTATCATGCAAGAAGTTAGGTGTTAGTTCTCCAAATCTACTTTAATTGAGGGAGGAGGGACGGAGGTTGTTTATCTGTTGTTTGGGTTTTGGGGCTTTAAGCTTAGGAGAGCCTATGGGTTTTCAAGAGTGGAGGCATAATGAAATTTGAAATGTCTGTTGAGAATGTCTAGGTTGTCAGTATTCCAGTTTATGCCTGGACATCAACAGCTTTTTTGGAACTTTATGCTTTGATGTCTTGAAGTTACAGGTTAGAGAAACTTAGTTATATCCCACTTTTTTAAGAGAAAAAAAAAATAATAGAAATGACAGTGTATCAGGCAGGACAAGCTGGAAGTTAAGAGTTCCAGCTTAAGGAAAACTTGTGCCAGTTTAAGCAAAACCATTTTAAGCCACCAGTAATTCTTTTGGAGGTCCAGAAGCTGAGAAGATTGCAGGATTAAGTTGGGTTGTTTTGTGGTTTGTTTCTGGGTTGGTGGTTTTTTTTTGGGGGGAAGGTATTTTGTTTTTTATTTTGGTGCTGTGCTGCACGTAGATCTGATTGCAGTAGAGAGTCTTCATGAAAACAAGCGGACTACTTAAGTTGTTAGTAGCAAAAGAAGCTTCTGTGACAGGAAATCTCAAGGGAGCCATTTGTCTACCTGATACAGTAAGTTTAGGGAACTTCTGGTCAAACACTTCTCTGTCCTCTTCTCTGCCAGCCTGTAGTAGGAATAGAGGATGTGCAAAATGACTCTGAGCCCCTTCATCTGGAGGTTTCCATTTTGATTTCTATGCCTTCTGTGTTGCTCATGTAATATTAAACAAGAACCCCTGCATAACTGAAGCCCAGGTGGCCTAGCATGGGGCTCAGGCATTATATGTAACTTTCAGATGCTTTTGTGGTAAGATTTCAGATACAGTGTTATGGTGTTTTAATTCCCTTCTGTTTGTTTTCTTCCAGTCTATACCACATAGATGTATTTTGAAAGTCTTTGGCTTCAAATGCTTCCTTCCTTATGGTAGTTGCACAAACAATTTGAGTTGTATAGAAAGCTTGTTTTCATTCAGTAGGGCTTGTAATTGATTGTTTATTTCTTTGCCTGGATAATCAGCAGAGCAATTCTTCCAATATATATTTTGTGTATTTTACCATGAGCGGGACTGCTAGGCTGAGTAAAGTTAAATGTAAGCAAATGCATGAAGGATTAATTCCAAAGCCTTGATGAGTAAGGGAAAGACTATTGGTATCTGCCTTGAATTCTGTAACCAAAAGATCTTTTGGATCAGAAAGCATTCAGTACAGCTATGATGTTAAATTGTTCTTTTCTTCTACCGGTTTATTTTTGACAGATAATATGCAGGCTTTAGCTTGGTAACAATGCACATTATACTTAGGTTTCTTCTTTTACTTGCCCATCATTTTTATGAATTTCAGTGCAGATTAAGTGATTTATAGAGCATCCAGTATGTATGAGTAATTCATTCAGTATCTTATCAGCTATACTGGACTTTTGTGTTGGTAAATGAACAAAAGTATTAGAGCGTTGTGTGAGTTACGAGAATACATTTCAAGGAATAATACTGTTAGAAAAGGTACAGCTTGCTTGAGACAGGTTGTCTGTGAAAACAAAACTGCTTTTTAAGAGGATGAGTTGGGGTAAATAGATGGAGGGGTGGTTTTTAGGTTTGGGTGGTTTTGTTTTCTTTCTAACGAGATTTCCATACTACTGGTTTGTTCTGGTCTCAAAACTATTTATTTTCTTATGTTTACCTGTTTGATCCATAATGACTTACTTCAGCGAATGGGACCTAGCAGGCATAATAGTGAGATACAAAAGCCAAGTAATACTGTATTTTTATTTTTAAGGCCCTCTGTGCTGTATAAATTGTAGAACAATATGGAGTTTTGGAACATGCAAGTATAAAATAAGTTGTTGAGGTTGGCTTTTTTTGTTTAGGTCATCTTCATTACATTCTGCTTTGCCAAAGTCATTCCGTGATCTTGTAATGGAAGAAGAAAAATGTATGAGTGCAAATAATTCACCTGGTACTGGTATCAAAAGAGCTGGATATAAAGGAACTGAGGATTCATCAGTCCAAAACACCATAAGGTAAAAGAACAGTCTTTCCTGATTGATCAACTGTTATACAAGAATCACAATAACCTGTTTAAATTCTTCTGAAATAAGAAAGGATAAAATGTCTTTTTTTAAAAAAGTAATCTGGTATGCATTCTTTTAACAATTCTGTTGATAGGATTTTATAAACAATTTTATGAAGAGAATACTCTGACTAGAAAGCTCAAAGACGAAAGCAATTTAATGCCACTGCTGATATTTTGTTTGGGATTCAAAGTTTGTGTCTGTATATATGAACACGTGTGTATGTGTGTGTATATGAACATAAACACAGCAGGCTCTCAACAAAATGCATACCTGTGTGTACACTTGTGTATGTATATGTAAAAATAGTGAACCTGAGTTTTCTAACTTGCATAGAAAGAAGATATTCTTTAGCATTCGGATAAGACATGTATGAAACAGACTTTGCTTAGGAGTATTTCTGTGTAACCACTGAGTAGATAAAATCAGTTTATTCAAACACAGTTCTGGCATTTCCTGATCTGAGGGTTTTTACAAGCTGACCTTGTTTAGGTGCAGTTTTTCACGGATGAAGATGGCTTACTGAAATATTGATGCATTGGCTATATCTGTGTATTGTAACTTACTGGGGAATTACAATTCTAAGGGCAAAAATAACTTTTGAGGTACACATGAATTGTGTATCTAGTTATTAAGACAATATTGTTCTTTGCTCAAACTTTTTTAGCCACACATTCTCTTGCTACCTCCAGTAAACCTCTGTTTTTTGGTTTAAAATAACCCCAAGTGGAGGAAAGAAATCTCATTCTTATTCCTAAGTATGACTGAGTAGCCCACCCACCTATGTCTCTTCCTCCTGTTATCATAATTTTGCATGCTGTGCATTTTGAAAGTCCTGAAAACCTTACAGGCTTTCCCACCCACTGTCTGGAAGCAGCCCTGGTCAGCTGCCTCATGGTGGTAAGGGAACCAAGCGTTGACAGCAGGACTAACTGGACAGTGGCCTCCCTGGCAAGGGCAGAGCCCTGCTGTGCTGGAGTGAGGTGATCAGGGCAGCTCCATGATGGAAAGGGGGATGAGCTGCAGACAGATCCACTGGGATGAGGCAGGGCTGAGGTCGAACCTGCAAGTCAAATCAGGGTCAGGTACAGCAAGGCTGGGCTTGGGCATAGCTGCAGCATAGCTCAGGAAAGGGCTGAGGCTGAGGAACTGAGCTTAAATGCAGCTCCTGAGTGAAGAGGAGGAGCCTTTGCACAGCTCTTCCTTACGTCTCAACTCTGTTCATAGCAGCCTGACTCAAGGTTACAGAGCTGTGCTGAGGAAGAGGAGCTTGCAGAGCCTGTTTATGCACAGGGAGCTGTGACTCTGAGTTTTTCTTATGAACGCTTGTTCCATCCTCTTCCAAAAACTGTCCACTCCATAAAGAAAAGAAAGTTCTGCTGGGCCTCACTCTTAGTTTCTATACAAGCTGAGCAACTGGTAGATAAAGACCAAATTGAGGGTAGAAAATAGGAACATTGTGTGTTGGATGGTGTTAGAGAGGTAGGGGGATTTGGAGTGGGGGAGCTGTACGCCATTCTTCAGGAACAGAGGAGTAGAGCTGAAGTTACCGTGGGGAGTGGTAGTGTAAGGACATGAATCACAAATCTTCAGAAAACCAGGTATCATTAACTTTGTTGCAAGCAAAGTAATAAAGTTTTTTGTCATATGGGATGTGGCAAGGACTGGTAATAAGGGAATTAGCACTAGATACGATTATTAGCTTTGTCACACCTACTCTGTGATCTTTATAAAGTCATTTCTTTTCCTTTTGTGTTGCTCTATTTCGTCTGTGCGGTCTGGCCAGTCTGCACGCTCCCAAAGTGCATTATTTGAGCTGAATCCAGGTCTAATAAGTTAGCTGTCTGAAAATGATACATTAAGCTAGTGGGAGCCTAGATGACTAGATTGACTATAATCAGTTGGAAAAGACAGCACTTCCCGAGCTATTTCAGGTTGTTTTGAATGGTGTCTGAAGATGCTTATTTCTCTCTATTAGGTATAAAGTGCCTGGGTGACTAGATCATCCATCTGAAAGTTAGGAGTTGAGTTTCTAGTTTGGGGTCATTTTATTCTTTGACTACATAGTTCCTGTCACAGTAGGCTCTGATTTTTGCCTGTGGCATTCAAGGGCTATTTCTGTGAAGATTAAGTATCCCCACCCTTACCTCCCCTTCTTTCAGAGAAGGAAATTGCACATGTATAGAGCATAAGCAGTCCTCATCTCTGATGTCAGAGTCACTGATGGGAGGCTAAAGATACTTACATGGCTACTCTTCTGCTTTGTCTTTTTCCTTTTGATAATCTGTGCAGTAATTAAATTGACAATTTTCTTCAGTTTCTAGATGAAGTTTTTTGGTGGTTGCATAAACACTCTCTTTTTGTATATTGTCACCTTCCAGTTTATGCAACCCAGAAATTTTCCGTAGATGAACCGTGTCGTGACTGTGAAGATGTGAACTGAACTCAGTCCAGGGGCAGATCAGCCCAAAAGCTGGGCTGTGTGGATGAGGGCTGCTTTGTTTCCAGGGATAGCTTGGCCTTGGGAGTTGTGCTGTGCAGCTGTGCATGTGTAAGTCCTAGTCCAAGCTAAAAACATAGGCCTGCCATGACTTAACTTTGTTGTGGCAGCCTGGGTTGTCTTTACTGTGTTACTCCAGGGAGCAGTGAAGAGTCTTAGTGGAAACTAGTCTCTGTGGCTTTGCGTGGGAATGGCCTAGTTCTGGCATGGCTAATAATGAGCTAATAAGTACTACATGACTCAAATGGTACAGCAAAACCCAAGAGGTTCTGCAGAAGACCAGGCTTTGTGTTCCTTTTCCGAGAGCAGTCATTAGATCAGGGAGGCAGTGGAACTGAACTGGCCTCAGATGACAAATCTTCAGTAAACACTGGGGAGCTGAGTGCTGGGACATCTTGGTGGCTGTGCAGGAGTCATTCAAGTTCAGCCAACTGAGATAATCAGGTTGTTTATTACTGATGATACTTGGCTATGGTCTTTTTTTTTTTGCATGCAGAGCCACTTTTGTCTCTGCATCAGTCTTTAATTTTCAAGAATTCCAGGTTTCCAAGCTCTGTCTCTTTGAGGCTTTTTTCAGTTTTTCTGTACATGCTAGCTTCCCATTTCCCGTCTGTTCAATTTCTCCTAGCTATTTGGATGCCAGCTGAAGAATTAATCTAGCATGTTGAAATATCTGCAGTTGATTTAATATCTGGACTGGTGTCTTGCTAGCAAAAAACCACAGATGTACATATGTACAAACAGCTTCCAAATATCTGAAATACTTCCTAGAATTTAAAGCCATGTTTAAATTGAGGGAGATGACACAGGTATTTAAACTTATCTCTTAAGTGATGACTGAAGTGTGCTATGACACTGGGACTATGAGTTAGAGTGTTTGGAAGTTTCTGTTGTGGTTTTTTTGGTGGTGTTAGAAGGTTTTTTGTTTGTTTATTTAGAATTCTTACCTGGAAAGAACTCTTTATCTGTACTGAAACAGATTTAAGTATAACAGTCTACTTGGATTCATTTCTAGTAGTGCTGTGAATTCTTTGAATTGTGAGAGAGAAATGGGCTGGATAGGTGTTGGTTTCTGTCAGACCTGCAGGAGGGTGAGCATTACTAAAACAGGTGGAAAAAGAGATAAAGTTGAGAGAGGACACTAGAGTTAGGGCATTTAAGAGGTGGTACAAACATGCTTTTAATTAAACCAGCAAGCAAAAACCTGCCTTCATCTCTTCTCCTTCCTTTTCTCTGGTTCTTTTCTGCTTTTTATGATGTTACTATATTTCTGAAGTGCAGTAAAAACTGGAAGCTGATTTATCTGGTCTTCAGCTAAAAAGTTGCCCCCTGCTGTTGAAATCCTAGAATAATTTAGATTCTCTAGTTCACCTTCTTTCTCAAACGAGATCATGTTGCTCAGGGCCTGGTCCAGTTGAGTTATACCCCAGCCTTTCTGAGCTGCTCCAGACCCTGGTGGTCCTCTGCTGGACTTGTTCCAACCTGGCAGCATCCTTCTTGTATTGAGGAGCCTGAAACTGGGTGTGATACTCTGTATGTAGGCTAACAGATACAGCACAGAGGGGAAGAGTCTCTGGCTCTGACTGCCTGGCTACTTTCTTGCCAGTACAGCCCAGTATGCAGTTTGCTGCAAGGACACCTACTGATTCTACTTGAGCGTGCTGCTAAGCATGACTCTGCAGGTCCTTCTCTGCAGAGCTGCTTTCTAGCCAGTCAGCCCCTGGCCCCTATGGCTTTGTGGGGCTATTCTCTTCCAAATACAGGACTTTGCAGTTGCCTTTGACATTCATGAGTTCTTGTTTGCTTGTTTTTCCAGCCTCTTGAGGGCCTTTTGAATGGCAGCCTGGTATCCAGAATGTGGACTGTGCACCCTTCCCATCCATCTGTGGCCTTGCTCAGAGTGCACTGCCTCCTACCAAAGATGCCAAACAGGATTGGTCCCAGAATCGGTCCCTGAGGACCACCACTAGTGCTTGGTTTCCAGCTGGACCTTGTGCAGCTAATCCACAACCCCTGGGGGCCTCCAATCCAGTCCATTTTCCACCCATTGAGTAGTCTATTTACTCAGTCCATATTTTTCAGACTGAGTGTAAGGATATAACAGAACATGTTGAAGGTCTTACTGAAGCCAGAGAACATGACATCCACTGCTCTCTGCTTGTCTGCAGGGCCTGTCATCCTATCACGGAAGGCAGTCACTTTGATTGTACACAGTTTGGCTTGTGTCATAAATCCATGCTGGCTGTTCTCAGTCATTGTCTTGTCTCATGTGTGCTCAGAAATTACTTATAGAAAGATTCGCTCCACAACCTTCCCCAGGATTGAGGTGACTGATCAATCTGTGGTTCCCCATATTCTCCTCCTTGAAAATGGTTATAGCATTTAACTTTTTCTAGTCATCAGGAAACTTCTCTAGTTGGTTGGTTTGTTCTTCTTTTTGATAATATGGAAGCTCTGCTTTTTGTCCTACACATCCTTTGGTTGTTTCAGCTCTACCTGAGCCTTGTCTTTTTACTTCTGTGTACAGTGACAGTTGTAATATTTTGATTTTTCTCTGGTGCAGATGTCCTTGCTTCCACTGTTTATATGTGTCCTTTTTGAATTTGAAGTCCATCTAAAGTTGCTTGTTTATTCCTGTCAACCTTCTGCCATGCCTGCTTGACTTTAAGGACATTTAAACAGTCTGGTGTTATGTTTGAAGAAGGTTGTCCTTGTATATCAGAAATCAGTCTAGATATGTTTCTGAAGTGTAGTCATTCTCTCCAATTTCCTTTGCAAGGCTAGAAATAATTTTTAGTCATCTCAGAAGATGATTGGTGGAGGACTCAGTTATTCTTCTCTGCATCTATAACAGTTTAGACGTTATTCCTTGAACCTCAGAGACCATAACTGAAAGCACATCCCAATAAACTTCATTCATCGTGGTACATGTTGGCAAAAGTATTTGCATCAAGTGCAAACAGTTCTGGCGATTAGTATGACCAGAACACCCTGGATTCTCCTTTTTCTCATCAAGCTGAAGAACTCCCAGCTTACAGCTACTACAGCCTTCACACAATCTTGTTTCGTGCTTCTGAATTTCCTTTCCCATTGCTTTATTCACTTTTATCCTTTGCTAAATTAATAGTATCTCTTAATATTGTCTATTGGTTCGAGCTTTGCTGCTTATTATGTCCACCAGTGTTAACTCAGTTATGTTTCTTTTAGTTAGTAATGATTTTAGAGAATAAGATAACCCAGCTGTAAAGAGGTTAAGGAATTAGATAGGTGGGAGAGGTATGAGCAACTTATTTAAAAAAATAAATAGCACTTTGAGTCAGTGTCTTCCAGAATTCCCATACTCATTACACTTAGCTGGCATGACCTGCTACATTTCTTAAATAAAGTAAGATTCTCTAACCTGCAATTTGTTTTCTTTTATCAAAGATAAAACAGGAAAAAGAAAAAAAGCCAAAATAGTGATTTTTCTACCCTTTTCCCATTTTAAACTGTTTTCCACCACCTGTGGAAAAAGCATTGTGTATAAATGAGGTCAAAATAAAGAACTGCAGAGATCTAGATACTTAATCTGGAGAAGGGTAACAGCAAGTTTGAACACTCTTGTCATGGAGCTGCTGTTCTGTGTGTCCGTTCTTTCAAAGCTCTGTGATAGAAGTGGTCCTTCAACATCCAGTTTGGAGACTACCACACCTTTTTGGTGTCCTCTCCGCACAGGTTACCATGGGCGGTCCTGCCAGTATCTGATAGGGTCGCAATTATTGAAAAGTGAGGGGAAGGATCATCTTGACTCACAGGAACTTTGTTTTCCTAGTGGAAACATAGAAGCAATATGACCTGGCAGAAGAGGTTATCTGCTGGGTTTGCTTCAGGAGAGTGACCCTGGAAAGCTGAAGTCCAGTGTTACACCCTGGCAGCTGTTGCTGCAGTTCTATACATGCATTTTTCTTGGAGCAGTTAAACTGGTGTTTATTCTCTTCTTTGGGTAGTTGACTGCTTGATGGGCAAAACTCTGTTTTGTGAATTAAAACTGGGCATGGTTCATTTAAATGCTGGTGTTGCTGATGGATGTTGCATTTCAGATTTCTTGAGACCTTGCCCTCATTGCTTAGTGGTAGGAATCATGGTTCTTGTTGTCTTTGGAATTGTGTTCTGGAGAAAATATTCCAGGCAGAGAACTCGGCAGTTCCTGGAATTCTCTCAGCTTTCTATAGATATTTTTTTTCCTCTTTTCCAAGATTTTGTGGCCACTTACTGAAGCCTTAAAGAAAATTGAGACTGATTTATTGAAGTACCAACACTGTTAGTTTTAACAGTGCCATAGAATAATTCAAAAAAGCTTGCTAGCATTTCACAGTATGCGTTAACGATTTTTAGAGTTCTGGAACTTGTAAAAGTTGCCAAAGAAATGTATTAAATAATGTGAGTAGGTCCATCTCTTCTTGCAGATGTGGGATGTTTCTTAAAAAATCTAGTGAAGGCAAACAGTGTACCAAATGTGACTGCTTTTTGCTGACAGGTTAACGTTTTGCAACTGAACAAAATAATGTTTGCTTTGGGAGCTCTTTATTTGTATTTCAGGAATTTATTTTCTTATTTTTTCAATTCTGTTAATTCTAGTCTTATGCTGTTTCTTAAGAATGTAAGAGGTGGTTGCAGGATAGGTACTAGAAGCCCTTAATTTCTGGGTTTATATTTGAGGAAATAACTTACTAGTGCTACTGTAGTACAGGTTCTTTCACAGAAAATGTTTAACTTGAATGTAGGACAGTTTGGGGTTTTTTAAGTGGAATCCATTCATTTTGTATTAGTTGCAAACATTTGTAGTCAATGCTGTTAGTACACAACTCAGTTGACTGTTTTACACGTAAGAAAAAGATGTTAGGAAATGCCAGAATTAATGTCCAAACTGAAGATGCATTAAATTCTGGTAGTCAGAAATGAGCATCAGTGTCTCCTCCTGTCACAGTATCACTCTTGGACAAATTCAGCATTCCTGAAGAAAAGCATTAGGATGTAAAATCCTACTATATGGAATTGCCTCCTTTAAATTTGTACCTCACAGGATGATGTAAGAGAATTCTCTGTCAGTGACTTTCACTCTCCTTTCCTACTTTTTTCCAGGAGCACCACAAGGAGTAACTCAGTTCTGGAAGACCACGTTCTGGACTCTCCACAGCTGGAGAGTCATAAGTAAGTTTGACACAAAAAACAAGCTCCAGTTTCAGTCAGTGTCTTGTGCTGTCTGTGTTCTTGATGTTGCCTTATGTCATTTGGTTTTTTGGTTTTTTGCAGTCCTTGGTTAGCAACATCACCAACTAAATCTCCTGTGATAGCACCTGTCATGTTTTCTGCTATTGTAGAGGAAGAGCTCCAGCAAGAAGCTGCTCTGATTAGGAGCAGAGAGAAACCTTTGGCTTTGATACAGGTAAAATACCAAAACCAACAAAACCCCCCATGCTAAATACTGCAGCTGTAAAGGCAGCACAATGAGCTTCCAATGGCTGTTTGTAGACCAGTTTTTAGGATTAGTTATGTATTTATAGGCATAGCATCATTTACATAATGGTATTAAATACCATTTAATAATAATGTCATATTCTTGTTTGATAAGGTAGGCCTGTCTTCAGATCAAGTTGACTGATTCCATGATTAATACATTTGCAGCATCAGAGAATGGTTGAGGTTGGAAGGAACCCCTGGGAAATTGTCTAATCCAAACCCTCACTCAGAACAGGGTTAACTGAGCAACCTGCTCTAAAGCTGACTCTGGGCAGCTTTTGAATATCTGCAAGGATGGAAACTCTATGGGCTCCCTGGGAAATGTGTTCCAGTATCTAACCACTTCCACACTAAAAAAGATTTTTACATTTAAATGCAATTTTCTGTATTTCAGTCTGTGCTACTTGCTCTTGTTGCTGGGTGCCACCAGGAAGGAGTTTGGATCAGTTGTCTTTGCTGTCTCCCATCAGATACTTACACGCTTTGATAAGGCTTCCCTGAGCCTTCCTTCTCCACACTGAATAACTGGAGTGTTCTTGGTTTCTCCTCCTATGTCAGATGTTCCAAGTACTTAATCGCTCTTGTCTTCCTTCACTGGAGTTTCTCCAGTATGCCTGTGTCTCTCTGGTACTGGGGAGTCCAAAAGTGGACCCAGCACACCAAATGTCTCATCAGTGCTGAGGGGAAGGATCACCTGTGCCAATTTGCTGGCATTGCTGTCCCTTGTAGAGCAGAGGAAGCTGTCAGCTGCCTTTGCCACTTCAGGATGTTGCTGGCTTTTAGTCAACTTGTCTACCAGAACCTCAGATCCTTTTATGCTGCTTCTTCTGGACTTCGCATTTCCTTTTGTTGAACTTCTCCAGCATCTCTGGGTCCCTCAGGGTAGCAGAACAACCCTCTGGTGTGTCAGCCACTTCTGTTTTTTGTATGGTCTGCAGCCTTGCTGAGGATGCATGAGGAATTAAAGATGATGTTAAACAGTACTGGCTGTGGTCTCAACGGCAGTATTGGTGCTGGCCTCTAGCTGGACTTGGTGCTGCTGAACCGGTGACCTCCACAGGTTGTGTTCAGTAGTTCTCAGTCTGTCTCACTGTCCCTTTAGCTAGTCTCTACTTAGGCTTGTGGATGAGGATGTGGGACACAAGTTTTGAAAGACTTGATAAAGTTGGGGTAAGCAGCATCAACTGCTTACTCCTCATCCACCAAGCCAGCCTTCTCACCGTGGAAGGCTACCAACTTTGGTAGGCCTATTTTCCCCTTCATAAATCCATGCTGACTATTCCAAATCACCTTCTTGTTCTCAGCATGTTTGAAAATGACCTTCAGGAGGATTTGCTCTTTCAGTTTCCTAGGGATGAACGTGAGGGTGACTGCTAAGTAGTCAGCCAGATCTTCTTGAAGGTAGGAACGAAATGACATTTGCTTCATTTCTGTCCTGAGGAACCAACCGTTACTGCAACAACCTTTCAGAGATGATTTTTTTTTTTTTAAGAGCAGCCTTGGAATAATATTGGCAGACTCTGATCTCAGGGGCCTGGGATTGCTGAGGGCTGTTCTTAGCACTGAAGACAAAAATTATGAAGTCCCTTTGTTATTCAGCAGTGGGACTCTTCTCCTTGCTGGTGTAGAAGCCTTTCTTGTCCTTCATGTCCCTCACCAGATTCAGCTCCAGGTGGGCTTTGATTTTCACAGTTCTGTTCCTGCATACTTGAGACAGTGTCTCTGTTTTCCTCTTTTGAGACACCTGTCCCTGCTTCCTTTTTAATCGAAGCACAGGATATCCTGAGTTGGAAGGGACCCATAAGGATCATCAGGTTCAACTCCTGGCTCCACACAGGGCTACCCAAGTCAGTGCATGTGACTGAGTGCATGGTCCAGACTCTTCTTGAACTCAGCCAAGCTCAGTGCTGTCACCTCTTCCCTGAGGAGCCTGTTCCAGTGCCCAACCACCCTCTCAGTAAAGAACCTCTTCCTAACATCCAGCCTAAACCTCCCCTGTCACAGCCTCATGCCAAAGAGGAGAGATCAGTGCCTACCCCTTTGCTACCCCTTGTCAGGAAGCCACAGACTGTGTTGAGGTCTCACCTTGGTCTCCTCCAGGCTGAAGAACCCAAGGACTTCAGCCTTTCCTTGTAAGACTTCCCCTTCAGACCCTTCACCATCCTCATTGTCCTCCTCTGGACACTCTCCAATAGTTCCTCTTGTCTTGTGGCACCCAAAACTACACACAGTACTCAATGTGAAGCTGCACCAGCACAGTGTACAGCAGGACAATCACCTCCCTGGCCCGTCTGGAAATGCTGTGCTTGATGCACCCCAGGATACAGTTTGCTCTCCTGGGTGCCTGGGCACACTGCTGGCTCATGTTTACCCTGCTGTCAACCAAGCTCCCAAATCCCTCTCAGTGTGGCTGTCCTCCAGCATCTGATCCCCCCCAGTCTGTATGTTTGAGTTTGATCAGGAGCTGTTTTTTTGGTCCATGCAGACCTCCTGCTGCTCTTGCTTAGCTTCCTGTTCAGTGATCCTTAAAGTCAACCAGCTTTTCTGGACCCCTCAGGGCCATATCCCATTACCTTTTCCAAGCAGATTCCTGAACAGATCAGGCATCTTTTCTGAAGTCCTGGGTTGCTACTCTGTTTGTCTTGTTCCCATCTCTTGGGATCCTGAGCTCCACCATCTCATGGTCACTGCAGCCAAGGCTGCCCACGACCTCATCCCTGATTTGTCTCCCTTTCTTTGTAAGCGTCAGATCCAGCAGAGTTTCCCTTTATCAGCTCCATGATCATCTTCATGTTAGAAAGCTTTCACCACTGCAGACTGCCTGGAGTGCTCGTGCCCTGCTGTGTTGCCTTGCCAGGAGGTAACAGTATGGCTCAAGTTACCTATAAGAAGCAGGACCTGCAGACATGAGTTTTCTTTCAGCTGTCTGACAAAGGGTCTCATCTACTGCTTCTTCCTGATTAGGAGGTCTGTAGCAGATGCGGATTCAGGACCAGGAAAGCCAGTTCATTGTTGTGCTACTGGTGTAAACGTAGAACTGGCACTGATGTACATGTTATGTTTTCCTTCCAGATCGAGGAGTGTGCTATTCAAGATTTATTAATCCACTATGAAGCTTTTGACAACCCTGATGAATTTGTGACTGTTGAAAGGGCTCCGCAGGGACCTATAGCAGCACCTAGGTGGAACAAGCACTAATTTAAGCTCTTCTCAGTCCGTGTTGTACGTGCACTTCTGAAGTTGTAATTCTTGTAACAAGTTGAGCAGGACTGGATGAACAGGAGTCATGTAATTTTTAACATCAGCGTTCAAACTCTGGACATAATAATTGCTAGGTATTTGTTAGAGAGAATGGAAATAATGTGTTCACTGTGTCCTTTACCCACGGTATATATTGTATGTGTGTTTTGAGAGACTTTCTTTAATGGGGCATACTATTAGTAACTTTACATGAAGCTGTAGATTGGAAATGCGTTTGCTAATCTTAAATTGTGAGGGTTTTTTGTTAAATTCACAGGTGGCTGAAAAGCAAGTGCTTGTTTTGTGATTTTAATGTGGAATTGAATGTGCAGAACTATACATCTTTAAAGTTTGGGAAGGGGGAACATATTCTTCAGAGCTTTCTGGCTAATTTGGACTATTGCAAAAAGTTTGTGCTTGAACTTCATGTAAAAGTACAGCTCGATAATGCAGTTTTCCTTAAGTTAACCCGTGTAAGCACTGGTTCTCTGATTGCTGCAGCCAGAATTCTTTACTGTCATGCTCCAGGATGAACCTCTGTGCTGTATCCAAGTGCCCCACGGTTGTCTGCTCTCAGTTCAGTCATGCATGCTTTTTCACTGTTGTGAGGCCAGCCCTTGAGCTGTCGGTTCCGTTGTGAAGTAAAGCACACAGTTGAATAGAACGTGGTGGCACTTAATTAGCTCATCTATAGTCTTATTCTGGTACATATGGTACAGTTTTGGAACTGCTGTGTTTAAGGTGCAGTTCTCTTCTGAAGTGCTGGGGAAATAAAAAAGATCTGTGTGTTCGTTGTTAAAGCTGTAGGGATGAATGCTTGGCTGTGGGATTTGCAAACACCTAACCTTCAAAGATTATTATAGGTGGCTTTTGGTATTGTGTGTTCCAAAGTTCTCTGTGCCTGGTTTAAACAAATTTATATCTCTATATATATAAAAAAAGGAAAAAAAAAAGGTAGCCTTACCTGCAATATTCTGTCTAGTTTGTTTGTGTAGGTGTGTTTGAACTTGTACTTTTCAATAGTGTCAGCATGAACTCTGGAAAACTGGAACTGAGGGAGCTACAGAAGATGAATGTAGAGAATTGATCACTGTGTGATAAGAGTTGAATGTTGAAAAAAAAAAAACCCTCTGTAGATACATCTAATGGTTTCAGGTCAAGCTACACCAAAAAATCCCCCACAAATATTGTAAACAAATGCAATAAACCATAAAATCTTGATTTACACAAAGGTAGTGTACTTTTGTGCTGTCTCTATATAATCAATACTTTAGGTAACTACAGAGTCATCTGAAAGTCTTTCTTTTGTATATGAAACAGGAACTGTGGGTGTTTTGAAGCTACACAGGCAAAGGAAGGCGTAGCT
The DNA here is from genome assembly GCA_020800305.1 of Porphyrio hochstetteri. Lineage (NCBI taxonomy): Eukaryota > Metazoa > Chordata > Aves > Gruiformes > Rallidae > Porphyrio > Porphyrio hochstetteri. Next base: position 88,591,911 of record CM036907.1, read on the forward strand.
TTTAAGTTCTGCTGGTGTTTCATTCACTATACTGATGAGAATGCTTGCAGCAAGTGCTTTACTTGATGCACTGCAGGACTGTGGGGCCTGCTGAAACTCCTGAATTAAAAGAAAGCTTATGTACCATGAGAAGTAGCTATAAAAGCAGTGGGCCTTTCCAGGTGCAAACCCAATTTGTTCTCAAATACAAAATCTTTGTGAAGTTGCTGGCTTGCATTTTGATATTTATTTTTTAGCTTAGGATATGTTGTTTAAAATGTTATTTTCCTGTCATAAGAGGATTCACGTTTCCACAGTGCTGAGGAGCTTGACGACCATTTAAATTCTAAGTTTATTGCTGCATTTTGCTTATGTATTCTCACTGATTATACTCACTATTCACAGAGCAAAGTGAGGGAAGATCAGTGTACTGCTTTTGAGATTGAGAACCTCTTTTCAAACTGTTGTGTTAGAACAGCGTAAGGCTAAAATGCATCACAGAAAGCTGCGTAAGCATACAGATTCCATTTTTATTTAACTTCCTTAAAACTTGGAAAGTAACAGTTTAAAATGCCTGAAGTGTGTTTAAAACATTCAGATTATAGTGGAAACAATTTCTAAATCCCTGGATACACTCGGGATAGCTTAAGGTGCACACAAAAACCCAAACAAAAATCCAGAACAAGGTAGGTCAACAGGTGTGAAAATCTTTCTGTGGAAGTGGTAGAACTTCAAACATTCTTCAGTTGCACACTTTGCTTTCATGGAAAGCTATAATTTCCTAGTAATTTGATGTCAATCTATTTTTTTGGTATAAACTTGACAAGTGCATCATCATCTAGATTGAAAGCATCCTCTGGGGCTTGCCCAGTCGAACCCACCTTGCTCAAGCAGGCTTCTTTGTCCCTGTCCACTCAGGGTTGGAGTTGTCTCCAAGGACAGAGTCCACAAACCCAAGGGGCAATACAATACGTATGACTATCCTCACAGTAAAAAAAGCATTTTTAGATTTGAACAACTTCCTGTAGTTCAGTTTGTGCCCTTCCCTGTCACTGATCACTACTGAGAAGAGTTGCCCTTCATCTTCTTCCCTGCCCTTACACCAGCTACTTACAGATATTGCAGGAATCCCTGAGCTGTCCCCTCTCCAGGCACCACAGCCCTAGCTCTCGGCCTCTCCTCACACTCCAGTTATCTTTGTCATCCTTTGCTGGGCTCTCGGGTTTAGATCAGTGCATACCACGAGTATTATTTTGCTTGATGCCTTCTGAAAAAAACATGTAAGGGTATTTTAAGAGTTTTAAAGCGTGAAAGGTGATAAACAGAATTGTTTGGTAGATCAGTGTTCATCTAGTGAAATGAGTTGAGACTCTGCTCACTTCACTCAGCAGTGAGTGGGTGTCTGCTGGCTTTAATGATCTTTGGCAATGCGCCTGTGGACATTACATTGGCTTTTTCTTTTCAGGGTTTTTCATATGACCTCCTTTGAACTGAGGCCACTTTTTAAAATAATTTTTAATAATCCTACTTTATCAGAATTCCTAAGGCCAAAGAAATAAGTATGTCAACACCTATAGAGGGAGAGAATGGTATAACCATTAATCTGGCTGGAGATCTTATATAGGACAGCTGAGTGAATATTCATGGTGTGATTTCTTCTGGCTGTTCTTCCTCCACAGGGAGGATTTTCTAGGTATTGGAACATTCTAAAATTGTTTTTAAGTGAATCAGAGATATGCTGAAATTATAGCTTGTTACCATCAGGTATCCATACCCAAACTTTGTGTAAAAAGTAACTTCAGATTGTAACTGCCTTTTAGTTCTTCTTTTGCATCTGGTGTGCAGGAGGAGAACACTCAGGCAATGGCACCCAGGAATTCAACCACCTCGTGCATGTGGAAACTTTGCATCAACAGGTGAAACATGGTGGTTTGTAGCTGAACTGCCCGAGTTTGTGGCCTTTCATGTAACACTAAACACTAATTCCCATCTTGGCTCGTTTAGGTTTAACGAGGTCTTGCCATTTCTGGGCTTGGTATCGCCTTTAACTTGCACCAAACCAAGCGTCGCTAAGAAAACCTGTGAAGTCAAGTGTGGAATTTCCAGTTCCTCATGACCATAAAGCAGCATCTCAGAGTTTGCAGTGAAATCAATATTGGGCATATCAGTACATAATTTCAAGGAGTGGATGTTTTATAAGAGGCTGTAAGAAGCACAGAGTAACAAAAGGCTTCTTGTGAAATATTTGTTATCTCAGAGATCAACCAACCAACCTCCAAACCAGGTTCTTTTACAGCAGCATTTTGTCTCTTCTCCCGTTATAATCGCTCATTATCTCAGACTTCAGTCACTTTTCAAAAAATGGAGGGATAAGTAAAGCTGGCAAATGTTTTCACATTAAAACGGAGTCAAAAATGCATCTAATATTTTAATAATGCTGCAGTGTCTTCTGCCCTTGCTGTTACAGTCACCGCATTGAGGTGTTTGAGGAACATGTAACTTTGTGTTATATATTGAAGTGAAAATGCAGGTGACTTTAGTCACTGAGAGGACCCATAATTGCCTCTGTACCCCAAGAGGAGAGGCTGGTGTTAGTGAATAAACTGCCTGTAGAGTATCGTTGGCTGGAATTGCTGCATAAACACAGATTTTTACAGCTTGCCACGGGAAAGCACTGACAAAATACTATTGAATTCCTCACTTAACTTCTGATACAAATCTTGATGATACCTTCCTAACCTTTCTTTTTTTTTAAAATGCATCTTTCTGTCCATGCTTGGTAAGTCAGGTAGCTCCAGGAAATTGTAATTACAGATTGTAAAATGAAAGTGTTCACAAAAGCTCTACCAAAGTGAAATTATGGAACTGTACTTCTCTTTACATGTTGTAGCATTTAAATGATTTTTTCTCCTTTTCTTCCCCCCGCACCCTTTTTTTTTTTTTTTTAAACTAGGGAATTGATACAGACAGTAACTCCTTGAGTTCTCTTTACAGTAGTCAACTTGAGGTATTTACTGATTATTCTGCTAGTAGAATAATGTTCTGCAGCCGCTTAGCAGTCCGAACTTTTTCCCTTGCCTGACAAATTGTTAATAACAACTTTAGGTCAGGACAGAGCAATGGATTGTTAGATCTTTTTCTAATGATGAAGGTAACAGATTTATATTGGAAAAAAGTCACTTTAACCCTTAACCCTTGATTTATACAATGCTGTCAGAGAATGGCATGGGTTTGGTTTTTTTAATACCTTTGCAGTATTGGAAAACTGGTGTTAATGAAGGTACCAGATAACCTCAGAATGGATTCTTCCAAGAAAAGTCTGTAAAACTCCACCAAAAAACTTGTTAGTTTAACTGGAGGGAAAATTCTTCCCTCTAAAATCTGATGTGCTTCATCCTGGTGAAGCGAGATGCCAATGAGGCATCTAAAAGGCAAGTCCCTGCTGTCAGGGTTCTAGCTGTGACAGGCCTCGGTGCTGCTGCAAGGGAAGGGTCCTGCCCTATCTGGCTAGTTTGCACTAGAGTACAGAAACCTCGCTGACCAGTACTGTGTAACCTGAAGCCCTGTTCTTACGGGACTCCTAAGTCTGCAGATGTTTACACTTGATGGGAGCCTTGCAGGTAATATGTCTGTGAACACCCTGGAGGGAATGCTGTGGGCAGGATGAGAAGGGTGGTGCCTGTGACAGCCAAGCTTAGCTCTGTGCCTCAGAGCGTATTATTAGCAAAGCAGCTTTGTAGGCTCTCACCGTGGTGATGCCCAGGGTAAGTTGGGTGTCTGCATCTCTGCTGACAGCGGGCCTGTCCAAAGAGTAAGTCCTGTGCAGTCTTCAACACTACTCTGTTCTCATCCACATTGCTCTCTAGAAGGGTTTCGTCCCGGAGCTGAGGGAAGGTGTGCCCATCAAAGAACATGTTCCATGGTCATTTTGCATTGCTTCTCCTGGCCCAAGCTTCTTTGGGGTTGTTTTGGTTAAAGTAGTAAATACTTGTTCTCCTGGAATGATTTCTGTAGTGTCATTCTAGGTGTCTAACCTTGAGAAAGGACTTTTCCTTTTTTGGAAGGAGTTGTGGAAGACCAGCAAATTCATATGCGTAAAATACGCATTTTAAATGAAAATGCTTTTAGTAATGATGCAGCCAAGGAAATCTCTGAGGTCAGGGAGTCCCTCTAACACCTTGGGTGGGATTATTCTTGGATACGAGGGTGGTACTTGTAACAAACCTAGAAATGTTTTGCGTTCCAAGCAGCTGCTTCCTGCACTACTTTGCATGTCATAGCACATTGCAAACACCACCACCCTGCCCCCATATCTGTAGGAGATCTCGGGTACCTACCTGCCTAAGATCATGCTGCACTAGCACTGGAGCACGAGAAGCTTTGAAGGCCTTGCATGGAGGAGGGGAGTGGACAAACAAAGATCTTCTGGAGGTCAAGCTACCTGTTTTCACTCTTCCACAAAAAATCTGACTTTTTACCCCCCTTTTTTTCTTGTTTTCCTTTTTTACTTCTTTAGTGTGGCCTGTGATTTTTTTTTTTTTTTTTCCTCTTCTCTCACATCATTTGAGTAAGCAAACTGAGAGCCTCAGATCAGGATTAACAGGAACTGACACATGTTGAAGCTTCTTTTGAAGGTCAGCCTTGAAGAATTTACCTGAGTTTATCAAGGTGTTGCTTAAACCACATTTTGTTTCCTGTAATTCGAGTGACTGAAATGCTAACAGTTTTCTGGTTTGATGCAATGTGTTTGGCTTTCAGCTGCGACCTGAAATTAGGCCTCAGGGTCGACACTAGGTGACAAAGCTCCTGTTACAGTCAGTAAAACATTAGGCAATCAAGTCAAGGGAGCATGAAGATGCTGGATTTGGCTCCTGAGGACTGCTTAGTGGGGTTCTCCCTAGGCTCTGGTTCCTGCCTTGGCTCGGTCTCCACCAGCTCTGTTCAAAGCTGAGAAACTTGATGCATGAAGGTGCCTGAACTTACACGTCTCAAGCCTGGGAAAGAGGTGTTAGAACTCCTTGGTTAATGTTTTCATGGGAACACCATCATTTTGTCAACTCCATAAGCTTTGTGGAGGTGCCTTTGGATGGCTTTTATATCAGGATGCTTTTGACTGGAAAATTCCAGTTAAAATCAGGCCCCTCTATAGGATCAGTGATCACAGAATGACAAGGTTGGAAAGAACTTTTAAGACCATTGAGTCCAACCATACCTGTCCTCTGCTAAACCATATCACTAAGCACCTCATCTACCCATCTTTTAAACACATCCAGGGATGGTGACTCAACCACCTCCCTGGGCAGCCTGTTCCATATCCCGACAACTTGTTCAGTGAAGAACTTTTTCCTAACCTCTAATCTGAACCTGCCCTGGTGCAGCTTAAGGCCATAAATAAAGTGATGTCACTGAGTGGGAAGTTGAACAGGGAGCGCAGTGTTCTTCTTCAACCACACCTAAAGATTTTGAGGGGAAATGTGGTCTGAGTTCAGTGATGGTTCAGAACAGATGATCATGCTCTCCTCCTTGATCTCAATTTAAATGAGTTCTTTGCATTTTAAAGCAATTCTACAGACCAATATAGCTTCAGCATTAGGGGTCAATTCTTCCAAGTCTTGCGTGAGATTCGTTTCTTTTCTTCATTTTATTTGTGTGACGGATAAGCAAGCAAGCACACACCCAAAAGCTTTTTTTCTTGTCTCAATATTTGAAGATTTCTTTACTCTTCCCCCTTCCTATCCCTTACAAGTTTATTCCAGGAAAATAGAGAGAATGAAACATCTAAAGCTGGGTTCTCAACTGATTTCTCCTGGTGTTAAACCATTTATACATCTCCGTCTCCTCAAACTGAAGTGCCACTAAATTAGAAGATGAGTCTTCCTCCTTCATCTAGTCATTTCACCATCCTGTTCTGCATAGTTCTGCAGAACCATGTCACATATGTTTGTTGGGCAGCAAACAAGGAAATAGCTGTCTGTCTCGTGGGTTACACAGTTGGAGGTGGGAGGATGCTGGGTGCCCTTTGCTTTGAGCACAGCAGCTCTATCTGCTACGTGAGCCTGGCTATAGTCCCTGTACGGTAGGTGAAGAGGTGGTGAGGATTGCACAAGATTCCTGCTCAGGTCTCGTCAGTCACCGTGATTCACCAGCTGTGACAGCCTCACAGTCTGACTGAGCTTCTAGTGCTATTTTTTGTTTAATCATAGAACACTTTGGGTTGGAAGGGACCTCAAAGATTGCCTAGTTTCAACCCCTGCCATGGGCAACATTACAGGTTTGTTCTGAAGGAAACCCCGCCACCTCTGCTGAATGTTGCTGATGGCAGCACAGCACTTCATTGTGAGAGCCTTGCCCAGGAGGTCTGGTGACACAGTGCCTGGAAATACAGGTGATGTGTTAACCAAAAGAAAGAAATGTAAGGAATGTATGAAATGTAAAGTTGCCTTGTGTTTTCTTCATGCACATTTACAGATGCTTTTGTTTATCCCACCTTTCTGCATGTTTTTCCCTTCTGTTGCAATAATCTTCATCTTTTTTCCCACCGTGTGTGTATTGAGTTGCTTACAAGGCTCATGTTTGTGGGCACCACGAAGGTGGAGTTGAGCTGTAAGGCTGTGAATGCAGCGGGGTTTTCAGGGTCTCATCTTTGTATGGCACAAAGGCTGATACCATCAAAGCTGAGGGGAGGGAGTGTGTGTGTGAGTACCCATAGCTCTTTGTTTGATTAGCTTGTGGTTGTAGAATTGAATTATATTGCACCACATCAGTAAACAGAGTTTTAACGTGTTATCTCTTCTCTCCATCTGTATGTACTGAGTGGTAGTGAACCTTTTCATCTGAACTCTTATCTCTGTGCTTTGCAGATGTTAACAATTAAGCCTCACAGTATTTGTGAGGTACAATAACTGACCTGTTACCCTACATCCAGGCAGTGGCTATCAATGCAGAAGTAATATATCAGTTAGTCTAAGGTTAAGCAGTACATTTATGGTATGTCCTGAAGGAGAATCTAGAAGTGTCTTCTAGTTGCCTAGTCTAGCCCTACGTAGAACCAGCTTTTCTGAGGGCAGCTGTATAGAAATTCCTTTCAAACAGGATTTGTTCCTCTCTTTCTTTCACCCTCTTTCTGAAGCTGCTGGAATGTGCTCCTCTGGGCTGCTGGTTGTTTGGTAACACCTGTTTGTCCCTGTTCTGAAGGGGCTGCAAGTCCTTTACAAGCTGATCAGGTCATATCTCTTGTTTTGTTTCCATGTTCTTGAGCAATTGCTCATCTTGTCAACTAATGTTCTCGTGAAAAGGGCTTGACCTGCTATGGGCAAGTCCACAATGATTACTACCTGTGAGTTTCAGTGTGATGGTTTCACTCTAAATAGGGAAGTGTAACTACTTGAACTGGTGGTGGTGAGTTCCCCAAGGCACACTAATGCAAGGCAGGAGCCGCACTGAGTAGCCTGTGCCATCTGCTTGGAGAAGTGATGGGGCTGGCAGTGAAGTGTCTAAAGGTGAGCTGCAAAGAGAAGGAAAACAAGTTGAAATCACCTGCAGTTTCTTGTTGACAGCACAGAAGTAGTTTCTAGCACACCTTTTATATATTTTCATGCCATTTTTTTTGTGTTACGAGTTCAATCCATCTCTATGCCAAATATTTTGTATTATCCCAGAACTACCAAGATAAGAAAAAAGCAAAGAAAAAGTGAAGACTTTAATCACAGCTTGTGTTAACCTCAGCATTGGTATTTCCTTCCAGGCAATTAACAGGCAACATCTTTCAGCTAACCTGCAATAACAGGCAAGAAGCATCTACTGAGTCTCTAAGACGTCCAATTTTTTTTTTTTTTTTTTACAGCAGAAAGTCACTTTTTGCAACATGTTACAAGTTCCCATTGACACACCTCTGCTAATGCTGCAACACCTTGCTCTGGTATTTCTGTGCCTGTGCAGTAGCCCTCAGTGCAGACTGCATTTCCTGTCCCTGAGCTTGCCGAGCTGTGCCCTTGGCAACTTGGGCTCAGCACAAAAGGGAGTTGGAACTGCAAGTGGCAAAGGCTTTTTTCTGGTTTTGAACATACAGCAACCAAATATTCTCCTATTGTCAGTATTACCTTGATTATGGGTCTTTTTCCTGTCCTTGTTGGTGCACTGCTGTGTCGCTATATTGCAGATGCATTACATTCATGCACAGGCACGCACACGTGTGTACCCACATGCAGACACAGAAATGTACCGGGAATGTTCTAGTTGAGGTCCTGACCTGCTGTAAGCTGAGCCACAGTTAGAAATGCTCTTGGAGGGTAGTGGGCAGCCTTAGAGCCACCACAGGTGGGTAAGAGCAAAATACAGTTGCCATTTGAGATACATGGATAGCTGCTATTCACCCTGCTGTCACGATGGTGCTGAGTAAAATTAGAGTCGCAGAGTGGTTGAGGTTGGAAGTCCCTCAGCTGGAGACTCTCTAGTATGTCCGTGTCTTGTACTGAGGAGCCCAGTGCTGCAGATGTGGTCTCATGCGTGCTGGGTAAAGGGGAAGGATCACTTCCCCTGACCTCCTGGCAACTCTTCCCAGTGCAGCCACCTTTGCCACAAGGCCACGTTGCCGGTTACTGTTCAACTGGGAGTCCCCCCAGGGCCTTTTCTGCAAAGCTGCCTTCCATTCTGTCAGCTCCCATCCTGTCCTAGTGCCTGGGGTTGTTCCACTCCAGGGGCAGGACTTTGTACTTCTCTGTGTTGAACTTCCTGAGGTCCCTGTCAGCCCATTTCTCCAGCCTGTCCAAGTCCCTCTGGATGGCAGCACAACCGCTGCCATCCAGGTGTATCACCAGCTCCTCCCAGTTTCATGCCAGCAGCAGCCTTGCTGAGGGTGCACTCTGCCCCATCATCAGGGAACCTCAAGATGAACTTCTCACTTGTCTGCCAAGTGTGTGAACACTGCTGTGACCTTTGTGGAGGTTTTTTTTTTTTTTTTTTTTTACTGTAAGCTGAGTAATAAAAATGCTATTGCTGGCATTGAAGCCAGAACTGAGGCCTCCAACCTCTCTCTCACCTTGTTTTACCAGCGGTCAGCATAGGGCTGTCTTCTACTGTCTTTCTGTCACATGATGTTCTCAGTCACAACTGACACATCTGTAGTCTAGGGTCACTCTTGGCAATCTAGCTATCTCACTCAAGGAAAATTGACCCTGTGCCTTTGAGCTGTCTAGGAACTTACACAGGGCAAGCTTTTCACTGTGAGTGCTCAGAGGCTGCATTCAGACAGTGAGATCTTTGAAGGGGGATGGCCCTAAATATGGGGAAATGCATGAGTAGAACAGGTAAGTGAACCATAACCAGTACTGCTGGTATTAGTTCATCTGACTCCTTTTCATTTGGTAAGTGTTCCCATTTCTCTTCATTTAGGGACTGTACCACCTTGCCTTTTCCTTGCCCACAGCTTGGATGGGACAGCACTGATGGACCAAAGGGGCCTTTCCTGGTTATATTCATCTGAGACTTCACAGTCTATTTGCCTCCATGTTTCGGAGTTAGAAGATGTAAGAAAGCTGTCAGAGTTTACTTTCTGTTGGTGCACTGCTTGATGGTTTCAGCTGCTTCATGAGTGGGGAAGGAGCTTTATCTGTTCATCAGCTCCCCCCACCTCCAAAGAAAAACAAACAAAAAAATCTAGGCAAAGCTTATAAGGACATATAAATGTAAAGCTGATCAGAGGGCTGGAGCACCTCTCCAGTGAAGACAGGCTGAGAGAATTGTTCAGCCTGGAGAAGAAAAGGCTCTGGACAGATGTTATAGTGGCCTTCCAGTACCTGAAGGGGCCTACAGGAAAGCTGGAGGGGGACTGTTTATCAGGGAGTGTAGTGATAAGACAATAGATCATGGGTTTAAACTAAAGGAGGAGAGATTTAGATTAGATATAAGAAGAAATTCTTCCCTGTGAGGGCAGTGAGGCACTGGCACAGGCTGCCCGGAGAAGCTGATGCTGCCCCCTCCCTGGCAGTGTTCAAGGCCAGGTTGGATGGGGCTTTGGGCAGCCTGGTCTAGTGGAGGGTGTCCCTGCCCATGACAGGGGCTTGGAACTAGATGGGCTTTGGCGTCCCTTCCAATCCAAACTGTTCTGTGATTTTTGTGAGTTGTGGATAGGGAATGTTGACACAGTCACAATTATCCTCAAACTACAGTTTAAAGCAGATTTCCATGTCATTAATTGTATAACCTTATAAAATATGCATTGCTATTGCTGTGATTCTGTGCTTGCAGCAAGGTCTTGACCAGATCTTCAGAAAGCCTTTGTTGCAGGTACAGAAATAGGGAAGTCCAGCAAGGTCTTAAAGTTTTGCTAGCATAAAATATGCTAAATAGGAGAGGAAATTATTTTATGAGCCATTAAAGGCAATCTACTTTGGGTAGGACTCCTTATCAGTACTATTGTGAGATGGGTATCCTGGAGATAAGGAGCAATGAACAGAGGGTTTCTGCATCAGCTATTTTTAGGCAAGGAGAACACAAGTGCCAGATTCAAATTAGGCACCAGTTTGCCAGCAGAAGTATCTGTGCCTTGAATATCCCTAGATAGCACGGCTGCTCCTTCATGTACTCTCTTGTGGTGATGCAGCTGTAATACAATTCAGCTGCGCTACGGTTGTATAGGCAAAGTGTCAACCTTGAGCCTTTGCAGCATTCCTGCCATTCTTCCATTAATTTAATGCATTTTGGATCAGGCTGAGGGGGAGAAAAATAATCAAGTTGCATGTATTTCAATGAATTATGCAAGACTGACTGAAACGCTGCCTTGCAGTAATAACAACACTAACAAGGACTGGGGTAAGGTTGTCTGGTGATATTTTGATAGCAATTATAAATCATATAGTACCAGAAATCTTGCTTGAATAGAAAGGGGAAAAAATAGAATTATTTCCTCATTAAACCATTTAATGTTCTTGGTCCCTTGACATGGAGGTTGCTCCTAGACACTGCTATGGAGGTATATGCAGCTAAGCATAAAAGAGCAGGATGGAGAGCAGACTGAAATCAGCAAGTTTTCCTTCTCCTGTACCTTCACTCACTCACACCCATGACAGAAAATACTTTCAAATGAGCAAATTCCCATCAAAACTGACTTGGTCCCCTGTGGCTAAAGCACTTCAAGCAGGTAAGTTACCCCATAGACTCTTTTATTTGTTCCCTCTTGTTCTGTGTGATACAGGAGTGAGATGCGAGTGTGTTATGTCCTGGTCCTGTTTCTTCTGCCACGTGTGCTGTCCTCTCCAAGTAAAAACTCCTGAAAGTTGTTTCCAGTTTCTCTATGCAAAACTCTAGAACCCTGTGAAGGGAGACCAGGGGACAAGTTAGTCCCACTGTCACCCTTTTTAAAAACAGGAAATTTAAACCCAAATAACATTGTGTTAGGGTAGACTAGCCAAATTCATTATGTATTTGTCAATAAAAGATTACCTCCAACCTGAAAGAAGCACAGCACTCTCTAAACAAACGCTGTCTCACTGAAGAGCTCAGGCCTTCTACACTGAAAGGAAATGAGAAATAAACTCTTCCATGTGTGTAGTGATTTCTCTTAGTGGGAAAGATTGGTGCTGACAAAGTCTCTGTATTTCTAGTGGGCCTGGACTATTTGGGCACTTCACAATCCTCTTTATTCAGAATGATGAATCCTACTGTTGTTTCTTTCTGTAGACATACTGGAACCAGTGAACCCTATAGATAGTATATATTTGCCTTGATATCACACATTAAAATAGTATAGCATCAGTGTTACTGAGGGCAAATATCTCAATCCAAAGGTGCATTTATTAAAACGGCATTCTTCAGGATTTCAATGGAAGATTTGGTTATCCTCCTTATGTAATGATGATATGATGGCAGTGCGATAGGCACATATTTCTACAAACCCACTGCAGGACACCGGCCAGTTTGTGATACTGCTCCACTGAAATGCCTTTTTTTTTTTCCTTTTCTTTTCCTCTCTTTCTGTAAAGATTTCCCTGGGAGCAGCAATACTCTGAAATCTTACTTTTGAATATTGTTTCGTATTATGAATCACAGAATCAGAACACCATGAGTTAGAAGGGACCACTAAAGATCATGTAGTCCACCCCCCTTCCAGAGGAGGATCACCTAGGCTAAATTGCACAGGAACAAATCCAGGTGGGTTTTGAATGTCTCCAGAGAAGGAGACATAAAGAGGTGGAGACATGAAGAGGTAGACCCATGCAGCTCTGCAGCAAAATCATATTTCAGCTTTGTTCCATGAGCTGCTGCTAGTTGTTTGAGCTGTTGTTACCTCTTTGCCACTTAGCTTGACTTCTGTAAGTATCATGACCACTTATCCCAGTGTCCTTGGCTGAATTTGGCAACTGGCTTTTCAGAAACAACCTCTTTGATGGTGGCTCTGATTTTAGACAACACTTTTGTTGCACTCTGCATTTTAAGTGGTGCTTTCAAGCTGGCTCAGCTTGTCTCTGTGGTTCTTGTCTTTATGGGCAGAGAGAAGACTTCCTTCCCCTGCAGGGTCAACTTGACAGGATGACGACTACAAGCGCTCGAATACCTCTGCTTTATGTTCCTGTTTCCTTCTAGCCCCTGCTTTAAAGTTCTCAATTAAGCAGGACAGCTGGCACCTTTCAAGGTTTGACTGAGAGGTCAGCATTCTTGCTCAGCTGGTGTGTTTTCCTACAGCAGCATCACTGTGCCTCGGCAGTTAGCTAGCTACCCCTCGGTCACTGTAGTGAAGTACCTGTTTTACTTGTGGTATTTTTTGTTAAAGGCAAAACAAAAACATCACCACCAAATTCCCACAACTCACTAACCAAGTGAGGCGGGGGGGGGGGGGAAGGAAGGGGGAAAAGCAAAGCCTCCCCTCACTGGTTATTACCGTTAGTTAATAGTTTTCACCTACTACTCTTAAAAATTCTGGCTATACTTTTAGCAAGCAGATATTTGTTTTAAGTTGTTCTTTCCAAGTATTCCTTGACCATCTGTTGATAATGAAGCTGATGTGCAGCCCAGCAGCTCACTGCCTTTTGCTGGAGTGGTACTTCTGTCTGGCTGATCTCACGCTGTATGCTGGTTGCCTTTTCATTCACCCCTTTATTTTTCAGGATGTGGTGGCTCCAACAAACGTGATACACTGTGCTGAGGCAGTATCCTGTAGAAGCTTACTCCATCTGTTGTCTCAGGTGGTGAACATACTTGGAGGTCTTTGAGAAAATAGTATTTAGTTTGAAATCCTGATTATCATTGCACTGATAATGCTAAGGATGTGTATCTGCAGCAGCATTTTTACTTCTGCAGGGTCACTGATAAATATGTCATTTATGAACTTGTGAATGACTCAAAAACATCGTGGTTTTATTCAATGTTGCATTTACCTCTGGTATGTCTTACATTTAGTGCAAGTTAATATATTGACTTACTTTGGTTGGAAGCTGTGTTCCCTGTGTGAAATTTCTTTTCATGCATCTAAATGTTGTTTATAATAAAAATCCCAGTCTCGTCTTATTGCACAGCTTTAATTTGCAATATTTAGTACAGCCTTTAGGATAGGTTAAAAAGTCTTGATTTTCTCTCTTTGGCTTCTGATTTCCTGCTCATTTGCTGCTCTCATGTTTTTACCTGTAGCTGACAAACGTTTACTTTAATTTTGGGGTTTCATTCATGTCTTATGTGAGAAGTCTCAAAGTCCCTGACAGGCAAATTTCTTTCTGAAACCCTTGACACAATGATTCTACGTATAAGGTTTTTCCATTAAGTTTTCTGCACAGCATCACTGTTTTTCTTCTGCATTTTTTGCCTTTTGTACATTTGCTATTGACTGACTGATGGTTTGTTTTCCATGTCTTTCGCTTGATCCTTTCTCCTCAGCGTCTTGTCTCTGCCCCTGTTTGTGTTGTGACTCCTGTTTGTGTACAAGCGTGTTTATCAGGTTTGTGTGAGCCTCTGCTGTTTGGTAGAGTTCACATCAACCTTCTGTGCTTTCATTTAATCTCTTGCCTTTTCCATTTCTGTTACTAGTGCCATCTGTTCATCTCTGGAAATTGGGTAATTACATGAGTCTGTCCTTTTTTTTGTTAGTTTGATGAAATATTATTGTGTGGTTCCTTCAATTTCTTGTTTAGAAATCTTTCACACATTCCATATTTTCTGTGGATTTCAACTGCTTTTGGAGCGTTCCCATGAATTCCCTCCCTCACCCTGCAATCTTCTGTTTTATTTAGATGTCCTGGCATTGTGTAGCAGTGTTTTTTAATTGCTGCTCCTTGCTCTGCTGCACTTGGCTTCCCCCACCTCCTATTGTTTTTCTCTCTTCTTACTGCAATTTCATAGCATGTCTCAACTAGGGAAACATTACTTATTAAATATCTTCCCTTTAGCGTTCATCTGCTTGGAAACAAGAATATGATCTACTAACAGATTCTCAGTGGTTATGTTTTATTCATAGATTCCTTTGCAATATTCATAATATCTGATTTCATGCCTGTTTCCACAATGTTGTATCTAGGCCTATTTATATTTTTGCTTCACCATGAAGCCAGAACCACCTTTCAGGTCTTTTTCTGAGCCTTTTTTTTAGATCAGGATGCAAACAGTTGTCTCTCTTAGCCCATAGAATTGTATTGGTTGGAAGGCACCCTTTAGATCATCAAGTTCAACCATCACCCTCACCTGCCATCCACTACTAAATCATGTCCCTGAGCACCACATCTAACCATCTTTTAAATACCTCCAGGGATGGAGACACCACCACTTCCCTGGGCAGCCTGTTCCAATGCCTAATAACCCTCTCTGTGAAGAAGTTTTTCCTAACATCCTACCTAAACCCTCCCCTGGCATATCTTGACTCCATTTCCTCTTGTCCTATCACTTGTCACTAAGGAGAAAAGGTCAGCCCCTGCCTCTCCACAGTCTCCATTCAGGCAGTTGTAGAGAGCAATTAGATCTCCCCTCAACATCCTCTTCTCCAGATTAAACAACCCCAGTTCCCTCAGCCGCTCCTCACAACACTTCACCAGCCTTATCGCCCTTCTTCTGGACAGGGGGCCCAAAACCAAAGGTTTTTTAAGAGTTGGGTTTGTTGTTGGGGGTGGTTTGGTTTTTTTAGTACGATTTAGAAACTGGATTGAAGTTTACAATCTCTTCTGTGCTTCAGCAGGGTGTGTAAAACTGCTTCCATATACATCTCTGGAAACAATTTTCTGTTCCCACAGTTCTTTACTAACAGTTAGCCAGTGCCCTGGACAATCAAAACCATTTCATACCCACCTAGGATCCCCCTTTTCTTGCACTCTTTAGCATACTACTGTCTCATGCATAAGTTTCCAGCAGTTAGTGCTAGCATTTGAAGCAGCTTAACTGTATTTTATCTCTGAAATCAAGTTAAGAGATGTCAACAAGAGCTGAGTAAGATAAAGCAAATCAATAGAGGAACTCTGCCAGGCCAGGAAAATAGAAGTCCCCAGTTACTTCCAGTAGGAAAGCACCAGTACCAAGCCTGGTTCTGGCATCCTGACTTGTACTACTGCAACTTAAGAGAAAGGGGATTCAGGTTTTTGTGGGTGGATGCTGGAGGAGCTTGTACAGAGCTTGCTGAGGGGAGCACAGGGGCATATTTCTGACTTGGGAACGGTGCCTGCCCCCACCACACACACAAACGGGCAGTTCAGGGGAAGATTTCAGCTGACTTGGCTTTTCTTGTGGGCCTTGCTACAAGACTGGGGTATCAGAAGAGGCTTTCTCACATGCTATGTGATGCTTCAGAGGAGGTCAGAAATGGTGGTTTGGGTGTCATGGCAGCATGTTCCAGTTTGAGAAGAAATAAAGAATCACAGAGTGCCACGAACACACACTAGTGGCTTGAATTGACTTTGACTCTTACTTCCTTAGCTTCAGCATCCTTTTATCATCTCAATGCTGCTTTTGTGTAGGTCCTTATTGTATTTATAATCCCAAAGGATGTGACTGACCAAGTTTCTGACCTTCATATGCTGGATTCCTTTGCCATTTCTCATCTTTTAGTTATTTGAAAATGTTATTTTTTTTACTATTATTTATTCCTAAAGTCCGCTTTGAAATGTGAATATTTGGGATGCTGTGATCTGATACAGCTCTCCACTGAAGTCATAGTAGAGCCAAATGCAAGATATATAAATTTTTCATACTTTTCTCATCTGACTTGTTAACATGCACAAAAATCCCAGTAGCCCTTCAACCTAGTTGCACACTGAGTGCTGATGTTCATCTCTCAGTGGACCCCAGTGACAGGACAAGGGGCAACAGGCACAAACACAGGAAGTTCTTTCTGAACATGAGAGAATTTCTTCACTCTGAAGGTGACAGAGCCTTAGCACAGACTGCCCAGAGAAGTTGTGGAGTCTCCTTCTCTGGAAATATTCAAGACCCACCTGGGTGTGATCCTGTACAGCCTGCTGTAGATGATCTGCTTTAGGAGGGGTAGGACTAGATGGTCTCCAAGAGTCCCTTCCAAGCCCTACTGTTCTGTGATTCTGGGAATCTCAATATCCCCACTTCTTCCACTGTCACTGTTTTCTTGGATAATATATCATACTGACACATGGCTTTCATTTTTAATTCTATATGCATAGTTTTACATAAATGTGTGTAATCATGTATTAGGTGCTTACACAAAGGATGCCTGTTGCATTCAGCAGTCACAGTGGGCTTTTGGAGCACCTCCTGCTTGCAGTAAAACGATACATATGAAAGTTGGCTGGACTTGCTGTGCTGTGCAGGTTTTTGGCTGAGATGGGCATGTTTCCTAGCAAGAATAGTTTTGGTTGTAGAAAATTTCACCACTGAAGGAAGACTGGAAATATTAAAATTGCGTAGTCTCAAGAAAAGAAATAGTAATGGATCTTTCAAAGCAATGGGGGGGGAAAAGTATCTCCGCTTGTTGATGTCTCTGGTGAGTAAGGAAGAAATAAGCTGGATCATGTAGGATCACTTGGATAAACACCTGAAAAATCATAGTAGTGAGTATGGTGAAGCCCTGCCATGACTTCCCAAGGCAATCTCAATCACTGAAGTCTTTAAGAATAGGTGTAACTAATCCCAACTCTTGCAGCTCGCAAGGCCAATGGTATCCTGGGCTCCATTAGAAGAGGGGTGGCCAGCAGGGACAGGGAGGTGATTGTCCCTCTCTACTCTGCTCTCATGAGGCCCCATCTGGAGTACTGTGTCCAGATCTGGGGCCCTCAGTACAAGAAGGATGTGGAACTGTTGGAGAGGGTTCAGAGGAGGGCCACGAAGATGATTAGAGGGCTGGAGCACCTGCCCTATGAAGAGAGGCTGAGGGAGCTGGGCTTGTTCAGTCTGGAGAAGAGAAGGCTGCGGGGGGACCTCATTGCAGCCTTCCAGTACCTGAAGGGAGCTTATAAGTAGGAGGGGATTCAACTTTTTAAAAGGATAGACAATGACAGGACAAGCGGGAATGGATTAAAACTAAAGGAAGGAAGGTTTAGATTAGATATTAGGGAGAAGTTTTTTACAGAAAGAGTGTAAACAACTCTGGTGCTGGAACAGGCTGCCCAGAGAGGTAGTGGATGCCCCGTTCCTGGAAGTGTTCAAGGCCAGGTTGGATGGGGCCCTGGGCAACCTTGTGTAGATCCAGGCCTGAGGTTGGTGGCCCTGCCTGTGGCAGGGGGGTTGGAGCTCTGTGATCCTTGGGGTCCCTTCCAACTCATACCATTCTATGATTCTATGGTTCTATGATAAGGTGATCTAGGTACCAATACAAGCCATCTCTTCCATTCCCCATGCTGATACCTTCCTGCTTTAGCCGTTCAACTGAAATCATGGCCAGCATCCTCCTAAAGAAGAAGCACTTCCTGCCACTGCTGGCATCTGTATGAAACAGAGACCTTTGCATAAAGACAGCTATTATGCAAAAAGGTTCTGCATTAAAGGGTATTATTATTACAGTGAACTTCTAGTATTTTTAGAAGGAATTCTTATTACCAGTTGATATTCGTGAATCATGCAGCTAGAGTGCTCAGACTTGCCACTTATCAAGAGCGCTGACAATTTTTTCAGGACAGAGTATGTTAGGGTAATTGATAACAGCCCCAGGGAGCTATCAAATCGTAACTAATCAATGCTTTAAGGGAAAACAATTAAAGAACTAATAGACATCAAAACAAAAATCTCACGTGTCATGACTGAATAAAAAAACCCCTTGACTACCAATTTTTACTGCCTGAAATAACTTTTCTTGAAGCATAATCAGAATTTATTTGATTATTTCAGTTTATTTCAGTAAGTGGCTTTTAATATGCATCTATGTACTTGAAGCGCCATTCAAAGCAGCAAGAGCTTGGTGGTGTCTCAATGAAAATAACGTGCCAACACTACTGTGCCTATGTGAACATAAGTAAAACATATTTTTAAAACCCATTATGCTCTTAAAAAAGAGTGACTGTGATTTGGAAATTCAGGTAAGTGAAGAGAGAGCCATGTGCTTTTATCTTGGCAATCAGAAGGAAGAGTACAGCATGTAAGCGCCAGGCTTTTCGCAGAGATGTACAGTAGCTGTATGAATGTGCAAATGCATACAAAAAGTAAAGCGGGTTGATGCAAACACCTGGTTGTATCTGCTCTATATTGCATGTGTTACAACAACTGCATGATGTCTTTAACCCTAATCTTCCTCATCTGCGGTCCCTAACTTCCTCAGTTACTGAACTTTAATTATCAGAGACCTTCTTAGCACCTTCTTTTCTGTCAAGTTCTCTACAGAAGCAGAAATTAAGCCATTCTATGAAAAGAGCTTTGGAGGGCCAAACGTCTTAATTAGGGATGGTAACTGTGGGATTCAGGGTAAATTTATCTCTGCCCTGTGAAACAAAGAATATGAGACTGTTTTGGTAAGAACTTGTGAGATCTTTCAGAGTTTAGTCTCATAGCACGTAATAGCTGACTTTCTAGTGACCTTTACATAAAAACAAACAATGAAAGAAAAACCTCTGCTGAAAACACAGTCACTGAGTCCCATTCAAACTGTATTTGCAATATTTTTAGTTTGACTATGTTTCTTGTGGTGATGGTTTCCCAAAGCTTTTTGTACTTGTTGGCAGTAATGGTTACAGCGCTCAAAGTGACTGTAGCCTGGCTGATTTTAGTTTGGTTCCCCCTCTGTCTCCCCCTGCTTCTGCCTTCTGGATGTCATTAAGGAGGTGCAAAAAATGAGGTATAGGTGAAGAAAATAGATTGACATTTCTCCAGGAAAAACAAGAGCAAAGGTGAGTAGGCATCAAAGAAATGCTATTTCAGTTGAGATTGCTTGGGCTAGACAGCATTGTGAGAGAGACAGTATGCAGCACCCGAATTCAGTGTCAGAGGCTCAGTTTCCAGAATTAGGCAATCAACTTGTGCTTGATCTCAAAGGGGATGAGTGTGTGTGTGTGTGTTTCTGGGGGGGGCAGGGGGTGGTGTTTTTGATGGGTTTTGTTGTTGTTGTGTGGTGGTGGTGTTATTTTCTTTATCATGAGAATTATTTCCATTGCCAACTCTGGAAAGATTTATTTTCTGACTTGTCTGATGAAGACATTTATGAAAAGCAGTTACAAAATATTGTTTCTCATGGTGTCTCATTATACCTTTTGTGCCTCCTGTTCTTGATTTAGTAGACCTCTGAATGGGAAACCTCTACCAATGAGTGACAGCTGGGAATTTGGAAGTAAAGAAGAATCTGGGGCTGGGGCTGGAGCAGGGATCCTGTGAAGGATCTCAGTATTTTTATGCCTGCACCACTGACATACACCAGTAGGACTGAGAAATCAGAATTCTCTTTTCAGGGGCCCCTTTCTCTTAAGCAGTGTTGCCTCAAAAGCATGTAGTTAAGCTGACAGTTTTTCAAACCAGTAAATGTATCACACTTCTTGGCCTCCCATTTCACCATGCCATAGGATTTGTCCCTCTGCTAATCATGACTACACAGGATGTTTCTGGAAGCTACATCACTTGATGACAAGAGGAAGTAATGTGAAAAACAGGAAGACTTAAAGTTAGGCATTTCAGAAATACCAAAGGTGAAAATCCCAGCCATAATATAACTGCTTTTTATGGCATTTTAGCATAGGAAATGAGGAGGAGAGCCAAAATGCCTTTAACAGGTTAGGTGTCCGCAGGCCACGAGCAAACAATGTGTTCTTGGTTTGGAAACTGGAATAGAAACTGGCTCAGGCAAGCCAGCCCAGAACAAGAACTTGTTGTTATGTTTTCCTGTGTTACTCCTTTCTGCCAGATGCACAGACATGCATGCACCTCAAAAGTCACCACTGTAGTTAACACCTGACCACTGGTGAAAGGTGCAGGCTTAACTCATAGCCATAACCTCTAAGTTAGCAAAGGAAAGATCCCAGATAGTCTAGTAGTTAAGACATGGGTAGATGTGCAAGCCTCATGCAGAGGTAGGAGTCTAAGTATTGGTATTGGAAACTGTTGGAAAGAAAGCTGTCATAGTTTTGATTGTTCTGGGTTCTGAATACGCTTTGGATGTACTTTTTTTTTAGCCTGACCATGAACGTTACCTCTGGAATTACCTCTCAGTTTCTTGCAAACTGAGTTATTGCTGTATCCCATTCTCTTTCTTCCTGATGCATTTTTCCTGTCTCCTCTCTATGAGATGCTTCTTTCTCTCACAATTTCTTGTCATCTCATCATTGCATCAAATGCTTCTTCCTTGTTGTGCTTTCAGAAATGGCTTTTAGAGACACAATATCTTGTAGCTTTTGAAGGTCCCTCCTTGCTTTCTCCTTGCTGCTTTTCTGCTGGCTGTATCTCACATCTCTGGTCTCTCAGCAGCTATGTTTAAGATCTTCATGTTTATTTGATATAACCAAAGCGCTCTTAGTAAGTCTGAAGCCGTCAGTTGGAATGATGGGGATTACAGCAATTTTGTGGTGTGTACAGGGGTTGATGGTAGTCGCGCTGGAAAACAACCTTATTCTCCACAGAGCACCTAAGGGTGTTACATCACAAAGTGTACACCTACTCCAGAAATGTCAGGGTGTAGGGTAGCAGCTGGAAGCCATAGCACATTACGACTCTTTCCCTGCTTAGCTACTCTCTGTCTGGTGTATATGTGGGGGTTGGCAACCACTTAGCTCACCACGAAGAGCATATGGAGCAGTTTGAATGTCTGAGGGAGGAGTGTTCCTTCTTAGCTTTTATTGCCAAATGGGGTGGCAACATTTTCTGTTTATGTTCATGCCAATTCGCCCCAGCTGTGAACTCAAGGTGAGCAGCAGCTTCTCTGCATCTCCTGATGCCTGCATTTCTCAGAAGCGTGGAGCAGGCAGGGAAGGTATCAGGAAAGGATGGACTCATCTTTGGTTCATCCCTGGCATGAGGTACGTAGTGACCTTATTACTAGGTCTGGGCAGGAGCAGCCAAGTTTGGGTCAGAAGATAAAGCCAAATTCCTGTAATGTGATGTGACACTTGTTTGATTTAAACCAAACTGTGAATCCAAAAAGTACAGAATGAGAAAATATTCCACAGATAAGGGCTGGGCCTGAAGTTCTGGTTGGTTCCCCTGTGCCGCTGAGATGAGATGTACAGCACTATGTTTATCTGTTACCTCTGCCACAGGTTTCCAGTCCAACGGTCCTATTAACATAAGCAAGGTAATATCCTCTCAGTCATGTGTGTGGCTTTTATTAAAAGGTGCATTTTTTAAAAATGTCATACACTCCTGTGGCAGTCATGTCATAAACTGCATTTTTAAAATTTCTTAACCAAAGTTTATTTTTAGCGCCTTACCAATAGACTGATGAAAGCCCAGTGTCCAGTAAGCTGAGCAGCATAACTTCCTTTCTTTACTACAATATTCCACGCCAATGAGCACTGACTGGAACAGCATTGTCTGCTTTGGAGTCAGATTAATCTTGCTGAAGCTCATACAGTAGCAAGCCATCAAGCTCTCTGCGTGAAATCACCGTAGGATTTCTACTGCTTAAAGAGAAAAGCCGGAAGAAGATCTTCACAATTTATGGAAGAAAATTTGTCCTCCCACATGGAAAGACTTGATTAATGCAGTAAGTATGCTTTGAGAACATTTCTTCCTTATGGGTATTAGCCTTGCTTTAACATGAAAGGTAACAACACTTCAGGCTATGTCTTTGCAACCATTATCTCAGTTAATTACCCATCCAAGTGGAAACATTTAAAGATAATCCCCATTTTGTAATTAGAGATATTAATCTGTTGTTCTACTTTTCCTGCACAACACACAGCTCCTGGGTCACTTTGAACGTTCTTTCTAGGTCTCTGTCACACAATTTAAGAATTTCTTTCACTTCCATGTCAGATTTGGTACTGTGTGAGCAAGTCTGGGTGTGTGCATGGAGTGTGGGTGCTTTGCAGTTGGGTGAAAGTGTGCAATGATAAATTACAGATCATGGCTACTCTTGATAACGATAGTGGAATAAGTACCGAAGAAAAAATAGCCTTTCCCTATAAATAAAAACTAGTAGAGCCTGGGGAAAGGTGTGCAATGGGCAGATATGTATAGATAACATCTGCTACGCTCCTTTCCAGGCAGGTTATAGTGTTCAACACTTGGTAGTGTCACATGAAACTGGATGTGTCTTTACATTCTTCTCCCCCATCAAAGAAATCTCAAACTTAGTTGTTTGGTTCTTTTTTCATAAGGCTGGATTTCTCTAATGTCTCATATTCAGATAAAAGTTATTTTTATTGCGTTTAAAAGGCCCTATTTGCTGTCAGGATTATTAACTAAAGCACACTGTGAGACGAGTATCATGCTTTACACTCAATAACGACCTCGCTGTCAGTTTGATGTTTTGCCATTATCTGCAGAAGTGCTCACTTTATACTGCATTATTCACCAGCTCATATCAACGGTGACTGATTCAACATGACGAGATGACAGCCAATGCTTTGCTCCCTACCAGCCATCTCTACTACTCGTGAATGCTAATAGCAGCACTGAGAAGTGACTTGTGGAAGAGGGGCTTGTGTACTGCCTGTGTTGCCACAGGCATCTCTAGAGTTATCATTTTTATGAGGTTCCTGAGGAAGCGATGAATTTCAGATGCAAAGGATATTTTACAGAGCATTGCTACTGAAGTGTGCTATGAAATATTTGTGGCTCTCTTGATTGCTTTAGGGCTATATCTGATATTGTCAGTCACTAACTCAAGTGTAGAATGTTCTAATGGTGTATTAACATTAAGGAAAAAAAATACTGGGAGATCTGAAGACAGCCTGAGCACACCAGTAATTCTTCTTGTAATTTTGATTAAATAATGGCTAACTGGGCATTGAAAGAGTTAGTGCAAATAAGACAGTAAAATTCTCCTTCAAGGATTAAATGGTTTGATTTATTGAAGACTCTCTGTAGTTTGCATATTGGGTCGTGTTTTTTTAAATCAGTAGATCCTATCTATGTATTCACTCTTATTTTAAATTTGTTCTCATTTTGATCTGAATGACTGTGTTCTTCTAACGTTCAGTAAGAATTTGCAGCAAAAATTACTGAAGATGTTACAATTTGTTGTAGAAGATATTCACCCTGTCATCTGAGACCCCAAACCTGGAAGACTGACTCTGCTTTTGTTCTTAAATTAGCTCATGCTGCCATTCAGTGCAACTGTAGTATGCTGGGTCTTAAAAGAGTTTACACTTAAATTGTGTCAGCTAATTAGTATATTCCTTCTCCTTCTGATCATGATGTTTTCAAGATGATCTTGCTATTCTACATATCTTCTCTTTTAAAGCTTTTACGTGAGTCCATCTCTATTGTTAAAAATCTCTGTAATGAATGGGGAGCTATTTAAAATCTTTTTCAGATAAGGGGATAGAACTCTTTTTTTTCAGCATCTGAAACCTAAAACCTGTCTGCCTAACAAGTTCCTGTCTGGTCTATCTGAAGATATGCCAGCACTGCAAGACAATGGCACAAGAAGACCTCAAAGCAATGATGAGGAGGAGCTCTGAAACTAGTGCTTTCGTGGTCTCAGAACATCTTGGCAAATCAAACTTCTCATTAGAAATGGATTCTTTTTGTAAAGAATCATTGCCAGTGTTGTGGAAAAAAAAAAAACCAACAACCCAACAAAAAACCAAACCACCCCACATTTCTGAAGTTTCCAAAGGACCTGTGTGAGTTTTGGTTCATATTCTGAATGGTCCTTATGTGCCCTGGGCTTCTAGACTGGATGCCCATTCCAGAAGATCATGTTTAAGGAAACCTTTATGTGATTAGAGTTATGTTTTACAATAACTCTATGGTAGGTGTGATCCATGTGGGTAACTGTTCAAATACAGAAGGGCTACTTAACCTACAGCAAGCAGGCTTTTTGAGAAGCTCGTTTGCGTTGGTTAGTAACTTTTCCCTCATGTTATATCTTTATGCTACTGGATTCCTGGGGTCCTGAAGAAATAGGGGTAGATAAGGTATACATATGGAGCAGAAGACTCCTTTGGACAATGCCAAAGCAGTCCAGTCTTACTTATCTAACCTGAATAAGCCTCAAAGGGTAGACGCCAAGTTAATAATTGACTATAAAGTTGCAAAGTTACTATAAAGCAAACAATTACTCTTTTTATTTCCCTTAAAAAAAAAAAAAATCTCAATTTCTAAGCTCCAAAAGGTTCCATGGCAAAGGAAGAGCAGCCAGACTCCTTATGAAAGCAATCAGGGCCATGTTAGGCATTGAGCCAGTGAAGTCCAGCTGCGATTCCGTTAGGGCCATGTTGCCACTTTACAGCAGTGATCTGTGCGTGGCTAAAGGATTCTATGTTGCATACAGTGGGACCCCATCTCAGTCCACATTCAGCACAAAATCCTCTAAAATCTTTCACACACAGCACCCAGGACCTTCTTTTTGACACTTGGAGAACTTTACCCACTGTGCCAAAAATGCCTCGTGGTAACAAAATTCCCCCTACACATCAGAAGTCACTGCAAGTGCCTGCAAAGGACAAGACTTGCTTTGTCATCATGATTGCTGAATAGACCTAGTGAAGTTATGAGTCTAGTAGAGGCCATAACTTTTGGAGAATCAACATTTTCTCTGGAGTATTCAAAAGTTTATCATTTCAGAAATGTTGAAGGGTTTTTATTTAGGTAGAATCACCTGTTCCTGCTGCTACATCCATCTGCACATAGGTACATATTTTTAAAACACAAGTCAAGAAATTCAGAGCCTAGAAATCCAGATCAGAGTTGACATCTGCACAAAACACTCCATTGAGTCTGTGAAAGATCACACACCATTTTGGTTTAGTCATCAGTTTTTATTGTGGCACAAAAGCTCTGATTGTTCTGCCCTCCCCAGTTCCACCAGTAACAGTGGTCTTTGGAGCCTGTGAGGGTGGGACATCATAAATTTATGTTAATATGACACACTTCCTATCGAGATGCATTTATTTATGATTTTTTTTCTGAAGATCTGTAATTGTCTACTAAATTGCAAGCTACCGTATCTGGCTAATATTCTTTGTCTTTTAATCAATAAAGGTAATAGTTACACAGGGACAAAAAAATGTTAGCCCCGATCCTCTGTGTTAGTCCTCACTACTGCTAGAGATTGCCTACAATTTTATTTGTTTCTTAGGATTTTGAACTATAAAAAAATGAGTAGCATAAAACTTTGTCTGTCTGTCTTTGTGAAGATACATGAGAAGCACTAAATATACTCAGTATTTTATTGCTTGGTCAGATCAAATATCTAAGATTATAATATGGGAAAATGCCCCACAAAGAGCCCATTTGAACAGAAATAAATTTCTGTTTATAAGCAGTGAAGCCATTCATTCATAAGAAAACTTTCAATGACCTCATAGTCTCATTAGAAATGTTTTGTTTCAACCCAGAAAGCTGAACTCATCTAATGTAAACATAGTTTATGATGCCAAAAGAACAATCTCACTGGCAGAACTTCATGGCATTGTAAGCATTCACTAACCAAAACATAACGGAAGCACTTCCCCCCTCATGATATAACTGAAAAGACACTATGGTTTTGTCACTTAAAAAACCAAAACAAAACTAGATCATCCAACCCACATGCTGCAGTACTGTCCTCATTTTGGCTGGGATACAACTAATTTTCTTCCTAGTATTTGGTATAGTTCTGTGATGAGAATAATGTTGATAACTTACTGATATTTTAGTTGTTCTTAAGCAGTGCTTACACTCAGTCAAGCACTTTTCATCCAGTATGACAGCTGGGGGTGCACAAGGTGCTGGAAGAGGGCATAGCTAGTAGAGATGACCCAAACTGGCCAAAGGGCATTTCCATATCATATGTTGTCATGCTCAGCATATAAAGCTGGGGGGTGTTGTCTGAGGGATGGCAATTGCTGCTCAGGAACTGGCTGGGCATCACTTGGCAGCTAGTGAGTGATTTTTTTTCATTTGCATCACTTGTTTTTCTTGGGTTCTATATCACTCTCTTTTTGTTATTTTCAAATATCATCATTATTTTATTTCAACTATGAAATTCTTATCTTAACCCATGAGTTTTTTCACTTTTACCCTTTTGATTCTCTCCCCCTTCCCACTGGACATGGGGAGTGACAATAAGCTGTGTGGTATGTAGTTGCTGGCTGGGGCTAAACCACAACACTTACAAAAATGGTAAAAAATTTCTAGTGCAGACCTGGGATGATACAATTAAAGGAAAACATCTCTGTGGTATAGAGGCAGATATATTAGTAATTAAAAAACCCCTATTTTCCCTGTATAAGCCACGGAAAACCCTCTTTATACAACTTTAAAAACATAAAGGCAAGAAAAAAGGCTTCTCAATTTTCTTTGTTAAGCTGCATGTAAACTAGTTTGATTTATAGCTATTTCTTTGAAAGAAGAGATGTATTTGTGCTGAAAGATATTTGGGACAGCCATTACTTAGTTGGGATTAATCATAGAATAGTAGAATTATCTTGGTTGGAAGGGACCCTTTAGATCATCAAGTCAAACCATCACCCTAACCTGCCATCCACTACTAAACCATGTCCCTTGGACCAGAGAAAAGCTTTCAACATGTACGAGGCAGTATCAAGCTGAGATCATTAAGGAACCTTTGTGTTACCCATAAACCAAAGCATTATGAGGTCAAATGTGCATCTCCGTATGTTCTTTTACCATTGTTGTGAGGTTCAAAGAAAGGCCCAAATAATGTTTTCCCTGGTCTAAGAGGTAGCTTTATTGTCCTCCACCGGAAAGTTCATGTTGGTTCAGGAAACAGGATTTGGACTTAATTTTGTAGAAAAACATGTTTTATTGCATTCTGAGTAATTTCCGTTGGCGAAAATGATGTTTTTGAAAGAAGGGTAAATAATGCTTTGTGGAGCTTCAGCACCTCTCAGGGGAAACCTCTCTCTCTTCGTTAACTTATGAAAACATAAGCCTAGGAAATGTAGCTGTTGTTTATGTGTGAATTGTGGAATTACTGTGAGTACGGATGCTGGCTGTAGCTCTTAATAACTGTCGGCTTATCTCTGTTGATTTATGTTGATGTACCACCATGCTTTGGCAATTGAAGCACTGAGATGTGGTTTGAAATTAACTGCTATTCTGTGTCAAAACAGGAATCAGCAGATTAAAGGGGGCATAAATCCAGAGAGGAGAAACGTGTCAAGCAACACAGTCATTGCTCAAGTCTGCCAAAGGCTATGCTGTGTGCTCCTTCAGATCCCCAGCTCCCACTGGGAAGAAATGGAGGTAGAGAGGATAACTCAGCCTACACTAGGATAACATTTCCCTGTATGTTATAGATGTGTTGCTTTATTTTGTAAAGAACTGGTATCACTGTTCATACTAGCTCATGTTGGGTTTGCTATTGCATAAAGCTTGTAGTGATAGGGTTGGGTTGCTTGTGCTGCTCTGAGGACCTTGGTTCTTCTACAGAATGGAAACCAATTAGAGATGAAATAGTTTGGTTTTTTTCCAGTCCAACTTTTTTTCTGACAATGAAAGAATAGTTTCTTCCTTATTAGAAAACATGTAGGTTTAAGTGTTGTGCTGTTTGGAAAGTTACATCTGTTCTAAGCTTTTAGTACCATTATTTGGGGTGGATTTATTGCTCATGGTGGCTGATGATGGCTGCTCCAGTGGGCAAGTTTGATTTGATACTTAAGTCTGTATCTTCGACACAGGAGGGATCAGAGATGAACAGGTATATTGTTGGAACTATCTGCTGATCTTTGTGTGCATGCATACATTAAAAAAATAATTGAGTGAACAAGGAATATTATCTCTATTTTCTTGGCTATTCACCCACTCTCTAGAATGTGGTTTAAGCTGAATATCTGTAGAGAAGTCCCTGAATGCAAAATATGGGCTACCAGAACATGGCCCCTTGTGTTTGTTCATTAGGCTGCTGACAAGCCAGCTTCATGCTTCTTGCACACTAAGGAATAGTTGGCTCGGGCAATTGCAGTTAATTACCAAATGCACCATTACTTGTTTTTTTGAGACTGTTGAATCATAGAATCACAGAATCATAGGACTTGGAAGGGACCTCGAGAGATCATGGGGTCCAACCCCCCTGCCAAAGCAGGCTCCCTAGCTCGTATTGCACAGATAGGCGTCCAGACGAGTCTTAAATATCTCCAGAGAAGGAGACTCCACCACCTCCCTGGGCAGCCTGTCCCAGGGCTCTGTCACCCTCACTGTGTAAAAGTTCTTCTGCATGTTGGTGCAGAACTTCCTATGCTCTAACTTGCAGCCATTGCCCCTTGTCCTGTGCTCACAGACCACTGAAAAGGGGTTGGCCATTTCCCCCTGCATCCCATACTTTAGATATTTATAAACATTAATAAGGTCGCCCCTTAGCTGACTCTTAAGATGGAAGAGTGCCTTGCCCAGCAAGAGTGCCTAGCCTCACCAGAACCTGAAAGTGGATTTGTAACACAAATAAATCACTATATAGTGATATAAGAAATAAGGGAATAAGACAAGAACAACAGAAATGGTCACTAAGGAGTCCCACATTGAAGGGTGTCTATTAGACTTAATGGACTTGGTGTGCACCCTGGCTGTTCCTGTCATGTGTGACACTTTTTAAAAAAGCCCTCTGCTCCGTACCTGTTAAAATGGGTGCGGGACCTAAGGTATTTGTCAGTTATCAGCAATTAGGTGATGGGCAGGGAGATGGATGGCTCTATGATATACATTCTGGGATATCTACCCTCTGCCAGTGCACTAGCATAACAAGTTAATAGTGAGCATCTGAGATGCTGTAGCTATTCATGTGTGTACTATAAGCCCATGGCAAGCATAAGATAATATAATAATTTACCTAATCAAAGAGGGTTTTTTTAATACAGGTTGCATTGCTTTCTGCGGGACTACAGAAAATCCCTGGGCACACAGTTACTGAAGTTGTGTGTCTCAGCTGCATTGTTTGATTGGGAGAGGAGGGATGGAGGAAGAAGGTAAATAATGAAACAAAAGCATGTTTTCAGTATTATTGGCACAAACTGGGACAAGCAGTGCAAAGGACAGACTCTCAAGTCTATGAGCACTGTCAGGTATAACTCTTGCTAACACATCCTTACGGCACTGACTTCAGAGGACCTTTGGTGATTGCAACACATCAAGATTTCATTGTTTGTTCTTGCTCTGCCCCACACCCACTTGAAAGTTAAACAGATAAACACTCAAATGCACCCACTAATTTCAGCAGCTCTATCCATGTGTGTAACCCTAGGTGTGTGCTGAGCTGGGATTGCCTCTCCTGAGCGTTCCTGTGTGCAGCACTGTTTCCTACCAAACTGCACAGTTTTCATGTTTACAGGCTCCTGAATTTCAGTGCAGACTGTTCCAATGGCCATTCAGGTGCCATAAGTTCATCTAGAGCCAAAATCAGCTATGACCGCAAATAATATGAACTATCCACTCTTTCTGGGGCTGAGTTTATTGCCATGGCCTTTGAAGACAGTCACCCTCACGAAAGTTGTGCTGGTTTAAATCAGTTGAGAAAGTTTCTTTGGTCAAATATATTCCATCCTCTGTGTGGACACTGGAAATGAAATGATAGGGCTTTCATGGCAGATTTTGCAGTGTAATCAAACCAGTTTTTAAGCTGAAGGAAACATGGCCTGATGTTTGGGGAACTTCCCTGAGACTTGATGGCATTCCCTGCTCTACTCGTAGGCTTCCTCTAGGAATTTGAGGTACAGATCTAATCTGACTAATTAATTTTGCCCAAACTGAGAATTGCAATTCTGTGGCTATTCTGGAACCAGAAGCAAGTCCCATTTACCTTCAGGATTGTTGGTACTTATGCCTAGATTTACAGAATGGGCATAACAGCACTTCCTATCTTGTAGGTGTCTTGTAAGGAGATATACATTACCAGTAGCTAGCAGCCCAGATGTTGCAAAACCAATCACTGCATATGTTTTGAAAACAATTACATGTTCATTTAGTTCAGATGGACTGAATCTTTGTGACAAGAAGAGCTCTGAGTTAAAGAGAAGGCCCTGAGGGACTGTGTTTAGTGATACCTTTTCTTTCCAGCTATCCCTTTCAGGGACAAAACTACCCAGTGTTTTGACTGTCAGCAGTTGAGTATTTCAGCTCTTAGTCTTGTGAGTTCTTGCACTTCTAGTTGTTTATCCATGCACAGATAAGACCATGACAGATGAATTGCTTGAGCATGATGGTTGGCTTACAGAAAAATCAACATTCAGACAAAAGTTCAAGGAAGTTTTTGTTTGTAAACCTATTGGGCATCTTTCGGGAAGAAAGCAGAATCTCTACCGGCCTGTTACTGCTAATGGTCTACATACAATCTGAATTACACTAGGAAATTTGAAGAAGAAACAACGGGGAGAAATTATTAAATGCAAGTCAGAATGTTTCTGAGATTTTCTTTTTTTGTGATGCTATTCTATTTTTCATTCAGTATCTAGAAAAAAATAAAAGAGAGAAAAATGTTCTACAGAGCTCCACCATGGCCATAGCCACTATCTCTTATTTGTTTGGCTTGAGAAAAGGAAGTATATCAAGCATTGTTTAATCAAGGCGGGGGGGGGGGAAGTTTATTTGTAATCCTTCATATTGTCTCTTCTGTACATACTGCCAATAGGGAAGGAGTCCATGTTAGCTACAGAAGAAAGATGTTGTGTATGTTGGCAAAGGAAATTCCTAATTATCCTCTCTGTTCTGCTTTGGGATTCTGTTTCTGAGGTGAGCTCCAGAAAGATTTCTTGGAATTTTATGGGCTCTTGGACTGGATCAAACTGATGGCTTGAGATTTTCAGCCCGCCACTTGGACACAAAGATATAGGTCTGCATGTCAAGCAAAAGACCTGCCTCTTATCTGTTATGCTGGAGAGCATTTACTGCATGGAAAAATGAATTGCTCATTCTCCAATTCTCTTGAAATAGCAGAACTCCTAAGCTCGCCTGTTGGCACCAGCCAGGTGTTCGCCAGGAAACTCATAACGCTCTTAGAGGCACAGGCTTTTGGCTTTGGATTTCCTGTAGAAATTCTTTAAAAAAACCCCTCCCTGTGATTTACTGGTCTTGAAAATTCACTTTGTGTATCACACTGAATATCTTCAAATAAGTTATTAAAGAAGAAAAGTCTTTGCTCTTTCTAAGGTGGAGTTATATTTTTAGTGTTCCTATTAAATTTGGGCTCCTGTATAACAAATGTTATGAAATGGGACCAGTTTCAGAACAGCCTCTTTCCAGCTGTTTGCTTTACTATGGAATATGGTTTGCCTACATCTTGAAGGCCTGTGTCTGGCTTGTGAAAATTTAGGAATTTTGATAAACTGTTTCTGTCATTGCTCCATGCCCTGTACTTCATCAAATCAATGAGAACGTAAAAAGCGTGGGATGGGATATTGCCAAGGATGTGGTCCCAAGATATACAATAATATTTTTTTTTTTTGGTATAACCATATAAATGCCTTTTTCTCCCAGTCTTCCAGCCATATGAATCTTTGTGCTTTTCAGAACATTACATTTAACAGAAGTGATCAAGAGATGTCTATTGTGAAATGTTGGACTGATGGTGATTTTTTTTTTACCTGAGATGTGCATTTTTTCTTTAAGGACAAAACACCCTTTCTAAAGAGGCTTTTAGCACTTCATCTTTCCCACACACTTTACTCTTTCTTTTTGCTCCTGGGATGCTGACAGGAAAAAATCTGAACTATAAAATGCATTTTCACTTCCTGCATTTCATTGTTTAGTAGAGCTATAATGCTACGTGTTCCTGTTTTGAAAGCTCTTTATGACTGCATCTAATTCTGAGCATATATATGTAGACTCATATTGCTGTGTTGCTATGTGTGTAGATGTCCTGCTGAGTTACAGCTCAAAAATAAACCTCTGAATATATCTAACCCAACCCTACACCTTTCTTCCCCCAAAACTTAACCCACTTCTTTCTGTGTGCATTTTCAGTAATCTTGAGCAAAGTGAGGAAACAATATGAGAAATGCAAAATGACTGTGACTTCCATCTCCCAGTCATCAGTTTTTTGAGGTCACTGAAGCAGCAGAAGTTCATCAGCCATCTAATATTTAAAGGAACTTTTAAACAACAAGAACAAAGTACTGATGATTTGGTTAATAGAAATGAAATATGTGTAGGTTGCTGTCTGGATTCGTTCATCGCTTACTCCCCTGAAACGCATAAAATTTTTATAAAAGTGATTTACTTCTCCCAGTGTGGAAGTTGGCTGTGCTTTGGAAAGTGGAGTCAAGAAAAAGTACAAAATGTGATGCTTGCATTCAGCTTTTGCAGAGTTGTCCCGTGCACACGCAGTGGCCGTCTCCTCAGCCATAAGCTGAAATAAAGGGGCATACCTCTAATGGGAGTTCAAAGCTGAGCGTCTTCTATTCTTGCTGCTTAGTGACCTGGGCTACACAGTGTGTTAATTTTTCAAGACACATGAAATATATCTAGCATGTAAAATCATGAAAAATGTGGCCAAAGAACATTCAGAATTGTACCTCAAAAGCTGTGAAGGCCTTTTGTGGGCAACATAATGAGCTGGGGGTTAATGAGAGCTGAGGGTGCCTCAGAAGCTCCTCCTCATTCTTCAGTGAGCTGCCTATCACCTTCATCCTTGTCCAAACTGCCCCACAGGTATGTCCATGTCCCCCATGGGATTTGCTGGCCTGACCACATGGTGATCCCATGGCTACAGACTGGCCTGGTGGCAGCAGGGACTGGGCTGAGCCCATTACAGCTCCATTTTGGCCCCACAAGTGCGTAGTGGGACTACTCATTGGCTTCCTGTTGGGGACGTGACTGTGATCTACAGCTTGTTTCTAGAATGAGCAGTCTTGTGCCATCTGGATATAGGAGCTCTTCAGCAAGTTGTTGTCCTGGTGGAAAAGACTGCCAGCAGTCATAGACGTTTCTGCTTTTGAAGCTGTGGGATTTTTTAACATCTAACATTTATTCACTGATGAACAGAGACCCTGTTACAAAATACAGATGTGTGCACACAAGTGTGCTCTTGCCAAAATCCTTGCTGTGGTATACAAGTTACTGACTTGTGGCTAAACTGGCCACGGAGTTGCCTTAGGAGCCTTCCAAGCCCCGGAGCCCCGGAACTGGCAGGGCTGTATTGATTTGCTTTAATTTCCCTATGGGGGACAACATAATTGTTGGGAAACATTGCATCACCCTCGGTAGACTGACCTGATTTTTGGTTTTAGTTGTTGGAAAGGCTCAGATGAGTGGCTGTGCTGTTTTCAGAGCAGATTACTATTCCCCCTCCCCAACAGAGATGTCATGGCATTTCTGTTGGTTATATTGTGTCATTGAGGAGGATTCCAGGTACAATGAAAAGAGCAGAGGTGATCTGAGCTTTGAGAGTAAATAACCACGTTTCAGAAGGCATTGGCTATGAACTACCGTGCAGTTACCAGGGAGAGAAGAGCCTTCTTAGCAAGAAGAAAGGAAAAAGACAGACAGCGACAGGATAAGGGAAAGAAGGAGGCATCCCAGTAGCATTATAGTCCAAATTCCTCTTGCCTCTGTCCTACCAAACTGTTGATAATTAATTATCTGTTGGGAAATATTGCCTATTCCCATAGGGCTCTGTGTCAGTGTCATCCTTGTACTTTGTTTTCTAATTGCTGCTTCCTGGGTTTATCCAGACAGTTGTTGTTTGCCCTCCAATTTTATAGATGAGAAAGATGCAACCTGAATATCTGATTTGTGGGACATTAAGTCTCACCCTAGAGAAAACTGAAGGACGCAGTGAAGCTCAGGCTTTGGGAAGTTTGGCAGAGATTGGTGTCACCAGTGACCTCATCCCTGCATTTGGGTGTCAAAGTCATTACACAGAGGTTGCTCAGATGGCCCAGAGGGTGGCAATACTTCACAGAGGAAGTAAAGGGCTTTCTCAGTGAGTGTCTGGAGAAAATTCTTCTTCAACACCAAGTACAGCCCTGGAAGCCAGGCCTATTGGCTAATATAAACAAAGGGTTCCTCAGGGTCAATGGCTGGGATCTCTGCAATCCTTTGAGCTGCTCTTTCATGCTGGGGTGGAGAGATGCTTACTCCTTGCTTGTTCCCTCCCCCAAAAATACACACACCTGGGCATTCAGGTCATAGGCTGAAGTGCTGTAACTTGAACTTGCTTTGTACCTGTTAGTTCAGAGCTGTAAACATGCTGAGCTCAGGGCTTTCCTATCCCCTGAAGAACTTGGAAATGCCAGGGAAAATTCAAATTTGCAGATCCTTTCACAGGGCACAATCACCTCCCTAGACCTACTGGCGACGCTATTTCTGATGCAAGCCAGGATGCCATTGGCCTTCTTGGCCACCTGGGCATCTATGCTTTGCATAGACAGGGACCGTATGTTTAACCTCATTAAAAAACTATAATCATAAGGCATTGAGCTACAACTTCTTTCCTCAATCTCTGCTCTCTCTACCAGAGACCAAGGATACAGTGAGAGGGGTGCTGTGTTCTCAGCCAGTGGACCTGAAGTGGTTCAGGAAGAGCCTGAGGAAAAGAATGGTTGTAGCTCTGTCAGAGTGATTCCGGATTTGTTCATGACCTCTGTCATTTCCTCTACTGCTCTACAGGAAACCCCACAATGACCCTTTACAGTCCCAACAATCTGGGTAGATGAAATTCAGAGAACTGGATATTCAGTCTGATTTTTGCTGCTTTGAGTGTTGTCTAGCAACCTCTTATTCAGTAAAAAACGAGGAAATGGAAAGCATAATTTATTTGCAGAAGAGAAAATTGATCTTCCTACCCCCAGTGTTACCACAGAATCCTCTTCCAAAGTTCTCTTTTCTTATTGCATCCAAGGGTGGGAGGTAAGTAGGTAGGTAAGTTTATTATAGGATGGCCTGATAACTGTGCTTCTCCTCTTCCACAGCACAGCCCTAAATGTAATTCTAATGTAGACATATATTTTACAGCATTAGTATGTATATATTTAATCTAATCTAATCTAATCTAATTCCTTGGTTTCAGTAGTTTACTGCAAGAAACAGTAGATCTTTCCTCTTTTCCTCTGCACTTCTGTTGCTATGCTCAATGTAACTGTGTTCCTCCTAATATATATCATGTTGGGAAAGGGTCTCCTTGCAGGTATTGAAAGCCTTGCTAGTGTCATTTATCACGCTCAAGGAAGTCCAGCTCAGCCCTGTGCATCCTAGCAGGCTTTGGGAAGAAAATATACTTGTAATGAAAGGTCAAGAAGGAGCAGGTGCGGTAGGCTGATAGCCAACTGCGATAAGAGATCAAACACAGCTGAACAAATGCACACATCCAAACAGCATGGAAGAGGCAGGTCATGGTAAATCATATACAGAAGCAGAGCCTCTTACCCTGAAAATTTACTTGGTCTTGATGTTAGTTTTTAATTCTTTTCCCAAGATCGTCAAGTTTAAGTTCTATCATTTTCTATATCAATCACATGATTTTCAAAGCTGTTACCAAAGTAATGTAAAGGTAAAATTACTGTATCAGGAGTGAGGTCTAGAATCACATGAAAGAAAAATCAAACCAATAACCAAAGAACTTCCAAACTAATCGTTCCATTAAAAAAAGCAGTTGTAAGTCGTGCCAAAGCTTAGCATAGAGCTGTAAATCTCAAATATACCTTGAAAACTCTGTGCTTCCTCTGCTTGGAACCTGTCCACTACATTTGCTTTGAAAGCTTTCCTTCCTTTCAGAGAAGTTTGCCAAAAGTCACCATATGGAATGGCGGCATTTATAAAGTGACATGGAAATGGAAACTCCAGTGCTTTTTTGTCTTCACAATGCTTATTTTTCTTTTTTATTCCTACAGAAATGCTAAAAACTTAAAATTCAAAACAGAACTTATTGTTGTAAGATAATGTCTATAATTTCTAGAAGTATGCTTTCTTTGTTTTTCCTCAAATATCTCAAGCAGCTGGTTAGGATGCTGGCCAGCAAACTTAGATTGTGGATGCAACTGCACTGTTCCTTGGCTGCACAGTTTCTTAGAAGTGGGAGCCCAAGCTTAATCTGTGTCCCCAAAGGGTCTTTTGGCCAAGTGCACCTTTTTGCCATGTTTTTTTCTTTATAGGGTATGTGCTGAGTAGTATTTTATTTATTACTGAAATTATTAAAGTGTGAACACACTGGTTAATAATCTAATTCCTCATTAACACAGCTTCTGAATGAATGAACTGGTGTTTCAAGCCAAATTCAAGATGAAAACTGGAGACTCTTGAAGAGCAGACAGCAGTACAATTAATCACCTAATGATGAGATGTGAGTATTATAGCTGGTCTTCATGAGGCTTTTGTCCTGTTTTTTCTGCTTATGTCTATATGGGCAGGGGAGGGGAGGGCTGGGCACAGGTTAGAGGTCTTTTGATCATTTAATTGGTAGCATGGTCCCAGGCATGGTTTTTGACAATGGCAACTAGTGTGTGTCTGGGTAGTGCTTTCACATGGTTCAGACACAGCATGACCCAGGATTATTCCTAATAAGCAGTTCAGAAAGCAATTGTGGAAGAAAAGCAAGGCAGATGGGCTGTGAAAGAGGGATGCAATACTTGCTGTAAAGTCTAAACCAGAAAATGCATTTCTGTCCTACTTACTTGTGTAGTTGTAGCCTCTGATCACCAGGCTTACAAGAAAGCATCTTTTTGGCTTTAGTGAGAGACTTTTAGTTGCTTCTTTATTGTAAGAGGCTTCATCAGGAAACCATTATCTACAATCAATTCCCTTTACTTTCTTCTAACCTTTTCTTTCCATGACCTCCTTTCCTTGAATTGCTGTGCAGCATTTGCCTTCTTGTCCTTGACTGTAACTGCATCTCTAAACAGCAATGAGCCGGCTTACAAAATTTGCAAGGACTTTCAAAGATATGTTGGACCATTCGCTTTCTCACCAGCTGTGGCAAATGGTTAATAGTGTATGTGCCTAGAGTTACCAGCAAGGAAACTGGACTGTTTCGTAAAATCAGTATAGCCACAGAGACCGAACGGTTTCACCATCTCTGCTTCAGGGCATGATAGTCAACATCAGGGGAAAGAGTCTTCTTTTTGAAAGAACCACTGAATTGGACCATTACTCAGAAGGAAAAGTTGCATTTATTAAGTCACCCACACATCCTCTTATGTTTTCCTTGAAGATCTGAACCATCAGACCTTCAGGCAGCAGATCACATCTTGAGGTGATGGAAGAAGACAGTGTAACCCAATGACTGGGCATTTGGTATACCCGTCATTTACTGCTGGTGTTGCTTAATTCTAGACTGTGGTGATACATTCCATGACACAGTGCTAGCAACGCAGCTGCACATTTTTTACACGGCAGGTCCAGCACACGGTACTGTTTACACTTGTGGCACTATGCACATCTGATTTTGTGATAGTTAAAAAATAACAAATTCTGTTCCAAAGATGAAGTTACTTCTGAGATGCCTACTGTAATCTGCTGCCCACCTACCTCTCCAGCAATGGGCTTTCAAGTCATAATCTGTTTTGCTGTATCGCATCCAAGCATGACAGTTTGTGGTGAGAACTGAGTCATATTCTCTGATGGCTCTGAAATTTGTCATCGGATGTGTCAGAGCCCTATCACCATACCCTTCGCTTCTCAGAATAGGCTTCTGACGGTCTCTCTCAGGGTTGTGGCCCTGTTTGAATCACAGTGGTCAGGCCTCCACACCACATTTCCATATCTTTAGATCTCATGCTAGATTTCCATTAGTTTCCCACAAATAGAGCAAGAGGAAGGAATGAGATGCTAAGTGCTATGTTGTCGAAATGTTGTTTTCTCTTTTAGTTGTGTGAACTTCCATCAGCTTTACTGAGAGCTGTAGCAGAAGCAATTGGTGAAAGCTTAAAATGCTGAGACAAAAACAAGCCCTAACCCTCTCCCAGGCACTGAGCAGCAGGGTCAGAACTCTGCTTTGCCAGCCAGCTTAATTAAAAAACATAAACTACAGTGGCTTGCTCACTTCATCCCAAAGCCTTTGCTATAAAATCAGACAGCCTAGTCTTCCCAGGAGCAGCGTTTCCCCCTTTGCTAGCACTGCATTAAATACAGAACCATAACAGAACAGATTTTTACTGAAGAACAAAGGAAGCGGAATAGCCACAGTGCAATTTGGGAAGCCTGAATAACCTGCACACCATCTAGAGTGCACTGGCCTCCTCTAAGGGCTGAGGGGCTCCACTGGAGTAGCCAGTTGTTACTCTTCCTGCCCAAATGAGCCCCGCTTGGATTCTGTTTGCTGCCACAGAGGAATTCCATAGGTAAGAAGGTTTACTGGAGCATCTACATGTCCCTCTGGACAGAGGGAGTCATTGTTCTCCACCGGAGTTACTGTTGAACCATGGTTGAATAAGAAGTGGTACTCTTGCTTGCACAGAACTTTTCTAGCCATTACAGCTAGCTGGGGCTGCTACTGGGCTGTGCTGGCCTTCCGCTTGCAATGGTATTTAGTGTGTTTCAGGTCCTTTGGATGAGGTGGAATAACAAATGGGATTTGCAGAGTCTGTCACAGATATGATGCTTCCTAAACAGGTTTTTTTCTTCCCTTTGAGGGGAAAAAAAAATAACGTAAGGGTGTTTGGGGAAATGTCCTTTGCTCAAGAAAGTTTCTAAGTTGGCACCTACCCTTTGGGCATTCAGCCTGTTTGTGTTTCCAGTGGTTGCCTTTATGTTTTTATTCACTTCACAGCTTCCTCATTGGTAAAATGTAACTGATTTTTACAGGAAAAGCCACTATTCTTTGCCAAGCATAGATATAAAGCAACCATATTTAGTTTGGTGCTTGCCAGGCTGCTTTCCTTGTTTTCAATAGTGCTTTCCCCCTGCTGGGATTCTGTCTTTCTGGAGCTCTCTGGAGGGCTTAATCCTTTCCTTCAAGCCTTAAGCAATCAGACTCTTCCTCTAAGGCAGTCACTGCAGCAGTTTTTGAACTTAAAAGGGCAAAAATCATGGGTCAAATGTCCATGATGAATCACTACAGTCTTTAGAAAATGAGACATCAGTGGGACCTTTTGATTTTGGCAAGTTTGTAAAATGAGGAGCTTTTTTTCATCAGTAACCCAGCTGTTACCCTTAATCTAAGTTGTCCAGGATGTTCTGTGCAGTAGTCCCTGCTATCTGAGAACCCAGACTGAAGATTTTAATAGCAAAAACTTTTCCAAGTACCTATGTCATGACAACTGATTTGAACTAGATCTAACTAGCCTCTTCCCCCACATCAGGATTAATGGCAACACCAATAAGCCAAACTCTTCCTTGTTCTTTTTATTATTGGTGGTAATGACAAGAAGAAATAATTATATGCAGGTCACATATGGGCTAGAGAATATGTGTGTATATACAAACATAGATACACAGGCTGGGGTGACAGATTACTTAGCACATCTGTGGCAAACAGAGGCTAATGTCCAGAAGCCTTGGTCTGCAAGCCCTCCTGAGAGACGATTCTGTTCTGAATCATCAGCAAGGCCTTCTGCTTCAGCAGAGCTTGTCAGCTCTCTCAGCTGATACTCCATGTCAAGTCCTGATCATCTGTTTGTGATAACAGGGGCGGAAACGCCAGAAGGAACAGATGAACTCAGAAGCAAGCTTTCTATTTCTGTATAAATATCCTTTGCAATAAGGTGAAAGGAAGAGAAAATACAGCAGATCTGTTATACAGTATCAGCAAAACTGTTGCTAAATAGAATGCTTTTATGAGCAGTCAGCAGATTGCTGAGGCTCAGACATTAGCCTAGTGACCGTATAACAAATTACAGTCATAATAAAAGACCCAGTTCAGTTTCACCTTCTTGTGCTTGGTTTAGATAAAGCCCTGTTTTTCAGGTGGTTTGTTGTTGGTTGTTTAGTGCTTTGTGGTTGTTGTTTGTGTTGTTTTTTTTTTTCAGTGAAGCATTGCATTTCTTTTTTATGGCATTAAGCAGACTGCAACTTAAGTCAAAGATCAAGGACTTCACAAAGACCTCTTTATCTTCTTCTGATTTACTAGAATGACTTTGTCTTCTCTCCATACAGAGAAGTCCCTTCAATCTTTTTCCAGGCTCTTGCTTTTAGACCCCTCCAGGGCAACAGCTAAATACCCTTTCAGGATTCTATTCTTTGTACCTAGTATAATTTTGGGGCGCTCAATGTGTGTGTGATATTTTTAACTAATCAATTCAAAAAGTGTTGGCTTAGGCCTGAGGTCCAATGAATTTTATACTGTCTGATTCAAGTCAAAGCAAGTTAGCTGAAAAACCTCCATGAAGCCAAGCAGAACTGTATCAGGCCCCACACCTCTAAGAAAGCTCATATGGTTTACAGGGCAGAGAATACAGTTAGAGTTTGCATTTGCTTACAAGGCCACGGGAGGAAGGCGTATTCTCAGCAGCTACCAAACGGAGGTTATGCCTGAGCTGTTTTGTATTTGAACTGTCAAGGGAAAATGCAGTACACTGGCTACATGTGGATCTATTCATTGTCTGCAGTAATCAAGATAGAGAGGATTTTACCCTTTCAGGCAACTAAGTTCCTTTCCAGACTGCTAAAGGAGATAAAATAAGATCAGGAAAAAATAGACATTTTTCATTATCTTCCCACTACCCTTTATCCTTTGTAGCTCTAATTTTAGGAAAACAGCTCTTTCTGATGGAGGGTCTATGCACCAGTGCTATCATCTGAGAGATGCTCCTGTTGCGCAGAGCTTTTACCATGCTGTGGCTTATCTTCTTTTTTAAAATGCTCTGGACTAGTGGCATTTGTGGCAAACTAAGTCAAACTGCAGAATCCTGTCTACAGTGAGTAGGTACAGGGTGTCTCAGACCATGGGGGTCTGAGATGTCTCATATTTATATACATTGCATGCCCTGTCCACATAAATCATGTAAATGTATTAGAAATATTTCTTAGCACAGTAAAGATGGGTTGCATTGATTAAGTTCTGGGGTTCAGCTTGCTGCTTGCAGTTACAAGACGCTCCTAAATGTAAAAATCCAGCTAAGTTTTTTAAACCCATGATCTAGAAGTCCAGGAAAAGATGTGCCGTGGATGGTTGGATTTTTTTGTGATTCCTACTCTCTGACCACACCTCAAAAAGCACTGACATTTCAATGGTCAGAGAGCATCCATCTTCTCCTGCAGTGCTGCATTTCATCTGTAACATCTGGCGTAAATAAGTAAATTCCTTTTAGATGCTGAATTCTTGTTCTTTTGAAATACTTTGCAGATTTTCCAAGGTTGAACTTTTTCCTTGCTTGTGGCTTATTTTTTGACCACAGTTAATGAATATTGTGTGTTTGGGATAGAAATGCTCTCCAGTTTTACCTGTGCGTGCCTTTTCAGCAAGAGGTAGTTTTATAACTAAACAGCACATTTCTATGAAGTGCCCTATTAACATTTTCTGTATTTTCCTTTTAATAACAAAACCCTGAAGAACACATACAAATATATTAAAATTATATTTAAATGGCTTTCAGCATTTAGATGAATGGATGAGACCTGTCAGCAGGGTTTTTGCAGCCCAGCTACAATCTCTTCCAGCCATTGCAATACCAGCAGGTCAAAGTGTTCCAGAAATCAGCTTGGTTGATGTTGAGGCAAGAGTGTGTTTGAACTTATTCCTCAACACAGGCTGGAAAAATCATGGGCTGTAATGGGATGGCCTTCTTAGTTGAGAGGTGTTATGGTTTAGCCCCATTTGGCAACTGAACACCATGCTGCCACTCATTCTTCCCTTCTCCCCTTCTCCTACAGCAGGATAGATAGGAGAATGGGGAGACAGACACAAGCAAATCTCATGGGTTTGGATAAGGGCATTTTACTGGGACAGCAAAGGGAGGGAGAAATAGCAGCATCACTTAGAATATACAAACCTGGTGATACACAAAACAGTTTCTCACTGAACCATGCAACACAGACCATACAGCTCAGACTGGTCCTGAAGCTGGGTCATCCCCAAACTGCCACACCACCCCTCCCTGACTAGCCTCCTGTTATACTGACATGATGTCATATGGTATGGAATACCCCCTTTGGTTAGTTTAGTTTTGGTTAGTTTGCCTGTCCTAGTTGTGTCACTTCCCAACTTCTGGTGAAAATTAACCCTATACTAACCTAACCCAGGACAGAAGTCTACTAGGATTGACATCTGAGGTGCTACTTGATGGACCATGAGGTCTGGAGGAATTGCACTGTTGGTGGATACTGTCCAAAAAAGAGCTCTGATCATGCCATCGTCTGCTCTGCTCACTCTTGAGCACTGGGCTCCAGCTACCCTGCAACCATCTGGGGCAGTTTCCCATTTCAGGGCCTGTTCCTTACGTTTGTATGCTTATGGGCTTTACTGCCTCCTCGTGAGACATAAAGAAATATTTGCACTCTGCTAGTAGTTTGCTACAGAAGGAAAATTTAGGGGAGAGGCATTGGGGTGCATTCTCAGCAGGTGAGAACTGACGCAGTTTAGATGAATGAATAGGTCCTTTGCTCTGCAGCAGCTAAGGATTTGCTACTGTATGTCCACCAGGATATTGACTATTAAATAAAACCTCAGGGGAAAAGTGAGGGCAAGGTTTTAGGGAGAGCTATCATCCTTTGTTATTGGAGATAGATTTGGGGAAAACATGAACTTTCAGGGCATATTCAGAGAAGTGTTTCTGTGCTTACTTCTCCGTAAGACAGCCTGCTTGCTTCTTGTATGCTAAAGCAAGTAAAGCAGTGTTTGCTTTAGAAAAATGGCATCAAGTATCACAGATGAATTACTGCTTATGCATCTCCCACTTCGGATGAGAGAACACACTCCCAGGCAATATTATCCCTAAATTAAAAGAAATGTAAATTGACAGGTGCAAATCAGGGCTGTATAATTTAATGCTCATTGGAGGCTATGCTTTTCCCATGAATTTGTATGAAAACAGGTTTGGGAGCCTCAGTTCAGGTTTATAA
This sequence comes from Porphyrio hochstetteri, assembly GCA_020800305.1. Lineage (NCBI taxonomy): Eukaryota > Metazoa > Chordata > Aves > Gruiformes > Rallidae > Porphyrio > Porphyrio hochstetteri. The sequence goes on from CM036907.1 coordinate 88,635,270, forward strand.
TCAAGAACGAATTGCAAGTGATACTTGCTCTATTAGACGGAAATCATATTCATGGTTGTCTGGCAAAGGCTGTTTGCCTTGGTTAATTGAAGTGTGTGGAGTAAATTACTGACTGCACAGCGGACAGAAATAGTCAGCATTTGGACTCGTAATCAAGGTTTCTACTTCTGTTGTTAGTTTGGTCTGATCCTGTGAGATGCTCAGCACATGCAGGCAATGATAATCGGGTGCACAGCAGACAGAAGTATACTGGATCAGTAGGCTGGGGATTGTATATTGGTTTTGCCTCTGTTATTGAGCACAGCTTTTACCTGTTCTGACAGCTTCTTAGATCTTGGGTGCAGCAAGTAGTGATGAGTCAGGATTCCTCTGCCTCCAACAATAAGATCTGTGCAAACCAGAATAAAATGAAAAAGTACCAGCTAAAGTGTCCTGGTTTCAGCTATGATGGAGTTAGTTAAACTTTTTTTTTTTTAGCAGTGAATGGAATGCCATGTTTGGGTGTTAGCATGAGAATAGTGCTGATAGCACCCGATGTCTCCGATTTGTTGCCGGGCAATCAAGTACCTTTCTCAGCTCTGCATACTTCCTTACTAGTGAGAAAGGAGGGGACGCAGCCAGGACAGGTGACCCGAATTGGCCAAAGAGCATATTCCATGCCAGTTACGTCATGCTCAGTTTAAGGGGGGACTGGGGGGAAGAGGGGGAGACAACGCCAGGACGTGCGGTTTCTGGGGCGGTCGGGTTGTCCGGGACGGGCTCTAAGCTGTGCGGCCTGAGTTGTGTGGTTTGGTGAGAAATTGCATTGTGTATCACCAGTTTCATCTATTTTGTGCTTTAAACTTCTGTTATTGTTATATCTAGTTTGCTGTTATTGTTTAGTAAACTATCCTTATCCCAACCTGCGTGGTTCTGGTTTCTAGGTTGTGGTTTCTTTTCCTCCTTTCTTCCTTCCCTTTTCCCCCTCCCCCAACTCTCCTTCCCCCTTCCTTTTAAAAGTACAAGCGACTGTGTGGGGAGCAGCCCTCGGCCGGGGCAAAACCACGACAGTTATTTTGGCGCCCAACGTGGGGCACGAACGGTTGGGATAACGGTAGATCTGACCCTAACTATCGCAATTAAGATAAGCACTGTTGTTTAAGCAATCTCTGGTCACGATGTTGTGGTATTTATTTACAAGGCTGTGGCAGCAAAACCACCGCATGCTGTATACAATCCTGGCAGGATTCTTTACTCTCTCAGGTCTGCTGCTCCCGTATTTGTTCCCATACTTCATTATAGTGTATTTTATGATATCGGTCTATGATACAATAATATCGATGATCATGAGCTTAAGCTGGTATTTGTATGAGGTTTTGCTGTCCTGTCCATTCTTTGGACAGGGAGGGGTTAGTAACAGCAGCCGGTATGGTGGGGGCACTGCTTTCTTTTCCTTTGGGCTAAATACAACAGCTCTTAGGGCAGTTTTTGAAAATCTTCAATATCTCTGGGATATTCAAACTAGCATTTTGCTATTGGTAGGTTTGGTGCAGATGGTTCAGTTTTTGTTATATATCAATGTCGTGGTTTTGCCCCGGCCGAGGGCCGCACCCCACACAGTCGCTTGTACTTTTAAAAGGAAGGGGGAAGGAGAGTTGGGGGAGGGGGAAAAGGGAAGGAAGAAAGGAGGAAAAGAAACCACAACCTAGAAACCAGAACCACGCAGGTTGGGATAAGGATAGTTTACTAAACAATAACAGCAAACTAGATATAACAATAACAGGAGTTTAAAGCACAAAATAGATGAAACTGGTGATACACAATGCAATTTCTCACCAAACCACACAACTCAGGCCGCACAGCTTAGAGCCCGTCCCGGACAACCCGACCGCCCCAGAAACCGCACGTCCTGGCGTTGTCTCCCCCTCTTCCCCCCAGTCCCCCCTTATACCGAACATGACGTAACTGGTATGGAATATCCTCTTTGGCCAATTCGGATCACCTGTCCTGGCTGCGTCCCCTCCTTTCTCACTAGTAAGGAAGTATGCAGAGCTGAGAAAGGTCCTTGATTGCCCGGCAACAAATCGGAGACATCAGGGTGCTATCAGCACTATTCTCATGCTAACACCCAAACATGGCATTCCATTCACTGCTAAAAAAAAAAGTTTAACTCCATCATAGCTGAAACCAGGACATTATCCACCCCTTATTCCATACCATTTACGTCATGACCAGATCCAACAATTTTCTTTGGGTACAACCAGTTTCGTGTTTCACACACCCATATATGTATGTACACATGTATGCACACATATGTGCATACAGATCTTATTCCCTCAGTCTGTGAATCATCCCTCTGAAGTTGTTGAGTTCATTTAGTCCATGATTTCCAGGCTCCATTTGTCGTAACAGTTTCTCAGGATAGTTGTATGTTCCATTGGCTCGTTGCACGCTGCACCTCAGGCTCTTGACTGATACACCTGGCATGGTCCATGCTCATAGTCTGTGGGTCAGAGTTTATTTTCAACGGGAGCAAAAAGTTCTTGAGAGGCCAGGCTTTAGTTCCATCATCATAGCACTCATTCTTCATTAACTTGTATGACTCCGGCTATAATGCTATGGCACAACATACAGCAATCATAACAATAATGAATATACAATAATGGGTTATTTGGCAATTATTATAATTTCTACTTTATTAATTATATTGGCTATTCTCACCCAAAATCAAATCCCCTTGAGGTACACATCGAACTTCTCCATCCCTCTGCATTACCCACCAAGTACAGCCAGGTCCTTGAGCAAAAACAATTCCAGACATGGGTTTACCTTTGCCTGAAGCAGGAATGACCCAAACTCTCTTTCCCAATACACTCTTCATATGCACTACTGGCACTCTGTCTCCCTCTACAGTACGTGGAAATTTTGACTGGGCAGGGCCAGCCCGATTGGTAGATCCCCTAGAGTTAACTAACCACGTGGCTTGGGCCAAATGTGTATCCCAATGCTTGAATGTCCCACCACACATTGCTTTCAGTGTAGTTTTTAAAAGTCCATTATATCGTTCAATTTTCCCAGAGGCCGGTGCATGGTAAGGAATGTGGTACACCCACTCAATGCCATGCTCTTTGGCCCAGGTGTCTATAAGAGTGTTTCGGAAATGAGTCCCATTGTATGACTCGATTCTTTCTGGAGTACCATGTCGCCAGAGGACTTGCCTTTCAAGGCCCAGAATTGTATTTCGAGCAGTGGCATGGGGTACGGGATATGTTTCTAGCCAGCCGGTAGTTGCCTCCACCATTGTAAGCACATAACGTTTGCCATGGCGGGTTTGTGGGAGGGTGATGTAATCAATCTGCCAAGCCTCCCCATATTTATATTTCATCCACCGTCCTCCATACCAAAGGGGCTTTAACCGCTTAGCTTGCTTGATTGCAGCACATGTCTCACATTCGTGGACAACTTGTGCGATGGCGTCCATGGTCAAGTCCACCCCTCGATCCCGAGCCCATCTATATGTTGCATCTCTCCCTTGATGACCCGAGGTATCATGGGCCCATCGAGCCATGAATAATTCACCCTTACGTTGCCAGTCTAGATCTACCTGAGCCACTTTAATCCTAGCAGCCTTATCTACCTGATGGTTGTTTTCATGTTCCTCCATGGCCCGACTCTTAGGTACATGGGCGTCGACATGACGTACCTTTACAACAAGTTTCTCTAACCGAGCAGAGATATCTTGCCATAAGTCATCAGCCCATATAGGTTTGCCTCTACGCTGCCAGTTGTTCTTTTTCCACTGCTGCAACCACCCCCACAGGGCATTCGCCACCATCCATGAATCAGTATAAAGGTAGAGCCTTGGCCACTTTTCTCTCTCAGCAATGTCCAGGGCTAACTGGATGGCCTTCACCTCAGCGAACTGGCTTGATTCACCTTTTCCTTCAGTGGCTTCTGCTACTCTTCTTATAGGATTCCATACAGCGGCTTTCCATCTCCGATGCTTACCCACAATGCGACAAGACCCATCAGTGAACAGGGCATATCACTTCTCATTCTCTGGCAGTTCGTTGTAGGGTGGGGCTTCTTCAGCGCGTGTTACCTCCTCATCCTCTGGTGACATCCCAAAATCTTTGCCTTCTGGCCAGTCTGTAATCACCTCCACAATTCCTGGGCGATTGGGGTTTCCTATTCGAGCCCGCTGTGTAATTAGTGCAACCCACTTGCTCCACGTAGCATCAGTGGCATGGTGTGTAGAAGGAACCTTCCCTTTGAACATCCAGCCCAGCACCGGCAGTCGGGGTGCCAGGAGGAGCTGGGCTTCAGTTCCAATCACTTCTGAGGTGGCTCGAACCCCTTCGTAGGCGGCCAGTACTTCCTTTTCTGTTGGAGTATAATTGGCCTCAGATCCTTTGTAGGCCCGACTCCAAAACCCCAGCGGTCGACCTCGAGTCTCCCCTTGTGCTTTCTGCCAGAGACTCCAGGTCGGGCCGTTCTCCCCAGCTGCAGTGTAGAGCACATTTTTAATATCTGTCCCTGTCCGGACAGGCCCAAGGGCCACTGCATGGACTATCTCGCGTTTGATCTGCTCAAAGGCTTGCTGTTGCTCAGGGCCCCATTGGAAATCATTCTTCTTTCGAGTTACATGGTAGAGTGGGCTCACAATGAGACTGTAGTTTGGGACATGCAGTCGCCAAAAACCTATAACACCTAAGAAAGCTTGTGTTTCCTTTTTGTTGCTTGGTGGAGACATAGCTGCTATTTTATTAATAATGTCCATTGGGATGTGACGACGCCCATCCTGCCATTTTATTCCTAAAAACTGGATTTCTCGCGTAGGCCCCTTGACTGTACTTCGTTTTATAGCAAAACCGGCTTCTAAAAGGATTTTAATTACCCTGTTTCCTTTTTCAAAAACTTCCTCTGCTGTGTTGCCCCATACAATGATGTCATCAATATACTGCAGGTGCTCTGGTGCTTCACCCTTTTCCAGTGTATTCTGGATTAGTCCATGGCAGATGGTGGGGCTATGTTTCCACCCCTGGGGCAGACGATTCCACGTGTATTGGATGCCTCTCCAAGTGAAAGCAAACTGTGGCCTGCACTCTGGCGCCAGTGGGATCGAAAAGAAAGCATTCGCAATGTCGATTGTGGCGTACCACTTGGCTGCCTTCGATTCCAATTCATACTGGAGCTCTAACATGTCTGGCACAGCAGCACTCATACCTGGAGTGACTTCATTTAGGCCACGATAATCTACTGTCAGCCTCCACTCTCCATTGGACTTCCTCACTGGCCATATGGGACTATTAAAGGGTGAGTGGGTTCGGCTGATCACTCCCTGATCCTCCAGTTGACGAATCAGCTTATGGATGGGAATCAGGGAATCTCGGTTAGTACGGTATTGTCGTCTGTGCACCGTCGTCGTAGCAACTGGCACTTGCTGTTCTTCACCCTTCAACAACCCCACAACAGCAGAATCCTCCGAGAGTCCAGGCAAGGCACACAATTGTTCAATTTCTTCTGTTTCCAAAGCAGCTATTCCAAAAGCCCATCGGTACCCTTTTGGGTCTTTAAAATACCCTCTACGTAGATAATCTATACCTAAAATGCACGGAGCTTCTGGACCAGTCACAATGGGGTGTTTTTCCCAGTCCTTCCCAGTTAGGCTCACCTCAGCCTCTAGCACAGTTAGTTGTTGGGATCCCCCTGTCACTCCAGAAATACAAACAGGTTCTACCCCTTCATGATTCGATGGCATTAGAGTACACTGGGCACCAGTATCCACCAGAGCTTTGTACTCTTGTGGGTCTGATGTGCCAGGCCATCGGATCCACACAGTCCAATAAACCCGATTATCCCTCTCCTCCACCTGGCTGGAGGCAGGGCCCCTCTATTGCTGCTGATCACATTTGTTTTCCACTGGTTGCATAAAGGACTTAGAGGTCCCTTCAAAAGGATCAGGCACATCAGACATATAGGTAGGCCTTCCAGTTGGTCTAGGGAACTGCCCAGTAGAAACTGGTGCAGCCTTCTTCCTGGCAAAATCTCGTTGTGGGAATGTTTTACCCCGCAGCTCATTTACTCGTGCTCGAAGGGCTGAGGTGGGCTGCATATCCCATTTCCTCATGTCCTCTCCATGATCAAGCAGGTAAAACCACAATGTACGTCGTGGTGTGTATTCTCCCTCTTGGAACGATGGACGCTTTCTCCCAGTAGCTGCAACATTGCTCCATACGGGTTGGGAGTTGGACACATTGTTGTCAAGTCGTTGAACCAGTTTCTCTACTGCTGCAATGACGGAGAGGGAAACATTGTCTTGGTATTTCCGGAGTCGGCAGGCCACCTCATTTACGGTTGGCAGATTCGTATCATCCCAGTCAATTGCTGCCAGTGAATTGGTATACCCTGCTGGTGCACTTCGTACAACCTTACGCCACATATCTGGAGTGCATAGGACTTCATCGGGATCAGCGGGAAGCCGTGAATTGTCCAGATCATAATAAATTATCTCCCGTACAGCTAATTCTCTCAGGTGCTGGACAGATGTCTCTATGCTGTTACACTTAGGTGTCTGGCATGTAATATATTCCTTTATGGGATATCTTTCCTTCACACTTGACAGTAGTCGCCTCCAGAGGCTGAGGATTTCCGGCCTCCTCCCAATTGCTTTGTCAATTCCTCCTTCTCTAGCTAGGGATCCCAACTGCTTGGCCTCTCTGCCTTCTAATTCCAAACTACTGGCCCCGTGATCCCAACATCGGAGCAACCAAGTGATAATGTGCTCACTTGGGTGGCGAGTGAAATCTTTTCGAACCTCACGCAGCTCACTCAGAGTCAGGGATCGGGTAACAATCTCTGGTTCTGCCTCATCCTGATATCCTCGAGATGATCCCGGTTGATCATCATCCTTATCCGTCACTATGCGAACTGATTTCTTTGTGCCTTTCCTCTTTTGTACGGGAGCAACAGACACTGGTGTGGGTTGGTTTTTCTGATCATCTGCAGTGTCTGCTGTAGAGATTACAGTAGCTGCAGTGTCGGTCACAGGGGTTGCAGTAGCTGCAGTGTCAGCCCCAGTGGTTGCAGCAGCTATAGTATCTGCCAGTCTGTTTCCTTTCCCTTCTCCCTGACAGTGCTGACAGTGCTGACAGTGTTGCCTGCTATCAAGCAGTGTTTGATAAATAGTGGCCAGAGCCCAGCACAGTGCAGTAAGGTGTCCATCTCTGGGAAACCTACAGCAATTTTTCCTTAGGTATGCAGTCACTTGATCGGGGTCTTGTAGCTGTTCAGGAGTGAAATTCCAAACCATCGGGCGTGAGAAAGTACCTAGGTACTCGCCCATACTTTGCCACATGCCCTGCCACTCGTGATTATTCTGTCTCGGAGAAAGCTCTTCAGTGGTATTCATAAACCTATGCTTGATATATAACAAAAACTGAACCATCTGCACCAAACCTACCAATAGCAAAATGCTAGTTTGAATATCCCAGAGATATTGAAGATTTTCAAAAACTGCCCTAAGAGCTGTTGTATTTAGCCCAAAGGAAAAGAAAGCAGTGCCCCCACCATACCGGCTGCTGTTATTAACCCCTCCCTGTCCAAAGAATGGACAGGACAGCAAAACCTCATACAGGTACCAGCTTAAGCTCATGATCATCGATATTATTGTATCATAGACCGATATCATAAAATACACTATAATGAAGTATGGGAACAAATACGGGAGCCACAGACCTGAGAGAGTAAAGAATCCTGCCAGGATTGTATACAGCATGCGGTGGTTTTGCTGCCACAGCCTTGTAAATAAATACCACAACATCGTGACCAGAGATTGCTTAAACAACAGTGCTTATCTTAATTGCGATAGTTAGGGTCAGATCTACCGTTATCCCAACCGTTCGTGGCCCCACGTTGGGCGCCAAAATAACTGTCGTGGTTTTGCCCCGGCCGAGGGCCGCACCCCACACAGTCGCTTGTACTTTTAAAAGGAAGGGGGAAGGAGAGTTGGGGGAGGGGGAAAAGGGAAGGAAGAAAGGAGGAAAAGAAACCACAACCTAGAAACCAGAACCACGCAGGTTGGGATAAGGATAGTTTACTAAACAATAACAGCAAACTAGATATAACAATAACAGGAGTTTAAAGCACAAAATAGATGAAACTGGTGATACACAATGCAATTTCTCACCAAACCACACAACTCAGGCCGCACAGCTTAGAGCCCGTCCCGGACAACCCGACCGCCCCAGAAACCGCACGTCCTGGCGTTGTCTCCCCCTCTTCCCCCCAGTCCCCCCTTATACCGAACATGACGTAACTGGTATGGAATATCCTCTTTGGCCAATTCGGATCACCTGTCCTGGCTGCGTCCCCTCCTTTCTCACTAGTAAGGAAGTATGCAGAGCTGAGAAAGGTCCTTGATTGCCCGGCAACAAATCGGAGACATCAGGGTGCTATCAGCACTATTCTCATGCTAACACCCAAACATGGCATTCCATTCACTGCTAAAAAAAAAAAGTTTAACTCCATCATAGCTGAAACCAGGACAATCAAGCATAGGTTTATGAATACCACTGAAGAGCTTTCTCCGAGACAGAATAATTACGAGTGGCAGGGCATGTGGCAAAGTATGGGCGAGTACCTAGGTACTTTCTCACGCCCGATGGTTTGGAACTTCACTCCTGAACAGCTACAAGACCCCGATCAAGTGACTGCATACCTAAGGAAAAATTGCTGTAGGTTTCCCAGAGATGGACACCTTACTGCACTGTGCTGGGCTCTGGCCACTATTTATCAAACACTGCTTGATAGCAGGCAGCACTGTCAGCACTGTCAGGGAGAAGGGAAAGGAAACAGACTGGCAGATACTATAGCTGCTGCAACCACTGGGGCTGACACTGCAGCTACTGCAACCCCTGTGACCGACACTGCAGCTACTGTAATCTCTACAGCAGACACTGCAGATGATCAGAAAAACCAACCCACACCAGTGTCTGTTGCTCCCGTACAAAAGAGGAAAGGCACAAAGAAATCAGTTCGCATAGTGACGGATAAGGATGATGATCAACCGGGATCATCTCGAGGATATCAGGATGAGGCAGAACCAGAGATTGTTACCCGATCCCTGACTTTGAGTGAGCTGCGTGAGGTTCGAAAAGATTTCACTCGCCACCCAAGTGAGCACATTATCACTTGGTTGCTCCGATGTTGGGATCACGGGGCCAGTAGTTTGGAATTAGAAGGCAGAGAGGCCAAGCAGTTGGGATCCCTAGCTAGAGAAGGAGGAATTGACAAAGCAATTGGGAGGAGGCCGGAAATCCTCAGCCTCTGGAGGCGACTACTGTCAAGTGTGCAGGAAAGATATCCCATAAAGGAATATATTACATGCCAGACACCCAAGTGTAACAGCATAGAGACAGCTGTCCAGCACCTGAGAGAATTAGCTGTACGGGAGATAATTTATTATGATCTGGACAATTCACGGCTTCCCGCTGATCCCGATGAAGTCCTATGCACTCCAGCTATGTGGCGTAAGGTTGTACGAAGTGCACCAGCAGGGTATACCAATTCACTGGCAGCAATTGACTGGGATGATACGAATCCGCCAACCGTAAATGAGGTGGCCTGCCGACTCCGGAAATACCAAGACAATGTTTCCCTCTCCGTCATTGCAGCAGTAGAGAAACTGGTTCAACGGCTTGACAACAATGTGTCCAACTCCCAACCCGTATGGAGCAATGTTGCAGCTACTGGGAGAAAGCGTCCATCGTTCCAAGAGGGAGAATACACACCACGACATACATTGTGGTTTTACCTGCTTGATCATGGAGAGGACATGAGGAAATGGGATATGCAGCCCACCTCAGCCCTTCGAGCACGAGTAAATGAGCTGCGGGGTAAAACATTCCCACAACGAGATTTTGCCAGGAAGAAGGCTGCACCAGTTTCTACTGGGCAGTTCCCTAGACCAACTGGAAGGCCTACCTATATGTCTGATGTGCCTGATCCTTTTGAAGGGACCTCTAAGTCCTTTATGCAACTAGTGGAAAACAAATATGATCAGCAGCAATAGAGGGGCCCTGCCTCCAGCCAGGTGGAGGAGAGGGATAATCGGGTTTATTGGACTGTGTGGATCCGATGGCCTGGCACATCAGACCCACAAGAGTACAAAGCTCTGGTGGATACTGGTGCCCAGTGTACTCTAATGCCATCGAATCATGAAGGGGTAGAACCTGTTTGTATTTCTGGAGTGACAGGGGGATCCCAACAACTAACTGTGCTAGAGGCTGAGGTGAGCCTAACTGGGAAGGACTGGGAAAAACACCCCATTGTGACTGGTCCAGAAGCTCCGTGCATTTTAGGTATAGATTATCTACGTAGAGGGTATTTTAAAGACCCAAAAGGGTACCGATGGGCTTTTGGAATAGCTGCTTTGGAAACAGAAGAAATTGAACAATTGTGTGCCTTGCCTGGACTCTCAGAGGATTCTGCTGTTGTGGGGTTGTTGAAGGGTGAAGAACAGCAAGTGCCAGTTGCTACGATGACGGTGCACAGACGACAATACCGTACTAACCGAGATTCCCTGATTCCCATCCATAAGCTGATTCGTCAACTGGAGGATCAGGGAGTGATCAGCCGAACCCACTCACCCTTTAATAGTCCCATATGGCCAGTGAGGAAGTCCAATGGAGAGTGGAGGCTGACAGTAGATTATCGTGGCCTAAATGAAGTCACTCCAGGTATGAGTGCTGCTGTGCCAGACATGTTAGAGCTCCAGTATGAATTGGAATCGAAGGCAGCCAAGTGGTACGCCACAATCGACATTGCGAATGCTTTCTTCTCGATCCCACTGGCGCCAGAGTGCAGGCCACAGTTTGCTTTCACTTGGAGAGGCATCCAATACACGTGGAATCGTCTGCCCCAGGGGTGGAAACATAGCCCCACCATCTGCCATGGACTAATCCAGAATACACTGGAAAAGGGTGAAGCACCAGAGCACCTGCAGTATATCGATGACATCATTGTATGGGGCAACACAGCAGAGGAAGTTTTTGAAAAAGGAAACAGGGTAATTAAAATCCTTTTAGGAGCCGGTTTTGCTATAAAACGAAGTAAAGTCAAGGGGCCTACGCGAGAAATCCAGTTTTTAGGAATAAAATGGCAGGATGGGCGTCGTCAGATCCCAATGGACATTATTAATAAAATAGCAGCTATGTCTCCACCAAGCAACAAAAAGGAAACACAAGCTTTCTTAGGTGTTATAGGTTTTTGGCGAATGCATGTCCCAAACTACAGTCTCATTGTGAGCCCACTCTACCATGTAACTCGAAAGAAGAATGATTTCCAATGGGGCCCTGAGCAACAGCAAGCCTTTGAGCAGATCAAACGCGAGATAGTCCATGCAGTGGCCCTTGGGCCTGTCCGGACAGGGACAGATATTAAAAATGTGCTCTACACTGCAGCTGGGGAGAACGGCCCGACCTGGAGTCTCTGGCAGAAAGCACAAGGGGAGACTCGAGGTCGACCGCTGGGGTTTTGGAGTCGGGCCTACAAAGGATCTGAGGCCAATTATACTCCAACAGAAAAGGAAATACTGGCCGCCTATGAAGGGGTTCGAGCCGCCTCAGAAGTGATTGGAACTGAAGCCCAGCTCCTCCTGGCACCCCGACTGCCGGTGCTGGGCTGGATGTTCAAAGGGAAGGTTCCTTCTACACACCATGCCACTGATGCTACGTGGAGCAAGTGGGTTGCACTAATTACACAGCGGGCTCGAATAGGAAACCCCAATCGCCCAGGAATCGTGGAGGTGATCACAGACTGGCCAGAAGGCAAAGATTTTGGGATGTCACCAGAGGATGAGGAGGTAACACGCGCTGAAGAAGCCCCACCCTACAACGAACTGCCAGAGAATGAGAAGCGATATGCCCTGTTCACTGATGGGTCTTGTCGCATTGTGGGTAAGCATCGGAGATGGAAAGCCGCTGTATGGAATCCTATAAGAAGAGTAGCAGAAGCCACTGAAGGAAAAGGTGAATCAAGCCAGTTCGCTGAGGTGAAGGCCATCCAGTTAGCCCTGGACATTGCTGAGAGAGAGAAGTGGCCAAGGCTCTACCTTTATACTGATTCATGGATGGTGGCGAATGCCCTGTGGGGGTGGTTGCAGCAGTGGAAAAAGAACAACTGGCAGCGTAGAGGCAAACCTATATGGGCTGGTGACTTATGGCAAGATATCTCTGCTCGGTTAGAGAAACTTGTTGTAAAGGTACGTCATGTCGACGCCCATGTACCTAAGAGTCGGGCCATGGAGGAACATGAAAACAACCATCAGGTAGATAAGGCTGCTAGGATTAAAGTGGCTCAGGTAGATCTAGACTGGCAATGTAAGGGTGAATTATTCATAGCTCGATGGGCTCATGATACCTCGGGTCATCAAGGGAGAGATGCAACATATAGATGGGCTCGGGATCGAGGGGTGGACTTGACCATGGACACCATCACACAAGTTGTCCACGAATGTGAGACATGTGCTGCAATCAAGCAAGCTAAGCGGTTAAAGCCCCTTTGGTATGGAGGACGGTGGATGAAATATAAATATGGGGAGGCTTGGCAGATTGATTACATCACCCTCCCACAAACCCGCCATGGCAAACGTTATGTGCTTACAATGGTGGAGGCAACTACCGGCTGGCTAGAAACATATCCCGTACCCCATGCCACTGCTCGAAATACAATTCTGGGCCTTGAAAGGCAAGTCCTCTGGCGACATGGTACTCCAGAAAAGAATCGAGTCAGACAATGGGACTCATTTCCGAAACACTCTTATAGACACCTGGGCCAAAGAGCATGGCATTCAGTGGGTGTACCACATTCCTTATCATGCACCGGCCTCTGGGAAAATTGAACGATATAATGGACTTTTAAAAACTACACTGAAAGCAATGTGTGGTGGGACATTCAAGCATTGGGATACACATTTGGCCAAAGCCACGTGGTTAGTTAACTCTAGGGGATCTACCAATCGGGCTGGCCCTGCCCAGTCAAAATTTCCACGTACTGTAGAGGGAGACAGAGTCCCAGTAGTGCATATGAAGAGTGTATTGGGAAAGAGAGTTTGGGTCATCCCTGCTTCAGGCAAAGGTAAACCCATGTCTGGAATTGTTTTTGCTCAAGGACCTGGCTGTACTTGGTGGGTAATGCAGAGGGATGGAGAAGTTCGATGTGTACCTCAAGGGGATTTGATTTTGGGTGAGAATAGCCAATATAATTAATAAAGTAGAAATTATAATAATTGCCAAATAATCCATTATTGTATATTCATTATTGTTATGATTGCTGTATGTTGTACCATAGCATTATAGCCGGAGTCATACAAGTTAATGAAGAAGGAGTGCCATGATGATGGAACTAAAGCCTGGACTCTCAAGAACTTTTTTCTCCCTTTGAAAATAAACTCTGACCCACAGACTATGAGCATGGACCATGCCAGGTGTATCAGTCAAGAGCCTGAGATGCAGCATGCAACGAGCCAATGGAACATACAATTATCCTGAGAAACTGTTACGACAAATGGAGCCTGAAAATCATGGACTAAATGAACTCAACAACTTCAGAGGGATGATTCACAGACTGAGGGAATAAGATCTGTATGCACGTATGTGTGCATATATGTGTACATACATATATGGGTGTGTGAAACACGAAACTGGTAGTACCCAAAGAAAATTGTTGGATCTGGTCATGACGTAAATGGTATGGAATAAGGGGTGGATAATGTCCTGGTTTCAGCTATGATGGAGTTAGTTAAACTTTTTTTTTTTAGCAGTGAATGGAATGCCATGTTTGGGTGTTAGCATGAGAATAGTGCTGATAGCACCCGATGTCTCCGATTTGTTGCCGGGCAATCAAGTACCTTTCTCAGCTCTGCATACTTCCTTACTAGTGAGAAAGGAGGGGACGCAGCCAGGACAGGTGACCCGAATTGGCCAAAGAGCATATTCCATGCCAGTTACGTCATGCTCAGTTTAAGGGGGGACTGGGGGGAAGAGGGGGAGACAACGCCAGGACGTGCGGTTTCTGGGGCGGTCGGGTTGTCCGGGACGGGCTCTAAGCTGTGCGGCCTGAGTTGTGTGGTTTGGTGAGAAATTGCATTGTGTATCACCAGTTTCATCTATTTTGTGCTTTAAACTTCTGTTATTGTTATATCTAGTTTGCTGTTATTGTTTAGTAAACTATCCTTATCCCAACCTGCGTGGTTCTGGTTTCTAGGTTGTGGTTTCTTTTCCTCCTTTCTTCCTTCCCTTTTCCCCCTCCCCCAACTCTCCTTCCCCCTTCCTTTTAAAAGTACAAGCGACTGTGTGGGGAGCAGCCCTCTGCCGGGGCAAAACCACGACTTAAAGATATGATGAAGGTGACATTTTTAAAGTAAAAGAGACAAAATCCTTTTGGATGATGCATTTTCCTCAGCCACTTTGAAACTTTCTAATAGCAGACTTTTCAAGATCTGCCTGTTTCAGTTGTGTTTTTGTCTTTCAAATTATCATTAAGGTAATCTATTTTCCCACGTTTTACGAGATAAATGCCTTTGTGTGCTTTCAGGTCTTCTTTTATGCCCTATTTTACTGTGAGTATGCAGTACATATAAGTCCAGCAGATGTTACCTTTAGATGTGAAACATCAGTTAAGAGGCTGGTTTTCTATCCGAGGTGAAATCAGTGTCTCCGGCCCTGGCAACAGTTGAAGATGTGACATCACAGCAAAGGTGATGATAACGAACCTGGTTTTGGTTACACAGGTGATTTCTTAATCAGGTAATGTAAACCAATCTCTTGAAAGACTTTGAATATTAAGATCTGAATTTAAATTGAAATTTGGTTCCTTTTGTGGACCTGTTGTGGAGACAAGAGCCCTAGGAAACTGCATCTGTAGTGACCCCAACTTTCCTGGTGACCTCATTGATTTCTAATCTAAATCTTTCTGAAGCTGTTTCTTCAGCAAGCTAATTAAGTCTGTTTCTGGAGGTATTCTGGACATACACTAGTAGAATCTGATCCAGACAAATACATGCACATTAACGGCAGATACTCTTTATGAGAAATTCTGCATACTGCTTTCTAGTGAGTTCAGTTTGCCATCTGAGAATGAAGCATACTGGGAGGCTTTTGTTTCCCCATTGTCATGCAATGGATGGCAGGTGAGCTTTCAATGTACTGTATATTACTTGTGAAGAAGCCCTGTATTTGAAGATAATGGCTCAGTAGGGAGTAGAGACATTTCTGAGGTTCCCTTTCTGAAAAAGCTGGTGTATCGCTTTATCTTATAAATCTTATTTATAATCTATCCATGCACTATACCCCACAGAAACAATCCTTAGCATCACCATGCTCCAGACACTGCTCATTCTTCCTATATCCCACAGTGAATATTATAAAATCATTTCATATTGTACAGCGGGGTTGAGTTTTTTTCTGCTTGCCCTGCAATATATTTGTGTAACTCCTCCTGACTTTTTTTGCAAATGTGGCTGGAATGATAATTTTCTTCTTCTTTCACCTACCCTACCAAAGAATAACTACCCAGAGTCACGAAATTCGCCAAGTGTCCTTGAATCATTCCAAGCACATCTGTATGCAGTTTGTCTAGCAAGGTCACCGAATTCATTTGGTACCATAATCACAGCTTTTATGACTGTCCTTGAAAACTACAGGCCTGTTCCTATCAGTTTTACATGGTTTGGAAAGAAAAGAACTTCCTCCTGAAAAGGCTGTCATCCAACATGAGTATATCTCCACCTAAGAGAGCAGAGCACTCCCCTTATTTTTTCTTGTGCAACAGGCCAGCATGTGCTGCAGCTCCTGAGAAGCCAGTATCACCTGAAGCTTCACTAGCCAGACACATCTACAGTTTCATATTTCTGAAAATGGGTAAAGGTTTGCTTAGATCAGTAGAGAAACACCTAATTGCACCATTTGCTTATCTGATTCTGAGGATCTGACAGACTCAGCATCTCACTTCTCTTAAATCCTAGCTGCATCACTTAGGCACATATCTAGCCTTCCTTTCCTTTGACAGTTAGCCTTTTCCATTAAAGACAAATGCAGGTCATTTATTTCAACCATTTTATTTTATCCGGGTAGACTTTTTGGGCTTTTTTTCTGGTATTGGTTCCAGCAGGAAGGCAAGAAAGGCATTTCTAAGTGAGTCCTTAAAAAACTGGCACTGCATCAGTCGAGTTAAATGCGTGAACAAATGCAAAGTCCATAAATGACCTCTAAATGATGTCTCATAGCAAGAAATGGAAATATTGCCCCTGATAAATCCAAGTTTTGGTATTTCATTGCTTTAGAAATAATAAGTGGAGTAAAAATGAGAGAGAACGAAAGGTTTAACATTCCTCCTGACAATTGAAAAAATATCTCCCAGAACCTGGAGAAATAACATGCCTAGCCCTGAAAAGGGAAGTAGGAGACTATCCAAATGCAGACATTTTTCAGTAATCTGTGACATTACTATTCATCATCTGAAAGGAATAATCCAGTACTTGCTCTTTTTTGCGTGTACTTTCCTTGGCGTGCTGGGTGTATTGGTATCAGGAGATTTCATAGAGGGAAGTATGTGCAAAACCTGCTCTGTAGGATGTTGGTTCTTCAGAAGCAGACCATTAATATCCTTAATGCAGGTGAGCAAACTGATTACGGAGGAAGTTCTAACACAAGCAGCAGAACTTCTTGTTAATGAAGTTACTATTACTTTGTATGAATGGGTGCTGTAGTCAACATTTTAATAAGGGTCTGTCCTAAGGAACTTGCTTTGACAGAAGGTTGGACTCGATGATCTGCTGAGGTCTCTTCCAACCACTACAATTCTGTGATTCTGTGGGGATAAATAGATTTGATTTTATTTGCCCTGCAGCTGAAAGATAACAAGTAATCCATTTTTTTCCTCAATCCCTCTGATGTTTTTTTTTACTGCAGTAGATGAACAAGGTAGAAATAATAATCATTTAATTTTCATAAAAATTCTGTGAAGTGGGCAATCTGAATTCTCAACTTTAAGCAAAAGAGCAAAACCAATGAAAACTTAAGCCTTATTCTCAAAAGCACAAGCACTGTGGCAAAAATCTGAAATCAAAACCTAATCAGGGGTTAATTGACTGCACTGTGACCCCACTATTCTGTTAGAAAGGAGACATAGAATAAGTTTGTGAACTTGATGAATACTCAGAATGAGTTGTGGCCCTGAGTTTCTGCTAAGTTCACATCCTAAAAGTATCCAGATCTGAGTCTTCTGCCTTGCAACATGAAGGAAGAATGAACTGGGATCCGTACGAACAGAAGTTATTTCTGTGTAGGCTTATCTGTTTCTCTGCTGGACTATAAATGGAAATCACTTTTCTGTGCTCAGTGTTCCAGTGCCCCACTGACAAGTACAAGTATGCACAAGTAATGAAGATTATTGCAAGTAAAAATGAGCAACTGCAGAGAGCTTATTCACTATACCCTGCTACAGCTTAATCACAGAATTAATTCATTTCAGATGCTGGACAAAAGTTTAGAGTTTTATTCCAGAGAATTGTGGTAGTGACTACTGACATGGGCAATAACTACTGCCTCTGCGGGAGCGATCATTGCTTGAACAAAAAGCAGAGTTGGGGCTGACAGGGGTTTTTGCCATTGTTCATCCAGTTCATTAGCAAGGTATCTAGGCGAGGGAATCCCATATGCCTGGGACTGTGACACAGTCATTTTGCTTGTATCCTCTAGCTCTCAAAACTTGAAAGAGAAAGAGACAATGGCTTTTGTTCGGTATAATGTGCAGTGCTATTTATCCTAGAGAGCTTCTCTGGTATTGACATCCTGCGTTAAGATCTTCATCAAGACATATTGTAAGATATTACCGTAATGTTCATAGGCTTTGAAATACTCAAAGGATTTGTAATGGAAATATATTGATATCAAAGCTTCTTTCAAGCCTAATTTCCACAAGAATCAGATATAGCTGGCTATATGTTTTAAAAACAGCAGAAAGAATACTGTATTGTTGCTAAAAGTAGCAGTTTTACAGGTTTTTTTGATCAAATCTTTTCTTTACAACTAAACATGATCAAATTAGCCTGTAAAATTCATTCTAAAGTACTATCACAATGATAATTCCTATTGGACAAAGAGCGTATCAGAGTGGGGGAAGTGGAAACTGAACAATTAACCAGGGAGGAATCAGACTAGAAAACTTTCTCAGTGTCTTCTGTGTGCATCCAGTGAAATCCCCTGGCAAGCACAGAGACATTATTATACTTACAAATTCACTTTCTTGGACTTTTTGTATCTGATTTAGGTCAGAGGTTAACTGTGCTGGACAAACTTCAACATGTTTACTGGGAAAAGAACTCAAAGGCGGAGAGAAAATCTCCTTATATTTGTAGATGGTTGGAAGGACCTCTCTCTTGGCAGCATTCTTTGTGGGTGGCCTTTAGAGATCATCCTGTTTCTGTGACAGGGAGGCCAGGATTACTTGTCAGGATGCTGTGCAGGGGACATATAGAGTAACTCACTTTGGATAGAGCTTTGTACGCAGACACCCTGTTGTCATCTGCAAAGGAAAATATGCTCCACATTTAAAGCACAGAGGTTGGCTTGGTGTACGCAGGAAGAGAGGCCATTCTGTGGCATCCAACAGTGAGGGGTTCATCGTGACCTGAAATGACATGAAAGAATGTGGTGTTTTGGAGAATGGATGAGCTCATTCTATAAAATTCAAGGCAGAGCTGTGGTGAGAGGAGATAAAAATGGACAAAATGCAGCTCTCTGACAAACATTCTGACAGAGACAGGATTTCACACTCAGACCTGTTTCATCCAACAGGGCCATGGAAGGCATCTTTCGTGCTGACGAGAGAAATTGCCTTCTAGAGTATATCTCCCTGTTGTGTAGTGATCTGTGAGATATCCTATGTCTCAAACTGTGTCACGTGAGGACTGCAATTTACAAAGCCTCTAATGGATTCCTGTAAATATATCTAATGTGCAAACTGGGCAAGGAAAGTAATAGGAGAAACAAAATAGTTGCAACTTTTGAAGGGTATGAACACTGAAAGCAACTAACTGAAAACTGATAGGAGCTAATACAGTCATCAAGAAACAGAAATAACAGGCAGATTAAATGGAATCATCAGGGCAAAAAAAGGAATAGATTTCAGAAGAAACCTGCAGGAATAGATAAATATATCAGAAGGACACTTGCTGCTTTTTGTTAGAAATTAATGTGCTCTGGAGTAAACCTATGAGCTAGTGATGCTTTTAATTCTTTCTATGGCATTTCAAAATTGTGCGTGATGTTACCTCTGAGAAACAGCATGCTGCTTTTTTTTTCCCCTCCATGTTTCCGACAGACTAGACAGAGAGACACAGGGATGTCTTGTGGTGATGCTCTCCAGTGCTTATTCTGACTAGATTCAAAGCAAAACATCCAAGCTTAAAGGAAGAGACTGTTCATCACTGGAAATTTTAAGTGGCCACACAAGTACCCATCTGAAAAGTGTGCCCTGTGCTTCTATATAGTGCATGGCCAAGAGTGATCTTTAGTGTCATAGTAAAGCAAGCTTTTCTGCTGTGTTTGCCATGGAGATGTGGCATTTTAATCACAATTGAAGCAGTAACCAGCTCTAGACACATGACTGGAAATTCAAACAGGCAAATACCCATCATGGTAGGGTTTTTTTTGTTTTTTCCCCCACATTTTATCAACCTCCTGGAGATGAAAGTCCTGAAAATGCTGCTGGTCAAACTTGCAAACAAGGGGGCTAAGAGCTTTCAGCCATGGTAGGATCCAAATGAACAGATGATGATGTTATGATGATGGTTTCCAGTTCTTTGAAGGAAAACTCCTGCTGATTTGAAATTCTTCTTGATGAACACCACATGTCTATACTGAACGTTCTCTTCTATTTATCTTAAATTTCCTATGAAAACCATTTCTCTGTGAAGGGATAAAGAAGCTATGTGCTTAAAAAGAAAATCAAACTGCAGTGCTTGGAAGTATGTTTACTCAACTGCGAAGTCCACTGTTGAAACAGGGATTGACAGACTTTATTTTATCACTACTCTTACAAATGCCAGGACTGGAAATGTTCAGAAGCACCTGGTGCCAATAGTAATTTGAGCCATTGTCCTCAGTTGAAAATGTCCTGAGAAGATTTATTCTTGATTCTTTTTCATTATACTTATTCGAGCCTTCCCACAGCAGACCTTAATGAAAACTATTCCGAATTTGAGTAACAATTCCAAGTAACTGACTGAGATCGAACAAAGTGCACCAAGAATTTGATTCTAGAAAGATGGCAGCTGAAATAGGTCTTAGGAGCGATGTAGGTCCTTACCTCTGACACTGCAATCCCAAGACCTCTCAATTACAGCCAAATTCTGGACGTGCTTAAAAAGTGTTGGCACGCTAGGTTTTCACTTTCTGAGCCAAAGTTTGACTTCTGCTCTGTCTAGAACAACCTTTTCTGTGATAATGGTAATCACATAGCAACCATCCCAGGCCTAAACCCTAACAGGATGACAAACATGAACAGCCTCCCTTTGTCTCCCTTGCCTGAAGGGTTAATGCAGTAAGTGATGGGAAAATGGCACACCAGCTCCAGGATGGTCTCATGCAGAACATGCAGCAGGAATGGCCGGCATCCTCATGCTGGCACCGTGCCCCTTTTATTGCTGCAGTCCACTGAATGCATTGATCTGTCTGCTTGTGGGATATTTTGTCTGATGAATGAGAACCTCGAGGTAAACCTATTTCAGGGCAGGAATAAGCTTACCCTCTCTTACTTACAATAATTTGAGACTCATTTTAGCATGCGAGCTGTAAAATGTCCTTTCATTTCACTAGATGAACAGCCCATTAGCTCATATGTACCTCATGGCTTGTTTGGTGACACTCGTGGTGAGGTAAATATCCAGGAGTGGTTCTTGGAAGTCAGAAGTGATTTTTCAGTTTTATGTCTCTTACTGACCTGTCTTTGGTATCCTAACATGAACACACTCACACACACACACACACACACACACACACTCATTTTGATTAATAATCTTGAAAAAGCTTGAGAAAAGCCAAAAGGCTTAAAGATTCACTATGGGTCAATGCCTTGTTCAGTCGTATAGTCAATGTTGATATTCTCATCACACTGTGTGCTGCCACACAAAGCTATCTGATTGATTAGTAGAGTGCAGTTGCACGTAGTGTTGTTATAAATACGTGAACTATTTATTCACAAACAGCATAATATCCAAGCATTTTTTGTTAAAGGAATTTTCAAATAATTTCTGCTAAAACTGTTTGTTTCATCACTTCTCTGTGAAAGGTTTTCAGGCAGAAAATGCAAGTGAAATTTACTGAAATAGTGATTTACTGCCATTACTTAACATGCTTTCAAATATATTTTTGTGCATATATGTGTAGAGAGCACATGGGATTTTATGAAGAAGCGGAGAAACAATTCAGTGATTTATTTGTTTCTGTACAAATCCCTCTGCAATTTTTGGAGGTAGGGAAAAAATAAGAACTAAGCTTTTATGTTCTCCAGAAACATCTTGTGGTCTCAGTCCTGATTTACTGCACCTCATAATAACTTACAGGGGAGTTTAGAGATATTTCTTTTTCCTACGGGAGAAGGCTGAATGGGATTGCTGTGGAGTACTGCTTCAGCAAGTATGCAGGAGAGCAATGTCCACCACAACTGGGTGAAAGGCGCTTCTTCTGCCTGAGAGGTAAGGCTACCTGCTTCTCCAATACTCTGGGAATCTTTCGGCCCAAGAGTGTTAGCTTTGATTCAGAAATTATGAAAATCTATTTCATAGCAGTGCAGAGCATGATTTGCAGAGCCATTTATAACAGCCAAAATAATTCAGTGGTGACCTCTTCGTGTTCCCATAAAACTGTTTTTCCCTCGGCATCAGGAGATGAATCAGCAGTAGTGATAACAAGAGTTAGAGAAAGACTGGAAAAAACGAGTGTCCCAAGTACTTTGGCAGTGAAAAATTAAGCTTCAAAGTGATTTCTTCATGGAACATTTTTTTCTCTCTCCAGGACACCAAAGTGTCTATTAAAGAAAGAAGAGAAAGAGTGTGTGTGAGAGAGAAAAGGACTTGGATGATATTTCTCAGTGTCTGCCAATATCTAACACGCTTTTGGAAAAGTTGCATAACACAACCTGCTAAGAGAGGCCTGTTTTAATAGAGGTTAGCAATCCTTTCTATTTGGTGGCATGTTTGTGGTTTTGCAGAACTGACCCACAGGGCCTCATTTTCAACTGGCTAACAGGCCGTATTGTTTGCTAAGCCTATAAGGATCAGGAAATTGTCTTCTGGATGCAGCTTAACAGCCTGTGCAGAAATTCCCATCAGGTCACCATCAGGTCTATCCTTCTTCCTGTAAGGACACCTTGAATGATGGGAAACCTTGAATGTCCTCTGCCTTGAAGGAGAATCTTTGCCTTGGTGATCAAACGTACAAGTAGGATGCTGGGGAACTTGCAATATGAGGCGCTGTGTTTGAAATAATTTAAACAAGGACTGTTCCAAAGATATTTTTCTGGTTTGCAATGTAATTCTTCTGATTTTTTAATCTACTCTGCATGGCAAGTTAAAAAATGGTGTTGCGAAAAGTACTTCTCTGCAGATAAGAGCTAGTAATTCAATTTTCAAATGGGGGAAACACACCTTTTAATATTTAGCTACCTTTGGTTTTATGGCCTTTGGATAATGATTATGAAGAAAAAGGCAAAGAAACAAAGACAAGGAAAATAAATATTATATATTATAAAACAATTTCTTTGCCCCTTGTTCATGACAATGAGGGACAACACTGAAAAGGCACATTGCTGTGTGTGAGACCCTTTATATTCAGGGAGCATGTCTCCTTAAAGCCCCTTTCCAAACATCCAAAGGTGACAACAACATGGAAGAACTGCTGCCTGAGCCTGGAGCAGGCAACCTCCCTTCTGAATAACAGTTTGGCAGAGGGACGGAACATCATCTCCTTCCTGAGCCTGGGGCACTATCTGCTGTCCGAAGCTACTGCCTTGAGAGCTGCACACATGTAATGGACCCACCAGACCCCCCTTGCACACACTTAGGTTGTGCACGGTTGTACCACACCTTTGACAAAAACCTTGTGTCAGCTCAGGGCTTTTGTTAGCTGGGCTATGTGCATTTGATACTGGAGGACAGTGAATCTATCCTCTCAGATCCCTCTGGTGCAGAACTTCCCTACAGTGGTGCACTGTGTAGCTGGGACAAAGGAAGTTCTGTTGATGCCTAGCAGCAGAAATGTAGCTGCCCAGGGGACTTTCTTGGGATAAACAGAGACAAGAAGGGGGTTCAGTCATGCTTGAAGGTAGGTAGCAGCTGAGCCACGGTGCTGACACTTTTGGGTGTTTAAATCTTTTTGTGAGGTTACACACTTGTGATTTTAAGCAGGACACTCCAGAAGTATCCTTGCAGCTGCTCAATAAATAGTTTGTGTGCTTGGGGTATTAGAAAAGTGTGATGATGCACTGGTGAGGCAAGCTGTGTGCTGCTATCTTTCCAGACTGTGCCAGAATACACACATAGAGATGAGCAGCATTTACCTGGGGTGTCATCCTTGTTTTGGAATTCACTGTCTCCAAAGGTGCAAAATTTCTTTTTTTTTCCTTATTGCAGAAAAATGTTTGTTGCTGCGACTCTAAAATGATGCTTATTGTAGCAATAAGACTAAAAGAAGGAATATGTTTCATAAGGCGTTGTTTCCCAGGAACTTTGCTCTTGGTACTTGCTTCTTGAAACTAGTAAGTGGAAAAAGTCAAAAAAGATGGTTGCTATCTTGTTTTATTCTTCTGTCTGGCACTGTCCTGAGCATGCTGTTTGAGAATCTGACCACACGACCAAAACTTTTTCCTTGATCCACATGTCCTGATAGTCTTAAAGATGCCTATCAAATTAGCTGGGATTTGGATGAAACCAGTTGAGAGGACTATAACATTCCAGCTTGCTTCAACCTAGGGCTGTGAGAAACATTCACTGCAAAACCTGAAACTCTTCAAGCGAGCTTAGGATGAATATCAGATGCACAGAGGGATTTACTGTTGGGTGGAAATCATGTAAAACTCTACTTTTGACATAGGTTTGACCTGAAACCTGACAACACTCAGCTATTTTGATTGAAGTTGCTTTGAGACCACAAAGACAAAAGTTAAAGAAAACTTTAGTAACCTCAAAGGTGTCATGAAGAGCTCAAACTTAACACAGATCATCAGCTTTCATGTTGAATCGTGCTAGATACTAGTTAGCCTCTCTGTTTCTGAGTAAACAATAGGCATATTAGTAAACCATTGCAAACTGTTGCAAGCATGAACACACTGTGTAGTATAATGTCAAGCCTGAAAATAATCAAGTCAGTTTTGTGTTCTCAAAATTGAGGTGTGAACTGTGGGGATAAGAGTGTTACTAGTGATTTGCCCAAAGATTTGCTCAAAGGCTTTGTTTAGAATCCCAGCTGAGGTGATAAGAGTTCTCCTGGATATCTAACCTGAGTTGTTCATTGCTTGGTATTGCCTTATCACTGTCAGATCATCTCAAAATTTGTTGATGATGAACAGATAATTGGAAATATTCTTGTGCAGTGTAATTGTATTGTCCTCAGTTTTAAAAAGAAATGATCAACACTCAGCAGCAAGTAGAAATAACAGTAGGAATTGGGTTTTTTGCCCAGACAGAATTTAGTGGAAAACCACTATCAGATAGAGAAGAGGCTGTGTTGCATTTGCAGATGAGAATGTTCTTGGGAAAAAAGAGCTTTCTCCATAAAAGTGTTACTGCAACGGATCAGACAAACATTTCCAGCTCTCTGAATAGGTCAAGTTCTGAGACCTGAAGTTCTGTCAGCCTCCAGGAAAGGAGTCAGTCATGCACATGTATGTGAATTCTCCCACATGAATGCACAATAAAAGCAATGAATCTTTTTTAGTTACCCAATCCTAACTTTTTTTGTCAGCATGGAATTTTCTGTCTGGAGAGAAAGAACATCTTATTCTCTCCCCCGCTGCTTCTTGCTGCTTATATTGCCTCTCTAATTGGAAGCTGCAGTATAGATGTGCAAAGAAGGATGTTCTTTGAGCATACCTCAAGGGTGAGCTGTCTAACCAAGGAAACAACTTCATCCTGTCTGTTGTGAGAAGAGCCTGGCTCAACAGAACGCCTATATCATTGCTGAACAGAGCGAATGATGGCAAAGAGAAAAGGCTCTGACAGCTGAAACTGCAATGCATTAATATTCATATTTTCTGTGTGTGGCTTTCTGTAGTCTGCCACGGTGTTACTTGCCTTTAATTTGGGTAGATGAATAGAATTTCCAGCGTTCTGCTTTTATCACAGCTTCAGATTAAATCATACTTGAATCACTAAAGAAAGAAGGTATTAGAATTCCAGACTAGATCTGCTGCTTGCTGCAGAGCAGGCCATGGTTGTGAGCTGTGTCCATTGCATACCATGCATTTTGCACTCGTGGGTGCACAAATGGAATTAGGAGCTTTCAAAGGCAAAGCTGACAAGGAATCAGCAATGCTCCCCGCAGGGAGACAGCAAAGCCTGTCCTGTCAAAAGACCTATCCACACAGATGTTGGTGGCATCCACAACACAAGTGGTTGTGTTAAATCATGAATGTCATGATGCTCCCAGAAGAGTATGTCTGTACTAACAAATTGTTAAGCATGCTTCATGGCCAGGAATACTATGGCTGTACCAATAGCAAACTACTACTGTAAATGTGGTACAGCTTTAATAAAGATGATGGTCTTAATCCAGCAAATTTTAATGTTAGAAATCACCCAGCTGATGCCACCCAGCTGATGCCAGTGGAGTTATTCAGGTGCTTAAAGTTAAGCATATGCGTATTTTCTGTGAAGCATTTTGTAAGGGTGTAGGTATGACTGAACTAAGCTCCAGGTGCCCTGTTTTCATTGCTGACATTGTTTGGAAGTTGAGAGTTATATTCGTCATCAAAGACAAGCAAATGGAGGATGACTCAGTCTCATCCTCGCTCAGAGGGGAAGAATCCAAAGGGAATTGGATTTCCCTCTTTAGAGATATCCACGCAAAGCGAAAGGAATTCACATTTGTCTGAAACAGTGAAATGCAATCCTATTAAAAACTGTTTTTCTTCAGTTGTTCACAATTAGGTCTGAGGTTTTTAGGTCAAACACAGCGGATTTCTTTCTTACAGAGAAAAGCTGAAGGAAAGGGTTGATGTTATGGCAAACTTTTGCTTCTTGGAGAAACACACAATGATTCCACATGTGTTTCTTCCAAAATTAAAAGTACTTTTCAGATACCAGAGCACATCAACAACAACTTTCTGCTACTTAAGCCAAAAGCAAAAGATAGGTCACCTGAAAAGTCCACAGTGAATTCAGAGCAGGTAACTTTTTTATTAGCTCCCCTCCCCATCAAAACCACTGCAGTAATAACGACAGCTTGTTTGCCTTATGTGCTTGGTGTCTCGGTTGTCATTGCAGATAGTGATATATATATGGAAAAACAATACACTGATTGAAAGGATTAAAGAAAATTGGAAGATCTCATCAAATGCTCTCCTGGGTAAATGCAAGTTGAAAGGTTCAAGTAGTGAGTTCATCAGAGTGTCTCAGAAATGTCCTTCATTATTTTTTATTAACTAAATACCTCACCTTCCCTTGTTAAAGCCCTGTTCATTTCGTTGAGTAAAAGCATGAACAAAACTTGATGGATGGTAACAAATCAGCCAAAAGGAGCCTCATAAGTAGTGAAGGGCCATTACTCTGGTATAGTTTGATTTTTGCTTCCAGCACAGTGAGTGAAAGTTAACTGTAATTAGTATCCAAGTTCTGATCATTGTCAAATAGCTATTAGAAGATGCATAGTTCTAAACTATTCTCACGATGCGGAAACACTACCTTTTCTGTGATGTGCCAGAAGTAAATTTTCATACCAGTCTAATGGGATGCACTGAGCCCCCCTGTGTTATTCAGAGAGTTTCCCTGAGCAGAGAAAGTACTGCTGTTACTTCTCAGCATGAAAATTGCCCTGGAGTTTCACCAGGAGGGAAACAGTGGGGCACAGCTGCACTGAGGGACCGAACACTGAAGATGTGTGTTTTGGGAGTAAGGATGATTCCCATGAACTTCTGGCTAGTAAGGGGTAGGAAAGGGGGGGTAATACTCTGAAAGAAGACTTCATAGTCACATTTCTGAAGTGCACAGCCATCTGTAGCTTGTGGAAGGATCAGATTTAAATACGGAAATCTTAACATGTGAAGCAAGTCTGGACCAGGGGGCTGAGGAGTTGAGCGTGGTGCCCACTTCAGTCATGTAAACCCTCTCTGTCAGCAGCTATTTTCAGTATAAAAGTTGACTCAGAGACATTCGTCGTAAACAGCACATAGAGAAAATGTATTCAAAGAAATGTTAAGCAATGCAATATTCAAACTGACTGTAAGCAAAACATGCCTCAGTTAAATAACATATTTGAAATATATTGGACTCTTATTTGTGATTTTCCTTGGGGCAGCATTAGTGCAGTAACAAAACAGATGAGGCTGTGTGTTTGATTTAAAAAGTTTGAGCCTTCAAGGCCTGATTCACCGTCCAGTGAGGCTCTGCAGGCTGGTCTTCCCAGGCGCAGCAGTTCCTGGGTTTGGAAAGCCAAGGCGAGAGCCTTGGAGCGCAAAGCAGTCCAACTGTGGCTGAACATAAGGTCACAACCAGGAACATATGAGATGAATAAATCTTTATTGGGCAGGGCTGCAAAACATTAGGTAATGGGGCCAGTGACAAAAAAGAACTTTTTCTGAATCATACTCCAGAAGGCTCACCAGCACAGGAGTTCAGGCCTCTAACAAGAGGCAAAACATACTAGTTTGATGCTGATAAGAAAAAAATGAAATAAAAATCAAGCAAGAGGTTTCTTCTGCATGCACTGTAAATATTTGCAGTGTTTCAGTCTGTAAGAGCTCAGGGCAGTTTTCATAGTTGAGACTGGGTGCACAGTGCTAATACAATCCCTTTCAGTTCTTTTCCAATTTCCATCACCATATCTGCATTTGTCTCTCTTTTCACCTTCTTTCTCACCTACAGATAGAGAAATCAAGCTGAGAAAAAACCAAAACCAAAACCAACCAAACCAAAAAGCCCTTCCAATTCTGGGGAAATGTTTCAGTACTTGCTTTCACCCTTAACTGGGATGGAAAGTTGGAATAACTTTTCTCCCTCTCCCAATGGGAAAAAATGTTGTTAAAATTCTTCGCTCAGAATGAATGAAACACTTAATTAGGAATCATTTTGGAATTGTTTTTTTTCTTGAATTGGATTGTGCCCAAGGGAGGTTAACATACAATTGTAGGGCTTGCTGGTGAAACCTGAGCTGTCCGTCACCTCAAGTTAGATATCCAACATCAAAGCGAATCAATCCTGCAAACTAAGGTCAGATCTTAGTCCTTGGTCAATCCATCTTAATGATCTGTATTGTGACAACTGCTGTGTCCAGGATAGGAACTCATCCAGAAGAACTCTACCTCTTTTGCTGAGGTGCTTGTGGCCACCTGCCTGGTTCTGCTCATTTCTGTTCTTGTGACACCTTTTTTCATAGCTCTTCCCTGTATTTGAGCAACCTTGAGAGTCCTGGGAGGGCCACATCCTCCTGCTCTACTTCAGGTATGACTATGCAATTTACGCATTAAAATCTCTTGGGATTAAGATCGTGAACTCGTTCTCAGGAGGTGGGAACATGCAAAAGCGATGCTGGGTTTCAAAACCTGGCCAATGCATTATTACTGCTGGAATCTGGGAGGCTAACCCCTTATTCCCAGGCATGTGAAAACGGGTTTGTAAAAGGCTCTGAGGGCTCCCAGGGCAGGCGAAACATGCGGGCAGGAGGAACGAGTGAGAGAGAGGGCCTCCAGCCGGCACACTGCACTGCATGCGGATAAGAGCAGGGGGAAGAGACTTTTAGGGCAAAGTGCCTGCTTTCCTCCTGAGTGCTTCCACCAAGATTCTGCAAATGAAATCCCGGATGTCTCACAGTCGCAGCCCTGATTCACTCACCACAGGAAAAACACTCTGTTTTTAACTCTTCAGGAGCCTTTAAGCGGGCTGGTCCTTAATCTTTTAAGTGAAATAACTAGATTTGAAGACTGGAAGGTAAATCCATCATCAAATAACCTAGCATCCCCTTTGGATAGCTAACGCCAAAAAGGGCAGGACAGCACACCCCTCCCTATGCAAAGACTGGGAGGCCAAGCAAATTTACCAGCCAGCTCCCACAGGAGCTTGGTGGTAACAGAATACCCAAAGGAAGAATTAATAAGGTGGCAACAGGGACATCAGATTAAAGCAGGAACAGCACAATTTAAATACTTCTATTCATGGTTTATTCCAGTGTGTTGCATCAGTAAAATGTCAATAGCAGCTAGAGGGTCTAGGAGTGTAGAGCTAGCGTTTTATGAAATTTTGGACATCTGTTTTGCAAAAAAACCCCAACCCTTAAAAACACAACCCTGTTTCCTATTTAAATAAGCCTGTTTTACTTCTTTATCTAAAAATATGTTTCCCTGCATAGAAAGCAAAGCACAGCATTCCTTATCTGAATAAATCCAAACAAAAAGCAGCCAATGTCTTACAATTTCCCTCATTATTTTAGTGGAAAGCACAGCACAGCCCGACATTACATTTTCCAGGCAGTATTTTGTGAAGATACACAAACATTTTCTCCTTCTACCTTCTCTAAGGCCTGATATGCCTTGTGAGAAATTCTGATTTGTAATGATTGTGAGAGAAAATAAAGATGGAAGATGATGCACCCAGCTAAAACTAGACAAGATTCTGCATTTTAAGGCTGATGAGAAGAAGAAGTAAGTAGGTAGTATGTGCCATGCTGTGCGTGTTGCATGACACATCCTTGCTCATTTTCCAGGGACTGAGAAAACTATTAATGCCTTCTTGGGATTTGCTCTTTGAAGTTTATTAATATCTCTGTGCTTGCCCACTTCATACTACTTGTCAGAAGTATTTGCTTCATGATTTCAGTTGCCAGGCTAAACCCTGGCAACTTTTAAAAAAAAAAAAAGTGGTAGAAAACTAACTAGAATTTGTAGCCTTGCATTTTGCTGATGTAAAATCCTTTTTTTAGTACTGTCAACTGTGCCATAGATTGTTTCTATATTGTAGCATAGTTCCTTTTTGAAACCATCTGATCTGGGACAAAGCCTGTTTAAGAGGTGCTGCCCTTCCCCGGGCATTTGTTCCTACCTCTAGATTGCTGCTGACACCTGCCTCAGCTTTTCTGGTGCATCTGTATTTAGGGTTGGGATAGAAATGGGCCTGGAGGTGGAAGGAATGGCTAGTGAAATGGGAGGTGCGTGAGGGTAGGAATGAGTGGCCATAGGAGGACTCATGTGAGTGGAGCTACCAGCAAAAATGCATGTGTGACTATACCTGTAGACCCTAGCATTTGTTTTGTATTGGAATCCTTGTTACCCAATTAGGAAAACTGGGAGGTCTGTGGAAGATGGATACATAGGGAAGGAAACGGTTCTGGTGGCTTGGGTTCTGCAATGGTCCTCTTGCTTGACACTCGCCACATACATGAATGAAGGGCTTACAAGGAAGTGTACTGCATCCTTGTGAGAAGGAAGTTAAGTCATCTGCTGGTAGATGTCAGCATTGGTCCTGGTATGTTGGCCTCTATCAGCTGTTCCTTGGTTTTGGTCCTGCAGATACTACCTGTGGAAATGGAGTCTGTCTGAACGATGCAGTGTAAAGTGGTCCCTGCGAGTCTTAATCTGGATGGTCCTACATATATTCAGTGAGTCAGTTTACTAGACTGTCAGACACAAAATTATCACGTTTAACAATAATGTTCACTTGAACTGGAAAGCTCTGTAATATTCTCATCTGCCAATGTTTTAATTACAGGGTAGCATTCGCTAGGGGAAACTAAAATTAGAAGTGGATGAATGGATTTTGATACGAAGGGGAAGATTTTCTTTCTTTTTTTTTCTTTTTCTTTTTCCTTTTCCCAAGGAAATTACATTCTTGGGAGAACTGCAAAACCAGAAAGACCGAAATGGCCTCTCCTGAGCCATAGGGTGGAGAAGGCTTTTCAAACTAATGGTCAGATACAAAAAGACATCTATTTATAATGAAAAAAACATAACAATAAAAGAGAGAAAGGGATGATATGCAAGTGGGGAAGGGACTGAGGAGAGAGGGCAAGGAAAGCAAGGACAATGTGAATTGCAGTTCTGTCAGTGGTGAGTAAATGAATGTCTGTGCAAAGTAGGTCAGAACAGAAGAAAACTGTAGCAGAGAGGGGTCCAAGGTTGTAATGCAGGTAAGGGCGTATCAGCCTGTAAGTGATGGGCTCAAGAGATGCTTCCATAGAGCTGCGTTTGGCCAGGAGGTCCCGGCATGCCGGAGTCTTCACCAGCTCCTTCTGAGAGCTGTTCTTAAATGAGCGCCAAGTCTCACATTATCTTACAGGCTGAGGCTCTGTAGCTTCCAAACCACAGGCACATAAAGTGCTGTCAGGGCAGGGAGGCCTGAATAAATTTGAGTATTTCAAGATGAAGACTCAACACTGTTATGAAGTACACCTCCAAAATGGGAAGAAGAATCTCCCCTGTGCACAGCTCATAAGTACTTTCTGGTCTCTGTCTACTGGTTGATTAATCTTTATTTTCTCTTCCATTAATGGTTAGTCCTTTTTTTTTTTTTTTTTTTTTTTGTATTGTATAGCCTCTCTGGGAAAGGGAATTAGACATAAAGTTCGGTTTACTAAAAGAAGTAAATGTTTAAGATACTGTACAGTCATTTAATCATACCGGATGTCTTTATGGATTAATAGTATGTATAACATACGTTATGGTAGGTATTCTGCTGTTGTGACATTTTTTTATTATTATTTTTAGATTACCAGGACATAATATGGTATCAGTAGCATAAAGTGTTTCTGTGGGGTGAACTCCTGAAAGTTTACTAAAAGGAATTACTCTATGATTCTGAATTACTGTATGATTCTGCTGACGACAAAATCAGGTGCTGAGACAGTTTTCCAAGAGCAGTTTTTCTCCACAGACTCTCATCAAGTCTACACAGCAGCACCAGGAGGCAGTGGGAATTTTGGGGGTGCGAGGAATGTGAGGTTGGACACCCTGTCTCTACAGCAATGAAGATGACAAACTTTCAAAACATTGCTCTTGTTTGGCATCTTTCAAGTAGCTTAAGGTAAAAATTTATGCTTACAACATCCCATATTCCTCCAGACATTTGATACCTCACTACGTTTAAATTAAGAGAGAGACATGAATTCAGTCCCTGAATTCAACCTGTTCCCTGGACTGAGAGAAGAATGCGAAATATACAGCCTGAAAATCAAGCTAGCATGTGACTTTGGTGTTTGAAGAGTTGATGGCATTGGCTTTTATACTTAGAATTTCAAAATTAGGCATACCTAGCACTCTACTAAAACAAATAAAGACAAATGTGAGAGAAGCAAATAGTTCATACCCTGGAGAGTTTACCTTTTAAGTTTCACAAGACTACTGAGTAAATTTCTGCATAAATCCTAGCACTCTCTGAAGAGGTAGGGGACAGAGAACCAAATGAAACTAGCCATGAGGAGGAAAGCGTGAAGGAAACGGTAAAGGTAGACAATGTAGTTACACCGGAAAACGCTGCAAATACCTAGGTCTATGTACATCTTGGTGGTTTAGTTTGCCTGCTTTTATAAATAGCAGAAGATTATGGTATTAAGAAAGGAGACCAGAAGAAAGGAAAGTGTAGGACTGTACCTGGTAGTCTCAGAAAGTGGATGCTGACGGGAAGCCAAAAGGCAGACAGATGTATATTAAGGAAAATTTAGGAAAAATATCAAATGAATCTGTGAATTGAGAAAAAAATAATTTGCAGATATATAGGTGACAGAAGTAAGAAGGGGCCTTGTTTGACGGAAGTGTTGAAGGCTGCTTATGACAAAATGTTAATTCGGATACCAGGCAGCCACAGCTTGTGATTTATGCAAAATTAGAAGGAATGCTGAAACTCAGTCCAAATAGGGAAGCTGTCGTAATAGATGTACAACTCTGGAAGGACAGCAAAACATAAATATAAAAGAACTGAAATGAGGTTAAGCGCCGGCATAATTGTAACAGTATTTCTGCCTGCGGTTTTACTAGAAAGCATCCAGAGTGAAAAGCTCAGATGACCGACCCATGACACGTCTCACGTCATGCTCGTACACGTGACACGCGGTGTAGAAGTAAGCACACACAGATCAAGGGTACTTGCAGTGCTACTTTGAAAATTTCTCAGCAAGTCTGGGTGGATGCATAGCTGCTAAAGCTACTGTTAGAGTCTAACTTCCAGCCCAATTTATTTTTTTTTTTTAATTATTTCTTATAACATCCAGAAATAGATTGTTTTCTGCTGAAACTTTCTCCAT
Organism: Porphyrio hochstetteri; assembly: GCA_020800305.1. Classification (NCBI taxonomy): domain Eukaryota; kingdom Metazoa; phylum Chordata; class Aves; order Gruiformes; family Rallidae; genus Porphyrio; species Porphyrio hochstetteri. The sequence continues at coordinate 88,668,749 of CM036907.1, forward strand.
TGAATGTTTGTTTTGCCAGATCCTTCAAATTAAATTCATGAGCCTCCTTAAGGAGTTTTCAGCTAAGGAAAAAAATGCCTTTTCTTTTACGATCTGCTAAGACTGTTTCAGCTCTAGAGGCAGAAGAACATGTACTCATTGAGATTTGAGAGTGAATTGCATCTTAGAAAGTCAACTTATTAAGGCAGTTGCCTAATACCTGGAGTGCAGCAGTGGTCTGAGACTCCTGCTGATCTACATTCAATGGTATTGTCTGATTCTCAAGGAAAAAAGAACCTGGATTTTGTTTTTACTACTTTACAGAAAAGTCAGTGACACAAATAGCTCTTATAACTGAAAGGTTTTATACTTTAACTTAGTGCAAAGCTGAAGGCTAAAAAAAGTAAATATTTCAATATTTTTCTCCAGTAATAGAGTAGTTTCTTTGCTGGCTTTTTCATCATACATATAATTCAAAATTCCCAAAACCAAAGAAAAAGTCCCCACAAATAAACCTGAAAATAAGAAACAATAAAATGCAAAGAACGAAGAACTTCTATGATTTTCATTTAATGCTGTCTTTGTGAATGAACTCAGGAGTTTATCCTTATATTAACCTTTGCTGTAATACCTGTGTCTATGAAAAGAAAAAAGGCAACTTCATGTTCGTTAGCCTGACTTCAGGGGGTTGCAGGGTATTAGAATAAAGAATGAAAGCCGCCATGGTGAAAGAAAAACAAAAAGTGCAATCTATTTATCAAAGGAAGACTATGCCAAGCCAATCTGATATCCTGATAGCTTTGTGTCAAAAGATACGTGCCAGTTATTGAAGATTTGCCATTAATGGTGCAAAGAGCTTTATTATTGACAGTGTCAACATATTGCAAAGAGATTTTTTTTTTTCCCCCAAGGCTGGGAGAGGGATAGGTGTCTTCTCTGTAAATAGCAGAGGGGAAGCAGAGAGATTTTGGCAATGATAATGACAGCAAGATGCCTTTATCTTGTGGTTGTACACATGTATATGCTGATAAATGAAGATGTTAAAGCCACCTGTCCTGCAATTATTTTAGAAAAAAGTCTGTAGTTATCATTGAAGCAATACACCATGAAGTTTCTTAGCATCAGTTTAAAAAAAAAAATTAGAAGAAATGGAGTTTTGAAAGCATGTTGTGTTGTGGTATCTCCATGGCTGCTGAAATCTTAAAAACAATTTATGTTTATAGAAACTTTTATTCCAGTTTCTTAGCATTTAAGCTAGGATAAATGGGAGCAGATTTGGTTATTGGGTTTTGGGGTTTGTTTTTTGTTGTTTTTTTTTTCTCTCCTTACTTTGCTTAAAATAGCCACAGAATACACCAGGAACCTTCAAAACCTGCCTGTTTAATTTGCCTGTAGCTTCTTTTGTTCATTTGTTTGGTTTTTTCTCTTCTAAGTGCTCTCCTCTCAAATCGGAGAAAACCAAAGGAGTGAAAACCATGCTCACCACCACGGATATAATGCCCCAGCATCCTGAAAGCTGTTTGGCTTTAGATTACTCAGATGAATGCTTTTTATAACATGGCTAGGGCAAGTCTGTTCCTCAGCACATCCCCTGGTACCTGGGCTTGTCTGAGCTACTCCAGAGCTCTGCCATCTGCAAAGATCTCCTTGTATTGACCATGCAATGAAAAATATTGCCAATGGTTCTTTCTTTTGTTTCTTCATTTGTGCGTTTATTTTCAAGAGCTCGGTTTGCAGTGCTCCTGGGACATAGTAAATAGTGTAGCTTGACTTCCAGAAGCTTTTTGATCTCTGAAGACACTCTTAACTTGCAGTAGATGAGAACCTCTTTATGCCACTCTGAGGAAGAAGTATGCTTCATGAAAGAAGCAGCCGCCTTGGTTTGGGTTTTTTTTTCTGTTTGCAGTTGCAGGCTCTGAAATTACACAGTGCTGGAAGACAGGCCCAGGCACTAACTTCATTGTCTACACTGTTAAATTGTTTGAGCGGTCCCTGGAATGGTTTTTGCCTGGACAGTCAGCCCAGGTCTCTTCCAAACAATTCCTGGGCATGTTTTGAGAATTAGCACAGACCAGGCACCGTGCCCAACTTGTAGTTTGGATGCGGGCACCCTTTTTTGGATGATAATGCACTTTACTAGTGCCAGATGGCCACAGAGTCAGAGGGAATAAACATAGCCTGAGTGCCTATGCAATGTGCTAGGGCAGGAGATCTCTTGTGCTGTAAAATGATAGCTAGGCGTATGCGTACGTGAGTGTCTCCATGCTAACAAACTAGAAGGACTAGATTTTTTTACAAAGGACAACTTCAGGCTAGGACTTTGTGGCATCCAGGAAGACAGAGTGGACATTAGGCAATGTCTGTATTACTGAAGAAATCACAACCACAGGTCAAATCCTTGGACCAAATGTCCAATGTACTAGTTCAAATGGACCTTAAGTAGAAATTAACTTTAATCTTTCCTGGGTCCGCTTTGTCCTGAAGACTTTTTTGTGTTTCTTTGCAGTTCAGAGTGCCTGAAATAGTACAGGGGCTCTGTTACAATGGGTCTCTTTAGCATACAAATTAGAAGGTATATGTTGTGTGCTTTAGGATGTGGTGTGTGTTCAAAGATGCAGCATCTACCAAGATGCTGTTATAAGGCTGCGTAGGTGGCAGAGAGCCAAAACAAATTCACTCATGTCCATTATGTATTGGGAGCAGCTCCTGATATCTTTGGGTGCTGCCACGTGTTCCAAAATTGAGGGGAGGAGTGACTTCACAAGGAGAGTGATCAGGGGTCTAGCATGTGCCTCTATCTTACTGGGAAGCAAAGCCATACACCAAGATGCTGTGTCTATGGGTAAAAGATCCCAATCCCTTGAAAAGCCCTTGCAGATTTTAGGTTATCTGTGAAATCTGTGAGCTAAACTACTTTCTTCCACGTGAGGCAAAGTGATAGCATGATGAGACAAGATCTCTGCACTGAATGCCTTTCTTGTTTTCCACAATTACCCATTAGTAGGGCTGCAGTAATAAAAATTTTTTATTATATGTTAAGAAACTAAGCTTGCTGATAACATAGGCGTTTCGAGGTGTGTGAGTATTTTTGATGGATTATAATAGTCTCAGTTCTGCTGAGGAACAACAACAAACTCTGCAGAAAGTGGTTTGACCCCATAGGTTTTATGTCAGACAGTGAACCAGCAAGGCTTTTATGTTACCCAGTTGGGGTAATCAAAAAGGAGGGAATAGAAAGTCACTTCTCCTTGGCTTTTTTTCTTTCAAAATAATAACAAACCTGTGTGGAATAACAGACCTTCCTAGATTGTGTTAGCATTAAATAAAGAACACTTCAGGACACACTTCTCCTTAAGGGAAATTAAGAAGTTAAAAGTTAAGAAGTTAAAACCTACTCTGGATGTCAGGCTTATGCTGATGTTTATTATTATAGCATTATTATAATTAGCATTAATTAGTGTTATTAGCTTTTTCCCCCCCCCCAAATAGTTATGGAGAACATGAAATTTTCAGTGGTAAACACGAAGCACACAAAGACAGTGGGTATCAGAGAGAACCTTGTTACAGTTTGAAGAGGCTGATGAAATGCATTATGATACTGTGCACTGAGCAGCTTGTTTCAGTGCTGAAGTTCACTGGAAATGAGCAAATCCTTTGGTCTGGTTATTTAGGCTTATCTTAATATGCTAGCTGAATACTACTGTAGTTCAGGAACTGATTTAGGGGGTAGACGTCTCCACTTATAGGGGGAAAGACAGGTGGCTGGAGACAGAAACTGCTTCAGGCATGTGGGTTTTTTTATTTACCACTGCAAAGCTGCTGAAACTGAAAGATGACCAGGACAACTGATGTCTGCAGGTTAGACTTGGCCAAAGAGAAAAACACAGGTAATAGTTATGTCAGAGGTAATTGTGTTGATAATATGAGGTAAGTTGTCAGTGCTTGCCTGGGAGAGGATGTTACCTGTTAGCAAGAAAATAAAACTGATATGTCTCCGGATAACTGTGGTGGTGGGGTTTTTTCCAAACTTTTCAGTTTGGCTTTGTACTATTCAACTTAATCTTGCTTCACAGAGAGAGATTGTGAAGAGCAAAACCAGAAGCTCAAAGAGGAACCTTTTCAGTGAAGCAGAAAAGTGCTGGCTACCTGGTGAAGAGGCTGGATTTTCAGTTCAGAGGCAGTTGCACACCCCTGGAGACACCAGAAATTAAAAGCTGCTCTCTTCAACCATATTGATTTAACTGCGGAAGGTTTATGGAATTCCAAGGCAACTATTTAGCAGAGGAAAAAGTGAATACCTCTTCCATGTCATACACGGCATTTGCCACATTTCTGCCACTTCTGCTGCAGATGTGCTAGCAGTATTCATAAATGCCCTGAAATGCTTGTTACAAATTCCTGTCACTGATCAGGAACAACACAGCATATATTAATTCTGACAGTTGGTTCATAGCCAGTCATCTGTAGATGCCAAAATGCAGTAATTCTAGAGTCACTGGACAAAAGAAATTAGTTTATGACCTAAATATGTCTAACTTGTCAAGGCTTCTTCTTATATACTCCTTTTTGCTATTTAAAAAAAAAAAAGAAGAAAAAGAAAGGCAAATAGCCTCTGTCATTGTCTACAGAGGGTTTATTTCTGGTTTTGAGGAACAGCATTATGAGACAGGTATAGTGGGTATTTGAAGGTATGTCTGCATGGGTGCAGTATACTGTAAGTATACAGAAGTAAGTATTCACTGGTGTGCTCTGTGACAACTCAGTGTCTGTGAAGTTGTAGCAAGCACTGCTGTAGGAAGAGCAGGCACCAGCCTTCCCACTGAGCATGGTATAGGTATCATCTCAGATGCGTATTTTACCCTCTAAATGCCTGCAATCTATGGCCACCAGAAATAATTGCTCCATGTGGGCAGTTGAGATGCAATCACATTATTTCCCAAGAACATGAAGAGGTAATTTGAAGTGTGCAGCCTGCACACTCCTTTTGGACCTGTGAAAGCTATGTACCTAAGTGTTATCACTTTACAGGGCTTCATGTGCAGTGAAGTCACCACTTTCTCATGATTCACAGACAAACAAGAACAACCATCCTGTACTCACAATCTACAGTTTGTCTCATTTTCTGGTTTATGTTTTTACAATGGCCACGCATCAAGTCCCTCTGTGGTGACAGATCATAGATTTCAATCATACTTTGGCTTACCACTTCCTTATTCTCCAACAAATTGAAGTCTTTAAAAGAAAAGACAGTTAATTAGGAAATAAAGTGGTTAAGTTTGTGGACAGGCTCAATTTTTATGTTGGTGCATACTGCAGTGCTCTTGTGAAAGAGTAGCCTAACTGTCACTTGCCATGGCTTTTATTTGTAATGTTTGACAAAATGATAATACACAAATTTAAAACATTATAATTGCATTTCTATATCAAATTAGATTTCAGTTTTCTATATGTTTGCACTGGTTTTGGTTTCAACTTTGTTACACTTGCAAAATTCAGATCTTTATTTTCTCTAAAATGATATTCCTTTTAAAATAAAATCTCGTCTCTTCCCTTTCCAAGATAATTTTCTGAACGAAGACAATAAATTTGGACAGTGATGTTATAGAGTGAGAGACGACAAAAAAACTATGCATGAGTTTATAATGTAGCCCCAGTTCAGTCTTAGAGTTGCAAAGAACAGGAGAAAATGATAAACAGAAACTCTCCTTTAGGGTTGTCCAGATATGAGCAGAAAGCATTAAAGAAGACCTTTCTGGCTGCACCTTTCAAAAAATTTGTTATGCCTGAAACTAGTGTCTATAAGAGGAACTACATACAGGTAAAGAAGGGTAGAATAGCATGTTTTCATAACTTTAGCTAAGGTTCATGCACACTGTTGCTTTTAGCTGTCACGTTCCACGCTTGACGTGCACAGACACTATACCCCACTTCCTGCGCATTGAGTATAGTAAAAGCACCAGTCATGATAACCAGTGTGAAACCATAGGAGGTGGGTGATCTCACAGCTTGCTTTTTCTCACTGACAAAAAAAAAAATAAGAGGAGGTATAAATAATGATAAATAAATAAATAGAGGTGCTTTTAGAAAACTCCTGATATTGGGCAGGTCCACTTTTAAATGCCCACTATGGCTCGGATGGTAGCAAGCCATCCTACATGGGTGCTGGTGAAAGGTATATCTGTGCAACATGAGCTAGGGAGCCTGCTTTGGCAGGGGGGTGGACCCTCAAGGGATCTCTCAAGGTCCCTTCCAACCCCTACGATTCTGTGATTCTGTTCTGGACGCCTATCTGTAATATGCCATCAGGTGTTCATAATGGCAAGCATACGACATGTTTTAGTCACTAAACAGACCCTGTCATGCTCTGACCCTGATTCCCCTTTCCTTGAGAAGAAATAATGATTAGACCTGGTGGGGGGGTTGTTTTTTGGTTTGTTTTGGGCTTTTTTGGCCAGGAAATGGATGAAGGGGCAAAACTTGTCCTGAAGTACTAGGGGAAAAGCTGTTGGTTAATGTGTAAGTGTTAACAGCATGGGTGTTTCTGAATGCTGGGTGTTATGAGGTAATCAAAAGAGAGGGAATCATAAGGGTTTTGCCACTATAGTCTTGGTATAAGGACTGGATCATGCATAAGCATGTGACTAAAATGACAAATGGAACAGTGGGGGAATTACAGGGACAAAAATACAACATCAGACAGGTGAATTTTCATAAACTGTCAGTGTCAAGTGGTTGTGAATTTGATCTGGCACTTCCCCAGACTTTCTCTATACTGTATACCTTTAGTGCTTTGATCTCTCTCTTCTTCATGTTGCTGTTTTCACCTCTAGATTGACATTGAACCTAAAAGGTGCTTGCACAAGGCTTGCACTTAAGTTCCTTCTTATGAAGCCGCTGCTAGCTCCAGCTGTTGTGTTGCATTGGTTGCTATACTGTCTAGAGTGCTATATCAAGTATATACATACTAAATCAGTCACCTCTTCCTCTTATCTTGAATTGAAAGAGATAGAGGTACGAGCTGAGTGGGCAGAAAGGAGGAATACTGTCAGTCTGGCAGTACCTCACCTTGGAATGTGATTGTGGCTTTTTTGGTCTGGAGCTGTATACACCTTTCCAGAGAGGCATAAAAGAGGGCAGTAATATCTGTCACCCCTGGCTGCTTGCCTACACCTCTGGCATAGTGCAGAAAGGTGAGAAGTGGCGAGTTAGACCTAGCTGATCTCTTTTAACTTACATCTGAGGAGACAGCAGAGACCCACCCTCTGTGCACAGACGTGGGCCTCCCAACAAGCAAACCAAAGTGTGACCGTTCCCTTTAACGTTATTTGTTACAGCTCTCCACAACCTGTGGCTAACCTCCAAGCTTCAAGAGTTATAGTGTTTTCATCATACATTGTTGTGAGGCAAGCTGGGTCCCTCTGCCTCTCAAAGCCATTGTGGCCAGTTCTGCAACCTGGGCTGGTTTGCTGCAGATGGGCTGAGGCTTGCCTGGTTTTCTCTCTTGTGCCGGGAGGTGCGTGTGAGGCTGCTTTTGTGCCATCACTTCTCATTGCTGAGGAGACAAAAACTCAGACCTGAACATGATCTCTTTCATCTTCAGACCATGACAAGACAGCTTATGAGTGTGTAAGTACGGGGGAAAAGACCACCCCCCCCCGCTACCTCACTGCACTCAGGCCTCTTGCAAGATTCCCTGTCAAAAGCATTCCTGTATCATTAACAGTCACATCTTGCTAATTGCCATAGGAGTACTCTGGTGTCTTTAAGGGACTGTGGTCAGTACCTGGCAAGTGCTGACCGGGTATGGGGCTGCAGAAAGGGACAAGTAGTGCCCCCATCAGCATTCTGGGCCAGTACCCACCTTCTCTGCAAGACCCAGCCCAAGGCTTGTCCCTCCTTTGCTTCCTTGCCATACACTTTTGCCTTCATTGCTGGTGGAGTTTGAGCAGTCCCAGTCCCAATGTGCTAATTGGAGGATTTCCCACAGGTTGCCTGTGTGGGGTAGGCAGGCTGTGGCTCTAGAGGTGGTGAGATGGTGTCTACTACTAGGCAAGTACCCTTATGGCTCCCAGTCTCGCTGTAGCTTCATCATCCAGCAGCAGGGATGGGGTTTTAGGAGTACAGTCCAGCCCTGCATTTCTCAGGTGCAATAGAAAGCCTTCCAAAAGTAGCATCAAGCCCCCTTTAGTGGCAAGAGTTCAACATTGTACTCTGGTATGGACAACACTTCTGATGTTGCATGTGAATGGGTACTCGATACACTTATAGCACATACAAACACATTGACTGCATTTTCACTACCAGATTGAGCAAGGTCAGGGAACCCTTGGGGGTCTGAAGCTTGATTTCTTTTTTCTTCGGTTAAGTTGTTAGAAAGACCCCTACCACAGACCTGGCTCCCTTCAATTATTATTTCCTAACAATTTGTGATGACAGTCATGGTGAACAAATTTCAGTTACTAATATAGATATAACCATCATCAAGTCCATAAGTAGATAGCACACTACTGTTTAAAAGTGTAAACTACACAGGGGGCATTTGTACTCACGAACAGAGATTTGCTGTTTGCTTGGAGAGGTATGCAGCTGGCATTACTGACAGAAGAATTATTTATCTTAAAATTTCTCAGAATGAAACAGATTAGTTTGTTTGCAAACTTTCTGTTATTTAGCCCAAGTTATTTGTGTCCCAAGTTTTTAATAGAAGTGAATGGGTAGTTTCATTTGTTTGGTTGTTGTTTGGGTTTTATTTTTCCCCAAATGTTAAGGTATACTACAGAACAGCCAAATTATGCAGGATTAAAAATGCCACTCTGAATTGCATGAGTTCTGGCAAAGTACAGAGCTGCAGGAGTGGGAGGAGGAACTGGTTTGTTAATGGTTTTCCACCTCAGCAATGGATATACAACAAGGCACCGTTGCTGAGCTCAGATCTATTCATTTCACCCTCTGTACCTTTCTGGGGTTGTGCCTTTGTGCCTGCTAACAGTACTATCCCTTATCAAAATGCACTTCTTACTCACTGGCAGGCTTTTAGGCTCAAGCAATTTGTGCTCTCTTTATGTGTGTGTCTGCACAAGACGTGTGTCTATAGCCAATCTCATGGACCATAAGTACTTGTCACTTATTTGGCTGCTAGTCCAACAATTAGGTTTTGAAAAGTACCTCATGAAAATAAATTTTTGTTCGTGAACCTGAACTAGCTGATTGGAAACATTGTTCTGTATTTAAACTGGGAATGAAGACACTGTTCTTGGAGGAGAAAACAAATGTGCTGTGAATAGTTGTCTGGCAGAAAGAAACCCATTGGTTTGCTATGGCAGAAAACAGAGGTACAGAGTCAGCAACTGCCAGAACTAATGCCAATGGGTTTTGTTTGTGCTGTTCCCATATGAAGAATCACGGCTCAGTTCCTCTCATGATCTCTGTGGGAGCTTGGTTTAGTGGTCCAGCACTACTCGTTCCCATGCTGTTCAAAACAGGCCTGTTTGTCAGTCCATCAGTGAGGAACAGGAGAATTACACCTTTTGAAAGCAGCGTTACTTGTGTGTGATGCAAGGCAGAGGTTACCTGGGTGCCCAGCCGTACCACCCCTCTGCTGTCCCATGCTGCCCTGTTCTCCTGATGTATGTGCAGTTCAGAAGCAGTGATCTACCTGACTCTTGTGGTAGCATATTGGTGTATGATTTTGCTATGTTAGTGCTATTGTCAGCTATGCCATGGTGTCCAGGAAAGCTGAAAACTTTCCCTTTGTATTTCAGGGACAAACCCACCCAATACCAGGACAAACCCACCCTTGTTCATCTCTATCTCTCTCCTCTCTCATACATTTTGTGAAGGAAATGCTCTGCCGACTTTGACTTTTACAGATGTGAAACTGAGTTTGAAAAAAAATATAATGGCAGAGTTTGGTTAAAAAAACAAAAAAACACAAATACAGTCTGAGAAAGGAGCACGTCTGCTTGGGAAGTGAAAGGAAAGCCCCATTTGGAAGCCATTTTTCCTCTAATCCTGCTTCTAATGCAGTGATGTCTTGGCAGAAATTTTCCGATTCCCTTTAAGGTATTGCTGGGGGTGCTGGCCTTGTGTAATAGTTTTGACCTCAGTGGGAGTTAAGAACTCTTGATAAATCATTCAATCGTGTCCTTAGAAAGAGGAAAACACTCTATCTTACTAAGCGTCCAGAGAGCAAAAGCAAATAGAGTTTTAAAGGTGAATCAGATCTGGGACATAAATGAAGCCATCATCCGATTTTCAATATAATCCACTCCTTATCATAAATCAGAAAATGTATTTCAAGATAATTACAGCTTTTTTGAAAAGGTTAGGTTTAGCAAAATATAAAATAGCATCCAACTAGCAAGGACATTAAAGAAAAACAAATGGATCATTTTCATTTTTTTTAAGTAGGGAATTTAATGTTATTGGCCTTTGTGCGTCACTGTAACTGCACACAACTTAAACAAGCATTTACCAAATTAGACTATAAATTTTATCTCTGCCTTCCAAGAAGGCTCCAATTCAGGAAGTATCTGAGCCTGGAGCTTTGGGTCAGCTCACTATAATGATAATGGGCATATGCAAAACTCTTTATCAAGGTCTGATTGTAATTACATGTACATTTAACACCTCCAGAGTAGATTAGTTAGGGCAGACCTGCCTTTGGACTGGCTGGCTGCAAGGCTGTGGATGTCAAACACTGTTAAGAGCATCTGAGGTGGTGGCACTGATGTGTCTCAACTGCCTGCTGCCCAAACCAAAGGTGCACTACAGCTATCTGGAAGACTCATTACGCTGTGGTGGGTCAGACCTGCTCATTCTCTGTGCAAACCCCTTCTACACCTAATGGCCAAGGGGCAGGTAATTTTTCTCATTCCCAAGGAACCAGAAAAATAGGAGTTAGTAGACACCATGCAGGGGATGAATAGTAGTGTGATTGGAGTGGGGGGAAGAGGTAGAAAAAAGGTGGATGTGGGAATATCCAGGGGGGAAAAAAAAAAGGAAAAAAAAGGAAAAAAAAGAGAGAGAAAGATGGTGGGGTTTCCAGGGTGGATTATTTTTTTGGAAGTCTCTCAAGACCCATCTTTTCAACTGGCCTGTGCAGCTCTTCTCTGAGGAGTCAAGCTTCTGTGGTGGATGTTCACACATTTAGTGATGGTAATGGACAATGTGTGCACTTGTGGTAAATGGAGCACAATTTCACTTTGGCTTAACCAAGTAGTTTCACTGAAGTCAATTTTGAATTAATTTGATGTTGCAGCTGGTTAAAGGTATATACTTAAAGAGCTGCTGCCTACCAGGTGAATCAAGGTAAGCAGATTTATGGCCACTTACCTGGGCTCTGGTGTGTTTTATGAAGGAGACTGTAACTGGGAAGGGTTGGAGGCTCTTCTGGGTGCACTCCTGTGTGTAAAGGTGCTTGTGGATGGGCTGCTCGGAACATACTCTGTTTTGGATTTTTCAGTGGTTCCCAGTGAATGTCTATTTTCTCTTTGTGCCTGTATTTCTGTCCTGATCCTATCATGGGAAAGATACATGTTTGCGATGGGGCAGCTGACAAAGGTGAATGAACAGTGAGATTGCTGAAGATGAAACTTCATGCAGTGAGCTAGTTCATCTGCAGAAGGAGTTTCTGAAGGTCAAGACTCATCAAAATAGGTCTCACCATGTGATTGTATGGTGTGAGATACCTTCATACCTTAATAGTTTGCTGACCAAACTGGCATGAGCAAAAATGCTGTTTTAATCTGAGGACTATAAAGAAAACTCTCTTCCCATCACTATGCCTACCATTGAATGGAAAGAGGCTTTCCAATAACTGTTGCAAGAGGCCTTTGTCTACTAAGCCACAGCTAATTAGCAAACAAAAAGTGAAGATAAACTTTTGGAAAAGAATACCTACTTTTTCTTACAAGACTCCCAGGTTTTAGAATCTTTCATTAATCTTAAACTTTTAACACATCTTATCCTGTAGATAAAAGATAATCAAACTGAATTTCAGTAAGGAATATTTTTTTTTATTTTTGGGGGGTTTTCTTTGTAAATTTTGGTCCATGTGTGAAGGCCTGTTTCCAAAACTGTACGTAGAATATACACTGTACTCCATATAGTTACTACTGTAGACTTCACACGAATGATACACTGAGTTTAATCTCTGCCACGTTAATAAGCTTCTTCTCCTATGTTAGCTCATGAATATTTAAAATACAGCTCCTGTATATTAGAAATTGTAAATCTGGCAGCTGTATTGTATCTCCAGGACTGAAAGTATAATTTGATTCCTAAACCCATGTTCTCTGTTTGATGAACTGCATTACCTGCATGAGCTGTCTTTCCAGTGTGAATTGGATTTATTAGCTTGGGCACTGTATCAGCTCTGAACCTCAAACACTCGAAGTTCTTAAACACAGGCTCTCTGTAGCCCCCTGCCTTGCTTCAGTTTTGTAGAATTCTTTGGAGCTTCAGATTTGGAATGACATAAAGCATTGATCTAAAGCTTTCCAGTTATTAGACATTGTACTGAGAATTACTGAAGTAAGAAGGGTAAGTGCTAGTAATTAATCAAGGCAACCTGGCTGTGCTGGTGCGATGGAAGTGAATGAGTTCCCAATAGGAGATTTAATTGAAAAACATTAAGTTTCAAAATTAACAGGATGAAGTCAGGGGATTAGAACATAATTCTTTCAATCCTGGCAATTTAAAGAAAGAGAAAACTCTTTTGGAGGGAGCAACTGCATAATGCATTGATGGGCCATCAAACACTAATTGCAGGCTATCAGTTAAAAGTGACACCTGGAGATTTAATATTGGATATTTGGATATGGGCCAGAGCATAAAGATGTACGCTTAAATGTGAATGGAGGTGAGTTTAAGCCAGCAATGCTTATTTGGAATGAATGACAGCCCACCTATATTTCATCGGATGTGAACGATGTCCCTGAAAGGGCATTCAGGGCACTTTATCTATTCAACAGATCTGATCACAGTAATTTCTTCACCCAGGGAAGAAGTACCATGGCCACCCTTGCCACATAAGGACCCATGTTTCGCTCTACTTAGCACCTGGGAGGTGTTGTTTTCACTGGTGGTTTGGAAAACTACAAATAATACAAAGATGAAAGATGAACAATAAAGAGTCATAACCATTTCCATCCTCTTGCCCTTTTTCCTCTGCAAAACTCTATTGCTTTTTGAGACCTCTGTGGGGACAGCAAGACAAAGCATGGCATTGTGACTCTACTAAATATAAATGACTGAAGATGCTGGTATCAGTGACAGTAGAACACTTCCTTTTGGTTACTCTGCATAGCATTTACGTAAATGTCTTCAACTACAGGAGTAGACTTTTTCCATATTTCCTTTGTATTATTTATGGTGTTTGGTTGCATGATCTGAATTCCAGTAGCCAGCAAGGCTGACATGAAACATATTTGTCTTGCAAAGCCTAAAACCGAATCTATGTTTCATCACGTGGCTGTTGTTACGCAGCAGTGCACACTGTAGACGGAAACACAGCTGCTAGGAAATACCACTGACAAGAACAGACGCTTCTGAGAGATGAAAATGAGCATTCAGCCTTGACCTTTTGGCTTGCTTACCATGAAAATGGAAATGTCATTGTCTTGAGTATTTATAGAACACTGACTGAAATCCTGAATCTCTTTTAAACCTTTAGTGAGAAATAATGTGCATCTTATCACCTGTTGCTGAGGTTGAAACCACAAAACCAAAAGGAAAGAAACACAGACAAACTTCTTCCATCTTATTTTGACTGTCTGACTGTCACAGGAGATTTTCAAGCACCTTCAGTAGTAAAGAGCTATCAGTTTTTGTGAGACTACAGCCTGATTTTGTTTTAATCACTTTATTATTATTATTTCAAAAGGTGCTTTTATAGCTGCTCTGGGGTGAAGGGGCTGGGAAGGCTGAGTATCTAAAAATCCTGGCCTTGCAGCAAAGCTTGGAAGGCAGTTGCTAGAAATTTGGAGGCTGGAAAATGAAGGCTGAATGTATTAAATTTCTGTAATGTAAAAATATTTGTATAGTGATCTTCATCACAGAGGAGCAAACTGTTAGAGGAGAAACACATTCTGTAACTGTCATGGGTGCTTGATAGAGCAGATCCTAAAATAATTGCTTGGAAATCATGACAGTAAATTCTGCCTAAAAGCTTCTTGACCAGAGGTGCTATTGGAGAAAGAAGGATCAGCTCTTTTATCATTCCCTGCCTGAAATGTTGCTATACACTTTAGCTCATCTGCCTGTGATTTTTTATCTTTGTCTCAGTCTTTTTGGGGCAGCAGAGCAATCCTTAGGACAAGAAGACCAAAGTCCAGATTTCTGTCTCAGTGGCTAGGAATGGCTGCTTAGAAAGTGTATAAAAACACATGTTATATTGTGCAACTCTTACGTAAAGCCAACTTTCATTTTTACCATCCTGGGTAATTTTCTATCATATGTAAATTCATCACTTATCCCATTTAGCATATCATATGTGAGTATATTGAAGTTTTCATTCAGACACCTGTTGAATTCCTGAGGTAACTTCTTTTGTAATGCCCTATCTGGTTTGTGCTCTTAAATAATTACGAATATATAATAACCTTTTCTTTCTTACACCACGACTGGTTAGTTTCTTAGTATTTGATGGAGGGGTGCCTTACCAAAAGTCTTACAGAAATTAATGTAATTCTGTGACTCACACTGCTGCAGTCAATATACCTGCAGACACCTCAGTGAATCCATTGTGAGCCTCCACTTTCTACTGCAAAAGCTGCTCCAGTATAACCAGGACATCAAGTGTTGATCATATCTTATAGCTTCACCTGTACAGAATTCAGACTTTCTGGTGTAGGTTACTTGCACCATCTTTCAGTCTCTTTTTATAAAGGGGCTTTTCATGTGCTACTCTCCATTCTGGAAGGAACTTAGTAGATACCACTACAGCAGTGATTCAGCAGTGTCACACTTTGATGACTATACCACTTGGTGTTAAAAGCAATGGAGCTCAACTGAATCTTTAGCAGAATTATTATCACTCTGTCCATAACTGTTCCCTACTCACCTTTTGGTGGTTTCTCAAACTTGTCACTTATAAAGAAAGTGGCTGTGAATCTCTCTAAGCTCTTCTTAAGTGAACGTGGATAAAGAGAATTCATTTAACTTTGTTTAGTTGTATTAGCTCTGCAGACTGTACAAATTTTCTGCCAGGGACCACGGAAGATCTTATTTACCCAAGTTAATCTTCAAAATCCGGTTTCATTTCATTTTATGGTTTTACACTTGGTTTATCTTAACTTGTACTCTTTTTTCCTTCTTCAGATAAGACTTCTGCTTTTTGAAGGCAGTCTTTCTAACTTTAAAGGCCATCCTCTATTGTTGTTCAATGGTTCTGACTTTGGTGGGTACATATTTTTTCTCTTTGGTTAGAAGGTATTATTCACAGTAAGACTCTGGTTTAGTTGTCTTTAAATAATCCCAAGCCTGCCTCCAATAATTTTATTCTTCTATGTGTTCCTTCTAATTTGTTTTTAACAAGCTTCTGTATTTTTATGTTGTTCTCTTTTTTTTGAAATGAAATCTACTTCATTCTTGCAAATGCTAAATTTGAATATATAGTAGTCATAATTACAGATCAACTCTTCAAAAGTAACATTGCAAACCACATCTCATCCGCTCAGGACTAAGCCAAATTGCTTCTTTGCTTGCATATTTTCTGACTAGCAAGTTTAAAAAATGGTCAATCATGATATTTAAAACTTGTATCTCTACATCATTTCTCACTATCACATTCCTTCAGTCTACATAACTGTAATTGAATTCTTATTTTATTATCTGCTCCAGCAGCTTTTCTGATCTCTGTCTAAGCAAGTTAAATTCACATCACCATCCTTGAGGCTGGTACTACCAACCTTCCTATTAAGGTAAGACACTTGGAACTGTACAAATTGTTGCATTCCTTCTAGATGAGGTTAAATTGCTTCTTTTCCTCTTTTAACTTTGTCTTCATCCCTTCTCTCACACATATTGCATTATAGCATCACTTTAACTTTGCATTACTGTCAGAGAACAGCAAGTGTGCTGCATGATCCAGAGCTAGTGACAGTGACGACTTCCATCAACTCCCTGGTCATAAGGAGACTGGGCAATACAGTGACACAGGTCCTATCTGGAATAGCAGGGGACAAGTCTGTCTGCAAGACTACCTACAATACACTTGAAGCTAGGACCTCTGGCATTAGGATGATGATGGTTTGGCTTTCTTCTACCTATTATACCTATAACCTCATTCAAAGTCAGAATTCCCCCATGTTGGGATTTTTTATTTGGCATGTGTATAGAAATACATACAGCCTTAATCTTGAAGGGTTAACATTGAAATTTGGCAAGGATCTCTTCTGGGAACTGTGCTGTAAAGATATTCATAATTGGGTTGGAAAAAGGTTGATTACTTAGATGAGAAAGTTGTTGGTAATACAATGTTAATTAGGGTATTGTGGCTGAGAGTTTAGTCTGAACAATTGCAAATGGACCTTGTGAGGCTGGGCAGTAAAATAACTAATAAAGTTCACTGTAGATAACTCAGAAATATTGCACATCCTAATTTCTCATATAGAGTGTTGGGGTCTGAGCTGACCATTAATAATCAAAAGTGAGATTTTGTTTCTGTGATTAATAGTTCCATGAAAATGTCAGTTCAATGAACAGAAGTGGCCCAAAATAAATCAAAGCACGTGTTTAGGGTCCTAAAAAGGGAATTAGAGATAAGAATACAAAATATCATTAACACCTCTGTACATATCCATGGTTTGCCTGCCTGTTGGTTACTTCATGTGGTTCTGGTTCTAACTTCTCATCAAAGTCATAAGAGAGTTGGAAAAACTTGGAGAAGGGCAGTAAAGATACTCAGAGATGAGAAATGTGGGCTGGCATGAAAAAAAATTACTTGTGAAGGGGTGAGGAAAGACAGCCCTTCAAGATCACAGTTGTGGAGAGAGCAGACACATATCCACCATTTGGTGTTTCTGCTAACAACAAGGATAAGAAAAAAATCAGTGACTGAAGGTAGAGGAGCTGAAACCAAACAAAATGAGGTGGTTTGTACAGAACAAGCAATAGATTTGTGAAACTCCTTGTCAAAGTATGTTTTGGTTGTAAAAGCTTAAATGGGTTCAAAAGAATATCAGATAAACTCATGGAAGAGACATTAATGGAATCTTGTGAAGTATTCTAGCTCAGGATATTTGTGGGTCAAAATAACTGGTGATTGGGAGTGTATGAAGGGTGAACTACTTATGTTTACTTTAATCCTTTATGTTGTTATTATTTCCTGGACATTGTTAATCCACTTATGGCTGAGGATTATTCCAATCTAGATTGATTCACAATGACTAACAAGAAGCGAAAGCAACAAAATCTTAGCAATATTTGTAGACTTTCAAACATCCCTGTGTTTAGAAACTAACAAACAAAAATTCTCACCCTGCAGATCTGCTCTGAGACTCTGCCTAAACTAGTGAATTGAACAGGGTCTTCACTTAAGCAACAGATCTTGATCATCCATACTGTATTACTTCTAACATGCTCTTTCATATGCTTTTGACCCAAAACAAAGCTGTTTTCCCAGACAGTGACTGGTGTTGGACCTGAGACTGTTCACCACCATCTTTTGCAACAGAGGAACATTTAGTTGCACGGACTAGAGCTCTACTGTAACCTGTGGTCTTCAGGATCAAAGAACGGCCTGTGGTCTGTTTTGTTTACCAGCACAGATGTAACCTCAGTGGCTGACTGTAGAGTCAGGCTCAGCTGAGACTATACAAGTAGATAAAATGCCTTTGGAGCTATTTTCTGATCCTGAGGCAGATGGGTACAGCATGCATGGCACTAAACTCCCTTTCTCCTCATTTCACTTCCCCAAGCCAGGTGGCTCCATCCCAATTGTTTCCTGGGAAAGATCCATTGCCTGTGCCCATCCTGAACAATGCCCAGACACTGTCTGGAGATGTGCCTAATTGTGAAGGGTTTGTACTAACAGTTTAAGAGCAGGGACAACAATGAGTCATTGCATTTGTCTGCAGCCTGGACCTGTTTAACTTTTAATACCCAATATGCCAGCTGCAGAAAAGAGGCAACATATGAAGGGTAATGTAATGGCTTTGTCTCAATAATAATGAACTGGGAATTAGCAGCATCAGTGCTCTCCCAGCACCTATAAGACCTGTACTTCTACTTGAATAATGCGTGCGGATGTCAGGGCACAGAGGGACTGGGAGTGATGACAGCTGTGGGGTGGCAGGGCAGGGCCTGTCTTACCACTGCAGGCTGAAGCAGGGCAGCTGGGGTGCACTGTGGCAACCCCAGCTTTGGGTAACTCCCTGGGGCTGGGGCCAGGCAAAGGGTCCATAGGCTGGGCCATGGGTCCATGGGCAGGCCTGGCTGGCTGGCCCCATGTCCAGGCAGGGCCATAGGGAGCTGGGGATTAGCCCTGCTGTGGCATTAATGGGGCAGGGGCCAATGGTTCTGGGGGCCTGAACAGAGTTGGGGAATGGTCTTGGGCCATGGACAGAGTTGGGGAGCCCCGCAAGTGGGCAGGGACAGGCAGGGCTGGCAGTGCCTTTGGGGCTTGGACTTTTGGTCACAAGTAGCTTCATTTTCTTCTTCCTTCACTGGCCTTCTGGAGCAACTCGAAGTAGTGTCTCAGTCAGTTGCACAACACCATCAAGGAAAAAAGATTTATAGCTAAGAAATAATATACCTTGTTATACCTACAGTGAGATCTGAGTATCTACTGCCCTTTTGTGTGGGCTGACTGCCATTTATTTGCTTTACTGATAACCATGAAACCTTCAACTTTGGCCCCCTCCGTTCCCTATTGATTCCCTTGTTGAAACCAACAGCGACCTGGGTCAATGTACGATACCTGCTGAAATCCTTAACAACTTTCAGTTCAGTACATCTATATCTTCCAGTGGACTGCAAGAAACAATTTTTACCCATGGATCTCTTATATTTATTTCATTCATGGTATCATTAGGATACCTTAGGCATCTTTCATGCCTGATCTCCCATTGACTCTTAAAGTTGGCCTGGTTCACTAACATATACAATTTATATTAACATTATTTTTAATCAGACTATTTAAAAATACTGTGATGAAGTTTTCATAGCATTTCCATTTGCTAGCAGCTGTCAGTGTCTCTTCATTTTCATAAGTAGCTTTGATTTTTCCTAGTTCATTGTAATTAGTCATCTTCTACTGTCACAAAGTTGGTATTGTTCTCCCAACATTTCAATAGGGTCTGTTACATACTTTAAGCTTATGATGAATTGTGAGTGTCATACAAAGAATGCCTCGGTTTATGGTGGAGGGGGAGGAAGGTTAGAGGCTGTAAGTGCAATTTTTTTGCTTATATGGTAAAGAGCTTAAGGCATCCTTGTAACTGAAGAACAAGACAATGCCTTTTGGCACACTTAGTTCTAGTAAGTGCTCCGACAGGCTGTCTGTCTTATTTCTGAAAACAACAATTAGCCTGTTCTGTTACACAGTTCATGTTTAAGTATACTTAACTAGACCATATTGCTGGGGCAAGAGGTGGCTTGAGGGTCTTTCAGGATTGATGTTAGTAAGACTCATAAACTATGTTTATTACTGCCCTTTGATAATTCTGTATGCTTAGCGTATGAACAAAAACCCCACCACCCAGCAGCAACAGCCTTGTCTTGGTGATATTCCAGATAGTGCTCTGTCAGCATAGAATTGCCTCTGGCACATGGGGCATTGCATGGCTACAGAAAATGAGGGGCTGAAAAGCTAACTTGCTATCTTTCAGAGAATTATTTTAGAAGAATTAACTATCTACATATCTGCTATTGAAGGGTAGATAGTCACTTCAGCACGCAGCAAAAACCCCAAAGGCAGGACTCCTCTGTACACTGGCATTCTTACATACTAAACCTCTTGTTGACCTTTTCAAAGGAATCACAAATTCCTAATATCCGGATTCAGCTTTGAAAAGGCAAAATCTGTCAAAAGCCTGTATCATTTTCAAAGCATTTGGAATAAAAAAACAGAACTTGAACTTCAGATAGATAATAAGAGGGAAAAGGAAGGGAAAAAAGTTGAAAATTGAATTTAACAGGACTAAGATCCTGCTACAGTTGTACACATTCAAAGGGTAGGTTTTTATTATCACTTCTGCTAATGAAAAATTGTAAATACTTCCAAAAGTAGACCTCTTGTATTTATCAGAAGTTTGGAAAGGGAAGGAAAATCTCATCTCATACCTCAGAGCCTGATGTCTGTGATCAGTAGCAAAATCATTTCTCAAAAGCTAAGCCTTTGAAGAATGTAATATGTGGTAAATATTTTTCCAGATCTGTGAACATCTTCTCCAGTTAAAAGTCATGAGAGTGCCATCTGTGATGAATATAGTGTCACATCCTTTGCCAGTTCAGAGAATAAATTTTGTAAAAATAAATATTTTTCTAATTGTTTTTTTCTTTCCTGCTTTTCACTGAATAATATTTTCACCCCATTTAGTCATTAAAAATGGAAACAGGTAAATAAGTATGGTGCTAGTAAAATTATTTCCTCTCACATATCTCTGCTCTGACTGGGCCAATTGAACATAACCTCAATAAGAACCAAACCCTTAGACAGAGATCAGACTTGATTTAGAAAAGGAAACAGAAAACCCCCTAAACCAAACAGGAAACAAGTCCCTAAAACTGGGTTTGTAAGTACGCACAATTTGTTGGTTTTATTTCACTATAAAAATATAGAATACCTATTAAAATGTTATAGAATCATAGAATGATTTTTTCGATGATCAGCTCTAGAAGGTAATCCCATATTTTATGGGAGACGCTAAACTGGATGGCTCTGTGGTAAAGCTACAAGCATGACATAGGAACACCTTAAAATTCCAGAAAGAAAAGACAAATATAAAAAACCGTTTGTCTGCCTTTGTAATCACTAGTATGTTCAAGTGTCTAAAATTTATTATTATCTTTCTGATTTTAAGCAGCAGAGACATGAACAAGACTTTAGGACATAGTGGGGCTTTGTTTGAGAGGTTGTGAACCTCATGCTGCTGATTCCTATAGTAAAACTGAACCTTTTTTATAGAATAGATATCTTAAGGGAGAACATGTTTTTGGTCTAGAAGTTTAATTATCACTTTGTAGAGATAGGGTACATCCTTGGAACAGAAAGCGATCAAGCACCCAAACTCACAGATCTCCAAAGTATGGTACAGGCCAAACTCATGCATATGGAGGTAAAAGACTCTGTAGCAATCTTGCAGTACTGATCGATTTCAGTTTCTTTCCCCATTGGGGTTGGATATGTGTAGCATGCTTTCCTAAAAGGCAAAGAGCTACATCCATAATGGCCTGAATCAGACTAGAATACATAGAGTAGATACCTGAACTTGCTCAGGGAAGCATCAGAGCTCCTCACACCATCATTACTAGACTTCTTTCTGGCAAGCCTTGTCTTCATGTAAGAGATGAGGAACTGAGGTATAGTACAGATCAAGTGACATGACCATGGTCACTTTATCAGGATGTCTGATGAGTCAGGATCATCTCTTTCAAACTTCTGCTCAGTTCATCAGACCACTCCATGGCCAGTTTATTATTTAGAGACTAAATGCCTTTTTACAAAGTAAAATATCTCTTTGTGAGAATGAGTTTCTCTATACCCGTGGATCTGACCAGCTCCTACTGCTCAGTGTTAAAACAAAGATAGGTAACAGCCACCAGTGGGACTTGTGGAAAAGACAGGAGAAAAATTAAAGACCTGCAGTGACAATTTTTCTTCTTTAGAAATTCATGTTTTATTGGGGTTTTCAGTAGAACTTGATCATATAATCCTGACCAGTCTGTAGAACATGTGTAGCACTTCCAAGAAGGGAACAGAGATAGTTCATACCAAAGGAGGAGAAACTTAATTTGTTTCCTTTTAGGAACAGGTCACAGGATTGACCTCCTTGTACATTTTTTCACAGCCCATTTCCTTAGAGCGATCACGTCTTTCACCAAGAACTGAACGATGTTGGTTCTTCATTTAGCAGTGGCCCAATCGTGATTTTTGAGGGTCAGGGAATTAATCTGTTCTGGGTATGCACAGAAGATGACCCATGGCCTCACTGAAGCCAGACAATTTGTACATCTTTAAAATGCAGGATGTTTTCTAAACACAAAGAGCGTACTCTATGAAAGATAAATTGAGAAAATATTGTAGTCTGGAAGCAATGTAATCAGGTTAAGAGCCATCTGATGCTTTTTCCTTTTTAAAATTTTTGTTTTTTCCCCTTGGATTTGGTCAATTTTGGTTAAACACCACACGATCTTCTGCACAGTCATCTTCTTCCGCCAACTCAGAGCATTTGCAGCTATGGGATCCTGATTTGTGTGGTTTGGAGATTAAATGCAGCCTGAAATGATCGATGTTTTTACTTACATGCAGTCATGATTAAAAATGAGACAACCAAAAATAACTTAGGTTACAAAGTTCAAGGCATGGTTCATGATGGTATGAAGAGTTGAAGTCTCAGATTTTCTCTTGATGTGGGGAGAATATAGGGAGGTGAGGTGAAAGAAGGAAGTGGGGCGTCTTTCAGCTTGCTGTTGCCATAGCTTCAGCATGCTTTCATAGAACCAGTGTCGCAGTTTGTTCTCCCTCTTCAGGCATTGGTTATAAAAAATGCCACCCTGGAAAATCACTGTGAGTTTAGTTGAAGTGGAGGTGATCTCCAGAGGTACCCTGGAATGTAGTCCTCAGTTTCCCCACAAATCTGAAACTAAATGTCTATAGTAGAAACTTGACTGGGTGTGGGATTCCTAAGCGTACAGAACCCTGTAAAGTTTTCTAGAAACTGTTTTATGATTCAGCATGTTGAGGTCAATATTTTACAGTAATAAGAACTAAGATGACACCAGTGTGTGCGGGCTGCATTAAATTTGGGCTATAAAAAGTGAGCAGTGCACCATATAATTGTGTAGAAATGGGACTCATTGTATGGTGTGGAAAGTTTGGTCAAACCTCATGAAATGCAGTCATTATGAATGCTTTGGGTTTTTTCCTTCCCCTTTCCTACAAGACACTTTAGCTTTGCAAAGAAAGTTCTTCACTGACATATTTGCCAGGCTGAAGTCGGGTGTATTCTTTGGTAAAGATGCACTAGACTTCTTATATGCAATGGCAGCTAGCTCATCTTTTATGTTTTTGACCGTGGCATGGAGGATTGAGTGCTGATGTGATGGAGAGCCGAGTGTTAATGTCTCGGGTGCAGCTGAGACTGCCTAGCAGCATGACAAATTGTGGCAGCTACAATTTCCCAATATAGCTAGATGCTAGGCATGTGGCTGAGTTTTGTGGCTTCACAAGTTATCACCATCAGAAGTGAACAGTGGCTAGCAAACTGGCTGGACTGGTGTCATGTTTTGAAAGCATTAATTCACTTAAAGCAATAGTTACTTCTGCAGTTCTTGTTTGCCTGGCTCTGGGTAATTGCTAGTTGGGATGGTTCCACCTATGTGCATTGTGTGTTTGGTTTTAAAATGAACATTAAAGTTTAAATCACTGACCTTGGCTCTAAATTAGAGGATGATTTTTTTAAATGTTCTCTCACTCCCTCACACATTGAACAACCTCCTTGACCTCTGGGGGCTTGATTTCCCTGAAATGCAGGAATAAATCTAACTTTGTTTCCTGATGATGGGGTAATCTGTGTATTGTTTTAATATGGTTTAAAATTATTTTGGCAGTGAGAAGAAATCAAAGGTAGCAGTTGTGCTGGCACTGAAATTAACTACATGGAATTCATAAGCTTGCACTATCTCTATCCAAGACTACATACTGCAGGCTAAAGCTTGTTTGTTCCACCAGTCCCCGTTCCCCTGCCCCCACCTCAGTATTTCTTACTGTGTGTATCATTTGCCATTTATACATTTGCTCATACTGATAGCTACCTTTATCTTTCAACTGTCATTTCCTTGTGGTTTGCTACTCAGAGATGAGAATCAAACCAAATGCTTTTGACAGAGTATTGCTATTGATCTACTATCTCTTTTCCAGCCAAAGCTTTAACTAGAGTAAATTGGAACAGCTTGACTGTTCCTGGAGAACCTATATTACTCCATGTTGGTCCTGATCACATTTTCAAGCTTGTTCCTCATTCCCCACCCCCTACTTACTCTTACCCCAGCATAAGAAGGAAAGGAAGTTGTGGGCATGGCACACTTTTATAATAGTTCTCATTTAAGAGACAGTTCTTACTATATGTACATCAGTGAGAATCAAAAATGGGTGGTATAAAGTTGTACTCTACCATGAGGCCCAGGCAAGACTTTTTCATTTGCGTTATTATCTAATACTCAATCCATTGTTGTGTAGGTTGGTATGTATTTGGTCTTCTCATTTCGAAGGTAGGTTGGGTGTAGCTTTGAAAACAGGCTGCTGACTTTGCTAGAAATACAAAGAAAGAAAAATTGCTAGGGTTGCTGCAGTTATAGTGTCATCAGTGATGGCACACAATACCTATGTATTCTGCCACATTTCTACAGGAGGATGCAACCAATTGGGATCATAATGACTAATCAGCAAGAGGAAGTTTAAACATGAGATGTGTATTGTTCTAAGCTCTACATAAAGAAATTTGGTGCAAAAATACAGAATGTCAACAACAAAAAGGTTCAAAAAATATTCGAGCTGAGTAACCAAATTCTGTTGCAACAAAAGGCAACCCTTCCTTTAGTGTCAGCCTAAGGAGAATATTATTCTTTTCTACTTGGAAGTGACAAAGTCTCCTCTGGAAGACTTTTGCCCACTGAGCTCTTTGAAACAGAGAGACAATTTGGATAATGGCAAAAATGAAATCACTATTTAGGGAATGTCATATAAAGAAAAAATAATGAGTCGGGTTTCTTTGGGGGACTGGCATGGACTTTCTGATTGGAAGCAGCCATTAATGTTGCAATTTAAGAGTGATGGGCTGTTTTCCATAGCTGCTGGATAAGCATAAGAAGTCATTTGACTTAATATGCAACAAGAGTTTAAGGTGGATAATAGGAATGACTTTTTAACTGTTAGGTGAACTGCTGTTCTGGAGAGTTTCTGAGCACCAATTTGGATGAATGTCACTGAGGAATGCTCCAAGTGTGCCTGTTAATATATCTCTACTTGGACTAGATTAAAATAAATAGCTGTCTGTGGGTGTTTTGTCACCCTAATACATATTTTTGCATAAATGTGTGAAAGACTATATTATGTAAGGAGATGAACCTCTTGCTTTGCTACTAATATTCAGCATTCTTTCTTATGCATAAGTCCTTCAGCCCAATGCTCATTTCTGAGCCATACTCTAAACTCATGCGTTCAAGAGTGTCAGGTTTGGTAGAACGGTCATGATTCCACTAAGATCCGTAATTAAAGACGATTTAGCTGATTCTTTGTATCCAATAATGGGTTTGAGAGTGTATTTTATTGTCACCTGGAAGTCCATATTTGACACATATCCTTCCATCTCTAAAGTAAACTTTGCTTTTGTTCGGCATCTGCTTTTGCTTGTCCAGCTGTCAGCATAATGGCAGTCAGGTCTACAGGGTGAGGAACAGGCAACAATGAACTATTTTTGTAATACTTCAACTTTTATGGATGTATCAACTTTACAGAATTTTAGGAAAAAATGTCTGTAAAATGCTGCCTTCCCTATTCATCCTCTTCTGTTTTCTGAATCTTTTTAGGGACTTTTGGGATCAAGTTGTCATTTCTTATTCATTCTGTTCATGCAGCAAAGATGCAACTAGTGAAGGTGTGCCTTTTTGTTCCTGTAATCCTTCCCAGCAAAGCTCAATCCTGTTTTTCTAGCTACAAAAAAAAGCTGTCCTCTCACATCTTGTATCTCTGTGCTGGGACAACCTTTAATACCCAAACCTAGGAACAGCTCACCAAGCCTTGGGGTACTTCTTTGACTTTGTTCTGTAATCTTTCTGTGTTTCAAAAGCACATCCCTCAGAGCCTCCCACCACTGCCTGTCTCTTCAGTCTGGCAGAGTACCTAGAAGTGAAGACGGCATGACACACAGTAGTGTGAAAGATGTGCTGTTGTTAACCACAGTTGTCTTTCTAGATTCGTGACAATAAATATGATGTCATTCTTTTAATCCAAAAAGACCACAGAGATACAGAAGGAATTGTATTCTATGTACTCTGTACGGTGAGCAGTAATGAAGAAGTTCAAGACACTTTGGTATAAAGGTCTAATAGCAACAAGGGGCCAATTTACTCTCTCAGCAATCAGACAAGCAAATCATAATGTCAGCACTGTTGATGATTCGGAAGAATCTGTCTTGGTCCAGCCCTTAAGAAAATCTTGTATTAATATCTGCAAAGTACATATCTGTCCAAGCTTGCATGAAATAACAGCTCATCAAAAATAAACAGGATTGCTGAGTTCCTCTCGACATCTTAGTCTGACTGTGCATGGGTTTAGCACAAGGACATGGAACATAACAGCTCATTCTCATCTGTGGCCCTTGCAGAACAAGGACACTGCAGAGTGAGTCATGGTAGCAAAGGAGCACCACCCTCAGTAATAGAGAACCAAATTTCCTCTGTTTTGTATGTTTAATTTTACTTGTCCCTTTGTCTTCCTTCATTTATATAATGAAATATTTACTGATATTTGGAATATCCTTGCTTCTTTAACTGCACCTCTGCAATTTACAAATTCCATCTATCACCATCTATTAATTTGCATTTGCTACATAAGTTCTGTTTGTAAGAGTAGAAACAGAATGAAACCATAAAAAAATTACATACTTGAACAGGTTGAAAAGACCATCAGCAGGTCTGAATGCAGTGCTCACTGCAGGGGCTGAAGACTCTTCAAGCCCAACTCCCTGACATGGACTGACTCTATCATGACATTATAGTCAATAGTAATGATTTATTAGAATTGTGTAAATAAGGACAAATACTTACCGTTGGAAGGTGATGACACCCTTCCTGCAGATGACAGGGGTGAAGGTGGTACATATTTGCTACAGGGTAATTGATACTGAAATATGTTGCTATATTTCTTGAGGATATACTTTCCATTACTTATCCTTTGTTCTATTTTTCTCCTCTCATGTCCTGCAACTGGTCTTGAGGATGTAATGTTTAGGCACATAGCCTGGAGTTATTTGGGATGTTGAGAGACACAAGCAGGTAACTGTTAGGACCTCACTGCACAGTGTTTCTTGTGTTTATCTCAAAACTCTTTATTTTCATATGCCATAGTGTTTACTTAACTAACACTTGGGTCTTGGTAGCAGGCGGAGAGATCTGTTTTCTCATGATCTAGTGCACTGTCTTCCTTGGACTGATCTTTTATTTCAGTTTTATAGCAGGTCCAAATATATCATCTACTTGGGTTCATTATCCATTGTCTTTTTAATTATTTGTGTTCTAATGTGTGGAGAGATTTGGGATGTTAAAATCAACCTATCTGAGGAAGGGGGGCAAAGTCTGTAGGAAGGCACATGCAGTCTGTAAAAAAGTTCCATTTCCAAAATCATGTTTCTGGGACCTCCTGGTTTAATTCAGCAGTGGTTCAAAGCTACACTCTTCATAGTGAAAGCCCCCCACTTTGCTTACCAGGTGTTCTGACAATGCCTTCCCATGGATGCCCAGTCTGCCTCTACTTTCCTCTGGTCCTTTGAAGTGAGAGTGTGCTCTCCACAACTCCTACGTCTGACCCAGTGCTCCCACTCCCTGCAGCCTGTGAGTGCTTTTTACATGTCTTCCAAGGAACTTCCTCTGATGGGTGTTTTTGCCTCAGTGTGTTCTGGCCACTGTTTGCATCTAACAGTGTTTTGTTCTCCTACAGCCGTGCTTTTCCTGGGCATAGACTAATGCGTATGTGCAA
Source organism: Porphyrio hochstetteri (assembly GCA_020800305.1). Lineage (NCBI taxonomy): Eukaryota > Metazoa > Chordata > Aves > Gruiformes > Rallidae > Porphyrio > Porphyrio hochstetteri. The sequence continues at coordinate 88,696,647 of CM036907.1, forward strand.
TAGAGGGGTGGACTGAAAGTGTGTGTGGGGGTAGGGCTGTTCTGAGTCACATTAGTGTCAGCCAGTGTCTTTTGCAGAAATGTTCAGTCTCCTGAGGGAACCCATTTACTCTTAGCCAGGTCATCAAAGGGTCCCAAAGAACATTCAAAAAATTGGCCACAGGAAGCCTTAAAGATAAAATTTCACTCTTTGATTAGTTTGGAGAAAAAGTAAGGAGATGCTTCTCTTTTGTTGTTAATCTATGAAAAAGTATTCACAGCATGAGAGAGTTCCTGAACCACATAGAGAAGTACCTTGCTGAGCAATTTGGCACTACATTAATGCTAGGATTAGTGGGAGTTCATATCCCTGTGGTGGTTACTAGTATTATTCCGTATGCTTGGAGCATTTTCTCCACTAAAAAAAAATTGTACGAATGCAAGAGAAGATGGGGAAAAAAATCATACTTCTAAGTGGAACGCACCACGTATGCAAGCCGATGTGTGGGACTGAGAGCAGCAGAGGTGGCAGCAGGTTGAAGTTTGACTAATCAAGTCAGTCAGGTTAATCTGTTCTAAAGCAGCAGGCTTCAGGCCAGAGGAAGATCTGCTGTTGATTCAGGCTAGTTGTGAGCTTAATACAAGACAAATGTGGGGCGAAACAGATGTATCAGCATACTACATAGTACTTATATGATTTTAACTTCAATTGCAGGCCTTTTATTCACCCTTCCAAGTTTGAGTAAGTTCCTGTATAAGATCGAGCATAATTTAAAGAAGCACTGTCTACCAGCTTAGCGTGGTTAAGTTTAGTTGTTTGAAAGCAGGGGGAATTTAACCTGCTTGCTAAAATGGTCATGCTGCTTCTAGGGTACTGATCTAGCTTGGTCTGCACTTGGTATTCCTATCCTATGCTGCCTTTACGTCTATAAACATCTAAAAGTGTGCAGGACAGGAAAGAAAGATGTAGTAGTAAGAATAGTCTTGTAAATTGTGTGCCTCTGTCTAAAGCTGCCTGAACAACCTCACCCATGCCAGGAAGATTTTAAACTCCATGTTGACTATGCTTCTCTGTGAAGACAGTATTTCTTTAAACATACAAAAGTGACCTTTCCTGACTTAAGATAATGGGGCATCAGGAGTACCTATGCAACTTAATAGGAGCCATTTTTTTGAGACTAATAATATGTGAAGAAGAGCATCTGGTTATTTCTTTTTCCTAGAAGAATGTGAAGTGGTGAAATTCAGTACGTCTTTTTGGAAAAAAAGAAATTAGGAAAAAAATTCTGAATCAAATTGAAAGAAATCTGAATGGTTCCAAAGTTTCTGTTACTATAGAAAAGTGTCTAATTCCTGAAACGCCCTTGGACAAAGTACCCTATACTTTTAAAGTTAAGTACACTTACTGCAGTGGGAACAGAGAAAGTGTGTCTATGTGTGTTTTTCTTTGAACTGTGCCCTTAGCCGTACTGAAAACACAATGTATGTTTCTGGTAGAGTGACTGTTTCATCTCATTTGTATGGGTAAATCAGTACCCAAAACCAATGGCAAAAGCTAGTGATCTTGTAGACGAAGAAAACGCCCTGTAATTTGCTATTGGCATAGCAGCTCTTGGGATTTTAATCTTTATTCAAAAAATATATGTATTTAAACACAGGAACATCATAAAAAATGTTCAGACCACATGCAGACAAACACTGACTAGACAATTTACCGCATCCTATACAATTCACAGCTCTAAAAAGAAATAAACTTAGTCTTCTCTCTTTCTTTTTTTTTTTCCTATTTTTCAAAAAATGTTTTGCTTCTAGCTTTAGCAGCAAAGAGTTTGTTTGGACATTGGTCTAGACATACTGTGATTTGGAGGGAACAGGTACATTCCACATGTCCTGCCAGAAAAATCTATTGATGCCCTAGTTAGTGTCACCGCTGGAAAGAGCAGCCTGAACAGAGCAGCTCAGTGAGTGAATGGCTTAGCTGTGCAGGGGAATCTGGCTTTTTGGATGGGACCATACTATTCAAATTAGATTAAAACCCAGCAAAATCTGCTGAAGGAAGCATTTGGGTGTCTCTGGAGCCATTCTGCCTGGAGACCGACGTTTTCAGTTTGACTGCCATGCATGTTCCAATAGAGAGTCACATACGTTGTACATTGCCTTGGAGTCTTCATGTGTTTTATCAAATGACTGCTTAATGTAAGAAAATAAACAGTCTCTTGGATCAGGGTTTGGAAGCAAGGTTTTCCTATTTCCCAGAGAGTGCCCTGAATGGTTTGGCTGGAAAGTAACATTCCTGGCCTACTAAATCTTGAATTCCTTTATGAAGGTGGAACAGCTCCAGTAGAAAGAACTAAAACCACCACATTTTCTTTTACCTCAACTAGTCTGTACATCTGCTGCTAGAGCACTCTCCCAGACAGTGAAGGAAGAGGGCTTGAACTCCTTTTTCTGAACACACCCTAGGACCCAGGGTTCCTGTGTTCTGTGTAAGTGTGAAGTCATGGAGCTGTTGGTTAAAAAACTCACCCCAAAACTCAAACAGCTGTCCTGTCACGCTTCAAAGGAAGCCTGGGCTTTCAAGTCTCAAGACTGGGAAGGATTTAAGACATAATTTCTCATAGGCTCTGGTGGCCTTCTGTTGATGTTCTGCCTCTCTCTGGTCCCAGTGCTCCTGCACATTTATATACAAGCACTGATGGCTAGGATGAAGTGTTTGGGACTCAAGGTGAAGTTCTCAGTCCTCCCAGTGAAGAGCAAAGGCTTGGATAGAATGGATGCATCCCACACATCAAGGCCTGGTTGCGTGGCTGGTGTTTCAGGCATAGCTTAAGCCATAGGACCTTCTTGTAGAAATGAGTATTTCTGAGCAGAAATGGGGTCCATCTCACAAAAAGTGGGCAGAGCACCTTTGCCAACAGGCTTTCTATCCTAGCCAGCAAAGACAGCTTTGAAGGATGTTTATTAAAGGATGGAGATGGCGGCCTATGACCAGGTGAAAAAACAGACAACTGAGAGGAAGTATACATGGGACATGGCAACCTGGAGAAGTTCTTATACTGTACTTGAGAAGGCATGGCAACTGAGGGCCTGTTGCACCTGTACATAAGCACATTCAGCTTGGGAAACAAACAGGTGAAGGTGGAAGTCTGTGCACACTCACAGATCTCTGACATCTCTGCAATTACAGAAGTGTTGTGGGAAAGTTCTCATGACTGCAAAGATGAAGTGGGTGGGCACAGGATTCTTAGAAGGGACACCAGGGAATATGAATGTGGGGCTGCACTGTGCAAGGAGCAGCTCAGACATGGGGATCTCTTTAACAGAAGAAGAAAAGAGTTATTTGAGCTTATGGGTTGGGATCAGAAGGGGAGTCAATAAAAAGGATGATTGTGGTGGGAAACTGTGACAGGCTACCCAGTCAGAAAGAGGAGGCCTCACCTCAGTCTCTGGGAGACTGTCAAGCAAATCCTTCCGGAATTCAAGTGCCGGCACAAGACAGTAAGAGGGAAAAGATAGCACAGAAAACTGTGACTGGTTCTTTGATGAAGTGAGAGCAGTGTACTGGATGTCACTTCCATCAACTTCAGCAACAGAGTCAACACGGTCTCCATAATATCCTTGCAGTTTAGTCAGGGAGACATGGACTACATGTGGACTACAAGGTGGATGAAGCCTGGCCGGATGACTTCACTCAGAGGGCTGTGATTAGTGGTTTGAAATCTAGCTGTTTGCTGGGGACTAGTGACTTTCCCGAGGGGTTGTATGTGAGCCTGATACTGCTTAGCATTCCTCATCAATGACCTGGGCAATGAGACTTCAAGTTCAGAAAGTTCACGGACAACACCAGACTGGGGGCAGTGGTTTAAAAGCTGCAGGTCAAAGCCAGCAGGTAGCTGGACCTTGATACTCTGGAGGTGTGGCCAGTTTACCTCCTTACCAGTCCTTACCAGTCTAAACTGTTCTATGACTCTTTTCCATGTCAGGAATCAAGTTCCCAAAAGTGAGATGCTGTGAAATGAGGGCAAGATCCATCTTGAATAACTGAGATGAGATTTATTTCCTTCTGAAGGGCTGCATTTGGCTGAGTGGCAATCTAATACTTTATTGAGAGGACCATGCAGGTCGTTAATAGGAAAAAAAAACCAAAAACACACAGAACAATGAAAAAGCTAATATTTCTTTATGTGCTCTTATAACTTACTTGATAAAGAAAAACATCTCAAAATGTATATTCCACTTCCCCAAGATATTTTTGGAAGGAACTGCTTAAGAGAAAAGTCAATCTTGCAGCATTTCTGAATATACCTCCCACAAAAAGTGCCTTAAATCAACCAGTGAGGGTTGTTTTTAATCTTTCAACTCTTTATTGAACTTGTCATATTAAATTATTTCCAGAAGACATGTAATTCAAGAATGATCTGACCAATTTTGAGATATGTTTTATTTTAAATGCCATGAATAGATCATACTTAGATGCTCATAAATTTTGTTACTTTGAAAGGAGGACATGAAACAGAAAAAGATGCTTAATAAAAAGATCATGGTGTCTTGCAAATGAATAGCTGGCTACTTAATGTCAGGATATTGCAATGTAAGAAGTATTGACTAATCACTGAAAGTAATGCTCATGGTCAAGTGAGTATTATTAAACTTTAGCAAATAATCTTTATAGCTTTTGAAACAGTCTCATTCTGAAAGATCATAATGTCTCAGTGGTTAAATGAAAATGAGATAGCTGTATAATGGCAAGCAGTATTGAATTAACTTCTAAAAGAAAGTCACTAAATGCTTAATACTAACATTGGGCTGAGAGAAATGCAGCTGCAAAGAATTTCATTAAAATGGCAATGCTCAATGTTTCATTTGATTTTAATGGAAAATTTATTAAAGGCTGTTATTAAGGCTGGGAGGGGGAGATGATCACTATCATTATTTCCTTAATATAGTTGAAGGACTTAATTTGCCTTAGATCTTTAATTGTTTGTTAGTCTTCCCTGGTCCCATACCTTGCTTCCTAAGAGCATGTATTTATATATTTAAAAAAAAAAAGATTTAAGCTGGAGGATAGGTTTTAAAAAGCAATGGTTTTGTTTTGAAATTAGAATAAATTAATTTTTAAATAAAGGGAAAAAATTAATTCCTCAGTGGTCATGGTCCAATGTTATTCCCCCACTAGAAGTATGTGTGCCAATTGAACCCAGAGGGTTATTTGAATCTTGAAGTTATGTCTGTTGTCTAGGGTGTGAGGAATTGGCCACTGGCAACCAATCAGAACCATTTAGGGGAAGGATTTGCTCATCAGTTTTGAACCTGAAAATAGTGGCTTTTGGACACCTCATTCATTAATTTTGTGAGCGATGACTCAACACTCACCAAACCTTTTTCTTCCCACATTTACTGAATTGTGCATTGTATCCTTTTTTAATGACTGCGCCAGACTGCAGAGAGATGTCTGCATGAAGTCTTCTAGACAGTATTTTTCCATGCTTAAAAAAAGTAAAAATTTAAAAAGACATTTTTGTTCACTGATGCAAAAAATGGTACAAGAAAAGCAGATATGTAGTATGAGCAAATTATAGAAATGTGAAGAACAATGTAAGATAAAGAACTGTATTGACTTTAGTTTCGCTCTAAAGCTTAGCCTGCTTCAAAGGGGAGTTGCAGTAGTTCTCATTCAGCCTGGGACTGCAGTACATCAGATGTATGAAGGGATTGCTGAGGTGGATCTGTTTTGCCTGAGCTGGGGAATGCGGAAAAGACCTTCTGTTAATGTAAATAAGCAGCTGAAATAAACGTAGTTATGACATTTTATAGCAGTTAAGTAACTGAGGCATAGTTTTTTCTCTCTCCATTAACACTGGCTGACAGAGAAGGTGTGCCTGACTTCACATGCTTAGGATGAGCAGACGTTTAATGCACCTTACTGAAAGGGTTTGAATTCCCTCATCCTTTTCCAGAACTGGCCCATAGCCCTTGTTTCCTTAAAAACCCCAACTATATAAGGTTATTATGTGCTTTGTGATTAGCATGCAGCCTTATGAGATGGAGAACTGTCCTCATTTGCAGTAATTTGTTATGTGAGGTACACTGCATAAATTATGGAGTTTGTCAGACTTCGCTTTCTTCTTGGGCCTTTTGGATTTCTTCTGACACCTCTACCTTAAATAGTCTTCCTCTTCCAGAGGACTAACCACACTCTGTCACAAAATGCTTGTTCACAGCTCTTACGTTTAGTGTACGGCAGATATGTGCTAAAGGACAATGTTCAGAGAACAAATAATGCTCAAAATGGTCAGAGAACAAGTTCTGAGTTTCAGTACCGTAGACAGAAAAATCTTTAGGGGAAAAAAAAAGACTATTTACATCTGTTGAAAAGTCCTCTGAACTTGCTGTTTAATGTAGCTCTACACTTACATACATTTTGTAAAGTGGCAGGCATAACTATGACAATGAATAAGGAGAAAACTTCTATAATCTATCTTTCTCTGGGTAAGTAAATTGTAATTATTTATAGAGGTGAATTTAAAGGCCTTGGGTAAGCAATATCCAGAATCTTTTCTACATTTCTAACATAGGATAAACATATACATATACTCAGTAAAATTGGATTTACCCGGGTGCCGTTCACACCTTTCAGTTATGAACACAAAAGGCAGAAATTGCATTTATTTGTAAAAATCCTTGCTCTGAATGTAGTTGTCATGAAGCAGTGTCATCTTGTATTGTAAAAGAAAGCAGGAGGGCTGAGTGCATCATATGGTGCAGACAGCTGAACACGTACCCGTGGAAATGACTTACAACTTACAGAATGGAGGCTCTTTAGCTGTGATAATAAAACCTACCATTTGAATTTCCTCATGAAATTCACAGACTCCAGCTACCAATAAATCAGTCTGCATCTCCATCTTCATCCAAATAACCTTCAATGAGGTCACCCAAAATGAGATAAACAACAATGCAAATACGTGCCTCTGTTACTGCAATGGGAATTAGAAGATGAGGCATCTCTGAAAGATAACTTGAATGTGGTATTACTTTTTATTTTCCAATAAATGATGACTTGAAAGAAGACTTCTCAGTAGAAGCCAGAAGGGAATAGTAAATTATACTTTTTCCTTTATATGCTGTACATGCTGGTTATGTGTTGGGGGAGACTTGGGACTTTTAGAAGAACATTTGTAATATCATACTGCAAAGTTTGAGAAGAGGCCATTAAGCAAATTGGGAATCTTATATGGAGGAAGTATAATGTTCAAGGCTTCAGTGCTTGCTATGATTAGTGTGCTCTTTGTGGGAGATTTGTTAAAATTTCTTCATCTTGGACACCTGCCAAGCTTAAAGCTTTAATGCTCTGAGATTGAGTCACAAAAGTGGGGACTGACTGCTCTCAGAGCTTCTTGACTTGCCAGGAGGTGGGTGTGGGAGGTAGTATGCATGTAAGAAAGGAAAGGGCATGAAAAATAATCTCAACATTCTGTGGTAGTCTTTGTTTACAATAAATAAGTCCATGGCTTCAGGTTTTTTGATCTATTTTCCAAACTTGCCAACAAATATAGGACATTTTAAAGACATGATCTCTTCATGTTTCAGACTGGTGGCAGAAAGAATGTCTACGTGTTTGGTATAAAAAAGACTAGAAAAACAAGGATTAACATGGTACTGAACATGGGTAATTAAATATAACATCGGTCTGTTGGTAGAAGAGAAGGCTCCAGGGAGATCTTATTGCAGCCTACCAGTACCTAAAGCGGCCTAGAGGACAGATGGAGAGGGACAGTTTATCAGGGAATGTAGTGACAGGACAAGGTGGGGTGACTTTAAACTAAAAGAGTAGTTTATATTGGATATTAAGAAGAAATTCTTCCCTGTAAGGGTGGTGAGACACTGGCACAGGCTGCCCAGAGACGCTGTGGCTGCCCCCTCCCTGGCAGTGTTCAAGGCCAGGTTGGATGGGGCTTGGGGCAACCTGGTCTAGTTGAAGGTGTCCCTGCCATGGCAGAGGATTGGAACTAGTCTTTGAGGTCCCTTCCAGCCCAAACCACTTTAGGATTCTATGATTCCATTATAATTATCTAGTGAAATGAATAATTTTGACACATAAAATTATTTCTTTCAACTTCTTTCATTTGCTAACTAATAGAAATCTCTAGTGTATCTCTGCATAAGTGATTTAAGGCTTCTAAAAATAGACTAACTTTTCTAGATCATGTTTTACATATCCTGATTGTACAGCCCCTGAGTCTCTTAGAAGCAGATGCTGAAAATCATTAGATAAACAGAAATTGCACAAAATTTGTGAGAGCCATTTGATAAAATTACATCAGTGAAATCAAGTATTCAACCTTTTTTAGGTGGGGCCAATACAGAAAGCTGGAATGCCTTTGGAGGGACAAATGGCAACTGGTGGGTTTTGGAAAAGCTGCTGAAAACTGGGATATCGCTGTAGTGTTACTCACAGAGCAATGGATCCTGAATAAAGAGAAGACAAATGCCTGGAACATACCCACCTTTGGTGTGTTAGCATTCACAAAGCACAGCTAGTGCAGGCTTCATGGAGACCTCTGTTCAGCTGGGAGATGAGAACTGAAGTCATCTTCATCTACTTCATCAGTCAAGAGTCATATCAGCTGTAACTGAACATGTTTGTGCTTCAAGTGAGCTGGGGGACAACGTAGCTCATGGTAGCCTAAATTGTTCTCAGTGCTGGTTTTGCTTTTACCCTGGTATACAATGCCTGTGGCTATACACCAGCTGATATCATCTTGCTGTGAAGTTTCAGTGGAGAGCATAATCTAATGACCTCTTGGAGATAACTCTGCTCTTCCTGTGTCATACTTGCTTGTGTCTGATTTACCCAAACTACATGAAGTTCAGACATAGGCCTCGGAAACTTTCACAGTTCCAGCTATCTACCAAGCTTGCACCCAAATTGACCTTCATATTATTTTTTTTGTGTGTTTAGTTCCACTTTGAGGATCAGAGGTAGATATATGCAACTTTGAAGGATGGGCTTGATCTGTGACTGTCGACATTTCTGTACGTAAGTAAAAAGTGAGAAGGTAGTGACACTTTATCTGTGTAAATGGGTTCATATAAGGCTCCCTGCCATCTCTTATGGAGAGATTAATAAATTTTGGAAAGAAATGGGACCACGAGCACTGTAAGTTTTTGCTTCATCCCAAGTGCAGGCCACAGATCCAGTCTGTTACCATATCTACTCCATAAATGAAGTCTGATCTATAAATGCCTGGTATGTGCAGGCATGGGAATTAACAGCGCTGAGGAAAATAACTTCTTCCTTCAGTGGAGAGAGGGACAATAGCTGGGTATGTCCAGAAAGAGACAAGGAATCAGCTCATGAACCAGGCCACAGGTCGTTATATACAGATAGCTGTTAATTTCCTTTCTGGATCTGCTCCAACCACTGCTCTTCTAGACAGCACCTAAACATGGTTGATCCAACATTACACCATAGGGACTGTTCCCAGTGGTTGCTATGAGTGAAACTGCAACAAATTTACCTTCTTCTATCCTTCTTCTCTGACCCAAAGCTTGTCACCATCAAACATGTCCTCTTGCTGCAGCCAGGGCATGCAAAACACTGACCACATCCCTCTAATTTCAGAGACTTTAAATGGGGAATACAGAAAAAATCACAATTATTTCTTAAGAAGACATAGTGCAACACTCTCCCTCCCATATTTCATAGTCCCAGCAGAGCTGTGTAGCGTGCTGTAATACAACATGCCTGTCAAAGCCATGCTACAACATGTCACCAGCCACAGGAGTCTTCCCGTATCAGCCTCTGCCAGCTGCCTTCTGGAAACTTCCTTGTGCTTCTTTAGCTCCTGATGAGAAATGGCACAGCAGAGATGAAATACTAGGCAAGATCTTGGGCTATCATGGCGATTACCACTCCAGCCACTGAGGATACAGGAGTGGCTTTGCTCCTGATGAAATTCTCTCAGGTCCTGACACAAGATGCAATGGCTCTTTGTGACATTGGCATTATCCACAGGTGACTTTCCTGGGAATTTAGCCCCTGGAGGGGGTTCAACAGAGGATCTAGCAGGATAAATTGATACTGTCTGGATTTTAAGCTTCCAGAGACTGTCGTTCCCAGCTAGCTCCCTTCCCAGGTGTTTCGCACTTGAAGGAGAGAGAAGACTACAAAGAAACCAGCTGTGGTCATAATCTTTTTAATAACCTTGAATTTGAGTGTTTGCTCCTCTGTCTGCCTGCCTGCCCAAAACATAAAAATGTTTGTAATCCAGGTATTATTTCCTTTTGGGCTAGAAGTTTTCAGATGCCTGACATGAGGCCTAATAGTGATGAAGGAAGTTATGAAAGGTTATAGGGTATTTCAGAAGAGAGGAAGGGCAGTGATGTTCACAGATGTTATTGGTTTTATTTTATTATTTATGGATGCTGGTGAATGAACTAAAAATAGAGCAGAAACAACCCGGTGGTTAAATAGAAAATTGTATCTACCTAACCATCTGTTCCTGTACTGCTGTAAGTGACTGACAGTGAATCCAGAGGAATCTGTTCTTCAGTGAGGCAATGCAACGATTCAGTCATTTCCATCAGAGACTGAAGAATTGGGGGACACACGGTTGCAGTCTCTCTTCTGGTGTTAATCCTCCAGCTCTTATCCCAAGTTAAGCTCTCATTGTTCTCATTTCATTTCTGGAGACTTTGCAACTGAAATGCTGCATTTCCCTTTTATGAGTCACATGTGATTACAGCCGCTCAGCATATATATATATATATGCATGAATTCACTCAATTTCAGTAGGGAATTTTTAGGCTAAAGCCTGCATATTATAGTTTAAAAAAAAAGAGAGATAAATGATGGAACAGGAATGAAGGGAGAAAACCTAAAACTTTCCCTGAATGCCATTATAAGCTGCAGGTCTATTTGAAGGTTCTGTAGACAGCAGGGAGGATGTTTACTTCCACTGCACCTCTTACATTTTAATCTAAATAAACATTGCCCTAAAGCAGGAAAGGAAATTATTCTTCCTTTTGATGGTCTCTGAGGTAAATATTTCAGTATGTTCCCCAACTGTCTTTATTTCTTATTTTAGCTTTCCAAGGCCAATATTTCTACCTCTCAGGTTCATCAGGCTTTTTATTTGTCTATTGTGTGAGAGTGTCCCAGCTTGGAGATATCCATCAGCACCGGGACAGGAGCATATAAAAGGAAGTTTTTTTTCCAGTGTAAAGTGTGTGGACTCAAAGACTGTGTTTTACAGTTAATCATATAAAAGAGATAAAATCTTTATTTCCAGGAATATGATTAACAGAAGAGGTGTTAATATGTGTATGTACATGTGTGTGAGCAGATATATGTAAGCAAGCACATTTTGCCTGTGCATCTATATGAAGTATAAAGGCCTATTCGTTCTTTCATAGGAGCAGAGGGAATTCTCACATGGATTTTATTTTGGAGAACAGGGGCACTGTTACAGCAATCTGAAAAAAAATATAAGCCATTAAGGCATTGACTGAAGTGCTTAAGCATCCGAGAAGCCTATTGAATTCATAGGACTTCTTCATATACTTCGAGTTTGGCATGTGTGTAAATACTTCCCTGTAGCAGGGTCACAAGGCCTCAATTCAGCTCTTATAAAATTCAGTGGAAAGATTCCTTTTGATTTTAAAAGCAGTTGGATGGCTTTGCAGTGCGCCTGTCTTATGCTAATGCAGAGTGAGCCAGCCGTGTTGAAGGAACATGTGGTACACACTAAAAATCTTAGAAGTTGCAAGCAGTAGTAACCTGACCCTGACAACACTTAGCAGGATTGATTAAAAGATGTGAATAAAGAAGAAATACTGGATGGGCAGAAGGCAATGATAGCCTTTCAGAAAGGGCAGCACAGAGTGAGTGCTGTCTGGGGAGCTGACGGAAGGGCTCACTCTGGGGGACCACAGGAGGATGGCTGAAGATAAGCTCATTATTTGGACGTATCGGGGAGACAGCTGCATCGTCACGCCCCACATACACCTGGGAGTGTGGGGGGAACTCCTGCTGCGAGGAGCTGACGCCAGCCAGGGAGGAAGAGCAACATCCATCCGTCTCAGAGACTGGGACTTGGCACCTGCCGGGGCCAAATTTCTGGGGAAGAAAAAACACGCTTGGAGTTGATGCAGCATAACAGCAAATGTAAAACAATCGCTGCTTTGATATGAAGCCTGCTGAGAACACTTTGTCGACAGTCATGCTAAATCATCTCAAGCAAACTCTTCTGGTCTGAATTTCTGTTGCTCCAGATCTGAAGTGCCCTAGCACAGGAGGTGTAATGGAGAGCAACACGTAGAAGCACCCCCGAGAGACACCATGTGTCTTGCGTGCCGAGAAACGCTCAGGTAGCTGGATGGGATCTAGAAAAGTGAGGATACTATTCTAACTCATACTCAATTGCTCCTGGAATGCTACTTCCAGGCATTGCTTTGGCAAGACCATTTGAAGGAAACCTGGAGAGAGCAATGCAGTTGTAACGGGCATGGTTCAGTAAAAATGATAAAAATCACTGTTAAATGATAACTCTGTCGGGAGACCTAATTAGTTGTGGCATTTGCAGAAGATGTATTGCAAGGATTCTCAGATGAATGATCTAAGGAGATAAAAGGAGATAATTAGTAACTGGAACTGCCTGAATATTTCCAAAATTTCAATATGGGGAAATGAAGAGAAGAAAAATCATTCTGGTTTGACCTGTTCCTTTGGCAAGGACAGATGTAAGAAAGGGGGATGTTTAGGCTGGCTGACCTAGGTAAAGTCTCTTCCAATGAGACCACATGACATTAAATAGGAAGGAATAGCAAACCCCTCACTTTTTATTACATTCAAAGTGAGACTCAGCAAAATTGAGAAAATAGAATGTAAGGGTAGGAAAAGGACGAGAAATGAACATAAAATTTAAAGGTCCTCAATATCTGTATTTCATTAGGGAACTGCTTAGGTTTCTGTGAGTTCATTTACATAAATTCTAGATATCTGTCCCTTTAAATATTCTAGATAGTATAATCAGTCTTTGTGTGTGTGTGTGTGTGTGTGTCTAGGTAGAAGTTCAGTGTTAGGTAGGACTTGACTCTTACATGTGCATAACACTCCTTTGGGCAGCATATTTCCATCTTCTTATCCTATACAACCTCGATTCTCATTAGGAAAAAATCTACCTTCTCTTCTTCTGATGGATAAGCACCTTTTTCTATTGTCCTTTCATTTATTTCATCCTGCTTTTTCCATAATCTCCACACTCTTGTACTTCAGCTGTTTCTCAGGGCTTTATGACAGCCTAGCTCTGACTGATACAAAACTATGAGTTCGTCTCCTTAACAATCTTCATAAACATTTTGCTTCAAAAGATACAATAACATATAATTTGATTCCTTTTTAGTTCAAGGCTCAAGACTTTTGCCTGCATAAGGGTGGAGTATAGGAAGGTCAAAAGAAAAAAGGGTATTGCTCTCACTTTCCCCATGGCAATGTTTTTTAAACCAGAAAATCCAACCCAGAATGTATCCCTTACCAGGATCATGGGAAGATTTGGCACCAATGGCACCTGCTCCCCTGCCTGTGCATGCAATCCCTCCCAAGATCTTCCATCAATCATTGACATGGACCCACAGCATCTATGACCCAGTCAGCATCCATCTTTTGTCCCCATTCAATGCTCCTTATCACTTGTTCCTATCTACAGCTCAGGAGCCACCATTGTTCTATTTCCTAATTATTTCAAGTTTCAGTTAGGTTAGCTGGGACAATTAGCTGATAGATTGGCAACCTCAGGTGATGATATTGTGCAACGTTTGCTTAATTGCCTTGGTAGAATTATGCTGTTTATTTTGTTACTCAACTAGAAATGATAGGCCGTCTAAAGTTTAGAAATTTGGTTGATAAGTGGGCAGATAAATGTAAAAATGTTGCCTACTAGAGAGTATAATCTAAAACTGTATTGACTAAAGAACAGCTATGCTACATAATTGTGCTGAGTGGGAGGAGTCGTCAACACTTTTACTACCCAGATGTGATAAGCTGAGGAGGTCCAGTTTCACTTTGCGAGGGGCTGAGCTGGTTTCCCCATCCTTTCTTTCCTGGGCGTATGTCTTACACATTTACACAAAGTCTTTTACACCAGCACTGCAAAAACACTGCTACAGAAATGGATAAATAAAGCTCTTTAAAACTCTGTGAAGACGGAGGTAGAGTTTACCCATTTTGAGCAATGGAAGCAAGCGAGTGGATATGGGTTTGTTTAAGGTGAGGCACAGAGGCCATTGCAAAGGTGGGGCTGAAAACCTTGAATCTTTAATCCTAGGCCTGTGCCTGTCTTTGACAAGGGAAGATTTCTTGCTGGGTTCATGCTTAATCATTCCCAAGTGCCTTTTTGTCCAATCGTACTTTCAGTTATTAGTATTTAAGTTTTGTGAACATGTGCTCTTTTGACAAAGAAAATGGATAGCTTGACTGTATACAAGGGACATTCATTCTTCTAGCATGAGGTACTTGTAAATCAGCCGTAGGGCTATCTATCTTTTTGAGAGCAAAACTATGATTAGTATGTCTGACTACCTCAAAAAAAGTAACAAACCTAACCTTAAAGTTTCTGCTGCTGTTTCTGAAATCCCCAGATGAATCCATTTATGCTTAGGATGTCCAGTTCTCTCAAAGGTGTGTCTTAAAGTGTGCTGCTACTAAGGTAGGATCCGAACCTTTACAATTAAGCTGCAGCTTTTCAGCAAACTTTGAGGTCCTGCAGCTCTGCAAAGCAGACGGAGCCTCAGCGCTGAGAGCAGAGTCCATCCATTCCTGCGTGTATGTGTGGATGTGTGTGTGTCCCAGTTTGCCCTCACATCTTGGCAGTAATTCATGGGGAGAAAATAAAAAAAAGAAAAAAAAATTTTATGTTTTGACTGTTCTACTAGGAATGACAGAAGAGAGGGAAGTTATTTATGCTACTTGATACAAAGCCAGCATCCTCTTGGCTAAAGTCCTCCCACCCTACCCTCAGGACAACAGTGTAGCTATATGCTGCCTGGTCAACTAAGTGGAAGCAATCAAACCCACCCTTGCCTGGGAGGAGAGACAGCAGAGAGATCTACCGGAGCCACACCACGGTCTGCTAAAGGTGCTTCAGTTTACTCCTTATGCAGCTGGGGTAATCGAGTCTTTTGTGTTTCCCTCCCATCCAGCTGACTTGTTTTAGGATGGGAGATCATCTTTGTAGGTACTGAACAGGAAGAAGCAGTACCCAGGACTCTGCAAGGCTCCTGCAGCTCCCCTGTGGGGAGGAAGGAGGAGAGAGAAAACTGAGGGGAAAAGTCGGTTTCCAGATAAGCTTGAGGAAAGGTTGAAGACAGGGAGAAGTCTGCTTTTCTGCTCAAAGTTTCTTCATTGATAGGGAATTGATTCAGTCTTTGGCTGCTTCTGCTTCTTCAATGCATATGTTTAGAATTGGTAGAGCTTTAGGTTCCACTTTTGCCATAATGTCAAGTGAGGCAAATGGTAAGCTATCTGGGTAATTGCAGGAGATGACATCTGTTACAAGTATCTTATACGGGCTTTTATTCAATTTTGTCATCAGGGCTCCTCATGATTGCTTCAATGCTGTCAACATGTGCACGCACACTCTCTCTCACATAGTTTATTGATTTATTTGTCTTTATACACCCATTTCCTGTACGTTACTGACACTTGGTAGGAATCATGGAACTGATGTGGTTTTTTCTAATAAATGGCTAGAACTAAGTCTCACTTAACAACAAGAAGCTTCATGCTTAAGACCTTCCTGGTCTGCACTCTTGCAATTCCTTATTTTGTGTTAGGGATATTTTCATTTCTAAAAAATAGTCTTCAATTCTGTCTAAAAAGGTTTACCTTCCTCTGTTACCATTAACCACACACATTTATGAAACGGTAATTAATATATTCCCTGCTTTTTTTCTCTCTCTTTTGTTTTTACTTCATCACACTGCAGTGCTTTGTTCAGCTGTTTTGATGTTTTTCCTGGATGTTCAGTTCCTTGTTGGTGCTGTTCTTTCACATACCAAACAGGGATATCTTTCATAATGGGGAGATAGGAATATGACTATGAAGCCACAAAACACCACCAAAAATGATACAGGGAGAGGTGTAGTAAACGGAACTGTTCAACGCTAAACTAGAGTTTAGTAACCCTTTGTGATTCCCTGACTTTGGTACAGCATGATTTCACCTCTTCTTGTTGGAGAAAACGAACACGCAAACCCTGTCAGTGGAAGGCTTGACAGTTCTTTCCCAGACTTACATTTTCCTAGATTAAAGGCACTGAACTTTAGGATGGATATTGGAGCAGTTGCAGTTCCACACTAATGTGCCTTCCCAGATAGCAGTTTTGGTCATGAATTCAGTAGATATAAAGGTGACTATTAGAAAAAAAAAATAATAAAACCCCCTTCTCTTTTTGACATATCAGGTTTGACTGATTACCCTTTATTTTAACAAACAACAGTTTGAGAGTATTGTTTGCTTTTAATCGGGATTTTTAGAATTATATAGCAAGAAATTCATGTGAGTTTCCTCTATATATATTCCATAAGGGTTACAACATGATCCTTAATTCTCGTTTCTCCTCTCCTCTGTAAGACTTCAGAGAGCTGAACATATCCGAATTACTGATAAACAACATGTCATATTCATTCAGAACCAAGGCTAAATTTTTAAAGCTTGATCCCTGAATAGCATTTGCAAAACATATGAGGCTGTTGTTTGCTCTTCTCTGGTTTTAATTATAAAGTTTGGGTGATGGACAAGTTTTAATTATGCTGAGCTATAGTTCTGAATAACACTTTCAGCTACACCCCCAGGCATCATAAATTAATGTTCCATTGAAATCGGTGAAGCTGCGTGTCCTGGGGGCCAGATTCAGTCACCCAGGCATGTCTGGTGCCACGCAAGACACCATAAAGTAGCTTGCCTGGCCTCTGACTGCCCTTGTGAGAAGGTACCTGCCT
The DNA here is from genome assembly GCA_020800305.1 of Porphyrio hochstetteri. Taxonomy (NCBI): domain Eukaryota; kingdom Metazoa; phylum Chordata; class Aves; order Gruiformes; family Rallidae; genus Porphyrio; species Porphyrio hochstetteri. Next base: position 88,713,626 of record CM036907.1, read on the forward strand.
CTCTCCCACAGGTCCTGTGTTATATCTGCCAGCTCGAAGGGCACCTCAGGTGGCACTACACAGCTATGGCCAGATGACATACCAGCCCTGCCTCCTGAGAGCTTAATTGATAGCACTTTGAAATTGTAGAGGAGTGAACAGGTTAAAATACATGTCTTCCAAATAATCATTGGGGACCGTTCTTGCACTGATTTTTTAATTAAAGCCACTTGTCCCTCCGAGTTAGATCCTTTTTTACTGGACAGATATTTATTTCTTTTTTTTCTTATTCTTTTGAAGCGCACTTAGCGGGTAAGGGCTGGCAAAGAGCCTGACCTACAATCACCAAGTAATGCCATCAAGGCTGATGTATTAACTGTCTTGGTTAACCTGTAAGGTTAATAGGGAGATGCTCTTAGCTAACTGTGTCATATCCTCATTAATCCATAATGCTGGAACAGAGTAAAGGTTTGGAAGTATTCCTCAGTAGAGTGCAGAGGACATCATAAGGATTTTCTTGCCTTCAGTGGAGCAAGAAGAATTAATAAGCTTTAAAACCTCTAATCGTCTTCTTGTCTGCTAATATATTTTCCCGATGCCTCCTCCTACTCTCTGCGTAAGTTTTAATATTGGAATTGCCAGTTATAAGAGGATAGCTTTTTCTGTGTCTATTCTGAAGATGGCTAGAGCCAAATAATTAAAAGATAATATTAGTAATTAAAAAATGTGAGAACCTTATCTGAGTTTCATTCCCCTGTCCCTGGGAAGTGTTGAAGATTGGAATAAATTCTGAAAAATCATTTCATACCCTTACCTATGCTTTTGTAATATTAATTTAATTGCTACAGTACTGGACTTTTCTTTTCTGAAAATATGATCATTATTTCAGTTTATCTAGACTTTTGGCCTCACATCCTGGAGCAATAAAATCCAAGATCAAACTGCATAGCAAGTTTTATACCTGCTACTTCCTGGTACAGGTGAAGGCCTCTTTGCTCTAGTTTCATAGGACAGGGAATAGAAAAGTAACTTATCTGAAAATTTGCTAAGTTGTATAGTTCCAAGCTTTGTAGCGTTCCAGTTTTAAGATATTTTTTTCTATTTTGGTGACCATTTTCAGTCGTTGTTCTCCAAGTCTCCCCTAACTACAGGTTCTTCACTCATCCTGCACTAATGCTCAGTATTTGTTCTATATTTCACTGGGGTTTTTTGTTAGAGTTGTTATGTTTTTTTTTTCCTGACTGGCTTGTGCTCCACTCTGTTTTTTCATTCATTACTTGAGTGGTTTACAGATTACCATGGGACCTGGCTTTAGTATTTGATCTCAATTAGGGTACTGGCAGTGGTGTAAAAACAACCTGCTGAATAATTGTTGGAAAGTTGTCACCAATAGATGCCATATGTTTTCTGGGTCTTTTCCAGTTGATTTGGTACGACTCTTGACTACATTCAGATGTTAATTTATCTGTTTATGTATTAATGTCACTATAACTCTGGAATGTATACGAATAGTTATTTCAACGTTAGCCAAAGAAAATGGCTTAAGAAAGAGTTAACAGATGGTGCACGGGTACAATTCTGCCTTTTACTTACAGTGTTTGAAAGCTAATGGTCTTCATTTGTTTTAAGCATTTAAAATCACATAGCCTTTCAGTGCTCTGGCCATCTTTGCTAGCCAAAGGAATACAGGTATCTTCGCCAACTCAATTACGGACTCTTTGTTCCCAACCATAAATCAATATTACAGAATCCCTGCTTTCATTGTTGGTTTGAAAGGGTTAGGCACTTTGGGGTTGCCAGAGGATGGCTGTGCTTCCTGGGAGGCCCCACGGGTCAGCAGCCTTGGGTTATGCCAGGCTGGTGGTGGAGGGGCTGAAGGGGGAAGTCGGTGCCCACCAGCAAACAGCCAGCTCTGTGTTACCCTGCTCTGCAGAACCAGAGGGCATCCATGAGGAACAAAGAGTTATTTCAGGATTACACAGGTCTGACAGCAACATTTGGCTTCCAGTGGAGTCATATGGATCCAACTGGCTGTATTTAAGCACTTGTCTGATTCATATGAACTGCATTAGAGTGATTCCTTTATTTTCCCCATATCCTGCAGATGTTCTTTTCAGGCCTTGCAAATATACTTAAACAAATATTAAGTAGGATGACTAGAGAAGAGTTCCTGCATTTTCAAGCCCTGTTTTCTTCTATCACAGTAAACACCTTTGCGTGTCACTAATTAAAGGCTCAAGCTCAAAACCAAACTTTTTCTGCTCTTATTATTTCTAGAGAGTATCAGTGGGACAGTAAAACCTTTTCTCTAATCACCCATATTACTTAGTTCACAGCTAGTTTATGCACAGTTGTTTTCATGCATGTGTTGCAGATGAACTGAGATTCCTCCTGTAACTCCCCTGTCTTTCTTTCTGGCCAGACAGACAGCAGTCCTGATCTTGTTAGTTAACCTCCTGCAAATGGGTAAAATGATTTCTGTGGTGTTCTCCCATTGGATTGACTCTTTATTTTTCAGAACTCTCAGTAGCCATCTTCGCATCTATCCCAGTTGATGCTCTTCTTTGCATGACTGATGTATTTCAGGTGATATCTTAATGAGGCTTGTTAGCCATTCAGTAACTGAAATGCCCCCTTGATTGCAGTCTGGAATTGTGTTCGGTTTTGATTTGGATTTTGAGGGTTGTTTTTTTGGTCATGGTTGCCTTATATTAATAGCGCAAAGCTGTCTTGAGATCAAACAGTGTGTCCTTTCTCACTCTCTGCTTCAGGGCATAATTTGCACTTTGCTTCTTCCCATTTACTTTAGTCTTCTTAAAAAAAAAAAAAAAAGAAGAAGAAATCTAATCCTTTCTGTAGGGAATTGGTTCAGATCCTTTCCTAATGCATCCCCAATTCATGTAATTTATAAATTGCATTACTATATATCTTGAGACAGCCCACAAGTGAAAGCTCTGCAGAAGACTAGTCCCAAAAGGCATGATTTCTGAGTACTAAATAAATAAGATCACACAGCTGCCTGTGTGTTCTGCTATTCATTAAGCAAGAGGAATACATACTGGAGTGCCTGGTCAACAAATGACAGTCCACATCTACATTGCTTTCAGTGATGATGTCATACCAATATCACTGATGCCTGAGTCATGAGCAACGGTTCTGGAATCCATCAAAATCTCTAGGCAGGATATTAATATTAATAATTTAATGCTTTTCATTCAGCATCTGAACAACTCCCGTTGTGAAGGCAGGAGCATTGAGGCAAGCCAAGAAAGGTGTTTTTTGCAAATCTGTGGAGCATCAATGAAATACAGGCAGCATTGGTGACTCTCAGGTATGCTCATAAGCCTGCATAAGCCTTGCGACTGCACATTCCATGTTTGAGTGTAACAATAGCAACAACAACAACAACAGTAAATGTTATTTACTCACAGCAAAACTGGTTTTTGACTCTGAAAAGATGCCAAATGATTTTTGGCCACAGCCAAGGAAATTACCTCTCCCACTCGATCAAAGATTATCTACGAGCAAGCAGAAAGGCAAGTCCAGTGGTTGAAGATGATTGGTTGTTCTCCCAAGAATAATTTCCCTGAAGGAACTTTGACCCTGTCCGCAGGTAACACTTCCTATGTTCCAGTTCTTTACCCCAGTTTCTGTACAAGCACAGTGAGCAGTGTACGTCTTGGAACCCCAGCTGCACAGCCTGGCTTCCCCAAGGACTGACTAGGCAGCAGGTTAATGCCTTCTTTGTCATCCCTCAATCTCTCTAGCATAAGCAAATATGTTTTTCACATGTTTATATAATTATTTGCAAAGTAATCCACAAGATCTGTGAATGTTTTGCCAGGGTATTTCTACTATATATTTCTAGATAGTTTAGTTGTGAGAGGGAAAGACGTTCTTCCTATCTGGTCCCAGTAAAATGGGCCAATGCACAAGGCTACGGTTTGTGAACATGAAACTGTGAATATTCAAGGAAGCTGTCTAAGAGCCCTCTAAAGAACATATTCTACTTATCCATCTGATCACCCAGCCATTAGATAGTCAGATATGAACTATTTATAGTGAGTGTTTGTCAGTATTACTGATTTCCCCCTTCTTTGTAAATTATCCAGAAAAGAATGATGATTATTACAACTGAAGCCCATTTGCTTTTTCTGAGTGAAGGTTAGCACGTGGCTGAGTGTGTGGTTTCTTTCTAAGTCATAAATTGTAAATACTTCTAACAGCATTGTTTCAAATGGTTGATTGTTTAAATAGCCAAACCAGAGAATGTGACTGGACCGATTTAAAGGAATAAAGTTTTGCTCATTTCAGTTTCTCATATGAAATTATCTTCCTCCTGCTTCAGAGTTCACACAGGTGGAAACTTATGGCTATTTTCTAGTAGTTCTAATTTCTAAGGAAAGAGTGGGTTGAGTAAATTAAAGTAGTCTCTTGCTATGGATAATGTCATATCATGGCAATTATTCGGAAGGTGAATGCACAGAGAAATAACAGGGCAAGAGTTATTTGCAGAAAAAATGGGATCCTAGAAAATGTGGGAATGGACTCTTCTCACCAGTCAGAAGGAATAGAGTGGCTGAAGTTAACTTTTTCTATAGTGTAAAAGACAAGGAGGGTTTTAATAGAAAGAGGCCTTTGGAAATCATCGGGAACAGGACCTGTGTCTTGTAATGGAGAGTTTAAGGGGGAACATGGAATGTGAGGGGGGAAAAATTACTTTGACACTGAACTGCCATTGAATTGTAGTAGTCCAGATCTCAAAAAAGGAAATCCTAGTAGCACTGCTCCAGATGGGAGTGTGGTGAGAAGGTGGAGCCTCATGTAGGGTTGGCTGCACCATGGTCCAGCTTTTACAGGCAGTACGTATTACCTTCATTAGATGTCAAGCTCTGTAGAACTGGGCCAGTGCCTTGGTTGTTAATTGTATGAGTTGTTGCACTGAAAGAAAGCATGGGAGCATTTTAAGGAGAGAATGATGAGAAGATCTCTTCTCACTTCAAACACATTCTTTTCTTTTTCCATTGAAAAAAGCAATGTATCATGTTATACATAAAGCTCTGGGTAAGAAAAGTGGAAAACATCTAGATTCCTTCCTTACTGAGAGATAAATTGGGTTTATTGGCTGCTTTAAAAAATTAATATTAAGGAGGTTTTTCTTTTTTTTTATCCAAATTAGTATTGTTCACAGGTACACGTATAGGTGAGTAAAATGACCACCCATCTAATCAAATATATTTAATTTATTATCTTCACGTGAGAGGTCCACAGAGCATAGCTGGCTAATAGGTGTTCAAGGATATTCAATACTTTTGTAAGCAACTGAGTCCTTGTCACTGCAGTGGCCAGCTGCACTTATTTTTACTTCTGTTGGTGCATCACAGCTGTCCTTGCAAACCATGGGGGAACTGTAAGTGTTCCCACCTATGATGAGGACCCCTGTGCAGGCCCCACCTTCATTTGTCCAAGGGCTCAGCCATTTTTTAACACTTTTTCTCTTGAAACAAGCTGCTCCGTCTCCTCACCTGTGCATGTCAGGGTATCTGGGCTGCATGAGCACACGCGCTGACTGTGCCCACGCAGCTGCGTGTTTGGATAGTCAGAGCTATGTTTAAATATGGCAAGGTCTGGAGGAGCGTGGGGTTTTTTTGCTTTGTTTGCTGAGCCATATTTAAAAACAAACTTTCTGAGACCTTGAGAAACAGATAATTTTGGTAGCCCATCCTGCAGCGCACCTTGCCCGTGGCACGCCATGGCTAGCTTGCAGCCCAGTGGCAGACACAGACCAGGGACAAAGGGCAGCGCCGATTTTGATTTTCCATGCTCAGCACCATAGTCACATGCTTCCTGCAAGCTTAACAGCATTGAGTTATGAATGGAAAACAGAATGGGTTTTTTTGGGATTTTTCCACCTCTAAATGTAATTTTATATATGTTTTAAAATAACTGCCTTCCTGGTTACCACTTTATAATGAGCAGTAATACGTCAGTGTACCAGAAGCTATTGTCTTGTAGTGAACTCTCTCTATCACTTACTGAGCCTAAGAGCACATACTTTCATGACATCAGCAGCCTGGTGACTCATACACTGAGATACCATAGGTGTGTTCCTATATCCTGGAGATCAGAAAAATCCTACGCAGAAGACTTGGCTTGTTTTTCCTATCTTGTTATGGAAACTACGTGCACAGGCTCTAATAGCATTAAACAACTGTAAATGAAGTCTTTCTACTTCTTATCAGAAGACAAACTGCCTGTTTAAAAAAGGTGGTGCCAAGCCCGGGAGAGCCTCTTAAAAGGGCACAGGCTGCTGATTATAGCTGTCTGGGGAGAGACTTTTGTCGTATGTAAAACATATGTAAAACGTTTTAATATTGTCACAGTGAACACCTATGCTTCTCTTCTGGGGGAGAGTCCAACCAGTCTGAAGCATGTGACACATCTGAAACTCGAACAAGCTCCGTATTTTGATATATAGCAAAAAACATGTATAAAAAAAGGATACAAGCTGAATGCGCAGGGTGGCATTACAGCTCCTTCCCTTCTGCAAAAATATCAAATCTGTAGATGGAGTATTACAGGCAGTTTATAACTTTTGTCTCTGATAAAAGGCAGCAGGTAGTTTTACTTAAGGCATTTAACAAAATTTCCTTTGATTCTCATTTATCCAAATAACTTCTTACACATCTCATTCCAGAAAGTAGGGATTATGGCTTTTGCCTGCTTGCCTCTTTGATCTTACTGATAACTTTTCCATGCAGCGCTTGGTTCAGTTCTTCTTCCATAGCATACAGAAATGGAGGAAGTATTAGGGTGTCTGCTGAAGCAGGCTGGAACAGTTCCACCCTAACAATACTGTGGAGAGAAAAACAGGGGGAAGAAAAGCTACCCCTCAAAAGACTTGGTGGTTTAATGGAGAAAAAGACTTGCTTGGTTTTCCAAAAACTGGGCTAAGGACCTTATAAAAACAGGCTCGCTTGAGAGGTTTCTGGAATTTTCTATTTCAGATCAAAAAAAAAAAACCTACAACGAGAGAGAGAGAAAAAAAAACCCCAACCTTTCATATGGCATTTCAGTAATCCTGCTTTTATTCCCAGCTGGAACAGAGCAGGGCAGTCATGCACAAATGTAAAATGATGAGACCATTACCGCAAGAGCATGCTGAAACTCACAGAAATGATCTGAACTTCAGGGAGAGTTTCAGAAAGGGGGCAGCAACTGAGTTCCACTGTTACCTGAGCTCCTGGGTCTGCTACATCTCCTGCTCTATGGTGCCTCTGAGCTGTGAGCCACCCGAGCCTGTGGAAGCAGGAGGTGCTCTGTTTGTGTTTGTATTTCCATGGCAATGTGGCTAAGGAGTTGTTTGGTCTCTTTTCCTCAAGAGATCTGCCAAATCACTCCTCTTCATTGAATGAGTTAGTAGAAGGAATTGGGTTGGCATTCCTGTGGAAAATTTAGCCTCGTTGCAGCTTCATGCATGGTTATGCTAGTTGGAGGTAGCATTCAAGTATTTCATCCATATTTTCAATTACTGAGGATTTAGTGGGATTTTCTACTGATGCTTTAACTGCTCGGTTGTCTCAGATGGTCCTTGTTTCCTTAGGATGCACTTTCTCATTTTTGTGATACACTTGAATATAATTCGGAAGGTTCAGAAACTTGGTATTTTTAACACTGAGATTTCTGGATCTGAAAACCCTTTATAAGCCCCCATATGTACGTGCAAATAGGGCTTACACTGGGAAACCAGAGAGGCAAGGAAGATATTTGCAAGCCTCTAACCTTCAGAAGCCTGCTAATGGTGACTGTGTTAAAAGAGGCTTTACTGGGGTGCAGGGATCTATACATCTCCTGCCCCAAAAGAACAGACCTGAGAGACGCAAAGGTATCCACTGGTATCTCAGCAGCTGAGCAACACAGAGCCACAGAAAGCCAGGAAAAAAAACCAAACCAACCTTCCAGCTCACTCCCATCCTTCGGCTGCAGGGTGCATTACATAAGCAGAGAGATCATATAAGGCAGGCCTCGCAGAAAGAGAGGTCATACCCAGGCACTCGTACTTTAGCCAGGCATTTAACCGGAACAGCCAATTGAGCGCGCCCGCTTCCTCGGCTGACTCAATGCAGAGTTACGCTCTTGCCATGACCTGCTCTGTTTTCCCTCATGGGCTGCTGCTGAGGTTTTCTAGGATCCTAAGTTAGGTGTGTGTCTGCTCTGGCACTTCCAGCTCCCGTACAGTAATTGCTAGTTGTGTGCGCTCGGCGCAAAACTGCCGCATGATGAATAGCTGTGATTGGTTGGGGACACTCGTATGGGAGCTTGCTGGCTTTTGGAGCTGGTTTCTTTAACTGGGAATCTCCTGATGTTTTAATATTGAGAGTAATATTTTAATGTTGAGAGCAGGTTCAGATTAGATGTTAGGGAAAAAAAGCGTTGTTGAGGCCTGGAACAGGCTGCCCAGGGAGGGTGTTGAGTCACCATCGTAGATCAGATACTTAGGGATATGGTTTAGCATAGGATGAGAATGGTTGAACTTGATGATCTTAAAGGTCTTTTCCAACCTTGTGATTCTGTGATTCTGTGATTCTGTAATTTGGGTTTGACTGAAAACCCACTGAAATCAGCTGCAAACTTTCTGTGGGATTCAGTGCATGTGAAAACCTATATGAGAGTAAAAGAGAGGAATTTAAGGTACAATGTAATATTTAGCTGAGAGGGCTTAAGTGCCTGAAATACAGAAGCTGAGGTTGTGAGTCAGTTAAGGTATAATCAGCGAGTCCTCTTCATGCCTTGAATGATGGCGTTATGCACTACGGTGGCAGGGAGAACATGAGGAATGAGAAAAGCAAAATTCTATCTGACGCGTGAAATGTCATGAGGGCAAGTGTCATGTACAATGGCTATGAGTGAAAAAAAATAGATTAACTGCCAGAAAATCTCCATTCCCCGAACAAAAAGAATCACATTTTTATACAGAAGAATAAAAAAAAAATATTGCTGTTGTTTTAGAAATATCGATGAGTGGTCTAATCCCAGGCAAACGGCTTTACCCTTTCTTTTCCTGCACTCCGAGTTGTAAATAGAAAAATATGGAAATTTATTCCTTTATGTCTGACGCTAAATAATTCAACAAAATACTGCAACTGCTGTGGGAGAAGATCCTGTGGACCACTCCTAGTAAAACTAGACCAATGAGATAACCGCTAACTGCTTGCAGAACATCCTATTTTATCATTTTGCTGCATGGTCTGGGTGCTCACTGAGTACACATTTAACTCATTATCAGCATTTTTCCACAGGGAAAGGACTTTTACAGAATTTTTAAAAATTGTAACTCAAAATATTAGTTGATCGGAGTCATGGCCATTACATTTAGATGAGTACAGCTAATTTTTTAATAGACTTGTTTTCTACAGCCATTTTCTTTGCTTTTTTTCACCTCAGTCGAGTTTTCACACAGAAATTTATAAAAAATGAGGGGTGCAAGGCAATCCTAAGTAATTCCACTGTGATTTTTTTTAGAGATGGACCTTTGGACTTTCTGCCTTGTGTCTTTATGCGTAATCAGTTTCTGTTTTACTTTTATACTATGGAATAGCATTTTTATGTGATAAATGGAACATGGAAGAAAACTCATAGCCCTGCTGGGTGACCTGAGGACATTTGTGCTAGATGTAGTATGCACATACAGGAAAAACACATCCCCAGCTCTGAATAAATTTCGGCTAGAGGTTACAAACACTTCCATAGAACTGTAACTTTATGTCTTAAGACTTATAGACACAGAAGAAGACCTGGTTTGGGTGCCCAAGCCGCTATATGTATTAAGCTGAGCATGCTGAGTTGGGCTGCATTTGTCCATGGGTGATGCTGATGGTCCATTTGCTTTTCTTTTCTGGAGAAGGAAAAAGGTGTACCAGTTTATTTCCTGCCAGAATTTCATCCCTGAATTTTCAAACCTCTGCCACTCACTCGTACCAGGCCTCAGCCTGTCCAATTGTTAGCCAGTTACTGACTTTTTACCATCTTGCATTAATTTTGAGAACAAATTGAATTAGTTTTCTGAGGATCCTCAAGAGAAGTTTGGCTTACTGTAGGGGTGACACAGTACTGCAAAAGTGCTCTTCCTCAAAACAGGCTTTTTTCTATTTAATTTTACAGTAGGTAATGCAAACGCAATTTTTATTTTGTATATTTTCACGTATAGAATATATTTTTTCCTAAGCCTAAAATAATAATGTCTCTCATGTCTTGCTGTAGAAATAATTAAGCAGCAAGGGTTTTTTGATCAGATTACACTGAACTGTTATGCTCGTTTTGGTGAAAATATCAGATGATTTCCTGGATGGGTCTAGTTCACACATAGCGGATCTTTAAAAAGTTTTTTGAACTTGTTTTGTTTGTAAGCAGTTCCCACTAAATCAGTTCCAAACCAAATCTACTTTTTCCCAAGAAAAGTTTTTCTGGGTAACAATATACTTTGAATCTGGAGATTAGACTAAAGGTCTGATTGCAGGATGATATGTTTTGCTGTTAATGCAATTTTGGCATTTTACAGCATTTTTTAAGCTGTTCAAAACTGAAACAGGATATAATATAATAAATAGCATCAAATGGGCTTACAGAAAAATTATGTCTGAACTTCATGAATGAAGGAGGTAGATTTAGATTTGATATTAGGAAGAAATTCTTCACTGCAGGGTGGTGAGTCACTGGCACAGGTTGCCCGGAGAAGCTGTGGCTGCCCCTTCCCTGGCAGTGTTCAAGGCCAGGTTGGATGGGGCTTTGGGCAACCTGGTCTAGTGGAAAGTGTCCCTGCCCATGTCACGTGGGGTTGGAACTTGATGATCTTTAAGGTCCTTTCCAATCCAAAGCATTCTATGGTTCTATGGTTCAATAATAAAAGGATAAAAATATCTATTTTTAATTGGTCTTTGAAATGAAAATCAACCCAGATTTTAATGCAGTCAAGTAGAGGAAGATAACAGTATAATTATTTTTTCCTCCTTCTTAATAAATCTTGAATCATTGATGCCCGTCTTATTTTTAGCTGTTGGGAAAGCAATGAAGTATATACAGTGCAGTGATTGCCCTGTTCCCATGCCTGATTCTCCATACATAGGTACTGCACTGCACTGTTCTCCTGTGGCTCCCACTGAGAGAACTTAAGGTGCATCTTCTTGGCAGAATTGCCTCAGCTGAGACTTTTCCTCACAGTAAACACCTGAGCAGCTACTCCTTCCTTGCACCCACCTTCCCATCAGGACCCACAAAGGAAAAGAATTGTAGAATCACATGCATTAAATCTTCAGCTGCACTGTCCCTACCCTCCCTCCTCCTTCATCTTGATGTTGGTACTAAGTAAGTCTAATTTTCTGTTCTGGTTATTTTTGGAAGTGGCTTTCAGACTTGAAAGACTGCCATGCTCAGGAGATGTATTTTGGCTCTTCTGCCAGTTGCATTCTGTGGATGATTAGATCAAATGAAGTGGCTGCCAGATGACTAATCAACTTGTTACAGAATAACAGGTCTCACTTGAGAATTAACAATGTCTTTATAGTCTCCCCTCAATGAAGTATCTGGAATTTTCTTAGCTAACAGGATAGATCAGTTTAAGATTTTCCAGTGCTACTTGAGTGCGATTTATAAGAGAGCTTTAAAAACAACAACAAAACACCCCCAAAAAAACCCCGTCATTTAAGTCTCTCCACTTTACTTCAGGGTTAAAGACCATCATTTAAATAACTCCATGACCTGCACTATGTGCCTTTTTATGCCTCTGTGTGTTAGTGGGGATGGGAGCACTAGTAAAGAAGTACTTTGAAGTGATGAATTCTGGACTTTGTACACTGGGAATTCAGAGCTCTCAGGTACAAATGTACAGCTGGCCTTAAATCAGATCAATTGCAATGAATTATGAAAGGATCAAAAAATGTTGAGGCTCTGGGCAAGACCACGTATGGATTTCCCAAGTCAGCAGAGCCATTGTCTCTGCTCTCCTTTGAGCCATCTCAAGAGTTTTTTTTGCAAAGGGCTACACCTTCATCATGAAGCAGATGCTTGCAGGTATTCCTGAAACACTCAGAGTTTGAAAGCATTTGAAAAGTGCAGAGAAAAACTTTTTTTTTTGGTTAGAACTGTTGGTAGCAGTGGTGTTCCGTTCCCACTTCAATCTCTAGAGTTGAATATAAAGGTGAGATTGAATTGACTTTGATGAGTGTATATGTAAATATATATGTATAATCACAGGAGAAAAAAACATCGAGTAGGAAAATGTTCTTTAACTTTGGTGTCACAGGCACAAGATCTGAAATCTGGCTATTGACAAAATCACAGTGTTTCAAGTAAGGGCCGTTAACAGCAGTTAGAATCTGCAAATAAAGTAAGGCCTGTATTACCACTTTAAAAGGTATGCTCCATTTTAAGCACAAGTCATTGCATCAGATGCTGGAGTTGCTCAAGGAAACTGTATTGCCTCTGACAAACTGTCAGAAGATTTGCGTTCTGGTGGTGGTTCCCTTTGGCCTTTTGACCTAAGAAAAAAATGTGTGTGGGTTTCCTACACTCACTGAGCAGAGGTGGATGTATGGTTGGGGTGGTTGGGAGTGTGCTACATCAAGCACTGTGGTAGCACATTCCAAGACCTGTCGCAGTCTACCTTTTCACCTGCTGAGCAGGGACAAAACTTATGTAAATTATGAACCTTGAAGCAAAAGGCAGAGGATGATGCAGAGGTCACATGCTGAAATCGATGCCACAGTTAGCCAGTCCTGGTAAGTGTTGTCGTTGGCGCTACACCCTCAACTTAGTCCTGCCCAAGACTCGATGATGCAGTTGGTATTTTTCTTGGTCTGTGGTGAATTCAGATTGGTTTCATCACACCTAACTTCAGAAGTTAAAAATTAACTGTCTAAATCCAACCTAGTCATGCAGGTCTCCCTCCATAGATAATGGAGAGAAACTAAGGGCTACAGGTTTTGACTCCTGATTCAATCACAAGCACAAACTTCCCTGCCCTGTGTTGTTGTCCAGAGCACCTGGCTTTCCACGATTTCTGTGCTGCAGTGGGTTGGGTGAGTGCAGCCGATTAGGCATGATTAACTTTGCTTATCATGCTGTTCACAGTGTCCTCCTGCACATGAGCCAATCTTTCCTTGATACCAGGGCTGGAGCTGCTGTTTCTATTGACACTTTATGCTCTTTGCATGACTTGTCTGCAAAAAGGGAGGCCAGGCCAGGCCAGGCCAGGAAGTATGGAAAAATCCTTGACTGTTAGGAACATATAAAAGGCAAAGGCTGGCACGTTCACCCTCAAATCCAGGAAATAGCTGCATGGTTTTAGCTGCACTTGTTTTTGTATTTGGGTCAATTCCAGTTGTGATCTCAGCCAGGAACAATGTCTGATTTTGACACATTTTTTGAGCCTCTGGAGTGTAAAATAAATATTTTAAATAACATTTATCTCTCTGTTGCAGATATCCAACCAAAGTGATACCCGCAAAATATTACTTTCTGAAAACATAAGTTAGCAGCAATTAGATTTCTCTAAACACTTTCAACAGCTGCACTAATGACTTATTTTAAATAAACCCTGTATTTCACACAGAGAAACTCAGCATATAACTTTGCCAAATTCAAGCCACTTTGCATGCACAGTTTTGATCTGTTTTTTATCTCAGAAGACTCTGGGTTGAAAGAAATGTATTTGGAAGTTTTCTTGTTAATAACTGGTATTATGATCCGGAGGGCACTGGTTATTTGCATTGCTTTCTGATCACATAATGTATTTATACAATATCAATATTAACATGAGATTAGGTGGGGGGAAAAAAAGTGTTGCCGAATTACTTTTAGTGCAAATTGAATTGTTTGTAGTAGCACTGTATGAATAGCGTCTTTGGTGTAGTGTTAAATTGGACTGCTGAGATAGGGGAGACATTAGCAGAGATCTGTATGTGAAACTCAGCCAGAGTCGGCATTTGCAAAGGTCTTTTAACACACGCGGAGCACAAACCGGACCGCGCTTTGAGTGCAAATGTTAGGAAAAGCTCCAGACATTACTGCATGACGATAACATTATTAATTTAGTTCCTAAAAAGGACTTTAAGCGTGCTCTAACCAAATCAAACCATGCAATGTAGCAGACCTGAATACTCTGGCCTTCAGTCCTGAACACGTATATCTTATTACAATTCGTACTCTGCTCCTAGAGCCTATGGAGACAGTGATTGTCAGAGTTCACTTTTCCTTTTCCACCCTAACGATGCAATGGACGTTGTAGAGGTGCTTTGTCATGTCTTTCATTTAACCGGTGTTAGGGAATGTGAAATTGAATCTGTGGTTTGTTTCTTTAACTGCATTAATAGAGCTAAATAGTCTTTTTGCCACAAAAGAGATTGCTAGTACCAATATGCTACGCCATAGGGGTTTAATTAGGCATTCTAGAAAGAGTGGCTAATTATCACTTTCTGGTTATTATCTGAAACAATGCCCTGTGTATTGAATGTTGTCTGGGTTCTGTTTATTCAGTTGGCTTTGGCCTCACTTTTCGTAATAGTCTAATTCTCATTTAACACTCATGTTCACTTTCAGGTAGGTTGCTTTGTAGAGTAATTAAGTGATTTATAATAAATGCAAATCAGACTCATGATAGCATATGCCTTACACTTGTCTTTCTTTAAAACACCCTATGCTGGTGATGTTTTCCCTTTCAGCTGGTGGCATGGGTAGGTAACATTAGTAGGTTCCTCAACATCTGATTCTGCTGCTACTCAGTGTAGTTCTACCATTTTGCATTCCTCTCAAAAGGAAAAAAAAATGAAAAAGATAGAAAAGAGAAGATAATTCTAAAGTATTCTACAAGTAGCTTACTCTTGACTTGATAAAACTACAAAAGATGTTAACAGCCTATTCTGCAACTATTTGAAGACATGATTTTTTCACTATTTTGAGGTTCAGTGCTAAAATGTAATTTTTTAGCATTGATTTTGAATGTTAGTTTTAGGTATCAAGTGTCTGTTGGAAGCCAGAGAACAAGAACTATGAAGAATTCTTGTATAAAACACAAGGGTAAATAAAGATGGTGGTTAAGTCAATATTTCCTTTTCTTTTTCTAATTTGTTCAGTCTGTAAACATAATCCATGAAAAACAGACAAAAGTCTTGCTCTTCTCACACAAGAGTTCCAGTTCATAGTTGTGATTATTCTGTATCAACAGGAAATTAGGGTAAGAGAACTGAGACCGATCATACAGATAAAATTTGGACCTATTCTGGGTGGAATTTCATTAGACAGTAGGCAGATGGAGATGAGAAGATCGTAAATTCATTTGAAAATAATTTATTTCTACTGACAAGCAAGAAGTGTTATACTACATGGGTTCATATTTAATTTCCTATGCAGCAATAATAACTTGGGAGCACTCTATGGTGTCAGAGAAATCTTACTTTTGCCTATCTTGGTTCCTAATATGTAGGCTTGGCTTTGGTTGGTTGTTTCTCTCACTTTTTAACGTTTGTGAAAGAACATTTCCTCTGGTGCTGCTAGAGCCGTACACCAAAGCTCACCAACAACAGACCCCTTGAACACTATCTTCACCTCTTGACAACTGTATTTGGGGAGTCAGATGCAGCCTTGGACTGACAGAGGGAAATTGCCTGATATGCATCATCTGTGTAAAGAGAAGGAGGGGAAAATGAACTGCCGAAGAGAAACGTACAATGTAGGTATGGGGACCAAAATGAAATGGGGAACATCTACAACCCATCCAGAAAAGGGGTCGCAGGTGTGGGTTACTGAGGAGAATACCCTTCTCTGAACTGACTGTATGGCTTTCAGATTGGTACGGCTTTTGAAGGAGCTATTTGTCCAACGGGGGCTATACAGGGAGCAAGGGCAAGCTTTTCTCTTACTCTCCACCAGAGTTAGGTGACATGCCTATGTCACACCCCTCCTGTCTTGCCCAAAAACTAACTCTGTGGAAGCCAAACCAGACCACTGACTTCCAGGTAGCCAGAATTCCTGTGCCTGAGTTTCTGCTTCCATCCTCACATTTCTTTTTCTTTTCTTGCTGGTAGCCTTTAGCCTGAGCAGGGCATGTACCTGAGGTGGTTCTGCACTGTGGGGATGGCACTAGCTGGCTTTTGCTCCCTGGGCTGTGCACTGGGGTATACTGCCTGCTAAGCACTTGCAGTGAACTAACAGGACAGGCACCTCTGAACGGATCCCAGAGGCTCCCCTGTAATATTAATCCTAAAAGCAACACATATATGGATAAACTTTAAAAACAAACAAACAAACAGAAAAAACATTTCCTTGGTTCTGCTTGAATCCTGCTTCCTGAAGGTGACAGAACACACAAAAGAGCCAGCAACACATGAGAAAAAAGTCCCGAGGAGGAACAGAAATCTCTTTTAAACGGTTTGCATTCAGCAAGTTGCTGTTTAGTTCCTGTGTGAACAATTAATCTTAAAACAAATGTTTGGCCAAGGGGGATTGAGCTCCAGGAGGTTTCATGGCTGACTAAGGTTGAATGAAAACACACACAGCCTGACTTCTTCGGGCCAGATTTTTTTTCTTTTTCCCCGTCTTCATAAAAATAACTAAGAAAAAGTATCTGTTACAATGACCCAGGTTTTGCCATTCAAACCTCCCTAAATTACAGGCTTTCCCTTGGAGACCATTTACAATGGGGTATATAATGCATGGCTGTGTTACACCCTACTGCTCTTTGAATTCACTATAACTGGTTATTACTACGTTAAAATGTAGTGGTCTGGTTCAAAGGATTTTCTAAAAATAAATATCTTCCTAGCTGGGCAGACGACTGTCCCTTACCAGCAACTCCTGTGTTATCAGCTCTCTAGTTTTCAGCTCTTCAGTGAGGCATGGCTTGGAGCCACTTTGAAAAGTCTGAATGGTTGGCAGCTGCAAGGTCTGGCAAAACCTCATTAGGAGATTAGGATCAGATTGCAAATCAATAATGTTATTATATTACTGGTTCTTATTCTTGTTGGTATTTCAGTGGGGGTATTTTTTAAAAATTTTCTGTTATCTACACTTCCTGGGTTGTATTTCCTTTTAAAGGAGAGGGGAGGAGAGGCCACGTCTTCTGCTTGGGACACAAAGGTTGTATGCTATGTGTTGTCATGGATGTATTATGCAGATCAGTAGAGAAGCTCCCATCAGCTATAGGAGGGCTAAGGTACAACTTCATCAGCTGGTAGATGCCACCATATCTTGGCTATATTCTGGATTGTATTTAGCCTCTGGAGGATGGTAAAATGCATAGCCAGGGAGTGCATAAAGCACCTGAATGTGTTAGCTGTGGCCCAGCAGTCAGAAGAGACCTCTGCTTTCTCTACATTTTGGCAGCTCCACCTAGAGCAAGACCTCAGCCACCCCTGAGAGCCTCTTCCAGTGGAGGATGAGTGCCGGCTTCTTTAGTATGCTTGAAATCATGCCCACTCCAAGCCTCCTGGGGCATTTTTGGATGAAACATAATTGATGCCCCTGCACTAGCAAAGATAAGTGAAACAAAAAGCCCCTTAATTGAACAAATTGACCAGTGCAATCCATTTAAACCATGGGGTCTTTAGGGAAGAGGCTCACTTGTGCTGCATGTAGTAACTAATGAAATGGGCTTGTGATTACTGCAGGCTTCCTGGCTCTAGAGTGGTACAAATAATAAAGGGATATAAAAGTATAAACAATATGTGGCACTGTTGGCAAGCAGTGCTTTCCATTTTAAAGGCACTATAAAGGAAATAAAACAACCTAATTGCTCACTCAAGTGCTAACTAGCAGTAGTGATCACCTCATAGGTCCAAACCCCATAAGCTGGCTCTCCACAATCCTGTAGATATTGAGAGATTCTTAAAAAAACCCCTAAAGCACATTATTTAAACTTTACTTTGTTGTGTTTTATTTCTTTTGTCTTCATATCCTAATTTTTAGGTTTTACAGTATTCAAGATTTCCTCTGCAATGATGGGGATAGGGAAGGGTGGAGCCAAAAATTTTTCTTAAATTGCCTAAGTCCAAGGGCTGAGTCGTTATTGAAGCATAAAACATTGCATTTAAATAATAAGAAGGAGAAGCCACATCATAATTACGGAAAGAACACAGTACTACCAGCTGTGTGAAATCAAAACTGATAAAGCATATCCTAGGAAATCATGGGAAAGCTTTAAGATTTCATGAGAATCAAAATAATTTTTTCTTTCTTTATTGCCTCAAGATTTCTGCAGTCACTTCAGACTCTCAAGTGTCCTTTCAAAACCATGAAAGCTGGCAATTTACTTCTTTTTAATGAAAGACAATTCCAGTACAAGGTGCTTCTTGAAAAACATTGAGTATCGGAAAAATTAGGGACAGTGAGATCACCATGCTATGGTGGCTTCAGGCTGCTCACTCTGGGCCTCTTTTCCCATAAATCATGCTGTCTTTCAAGTTGTTATGAAAGAAGATGATGGAAAAAGATCCTGCTTTTTCTTAAAAAAACCCCAAGTTTTGTTTCAAAGAATGCTGAGAAAAATCATGTATCACAAGCCTTTAGTAGGCTAGACAGAAACTGTCAAATTGACACAAGTTCAGTTGAGAGAGACAAAAACACTGTGGGGAGGGAAAAGGGGGGGGGGTAATTGAAATTTGCCTACAGTTCTGCATATTTCTTTTCCAGATTTTAACAGGCTGAGGTTTTTTAAATGCCAAGTAGGAGCTTATAGCTAGTGACATCAACTTCTAACATAGTAACTACTGTACTTCATTCCAGTTTATATTGCTCCAGTGATGCTGCATAAACTGCTGCAGCACAGGCAGCTTCCAGGGAACAGGAGATTTTAGCTGCCCCTAAATTACTGGAAATGTTGTGCTTATATGCCATAATAAAAGGGTATGCATACAGGAGATGTTTCGGCAACTGCAATCTGCTGCAATTATAGCAGATATGACTACACCAGGAGACCAATTTAAGTGAACAACATTCAGAACACAAAGCCAGACAGTCCTTGGGGAATTTTGACTCTTTTCTTCTGTAAGGACTAGTTTTCCCAGACATCCACATCCTTCTCCCTCCTCTTTGGCATTTTGTTTGATCTTAGTGAACCTGTCCCAGCTTATGGATGAAATTTAAAACTAAGGACTTGACCACTTGTGGTCACTGAAAATCACAAGGCATTTGTAGTAAGAGCAGGGTTCCAGCTCCAGCGTCACAGACACATTTTGCTGGGAATAGCAGCATTTTGGGATTTGCATGGGGGACCCCTTCAGGTCAGGGGTCCAGGCTGCTGCAGCCTTACGGACCCAGGACAGAGAGGGGTAGGAGTCTCAGCCAGCTGGGGATGCTCCACTGAGCATGGGCCATGTCAGTTTGACACAGTGATTGACAAAAGGTTATCTCAGTGCAGGTGTACATCCTGTGCTCGTAGCCACTAACATTTCCAGTTCTGCAGGAAGGAAAGGATTTCCCGTGCTTACAAGCTCCTTAAAGAAATTTAATTTTAATAACGTAGACCTGAGCCTGTGTTCAACAAGTGACACCAGATTTTGTGACTAGGTTACCAGCAAAATATTTTTTCCCAGTATTGACACTGTCTGAAAGCCTGCATATGTTTGAGCATGACAGTTTTTCTGAAAAGTGATTTTTTGATAGTTTTTTTTGTTTGCTTTAAAAATGAGGTGTGATTATTTTTTTTCCTCTCCTTATATTACCTCCTTTTGCTTTACACATGAACAAAAATATTTCACTGTGGCCTCTCAGCATTGGTAAGCATCTGGAAAACAGATTTTCTGACAGAAAACTTCTCAAACGTCCAACTTCATGTAGCAATCATAACCATCATTAGCTTTGAACTACTGTTCTATACATTAAAAGCTCCATTTTAAAATCTCTTATAAAGAGCTGATTTAGTTGCCCATGAAAGTGCATAGATGAGAAATTTTATGCTAAAAAAATTACCTTGTTTTAAGCTGCAAATGAGAAAACAAAAAGAAAAAAACAACTTAGAGATGTATTTTTTGACAGACATCTACACAAAATTCAGAAATACTTGACAGCACCTTGTTCAAATTTCCAGCTGGGACCAGATTTAAAGAATTTTCAGTCCCCATCGTAAATTGTTTTTCCAGTATATTATGAGTATGTGAAAGAAAGGGGTTATTATAACAGTCACTGTCAATAAGGAACTGCCAAAGTATATTGGTCCCTTAGAGGGAAAACAAGTAACGCACTATGTGATTTTTGCTACTGCATTTAACAGGTGCAAGGACGATGCAGTTCTGTATAGTTTCTCCTTCCTCAGGGATGCAAACTTTTTTCCCTTATTTTCTCTGCTTATTTTCTATTGCAGGATTATATTTTCATTACTGGAATTTCCTGCTTACATGGTGACATGCAAGCCAGGATTTTCTTGGCTGTTACCAAACCATTTGATTTCTTGTTGGAGAATCACAGAAAAAATAGCAGTTAGAGGCTGGTGATGGGCTGCTCATACCTTCTCAGTACTTCCCTTGCGAATTTACCTCTTCTCAATACCACGAGGTCTGAAGAATGTCAGACTTTTCCTACTTTGAATTAGATTATTTTCTTCTTGTGAGATACACAGTTTTTAGGTAAACAGCCATGACACTGTGTTTGAGTTTTCTTACCCTCTTCTGGATAAAAATTAGCTCCAGTAAGATCAAAGACAACTTTGGCAGCTCAGAGGAAAAGATAGCGCTCACCTTTTTATTTCCTCCCATGTTTATTTTGCTGCCAGCTCTCTTTGAAAATGGCCCTTTTTGCCAAGGCTACAATTTTGCTAAATGAATTAGTGTTAATACTGTGTCTTGTTTCTTCGCACAAGTGGAACATGAAAGGTGGGAAATACTGAAGTGAAAAGAGAGAGGGAGATAAAAACCAGAGAAGTATTAAGAAAAATGTGAAGAGTGCCGAGGTATGTACCACACAGGCTTCAGCCCTTTGACAGCAGATTGGCCCTTGAAAATCCTCCCAACAGACCTGTCAGGGTACCAGACCTGCACTGATTCTCGCAGTTCTCCAGGCTTGATTTGGGGGATTGACAGGCTGAGAGAATTGGGCTTGTTCAGCCTGGAGAAGGCTCCAGGGAGACCTTATAGCAGCCTTCTAGTACCTAAAAGGGTCTACAGGAAAGATGGAGAGGGACTGTTTATCAGGGAATGTAGAGATGGGACAAGGGTTTAAATTAAAAGAAGGTAAATTTAGAATGGATATTAGGAAGAAATTCTTCCCTGTGAGGTACTGGCACAGGTTGCCCTGAGAAGCTGTGTCTGCCCCCACCCTGGCAGTGTTCAAGGCAAGGTTGGATGGGGCTTTGGACAACCTGGTCTAGTGGAGGGTTGATAATTAATATCTTTATCGATGACCTCGGTGAAGAGATTGAATGCTCCCTCAGTAAGTTTGTGGATGGCACTAAGCTGGGAGGAAGTGTTGATCTGCCTGAGGGTAGGAAGGCTCTTCAGAGGGACCTGAACAGACTGGACCGATGGGCTGAGACCAATGGGATGAAATTTAACAAGGCCAAGTGTAGTGCTGCACATGGGACATAACAACCCCATGCAGCGCTACAGGCTTGGGGGAGACTGGCTGGAGAGCTGTCAGGCAGAGAAGGACCTGGGGGTGTTGGTTGACTGCAGACTGAATATGAGTCAGCAGTGTGTTCAGGCGGCCAAGAAGGCCAATGGCGTCTTGGCTTGTATCAAAAACAGTGTGGCCAGTAGGTCTAGGAGGGTGATTGTGCCCCTGTACTTGGCATTGGTGAGGCCACATCTTGAGTCCTGTGTCCAGTTCTGGGCTCCTCACCACAAGAAGGACATGGAGGTCCTGGAGCGAGTCCAGAGAAGGGCAACCAGGCTGGTGAAGGAGCTGGAGGGCAAATCCTAGGAGGAGCGGCTGAGGGGGCTGGGACTGTTTAGCTTAGAGAAGAGGAGGCTGAGGGGAGACCTTATCACCACCTACAACTACCTGAAGGGAGGTTATAGAGAGGTAGGTGATGGTCTCTTCAGCCAGGTGACAGGTGATAGGACAAGGGGGAATGGCATGAAGCTGTGCCAGGGCAGGTTCAGATTAGATGTTAGGAAACAAATTTTTACTGAAAGAGTTGTCAGGGCCTGGAACAGGCTGCCCAGGGAGGTGGTTGAGTCCAAAAAAGGTTCAAAAAAAGGGTAGATGAAGTACTTAGGGATATGGTTTAGTTTGGGATGGGATTGGTTGGACTCAATGATCTTCAAAGGTCTTTTCCAACCTTGTTATTCTGTGATTCTGTGATTCTGTGAAGGTGTCCCTGCCCATGGCAGGGGATTAGAACTAGATGGTCTTTGAAGTCCCTTCCAACACAAATCATTCTGTGATCCTGTGATTCTATGATTTTGAGGAGTGAGTTTCACTGAGTGAGGTGTCACAAATGTGGTGTTAGGCTGGAGAGGGGTGAATGGGGCCTCTCAGGTGACATCCAGAGCTTTTTGAGAGCAGGACAGGGGACAAGTGACACCTTTCTATCTTTGTTCTTGAATGGGATGCTTAAATAGCTGAATTTGCTTCTGAGAGGCTTGACACCAGCTCCCATTTCATGTTCCTCAGTGAGACTGAGAGAGCTACAAAAGCTTGTACCACTTCAGTCAGATCCTCAACCTTCAACCTGCTGCTAGCCAGAAAGTAATAGATTAGACATGGCTAAGGGTAGGATTAGATGGCGACTGAGGACAGGAATCCTTTAGGATCCTTTGAAAGCTTAAAAGTATGTTAGTCACTACTGAGGGCTGCAGAAAAGCCTGTCAGGTTTTCAATCCTAAAAGCCTGCCATATGGCCAGCATAAACTATCTGCCTGCTCCAGGTAGCTGAAAATCACAGGCTTGTACAAAAAAATGCAAGGTGAGCTGATTCAGCCTGTTGCTTAAAGCAGAAGAGTGCTTTGGGCCATGCTGAGTCCAGTTCGAAAACTCTCGGGAACGGAGGCTCTGCAGCCACTCCGGGAAGCCTGCCACATAGCTTGACCACCCTCGCGGCAAGGAAGATGTTCAGTCAGGATTGTTTAATAACTGAAATATGTATTTCTCCACTAAAGAACTTTTATGTAAAATGCCTTCTTTCTCAGTGTGACATTTTCTCAGAAAACGACAGCCTCAGAAAGACAGTTTGCTTACAGTCAGAAATAACTATTTTTAATCCAGTGGAAATCTCCTGGGCATGAATGTTAAACAGCTTTGCACTTCCATGTTCTTCTAGGCATTGAGTTTTCTGGTCATTTTATAACACTTTTGATGCAATTCTCATGGTATTTATGCTCCTCTTATTTTAGGGGAAGAAAACAGTTTATGATGCCAGAGGAGTGGTTCATAGGTGGAAAAGAGAATGTAAAATACTGCATAACAAATCTTGGAAGAACTTCTAGCACCACTGTGAATTCAGCTGCTTTGGTTGTTGTCCTATATGTGAATGCATGTATGTGTGTAAATTGCCACATACATACATGTATGGATGCATACTCACATACCCATAGATTCACATGCACATACATACATTGATATATATGCAGTCATACATATGCATGTGTGTATGTATATGTGAAAACACACATGTTTATATAAAATGCTTCTTTTGTTGGGGAGGGGGGAACAACAACAACAAAAAAAAACAACCCACAACAAAATTCACAGCTGGCTGTGAGTAGAAACTGTTTCCTGACCTTTAGCATTATTTTCCCTACAATCTAGTCATCTGACTATATGTGAAAATACAGTTAATGATCGACAACTGTAATGGTATGTGTGCTGACAGACTTGTTGCATCGTGAGTTTCAGGTATTCCAGGACAGCTTATTTCGGGCAGTAAAAGCAAACTGGTCAGACCCTGAGGCTACCAAGATCATGGCTATTGTCATTTGCTTGCAGGTAAGGGCAGGAGATGTTGCCAGGCAGGTGGTGAAGTGGTACCTGGGCAGCACAGTTCTCCAGAAACTGGGGGAGGCTGTCTCTCACGTTGGCATGTCAGTTGTGGGAGATGCTTTCGGTATGAATCACCTTGGCAGGAATATTGTCAGCCAAAGGGAATGTACTCAGGGAAGAGCCACATAATAATTAGATGTGTGAGTGTAATGACCTTGTGCAAATACATACAGAGAATAAAGACATCTTTGGTGTCATGTCAAACTTGGAAGTGTACAGTGGCATGAGGGTTTATAAATAGAAGCACGGGAATGAAAACATTGTGGTGCTGGGCTGAAAAGGCTCCTGATGTTGGGCACTGCTACTCAGGCAGCTCCCACCACCCTCTGCCACCACTACTCCTTCTCCCATCGTCCCTTGCTTCACAGTGCCAGCAGCATGTTTTGGGACTTCTCCATTCTGGCCTGAAGAACTGACCAGCTGACTGCTTTTCTTTCTTTTGGCTGCATTTAACCTGACCAGATTGCCCACCTGGCCTGTCTGGGCACTGCAGTTGTGCCAGCAAAGGTAGCAGAGAAGCCTGCAGTGGTGGGGGCAAAGTCTGTGCAGGTCAGTCCTGCAGCCACACACATGAACCCGCATTCGGCTGTGCAGATGTCTGCTGAGGAAGGTGGAAACCTGCCTTTAGCAAAGGGGAAAAGGATCTTGCACAGTGCTCTGCAAAGAGCAGTCCTGTGATGGAAAGATGGAGATAAGCATGTACATTCCTCTTCCAAACTTTCCTCTTTTCTCTTTCTGCATGAGCTGTTTTGAGCTCCCTGACCACCATCCTCAAACTACAGTTTCTTCTTGACTGAAGAACAATGAAAACAGCATTATCATTTCTCAGGAAGACTCATGGCAATTACGTTTGTTCTATCTTATAAACAAGTGAGAATACATAATTTGTGTCTACGTCTTTTCATTGTTTCATCCAGAGCGCATGTTCCAGAAGTGGATGTTTGCCTTAACGCACTGTCTGCCTATAACTTGATCTCAAGTGCCACCTTCCTCTTCAAGATTTTTCAAAACTGAAACAAATCCTCATTTGTCATCCGTTGATAGATCAGTTGGACCTGCGGCAAATTAAATTGAATAAGGATCACTTGAATTCTGAACAACACTGTCTGCTCACCCTTTTAAAAAAAGTTTTGCTATTTCACTGAGAATACTTAGATTAACTGTCTTTATTCTTTTCATCCAGGCAAATCCTTTCGTGTGGATAATGAAACTCCATCCCTCGGTCTGAAAACAGTCACATCTTCATTTCATATGACCTGTGGCTTTACAATATCATAGTAATCCAGGGAAGGTAAGTTGATAGCTATTTTTGTGCTGTTACTGGATAATTCTGATATAGTGAAATACCAAAAAAAAAGTTCCTTACCTCTGCCAAAAAGGATAGACAATAACATTCTATAAAACTTGTCACTGAAGACATGAAATAGCATTTCTGCTTGTCAGGAAAGCTGCTGTAGTTCGGTTTCTGTGGTTGAACATTATAATCCAAGGGCAAAACTCTGTGTTTCTAGTAGGAATTAAAGCTGTGTAACTATGAGCACCAGGTGGTCCCTAACAACAGAATCTGGACTATTGTTTTTTAGATTTATGTAGTGTTTTATGCCTATCTGAAGTGCTGGCTGCTGGTAATTTCTACTGCTATTGTTGCTTAAGGTCATCTATAAATGCAAAATGTTTCTCAGTGGGTACTTGAGAGCAGTAACCTAGATAAATATTTTCATTTACATAAACATTGTCTTAACATTTCAGAAACTGTAGTAAATAGTCTCAAATCCCAGAAGCCATCTAGACATTGCAAGAATTACATTGTTTTTTGAAAAAGATTGATGTACTGTATTATTTCATTGGTCACAGTCCAACACAAGAGGGTGGATTGATGAAAGAGATGCTTAACACATCCAGGATTTGTGTTGCTTTCTTTTTTTTCTAACTGTGCTAATAGACGAATTTCCATTTGTTTTTCAAATTTTTATGTACCCTTACGCAATAAAAGATAATCTAACTGGACAGGAGCAAACAGTGGAGACCAACTGGCTTTTAAAAGCAAATCCAAAGCCAAGAAACCTCTCTATAATTGCTACAAAGGACTAAAAAGAAATGAAATTACTTTTTGCCTATTTCTGAGCACAAACAGTGGTGTTTTATTAAAAATGGATGCCACTCAGAGCTCAGTAAGGTTGCACGTGAGCAGCTGCGATCCTCTGTAGTTGGTCATATGGGCTGTCCACAGAGGATCCTGGGATGCATCAGGAAGAGTGTGGCCAGCAGGTCTAAGGAGGTGATCCTCCCCCTCTACTCTGCCCTGGTCAGGCCCCACCTGGAGTATTGTGTCCAGTTCTGGGCTCCTTGGTATAAGAAAGACAGGGATCTCCTTGAGAGAGTCCAGAGAAGGGCTACAAAGATGATTAAGGGCCTGGAACATCTCCCGTATGAGGAAAGGCTGAGTGAGCTGGGACTGCAGTAAAGAAGACTAAGGGGGGATCTTATTAATGTTTATAAATATCTTAAGTATGGGATGCAGGGGGAATTGGCTAACCCCTTTTCAGTGGTCTGTGGAGACAGGACAAGGGGCAATGGCTGCAAATTGGAGCACAGGAAGTTCCGCACCAACATGCGGAGGAACATTTACACAGTGAGGGTGACAGAGCCCTGGGACAGGCTGCCCACGGGGGTGGTGGAGTCTCCTTCTCTGGAGATATTGAAGACTCATCTGGACGCCTATCTGTGCAATATGTGCTAGGGAGCTGCTTTGGCAGGGGGTTGGACCCAATGATCTCTCGAGGTCCCTTCCAACCCCTACGATTCTGTGATTCTGTGATTCTGTGAAATGTAATCCTACAAGACCTCTCAGATTCGGAGAGATTCTTCACCCATGCAGTGCTGCACCACTGGCCTGTGCCAAAAACAACCCAGCTCCAGGCATTTCAGAGAGGCTAAAGCTAACAAAAAATATACTAAATACGGTGCAGGTTGTTGGCATTTGTCCTCTGTAACTAACATCTTGTAAGATCAAACAAGAAAGAGACCCTTTCTGTACACAAGCACTTTGACTCCATGGATATAGCTTTGTTTCAAACAAGCACGCTTATGCGAATGGATCCAGAGAGGCTTTGGGTCACCCCCGAGGCGATCCCTGCTTGTTGCTTATTCGGCATGAGCTGAGCACTGCACTTTGCAGTTTGGCAGGGCTGCCTCCTGCTCACTGCCCAGCCTGAATCTTTGCAGGTAATGAGATTTAGGTGGAGCAGATGTAGCTGAATATACATCTAGCACAGGTTCACTGACATGCTATCTTCCAGGGTTGCCATACCGGCCTAATAAAGGATGAAATAAATGTGAGGAGGTGAACATCCAGTAACTAGGGGTACTGGTGTCCTGTTAGAAGAGAAATCCAGCACCCTGCCATGGATTGTCATTGCCTCTACATGTATTTTCCAGACCTTGTGTTCGTTCTGTGGACGTTTTGCAGCCACAGCATGAGTGTGTGTTGGAGCAAAGCCCTCTGAGCAATTGCATTGTTGCGGTGATCTGTTTATACTGAATCTCAACAGCTAATCCTTCTAATCCTCAAACAATTATTTTAGCCAATACTGTAGCTGTTCAGAATTAGCTGACAGAGTTTGTGTAGTTTGCACTTAACTTAAAGCACCATTGTCTTATTATGAGTCTCCTGTATGACCAAATGACTTGACTCCATATGAACACGTTAAACATTCATTCCAAATATTGCTTGACAAGCAGATGCACAAATATACATAACCATCTGTTTTACATGTTTGCATTATGATTTAGAACTGACTAATGGTGTTTGGTGTTCAGCTTGGAGCACTTGAAAGGTAGTGTCTTTCCAGGAAGAAGGAGTCACCCTACAAAAAATAAGCTCCCAATAAGGGGCTCAGATTTCACATCTGGATCCATTAGGAATTTCTGAAAATCTAGGGCAGATTTCCTCACAGTCAGGATTCTTTTGTGCTCTCATGGGCCACAAACTACGATTAAGTGGGTACCATCAGAAGTTAGAGGTGCCTTGGCTCTTCTTTTCCTACTGGGTGGATGCTCATTAGCTTATGTTTATCAGTTGTGATGTGATTTATAGGTCTCAGGAGCCCAGGCAACCATTTTATAGATACTTTTTTTGCAAACAGAAAGAAGAAACACACTTTTTTTTTTCTTAATCTATAATATTAAGTGGATGATTACTGACCTAAAATCTCCTACAGTCTTTGGGAGGAGGTGCTTGCTTCTCTGTTCTTCATTTTCTCTCTCTTTGTGGGAGTGTGGCAATTCCTGACATCGACTGGAGAACCTCCTGCCTCCCGATTATGATTTCACTGGTTTGAAACTGCAGCTTGTGAGTGAGCTCCTGAACTTGCACCCAGCCATGAGCATGTAGTTTCTCCCAAAGCTCCTGGAGTTTCAGATTCCTCAGGTCTGCCTGGGCTTTGCATACCAACTAATATGTTCAGACAATATAATCGTGACTTTTCTGAGTATTCTGTTATTACTGCTGGGTTTTCGAAAGATTGACTGTTCAGGTGCTGTAAGCTTATATCTGTATTAAAATGCTAAGAAATAGATTAAATGTCCTGAAACTCTTTGACTCTGGCTTTGTCACTGTCCTCAGCTCGCAATGGAGCTCAGGCCCAATTGCAAAGGTACGCTGGTACAACTTGGTGATGACAGCACTGCCAAGTAAATAAACTTCATGGGGTATAATCTGTCTTTCACAGAGTCATTTCCATTAAATTCAATTTCCTGCATCATTATATTGTAAAGAGAGAGGACTCCACTTATTCACAAATTGCTTTGAAGACTGAGCACAGGAACAGTGAATTACACTCTTTTATTTGCTAAAGCTCAGAGTATAGAGAAAGCCCTTAATCATCCTTAAAAAATATTTTACTGGGTTTTATTTTATTCAGTACCCCTTCCAGGTATCTGACATACTGTACAACGTAAACCAATAAAATAAATATTCACAAAAATAAATATTTAAGCTGAATTAGCCTAGGTGGGGCAAGAAAAGCCATAATTAAGTACAGAAAAGGAACAAATAAAGGAGGATTTGTCTGAAAAACAAGGGCAGGGATTAAGACCTAGGAAGGTCCTGCACTGAGTCTTTACAGGTTAAACAATCTTACGCCTTTCTGTCTAGAGGTAAGTGTCCACGCTTAGTGAGCAGCCAGGACAACGACAGCAATTCTCTGTGACCAAAAGGGAGCCTAAGCAAAGAACAGTGTTTTCTTTCCTGTCACCTATTTGCACATGTCGGCAACCGTACTGAAAGCGTCCTCTGTCTGTGCGTCCGTGCGGGCTGAGACACAGATCACCAGTCCTTTTGGCCTCTCCTCAAGCAAACTGGGAAGCGGAAAGTGAAACTGCTGAGGGCTGACCTCACGCCAAAGAGGAGGAGGCTGCTGCTCTGCGCTTTCGTTTCCCGAGGCTCTCCCTGAGTGCTGCTGCATATCTGCACAAGAAAAGGCGGCCGGTTATTTTTAGTTACCAGTCGTATTTTCTCCGGCCTGTTTCTGTGGCACGCTTTGTATCTTTGCCTAGTTTGAAAAGAGGGTGAGGAAGCAGGTTTAGGGGACAGCATGCTGAAATATAGAAATTCGTTTGGGAATGGTAAAAATGCTTTTCTGCTTGAGGCTCTTGTGTTATTTTGGAGATGAGCTGGTGTCTTATATTCCTAAGGCTGGGAATATACAATATTCAGAAAGGCCTCCTGAGTCTGCTGTGCCTTGCTAATGTGCCACACACACAGAGCTCGAGCACCCTGTGGCCTGCCGAAAGCGCTTCTGTTTGATCATTTATGGCACCGACCAAAATACTGATTCAGAAGCATCACAACTAAACTGCCATGTCAGTCAGTGAGGCCATATTACCTGGAGTTGTCAGGCTTTCTTAGAGTTGCTTGTCAGGCAAATTATCTGACTTACCCAGATTAACACTTGTAATAGAGAGGGAAAAAGGGGAGTTAATTTAAGACAGCAAAGAGTCACTTGTGAAGGGACACTGCTGTTCTGCACACTGACATTGCCTGTCTGTTCCAGAATAGATTTGTCAACTTCAGTCAAAATGTTTCTGCATTTACTGAAATGTGTGGATTTTAATCAAGACTGAATTATCTCATGGTTCTCATTTCTACAGTGCCAGTATATTCCTGCAATGAAACAATTCCAGACACCAAACCTCTCTGACCCCTGTTACAAACTGCACTGTAATGCCAGGCGGAAGATGCTGGAGACATGATGCCTTGAAGGCACCAAGAAGGCCATTGCAAGAGGAACTTCCTGATACACTTCAAAATTTTCTTTGCTGATTTGCTTATACAGAGGCACCTAAGCCACGTACTGAAGGCATGCTGCCTCCAGTGCATGGTAACCCGATAGACCATTTCTGTGTTAGGACAGGAGAAGTTTTAATAGTTTGTTAAGAGACCAAAGAGTTTTGGGCTTGCATAGGGTATGTGACCACACCAAAGCCTACTCTCTGCCTGGTGAGGAGCAGAAACCTGTGGTCTCCAGCACTGAAGTTCAGGGCTCCTGGTGCCAGTCTATTCCCCTGGTTCAGGTTTCCTCTCTTTTCTGATCATAAATGCCACCTTAGCATTTCCTTTCCTTTTCAACCTGGGGTATGTGGCTGCTGAGGAGACACCCCTTAGTGAGCTCATTCTCAGCCACCTCTGCTGGTGACCATCACTTACCATGCGAAGGCTGCTCAGCCCTATGCATTGAGAAGACCCTCATACTCTCTCTCCTTGCTTGGCAAAATGACCCAGGGAACAGTAGGAGTTTTGACTGTGGTTTCTCGGATCAAGCCACAAATAAATGAAGTTTGCTGCCTTGCAGTCAGATGGAACTTGTCTGATCATTGTAAAAATAATGATCAGGGAAGAGTTAAGGCTGAAGCTGAGAAAGAACAGGACACTAAATTATCATTGTACTATATGAAAAAAGCACCAAGCGTTCTGATTTCCATTGTAAAACTGCTCTTTTTATGCTATCATTTTCACAATGGATCAGCCTGAAACTTGGCTTTGAATAGGAAAATGTGCCTCTTTGAGCAAATGAGCTTCTAGTCTGCATGCTTGTTTGTTAAACTTGGCACACAGGGGAGCCTAAAGCCTTAATTAATGTCACTTGTGATATTAAGAGGTAAATAATGGAGCAGCAAGTCAATTTGCAGAAGTGAAGACAAAAAGGCAATGGGGAGCATTAAAACAGTTGTGTCAGTTCCTATGGATTTCCCTAAGACTCACAAGAAATGCTTTGAAAAAGTGGGAAAAGAAGAAAGCAATTTTGCCCCTTTTTTTTGGTCTTGTTTGTTTGCAGAGTCTCAGGCTAATTGTTCCATATAAACAGTTCATTTGATAGAGGAGGAAGTTAGGTCTATTAGAATGCTCAATAACTTCAGTGTTGAATTTATTGCAATGTTTGTTTTAAAACAGATCTGCAAGTTTCATATAAAATACTTTGAGATTTGAGATTGTCACTTTCCAAACCATCCAAGACTCAGCTGGTTTGTTACACCTTTAGAATTAAGCTGGGATTTGTTGAAAAGTTTACGAGCTCTTCTGTTCTCTAAATAAAGCTGAGCATTTGAGTGAGAACTGGGGTCCCATATCCAAAAGCTTTATCTAGGTCAGACAATAGAGAACAATGAACCCTGGAGTGCAAAACTGATGAGACTCCACCGCACAAGGTGCTTCCTCATTTCTGACCCTCTACTCACAGAGTCAGACACAGTATTTGCCAAGCAGGGCTTAGTTCAGGTCAAGCACAACCACTATTAACTTCAAGAGAAGTGGCAGAGTCTGAATTTCCAATACAGAGGCTGCTGCCTCCCTGATGTTTTGTATTCCCTAAAACCCCATATAATCTTTCTCTGTTTCTCAACTTGGAATAAATGACCATAGGTACAAACGCTCTGGGCTCTTTGACTGCCTGGGAATTTGGATCTTAGAGGAAGTTAATGGGATTACCCAAGTGACAAGGGGCTTACCCATGTGAGAAGAGGTTTAGGAGGGCTATCCCTAAACTCGGCAATGACGTTCTGCATGTGCGTCGGGAACCATTCACTTTGTATTACTCCTCCTCAGCAGCTCTACAGGGTTAGACTTAACCAGGCTATTCTTGGAGAAAAGGAGTGCTTAAAATGGCAGTGGTTTTTACTCTGGCCATATATCGCTTGGCTTGGTCGGAGCGCTGGTGTAGTGTCAGTCCTGGAATCCTTCTAAGCAGAAGCAGTTGTCCACTTTTTTTCTCCCAGCCTTCTGGTCCCACTGCAGCTACAGCTGTAGGTCTGGCACCCACAGAAACTTCTCAGGCTGAAATGTGTAATGTTTGTTTTAATTAAAAAAATAAACCTGAAGGACTCTAAAAATTAAGAGGAAAATGTGGTGTTTTTCTCAGCAGTGAGCATAAAATATCTTAGAAAAGAAAGGCAGAAAAAAATCTGTATCTGAGATAATTATGTTTTATAAAAGCAAGACCAAATCACAACTTTAGCCAGGTATAAGCATTCCCATAACAAGTGATCTCCTTATGCACTGATGTTAAAAAGCAAAACAGAGGAGTGCCTCTGATTTGGTGTCTGAGTCTTTATTCTCTGGAGTACGAGCACAGCCATGTATTTGTCTGCCAATGCGGAGCGGGTTTTTTTTTCAAATCTCTGAAGTGCTAGACTACTACTATGTAAAAGCAAATATTAGTGTTTTAGGTAGATGATCTATCTATTTAATAAGTTTCTGCTGTACCAATATTTGTGTTGCATGGGATTTTAGGTATTTTAATATTTTGGTAAGTTTTATTTTCTTCTTAAAGTAACGTAGTGGGAACCAACTATTCTGATAATATTAGATAATGTAGACTGGTACAAAGCCAAAGTCACAAACTAAAAATGCCAGACACCTGGGTTTGGACTGGGCACTCTGTGTTTCTGTACGTCTTGGGGTGCTGGTCAGATGTCAAAGGTCCAGCGGAACCCAGCCATACCTTGAGCATAGCTCAGAGGGGAGCTGGAAACTTCTCTCTGCTCTAAATGTCACTCCAGCCCATCTTCCCAGATGCAGAAGGGATAAATCATTGCTTGAGTTTTAGCTGAAGCCAGGCTGCTCATAGCGAGGCCGGGACTGCAGTTACATTCCCTAAGGTTTGCTCAAATTACTAGTGGATACCCATTATCTTGCAGAACTGGTTGACAACAACACTGAAGTTTATGTAGATGCCAACAGGTATTTGACTAAGCTATGGGGGTAGAGGAGATTAAACTTCCAACATCCTCCAGATTTGTATCTTGGCTATGATTCAGCCTCTGCACAGACAAAGAGGTGAATAACCGAAGTGCTAGTCCTTTCTCCCTTTTGTTATACCCTGTCAGATGTGCTGGCAGCCTCGGCACAGACACTGAGAGAGCAAGCAAGGGAAAAAGGTGTTGGAGAATGACAAAATGCAGCAGTGGTTGTATTGAATGATCCGATTGCCATGGTTTCCCAAGTAAGATGAGGCTGCATGATACCAGGAGGAGGCAAGGGGAAAGAATTCGGGGAGGCTTGGCAAGAACCTCCTCCTAAAGCAGTGCTTTGTGCAGATTTGTAGTACAATTCATTTCTTTAATCACACACAGAATCACACACAGAATCACAGAATCGTAGGGGTTGGAAGGGACCTCGAGAGATCATCGGGTCCTACCCCCCTGCCAAAGGAGGCTCCCTAGCTCATATTGCACAGGTAGGCGTCCAGACGAGTCTTGAATATCTCCAGAGGAGACTCCACCACCTCCCTGGGCAGCCTATTCCAGTGCTCTGTCTTACAGAATCATAGAATCATAGAATGGTATGAGTTGGAAGGGACCCCAAGGATCACAGAGCTCCAACCCCCCTGCCACAGGCAGGGCCACCAACCTCAGGCCTGGCTCTACACTAGGTTCCCCAGGGCCCCATCCAACCTGGCCTTGAACACTTCCAGGGACGGGGCATCCACCACCTCTCTGGGCAGCCTGTTCCAGCACCTCACCACTCTTTCTGTAAAAAACTTCCCCCTAAGATCTAATCTAAACCTTCCTTCCTTTAGTTTTAATCCATTCCCCCTTGTCCTGTCATTGTCTATCCTTTTAAAAAGTTGAATCCCTTCCTGCTTATAAGCTCCCTTCAGGTACTGGAAGGCTGCAATGAGGTCCCCCCGCAGCCTTCTCTTCTCCAGGCTGAACAAGCCCAGCTCCCTCAGCCTCTCTTCGTAGGGCAGGTGCTCCAGGCCTCTAATCATCTTTGTGGCCCTCCTCTGAACCCTCTCCAACAGTTCCACATCCTTCTTGTATTGAGTGACATCCTTAAGAGTGATGTCCCTTTGATAAGCTGCCTGGAAGAGGAGGAGGGTATTGAGATAGGGCTCCCTGGGCAGTGAGCAAACCACCACAGCTGGCCACCCATCTTGAACTTGGGGCTTATCACTGCTGCTTCATCAATGCCCATAGCCAGGTCCCAAACGGGCATGTGGTGCCAGCACCCCATGGTGCTCGCCTGGGTCTGAAGCTGTTTCTGTAACACTTTGTTTAGTTGTCTTCAAGAAGCTCCTTCAAAATTATTTCAGAAAACCAAAGTAAACACCCCACTGGAGTGAGTGGTTTCATTCCCCTGGATCCTGGGGAACACAGGGAGAAGGTGAAGGAGCTGGCTGTGGGGCTGCGGTGCTGCTGGCCAGGCACTGGGCTCGTGCCGGCCCCCAGCCCTGCTGTGCAGCCCTTCTGCATTGCTTTGAGACCAAGAAGCCTGAAAAACATCCTCAGCCAGATTCTGCAGTTGTGGGATGGATGAAGAGTTTTTTTGTCTGCCTGAAGATCTGACAGAGTAACAAACCCTAGGGTACATCTCTCTGCAAGCAGATAAAGCCTCTATTTGATATTTTTTTTTAAAGGGATTATCCATACCATTAAGCAAAATATACAACAGTCAACCTATTTATGTCTGATTATAGCTCTGCTTAGACTACCTGAAGCGTGCAATAATTGCTCTGAAGTGCATTTCCTGATGAGCCATTTATCGTGTTTCTAAAATATAATATACTTATGAGGTAAAAACCACCACCAAAAACATCCAAGAAAAATGGATGGTAGAGTTCAATTTTTTTATGCTGGCACTCTTTAATATACACAATTTGCCACTCTAACAGCCAATAAAAAAACTCCAGCTCCACCAAAAGGCTTTTAAGGCATTTTAACTTTTTTTGATTAAAGACTGAGCATATTAATTTCTACTTCACAGCTCCTTTTTTTAAGAAAGAAAGAGAAAGAGAAAGAAAGAAAGAGAAAGAAAGAGAGAGAGAGAGAAAGAGAGAAAGAAAGGGAGAAAGAAAGAGAGAAAGAAAGAGAGAAAGAAAGAAAGAGAGAAAGAAAGAAAGAAAGAAAGAAAGAAAGAAAGAAAGAAAGAAAGAAAGAAAGAAAAGAAAGAAAAGAAAGAAAGAAGCTAATGCAAACATATGATTCTACAACCTTCATTATGACTGTCTCTATTTGGCATACAGTTTGATTTATGTATTATCTCTTCCCATCTGTAAAGTATGTTGTTGCCCTTACACACACAATGATATTAGAGAAAACAAAGATGAAGTATGGTTTCATGAGGCAGGATGTCAAGGCACAGTAAACATTAAAAAAAGAAAAAAGAAGGACTTAGCAGAATAAAACAGAGTTTTGTTGGGATTTTTTTTGTCTTTGGTGACAATAAAGGGTTTTGACATATGACCTTTATCCATGGGAACAGAAATACTTACCCTGAAAAATCCCATGGAGGTCTGTGTGACCAATTTCAAGGCAGACACACACACACACAAAAAATCTTCCAGAAAATAAGCAAATGAGCTGTTTGCAGTGCAACAAATGCCTACAGTACTAACATGAATTGTGAAATCACTGGCTGTGACTGATCAGAGTTCATTAAAAATAAATCTTGGCCCAGCAGTTTTAATAAACGGAATGAGCAATAAAAGCAGCAATGATTCGCTTTTTCTCATGCAGAAAACTGTCTGATTTTGCATTTTTCACTCAGCCAAAGGATTTCTGCTGAATAAAACTGATTCTGGCTTCAGGTCTTGCCTTTCCAGGGGGTAGAGGAGAAGATGGGATACAGCCACTTTGTCAGCCCTTCAAAGTTTTTAAAATTTAACTTTTTCTGAAATTTATTTTGGCATTTAAGACATTGTGGGGGAAAAAAAAGAAAACAAAAATCGAGGCCCCTTTTTCTGTTCTGCCTGCTGCGGAAGGGTTGAGAACACAGGCGTAAAAGAGAGCTCTGCTCACTCCCATCGAGGACAGCTCTGCCTGATGGTGGAAGGACGGCTCACACCGAACTGAGTATTACCTTGGCTGGGAAACTCACCATGGAGACCAAAGGCAAAGCAGTTTTGGAAACGCAGATACTATAATGGCATTATATATGTACCTCACTGGGCCAAGGAAGGAATGGATTAATGACCTGGCCTGGAAACACAGTCTGCATTTGACTCAGCTCCATCACATGTAGAGGCTAAGAAAATTTGATGGAAAAGGCATAAGAGTTACCAGCAGTGAGCTGCTCAGAGGCGCGAGAACCAAGGTGCTAATGCTGCCTCAGAAGATGGCTGCTGAAGTGCTCAGACCTCCATCTGGGGTGGGGTGAGGTGGCAGTTACCAACACCAGGCACAGACGAATGCCCACAGTGGTGCTACGGGTCTAATCTGGCACCCAAACGAGCAATCCAGCCAAATCTCACTGCTTTCTGGTTTAGGAAAGGGGGAGTGAGTGATGCACAGGCACAGCAAAGAGGTGAAATGGCAGCATCCTTCCTCTGCATTTTGGCTGTTACTTTAACTGTATCACTCATATGACAGCAAATGGACAGACTCGGTCCCAGAACACGGTAATTTGCCTTTGTATTATTTATGCTACACACAATGCAAGACAAATAATGTCATCTACTAATACTAGTGCTTCTCTGGCACTGGGACACGAACAGCAATGAGAGTGGGTGGACCTTGCTGGTGCAAAAGAACCTCAGTTACAGAAAAGCTGTCCAGAAAACAATAAGCAAGAAGGATAATGAATATGATCGGGATTGTTCTTTCCCTCCTTGCCATCCCTCCTTCCTTCCTTGCCACTTGTCTTCCCTGTTGCTGTCTCCATCTAGTCCCAAGTCTGGTAGCAACTTTGAGGGGTAGCAGTCCCTCCTAGAGCTCCTCTGCCCCTGCAGATATTTTGTAGCTCAGGGAGCCAGCTCTTGAGAATTAGGCTGTTCACAACAGCAAACATTTATCAATATAAATGCTATCAGCAACAATCTCCCCCATTAAACTAAGCATACCGAACAAGCTGAATATTGGCCTGACAAAGATGACTTCTCTAAGCCAGGATCATGCAAGCTCCAGTCAGCCTGTATCAGGCAATTCCCACTTTTGGGTAGGGTTAGTGCCAGATTCACCGGGGACTCAAAGAGACAAAGGTGTAGTTATCCTGGTCGAAAGCCCAATGGAGTGGGTGGAAGGTCACACACTGTTTTCAGTGTTCTTTGGATGATGTCCGTCAGTGGGGAGGAGCAGGCACAAGGTACTCTGTGGACCTGCCATAGCAGCCCTGGATTTTGGGGAAATCTCTCTTTTAAATCAAAACATTTTTGTGCAAGTGCAAACTCAGCGTTCCATGTGCAAGACATGATGCCTGGAGGGTATGGGTCATTTCCCTAAGGAAGGACACTCGCTGGAATAAATGGTTTTAATAAAGTAACAGTGTTTACTTTTCCTTTGCTGCCGCAGAACACAGAGCACCTTCACGAAAGGTCCTTGAGGTTAAATCAACTATACTTAGTCAAATACCTTACAGTTAAAACTCAGGGTGGCTCCCGTGCAGGAGACCTGGTCTTTGTTATTTTCCTGGGTATAGTGCAGTTTATTCCTTTGCACCTTGTATCTCTAATTAAAAAGGGGAAACAAACAAAAGGCTAAAGTAAGACTGACACGTGTCAGCAGGCGTGTTAAGGGTTTGTATGTTCTGGGGATCTGTCATCACTGGGGTTTCTCACATGCAGGATGCTGGGTGAGAACTTATCGTGCAAGCCACCAGCACATGCCCAGAAGGGTACATCACGCACATCTATTTTCAGGACTTCTCTTTTGAAACTTGATTTTGTTTACTATTTTCATTTATCTTCTCATATGTGGCAACATGATGACTAATAAATGAGGTTATGTCTTGTAGATTTTGTAGTAGCAGCCTGCTGCAATAATTTCTGTCCTTTAAGCCAGCCAGAGCAGGAGTGGGTTGGGGTTTTTTTTACTGCAGTCTCTTTAGCTGTGCAGGGTGCTCCCTAAAAGGTTTCCCCTGGTTTTGATTTGATAAAGATCCTTGTTTACCCATTTTATAAGCCTTACATGAAGGACAGTCCCTATTTATCAAATCCAAAGAAGGCTGCAGGGAGGGGAGAGCAGCACAGCTGTGTTTTTCCACACAACCTGTTACGGTAACAAGCACACCCCCGCAATGTTTGCTGACAGATGTTCAAGGCTCAGAA
The DNA here is from genome assembly GCA_020800305.1 of Porphyrio hochstetteri. NCBI lineage: Eukaryota > Metazoa > Chordata > Aves > Gruiformes > Rallidae > Porphyrio > Porphyrio hochstetteri. Next base: position 88,752,103 of record CM036907.1, read on the forward strand.
GGAAAAAAAAAAAAATTGCTTTCAGTTGATGGCTGTACCACCACTTTTGACATAAGTGTTAGTTCCGGGCTCCTGAGTTCATGAGGGCAAAGAAACATCAGGAGGAAAACAGATGAACTGGGTAACGAGGGGGAAGAACAAAGCTGCAAAATAAAACCTCGGTGCTGACAGAACCGACAAACATATCTCCTGGGCAGCAGGGAAGGAAAAAAAATACAACCCAGAGCGGGATGTGAAAGAGCTGGAGCGGTGACCTTCAAAGGGCTGTGGGTGACTCTGAAGTTCAATCACAACAGAGGTCCAAACTTCCCAATGGACCTTCCTGGACACTGAGTATTTAGTTGCCACATACGTGCCCTGACAGTGCCCAGGAGGAGATGGGGATGGATCTCCCTCCTCAGGGAATCAAGAGGGCATGTGTGTAGCATGGGCTGTGCCAGGGGAGGACAGGGACCTGTTCTTTCGTGGACCCTGTACAGATGTTTGAACAAAAATCATAGAATCATAGAACCATAGGTTGTGTCAGGTTGGAAGGGACCTTTAAAAACCATCTAGTACAACCCCTCTGCAGTAAGCAGGGATACCTTCAACTAGATCAGGTTGCTCAGAGCTTCATCGAGCCTGACCTTGAATGTCTCCAGGGAGGGGGCCTTAAATACCTATCTGGGCAACCTGTTCCTGTGCCTCACCAACCTCACAGTGAAGAACTTCTGGCATCACATCTAAACCTACCCTTCTCTAGTAGGGAAAAGCAGGTTAGAAGGGGTCCAAGGAATCTGGGTGATACCAGCAAGAGCTCTCCCATTAATTGATCCAGTTTACCAGTCCTGGGGCTTGGGGTATAACCCTACGCTGGGAAAGAGAAATTCTGTTTGAAGGACCAGACCATCATGAATGAACTTGTTGGGAAGGACGAAATAACCAACCTGAGTTCTGCTGATGCCGGTGGGAATCAGGCAAGCAATCAGTCTGAATGTGAGGTACTGGGTGAATGAGGATTGGGTTTGCATCTGGCATAGCCTGGATTTTCTCTGAGGCTACTAAAGTTTATCCAGCTATAGCCTGAGCAACTGGAGCATGCTGGGAAGGCTTAATCTGGAGCAGTGAGACTTCTTGTCATTGCCAGTTTGGTTTTGTTTTTTTATTAGGATGACAGAGGTCTGTGTGTAGGAACTGGAAATCCTGGGAGTGTATCCATTTCAACACATTTTGTTGGAAGGGGTTTCTCTGCTTGTAGGCAGACTGCAACAACATGAGGATAATCCTTTTCTGTCTTCACTTCCTTCTTCCCCTGTCCCAAGAAGGCAGGAATGACTGGAAAGACTATTCGCAATCTTTCTCAAAATTTCCCTTGCCTTGCCTTCTTCCCTTCTTTCCCCTCATTTTGCCAACTCATATCTATTAAGCAGTAAAAAAGCTTACTTAATCTGAAGTTCAAAGTAAACTAGCTGTGCTATCACCTTGTACATATCTCTCTCTTCTCTCGCAGCGTGGGAGTGCTTGTTTACTCACTGCAAATGTTGCAGTCATTTGCATGTCAACATTTAAAAAGAAAATGGAATCAAAGCATTAATAATTTACCACCATGTAGCATTCATTTTTAGTAAAGTTGCATCCATACCCCAAAATGCTGTATGAGCAGCAGATGTGAAGTTGAATTTAAGAATAACAAGCAATGTCAATTTTCAGCTCTAATAACCATTGACATTAGATGTTTAAAGGTGCAGATAGGTAGTTTCTACGCTGGAAGACAGATGTATTAAATAAAAGATGGTAACATGGGGATTTTTTTTTTCTATGTGCAGCAAGTTTTACAAATAGTGCTCCCTAAAAGACAGGCGAAGTTTAGATGTTTCCCTTTTCTACCAGTGAATCATCTGACTGTTTTGATAGACTGAACTAATGGGAATTCCAGTAGCCTGAGCCCTGTGTACCAGAGAGAAAGAGCGAGGTGCACAACGTGAGGGAGAGTGTATTGTGTGTGCCTGTGTGCATCCCTCCCTCCACACGTACATCCAGTTTTAACACATTAAAGCAATACTGGACAGGGGAGAAAAACTCTGGACGAAGAACTCTTCACCCCATTGTCTCTGTGGCTGCGAAGGTAATTGTGATGAATGGTGCTGGAAAAGTTTTTGAGTTTTATGGAAGCACTTTGGCCCTACTTCTTTTTATTAATTGAATCCTTAACACTTTAGTAAAGGCAGCGATATTTTCCCAGGGTGTACTGGAGGAAGAATGTCTCAAAATGGAAAATATAAGTACAGTTTCCATGATTTATGCCATTTACTCTGCAAACATAATATGTAGAGCAGAACTTTGGCAGGTGTTAATCAGTATATTTTTCTTCACACCAGTAGAGCTGCTTCAGCTTATACCAGCTGAGAATCTGGCTCCCTGTATTAAATAAAAAAGTGGGTCTGGCTTCCTGATCTTTTGTAGTAGACACACAAAACTGTTCGTTATTGAGCTGTGGGCTTGAAAAGCAATCTCACTTCTCAGTATTGGCAGCAGGCTGGAGAAATGGGGACATGGTGTGCTGAGATCCTGGGTGGAAGAAATGTTTTCTTTCAAACCATAATGACCTTTTTGGCCATCTGAAGGAATATGTTCAAGCTTCCTTGGCAAGAAAAGGTGGGACACCAGCCAGTTACTACATGAAGGCTTTGAAGATGGAGGCAATAATAAAAAGGGGGGGGGGGAAATTAAAGAGGAAAATCTTTTTGTTCCCAGATGGGTAGCTAAGGGATAACCTCTGCTTTGGAATCAGAAACACAAATTGACCTGAAATATCAAAATCAGTATTTTTTTATTTAATTTTATTTTATTGTTCCATACCTCAGATGTTGTGTCTGGTTTTTACATGACCACAGGGTTTTAAAACAGATCCAGTTAGCTCCCAAGAGTGGCTTCAGGTGGTATTTCTGATCTGTAAATGGTTCTAGACTGAACTCTTTTGAAGATGGTGTACACTATAATAGCTAAGTCAATTGAAAACTTGCTCAATATTCCTGATTTAATGTGGGGAAGAGATGGGACATATTTTTGGGGAAGAAACCAGAGAGTCCTGGGGGGAAACAGGAACATGGTTTTGGCAGAAATTATACAGATGTATATGTGTATTGGTAATAGAAACTGTCATTTACAAACAGCTGCTGTCAGAAAAAAACAAGTGAAAAAGTCAGTGGAAGCTGAAGGGAAATCAAGAAGCTATAGAAACGTATGAGCACTATTTATTATTTCAGATCTTTAAACAAACTTCATTTCATGAAGATGATTTCTCAGGATATGCACTGACTAGTGCTGGTTCTTATGCATAAAACATGAAACAAGAGTCTCATAATGGGAAGTTCCAGTGAGATCTTAAGATCAGAGAAAAAACTGAGCTTTATGTAACACATTTTGGGGGGAAAGGATATGAAAGCTTGATGGGTTTGAATGTCAAAGTCTGGTGTCCACTGACTGAATGCTTAGATGTTGCAATTGTTTGTTTTGGAAGGAATACACTTTTGAGTACAGAACACACTATTTTTAAAGTTTAGATCTGTCCTTAGTAAGTAATATTTTCTTACCCCAAAATTTTATTACGTCAAAGTGATCTTTAAGTGATCTTTTTTGTTATTAGAGTTTGACCTAAACTCCTGAATAGCTCTATTATGTCCAGTGACCTCATTCTTACCAGGTTTTACAGGTCAGTGGTGAGTTAAGCAGCCAGTTTCCTGCTAATTAATCCTATTTAGTTAAAGAACTGTTAGACTGCATTATCTTATCTCTGTTAAAAGGAAGTTTTTACAGGATTGGCACAGGATTACTGTTATGAATGACAACCCTCCATCCAACTTTGACATACAGTACATGAACAGAAAGGTAGAAAAGCAGAAAAAGAGGTTGGCACACAAATGCCGTATTGTTCTTCAGTGTTTCCCCATGACATGAACAACCAGAGTTATTCCAGCATCCAGATGGCTTGGAAAATATACAGCCCCCCATATCTTCCCATCCAGGAAGGCACTGTGCTTTGGTACGCCAGAGTCCAGGTGTCATGTCAGAAACCCAAACCCCCAGTTGGTGTAACTGCAGATGGGGGAGAGACAGACAAAGCCAACAGTACATTTGCGTACACGGTCCTTGTTTTACTCCAAAATAGCAGCGGCTCAACAGAACTGAAACCTGCTGTGTGGCAGAAAGCCTCTATTGAAATAGCTGATACTGAGATTGCACCGCTTGCTATAATTGTGAGGCCCCAGAGGGGCCTCTTCTATGTCAAGTTTTGAAATCAATGGGTTACGTTAAATATTATGGAAGGTGAGCCTTTGGGGAAAATACCTGTGAGTACATAAAGGGTAGGGCACTGGAAACCAGAGGGCAGAAATGTATTTGGTGGTTCTAGTCCATGCTGGGTGAGCTACACATGCAGTGACAAGTTCATAGCTGTTTCTCTTTAATTATATTTTTTTTCTTGTTTCTTTTTTGCCTTTAACTGCTCACCACCATTATGCCTTTTGCTACTTTATTATTTGGTCTGAAGTGGAGAAATGCTTTGCCAGGCAGGGTTCACCCTGCCAACAGACATATCTTGGGAGCAGGGCCGGGAAGGAGAGGAGGAAGGAGAAAGAGGTGTTGGACTTGTTTTTACTGATATTTACGTATCACATGAAATTTGTGGAGCTATGTCCATGAAAAGCACATGTCTATTAGGACAGCCATTGGCATGGAAGAACAAGATTAGCTGTTCTGGGGACTGTTGAACAATGGATGCATTTTTACCTGAGCTGCTTGAAATAACCCACCTGTGTGGCTCCGGCGTCACCCCGTGCAGTATGCTTTTCTGACAGGAGCTGCTAGCACCCCGGCACCGGCAGCGCTTGGCCACCCCAGCTGCGGTACCCAGCTTTGAACACTGGCCAGGCAGGTGCCACTTCCCAGGATGCTGGCAGGAGTGGGCAGGGGCTGTAAAGATGAATGTTCAACTCTGCTCTAGGTGGAGAGGACCAGGGTTGCCCTAAAAAACTAAAAAAACCCTGGAAGTAAAATCATCTGCGCAGAAAGTTTATAAAATCCTGGGATTCTCTCCTAGAGGCACTGAGATGTTTTTATCTGTTGGATACCATCAATGAACCCAACCACTCACAGTTTGTGCCAGAATAGCAAATCCTTTGTGGATTTTTCAGATTTATTTCAGGGAAAAAGCCTGCCAGGTACTTAGTGGTAACTGCTGTATTTGTACTATTCAAGGTGAGTAAGATGTTTGGGCATCTCAGCCACCAAAAGAAGATGTGTGTTAGCTAGCAAGAGGAACAAAAGGGGTAATTGTTAAGTAGAGGGATTAACTAGGACATCAGCTCCACCAAAAACTGTTTCTAACATCTAAAAATCCCTCATTTCCCTCTAAGGGACCACTGCCTGCTAGAGAATGACCATGGGCTCCAAGCCTCAGGTAGGTATAATTACAAATGAAAGATAATTAAAAGCTCCTTACCTGTGTTGGCAGCAGGCTGACCATAATGTAGCTATACTTTCAATGTGAAGAAAAGCTACTGATTCATGAATGTGAAATGATACACAAAATCACACATGCCTTGTGAATGAATTGCCAATGTGTTCCAAAGTTTCCAAAGTTTAAAGAATAGCATAAGAGATATATGAAGTAAATCTCTGCCTGAACTAAATTTGCATTGAAAGACCACAGAAAGTCCCATTTCTTTATGTGGGAATAAAACCACATACACAAGAAAAAGAGATGATGAATAAGAGGGCCTTAGGATACATGAACAGCTTCTGCTGTTCACGTGGCTATAGTTTGTCTGGCCTCAGACTGCAAACGTCTTCCTCATTAATAGGTACAGAAGGATTATGAACTGCACTTAAATGAATGGTGTTTGCCCAGTGACAAAAGGGAAGAATGACATTAATTCTGGAAAAACATAAGACATAGAGAAATGAGAAATAAGTTATTTTCATGTTAAAAATTATGAGTTTTGGAAGGAAGAACGTGTTGGGGTTTTTTTTACCCTGGAACTTTACTTTCTTCCTCTTGGATGTCTGATTAAAGGTCTCTTCTTTCTTAATTCCTTAGCCAAAATTACTCAAATTTTAAAATTGCATTTTGCAAAATTAAGCACAGCAACAGGAAATTTGATGTTTTAAAAATTTCACCTCCATCTTCTCTACGTGGCTGGATTCAATCCCTTCCGCCTTTGTGAGCCACGCACTAGCTGTGCTGCACTGTATGGTACAACCCAACACATACACAATACAATCACTTTGAGCTAAGCTGAGCTAAGTTTATCCAAGTACACTACTGTCTTTCATCACGTGCAGTTAAAGCACTGACCTATTCAGTTCTAAAATGAGCGCCTGGGTGGATTTTTTTTTTTCATGCTTCTATATCCTAAGTTGACCTGTGAAAAGCAAAGGAGTCAGATCTGCACTGCGTGGCTCCCTACAGCACAGACGTACTGAACAGTCTATTCTGGAACTCAAGTACTTGTAAGTGACACATAAACCTCTAACTAAGCCTTAAACCAACTGACTTCACATCTACTGGCACGGTTATTTTTAATTCTCTGCCTTGTATCGCACATCAACAATAATCTCATGCCTAGTAAATTAGGATGATCTGGCTTAAAAGTTCAGCTGCAGCCACGTTAAAAAGACCAGAGGAAATGGATAGCTCATCTCCGGAAAATGCAGCCCTCTGGAGCAACGCCAGAACTCCTTAAAAACAAATCAGCTCGGGATTACACTTTATTAGAGGCAAAATGGCTAAATCTTTTCCAAGCTATTTTTCAACCCATCACTTCCACTCTGTCATTAGCAGAGAGCAGTTTAGCTCATCCCTCACTTTGTGCATTCACCAGGTGTGGTGTTTTGAAGGGCATGTGATAATCCTGAGCTTTTTAGTATGTGAGCACAGAAGCAAACGGAGGCAACCACTGTTAAGCAGAGTAGCTGCTGGAAGCACTGTGAGAAGCCTCCTGGCACTTCCCTCCCATCCCCTGGCACGTCTCCCATGGGAGAAGAAATGTAGGAGGAGGCAGCCAGGGACTAAAGCTGGTGGAGCAGTTGTGGCCACCAGCAAAGCAGCAACGGCCTTGGCATTTTCCTCAGTTCGATCTGGGTTTCCTCTCTTCCTGGTGACCGCCTCTTCAGTCAGCCCACTCTCCAGAGCCTCAGGGCTTCTTCCTCGCTCTGCCCTCTCACCTGCCCTGCCTCCTTGCTTTGAGCTTTCTATTTGACTTGCCCTAGGGTCAACAGGGATGCGATGGGGGATACCTGAGCCCCTGCCTCTTCATGGGGTTGGCGCAGCAGGGCTCAGGTCTTCTTTGGTCTCTGGGCAGATCCAGAGGGGAGTGTGGTTTGTAGTAAAATGCTGAGCTCCTGTGAGACTGAAATGTAGGTGATGAAGGTAGTGAGTGATGAACAGCTGCACACTTCAGTTCATCGGAAAATGAAGTCACTTGGCCCACAGGGCATCAGCTGCTTTTAAAACATTACTGGTTTGCTTACACAGATGATATCATCTAAGGCAGATACTGGAAGGCCTCATGCAACAGAAACGTTTATAGGGCATTTATTAACACCAATCAAGGTGCAATTTTTCAAAGCGATAAAGAGTCTTAATTTATGCAGTGGATACTTGCCATCCTAGACAGACAGACATGCATTACTTGCTTCAAGCAGGCACACCGTGTGATGTAATCAGCAAAAAAGGGATAATGCATGGCTCCTTCCTTCCTGTGAAGCACCACACTGGATGGCTGGTGAAGAAATGCCTTGTGTGGGAATCTTCTCCGTATGAGGTTGCCTCATCAGTGTACCAGTCAGAGACATGGGACTCCTACAAAAATTATATCCTGGGGTTGCTGGGGAGAGACCCATGCGGAATCAACCCTCTTGAATAGAGGACTTCTGTGCACCACCTCAAGAAATAATCCAGCATTGTTTGTGGGGCCTTCTGTGTAAAAGCACAGATCGAGTCTTCATAAAATTCTGTATATCTAGAGCCAAAATCTGTCCTCTGTTATTCTAGAAGGAATGATAACAGCATTTGGCATGTAAAGAATAAATCTCCTGGGCAAAGCATTATCTGGAATTCAGTGGCAAATTAAACAAATGTTATACCGGTGAATAAGAACCTCTGGGGGTTAATTTCAAAAACCAGGGCTGGTTCTCAGCAGAGGAACAAGAAATGGACTAAAAATGTTAGCGCACCATGCACTCTGATTTCATTTACCTCACAGGACCGTAACACGCAATGGCACTTTCAGATGCACAGTGGTGCAACCATGAATTCCTTAATGTCGGGGAAAGACTTGAGGAGGAAAAGGTGTCCAAGTCTGGACTGAGAGGGAGCTGAGGCTGTTACTCATGATAAGATTAGCTCTGGGTATGAGTAGGAGACAAGCTCAGGACTCTATTTCAAAAGGATGAAATTTCACAAACTGTTCTCCACGTTTTGGCTCAGATGAGCTGTCTTAGAAGATTTCCACTGTGATGGGGAACATATAAACATGAGAGCTGGAAATAAGGCTCCAGTTCCAGTTCAACTCCTTCCTACAGTCCCAGTGGTGGGCTGAAGTTACATTCTGGGATGCCGCCTTCTTGTTCCTTAGCAGAATCCACCTGAAACTTTGTATGTCCAAGGAGCCTGCCCAGGAATAAGTGAGAGCTACAGGGGCCATGTAGTGCTGTGGCTGAGAGAGTTTTTGTACTTGGACTTTAGTCTCTGCCCCTTTAGCCTTGTAAGGGCTTCAAAGTTAGAAAAAAAAAAACCAGAAATGCGAGTTGCCCCTATTTCTGTGTTAATGTTATTCGTGCCTTACTATTTTTACCCATGCACAAAGCCAGCTTATGGTTCAGAGCTCAGCTGGGCGACTGCTGAGCTCAGCAGGACCCAGGAGCTGAAGCTGCTGCTCTGAAGAAGAGGCTGCTTCTGCCTCTTGAGAAGGAGGGGAGGGGAGGTGAGGGCAGCAGTTCAAACTCAGCAGGACCAAGGAGCAGGAGCTGCTCTGGCCCTTTCCCAGTCAGGAAAAGGCTCCCAGCTCCTAGGTCTTGCTGATTTCTGAAGTCTTCAAAAGCGGTAAGACCCATACCATAGAGAGAGCTCGGTTGTGCTCTGGCAACTGCTCATCAGGGGAGCAACAACTTTCCTCCCTGAATAGCCAGAATAGCCAGAATTTGTAGCTATCTCTGGGCTGAAACTGGTGTGCAACTGCTACTGAGCAGCTGCCCATCCTTCCCAGCAGTATAGAGTGCTGGCAATGCTCTGGTGATGCTCAGGGAGGGTTGGAGCTTCAGGGTCCTTTGCCCTGCCTTGCACACAGACTGGTGATAACTTGCAGCTGCAGATGGTGATGGCCCTTGATCCCATTTAGGATCCTGCAGGGTCTCAGCCAGAGCAGTGGCAGCACAGGTTGGAGCCTTCCCCTCATCAGAAGGGGCTCTCCGCCCTTTCCAGTGAGGTGGAGGCAGGGCATACTGCTACACAATAACCCACTTCAGGTACCCATCTGTATCATTTTTGTGTTCCTGGAGGAAAAATCTTGCATGGGAAAAATATGTCTTACTTTTTTTTGCACTCATGGCGTGCTCATCCTTTCTAATTTGTGTGTGTGTGTGTTTGCAAAATACCCTACTTTTGCTTTGAAATGTAGTTGATAAATTGCCTAGTTCCTTTTTGCTCCGTTTTCTGACTAAGCACCCTGCTCTGACAGTATTTTGCTCTTTGAATCTAGCATACTAAAGCAGTGCAGGGTGTGGAGGAGCAGGGCTTCCCATGCAGGAAATGGAGAACCATGAAAGAAAAAAAGACTGTTGTGGGTGGGCATTTTGGCAGAGCTCTTCACTGTGTTCTTGTTTGTGACAGCAGTGCAGTTCTGAATCAGGTCCTTGCTCCAGCTGCCATTCTTAGCACACAGACAGCTGGAAATTATCTGAAGTGGTGGGGGGAAGAAAGGAATGAGGAAACAAAAAAGAAATTATTAAGGAAACAGAAACGGGTGAACTGTGACTTTTTTTTTTTAATGTTGACAGTTTGGAGACTGAGTGACGTGGGAAACAGATTAAGAACAGATCCCTGCTGATTTCTGAAATTTTGGAAATACCAAGGTGGCACCAGGATTTGGGTAGGATAGCCATGGACATCCGCCCAGCATGAAGGCATCCCATGGACACTAGAAAAGTTATTGCTTGGTAAGATTCAAGACATAAACCGTGATTTTCAAATGCTGGTGTACTGGGTCCATCAGAAACTCATTATCTCTCCTGATATGCACAAATGGACTGTGGTACTTACCAGGTCTTTTCTTCCTTGGGTGAGGTTTTTTACATCCTTTGGGTCCATTGCTGCACAGTGTTTTGATTGTGTTTCCTCATTTGTGCAGCTCTAAAATGTTGGGTTTCATCCTTCCACCTTCAAGGCACTTTGATTCTTTGTCTCTCGGCCAAGGGCCTTGAGCATCTATGCAACTTCAGATGACCAAAATCTAGCACGTATAACGGTTATGCATTGGCTGTTCATGTATGTGCAGCTGTAAATGAACCTGTTTTGCCTCCCTGGGAATGGCTAGAGAGAGGTAACCTTCTTTCAGTAGTCTTGCGTGAGATGCAGAGTGGTGGAGGGTGCCGGCTGAGGAATTTACACTGTGCCTCTGCCCAGACATTTCTAAGGATTACTTCAACAAGCATTTTTAAACAGGAGGAGCAGTAAATGTTTATATCTCATTTTTTGATAGCTGCTAAGAACTGCATCCCGGGGATCTACTTGTCATTTCAGTGTTTGGCAACTAAATTCAGCGCAAACGCTCCCATTCTGTGCAAACGTGCCCTCCAACTAGGAACATTATGCACATTTTTAACAGTGAGGGCAATTAGGTAATGGAACAAATTTTCTCTGGTAATCCAGTTAATTTTCAGCATTTACAGACTTTAATCAAGACTGAAAGATGCCCTGACTCCATCAGGAGTCTTCATAGCAGAAGTACTTGGTAAAATGGTTTTTGTTTTGTCATAGGTGAAACTAAATTATGGCTTTGAATCCCTGAAACCAATTCTGTCTGAAAGAACAGTAACCCAATTTCTGTTAGTTCACATTGTGTATTTTCACATTGTGGTTCACTGTTCCAAAAGCGGGACAGCTTGTTTAAATCTGAAATGATGAGTCTCCCCAGCTCCCCTGAAGAAAAGGCAGAATGCTGAAATCCACTGGAGTATTCCCACATGAGCTTAATGCATTGTAGGATAAACAAAACAAGGAAAAGTAAAATCAGGATAAAATCCTATCAGTCATAAGCAACTGGGATTGCATGAATGCATGAGTCATGAAACATCAGGGGTTTGTCTTTCCTATGTGGGTAGAAAGACTGAAGCTTTAAACTCTCCTACTTACTGATGAAAAATGTGGTTTCTCCAAAAAAAAAAACAAAGCGAAACAAAACCCCCCTTATTCTTGGCTTTTTGGCTGCCCTATGAATACCTGGTTCTTGTATAGTTCATTTTAATCACATTTAGATCCCATGGGCCAATATGGGATAAAACACAACAGTGTCTGAGTGTAAAACTGAACTGAATCTGAGAGCTCATGGATTATTTTTATGCAGATGAACTAGAAAGGGTTGCCAGGACCTCCCTGTCCTGTTCCTTGTGGGGTGGGCTGGCTCGCTGGCAGGAGGGAGAGGAGAGCCTTGCTGGTCCTTCTGCCATCTCCTGCATCCAGCTGCTGCCCCAGCTCTGAAGAACCCTGCTCAAGAAGTGACCCTCACACTCCCTTCTTGGGGGTTAAATGCCAAGGGGTTTATCTAATTGAAGATGGCTACTATTTACTGGTACATTTAGGCTATGAGCCTATGAGGTGAGGTAGGCATCTGTCTTTTGATGAACCATTTGGTGCCTTCATCTCTCATTTGGCCTGTGGTTGTTGCAGCAACGCACATGTTGGGTGATGCTATTTCATTTAACACACACTTTCTCAGCAGAATTGCAAAAAAACCCTACTGGCAGGCTCATCAGAAAATTCCGATAATTTGCAGTACTCTAAACTGTACCTTTTCAAAACAACATAGCATTTAGTCCAAACATTGACATTTTTCCCAGGATGAGTAAAACATCTTTCCAGTAAAATCTGGCAGAAGGAAAATAAAACTAATAGAACAGTAGTATTTCAAAAGTACAGTGATATTTTTTAATTTATCTTTGAAAGACAATTTTCTAGATATTTCTGATTTTCTTTTCATTTTATTCAAAGAACCTTAGCATTGACTACTCCAGCAGTCAATGCTAATTGCAGTACTATTTCCTAGTATAGACTCTTCCATCACAACATGTAATACTTTTTGAAAGTGTAAAGCAAGGAAATAAATTTTGGAAACAAATCAGTGTGATCTACAGAACATCAAGGTATCAGAAGACTACTTTGTGTATGCACACAAGAGAAAAAAAAGGTCTTTGAAAAGGTTTTAAAAATCAGCCTTGAGTACTCTGGTGGGAAAAAAAACAAGCCCAAAAATTACAGCAAAACCATCCTTCAAGCTGTGCTTCCACACCCAGGTTCAAACATTGCCCAGACTAGTTCCAGAGAAAGATATGAATGAATCAAGATTTGGAAAGGATTGCAAGTATGCCTGGAATAGACAAGGTCTTAGGGTTCATTTTGAAGGTGCTTTGTTTTGTGCTATTGTTTCTCACAGTATCAATCATTTTGGTGCTCACAGTTCCTTCCAGCAAGTCTCCATTTACCACAGGCTCTTTCACAAAACTGAGGGGTTTTGGGGCTGAGAATGCATTTATACACACGTGCTTGCAAAGGTGATGTCTGGTTGTGTTTGGATCTGAATACTTTGTATTAATTCGCTGCATTCCCCATCCAAAACCAGACTTCTCTGAACTTCTATCCTGTTGGCTGATGTCTCCTCAGCATCTCCAAGCTCTCCAGCCTGCAGAGAAGAGCACCCAGTACACTGTGGGTCTCCCAGATGTTCTGGGGGAAGGGGGGAACAGGACGAAGCTGTTGGCTACCTTGAGCAGCTGCCAGCAGCTGTGCACAAGGCAAGGTGGAGGGTAAAAGGGCAAAATGGCCTAAATTCTGCAGAATCTGGAGATGAACTGATACATTCATGTGCTATCTGGGTGGAGAGAAGCTAGGAATAGTCTTCAGCCATATAACTGCTGTTTTCAGCGAGATAATTGTGTAGCCACACAGTGAATAATACAAAGAAGTTTTCCGGTGATTGCTGCCCAGCGATGTCTTTCCATCTCTAGCAGGCAGAGAACAAAAAATTAGGTCAAGATCTCATTTTTAATGTTTTAGTTTCCCTTGGACTCCGTATGAGATAGGCCAAGCCAGCCACACTGAGGAGTTTTTAAGCAGAGTTGGAGAGAGCTCCCCTGCCAGAGGTGGGAGGATGCAGGGCTGCCGCCCCACTGTGTTGCTGTCAGCACTCCCCTTGCAGACAGGACAGCTGAGGGGGTCCCAGAGCCCCCCTCACCCAGCCTGTTTGTCCAGGCTTGATACACTGCTCATCCAGCCACCTGGAAATGGCTGCGAGTTAGAGCATAGGAAGTTCTGCACCAACATGTGGAGGAACTTTTTCACAGCGAGGGTGACAGAGCCCTGGGACAGGCTGCCCAGGGAGGTGGTGGAGTCTCCTTCTCTGGAGATATTCAAGACTCGTCTGGACGCCTATCTGTGCAATATGAGCTAGGGAGCTGCTTTGGCAGGGGGGTTGGACCCCATGATCTCTCGAGGTCCCTTCCAGCCCTTATGATTCTATGATTCTATGAAATGGTGATCTCGATGTCCATCTCGCTACAGGCTATTGCTTTTGGTTTGGTTTATTGAACATCTATTTTCATGTTTAACATTGTCAAGATGAGACAGGAAATACCACTACAGTGGTACCTGCCATCTCTCTCTGCACTCTGAATAGCTGCCCTTAGCAGAAGGATTAGAAAGAAATGGAAGTGGAATGATATTACTAAACTTTTCATGACACAACCGTGATCAAACTGTGCTGTATGTGTTTTCTGAAGGAGTTTTATTAGACTTCCTAGGCCCTTCCTAGTCAATCCGAGACTAAAGGCTGCTGCTTTTAATACCTAGCCACCTCTGGCAGAGTCAGCACTAGCTTTTGGACTGAAATGGCATTGCTGCTCCAAAGTGAATCCCCTGATTGTCTGGAGGCACCACATGTTGACTGTGTCGGCAGAGCAGCTGTGGCACACAAACTCGATTTGTCTTGGGAAAAGAAAAAGAACTGGAAGGTCTGCTCCGGCTGGGCACCAAATAGGCACCGAGTCCTCGCACAGGCACAGCCGAAGGGTCACAGGGGTTTGCTTTTCTTTTCTGCCAGAGAGGAACATGTTTCTGTTTTAGGCACCATGGCACGGGCAAAAGGGAGGCATAATGATGTACCAGTCAAGATGCGTGTAGTTCAGTCAAGAAAATACTGAGTGCTCTTAAATTCAGCAGAATTCACCCAGAGAGAGTGCTCTCTGCTACACCGCCGAGCTGAGTGAACAGCCCATGCCGAGGACTTTATTTGACACATATACACAAATGCATACAGAAACACTGTTACTGCTGTTCGTCATTGCTTGTTCTAGGGCAGGAGTGAGAGTATGGGTGAGGTGAAGGGACTAATTGAACAATATTGGGCGAACGTACGGAAAGACATGATTCACATTGCACATCTTGCCTTCCTATTAATCGTTTGGCCGGTACAGACAACCCGTGTGAGTAACACGATCAAAATTCTGTCAAAGAATTACTGCTCACATTGACGAGTTAAAAAAAACCCCAACTCTTCCTTCCAAAAATATGTATTTGTCATTAAAGGGACGGACCATGTTCATGAGCTGAATTAATGCTTTTATTAGCAGCAGCATTACCAGTATCAGTCATAATTGGAACGGTCTCTAACTCATGCAAATATTTCTAAATTTCTCACAAGGTAATTCACCCCAATTAAATTTCTTGCTGCAGTTTTCTTAATGTTTTCTACTGATTCAAAGCAATGTGGGCATTTGCATTCGAGTAGGATGGAAGAGTACACATGTACCCTCAATAAAGTGATGTACTGATAAAGTTCTATTTCTCCCCATATTTAGACAGTTTATATATTGAAAAACAATGCACGCTCTACCTAGTGTTCATTAATTAGGGGAGGAGAAGATCACTCATCGATGCAAATCATTCTTAATTTATACAAAGAGCGTGATGATTAATATCCTCTGTACCTTTCTGAACTGAGAAAGTGTAAATGCAGCGATTCTGACTGGAAACTCTCCCCTCTTCTTTCAGGTGAGTGGGAGGTGATCTGCAGGTGCTCACGCTGGGAAAGGGAAAGTAAGGTGAGGGCAGGGGTCCTTCAGCAAAGCCCTGCAGTGGAAGCTGAATCCTTCTGAACCGCATCCACCTTCTCTTGAGCTGACCTGGGTTCTCCAGTTTGAACTTCTGCCTGTTGTTCTTCTTAAGCGTGAGAGTGACAACAACTTAGGAGAGGTTCAAAAATCACAGTTCATGGGGAAATGAAACAAGATGCATATAAAATAGCATTAAATCCTACTGGCTGGAGTAAATGCACCAATCCGTTCTGCTGTGTTTGAAATCCTGCTAAAATTTCATTGCAACGTGCTGAGAAAAGCAAGTTAAATTAAATGCTGGATACATCTAGCCAGGCTTTTTTCTCTGTTTCTTGGGATGGTCTAGCTTAGTAGGGGATGAGCTGGCGGGTCCCATCTTCACCTTTGTTCTAGATATCAATAGTCTGGAAATCAATTGCTACTTGTAGGGTAAGGAGGCCGGTTTTCCCCTTGGAAGATTAAACCATGAGCCCCAGCGAACTGTGGTTCACCTGAGTGAGGCAAGACCGGGAAGTGGCAGTTGCTCAGCTTGGTTGTGTTTTAACCTCCCTGAGTTTCCTAAGTGATGCCCCAGTGTTGTGGTCAGGCAGTGCCGCCCGCCCCCGGCGAGCCCCTTGCGAGCCCCCCGCCCTCAGTCCCGACCCGGGGAGCCTCGGCCACCCGCTCTGCCCCGCAGGGAGATGGGGACTGCTTGGCACAGTCCTGTGGGGCGGGACAAAGTGGCCGGTTTGTGGAGATGCTGCTCCTGCATCCAGGCGGAGAGTCGGGGCTCCCTGTGCCGAGCAGTGGTGGGCAGCAGCTCAGCAGCTCCCCCCCTCCCCGCCCCTGCAGTTGCTCTGCGGGCCAGCAGCTGCCCCTTTTAGTCTGAATATTTGCCTTAAATACAGGAATAAGCTGGCAAACACCTACCGGCGGATGCACAATATTCCACAGAATCACAAGGTTGGAAAAGACCTTTGAGATCATCAAGTCCAACCAATCCCATCCTATGTTAAACCCTATCCCTAAGTACCTCGTCTACCCTTTTTTAAGCACATCCAGGGATGGTGACTCAACCACCTCCCTGGGCAGCCTGTTCCAGGCCCTGACAACTCTTTCAGTAAAAATTTGTTTCCTAACATCTAATCTGAACCTGCCCTGGCACAGCTTCATGCCATTCCCCCTTGTGCTATCACCTGTCACCTGGCTGAAGAGACCATCACCTATCTCTCTATAACCTCCCTTCAGATAGTTGTAGGTGGTGATAAGGTCTCCCCTCAGCCTCCTCTTCTCCAAGCTAAACAGTCCCAGCTCCCTCAGCCGCTCCTCATAGGATTTGCCCTCCAGCCCCTTCACCAGCCTGGTTGCCCTTCTCTGGACTCGCTCCAGGACCTCCATGTCCTTCTTATGGTGAGGAGCCCAGAACCGGACACAGCACTTGAGGTGTGGCCTCACCAATGCCAAGTACAGGGGCACAATCACCCCCCTAGACCTACTGGCCACGCTATTCCGCTTCTGCTTTCAAGCAGCATTCACATGCACACTGTCAGATTTTAAAAGCTTCCTGCGTTGTTATTTATTTTTTTATAAAAGCATTGGCACAGAAGGCTACGAACTTTTATTTTCTCCACCTCGCCCGCTGGGTCGCCTTTGCAGCTGGTAAACTCAGGCTCACCGGCACCCCACGGGCGACACGGGAGGCGATTGCTTCATGAGGGAGGCACAGGGTG
This sequence comes from Porphyrio hochstetteri, assembly GCA_020800305.1. NCBI lineage: Eukaryota > Metazoa > Chordata > Aves > Gruiformes > Rallidae > Porphyrio > Porphyrio hochstetteri. The sequence goes on from CM036907.1 coordinate 88,769,172, forward strand.
AAGCCACCCCCGCTCCTTGTCCCGCCGGGCTGCCGAGCAGCTGGGGCCGGACCCCTGCGTCTGCCGGAGGGTTAGGCTCTAACAATGAAGTAATACGGAATCTGGGCGGTGAATCAAAGCTTAATCCCCCTCTCAAAAACAAAAAAAACCCAGCCCCAAAACCACCGCCCCCTCCCCACCCCAGCGCCACTATCAAGGGAAGTACCTACCAGACCCCCGCGCACGGCCGTGCCCGTGCCGCCCCCCCACCTGGAGACCGCTCGGCATCCGGCAGGGGGCGCCCTTGCCACACGGCTGTGACCGGAGACTGACTGGGGGTGGGGGTTGGAGTGTGTGTATGGGGGGTCGTGGGGGAGCTCTGTGTGTTCCCCGCCCGAACCGTCCTGCGCCCCGACGGGGGCGGGGGGCAACGAACACACAGCAGGACCCCCGCGGGGGTTTTTTGGGAGGGGTGGTAAACCGTGCCAGCTCGCTTGGGTCAGGGTTTTATCTGTGCCGGGACGCAGCCTCCCCCACAGCCTCATTCCACGGCGGGAGGTAATAAGGGGGTCGCTAAAAATGGGGCGATAAGACCCATCGGGCTCCTTCATACATCGCCCCCCCTCTCCCTTTGGCGGAGTGCCTAGTTGAGGAGACCGCGCGTCATGCCACCGCGAGCCCCCATTGGCCCCTCCGGCCGCGCGTCAGAAACCTTCGAGCGGTGACGCAACGCCGACCGTCCGTCCGTCTGTCCTGTCGCGTCCCGTACCTCCCCCCCCGCTTCTCTCCGCACAGCCTGCTCTCTGCACCGCGACACTGCGCGGGATGCGCACCGCGGTGACAGGGGTGCCTCCCGCTGTGCCTGCCCGTCCTAGAGTCCGCGGGTGCTGCTGCATGCGGGGGCGAGGCGGGGGGGGGGCTGCGCTTAGTCTGTTTTAAATAATATTTATATGTATATTTGGCACTTTAACAGGTGAAAAACTGATGTCGCCATTTTCGTTACATATTAAGATAATATAATAAAAATATGTTTATATAGTGTGTATATATTACACGTTATTTTTGCCGCGATTACCGAAGTTGTACTTTATCAGCAGGATGCTCCCCTGGAAGGCACTGCCTTGATCTTGCTCTTCGGGATTTCTTACACCCCCCCTCCTCGCCCGCCTCCCCCGGCTTCAGTGAGGAGGAAAGCAGAGAAGGAGGGAGGGAGGAACGGGCAGGCACGTCGTGATGCCCCTGCGCTGCCGCAGGCGGCTTTGAAAATCTCGGTCAGCAGCTGAGCAGCCCAAACCGCACGGTTCGGGATCCTCGGCATTGCTCGGAGCGGGGCCCTTGCCAAATTCCGGCGCTCTGGTATGAAGTTTGGCGGTGCCTGGGATGACAGGCAATGTCGGGGGGCGGAGGGGAGGGGTGGGGGGGAGAAGTAAGGGGTGGTAAAAAAAGGCAGGGGAAAAAACCCCCCAAAATAAGGGGGATGAATGGCAGCACGGAGCTGGGTGCCTCTGGGCGCGCATCTTGGCACGGCAGGAGCCAGGGGGGCCCGCACCCCCCGCGAGTGCAGGGAGGGGGGGTTAGTTACACTTGTTGCCTCTCCCCTCGGCGAGCGGCCAAAGCCGTGCGGGGGGAGGCTGCGCTGCGCGGGTTTTCCAGCGCGGCCGCGCGTGGGGCGGGGCGGCCGCGCTGGGCGCTCCGCCGGCGCGGAGGGGTGCGCTGCTCCGCGGCGTGCCGTGGTGCGGCGGCGGGGAGCCGGCGGGGCGGCCTGTGGGTGCGCAGGGCGTGGGCGTGCCGGGGGCACCGCCGAGGCCGGCCATGCAGATGGAGGGGGCGGGACGCGGGCGCCGTGACTCGGAGCCCCGGAAGAGCGGAGAAACCCCGTATAAAAACTACTGGGGACCTTTCCCGGGCAGAACTACGAAAGCTCCGGAGACGGCGGCAGCCTGCGGCGACAGCGAGTGGGGCGGCAGGCGGTACGGGGCGGCCTCTCCGGCGGCGCGGGGTGGCCTCTGCCCCAGCGGGGGCGCGGAGAGCGGCGCAGGCGGCGGCTCTGCAGGTCGGGCGCCTTCCCCAGCTCTGCAGCACCGCCTGGCTCCGGGGGGCTTTTTCCTCCGGCCCCCCCTTTTTTTTTTTTCTTTTTAATTCACTCAATAGGTGTGTCTCCCCCTCTTTCCCGCTGGAAGGGGCGGTGGGCGCCGTCCGGCGGTGCGGGGTGACTGCAGCGGGAAGCGGAGCCCCGGCTCCGGGTGCGCGCCGCTGCTGACCGCTCGCTTTTCCTCCTCTTTTGCTAGGCGCGGAGGGAGAAGGGGCCCGCGGTGGCAGTGACGAGCCGGCGGGGTGCCATCCAGCCCGGGGAGGCGGCGGCCGCGCACCATGGCAGACGATGAGAAGGCCGGCGGCAGCCCCGGCGGGAGTTACGCGGGGGGCTGCGAGAGCGCGCACTGCAACGTGCTGAGCTGGGAGCAAGTGCAGAGGCTGGACCGCATCCTCAGCGAGACCATCCCCATCCACGGCCGCGGCAACTTCCCCACGCTGGCCATGCAGCCCCGCCAGATCGTCAAGGTGGTGCGGAGCCGGCTGGAGGAGAAGGGCATCGGCCTGCGGGACGTGCGGCTCAACGGCTCGGCCGCCAGCCACGTCCTACACCAGGACAGCGGCCTGGGCTACAAGGACTTGGACCTCATCTTCTGCGCCGACCTCAAAGGGGAAGCAGAGTTTCAGACTGTGAAGGACGTTGTCTTGGACTGCCTCTTGGATTTCTTACCCGACGGGGTGAACAAGGAGAAGATCACGCCGCTCACCCTCAAGGTAAACCTGCCCTGTGCCCAGGCGCCCAGAGCGGGCAGGTGTAAGCGTCTGCCTGCGGGGAACGGGGCACCGTCCCCTCCGGGGATGGAGGGGTGCACTGGGGGACGCGGCTCCCCTTCACACCCCGAGACCCACAGGGACCGTGATCGATCCCGCCCCACCCCCCCCGCTTCCCGAACACCTCTCCCCCCTCCCCACACACACCCATTTATAAGTGAGGAGGAGTTTGTAGTAAAGCGTCCTGGACGGGGCTTCTCAGGATTAATTAGCCTTTCCTTCCTCTCTCGTTGATTTACCTGCAGCGTGCCTGAGTGTGCGTGTGTGTGCGTGTGTGTGCAAGGCGCTGCAAGTCTCCCAGCTCGGCTCTGCCCGCAGCTCGGTTTGCTCGACCCCGTTCCCGGGGCGGCTGGGAGTGTGGGGGGGTGCTTAGGTGGCTTTAATTTCTACAAGAAGGAATCACCGTCTGCAAGGCACGCTTTCAGTGTGCGCAGTGCCCCGGCGGGAGGCATGTTCCCTCCCCCTCGGAGGCAGTTCACTCGAGTTAATTAAGCTGAGTGCCAAATGCCTTCCGGGTTTTTTAGAGGGATGTGTTAGATGGATTTTAAAAGAGGGATTTATTTTATTTTATTCTATTTTATTTTTTGAATATGGGGCAGGTTTGTGGAACCTGCACTGAAGGAGCAGGATCCAGGGGAATGAACACTCCCTCAGTTGTGGGTTTGGTGTTTTTTTTCGTGGGGAGGGGAGAGAGAAATGGAAACCGATTAAAAAAAAAAAAGAAAAAGAGTCCTTATCTGATTGTAGCGGTGACCTTTTGTGTGGCGGGCGCATGGGTATTCGGCATGTGTGCCAGGGGCTTCGTCTGTGGATGTATTTAGAAGCGATTGAAAGAACCAGTGTTGCCATATGTTCCCCTTGCGCGACACAGCCCCAGCAGAACACTCTCCGCTATCATCCCCTTGCGATGACAGCACTCCGAGCTCTCACGTTAAGCCTTTCTTCTCTGGTTTGTATCTGCAGGCTCCGCGAAATCCCTTACGAAACGCAAGAATGCGGGGGGGCGCGGGGGGGCGCGGGGGGAGGAGGGGAGAGGATGCAAACAGATGCACAGAAGGGGAAATTTCCTGCATCCGTGTCTTCATTTGCTCATTTTGTCTTTCCAATTATAGGAGGCTTATGTGCAGAAAATGGTAAAAGTATGCAATGATTCAGACCGATGGAGTCTCATCTCCCTGTCCAACAACAGTGGCAAAAATGTGGAGCTGAAGTTTGTGGACTCTCTGAGGCGGCAGTTTGAATTCAGTGTCGATTCCTTTCAAATCAAGCTGGACTCCCTGCTGCTTTTTTATGAGTGCTCAGAGAATCCGATGACTGAAACTTTTCACCCGACTATCATTGGTGAGAGCGTGTATGGGGATTTCCAGGAAGCCTTTGATCACCTTTGCAACAAGATAATCGCCACCAGAAACCCAGAAGAAATCAGAGGAGGTGGTCTTCTGAAGTACTGCAACCTTTTGGTAAGGGGCTTTAGGGCTGCCTCCGAATCCGAGATTAAGTCCCTGCAGAGATACATGTGTTCGAGGTTTTTCATTGACTTCTCAGACATTGGAGAACAGCAGAGAAAGCTGGAGTCCTACTTGCAGAACCACTTTGTGGGATTAGAAGACCGCAAGTATGACTATCTCATGACCCTTCATGGTGTGGTGAATGAAAGCACAGTGTGCCTGATGGGACATGAGAGGAGACAGACTCTGAATCTGATCACCATGTTGGCCATCCGGGTCCTAGCTGAGCAAAATATCATCCCCAATGTGGCCAATGTCACCTGCTATTACCAGCCAGCCCCATACGTAGCAGATGCCAACTTCAGCAATTACTATATTGCCCAGGTTCAGACGGTGTTCCCTTGCCAGCAGCACACATACTCTACTTGGCTGCCCTGTAATTAAGGACTGAAATTAGTAGACCCGGTGGGGAGAACCTTTTCTAAGATGTAGGAAGGGGCGACATGTCCCTTGGAAATGGGGTGTTTTGTGCAATGATGATCTGCTCTAGTTTTCAAGCTTGGGAAAAGCTTGTGGTTCTTCTAATAATAGCGGGAGCATGATCAAGAAAGAACCCCAAAATAATTGGATCCTACCCCAGAGCACAAGAGGCCTGTCATTAAAAGCAACCAGCTTCCCCTGAAATAATTGAGGGAGGAATGCTTGATGACAATATGGGTTGGCAATATCTGCTCCCATAGCTTTGGCATAGAGAAGGTGGGAAAGCCTTATTTTCTTTTGTTTTTATTCTTACTCTAGAATGGGATCTGCAAAAGGGAGAACATGAAAGAAACAAAACAAAAACAACAAAAAAAAACACAAAAAGAAAAAATTCACAAAAAACAGATCTATATATATTCAGGAATTAAAAGTTAGAGGCATAAAGCAGAGATAAGCTGAATAAAAATGTATATTGGGATTACTGCATTTGGGGCTTGCAGCAAGTGCCGACTATGGATTGACAGTGTAGAATGTATAGCTTGCTTGACTAGAATGCTTTACCAGACACAGCTTGCTCCAAATGAACAGTAGTGGATTGGTACAGTTATAAAAACAGAAACACGTACGATGACAAAGTCCATTATTTCCAGCTGTGTGCGTGCCTCACATTTTAAAAATGTGAGAATGCAGGACAGCCAGCTGTGGCAGACAGAATATACTCAAGGACCAAAGATTTCACAAATAAGTTATCCAAGCAAAGAAGATACAGTAGAGTACATATATATATATGCATATATATATATATAAAAGAAAAGAAAGATGTTGCTATATTTGTACACACCAACAGTAATCAAAAGTGCCTGATGCCTTCATAAAATTTGAAGTGAGAAAAAAAAATATATAGTTTTGTGGTTTAACCATGCATTTTGTTTTATCAGGGACATGAGGATTTAAAAAAAAAAGCAAACAAAAACCAACAACATAAGCTTGTGAATAAGTGGTGGAGGAAATGCCCTATTTTTTTCTTGGCAAATATCTGTATAGAGTTAATGTTATGTCGGTGTGCTATTATCCTAGGTACGTGTGTGTATGTGTGTATATATGTTTGTGTGTGTATATATGTACATGTTATAGGTGTATATCTATATATATACACACACAATATACATTAATGTGGTCTAGGAAAATGTAGCAATTAAGGAATGTTTAAATAAAGTACTATGTGTTTTCCAGTTTGCAACAGGATGTCATAGGACAGTGGGCACCTTGCAGTGAATTTTTAACCCACACCTGAGAAATTTGGGGTAAATGAACCAGTCAGGATTAAGGTGGGATTCAGATAATGTCTTTGGTTGCAAGAACAAGGATTACAGTAATTCAGTGGGTTGCTTGTGAGCCATAATAATTCCACAGATGGAGAAACATATGACTAGCTGATTTATTTTTTTTAAACTCTTTCGTACTGTAATGCCATTTTGACATTTAACCCACTAATGTTGTGACTGCATACCTCCATGATGTGTAATTCAGTGGAACGTGGATCAAAGATAGGTTTATTTAAACCCCCTGACAGCTAAAGAATATTGTATTAGTTGGTGATTTGAACACTAATTGTTAATATTTAAAGGAGTATTTTTAATAGAATGCGTTATGCATTCCAGGACCACTAGAATTTAGCAAATGTGAAATGAACCCTTTTTAAGAGTGTTGCACGATTGCTTAAAATTATATTTTATATATATATATATTATATATATATTTTTATGCAAATATTAAACATCTTTGATCTGGTTGTCACACTGCATTTACAATTTCAGTACTGTACTTTATGTAAATGGAATCACTTTACATTGGAACAATAAGTATTCACTTTCATTTCCTCTCCCAAAAGACCAGCAGGGGAGAAAAAGAAAGAAAAAGGAAAAAAAAAAAAAAAAAAAAGCAACCTCCGCTGTTGTTTTCACTTCAGTGCCATCTCTGAAGGTGTTGAATTCTTTGTTGGGCTTTAAAAACCCAATGGCTAATTTACACATGGCTCTAACATTTTTGTTTTTCTTACGGAGGAGAAAAGAAAAAAAAGGAAAAAAAAAGAAAAAAAAAAAAGGGAATTCAGGATTTTGAATGAAAATTTGCTGAAGGAGGCAGGGGAAAGGGGGAGGACTCGTGTCCTGGCAGTGTGTTTTCCCTGCGGAGCGAGTACGGTACATCTATTTCTGTCGCGCTTTGTACTTTTCACTCTGGAGGCAATTTAACAGGAACCCGATTTGTTTACTGAAGCACCTTCGCCGCGAGTCCTTCAGGAAGCGTAAAAGCTGGTTCATTGCCGTTCCCGGCGTTGACTCGCAGACCTCGCCCCCACCATCCCTTTGGCTGCAGCCTGCGCCGGGCTCCTCATCCCCCGGTTCCTCGAGGTCCCACCAGTCCCCGAAGGGTCAGGGCTTGGTGCTCCTGGCCCGTTACTTCCCCTCTCCTCCTGCTCCTGGGAGGGATTGCTAGGAGAAGCCACGGGGAGGGCTGGGGAAATAGGATCAGCTGGTAATGTGGTATGTCTTCTCTTGCCACAACTATTTGCAGCAAATAAATGAGTCATCTCCTCTTCAAAAGGGTTTGTGAATCTATAGCTCTGCCATAACCGCAGCACGCTGATAGTACATGACATGATAGATTTTTCCTTTGAAGGACCCTTTTTTTATTTTAAATTTTTTTTCCCTTCCCCCCCCCCCCCCCCATTGCTTGAAAGAAAGTTTTGATTTACTTCCTCCTTCCTCTCGGCTCAAATTTTATTGTGGGTTTGTTTTCTTTTTTTTAAATGATTGACAGCAGCTAGTTACCTTATTAGTGCATGCAGCAGGGCTCTGAGCTAAACTGCACCTTTCGGCATTTGCATTTTGATACATATATAATATGTTTTTATATATATTATATAGGTATTCCGGATCTGTTTTGCATATGTTAATGAGCAAGCGGTGGAACTGATGGAGCTTTGTTTTATCTGTGACTGGTAGCTTAAAAGGTGCCTGGTGTTAGAGGTGGGAAGAAGGCATGAGTTCAGGCCAAGAGTAAAAATAAGAACCCCTTTTCAAAGCCGGTTTCTTTCTGCGGTTTGCACACCTTCCCCTCCATAAAGTCTGACTTCTTTTTTTTTTTGTAAACTGTTTTCCTCCCCCTCCTCTTCAGCACACTGGTACTTTTAAAGTTAATGACCGCGTTTTTGCTTTGCAGACTTCATTTTTCCCATCCAATCAGATGTGAGGTTAGAACTTGCGCTGCAAGAGACAGTGCCCCTTTTAAAGAGCTGAACTGATTAAAAACATTGACCTGATTACGGTAAAACTGTTTGTGCCGCAGATGAATTTACTGCAAACCAAAGGGGGCTACATTTGGTTACATGTAGCAATCCTGAAACAACCCTGAGCTTTGAAATGGGATTTTTTTGGTTTTTTTTTCTTTTCCCTTAGATGTAGCTGTCCTCCCAAATGCAAGAACATTTCTTCTAAAAATAGAAGGGCAATTAGAAGACCAAAAAGATGATATTTTTCTAGTTTCTCTTATTGCACTTAAAAGATTTTTTATCTTGCACAAAGGCCTTCGCACAAATCTTCTAAACACCTCTTATTAAATGCTTGGTTTGCATCATGTCAGAAGCTCCTACCGGTTCAAAAAAAAAAGAAAAAAAGAAAAAAAAAGCTTTTCTTTTACAGAGAAAATGAAGTGTGTTAGATAAAACTGCACAGAAAAAAAAAAAACGGTAATTGCATATTCAGCTCCTATTTGAATATATTCTTTTGTATGGTTTTCTTTATGCAGAGAGTTTCCCTTGCAAGAAGGAAAATCAGTGTACTGTTTTGCTGTTGTAATAATGGTTTGCTAACAAAATAAATAGTAAAAAAAATATATCAAAAAGAAGCCTGCAAATTTCAAGACAGCTTGGCTAAAGCACTGCAGGCTCCTGCAGTCTGTAGGAGTCTGTGCAGATTTGCTTTCCCTCAGATTTCCTTACAACTGTTGCCTTCTCTGCAAGGCATCCCGTTGCAGCAAACTGCTCCTTGGATTGCTCTTTTGGAACATTTTGACTATAGGCTTTGTCACAGACAGAAAAAGAGCTGATGGAAAACAGACTCTAGAGGGAACAGATTGTGAATTTTGTTTACAGCATCCAATATTTGGATTTTTTTGTAAATAAAAAGAAGTTATTTTTTTCTATTGATTTGTGTCTGCTGTCTTCCATGTCTGAAATAGCTCCGGCCTGCTCCTACTGAATACCAAATTCGCTTTCATTAAAAAGGGACAAGGGCAGCGCTTTTCCAAGAAGAGCAGCGTTCGTCTGCTTTCCGATTGGAACACGCGGGGTTTTGAAAAGCCCTGCCTCGTGCCAGCCGAGTTTGACTGGCTGCACTCAGCTGCAGAGGAACCTCCCCAGCCAGAGCCAAAAATACTCACCCTCACACTGCTCGGGCTGCACACACACTCCAAAATCCAAAAAAGCACAACAGCAGCCCCACGCTCTTGCTGCCTTCCCAGTTTAAACCCCAGTACCAGAACTGGCATTGTCTTTGTGATGCCCATGGCTTGTGCATCATGAACCACCATGCTGGCAGTAACACGAGGGTCCTGATGCCCTGGAGATGTACTTGACCGGGGTTGAGGCCTTTGCTGTACAGTTTTGGTAGGGCTGGGGGGCAATGGGGTGCTGCTCCTTGGGTGTAATGGTGTAAAGGCAGAGCTACCTGTAGCAGACTGGTACTGCAGGCTGGGGAGATGCTGGGGAGCAGGGATGCACGTGCCTATGTGAGTCAGCTGCCAAACCAGGCCTGTTCTTCCCGCAGATTGAATGCGGACTCTCCTTCTCTTGCCCTACAATGCTGTCCTTGTCAGCAGAGGTATTTTCTGTTTGCTGTGTTTACAGGGGAGATGCCTCTGTAATGAAGACTAATTTCCTCAAAAGGCACTTCAAGGGAATGTAAAATACTAATTTACAATGCTTGTGGTGATACTTTTTCAACCAGGGTGCCTCAGACTGACCCAAATTTGAAAAACACTGGCTAAGACTCTGCAGTATGTAGCTCTTACTTGGCTCATTCATAGGCAGTGCTGGGTTTGGAAGGCTAACACCGGCTAAGCTGGAGCGTGAATGTGCTTATTGTAATGATGAGTGAACCTGTATTCCCCTGTAAAAACAAACAAACAAACAAGCTGCTGGGACTGCTAGTTTTTCCAGGCACAGGAGCAGCCCCTTGATGAATGCTGGGCGCCTTCTGCACAGTGCCTCTTTTGAAATCTGCTGGGCATGGGACAGGACCATCAGCCAACCTGGCTGGGAGAGGGGGATGCTCTCGGCATCCCTGCCTGTGCGGCATTGCCTTGACTCTCATGTTACTGGCAGGAAAAGGAGGGGGATGTGGTCTAACTTTTCCTCCTGTTAACTTGCTCAGTTATAAAATATTTTAGGCCATCTGATGAAGGTGGATGCGATGCCCAAAGACACAGATGGAAACTGTGGGATTTGAAACCATCTAAATCCAAATGCCTTCGCTTGTCTTTCAAAATCAAGCCTGAATATGGATGCTCTGACATTGGAGTGAGTTAATTCTGGTTTCTCTGCTTAAATTTGGGGGGATTTTTTTTGAGAGATGAGCACCAGTTGAGTATTTGGAGCATTGTGAATCCTCGTTCCCAAACTGAAGAGTATGATGAGGGTGGAGCCAGCAGAATGCTGTGGTTTAGTAAGCTGTGTTGTTAAGGAGGGAGGAGTGTTCAGGACCATGGAAGAGGGAGGGCAAAAGCAAGGTCATAGAATCATAGAATCATTAAGGCTGGAAAAGACCTCCAGGTCTAGTCCAACCATCCCCCTATCACTTATATTACTCACTAAACCGTGTCCCTAAGTGCTTTATCCAACCTCTCCTTGAAGACCCTGAAGGACAGTGACTCTACTACCATATTGGGCAACCTGTTCCAATACCTAACCACTCTTTCTGAGAAGAAAGTTCTCCTCATTTCTAACCTGAACCTCCCCTGGTGCAACTTGTAGCCATTCCCTCTTGTCCTATCACTAGTCATCTGCAAGAAGAGGCTGGTCCCCAGCTCACCACAACATCCTTTCAGGTGGAAATCACTTATGCAACAATGCTGTGGAAAGCTGGAGGGCATGCTGATAGATTAAAGTAGAATGAGAGGAATGGCTTGAATCTTTAATTTGTGCTTGATCTGCTAAAATGTGTCTGATCAAGGAAGCTGTTGCTTGGGAAGATAAGTCATTTTGCAGTTTCTCTTGACCGCAGCAGCAGATTTTTATTATATCGTGCATAAAAAAAAAATAAATTCCTAGGAACCCCTGGAATGAAGCTGGGTGTAGGCTAAACCAACCCTATATCCTCTAGCAAATGTATCTGCAGTCCCCAGAAGTCAATAGATTAATAATGCTGAGTTCAGTATTATACAGTTGCTCTTGGAAACCCTCATGGAACCTCTGCTGATGTTTTTGTAGGCCAGTTTTGTGCATCTTGTTCCCAAGCATTTGTGTGAATCCGGTCATGCCTTCCTGGAACTGCCCCCATGTATCTGCCTCCTCCCTTTATTTATATGTTTTTAAGTAAAAGTCAGTGCAGATAGCCTTATGTGCTTAGGTAAAGCACAGTGTGTAGCTATGCACCGTGGTATTGCAGCCGACATAGCTTTGCAGCAATCCCCTAAATACCTGTAGAAGTGTGTCAGAAGCAACTCTGCATGTGGGACTCCAGTCCTCACGTAAAGGGCAGGAGCACAAAATCGAAACATGCACTTTAGAGAAGAAATACTAAGTCTTCAAAGGCTTTATAAAACATGAACAGACTCATCTCCTACACACCTACATAGCTTTAGGCTATTCAGAATGATTGTTTTGTGGATGCACAATTCCACCATTTCATGTAGCCGGTATTTCATCAGATATGCAATTCCAGTACACACCAGAAAATTTTCCTTGTGCATTGTTTTGGGCAAAAAACTATGTCCTAAATACACACCTAAATATTGTGTGTGGACCATGGGTATTCTCTGGGGTAAAAACATCCCTTAGACTCCTATAATGGCTTGGAGGGTGAATAGTATGCCTAAACGTACTTTGCCTTCTGTTGGGCTTGGGGTGAACAGCTTTCCTGGGTGAGCAACCCTCCCGATAATTAAGTTTGTCTTCCTGAAAATAGAGGAATCCGGAACAGCCAGTGCTTTCACAAAGTGGGATTATCTGTACCTAACCTGCACAGGCTTTCTTCTCTTCAGCTTGTCTTTTGTAGCATATAAAACAGAGCTGCTTCTAAAATCACAGGTAAAGACATGACAATAAACAGTGAATATGTTTTGGAGACATCTAGCTCATGCCAGTGTACCTGCCTGATTTCCTCTCTGCCATCTGAACAAAGGTGATGAGAGGTGCCAGGTAGGCCTTCCTGAGGGAGAGGAATGCAGCTCTGCAATGATTTTTCTCTCAGGGAATGTGTTCCTCATAGGAGGCGTGGTTGAAGAGCACTCTCGGGTTTGCAGTGGCAGCATGGCGTTCATCTAAACTGTGATTCCCTTGCTTTGGTCATTCCTTCAATCCAAGGCATCCATGAAATTCCTGCAGCACATTCTGAGGTGGAAAAGAAATGAAATCTTCCTGTAATCACAACTGTTCATCATCTAACTGTTGCTTTGAGGAATAAGTAAAGCCACAGTTATTATTTTTTTTTAATCTGTTGTTTTTGAGTAATTTCTTTCACTCTCACTTCTGCATTACTGTTCTATGCTTGCTTCTCTGATGCCTTCTCTTCTTGATTCTTGCAGCAGAAGCACCACATGTGCTTCAGACTATCAGTAATCCTGCTAGTCCCTGGTGTTGGAGAGCTGCTGACGTAAGGTCCATGCTAGGTCATTAGGTGAGGTTCAGCAGGGGGTGTGAAATGTCTCTGTGTAAACAGGGGTCCTGGGTGTCCGGCGAAATGCTCTTCAGAATTATTTCAAACCAAGTTCTCCACTAGCTTCTTACTGACAGAGGGAATTCTGAGAACAGTTACTTGGATTATCCAAAAAATTGCAGAATAACAGTTTAATTAATTGAACATTTGAATAACAATTGTGATTCAATGAGGGGGAAAAATGCAGTGCAAGGTACCTATTAAAAATGTCGGCATCCAAACCAGTAGAGAAGCTCTTCCTCAGCTCTAAGGCTTCCCTTTGGGTTGTTATATATTTTGCAAACCAGACACTTGGCTTTGGGCTAAATTCCCCTCCAGAGAAACATACACACCTCATGTCCCTCACCTCAGGCTTTCTTATTTTGGAAACAACAGATAGTTGTCTGCTTTGCGTCAGTGGTGTGAACCATGCCTTGACGGATTTATGTAACTGCTGTTTATAAGTAAAGCCATAAATGTCAGCCAGTGGTGGAAGTGAAACTGTGAGCTCAGGCCTTCCTTCTCACTAGCTGTGAACTGCTCTCTTGCCACTTCTATGGAACTGTAAAATTGAAATGCACATATTTATTTTTTTTTTACTGTTGAGTTTCCCAACATGCTTTTCATTTTGTCCCACCCCTCTTTCACCAATAATTTAAAATATTTAAGGCAGGATTTTCGAGCCTGCCAAACTCCTTCTGTGCCAGTGTGAGCTGAAGTCATTCTTGGTCCACTGTGGGGGCAGGCGGAGGCACTTGTTGCTGTGTGATAGGTGCTTGGGGAGCAGCATCTGCTTTCTTGCAGCCATCATGGCTCTTTACTTATGCCACATTTCATAAAGTTTAAAAAAAAAAAAAAAAATCACACGGGTTCTAAGAATCTGAAACCATCGAAATTTCACCTAAAAACCTAGACAGCTGCAGGTTGGTCTCCAGGGTCTTACCGATGGTGCGTGTCACCTGCCATCCTCTGACCCCAAGAAAAATATCTGTATTTTGTAGGTAAACGGGGAATACAGCACCTACCTTAAATCAAGCTATTGCCATCACTCATATGAAACCGGCCTGCTAGGCAGCAGAGCCTCTGCAGGGCTGGACTGGTAGCCATCCCAAAGGTAATCGAAGACAGAAGAAAGGGCTTCAGGTCTTGGTGAGGAGCTACATGCCACCTTTCCGTGAAATGCACTTCCAGTATTGGCTCAGCACTGAACACTATACATTTGTTTTCTGGAGTTTTGTGGGCAGTCATGATATTTGCTCTAGACCACTTGGATGTCACAGGTGCACATTATGTGCACAATACACATAGGAGTACTCTTTAAACTGTGCTCCTTGACTGATCAGAGCGTATTCTGCAGAAGCAGAACAAAGATGTCTCACAGATACTCTCTACTGCCAAGAACTTGCTCTTTGGACTCTGAAGATACGTGTGTGGGAGGCTTTCCTATCAGGTGACAATCTTCCTTCTTCCCAGAAATGACCTACCACAGCAGTGGAAACGTCTGTAAATGACAGGAAGCATCTGATGAAATTCTGGCCAATGTACCACTGCAAAATCTGGTGGGGCCAAGAGGAGAGTTATCCTTTCATTTTAGCAGGCTTTTGGATGCAGCAGTAGTAGTTACCTCAGTGCTCCAGGAGGCATGCAGGGAGCACACAATGCAGATTCGGTAGCTGAGCTTGACCCTAGCATTACTTGCTAGTTCTTTGTTGTCGAATGTTTGCTCTGTAATAGCAACCAAAGGGCATGACCAGGTTAGGACCCATTGTACCAGGCACTGTACAAACACCCCTGTGCAAGTCCCTTCCCTTAGAGCTTCTCCGGGTGGGGATTTCAATTAGCTTATTCTTTTCCTTTAGCTGTTTCACAGTAAGTCAACTCACTTTTTTAATGAAATGGGATATACACTGCAAAAAGTGTTTCCAAAGAGGTAATTTTCATGAAATCTCATGGAATTCTGTGAATTTGTTCACTTGCAAGGACTGTCATGTCAAAATCTCAGCTTGCCTTCATGCATAACTGAAACCACTTGCTCTCTTAAAAAGCCGCCAGCTTGATGTGGTACATTTTTGTCACTGAAATCACAACTTTTTCTCTATAGTCAATGTAAAACCAGGTGCATTTCTCCCCGCCCCATCCTATCCCATTTTGAATTGCAGTCACTTTAGGAGGTAGAATGAAACAACTGTGGAGTAATGTGCAGCAATGTTAAATTACTTCAGAGCCAGAAGTTGCAAACATGCTGAGGAAGCTGAACCTGTACTTTGCATCTCTTGAAACTGAGCTTCCCCAAAAAAGGCAAGCATTAACTCCATCCTGCTGGGCTACCTGGACGGTGAAGCCACCTCCCCAAAATGCTTGCAATGTCACAGTCCTAAACTGTCAGCTGGAAATCAGTTTCCTGGGATACACGGTCTCACTAAATATGTCAAATATATCAAAATGTGGTGTTCAGTAATATCTAGATATGCTAAGGAGTTTATAGGCAAAAACTGTTAGAAAGAGGGTTAAATGGTGGCAAGCCACTGTATATAAGGAGATTGAGGGGAGGGAACCCTAATAACAGCCCTTTCCATAATATGATAGAATAATTTGAAACTCAGCTGTGACCCTGTGATGATGGTGTTGCCCATGAGAGCCATGTACTGCGGATATGGGGTAGTCGGTGTTTTCATCATCATTCCCTGTTTCCAGGGTTTGTAGTTTGGCTGTAAAACACCCGTTAGAAATTCTGTGAATGCACTTACACCTTAAACCCACAAAAAGCAAGAAATTTGGAATTAGGGCTGGAAGTCTCCATCCTGCCCCTTTGCCAAGCTATTGCACCATTCTGTGCTGCCCATCAGGAGGGACCATGGCTTATGGATGACCTCCTCCATGCAACTCTTCAAGGTACAATTGCTGACTGATATGAGCTATTTATTTAATATATAATCCCCCCTCCCCCCCAAAAAAAGAAGGAAAAATAAAAGGACTAGTGTAGCGCATTGGTAAAAGCTTGGCTCATGTCTCTGCTGTTGTGACAAACTTTAGCGGACATTTTCCCTGAGAGCTTGGCAATAAACACAGGAACTTATTCAAATAAGAGCTTTATTTAGTCTCTGAAAGGCATATGGATTTCTAAATTAATCCATTTGTTAGGTACAGTTTAAACAGCATGCCAACAAAGACCAGAATTGTAACTTTAGTTGAAAAGTATTTCAAATATTGCTAATTTTGGTTATGCAATGCACAGAAGCATTCTTATTTTGAGAGGTTGGACTCAAACATATCTGTTTTGCGCCAGGAAATTTAGAGCCAGTTTCTCTTAGATATATTAAAGGCAAAAAAAGTCTAAAAAAAGCCAAACCTGTTGATTTCTTGGGAAGCAACTGCTTCACTAATCAGAGTTCTGGCCAGTCCACCACATGTCCTTCTCATGTTGATCTAAGCTGACCTTCCTGAAGACCAGTGATAGCTCATGGCTCAGAAGTGGTATGGGTTGATGTAAGATTTTTTCTTTGGGTAGATGAGAGTTAAAAGCACATGGTCCAGGGGAAGCCTCCTGCCCTGTCCCCTTGGGGCCAAAGGAGGCTTTCAATGGAGACTACAGCTTTCTTTTTTTTTTTTTATTTACTTCTGGTGACCCAAATCTTTTTGGTCAGAATCCATCCTCAGTGTCCACAGCCCGTGCAGGACATTGGCAAAAAAGAGCCTGGAATGAGCACGGATAGGCAAAGGGTCACCATGCAGTTGGCCTTGACCTGTGCAGTAGCTGTGGTGTGCACCTAATTTGCTGTACCTGTACCAGTGGAAAGGTGACTTATGAAATGTTTTTTAACAATAGAGCTGGATTATGCCAACTTTCTGCTTCTGAGGGAGAGCTGGATTTTTGGTGGAAGTGTAGGATGAAACCAGGCATTACTTCTTGGAAATACAGGATGTGGTGTTTCATACATTACTTACGACAGGACCTAAGGTGGCTATAGTTTCCAGGGAGGACTGCCTAAGCTCTTTGCTTTCATTGAACATATCAGAAACTCCACTTGCTCTTCATGCCTGGCCCACATTGCACTCCAGCAGCTGCCCTTGTTGACCACGGTTCCTTGGCACTCAGCTAGAGACTTAAAATAAACCAGACCCCCAGTCCTTACTGTATGCAGGGAGAGTGACCAAAGGAAACAGAAGCGGGCTGCCACATGGCAGGGTCTTAGTCACTATCGGGGGAGTAGCTCCTATCAGTAGTGGGGATGGTGAGTAAGTCAAGAGCTTGGTCAGGAAAGTATTTTTTGGATCTGGGAAAAAAAACTGAGAAGGAAGATGGGGACAGGAAGCATCTTAGTTTAGCACTCTTGAAAATGAAGCAAGGGGATTTGGAATGGGGAAAAATTGGTACCAAAACAGGGGATTTAATGATAATTGCACAAACCATTTTTTCTTACCTGCATTTGGGGCATATTATTCCATCTGAAACAGAACGAATCATTTTAAATGTCCTTTGGATTTTTTAAAAAAACAGGTCAATGTAGAAATAAAAAGTTGTGATTTCCAGAATAATAATTGTATTGTCTTTTGACATTCCCTAGTTTAAATAGTAATCTAGAGCTGTGTAGTAAATTTGTTTCAAAACAGCATTTTTTTCTGTCAGCAAGTACGCGTGTTTTTGAAGGTTGCTGCTTCTAATTGTGTGATTTAAAGGCAATTTAGCTAAGGCCCGATCAGTTGCAGTTCAGTGGCTTCTGTGTAAAAGCAAGTCCTCTTCGCTGGTTGTCTCATGCTTGAAGGAAGGAAGCACATGCCAATGAAGCTGGCTGGAGGGACTTCCTCTGTTCACCACCAAAATCTGCAGAGTTAGCATATTGTCTGCACAGTTAGCAAATACAGCCTTCTCTGCCTCCAAGGGAAGGAGTCCCAAGAGGACTCTGAGTAAAAACTCTTTGGGAAGTTCCTCTGCTGCTCTGTCACTTTCTATTCACCTTGAAAGCCATAAAATACAATTCAGCTCATACATCTAGGGGCAATTAGAAGCAAGTGTGTGTGTATGTTCCTCATTAATCTCTTATGGGCCAAACTTCCTCCTTAATTACCTCTCATATATTAATCCTATTTACTGTCTCAGTAATCTCCAGTGTCTTTCCTTTTTCCAGTAGGATGCCTGCATGGAACATCCTTTTTCCTTTTTGCTAAATCCAGTTTTTTTGACACTGGAATTTAATTTTGTGTGTCAAATGATTTCACCGTCACAGTGTGCCTTTCATTCATAAACCCTTGATTATCTATTTTTAAGGAAAAAACCCAAAAACTAACCCCAAATAAGAAAAATGTATCTCCAATAAATAATCTGGCACTGCTTCCATAAGGGAAAGTTAATCCTCACAGCCATTATTATGTCTTCAGATATTTTTCTCTGACATTTATTAATTTTTCATGAAAGGCAGGGGGATTTCTTTCCCCAGCAGACGCTTCCCGGCTTGTTTTACAGGCATCTAATTTTTGGCAATAATCCACAAAAGGATGCCTGTGTCTGAGCCCTGCCGTCACAAAGACTTCCTGGAGATTTTTAGCTTCCTAGCAAGAAATCATAGGGTCTGTGGAAGCATTTCCAGAAAAGTTCCTAAGGCTTTGGTCCCATCCTGCACAATGCTGCAGACCTGCTACTGACCAGCTTTTTCTCTGCTGATGAGCTGGGTGGTTTGGGGAGAACGCAGAAACCACATCAAACCCTGAGAGTACCTGTCATAGCTGCTGGATTGCTTAGCTCTTCACAGTGGTCCCAGCCTGTTTCTGGCAGTATCCGAGTCTGCTAGAGCACAGTGGGATGGGGAGGAGGTGAAGTGGGCCTTTATACAGGCTTTTTCTAGTGCTGGGAGGATGCTTGGTGCTATTACTGTGCAACTCCGAAATTGCCAGTCTGCATAATTCCCTTAGGAGAGAAAATGGGCTAGGAAGAGCCGGCAAGAGTAGTCTGCATCGTCCCCTTGCCCAAAGGCAGGATCAGCTGTCCTTAAACTCTTCCTTATTGCGCACTCACAGCCAGAGCAAACAAATATCTAACATATTTTCTTGTAGTAAACCCTTCCAGTGGGGTGGGAGAGAGTTGGTTCGTGTTATATCCTCTGCCCTTCCTGGCTGGTCAGGCAGCTGCGAGCAAATGTCCCTCACCTCCTCCCCTCCACCAGGCAGTCTCTGAAGCAGTTAGCATCTGGCTGTGAGGAGGGAGCTGTGCACGTGTGTGGCATTGCAGCACACACTGCCTTGAGCTCATTCTTGCCTGGGAGAAGAGGATGAGGTGATGCGAAATCCAAAAGCAGAGGATTGAGCAAGGGAGGCAAGGTCTGGGAAAGGCTGCAGGGATGAGGCTTGAACTGATAACATCAAGGTGGCTCATTCCTTGTCTGGGTTTTTGTTTTTTCCTTCGAACTATGTCAGAGAGAACTGGCATATTGGAGCTTAGTCTTGCAGTCTTCATGCACGCAGTTACTGGATATGGGTATGGTGGCTTTGCACCATATCCTGCTTTTGAAACTGCTTTTGTGTCTCCCCTACATGGCTTCCCCTATATTGTACTGTGGACCTCTTCTTAAGACCATAGATCCTCAGCTACATCCCCTATCTATTCCTGACTACTAGGTCCCCAAAACCAGCGTGATAAGTTCCCATGTCTTCCTTTCTCTCCCACTCCTTGCACTCCTATTTGTATTTCTGCCTTGAAATAATTTTTAGCTTCTTCTTGCCATCCCCACACTGTCTGACAAAGCTTGTCCTCCTGCTCTGTTGTCATGTCCCTCATAGTGTCTCCTGCTGTTTTTGGTGTGCTAGCAGCTAAGTGTTCCACTCCTTTATTTTTGGGGGCCACAGCTCTCCCAGGCAGAATTTGGGGTGCTTTGTTTTCATTTGTGTTTTTTTCCTTCACTTTTTCACCCTTGTTCTGTGTTTCAGTGTCGGTTGCTGAAGAAGGCTGCAAAGAATCAAAAATCATTAGGATCCTGTGAGCAACAAAAATTCAGGCTGCTACACTGAGGTGTGGGTGCAGTTTATGGGGTGCTGCTGGGATTCCCTTGGGACATGCATTTCACATTGCATTTCAACTCAGCTGAGCTGGGACCCCTCAATGAATTTTGTTTGATTAATCCTTAGATGCCTGAGCAGATGTCAGGACCTGGTATTTACTGGTTATTGTGTCCAGCTCTGAAGTCCTTGGTATGAGAAGGACATGGAACTCTTGAAGCAGGTCCAGAAGAGGGCCGTAAGGATGATCAGAGGTCTGGAGCACCTTTCCTATGAAGACAGGCTGAAAGAGTTGAAGTTGTTCAGCCTGGAGAAGAAAAGGCTCTGAGGAGACATTATAGCTGCCTTCTAGTACCTAAAGGGGTCTACAGGGAAGCTGGAGAGGGACTGTTTGTAAGGGCATGTAGTGACAGGACAAGGGGCAATAGTTTTGAACTAGAGCAGGATAGGTTTAGATTAGACATTAGGAAGACATTCTTTACTATGAAGGTGGTGGATCTCTGGAACAGGTTGCCCAGAGAGGTGGTGGAGGCCCCATCCTTTGAGGGGATGAAGGTCAGGCTTGATGAAGCTCTGTGCAACCTCATCTAGTTAAAGGTGTCCCTGCTTACTGTGGAGGGGATGGACTAGATGGCCTTTAAAGGTCCCTTCCAACCTAATGCATTCTATCATTCTATGATTTTTTGGAGCAGAATAGTTCATTTTTGGTATGCGCTATAATACAAGTTCGAGCTGTCATTCTCCTCACAGCCTTTGACTCCAAGAATGAATAGCCCACTACCTACTAAAAAAATGTAGGGCTGCAGAGTCCATGACCTGACAGAGCAGGACTGGAAACAGGATGGAAATTGTTGGAAGGACATCTCACTCCCATAAAAGCTCTTTTTAAGATCTGTGCACTCTTTGCAGATAGCCCTGGCTTTAGTAAAGGGAGAAGAAGACAGCATGAAGGAATAGCCAGATTTTTATTGATGCTGGTTTAATTTTGAGAGCATGTGCTGATCATGTGGAATCTGTAGTCTTACCCTTTTTCCTAACACCGGCTGTCTTCCAGCGTCCACTTTCCTTCAGCCTGGTTTGGATTTTACCTGAACTGTCCCTGTTCCCAGTCAGTCTCCACCTGTTAGCCTCTGGGGTCAGATTACCCTTTTGCCACTTTTAACTCCTCAGAGATTTGTTTTCATCTTTAGGCCTTGGCTGCAAACACTGCAGGTTGCACATAAATTATAATGAGAACCACAGAAGTTCGCTCAGGGCAACACAAATGCAAAATTCAATGGGACATGAAACACCAAAAACCCACACCAAAAAAAAAAGAGAAATCCCCTTGGGAGTTGCCCAATTGTCTGGAGTTTCTATCCATAAAGGATGGCTTAAATCCTCTGTTCCTTTTCAAGCTGATAACTCAGCAAAATCTATTAACGCTTTGCTGTACTTTGTATCAGGGAGTCTGAGCGCTAGAGCTTGTCACATCTGGAACTGCATGTGCTATCCAGCAAATTCCTTTCTTCACAGTGAAAACTGAGCTGAAAATTTCCCTTAGCCAGATGAGTGTACTGGAGAGTATGATATAATCCCAAGGTTTTACTGGTAAACTGATAATGGCAGTAGGTGGCATTGCATAGGAACACGTGAAAAACTAACTGAACATCACTAAGAGCTGTAAGTATAATCAGTGAGGAAGCTGAAAGGGAATCAGCACAAAAATGAAAGTTGCACCAAGGTCAACATTTGATTCTGTTAATTGAATTGCACATGGTTATAGAATCGCCTAAAAATAGCAAGTAAAACCAGCATGTTTATGAGATATTAGAATATTGCTAAAAGACATATCATTTTCTGAAAAGTGAGGAGAACTTAATAGTGGGAAAAATATATCTGTAGGGCTAAACCCAGTGAGTTACCATTGGCTTCAGTGGGACCTGGGCTTGTTTCTTGTCCTGTAATTGAAGCAATTAAAGCCAGTTGTGGTAACAGCACAGTGCCCTCAGCTTCCTCTGCTTCATCTTTGCCAGTGCTGGGCGTCCAGCCTTCCAGGGTGTGATTACTTGCAGACTCCTGTTTATTTCAGCCCCTCCAAGATGTCCTCAGTGTTTATTGAGACCAAAAAAAAAAAAAAAAGTCCTCAAGCAGCCCTGCATACCAGATCTCAGTGTGTTTGGTGCACAATTGTTTCTGTTTAGTTGCCACAATAGTTTTGTGTTCTTCTGGCCTGCAGAGTAGCATGCATTTAATTTCACCACTCCTGCCAACCATGAGTTGGCAGAATCTACAGGATCCCAATCCATGATCTAAAAACCTACTGAAGTCAATTGGTTTTGACTGTTGGTTACAAAGTAGGGTTGCTGGTGGTACTCCAGCTTTCACTCACGAGGTTCATGCAGTACGGAGTGCATACTCCTGTATGTGAGGTCAGAACATCTGGCATTTCTTCTGAGATTGTCGGGAAATAAAATCAAAGAAGTGTGTGAATCTGTGGACTTCTGGTGATAAATCGGGTGAGATACTGTCACCTGCCTCAGGTATGGATGTAAGGTTTGGATTTGGCTTGCCATCTCAAAATCTAAATCTTTACTTAGAGTTTATGTAAATATCTGAATCTTAACCATGCCACAAAAATTCCGTGTTAGGTCTCTTTCCTTGCGACCTTAAAACCCTTCCATGAGGAAAGGGAGAAAACAAAAAAGCAAGTAGATGTTGTATGCTTCCCTAGGATAGCCTTTTTAAACAGTAGCATTTCAAGGCTGGATTTTTCCAGTGATGTGCTCAGCTGCAGTACCTAAAGTTCCACATCCTGAGATGCTGAAATATAAAGCTGAAGACTGCTCGTATAGACATTATTTTTACTGGTTAAATCACTGTTTTTCCGCATTAATCACAGGGTAAAGATATCGGGCTTCAGTTCAGATTATGACAGTATCTAATGTCTTTTCCACATACAGCCTCAAATGAGGAGAAATCTTCCTCTCTCATTTTCATGGGAATTTTGTGAATTTCAGCATGTATTTTTTTCCAGCTGTAGTATTTTGCTTGCAATTGGAAATTGGCAGTTGAAGTATCACCTTTCCTTTGGAAAAGTTGCTAAAACTAAATCTTAGAAACATAAGTTAATTTCAAGTACTCAGGTTAGATAGTCTCTACACATAAAGTGGTGTCTTGTAATGCTCTGAAATCCTCTCTGGAGGTGTCAGCACCTGGATCTTGGCTTGTTTGCTCATATAGGAATCTTCTGCTACAAAGCTGAAACACAGAGCAGAATGGGCTGCATCTTTAGTCTAAGTTCATTTGAGGTAAACCTTTCCTGTGTAAATCTGTCTTCTGTCAAAAAATAGTCTGGTTAAAGTGGCCACCTGTTTTCCTTGGGAAGGAATGAATAAAAGCACCTACTGCTACATTCTCAGGGTTGACTTTTTATCCACAGGTCCAAAACTTTATCTGGTGGAGCAGGGTACGAAGGAAGATCATGGCCTGTATGATACACTATATACACTGTATGCACTAATGTTTCAGTTATAAAAAAAAGATTTTTACAAGCCCACAAAGAGTCACCTAGTAAAAATGAATACCCTTGTTTTACATTAGGCATCTTCCTTCCCCAGTGAATCTGAAAGCAAGAGATTTTTGATAGTTGGCCTTTTGTGTGCTCCCAGTGTGGGGTTTTCTCCTTTTCCAGCTCTTCTTGTCCCACAGCAGCAACTCAGCTTTGCCTTCTGTCCTTGCCTGAAGCCTGTGGCTAGGCTGAAAAAGAAGTGTTATTTCCTCCCACTTGCCAGGCTCTTTGGCTGGTCCAGCCTTGGCTCCCCATGGCTTTGAAGTCTTGCAGGTTTCAGATGTTGGTTGGTGCAGCTCACCATGAAGTGAGGTATTGCACTCAGAAGCAGGAGTCTCAGGCCAAAAGCAGTTCAATTCCTGAGCTGCTTGGTGCAAAGATCCAGTCTTTCATGAGGGTGAAACAGGATGTGTGCACTGCCACCATGGGAACTACACTTCCACCAAAGTGGTGGAAACCCAGGCTGAATTGAACAATGTGTCACCTCCAAAACTAGGCAGCAAAGGACCCAGTCCAGAGGTTCTGCTGAATAAGACATACTACCTGGTGACCAACTGATGGTTTTAAACACTGAGGTGATCCTGATAAGCATTAAAAGGTGATGGGCACTGAGAAGTAGAAGGAGGGCTTGGTTTAACTGGAGAAACTGGTCTGACTGCTTAGGAGGAGTGTGGTTTTCCTCTGGGTTTAAGCTGGACTATTTGGTTGCATTCAGCAGGGCAGATGCTCTCAAATGAACTCTGTCTTCATCTGAGAGGCAATAACTTTAAGTTGAGGGCTTCGAAGGTTGAGTGTCTTCTTGTCAATAAACCACATTCCCAACAAAGGGCACATTGACAAACTCCACTACCAAAGGTAGGAAAAATAACATCAAGTTTCCTATTTTATGGCTGTATTAGCACACAAACACTTTCCATCTATGACTTCTGCAGATGGCAGATATTTTTTGCTCATTCGGCGCAGCATGTATCTGCAGCACACACACACACATATATATATATATATATACAGCAGCTTTTATTCTCATTGGCCACATCTCTAATTGTTCCAGCTTCAAATTTGCTAAGCCCACACAGCACAGACACTCCAAACACTCTTTTGCTTTTTCCTGAGGTTTTGCTGAGTCTGCATACAGAGCAGAGAAATCTGACAGAATTTTGTCACCACCATCTGTAGCTGCTACATACAACATCAAAGTTAGCAAGTAATCATACCTATCAGTTTTCATTCTGATTGACACACACACACACACACACACACACAAATCCTGAACAGAGAGGTTTCGTTAAATATTTGAAGACTGTACATCACTTGTTTTTCTCCCTCTCAGTTTCCTCACTAAAGACCCGTTTACAATGAAAGTTACAATTTCATCAGTTACCCTCTGCAAGGACAATCAGCTATTTTTTCCACCTCCTTTTGCCTACATAAGAAAAAGAAACACCCAAATGGGCACTTCACTTGGCCCGTAAAGCTGGCCAGTCACATATTGTTTATTAATCCCTGTCCTGTTGCTGGCCTCTGTTTAAATATTCTGGAATTTTACATGATCAGCAACTTGGACAAGATCTAATGGACTCCAAAAGGATTATATTAAATGCTAGGAATAAGATAATGTCTCACTAAACAAACAAAGAAGACAATTTTAGGGACCTTTTGCTATGATATATAGCATCTTTGGCTCTTTGGGAATGAAAAGCAATCCCTAAATATAAGACTTTAAAAACAGATAATCTAAAACTCGAGAATAAACTCACCCCTCCTATTGGAAACAGAATCTGTCTTTACTCAAGCTGGAGAATTTTGTAAGTCATCTTCATTTTTTGAAAGAGACATCCTAGAATGGCTGGCAAATCTGGTGATTGGATGGAAAGAATTTCTGGATGTTCAGCCAGTCTGATCCATGTTTTGACATTTTATGCAAGGGAATAAAAACTGGTCGTGTCCCACTCCCCGCACCCCCCCGCCCCTGCCATTACTCCATGCTGCTATTACAAATCATTTCACAGGGATCTGGTTACACGCTCACAGAAAAGTCATCAATTCATTGGAAGAAGGTGAAGAGAGAAAACTGTTTCTGTTTATGCAAAACTTCTGGAGACATGGGGCAGGTGATCTGCTGTCTCATTATACAGCTTGCCATGGATCCAAGTCAGCAGTCCAGTTCTGCTCAGCAAAGATCTCACTAATGGCTGTGGCTGTTAGCCTGGAAGTCCAGGTAACACCTGACCTATCTCACTTGTCCCTAGAGGATCAAGAAAGTACAGCAGCCAGCTCAGGGAAAACGGATGTGTTGAACAGTCTAACTAAAAAAGTAGTAGAAAGACAACACAGGCCCTTCTAGAGACATTTCAGAAACTGCTTCTGTACGTGAGCTCTTAGGAAGTCTGATAGGTGAAAGACTTGGGGTGGGAGGACTGTTTTGTTTAAGTAGTACTTAATTGTTTTCTCACCTCTCAAAATACACACATTTGGGTGGTTGTTTGCTTTTTCATTTTTGGAAGCCTTCATATCAGTGGGACCCATGGTTCAACACGTGAACCTGAAATTTCTGGCACCGTCATGGTTACTCCTTCGACACCTTCTCTGCTAGCTTCTGATGTGCCTTGCTTCAGTGAGGCATGAAAAAAAAGCCCATCATGCACTTAATAAAGTGCACAGTGCCTTGGGGGGAAAAAATGTCTTTCTCAATTTGTTTTCACTGTGTGTTTTGAGGTGAAATTGTATGAGTTGGAGATAGATGATCCTGTCAGGCTCAAGACTGAGGCTCTTAGTCATAGCTTTAGTGTCACACCTGGTCCACAAAGAATAGCTTGGCCTGTTTTGGCAAAAAGGGGAATGTGGAGAAACAGACTGGGAAGCAGCAGATGTTCCTGAGTGCCAAACAGCCCTGGATCCTTCTTGCAGCTGAGGGAAAATCCACAATGTTGAGAGCATTCATTGGCAAGTTGGATACCTTGGGTGTACCACACCTTAGTCTCACCGGCACTGCCTGATGAATGCAATGGAGGGATGCAAACATTTGTACCTTCATTCTTCACTGCCTTGTGTGGTCTTCCTGCTCTGTGCTTGCAGGTCTCAGACCTTCATCAAGCCTGACCTTGAATATCTCCAGGGATGGGACCTCCACTACCTCTCTGGGCAATCTGCTCCAGTGTTTCACCACCCTCATATTGAAGAATTTTTTCCTAATACCCAACCTAAATTTGCCCTTTTCTAGTTTAAAACCATTACCCCTTGGCCTAATGCTATATGCCTTGTGAACTGTTCTTCCCCAGCTTTCAGGTATTGGAAAGCCATTATAAGGTCTCCTCAGAGCCTTCTCTTTTCCAGGTTGAACAAGCCCAACTCTCTCAGCCTATCTTCACAGAAAAGGTGCTCAATCCCTTTGACCATTTTTGTGGGCCTCCTCTGGATGTGCTCCAACAGGTTCATATCCTTCTTGTTATACTATCCATCACAGTGTAACCACACTAGCAGACACCCAGCCAAGTCCTCACACTAAAGGAGAGATTGCTAGTTAACAGAAAAAAAATGTTTTCATGTGTAGTTTCTTGAGTCAAAAGTTTTAAAGACCAACTCAACAAGGTTTTTCCGTTTTCACAAGTAACTTAAAAATAGCTATACTAAAACCTGAACACGAATTTTTTACAACATTAGTTTGGTTATTCCCATGGTCTACAAGGCCCCTGTCTGGGTCTAAACCTCTTAAAGTGACAAAAGCAGAAAGGCACTTGGATGTCTTTCATAGCCTGTGTTCGCTTACAGTGTTTTTTCCATCTGTTAATGAAAGGAATATGTGCCAATTTAGATAATTGAGGTAGTTTAGATAGGCTTTGCTTAAGGTAATCATATATTACATCCAAACATGCAATTCAACTGAGTTAGTAACATGACCTTTTATAGAAATATCAAGCTTTTTGTAGATATGGTTCTGATTAATTATAAAGCAAATATCAAATTAATATATCCATTTTTTTAAAGTGTTGGTTACTTGAAAAGAATGTCTAAGGTTAACTTAAGTAGACCAAAAAAGAGCAATAGAGAAAAAGTAATAAAGTCTTTCTTCATTACCATTCAGTTTTGGAGTTGTTTTAAAAAAAATATTGCCCAATCTTGGGAAGAGCTAACAAAGCAGCTGGAAAGGGTGTTAATGCTGAAGACCATCACTTCTTCCAGGCAGATCTGTATATTTTTTCTTCTCCAGAGGAATGTCAGTCTCTGACATCTCTTCTTCATCTGTTGCTGTTCTTTGTGCACTGCTGCAGAGTGTCTGCCTTCATCTCCACCCATCAGGCAGTTTGCTTGCCCTCAGGCTGAAGGACACCTGTAGGGTCTTCTGGAACAGCAGCCCAATGGAAGCCATATTGCCTTGTGCTCTTGTCTTGGGGCTCAGAACAGAGGAGGTGGCACCCCTTTAGAAGGGGTGGTGATAGGGCTGTGGATTGGGAATGGGAATGAAGGACTCCCAAGACCCATGGCCATCAACAAAATAATTGTGATGGAGAGATGGAATATGTGAGTCTGCAAGCTGGCCAGGTGTGGAGGGCAAGTCTCACAGCTAGTGCCAGCTGTGGGGGCCACGCTGACAGCAAGGCACTCCTGTAGCACTGCAGTAATGGTGTTGCGGAAGGGAGCTACCCTATGTAGTGGTGCCAGAGGAGCCATCCTGGAGTGGATCCGTCTTGACTCTACACCGTCAGCTACATGAGCAATGGCCATTGCTGCCATGCAACTCAAACAAGGCGAAGAACAAAGAGGATGAGTGTGATGAAAATGCACTTCATTAGGAGGATATGTTGCTGATTTCTCAGGATGAATGGCAATAGAGTCCTGGATGTAATTCACATGTCACCAGTGAGAAAATGAAGAGGACCATTAGCAACCGTATGTGTGAAGCTACACAATGTCTTAAATCATAGTATCTATCAACCCATCCCAAAATCCAAGTGCCTTGTGCTGAGCAGTGCTGACAGGCTCAGTTTTCAGCCTCTCCCAGTCCTGGCCAGACATGGAACAGCAAGAATTTGTTGTGATTTTGGCAGTCCTGGAATGGATCAGATCCATGTTGCTCCAATCCTAGAATGCATCATCTCCATCCAAGAGATACAACTGCCCATTGCAACGCTGTTCCTGGATGCATCCTTCTACTAATGGAAACATCAGCTGGAAACTCCTTCTCTTATTTACCACTTACTGCAGAGGACTTTGGTTGGGTGTGTGTCAGCATCAGGACACTGTGAGTTCAAGGGTTCTGCCTTACGTTGGCTGGAATGTGCTGCCTCTGCACCCTGTCATTTTTCAGGAAGGAGAAAGGTAGTTCTGATACTCTGGTGTTGTCAAAAAACAGCAGCATTTGTGTTATAGCAACACTTAAATGTCCTGCACCATTGGTCTGGAACTTCATTCCCCAACAACTGCAGGAAGTGATAGTATATTCGAAAAAAAAATAATTCTGTGTCAGAAACCACCCCCCCACCAGCTTCCAGAACAACAGCCAAAGCTTGTCCACACTTACATTGGGAGGTATGAGTCTACAGATAAATCTGTTTGGCAAAAGCCTTGTTGATGCATAAACAACCTTTTGTTAGCATCTTTCCTGGTGGGTGTTTCTTCTTAGACCATGGAGGTTATTACACCCTAGCACCTTTTAGAGAGTTACCTGATTCATTCTGCTTCACACAGTCTTTGCAAGGGATCCTAGAGTCAGTTTACTGATTGCTTGGAAGCAAGAACAAAAATGTAGAAATGCAGTCTCCCTTCCAATTATGTTGTCTTCCCACTGGGTTCCTGTGTACCTTCATGCAAGTTCTGTGTGTGCACAGGGAATACGAGTATGAGCAGGGATGCAAGTGACATTACTTGTTTTGCTGAAGGACTCTTCTTGCCAGTGGTGGGACTGCAATGGAGGTTCCTTGGCTGACTTCAGCGGAAAGCACATGGACTGGTGAGGCCATGACCATGGCATGCATTTGAGAGCAAGAGCCATGACAGGAACACTTACTGACACGCTGCCATAGACCTGCCATTACCTGCAGCGTGTCATGGCATTACTCACTGGCATCGCAGTGAAATGGAGGGAGAAGTTCCAAGCCCCTCAAACATTAGCAGGAACTGCAGTGTGCTGCTCCTGGCATTTCCAGTTATCTCTTTGAAGCCTGTGAAATCTCTTCCAACTAGCTGCAACAACTACTATGAGAATTGAAGTGTAATTCTGACACTGGGCTTCCTGACCAGTGTGACTCAAAAAATGTACACTGAGTAGAGCCACCGAGTAACGGCCTGTAGGATGTGATGTGCCAGTGGTGCCAAGTTCTTTGTGGACAGCTACCTGAGAGCTTTAGAAAGCCAGACTCAGCAGTTTTCCTGTCCCTGAAAGCAGTGTAGGAGAGAGCGCAGGACCTCTGGTTCTCTGTGTGGAAGCAGCCAGGAAGGGCTGGATCAACAGAGGTAATTACAGGGAATAAAAGCAACTGTGCGATTTTGTCTGACAAAGGGATGCATTGGATTTCCTTTATTTATACACACTTGCACCTCTCTGCTTTGTCTGCAGCCCTGGGTTTCTGTTCCTTTAATTCATACATTCTGCATTTGATTTGATACCGTGTAACTAACTTTACCTCTGGTTTTTGTTTTAGGAGGTTTGGGCCTGGTTTTGAAGGGGGGTCTACAGACTTCAACATGTTTGATGGCGTTTTCAAAAGCACTAAATGGTTTTGAAAAATCTACTGGGGGCTTGACAGTCTTGTCACTCAAATCCTATATGGGAATTTGGCCCTTCTATGACAAATGATACGCTATGTAATAAAAACCAGCATGTTAGTCTTTATTAAATTATAAGATAAATTACATGCTCTGGGAAAATGAGAACTTGGATTTTTCATTGTTGACCTCTATTCTTGATTAAAACGTGCAAAGTCAGAGAGCCTTCAGGCAAGGCTGCCCTCATTAGTCAGCTCAGTGGCAAAACAGTGGATTATTTAACAATAATCTGCCATCTCTCAGACTAATGTTTATCTGGTTTAGGGCAGAAGGCAAAGCTGAGGAGAATTGTAAGGAGAAGAATTGGAAGTGGAGGAGCTTCTGATTGCCTGTGAATGCAGAGGTCTGGTGAAGTTAGCTTTCAGCTGGCTAGACTGGCTGGGAAGAGCTGGGCTGGTCCCCCAGGTCAGTGTGGGTGGGCTGTGGGCACAGCCAGGGTTGCTCGCTCCAGGCAGCCCAGTGCTTTGTTTCCCTACCTAATTTACCCCTTATCCTGTGGTTCACCCAGCTGAACTGGATTGACCTGAAAGTTTGGCATCCAGTCACCCCTGTGCCTTCTCTAACCTATGAAGGGAAATAGGTATCCACAGAGGCAACATAATCCTTTCCAGGTGGGCAGGTGAGAGCAGGGAGAGGACACTGTGGTGGTTTGACCCTGGCTGGAGGCCAGACACCCACTAAAGTCACTCCATCACTCCCCTTTTCAGTTGGACAGGGGTGAAAATATATATTGAGAGGCTTAGGAGTCGAGATAAGGACAGGGAGAGATCATTCCACCATTAGCATCATCAGCAAAACAGACCCAACACAAAATAAAGGACAGAAACTCTGTAATTTATTACACTATACTACACACGCAGTGACACCAGAGTTGGATGATAAGTGTGACCAGATATTAAAGCACCTCTCCCTACCCCTCCCTTCTTAGGAGACTTTAGTCATGATTTCGCTCCCTTCTTCCCCCCCATTGTGGTACAAGGGAAGGGCAGGGACTGGGGTAATGGGGGTTTTGGTCAGTTCTGCAGGGTGAAACTGAACAGCACCAGGAGCTGTGGTCTCGGCCCCCATCTGCAGCACCCATCTGCAGACACCACTCCACAGTTTGTAATGGTGATTTGTAACTACTACAAGCATTTTAAAAGTGCCTATCTCTTCTTTTCCAAGTGCTTTACTATGAAAGTATGGTACAAGACAAATAAACCAGAAGTCTTCACATATGCCTCCTGTAGACATAAAATCAGCTAAACAGTACCTCATTTGTGAGGAATAAATGGCAGTCTGTGTCTTGCACTTGCTGTTCCCATAAACGAAATTTGTCTTGAAAGTGAACAGATGAAAGGTATTGCAGTTCAAACAAGTGGAATAAATTGCAAAGCCAAGGGGCTAACATAACATAGCATTGATGGCAAGTCACTTCATTTCATACTGCAGGGACTTCAGCTCCTGTGGCCACATTAATTGTGGCACCTCAGCAAAAGATGCAACCAGAGTCCAAGCTGTCCAGCATTTAGAGAACAAAACCTCAGCAGTTTATGTTGTCTCTGGCTGTCAGGTAATCAAAACGGATGCTAAAGAATAGTATAACCAGTGACTTCCGCTGCAAACTCAAATGGGCTGTTGTCATCTGACTACAGTCAGGCTTGTGGAGTGATTGAAGATATGGAGCATATTGCAAGAGCCTCAGCCAGACAGATGCAACAGCTAGACCTGTATCAATACAAAGAGTTTAAGAGTTCCAAAGCCAGCAAAATTGAAAGATATTTTCCCAGACTGATATGTGTTTGCAGAGGAACAGCAAGGGATACAGTAACAAGCCACATACGTAATTCTGATTTTAATAGTCCACCACACTTTCTGAAGGGCAACAGGTAAAACAACTGTTGCTGTTACAGTCCCACAACTTCTGTTCAGCATGTGAGCAGGTGGTTCCTCGCGTGAAGGCTACAGGCCAATCCCTGGCTGATATGTTGATCTCAGACCCTGGCCAGGAGTTTGGGTCATTCCTGTGAAGTTTGCTATTTTCTTTCAGACTTGTCAGAGTAAGTTTCTGTCAGGCCTTTGATTCAGGAGACAGTGTTGTGAAGAAGAACTGAAACATGCAAGGAGTGCAGTTCCCAGGTGAGCAATGGGCCCACTGACCACAGTGGGAAATACCACCCTCTGAGGTTTGCCAGAGCAGCCAGTGCTTGTCAGCTATTACTGTTCTCTGTGGTGGCACATACAAAAATAGAAATGACAGTCATATGGATAACTTGCATGGAGTGGCCTGGGGTTTCCTTCACCAGCCCATATATGCAGGAAGTTCTTGAGTCATGGTGACATAATTATTCTAATATTGATTTCATTTGGCATAGACATACCAGCAACATAAGTAGCTCAAATTTCTTCACTAGTTATGAGTCTATACAGCATCTAGTCAATAAAGATAATGAAAAAATTACAGTTTGATACAGTCTGCTGTTAAAGCTCTGGAAGAGTAAGCATCTAGGTGGAAAAGCAAGGTGTTTGAGGACTCTGGAGGCAGGACTGATGTCTACAGCCAAACTCAAATGGAAACAGTTTTATCCTTCAGACCAGAGCATGATATTGCATTTTACCTGAGTACCACTTCATACACTAACTAAAGAAAGAGAAACCAAATCTTACAAAAATCATCTTTTTTGCATTCCTTATAAAAACAATGACAAGTGAATACTTCAGTTTAAGAGTCAAGATGACATAATTATTTGTTTGATAGACTCTGATTCAGAGCTTGAGTAGAAATGAATCTCAGCAGGTAAGTCAGTAAAGGGAGATGTTTTAAAAGACTTCTGTGGAGCACAAAGAGTATAGTAGGGGAAATACTGTGGATATGTCAACTAGGAAAACCACGGCTGGTCTTTTCAGGTATTGTAACTAGCATTTTGCTACAGTGGAAGGGCTGTATGAGATTGAAAAGGCAAGACAGAACAGAATTAATTTTCATTATTTGTCCCAGCCTGTCACCATCAGCTCAGTTTCTGGCATGGTCCACTAGCTTTTGTTAAAGGTTCCAGTTTTTCATAGAAAAAAAAATAAAGAGATGGTCTTCCCTAGCAGTAGCTTCTTTCCTGAAGAGTGAGATGCTTTGTCAGAGCACAACTGTTTTTGTTTCTCTTGGCCTCAATAGACCCTGATGGGATGGTGCCATCAGTGAGTCAGAAAGCTTGCAAAGATGTAGTTTGGAGTTAATGTACATGCTGTTTAATGTATGTGATACTATAATGCACTACATTTTTAAAAAAATGTTCTTACTTTCTGTAGTCTTCATGGGTGTGACTAAGATAATTTAATAGCTTGAATGGGGGTTTGTATGTCTATTCTACAATGTTGTGCAATATCCTGAAGAAGTCCCATCTTCTGTATGGCACAGCCTGCCTCTTCAACCCACAGCATAGCACTGTCTGAAAGAGATGATTGCCTGAGGGTAGGACAGGGCCTGTGCCAAAGAGGAAGAAGCTGGCCCAGAGAGTTCTTGCATGGTGCACTGGGGCTGGCGCCGATCCCGCAGCAGTAGACAGCAGTGGGAATGAAGCCGGAGTGCAGGATCCTGAGAACATACCCCGTGAATCCTGTCCAGGGGACCGACAACAGATCCTCCACAGCCAAACTCAACAGACCCTGGGACTGCAGATTGCCTTGACAACAGATAGATGTACATGTTTGCCCTCAGTCTGCAGTCTGGTCCCAGTCCTTGTCAAATCCCCAAAAATGCGGCCTTCTGCCAGCAAGCATTACTACTGTTTTATCTGGATTGAACCACGAGTATCGGACTTTCATCCAGACACTGGAGGCCACTCTGGAGTTACACTGGAATTACACCAATGTTACTGAGATCAGAGCCTGGCAGTGGGTGAACAAAACCAGAAATAGCTGCATATCATGAAAAGGAGATAAAGGAATTTATCATGAACTGCAATGTGACAGGAAAAGTAAAAAGGTTCATGAGGTTAGACAGACTTAAAATGTATTTTGCCTTTTATTTAAAGGCTTTTATGACTGGTATAACTTAATGCATAAAATATATATTTATTTGAATTTATTCTATGACCTGTTATATAGCTGTTATAAGAAAAGGGACCTCAAGCTTTCCAGAATAAAACCTGTATAAACCAAGGGTACACACTAGATTTTTTTTTTGGAAGAATGTTACAACATCAGTGTAATTTTTCTACTTTCCTGAAGGCGTACAGAGTAAAAAGATGGCATGGTGTTGCTAATGAGAAAGAGAGAGAGAGAGAGAGAGTAGAATCCACAAATTGAGTTCCTCAGAGCCTGTGTACTTCAAGCCAGGACAAAAAATAGTTGATTTATGTTTCTGCAAGGTAAATGCAAACAAAATACACAATGGTAAGGATTTCTCAGTTTAGCTTTAGGAATTTTAGAATAAGAAATCTTCCCCCAAGCAAAAATTAAAAAGAGGGCTAAAAGTAGGGTTTGAAGTTCATTTTGAGAAAGAAAAATTGCACATAGGAGGATAAGAGAAAGTTCTCAAAAGCAGAGAGACAGTTTTTGAAATTAATCCAAAAATAAGAACAGATTAGATTGTATTACTCCGCCAAAGGGACAAGTTCATTTGCTGTTGGACAAAGGACTCAATTCATTAAAAATTGCTTAGGTGGATACTGATATTTTTGATATTTCATCCTTTACACTGGAGTCAAGATGGTGATTTTCTACTTGATTTGAAAATGAAAAAGGTGCTTTTGTGGCTGCACAGAAGATATATGAGAAGGCCAAATTAGAACATAAAGCAAATAGCCTTTTTTATTGCATTAGCCTGCTTCAGACAGATACTCAGAGGATGTTCAGTGGCAGAGCTCGAGTGGGAATGGGTCTGGGCCAAAAATGGCTTTTTCTTATGTGCTCTCATCATTGAAAATCACTGTCTTTGCATTCATAAGCAAAAGAAAGAGGACTGTGAGAGTGAGTCCTACACCTGTTTGAAAATACCTCTCCCTTCCAGCATTGGTAGACTGGGAAGTTATTGCAGTAGGAACAGGAGGCAGTATCAAGTACATCCTGACTGTAAAACCTCTGCAGGCTTCATCTCGATTCGCTCTTGGACTGCTAAGCTGGATCTGCCAGTAAAGCTGTCTGCTAGGGAGAGTTCACCTGTGGCATGCAACTGTGAGCAGAACAGAGATCAGTGAGTGCCAGGGAGTGTGAGGTGTCGTTCTAGGGACAATGCTATGGGTCAAAGTACCTCCTGGGGAATGGAAAGCTCTCTGTAAATGCCCACCTCTGATATCTCCTGCCTTTTCTGATGGCCAGTAATTGTGTCAGTTGTGCCAAACCATGGTTTCCTTCCTCTTTCTCATTAGTGATGAAAATGGAAAGGAATATCAGGTGCTTTTCCTCCATTTGGGTATGTCCTGTTTAAAACCTTTATGGTTTTA
Source organism: Porphyrio hochstetteri (assembly GCA_020800305.1). NCBI lineage: Eukaryota > Metazoa > Chordata > Aves > Gruiformes > Rallidae > Porphyrio > Porphyrio hochstetteri. The sequence goes on from CM036907.1 coordinate 88,804,570, forward strand.
ACCTGGAGGACACGTCCACCTGATAAACCACATCGTTCACAGAGGTAGTTTTGATTATATTCTTTTTAACTGCAGACTCCCTGTATACCAGCCACCCCTCTGCCTTAGATTTTGAACTGCTTAGGACGGTGAATAATTTTTGAGCTAGATCCCCAACAGGACATGAGTCCAAATTGTAGGTCTTCGAAAGTAGTCCTCAGTTGTAAACTCACTGCAGGGACACACATTTCAAAGGTCTGTGGTTTCACCGTGTTCTCTAGATGTTGGAATGTATTTAGGATATGACATCTAGCAGGATCTACTAACAGACATGAGAGTCCCAGTCCAACTACAGATAACCAGTTCCCTCTCCTGATAGATACTCTCAGAACATGTCTACAGAGAAAGGCTTCCCATAAAATGCAAGGGGCAAATTTTGCAAAACTTTCAAAATCATGGAATTCAGCCAAAGTGAAAAAACAAGAACTAAAAAAACCCCCGAAAAACATTTTCAAAATATATTTAACAGATCAGCGACTGGAAAACTACCCATATGGTGAAAAAAACATCTGATGGTTAAAAAGCTAAGAAATTAGAAAATAATGTCAAATTTTCCAGTCAGTGTTCTTAAATTTCTCTAATGAGCAGTGTGTATTTGCTGATTGAGATTGCCTGTGAAGTAACAGAGATACCTTTCAGTTGCTAGAATAAATGTGTGATGAGACTTTGACAGCAAGATGTGGGGCTGAATGTGTATCCCTGCTCAGTGATGCTAGGAAGGTTTATGCAGTTCAGCCATTAAAATGGACTATTTGCCTGGTAAAAAAAACCTGTAATACCACAACTGATGTTCAAGTTCTAATATGCCAAGTGGAGTTACTGCTTGGTTCTTTTGGGTTTAGTGTCTCACATAGTGGAGATTAACCACCACTTCACAGGATGGTGGTCTTGTGATAGGGAAAACTGTAACTGAAAACTATGAAATACGAAAAATAAATGCTATCCAGCCAAGATCCAATATAACTTTAGAGTCAGCACCAGTTGGAAAGGACTAATTACCTTTATAGCCCTGTCGGTGCATTGAGCATCTTAGAAAGTCCTGGAGATTAATTTAGAACAGAAGATCCTCTGAGAGGTACTGACATTTTCTCTGTCTCAGCCCCACCCGTTGCACCAAAACTCAAACAGTGCCATTAATTTTATGCCTGGAAAATATTCTGGCTGTTCATGAGATCTGCAAGGATATTTTGTACTGAAGTAGTGATGAAGGATATGGACTGAAGTATTCAGAAAAAAATAAAAGAGAAAGATTGCAGTAAGTAAAATGTGCCCAAAGTTTTTGTGTTCTATCCATTAATTACTAAGTAATAACAACATCTGTGGTAAGGATGCATTATTTTTCCCAGTTTCCAGTGGCAGAGCTCAGATTTTTTCCTAATTCTCAGTGCTAACTTCTACGATTTCAGATTCTTAGATGCTGTACTGAAAAATAATGGCTGCAAGTTAGAGCACAGGAAGTTCTGCACCAACATGCGGAAGCAATTTTTCACAGTGAGGGTGACAGAGCCCTGGGACAGGCTGCCCAGGGAGGTGGTGGAGTCTCCTTCTCTGGAGATATTCAAAAGCCGTCTGGACGCCTACTTGTGCAACGTGTCCTAGGGAGCTGCTTTGGCAGGGGGTTTGGACCCAATGATCTCTCGAGGTCCCTTCCAACCCCTATGATTCTATGATCTATGAAATGAATTCTCAGGTCTTCTGGATCCACATTTCCTACTATGACAATTGCAGTCAAGAGAGGCTTTATCATGTGTGCCAACAGAAAGATGAAAGGTGTCTAAATGAAAGCTTTGTCCTCTTCTCTGCACAGTCTATTGGGGTGAAGAACACTCACTGAGTCCATTAGAGTCTCCTGTGTATTAGATCAACAGCTTTGATTGTTACATTTTTAATGTTTTTTTTCTTCTATGCAGTCCTGCTGAACCAGGTTGCTGCTTTGGGACGCAGGAGTTCCATCTGTTCTATGATAGGTAGTGCTACTTCTAGCAGTTTTGATAATTCAAGGGTGCTGGAGAAGTAAAGATCAACAAGTTTGTAAATTTTCTGTGTAGTTTTCTAAGAGAGTAACAGTACTAGATGAACTCTGTGCAGTGCAGGTTGAAGAAAAATGACACAGAGTCTAGAGACACTTTAGTTAGTGGGGGAATACCAGGTTTTTGGAAGATTCATCCCAGTGAAGAATTCAGGGTATGCAGTTCAGCTCCCAGGTGAGCTTCTCTTATCCAGGAGATTGGAATAGATGAACAGAATAATCATTCTTGGCTGAGGGATACATCAAGATGGAGTTAAATGGGATGACTGAAGAGCTGAAAGGAAATGAGCCTGCTGGGACATCTCAGTCTAACAACCAGCTATTAAATTGCTGCTCCATGCATATTTTGAGGCAGGGGTAAGTTTAAGATACCTGGAAATCATGCAGTGGTCCGATTGGCTGTCATTTCAAGCCTTTTATGTAGCTGGCAACTTGTGGAGCTGGATTATTCTAGGTAAAGCAAGATTATATATTCTTAGTAGTGAACATGGTTTCGTAATATTTTCTTCCTTGACACCCCTTCTCCCTCATGTTCTCAATCGATAATTTTGACTCACGTGGGTGTCTTCCAGCTCACTGGGTTTCTTTAAATTAATTACGTTGCTGGTTGTGCTAAAGCCAAAGCTCTTCACTACTCTGTGCATGATCTAATGCTGTTTAGCTGTTTAAATTTTGCACTGTGGTTTAAAGTTATCAAGCTGCATAATTACTTTCAGTGGCTTCCTTCGGTCTTTCAAAAATAGCATCATTTATATTTGCCAAACAAGTGAGGCGTGGTAAGGACTTGGTGACAAAGGGAAGGCTGAGTCAGTCTTACCCACTTAAGAGTAACATTAAAAATTGTTATATAAAGTAGATTCTCTAAAACTAGACCTCTGTCTCTGTGCTCAGAGACAGTAGGTGCTGAAAGAAATTTTCAATTCTGTTTTACATCAAAATAACCCCACAGATTGCTACAGAGTACTACTTTTCCTTTCACTCCTTTTCTACCCCATGTTAAATCTATAATGGTTAATCAGTTCTGTGCACAGCACATGTTCCCATCTCTCACCAGATTGGTATGTGTGAACTGGTGAGAAGGCTGGGAAATTCTCATTTGCTCTGTGCATGGAGATACTGTTTTACATATAATATTTGTCCTCCTCTGGATACTCACACCTCTGGAAAGAGCCTTCCTCACATCTCCATGCATTTTAATTCCCTGATGTTTCTTAAGCTGATTCTGGAAATCAAAGGCAGAGGAAAAAGTACAGGCATCTAGAGATGTGAGTAAGGATTTAGGCTGGTGCAATTGCCTTTCATGTCTCTGACTTCCTTATTGAATCCTAATGGAAGCTATTACTAGAAAGCTAAGGGGGGAAAGTCTACCTTAAAATGAATTAGATGTAGAACTTGGACCCACATAATACAGTTATGAGATCCCCTGGTGCTCCTGTACTTGATTTCTGCAATGTTTAAATAAACTTATGACAGTATCTGAAAACTGCAAATACGGCACCAGCTAAGAGGCAGCAGACCAAGGATAGAGTTTTCACATATCCTAGTGAACTTGATTCCTGCATTTGACATGTCTGTTATTCCAGACCTGAGACACTCCTTACAGCAAAAGCTGTGATTCTATAAGCAGCGCTATTTAAATCAAGATTAATTTTGCTTTTTTGTATTTGATCCAAGATCTGAACAGGAGGGGAGGGGGTAGGTGAAAGCTTCTAGAAACTCAAATGCCAAGTGGGTTATTATTCTATTTTTTTAAATGGATGCCAAATTCTTCCCTCACACAACCTCTCTGTACTGTTTTTTCTACACCATTGCTTGCAGTCTGTATATGTTATGGCAGAGATCCAGGTGACTTCAGTAAGAGCAGGCCCAAGAGGGAGAGGGTGGAGTGAAGGGTTACAAGTTCAACAAGAAGCAATTCAAATCAAATTGAATCATAGCATCTTAAAATAGTTATTTAACATAACCATGTTGTCTTAAATGAATCACCCTGAGTAATAATCCATTGATTCCCAGGCTGACTTTTTATTCCCTGCCTTCACGTGAGCTTTCATGTCTTAAAATCCGATACGTAAAGCACACAGGAAGTTTCAGCTGAATAGTGTCACTGAGAGAGTTTCGTGAAAAATGAGGGGAAAGACTATGCTGAAGCTGTAGAAAGAGGACCTTGCAGTAGATGCTGGAATAGAGAGCAAAATATATTCTTCCCTAAAAATACATCCCCCTAACATCTAGCCATCACAGAGGCCAGTTCATTGTCTGTCCATCTCTTTCATGAAAGGCAAGGTTCCCATAGGGTTCCTGCATTTACCATCTGCTGCCTTCCTTCATCCTCCATGGATAAATTAAATGCCTTTGCAAGAATAACCTGAACTGTCTGTTAAAGATAAGGGAAAAGTTTCACCACAGAAGAAAGGTAGGAGGAACATGTGTTGAATAGTATTAAACATTGTACCTGTTTCGGCTAATATATAAACCAGCCTCTATTTTTTTTTAAATTTTATATATAATAAGGGTTATGAATTTCTTATTTTATACCTTGTAAAATGACAAGCAATTCTGTTTTTGGAAGAAAGCCTTTCCAGTGAGCGGACTGGCTCTGCTAAGCTCTTGCTGTTCACAACGTTCCTTGTAGGTCAGTGGGTTGTGCTGCAGCAGCACCTCTTGCATAGGCTGTGCCTGCTGCTCACCAGAGAGGAGTACTTTCCCTCAGGGGGAGAACTGTGCCTTGTGTTCATTTACGTAGACACTTTTCTAGGGAAAACTTGAAAGCATGTCTCAGTTTGTTTTGTAATGCTTTCTTGTTTTGATGACAGGGACCGTATTCAGGTGACATGTAATATGTACCTAAATTAGACCTTCTGATACTTAAGTGAGACCCTGATATCTTTACGACTGTCAAAAAAGTCAAGTATTGGCATGTGTTCAACAGGAGATCTGAGCTGCTCACTGCTCTCTTGAACTTTAATGCCATGGCAGGCAGAGTGAATGGGCCTCATGAACCCAGTTGTCTTCTACAAGGACTGCTGGCTCTCATGCTTGGCTCTCATGTGCTGACTGCCTAAAGGAAAGCTGCTTTTTTTCTGACACTTTCAAGGTTTTGGACAACCAAAATGTTAAAGTTAATTCTGTGCTTTTTTCTGGAAGCAATATAGCAAGTGGACAAGGTTTGGGGTTAGACTGATGTGGGCTGCAACACTGTGACCTAGTCAACCTTTGCCAGTGTGGCTGTAGTGCTAATGTTCGTTCACAGTGACAGGGGAGATGGTGATGGTTGTGGCCATATTGCACTGATGTGATGTAGGGCAGGTTTTAGTAGAGGGTAGAGAGGTCCTAAAAATCTTCCAGGATCAATTACTTTCATGATCAATTACAGGATTGATTTCAGATGGCTTGGAGGGAGGAGAACAGAGAAGAATAAGAGGGTTGATGAGCCTCGTGTGTTTCTTTCAGATCAGCAGATGCAAAGCACGTGCTGTGAAAGGTCCAGTGTTAATGCTGGGCCAGAGGCAGGCAGAAAGGGAGAATGAAAAATTAACTAGAATTTGCAGAGAAACTGAGACCCTGCCCAATCTGATTTGCTGTAGGCTGAGAGTAGTAGTTCTTCTCTTCCAAGTCCTGTCCTTCCAAGCCTCCCCTGGTGTGCTAGGCAAGAGCCAGAGTAACAAATTTGCCTCTGGCAATGTGAGGTGTGAGCAATTGTGTCTGCTGCTTCTGTGATGTTCATTCTGAAGTTTATCATGGTAGAAGGACAATGTTCAATTTAGGTGGTGCTGGAACAGCTGCTAAGAAGGAATTAAAATTAAAAATCCATGAAAGTGCTCTGCACTCTGTCACTTTTTTCTTTTATTAAATATTCCTTCCTAGAATTTATTTTAATCTCTTTGCATTTTTACACACATGAATCTAAATAACACTTAGATAGTGTTTTCTAATCAAATGTTTAGGCTACTCTCTTGAATGGCACTGCCAATCATGAGTTGGTCTTGGAGTTCTTAGTATAAAAAGGGTCTTTGAGTTGGAGCAGACAGGTAATACATACCACTTCTATGCTCTTGTAACTGGCTTTTCATTAAGATCTAATTAAGAGCCTACTAATAGCAAGTCAGGAAAGCTGTTTTTACTTTGAAGTGAAAAAATAGAAAAGCCAAACTTCCCCATTACAGGACTTCAAACCTTATTAAAACCTTCTTCTGAAGTTAGTTTGAAGTCCTATAGGGCTGATAGATGGGGATCTCTGTTATCAGTTTACTTATTATTACTGAAGTATATTTAAAATATTTAACATTACAGAGTCACTCTTCCAATAGAGATATCAGAATGCATGCCTTAACTGTAAATTAGAGCTAAATCTTTTTTCAATTATTATAAAAAATAATACGATCGTAATGAACATGTGCTAAAAACTGGTTCTGATACTGTATCTGAAGACTTTTTTTCATGACTTGGACTCATTTATTATTTCATTTGTATTACTAATGCTAACTTTTTCTCAGAATCTGAACACGCATTTACTTCTGGTTTCCTGGAATTATTCCATCATTCTACAGAGCAATTTTTCTGTCAAGAAGCCATCAAGAGATGACCTATATTATGCGATTTAAATATAATTTTCATTAATATTCTAGAACTGTCATTGGTAATGCTAAGACCAAACAAATATCTTTTTTTACTTCTTTTTCATCTGTTTCTTAGAGTTTCCAGTGTTATTTTTCCCGCTGTTTTGGCTCTTGGTGAGGAAAAATAAATGAATCTCTTTTTCTCAAGTAAGCCTTTAGGGAATCCCGTAGTATATTTGGCAAGGGTTTAGGGGATTTGTTTTTATCCATGGATTTCTTGATCTCTTCACTTATAAACTCACCAAATTTGAAGTATTAAATCCTTGGGCAGGAGTTTTGCCAGAAAATGTCAATATTAATAAAGAGTGAAATGGGTACAGGAGCAAATTTATGAATTCTGCCAGTACCAGCAGCTATAATCTATGTTGCCAGGAGTGAGGAAATTAGGACATTATCAGTCCTAGAGACTTACAGAAAAGATGAGGAAAATATATACTCTCTCTCTGCCAGATTCCAGTGATGTCAAGTACCTGATTGCATGAAACCAATGTTTGCAGATTTTGATCCCTAGCATTGGGCTCACTTTTTCTTTTTTTTAATTTTTTTTCCAGAGGTTAAGTGTCCTGTGACTTCTAGTGGCTTTACACTGTAAACAGAAGTATTTATATGTCTCCATAGGGTTACATATTGTCCTGTTAAGGATGAGATGTAATAGTAAATGCTACCATTTGGTGATATTCTCCTGATGTGCTGGCTGCACATCTGTAACCTCATTTTGGTAGTTGCTAACACGGGCTGGGGTTCTGTGCATTTTTGTTAGTCAAAGCTTTTGTCTAGTGTGAGATCTGTTCTTTTTCAAAATTTCCTCTGCATATCTAGTTTGATCTAGCAGTGGAGAAAAGATTTTTTTTCAGCGGTTGCAACATATTTAACCTTAACATTGTAGCCAAAACAACCACAAAAAAGAAGCCTCAGAATAAAACCCACAGTGGCTTTGCTCAGCAGAGGTCTTTGGAGAAGGTTCAGGCCATCTGTTTGAGGTGATGGAGGCAGACAGATGGAGAATGACTTGGGTCTGGAGGACAACTCAGGACTGCTGCAATGCTTCTTGATCCACACTAACTGTGGTGACTGTACTTTGCAGCCCTGTATTCACAAAGGTGTCTTGGGCATTTTGCTTCTCTAGAAGTGCCTAGAAATGTCTTGGTTGGACAACTCAGCCAGAAGGGACAGCTTTTGGAAAGTTTAGTTTACAGGACTATGCATGTATTATCCATAAAACCAGTTGCTAGCTTAAAAAAGCCCAACTAAACAAAAAAAAATGTTGGCTATCACTAATTATATCCTTATTTTCCATGTGCCTGAGCATAGTTTCCAGGAGGATCTGCTCCATGGTCTTGCTGGGCACAGAGATGAGACTGACTGGCCTGTAGTTCCCCAGGGTTTCGTTTTTTTCTGCTTTTTAAAAATGGGGGTTATGTTTCCCCTTTTCCAGTCACCAGGAACTTCACCAGTCTTCCATGATTTCTAAAATATGATGGACAGTGGCTTGGCAACTTAATCCACCAGTTCCCTCAGGACCCATGGACACATCTCATGAGGTTCCATGGACTTGTATACCTTCAAGTTTCTTGGGTATTTTCAAACCTGACCTTCTACAGTAGATGGTTCTTTATTCTCCCAGTCCCTGCCTTAGCTTTCTGAGACTTTGTTGGCATGGCTGGGGCCCTTGCTGGTGAAGACTGAGGCAAAAATGTAGAGTATGTCCGCCTTCTCCGTATTCTGAGTAACCAGGTCTCCCATATGATTCTTGAGGGAGGACACATTTTCCCTTGTCTTCCTTTTATCACTGATGTGCCATAGAAGCTTTTCTCTTTTCTTGTTGTCCTTGATAGCCCTGGCCAGATTTCATTCTATCAGGGCTTTAGCTTTCCTAACTTGAACCATGGCTGCTTGGACAGTTTCTCTGTATTCCTCCCAGGCTACCTGCCCTTGCTCCCAGATCCTGTAGCCTTCCTTTTTGCATTTCAGTTTTTCCAGCAGCTCTTTTTTTATCCATATAGGCCTTCAGGAATTTTTTCCTGACTTCTTCTTTCTTGGGATGCATAGCTCCTGAGCCTGGAGGAGGTGATCCTTGAATACTATCCATGATGCATGGGATGACCCTTGTGCCATGTGAAAGAAAATTCATATAGATCTGATTTGGGCTCCAGAGAGTTTAGATTCTGTCAGAATATCATCCATTTACCTCCTGGATGTCCCTAGGTAGCACTTTTCCTGGTTAAGGCATTTGTTATATCCTTTGCACAGCACAGGAATCCTTTGTGATTTTGTACAGTCTGGGGGCCATGTTAAGTGCTGCAATAAGCGCTTGCTTTAGTGGGTCTGAATCTTGTTCCTTGGGATATGTTTAACTTTCACAGAAGTGACCAGAGAAGACTCCTTTTGTATAAGATGACAGCTTTGGCATGATCTCTCTGGTAGTCATTGCTCCCAGGATAACACAAGCGCTGTCTAAGGCACATCTAGTTCTGCCTCTATTTGTTAGTTGTGAAAGTTTCTCTTGCTAAGGTTTAGAAAAAAAAAAAAAACAAACTTTTTTTTGACTGGGAGATCTGGTTTTTGTTGGGTTTTTGTGTATTTTGTTTTGTTTTAAGAAAATTGTTTTCCATTGAAAAGTGGAGTAAGCGTCCAGGATCTCTGAGGTAAATGTTTTATTTAAGGAATTTACAGGTTCTTATGTCACTCTCTTGGCTGGAAAGTGCTGGTAGTGAAGCTGTTGTTTATTCTTTAGGAAGTCTGCAATTTTCTCTTTGTTTGTTTTTGTTTGCTGAGACAATAAAAGTCTGTGTAAGAGCCCCAGGCCAGCAAATTTGCGCAGGCAAAATCCATGAGCCAGTTCATACAGGCTGACTTGCGTATTTCCCTAGAATCTGCACTGATTTGTCAGCAGTCTGCACGGATCACTTGGTTTCTGACTAAGCTGTAGGAGCATTTAGATACGGAGTATGAAAGCAGAAGCTCAGGGATGTGATTCAAGCGGTGAATCTACGGGTAAGAAAAATTAAATGAATTGCTGAGTGTCCTGCATGCGTGGTTCTGCAGTCCAGGCTACAACGTGCTTTCATGGTATTTGTGCTACCTACATAGACACTAGCACAGTCAGGGAAGACATACAGACAAGTTAAAAATAGCATCTGGGAATTCACGGTAAGAGGTCTGTTTTATTTTTTTTATTTAAAAGAGCCTTTTTGTGATTATAAAACTACACGTTCTTAAAACTTCTTATGCTGCCTCAGTGGCTCTTTTCAATGTTTCCAGGAGCTTCAGTCAATGTATGTTGCACTTCTAAAAATGCAATGCAGTGCTGTTCATTTAGAGGAGGTTTAGGTTGGATATTAGGAGAAACTTCTTCACTGAAAGGGTTTTCAGTCATTGGAATAGGCTGCCCAGGGAACTGGTGGAGTCACCATGGAGGTGTAGGGGTGATGCTTATGGACATGGTTTAGTGGTGGGCTTGGCAGTGCTAGGTTAATGATTTGCCTTGATGATCTTAAAGCTCTTTTCCAACCTAAATGATTCTATGGCTCTGTGATTGCCATGCCTATGCATGTTTTATGGAGAAAAAGGTATAGATTTTTTAGAAGCAGTAATTGAAATAAAATATCGTAACTGAATAATATTCCTTTGCTAGAAATAAACAACTTGACAAGCAGAAATAGCTGTTGTTGTGGCAGGCACACAGGTCTATAGCTTATTGGAAATGCAGAAAATATTTATGAACTTTCTTGAGTAAAACTTTCAAGAATAGGTTAATCCTGTGTCGTTTCCAATTCATGCCTGATTTACTTCATGCAATGGAATTGTTTTGTATGCAGCTTGACAAATATGTCTAGTTTTCACCCATATATATGAGAGCCTAACTATATGACCTGACATCTGTCAATGTCAGAATAATATGCCAGTTCAGAAAATTAAAAAACTGCCTACAGCTCCTAAGTGTTGAGTTAGCAAAGGAGTACCTTGCACAAAGAAGCAGTGACCAAGCATAGAACTCTTTATGGTCCAGATTATTGTGTTGTTTTTTTTTTAATTTAATGCAATTTTATTTATTTATTTATTTATTTATTTGAATCCAAACTTTCTTATTTGATGTTATTTTCCTCACTGCTTTCTCTGTCTTGCTTCATAGCATTAAATTGGAGGATGGGAATGGTGGGTTGATCTACCAAGATCCTTTCAAGAGGAGAATGCTCATGCATATGGACTGTCAGATTAGCCTATCTGCCTGGAGAGAGAGGGCATGCTCTCCCAGTAGTCTGTGCTTCAGGAGCAGTAGTTTGCTTTCAGACTCTGCAGGGACATGAATAGAGTGACTTCACTGATGGGAAGACGGCCTCAGTCAATGGATAGAGTGTAACAAAACCAGAGACTCAGTATAGGATTGCTAGTCCTCAGTGCAGTGATTAACAGAAGGTCTACATCTGCCTCAACTGACTCTAGAAGTCAAGTATGGCAGAAGAAGGCCGAGTCATTCACCACTAGTCTGATTGTCCCTTTACATCTTTTTGTTGTTGTTGGTGGTTTTTTTTGGGGTTGTGTTTTTTTTTTTTCCCATGATAGACTTCAGCACTGGTAATGTGGAGCTCAGAGCAGCAGGGAGAACTAAGGGGAGAGTTGTGGGAGTGAGAACTGTGACCACAAAACTGTGCGCCGTAAGGACTCACACAGCTGAATTCATGAAGACTTTGGCAGGGGGAGTTGTAGCTTACTGATGTTATTTCTTTTTGCACTTTGAGAATTTAGCATTCAATTTCCTTAGCAACAGAATGTATGCAGCTGGGTGAGCACAGGTTGCTCTGCAGCCCCGTAAGTTTCTGAGGTCATGCCATAAAGCAGGTGTTGAATAAAATTTAAAAAAGATGTAGGCAGTGCAGATATGAAAATCAGGGGGTTGTTTCCCAACAGGTTTTGAATGCTTGAGAATGAGCAAAAGAAAGCAGAGGTGGAAAACTTCTCTGCAGACTTCCCTGTTTCCACTGACATCAGGAAAGATTTGCCCTTGAGACATTATCCTGTTGTGGAAAAATGTCATTACTTCAGGATCATGTTGGTGCCAATTTGCTGTTCAGCTTAGCTGAACAGGATTTGATTTTAATTTTTTTTTTTTTTTAATATGTGTGTAGGGTATTTATCATAAAGCATTTGTAGCTTCCTTCCTTGAAGTTTATTTTAGGCCGTGACTCAGACACTATAAACACTGGTACTTGTATTGTTCCTGCATAGTCTGTCTGCTGCACCAACCTGTATTTAAACTGTCTTAATGAATAACTTGCTGCTGTCATGGGAAGCTGAATGCTCCATCCAGTTCACAGTGCAGAAGTAGGAAAAATAAACAACATTGGTGCAAATTTTTGCTATGCTCCTCTGGCAGTAGATTGTCATTTGGGAATGATATGGCAGCTACTTTCCTTGAAAGAAGAACAATACTTGGTTGGCCTGAGAGATGTTCCACCTCTGTGGTGGGAAACAGGTCTCCTGAGATCTTGCCCATCATTGAGTAAGGAAATATATGCAGATACAAATATCTAGAAGACTTGGTGGTGTATGTTCCTTTCTATTTATTCCTCTCCTGTAGGGGATTTCTGTCTTGAGAACAAATATCTCAGAGCCACAGGAAAAGCTGTTGTCTCAAAAGTGTTGTGGTGACAATATAACTTTATCACAGACTGGTGAGGAGTTGGTCTTTTTTGATGCACTGCTGCTACCTCTCCTCTGACACTTTCTGAGACAATGACCTGAAGGAAAAGCTTCAGCTGACTGATGAGAGAAGAGGTGGTACCTTGCTAGCTTGGGTCTCATGCTTATGAAGGAGAAACTATCAGAGGACATCCACCAGCTAGAGCCTTGAGCACTGTCACAAAGAGTTCCCTCAAGCGCTACCATTTTACCAGAAACTAATGTGTTCTCTCAAGCAAGATTAGGGTATGTAGGAAGGAACTATGAAGAATTAATGGAGCTGAGGCTTACGTGCCAGTTTTTCCTCCTGGGTCATGGCAAGCAACAGCTTTTATTGCCGTTTGCCTTGCAGAGATGATCAGGGAACTGAAAGCTGATGGCAGCAGCAGGAAGAAGTGAAGGCTGTGGTTATGTGTGACCTCTCAGAATACTAGGTATAGTAGCCATAGAGCTGGTGTCCCCATCATAGTAGTCATGCTGTTTAATAGAGTTTATACATATACTGGAGATGACATCTTGCCCCTGAATGGGTAACACAGTGACTTCATTAGCATAGCTTCTTGCTGCTTGCTGATGCACTGCTGCTATGCTATTATCCAAGTATTTTACCTCATAGAGCTGTTGCATGTTACATGACACTATTGTCCTTTTGCATTATTTTACTATTCTCCTTTTGAATCATTTTAAAGATGGATGCACAAGATTTCTATCTGTACATGTGTTTCTTTGCCTTTTAGTTTGGTAGTTGTCTTGTTGCCAAGGGGATATCTTAACACTATGCTGCTTTGCCAGTGCATGATTCTCTGATTGATTCATTGGGAAACTGCAAGCTCAACTTGCTGTATCATTTGTACAACTAACAATCACAGTCTAAAAATAAACTGGTTCCTGAGAGATTGAGGTCACCCTTTAGAGTGGTTGCCTCTTTCCACCTGGATCGAAAGTGCTTAGAGAGATGTTCCAAGTAAAAATTAACAGTAATTGAGCAACAGAGTTTCCATTTCAGCACAGCAGATAGAGTTACTAAAACAGACATACAGAGCTCATTAGCAAAATAAAAGGCCTTGACATACTCTGTCACAAGGCGGTGAAATCTCTCTGCAGCGAGCTCTGCCAACTGGGGTTCAGTTGCGAGGGAGTGCTGCCAGTGTATCTGAAGGAGTCTGCTTCTTGACGGGTGTGCTCAGGGAAGGATTCTTGCTGGCAGATGCCCTCGCAGGGGTGTGCTGAATTTGTGTACTCTCCAGTCCCTAGCTCTTTTACCTCTCAAGCAGTTTAACCCCATGTGTTTTTCTGGCTGTTCTAAGTCCGCAGAACAAGTTACTGGTTGTCTGCAACTGAGAGGCCCTGAAGATATTTCATATTCACAAAATCTAGTGTGACAAGGAACGAGTTTAGTACAATTGATGAATTTAAGCAAATAAGAGGTTTTCTTTACCTCCCTTTTCCTTTTATTTTTTTTTTCCCTCCTGCATAGTCCCCTGTTAACAGTTTAGCTAACTGACACAGGCTTAGGGGATATATGAGGAATGATCTAACTTCTGGCTGCTACTAACAGATCATGAAGTATGATACAAGCTTATCTGAACCATCAAGAGAAAGCATTTGTCCTTACACCATATATTTCCCATTCACATGGGCTCCATAGTAATAGCAGCAGGCTCTCTTGCTACTCTCCCACTGTTTATTTTCCTTTGCTTGATAACAGAAATAGTGTTTCACACTATGCACTCCTGATGAAAAGCTGAGTGGGAAAATTGCCCTTTCTCTTTGAATAGTGCCTTCTGTTTCACATCTAACAATTATAAGCTACAGAAATCAGGACTGTTAAATAGTCTGATGGTCAGCATGAAGGAATGAAGTACTGAGGAGACTGAATGGAAATGAAGGCAAAGCAGGCAGAAACGCAACAGCAACAGCAACAATAGCAAGGAATCTTGAGTTCTGCATTGTCTGATACCAAATATGGCCTCCCTGCAAATATCTATGGTATCTGAGGCTTGTCAGAGTTTGCCACACGTAGTCATACCTTTCTACGAATGAGATTTCATATTTTGTTTTATTTAAATGTTTAGTTAAAGGATAAAATTTGGTTTCTTGCCTTAAATCACTTTTACTGCTGATACACTCCTTTTCTGCAAATTAGGAAACCTAACTGGATGAATGGGTTTTGGTCATGATTTCAAATATTCAGGCTCTGTTTTTATTGGTATTGAAAATTTTACTATGTATGCAAGGCTATTTTATGTGTTTTTGTATGTATTAAAAAAATGCTTTTATGGTTTGGGAACATAAAACTCCATGAACTCAATGAACAGTTAAATTGCAATAGGCAGTGTTTCCTAACATATTTAGAGTATGAACTATATTTTTCTTTTATGAACTTCTAATAAGAAATTGCTTTTTGAGGTGTGTAGGGCATCAATTATAAAAAGGAAAAAAAAATTAAAAATCTAGGACATCACTGGTTTTGAAAATAATCATGTAGTAATTGCTAGCACACCCGATTTCTCTTTCATGTCCCAGCAGCATCAGTTGAAAATTGAACATTGCTACCCATTGTGGGAACTTTGAAATGTACACAAGACATATAATCTATAAGTGATTTCTAGAAAAGTATAAATTACCATTTCCCAGAATTATTGTAGAATTTGTCTTGTATGCATTATAGAATTACCACACTGAGCAGAAACTGCTCATTTGACCTTGGTTAGCTTCTGCTATACTGGATGTGAGTACCAGATCAAGTAATCGTGTATTCAAGGCCTGTTTTTAAAGCAGTTTTTGTTGTGTTATGTGTCCATCTCCTGCTCACAGGTCACAGCCCCAAGTCTTTTCTAGTCTGTTTTGGGACCTTTTTTGATGGATCCCTGGTATAATAATGTACAGCAAGCTCTGGGTCCATTTACCTTAAATTATGCACTGCACTATGGTAGCCTTCAAGGTCCTCTTCTGAACTTGCTCCAACAGCTCCATGTCTTTCTTGTACTGGGGATACCAGAGCTGGATTCAGTACTCTAAGTGGAGTCTCACCAGAACAGAGTAGAGGGGCAGAATCACCTCCTTTGACCTGCTGGTCACACTACTTTTGACGCAGCCCAGGACACAGTTGGCATTCTGGGCTGCAAGCACACATTGCTGGCTCATATTTTCATGAGCCAACACCCCCAGGTTCTTCTCGACAGGGCTGCTCTCAATCCATTCTCCACCCAGCCTGTAGTTGTGCTTGGGATTACATTGATCCATATTCAAGACTTTGTACTTGGCCTTGTTGAATTTCATGCAGTTCTCACAGGCCCATCTCAAGCCTGTCAAGATCCCTCTGGATGCTATCCCTTCCCTCCAGTGTGTTAACTGCCCAATGCAGCTTGGTGTCATTGGCAGATTTGCTGAGGATGCACTTGATCCCACTTCAATAGCACTGTCCATGTTGCCGCCAAAGATGCTGAACAGTGCCAATCCCAATATCAATCCCTGAGGAATGCCACTTGTCACTGAGTTGCACTTGGACATTGACCCGTTGACCACAACAATTCCTTACCTACTGAGTGGTCCATCCATCAAATCCATGTCTCTCCAACGTAGATACAAGGATGTCATGCAGAACAGTGTCAAATGCTTTGCACGAGTCCGGGTAGATGATATCAGTTGCACCATGTTCCTGTAACATGATTTAAATATTCCCTACTGTCATTTTATAAAGGCTGTGATCTAGTTGTGTGCTGTAGCAAAACTGCAAGTTTTTCAATATTTAACAAAACTTTTATATGTTCATTTAGAGCTTAAGATATGCTGTGCAAAGAGAAGTGGTTGAATTAATACAAGATTTTTAAAATATGCAGAGAACACAGCACAGCTGTGCTAGAAAGATAACCTTTGTCACTTGTGCATTTTTCCAGCTGGACAGCTAATTCCTTGCCCTGAGATTGAATAATTTTAGAGGTCATATAAAACCTAACAACCTGAAGGTGTATGGAATTGATAGGGTAACTGTTAAAAAATGCAGATAATCTCTATATGGGCCTTTTTTGCATTTCAGTGTGTGGTACTTGCGATCATATGTCTTAGTTGAGCAATGTAGATATGAGTCAACACAAAACTTTGTGCTAATTTTCCTTGGATCTTTTTTTTCCTCCCAGTTTTTCTTTCCCTACCTAGCTCCACCTTTCCACTGAATATTTGCTTTCCACTCGTGGTAATAAAATGCTATTTTCTAATGGACATGAAAACAATGTCTAGAGTATTATATGCTGCTCTTATACCAGACCTCTTCTGATTTTGCTGTCAAAATGTGATGCATATGTTACATGGAAAATAAAACTACTGTCCTCCTCAGGATCCTCTTCCCTAGAATATCTCTGTTATTTTGTCCATGTGACTAATTCAAAAAGAATGGTATCCCTCTAAAGCTTTATTCTGAAGAATCTCAGACTATAGGGTTATCTATTCTAGATAGATACTTTAAACTGCCTTAGAAAGCCATCTGCACATGCAAGTACTGTAATATGAATTATGCACTATATTCTGACTCAAGTGGAGGAAGTAATATTAATTCCTATTAATGAAATACACCCAGGCATTTATAGAGGTAGCTTCATAAGCTGCAATTTGCATCTAGACATAATTTTTCAAATACATGTTTTTGGAGTCACATATACTATAGATAATGCAATGAGGATATAATTTGTCCCTATTGTCATTCTGTAATTGTAGTTCCATGGGACTAGGGCACTCTGTCCTTCATATCCTGTTACTTTGATGCAATCTGAACTATTTAATTTGGTTCTGAATAGTTTTTCATCGGTGTATGGAAAATATGCATGCTTATTCACTGTAGGTTGAGCTCAGGTATGAGTTGCAAGTGTTGGTACATGTTAGCATAATTGTTTTGATGTTGCTTTTCCTAGTAATACATATTGAAACTCTTGATAAAGCGTATTGAATGTTGATGAGTTAAAGCTGTTAGAAAGGTGTTTACTGGAATCTGACAGATGGAAGAAAAATGCCAACCAAGTACGAATTTGTATAATTTGTTTGGTTTTGTTTTCTTCCTTTCATTTCAAAGCAATTTCCTATCTATAATTGCTTTTCACTTGCAGCTGATTTCCAATAAAACAATGTCATGAATTGGACTGTTGATGGATATATGACATCATCTCACTTTGTGCCTTCAGGGGAGAGTTTTATAATTTCTATGTTATCCAATTTTACTAAAACTTAACACTGCTAAAACAGCATTCTACACCAACTTTTCAGGTATAATTATTCTTTCCTGTCTATAGCAGATGATTATTCATGGCTGTGTTCAGTCTCTGAACACACACTACAGAGCCTGTTACTCCCACTGTAACAGTAATGTGTAGTTCAAACTATAACGTATCTTTCAGAAATCTATATAAACATCTGATAAACATGTACACTTCTTAATAAATACACATTCTGTCCTTTTAATTCAGTGGGCAGACTGATTATGTGGCATTTCTCAGTTTTAGATTAGGGTTTAAAATTACTGCGGTAAATCTGCTGCCAGATGTTTAATTTCTGCTTCGCAGAGCAAGCAGTTCATGTATAACTAATGATACCTAGGGTGGATTGAAAATAAGGGAAGAAGGTAGAAAGAACAGAAAACCTATTATTGCCCCCTTCAATGATATTATATTAAGTTTTAACATTGCTAGAGCTCTTATAATTTATGCAGAACTTATATGTATTGGGACGCAGAAATAAACAGGATGGGGATGGAGGGAACCTGTAGAGTCTTGAATTATCAACACCAAAACAATGTAACCACAGCCAATAAAGCCAGATCACAACTCCTTAGCAGGGAAAGTGAAAGTCAAAGGTGACAGTGTGGAAAAGGGGCTCTGTGAAGCCAAGAGATGATAAAGAGAGGCTGGGGTGTATAGCAGCGGGAAGAATGAAGACTCTTGAGGAAGGTGAGACTGTGGTGGGACAGAAGAGAGTCTCTATTAAGAACACACCCTTACCAGATCTAACAGTATGGCAGTCATACCTAAGCTGGTTTCTCAGAGTCCAGCTTCCTTTAAGCTGACAACAACCCCCCACGACCACCCCATCCATTAACCACAAAGGTGTTACAGCTAGAATAGATGACTTAGAAATTTAGTATAACTGAGAGAACTGAATACCAGCCCTTCCCTTGGTGCTATCATCTCAGAGAGCTGTGAATGTTCAGAATTTAGGTCAACACTGGGCAATATTTTCCATTTTGGGTAGAAGTCAACCATTGGGAATTAACAAGTTATTTTAATTTTCAAATTTGGAATTTGAATATTTGGATTCTCTTTCTGTTAAAGAAAATGCTGAGAGGAATTGAAGGAGCTTTTTAGGACGACTTCTCTCTGTGAGATACAACCAAAGAAGTAGTTTGCAATGCTTGTGGATCTGAAGGAAACAGAAGCAACTAGTGATTTGGGGTGAGGAAGGCTGGCGCCACAGAGAGGAATTGTGTGATGATTAGTGATGTGTCAAAGCAAAAAGGCTGCAGACAGCAGAGGCACAATCACCATGTTGGGTTGGTGGAAAACAGACTTGGCAAGAGTAAAGGGGAGAGGTGATAACTAGTGTAAACCGAAAGTCACAAACTGGTTACTCCTGAACACTTTAGCGTGGTAGGCCACAGGAGGTGATGTCCAAGGTCCTTTGACTCCTTGCCTAGGGCTTTGTGTTGTATTTTGAAGGTACATGAAAGGTTAGAGTTTATATTACTGAACTCAGTAAAGTCCTTGTGATGGTAGAATAAAATGGGAAACAACATAAAGTCCAGAACAAGTAGCAATCAATAACAAAATAAATGAAGAAGCGTGTGCATCTTTCTGGAAATCAGAACATATCATGGCAGTTACAGTATTAAAATGGGGCTTTTGCACATTTTAGTGCCCTGCCTCTCTGCTGCAGTTTGCAGGGAGCGGGAGTGTGATGAGGCTTCAGAAACAGAGACTAATTATCATGCCAGTGATTTCTATTTAATGTATTTAACTGAGTTTTACTAGGGAAAAAAGAAGTCTACTAAGTAACACACCCTAGTATGAGCAACTTCTCAAAAGTAGGTCAGCCAAGTTTACATTTCATGCCTTGACTGGTCCAGAAAACAAACAGGATGCTCCCTTAGTAGAGATGGAAGCAGATGATTTTAGGACCTAAAGCCACTTCAGGCTTTTTTCTGGACATTTATATAGAACTGTGTGACTACTTTCTTGATGTGTGTTCTTTATATTTATATGTAAATACTCTTTTCCTGATACTTTTAAGGGAAGAATTTCCATTTATGATGTTTTTAATAAAACCAAGAACAAAAAAATACATACTTCATATGGGGTGAGTAACTTATTTGGAACTATTCAGGCTGTTGGTCATACAGTGAAGGAGATTCCTACATCTTGCAGGATGATTTTTCAGTCTCTGATTCCCATTTCGCCTGTATTCAGCTTTTATTTTGTTTGAGTTTTTGCTTCCAAACTATAATTTCGTTAGCAATCTACTGACTGAATTTAAATGCCTTTGTCATCAAGGAATCCAAGTAAAACCGGTTTCCATTTATGCTGCTTTCTTGAAAAATTCTGTCAGTGGTGCCTTGTCTTTTGTTTGTCAGTGCATCAATCAGGCCCTCATTTTACATTGTATTGAGCCTATGTGTTTACAACAACCCATCAGCAGCAATCAAGGCTGTGAATGAATTTTGTATCTTTGTATTGATATGGGACTGGAAAGACAAAAGGAAGGAGACTGCAGCACAGGAGCCTCTCATTCAGTCAAAATAGCCTATACGGACCAGCTGCCAACATCCTGTCACTTTGGCTAAATTCACTCCAATGAAACTGCTGTTTTCTCACAACTCTGAGCAAAATGCTGAATTCAAAGACCATTCAATTTTGGGCAAATAAAGGTCTGGATCCTATTTATGTGGCTGGAAGCCTTCTCTTTCTGTGAGCAGGCTACTAGTAAAAGGAAAATGTGGTATTTGTAAACAGGACATTCAAATGTTTGGAGTCCTTTAAAGCATTTATAGCAGAATTTATGGACACAGGAGACTTGGCTAATGTAGTATAGCTGGTTTTCATAATGCAGTTGACAAGCTATGTGACTGAAAATCAAAGAATCTAAGTTTCTGCGATACAAGGCATAATATCCTTGCAATGATAAAAATGTGTTAAAAGCTAGGAAACTATGAAAAGTCAAAGCATTAGTGGGATCTTACAGAAATCTGTGCTGGGATCTGCAGTGCTCAGTGTCTTGGTAACTGGTCTGAATAGTGGCAAAGTGTCAAGATTTACTGATGACACCAAATGATTTAGAATAGTAAAGGCTGAGTGAAGAGTCACAGAAGCACCTTCTGACACCAAAGAATGAAATAAAGCTGAAGTTTGATCCAGTTAAAGTTAAAACAAGTTGGGAGGGAAAAATAATCTAAACCCTGAGTGCTCTGTGCTGGCTGCTGAGCCAGTCTGTATTGGTCTCTGGGAATAGGATCTTAGGCCAGAAATAGTCTACAAAAGCATTACTTCACTGCTTCCCAGGGACGTTAGGGGAAAAAACAAACAATGTTAGAAGAATCAGAAATTGGAGAACAAAATATTACATTAATTAGTTTTACTTATGAAATACTTTTTTTTTTTTATTTTGGGTTGTCTAGTTCAAAATTATCTGTTCTGTCTGGAAAAGAAAGATCTTTATTGGCTAGAAACAAGGATGGCCCAGAACTACATGTCTTCATCCTGGAGATTGATGAGAGAAGCCTTACAGGTGTAAGCACTATGTGGGAGATGAACCAAGAAAAACTGTTCAGGGTCTTACTAGAAAGCTAGGAAGCATTGAGGGAACTTGACAGGGGAGGTAGTACTCTGCTGACTGTGCAATAACTCTGCAGAACTCCTTACCATGGGACATTGTAGATATTATTTTGTGTCACAAATATGATCAAGGAAATTCATAGAAGAAAATCCATTTTGGCAAGTTAAATTCAAGGACACTGAAGAAACTTTTGTGCCAGAAAGCACTTGAAGCTGGAAGACAGTTCTGGTGGAGTGTGATATGCTTTCTAACCCTCAGTGTCTTTCTCAGACATCTGCAATAGGTCCCTTGGGCCTGACTTGGTATATGTGCAAGTAACGGTGAAAAGTAACAAGTTATTTCTTTGCTTAAGGACTTGCATTTTTGTAGCTTTCATTGCATTTTGTGATACAGCAAGACAAAGGAATCTTTGCCAATATGCGTTGGTCTTAGAACCAAAAGCATATGTTTTTTTGTTCTTGTCTGTCAATGAGAATGTACTTCAGCAGATGTAGGTGGCTTAGTGAGGAAAAATAAAGAAGCTGGGGGGAAGTGTGTGTGTGGAGAAGTCTTTTTGTGATGGTCTTTTTATCTTCATAAAATACTGGTTTTTCTTTTAAAAAAAATGAAGTAAGGTAATTGTTTCCCCATGTATTTTGCAAATGTTTCCCAGAATACTCTTTTAAAAACCTCTGGACATTCATGCCTTTCAGGTCCAAGAAGTTTAATTTGGCTTTGTTTTTAAAGACTTGGGGAAATGTGGAGAGAAGACTTATAGGTTAGTGTTATAAACCTGATGTCCCAGCTACCAAGTTTCTTTTCTGTTTCACTAGTCTGAGAGCAAATGGAACTGAAGGCGATCATGGAATAGAAAGAGATGCTTTGTCAAGCAATATAGAACTTTATACAGAAGAACCTCTTCCTTTATCCGGTGATAGCTCACATGAATAATCTGCATTAGAGCTGTGACCTATTGACTGAAGCAATAGCTAGCTTCTCCCACGTAATGCTTATCAAAGCAGTTGGGTTTAAGCTAATTTAACTTCCTTCCCCCTTCACTGTGCACTGTCATATGAAAGGGGAATAACAGATGACTGTGAATGAAGTGGTAGCTTGCAAGTAAATGTGAACTGGAAAAACTGGGAATGCGTGCAATTTGGGTATGTAACCCTGATTATTCACACACAAATGAGTAGTAAATGAATAGCCTACCCTAATAATAACTCATAGGAATGAACAGCTCTTCAGATGGTATGGCTTTTTATTCCACTGAGGAAAACCAGGAAGCCTTTATGTCTGGTACAAATATTTAAATAAAACAAGGGGGGAAATGGTCTATTTCTTTCTCAAACTTTTGGGCACTCTTTTTCAGGCAGATACTTCTAAAAGTAAAATCTTCAGTGTTTTAATCAGTGCAAAATTAGTCCTGCAGAAGATTAATTCTGTGGCTGCTTGTTGATACTGAATGGGTAAAAACAACAGCTACAAAAATGATGGCAGCAGCAGCTTACATTCAAATCTTGATCTGTCAAATTAGTGGCTCTTCAAGATTCCACAATTTTCTGGAATGTCCTTCCTATGAGACAGAAGATAAAAAACAGAGGGCCAGGATCTCTGGTCAACATCAGCAAGTGGTAATAACTACTCTTATGATCCCATAGTAAATACGTAGAGAATCAAGTTCAGACTTGGAGGGAGTTGATGTTAACTCCCACGGAAGTCTAGCCCAATCAATAAATCATTAAGGTTCTTCTCTGGGGCCTGTGAAATCTCAGTGTAGTTTTTGGTGGCAAGTTTGCAGCCGTCAAATTAATGTCCTGTATTATGTTCAGAGGAGGTTCAAAGTGATCTTTCCTGTTAGAAGTGTCTTACAAATGATCTTAGCATGCAATGAGGAAACAAGATGCTGAGAGTTCCAGAGATTATTCTTATGAAGTGACATGTGCAATGTTGAGCAAGGACTCTCTGCTTTCTTCATCATATTTAGGCTGGGAAGCAGAAATTGTGTTCACCATCTGCTTACAAAAAAATAGGTCAGATCTGCAAAAACATCTCAATGTAATGTATATTTCCAACTGTAAAGCATGTGCTTTACAGGATGTATAAATTGTTTAAGTCACTTCCGATCAATTACTAATAAGCTATCCTATACCTACGTGACACAAAGGGAATGAGAATCCAGAAATGTATTTCCATGTTAAAACTAGATAGTGACAATTAAAATGTGCATGTTGCCTGCTTGTTAGATCACAAGTCCAGAAGTGTATCTCCCATCTACATGAGTCTAAGCTGGTCCATTTCTTAGTGCTTTCCTTTGCTCTTCTACCTGGTAGTTGTTCTCTGATGGTGCCCCGCTGAAACATCTGGTGTTTCATTTCCAGGCCTTATTCATTAGATTCTTTCTGATAATTTCCAGTCATCAGAGCAAATCATGAACTTGCACCTTAGTGACAGAGATTTGTTAAAACAGATTTTCTGTTGAGTGTGAGATCTGCATCCAGATGGTCAGATGATGAGTGTCTTGGGAGCATTTATCTACAGCTTAAAATTTCATCACATTAGTTTTACCCATGTGTTACCTCATGCACACTACAAATGCAGAGCTCATTAATGCTCATGTGTTTTGCTCTAGAGCTCGATAATTTCAAATCCACTTCAGTTCTGAACAACCAAGAAAACTTGGTAGCAGTTGTTTTCTCTTTTTTTTTTTTTGTATGTTGGGGTTTTTTGTTTGTTTCATTTTCTTTTTTTTTCCTGTTGAGTGTTCTTTAGCTGTTACATTCATATTATTTAACAGATGAAGAAAAGAGCCCCCCCCAAGCTCTTGCAAAGTCCTTATAATCTAGAGGATGACAAAAATGGCAAAATCTTTTCCAAAGACTTCTGATTCTGGGTAAGGAACATCTCTGTTGCCACCAATAATTTAAATTACTGTTTGGGGTTTTTTTCTATTTTTTCTTTTTTTTTAATCAATATACTTTTGTAGTGTACCTCTTTTGTAAGAAAGACCTTTCTTTTATATTACTTTCCTTGAAATGTGTTATGGAGATGACATCCTTGATAAGTGTTTTGGGGATATTGTCAGCCAAAGACTAAAATAAAGGAAAGAGCCTGAATGCAAACCAGCTACAAAACACTTTTCTGCTCTTTTTTTTTTTTTTTTTTTTTTTGTGTGTGTGTGTTCTTTTTTCAAGCAAGGAAAAATATTGTCCTTACGCATTCAGCCAGTGTCAGGTAATCTGCACTGATGGTTCCAAGCATTTCCAAGGCTATTCTCATCAGGACTGGCAACTTCAGTATCAGTGTGTAGAGAAACATTACAGTTGTCAAAACAACCTTCCTTGTGGCTAATGTACTCCAGCACTAACATCACTTACGCTTTGAACATCTATGGTAAGAGAACAAATAAGTTATGAGGTTATTGTCTTCTGCCACTTGTAATTTAGACTACATGGTTAATCAGACTGGTGAATAGTAAAAAAGTAATTTGGGAAAGAAATTGTCAGCTGAGTTGGGGAATCATCTGGTGTCATAACATCAATGTTAAAGAACTTTTTAAAAAAAGAGAATTATTTAGGTATTATCCACTGTCCAAAAAGAACACACAAGAACAAACTCCTTTAAAGTACCAGCATAACTTTATATATCCAGTGGTTAGTTTGCTCTGGATAACCTGTCATTGTAGGATGCATTGATATAATTGATTTTATCGTCTCCCAACACCATTGTAGATCTATTACAAAAACACTGGGATTCAAAGGGAGAAGATCTTCCAGATAGAAGCTATTAATTTAAAACTTTTTTCACCAAAAACTTTATTAACAGAGCAATGGAGCAGAAATTATCATACTATCCTTACATGATCAATTATCTCACTGTTCTTCATAAAAATCTTGATGCATTTGTGGCCTTTGAAAATGAAAGAGACTCTAGTCAACATGGAATATATCTGCATTTGAGAACTGCTTCTTGCATTATATGTGATCTCTTTAATAAAAGTCAGAACAAGTCTGTCCAGTTTTTTTTGAAACTTTGAATATATGTAATTGGTGAGGGGTACTAACATACTAAAAAGCAAGTAGATTTCACAAAAGAAAATGCTTTGTCAGAAATCATAGTAAGGAAAATTCTCACGCATTTTAAATGAGAGAAACCCACAACCCCTAACCTGTCAAAGAGCAGTGGAAGTAACAAAGCCTGTTTTACTATGGGTTTGTGTCCTGATTTCCAGACTGGTGAGTTTACACAGCCTCTTAGGGTAGCCCAGAGGTACAGGGTGGCATCTTTCTTATTTCACAGAAAAACGATTGCCTTACCCTTAGTCCAGGCAGTAATTTGTATCTCTTTCCTTTATCCAGGCAGAACGTCTTTTTAAAAAAAGAAATTATTAATTTGATAGATTTGCATTTTTTTATTAACATTGGTGAACACACAGTATATTTGCCTCTTTAACATTTTTGGGTGTTTGGGATTTTTTTGTGTGAAATATTTTAATAACTTTTTCACCCTGTTCTTTTGTGTGAGAGATTTACTACCTTGCTTAATTCTTAGAATTGATATACTGGTGAAAGTGGAATGTTTAAAAACCTGGAAGAATGAAAGGATTTGTAAAACATTAATTTTATAACTCTTAGTCTTTTAGAGGAAAGTAAGCCTAGTTCTTTACTCAATCCTTAGAGCTGTAGAAGTTATTCCTTGGAGTTCTAGAAGTTCACCATGACCAAATGTAATATGTGCCAGGTATTTTTCTGTGAAACAAAGAATATAGGGACTTGCCATTACTGATCATTATTTTTGAAGAAGTAAAAACCAGTTCTTTTTTTCTTTTTTTTTTTTCTTTTTCTAGTATAAAGAAGCAAAAATGATCACATGCCCATTTTAAGAGAGGCAAAAGAAAGACTTTGTGAGATCCCCTAATATCATTCAAAGGTATACTGACTTTCTAGGACAATGCAAGTTTCCAGGATTATCTCTGAAGTTCTCTTTGTCAGTACACTTGAATGTGATGAAAATGTCTTTTATGCTTGTCTTCTCATCTGAAAAAAAGTACATGATGACAGAGGGAACCAGTGCATTAACAGTGTGCACAACTGTCAGTTGAGTGGGGAGGAAAGAGTATCTGCTCAACACAATAACTATTAAAAGTACTTTTAAAAAAATCTGTAGCCAAGGCAATGAATTATAGCAGCATATCTGCTATGGTGAAATCAGGCAGCTGCAAAGTGAGCTAGATTTGAACTCAAAAATAAGAACACTTGAGGAGAAGAGTGCTTTCATCCTGATATAAGAAAGGATTATTTTTTCAGAGAGAACAATGTGGTAGAGCCCCCACCACCGGAGGATTCTGTTGGGCAAGGTGCTAGATCATCTCATGTAGGCTTCTTCTCCAGCAAAAGATTGGACCAGGTGATTGTAAAAGTTCCCTTACAACTTGAATTATTCTACAGGTCTCTGATTCTCCAGCAGTTTTTCTCTGCTAAATGCAGTGGTAAGAACAGGTGTTATCTGGTGGTACTGGTGACTGCATTCTCCTTTTGTGTAAAAAGTGGGGGAAATATTTATTGAAATAAGATATTAAGAGTGTTATTTGCTATAGCTGTAGGATGTGTTTCTTTTGTGTCTTTATCAAAGCCTGATTAGAACCCGCAGACTTAGTCATATGAAAAAGGAAAGTGTACTAGCACCCTAAGTAGAATAATGTTCTTGTTCTCCAACAGCAATATGTAAATCAACCTATCATGTAAATAATTTAAGAGCTTAGAGGAAAAATACAGTTATCCTGATTTATCCAACTGCCAATTGTGGAAAAGTAATTAATCATGTGCACGGTTTTAGCCTGTGATAAATGGAGGTAAAAGGCTTAACGTCAGTTTAAGCAAATAAATTTATTTTATTTCACATTTGTGATAGGTTGTGCATGTACTTTGTTCATTACCATCTGTCAACTGATGCATGGTAATTCGTTAAGAGATGGTAATAAATATGGTCACGTGGTTAAAAGCAATCACCTTTGCTAATATGTTGCTTTTAATCACCTTGGTATCTGACCGTGAATGTTCCTAGAGTGCTATGGCTATGCAATATTGTGCTGTGTAGATTAGCAAAATTGTCACAGTAAAGTGATTGTCTAAAGAGGTTGTAAACTATCCATTCTTGGTGGTCCTTTAAAAACAGGATAGATAAACATCTGTCAGGGATGACGTAAGACAAGGTGATCCTCCCTGTGGGCAGGGAATGGACTAGGTGACCTCTTGAGATCTCTTCCAGTCCAAGGAGTCTATGATTTTAGTTTAACTAACTCAATGAAATGCCACACAGGGATTTGTGCTAATTGAATTAAGTTGGCTTTTAAACAAGTTAACAGATGTTTACACTTATAGATGGAAAAATTTAAGGCCTAGAATGTGCAATCTATTCCTGTACTTCACTGTCCTTTCAATTCAAAAAATTTTCCTTAAATCTAACTGTGATGTGTATAAATCCATCCCACTTTTATGTATCATTTATGCTAATTTTACCCTGTCTTCCAAAAGGACCACTGGTTTTCTATTTACTTAAAGATATGTACCATCTTTCCACCTTTGTTTATGGTCTTTGGTCTTTTTTCCATAGGTTTAGCAGCCTGCATTTTGGAGTAGGAGGGTTTTTACCCCTCTGAACAGTTTTCTTTTTTTCCTCCAGAAATTTTCCAGTTAAACTAAATCTTTTTTGACCTGTGGCTTCCCACATTACATCATTGTTAGTCTGAGTCTTTAACAGTACATATACAGTGTGCCTGATATGCAGTACAAACAACAGTACATGATATTTCCACGGGCGGCACTCTTGTTTATAAATATCAGTAATTTTATACTTGGCTTCAGATGCATCTGAAGGATCTGGATGGAGATTTCACGTAGATAAATACAAGATTGAAACGTCATTCTTCAATTAATTTCCTACAGGTTTGTCATAGATAAAGTGGTTTTGTGTCTTGCTTTTTTATTTTTAGGTGAGACCAAGGACTTTTTGAGGACTTGACTGTTGAATATGTTGATATGGTCCTCAAGTTTTTTATTTTTTAAACTAAAACAAAGCTTCTGCAAATTATAAGGGGAAGTTCTTTAATGTTTTCTATTGTTGCCTAAAATACAGATGGAAGCATTGGTACTCATCACTCAAGAATTATTTGGATTCAGAGGCAGAACCACTGAATCAAGAGAGGGAAAAGAATGTTTGAATTTTCCTCCACCAGCCATGTGTTCACTCATATGGCCTTTAAAATATGAACAGAAGTCATACAGCACAAATAACAGTAGGTTATTGCTCATCACATGGAGGGAATTGTATGAACAAATTACACAACTTTCCATAGTCAAACTCTGTAACCTGTTTAAGACTTTAGGTGTTTGGATTTGTTCTCTCAACAGAGGCATGGAAAGAGTTGTAGCATTAGTTGATGGCATTTGCATGCAATCAATGACATTTCTTAGAATTTCCAGGAGCCATCTAACAGTGGCCATTCTTTCTACCCTCTTCTTCTATTTCTTTATGTTGTCTTCTGGATATTTTCCTTGCTTGCTTCACTTAAAATCTTAGATGATTCATTGATATCTAGAGCTGTTGGGGCGAGTCCCAAGGAGGGCCATGAAGATGATCAGGGGGCTGGAGCACCACTGCTATGAAGATGGACTGAGAGAGTTGGGGTTGTTCAGCCTGGAGAAGAGAAGGCTCCACGGAGACCTACTTACAGCATACAAATATATAAAGGGGTACTATGGGAAAGTGGGAAAGGGACTGTTCACCAGGGAGTGCAGTGATAGGACATGGGGCAATGGCTTCAAGCTCAAAGAGGGTAGGTTTAGATTAGATGTTAGGAAGAAATTCTTTACTATGAGGGTGGTGAGGCCCTGGCACAGGCTGCCCAGAGAGGTTGTGGCTGCCCCCTCCCTGGTAGTGTTTAAGGCCAGGTTGGATGGGGGGTTTTGGGCAACCTAGTCAAGTGAAGGTGTCCCTGCCCATGGCAGGGGGTTGGAACTAGGTAGTCTTTGAGGTCCTTTTCAACCCAAATCATTCTATGATATAGAATGATAGAATGTGTTAAGTTGGAAGGGACATATAAAGGTCATCTAGTCCAGCCCCCCTGCAGTAAGCAAGGTCACCTTTAACTAGATCAGATTGCTCAGAGCTTCATTAAGTCTGACCTTAAATATCTCCAGGATAGGGCCTCCACCACCTCTCCAGGCAACCTCTTCTAGTGTCTCACCACCCTCACTCTAATGTATTTCTCATGAACATGGTGTTAAAGTAGTATCAAGTAAAAATTTTCTCACAAATTTACAAGAATTGTTGCTTGTGAGGGTGTTTTTTTCTAGAGGACTTTGCAGTGCTTGGTGTTACTTGGGCCTTGGATCCAGCTGGTTGGGAAGCTTCCAGCCAACCCACCATTTCTTTCCTGTAGGAACAGAGTCTCAAAGCTTCAGTCTGAGTGCTGCAGCTGCAATGGATGGATTCTCTTCATCTCTAAGCATTTTCACCAGAATAATTGCCTGCTATTACAGGAATCTTTCCTCTTTCTGGTGACATAATTGCTTTTTTTTGAGGTTTCTTTTTTTTTGTATTTGAAAGGCTTTAAGCTTATTATAGGGTGGATGTTGTGTGTTTTTGGTGAAACTGTTGAATGCTCTAAAATTCTGCTATATGGTTACATTCTGTGCTGGAGGACTAGATTTGATAGCCTGGATTAGATTAGTAGGAGTCATGATCTCATTATCATTATTTGCAGTGCTACAGCACCTTCCCTACTGGCACTGCAAAAGCAGCAAACAGTCCCAGTAATGAACTAAAGAATTATAAAACATAGGACTGGAAAGGTCATGTAATTCTGATTAAGCAGAAACAACTGTTCCTAAATTCCTCTGTGTTGTATGGTGCTAGGCAATAGAGTGTTTTCCAAACACTCAAAATTTAAATAAACTGTAGCGTTAATCTAATTTTAGTACACTCTTCTTTTTGAATCTGTTCCTGAAATACTTTGGTCTTTGTTTCTTTTCTGTCTTCCTCTTTTGTGAGTGAATAAAGTTAAGTCTTCTGTGCTTTTTACTTATGTGATTTCCTCTTGTCAACCTTTAAACTCTGACCTTGCAGGTCAGTCTCTAACAGATATCTTAGCCCAAGCAGAACTCAACTGATTTAGTGGGCAGCCATAAACAGCGACATGCAAGGGCTACATTTTGATGGAAGTTTTGATCTGACAGTGTTTCTACATTTCTATTTATTTATGTATTTACTGGCCATTCGTGTCTGTCTTAGGCTTGCCTGCCCTATTGTGCTGGAATTTTTATTTAATCTCTTTAATTCCAAAGAGAATTCAGCTCATTAAAGCAGTGAGAAAGATTTTCAGCAGAGGATTACAGGCTCAGGAACCATCTGGGGGTTGTGTATACTGTGCATGGGTGTGTATGTTTTGATGAGAAAGAGGGAAGAGGAAGTGCCCAAAAAAAGGAAGCTGCCTTATGTCTTCTCACATAGAAAGTAATATGTTTTTGTGTTTTGTTTTCTTTCTCCTGTTGCCACTTCTCAGGGTCTCTGTCTCACAGGGAGTAGCAAATCCAGTCCTTAAGAGTCAGTATGTGTTTTCAAAGTTTCACTCCAGTCTCAGGCATCAGTGAATCTTTTTTGAGCTTCTTTTCATTAAATCAATGATAATAAACAACTGGAACTGCTTTAGAAAAGCTTTAGATCATGATGACTAACCAGTTCCGTGGTTTCTACTTCTTTCCACAGAACCACTGAAACAGATTTGGAAATGGATAGTTAAAACATTGTTTGCATCAGTAGTTTCTTTTAATATATATTTTTCTTTTAAATGCAAAAGATTTCTTTTTAGTGGAATTTGTCCCCTCCCATCACAAACATTTTTTATTTTAACATAAGTTCCTCTAGTTGAAGTGAAGTAGGACTTGAGAATAGATTAAAGTTTTCAATTACCATAAATTGATTAGGTTTTCTACAGATCTGTGCTGAAACTGAGGATGGAATAATTTCTCATTCCACTTTAGTCATTGCTTCTACAAAAAAATTATTATGAAAAGTATAAATTTATAATTATAACAAAACTATCTTAAATCTAAGGATCTTAAGCATCTATCTTGCCTTGCATTTGCTTGCTATACCTGTTGATGGGGTCCTTTGAAAGCTCAAGTAGGCAGGGAATGACTTTATATGCAACTTGAATATCCCAGCACAGAGAAGCATGAAGAATTCTGTTGATCAAAGGAACAGGCACACAATGTTGAATAAGTTTGATCCAGATCACTTTCTGATACCAAGGCCAGTACCTTGTTATACCTATGTCTTGGTAGATAGCCATGTGTCCAACTTGTGATGCAGACTCTTGTCCCTAGGCAATCCTATTCCCAGTAACTTTGGAGACACATATAACTCATGGCTAGAGTTGATTGCTCTAATGGGTTTTAAAGAATGCCTTTGGGTAAGTCATCTTCCAGTACATGCTTTTGAAAATCCAAAATCTAACTCATAGGGGATGGCTACATACAGAGGAAAACAGTGTGTATCTTCTGGGTTTGAGACTGCAAGTGTTACACGATGAATGAATGCTAATTTGTTCATTCAGTGATCACAAAAGTGGCTGCTGTCAAACTTGAAACATCTTCAAGCAAATATTAGTATGAAACCCGATTTTTTCATTAAATGTTTCTGCCTGATCCATCAAACTACTTAATTTCCTTCCAGTTTCTTTTGTTATTCTTGTTGTTCACAGACTCAGCCTTTTTTATTCAGCTCCAGTAATAAGCATAGTGACTGTTGTCCTCTGAAGCAGTCATTCACGCCATTAGAGCTGATATGAAGTCTTTTGTTTGGATGTCAATCCAACTGGGTCCCACCAGCCTTACCTACTCTGACAGGCAGGCATTATGGCTTACAATTTAATCAATTGATTTCTCAGTTATTCTCTGTAACTTCTTGATTATCCATCACAGAAAGACATGCAAGCTGGCCTAAAATAATACATGACAAATGGTACCATATTCTCCTCATAACCGCCGGACCAAGACAGGCTACTGAAAGGCTGGAATTAGTTATTTGCATTGGAGATGGTCTTGCTGAAACACACCATTTAGTTACATAACATCAGGATACATTGTAGAGAAACCATGACTGCATGTGGTTAGAGGGAAAAGGTATGAAAACTTTCCTAAACTTTTTGAGACACTGATGGAAATACATGGCTGAAGTAAAGTCTTCTTAAAGAGCCTGTCATCTATTTATTTTGAAAAATTATGAAAATCCCAAACAAAACCCCCATAAAAATCCTCCAGTTGGGATTGTCCTATTCACCTTTCAGTTAGAACTCAACCTTATTACGAATACAGAAAGCTGGAAACCTTACTGTGCAATCTTGACTTTGGTTGCATCCCACCCAAAACTGGCACAACAGAGTTATAAATCTAGTCACGTAAGGTTTTTCTGCAGTTGACAGAATGACTGAAAAGGCAGATAGTATCCACTAGCTAAAAGTAGAGTACTTAGTGCTTTAGGCAAGGGTCTGAAATTAGATAAAATAAATCCAGACCCTGAGACATCAAAAGATGTTTCAGAGGAAATCTTTGAATGGATGTTTTATAGCAGAAAAAAAAAATTGGTTAAAAATAATAAAAATAATAATAAAAAAGTGATATATAAAGCCTTTAACCTATGGCAATCCAATTAAGACTGCAATTTCGCCTTCAGTTATCCTCAATTTGAAGAGGGACTTGGAAACAGAGCCAAACCCACAGTCTCTGACATATGCCTCTGGTTTCCAGATTGTAATTCCTTGCTGCCATGTAGAGGAGAAAAAACAGCCTGCTTCTATGCAACTCCTGTAAATGTTGTAGGATTTCTGGTCTGTAGCTGGCAAGCAGATGACGATTTTATTGAAAGAAAATAGCATGTCATCTCTGTTTTTCATTCCCATGTGCCACTTGAGATGGTTCTCAGCTGAAAATCAGAAACATTTTGCCACTGAGGAACTCTTGCCCTGAATTCAATGGGTAGCACATCCCTGTCTGAAACATCAATACCGGGTGTTTGATTTGTGATTAGTTATCTGACTATCCTCTGCTTTTTTCTGGGTTGATAGATTATGGATATTTGACTCTTCTTGTGTGATCTTCTCAAGGCTTTGTTTTTTTTTTTTTCCGGGATTCAGAACATGTTAATAAAGCTCTTATCCTCTAAGGCTATTGAAAACACTATTCTTGAATTGTTCAACAGAAAATTAGTGACAGTTTTTAACCAGAAGTCTTCCTGGTATAAAAATATTTTAATTCTCTCAGTGGGAATTCTTTTTTTCCTTTAGTGATAAAAATATGTGCTCACATTATGATAACTTCAATAATTTTTTCTCTAAAAGTAGTGTTTGACAAATACTGTCATGTTGGATTGAATTCAGGTACAGGAATTTGACTCTAAGTTTATTTTTAAGGTAACTTATCATACCATATGTTGCACATGATAACAACAATGTATCCAAAGTATACTAATCACTGAAATTTTCACTGCATATGTATGTGCATATAAACTTATGCATGAATGTATGCATAATATGATTTTTAAGCTATTAAACTGTGATTCTAGATATTTTATATTAAATATGTGTGTAGATATATATACACACACACATATACACATACATTGATATATACTCACACATGTGTGTGTATATAGCAATGTGTGTGCGTATATATATATATTTGTGTGTGTGTGTATATGTGTGTGTATAACACACACACATATCTACTTATTTTCTTTTTTTTGAAGCAGGGAGGGGATTTCTTTCCACTTGGGCAATGTCAAGTATTAACATTTCCTTAGTCAAGCTCATTCAGCCACATTGCACCAGTGGCTATTTTCTCTTCCTGTTTTCTTTTTCTGACTGTCCCTGACAGATATGTTTCAAAGAGGAAGATCTCCCTTCTCATTCTCCATGATTGCAAACAAAATGATTCTCTGAACACAAATAGATGTCCACTCGATCTTGGAGACACAGTGATGCAGATGATCATTATTGATATAGAAACTGTAAGGTGCACAGCAAAGGCAGACAGTGTTGTAAATTACAGAAAATAATTTCATCCTATTTCATCCTGGTTTGAGAAATTGTTGTGGGTTTGCCCCAGCTGGCAGCTGAGCACCCCACAGTCACTCGCATCCCCCTGACAGGGGCAAAAATGGTGGGAAGGGAAGGAAAGAAAAAGGAAAGACGAAGGCAAACCTTGTGAGTTGGGATAAGGACAGTTTACTGGGACAGCAGAGAGAGAAATAACAGTAACAGGGCTTCATAGCAAACTATACAAAACTGGTCATACACAATGCAGTTTCTCACTGTACAGTTTCTCACTATTTAGTCTGTACAGCTCAGAGCCAACCAGAAGCTGGACCATCCCCAAGCCCGGTATCCTGGAGCTGTGTGTTCCTCCCCAACCAGCCCCGCTTTATGCTGGGCATGAAGTCATGGTATAGAATACTCCCTTTGGCCAGTTTGGGTCAGCTTGGCTGTTTCCCCTCCCAGCTTCCAGGGTGCCCCACCAACACCACCCCCAGCCTTCTCATTAGCAGGGCAGCACGAAAAACTAAAAAGTTCTTGGCTAGTTGGAAACAACTAAAAACATCAACGTGTTATCACCATTGCTCTCATCATAACTCCCAAACACAGCTCTACACCAACTACTAGAAAGAAAATTAGCTCTATCTAAGCCAAACCCAGGACAGAAGTCCTAAATTTGTGGTGGTTTTGTGCATAGTTCTCTGTATGACATAGCCCAAGGAGTTACTGGTTCTTTGTTTGCCTGCCTCCCTGCCTCAGCTCCTACCCTGCACGGTTCTTTTCTGTGCATGGATGTGGATGAGATAATAGCTACTTCTGCTTTTTTGTTTCCCTTTCTCTCTTGTCTGAGTTTACAGTAAAGCACCTGTACTGCAATTGTGATGAATATGCTGAATGTTTTGAATGATGTAAAGGAGTGACTCACTTCCCATGGTGCAATTTATTATTTTTTTTTCCTGGAGAGGCTTTTCAGAGGAAGTTGAGCAAGACCCTAATGGAGCTTTTATTTCTATTGCAGTTGAGGGAGATTCACAGATTAACAGATTTGTTTGGGTTAGAAGGGACCTCTGGAGATTATCTAGTCCAACCTTGCTGCTAGAACAGGATTACCTAGAGCATGTTGCACAGGATTACATCAAGATGGGTCTTGAATATCTCCAGGGAAGGAGGCTCCACAGCTTCTCTGGACAGCCTGTCCCAGTGCTCTGTCACCCCCAGTGTAAAGATTTTTCTTATGGAGATGGAACTGCCTGTGTTCCAGTTTGTGCCCATTGCCCCTTGTCCTGTCACTAGTGAGAAGAGTCTGCCCCCTTCCTCTAGACATCTACCCTTCAGGTGTTTATAAGTGTTGATGAGGTCCCCTCAGTCTTCTCTTCTCCAAGGTAAACACATTCAGCTCTTTCAGCCTTTCCTCACATGGAAGATGTTCAAGTCCTCTAATCATCCTGATAGCTCTCTACTGGACTCTCTCCAGTAGTTCCCTTTCTTGAAAGAAGGAAGGAGCTTTCTCAATGCATGTGGGTTCATTGGGGATGACTGATGTTTACCCACTGATGCAGTAAAAAACCTAGATGCAGGCTGGGGAGAGGCAGGGGTATATGGGAAAGAATTCCTCATCTATAAATATTCTACAAATACCAGGGAATTTAATGGTCTAATGCCAGGCTCCTCACCATTTCACAGCATTGACTGTATCCTCTCAGAGGGCTGATCTTGCAGGCATGTTTCTTTTCATCTGTGAGGACACCAACTTTCCCTTCCTCCAATTATACTAATATGTCTTTCTGTAGCAGCCTGTGTACATTGAGACAAATATTGGGAAATCCTATCTGTCTTTTTATGTGATTTAGGAGTTGGATATTAGGAGATCTAGCATCAAGTAACCATGCAGTTCTTCATGGACCACAGGCAAGTGCTGCACAGACCACAGGGCTGGAACTTCCTCGACTAATGCATTTCCCAAACGCTGCACAGCCAACACTAACTGCTTCTACCACCACAGGGTCCTAATGCTTTCTCCTTGTTATGCTAACTCATCGCAGTTAGTCATTACAGGCAGCTCAAGTAGAAATAGCTATAGCTAAGGCTGTCTGGCAATTACTATTGCTATTATAAAACATTTCTTTCAATAGCGTATAGCTTCTCTAAACTTTGATTTGTTTGTAGTTTTCCACCCTAAATGTTTGACTTCCTTTTTTTCAGGGGTGATAGGCAGGTGGAAGAGAATTGTAGTGGGTCATAAAACATACAGACTAAAAAAAGAAGGAAAAAAAAAAGCTGAAACTTCTGTAACATGTAACATGAAACTTCTGTAACATTTTTCTCATAAAAATATGTGTATTTTTTATCTGCCTCATAGGGGAGCAAAGGATAGTAGAGAGTGTTTTTGGCTTGGAAGATTATTCCTGTGGTTGTTCCTTTATATATATCCCCATGGTTGTGCCTTTGAAAACCTGTTTGCAGATGGTCAGACTTGACAGCTGACAGTTAATATCTCTGGTGATGATGTGTGCACTGTGTGCTCCTACCCTTCACCAATACCCATGTCCCATTAGCAGACCCAGGCTGAACATGTCCCTTCTGGAGGTGGCTTGGGACCCATTGGTCTGCACCATGGCCAGGAACTGCTGCAATGTTGGGTGTGGGACCTGAAACATTTTATTCAAGGACATGCAAATAGAAAACAAGAGGAGCTGAGGCTGTTGGGTGGGAAAGCAGCCTCATGGGAATGGCAAGATGGTGTCGTGAGGGAACAAGGAGGCAGTGAGACAAGAGGAGACTGGCAAACTAGGAAATGAGACAACTGAAAGCCTGTTGCTGAATGTGGCCATTATAAAACTTCTGGAGGAGTTATGTGTGCTCATGTATACACACAGTTATGGAGTTCTGAACTGCAGGAGCACTAATTTTTGCCAAGGATGGCCAGTGCTCAGCGGGTGAACTGGGCCTGTGTCATGAAGGCAGCTGCTCCCTGTAGAACCCCTTCCTCTGTGGCAGATAAAATTCGGGGAAAGGGGATAGCTGAAGGAGATAAGGTGATAAGATGGCTTTTGTGACTTGGTTATGAGTTGTAATCCACAGTTATGTTTTACTAATTATTCATATGATACATGGGGGGCTGGGGGATTGTTTGACTAATAACTGTTTATTGTA
This sequence comes from Porphyrio hochstetteri, assembly GCA_020800305.1. NCBI lineage: Eukaryota > Metazoa > Chordata > Aves > Gruiformes > Rallidae > Porphyrio > Porphyrio hochstetteri. The sequence goes on from CM036907.1 coordinate 88,841,966, forward strand.
AAATACATATTATTCTGATAAACTACATCGAAGTAAGCCCTTAGGAAACTTTAGAACAGATTTTTTGATCATACCATGTAAATAAGCTGTGAGATTACATATTTAAACATTTAAGTATTTTGATCTATTTTCATTTATTTTTTTTCGCTGAGAACAGTCCATCTTGTGCATTAAATAGAGAATCTCTGGGGGGAAATAAGTGTATGATACTTGAATAAAACATTGTCTTGGCATGTAACAGAGAGAAGAAAAATGTAAGGTTTCCTGTGCAAACTTATTTGGACACTTCTTAAATTTTGAAGGCTTAGCTGTGCTACACTAGTACTGTATTCAAGTAAAATTGTTTGTGTTTTTTATTTAAGATAATCTGGAAATTGTTTCTTTGAGTCTTTTCACATACGTGTGTGTTTAAACATATATGTGTTTATGTAAAGTGAATTTATTAGGTATACATAGAAATATGTGGAGAGATATATGTTGGGCCAGAACTCTCTCATTCCTTATCGGCCTCATGAGACTTTCAAAATGACGGTTTCCTGTTTACTTGTTAATTCATCATTATAAAATCCAAATGCTATTAGTGTTCTCAGTGTTCCTGGTTAATATCTGGAGTTGTAAGCATATCCTTTATTTTCATAAAGAAGAGAAGACATTATTTATTTTGCCTTGATGTAATTTTAAAAAAGAGAACGCAGAATGTTTTTATAAAAGCAGTTCTCCCATCATCTGAATGGTAATGACTGGGGACATTCCCTGAAGATCCTGAAGACGGTCTTTAAGCTGTTCTTGTTTTCCTGCTATTTTCAAATCCTGTATTTTAAAATACATTTGTGTGTCACTTCGGTGTTACCACTGATTCTGTGAGGTGACAGGACATACAGTGAGCTACAGTGAACAATAAAAATGAGTAGCCTTGGTGTGGTAAAGCTTAAAAAATATGTTATTTCTCTACCACCCAGTGCCCTTTTCCAGCTGACTCTGACACCAGCCATCAGATCTGCCAAGTCAGTTTTCTCTGAAGGTCACTGAAGCTTTGGGACAGTAATAATGATGAAATTACATGTGGGCATTTCAGTTCTGTTTTCCCTGAATCTTCAGAAAAGTGCACGTTTGGGTGGCTTGACCTTGTTGTAATTCATACAGAGATCGTGCTGGAAACTTTTTCTGCCATTGGAACAAGCACAACCCCTATCCTGGAAGAGCCTCTGGCCATTCCCAGACATTGTTTATGGCAAGAGTTCAGGAGGATGTGAGCCAACTCTCTTAGCTATTTGTACCATTTATCTCCCCGTCCCCTACCCAATCTCAGCTTTTTCCACTGTTATGAGAAAACAATATTTTATAGTTGTCTTCACAGCGCAGTCTCTCTACAGATGTCCCCAGCAAGCATAGTCTTGTCAATACAATGTGCTAAGTCAGTCCTAAGAGGCCTTTCAAATATGTGGTGGGTACCCAGTTTTGCATGCTGCCTCTCCACATTTTTCATTTCCCCCCTATATGCTTGCTGCCCTCAGAATGCAATGGATTCTCAGCTGAAGCATGTATATTGACTCAGGCATTGACCCCTGCTCTGTTTGCAGAGTTTGGCTGTCTGTCCCTTCTCTGAAGCTTTCTTACCATTAAAATGATTTGGTTAGATTGGGGCTTTAACGTTTAACCTGTTGTTTTTACTTACTAAAGTAAAAACCTACTTTTGTAGGTTATGGTTAGCCTTCCAAACGTATTTTTACCTTTCTGCAGGTGAAGATTGGTCATTTTAACTGCATTTTGATGGGATGTGTCTGATTCCATAATAATGTTTTAACTGGTCATTTAGAGGTAACATTTGTAGAGGCTTGGGAGCTTAATTTAATTTTTAAAATATATGTTTTTTATGCCACAAATTTGTTATTGAGAAAAGTTACTGGGTAGCTGGGTATTGCTGTGTACTAGATGCTCCACATGTATTTTTTTACAAGGGAAGTCAGATCTCTGCTAATCCATTTGAACACATCTTTTGACATTAACCACACTGTGCTCCTTGATGAAAGGAAGTGTTTCATGGATCCAGCTGGAAATCTTCTTTTGTCCTTTGGTCAATGCCAAGTCCCCAGCTGCACATCATGTTCTTGTGTGTGAGCTGTAAGATGAGAAGGGACTTTGAGAAACTGAGTCTGTCCCATTGTGGTACCTGAACACCAATTATTGCTGCAGGTGATGATGCAATCCATCATTTACAGATTGTGTATTCATGTCTTTGGCTGACACTGCTGCCTCTCTGGTGGTTGTCCAAATAGGACACAGACATGAGGCATCTTTATTCCTTCTTAGGAGTCACAACAAAATCCGTACTAATGGTTTTCCTGTGGGCCAGTTGCCCACAGATGGAATAACGGATACATTCTTCATATAATGTCCTGGTTTCAGCTATGATGGAGTTAATTATTTTTAGCAGTGGATGGAATGCCATGTTTGGGTGTTAGGATGAGAACAGTGCTGATAGCACCCTGATGTTTCTAGTTGTTGCCGGGCAATCAAGGACCTTTCTCAGCTCTGCATACTTCCTTACTAGTGAGAAAGGAGGGGACGTAGCCAGGACAGGTGACCCGAACTGGCCAAAGAGAATATTCCATGCCAGTTACGTCATGCTCAGTATAAAGGGGGACTGGGGGGAAGAGGAGGAGACAACACCAGGACGGGCAGTTTCCGGGTTCGGGGACGGCTCTAAGCTGTGCGGCCTGGGTTCTGTGGTTTGGTGAGAAACTGCATTGTGTATCACCAGTTTCATCTATTTTGTACTTTAAACTTCTGTTATTGTTATATCTAGTTTTCTGTTATTGTTTAGTAAACTATCCTTATCCCAACCTGCGTGGTTCTGGTTTATAGGTTGTGGTTTCTTTTCCTCCTTCTTCCTTCCCTTTTTCCCCTCCCCCAACTTTCCCTCCCCCTTCCTTTTAAAAGTACAAGCGACTGTGTGGGGTGCGGCCCTCGGCCGGGGCAAAACCACGACATATGGTTTTGTTAATATTGTGAAATAATACTTTAATTGTCAAAGACCACTCTATAATAACAACTTCTTTAAAGATTTTAAGAAACTCATATATAGAATGTTTTAAATTTGTGAAAAGGTCAAAGGCAGAAAATAACGTTAAAAAAATTGAAAAAAACCCACTACCATTCCTGTACTGAAACAGCTGAAATAAGTGATCCCCCTTAATCAAGAAGAAAAAAAATTCTTTATGCATTTCTGTGAATCTGAAAGCCAGAGATCATAATGGATTAACATGGAGAATCCTTTCATTCTGGGTACAAGTGGTTTGTATTGAGACATGTAAATAGAAATTCTTTTTTGATCAGAGCACATGTCATAGCCTGACAAGTTTTGATTCTCTTAACTTGGATCCCAGGACTAAGAGTATTTATGTTTAAATAGCTCTGCATCATGTTTAACTGGCCTTTTTTTTAAAGTATGTGCAATAGATGGCTTTAAGTATGAAGACTGAACAAAATTAATTGATGTTTTGGGTTTTTTTTAAACCCCAATACACTTTCTTAAAGTACACTTTGTCCATTTGATGGACCAGTTGTTAACATTGCATTTCTTCAGAGAACTTTATTTTTTGTTGTGCTCGTCAGAAATGTACATTTTTTAAAACTACATTGCGTAGGTTAATGAGCTCAGACTTTTCTGGAAGAGTGGAGAGGTTCTGATACATTGTGTAAATACATGCAGCAAAGCCTATCCATGTAAAGTCGCTGGGTATTTCATAAATATCTTTCACTGATAGCAGAAATGCTTATAGAATCACAGAATCTTCAAGGTTGGAAAAGACCTCAACGATCAAGTCCAAGCATCTGTCCAATACCACCATTTCAACTCAACTGTGTTCTGGAGTGCCACATTTATGTGTTTTTTCAACACCTACACGGATGGTGATTCCACCACCTCTCTGGGCAGCCTGTCCCAATGCCTGACCACTCTTTCAGTGAAGAAATTTTTCCTAATATCTAACCTAAACTTCCCCAACACAACTTCAAAGCATTTCTTCTCATCCATGTCCCTTTGCAGAGCCTTCCTACCCTCATGCAAATGGACATTCCCACCCAGTTTGGTGTCCTCTGCAAATTTACCAAGGGCATATTCAATCCCCTCATCCAGATCATTGATACAGATATTAAACAAGACTGGCCCGAAGACTGAGCCCTGTGGGACAACACTTGTGATTGGCTGCCAACTAGATTTAATTCTGTTCACCACCATATTATGTTGCATTTTGCCAGCAGAAAGTTCCTTATCTATTTACAACTCTGCAAAACAACCCCCAAGCTCACAGTTGTAAGTGAATCTAAAGATGTTTAATTAGAAATTCAAAAGGCATCGGTACCTTCTCTTTCTTGAGAATTTGGACAAAGCAAAGAATGCTAGTGGCAAGTTTGAGTGGAAAAGTCAATCTGGAAATGTAAACATATGGTGGAGACTTAGATTTAGAAGACTTTCTCAAAAGACAGATATAATTTCGGGCCAACAAAAGAAACCAAAAAACCTTTCAAACAAAGTAAATATGTTTGGGGTTTTTTCCTTTTGTGCAAATAAAATGAAGACTAGCATGTGCAAATACAGAAAATATTCTGCATGTGCAACTTAAATTTTCTTATTTTTTATTTGCCCTCACATAGCAAATAGCTAAATATGGAACAGTTTGCCAAAAGGAGCAAGTATTAGGTCCTAATCCAGCCTACCTGTTCAAGCTGAATGTTCTAATTCATTGGATATTTTGGGGGTTTATGTGCTTATGTCAAAGGGACTCTGCTGAGTGTTGAAAATAATGAGGTTTCATTTGAAATATTGTAAACTCTGAATTAGTATGTAGTGAATAGAGTTCAGAAAATAGTTCCTTCATCTTTTTATCTAAAGAAAGAACCACTTCCCTTTCCCACCTTGTTTGATTCAAATCCATGTTTCAAACAAATAAGCAGAGACGACAGAGAAACTAAATTACAGAAAAAGAAAACCAAAACAGGTCACTTTAGAAGGAAATAGCTGAAGAATAAAAGGGGCAAAATCAGTTTGATAATGCCAGTTCTGGCATTTTGCGGAAGATGCTGTTGTGTACCAAGGTAAATATCTCTTTCTACACTCAATTCAAAACCAAGATAGAAGTTCACAGTGTCCATGTGTTTTGTGTGAATTAGGAATTTTCCCTCTGTATATTTTCACAGAAAACATTTGTCAATTATCTATGCAAATCTACTGTAACCTGCTACTATCTGAAACTAGAAAGTTTTAAATAGTTCCCAGGCCTGTAATGGAGTACTCTATCCATCCATCTTATTACAAACATTGGCCTATAAATAGACTTTATGAAAATAATTGAAGTGTGAACTCAACACAGTGTGGGTGGGATATATTGCAGTGTTATCAAAGATCTGAGTCACTCAGGCCTTTAGGAGGAAAATGACTGAGGCTCTGTGTGCAAAGGGGAATAAATTAGCAAGATAAAAATATCTGAGAGGTAAAAAGAAATGAAACAAAGCACATCGTTGTTAAGAGTCGTAGCAGTATATTTGGAGTAATAGATGAATGATGAAGGTGGTATGGCTATTTGTGAAGAAAGAGGTAACAAAAATGCCCTAGAAGATTATGTGGGAACAAATTCCCTACTGAGCTCTAATCCCAGACTTAAGGGTAGAAACACCTTGGCCATGGTGTTGGGTTTGTGTGGCAAGGTTTTAGCAGTGGTGGAGCTACAGGAGTAGCTTTCTGTGAGAAGCTGCTAAAAGCTTCCCCTGAGCCTGAGAGAGCAAATACCAGCCAGCCCCAAGATGGATCCCCTGCTGAGACTATCAGCCACAGTGCTACAGCCTCTGGGGTAACTTCCTAAATAGAAGGAAAAAAAACCCAAACCCACCAGAAACAAATTCATTCAGAGAGGAGTGAAAATATGAGAGGAACAACTCTGCAGATACCAAGGTCAGTGAAGAAGGAGTGGGGGAGGAGGTGCTCCAGGTGCCAGAGGAGAGATTCCCTGTAGCCTGTGGAGAAGACCATGGTGAAGCAGGCTGTCCCCCTGCACCCCATGGAGGATGATGGTTGAGCAGATATCGAACCTGCAGACCATGGAGGACACCACAGTGGAGCAGATGGAGACAAGTGAAGGATGCTGTGATCCTGTGGGAACCCCATGTTGAAGCAAGCTCCTAGCAGGACCAGCAGCCTCTGGAGAGAGGAGCTCATACGGGAGCAAGTTTGCTCCAGGACCTCGTGGGGGACTGGAGCAGCCTGATCCTGAAGGTCTGCACCCCGTGGAAGGGACCCATGCTGGAGCAGTTTGTGAAGAACTAGGTCATTTCTTGATTAGGAGCTGGAAGCCAGAAGAGATCATTTAGGCACTGGACACTTGTGCTTCCCAGATTGGAGTCCAGTGGCACATTTCAGGTACACTAACTTCGCTCTAGTACAGTTGTAGGTGCTTGGAGTTTACAGCAGTGTCATCTGTGTACCACTTGTTTGTTTCGAATTTATTTTGTGTTTAAATCAGAAGCAGCAAAGAAACATTTTGCAGTGGAGTGGTGCCAATTTTCCCCACCTGGATCTGTGGGTTTAGTATTATTTACCTTGCTTTAACTAATCCACTGGGAAAATGAATACCAAGAAATGCAGTTTTCACAGAATTTCATTATGCAATTATCTATTGGTCCTTATGCGATTAGGGACTCAAGTTTAAATTGAGTGTCATCTTTCTAGCAAAACCATGATAGTATTTCTTGCTCCTGGGCTCAGCTTTCCGAGGCTTTGCAAGAGTTTAATCTGAGGGCAATCAGATGCTAATTTTTAAGACACTTGTTTATCTACGGTAATTTACTGCAAGGGAAATTTCAACGGGACAGGGCAAGCAGGAAAACAAAGCAGTTTGGCTCAAATTTCCCTCTCACTCTCTGAATGGGGGCTGATGGTGTGTAAATCAGATCAGCGGTCTAAAAGAAGCATGGAGAGCTTTAAAAGGTTCTGAATGTATGGGCGTCTTGCTATCCCCGCATCATTCCCACAGTCCTGCTGCCTAACGGGACCGAACCTGGCCCCTTCCACTGTTCTGTAATCTAGCGCAAGCCTTGCCCTGCTCTTTGTTTATGGGAGGGGACAGAAACAGGTCTTCTGTTCGAGGTGTCCCCCTTTATCCCTGCCTGGCAACTATGCCGAGCAAGAACAGGGCCATTTGAGAATTTCAATTCAAAAGCTAACCTGGCAGTGGGGTGACAGTGGGCATTGCTACCCTTCAGAAGGAACAAGGAGCTCTTTGAAAGGCAAAGATAGTGAAACCATGTTTCTTGCAGCTTTGTACCTTTTGATTTAACCTCAATGTCTTCAGCTCCTGCTTCTCCTGGCCTTTTGTAGCACTCTCTCCACCTCTCTCCTCAGGAATCTCATTCCAGCAATGCTCTCCACTTTTCTATGTCCCCTGTTTTTGTCCCCTATTTGGCATGCTATCAAAAAACTACATTAGCACTGACTGGCCAGCTGATCACCGTCTGGTATAAAGAAAAAATATTTTGGGATATCTACCCCTCAGTATTTCCTTACCAGACAATTTCTATGGATCTTGCATCACTCTCCTTTGAGATCTCATTAGCAGCTTGAAAACCTGAGGTTGCTTGAAAAGAGCAGGAAAAACCTGAAATGTTAAACTTCTCTGTATATTTGTCATTCTGATTTGGACTGGTATTTGCCAAGATTGATTCACCAATCACTAATACTGGTTGCCCTGGGAAATCTCTCAAGCATTATCAAAGAGTTAAAGTAGTACTAAGTGTTATTGCTGAACAGAAACCTGCTTCTTTAGCTCGTTGCTAACAAAATGACTTCTTTTTCTGGTTCTGATTTTTTTTTTTTTTTGTTTTTGTTTTTTTTTCATTGCAAACTCTGTGTGTGATCTGTTGTTCAAATAGGGATTAATTAAAATTATAAGAGCTTTCTGTGCTATATTGTGGGTGGGAAACTACTCGAGCACTGGGACGTACTGATGTCCAATCCTAACCGTTGTTACATAAACAAGCTAGTGATTTTTTTTTTTATTGCTCCCCTAATGCAGTACAACATTATTTCTGTTCTTGTCCACAGCTGCACATTGACCTGAAGGAGTCTTTTTTTTTTTAATTTTTAAGTTGTGTATTATATTAAATCCTTCAGTACTTTAGTCACAGTGTTAGTGCCTTACTGCATGAAAAATTATGTGCCTTGAATTTACTATAGGGGAAAGGCCATCTATTTTACACTTCATTTGGCTTTCTGTTCTGTAGGTCTGATATTCTGAAAGAAGTATCAGAAGATTTACACTTGATATTCTGCTATAGATTTACTGGCTATATTATGCTTAACATTCTCAGAATAATTTTGGTACCACTATAAAATTTAAGATTCATAGAGTAAAAGGGCAAAATGAGCCATTCTATCATCTTCCCTGATCTGTGAATGCCTTATATTTAATCCAATTACTAATATATTGAGCCGAGCGTCATGAACTTGATTAAATAGTGTCATCCAGAAAAGCTTTCATCCAGTGGCTCTTGTCACACTTTTCATGGAAATTTATAGAAGTTAATGCCCATCCCCCCCCCGCCCAGTCCTCCCTTTATAAAGGCCCATGTGTACTGCAATTACAGGACACAGAACTCTCCACCATCTTAGAAATAAACTAAACAATCAAACTCTGACAGTCAGACATTTGCCCCCATTCCCAGTCATTTTTGTGGATCTCTACTGCATTCTCCAATATTTTCAAAAATCCTCTTCACAGTATGGGTAGCAGGAACATATAGTATATTCCAGCACACTTTAAAAAATATATTCCACATTCAGATAATGTCATATTTTCCTAATTTTATCTCGCTGTCCATTTCTACAGCCTTTGCAAGAGAAATCATGAGGGGTTTTTTTGGGGTTTTTTTCACCCAACATTCTGTGCATAGCTAAATCCTTCGTGGTCTATGACACAGTTCTCTCCGGTGTTGGCTCCTTGGTCCTGTGATTGCAAGGTGCTTTCCTGTTACCTGTAGAAAATAGTGGCAACTAGGGGTAGTCTATGATGACTATAAAAAACCAGAATGTTACACTCATCTTTCAGAAAGTTAAGGTGGATTTAGAAACTATATATGGGTGACCCTTATCCCAGTCAGTGGAAATGCAAAATTAATTTGCATGAGTTTTCAAGAATACAGAGGATAAAAAGGCATTCAGAAATTATTTACCCAATTTACAAAGAGACAAAAAGTGCTTTACCAGCATGTCAAGCTGGATGAAGGCCAACTTGGAATTAAAACTGGCAAGAGATGTCAAGGACAAAAAGAAGGGGTTTTGCAAATACAGCAAAAGGAAGACTAGAGAAAACGTGGGCCCACTGCTCAATGAGGTGGGTGCCTTGGTGATAGACAATACAGAGAAGGTGAAGTTACTGAGTCTTCTTTGCTTCAGCCTTTACTGCTAAGGCCAGCTCCCAGGATACCCATATCCTGGAGGTAGGAGAGAAAGTCTTGTGAAAGGTTTGGTTGAGGAAGATCAGGTATGAGAATATCTAGGCAAACTCAACATCCACAGATCAATGGGCCTGACAGGGTGCATCCATAAGTGCCCAAAGAGCTGACAGATATTATTTCTAGGCTGGTCTCAATCGTCTCTGATTGGTCATGGGAAAAAGGAGAGGTACCTGAGGACTGGGTGAAAGCCAGTGTCACTCCAGTCCTGACCTGTAGGATATTTCTGTACTTTGCACAGGAAGCTGGAATAGATGATCTCCAGACATGCCTTCTAATCAGAGCTCAATGATTCTGTGATGTATACAGTTGTGTTCCTCTGGATCAAAGTACCAAATATTCTGTATGACCATTCAGAACTTCATGTCATTTATCATTTTATCAGTCATCTTGTATCATCAATAAACTCTATCAACAGTATGTAGTCTGTTCTATTAAATTGCTGTTACTACTGTTGAATGCCACTGTAGAAATGCCACTGTGTTTTCTTTCCTAATAAATGATGACTTTTTTTTTGGTAAATAATTCAGTTATTTGTTAATCTATATCCCTGATGAGGTGTTTCTGTTTAGTAATACTGCTAAGGCAAATGGCTTATATTTTACAAAAGTCTATATGTAAAAATGTTCAATCATCTTTAGCAATCAAGCATGTAATTTCCCCTGAAAAACTGAAATCAGATTTGTTTGTTGTGTGACCATTTCTTCATAAAATCATAGTGACTGGTACTGATTATCTTTCAAACCTGCTAGTTTTGCTTAGTTCATTGTTAATACAGTCCTATGTCATCTGTTTCATTACTATGCCTGGGACTGATGCCAGGTGACCTTGAGCTTCACAGTGCCCTTTTTGTAAAAGACATCGGTTTTGATTCTTCTGGAATTTTCCCTGTGTTCCATGACTTGCTACACATGAATACCAATAACTCTGAAACTTGTTTGTGCAGACATTTAATGAATCTTACCTGCTGGTCTGAAAATATTTAGTCAATCCATCCTTAGCTTTGTGAAACCAGCCCCTAAGAAGTGCTTGCATGTGTGCACACATCTTGGGGATGTTCTCCTTTGCTTACTCCCACTCCAGTCCAGCAAATGGATTATTCTTAGTATTTATAAAGAGATCTGAAACACCTGCCCTGTTTTCACACTGAGGGGCATGTTTGGGTCAGATTAGTTTTACCCATCCCTTTAAACACTCCTGATTACAATTTTTTCTTTTCCCCCATATCTGTCTTGTGATCACACTGATTTTCTACCCCTACAACTCGAGCTTGAGGAGTAATTATCCTCTTGCCTACCTTGATCAATAGATTTGTCTCAATAGCCCACTTTGATCAACATTTTTTTTCTTAGCACATTGATCTGTATTTATCTAAACTCTTATTTGAGTTACAGTTATTAATAAAATTTGGTGTGCATGTAGATATATGCATGTGTGTGAATGTTTGTTTGTCCATTCCATCTTCTGAAATAAATTCTAACCAGAGATATTTAATGGTGAGGTTTTTTTGGCAGAGTAGTCTCCAAAGTTTAGCAAAATATCAAGTGGTGTTTCTCTGATGAGATGAAACACACAGCCTAAGGTAAATAGTTTATATTATGGCCATAAGAACAGGATCTCAGTACCATTTATACTTAGTGTTTCCTACTTGAACCTCTCAGTGTCCCTTTTTGCATTCCTGAAAAAAATTTAAACTTTGGTTAGTTTTTCCTACATGATAACATGAACCTCTTGTCTGTTTCAGCATCCAGGTAACCAGAGTTGTTCAGCAGGAGGTACGCTCTTGCCTACGTTCTTAACCTTCCTCTTTCTGCCTAGGAACCAGAGCGCATGAGAGAATTGCACCACCCCAGCTGCTCTTCCTGCTCTGCAGCTCTTGTCACCCTCTTCCTTTAACACTGGTTCTGCCCTTGGGACTTAGATAAAAACAAACCACTTCTTTTTTTCTTTTTTTTTTTTTTTTTTTTTTTCCCATGGTGCTTCCATCAAGTTTTTTCAAGGTGGGGCTTACTTCCACTTGATAAATATTTTATTAATATATAATTGTTGGTACAAGTTAGCCCTATGCAAATACTTGCCATAGTGAAGGAAAATACACAGAAGGACAAAAGGAAAAGAGCTAGCTGCAAGCTGAGAGACGGAGGCTGTAAAAGAGGTTTCTTTGCTTCCTCCTAATTATTTCCCAAAAAACTGCAAGAATCAGTGTTCTCCTTTTTTGCCCCTCTTCCAAGGTTTTGGCCTGACCCTGCTTAGTCTAGTGCTTAGAAGGGTGAGTAACCTCACTGCAATAAAATATGGAGAGCTAGCTGTATGTTTGTTTTGATCCCACCCCATTTGCCAACCTATGCTCTGAACTTAAGGCAGAATCACTCCCTGAATAAAACAGTGAAGATGGGTGGCGAGAGAGTTGCAGAATCATCTCTTGAAATTGTCAGGACCAGGTTAAGTAGAAAATACTTACAGGAGTGAGGCCAATGACTACACTTTTTGAACAACCCTTTTAGTGCTCTCTGGGAACACTTACCATTTTTTTGTTTGTTTTTATTGTAATTTTTTTCTTGGAAGTTATTTTGTGTCTAAGTAGAGGGTATTCAGTGACAGTGATGAGTTTGGCAAGGATAAGTGAATGCTCTAATTTCAGTGATACTTTTTCAGCTGAGGCTGCTTTGCCTTTTTCACTGACCCAAGGGATTTTGAAGTTCCCATCTAGACAGTTAACTGAAAATATTTCTAAGTGTCCTTTCTTTTTCTCTCATTTTACTCATTCCTCTCATCTACAGTGCTGTGAAATATGCCCAATTATTGGCACCAATTGCAAACAAATGTCCAAGAACTACAGAAAATGTAGGTGCTGCTAAAGCTGCTGGTTTATAAACTCAGTTGGACTGCTGTGTGTCTGCAACCTGCAGTGCTTACAGCTGCTGAATTAATTCATCTGGAGGGGGCTTGGACACCTTCTGATGCCACCTTGCAGACAGAATCTAGAATTCAGCTTTGCTTAAAAGCTGATATTCGGTTGACTTTGCACAAAGCTCCATATGGCAGGAGCCTTGTGTGTTTTGACAACATGCTTTTACTTGTCGCTTGTGTTCCAGTAAATGTTAGCATAATTGAAATCCCCATGATCAATGTCTGGGCTTTTTTACAACTCTCCTTTTTTTTCATGCATAAATGCTTCCTGTTCTGCCTTCTAATCCTGCCCTGGAGATGCATAACAGTTCCTTATGACTGTTATTTTTTCACTATTTTCACTCTCATCTCAGTCCAAACTCTTTCAGCTGTGGTAAGCAGACTATATTTGTAAACTTTCCCCTCTGAGATAATGTTCTTCCTCACATATGTTTGCATATAAGTGCAGTGTCCCGCTACTTGAATGCTAACATTGCTGGTTCCTTGGTTTATGGATATTGAGATGGGGTAGTCATGATCCACCACTTCATTGTTTATGGTGATATATAAGGGTGAAAAGGAAAAAACATCCTGGATCTCCCTGTGTTTTTTTATGATTCTGTTTTGTAAGGACGGTGAAAACCCAAGTGAGCTAATAAAGAGACTCTTATATACACATGAACATTTCTTAGCAGATCTGGGACAGGAGATACTCTCTTAGAAATATCACAGAATCACAGAATCACAGAATTGTAGGGGTTGGAAGGGATCTCGAGAGATCATCGGGTCCAACCCCCCCGCCAAAGCAGCTCCCTAGCTCATATTGCAATATAAGTAACTCCTAGTCCAGTCTCATGTTAAGATTGGTGTGACATTTTCCTGACCTTAGGAAGTTTTTTGCAAGACTGGCGATCCTACATTTTTGAATATCCCATGATGATCTCTCAAATCTCACTTTTAATTGTTCTCTTGTGTAGCCTTCCCTATTCCTCTCTCCATTGTAATGGAGTCTCTCCTCCTGGTGCTTCCACAGATTCACATACCATCTTCTGCTAACAGCAGCTACATCTCCTGTTAGATTCAATGGACTGCCCATGGGAATTACCTGTCCACATTAAATGTTCTACTGCTTTTCCTTTGTCAGAGGCAGACACCAGTCTATTTGGAAACATAGACACTAAGTCATCATAAACCAAACCATTCTCTTTTTTTTTTTTTTCTTTTACTCTACACCTTCTGCTAATACTACTCCCCACAGACTTTTTTCCACTTTGAGAGAAAACAAAACACATGTCCAAGCCTAAAAAAACAACTTCTCCTTTTCTTTAAAATGTATGTTGTTGCTGTGGTCATGTCCCACATGCTTCCTGGAGCCTCCACCGCTGACACCACTCTTCTTCCGTCATGCAAAGCAGGGACACTGAGGTAGTCAGCCATACAACATCATGCCTGGGTTTGGTCCCCCCCACCACATAAGCTTCAGCTGCTTCTTACCATCTTCAAGGCTTTGTGCAGATTTCACCAACCCTCTTACATGTCATTTCTTATGGTAGCTGTTTCATTCCTTTCACAGCACTTGCTGTCCCTTGGATCAGAACCCTCTGCCTGGTGCTTGTCTCTCTCTTGTGGTAGTGAAACAACCAGCACCTTTGTGTCACAGCAGGTCACTGCGCTCTTGCTACAGAAACCATTCTTGAAGTCTTGCTATTCTTTAGGAGACCTAAAAAGTAACTCACATCACAGTGCTTTCACCAAGGAGGTACACAGAGGGGAATAAAAAGCTAGATGAGCTGCACTCTAGGACATGTACTTGGCTATATCTCCCTCTTGGATGGCAGCCTAGTAGTGTTGGGGAATGCCTTTACTGTTCTCCTGTCCATAAAGTTGTGTATTCTTTCAGTTACTAAGGTTTAATTATGGAGGGTGGCATTTCTTTCTTCCTCCTCCCAAGGGTTAGAGGGCAGCAGATATAGAAATGAAAGGAATACAATAGGTGGGATAAATTTTTAGAAATGTAGCTATGATAAAGACCTTGATTTTAGACTTATTTGACTCTGAGAATATTTTAACTTCTCCATGAGCATTTATTGACATTATTCTGCTCCCTTCACAGCTTATATCTGGGCAACACTAATTAGGTTTATTAATGTAATTGAGAGTCTTCTGCCTCTTTTAAATAATATATAGAACTTCAGATACTTTTCTCATTGTAGTGTTGAACTACTCTATATAAATAATGAGAAAACTATACACTCAATCTGATTTCATCTTGAAAATTAAAGGTAGCATTCAATTTTATTTCATACTGCCCTAGCACTCCTTAACTTAAATACAGCTTTAGAGTGAGGGACAAATGCAGAACACATCACTTCCAAAATGAATGAAGAAGCAGTAGAGAGTAACACTGCAGTTATGATCTCACAATGTGGTCCAGCTCCTAATGAGCTGACATTACCCAAGCAGGAACCGATGGGCCTGACGTGCTGACTTCAGCTGTGTCACTGAGTAGGAAGAAAATTAAGTGGTGCAGAGAGCGTGTGGTGAGGGGTGCTTTGAAAGAAAGCTTGAAGACAACAAAATATGTAAAGATTGGCAAGTTTGATCACACGGAAACGAGTATGAGATGTTGGAATCCTGAAAAGGCCAGCAGAGTTGGTGTATCCTTGCCCTTAACATAGCTAAAAGCATCAGGCAGGGATTAAGAAAAGGTGATTTAGCTGAATCATTAGGAGAAAAACTTGCGTTGCTTTGTTCTGCCATGTGAAACGCTGAAACGATTTGCCAAGTCAGGTGTGCAAGCCTTCATCCGTTCAGACACATGGTGGAAAAGGCTTAAGAAGCAAATCTGTGATGTACCGCCTGCATGCATCTCTGGTTATTCTGCTTTCCCTGTGTTTATCTTTTATACCACGAGCCATAAGAGTTACCCTTATTATTAATAATGCTACCTCTGAGTATCTAGGTCCCATACAGGGCACTCTGGTTTCCCTCGGGTTACTCCAGAATCAGAAGACAGAATTAGCTAGAGTACAGTTAGGACTTTTCAGGAGTGAAGGAAGAGAGCCTGGGAAAAGAAATTCTTCTGTCCATTTGCTGGCATGTTGCAGACCTTCTAGGACATTCTGTGTTACAGCTAATCTTTCTCTCCCAAACTCTTGTTGTAAAGGGTGTGGTTTTCAGTTCCTAGGGAATTGATGTGAAGTGCTGGAATAAACTTTGACATAGTTTTGGAACAGATAATATCAGAGACTTTACAAGAGTCGTTCTGACACTGAAATTCTTCTCTTCATCTCACTTGAATTCCTCTGCACAAACCCTTGATTAAAAAAAATAAGTGTAGGAATCTGCTAAATATAAGAACAATTTCCTGTGTATAGCAGATTATAAAACAAGCATATTAAAGCAAATTAAATTAGACTTTCAGTAACTGCAGCAAGCTAAGCTGGAGGGGGTATGTTTCAAGCCTGTTAGGTTATGAATGATGTGAAAAATGTGAGCAAGGAGTGATCAGTCATCATTTTTCACTGCAAAAGAACTATCAGGCCTCAGTGACACTATCCTGCAGCAAGTTTAAAGCAAACAAAACGAAATCTTTATGATGCATATTAAATTGTAGGAATCCTTGTGGGACATTTTGTAGGCCAAAAGTATAGACAGAGCTGGAAAGGATCTGGATAGATTAATGAAGATTAAGTCCATTTGTGGCCATTCTATGGAGCCATTTATATCCGAGCTTCATGTCAGACACTCCCACTGATAGCTAGAAACAGGGGATTACAACATAGGAATAACTCTTTTATGTGTGCTCTGTTCTTATTCTGTTCTGTAAACTTCTGCTGCCAGCAGCTCTTGGAAAAAGGATGCTGAATATATGGACCTTCAGCCTGGGACACAACAGAACTGTTTGTAGGAAACAGCTGATATCTTTCTGGAACTCAGGGGGATGAAATGCATTTTCACTTGGCTGTATTTCAAGAAAATGGTTAATGTGAGATTTGTAGTGAACTTTACAACTGACAAACGTAAGACTATTTGGTAATAACAGTATCATAGTTGTATCTCCCAAGTTAACTGCAGTATACCAGGCGATCTTTCAGCTTTGTAATGATAATATATATTTAATTGCAAAATGTTAATATTAGCTATACATTAATATAAACTGCATAGCATGTCTGTCATATAGCAAAACAAAAAAAGCAGAGATTCCTGTGGGTTTAGAAATCCCTCACTGAAGTTCTGAAAGGTTGAGAAAATAAGAAAGTATAATGAATTAAGATTTTTCAGGTGCTATTATACAGAAAAATAACATTAGGTTTCATATCAGTAAAAGGCCCTGTTTCTGGGTTATTTTCTTGTTTTCCCAAAATAGAAATATAAACCAGACATTTTCACTGCTTGGGGAATTTAATTTCTTTTCTACTCATTGGCAGAATAGAAGTTAAAAAGGAGAGGTGATGAATGATGTCTGGGGCTGGCTATGGGAATTTGAAGGGTGGGCACTGTGGCTGTTCACAGCACACACGCAGGAACAGAAGACCCTCCAAGTTGTAGCTGGTGAGTCTAGACAGTGCAGACGAGTCCCATGCTATGCCCTGAAGAGGACAACTCTTACTTACAGGGAGAAGTTGAAGGCTTCCTGCTGCAAATACTTTTCTCCAGCCCTTGGTAGGCCTTCCTTGGAACTAACTGCTGAAATACTTCTGCCATCTGCAGCAGGAACTTTCTGATATGGAGAGGTGACCTCTCCACAGGAGAACACATGCTCCTTGAACTGTAGGATGCGAATGGGAACAGAAAGTATTCTTCCTGGAGTTTAACACTGGTTTGGCAGTGGTTGCTGTATGCAGTGGCATGGTACCAAGCAAGAGCACGAATAATTCAAGACAGGGAAAAATGATTCTGCATTAGGTGATCAAAGAGAAATGCTTGTAGGACATGTTGTATGAATACCTCTTGGTGTTTTGAAACATACTCGCTTTGGCAGTGTTTGTTTGTGCTACTCTTTATTTGTTTTAGAGAATTTGCTAAAAATGAATCTACTGGCAAGAATTTTTACAGATCTAGCAAAGGTCAAGCAATTATCGCAAGCTTAGAAAGCAAAAGTTGTATTTATGATGGTTGAGAGCTCATGTTGAAAAGGGCACAAGCTTATTCCTTCAGGTATGTGACTCATACAGTACAATGTGACCTCCTTTTCCAATGGAAAAAGATCAGATTTCAGATAGAAAATATTTTCTGAAGCAAGATTAAAAATATTTTGAAAATAATTTTTGAATACTGTCCTGGTTTCAGCTGAAACCAGGACAAATACGAGTATGATTTTTAAAAATAATTTTCAGGGAGAATATTTATGATGATATGATGAGTGGTTCACTGAACTCTGTCTTGAAATGGATATTTCAGTAATGCTAGTGTGAACACCACTCTCTGGGACAATCAGTAAGATAAAAAGGTGAAACATTTTCTATTAGTGTGGTACCAGAAGACATGAAGCTGAGCTCTCTAAATTGTTCCCCTGGAGATCTTGGAAAAGAAGGTTGTGAAGTTGAAAAAATTGCCTACATATTGTAGTCAGCACACACTCATATGACTTCTTTCCATGTGAAATTTAAATATTCCAGGAGGATTAAGTTTTTGAAGAGGTGAATATTTGATAGTCCTATATTTGAATGAAAGTGGTACAGGGAAAGACACATTCAGTGAGGAAATTTCTGTTTGCAAGAAGTGTAGTGCTTCAAATACACAAGGAAAACAAAACTTGTCTTTCCTAAATAAAACTGAGTTCTGCCTCTTCTACTCAGAGTAGCTGGCATTTGATTATATAGTAAAGTCCCTGAGCTAATAAGCTTTATTTTTTTTGTTTCTCATGGTCCTGCAGTAAAAAACCAACCCCCCCAAAAAAACCCCAAACAAACAAGAAAACCAACCAACTACCAAAAAAAAAAACCCTTCAGAACCATCGTGCTTTTATATTTTTATTATTTTCTTTTTGAAATTATTTTTTATTATGAAAGAATGCTAAGGAAGGCCACTCCTTACAGATGATCTGGAATGACTGAGCGTAAAATTGATAAACTTTGCCCTACAGCATGAGACAGTGAGGGAAGTTCACATACTGGCCAAAAGTTTTGGTAATAATATTCAGGTGCACACAAAAGTCCATTAAATCCCACACTTTAAATCAGTCCCAGAGTCTTTGTGGAAAAAAAACGAAAGAAAAGCCCTTGAGCTGCTATTGTTTTTACCTGAGTGGTGGCATTTATTTATTTGTTTGAGGGACAGAAGTACTGATTACCAAATGAAAAGCAGAGCTTAATAAAAACATTCATGAAGGAACCACTCAGCTACACACTATTTTGGCACCCGGTGTTCTGTATCTTGGCCTTGCTCTGCTTTGTGGTCTCAGGGCTAGAAAATATATTTTGTTCCAGCAATTAAACTTTCTTTTTACATTTCTCAGGACCAAAATTTCTGGCTGAGAGTTTGCCAACAACAGAGAGCTAAATTGTTAATCCAAGGGTGGGGCATGGCACTGAATAGATTGTACGTGTTCCTTGGAGGTTGTTTTTTGCTCCATATTCTATCTAGCACAGAAACAATAACGTCTTTAACTAGGTTAAATTTACACTTTTAATTCTTTCCTTAGGAGCATGCAACTGCAAGGTGCCAAACCTCACATTTGATCCTCAGCTGGCTCTCAGTTTTTTGTCTCTTGGAGGGACTTAACATTTCCCTGGCTCCATATTACGAGTTTTGAAGAAAAGATAATGCTCTGCCCCATCAGACACCAAGTTCATCCAAGCTCAGGGGAGAAATATTGTAACTGATAGACCTGTTTGACAACTTTATGAAGATTGGATCAAACGTGTTTCCTACCATCCCATTGTTTTCCATCCCACGGTTATAAAAAACCATTGTTACGCCATGTTATCTGATCATGCCCTTGTAAACCCTATCATTCAATGAATCATTATTAACCAACCAAACAAAAGAATGCTGTCACGTTTCATTATCTAGCTTAATGTTGAACATGTGCAGTTTGTTGTCCTTGTGTTTTGTTCTCCTGTGTCATATCTGTATTAGCTGTTCTGCCATTTCTCATCTTTAAAAGGGTGCTGTGAAAGTCTCTGACCATTGAACCCCTCAAGTCTTTAGATCTCATCACTGTCTAAGTCATGAGCAATCTAGTGAGCAAAGAACCTGGTGGCTCTAAGTACAGATCTGAACAGTGCTCTTGAAGTTTGTAGAAAGATTGAAGCTTTCAAATTCGGATCCACAGAAAATACTATGATGATCTGTTTAAACTAGTTTTCAAGAAATGCCAAGGGGAAGTTCAAGCAAGATATATCAAAATCTTGGCACATACATTTTGGGGCAATGCCCAGGCTCCAATTGCTTTGAAATAGATGATTGATGATCCAATAACATGGGGTCTGCTGTGAATTACATACATCAGCAATCCAGACATTGTGCCAGACTCTTGAAGAAAGGGCTCATTTATGTACCTTTCTTGCAAAACTTAAGAAGAAAAAGGAGTAGCTCTGTAACACAATGTGGTTGTTTTCAAGCTGCACGCTTCTTGAAGAGAGAATCAAACAGTGTGTGATGGCAGTCTTGTGTTTCTTGATCACCATTTGCAGAGCCTTTAAAAGTAGTTTTTAGATAACCAGGGGCCCAATGTCTAGAGGGTGAATACCTTTGGGTCAGTGACAAAGGCAGTCTTCTGAAATATGGCCTCAAACATTGCTGTAAGGTGTTCAATGTAAGTACCTAAATTTTCACATAAATATATTCTGGAATGAATATTTTTTATCTATTTTTTGCATTTCTGGTTTACCTGCTTGCTTTTTTGTGTGTTTGTTTGTTCAGTGTCGGGGCCATTTTGGTGGTTTGGTTTTTTTGGGTTTTTTTTTTAGCTGAGCCAGAAAAAAAACAAAAAATATAATACATTGGCTAAAGCTAGTGTAGATCCAGGCCTGAGGTTGGTGGCCCTGCCTGTGACAGGGGGGTTGGAGCTCTGTGATCCTTGGGGTTGCTTCCAACTCATACCATTCTATGATTCTATGATTCTATGATTCTAAAGAAGTAATTCAGAAGAAATGTGGGGGATCATCCACCCGTTTTCAAACCCTGCAAGGTTGGACTAACTTTCTCTCTGTGTGTGTATTTGTGTGTGTGTGTGTAACATAATGGTGGGAGGTATTTGGTTTTTTAATTGGTTTGCTTTGGGGGTTTTTTGACTGTGAGTTCTTCTGTGCAAGATCAGTTATTGTTATTCTATATAGTACATCATACTGACTACAGAAACAATGTTTTCTTGTTTGTAAGAAGTAAAGAACTGATGCACGTACTAAGTCAACCTCCCTATTGCTTGACTTGGCTGAAAAGCTTTTCATGAGTCTAAACAGATGTTTAGAACAATGAAAAGTTTATGGAGTGTGTGTTTATCTTTAAAAAGAGAATGTTTAAGAGTTCATTCAGGCTCAGGATCCAGCCTTTCCTGGAGGACCTTGACTGCCTAGCTAGATTAGAACAATACTCAGATCACAGAAAGACATTTTTTCAAATGTCATTAAAGAGATTCCTTCCCATTGGAAAGAAAAGACTAGAGTGTGTGGAAAGTGTCCTTTTTTTAAGAAACAGACTGATAACAATTTTTTTTAAGCTAAGTTTTGGGTTTTTTTGGTTTGGGGGATTGTTTGTTTTGGGTTTTTTAACTAGGTTTTCAAATATGCTGTTTTACAGATTACAGTTCTTGACAGCTTTTTAGAAGACACATCTTATAAATGCTTCTTACTTAGAATAAATTCATGTTGTTCTCTATTCAGAAATATTTTAAACTATTAATTCTTACAGAAGTGATCAAATATTTACATCTGGAAGATCTGACTGTATGCACTTCTACAGTTCAGGTGAAAATAAACCCACCTTTTGTATTATTCAAATTTATCCTGTAAGAAGAGATTTCTTTGTAAAAACCCCTTATATATATTTTAATATACTATATATATGTGGCAGTATTGATTTTTTTCTTTTCTCCTATATTTCTCCTTTCTATGTGATCTTTTTGTGATAGTGATCTTCTATTTACCCAGTGAATATTTCATTCCCCTTTCAAAGTGTTTAACATTTTAACAAAAATATCCTGCTGATATATAAACTTTATTTAGAATCACAGTGACATTAAATAAAGAGTCCTTCTGGCATGACAGCCAGAGTGAGCATTAATAAAACTGTATAAATCAGCAGATCCATCAAACCCCCTCGCCCCAAAATAATCATGCAGCAACACCTATTGACTGCACAGTCTGATATAAGAAAATACAGTTTCCAGAACAAAGTTACTCCATAATGAAAATTCTATTATCTTGGCTAATAAATATCTGTGCTTCTTTGCAGTGTGCAGCAGTTGGTCTCTGTGCTTTGTCTTCTGTGGAGAGGAAGCATTGCCATGTGACAGTATTATAACTTCTTGAAGTGATCTCTTCATTCTGTTGCAAAAAAAAAAAAAGCATATGTGGCAATACAAAGAATGTTTTATCCACAGAGAATGGGCCTCTCTCCCCTGTCAGGGCTGATTATCATGTGCTATTTGTACCCATGCTCCAAGCTGGGAAGATAAGATGCGAGCCAGCTTTTAATCCAGAACTGCACATCCACGTCAGTAAATCTACTCACTGGTTCACCTGGGAGGCAGGATTTGTTAGCAAGTGGAGAAATTGTTAGCCTGAAGGGATCACACAGATGAGCAGGGTCCTGTTTAATTGCCTAAAATTACAGGTAGAGACTGAGTGTAACTTTTTGACATGTTCGATTGTTAGGATTCTTTAATACTTGGGAAAGGTATTGTTGAAGTGGGTGGAATGAGTAGATAGATGACTCACTGAAACAGGCGAAAACTGGGAAATGATTACTGGCTTTATAGCATCTCAGAGAGCAGTATAATTTCAGTGCCCCCTCCTCGAGGCCAATGAGTTGCATCGATAGCTGCCATTCAGTCTAACACGGCATAAAGACAGATGCTTTAGATTTGTATTGCAGACAGGACTTAGCACGTACTGACATCAGAAGGCTTCTGGATGAGGTTATGAATGTAAGTGAGAGAGGACTAAACATCAGGTGGGGTAGCTGCACATTGCATTTATATGCATAACATGTAAGTGACTCTGACCATATTACTTTGCCCATGGATGAGATAAATTTTTGTAAGGAGTGTGTCTTCAGTGATTTCAAGACCTAGAGAAAAGAAATCACTCAGCAGAGGCTAAGCTCTTATCATCCCAAGGCTGGTAGTAATCCAAAGCATTCTTGGGCAAGGTGCTTAATGGAAGTAACAAAAAAGCAGCTGAAAATAAGCCAATAATCTGGGCTCTGGCATCTACGAAAGGAAAATAATAATAGTATATTTCCTTCTCTGAAGTCTTGATGAATGGCAGCCAGAATACTCTATGTAGGACAGTAATGTAATACCGTGTCATTTTTTCCCCAGATATGTTTTTTGGGCAGAATTAACTCATGAAATAACCATGAAAATTAAAAGTGTCATACTGTCCATTTGAAGTAAATTCAGCTGTGAAGTCTGTAGTTTATAAACAGGATAACAGGACCATGGGAAAGCCTAGGCTTTAATTTGACTTGCAGATACATATACAATATAGTTTCCTGCATGCTTCTCTGCAAGATTTTCAGAAGTTTTTTTTCTGTGGATTTGTTTGGCTTTTTTTAATTGTGGGGTTTTTTTGTTGTTGGTTTTTTGCTTTTTTTTTAAAAAGAAAGAATGAGCACACAGAATATATGTTGCAGAAGACTTGGGAAAAAGATTTACAAAAGGTAATCTATCTGTGCTGCTGATTTATCTCCTCTGAGGTACGTCTTACCCAGCCCACCAACATATTCTCAGCACCTTGATCCATTGCTCAACTGCAGATTGCAAACAAATTCAAACTATGGGGAAGATACAGCTTAAATAAACACTTCTCTATCGAGCTTCACCAATGTAATATATATTATATGTGCCTGGCATGATGGGAATGAAAGAGAACTCAATTTATGATGGGAACGTAGCTTTTAACTCAATAGCTTGGCACGTTAATAAAGAATGATTAAATGTCAGTATTTGGAGAAACTCATGTTATGCTAGAAATGTAACATTCTATTTGACAGTGTCTTGAACTCCACTGAAGAGTAGCCCTTTAAATCTTGAAATCCGACTGCCATTTCATGGGTCGGCTGTCTTATCTGATGGAATCGAGGCCAACTAAGGGTCTCCTTATTTGACCTTAATCTTCCTGTTAACCACCTACAGCTTCAACTCAGGAGATCAAGAATTCTCTTGGCATCCTTCCACAAAGTGCTAGGCCAGATTCTGTTTCTAGTTACAGCAGTGAAAACTTGGGATCTGATCAGTCCTCAGCTCCTTCAGCCTTGTTGTCTGGATCTCAGACCTGTTTCTGCCTCCCTATAAACCTGATATCTCTTCGTTCCTTGGCTAGAATGACTTACAACTCACTCACTGGTTTTGGGATTTGTTTGGTTTTATTTTATCCCTGGTGAAATGGCCATTGTTCTTGCCATGTCTTGTGTGTTTCTTTGAAAATTTTGCAGTGATTTATGTTTTCATGATGATTTTATATATCGGCCGTCCAGTCTGAAAGATTTGAGTTTGGTGTGTTTGTGTAATGAATATTTCCTACATTCACAAATACATTTTAACAGTGGTCCTTTTTTCACCTCTCTGCAATTGTAAATAATACTGGATAAATGGAGAAAAAATATTAAAATAATTTTTTCATGGTCATTTCCTTCAAAAGTCACTTTGTCTTTAGCCCCCATGAGCCTTTGACATTATTAAGTAAATGAACTTCAATAATCTGATTTGTTTTTCCATTTGCGTATGTGAATATTTGTTTTGGAAGAGGTTGTAGTCCCATCCAGCCAGGTGAAGGAAAATGTGCAATGTGACTTACTAGTTTCTCAGTTAATCTAATTACCACATATTGAATAGCCAAAGAAATTGTTGTTACCAATTAAAAGTTAAGCATTTGCAGACAGACACACACAAAAATCAAATAATATTTTTTAAAATGTAGAATGAAGTAGATCAGGTTATGGATGAATCTTCTTAAAGCTATTTCATAGGCAGAAAAACTGAACCAAAACAATACTTCATTAGGATGTACTTGTTCAGCTCTACCCCAAAAAGATGAATTTATTGCTGCTTTGATTAGATTAAAGAATTTCTGTAACTCAGTGCTCTGAACTTTCTTTTAAAGTCTATATCAGCTAATGCACAAAAGTCCCATTGTGGAGACTGCTGAATTACTGACTGAAGGAGGTTAGCAGTTAAGACATTGACATCATTGGGTACCCAGGTACATAATCTGAGTAAATTCAACTTGTGGGGGATAGAGAAGAGCTGGGAAGGAGTTGACATTTCGAAGGCAAAGACCACTATGTTTTCATTTAGCAAGTTCAGGCTGACCTCCTGACTCTGGGGAATCAATCTGAGGCAGCATTGCTGAACGTACAAATTAATAATAGAATCATGATGAGTTCATGCATTCAGCCACAGGCAAATCCGCTGCTTTTAATTGCCCGCTTGCTTCTACAGATTTGGAAATTAGTCTTATATCAAAAAGGATATCCTCTCTGTTTTCCCATGGGGTGCTGGTTTATGAGATTTAAACCTGTGTGTAAATTGATTCAACCCACATGTCAAATTAAGTTACGATCTTTTGCCAGTTGTGATCAGATCCTGAGGGCATATCCCGATACCTCGGTGCTGCCGTTCTGGCTCAAGGACAGCCCCTCTTTCTTTACATTTGGAAAATATTTTTTTCATTATAGTAGAGTTATCATACCTTCACAAACTATTTGAGACAGAATTTTTGGAAGAAAGGTCAAAACATCCAGTTTCTGTTTCTCAGCATCTTTCTATGGACGGGGGTGATTCTTACTCCCCTATTTCACTGTAATATTGGAAATCCTAATCCTCACTGTTGCAGAATAAATGGTTGGAATCTCCAGGTTCAAGTGACACTATCTTAATTTATATCACTTGAAAAAAGTCAGGAAGATTGCAATAGTCATCAGTGAACATTTTCTCTTAGCAATGTGTTTGCTGGTTTCTTACAAGCAATCCTCTCCAGCTCTAGAACTGCATCTCTAGCAACTCAAACAGGATTGTCTTCTCACAGCTGTTGAAAATGCCATAAAATCTTTATTTTTATGAATCTGTGAGTAAGAATAAGTTTTGAAAATTTGTGGTGTGGTGTTTTTTTTTCCATTGCTGCCTAGGAATCTCTTCCCACCCTCTTGAAAACAGGAAATGCAGAAAGTAGGATTAGAGTTCATTTTAAGAAACTGCAGAGATAAATGTGCTTTTATTGATCCCTTGGTGCTCTGAGTCACAACATTTAGACAGGCTGCTGCCAAAAAAATGTTAAATAAGAAAAAAAATCCCTTTTCCCTTCCATGCTTTCTAGCTTTATTACAACCCAGTCCAAGTGGGGCACATGTAAATAGATACTGTAGAACCTTAAGAAATAGTATAATTGTCACACTAGGCCATATTTATACATGAATGTTAGACCACAGACAAGGGTAAAACCAACGGGTTTATGCCAATGAAGGTACTTCCCAGTATCAAAGAATTTTGATTCAAAACTACAATTTTTAATTGAATCATTGTGGAAAGTACAATGTGTAGCATGTTCATCTTCTCTATAATAGGAAAAGATCATCCTTTTTTCCCCCCCAAAGTAGTACAATATACTTATCTACCACATTATAGTTTTAAAGTATCAGGTTATCTTAGAAGGGCAATGGCCTCTTTAGTAGGGGCAACAGCAAAATCTTCCAAGGCAGTCAGTGCTAAACACTTCACAGTAATGATGACCTGGTAGTAATAAATAGTCCTAGATCTGCAGGCAGATGGTCTGCGTGACCTGCAAAATCTCCATAAATATTTTTCATTCTTTCTTATGGGGTTTTTCTGCACTCTTGGCTTGGTATCAGTGAGTTGGTGTGTCAGACTAGTTGTTCTTTGGACTGGTCTTAGCATATTTTATTTTTCAGCTGTAGAATAATTATTTAGCTAAATAAGCCAAAAAATTTCCAAGTGAGGTACTTAAAACTGATCTAAATTTATTCTGAAATATTGATATAAGTATCTCAAGCTTCTAAGGGGACAGAGGATTCACATATCATCTGGAATCACTGAGCACTGAAAGAATTCATCTACTTTAAAAACTGCATTCATTCTAAATAAGAGAGACATTTTCAAAGGACCCTCATTCAATGAGCCTTAGATCCCTCAGTCACATGAACATTTTTGAAAATGTCCTGGTTGCCTTTTGGACATGTGATAAAAGAATGACAAAGAGTGGATTTTCTAATTGATTATTTAGAATCTGTATGGAAAGCTAGTTGAGATTAGGGGTTTTCCCCGAAATAAATAATGTTTAATTTTTAATTTATTTAGAAATAAATATATTTGTAGTAAATTAAAAAAGATGTGGGTGCAAGACTCTGAAAACTTGGTCCACGAAGACCCAACACATTGAAAGCAAAAAGGCAATCTAGGGTAGAAGGTGCATTTACTTTTTGTCTTCTATATTATGTAAGGAAGTTTGCACTTCAATTAGAGTTCACTTTACAAAGTCAGTTTATGTGCTGAAATGCAGTGAGAATGCTTCTGTTTGCTAAACTGCAGGCCTAGGGTTTATTTTGTGAAATCCATTATAGACCGAAGGAAGCATTTTCATTGCATGCTTTCCTCTCTGAAGCAGTCTGAGACTCACATTGGGGTTGCAGGTAGTGTCCTTTTTGCGATCTGGGTTATTGTATTTTCCACAAATGAGATGTCTTCCAACAATTGTTGTCATTTACACCCTGCCCCCACCATCACCCCTCCCCAATTAGCAAGTGATTAAGAACTCATCTTTTTCACTTAGATCTCTACTTAAAGCACAACAGGCTAAAATGAGATCACATCTCAGCAAGGCTCTTCTACATCTGTATACTTTTTGAAGCACGCAAAATATGCTTATCCCCCAAACTGCCACCAAACTAAATATGAAGAAATAGAATATTTCTACCGTCCATCATATTCAGCTTACCCAGGACTTTGTATAGGATTTCCCACAGCCAGTCCCTGGTTTAAACTGCTACAAAAGAAAAGCAGAACCAGCAATTTTTCAGAAATTCCTACACTCTGTTGTAATTCTACATTGGTTTTAGATCTTGTGGTGAAAAACAAAATCCCAAGATCTTTGCTGGCTGGGTTTGAAGGTTTTCTGCAGCTTCAGATTCTTGATGTGCTAAAGCAGGCTTTCAAACGGTTTGGGCATTTGGACAATATCTATAACTAGTGCTTTTGTGCCACCTCATTGAGAAGAAATTGAGGGTCAACAAGTGTGCACTGCTCATTAAATTCCCTATCACATTTAATTAAATATTCTGTCAAATGGTTCAAAGTATCCACAGAGTTTCCTTGGTAGATAACCCTATACATTTTGTGTGTTTGGCTAAATATTACTGCAGCTAACTAGTTGACATTTTAATTAGCTAAATATGCAAAGGCCTGATCCTGATCAGCAAACTCTTCATGGATTCAGGTTAAGAAGATCACACTGCTCTTGGGTAGAAATACCTGTGCAAAGAAGCAACAGCAACACTTCCAATTATAAAAAAAACCCCAAACCCTAGAGTTTAAAGTGGTGGTTCAGGTGTATGTGTGTGTGAATGCGTTTCCCATGCCAGGAATGATAAGTTCAGCCTACTAACGTCAGATGCAGAAGTTGGATGGGGTTTCATAAATTCTTCATATACTTTTCTTTCCCTTCTTCCCTTCTCATCCCTATTCTGCACACCCAAATATGTGAGATAATTTAAGATACTATATTACCTTGCTTTTTCACAGTAACATGCAATATGATAAAAGGAAAATTCAAGACTCTCCCTGTAGACTATAATTTCAGTATTGTCCCGAATTGATTGAAACATGGATCATAGTAAAAATGCAAACTAATAAAATACTGTATGATTTATGTCACTTTTCTGTTGACAGCTAGCTCTTCTTCCTCTCTCTGGCAAGTGTTGAAAGTGCTCATTTTAAGTCTTCACGAAATTTAAATTGCTCCTGAATGCTTTCCCTAGTGTTGGCTGTCCTTATGAAAAAATTCTGAGTCCTCCCATGATAACATGGGAGCCAAATGCAATTGCAAGAAGAAAACAAAGAACTCAGCAGGACCATTAGAAACAAGAAAAGAGGTAAAAATTTACAAAATTTACAAAATAAATGCAGTCATTATTTGCCCCTGACTGCTTCAACATTGCTAGATGATGAGACTTATCTGGTTTTGTGACTCTTGTACTGATGTCTGTGTTCATTCTTCCATCCACGATTTCCTCCAAACCATGAAATTACAGTGCTAGGCATAGGATTTGATCAGCAAATTAACTTCTATTTTTCTGTAGAACTGAGAGGATGTGTCCTCAGTGTCATGCTAATTCCACAGAATGGATGCTTAACAATCAGGAAGGCACAGGGAAATCTGATGTGCCTGGAAAACCCAGTGAACTAACACCCGCTAACCTCAGTAGTGCAGCTATATTTACCCTGCAAATAACTGGCAGTATCTCAGGGTGGAGGGGTGAGGGGGTATGTGAATTTCTCCTCAAGTGCAAAAGGTTAGAATCAACACTTCAGAGATAGAGGTTCAGATGGTTGCAACCCTGAGGAAAAGGACTTGGGAGTACCTGTGGATGAGAAGCTGAACATGAGCCACCAATCTGCATCTGCAGCCCAGAAGGCCAATTGCATCCTGGGCTGCATCAGAAGTGTGGCCAGCAGATTGAGGGAGGTGATTCTGCCCCTCTACTCTGCTCTGGTGAGACCTCACCTGGAGTACTGTGTCCAGCTTTGGAGCCCTTAACACAAGAAGGACGTGAAACTGTTGGAGCACATGCAGAGGAGGGCCACCAAAATCATCAAAGGTCTGAAGCACCTCTCCTATAAAGACAGGTTGAGAGAGTTGGGCTTGTTCAGCTTGGAGAAGAGAAGGCTCCAGGATGGACCTTATATCGGCCTTCTAATACCTGAAAAGTACCTTTTAAGAAAGCTGGGGAAGAACTGTTCATGAGGGTATCTAGCAATAGGACAAGGGGTAATGGTTTTAAACTAGAAAAGGGGAGATTTAGGTTAGATATCAGGAAAAAATTCTTTAAAATCAGGGTGGTAGATCACTGGAACGGTTTGCCCAGAGAGGTAGTGGAGATCCCATCCCTGGAGATATTCAATGTCAGGGTTGATGAGGCTCTGAGCAACCTGATCTAGTGAAGCTGTCCCTGCTTACTGCAAGGGGGCTGGACTAGATGACCTCTAAAAGTCCCTTCCAACCTTACACATCCTATGATTCTGTGATTCTATGATTTTGCCCTCATGCACCTTTCTGCCATTAGGGAAGGCAGGGTCACTCAGTCCTAGAGATTTTCTTAAATTGTCTTGATGTTAGTTCAGGAAATGCCTTATCTCTTTTGGTAAGTTTGCAAGTAACATCTTGCAGAACAATAATGTATAGTTATCACTAATTACAAGAAATAATAAAGAGAAATCTTTCCACTGCTAGAAATAGTTCATGCCACTGTTTCAAATAAAAGGCCTACCTTTCCAAGATGTATTCTTGCATACATTTAGCACCTCAGCAGATAGCAAGCTCCTTGGAACTAGTTTGTATTACAAAATAATGTTCGTTATGCTCATTTATACTCACAAAAATGTGGAAGCTTATCATACATACAAATGCATTAATCACAACATGTCACTGAGTAGGTTCAACAATTTCTTTCTATCTGTTGTCCGCGGATTGTTGATTTTGAGAACTCCCTATTCTCAATTATTTATTCTTGATATATGATCAGTCACTTGAGTCACAGGGCATGTAATAATCAACCCTCTGATTAGATGAATGAAGTATATTTATAAGTATTTTAGACAATAATGAAAGGCAAATATTTGGTGACAAGCAATGATTCAGATTATCAGTCACAGAAACTGTTGTAACCTTATTGTATCAGTTGTAACTCTGTTGGATAAGATAGTAGATTATATTTCAAATTATATCTATTCCTTTATGATTGTGCAGTACCTAAACCATCCCTGCAAAAAAAAAAAGGGTGTGGGAGGGAACTCCACTTACCTAACAAGTTTCCTATACAAAACAAATTGTAGAAAATTATAAAACATGGAGACAAAGTGTTTATGATTATATGATTATGATTTGTATTGGTGTTCAAGATTAGAACTTCTCTTTCCAGTGTTAGGAAAACAACAACAACAAAAAAAAAAAGTGATGTGGTTTATCCTCTGAGTGTCGATGGGACAGATTGAGCACATTCAGGTGTCATGTAGGTTGATATGGTAACTGTTTGGCAGCTGTATTTTGCCATCAAAGCACATTAGTGCGTCATGAAGTAAAGTGAATTTTGCTTGCCAGTTTATTACATTGACTGCAGTGGGAGTCTGAAGGTCTGATTTCCATTTAACTGACTAACTTTTAAGAGTATGCTACGTTTTCATTATTCTTAGAAGCAAGGACAAAGGCGGATTAGAAGGAATGCACTTGCTAGCTTGAATTATTGTCAGGGCTTGCACTGCAAAACAAGTCTGCGGATTAAGTAGGAGATGGGCTGTTCTCTGCCTGAAGAAGATCCTTCTCAAATGGCAACGTGCATTATGGTTTTTAACATCCATGCTTTCCAGGGTACTTGAGCATCATATTTCAAAGGACATTCACAAGTTCTCAGATCTGACTATTCACAATGAAGTACTAAAAATCCTTACTCTGAATTATGTGACATGTATGGAAAGGAAAAAAAAACCAAACCACTCTGTGGGGAAACAGAGCAGATGAATTAAAAACCTTCTCTAATTAAGAAAAAAATTATTTTATGTGTACAGTGTTGGAGGAAATGCCAAAAGTATTTCATTGTCTTATTTGGTGCATATAAATTATTATAGCATTTGAAGGTAGGTGATTGAATTTAAGTCTGTGGATCTATGACGATCATGGGCACTGTTTTCTTCGTGCTGCTAATTCAGCAGACTAAGCATTGTGAGCAGCAACTGCACTGCAACAAGATGAACCAGGAAATATGGTCCTGTAACTTCTTTCTAATTGAAGAGATATCACTGGGATGGTTTCCAAGACGAATTAAAAATTTTCCAAACAAAATATTTGTACTAGAACATTATGAGATATCAAACAATAATTATATTGATAGGCAAATATTTCCTGTCTAATAAAATTTGCTTGCGAGGCTTTAAATTCCTTCTCTGAGAATTATCTTGTTTTGTGTTCAGTACAGGGTACTGTGAAGTCTGCAGCGAGAGTCTGAAATGGGGCTTGAACTGGAAGGCAAGACAGCTGAAATGAAAAACAGAAATAACTGTTCTTTTCGTCTTTGAGCGAACAGAGAAGTCCCAAACAGATGATCTGTTGAAAAGTCTTCACAGGCCAGATGCTGCAGCAATAAGAGGGCAGGTTCACAGAAAAATTTCCATCCAGACATCTGAAAACTCCAGCTTATTCTGGGAGCAAATCCATCAGAAAGACTGAAGTTGCAGAGTTAGGATGCCTGAGCTTTCCAGGAAAAATTCCTAGGAAAATACAAGCAAGGTCACGTGAACTAAGATACTCAAGGAAATTCTAAGTTTGTTTTTCTTAATGTAACTAATGAATCAGTTTCTTCCACCCAGGAATACAGGCAAGCATTAGTGAGAACCTGAGTTCACCACAGACCCAAACAGAAACCCTGAGGTGTATTGTAGGTACAATATTTGGCTTTTGATAATGATCAGTGCATCCACTGAAGCCAACCCTTTGCTCACAGAAATGTTGCTGCAGTTGGTTCAGAAGTATCTTGATGAGCTCAGTCAAAAGGAACATCAGCTGCTTTTCAGAACAGCATGAATGATGAAAAATGGCTTAGATCAAACCTGTGCTGTAAATGAGTCCAGTCACAGAGCTCCACATGCTATTGAAATATGGCTTTCATCCACTGGAACAAACATGTTTGAGCAGTTTATGATTTTGCACATGCATGAGGACAAAACTGATGACTTCCAGTTTAGAGATGTTGTAAAAGCTCAAGATGAAAATCACCATTTAGAGCTTTTTTCCAATTTATAGCACATTCTTTTTACTTTTGTCTTGAGGAAAGGGTTGTGTTAATACATACTTTTATACCGTGAGTGAATTTGTCCACTATAAATGGGAGAAGAGCTACTGTTCCAAGCTCAGCATGCCTTTTCCTCTGTATTGCTCTGGAGAACTGTGAATGGGATTAATACTCTTCTCCTGCACGGCAACCACATGATGACCTCAGAGAGACCACGAGGCTGTGGAGGATGCTGCACACTGCCTGGGACCCTGAGCAGTTGCATGTTTCTTCTTATGTATGAAAGACAGTCATGTAAAACACTGTGGCAATAGAGTTGTTAACCTGACCTCTTTTATTGGTGGTGAAATCTTCTTTTATTCGCTGCTCCATCATGATATAACTTTTTAAAATACATTGAAAAGGGGCCTGATGTGGATATATTTGAAATACAAAGAGCATGTGTTTTCCATTTTAAGGAATGTGAGCACTGAATTGAGAAGTAGGTATGCCTGGTATTTTAATTAAATATATTGCAGTTGTTGTCACCCTTTCCAAGCAAAAACTTTAATTTCCATATAGCCACAAATTCCACAAAATAAAAGCGCAAACCATGTCCACAGTGCCTCATAGCTGCTTTAATCCTGAATCCAAAACCATGCCATAAGGTTTTTTCCCTGGGTGTATGTGTCAAAAAAAAAAAAAAAGAAAGAAAGAAGAAACAGCATCAGAAACATACTAAATGTTCTTGCTTTTGGCTTTTTGCAAGAATAGATTTTGAATGTTTGAGATCAAAAAAGCCCAGAGCACATCTGTAAACGATAGCTCAGATCTCCTGAGGAAAATTGGTTCATTGGTCTTATTACCTCAACCCTGTGTGCCTGCCTGGAAATTAAATAAACAGATAAATTGCCAAGATGAAACATCCACATCCAGAATATTGAGTTTGACTTGGGATGCTGAAGTCTCAGCTCCCAAATTTAGATGAGCTGCTAATCAAGGCTGATAATCACCTATATCATTAAGATAAAATCAAATAGAAAGCAAGTATCCCTGGACAGAGATTTAGCTCCATGCTTCTATGAAAAGGGTCTTTAAGGAGTTTCCAGACATGGGACTTCATTCTTACTAAAACTGGGGTGACTAACTGACTTGAAACTATATATATATATATATACACATATTTATATATGTATATTAACTCTTAAAATGAAAGGAGTTATTGTCTTGTCCTGAGCTCTTATGTGTTTTAAGGCAGATATCTTACATTATCAGTTGATAGTTTTAAGAAGCGAGAAATGCAAAAGAATAGATGTTGCCATAATCAAATGATAGAGAATAAGAATCCAGTCTGTGTGTTGAAATAATCCTTAACAGTTATTTCCAGTGCAGCCATCTGGCATGTTGTTTTAGTGAACTTCGTACACTCAGATCATCAAGTTATTATGGAATTACTGCTATGAAAATTGCTATGTCGTGAATAACTCTCTGTCAGGCCAGGCTGGCTTGATGGGACCTAACTGACAAGGTGGTCATTAAATCCTAACAGGCAGCTACTGAGCATGAAACACCTTGGGGCTACAGGCTGGCTGAGGCCTTGGTGATCAAGGGGTTTTGGGTCTGGAGCAGTAGGCAGTTTGCCAAAGGCTGACACAGAAGTCGAGTGTTGGGAGAAAAGGATATAAACAGAGAGAAGCCCCACAGAGATGGTAAGTGTGGTTAATGAGGAGGAAGAGCGTGGGAGTCAGGAGCAAGGAGCTCAGAGGGTGGTGTTTCAGGTACTTAAAGCAGTCACCTCATGCATCTGTGAGTGTCCCAGAGGGGAGCTGGTGGGATGGTGTGAGTCCCATTCTCTGTAAACGCTGTTCTTTGATCTTCTAGGAGCATTTTCCCAGATGGAGAGAAGGACTGTCACAACCTGTCTGTGAGATCCTGAACTGTGAGAGCTCTCCACGTGGCAGACATGCTATCATGCCAGTGAGTCTTCTCCAACCTGTCTCTTTGCCTCAAAGTCAAAGACTGAAGAACTTCAAGTGAGAAATGTGGGATAAAGTAGAAATGTGACAGCCCATTGGCAAAGACCTGCTTAATCCTTTCAGAGCTCAGGAGTGCTGTGAAGGCAGGCAAGGAGGAGAGAACCATTAGTCTAGTGTAAAGTTCAGGCTTTCCTGCCTGTGCTTCTGACCCCTTTGGATTTGCTTTGCTCTGCTCCACCACAGCGTGCAACACAGCACTCACAGCTCTGTCAGCACTCACTGGCCAGTCTTGCGTGCCAGGAGGATAGACCCTCCCATGCATTTGTGACCTCTGGGTTTGATTATTATCTGCAGGAATGAGATGAGTAAGCTGAAAAATGCTCAGCTGGTTTGTAATTCAGCAGATGAACAAGACAGGCTGCTGAAAAGACAGCACCCATACACCCGGTTCCCTGGAGATGGGCACCTTTCAAAGACAGAGCTATACTGAAGTTTTCAGTACCCTGCATTAAAGCCCAAGTGATTTATGCCATTAACTTTCCCTCTATGTTGACTAATATTTCACCTGAAGAAGGGAGTGTTACCCTCAGCTGTGAGATTTTCTGGCATGAAAGGCAGGGATTCCTCCTCAGTTGGTCTGGGTGTTAATCTGTAAACAACCAGAATTACTGTAGACCTCATCATTTTAACAGCAAAGTGCAGTTTGTGCTGCTCTGAGCTCCTCTGCTTGCAACATCAAACAGAGAAAAATCACAAAACCATTTCAAAGCTGGGGAGTGTGAGGAAAAAGAGTCTTTATTCTCTTGGTGGTAGTCGAATGTGTCCTAAAATCTGGTCCTACAGAAAGTGCAGTTAGGTGTATCTGTTTTTGTGCTAGTGAAGAACTTTTTCCTGATTTACTCCCAGCCTATGCTCTGGAGTCATCTAACTATTGCCTTCCAGAAGGAGACCTAGAAACAGTTGACACGATAATTTGTTCCAGGGTCTGTTCCTGAGTGCAACCCACGCCAAGATTGACTCCTTCCATCTAGGACATTCCTCCCACATTATCCCATGTGGTAGTGAGGATCACATCCTTGGTGTCATGCTATGAAAAACACAGCTGTGCCAGATTGCACGAAGAACAACTCTCACATTATTTTAGGCATTGTGAACTGAAAAATGATGACAAATAGTTAGTCTGTCCTTGACATAAAGGAATCCCCATAGGAGGGGGATGCCTTTAATTTATAGCTGCAGCTATTGCACGCTGGAGAGCATGGTGAGGTCAGTGCTGGCTGTCCTGTGGTGCCTGTAAATGCTGAGATTTCTCAGTCATTAATATAGGAGAGATCCTGTGAGACCACTTGTAAAACCACCTTGTCTGGTGATAAAGATCTTCATCTGTTGGCAAGGCTGTTGACTTGTTTGGTTTATGGAAAGAGGAGGCACAGGTGGTAAAAAGTAACAAGAAAATAAGAAATCATCAGCCAGAAAAAATGTAATGATAATGCTTTCTAGAATTAATCACAGAAAAGTTGTTTTCTATAAATTCTTCCTGATTGATTCTTTCATGTATTTGGTGGGACAAAATCATATAGTATCCTATAATATTCTATCATCAGTAATCCAGCTTCTTTCATAAACAAGCCAGCATATAGTGCCTCCTCATCATTGTCCAGCTGAGGCTCATGCATAACTGATTTAAAGAAATGCAAAATAAGCTCAATAAGCATTTTTTCCCTAAAAACTATGTGCCGTAGTTCCAAGACTGAGTAGTTTGGGGAAAACTGGTGGGTGTTTATAGCAGTAAAATAACATCTTGCAATTAAATTTCAAGATCTAATTCCCAAAGAGATACAAACTCCATATCTACATACATATGTATGTACATATTTAGAGATTGGTTAACTCACCAGAGAAATAGAGATAGTTGTTGGGAGGTTGGAGCATGACAGCTGCTCAGTAGCTGATCCTCCCACATTTTACAACAGGGGTGAAGAACAGTAACCCTCGTAAGAGGCAGTATAATTCTAGTTTTATCAGAAGTCTTTAGCAAGTATAGGAGCTCTCCAGCATGTTTCCAGTGACCACTGGTAGATAACCTGGTATAGAGAATTTTAGCAAGCAGGTAAGTATTGATGGTAACACCATCATTTCCCATGAGTTTTTCTTGGGTTGTTTCTCCCCCAACCACAGATGTGTCCTTTTTGCTTACAGGTTGCAGCGGCCAGTTTCACACACACTGTTCTCTGAATTTCTGTACACATTCCTATACTGGTTTTGAACACACAATAAAAAATGTCCCATGTTATTGTTCTGAAGATCAAGGACGTGTTATTTTACAATAGGTTGTATGATTGCTGCAGGTCAGAAAGGTAAATGGAATTCAAGTGAAAACAGGATGTTTCTCTATGAATCCTATCATAACACTATATAAAATGATATTCTTTGAACATACATTTTAGTTGCCTGGCAATATGCTTCCTGTCAATAAAATCACCTCCAATACAGTTTGCAATGATTATGGCAATACGTTCCCAGCTGACATCAGCCAGGACGGTGCCTCTGTAGTGACACTAAAGCTGGCCTGTTTACGTAACTATGCTCAGCAAACACTGCTATATGTCAGTCCATCCACATTTCATTGAAAACATTGAGCACATTTTTTTCCTTATTTAGTGTCAGAGTTATATGCTTTAGATTGATTATGAGTTCAAACTCGTGTAGTTGCTAGGGTCACATGGCACAAAGCACAGGCCAGGCGCAATTTGCTAGCATCATTGTCATGCTTTGTAATTAGTTTTTGGATGTCCTAGTCTTAAAACACTGGTAAATCTACAGGCAACGCTATCAAAACCCTAGAGGTTAGAAAATGAAGCCAAATGCATGAAGGATGGTTACCCAACCAACAAGCTATCTTGGGAATATGTTGGCTCACAAGGAAGACAAGTGCAACTTTTTGTAGTTTCTCACAAGCTGATCTGATTTTCACTGCAGTCCCTTTGCTAATCACTTACCCTCAGATGCAGAAACTGAGCTACACCCCTGCATAGATAAATAAAGGCACATTTTGAATTTACAAGATAAGGATAAAGGTCAAAGCAATGGATAAGAGTCAAAGTGAAAAAAAGTGATAGAGGATGGTGGAAGAAAGACAAGGGTTATAATAGTATCAAGTAGCTGCTCTGCAAGGTACATAAACATTTAAGGCTAATGAATACAAAGCTTAAAAATTACATACTGTGATTTTTTGTCTACAGCTCCAGTGAGCCAACTAAGAAGTGAGGAAACTTGCATACACAGCTGCTTTCAGAGTACTGAGGAAGGAAGCTGGGTAGATTTCTGGGAATGCTGGAAATGAGTGCTTAACTAATATGTTTCCTAAAGATATACTTTATTTTGATTTTGGAAGCTAAAATCAATTCATAATAAGCAGATTTTTTTTTTCCATAAATAAAAATTTTGAATGCCAAGAACTTAAAGGATAACATGAAACAACTTAATGTAGCAGGTGTTTATTTTAGTACATGAGTTATAAAATTTTCCTGCGTTTGATTTTAACGAGGTGTGAGCACTGTTGTACGTCGCCTTCACTTGCATGTTCCCTTTGCTTCTTCTTCTTCATTGTAGTATTCTGCAAGGAGATTTATGACAAGTCACACTATGGGCATGACTGGCTAAGGCATCAAAAGCAATCTTGCCTGAAGCTTATTTCTATATTGCATAAGATTTGAATCATACCAAATGTTTGTCCTTATAATGCAGTCCTTGTTCTTGCTAAAATGCCATTGAATGGTGCTGTGAATGACCGATTTGGGACCACACTTGCCTCCATTAATGCCAAGAGCAAGCTTGTCATCAAAGAAAGTTGATTCAGATTCTCAGACAAAAGGTATTAGTATGCCTATGCATACATTGCCTTTGGTTCGAGGATGGACTTTATAGAAATTCCTTTTGGATGCAGAAGCTTTGGAAACAAACACAAAAGTAGCTACAATTGTTTGGTTGCACTGGTCAGTGTGAAATAACATTTCTGAGAAATAATCCTGAGTATTATGAGGGCTATTTAAAGAGAAGGACAAATGGTTTAATTGTTTACTGAAAAAGACGAAAAATGTAACAAGTAGTGGACTGTTTTTACCATCTTCTTGCAGGAATTTTGCATCAGAGGACTTTGTACTAGTTATTGAAGCACTAAGGTCTCAGTCAGGATTGCAAAATCAGGTACGTGGCTTAAAAAAAAAAAAGTTACCCTATGTTTAAAACCACTAGGTTTAGTTCTATAGATATTTTTCCTTGGGTCAAGGGAGAGATGAGTTTATTTACAAGTTAGTCATCTGGTCTGGATACCTACAGACAATTTGTTTATCTCCTCATTATGAATTTCTGAACTTTGTCAAGAAAAAATGTAGACTGCCAGAAATTTATGCTTTACAAGTGAAAGCTGTACAAATATGGTATAAATCCACAGGTTCTGTCACCTTTGTTACTTTAGGGTGGTGAAATAGTTAAATGAAGAATATTTATTGTAATCTTGCATGTTGAGTTTCTGGGGTTGGTGCAATGAACAGTAATGCCATGATTTTTTAATATACTATTACCTTCTCCATATGCCTTTACGAGTGTTCATTGATTATTTTTCCCTTTATTTTACTCCTCTCTATGCAAGTGCATGAATAAATAGACATTTCAAGTGATTTATTAAACTGATGAGTTTCTATAATATGTAGAAATCCCTTATATAAATGGGCAGAGTACAGGAAAAGATCAAAGAAAATAGAGTTGGCAGAGGTTTTGGGAGATTATGTAGTCTGCATTCAGCCTCAAGAATTCAGCTCTGCCTTTGCCACCGCTGGCAAACATTTGTGTAACCCTCCCCTTAGAAGCTCCCAGTGAGGGAGGTTTCACAATCACCCAAAGGCAATCAATTCCCACGCCTAGTGATTCTTAGGATAAGAAGGTTTTCCTGATATCCAACCTGAATTTCTCTAGCTGTAATTCAAGTGTATTTCTTCTTGACCTCTCCAAGGACATGAAGAATGGATTATTCCTTTGCTCTTTGTGGCAGCTTAAAGACTGTTATCAGGTCTTCCTTCAGGCTTCTGTAGACTAAACAAACCCAATTCATTTTCAATTACAGCTTAATGTTACTTAGCTGTCTGTGAGATGTGATGTGGAAGGAGCAATTACAAAGAACGCGGTGTTAGGACAGTTAAAGAAAAGTTTCAGAAGGCACACATGAGGAGTGCTTAACTCTGCATTTTATGTGCTTCTGTCGCATTTATTTCTTAAATTTGAATTTAGACCCTTGTCTCACAGTTGTTCGCAAGGCTTTAGCTAATTGCCAGTTCAGAGCTGAATACGGATTCAAGGGGTCCATATATCTAAGGGAGTACTTAATTCAGGAGTTTTAATTGAGGTCGGTATTTACAAAAAAATCAGCTAAAACTGG
Source organism: Porphyrio hochstetteri (assembly GCA_020800305.1). NCBI lineage: Eukaryota > Metazoa > Chordata > Aves > Gruiformes > Rallidae > Porphyrio > Porphyrio hochstetteri. The sequence goes on from CM036907.1 coordinate 88,881,929, forward strand.
CAGAACTGCCTGCCAGAAAAGAATGGTGGCTTAACATTGTACTGTGGCTGAAAAGGAAGACACTGTATTTGGACTTCTGACAAAACCAGAGAATTCTTTCCATTAATATATTACTCTCCACACCTTTTTGTGGTTTTTTGTTGTTTTATTTTTCCTTTTTCCTGAAAGGAACTGACAAAGACATTTATTTTGAAAGGAATAAGTAAGCTTGTATCTATTCCTAAACTATCTCTCATACATAATGAAGATGTCAAAACTTGCTCTAATCCTACCTTGTATTAAGACTTGTAAGTGTGTTAATGGCAAAACTTAATGCTACCAAGATAATTTATATTCCTCGTGATTTGTAGCACTTAAAGATATCTGGTTTTGGTATATAAATAAAATATTATCTACTTTCATTCTCACTATTGTCCAAGTGCTTGCTTTGAGCTGTATTTTTATTTTTTCAATGTGTACAACCAAGGTTTTACGTAGTTGTCTTTGCCATGTGATGAAAAGTTTTTGCCATGATATGCTATTTTTGCTGTGGTTAGCATAAAAATGATAGGCAGAGTGATAAATTGATAGGGTTACAGCTGGAAAAATCAGTAAAATTTGTTAACCCCGACTCACACAAAAATTTATTTGAGGATTGTTTATTTAAGACCGTGTTAGGTAATCTATATAGACAAATAGGGAAAGGTTTGTGCAGCCAGTAGTAGATTCAGGGATGAGAAGAGACACATTGTAAAGTTATGTGACTTGTCTATCTTAATGATACAGGGAAAAAAAAAAAAAAGAGGCAGAGTGGTAAAAATAAGGAAATGGTCTTACTTGTGAGCTTTGAATCCGTGAGAAAAAGGCTGGAATTCTGTCTGCAGATTTGGCACTGGATTTGAAAGAACAGTAAAATAAAATGGTACTGGGACAGGAAAATACTAAGGTGTACGGGTTTATTTTTTCTTACAGAAAGACTGTACACTGTAGAGCTGACTTGACTGGTGCATGAGTGTGTTTGGAAAACAGAAGACATTAAAAGGCTCTTTAGAAGGAAAAAACCCCTAAACATAACAAGGATGCTTTCAAGCTAAAGGCAGACAAATTCAAACAGGGAATGAGGCATGTGTCTCATTCTACCTCAAAAGTGAGGTAGAAGAAACGGAGATTAGCTAAGAAAAGAAGTAATAGGCTTTCCATCTCTTCCTGTCTTCAGATGAATTCAAACTGCCTTCCTGTGAAGTGTGCTTCAGCAAAGCACATGTAACTAGGCTCTGCTGAGGGACAGTGGGGTGATGTAAGTGGGCTTGCAGAAGTGAGGGCAGATCGCAGGTCCCTGTGGCTTCTCTTTCTGAGAGTCAGAGCCTTTGGCAGAGAGCTTAAAACTCTGAATGATGAAGGACATCATTGGTAAGTGCTCTATGCAGATCCATCATCTCTTTACTCCCTTCTACAGAAGTGGCAAGATCTTTATCCTTATGACAGTTGCTGGGTGTCAACCGCTTGCATTTCACCTTGCTCACACATCCACAGTTTTGAATTCCTCCATTATTTTGTGAAGTGCCTTGCTGAGTACTGGGAACGTGCTAGCAGCAAGGTTTTGGGCAGAAGAGCATTCAGTGAGAGATGAGCTGTGTCTCCAAGTGCAGCTCTCAAGCTCAGAGCAAACTGCTGTGCACTCAAAGCATGGTGGGTCAGCTCTTGTCACCCCCCAGGATTTGTCCCTGGCCAGGATTCCAGTGGGAGGAATGAAGAACCACTTCAAAGGGCCACTGTTTTGTACAAAGATGTCTTTTTCCCACTGATGTGTCATGTCCCCTGGGCCAATCTGTGTGAAGCTCCTCTTCCACAAAGAAGAACCACTAGCCAAGTGGCAGAGAACAAGGAACTGACACCCCAACTTTGTCTGCACTCAGGACAGATGCTTTAGAAAAATAGCTTGGGAGCCATCAGTGTTGCAAATGTTTGTGACACTAAAATAGCAAGTAAAGGGAGTAAAAGCTGCCTTTGCTCTGCATACTCGGCGTTATCCCTACTTTCTTGCCCTGTTTTTTTTTCTTAGCAGGATACCTTGAATTTTGGGCATTGCCAACAGAGATGGTTCTGTGTGCTGTACTCCATTCTTTTCACCTCAGACTTTCCGTGATGCCTAACAGCAGCCAAAGGAGACCAGTTCACATCTCTGCTCTTGGGTAGCCTTGCCCAGGGAGGGGAAGCATAACAAGGTGCCCACTTCTCTTGTAGACAAGACTTGTCAGGATGCAATGTAGCAGAGCTTGGCTCCTCCTTGTCCATGCTGATATCAGACAATTTCCCTGTATGTTAGTGATATCTAGATTTGCTTGAGAAAAGAAGCCAGCACATGCCAGAGTCTTCTTTTACCTCCATTGCCAAAAACTGCTCTGTTCTGTCGCAGTCTTACAGCCAGGCAGAAGTGGGAGTGTCCCTCAGGCAAACATGGTGCCAAACCATGTTCCCCATTTGTGCTAGGAGGGTGCTCATGATGTGTGTTCAGGCCACAGAGATCAGAGATAGGATTTTTCATTGCTCAGTACTCTTTCATTTCTATGCTGTAGCTGTGTATAGCACTACAGAGGTTCAGATCAGGCTATCCTTGCCCTGGACATGGAGACCTGCTGCATCTCAGTCCTTCCCTCTGGGGAACTGCTGAGCCTCATTTTCAAGGAGGTGCTGTGGGGAGGGAGATGGAGCAGTCAGGTCCATGCACACTCCTGCCCTCTTCACTGGTCAGGGCAGATCAACAGGAGGAAACATCCTAGGCGGGAACAGCAGTTCCTCACACAAAGGATCCCTGTGGAGACTATTTCTGCAAGGGATATAAAGCACCTGTTTATCAGACTTTATTCATCTTGTGGAGTCTGCTTCTTGTTTACTGTTACTGTTTTCCTTTCCCAGTTCCACCTAAACTCTGTATTCTTATCTTTGTTTTAGTATTTTATATGTAACACCTAGCAAAAATAAAAATTAGTAGTACCCTCTCCTTGTTTCTGCTTTGTCTTCCACCCCCTCCCCCCTCCTTCTCACTAGCTCTAGTGTCTGGTTTTAATTCTGTTTTGCTTTGCAGTAGAAATGAAAGGCTGTTTACTGATCCTGTCCCCACCCTTTTCTTTCGTGTCACAGCTGGTCCTTGAAATACGATGGACTAATAGTTCTGCATATTGTCTTCCCTGCCCCCTCCCTCCCATCTATTAGAAATGAATTTTGGTATTGTTGAAAGACCTCAGATAAAACTGCCGACTCAGAGTGTCTCCAGGAGACCCTGTTGAAAGAAAATGGATTTATGCAATTGTAGCAGCTATTTATTTCTTTATTTTAAAAGTGAACAAGGGGTGAAGGAAGGCTTGGAACGTCATGGATGGACCCAGTACGTGCCATGTTCTGTTGAACATCCTGATACTTTGATGGACCATGTTGAGTAACTTCCATTTTTTCTCCATCTGGAATCCTGACAGCAAACCTGGAGATGGGAATGGACATCTAAGAGAAGCATCCTTTTCTACTGGGCAGGAGAGATTCCAATATTTCACTTTTATTTTGGACACTGAAAGTGGAAACTGAAGAATAAGCCACTGGGAGAGTGGGAGTAATGGATAGATGTTAACAGTTAAAGATGCTTTATTTTCAAGTTAAGCAGAAAGTGCAAGACATGGTGCTAGAGCTGTGAAACAAATGAGATGTGGTGAATGTTATTGATGTGAATATGCAGAGATGTTATTACAATCATCTTCAATGTTACACTTTTTCCATGCACAATATTTACTGAGTGGAATTTAAAGAATCATGCAAGCAGCTAAACAAACAGATTTTTGGCATCATTTCACAAAAGAAAGGAGGCTGAAGATTAACCAAACAAAAAAGACAAACTCATCCCTTTATATTGTATGAGTTTCAAGTAGGATACTGGTTAACAGTTAACTTGTTCATGCCCAAAAATTATTTGTAAATTGACTGAAGACATATACAAACTCAGTTTTTATTTATTTTTATTTACTCAGTTTCTTGAAAACTAGTGGTGATTATGTTTATGTCCCAGTCTTGCAATGGGAGCTAGTCCTTTGGGGAAGGACATTTGAAATTGATACATGGTTACACAGTTATGGTATTTTAGCTGAAAAAATGGTGCAAACATTATCACTGTCCAGTAGAGTGTGTATAAAAGCTGTCTTCTGTTTGTGTAAACTTAATCTGATGTCATTTTTTGGGAGGGAAATGTCATCTTGGCACTCAGCATAGGCATAATTTTCATGGCAGCTTTGTCTCATGGATAAATATGAATTTAAAAATAACATAAAATAATATTATTTAATTTTTAAAATTATAGTTCCAAATATTTATACCTGTTTATCACTACGAATCCAAAAATTACTTCCATCTGTCCAATAGCAAGTGAAAAGCTAAACCTGAGAGCATCCGCTAGTGTGCTCATCAACTCATCTAGAGTGATTGTATGACTTCAAACCCCTCTATCTTATAAAAAATTCTAGCTTAATTCTCCATCAAATCCATACAGCACTGCAAGTTTTCATGTAGAACAGAGAGGAAAGAAAAGGAGATGATCTTTTTTGGAAAGCCACATAGCTCTATGACTTTCCAGAAATACTTTTCTGCAAGGTGACACATCCTGTGGGAAACTCAAGGCTAGAGAATCTTGTCCGATTTTTTAAAGCATCCCAGTCCTCTCTAGCACATGGCAGACTGGTCTGCTTCACGTATGTCTCTTCTTGTGATTTGCAGTCCGAGTTTTTCTTCTCCAGATGTTTTGTAGCATTCCTTGGTATATTTGGCAGGAACTTCCTAGAGTTAACTAGCCCTCATGGCGGAAAGAGTGAGGAGGTTGTGCTTGTGGCATGATTGTGGCATTATTTCACCTCCCAGGCACCGTTTGTGTTTACAAATACATATAAGCATAACATGGGCTGGTGTAAATGCATAAGAAGGTTCTGTAATTGCTGGAGTGATTTTGTAGCAAAAACATACAATGGCAAAATGCAAAAAGCCCGTGCTGTCAAAGTTCATTAATTGGCTTCTATTACTGAAGTAGAGGGGGTGTAGCTGGATAGGATCCAGTAATGAATTAAAGTCATCTCAGGGTCTTCAGTGCTGGGTTTTGGTTTTCTTTTGTAAGCAATGAAGAGCTATCACTTACTAGATCTATATTAAAATGATTTTTAGAAGTTCAGATTAAGTTCAAATTGTGACTTGAGACAATGTTCCAAAACAAGTCAATGCTTAAGATAGCAAACTTGCTATGCTACATTATATGCTTTAATCACAGCCTAAAGCTTGACTGGATAAATAAGCTTTTGGTTTGACTTCACTGTGTTTTGCTTTTTAACCTGAGTTCCCACTGAGTGATTATTAAAGAGTTCAAGCATTTTATAATGAAGTTGAAGGGAAATGTTAAAGTTTTACCCTGGAAAATAACATAATATTATGGTTCAGTTAGCCCAAGGAAAGCACGTGCGATTGCTACCCTCAGGAGGGGAGCAATGCTGAGTGATGTAGACTTTACCTAATATCCCAATGTCTCTTCATTCTCTGTTGAACTGATTTATTGCTTTGGCACAAAGCCACTCCTGTGTCTTTACCTAGCTGTTTGAACTTCATGGATAAGAAAATAATACCAATAAAAATTCAACTCCAGACTGCTGCTGTTAATGGCTTCATGTCTATATGAAACACAGAGAATGTCAATTTCCAAGATTTATTGAAGTTTTTCATACTGAGTTGGTTTGCTTGGAGATTTAAATATGAAACGGCTTTACTCTTTGTCTTCACGTGTGTGGGCATCTCTAAATATCCCCACGGCTGTTTAGCACTGAAGACACCAACACTCATCTAGTTAACACATTAAAAAAGGGAAAAATCTATCATATTGTATAAATTGAATCCTTCTGCAGCTAGTGATTTATTATTATAATAATAAGATCTAGCAAAATCCTTCTGAAGGTCCACAGAGTGTCAGAGATGTTTATACATTCAACAGAGATCCTGTGAGGGAGATTTTAAGGACTTATATTAACAGAAGCTCAGAGACCTTTTACCAATGGGTATTACACTTAGTAATTTTTTATTATTTACACTGCTCAAGACAAACTTGGTGGGAACAGGGCCTTAACACTAGAAAGAGTTCAGAGCAACTTTTGTCCAAGAGACACTTTTGTCCAACTAGAGAAACTAGGAGGACTGTAGATGTAAGGGGAAGGCTCTGATTTGAAATAGTTTCTCCCTCCTTAACCAGCAATGAAAGGGCACATCCACTCCTGTGGCCTTTTAGCAATGTGCTATTCTGTTTCCCTTCAATAATAACTTCCATTTCTGGTTCCACGGTAAATAGTATAGAGGTTACTGCATCCTACAACTAGCATACTCTGTGATATTTAACTAGAAAACCTTGCTGCTTGCTAATCATCTTGGGAGTGTGATTAATGGAGCTTGTATGATTAGTCCTGGGATGATCACTAAACCTGAACTGATGGAGTTAAAAAAAAAAAAAAGTCAAATTAGGTGATCTATTTTAAGCTCAAAATCTGTTAAAAATTAGAAATCCTTTAGTTTACCCCTTTCACAAGAAAAGGCCCTTAATCTCTGCTAAATGCTAAACTGCCCTGGCCCACAGTGATCTACCCTTCTTTCTCGACTAGACACCCTTTCAATTGCAATTGCTAGTAATGATAAATACAGGCTTATTTATTAGAGGACGTAATGCCTTTAATTACAGCCAGTCTTCCCTGCTGCTAAGGTTTGTTCCAGAAGTAGCAACATAAAATGCCAGTTCAATCACTTCATCTACACAGACCCCAGAGTTTTTTTTTCCTAACTGCTTATTTTATGGCCAAGAAAATTGTCTTTAGGTTTTTCTTACCTAATTCTAAAACCAGTTGCTCAGGGAATGGTATATATCTTGCAGATATGAGGCAATAAAACAGGTAAACCAAAAAAGTTCCTTGGTGACTGTATCTCAACCTCTATCAGAATTTTGTCCTGTATGGTCTGTGATATGGTGAAGGTGTTCAGTATTCTTTGGCGGGGGGAGCAGGGGGAAGGAGAAGACATGTAGTCCAAACTATATTATGAATTTACCAGGTAAATACTTCAGTAAAATGAAAGCAAGCCACAAGTGTTTAAAAAGGATTACTTAAAAGTTCTGAGCAGTTTAACACAGTTATTTTAGGTGATATTAATGTAGCTTTTTACCTCAGACTGATAGACCTAATAAATAAGGACTATATCCAAGGAAACATTCACTCTCCTCTTAGAAAAAAAACATAGCAGATTCAAATGAAGCTTCTATTATTCAAAGAATATTTTTTTTTCTATTTCTTAAGAAATACCTTCTGATATGGTCTAGAATATTAATGAAAAAATTAAGCTCTTTGAGTTATGCTTACAAAAAAGTGATGCTTATAATCATATCCACAGTCCTATCTGGATAAATTAGTAAAGCAAAATATCATTCATTATACTCTTTTAGGAAATATACTTTCAAGTCATAATCTTTACCTGACACTACTTTTCACTGAAGAAGGTAACTGGTTTCTTTTTCTGATATGAACTTCTGATTGTATTGCCAATTAACTTGGAATTCCTATTACAGATTAGGTTTTATATGACTGGTTGCCTTAGTAAAAGACCACATTTGTGTCAAGAACAGAATCAGTGAGGCAGTCACAACTGGCAGCATTCAAAGTTTCCTTCTGAATGTTTCTGCAAGACCTCACATCAAAGGAGATGTGGGAGATAAAGCTTTGAAGAAAATTTGCACGTCTGTTCAGAATGTTTATTGATGCATCCTCCAAAACTGAACAGAGCCTTTCCTGCTTAAATGTTTGATAAACAGGTAATGGGGACTAGATTAGTAAACCAGTTGAGCTCAGAGGTCACTGAATAAGAAGTGGCAGATCCAACACTGATACTTGGAAGAACTTGTCAAATAAACAGAAGTAGCTTACACTGATGTAGCAAAAAAAAAAAAAAAAAAAAAGGGAGGGGAAGTGAAGAAAATGTTATTTCAAATAGTATCCTAGATGTTTATGAGCATTACTGAATTCTTCAAAGCCAAAGAAAAGTTGCTGCTGAGAGTGACAGAAGTGTGATTGTCCCTCATGATGCTAAAGGCTGTAGAAGAACCAAATTGGAGGATTCAGATGTCCCAAGGCCTCTTTGGGTGCTCTGTTCTTCAGTATTCTAGACCCATAGAGTCATAGAATATACTGAGTTGGAAGGGACCCATAAGGATCATTAGGCCAAACTTCTCTCCTGGCTCCACAACACGTTAATATACATCCCATTAGACAAGTATGTCTGTCTTGTTTTTTTTAATCCCAGTACTTTGTTTATCACAGTAGAAAATCTAAATTTGAGTTGAAGCATTGAATTGTATCAAATGATTAACAGAGAGATTGTATCACTATGTACGTGTATAGGTCATTCATTGATCTATTTTATTTGCCAGTTTTGCCTGCTTTAGTACGACTCTTTGCTTAATGCCTTCCCCATGTTTAGCTGAGATTTTTGAACCACGCTGTTCACAAAATGTGTTCAGGATGGTTTGCACTTCAAGCCTTACCTTGTAGAAAGAAATTGAAAATGATCTTTTAAAACATATCTCCCTGTCTGGAATACTACAGGATTAACCTGGAGTTCCTGGGTCCCTGCTGCATGATATCAGGAGAAGGATAGACTGCTGTGCTTCTTCACCTGCATGAGGTCTTTGTCCAGAACTCCAGAGAGACCGCATCACAAGCTAGGAAGGAGCTGTTTTCTTGTACCCATCAATAAAAAGGGAAAGGGTGTTTATACTCATTATACACTTGACTGGCACAGAACTTATTCCCAGATGCTGCTGCCGGTGGGACTGTAAATTTAATTTGAAGTATAGACTTCAAGACTGGAAATAAAAATAAACTGAGAGATGGGAAAAAGGCTGCTGCTTAACAGCAACATTTTGATTCACCTCCACTAAGCACTGATGTGGGCCTTTTTCTCTTCCGTAGGAGAAGGGGAAACTAACAGCACAACGTTTTTCCCTTTTGCAGAAAGTCTTTTATAAAATAAAGTGTCAAAGGAAGCCAGAACCTGATCTGCCTTTTCGACATCTCTTCTCCTCAGACACTGCATAAGTCTGAGAACACATAAGTGGGCATAGAGAGGAAAAGTCACAGGACAGGCTTCCTAGAAGACTGGAGACAGGCATGTGAGAGCCACTGACACCATCCTGCGGCTGGTGGATGGGGAAGTGCTACTGCTGTAATAATAGTTTTGCTTTCAGAGTATTCAGAGTTATTGATAGAGATGGCATTTGAGGCTGTCAGGGAAGCCTCTGTTTGTGTATAAAGGTTAGTTATTTGGACAACCAGTCCATAAACAGATACTAAAGGGAATGCATTGTACAAAAACATCTCCAATCCAATGACCGTGAGGGCTGGAGGAGCAGGAAGGGAAAGGATCACAGATAAAGAAAGCTTCATTGCCTTTTTCATATGGTATCTCCTGTGTATATTTTTGGAGATAATTCCAATGTACCACTGGTTTGTTCCACAAGGCATTTCTTATGTTCATTTTGGTAACTTCTGTGTCTTCTCACACAGATGCCAGTGTGGGATTTTTTTCCCACTATCAGAATTCCCCTAGTGGGTTTTGTAGGATCTAAGCAACATTATTTATCTTGCAGCTTCCTATCCATGGGCATGATATGTTTCTTTAAACTTGCCCTCTCTTGTACAGAAATACCTGTCAACAGGTCTGCCTGTTACAAACCCAACTCAGATCCCAAACAAAGCAGAAACCTGATTCTGTATGATCTTTACTCTGGATGAAGGATGAGACAGCTAACAATTTAGAGTACTCATAAAAGTCATTTGAAGATTATGCTAATATCCTTGGTGTGAGAAAAAATTTTTGGTGTCTTTATTCATTATTGTCCCAGTCTAAAGATTCTTGGTTTTAACTGAAAAGAGCATGGACAGCATCCTTTCGATGACAGTAAACAGACATAAAACGTTTTTCAAATACTTGTGCTATTGTAGCAAACAATGAATGAACAACCTTACATGTGTTCTTGAAAAAGCTAATTGGCATCTTTCCTTGAAGTAATATATCACACCACAAGAATAACAGCTTCACTCTTGCATGAACCAGAAACATATGGACCCTACTTAATGTCTTTACAAATCACACTGTGGAAGATAATATTCAGTTATTCAGAAATTGACAACTCTCTTGTGTTCCCATTGTTCTGATTCAACAGATAGGCAATGTCAAATCTTTAAGATTACTGGGATAATTTCCTTAAAGACTGGAGAAATTAGGCAGAGATGAGTTTCTATGAAGAGTTTGCTGAGAGTTATAGCTCCTTTTCTGTGAAGAGGTGTGTAACAATATATAAATACATATATAACCAGTGTTGGGACAATGATCTTGGAGAGAATAATAATGGAGGGTGAATTGTCTCTTCACGTAACTTCTTAGTTGCCATATTGAAGTGAGTTTGAAACGGGGTGATAGAGCCAAGACTATCTTCTAGCAAGTACCAGAGTGAGGCAAAGGCACTTTTCTTTGCTTTCCTGTTAAATGAAGACAAAAGCACTGGTGGGTTATTACAAACCAATGCAAGAGGCTACAGCCTGAGTAGGTCACAGCAGCAACTGGAAGGAGGAAAATAGAAGGTGCGAGAAAGCCAAACAGGAAACCCTTTTTCAAGTGTCCCAAGAGTCAAAAAGTATTGGTCCTAATTCAGAAAGAAAAGTGTTGGTTGGGGTCTTCATTCCCAGAACAGGTTGAGATACAGGTTTGTCATTTTGTTTAAAGCAGCTGGGACTGTGTGTGTATTTTGCTTACCTGGGAATCTGAAAGAAAACCAGAATGATCTGCTCTACCTGTTTTGTTTATCTTTCCAAAGCAGGTAGGAGAGAGAGCTGTCAAGGAAGTAAAAGCCACTATGGATAGAGATTTTTAGACTACAGAGGCAAGCTAACAATTTGTAGATGTCCTTCTTCAGTTGAATAAAAAAAAGATGCTGCTTTTTTACAGCTGATATCATGTAAAGAATGGCGTGCATTTTTTTAGTGGCTGCTTCCAGTGTGCAGTAGTAATTGTAAAACAAGAATATGGAAAGTGTTGCCTTATAACACAGGAAAAACAAAGCACTTCGAAAAGATTTTGTCCTCATAATCAATTAAACAACACAAGTGACTAGATGTAATTTTAAAGTCTGAATGTGAAAATACCCCCCTTCCACTACCTCATACAATCATATCTTTCTGTCCTTGGACGATAACAAGGACCCTAAGTTAATCTGGCTATTTTCAAAGCAAAAATGATACGGATTCAATGAATGGTACCAGTCATATAGCTACAGAGGGAAGAAGCAGTCTGACTTGTGTGATTATGTTTATATAAGCTTTGGATTTCGTACTAAGTTTCCAGTTACTCTTGAACAGTCAGCACCTGCCAAAAAAGTGTTCAGGGTGTCACAGTCATTTTATTTCACAAATGTCAAATGCTTCAGAGCCCAGAGAACTGGAGAACCCTAACAGTTTTCCCTCCAGTTTGCAGAAATGTGTCCTTTATACATTTGACCTCACATTAAATATTCCAGACATCCACAAGCATAGGGAAGACTTCAGTTAAGTTTTTCTTTCCTTCCTGTCAAAAGCAGTGTATCTTTTCACAGGGTGCTTGCAATGTCTGCATTTTCAGGTGAGATTGTTAAACCAGCTTACCTGCATCAGGAGCTGACTTGAACTCCAAAGTGTAAACCCATCCTGTTGTTAGGGGAGAAAGCAAACATACGTACTGTAGTTAGTGGGTCTGTCAGATACCTCATATCAAAAAGACCTATCAGAGACAATGTGTACCAAGGTTGCTCTTTTATCTGTGAACATTTTGTATTTACAGTAGTTCAATCAATGACATTTCCTTGAGATTTAAAAGAACCAAAACCAAACCCAACACAAACCCCCCCAAAACCAACCAACCAAAAACCCCAAAATAAACAACTCAAACAAAAAACAACAAGAAATGTGTGTGAAGTCCAATATATGTTGTTTGGGGATATGGTTTAGCTTAGGATGGGAATGGTTGGACTTGATGATCTTAAAGGTCTTTTCCAACATTGTGATTCTGTGATTCTGTTTGGGCATGCTTATTCTACATTTAAAAAGCAGATGTATTGGGCAGTTGGGTTGCTGGTCTATGACATGCCATTGAGGTGGGTTCTGCAACAACAGATCAACAGTGAAAGGGAACTGAACAGCAGAAGTGCAAGCAGGATTCAGATTTTAACCTTAGCTCCTGGTCCTGGAGATACCACACAAGTCAAATGAACACACAGAGGGAGAGCTATTTGTGAAATGTTGAGTCACTCTCACCTTATTTGGATGCCCTGACAAACTCATAAGGGAAATAGAAGTCGTCAGAGACATGCATTTAAAAGCATGTGCATTTGAACTGAAGTTTCTGTGTTGAATAAAGTAACATGATTCTTAGCTTTATTCATATATAGCTCTAAGAATGATGATGAGTGTAGTCCTTTGAGGAACATTTTTACAACTTCGGGATCTTGACATGAGAAGTTGAAATTTCATACCAAATTCAATAGTATTAATATGCCTGTTTCTAAAGCAAAGATTGTGTTTATTGGCATGTTCTTTATGATGTTCTTGAATGTATAATTTCCTGTATAAACTGTGCATTTATAAGGCTAGGATAATACTTGCATATACACTATGGATCTCTCCAGACATGTGCACTCAGGTCTTGGAGAGAGGGAGTTGTGGTGGTCAGCGGTACCCTGAGGTTGCAGGAAGCACAGGGTGAAATAGTTCCTGAGAAAGGCAAAGATTTAGAGCTCCAGTGAGGAAACGCAGGATACAAAGATACTATACACTTCATCTTACATTGTACTAGGCTTCCATGTGAAGTGGGTGCTGCCATGTAGTCCAAGGATATTTTCTTCTGCTCTCTGACAGAACAGTAGGTGGAGAAACAGTCGGTGCTGTTATTCATGCCCTGGGGATGTGTTATGATATCATTCCACTGCTTTTCATAATGGAAACATTCATAGTAGGAAAACAAACATACCAATGAGAAAGTATTGCAACTTTGAGGCTGTATATAGTCTTCTATTTGTAAAACTACTACACCTTACTAAAGAGGTTCTTTCCTGTTAGGAATATATATATATATGTATATATATGTATTTTTATATGTATCTCAAAAGATCATTAAATGCTTTCAACTGGAGGGGATCCTAAAGATCATCTAGTTCCAATCCCCTACCATGGGCAGGGACACCCTCCACTAGACCAGGCTGCCCAAAGCTGCATCCAACCTGGCCTTGGACACTGCCAGGGAGGGGGCAGCCACAGCTTCTCTGGGCAGCCTGTGCCAGGGCCTCACCACCCTCACAGTAAAAAGTTCTTTTCCTTCTGTCTTCTCTTGATCTGCCCTCTTTCAGTTTAAACCCATTACCCCTTGTCCTGTCACAGCAAGCCCTTTTAATCAGTCCCTCCCCATCTTTCCTTTAGGCCTCTTCAGGGACTGGAAGGCTGCTAAAAGGGATCCCCCTGGAGCCTTCTCTTCTCCAGGCTGAAAGGCTGAACAATCACAACTATCTCATCCTGTCTTCATAGGTGATGTGCTCCAGCCCTCTAAGCATTTTTGTGGCCCTCCTCTGGACTTGCTCCAACAGGTCCATGTCCTTTTTGTATATATATATATATATATATATATATATATACACATACTAGTTTGTTTCTACGTATTCATGTGGAAACAAATCAATAAAATGATTTATAGCAGCCAAAGCACAAGTACTTTGGAACTTCTTAGTTTTGCAGGATGCTCTGATTTCACTGGATTCATTCCAAATATCATGTACAAGCTCTGTATCTCCCTGTACATGCCTGAAGTGTTTGCTGACTTGTAGCATTCATATTTCATGAAGAATTATTATAAAGAGGAAAACGTTACATACTAGTGAATTGTGGAAACACAGATTACTGGGAAATGGTAGGAAATGTATGGGGATGGAGAGGTAAATTTCTTAAGAGACAAAGCAGGAAAATAGAAACAGGAATAAAGTTTATGGTACAAAATTCATCCTGTTGAAAGACTGTGGGAAAACAAACTGATTGACAGGGCTGATTTATAAACTGAAATTACTGAAGTAATTTAATTTTCAGGAGTTTTTCAAAGTATTTTTCATCCCGGTGGAAATCATGAGTATCTTTAATTTCAGTGAAGCTGAAGAGGGTGACAGGTGTGTGGTGGTTAATATGGATAGTGTCTGTTTCTGAACTATGAGGTAGATGAGTTCTGGGGGTACTCTAAGTATTATCTCTTGATCATGGAGCCCAGGGACCTAACGGAGCCCACTGCAACTTCTGGTCCTGTAGCAGTGTTTTCTGCCAAAGGCAAAATTTTTGGAAAAATGGATGATGTTTGGGCAGGTCAAGGGCAAACATGGAGGCAGAATACAATCTAGGTTTGAACAGGAGCCCAGGAACACATATCCGCTATGTACTATAGGTTCAACTGGATTGACCTTTACAAAGTGTCTTTCTACCTTTCTATTGCCCACCTGTCAAACAGAAGGAATGCAACATATTTGGAAGGAATTTTAAAGAAAATGCAACATATTTTGAAGGCATTTTAAAGAAGAATGATCTAGGTAAAAAGCAATAGGTTCTTTAAGGTGAACTTGTTAACAGCTCCAGTATTACTCCAGGTTCCTTAGTTTGTTTTCTGCAAAGTACCCTGATGCCTTTAGCACTGCCAGTTCAGCTGAATAGCATGTGTCAACCATCTCTTCCTCTTGGAAAAGTAATACATATATTTTTATGAATATGGGGCATTTTTGCACTGTATATTTGGTGTAGAAAAAAGCCTTTTCATCTAAATTGTTTGCATAAAGATGTTTTTGTACATGAGCCAGTCTCAATGGGGAAAATGCTATAAATCTTTTGGCAGTCTGGGAAATGGTCTCAAAAGAAATATTTGTAATAAGCAATATTTGTTTTATATCTATTCTTGGCAAGAGAGTGCCCAAAGAAAATTTCCCTCCTAGGACGCAACCTGCACTTCTACTTGTTGCTGTAACATACTCAGGAGGACATTTAGGGTGACATAGTTGAAAAACTTCTGTTAATATTGACATCTTTCTGAATTTATTGCTACAAAATATAAAATGCACTTTATCTGAAGCTGAGGAGATTGTTTCCTCAAGAAGACTTAGAGCTTTAAAAATTACAATAATTCTGCTTGCCACTTAGGCAGGTTTGTAGCACCCCTGATGGGTTCAGTTCACAACGGAGGTTACACGCTGAGTTCTGTAGCTGTGGTTCAAAAATGTTGGCAATAAACCAATTTGAACAGATTAATTAGAGATCTGCTTCCATTGTTGCTACAGAAGACTAAGCATTCTGCTCTGATTTTGAGGCCTCCCTGCCTAGGACTCTACTACTGGTATTAGCTTCACTGATAAAGCAGTCATTTCCACATTTTCCCATTTGTTCTGATTTTCTTAGAAGATGAGCTGACTAAGCACAAGGAAGCTACAATAGTTTTTGGACAGGTGAGAAAAAAAAAATTGTTTATTTATTTTATAAATATTTATTTGCCTACCTTTTCCTTTAGAAACTTCCTCAGAAAATGTATGCCATCGCCAATAAGACACATTTTCGTTACTGAGTTGTAGTTGAAAATGGAAGTATTTTAGACTTCTGCCTGCACAGGACATGCTGAAATAATATGAAATAAATTCCAGCATTACTTTGCATGCTTTTCATAGAATGATAGAATGTGTTAGGTTGGAAGGGACCTTTAAAGGTCATCTAGTCCAGCCCCCTTGCAGTAAGCAGGGACAGCTTCACTAGATCAGGTTGCTCAGAGCCTCATCAACCCTGACATTGAATATCTCCAGGGATGGGATCTCCACTACCTCTCTGGGCAAACCGTTCCAGTGATCTACCACCCTCATTTTAAAGAATTTTTTCCTGATATCTAACCTAAATCTCCCCTTTTCTAGTTTAAAACCACTACCCTTTGTCCTATTGCTAGATGCCCTCATGAACAGTTCTTCCCCAGCTTTCTTATAGGCACCTTTCAGGTATTGGAAGGCCAATATAAGGTCCATCCTGGAGCCTTCTCTTCTCCAAACTGAACAAGTCCAACTCTCTCAGCCTGTCTTTATAGGAGAGGTGCTCCAGACCTTTGTGGCCCTCTTCTGGATGTGCTCCAACAGGTCCATGTCATTCTTGTGTTGAGGGCTCCAAAGCTGGACACAGTACTCCAGGTGAGGTCTCACCAGAGCAGAGTAGAGGGGCAGAATCACCTCTCTTTATCTGCTGGCCACACTTCTTCTGATGCAGCCCAGGATGTGGTTGGCCTTCTGGGCTGCAGATGCAGATTGGCGGCTCATGTCCAGCTTCTCATCCACAAGTACTCCCAAGTCCTTTTCCTCAGGGAAAAGCACATCATCTCTTAACCCGTATGGATAATGGGGGCTGTCCCAAACTAGGTACAGGACCCTGCACTTCGTTTTGTTGAATGTCATGAGTTTCACCTGGGCCCATTTCTCCAGCCTGTCCAGGTCCCTCTGGATGGTATCCCGTCCCTTTGGCACATTAACCTCACCACTCAGCTTGGTGTAATATGAAAATTTGCTGTGGGTGTGCTCAATCCCACTGTCAATATCATTCATAAAGATATTAAACTGCACTGGTCCCAGCACAGACCCTTGAGGAACTCTGTTTGTCACTGTCTTCCATCTGGACTTTGATTCATTGACCACCACCGTCTGGATGTGATCATCCAGCCAATTCCTTATCCATTGAACAGTCCACCCATCAAATCCACATCTCTCCAATTTACAGAGAAGGATGTGGTGGGGGACTGTGTCAAAGGCCTTGCAGAAAGCCAGATAGTTGACATCCGTAGCTCTTTCCTTGTCCACTGTTATAGTTACTCTATTGTAGAAAGCCACTGGATTGGTCAGGCAGTACTTGCCCATAGTAAAGCCATGCTGGCTGTCTCAAATCACCTCTCTGTCCTCCATGTGCCTCAGCACAGCTTCTAGGAGGATTTGTTCCATGATCTTCCCAGGCACAGAGGTGAGACTGACAGGTAGGTAGTTCCCAGGGTCTTCCTTTCTACCCTTTTTAAAAATGGCTGTGATATTTCCTTTCTTCCAGTCACTAGGGACTACACCTGACCATTGCAACTTCTCAAATATCATGGACAGTGGCTTGGAAACTATATCAGGCAATTCCTTCAGGAGTTTGGGGATGCATCCCATCAGGTCCCATGGATTTTTGTATGTTCAGATTCCTCAGATGGTCACAAACCTTATCTTCACTTACTGTGGGAGGGACTCTTCCTGGTCCCCATCTTGTGGGCTAAGGTTGGACTCAGTACCATTGTGCTTTACCTTAAGTTTTCCCCTGTTTGTTGCTCTCCTCTCCACAGGGTTCTCTTTACGTGTGCAAGTTTTATGCTGTCAAAGCTTTCCAATTCAGATCTTGTGAGCACTTTCTCTGAAAGTCAACTTTGACAGCATTAGATCGTGAGTAGTTAAATGCCCAGTCCTGATTCTCTGAGTTTTTTGCGGAGAGTTGTGTGTGCTTTCTTAGTAATGTCCATGAAATGGTAGCATCCAGTGCATGGAGAATCCAGGACATCCTGCTTTTTCTTTTGAAAATTATGCCAAGAGGAAGAAACGGCAATGGATGTCTGTGACATTGGTTTCTTACTACTAAAAAGGGCCACAGGATTACTTGGATCCTATTAAAGCTAATGGTAGTCAGAAGGAAAATCTTACCTGGGTCATAGAGATACTGAAGAGAGCATAGCTAGCAAGCAATGTGATATTCTGTTCTGGGTGACATGCAACATCATTATGACTAGCAACTCCCAACACTAACATTCCAGTAAACTTTATAGACTAAATGGGGGGAAAAAAAAGAAAGGAAGAAAATCTACTAAGCCAAAGAAAAATGGTAATAGAGGTTGGTAGTGAAATTTTTGTGATTTTTAAATTCACTTAATGATGTCAGATGGCTTTGGTTTTGCAGCTGAAGTGATAAATTTTCAAATGGTCTGTTACCTACACAGTTGATATAAATACAGATACCAAAGTATATTGGTGAGCCAATGGACTTTCCTCCTTTCTGTTGGAACGATGTGCTGATATGGGTTTGTTAGGTAGGATTTTCATGTGCTGGAAAAATATCTAAAGCCAACCCAGGCTGAGCAGTCTTTGGGACATGGGTTAGGTCAACTTTACTGCTGCAGAGATCTGAGCACCCTTCTAACACTGCAGAAATAGACTGTAGTATGTGATATGTGAGCTCAAAAAGTGAAAACCTGAGACATTATTTCATTGTTAAACTGTCACGTCTATCCGAATTGGACTTCCATAGGCATATACAGCTGATTAGGAACTAGTAAAACATGCATAAGTGGACTGCTCTTTCTAAAACATCTGTGTGATTTGAATGCAATTTTATTTAAACCACCTCAAAGCCTATTAGGAAAGCAGTACCTACCTGCCATGAGATGTATTCTAAGAAGATCTCTGCATTTGGCAAGTGTACTTAGGGGTATTATCTATGGTTAAGCCTGCTTGATGTTTCCCATCATCAAGCACTTTTTAAAATTGCTTTTAAAGTTGTTTTTAATCTTGCCAAGCTAGGACTAAAATTTTCCATACCATACCTTTGCCTCAGGTTGTGTTTTGTATGTTATACTTGGAAAAATTAGACGTGCCTATGGGTAAGGTAATAATTTTGGTCTTTCTCTCCTTTTGGAAAGCTTTACAGTTCTATAGTTTGATAATTAGGTTTCAAACTTGGGATTTTTAACATCTCATGGTTATTCACTTCTGAGATATCACAATTTACTTTACAGAGCTCAGCAATCTGTCCTTACTCATTACACTGAGCTCTTTCCTAGCTCCTAGGAAGAGCCAAACTTAGCACATGCTCTTCCCATAGGTCAGTTGAGCATATCCCCTTCATCTGATGCACTTAAGTCATGTTCCTCTTGAAAATGATGCCTCACATGGGCATTAGTGCTTGGTACCAACTTGGTTACTGTGACTGGAAATAAAACCAGTCTTTATTCGCAACCACCTGCCTGGTGTGACCAAAAAGTAGAGGAAAAGCTGAATTGAGGACGGGAGAAATGAGAAGAACCAACAAAAGAGCTCTGAAAGGAAATTCATTCTAAGGAGTTAAAAACAGGTTGTGCGTAGTACACAATGAGGACAATACAATATCCAAGTGACGATAGGGATCCAACAGAAAATGATTGTGTGCATTCATGTAATGAAAGCCTGTATTGCCTGATTAAGTTTGCCCAGGCAGTTTTCATTCTGGCCTTCCTCGACCTCTGAATGCTTGGCTTTGAACCAAAGAGTTCTTCAAGTTCTTCTAACATATAATGTGTCATATATAAATGATGCCTTTGTTTTGAAGTTTGTCATTTAGCTGCTTCCTCCTCTTCACTGAAGAAAAACAAAAGCCATTAAAGATGATCATGAGCAAAGAAAAATATATTGGTAAAAAGTACTTTGTGCAAAAGCTGGAAGGGGACTGGAATCTTGAAGCTATATTGTAGCAGCTGAAAAGAAAATGATACTTCTGACATGAGGAATGAGACAGCTGGACTCTTCATCAAATCCTTCTGTTTTGATAAGTAGAAACACTCGCATGTTAGCTTCACAACAGATTTGACAGAGGAGCTGCTGGCTTACTCCAAGCTTTCTCCGAAACACTTGAAATGGTCATTCAGAATTGTTTATTTATGAGGAGCACAAAAAAGCAAACCCCAACATTTCTATTTTACAAGTTAAGGAGAATGAGAAAAAAAAAAAAAGAAGAGAATGAATGAGGGTTGAAACAACAGCAAAAGGAACAGAATTTCTGGGGAAATTAGTTTTGAACTTACTCTCTTCATTTGCATTTATGCTGCTCCTTATTTTGAGGAGTTAAAATGTGATCCAACTCACTTGTCCTTTCTACGTAGGACTAAGCTGCAAAGTTCATATGTTGCTATTATTCATTTGCTTACAATTCAAAACAAGTTTCAAGTTAACTAGTAATTGAAAGATAAATTGATCTGATGTAGGCTGGTCCAGAAGGGCCTTTAGAAGAAAGTAAACTTTTTTGTGCTTGTTGACTTTTTTCTTCTTTTCCTCTACAGCTTGTTTTGACTTTGTTTAGGGAAAAAAAAAAAAAAAAGGAGAAAAAGAAACAAAGGGAGAAAAAAAACCCCAACATCTGCTTCCTGCACTGGAGGGATTCCTGGTCTAATGGAGTATGGGCTAGTTTGGCACACTGTCTATTGACAGACTTTCAGTCAAAAAAGAAGCAGCAGTCCCCTGCTGCAGGAGGTTTCACTTCAAAGATGGTCACACAAATGCAGTAGGCAGAAAAGGGCACAGACTAGAGAACAACATACACTTTCTACTTTAGTGTCCAGATTGTGTTTTACTTAATTTCAATTTGTCAGAGCAAGGAAGAATGGAAACTGGGTTTTAGTGTCAGAAGATGTCTGTACAGACCTGGCTACACCACTCCATTTCCTTTTCCTCTTCCTCTCTTCCCCTCTTTTCCCTTTCATTTTTACAAGCCAAGATTCTCCTTGAGTTAAGTCTCCTGATGTTGCTTCCACATGTGGACATACATTCACCTGCATGTGGACACTTCTCGGTTTCCAGTCCATGTTTTGAGACACCTAGCGTACAATCCTTCCACTGCAGAGCTGCACAAGTGCTGCTGTGACTCAGATTAGAGGTCACACTTCCTGCATATCCTTTGTGTAAAGTGGGAATAGTCTTTCTTGTCATCCCTTCAATCTTGCTGGCTTTTGAAGTCCAGAAGTTTCCCAGAAAATATGGCTTAATAGTACTACATTTTGTGCAGGAATACTTTGCCATACAAACCCTTAGGGCTCCTGGGCTGTGAACTTGTTTCAGTTTAGAAGCAAAATGTCAAGTAGCAATACTCTACTTGATATCTATAAACACATCTGTAATTTAGCAAGCATTTTCCTGTATTTGTTAAGGAGCAAAGTGCACAGCAGGGCTTTTCTGGAAGCTGGTTACAGAAAGATGATTAAACTCATTCACTTTATGGGACACACCTAAAAGATATAGACTGACAGAGCACAGTTTTGGCTTTTGTTTCAGCCTATGGTCAAAGGCACCTCTAACAGGGTTTAGAAAATTTCACTCCCTTCTAGAAGGTAGAATAGAAAACATTACATGTTGTCATTGTACATGCATTTTTTATTGACAGTTTTGCTGTCACTTTTTCTGACAAAGCACACACTGGAAAAACATATACAATAAGTGTGTTCTTTTCCTATAATACCAGCACTGATATCTGTTGGAGGTGGAAAGTTTGGTCCTTATTGCCCTTGGTTAATGTGGAACTGGTAATATGATAGAAACAGGGGTATTCCCCTCCAGAAAACAATTTCTGAATACCAAATGTTGAAAACACTCAATGGGGTCAGAGATGTAGCAAGTGATCCAAGAAGATACAAGTGACCAAAAAGTAGAGGAAAAGCTGAATTGAGGACGGGAGAAATGAGAAGCACCAACAAAAGAGCTCTGAAGAAGAAGTTTTTGTAGAAGAAGTTTTACATTGATCTACCTGGAATATAGAATATTCAGTGTAGCTATTGAATCTGAAGGTGTTGGAAAGTTTTGCAAAACTAATGGTTTAAGTAATTTCTCTTCTTCCATGGAAGCATGCAGAGTAAGCTGGAAAGGTCATCTAGTGAAACTTACTGCAGGATTAGCACTACCTACAGTGTTTCCATGAGATGTTTACTTGACTTCGTGTCTTGGAGGCTGTTACAATTTTCTTGGGCGGTTTACTGCAGTGTTCTATGACGTTCCTGTTTAAAAGATTGGGGAAGGTTTAAAATTTGTTATATATCTATTTCAAAAGTACTGAAGTGTCTTACTTACTTACATCTCTTACTGAGGTGTCTTTTTCTTGACTTGTCCTTAGTCAAATCCTGCATGCAATGCTAGAAAGGCAGTTACAATGAAGGGTTAAAACCTGTCACATGAGAGGAGCTTCTTACTTGTCTTCATCAGATATTTACAAGTTAAGAATAAGCTTGTTACCCTTGGCTCTCTTTATAGAAACAGGTACCTTTGAAAGGTAATTAATCTTTCCTTTGCAGCCACTCAACCTTTGGGAGGTGGAAACTCGTGATTTCCTTCAGTTATTTCCTTGAATAAACCCCCCTGCCTCCACTTTCAACTTTTTCATGTTTTGTTTTGGGTTGGGTTTTTTTGTATGCAGGTAACAAAGTCTGGGATGCATGTTTGTGAAAACAGTGAATTCAAAGCACAAATAATTAATTGAAGTTAAGGAAAGCAAGTTTTAGATTCAAGAAGATTTGCTATTCAGAACAGGTGTCTTAAGCTATCACAGAGTTGACATGTTGTAATCCAATCTTTATGTTCCTTCCTAATTCATGCATTTAGTTTAAATGTCAGTTACAAAACACGGTCTATGAAATCTGTCTGAATAATACCTAAACTAATACACTTTTATAGCTAATTATCTCAGATAAGGGATTTGTTTGAGAACACTGCAAGCTCCTCATGAAAGGAGAACTACATTTTCATTTAGGTGTTACTTCTTTTATCTACAGTAAACTTTCTGAGATGCCCAAGTAGATATTTAATGTGTGACTGAAAGAAAAATATATCCATTTGAAATATTTATCTTTGAATTATCTATATGTATAGGCCAATACACACTATCTTTTAGATCCCTATTATCATTGTCATGTTTTAGTGTTTTTTTTCAGCCGCATTTATCTATATATCTATATATATCTCCTTTTTCTCTTTTTAATAAGACCAGAGTCTGTAATGCCACAAAGTTATGAGGATTCACACCTTCCATGCTTCACTCCACGCCCTGCAGGTTTCTCTTCTCATCCGTATATTCCTCCTATCACAGTGTAAAATACCCGAGGAGAAAACGGTCAGTGAGGTGGCCATTCTCCAGGTTGCTACTAATATTGTCTGTGCTCCCTCAGATATTGCAAGGGTATTTTTGCAAAATTGATTTTACCAAATGCAGCCAAACATTTGAAAAGTTCTACTGTGATTTGATAAATGTCTTAAAATCCTACCCACATAGAGAACCTATTTTAAAATTACCAGGGGTTGTTACTTGGAGTTTCTTCAGTGCAGATTTGAGTTCATTAGAGTATTTTTATTGCACAAGTAACCTTATGTTTAAATGCTAACAGCTGTACAAATCGAGGGGTCAAACCTGTAAACTAGTTCACTCTCCAGATACTTGTTTAGTTTCTCTTATTGAGGCTAGTATAATATATTTTGATCATAACTCCAATCTAAAATATTTTTTTTGTGTGGCGCATAATGTACAATCATATGTTTCTCATTTTACTTCTTAGTTATTTTTTACCTCCTACTTGTCTTATTACGTTCTATATGTTTTCATTCTCAAATTTAGAACCAGATGTTCTTACTTCCAGAATTAAATGAGGATAACTGAGATAACTTTTTAACTTAAATTCATTTTATATTTTGGAAATTTTTTTTGCATATCTCAAGTTTTTCTTTCATATACCATTCTGGAGGGGTAGGGGGAATGTTGTTTGTTTGGGTTTTTATACCCAGGCAAATGCTTCCCATGTGGTGGTGGTAGAAGTTTCCTAACAGAGGGAAAATCAGAAATAAATACTGAAGAGTAGAAAAAATGCATAAATTAAGAAGAAATGTAAAACAATTCAGTAGTTTTTGCTCTGACCTTTCAGTTAATTGTGCTTTATGTTATAATTTCTGGTATCATGAGGATATACCAAGGCCGTTCTTTGTCAAACACAGCATGAGATGCTTTGAAAAAATGAAGGTGGTTAGGATTATTAATGGAAAACATTTTTCAGGATACAGCAGATTGCACCACTCGTGTTCCTTGGAGAGGGGAGAGAGAATACCACAGAGTACTTTCTGAGCAGTTTCACTGTGTTAGTCAATAACATTTAAAGAATGAAAATTAGACATTTTTCATGGCTCCGTAATCTACAAATATTTAACAACAAAAATGTATCTGAAAATGTTTGTCAGATAATTTACAGAAAATGAAGCTTGCTGGTATTTTTTGCAGCTATGAGAAGAAAACAGATAAAGTTTTAGGTAAATTACCAGTTGTGAATATGCTGAGCTTTTAAGAAAAAAGTGCAAGATTAAACAGAGTGCCTCTTACTGGAACTGAATTTGGCCTGATTTTAGGAGTCATGCTCACCTTATCATGTTTTGACTATGTGCAATGTTAATTCATTGGCTTTTCTACTTACAAGTCATGTTTCTATCTCTGGTATTTTGGTACTAATATATTCCTAGAGAATTCCTAAACTATAACGTATCTTCTCGGGTGAAAGCGCTGGCATGAAAAATATTTAGCCTTAGCTGCCACCACACACCAACAAAGTACTGGGAATAGGCTGTAATTTGAAGTGCCTATGTGTTAATGCTTTTTGCTTGCTAAGCTAGAGCCATACCAGTGCGGGATGCCTGTTTCTTAGAGAACCAGCCCAAAAACTTCCTCTGGCTGCAGCCTTCCTCATAATGAACAAGGATAGGAGAGGATTTTTATTTCTTCTAGGAAAAACTGAAGAGGAAAGGATGCTTGTGGGTTCCCATAACTCTTTCACACACATTAAGGATTAAGGACACTATAGTGTACAGTGTACTGGAATTATATACTAGAATGCTTTGGTATTACTGACACGTTATAACTTTGT
This sequence comes from Porphyrio hochstetteri, assembly GCA_020800305.1. Taxonomy (NCBI): domain Eukaryota; kingdom Metazoa; phylum Chordata; class Aves; order Gruiformes; family Rallidae; genus Porphyrio; species Porphyrio hochstetteri. The sequence continues at coordinate 88,906,736 of CM036907.1, forward strand.
CCTTTATAAAACTCCTTGTTCCTTTGCTCCTTTTGTGTTTTCAGAGGGTGTGAGTGACAATGCTAAGAGCAGGCGACTATGGGTTTGAGTATCTATGGCAGAGAGCTGGGTAACCACAGAACCAAGGTAACTGATCACAAATATTGTGAAGAAGTGCTACAGTGTGGAGCCTGAGCCTCTTCATATTCACATCACTTACTGCAGTTCTGTGATACAGGAGGCTGTGAGTACTCCTTACATAGCTTTGCAATAATTTGAATCTAATCATACTAACTTCCTGTCAAATAAGGATTGCAACTGGAAATCTGACTAGCATCTTACACTCTGCCATTACTGTAAGTTGTCTATTAATATAACGAATTAGTAAGTGTAATTACAGTGGTAGAAAATTCCACCCAAAACTCTGGAGTTGCAATCTGGGTAGCCATCATGTGCTCAGCAAGGACAGTTTATGTATAGCTGCCTCCTATGCAGATACTTGTTTTATCTCATCTTCACACCAAAATTATTTGCAGGGCAGCATTGGGTTAATCTGCCATCTCAGGAGACCTTGTCTGGTCACTTGAAGCCTATTACTTTATTCCTTATTGGCAGAGATTTCTGTCTTACTGTATTTTCTTATACAATGACCGTAAAAGCCAATCAGCACGAGGGAAAATACTTGAATCGCAGAAGTATGTCCCAACATTTTAAGAATATTGTGTTTGTGATGTGAAATACTAACTAGACATATTATTTTAAACCCATGAGTGTAATGGCATATTTTCTGCTCCCTCTGACATGGTTCTGATTTTCAGTGCCAGCTATGCATTTGACTATGAGTGAACAAACTCTGTGTTACTTTTTGGTAGACAACTATTGTTTTTACTTTCCTAATATATAGAGGTTTGCAGTAAATAATGAGTAGGATAGGGCCAGTAAGTGTCTAATGGATAGTGCATAAAGATTAGCAGTCAGACGTGCCTGTCGGTTGATAAAGATATGTTCAGTGCAGCCTACAGAGCCCTGACCCCAACTTCATGGCATGTTGCCCAGAGTGAAATCTAGTCCAACAATAAATCACCAGAATTTGTTCTATTTGACTGTGTTAAAGCAACAGTCTGTAAAAGCTAAGACCACCAACTATGTTGTTTCTGTTGCATATCTGCTGTAAAAAAAATCACTGCTGCATTTTATGAGTTAAATGTTACTGAGATGACCGAGAATATTATTTAGCAAGTATAGGACTGTGCTGTTCATCACTCAACAATCTGTGCTTAATTTTCAGTATGCCCCTATGTAGTTTCCCTGGAGAAAGTTTTGCCATATTGAAACAATATTTTATTGCTCTTGACATCTTACAACCCTTCAACTCTTCCTATGAAAATTCTAGCTATCACTTCCACTTATTAAAAAAGAAAACCAAAACAAAAAAACAAACCTTGAGATAAGACATCATTTCAGCTTGCCATAAATGAAAGGATAAGGATTTAAAGAACAGCTAATTTTATTGCAAAAGTTTTCCATTGTTGGAACTTAATGCTGCTGGACCAGACCTTTTCCTGCTTTTAGGGATCTTAAGAAAGATCTTGCTTTTACAGCTTGTAATATTTCAAACTCTTTTTAGTTTGTTTTCTTAATGTGGAAAAGAGGACAAGATGGCAGTCTTCGAAGAATTCGAGTGAATTTCTTGGGAGTGGTAAGCATATAGCCAGATTTTTCGGGTAGGGCGGGAACTGCAATACTTCGCCTAGAAAGCTAAACACTGTGCTGCCTAAAACTACTGTCAGTAGTAGTTTCAGTTTAGAAAAGCAGTGGCCCATCACATTTCTCCAGGATTTTTCCCCAGGCATTGGAAAGATACCGGAAGTATAAGATGCAACTGCCTAGTTACTTTCAGATGGCTAAGACCCACACTGTTACCTAAGTAAAAAAGTAACCAAACTCCTCTCCTTTAACCATATGATCACCCCTTTGAATAAGAAGACAATCTGAGCAGTTATTATAGCCTTACAGAGCCAAGGAGACACTGGGACACATTATGGGAGAAGTATTTTGACTGATGAGCTGGGCCTGTGATAACAGGTATGCAACTAATCTGGATCTAGTATCATACAATGTAATTGATTAACACTAACCAAAAGTTAATTTTTCTTGTTTATAATATTTATTATTTCTTATAATATTAAATTTTGCTGCTTTTTTTTTTTTTTACATGGAAAAACCAGAATGTAATTGATTCCTAGGGTAGATTTCTATTTTTAAAGACACTCAGAGCACTCATATAAATGTAGGTGACAGAACTAACGGCCTCATTCTGCTCAACTCTCTGGAAGACTAGGATGAAGGTCCACTAGTGAGAATACATATACCTATACATATATGTATGTGTATTTACAGCTCCTTCAACTGGTGGTTTTACCCCCAGTTGCTGCACTCACCACATACACACATGTGCACACTGAATAGAGACCCTTTATCCAGGATAAGAGTTAGAAAGAAATATAAGAAGAGGAAAGGAAAGACTGTGCAGGCCAGGTGCAGGGCATGGCCAGACAAATGTATCGACCAGCAGTTTTTCACATTTGACGAGCCCTTTTATCACGTAACCTAAAATTATCCTGTAATGGTGTGCTAGATGTTAAAAAAATGATGACAATTCAAGAAAAAAAACAGCAAAACATTACAGTTCAGAAGTAATGAGTCTTGGTGAAACATCCCTCAGGTGGCCAGTATCTTACTGGGACTTCAGAGCGGAAACGTTTACCATGTTCTTGATGCACATCAGCAGATAAGAGGGGTGTGATGGAACAAAAGGCAGCTTGGCACACTCTTTGCCACTAAGTCTCTCAGGTTCTGAGGGGTGTTCTGGCTTTGGGCATGGCTGAGCAATTTGGGTTGCCTGTACTCTGGCCTCACTGCAGCCACAGAATGGGGCACAGCTAACGAGGCTGAAATGATCTCGGTAAGACACCACCTTTACTAGCTGACTTGGCTCCAATTCAGTCTGTCATTCTCCTGGATGGGCAAAGGTTCTCCAGGAGTTGGTGTGTTTTCTTTAAAAGTGGTCCAGATTGTTGGTTTGGTAGGAGTGTTTCAGGTCAGTGCTTAAGGCTTTCAATAATTACAGCAGGTTTTGCACAGCTTTAGTTAATATTAGCAGAGCATTTTGAAATAGCCGGCTATACTGGGTTGGATTCTGCAGAGATTTGCTACTTTCCCCTCAGGAGACATTGAAACATTGGAGAGCTGGAGTTAATTGGGGAAGACTGTGGGATGAAGATGGCTACCAAAGAGGTGAAGGATCAACTGTTTTGGGAAGCCTGGGCTTTAACAAGCTTGTCTTGCTAGCTTTTAGCATCACTGGAAAGTGAAGAACTGCTGCTCCTGTGTCTATCTAGGCTCTTGGTGTATCACACCTCTGACATATGTCTCTCCTATACAAAGTAAAACCAGAATAAACTAAATTTTTTTGACATTGTGCCCCTTGTGCTTCAGTGTCATCTATGCTACTGGAGGTCACCAGTGTCATTTTTGCTCCTGGAGCAATTACATTTATTTCGCTTAACAGTGAGCTTTTCTGTGACTTTTCCACATGCTTTCCTTTCATTTTTCTCAATGAGTTTTGCAGATAAATCCTTCAAAGTGCTTTGGCTGCAGGCTAATGTTGACTCTTCTTGGAATGGTGTTGCTAAAGCACATCATGCAGACCCTCAGGACTCTAGCAAAACAGGTACCTCTACCATTTTCACGTGCCCACTGTATGCAAAGACCTTTATTTATGCTTTGAAAAGGTACTTGCGCAACCCTGCAAACAAGATCTGAATACATCTGTCTCAATAGCTTTTATTTGCACAAAGCATGTGTGTATCCAAGGCAGGTTTTGCAGAAAAATAAGTCAGTAGATAATATTTGCAAATGCCTGTCATGCTAGCAAAAATTACCACTAGAAATCAGCACCCACTTTCTAATGAGATCCATGTATTTATCAGAGCAGTTAGTAAAATGTCACAAAAATGTCTGTGAGATTGCTCAGCTGACTTGGAGACTCATTTGAGTTATATAGCAGTGAGACTTCAGCTCCCACCAAGTATGACGCAACTTGAACACTTTTAGGGTTCTAATCCTTGTGTTTGTTTGCTTAGTGAAAAAGTTTCTGCTAGCCACACTGATTGCCCTTTCAGTGCCTTAAATCAAACATACCTGGAGGCCTTAAGATGAGAAAAATAAATATTTGCAAAAAACCCTCTCTGTTTGGGGGGTTCACCGTAGCCTGGTTCCTCTCTGACACTTTCATTTTCTTGTCTGTAGTCTCTTTAGAAGCTTAAAAAGAAGATGCAAAGATCCTAAAGACACCTAAAAGCAATATGAAAGAGGCTAATAGGCAGGGCTTGTGAGTTGCAGGACATGATAAACAAGAACAGTATAGCCTTTTAAAAGTGTTTTAACCTTTATAATATGCTCTACTGCTTTGAGTTCATCCTGGGGTTTGATCGAAAGAACCAAAATTAAAGTAAACAAGAAGGGCAAAAATTTAATAAAAAAGGCTTAATAAACACTTTCTGTTTCTTCCCTTCTTGGAGAAATGGGCTGGTCTTTGATAAAATGCCCTAAATTGTATTTTCACTGAAATCAAGCAATACAAAACTCAACAATCTTTGTCTCACCATGATAAGTTATTTGTGTGGAGGAGTCATTAAATACAGTAAAAAAAGGCAGGGATACTTGCAACCTTGCATTTTTTGCTGTTATAGTTAATTTCATGGCACTTTTATTGGAACATGGTTGTAGGAGGGTTCTCTTTGGGTCATTGGGTCCAGACCCCTGCTATTACAGCCAATGTCAATATATATGGATAATCCCCTCCATAAAAACTAATCAAAGTTTATGAGTAGTTAGGAGTAGTCAGACTAAAAACCTATTAAAAGTTTTTTCAGGTTTTTTTTTTCCGGAATTTCAATTCTCTGATTATTAAAAACCTTCATCTAATATCCAGAATAAGTTTGTCTTTATCTTTTCTTACTAGGCAGTCAGATGTTAATATATACTGTGAAAGGATTAAATTAACAGAGAGATATTGTAACAATTTGTGAATCCAGTTAAGTTTTCCAGAGCAGGGGAATACTGTGCCAATACCAATATTTGCATGGTACTAAAAATTAATGTATGTGGAAGAACATAAACCGAGTAATTCAATGTGAGCTTTTAAAACTTCCACATGATTTTTGCATCTCACTTGAAGAATGTAAAAGAGATGTTGATAGAAATCTCTGACAGTGCATCCAGGGACATTGCTCACATAGCGTAGGTTGCATTAAAAAACCCATAGTGACAGAAATCACTTTGTTATTTTAATTCATAGAAGAACCATCCCTTTTAAAGAGACTTTAGTATTAACTGTAAATAGTTTTAAAGGATTGGAAGTCCATAAACAGGCACAAATGGGAGTCTATTCACCTTGTGATGCAAGAACAGCCAAGTCTGCCACAGCCTGTGTTCCCTTCATAAGCCATGCAGGCACTGAAGAAGACAGAATTTCTCATCTATGGGGGTTGGAATTTCTGCAGGCTTGTAGGGAAGTTATATCAATTTCTGAAAGAGGCTGGGTAATCCTCTAATTCAGTCTAAGTTTTCTGTAAGGGCTACCTGAACCTTTTTTTCCCTGCTTCAGGAACAATGAGTTATGGGTTTTGGTGGTGTTTTATCTACCACACTTGTGCCCTTGTGTTGTCCAGGGGTAATTGATATATTGCCGTTTTCACTGATTTTTCTACAAGGTGACAAAAATATGCTGTTTGGGGGTTATTGCAGAAGACTGATCCCTGTCCCAGAAATTCCTTGCTGCTAACTGACTGGCAGAAAGGAAGATGTGGGACAGCTTTGAACTGATTTCTGCCATACTTGGAAAACAGTGATGATGCACCTCACATTTGGATGCAGCAACAAATATGACACATCTTCTAAAAGCATAAACAGAGAGACTGCACAGTCTGGCCACTGGGACTATATAGACAGATGAATATGAGCCATCTGTGTGCTCAGGTGACCAAGAAGGCCAAGAGTGACCTGGCTTGTATCAGGAATAGTGTGGCAAGCAGGACTTAAGGAAGTCATAATCCCCCTGTAGTCAGCACTAGTGAGTCCACACGTAGACTACACTGTTCAGTTTTTGGCGCCTCACTGAAAGACAGACACTGAAGTGCTGGAGCATGTCCAAAGAAGTACAACAAGGCTGGCGAAGAGTCTAGAGAACAAGTCCTCTGAGAAGCAGATAGGGCAACTGGTGTTGTTTAGTCTGGAGAAAAGTAGGTTGATGGGAGACCTTGTCATTCCCTACAACTTCCTGAAAGCATGGTGTGTGTTGGTCTCTTCTCCCAAGTTACAAGCAACAGGGCAAGAGGAATGGCCTCAAGTTTCACCAGAGAAAGTTTAGACTGGATAATAGGAAAACATTTCTTCACTGGAAGTGTTATCAAGCACTGGAACAGGTTGGCCAGGGAAGCAGTTGAGCCACCACCCCTGGAGTTATTTAAAAAATGTATATTCATGGTGCTTAGGGACATGGTTTAGTCGTGGACTTGGCAGTGCTAGGTTAGCAGATGGACTTCATGATCTTAAAGGTCTTTTCCAACCAGTATGATTCTGTGATTCTATATCATCCATTTAATATTCTTATCTTGTAACAGTTCATGTATAGTTTTATGTTCATTTAGGTATCCAATGAGTGCCTCATTCACTGCAAATAGCTTTATTTGTAGAACAACAAAGAGTAGAGGATCCCAGCTACAGATTGCACTTGTGCAGCAATTCAGGACTAATTCCTGAGGAAGGAGAACTTCAGGGACCTGCTGTGAGTATTATTCACATTAAGGTAATCTATCTTGTTCTATTCTGCAAAATATTTGTGGAAATTCTCTCCTGGGATTCCTTCTTTGCTCATCCTTGTTATTTCCAGATTGGAATTTATGAAGTTCAGAAGTTTAAAGCTGTGGTTGTTCTTTACCACCACAAAGCTATGGCAGCTCTTAATCCCACAAAAGATGTTATGAAAGCCAGGCTGTTTCCTTTCCAACTCTTTTATTATGACTATCACTGAAGTTTATGGCAGAATTCCGAATCTACACTTGTTTGGTATCACTGATGTCTAACAAGTAATAGAGGTTTAACTGTTTGTCTCCAAAAGAACTATGCTATATGCATCTGAAATAATATTTTGGAAGCTTGAGTAAGAAGAGGAATCTGCCTGTACTTGTGAAACAGATACAACTTCAAAAGAAACAGGGCAAATGTGGATGAAATGTGGAGCGGAGAATTTAGACAGCTATCTGTCAGCCTGTGGAGACTTGCACAGAATTGTACTCTCCAAAATGGTTTCAAAACTGTTCAAAGAATTTCAGCAGAATAGTTCAGAATTGCTACATATGACCCATGCATACCCTTTGCCTAATGATTTCCTGACACCTCTAGTTCCTGACCAGGCCAGTCCTGAATGAACAGAGAATACTCTTTTCTTGAAAAGATATATCATTAAAGGAAGCATTTACAATTCCTGGAGAGCCCAACAGGACCTACATTTCCCTCAGTGTGCCTACTTTCCCTCGGTGTGCCATGTACTAAGATGGTAAAAAAAAGGTCAGGCGGATACTATGGTCCTCCACATTATATGTGCAAATTCATTTAGAGGACAGTATGCATATTTACATAGACTAACCATTTCTGTAAAGAAAAAAAATAAGTATCAAGTGTCCAAAACTATGTCCTTCATTCTGAGGTTTTCTTGGACCAGGTTGGTCCAAGAAATTTAAGTGATTCACTAATACTGACTTAGTTGAATATTGTCAGAACAGAAATGGGCTGGATTTGAATTGAAGGAATTGCACCACTGGCAGGGCTCTCTCTTCCTTCTTCGTATGTTTGTAACTAGAAAGGAACAGAAATCCAAAATGAAAGCCAGGACTGTTGAATTTTTAGTAAGAAGACCCCCTTTCCTCTTCCTCTGAGCAAGAGGTTTCTCAACCAGGCAGGGAATTTAGTCCAGGGTTTTGAAGAGTGATATAATGTCCATAAAGGTGGGGACAGGGTGGGGGTGGGATGCTGCAAGCTTTGTGTGTGGAATATGTAAAATTCTCTGTCAGCCCTAAAGCAGACATAAGGATTTGAAACCGAATAGCATGATTTAAACAGTTGTAGGTCTGTGGATGACCTTAAATGATTGAATACAAAGACAAGTGCAATTTGAGGCAAATATAATTCCAGGTGCTTGAGATGCTACATTCAGCTCTCCTGCAATACCTAGATGCTTCCATGAGTTACTGTGAGACTGAAGAGATCTGCAATAAATTCGTGACTATTCATACTTAGGCTAACACTAGCATTCAGGGAGAAGTAGTTTTCAGAGGAAATTATCTAAGAGCTTCATAGCAGGAAATGCAAAATAGTAATAATAATAATAATGACAGTGGGAGATGAAATACATGCCTTTTTAAATTGGAGAGATGTTAAAAAGCTTTTTGTACTTCACAGACCAGAGGAAACGTTTACACACAATGAAAGCCATGGGGTGTGTGTGTGTAATTTCTGTCCTATTTTTAGGAGTAACTGCCTAGAATACTTGAACATAATTTTGTGTGTCTCCCCATTGTCCTCAGGTGAATAGAGGGAGAGTTCTCAGCCCTAAGTCCCAGCCCTGTACTGCTGCGTCTGTAATAAAACCTCCTTTGAATCAGGCGATAGGAAGAGCTACATTCTGTTGGAGTTATCACAAGTTCTGAATGGCCTCGATAAACAGCACAAAATCCAAACCACTTCCCTTTTGACATACATGCATTGTACTTGTTGCAAGGTCTTTGCACACAGTATCACAAAGCCCTGATTTTGACTGCATTTTTCCAAATGTTAAATTAGTAGAGATAGTAGTGAAGGCTAATGTTTGAAGAACTTCTGTATACATGTAATTTGCTTCTCTCTCAGGCAACCTGTCTGTAAATATTTTAAATTTTTAGAACCCACATTTGATCCTCTCTAAAACTAGACAGAGATATTAGCGACCATGAGATGGTGGAATTCAGGATCTTACGCAGTAGGAAGAGAATATCAATCAGTACCACAGCCTTGGACTTCAGCAGGCCAACTTTGGCCTCTTCAAGCAATTACTGGGGGAAATCCCATGGGACAGAATACTGGAAGGAGAAGGGGCCCAAGATAGTTGGTCCATATTCAAGGGCCACTTCTTCCAAGCTCAAGATCAGAGCATCCCTATGGGAAAGAAATCAAGAAAGGGAGGCAGAAGACCTACATGGTTAAAAAAGGGGACTGTTGGGCAAACTCAAGTGGAAGAAGATAGTCTACAGTTCATGGAACAAGGGGATGGCCACTTGGGAGGAATATAAGATGGTTTTCAGAGCATTTAGGGTGGAAACTAGGAAGGCTAAAGCTTCTTTGGAATTAAACCTTGCAAGGGAGGTCACAGGCAACAGAAAGGGCTTCTTCAAATACATTGCAGACAAAACTAATGCTAGAGGAAATGAAGGCCCTCTGTTGAATGAGGTGGGTGCCCTGGTGACTGAGGATAGTAAGAAGGCACAGTTACTGAATGCCTTCTTTGCCTCTGTCTACACTGCTAGAGACTGTTTGCAGGAGCCCCAGATGGCTGAAGACCCAAAGGAAGTCAGGATAAATGATGAGTCTGCCTCAGTTGATGATGATTGGGTCAGGGATGAATCAAGCTGTCTGGACATCCATAAATCCATGGGTCCTGATGGGATGGATGCACCCGAGGGTGCTGAGGGAGCTGGCAGAAGTCATTGCTAGGACACTATCCATCATCTTTGCTAAGTCCTGGGAAATGGGAGAGGTGCCTGAGGACTGGAGGAAGGCAAATGCTACTCCAGTCTTCAAAAATGGCAAGAAGGAGGACCAGGGCAATACAGACTGGTCAGCCTCATTTCTAACCCTGGAAAGGTGATGGAAAGGCTTATCCTTGGTGCTGCCTCTAGGCACATCAAGAATAAGAGGGTTGTTAGGAGCAGTCATTATGGTTTTACCAAGAGGAAGTCATGTTTGACTAATCTAATAGCCTTTTATGAGGATATATATATAGGTATATTATGAGGATAGAACTTGGGCAGTGGATGTGGTCTAACTTGACCTCAGGAAAGCATTTGACACTATCTCCAACAGTATCCTTGTGACTAAACTGAGCAAGTGTGGCCTGGAATGTTGAGTAGTGAGGTGCAATGAGACTGTTTGAAGGGAAAAAACTAGGAAGTTTTGATAAATGGGACAGAGTCTACCTGGAGGCTTGCATCTAGTGGAGTCCCTCAGGGGTTGGTACTGCGACCAGTACTATTTAATATATTAATTGATGATCTGGATGAGGGAATAGAGTGTACCGTCAGCAGGTTTGCTGATGACACTAAACTGGGAGGGGTGGCTGACACACCAGGGGGTTTTGCTGCCATTCAGCAAGACTCAGACAGGCTGGAGAGTTGGGCGGGGAGAAGTTCAATGAGATTTAACAAGAGGAAGTGTAGGGTCTTGCGTCTGGGGAAGAGCAACCCCAGGTACCAGTATAGGTTGGGGACTGGTCTGTTGGAGAGCAGTGTAGGTGAAAGGGACCTGGGGGTCCTGGTGGGCAGCAGAATGTCCATGAGCCAGCAATGTACCCTTGTGGCGAAGAAGGCCAACGGCATCCTGGGGTGTATTAGAAGGGATGTGGTTAGTAGGTCAGGAGAGGTCCCTCTCCCCCTCTACTCTGCCAGCATGTGTCATCTTAGTTCAGCTTTCAATATGATCTTTCAGGTTTCAGCAATTATTACCTATTTATGATACAGTAGTGCCTGAATGCCTCAATCTGTCTTGTGTATGAGCGCACCTCAAACCTGCAGCTGCCCTCAACCCTGTGTGCAGTTAGTATGTAGGCCATAGGGCTAGAAGTATGTACATACCTGCACTAGGCTGGATTAAATATCCCATGCTATCTATTAAAGAAAAAACAATATATGCATTATTGCATATATTCTCCGGAGGTGGTTCTTTAGACTTTTCAGAGAATTGCTGTGCGTCCACCCCAGTTTCTTATTACTTTGTAGGTCATCTCTGGACGTGTCCCAGTGATTTTCTTTCACCATGCAAGGCTTTTGGCTCCTGGGTTGTTGTTCTGTTGTACCTTCACATCACCTTCTGGGAAGGCTTTTTCCCTCTCCCTCCTCAATATAGCTATTCTACCTGTAGCTTTTTATTGATGTAATGATAATTTAACTACACTACTATGCTGGTGAACATGAAAGAAATATTTAGCCATTAAGTCTTACAGCCTGCAACTACCAGTTCTCTTTTTATCAAGTCACAACTTCTATTACCACTGCCCACCTGGGAGGGAGCAGCAACAGCAACTGGAAGGAGCAGCCTTACAGCACAATGTGGCCTGTGCACCCACTAGTCTGCAGAAAGTGAATCTGAACAACTGCACATGGGTGTATGTTGATAAATTCTCCTGGGAAATAGATGAAAGTTCTTGTTTTTCACGTTAGTTTTCTTCCCAACCAGTTTCTGCTCTTTCAGTTACACTACTGAAATACTTCGATTGAGCTTTGGAACATGAGAGAGTGAGAGGCTGCATGAAACAGTGATTCTGCTCCAAGATCCCTGTCCCTGAATGGATTATTATGGGGGAACCTATATCACAAGAGAAGAGTGTTATAAGTTCCCATCTGTGCAGTTTAGGCTGAGACCTGATTTAAAATTGGCTCTCAGCACAACACAAGCACAAAAATAGATGAAGTGTATTTATTCATACTTTAGCTGAATTTAGTATGCCAAAAACAACTTTGTGTAAAAGGCATAGCAAAAACTGTATTTCATTTGCTGCTAGTGCTGTTATCCTATATCTGTGTAATTGATTTCTGGTTAACAAAACCAGAACTAACAAAAAAACCTCGCAAAAGCCAGTATCAACAGTCAACACGTTCAAAGCAAGGAGTAAAATAAAAAGTAGTGTCAAAGACAGAATGCTGTAAAAACCTTTCTTTCTCGCTTATGAGTGTAGCAGTAATTTAAGTTGCAATAAAAATAGATTTGTCTTGCTTCATTTGCATGAAACCATTTTCTGGTGAATCCTTTCCTTTTTGTTTGGGTAGTAGGGCTTTCTGGAGGGAAAGACTCAAAGCCTTCAGTTCAAAACATATTCTGTCCCTACTGAAGTAAGCAAGAAATCCCACTGCTTCTGCAGAACCAAGATTCTGAGATTTCAGCTGCAACTTTCTCCCAATTGCACTGGAGGGATTACATGTAAAGCAGAGCAGAAGGGTAGATGAAGTGGAAGGATGCTTTTGTTCTATTTTGTTTATTGGCTTCAGACTGTTTCAGATGGCATTTTAAGAAAAAAGATCATCTTCTGTGGTTTCAAGGTGCTTTGATTGTTTATTGTTTCTTAAACAGGGAAAGCCTAAAAGTTCTAAAAGCTTTCTGAAACAGACAAGTGAGTGAGTATGGCTTATTTTATAGCCAGACTTCTAAGCCAATCCATACCTTTAGCACTACTCTTGTGCTTGAGCACTTTGCCACTTCTGAAAAATAGTACCCTGTGTATTGTAAACATCCCAATGAAGCTGAGCTTTACACTCCTTTTTGAGCTCATAAAATCAGTTCTCATGGAAATACTGGAAATCAGAGTACTGTTGAACATTGAAATAAAAAAAACCCACTATTGAAGGACTTGAACACATTTGAAATTCATGTCAGGCTTTATGGAATATGTAACGTACCAAAATCAGCAGTAACCCTACCACCAAACCTGTTCTGTTTGTTTTAAGCACAGTATCTATTTTTTGACATAGACTGTAATATTGAGTGCCCTCCCAGGTAAGGCTTCCTTCAAAATTAATTTCTGCTGGTATGATGTGAAGGTATGGATGTTAAATTATGCATTTGTGTTAAACTATGCATCTTCAGGATATTTTCCTGTGTGAGGATATTTTCCCCTTTCAGAATTACAGAGGGAGCAAAGGCTGACTTACCCCTCCACGGGGCCATGGTGCACTCTGCAGTCTGTGTGCTGCAGTGAGGAAGAGCAATGCCACCCCACACTCAGGTGCTTTATCAGGGTGCCCCCGCCTGACCCTGGTTTTGAGAAGGTAAAAAAACTGTGCTACTTTCTGCAAATACAGCTCAGCGTGTGGAGAGAGGAATTTGGCCAACTGTGGTTGTACAACAGATGCAAACAACTCTCATGTTTTCCTGTGACAAAGTTGTTTGCTGCATTTTTGGACTGGATTCCACTCAGACAGAGCGATGTTCATTTTTTAAAAGCCATCAGACATAAAATAATGCACAGATTTTTTTTTTCTGGTTTTTTTTTTTTTCTTTTTCTCCTGATTGTCTGCTCTGCTTTCCTCTAATGGTATTTCTGTTAGCAGTTCTGGTTGTAGAGGTTTTGAGGCAGCTATCTCGTAATCTAATTCATGTCAATTAGTCGTCAGTCCAGACAAAAGCTCTCTTATTCAGTTTGTGAAGCTAGCCCCCAATAAATCTTTCATGTGCTCTATCAGCACATAGGGTTGCATTTTTTTCACAGTCCTCATTTTGTAGTTTTTATCAACAGGTACTCTCAAGAGACCAAAACCTCTTACTCACTGTCTGTATTAGTTTATGTTCTTATGCTTGCATGTAATATAATGAGTAAGAGAGTGAAGGTGAGTAATTGCATATGTCTCTGCTTTAACCAATATTTAACTAAGCTGATTTGTCAATGTGAGCGTATGCCACTTAACTCTCTATTAAAAAGAATATCAAAGTATCAAACTGAAGATGACCTCTTTCTCCATGGGATTAAGAAACTGAGTGAAGAACTTTGTAGGGACTCAAAGAAAAGAAACCTGAAGAAAGGAAACTTAATTTGTAAGAGTTGAGTTTGTCTTGGTTGGTGGCAGTTTGTGGCTTGCCTGAAAACTGTCTCATGAGTGAGTGTAAAGGTTTGTTGCTTTGAATTTGCTACCTTAATTGGTGGCCTTTGGTCACTACTGTGATTAACCTGGGGGCAGGATGATCTAAGTGAAAAGAGGCTTAAAATGAAGGAACTTACTGAGAAGTGTGCATCGATTAAGTACAGCAAACTAGCCAGTGCTACAGGGGAGTAAAGGCAAGAGCACTTTTCTAACTTTGTATGAGCTAGGGAAGGTAGAACCATGAAACCCCAAAACTCAACTCCACTTATTTTTGCCTTTTCTGACATGTGTGCTATCTCTTCCCAGATGGAAACCTTGAGCCTCAAAGTTTTTGGTCACATCCTGGCCTCTAGTAGAAGGAAATGTGTCCCAGATACTGAAAACCAGTGAGAGGCCAAGATTGCTTTCCTGAACTCAAGCAGCAAGTGGAAAATTTGCAGGAAAAAATGCCTGCAGGGAGAAGCTCCTGGAAACAAAGGAGTTTCACTGACATGTCAGGCCTCCAGAAATGAGGAAGGAAAACAATACCAGATGACAGAGGTGGAAGATACAGTGCCAGTGTGGAAGCAGGCAGTTGTCCTTCCCAACTGGCAGCCCATTACAGTCACAAATCAGATGTCCTCCCTGCACACATTAGAGAGCTGAGTGTGATGATAGAGGCTACAGGATTGCATTCTTCAAAGGTTTGGAGGTTCATGACTAGTGCATATCAGAGAGGAGCCAAGGGAAATGGTTGGCTGCTCCTCTTGAGAGAAATGATTCATCTGACAACCAGCCCAAGCAGTTCATACAAAGTGTGGTCATCCAGGAGCCCCACATGAAACATTGCACAATGGTTGCCAAGGGCCAACAGTTCCCTTAGCTGCACTTTGTGTTGGTGATTCCTACTCACTGTAGCAGCTCTGAGTGAGGATCTGGGGATGACCTGAAAGAGATGAGGGCACTCCTGCCTGTCTTCCCAGCTAAAGATAAAAATCAGATATTAATGGGTACATCCTGAAGGTGAAAAGTTGCTTAAATGATACTGAGAGGTTGTTGCTGTGATGTTACTGACAAGTGCTCCATGGAATGATGTTTTAAATGGATATTGAATGCAGGTGAAGTTCATTTCACAAATACTACCTGACTAACTCTCATGAGAAAGCTTTAGATTCAGATTGATGTATGGTGAAGTAGCAAGAAAGACAGAAGTGTCAGCAGGGTTAACGCTATCTAAAAGGTTGTTTAATAGAGAAAATAAACTGACATGTATGTGCTTTAAGGGCAGGACAAGAACTAACAGTTGCTTATTTAGCTAAATTTTCCACAGCTGAATCATCTTTGTAGCCTGATAGTCTGAAGACAGCAAACCTTTCTTATGTTTAAATGCTTCCTGTGGATCTACAGGAGAGATTTCTAGGAGAAATAATCACATCAAACTCAATCTAGACAGCATGGTATAACAGCTGAGTCCACAGCGAATTTAAGAAATGCTTTAATCTAGCCTATTTCCTTTCAGAAAAGCCTTGAAGAAGCAATTTAGCTTCTCAGTTCTGCCATGTGCAAAATAATGATAATATTTATCTACCTTGTAATTAAGGTTGGGTGTAATTAGTATTTATGCAGACTCCTCAATAAAACATATCCTGTGCACAAGTCTACTTGTATAATCACAGTTAGACTTGCCATCAGAATAAATAGACCACTTCTGTTTATGTTTATTGATGAGAAATATGCACAACTGTTGATAAGAGCATCCTCTATTATTCTGCCATCTGCATCTTTTAAAAATGAACTGGTAGTATGACACCCATATGCAAGTACATGTATATGTATTCTTAACTTCAGATCAATAAATATGGGCTTTCCAGTTAAATACTAAACTATGTGGCAATAAAGAAAATGCACTGATGGCAAAGTTAAAAACACAGAATATATAATATTCTTAAGTCAGTGTATGCATAGAGATTGAAAGAATACATGAATTGTAAAAATTGTTTATTTTAGCAGGTTGGTGGAAGTCTATTTTTGTCAAGTTCAGAAGGAAATGGCATATGATTTTATGTTAACAAGGTAACTGAGGTGTTATCAGTTCCAGCAACTGAATTGTACTTTTTTTTCTTCTGCATATAGAAGTTCATAGTGGGAAAGTAGATGTGTCTTTTCTTGTTCTTTGACATAACATTAAGCTTGGTAGAGTGAATTAGGTTTCTTCACTTTGGACTGTCACTAAAGTTAGCTATGCTATTTTTTTCTTAATTTTCTCTCCAGTTCTCTTCAACTCATTCTGTTTGGAATGAAAAGTTTTGAAACTGTTGGTCATTTCATTAAAATGAGTAATCAGAAGTTGGTTGTGCCATTTGAACACACCAATTCTGACTGTGATCATGTAATCTACTACTAAACACTGAAGAGTCCACTGGAATTAATAAAGTTATGCCGATAGCAGTGTAAATGAGATCAAAGCTGTGGTTTATGAAGTTTGTTTCATAAGAATACAGAAGAATGGGACATTTGAAATACATGTTATTACTGTTCTGCACCTTACTCCACTGTAGATCCTCAAAGATTGGGGGGAAAAAAAAAAAGGCTTAAAAAATCAGTGCTTACTTCTATCCAATATTCATAACCAGAATAGACGTGGAATAAGCTACTGTATAAAATAATGTATGAATTCAACTGATGAAAATCAGTGTGAATTTACTGAATTTGTATTTCCAAGGTAAAAGAATTGTCTAACATCCTCCTTTGGAAAAGAGCTTTCATTCTGGTCCATGCACATCTTTTCCCATGCCATAGTGCTTTAATGCCCAGCTCATTGAGGTGGATCAATCAGAAAGTACCTTTCAAATTTATACCTGAATGACACACATGAATACAGCTTGTTGTATTCTGACTGTATTCCCTATGTGGTGCTATTATTAACTGGAAATGAATAGGGATGAATTTGAGATATGTCCTTTAATGCCAGTTGTCTCAATCTGAGTAGCAGATGAAGATGACCTTTGTATTCAAGTATCTCTTCTCTTCACCTTATAGCTATGATGCCAGTCTTCTATAGCAGAGCAAGTGAGAAGAGCAGAAACCAGTGAAGAGTATTTTTAAATATATTTTAAAGTTTCCTTACTATTCCTGGAAAAAAAATGAATACCTCTTTTAAAAATGTTTCTCCCCAACTCCAACTAGTGTTTAAATGCAAAAAAGACAAAAATAGTTTAATTTTCCCCTAGTGAGTTAGAATATTTACATCAGAAGACAAAATGGTGAACTTAAATGTCTGAACAGTACTAACTGTAGCCGTTATGAGACATTAATAGAAAACCCAAATTTAGAATTAAATAGATTAACACTTAAACTGTTTGATGTGGAAGGAGTAGGTTGTCCAGCTCCAAACCACATGTTTTTATTCTGTTACTTCTCATTGGCCATCTGTTCTTTGTTCTCTGTCCCAGTTCCACCATCTGTCCCAAAAATTACTCTCAGAATGATGACCTCACCTACGAAACTGCAAGAAGGCAATAGCTCTGTCAATCAAAGTTAGTACACAAACACTACTTCCTTCCTGGTTCTCTTTGTTCCCAGTGCTGGAAGCAAGGAATGCAGATTAATGCCCCAGATTTTGGTTCCAATTCTGTCTCTCTTTAATCTCATCTAGTGTTTTCACATAGGGGTAGGGAGAGGAAAAAAAAGAAAGAATAGAGTGAGAAAGCCAGGTGATAGAATTGGCAGAAGAGGCAACATTGCTTTGCATAGGACACCTGTAACGTGCAAAGGAAAAAAAACACCTCATCAGTCAAAGGAGAAACTTCTAACTTCCTTTCTTACTTGTTTTCTGTTGAGTTTATATGAAAATGCAGTTGTGTTTATTAGATACATTTTAGATATCTCTTACTAAATGAGATTAATTCTGCTCTTAAAATCAGAAAGGAAAGACAAAGTCTTCCTCCCTTAGGATGTGGACTTGCACATGCCAAAACACTATACAGTTGCTTTACACCTAAACTTCTCCTTTCTCCCCTCACGTACAACTAGTTTGTCTTCTTTGTCCTGTGGCCACGAACCTGGCACCCACACACAGGCCGTGGGACATCTGGATTATGGCAGGGGTGCAGGCAGGTGATGGGGTCCTGGCCCCTGGTGAAGATAATTGCAAGAGATATGAGAAACCATCAGACCTGACATAGCTGGAAATGATGGATGTGACCGATAACAATGCGTGACCTGATAACAGTTACAGGTATTGCTGTGAAGGGGGGCTGGATTTCACAGACGTCTAATGGTTGAATTTCACAGAAAATTGGAAGGGAATGTGAGGGACCTTTCGTGAATAGAGTCATGCAAAAGGCAGCACTATTTAGGTAGCCAGACCAGAAACAACATCTAGAGACTGGAATCCCTAGGCAATGGTGTTAAAACCACCAAATTTGGGCACAGATGCAGCAAAACTGTGAGCAAGGTGGGAGTAATTGTGGCAGTTTAGCTGTGAGAGGATGTACATAACAATAGGAGGGTCAAGTGTAGAGAAAGAGGAGGTCAAAAAGCAGGGAAAGTTATGTAACGGTATGCAAGTGGTGTAATTGGGGCTGCCTGGGGGTACCTCTCAGGACTTCCTGTGCTTGCTCACCACAGCCTGGAGCAGGACAATAAACCAAACCTGCTTCTGACCAGACCATTTGTGTTGAACCTGCTTCAGTGGTCAGAAAGAAGCAGAAGAAATGCCTTCTCTTGGTGGTAGAGAAATACCTGGGATGGGTGGATCAGGTATCCCAGCATCACTGTGCCTGTCCACCTACTAAGAGCTACACAGTTGGTGCCCCCCTCACCCCCAATCCTGTATTGTAGCACAGCACACAAATCCTTGCACCCTGAAATGTCAGGATCCTTCTTTTCATCACAATTTTCCCTAATGACTTGTCACTTTGCTCTCTCCCACATTTCTTTATCACCGCTTGCAGTCACTGAACTGCAGACCCTTGCCTAACTCCTGAGTTACAACTGTGCTTTGATATTTTCTTGTTGGTATTTAAAGTATTTGCGGGTGAAAAACATGAATATCAAAGTCAGAAATATCTACAGCTTACAGCTTTAATTTAGTGTCCTGGTGAGGCCTTAAGACTGAAGACACCCCTCCCTTGACTTCTGGAAACTAAAAAAAGAAAATAATGCTGCTTTTCCTATGAGGGAGTTGTGAAGATAGTAAAGAAGTGAGCCTTGGTTTTTGGTTTCAGTAAGAGGAGGAGTGTAGTGCCTCTGAGGGTTATCCACAGAGGGCTGTTCCTGCAGAGCAGGAATGCAACTGGGGTTGGCCATCAGAAATGGTTGAAACATCACACTTCGCAGGGCGTAGGTGTTTGAGGTCAGCAGCTCATTAGCCATTTCTGTACACTTGGAAACCAGATGCCGCGCTCCCTTGTTTGAGGGTAGATGTCTAACTAAGCAGAATTCTTCAGTTACATGGAGGAAATAGCACCATGTGTAGTCAGGCAGTCATTCTGTAAGGGAGGAATTCAGGTTCTCTGATCTCCACAGGCTGAAGGGACTGAAACATTCATATCCCACCTCCTGGAGTGAACTGAGCACCACCCAAATGTCAAATACCTGGAAGGAGACTGAGAAACAAAAGGCTGGACTTTGGAGCCAAAACATAAAGGCTCTCCAGAAGAAGAAGGTTTTCTCAACTCAGTTGGAAGAATTTTACATTGGATAGCCCTCGGACAGAAAACCACAAGGTCCATTCACAAGCTCTCAGGGTCTGCTTGGCTGGAAGAATAGCATTTTATGTGCTTTTCAGGATTGTTTGTGTAAATGAAGAAGCATGCTCTCAGGAGGTTTAAAGGATTACTGTCCTCTGGGAATCTGGCAGATCAGCCTGATCACCCCCTGGCTGACACTGAGGCCATCTGTGCTTGCACAGATGCTGATGGATGACTCTTGTCCAGAGACAGAAGTCCAAAAGTCAGCTGGGTTTTATTTAGTTGTCCCTCTACTTCAGTCCAGGTAGTTTGTAAGCATCCTCTTTCACTGAGAATAGGGTGATTCCCTTTGGTAGGTGAATCAGAACCAGTTTTGTGCTGGTGCTGCCTCATTCGCAAGCCTTGTTGTGTGGCACACTTAGCACATTAATGTGTCTGTGACCTTGTGTTATTACAATGATAGGAAGCCCAGTATCTGACTGGTATCTTACTCTGCTAAGGAGAAAACGAGAAATTATAACCTTTGCAAGCCATGTTATAGAAGCTAAATATACTGCATGTTATTTAATATTTCAGAAAGCTTCATAAAAAAAAAAAAGTTACTAAAAAAGACATAAATGTTCCCAAAAGGAAGCCTTGGGGATTTATTCTTAAGGTACAAATTCTGAATAATATGTAAACAGCACCTATGACACCCGTCAAAACAGCATACTGCTTTCCATGTCGCTGCCCATGGGGGAAGTGGCAGATACCTTATTTTTCCTTGTTTATGTGCAGTCTTTACTCATTTTGTACCCTGCCCCTATCTTGTGTGTTAGAATAAACATATTGCATGGTAAGCCTTCTCTTTCAGAGATTCTTAATGATACTTCCGATCAGAGACACTTACGATCACTAAGCACTTTACACCTTGCTATATAACTACAAGCAACCAGTGCTTAACACTTTCCACAGGCATAAATATTTACTTTTCTTCTCAGTTTAGAATTCTTTTACTCAGTACTTTTCTAAGACTTGCCAACCTGGGAACTCAAAGTTACCATTGTTAAACTGTCTTAAGAAGCACTGAAATCACTTTCTAGATATGACAGCTTACCCAGGGTCTATGAATTATGTGTGCCTCATTTAAAGTGAGTTAGAAGCTCTTATATTTCTATTCATATTAAAAGATTCTTTTAAATGGCGTCTCTCTGAAAACGTACTTATCTTGTAAATCCAGTATTACAGCAGGACATGTAACATAAAAAATTATCCACTCGTAAATTCATGTCTCCTCTCTTTCCACACAACTACTGAATAATATCTGTATTTTCTACTAAGGATTAATGTGTTTGCTCCCTTTTTATCTGCACAAAGACAATGTTTCTTTCATGGTTTTGCTTACTCAACTATATGATAATTAAAAATATAAGAAACGCTTTAAAATGTTTAAAGAATGTTTAATAATTTGCAAAAATTATTTCTACTTCACAGAAGTGATTAGACCTTCACAAAATTGTTGTACATTTTTCCCACCAGAAAGTTCAGCACCATTGCTGTGTACGTGGGTGTTTACATGGCTTTTGTTTTGTTTTGTTTCATTTTTATTTACAAGCAGTGATTTTGCTCATACTTTAATTCTCCACTAATGAGAATTTGGTTTCCTTAAGCAAACCAAGCCTACACTGCAGCCAGGATTCCACATGCAAATATAACATTAAAAATTCATTTTGTGTATGTTTATAAATGTTAAATTAGCTGAGAAATATGTCAAGCAGCCGAAAAACAATCAACTTAGTTTCAGAGACTTCATTAGACATTCCAAAACATTTAGATTTAAAGTACTAAACCTCAGTAAATATATTTCCACTGGCTGTGTTTCCACTGTCCTTTTGCTCAGATAGCAGAGAAGAGAGGGGGAACAAGCAAGAGTGCCATGGTCATGATAGAGAATGTCACTGCACACCTCAGAGCTGCAGCTTTGCTGGGTGTGCAAACTGGTTAAAGCACTTACACATCTGCTGGACAAAAGTGCTAAATGCAGGCGAAGCTATACTGTTTAAGTATTCACAACCCTTCTGTTTCAGCTGTATGAGGCAATCAGTACAAAAGGTCTCCACTAGAATCGAACAGACACCCACGGGAGATTATTTTTAAGGGGGCAAAGTGCATCTGAACTTCACACGCGCAAAGTAGAAGGGTCATAAATGTAGTATGTAACTTTAATTAACAATTCTGTAACTCAGAATATGTGAGTCAGATGGCTAAAAGAATATGCTAAATACCTAAATAAGGTTTAATGGGACCAGGGACCTACAAGACTATGTAAGGGGGAAGAGTTTGGTCACAGCATCATGTCTTACTAGGGCATGTTGTACAGGGAAAGGTGCTGCAAGACAAATGGATTATAAGGAACTGGGTCTCACGGGGTACAGGTATTGTGTTTTTCTAGCAACAATGTCATATGTGTGTGTCATATAAACCTTTTTTTATGTATACATATAAATAATGTTTCTGTTCAAACTAGTTTTGATAGTATGTGACTGTAGTCTTCAAGGTTGCCTGCAAGCTTCAGGAAGTGGGGAGGAGCTGCATGGACTCTGCCAGACTGGATGGATGCAGAAGACTACAGAGGTGCCCAGTGTGCAGTCAGGAAAGTGGCAGCAGGAAAAACTTTCCAGACTTTTTTCTCTCCTTTTTTAATGGAGCCCAGGCAGGTAATTGGGAGGGGTGGGAAAGGAGAGAAACCTTAACCTTGGACTTTGCATATCTGAGCAGAGGCTGGTAATGCTCTGGACAGGCTGGTGATTTTCTTTTCCTCCTTGAGCTGGAATACTAGATTCAGTGTTAGCGATGAGGAAGAAAGGTGCCTGAATTTCACAGCTAAGACAGGAAGTAAAAAGAATCCTTAAATTCGAAGAGGAAAGAAATTATTTTTTTGGAAAAGTGAAGTGAGTGTATTGGTGACACACAGGGATGGGATGGATTTTGTTGCCTTTGGTGGTCACAAATGTTATTCTGTTATCACACTGTCAATTGGCTGTGATGTCTCTCCAGAAAGCAGTCTTATTTTACATTTATATTTTCAAAGGGGATAAATCACGCTGTGTTTCATTTATCCCTTTGTGATGATTATAGAAGGAATCCAGATGAATAACTTCTGAAATGCCTGTCTTTTGGATGGTGGGTATTCATCAAGCTGAATCCAGCCCTTTATGAGACAATGAAGGGAGAAGATGTACATGGTAACTCTTTTAGAGGCTGGGTCAATTTTCAAACATTACTTCTGAAGCAAAGCATTACTTCTAGTACATGCAAATGTCTTTTATGAGGGAGGTCCGCTTTCTTTGTTGTTCAGATATAGAAAGTGGGTCACCTTTTACATCCATAGGGCATTATTACAGGAAGAATCTGTCTTTCAATGATAAAAAAAACCAAAAAAAGTTCATTTTATTTTCCATACCTACCAATCAAAACTGAGATATAAAAATAATACCTTGTTGACAGTAAAGAGGGGCTAGAATGAGAAAAGCTGAAACTATGCAACTTTTTTGGCTGATTCATGCAGTTTACTTGAGATGTAGTTTTCTCTGTCATCTTTCTTTGATATTTGGGAAAAAACACGCACATATCCCCCCCCAATATGTATTTATGCGTCATATTTATTTAACATGTCTAGCAATTTGAAATTTCTGCCAGACAAATATAAAACTGCCAGTGGAAAAAGCTCCCAAAAGAATTCCTGAAGATTTGAAGGACAGTGAATGCTAAAATTATTTAGGAAAGAACTGTATTTATTTTAATTTCATTTTAACAGTTATAAAGTTTACACAGTAAAAAGTAAAACCTAATTAGCAAGTAAGTACTTCATTGATTAGTGGCAGGACGTTGAAGGGCAACAGACTTGGTAAAAACAGCTCAGGATTTAGTAAGCAAAGACCTTTTTCATTGGTATAAGTGCTTGTGAGCAAGGCAGAGACTTCTTCATCTTTTGGAAGGAGATTCCTCCTCCTTTTTGAATCAATTTGAAAAAACAAGCTGCATTTTAAAGTTGTAGTGATAATATCCGAAACACAGGAATGAAAGGGTTAAGTCCTCTTTCCCTGCTGGAATGGAAAGTAGCTTTTAATTGCATTTTTTTTCCCTGTTATTTCTAGAGATGTTGTTCATTTTGTCCTCACATTGCACCTAGAGAGATATCTTGTAGATAACTAGTATGCTTCGAAGAGTGTAATGAGTCTGATTGATAATGGCCATTACATGAAGAATTAATAAAGTGTCAGGCTGTTGGTATGTGTGGGAACGGAGTAAATGATCCTTAACTATTTGAAAACAAAGAGCTAGAAGGAAGGGGGAAAAGACTGCAGTATAACTTTTTGCTGCAAGTTTACTACAGTAGTAATAAATCAATCGGTAATGCAAGACAGCACAACCTGGAGGCAGACTTAGGTCTGTTTGAGTTGATGCTGGCAAGATCTGTTGAAGTCCTCTTACGTGTGATGCCACATCACCTGCCTGGAGACAGTGGCAACACAGGTTTCTCCTGCTGTCCTCAGATTATTGTGCATCACAACTTTGATTTTGGATCCTCTGGAGTTATTCTCATAAAGATTTTGGAGGATACTGAACATCTGCCTTCAAAATGACTTGTGGGAATAGAAAGCTGCAATGTAACAATACACAGTATAGAGTCAGGAATGCTGTAAGCCTGAATGTTTCTCCAAAATTTTTAACTTCATCTATTACTTCTGTTGGTCACTTCTCATTTTTAATGCACAGTTAAACCAGTTTTTCCCAGTAATTGCCGAGACCTGACTTTCACCAAGAGAGGGATCTGTGCCTATCCCATAAAGAAGATGGGGAGTAAACCTCACAAAAACTATTGGGTTGATAATGTCAGTGACTGGGAGTGGAAGTCATGACTCAGAGAAATAGCTCTAGTTGAAGACCCAAACAATTTAGCAATGATTGCATGCAAGCATAATGCTCAGCCTTCACTGGGAAGGAAAAAATTAAAGGGCAGTAAATTCAGAGAATAAATCCAGGCATTGATATGTAATGCTGTTAACTGTAGGCAAAATATGAGTTCCAGACAACAATGGCCTGACACTAGGGAGATTTCTTTCAAAATTAATCTCACTTAATCCATTCTTAGCTAATTTTATATACTGCATTCTTGTCTGAGTAATCAAAAGTATTTTGGAACTTGCCTTGTTCCTTCCTTTCTTATCAGAACAAGAACTGGTTTTGTGAAAAGCCACAGCTTGCCAAGTGACTTGTATCTGATTCTTTCTTTCTCTGATTTTAGGCAAGAGAAATGAATAAAAGTCTCTCAAGATACTTACATTTCAGGAAGATCAGATGCTCCCACCTAATAAATTATGAGCTGTAATGTGGCTGTGGTTGTTTAAATGATAAATTACTTTCTTCTGGCTAAAACTTACATATTGAAAATAAATTTTCTTCACTATTAACATAAAATATAATAAATCATACCAGGGATCTATCAGTAAGCCTTTTAAATATCATTAAGTTTTATTTAGACAATCTCTTGTATCATTAATAATAACCACTATCAGAGTCTTGTGTCTTAAAATGCTGATCCCATTTTAGTGCTGAGCTCTGTTAGCTCCCACAGGACAAATTCTTGGCACCATTCGGCTTCTCTTTGTATCACCTGAGTTGTATGGGGTGAGTCTGCTGCCTCAACAATTACCTCATAATCCCTTTGGATTGCACGGGGCTGTGGCTGGGACTGTATGAGACCTGTGAGCCATGGGAGGATTTCTGAAGATGACTCAGGTTGCTTGTGAAGGAAAGAAAAGAATCTATCCCAGTATTTGATCTGTTGTTAGACCATAATTTGCGTCTCTTTTCATATGAGGCAGAATGAATGCACCTGGGGATGTGTAAACAGGCTCGATTTCAGTCTTTCTGTTCCTTGCATTTCGAGAAAATTCAAAGTTCAAATAGTATCTCATGATTGAAGGTTACATTAAAAGAAAGTAGCAGATAACATACAAAGCTTTTGAATGTGTTTTATTCATTGCAGAAGCAGCCTATAAAAGATCACCCCTTTATTTGGAAAACCCCCCTTTCAATCTCCTGAAAGTCTTTGAAGAATTCTAACATTTATTTAATTGGTTTGCTTTTTCTCAATTTAAAATGCCTTTTTTCTCTCTGCTACTTCTGTGTGCATATGCACTTATCTACCTGTCTGAAACCAGGTACTACCGATGTTTCATGTGTGTTCACAAAGCTGTGGTGATTGGCACTTCTGCTGCAGAAGTAAAGGTTTTGCCCCAAATTCTTTTACAGAATGAAAAGTATTTTGCAAGTCCACAGTAGTGCCGAATGTGATGGTGGGGAATAAAGCAATCCTTTGGTCAGTTTTGCCCCATAACTCGACTTCAAGAGTTTGGGAAACCACAGTGAGTCATCGGTCACAGGAACTCTTCAGTTATTTGGAACATTTTTATTCCGCTCCCACATTTTGTGTTTTCAGGGGAGTATAGTGTAAAAACTATGGCTTGAAAATAATTGGGAAATTTGTAAAGTGACATATTTGCCTTCCAACACCCTCCGTCTCCTCCTGCCCCCAATATTTATTTAATTAGACAATGAAAAGGTTCAAAGCAATTAGTAGAAATCCTGAGCAGCAAGCCCAGGCCCTCAGTGCTCCCAAAGCTGCAGGTTTCATTAAGTTTGATCAAGCCTACTCACTGTGACATTGCAGCACACACATGCAGAACAGATCAAGTTTGCTACTGACACTTTGATTGCACTCTGTAGGATTTATGTTTAGGAAAAGCCTCAGCCAGTGTTTTGGCATATCTTATCTGTAGGGCACTGCAGGAATAAATCCTGTGAAATGTAATCAAATGTTAATAGAAAATCCTTTGTGGGAGACAGCTCCCATAGTGAGTTTTTCTCTCCTCTCCCTTCCTACTCCAAAAGGCTGTTTGTCTACACAGACAGTTCTATACCTGCCACTTGTAACTGTGGTGCACTATGTTTTGTGGAGACAGAGTGACCTTAAGAGAACAGAGCTGTGTAGACTTCTCCTAGACCCATGGCGATCTGTGCTGTGAACCTATTTAAACCTTCTGGCAAAGGCAAGATGTGGTCTTAAAGCATCCTCACAGGATGTATCCCAAGAAGAAACCTTTCCAGCAGGGCAGAAGAAATATAGAAAATAGCATCTAACAGGCTGGAAAAGAGTCACTGACCTGGCTACTTTCTTCATCTGTCCCAAAGTGCGCAGGTATTGACGAACACAGAACACATTTTGGCCACGATTTGGTATATCCTTGATCCTGTTTGTTTTTCTCATAGCTCATAGTTAAACTAATTATGGTTTTTACGTGATGCTATGTGTTAAGTGGCACTGAATGTCAGGCTCATGCCAAGTGCATTGGGAACTGGGCCCAGATGGAAATGAAGGAGAACTTAACAGCATCTCAGCCTGGTGCTGGTCTCTGTCTTCTGCTTGAGGAACCTTTAGACTCCTCCGGTCTGTGTTTGGTTGCACATAAACAAACCTTCAGCCACAACAAGATGTCCTGGCCCACAGGTAATGGGAGCAAGAAGGTCCTCCTGAAGCCAGACCCTTCCCCTGGCTGTGCTACTTGATGCAGCAAGAGAGAACACCATGCAAATGATGTGCTGCTTATGGAGAAAATGTCAATGAAACTATGTCACGGTGCTTAAAAAGCCACTGTCTAGAGGACAGTCTGGTGACGGGGCCACAGCACGCAATGGGGTGTCCTGGTTTTGCAGCGCGGTTCATGTTCCAAGTGCTTTTTTCCCAGCTCCAGAGATAAGTCTCATCTGTAGGTCAGCCATGTACACGTGGAAGGGAAGGAGTCCTTCAGCCCCAGGCCTTTCTCCCCCATGGAGGTGCTCACAGCAGCTCAAACTTTCAGCTTCCTTCTCTCTGCAAGAAAAAGAAGAGACTTTTATGGGGTAGGCTCCTGTCAGCTTTCAGTGAAGGGCAGGCAGCAGGTGAGAAGCAAGTGTCAGAAGGCCAGTTCGTCCAGTAAGCTGCCAGTTTGATCCTGGTGAGAATGGGAACTTGGCAACAGGACTATTGCATAGGTGCAAATCTGGCTTGCTGCATTAATGGATGTCCATGTAGCATGTACCTTCTAGTTAATGACAAGTAATTTTTTCCCTTTATTTCCCACAGTAAAACAAGCACAGTAAAATAGCATAGTTGCTATTTTAGGTCTATCCTGCTTTCTCCCAAGGGTGGAGGTAGGAGAACAAAATGTAGATTTTCACTTTAGAACTATCTCAGATTAGCATTTTTTTTTCACTTTAGAACTATCTCAGATTAGCATTCCAGTATCACATCTACATAGAACCACCTATTACACTCTTGCTTTGAATGTTATTTTTTTCTCCTTAGTAATCTCTCCATGCAAAAATATTTTTTATGATGAATTATGCAGAAAGGAGGTCATTGAGATAGACAGGTTCAAATAAAAGGGATAGGGCACACTGTCCAGAAATTCCTGGCAAACTCAGATCTCCATTACAAGAAAAAAATACATCCTTTGAATGTAAAAAAGTAAGTTTAGACATGTTATAAATTTATCAATGTTTTTCTTATGTTTATAGCAATTTAATTCATCTAAGAAATGCTGTAAACTGCTGGTCACAACCAGACAGTCAATGAATAGTATAGTTATCCTGCATTTTCAAAGAAAAAATTAAAAATTAACTGCTTTATTCACTCCCAGGTGGAACAATTCAAGCCATCTTTTCCCTGTTTCTCTCATTCAGTCACGTTTAGGCTAACCCAGCTCACAGAGGGTGTAACCACTGCCCAGTCTTACCATGGCAGCTTGACACTGAAATATTATTAGCTAATTAGACTGCTTTTCCTTGGCAGCAAGCAGCTCCCATTTGTTTTAAAGATATATGCTTTTGTTGTGCTGACAGAGAGGTTAGCAGTGTTTATGTAGATATCTGAAGAAAACACAAAGGGAAATTAATTTTAAAGTTACATCTTGGTATAAATTTTTCTTTTTCATGAAATTTGGACTGAGCTGAGATTGTCTTCTGGGAAGAGGCCTGGTACTGGGAATAGCAGGACTGTTATCATAGGCAGAATGAAAACGCATTGGCAGAATCTGTGGGAAAGTTTGTCCATTTTAGTCCTGGTTCTACCGGATGGTGAAACATTCCTCAAGTAGTTTGTGTGTTGGCCCAGGGCCTGAAAAAGTAACTAAATCCTTCTTTTTTCTCTAACTTTTATACTGAAAAATTGACAAGAAGATTAATAAGGCAGGTTACCTGCAGAAGGTTTACCCCTTCAATTACAAACTGGTCAAGGTTATCAGCCTTGAATCAAGTGAAGGATGTGTGAAAGTGTGTGATGTATCTAATGTGTTCACACCACCCTAAATAACATCCTTCTTGCAGGGTGTAATCCTCTGCAGCATGTTTTTCTTTTCCAGAGAAAACATCTATTTTTGGGCACTAAATGGAGTTTACCTACTGTTTTGAAAGATATGCATGATGAACAACATATCAGATTCTGACTTAAGAATTACTTTCTCTTAAAATGCTTATCCTAACTTCTGAAAACTGAAAGAACAGTTAAATTAAAGAGCAATTAAACCTTATCTTTTCAAACTATGCCTGCACTGTTTACCTTTTTCATTCAAAAATTTCAAGGTTGGTAGCATAATTCCTGTTTTGCTAACCAGAAGTCTAGCTAAATACTAGCGGCTTCTTTGCTTCTGATTTATCCAGGTTTATCAAATATCGGCTAGGAAAAAAGACCACATTTTCACTTTTTTACTGTATGAAGACAGGTAATTGGGTTAGCAATTGTTTTACAAATTTAAAAATGTAGGCTTTTATACATGTACAAACACACATTCTTTTATTATAAAAGGTATAAAAATAGATTTAAGGTTTATTAATCAACTAAAACTTAAAAGATCTGCACTGGGGTCATCAGAAAAGTCTTCTCCTCTTATCCTGTACTTTTTTCTTCCTTTATGAACTTTCACTTTTTAGTTCATCAGCTTTCCAAACTGACCCCACCTCAGAAGCAGATGGGAATAATGATACCATGTTTTCAGAGCCCAGAGCTAGGGGTGTTACAGCAATCACTAGGCTAGAATTAGAATGAGACAAAATTAATCTCGGGTTAGTCTTCATCAGTATTTCTAAAATACTGAAGACTTGTCTTCTTTTTCTCAAACTCATAGTATGTTCAGGTATGTGAGAAAAACAACAATGATAAACAGTTATCCTTTTGTTCAGCTTTCCTTTATGTTTTACAGTATAAAGGACCCTGTCCAGTAATTTTCACATAGAGGATTTTTGTGTGACATGCACTTTGAAATATGGCATTATAAAATTAAGGTGCAGTATCTTGAGCAGCTCACAAAAACAAATTCTTATCCAGTGAGAAATTATGTTATTTTCTCATTTATTTAATCCTGAGTTAAAGCAAACCAAATGTCTTAAAGTCTTTGAGGAATGAAGACTTGGGAAACATTAAAATGTTTTGACAGCATTCTATGATTATGTTGACATATCGTAATAGAGAAGATTATCAGCTACAGTAAATACTCATTTTACTATGTGATGTCAAAACAAATGTCGTAAAAACAACCAATGAAATTGAAAAAAAAAATTTAGCTGTATCTAAACGAAATATTTTGATGCTGTCAAAGTGTAAAAAAAAATTTGGATAGATTTTGACACTTGCAGAAAAATGCCTTAAAAATTAACACATTCCCTTGAGATGTTTTTATTTTGACAATAATTTAATTTTCTCATCTAAAACCAATCAGTCAAAATGTTTTCACCCTGTCTGAGTGATACCATATTTCTAGCCAAAGTTCTGTCTCAGGCTGAGCTTCCACATTGAGTAGCACCGTGCCTCACTGTCTCACCTAACAGTGCAGGTTTGATCTAGAGCCAGTCTGAGACAAGTCACATTTTTGTCAAATTAGCTGCAGTTTTTGTGCTAGTGTTAGGCTGTTGGAGGGCAGAGAATACTTAATCTTGTTTAAAGTCTGTCAGGACAATGTTATTGCTACAGGATGTTTCTTGACACAGTTCAACCCTGTGAGTTTGCATTTTGGAGGGACCTCTCAGAACTTTGCATCTTGAAGTGAATGTGTTTCTGATTTGGTCCAAATAGCCACAGAGAGGGATCTTGTAGAGTGGTGGTGAAGGGCCAGTGCAAGCTGACATTCATTACGATGGGGAGAAGATACGTGGCCGTGGCTAACATTGAAATGTCTCCTGGAAAAACAGTGCTTGAGCAGATTTTCTACAGAACAGAAATTTTAAACTGTTTACACAGGTTGGTTTAATAGACTCTTTTCTCAGCGTCATTTAGGTTGGTTGTCTGAGATTCGAAATAGCAGAAAGAGGTTAAAATTCTTTCCCATAAGAAGAAAAACTTCAAGATCCCTACCCAAGTGATTGGAACAGAATGGGGCCGTGCACGTCTTTCCACATACCCTCCTATAGTTCCCAGTATGCTTACCTTTGGGGTCTCCCAAGACCTCCTAAAACTGTCAGCTAGACTTACAGCTCATGCCCTCTGCTTTTATGCATCACTCGTTGCTGAGGAAAAGCGCTGTAATTCATACTACACAAACCTCTGACTGAAGTCCTGACCTGCAACACAGGACATCCTGGAAGATGGACTAACAAGAGGAAACACATGGGAAGCTTATGTTGGGAATTTTATGTTTAGCATGGACAGGTGCATTCAAGTTAGTTGATCACTAAGCTCTTCTCCTATGACTGCATTGAAAACTATGTATGACTATTTTTTCTCCTGTCATTCATGAGAAATTTAGTGATTCATAAAGACACTGGTACCAGTACCTAAAGGGGGCCTATAGGAAAGCTGGAGAGGGCCCCTTTAATAAGGCAGTGTAGTGATCAAGGGGTAATGGCTTTAAACTGAAAGAGGGTAGATTTAGGTTAGAGGTTAGGAAAACAATTGTTGACTGTGGGGGCAGTGAGTCACTGGAACAGGTTGCCTGGTCTAATGGAGGATGTCTCTGCCCAGGGGGAAACCAGGGATTAGGAATTAGAACTAGATGATCTTTGAGATCTCTTCCAACCCAAACCATTCTATCATTCTAAGATGCCAAGTTCATGGGGTGTTGTTACCTCTTAACTTTTGTGCTTTTTTTTTTCCTTATTGAATGGCCAGGCTCTTGGCAACTTTATGTCATGCTAATAAATGATATGTTCAGGAAAGAGCTGTTACACCCTCACACCTGTATCCCAATCAGCTTGGAGCACTCTGGCTTCGGTTTTCTTTTCAGCTTCTCTGAAGTAACTCCAGATTTATGTTGCTATAAGTAAGATTATGCCCAGAAGGCATGGCGTATGTTCTTATACTCTCATATTTTATGGTTAACAAAAGCTTTTGGCAAAGCTGCATTTAAAAACTTGCCAATTTTGCTGTAGATAAACATATAGGTTTTTCCCCCATAAAATACCTGAAGAATACAGCAACTGCTGGAGTCACATTATTTGTTTTCCAGAGTCACTTGATACTTTTTAAAGGTGACCATTATGATGAATTTTTTCCACTTGAACAAACCTTAGATAAATAAACCTCTTGTTCTGTTTTGGTTAAATCTTCTTTAGTGAATTCTGGATTTCTTTTAAGTTTTATAGAGGTGCACATGTCTCAGCACCTCATGACATTTTCCCCTGTCTGATCCTATAAGACTCTTTTCTTCTCCTAATGGCGGTGCATGCTTGTGCAAATTCTGCATTGCTTGCAAAGATTTTGCTGATGATTGTATCATGCTCAGTCACGCTTGGGAGGTCCTGGGGAAATACAAACCTTTCAGGCATTGAAGAAGACCTTGCAGTATGCTATTCTGCTTGAGCACTATAAAATTGATCTATACAGGAAGAAGGATTTAAGTGCATTTTCCTACTCTTCTTTCACCCACTGTGGCATACTTTGTTCTTGTGGGTCTGGTAATGAGGGGAACATTCATACATGGCAGCAATTCCTGTAACCAGGACAGGTTCAGGAGAGGGACTGAAACTCCCTATTATTTCCAAGAAAAGCATGTATCCAGGACAAATGTGGTGGCAGCCTTGTCTGTAGCTTCTTAATGGACTCTGTCCTGTGGAATCACCTTCACTTTGACTACAGTTGGTTCTGCTATGGCTTTTGGTATAATCATGGGCAGAATACAAGCTGTGCTTGGTGACTTGAGGTGTTACTTGGCAGAAGGTTGCTGCTTTACAAATTTGCAAAAGCAAGGAGGGACATTTCTCTCTGCTCTCTGAGATCTTTGGGATAGGTCTATGTGCTTGTGTTAGTGCTTATGTTCAACAGGAAGACTGCCTCCTCCAAGGAAAGTGTTTCAGAGCTGCCGGGTAAGAGTGGAGGGAGAATAGGCTGCCCAGTTGATGACAAGATTGGTGGAGCAGTTTCAGTTCACTAACTCAAGAGCAGTTTACCTTCAGTGTCGCAGTGACTGAAACCCTGCTCTGCCCTTCATTAAGGAAAGACTACCAGATATGTCTATGCAACTTTTCTGATTTATTTTGACAGACCTAGTTATTGTTATCACAGATGGCAAGTCCTACATCACACCAAGGGGCTATGGGAGTGGGACAGCCACCACCAAGGTAGTAAGAAGGCATAGAAGCTCTTGGCACTACCTTTTTAAAAATGCTAATATATTCTGGACAAGGAACACACTGCACACCTGACTGCTGATGTTAACTTTCATGCTTTTCTCTCAATTACTTCAACACATTCTGGACTTAATACATAAGTAAAAAGGTTAATTTCTTGCCTGCCGAACACTAGACTTAAGCAGGATTTTGAAAGGAAGCCTTTGGCCTTTCTGGCTCACATCTCAGTGTTAGTAAATGGATTGTAAATGGCACTAACAGAATTCTCCTACAGGAATGTGAGAACTGAAGAGTCCTGTTTATGCTCCCAGAAGAGATTGTCTCCCAACATCAGCAGGGTTAAGACAATAGTAAAATCTTAAAACAATTAAAGCAAGCCTCTTATATGTTCAATGTAAATAGAAAACATAATCACTTGTCTGACCATAAGGGTGGTGTTAAGAGAGAAAGAGCAGCTCTCAAGGCAATACCACAAGTTATTGTAATATATGTTTAGTATATGTGTAATGATGCACCTTCCAAGCTAGGTCAGTGGGTTATTTACTGTACATATACCGATAAAAACAACACTATGGATACTCTGCCAAACTTACTAACGCTCGGATTTAAGATTGTTTTTCCAAAGACAAAGAACTGCAACATACATAAAACTTTACCCACTGATGTAGTGGATGTTTGGTTTGTGGCTTGTTTCTGTCATTGAGCTAAGTAGTTCATTTCATTAATCAGATAGGAAACCAGTGGGAAATGGTGGTTAAAGTACAGAGAGGAGAGTCTACAGGGATCAGATGCCTGTATTTCCACAGTTAGCTGACAGTGTGGCAAGGTTGGGTTTATATTGTTTCTGGATTAACCTGCTGAAGGCGAATTAATATTTTTCAGGCTGAACCAAGCCCGAAGAAGTGTTTTACCTCTTTCTCTGGATAAAATCAAAAAGTTGAGATTAAGTTTTAATAAAGGCTCCCAGCACATTACTTTCTAAAACGTCATTTCAAGAAATAACTGTTCGTTTTTGCTAATGGTGATTGGGACATCTCAGAATTAAAATTGTTAGGAGAGTCTGCCTTGGCAAGAGGGCCTTTAAGAATCTTGGAATCACATCTGTATGTGCTTGTAAAAGCTGTGTGTGAGACAGACTGGCCCCGATTCCATTTTTGTGAAAAGAATAGCGAAATACATATTTGATGTTAGTGAAAGGAAGCTCATCTTTAATGCTTGGAACACATGAACAAACCGCATTATCACAATAGAACCAGCTGAAACCAGTGGAGACATAGAAGAGAAGCAGTCATAACGAAAAGCAATAGCTTACATGTGTGTTTATGTTGTTTGTATACTTATGCAAATGAAAATACATGCTTTGTTATAAATTTTCTACCTTTGCCAGCTGGTTTTTGCTTAGTTGACTCAATCTGGTCCTTGCTTTTGAAGCTGGGTTTCAAGGACAAGAGGAAATGGTCTCAAGCTGCACCAGGGGAGGTTCAGATTGGATATTAGGAAAAGTTTCTTCACCGAAAGAGTGGTGAAGTGCTCAAACAGGCTGCCCAGGAAGGTTGTGGAGTCACTATCCCTGGGGATGTTCAAAAAACAGGCAAGCATGGAGCTTCAGAAAGTGGTTTAGTTGTTACTCTGGTGTAGGGATGATGGTTGGACTTGATCTTGAAGGTCTTTTCCAACTGATAAATCTATGATCCTAAGAAACTCATAAATAATTACAATATTAATAATTATTATCACATAATGCCAGAAATCCCTGCAGTTATAATTTTTTCCCTGTTTGAAGAATGTGGAGTGGGTTTCATATAGAGCCACTAAAATAAATAAAATGGTTTCGTTAAAACACTACGAGTACTTGAAGCCAAGTGGCAAATTTGCACACCACGTAAGATTAGCTTCTGTAGACTTCTTTGAATGATAGATATGTTGGTAATACGGCATCATCTGCAATATAAAATAGATTTAAGATATAATTTAGCTGTATTTCTAATGTTTACCTTTCTAAATTGATTTTATAAATTATTCACCCAAGACAACTAGTGTTTGTGTTAGAAATCATATGAGTCTGTAGTCATAGTCTCTTTTTTTAGGCAATTTTGAGCATTAAGGAGTTTAAAAAAAAAATTAATACTTTTCTGAACTGCACCTGTATTTGGATTTTATGATACATTTATGTATGCTGCATAATAATGTCATAGCAATCTTTCGTCCATTGAAAAATTTTGACAGATTGAAAAGAAATAGAGTTTTAAATTGTTTTATCTTGCCTAAAAGAATGTAGGTGTCTTTGATATTTTCAGAATAAAAAAGTATGTTGAATGAAATTGATTTAAGCAATGTGCCAAACTTTCCGGTGAATACTTAAATTCTTAAAAATATTGTACTTTTAAAACAAAAAATTGCTTAGGAAATCCAAAAGTTACCTCATTCAGAGATGGAGAAGGAAGCAAACTCTTAATTGTCTTAAAAACCCCAGATACAGTGAATGTTGCTTTTCATCTAGATTTTGGTGTAGAGTTTTCTTCCCATGCAAACCTTCATGAGATAATATAGATGGAAATAAAACAAATGGTTTGAATATTTCATACATAGATGGAATTAGAAAGCCTGAAGTAATATTTCTACTCTTCTGCTGTTACTTGTCCTTTACATACATTGCAAATTGGTATGTCCTTACGTATGAGTAGTATATACGAATGTATTCACCTTCATCCATGTGTTTGTGTGCTCATGGAGCCAACTGTCACACAATCATGCACAAACCTAGGAGAGTACTTGGCAAACCTCAATTCTGGCATTTTGTATTTTCACGTGCTCTGCTTTGCAAAAGATGTCCTTTGACCATAGTTCTTTGGTATGTCACGATGATGACTCATTTTTTTCTTATGTTGCTGCCATGTAGCTGGAAACTGAAGCAGAATTACTTATCACTTGATTTCAATCTTTGCTGTTGGCTGTAGAACTTGTTTGGTTTAATAACTGCTGAGCACGTGTATTCTGCTGGGGGTTGGAGTGGGGGGAGTGCTGGCACTGGGCTGAGATATGACTAACAAGTGGGTCATGTAGAATGTTTTTATAAATAAGTTTCATTTGATGCCAAATGTCCCTTTGCTCCTACTTACCATATTTCCACCCACAGTAAAATCAATGCTTCTTGTTAAGGCTCTTCATTTAATTTCCCATGTTTAGGGTCAGAGTTTGTGCTGTAACTTATTAATATAGACACACAGGATCACAGAATCATCAGAGTTGAAAGGGACCTCTAGAGATCATCTACTAGTGTTACTATTGAATGGTTAAGAAGTGAACAAGGAGCTTTTCAAACTAACTTTGCAATGACTGCTTCTCTGCCTTTATTGTGATACTTGCCTCTAATGAAATATTGAGCAAGCTTTAAGAACCTGAATAAACTGAATTGTGATACTGTGATATCAAATTTTCTGGTTTTACAATGAGATCTGCACTCCTTATCGGAGGCCTTCATTTTCTGCTCTCACTATGTGTTCAGTTTCTTTAAACCCCGCAAGCAACCTCTTAGACAGAAATGTGTCTTTAGATTTCTTTTGAGTTCTTCTCTCATTTTCTTATTAGCTTTATATTTTTTTTTCCAGAAGCCTTCAGCCTTCTTGTTAAAAAGGAAGGTGCATCAACATTACTCTTTTCTGGACTGGTTTTTGTTCTTATTGAAAGTAAAAAAGTCTTGTCTTTCAAAATATCTTTTATTTTCATAGTTCGTTTTCCAATAAATGTCTGCCTACTGTCATAATATTTTATTTCCTTAATCTTACAAGTCTATTTAACAGTTTTATCTCCAGAATCATGAGATTTTAGTAGTGTGGGTTTTAATGCTTTTCCTTCCATGGGAACCTCTGCTGCTTCATATGATGGGGATGTGGGAGAAGAACTTCCAGTTTTGAGCAGAAATTATTGTTTTTCATGTTCAGAATTTCTGACGAGATAAATACTCTCCTTTGCATGTATGTAGATAGGCAAGCATCATGTATCTCCTAGCATGATTGTTTCCATGGGAGAGATAAATGTAAGCTGTATTTCAACATCAGACTACTTCCATGGGATAACTGTGCTTATATTTATATTACCACATGAAATTTGAAAATGTAAAAAAAAAATCAATTAATTTGTGAATGGGGAATAAAGAGCACTTAAAATCCTTTTAATATGCTTTGTTTCTGCTTCCATAATTCACAGATACTGTGGTAACCAAATACATCATTGGGGAAAGAAGAACTAGAATTCTTAATATCTCTGAACTCCTCTTCATCTCTTTTGTTAAACGTAGCTGTCTTAATCTAGTGTGAACACAAAGCATGAATCTTCAGTTATACTCCTAAAAACTGCTATTTCTACTTCTTATTCTCTATTTTTAATATTTGTAGGACTAGGGTCAGTAAAGTCACTTCAAGCAGCTGTGAACAATCATCTCGCAGCAGCCCTGACCTCAGTGGGCTCCTGCCTGATTGCCCTTTCCAGTGCTCTGATATTCTGGGTGAGCCCAAATTTTCCTAGACTTTG
Organism: Porphyrio hochstetteri; assembly: GCA_020800305.1. NCBI lineage: Eukaryota > Metazoa > Chordata > Aves > Gruiformes > Rallidae > Porphyrio > Porphyrio hochstetteri. The sequence continues at coordinate 88,944,498 of CM036907.1, forward strand.
TGTCCATATAACTCCAACCTTGGGCTAACATGGGAACTGAAGACTCATACTGTAATTTCATTTAAAGAAGAATTTGAAGTACATTTTAAAAATAATTAAGGTTTCCTGTCATACAAATGCCTATTTTGTCCTGGTGGCTGAGAAACTTCAAATGTAGCCTGCTGTTGGTTACAGAAATGGCCCTCACCCTCCAAACTCTGCTCTCTTTTTCTGCCTGTCAGTGATACTGAGCTGAAGGAGGAGTCATTTCCCTGGTCTAGTTCAAAGACAAAAAAAATTGTCAAACCCCCAAATCTCAGCCTTTCTTTTTGGGATCACTGTAAAGCTTATTTAGTCCAAGTATCCCATCTGGCCCAATCTTCCCATTATACAGAGGACAAGCATTTTATCACTCTTGCATTCATGTTAGTATATCTGTTCAAAGTCACTAGTGACGTAGTTAATCTGAGCTACTTGTTAAAAAGATTATTCAGACAAAACCAGATCTACTTGTTTAAGAAGCTGTCATTGATTTTCATGCTTTTCTGCTGAAAAGAGCAAAGGACAAAATCTATGTATTGTTACAAAGCACATTGGAGACAACTGAGGGTAATTATATTTATGTATAAATCTGCAAAAACAAGATTTGCTATATGATTGGTTTGTGAGGATATTTGCTGCTAACAAAGTAGTTGACAATTTGCAGTATACTGGTGGTTATGGTTGTCCTTAGTAAAGCACGTTGCTGTTGTGCTTGGTTCCACCAGTAATTTTTCTGCTGCAGGATGTTAATTTGTCTTTTTTCTGGGATTTGGCTGCAGATGATCCTTAATAGTTTTCATGGCATTGTGCACCTAATATCACACAGCAGATGGTTTGCTTTAAACTTGTCTGTCCTCTCAAATTAGCTAGCCTTAAAAATTACTTTTCATAAATTTGCCCGAAACATGCATTGGAAACCTCAAGCAGAATAGTTTAGCCAAATAAAATCGTTTAATGCTGCATATCTGACAATCATGTAAAACATTTTCTTACCACTGCATCAGCAAAGGGACAAACCTATCACAAGTGGTGCATGCTTATGGATACATGTAAATTGATTAAAAAGCATTTCTAAATATGTTAATCTGAGGAAAAATTTGAGTGTTACAATTCAATCTACTGGACTTGAATGTGAAAAAGACTTGTATTTTGTTTCATTTGCTGCTAATATGATGAGTATGGGTAGGTAAAACAGATCTCACAAATGTAATTTAGTGACCTGCAGAGGTTATTTAGTTATTCGTGTCTTGCAAGCAAGTCAACAAGAAATAAAAAGACAATCTACAGTCTTGCTTTATGAGCAAGCCTGAGTGCCTGCTTACTGAGCATCACTTGCTGGAATTGCTTCCACAGCCTAAGAACTGCCCTGCAAAGGAGGGAGAGTATCCATCACAGGCTGGCACCATGGCAAACTGTCTCTTTCCATGGGGTCTGATACAGGTCTCACATGTTGGTCAGATGTCAGCATAATAGGGACTTAATCTATGGCTATGATTGTTTTAACTGGGTTAAAACCAGAACAAAACGGAAGGGGGTAGTGAAAGAATGCTGCCTAAGAGGAGTGTATGTATCACAGACACTGCTGTTTAAAAAGACATGTTTACTGATGGTGCAAGATGCCAAATTGATTGGGACAGACACAGTATTTACTGGCTATGAAATGGAAATGTCTACTGATTCAACACAGAAGTTTATTTCATGTAGCTTATGTGAATTGCTGAATATTACTACCTCACCTCCCCCTTCCCCCACCAAAAAAAAAAATGTGTGGACATTTCTACTGTTTTATATTCTGTTTGGGAAATTATAGCATACACCCATGAGATTTTCTTTGCTTAAAACTGTCCTGAGCAAATGGCTTTCTCAGTCAGGGAATGAGGTTTTAGAAGAAAAAACATTGCAACTGAAATAGCTCCCAAGTATCTGTGTGGAATGAGAATACTTTATAACTGATGCATTTAGTGTTTCATCAAAGCTTGTAAAGTCAGATTTGGCAGGCAAAAAAATGGTTTGATAACCTCAAGCTCATTCTATTTTGGGTGTGCTGGTAGTAAGCAAGTATAATAAAAGTATGAGAATCGTTGTAGTGCACAGTACAGTGTACTGGATAGAGTTACAATTAAAAAAAAAATATATATATATTCCCTTTCTGTAGTATGAATTTCAGATTAATTTATATTAATTGTCTAGAACTAAGTTAATTCTCATTTACTCACATACAAGTTGGAAGAGAATAAGGCCCTAACTGGAAATAGGGAACTGCTTTGCATAGAGCTGCTTTGTACCCTGATATTCTCCTTTTGCATCAGAAAAAACTTTTTAGGTTATTGCAGCCTGAAACACTGTGTGGGCAATCCCTACTGGGAATCAGGACTTTTCTCCTGTGGGGAAAGAAAGCAAGATACCAGAGATGATGTCAAGGCTGGCAGTTTTGGCAGCCTGGACAGAGAGGAGAAAAGGGAGATCCTAAGTAAGTGGCATTAGTGGAGGATGGAGGCATGGGATAGGCAGGGCTCTGAAACAAAAAGAAACATTGTGGCAGATGGATGAGGAAGGGCCTTCTTGAGAGAGTTTGGTTCTAAGAAGTGAAGGCGGGTCAGTGAGAAGAAAAGTGCTATCTCTGAAATATGAATGACAGGATTGTGGGATGCAGAAGGAGATGCAAGTGTGGTAGATGTGAGCTCAGAAGCAACAGATGAAGAATGTTAGGACAGTAAAGATTTGGAGGCTTGACAAGAAGGAGATAAGAGGCCTATGTTTTGAAAGAGACTGGGAGAAGAAGGGTCAAGGAGTTTGCACTGAGGTGAGTTTGAAGCATCCTCAAAAAGCCCAGGTACCTTTGGCTGTGACCTCAATTTGGAGACAATGATTCATACTTTACCATTATCCTCACAGGACTTTAGTATCCTTAGTTCCCTTGCACATATACTTCTTCTTAATGCTGGAATTACAAAGGTCCTAAACTGATAAATGATGTGTAAGTATGGCACCATTTCATTTATCAACACTGCAGTGGATCCCTTAAAGCATAGGAATTCCAAGATAAAGTAGAAATAGCTCTTCTCAAGAATGCAGCAGGGGTAGCACCAAAGAAAGAACAGGGGTCATTGGGAAGAAGAGATACACATGGCTGAGGAAAAAGGCATTGGGAGTGGCAGATAAGCCCAGGCTGAAATCCATCTCTCAAGGCACCTTGATAGTTTTGTATAAGCTCCTTTTGGTGGCCAACTCAAATAATTACAATTAACTAGCTGGCAACTTGGTGCTACCAGATACCTCTCTTTTAAATTACTTTGATGAAGAAATATTTTTTTTTCTTGAGTTTGAGGAATCTGGGGACACAACTACCAACACACATAAAGGCCAAGGAGGAAAGGACAGGTGTCATTTAGGTTAGGAAAATCCTCTTGGTGAAGTCAGGAAAAGACAGGACTACTCAAGTATGTACGCATGGAAAACACATATCTTTCTGCAGTATGACAACTCTATTTTTATGTCTTCTGTAGCAGAACTAAATTTGGAACTTCTCCCTCAGAAGAAACTTGTGCTTTTTAACATTTGCTTTTTTCCTCAAATCAGGACAAAAATATTATAATGAAAATTCCAGAAAAATCTGAATCCAGAGACATTTTGATATTCCTAAAATTGAAGCAAAAACTCTCAGTTTAATAAAGTAATCAGAGATGTGGTTGGGGTTTTTTTTTTGTTTGTTTCGTTTTTTCAAAATTAAGCTACATTTTCCCAGTGACATATTTCTTTACAGGAGTTGGATTTCAGCAGTCCTGAGGAGTGCTACTATATTCTAGTACACCTAGTGCTGAAGTTGGGCACCCTATCCATGCTGATTTCTGGTGTGCTATGGGAGGCATTAGTCCTGTTCAAAGTCTGACCTGTAGAAGCAGACTATAGGTTTTCATTTTACAAAATGACTTGTGGATGGTGAGTTTGAAATAGCATTCCTCAATGACTTCAAAAAAAAAAGGATATCAGATAAAGACATGAAAAAGAGTCTCATTTGTTTCTCAGTGGAAAATATTGGTCCATCTGGCTGATTTTTTTTAAGTGAACGTTTTCCTCATCTTTGCAAAAACAAAGACAGAGAATGCAAAAACTCTGGGTAACCCCTTCCCTCTCAGCTGCACTGCTCACCTGGCTTCCTGCTCCCCATGAGAACCACCAAGCCACTGTCACCTGAAGCCTTCATAGCAGTATGGGGATAGCTCCCTCTGGGAAAGAGCTCCATGGCTCCTGGATCTTTTTCTTCCTTTAATGTTTTGCTCCTCTCTTGATGGCACCAAAAGCCATTCCTGTGCCTTATTTTGATGCTGAAGAGATTTCATTTTTCAGACAAACATGGATGTTCTCTAGTCTGAGCACTGCACATGTGTGAAGAATAAGCATGATGCAGGAGGATGTTGTCTGAGCTTTGTGGCTACAGATGAGCACAATAATGGTGCAGACTTGGTGAAAGACACACTTAAGATTTCATGGGCACTTTCCACCCTTCTGTGTGGATGAAGGGGACATACTGACAATTAGAACATATTTCCATAGCTTTACAAAAACAGGTTAATATTCTATTACGTGCTGCTGGATGTTACTCACCATAGTTGTTTTGATATTTTCTTTGTAGTTGCTTAAATATTTTATAATTCCATTTGAGGTCAAGTCCTTAGCAAGCATAAATGGATATTGATGTATTTAAAGTAATTGAGCTACATGAATTTATACTGACTAGGAGCTGGCCTTCTTACATTTTTCCTCGTTAATTGCTAAGGCAATTGCAAATGTTCCTATTTATGAAAAGTCCCGACAATAAGATCAATTCCTTTGCACTCGGAGTTCATATTGTGTTTGATTAGATTTAAATTAATTAGGCAGAATCTGATTGTATAGACATGCTTGCTGCTAGTATTCTAATTAACAAAAACAACTCTCCTCTGACAATGTATCTTCCCACGTCCCCCAAGGAATGCTAATTTGACAGTCTCCTGATTATTTTTCCTGTCCAAAGCCATGTAAACCTTTGGGATAGGCAAATAAGCAAATAATTTGGCTGGAAAAGCGTTTCTGTGATTGTCCGAGCAAGAGCAAGTGTAACCACATGCTTCCATGCTAGAGATGTATTATATTTAGCTCTGGATATACTATTTGTTAAGAAACACTTGTCCTGAAAAAGTGTCAATGTCTGGCATTGCTTTCTAGAATGGCATATACTTTGATTTTAAGGTTTTGAATGAAGATGCATATATTTTGGCTGCTGGTGAAATGGACTGGCAGTTGATAATGGCAACAGCTGTGGAGTGAATTAGCTGTAGAACAATCTCAACTCATGCTTTAGAGAAATGGTCCAGACAATCATTCCCTAAAATAAGATCATTCTGAAAAGGAGCAGCTTCTGGCTCCCAGTTAGGACAAGTTTGCTCAAATATTGTCAAGGCTGAATCACTTATATAACCAAAGTATTTCTGCAGTTGGTGATGTTAAAAATATCATATGTGCGGCCTATAGTTTTATTAAAACATCAGAGGAAATATGATTTTAAAGTGGAGAGGCTGAAGCCTCATGAGATTTCTCTCATGAGAGAAGCTCATTTCCAGCTTTACAAGATGTCTTGTGTGACATGTGATTATCATAGCATGTGCATCCCATTTTATATAGTCTGAAACCCTGGAATAAGCGTGAACAGTTTTCGTTACTGAAACGGATCTAAACCAAATGTTTTGAGTTTTGTCCATTCTATTTTGTTACAAAGCAATTGGACATGTCCAACTGAAAATGCTTCTATGGTTTACCATGTTCCACTGGTAAACCTTTGAAGAGAGAGGATTGGTCGCACCATCACTTAACAGTATTAGGACATCTAATGTTTTTTAGGTGGAAAAGTTTTTAGGCACCTGAGAAAAGTGCCTTGGAAGCAACTCTTTTTGTGGGTAACTTTAATGGAATTTTGCCAATGTAAATTAGCCTGGTCTACTGCTCACTGTCAATAAATTTTGTTAGTTTAATATTTTGTATCCACCCACTGAGAAAAGGCGATGCCCTAAGTTCACAAAGAATCATTCAGGATAGCTGCAAATCCTTGAGAAATATCTTCAGATCTTTCAACAATTGGACAAGTAATCCACATTTTTTAAAGATCCTTGAAGTTTATTGGCATGTGAACTGCTTAGTTGAATGGATAGATGAAAAAGAATGAAATATTGTGCAACCACTTTGGACAATTTCTTTCTCCTTATTCCGGGAATGGTCTGGTTAATTAGCATGCTTTAAACATAGCATTTGGCTGTCTGATATGCACAGCTGTACAATTTGTGCTCTACTGGTGATCCAGCTACACAACATGCCACACTCCAGCTGCTTTCTGTATAGTGGTAGAAGCATTATCTTTCATGTTACATGTCTTTTTATTTTCTTTTTTAAAATGTATTTTTACTTTTATCCTTTTTGTTCCCCCCTTGACTTCTTTATAACTCACAAGTCAGGAACTTGAATCATTTCATTCTAACAACAAATGATTTTACCTCAGGTGAGTTTTCCGGAGATGATGTCCTGTAAACACTAAGAAATAAAAGACCCTCATGAAAAAATAACTTTGACAGTAAATCTGAGCTATAGGTAACATGCTACATCAAAGAAGATCCACTGGTACAATTCCATGAGGTCTAAATGAATTATTTTAAAGTAGCCAGGTTTCTGTCACTGCTAAGCTTTTGAACATTTGAAGGACTTTTAAAAGTGTTCCATAAGACAGAACATGCCCATTGTGTCCCAGCTTTGAGAAGGTATAATAAATGCACATTTTAAATCGCAGAATCTCAAGGATCTGCTGGAGATTATTTCTCTAAGATTTGAGACTGGACTGAACAATAGCAAAATTGTGTAACAATCTAACTTATGTTTTGTGTTCCTCAGAGGAAGCTGTTTACACACATCAGTGGACATCCTTTCCTGGGTGTCCTCTCCAGGGCACCAGAGTACCATTATCTGTGACATTATTAACTCAGCTAGGCTTGTTTGGTTTTTTTTTTTCCTGCTATAAAGATAAAAATTGCAAGCTAAAAAAGAAGGGGTAGAAAAAGGGAAACACTGTAGAAATAGGGTGCAAGGCTAAGTGTAACCATCTTGAGGCTGATGGTGACCTTGCTGTAAAACAGGCGTGCTCAGACTAATAATCTATCATCTTTGCTGCAAATTGCTATAACACTTCTGTGAACATACTGGCAGTGTTATTAATCAAACTGTTTATATACAGAAAGCCTTTATCCATGATACATTCATTTTCTTCTAAAAATTGTCAGTTTTCTTCTGACTGCAGTTTCCAGTACCCCAAAGGAACACCCGCTCATTTTTCTTTTTTTTTTTTTTCTTCTTTTCTTTTCCCTTCTTCCAAAGAAGGGACAATTATTCTGAAATCTGTGGCTGTAAGATTAAGACTCACATTTTATTCCAACAGTTGAAGGAGCTAAAGTCACATTCTGTAGCAAAAAGAAACCACAGACATATCAGAGCTAGTAGAAGTTATGAATATTTCCATCATCATAAAGAGGGTATGGTTTCTTATGAAGCAGTTGCACAATTAGATAGCTGATAGTGGATTCCCCAGAAATGTTAATCATGTTGAGCAAGCATCTTTTTTCTAAAAAAAAAGGTACCTTTGAGTCTTGTGCATGTAGGAGTAGTGTTTTTAGTGTCACTTTTTATATTACCATGAAATAGCATTGCCACTCTGGACCATATTAGCAATTTATAGAAAGTCCATGTCTGGATTTAAACAATATTTTCAGGGCTCAAGGTGTCACCCTTCCCCCCTAAACCTCATCACCTGTATGTGTCCAGGTGCCACTCAAGCATAGGGTGGAGCAGTGGAGCAGGAGGACCTCTCTGCTGTGATCCCTGAGCTGGCCAAGGTGTCACAGCCCTACAGCAGGGTGAAACTGGGGAGAGCTGGGGAAGCAGACAGGGCAGCTGGAGCCAGTTTGGCCTTGGTAGCATAGGCTGCACCCTGTCCTGGTGCTGCAGTGCTTCCCCAGAGCAGACAGAGCTGATAAACAAAAGCAGGGGCATGGATAAACCACAGAGCGTGGCCCTGGAAGGAAACTCCAAGGACTCTGTGGGTGGAGCAAGACCTGCTGGCATGGATGCTTGGAAAAAAACAAAGAGCTTGACTGGTGTGCACTCAGCCCTGGTCTTAGGACACAAATTTTTGCGTACGAACTAGAGGCATAAAACTGTGAGGAAGAAAGGTCGGACTGGTTTTACTTCTTGCTTCTAAGAGGAAACACTTTAGTAGAGTTATAAATGTCAGCGTTTTTGGCCAAGCAATAATTTATTATGTCATCATAAGCAAGGGGCATTTACAAAATTTTTGAGGGAGGTTTGGGACTCAGCCATACACATGCATATATGCTCATATATAAATTCAGTCATTCCTTAGGCTTCCTTAATAACAATTTTATTTATACTTCAAACTGAAGGTATGAGATTTATGACTTTCAAGTGCTGGTTAGCTAGAGCGTGTAGCAGCGTGCATGCTTTCCTATGCCAAAAGAGTATGGCGTTTCCATCCTCTCACCATGCTCATTGCAATTTTGGCTCCTCCCAAGACAGCATCACAATTGGTTCCTGCTGTAAGGATGGATGCTGGTATGTGAGGATGGACTTGCTAGGCAGTGAAATGAGAACCACAGCTCAATTCTCTATGGCAACCAAACATCTGTCCTATGCAATAACAAACCTTCACTTATGATCTGGGGCAGTTTGTAATTGAAGATTAGGAGTTAAAAGCCTTTAACTTTCCTTTTCGGAATTCCCTGTTCCTGCCCATTCAGACCTAAGCACACTAATGCATGCTGGCAGAGCTCTGAAATACAGCAATTAGTCATACTGGTGATTACCCTGAAAACAATTGTAATGGGTAGGAGTTGCTCATGTGTTAAAAGACTTCTGAACGTGCCAGCCCTATGGAAGGTACAAGTCACGTTGACCCTTAATGACCACCATGTGTTAGCTGCCGATGGATAGGACTGGGTACACCTGGGCAAATCAGTAGGAAATAAAAGTTTTACCTTCATAGCTGCTGAACACCCAGGGCTTCTGCAGCATAGGAATTTCTGAACAGGAATTAAACCCCTTGAAATATTTGAGTCCCTTTAAAATCAATGGAGGATGAGGGCTGTCAACATATTACAGAGCACGCAAACAATGGATTTGTTTTGGCCCCTGCTGGGGCCCAGCACCCTTCTGTGCTAGAGGAGGGAAAAAAGGCGTATGTGAGCAGCTGAGGAGCCAAGAAGAAGTAGCAAGGCCTCTTTCAGGTCCCTTTACAGCAGGAACACGGTGCTGAAAACTATGTTACTTTGTCAAAGTGTGCCCATATCTCCTTTACAAAAAAAACCCCCAACAAACCCAACCCAACCGAAACCAAAAGAGAAAAAGGAGAAACCAAAAATTAACATATTCTATTCCAAATTCATTGTGCATGCACTCACGGGGGGAGGATTATATTCTATTTCAATAATGAATTTAGCTTAATATTTATTTTAAAACCAGAAATGGGTTGCTTTTAGAATCATGAGCCCTCTCCTTCTAAACGATGTCTAGAATCAGTTTGTTGTCACTTATAGCCCATTGTCTCAGCTGTTAAGTGTAACATCAGAGAGTAACGAGTTGTCTATATATCACATCAGAAGTATGAGCTGTTTCTGTGAAATCTGGCATTGTTTCCTTGAATAAATGAGCTCTTAAACCCCGTGATGTTCTCATGCAACTGTCCAAAGTGATATGAGGGGTAGAAATTAAGACACTAAAAAAACATAAAGGATATATCTAGGCCCATTCCTGAATCAAACGGTTATTCCAAGTTCTCCACTGAGTCACTCTTCGGTTTAATAGACTGACTATTAAACTGTAACAATGCATACTAAAAAACATTATACAGCTCCTGCAAAACTACTTACTAAAGTTGCAGTCCCTGGAAATATCCTTTACTCTCCTGACTGGCTGCTGCAAACAGTTTAGAACTTCACCAACTCCGAGCTGCTGGATGGGGAGCTCACATGCCTTCCATGAAGAGGTCAGGTTTTATGCATCCATAGATGTCTGTTTAAGTCCTCTGGCTCCATTTTCTTCATATCTTTAGGCTTTCCATAGCATTTAGATAGGCACAACTTTTAACTTCGTTTTTCAGAGATGTTTCCCTCACTCCCTTGAATGACTGCTTGTATATCAAGAAGAAGAAAATTGTATAGGTTAATGAGTTCTTGAAAAATACATATGCACCTACTTCCTGAAATTAAAATAAAGACCCCCAAGAAATCTAATTTCTATAATACTGTTTTAATTTTTCTCTAATGGAACTTCTTTGGTGAAAGGTTAGGAAATCTTTTCCTTTATCATCCATTCAGGACAACAGCAAATTCGAAAAAAAACTGGTTACACCATATTCTTCTCCCTCAGGAACAAAACAACTTTCATTACCTAATTTGTAATTATTATGCTGAGATTACACCATAGCCAGGACGAGTGTGGCTTTTTTCAGGTATATACACTCTGTTCATGAAAACATTTTGAACTTTCCTTTGTGTTAATGAAACCTGCATTTGAAAATGTAGACCTACATAACCTTGGAACTTCTCTCATGCAACTCAAAGTGCTGAACAAATTGTGGGTGCAGTCTGAGCCACTTAATTCTCACAGGTAGTCTGTATAGAAAGTTTAAGACGTTCATGTCAATTGAAATAGATTCTCTGTACTGGTCTAAATACCGGTCAATATAAACTAGATACCACCGGTTTCAGAAGGGTTATTAGATATCTAGGCAGTAAACCTGAGGTTTTGAATTAATTTACTTGGAAGTACTCATCTGGTCAAAGTCAGAGACACTGAGTGAAACTCTCCTTACTTCCAATTTCAGTTCCCAAACTGTCTTTCATCATTCTTTCAGTGTATTTTGTCTGAACTGTCAAAACATTTCTTTCTTTCTTTTGCTCTTTGTACCTCAATTCTGGAAAGTAGAAGTCAAGAAAATGTTTTTTTTAACTGCAGCTTTCAGCTGTATGAAGCACCAAGAGAAAGATGTCATTTTGGGGGATTACTTGGAAACTCCTGTCAGAATATTTCAAGGGCTTCAAATCTGCTAAGTTTTATTGGCAGCAAAATCTTAATTCTGTGGCCTGTACTGGGAAAAATAAAGCAAAAATTTGTCCTCACTGACTTTACTGGGAACAGTCCCCCATCCTTGAGCTCACCCACAGTGAGTTGCCAGGACCTTTGCAGAGAAAAGGGTTCAGAGCTCAGGATGAAACTGTACTTCAGTCTAGACTGAAATGGGACCCCCCTTTCCTTTCTTCTGCCCCCATTTCTCTTACTGTTTAAGAAAAGCCAAAGCCTCTGCAGGGTCTTCTCCATGAATTTCCTGGAAAATTGTTGCAGTAGTCCTATCTGGAGATTGACATATGATATGGCTGAAGGCAGACATTTCCTGACAATATTAGCATCAATAATAAGCTTTAACTGAGCCTCCTGGCTGTGTATTATGTTGGCAATTGAAGTCATTTGCCTTTAAGCTGAAATTGCTATTGCATCCCAACCGACATTGCTTTTCCTACATTTGGCTTGACATTGAAATTGTTTCTTTTTTGTGCTGGTATTTATTTCTGTCAGGCATTGGCAATCCTGATCAAAATCTGTACACATGTTCTGTATTGAAAAAGAGGTTAGCATAACTTCACCATTTTAGGCACATGGTTGCTTTATGGATCTGTGTGTGTTCATTGGGGCTGTGTAACACCAGTCCAAAATTAGCACACAGAATGAGCCCAGTGTTTTGCAATTAGTTACCTCTTATAGGCTGGTAAGTGTGAAAGATACCGAGAGTGAGGTGTAGTAGCAACTGATTGCATATGGGCTAATTTCAAGAGGGATTGTATCGATATTCTGAGATGTTCCTCTGATGTACCTCAACCTAAAGCACAGTAAGGAATGGACTAAACCATTAGAGAAGTGCATATTGCAGTGTTGTTCACAGAGATCAGAGAAAGAAACACTGAAATAGTAAATTAATGCCACTAACATAAGGAAGATGACATTCTGCACAGGATCAGAAAGGCCGATGGAAGGAAGCTTCAATAACGTTATCTATGTGATCGCACAGGTCTGAAAGTCAAGGCATGACCCTGCACCATAAGCCAGGTAGTCTACAGCCATGATGTATGATGAGCCATATTTTGAGTGTGTATCTTCCTTTAACAATGCCTGCAAGGTGTGTATAACTGTATAATTTGCAATTTAAATGTTCTGATAATTTTTGGCACACTATTCTAGGACTCTTCCCCCGTTCAGCAGTTTAACACCCACTGTCCAGGTTTTGGAGTATGTATTTTAAGTAGAAAAATACAGTATCTGTTTGTATTCATTGTCAGAAATGTTTTGGAGTTCTTTACTGTATTTCAAATTGTACTTTCTAAAACTCTTGTCACAACTGATGCCAAATTTCTTTTAAAGCTTTGTTTTAAAACTGCTGCCTCTGCATTTGTGTGCAGTTACACATCTGGAATCAGATAGTTTTTAGGATAGACAGTGTGATACACTTTTGCATATAGTTTTGCTGGGGGTACTAGAGGAGGAATAAATTGTAGATATCCAGTGAAGTTAATATAAATTTGTTTAATTATTAAATATATTTTGAGCTACTCCATTAGCACGTGTTGTCTGAGTTGGTGAACGTTTGCCTCTCTCCCACTGCACTTCTTAGCTACATGATGCATAAACTCTTCTTTATCATCATCTGTAGCAAGTTATGGTGATGCAACCATCTAACCATCTTTGCACCACGTTTGGAATGCAGGGAGTTTTATCAGGTTTTATCTGGTCTACTTTGTACTCTGAGCTGCTTTATTTTATCTGCTTTATTTTATGTGCACCTGGCATGGTGGAGGTAAAATGTTGGTCTTCTTGTGTCCATGTCTTATCCATGACTTTCCTAACTGTCAGACTTTTCCTTCTGAGCTTCAGAGAGCTTCATACCACCACCACCACCTTTCTTTCTCTGAGTCATTTTTCCACTTCTCCTTGTTTAGACTTGAGAATCTGGACCTTTTCCTTCCTGTGGAGAAGACACATCTAAATATATTTTCAGCTATACAGTCTGTTTCAAAATCTAAATCAAGGAGTTAATCTTTAAAATTTTACTTTTCTTTCTAAATATTACTGTGAAATGCACTCTCTCCCTTTTAATCTTGCGGGTGACTATTAGCAAGAATTCATTTTCTTTTACAAAATATCTATTATGTCAACAAATCTCTGCCTGGTATCATCATGCTCAGCAATTTAGATTGCTAAACTGGCCATAGATAAACTACATTAGAAAGTCAACTTATTAAAAAAAATTAGTACTGAGTTGCAAACTTTTCCTTGTGTTACCAGTCAGGGTGACTATACAAAAATATGTTTCACCTTATTGCAAACTTTGTTAAGTGGGAAATAAGCCTTAGAAACAAATCTTAATGTTTGTAATCTTGGTGAGGAAACACTGATTTAGTAAGGAACATAAGACTGGGGTAGCAGATGTATAGGCGAGATTCTTCTTTTCCTTCCAAGTCAGGCAAAAGGAATAGCCATTATTTAGTCCATAAAAGGATTCTGAAACATATTAACATAATTAGAGGTACAATGTTTGGCCAAAGTTTGTTAGCTACACTAGTGCCACCACAGCAAATTCAGTTTGATTTTTACCAGAAGAAATTCTCAGTAATGTGATGCCAAGTACAAATGGAAAATGCATTTTCCCCCATTTAAAAAAAAAAAAAATCATTCCAAATATTTTGATGGTGTCATGACAAAAGCAGCTGCAGTCTAAAACTTTGCATGTAAATAGTCTTAATGAGGAGAAGTGCCTTTAACAGATGGGGAGTTGCAAAATTTTTAAGAAAAAATCCTCAGCAAATTTCATAGGCATCTGCTAAGAATTTAGTGATAGAATGGATAGATCCACCCTTTGTGTGAGATGTGGGGGTAAGGATGACTCTCCTCCTCTCCCTCAACCTTCTGGCTTCTACTAAGGGAGAAGGTAACCATTAGCAGCAGACTCTTACCAACAAGTTGAAACCATTAGTGACTTGTTACAGCGCTCAGCAGTTGCTATGTATCTAACCTTTCTTGCTGGGAAAGGAATGGGCACATTTATATAAAAACATACTTTAAAAATACTAGAAAATGCAAGTTAACCTGTAAAATGAAGTTCTTTGGTAACAAATAAGCCAAAACGGATAAACACAGATTTATAGATAAAGTGACAGTAGGGAAAGATTTCTGCCATGTCTACCATGAATTATTTGCCTTCATCCTCAGGATTCAGTGACCTTTTCTATTTCCAGAAGGTCTTTGAGAGTCTCCTGTAGTGGATGAACACATTACCTGCAGTCAAGAGAAATTAAGTATACCAATGCTAATGTCTCTCTTGGGGAGGAGAAGTTTTTTCCTGCCATGTACTGCATGTTGGTTCCTAGGCAGATGTTGTTCTGTGTGATGTCAGGAAACCTGAGCCATGTTTCACCCACGCACTTCCAGAAGTACCTGTATGGCATCAACAATTGCATTGGTATCTGGGCCCCAGAATAGATAAGGTAAAACAGTGCAGACATATGTGTGGGTTTGCACAACCGAGACTCTCAGGTCACACAAGCCTGGGCTTTCATTGATTCTGTTTCTGTCACTAGAAATATGTTCATTATTTGCCTTCTGTGGAATAAAGCTCTTCTTGCATATTTCAAGTGCTCGTGCTTATCTCAGAGGGAGTTTTGATTCTTCTGATGGGATCAAAGGTTGTGAAACTATTTTTTGACCTCAGACCTCACTACACTAATTAAATATTTCTTCCTATGTCAGCCGTTCCTTAATAGACATTGAGTCATTAACCTCTTTCATTCTTCTTTCATAATGTGAAGAAAACCCTCCAGCCTCAAATGGAAAAATGCATTTCTTAAAACAATGATGAAAGCATCTTACAGTTTTCCTCAGTTGTGGTATAAAGAATGGTTATTTTCAATTTTTGTGGCATACTTAGATCTGCTAATTATTAAATGTTTTCACATCACCAATGACTTTGTTTTCTTTTTTCATCTACTTATTTTAGTGTATATTTGATATCTGATGATGTGTCCATCTGTCTTCACGTAAAGCCTGGGCTCATATTTGTTGATTTATGGAGGCACTTGAGAGAGGAGCAGCCTGCCTCTTTCTCTGCCCAAATCTACATCCTGAAATTCCTTTAGTAATGCAGGGTACCATTCACCATGCACTCCCTGGGACACTGCTTTCCCATAACAGCAGGATTTGCTCACTGCCAAGCAAGGGTACTACAAGAAAAGAGGACATGCTCGTTAAGGTTGAAGTTACTAAGGGAATACAATGGTTTTATCAGGTACACCTATAAGCTGACCTGTCATTGCTTTTCCCATATGTGTTCATAACCAAGAGCCATTCACATTATTTTTGTGTATTAAGTTGTACCCCAACAAAAACTCATGAAGAGAAGAATGCAAATACAAAGATTAGGTGAAGGCTTTCTCCCACTTTGGTGTACTAGTTTGCTTGAATGAGAACTACAAGAGAAAGTTTCCTTTCTCCTGCAGACACAACTTGAGCTCCTGTTGCTTTCCTATTGGACAGTTATCTGAGCATGAAAGGGAATGCACTGCCCAATGAAGAAAGCCAGTGTAAAGTCTTCCGTTTTGCTTGGATCCTGTGAGACCCATGCTGGGACTGGGAACACAGGTGGAGGAACAGAGAAGAAAAGAAGTTTGGAGACCGCGCTGCTGCATGGCACTATTCACAGAAGAGTCAAAAGACACAGCCTGCAGAAGGGCATCTGAGTCTGTCCATGGTTGTACCACTGGGATCAAGGTTGCCCAACCCTTGCCTACAGTCCCTGATGTTGGAGTGTCTTTTCCATCCTGTGGAAACCAGGAAGCCCTCCTCAGTGAGCTTTTAACTTATAGGGAAAAAATGATACAACTCGCTGTAAGCTTTGCAAAAATGATTGTAACAGTGAAATGACTGAGGTTGACTCCTGTCTGCTAAGCCAGTTTGAGTTAGGTTGCTTTTTGCACCTTCTGGGTTTTCCATGACATAGGATGCCAAAACAGTACATCACAATGATAAAAAGTTTCTGCCTTGTACCTCACAACTCAGAATTTCAGCTCATTCCTCATTCACAGAGAAATTAAAAGTGATCAGAGGGTAATTCAAATCTATCAGTCGCTGAGATACTGTAGTGACTCTTTGGTTTGTTTCTGTGTTCTGTACATATTACAGAATTTGTGCTATTGCTTTATGAGAGCTCTCATATATTGGCAATAGAAGTATTTTTAAACACAGTAATTGTTACTATTATAGGTGCATACTAATTAAGGTTCAGGAGAAAGACTTGAACATGGTAATAAATTATGATAAAACATCGAGTGACTGTATTTCAAGCTTAGACCATCCTTTTAAAGTTATAAATACCTTTCTAGTTTCTCCTGCGTATACAGAGTCATGGTACAGTCTAGCATCGGATGACACAGAAGTAAAAATGGTGCTTTTCTATCTATTCCCACTCCTGTATCTTGTACAGCTGAGCTATGACACTAAGGTATTTATTTCAATATATTGAAACTTATTTTTGTCCTCATAGGATAATTTTAAGTGAGAAATATCTGGAAAATATATTTAATTTGATGGCACAGTTGATGCATTCAGCAGGGCAATTTGATTGCATTAAGATACCTCCAAGAGAATACAATACTTGGCTTACACATAATACACAAAAGCAGTGAAAGCAACTGATAGAAATTCTTGTCAAGCATTGAAAAACGCTATGTCAAAATAAAATGAAAAATTCAAGAACAGATTCCAGCGTTCATATGATTTTTCGTACATTTCTTTCTTTTATAGTACTTTGCAATCCACAAGAATTTTCCTCTCCCCTTGGCTTTGAAATATGTATTAGATGCCAGCAAATTAGGGGTAAGTTGTATAAATGCATGTGTTTGGGAGAGGGGAGAGCAAATTCCAAAGCTCTGCATTATGCAGCTTACAGCAAGCTTTTACCATAAGGCTATCTGCTGGCAGCAGGAAAGCACCACAGAATCCTACTTAGTCACCATTGATCACCTGGTGCAATATTTGGCGTATTTTCAGGAAGAGGTCAACATGATGTCCTTTAGAAATGGAATTCAGGGTGTGCAATCCAATGTAGTAAATCCTGTTTCAACCAGATTTGAGGAAACGTTTGTGTTTGGCATTAAATCTTCCTGGAAGGCAAAAGGGGTTGGGGGAAGGATGGCAGAGAGAGGGAGAAGGAAGAGTTGAATACTGTGAATAGTGTAAGTACATAATACTTCCCTCCAGGCCCCTGGAACCTGCTGAGGTTATTAAAGCAGATTCCCCTAATCTTGCTGCTTCTTAAAGGCCACCAAGTCAGTTGTGAAGCTTCATGTTCCTCTTTGTGGACAGATGTGCTCTCCAGGGGCATCAACAGTTCCCACCTGGGGATTACTGGGCCATGAAGAGCTGATGGGATCTGTCTTACTGCATTTATTTCTGCTCCAAAATACAAAAATATGTACAAGCATTGGCAAATAATTGTTTAGCAACAACCATTTGAAATTCAAAGCTAAACCCTGAAATTTCCTATGCTTGAATGGATAGGATTTGATCCACATTATTCAAATCAGCCCAAAAGAGAAGAGACTTTATGGATTCTGTGTTTAGTCCAAATACTTCTTTTCTTCTACAAGGCTTATGAAGAATGAAAATAGAAACAAATGTAGATTAGACAGATCCTTGGAGTTAGATTTGCTTTCATTTTAGGATTTGCCGAGGCCAAGCTCTGTGCTGGTAATCCCTTAATATGGTTGCCATTCCTGGTCTTAAATTGATGACTCAATACCTGATAGCATTCTAAGGCACTGAAAGATCAATACGTATGGGCCATTTTCAGTGCCCTCCATTACTTTTTGTGATTTATTTCTCTCTTAGCCAGCCTATGACTGAGACTCTTGTATCGAGTTATTGCATGTCTACTTTGGCAGCTATATAATTGAGAACTTTGCTAAAGGAAGAGAAATAAAACTTGAAAATATGTTATCTACAAGGCTTCTCTTGGTTGGAAACTCTTCTGAGCTGCTGCAAAATTCTATGGAACAAATCGTTTTACCTTGGTTAAAATACTACAGGAGCTAAAACTTTCAGCCTGCCTGAAGAAAAGTTTTCTCAGGGTATTTCCAGCTCTTTTTGTGACACACTGGAAAGAATGACATGGCAAAACCTGGTATCTGAATGGTAGTGATGATCAATGAATCACAGCTATAAAGAGCAAGGTGTTTCAGTGTGGAATACAGTGTTGGTGGTCTACTAATAGTGTCTAAAATAAAATATACCTGTGGAGGGTTGGGTACCCAGGACTTACCTCTTCTGGGCAGATAAGTCATACCACTACACTTGTTAGAACTAAATTTTCCAGGGAGAAATGGGTCAGAGTAGTATAAGCATTAACAAAAATTATAACATATAATTAGGATTTGTTATGATTGCATGCTGAAGTGATAATAACATTTGCAATGAGAGCAGTCTCTTATCTTATTAGGCACCATCCATAACAATGCCAGGCCACCATTCAAAAAAAGTTTTTAATTTAGGTAAACAAACTATTTACATTAGTGTTCACTGCTTTAAACAGTTTAAGTCTAACATCATGTTTCTTTTGACAAATACAATGACAACAGATCTATCTATACCTGTGAAGAAAAGTCACTGTTGAGCTACAACTTTTTTTTTGCTGAGGCATTGAGGGAGGAGGAAAGCTGACATACAACTCCTGCTTAACAATGTGTGAGTCTTGTACAGACCTTAGTGGGCCGACAATCAGGGCAACGATTAGCTACCTGGTAGATGAAGAGGGGTTTAGGCACTATTAGCTTCTCCAAGACTGAAGGCACTGGAGCACCAGTTCCAGAAACAGAAAAAAAACTCATCTCATTGTCCAAACTGACTGCTGCAGTTTCTCTTCCCTTGTCCCAGTAACAGATCCCACTGTGATGTCAGTTAAACTTCTCTCCAGTTTTAACAACATTTTTTTTTTTAAAAAATAGGTATGAAGCCCTGTTGACACCTCAGGGATATCTCTGGAAAACTCTATGTTTTGAAACAATGTTGCAGATGTAAAATTAGAAAGCCTTTAGCTTTCCCCATATGATTTATGTATTTTATTTACAAGAAATGCCAGTGTAGAAACATGATCGTGCCTCAGAATGTCAGTTTGTTCTTCTGCTTATTTCTTACTTGAAATCCTCCCTTTCCATCTGACTCCACAGCTATTTTGTGAGTGACTCTGATGTGTCACCAACTGCAGTCCTCTGTAATGTGTTTATAACACCTTCACTGAATACATTTTTGAATAGTCATGCCTGTTAAAGGACTGTAATTTTTATTGTGGTACATATATTAGTATAATCCTAGTCTGGTTACAGTTATATCAGCATGAGGTATGCTTCTGTCTGTAAAGCAATGAAATACACTGATATAATAATAGCTAGAGCACCATGAAATTGTATTTTTTAACAATATTGGTTGAGAGAGCACTGTTAAAGTGGCTCAGTTTACTGGGAGGATGGATATTGCACAGGCTTTTTGTTGCCATGATCAAGAAAATATGACTGTAAGAAAATAGCAGTTTTTTTCAATAGGGAGAATAATTCCTAGTGATGCAAGCATGAGCAGGATTGCAGGACAGACCACAGGAGACAAGGCAATAATGAAGTTCATACATAAGCCAGCAGTGCCTGGGGGAGAAAGGACTCATCTCCTCCCAAGCATCTGGTGCTGTCTCCGCCCCATTGCTCATCTCAAGCAAGCTTGAGCCTTCTTGGCTGAGCAGTGAAGAGGATCAAGACACTCACTGGGCTGAGCAACAATTGTCCCTTCCATCTCCAGCGTTCATTTTCAGACACTTTGGTTCCCTGATGCAGAGCAGGGGGAGCTGGTGGGTAAGGGATGTGAGGACTGCTCCAGGGACCACAGGTAGCTCAACCTACACCTCTAGCCATGACCCAAGGCATCACATGACAGACCCTCAGTGAAGGAAGTAACCCTAATTCTGTCAGTGAACTTTTTGGAATGTCATAAAATGCAATGCATTTTATTCCCTGGCCTGGTCTGACGTTGCAGAGGTAGTGGTCTGGTCACAAAGGCTCATAACTCACAACTGCCATTAGTAAAAAAGAAAAGAAAATGTATGAGCAGGGTTTGCTTTTAGGAAAATTAAAAGATCAAAGATGAGTGAGAGGAAATAGGAAATGTTCACATGAAAGTAACTTGTGCTGCTTTCTAGTGGTTTGGGTGTTCAGCACACACACGAGTTCTTTGTATAGGCTTCAGTATAGCAGAATGAACCACGTGAGGCATCATGTGCTTGGAGCTGCCAAAGTTTAAACAGTACTGTATTCTACCAATACTTAGAACCATGACTCCATGACTCCTACCCCTACTATGTACACCAGGAACAAATGAAATAATAAATGAGAATTTTTTAAATGGCTTTTTTTTTTTTTTAAGAGATGATGCTATACCCCAAATTCTCATCTGTACCCAGGTTTTCTCCAGCTGAGGGTGAGAAAAGTAAATTTGATTTTGTGAGGTTGTTTGAGTTGGTTGCTCTCTTTCAATCTTTTAGCAAGTTTATTCCCAGAAGCTATTAATCTTCAAAAATGGGTGAAGACCAGAAGGGATGGTTTTGGTGTAGTTTAACTGGTGTCACAGTTTAACCCTGCCAGCAGCTAAAACAACCACACAGCCATTTGTTCACTCCTTCCACCCAGTGGGATGGGGGAGAGAATTGGCAAAAAAAGAAGTAAAACTCATGTGTTAAGATAAAGTCAGTTTCATAGGACAGAAAAGGAAGATGATGATGATGGTGATGATGCTAAACAATAGCAACAGCTATAATAAAAAGAATATACAAACCAGTAAAACAAGAGATGCACAGTACAATTGCTCACCACCCAGACTACTAAGGTCCAGCTACTTCCCCAGCTGTGGTCTGACTTCCCATTGACAGCTTTTCCCAAGCTATATACTGAGCATGACTTCACATGGCAGGGAAAATCCCTTTGGTCAGTTTGGGTCATCTGTCCTGACTGTGTGCTGACCCAGCTTCTTGTGCACCCCCAGACTCCTCAGTGGCAAGGTGGTGTGAGAAGCTGAAAAGTCTTTGACTTGGAGTAACCATTGTCTAGCAACAAACAAATCATCAGTGTGTTATCAACACTATTCTCATCCTAAATCCAAATCCAAAACACAGTGCTGTACCCGCTACTAGGAAGGAAATTAACTCTAGCCCAGCTAAAACCAGAACAACCCCTTTCTACATTTAAATAAATAATTGTAAAAAATTAATAAAAATCAAGGTCTAACCCATCTTCTTTAAATGCTTTTGTGTGTGAAAATTGTTCACTGTAAAGGAGTGAACTCCAACCAAACACAAATAACAAGGGGGAGAAAGTAGTTTGCAAGCATTTCTCCTGAAATAAAAATAAACAATTTGAACACTCCTCTAGGATGTCTATCACTGTTGGCTAGTCACATTTCTGTAATAAATGCCTTGAAAATACTGCACTAGTTTGTTAGTGCCAGGGAAAATATTCCCCCTAATTTTGTTTTGGTCTTCCATTTCTCTTTGGCATACTATATACAAAAGACCCATTCTCCTAATTTAAATAAACAGCAGTTTTCTCTTTGCAAAACCATTCATTAAAAAAAATACTAATGTGCTGGTGTTTACAGCTATAGCATCTTGTAGTAAATTAGATGCATGTCTAGCAAAGTTGTGAAGAAAACTAATACTCATTTTATTTGTTAATTTTCATATTTAAGTCAGTCATACTGTTGCATTTTAATTCCTGAATTCAATAAGATTTTCATGCCATTGATATAGTACAGTCACAAATGTAGAAGTAACCCTTTCAAAACTTTTAATTATATAACAGGTCACAAGAGGATCTTTGTTTATATAAGATGACTGTTCATTTATTTTCTTAAAAGAAATTGATTATTCATTCACCTAAAATTGTTATAATGACATTGAAAGGAGAAAATTCAAGTTAATCTTACCCTGGGTGCATAAATATTTTAAATCATTTTTTCTGAATATAGTAAGATTTCTAGGCATATATATGATGACATAAAGAAAAGAAGTCACAAAAGAAAACTCAGTTGCTGTATGTATCTTTATTTTGAATTCTTCTACCTTTTACTTTGATCTGATACTATGCTCCTTTTTCTTCATACATCAGTAAATTTGGGTCCACAGACTGTGAGAGCTTGTCCTCACCTCCAGTCATGATGTTGTTATTGTTATTAGTAGAAGAGCTATTCAAAGGTGTAGGTTGTCAGTCATTCCCAGAAATCTGTAGTGCAAGCTCTATTCCACATATTAGCATCAAGTTGAGAACACTTTCTTTAAGGATAACTTCATGAAAATGTGTAGTCCCTAGTCATTTTCCCATTCAAAGGTGAATGAAATGTCTTTTGCATAATTTTTAATCTGTGATATAGGAGTCTTTCTTCTTAGCTATGACCATAACCATAGGTGAACTTCAGTCATCATGAGGCTAGCCTTTGGCTCCTGGCTTGCTTTCTGCTGTCTTCTTGACCTTTGTTCCTGAATTAAAAAAGCTTAAGGCTTCAGATCCAGGACAAGAAGTAATTTTTATGTCATCGATTGCTAAGTTGATCTGCCACTATTCACGTGTAGTCTTCTGATATACCCAGCATCCCAAATGCAGACCCCACAGCCCTCTCATCAAAGAAACTACTAAGCCAAGGAGGGCTCAACAGAAACGTACAGTTACCCTCAGGACTCATTCATGCTGCAAATTTGGGCTTCATGTGCACACGTTGGGACCTTGACCCAGCTGCTGAGCATGCTGCAAATCAAGGGCCATTTGAAACATAGGAGGCCTTTGTGAGGTCAGTGACAACTGCCAACCACCTCATCATCTCACAGCACATGAATTTTCATGGAAAAAATGCTTTTAATGTATTTCTCTTATTAACCACTCTGATGAATGTTTGCATTGGCAAATGGAGGTTAGTGTCCTTTTACATCAATGCACAGCGTTGCATCAAGGAAAATCCTGCTTCCTGCCACTCAATGGAAACAATCCACAAGATCCCAGGTACTGTCAAGCTTCTGGAGAAAGGAGAGAAGAGCACATAATGACATGAGTAAGTGTGTTAAACCACTGTGCTGCCAGCAGTTGCTATGCCTGGGTTCCCAAGTGAGCTCTCAAGTATACACCTTGGCTGCCTCCTAACTCTGTGCTGGCATGAGATGAGTACACACCAGTCCCAAGTGCCCTGGTTTCCTCAGAAATTAAAGCCTTGCGACAGACAGGAGCCTTATTAAGCACCCAACTTGGCCTCAGTCTGGACAATTGGAGGCGATCTGCTCCATGGGATCTGCCTATGATGCACATCTGGAGGTTAGTTTGGTCTTTTTTTTCCTAAAAGAAAGAGGTTGAGAAAAACTCAATTCTTGTCTGACATAAATCACTATGTCTTCACTGCTTCTGATGGGGCTCATCTGATTTAATTTAGCTGAGGATCTGGAATACTGTTTAGTTGCTGTAAAAATAGTCTGCAGGATCCTTGTGTCAAGATGCATACTGCATCTCTGTATCTGGTTGTAATGTATCATATAGACAATGGATAACCCCTAACCACCAGGCACTAAAAAACCACAACAGATTTTATGGATGGCTATCGATACAGACAACAAATACCTTTGACTCAGGTTTCACAAAGAGTTTATTTGACTGCTCTATTATGCCTCTGATGTAACTGTAAATGACATAGAAACACATTACTAACTCTAAAGTCAAGAGCTGGTATAACATGATGAGGAACGGCTTTAGGATACTGTTTCAGCAGTAAAATGAATCCCCACTTTCCCTTCAGTGTGCATGATGTAATCTTCACGTACCTTCTGTATCATGATAAGCTCAGTGCATTCCAATAGCACCCAAGCATTTTGTCGAGGAAAAGGAATGCTGTTGTACATGGGACCTTTAATTTTCATTTACAAATCTCTAGAAACGCTGAACTAATGAGTTTCTGGCTATTATTTTTAAATTGAGTGGTTTGTTGTCATCTTAAGAACACTGATAAATACCACCTTCACGATCTCATAAAAATCGTCTGTTCTCTCTGAACTGCTGTGTCAATTTTACGTGAATATTTCACAGCTTTCAGCTATATGCTTATGTTCTGAGCAATATTTATGCAAGGTATTTTGTGTCTAGAACATCCCATGTCCTCTCCCAGATGTGAAAATATTCACAGATTTGAGATATGAAAAAAAAATTTTCCTTTTTTTTCCTCAATCTGAGCAGCAGAGCACTGAAGACAGATGCCCTGATTTTGTAAGAAATGGTTAAATTTTGAGTTTGGCATACTGATTTTTCAAGCCCTTCTTAAAGTTCATGCAAGAGTTCCTTTTAGCCATTCAATGTGTTCATAACACAGTTTAATATGAGCCTAGTTTACTTTTGAGACTTAGTGCCCTATTAGAGAAAATGTGAAATTAATTACCAGTAAGAAGAGAAGGACCGTAGCTAGAGTCTACTGAAAATAATGCAAAGCAGAAAGGCATCAATTAGTTGTATTTATTACAAGATTTAACTAAGATTTTTAAAGCTTCTACTAGTGGGGGAAAGATAACTGCTAGTGTTTAACTTAGAAGGAAATCAACACTGGTTGCCAGTTAAATAACAGTAAATAATGTAACATTTAATCCTACTGAAAGCACATATCTATTACTACCACTCATGGGTCCCTCTGAACTATGCACCTCTCAGCCCAGGCAAGGGAAATAAATTACTTTAATCAACCAGCATGTGGAGAATGTGGCAGGATGTGACCATTTTTCTCTGTATAATCACTCTGTCAAATTTGTAATGATCTGTGAAATGAAAAAGCTGTGGTTGGTGCTCAAAAAGCGCTGGGAATGCTGTGAGCAGCCCCCGCTGTGCATTTTATATGAAGACCTGTGCATACTACTAAAAGGCCCACTTTCAAAACAACCCACAACAATAACTACAACAATAAGAAACAAGGGAAGAACAAAAAGAAACAGTGGAAGGAGAATGATCTGTTTATTTCTTGCATTTATTATAATCTTCAGACTGAGCTTCTGAGCCTGCTGCTATTTTAGTTTAGTTTGTGTTCCAAAAGTTCTGCAAGGCCTTTTTTTTTTTCTCCCACTACCTGGATGAAATTTGAACATAAAAGTTAAAATACCAAGAGAAAAGCAGCTGTGTAAATTTCCCAGAATTTGCTTTGCAAAGCTGCTGTTGTGGAAATATAGGCTTCTTGCTTCTTTTTTTTTTAACAGTGCATTAATTTTTTGCCATTTCACCATGGCAAAGGAACAGTGTTTTGTACTTGTGATCTAAACCTTCCATATCTCATTAACATTTAGGCTTGGAACACCTGCCCTACGAAGAGAGGCTGAGGGAGCTGGGCTTGTTCAGCCTGGAGAAGAGAAGGCTGCGGGGGGACCTCATTGCAGCCTTCCCGTACCTGAAGGGAGCTTATAAGCAGGAGGGGATTCAACTTTTTAAAAGGATAGACAATGACAGGACAAGGGGGAATGGATTAAAACTAAAGGAAGGAAGGTTTAGATTAGATATTAGGGGGAAGTTTTTTTACAGAAAGAGTGGTGAGGTGCTGGAACAGGCTGCCCAGAGAGGCGGTGGATGCCCCGTCCCTGGAAGTGTTCAAGGCCAGGTTGGATGGGGCCCTGAGCAACCTAGTGTAGATCCAGGCCTGAGGTTGGTGGCCCTGCCTGTGGCAGGGGGGTTGGAGCTCTGTGATCCTTGGGGTCCCTTCCAACTCATACCATTCTATGATTCTATGATTCTAACATGAAGCCAGAGAATAAGGCTGAGGAGAAAAATAATGAAACCTCTCCACCTCATCAGCAACGCCTTTTTGTGGAAATGAACTAGAGGCAAGGGCTCAGGGAAGCAAACTCCTGGTGAATGCAGAGGGAACTGGCTCTTGCTCCAGAAGGTCAGTGAGACCCCAGAGGTTCCTTACCTAGCGCTCTGCAGAAGTACTGAGCTGTTGTAGTTGTCTCACTTCGGCTCTCTTGAGCTTCAACTCATGGATATAGGATATCTACTATTATTCTGAAAACAGGAAGGGGAATGAAAGGGACTAAGTCCAGTCTTTTATGGTTGCAAACTCTCTTTTGTTCCTTCTGATTATGGTAAAGAGCATGTGCAGGAAGAGGATAGACCCCCATAGTATGTGACACCTTAAAGTAGGTGACCATAGGAAGGGATGTGGAGCTCAGCTCCCATTGATGCTAGTAGATATCAGTGTCAAGCTTTCTGCAGGACTAGACACAGCTATTTATTTATTTCTTCTTTTTTTTTTTTTTTTTTTCAAAAGAAGTTGCTATTTCAGCAGCTCTTTCTAGGAATAAAATGTTCTAATGGAAACATTTCACTTTTCAGTCTTAAACTGGCAGTAAGGAAATTGACACCATTTTTTAATCTTTTGCAAGTACACCTTTAGAGCATTTTCCCTTTTTCTCATCTAATTATGGACTCCTAACTCTTATTCAGCACCAAATCTTTTCCTTTAATGAGCAGGCTGTACTGATTGCTTGTAAACCAGGCCTTTTCTTACCATTCCTGCTCAGGTGAATCTTGTATTTTCAGCTCTTTCATTTCTCAGTGACTCAGTATCCAACTATCAAATGATATGCTTTTATAAAGAAACTTATCTTCTGCAATTTACAAGTTCAAAACATGAATTTTCCCAGTTTTTCTTTAAGGACAGTCTCATGCTTAATTCCTCAGACAATTTCACCTGCCCTGAATTTTGTATGTACCTCCAGAAGAAGAGTTTTGTTCTGTGCATCACCTGGATTTGCTCTAGAGCCTAGAGCTGGCTGGAGGAGAGGATCTGTTTTGAGACACAGTGACTGCCATGCTGCTACTGCCTGACAGCTGATCACCTGGGCAGCTGGTTCTGGTGGGATACAACAACTTTCAGATCTTTGAGGCACAGGTTGAAGAAATAACAAGACAACATATATTGTGAACAAACAGTTCTTTGCTACTTAATTAATAAATCCTTTATTATGATAATAGTTTTGACCAAAGATCAAAAAATAGGGTAAAATGGACAGTACATTAAGAACCTGAAAGTGCAATTAAAAATTCAATATCATACCATTTTTATAACAGTAATTAATGGTGGGATGGCAGAATGTCATAGCAGCAAGGTCATGGTCATGCACAGCACTTCCTGTAGTGCGTATATTAGCTAGCATCTAGACTTTTTGTGCAAAAAGGAGAGGGATAATTGGAGTAATAGAAAGCTACGAATCACATCAGGATGTTTAAATGCATTGAAGAACATAAATGATGCGTATGTGGTTTATGCACATCAGGCCTGTGATATCTGCTGCCCATGCTGGAAAGGCTCTCTTTGTTTTCTTCTTGTGAATGTGGAATAGAAACCGATATAAGGACAGAGAGGTGGTGTTGTAGACGAGCCAACTTGCGAAATTAAAAGGAAGCCCAAGAAGTGAATGAAGCAGAAACACGTTCCTGAGCAAGTGATTAACCTGTTTCTGAATGCTGAGCTGGTTGGAGCCTCCTGCCTCCCCTCCAAGGGTCCAGATGATTCCACCTAGCAATCAGCCTACAAGTCAATTGGTGAAGTGATAAATCGGCAACATTAGCAAGAGTCACCAGGGAAGAAAACTCATTTTGTTCTGATGCTCATTCTCAAATAGTAAAGAAATATTGAAGGGTTTTAAGCACCCCGTGCAGTGCTGAATCAAAAGTTTCATTGAGTATTAAAATGACCGACTTCTTCAGTAGCAAAGCAGCGATCACTGATTGAGTGGAAAGGTGGGAGGAGCAGTGGACAAGCTGCTCTGTTTGCCAAAGGAGGGGCTCCAATTTTTATGGGAGTGGAATTGAACACTAAGCAACTTTAAGACATCCAGCTTTGGATGCCATAAATATTGAAGTAAGAGTGAGATGGAGACACATAATGCCTTGGGTCTGAAACCAGTGGAAACTTAAAGACTAGACGCAATGTGGGCCAATGCTGAGCCTGAAGAATATTTTATCTTAGGCCGAGTGAGGACACATTAAGATTGGTTCAGGAAGAAGATTTAAATGGAGCAGGGAGCAAAAGACTCTGACGGGTGTCACATTAGTATTTTGATGTATACACTGTACTCTGTCCGCATAAGATTTGAGTTTGGTGTTGGCTAGGCTTTTATAAGACTATAAATTTCTTAATTGGCACTTTCAGTAAGTTTCATTTGCTCATAAAGCAATGCATTTAGATCTGGACTTCTCAGTGCAAATCACTTCCCTGCAGACCCACAGCAGTGGTGCTAGTGGCAATGTCAGGGTTTGTAGGCAGGCGCATTTTAAATGTATCACCTGAGTCAGTGATTTTAAGACAAAACAACCCCTTTTCTCTCCTCTTCCCTGAGCCTATGGAAAATGCATTAAGGTCTCTTGTCTTGAGATGTGTTGCTGTGTCTGCTGACTCCTGAAAGCAATTGAATTTGACTAGATTTTGCTGAGCTTTACAAGGCTGCAAAGTGCTAAGGGTAATTTGACTCCATATATTCATGTATTATTGGAGGCATATTGATGTCCAGGGGCTACATTTCCCATCTGTCTCATAGCAGGCAACATCAGAACCTTTCTCAATTGGACCCAGAGCTGTTTTTCTGTCTGCTGACAATGATGTGACTTCCTTACAGGACAAAGGAAGGACTTGAGTGTAGCCAGACTCATCCCAGTACTCCACGTCTCTTTGTAGAGGACAAGAGAGGTCCTGCAAGAAGCACCCTGCCTTTCCCCATATCCCAACATAACTCTTTTCAATCCCATACATAAGCAGATGGTGGTTTGCTGGTGAGTTTTGATCTGAGCTTGCTCTGTCACAGCACCCACATAGCCAGGTAGCTGAACACCTTTGTCATGTCACTGCAATACGGGCCAGAGGAGAACTGCAATACGGGCCAGAGGAGAACTGCAATACTTTTAATTAAAATCCACAGGTACTGAAGTTTTTCCTGCCCCTGGGTTCCTTCAAGGGCTTGTGGAAGGACCTCAGCTTTGCCTGCTGAGCAGCCTTGCAGAGCAGAGCAGTGCTGCAATGGGTTTTCGGTGTAGCAGGGAAGGGGCCTCCTGGATTTGAACCCTGGTGGTGTTTTGCAGATCACTTTCAGTTCTTGCTACCAGCAAGTCTCCAACTGGCCCAAATATTCTCCTCCAACGGAAAGATCTCTATAAGCTAAGTTTTGTTTAAAATGTATGTTTTAACACAACACATATGCTTTCAATTTTTATAAAAATGTATTGGCATATTTATTCTATTTTACTCGTTTCATGTCCGTCTTCAAGTCAAAGCTTTCCTTTTTCCAGAAGAAGGAAAGCTGCTCATATCATCAATGACTAGAGTTGTTGATTATTTTTTATATCTTGCCTCACCGATGCTTTGTGAGTGTATGCAAATTTCATTTTCTAACACAGTACTTCTGATGTGTCCTCATCTCCCTGCTCTGACACTCAGCTGCTCTGTTCCTCTGAGATTTTTGCTGCTTTAATATCTATAACTTTTAAATATATTGTTCTTTCTTTCCCCTTTTTTTGGCCATCTTTCCAGAAAAATTGATCATCCCAGGTTTGCTTACTGCTATTTATGACAGGTCACCTTTGGAATAAGGAGAGAAATGTTGTCAGACCTCTGAACTCCATATGTTTGCTGCACACACTCTGCTGATATCTCAAAATCGGCTGTAATCCTTTCCCCCCCCCCCCTTTCTCTCACTTCCCTATGTCCTGTGCTTTGGCCTGTCTTTCCCTGTGCATTCCATTGAGATAAGAAGGGTTTTGATATTACAGGAGATGGGTAGAAAAGGAGGATTAATAGATCAATGAAAGACATTGTATTTCCATTTTTCAACTTGTGCCTGTATTTGAAATTATTCAGACTACTGAGGGAAAATATTCAGACTACAGGGTCTGTGTATCTTTGTAAACTCTTTTTTAAAGAAAGGAAAAAAAAAAAGACATTTGGACACTGCAGAGTGTTCATTTATTTCAGTATTTGCAGGCTGTCTCATATGATGTGATATGATACTTTAAAGTTTTTTTGAGAAAACCCAGCTCGGTTCTGCATGTATTTTTAGCTTGGTTGCAATGCGCACACCTATGAAAGCATGAAATGTGTGTCTGTTAAAGTCACTATCTGCTGATGTCTTACTAAAAATTTAGCACTCTTGTGAAAGTACAAAGGCTGAAGAGTGAGACTGGAGAAATGATATGGAGTTGTTCTCTTCAATGATCTTGCCACAGGTCACCTGGCCAAATAGTTTCCTGATTAAAATAAGCAGATGAAGAGGCTTCCTACTTATGCAGAACACCTGTCTCTTCCAAGAGGGTTGCAAGACACTATGGTTAAAATATTTGTAGATATTGTCACATCAGTGCTTTAATCATTCCTTATTGTCATAAACACAATGACAGAAAATCTCAACAATTTTTTAAAGGTCACTGTGAACATAACTTTGCTGCCAACAGATAACTATGCTGGCTTGAACAGGGACAGAAAATCACCTTTTAAATTACACCTCGGCACAATTAATCCTTAGATGAATGAGAGTGTGCTGTGTTGCAGTTCCTCCCTGGCAGTTTTCTTGGGTTTTCTGTCCAATGACATTGCTTCTCCTGCAAAAATCAAATAAGTTCAGTGCTTGCAATGGTAAATAGTCCTACTGAACTGGGACTAGTCAATGTAATCACACAAGGCATGTTAACAGTTGTTAATAAAATTGAAGTCTATAGCATTTATCAGCGTGTTTGGAGACTTAATTAGCTTAATGGGAGGTTGTACAGGCCATTGGCATTTTCTGGCATTGTATTTCAAAATGGGAGACAGCTCAGTGGGGACTATGTTTCAGAAGAAAGGCCTGAATAGCACCATAGGATTATTGAAATGATGGCATCCTCTATACTGCATAGTGGAACGTGGTGCAGAGATGCTCCAACAACGTGACAACAGCAGCTTCTGAGTCCACAAGCTGGAGCAAGCAAAACCATCAACCCACGTCCCACAGCTGGAAGGCTTGGTACTTCAGCAGTGCTCAACTTCATGCCTGTAACTGCTCATCACAATATCTCAGCAGTGAGTGTTCTGCTGATACTGGCCTGCAGCTGTTCAGCATTTCTGGGCTGTCATTGCTGCTGAGGCAGGTATCACACTGTGATGCACACAGAGAGTCCGGGCCCACACTCAAGAGGCAATAGCAAGACAGCCAACAAATGTCTAAACCTGGTCATTTCTACTCTCCCATGGAGTCTAAGTATGGTGACTAAGAAATAATGAGATGCTAGAAAGCTCATTCCATCCAGGAGCATATTGGTTTTCAGAGTTGAATGGCTGGGCTCCAAGATAATGCCTAATCTTAATACCAGAGAATAAACCAGTCTGTAGCATAGCAGTGAACCTGCTTCCTTCTAAGGTGCAGAGGAGGAGAGAACCCACCTCATATGCAATCCTAGGTTTCCATTACGCTCCCTTCCAAAAGAAGTTAGTGTTCCCAACTCTTAAAGAAAAATCTTCAGCTACTGGGGCTCTGGACTGTCGTCCAGCTTGGATAGAAACAACCGTCAGGCACTCCTGTTAAAAAGGGGCATGGGAGAATATAAAATCCGTTTGGTGCCCGGGTAAGCACAAGCAATGGCGTACTTCTAAGTGGCTGGCTCACCAGAAGAACAGCAGAATTGTCCCATGTTCTTGCTGTCAGGTCTCTGTATATAACACGTACTGTATCTGTGTTATGTGAACTGTGTAAGAAGGCAGATTGTGGTGCCCAGAGCCTTGTTCTCCCTTCTCTGCCTATCTCCTCCACCATGGAGCCTGAAGAGCAGGTCCAGCTGTGGGACAGTGCCTGCATTTGCACTAACACTATTCTGCCTCTGCAGAGTCAGCCCTGTGGCTCCAAGTTTTTTGAGAGCACACAAGGAACTGGACAAAATGTTGTATCCAGAGGGCTCTTCAAAGTGATGCTGGAGAAAAGGCACCCCCGTCTTGAGTACCTAATGAACAGGGCTGCACTTTCCCAGCTGTGAGGGAGGTGTTTTGGAAGGGAACCAAGTTATGCTGCAGCCCTATGATTCCCAGAAGTGACCCATTTAGACACATTCCTCACAGCACGAGGCCCTTTCCAAACCCCGTTCTGAGCTGCCTGGCTTGGTCTGTGTAGTACACAGAGGCTTTAGGGGCTTTTCCAGAGTTATTGATTTTCCTGTGCTGTGTTGTTGATCTATTGAGGTGCCTAGGTTCTGTGCTATTTCTGACCTTTGCCAAAAACAAATCATTTTTGAGTGACAGAAAAAGAAAATCATTCAAGTTAGGGATAAAGCTGGCTTGGAACTAATTATTGAAAAAAAAAAAAGAGGAAAAAAAAAGGCAACAAGTTGAAGAATAAACCTAACTTTAAAAGAATTAAAATCTACACATATTGCAAACTGAGCCAGACTGTGGCTTCTCACTAAGAAATAACTCTTAGTAAAATCCTGCTTATATCTCATTTCCCATGAAGACTTAGCAAATTAGAGTGTTACCCTGTAGAGAGTCATGCATTGGTTTGCATCTTCTTCCCTTTTTCTTTTCTTCTCTGCAGTTTACCTCACACCAGTAAAAGCTCTGTTCCCCGAGCTCAGGAAACACAGGCGGGTTTCTAAACTGGGAATATTCTAGATGCTGGGCTGGAGTCAAAGGACAGAGACAGTCTTTGCTTATTTAACACTTTTTTCCTACAGTAAAAAAGCAAGCAATTCATGAATCATACAAATGCTGGCAAAAATAAATACACTTCATCCAATAGTGATGAGCTCATACACTGCCATACCAACATACGATCTTTTCAGCAGCTGTCCTCCTGCAAGCTTGAATCTGGTCGTCTACAGGGATACAAGGTTGTCTGCAAGGCACAGGGACCTCCACTGTGTGAGGACCTACACAGACAGATGCTGCCAGGAAATGCAGAGTCCCCTCAGCATTCCAGGAGGAGCTACTGTGCTGGGGGCACTGGGGATGGGGCTATGACACAGGAATCTGCCTGAGCCTCGTCAGCAGGCCCCCAGAAGTGTTCCTTCTAACCCCACCAAAATGTGATTATGGGTGTTGCCATCACAGTGCTGTATAAAAAGAAGTCCTGAGGATCTAAAGGAGGCTTTGATGACATTTGTCTTAGGAACTCAAAGGTTATTTTCCATCAAAATTAGAAGGGTGGAGGGAAAAGGTTCAGGCTTGTAATATTTTGATGTTCCTAGTGAAGTATGACATGGTTGTTTTTATTTGTTAGCATGTATATGTTGTTTGTTAATATGATATTTACTTGTTCTTAGACAATAGAAAGACATTAGTTGCCCTACCATGCAACAGTGATTACTGTAATCCAACAGCACTACAATAATAATTCAAAAAGAGGCTCAGTCAGACAAATAAAAAGAAAACCCTTCCCAAGTCTTTATTTTTCCAGGAATTAATATAATCTTAATCCTTTTTTGGACGAACACAATTGGTTACAATTTTTTGATTAAACATTGTGTTTGTTTAAAACTCCAGATATGGGATGTCAGGGAATATATACCGAATGGGAAGGAGAAATACACTGACATCTGAATTTCAGCATAAATATATATTTTTTTTACCTTTTATTTTCAAAGTAGCATTTCCAATTTTATGCAAGTGCATCTTTACAGAAAAGAAATGTTGAAAGAAAAGAAAAAATAATTAACTGAAAACTTTTTATTTTGGCTCATCTGGTCACCCAAAAGTAATTTCATTCAACTGTTCTGATGAAGTTGCTATTTTGCTAGAGTTCAGAAAAGGACTGCCTGGGATATTTGGAACCTGAGGCTATTGATTCCCCATTTGCTAGAATCCTTTTCATTAAAGTAAGCCAAATTATTACATAAGGATTGCATTAAAAGCCTTAATTATCCAAATCCTCATTGAGACAAAATACATTATCCTCAGTTGACATATGGGAAAATGAAGGCAAAAATGCAATCTTAAGAGAGGACGAATGAGTCAGTATTTCATCCCAGATCAGGAAACAATGGCATTCATGGTTTTCCTCTCACTTTATTCAAGACTACGACATATCTCACACTGTTATACTGTCCCCCTCTTGAGGCCAAAAAAGAATGGAGTAAATTAATAGAGTAAAGAGAGAGAGCACATTAGCAGGTAGAACGATCTTTCATTAGCTTAGTCTGTGAAGACAGAGCAGAAGCATTGCCAGAGAGCATCAGCACTGCGCAAGAGGAGCTGGCAGCAAAATCTGAGAGACATAAAGTAACGCTGCATAAAGGGAAAGTTTCAAAGTCACAAATGTTACATTAAGCACAATAAGAAAAAGGATCAGAGTGGTGTTTTTTTCCTTTTTTGTTTTCTTTCAGTAAGGAGCCTGTTGAAAGCAAGACAAAATTCTGTTCTAAGAGAGGAAATTGATTAAAGTTACTATAGGCAAGAAGTTTAAATATCAATTAGAGAGCATAAGTAAGGGTTAGGTAAGCTTGTGAAAGCTCTAATGAGGTGGTGTAATCCAGTAGCATTTCAGTTAATTTATGGATTGAAAGTTTTCCTAAGAACCAGAGAGAAAAAAGGGAGCAGCTCTCAGTTTTGATCTCCCTGCATGAGTAGCTGTGTGCTTTCTGAATACTAATAAAGCAGGCATTGCACTTATTGTGATGTTGCATACTTTTTTAATGATGTTGGCCTCATGCTTCTCCAAAAAACTACATGCAATATATTTAATGTGTAAGCTAGCATGAAAAAAATACATATGGATGAAATTAATTAAATCAGAAAAGGAAAAATAAATTAACTTGCATTTGGGTGGACAAAAGTCTCTACTCTTTCTGACAAAACAATATCTGAAAACCTATACAAGAAGATCAAAAAATACAAGCTATTCTTTTACAGCAGAGTATCTGTAAAGCAGATGTTAATGATGAATGCGTTCGTAAAAAGCATTTGATCAGGTACTTTTGGTCCTTGACATTTTCCCAGTGTGGGATCCTTCTTGGCAGCTACCTCAAAATGGGGCATTGTGTCTCAAGTAGCCATCAAGCTTCCTCCTGGAGCCAACACAGAGAAATAGCCACCTCCGTGGGATTCCTTATCCCATCCAAAGAAACCCATGTATGAACTGTGGGGAAGGAGCTGCTCTATGGATCTTCCTTCTTCATCATGCTATATGGCACCTAGAAGTTCAGCTTTTCGCTTTTGGAGGTCAAGAGTACTGTTTTTGAAGAATGAAGACTAACACTTTAATAATAGCATTTTGCATTTTGTCCTATAATCTCCATTTATGGGATTATCATATAACATTAACATACTATGAAAAAAGGTTTTGTCTTTAGTATGGGTACTCCTAAATACAAGAATCAAAGGTACATATTAATGTACCTCAGTTTTAGTGTGTGGGGCAACATTTCTAAAGTAATGATGTACGGAAGGCTTCATTCTACAGATAACTGTGCCAGTACCCTCATCAATTCCCTATTTGGCAATAGACTATTTGCATCACTTTACCAATGTACAGTGTAATTTTTTTTTTCTCATACCACATTCTGAAGACAGTAGGTGCCTCCAGCCAACTCTTGGGGACTGCAATGTTGACTCAATTTGGTTGTCTTGTTTAAAAAGGCTACTTAATTAAATTTCTAGAATTAAATGATAGACTAAGTATAGTAATGACCTGACTCGTAATTTATGATTTTAAATTATTAGGGAACATTTAGTCAAATGTATATACCACATACCCACATTTTTTTTTCTTTCAAGAAAGTCTTTTTGCATACTAAAAAATATGCTAATTAAACTTTGATTAGAAGTAAACCAAAGATATTAATTAATGAATGCAAAAGCATCCTGAATCAAACATTGTAGGAACACAATGTTGTCAGATAAAACCTACACTGAACAAGTACATAGATATTTGGTAAAGACTGAATCAGATTGTAAATGGCTATAGAGTTATTTTCTATTAATTAGCAAATGTAGCAATGTTGCTCATTATACTTGATATATTTTGTTTATCAATGTATATATTTAGCTCATTTTTCCATCTGGGTGACCAAATTCGACAATTATGATTGTACAATTCAAAGAGCATTATGAAAAGCTTAAGGTTTGGAAATCAGAGAAATTATATCTTAGATTGTAAGTAGTAATATGCTCCAGTCAAACCCAAAACCCAACACAACTTGCAAGGAATCTCTGGTTTTACTTGAATAAAAATTATCATTATTTTACAAGGAAAGAGCTGGCCAAATATAAATCCAAAAGAGAAACTACAGATCCAGCACCTGAATTTCTGCATTAACATAACAAGATTAGCAGGATTTACTATAAGATTATATGAATTTATACAGATAAAACTTAGATTTGTCTCTTTAAATGTCATTACTGTATTTTAACTGTAGGTTCAGTAAATACCAAGTCTAACTTGTTCAGAAATCTGGTAAGTTTTAAAAAGTTCTAAGTACTTATATGGCAATATATATGTATAATGCAATTTTATGTAGTACTATTATAAAAGTCAAAAGTATTTTAAATAGGAATAACTCTTTGCTACTGAACTTCCAAATTGTTTTTTAATGATTTCTACACATAAACCAGAGGAAGAACAAGTCAAGATGAATGATCTTTCTTATTGTAATAATGTCAGTTGTCTTTTCACTGTTATTTATATTAACTTTTCTTACCTCTCACAGAGGAGTTCCCCTATCACAGTCCAGTTCTCGTGATATATCTTTCCTGTATATAGACAATTTCTGTACTAATAATTCATGTCTTTATAATAATAAAGGAAGGGAAATATCTTGCATAAAGTGAAATTATTGGTGGAAAGAAAAATTAGATCTCTTAAAATATATTGAATGGCATAATCCAGATATTTTTCCTAATATTTCAGATTTGGCTTATAATATTGTTATTTATTCTAGAGGGATAAGAAAAAAGGGTAAGTCCATAAGAAGTTCATAACTTCATCCACTTGAAGTGTTCTTTAAAAAGTGTTGATTTTCCTATAAAGTTAGAAATCTACTGCTAGGAATAAAAAAAAAAATAAATTAATGTGCGTAAAAAATTATAAAATGCTACCAGAGAGCACTTTGTCAGGACACAGGTTTTCACCCATGCTAAATTAATCAATGCAGACCCTCTGCAGAGATCTATTCACAATTCCATTCAAGTTATAGCCAACTAGATGTGCTGCTGCTCCATTACCAACTGGTTGCTTGTAGGATGTTAAAATCACAAGTCCATATTTCCTTGGATAGAAGAAG
Organism: Porphyrio hochstetteri; assembly: GCA_020800305.1. Classification (NCBI taxonomy): domain Eukaryota; kingdom Metazoa; phylum Chordata; class Aves; order Gruiformes; family Rallidae; genus Porphyrio; species Porphyrio hochstetteri. The sequence continues at coordinate 88,981,976 of CM036907.1, forward strand.
GAATTTGTTAAGAAAAGGTGTTATCTAGAACTGTTAGGTAGTTCTGTAGCTGATGTATAGATATCTAGTAATGGTGTGTGGTTAATAACCCGAAGTTGTGGACCTGTTTAATTATCTGATTTGAGCTCCTCCTGATACTAACAGAAGGAAGGGAAAGCTTTTAGTTGGCATTGCCTTGTGTTAGGATGTCCTAGGGACAGCCACAATAAACACACATACACATTTCACCTGGTGACAATAACCAGAAAGTATTGGTGCTGCACACATTTTTGATAAAGGAGAGGCAGGTTTTCAGGATTTGTTTTGCACCACTGCAAGTGTTCTTAAAGCTAAAAGTAGAGAGTTTCTGTCACCTTAGTAATTTAATCAAGAGTTGCAAATATAGTGAATACCAGGGATGAGAAGATTGAACTTTGTAGAACAATGCATCTCCCATCAAGAAGTTGCAGAATTTACCAGGAGGATCTCCATTCTATTTCATAATCCATGGATGGGATAGGGTCACCCACAAAAGCAGCAGGATCCTCACAAGTGAAAACTACCCTGGAAGCCAGTTGTTGACAGTTTATTCACGAGGTTGCTCAGATTCTGGCTTGCTTAGTACAGGTATAAAGACTGAGTAGTTTGGAGAGGTCAGTTGTGGTCTATTCCCAAAAGAAGGGCCATATTTCAAGATATTTTTCTTTTTTTCTTTTTAATTTATTATATATATGTAGAAATTTGAAATTTTATGATATCAAGTATTGTCAAATGACCTATGGTCAGCTCTGGTTTGGATAGCTGTCAAGGGAAATATTTCATCTCACCTGGACAACAGGAGAATTAGCAGCCAGAAGAGCTTCCAAAAAATCTACTCTCACATTTTTCTTCAAGGTTTTTAATTTAGAGGATAGAATAAATGTTCGTGTCATATACAAATGTGTTCAGACTGTTGAAAAGAAAATAAACTATATATAATTATTATCTTATTTAAATTCTAATGATTTTACTTGACAAAGCAGATAATAATTTCCATTTGGGGATAATTTCAGACCTGTAATACAAAAATCTAGGTAGTAAACAAGAGGGAGAGCACTTGACTGTCCTGTACTTTCTTTTCTCCACTTTTCTGGCAAGTTTGTTTGTCAGACAAGTAAGGGAAAGGTTATGAAGTTCCCAACCATTTGTTTTCTGAACAATTTACTCAAAGGTACAGATTGTGGTAAGTTTCTTGATGTGAAAATCAGTCACCAGATTGGGACCTCTCAGCTGTTTCACGAGTGCTCCAAGCAGCTGCAAATTGTTATGATTTTGTGGCTTTGTGGTGCTCAGCTACTCATGATCCAGAAACTTCTAAGTCAATGACCTATTGCAAATTGATACCAATCTCTTGGACTGCGATGGACACATCTTCAGTCAAGGGAGAAATTGCAGTGTCCTGATGGGCAGTGGTCAGCATAAAAATGCATTGCTGTGGTGTCTCTGGACTGAAACAAAGACATCTTATTTTCCTGAGATTTTTCTCTTTATTGGAGTTCCAGGTTTTCAGTTCATTTGTGAATGAGAAAGGCAAATTCCCCTTTTGCATTCTTTGCTGTCTAATAATACAGAAGTACCTGGAGTAGCCTTTTCTCAGGCAGAACTGTGCAGACTCACAGGATCACTTTGCTTTCCCCAGCTGCTTTTTTCTATTACATTAGCAAGAATTTAGCATGTGTGTTAAACACACATGGGTGTGCTCTCATATACAAGCACACACATGTTTTGTGATTGCGTTTTCCTTCGGAAAAGAGGTCAAAAAAAGAGTAGAAATCCTGACTAGCTTTAGAAAATCCAACCCAACCAACTCAATCGACTGAGAAAGGGGGAATGGCAAGGAATAAATCTGGTTCTGTGCTGCACTCAGACTACAACACTGCCACTGTACTCAACAAAAGATATGGGCCCTGTATATTTGTTATCAATTACATAATGTTTGATGGATGCAATTAAGATTTCAAACTGACATTACGCAAAATGGAGTTTGGTTTTAAAATAAATACAGATACGCAGATACAAAATAAATATAAGCTTTAGCCTGGTAAATTAAACAGTGTCTGGGAATATACCTGGGCACTGGAACCCGATTGTTCCCTTCTGCTCAGCTGAGAGATCTGCTGCCCATGCCTCCTGGCACATTACCAGCCTCTTCCCAACCAGCTGTTGGGCCAACCTCATTGGTCTTTTCCATTTATCCTGCTTTCGCAAAGTAACAGAATTTAATAGCTTTGACGTGGGTTTTTCCATTCCCATTGATTAGAAAATGGGTCTGAACCTGTTTGATTTACTAGTATTGTATTCCTTTATATACATGCATTAAAATTTTCCATGCACAGATGTAGGACCTGTATGTAAGTTAAGACTGATTTAGCTTTGTAGTAAATCCAAGATCTTTGTTGTGCTGATGCTGAAGAGGTAATCAGAATCTAATATGTCAATCTGCAGTTTTGCCTTGATGGTCAAGTGCCTCATAGAAACCAGTGGGTGAATTTGGAGATTTCCATGGTATGTAATACCAAAGGAAAAATAAGGCCATTGATAGCTTTGTTTTATTTGACTCCACAGGGGTTTGCACTGCTGCTGGACAAAGAATAAGGTTTTTCTGTGAGCAAGGTTTGCATGCCTTAACTACTCAAGCTGTAGTCTATGTGCCCTGGAAAGCTCAAAAATCCCAAGCTTGTCTGCTGTGAAGATGATCAGACCATAACGGTTGCTGCAGGCATTGCCAGAGCCTGATGTTTCAAAGCACAAGCAGGTTGATGTGCTTGAGTTCAGCACATTGCTAGTGCCCTTTCTCTGCTGGGGAGGCACCTGGGAGACTCTCTGCAAATGGACTGAAAGACAAGCTGGTAGAGACAGAGCACGCCGTGCTTTCTGCTTCCCTTGTACATACTTCTAGGGTGTTGTCAATCTCCTGAGCTACCTTCTTCATGTACAAAAATGAAACAGTCCTCAAGATGTTGTAACCAGGTGACTTTCAGTAGACAAGCTTGCTCATTTGAAGCAGGCTGACCTACCACTCTGTATGCAGTATGGCCTGGCCTATGCCCTTGGAGCACCATGTCCACCTTTTCTGCCATGTAAAACTCTGGGGGGGGAAAAAAAAATGTAAATCTCAGGGGAGATCTGGAGGTCTTACAGTGAACTTCAGCCTTTCCTAGTCACTTTTCATGAATCCCTTAAAATATTTCCTAGGTACTGAAAACAAAAAGTAATGTTTTAGCATATTTCCATTTGTTTCCACAAATTTCAAACCAAATTAAATCTTGAGAGAACATTATGAATTTTTGTCTGGTTCTTTTACTTAGTCATTGCTTTTAAAAAGATTACATATTATTTGGAGAGGCCGTTGTTTGCATACCGAATTGCAATTCAGGAAATTTCTCCATTTTTAGGGAGCTCAGTGGGAGCAAAGGGACTTCAGGTATTTTTAGGATCCTATATTTTGTTTCAAAAAAACATCCCTATTGTGCTATGAATCAGTTTTGTTGGACAAAAAGGTTGGTTATGAATATGATTATGCCCCTAATTTGACTAAAACTTGGTTTATTCTGGGATAATATTTACACATATTATAATAACTTTCTAAACATCTTGCATCTGTTGCTTACTTCTTTTGAGGATCTTCAACTTCCTCTCTGTTGCAACTCCTAACTGGGGACTAATCATCAGGAAGGAAATATACTCTCTGGATTAGCTGAAGCTATAGTGTTTGTTTAAGTTAGCGATGCGTGAGTGGTTTGATAGAGATTATTTTTAAAGGTCACTTCCTACTTGGAAAGGAGCCTGTAATAAGGTTCTCTTCAAGTAAAGAGATTTTTTCTTTAAAATTCTTATTCTGGGTGACTTGGTTTATGCCCAGCTCAATGGGAAGGGATGGTCCATTGTCACCTGGGGACACTTCTGGCTTTTTGTGGAAAAAAAAAGAAAAAAACCAACAAAAATCCTGTATTTCAAGGACACAAAGTAGGAAAAAAAATATTGTACAGTTAGTACATATATATATATGTACTATATATATATATATATATGGAATGGTTTGGGTTTGAAGGGACCTTAAAGGGACCTTGAAGGGACCTTGTACTAGCCCCCTGCCAAGGGCAGGGACACTCTCCACTAGACTCAAAGCCCCATCCAACCTGGCCTTGAACACTGCCAGGGAGCGGGCAGCCACAGCTTCTCTGGGCAGCCTCTGCCAGTGCTTCACCACCCTCATAATAAGAGGTGCCTTTGTCAGTCTTGCTAGAAAAATAAGTATCTAGATACTTTAATTATGTAAAGTCAGAAGGAATTAAATAAATCATGGAGAAAATGGATGAACTGGGAGTGGATTAGCTAAGTCCAAGTAGTTTTCATATTTTATGTGAAATATAATGTCAGGAGGGTTCTGGCAGGTGTTTGCATCTCACACTCATCATGGAAAATGTACTTCCTCCAATTAGCATTTGTGTTTGCTAATGAAGTGGAGTCACCGGAATGTATAGCATCTATTCAGTACAAAAAAGAGGGAAAAGAAAAACAACTTCTGAAGGGCATGGCCAGAGCTGTTGAATGATGTCTAATCAAATGTAAATTCTGAGCTTCAGATCTAATATTGAGAAGAAATGTTGATATCCTTACATTATTAGGCAGGTTAGGTAAATTACAGTGATTCTGAAATTGTTGTATCATGTGGTTATAGAACAGAAAGGGATCATAAAAGATCACACAAGTTATGGTTTGGGGATCAGAAAAGGCATACAGCAGGTATTAAGTAGATGACAGTTGGAGGAGGGGGCATTTGTGGGACACAAAAACTTCCAAATTGAGATCAATCTGGAGTCTGCTACTCCCATCCAGACAACTCATATCAGCAGCATTATGGTCCTATGGCAGGTAGCATCTGCTGACTTCTACAAAGTCTGGGTAGCAACTGCTTATCTAGGAAGGGGATGTACAATGTTGCTTGGGCAGCACTACCCCATCCTCTACATGGAGAGGCAACTTGGGATACCCAGAGCATCCCTGACTGACAGTCATCTAATCACTTCCTAAATCTGGAGATTTCATACATCTAGGCAGCCTGTGGCATTTCAGAAAACTTTCTATTCCCTAGTCATCTCTTTCCCTAGACTAAGGAAAGCCAGTCCCCTCAATCTTTCTGTTAACAGACTTTTTCTGAACTATTTAGTTATTCTTTTCCTTGACTTTTTGTTTTAATTAAAAGGTATCTTGTACCTTTGTGTTCCCAGGAAATGTCTCCATATTAATCAGAACTAAATCTCAGCTAAAAGTTTGTATATTCATTCATTTTTTGAGGCTAAAACACTCACATGAGAAACACAGAAAAAGTTTTTTGGGAACGGAAGTTTACATAGGAAAAAAAATACCTAGCTAAGGAAAAAATAAAAACAAGAGAAACAGACAAAACAAACAAACAAGAAAACATGTCTCTTCCCCAAACAAGCTCAGACACTTGCTATGCAAATAGGAGCCAATGGATTTAAGATGTAGATTTAAAAAAAAAAAATGAAAGAACGAAAAAGGAACCCACACAGTTTTTCAAGAGACTTTGTCAAAACAAAGTTACAGTCCCAAAGTATTATTATAAATTTCTGCAAAAGCTGAATTGTCCATGGGGGTTTCCAAATACATTGTTAATATTGGTGTCTTTTAATAGTAAAGTAAAAACTGAATCTAGGTTCTTCTACATCCAAAAATATGTGTCAGAATAATTTCTAGTCTACCTTGTCCTTTAGTTATCAAACAGTTGCAGTTTCATAACTGTATAAGAAGTCAAAATTAGTATTCTTGTTGCCAGAATTGGAAAGATATGACAAATATTTCCCCCTCCACCTCCAATGTTTTGTTAAATAGGAACATGGAGTAAATATTTATGGCCTCAGACATGATTTCTAATGTCTTTGATGGACTGAAATGTTAAAAAACATAGATTATGTACATTTCAATCTGATTCTAAAAGCCTGTCTGGACTCCTAAAGTGTTCTGGATACAGCATATATGAAGGTGTCACTTGGATTGAAAAATATAACAGAGCATCAGACATCTGAATGCTTGTAACAAGAAGGAAATTCACAGAAAAACATCATCACATCCATCAAAAAGAAAAGCAAGTCAAAAGGAAAAAGTGTCTGTTTCAATGGTGCAGGAAAAGTTGCCTGTATCTTAAGCAACACAGGAATAGATTTGTTTATTTTGTTTGAAGAAACTCCAAAAACCACCTACATACTTGTCTAGACTATTTTTCTAACTTCCCAAGGTTAGACCTATTGGAGGGTATCACAAACAAAAAGGCAATCATGCATATCTTGGAGGAGCATAATGAACATGAGTGTGCAGTCAAGTTTAGATTTAGAGGTGCCCTTACAAGTTGTTACTATCCTTTATGCAATGAGTTGTTGAAAAATGCCACAAAAATAGTAAAACATGAACCAGAAGGAATGCAGAGTCAGACCGATCTGTATTTAGCACAGGGTAAATGAAATATTGCTTGATGAAATCGGGTTCAATGGAAAAGAGAAAACAGAGTCTGTTCTTTTTAGAAGCTCATTTCAATGTTGGTAGGTCTTCATAAATAAGGATACACATAAAACAAAGCAAACAGACACATTTACTTGTTCAAAAGAAATAGCAGGTGACTTGGTATGCAGAGAACTGCCATGGTGTGAAGCACTGTGATATGGTACCTTTAACAAAATCTACATAGTAGGGGAGAAAGGGAGGGTAGCAAGAAGGAAAAAGCAGGAAAAAAATGGGTGATTTTGTCTACATGTTCTTTGAGAGGCCACAAAAGACAAGGCTGAGCTGGCTGACCCCTGAGCATGACGTAACCAAAGGTAGTAGCTTTGTTTGCCCAAGGTATTCATAACTTAGGAGCAACTGCTCCTGAGGCTGTCCAAACATTGGTAACTAGTTTTAACTGACTGATTTTAAGTGTTTGAGTTTCCATGTCATATTTCTGTGGACTTGCCCAGTTCATATCTAACTGAGAAAAGATATGTCATTCCCGTAAAAAAACCCATTATGACCCCCTAGAAACTGTTGGTAAGGCAGAAGAGGACCAGTGTTTCGTGCTGATCAGCTCATGCCAGGACTCTACTGAGTCATGTGTGACAGTAATCCACAAACTCTTTGGTCCTGTGAACTTGACCAACGAAGACATTCATCAGTCTTTCCCAACAAGTCTCAGGATGGAAGTAGCACTGTTTCTTCTATCCCCAACACTCTTGCAGGAGTACTGAAGATCAGTAAGACACTTAAAATTGGGATCAAATAATTTTCTTCAAGTTCTGCTTTTTGGATCTTGGTGTTTCATATGGGTGATCCCTTTGCTTTCCAAGATATTTTTCTCTCTCTACCATGGTATTCACATTAATGCCAAGATACAATTTGCCCATCTATCACTTTTATAATCTTTGCTGCTAATAATGCAATGTTTGTGGAATTTAATTTACACATTACAGAACTTAAGACCACCCAGTGTATATCTGTACATGGTGATACCGGGTACTGATACTGGGTTTTCATCCAGAAAATGTATCAAAGAACACCTGGTTTACCACCAAAAAAAACCAAACCCCAACCCCTGTCCTAGAAAATCCCAAGAAATAAACTACACCCCTCCCAAAGAAGTCAGGGCCATTCTGCATTTAAGTACTCCTTTCTCTTCAGTGGTAGTTTCTGTGTTTCTCCTTCCAGGGAGTTGCATATTGTGCAATTCTTTCATAGGTTTTAGGTATTTAACTCTCTTCAAACACTGTATACGGAATTTTTGTGCCTCTTTCAGAGCAGGTAATTGCTGGCAATTAGCTAACTTTTTGCTGTTGTGAACCTGAACATCTTAATAACTAAGCTCATTTCAGACCCGGGTCTAGATAATTTTTGAAAAAAGGATTCAATTTACTTGTCTGCTTCTGAAAGTATTATCTTTACTAAAATATTTTTTAATACCTAGGGAGTCTTGATTTTAACCTGACTTTTGAACTGAGGCATTTGTTCTTGCAATAGTAGTTACGGACATATCGGCAGAGGTGTTGCAATACAGAAATCTGAGTCTGCAATGTGGCCATTTACCTAAATTACTGAGGTTTTGTGCTGTGGTTTAAATCATGGGTAGGACACTGGATCAGGCCCTTCTGATTTATGAAAGACATATGAACCCATGAGCCAGACTTGCAACATCCATTATGAGACTTGCTCTAAAAAACAATGTACTGAATGTGTGAAAGATGGGTTTTATCATGCCATGCTTTTCAGTTCTCAGAAGCTTTTGTCAGTTCAGCCAGTACATTCGATCATTTTGTGTTGCTGGAAGAGCAATTGCAAAATGGTGGTTGTTTGAATATTACACATTTGGCCGAGCTAAATACGAGCTATGCTTTGGTATGTTACAGATGCATTTGAAAATCCTGTAACAATGAAGATATTAGTAAGTTTTCTGACAACAAATAAAATATCTGGATAATGTGAAGTATGCAATATGAATGACAAAATCGATGACGAAATTTATGTTGTAACTTTAATGCTTTTGCTGATTTGTTTTCATATTGATGATTTATGGATTATAGAGTAAAAGTGTCTGTGCATCTTCCATTGAAGTGGAAAAGACTTTTCAAGTTCCTACATCTTTTTCACATCTATCCTTGACCAATATAATTTTAGCCATTGTATTCTCAATTAAGATTCATAACCTTTTTTATATAAAATTATGATTGACAATTGTAATGGTGGTCACAATACTATAAAATGGAATGAAACACTTATAAAGTCTCTACTCAAACAATGTTTAGTCTGAGATATATAGTGCTAAGAAAAATATCCCCAGGATGTTTAATTAGCTCCAAATCTATTGCGTTAAGAACATGTGGGTTTATATGCTGGAGATTCCAGAGCACTTCACTTGCAAAGACCCAGTGACATAAGTAGCATATACAAAGCATCCAGCACTGTGAACATCTGGGAATCTACTGTTTTGTTAAGCAACAGGAGAAGTTTTATATGAAATTCCTTTATTTCCCACAGTGAATTTGAATTCTGACAGGGAGGTGTTTCACCAAGGGATGTAGCTGAGCCCCTGAAGGAGATAACCTGCACAGCAAACTCAAATACAATCTTGGGCAGAAGGTCTTGCTGAAAAACAGGGAACTGCATTGTATTCCCAAACCAGTACAGTGCTTGGAAACAGAACAGACCTCTGCATATGCCACTAATTCACTATTTCTTCTTGTCCTTCCTGCCCCACAATCCATAATCCGGACCATTTGCATTCATGAGGCAGGGGATTATTCCTAGTCTGAGCAGTGAGAATGCCATAAATAATGCTGACAACCGACTAAAGCTGTCTGTGAAAGTAGTTGTATAAGCCTTTTCGCTATTTATTACACAATAAGGGGATTTTACACAAGTGGTTCACTGCATTTTATAAATTGGTATTATTCCTCCCCTACAAATCTGACACCTAAGAACCTCTTCTCCCCAGGTAGATTATAATGTATGCTCAAACATGACATGGCGTGATTATTAGCAAGTGAAATTTACTGTCTCCAAGTCAAAACAGTTGAAAGTTATGTAAAAATATGAAAATCAAATGCCGTGTTAGCCAAGGTTGTTGTTTCCTTTTTTTCAGGAGTTTAATACTTAAAGAATATTTGACTAATTTTGGAAACATTCTATAGAGTATATGTAATACTATCCTCTCAGATTGTAAATATTTGCCTTAAAATTTGTTATGAGGAGATTTTTTTATATACATACCTAACTCAAACTTAGCAAATAGGTTAGATAATAAACTTAAGATATTATTTTTTACATGAAAACCCCATTCTACAAGAAAAAAAATACCAACAACCTACCCTATTCGTTCATTCAAACCTGATTTTTAGAAATTGGTATAAGAGAGGTGAATGCTAACCCTGTCAAGGGAACACGATGGGGACCCTGACAGGGACCTGTCATTCACTGTCAACCAAATCAGCCCATTAAATGTTAGATTTTCACTTGGAGGAAATACTGAGCGATGATAAAAGCAAACATCCCAAGTGGGTAAGAGGTAGACTATTTCATGTCTTATTCTGACAGCTCAAACTTTGGACCTGTGAAAAACATAATTACCGATAAAGAACCACCAATTTTTTTCTTGCATCCTCAAGTCTTCCCTGTTCAAGGTGACAGGTTCCCTGCTAGAGGTAAAAACTGTGACAAAACGTGGATTTTAATGAATAACGATGAGGTACCATTTCTTATTGGTGCTCAGGCTGACTACTTCTCAGGGTAATAATTTTTTATATCCTGACCTGCAAACACCTTAGTGTCTTTGCACAGAAGGCAAACTTCAGCAAAGAGACAAAATTCTTCCCCTTACTTAAACGGTCTGACAGGACAGCGAAGCAATCTATGTTTGACAAAGACGTGAGCTGAAGATCCCAGGTGAGAAATAATTATGATAAGCATTGTCAGCTACTACATCTACTTTTTTATGTGTATTAATTTATTTATTTGTCTAATCAACACTTCTCTGCCTGCAATTCCCCCCCTAGTCTGTCATTGTCAGGGAATATAAATATCTACCTGTCGTAGTGTAGGCAGTATTGCCACGATGCGTCTGTGCAGGGCTCCTCTGTTTTCATCTGATATGAGTCAGATGTGATTAGCACAACTAGAAAGGAGCTTGACAGCTTGCTGCTTCCCGGAGGGGGGCTTTGCACTATGATGGGAGAAGCCCACAGCCAGACTATGCAGGGAAAGCAGAGCATTATAAGAGATGTTATTCATCTCATGCACTTGTGGGCAAGCCAGGTATTGTCTCAGACTGCCCTGAAGATTAGATTTTTCCATCAGAATGTAGGGTTTTGTGGCAATTTTATTCCCTTATATGAAGTTGTGAGGATTATTTAAATCTGGGGGTTTTGTATTCAATTTTTATTAAAATAAAAGGCTCTGGAGTTTGTGGAGATTATTAGCAGTACAATAATAAAAAGACACTGACATCAAAGACAAGAAGGCCAATGGCATCCTGGGGTGTATTAGAAAGGCTGTGGTTAGTAGGTCAAGAGAGGTTCTTCTCTCCCTCTACTCTGTCCTGGTGAGACTGCACCTGGAATATTGTGTCCAGTTCTGGGCCCCTCAGTTCAAGAAGGACATAGAACCCCTTAAAAGAGTCTAGCGCAGGGCCACCAAGATGATTAAAGGAGTGGAACATCTTCCTTATGAGGACAAGCCGAGGGAGCTGGGTCTCTTTAGCCAGGAGGAGAATGAGGGGTGACCTCATAAATGTCTGTAAATATGTAAAGGGTGAATGTCAGGAGGACAGAGCCAGGCTCTTCTCAGTGATGGCCAGAGATAGGACAAGGGCAACAGGTGCAAGCTGGAGCATAAGAGGTTCTGTGTGAACTTAAGGAAAAACTTCTTCACTGTGAGGGATAAAGAGCACTGGAACAGGCTGCCCAGAGAGGTTGTGGATTCTCCTTCTCTTGAAACATTCAAAAACTCCCTCGACATATTCTTGTGTGACAATCGAGGTGCTCCTGCTTGTGGGCAGAGGGGGGAACATGACAGGGAGATGGGGTAGCGGGGGATGGGGATTAGATGATCTTTTGAGGTGCCTTCCAAGCCTTAACATTCAGTGATTCTGTGATCACCTCAGCTCCACCAGAGGTTAAGGGAAGAAAATTGTTAGACCATATTTAATACCAGAGTTCAAAATACAGTACATACGAACTCCGCAGGGTTTGTTCAGCTAACAGCAAACATCGCCTGAGCATGTTTGTTAGGGGGAGAGGCAGTCTGCCACGGGGGAGTCACTTGTCAGCAGTACGCAGGCTACAGCCAAACAGTACAACATTTCCATTCACAATGACCAGAAGAAACCATTCTACAGTCACGATGCAGCGGAGGTTAGTGTGGTGTGGGTCAGTCTTCTCCCTGCTGCATCACACCAACTGCAGCAGGCTGTTGTAATGGGGAATTACATCTTGCTCCTCTGGCAAGTCTATCTGCTCAAAGTATGTTTTTCAAAGACGTGGTAAACATCCACTTTTCAGTGTCTGCTTGTCAGTATTACAGTCCCACTTTAGGAGAAAAGACGGGATACGTGCTTCACTTATTTCTGTTCCACACCAGATTTATTCAACTCTTTAATCAAAGTCATGTTACTGAAGAGTGAAGTCAGCCTGTTTTCTTTTTTCTTTTGGTACCATTTGCTTAGATTCTCATCATTTTTTATCTAAGCAAAATCTGGAAATTTTTTTTTGGTGTTTTGCATTGCCACTACAGCAAAACACTTTTTGCCCACAGGGACCCACAATTTTAGTTGCTTTTTTCTCTTATCTTATGAAACCTGATCCCACAGAAATACTGTAAGGAGCATTCCAGAAAGGAACCAAAAGACGGAGGAACAGGACACTAAGCAATGTGCCTTTTACGAATAATAACATACAAAAGAGCGCAGGATTAATCACGGATATTTCTCAGTTTGGCAAAGTAATGTTTTTCCATTTTGAAAGCACTAGAAGAAATAAATCTAGATTGGACATAAATAGGGCCTCCACCTTGAGTCTTTATGCTAAGAGGTCCTCTAAGAGATCTGAGTGGAAGCTGGCTCTACAGACTCCAGAGATTTACAGCTTGATTAAACTGAATGAGTCAAACCGTATTGCATCCAACCCTATAGTTTTATTTTCGTAGTACAGAAGCTATACTGAGAATTATACATTTCATCTCGTAAATCATGGACTTTATGATGATTCATAAGCACTGGAAGCGGGATTAAAATCTTCTTGATAAGTGAATTAATTTTGTAGGTTGCTAGGAATTCATGGTATAAGCTGTTTGAACCTGTCATTTTGTTGACTGTGAATTGGTTTGTAAAAATCAATGTGTACATGCAGACAGGACATCTCAAGTGAGATTTTCATGATTATAATGGTGCCCCTGGCTATGTTATAGTTAGGGTTGAGTCAGTGTTTCCATCATGAAGTGTATTTTTCATATGTATGTACTTAGCCACATAAATTAACTCTTGAGTAGATTAGAGTGCCTCTAAACGATAATAGCAGATTAGAATCTTTCTAAACCTGAGAATTAGCGAAGGATTTTTAGGAGTGGATTTCTCAATGGAAAAGTTTTCTGGTACTGGAATAGCCTTTACATACAAGGTACAAAATTCAAAGTTTATCGTTTAAGACACCTTCTCAATTTAAAACACTAAAAATTAGTCCAATTTGAAATATTATTTATTAACTCAATATGGTCTAATCTATTTGGTGTTTTCAAAACAAAATATAAACACAATAATACAATTAGTCTTAAATATGTACTTTTTTTTTCTCCATTCTGTTAAGGACTACAATTTGGCCAAAATACCATGGATCTGTATTTTAGCATTACTGATACGTTCCTGGTGACTTTTGTGCATCCACATGGTGACAACTTGCTCCTAAAAATGCTTACACTGAAGCCAAATGTTTAACCACAGAGCTTAGAGATTAAAATTTCTCGCCTGGGTAATAATCACTGTGTAGTTGTGGCAGTGCAGACCTCAGCTCATGTTAATCTTAAGAAACATGCATATAGAGATAACTTTGTTATAGTTTATGAAAAACTGTGCACCTGCCAGATATCCTATTCCTCACACTTGCTCTGGTTAATATAGACTGGATGGGTCTCCAAGCGCTATACCCAAAATTTTGATGTAGATGGCCTTCTCATTCTAGTAACAAACACCTAAGGTTACACTTTAAGCAATATTTTTATGCTGAATATTGCTCAGCTATTTCTGGACATGATTAAATTGTGCAAAGTATGTTATATGTGGCATGACTGTTAAATTGTATAAATCTCGGGGGATGGAGTGGCTCCTACTTGTTCATAAATATGTTTCTCCAAATAGCCATCTAGCTTTGGTATGAACAATTAGAACTGTAAAGACATTCTTTTTTAAATTATAATTTTAATAGTATACTTTTGAAAATGGCTTGGAAATACTTGGGAAAAAATACTATGAGCTAATAACTATAATTATAATGCCTGAAAGTGGCAATGAAAACTGTTCCTATATGCTAGTAACTAAATACACAGAAAATTACATCCTCTATTACATCTTTTAACTAAAATAATTTTAACCTTATTCTGCATTGTCATGATTCTGTATAGTCAAACAATGGTTTAGGAGAGTATCGTGTTCTCTCTTTCTGCATACATGATGTACACAAATGTGTGTAGACAGTGGAACTAGGGGTTTTGTATAAATAAATATAATGCTTGTACCACTATCCTTAGTTATTTTTCTCTAATAGAACCAGGACTGCTTTCTAGGCTTGTAAAGGGTAGTGAGAAATCTTTTCTGCAACTGAGATAACCTGAGGTTTTCTCTGTTTCCGTGAGCCTCCTCTAATCATGTCTGGTTAAAGACAATTGCTCTGCTTAAGGGAACTTGACAAGTGACTGTGAAATGGCTCACTGGGAATTTAGGGCATATTGGCTTCTACTGACACAGGTCAATTTTGAGAGTGTTTCATGATACCAGGACACCAAGGTATTTAACAAATTTTTATGCTCCTATTTTTATGCATTTATTTAACTTTTCCTGGTCACTGCCTGATAGTTTTAAGAGTTTGTCCTGTCACCTGCTATTGTTTTTATTTCCATATGGATTTAAGAAATGACAGAGAAAGAAGACAAGCTCTAGACACAAAGTTTTCACTCTGAGATTCAGGGGGTCCCCTCTAGAAATTCACAAATTCTACAAAGACATTCTACACATTACAGATGATGAAGAGCAGCTTGACTCAGGGAGAGTCTTGGCAGGGCAAACACATGAAGTTTGTAACAGCAGTTATTTTCTTTTCTGACAATGTTATTTTCTTATCTGATGGTAGCTCATTTCCAAATAGCCGCCAAAATTTGGGTATGATTCAAAACGAATTCTAGACATTGCAACTTTTGCCCATTGCTAAAAATGTAACATATTCATCAAATATGTCTGTGTGTCTTGGAGAGAGTTTCCTACTTCTGAAAATCAGGCCACTGATATTTGGCACACACTTTTGAGAACGTGGGCCAAATTATATCATTACCAATCACTATCTGATGCATTCAGTGAGGGGAATAAGTAATGGATTGGGAAAACTGAAGCTTTCTAATTTCTTTTTCTTTTTATGCAAATTTTCTCATCCCAAGTTGAGAAGCAGCACTGGTCATAGCCCACATATGTTTGTGTCTGAGAATAAGCAGCAATTATGGAGCAGATGGATTTATTTAGAAAACTTATCTGTGTCCTAAGGAACAAAATGAAATAAACAAATAAAACCTCCTAATACAAGAGAAGTCTAGGGTGGGGGAAGAGAGGGAGGGAGGAGAAGGGAAGAATATATGTATTTCTTGGCTCATATGCCCACGTTGACACTCTTTTTCCATAAAATGTGTCTAGCTATTTCTCTATTCCCTGTATGTTCAATATAATACCATAGCTTGCTTGAAACGTTAATGTACCTGCCTTTTCCAATGTAAACTATGATAGGGGTGAGTTTTCCCTCAACATGCTAACGTTAATTCAACAGTACGGTATTATTCACAGGGAAATTCCTCCTGTTCTTGGAGTCTATAATTGAATGGTATTGTTAACTGAGAGATCCAGCCGTTTAATGGTTATTTCCCTTGGTTTCACTGAACTAGAAGAAAAGAAAGAATTCAGACCCAAAAAGCATGTTAAGTGCACCAAGGCTAATAACGTAAGGAAAATGAAAATACTGCAGAAACTGCTTTCTGTATGAGAAAAAACGTTATATTTCTTCAAAACATATTCTTGTATTAAAACAACTTCCAGTTCCAAACTATTTGTCACTCTCTGGCCTTCTGTTATTTTATGTAATGTCTCAAAGTGATCTTTTTTGTCTATGCAGCTTCCTTCATTTAAGAATGAATGATGCCTGACACAAGCTAAACGGGGGGGAAAAAAACCAACCCAAGCCCAAACTTTCTCCTGATGCATTTGTGATTACGACTATGCTGATTTCTTTTCCACCTTGGTACACTCAAATGAACACGCAAAGCTTTGCAGACACTGTCACTGCCTGCACGTTCAAGTTGAAAGCCAGTAATGTTGGTTGTACATGTGCTTTCTAAGTCATTTGAGTTACATGTCTGGACTTGATGATCTTAAAGATCTTTTCCAATCTAAACTGTTCTATCATTCTAAGATTAAAAACAGAATGCAAAATATTTTTTCCTCAGTAGCATCAGGGATATTGTATAAAAACTTGAGTTCTAAAATTTAATGAAAGCAGGGAAGAATAGTTTCTGTCCATAACAGGGAAAAAAAAAAAAAAAAGAAGATATCTAGATACAGAAATAGTTGGAAAAGGAATTTAGTTGGGGCTCTGTAGTGCTCTTTTTCTTTAAATATTGAAAAGCCATTTGTCCTACCTGAGCTCACTGATAGCACATACTTAGATTCACAATTGGCCATACACGTTATCCTTTTCACATGCTTAAATTCTGAACTGAACATCGAATGGACTTGCTCTGAAAAGCTGAAATCTGATGATTAAGGTCAATGGCAGTTTATCCCAAGATGTGGTTCAGATCTCTCATAAACTAGAAAACTTTGGAAAACTTCTGTAATATTTTCAATTATTTTTTTTTACAGCTTTGCCTGAACATGTTTGCTGTTTCTCAGTTAATTCTGAAAATTCTGAATGTCAGAATAGTCCACAGTTTATCACACGATGACAAGGATACATTAAAGCGAGGAAAAAGCTACCGTTTTTCCAGGCAGGGATCAGAAGGCTGGCAGCTGTCATCTACTAAAACAGGCTATTGAGAACCACAAGACCCACAGCTGTGGGTCTTGGAAGATCAGAAAGGAGCTACCTGTGCAACAGGCATTGTTACCACCTTAATATGACAGACTTCTTGCACAGACTGAAACAGAAGCACTAGGAAAGAATGTGGATTTACAAACCTTTTTTTTTTTTTTTTTTTTTTTTCTGGTAGGAAGGGAAGTTAAATCCACTGCCACTTCTAACAGTAACTTTGGGACAAAATCTGCTTCAGGAAATTATCTGACAGAAACTCTGGGTTGGAACTGCTCTGGGTTAGCAGCTCACTTTCTGTAATTTTATTGTCAAAATTGTGACTTTATTGGCTTGCTTTATTCATTTAAATGGTTTTCTCTGCAGCATTTCCTTCAGGGGCTACAGCTTGCATTGAGAGTATGGAAACTATTTCCCCACATGGAGCCAATGAATGTTCTGAGGCCTAATAATATACGTATCCTCTTGCAATTCACAGCATATTCCAGTAAACACTGGCCTTCATCTGAATGCTTGAGTACACCACTTTCCAGACCTCTTGGCAAGAATGGCGTGGGTGTGAGAGGAGCATATTCATATCTTGTCATTTATCTGTGCAGGAGGAATCTGTGCTGATTTTCTGAACCTTACATGACCACTGACCACAGCAGACGATTTTGTATGTAACTGCCAGAGAGCTATAGAGGTAAAATACTTGGTTTTTTAATCTTTTCCTTTTCTTCTTTCTTCCACAAAAATCTTTAGCTGCTGACTTCTAATCTCAAGCTTCGTGCTTTATATTTGGGCCCACCTGGCAGCAGTAGCAGTCATAAAAGAGTGACATGATTTAGATAACATCACACTACAATTCCAGCTCTAACTTACAAACCTCCAGGTGACCCAGCATGTCCTTTGGTTATGGCATGCTTGGAGCAAACACCTCACGATGACCTTGGTCAGCAACTGGGTGTATTGCACTAGGTTCTTCACCTGTGGAAATGTAGAACAAAGCATATTCTGGCCTGGACTCAGACATTCAAATGAAGCCCCACAAAGGCAGCTGAAACAGAAGAAAACATAATTGCAGTAAGCAGCAGCCATTTCAAGGTGTGATACCATGCATGTAGAGGGAAGGTTGATGTGTAATCCCCTCCAGATAAAGTGTGTTCCATGTCCATGGATGACTGATTGCAGCATTCTGAAGAGAAGTCCAAAGGGAGAAATGGATCAAAGAGGATGATCTGAATGCTCACCACTGCCCTGCCTTCAATGGGGCCTCACTAAACATGGGCTATGTACTGTTTCTGGACAGAATAGAGTGACAGAATCCCATAGGCAGTGCAAATTGTCTCATTCCTCTGGATGCCACTGCATACTGCTGATGAGTCCCTGTCAACCAACAAGTCACTTTCCTAGAGACCCTGCTTCAAAAAACTTGGTATGGTTGGGTTGTGGCCCTGAAGGTGGTCCAAATAACTTGCTGTTGATTGTCCATTGAAGTGTGCATTCATAGCCTCAAAATTTTATGTTTCTCATGCTTAGCTTCAGCTATGCTCCTCCACCTATAAATTTCTGGTCTTCTTTTTCCTTTTCTTATATTTCTTTGCATGTAAATCTATTGGGGAATGTCTGTGCATTTCCATATGCAGACTGTGGTCACTTAAAAGAATTATCTCCTGGATCTTTTTCCTTGTCTTGCAATCCCATCACTAAATATGTCTAGAGCTTTGCACTGATTTGTCATTCTCACCTTTCCCTTGCATCTTTCTTAAGGTGGAAGAAGCATCTGGAATCTTGTGCCACAATCCACGTGTTTCTTCTGAAGTATGAGAAGCCCAATATCCTTTCCTCAAACAAACCATGCCCTTAACTGATGATGAAGGCTATATTCTCACTCCTGTTTACTTTTATTTTCTGCGCAGGGACATTTTCTGTCAGGTCCTTATTGTGAAGGAAAACATTCTGTCCCAATCCTGGATATAGTCTTTGGACTTCCCTAACAGAAATTTACTTAATTTAGGAATTACTGTTTTACCAGCATTTTTTCACCTGACTAAATCTGTGAAGATTTTTCTATACTTCGTAAACATTTGTATCATCATAAAAAACCAGAGCCCCATAATATTGCATTATAAAGCTTTTCAAATGCCAGAGAATTTACCTTGAAACACATTAAATGGCATTTTAAATACTGATAAAGTATGCGACCAAAAGGGTTTACCCTTAGATTCAAATTTTGTATTGTTCAGGAGGCCAGTTTACTTTTGAAAATCTCTTTTGGTTAATAACAGCTATAGATTGACTTTGTCGAATCGTCGTAGTAGGTACATGGGTGGAGCTGCTAAAACAAATTTATTAGACCTTGTGAACAATGCTATTCTATGCAAATTCCTCTCACTTGAGAACCCGAGATTGCTTTGCTGCTGGAAAAGTAAATAATTTCTGCTTTCAGACAAGTGTCCTTGGCTTATGTCTAAATTCTTCATTATGACAGACCCTGCAGCTTTAATGAACTTGACAGGTTCCTATTTTCTATATCATTTGCCTTTGACAGAAAGCCAGACATGCACATCTTCTCCCTACCTGTAGCCTTCCACACATTTTTGTGACAACTCTCTCACCTTTGGCTTCATTCTTACAGGCAGTAACATTGAATGTAAGTTATGGTAAAGTATCTGGTGCATGTTAGTCAGCTTGAAGCATAGCATTGTAAAGTGTCTGATAGTTTAATGAGTAGGGACTAAGGATGCTATGCGTTAGTACTGTGAGTGAATGATAATTAATTGACTCCACTTGATTGCATGGTTCCATTCCTTTGTTGCAGAGAGAAAAGTAAAAATAGCCAATGAAATTTTACATAAGAGGAGTTTATTTTGCTACGTCATGTTAATATTCCATAATGTGGTGCCATTTCTGTCATGACTCCTTTCATTACCCTAAAATGAAACACTTGAATGTAATATAAAGCAATGTGTAACAATATAGCTGCACCAAAATAAATGTCTCTTCCCATTCAATTTAGATATAACTCGGTTGCCCTTAACTATTATCATGACTGCAGTGCTAGCTCTTAATTTGTCTTCCTGCTCTGGGCTTCAGTGGAATGAGTTCCTGTACTTAATGGCTTTGCAGGTTCATGATATTTGTTCAGCGTGTTTGCTAAGCAATGAGCACTTAGCATTTGTCATCTGGCATCTTTCATTTTCTTTTCCCAGAGCACTTAAAAAAAGGCCGCATTTTGTTTGGGGAAAAAAAAAAAACAAAACCCAAAACCAAAACCCGAAGCACTTTGGCTTATTTTGTGTACTTTCAGATAGACTACGCATTTAGCCACACACGTGTGTGGGAAGCTCTTGTAAATTTAGTTTGTTGCAATAAAAGAACAGATCTTCTCCCATGTCTTCAGCCGCCATAGCGAGTAGCAATATTATTGAAGAAAATCAGAATAAAAGGTGAAAGAATCAACACCGCCACTCCTGTTGTCCAACAAGCCTCCTGAGCAATGAATAAAGTTTGTTCTAAAGTAATTCCTGGTACCTGCACACTAAAAAAATGAAGTCAGTTCTAGAGCGACATCTGTTTCTCTGTATAAAATAGCCTTGACGATTAGCCACGGTTAATGGTCCAAAGTCCAAGCTTCCATGGGACCTTTCACTTAGGCTGTCACACCTGGCTCTTAGCAACACTGCTCATTAATTTTATTGTGCGGAAGCTGGCTTTCACTTCAGAGGACTATGGACGCAGTTAATTTACTTTTTAGGAAGACATTGTAGGAAGAGGGAGCAGTTAAGTGAATGTATTTATGATCACCTTATGTAGGAAACAGGTAAACAGACAAATGTACCTTTCAAAGTCCATAAGAGAGTGTACTTTTGTTACAGACAGAGCTTTGCAGCTGAGTCCATTTGTACAAATACGGGAAAAAGTAGTTTTTGCTTTTTGTTTACATTGACTAAAAGTCAGAGTCTACCTTCATGCATTTCAGAGGGCTATGTTCCTCACTTGCACTTGGAATGGTACCATGAGGTCACCAAAGAAAGATCTTTTGTAATTCTCACTAGATTTCTATCAACTTCAGAGTGGGAGGTATAATTCCCTTTTTACAAGTCTCTGTTTTCTGGGATCCAGATGTTCTCTGTTATTTAACCATGCACAAAGCACAGGGTCAAAGTCTTAGTCCTGATCACTATTAATCCCATCATGGGTTATGGCTTGAGATTCCTGGATGAAGAAAGTCTGCTTCTGATTTTGCTCCTAACTCATTGCTCTTAGTGTCCTGAGACTACTGACAAAAATGCTCAATGTATCTATGAATTAAGACAGTCCTTTGCAGAAGATCACACCACGTTATATAGAGGACCTTCAGTTTTATAAAATAATTTACAATTCAGAAATTCAAAGAAATACAGGAAATTTGGTCTTCTTCTGTTAATCATGGGCCAAATGAATCATCTTTTTATTTTCCTTTGCTTTTCATTCTACCAAAACTGTACATGCCTGCTACTGCTCCTTAGCCTTTCCAGGGATTTTCTCTCACCTCTCTTACCTTCTTATCATATAAGCATTGCTCTTGTGGTTCAGATAATTGAAATAGACTGAAAGGAAAGAAGTCTGACCCCATACTGCTAGATATGCTTCAAAAATCTCTAGACTGCACCCTTATATGATAAGAATGATTTTTTAAAAAATTCCCTAATTAATAAAAGTTTTAAAAAATTAATATATTAATGTGTGGTGAGCTTTCCTTCTATCAGTTTTTATCATTAAACCTTTGTACCGTTTCTACCTTCAACTTGCCCTCTGCTTTGGATAAACTTTGTTGTAAATCTTGGAATTTGTGGGGAATTCATAGGGATTGATTTTATTGAGATGGCCTTCTCACAGTGAGTTTTCTAACTTCTACCTATAGGGAAATATAGGCCAGGTTTTCCCATGTTCCAAACCCTGCTTTGGACTCTGTTTCACCCTTCTGAAGATCCTCAAGACAAGGTTACAGTTTTGGCCTATTGGTAAACCTTTCCGTAATCATTAACTACAATTATGAGTACCACTCATTGACACTAAGCCTAGAAATGGAATGCAAGTATGCTATATAATAAATATTCTCTTTTTTTAAATAATAATAATTAAAAGCTGTAGGATACTTAAATATATTTTAAAGGTACGAGATAATGAAGATATATTTCAATGTGGAAAAAATGAATGCTTCTGCAAACATCCTATAGTAGAGTTTAATGCCAAATCAAACTTGATTTTCAGCTTTGAAGTACAGACCACTAAAATTGAGACAGTATTACATTGAGTATTAAGTATTTTACTATCGATACTGTGCTTTTTCCCATCTTCCTCTGTTTCTGTTGTGACATATGTCTTCTGTAAAGGAACAATAGTTGATTAACAAATTGTGTACAAGCTACCAGGATTTTAATGAGAAGAAATCAATAGAATTTATTTGGGTCCTTGGTTTTAAAAAATAAATGTTACTTGGAAAAAAAGTTTCATGAGGTTAATGGGTTTGCAGAATGGATCTGACCCTAGTAAAGTGAGTTTGGTCCTGAACTGCTTTTCACCTCTCTCTGAAAGTTGTTCTCTAGTCAAACAACATTTTATCTGCATATTTCATAACTAGTCTGTCTGTACTTTTCACCACTTCTTTACACTTTGATCTGGTAACTCAGGGAGAAGCCTAGATTTCTGGGGTTATTGTGTTCTAGCTGCACTCTGGCAGTGGGGAATCAGCATTGTTTCTTGACTTACCAGACATTTGTTTTCGTTAAACCCAGATGAAATGAGTACCAGTGAAAACGTGTTCAGTTGATGGTGCAAGCTTTGACTTTGACATAAGAAATTTATTTTTATGCAGGTGGCTGCAGGTCAGGCCCAGTGCTGCTCTCCGGTACACAGGGTGAAGAGCAGGCTGGCCTCATCACCTGGTCTACATCTACATCCTGTGGTCTAAAGGGCATGCTTCACTGACCTACCTATGCAGCTCCCAAGACCATAGAAAATTGAGCTCAGGGGAGCAAGACTTTAAAGCAGTTACAGTAACATCCTGACTGCCCCAAAGTCAGCAAGTCCTTTGACTCAACAGAGGCACTTTTCAAACTGGTAACCAAAACCCTGGCTGAAATTTGGATCTCTACGTACATCTTTTTATTCTTGAGTATATGCTTAGAGTAACTTTTACTAACAAAGTATTATGTAGGAAAATGTTACTATATATATAACTGGATAGGCTGTGCCTGGGGATCTTCTCACTTTAAAAAGAAAACAAATATTTAAAAAATCTTTTCAGGGGCTATACTACATTTAGAAAAAGTGTTATTTTATAAGACATTCGCAAAATATTGGGAGTACAATACTTGATGTAAACATAGACCAGAAAGATACTTATTTGACTTTAGTTATAAAGTTTCAGGTAATCTATATCCCACAAACTGCAACACAAATCATCTCCTCAAGCTTGAGTTTCTACAAACACTAAGTAGTTTTCATTGATACACACAAAGATTTGTGGATCTAACTATAATGTTCTGGTCCATACTGATTTATTTTGATTTGGTTTACATGATTAAAAACCTACACATAAAATACAAATCCTTAGTGAACTGACATAAAAATCTCACTTTCTTCAGTTTGTTCAAAATTATTCACAGGGGTTAGACCACTGAAAAATTACAGCTTTCTGTGTTGCTGATAATGCTCTACTTTGGCTGAGAAGAGTGAAGTCCTCCCAGTTCTCAGTTTCCTTTGTTAAGTATTTCCATGAGACCATTTAATTTGAAATGCACAGAGGTAACACAAAGTCTTGCCCACGTACAACCTGCTGAAACACTCAGAATAGTCAGTGTTTGGTTTATAGTTTGCAGCATGGAAAATGAATTGAGTAATCTGTTTTGAGTATTCCTTCATCCTTGAGCACCACAGTACATAGTATCTGTTGAAAGCATTGAATCATGAGAAAGTCTGAAAGGCCATTAGCAGTGAAACCCTGCTAGTGCTAATATGAAGAGCATGCTCCAGGGAGTTCATATGCTTTTCAGTGGTATTTTGGCCATCTTGGGTATACTCCATGTAAGCTAGCTTGCCCCAAATTTAAATTTTTGCAACCACTCTGAGCGCTCTGTAGCACCTACAAGCTATTTCGCTGCTTGTGATGGCCTCAGCTACTACACAAGCTCTATACATAATGAAATACAGATTTAACATCTGGGAATTTCTATATTTGATACAATTAGAACAATACGAACGTTCAAGGCAAATGAGGATAGGGTCACTGAAGCGTGAGCTATGTTTTTATAAAAAGCTGTAAACACTGATAATGTGTATCTTTTCCCCCAAACCATGGCATTTAAAGTTATAAATATCAGGAGTACGATAAGAATATGCAAAAAACCTATGGTATAATCTAATTTTTGTCTTCCTTGTTAATATGCTCATTTTCATTATGTGAACCCATATATATTTCTTTATTTTGCAAGAACTATGGAAAAAGTCAATAGCATTTTTATTACCTGCAGTCTGGGGATTTTATAATTTTTATTAATTTATTCATCAGCTAGAAGCATATTCTCAGGTACTTAACTCATTTAGACAAATGCTTAGTACATATAACTTTTCAAATTTGAAGACAAATGATCTAAAGAGCACCAGCTTCTCCATATTGGCAAGTGACACACTTGCATTCCCCAGTTGAAGTTAATTCGTCTTTTGGACTCTTCCAATGAAGAAGAGAATTCTAAATTTTTGTAGAAATAGATGTGTTTGTCATATTCATCAGATGGTACAACATTCAAAAATTTAGTTTATAACCTATCACTTTTCAAAGAAGAGGACAAGAAAGAGTGGGGAATAGTCTTAATGATAAAGATTTTCTACTCCATTTTTATATGTGGACCATAAAAAGTGTTTTCCATGTCAAAAATCTTCAGAACAGATTTTTTTAAAAATAATGTATCTTTGGACCACTGCAATTGCTAACACCTTCTCCAACAAAATAACATGGAATGATTGGATATCCTCCTGATTGAATAACTTTTATCAGTGTTCTGCTTTTTGAAAATGAGCAATAAAATTTCACTTTTCAGAGCCCTTTTAGTATGTCTCTGAAGTTTAATTGCTGAGATCAGCAATCACCCTTCCACCTTTTAATTTGGGCTGAAACATTTGTTGCTTAACCTTGGAACTTTCTCAGAGAAGTTCAAAAGATAGCATTTAATAGACTACTTGACATCTCCAACTCACTGCTAATAGCAAGAGTCTGCAAAAATGTATCTTGTCCATCTTTGACTTTCTAACAATTATTAATGGAATAATTGATTTTTTTTCCCCAGCCTTCTATAACAACTCCTGTAACTTCCTCTGCATTCTCATTTTGGTTTTAAGTCTCAGAGCTTATGATTAGGCTCATATGTATGTTATAGAAATTAAACAGCATTAATAAAAATGACAGGGATTTTTGATATAAAGGTTTGTGATAAAAATATAATGTTGGGGAAGGGCAAGAAAAAGAAAATGCACTAGAGCTTTTCTGCAGCTGTAATAGCTTCAGACATTTTTTCATTCCTTTTTCTTTGTTCAACTCAAGGAATGTTCTTTTTCTTACAATAAACCTGGGGCTCAGTATCTTCCTTCTGTTATGAGGTACATATTAATTTCTCATTGCCAGCCATAGGCAAGGCAAGAACAACCCTCAGAAATTAGGGAACATAAGGAATTTAACTCTTTCCCCTTTGTTAAAGGTAATTCTGTTGGAGGAATTGTGTTTCAGGGTCTGTGGATGTTGCATCTGTTGGATCACCCAATAGCAACACAAACACACATCATGGTGTGGCTGCAAATTTTGCAAAAGAGTGTGGCAGCTATTGGCAAAGAAACAGTAAATTATTCCTATGTAAAGCATGAACAATAGTGTTAGACAAATGTTCTGATGGACTGGTTTTCTCTGGAAGATTCTGATTCAGTGAAATTAAATAATTTTGCAGGAACACATTAATGCTGCTGAAATCCCTGACAGATTCCAGTCTGCCAGCCGGGCAAACTGGACCTCCCTGCTGGTTTATGGGGCTCCCCACTCCCTGGAGCAGCTGAGTCCATGGTGTGGTGTGATTTCTGTCTAAGGCATTTGGCCAGCTGGCTCTGTAGCTTGGAATTTTCTAAATACTCCATTACATGCTCCCAAAACAAAATATTTTGAAAATTTGTTCCATGGAAAAGCTCAAATTTATGAATTTTGTTCCAATTTGGGGTAAACACTTTCTTATTGGAAGGGAATTTTATTACTGAAAGGCAATCTATGTTCTCACAGAATCCCAAAATGTGAAGGGGCTTGGCTGAAAGTGTCATCAGCTGGCAGATTTTACAAATCCCTTATACAGCTTTATCAGCAAGGTGCATACTTGTCACTACTGTGTAATCCTTTGTTGAATTTATACCTATAACTTGAAATGAAATCTACTCAGAGGAAAAGAAGATGTAAACCTGGGAATTACTTTTCACCTTTCTGAGGAAAAGAATAGTGTTCCTCTTTTAATGTTCATCTTATGAACTGTAATGTGACCTGTAATGTTGTCTTTGGTTTTCAATATTTTTTATTTTTCAACTGTTCTACTAATTCCTTGTAGGTGCAAGCAGTGGTATTCAGGAAGTAGAAAAGCTTTTGCAGAAAACTCTCCACTAAAAGTCATAAAAATAGTAGTGGCAGATACTACTTTGCTAAATTTGACAGCTGAGTACTTAAATCCACAATGTCACTGTAGTCTATTTTACCTCAGTTGCAATGTAATGAGCTCTGCAGTTTTTTCACTGCAGTCTTTCATATAAAGCAAGATACAGAAGATTTCCTAATGCCTCGAATTCCTGTTTTGTCTTTTCTGTCAAAAAAACCCAGTTTATATATATATAATATCTGTATATATGTGTGTGTATTTATATAATCAGGGACAGACCTAAAACAAAACAAATGAGATTCTGAACATATATTTCACACAGCTGCATATCTACATTTTTATCTCTGTCTGTTTAGAAGACACTAGCAGGAACTGAAGACTCCAGACTAAAAAGCAAATGCTAGATGTTAAAAAACCCCAAAGGCAAAATCCAAACAAAACAAGAACAAAAGGAAATTGTCCTAAAGTCATATAGAAAAATAGTTAATGAAGAAACTGAAGAACAAACTTAGGACAACACTTTCTATATTTTTCAGTCCTAATAGAATTCAACTTTGATATTTTTATGGTGGTTTTGCACATGAAAAGAAATATCATATTTATTCAATGTAGACATAAAGACCATAGCTTTTTGTGAGAAACAAAATGAGCACTTTGGCATTAAAAACAGTCATGAGCATATTCTATTAACACATTTTTATAGTTTGATTAAAACAACAGGCAAATGTAACTCAGAAAGCACAACACCAAAGTTTTAATATTGGCCAATTATATTTCCCTATTACCCAGTTTAGCATAAAAATATCAAGATGCCAAACCAGATGTTTTGGATGGTTTGATAAACTTCCTGGTATTGTCCTCCATAACCATAAGGGAGGTCAGAGTTCAATCCTTGAACAAGATGTGATGCTCTGTCTGGCAGAGATCTCAACATTTCTACCCGGTTGATTTCTGCAACTGGTTAAAAACTGTTAGTGTTCAATTCCTACAGGAGCTCCAGACAGATTGAACCCATCCCATCCTTGCCGCTGGAACCTGAACTCAAATGACTCTGAAAAATAATGCAAGATGCCCATCCCCATAGTTAGGCATCTGTTATAAACTTCCCAAGTATACAAGGTATTGTACTGTGTTAGCATTTGTGTACACGCTCTAGATAGGAACCTTGGACTCAATTTAGTCTAAATAGCACATTTATGCATGATGAATGCAAAGAATATACGAGATAACAGAAGTGTTGTCTTTTCAATGAAGTAAGTATGGATATAGTTAATGAAATCAGTCTTCTGGTAGCTGCAGAACAACCATTCAAAGTAGCATTTAATGTATGCATACTATTGCCACTATGTCTCTGCTTGTGTCAGATATGGTAAGAAAAATTGTTTTTTAACTAAAAAGAGAAAGGTAAAAGTGTGCAAGTGGAGGGACATCTGCTCTGATTCCTCTGTCTTCAGTACATACAGTATCCTGCAAAGCAACACTGCTGACTGAATCGTTTTCCTTTTGCACTAAAGTAGGAATCACAGAATCACAGAATCACAGAATTGTAGGGGTTGGAAGGGACCTCGAGAGATCATCGGGTCCAACCCCCCTGCCAAAGCAGGCTCCCTAGCTCATATTGCTCAGATAGGCGTCCAGGCGGGTCTTGAATATCTCCAGTGAAGGAGACTCCACCACCTCCCTGGGCAGCCTATTCCAGGAATGTGAGAAGACTATAGCCCATTAGGCCTTGGGCTATATTTTCCCTTGATGGTTCTCCTTTTTGGACCACTTACAAACAAATTCTTACATCCCTGCCATACTTTATAACTTTTTTTATAATTTATAATTAGAATGGAAACACACAATGTGGAAATGCAGCAAAACATCAAGCTTAGGAAAAGAAAGGTAAGGGAAAGTTTGGTTATTTATTTAGTACCCTTGAATCAGTTCTTTTCTCTGATTATTGAAACACTACTTACATTGTTGGTGCAATAGGTTTTGAGCTGTTTCTTTTCAAAACAGTTTTAAATTTAATATGTTGGAAAAGTGACATCATGTGTCAATTTAAGCAGGACCGGGTAGGTTTAAGATTCTGGGAATGTGTCTGTTGTTTGGGGCATATTAGAGCTTACATTGTTAGTGCTTGTTAAAACTGGAGCTGATGTCAATTCTGGAAGTAATTTAAGACCTGACAAAACAAGTTAGACTCTGAAATTATTCCAAAATGACATATCAAGGGAAGGATCCTGTTTGTAAAGAAAGAGAAGCTTCTTTATCATAACCAGCAACTGTGTGTGGACAGTCTTTCTGATCTCATTTAGCACTGACAGTAAATTTGTTACTTTTTGTATCTTTTTTCTTTACTCACACATTGCTATCTGTATATCGGGGAGGGGTGGGGGTGGGGGAAGGGGATAGGGGGAGGTGCCTACAGGTTTTTTCCTCTTTTCTTCAAGCCTGTCAAGCCTATTTCCCTGAGGGGCTGTGTAGATGACTTAATCCTTTCAGTTCATGTCTCATTACTTGATTTGTGAGTTTTGTGCCACTTGTCCAATATAATTTTTCCTAACTTTTGGACAATCACACTGCTTAATTCTCTTGATGTGCAATGCATTGCAACAGAGGTGCAACTTCTATTGATACTCAGTTGATACTCAGAACTACTATGTTGGCCCAGATGTCCTTGTAGATGCACCCAGATGTTGCATACCGATTTACCCAGTCCAAGATTCTTGGTTATCTTTGGAAATTTCTCTCTTTGCAGCCCACTATCTCCAAAGTCAGGCCCTCAAGCAGGGGCACCTAAAGCCAGTTGCCCAGGACCACACAGGATGGCTTTTGAATATCTCCTCTCTGAACAACCTGTGCCAGTGCTCAGTCACCAACACAGTAAGAAAAAAAGTGTTTCCTGATGTTCAGACAGAAGCTTCCGCATTTCAGTTTGTTCCTACTGTGTCGCTCAAAATAGTTCAAGGTGGAGGCTCAGTCAGCACTTTTCTGGGACATTTTGACGGTTTTGTTTTAGCAGATTATTCTTATCCCCCAGCCCTGAGTAAAGCCAGCTAAAGGTGTCAGGAAGGGGAAATCTGTGAAAAAAAAATCAAGCATAGCTTTAACTCTTCTTAGTAGAAAAAGTCCACAATTCTTTTCAACCTGACAGTGACAAAAACCATTTTCATTTATAGAGGGTTGCATGGCATGTGCAGTATATCACATTTCTGGGTAGCCTGCCTGATACTTAAACAAGTGGTCACTGGATGCGTGCTATAAAGTTGATTGGTGTAACATGTCTACTGTGTTTAGAATGCACTGGATGCACTGCTCACTAGTTCACTATCTCTTTCTCTCACATGCTCTTAACTTTGATCAGAATTTCCCAGACAACAATCCAGAAGTCTAAGGTAGGCATCATATTTCCCATTGGTGGCAGGCATGCTTCCAGATGGATGGCAGCTATGAATCATGAGCTGCGGTGCAGCAGCTCTCTACTCCAGTAAACAAAGATGCTGATGCTATGCTAAATGGACCTCATCCTTCAGACAGCTGAAACTCTAAAAATGGCAAGAACACCCAGAAACCCCAAGGACAAAAAATATGTGGCTGCTGCCATCTGGGCTGTTTTATAGAACAGAGGAGCAAACTGCATTGTTACAGCTGGTGCATCATAGACCACCTTTGAGAATCAGCTCTTCCTGCTTTAGACAACTATTCATAATTTCTAGTGCCAACCAAATTATTCCTTAAAATAAAGAACTGAGCTGGACAAGTTATTTTGGAGGCTGGATGCTACCATCATAAAGACAATGTGCCAGCTAAATTCATAAGAAATGTAGTAAATTTGTGCAATTTACTATACTTTTGTTAATTGGTCATCTCACTTTTTCATATTGCAAATAAAATTAACAAAATGGATCATGGCAAATAGAATCATAGAACATCCTGAATTGGAAGGGATCCATAAGGATCATCAAGTCCAACTCCTGGCTCTACAGGTCAGAGCATGTGACTGGCTGATTTGTCCAGATGCTTCTTGAACTCAGTCCCAAATCCAAAACATTAGTCAGCTTGATCCATAAGTAAAAATAATTATATTTTACAGGTAATATAGTACCTGACATAGTCAAAGTAGAAATAATTCCTCTTTCTTCTAATAATGAATTTCCTACTGATAGGATTTGCTGAAATTATTTACATTCCTTTCTCATATTCATCACAACCATTTTCTGCATTCAGAAGAAGATGTCAGCCTGTAAACTATTTAATAATACATATGTATATACAGATATATGTGTGTTTGGAGATTGTACCCCATGTGTGCAATTTTCAGATATGTCTGTAACATTTAAGAAAATATGGGTATCTCTCTCC
The DNA here is from genome assembly GCA_020800305.1 of Porphyrio hochstetteri. NCBI lineage: Eukaryota > Metazoa > Chordata > Aves > Gruiformes > Rallidae > Porphyrio > Porphyrio hochstetteri. The sequence continues at coordinate 89,012,799 of CM036907.1, forward strand.
ATTTTCAAATCACTTCCATTAACTTTCTTCTGCACAGCAGATGCTCAAAGGCAATTATTCAAGAAGAGCAAGTAAAAAAGTGTCTCTCTTGCTGTAAGTCATGCTACAGTGCTCTGACCCTGAAATGCACTGCAGCACAACATGATGTGTCTGAATCCTGAAGGTATAAAAGAAAAAAGCTCCAACAGAAAATGGTAAGCCAAGTGTAATGATGAATTGTGATGATAGGAATCCATCTGATTCATGTCTTCAGACCCACACAAAGCCCCAGGAAAAGTCATTCAAAGTCCATTTTCTCTCCACAGTTTTGTGGATCCTTTTTTGTCAAAAAAAATTTACATTGAGAGAAATATGAGAAGAATCTTGGAGACAACTAAAAGATCAGGAAAGGAACAGCTCACACTTCCATTTGTTGTAAAGTTTTAAAAAAACATTTATAATTCTGAACAGAAGATGTCTTAAATCTACCGGTTTATAGTAGGTGATCCAAAACATAGGCACTGAATGTGACAATAGGTTGGTGTCATTGAAGTATGCCTTCTTTGAAAGGAAATGGGCAAACATTTGCTTCATCAGTATGTTCAGCAAGCAGCATAATAAATGTGGCAATTGCTGTCTGCCCTTGTAGTGGGCTGCCAAGGATTTTGATCATAGATGATGAAAGCAATAGTTGGAATTGGATTTCTCCATGAGTGGAAAATATCGTTTGGTAAAGGATGAGCTGGTGCGAGAGACCTGTTATTCTGTTTCACCAGGTTCTCCAGCACAAAACCAGGTTCATATCTACTACAGCTGAAAGTATTTACTTTCCTAACTTGTTCTATGATGCCCAAGAGTGAGACATTGGACATCGGCAGGCAGCTTCTGCCAAAATAAATCTCACACCAGTCCTTCATCCATCTGTGAAATCTGAAAAATGTGACTGTTGAAAGTCAGTTTGCATCCCTCGGCTTGTAGGATCACAAGCAGCTTTGCCTGCTACAGTGGTTTTAAAGTTTTGCACTACACCAGATGAAAGAATCAATCCTGAAATTATACTCCACTTATAGGAATTCTCAAATTTGAAGCACCACATTAGGGCTGTGGCTGGGCGATTTGAGAATATACTTTTTCCTTGACCTTTGTGGGAAGTCTGTTGAGTTTCATGAAAAAATTAAACACAAAGCAGAAACTTGTTGCTTTTACAAATCAGTTACTACTCCCTGTTTTACAGAGATAGTCCATGAATCCTAATGTACATACATGGATATAATGTAAAAGAGAAGAGAAAGATTTCATGTACTCTCTGAAATTGTGTATGTCTCAGCACTGAGTAGGAGAGGTAAAATTTATCCCAAAATTAGAAGCACAGAATGGAGAAGGGGAAGTCTTCCCTTCTCCTTTACCTGTGCTTTGGATATTGAATTAACAGTTGCAAGATATTTCTGATTCATTGCTAAGTTAATGTGACCAGATCTACCATCTTAGTTTCTTCATTATCAGAGGAATCGGTGACCTTCTAAGATGGAGGTCCCTAGCAACTTAATCTGGTTGGCATTGGCTCTGTGTTGCTGCTGAAATGTCAGATGGGGTATATTGTGTGTATTCACATTGGCCCAGATGAGTGTCTCCTGCAATCAAGCCAATCAGAGCATGCATTGGAAAATAGTAAATTGTGGCACACTCAGGGTTTCAGATCCTCATGTTTTTCCAAATTTGCCATAAATTATGCCTTAACCAACTCCTCCATCCCATGAGAGTCAAGCATTTAAAAAACAGGGGAGATATACTCACAATGCTTCTACAGGTTTCCTTCTGTAACCAGTAGTACACAGCTATCAACATGATTTCTTGTCAGTGAAGTTCTCTACTGCCAGCTCCAAACTCCAATTTATTGGGTAAGAATTAGTAAAAAACATGTCAGCACTGTAATAGCTAATTAACAATGAATGAAGTTCTAGCATAATGAATGTCTTATTTTAATCTGTGTTGTAAAAATGTTGTATTGCTTTAAAAATGACAAGAATGTATTACATTTGTCTTCCACATTGTACACTTCAAACAAAAAATAACGGGCTTTTGAAGGTATCATAAAGCTTTACATTGCTCCAGGATTATACAGCATTCCTTGAGTATTCTAAGTCTTATTTTCAGTTCCTTTTCCATTTTTAACAATATTTATTTTTCAATCAGCAGATTAGCTTTGCTCTGAAATCACCCTAATTTGGATCAAGTTGAATTTGTTTCCTTTTGCCTTCTGTATCTTCATGAATAGTTGAAGGGCCATTGATTGTGTTTACAGGCTAAGTCTAAACCTTCTGTTAAGAAGAAACATCTGGAAAAGCAGAAACTTTTGGTAGAAACTGTTTGACTATTATTGGCAGCAAAAATTTTTTTCCAGATAAAAGGCATGGGTGTAACTTTCCATGTAAAATTATTTTCTTAACTTCTGAAACTGAAGATGGAATTATCCCACTATAGGAGTGTAAGGATCTAGGGATCTGATCCAGAATGGTACTTAAAATACATTATGTGGCACTCATCCTGATAATCCTGAAGATAACCCATCAAGACAACTTCAACAGCACTGATACATCTGACCATGGAACCCAGTGAATTTCTCCTTTTGATAGCACAGATGCTTGCCCACCAGAATTACTTGATATACTCATATTAAACAAGTCCACAATGGACAACCGAGGGGAAAGAGAGGTAAGTAGAGAAGTTGAAAATTGTTACCTATCTTTCATTATAAAAACTCACAATTTCTCATCACTCCTTGCACAAGCAAAAGTGCAACAGTTGTGTGGGCTAGCTTCTGTTCTTGAGCATTGTCAGTACTTGTTACTTATTAAGTTCTTCATCCTAGTGTTAAATAGGATTAGGAGGATTTCATTTTCTGTACTGCATTAGCTCAGAAGCAGAGTAACATTTGAGAATCAGTCCCAAATATCTTTACAAGTTTGGATTTTTCATCACAAAATATTATGTCTTTCTCATTAGATTTTATTGCAATAGCCCTACAATTCTGCACTCAACATATAAAACCGACATTTTCATCAGGGCAACAAATAAATTGACTATTTGCAGGCTGACCAGCTAGTTACACTGTCATTTATCTCTCTGAAGTTAGTCCTTGCCTGAACCTAAATTTGCCAATTATTTTTTGTTGCTTTTAACTAAGTTCTGCACTGCATCGCGGTGAAACAACTGCACTGTGCTGGTAACCTTATGGCCAGCTATTTGATTAACTTGAATATAGTTTAAAAATATACTTTTAGAGATCTTAAAGGGAAAAGGAAAGGTTTTTAATAATCAGTTTATGTTGCCTCACAGAATACACCAGCTCCTTGAGAAAAGTAAAAACTAAATTATATGAATGAATTCCTCAAATCTCACAAGGCTAATAGTCAGCTTTCGGAATAAGTAATAGTTCCCTCTCACACTAAAGGTACTTTGAATAGTTATTCTCCCAGCTGATAGTGCTAAATAAGTGGGGGTTTTAAAATTCTGCTTTTATTTTTTTCAAGTGAAAGTTCATTTTACAAAGCCATGTAATAGGCACTTTACATAAACCCCAAGTCTAATCCAAACATTAGTTCAGACACCTTCACAGCTCAGACTTTAATGCTGGTTTAATTGATTTTTAGTTAGACAGCAGTCCTTAGAGAACTCTCTACTTACACATTGCAGTAGTTTGTATTACTTTTTTTGTAGTTTCAACCTCCATTTTAGGTGCAAACAACACTTTAATTAATTGGATTTCAGTAAGCAGAAATGTGAGAAAGAGAAAATCCAATGTATTCAGTTCGATTAGACAACTTGTCACTTGTATATACATATTTTCCACAGGCTTTATGATAGAAATATCACCTCAAGTATTAGATGAACCTGTAATTCAAGTGAATTTTTGAAGGACCAGAGTTTATTTGGGGAAAAGAAAGAATGACTATTTGTGTGTTTTCTTTTTTATTTGGTTGTTCCTGTGTAGATCAGGGAGCTGGAAAGTGTAAGGAAGGGAAGGCTAGAATTAAAATAAGTTTTATTTTTTAAAAGTAGTCTTTGAATTGGGAGTCACATGTTTATTGTATTGAAAGCATCCATAACTTAGGAATCTATAGATAAGCACACATTTAATTTTCAGAAAGAAGTCAGCTTATGAACAGCTAGTAATTTCTGCAGTATTGCTGTATTTTGAATCAATATCACTTGATTTTCCAAGGACATACCTATTTCATAAAGGGACAAATATAAGGTATTAAAAAACTGTCTGGGAAACCTCTAAATTCTGTGTCAAATTGGAATTTCTTTACTTAAACATGTTGATTAATGATTGTCTTAGTAACCTTCATAGTCTCAATAGGGCTTGCCAGTGAATGTATTAAGAAATAGCACAATTTTTGTTTCACTATAAAAGTCTAAATACATCAAACACAGATCAATTAGGGAAAAACAAACTGAGAATTTGGCAATACTTCTTATAGGCAACCTCTTATGCTTGCTTTCATTTTTCTTTCCTGTTTTAAAAATTTTCAAGAAATCATACCTGCCTTTGGGAAATGAACAATGACATATTGCCTGACCCCCCACCCCCCTCCCTGAAGCTTTAATTGAAGGGTCAAGATATTTTTATAATCAAAATGTAAGTATCTTTGTAAACCTTCCTAAGTTTTTTTTCTGTAACACGGAAGTCTGTCTGTAGTACTGTTGGCTGTTGGGTTGATATTGGCTGGCTGCCTGGTGCCCACCCAACCACTCTCAGTCCCCTTTCTCAACAGGACAGGAGAAAACAAGATGGAAAGCCTCCCATGTCAGGGTAAGGACAATTACCATCACTAGCAGAACAGACTCATCACACAGGTGAAATCAATATCTAAATTACTGCCAACTAAAGTAGATTTGGATGGTGAGAAACAATGACAAGAATTTAAACATCTTTCTCCTGTTTCCCCTTTTCCCTGGCTCAACTTTACTCCTTTACTCCCGACTCCTTGACTGTTGCCCTGAGAGGTGTAAAGGGACGGGGAATAGGGGCTGTGATCAGCCCAGAACAGCTCATCTTTGTCACTCCTTCCTCATGACACTTTTCCCTTGTTGCACCATGGAGTCCCTTCTACAGGCTGGAGTCCCTCAGGATAAACCTTCCCCGCCATGGAATCCTCTCCAGGAGCTGCAGGGGAATCTCTGCTCAGAGCCTGGTGCACCTCCTCTCCTCTTTCTTCTTTGATCTTGGGGTTCACGGATCTGATTCCCATACTCTTCCTCACCACTGTGCAGAATTTTGCCCTTTCTTAGATACCCTTCCCCTCAGGAACCACCACGGTGGGTGGCCGTGGGGCTGAACCATGCTCTGTGGTGGGTGGGTTGGAGCTGGCTGGAAGTGGCTGTGTCCAGCATGGGGCAGCCCTGGGCTCTCCTCACAGAGGCCACCCTGCAGCCCCCCTTGCTAGTACCTAACCATGGGCAATCAGTAGATTAGTAAATAACCTCTTATATCTGTTAAGATCTTCACAACTAAAAAAAAAAAGAGAAAAGACAAAGAAAAATGATGAAAGGATTTGAGAGAAGCTTAAGTGATAAATGCAGATTTTGAAGAGAACAGATAAATATAAAATATGGGGTGGGGGTTTGAGAGAGAGAAGCCGTCAATGGTAAGACTTGAGGGACATGAATATACACAAACTGCTCCAATGTGTTAGACACATCGTGAACTCTGCAGACGATGGAAATATAAGAAGAGAACAAGAGGAGATTAAGAGGAAAAATGAAATATAAAGTGGGAAGTGCCTTTCTAAGTGAAGTCACAATTCAGGAAGGGATGGGAGACGCTTGAGAACAGTTTGAAACTACAGAAATGGGTGAAGCTCTGTGCATCATAGGACATGAGGGAACTTGCTCTGCAAAGCTGAGAAAATCAAAGCTGAGACATCAGGGCAGGTGGGAAGGAACAGGCAGAAACAGGAACATAAAAGAAAGGTTATGAAAATTCTGAGGAAGATGATCCCAGAATGAACCCCTCTCCTCTCCCCCCAAAAATGCCTGAGCAAAGATTTTACCCTTTAGAGGGAGAAAAATTGGATTGAGTTAGATGTAAAACACAGGAGGAGACCAAAAACACAGGCACTGCTTCACTGTTGGCCTGCATATGTCATATGATCTGTTCAGGAGGAGCGTTTTGGCCCTAAAATCTATGAATCTTCACAAGAGGTGTAACTTGATGACAAAAATAAATGTCTCTCTTCGATTGTTAACAGCCTTTTTAAACATTAGGTTGTTTCTTAACATTTGGTAAAACAATTGTCCTATTTTTAATAGAACAGATATTATATGTAATTCCATCTAGAAAGAAAACAATATAGATACCTGCAACCTTAACAAACAGAAAAGGTCATTTAGCTCTCTGCAGCATTACATCTGGAAATCTTTGAAGCAAAGTGAAAAACTAAATACCACACAAAATCTTCTCTCAAAGAGAATAAACAAGACCTGTCTAGTCTCTAGATGTCGAAACATTTTTTTTCTGTTACGTTACACAATTGATACAGAATCTCATTTGCCTGTTTCAGAAGTTTACTAAAACTCTTCTCATTAACTCTACAATTGTCTGCTTCTTTGTCCTTTCATTTGATTCTAAAGATAATGATTTTCATAGGTTTTCTGCATTTCCAACAAAAAAAAATAAAAATCAGTAGATTTTCAGGCAAAGGTAGCCCTATGTGCTGGGAAATTTGACATAAACTGAAGTAAACATAAGGAGGAGCATAGAAAAGTGGCCATGTGTATGTAATATTGGCACGGGGTTAATAGAAACCCTGAATGTCTGAAAAAAAAAGAAAAAAAAAGATGACTGGATGGCTATTATTTTTGTTCTTTTAATTTGTTGCTTTTCTTCCTGTTTACCACTTACTTCTAATTTTTAAATGAAACACACTGACAAGGAATTCTTGGGTCTTTCTGGCTTTCCTCTTTGTTTGCTGGGGGAGGTGGTGATTTTTTTCCCTCTACCCTTTACTATCCCTTTATATTCACTTTGTTTTGGCTATGCTTAACAGAGAGAACTTCTAAACTCCAAAGAGTGTGTTAAAATACTCGCGTTCACATATAGAATTTTTTAGCTTGCTTGAACTCTAGCTCTATGGAAATCCCAGATAATAAAATCAGAATCGAGCCTCTGCACTGAGGGGACTCCAGTGGTACTCACAGCTCGGGTAGGAGCAATGGTGTCACCTGGAATAGCTTTGCTCATGTGCCAGTGAATCAGGCAGAGATTTACGCATTTTGTATTTAAACCGCAGTAAATTAAACAGATTGAAGTTCACCTGCCCCCTAGAACTGCAGCCTGATGCAGGACAGGTAAATACTTCTGTTTGCCCCATGACTTCTTTTGAAACTCACACAGGCAGCAAATAAAACTGCTGTGAAATTCCATTATTTCACCCCAATAAAATCTGTATTCTACAGCTGAGGGGAGATGGAAGATGTTTTTGTTCTGTTTTGTTTTATTTATTCATCAGTATTTCAGCCCTTTTGCTTCTAAGAGAACAGTAGGAAGGCTTGTGAGCTATTCAGTGTGGAAAAAGGAGTGTGTGCATTGAGAAAATATGCTGTTAATATTAGGCTATTGTCAGCCAAGGTTAGCTAAGATGTAAGATTTCATCTACAGTTTGTAGTGTTTGTTCACAGAGATGAAGATCAATTGCTTGTTGCTATATTTTAATGGATTGTTATTTTTTTCCATTTTTGCTTTCATCAAAGCCAGGAATACTTCTGGTTTCAGCTCAGCTGAAAGGTTTTAAACTCTCAAATGATCCTTGGCTGTAACTTTTCCAATTCAGTCACACTGTATTTGATGCTGGTCTCAATGACTATTCTTTTTTTGGGCAGGCATATAGTTAGGCTGGTGGTGTATCTGATGTTTTTCTTTTTCCAGAGTGTGCATATATACACATGTATGGAGATCTTGTGTCTGTGTGGGCTTAGGATGCAAGTATTCTCACAGCTGGGAGAAATATCCTCAGCTCACACTGACCTGAGTTCCTACAGATGTCTCTGAAGGCCAGATGCAGTACAAGCTTCTAGGAAATGGTAAGTTTTCAAGAGATAAGATGCTTCTGTATTTGGAGCCTTAAAGATGGTTTCCACTAGGGAGAGAGGTAGAGATCCAATGTTCCATAGTTCACTGTTCCTGTATTGCACCACATGGATGCTTTAGATCCCTGGACACTTAGTAATTAAAAAGGTAAAAAAAAAAATCTGGTTTTGATGTATAATTATCCATTGTCCTCACAGGATCCTGGTGTCAAATTTTAGGCTGACTGTGAGAAACCTTTGTCCCCTTTTCTTTAAGCTGTCTACATCCCCTTAAAAATTACTTTTTAGGGTCCATTTTCAATGGTCCCTAAATTTCAGTTCATCTCCTAAGGGTGAAAATGTAACATCAGAGATACTCATTGTATGCTAGATACTCTTTTAAGCTCAGGAATTGAATCCTTCTTCCTGATTACTGAGTGAAACTAGGTTTCCCACCATTGAACTCCACACTGAGTTTCAGGGAATCTTTACTTCGTTGAACTTTATTACATCTTTAGAGGCTAAAGCTCATCTGCAATAGTGAATCACCATAGATCTCACACAGTTGAGAATACCATGGTCTCCAAATTCTTCAGAACTATTGTGAAAATCAATTGTATAGTGAAAGTATATGGTCACCAGATGGCCTTATTTGTTTGCCGTGTAAACTGGTGTCATGACACAAAGAATAGTCTTCTGAGTTCTGGTGTACAAACACTGAGTGGACACCATATGAGCACTAGGTCCTATAGGAAGTCTTTCATGCAAAAAACTCACTTTGTTTCTTCAGTCTAATTCCTTGCATTTTCTTTTCCAGTAAGTCCAAATTTAACTTCCCTTTTGACACAGATGTCCTATGTTTTATTACTTGTTCATAGACATCTCAGATAACAAGATATAATAATTTTTATTGCTTTTCTGTTTGGATAAGCCAGATGTTATGTTATAATGAACAATTAACAATGAACATTGACACTCTTTATTAACATTTTTAGTTCTGTAACTTCTTCGAATGGAATTTGAACTTCAGGCAGGACTTCTGATGTGTTCTTCCTCCCAAGCTCCTCTACAGTGAACTTATTTTAAATATATATAATTTAGGGTTTTTTTCTGCTATAGTCTTACGCATTGTGAATGCTTCTTTTGCCTCTAGAGTTTATCTTTCTCTTTTCCTGTTCCTGATATATTTCAGAATGTTATATTGTAAATTTTTATACCTTTTTCAAATTCTTCCTCAGACATTTCTTTGATGTGCCATATTCTGGTTTTATATTTAGTCTGTTTGAGTTTGAGGTTGTATTTCCCTAATTTCGACTCAACTCTGATTTCTATAAGTATACCTACCTATGTCTATGGGCCTCCTTACCTAGCCATAAATGTTTTCTTTCTTTCCCCAACCCCCAGCCCCACTCCAGATTCTTCACTTTATTATTGGTTTAGTTGGAGTAGTAAAAATAGAGGATTAAAATAGAAGATATTGGAATGAACAAGAGCTGACATAGCACAAAACCAACACATCTGCTAGAGATCAGTAGACTGGAAGGGGATTCTTTTCATGTAACTGTGGGTATCAAAAATTAAAAAGTCTGGCTTGCTTGGTCATTTAGACTTCCTCTGTAGTTATGGAAGAGAGAGGATCATATCCAGAAGGTAATCCTTCTTACTCAAAGAGAGGTGTCTTGGAGGTACATGCTTCATTTTTAAACTAGGAACAGAGTCTAGGAGAGAGGGTTGAAATTGGGGCTTAGCAATCGCATTGCTGAAGTTAGGGGAGATGTAGGGTTATGACTCACAAGTGTCAGTCACTTCCTTGTGTCCTTGGATTGCTTCAGGCTGAGGAATGAGCTGAATATCTGATTTTCATTGAGTTAGGTAAAGTTATAGAGTGAGAAAATACAGTCTTTTCTACATGGTCTCTTAATTTTCAGAAGACACACCTCCTTTAAAATAGGTCATTTTCATGCTTCAGTTTTGTGAAATTATTTACTTTTTAAATCAGTCTGCAGGTCTAGTTTCACTGCACATCTCCTCGTGAAAAATCCTTTGGCTGTTGCCACAAATGGGAACAATGCAATTCAGACACCTTGCTAAGAAAAATGGGTACCATTTCTGTCAGCTGTCAAGACCTTATATCATGAATAAATCCTGAGGAGGAAAGTTTCCTTTCCATGGCTGCTGCTAGGTGTCTCGGATTCTCAGTCTGAGAAGAGCTTCTGTTCTCTGGCTGCATTATGTAGTCACGTCAGCTTCATACCTACCGGTTAACAGAGAACCTGGGTACAATGAATCATTCAGCTCTCTGTACAAGGAAGGAAATACTTGGATGGCTAAAGGCAGGGTAGAGTTTCACTTAGAGCTGCATGAATTTCCCTGAAACTTTCTTGAAAAAACAGTGTAATGCTGTTTTTAGTGTGCTCTATTTGTCATTCAGAAACACAACACATTAGCAGCTTTGAACTCCCAGGCACTAAAAATATTTGTTACATAAGCAGATTGAGAGAACGACTGAATGATGCTTTCAAACTGAAAATATTCTTAAGCATCTTTCCACTGCTCCAGCTAAATAGTATGGTTCTTGTAAAGGGCAGAGCTATAGACATGGAGACAGCCAATCTATACTGAAGAGTGTAAAGAGGCAGCTGAACCAAGATAAATATTCAGACAGATCTGCAAGTTCAAGAAAGAAGATTTTATTTATTTTTTTAAATAAAACATGCCACTGAACCCAAGGATTTTTCTTTTTCTTTTATTTTCCTTTGAATTTGCAGGTATTTATGTAAGCTTTTTATTCATTCTTAAATTTTTACCATTAGTAACTTGTTTTAATGTTTGTAGCGGAATTTTCACTAGCATATAACATCAGGGAAATATATCAAGGTTTTTATTTTAATTATGCCAATCATAATAAAATATTTGAAAGAGATTTTTTTCTTAAACAAAATTCTGTGTGCAGTGTTGATGAAATACATATTCTGAAAGGGAAACTATAATTGAAATAAATCTTTGAGAAGCATTTATGAAACAACCAAATGAAGTGAATGTCTGTTACCTCGCTCTAAATTTAAACCAGCCTTCGTTCTGTGAAGAAAAACCCCAAACCTCTGCTAGAGAGGAAAAAACATATATGTGGCCAAATTAACCTGAATAGCTATATACCCAATAATTGCACAACAGAAAAGTCTCGGAGACCAGCAATATATGAAGTTTAAATGTAAAATCTCCAAATGCAAATGAAAGAAAAAGAAGAAAAAAGATGGTCCTAATTAGCAGCAGACATAGACATGAAATAAAGCGCAGAGGGGCACAGGATATAGGAAACTATTTCAAATATGTTAGCACTTTAAAATGTCAGACAGTTTGAGACAGTTATGGAGAATTTATTCCTTGGTTTGGAAGGCCTAACAGACATGCAATAAAATTCACAGGAGCACTACTACAACAGAGTAGAATAGCAGGAAGAGTCAAGTGTAACAGTAATATAATCCAGTACTTAGTCATTTTATAGTTCTATAAGGAGGAGGATTAATGGTGTACTTATTGTTTTTTCTTTGTATTTGCTTATATACATAACAGGTTTATGCTTATATACATACACTTTTGTTTATATATACATACAGACATACCAAATCCATACACACATGAGAAATTCCACGTATCAATGGATTTAGGAGAACTGGTCTATTAAAAATTAAATCTAATAACCCCTTTTCCTTGAACCTCTGGAGATGGGAGGTGATAAGATAATGAGGAAAAAGTGGAAACATAAATATTTTGCTGTAAGATTAGCCTGGCAATTGCAATTTTTAAATTTTCAAGAATAACAACAATAAATCTCAAAAGAAAAGCAGTCAAAATTTTAAAAAAATATGAATGCTTCACCCTGAAAATCTTGAAAAAAAGTTTTCAAAACACTGAGATGTAATTTATCTCAGAGCATCACATTGATATTTACACAAAGTCATTATCTGTAATGTAATACCTGAAGAAGACTGCAATTAGATTGGAATATAAATGTTGATAGAGATGTATGAGCAGAATGTATGTAACTATGTATTATCAGTATGTTATATGCTGCTTTAACTCACTCATCATTCTGTATATATGCTGGTCTCCAGGGTGTTGGAGATATGACTTGAGGAGGACTGAGTGTTGTTAATTTCTTTGAGAAGGCAGAATATATGTGTTCTAATGATGAGATGACACATTCAATGATATACTATCACTAAGTATCACATACTTTTTACTTCTAGTATTTTCCTTTTTTTTTTTTACCTAGGGTAAATTGAAAATATATCCCTCTTCTTCCTTTGAATTCTGGTATCTGGCAGAAGCAAACCATTTAACTTCATGACTCCAAATAGTTCAGGCACATGTGAAGACCATGATTCCCTAAAGCTCTTTCCTTATAAGCAAAACCAGTGTAATCTGTTAGCCAGTGAAGTGGAGATGGAATTTTACTTGGAAAATGTAGTCAGCTATATATTACTGTAAGAACATCTCGCTCTGTTTAGAAAAAGGGTCCCTGGAATTCTTCCATTTAGTTTTTTTCAACTCTGAAATGTGGTGAAACATTTCCTCTGGACTGTGAATCCACTTAGGAGCTTTCCTATTCCCTGGATGTTGTTGGAGAGGTCAGGTCAGCACTGCTATCTGTTCCTCCATTAGGACATGTATTGATTTGCCCTGTCCTTTATTTCTTCAGGTTGGACAGGAAGAAATCTGTCAGATGATGGCAGATCCTTTGAATTATTGCCCATCTTAAGCTGTGGAGCTCATTAATGGTGGGGTTTTTCTAAACCATCTCAGTGATCTAGGAGCATGGGTTTCTGTTGAATTTTGATAGCTCATGTGATGGTCCGTTTGAAAACAGGGGACATTTGTATACCCACAAAAACCCCTTCCAGAATTATCCTGCTGGTAGCCAAACTTGGGATAATCTAGATTTATTTTTATTGGCAAGATTATTCAGGATAATTGGAGTTCACCATATTGTCACAGCTGAAGTGGACTTTTAACCCATCTTTGCCAGGTTATATAAACTTCCTGTTGCATTTCTGCAATATGAGAAATTGTGTTGATGTATATCCAGGAATTTGTAAATTTGATCTGAGAACTTTGGAGAGTAAGTAGAGTATCTGCATGGCATGAAGAACAAGCATTATGCATTAATTTAAAAAAAAAAAAAAGTTTCTGGTTTAACAGTTCTCAACTACTTTTGTAGAAAAAACAATTTCCAGGAGGAAGGTTAATGAGTATTTTCACTGTGACAGCTGATGAGGTACAGAAAAGTCAAAAAGGGTTCATGCCTCATGCTCTGAGCAGCAACTTTGGAGACTGGGTGAAAACCTCATTGTTTCAATTATGATATTTTCACTCCACATCCTCACTGAGCACAGACTGAGGAGTCATGCACCTCAGTGCTTGTTTATTAGTCTTTATTCTCACAATATTTATTGCATCTGAAACACCCTCAATTTCCATTTCTCTTCATCTGAAATTACCTTTGTTTACATTTCATGGGATTGAATAGCACAGGGACATGGAAACAGAAAATAATTTTGAGGCAGAGTGATGAGAATGTCAGAGATTTGGCTGCTTTGTACAAACCCTGTACATGTGCAGTATGTTTTGGGGAAAAAAATCCCACTCACTGTTCAGATTATAGCTCTGTAATTAATAAAATGGATAAAATTAGTGTTGAGTTTAATGATGCAAGGTTTAAATCCACAAGCATAATTTTGAGTCCATGTACATCAAAAAGGCACTTCTCAGCTTGTTGGACTGCACTGATTGAGGTCACTTTGTTCTTTTAATCAGAATTTCAGTATGCTTCTAGTAAAACATATTTTAATATGAAAAGCTGGCTAGCATCCCATCATCTAACAAGAATCTGAACCTGGATGTGTCTTTATTCCCAGGTAATTAAAACACAAGTCTTTCTTTACTCCTTCTGTGGGAATGCATATTAAGTATGCATGTTAGGCATTGTACACAACCTTCTGTCCCTTTTGTAGATATCTGCCCTATAGTGATTGAAATCAATGCAGTTCACATATGGTGCAGCCACAGCTCCCAAGCTGCAATGAGTTCCTCTGGCTATAGGGGTAAGTGGGCTGCAGGATTAGGTACAACACCGGGGACCCTGCCCAATATCCACCATAACGCAGAGTAGAGAATAAGACCAGGCAGCACTGTTGCCTAAAACTGACTTGTGGATTTCTTTCCGCTCTGCAAGTCCTCCAGCTCACAGCACAACAGAAATCTGATGCATCATTCACGAGTGCATTACTCTGGCTTTTTAGGGCATTTACAACTGGAAAAACTCTTCTATCTGTCCTTATCCTTCCTCCAATATCTTGCCTGGTTAGAGGATTGGATCTTCGGGCAAGGAACTCTCCTGAAGGATCTGAACAAATCTATTCCCAAAGGAAGCAAGCAGAGACAAATTTTGCCCTGAGGACAGTCCTTTTGATAATCACAAAACTAGTGACAAGAAATTCTGGGACCTCTTTGCTAGGCAATGTGACTCTGGTACTGCATTCTTGATGACAGACGAATAATATTCCTAAGGGAAAAGAAAGCCAAAGAAAAATTGAGTAAAGTATGATTGAGGAAAAGAAGAGGGGAAAAAAAAGTGGCCATTTTGATTAACTAAAGATTTCTCCTCTCCTCCTCCTCCTGTTAATCTATGCATTTGGACTCCTTCGATTTGTCAGGCGACATAAGTAGGAAAGTGATCCTGCGTTATAAAAAACATTTAAATGGAAGTTAATGAGTTGGAAATGATCAGTTACCTTCAGCAGAATTTTTTCCAAGTTTTCATTTTTACCAGTAAAAACGCTGCAAAGCAGGATTAATTAGCCTAGAGACAGCTCTGCTAAAGCAGATTTACAGGGCACTGACCTAGTCTGGGGTCTCTGCACAATACTGCTTCAAGCTGGGTACATAAACCTCACATCCAGCTCCATCTCAGTCACCTCCATCACAGTGCCTTACAGCACAAGAGTGTGTATACATTTGTCCTCCAGCCCTGCCATCATGGTCCTTCAGTAATGTAGCAAAAAAATCACCTAAGCCTGCAGGCAAATCCTGTTGATGCCCTGGGTGAAGAGCAGAAGACACATCCAGATTTCACAGATGCTACCTTGAATCAGGTTCTCAGAGGCAAGTACCCCTCTGGTGATGGGAGCTTAATGGTGGTGGTTTTAATGTATCATGAAAGAAAGCAAGCATGTTCAGCACCCACAAATGCAGGAAGAAGCCTGGTCAGAGCACTGGGCCTTGCTTTGAAAGGATGCATTGTCCGTGTCCTAAACAACTCCTTTCTCAGCACCTTCTGCTATTGCTGGCATGAGCATCAAGGAACCCTTGCATTATGGAGGTGCAAAGAACCTTTCTGTTTCTGTTCCTACAGATGTATGTCTCTGTAAGACCGGTTTCACATAAGCCTAGGATTTTACAGGTCTGATCTGAGCCCAACACTGCAAACATTATACAGGCAGATCTCCATGGAAGTCCAGTAACAGGCTACTGGATGAAACAGTTTCCACTTGCAGGCTGGTATAACCGTGGAGCAGGTGTGAATGCAGATATTGTATTCACCAGAATGAGGAATATGCAAGGCTTTTTAAAAATAAAAATAATTTAAAAATTCATATATGACACATAGTCCTTTTGAGACATTTTCTCTGCAGATTCTGTAATGCATTTAACCAGACTGGAAAAACAGAATAAAATAAACAAACAAGTAATGAGAAAAACAAAAACCTACTGTAGATTACAGCAACCTGTAGGATTAAAGGGGTGGTCTCCCCTTTAATCACACTGCCCACTTCAACCTGCTTGCTCAGTGTCTGCCAGGAAACTGTTTAAAGTTCCTGTGGCTTGAGAAATGGCCAATCTTTACAAAGAAGGAGATTTTTATCTGACCAGCCAAGATCTTAGAATGTCAATACTTGGCTCTGACTAATAAATAAATAAACAAATATGCACACACACACATCATCTAGGATAGCAGTCTATTGCTGTGTAGCTATATTTAAGCCATAAGAGACTGAAATCCTGTTTTGTTTAAAAAAAATGGAATTTTATTTCTCAGACATGGCCATTTCCAATGATCTATTAAATTAAAGTTTTCTATAAATTACTGTCATACTGCAAAAAGATTGAACTGTTGTATTTAATTATGGTAAAACTCAATAAGAAATATTAAGGAAAAGAAGAAAAATTAGTAAAAAGATCTCAGTGCATCTTCAGCCTTTCATCTTTCTCTTGATATTACAAATCCAACAGACAGTAGCAAAGGGTTACGGTCAAAATTATGTGTCCCCATCCACTTCCTAAATGACTTACGTTCTAGCTACAACTCTTATCCTACTAGATACCTATGGTTGAACTCTTCTGGCCTGTATTGAGGCATCTCCAGGTGTAGTCTGCTTTTATAGAAAGTAAACTAGGATATGACTGTTCAGATCTGTTTCAGTAGCATTCTTATTATGTAATTGTACTCCTGGATGTAGTATCCCTTCCCTACGAAGTCTAAACAACAATGAGGTTTCACACTGAAGACTCGTACATGTAATTAAATGATCCCAGGAGACTGACTGGTCATTATGACAGCAAACGTATTTCAAGGGGAGTCGATGAAGCATTGAAATGTCCATCGAGAAGTCATCTGGGAGCAACCCAGCTTACCTGTCCAAAAGACAGGTTTTTAACCCTGTGCAAGTAGCCAGTCTTCCCATGCCCTGGAAGATCAGCAGGGCTAAGGATGAATTTTACCCTACAGCTCTTCCACCAAGCTGTGAGAAAGGTCAAAGCCTGGCCTTGCCACACTTATTTATTCAGTGATACTTTCACTTCACTAATACTCTGTAAAAGTGGGAGTTACTCACTTCAGTTTAGCTCCCACATCTAAAGAAAATTGTTCATGACAGGATGTGTGGATGGTGAAAATCTCTATTGCATGTGGAGGCAGGTAACTGAAGAATTTGAGAGACTCAGAATTTGACGGCCAGTGGAACAGAAATGATTTTCAGGTGAATTTCTGAACGTTCTGAAGCAAAACAGGTTTTAAGGGAGACACTGTAAAAGAGACACCCCAAAACTCATCACTCTATAAACAAGGAGACTAATGTAGGACCCTACGTGTCATGCTGAGCACAAATCACCACTGGCTTGAGATTTTCAGATACTCAAAGGTACTGCAAGTTGGAGAGGTATCATAGGAAAAATAACACAGTGGCTCAACATGTGCTGTTTTTCTGGATAAGCTAATCACTTCAAGCACTGTTACTTTCATTTTATTAAAAGAAGACAAAACTATACATTTTTGAACCTAATGTAAATATTTTCCTTCTGTTCCACTCCCTTTGAAAATATTTCACATATTAAATGGGAATATTTAAAAATATAAAAATAAAAGAAATCCAATCTGCAAAAGCAATGATATGTTTTCATACAACTCAGTGCTGATGGCAGAAGGGAGTAATTTTTCACTTACTCCTGCCTCACAGTTAAATCTTTTGAGGCAGCAAGTTTTCCTTAAATTAAAAGATGAAGCACACTGTAAAAGATTGCTAGCTGGCATGCCTGCTCTGTCTTTGCAGCACACTTAATCTATAGCAGAAGAGAAAATTTGCAGTCCAGTGAATGCTCCTGTATTCAAAGCTCTTCCACAGCATACAGCTACAGCAAAGCTATTTGAAAGGCAGAACTGTCTTAAGAGACCAATTTCAGAATTTTGCAGGGTTCCTGTAGGAACCAGTGAAGTTGGCTGCTCTTTTATATTTACTTCAAGATGAGAATGCACATGACTGCATCTATCTTTCAAAACCATCAGTTTTGATTTGATGTCTTTTCTTGATCTGACTTAAGTTAGCACCTTTGCATTCAGGCTTTATATAATTTTATTTTGAATTACTTTAGGTTCCATTTTTTCCTGCAGCTTTGTTTGTTTGGGGATTTTTTGGTTGGTTTTATTTAATAGGCAGCTGTTCTGCATTAATCTAAATGGAAAGGGATTATTTTCCCCCTCTTCTTTAATTAAGTTCAACTGATGTTTTCAATTTATCTTCTGCTTCAAAACAGTATCCGTGTTGTTTTAAATACCTACATTTCCCCAAAACATTAATTCCTTGTAATATGTATTTCTTTGATTCACCTGGCAGCTGTTTTTCATGCACACTTATGTAGAAGTGCTGCTTGCATTTCTGAGGCACTTATTATGGGATCTGAAAACTCGGCAGCTAATAAAACAGTCAGTTTTGGATAATGATCACTCCAGGGAGGCCATATGGGGACACTAGGGGCACTGGGGAATTTATACTTCTTATGGAATTGAAAGAAATGGAAAAGTTGGATAACCACTTATTTAACATTGCCTGTGATAAATTAGGTGACATTCTGGGAGGAGTTGACAATATTGTGACATTTCCATTGTGATAGTCAGTTTTGAAGTGAAGCACAAATGAAGGAAGAAACCAGGAGATTAGTCTCGTATGTGTTTGATATGTTTCTGACACAGGAATAAATCAGCCTGCTTTGAGGGGGGCAAGTCTGCATCAGAGAAAGCCCGTCAGTTTTCATGACCTACAAAAATACTGAAGCAGTTTTCAGCTCCTTTTGTTTTCTTCAAGCGCTCTCACCTTCATGTGTTTTTCCATGCCACTCCCAGCAGAATTATTTCCTTAGCCCAGAACTCCAAGATGCTTCTTTCTTCAGCAGGGTCTGATTCAAATCCCATTTAAGTCAATGGAAAGATTTTCATTGACTTCAGTGGCCTTTGGACCAATCCTCACATTCCTCCAAAATACTCTTTTCCTTTCATGGTGCTTACAGAAATTAGTGTCAGTTTTACATAGTCCAGAAAAAAGACAAAATGCAGGGGGCCCAACCTGCATGGAGAAGATGTCTTGGCATAGGTATAGGGCTGTTACTACTCCTCAATAGCTATGCATAGATACATTCGACTGTAAAAAAATTAATTTTAAAAAAAGAAAACACGTTGTAGTTTATCATTTATGGTTATGCTGATGAACCAGTCAAAGCAAGAGAGTCTCAAAATGTCTTTTAATGTATTCTTACCAAACCTCGTTTGTTTTTTTTAATTTTATACTCCATGGACTCTCTCTGTTTTGAACAGTGTGAATAGTCCAGCCAAATACCTACATGTACATCAGTTCATCCTTTCTCCGTAAGAGGATGCTTTATCATAGATCCAGTGATAGTACTTATGCTCCTACTGCAATCACAGGGCATTTGGGAGCTTAAAGGGTGGAGCACTACATCTAGGCATATTCAATTCCACATCCAGTCAAAGCAGAAATGGAAACCAGAGTAGGGCAGTGTAATAGTCAGCAAGTGCTAGCGACTTGCTAGGAAGAATCGCTATGCAGGTAGGCAGAATCTGAGTACAGTCCTAGGAATCAAAAAAAAACCCCCTCTGTTGGACGTTGGGCTTTATTCCTGGAGAAGCAATTTTGTAGGCTTCAGTTGGGGTCAGCCTATAAGTTTTCACAGGACTGATGATTTGGCAAGAGTTTTTGTGGAAGTGGAAACTCAAAGCACCGTCCAACCCATTCCAGGAGTGCTACAGTTTGAGCAGGAGGAGGGAGCTGAACTTTGCTTTTACTGACTTCCAAAGAAACTTCCTTATGATAAAACTGTTTTGAGACCAAGTAATAAAGCAAATATATTGATTTCTCAGGAACATTCATAAAAACCCACAAAAAATTCACAAAAAACCCAAATTAATTTTCTGGAATTCTTATCAAGGATTTAGTGATTCATGTTTAATTGTTTGACTTTTTACATTGATTCATAGCTGTGGAAAAGAAATGTTTCTGATCCGTTACTTCTTATTCTTGGAAGAGAAATATGTTCTTGTTAGATAGCTCATTTTGTATATTGTTCCCCTTATTTCTGCTTTGAAAACGGTGAGATTTTTGTTAAAGAATTTAGAAGAAACTATTAAATTCTTACCACAAACCTGTGCAGAGTGATGGCTCAAAGACAGAATCACAGGTGGTATCATTACATATACCTGGTCATAAAGGAAACGGAGTAATCTTATTAGAGATCTCTAGAAACTAGATATAAGACATCTTTGATGACTGCTAGATATTATGTTAATGAACACGCTTTACAAACAAATAATGAGTCATAAGCTTTGATGCTGAAGAAGTGAAGATTATGATGAACTTATGTAAGAATTAATTCAATTTTATCTCACGGCAGTGACTCACCTTTCTCCCACACAATATAGAGGCTTCTAACTCTGCTATCATTTTATCGTCGTACAGTACATAGCCAAGAAATTTACTACTTAAATGTTTATGCTTTATGTTTATAGAAAACAATACAAGAAGGAAATTGCTCCTAAGCAAATTTCTAAGGGCAAGGAGCCAAGAGACAACAAACCAATTCAAAAGACATTTTGAAGGGTGGTGTTTTAATTTGAAATAATTTGTTTTATGTTAAAAACCTTTCTGAATACTTCGGTGTCACACTTCATAAAACCTCTGTCTCATTTTCTACCACAAATGCTTACACATTTTTATAATAAAAACCTTAGAATATGCTGAACAGTTGGAATGAAGGGGTACATGTCAGGTTCAAGGAGTAAATAGGGAGACATATATCTAGAACAAGAGGAAACATTCTGGAGATTTTCATCTAACTTGTCTGTCACCTGCTGACATCAGAAATAGATGCTAGAGGGAGGGTAATAGTGTTTCCACTAAACACAGCATACTCCTCCCAGCCAAGATGTTAATATTTGGCTTCAAGGTGTTTGCTTCAGTGTCTGTCTTCAGTGCTGTTCTTATTTTATTTTACTTCATTAAATACCTCTTCTCCCCATAGTGTCTATAGAATTATCCTCCTCTTTAATTTTTTTTTTTTTAATACTCTGGCATTATTTCTCTCCAAGTTTTGTGAGGGATTTTTTGTATTTCTGCCTCTGTGTTATAAAAACTCTTACAAGGGCATGTAGTGACATGTTGAGGGGGTATGGGTTTAAACTGAAAGAGGGTAGATTTAGATTGGATACTAGGAAAACAAAATTCCCTATGAGGGCACAGGTTGCCCAGAGAAGCTGTGGCTGTCCCCTCCCTGGCAGTGCTCAAGGCCAGGTTGGATGGGGCTTTGGGCCACCTGGTCTAGTGGAGGGTGTTCCTGCCCATGGCAGAGGGCTTGGAACTAGATGGTCTTTGAGGTTCCTTCCAACCCAAAGCATCCTGTGATTCAATGATTCTATGTGGTGCTCAGTCTAAACCACAGTCTGCTGCTTGGCCATTGTGTTGGCTGTTTAGGATCTTGGCGCCATGGCCCCGTGCTGCAGCTGGGGAGAAACACAGCCAATGAATCAAAGACTCCTGCTACACTTTCTTCCTGCAGGTCCTTCACCCATTCCATGACCATAGACATGCCTTGTCATGAACTGAAATGGAAGGACGTTTGTCTCAGCAAATTTAACCATCAACTATACAGATGCCTATGCCTGAGCTACCCACTCAGGACTTTTTTATAATCACTGCTGAGAAACAGGTACGAAACAGGCACAATTATTATGACATATTTTAGATATCTTCAGTAGGATGAGATGACTCATACCCGAGAAATGCTTATTTTTCTCTAGTAACTGTAAAGAAAATTTAGACAACTTTGAGTTGTAGACACAAACATTATAAATACCCACATTTCACGTGAGTTTTAAGCATGGAGTCTCAGACGCTGAGGTTGGAAAAGTTGAGTCTCACTCCTGGTTCAGATGAGTGGCTCCACCAAAAGCTGAGTGATTAACTTTTCTGAAGAACAGAACCCTTGTCCTGTGGAGTAGAGGCAGCTGCTCTTCATTTTGAGGTTTTGATTGTTATGGGGTTTTTTTAATCTAAGTCTGACCATTAAATTTCATCAAAATAACTTCTACAAATAATCACTATATATCTTATTGAGATCCAGAATGCAAGTAACAGAGAGGAAATCTCTCCGAAAGAGAGATTTTCAAAATTTCCCTTTGTTCTTCTGCTTTGCACACATGAAGATGTAGCAGGGAACGTGCTGAGGATCACAGCTCTGGAGTTTAGCCATGTCTATGAGGCACCACAAAGACTGGGCAAGAGCTATATATAATGGAGTGGAATAGTGAGAGTGAAAGTCTTGCAGAGCAGGAACTCTTCCAGTTTTGAGTACTGTTTGTTTGATTATTTTCAAAAGGCATAGAATGCTTACACAGAAAACAAAGTATTTCATCTTGGTGGCTGGGAGGAATCCACCAGACTTCACCTGGCATTCATTTTGAACTTCAATTCTCCAGATGTGGATGGTTTGTTTAGAGGGAAATAAAACTTTCCTATATGCTTATACTATTCACTTCAAGATATGACTTGTAATAAAAGCGGTTAGAGATGTACATAGCACAGTTAACTGAAACGCAGCATGGCTTAGAACTCCAAGAGCTGCAAAGAGAGACTGCTAATCTTTTATACAGTATTTAGGTTAAATTCTGTCCTCATTTGAACCAGTGATAAAATCCCAGCGACTTAAGAAGTGCTAGAAGTTCAGTCCATATTACTTTGTCATTTGCTGTCAGAAAAGGCTTTGCATCACAGTCAAAAGTGAATGCAATCTAAAATCTCTGCTGTCTGATGCCCTTTGGCTTGGTGTACCACATCAGAAAGCAACCTATTTACATAACTCAGACTCAGGAGGATCTTACTAAATCACAACCCTCACAAAAGATGTTGGTAGGTAACATGATACAGACCTTTGTGAAAACATGACCATATGGAACATGGTAGCATCACTACAGGTAGAAAAGTCCATCTTTTTCTTGTGGTAGCCCTGCTCAGTTTACACAGGTGAAACACACTATAATTGTAAAACCTGGACCCAGTAGTGGGCTGACTTGCCAAAATTTAATACTCATGTGATGCATTTGTCCTTCTACATTGGTGTTCTTAATAGAGTGTTGCGGATAAGATGTGATAGCAAACAGTGGAAGGACAGTAGTTTTGAATTGATCCTTAGCTATAACTGATTCAAGTGAGCACTGTAGTTTCTTCTTCCTGAACAAAGCGAAACAGCTTAGCTTGAAACTGACATTTAAGGGAACTGTAGCTCAGCTGTGTGACTTTGTCCTGAATAGGATTAGGAGCATGCATGCCACCATTTGAGAGGTAGTTTAAACACTGACTTTTTATTGTCTCTCAAATAGCCGTTCAAGCTGAGTTGCAGTGGCTGACCTGAGTCTTCCTATGCCCCTGTCCCTGCTGCAGAGCCCAGGTTTGGGCTCTGGCCCTCAGTAGAAACGCATTCCTGGTGAGTAAGGTTCCAATTTTTACCTACGCTAGAACAACTTGTTTGTGGATTCTGAGCATGTAGGGGAAGGAGTAAATTTCTTGCCATGCAAAATTCTGTGTAGGAATCCAGTTTTAACAAAAATGATAAAAATTCTCAGACTTAAAAATGTGCTCCCTTGTTACTAGGACATGAATTGAACGGAATATGCACATCGTCTGTTTGTATTGCTGCTTAGACCAGTTACTGCAGGTGACTGAACAAGAGTATTAGAATTTGTATGGTAATTGAAGTGAATTTATTTTTCCCAAAATTTCAAAATAATAATAAAAAAGCAGCAGTCTTTAAATATTTCATTATTATAAGATTGGAGTTGGGATGGTTACTTGCAAAGCTTTCTATTAAGGCATGTTCAGAACATCATTATATATTCAGAAATTTGTGAGTCGGTATGCTGTCTGGTAATGATAAAAGAATAATTTGAGAGGACAATGTGACTTTTTTCAATTTCTTCCAGCTGTGATAAAGAATGAGTTGTTGACTACAAAATTAGCATGCAATGTTGGAATAGTTTTATAAGGGAAACATTTTTTTTGCTTTCCCTAGATCCTTGGCTTCTATTTTCTCAGATTTTCATAGTGTATTGATCAGACTCTGGACTGTTCTTTTGGGTGGCCAGTGATACAAACACCAAGAATAAAGCCAAGTCCTCAAAAGGGGCACATATCCAGCAGTATTAGCTTTAAAACAACAAGATTGAGAAGTATTCCCTTATATGCTGGGTTTTAAACACAGAGTCAAATGCTTAGTGAAGTCATAAAGAGCTGGAGATTGCAAGTTGTTGTGGTGAATAGACTGCAGCCTTTGTGAAAAACAAGATGCTTGTGTGAAGTGCATTTGTGACACAAGTTTCAAGGGGTCTTGCCAAAATCTGAAGATTTTTGCGGGGTTGAATGTATTCCAAAATATTTGTCATACTTGGTCTTGAAAAATAACTTGTCTCACTATGCTGCTTCCCTAATAGCTGCTTTATGTTGGTCTCTAGTAGGTCTTTTCCAAACAGAGCTTATGAAGTCAGAGAAGAAGAATTAGGCTGCTATGCAGAGCATGGCAAAGCAGTTGACCCGTATCTGCAGTAATGTATGGAATGGCTGAATGTGCACTGGCTGCTGTGGTGATGTAAGAAGCAGACGCCCCGCGTGACTGCTGTTGGAGCCACAAGCGGACGGGCAGTCTCGCTGAGGTGAGCGGGCCTGCTCAGCTGCCTGGCCGCAGATCAATGTGCTAATTATTCATGCACAGTGGGCTATTTGCTCAGGGAAAGGGGATACAGTTGGTAATGGATTAGTCCATCTGAAAGTTCAGCAACTTTTTTTTTTTTTAGATTACAATGCAAAATCTCTGGGTTTCATAGCATTAAATTAGAAAATTAACGTGTATGCAACCTTATGGATGTACATTAGGTTTTGGTACTGCTACAGGCATTGGTTCCGTGCAATAGCTATCATCATTAACAGATCATCACCCCAGCTAAAGAGTAGAGGTTTTGAACAAGCAACTGTCAGCCATTTAGGTATGTCTCACACTGCCTTGAGGACAGCAGGTAAAATAAATGACCTCTTGATGCCTTCCACCCTAATCCCATTTCAGAAATGAACGTATTGTGTATGTCATGTCCTGTGGCCAGGTTCTCAAGTGGTAGAGTCCTATGTAGTTGTGTTAGTGTCCTTATGCTGACTTGTGTTAAGGGCATCTGACCTGATTCTAGGAAAGTATGTCATAGGGTAGTCCACTTCTCTGTTAGAGGAGTTCAAGGCTGAAGCAGAATGATACATTTTTAACTCACTCATTGATTTTACTCACTCAAAATTACTAATTTAAGCTAAATCAACAGTCAGTTAGTTACAAGATTCATGTGTGCTATCATCACTGAAAAAAAACCTTTGTCTTGTGCTCATAAAACTAGTGCTCAGTGTTCAGTTAGGGCTGAAGAAGCTTCATATGCTAAATTAAATGGCCTCATGTATTTCAATTTACTTCCTTCTGAGGAAAAGCAGAACAAAAAAGACTGGCTAGGATCTGAAAACAAGGGCTGGACAGACTGAATTTACATGTTCAATATGTTTGGTTTCATGATCTTGGCTAATGCCTCAGAGGTGAGGCTTATACTGAAGTATTTCCTAGAAGTAACCCGTGCTTTATAAAGAAGGAGGTTATTGAGTGTGCACCTTTGCTCCATATCCTGAGAAAAGGCTCTTGGTACCCACCTATATAGATGCTCAGATGCCAGCAGCAGGTACGAGCTCTGTCTGGCTATTGCAGGACATAAAAACCAAGCAAGCCCTACCCCATGTGGCTTCCAGAGTGCTGATCCTCCAGCTCAATGCTGTCTTCTCTTCCTTTGGGCCTCAACTAATGCCTCTGCCTGGATGCTAGCTTCTGAAGCAGTCAGCCCAAAGATATTCAGCTGGTGTCTCTTCCCCCAGAGAGGAAGACACAAGGCACACACCACAGTATAGCTTACTAATTTAAGAAGATTTTTATTTCTTGCAATGGCTTTTGTGAGTCCCCTTCCTGTGTCCCAGTCTCTTTACTCATGATGGGGGCAGACAAGTCTTCAAGCCTTGATTCCCCTAGTAGATGGAGCTGTTTGGTCACCTTATTAAGACCTTAGACTTCTCATTGTCTCTACTAGTTTCTATAGTATGGCTTTCTGCTTATCTGCTGTATCTTTCCTAGAGCAAAAAGGTTAGTGAAAAAAATCCTGTTTCTGAAACACTCTTGTTCTTAGTTCTCCTGTGCAAATGCTGCCACCTCCTTCTTAATTCCACAGCTTCTGCCTCGGGGAATTTATTTTGGACTCTCCTCACCTTTTTGCCAAAGAACTTACTGTTTCCAAACAAAACAACCTCCCTTCATGACCTCTTCAGTCAGGACATTAGCTTTCTCCTGGGGAATAATGTTACTTGCTCGATAACTGGTGTCCTGCTCTGGTTCATGCTGAGTCTGCCTTCTATGCCCAGCATGCTGGCATCACCCTTTGAAGAGCAATTAAAAAGTCAGAAAGAGTTAGCAGCATTTTTGTGTTATGAAGACCTTAATGGATCAGGACAACTACTCTAAGCCATGCTACCCACACATATTGAGCCAGGGGAAACTTTAAAATGTGTGCGTTTTACTAGTGCAGTACTATGTCAGTCACAAGTACATGCCTGAGTGCTTGCATGTCTTTTTAATAGCCTTAAATAACCTAACACCCAATCCATGACTTGTTAACAACTTCCTTGGAATAATAAGGAGTGAATAAATCACTGTGCTTGGGCAATCATGCCATTAACCTTGAAAAGAATAAGAAAACAGAAGGCAGAGCAAGGGAGACAGGAAGTCCCAAAAGGCTTTGCTGCTTGAGAACGTGACACCAATATAACTTTAGGTGTGAATTTATACAGTGAAATTAAAGCAATACAGAAAGCTGCATCCTTTTTCACACCTTATTTCAGAGGAAAAGAAACCATTTATGTGCATTTACCATGAATAATTTAGCCACAGATTAAACTGAATCAAAGTTAAGCCAGCCTTA
This sequence comes from Porphyrio hochstetteri, assembly GCA_020800305.1. Classification (NCBI taxonomy): domain Eukaryota; kingdom Metazoa; phylum Chordata; class Aves; order Gruiformes; family Rallidae; genus Porphyrio; species Porphyrio hochstetteri. The sequence goes on from CM036907.1 coordinate 89,039,728, forward strand.
TTCTCAGCTAGGAAAATGAATATAGACCATTTTATGAATATAAATGCTGATTTGAGCTATATTGGTCCAGTCTTTTCTTGCCTGCAAGCATTTAGCAAAGGCAAATGTGCACAGGAGTATGCAATGGCAAAGCTGAAGGTGCAGTAATTTCTTATTTATGGACAAGTTCCTTCCTTGTTTTTCTTGGCATATCTGTAATCATCTCAGGAAAGGAGAAAAGATCAAAGGGCAAATAGTAGCATTTAGCTAAGAGACATATAGCTGGGACTACTCATGGAGAGCGGGATAGGAAGAAAACATTTCACCGATTGGGACTGAACATAGGCTGGTTCAGAATGGTCTGCAGTGGGTGGCCACACATTGGCTTTCTGCTTGCACATTCTTTCTAGGGCTAGTGACCAGGATATATGCTGCTAGCCAGTGTAGTCATCTCTCATATTCTTTTCTTTCAGGTCCCAAAAGATTATATAAGAACATGTGTAGTTTGTGGATTTTTGTCATTCTCTGAGTTATAAGACATGATGTAAATGAAGCAACTGATTCTGTTGCAGAACCCAGACGGAGGTTGGGCAAGTCAACATGGTGGCTCCTGCCATATTGTTCTTCATCCTAACACAGGAAGGGAGGGTTTTCTGGGCTCTTTCCCTCCTTCCTGGCCCTAATAAATGTTGGAGACAAGGTCCTGGATCTGGGTGCACCACCAAAGACATCAGGAACTCCTGGGGAGACCCCAGTATTAATTGTCAGGTTTCCTCAGTTATAGAATTCTGTAGGAAAATACCATCTTGGTAATTTGTCTGATCAGCTTGAGCTATTGTTTCCTGATTTTCTGTCACCACAGTTGTTGGCATCCACAATCAGTTTGTTCCAGACATGTCCTGGACACTTCTGTATTCCCTGAAGATTTTTTTTTTTTTTTTTTGCATAGTTCCCTCACTATCTCCCTGAGCACATCAAAGACTGCTCTCTTGTTTGAGGCAGGTGTTTCATGAGATTTCATTTACTACAGCAGAAATTCAGTTAAAGTTCATGGGCTTACATTAATCACTATGCTAACTAGGTCTAACTCATGGTGGCTGGTGCAGGTGGCTGCTACTGGTTAGCCACAAGGTTTCACATATATTAGATATTTATGAAGCTGTTTCTATTTTAGTTACTAGGCTTTGCGGATTTATCCAGACATGTAAACTGATATGTAAAAGGTTTCAGGGCTAATAACAATGTTCTCACTGGATTATCCTAATTTATTTTTCATCTGATGATAACTCAGTTTGAGGGGCAAACATTATGGGTTAATTGGATCAATACACATGAGGGACTCTGGCAGTCCAAAAGTTGATAATTATAATGTTTCCTAGTTTTAGGAATTATATTTCTATCAAATGCTGACAATACATAAAATTAAATTTTACGTTGCGATGTGTCTGGGGACAGAGAGAAGAAATTCTGCCTCTCTTAAACCACTGAAATGCACTGCATGCGTTTGCATAGAGGCATTCAGCTGGGCCCCCAGTGAGGCTGACTGACTGTTTTCTCTATGTGAATATGTGGAAATGGGAAGTCGCTCAGCCTCCTCTGATGTGTAACAGAAATGGAGAAAACCACAGTGAGGATTGTTTTAAATACTCAGCTGCCTTTTTCTGTAGGGAAGATATCTAGATGAATGAGTTTCTGACTCCTCTTGAGACAGGAGTTCTTAATTGCAAATGCAATTCCATGTTACACAGTTAGTCCCCTCTATTTGCATATTACAGATGACACAAAGTAAGAAGTTTGTATTTTTAATCTTTTCAGAGGAGCAAACCTGCTATTCCATCCAGCAGCAGCAGGGCATCACGTCTGCCTGAGCCAACAGACTGCACGAAAAATAAAAAGGAGGTTTCAGAATGTCAATAATCAATTATTGCATGTTATCAAGTCATCTTTGTGTTACTGGAATATTACAGTAATCTGTTAAAATATTAGGAGAAAAGTAGTATTTATACTGCCAGAAGGGCTGGACAACTGTGGAAAGCTTTGCAGGCAGCTATGTGATTTTGTGGATTTCCTGTAAACTAGTCTATCTGAAGCAAAGTGGGCTAAAATTAATAAAATAAATATTTTCTGAAATTACCCATACCTCCTGATGCCTTCCAATAATTCTGTCTGGTAAAAGCTAGCATAATGGGATAAAAAAATAAAATTTACAGAATATCATATCATTTTGTAGAAAATTTCTAAGGATTTCTATAGGCAATTACTAGCTGCTTATTGTCTTTGCATGGAGTTTGTCTTAAGTGTAAACACAGTTGAAATTACAGTAAATGCAGCTACTGTCCACAGATTCTCATTACAAGTTCATGATTTCTTAATAGCTAACGTCCTGTCCAATTTTTAGATGTGGGGAGTGATGAAAAGAACTGGAATATCACTTTAAAGACAATTTGTATTTATATTAGGTGATGAAACTCAGATCTGTTCCAATGATGTGCCATGGCTAAGTACAGTACTTAGAGATGGAACTGATAAAACAAATGAAATATTTTTCATTCACTCAACTGTATTACTCTTAGGTACGTAAATATCTTCATTCAAATCTCTGGTTCCCATCTCTGCAATTGATGATATCTCTGACAATAAGTGATCTTTGTATAGTATCACAAAGAGATTTGTACATGTTAATTTACTCCCTCTCCCAGTCTCACACGCAACAAAAACAAAATAGATCAAAATATTGTACATATAAAGTAGAGATGGGTTGGTTTGATTGGATTTGTTTGTTTGTTTTTTCTTAATTAAAATTTGGGAACAACCTCTGTACATATCACTTGTAGAAATCCCTCTGTGTTTTACTTAATTAAAAAAAAAAATGAAAAAACCACCAAATCTAACTCCTATAAACAATGAATAGTAGATTGTCATAAGGACTGAGTTAATAGACGAAGCTGTATTCAAGTATTCTTCAAGTCTGGCCTTGCTTACTGAATTATTACAATTAGACTCTTTCCTTCTGGGTGAGCATTGTGGCTAACAGCTCAGGTGCCAGGAATGAACAGGATTATAAAGTGTGAGGAGCTGCCTTGGCATGTGTGTACAGGTCTCTCATGTCTATCTTGTTTCTTTTTCAAGGATGATGCTGTAAATTAATATGTACAGTCCAGCACAGTTCATTCTATAAGGCAACTTGTTTGCTGGTATCTCTGCAAGACTGAATCGACGTAATGGGAGTATTTCATCTGGCTGTCAGGCAGGACCTGAGAATGGGAAGATGCTCAGTGGCTTCAGTGGGAGTTCAGTTTTGAAGTAAATCAAGAAACTTTGTAAATATTAGTAAGACTGTGACTCTCAGGAACTGCTCCTCTCTGGTATTCAAATATATGATGAAGGTATACGGCCAGAGGCTCAAAGGAGAAAAACCTTTCAAGCTTTCAGTCTTTGAATGGTTACAGCTTAGCATAGATACATGGAAATTAATATTTGAGGGTCCCCAGTGACTGCATCAGGCCACAGCACAAACATTTGATTGTATTTTAAATAGTTAATTATTTCCAGCCTACTACCTGTTGTTTTCTATTAGGTATTTTCTATGATAAGTAATTAAAACAGGGAGAGTGTACACACACCTGAATGGCTAGAGGCTGTTCAGATGAGATTCAAATCCATCAAACTGTTACCACATTCCATTAACGCTATGAATTTTGTTTAGTTGATGCCAGTATGGTTTTATTCATATTAAATTTCTCAAAGTTTTATTTGTCTGGTTTAAATAAAAATAAGAACTGGTCTAAGCCTTCCAAGAAAGATCCTTAAAAGTCTCAGTTTTGAAGTATGAAAAGATGAGGTAATTTACAAAGGGAAAAAAAGTGGGGGGGAGAGGCAGCAGGGAGGGGAAAGAGAGGAAAAATACAAGCACATAGCTGTTTCACGTAATTCCAGTTAAAAAAAAAAACAAAACCAAAAAAACCCAGTCTACAAACACACTACCCACTGAATTTCTAGCTTAATTTTTGAAGTTTCAAATGTGAAGGCTTGCTATGTATTTAAGCTGAATTTTTTTATTATTGATTCAGTCAACATTTTGTAAAGAGGTAGATATAGGCTTTCCCCACCCCCCAGTAAAAATTGGAAATTTGTTTCAACTGATGCATTTAGTATGTCTAATTCAATTTAAAATAATTATTTTAAATTAAAAAAATGGAAAAGTATTAAGGTATCAATTGCATCTTTTAAAATTCAATATTTTTCTCTTTTTAATACAGATATAACACTTCATTTAAATTTGATGTGTTTTATGATATCTAAACATCTTAAATATTTTCATTCTAAAAAAATGTTTTATTCAATCTAGAATTACACTTCTAATGTTTTGATCACCTGATTATTCTTGTTGCATGCATTCTTCAGAAGCAAGTTTTCTGTAATCAAGTCACTTCAGCCTGATATTACTTCCTACAGCATCATAAGCTATGGAACTCTTCCATCCTGGAACAGTGACTGGATCTCTGTCTCCATCCCAAAGCCAGGCTAACTTAGGTTTTGCAATAATAAAGGATATTTTGCCTTGGCATCACTGTCCATTTTACAGTGTCAGAGGCACTGGAGAGAGGGGTCTGTCCTGCTCTTTGAAGTGGATGACCTCTAGCATCATCATACAGCCACCGGAGAGGGAGTAAGGATCCCTCCACTCTTTGTTCAAAGGACCTCTGCAAAGTGATAATTACAATGCTCTGCTGCAGCATCTTTCTGGAGCAGTGAAACCCACTTAGACGTGTTCCTGTGTGACCTACTCCAGGTGATCCTGCTCTGGGCAGGGGGGTTGAACTAGACAATCATTTGAGGTCCCTTCCAACCCTAACATTCTCTGATTCTGTGATACAATGATTTTCAGAGCCATTAGTAGGAGCGTGAGTAAATGAAGCTTCACTGCAAATCCCAGCTACCCAGCATATTTTGGCTGTAGCACCTCCTGCCTCTGCCATGAACTTTAATTACCAGGGTGAAATTTCACACAGGCAGCAGCACATTTCCCAGGTGTTTAGTCATGAGGGTCCCTCAATAGCAGAAGTTCAGGAATGTAAGTATCAAAGGCAAGAGCATTTGAAGAGTCTTCTAATATGCTATAAAAAAATAAACTAGGTGAGTCGCCAAGACTTAATTCCTGCCCACATTTTTCCTTTAAGTTTCTTAAATAGTAAACAAAAAGACTGATCTCCATTATTTGTTTTCTCTCTATGAAATACTTTGGTGCAATCCCTGTCACTGACAGGGGAAACTTCTGCACCCTGTGCTAAAGACCTGCATTCAGCTCCTGGAACTCAACAGAGCAGTCCAACTGCTCTCCAAAGTAGTTCCCCGTCCCTCATCCCATCAGGAGACTGATACTTGTGGAAAAAGACTAAGAAACTATCTCTGCTTTGTCACACTGTGGATCTTGGAGTACAGAACAGAGGATGAAGCTCTGTCTGAAATGGGGGTTTGCGTGTTCCCGAGCATTTGCATGGGAGCTCGTGTGGTGCTGGCTGACATGGGGAGGGGAAGGAGCGCAAAAAGTTTAAGGTTGCTTTTACTGAAGAATAGAGCTGTGATCCAGACCCTAAAAAGTGCTGTCCGGAGCATACAGAAACACGGGTCTGTGAACATGGTTACACCAGCCTGCACTGCTCAGGCTAGTGCTGTTGAGGACAAAAATGGTATAAAAAAATGACAGGTGAAAGAAAACTACCAAAGTCCTAACTGAGAAAGAGGAACTACCAGACAGTCACAGAAATCAGAAGAAACCTGGAGCCTCTTTTGAGCTTTATATTGTTTTGATCATTCATTGGTTTCATTTCCTCTTACTTGAGAAAAAAAAAGAAATCCATATTAGTTTTCACTTGCCCCTCTATTCTTTTCCAGCTTCCTTCCAACTGACATCAGATTGAGCTATACGCTTCAGTGCATTGATGATCTTTTTTTTCCATTCCAAAATACTTTTTTTTTGAGTGACAAAGAAATAATTTTTTAACTTAAGTTTCCTTAAGCCTCCCCAGGTACTTGAAAAGACACTATTGGAATCACAAGCTATCAGACATACTATATAGACAACTGTATTCTTTTATTTTTCCCCTTCGGCATGTCTTTATCATTTATTTTTCCAAATTCATTGTGTAAAGTTGATTGTCAGAATGTGCTGACTAACAGCAATACCTAATGGATTCACTGTGCATGCCAGTAGTTCTAAATTTGAAATTATTTCCATCTGTCTTTTCTGGAATATGAACAGTACCTGCTTTTCTTCTCTATATACTGTAGTTCAGATTCTTGCCTGAACGGCCCAAATATACTCCTTAAGAAATTGCATGAGCAGTAAATCTTCACATTAACTTCATTGCTCATTTGAGTAAAGACTTTATGTAATTGCTCAAAAGTTATTTTCTTAGAATGAATATGAATCTTAAACAAAATACCTCAGTCCAATGTCTAGTTGTCTTCCAGTTCAAAGGTCTTATTGAGTCCATTCACTTGTTTTGGGGCCAAGAACCTCTTAATATGCTGACTGTTGACTAACACTTTAAAAATGTTCCAATAATATAGTCAAATCAACAGAGCAGTGCTCTGAATCTGCGCAGGTTTTTTTCCAGGAAGAAATTCCAGACTGATAGAAACTCAATGTTTTCCGCATGGCAGGACAAGAGATGAATGCATCAAATAGGAATTTCTTTTTGATTACTTTCTAAAATTGGAACGAACAACAACAACAACAACACAATTCTAGAAAGCAACCGCTTTTCCAAACTGCTTCTCTGCTTTAATGTAGTAAACTGGATGGTTTTTGTCTGAAATATGAGTGTTCAGTGGCAGGTTCTTTGGGTGATTTTGTGGAGATTACAGAATATCCTGCAAAGCCTTGCTTTTCACAGGGACCAGAGCAAAAGCTGGGGTCTTAGTGTGTTCCATGAAGGCACAAGTGTGTTCATGCTGCAGTTAAGTAATTATCCAACCTCTACAGCTAATCAGGTGAACCAGTTGGACATTGATCTTCCATTATCATAATTTCTCAAGGTTTTCATAACTGCACGTGACCATTAATATGTATATACAACCACAAAATAGACAGGAGGATTCTTTTTTTTTTTCCCTTTTTTTTTCCCCCTGAAACCTTTTGCTGAGGTCCTGTGTCTACTCTGCAGCCAGGATTATGATTGTAACATGGGAAGCTGTGACAAAGTTCCTATGGCAAGCTGGAGCACTACATGGGCTGGTCATATGGAATCCTATCAAGGTCTTGAGGTCTATGTGAAATTCTGGGGAATCTGAGGAAGCTGGGATAGGTTGCACTTCTGGTAATGGCTGTTTGATCCATACCTACCAGAGCACGAGGAATGTTTCAGACTCTGTATCAGAAGATACAGATATGAAGTTTATGTTTCCACATTAGGTCATAGAAGCAATGTAAGAAAATGGGAGTTAAATCAGAAACCTGTCCCCTTGAGGGAGTTAAAATAATGAAAGCACGAGCACACAATGGCTATCCTGCAGAATATGCATCCTTCTTCACCTCCAGACACAAATCTAATCTAAAGAAACACTTAACTGTATACAAGCTGGATAGAGGACATTATCAGGATCCTGATAAGCTAGGGAAGGACTTAGAAAGTTAACAGAAATGCAAATAAACCTTTCAAGTTTGTGCAAAGAGGAAAAATATTATCACTGCAGTTCTTGAGCTGTAAAAACAGCCAGCAAGGACTACAGTACGTGGGCATCTCAAGTGGTATATGCACTACATTAATTGAGGATCATGAGCTACAGAACTACTTTCCTTGCTGTCAAGTAGGGGTGCTGGTATAAATAACAGGAGAAAAGTATCACATCAGGGGACTCACTGTAGGAGGTCTTGAGCCTCCGGTCCTCCTTGAGCCTTTATAATACAGGGATATTTCCAGGGCTTGAGCATCCCCCACTAGTTTTTTTGTCTTTTGTTTGTTTGTTTGTTTTCCTTCTGTATTTTAACTGTAATCTTGATGCCTTTGGGTCTGCTATTCGCCTAAAAGAGATACTTATTAGATTTGATTCTGCTGCTTCCTAAAGAAGTTTGTATGCTGGATCAGATGGGGCTATATACATTAGCATTCTGTCTCCAGCAGAGCTGCTGACAGCAGCAGCTTAAAATGGACAAGCTCCAGCATAGATAGATGAAGAAAAATCTAATTCTTACTCTGTTTGAAATACTCATCCTATTTCCTAGGACCAGGATATTATTTTTATCTTGGAAAGTGATATTTTTATCACCCTTATGTGCAGGTGTGTTTTTTTTTTTTAATGTATACATAAACATTGGCTTCCTAGACAGTATAGATTTTATTTCAATCAAAATTTATCCAGTACCTAGGTGAATCATGTTACAATCTTGACCCATACACATCCCTTAGGAATGGGCTACATGTCTACTCATCCAGTATGTCAACATTTCATTTCTAGAGTGCATTCTCAGTGCCTCAATCCTCATCTGAGAACAGATATGTCTGTATATGTGGAATACAAAAGGCATGAAAAGACACCAGGGATGGAAGTAAAGGGAAAATTTTGCTTGAAAGAATTTTGTACTAGTTCTTTGGAAGTATAGCTGAATAAAACCTACAGAAGAAAAATTGAGAAACAGCATTTTCATATTTATATTGGTTGTGTAAGTTACAGCAGCTTTAATTTTGCTGTCTACTTTCCCAAATATACACATAAAGACAAGCAATAAGTCAAATAGTAGGCTTCTGCAGCAGTATAAATGGATCTCTTTGTTACTATTGTAGGAGATCCATCCCTTATTTCAGCAAAGTAGAACAGCCCTTGACTAGTAAGCAAATACTGTGTTGAATTCAGCACCTCTGTGCCAAAAGGCTTGTCTGTCACAGATCATCTATCTGTCATACACATCATCCGGTATTTCAAATAACTTTTTGAAAGTGAGTTGACAGATCCACTTGAGACTACAATTATTTTTCCTCTCACCCTACCTCTCTCAGATGCCCTCTCTTGATTTCACCTTCTTTGTTTACATGTTGTATGGAATTGGTTGGTACCAAATCTCACTGAAACAATGGCTGCCTTGGTTCAGCTTCACCTTGGCTCCACCTTAGCTAGCGACTCACAGCTAGACCAGCACACACACTGCTCTACTTTCTTCCTCTGCTTTTCAGCACTGGAAATGCATTATTTCCTTACTGAGGGGATGCCACCTGTGAAACACTTGGACAGTATGCTCTTAAGATCCTAGGAGTGAAATTAAACAGTTAAACAAATCAAAAGTGTTTATTTAAAGCATAAATTCATTAACAGCCCCAAATATCAGGATTCTGCTATATCAGTTGCTGTCACTAAAGCACGTATTCTGCCTGTAGTAGAAGGGACTGGGAATGTGGAGAACTACAGACCATTTAAAACAGCCTTAGTGCCCTGTGTTGAAGTGCTTGCATGCCCCAAAGTGTAATTAAGAGCAGTTTCAAAGAGATTATAGTTCTACTCCATTCTCCTGGGAAACACCTAAGAGCTGCATTTCCCTGTAGCTAGCTCAAGTCTCCCCACTAGCTACTATAAATTATTTTCGTTTCTGTGCCTGGGATCAGGTCTTTGTGCTGAAAAGATGTTTAAATAAAAGTTTCTTAGGGAGCCAAAATGCATGAAGTGAAGGAAAGAATAAATGAGTTCTGGGACATAATAAGGATGCACTTCATGCCCTAAAATGTCTGTGGTAAAAAATGTGCCTAACCAGAAAAGCAGTAGGTATAAAGCACGAGAAATCAACTGGAAGTCATTTAAAATATAAAACACTTTGTCCTGTGGTTAAAAACATTTAGCACATTCTAGTGTTTTAGGACTTGGAATTCATAAGGGGAAGAAAGAGGCTCCCTCTGCTCTCTGCTCGCCAAGAGCTACTGCCTTCTGCTATCATATTCATGACGGTTTCAGAAAAGAAAGAAAAAAAACACAAACAAAAAACCCCAGATTTTTTCAAGTATTGGAAAAAAAAGGAGAAATGTTAAAAATTGTTCTAGTTTGCACAAGAATTTATTTGTCTTTTGAAGATAGAATTCTGATGAGTAAAGCTACATAGAATCATAGAATGGCATGGGTTGGAAGGGACCCCAAGGATCATAAAGCTCCAACCCCACTACCACAGGCAGAGCCACCAACCTCCAGGTCTGGATCTACACTAGGTTGCCCAGGGCCCCATCCAACCTGGCCCTGAACACCTCCAGGGATGGGGCATCCACCACCTCTCTGGGCAGCCTGTTCCAGCACCTTACCATTCTCTCTGTAAAAAACTTCCCCCTAATATCTAATCTAAACCTTCCCTTCTCCAACTTTAATCCATTCCCCCTTGTCCTGCATTGTCTACCCTTTTAAAAAGTTTATTCCCCTCCTATTTGTATGTTCCCTTCATGTACTGGAAGGCTGCAATGAGGTCCCCCTGCAGCCTTATCTTCTCCAGGCTGAACAAGCCCAGCTCCCTCAGCCTCTCTTCATAGGGGAGGTGCTCCAGCCCTCTAATCATCTTCGTGGCCCTCCTCTGAACCCGCTCCAACAGTTCCACATCCTTCTTGTATTGGTGGCCCCAGATCTGGACACAGTATCCAGATGGGGCCTCACAAGGGCAGAGTAGAGAGGGACAATCACCTCCCTGTCCCTGCTGGCCATCCCTCTTCTGATGGAGCCCAGGATACCATTGGCCTTGCGAGCTGCAAGAGCACACTGCTGGCTTATGTTAAGTTTCTCATCTACCAGAACCCCCAGGTCCTTCTCAGCAGGGCTACCCTCAAGGAGCTCTTCTCCCAGTCTGTTTATATGTCTGAGATTCTTCCGACATTACACATTGCTGTGTTGAACCTCATTAGGTTCACCCGGGCCCACCTTTCCAGCCTGTCAAGATCTGTTTGGATGGCTTCCTTTCCTTCTACGGTGTCAGCCGCACCACTTCGCTTGGTGTTGTCCACAAACTTGCAGAGGGTGCACTCAATTCCATCATCGATGTCATTGATAAAGATATTAAAGAGCACCGGTCCCAAGACAGACCCCTGGGGGACCCCGCTTGTCACCGGCCTCCACCTGGACATAGACCCATTGATCACCACCCTTTGTCTGCATTCTTTCAACCAGTTCCTTCTCCACTGGATGGTCCACCCGTTAAATCCACATGTCTCCAATTAGATATAAAGATGTGATGGGGGACCATGTCAAAGGCTTTGCACAAGTCCAGGTAGATGATATCAGTTGCCTTTCCTTTGTCCACCAATGCTGTCACTCCATCATAGCAGGTCACCAGATTGGTGAGGCACAACCTTCCCTTGGTGAAGCCGTGCTGGCTGTCTTAGATCACATGCTCATCCCTCATGAAAGGCTTATGGTGACAGATGAGTCTGCTCTGCAGGGGCACAGGGTGAGCAAGGTATTGGATGACACCTCTGTGAAAAAATAACTATTTGATTTCTATATCACATTGTTAATTGGAAACTCATTATGAAAGGTGAAATTTATAGGAGCTCGTATTGACATTTTCCTTACAGACTTCATTTTTTCACTCTTCTCTAAAACAGCTCAGGCTAATGCTTGCCAGGACAAAAGTAGCTCTGGTGAACGTCAGCCTGTGCTACCTGTGTGAGCCAGGCCCCTGTGGAGATGTCTGAGGCAGATTGCCAGCCACACGCCTGGGGACCCTACAGCCTAAGGCTGTAGACTCTCAACAGCCGTGTTTTTCAGGCTCTACTGCAAGCCCCTAAGTGTTTTCAAGCACTGCTGTAGACTCCTGTGGGGTGAATTTAAGCAAGCTCGCAGTAAGCATGCTTTCTTAGTCGTTGTTTGCAGACCTCTTAATAAAATTATTAGGTAGCTGTCACAGAGTGAAATACATTATTCCAGAATTCCATAGGTCTGCCCTGGAGTACGTGATCTCCCAAGGTAAATAAGAGGGGTTTTTTTAAAGAGAGTGCAATGAGGAAAAAATTAATTTGCTTATTAATATGGATTTACGTTAATGGTGCAGTATCCCCTTCTGATGCATCATTAAGGTTATAATTAGCATCATTGGTCTTTCTCAGCTGCTCCACTGCCCTTGCCGGCTCATTAGGTTTACCAGTTAAGACTCACACATACCCCAAAAATTCTTAGATCTGTGCCTGTCCTGCTGTGACCACTGGAGTCAGAGTAGGACCTCTCAGCAGAACTGTGCTGGACTTCTTTTCCAGCCCAATGTGTGTAGTCACTGCTCTTTTCTCCCTGTGTCCTGTGAATGCATATTGCAAGATCACATTCAGTCATGCCATTTCCTTCCTGTATCCACACTCAGGTTCTTCTTGTAAAGCTTTAGGTACTTAAACCCATTAAAATGTGCTTTCAAGTTTTCTCCTGCTTTCTCCAGCTTACAGATGCATAAAAATACCGGCTTAGCTATAAAAAGAATATGCCATGAGAAATGTTAGCACTAGGAGCTTTTTTAGAATACACATAGGTTTTTCTTCCTCTGAATCTGCACAGACTCTACAGACTTTACAACAGAAACAGGAAAAAAAGGCTTGTTGGAAATGGTAGTTGCCATGATACTGCGTCCTTCTCTTCCAAACACACTTATCTACCATTTATAAGGTTTAAGAGAGCCTCATCACAGCCTCAGTAAAAGGCCTCTCTGCTTTCTTCAATGCCAGCACTAGAAACTCTGTCCCCTTTCATGGCTTTTCTGAGGAGGTGGCCATGCCACATGGCTTGGGCTGCAGAGAGATGTCATTTCCTTGCCACAACACTTGATGTGGCTCCCAACAGTAAGTTTACCCAGCAGTTTCTGGGAAGACACATTGGAAAAGCATTTCCTAAGAGTTAGGAGTGAGATGGGTTTTTTCATGAGTGACTTGGCTTGTCTCAGGGGCAGCCAGCTACCTAATGAAATGATCATAGAATCATAGAATCATAGAATGGCATGGGTTGGAAGGAACCCTGAGGATCACTGAGTTCCAACCCCCTGCCACAGGCAGAGCCACCAACCTCCAGGCCTGGATCTACACAAGGCTGCCCAGGGCCCCATCCAACCTGGCCTTGAACACTTCCAGGGACGGGGCATCCACCACCTCTCTGGGCAGCCTGTTCCAGCACCTCACCATTCTTTCTGTAAAAAAACTTCCCCAAAAGATGGTACCAATGCAGAGTTTCACTTGGAGCAAATGCCTCACTTTCAGGCTTATCCATGAGAATACAAGCCCTCTGATTTTCAGCTGCTAGTAAAAGCCCATTTTTTAGACCCTTGAAAGCGCAAATGAGGCACCGGATGTGATGGTGACACAGAGAAAAATGGGAACTCCTTGAGGATAATCCTACATGCCAACAGCTTTGTGCACCTCAAGGTGCTTAAAACAATTTTGATAATGGGAACAGGGATCTTTTCAAAAAGAGCACCTTTACATTCATGAAAAACTTCACTGAACACATTGATACTCTATGTGAATGTAGGGATCAAGTTTCAGTATATCTAGACGAAAACTGTAGTTCCCCAGTCGTCCTTCTTCTGCAAGTGCAAGTACCACAGCTTCTTCTTACTGTTGCTCCCATACTTGGCACTCACTTTTGGGAGCCATTGTGGAGAGTTGCATCAGACAACTGATTCAGATCACAGAATCACAGAATCACAGAATCATAGGGGTTGGAAGGGACCTCGAGAGATCATCGGGTCCAACCCCCCTGCCAAAGCAGCTCCCTAGCTCATATTGCACAGATAGGCGTCCAGACGAGTCTTGAATATCTCCAGAGAAGGAGACTCCACCACCTCCCTGGGCAGCCTGTCCCAGGGCTCTGTCACCCTCACTGTGTAAAAGTTCCTCCGCATGTTGGTGCAGAACTTCCTGTGCTCCAGTTTACAGCCATTGCCCCTTGTCCTGTCTCCACAGACCACTGAAAAGCGGTTGGCCAATTCCCCCTGCATCCCATACTTAAGATATTTATAAACATTAATTACATACCCCCTTAGTCTTCTTTTCTCCAGGCTGAACAGCCCCAGCTCACTCAGCCTTTCCTCATACGGGAGCTGTTCCAGGCCCTTAATCATCTTTGTAGCCCTTCTCTGGACTCTCTCCAGGAGATCCCCATCCTTTTTATCCCAGGGAGCCCAGAACTGGACACAATACTCCAGGTGGGGCCTGACCAGGGCAGAGTAGAGGGGGAGGATCACCTCCTTCGACCTGCTGGCCACACTCTTCCTGATGCATCCCAGGATCCCATTGGCCCTCTTAGCCACCAGGGCACACTGCTGGCTCATAGCCAACCTGTCATCAACCAGGACCCCCAGGTCCTTCTCCACAGAGCTCTTCTCCAGCAGGTCAAAAAAGATAAAAATTATCCTAAGAAAGATAGCTCATATCAGCCTTTTCTGAGGCTGCAGTGACATGAGGAAGATGAAGAATAAACTGCTGGGGTGAGTGGACAGGACAAATCCTTTTAGAGGCAGTTCTGGTTTATGCTGGAGAGATGTGTGTGTGGAACGAGAGCTCCAGCACCAGGGACACATCACCACATCTGCAGTAGTCTGAGGAGCATCCCAACAGGGGGAATGGCTGGAATATGCTGCAGGTCCCTTCTAGTTCATGCATTTGCACTCCTTTCTCATGGAAACAGAGACAAGCAGAATGTGAAGATGCATTCGCAGGTCTAACTCTGAGATGGGATCAAAATACATCCCATGCTGCATGATGAGACCTGGAAGCTCCTGGTTTCTCTGTTTTGTGGAGCTTTTTGCAAGTTTTGGCTACTTTAGTTACTCTGGAAATTATCCGTACAAGACTGGATTTAGTTATTGGGGAAACCAAAAAGGGTTAAATAAAATCTTGCCTCTTAATCAATTATTTTTAATTAACCTATCAGACATAGTATCAAAATATGAAGAAATACATCAACAGGCATACATCTTTGTCATACTCAGACTCAGTGCATTGGACATTTGTGAAAAAGATTTTACATCCCAGGCACCTGCAGGCAATGGCTAAAACCTCCTGGCTCATACACAAAGCTTTCATTATCATGTCTATATTCTTCATAGTTAGAGAAATCCCTATGTTCCTGAGCTCCGAGAAAACTTTGTAGTATTGGTTAAGTTAATATGCTCTAGGGAGGGCTGATAATGAATTTCCACCTTTCTCTATATTAAGACCCTCTGTGGTGGATTCACTGGCAGAGGGGTGAAGAGGTACAACCTGGTGAAGCATGCATGGTCCTGTGCCCCGCGGTCCATTTGTGGCTTCCTGACTGCACAACCCTGCCATTCAGACCAGGTTTGTATCTGCCCTTTGGGCAAGCCAGAGATCATAATTTATAGGTTGCCTTAATTAGCGCTTGGCTGTCAGAAGAGCCCATCAAGTACATGTACATCCTCAGGGCACTGTTGGCCAGCTGTGCTAATCTAAGGTCTGCAGGAGACACATCTTTGCCAGGGGGGAGGTGGCACTTGTGGTGGCCACTTGCAGCTTTCTCCTGCCTTTGTGTGACAGGGGCAGTGACAAGGTGTGAGGTCTCTTCTCTGGGAGAAAAACCCTTCCCTTCATGCTTCTTCACCCATGCTGGCAAACAGGACAAGGGGCAAAGTGTGGCTCTTGTTCAATTTGGACAGAAAAATATTTTAAGAAACATGCTGGCCGGCTCCTACTCACAAACAGGAATGGGTGCTTGTCTGTGCCATCATTTCTAAAAAGAGTCCCAGGGCATATTCAAGCTGCAGTGCAGAATAAATACAAATTTATGAAGAGCCTTAACAGTGGCTTGCCTGTGGATGTACTGGGAACCAGCAGCAGTGTAAATGACTGATCCCTTCAGGTCTGTCTGGCTTTGAATGCTGTCCACAAGTGAATTGTGTCTTTCATAGGAAAGTTCTCATTAAATCAAAATGATCACAGAACCCCAAATAGCCATATTACTGCAGTGCTTCGAAGCCCAGAATCACTGCAGTCCCTTTTCACTCTTGAATTTTCACAACTTTTGGTGTAAAAGGTAAATAAAATACCTAATTAACCCTTAGGCTGCAAAACTGGCTTTTTATCATTTCCATCCTGGCTGGCCTGTCGCACAAGGGCACTTGGACAGCCCGCCTGGTACCTCTCCCCCTCTCTCCTCCAGACCCAGTGCTACTGCCTCCAAATCAGCTATGGTGGTACTGCCACAGATTGCCACCCAGACAGAGCCCGGAGGGTGGCACTAATTTCTCTCACTATCTAACAAGTCCAATGGAACTGCTTTCTTCGTGTGTCCTCCTGTCTCTTAACAGTGATTTGCAATGCTGGGCTGCTGCTTGAAGAGGTGGAAGCAGTTAAAGAGCACCTCACAGTCTAATCTTCCAGATGTGCTGCAGCCTTTGGAAACTCTGCTTCATGCTGTTTTCTGTGACACCAGAGCTGTGTATTGTGTCACCGCATGACAGAAGACAGTCCCTCCTTTTAGTGATCTTGCACCCTATTTACTGTGCTAGTCTTGTAAGTGACTAGTTTCTCAAATGTCTTTACAAAATGCCTTTGAACCCATCGAGCTTTTCTTTTTAAGACCTTCATTGGGAAAAACAAGGAACAGCCCCCTGCCACTCTTCCCTAACAAAAAAAAAAAAACAAAAAGGAAAGATGCAAAGTCCATAGAGCACAGACACAAAAATAAGGCTTAAACCTTGTCCATGCCATGGAGGAAGTATGTTTCTTATCCCCCCTTAGGAATAGCTCTATATTTAGGAAGAGTATACTGGGTTTATTTAGTTACCATTGGAGTACAAATTCATAGCCCCACTCTCCTCTCCTCTTCCCTCAAAAACAAATTCTAATAAATAGACTGAGAAAGCACTCTGTCTTCATGCCAGGTGGTTATTTACTCAGCAGGAGTTATTGGAGCTCCAGATGATGGAGCCCCCACATTCGGGACGATGGTTTGCTCTGGTAACAGCACTGCAGCTTCTCACTTTGTCAGTGATTTGCTCCCACCCGCATGTTACATTCTGGCAAAGCCTCACACAGGAGTGCTTGTGCTCATTTGGAGCTACCCATGCTGCTTGAGTTCTGTGAGTAAAAAATCAATAGAAACCAGGCTGAGATTGATCTGAAAGTGTCCCTGAAAAAAAAAGACACCCTAATTTAATTGACTTTAAGAATTGCACTTTCAGTTAAAGTCCTTGGGTAAATCAAAAATTTAGTGAGCGAGACCAGAAAGAATTAGGCAACCAAGTTCTCAAATCCTTACTCATAAATTCCCAACAAACACAATGAAAACTTTCATCAGGTAGATATTAAAGTCTGTTCTGTTAGGGCCTTCTATCAATGCACAGTGATCATAGTCCAAACCTCTGAGAGTGGGGGGAAGATGTATGCGTGTGACAGGCAATGTAGTTACATCTGTTCAGCTGGCAACAGTGCATGGGAATGGACTTGGGATGCCACTTAGGATGTGTAAATGTCAAGGAGATTCCAGCAGCAAATTTGGGTGGCAGGGAGAGAAAGAACAGCAATGCAGGGGTATGGATTGATCCCAGGAAGGAAGGTAGGCTGTGGAGAGGCCATTACGAGAGTCTGGGTGATGGAGGGATGGATGGAGGTTGGTGAAATTCCGTGAGATTAAGTGCAACTGATGAAGAATTTAATATTGTGTGTGACTTTGAGAAAAGTATAGGGATCTCTGTCCTTCTCCCTTGTTCCCAGTACAGCCTGCAAATTCACACTAAGAAATAGATGTGGGTTTGAAACTATTCACCATCCCCCCTCCCCAACGGACATATCTCATAGATAAATTTGGGCTCCAAGATCCAGATTCTTTGGACCTATGAGGGGCTAAAATAATCAGTTTGATAACAAAATGTATATAGAACAGTTAAGAACTGTGATCTCCAAAGGACATTTACAGTGCAATGTTTTCCTATGTTGAGATAGTGTATAAAATAATATCTCTCTGGCATTGGATAGCTGCTGGAGAGTTTAGGTATTTTGCAACCAAACCTACTTGCCAATTTTACTTTTTTTTAATTATTATTATTCATCTTCTATAAGCAGGGCAAGAATAATTCATTTTTTACTGTATCTTGTTTCCTGGCCTGGCACCTGACAATGCTTTGTTCTAAGAGCAAATGAAGATGTATATGAAAGGAAGTGTTTGTGTTTGTATGTACAGTGTGATGAACAGGTTGGAGAGACAAAAAGAGAATGGACATGGTATTCTTCCAAATGCTATTTCATGCAAAGAGAATTTGAGATTCTCCCAATTTTCCTTTTGAAAAATATATCTAAACTTGGGTTTCTTTGGGGTAAACGTGGACATTAGCCTCAAAATAACCCTGTTAATCCAGAAACAGCTCCCCCCCCCTTTTTTATATTAACTAAGAGTTGGATCTTATTTTTAATTTCTAATGATAAGAAGTCTTGTCCTGGAAACCTGTTATTTAATTTTGACTTACAAGCATCTGGGGATTTGACATTCATTGTTTTTCCAAGGCACTTCTAGGAAATATTAAGCATTTTGTTTTGTAACCTTAGACACACATCCATAAATCAAAAGTTTGTACTGCTGAAGATCTGTGAAAAATAGGGTCATGAGTAAATCTGGAATGCATCAGATATGGACATATGTTCTATTTGTTCCATAATATTCTTATTTGCATGTGTTAAAGATTTGTTTATAGTATTTTTATTCATAATTTAATATTAAGAATAAGTCATGATAGGGCACGTAGCTTGAGCTTGTTAGAGCTTCTCAGAAACTAGAATTCTTATTTCATAGGAATTTTCAAAATGAAAAAAAAGAAGAGAAAAAAGCCTTATTTAAAAAGAGTAAGTTCTTGATTACTCTATCTCGCTCAGCCCCATTAAAAGCAAACAAAAGATTTCTTCACTTTCAAAAAGTCAAACACTGTTTTAGTTCCATGTTTACATACAGTTCTTAAGCTTGAGACCTTTGCAGCAATGGCATTTCATTGAACAGAAAGCAGGCAGCTCTGAGGTCTGGAAGTCATCATCCCAGGATGGGGAGCATGGCCAGCAGACTCCAAGGCTGGCAGCTCACTCTCAGCCTACCGAATAGATTGCTAGGGAGGTAGACATCCTGGTATCAGTGGCAACCTGGGTACCACACCATCCTTCAGCTGTCCATAACCTTCCTGATGGTTGCATCCTACTTGATGCGTTTCAGGGAGGGGCAGGTATGTTCTGCCCTCCCACATCCCAATAGGATGAACATCCTCTTTCCAAATTCCCTAAGGTTTACAAAGAGTAAAGCTAGATACAAGCAAAGCTAGATACCTGCATGACAACATACCTTCTCAGAGGGAAATAACAGACTGAGTATTGAAACCGTTCAACTAATATAGTTCAAAGAAATATATTTTTTCAAAGACCTTGTCCCTGTGTTTCAGTATTTAAAGGATGTCAACCTCTGCAGAGAAGATGACAAGTCTCTTTTTACAGGGAGGCACATGAAAAAGACAAGGGATAATGGATGAAAGTTACTCATGGGGATATTCTAATTGTACAATGACAACAATCATCCATTGGAACAAACTCCCCAGGGAAGTGGTGGATTCCCCAACACAGGAAAAAGTTTTAAGATTCACGTGGGCTGGGTGCTGGGACATGGCCATGCTTTTTGCCAAGAAAGTTTGGACCAGATGATTCTTGAGGTCCCTTCCAACCTGGTATTCCATGAATATTGTTACTTTGTCACAGGGAAGAGACTAACACCTTTCTGTTTCCTAGCAGGCAGGGAAGGTGTCTAGGTATTTTGAAAATCTCAATGGTGATCTAGTGGAGAAACTACTAGCCTGTAGAAAATCTGTTAATTTCTTCTGGCAGTGCACTGTGAACAAATAACCAAGTTGTACATTTATTCTCCATTTGCTTCTCTAAATAACTTCTTCCACAACTGATGGCAATAAGATTCATAAAGGATGAAACTTGTATTCTATGTCATTGCCTTTTGTTTCTCCTTTAGACTTCATTTATGACGTAAATAATTTTGCAGTTATGAGTTCCCTCCTGTTCAGATGTAATCTGCAAGGCAAAAGGAGAAACTCAAATGGTCTGAGCTAAATGAACTTCTTCAACACATACTGCCGTTTCTGAGGAGTATCACTTATCAGTGCAGAGTTTTATATCACTGCTGCATGTAAATAAAAGAAGTAAATAGCTAAATCAAGCAAAGTACTTCAAACAAAACTCTAATTAAAAATTATGGAGATTGACAATAAAAATTGTGAGAAAGCTGTGTCTCTTTTCAGAACTGATTACAGAGAGAAGAAAGCCTCTTTGCAAAACCATTCCCACAAAGTAAAATACTCTTTCAAAGAGCATTGTTTAAGTGTTACTAACCATTAGCAAACTGTAAGCATCAAACTCGTTTTGATATATGCCTGATCCCAGTGCCAGGTTTCCCATGTGCTAATTCTGCTGAGAGCCATCCTTCTCTCTGAGGTCCATGGTAGGAAATGCAGTCAGTATGTTAGTGTAGCTCTGGGTAGAGACTGTTGATTGTGTCAATTGTTAGTTAATCTCTTGGCTGAGTTGGCATTTGTTGAGCACAGCATTTTTAGGAAGTCCTCTGAGATGACCACAGTTTTTTGTTATTGTTAGCTAGCCCCTCAGGCTGATCTCAGGTTTTGGAGTGATTTGTCATCTGATGTCTCACTGTCAGAACTGTTTATATTTTAGCTTATCTGATCAATTAATTTGAACTTTACTCTTTTTTTTTTTGGCTGAAGACTTAATGAGGCTTATAGTTTGACTTTACCATATATGTATATATAGACACATAAGTATGTTATCATCTGGTAGAAAAAGCTTTAACTGAAGATGCAGTAAAGTATTTTCAGGGGTAAAGAGTGTGGTCCAGTTGCATTCTAGCCACCCATGCTTAATAAAAACATACATTGATAAAGACAACATATTGAGGACGGTTGCAAGGGGAAGGGTGGGAGGAATATGGAAACCTGAGATGGAGCCAGTGCAAGAAAGAGTTAAAGGTGTAATTGCTGTGTAGTCAGCTGTATGCCAAAAACCCTGCCAAAAGCCTGCCAGTGGAAGGAATGCCTGTTCTGAATGACTACAGCAGTAATAAGAGTAAGAAAGTTGGTTGTGTGGGTGACCAGCCAATGCAGCACAAAAATGCTCACTGCCTGAATGGACAGGAGGCTGCAGTTGGTGTTAGCACAGTACAGTATAAAAGGTCGCACACACTTTTTTGAAATGGAGAGCATTTTCCCTTTTGAAAAGGAGGGAATGACAAGACTAACCAGGTCTCTTTTTGTGTCTCCAAGCCAAAAAAAGAACAAAGACATGAGCTCATGCTACAGACATATTTTTTTTAACTTGTGTTTCAGGTAATCCAGCAGTGATTTTCTGACCAGAAGGAGAGATAACATCTCCTGGACTCCTGGGGAAAAGCAAAGCACTAGAAATGGAGTAGATCTGGGGGGGTTTGGGAACTGGCCTGAGACTCTTCTGCTTTGCATTTTTTCCCCACTTTGTTCAGCAGGGTATATCCAAGACACCTTATGTGTTGCCTATGACTGATACCCAAAAAGGTCTTAAGGAGAACTATCCAAACGGTCTCTTTTGCTGTGTGTTACTGTCTGAGCAACGTAACCATGGCACGTGGAAGCTAATGACTCACAGGCATAAGTCATACATATGTAAGTGTTCTCAGAAGTACGTAGAAACCCATGTGCCTGAATTAGTGTGTATGCACATTAATAGAAGTGATAGAATTAACTGTCATGTCAAAAACAGCTCTGAAAAAAAATATGGAGTGGTTCCAGCATAAAATTAGTGTGAGAAAGGAATTCAGTTGTGTGCTTTGACAATTTTCTCTTGCTGTGATAGACAGGCTTATTTTGACTGGCACAAATTTTAGCATATTAGTAGCAAATGCGAATTGCTTTGTGAAACGGAAATGTAATCAAGTGCACCCATTATTGTAGTCTATCATTCTAATTGAATGCATTCCTTGGAATCTGTTTATATAGTATTTTTGGCTAAAATAAAGAATGTACTCTTTTATTTTTATAAGTATCACGGGGAGGCGGGCAAGTTAAATTATCAAGTTAAAAATATACTACTAAGACTCTTAAAAGTTACTATAAAATGATATAGCTAAGTTTTCTATTTTTTCTACTTTCATACACTACCCAACTATTTTATTTTTAAACTGATAACTGAAAGGCTCAGTCAAGGATTTGAAAGTCAAGCTGCCTCGTTTTCAGCACTTTTGATTCCATATAGTTCTCCACCTCTGATTTCTGACTCTGGCATCAGTCACAGATAATGCCAGAAAACATTGTTTGTTCTCCTCATCCTTGAACATCTGTGCACAACCACACAATTTTTGGTAAAGAACATCTGAATAGTAGACAAATCACTTGGGATACTTTTATAGAATACGTGAAGATGTAAATTGTGAATTGGTTTCTTCATCTCCTGCTGCTCTGCTTCTGACTCACTGGCTGGAATTCATCTAGCCTAAATGAGGCTTCCTTCTGAGCTGGTGTGAGCATCTACTTATCCACTGTTGATTTCATTGACCTTTCCACACTCCTACTGTCTATTAAGATATCTAAAAGTAGGTGCTAAATGTCTCTATGTACACAGATCACCTTTTCTTCACATCTATAGTGTAGGTCCCTACGTTTTTATGATTTTTTCCATGCCCTGCTTCTTAGACACCTCAATTCTACATGTAGTGTCTTTCAACTCCCAGTATCCAGCTCTCCTGAAACAATCTTCCCAAGTAATGAGAAGCTAACAAATGATCCCATCTGTGTTTGTCCTGGCAGAAGAGGTGGATAGAGCAAGAGCTTAATTTGTCACGTTGTTTAATATAAGGTGGCTGATTAGACAGATAAGGATTAGAGAGAGACAGCAGAAAGGCTTAGCTGGTATCCATAACTAGAACAGGCAAGAAGCTAGTGATAGTTTGAGAGGCTTTAAGGGAGGGATTATTCAGTCTTGGTTTGGGCAGACCCTGGTCTAGGAAGGGAAAAGGAATGGACAAGTTCTGGGGAGGGCCTGAGGGGACCAGAAGAAAAAACGAAATATTTATACTAGAGCATGTGATCACAAGAAGTGGAATGCAGAAGATATGGCTTAGGGAGGAAATTATAATTCCAGACCCTCCTCCACTTTAGCTTCTTAGGCTTCACAAATAAAGCTGTTCAGACTGAACATGAACACTAAATAACTCCAAACATGTAATGAACATCTCCCCTATCATGACATGCATGAACTGGTATTCTTTGTCTTGCTCAGTGATTGTTTAATGTGTAACAAGGATATTTGCTGACAAGCAGTTCACAACCTGTAGGATCTTGGTAAGATCGCGAGGGAGGATACATACAGCAAGTGTTCAATTGGCTTCCATGTAGTTTCAAATCAGTCTGCGCTCATTTTTTTCAAACAGCTGGGTTCCTCATTGTGCTGAGATAGCAAATAATCTGTACTTCAAAATTTGCCTTTTGATTAATTAAATGGTTATTTACTACTGTTTCACTGTCATCTGTGCCAAGCTTTTGTGGCTGTCCATGATACGACTATTTGGTACAGTCTGCCAAAACTGAAAAGAAGGATTCTTCCTTGGTAAGCATGTGTTGGATAATTCCTTTCTTTCTCCTCTCCTTGCCTTGCCTTGCTTTGCCTTCTCTCTCCCTTCCCCTTCCCCTTCCTCTTCCCCTTCCCCTTCCCCTTCCTCTTCCCCTTCCCTTTCCCCTTCCCCCCCCCCCCCTTGCTCTTTCCTTTTCCCATTCCTTCTTCCCTTCTCTCTCCAAGCAGACAACAGACACCGACCTCACAGATATGACATCCGACTGCCATACACCCATGCCTAACTGACAGCTCTCATCTTTAACCCTTCCATCATTTCTGTGGCTGGTCTCCCACGAACTGAAAATTGCTACAGGTGAGTGACCTTGAAAGGGATGACCCTCAGTGGTGAGACATTGAAACAAGCATATGGTAGGAAAGATGCCCAGGAGTGAGTGAAGTTCCAAAAAACAGAGATTCTGCAGCAGCAGAAGAAAGGCGTCAGAGGACAGTAAGACTTTTATTAGCCTAGGGATACAGAATCACATCAGATCTGTGGGGCCTGTCTTCATGACAGTAATAAAGGCAGAAACAAGAGTAGAAATAATAGCTTCTGTCTTATCTTTTTTAGATGCTTCTCCCCCACCTTTAGATCTGGACACAATCACAGTTGTCATTCCTTGTACTAATCTCAGGGGGTGGCTGCTGGGAAACTCTTCTCTCCCAAACAGTAGGTAGAATGGTGGTGTGACATGATGCAAGCTGAGCTCTTTTTCCGTGAGCTGAAATGCACACAGATGAGACCGGGGTGTGGATGCCCATGCAGCACTAGCATAATGTTTTATCAGTAAGATAGAAAACCCAGAGGCAGATTCCCTGAAAGACTCCTGCATCAGAAAGCTCTCTGTGTTAGTGGCAGACACTCCTGAATATCTGATTAGCTTTCCTACACATCTCTACCACTCTGCACAGACTGGTCAGCAATGAACATCTTTAAAGCTTTAATAATAGTGAATTTTATCTTTGTCTCCAGCTCTATTTTCTCCTATTCCAATGCTGAAAGCCCAGATTTGAACCTAGATCCTGCCTCTGAAAGCAGCAAGCTCTTTCGTGCTGCTTGACAAGATAATGAGATGTGTCAGTTCCACTCAATCATCTTCTGCCTGGCCATATAACTCCTGCCCTTCTTCTTCTTCCATATAACTTCTCTTCTAGATAACTGGGTTCCCCATAATCCATGACTTCAGGGTGTCCCAATTCACACCATTCTATGATTCTGATTCTATTCTATGATTTTGGTGTGGATTCTGCCCAAACTTTCTGGGCTTGTTCTTTGACATCAAATTGGAAGAGATCTCACACACAGGAGTAGTCTGCCACTGGGAGACAATGTTCTCTTTTGTGAGGTTTGTGGGCAATGGAGGAGACAGTGGACAAGACACAATTCTTGTCCTAGGACAACTGTCTGAAATGGTAAGCCCAGTGCTTCAAGATGGACTTGTTCATGTTCCTCGTCTCTAGTTCATGAAGTGCTGTCCTCAGCAGTCCATGGTGTTAACGAACACTTGGACTGTGGCAGTGATTGGCAGAGGAATATAAGGATAAGGAGAGGAAATAAAATGATGATATAAAGCAGAGTACATTGCCAGAAAGGTGAAAAAAAATATTCTCCTGCTGAATAATACACTTCTGAAGATAAAAACATACCTCATTTCAACTGTTGATACATGTACCTTAGGTCTTTCCCCCTGAGCTATGCTAGGAATTTTGGGGTCATTTGGGGACCTGTTGTCACAGAGTCCCAGAAAGCTGTTTCATCCATGCTCGTTCTTATTCTAATTCACCTTACATCAAGAACAGCCTACCCCCATGACTTCAGTATGCCATTCTTCCATTCTTTCCAAGGACAGCTGGAGAACACAGACTATGCCATGGCTGAAAATTATCCCACTGCCCACAGTTGATTTTTGTCACACAGAATGCAAGTGTCTATCTGGGCTCCAGTGTCTGACAGTGCTTCAGGTGCCTAACCTCTGGCAGATGGGTTCTAGCCTCTGGATCCCATTAAAAGATGCAATTCAAAGGCCTGGGTTTAGCTTACCATTTAGATTAATTTAAGTGGCTTCATTGTCTATTGACGTTCGGTCTGAAAACAAGGCTAATTGATGTCTGACTAACAGTTGTTTCCAATTGTGGTCTGTATACTACATTAGCTATGTTTGGCTAAATAGACCACACTGTTCAAAATCCAACAATCTTTCCTACTGTTTCTTAAACAATTCAGGGTACTTGAAATGTCTCGATTTAAAAAAAGAAGGCATCAAACAAAGGGACCTGCTAATAGAGATTGCTGTTGCAGACACGTCTCGGTTTTTGCTACTGAAAGGATTAACTTTTTGGAACTTCACTCCAAGGAGCAAGACAAATATTTTATTTACACAGCTCATGATTTATATTTAGTGCCAGGGGTCTCTATAGGTTTCTAAACCTCTTTGAAGAGAACTGTAACTGTAAGCAAATGGCAAGCATCTCTTTCATGCCTACTTGCTGTGCCTCATTTCATGAGCTGTGTCAGAGCACATGAACTGGATTTCATTCTGATAACACAAGCTGGAAGATATTCTCCAGAAATGCATGTAATGTGCACCAGTTGCTGATAGTTGTTTAGTCCATGGGACTGGAGTAGAGCCAAACTGAAATATTCACAGAATCACAGAATCACAGAACTGTAGGGGTTGGAAGGGACCTCGAGAGATCATTGGGTCCAACCCCCCTGCCAAAGCAGCTCCCTAGCTCATATTGCACAGATAGGCGTCCAGACGAGTCTTGAATATCTCCAGAGAAGGAGACTCCACCACCTCCCTGGGCAGCCTGTCCCAGGTCTCTGTCACCCTCACTGTGTAAAAGTTCTTCCGCATGTTGGTGCGGAACTTCCTGTGCTCCAGTTTACAGCCATTGCCCCTTGTCCTATCTCCACAGACTACAGTGGGCCCACTTGCACTGAATGTTTTGCTTTACAGATCTGCTTGTGCTGTGTTGCACTATCTGTTAGTATAGCCTTAAACTGTAAGACACCCAGGAGAGAGTGCCAGGAGGGTGCCAGCACCCAGGGTTGGGTATATGATTCAATAAACACCTAAGTGGGAGTTTACATTGAACGGAAATATACTTTTCAGCATGCTTGGCCACGAGGTCCATGTCACACTTCCACTCTTTGAAGACACCAGGTTGTGCAATGCTCAGCTAGTTTTCCTTTGGGAATGGAATTTGTGTGCTACCCATGGCTCTCCTTATGTACTTGACTGGTCCAGGGGATGACTTGTATCCATGGAGTTCTAGAATGGGGAATGATTTCACAGATCTTTGCCTTTTGTAGTGTGCTGTCTTATTGACAAAAAATAAATACTTACCTTCCTCTGCTTTCTTGTTTTTTAGTGTAAGATCTTTTCTGAAAAATCTCTGCCAAATCCTTTATGTCTAGGGTGTAAATTAACATGGTGTCTTCTTCTGAGTCAGTGAGATTTTCTTAAGACCTTTCCTAGAGGAATTAGCTCATGCTAGCAGAGCAGGCTATTTCAGGTGAACACTGAAAGCCTTTGTTGGAGTGTTATAACTCAGGGGGAAAATGACAGGAAATATCTTGTACTTTTAAGCAGAAAAAAGTAATAAACCTTATGATGGATTCAGTGAAAATAGATTTTAAAGCTCTGGATGGAAATCTATATATACACTTGGGGAAAAATAAAAATTTAATATAGACATCAGTTAATTGATCTGTATGTGAGTTGCAAACAATTTTCAGAGAAGCAGAACCGTTTTAACAAGGCTGAAGCTAAATCTGGAAAAAAATTATCAACTGCAAATTGGGAAAAAAAGCTCAGCCATTTGTTCTTCGAGTGTTGGGTTTCCCTGAACAGGAGTCACTGGATACCAGGAATCTCCTCACATTGCCTCTACTGTCTCTCTTGTGAAAGGGCAACATATTAGAAGACAGAAGTAATAGGAAAAAACACAGGAAGGTGAAGACACTGCCCAAACATTTGTTTTGAAACACATTACAGTTTAGTCTATTTCATTTATATCTCAGAAGCTACTGCTCCCACAATAAAATAAACAAAAATAAATTTACTTTCGCTGAATATCATCACAGATCTGGCTGTTTTACCAAATGGTTTTCACCTAGATGTATGAGATCGATCTTTGGCTTGTGAGCAGGGTTTGAGTTCTTATTCTAAACTACCAGCCTGTTCACCTACTTCATGTCTTGCCATGCTGATGATTTTAATATTTCAAGAACAGCTGCTTGTAGAAATGGTGAGGCTGCTAGTTCAGTAACCGTTAAAGGCATATTGTCACAATAATCGTTTTTGTGGCCTCCATTTTTCATCTAAAAGGCCATTCAGTCCTGAACCCTGTTGTGTTTTAAATTTCTGCAGAATGGCTCCAAAACCCATCTTCCCTATTTATTGAAATTTTGTCTAAATGTTCTATGCTTTCCAGCAAAATATTAGTCTCTCTCTTTTTCATGAATAAATGTACAGGAGCCAAAAAACACTCTCATAAAGCAGCCAGGATTTCAAAGATGTGTGAAACACTTCAGTCCACGATCTGGCAATATGCTGACTAGAGACAGAGGGGAAGAAAGAAGGGGCTAGTTAGGGGAAGAGGGCAGCATGTGGGACCCTCTATTACTAGTACTTCCTTTTGGAGAATGAGTGTACCGTCTGCTCCTTTGCACAGTGATCAAACAGATCTGAACAAGAAAAGCTGGGTCTGTAATTTGAGTTTTAAAAAGTAGCTCATGCAGTACCCCTGTTTAGATCCAGAATAGCTTAATTTTCAATCTACCTGCTGAAGAAAATTAACTTCTAAGAGGGCACGCAAACATTAAAACCACTGCATCTTCCCAGTCAAACTGGGGTGTGCTGGATATTGGTCAGAGCTCTTGAAAAGGCAATTATGTCATTCACTTAACAAGATATGAAGAGTAGAACCCAGTGAGTCCATTGGCCTCAGAAGGATGATAAGACCTACATCAGATTCATTTGAAGGGTGAAGGTAGGTGCAAAAGTAGATTCATATTGCAATTCGGCCCACTGTATCTAAGAAGATGTAATCCATGAAGGGCCATTAAGAACAAAGCTGCTGACTGATTAAATAAATCATTAAAGAGCATGCCATCAAAGCTGGAAGAGGGAAAAGAATGCACCAGAACACACTTTGATTTTACTTTTCCTTGTGAATCTCATACTGTCAACATCAGAGACTGCACTGAATTAGATGGCCCTTTCTGTCTGACCAAGTACTGGCAAACTCTTCTGGATCATCAGGAAAATGGGGGCTGAATATCACTTCATTCACCTGATCAGTTTCCTCTCAATGGGGTGTAGTGGACTGCACTAGGAGAGATGTTGTGTTTGGGGTTAAACACTGGATGTTGTTGTCATTGGCAGAATATCAATTTGATAACATTTTACTTCAGGTGAAAAGTCACTTACCTGCTTGGACCATTGTATTATTCATCTGGTTTTGGTTACAGTATTCTGACAATGTTCTGAAGCAACTGTTTTTCTTGGCACAGTGACTTAGTTGATTTGAACAAATTACTGGAGCAGTGAGGGTTCAGCCTTGGTAAACATCCTGCCCAGAAGGATGTGTGGAGCTGCTTATGGACTCGACCTTGCTCTTGACATTCTGAGTCTCCCATTAGAGCGCACTTGGGAAAGGAAAGGAGGGACATCAAACACTTCAATATAGATCACATTTTTGCCAGTAGTTTATTTATTACACTTCTCTGTCTGGAATTCTGCATTTTTAAAATCACCTTTCTTGCTAATGCTAGCTCTGTATCCTTCAGTGCTATGGAAATTGTGCATTCTTTTCCAAAAACTAAAAAACTTCCTCCTGGTTTCCAAGTTTTCTGTAGGCACTTGGGTTAGCTCTGCCAGTACAGTGTATATATGTTCTTCATATTCCTAGAGGTGTTTCTCAGTGGTGCATGAACGTATTCTTGTGCACTGTGTAGTTTGGATAATAGCTCCATTCCTGTGCAGCTGGCTGTGGAACAGTATGCTAGGGTCATGCTCCTGCAGGGAGGCATATAAGGCTGGTGTGTCTGCAGCTCCTCAGCAGCCAGGGACAGCCCTTTAAAAAGAATATAATTTCATTCAAATTACTTCCTTCCATACCCCCTTTTTGCCCACCCCCAAGAATGTCAGTGATATGTCAATGGCACAAAGTTACCCTTGTGCTTCTTTGCAGACTTTATGCAGGGAGACACACGAGGGAGTGAAGTATCCCGCATCAGCTACAGCAGTCTTTAAATGACGGATTTTCTTAAAGGAAATAAAATTACGTTCAAGGCTCACAGGACTGCTAGTCAAGCTTCTCCTTTGTAAGAAATCTTTCCGTTGTTAGACCAAATGGATGAAATGGGTGAAAACCACAACCACTATTGCTGGTTCTGCGCTGAAGAACAGAAACTAGCCTCTCTGCAAAGAAATCCCATCACAAGTATGCTTTTGAGTCCTTCGACTAAATTGAAAGCACTTCAAGCTATTTGCAAAGCAGGAGATTCCTCTCACTGTTTATCTGTGGTGTGCCTCCCTG
Source organism: Porphyrio hochstetteri (assembly GCA_020800305.1). NCBI lineage: Eukaryota > Metazoa > Chordata > Aves > Gruiformes > Rallidae > Porphyrio > Porphyrio hochstetteri. Next base: position 89,069,844 of record CM036907.1, read on the forward strand.
GTGTGTTCTGTCTAAGCATGAATGCATCTGTTCACTTCGTTGGTAGCCTACATCCACAGCAGAGCGGCTGGAAGAACTATTATGAGCAGCTGAGTCTGGAACTGTTTGCATTTATTGTCTTTCCTGGGCGTATGGACATTGGTGTCCAATAGATTATGGCTGATTTCTTTAATTTTCTCTGGATTCAGCTGGAGATGTTTGCTTGCCTGCACCCTTCAGTAATCCTTGATTTCTTAGCCCCCTCAGTGCTTGGGTCGTGTTCAGCTCAGCTAAGTATGGGATCTGCCATGGGCAGCTGGTATGATTTGAGAGGAAAAGGAAGCAGCATGGCTGTGGAGAAAGGTCCTGAGCACTTCACCTCCTTCTGGTTGGCAATTTCACTCTTCCCAGCCATGCGGAGCAGTGATCTGATGCTAGCCTATGGGGGACAGTGGATCATGAGACCTCACTCTTTCTCTGTTGTTTGCCCTAAAAATCCATTCTGAAGGACTCCTGAACATTAGGAATCCACAATTTAAAACCTGAATGCAGGTATTGACTTCAGTGTACATACCGTTTGTATATAAATATAAGTAAAACATTGTGCACCTGTGCTGGACGAATTATACTCTGTGAGTCCCAGCTCTACTGACATCATGTTAATCATGTGTCAGAAGCTGCTAAAGTTAAAACTTGATTCCTTTTTTAAATATCTCTTTGACTCCTTACACATCTCTCGTGCCTGATAAATTTTCCACTAATATTCTAGACAAAAAGAAAGTTTACAGGGCTGAACACTTGCAAACTAAAGAAACTAGGAATGGGAAACTCAAATATCAAATAAAAAATAATTTAAAATTGTGCAAAACACAGTTTAATTCATGCTTTGGGAGCTGAACAATGCATACAACAGGATTAGGAGCAGAAACAAAATCACATGACATAGTATAAACCTTGACTAGACCTTGTGAATTATCTGAGATGCAAAGGTATTAAAAATGCAAATTCAAGAGAAGCTCATAAATTAAAACTATGGCAAAATAAAGCTAACACCTGTATATCATAAGGTATCTGTTCAGTTTCTCACAGCAATATTAAAAATTAACACTTAAAGAAATAAAACCCATCAAAGGTTGCAGAGCAAAAGTGAAAGCAAAACCATCTAAACACTATTTTTAGTTACTGTTGCACAAATTCTTTTGTAGCAAATGTGCCACTTAGATTTTAAAAGAACACAGGATTCGCCTTTTGGGACTGACTTTGATTTCCCAGGATTGTAACACTTTCACAAATACATAGGCTGTTGGCTTACTTAGAGTTGCATCATATGTAACATAGTAACTACGGGGATTTGACCTCATTTTTGTCTTTAAAAAGTTTAAATTATGATTTTAATCAGGGAAAAGAAACATTTTAGACTTCACACTGCAGTATGAAAGCAGGGTGATTTTCTGATGCAGTTCCTGGGGAAGGAAACAATATTATTCCAGCTTGCATCTGGTTAAATGTCCCCTTCCTTGACCATCAAGAAGCTTTACCAGGGCATTTTTGAGTCCTCTGAGTGACAATGTTGTACTCCTGCCAGCCAGAGGAAGGAGAGTGCTATTCATCCTGGACAAAGCTACATGAGTGTGATACTGGACTTTGTACTAGTGTGGGCACTGTCCATGCCTAGTTCAGGAAAGAAGGCTCAGATTCTACTGAGGGTTATAAAATCCCAGTGGAGATAGAACCTACACTCCCTAAGATAAGAACCACCCATGGGTGTATGAGATCTTTTTCCAGAGTACCCATCTCCTTGTGCATTTAAAACCACATTCAGCACTTGTGAGATGCTGCATAATTGTTCACTGTTCTTCATATGTAATGACACAGACTTGTTCAGTGTTTCTGATATTCATTAGGTGCAAATAATTATGCTGAAAAAGTAGTCTGGACTGGTTAACTCTTCATGATTATTTCTGGTCCGCAGTCACACTGGAACTGTGGGGTTTGAACAACTCTATATACTATTGTATCCCAGCATAACTCAAAGGAATAGCTGGGATTTATTTCAAAAATTAAAAAAAAATAGTTATATGTTTAATGTAAGCACATAGAAATTTGTTCACAGACGTCCCTTCTAGTCATCAGAGGAGGTGGTGCTGCAGATCGACTCATCTATCTCTGTCTTCTGTGAGGGGAGTCCACAGGTATAATCTAGACTGCTTTGTGACATTCTGTAGACCATATAAATAAGATTTTTAGGACTTGGTTTTATTCAGGATGAGTGTTTGAATTAATTACTGGCACCAAAATCTTGCCTGCTGTTATTTTTTTGTTCCATGTTTCAAGAGCAAAAATGTTCATGAGATCAACTGATTTCAATTGATTTAAAGTTTTGGCCACTTCTAGAAAAGGAAGTAGAAAATACACATTGTCCAGTTTGGGATATGGTCCAACTAAAAAAATAAAAATAAGGTTGGGTTTACAGTGGGGAATAGTCAAATCCAACTTATGTCCTTGAAATTCAGAATTTCCATCTGGAAACTATATCTTTTAATTCCTAGGAATGTCCTTTCATAGTCTGGCCTTAAAGTGACGTGCATTGTCTTCTGTGCAGCGCTGCAGAGATACCAATGTAATAAAACCCAGCAGGGTGACTTTGAGCATACTTATGATGCCACTGGAACCTATAGTTCAACTTTGTGGCTCATTCTTACATGGGTTTTAAAGATAATTGAATAGGTGCTTTACAAAATGACACCCTGAAATCATCCCATTGGGCGTGTGTGTGCAGAATATATGGAGGTATGCACACACGGCGCAGCAGCAGCAGGAGATCACTGTAGTAGCAGTAGCAGCAGCAATAAGTTGGCACTAAGTAGCTAACAGGAAAGTAAACGAAGTCAGGAATTAAGTCCAGAATGCAAACACAGAAGGAATTTCACATACTGTGCCATCAGCATGCAAGTTTCCAGATGCTTTTCCAACCTCATACTATCCTTCCTCTCTGCTCTTTCTCAGCCCCCATCCCTCTCTCTGTGCTGATGTTCGGAGGGAAATTTGCCATTTCATTTGACCATACCATTCATTAAAAAAAGGAGAAAAAAAAAAGACTAGAAAAAATATATTAAAAATCAGCAGGGATAAATCCCATATGCCTCATTGCCTGGTACAGTACAAAATGTACTCCTGTATGTACAGTGCAACACTGCATTAAACGAGAAGGAAAACTCTTGTATAACCTTGGCGTAACAAAACTATCTGTATATTAAAAACAAGCCCTTATTTATTAAGACCCCCAAATCCCAACATCCATTTAAATACTGGGCCTCTTTCAAAGTCTCTGAGTCATCATGAAGAACATGATTCATTCAGTATCCCCAGCTCACCACGGCTCTCTTAGGAGTAAGAACAGATTCAGTTTTAAGCTTCCTCTGGCAATTTGAAAACCAGTATCTGGCTACCAATCTCTGTTTCTAATCTTAAAGAGAATTGCATCCTATTGCTGGTTCTGCATTCTTATCCTAAAAATGAACCTCGCTCCTTCTTCTGAGTAATTTGGAGTATAATCTGCTTAAATGCCTTTTAAGGAGCCATGAAATTCTATTTTCCACGTCAGACATAGCTATTTTGAGCACTTGCCTTTCCAGGAGAGGGAATTTCACAAATATCAGTCCTTTCATAGAGCTAGGAACTGGTGCTGTCCAGCTGTGATCTCCTGGCCCCAGCCCGAAAACACGCTGTTATATAAAACCTCTGTTAACCAGAGACTGAAAAGACGCCTGCGTCATGGAACGCGTTTGTTCCAGGAATCCTCACCAAACACAGGCATCTAATGAATTTCTTTTTGTTAGCGTTAGGGCCGCTCTATTGATTAACCTCTGGTGTCTGTTCGGAAGGAGCAAGCAAAGAAACAGTGCTGGGGCCGGCATTTCGCTCTGTGCTTGGATGCACATATGGAAGTATTTTCAAGCCAGTAGTACAGTGAGGATTTGTGCCTTTGCAGTTTAAGCAGGGCTTTCTGATGAGTTCTTGCTCAGGAAACCTGGCCACCATTCAGCCGTATACGTTTCTTCATTCCAATACTTAGCAGCAATGCTCCATACCTTTTGCATTCAACAAAACAAACTGGGATTTTCATCGTGTTTTCTTATTGCTTTCCATTTTATGATGCACTGTATGGTGCTTTAAAAAAAAAAAAATACATGAAGACCCTCTGATATGCACCCAAAGGAACCATGTGACTTCTTCCCCAAACAATCTTGTGAGGTATTCTGCTTTAAGCATCAGAAATAGACTCCAAACTCCCAAACTTTTTCTTTTAGGAACTTTCCAGGTAGTCTGCCCTTTTGAAAATGGAATATAATTACAAATGGTCCAGACACTTTACTGAGATCACTCATTTCACACATGTTATTAAATAATGGCTTACAGGCTCTATAAATGAAAACTGAATTTGTTGAGTTTTATATTCAAGGCTGACACTTTTATTCACAATGAATTTTTTTGCTTTTCCCTACATGCAGTTTTGGGGAGCTGGGGGGTTTTTTTGGTCTACAAAAGGAGATGCATGCATTCTTCTTTTTGCTCAGTTTGATTACTGTGGCTTTCTCAAATGATGCTAAAATATGGAGGACCTCATATTGTTTTGTTTATGAAATAATTTCTTGACATATACCATGCATCTGTTTTTTCAATTTTTTTTAGATAGTCACCCTCAGCAGTAGTTTATAGTCTGTGGTCTGAAGACCTTGGGAATGCCTGCACTGATTTTAGGTGGTCTGCAAAAGTATAAGTAAGCCTGTGTTTGGGAGGCTTATATGTTCTGATTAAAAATTTTTAAGACGCAAAATTTGAAATAAATGGATTGCCATAACTCCTCTACAATAAATCATATGAAAGAGTTCTCATGCTTTCATTGTGGAATCAATTAAATAGTGAATTAAGTATGTTTGTTTATGTGTTGATGCAGCTATTTATAGGAATAATGGTGCTGTCAATAGTTATGCCTTAAAACAATCACTGCAATACTCATAGAAAAACAAAGAGCAGCACACAAAGAGGATGAAACTCAATAAGTTGCATTAATTTTCAACATATCAGTAAATGTTCTTCTTATTGTGGGAGGGCCTGAGTAGAGAATTGAAGTCAGAAACATCTTAGAATTGAGATATCCCTAAATAACTACTTATTTGAAAAAAAAAAAACCTTTCCTAAAAAATCAGAACTGGAAAGGAAAAACAAAAGACTTTAAATCTTCCTGATACATAACTCAGAGATGTCTGTTTTCTGAATTACCACGACTTTAATCGTTTATTTATTCCTTCAATGAGTACTCAATTCTTCACTAAGTTGGTAAATTGATTTGGAGTATTTATGAAATGAAAGAATCACAAGGGCTGATAGCAAAATTCAAAGTAATGGTATTTTAAAAACTATTTTAAATGCTTTAAGTTGTTTTGTTTTGGTTTGGATTTTTGTTTTGTTTTGTTGTGTTTTTTAACCCGCTCTGTTTCAATGAAAAATATTAGAACAAGGATGCTTGTATGTAAGGTCAGTAAATCTTGACCTCCTTTGGAGATGTGAAAATTTCTGTCTGGAGCAGATATTATGTGTATGTATACATACAGGTGTATACAGATATATTCAAGTGCAAAAAATAAAACTGGTATTTTTAAAAATAATAACTAATAAATTATAACTTGACATTTCAAAGAAAAAAATAAACTAAAAACAATCAAGAACTGATATTGTGACCCTGTGAAAATCTGTCATTCATTTCTATGGAATGAAGATATTGTTTTACATTTTCTTGAAGGCTGCTTAAGTCTACATGTAACACTACGCTTGCACCTTTTCACAGGGCTGGCTGCTACTTGATATGATTTATCACATCACCTAGGATGAGTGTAAGGATAAAAACTGTAACTTACTGATATAACTAAAGGAAAATGTCTGCGTGGTGGTGAAATACATCATTATCAAATGACTACTGCAAAATATACTTCAGGATGAACCACCTTGGGACACAGATATCTGCAGGAAGCACATATTGCTACTTTGTCACTACCCAAAGGATGAGAAATTTGATTGAGAAATGAGTCAAAGGTGCTGCTGCTCATGTTTGAAAAATGTACCTTTACTATGTTGGAAGACCATGTTATGCACCAGTGGTAATCACTCTGGCTCCAGCTAAGGGGCATCCATCTGCTCATTGATGACACAATCACAATGCTTTATGAAATCAGCTGTATTGCTTGTACAAGGTTGTTTCAGCCCAGTAATGAACAGGTAATCTGGAAGTATCAAAATAATAGGTCTAAAGGAATTCACTATCTGGAAAAAAAAAAAAAAAAATTTTTTCAAAGCAGGTCAGTAACACCAAATCATAGGCCCATTGCTGAGGTGTCCTCTTAAGGGACCAGCCACGTGAGGAAACTTGACGTGAAGCTAAAGTTTGACTGAAATAAGACTTGGTTACTCATGGATTTCATCCTGTGTTGTGTGAAATAGCTTCATGCTAGGCTGAAAGCCAAAACAGCTGCTTGTTTAAATTCCTTACCAGCTAGAGCACCCCAGGACTGGCTCTATGGCAGTCTTCAGGCTGGGATCCAAGAGTAAGGGAAATGAGTCCTTAAGCATCCATTCTGAGATGTCCTCAACCTGAAAGGTTTGACTCTGCCTCCTCCAGCTATGACAGTCACCCTTGCCAGGGATGACTACATCCAGCAGCATTGACCCTGGTCCCCTCCTAGAGGGATGCATGGGCTGGTGAGGTTGGTGGCCTGAGCTCCAGATGCCTCCGTGGGCCGTAAGCCTCTCATGCATAGAGGGTTTTGGGAAGTTCAGTGTGTCTGTGTGTACTTTCATTGAGGTCATGAGGATGCATAAGGGATCTCTTGAACTGCATTCACTGTGCCAGGAATAACACACTGACCTAATAATGTGCAATGGTAAAAATCACAGTGATTTACCTGAAACTAGGATTTCACCAGAAATCACTAGAAAAGAATTTGCTGGCCAGTTCAGAGAAAAACAGAATTTTTTCATTCTAGAGCATTTTTCACTAAAACATGATTTGGAGGGCCCTGATCATTTCTGTGTGAGCCACTGGGATGGGATTCATCATGTCATTTTAGACTAAAGACCTGCAAGTTTCAAGACATGCTTGTTCACCTGCATAGAAATCAGTGGACATTTCCAAAGGGTGTTTTTCCCTCTTTTTTTTTTTTTTTAAGGTGCCATAAATATTATCTCAGATTAATAGAATCCACATATAAATACTACTTGATGTCAGGGAAGTGAGGTTTTGTCTATAAGAAACATAATAAATAAATGCATCTGGGTTTCTTAATACTGAGGTTGCAGGTTCTTCCCATACTAGATACCAAGTGATACTGACAGACAACTTTAGTCACTTACCACTGATCTGAATAAATAATTGCAAAAGAAATGCTGTAAATTGTGTCCAAGTTTTGCTGCTTCTAAGAAACATTTGGATGCCTGTCTTTTTATTTTATTATTATTTTTGCGTATTTTTAAAGATGACATAACTTCTTTTTTTTGTTTGTTTCCATTATGTAGCTGTGAAAATGAAACAAAACAATCTTAGAACCTGCTGTCTGCTTTGCTGTCTGACAGCTGCTTTTAGATACAAGCAGCCATTCATTCTTCCCTGCCAGGGGTGCCAGCTTCTTCTAACTGCTCTTTCAGCAGCAGCTCTGAATAACGACCTCCTGATCCTGTTTGTGCAGTGCTAAATGTCCTCACTGTGAGCTGATTCAGTGGCACTTCATGCTTCTCTCAGCACTGAGAAAAACATCCACTTCAAGCACTGAAGAAAAGATCCAGATGGATGTATGCTGCTCTCAAAAGCTGCTAATGAATATATCTGGATTTATGCCTTCGCTTTCACATTCAGTCTGCCACTCACCTCCTCGGGTCAGGGACTGTGAGATGGGAACTACACGTGCCATCTTTGCAAATCTGCTGGTGTAATGAGACCTCTTGCTTGGGGCCGCTGAGCAGTATCTGTAACAGAAGTGTTAAATAAGCCTGTGCACCTAATTTTGCCCAAGTGAGAACGGCTTGTTTCTTTCAGGCTCATGCCCACTGATTTCTGTGAGAGCGGAGTGCTCATCACCCTGAAAGCCATGCCCATTTGCTCTAACAAAGGGGTATTTATTGTTTTTTAAAAGTACTCGAGGTTACAGCTCATCAATAAAAGAGTATGAAATGAGACAACTCTGTGACAATAGTTTTCCTCTTAGTTTGTGAAGGGGCACTAATTAGAGAGGATTTTCAGACACGTCTGGGAAGGCTCTGTAAAACAAAGATCCTCAGGATCAAAGCTGAGTCATAACATCTCTGTGGCCCTGAAATTTGTTTTTCTTAATGGAAACAGTGTAATATGGTTCAGAGCAGAAATCTTGCTGAACTCCCTACACTTGAGACTGGCAAACAGCAAACATGAGGAGTTAGGCAAGCCACAGTGAAAGCTTAAAATAATGCCATGGCTGTGGAATTTGAGAGTCTTATAATTTCCAGTGCAAAATCTGTTCTTTGGAAGAAGACATCTTGCAGTAATGAATGAAGACACGTTTAATCATAAACATACAAGGGAGCCTTTGCAAGGATCCAGTGAAACCTGAAGAAGCTGTAAGGGAAATCAGCTTAAGGAAGCTACAGAGTACCTTGTGAGCATAGCACCATCTCTGTAAGAGGGCCACATTCTGGTGCCATCATGACAAGCAGCTCCCCATGACACTCATACCTCCCTGATGAAGTGAATGGAACTATTGTCCTGGTTTCAGCTATGATGGAGTTAAACTTTTTTTTTAGCAGTGGATGGAATGCCATGTTTGGGTGTTAGCATGAGAATAGTGCTGATAGCACCCTGATGTCTCCGATTTGTTGCCGGGCAATCAAGGACCTTTCTCAGCTCTGCATACTTCCTTACTAGTGAGAAAGGAGGGGACGCAGCCAGGACAGGTGACCCGAACTGGCCAAAGAGCATATTCCATGCCAGTTACGTCATGCTCAGTTTAAGGGGGGACTGGGGGGAAGAGGGGGAGACAACGCCAGGACGTGCAGTTTCTGGGGCGGTCGGGTTGTCCGGGACGGGCTCTAAGCTGTGCGGCCTGAGTTGTGTGGTTTGGTGAGAAATTGCATTGTGTATCACCAGTTTCATCTATTTTGTGCTTTAAACTTATGTTATTGTTATATCTAGTTTTCTGTTATTGTTTAGTAAACTATCCTTATCCCAACCTGCGTGGTTCTGGTTTATAGGTTGTGGTTTCTTTTCCTCCTTTCTTCCTTCCCTTTTCCCCTTCCCCCAACTTTCCCTCCCCCTTCCTTTTAAAAGTACAAGCGACTGTGTGGGGTGCGGCCCTTGGCTGGGGCAAAACCACGACAGTTATTTTGGCGCCCAACGTGGGGCACGAACGGTTGGGATAACGGTAGATCTGACCCTAACTATCGCAATTAAGATAAGCACTGTTGTTTAAGCAATCTCTGGTCACGATGTTGTGGTATTTATTTACAAGGCTGTGGCAGCAAAACCACCGCATGCTGTATACAATCCTGGCAGGATTCTTTACTCTCTCAGGTCTGCGGCTCCCGTATTTGTTCCCATACTTCATTATAGTGTATTTTATGATATCGGTCTATGATACAATAATATCGATGATCATGAGCTTAAGCTGGTACCTGTATGAGGTTTTGCTGTCCTGTCCATTCTTTGGACAGGGAGGGGTTAATAACAGCAGCCGGTATGGTGGGGGCACTGCTTTCTTTTCCTTTGGGCTAAATACAACAGCCCTTAGGGCAGTTTTTGAAAATCTTCAATATCTCTGGGATATTCAAACTAGCATTTTGCTATTGGTAGGTTTGGTGCAGATGGTTCAGTTTTTGTTATATATCAAGCATAGGTTTATGAATACCACTGAAGAGCTTTCTCGGAGACAGAATAATCACGAGTGGCAGGGCATGTGGCAAAGTATGGGCAAGTACCTAGGTACTTTCTCACGCCCGATGGTTTGGAATTTCACTCCTGAACAGCTACAAGACCCCGATCAAGTGACTGCATACCTAAGGAAAAATTGCTGTAGGTTTCCCAGAGATGGACACCTTACTGCACTGTGCTGGGCTCTGGCCACTATTTATCAAACACTGCTTGATAGCAGGCAGCACTGTCAGCACTGTCAGCACTGTCAGGGAGAAGGGAAAGGAAACAGACTGGCAGATACTATAGCTGCTGCAACCACTGGGGCTGACACTGCAGCTACTGCAACCCCTGTGACCGACACTGCAGCTACTGTAATCTCTACAGCAGACACTGCAGATGATCTGAAAAACCAATCCACACCAGTGTCTGTTGCTCCCGTACAAAAGAGGAAAGGCACAAAGAAATCAGTTCGTATAGTGACGGATAAGGATGATGATCAACCGGGATCATCTCGAGGATATCAGGATGAGGCAGAACCAGAGATTGTTACCCGATCCCTGACTCTGAGTGAGCTGCGTGAGGTTCGAAAAGATTTCACCCGCCACCCAAGTGAGCACATTATCACTTGGTTGCTCCGATGTTGGGATCACGGGGCCAGTAGTTTGGAATTAGAAGGCAGAGAGGCCAAGCAGTTGGGATCCCTAGCTAGAGAAGGAGGAATTGACAAAGCAATTGGGAGGAGGCCGGAAATCCTCAGCCTCTGGAGGCGACTACTGTCAAGTGTGAAGGAAAGATATCCCATAAAGGAATATATTACATGCCAGACACCTAAGTGTAACAGCATAGAGACATCTGTCCAGCACCTGAGAGAATTAGCTGTACGGGAGATAATTTATTATGATCTGGACAATTCACGGCTTCCCTCTGATCCCGATGAAGTCCTATGCACTCCAGATATGTGGCGTAAGGTTGTACGAAGTGCACCAGCAGGGTATACCAATTCACTGGCAGCAATTGACTGGAATGATACGAATCCGCCAACCGTAAATGAGGTGGCCTGCCGACTCCGGAAATACCAAGACAATGTTTCCCTCTCCGTCACTGCAGCAGTAGAGAAACTGGTTCAACGACTTGACAACAATGTGTCCAACTCCCAACCCGTATGGAGCAATGTTGCAGCTACTGGGAGAAAGCGTCCATCGTTCCAAGAGGGAGAATACACACCACGACGTACATTGTGGTTTTACCTGCTTGATCATGGAGAGGACATGAGGAAATGGGATATGCAGCCCACCTCAGCCCTTCGAGCACGAGTAAATGAGCTGCGGGGTAAAACATTCGCACAACGAGATTCTGCCAGGAAGAAGGCTGCACCAGTTTCTACTGGGCAGTTCCCTAGACCAACTGGAAGGCCTACCTATATGTCTGATGTGCCTGATCCTTTTGAAGGGACCTCTAAGTCCTTTATGCAACCAGTGGAAAACAAATATGATCAGCAGCAATAGAGGGGCCCTGCCTCCAGCCAGGTGGAGGAGAGGGACAATCGGGTTTATTGGACTGTGTGGATCCGATGGCCTGGCACATCAGACCCACAAGAGTACAAAGCTCTGGTGGATACTGGTGCCCAGTGTACTCTAATGCCATCGAATCATGAAGGGGTAGAACCTGTTTGTATTTCTGGAGTGACAGGGGGATCCCAACAACTAACTGTGCTAGAGGCTGAGGTGAGCCTAACTGGGAAGGACTGGGAAAAACACCCCATTGTGACTGGTCCAGAAGCTCCGTGCATTTTAGGTATAGATTATCTACGTAGAGGGTATTTTAAAGACCCAAAAGGGTACCGATGGGCTTTTGGAATAGCTGCTTTGGAAACAGAAGAAATTGAACAATTGTGTGCCTTGCCTGGACTCTCGGAGGATTCTGCTGTTGTGGGGTTGTTGAAGGGTGAAGAACAGCAAGTGCCAGTTGCTACGACGACGGTGCACAGACGACAATACCGTACTAACCGAGATTCCCTGATTCCCATCCATAAGCTGATTCGTCAACTGGAGGATCAGGGAGTGATCAGCCGAACCCACTCACCCTTTAATAGTCCCATATGGCCAGTGAGGAAGTCCAATGGAGAGTGGAGGCTGACAGTAGATTATCGTGGCCTAAATGAAGTCACTCCAGGTATGAGTGCTGCTGTGCCAGACATGTTAGAGCTCCAGTATGAATTGGAATCGAAGGCAGCCAAGTGGTACGCCACAATCGACATTGCGAATGCTTTCTTCTCGATCCCACTGGCGCCAGAGTGCAGGCCACAGTTTGCTTTCACTTGGAGAGGCATCCAATACACGTGGAATCGTCTGCCCCAGGGGTGGAAACATAGCCCCACCATCTGCCATGGACTAATCCAGAATACACTGGAAAAGGGTGAAGCACCAGAGCACCTGCAGTATATTGATGACATCATTGTATGGGGCAACACAGCAGAGGAAGTTTTTGAAAAAGGAAACAGGGTAATTAAAATCCTTTTAGAAGCCGGTTTTGCTATAAAACGAAGTAAAGTCAAGGGGCCTACGCGAGAAATCCAGTTTTTAGGAATAAAATGGCAGGATGGGCGTCGTCACATCCCAATGGACATTATTAATAAAATAGCAGCTATGTCTCCACCAAGCAACAAAAAGGAAACACAAGCTTTCTTAGGTGTTATAGGTTTTTGGCGAATGCATGTCCCAAACTACAGTCTCATTGTGAGCCCACTCTACCATGTAACTCGAAAGAAGAATGATTTCCAATGGGGCCCTGAGCAACAGCAAGCCTTTGAGCAGATCAAACGCGAGATAGTCCATGCAGTGGCCCTTGGGCCTGTCCGGACAGGGACAGATATTAAAAATGTGCTCTACACTGCAGCTGGGGAGAACAGCCCGACCTGGAGTCTCTGGCAGAAAGCACAAGGGGAGACTCGAGGTCGACCGCTGGGGTTTTGGAGTCGGGCCTACAAAGGATCTGAGGCCAATTATACTCCAACAGAAAAGGAAATACTGGCCACCTACGAAGGGGTTCGAGCTGCCTCAGAAGTGATTGGAACTGAAGCCCAGCTCCTCCTGGCACCCCGACTGCCGGTGCTGGGCTGGATGTTCAAAGGGAAGGTTCCTTCTACACACCATGCCACTGATGCTACGTGGAGCAAGTGGGTTGCACTAATTACACAGCGGGCTCGAATAGGAAACCCCAATCGCCCAGGAATCTTGGAGGTGATCACAGACTGGCCAGAAGGCAAAGATTTTGGGATGTCACCAGAGGATGAGGAGGTAACACGCGCTGAAGAAGCCCCACCCTACAACGAACTGCCAGAGAATGAGAAGCGATATGCCCTGTTCACTGATGGGTCTTGTCGCATTGTGGGTAAGCATCGGAGATGGAAAGCCGCTGTATGGAATCCTATAAGAAGAGTAGCAGAAGCCACTGAAGGAAAAGGTGAATCAAGCCAGTTCGCTGAGGTGAAGGCCATCCAGTTAGCCCTGGACATTGCTGAGAGAGAAAAGTGGCCAAGGCTCTACCTTTATACTGATTCATGGATGGTGGCGAATGCCCTGTGGGGGTGGTTGCAGCAGTGGAAAAAGAACAACTGGCAGCGTAGAGGCAAACCTATATGGGCTGATGACTTATGGCAAGATATCTCTGCTCGGTTAGAGAAACTTGTTGTAAAGGTACGTCATGTCGACGCCCATGTACCTAAGAGTCGGGCCATGGAGGAACATGAAAACAACCATCAGGTAGATAAGGCTGCTAGGATTAAAGTGGCTCAGGTAAATCTAGACTGGCAACGTAAGGGTGAATTATTCATGGCTCGATGGGCTCATGATACCTCGGGTCATCAAGGGAGAGATGCAACATATAGATGGGCTCGGGATCGAGGGGTGGACTTGACCATGGACGCCATCGCACAAGTTGTCCACGAATGTGAGACATGTGCTGCAATCAAGCAAGCTAAGCGGTTAAAGCCCCTTTGGTATGGAGGACGGTGGATGAAATATAAATATGGGGAGGCTTGGCAGATTGATTACATCACCCTCCCACAAACCCGCCATGGCAAACGTTATGTGCTTACAATGGTGGAGGCAACTACCGGCTGGCTAGAAACATATCCCGTACCCCATGCCACTGCTCGAAATACAATTCTGGGCCTTGAAAGGCAAGTCCTCTGGCGACATGGTACTCCAGAAAGAATCGAGTCAGACAATGGGACTCATTTCCGAAACACTCTTATAGACACCTGGGCCAAAGAGCATGGCATTGAGTGGGTGTACCACATTCCTTATCATGCACCGGCCTCTGGGAAAATTGAACGATATAATGGACTTTTAAAAACTACACTGAAAGCAATGTGTGGTGGGACATTCAAGCATTGGGATACACATTTGGCCCAAGCCACGTGGTTAGTTAACTCTAGGGGATCTACCAATCGGGCTGGCCCTGCCCAGTCAAAATTTCCACGTACTGTAGAGGGAGACAGAGTCCCAGTAGTGCATATGAAGAGTGTATTGGGAAAGAGAGTTTGGGTCATTCCTGCTTCAGGCAAAGGTAAACCCATGTCTGGAATTGTTTTTGCTCAAGGACCTGGCTGTACTTGGTGGGTAATGCAGAGGGATGGAGAAGTTCGATGTGTACCTCAAGGGGATTTGATTTTGGATGAGAATAGCCAATATAATTAATAAAGTAGAAATTATAATAATTGCCAAATAACCCATTATTGTATATTCATTATTGTTATGATTGCTGTATGTTGTACCATAGCATTATAGCCGGAGTCATACAAGTTAATGAAGAATGAGTGCCATGATGATGGAACTAAAGCCTGGCCTCTCAAGAACTTTTTTCTCCCTTTGAAAATAAACTCTGACCCACAGACTATGAGCATGGACCATGCCAGGTGTATCAGTCAAGAGCCTGAGATGCAGCGTGCAACGAGCCAATGGAACATACAACTATCCTGAGAAACTGTTACGACAAATGGAGCCTGAAAATCATGAACTAAATGAACTCAACAACTTCAGAGGGATGATTCACAGACTGAGGGAATAAGATCTGTATGCACGTATGTGTGCATATGTGTGTACATACATATATGGGTGTGTGAAACACGAAACTGGTTATACCCAAAGAAAATTGTTGGATCTGGTCATGACGTAAATGGTATGGAATAAGGGGTGGATAATGTCCTGGTTTCAGCTATGATGGAGTTAAACTTTTTTTTTAGCAGTGGATGGAATGCCATGTTTGGGTGTTAGCATGAGAATAGTGCTGATAGCACCCTGATGTCTCCGATTTGTTGCCGGGCAATCAAGTACCTTTCTCAGCTCTGCATACTTCCTTACTAGTGAGAAAGGAGGGGATGCAGCCAGGACAGGTGACCCGAACTGGCCAAAGAGCATATTCCATGCCAGTTACGTCATGCTCAGTTTAAGGGGGCACTGGGGGGAAGAGGGGGAGACAACGCCAGGACGTGCAGTTTCTGGGGCGGTCGGGTTGTCCGGGACGGGCTCTAAGCTGTGCGGCCTGAGTTGTGTGGTTTGGTGAGAAATTGCATTGTGTATCACCAGTTTCATCTATTTTGTGCTTTAAACTTATGTTATTGTTATATCTAGTTTTCTGTTATTGTTTAGTAAACTATCCTTATCCCAACCTGCGTGGTTCTGGTTTCTAGGTTGTGGTTTCTTTTCCTCCTTTCTTCCTTCCCTTTTCCCCTTCCCCCAACTTTCCCTCCCCCTTCCTTTTAAAAGTACAAGCGACTGTGTGGGGTGCGACCCTTGGCTGGGGCAAAACCACGACAACTATTCACTGAGAAAAAAGCTGATTGGCACAAGAAAGCTGGTGGAAGGACTAAAATTTCATAGCAACAGGACTCAGAGCTCTATTTTGGGGGATTTACGTGGTATGTGTGACCCTTGCATTGTCCATTAGGAGTACATTTCACTCCTTCATGGTTGAAGAGTAATCCAGACATATTCATGACTCATTGCAGGCAAGAGCAAAAGAAAACCAAAAATTGCAGATGAAGCTGACAATTATGAATCATCCAGTGACTTTAACACTCAGATATTTTAAAATATTCAGCCAGATTATTCATTTTTAACTTAACCTCAAAACTTCATGGCTAGTGCAGCTAAGACACTCTTAAGCAATGAAAACCAGTCTTACAAAATAAGATTTGTTAAGGGAAAAAGTATTTTTCATAGCCGATGACAAGATTGTTTTCCATTGTCAGACATAATCAGATTAGTGGAGAGGCACCGAGACCTGCCAGGTTTCTAGAGCAGGACACTAAGTGCTCGTATATGGATTTGTTCAGGAGGGGTACTTCTCCGGGTAGCATTGTATGTAGGAGCATTGGCTTCCCTCTCTAGGTAGCCAGGTCTCTGTGTCTCAGTGTTTGACTCTTCAAGGGTTCATATGTTGGCCTATATGCTTCAGATAATAACTCCCTACCAGGTTGGACAGTCTGATTTCTCACAGTTTAATGGACAAGGAGAAAAAAAATAAAATCTTATTCTGAAAGTTCCTTGGTACACCAAGGTTACTCAAAGAGTCTCAGCTGAAGTTCATCACAACCAGAAGAAAGACATCCTGAAGCCTTACATGTTCCCCTGATCTGCTGGCATTGCAACTATATTGTAATCATGAAGGAAAGCCTGGAGCTAAGTAGCAAGTATTTATGCTGTTATAAGAGCAGGATCTAATGATGCAAAGGACTTTATATAAAAGGCTTGAGGCATCCATGTCTGATGCTTGACATGTGGCTGCAGACAAACATGAATGCTTGACCCATCTGCATTCTAGATACCAGCCTACGGGATGATCTCTTGAGGTCCCTTCCAACCCCTACAATTCTGTAATTTTGTGATTCTGTGGTGGAAAAAACTGCAATGTGAGAGCAATGTTGTTCCCAGGACATACAGTGTCCCACTGAGAACATGGGAATGAGCTCAAGGGGAAGGAAGGAATGATTGCCTTTGGTACCTGGTCTGAGACTTGAAGGGAGAAAGCTGATTATGAGATAGATCTGATTCTTTTACGTCAGTGATTTTATGACAGAGATATTTTGTGGGAATGCAAGATTTTCCCTACTCACCCTCCATTGCCTTTATTTTCCTTCTGCACCCCCAAAACCAGCTCAGAAATGTCTGTGTGTATCTCCATTCCCTGGAGCTACCCACAAGCTCAGAAAAGTAGTAATGCAGGTGTTCCCTACCCCATTCTCCAGTGACAAGTACACTGATATGTGGCACATTGTGCCTCTCAACTGTCTTGGTTCTGCCATGTCCTATACAGTCGCCTTCAAGGGAACTGCATTGCCTCTTTGGTGGACAAGCCCAATGAGGGACCCATGCCCAAGGAAAAGATTGCGCCTCCCCACAGCATGTGTCTGCACACACAGAGCAGTAGGATGCATCAAAGCCTGGAGGCACGGTGGAAGAAGAGCATTAAAATAGATTGTATTCAAAGCAAGCCAAAACCAGAGCACACAAAGAAGAATTCTGACGTGTTTTATTACTATGAAATGATGAAGCAGAATATTTTGGATTAGCTTTTTTTTTTTTTTTTTGTTTCTATGTAAAGTTTAAGAATTTAGACTTCTGGTCTCAGTTTCAAAAATGAAATGTTGAAGTCGTGCCCACCGCTATTATTTTAACAGCTGAGCACAATAAAATTAAGACATTCAATTTTTTTTTCCAATTTATCTTTCTCCTTTTTCCCTTGGTAACCTTTAGAAAAATTACTGGCAAAGGGAAAAATGATGGAAAAATATGAAAGATTGCTGTTTTGTGGTGGGCAATGAGGGAAATTAATATGTATTGTTATTCATTCTATTTTATTTTATAGCAACTAAAAGGTCATCAAGAGATAGGGGAAAAGCAGAAAAACTGGGAAAATGCAAAGGAAGTTTGCAAAGTAGATCTTCATGCTCAGAGGACCTATTTTTTGGTTAGCCTTTAAACCAAAAATTACTGCAGTTCAAATGCTTTCTCTGCTAACATACTTGACTTAAAGACTCCTCTAAATTTAAGTACCTCTAAAACTTGACTCTTTTCCTCAGAGATCTTGGACACCCAGTAAATGACACCTGTGGGTTTTAGTGCATTTCTGAAAATCAGAAAAGATTATGAAGGTGGGACACAGTGGTAAGGGCCTTTAAAAATAATTTTGGACTCTAGCTGCATTTTGAAGAAAGCTGAAGCAATTATTTTTTTTAAAAAAGCACTTATACAAAGTTGTTTTACAGGAGTAATTCTCCTATAAAATGAAGGAAATCTTCACCTTGAGGAATGATATAATACTACTACATTTTCTTTCTTCATAAACAATTTGCATCTTAATCACATGCACACTATCATCAACACTTATATGTACATAACACACATGGGACTCACTTAGAACAGAAGCAGGATCCAGCAGCTCTTCACAGCTGAGGTTTCTGACCTTCCCCAGACTGCCCAGGTCCTCCTGAAGGTTTATATATAGTTTTCTTTCTATCATAATAGATGACCAGCATGTTCTTCGTGAATATGCTGGGTTTGTATGTGTGACTTTGTGGGTGTGGGGGGAACTGCTTTTTAATTTTTCAGGAATGTTAAGCTTAGCCTTTAAATTCCCCGTCGTGCATGGGAACATAAGGATACCTATGCCAAATTTTGAAAAAGGACTACCTAGCCTCCAATATTTGGTCGGGACAGTCTAGTCAATTAACCATCCTTCCCTTACAAAGACCAATAATTGAAACCTGTTGGAGATTACCAGGATAGCATATTTCTGACATCTGCAGTCTGAGGGATTCCTAAACCTAGAGTATGAAGCCTACATTTAACAGCCTTAATGGATTTTCTTTCTGTCAGTTTGCCCAGAGTTCTGCCTGAAAAATTTCCCTGTTAACTTTTATCTGTTACAATGTCCTGTGAAAAAACAGGGTTGTTCTTTCTTTTTTTACCATCTTATCTTTCTTGCCTATTGGATCCTTCAGTTAAAAATATGCATATTGCTAGTGTGCAGTCTATCAGAAGCTGCTATTGTGGAATGCAATCCATGTAATAACATCCCATGGGGACAATAAAGATGATAAAGGAAGAGATATGAGGCGACTGGTGAAGTAGCAGCTTTTCTAGAATACACATGCAATTCATATACACTCATGATCGGGACTATAGTACTTTTAATTTTGGAATTTGTTTCCTGTCTCATCCTTCACTTTTGTTTCCAGTCCCATAACTTACTTTTTAGCTAGGTCTCTTATTTTATTTTAATAAAGCAACAGTTCTGCACTGATAGGTTCATTTTTCAACCAGACGTTTTTGTTTCTCTAATGTTTGTTTTAGGTAATTGTATTTGCAACTATAAAGGTGTAAATTTCTTTTTGTCTTTTGTTTTTAATGATACAATTTATCTTGATCACTTTTGAGGCTAACAGATGCACTTACCACTAGAAAGGTCCAGTGTCAGGAGGCTGTTTGAGACATGAGACAGTTTCTGCCTCTGAGTAGGTCCTGGTGGCTCCTGAGGGCCCAGGCTCTCCCAGTCATGTCCCCTTTCTGCCTTCATCCACAGGCATGGGCAGCTCCAGTGCTCACATGCCATCACCAGTGCTGCTGTTTTTTGCACAAGTGCCAGAGTACTGAGTCCCTGTGCCCCATTTGCAAGGGGCAAGTGTGTAACTTCCCCAGGCTGCCTGCCCCAGGCTCACAGACATCCTGACCATGTGTGGAGCCAGCCAGTTGTGGCCAGCTCTGGCAGGCAGGAGAAAGTGTTTGGCTCTTTGGACCCTGTTTGCAGTTCAAGCATCTTTTTCCAAGAAGGATGCAGAGTTAAGTAGCAACATTGTACAAGATGCCTGTGGGACAGGGTTTTTAAGCCAAGGAATAGCTTCAAAGCTTCATCTTTCCAAACGTCAGACTCTCTCTAAGGAGAGTGAAACATCCTCTTCTTCCCCCCCTAACCTATGGTAAACCAAAGTGAGAAAAACTATTTATGTGATACCTCAGCTTTCTTGAGTTGTATTTCTAATTTTAACAACAGTAGCAGCAATTCAAAAAGATTATGGAAGACATTCAGGAGATCAGCGCAAGAGGGTAGGTGCCCTATAAGGGTTAGATGTGTTTTGAAAAAATCTTGGCCAAGGAAATCTTCCTTTCTGTAAACCTGTGGTATTCCACAAAATGCTTACAAATGGCACTATGTAAGAGCTTGTGTGAAATAGGGCTGTTATGCCTCCGAGATGATATAAAATACTTCAGTTCAACTATTACTTGACTAACATTTTCTGGATGGTGAATAATTCAGAAACTAGAGAACAATGCCGTCAAGACATCTGTCCTCTTTATATTTCCATAGAGTTGGTAACATGTCTGTTAGCTGTAGTTTCACAACGATAAGCAAAGCTTTCTATCCCTTGTTGAATATTTCACAGGTATAGCATTCTTTCAAATCTATTTTTGAATGATCTCCCTCACAGTTTTCTGTCTATCTTCTTGCTCTGTGAACTCCATGACCTGAATATTGTCAAAGCAAGGAATTCCATCTTGTTTCATGTATTCATTCCAATTGATCTTAATAGTGTCAAATGTCTATAGCACTTTCTACAGAACTGAACCCATTTTGCAGGCTACATCCTGCATGTTTTTTATTCCAAGAGAAAGTTAAAGAGTCTAACTATAAATTTTATGATCCGTGTTGCCAGCTCTGAGCATGTTAAAACTACTCAGATTCCTCTGAAAAATGGGAATCCCTGTAAACGCTGGACAAGACTTCAGCTGCACAGAGATATAGAGATGTTCTGAAGCTAATTACATTGCACTATGACACTCCATCAGGTTTTGGCATATTTTTTTAACCTCCTCCTTATATTTGACTTTATAATACGATTTAAACAAGAGTTTGGTCACATGATCAAACACTATGAGAATATTTCCCTAGGCAATACAGTGTAGCTGCAAAAGCTGTTTCTTAACTCAAGTAATACTAATATAGTGAGAAAAATTTAAGGCTTAGAACCAGGAAAAGTATGTATTTTTTATTAAAATATGGTACAATGGCTACATATTAGGCAACAATAACCAAAGGAGGGATTTTTAATAGATAATTTCATTGTAAAATTTGTGTACATTCTGTTGTCTGCACCATAAAATAGAGCAATAAAAGAATTAATAGTTATATCTGCTCAATATGGACTCTGATTAAAGAAAACAACTAGAAATTATAGCCTGGTATTTGCTGTCTGGTTTCATTTCTGCCACAGTGTTTGTATCTGGCTTCCAATTTGTTTTAAAATAAATGTAAGGTTCTTCTATAGTCTTGTAGACTGCCGTTCTAGATCATTCTGTGTTGAACAAAACTGACCACACAGTGTTTCCTGTGGATAGATAATTACCTCTGTTTATTGCTCTGATCTTGCTGCCTTTCCCTTGTATATTTTCCCTTTAAAACTATTCTGGATTTCAAGATACAGGTGTATGGCTTGCTCCCTGTCCAGCCTTATAAATTGCTTTGCACTCTTATTATTTATAGCCAAGGTTTTAAAGATTGGCTTTGTCAATTTGCTAGAGATTGCTGAGCAGAATGATCAATTACACAATTAAGTTTCTACCTCACATGCTGTTGCCTAATCTCAACTTCTGATTATTCCAAGCCTGCAAGACTTGCTCACACACTCTTCTGTTGCTCAGTTTGGCCACTCAAACCAGAAAAAAAGTCACATATTAAAAAAGAATTAATGTTACTGATGATAAAAAAAAAAAAAGAATACAAGAATTGTCCAAAGTCACACTGGATCTGTCAAAAAAAAAAAAAAAAGTTTACTTTGGCATAGGGGACTTCCCACAGTACCAAGTATATATTTGTGGGCCACATGAAAGCTCTGAATCTCTTTATCTTGTCCTATTTGGGTAATACCACAGTCTATGCAAGGAATGTTTCTTAACATCAGCACTGTCAGCAGAGAAAAAAACTGTGGAAATGGAAGATATTTAAAAGTTCTTCCCTTACTTGTAACACATTTTGACTCCATTCTGACCATGACCATGACTAAAGCCATAACCATGACAGACTCTTCCACCTTGAGAAATTAGGCACAGAGAAATGGAATAACTAATCTAACCTTATGTAAGCAACCTGGTATCAAAAAGATTTAGAATAGGGTGAGGACTGCCTAATCTCCCACATTACCCATAGTCAGAGTGCATGGAAAGATCAGTTACAGCATACATATTTGTGGGAAGATTAAAGACTCTGCAAGCTGGCTGGTGTTACAGCAAGGTTAAATAAAAAAATAAAAGCAGTCCATGTCTGTGTTAGACTGGAAAGAAAGAAATTCCTCATAAAGCTACTTCTAGTTGTCAGATACAACATGCTTCAAAAATCCCCAGGAAAGCAAGCTGTCATACCCGACTGTGTATGACATACTGGTGCTACTGGCAGCAGAAAATACCCATTTGTCCTGGTGACCTGAGTTGAACAAAAGTATTGATGTATTGGAGGGGATTCTGCAAGGAGACATGATCCTAATATATGATTCATTAGTGCTTTCTGTAGTTTCATCAGTTAATTTTTTGAAAGTGAATAGGTCAAGGAAGACAAATCTGATAAGAGAAGGATATATGTAAGATAAAGTAGCAGGAGGCTGCAGTGAGAGTAGATATGATACCCCCAATTCTTATGTTGGAGTTACTTTCAGAAAGGATGGTCCCCTAAGAGATATGACCCTGTTCAAATACAGAGAAAGGACTCAAAATGTTTCCTTCTTCCAAAAATTCTTCCAGACAGTGTTATGAAGGAGTAGATCAGCAGCGTTCTTTCTGCTAAAACCAGATTTCATTGGCAAGTAAGATTTTGTCAGGAATGTCACAGTGTCTAAATTCTGGAAGTTCCAGGTTTAACAGGAGGCAGAGCTTCTGGGATGTCAGGCAGCAGTTTGGTTAAATCAAATAGCAGCAAAACAGAACAGAGTGGTAGTCCCACCAAGTAGCTGCCGCATCTGCAAAACACACTTTAGTTTAGAAATGCTCTCTGATGGCATTTCCAAAATAGAATTCTTCAGAAGTTCCAGGATTTTTTTTTCCTTTCTTAATTTCATGAAATCTAGTTAAATGTGAAGGAAGCTACTCCCTTCCAGAGCAGACTGTGACATCTGTTCTACTCTCTGTGTGCTACTGCTGCACCCATCTTTTCTTCTTCATCTGTACCTACCGTGTAGTAGAGTATCAGAGTGAGGTGAAAGCACAAGCCTCTGTGAAAGGAAATTCATGTTTTCAGGAATACAAAAAATGAAATAGAAAAAAATATGCAGGGCATGGGGATGTAAAAATGAATACAGGGAAGAAGAAGAGGAAGGACTTTCCCAAAATGTGTGCTCCTATAGTCTTCCACAAAAATACTTACTTGTCATCAGACTATATGCCCTAAATATTAGGAAAATAGTTCATCTGTTTTTTTTGTGGTGTCATATCCAGATTTTGAATAGGAACCATATTTCAACCCAAATTTTCAAGGGATTAGCATCATTTTCAAATAATACAGTTAAAATAACATAACAGAGTTTTCCCTGACTTTCCACTGTAAGGAATTAAATGTACAATATCTTATGGTTTTGGTTTGGCAAGTTTCCCAGTGCTTCGCTGGCATTCATGTGGAATGCATTTTATTTCAGCCATGGATTAAGAGGGGTGTAGCTGACAATGCTGTGCACATTTTATTGCAGTGTATCTGTTGGAAACTAATCTGAAAATGTTTCAATTGTCATCAAGCAAATAAAACTTCTGTACCTAGATGAATTGGTCTTAAAATGTTCTCTATAACTTGAAATGATGTAGATAGAATTTAATTTTTAAAGCAGATTTAGGAGTCTGGCAAGTTTGCTTCCAAATATATCTTTATGTAAAGTGTTTGACACAAATAGAAGCAAGAAAGAGCAAGAACAGAGGAGTATGAAAAGAAGTATCAGCAAAGCAGCAAACTTCGACAATAGAGGCTTTCATTTTATCCTCTCACTGCTTCCTTTTTCTTCCCTCTTCACTTGTTAATCTTTAGCTAGGAGGAAGCAAGACAAATAGCAGGATCATAATCCTGGATGTTAGGAAAGAAGAATATGTTTATTCTGTTCAGGGATCTGCTTGGAGGAATCCCGTGGGATATGCCCCTGGAGAGAGTTGCTGCCCAGAAGAGGTGGTTGGTTTTTAAAGATTGTCTCTTCTAACCTCAGAAGTTCCATCCCAACAAGCAGAAAACAAAAAGCAGGTGGGAGAAGGCCTTCGTGGGTGAACAAGGAGCCCTTGACTAAGGTCAAATATGCAAAGAAAGCATAGAAGAGGCAGATATAAATAACTCAGGAGGAATATAAAGACATTTGATCATGCAAGTGATGGGAGTTAGGAAATCCCAGTCCACCTGCAATAGTATCTGGCAAGGGATGTGACAGGCAACAAGAAGGGTTTCTACAGGTATATCAGCAGAAAAAGGAAGATCAGAGGAAACATGGACCTGCTAATGCATGGGCCAGGGGATCTGGTGATGAACAATACAGGGAAGTCTGAAGTACTTCATGTGCTCTTTGTCTTAATCTTTACTGATAAAACTTAGACTCAACAATTGCAACAAAGGAGTGATGAGTCCAGTTCTGTGCTCCTCAGTATGAGAGATATATGAAGTTACTAGAGTGAGTCCAGTGAAGGACTATGAAGATGACAAAGGGATTGAAGCATCTCACATATGGGGGGATGCTGAGTGAGCTAGAACAGTTTAACATTAAGACAAGGTGTCTAAATGCCTGATGGGAAAAGAAGAGAGACAGACTTTTCTCAGTGGCATCCATGGCAGGACAATGAGCACAAATTGAAATGCTAAAAATTGCATCTGAATACAAGAAAACATGTTTTTATTGTGAAGGTAGTCGAACACTGAAGCAGGTTGCTCAGAGATGTTGTAGAGTCTCCATCCATAGGGATATTCAAAATATCACGGGGCATGATCATGAGCACCCAGCTCCTGCCTATTAGAGCAGAGCCTGGTCTAAATGTTCTTCTTGGTGCTTTCTGTGATTTTCTAACTTCATGATTCTTATTTTCCTCCTTTTTCTCTTGTTTTGTTTTTTTTCTACTGCCCTGTGCATATCATACATGAATGTATTTACTTCACCCTGACCTGTCTCACTCCCTCTCTATTCCAGCCCATATGTACACCTGCAGCATTTTATTGTCTCTTAATAGACTTTTCAAACCTGTCATGTCAAATTACAGAGCAATACATGACATATTTGAGTCTGAATTCTTATTTATCTGCATTTTTCTTCAGTTCATGAGTTCATCAGTGTCAGCCTTTGTCACAGATCTTGTAGATATTTAGTCAACTTAAAATTTCCAGTAAAGACATTGACTTTAAACAGCTGGCTCAAAATACCTCTTTAAATACGAAAGATGAGGGCAGTTGAAGAGAAGAAAATAGAATCAATGCTTTAGAGCTAATGTTATAAAAATATCAGCTTATAGAGTGTTAAGCTTCTTAGTAATTGTTTTTCCGCTGGCTATGAAGTCGAGCTGTCTCATCCTCTGGGCTGTTTTAAACTCTTCAAAATAAAGCTTATTCAGCTCGCAGGAGACCTGGAAGCTTCATTGAATTTGTTTGATAGCTAAACATTTTAGGACCATATCTTTTGACTGTATCTAACATCCTACAGTCTGCTTTTCAGAACATTTATTTGGTGCAGAAAACTTCATGTGGACTGTGCAACACACCAAATGGTCCCCATTCAGTTTTCAGCTCCTGCAGTATGAATCTGCTACAGTTCTGTAGACCTCAAGAGTATAATCTCCGATTTATGTTAATGCAATGAGGATAAGAATACATTAGGGTACATTTATCTGCATGCAGAAAATAGGATTATATAGGCATAGTGATAGATTGTATGAGAACTGGAATCTGAAAGTGTAACAAATTAGGTTTTTACTCTAATAAAATATGGATTACTTTGATATGAATGGATATTAGAAAGTTAGATTAACAAATCTATTTATATTGGGAGAATTAAATCACTTATGCCTTCACAAAATGACAAAAGATCTTTTAATAGTATGCTTTCCCCTCCAGTTTTTATTGCTGACAGCCCTGGATTTTAGTCTGACATTGCTGTTTTGTGAGTAGAATTTCTACTTTGGCATATTATGAACATGTAAATTTGCCTCTGTGTTTGAAGACTTCAGGTCTGCATGTTTCACTTGGAGTACTGCAAACCAGGACCATCTTCACAGAATAATGCATACCTATACCAGATTTGAAATCATAAGAAATATCTTGATATCTTTGGCATAGTTTAAGTGGGGGCACACAAAAAAAATATTCCAAGAAATTTCTAAATGGGGTAATCAATGAGCTTTATGAGTTTTAGTATTTTATAGTGGGTCAATCCCATCCTAGAGTCCAAATTATCAAAATAAAATGATGACTGTTATGGCTAATATGAGCTACAGGTCTGCCCTACACTTAGAATTACCAAGTTTTCTAAGCTGCTCAAAAGTATAACACCACCACTACCACCCCCAAGCCCCCAATTTATAGTAAATATGACTATGCTAGCAAAAGTCATGAGGGACAGTTTTATCAGACAAAATGTTCTCTGACAAACTACATCTGAACTGAACCTCATAAGGCACACAAGCAAAAGAGTAATTATACTACTCTAATTTGCATTTTAATTTGCATTCTAGTTTAATTTAATTTCCTTATTCCTTGTCTGAGTTAATGTAGCTTCTGTTTTTACTCATTGAGCCCTGTTACAACAGGGTGGATGATGGACTGAAGAACTCAGAACTACCAAACTTAAGTTTTCTTGTAGCCTTTCTTTATTCTTTCTTCTGTCTTTAACAAATGAATTTTGTGATTAAAATGTAGGCAATTCGTTAATATTATATCTACACTAAGTTAATCATTTGAGTCAATCTTTTAAAACTCTAGGCTGCAAAGTTCCAACATCTTCTAACTTAAAAAATGGATTTAGAACCCGGTCTTTGACTTTTCTCTCTCTTTCTCTCATGTCTTTTGGAGTGTTTTTTTCTTACTATGGTGTGAAGGATTCTACCATTTTTCTCTAGTGATGGATAGATATCACTCTGTGGACTATTCCCCTCAAAAGGTGATACAAAAAAGAGGAGTTACTCTGCACAGGATTCTCTGCTATCCGAAACCATTATTCTGTAACAGGTTGGGGTATCTGCGTTACCCCACACAGGGTGCTCACTAATGCCATAGTTTCTAAGTTTTGCACAGTAAAATGCAACATATTTGTCTCATTATTACCTACAAATAGCAGACTCATTTAATTACATGCATCGAGTACTGTACCAAAATTAAATCCTCCAACCATAAGCCCCTAGGGCTAAATATCAGCATCTAATGCATAACCCCTTGTTATAGGTACTGAGATGATGCCTTGCAACCACTTAACAATTATGTTCCATGTTAATTACTTTTTTTTTTAATTTGGAAGAATTAACTGAATCAAAGTAAATCAAATTAGATTAGAAATGCTCTCTCCTCTTGTGCTATCAGCTACTGAGCCCAGCATGAGCCTGCTAATGACAACTACCTTCAATAAGCTGCAGGTCATTCTGCCTTTCCTGAGAATATATATCTGGTTTATTTAGACCTTAATTGTTCTCCATGAATTCAGGTATAGAGGATCGACTTACTCTGTTCGCTATGTTTTCAGAGGCATTGCCATGAAACACTATAGCAGCTTCTTCTTTTGTGTAGTGTTAGCAAGCCTCCAAGGCTCTGGTTTTGCTGTGTGGCACAGGCAGACAGTAACTTTTTGTCCTATTTTACTGGCCTGTTGAGTCTTTTTCTGCAAAATCAAGTTCCTCAGCTGGCTTTTAAAATCTGGTCAGAACATAATTGCTTGAGCCCTAGAGTATAGGATGAAATTAGCAGCTGTTCACTCATAATCATAAATATTTATAACTCTGGCTACATTATTCTGTTCTGTGCTATTTTCTTACAAATTGTCAAGGATTTTAATTGGATAAGACTCAAAAAAGTTTAGGGGCAAATCTTTAGTGTTTGTATTCCGTCTTTCCTCAGAACAAAGTTGTGCCTTAGGTCTAATCTGTGTATCTTTAATCCTCCCAATTTCCTCAGTATCTGCAGTACAGTATTTTAGCAGAATAAGAGAGAAGTAGAAATAAAGGCTCATACAGTCTTCGTTGACTGCCTACCTCCATATGCTGAGATGCTGATGCTGAGCAGAATAGGACAAAAGTGATTAATGTTACCTTCAGTTAAGGAGTAAATAAAAGTAGGCCCATATCATGCTAGACTCTGCGCAAGCTGAACTCCAGAGGCTCCCTGGCTCAAAGGGCTTACAAAGCAAAGCAAAGCAAACCAAACCAAACCAAACCAGAAAATAAAGAAAGGGTAAGGACAGGGTGCAACAGATGAGAGACAGCAGCTTATCTGAATTTTTCTTGGCAGAGCATGAGCTAAGGGGGTGAGAAAGGAGGAGAGGGGACTTTGATGGGGCAGAGACAGGGACCATACTGCCTGCAAACAAGGAAGCAGCCCCAGCACTCTCTGTTTGGGAAAGGTTAGGGTTGCATAATAGCTTAACCAGTATTTCATGACCAGCTTAGAAGATAGCATCAGTTTTCAGCACATGGTGTTTTGGTCTTGCTGGCTTGAAAAACTAGTACAGCTTGAAATACTGTTGTCTGAGTGATCTTCCAAAGGACGATGTCCACGTGCAGGGAACATTTTGTTTTTGTTTTTTCATTTTTAAATATGCTTTGTTTTTCATTCATTTGCAATTGCTTTTTCAGCATTATGTAAACAAATCAGAGTAATTGTGCCCCCATAGGAACATCGTGAGCCTGGCTGCACTAACATAGAATCATAGCATCACAGAATTCTAGAATGCATTAGGTTGGAAGGGACTTTTAAATGTTATCTAGCCCACCTCCCAGTAAGCAGGGATTCCTTTAACTATATCAGATTGCTCAGAGATTGATAAAGCCTGACCTTGAATGTCTCCAGGAAAGAGGCCTCCACCATCTCTCTGGTCAGACTGTTCCAGTGTTTCACCACCCTCATAATGAAAAACTTCTTCCTAATGTCTAAACCCACCCTGCTCTAGTTTAAAACCATTGCTCCTTGTCCTATCACTCCATGCCCTTATAAAAAGTCCCTCTCCAGCCTTCCTGTATGTCCCCTTCAGGTGCTGGAAGGCTGCTATAAGGTCTGTTTTTCATTCTGAAAAACCACAACTCTCTCAGCCTGTCTTCGTAGGAGGGGTGACCTCCTACGAAACATCTGATGTTTCTCACAGGACAGGGCTTCTCATCAGTTTTACTATATGGGGGGGGAGAATAGATCCTGCTCCAATGGTCTTCATGATACACACCATAGCCATCTTAAAGGTTTCACCAACCCAACTCATAGTAGGTGTGCTGTAAATAAAGCTGTTTGGAGAAGTAAAATATCTCACAGTGCGAGAGATACTAGGGATAAATACAGCTTTTTCCTAGATACTTATCAAAGCAATAGCAAGATAGGTAATGAAACAAGTTCTGACATTCTCCTGCCTAATTCACATCTGGCTTTATTCTGTTTCCTATTTTTTTCAGTTTAACAAAGAGTGTCCTTAGCATGAAAGTTTTTCTTGGAGTGTATAGGTTGTATCATAAGGAAGCATAGACTTGGTACAAAGACAATTCAAAGCTTTGAATTAACACAAGAAATTTTACACAAAATTCCTCTTCTGTAAGCCCTGAGTCTCCACTCACAGAAATGTGCATGTGTGTCTTTCAATTTTAAGGAACCTGGTGCAAAATTCAGGATTGTTTTTTTGAGTGTCTGAAATTTTTTGGATGAAAAGAAACAGCTTAAGATATTTGCTAAGAAAAATATAGAGGACTGGAAGGCAATGGTTAGTTCTGGTTTTCAAGAAAATGAAAGCACAGAATCCATCTGTAAGCATGGCTGAGGGATTGGCAACCATTAGAAACAAAGAATAGACCCTGTGGATGCAATTTCAGTTCTCTGCACACTTTGAAATCCAGCATGGCATGACTTGTTTACCAGAGATCATTGGTTTTGAAGGACCCAGCTCACACAGGCTGGAACAATCACATTCACTTAAAAGCAAATTCTTGGAATGGGTAAATACTCTTCATGAAGTTATGCAACACCTAGTCCTTTTATAGTATGTTTTAAGTTTGGTTGTAGTTTGTCTTGAGCAGCAAAGGTATCAGAGTTGTTAAAACCAGTTGCTTGAACAAATTGACACTTGCTGATAAATAAATATTATTAGCTCATTATTAAGCTACATTATGACCTGACTTGGCACATAATGAAAGATATGAAAGGAACTTGATGCCTTATTCATTGAGCTGTCCAGACACAAATTCTTTTGGTCAGAAATAAAAAATAAGGATGAAAATATTCTCTGAAGTGTCTATGACATTTTAGTTTCATTTTGGTTAGTTAGAAGATTACAATTATTTCAACGAAGAATCTTTTGTTTCTCTTCCTTGACATGAAAGGAATAGGGGAAAGGCCAAGCTTATTGCTTACTGTGATCATTCAGGTCCAGCTACTGTTGAAACAGGGGAATGCTCATTTCCACCTGTGCCAGCAGTGTGAGCACTCTTAAAACTGGAGCTTCCTGGTCATTTGAAAAAGTGCTAAGTGATGACTACAGGCCGAGTGAAAATTTGACCAAGAATGACAGCTTTCAGGCATCACATTACTTTTATGGCATTTTACACTTGAGAAATGTCTTAAGTTCTTCGGTGGTCATGAATCATACGTGGCAAGTCAAACCCATTCAGCTCACACATCCCTGACTGGACTGCTTTATACGAAAACCTGGCTGCTTTCTATGGTTATTAATTTTTAATGCTACAAGTGTTCTGCTCTCATTTCCATAATTTATGGTCTTCCATATAACAGGATAAGCACCTGTCAGAGCAGTTTCGTTTATGTACTGCTCAGCATTAAAGCACACAGACTATATCATCCATATATTTTTTGTCCCTAGGACAAAGAACACTGTGTTTCAGCTGAATTTATGCAAGTGATCCTAACATATCTTTAGTGTTTTCCCTTTCCTCACAGTGTTCTCAGAATCATAATTCTTTATCTCTGTCTCAAAAAAAAAAACCCTTTCTTCCTTTTTTATTGCTTCTATGGAAATCCTCCATCTAAAGGTGAGATCTAAACAAAAATAGTTTTCCAATGGTACATAGTTTCACTAATTATGCAAAATCTTTCTAAGAAGATTCAAGTCGACCTAGCACTCTAAAGTTATGTATGCTTTCCCTGTTCCTTGTAATACATTTGGTGATACAGTAACAGTTTTGTTTTTTCTTGGCACTTCCACAGAATATAACTGGTTTTTAAAAATGTACATGCATGCAGGGAAAGTTCATATTTCATTTCAGATATGAATTTTGAAGTTTCTTCTGCTGGGTTTTTTGGTCGGATTTTTTTAGGTGGGGTGTTTTTTTTGGGGGGTGGGTTGTTGTTGTTTTTGTTTAGGGTGTTTTGGTGGTGGGGGGGTTTTTTTTAATTAATCTATCATTTTTCCACACCTGTCAGTAATGGCAGAGATCCACCTGAGATCTGAATATGTAAATTACATCAACAGGAACAACTCATAAAAAACATTGTTTTAAGGCATACTGCTTTTTTTAAACATGTTTATCACACAAAATATTCTGAAGTAAAAATATTTTACCTTCTAAAAGCTTTGTCTATTTTCTGTTGGATGAATTTTTTTTAATTTTTTTTTTTTTTACTGATCTTTTCCTAAGCACCTAAACTGCCCTGTGGTTTATGCTATGAAAAGGAGTCCCTAATACAGATGTTCCTTAAATGTGCTTAATCCATAGGAGAAGGAAATGCTACACTGTAGATTTTCCATTAGGACGTCCCCTTGTACAAGAGGTATAGTGGGTAGACATTTTTGGGGATGGGAAGGATTGAATTATTTTCCTGGTCGTGCCTGCAAGGTTTCACTCCTCCATGCCTCAGCTTCACCATCTGGAAAAAAGGTACTAATGGTACAAACGTCTTCTGCAAAACAAACAAGCAAACAAAGAACCTCTTTGACTTCCCCTGGTGAGAACATGGCTACACAGAGGAAGTTTTATCAATGTTATCAACCGGGCTCCACAGTTGTACAAATCCAGCAGTAATCACTTCCTTGTTTTTGTTTCAGAAGAGAGAGGCCGAGGCTCTTTAAAATGCCAATGATATGCAGAGGATGCGCCTGCATTCTTGTTTGTCTAGAAGGCCATGTTTCTCACATTAAAATTTATGAAACAAAATTCCAAATAATCATGTCAACAGAGTGGATTTTGTGGGGCACCAGCATGGAATGCACAGTGCGCCGTTATCCAGCCCTCAAATTTGCATTCCTCTGCCATCGCCAGCTTCAAAGGAGACACTTCCTTTCATTTTGCTCTTTGCAGAAATTATAATTGATAAATCCACTTAGAAAATATCAGCCCCTCAGGCCCCCAGAGGTTGTTATAATTATTTAAAAACTGGTTTTAAGAATATATATATATTATTTTTTGGGGGTGGTATTATTGGCTACTCTTTTTTTCTTCTTAGCAAAGCCCTCTTCCTCCTCTGGACCAAATATATGAACTTGATATGGAACAGCTGCTATTTAGTCTGCTGGAGTTTTATAACATGTTATCAAACCCTTTGAACACAGCTGGTAAACAGACACTCAACTGAGCATGCATGCCAGCAGCTTCTTCTGCTGAAAAGGTAAGATGATCATATGGGGGAAATTCTACTGAAGTGGTACAGATCCTGCATCAGTAGACTTATATGCAGTGTCTGTATGTTCCGCACATACAAGGTTCAACCAGAGGTTGATATTCACATTATAGATGGGAGATATGAAGTAGAAGTGAAGTCAACTTCCTCGAAGGGATTTGCCAGACATTACTGAACTTCAGCGATAAATCTTTGAACAAGTTTTCTCAGTGAACTCGCTTAAAAGATGCATTTGGAAAAGGCCATGGTGTGCTGCCAGGATATTACTACGTAAACATGGAGGTATTGTGTGATAGCCCCAAAACCCTGAGTACTCGCTAGGGGGGGTGGTTGAGAGAGGTGTTAATCTCAGTTTTTATGGCTTCCTGGCGCCTGTGGTTTTGCACTACATGCAAGTACACCTGCAAAGTGTATAAGACTGATGTCCCAACTTGGCTTCTGGAAATATGGTAGCTATTTTCTAAGCGGAGCAGAGATGTGTTGAATACTCTGCTGAAATGAGGGGGTGGGGGGGGCTGAGGGCAGCTTTATTCTCCCTAAGGGCTTCCCTGCTCACAGACTGCTGAGAAACTACAGTTTGCCTGGCAGCGACTAAAACTGGTTCAAACAGAAATAGTGTGACTGTCCGTCATGGCCAAGAGTGGAAAAAGCAGGGTGCTCTGGGAAGCTCCTAGAGCAACTGTGCTTTCTCATGGGCAGCACCCAAAAGCATGAGACTTATGGTGTTGTAAGCATTGATAATTCTCTTAACCTGAAGCTGTGCAGACTTTCTAGCTGGGAAGTAAATATAGCCAAGAGGTCTATTGCATTGCCAGATGTGTTTAACACCTATGAAAGAAAAACCCGTGCTGCTGCTGCTGCTGCTGTGTTGCAAACATTATGTGACAAGGCTGCTGAATGACTTAAGTAATGACGTAATTCCTCTACCACACTTTCCAAGGTGGTAAACCAGAGAGGAAAGTGTGCATCATTTAAGACGTGTTGTTGGGACATCTGGTTTTCATATAGATAGAAATAGTAACCATTAGATGACTGTTCAGTAGGCTACATGATATTATATTGTTCCCAGTTGATTATCAGCCATATCAAATTGTCTACAGTCACTGCTGGCATCAGGCTCCCAACCTCAAATGCAAGAACTGCAATAGAAATCTTGGCATACAAAACACGTGAAGAGTGCCAGTAGGATGTACCTTTTGTGTATCAACCTGTTCAGGCTACTCTTCTAACTATTTGGGTGCATAATTCAGATTGATCAGCCACCTTCACCTCACAACATGGCAGATGTAGTCCATTGCTCTCAGCCCTTGGGGGACAGTGAAATGCAGCTGCTAAGAAGCAGTACCTCAGGAAAGCAGAGTGTAAGCTTCTTTTTTGAATCGATACATAGCTAAGCATAGCCAACATAGCTACTTCATATGTGGGTTGATATGGACTGAAACAAAATATTTTCCTTATTTTCCCAGTAGGAGATTCAAATTGTCTATGCTGTGAGGAGATTTGGGGATTTTATTTTATTTTTTTCATTTTTCAGAAACTTAAAACAGCTTTTTTTCTACTGCTGAAAAAGCTTACTGATAGGAAGCCTGCAGCATGCAAGGAAAATATAGGGAAAGCTGCAATCACCTGCAAAAAGTTTGATCTTTTGGGTGATATTTGGATCATACTGACTTGAGTCAGGCTCTCTCATGATCAAAATCTAAACTCTGGCAAGTGATCCAGTTGCTGGAATTTACTTAGCTTTCAAAGGAAAGGTTAAATAATACCCTCACATATTAAGATGCTGGAAAAACATTAATGGTAGCAAATGGAAAATTTTCAGCCCTTCTCACCACAGCGGTCTAATCTCCTAGGAAGCAGAAGCAAAGAGAAACTTGTTTTGGGTAAATTTGTAGAAGAAATTACTGCTGAAAACAATGGACAAAAAAATCAAAAGTCAGCAGAGAAAATGGTAAACAATAGTAAACTGTAAACCCAATATTTAGCACAGTAGGAGAAAAATTATGAAGCACTTAGCAAATTAAAGAAAGACACTGAATACTGTTCAGATAATATATCATGCTAATTGTATAAAAGCAATAACATCTTCTTTTGTCCAACTGACATTATACTGAACATAAGGCAAGACAAGCTTTTCTGCTATCTAGGTATGAATTGTTCATTGTTCTTGTAAATAAACAATAGCTATAACCAGATTGAGGAGGGCTATCAATGCGGTGTCAGATAATAATCACATTTACTAAAGGATGAAAAAGAACTGTCTCTAGCCCCTCAGAAGAGTTACATGCATTTGGTAATAATGGCAACACTGTACCAGAATAAATTACTTAAGGAAATCTACAAAGCCCATAAGGGCTGTATTTTTGCCAGTTTGTATGTCAGAGCAATCAATTAGGGACCACAGCCAGGTAGGGATTTTTCCTTTGGCTTTATATGTAACTCAAAGCCAACAATTAATTGCATTTGCATATGGAAAAGGCTTAGATATGTTCCGAGGTTCTGTACAGTTAAAATGTGTGTCTTGTCAAATTAAGCATACTGCAAGTAATGTGCAAATCTCTTCTTCCTTATTTGCTGAGTTACTTAATCTGTTATTTTCTTTTAAACTTACACTTGATCTGCTTTTTTTTGTACTTCTTTCACCGACGGATAAGGACAAATATTTCTGTTTGCCATCTAAAGCCTTTCAGCTAGCAAAACAATTACTTAAACTCTACCTTGGTCAGATATAGCTGTTGACGCAAGATGTAGGAAGATACAGTTGCTGTCAAGAGTCACAAAGTTCACACGGGGTACATATTTAGAGAACATGCTTATCAAAGTAAGTGGGAGGAAAAACCAGTAGAATAAATAGATCTTGTCTCTAAAGGGGAAGAAAATCCCGTGTTTCACAGAGATCTTAGAATAAGAAGTTCCACCTTCCACAAAGGCAGGAGAAGCTGTCTGGATTGTCTCTTGAATAGCACAGAGGTAAGGCAAAGGGAAGTTAAGGGAAAATCTAGATCTACAAATTAAGCTGAGCAACAGCAGTGTAAGCCACGCATGTTGGTAAGGAAATGTGCTTATATATGATTTCAGGTCACTGGTTGGAGTCTGGAGTAACCTCACTGAGGATCTTTGGAAAAGGGGACAAATGGATTTCCATTATGGCCTTGGCTTTGACCACATTCCTCAACTCTTAATTTCAAAACCAATACAGGCCCTTTTACAAACTCTCTTTTACACTGGATTGCTTGGGCATTTTTAAGCCATTCTGGCAAAAGACTTCCAAGAAAGGCATAGCTGAGATTTACTGAGCAATTGGATAAGCATAAGTGTGCTCACCATCCTTAATAAAGCAGCTTTCATTAAGAAAGTGTTACCTACACACCTAATTGCTACCTTATCAGCATTGAAGTGGAGCAAGCTATGTCCTGATGACTTGTTTGGTCATGACCCTCTTTTGTCAATGACTAAATGCAGACATCATTTGTAGGAGGATAGGAGATCAGATCTAAAATGCTTATAAAAGTGCTTATGCAAAGGAATGGAGCTTTGAACTGAAATTGTCCTTGCTTGTTGCATGCCTTTTCCTCTCCTAGCAGCTTATCACTGTACTTATCACTGAAAAGAGCAAGCTTCTGAAAGGTGTTCATCTAGGTCCTTGGTGATGTTGCTATATTAATGCTCTTACTGGTCATTTCTACTCTTTTTCATAACCACATCTGATTCTGTGAGGAAATAATAACTACTGCGACTTCATTTGTTTAGTATGCTTGCCTAGGTATGTATCTTCTTAATTACTTGCCACACCTAGTCTGTGTTTGGCCGGGATTTAGAAATCTTTGAACAATATGGTTCTCCAATGACATCCATGGAGGAAAAATCCCTACTTGATTTGTCCTGCACATGACTAGAACAGACATTGCATACTGTCAGAGTTAAAGAACTCCATATTGCTGAATACAGAGTTCAAAGTGCAGCAACACCGTGATTCAGAAAACACTTTGTAAATTGCATCAGGAAACCTGCAGGTTTATATGTTGTATTTTTTTATTTGTGTGACAAACACCCAGTAGGAAGTCATTACTTGCCTTTCTTGCTTTTCTCCAGTGACACGGATATAATATGAGTCAAAAAGCAAGACTCATATGAAATCTGCAAATCTCAGTGTTGATTGAGAGCTCTGTAATCTTCATCAATACCTTTGACAAACTGTCCAGTATTGCAATTTTCTTGACGACATTTGGAGAAGAAGGTGGCTAGAGTCATCAGTTTGGTATGTCACTGAGTGTATCAAAATAGTCAAGTAATCCGCCTGTGGAGTCCACGCTTATAAACAGGTGAATTATTTAAATATTTTACTGTGCCAGCATGCTCTGCATTCAGAACTGCTATAATTAAAAATAGTGGATGTCTAACAGGAAAAGCAGATTATCATCAGATTGTTTACTGCCGGGGCATCTGGAGAGTTTTCACTTGCCTGGTTTTTAGTTTCAAGGAAAATAGATACAAAGAAGCATTTGCCAGGGAACTGTTTGGTTTCATGAATATATTTTGACTTTGAGACTTTGAGTAGCTTCTGCAGAGGGGACTAATGAAGGAAACAGGTTTTAAAGTCAGTTGTCCATCCTGCAGATGAGCTTTGTAGTTTGTGGGCGCAGCAAATACATATAATGGCCAAAGACTCGCGCCACCAAGGACTGCCTCTGACAAAGGAAAAGCAGAGACCTGGCACAGTACTGTAACTTGAAACACCCTACTGGTTGGTGGAAAAAGAAAAGGGTTCTCAATGTTTTTGCGTGAAAATCCACAATACTTAAGCCCTATGGGCCACATGGAGAAGCAGTAGTTTTAAACCAAGAACTTGAAGATTTGTCTCTCAAACTATTCAGACAAGACAAAGAGTGCATTGCCTCAGATCAATGAACCACTTCAGTTGTGAATTG
Organism: Porphyrio hochstetteri; assembly: GCA_020800305.1. NCBI lineage: Eukaryota > Metazoa > Chordata > Aves > Gruiformes > Rallidae > Porphyrio > Porphyrio hochstetteri. The sequence goes on from CM036907.1 coordinate 89,107,488, forward strand.
TGTGTGTGTGTGTGCATGCATGCATGCACACAATGTGTGTGTGTGCGTCTTTTCCTCCAAGACGTTTAATAACCAAATAACAGCTGCACTCCAGTTCTTAGTCCTGCCCAGTTATCGGATCTGTCATCAGCACGTTAGAGAGCCCGGTTACATTACTGTTTTCATGGCTGACAAAGCCATTTTAGGACCTTAGCTTAAATGGCCTTTATTTGTCAGAGAAAAGAGAAAATACAGGGTGAGTCCGGATGTTTTTACTGCTAATCATGCTTTGATCACTTTGAGGGTTCCCTGGTTTCTCTGTGTACAGTACTTGTGTGAAATGTGTGTTATTACACAGTGAAAAGACAGCCAAACCCTGTTTTAAAGGCAGGTACAAGTTTTGGTGCAGGGTAGGGTATTAGTCCTTAAAACCATGTTGTTTAGAGGGTATGTCAACATGTCCAATATCTACTGTTAGCATGGCAGCCTGGCACACAAACGGTGACATCCATCCCCTGCCTGAGGCTGAGGATAAACGGCACAATGAAGGTAAGCTTATGCAAGTAGTCAGAATGATTCACCATCCGGATTCGCAAAACAGAAAAATCCATGAGGCTCTCTATAATCTCCCAGAGGCTTTTGTTTTCCATGGAGCTGAGAGTGCATTATTTCCAGCAGAAAATGTGAAACTAGCATCATGAAGTGAGAGGCAGTCTGAGGCATAACCCCAACTGCTGTCCACAGTCAGTGGGACCATCCCTCTGTCACATCCCGCTTTTCACATCCCCCATGTTTTCTCCTGCTTGTAGGTTTGAAAGAGCATTGAGGGCTTCAGGAAGGAGGATTTTGGATTGTGTGCTGGCTGCAAGTGAAGCACCCCTGCCAGTGATAAGACATTTCAGTTTCCTGCTTAACTTGAATGCGCATGTGTGGTTTTCCTCCCCCTGAATTTTAAGCCCCTGAGCTGAGTTCAGCCAAGTCTGGCAGAAGAACAGCAGACTTGACAGTGATTTGGTCTCATGAAGAAGGTTGTCTGGGCAGAGAGAGGGAACATTATTAATGCTTTCATTAATTGAAATGCTCTAGCCTGAGCCAAACATCTCTGGGCATCAACTAGTAGAGAATAAAATACATGGATCCTAACCCGTAAGGAAGCAGATGGGGTGACTCTTTACCCTTTGCACTTATCCCTCACTTTCAGCAGCTGAATAGGTGGTCAGCTGGTAGACCTACAGCAGGGAAGAGAGCATGAAGAGGATGTGGAAGAAAAGGAAAAGGACAAGATGCAGAAACTGGCCAAGAGGAATAACTGGATTTCTAGACAAACCTTGAGCAACATGAGCAAGAACTGTATCTGTATTCAGAGCTTACGGATCCTAGCATATTTAGAGATTTAAAAAAGAAAAAAAGAAAAAAAAGAGGATTGTTTTCACTATCTCATGAGGCAGATGAGAGGTGAGAAACAGCTGAGGCATGATTGCCAGAAATAATAATGAAGGCATTGGAACAACTGATAAGGTAATTTCAAGTAAACTCTGACCCAAGACAAACTAAGACTTAAAATCAGACTGTTTTTCTTTACCTGTGGCCAAGAACCAGAGGGGGAACCAAAGCACATTTTGGAGCAGAGATCTCTGATATTTACGTGTAACTTTGGAAAGGATTTTAAATTCCCCAGCTGAAGGACAGGATCATTTGTTGTACTTGTGATTTCAGCGTGCAAATATTATTCTTGAGAAAAACAGACACAGTCTCCAGAAAGGCTTTTGAAAAGTGGGGACAGATGAACTATCTGGGGAAAGGATTAAATTCGTGGCAGACACTTGAGCAGAGAAGGTAATGAGCACTACAAGAAATCTAGGAATTGGGCCAGAGGCAGTCTTGCTCTTCCACGCAGGAAACACTGCAGAAAAAAAGAACACTGGAAGTGAGAGGTATCTTATGTTAACAACAAGCAAAGAAGAAAGAAGAAGGAAGACAATACATTCAGGATGTAGATTTAATCTGATAGATGCAAGGGTGCACTTGAAGAGGAGACACTGTCTGCTCCCCCATTGCAACAGGTGACTTTTTCTTAAGTTTGAAGCTGCTCAGTGGATTTCCATTACTCTTTCTTCCTTTTTTTTTTTCCCTTCCCGTGTTTCCCCTGAAGGAACAAAAGGAAGATCTGCTTTTTTACTTAAACCTCTCAATGCACAAAAGTCTCTTCTCTTTTAAGCGACTTACAAAAACTGTAATGTTCTGTGCATCTTTCTCCTCTTGAGATGCTGCTGCAAAACTTACTAAAAGTAATGGACAGATGATGGCCACGGTATATTTTGGGTTAGTATGGCATGTTTACAGTGTCAACTGAGCACAGATGTGAACTTATTCTCAAGTTTAATGTCATATCTAGTGTGCATGGCAGACACAAAAAACACCACTGAAGCATGTACCTGTCTCTGCACATGAGGTCTACCTTTTTCCCAATGAGTTCAGCCATTCCAGGGTTCAGGCCTCAAGTGTGGTAACATAATTGTCTGTAAGTTTAATTTATGCATTGTCTTCAGCATAGATTTCCTCTGGGTTTTGTTTTCACAGTTTCTAGCTTTTCCAGACTGTTCCCAAAATGCAGTTTGGATGTTGCCATCCTGTTGGCAAGCAGACTTACATGGCTTGTACAGTTTATAACAGTATATTGCCGAATTATACCAGCTGGCCTCATGAGCAGAGAGCAAGGCTTGGTACTGCTGGTTTTCATAGTAGAGAGATTGCCAGAGACTTATCACAGTGACATTGCATGTTAATATCTGACCCTGCAGATCAACCTCAGAAAAGCTAGCTCCCTAGATCCCTCTCCACCTAGAGCTATTCCCAAATCAGTTCTTTTGTACACTATGTGGAAGCTCTGAACAGAGCAGCAGCCAGGAGCACGAGCTCCTGAATGGACTGGGCTTGCATAGACTTATGGTGCTTAGGGAGCCTGGGTCAGCTCTTCACCTCACTGCTGCATGGATGGAAAAGAAAGTGATTGACTATAACGTATCATCACCAGCTGTTAAAAACTACACTCAGCCAGGCTGTAAAGAGAAAGACAGAACATTTTTGCCCCTCTGATTTTCTCCAAGAGTGACTGTTGCCACTGATTTTTCCCCAGCATGGTGGTGATGCACAGGCTGGGAACTCCCAGGCGGTATCTCTGCTGCTCTGGGGACCTGACACAGGCTATGGCCCAGTCAACGTGTGCTATTTCAGTAATGGAAACCAAACCAAACCAAGATGTTTCTTCTGAGTGCTGGAGAGGAGAGTGGGTATTCGCGAGCTTAAAAAACACATCAACTATGAAAAATAATCTTTGTTTCCTTGAAAACAGTCTCTTGATTCCTGTCTGTTAGATGAAATGGATTTGCCAATGTTTTGAAGTTACCTTTTTGGTTTGTTTTTAAAGATAAAAAGGTTTTTTAAAAGAACTATAAACAGAGCGCTAAAGGGATTTTTTTAAAAAAAATTAATTACCTTGGAATTGTTTATAAACCTTCTCCAAACCATTACAGAATTGAAATGAGGATAAAAATGAGCTCAGTGGATTTCGGATCACTAAGACCAGTTCACCCAAGACTGCAGTTTTTCTCCCTGAGCAATTCTCTCCAAAAGTGTCTCCAACATTTTCCAGAAAGGAATGTTACGCACTTTCAAAAATGGTTTGCACTCTTTGCTCAGTTTATTTTCATGCTTCATTAAATATTCAGTCAAAGAATTAATATTTGCAATCAATAACTACTTCCACAACAAAACCTGTTAAATGTGTGTGGCACTGCTCACTTCTCTACTATTTCCATGGGCTTTAGAAACTGCTTTTTGCAGATGGCATGGTTTTAGTGTTGGGAAAGTTTGATGCGATTTGCCATACAAGAGAAGGCCTTCTAAATTAATTGTCTCTGATAATGACAGTTGTGGAGAAAGGTGTCTTTCAGCATGGAAATTTATCCAGTGGGCATCTGAAAAGACTCTCTATTCATGTATTTTAACGTCTGCTAAATACAGTCTCAGAGTCAAAGAAGTGTTTGAAAACTTAAGGTGGTAGCTTAGAAACAAACTTTCAACCTATGATGGCATTTGAGTGACTTTTCTGTATGTAGAGTTTATGCTGCAGATAAAGATAATATTGTATAACCTTAATTATTTTGTTCAATTACATGTTTTAGAGCATAAGCAGAGTTCCTGAGAAAACCTATAACCACATTCTCTTGCTATTTTGGCAGCTGGTCTTCTATTTCTCATATTGGAAGTAGTCTTACATATGGGAAGAAGCAACACTAACCCTTCCAGAAAAGGAAGCAAGACATCTCAATTCTAAATTCATTAGCCTCATCCATCAGAAATTAAGCAGCATCATTCCACTTCTTCTGTATTCCTCATAAACACGGCCTGATGACTACAGCCCAGAACCAGAGTGCAAAAATATCAGAATTGTCAACATTAGTGTGGCTTTCTATCCCCAGAGGACCTGATTCTTCCCCATCCTTCTTTTGAAAGATCTTGAGTTTTTTTACTTTGTAGCCTGGAATATTTTGACTCCTGTACAGGTAATAGAACTGAAGCTGGGACTTACCTGTCTATTCAGACAAGAATATTTGAATTCAGATTACCACATACTGCAGCACAAAATAAATCTGAGTAAATTGATGTAAATTTGGGATATATCCCAAAATTTTTAGCAATTTTCAGTTTCTGGGGAAACTTTGGAACATGGGAATAAAAGCATTAAACTTAAAATTTAAAAAAAAAAAGAAAATAAAAAACCATAACTTCTACTGTTTTATTTCTTTAGTACACAACAGAAAGCATTGGTCAATATTAATTATCCCTATTGTAAATATCACCAGCTATAATTATGCTATTAGATAACCCTCCTGTAAAATAGCAGTGTTTTTAATAGCAATGTGCTATTGTCCTGAGTTCAGCTAAACCACGACAGCTAGTGACTCTTTTTTTTTCAGTTCTAGAAATAAGGCATAGCTTGTTTCACTAAAAAGATGCTCCTTTATTGGAAAAATCTATTTCTTACATCTGGATTATCAGGTAAACATGCATGTTATTTCAGCTGACAGTTGAAAAACCACCGGGCACTGTAAAGAAGTTGTGTGTGTTCAATAAAGGACCTAAATTCCTGGCAGGTAACCAAACTGTTCTGGATTTTCAATGAGACATCTATAGAGATCTGGTAGGGCTCTTTTAAAAACATTATTTTCATTTAATGTCATTATAAAACCATTTCAAGGGCTGCAGAAACGTTTCTTATTGTTTTACTTTGCTGTTGTGTGTCTAAGTAATAGTCCCACTTTTAGCAAGCACTGTGCAGTTCAGCAGCTGTGTGCCAGAGCGTTGCTTCATTTTTCTGACAAAAAAATGTATCTCATATGAAGTAGGTCAAGGAAATATTCAGTTGTTAATGCTGATTGGCTGCTAGTAGAGGATAAGAAAAGGAAATCCTGTATTAACTGTCATCTTTTAACTTTCCACTTAGATTCACAAAAACACGACACAGACTTAAAGAAGGGAAAATCCACTTAAGTACAAAAAAAGCTCCCTAATATTCTTAGTTTGCCTTAAAAATAAAAAGGAAAAGGAGCTGCAGGTAGATGCAGCACACAGCAGTAGCTTTATAAGGAGGAAATCATATTGAAGTTTTAGGATCATGCCTTTCTGAGAGTCCTCCTCACCTAGTTTAGGTGTACCTCAGGCTTTAGTAGCTGTCCATTGTTGTCTGGTGGCTGCCACCTAGCTCAGGCACATGAATTCTTCTGCACTGTCCGGCTCAGAATCAGATGTGGCAATATTCAGCACTGCCCTGCTTTTTCACTTCTCCTTTGAATCCAAATGAAGCTACAGTCTGGCATGGAATTTAATTACTTTGAATCAGCAGTATTTAAAGTTGGACTGAGAAAGGGGAAAGGACTGGATGATCTTCTAGGTCTTTTCCAACCTTGATAATTCTGTGATTCTGTGACTCTGCTCAGCAGGCAGAGGTTCTGGTTCTGGCACTGCAGGGCCAAAACAACACGAATGGCAACTCTGGGGCAAAATCCTTGTGCTGGGATATTTCCTTCCCACTGACTTCACATTGGTAATGTGTTTACACATATGGATTTGCCCTTTCTCAAAAATAACTCTAAAAAATACTTTTAGAAAATACTTCTATAAAACTTTGGTGACTGGGTTATGCTGTAAAATAAGCCTACTACAATTTTGATTGCATGGAGAAATTTCTGAGTAATTCAACACTTCACAGAAATGAACAGTATAATGGAGTGTATAATTGCAACCTTGTCAGAGGTTTAAGAAAAGCAGAGTAAATTAACCTGAAATTAAAAGATAGCTGAACCTTATAAAAAGCACAGATATGTACATTAAGGTTCTTTTTTTTCCTCTTTCAATTCATAATATTGACTTGATAATATGAAGCCGCAGGGTTTGATTTGTGCATAGCACTTAATACTTGTGCAACTCTTTCCCCATTGAAATAGAAGGTAAACAGCAGAGAGCAGAGCTAGATGAACACTGAGCACTTTAGGTATTTTTTTCATTTGGCCTCATTCATTTGCTTTTCTACAATGTTCTGATTTCTCTAGGAAAATCAAAAATAAATGAAAGACAGTAAATATTCCTATGCAGGAACTGTGAAAAAATGCCCTCCTCACTTTCTTTGTAGACTACTTTTGCAGGAGTTAACTATAACATCTAAGTTACTGGGTAAGTCTGAGATGAAACTGCATTAATATAGGTATGAAAGTGCGTTGATTTATGATTTCATCCTGAAGGTTTTTATCTAATTGTCTATTGTTTTGAAAATTTCTTCTAATAAAATGGTCATTCTTTGATATTTTTTTCTCATTAAGCTGCCTCAGCATTTAATTGTGTCTCTGTGATTATGTGATGAAGTCTTTTTGATGCAACACAAAGGCTGATAAGACAATCAGTAAGAGAGTATGGCTAAAGACTTGATATTCTTCCTTCATGCCATCACGGCCAGATTCATTGATTCAGTCTTTCTTGCTTAAAGGAAACTATTCAAATGTATGATTCTTAGATTTGCTTATGACAAGGCCTTTTAGATGTTCATTTATTACAACTGTCCCTGAAAAGCTTAATGAGTAAAGACAGCCAGGAAAAAGAATAGCAAAGAGTGTTTTTGCTGGCATTTAAACTGAGCAAAACCACATTCTCCACTCCTCAGAAGTGGAGAAATATTTTATAGTCATGAAGAAAAGATTCATCTCAAAGCACAGACTTTGTCACTGCAATTTAAAGCTTGCTGCCCTGTTCAGACACTGTGTAAGAAATAGTTTTGCCATCTCTGACCTATAGTTGCTCAATGCCCTTCTGCTCTTTGATATTGGAAAACTGGCTGCCAGATTCTTCTCCCCAAAACGTCAGTCAGCTTAGAATTGATTTTTACACTTCTGTGATATGTGTAAGAACAAGGGCAAAGATGAAGATGGCATACTCATTTGTTTTAATAAAGGAGGGTTTAGCTGAATTCATGTTATCACAGTGCTGGTTGTTTTGGTTGCATCACCTAATTGTCTGGCTTTTTCAGTACTGTATCATCCCCATCCTGTAGTATTTTGTTTCGTAAAGTGACAGTTCATTCGAAATGCAAATGCAGCTTGAATTTGGGTTGAATCTAAATTGATGCTTCTAATTAGTTTTTAATCTCACCAATCTAATGAGAGGCCCACTCTGGAAAGATGATGTCAAAGGATTTATTTTGGTTTGAGACTCAGGATGAAGTCTCTCTCTGACAATTTGTCATCATTTATCCTCAAATCTTACTCTTCACGTGTGTGTTGTCAGCACCACCTTCTCGGGTCATGCTCAGCAGTAGTAGTGCCTCTGAGCCTTTAAAGGTGGAATACGTGAGCACTTTAATCGGCAAAACATTATTACAACATTCACCTGGTGAGCTGGGCTTTTTGTGACAGTAGCAGTTTACAGTGTAAGAGGTACACTTACTTGAGAAAAGGTGTAGATCTTGCCACTGAAGGAGACAGATCAATTCAATTTATTCTGCATGAGGCCCGAGGGAGCTATTTGCAAAGCTGAGTTGGTATTATTAGTGCAGCTGTAATTCTTACCATGTTTGAGCTCTCTCTGCTGATTTGATTTGATGTCCTCATGCTCAGTGCCATGGGAGTGAAACTGTCAGGACAATAATAGGACGTGCACTACCAGCACTATGTGAAAACTTCCAGCACATCTCAGTCTCTCAGAAGGTTAATTGTTTTATGTGGACTCCAGCTGCGTCCTCCACTGGTGAGACAATGCACATATATAGCCCTATTGTTTCTGTATAAGATGGCAAGGGAAAAACTCTCTTAACATCTCAAAATAAGCTACGAGCAATGTAAAAGCAAAAGTAAACCAATCTGAACAATTAGCAAGTCACGTCTATCCAACTGGTTTTTGTTTTGATGTGTCTGAGATTTAAACACAGTGACAATGTGAGAGCAGTAGATACACAGAGTAAATATCGTGATAGACATGCAGGAAGCTCTCATCTTAGAATTTCACACAACATTATAGAAGTTGTACTGAATGCAACAGCTCACACAAACAGAGCAGTACTAGTTCTTATGATTTATACTAGTTGTTTCTTCATAATTGTGATGTATAATCTTTTTTTGGGTGCAGTTCCAAATCTAATTCTTCCTTAGTCTTCCAGGACCAGCACTTGATAAATATTAAAACCAATATGGAACATTACACCTACAGCTAAATCACTGAATGCAAAACCCAGACATTTCCACACAAACTGAGGATATTTTAGTTATGTAATGCTGCTTTTTTGCTTTTTTTTTTCTTCCCACATTACAAACCCTATGAAGAATGTTACATGTTCCAAACTGCTGAAGTTTCCCTTTTCATTTATTGGCTGTTTATGGCTTTTCACTCTGTTCATTACTTTGTTTTGATGTAGTAGCTCTTCTTCCATAAATTTCTTCCATTTTCAAGCAGTGATGAGAGGAACCCAATGAGAATCATGGTCAGGATATTTTATTTCTAACTGTACTTTTTAATTGCAGGATATTTCTGTGCCTTTTCCTGAATATATTCAGTGCGGGCACACCCTAGTGTTGGGTTGCTACCAATTCCATCATCTCTTCAAAAGAAAGCAGCATTTGTTTGCCTGTTGGACCAGACTAAACTAAGCATGACCATAATTAAAAAGAAAGATGTTTCAAATGGTTGTTCCCACTAGGAAAAGAAAACAAAAAAAGACACTGGAGAAGACAGCGAATCCCTCCTGTCTACAACCATGGCTAAAAATACTATCAAAACCAATAAACAAATTACTTCTCAACTGCACTACAGAACAATGAAAGCTGTTGCAGATTTTAAGACTGCAGAGAATATTTCCTGCATGATGTGATTTTTCTCAAATTATGGATAATTATCTAATTGTACACCAAATGAAATAATTATCTAACAAATATATAATATGCTCACACCATTGCCAGCACAGAAATTGACTGTGTCTACAGTGGAAGGCTAAACAGGCTCAGTTGCAAGCCTGCTGTTGTCCAGATTGCAGAACAGCTTGGCACAATTTTGGCCTATGTCAATGACCACACTACCTGGGCCTGATCTGGGGAATAAAAGAGGACAGGGACTCTTTCCTTCAGAGATTTGAATAAGGGCAACAGGACGAAACAAATGTTTATCTATATGGCTGATCTGAGGGCTAGCCATATTTACTAAAGTAAACAGTATGGGCTTGGTCCATGCTGTGTAAATGGGGAACACACCAGCATCTTCTGGGACATGGAAGTAAATTTGGACAGGATCCCTCATGGAAAATGTTGAAGAAGTCCTGTAGCCTCAGTTAGTTTCTGGTTACTTTTGTACCTAGATTACTCTTCTTTTTCATGGGGTAATATTACCCAAAAGAAAATATATATAAATTTACAAAAAAAATGCTCACTGAAGCGCAGAATTCTGGGTGCATGAGACATCCACTTTCTGTGCAGATCATTACAATCATTTTTCCAAGAAAACAGGTTGGTTTCACTATGCAGGAGAGACAGTCCAGTATTTGTTTCCTTTAGTTCACATGTTGTGGTTTGATTTGGTTTGTTTTTTCTTTTGTTTTGGGTTTTGTTTTGGTTTGAGTTTTTTTGTTTTGTTTTGTTTTCTACTAGTGGTCCTAAGGAGGCCTGGTTTCATCCATCAGTTTTCACTGTGCAGGACATATGGAGGTACCAGGTGGTAAAGTTGACACTGGGGATGTTCATAGACTCACTGGCCTTAAAGTCACAGATGGCTGCTGGCCCAAAATGGCAATGTTATCTTTTAAATGTGTCATTTGCTTTCTGGTGAATTCTTTGATTTACAATGAAATGGAAAAATGCTTGGCACTGACTGCTGAGACTAGTCAGTGGTTGGCCATCATTCCTGGCAAAGAGATAATTTCCCCATTTTCAACAAGCCAGCTTGCCAAAAATGTGTGCAAAAGGAAATGTAGTAAGTGTAGATGTTACAGAATCTTGTCAAGATGTCAAAAGTTTAGGGCTACCTTTCCAGGGTGGTACCTTGGAAGTGAAGTCATCAAGAGTTTCTGTTAATAGAATTTTCACTTCTGAAATCAGAACTCTTTTTGGACAAATCCTTTACTTAGAAATCAGAAAATACACTGTTCTCAGATTCCACTCCTGTACCCACACTGAGTTACAGTCATAATATATTTCCTCTATATTTAAATGTCTTCGTTATGAATCACTTCCATGCATCCCTGAAAAATACCAGCAGCAAACTACTGTTTTAACTCCATTGCACTCGTTATATTACACAGCGAGCTTTGGGATGATTATTTTTTTTCCCTAGAAAAGTTTATGATGGATAATTATTACAATTGATAAAGGAAAAGCAAATTAAAACTTGCATCATTCTGCTCTTCTCTGATTTGGAGCTAGGGTAGTCTTTAAACTTGTGAACTGAATGTAATAAAGCAATCCTTCTGGCTTTTAAAGTACATATATGCACTTTACCAAGATGTACACAATTTCCCCAGATGTAAGACTATTAATAAAGATTTGGGCAGCAGAACGTTAGCTGGTTCACTTCAAATATTATTCTATTCTACAAATCTCTCCAGTGAAAGTTTAGAAAAAAAGATTAGGAAGCTGTCAATACCATGTGTTATTTCAAACAACAGTGTATGGAAATAGGAGGGAGTAGCAAATTATACATTCTAAGAAAAAAAATACTTGAATAGTTTAACTTGCAGTCTGTTCTTAGCACGCTGCTTCTTCTTTTGCTTTCAAACCATATTTTGCTTAATGAAGAGTAAGGATACCTTTGCTTACTGCATAGTCACTTAGAGTGACTATGCAGAGATCTGCCATGTGAAAGTCATGGTCTTATCTGGAGAATGAGTGTGTAAATCCAGGAGTAGAATTAGAGCAGAAAATTAGGACCAGAAAGGGTTTCCAGCTGCTTTAAATGGTGGGCTCTAGAACCATCAAACCATAGAATCATAGAGTGGTTTGGGTTGAAAGGGACCTTAAAGATCATCTCATTTCAACTCCCCTGCCATGGACAGGGATGCCCTCCACTAGACCAGGTGGCCCAAACACACATCCAACCTGGCCTTGAACACTGCCAGGGAGGGGCAGCCACAACTTCTCTGGTGGTGCCTCACCACCCTCACAGGAAAGAGTTTCTTCCAAATCTCTAATCTAAATCTACCCTCTTTCAAAGATATTGAACAGGCATAAAAAGATGCATGTTAGTGCATATTATTTCACATACACTGATCTTTCTTGCTTTATTTAATTAAGCTAACCAGAGATCTCAGCAAGCTTTTGCATAAGATCCAGGCTAACAGAGAGAATGAACACTGATTATCATATTGAAACTAAAAAGGGAATCCTAAGGAAGTGGTTCGGCAGAAAGGTTTTATGCTAATAAATGCATTTGTTCTCTGAAATGAGACTGCTTGGGTGGATGGCAGCATACTAAGAATTCAGAGCACATCACCTTTATAAAACCAGCACACAGACATAATATTGTTTATCATGCAAAAAATAGAATCTGTAAACTCCAAAAGGGATAGCTAGCACAGCAATCTATTATGCATACAGGTAATATAACGAGCATTGTGAAACAAGTTACATGAACTGGAAATGCAAGTGAATGAATGCCAGCCTTTAGGAGGCTGTCAGTTTAGTATAAGAATTGGAGACATTTTATTTAGCGGTGTTGCTATTCCACAGCCTGCCAATATCAAGTGCTTTGTTCTCTTCCTGTAGACCTTCTCATGAGCAACATTTCTTACTGTAGATCTGTCTTCCTTTCTCATGCATCATTTCTTGTTGCCATAAGCACAAAAATACTTCTGGCTTCACAAGACTTAATGTTTTAACAAGAAAATCATCAGTCCCTTTAACACAAATCTTTTCTTGTTCCTGCAAGTACTCTTCACTGCTGCTTTTGCTGCTGACACCATGGATGAGATGGCCACAGAGCTAGTTTTGCACCCACCACAACCTCCTTGTCCAAAGAGCAGAATGGCACCTTGAGCTGGCTTGGTGTGCCAGGTGAGGGAGGGGCAGGCATCAGTGCAGCAGCCTCATGTGGTTTGCTCGCTCATAAAACTGCCTTGGCTTGGGACTACACTTCAAATTGCCACATTGGCAAGGCCATAAAACCCTGACATGTCTTTCTATAGTCCACTGACAAAAAGAACAGAACCATTTACTTTGGAAATACCAGACAAATTATTTTGATAAGGATTTTTTCCTTAATCCCATTTATCAAATCCCTAGATTTCAGGAAAAAAAAGGGGGGGGGGGGGGGGGCAGGAGGAGGATTTTAGGTTGACGTGACAATATGTTCTGCAATTACTATTGTGCTACCTGCAGAGAATTAGCCGTGAGCAGTATTTCTGCACTGTAGAGTAACAGTACCAGTATTTACTGTTATCTTTTTTCACTGTCCTCAACAGCTTGCTTAAAAAATATTACTTTTCAATATTGATCATGCAACCAAAAGGCAGCAAAACTTGTTTGAAAATACAATATTTAAGAAGTGCTTCATCTTTTCTATAACTGAACATTTTTGCCTGTATTCATGTATCCTTTTAGGACTATATGAGGATGATATGCATGCATATGTGTCAGAAATAGCCCTACTAAGAATTTTTAAGTGACTTCTACTTTAGAAGCTATCAGTTAAATCATCTTACTTTCTACAGACTGAAATATCCCCGGGAATATTGTCAGAAATGCAATGGGAGCTGACAAAGGTTTTATTACTGATGAAATCTGTAAAGAAATTTAGAATAGTAAACTGTCCCTTCCATGCAACTTTAAGGTACAAAATGTAGAACAGCAGAACAAAATAATCACAAGGACAAAAAGGGAAAGGACAAATTTCATCTACAGAAGAAATGAGAAAAAGCCTGCCAGTCCGAACTCAGAGATAAGCAGAAGCCAGAGTCAGAGGAAAGAAACAAAACAAGTATGAATACTTCAGAGACAGATAAACTCCCTGGTAAATTTTCATATTTAAGTGACCATGTGATTTGATCTTCCATTATTTAATCTGTTTTCATTTTTTTCTCTGTTTCTGAAGTATTAGCATTTTTGAAGGGTTAATCTGAGAGTTTTGCATGTCCGTAAGTGGGGTTTTTTTACTCCCACCTTGTTGATAATGTTATATTTAATTCCACACAAGCACAGAAGCACTTGTTTATGTCCCTACTTATCCACCCACATAAAAACTGGAATATGGACCTCTTCACTATCTCCTGACAGTGACTGATTTCTCCTAGTGCATAATGCCAAGCAGTGTAATTGTTCTCCCTACACTTTCTCCCCCTATGGAAGAATTTTAGTCCACTAACACTGACTTATTCTGTACATCTGGGTTCTACTGATTAGGAATGGTTATCATAAAGATGGACCTTGATGTCATTTTGTTTCTGAAAGCTGAGGAGGAGATTTGTCATGGGGCTGACATTTTAGAGGACTAGGGTTTCTTTTGGGGCCATTCTTCATTTTTGCTATTCTTTTAATTCATCACTTCTATGTATTTATTATTGGCATTGCTTTTTGGAGTAGCTTGTTAAAATGTATGTTATGCTTGGGAACTCTTGGGATATAATCTGGACACAAGTATGATCCTTATAGTCTAATGCAGTGTTCAGTCAAACTAATGGATATCTTTCAGAGGACTTGGACTGTGGCCTAAAGTCTCACATCTGAGATGAGATTAAGGAGCCATATATTGTTTCCATGTGTCATCACTTATCAGATAAAAAGCTATGAAAGCATCCAAAATCTGAGAAAAAATTTTGGTCTTTGGGCAGAATAAATAACTTTAAAACTGAAGAGATTGCTTGTGTAAAGAGAAAACACGAACCAAGTTCCAAACCAATATAAATTGAATTATGTGGAAGATAAAGTCCAGAATAAGTTTAAAATATAAAATGTCATTTCAACCACAGTAGTGTTGCTAAATGTATCCTTCTGAAATTGGAAACCCACAAACAAAAATAATTTGAACTGACCGTTCTTCAAAATCTAGAAATCAGGGTATGCTGCTTCCCAATTCTCAACCAAAACAACTTCCCTTTTTTAAAGCATGGCTGTGAAATTAAAATTAACATATGAAATCCATGATTACTATTAAATAAAGCCTCATGAACATCTGATAGTCATTTTCATTTACATAGAAAAATGGGTAACCAAGAGTTAGTACTCAGCATACTCAGCATATCGTATGTTCCTGTAAGTACAAACAACTTGGTATTTGTTTTCATCCAGCTTTCTACTCTCTATGGTTTGTATGCAGACTAATGAGACAAATCTGGGTTATAGAAATCAGAGTTTTCTAGGTTTGTTTCTGGAGCTTATTGAGTTTTTCTGTAAGTTTAATGTGCTTGATTTGTACTCTTCTCCATCATGGGGTAAAACTTTATTTTTAAAACTTCCTTCCAAAGTGAAGCCTATAAATTTTATGGATTGAAATCAAGAGTATTTTCAGTTGCTCCGATATTTTTAGAATGACACTAAAAATCAGACGATTAAACAGCTATCCAGGACCCACTGTTTAGTTGCACATAGAAAAGTACATAATCAGATATCATATCAAAGTCTTGCGTAACATAACACAGAGTTTGGTGGAGATTGTCATACAATTCATACAGAGTTCTATAGTAAGTAATTGAATTATTTTAGCTTTAGTTACTAAAGCCCAAATCTTTGTAAACACATGGGGGTTTTAGCATTAGTAAGGATTTGACCATTTCTAAAGAAAAAAGAAATTTGTATGTTTGTATAAACCCTCTGAGCACTTGCATACATTAATTTAAAGCATATATTCAGGAATATCTAATAGAATAAGTAGAAATCACATGTATCCAATAGGAAAAGATTGTCTTTGGAATGAGAAGAAACTCTTTCCAAACTCAGAACTGTGAAGACAAAGGAAGCTTGTTGTAGGGAAAAAGACAATTTGGAAGGAAACTGTAGAAATAAGCTAGACAGATTTTTGATGTCTGTCAATGTCCAAAACTACGTTTATTGCATCAGGACCTGTAAGAAACATAAATCTCTTAGGGATCAAAGTAATTGGTTTTTGGGGAAAAAAATAGGAAGGTAAAGTTATTTCCTTGGTCCCTATTGGGTGTCCAACTGTTAGAAGTTTAGCAGTGGAGAAATTATGTAGAAAATACAATATAGTGCAGGACCTTCTGTACCTGAACCTCAAAGACATGTAGTGAACTGAGATAATCAGCTACATCAAGATCTTCTGTGACTGTATCTTTAATCTAAAATATGTATCCCATAAGAATTTCTCATTATGTGAAGGTTTCCTTATTCTTATGGTTTCTTCTTTATGCTATCAGTAGTCCACCATGCCAGTCATTTCATTGTGAAGAGCTGTCATTTATTCCAGGCTTTCTCCAGATTTTTTCCAAACTGTTATGTCTTGGCAGCGTGGAGGAAATGAAGAGAAAAGGAAGAAAAATTGTGATAATGAAAGCATGAGGAATAACTTCTAAGACAGCGGTGAACTGAAACTTCTGCTTAACAGGAGTGCTAGTGGATCATGACCTCACTGCAAGCCCACAGGCATGAATCGAAGCAGAAAATGTCCCTGACAAACAAATATAAATGATTCATTACATTTACCAAAAGTTTGTTCTTCATTTCTCCTTTCAAGGATAATACTTCCATCTTTTTTGTTTTTCTGTATTAGTGTTAGAACCTCATTCTGAGTTCTTCCAGCTCTTCAGCCATCTCATTCCACTTTCTATATTTCACACATGAAGCTCATCCACCTTTTTCTGTGTTGTGCCAAAGGACCACTATGGAGGAATTAAAAGCACTGAAAGGAAAAATTAGCTTGATATCAATTCTGATGCCAGAATGAGTTTTCAGCCATCCTGGGTAGGTGGAAGAAATAATATTGCACTTAGACATATTCAGATGCTACAATTATTTCAAACTTAATTTTAGCATTAATAAAGTATTTTGCAGAATCATAAATCTAGAGGCAATCATACAGGACAAAATTTAAGGGAGCTAGGATACCCTCAAAGCGACAATACCATAAAAATCTCTTTATTTCAGGTGTATAGACTCATTCTAGCAAACTGTGTATCAGTAAGGACAGTTTTCCAAACATCTGACCAGCAAGCTATCTGTTTGTGATAGGTTTGCTAACATTAAACCAGAAAATTCTCTGGAAAAGGTCTCAGCAACTGAGATTCACAATAAGCTGTGCTATCTGCTACACATATTACAAGAGATAACATGTACCTTTATTATAACTGAAGGCATTGTTTTACCTCAAATTCAGTGTCTTTATAGGATCTTTGAAGAGAATGCTAACTGAAGCATAAGAGATTCTGCAGGGATCACAGAATTTACTTTAGCAAGAAGTTTGAACATTCAACTGATTTCTCTCCTGACCTTTCTAACAGGCTGATAAGGGTTTATGGGTGCGGAGTAAGTGAAATACCAAAGACCTTGAGTAGAGAAAATACTTATTGACATCATTTTATCTGGAGGATGCCTTCAGTTTAGGAGTGAGAAATATTCAAGAACCAGAAAGCCTCACTGCTTGTGTTAGCCATCAAACCAGGCTTAGAAATGATGCCCAAAGAAAGGAACAGATCTTCTATCATCAAACTGGTTTAGACAAAAAAACTAGAATACAGTCTTTACTGTTCCTTCCTCCTTGTATATAATGGATTTTAGCCAAGGAAATCTGACTACCAGAAGGTTTTCCTTGGAGAACACCCAGTGCCAGAAAGCCTGGCAGTGCTGGCAAAATCTCCCTGAGCCAAGCAGATGGTGGAAGTTACGGGAGTCTGGTACACCATTGTTTACCCCTGGGTAAAGTGTGGAAATTATGAAATACTGGGAAATAGGTATTTCCATTCTTCAGCTTGTCTGGACTGGAGAAAAATGGAAGAGAAGGAAACCAGTAGAACAGAAGCAATATATCTTCTGGAATAAAGCAAAGGAGATATATATGGTCATTTCTGTTCTGCATTCTGTGAAAAGATAGGTTTCCAGTATTTTATAAATAACATAAATACACCTTTAGTGTTATAATAAACAATGGAATTATAATAAATAATAGAACTATTCAGCAAGCATCCTATAGAATTGGTCTAAAAAATAATAGAATCACAGACTGGTTTGGGTTGGAAGGGACCTCAAAGCTTATCTAGTTCCAACCCCTCCGCCATTAGACCAGGTTGCCCAAAGCCCCATCCAACTTGGCCTTGAACACTGCAAGGGATGAAATAGGCAGCTTCAACTCAGTTAAGATAGTTACAGATTAAACACCATCTGATTCTGGTGTTTAATCTATAATTTTCAGATTAAGTGTCTTAGTTTAGTGCAGTATCTTTCCTGGACTTCGAAGAAATTTCATGTCCTGCAGATGTTTTTTTTCTCATGTTGTACCTTACAAACCTCTCTTACTGTGAGCACTTAAATTTTATTGTTGCCTTCTAAACACATATGATATGTTTAATTTTCACTGCATTCATGGTTAAGAAATTGAATTGAGAAATTGTCTGTTCCTCTGTGTCCTAAATCTAAAACCAAAATACTAGCAGATTAAAAGTTGAGAACACCAAAGCAAGCAGAGAAAGCAAAACTTTAAAAGCAGGGTCTCTCAGAAGGCACAGATTTAATTTAACTTGAAAACAGAATAAGTTTGTCATCCTTCTATATGAAACTAGCTCTTCTACGAAGTACTTTATAAGAATCACAAGTTAGTATACCTTACAATGAAAAAGTAAAGATGGCAATATAAAACAGATAGATCATATTCCAGATCTTTATGTAATATAACACAGTATTGATTTATACGGAGTCATATACATATGTCAATATATATCATATACATAAATCAATGTATACCAAGTGAGCATCACACTTACATAGGCAAACATAAGGATGTAAGCACTACTGAATTTTCAAAGCTTTCCTTTTTGAGCTGTTCTTTCTCTCCTCCCCCTTCATGTTTGATTTTTACGTTGCCTTCTTCAGCTAACAATTTCTATACTTCTTTCCAAATCAGAAAAAGTTATTCTGAAAAAGTTTTAGCAAAATATGACAGACCCATCTTACACTAAAATATTTTTTTCAATATTGTTGAAATACTTTGTGTCCATACTGTATATAACAGAAAGTATTTGGGAAAATCAGAAGAGGAGATGGCTGGAAACAGATCACAGATATGAGAAGTTCCCTTTTTTCTTTGGTTTCGTTCACATTGCCTTTCTCTCTTATGATCATTACATTACCCATACAACATGAGTTAGTAGTGGGTTATTACCCATATAACATATATCAGTAATGTTTGTTAGGCTGCTAATCCCCGTCTATTTTCAGTGTGGATTTCAGCATCTCGTTTTTCCACATAAAGCTTTATCACATTCCCAGTGTAGGATGTGATAATTGTATCCCAATGGAATCATATATGTCCAGAAAATATACACCTGCATTACAAGTGAGGGGGGTTGTACCATGTGGCTGCGTAACCTACATAATCTAGCAATTTAAGTCACATTTGAGAATTTCTAGTTCTTTTTTCCTAATAAAGAACTAAACAAATAATTTAATCTTCCTGTGTCTTGCTCTTTTTCAGATGCCTTCAGTATCTAGGTTTTCATCGCATCCCTAGCAGGCTTTTCAACAGTCCTGCTATCCAAAAATATTTCTTATCATTTATTTTAAGGTAATTATTCTTGATATTGTCTCATTATATCTGATAATAAGCATTTATACCTGTTTTTGTAACTACCTGTGTTCTTCCTTTCCCACATTTGGTGCATGCAAGCTCTAATTTGCATGAAATATTTGAATTCAACAAGTTGCTATGTTCACAGGATGCTTATACATCAAACCATTCTCCCTTGAATTTTTTGTTGCTGTCATATTCCTGAATTATATGATCATTATTTTTTCATTCTCTCTGGGCTGATTGTGAACAAATCCAGCATCTGATTTGAGATAAAAAACACAAGAATTTGAAATTCAATATGCATCCCATAGTAATAACTTGTAACCATAGTCAGATATTTTAGTAGTCTGTAAGATGACACAGTGCCTAATTACCTTTTATCAGTCTCCTTTTGTCTGCCTCAGCTGTGATCTTTATTCTGAAATGACTGAAGGGGAATCAGAGCTGTGATAAAGTATCTATGTATCTGTTTCCATACTTGTTGTTCAAGACTTACTAAGAGGAGGTTTCTAGAGCATCAGCAAGCCTAGCTTAACCAGATGTATGATTTAAATGGCTAGATAAACTGGATTAAACTCTGTGTGGATGTTTTTCCAATAAATTCAATCTAGCATACTCCAAGTTAAAAAAGGAATGAAGGGGAACTGAATTGTGGTGAGAGTTTCTAACTCTGAAAAGGTTTTCTTAAGCAAGGAATTAATGGATTTTTGCTCATTCATTATAAATTTCCTCTCTAATTTCCAACAACTTTAATGAGAATCTATGAAGAAGTCCCATTTCTTGTCTTCTTTTGGAATAGAGATTCATGCACAGTCATGAAGCTGTTATCCTAATTAACTGAACCACTTACTTCCACCTAAGAATGCTGTGGCTGCCCTGTGGGGTCAGATGGGAGAACTCGATGCTGTATCTTCCATTTCTGCCCCCCTGGCAAGTATTTCAGCTGTGTTCCTGTGCCATTGATGTTGAGATAAAACTGCTGGAGTGTGTTTGGGGAAATAATGCTCTTTAGTAACTCCCCTGGATTAGAAAACTGTATACTCTTCCCTGGGGTCTGCATTACAGTTCAGACACAGCTGTTAGGAGTCTTTTAAACACAGATAGATATCCCAAAGACATCTGAGACATAGAAGCCATTACAAAAATGAATCATCAGTTTGTGTAAATACCTTTTGTTTTTTTTCAGCAGTTACCATTAGTGACGCCAAAAAATAAAGTTGACGCCATCAAAATAAGTTCATAACTTTGACATATCAACTGTGAAAGGATTGTTTGGTCTTGGGAACATCATCTAGAGAATCAAATTATATATATAGGTCAAGTCATAAACAAATAGTTCTTGCATTCCGCCAGACTCTTTTGAAGAAAACTAGAATGCCTTTTGGCTAATAGGATTTTAATTTTTACACAGTTCTTCAAACACAGTTGACTGTAGCTTTAGAAACTAGAAATCTCTCTGTTTTGCCTCATTAAATATGCCAATACTGGAACATTGCCTGCAAATCAAATGTGGAATAAGGAAAATTATGTTAAAATGGCACAGGCTGGAAGAATTGATCACTGAATGGCTCCAGGAAAAAAGGGCACAGCAGGAAGTACATGAGTTAATTATACCAGTAAGTAGAAAATTAACACATGTGGAATTATTTCAGAACAGGAAAAGGAAAGGGGTAATAAAAAATTTGGATTGATCTTCTGAAGGTGTAAAGGTTTTTGACCCTGTGTGTTGACAGCACTCATTAGCTTTCATTTAATTGGTAGATAAGGGAAGAGTGACTTATACCATCTACCTGGATTTGCACAAAGCATTCAGCACTGTCCCGTATAACATCTTTATCTCTAATTTGGAGACATGGATTTGATGGATGGACCGCTCGGTGGGTCAGGAACTGTCTGGATGGTTGCATTCAAAGGGTTGTGGTCAATGGCTCCATGACTAAGTGTAGATCAATGACAAATGTTCCTGAGGGGTCAGTATTGGGTTCAGCACTGTTTAACATCTTTGCTAGAGACATGGACAGTGGGATCAGGAAGGCTAAGAGAGGTGGGCTTGTTCAGCCTGGAGAAGAGAAGGCCCTGGGGAGACCTTTCAGAAGGGGCCTACAGGAAAACTGAACAGGGACTCATTATCAGGGAGTGTAGTGATAGGACAAGGGGTGATAGATTTAAACTGAAAGAGGATAGATTTAGATTAGACATTAGGAAAAATCTCTTTGCTATGAGGGTGGTGAGACAATGGAACAGGTTGCCCAGAGTGGTTGTGGATGACCCTCCCTGTCAGTGTTCAAGGCCAGGCTGGATGGGGCTTTGGGCAACCTGGTCTAATGGAGGGTCTCCCTGCCCATGGCAGGGGGTTTGGAACCAGACTACCTTTGAGATCCCTTCCAACCCAAATCATTCTGTGATTTTATGATTCTATGATTTCATGAGTTAGATGGGTGTTAGGACTCTTCTGACTCTGCCAGCCACTACAAGCCACTGAGCTATCCCAAACGTTCAAAAAAGAGACTGTGGGGTCTAGCTCACCTGATGGTTGATGACATTCCAGAATAAGATGGCAATTTACTTTAGCAGAACACCGGAGTTTGGGATATCTCGCTCTAACAAGAAGGCAGGTTAAACATTATGTCAGTGAAATTGGAAGAATGGTACATACTTAAAATTGTTGTTACTAATGAGGATGCTGACAGTGGCACATTTGAGGTTTTGCAGTTTGGGGTAGCTTTGGTGTAAAATAAAGGCAGCTGAATCCCATCTATGGATGCTAATTTCAGATTAATTTTGCTCCTCCACTAATGTTAGGGGTGACAAGCTAGTGACTCCAGACTGACAGCTGATCTGTCATTTCCTATTTTCAAAGCCAGCTGTAGCTGGATCAAGAGATAGGAAAACGTGAAAATAAACCTCACAGTGAGAGACACAGAGGAACAAAAGGGAATATTGATTTTCTAACAGTATTAAAATACAACTTATTCATAGTTATTCCAATTTTCAAAACACTGCACTGGGGTCTTTGACAACTAAAATGACATATAAAAGAGGTGCACTCACTCACATCCACACCCACGTGTGCATGGGAGGAAATAATCTGTGACAGCAACTGCAGTGAATGAAGATAAATACTGGGGGGGATGAGGGGAATGTAAATTAACTTTGTGAAGTGTAAATCTGAGTGGAATGGACAGTAACATGCAGCATTTACTAGTGTCATGTCACAGACAGAAAAGAGTTTCCAAAATCTCTTGGACAGACTGATTGCACCAATGCAATCACTGATGTGAAAAGGCCAAACGAAAGTGGCTAAGTGGCTGCACCCTTCAGTTGATTTAAGGTCTCTCACAGAGGATGTGTTTGCAAAATTTGGTTGTTGGTGATATTATTCTTTGGAATTTAAGATGATATTGCTGGTGATATCAAGCCTTCTTTGTATATGTAGAGATAGAAAGACCAGTACATGGTTGGTATTGAGATGGAAGCCCTTCTGGTCAATATGTTTTTTTCTGCCTTACAGGGTACTGCTTTACCTCTTCAACCAAGAGCTGATTAAACAACAGAGGTGGAAGATGGCTGTTTGGACAGAATATTTTTGGGAGAGGTGTGGCTTTGCCAGTCTTTGGGGTGATCACTAGACAGGTGCAGAGCAGAAGGGAGATGTGAGGACCGATCATGAGTTCAGGCTGGATGATTCCAGCAAGAAGCAAAGCTTCTTCTTCAGAAACAAAAGCATGTGCAGCATTTTCAGTCTGGGTAAGCACTGAAAGTGCTGAGTTAGACAGCAAGTGTGGAAGAAAAGGTCCTCAATATAAGGAGAGAGCAGAGAGGAGGATTTGTTTTCAAATCTTGTGTTGCAATCTGTCTTAGCTAGCAGAGTAGAAGTACTTTGAATGGAAAGTCCTAGTTGTTTTTGTTTTGCTTTTTTTCTTTTCTAGTTCAGTATTTTACATTCAAATAAAACCTTGGCTTGGAGATTAAGTGACTTTTGATAAGCTCTTTAAGCAAATATGTAATATAACCACTTGAGTATTCTGACATGCATAGAATCCTGTGCAAGCATCCTTTACAAGTTGATTAAATATGTCACCAGAGTTTGGCACTTCTCCCTGTTGACAATGTTACGGTTTTCATTTCTGTTCATGGCTTAATGCTTATCATTGTTGCTCAGTCAGAACCCCAACTTGAATTGCAAAACCTGTTTTCTGTCAGTAACTCACAGCTTCCGATGTCAATTTTGCTTTGCCAAAAGTTGTCTTTCAGGCATTCATCTGCCTTTCTCTCACACAGCACTCCCATCTTCAGGCTGCTGTGTAACTATTATAACTCCAGTTGTCTATATCTTCCAGTCCAGATACATAATGAGCTCAGCACAGCTTTTGGTTTATTATCTTGGCATCAGCTCCTGGATGGAAGTCCCAGCTTAGTATCTTATCACTGAAGATTTTTATCCTGCCATTTCATGTGTGCACTGGTATATGGACATCACAGACAGCTTTTGCCTGGAATCTCAACAGTAATCTGAGGTTCGTAGGAAAGGTTATATATCACTGTTTGGGGAAAAAAAAAAAAAGGCTGGAATTTGATGCCTCTTTCCAGTTCTTTCTGACAAATGATGAAAAGATGATCTAGTATTGCTAATGTAGCTTGTCCATTTCCTTCCTAAAGGGAAACTAATGTGTGAATTCACTACCAAAGTAGCCATATATAATTCATTCTAATTATTGGACCTACATTTATATTCTATTAGTAAAGATTGACTATTATGTACTTAAGGTTACGTCTAAATTTAATTTTCTTTTCTCATTTTATAAACCAATATATTCCATCTAGCTCTGCAAGCTGTCTCATAATCATTTGTATGCATTTCTGTATTTGAATGTGTACACTGCTGTGTACAGTTTTCTCACAGTTGCTAGTGATGCTCTAAAATTAAATAGCTTGTCAAAGGTCATAAATGCATTGATGTTAGTACTGGCATCGCTTGAGTCAGCAAGCACTGCTGCATGCAAAAAATATACTCTTTAGACAATCCTGCTTTTTGTCATCTAGGAGGACAAAAAATGCCAAAGATGGTTATGCATTTATCCTACTATGTGGTTTTTGCATGGAAGAGTATAATGATTTTGGCAAGTTTTCTTTGGCTACCAGTTTGGTGTTATTCTCTGTACTTCCAACTATCAAGATGCAAATACCATGTTAGGTGCATTGCATTTGAGTCTGAAGTTACAGAATCACAGAATCACAGAATCACAAGGTTGGAAAAGACCTTTAAGATCATCAAGTCCAACCATTCACATCCTAAACTAAACCATATGCCTAAGTACTTCATCTACCCTTTTTTTGAACACATCCAGGGAAGGTGACTCGACCACCTCCCTGGGCAGCCTGTTCCAGGCCCTGACAACTCTTTCAGTAAAAAATTTTTTCCTAACATCCAATCTAAACCTGCCCTGGTACAGCTTCATGCCATTACACTACAGGTAGCTCACAGTTTGGGGTTTTCTTTAACGGAAACTGTCACATGTAGTATTCTAGATATGAGTTTGCCAAAGCACAAGAGCAATATGGTGCCACAGTAATTGTAACTGCCTGGATTTTGGTATTTTCACTTAAGGATAACACTAGTAGTGGCATTACATCAGTTTTCCAGTACCCAGAAAAACGTCTGTCTAATTGGCAATGCCTGTTCGTGTTTGTATTTTAAAATACACAGGAAATGTCCCCTTCCTTGTTACATAAGTTGACTTTTGAATTTGCTGAGGAAAGGGAGTGTATTTGTACTGCAGCCTCCACTGCTTGTCTGTTGTGTCATTTATAGCTTACTTTTCAATATTTGAGGTTAAGATTAGAAGATCAAAGAAATGTTGCTAACCTCTATGAAGAATCTCTTTTTGTTAGTAAGTAATAAGTGTGGAGCCATCTGCACTCTTCAGAGGCATTATTGGCATTTCTTGCATTATTTTAGAGAAACTTTGTCTGTCAGTCTGATTATTAGTAACATATTGTCTGTGTTGTACTTCGTCCATTCTTGAGACTACAGCCATGCCTGTCTCTCATCAGTTGCTATTTAGATTGGCAAAAATCTGATATTTGTTAAGAAATTATTATTAAGTATTTGAGTTCTGATAGCAGGAATGAGTAGCCCAATAACTGTGCTCTTTTCACCAAATTCCAATGTAGTAGATGATTTTAAGGCACTTTTTCCCTACCTTTCTCCTCTCTAGAGAAAGCCAAGAGCTTTCCAGTAGGTTTTTTCTGCTAGTTAGGTTGCTATCAAAACTGTGTGTCTACCACTACCACCACTGCACAGCCAGTGTGCTCTTACACAAGTAAGCAGCCTGTATCTGCACGGTTCACTCACACCTGTTGGTCTGCAGATCTGGTTTTGGGAAAGATGGAAGACTGTGAGGTTTGTGACAGTACATAGCTCCTGTAAAATTCCTTCCTGGTCTTGACTGGGGCCTAGGAAAGCACCCTGACTTCCACAGAGAGCTTTACTTTTTTGCCATGAAGTTCCACCATCTAAAATCTATCACCCTGTTCTTCACCTGATGTTTTAGGAGATATCTCAGGTATCTTTGTCCACTGCTGTGTGGTACATGCGACAGCATGACCTAGAACTTGATGATTTTTTTTGCAAGAAGCTAGTGATCAATACTGACATGCCTAAGGAGACCTGTATTGAAGAGGATTGAAAAAGTGAGTGTTAGCTTAACAACATATCTGGAGACAGGTGATCAAGTTCTTCACAATGCAGTGTAAGAAGACACAGGCCCCAGTGTACTTCAAATTCATATTCTCAGGGATGCTAATGGCTAGCATCAATCTGTTGCCTAAAAGTTAGTTATCCAAATCTTGTGAATAAAGAGAGAACTCCTATTTTATCTCATCCCAGAATTTATATTATCCCTATACAGGTGACTGAAGTAGGGGACAGGAATCACTCTCCATATCCATCTGTTTCTTTCCATGTTTCTGAAGAAATCTAGCCTAGAGAATTTAAAGAACTAAAGATGTTGAGATCAATTGCACCCACAGTCTATGTGGTTCTTTTGCAACAAAGGGCCTTTAAAGTAGAAAAGAAAAATGCTTTTAGTCTGAAGCTGACAAGTCTTTTACCATCAAATCCTTTTTTTATTTTAAGTATTATCACCTTAGATATTTTGCATCCCATTCAGGAGTGAGCTTATATTTGAGAAGGGTTCGTGCTTCACTCACACATCATTAAGTCCTTCCACTTATTAGGGCCTTTGTCTGCACGGGAAAAGAGATACCTTATGTGATGCTCCTTAGTAAGAGTTTCCCACAAAAGGGGTTGTGCCAGGGATATGACTGTTCCCTCTACATGTATGCTGGAGTACAAGCACGCACACTCTATCTGTATGAATGGGAGAGGAGAAAAGTGCAGTAAACATCTGTTTGAGGCACTTATAAATATTATAGCAGTCTAATTTTCCTAGGTATTATGTATACAGCAGGGCCTATGTCTCAGAAATTAAAAAGGCACTAGCCTAGTACAATTTCCTATGATATTCCTTGAAGTTTTTACCACATGTTCCTTGAGAAAATCAAGGTCAACAGTACTTACCATGACTTGTGACATTTCATTGTCGTATTTGGGTATCTGAATGACCCCTCAAATATTTCTGAAAATAAATCTGTGTGAATAATTGGTCTGGGTGGCAGAGGCAAGAAATTGCTGGAGTAGGAGTGAATGCGTACTTTGAATTTTCAGTGAAATCAGAAAAAATGTTTTCCTAATATATATTTTAATTAATTCATTATTTTTGATATAACTTTTAAATAATTATTATTAATCATTACTATTACAAATAGTAATTGAAATTATTATTTTGTACTTTATTAGTAAATGATTATTGATAATGATTAGTAAACGATTATTGATTAGTAAACAATTATTGATAAGATTTCAGATTATATCTGTGTCTACAATACCTAGGGGATAAAAATCCTGAAGAAGATTGCCTGAGCCCAGTTTCACATCACATAGAGCAAATTTCATATTTTACGGTGGAGTAAACTAGCATGTTCTTTGAAGCAGTAGCTGCTACTTCCATTTAGGTACAGAGTACTAAGGTATAAAGTACTTTCTAAAATTCCTAACAGCATGATGGATGAAATATTTTTAAACTGAAATAAACAAGAATGGGTAAAGTAGTTTCCTTTTACATATCTTCAAGAAAGAAAATATGATAATAGTTATGAAAAAATATTTTTGAAAATTCACTGAATTTTACATTTTTTTCAAGGACAGTTAATTAGATCTGGCATTCAAAACCCACCAATTTACATTAACTTATAGAAAAAGAAAAAGTATCAATATTAATGTACATATTCCTTTGCTTTATAGACTCAGAATCTTGTTATGTAAGACAGGATTATAGAGCCATAGAATGCTTTGTGCTGGAAGGGATCTCAAAGATCATCAAGTTTCAACCCCCTACCATTGGCAGGGACACCCTCCACTAGCCCAGGCTGCCCAAAGCCCCATCCAACCTGGCCTTGAACACTGCCAGGGAGGGGGCAGCCATCACCTCCCTGGGCAATTGTTCCAGTGCCTCACCACTCTCATAGTGAAGAAATTTTTTTCCTAATATCCAATCTAAATCTAACCCCTTCCAATTTAAAACCGTTCTACTTCATCCTATCACTACATGCCCTTCTATCTGTCTTAAAAATTGAGGCAAAGATAAATTAAAAAAAGTCTACCTAAGACAATAGAGAGCACACCTTTTTAGGATTTCAATTCCAGAAAGAAACACATGAAGAAAGTGATATGCAGTAAGTTGTTACCCATTTGAAACATATGTTTATGTTAATAATAGAACAGCACTCCTTTTTAAACTGGTGCTTTCAGCACTAATTATGTGGCTTCTGTCGCATCACACATTTATGAGAAATAAAAAAATGAAGGGAAATTAAAGGATGAAAGAGAAAAATGTTGACAAATATTATTTGAAAATGTTTTTACTTTGACATAAATTATGTGCTATTGAGTATGTGGTGTTTCATACCAGCAGTGGTGTTTCAAGGATTGGTATGCAATTATCTAGGGAGGAAGAGTTTTAAGAATTCATAGGAACTCCACAGCATGTCTTATTGGATTTACGCCAGCTTGAAGGATTTGGTAATGAACTGCTAATCCACCTCTGCTTACTACCTGCCCGAGGTTTAAAATATGTCTCTGTCTAAATGTCAGCTGCAATTAAGTGTTAGGACCAAAAGCGTCTCAGAAAATGAGAAAGTAGTAGGAAAGATTTTACTGTCTATTATTGATATTTATGGCTCTTCTCCTGTTTAATCATTTGCAGCCACTGCACACTAAACACCTTCTTGCAAATGTGGCTTGAAATACGTTTGATAGGACGAATCAGATGAAATGAAGACAGAGTTTAGACTGGTAAAATATCCTGTTAATGAGATTTGTTAGGCAGCAGAAGAATCTCCTAAGAGCAAAGGTGGAAACTTCAATGTCTGGGACCTGTCTAGTCACATTTGAAAAACATTAGAATACTTTCTCCTCGAAATTGGAAATACATGTAATTAATATTTTTTATGACTGGTTTCTGTTATTCTCAGAGTTTTTTCCCAGGCAAGAAATTTGGTTTGTTTCCTATCATTTTGACTCTGACTAGTTTCCTTGCCTTAAAGGATTAATCAAATCAAGTTACAGCATTTATATTAACTTTGAAACTGGAACTGGAAAGTTTAATCACAGTCTAATCCAAACGCTCTTCATACTTACTTAATAATTGATGATGTGTTAAGGAGTAATCTAAAGCGGGTAAAACAGGACCTGTTTTACTGTGTTCTAAGATCAGAACAATTGTAAGAACATTTCTACAGGAAAGTATTCCTCAGACTATGTATTCAAAGTCATGATGC
Organism: Porphyrio hochstetteri; assembly: GCA_020800305.1. Taxonomy (NCBI): domain Eukaryota; kingdom Metazoa; phylum Chordata; class Aves; order Gruiformes; family Rallidae; genus Porphyrio; species Porphyrio hochstetteri. The sequence goes on from CM036907.1 coordinate 89,136,621, forward strand.
TCATTTGTGACTGACATTGAGACAAGAGACGTCATAGATGTGGCAATGTACCTGCTAATGTAATCAAAATGTTTTAAGAGTATGAAAGGAATGGTTTGGTAAATGAGACCGACCGTCTTGTGGGTCCCAAGAGAAGATAGGCATTAAGCAAGGATCCCTCAGATTACATCAAAGCTGTTTTTAATTAATCTTAAAAGTGAATCACTTAATTTTGTTCCCAGGCTGAGCTACAATTGGGACCATTACTCATTTAGGCTGGACTGATTTTTCATAATCCTGCTTTTGACCCTATGTGCAAAGATAATACTATAAAGCACACCATCAAAACTATTGTTATATATATATATGAATATACCACCCATATTGATATATATATTTAGATAATAAGAAATAATAATTCCAATAACGTGACTAAATACTATCTATATTTTTCCAATCCAAAGAATAATATTTAAGTGTTTGCTTTTAATTTTGGATTAAAATCAGTTTTCCAAAATTTTCACAAAAATATTTGCCACTATTTTATTTTATTTTATTTTATTTTTTTAAATTGAGTTGGATAGTTTTCCTTAAAGGTTTGTTTTTCTTCACAGTTTTCATCTCAGAAAGTATAGTATATGTAAGGATAGGAAAACCCAAAACATAGAATTGAGAGTAATATGCAATATTCACAGAATTGTAGGGGTTGGAAGGGACCTCCAGAGATCATCGAGTCCAACCCCCTTGCCAAAGCAGGTTCCCTAGGACAGGGAATATCTCAAAAATTTTTTTTTAATTCCTCTATTTTTCTAGTGGGGAAACACAGAGAAACCATTCTTGTTTCTTTCACAGTGTCTTACTTTCTAACACTTTTTACTTTTATGATCACAAAATCACAGAATCATCGGGGTTGGAAAGGAGCTCTAGAGATCATCTAGTTCAACCCCTCTCCAAGCAGGTTCACTTATCTAAGGCATGTTACACAAGCACGCATCCAGGCATGTTTTGAAAGTCTCCAGAGAAAGAGACTCCACAACCTCTATGGGTAGCCTGTGCTAGTGTTCCATCACCCTCACAGGAGAGAAATTTTTCTTCATGTTGAGATGGAACTTCTTATGTTCCACTTCATGTCTATTGCCCCTCATTCTATCACTCGGCACCAGTGAAAAGAGACTGGCCCTGCCTTCTTGACAGGTATTCTTCGGGTATTTATATACTTTGATCAGATCTCCTCTCAGCTTTCTCTTCTCCAGGCTGAACAGACCCAGCTCCCTCAGCCATCCAAAGATAATGGAAAGATGATTGAGTAAGGTGCTGTAAAAACCAGTTTTTAAAAAGTAATAAGGAAGTGTTTTTCCCCATTAATAATAAAAGTACTACGTTACAAACAATTTTTATTGAACAATGAAATAATACATTATAAAATAAAAATTCATCCTTTTTCCTTCAACTCATTTGAAAATTACATTTTGACAGCTCGCTACCCTACCACCTTTCTAATAGTATTCTGAGATAAGATTTGCAAGGACAAGCCATCTAATAAGCATTTGGGTATTGCATGATCTACAGTAGTAAACATGCTACGAATCAAATTTTCCAAACGTTTAATCACTAAAAAGTATAACAGCTTTGTTCCCAAGAAGTAGGCAGCACTTTTCTTTTCCCACCAATTCTTGCCAGTGCTGATTCTGTGCTCATAATACTGAGCAGTAACCCTAATTCAGAATTTATCTCTAGCGCCCTCGGTTTCAAAAACCAGCGAGTCATCCACTGACAGCATTCGAAGCACCCTTGGTTGTTCATGAGTATTTTATCAGACCCTGAGTGTAGGGGGTTGTTTTTTGCCAGCTGACATATCTCTTTCATGAGGCTTAAGCAGGTCAGCCACTTACATTGTAATGCATGTCTGGATCTGAACTCCGTGGCCCTGCCCTGCCTCTGCTTGCTGTAAAGATTCACTTTTTCAGAAATACCTCCTCTCTGAAAGAATCTGCCCAGAGTGAACTACATTCTGAAGTCACAATGCACTGACTTCTTCAGCATACTGCACGAACTGCCTAGAAAAGAAAGAGTTTGATGAGTTTGAGAACAACTATCAGAAATCTATTTATCTCCTCCTTTTATTTTTATTTAATTTTTATTTATATTATTTTTTTCTTAATGGTGAGGGAAAGAGAAGGAGAGGAAAGAAAGTTTTGAAGAACAAACTCATTTTTCAAGTTCAGTCTCATATTCCCAATTATAAAGCCAGGACAAAAGTTAAGTCCTGCACACTGGTATGGAAATTAGAGTCAGGTTCTTTTGCCAAAAACTGAGAAGACTTGCATTTGTTAAAAGAAAACTTGGTAATAAGCCAGAAAAAACATGAAAAGCAAAGAAAGGTTAAAAAAAATGTGCATTAAGTATTTTTTTCAATATATCTCCGCAATCTCTATATATACCTTGCGTACAGAATGGTGTACTGGAGTAGTGATTCTTTTAGAAGTGAGTCACCATCCCTGGAGGTGTTTAAAAGAAGAGTAGATGTTGTGCTTGCTGACATGGTCTGGTGTTGGACCTAGTAAGGCTGTATAGATGGTTGGACTCAATGATCTTGAAGGTCTTTTCCAACCAAAACCACTCTAAGATTCTATTCTATGATTCTTTTTAGCTTTTGTGTCTCTGTAAAAATGTTACTTGTGGCTCAGATAGCCACATTTAAATGAAAAAAAACGGCATTTTTTGAACATGTGAAAGATCTAAACCCAAACAAGCCAGTTTCATGTGTGATAGTTAAATTGCTGCATATGTTCTATTAAACAGGATTTTAAATTATAATACATTTATTTGTAAAATTTTTTTTAAGAACACTTTCTTCTACACAAATGCAGCACTTTACCCTACCAAAGCTGTGTAAATCCTTTTTTCCTTATATCTTAGGAAGTCGAAGAAGAGAAGGGGGCTGGGGGGTGAGAGGGGAAAGGAAGGGAAGGGAAGGGAAGGGAAGGGAAGGGAAGGGAAGGGAAGGGAAGGGAAGGGAAGGGAAGGGAAGGGAAGGGAAGGGAAGGGAAGGGAAGGGAAGGGAGAACAACTTTGTTTATATCATTCAGACAGCTAGAGACAAAATCATATAAAATGAAGAGACCTTTAATTAATCTTGGTAGTTTGCATGAAGACCACTGGACTTTCTTTTTACATAAGCTTTAGTAGATTTACTGTCTGCTAAGACAGGCTATCAGAGAATTAATTTGTACTTGTTTAACATTTACATACTTTGTGAACACTAGAGACCCAGGAAATTGGAAAATATGTTTCAAAGCTTAAAATAATCTCTTCCCCTAGCAACTGCTTAGGAAAATGAGACCTATGACTTTAATTCAGAAATTGTTTATGCTCCTAATGGTAATTACATCAGCCTTTGATGAAGGTTCCCCATTATATAAAGGGTAACTGTAAAGCATATGAAGTATCGGAATAAGCACGGAAAAGCCACAAAAGGTTCAATTCACAAATGAGATCTACAATGTTTGGGGCACATTCTGTAATTATGTCTAGATTAAAGGTAAGCCAGAACTTTATTTTGATATTATGGTGATACAACACCTGCAAATGGCCTAGATAGCATGCACTCAACTATAGACCAAATTCAGCCCACAGGAATATCACCTACCCCACAAACCCCTCTGGCTTATCTTATCTGAGGACAAGGCATCCTTACACATGCTTAATGTGATCCCTGATATTGTTTCATAAAGGCTTAGTAACCTTTTTTGTCTCATGTACAAAGTTAGTACAGCATTCTGTGTACTCATTGAGGATGTATTCTGTAAAGTTCTTCTTAACCCCATCTTCCCTTCCTGTCTTGTAAGCATTACCAGTTAGTAAAAATACTATACATAATGTGACCTGATTTTTCATAAAGATGTGGTCATTATGACTAACAAGGTAACATACAATCAAAGAATAATGTAGACTGAAAGCGACCTCCAAAGATTATCTGTCTCAACCTCCAATCAAGCAGGGACAAAATTAAATCGCTCAGACCTGGGTCCAACAGAGATCTGAATGCATGAATGGATGGGTATGTGCCACGTATTTTCAGAAAACCTGTTACAGTATTTGACCACCTTCATGATAAACAATCTTTTTCCTCATATAGAGTGAAAATCTTGCTTCCTGGCCCTTGTCCTTTTGCTTTGCACCTCTTTATACATCCCGTTCAGGATGTGGAAGACTGCAATGAAATCTCCCTTGAAACTTTTGTTTTTCCAGGCTGAGCAAGCCAACTGTCCTCAATGTTTCTTCAGGGATCTTTTGCTCCAGAATCCCAAATTCTGGATGACTGTCCACTGAACTACCTCCACTATGTTCATGTTTCTCTTGCACTGGGGAGACCAGACCTGGCCACATTCCTGGCTCATAGTCAATTGGTTGTCTACCAGTTCTCTCAGTTCCTTTTCTGCCAAACTGCTTTCCAGCTGGTTGGCCCCAAGCCTATACTGGTCCTTATGCTCATTCCTCCCCAGGGACAGGATTTCACATCTCTTTGCTCTTCCTTCAATGATCTTCATGAGGTTCCTGTCAGACCACTTTCCCAGCTTGATGAGATTCCTCTGAGTTGCAGCCCTGCCCTCCAGTTTACTAACATTCCATTCATCCAGGTATTGTTTGTGAATTAACTTACTGAAGGAGCACTTAAACATTTATCTACCCTGCATCATTCCCTGGGGAACACCACTGGTATCCACCTACCACTTGGACTTTTTAACCACTGACATCTACCCGTTGAGCCCAGTGGTTCATCTGTTTTCCAAAATCATCACTGTAACTTTTCCTATCTCTTAACTTTTTTTTTTTAATTAAAAATAAAACAAATAAGCAATGAAATTAAGAAGAAGCACAAGCATACCATTCATTTCTTAGGTCTGAATATCCCAACTTCCCATGCTCAACTTTCTTACACATGCTTGTCTGTTTCCCAGAGAACATTAAAATAGTGTTTTCACATTCTAACTTCCAGGGAAAAAGAAAGAGAAATGGATCTTCCAAAAGGTTATCTGAGTTCATGACACCTGGAAACAAACTGCAGGAATTTTCTGAGCACTTCTTTTTTTACTTCTTTTTTTTTTTGAGGAAATTGGCAAAGAAAAATGCTCAGAGCTGTTCTTCATTTCATCACAGGCTACTCCTGAGAAAGGCGTCTTGAACTGATATGGAAATGTGTTTTGCTGCTTAATTAAGGATTAGAAAAATGAGGCCAAACTCATCCAGTTTATTTTTTCCAGCCAGCCTTGTATAAATGAAATGGGAATCTAGAAAAAGTTGGTCTTTTCATTTAAACTGGGACTGTTCCAGAAGACCACGTATGAATAGAAATATTTATTGAAGGTGAAATGTTCCAGACTTAAATAGTGGGTAGGTACAGCAAATTCCTGAATAGAAATTAGTATTTAATTGTATGATATTTGCTTTTTTTCATACTGCTTTCCTTAAAACATAAATATTTTTAATTTCTTTTTCAAAAAACAGAAGATATGCTGTTTCTCTGGTATTTTTGTAAACTTTATTTTAGACATTTATTAATTATCAATTAGACAGCTTATAATAACTTCTTCTAATTTATTTTTCTATCATTCTGCATTTAAAAGTTGCATACTTTTTTCTATGAGAGTAATTTGGCACATGAGCCTGTGTTCATGCGTGAAGTGACGTTCAGAAATGACCTACATTCAAATACATGTTCTTATTCACCCAAGGACACACTAAGGCAAAGCCATGGCAGACGGTGAGGAGAGTTGACCCCAAGGTACCACCAATGGAACCCTCCCAGGACAGTTTCTATGACAAAAAGGAAGGCTGGTTTTATGGAACCTGAAATATAATACTTCCATTTCCATAAAAATGAAGTCCTTACTCTGTCTTTCTTTAGGACACTATGTTACAGTTTTGCAATAAAGATACCCTCCAGGACCCTTTTCTGGAGAAGCTGGCTGCCTGAAATTCTTGGTGGTGGTTAAGTCCTCACACAGAATTTCTTGAACTACTGATGCTCAAGGACTACCACAGGTGGCTACCACAGATAGAGTCCCTGGCAGTGGCTGTTTCTGGATCAGTGTTGAGCCATTTTCATGTGCAGGGAACAGAGTGGTTTTATCATTTTCTCCCTCCCATACCACCTCCTCAGGAAGAGATCCCAAACCTAGTCTCCATCACCTTTGCTCTGTTCTTCTATGCTAGCAGCTCCCTTGCTGTCCGTACTGCAATCAAAACCAACTTTCTTCCTTTTTGGGAAGTGGAGATTTCAGATGAAATATAGATTGACTAGGGATGCCCTACACAGTCATATATTATTGATTTATGGCATTGTTTTGTACTACTAGTCAGCTACATACCCCCCTCCAAATTATAGTCAGACTCTGTCAGATTTTTTTCCTGACAGCTGTTATTTCTAGGACATATTTACAAGGTTTGAAACTCTGTTTGTCATTTCATAAAGCAACACAAAGCACAATGCACATCAAGTATCTGCCCTGGCAGCAGACATGAACACTAGTCCCTGGAATTTGTATGAATTCCAGCTTAAGGAGATAATGAATTTAAATGGTACAGACCCATAGACATTAACAGGATTTACTAGATGCAGAGCAGTTATAGTGATGTGCATAAGCTGCATTTTATGGTTTTTATAAACTAAAAATTGGCAGACTCTGCTAGCTAGTCCAAAGTAATAGTGATCCTGATTTATGCGTAATGCTCCTTGTTATGTTTAGCAAACCACACACTTGCCTTTTAATTAGTCCTGTAAAAGTTGCAGGGGTTGTGCGTCACCGTGAGAAGGGCACTTAGGGAGCAATAACAAATTAAGGAAAGAAGGAAAAGCTCTGAAATTTGTGACTGTGAAATTAACGGTAATACAAGGGAGGAATGGGCAAAGGCCTTCTGCACTTTTATTGTCATCTTGAAGTTGCAGCAAAAAAAGTCCATCAACTTATATATTGCAGTAATTAGCAATTTCTAGTCTCCACACAGTAATTATCTTCAGAGTCAGGCTTAGAGCTCCCCTGTTTCTGCATGTGAAAGGACAGGAGCCTGCCAAGTCTGTGCAGTTCCCTCACTGTAGAAGTGGAGGAACTCCAGGTTTTCTACAGTGGAACTGGAAGGTCCTTCTGAAGCACTCTGTAATTTCCATAGATGAGTATGTCACATAGCCTTAGACTTCTGAAAGTCACTATGCGTACTCCCTTTTTCTTCCCACACGTCATAATGTGCCATATCTGTGTTCAGTCAGTGGTGTGTGTGGCAGAGGGGTTATCTCTGAGTTGTGGATCACTGCCTGTGTGCTGTTATTCTTTCTCTCCAGATGAAAAGCAGATAATGTTTCGAGTCTCTTTGTCTTTACTGTCAGGTGATGCACAAAGGAATGAAGGCAAATACGGGTTTTATGGGGATGTTCCTGTCATCCTGTAAGTCATCTTAACCTTGCATCATACTTTCAGAATCAACTGTACAAACACGGTTTATTTCTTATATAACAGCCTACTTATGTTACTAGTTCCGTTACTGATATATAAATAATTGCTGCAGGCAAAGCACCAGCTCCACTGCACTCAGAGTTTAAAACTGGAATATCTTTGTCACTCCATCATGTGCCAAACTGTTTAGTAGTCTGAAGGGAAAAGAACTCCTTTTTATTATATCTTCTGCTTTTAATATTTTCAGAAGTAAAAAGGCAACTAGGCCAATCTCCAGTAGCAGAAAATTGAACTCTTCTTCTATATGAGATTAACAGGACTACCTAGTGGGTAACCAGCAGTGTGCTACTACCTGACATTATCGAGTTTCAAAATGCTCTGGCAAACCAGATTCCCTTCCAACATCCAAGTGCTTATCATCCCTACTGGTGTTTCACTCTTACTTTTATGTTTGTACCTAGCTTAGGTAGATTATCTACTAATACATATTCTTGCACTTCTCTTACAAAAATCTCTGAGTGGCTTGCATGGGAATTTCTCCCTTCAGGGCCCACTTTTTAGCCCCTTGTTAGATCCAGGTTTAAGTTTCCAGGCTTTGACATCACAGAGGAGTAGCCCTTAGACAATGATTCCCTTGGTCTTCCTGCACAAAAAGGTTTTCTCACCAAGTAGAGTGAATCCTCAACTTAGAAGTGGGTGTGGTACAGACAGATGGAAGATAGTGAAAGAAATGTATGGAGGTTTTATTTTGGTTTATTTTTTTTTTATCCAAAGCCTGGTGTATTTTTAATGATAAGACTTAAGTCTTATCTCCAATGTAATAAAGATTTTCTGAGGGAAAAGCAGGAACTGGGGCAATAAACAAAAATACCCGAAATTTCCTGGTTTGCTGAGTTCTTAAAAACCAGGAGTCCTGTCATGCCCTATCATGGGTAAAGAAACGTAGTGGAGCAGAGACAAGGAAAGAGATGGGAAAATCTGCTCCAGGAAGTTTATGGATCCATTGAAGATCCAGGAGCGCATGCAGCAAGCCAACCCATCAGCTGCTTCTTCCCAATCCCCTCGGCCCCCCTGCCATTCTGGTGACAAGGCAAATGGGAATCATGGGTGCCAGCAGCAAAGACGAAGAGACAGCAGGAGATTTCATGTTGTTCCACTACTGAGAAAGTTGCTCAGGTTGCTGACATATGTTGTGGAGACAGATTTCCGCAGTATGCAGACTGAAATGCATAATGTGAACAAGGTTATGAGCCAAACATTTACAGTGTTTATTGAAAACATCCCTGATGTTTAAAATTCTGTGGTCTTTTGCGACCCAGAAATACAGCCCTGCAGTTATTTCTCCTTTTCAGAGAGAATGAGATGCATACATGCTTTGGGAACACGTGGGTCGCTTTTTCCCCCTCCCTCCGAGCAGGAGAGACAGTTTAGCCTGCTTTTCCTGGTTCACATCCTGGGATGAATCACTGCAGACAAACAGCTCCAGCAGAGATGCGGCTCAGAGGCCCATACAGGAGGAGAAGAGGAGCAGTCTGTCGCTCTGGGCAGGGATCACCATGCAGAGACGGGGAGAGAGGAGGAGAGTGATTTATGTGGGTCCCTTTATGAGGGTGTCTGGCTTTCAGATACTGAATGGGATTTTTCTTTGCAAAACAAACAAAAACTATTTATATTTCTCCTAATTGTCTGGAAAAACTCACTCCTTCAGCCAGTCACTCTCCTCTTTTCTCATTCTTTTAACTCTTACTCATGCTAAGTTGCTTTAGAGGTATTTTTGGAGATATTCAGGCTTGGAACTCTGTGTTCCTCCTTTCTGTTTTCAAACTTTCTTGCATGATGTTCCTTTCCACAGTGCTGGTCTTTAGGCCAGCCAGCAACAAGGATATTGCTGAGCACAACAAAAGCCTTCTGTATCTCCCCCAGTAACTACTTTAAAGGCTGCAACGTATCTGCAGAGGGATTTTAGCATATTTTAAATTGCCAAAGGACATTTTAAGGCAGTGTCTGGTGACATGCATGACACCTCTTCCCTGCAAAGGTGGGAAGTAAGTAAAGGCTAGACAGGTTTATTTGTTCAAAAGTTCCCAGACTTGGCTCTACGTAAAGGGGTACTGTAACCTCTTAGCTCTTGTAAAACTGACCCTTGTGCCTGTGTGTGAATATGTGAAAAAGCGAATATTCTTGTGGCAGTACATAGAACTGTTTCCAACCACGAGTTTTTTCTGGAATTAATATCTTGGAAACTCAGAAGTCCTGCAAATGCAAGAGAGAAAGTCTTTTCCACAGGAGAGAACTGCTGAAGTTCCACACCTCCAGAGATCTGTGCTCATTTCTTTCCTATTTTAACACCAGATATTTCGCTTTGCATTACTTTCTGTTAGGTACCATCCCAGCAATCCACTGGGAAACTTCCTGAAACCAATTCACATATTGCAGGCTAGATAAGAACTAGAACAGATTTCATCCTTGTGCGAATGAAATATATGAGATATTGTGGGGTTTTAGGGCATCACTGCAAACATAAGCTGGATCCCTGCCATATGCACCAAGAGGATGTACTAGCATGTCTTCCAAAGCTCCCCTGCAGAGTGTCTTCCTGCAAGTGAGTTTCATTTCTGCGGCTCTGAATGCTGCCACAGATTCTCTGTGTCACCACTGCAGGTGGCAACACATGGAGGGACAAAAGTCTGGGATCCCCTGGACTAATGCAAATCATTATTTTCTCAAGTAAAGTTTTATTATTTCCACTGTTGCAATGTACCATTATATTGGTCATACCAGTTAAAGGTCTATCATCACACTTTTCATTTCTGTGAAGCACATTAGATTTTTGGAGCACTTAGACTAGTAAGCACGCATTTGCACATAATAATTTTTGATGTATATAATATACATGAAATGTGTATGCACACACATACACACACAAATGCATGAAATCCCATGGTTTTTATTTTATTGGCAGCTGTTTGAGTATACTGAGAGCATTAGATGTCATTTGATTTCTACTCAGTTTAAAACAGAGTGCTATAACAAATCATCTTGTAGTTAAAATAAATGATTTCAACCCATACTGTTCCTAAGAGTCTTCTATGCTTTAAAAGCCCACACTGATTTCACAGTAAGCAAGCAGTGAGGAGACCACAAGTTTTCTGTTTAAACAGAGCATACCTGTTATCCTGGATACGTCAAGTAGAGCTTTTCTCTCCTCCTTTCAGGTGCCCGGACAGTTGTAATATTGGCTTCAGTAATTCTGAAGGGAAAATAGTTTTATCCTGAACGTTTCCTAATCCCACGATATTCTTGTGGCGTACAATTGCACATGCAGTTACTCATAGCATGAGAGTTTCTGTGGTCTATGTTACAAACAATGCCTCAATTAATTAAGTCAGTAATCTTTTTGCAGAAGGTATTCCCTACTGCTTTTTTGGAAGGGTTTTTATCATAAAGAAAAAAACCCTGATGAAAATATTCTATGAAAGGTGATTTACTTTGGTAGGTGAAGACATTTATGAATGTTTTAGCACAATCTTCTCTGGCTTGTCACCGAGTGGAGTGAGGATGACCCTAACAGGACCTCCACTGAGCACTTTGCACTGATGTATCCCAGCGACAGCTGCCTGTACCACTGTGAGGAGTGCTTAACAGCTGACTTTCAGAAATATTTCTGTCATTTGGCATGCTAATAGGTCCCTCCAAAGGTTTTTTTTTTGCTGTTTCTATAACAAATTGATTCAAAGGAAGATACTCATGATTATACCACACAGAGAAAACACACATTGCTAGTGTGAGAGTTGTTATATTTTCTACTATTATCATTAGGATGGTGCATATGTTTTGAGAAGTGGCAGACCTGAGGGACAGTTTCTACCTATACCCTTTTAGACAACAGAAAAAACCCCTGAAAACCAAGAAAATACTAAATGGTAACTGCATTTACTTTTGGTGAAGATCAAAGAATTGGGTGGTACTTCTTAAATGTCGGTTGGATTGACTGTGCTATCATCACACTATGTTTTTGCACCCAATTTCTTATTTTTCTTCTTTTCCATAGGCTTGTCTCCAAAGAAGCTGCTCTCCTGACTCAGACAAGACTGCACGTGAATGGTAGCAGCCGCCTTGGAAATGCCTTTGTTATTCATCAGAGACTGTTTGAACAGATGCCAGTTTCTTTGATGGGGCCTCATTCAGAAGCCATCAGGATCAATGGAAAAATTTCAGCTAATAAGGCCTTGATGCCAGTCCAGATCTGATCTCAAAGTTTTCCCGAGAAAGATCTGCTTTTAGCAACTCAGAGAGCGGTAGTCAACAATTTCTTGTGCGTGGGCACATTTTTCATGTGAAAGAAAATGTATTTGCTTCCATTCCGCTACAGAAAAGCTTGCATGTGTCCTTGGGTTTTTGGCAGATGTTGGGAACAGATCAGGAGCAGATGATGTGAGAGGAGCAATATGTCCCTGAGCAACAGCAAAGCAGCAGGTGCAGCAGGGGGAGCATATGCCAGATTCCCATCCGCAGGAGCAGCCGTGTGGAGGGTGCTCTGGGACTACAAGCGAGGTACATGCTCCACTTTCCTCATGGCACTGGGGAATATTGTTGTCTGCATCAGGCCAAGCAAATAATTTACAAACTTAGCTATTGTTTATCTAATAATTCATAAAGTAAACACAGAAAGACTGTAGTGCAGGAAAATTTCTCGGGTTAAACAACCTTGGTCTTTAAAAGAAATATTATATTTTACTTTTAAAAATCAAATGTCCAGAAACAATAACGCAGAAGAATAGAAACCTTGACTCTGACCCTGTCCTAAGACCTCTCCCACACATCTGGGAACATGAAAAGATTCCACTCATTTATTTTTTTAATAAAAGACACTAGTTTGAAAAAGCTACTATAGAAGACAACGAAGATGATTAAAGGACTGGAGCATCTCCCCTACAAGGAAAGGCTGAGTGAGCTGAGGCTGTTCAGCCTAGAGAAAAGAAGGCTAAGAGGGGATCTTATTAATGTTTATAAATATCTCGACTGTGGGACACAGGGGGAAATGGCCAGCCTCTTTTCAGTGGTCTGTGGAGACAGGACAAGGGACAATGGCTGCAAGTTGGAGCATAGGAAGTTCTGCACCAATATGTGGAAGAACTTTTTCACAATAAGGCTGACAGAGCCCTGGGACAGACTGACCAGGGGGATTGTGCAGTCTCCTTCTCTGGAGATTTTCAAGACCTGTCTGGATGCCTACCTGTGCCACCTGTCCTAGGGAACTTGCTTTGGCAGGGGGGTTGGACTCGATGATCTCTAGAGGTCCCTTCCAAACCCTACGATTCTGTGATTCTGTGATAAAGTCACTTTGAAATGTTTTGATCAGACCTATTGTGAGACATTCTTAAAAAATAAAATAAATAAATTAAGTTCAAAAGAAAGATATGCAATGTTTCAGTGACTGGAAGCTTTTCTGACTGTTCAGCCCTGGCATGCTACATTGCTTTGAATGGACTAAATAAAAATATGTCCATTACAATCAAACTTGAGGAATTTTGGATACAAGCTATCCATTTTCATCCAATGTCACATTATGGTTTTCTGAGTGGAGCTGGACAAAATTCTGGTTCATAAAATATACATGCATATGTATGTATTTTAACTCGAGGCAATGCCAAGAATTTTCAAAAACAAAAAAGCAACACACCCTTCACATAAGAGCCATCAAAGAACAGCCAATGCATCAGAGTATAAACTTTCTTGCACTGTGCAGGATCTGTTTCTAAACTCCGTCTGTGCCTTATTTGTTCATGTGCCTTATTCTCAGCTTGGAGAATAGGAGCCCTTTCTCTCTTTCTGGCTTAGGTGGAAACTTTCTTACTAAAACTTATAGGAAGCTTGGGTTTGGATATTTTTTTCTCTTAACGAAAATTTCCTCAGAGGTCTCCAGTTCTTGTCTTGAACCATATGATTCCATTTAATGAACCAGTTAGAAATGTGAGTAAGTATTAAAAAAAAATAATATCCTATTTTGTGCTTGTTCAGGTGTTATTGAAAGGACAGGACAATATCTAGAAGGGGGGAAACAAAGCATCTCCACTGGCCTAAGTGTTTATCACTTAGTGGTCTCTAAGACACTAGTAGCATGGCAATGTTTTTCTGAACTATGCATTTTGGAAGAGCTTGCACAGTTGCTAAAGAAATCTAATGCAAAAGACTTGGAGCAAGTGCTGTCAAGACAAGGAATTCACTTTGAATGACCAGTAAAAAAAAAAAAAAAATCAGTTCTAAGTAATTTGTACCACTATGCTGATAGATTTCCCAGTTACAGCTGGTGCCAACGCTCCAGTTATAGCTAACCTTGAGTTTTAGGCAGAAATTATTGAAGAGGTTGGATTGGGAATTTGTGGACTGTCAGACACCCTTAGCTATATCAACCTGTTTGATAAATGACAAGTGGAGACAACAAATGTTTGAAGCGGTGATTTAAATTACCCACCTGACTTTGCTCTGAATTTGTAAACCACTCATGTAAGGTCCCCCAAACCATGTCTCTCTGTGCCCGGTGCTGCTCAGCACCACAGAGGCACAAGACATAAACCTAATGCTCATACAACATCAGGAGACTGAACCTTGTACAACTGGCAGTGTCATACTGACATTATATTTAGGTCTTGGTAGAAAGCACTGCAAGAACTTTGCAGTTATCTCTAAGGGAATTACCTCTGTCGTAGGAAATCAGTCATTCCAGAAAAACTACAAGAATTTCCTGGCGCCAAAGGGGAATTAGAAGGCTTGTGAGGAGCTGAACTATCTCAGCATTTGTTATGAAATCCTAGAATGTCTATCCCGAAATGCCTGCTGGTTATGTACCCATGCAAGACAGGCTGGGGAAAAACAGTAGCCAGCATGGTAACCCTCCTGACAGAGAAAGGGGGAAAATTTCAGTTTGGAAATCTGGATTTCTTCAAAGAACTTTTGAAACTCTTCTGCTTTATATCGACAAAGAGGTGTTCCTGCTAGAGCATTAGCAGGAAGGATAGTATAGGACATCATGAATAACAAGCGGGAAAATCTCCAGAAAGATAAAATGTTGCAGCTTTGAAAGAACAAATTATGAAGCCATGTCCTAAAAAAAAAACCAACCCACTTTATATGTTCTCTCCTTTTTCTCCCTGTTTGAATCCGGAAGGCACACAGGTCAACATCATTTTGTAATAGTATCTGTAATTCAGAAATTATTCAGAATCATAATACTTAATATCTGTGTGTGTGTGAGTTCACTAATTTTAAATAAATTATGCTTTTTCAAAATATATACATCTTTATTTATCCAAATTAAAATGAAACATACTTAAAATTAACTTTTTGACAGTTGGCAATGGGTCCAAGGGAACTGGGGATAGGCAGAGAGCATCATTTTCCATCCATTCTCCTACCCATCAAATCTATTCCTGCATCAGAGACTCTGCACAAGACCCAGTTATGCTAATCCTAGGCACACACCATCCCTCCAGAGAAAATCCCCACAGAGGTTCTGCAACACATAATTCTTTCCATTTATAGAGAACAGAGCAGAGCAGTGAATCTGTCTTGAAATGCTGGGGTTTGCTCCTTTGGTAAAGGGGAGCTGAAACTGAAAAGCTGGACATGGCTAAAACAAAGGAAAATATTTTGGGGCTTTTGCACACATCAAACGAAGACAAGTAGCTTGGCTGCCGTTTAAGTTGCTGGTCCAACTAGTTTTCTTGAGAGACTTCTTCTGCGTGCAAAGCCTCAGCCTCTGGCCAATTTGAATCCTCTCACAGTCTCAGTAAAGAACATTGTGTAGCTTCCTCCAGCTTGTGGTGTAGTTACTCTGCTCAGTCAGCCTTCTGGATAACCGAAATATCTTTGTAAATTCTCAGATACTAGGAGAGGTTTCCCAAAGCACAGGTGGGAGCTGAGCACCTTGCTGTCAGCAGCTTTGAAAACATCCCTGCAGATGTACAAAATCATTCTTCTACTATCCTGCCCTTGTTCCCTGTCCTTCAGCTGCCACGCTGCCAGAGCCTACAAATGGGACAGAGACATTTAAGAGAAGTATAACATGTTCTAAAGGTGGTTTAGAATTTCTTATTAATTTCTCTTTCTTTCCAGTTTTGTTTTGTCATCCTTTCCCCCTCACACACCCCCGTCCTGTTGGTCAGATTACAGCACACAGTTGTTTTCTGTCAGCAGGAAACACATGTGAAAAGGTTTCAAAATTTATACTCTGAAGCTCTGTAGTCTCTTGCAATCCCAGCAAGAGCTGTTTTTTAATCCTTTAAATATCAGAATTTCATTAGAGTTTTTTGGTTTTTTTCCCTTCTGATTCTCACTATGAATCACAACTGAACTGAGCATTAGTCTGTTTAAACAGTAAAGCATTTACACAGAGGAACCCCAGCTGTAGTGTAAATACTACTTAACAAGATTTTTTTAAAGACGTAGTCCTGGAAAAGTCATTACAGCTATGGTTTTTTTGCCAGAAACTATAGGAATAAGAGAAAAATCCTTTGTGTGTCATTTATTATTGTCACTTTATAGGTCAGGGAATTATAAACAGCTTTAAGTATTTTGCAATAGCAACGTTTCACTGAAAGCTCTTCTTTTTAAAATGCAGTGTCTGGATTTTAGCTGCTACAATTCTTCAATGCATACTTTCAGTTACTTCAGCTGAGTTGCCTACATTTTTTACAATTGTAGATGCCAAGAAGATTTTATAGCCACGTGTTAATGCTACCAGTTTTGCTTACTGTGTATATAAATCTTGTACCAGCATTGTGACTGTCAGTCAGAAAATTACTTTTACAAGTATGGCTGCTCAGATGGTTTACTTAATCTAATAGCTTCCAGTTCATAAAGTTACTTAATAGCTCCTGCCATAGCCTTTTGTGGCAAACTTGCATAAAACTTGCATAAATCCCATTAATATATACTACTCATCAACTTCAATTCCTTCTTCTGACATATAATCCATGGTAAATTTAGTATTGATAAGCCCCATCTAAGGGCATTTTTTCACAGGACACAATACCCTGAAACTCCCTTAAACACACACAGAAAAATACTTTGACTGTCCAGCTGTTTTAAAGCCAACATTGTCCTGTAGCTTCTCCCTTTTCATGAGTATAACAAGGGACTCCAAACACCAACTAACCTCTCTGCAACACACTGTGAGTTGTTTACAATGCTTCTGAGATATTGTATCACTGAGTTTTAATGCACCTCAGAAGTATTTTCATATTCCCTTACCCAAAAAACCTAAATGAAAGACCAGACTATAAATGTATACTAAAATTTCAGTGCGATTATTTAGGCAGTGAGGTACACGCTTACTGGTTTTTCAGGTTCATCCTTGGTCATTATATTGAGATGTGAGGAAAGGGAAAGGGAAAGGGAAAAGGAAAAGGAAGGGAAAAGGGGAAGGGAAAGGGGAAGGGGAAGGGGGAGGAAGCTTTGCATTTACATAGCACCTGAAAACAGAACCAAGAGGCCAATAACCTGTGTTCAAAATATGTTAAAAAAAAATAATGCAGCTGTACTGGTGCCACCTAAAATTATATGTAAAAACATTTTTATCAAATTCATACAATCTTTATTTGCAAGGCAAAATTAATTATCCCAAAAAATATATGAAGTCATTGTTCATTTTAATTTTCCTCACCATAATGGGAATTACCTATGCCGAGAAAGGCCAAAGCAGATAAAGGAGTAACTAAGCACAAAAGCTTATAAAAAACAGCTGCTGTGAAGCAATCATTATCATCAAAAAGGCTTTATCATACTTTTCAAACATTTCACAGCTTAGGCCAGAAATAAAATATGATATGTGAATAAAAACGTCCGGTGGGAGTTTATACAATATAGGAAATCAGAGAGAAATTAAGAAAAGAGGAAGAGGGTTGATGACAGTTTAAAAAAGCCCAGAACCCTGCTGAACATATTCAGAGTTTTCCAAGCATGATATCTTTACAGATTTATGTAAGAATAGCATGCTAATCCGAGGTTAAAATCAGAACAAAGGCTGCTATGCTTGTGTCATACGTGCTTCCCTTTCAGAATGCTAAATTACCTGGGACAGTAACTCAGTATGTGAGCCAGACTGACCAGGGAGATTAGATCCATATTCCACCCCCAGATATTAATGTTTTGCTCTAGCTCAGAAACAGAAGATGCATTCTTCGTGTATCTACAATGAACAGAAAGTTGCAAGCTCTTTTCCAATGTAAATGCAGCAGTCCTGTAAGTGTTACAAAAGTAGTCCATATAGGAGACCTCACCCTGCCCTGGAAAACATTGGGGGGGGTGGGGGGCAGCAGAGGGGAGGATTTACAAGAGTATCATCTTATTCAACATCAGCTTTCTACTGTGATTTCCTCCCTGTTTCTCCCATCACACATTTTTAGTCCTTCCCTTACTCTTTTTCATTCCTCCACCCATTGCTTGCTTTCCACCACCTCAAAAGATGGGTCACCTTCTGGGCAGTGAGCCAGCTCACTCGCACAGACAATAACAAGCTCAGAGCACCATCCCTCTTGGTGATATCATGCTGATGAATTGACAACATAAAGTTGCCAGGAGAAATTGGTTGAAGAGTCAATTATTTAGGACTGAACATAAAACTGTAATGCAAGCATAATTCTGAGATACCTTGCTATCCAGACAAATCTTGAGACATATTCAAGCACCAGTGATACCTTTTTTCAAGAGATTGGCTGCCTTAACAACAAGGTGTCCTTGGGCAAGCCTTCCTTTTCCTGATCCTGCTCTATTTATAACAGATCAGAGTGAAGGATGTAAATCATGCCTGCCAACAACCAAGTTTACACTATTTTTGGAAGGGCTGCTCTGCAGCAGTGACCCACAAAAAGGCAAGGCTTGATACACATATAGTGGATGCTCACAGCCTTCATCTCCAGAGGTGCCATACATGGTTCCTTGATGTGTTTTCTGATATCAGGTATTATTTACATATTTAATCTTGAATAGTATATGCAGTTCATTCTCAAAAAAAAAAAAAAAAATTAAAGTGAGCAGCTGACATGATGCAAACCTGGAGTAAATGTGAGTTAGATGTAATAGTTACATGTAAGTTTTAGATGTATAAATCTGGTATTAACATACTTAATTAATTATAAATAACAGTAAAAGTAGGACTACAGTTCTTACAAGCATTGTGAGAGGAAATTGAAGTTTCAAAGACCTTTTTACACATATTATTTCTTTTCTTTTAAAGGCTTTAGAATGTTGTCCATTCAGTCTTCTTCCCTGCCTCTCTCCCTAACATCTTACATTTTTCATTAATTCATATATCAAGCATGCTTATCTCACAAGTCTACTTCTGCTTTTTCCCGGACCTGCAGTGACTTGCAGTACTCAGGCCACATGCTTTCTGTCTTGTAAATCACTGCTGATGTTAAGAGTTCTCTGTGCTAAATTCTGCTCACATTAACACAGCTGCGAGCCCAGTGTTTCACAGTTCACAGTGGTATCTGCTCCTTTGTGGGAGTCCAGTTGCTAAAACCAGTTACGCATTTGTCAGGATATGAAAGCACAAATCTCGCTGCTGGCAGTGCACAGAGTGGAAGGAAACCTATCTCAAACTCTGTTTACACTGCAGCTGTTTACTGTCTGCTTACAAGATAAAGAGTGTGATTAGTTAAAAATCTCACAGAGCACCTGATTCACATTCCATTGCAGGCAAGTTAACTGCACTGTTGATAAATATTCTGTCCATTTCTACAGATGATTTTTTAGCTGCCAATTCTACATATGGAAGGTCAAAAGTACTTGAACATCTATAGTAATCTGTGTGAGAGCTACAGCTCTGTCTCATCAGTAGCTACAACTTGGCTTAGTCCAGAGCAGCATCTCTTGACGTTCACATTGGCAGTAAACACAGACATAAACTTTCATCCTTTCCCATGCAGTACTCATAGGACTCCAAGAAGGTGTTATCATTCATTTATTTTCATGCTTTGAAGGAGAGACTTCCAGAAATTTAAACCACCACTACCTAAAACCCAGGAAATGCTCCACAGTGACAGCTGCTGTTATTCCTGATGTTGAGGATTCTGTGAAACTGACCCGACAGAGATGAGGAAAGAGTTTCCAAAAGAATCGATCCATACAGATGGAAGTCAGGTCTACAGCCATACAGCACAGATGACCTAGGGGCTAAATCTAAGGTTTGCCCTGTAACTGTGATGGCAGAACAGATTGTTTGTGGTCAGTGGTAAAATCTTCGCAGCGTGAAGTGACTGGCAGGTTTAATAAGCTTTAAAAGCAGTTAAGTCTCGGTACTAAAAGATGTGGAATCCTAGGCTTTGTAAAGTGGAAAAAAAATTCTTATTTAAAAAAAAACCCAAACCAACAACATTAACAAGACCAGAAAAGCCTATGACTCTATGTCATTGGACTTTCTGCATTACTGCAGGTTTGCACATTTCACCTGAAACCAAGTTCTGTGACCTTAAACAAGGAATTTGAATTATTATGGGGCTAAACTGTGAACCACAAATCCAGATCAGGAGACACCAGGATCAGTCTGGGCTCACATATTTTCCAGGGAACAGGCTTAAATAATCCAAGCCCATGATATATGCCCTGTGCTTGAAGAGTGCAAAAGGGCCACAGCTTCCCTAGCAACCTGGCCTTCCCTCCTAATTCCAGTTCTGAAGGTCCATATGCTCCTCAACACTTCATCAAAACACAGTCACTAGGACATAAACATAAGGCACGGGGTTCTCTACAGCACCTCTGAACCCCTTCCAGGCCATCTTCAATTCTTGCCAATAAGGGCTGCAGGAATGTATAAAACTAATCTGTGTAAAATACATTTGGCAAATTGTTTTAAAGAGAGATAAGAGGTGTAGTGGACTAAAAGGGAAGGTAAATAACTGGACATGAGATGGGAAGGAATCCTGTTTAGAAAGATTATTCTATTTCTACTTATTCTGTTTTTCTGGTGTTATGAAATCCACAGAAAACAAGAGCTACATCAAGTCAGTTTTGATCATCCAGCACGCTTAATTTGATTACAGTTACATGTCTCTGACATTATATGCATCTTAGAGGAATTTGTTTTCAGTACAGCAACACATTATTAATCCCATTAACTATGTGAAACCAAAATTAATCTGGTTATAGAAATTCCATTCTGTTGGCCCGGTGATGAAGGAGCACAAATTCTGTATCACACAACAAGCAGCATGTTGAGTACAGAAATCACTAACCGATTTCAGAAGGACTTCTCCTGCCTTTCAAACCAAAAGAGCTCTCGTATGCCAGAGAGAAGGTCTCTACCCATGCTATTTCTCCAGACACAGAACAAATGGGAACATAGCATTAACAAATGATTGAGATTGCTAGTCTCCAGACTTATTTGTGGGTGCAGTGGATAAAATTGATGGGAAACGAGCAATATCTGGAGAGAGAGCTGTAACTGCCCTTTCTGCTTTGGTGCTTTGGTTCCTGATCTTCCTTAAGTCAGAACTTCACTTAAGCTTCAGGGGTTTGTGAGGAGCTAACAAATTGCAGCTCCCATTTAATGTTGATAAGGAGATATTCCAGGAAGGAATGAAAGTTCCATATTGAATAAGCTTTGATCATAAAAAAAGAGTCCTTGAATGGTTATGGCTTCATCTGGCCACTTCATATGAAGTGAATCTCAGAAGGCTGAAAACAGATAAATAAGGTGGCAAGAATATTTTCCAGAACCATTATTCCCATTTTGTTGCAAGAACAAGAATAAACCATTTGTCATAACAAACCTTTCCTCACTTCCCATTGGCTTATTGGTCAGATAGTGACCTATGAGGTACAAAAGCATAATATCCAGTGCTAAGAGAGAGATTCATCTGCACAAGCAGAAATAAAAAACAACTCCAAGACCAAGAAAAACCTGCTTTGGGTCTATTTCTAGTCCCTTAATGTAACAGGCATCTCTCAATATCAAATGAGATTGATTTATCCTAAAATAAATACCTAATATATGCCAGAATATAAGTCCTTTGAAGGTGCTTGTTGATCACTATAATGGGAGTGAGTACCTCAGACTTTAGTGTTAAATTTTAAGACACCTAAATAGATGACATAAATTCCATCCTAAATGCTTCCCTTTGTTACTGCATTTTTAATGTTGTCAGAGTATTAATAAAATATTCATTTTGACAGTGCCAAAATACAGAGCTTTTCACATCTATTTACCAAACTGAACCTAGCTTGAGCTTGAGCAATATTGTTCTGAAGTAAGCTGCAATATAGGACCATGTACAAATCATTCTACCAGGCATAACGACTAACAAACAGAAAACAGCAGAAGTACTTTTTCTTCCTAATCTTCAGGGTGATTCATAAAATAACAGGAACATACTGAAAAAGCTGAGTGTCATTAACATGCTCTTAAAGGAAAAATAAATCCTATTTTACAATAGACACACCACAGGATGAGTAGCCCCCCTCAATCATGATAGTTGTCATATGAAAGAAAAGCTTAAGATATCCAAATGAATTTCACAGTTCTTAAGTACCTTCGTTCTTCCTTTGCTTTGAAGGGAAGTTAGGTTTTGTGGTTTGCTACAGCACCAGAAACAAAGGAGGTGAATACTTAACAATTGAAAAGACCTAAAATCTGAAGGATTAACCACAGAATATTTTGGCTGAATTGCTTCTATCAACTGTCTGTTCAGCCCAAAGTTTAATTTGGCTGCGCTCAAGGGTTCTCAGTGAAGTTAGCACAGCTGATTACTTTCACGTCCAGCCATCCACAAATATCTCAACATGTTGAAAGTCACGGAAATTTGCTAAAAACATGAACCCCATGGAATTCATAGCTCCCAAGACAGCTGTAACAAAATGCAAGCAGGGGTCCTGGCCCTGCAAGTTCATTAGGTTTATTCAGGAGAATAAGTAGTTGAAGTATCAGCCCGTTGGCTAAACACTCAATACCCTAGCAGCTGTTGTGTTGTGACAGACATTCATTAAACCCCTGTTCATCATGTTTTTGTTCTTTCTACTGTTATTTTCTTTATTCTGAATGTTATTTCTTCCCACATCTTTATATGGGAATCCTTTGAGACCTGAATTGCCTAATTTCATGTATGCTACCTAAACACAATTATGATGTGCTTGCTGACATGGGTTTTTATACAACTTGGCAACACAAACTCTGAATAATTGTAGGTCATGATGAGTGCGAGTGTCATCATAATCTATATTGTGATGAAGATGTTAGTGATGATGTAACACATGGTAACACAGTAGAAGCTTCTTTCTCTTAGCATCAACATTTAAGTAAAAGTCATAACTTTAAAAAGTATACTAAAGGGAAGCATTAAAATCAGGTACTCTCTTTACAGTTTTATGATCTATTCATTCAGCATGTAATTTGATGCTGAGTAGGGGTACTGGACTACTCTGTAATATCGAGATTATATGAAGTGTAATACTTTAAGGAAGATGCTAGGACTCTGTAGATCCAATTCCAGGAGAATGGGTTAAAGAAATCTCTGAACATTCCTGTCTAAAATATGATGTGGGGGAGAGAAGTTTTCTGATTTTGCAACTTTATTGGCACATCTGTAACTAATAAGAATGGCCCCTGGCATGGTTATGCCTGGCAATCAAGCATCTCCCAAACTACTCATAGGCATGACTCAGGTGAAAGCATGTGCCAAGGACCATTTCTAATAGGCAATCTGAACGTGATCACCCTTTTCTGGAAGGTAGGACAATTTAATAGTACAAATGACATCAAGCTGTGCTGATGGCCTCAGAATCCTTGAAATGTTTAGTTCACCGTTACAGCCTGTGTGACCAAGGATGCCAAGGAGCCCAAAGGTATTAGAATTACATAACCATATGTATGTATGTATTATCTTACATTATATTAACATTGTATTATAGAATTATTGCATTAGTGTTTCATTATACTTTATACAGTTGTACTGTGTATAATCTATATTTTAGATTAATTTATTTTATTATTATATTAAATTATAAAGTGCAATAATCTACAATAATTAAAATATTGTAATACTATTATAAAACATTACTATGTTATATTTTTTACATTATAATCACATGAGCATAAAGTGATATTGTTAATGTTACATTTTAGTGTAGAAGATCAGCTGTGCATATAAATCCGGTCTTTTACGGACTAATTCTTACTCGACTTCTGTTCAGCCAGATGATTATTTTTGGAGTGAAGTGACATGACTTTAAGTGACTTTAAGTGAAGTCTCTCACTTCTGATGTAATAAGGATATGGAAATGCATATCACTTAGATGTCATTATCTTTTATGTCCATATCGTTGCAGCTGACTGCTACTACTGGATATTGAGCACTGAGGAGCATTTTCCTATGCACTGGTGTTAAAGTTGTGGATGACACCATGAAGGAAGGAAGAACACACACACTGGTGTAGTATTCAAAAAGGAAATGGTTTGCAGAAAGCACATTGTGCAATAGTCTATCTTCAAGCCAGATGGAAGCTCTCCAGAAAAGAATCTAGGGACTGGCGGGAATCATAATGTGAATATGAAATTCATTTTGTATAAAAAAACTGATACATGAGGCAATATTCAACCAATTGTATGCATGATTGATCTTTCCTCTTTACTCAGCTCTGTTAAGACCACGGCTGAACTTTTGTGTCCAGATGTCTACCAGGTATTCTAGGTAGACACAAACCAATGAGAAGGAATTCTTCAGGGACCGATGGATTTAGTAAAAGCATGGAAAGTACAGCCAATAAGGAAAAATGAAAGAACTGAAGCTCTTTCATCTAGAGATGAGGGAAAATAATATTCAAAAACACTACAGTAAGGGGAATAATGTTCATCCATACCTATAATGAACAGCACAGAGAATAAGGAGTTTTGAGTTGCAGTAAAAGGCATTTAGGTATATTAGGGGAAAAGACTGTTTAGTGGTAATGATAATTTAACATCAAACCAGATTATCTGGAGAGCCTGCAACATCTCCAATAGCAGAAGTTTGTAAGAACAGGTTAGACAGACATCTGCAAAATATTTAGGTATCACTTCCCTTGCTAAAGAAGTTGATTAGATAACTTGAGATCCTTCCCAGCCCCATTTCTGATGATGCTATAATTGCAGGGTGTTTCCCCTTTCTAAAAAGGGTGATCCATTTTTAATAGTGATATAACTCCACTGGATTATGAAAAGGTCTGACTTTGAGAAGAGATTTTAGGCCATTTTACTATCCTTATTAAACGCAGACTGTGGAACATGAACATGAGTAAGGCTGAAACTGAAGAAAACTGCTGGAGGAGAGGTAGAAATGCCTGAGGGTTTAAATGACAAGTGAAAAACATGAAGACTCACTTTCAGGTGAGGAGAGACGAACAGCAGTGGCATATTTTTATGGGCATATATATTACATAGTATTTGCATAAATGTAGATGTCCCAATAGAGTACTATAACACAAAATGACAACTTCAAACTGAAGCAGGTCATTTCACAAATAAGGATATTTTGTTGAACCTTTGGAATATATGCCCTAAACCTACTTACTGGTTGCTTATCTTCTCTCATAAACGCTGCAAACTTTCTCACTCTTCCCAAAGCAGACCTGTTTGTGATGATTATAACCATCTAATAAGACAAAACACTTCGACCCTGAGTTAAGTCCACCTTGCTCTGTGAAAATATTCAATTTACAGACAACATTCATATGATATTACTCATACTTTTATGATATTGAATGTTTGTCTTCTTTTTTCTGTGCAAGGAAAGAGTAGGCAAGAGCAGCTTCCAAATAGTGTAAGCTTGGAAAGGGAGGCAGGATAAAGCCAAGA
This sequence comes from Porphyrio hochstetteri, assembly GCA_020800305.1. Taxonomy (NCBI): domain Eukaryota; kingdom Metazoa; phylum Chordata; class Aves; order Gruiformes; family Rallidae; genus Porphyrio; species Porphyrio hochstetteri. Next base: position 89,161,878 of record CM036907.1, read on the forward strand.
AAAATAGTCTCTTACAAATCTTGAGGTCCAGTCTTGCTGCACTTTTCTATAAACCTGGAAAAATTCAGAGCCTGAAAGGAAGTAGAACTTCTTCATGTATTTTTTTTTGTTACAAAATATTATACAGTTAATTTTCCAGTTTGCATCATCACTGGTTTTTAGTTTTAAAATAGTTATTTTTTAAAAAAATCATTATTATATAGTTAACAGTTTATGGAACAGGTATGTAATAAAAATCAATGGGAAGCCATTTAAGCATTAACATTTCTTTATTTAGCTAATGATGGACAGTTAGGTAAAGTTATAAACAGATGAGTAGATCTCTTCTGTCCCAGCTGCCACGCAGCCACGAAGTTGCTATTGAGAGCTGGTCATCAGAACAAAGTGTCACTTTTAAGACAGCTAATACATTCTTATGGGATTGAGGTTATATCTATGGGAACAAGCAGCATGTCTACGGAATTTCAACACTTTCTAGGGCATTAAAAATATCTCTGTGCCATCATCTCTTCTTTGCTAAATAGCCAATAGGAAATTAAAAAAAAAGACCCCTTATGAACCATGAAAAATTCCCTTTCTAGAGGGTTGTTTGGTTTTAGGTTAATTTTTGTTATTTTCCCCAGATGATAAATTCAAGTGACAAATAATTCTTCCAATTTATTTGTTATTCTCTAGAGAAGATAAATTCTTAAGTAGCAAAATTCCCAGCAGTGTTTGGATTAAAAGTATATTTAATAATATAGTATATTATTTTAGTGTATTATAGCATATGAAAAGCATATATATAGTATATTATGCATATAAAAGCATATAATAGAAAATATTATACCATATAAAAATATTCAAGTAAATCTGTTAATAGCTCGTGAACCAGCTAGTGTAGTTTAATATAAGAAAACAAGAAATCATGCCTTTTGAAACATTGCCAAGTAAAACACTAAAATTAAAAGGCTTGTGCAGAGTCAAGGAGTTAGAAAGGGGTATAGTGAACGTTTTATATCCTTAGATCCTAAATTCTTAGAATTTTAAAAAGTTCAATTCCCTGAAGCAAAAAGAAATATAAACATAGTAAAATGGAAGGGAACAGTTATGTATCTAAAATGTAAAATAGTAACTGGAAACCTGAAAGTGATAGAAATATTTGACAAGATAATTAACTCTTCCACAATTCTTCATCCGTATTCAAAAACTTATTTCATTATGAAAGAACCTCGTTTGAGTAGGAGATATAAAATCAGTGATAAAATAAACAGTGACATTGAGAGTAATTTATACAAGCAGTAAGACAGGAATTTAGGATTGGTAAAACCCCTCATAAAAAAATCCATGACTATGCAGGTTAAATACAAGACTCTTTGGATTCAGCACAAGGAAATATTCTTAGGAACAGCAAGTATAATCAATGGAAGTAAAGTTATTAATCCTTTTCCTCTATGTTTAGGTATACCCATATCATTCAATGGCAACAAAATGCTTTAGATACTGTCTGTGTCTATGGTATACACAAACTTCTTTAAGTTAATTTTGATAACTGGAATTAGTTTTTTCTCTAATCTTTATTTAGGGTCAAACTGAAGCACATTAATTATGTAGAAATAATTTTGGACCAGTATCTTCAGAATATAAATGGATCAGAAATAATAGCTCAGCACTGTTTTCAAGGAAATATCAGCATTCTGTGTGAGTCCATAACAAATTAAAGACAGAACCATAGTGAATGCCAGTCATCACGGTGAGATGGAAACTCAAACACATTCATGTTTTTAAATAGGAATCTAAACTTGAAGTACTTCTGTTGATACAAAATGTATCTTTTTAGAAAACAAAGCAAGCCAAAATATGTAACTATAACTAATAGATAAAACCCACCAAAAGAGTATATAAACCACAAATGCATGCAATAGCAAAAAGATCTGAACAGTGGAGGACTTTTATAATATATATAAAAAAAAAAGAATAACCACCAGCAACTGAATGCTGAAGACAGATAATTCTGAAACAACAAATACAATGGTTGTAATTGTCATAATTTCATCTTTAGATGAATAATGAGATTCTTGTGGCTCTTCTAGAATCTGTTTAATTCCTTCCTAATCAGACAGTATTCATACAGATGAAATGGTACTTCTGGTACAACTCTGACTCCGACATTCTCTCTGACCTGCAAACACATTCCTGCAGACATATTTTCAAGTCTTTAAAAACAGAGAAATTTTTCATTCTAAGGAAAAATGTGTCCATGAAGATTATTCCCTAGAATAAATTTGCTTCTCTGCTAAAAATTAAATCATATCCAGGTTGTACTTCAAGCTTTAGAAATAACATAGTCATAGAAAGGTTTGGGTTGGACAGGACCTTAAAGAGCATCCAGCTCCAATTCTCCACTAGACCAGGTTACCCAAAACCCCATCCAGCCTGGCCTTGAACACTTCCAGGGATGATGCTTCCACAGCCTCTCTGCACAACCTTTTCCAGTGCCTCACCACTCTCAAAGTAAAGATCTCCCCAGAGCCTTCCCTTCTCAGGAGCAAGCCCAACTCCTGCAGCCTGTCTTGACAGGAGAGGTGCTCTAGCTCTCTGATCATCTTGTCCCTCCTCTGGTCTTGCATTACAGAAAACCCTCTAAACACAAAAGAAGCTGTAAATAAGGGGAAATATATTAAAAATTTAGGAGTTAAGCTAAGGTTCAGTCAGCTTTTCTAATTTCACTTTTTCACAGAATGAAGGTGAAATTATAAAAGTGTTTGCCTATGGAACAATGCAAGTTATAACTACCACATGCTAGTCTACTCAGCAGCAGAAGTAAAATGTTTCTAATTAGCTGTCATCAATCTAACTGCTTGAGTGTTTAATAAGATGTGTTTCCTAAAATTTCTGGAGAAACCTATTTTTTCTTGTTTGATAAATTGACACCTTTTGTTAAATTCAGATTTTTTAAGAGTCATTCATTGCCCTAATTTATGATTTGCTAATTCAAGCAAATCAATAATAAATAACTGTTTATGTATAAATCCTGTCAAGTCATTTGGTATTCTCACCATTTTTACCCATTAACCAGAGACAAAAATCTACAAATTGGATCTGTTACTGGACTTAAGTTGATGGGTTATGTTTCATCTGCTAGATCTAGATTTTAAATAGTGCTAAGTACAAACATTCAAAATAATGAAGGCATGTATATTAAAAACTTAAGGAATCAATTTAGAGAAAATTAATTATAGTTATATAATAGTGCATTCCACTATATTTTATCTAGTTTCTGGTTTTAGTGAGCAAGCTTTAATATTTTTATTCATAGCTATGAAGATTTTATCTTTCTTTGCCTTTTCTCGCCTTTTCTTTCCCTGCTTTACTCTTTTTATGTTCTTTGTCTTTCTTCTCCTACTTCTTTTCCTACATGTCCCCATTGTAGATGAGTTTCACGAGTAGCAAAGTGCTGGAGTTCAGAAGTCTCACAAGATATTGTGGAAACTAGCAAGTCTTTCTATTCCTAGAGAAGTTATTTTGGTGGATGAAACTGCCCGAAAACAACCCAAAATCTAGTACCTTGAGTGGTGTTTCCTACTCAGCATAATGACAGTAAAGGTTTTGTTTTGCTTTTTCTAATGAGCCAAGTGACATGTCGTATCTTTTATATTCTGCTCTAATGAACTGATGCCATCACCACTTCAGCAAGCCAGTTTCAACACTTATGAGGTGCTGACCTTATCTGAGAAAAGAAAAATGTGATTTGGGCAGCACGAATTTGTGAACATCTGATTTGAAGGATTAACATGTTTTGTTTTTTTTTTCCCCAGCAGTGGATGTGCTGTTCCTCTCTGAGAATAAAGCCAAATTAAGGTCATTCAATATCTTTCTAGTTACTTTGGAAATTTTAGGCCATTGCCTGCAAATTACACTTCCTGAAACAGAAATGCAGTACTGCCCATTCAACCTTCCAACTACTACAGACTTTCCAGAAGTCCCACTCTCTAAAGTTGTCAACAGCGTATTTTACAAAGATAAACAGTTAGCAAGGCAATACAGAGATAGCCTTTATTCAGTGCAAGAGGCACGCACAACCCTTCTCCAAATTGTTAGACACTTACAGCTGTTCATCAGCAAACCAAATTGTTATCAATGAAGCCATGGAAGAACAGGGTGTTGCAAATTTCCAGACCAAGCCTGCAAAAGACATTGTGAGACTGCAGCATGGAAAGTAAGGCCTTCGGAGACTTCTACTCATGCAAACAATCACTGGACTGCATGAACTTTAGAAGTAAATTATTGGAGTTGGAAGAATAAAAAAGACACTCCAATTTCAGGGTTTCCCTACCATAATTCTGGGATTAGAGGTCCAGGCTTTAACATCATCACCATATGTCAGGCTGTCTCACATTTTGCTGGTTAAAATATAACCTATTATTTTTATATTTGTTGAATAAACAGTAGCCAGGAAATTCTTTTAGACTTCTATTACTCATGCAGTATTTCCTTCTCCTCAGCTCTTTAAGAGACTTGTTCTTAAACAAGCAGAGAATGGATCATCTGTTCATGTTTTGTCAGTTCTGAGTAGTGCAAGCTTTATTGATTTCTCTTTCTGACTTCTGGGAGAGAGGAGTTGAATTCTGCGTTGAGTGAGTGATGAGCGAACTTTGGCCTGGAAGTGTTCACGCTGCTGAATCTGTGAATGTTTCCAGGCTAGAGAGAGTACTGGATCTCTAGCTTCAAATATTTGGTTTTAAAAATAAAATAAATAATAAAAAAGCCCCCATACTTTCACAGAACTTGTTTACAGGAGAATTCTTTTTATTGGATTCAAAACCTTATTTTTGGAGAGTAGAAAAAATTCTCGGTCTGAATCCACCTTCAGCATTAACTATGATTCAGGCACAACTAAAGTCAGCCCTCCCTGCCTACCATGTGCTGTGATAACCTAAGTTTTCAGTATTTGTACTCAGTATACAAATCATTCAGCCTTGCCCCAGCCTCAATGTATTAATAAAACTTGTTTTCCCGTGGCATGTACCTACCTTTAGCTTTCAACTAGGTTTTGCAAAATCAATTAAACAACCTCTGTTCCTCAGGACGTGTTTTGGTACAAGTGCAGATGTTAACTGGCACACCATGCAGAGATACTGTTCAAGTATTTGTAGAAATCAGGCAGGTTTCTCTTATCACATAGAAGATTTTCTGTCTGCATTTCAAAGAAAATGGTCCACAAGGTTCATACTGGCCAAGCATTTGCATGAATCGAAAGGGAGGGGTTCAGGGGCTGAATAACAGCCAGGTTATCTGGTGTAGAGAACAGTATCATAAATACCCACATTTAGCAAAATCATGTCTGCAATTTGCATGTAACCTTAGCTTCTCATGTCTTTAGTACTGCTTTCATCAGGACAAGTCAAAAGGGATACATCTATATATCTATGAAAAACATTAATTTGCTTTTAGAATTAATCTGTCATATTGATATTAATGAGCTCATGAGCACTGCACTTATAGCAGGCCCATAGCTGCTGTTAATTTCCACCAAATGGAAATGAAGCATGGGTGCATTTCTGCTTTCAAACTCTGTACTAAAAGCAGCTTTCCTCCCTTCTCCTTATAGGTAACTGGGGTTAGTTAGTGCCTGGTCTGCACATCCCAAAAAAGGATGAGAAGGTGTTTTCTGGTGACCATCAGAAAAGAGTCATCAGCACTGACTTCTCTCACAACTGCAAAGAGATTGCTGTGGAGAGCTGCCTGTGCTGTGTACAGCTTCTTTCCATGGGGCTTTCCTCATTGCATGTCCTTCTTTGTATGCAACTCCTTCTTACCTATTCTGGCACTAGAAAGAAGGGTGTCAGTGCAAGGTAAGAGGGAATGCCATTTCCAGAGCTGTCACAAGAGAACCCAGCCAATCAAAAAAAAACCTAAGCCCCACAAACCCAACCAACAACAACAACAAAAAAACAATAGTAAAAAAAATCGGTGGGGTGTGTGCTGCAGAGGTAATGCTGAAAGGTAGGCAATGACTACAGGGACCATGAAGCTCTGTAGCAGCATCAGTTGTTACGAGAAAGTTAGACAGCTCTGAAGGATGAGGTAGAAGGAGATTTGTGTATGAGAAAGGTCTTCACAGCTGGAAGAACCAGTGTCAAGGAGGCAACTGAGCTCCTGGTGTTGTCTGAAGATACACTGGGGAATCTGCAGAAAGCTGACCTAGATCTCACCCTAAGCAGCTTGGATTACCATTGCATCTGGATCCAAGTTGGAATTTGGCCCTAGTCCAAATGGGGTGTGGAGGTCCCTTCCAGCCTGAATTATTATATGTAACTATGGTTTTAATAGACACTGACGTCTATTTAGAGTATACATCCTGGAGTCAGATTCTGAAAAAAAGCCCTTCTTAAAAGTACAGAGCAGTATCTCAGGTTACCTGGCTTTTTATGGGGGTTTGAGGACCCTTTGCTACTCCTCACACATTCCATGTGTGAATCCTTGCCTTCACATCATTCCCCACCCCCTCCCTGTCCAAGATCTAGCCCTGTTCATTTCCACCTCGTCATGAGAGCTCTAGGACACCTGCTAATGGACAATGTTGGTTTTGTGTCCATTGTGGAGCTTGACCACTTGGGCTTATAGGGATATCAGGCGCAATGTTTGATCTTTCTGAACTGTGAATGTGAAGAAGACTCCTGAGCTCCTAGGTTCAGATGCGCTCCCTGGACATGTCTCAGCATTTCATGAGTTTCCTATTCATTGCTTCTGTTGCTATAGTGGGAGATAATATTTGGAAAACAGCAGCTACATGAGTAAATACATACATGCATGTATAAAAGAAGTATATAAATAATTGTTACAGTTCCTTATTCTGCAGTACTGAAATGTTGATTCTTTCTCCTCTGGTGGGATTTTTTATCTAATTATACTAATGACAAAGAACAAATAAACCAAAACATATTTAATTTGGTGTGTTTTTCTGGATTTGAATACGGGATAATCCAAGGGCCTTTTTCTGTGTCTCTTCTCTAGCCACAAAAGGTTCATCTGGATGGGAACGATGAGAAATTAGTGCAGCTGCTTCAGATTTTCACTATGCTATTCTGCTTGCCAGTGGTTTTCTAACCCAGAACCTGCCAAATTCAATCAGGTTTTAATATTTATTTCTTTTTTAAATTTGATGAAGAGCAGGCATGGCTTGGACCCTAAAAAGGCAATAGCAATTAGAGAGAAAAAAAACCCCAAGCAAACAGGAAACACATTTGATGCTCTGTTGGTCTTTCCAAGAATCCAGCATTCCCGGCTGCTCCTAGTAATGATAGCTCAGATGTAATTAAGGACATTAAAGGTTCTTAGGAAACAACCTGCTCTATGTCACAGGGCCTAATCCTTGTAGCTTTCTGCTTAGGGACTTTTCACCCCTTAATCATTATCCTTCCGCCTTCAGAGAGTATTCAGAAAGCATCATACACCTCCAAGAATTATTCTCATATTCTGCTAAAGCCATTTAGTCAGGTGCCTTGATGCCTCTACAAAAACTGGGTTATTTTACTTCTGTCTTGCCCTTAATCTTAACCTTTCAGTAACAATCCAGGATGGTCTTGTTTTGTTTTTTTTCCCTAACTAGCCATAGGATTCTGTAGTCACAGCTTTCCACAGAAATGGGATTTTCCTAAATAACCACACACAAACTTGACAAATTAGGTCAGACCTGTAAACAGCTCTTTTCTTTTGTTGGAATGAAGGTGCTTAAAGTGAGAGAAAAGTATGATAAGCAATATAAAATGTATTGCTTGCTAATGACTAGAGGATGTATGCAATCATGACACGTTGCAAGTAGGTGTTAGAATAATATTGCTTTCCTCCATGGGAGGAAATTAAGTTCGTTAGTAAGTTTCATTAAATTCCCATGGAGTAAGACTTCTCCCATAACCAGTGCATTCATAGGACAGCATGTTTGTGTATGGTGTCCTTTGCCATGGTCTGTGCTTTTGCATGGTTTTCTGTGTAGTGTCAATATTGCCATGTTCAAACGTGACCCAAGGTTGGTCACTAGCAGTACCCAAACTGCAGGTTCTCTTTCCCTCTCATCAGTAGCTTTTGTAGGTAGTGACATTTGAAGATTTAAAGTTCACTTGCACAGGTTTTGTGTTATAATTGCTCCAAAAGTTGAGGACCATAAATCTTTAACATGAGCTCTATATTTTTAAAATTCATTTCCTGTGTCAAGTGACAGAAGACTACTGAAAGGCTTTGTATGCATTTCTGCTCTGGCAGCTCTAAATATGTCTGGAGTGTTGTCTTAATTATTATACATTTGTACCTCCCCTTCTCGTCCTCCTTCCTACTCACCCCCACCCACCCTCCCTACTTTGCTTGGATTGTCATCTCAATAATATAGAAGCATAGCTGTCTAATGAAAGTACAAGTGTTTGATCAACCCCAAGTGAACTTCCTGGTTTTGGAGTTCCATGTCAAACAAAACGGCTTCTCACCAGCAGAACAGTAAACTAAATACATATATATATGTGTGTATATGTATATATGGTCATATATATATATGAAAAAATTCTTACTATGCCTCTAAAAGGCAGGTGAGCTGTGTAGAGAAGTAAATTGATGGGTATACTTGTTTCTGAGGAAAAGATCTATCAAGTTGGGAGGGATGCTTGTCAGGGGTGGGGTGGGGGCATAGGTCTGATGACAGTATTAGGTTTTTATGGGTCTTTGAGAGTTACTGTGCCATAAATGCCTAAGCCTCTCAAGTGTATTTTAAAATATGACTGGTATCGTCCATCAACATATATAAGAGGATCACACAGCAGAAAAGAGGGAGGTCATTTAAAGAGAAAGATCAGAAACCTGTGAGATATTCTTATACACTGGTTTATATTGAATCAGATTATACAAGTTATACAAAACATGCATGTGCCATTTTTATGTGTAACATTTCTACCTGTGGGACCACATAGAAGTGTGTGCAATCCCACACTTACCCAGTGCTGACAAAAGCAGCAGTGGGTAGATCTATACATCTATCCCACAAGAACGGGGTGGCATCAGTCACAAACATACTATAATAATCTGGGTTTTGAAAATGTCTCTAGCCTTTCATCATTAATACTGCCAGCAGGATGCAACATAAGGCCTTCTGAAAAAGAGTCTAATCATAAAAATGCACAGAAGATTATACTAACAATTCAGAATGAATAGGCTCTTTCCATGAAAAACACACTGGTGCTGAAAGAACATGTTCTTTTACAATAAGTTGGTGATGATTCATTATTTTACAAGAGCAACTGGAGTAGGGATTACAATAATGGAAGCAATGACAAAAGCTGTTCAGTTTGCATATTTATGTTTTGGCTTTTTTAATCAGCAGTGCAATAACATAACCCTGGGCTTAAGTCTGATGCCAGAAGAGATCTTGAAGTCTCTGGTTGATCACACTCTATGAGACGACAACAAAGGCTATGAGTGATGTTTTCAAGAAGTAAGTATGGGTACGTTTTTGAAAAAGTGGACATTTGGTTAGCTTTGCAGGAAGACTACAGACACAGAGAAAGTACCAGCTCTCCCTCAGGAATCTGTCAAATAGATCATGTACCGATCACATAGGCACTTTAAAAGAGCTACTCAGAAGCAGTTGCTGGTATTCCTATGCATGCTGTACTTTAGAAACAATTATTTGGGTGATGACAAAGAAGGCAAACAACATGTGCATGACCTCACAACACACCAAGTAGGCTTTGCTCCCGAGTGTACTAAACTGAACTGTTTTAACTTCCTGAGCTTTCAAATCATCAAAACTATTTAAAACGAAATGTTACTTCGTGTGTTTTGAGTTAAGCAACTTGCTCAGATGTGGCCCAGAATTGTTCCAAATAGCATTTTCCTCTTACTTGTCTTCATTTATGTCATGAATAAACATATTCTGGTACGCTGCAATATACAGACCTATTGATTCAAAAGAGATTTGTTATTGCAGTGTATATATATGCACACTACATATACTTTGTTATATACTTTGTTTTATATATATGTATATGTGTGCTGAGGTAGCTGGTGGAAGTGATTGCAGAGCCACTCGCTATCATCTTCGACAGGTCTCGGAGAACAGAAGTGCCTGAGGATTGGAGGACTATCCAATATCACTCCAGTCTTTAAAAAAGGCAAGAAGGAGGATCCTAGCAATTATAGGCCAGTCAGCCTCACTTCTGTCCCTGGAAAGGTGATGGAACAGCTTGTTCTGGATGCCATCACCAAGCAACTGGAAGAGAAGAAGGTCATGAGGAGTAGTCAGCATGGATTCACCAAGGGAAGATCGTGCTCAACCAATCTCATAGCCTTCTATGATCTCATCACCGGCTGGGTGGATGGAGGGAGAGCAGTGGATGTCATCTACCTTGACTTCAGCAAGGCTTTCGATACTGTCTCCCATGACATCCTGATAGAAAAGCTAAGAGATCATGGGATAGATGAGTGGACAGTGAGGTGGGTTGAGAACTGGCTGTTGGACCGGGCTCAGAGAGTCGTGATCAGTGGAACAAAATCTGAATGGAGGCCTGTGACTAGTGATGTTCCCCAGGGCTCGGTGTTGGGTCCAGTCCTGTTTAACATCTTCATCAATGACCTTGATGAGGGAATAGCATCCACCCTCAGCAGGTACGCCGATGATACAAAGCTGGGAGGGGTGGCTGACACGCAGGAACACTGCGCTGCCATCCAGAGAGACCTGGACAGGCTGGAGAGCTGGGCAGGAAGAAACCAGATGAGGTTTAATAAAAGCAAGTGTAAAGTCTTGCACCTGGGGAGGAATAACCGTCAGTATCAGTACAGGCTGGGGGATGACCTGCTGGAGAAGAGCTCTGTGGAGGAGGACCTGGGGGTCCTGGTGGATGACAGGTTGGCTATGAGCCAACAGTGTGCCCTGGTGGCTAAGAGGGCCAATGGGATCCTGGGATGCATCAGGAAGAGTGTGGCCAGCAGGTCGAAGGAGGTGATCCTCCTCCTCTACTCTGCCCTGGTCAGGCCCCACCTGGAGTATTGTGTCCAGTTCTGGGCTCCCTGGTATAAAAAAGACAAGGATCTCCTGGAGAGAGTCCAGAGAAGGGCTACGAAGGTGATTAAGGGCCTGGAACAGCTCCCATATGAAGAAAGGCTGAGTGAGCTGGGAATGTTCAGCCTGGAGAAAAGAAGACTAAGGGGAGACCTAATTAATGTTTATAAATATCTTAAGTATGGGATGCAGGGGGAATTGGCCAACCCCTTTTCAGTGGTCTGTGGGGACAGGACAAGGGGCAATGGCTGCAAATTGGAGCACAGGAAGTTCCACACCAACATGTGGAAGAACTTTTACACAGTGAGTGTGACAGAGCCCTGGGACAGGCTGCCCAGGGAGGTGGTGGAGTCTCCATCTCTGGAGATATTCAAGACTCGTCTGGACGCCTATCTGAGCAATATGAGCTAGGGAGCCTGCTTTGGCAGGGGGGTTGGACCCGATGATCTCTCAAGGTCCCTTCCAACCCCTACGATTCTGTGATTCTGTGATATGGAATTACTGAACCATTAGAAATGTGAAGAAAAGTGGTCTATGGATAAGGTCAATACTGTTTTGCTTAGAAAATAAGTTAAGAATGTCTGTACATCATCAGTCTCAAGGATGAATTCAACAGATACTTCTACAGAGGTGCTTCTTGGAACACCAAAACCCTGGCAAGTATGGAGTTACCCTTTCACCAGCACATTGTCCTAAACTCTAGCAATCTGTTTCACAATCTTTATGACCAAAAGGTTCAGATGAACCATCTAAACCATTATGTTTAATATCCATCAATGGATATCTTTCAAGATTATATCTAATTTTTGGTAGTTTTTACATTCATGGAGCATTCTGGAAATAAGCTCCGCAATTTAAAAACTATTTCATTCTCTTAGAATGTACATCTCAAGGATCTAAGGCATTTATAGGGTGCATAAATGCTTTTGTTCCTTGAGGTGCAACAAAGCTTGGGAACAACTGAATGCAGGTAAAGCAAATGTAAAGCATTTGAATACTGCTCATAAGGTTAGATCCATGTAATGTAAACAAAGTGCCTGTTGTTTGCTTCTCGTAAACTTGTGATGAGCTTGAGTAAAAGCAGCTTGGCAAGCAATCTCTGATTGTAGTTCAAGGCAGGTTTTCAGTTACAGCAGCTTTGGCCCCATGAAGATAAAGTTAAGCTGAGAAAGCAATATTTTAAACATGCTTTACACGATCTTTTTATTTAAACAAGGATTCCCGGTCTTTAAAATTATTTGTACGCTTTGGAATATGTTTATAACCAAATTGATTCAAAATCCCTTGTTGGCTTTCCACCTCCAGAGTTTCAAAAGCTTTGTGGGTGAAAGAAAGGTCCAAAACTTGGCTACCACAATCTTTCCTTCTGCCATTGACATGTAAGAGGTGATCTGGATAGCGTTGTCTCTAGCCTGCTTTGACCACTGAAGACAAAAAACATCTGGGTTACCCTAAGAGGCCTTTGATTAGAGTCTAGTAATAGATTCATGGCCAGATGTCTTACCTGCTTCCCAGACCATGACTAATGAGTAAGCATACAAATATTAACCTTCAGCCTCAGTGGGTTCAACTGTTCCAAATCATCCAGAGGATGCTACCAAAAACTGTTCACACTAAATATTTGATGACACTTGGAGGCTGACTTACTTTTTCCTCACTAGGAAACATGGACAAGAGAAGATCGCTGAGCATACATAAGGGATAAAAGCTGTGATAACCTCATTGCACAGTGCTTAGCCATCATAATTGGTTCCTAACACAAACAGGCATAAGGCTCAGACTGAAAATTAGTGCTCTTCTGAATGAGCGCACACAGTAGCTCTATGTATGTTAGGAAATTAAAAAACACCAGGGAGGGTTCTCCACCACTGTGTCTGGACTCTGAACTTATTCACTTGTCATGGTACGGTTTTGTCTTAGGCCAATTAGCAGCTTCAAGAGTAATTCCTGGGCATGGTTTGTCAGCTAGCAAGCACCAGACAGCACTCCTAGTATCACTCTAATGCATCTATGGTATTTGGCAGGGTAGGACTATTTAATACATGGCACACAAGGTCATTCTGTACTTAACTATCAGAGAGAAATCAAAAGTGAACACAATTTGATAGTGCAAATGGAGCTTTCACATGGCAGCTTGCAACCTGTACTTATTCAGGGATTCCCCTCAGACTATTAATGCCTATTAAAAAAAAATTTGGAGGAATCTGGTATTTTTTGTGAGTGCTGGAGAATGCTTTGGCTCACTCTGAGCTGGCACCTGGTGACTAGTTCACTGACTAGCTAGCACCTGGCTCTATTTACTAGATCTTCTCCGACTACAATGGGAGCATGAAGAACTACATCTAGATACCTACACTTAAATAAGCAAAAAGGGTCTGAATCCTCTGCCTGTCTACTACAACTTGGCGACATCTTTACAATGAGTTTCCCCTGCCCCTTACTAATCTTTGCCTTCAGTGCTGCCTCTTGCAATTATGCTGAGAGGAGTCCAAATTTCTCTGTGTTTCAACAAGATGACACACTTACCATCTTTTGAAGAAGTTCCTAACCAGTTTTAGCTTTTCATCCCAGTCATTCTTGTAAACGTCGTATCTTGTGTATTTAGCTCAGCAGGGAGACTCCAGGATGTGCAGGGGCTGTTCAAAATGTCTGGTTTTCTAAATAAATAAAACTTTTAAATGGTTGCAAATACATTTCTGTAAGAGGGATTACTTGAGAGATCAACTGCATTAAAGGCTAATATTCTTAATAGCATTTTCGTGTCATGGCTAATTAAATTAAAAAAAAAGCTTCATGCTCTAAGGAACACAAGCATTAAAGTTTCTGGTTTGTGGTGCAGGTGGAAAGAACTCCTACTTCATATTTTCCACATGCGATGCAGACTGTAACACAAATGCTGCAATATTATCCTGGAACAGCGAAAAGAATTCCATGGGAAATATAACATCATGAGGCATTTTACCTGAGGCTGAACTCATACTCTTCTCCACTGATACAAACCATTATGGTTTTTACTGTTTCATCCGAGGCATCTAATCCTCATTGCCAGTGCTTTTCTCAGGGGAAGCCCTGAACTCTGATACACTGAAATATATAGGAAAACAGCCCTGAAATGTGTAATCTTTCGGTAGAGCTAATGAAAGTATTTTTCTTAATGTGACTGCCATAAAACATTAAAGCCTGCTCATTTGTCGAACCTTCTGCACCAGAAGCTTCCCAGATGTGTTACTCCCACTAGAAACAGGGAGATTAAAGTCTCTGAAGTGAAAATAAAATGTGAATCTAGTAAAGTGAGTAGCTACACATTTCTTTTATTAGGCGAAAATTGGTCCTTCTAGCTATAATACTTTCTTTGTTTCTTCTGGTTTTAATACATCAGTATTTTCATCCTATTTTCTCCAGTGACAGCAATGGTGACTGAACTCTGCAGTTAATCCATACATAATTTTAAATATGATCTTCATAAAACAATTTTCCGTAATACCGTCATGTCACTGTGTCCCGGTCCTGAGAAAAGCTATCATCATTTACAGGTGAAAGGCATGTTTATTATTACTGGCAAATTTTCCTCTGTCTCATATCCCAAAAGATGTTTCTTCTGGTTGGTTCCATACTATGATTAGGATAAAATAAGTACACAGAAGACCTCTGAGATGGATACATACAAGTGAAAGCAGACTGTTTACCTGATGGCTGATAATTTATCTGATAATTGTGGTTAGATCTAAATCTGAAAAGTAGTATTTGTAGGCACATATATGATGAATTTATAAAAACTTAAATGTATAACTGTGAAAAATCATTGTACAAAGCTAGGCATACTGGTAATGGGTTGTTCCCAGTACTCCAAAGTTACTCTGTCACTTCCCTCCTCATCTGGGCAGGGAGAGAAAATACGATGAAAGGCTTGTGGGTCAAGATAAGGACAGAGAGCGCTCACTCACCAATTACTGTCATGGGTAAAAGAGACTCAACTTGTAGAAAAAAATTTAATTTATTACCAGTCATATCAGAGACAAGTAATGAGAAAATAAGACCAAGTCTTGAAAACACCTTACCTCCCACCCCTCCCTTCTTCCCAGGCTCAACTTTACTCACAATTTTCTCTACTGCCTCCCTCCCAGCACCACAGGGAGATGTGGAATGGGGGTTGTGGTCAGTTCATCACACATTCTCTGCTGCTCCCTCCTTCTCAACAGGAGGATTCCTCACACTCTTCTCCAGCATGGGGTCCATCCCATGGCAGACAGTCTTCCAACATGACTCTTTCGCACAGGTTGCAGTTCTTCACCAACTGGTCCAGTGTGGGTTGTTTCCACAGGGTGCAGAACTTCAGGAACAGACTGCTCCAGTGTTGGTTCCCCACAGGGTCACAAGTCCCACTAGCAAACCTGCACTGGACTGCACTCCTCCCCCCACGGGCTACAGGTCCAGCCAGAAGCCTGCTCCAGCACAGGCTTTCCACAAAGTCACAGCTTACTTTGGGCATTCACCTGCTCCTGCATGGGTCCTCTAAGGGCCGCAGGTGAATATCTACTCCATCATTATCAACCATGGGCTGCCAGAGAATCTCTACTCCAGCACCTAGATCACCTCCTACCCCTCCTTCTTCACTGGCTTTGGTGCCTGCAGAGATGTTCCTCTTGCATCTTCTCATTCCTCTCTCTGGCTGCCATTTTTGGTCCCAGGGTTTTTTTCCCCCTTGTAAAATACCTTATCCCAGAGGTTCTACCACTCTCACTGATGGGGTCAGCCTTGGAGCCGGTTGGCATTGGCTCTATTAGACATGGGTGAAGCTTATACCAGCTTCTCACTGTAGCCAAACCCACAGCTTCCCCCTCCCCCACAGCTACACAAAACCAATACAGCACTTTAATTTTTCACAAGCTTATGTGTCTCTGTGAATAAAAATTTACATGATCTTTAGTTTTGGATCCAATCTTTTTTTTTGCTTTTCAGATTTCTGCAAGTATTTATAGGATTTTTAACCCAGTGACAGCAGGCCCACCAGCCTCAGCTTTCACAGCTGTGGAGGAGATGTATTTTGTTATGGAGTGCTACATTGTTCTGGCAAGTTCTTCTTTAAACAATATATTTACAAATATTAGTATCTGAATAGCTGCTTATGTGGGACCTCACTCTGACTGCAATCATAGAATCACAGAATTGGAAAATTATTCTATGGTTTAACCTGGCCAACAGC
The DNA here is from genome assembly GCA_020800305.1 of Porphyrio hochstetteri. Lineage (NCBI taxonomy): Eukaryota > Metazoa > Chordata > Aves > Gruiformes > Rallidae > Porphyrio > Porphyrio hochstetteri. Next base: position 89,178,104 of record CM036907.1, read on the forward strand.
TAAAACAAGCACACAGCCCCAGTGGGATGGGGGAAAGAATTGAAAACATTAAAAAAGTAAATCTCACTGGTTGAGATAAAGAAATTTTAATAGGAAAAAACAGGAAGATTATAAAAATAATAATTATAATAAATAAAACAAGTGACAAACAGCACAATTTCTCACCGTCTGCAGCAAGACTCTGAACTGTCACACCTCCCAGGCCACCCCCCTAGGTATATACAGACCATGATATCATATAGTATGTAATATCCCTTTGTCAGTTTGGGTCAGCTGTCCTGGCCATGTCACCTCCCAGAATCTCGGGCACCCACTGCCTTCTCATTGGCAGGCTAGTACGAAAAGCTGAAAAGTCCCTGACTGCTTAATAACATCAGCATGCTATCAGCACTTCTAGCATCCTAAATCCAAAATACAGCATTATACCAGCTGCTAGGAAGAAAATTAATTCTATCCCTGCTGACACCAGGACACCTGGGTTAGAACAGACCTTAAAGATCATCTATCTCCAACCCCCCTGTCATGGGCAGGGACACCCTCCACTAGACCAGGTTGCCCAAAGTCCCATCCAATCTGGCCTTGAACACTGCCAGGGAGGGGGCAGCCACAGCTTCTCTGGGCAGTCTGTGCCAGTGCCTCACCACCCTCTCCCTAACACCTAATCTAAACCTACCCTCTTTCAACTTAAGGCCATTACCCCTTGTTCTGTCACCGTATGCCCTTATAACCAGTCCTTCAGCTTTCTTAGAACCCCCTCCAGGTATTAGCAGGCTGCAATAAGGTCTTCTCTTCTTCAGGCTGAACAAGCCCAACTCTCTGAATCTGTCTTCATAGGAGACGTGCTCCAGCCCTCTGATCATCTTTGTGACACACCTCTGGACTCTCTCCAACAGGTTCATGTCTTTCTTGTACTGAGGCAAATCATACAACTCTAAACTTGGAGTAATTCCACTGATTAAATGAGTTGAAATACCTCTTTTCTGATCTCATTTAAAATATTTATATACTGAAGAGATTTTGGATTTACTCCCAGGAAAAAGAATTACTCCTATTCAGTCTTTGAAGTGTTTGGGTTTTGGGTTGTTTGTTTTTTTTTTTTTTACCTTGGGACATCATTTACCACACTGCAAGGTGGATGCTGGACTCTTGTGTTCTGACACAATAGGGTGATATGGCTCCGTATTCCTTGGCATGAGAAATGCACTAAAGAATAGGTGCTGTTGGAAGCTGTACCTGCCTTGTCTGGGATGATGGCTACCTTTGCCAGCTGTGTTGTTCCCACCCTCTCAAAGATGCAGGGTCAGGTCTTTGGGTCTAACTTTTGATATCGTCTTTTGACACAGAGCTGTACCAGTCAAGTTAAACTCAGCATCTGCAACATATACGGTACTTGAGGATGCTCCTGTGTACAGTGATATGCCAAAGGGTCACTGCGTCCTTGGTATTCTCCAGTTAGCATGTGTCAATTCTGGAGCAGCAGACAGACTTTCCATGTGAAGACCATATCCTTATGTTACCATTTAGATACATTAATCCATGGTTCAATTGGAGAATTAAATCTTCTCAGTCAGAAAAAATGCCTCCTGCAAATGTGTGTGCTTGAAACAAAGCAGCAGGTTTTTAAAATTCATTATACATATATGAAACTCGAGGTTAAAAAAACCCCAAAACAGTCCCAGATATATGCTGACAAGATCTGTTGTTCTTGGCTCTCAGCTTTTGCTCAGAGCTATTTCTGGACCATATCTCAGCAGTCCCATTACTAAAGTCCCAATTTGGAAGTTTCTAACTTACCTGCTTTTGACCAAAATATAGATTAATAGTGTGCTTAATATCCTCTCTGTGGACAATTTTTTCAACTGCATGGATCTTATTACAATTTATGTTAAAAATCTGGACAATCATTTTCTTCAAGAACTAACAGAGGTGTTCCTTCTTACCGCCACGATGAGGGAGGAGGGATCCAGGTGCTGCCACGACTGAGAGCAACTCCTTAGGCCAGGAAAAGCACCCTGTGGAGGGGCCAGCATCTCCAGATGGAGGAGGTTTTTAGTCTCCTATTAACTAACTGTGTGGTCTGTGGAAGAACAACAGTGTGGCCCAAAGACAGGGTAGCTAACAGCAGGGAGATTCTCAGTGACACTTCAATGTTTTCTTCAATAAAAAAAGGTCTCTGGAAAAAAATAACCATTTTGGTCAAAATCCAATTTATTTTTTTCTTTTTTCCTTTGAAAGAGTCCTAATGATACATTTTCAAATAGTCAGAGCTGAAAGTGATCTCAGCAGGTTCAGCAGCAAGGACTAAAAAGCCCTCTTGTGTCATTGTAGTGCTGGCTGCAGTTTAAGCTTCCTCCTGCTAACAAGCTGTTTCCTCCATTCTTCCTACTGCATCTCCCCTCAGAGGCACTTCACAACGATCTCAGTGCTTTTGCCCTTCTCACCTCCTTGTGCTTCTGTGCCTGGACACCCTTGTCACTGTCTTTTTCAACCGCTCTCCCAGTTAGCTCACTGCTGCCTGAATGTAAGGCCAACAAATAGGAAAAAAAACAAAAGTTGGCGCATTGATGTTCCCTCCCACATCACATGGCAACAAAGTGATAGAAATAAAGTGATTGCATCATGGTTTTGCTTTCTGATTTCCCTAAAATTGTGCAGCATCATCATGCTTGGAGAAAACTCAGGTGAGGCTAACACTGCATTCTTTGCTGACCACATGGTTCACAGTCTAACAGCCTGAAACAATGTGGCTCTGAGACCAAGAAGGAACTTCTCAAATATAAATGCTTCTTCACCTGTTATTTCATGTTCTGTGTAAACCACATAAGCTACATAGAAGACTGTGTTTCCATTGCAGGTGTGTAAAGAACTTAACTGAATGGTGTCATAATTCACAAGCAGGCCAGAATCTAGGGAATAAAAATAGGAAGGACAGAATGAGTTGCCTGTAGGCTGTTACGGTAGTCTGTCAAAGACATAAATATATTTATTGTGGAAGAGAAGACACTGCAGCCTTTTCCATGACTGAGATCATTCAGCACAGCTATTATATAAATAGCAGTGAAGAAAAATATGTGGAAAAGTACATGCTCATGCTTTTGTTCAGGCATACACAAAAAAAGTAAGTCATTTTAAAATTCAAGGACTTCTTAATGCAGTGATAAAAGAAGATATCTAGGGTCAAAAGCTGAAGTTCATAAACTTTGGTTATGATGACAGCTAGAATATATCCTCCAATCCTTTCTAAGCCTATGCTCAGACCATCTGAGCTGATGACACAGGTGCCTTGGCCAGGCAGAACTGCTAACTCTAAGATTTGCAAACAACCTGGCATCCCAGCTAATCTCTTTCTTTAGTGAGATGGAGGCTGGGCAGGCAAAACTCTATTGACTTCATATTTGAGATAGTTCCTTGCCTAAGAACTGCAATTTCAGGCCTATACAAATGAAAAAAAAGAGAAATTGTTCTGCAAGTTATGAGCTTAGCTGAAAAAAAAAAATCTATAATACCTAAGATTTGCAGAGTTTCAATGACTTACCCAGCCCTCAAGTCCTTTCCAAAGTCATCAGGCCAGGACTTGGTTAAAATGTCTGAAAAGACCTTTACAGATTAACAGACAGCCCCTAGTACCAGGCACATGTATGCATACAGGCCTAACTCCTGTGATTCAGATTTTGTATAAGCTCTGAAAATATGTCACTTGACAAAATGGACAGTAAATATTTATTAAAGACTATAGAATCTATGTTCTCACCGCTTTTGTTTGACTTCATGTACCTCCCAATGTAACCGTGCTACACGGCCCTCCGTATCTTACCCAAGAGCCACTCTGTTTCCTGCCCTATAATTAGTTGCTTCATTTGTTTCAAGTGTGTTCCCTCCATCTGTTGCTGATTGCTCCACATGTCTGTAGTCTGCTGCGTCTCTTGAGTTATGTTATTTTCGCAGTCAGTTTTCATTGAGGTAATGGAAAATGTCTGTGCCCATAAGCCCTTTCAATGATAGTTGTAAATCATGACTCAAGCTCTCCAGAACACCTGTCTGTACATCTGTGGCTAATGCCTCTCTGGCTTTAGATCTAGCTTCTTAAACTAAAATGTTACAGAGTGCCAGGAGACTCTACCTGCAACCGGAGGTGTATACAGAGGATAGACAACGACCTCCAAACAAGTGCATCTGTCATTCTTCACAGTGTTACTTTGCTTCCTCATTTCAAATAATAGACTTGATCTTTTCCCCACATTTATGGCCTTCTTGTGTGATATTTGTAGACTACACAAGAGAGAAACACCAGGAAACATTGCAGTGAATATCTGTCTGTCGGTGTACCCATTTACAATGCATTGGGGAGCCATATACTTTTAGCAGCTTGAAAAGAAGACAAAGATTTAGAGGAAAAGCTTTACTTCTTGAACCGATGACAGTTCAGATATTAGGACAGAATTTGCTAATTTTGGATTAAATTTGCAACTTTCATCTGTCGTGATGTGATGGTTTACCATGGCATGAATTGCAAATACTTTCCAATTGTCTTAGTATTATTGCAATAACCTTCTAAAAAGCCAAATGACTGAGAAAAAGGAAACCAGAAATCAACACAGAATCTTCTTAGAAAGAAACAACTGGAAAGAAAACAGCTAGCTGTGGAGAATCCGCAGAGCTAGAAAAATGCAAAATTAATAAAGAGTGCAAGTTTACCTACAAAACTATTGACAGAACTTCACGAAAGAATAAACTTTTTGATGTAAGTATTGTGTGAACAGATGGCATGCAGGTTCCAAGATAGAAACTTGCTGAAAATTATACACAGGACTTTTGACCTTACAGTTTCAGTGGTGTATTTGGTCAGCAACCTTACTCGGTGCTCCACTGATAGCAGTGCAGTTTGTGTAGGCAGCAAGGCCTTGTACTTACGCAGGTGAAAGAGAGTGAAGACAAAGTCAGCTGCATGAAGTAAGAGTTCAGAGTGAATGGAAAACTTCCTGCTCTTATGTCCTTCCATCTCCTCTCCTGACAATTGTTATGTAAATTCCACTCTGAACCCCAAAGCATCCAAGTATCCATTTGAAATTACATTGTGAAAGTGACAGAGTAAAAGGTAAAGTTGATTGTAATATGTAATGCCTTCTGCTGAATTTCTTTTTTTAAAAAAATTTGCTCACAAATACAGCAGGAATGTAGGTATTCTTCTGTCTTCAACAAAGAAAATTATCTTCATTTTCTGTTTCTGTCTAAAAATGCCACTATTTTGTAATATTTTTAAATGCAAATAAGGGCAGGGGTTTTTTTTTAATTATTTGTGTAAATCACAATAGTAAACACACAAAAGTCTTGTATGAGATATGAGATACTGGGACTTCTACCTACATTCTTGTTTACAATAAGATAAAATGATAATAATACCACTGACTTTAATTCAGCTTTACCAGATTGATACCAGCATAGCTAACTTTCTCTGGCATCCCTTTCCTTCTACCACGAGCTTTGTCTGTACATCCGGAGAACTGACCTCCAGTGGTGTGCCTGTTGGCGCGTGTGTCTGAATTTTCTCTGTTCTAAAGCTAACCAATATCCAGCCTTTGGCAGATACGTATGCCCATTTCTCACCTTGACAAAGCATAAAATATGGCTGAGACACATGGAATCAGAAACTGGGAGCATTTCTGAGTCCCACAGTATAAATGTTACCATAGTGACTGGAGACTCCAATATATAAAGTAGCTTTTTGAAATATTTATTGTAACACACCCCCCAAAAGAAAACCCCACCTACATACAAACAACCCACAACCCACATTGAAATTCCTTTGTAAATCTCTCTATTTAGAAGCCCAGAATATCATATACTGTACCCTTCATTAACTGTACTAAGGAAATAGAGTGTAGTGTTCCTTTATTTCTTTTCCTAAAAATGGAAGTGCAGCCATGATTCCTTTATTGTCCTCTACCCTTATCCAAACTTCAACAAAGCTATCTCAGATTCAATGCTTTAAGGATTTGAATTGACCTTCTCTTTTCGTTTCACTGTGTTCCTCTTGAACTACTTTTATTCTTTTATTCTCTGCTGCATGTTTCATTCCATTTTCAGGTTCTTGCCAAATGCCCTTATATGTGAACTGCAGTTCTGATTCTATATAAATATCTGTTGGAGTTGAAGATAAAGTGTCAAAGGTAGGTTGGATTTATCTGAATTAAACTTCTAACATGTTTACGTGAAAACTAATCACTGATATTAAAAGTTGTTTTGGGTTGGTATTTTTTCAAGCAGAGCAGTAATTTCTTCATTACTACTCTCCCTGACATTACAATTACTAAAATCAGTATATATATGGCTGAGAAACACAGAAAAAGAAATGGTCTTTAAAGTTACTGGAATGGGAAAAACACCACATTCCATATAAAAGGCAAGGCTTCTGAGGAAACCTAAGTCTAAAACCTAATGCAGATGAAAATTAAGAAAAAAAACCAAAACCTGCATTCCCCACAATACTGGTTAAAATGTGTGATAAAGGCAAATCAAATAAATGCACAGACTGTGTCTATGTTAGCAAACTGAACATCATGAAGGAACCAGGCTGAGCTCTGGCACTCGTACCTTGTTTAACTGTTCCCATGCTCCTTGGCATGGTCCTCTTCCAAGGGAGGTAGCAGAATCAGTGACAGTGCTTGGGCTAGAGGCTGATAATAAGTAAGCAGCTTGGATTCAGCATGTGGAGTTGGGAGCTGAGATCTCAACTGGGTGCATATGTACCAAGGAACAGTCCCTGTCCTGTTTTATTTACTAGGAGAAATATAACTTGGGTTAACGTGTTGTGGATATTCCCTTCTGAAATCCTGTAACTGCTGTAGCAAATGGTTTTACACATGGGAAAGTACGTTCATTGAGACATGAAGCTCAAAGAAATGTTCTACCACACATACAGAAAGAGGATGCCCAATACATGGACATTATCAGTTTACTATGATATCATGTTTAGAGAAGATATTGTGTTCAGAGATGTGTTCAGACAAGGGCAACCAGGCTGGTGAAGGGGCTGGAGGGCAAATCTTACGAGGGGCGGCTGAGGGAGCTGGAGTTGTTTAGTCTGGAGAAGAGGAGGCTGAAGGGAGACCTTATCACTGCCTACAATTACCTGAAGGGAGGTTGTATAGAGGTGGGAGATGGTCTCTTCAGCCAGGTGGCAGGAGATAGGACAAGGGGGAATGGCATGAAGCTGTGCCGGGGCAGGTTCAGATTAGATGTTAGGAAAAAATTTTTTACTGAAAGAGTTGTGAGGGCCTGGAACAGGCTGCCCAGGGAGGTGGTTGGGTCACCTTCCCTGGATGTGTTCAAAAAAAGGGTAGATGAGATACTTAGGAATATGGTTTAGCATAGGATGGGAGCAGTTGGACTTGATCCTAACAGTCTTTTCCAACCTTGTGATTCTGTGATACTCTGAGGATTGTTCCTCTTTAAGAGACAGAATTAAGACAAATGACTTGCATGAACAGCTAACATGCTGAGATTTCACCTACTTATATTCTTCAGTGAAATTACTTTTGTCTATTTTACAGCAACCAATTATTTGGAGACAAGTTTCAGATTTTAAAATAGTAAATTCGCAAAGGGAGACTTTAAAATCTGCTTACAATGTCAGAAAACTTCGTATTGTGCATTGCCCTTGGTTCCTTAATACATATTACTCCTTCACTAGACTGGAAGATGCCAGACGTGACAGCATTTAGCACTTCTAGGGACAAAGCATTCACACAATCTGTTATACTAAACTATCATGTCTTTCTAGAAATCAGTGACAGATGCCTGATAAAAACAAATTGCTGCCTTTATCTCAAAAGCAGATGGAAAATTTGATGCAGATGATCTCTTGGTGGTTGTGGTTGCAAGGCCAAAGCAGTGAAAGGAAATTCTTCTGGTTTCCCAGTTAAAATCATTCTAGACCTGTACAATGCCACTTGAAAATTATATCAGGATCTGCATTAAGACAATCAGTTGGAAAAGGAATGTTTCTGTCTGAATACATCAACAGAGGTGGAGAAGGAGAAGGAAAGAAAGGTGATGTGTCAGTCTACAAGTTTAGCACATGATCTGTTTATCAAACTCTATGAAAGCATAAACTTGAACTACAGTGCAGTAGTGCCCCAAGGACTCTGTTAACTCAGACACTGCACAAGAATTATCCTTCTAATGAACTGAAAGTTGTCATAAAATTAATAATGAATTTATCCTTTAATTTGGATGTTAAAAGTGAGATCACTCACCCTTGATCACAATCTTTCTTGCAGCGACTCAAGTTTGAACTTAGCTTGATGAAAAAAAAAAATCAGATGCACTTTCAGTTTTTCTGGACTTGGTGATGTGGTAGGAGTGATATCTGTCTCTCCCACCGGCAGCTGATCTGAAGTCACTGACTAAACATGAGAATTTGGAAGCAAGGAGAGAAAGGTTCTGCATTCTCCCTTACTGTCTGCAGGCATCAGATTTCTATCAGAGCTGCCTAAGCTGAACTGCTTTCTTTCATTTCTTTCCTGGCAATTTAATTTTAGGGTGATTTAGATGATTTCTGCCTAGGTGGTCTGTTGCTAAAATGTTCTTCTCACCAGCAAAGAACTGAACATTAGACTCAAGGTTAAAAAGACTACCAGGCATCAGGCCACTGAGGATTAAATGTTGCAAAACAGAATAATATTGAAGACTTCCAAGGATCTTCCAAACTCTTGGACTAAATAGCATCCAAGCGATCACCGCTGGAAATACTAGGGAATGCTGAAAAAAAATCCTGGCATAAGTCCAAAAAGCATCAATTTTCTTCTTGGTTTAATACAGAGAACAAGCAATTTCATTATGTTTTCATTTATTTTCATTTTTGTTTCAGAAATATATTAAAACTTGATTGAGTTTGACAGATTCTGGTGCAGGAAGCTATTTGCACACAGGTTGGTAAAGTGAAAATAAGCTGCAACTGCACTGATTTTTCAGAGCAATCTAAAGGATCATTGGGGGGCAATTAAATGAATGAGATGGGATTAAGAAAATGTTTTTGAGATCGCACGTTATCTGCTTTTAATAAAGCTGCATTTTGTGTAATTCTTATTATTTTTTAACCAGAAATATAATGCAGTATTTTCTGACTTTAATAAAAAAGCTTGGGATCAGTGATAAAAAGTTCTCTTTTGTATATTTTTCTCCCTTTATGATACATATCCATTATTACAACATGTCTTCTTTACTTTCATGACAAATGAACTTATTACCTCAGATTTAGGTTAAACTTGATTATGTTTTGCTTTTAGTTTCCATATGCTATATTAAATTAATTATTCAACCTTGTCATTCATTTCTTAAAAATGGAAGAAATAGAATAAGCTCTTCATTGAATAAGGTTAGAAGTGCAAAAGAAAAAAGAAGGTAATAATGTCATCTTTCTCCCTTTCCCCTCTCATATGTTGACATTTCTATCAGTCCCTTGTAAGTCAGATCTTACTGGTTTGTGTAACAGCCTAGGCAATAGCTCACCATCTGTACCGATTTCCTGTAATTGATTTTCTTTCATTGTTCCTTTCCTAATGTCACCTCTGAGAAACCTCTTTGGACTACATGATGCTATTATTTTCAAACAAAGGGACTAAAACCGAGTCAAACATTTGTTATTTGAATAACAACAAGAGGGTTAAAAAGTCTTAATCATAGATTTAGTCCGGCAAATATTGAGAAACTTTTCAAGTTCCTCAGAGAGATCTTTTCATTCACCTCTCAAAGATGTTCTCGGTAAAGATAGACTTTTCTTCTCTCTCAGAAGCAGGGAACGGAAAGGTGCTAGAGAGGACCTTCCACCTCACTAAACTTGTGTGAACCCTGAGGACATTCAGACTTGTAAATTTAAAGTCAGGGGAAGTTTAGAGATCAGCCTCTTGCTGAGGACATAGGTGGCTCCAACAATACAGAGTAAAGAAATGCAATTTCATAGTAAGTTAATATGTGAAATATATTTTTGTAGAGAGAATTACTTTTATATTAATTCTCAGTACCAACCACGGCTGAAAGTTTCCAAAATTGTGTTACTGTGAATGACGATCTCCTACCAGCCTTTCCTTTATAGATTGGACTCAGAAGCTAAAGTATGCATTTGAAATTGCAGTACAATTAACTTTTTACTAGTTCCTTATTTAAATGTTGAAGGAGATGCCAAAGTGGCCAGCTTGTTCTCAGGCATACTGTATCCCCTGCTCTTCCTACTGCTTTAGAAATCAGTTCAGATCACCTTTCTTCTACGAGTACTATGAACGAACCTCTAAAGCATCCTCAGAGGTTACATTTCCTTAACAGTGATGATAATATCAGCAAAACATTGTCCCAAGAGTCAGACAGTACCAAGAAAAAAAATATCTGTGAATGTCACAAGAGATCATTTTGTATTTTCAAGATGCTGGCAAAAAATTCAGTGGGAGACTGTGGATGTTGCAGTGCATTAAAATGACAAGTCAACAGAAGAAAAATATTGGTACAAGTCTTGAGAAAACATATTACTCTGGCCTGTGGTAAATGTAAAACAATCCTGCCTCAAATCTACAGTGATTACAAAAGGACACAAATACAATATGGAGATGATAACGACAAAACAAGCTAAAACATAATCCTGTAGTAATTAAGGAAAGCAACCGTATCATCTGATGTTCAGCCACTGCTTAGATGCCAAAGTCCCTTCCCACCACCCCAACTCTTTATTCTTTAACACTGGCCAAACATCTGATAATTTTAAATTTTTCCAGGTTGCTGTTAAAATGTCATGAATGCTTAAATTTCAATACTGAGCAGTCTAAAAGCTGCGAGATGATTGCCTCCATCCTCCAGAAGACTGAGTTCAGTTGTAGCATCTTGAGGTCGGTGGCAATGATGTTAATTACAAACTCCCCCATGACAAAGCACTTTTGTCAGAGATCCTGCCGAGAGGGTTTCAACATTGGGTTCTCACACTCTGCCTACCCCAGCACAGGAGGACCAGGGCCTAAACATTCCCATGCTCTGCCTACCCCAGCACAGGAGGACCAGGGGTTCTCATGCTCTGGGTTCTCATGTTCTGCCTACCCCAGCACAGGAGGACCAGGGCCTAAATGTGCTTTAACCCTCACATAGTTGTGTATTCTGAGAAAAGACATTCTCAAGATTTCTGTTAAAGCAAAGCCTTTTTTTCTTTTTTAACCATGATTATTTAAATCATCAGGCTAGAATGAGAGAAGCAAAAGGATATGGCTATTTTATTACAGAAAGTACTTGGCTCAAAGAGTTTGGACTCAATTCCTGATGACTAATCTAAAATCCATAAATTTTCCAAGCATAAATCCTCCCACCTGCATGCCCAAACCATGAGGACAGAGGCCTAGAGCCCTTTAGTGGCTCTCCTAGCACAGTGACTCAAGTATCCCTTGAAACACCGCTGCCACTCAGTAGGAGGTAACAGTGTGCCTCTTAGAGACTGCACCCATGCCCCATCTTGGGGCTCACAGAACTAGGTCATTTAAAACTGCAAAGGATGTATTTAGTCATTGCCTAGTGAGCACTAGGTTAAAATTATTTGACAAGAAGATATTTCCTGAGAGGTGAGACCTCAGAAATCAACTAAACTCTGTGGACCCCAAGAGGAAGGACAGGTTTAATTTTTGGTCTGTAACAGGAGCTCAGATCCCAGGGAAGGAAGGTTGCTCATGCTTCTGGACCAGCTTCACACTTTTTTACCTCTCCTCACCAGCAGGCTGTGAAAGTCAAACCCTTGACACAGGTCTCACCTCTCTGCTGAGATGAACACAATAGCTTAGGTTTTCAGTGCCTAGAGACTCTGTGTTTGTATGTACATATATATATATATGTCTGTGTGCACTGTGCATCATACTGTTTCATAGAGAGCCTTTTTGAAAATCTTAAGTGTTGTAGAATCTGTTCTGAAAGTAGGGAAAATACTTGAAGTTAATCATTAGTTTCTCATAAGTATCATCTTAGCAGGTCATAGTGAAACAGGCCAATATATAAACCAAAACAAAGTATTGTTTTCATAAAACCTGCTTTAAATATGTGCACATTTTCAGATGTCTGTGTGGAATTAAATCGGCAGTGATTTTACATAAACAAGCAGCTATTGCAGTTAGTGTAAATTCTGGAGTTCTTTTATGTAATATTAGCATGACTATGGGAAAAAATTTCCCCCACAAACACACTTTATTCAATGATTAGCAAATACAGAAAAAATGCATTTGTTCATGGGTTTTTGTTCTCACAGAAAATAACCATATCTGCTCAGAATTAAGTAAGAAAGAAAAAGATTAATCCCAAATGGAAGCAATATATAAATCACTTCACCTGCTGTTCTCTTTCTGCCTCACTACAATTCTTGGTTGTTTCCATGTTATTCGGCTTGTTCAGAATGCCAGTTACTGTGTTATGAAATCTCATTGTCCTAGGAGACTGAACATCCACAGAGCAGATGGAAAGAACAGAGGAAAAGAAGGAAAGAGAAAGTATGCAGACTCCAATCTGTAACATACAATCAAAACTATCAAGAGGCAATTGTTGTCTTGGAAAATTATTGCAATATTTGTTCAGAAGTTAATAGCTCCTGTCAAACTTGAGGGCTGGGTTTGGGCTTTTTTTCCTTCTGGTTGCTTTGGGGTTTTTTTCAATCATAGAGTACAGATCTCTGCCATATCAGTTTCAGGATTTTGCACTCTCTTGAGATTTTTTACTTTTACATTAATTGGACTTCTGGGTGCAAAGAATTGGGACTCAGGTCCAAAACCAGGTGAAAAAACTTTTTTTATTGTAATCCCTCTTAAAGGACAGAAAGGTTTTATGACATAATGACAGCTATCAACACACTTCTAGTGGGTTGAGCCTGGCTGGAGGCCAGGAGCCCCCAAAGCTGCTCTATCACTCCCCTCCTCAGCTGGGAAGGGAAAATATGATGAAAGGCTTGTGGGTCAAGATAAGGACAAGGAGAGATCACTCACCAATTAGTGTCATGGGCAAAACAGACTTGACTTGGGGAAAGAAACTTCTACAGAATCAGAGAATCACTAGGTTGAAAAAGACCTTTGAGATAATAGAGTCCAATTAATTTATTTCCAATTATATCAGAGTTGAGTAATGAGAAAATCAAATCATATCTTGAAAACACCCCTCTCTTCTTCCCTGGCTTGACTTTACTTGCAATTTTCTCTTCCTCCTCCTTTCCAGCAGCACAGGGGGATGGAGAATGGGGCTTGTGGTCAGTTCATCACGAGCTGTTTCCACCACTCCTTTCTCCTCTGGGAGAGGACTCCTCAGATCATTCCTTTGCTCTAGTGTGGGGTCCCTCCCACAACAGACAGTCCTCCAACAGCTTTTCCAAGAAGACTCCTTCCCATGGGCTGCAGTTCTTCACCAACTGAGCCAGCATGCATCCTCCACAGGACCACAAGTTCTGCCAGCAAACCTAAGCCACTGTGGGCTCCTTTCTCCATGGGACCACAGGGCCTGCCTGGGCTTCCCACAAGGTCACAGCCTCCTTCGAGCATTCACCTGCTCCCTCATGGATCCTCCATGGCCTGCAAGTGGAATCTCTGCTCTGGTGCCTGGATCACCTCTTGCCCCTCCTTCTTCACTGACTTTGGTGTCTGTAGAGCTGTTTCTCCCACATCTTCTCGCTCCTCTCTCTGGCTGCCATTGCTGTTGCACAGGTTTTCCCCTCCTTAAATACATTATCCCAGAGATGCTACCACCACTGCTGATGGGGTTCAGCCTTGGCGGCCAGCAACAGGTCCACCTTGGAGCTGGCTGACATTGTTTCTATTGGACATGGGGGAAGCTTTTAGCAGCCTCTCACAGAAGCCATCCCTGCATCCCAAACCTTGCCACACAAACTGAAAGCATCACAGCTATAATTTCCTTTTCTGTTGTGGCTTATGGAGTTTGCTGGGGATTATTGAATGCATAGCATAAAAAGCCACTGTGTATCCATGTGGGGTATTCTGAAAGGAGGTTGGAGTTGCTTTGTGGGTGACAAGATAGAACCATCCAACCTTTCCAGTTGCTCTCTGCCTCATTGCAGGCTTCTCGAAATATAATTGGGTACTGTGGAAATAAAAAAATATCCTTCCTGACTTAGATCTTTGGGAACTGTGGGTTTCCATGAACAACTAGCCGTTTTCATGGACATTGTAAATATTTATGAATTTGAAGTCCCTGTGTCCCTTCCTTGCTAAGTAGATGGATGAATTTTGATGAAACAGGAAGTATTTTTACCTTCAAGGGACTAACTTCTGCATGCTTATAATACTACTCCAAGTTTCATGAAGTCTGCAGATACCTAACGTATTGCTAGTCAGCCTTCAGGACTTAAACTCTGCCAATTCAGAGTTTGTATCCTAGGCTTCCATAAACACAACAGAAGTCATTCTTTTAAATGTTAGGTTTTTCCACAAACTTTTACAACTAAAATGTAATGAGGGAGGGAGGGGTGCTGAGGAAAAACAGGGGAAGACTCTGGCCTAGACAAAGTCCAGCCACAGAAACTTCAGTCGTAGAACCATAGGCTCACAGAATCATAGATCACAGAATCACAGAATGGTTTGGGTTTGAACAGACCTCAAAGACCATCTAGTTCCAACCCCCTCTGCCATGAGCAGAGACACCCTCCACTAGACCTGTTTGCTCAAAGCCCCATCCAACCTGGCCTTGAACACTGCCAGGGAGGGGGCAACCACAGCTTCCCTGGGAAACCTATGCCAGTGCCTCACCACCCTCACAGGGAAATTAACAGAGCAGCTACTAGGAAATCCTCAAATGGTCATTGTGAATAGTGATTATAAAATAGCATGTCAAACGGTCTGCATTTTTTTGCTTCTTTGTAATGACTAATTTGAAGTTTGTAGCCATTGAACTGATACTATTTGAAAGGACAGACACAATGTTTTCAGGTTTGTAGAGAGGTCATCTTTTACACAAAATTTATCAATTCTGATCTCAAAATACTAATACTCAAAATACATAAGAATGGCCATGAAGAATTCTGTGTGGGTGAAGAAGAAAGAATATTAGATTTGAGATCTGACATCTGGAATGCAAGGAGAAATCTCCCTTTAGAATTTCAAGAAGAGAAAAATAGCTAGCCTTGCAAATAGAAAGTAAAACAAAGTGTTTCGCAATGCCTGCTCATAGTTTTCCTTCCCTTCTCTCAGTTAGAAATGATAGTCCTCCTTTCAATTCATCAGTAAAACAAGAACATTGAGAGTTGGTTGTTTGGTCTTTTTCATGTTCTTTCCTATTTAAAAAAGCCCATACTTTGGTTACTGTAGCAAGTAAATATCAATAACAGATTTACATGTAAATGTAGACTTACGGTATTTTTTCTCCACCACGGTATTTTGGCTCTTTGCAGCAGGCTCTGGACCAACAGTAGAAACTCAAAAGAATACTTTGGTTGGGAATGTCCAGAGGGTAAGTTTCTACAAGAAAAAAGAAATATCTTTCATTCGATGCAGTCATGCTTAGATATTTTCCTTCAAAAATGCTGCTACTACTCTCATGCTATTACTCTCTGATTGTGATGGCTGTCATGAGAAACTCAACTGAGGAGATATGTCCACAGACTACTTGTATACCCTTGACATACCAGCATAGTATGGTGGTCTTGAAAAGCAGCTGGCTGATAGCCCGAGAGAGCCTTCCAGCTTTTCATAGTCACCTTTGCACAAGACTTTACCTGCTGAATATAAGTTGAGGATACAAGCCAGGATACACAAGTAAGGTAGCTGTACAAATCATATCTGTAACATTGACAGAGGTTTGGGCACCAGGTTTTTAGCCAATTCCTTCTATGCCCAGCAGGTGGAAGCTTAGACACTGAGACAGATCCAAGATTGGGACCCTAAAGCAGATTCTGGGATCTTCCAGAGTTTAACTCCTGCTGAATGCATACTCTGACAGTCTGGACATTTAAGTACTTTAGAAACCTAAACCTAGACTGTTTTCCTTTCTCTAATCATGGTTTTATTTTTGTTTGTATTTTCTAATTGTCCTGCTTTGGTGTGAAATGGTAAATTGCCCTCATAACCCAACACTGCAAGTCAGGTCCAGGTTCAAGTCAGCAAAATTCAGTGTCTCCTGCTCAGTTCCCATACATTCATACCTCTTCCAAAAATTAATAAATTTATGTTGATAGATTTGCTTGCACTTTTTAAATTTAGTTTCCCCAGACTCAACTTCTATGTGGTGAAATGGCAGGAGAATTTCATTCTGCAAGGGCTTTTTAAAATTCATATTTTAGTATGACTGCCTGACTACAGTGAAAAACCAGTGACCTTTTCCTTTCTTTCAGCACTGTGAGCAGCAAGCTCCTTTCAAATGCTCTAACATCCAAATACTGTGCTGCCTCATTTCAAGTTAAGCATGTGCTTAAATATATTACTGTATTGAGATTCAAATGATGAGTTATTTTAGCATAGCTCTTCCTGAGCCAACTTATTTATGAGCCAATAATATCCGTGGAACAGTACAAGGCCTAGAATAAAGTCCATGTAATGAAGAGTTTATAAAGTAGGCACAAGCAAAGCAAAGGAAAGATTAAAAAAAAAGGTTATTACCACTGTCACTTACAAGTTCTCCTGAATCACTGGGTAGGATTTCAATGGACTAAATCTTATGAAAGTTACCTAAAATTCCCCATGAATTTTGTAAATTCTTCCCCCTTAGAACTCAGCTCTGTGCTGTTATCCACTGCACCACAATGTACTATTTTTGGTCACTTTTTGGAAACAGGCAGATTTCTGAAGAGTTTTACCTCTATTTTAAGTATTTGTTTCTTTTTTGGTGCTTGCTTTCTAGAAACTGCATAGGGCCTGGATGCCGTTGTGCTTGATATCTTGCTGAAGACAAAGATGACACCTGTCCTCACATGCTGATGCAGTCAGACAGGTTGCATGTAAGTTGTTGACAGAAGGGAAGCAGGATGGCATGATCTGGGATTCATAAGCAGCACCCTCATCACTAAGCAAACCCCAGGAAGAACTGATCTCAACATCGTGAGAACCATGAATGCTATTTAACCTGTTTCATTCAATTTCCCTCTCACTTAAAATAGGTAATCCTGTATTGAAGTTGATATGAAAAGATTGGGATGTTGACACAGGCAGTTTCATGGGGAGCTTCTAGTGCATGGACAGTAAATACGATGGCTCGAGTCTGGCCAGGACCTTATAAATCAGATGTTTCCACAAAACGTTACCTGTGTTGCATTTTGTGGGTAACTAAAGCTTTTGAAAATGGGAGCTAGGTTCTTATAATCAGATAGTCAGAGGCATCCTTGTTGTACTTTTACGTGGCTGGGTTCAGGCAGAAAAGGGGGCACTGCAGGGGTGGCTTCTGCAAGAAGCAGCTAGGAGCTTGAATGCTGCAAAGTTTCAGTCAAAACACTTTCTAGGGTGAACCCAGTATTCTGGATGTTACAGCTTGCCTGAAAGTGGCACTCTACTCCAGAGACAGAAACTCTGATGGTTAAAAAAAGAAGTTTGTAAATTCCTAGGCACGCACATGGGTGAGCAAGTGAAACTTACAAGCAGCCTATGGGAAAACAACAAAAGTAGTAACTAACTGGTAAGTTTTCAAAACTCTTCACAATAGCAGGTAGTACTTTGCATGCATAGATCAGATATCCCACCGTACTGTGAGTGAAGACTCTAAGTCTGTGCTGTCATCTTGGCTTCAAACTGCTGAAACTGGCTCCCTGTGTTCTCCTTTGAGAACCAGAGGCTCTAGGGTAAGCGCACAGTCCCTGGAGCCTGGAAGGAAACACGGTGGCACTATCAGTTTGTATTCACGGGTAGGGTTTACTTGGCAGTTCCTCTGCTGTCCAGTAATAAATACTACCTCCAGGGCTGAGGGTGAGTAGGGGCTCACTTGCCTTTTCTGCCTGGTGTTGCATGCATGTTGCTGCCACCTATTTGAAACTCTTACCAATGTTGTCTATTGTATGGAAATGTGAATTTTTTAGGAAGTTCTTTCAACAGATGGTGGAGACCTCATCTCTCATTTGAGATACAGTAGCTACCTCGTCTAATATTAGTCAGCTTCAGTACAGCTGCTGAGACATCTGCATTGGGATAGTTGTCCAGGTTTGATGTATAGGCATTGGGAAGACATGGGTGCTTCTGGGGAATGAATCATCCTATCTGGAAGTAAACAGCTAAACTAGGTCAGATGAGTCACAGGCTAAAGTGCCTGCTTTATCCCTGCTGAGCATAAAGAGTCTTCGATGAATAGCCCAGCTGTAGACATCTGCACTGCACACATCTAGCCTTAGGTGAGATGAAACCAACTCTTGTTATTATGAATCTGCAAACAGTGTCAGGGCTAGATTTTCTAGTCTGTGAGATGTTTTAATCCAAAACACAATTCTATTCTGAAATTTGCTAGTTATTTATCTGAATTTTAGAAGAGTGGTTCTGCAACCTCCTGTATTCAACATGATAGAAAACCCAGGGCATCCTCACCTCGAGGAGTTTCTACCCAACTTAAGTGGAAGACCAACAGCCAGGTAAATAAAACATGTTTTATAAACATTTCTGTTATCATTATTTTATATTATTTGTACTGTAACAATCTTTAAATACTTTGGCTCTATTTAGCTAGGCAGTTCCCAAACATGGCAAAGAAATAGTTCCTACCCTGAAAAAATATACAAGCAAAGTTTACAGCAGCAGGGATATCTGGAGTAATGACGGAACCCACAGAAATAAGGGGATCAAACACCCAGACAAGCAGGGACTACAGAATACTGGTTGCAAGAGAGAGTACATCTAACATAGGTTTTCCACACATGAAAATGAAAATTGTGCAGTGCTCTTTTGTTTCAGGAGAACTCTGTAGCTGCATCAAGACCTGTCTATACATTATCATTTCATTACCAATTCTAGGGTATCAACTATATCTTCCATTCTCATATTTCAGTAAAACTTTCCATTTAACAAGCTATTTTTATGTGTTTGAAAATTTGGTGGAGGCATCTCACTTTATCACGCTAAATTACTAAAATAAGCAATAATCTCATCGTAGGCTAGTAATACAGACAGCCTGCTGGGTTCCAGCTGGTTGGTGACTGAGACAAAGAAAGACTGAGCGTTACCAGATACTTTAGTGAGATGATGTTTTAGAGGGAGATTTGACTTTGACAAATATCTCTTTTACATCAGTAGCCTGGAATATTTTCAAAGAACCAAGGAAAAGTAAGAAATGAACAAGCAGTTATGAAACACTGGATTGAGTTATGTTAGCTTGGATGCAGCCACATTTCACAATCCTTGATATTTTCTGGAAATTCTTTCTTTTTTTTTTTTTTTAAATTCTCAGCATATTTATATGGTTTATGTCATGTTTTTATTTTTAAAAAATATTTCTTATTATTTTTTATTTATATGCCATCATTTTTTCCTCCACCTACATCCCTACCTAGCTTATTTATATGCTAACACACAGAAAAGATTTATATTAATTCAGACAATTTTAATTTTTTTTATATTTATTTACAGTTCATTATAATGTCATGGTTTTGGAGTATATTCACCTTTTTGATAAGTCCATGATGCAGGCACTTTGTCTTTCTGCTAAGTATATCAGCTCTGTGTAAAAAACAAGAGTGGGCACAGGTTATTCTAGTTGATCATTATTTCCCATTTTCTCTGTCAGAAACAGCATCATTAGAGAGAAAAAACCAAATAGGACAGTAGCCTCTTTTTTTTTCATTTTTGCCTATGTATAGATAGCATAAGGTTCTGCCAACTCTCTATAGAAAAACATATGGCTTTGTGAGTTTTATAAACTTACGGAGAATAATGAACATATGCTGGTACTTAAAAAAATAATCTGCAAACCAGTAATAAAACCAAAAGTTGCATGAAAGTATGAAGGTTGGAAAGTTTGCCATGTTGCATAAAGATACTTTTGACACATTGCTTTTATTAAGTTTCTGGAATGTTTAATCAGAAAGCTCTGGTTCATGCTTTCTATAATAAAGCTGAAGATACATCACCGCACGTGCAATACCATAGAACTGGAAAATATCCAGTAAGGTAACCTCAGGAAACTATTAACTGTATTGTTATTTGTAATAATTTGTGACCCTTATTGTCATACAAGTAAGGGTAAACTGAAAAGTCATTTAGAAGTACCTATTCCAGACTTTGGTGGTCGTTGCTGTAGGCTGAAGCCCACAGGGGCACTGGATTGAGTTTCAGTAAAGACAGTACGCACCAAACACAAAACTAAATCCACTAGTATCTCCCTTTACAGATACCTCCACCCTATACATGATACAGTGGAATTTGGGGTGGATTTTCAGATTTCCAGAGCTTTCAACAATTCAGAATCTTACTCCACAAATTAGTATCCTTACGCTTACCTATTACAAAGATGAGCACAAAACTGACACCTGTTTTCCAACAGTGCTTATCATACAAAAATAGTCCTGGAAGTTGCAATCAAAATCTTTTCCTTCAGTTCTGAGTAACTTCACTGTTAGGCCAAACAGCCATGTCTTCTCCTTAGATTAATCTTCTGTCGTTTATCATAGAATGATAGAAGAGTTAGGGCTGAAAAGTTCCTCAAAGATATCTTGTTCCAACCCCCTGCCATGGGCAGAGACACCTTCCACTAGACCAGGTTGTCCAAAGCCCCATCCAACCTGGCCTTGAACATTGTCAGGGAGTGGGCATTGTGTTGTGCAACTTGGACAGAAGTGACAGCAGACATGCTCATCTCATAGACCAGACTGGTGCTTTGGATACAACATGAGTTTACATCTGAGTCTCCCACTGCTTATTCCCATCAGCAGCCTATTATTCCAAAGGACCAAGTATCATCGATTACCAGAACCACCAAAGACCTGGATTTTTATGGGCTATGTGTCCCGAGTAGTTGAAGGAGTACACCTGTACACCAGATGCACTCCTGTCGTTACTGTTTCCAACAAGACAGATTTAGAAAGTTGCATAGTGAGTTAAGGCTGCTTACATAAATGCCAGTTCATGAGTACCTACGTTTGACCATGAACTCCATATGGGGGCCAGATATTTTGTATCGTATCCTGGATTTTATTCCAGATACCTGAGCTTTAAGATGTATTTATTGGCAACATGTATATAACCATATATTTCGGCCTTATCTTCTACAGGCATAATTTATGCATAGAAACAGGGTTACCCTACATGAATACAGATCAAGGATTCATTCTAGACTAGGGATCACTGCCTGCTCTGAAAGTAAAGTTTTGTATAAATATTTGTTAGCTCTGGCCTTATGAAATTCCAGATAGACAGTCACTTATGTGGCTTCACAAATGTTGGATGTGGAGGAAATTGCTGAATGAACATTTCAAGGACAATCTATTTCTGTGGTCTCAGAGAATGCTCTGGGTCTTGTACATTGACTTAAAAGCTGTATTTCCATAAAAAAAGCCAAAATAGATTTTCTCTGTTTTCTTGATATTTACAGGAAGAAGTTGTCATAGTAAGGTACAAAAGTGGATCTTGAGTTTCTCTGAAAGTCACTAGAATTTAAAAATAATAAACGATCTTCTAATTTTTAAAAAAGTATTTGTCTATCAGCTGGAAATGTCACATGCTATTCAAGACTGACAATCATCTTGTGAAAGCTCTAAATATCATAGAAGATTATACAAAGCAAATGTCCATTTTCTTTGTTCCTTTCTCTGTCCAACTTAAGACAGGAGAAAGCAAAAACATGGCAGAGGGACCCGACAGCAGAGTGAATCATTATAGAATAATAGAACTCAGAGTTGAAAAGATTTTAAGTTATCAGATCTGCTCCTTTGCCAGGATCAGATAGTTTTTCAGTGTGTATTCCCTGCAGTTATTTCCAGGCTAGTTTTAGATTTCCATCAAAGGGCCACAGGCTTCAAAGTTGTCACTTAGAAAGACTGCACACTCATATGAAAAAGAATACTTAGTAACAGTAAGAAATAAAGCACTAAAAATACAGAAGCCATTTGAAATGTTTCAAACTTTTATGTTTCACTACAGAAAACAAGCTAGAGGAGGTGGAGGAAGCTATTTATTTGAAATTCAAAATGGCTTAGGGCTGAGATCAGCTTAACTTTATCTGCACTTCGGCACTTTAAAAACCTTATCCAAAGCTCTTCAAATGCCTGAAGAATTTGAACACTGGCCACTCTGAGATATCTCCGTATCTCACACACATCAGTACCTAGGTAGCCTTTCATCAGGGCTTTTCAAAGCTTACATGTTGGAAATATGCTGAGTACAGTTGCCATTGATACTTGAACCTTCCAAAAGATCTTCCCTCTCAAATATAACTGAAGCAAGACAGAAAATATATTAGAAGCTGGTTATTCCTTAATACCCTGTTGTTCAATGTTCCTTTGAAAATGTGGATAGTGGCCACCAAAAAATAGTAGAAAAATAGTTTGAGGTTTGAGTGTGTACTTCTACCCCATAACTGCTAGAACTGCATTTCTTTTCCTAGGCAGCTGCCTCTATAGCAGTGCTGAGTGTGAGGACACAAATGCATGAGAATCTGAAGACCTGTGAGGACCATATTGTCAGATGTTTATCACACTGATGTCACTAGGTAAAGAAGGGTTGAGTTAGGTGCAACTGTGCTATTGTCCTTTGTTAAAGGAGTAAAAGCATCTTACCTTACACAACCTTTAGATGAAGAATGGAAGAAGCCTCCATGGGGTTCCTACCGTCTCTGTTCTTATCTATTGCATCTCCATCCGCCTGCAACAAAGAAGACAACTTTGAGCATTCATGATGTACTGCAACAAAAATAAAACCTTGTAGAGACTGTAAATACAGACCACATGCACCTAGTGATGCATATGTGATTCCATGGTTCTGTGCTTGCTGTGTGAATGTGGACTACAGAGAATCAGGGAGAGAGATCTGTCACATAGAACTATTTTGGAAACTCCAAAAGATGATAAAATACAACAGATTTAAAGATATTGGGACTTATTTTAACACATTAAACAACAATGGAAATCTGTAGCATCCTTTTGAGAACAGTGGGCATTTAAACCTTCCAGTGGTGAAGAGAATTAGACCTTTGCTAGGGGTCAACTCTGTTCAACTGAAGTATTTCCAACAATGAAATATATGACCTCTGACTTTATAGGATACGTATTAGTTCATCTTGAAAAGCACAATGAGAATGAGAACTAAAAACCACTGTGTTACCAAGGCATAGTGGTCTGATTAAGATTATTCTCCCCAGGAAAAGCAAAGCCCAATAGGAAGAGTGAATGCTGTAACTGTTTACCAGTTAGATTAATCTCTCTTTGAACATGATATATTATCAGTATGTTCTCCAAGAAAAGATGAATCAGTAATGTTATCAAAAATGCATTAAGTAGGCAATGACACCTTTTATAGAAGTGAAATCTCTTTCTTGTTTAATGGTGACTGGAAAAAAATCTCCTTTATTTTACAAATCCTGCAATTTTAAATACCAGGTTCTTTCTAATTCAGTATTTTAATTTTATTTTCTATATAAAATTAACCTGGAAGCTGGTTCTCAGGCCTGAAAACGCGCTCTCTCCTACAAAACACCTTCCTCTTGGTTCCTCTTTCAGATGTTTCTGCCAGATGGATCAAGAGAAGTGAGGTTTGGCAGGGGGGAATCTGGTCCTGGACTGCTAAGTGTAGCTAGAAAGTGAGCAGCCTGGGCCACAAAACTCCCCCAGACCAATTTTACCTGTAAAGGGATGGCTATAACCAGGCCCTGGCTATTTAGACCAGTCTGTTACTCTGCGTGTCCTGGGCAACCACAGAGCAATGCTAGTCACTGCAGAATACGTGCTTTTCAGTTTTTAAAATGGATACACTAAATTAAATATTATTACAATATTGCTCAGGATGAAATAGTAGTGTACACACTGTTGAGATCTTCAGGTAGGAAAAATTATCACGGTTTGCTGACATTCAGCAGGGACTCCATCAGATCAGTGTTTAAAGTTTCTGCAGGTGCCCTACATTATACCAGAGGACCAGAATTTCCACAAAATGTATAAAGGCTACCTGAAATCAGATTTATTTTATCAGTAAGTATTCAGGAAAATAAACTGAGTTCTGAAATAGGAGATAATTTAATGATGATTAATTTCTTGCTAAGAACAAAAGATAAAAGAAATACCTTTGTTACCGCATGTGCTGACATCATCTCTGAGACTAATCGATATATTAAAGATAGCTGTTGAAGCAAGCAAAGCTTGTTAGCATGAAATTACTTCCTCAATGATAAGGTGCCAGTGTTA
Organism: Porphyrio hochstetteri; assembly: GCA_020800305.1. Taxonomy (NCBI): domain Eukaryota; kingdom Metazoa; phylum Chordata; class Aves; order Gruiformes; family Rallidae; genus Porphyrio; species Porphyrio hochstetteri. The sequence goes on from CM036907.1 coordinate 89,202,411, forward strand.
ACATTTTTCCATAAAAGTAACAGGAGATAAAAGATAACTGTGCATAACAAGTTCGATACCTTTTATTTTGAGGCTGTAAATGTACATATTTCCTGGGGAAGAAAAAACACCTGTGTAAAGTAAAACTGGCTACAGCCAGCCTATACAGAATAAAACTGACAAGTAGGGATGAAGATTCATCATGTCTAGGCAATTACATTGAAATGACTCAGGAAGAAGTTATGAATTCTCCAAGTGATAACTAAAAATCACTGAGATCTTTTCTTAAATTACCCAAGATTAATCTCTTCTATATTAGACACAAGGCTTACAGATAGAAATGAACAGAAGATGTTTTTATTGCTGTGCGGAGTAATCAAAGGGCTATAAAAGGAACTTCCATCCTTGTCTAGCTCTCTACTGTCATGACATTTTTAAGAAAGATTGAAGTATATTTCTTTATATAAGAAATATGTCTGTACTCCAGATTTGGCATCTTCTAGGCTAATTTCTCTCCAAAGTTTGAAAAACTTTAAATAAAAAGAGGAAAAAAAACCCAACCCTCTAACTGTGATTTTGAACTCTTCTCCTTCCCCAGAATGCTATCACCAAATGCCTGATGCATGCCATAGCCATATAAGTATCAGCTTTGCACCCAGTCAGATGAAGCCCTGATTTATGCCACCAGGGACTCCAAAGCTAATCATATCATGGAGAGGTGCACTGTGCTATGTGTCAGGCTGAAGGAAGGGAGAACCTGATACTCTGAACAACAGAACCCAGAGTTGCATCCTGTGCCCATTTTTTGTCTTGTTCTTGCTGGTGGTCATATCCAAAGGGGACATCTGTGACCTTTTCTTGGATCAGACCATTTGAAATTTATAGATTCAAATGTAATTAGCCACCTAAAACAAGCATGCATGAACTATTTTCAAAGGCACCAAGATGTTTGACTTCCACTGAAAGAAAAAAGACTTAAATTTGTGAAGCCAGACACCTTATGCAACACTGGCATTGATTTAAATCAAAGGGCATCAAGTGTGTAAATACCCTGATGCCCTCCTAATGCTTCATAAACTTTGCTGACCTCACAGAATTAATTAATTAGGCCTATTTGCCAGCATGCAACCTCCATGTTACAGGGACAGTTTTTTAATGTGGCATAGTAGCTACAGCTTCAAATTAGAACAGCTACAGAAAAGCAAGGTGCTCTGAAATCAGTGGCAGTTTTGGCTTCAATGGGACAAGAATATTTCTGATGCACCTTTTCACTGCAGTAATACACATTTTTAAAAGAGGAATAGAGTAACCTTTTGTAGCACACTTTCTCACGTACTGCAGGGATGTTCTCAAAATCATTAAGCTCCCCTTAAGTAGAACCCTCCAACAGTTACCAGAAAAGCTTCAGGCAGCACACTATTAAATGTTCTTCTCTTTTGCTCAACTCACCTTCCTCACTTTTACTGCCTTAAGATTACACAGCTAAATAATTCCCTGTGCTGAAGGAAAAAACACAGGCAGTTCCACAGGCTAAATCATCATACCATCTAATTGAGTATGATGATTTAGTATTGAGTTTAGGATTAGCTGAATCACCACCAGGAAGCGCCTTGTTTCTCTCCATTAATTCAGTAGTTACTTACATGTCTTGGTTAGACATCCATCATTTAGTTGCTTAAGTTAGGGCAGATAAATTCTGCCCTAAGCAAATGTGCTTCCCTCAGTCTGTGCCACACATTCTTTGTTATCATCCTTCACTGATTTCTAAGGCTTCAGCAGTGGTCTGGATGTTGTTTTGACAACACCGATCCCACACATGTGGGACCAGACCTGAAATCACAGAATCACAAGGTTGGAAAAGACCTTTAAGATCATCAAGTCCAACCATTCACAACTTAAACTAAACCATATCCCTAAGTACCTTATCTACCCTTTTTTTGAACACATCCAGGGAAGGTGACTCAACCACCTCCCTGGGCAGCCTGTTCCAGGCCCTGACAACTCTTTCAGTAAAAAACGTTTTCTAACATCCAATCTAAACCTGCCCTGGCACAGCTTCATGCCATTCCCCCTTGTCCTATCTCCTGTCACCTGGCTGAAGAGACCATCACCTACCTCTCTATAACCTCCCTTCAGGTAGTTGTAGGTGGTGGTAAGGTCTCCCCTCAGCCTCCTCTTCTCTAAGCTAAACAGCCCCAGCTCCCTCAGCCGCTCCTCATAGGATTTGCCCTCCAGCCCCTTCACCAGCCTGGTTGCCCTTCTCTGGACTCGCTCCAGGACCTCCATGTCCTTCTTGTGGTGAGGAGCCCAGAACTGGACACAGTACTCGAGATGCAGCCTCACCAATGCCGAGTACAGGGGCACAATTACTTCCCTAGACCTACTGGCCACACTGTTTTTGATACAAGCCAAGATGCCATTGGCCTTCTTGGCCACCTGAGCACACTGCTGACTCATATTCAGTCTGCAGTCAACCAACACCCCCAGGTCCTTCTCTGACAGCTCTCCAGCCAGTCCCCCCCCAATCCTGTAGCGCTGCATGGGGTTGTTATGTCCCATGTGCAGCACTCTACACTTGGCCTTGTTAAACTTCATCCCATTGGTCTCAGCTCATTGGTCCAGTCTGTTCAGATCCCTCTGAAGAGCCTCCCTGCCCTCATACATTCAGTCCTGAAACCAGACCTGATCATCTGCTTTGAACGGTCAGCCTTGACAAAAACAAAATAACTCAGCAACAAAAGAAAATCTTTTCAGTTTTTCATAAACCTCTAGCTCCAAGACATTTCAGCTGATGACTTACACAAACAGTTATGCCTGGTTTCCATACCAGAAAGCGCATGCTACTGAGCTTGTTTGGAAATGGTACCTCAGTGTCAAAGCTGAGTGGAGGCAGCCACATGGAGATGAGTGAGGACTAATTTACCCTAGTTACTCTAAAGGGCTAATTAGCCCAAGCTGAGTCTGTGCTGTCACAACTTGGATGCTTCTAGCATGGCTGCTTGCTCAGGTGCCTGTGCATAACACTGTGTCTGAGTGTTAGCAATGCTTGGGGTTCCTGATGGATGAGGCAGAAAAGAGAAACTATGAGTCAAGACCAACACTGGGCTCAGGGTTGAAGTAGACAGCACTGGGAAAGCTCAAACGAAGCGGTCATCCAGTTCTCATAAGGGGAGACCTTATCACTGCCTACAACTACCTGAAGGGAGGTTATAGAGAGATAGGTGATGGTCTCTTCAGCCAGGTGACAGGACAAGGGGGAATGGCATGAAGCTGTGCCAGGGCAGGTTTAGATTGGATGTTAGGAAAAAAATTTTTACTGAAAGAGTTGTGAGGGCCTGGAACAGGCTGCCCAGGGAGGTGGTCGAGTCACCTTCCCTGGATATGTTCAAAAAAAGGGTAGATGAAGTACTTAGGGATGTGGTTTAGTTTAGGATGTGAATGGTTGGACTTGATGATCTTAAAGGTCTTTTCCAACCTTGTTATTCTGTGATTCTGTGATTCTGTGACTGCAGACACTTCCAGTGGCTCAAATGAGAGCTGTAAAGTGTTTTGCACAGGAATATCCAGTTCATGAATATGCTAAAAGTTATGGTAGCTATTAAAAAAGAAAAAAAAAAAGGAAGAAAGATAATTCTACAGTGGAAGGGTACAATAAGATAAAAAAGGATAATTGTTAGGTTGAAATAGAATGTGTCAGGCAAAAATAGTTAAACAGATTCTAAATTGGATGAGTGTCTTGCAGGGGTGTCTCACTTAAACTACAATTACAAATATGAAAAGATATTTGAACTCAGTTTAATTATTGTAACATAGGAGATCTGGCAAGGCAGGGCTTTTTTCTTGTAGATAATTAAATGTGAAATGTGAGAAAGCTTAACAAAAATACAAACACTAAGCTAGAAAATTTTGGTGTTTTGATCTCATTTCTCCCTCTCAGAAGCATTTTTTATGTCTTACACCCTAAAGGCAGATGGTACAGAGTGCTCACTGCAGGAATCTCAGCTTCGTTGTTTTAAAGAGTTGAGTTTTTTTCCCACAATTTGCTACTCTGTTTACATAGAAAAGATAATACTTTCAATCATGAAAAAAAAATCTTCTTACTGCCAAAGGATGGATTGGAGAAAGAAATATTTGCACAGGGTAAGGCCTGCATGCCTTTTTAGAGAGTTTTTTTAGCTTCCCACAGAGCCATCCTGGGGTGCTGAGCAGGTAGAAGGCTGAAGCTGACATATCTGCACCTCTTCACCTACCCTTGTTTAGTCTGAGGTTTCACTTCATGCTTCCCACTTAGACACACTGCTGTGCAATGAGTGGTGGCATGGATTTATGTTAATTTGCTTTTCTCTGGTGCTTCTCATTGTCAGTGAAGCAGAGATTTTGCTCCAGTCCCAACCTTCATTGAGCCATATCTATCTGTAGAGCACAGCAAATGCTTTATCTTTGTCGAAACAGAGGCTGAACGGTCTTGCCACTGTCCAACACAACAGTGCTTTCACAGACATGGAGTGCAGCACCATGAAAGGCTTACTTTTATTATTTCCTTTCACTTTTATAATGGCATCATACAAATAGTTTCAGCAGCCCACACTCAGCTTCCTTTTCAGCTCCTGATGACTGTAACTGATATTTAGTCTTTCCGCATTTGAGAGTGATTCATTTCCTACAGCCCACCTGCAGGGAAAGGATTAGCACTGCACACAGTACAGATCTGGCACTGCTCTGATGGATTATGGAGTAGGGGATAAGATGCAACTGGTTAGACTTGGACACTTTCTTCTCATGTGAGTTTGGGAACAGGGATTTAGCAATGTGCAATTTGTGCCCTACAGATGGACCAAGGAGTAGGTCGCTTTTCAGGTGACCTTAATTTTTGTAACATAGGGAATCTGGGCACACTATCTTCACTATCTGCATACCACAAATGAGGGGTCTGCAGTCTTCTAGGACAAGATGTTTGAGCTGGCTCTAAGGTGTAAGGAGAAGTTCACTACAGAGTTTTCCCTGCACCTGTTCAAGGAGCATATAGCCAGTACACAAATATGTTTGTAGAGCACAAGCACCCAAGAGAAAAACTTCTGGTTGACCATTTTCACAGCAGGTTTCACTGAACATTTAACACTGAGAGAAGATGATAGCCAAACTTCCAATATTATTCCTTAATCAAGCACTTCAGTGTATGTACCAGTGGGAGTGTAAGCATTACCCAAAATTAACTTTGCAAGCCAATATCACTTGATGCTCCATACCAAGCCTATGTCCAAGCAAGCAGTAAAATTTCTTAATTGTCCACTTCACCTTTGTATTGTTCATTAACACTGGATATCTTAGGCTGAATCAGTGTTTCATTTTCTTACACTTTCTTCAGTTGCAGAAGACGAATCCCAGTAAACCAGGTAAGTTTAGAAAGACATTTCTAGGGGATTCTCGACATTTTTCATCATTTTTTTTTTGCTCTGTAGGTGACCAGAGCAACACTGAAAACCAGAAAATGGTTAAAATGTCATTCTGATTTCATATTCAGTAGCCATGCCTAGAGCTGGCTCTGCGATGGCTTGTTACAATGGTGTATGGGGCATACATGTCCATTTGTCACTCCTTAACTAGTATGTGTTCGTCAGCACACAAACGCTACAGCACACTGCCCATGAAAGTACAGCAGTGACTGTGTTTGGTTCCTGACTGTGAATAGCTCTGCCTTTTCATGAGAATATAGTTGGTCAGCAACACACTGTATCATCAGCAGTCCACAGTGAGAGATGTAATATCTCTATCCACCTCCAGGTGGATGTTGGTGATCAACCACCTTGTAACATTAACAGCTTGAGCTTTTGCTCTTGCGTACGTAGTGTTCCATCACACATCTTTAAAGCACCTTAGAGTGCATCTTGTGAAGTGAGTTTTGAGAAGGGTGCAGTGCCTTCATGTCAGGTTTATCTGTAACTGTAGTTTCACATACAGGAAACAAAATAAAAAGAGCTAGGGTGAATACTAGTCCATTCAAAAGTGGTTTTGCTATTTACATGTTACCTCTAAGTATTTCTGTTTCTCTAGTGGTTGCTTACTTCATGCAATTATGCTACCTATTATTTCTTCTTGGTCTGAATGGCCAGATGGTTTCACAAGGCCCTGCAAGTACTAATGGAAGCAGTAACCTCCTAACAACACTTTACCATGAATATACTCAGCCTTGTTCTCCCAGATTTTGGAAGATAAAACCAAAAGACAGTGTTTTGACTGTTAAAATTCCCTTGCTTCTCCCAGTGCAGAAACCTGTTAGAATTTCTAACATTTTCATTGGCCATCACTCTTGTGGTTCTCTTCTACAGGGCCAATCAGGAGAAATTACTATGTCTGAAGGAGGTCACAGTTATATGAACAGGGACTCCATGAATTATTTGCAAATATTTCATGTAACAACCTCTTCCAAAATCTATTAGTTCCAACTCTTAGCATGATTCATTTTCTGTACGATCTGCTACAAACAAATTAATGCAAGTATTACACGAAGACCTTGAGAATTAAAGCATTCTTGTCAATCCTATTTATATGAGCTAATTTGAGGCAGTAAATTTGTGAGAAAAAATCCTACCAAAACCTGTCTCTGTCATTAATTTAAGGGGCCTATACAGAAGAAACCAATATTTCTAGCAATAAAGAACATAAGAAGGAAATACTGGTTTTCAATTCTTTTACATCCTTACAGGACCATTTATTTTGGTTGTCAGGTTGGAATGATGAAAGAGTTCACATTTCTCTTTTTTGTGATTTTTAAAAAAATATATTAGTTTCTATGTGCAACTATGTAACTCTTGTGCTTCATTTTTTCTGCATTGTACATTTACTTCTGAAAGTGCTCTGCTGTCATCAAACACAGGCAGCTGGGAAAAAGAACCAAAACAGAAACAAAAAAGATCAAAATATCGTTCATTGCAAACTGTTGGAAAGCAGCATAACAGAAACATGTTCTCTTGGGGAGCACTGGAGTGCCTTTTTCTCTCAGGCTAAAATTAAAGTTAATTCTTACTGAAAGTGGGATTATTTTTGTTCATAGATAAACATAACACCCAACTTCTCACAGGATTTCACCTTCAATGTCTGCAGGGCAGTGTCATGTCATATGGAGCTAGTCCAGGCAGAAGTCTCTCCAGAAGATCTGAAAAGCCAGTTATGCTTTTAAAAATTATGTTAATTTGGGTGTCAAATGTAAAAAAAAAAACAACCAAAGAAAAAAACAGCAAAGAGTAAACCAAAAGGATGAAAAGCTATTAGGAAAAAGCTCTCAGGATTCATAATGTTTTTTCAAGAATTGCTGCTACTAGCTAAGGGGTCAAGCTCAAAGCTGCTGGGCCTCAATCTCACTTCCAAACCAGACCTGCTTTGAAGGCACCCTTCTGAAGCTGTATTTGCATCTAGATTAGGAGCCCACTGACAAGTGCTTACTTTGGGAATTATTTATTTTCAGATTGAACACAGACTTTAGGAACCCACAGCCAGAGCTCCTGATGATCCAAGTCAGGAATGGTGTAACAGCTTTCTTGAGCTGCATCAAAGACAGCTCCCTTTTAGCACATATGTCTTCAGCCATCATCCAGCATCAGCTTAGCTCCTCCGGGCTGGGTGAGGAAGAAGCAGCTGTAACTGCTAGCTGCAGGTGGAAACAGCCACTTCCATCCCTGGAGGAACAGAGCCATTACAAGCTCTTAGAGGAAGCCTGCTTTTCTTTTCCTAATGTGATCCCTTCAGCTGCTTCTGATGCCTTCCCAGTTGGAGGGACTGAGCTGCCAACTACTAACAAACACACTGCATCCCTCTGCTCACCTTTGAGTCGTTGGAGAGTCATGACACAGTGCAGTGACCCATTGAGAAAGAGTAATTTTATCAGATTTTTCAATAATTTGTATCAGATTTTTCAATAATTACTTCATTTTAACACCCACCACATTCTAGAGGAGCTAATATATACATACAGTGTATTAAGTGTCTCTCTAGGGAACACCATCAGTCATTTAGTCACAGCTCTCTTCCACACACAGAAAGGTTTACACAACACTTAAACCTTCTACTGACTCATTCTCCAGTACACCCCAAAAGACTTGCTGTAGTATTTCTTAGATGCAAAAATTGTGTGGAATTTTTTTCCAAACATATGACAAATACTTTTTTCCACATTCTAGCTTGCATTTGTTTTGATACTGCTAGAAATTGTCAAGATTCTGAACAAAGCAAAACAAGTTCCACCATGAGCCATTCTGCTTTAAACCTGATTTTCAATCACCTTGAATTTCTCATGACGTCATTTGAAGCTATGAGGTTGCAGGACTCTTGGAAGTAGAGTGCTCTGAATGACTTGCAGTAGCTGAGAGACAAGTAACTAGAGATGTGCTCATAAAGGTTCTCTTCAATATAGGTTTCGGGTATTTCCAAATATTCTGGTTCAGAACACAGTCCCAAATTTTTGGCTTTTTTTTTTTTTTACTTTTTTTTTAAATGATCCCAGGTTTATGGGATAAGCATGCCCCAATAAAAGGGGGCCCTGGGAAAACTTGGACTCCAGAGCAGCCTACACAAAACCACCCTCTCTAGTAGCACTGGGATCCTAGGGACATTGTTTCTTTGGAAGCCTGGGAGCAAGGAAGGCAAACAAGAAGAACTCCCTAAAAGCCTTTCTTATATAACTGAAGGATTTATGAACAGAGAGAGTATAATTTTTCAGTTTTAATAAACTGTCATATTATATTTCCCTGAAATCTTCCTGATCTGATCTAAAAGTAATTGTTGCAATCTAAATCTGTTGTAGAAGACTGGAAGCAATACTATAGTTTAATTATCATATTTTTAACCACTTCTTACCAGATCTCTTGTTCAATGTCTATAAATGTTCAAATCTACAGCTAACACATTAGCTGGTAGGACTCCTTTATACCACAGAGGTAATCAAAGAAACAATATAGGGGAGAGGAAAAAAAAATTCAGTTATTTAATTTGTATTTAAAATGAAGGCACATGTAGTAACAGAAATGTCTGTATAAGTGTGGTGATTCAGCCCCAAACAGCGGCTGAGCACCACAGGCCACTTTCTCAATCCCAGAGGAGAAAGACAAACTTCCACAGGTTGGGATAAGGACAGTTTACTGACAAAAGCATCAGGAAGTAGAACAATAACAGCCAATTACACGCACACCCAATGATAACACAGAGTACCTTACTGATCTGACTATTTCAGAATACTGCACCACACAAGGACCAACCTGATGCCACAACCACACTCAAACTGCCCTAGAGGCATGCAGGAGCAACCTTCCCCAACCAGCCCCTTTTATAGGGGAGTGATGTCAGTTGGTGTGGAAAACTGCCTGTGCTAACTCAGCTCACCTGGGCTGGCTGCTTGGGGATGTCGACTCTGGCCTGGCCAGAACCAGGACAACAAAATAGAAAAAAGTACTGTATTCTTCTAACAAAAACCAAAAAGTTACAGGCTACTTGCAAAGCAGTGTCAGCAGCATTGGCTGCAACACGTAACTTGGCCAGTGTCATGGGAGAGGAACTTGCTCAATGCGCTTTCGGCCACCAGACTAGATCAGGTGTAGCAATGTGCTTTTGGTCTCACACAAACGCCCCACCTGTGAAAGGTGCCAAGATGTTCCTGAGGTCATGAGGATCAGTCAGTACCAGGAATGGAAATGACTGAAATAATTAGTTATAAAACACACTATTTACTCCCTTGATTGAGAAAACTCTGATATGTATATTTGTAAAGGAGGAAGTAGTACAGGTGTGTAGTTTGAACCACTGCAAAGAGCCTCATTTCTCTGGAGTTCTTTGTTTCTAGTCCACCTTGCTAAATACTCTGATTTATTTTCCCCAGAAATTAATATCCACTCATTTAAAACCTTTAAAATACCTTAAAATTCTGGGCTGAAGATATTTTATTATTTCCTGTTGGTACACATCTGTTTGTGCAGTGTGCCTGAACTCAGGTGTTCCATCTCTTAAATACCCAACTTGCCAAAATTTTATTCTGATTCTTTAATAAATGAATATTTCAGAATTTTACACAAAATGCAATGATTTAAAGAACACAGGGGATATTTAGAAGGTACTTTAAGATCAAATACATTGTTTTTAGGTGGAACACACCTAAGATTCCTGTCTTCTTAGGTAAATGTTCTCAGTATGATGCTCTCTACTTGGAACTGGTCCAGTTGCTAATGGGGTACTTTGTCCATAGGAGGGGGCTGACTGCTAGCTTGTCAGTTGGGACATCACTAGGGAAGTGTGACACCTGGTCCCCAGTCCAGAGAGCATTTCCTTATCTACACAAAGTAGTTCTATTGGAGAGAGTCCAGAGGAGAACCACAAAGATGATGAGGGAGCTGGAGATCTTCTCCAATGAAGACAGGCTGCAAGAGTTGGGCTTGTTCAGCCTGGAGAAGAGAAGGTTCTAGAGAGAAATAATTATGGCATACCAGTATTTTAAGGAGTCCTACAGGAAAGTGGAAGAGGGAACTATTCACTAGGGAGTATAATGATAGGACAAGGGGTAATGGCTTCAAGATGAAAGAGGGGACATTTAGATTAGATATTAGGAAAAAATTCTTTACTTTAAGAGTGGTGAGGCACTGGAACAGGTTTCCAGAGAGGCTGTGGAAACCTCATCCCTCACAGTGTTCAAGGCCAGGTTGGATGAGGCTTTGGGCAACATGGTCTAGTGGAGGGTGTCCCTGGCCATGTCAGGGAGGGGTAGAACTAGATGGTCTTTGAAGTCCCTCCCAACCCAAAGCATTCTATGATTCTATGAAAGTGAAGTCTGCAGCTGCACACATCCACTCTGACTTAAAACCGAGACACTCGCAAATAATCTGGGAATTCAGATCTTTCCAGGCAAAAATAGTCAGGTTTGTATCTATGTTATTTTAGATAGCTGTTACAACAGCTGAAATGCTAGAGTAAGAAACAGTAAAGCTCTGTGAATCTGCATTCCAAACCTCCTCAAATGTTGTTTGGTAAATTCCAGGTTAAATTGGTTAATAGACTTAAAATTACGTAAAATTCCTATGCAGAAGATCATTAAACTCATTGACCCCATAGAGACATGAGTATTTTACGGCAACTTTATTATTATTAAATAACTATTTTTTTTAAAAAAAGCTCTTGTTTCAAAAAATGTCTTGTGTGAAATGGGAGTTTTCCACAACAGCCACATTTTCATAATGACAACATTCTTCATTTTTTCATGATGGTGTCCTGTTTATAAAGCCTAGGTATCTTGCTTCTACAGCCTAGGCATCCCTAAGCACTTACAAGGAAAAGACTCAGAAAGCACACATACAAGAACCTAGCTCATTGGTAAAAAAAAGGAAAATCCATAGGACCAGGAAAGCAGACAATATGAAATCATATAAACTGTAAGTTGAAAGGACTTCATTTAAGTTGCCTTAGAAAACTGTATTTTCCAAAGTAATGCTTGTTTTTCCCATTTCTTCCTCCACAGAGAAAAACTTGCTTTCTGAAAAAAAAAAAAATCCCAAAGGAACCACACAATTTTTATTCTGAAAAAAATATCTTCATCCTATGGGCAATGCCCCAGAGCAAATATATATATAGTGATTATTTGAAATCCAGTATTGAAAAGACTGAATTTCCAAGATGGAGTTTTAAAAACGTCAGTTTTAGAAACAGACAAACAAAGTACTTAAGAAGTGTAAGTCACATCACTGGAAAGTAGTGCTGCAGCTATTACCAAATCTTTCTTTCTGTTTGCCTTTAACTGTAAGGACATTTAGCCATATTTAAGAAGTTTGCCAAGTAGTTATTTTCCTTTCAGTTCAGATGAAAAAAAATCTTTTTTTTGAGAAAAGTTGTTTAAATGAACATATATATTTGTTCAATAGAGATTTTTTGTGAAAGTCTTCAGTCTTCAACTGCTTGCATTTAGTTTTAACTGATTAATTTTGTCTTTTGTTGTTGGTTTTGTTGTTTGTGAGTTTGGGGTTTTTTTTTTACTTTTTTCCTTCTGCAAAGTGCTGGCGTAATTGACTGGTAGACTGAACTTCTCTGGCAGGTGTTTTTCACATAACTCCATTGCCCAGCATAAAACCCATATATTATTACTATGAGATCATGGGCGTTCTGTGTACCTAACTATTTAACTTGGGCAATGCTACAAAACATCTTTTTGCTTATACTTTTTTCATGGGGCAACTTCTTTTTTTACCTGTGTCTTCAATGGAAGTATCAGTACATTCAGAACTGGACTCATCTAAACTATATCTGCCATTCATTTGAGTACAAGTCTGCAAATGCTGAACTTTTCTTGTTGACAAAGGGAATGAGTGTATCAGTCTGATTGCAGTTTTTCTGTGCTGTTACTGGCCCTCACAAAGGGCTGATATTTCTTAATTTCTTACTATTTGCTTTGTTATTTAAATGTCATTTGCTGGGTCAAAATCAAGTGGCTGTGTGCCACCTGATAAACACTTCTAAGTTCTCCTGTCTGCTGTTTCCAATTAAATTTGTATTTTTCCTCTTATATATGCTTGAACTTTTTGCTTCTGGTGTCTTAAAAAGTGTGGAATAGCAGTATGATGGGGTTTCTTTGAATGTTAGGTTGTTCCTTAATTCTTTGTTAAATTCCTCTTTAATATTTAACATCTCATAGAACCATTGAATAATTTTGGAGATCCTCAGAGAGTTTGCTGAAGACACCAAGCTGTGTGGTGCAGCCCACAGAATGGAGGAAAGGGATATCATCCAGAGGCACATTAACAGGCTTGAGAAGTGAGCCTGTGCAAACTACTTGAAGTTCATCAAGGCCAAGTGCAAGGTCTTGCGCATAGGTCGGGGCAATCCTAAGCACAACTACAGGCTGGGTGGAGAATGGATTGAGAGAAGCCCTGCGGAGGACTTGGGGATGTTGGTTGATGACTTCAACATGAGCCAGCAATGTCTGCTAGCAGCCCAGAAAGCAAACCAGATCCTGAGCAGCATCAAAAGAAGTGTGACCAGCAGGTTGAGGGAAGTGATTCTCCCTTCTACTCCACTCTCATGAGACTGCACATGAAATAACTGCATCCATTTCTGGAGTCCCCAGTACAAGAAGGACATGGAGCAGTTGGAGCAAGTCCAGAGGAGGGTCATGCAGATGAACAGAGGGCTGGAGCACCTCTCCTTGTGAAAACAGGCTGAGAGAGTTTGGATGTTTCAGCTTGGAGGAGAGAAGGCTTGGGGGAGACCTTATTGCAGCCTTCAAGTACCTGAAGGGAACCTACAGGAAAGCTGCAGAAGAACTGGTTACAAGGCAATAGAATGATAGGATAGGACAATGTGACTCTATGGTGATTAACTTGTTTTATCACAAAAGCATTACTGCCTCCACATTTTTCACTTTCTTTTACCCTAATTTTGCTGTTTGTATTATTTCTGTGTGAATGAACTTCTCAGAGGCTAGCTGGAAATTTTTTATGAAGACAGGACAAAAACAAATGTCAACATGTGAAAACAGAACTTCAAGGTAACTGTACAGTTCATTGGTTTTGCATTTTTCTACATAGAGTACTTTAGTCCACATATAAGTCACAGCAATTTTCAAACCATTCAACCCTACAAAAATTCAAAGAAAAAGTGAGCTCTCTTTCAGCAGTATGGCACGTGCATTTGGAAAAAAATATTTTCTGGAGTGTTTCCCTTAGCAAAACACAGTCCTCAAGATATACTAAGGAACTCACGATGCTGCAGTTTGTATTGTGGGAGGTGTTATGAGTTAGTAGTGCCAACAATTGTGTGTGAATGATTGGTGTAATAAGACCTTAGTAATGTTTAAAGAATATGTGCCAGCTAAGTAAAAATTTTCTTTTGTTCCATTTACACAGCCACATATACTGTTGCATAAGCTGTGGGTGATTAACAGAATTTGTAAATCGTTTGATTGAAAGGAGTGCAAAGGAGCAACTCGACAAAAAAAGCAGACGGTGAAATGGAAAGTGGTCAGTCTGCAGTTAGATAGAAGGCTAGAAAAGCATCTGCAAACTATTGGATATCAGCTCAAATCTCTACTGCAATTTTCCACTTGCAGCACACAATGCATTCATAGTGGCAGAAAACTGGGGTTACCAGAGACCAGTCAATCTCTGTCTTTTTTTCTTCACGTTAGGGGTTGAGAAAAATCAATTTTCTCATAAAGGATCTTCAAAGTGCATCTTGTTAAGAGAAATGGAAAAAAAATACTTCACAAAAATTTGTTGTCTTAGTATATGTTGTTTCATCCAGCTGTGAATAAGAGCTGGGCAAAGCATTCACTACAGAACTCCAAATGATTTGAAACATCTGGTTTTTAATTCTATTAAAATCCAAAACTCAGCCCAGGTTCTTCGAAAGTTTTGCTGAACTTCACAAGCATTTTTGTGTTATGAAACAGTACTGAGGAAAGCTGTCCTGATTTGTGGTTTTGAATAGATACCATGTAAAATCCCTAGATTTTTCACAAGATTAGGTGAAACTTGGTGATTTTGACAGGAGCCTTTATTTGAATTTCTGGGGTTTGACATCAGCAAAGACAGAAAGGGCAGTGTTTATGTGGATTATATGGATAACATTGAAACCCCAGAGTGAGTAAAAAGATAAGAACCCTTTGAAATCTAGTAAAAGAATATTAGCAAACTATTTGTTATCCACATATTTTATGAGACACTAGCCTGAGATGAAGTATATTAACTGTGACTAGTTTTATATTTAGGGTTGTTTTAGGGTAAAGTTTATGAAAAGTAAATAAAAATATCAGAAAGTTCTGCGGTCATGATATTAGATGTATACCTGTGAAAGTAAATGTTGATTAACTCTGCCTAAATTAGTGATAAGAACTCACTTCAAGTTTTCTAATTCCACCTTTTTCCGCAGTTTGTCCTGGGAAAACCCCACTGAGAAGAAGGGAAACAAAACAAAAAACTCCAAAACCCACCAACCTATAAACGAGCAGTAAAAACTTTAAGAGCTAGTGGGAATATGTTTTGCCCAGTTCTTATCCACAGCTTTGGTATTTAAAACTCCCTACATCTGTAGATCTGTAAAAGTTAGGTTTTAAAAAGGCTAAAATACCCCCCAGCCTTTACTCTGGTTAAAAACGTATATCCACATGTATTTAAATATAAGTTGGATGAACTTACTTATGTGCACTGTTGATTTGCCTTAAACTTCATGTAGAGTGTCTGTTTCTCACTGCATACACAATGTTTGTGTTTACTTATGTCTCAGCATTCAAATACCAGTTTAGGAGACTGCTCTGCATACAAATCCCATAGTTCCCCAGATCCATTTCTAAACTCCATGGACACTGGTGACTACAATAGAACAAGTCACATCAAGGCAGTGCTGTTACCAGAGTAAGAAAAAACTTCCGCAACCAGTCAAGATCTCACAAAGATTTGTTCTTCCATGATACTTGGTTCTTATCAGCGTGTTTGCCAGTACTACCATAGCACTCTTGTACCAATTTCAACTACATTCACATAAGTAAAATTTTTAATTTCTTTTTTGCATCAGCTCAAGAGAAAGTTTGCCATATCAAGTGAAATGGGAGTAAAGGCATTGTCTTGCAGAACAAGTGTTCTGCCAGGAGGAAACAGAACCAAGACTTGTTTGAAAGCAAATATTTCCCTCCACTTATACCACACCCTAACCCATACAAAAGTACCTTGAGCTGCATATCAGAAAATGTCTAATGTGATACTGCTCTCAGTTTTGACACAAAATTATTTTCTCTGTAGTATCATATGCTGTCCTCTACCAAATTGCTTTTACAGTGCAAAAATAGTATCTTAAAAAAATTAAAGTATCCTTTCTGATTTTTCTCTAAACCTCCTTTAAAATCAGTCTTGCACTGAAGATGGTACTGCAGTCAGATGTAATTTGGCTGTATGCCTTTACACAGGAATAACAGTACCTTGACTTGACCTCCCTGTCTCTCCTCTCTCACTTTTTGTCAGCCCAGTAGCTGGGCAGTGACAGGTACACCTTCCCACAAGTGCAGGAGACATAATTCAGAATTCTAAATTTTAAAAGAGTTGCCGCAAGAGGTTCCAAACAGCAGATGAATTTCTGATCTCCCTGGTGAAAGGGAGTGTTCAGGATGCAGTGTCTGGTCTGAAACATCAGTTTGAAAGCCAGGAGGAGACCTGAGAGAAGGAACACAAAATTTGCCTCTTTGGAGAATTCTAATATATTTATCTTTCATTTCACCCTGATTAAAAAAGTTAAATATTTAAATTCACTGTTTTAGCAGTTCAAAATAGTGTTCCAAGAAAAATTCATCATTTTGACAGTCCAATTTTGATTACATCTGACATGAATTTTGCTCTGACTGAGACACACAAGTGCCTCATGGGGAACTATCCAGTTTAATAAACAAAATAAAACAGTGTTCCACTCCAGGTCACAAAACCTTCACATTCAAACCCTAACTCTTCTCTTTTTCTTTTTCTTTTTCTTTTTTTTTTCTTTTCTTTTTTTTTTTAAACATTATGAGAGGAAAAGTCTATGCATTTACAACAGCTGGCTACTGCCAGAGGCAGCTCCCAAACCCCAGAATCCCCCAAACTGAGATCAACACACAGAGTCATTAGGTTTATTTAACCTTTTTTCTCGTTTTGCTGGTAATGACACACTGATCTTTAGGTTACTTTAATCTGACACCGTTTGCAAAGATTTAGAGGAAGATTTCATAACACTGGATGCAGGATGACAAATGAAATTCAGTATAAATAGATGCAAAAGGATGAATGTGGAAAAATTACTTATTATGTGCACAGTGAGGGATTTTTCTTTATTACTGTTATACAACAAGAAAGTCTTAGAGATATAGATAGTTGTCAGACAGCTCAGGAGTGATAAAAAGACAAAGGAAAAAAAATCTGAATTATTAGAAAGAAATAAAGAACCATAGGAAGAAAACATCATTGTGCAGGAATCCAACTGGAGGATTCACCAAATCCAGACTGAGTGAGCTATTTTGAATATCCTGTGCTGATTCATTCTTTCTTTTGGTGATGCAAGCATTCGTATCATTCATTTAAATTATCAGGCATCATTTTCAAACAAGGATGTGTTTTTTTCCATATCCACATTATAGTGGAATCATGAAAAATACCACTGTAGTTTACTGTGAAGTTCAGCTGTATTAATGGTTTAAATATCAGATCTCCCAAATTGATGGTAGACAGGCTATTAGTTGCCTCAGTCAGGATGCAATCTGTGTGTTAGGATACCAGAAAATCCTTGCTGGATATGGGCTGAAGACCTACCCTGTTTTTGCTATATACGCTAATGATCCGTGTTACAGACATGGTGCCACATACACGTGGCTTGTCTGATCAGTGCAAGTTCAGTTTATGTTTCTGTTAGCAGCTAGTGGTTAAAATTCCATTTATTGCAACAGGAATAGACCTAAGCCAATGTCAGTGCCAAGTATTTCTGAAAAAACAGGTGCATGTGCAATACAAAGTCATTTTTAGTAACCTAAGACCAATTGGGTAGCAGTGACTGTAGATTCTTACATTATTTGAGCGATGACCAGGTTTCCACTCTGGTATATATGAGGCTGTGCTTATACACAGCCAACTGGGGTGCGGCCTGAATTGCACCTGCACTAACACTTCTAATAGAAAGAGCCCTATAACACTACAGCGTATAGATTTGGTGAAATACTTGTTTTGATTATACTGTCATGTCATCTAGAACTGTTTAAGCATTTTTTAATCTTGTATTTCAGTCTTCCACTTCCTCAGCTTGACCAATCATGCCAAGAGTTGCTCTGAGAAATGACAATTGTTTGTTCAATTCTTATCTCGCTCTGAGTTTTATGTGCCCTTTGACAGCAACAAAACCTTTACAAGAGCTGGAAAGTTTTGTGAGCTTGTTATTTTCTACATTTCTGTCAGCTCTTCTTGAGCCGAGGCAAGGGGAGAACCCTCACAGTAATGGAACAGGTTATAGGATGATCTTGAAGTGGAAAGATAATCAAGCTTGGCTTGTTGCATTTTTTTACAGACTATCTTCTTTTGCAATGAACTGTGGCAAGAGTTTTGAAAATTATGTGAACAAATAAATAAAACACCTTGGGCTTAGACATTTTATTCTCTGTCAAAGTCTTCCAATTCAGTGTCACTGACAACTTCAGAACTGCTGCCTAATCACTAAGCTCTTTAGATAAATAAATTCCTGTAGATATATACATGCAGGCTACACAGATGTTGGGAACAGAAAAGAGTTTCTGAACCATGTCCCAAGAGGATGAAAAGCAAAATTACCAGTCTCTGCAAACATTATAGTTAGCAAATAAGACCCAGTGCTCAGTGTGTGCTCCCTACTAATAGGAGAGACAGAGGTTCAAACCTGTCCTTAAAGAAGATAATTAGACCTCATTGTTTGCACCATAATCCTGTGTGGCATTCATTATCATCAACCCTTTCCTTTGGCACTGAACTCCACTGGGACGTTCAGATCTAGGGATTCAGACAGAAGACCAGTGTCAGGTCCCTATCCATTTCTGGTGTGTCTGTCCACATTAGGTGCCTAAACCTCAATAAATCCTTGACATTTACTGGTGAGGAAGTTTTCAAGGATCCCTCTGCCAGGTAAAAGCAAGGGGAACTTAAGACTCAAGTGCAGTAAAATGTCCTTACACTCATCGTGGAAGATGATATCCAAGAGGGGCAGCAGCCACTATTCTATGTGAGCAGGGAGGACAATGCAAAATTCAGCAGTTGTTTAAGAGGGTCAGTGCAACATGTCCAGCCCACAGAGATTCACCACATGCACACCATGCAGGGAAAGGTTGTAGAAAAAAAACAAATCACAGAAGCTCAAGTTTAGAGAAGAAAAATAAACTAAAATGTTTAAAATGAGTCCAGTAGATTAAGGAATAAAATGTGTGAGTTTGAATTCTGTAATTGGTACATCAGTAAAATGCATCTATTAAGGAGTCTCTTTAAAATGGTATTTTAAAATTTTCCATTCCTTAGCAAAGCCGATATGCCACTATTGTTATATTATGAGTTAGGAAAGTCTGCATTTCTAAGTAATTTATTAATTGTAACAAAGACTGTATCTTGATGTCTACTGGCTGTATAAAACAAACTTTTTGTAGAAAAAATAAATCTCAAGAAGTAGTAGCAAATAGAAGTTGGCAATAGATAAAGCAATAGCAAAGACTACCTACACATTTCTTCACTAGACATTTATTAGAGGGTTGCTCAGTTCCCTAAATCTTTAGTAGTAGGAACACATAAATACAAAAAATTTTGTGCATTTTTTCATGTTGGCATTTTTTCTGACATTGATATATCATAGGATCATTTTTAGGCCTCTGTTTTGGGATCTTCCAACTCAGACTCCTGAAATCACGGAGCTGAGAACATCAGATAGCATAGGTAATGAACATACAAGTACTAAAACCATCTACCTCTATGCACAAAACTTCAAGTTAATAAATGCCAGTTAATCAATTGCTTTTAATATCTCCATATCATCTATAAATATAAATAAAAGAATGGCACCAACAAGATATTTTAACTGGGGGGAGGGGTGTTTTATATATACATATATATTTAATCCTTTGTTTGGCTTCACATTACATTAGGAACTTGATAGAACTAGGTTGGATGTACAGTGCAAAACTGGATTTTATCTTAGATCCAAATAATCAGCTGGAATTGTTGCACAGAGATACAAAATACCATGTAAAATAGATAGACTAAAGCCAAAGGTCAGATTTTCATGATGAGAATTCTTCCTAAACAGGATAGATCTAAACTTCAGACCTGTCAGTCTGGCCTCAGTGCCAGGGAAGGTTATGGAGCAGCACATGCAGGACAGCCAGGTGATCAGGTGCAGTCAGCATGGATTCAGGAAAGGCAGGTCCTGCTTAACTAACCCAATCTCCTTCTGTGATCAGGTAACCCACCTAGTGGATGAGGGAAAGGGTATGCACATTGTCTACTTGGACCTCAGTAAGGCCTTTGACACTGTTTCACACAGCATTCTCCTAGAGAAGCTGGCAGATCATGGTTTGGATGGCCATACAGTTCACTGGGTAAAACACTGGATGGACGGTTGGGCACAAAGGGTTGTGGTAAATGGAGTTAAATCCAGCTGGAGGCTGGTAAACAGTGGTGTTCCCCAGCGGTCAGTATTGGGCCAGTTCTGTTTAACGTCTTAATCAATGACATGGCTAAGGGAGTCGAATGCATCCTCAGTAAATGTGCAGATGATACCATGATTGGAAGGAGTGTTGATGTGCCAGAGGGTAGGTAGGCTCTACAGAGGAACACGGACAGGCTGGATCAATGAGCCAATGCCAACTGCATGAGGTTCAACAAGGTCAAATGCCGTGTCCTGCACTTGGGTCACAACAACCCCATGCAAAGCAACAGGCTTGGAGAGGAGCAGCTCAAGAGCTGTCTGAAGGAAAAAGACCTAGGCATGTTGATCAACAGCTGGCTGAATATGAGCCAGCAGTGTGCCCAGGTGGCCAAGAAGGACAACAGCATCCTGGCTTGTATCAGGGACAGTGTGGCCAGCAGGAGTAGGGGAAGGATCACTCAGCGCTGGTAAGGCCACACCTGGAGGACTGTATTCAGTTTGGGGCCCCTCACTACAAGAAGGACATCAAGATGCTTAAGCATGTCCAGAGAAGAGCTAAAAGGCTGGTGAAGCGTTTAGAAGACAAATCTTATGAGGAGCAGCTGAGGGAGCTGGGATTGTTTAGTCTAGAGAAAAGGAGACTGAGGGGAGACCTCATCACTCTCTACTACCTAAAAGGCGGTTGTAACGAGGTGGGGGTCGGTTTCTTCTCCCTGGTAGCTGGTGACAGGACAAGGAGAAACGATTTTAAATTGTGTCAGGGGAAGCTTATGTTGGATATTAGGAAGAATTTCTTTACTGAAAGGGTTATTAGATATTGCAACAGGCTGCCCAGGGTGGCGGTTGAGTGACCATCCCTGGAGTTGTTTAAAAGAAGAGTAGATGTTCTACTTGATGACATGGTCTAGTGATGGAACCAGTAGGGCTGAATAGATGGTTGGACTTGATGATCTTTAAGGTCTTTTCCAACCAAAAACTATTCTATGATTCTATAATTCTATTATCTGTTGATATCAAACCTGAACTTCACCTGAAATAGGTACTAAGAGTGTAAATAATCAGTGGCTAATTCAAAACTTCTTTGGGAGACTATATGCTTTCAAAACAAGAAAATTGAATACAGGAAGCTACATCATAGTCCATGACAGGACAGTTTTCTTCATATGTATATAGCATTACTGTCTTTCCAGAAAAAACTTATCAGCGACAGCAGCTCAACATGCAGGACTCCATCAGAAGAAAGAAAGGATTAAACCTTTTTTCCTCTGCAGTAGCTTGCTCTTATCAAGACTGACCTGTTTGTTGATCTTGTTTAATCACTGTGGTTAGTTTGTCCTGCAGGTTTTCACTAGTAATTTTATTGAGTGCTTTCATAGCAGTATCTCATATTTCTCTCTCTCTTTCTACTGTCTTTTCAGATTACAAACATGACGAAAATTGACCACTCTAGAATGATAAGGAAGCAATTTATACTAATTTTCCTGCTGCTTCCCACATAGTTTCTGATATTTTCTCCTGACTGTCATAACAGCTTTTTTATCATTTTTTCAATAGTTTGTTGTAGTTAATCAGCATTTCATTTTTCACTTGGCTAATATTAAACATGACCACTTCCCAACAGTGCTAATTTAAGGTTACAGTTTTAATGCTGTTATTGTTTTCACTACTGTGTAATGTTTTTTCTGAGCAGTTTCATGTGGGAAAAAAATTCCTTATCTGAATTTGAGGCAAAAGCCAATTAGTTTTTGGATATTTTAATTGCAGTTCCTAAGAGCTAGGAACAAAACATCAAGAACATTTGCAGCAAAATTAAAATAGAACTTGTTTCTGTCTCATCAGGAAAACAATATAATTATTACATTTTTCCTAGTACCTTTGATGGTGGAGAAAAGAGGGTAGTTTGGGTATGAATTTTTTATATACATCCCCTTATTGATTATCTTGTCTTACTGCTTAACAAGTCTTAAGGCTGTTGGAATTTGAAGGCAAATATGGAACATGAATTTTCTTTTCCCTTATTTTCTTCAGATTCAGGTTGTTCCCAAGCTTCTGGTATTATTAATATTAACAATATTATTAATATTAATACCACATTGTTGTTTTGTTGTTGTTCATTTTCAGATGTTGAATACAGAATATACTTTCAGCACTGCTCATTGCTAGAGCAAGTTTTCACACTTTCCAAATGCAGAGTTGTTTCTCCATTGAGGTGCAAGGTGAAAATCTCCATTCAGGGCATGTTAGATTAGGGGATATTGGCCTGTAAATCAGGGAAGTTACTCAGGAACAGCCGTCACTTAGTTTTTACAGCTGTTCATATTCCTATCTAATCAAGTGCCACCAAGATACTCTTACCTAATAGAAGGAGTAATGCCAAAATGATAGACACTATTTGCAGAAGATAAGTGCATACTTTCAAATTCCTATCATCTGCAACAATTTATTTTCTACTTCCTATGCTCCAGATACAATGGCCTCAACCCCTACAGAGGCTTAGTTGTTGCCACATCTCTTTCTTCTCTTTGTTTTCTGTAATGCTATCAGCCGAGCTCCTTTTATGTTATCAACCCTTACTCCCAGTTTTGCCTTTATGTTCTCTGCCCGACCTCTTGCTTATAAATCCTCGAAATAATGTCTGTTCTCATGCCATATCTCACATATACAGTCTCCTTCAACATTCAGATGTCTCTTTAAATCCTTCTTCCTTTCTAATTAACTTCCACTTAACATCATTGACAGCCAATCTCATCCAAAGTGTGATGTCAGGTCTTGCTTTGCACAGGAAGTAAACCCCAAAATCAAGGCACTTAAGACCCTCTTAAGCTCCTCCAAGCACTTCCAAGCAACGGGCCTGCAGAGTATATCAAGTTCCTACTCCAGCAAGCACTTCAATGCACAGTTACTGTGTGTGTGATCTTTCCATTCCTGGCCATGAGCTTCACCATTTTCAAGGTTTCCTTCATTCTGGGCTGAAGAAAGTATGACTGGCTGTGCCCAACAGCACAGCTTTGTGTCACACTTTTTTTTTCCCATAGAAGAATAGATTTCTTTGTAGGAGAAATACAACATTAATCTTCTGAGACTATGAAAGCGCTATTACTGTCAGTGATAACCTTTCCTTAGCTTTTACAGTTATTAATATTCCAGTCCTAAAAAGTAAATGCCATAAATCTTCCCCAAAGTATTTTTAATGTGGCAGGACTTTGTTATCAGTTCTTAAGCTCTGTCACTAGCTCAATCAATCCAGCTTTCCATTTTTATCACCTTCCTCCTCTGTCTAGACTTGTATTATTGTGTTTTAAGAGTTTTATCCACAATGGAAGGATGCGTAGGTGTCAGTGTGCCACCACATACATACAAAAGTATTTACAAATGCAAGTTCAAACATATACATTAAATAAGACACAAAATAGCTTCCAATCCAAATAATGCTGTGATTTTCTCTAGTATGGTCACAGTAATGACACTCACTCACATTTCTCTACAACATTAATGCAAAATAACTCATTCACTTTTTAGAGGTGCCTGCAGCCAAAATCCCACCTCTCATGACTCCACCAGCAGTAATTGATCTTTGTCCTTGATGGATTTGATCTTCGCTGACTACCCTAATAGTCTGTCTTCTAAATATAATTTTGACAACATAATAATGACAACATAATTGCCAGTCTTCTCAGTGGTGCCCAGTAACAGGACAAAGAACAACGGGCACAACCTGGAACATGGTAAATTCCATCTCAATAAGAAGAAAAACTTCTTCAGTTTGAGGGTGAGCGTGACAAAGCACTGCCACAGGCTGCCCAGAGAGATTGTGGAGTCTCCTTCTCCTGAGATATTCAAGACCCTCGTGTACACATTCCTGTGCAGTCTGCTCTATGCAAACCTGCATTAGCAGGGGGGTTGGACTGGATGATCACAAGAGGTCCCTTCCAACCCCTACTATTCTCTGATTAAACATAAACAGAACAAATTCTGCAGCACTGTTCAGTAGAGGCATATATCATTGATTCTGTTGGTGCCCCACTGATTGGATTAAATAGCATTTCCTGATTTTCGTTTCTAATTATGCTAAAAATCTCACAGCTTATAAAAGAGGTAATGAACCTCTGAATTCTTACCCTGGAACTAAATAGTGGGAAACATGGAAAATATTTTAAAATTGTAGAGTTTTGGAATATTCTGTAATCCCACCTTGGGATGTCATGCCTGTGTAAAGTGTGTGCGCATGTTTTGATACTTTCAGGTCCTAAAGAAAAGACACCAAAAAAAGCCAAAATACCTAGAACAGTTATGGTCTGGGACTTTAGGTAGGGCTATTATCTTGAACTTTATCCAGAAACAAATAGAAAATTAAGAGAAGAATAAAGAGAATTCAGAGGTACTTGTGCTGGTTACAAAATGTTGACAAAGCTGAAGTTTATGAGCAGACCTTGAGTGACAGACAATATGCTGACTTTTAGATGATCCGTAGCTGCACAGTCTTTTTTACAAGACATATGTTGTTTGTCATCAATGGCAAGATGGTAGAAAGTATTTCTGCCTGCTCCTATCTACTTATCAAGGACTAAAACTGAAACTCAGTCCAACTTCCCAATATTTTGATAGAGCCAAGGACACAAAATGCTTTTTCTTTTAACAACTTAGTGCAATGCAGAAGGAATTTCTAGAATTACTTCCACAGAGACTGTAGTATTTCATCTCAGTTTCTCTATGTTCCCAGTAGCTTTCACGTACCTTGTGGTGTGAGAGTATACAAGAAGCTAAGTTAAAAGGCAAACATTTTCCTTCAATGAGAAATTCATTTCCCACTTTCAGTGAAGTCACTGGATGAATGACTTTGAACAAGATCCTCTGTCTGCCTCTTGGCTCACATCCCTGACTTTATAGCACTCACCAAAGCCCATCCTATTCATTTTCTGGAAACAAGCACCAGCCAGCCCATCAAGGAGAAAAGAGAACGGAAGCTGCAGCATATTTCCAAGAGGAAGGGATTTTCTAGTATATAGCATCCCAGAGGTTTTGGCAAGCCATTGGTGGGATGTCAAATCAAAACCAAAACAATGTTGGAAAGTTAGATTTTGTTCTTGAGCAGGTTCTAATAAGCTATTGGAATAAGAGTGTAATTTAACAACTTCTAAAACCATCTTTCCCCTGTATTGCTCTAGGAGAAACTAACTTTCATAAGCAGAAAGGAAAAAAGGGTGATCTAGTTCAGATTTAAGATTCTTGATCTTCATTATTATGGTTGTTTAAGGACACTTCTTGAATGAAAACTTCATGTGGAAACCTGACTGAAACATTTGGTTCCAGAACAATTAGTTAATAATTTTACATTTCCTTATTTATAAATTATTGTGATGAACTGTGATTCAAAGCAAGCAGGATTAAACAGTCCTTAAATGAATATACTTCCTCATCTACAAACACTCATCAATGACAGTGCTTTTAAAATCCCACTCAAAGGTGGACCCTCCAAGATTTTCTTTCCAAGAAATTATGCCAAGAGAAATCTGAAAAAAATTGAATTGAAAAGATTATTTTTCCTTATATTCTAGTTCTTTAATATTAAAATGTTCTGATTTGTTCTTCTGGAGTATGATTTTTTTTCTTTTTCACATAAGATTAATTTATTATTTACCCTCTGAATTAGGCAACTGCACAGCTTCATAGCTCTTTTTAAAACCCATATGTAGCCTTCCATTTTCCATAACTCCTGCTTGTCTACAAAAGGGGCAAACAAAGAAATCACATATCCCAGACAATGACAAGGAGACTGGCTGTTTCTTCTTTGCAGCAGCTATCTGAAATAATTTAGGTGAGATCCTGCTTTCTGCCTTTAAAATCTATTAGGTACTGATGGACTAGGGTTTCCTCTGTTTGCTAAATTGTAGGAAAAAAGAATCATAGAATCAACATAGAATGTGTTATGTTGGAAGGAACCTCTAAAGGTCATCTAGTCCATTCTCCCCGCAGTAAGCAGGGACACCTTTAACTAGAACAGGTTGCTCAGAGCTTCATCAAGGCTGACCTTGAATGTCTCTAGGAATGGGACCTCCATCACCTCTCTGGACAACCTGTTCCACTGCATCACCACCCTCACAGAACGTCTTCCGAATGTCTAATCTAAACCTACCCTGCTCTAGTTTAAAACCATTACCCCTTGTATTATTGCTACATGCCCTTGTAAACAGTCCCTCTCCAGCTTTCCTGTAGGCCCCTTCAGGTACAGGAAGGCCACTATAAGTTCTCTGTGGAGCCATATCTTCTCCAGGTTGAACAACCCCAATTCTCTCAGCCTGTCTTCATAGGAGAGGTGCTCCAGTTGGCAACCTAACCAGCAATGATATTAAAGTAAGTTTACTGTAATTTCAAAATTATTTCAAAATTCAGAGTCTCTTTAAATAAGACTCAGTGCACACAGTATCTATTCTGCATTAATATTACTTCTGAGAGCTGAACACAGGATCACCACACAAAGAAGCTTTGGAGTCAGTCCCCAGTATGTACAGACAGTGCTGTCATGCCATGGAAACTGTGTTTTCAAATATAGAAATGGTGCATCTGTATGACTTACTTTAAACTAGAGCTGTATTTTTAGTTAGTGGCATCTGCCAGATTGTGGGTGATGCTAGATCATGGCAATATGGTTAGGTTTGTGAGTTTATATATAATTACCTTACAGGGGAAAAGAATGTGCTTCACTGCCAGAAAGGGAGGAGAGAATGAGAGAGTAAAAAGAGCTACTCAGAGAAGAGAAATTCTGCAAGACAAAGTTGAAATATCTTCCATGTTCAGAATCTGAGTAGTGGAAAATAGTCAGGACAGTGTTTATTATGTCTTTTCATATGGACTTCATTCTTCTGGTTTCATGTGATTCAACCAGTCATCTTCTAGTTCACTGTAAGAATGTCTTTAAGCCTTGTTATTATCAGGCCAAATATTAAATTTCAACTTCAAAAATTTTCAATGTGTTTAAATTCACTTATATTGGAACTAATGATCTTTGATATAGATACTGTCAGTTTATAGCATTTCATTGCAAAGAAGGAACCGAAAATTTAGCCTGAAAGGAACAATTAGTAGTTTATCCTCTTTTTTTCCTAGGTGAGTTTCTTCTGCATGTTCCCTTTTCCCTTTCCCCTTTCATCCATCCTTGCGGCTTTCTCTCAGTGTTCCGTGTACCTCAATCCTCTTGAAAGGTTTCCTCACACAAAGAAGGAGAAGCCCTGCTTGCTGTAATGAATCTCCCATGCGAGATTTCTGCTTTGAAAAATGCTGGTTACTGTACTGCATGGGGCTATTTCCCCCATCATACTATTCCTTGAATGACTGCAATATGTTTCTTTCAGAAGCTGAGAATACTTTTCGCTTTCTCTGCCAAAATGGGGGCCAAAATAATCTCTTCACTTCTGAAAAAAAAGATTGGTGGATAGAGTAAAGCTCACATGCTAGTCATAGCACCCAGGACTTGCCTGAGAGCAAGAGCAACAGAACACCTATCTCCTCACCCTATGTTGACTCCCAATACAGAAATGCTGCCACGTTTTTCTAAGTTTGTACAATTTTCCAGAGACGTGGGCATCGTTGAGGGTTGGATTGTTGAACCCTCGGTAAAGGTTCCTGTGAAGCTTAAGTTTCATATAACTTTACTTTCTAATTTTAATGGTTTTAATTTACAGTACTCTCTTGAGACATTTCTCACTGAAGGAATGAAAACAGTATTGGTAACTTTACCTCTCTGACTCACCCACCAGTGATGAGGGGGAGAACGTAGCCTTCTAACTCATTCACTTTCTGTGGTCTAGTGTTCAGCCACAATGTCTTGGCTTGTGCCTACTGCATCTGGGACTTCCAGATGGCCTCTTATCCAAGCACAGGAGAAGCCCAGGAATGCTCAGCCTCCAAGATCATTTGCATGAGATGCAATGCAATTGGAATTGCCTTTACTCTAGCTCCACCTTCAGTGGAGTTCAGACCATCTGAATGTGTCTGTCCTTTGACATACAATAAGCTAAACAAACTGTAAAATTAAAATCATTTGCTAATTGTGCATTGCATTTACTGGAGAAGACTGGAGTAGATAACAGAGATTTAAATGTTTTTAATGGAGCACTAGCAATTCACATGAATCAATGATAGCCATGACTTTTAAAGTATATATACAAACCATGTGAAAACTAATTGAACAGCTAATGAATAATACAGGGACAGGACAACTCTGGGTTTATTAATGTCTTTCTACTAGAAGTCAAAACACTCATCAGTGATGATAATGTAGTGTCAGTCTTAAAAGAACCAATCTCACCATACCAATAATTCTGTAAAATATGTTAAGGAAAATAACAGCTAATGACCTGAAAGAAGGTTAAAAACATCCTACGTTATACATAGACTGTGAAAAAATATCTCTTGGAGAATCCAGATTGATTTAACCTTGTTGGTATCAACTATATAAATGCCAGTTAAAGGTCAGACATAGAACAAATCCAATTGTACCTCAGGATTTACCTTCATAAAGGAGAGTGTTCCTATGGTTTATGGCTAAAGAGAACCATAAAAGTAAAACAACTCTTTTTTTTCCTTTCAAAAGGGGTATTTGCAAAAATGACCTTTAGAAGGGTTTAATTCTATTATTTTTTTCTTCCTCATCTATTGTAAATTTGATTTTATTCATCTTCAATACATATTTTGAATCAGTATGAAATCTACTTGAGAGGTTTAGATTAGAACTGTAGAAACAATACCTGGAAATAAACTTAGAATATTTTCAAAGATTTCTGGATGTAGAGTCTTGTGCTTTTCCCCTCTTTACCAAGAGAGGCTTGATACTTCTCTCAACACCAGAAAGGTCTTAGCTAAGTTCATCAATGCATACTCTTGTTATGTAGGTGATGAAAAGTGATTTGAAAGACACATTTATGACTTCTCTTTTAGAAGCACATCAAACATTGCATCAACCTCCCACACAGATATAAAAATATGAAAACTGGAGGTATAAAATCAGAGGGGAAAAAAAGCACAATTTAACGGCTCATGTACTACAGCTGTTTGAAGCATAGTTAGGGTAAGGGACAGACTTCAGAGTGTCCAGAAATGTGAAAATAAAATTGCAGCTCCTTATGGACAAGAATTGAGAACCAATCAAACTAGAAATATTAAGGAATATTTCTTCCTGACTTTGTCTTTAGAGTCAAAGCATAAGATCATAACATTAGGGGAAAAAACTGGATAGAGTTCTTGCCTGGAAATTAAAATACTAGGTGAAAAAAAAACCTCACATACTCCAGCACAAAACCTCTTTGCCATGGGCAACATTCAATCCTACCTACCAAAGAGCAATACTGTTAACACCATTAATAAATGTTGTGGTCTGTCCAGTGCTAAGGTTGGACAACATTGTTAAAGGAAGGAGCAGCTGTCCACATGTAACAAGTGATGGGAGATGAAGCTTTTATTTTGTCAATTCTTGAAACAGTAAAAGAAAAATAAAATCAACCCTTTGTTACATTTTTTTCTTTGCCTTCCTCTATCTCATTCCTATCCCCAGGAAAGTTGAGAAAAGGTTCTGAAAGTAAAACATGCTTGTGAAATAAGTCACTCTGGTGGTCTGGGACTGGCAAGAAACTGAAGTAAGGGAGAAAATGGCTTCTTTTATCTTAAAAAGGTTCAATTGATGAGTGCTTTAGGCTGCCGGCAAAAGGAGAGGATAGGCACGGATTTGTTTAGTCATGTGATTTGACTATACCCACTGTAGCTCGTTAGGAAATAGTATCATTTATAATCATTTTCCATTTGTTGAAAACAAACAGAAAATGTGCCATTAAAAACTCCCTGAGTATCTGTTTCTTATTTAAAAGAGAAAAAAGAAAAAGTAACAGTCTCAAAAGTAAGGACTTGTATGTCAACAGATTCTGTCAGCAAGGAAAGAAAGATTTTCCCCGTAGTAATCATTAGGTACTTCTGAAGGATGTGGAAACTGGTCCTGCGTTGAGAGGAAGAGAAGTGCAATGTGTAAGTGCAATGTGGCCATTGCAGATTCAAAACTATATATAGAATCACATGTAGAGTATATACTTTCAGAGAGATCCCAGCAGGATTTTATATATAAAGAAAAAGGTATTTTGCTACAGTGCTAAGATTTGTATTAAACAGAAGCATTCTTTTTTATTTCTTTCATATTTTTAAAGGGAAAAATAGCTTACTGGAAAGAACAGCCCTAGAACCTGGAAAAAAACTCTTAATGTGCCCAAGTGGTCAGAAGACCACAATGTAAATATGTGCTCTAGATGGGAAAGATGATATTTTCAAATTGCTCCCTTATACTGGATTTGATTACATTACAAACTGTATTCTCACTGGTGAAAACAGATTCCAACCAAGCCTTGTGCTCCAAGCTCTGTGTAGATGGCCAGGCATGATCTATTGAATAACTACAAATTAAAAGATGATTCAGCTCTTGCTTCAACAATTTCAAATGAAATCTCTCCATTGAATGTAAAAACATAGCTTAGTAGATAAAGACATCTATGACAAAACCCATGGTACTGCACATTGGGCCTGACAGCACACAAATGGGCATTGGTACTGTGAGGTTGGTCACAAGTGGCACTCTTCAGGGATCAATAGTGTTTAACATTCATGAATAACCTGCATGATGAAGCAGAATGTTCCCTCTGTAATTGTGTTGACAGAAGCAAATTGGAGAAGCAATTTGTACACTGGGATGTCAACTGGCTGTAGAGATCAACTGAAAGCAACTTCATGAAGTTCAAAGATGCCCTATGTAAGGTTTGGGGCTGACAGGGGAGCCCCAAACTATAGAAGAACAAGGGGTCATGGTGAACAACAAGCTGAACATAAGCCAGCAGTGTGCCCTGGAAGCAGGGAAAGCCAGCTGTGTACTGGGCTGTATTAGTACAAGCTTAATCAACCTATCTAGAAGAGAGTTCCTTCCCCTCCATTCAGTGCTTGTATGAAAATCTAGAGTACTGAGTCTGGTGTAAGAAAGACATTGGCATTTTGAAAATCCAATAGAGAAGTACCAAGCTCACCAGGGAACCGGACTTAAGGGTTCATGCAGAGAGACTGAGACTGACGGATTGGTTATGTCTGGACAAGAGAAGGTTTCAAGGATTTTACCTAATGGGAGAGCGTAGAAAAGATAGAGGTCCACAGCAAAATAGAGAATTCCTGTGCCATGCCAGTGCAGGAGGAGCAGTCCAGAGACTGCACCAACACTCATTAACAAGAAACCATGCTGCTCTGTGTGTAGAAATGTGTCAGTGGGCCCGCACCTTGTCTTTACGATAATCATCCCTGTCTAGGAAAAGTAAGGAAAAGCAGTCTCCATACTTCCAGCAAACCCTAACATTATGGCCTGCTAAGCCACAAGTCTAAGCTAAGCACCTCTTTCCATCTTAAGAGAGTAGGATGTAAAGGGATAGTGGAGAGAATGGCTTCTGCAATTTCTTCCGGCATTTAAATTCAGCACCAAGTAGTTGCAAATAAAGACTTTGGTTATACAGAAATCTTATCAGAGCAAGGTGTTTTTAAAGGTTTAAAAGTCTGAAGAACAAACAAAACCATTTGAGATACACACACACTGAAAGAACTTTTCTGCTACAGAAGTTATTTTTCTTGTTCCTACTTTCTCTTTAACACGAAGGGATTTAGACAGTTCTGAGCCTTCTTAAAGGTTTCCCTGGATCAGAAAGAATGGCTTCTTCCTTTTTCCTGGTCATCCACCTGGCTGTAGAAAAGAACAAACAAACTTTTGAGCCTCTTTAAAACAACAGGTTTTATTTATCTAAGCACTAAAAAGGCTCAAACACATAGAAATCAGCCAAGCAAGTAATAGGTTACCACTGGAAAGCTTTTTCATCTCTGTGGAAGATACCAAGTAAGTGCTTGGAATAGCAGAGACTTAAGTACCACCTTGCACCAACCTGAGAGAAAGGCCTTAGATCTATAGGCAGGCCCTGGGAAGCAGTAGTGAAGTGTCTCACATATAACTATTGGAATTTCACAGGATGTGAACTGTTGCTGTAATATTGGAAGTGATGCCCCACAACTTCTATTATTTAGCTCCTCATTGTAACTAGGTGCTGATTCACAAAGATGAAACAGCCAATTCGAAGGGTTATTTATAAAAGTGGCTCTCATGAAGACCAGTGAACTAAAAAAGCGTTATCTTCTATCACGTCATTAGGACCCTGTACAGCTGACCTACGTGCTCTAAATTGCAACAGCTTAGGAATTATTTTTTATCTAGACAGCAGCTACAGCATGCAACCTAGCACTTCAAAAGGCAATGTAACACAGTCCCTTCTCACAGAACTGGTTTGCAAGCCACTATGGGTAAGCAATCAGCTATCATCTCTGAACTGTGGTGGTCCACTAATCACTGTGGAAATCAAATTTTGAGAAATACTTTCAAAAGGATGTCAGAGGAAACCTGAACAACTAAAAAAAAGGAGCACATGGTGACAGAAAAAAACCTAAGGTGTGAACAACTGAGTTTTCACTGAGCAAAACTTATAGGAGGAAACGAGATCACTCAGAGGCTGAGCATAAGGAATAGCAGGAGCTGAAGGATAAGAGAGCATCAGAGAGGAGTTTCAGAAAGAAAATCTGTGTGGGCTTTGGCAGTGGCAGCCAAGGAATATTTCATTAACTCTTTTATGAGGCAGAGGAAAGTGAAGTGAGACACAGAAGTCAAGAAGGTTAACATTAAAGAAATATACAGAGACGTTAATTTTACTTACATAGATTTGTCACCTGAAAGTCTACTGAATCGTTTGAGCCATTACATTGAATTTAATCTTCCTAAATATAGGACGACTGGAGATAAATAAGGAAAGTCATCCACTTTGAGCCCTTTTTAAACTCATCTCCCATTTTTTTGAAGAAAACGTCTGTCTGCCATGGTTGCTGCTCAGGTCATCCACACATGTAAAATAGTCTGAAATCTAGGGTGGTATTTGGAAAAAAAAAAAAGGTCTCTTTTGCCACCTAATTAGAAGAAGAAGCATTCATTTAATAAAATAAAATATAAAAAGAAAAAAGACCCAAACCAATCCCATTGCCTCTAATTGATTTATTCTCTGCTGTTTCTGTTTAATTTCAGTCACTTTTGTAATTAATATTCTGTTAATGGTTCAGGCTCAGGCTGACAATGGGAACTGTTCGATAATTTATGGGTATTCTCTTTAAATGGACTTCTCAGTTTAAAAAAGCTTCTCAGAAAGAAGAAAGCACTGAGATAAATAGAATCCCATTCCTATTTTGCAGTGCCTTTTTCAAGGATAGGACTTAGACCCTAGCTTTCCAAGGTACCCATAACTTCTGTTCAAACAGATACCTGGACTTGCCGCACACACACCCTGTATTGATCTGTCCAAGTGCAATGTGACTGCACAGCCTCAGTAGCCAGAATGAAGCTGCTGCCATGTAGTGTAATTATTGCACACATATCAACATCCTGCACAGGGTCCCCCCAAATCCTCCACATGGCTATTGGAGTATTCTAAGGAGCAATAAAGGTCAATTGCCTTGAATTTCCAGGACATATGTCCAAAGGGATCTGTCTAAAGCTGTTGTTTTCTTAAAGTGCTTTCCAAGGTGGGCCTTTCATATTTGGGGATCAAAATTACACCAAGTTTTACACAAAATCTTTTAAAAGCAAAGGCAATGTAATTTAGTGCACTTATAAGCAGGAAAAAAAAAAAAAAGAACTGTGCTTAATGGAAATCTTGTCTATTCCCTTAGTTATAAATTATTATTGAAGGATATACCTGCTTTTGAGATGATAAATGAGGAGAAAAAAAAGATATTTTAATGTAAAATTGACTTAGGAATATACACATAGACTAGGAAATTACAAAGATTAATTTTTCAGAGTTCACCTTTATAATGCCTACACAAATACCACCAGAAAAAAGTACTATTTACCTAATTAGAGCAAATACAATTTACTTTTTAACATGAGTATTCTGCTCAAGCAATATTTTGTTAATTAATTTTAACTATTACATCAAATTAGTCACTGTGGTATTTTTTTATAAGCTTGAAGCTTGTGACCCTGCAATACCTGAACTACTCATTCAATTTTTTTTTTCTACTTAGTATTGAGCACAGCCACTGAAAGAGGGGAAATGGATATTTCACATTTCTCTTTTTTCTGGACATGTTTGCACTTAAACCACCACACCTAAAGAATATCCATCCTCCTCAAAAACAAAACCAACCCCCCTGTATCAGATAAATAAGCTTTCAGTAACTTCCTCACCAAATATAAAAAATCCTGAAAGAGTTTTGTTTGCTTTTGTCTGTTTGTTTTTGTCTGTATCACTTTTAAAGTAAAAGGTGTGGGAAGAATGTGAAGGAAGCACAGACTGGCTGAAGATGTACAGCTTAGTCCTGAAGGATTTGGCATTTATTATCAGTGTTTATAATTCTACTGGAAATCATACTTTAAAATGGAATCCATTCTGGATTTCCCACAGAATAAAAACAAAACCAGAACCAACCAACCAAAATAAACCCACTACCTTTAAATAATGCCACTACCTTAAAATCATGTATTTTCTTCAGTGAACTCTATAACTGGCGTAATTATTTCAGAGCAGATGCTAACATTAAAGACATGCAAACTGAGGTGTTTGCAGTAACACAATAACATCATGCACACATAAAAATAAAATAAATTAAAAAATCCCAAACAATCTATTCCAGTCAGTGTCAGACTCAAATTTTTAGAGTTGTAAATAGTAAAACTCCTATAAATTGTTTCTTTTCTGCTTGAATCATTTAGTATTCTTGACACTTGAAATCTCCCTATATAAGAGCAGACTGAAACATATGATTTCAGTGAAAGATATGATTTCAGTGATCAGATGTCATCATATGGCCCTCTCACAGCTTCTTCATGCATCCTACTTCCAGTCTACACCGTAGAAACTGCTTTGGAGCTATACAGTCACAAAGATGTGAGGATGGCTCTACCAGCTCAGACTACCATGTGGCAGGAAGCAGTAGCGATAGCGAACGCTAAGAAAGAGAAATGAAGAAGGGTGTGTGCAGGAGGGAGTCCATCCCCCTGACATCTTCCTTATTCCTCTCTCCCCAGCCGCAGGGACTCCATAGACTATGGGTTTCCTCAGGCAGATGCTGACCAAAGACTCAACATTAGTCACCAAATAATTTCTCAACTTTATTATAAGTAGTAGTAGTAGTATTAGTATTAGTATTATTATTATCCCACTTATTTAATATAATTTTGGCCACCACAGCCATATATAACCAGGGCTTCTGCAATCTTATTATACATTTCATTCTTGGGACAGTAAGTTGGAATTCTTCAGAAGTATGTGTTTGTTTAAATGGTTTGATTTCAACTCCGAGAGCACCTGTACCTTCTGCAATTACATACAGTATACCTAAACATGCCCAATATTGAGGATTCTTTCACCTCAAGGAAATGATTAAGTCATTGATTTAAAGGTTAGGAATGAATTTATCTGCAGTTGTAAATCATTATTGCTCTATATATGTTAATGAAAGCTTTGGCATACAATTTTTGACATTTTCCTTGTCATAGTTTTTTTCAAAGTATCCTTCAATTTTGGCTTACTCTTGTAGATTTTTTCTCTTTGGACTTGTTTGCATTAAGCACCTTTTTAGAGTGGCTGGGGGGGCATTCTTTTGGGAATTAAAATGATACATGATGTAATGTAAACACCTTTTCCTATT
This sequence comes from Porphyrio hochstetteri, assembly GCA_020800305.1. Lineage (NCBI taxonomy): Eukaryota > Metazoa > Chordata > Aves > Gruiformes > Rallidae > Porphyrio > Porphyrio hochstetteri. The sequence continues at coordinate 89,238,270 of CM036907.1, forward strand.
GTATGTAAAAAATCCATGCTTACTTCAATGCACACTGAATTATGTGCCTATTGAGGGGGTTGTAGGGCATTGCACTGTGGGACAAAAGCAGTATATTGTGGGTGACTTCAAAGTAATAGTGTTATCAAATTTATACACATGAGCCACCATGATATTATTTCATTCCTAGCAGTTTGATATCAGACATACACTGGCATTGTGACAAAGAGCCTTTTGTCCCCAAGGCCCCATTCTGAATGCAGAGTAATTTAGTAGCAAGTAAAGTAGGTACCTAGCAGCTGGCACTCACTCGCTTGTATAAAACTAATTGCACACTGTCACACATTTTTAATGATGTACTGTGAAAACATTGTGCTGCCTGATCCTATTCCTTTAGCACTTGTGCCTGGTTGACCATGAAACCATTTCAAAATACTTTTTTATGGAGCTTATGGCCAGAAGAGACCAATAGAAGACCAACACTGACCTTCTCTGTGTCACAGGTGGTTTTATCACAGTTAAGTTGATTTTTTTATTGAGTTCAGTGACCCAGGAGCAATGTAAGTATTTTGATCCCAAAAACCTAGATAGTTTCATACTAGTGATGAACAAAAAACCAGGAAGAGTATCTCTGGTCCTAAAGGTCCACTGCTAGATAGGAACTGGCAGGTGAAATTATTTACTCCAGCAAAATATATCTGTGCCCAGGTAGGGAGAAGTTGTGCAGGAGGTAGAGACACTCCATCATCTAACAGAGGTCATGGGCAATCTCAGAGGTACCAGATGAGTGGAGATTTGCTAATGGGATGCCCATCTGTAAGAAAGGTTGTAAGGAAGATGTGGGAAACTACAGGCCTGTTAGCCTGACTGGTGCCAGGGAAGATTATGGAGCAATCACATAGCAAATATGTGACAGCCAGAGGATCTGCGGGCATACTGTGTTCAGTTTTGGGTCCCTCACAACAAGAAAGACATCAAGGCCCTGGAATGTGTCCAAAGAAGGGCAACAAAGCTGGTGAAGGGTCTGGAAGTCTTATGAGGAGCGGCTGAGGGAAGAGGAGGAGAAGAGGAGGCTCTGGGGAGACCTTATTGCTCTCTACAACTACCTGAAAGGAGGTTGAGGTTGTGGTGAGGGGGTCTGCCTCTTCTCGCAGGTAAGTAGCAATAGGACAAGAGAGAATGGCTGCAAGTTGCACCAGGGGAGGTTCAGGTTAGAAATTAGGAGAAATTTCCTCCCATAAAGAGTGGTTCGACATTGGAACGGGTTGACCTGGGAGGTTGTGGAGTCACCATCCCTCAGGGTTTTCAAGGAAAGATCAGATGAGGCACTTGGGGACATGGTTTAGTTAGTAATGCAGGTGGTAGGGGAAAGGTTGAACTAGATGATCTTCGAGGTCTTTTCCAACCTTAATGATTCTGTGATTCTATGACACTCTTCCAAAACCATTGACCAGAAGAAAACTATTTTCCGGTCTCAAGCTCCACTAAGATCTGCAGCCATTGACAAAATTATTTTTAAGGTCAACCTCAACATTAGCTAAGTTTATAATAAACTCCTAAACATAGTCCCTAGCAGTATTCTTCCTGGACCCTGGGGGCTCCCCCTCAGTGCATGCCCTCGCAGGGTGGATCCAACAGCATCTCATTTCCTGCAGTTCTGAGGCACAACCTGCTTGGGCCAGCTCAACAGCCTCCTAGTTTTGCCCTTCAGGCTGTTTTGTATCCTTTCCTCTACTGTTGAGCAGAAAAGATCAGTGTGAAAGTGTATCAGTTTTAAGTAGCATGGTGCTGGTGACAGGGGCTGCAGGGCAGTTTCTATGAGGAGAGGCCTGGGCTGCCAGATGCAGGCAGTTCCAGCCAGCTCACAACCACCCACTGCAGGGTAAGTCTGAGCCCCACAGTCAAAACACTGTGCTTGGCAGAGGAGAGTGAGGAAACATGAGAGAAACAGCCTTGCAGACACTAAGGTCAATGGAGAATGATGGGGAGGAGGTTGTCCAGGTGCAGGAACAGAGATTCCCCTTCAGCCCCTGGAGAAGGCCATAGTTACGGAGATTGTCCCCCTGAAGCCCATGGAGCTCCACAGTGGAGCATATATCCACACAGCAACCCAAGGAGGACCCCACACCCAGGGAGGTAAATGTGCCCTGACAAAGGCAGCCTGTAGAGACTCCACACAGGGTCAGTCTATTTCAAGGTTTTCCAAACCTTATTAGTAAGAAATTGTACCTTCTTCTTAGAGTAAACTTGTCAAAAGTCAGTTTTTAGACAACAGGCCCTGGAAGGTTTTGCAAACTAGACTGGAAAGATGTAAGACTTTTTTTCTACCTGCCAGTGACTAAATATAGTGACTGTCTCTTGATACTTTGATTAAATCTAAAAGACCCAACTTAAACCACTTAAGCTTCACAGCAGAAGAGTTTTTCTCCTCAGACTCTTGATTGCACTGTAGCCCTTTTCTGAACTCTGTAGTATTTCACATCCTTCTACAAGTCTGTTCATCAGGACAAAACTAGCAACATCTTACTAATGCTTTGTTTACAGGCAAGAATGGGGTGCTTCAACAGGTGTTTATTTTCTCTTTTTAAACTGTCCAGAAAATTCTATCAGTTGTATCTGACCCAGCATTATTGCATGGAGTCATTTATCTAAAATATAAACATTTGGTACCCCAGAGAGAGTCTCCAAACTCTTGCCTCTACCTGCCCTGCATATGTAATCCTCATGTGATACTTTGTGTTGTGTATCTCTGTTTGGAATGAGATGGGGAGAAAAGTAGAATTGTAAGAGGATGTTTTTTTCTTAATTTCTTTTGCCGAGCTGCATGAACATCTGCTACTATCCTGGAATGAGTCATAACTTTACAAGCATAATTCTATAGAACATAGTGTAACTTTATTCACAAAATTCAAGTGGGTACATGATTCCTCTGTAAACTTTTGGAGTTATTTTTATTATATAGAAATGCCCATTTGCCTCAATTTGCACAGCATCTTTTCCCTACTAAGGTGATCCTAGCAGTGTGGCAAAGTAAGGGAAGGCACCTTTTATAGAAAAATGAGCTAAGCAGGGCTTCCACCTTGCTCTTGGGGTGCACCAAGCACAGGGAGCTGAAGCTGGGTCTGAGTGGCACTTAGCCCCACGTGCTACCACTGTATCCGCAGGTGATGCGTGACTCACTCTCACAAGACTAGCAAGTGGCTGCCAGAATTAGCATCCTGCCTGCAGTTATGAAAAGAGCTAGGCCCTCTTGACTGTGGTAGTTTATATCACATCTTGGGATCCCTTGTGAAGTAGTATTTTAATTTGCCTCAGAAAATTACCCATCAACAATGTCTGTTTTTTTCAAAAAAAAGGTACTCCTTAGCAGAGTTTGTGGTTCCTCTCAAACTTCTAATAATGTAGATTTCCTGCACACAAATGAACTGAAATTCATACAAATCAGGGATGGTTCAGGCTGAGTTTACAAGAAGTACAGATACTGAAAGAGCTGGATTTGCCTTATTTTGTTTTTACTCCTGTTGACTTGTAGAACCTAAAACTCATGTTATAAAGAATAGCCAGATCCCAATTCCATCAAAAAAAAGCCAGGCTTCTACTAACAGGAAACATTGACCTTCATCTCAGCTGATTTTGATTTTTAGAGTATTATTTGCTATATTACAGGAAAGAGCACTCTGGCTTTACAAGTAGGTACTTTATGAATTTATTCAAGTGAGAAATATCATGGCATGATTTTATCAAGATGATAAAAAGAAATATGTTTACCTTACTCTGATGTAATTTTCAGTTTACTTTAAAGCACCGTAACAGCTAAATGCACCAACAAAACTATTTGTGCTTCACTTCTGTTTCACTCAGAAACTGATTTTAGTATAATTTACAGGAAAGGACTTTCTAAGCAATTTCATAATGTACACCGTGAAGACTCCTGATCATAGTATGTTTCTATGAAATCACCTGTGTAAGTGTTGACTTTGAGCACAACAGTTTCTAAAAACAGCCAAAACAACATTTGAGCAGAAATTGATGCCTCTGTAGCCATTTAGAAACATGGCAGTTCACCTGCACAATGCACTCCATGCTAATACAAAATCCTACTGGATTTTCATGTATAAACTACTATTTTGGCTAGTTATTTCCATGGTTGAGTATAGTTGCAGGTGCAAACAGAAACAAGCAGAGTCTAAAGTAACATGGAATATTCCTTATGTTTAAACTCTTAGACTTTCCAGTTAGGAGAGCTCACGGTCCAACTATATCCTGACTCATGGGTTGACCAAAATATATCAGAATTTGTCAGGAGAAAATAAAGAAAGAGAAAGAAGGAAAAGAGAAGTCATGCCATAATTAATGTTTTGTATCACAATTAATAAGCAAAATTGATCATTTCTACTTTCTGAAGCCAAGTGTTTTATATCTAGCTCTTGATTAGTTTGCATGTTTTTAATAATTACATGTTTGGATTGGAAGAATCTTACAGCACATGTCAACTTTTCCCTTTTGCATTAGCAAATTTTTAATGCTTTAGTGATACTGCCAAGAAAGTATGACAAAAAGTATTATAAGGTAACCTGAAATGGCCCAGTTCATTAGCCATTCTGGATGTGAAATATTCTTTTCCACGGGCAACCTCTAACAACATAGACACAGAGTGTATGGAAAGATGTGGAAATATCAATTAGAAATACACTAAACAGATCTCAGAATTTCTAATAAAATACAGTATTTGTTCCGCTGGCAGAGACTATAGTTTCTGGTCCAAATTACTTTAATGGCATTCAATAAAAAGAGTTTCACAAAGTCAGGTGTGAAATAAGAGTGACCAACCTAGGTCTATGTAGAAATAATAGTATTTATTCTCCTTCCTTAAAGTCTTTGCAAATACATGGTAATCTCTAAAAGGGAAAGAAAGTTGGCCACACTTTAAAACATTTCAGGCCAGCTTTGTAATATGGTCATGCCTCAAAAAGCAAGTTAAAAAATGAAACTATTTACTTTAGCATCCATAAACTCAACAAAGCTTTTATCTATTCACAGCAGTGCAGTAAAGAAAAGGTTTTATTTTTTTGAAAGCTTTATGCCCTAGCCATGACAAGATGATTCAAAGCCATGGCTCATAAGGAAAAACTGTGTTATCTAAGGTCATTTTCTACTATGTCCATCTAAGAAAGCATGTAAGTAGAACTAAGAGATGAAACCTTTCCTGAGATATAATTGAGGTTTTGTGGAATAATTTTTTTTCAAGATTTTTTACTCTTTTCATTGAAGAAAAAAAAAAAAAGCAAGAAAAGATGCAAAAAATATTTAATTTCAAAGTCTTCCACAATAAATCTGGATCTGGGAAGTTTTGAGTGAGACCATTACTTAATGGAAATCAGCTTCACTCATATCTTACAGTGGTTCTGTGATGATTTTTACCAAGTATAGATTTCACCGATAAAGGTATCCAACACCTTTTAGTCTTGTGTAAAGCATAGTCATGTCAGTGGCATATTTAATTGCAAATAAATCTACTACTAATTACCCCACATGGAGAGTCAGAGACACAGTTTTATTTAGCCCAGTTGGACGTTGATTATTACACACATAGACTTAAATTGCTAGTCTTGGCTTTCTCCAGGGGAGAATCCTTTCCCCGTATCAGATTTCCCAGCAAGTGGTCAGCAGGGTGCTTGAGATTGATCCTCTTCCTCACAAAGAAGGAGGTTGTTTCTGGCAAAGCCTTCTCTGTGAGCACTCCAAGACTTGGAGCTTACTTCTTCCCTCAGTCCAAAATAGCCTGAATTTGGGGACATTCCAGGGCTGCCACAAAAAAACATCTGTTTGGGGGGTGGTTGGAAAAGGCTGAAGATATCTCTGTTATAACAGGGCCGGAGCAGAAATAAGCTTTTGTGAGTAGCAAATTAACTGATGCCTTGTTTCACTGGTCCACTAGTTATCAAATGTGCATTGTATTGCTAATGCTATTTTTAGATTTTTACATCTTTGAAAGAGGACTTGTCAGCTATTCTGAAAATTAAAAGTGCAGTAATTAGCCGTGGAAACATGTGGATATGAAATGAGAAAGTCATACCTTGCATACTGCCCATGATTTCTCTGACTTTTAATGCATGGAAAGGGTGCTTGAAAACTTTTAAAACATTGTCAAAAAAAAATATTAAAAAACCTACTGGACGCTGCATCGAATGGTATTGTTTCATTTTCCTTCGTGGCATTATTATCACTGTATCTGTCTGGACACTTAAGTTACCACCCTAATGCTGCATTCAGATGTGCGAAGGTTAATTTTTTTGTGTTATTATTAAACATAATAGTGGTCTTAATTAATAAAGGTTTTTTAATACAGTATTTCTAAATCTGGAAGATGCTCTGAATGTTTTTTTGCTACAACAGCTACAACACAGTGAAAAAAACCCAGATAATCCAAATTCTTTATTTTGGAATTGGCATCCCAAGCTTATCATCAATATAAGTACCCTTGTAGAGCATCTCTACAGACATCTATATAATAAACATTGTACTCAACAATACGATCATCAACCAGATTCTGTACACTTTGTTTCTTAGTAGGACAAGGGGAAATGGCCTCAAGTTGTTCCAGGGGAAGTTTAGATTGAGTATTAGGAAAAAATTCTTCACTGAAAGTGTTATAAATCATTGGAACAGGCTGCCTGGGGGGTTGGTGAGAGGCACTATACCTAGAAGCATTTAGGAGACGCATAGCTGTGGTGCTGAGGGACATGGTTCAGTGGTTGGACTGGCAGTGCTGGGTTAAAGGTTGGATATGATGATCTTAATGGTCTTTTCCAATCAAAAAAAAAATCTGTTATTCTATGAGTCTGTGATTAACAGAGCATTTTTTTAAATTATTTTATAAATCTGATTTAAAAATCTCCATACTGTGTTTGTCTACTCTGTTGCATAAATGCAGGTATTGAGTCCTGTATGAAAATAATGTCATAAGGAATCCCACCGAGCTTCCAGATGCTTCTTCAGAAAAGGATTTCCTTTTGGTCACATTCTAAGCCTTTGCAGATACCTCAAATATCATCAGACACCTAAAATACTACTAGATGTGTAAGGTATGATGAGGCACCCGAATTCCTGCCTCTGACAGCTGTTCAGCTGCAAGTCTTTTGACAGTCCACTCGGAGAACCAAGTTAGTGATTTTAAGGGAGTTTAGGCACGTGCCACGAGCTGTGCTTAGGTGTCTTGACCTGGAGCTGAATCTTACATTTGAAAAAATCCCAACTGAGTAGATACCATTGAGGTTTTTTCCAGGCCATTCCTATTCCATACCACTATAAATTGATTGGGGGAAAAAACACACACACACACAAAAAAACCCCCAACAAAACACAGAAAACCTGTAACTAGCAAAAAAAAAAAAGCACTGTATATCTCTTACCAAGAGGTGTATGGAATTCAAGGAACACATTTACTTTTATTTAATGTTGAGTATCTCTTTTATTGCAGAAACATGGGTTTTAATCTCCAAAACTGTCTGTGTTTCATTATAATTTCTACGATTTTGTCATCAGAAGTGGAATTTGACTACACCATGCCTAGAGTATGCCTAGTATGCCTAGAGATTTTGAGGCCGTATTTCTAAATGTACACTGCTGACACAAGCTGTGAACAGAACAGGACATGTTTTCCTTATGCTGCTCTTCATACACTTCCCCACTGTAGCAAAATCATAACAGTCAGCAATGTCCTTCATGCACTGGTGTATGTCCAGCCAGAGTACAACTGTCAGCAAATACTAGCATCAGAAGACCAGTGGATTAAAAATTTTGCCGTGACTGGAAAAAGGATTGGGATTGACTGTTGTTACACAAAAGCAATGATTGGACGATAATAAAACCTGATATTCCTTCTCAATTGAAGACTCTGACATAAGATAACCTTCATGAAATGACTGAATCCTATTCACAAACACATCCAAACAACTAAATTTGCAAATAAATTACGAAGGATGGTCATAGAAGAGAGAATAAAAATTATTTGAGTCAGATAAACTATAGGTAAGTATAGTTCTTCATTCTCTTCTCTCCAGTTCTCTTGAGTATGCCTCGTTGGAAAAATTGCATCAATTCTACAGTGAGAATGCTTCAAACTGGGCTGACTTTTCTAAAGGATCTTTTCAGCAGGTTGTTTAAAAAGTCTGGTGAACATTATTCCAGTCATCAACTGTTGAGAGAAGCAAGATATCATGGTGACTGTCAAATCATGTGCTACCACTTTTCTGATTGCAATGGTGAATGATATTTGCATTCTTGAATTTCCGAAGAGTTCTGTCCTCCTCTTTGAAAGTCGTCAGATATACGCACCTTCTAAGTCAAGACTCATGTTTTCACATTCCAGGAGGCAGGGCATGGGCACGTACTGCCATATCCAGTGACACTGGTTTGACAGCTCGACGAGTTTCTGTTACATTTATTAGGAAATAATTGAACAAATCATGGTACAAGAGAAGAAAAATGGAGCTTGCATCTGCCCCATCGCCTCACCATGTGCTTCCAAATAGAAAATACACTGAAAGATGTAGTCATTTTGGAAAAGTGTGTTTCAGTGTGTATACAGTACAAATGAGAGCTAAGCTGGAATGAGAGTTAAACAGCTCACATCATAATTCTAGGAAGAAACTGGTTGACTCAGCCTCCTTGAAACTAGGAGAAAAGTTGATATTTATTATTAATTCTGACACTAGTATTGTAGATGACTCAGGTGCACCCATGATTACATTTTCATACCTCAGTACTAATTTTGGGAGCTTTACATTTATGCCCAACTGTGTGTGTTTGGTTTAGTTTTCCATAGTACCATCTATCTACAATCCTTACGGAAGTTATTGAGACAGTGGGTGCTCAGCAACTATGAAAATCATATTCAAAATGTTTATGTTTGGAAGGTAAAGAAAGCACTGAAGTTGTTCTCTCTAATATAAAATGTGCATCTTAAATGTTCTTCTTTGATTCGATTTGCAAATGAGGAAGATGGGTAGCAATCATGATGAGGGAGCTATAAGCATTTAGGCAGCAGATAGCAGTCATGAAGCACTCATTTAGCATGGAGGAATCCTCATACCACAGTGTCATAAAACAGTCAATATATAACAGTTTACCTAAAGTACTTAGGAAGAGAAAAAGACACCATGGTAGCATTAAATATCAGAGTTTACCCAGGTATAATTCTACAGTGAAAGATGAATCTGTGAGGGATTAGTGGAATGAACAGCTTTCATCAGAGTGGAGCAGATGTATATTACAACATAGATTTTAAACAGGACCTGTAATAATGCCATTCAAAAAATCTGCTAAGGGAAAAGATGGATTTGCTAGGTTTTCTCTACCCTAAAGAACCCAATGGGTAGTTTCATGCTTTCCCAAGCTTTATTATTCATTAGCCAGCTAATTCTTTCCTAAATTCAACAGAATCATAGCATCATAGAATCATAGAATCATAGGGGTTGGAAGGGACCTCGAGAGATCATCAGGTCCAACCCCCCTGCCAAAGCAGGCTCCCTAGCTCATATTGCACTGATAGGAATCCAGACAGGTCTTGAATATCTCCAGAGAAGGAGACTCCACCACCTCCCTGGGCAGCCTGTCCCAGGTCTCTGTCACACTCACTGTGTAAAAGTTCCTCCGCATGTTGGTGCGGAACTTCCTGTGCTCCAGTTTACAGACATTGCCCCTTGTCCTGTCTCCACAGATGACTGAAAAGGGGTTGGCCAATTCCCCCTGCATCCCATACTTAAGATATTTATAAACATTAATTAGGTCCCCCCTCAGTCTTCTTTTCTCCAGGCTGAACAGCCCCAGCTCACTCAGCCTTTCCGCATACGGGAGCTGTTCCAGGCCCTTAATCATCTTTGTAGCCCTTCTCTGGACTCTCTCCAGGAGATCCCTGTCTTTTTTATACCAGGGAGTCCAGAACTGGACACAATACTCCAGGTGGGGCCTGACCAGGTCAGAGTAGAGGGGGAGGATCACCTCCTTCGACCTGCTGGCCACACTCCTCCTGATGCATCCCAGGATCCCATTGGCCCTCTTAGCCACCAGGGCACACTGCTGGCTCATAGCCAACCTGTCATCAACCAGGACCCCCAGGTCCTTCTCCACAGAGCTCTTCTCCAGCAGGTCATCCCCCAGCCTGTACTGATACAGATGGTTATTCCTCCCCAGGTGCAAGACTTTACACTTGCTTTTATTAAACCTCATCTGGTTTCTCCCTGCCCAGCTTTCCAGCCTGTCCAGGTCTTGCTGAATGGCAGCACAGGGTTCCTGCAGCACTCTGGAGGACTAGGACCTACCCCAAGCATTATATATCCTCTGTACACACTTGGAGACAAGGAAGTTGTTTTTGTTGTGGCTGTGCCTGTTGTGTGCCTACTTACTCTGTGGTACACGGTGTTCCTGCTCCATGACTGTTTCTGCACAGACACCCTTCTTTGTTGCTGTCACACCTCCCTGCCACAAACAGGCTTTGGAGGCACCGAGGATATTCTGCCCCTGCAAACCCTGCATGTAATGCCAGGTCAAGGAAACCTAAGGGGCATTCAGACTGATCTCATGGACACAGAAATCAAATTCATTCCCAGTTTTCAAATAGTTTCTTTTTACCCCTTTACTCCTTCCCAAATGAATTGCAACTTATGTCTCCTAGCCAGTTGTCTCTGGCTTCCTGACATGTCTTTAACAGACTAGTGCAGCTGGGGCTGCCTGTATTTTGGAATACATGAGTCTGTCACTTCTTTCACATCATTGGCTCCAGTGTATGGCCTCTGCTAAACCTAAGATCTGAAATATTGTAGGTTCCTGAGTGAATTAAGTGGGGCAAAAGGAAAACAGACTAGTCTCAAGTACACAACCAAAGAAGTCCAGTGGTAGTCTCCAGCCCATGGTCACATAACAGGAGGATGACAGGAAAACATCACCCCAAGTGCACTTTCCCCGGGTATAGGATTTAGCAGAAGCAAAGCCCATCAATTCCTCACAGTTACCAAGATGAGAAGTAAGAGGTCAAATTCTAACTTATGGAGAAAAGGTGGTGGGGGATGCAGGGCTGATCCTACTTGATCTTTAACTTTAAAACCATGTGTGGGTTAGTACAAAAAAACCCACTTTCCTCAGATGCTAAAAAATTCAGAATGCTTTAGGAGCCTACATCAATTTTTGCTAATTTCTATACAAAGGTGATTTTAAAATGCAGTTCTACATAAAACATCATTTTGAGAGGCTGTTAATCTTTAGGGATAAATGCTTGAACAGGTACCTCATGAGTGAAATATATATTTTCCCATATTGAAATTGCAACAGAATTACTGAACTCCTCAGCAGCTGGATCAGGACACAACGAGTACTGTGTCTATGTTGAAAAATATTTATATAAAATCCCTTTACCTCTTCAACTGGAAGCTGAGCAAATAATACCAGAGATTTCCTACTGACATTTTTAAAGATTGGTTTAATTAGCTTTAGTTATGTTCATGCTCCTTTTGGACTTACTTTCTGTGAATATGCAAGTGATTGTATTTCATGTTCATGGAAAGTGGAGTTAAAAGTTACATTCATAAGTAATTTAAAAAATGAAATTTAAACCTAAAAATGCATTGAGATTGGAAGTCTATGCATGCTCATCTAATCAGAGAACAAGACAAGTACCATATGTCTTATCAGAACTGTCATGTAATCTAAGCATCATCACTTCAGTTGGCAAAGTGGTGGTCTATCAATAGAGTAACATATTAAAGGATTGTTAAAGAATAGACTTGAATCACAGATAATTTAGATATAAACAGATCTGTTCACAGTTGTTCTCTGAATGTAAACCAGAGCTAAAGTCTTTAGAAACAGGTAAGAATTATTCATTCACTTCTGAGTATGGAGTAGGTCTATTAAAACCCACCTAATCTTCCCTGTGTGATGTAAGTATCCAGGAACACTGAGATAAATGTCAGCTAGATGGTATCGCTCCTAAATTTAGCTGAAATAGAAGCTTGATAGAAAAACTTGTTTAAAATATCTTATTTTTAATAATAAACAAAACCTTAAATCTAGATTGACGTCTGAAATTTAAGAGGGGAATTTCTGCAAATCTGAAGAGTAGTTCAGCACCATAGTCATTTCTATTTGGCGTCAGACCAGGTCTTGTTTCTACTATTTTTTAAATCACAGAAAAAACCACAGGCAACTGGACCTCTTCTAGGAAAAAACTGGATAAGAAGCAAAAAGACTTTAATATTCTTCCATCATTTAGTCCCAAAAAGAACATTATTTTGATTTCTGTTCGCCTCATTTTCACTGTGCAATGGTTATAGTACTTAGAAAGAAAAAAGGAAATATGTGTTTTTACTACTCAGATATAGTATTACCCTAAATATTCAATATATTTTAACTATTGGAACTATTGGGAAAAAGTAGAAAATGATTGTTTCAAAGAGGGTGAGATTGGGAAGAATCCTTCATTAAACCAGTGGCAAAGGAAAATTGTGAGACAATTAAGACTTGAAATATAGTTAATGGTGACATACTTGTCATTATATCTCAAAATATTTTTCACAGTATCATCTTCCCACATCCCAAATGCTGCTTTCAATACAAAATGTCCTAACACTCTTTTTGCTACTGATTATGGTCATTGTAGTTTTCAGATTTGTTAAATTAACAAAATACCTTCTATGAGTCTGAAAGACTGAATAAACTGGACTCAATCTGGAAACGAGAGAGCTGGGGAGGTGGGAGGCAGTAGAAGTGGCTTGGGCGGGGTGGATAGTTCATTCTTTCTCGCAATACAAGAAAAGGTTCAGGATAGAAAAGAAGTAAAATTCAAAGAAAACAAAGTCTGACACCAGCCACCTGGCCATCAGAATTCCTTGCCAAAGGCTGCTGTGGGTGCAAAGTTTATGGATAGCTAAGGACTGGCTGGATAAACAGATGGAAAAGACTTTCTCTGATGGTCACCGAATACCCAAAAACCGCATATAACTCAGGAAATTCCCTGAACTGTAAATAGCTGAAGTCTAGGAGAGGACTATTCTGCACTGTATTACTCTCTCCTTACACATCTGGAGTCTACTGCTGGAGATATATACTGGCTACATGTACAGTTACTGACATAGTATGGGCCTGCTTTTTTTTTTTCATACAGGTCTGTGAATAACAGTATGTCTATTAATAATGAGTGGCTTTAGTCATTTTCTTCACAGCAATTTTTTTAGTCAGTGCAGTTTTAAAAAAATCTAGTTTTCAAGGTAGTTATTTGGGTCTGAAATTTAAAATTTGTCATGATCTGCAGAATTGGGCTCCTGGAAATGTAAGATTTGCTGTATTTTGTTTTTTGAATGCGTGAATGAATTATTTGATATTAACTACTTCTTTAAATCTAACCAGTACACAGAACAAATTTTACAAGATTAAGCAGAATAATTCTGTACTCTAAGCACATTCTGATGCTCAGTTTGGTAAAGGAGTTATTTCCATTGATCCTTGGAAACACTTCCTACAGAAGTTTTAATCCATACTACTTAGTGAAAATCATAAATGAACTGTTTGATATTTGAAGCTGAAAAAGTGACCTCCAAATAATCTCCAGTATTCGTAACACCTGAACTATTAACTGCAGTGATGAACACCAAATACAAATGGATGAAAATAATACTTTAAATTTTTGAAAGTCCAATATGAGAGACGTCAGGCCCAAATATCGGTTTCTAACTTTCCATTAATTATCAGTGTTGGGCCACTGGGCCCAGTCACATATGAAGGCCTGTAATGAGGAATGCTCCTTTCAGCCTCTCTCAAGCTGCTCCTATCCACACTGACTCATTAACATCAAATGCTGCTGACATCTGTCTGCCTGGCATTTCCATTGCTGGTCCTAAACCACACTGAAATACAGTTGCTTTGTTTTGCTTTCTGACTATTAAGGTCTCACTGAGACTATGGACCTGATTAAACTGTCAAGAAATGTCAAGTTGACATGATTATAAATAGCCTCAGACAAATGATGTAAACACTGAAGGCTATTTAGCTCCATTCTCAAAATAGCAATATTCCCTTGTGTAAATCAGAGCTAAATTTGTCAAGTGGTCAGATGCCTTCTTACCAAATCATGCCTTCCTTTACTTGCATTGCAAATGCAAAGGCTGCTCATGACTATACGTCTGCCACAGCACAACTCACATAACCTTGATGCCTTGCACTCCAGGTTTGTATTGGTACCAGGGCAGGCTGAGATGGAGTTAACTTTCCCCATAGCAGCCATCATACTGCTGTGCTGTGTGTCAGTAGCCAGCAAGGCACTGGTAACACACCAGTGTTTTGGTTACTACTGAGCAGAGCTGGCACAGCATCAAGGTTGTTTCTACAACATTGCCCCTCACCAGCAGGCTGGGGGTGGGCAAGATCTTACGGGGGGACACAGCCAGGACAGCTGACCCAAACTGACCAAAAGGATATTCCATATCTGCTCAGCAATAAAAGCTAAGAGAAAGTAAGAGGGAGGGAGAACACTCATTATGACAATGCTTGTCTTCCAGAGCAACCGCTACACATACTAAACCCCTCTTCCTGGGAAGTAGCTTGGCATCACCTGCTGATAGGAAGTAGAAAATAAATCTTCTGTTCTCCTTTGCTTTCCCATCTGGCTTTTGCTTTTGTTTCATTAAACTGCCTTTATCTTGACCCACGAGGTGGGTTTTTTTCCACATCTTATTTTCCCCCCTCTCTGTCCTGGTGAGGACAGGAGTGACAGAGTAGCTTGGTAGGCACCTGGCTTCCAGACAAAGTCAACCCATCACAGTACTGTAGTTTCTACAGCTTAGAATTAGTTGTCATATACTTTTGGAAAGAACTGATCATTTCTCTGCTGTTAGGTGAGTGAATGCATGCATTATACAATAATGATCTCTCTTTTCCAGCTACATAGGTCTACATGACCCAGATTGGTTCTACATGTATTAGAAACTGTGTTATAGTTACTGAGATTGCATCATTACTACACACTTCTTGCATCTCCAAATAATAGATAATATAAATATATAATGCATAATACAAATAATTTGTATAATAAAAAATACATGCAATTTAATTTATAGTATATAATGGAATGTCATATACTTTCCACGGGTGATGAGTGGATCAATTAGATAGATAGATAGATAGATAGAGAGAGATAGATAGATAGATAGATAGATAGATAGATAGATAGATAGATAATCTGTAGTCTTTTGGATTTGACAATTACAAAGAAAATTTTTGGTTTTAAAAAAGTGTGCAAAAGCAGGACTTGGACAGTATTTAGTGACTCGAATCCCAAACCACTATCCGAAAAACTTCTGTAAGCCAGTAATTCTACTAACTATCCCAACCCTTTAGATGCATACACTTGACAGCTGTCCTTCCCTTTGACAGTGAGTACTTAGCTCATACCTATAATCTGATCTGCCTATGTGTGAGCAGTTTAACACTTACCTCCTTAGCCAATCAGCATTCAAAGACAAGGCATCCTTTTCATCAGTGTGGCCTCATCTGACAGGATCAAGCCTCCAAAATTCAATGAAGAACTTTTCTTCATTTTGTAGTAGAGCTTCTGGAGGAGGAAGTTGGAAGATATGAAAGACCTTTTACATTTAGCACTTAGTAATTACTCATACAGGAAAACCAGAAAATACCTTTCACTGATGATGGGATTCAGGTTCTCCATTTTCTTGTGCCTTAAACCATGGTTTGATGGGCAGAGCACCATCAGGATTGTTCCTGGAAAAGCTGATGCACTCTAAAGACCAGATGTTATATGAACAGAGAGAACAACTGTTTAAATCAGTGGTTACAACTGTTGTTTTGAAAAGGCATGTGGGTTTCTGGACTCTGTTTCCACTGCACTTTTAGCCTTATAATTCAAATCTACCTAAAATACATTAAAAGTTTTATATTCTAAAGTCAGGATCTAGATTACTTTTCCAGCCTTAATGGCCCATGCTGTATTTTGTCTTTTTAGCCTGAACAATCTTGAACTACCTTCTAAATAAACTTGAGGAAAAAAATCATAATTTCAGGAGAAAAAAGAGTGAATCCTTGCACATGTTGCTAGCAGTGATGCTGTTCTCTAAGGTTTGATGTGTCTGATATGTCTCTGCTTTCTGAGGATGCTAACTTCAGAGCACCTTTGGAAGAATGTCTCAGATGCACAGAACTTGAGTAAAGAGGGTCAGCATCGCTCTCCTTGATGAGTGTCCTGATGGCTCCTCCCATCTTCCTTTCTTTTCTATGCCCTCTTACCTCAGGAATCAAGTCCTTGCAGGGATGAGAGGGCCCTGCTCTGCCTGGGATGGTGGGCAATCCATTTCTTCAGCAGACTCCAGCCCCATATGCCCAGCAGTCACCAAAACCTCAGCAAGGTATTTGATCCAGATTTCACCATTTTAACAATACCAGTTTCACATCAGCTTCTTTCAGAAAGTTCTTTGCCCAAGGTGGAGATGTTTTAGATATTTCCAGCACTATGTTTTAAGTCATGCAGGAGAAGCTGGGTAGGGACTTCAGATGAGCCATATCAAAGAGATCATTCATATCCAGGGACTGGATATGAACTCCATGACTTAGAGTGGAGCAGTCAGGGAAATACGCCTGGGACCAGCTGAGCTGAACCGAGCTGTTTGAATTCACTGGGCAAAATATTTTGGTGAAGGACACTGAGATCAGATGAATCTGAGAGAAAAAAAAGCCTTGTTTTGCTCTTGAACTATTGTTGTGTGTTCATTGGAGTTGTTTGCAGAACTAAACCAGTGCTCACCTAATTGGACTGATTTTAGATTTTTATCAAATTTTGTTTCTGCACCTAAGAGGCTTGAAACAAAGCTTTTAACTTTGTTGAGTGGTTTACCTCATTGACTAAAGGCAGACACCTAGCCAAAACCTGAGGTCTGATACTAAGACTGAAGATATATTTTAATTTCAATCTAATCCCAAATGAGTAGGAACTCAGAGGAAATAAACCACCCCAACTGGAGCCTTCACAAAAGGTCTGAGCTGAGAAGCTAGGTACAGTCATAAACCCTACTGCCCAGAAATTGTCTTTCTCAGACCTGCTGGACCGTGACTGTTTAGCAGCTTGTCAACATAGCATATTGTGAGCAGGTACAATCTGGCTTTCACTTACACTGCAAGCATTTGGCTTTTGTTAGACCTGCAGTGAAACCATACCAGTAAGCCCTGATAAAGACGCAAGCCATCCTGCCCCTGCACCACAGCCTGATACCACTAGCGTCAAGGATGGCTTCTATCACACCAGCAGACCATACAGTTTAAGCTGCTTTTTCTGCAGTACATATCTGTAAACATATATTTCACTAAGAAAAATAATTCAGAAAGGTGTCTTCTCTTAAACACAACCCAAAGGCAAAAATTAATCGATCTCTTCCAATACTCAGCTTCTCAACATCTTCAAGTTGAAGTGACAAAGCATAACTGTATGAGCACACCTGCCTATTAATAACAGCAGAGTTTAGAAAAAACTACCATGGTATACTTTCAATAAACCATGAAGAGATATAAAATGAGAGGCCCATATTCCATGTCTGATCTTCACCAGTGAAAACTCATTAAAGGAATGATCTTGATTGAATTATAAGTGACATGGGAATAATAATAAAAAAATAAATCTTTTAACTGAATATCATATATAGGGTTTGCTAACTTATTGATCGATGTTTTTTCCCAATTTTCTACAGGAAGAGTAACTGGGAGATAATTGAATTAAAGCCTCCAGAGCCTGCTGTAAAACAAATGATTTTTTTTTTTAAATTATATACTATCTAAGGTATATCTAAATTTATTATCTAAGCATTTCAGTCTCTTATACCGAATCATCTTTGATATTCCTAAGCAAACAATTAAAAGTTTTGTATAATTACTAAAACAGTCATTGATGGAAATAAATCAATAGAATATCTGTGTTTTCACTCTCTTGAGGAGCCTAACTATAAAGGCTATGTTAAGATACCTCCAGACCACGTCTTTGGAAGGGCAACGTATTGTATTGAACTGACATCTAGGTCAAAGCTGAAAGAACTATTTTACAAATAAAACAGAAGAGTCACTTCAATCACTGAACATAGAAGCAGTGGGACTAACTGTCTGGGCTGCATGGGGAATTTAAGTGAAATCATGGTGTGTTACATCACAAATTGCAGTGTTAGGAAAGAGAAAGATGCCTACAAGATTTCAGTCCTTGTGGGCCACCTTGCTTATGTCTGCACTGGTGGGGCTGGGATGTAGTGTGGCTCATGCTGCACATGCTGCACCTGCTTGGGGGCAGGGGGGGAGGTGCTGCATATAGATCTAGGAAAAGAAATAGAGAAGCTTTTTTTCTCCCCAAAATACATTCAGCATGTACCAAGAAAATATCATCTTAAACCCTGTGAGAATTTAAATATCATAGAGGAAAAACATAGCATTATTTCTG
This sequence comes from Porphyrio hochstetteri, assembly GCA_020800305.1. Taxonomy (NCBI): domain Eukaryota; kingdom Metazoa; phylum Chordata; class Aves; order Gruiformes; family Rallidae; genus Porphyrio; species Porphyrio hochstetteri. Next base: position 89,256,724 of record CM036907.1, read on the forward strand.
CTTACCGTAACTGATCGCCACATTCAGCACTCTGAGTCAGATCCCCAGTTTGCATAAATCACAGAAAGTCAATGAGGCTGTATTAATTCACAGAAGCTTATTTTTTAACCCAGTGGTATTTCAGACCATGTAACTATGATTTAAAATAGAGCACAATCTGTAACAGATTCCTAAAAGAAAAAGGAGGCGAAGGAATACAGTGAATCAGAGTAAACTGAAATATGTTTAACCACATAACAACAGTAGCCAAAAGTAACACTTCATTATTGCACTTGGGGCTCCAGTTATTAAGTTTGCTCTTTTTCCTGTTTCTTTTATAAGTTTGCAATGATATGACAATAAAATCCTCTGGGAGAGTCAGACTTGCAGGGAACACAGGTCTTTCCACATGTCCCAGGCTAAATGCTACATATTTTGCTACAAAAACCCCAGCTGTAAAATTTAATCTGAGGGAGTTAGAGCTGAGACTTCTGAATTTTTTCCCTTTGTGTCTCTGTCAATAAAAATCCAGAATTATAAAAGTTCTTAATGCTTTGAAATACCTACAGCTGTGTGCAATTAGCCCATTTTATACTCTCTCCTGAGTTCCAATTTCTTGATATTCAAAAAATATGATTTTCACTGAGAAAGTTGGTTAAAATGCACGTGTATAATTATTTGAGTACCAAAATATGGATCAGGCCTATGGCCAGGAGGAGCTGACTCAATAAAAGTAGGGGGATTATTTACTTCCTGCAAAGCAGAAGTTGAGAGTTTTCCCTAATCCATATTGGCTGCTTGTGACTTTTTTATACTTTTGAATCACAAAATGAAATCATCAAAAATGTAGTTCAGCTAAAATATGTCTGGTTCACAGAAGAAACCTGTGGCTATTCAGTAAAATTTTCAATTAGCCTGGGGTAACTTTTATCTGTTACATTGAGCCAGTACAAAGCTCACACTGCAAGAAATGTAATAATTCCTTATTTTGAGGGTCTGAATTCATGAAGGTTAAATGGAATAGGGCACACTGTACTAAGCAAGAAATTGTATGAGGCCAAGGCCCAACAGGTAGCACTATGAAAGGTGAAGGTAAAGAAGGACTGATCTAATAAAAGAAACTTTAGAGCAGAGCAATAAAGGGAATGGTACCAAAGTGAGAGACCTCATGGTATTTATCCAAGAACTCAGAAAAAGACCTCGTATGTGGAACTGTTGAACTACTAACCACAGCATGTAACCTATAGCTTAAATTACCAGAAGGATCAAAGCACCAACAGTGACAAAAGTTCTTAAAATAAACTTCAGATATGATCCTGAAAACTATGAGCCAGCCTGGCAGCTAAGCTAGGTAAACTGGTTAAGTAAATAAATAGATAAATAAATGCAAAACCAAAACAAAAGTAATAGAAATATTGGATAAATACGACCTATTCAGGCTTAACATTTTGAAGATAAATAATACCTCATAGGACATATTTGAAGGATCCAAGAACATAACTCTGTTGGTAAAACAACTTGGATATTCATAAATCTATCTGTGAGGATCCTCCTGAAACTATTACAGAGGTGCCGCTGCCATTGGATAAGGGGTAAGGTGGATCTAAGATTAAAGAAGAAGGTGAAAATAATTTCACAGTGCAGGCAGATCTGCAGAGGTATCCTTGGGGACACTACTTGTGCGTACAGTGAAGCGCAAATACTGCTGGTGAGACACACTTAATTGGGGCAGTTAAACCTGAAGCATTTTCCAAAGGACTGCAAAGTATATATTAATATTGAGGATCTGGTTTATAGGTGGCAGGTGAAACGCATTGTTGATGTACATGGAGTCATGAACAAGGGGGAAGAGTCCTCTCAGGATACATATACATTGATGGAGTCTTATTTAACAGCTGCTAATGAGCAAAAGGATCTATGAGACACCATTGATAGTTTTCTCACCATGTTGGCTCAGCAGTGATCAGAGAAGTAGAAAGAAGAGCAGGATTATCAGGGAAGGAATGAAGAATAAAACAAATGACTCCAGTATTTCACTCTACGTATCCGTGGTCTGGCCACCCTCTGAGTAATGCATGCTGTTACCATCATCCAGTTTCAAAAGGAGTCTAATACAAAAGAAAGATAAGAAGAAAGGTGACAAAAACGATCCGAGGAATAAAACAGCTTCCATCCAAAGAGATGTAACATGGATTAGAACTCAGGCTGGAGAAGTAACAGCTGGGGTGGAGAGGGAGTGTGATGCTGTATAAAGTCACAAAGGGAATGAGGAGGAGTGACTGGAGAATGCAAATTCATTATTTCTAATGGTCGCATCTGGCCCAGTGATGGTTCACTGAAATTATTGTGTAGTAGGAGAAAAAGGGAATAAAAGGGGTGTAAAGAATAGTGGTAGGACTATTACTCAGTCTTGTCACAGATTTTATTCTCTTTCCCTGATGGAGCTAGGCTTTCAGGATAGATTGATCTTCAGTGTGATCCAGGCAGGCAGTCCTTATGGCCGTATGTTCAATGTGCTCAAGTAATTCAGAAAAAATAATGGGATATAACTGCAAAGAAGAGCATGTAAATCTGCATTCAAAAAAGACTGGAAAAAAACAGGTTAAATTCTGGTGCAGCTTTCATTTTTAAACAAAACCCTTTCCCCATCACAGAATTATTTATTCAACAGTACAGTTTGTTACATTGCTTTTTCCTATACTGTGCATGTGGATGTAATTTTCACCCTCAATGCATATCTAATGTAATTTTTTAATGAATATTATTGTGTGTTTGATTAGTAATACTTTATCATCTGTCTTAAGAATCGTGTCAAGATCATTAAAACACCAAAATGGAAAACTACAATTGGATTGTCTTGTTCCTTCTGTACTGAAAATGAAATATCCATTGCACAGCATAATAACTTTGATGAAATAAATTTACCATATTTTATATTCCCACAGTACTACTACTGCAATATTAAATTCTATTAGTTCAGTTAATGTCATGCATTCTTCAAACTGTAAATTATGGTCATGTTTTACATTTATATCACATTGTTCTCTGCCAAAACACTTTTCTAACATGAGCCAAAGCTACTCCTACCACTGAAAAGATTCACTATTTTACTATATGTCTTAAGAATAGTTAATGTTTAAAGTCAACATTTACAATAGCATGCCTAAAAGTAATTTTTGGATATTCCTGTGTGGTTTGAAGTGCCTCTGACTGAAAATGTTGGCCTCAGTCAGTAAGACCAAGGAGTTCCAAAGGAGTTAGTCTGAACTTTGAATATACATGAACAACAGGAATTCAGTTGTTTCAGTAGACACAACCACACACCTAGTGCTAGGATGCAGGGTCCCACTGACTACTTTGACATTTGGAAAATTACTCCCTTCACATTAAAGTGTGCTTTCAGACACAACCATTGGCAAATACAGTAACTCAGAAGTATCCCTGGGACTAGCTGTCATCCTCAACATATTTAAGCATGAGCTCTATTTTAATCACAGAAATAATCCCATTTATATAAAAGACAATGTATATATTTAATACTAGATGCATCTTACATGCTTCAATGATTTGGAACATCAGCAAGATAACAGCTCGATGGGACTATGTATGAATTAAGGTAAGAGGTTTGGACTTAAGACAGTAATTATATTAATTGCTGGATAAAAAATTAAACTGCTCTGTTTTACCTCCAAACTACATCATGCATTCCAACTAAAAACTGGAAGAGTGAGGAAAAGCATGATGGGGTGGCAGGCATGCATTACTTTCATAGACGTGTGAGCGGTGCTGCTCTTCCGTTAATTCCCACAAGGAGCCATATATCCTGACTCGTGGTTTTACCTGCAGTACGGTAACACAAATCTTAATGCAACTGAAACTGCAAGTGGAAAATGTTTTCCTCGTTTTCAAAATGAAGCCAAGTAATGTAGTCAGCATTTCTCTTGTCTAAATACCTCAGCAGGACTCCTGCTGTGGAACACTATCATCTGGTCACATAGTTCATTTTGACCACCGTCTCTTAATTAAATACTACTAATCAAGGCCAAAGCAAGTGATGGTAGAATTTATTCATTACCAGACAAAAGCTTATCGAGAGGTATTGTGCCTGATGGCATGTAATACATGAGCTTAGCTTTTCTTGGTTTTGTTTCCCTCTGTCATTTTCAGTATTAAAGAACAAAAAAAATCCACTAATTTGTTCTTTCTTCTTAGCACTTTCACTGCAGGGAAAGAAAAATTTCTGAGTAACTTTTCTAAGTCAACTTGCCTCAGAAAAGAAAGAAAGAAAAGGTCTTGGATCAATGAGGTTATAAATGTAAATTTAATCCATACTTAATGGCCCATGGATGGGGTTCACCAAGGTTCCCTGCCAGCAATTTTCTGCTGTTCCTTTGGAAAAAGAGTAATTAATGAAACAAGTTGAAGCTTGTTGTGTAATCCTCTCTTGAAAGTTGTATTCGTACATTTTTCAATAAGAATCAGCAGCTGATTAAAAATGTACCTGTCTGAATGCTTAGAACTGCTGGAACAGAACTTGCTGCTTAATATCACGATTATTAATACTGAATTAGTCTTTTTTTTCTGCTTTTTTTTTTGTTTGTTTCCCCCATCTCGTGGTAGAACATGATTTGCTTTCAGCAAAGACGTCCTTAGACGAACTAAAATTCGTTAGACAGCACATGTGTATCAGTGAAATCTGTTAAATGTGATTACAGCCAGAGAGCTTACATCTAGTTTGGATCGAAGTTTTCAGAGAATAGAAATCCCTCTCCTGGGAGACACAGACATTAATTATTTCAACCTGAGGAAACAACAGAAGCCAAAGACTAGCAGGTACGCTGGTTGAGATGTCACGGTAACTCAATACACACCCCTTACCTCTGCTGCCCAGGCATCTCACTTTCTGCTCCTGGGTTGCTCACATCCCCATGGGAAGTAGAGTCCCCATCACCTCCTTCGTTCCTGGGGAGGAGAAGAAACACCTGAAAAGGCAAGCAAATGCTGAGATAAAAGGTAAGATCTGTACTGCTGTTGCCCCCACTACTTGTTCTGCTGCCTGGCTGACCCAGGCCCTGCCATTCCCCACTGTCCTGACACAATTAAAAGAAAAGAGAAAGGCTTGCTTGCATTTTGTGAAAGAAAATTGGCATTACTACCCACAAGAGACAAGCCTAGTCCCTCAATTCAAAACAAACCTATCACCAACATCTCTGAGTAATTGTGCTGCTTTTGCCTGTGATAGAGTTAATTTTCTTCATAGCACCTAGTATGAGGCTACATTTTGGAACTGCACTGGAAACAGTGATGATAACACATGGATGGTGCAGTTCCTGCTGAGCAGTTCTTACACAGAGACAAGGCTTCTTACCCCACCCCACCAGCCAGTGGGCTGGGGGTGCACAATGAGCTGGGGAGGGACGCAACTGGGACAGCTGACTCCAACTAATGAGAAGGATATTCCAAATGGTATGATGTCATGCTCAGCATATAAAGCTGGGTGGAAGATTGGCAGGGGACTGTCTGGGCATCAGTCACTTGGTGGTGAGAAATTCTTTTTACTTTCATCACTTGGGTTTTATTTCTCTCTCTTTTTTATTTTCATTTTCATTAAAATTACTGTTATTACTGTTCATTATTATCATAATTATCATGATTATATTTTCTTTCAATTATTAAACTGTTCTTATCTCAACGAACAAGATTTCTCACTTTTACTTTTCCAGTTCTCTTCCCCTTATCCCACTGGAGGGGAGTGAGCAGGCAGCTGTGTGGGGCTTAGCTGCCAGCCTTGGGTTAAATGACAGTCATATCTTTAAGCCTTGGACTAGAAGAAGAATTTAATATATTCAGGATCTGAGTTCCTGTATGTTTGTAATCTAATATTGTAATTAAGCTACTCAGGAGCCAGAGAGCTGTGCTAGTGGTTCTACTGAGAGACTGGGCTAGATACATCTTGTTTGCTTCTTAAATGAAAGAAACGCAATGCCAGCAAAAAGAGGGATTATTTTAGTTAAGTTTTCCCTTCAACTTCACTGCCTTGAAAATCCCTAAAAGGAGAAGACTACCACTGGCAGAGCTATGACAGGAACATTTCAAAAGGACAGAAATGCCAGTCCAGACTGAGAATTAATATGTATGACTCAATTTGGCTTTTTTCCACCTTTGCTGGTGCTAGGAGGTACTTCCTTCCAGCACCAGCTGCCTTGTCAAAGGCTTCTGCAAGATTCTTCTCTCTGATCCATTCGGCTTCCTTCTTAGAAGGATTCTATACTGCTTTTCCACTGTGCACTGTTTTGTTTTACATGAAAGACCTGATGAGGGAAAAAAAAAATCAGAAACCCCTTCCAAACAGATTTTAGCTGCTGATGATCTGCAAAGGTTCATATATTCCAGGTCATCATTAAATCCTGTACTGAGAGTTTCTGGAAACTTGAAAAAGCCAAATACTCAGCAGGGATCTCTCCCCTCTGCCCCCATTTCTACTGCATCTACTCAGTCTGCACTAGTATTCATTCTCCTTCTCCTTCCCTTGACCTAAACATAAGTGCCATGGATACACAAACATCTCTGTCAGTGCTGTAATAAGCAGTAGCACAATATTGACAAGGAGAGATGCAGACTTGATTTAGGGCTCAGTTTTGCAGCTGCTCAAATTTGGAATTACCATTGCCTTCAACGGGAATTCTCAAAAGGGAGTGGCTGCAAATTCAGGCCCAAAGAAAGCAGTAGCACATTGACAGCTTTCCTGTCCAGCCAGCCTCTCCCTCCTCTGCGACCTGACCTGACCTGACTCAGGGGATCCAGGAAGAAAAAAAAATAAATGGTGTCTGGAAGGTGGGTTTAGCGGAGATGGAGGTTGTCAGCCATGTCCCTGTGCCACCAGCATCACCATGGTCTGTAAGGGCAGAACCAAAGGTTGAGGAGAGGCAGCTGGATGAAATAATCATGAAATAAACTTCCATTCCGACTCTGGCAAGCAGAAGTATGGCAAGTAGAAGTATGAGGCATTAGAAATTTAGTTCAGGTCCTTTTCCTCTCCATGACTCCAGTTATTTCTCCTGTTTGACACTTTGTGCAGATGTATTTTAGAGCCCAGTTTGGAGCAAATGTTTAGATTCTGGAATACACAAATTTGAAGGGGCATCAAATATAAGACTAACTAGCAAAAATGCTACAAATGCCCAATAGCATTCATACAGAGACACCCTCTTAAGTTTTTTATCTGCAAACAAGCAGTGTTCATTTCAAGTCTTGGACACATGGGAAGTCATATCAGGAAAAGTACTGGATTTCTGTTGTGTTTAGATATTGTTATGACCCCAGAACTGATATAGGTAATTTACAGGACTGTAGTAATTCACATCAGTCATTAGAAGGGTTATTGTGCACCATTTTTTGTTGAAAAAAATGAAAGTGTTGTAGGGTTTTTTTTTCCAAAATGGGAATAGAGCTCTGTCATGAAACTTAAGAATTGTATTTCAGATGTGCCAGGTTAAGGTGTGGTATGAACAGTGGTGCTAAGACTGGAATTGTTTCATGAGATCTGGTGTAAAATTTCAGCCCAGAGATGTGTTCTCTGCTTCCATAAAATTTAGAAGTTCCAGGCACCTGTAATTCTCAATGTTCATCCCTGTGCTGAAAGCTGCAACTTCATTACCACCAAGCACGCTCTCTCTAAGGTAGATCAAGACATCCTCAGATGTTTCAGTCTCCACTGTTTTCTTCTCTTTACTGTACCCCTTAGGAGAAAGAAAGTTAAAGAGTACTTACTATTCAAAAGCAGAAGGGGCTCTGTAAACCCAGCAATACTGTCTACTCTAGTCCACTCAATAAAGAGATTATCATTACTGCCAGTATGACCGCTGCTAAAACAACTCATTAGCACCACCCTGTGATAGGGGAGTTTGCATTTAGCGAGACTGTATATGGAATTAGGCTTCAAGTACCAGCAGAAGAGAATAAAATTCTTCCAGTGAAAAAATCCTGGGCTATTGAAGCAAGACAGGCATAATTATGATAAATTAAATACGTTATTAGAAAGTTTAGCAGAGCTAATCTCATTTTCTATCAGTCTGTGCTTTTTGCTAGCTGAGTTAGAGTACTTTTTTGACAAATATTTCTGTGATCAAATTTTAGGCTATCAACTGTGAATAAACCGTCTGTAATTTTTTTCGCATCCACCTGAACTGTGGCCACTCAGAATCCACAGAGCTTCACAGACTTATGTCTGCTGAGAATTGAGCAGATTGTTTAGTTTGAGTTTCCTGACAGATGGCCTAAAATCTCTTCTTTTAATAAATAAACTACTTCCATTTCTGCCCAGAACTAATTTGTTTTGCTCATGAACTAAATTTGATTTTCTGATTAGCTGATGCTTGCTCATAGAATTCATTTCACAAATATTCATACAAATATTTTTATGAAAGTTCTTCAAAAGCAATAATGTTTATATCAAAGAACAGTCAAAGTGAAGATTTCCTTAGAAGCTTTTCAACCAACCACAAGTAACATTCTTATTGTACACAAATTTCACTCAGCTGGAGTCTTTTCATGGGCTTCAGAGGAATTAAACTGGATTACATGAATCTGGTTCCAATGGTCACTGTAAAACCTCAAGAGAACACGCATGTTTTGCTTGAAGGCTTTTCTCTAAGTCTTTACTTCCTCAATCTCTAGATTTTTGATTCCCATGTAGGCACCTTAACTGCCAGTGCGTAGCAGCTCTGAGGCAGCTGTTGCTCCCTTGCATCGGACACTTCTATCCTTGGATATTAGAATCTGACTTTGCCCAGTTGCAGTCACTCTAGCAGAGCTGGTTCCTTCACCCCATCCACAGAGGAGGAAAAGTGAGGAGCTCCAAAGGAGGTGTCCACCATTGCCTCCCTGGTGGCCAGCTGCAGCCTCCCCGTGCTTTCTTTCCATGCAGCCCCCAGGCTTCCCATACCTCCTCTCCTGCTTGCCTGTTCACCTCAGCTCTGTGAAATGGCTCCAAGCTGGCTGTTCCTGCTCTACACGATGGCACATTCCTGCCATCACAGGCAGAAGCTCTGTACAAAGCAGGTGCCTGGAGACTCCATGCAGTTCCTGTAGGCAATGCCATGTCTGTCCCCAGGCACAGAGTTGTAGCCATAACCCCTCGGACACAGATAGTGGCCGGCACATTACTCTAAGTGCACGTGTCCCTTCCCTTGACAGCAGAGGAGCTGCACTGAACCCAGATTATAGTTTTTTTTCCTGCCTTTTGAGAACTGACTTCTCACCTAAAATAGTGATCAGTACTAGAGGTCATCCTGTGCCATAAGACAAGAATTTCTTCTGATCCAGCTGAATGATGCATGTCAACATGTTCTTAACAACTGCCTGCTTCCCAGGCACAAGTATGAAGAAAGGTGTAAAACTGAAAGGTGTTAATTAAAATAACAACGCGCTGTATTCTAGGGCTCAATATGTCTAATTGCACAAAGTGTGCAAGATGACACTCTTTTACTGTCACAACTTAATTATTTACATTTATTTAGACAGGCTAACTGTAATTAAATTATGTCTATTTCGAAATACACCTTTTTTCCTTAGCAGGCCTTAATTTGATTTAATGCAATGTTTTAATTTAAAACTGCTTTAATGTAATAGACAACAAGTTGGGATGACAACTAAGGGGCTAATGTGCAGATATGATTCATTTGCACATAAATCAGTTAATCTTTTTAAATGGAACTCCTTTAAATAATGTCTTTTTTTATCAGCCGTATTTCTGCTCTTTATACTCCTGTTGTTAAGGAACCAGCATTTTCCCAATGACGCACCAATACTGGCAGGAAGCACATCCTAAGTGTATTTTGTGACTCATTTCAATTTGCTCTGTAGTGCATTCACAGTTTGCTCATTACCATCAGCATTGGTGGCTAATGGATACTCAGTAGGAAGTCATTTTATTCATGAATGTTTCATGGAGCAACAGAAGTGAAGGCAAGGAAGGATTTCACTGGCGATGAAGTGGCTTGTGGATGGACGGCAGGCCATGACCCAGAGCTCACCAGGACCAGGCAGTGACTGAGCATCGCTGCCTCCTGCGTCAGAAGCCCCACCACAGCCAGCTTCTGCTGTAGCACATACGCTCCTCACCCCTCACATGCATACAGCTCATGTACGTTGACAGCAATGAAAGGGGAATGATCTCTAGGCTGAAAGAAAATGATATCTTTATACACTGATCCTTTCCATTGCTCACAAATGAGGTTTCTGAATGCCATGGTTGTTATAAACCTGAATACAGAACAGACTTGGCTGAGTAATTTTGCTGTACTTTGCTTGGCTCCTTTTTTTCTTAGCTTTTCCTCTTTCTTTCTTTCCTTCCCCTCTTTTTAAAAAGAAGACATAGGAAGAGTTACTGCTTTTTGTGCTACTCATTCCACACAGAAAACACTAACCATTTTTCACCCTGGTGTTCTGGCTCTGTTGGAGACAAAAAACAGGAAAAAAAATCATTCCCTTCCCACACACACACACACACAAATCTGAAACTGTAGCTCAATTTGTCAAAAAATTCCCATTATGTGAGTTTTGTGAAGTGGTCAGAGCAATCAGCTATGAAAGAGTCAGGTTTCTGACAGATAATATCCCTTGGAAAGCCTACTGAAGGCAAACATCTTCTCTCTGTGCCTGTCTTCAGTTGAGGTCGAGGGAACTTTTCAGTGGCAGCCACAGTCCGTTTGTATGAACTGGACTGGTGTTATGTGTATGATAATTTCCCTAACTCAAAACCCTTCACTGGGGCATTCCATTTACACAGACACATGTCTGTAGGCTTAGGCTCCTGGAGAATCATAGAGTCATAGGACCACTTAGGTTAGAAGACACCTTTAAAAGTCCAACCACAGCCTAACCCTGCCTAGCCCACCTCTAGACCATGTCCTCAAGCACAATATCTTAACACCTTTTAAATACCTCCAGGGATGGTGACTCCACCGCTTCCCTGGACAGCCTGTTCCAGTACTTGTCTACCCATTCAGTAAAGAAATTCTTCCTGATATCTAACCTAAATCTCACTGGTGTGATTTGAAACCATTTCCTCTTGTCTGATTGCTTGCTACCTGAGAGAAAAGACCTCTCTACACCCTCCTTCCAGGTAGTTGTAGAGAGTGATAAGGTCTCCCCTCAACCTCCTTCTCTCAAGACTAAAATCCCCAGTTCCCTCAGCTGCTCCTCATAGGACTTGTGCTTCAGACCTTTCACCAGCTTCATTGCCCTTCTCTGGACATGCTCCAGCATCTCAATGTCCTTGTAGTGACGAGCCCAAAACTGAACACAGTACTTGAGGTGTAGCCTCACCAGAGCTGAGTATAATGGAACAATCACTTCCCTACTCCTGCTGGTCCCACTATTCCTGATACAGGAGAGGATGCTGTTGGCCTTCTTGGCCACCTGTGCACATTGCCAGCTCATGTTCAGCCAGCTGTCAGCTAACATCCTCAGGTCCTTTTCCTCCAGTCAGCTCTCCAGTCACTCTGTCCCAAGCCTGTAACATTGCCTGGGGTTATTGTGACCAAAGTGCAGGACCCAGTACTTGATCTTGTTGAACCCCATAAAGTCTGGCTCTGCCCATCCAGTCAGCCTGTCCAGGTCCCTCTGCAGATCCTTCCTGCCTTCCAATTTGGTGTCATCTGCAAGCTTACTGAGGGTCCACTTGATCCCCTCATCCAGATCATTAATAAAGATGCATGTAATAAATGCAAAACACATATAAAAATTCTAGCAAAGGACATAAGAGGAAGCCTGAACACAAGAGGGGGAGAGATCTTAAGGCACGCTCAAGAAACCATTGAAGTCTCTGTCTATACACACCAGGAACTATACATAACTGGGTCAGTAAATTTTCAAGCATTCTCAAGAAAAGCAGAGGTTTACATTATAGTTATTATTGTTTATTGTGTCATACCAGGAACAATAACAAAGTCAGTACGCTCTTCAAGATGCACAGTGATCTGCATTATGCTCTCATAAGGTTTTCCTAGCCTCCAGTTGTTTCCTCAACTTTAAAAACAATGCTGTCACCTGGCAGTAAAAAGGAGAGCATTATACTCAGTAGTATGAGTTAAAAAAACCTTTAAAGTCCTCAGGCAGAAAATGGGCCAAGTGCACAAATTGTACATAGACAAGAATTCATGTCCTGAATACTCCATAGTTTAATAGGCACATTTAATATTGGTTCCAGAGCAGTTTCACAGTCACTTAAAAACAAGAAGCAGATGCTGAAACAAATGGGAAGAAATGCTGAAGTGCCACTGGCAGAGCCAAAATGCTCCGTATTCTCTTTGATTCATTCCTTACACACACACACACGTACAAAAGCATACTTTTGACCATATATTTAGGGTAATTAACCTGATGCAAAAGTGGAAGCACAGGAAAAATAGGGACATGAGAGCTCAAAGAATATTTAGCTAAACTAATATAATGACCTAATAAAAATTATGCTTAATTTCTTAAAAGCTAACAAAAAAAACTAAGTAATTATTAAAATGTTGGATGCTGCTGTGAAGTCATGGAAGACAAATGGCATCCCAGAGATCCCAAAGGAGACAGTCACTTCTCTTACAGGGAAAGGGGGAATGCAGGGTAATAAGTGGGAGTCAGTCCAGGCTGAGTAAGGGGAGACATACTGGAAAATCTTTGAAAGCCCAAAGAGAGAGACAAGATAATGAAATGGCCAACATAGATATCTCAAAAATAAGTTTTACCAACCTGTTCCTTCCTTGACAGGATAATTAGCCAGTATACCAGCTAGGATAAGCTATAACTCTACAGCAGTAAGTTCTAGACATCATCCCATGTGACATACAAATTTGGGGAGATACTGGCTAGATAAAATCACTGTGAAGGAGTACAACTTGTTATAAAACTAGCTCAAAGAACATGTGTCAGTAACAGATCAAGCAGTGTCCTAGAGAAGTCCATTATAAATACACTATTAAGCAATCTTTTCAGTTAGATACTGAACAGAAGTTGTTTATGCAATTAAACATATAAAATGTGCAGATCAAAGCAACCTGGCAGGGTCTTGTGTAGTTTTGTGGACAGGACTGGAATTCAAAGTGCACTTGACCATCTGGACAAAGCATATGCCCCCTGCAAGGTGGACAATGAAAGTGAATGAAAGAAACCTAAGGATGAAGGTTGAACACCTGTGTGTGTACAAAACAGGCAATAATGGCTACAAGGGAGGTTTACTTTTGATATCAAAGGGATCCGGGGTGGGGGGAAGAAAACAAACGTTTTACTGCTAAGATAGAAAGCAACCTGAGTTAGGCTGTCTTCAGAGGCTGAAAAATCCCCTTGCTTTTGAATACTTTTAAGAAAATGCTAGAGAACTATCTGTTGGGGATGATCTAAATGGGTCCGGTTCTGTCTCAGACTAGCAAGCTAGACTCGACTTCCATCACTGCTGTGATTGTCAGCCATGAGGCTGCACTGATGAGGTATTCTTCATTCCTCACTTACCTTCTCCCCTTGTCTTTTTCAGGCTTGCATGCCCTGTGGGACAGTTTGCCAGTTACTAGAAACTGCAAATTTTCTGGTTACTAGAAACCAAGCTGAACATTCACGTGTTGTTCCTGCTATCAGATCTGAACACAGATGAAACTCAGCTAATAAACATAGTGCACCGCCAGCTACGTTTCCCTCGCTTCTAACTTCCCTGCCACAGGTTATGTTACAACACATTTCCACAGCTCTTGTTTCCCCCTCAGCTCGCTTTACAATGTTCAGCTTTGTACATGTGTGTCCTGGCAGCACGTGTCTAAAGCAAAAGCAGAGGATCAATCTGAGGCTTTGGAAATAGTGAATCTAGGACCAACATCATCTCCTAAAAAACTAGAGGTGGCATAGAAGGTAAGGAATGAAAAGAAGATATCCCCAGCACCACAACCCTGAGTGATAGGGAAGGGCAAATACAGTCCCAGCTGCTATGGAGAAGCATGCAGAGGGGTTGAGTTATTGCTCTCCCTTCCCCTGTCACTGCTCTGACTCTCTCTGCACCTCTCTGATCAGCATCATCTTGCACAAAGCAAACAGGACAAATATAAGTCCTTGTTGAAACAAAACAAAATGGAGACTTTTTTTCAGTAGAGGACATTTCAGAAGCATTATCTGCCACCCTGCTTCTAATATTTGTAGTATTACACAGTTTCCAACAGCTTTCTGGCTTGGTTTCTAAGCTATATGAAGTCATGAAAAAAAGAGCGGGTCCCTAGCAGTAAATTCTTGTATTTAGACAGGAGAAACACAAGAGTCATAGTAATATTTTTTAAAGGACACTCTCTAGATTTATGGGTGGACTGGTCAGACCCAGCTACATGAAGGTCCTAGCTTGTGGGGTTTTTTTTGTTTTTTCATCCTTATTTCAATTGATTTATGTGAGGAAACAGAATTTGGGTTTATGACTTAGGTTTTTAATAGGGTCATATATTCACATATTTTAAAAATGCAGAATTCTCATATTTGGTTCATTTTGCTTGATTACTACTTTCAGGGAAAATATCTTTGGAACTGGAGGAGGAAATTTTTTGTTTCTCAACTGCAATACAGGTTGTATGCAACTTTCTGGGGTTTTCAGTAAGCAGGGGAAAATTTAATGGGAAGCCTCACCCCTCAACGGACCACAGAACTGGGCAGAGAGGAATCACATTAAATTCAAGAATGAGGTATATGAAGTCCAACATATGGGAGAAATAAACCCAGGCACCAATACGTGCAGGGGCCAACTGTTGCCCAGAGGGGTTGTAGAGTCTCCAGTGGAAGTACTCAAACCCAACCAGACACCCAACCAGACACCTTGAACAACCTGTTCTATCTGACCTTGCTTTAGCAAGTGGGTAGATTACAGGATCTCAATAGAATCTTTCTGATCTCAGCAGTTCTGTAATTGTGTGAAAAACAGAGGCAATGGGAAAGAGAAGCAGATTTTCATTAATGCTAGTGAGTACCTCATATGACCTCAGTGGAAAAGGAAGATTCCTGACTTAAAAAATAGATCCTCTGGATCTCCTCTTGGAAGTGTTTGTGTTTACCCTATAGATAAGATACAGAAAGAAGCACCACCCCTTTCAGAAATTTCATCCCAGTAGGGGAGAAACTCCACTTACCATGAGAAGAAAGGAAGGATACCAAACAGAAATTCTTCCCCAGAAAATCCTTTTTTACCCCTCTTTAGGGAGCAAAATTCAATTTGGACAGGGAGGTCAAGGAACTTTGATCTATCAGGTCATGGAAAACAAATAGGTCCTGAGTCAGTGTTGGAATCCTCATGCCTTCCCCCAACAACTGGTGCTCTGCAGAGATAAGGGAAGGAGCCAAGACAGGGGCAACTCAGGATTTACAGTGGGACTGTGGATTTTAGTGGGACTGTGCATTGGGTTGCATCAATTGAACATTAGTCCACATGTTTCCCTCCATCCAATTGTCTTTGTTTGGACTCTAAGAGTAAATAAAGGATGAAAATCAACCTTTACTACATACTAGAAAAAAGTGACATGTGAAAACACATAGCATGACATATCTACTGTGAAGTGCCCATTTTGAATGGGTTAAATATTTTAGGGGGATACAATTTTCAGAGAGCACATTTTGCAAGTCATACTTCTAGTTTAGAAGAGCAAAATTAAGTAATTTAGATTCTGGATTTTTAAGACACTCCTATGTAGCTGCTAGAAAAACTACAGGAGCACAACAGAAAGCTGCCAACATCTCCAGAGTCAGCATTTCAAAAAGGTTTTCTATTTAACAACACAGTGACCCTCATGGGATCAGAGGAGTTAACATCATGCAACTTCGAATCCCCCATGTCCTTAGGACATTCCAAAGCCCAGCTCCTAAGTTGTTTGGAAGAAAAGAAACTAGTTCCTAATATGACGCAGTGATGTATTTCTGCTTCAACCAGACTGCCAGACAATAGTTTTCTCCTGGGTAACAGCAGCCTGTAAGCTCATCTTGCCCAGGCTGCCTTTCAGAACAGGCCTTCAAACAGATTTCAGCTACAAGCGAATACCCATGGTCTGGAAAGGAAGACTGCTCTCTTACTAGAGAGCAGAGTCAAGAGCAAAAGCAGCATTCTGTAGCTACTGAAAAATGGAAAAAGGTTTGCTTGGAAAGAGAACCAATTATTCATAAGATAACTTAGTCTGTACCTTTCCCAGCCTGTGTAGGAACTACTCTCACCCTAATAGCTACAACAGATCCACGGCTAATCATTACAGGCAGCGTGGTGCTCCTCTACATACAGTTCAACCAGTTTTGAACATAGTCAATGGGCCTAATTTCAAAGCTGTCATCATCCTTATTTTGTTCCAGCAGGTTATGTTTATCACATGAGTGAGACCGGAGGAATTCTGGGCAAATTTCACGCCATAAAATCTTCAGAGAGCTGTGTTGGACACTACTGGAGTACCATTATCTCGTTCTCACAACTCCTTACACATGAGAGGAATCAGGTACCCAAACAGTGGAAAACACTGGAGGTTGATAGAAGAATGCAGTACTAATTGTTAAAATCCTGACATTTCTAGGTTTTCTTTTCAGAATGTTCATCTTGAATCTCTTTTTAAGTGGTTATTTTAACGTTAAAAAAAAAAAAAAATAAAGCATTTAACATTTACTCACCAATTATTTTTTACTAGTAATAACATAATGAAGTGTTCATTACCTGTGCATATTAACGTGTAAATACCTCCCTCTAAATCTGCCACAGTGAAATGTCATTTCTGGAAGTTCTATGTACATAGCATTCAGAGTAAAATTGTCCACTGCAGGTGCAGAAGGAAAAAAAAAAAGTAGAGTTTTTCCTGTTTTCCTCTGGGCTGACACATCTCTGTCGTCATTCATTTCATTATTAATTTATCACACAATATCATGCTCTTGTGGCGTTGACTCAAATTGTGTTTAGCGTGGACAGGTGCTGCCCACACGACTCTGGCAATAAGTGATGATCTTTATCTGGAACACCCCTCTGCTTTTGCAGCTCAGGGCAAACTCTGAAGTAGAAATCATCAATTACATTTCAGTGTCTTACAGATTTTTCTGATTTTCTTTTTTTTTTTTAAAGTAGGGATTAATGGAGATTAGAGTGTCCTATGAATAGTGGCCAGTCAGGGTGTCAGTCAATGATTCTCATTAAACTCCTTCCTCTGCCATGTGCTTTTTACAGGCCCTAGTAAATGTCACATTGGCAAAACTATCTGATGCTGTTTGATACTGAGCACCCACAGAGCTAATCCTTTTCTGTGCCCTTTCCAGCTAATGGATGAATAGGCATTTCTAGAATGCAGATATTCTCATCCTAAAGAAGATGTCTAGAATGGACTGACAAATCTGACCCTCAAAATGCCTACTTACCTCTACTGTCCATTGAGGGATCCCCTACAGACTGTCTCAGAGATGTCTACAACATAGTTATCTAAAGCAAGGTGAGCTCAGTCCCATCCTTTGGGCCTGACTTCCTTCTCTATTCAGTGGAGTACAAAATGTCTACCTTCAGATAATATAGATAAGAGAACCCTAAAATGCTCCGAAAAAGAAGTGAAAACAGAATGGAAGTCGGAAGACACATATTTCTGCAGAAGGCAATTAGATGTTTGCCACAGATTTCCAGCTGAAATCCAAGCGACATAAGAATGTCTCCTCATTTTTTTTTATAACCACTCCTTTTAAATTCTGAAAAGGTTTTTGCAGGTTAAAAAACTCTTAAGGATTTATGTGAATTGTGCTCTCATTTCACCTTGAAATGGTCTGTTGTTTTATCCCAGGATGTGTTTAGAATAGGTCTGTTAATCATAGAATCATAGAATCATAGGGGTTGGAAGGGACCTCAAGAGATCATCGGGTCCAACCCCCCTGCCAAAGCAGCTCCCTAGCTCATATTGCACAGATAGGCATCCAGACGAGTCTTGAATATCTCCAGAGAAGGAGACTCCACCACCTCCCTGGGCAGCTTGTCCCAGGGCTCTGTCACCCTCACTGTGAAAAAGTTCCTCCACATGTTGGTGCAGAACTTCCTATGCTTTAACTTGAAGCCATTGCCCCTTGTCCTGTCTCCACAGACCACTGAAAAGGGGTTGGCCATTTCCCCCTGCATCCCATACTTAAGATATTTATAAACATTAATTAGGTCCCCCCTCAGTCTTCTTTTCTCACTCAGCTCACTCAGCCCCAGCTCACTCAGCCTTTCCTCATGGGGGAGATGCTCCAGGGCCTTAATCATTCTTGTAGCCCTCCTCTGGACTCTCTCTAGGAGGTCCCTGTCTTTTTTATACCAGGAAGCCTAGTTAAAGATGAGTGTGCTTTACTCTAAAATCTCATTCCCCCATTTTCTTTATTTACACATACTGATCAGGAGCTCTGTAGCTCTGTTTTTTTCAGATGTGAATTCTATATATCAAGACCAGATCTACCCTTCTGGGATGCACAAAATCAGAGCTGTGATTCTTCTACTGTGTATCTTGCAAAGTCGTTGTAGGATAGCCCAGAGTTAAGACTTGCTTTGACACCAAAACTCTGGAAAGATTTCTTGAATCTAGTATGTAGGAATCACATCATGGAGTGTGTTAATCAGGTGTTGGCAAGCCTGATAAGGCCAGCTGAGATGTCATCGCACTGAGCAGAGGCTGCTTCTGATATCCAGTGACTGAAACCTCACTCCAAAACGGGCAGTCCAGCCTCCCTGCTCCAGCCCCTGCAGAGCACTGCAGCTCTGGCTAAGGCAGGCAGAGCCCTTTAAATACATTGGGAGTCCGCTGCCAGTCTTCTGTGCAACTGCAGCAAACCACAGTCATTTGCTGTTCACTTTCAGTATTTATTATGTTGACTGAAGAGGTGGACTAGCTTAGAGAAATGATAAATAAAAAGCGAGGTAGGCTTGTCTTCTGTGGAATTTTTTCCGGTTTAGCCAAATGGAGCTCCCTGCCTCTCCTTGGCATCTGCCAGAAAATTATAAGTCAGGGTAAATTAGGACTCTGTTTTAGCATTTCATGGTGTTGTGTCTTTTAAAAGGTATGACAGCTTTGCCGTTTTCCAGTAACACCAGAAAAATGGGGAAAGGTTATACTTAGGCTTAGTAAACAGGATTTTGGTTCACCATTTGTTCTTCAAATGAACACAGGAAAAAAAGAAAAAAAAAAAAAGAGAAGGCATTTTTAACAGCATTCCAATATAGGGATCCGTTTTGCTTCCACAGGTGGTACACGGCAGAGGGGCTTGATTACAATATTAGAGTACAAACATAGAGGAACTCAGATCCTGAATATATGAAATTCTTCTAGTCCCAGGCTTAAAGATATGACTATCATTGTTTAACCTCAGCCAGTAATTAAACCTCACACAGCTACTTGCTCACTACCCTCCAGTGGGATGGAAGAGAGAACTGGAAGGGTAAAAGTGAGAAATCTCATTGGTTGGGATAAAGACAGTTTCACAAGTAAAGCAAAAGACACACAAATGAGCAAAGCAAAACAAGGAATTTGTTCCCCACTTCCCATGGGCAGGCAGGCATTCAGCCATCCCCAGGAAAGCAGGGCTCAATCACATGTAACAGTGTGATGGGAAGACAAATGCCATTACTCCCAGTCTCCCTCTCTTCCTTCTTCTTCCTCAGCTTCATATGCTGAGCATGATGCCATATAGTATGGGATATCCTTTTGGTCAGTTGAGGTCAGCTGTCCTGTCTGTGTCCCCTCCCAACTCCTTGTGCACCCCCAGCCTCATCACTGGTAGAGTGGGGTGAGGAGCAGCAAAGGCCTCTGCTCTGTGTAAGCACTGCTCAGCAGTGACTAAAATATCCCTGTGTCTTCAACACTGTTTTCAGCACAAATCCAAACTGTAGTCTCATGCCAGATACTCTGAAGGAAAAAATTACCTCTACCCCAGAAAAACCAGCACAATCCCACAGTATCAGAGGGAGAAAATGTAGAAAAAGAAATGATTTACCATTTTGTGAGAGACAGAACACTGAAGGAAAGCATAAAACATAGGAAAAACACTACCAGTTATACACAGAGACACAAGAGACCTCAGCAGAGCCTCGTGCAGCAGTGGTGCTCATTCATACTCAGTGAGGCTCACGAACATCCATGTGAGAGGCAGGAAATAATAACAATGGAGTTACAAAGCACGCTTTTAATGAAGAGAGGCAAAACAGTAATCCTTTCCTCACCTTTAAGAAAACAGAGTGCTATCTGGAAGCAGTCAAGTGGACAGCTTTCCCAGCCAGCAACACACCCCTGTCACGTAGTAAAGATGCATCCCACAGGCAGATATGTCCTCATAGTGTAATCCAACGTGAGGCCCATCTTACAATGAGAATCACGAGCGCACAAACGCTGAAGTAGGAAAACTTCGAGTGGCTGGCTCTGTCAAGGTTTGGTAGGGCAAGTGGGGCAGACATGGAATGTATGTCTGAGACTTGCATGAAATGGTCCAGTGGACTGTATTTGGCACTCAGGCTGAGGCTTGCCACCATTTCAGTGGACATCACCATGCATAGTCTCACCAATAGGTCTGCAACACATATAGAACTCAGGGAATCCCTGTTTAAAAAAAAAATTAAATCCCACCGTTGAGCAAATGAAATGTTACATTACTTATATAGAGATGTATTTAATAATAACAGGAAAACAGATTTATAGATATGTACCATACAACTAAATGCTTAGTCCTTATCATTAGACAAAGAAATGATACAATATCGAGTTCGTAATTCACTTAATGAACAAAATATACTTTCATTGTGACACATACCCCACTTCATTATACCAGACAAATGGGATGAAGCAGTGAAGTTTTCTTTCAAAGAATGACTTTTTTAAGGAGAAGAACATAGATATTTGAAGAACCTTTGACTCCCACTTCACTGCTGCACCGAATTTGAATTTCTCATCTTCTTATTCAAGTTCCCACACAAGTTCCTCTCTCTCTGTTTACCCAGGTTTGCTTCTTGACAAGATGGTGATGTGTCTATTAAACTAATGTTAGGCACGATGCCCTTCTGTCTGCTTTCTGCAGCCATGTTGTTCTCCACTAACACCCTTAAACTTGATGGATAGCGTGCCTTGCTTAGATAGTTTGCCAAGTCAGTGTTCGCTCCTCATTTATCTCACTTCTTGAGATCTGCTTCCGTCATGAAGACCATGAGAAATTACTCTATTTTCGCTTATGTAAGCATCACTCAAGGACAGAACTAATTGCTAGCACCTTTTCATGCTTTAAAAACTCAACATATAGGAAGAAGGACCTAGAGATTAATAAATTCATTATAAAGGTAAAATTTGCAGCTGCTCTTGCTGAGCAAGAAAGTACACTTCTAAGGTAGATGAGGTGTTCATACAAGTTTGAAAACCTCTCTAGACATATCTGACCGGACAGGTACTGCATGATGATGCCAGGAAATACTACCTATACTTCTGCAATACCATTTTTGTTTGCCTTCTCTTTGACAAATGGTTACAATTCAGTGGTTTGACAGCTGAATTGTTTTGGTCACTCGCTACATGAGCAATCTGTAAACAAAGTCTACAGATTTCTGTGATGTTATTCTCATTCAAGTCTATAGTTTTCTTCAAGCTGATTTCAGTAGGCAATGGATTCAGACTGCAAAGTTGGAGTACGCCAATTAGAACTGTACACATTTTGTTATGTTTACAAAGGAACAAAGCACATGGTATATTCTTATGTGGTAAAAATGTTACATATAGAGTACAAGACCTGTAGTGATCTAACGTCTTGCAATTATATTACTGCATAAATTGGACTCCTATAATTCAATAAACTTGAATGTGAATTTTTAAAATGGAATGCCAAAAGTGCTTATATGAGTCTTGTTCTCAAAAATATAAACTCTCTACAGTACCTATTGACTTTAGCAGCATTTTCAGAGCAGAAAAGTTCTCAGATTAAGCTGCTTGAGTTAAGATCCAGTGACGTCTAGCTTCCTTTCTTAAAGGCAATCACACTATAAATAAGGCCTATTATGTCTATAACAAGTATTTATTTGTGTGTTCAATTTCTCTGTGACCAACTTGCAATTTTTTTTAATGTACTGAGTAGGTCAAACATTCATGCTAAACTGGTTATGATGGTCCTCTCACAAAACTGAAGTCTCAGTGAGACAGCGTTTTCCATTCATGGAATTATCACCCTCGCATTTCCCCAGTGAACCACTGTGCCAAATTAACCATGCTTGGCTCAGAACACATCCTTTCAGTTTAGAGACTCTGCTTTACCGCTAATTCTTTGTATTTGGGTTGTTCATTTTTATCCATGACAATTGTGCATTCATTTTCTACTTTTAATTTATATTCTCCCTCCTTTGTTTTGTTCGGGGTTTTTTTTAATATATTATGTTATAGATTGTTATATGTAAGATTTTAAAACAAAAGAATGAAGCAAAATTAGAATCAACTTTGAGGCTGGTGAAAAGTGGAATTTGACTTTGTATGTGACTTCCTTGGTACACATAATTTCAGTAGCATTCAGATGGGACAGATAATAAATTCACAGAATCACAGAATCACAGAATCATAGGGGTTGGAAGGGACCTTGAGAGATCATCGGGTCCAACCCCCCTGCCAAAGCAGCTCCCTAGCACATATTGCACAGATAGGCGTCCAGACAAGTCTTGAATATCTCCAGAGAAGGAGACTCCACCACCTCCCTGGGCAGCCTGTCCCAGGGCTCTGTCACACTCACTGTGTAAAAGTTCCTCCGCATGTTGGTGTGGAACTTCCTGTGCTCCGATTTACAGCCATTGCCCCTTGTCCTGTCTCCACAGACCACTGAAAAGGGGTTGGCCAATTCCCCCTGCATCCCATACTTAAGATATTTATAAACATTAATTAGGTCCCCCCTCAGTCTTCTTTTCTCCAGGCTGAACAGCCCCAGCTCACTCAGCCTTTCCTCATACAGGAGATGCTCCAGGCCCTTAATCATGTTCGTAGCCCTTCTCTGGACTCTCTCCAGGAGATCCCTGTCTTTTTTATACCAGGGAGTCCAGAACTGGACACAATACTCCAGGTGGGGCCTGACCAGGTCAGAGTAGAGGGGGAGGATCACCTCCTTCAACCTGCTGGCCACACTCTTCCTGATGCATCCCAGGATCCCATTGGCCCTCTTAGCCACCAGGGCACACTGCTGGCTCATAGCCAACCTGTCATCAACCAGGACCCCCAGGTCCTTCTCCACAGAGCTCTTCTCCAGCAGGTCATCCCCCAGCCTGTGCTAAAGTGTGTTAGGATGGGATGGGGTTGACAGAAACTGGGAGTAGCATTTGCTGTTGAAACACAGCCCAAAAAGCATATAGGGATGCATCAAAGACAGGAATGCAGGTCATAAGACAGCAATATATATTGCTGATTTGATAAGACTCTAACTTTATGAAAAAAAGCATGGACAAAAGAGAAGCACTTTTGTTCAAAACCTCTTTTAACAAACTTTAGGAAATCATAGAAGGCCTGGGATGTAACCATCTCATTACACACATAAAGGACTTCAGTACTACTAGAGAATTGCCTAATAAGGCCTCTGAAATCCATGAAAAAATGGGAAAATTCACGATTCTGTGATTCTGTGAAATTATCTTTCTGGGGATGAGACAGAGATCAAATGTTCATTATCATGACAAGGGTCGAGTTAGTATGACAGCCAGTAGGTCCCTGGGCCAAATACACAGAGAGCAATATTTGGTCTACTTACTGTTTGACTTCAACAAGCTGTGTCTATTGCAGCATCTCATTTCTAGAATGAAACACCAATACCCAGAGCTTCCAAAACCCTGCTACCCTCCAAGTCAATGAACAGAAACAGGTTTTGCAGTCAGGCAGTTTGCTGATTGTCAGTGCCAAACACACGTGTTCTCTTACCTGGATTTTGCATCTTCAGTGATTCCAGTTTCAAGTCTAGCTGTTTTTTTGTTAACCTGAAGATCTCTGCAGTTCACTGTACTATGTAGAACAAGTACATCCTTTTACACAGGAGTACTTTTTAAATCCCTTTTCCAGGCCTATAGCAGCACATCACCATTGGAACATGCTTTGTGTACTCAGTGGAAAGCACTGCAGTCCATACATCAGTGTGGGCCAGAGAGTCTGCCAGGTGAAGAACTAAGGAAAAGGCTGACCTGTTGCAAAGAACAGCAGCTCAGTGATAACATAAGCTACTTTCAAGTGGTAGAAGAAATAAGGTCACATCCTCCCTTAGCAGTGAGACAGACTGCCACTCTATTTGCATTTGAGGGGCTGTAAGTCAGAAGAGATGTTTGTTCCGGCTGTAAGGAATCCCTTGCCAACCTCCACTAAGGAACCATTTCCTCAGCCAAGGCGGGTGCATAGTGCTGCAGTCCACAAGCAGGCTAGAGAGGACATCTCCCTTCCACAGAGGAACAGACTACAGAGCAGACTGTTAAAGCCAGCGCTGGGGACTTGGTGTCAACATGAAGTGTGAGGAGATTAGAAATTAGGGGTACTTTTGTTTAATGCACTTTTTAAAACAGAGGGAACTAAAGGACAGAGTCTTCAGACTTGACTTGATGCATATTTAATTGTCTGAAATTAGGGTCTGCTTCCTACTTAGAAATAAAAAAAACCCAAAACTTGCATTTTTTGCAACCAGGATGGAAACAAATTGACTAGGGCAATTAGTATCAAAAAGAAACTGGGATTGACACTTAATTAATAAGAACAACTCCAAGTTTGGGGTATGACACACTTGTCTACTAATTTAGACATCCCCAACTGAACTTGAAGCCCTAGGGTCCCTTTACAGCTGGCTCTCTGTTTGTGCTGTCAGATTACCTGCACAATGTTCTACAGTAAATGATAACAATTATTCATTTATAATAAAGGGATGCAGAGCATTCATCATATTGGGAGAAGGGTCAGGAAATTGGGAAGAACAATCCCTATTATTTTACAAGAAAAATAACTGGAGTAACTGAAAAGATGAAAATTGCATGTGACCATTGACTGGAGGATAGCCAATGTCACTCCAGTCTTTAAAAAGGGCAAGAAGGAGGAACCTAGTAACTATAGGCCAGTCAGCCTCACCTCTGCCCCTGGAAAGGTAATGGAACAGCTTGTTCTGGATGCCATCTCCAAGCAATTGGAAGAGAAGAAGGTCATGAGGAGTAGTCAGCATGGATTCACTAAGGGGAAATCGTGCTCGACCAACCTCATAGCCTTCTACGATCTCATGACAGGCTGGGTAGATGGAGGGAGAGCAGTGGATGTCATCTACCTTGACTTCAGCAAGGCCTTTGATACTGTCTCCCATGACATCCTGATAGCAAAGCTGAGAAAGCATGGGATAGATGAGTGGACAGTGAGGTGGGTTGAGAATTGGCTGTCGGACCGAACCCAGAGGGTTGTGATTCGTGGAGTAGAATCTGACTGGAGGCCTGTTACCAGCGGTGTTCCCCAGGGCTCAGTGTTGGGTCCAGTCCTGTTTAATATCTTCATTGACGATCTTGATGAGGGAATAACATCCACCCTCAGCAAGTACGCCGATGATACAAAGCTGGGAGGAGTGGCTGACACGCAGGAGCACTGCGCTGCCATCCAGAGAGACCTGGACAGGCTGGAGAGCTGGGCAGGGAGAAACCAGATGAAGTTCAACAAAAGCAAGTGTAAAGTCTTGCACCTGGGAAGGAACAACTGTTTGTATCAGTACAGGCTGGGGGATGACCTGCTGGAGAAGAGCTCAGTGGAGAAGGACCTGGGGGTCCTGGTAGATGACAGGTTGGCCATGAGCCAGCAGTGTGCCTCGGTGGCCAAGAGAGCCAATGGGATCCTGGGATGCATCAGGAGGAGTGTAGCCAGCAGGTCAAAGGAGGTGATCCTCCCTCTCTACTCTGCCCTGGTCAGGCCCCGCCTGGAGTATTGTGTCCAGTTCTGGGCTCCTTGGTATAAAAAGGACAGGGATCTCCTGGAAAGAGTCCAAAGAAGGGCTACGAAGATGATTAAGGGCCTAGAGCATCTCCCCTATGAGGAAAGGCTGAGTAAGCTGGGACTGTTCAGCCTTGAGAAGAGAAGACTAAGGGGGGACCTAATCAAAGTTTATAATTATCTGAAGCAGGGGATGCAGGGGGAATCAGCCAGCCCCTTTTCAGTGGTCTGTGGGGATAGGACAAGGGGCAATGGCTGCAAGTTGGAGCATAGGAAGTTCCGCACCAACATGCGGAAGAACTTTTTCACAGTGAGGGTGACTGAGCACTGGAATAGGCTGCCCAGGGGGGTGGTGGAGTCTCCTTCACTGGAGATATTCAAGACCCGCCTGGACGCCTATCTGAGCAATATGAGCTAGGGAGCCTGCTTTGGCAGGGGGGTTGGACCCGATGATCTCTCGAGGTCCCTTCCAACCCCTACAATTCTGTGATTCTGTGATTCTGTGATTTAGGTCTCCATCCTTTTTTCTTTTTTCCTCACAGGCTACTCACAAATATATTTAATTCATGTTTATCACTTCTTCTTTGAACATTGATTCCTGCTTCTTTTAGTACCAAATGTAACAAATTTAGGCAGGATTAAAGAGAATAATAATATTGGGGTGGGTTTTTTTAGTATGTCATGTGGCCCTGACTCTCTCCAAACCAAAATATATACAAGGTAATTCTAGAGGAAGTGGCAAAACACTGGCTAACTCACATGATGAAGCTATGTTCCATTTTCTCTTGCTGTTACAATGTTTCCTCCAAATATAATTAAAAATGCATATAAACATGTAATGCAATATGAGTTAGTAGACTACTTCCTCAAACACAGCTGTAGATAGTTTGAGGGCAGAACATTCAGATTAATTAATAAAGTGAATGCTTTTAACTTTACATAGAATGCTTTAATTTCATTATAAATGGCCTGCTTGTTGAGTAGTCAAGAAATACTGTGTTTTCCCTCCACCATAAAGGATTTGGTACTAATTGCTCAAAGATGCATTGCTGGGAGTAAGATCCATCATGTTTGAACAAGGACTATATATAATTTAACATGCAAAAAGCATAAGATGGGATTAGCTTCTAATGCAAAAAAATATTATTCTTACTGATATTATGAAAGCAATTAATTTCCCTTCTGCAACAGAACATGAAATTTATACACTAATAGCTTGGAAAGCACGATGGTAGCATGCAGCTGAATTAATTTAATCTGATGTGGGTAGGTAGAAGTTAAATACAGAAAAAAAATCTAGTCTTTTTTCCCAAGGATTCTGTGCTCAAACTTTGTTCAGATAGACCAGTTTCATCCTAGTACTGGGAGGTTCAAGCACAATAGGAAAAACTGTGACAAAATCAGCCATAAAACAGATAGCCCTATAAGCTGACCTCCATGGATAAGTTATTTATATGATAGCTTCTGGGCAGAATCACATAGTTCCCACATAAAAATTAGGTATTTCCTACATTTCAAGTAGCTCAGAAATGGTCCTGGCCAGGGGCGATGTACAGTCTGTGATTACACCATCTGATGAAAGAAAAGACACATTTGTTAAATTCAGATGTTTGTTGGTTTTAATAGTAATAGTGGTCATCCATCTACCTGCTAACAAAGAACAGTGATTTACAGGCATCATGATAAAAGAAAATATTTAAGTGTTTAAGGAAATATTTAAATGACAAAGATAAGACATACAGACATTTTTCATTAAGTGCTCTTCACAGAAATTTGAAACAGCTCATCACAATGCAGCTGATTGTCTGACAGTGCATGTTGATTACAGGGGTTTAAAAGTATAAATTACATGCCATTAGAGATAAATCAAGGAATGAGGGAAAAAACACAGAACCAACTGGTTTGAAAATAGGTGGCAAGTACATTGGTTACATTTTTTCCTTTCTCCCTGTACTACTTTCAACAAGATCAGGGCAAACTACAGTGAAACTACATTGAAAACCTGCTGTTAAAGTTATATCCTAAAAGCTGGAAATGCTCTCTCTTTAACAGCCTGTTGGCAGACAAAATAGCTGAAAGACTGAAGACCTGAAAAGAGGATGCAGCTCAAAAATCCTGGTGCTCCCATGAAGTAAAAAAAATTGTTTGATTTGTTGAGATCATGTTCTTGCTTTTCAGGATTGCTCCTTATCAGTTAGTGAAAGACAGTCTTAAATCTGCCATTTAGTTAAATCCTCACAAGACCGAAAAGCTCTTCAGCCTCATAACATGAGAAGATGTTACCCTGTAGTCTGTGGGAGTTCCCAGAAGTTTCTCACGTCATGTTTTTTTTGATCTTTTATGGGAATGACTCAAAATTTAAACTGGTCTTCTTATTTATTAAATATTATTCCTAGTACAATATCACTCTGCTTCCTTTAATCCATTATTCTTAAACATCTTACTTTTGGGAGATACTTTGGCCAATGTGCTAAACCCAAATTTTAATTAGTGTTTGAACATAAATGCTTCACTTCACTCAGTAGGCTTAATGATGAGGATTTCTATCTTACGTGTTCTTTGTCCTTACAATGCTCAGTGAAATGAGCTTCCAGGTTTATTAATACCCATAAATTGTCTCCTTTCTGAGCTAACAATAAAAAGAAGTGGAATACTGTTTCTCAGGTCCATAGCTCCAGAGCAGACCAAGCCCTAAAGGTCTTCTGAGTCATTCAGTCCAGGGTGTCTCCTGAAGTACATCTAAATCATAATTGTAAAATACTGGCAGCTGTACAGCACGTATTAGATACTGATGTGGTGTCAGGACAATATTTGACGCTTTTCCTTTGATACATTCTGGAGAAGGACCTGGGGGTCCTGGTTGATGACAGGTTGGCTATGAGCCAGCAGTGTGCCCTGGTGGCTAAGAGGGACAAAGGGATCCTGGGATGCATCAGGAAGAGTGTGGCCAGCAGGTCGAAGGAGGTGATCCTCCCCCTCTACTCTGACCTGGTCAGGACCCACCTGGAGTATTGTGTCCAGTTCTGGGCTCCCTGGTATAAAAAAGACAGGGATCTCCTGGAGAGAGTCCAGAGAAGGGCTATGAAGATGATTAAGGGCCTGGAACATCTCCCGTATGAGGAAAGGCTGAGTGAGCTGGGGCTGTTCAGCCTGGAGAAAAGAAGACTGAGGGGGGACCTAATTAATGTTTATAAATATCTTAAGTATGGGATGCAGGGGGAATTGGCCAACCCTTTTTCAGTCGTCTGTGGAGATAGGACAAGGGGCAATGGCTGTAAACTGGAGCACAGGAAGTTCCACACCAACATGTGGAAGAACCTTTACACAGTGAGTGTGACAGAGACCTGGGACAGGCTGCCCAGGGAGGTGGTGGAGTCTCCTTCTCTGGAGATATTCAAGACTTGTCTGGATGCCTATCTGTGCAATATGTGCTAGGGAGGCTGCTTTGGCAGGGGGGTTGGACCCGATGATCTCTCGAGGTCCCTTCCAACCCCTACAATTCTGTGATTCTGTGATTCCTACCAAAAGTAAAACTAGGCACAGTAACAGTGAGAAGGGCAGTTGGGCACTCAAACAGACCCCTGCACCAGGATGTTCTGAAGACCAAAAGTGCTGGGTTCCTTTCCATTTCACAAAAGTTTTCAAAAATTTTTGAGATTCAGTTTTACTCTGATCACATTGTAAAGTACCGAAAAGAAAGTATTTTCCTTTACTTATTTTCGATTAGGACAAACATTTAGGATTCCTATCAGGTAGAAAAAGCTATATGAGAGCTTTCAGCAAAAAGCAAAACAGTCCATCAGCACTGCTAAAAGATGATTAACTACTTTAGAAAAATACCTGACTCATTTTCCTTTATGAAAAGCCTTTAAGAACAGTGCATCCTTATCCATGATAACCTGGGAACTGTGGTCACAGACTCCCATGTTACCTCATTAATCATCAGTAGCTGTGTCCAAAACTGTTAGGTAAAATGAATATTTCCAATGGGACTTGAAAGGAACCACAGGATCTAACCGTCCTCTGTTTTCATGTTATTACTGGAGCTAGATGAGCAAACTGGAGGGTGTTGGAGTGTCCAGTAAGCTGTGGAAATAGTTCTCCAGCTGCTGTGAAGACTTCAAATATTAAAAACTATAGACAAAACTGGGTTGGGAAAAAAAAAAAATCTCAGATAAAGTTACTAGGATTTTTTAATTTAAAACTGCAACCCATTACGATTTCTCAAGTTGGAAAAATGTGCCCAGCTCTACTTCTTACTCAGTATCATTGTCTCAAAGATCAAGCAAGTGGCTCCAGTGCTTGATACTGGTTCATTCTGCTCCAGCTGAAATGGGCTGTATTCCAACACCACAAGTAAAGCACCCACATAGTACCAGTTCTTCCAAACCTTTTTAAAACAGGCATCCTGGCCTTTTGTATCATACCTCCAGTACCACAGCTGATATGATTTGCTCAAGATCTTTCTTTCTTAATTAAATAGTTCTTTTCCTTGAGTGAATAATTAGTTAACATACTTGTTTTGGCAAACGTATCATTTCAGCGTAGCACAAAGAACAGCAGCTGCAGGTATTAGCACAGCATGGCAACAGCAATACCTATCTGTGATGAAACATCTGCTATAGCATTTCACAAAGAAAAGACAAGCCCACATAACTGAGACACCAAGCAAGCATACGAGAGCTGTACCCTGAGGCCCTGTCCACCACAGTCTGAAAGAAGGGAGTTAGGTTTGCTTTGGGTTGGTTTTCCAGAAACGAAGCAAATAGGGCAAACTTGAGCCCTGTTATAAGCTGATACGTTCTACTGCTGAGTTACCTTATCCCTCATCTAGATTTCTCCTAAAAAAGTAGGAAGGTATAGATCTGGAATTTTCCCCAGCAGTTAGACCACTATATGCTATGGAAAGGACTCCTGCTTTTGATCAGAACGTGTTTTTCAGTAATGCAACAGGATAAATCTGGGTCCCTTATTATGTCTCTATTTAAAGAGAAACCTAAAGTAACTGGGGTTGTAGACAAAGAGAAACAGAAGGAGAGAGATACTTCTTTGCTATGTTCTTTACTTTGGAATTATCTCATGAAAGATGGGTGTATGAGGGATGGTATCCCCAGCAGTGAGTTCCTGCCAAAACCTTTTGTTGCTGATAGAGAAGGAAACATTCTGGGAATCTGAACTAAATACTTCATTGTCACCCAAGTCTGCACAAAGCTACAAGTGAAATATCTTGAGTAGTGAAAAAGTCAATCAGACTTTATCATAATTTAATAAGTCAAAAATAATCAGAGAGGTAGATAATGAGACACACCACACCCCCACACCCCCCCTAAAAATTCTGGGCCAAAACCTAAGATTCTTTCTAACAAATTCTGAAGCAAAAGGTCCCAGTTTTAGGGTCCAGTAAAGCTTAGCTTAGTGAAAGACAAAATCAGTGATCATTTTATTTAGAGCATTTATTGCCCCAGGGAGGTTTGCAGTCCCAGGAAAAGTGAAAGGCCATGCAGACCACCCCCAGCTGACAGGTGCTGGTCTGTGATCAAATGGGTCTGGGGGCAGACAGGCAGAGGTCTGTCCAGCTGTACCTCTGCCCCACTGAGGAGCTACAACTGCTCTAACCCCACTGGCCACAAGTCTACTTGTAAACCCTCTTCCTCATTGCCAGTGGTGAAGCACTGCAGAGGATTGGGGTGGCTGGAAACAGGGGTTTTTGGAAGACTCAAAGTGTGCTCACAGATTCTGACCTCAACCCCTCCCTCTAGCAGGGGCATGGGCTGACTGATGGGATGGGACTTGGGCTGCTCCTCCCATCTCCCTTTTTCCTACCCCTGTGGACAGTTTCTTAAAACCCATATACCTGCAGTTCTTACCAGAGTAAATAACAAAGTCTAAATTAACACCTTATTGAGAAAGGCGGTGCCGTTTTTTAATTAAGGAAACACTTCGGCTCCATTACTGTTAGTTTTATCAGCTAGCTTTACTTTTCTAAAAGAAATTTTCAGTGGAGTATCCATCTATTTCTTTTCAGTTTTCAACAAGAAGCAAATCTTATTGGGAGAGGCAATATCTTTTGACATAAAAAAAAATCAGCTGGTTTGCTAGGAGATATTCTCCCTTGCCTCACACATGCCCATGAGCTTCCTCATTTATAAACCCCAACCATACAACAACTTTTTGTTTCAGGCAGTTCCGTGATTTTTGAATTTTCAAAAACAGCCCCTTCCAGTGGAGGTAGTTTGGGGAAACGGTATCAGCCGTTACACTGAAAATCTTTACCTTTTTTAAAATACTGGTTTTGCTTTGGTGTGTGACTGAGGCATAATTAAAAATCATAATCAAAAGGATAAAAGAAAGAATGTTTCCTCATTGTTTCAAAGGAGTATTTGCAGGAATCTTTTTTTGTACAGGAGTCATTTATCTGTTTGAGTGCACAAAGAGAAGAGGGATATAACTAGTTGAAGTGAAGGAAATGGAAAGAGGTAATCTGTCAGTACTATTGTATTCTTAATGTATTTTGTGTCTTTAATTACCTTTGTCATCTGGTGCCTATCAGTATAAAATGGAAGTTTTACACAGAACAGACTTATTAACCCAGTCATCAGTTTGTACACATGTGTGCAAACGGGCTCCCCTCCTTTACCTTTGCAGTTCAGAGCCGAGTGTGCCCGTGTATTACAAAGGTATTAAGTGAATGCTGCAATGGTCTGCTGGACCTTTTATGTATTTATCAAGGACTGTGGTGCCTGAATTGGAATTAGAAGTAATTACATAGTCACAGACTGAATAAATTTACAAGACAAATTGGTGCTGACAATCTGATGATTCGGACAACATTTTATAATTATTGATTTAAGATAGGTTCTAATTTGTTTTAAAAAGATAATGGCTTGATTATGAAATAAATGGAATTATATTTCTTAAGGCCTGAACTCTCTTGGTTAAAATAATTTCTTTTGCCTGAGGCCAATAAAGCACCCTATTCCTTATTCACTTGGTGATAGTAGGCATGGGTAAATTTAGAGGAAAACAATTGTGGCTTCCTGCTCCTTTTTCCAGACCCTGGGATCAGGTGAGGTTAATGCAGGCTACATAACATCACTCATGTGATGTGAATTTGTGCTCATTCTTCAAGGATTTTTCCTCACACAAGACCACTTTGACTTTTTAAAGCAGCCTCCTCAGCAGCCAGGGTGACACATCTTCCTCTGCTCCCTCACCTTTGTGAAAGAAAAAAAGGATCGTTTGAGGAAATTAATGAAAGACCTTATGGACATAGTTGGCTTCATTTGCACATTATGATACTGGAAATTAAAAATTATGGGAGAGAGACTTTTTATTCAGGCCATTTCAGCTCCCTACATTATGTTAAGCTGTTTGTTTCTATTCTGGTAGGGTTCTTTTCAAACCAGTTGGGATATACAAAGAGGAAAAACTGATAGCCTTGAAATGGAGTTTTCTGCATTTTGTGTCAACAAAATGATGTCTTCTTGACTGGGCTTTGGGAAAACACAAGTTGTTCCCTATCTGGAGAAGTTTATCTCTCTAAGTACAGGGTTCAGGGCATGCAGGGAGAAACTTGAAATGTAACATCAGAAGTCAACAAAATAAAAGCATAGTAAGGAGGATGCTATTAATGCCAGAATTCTCCCCCCACGGCCGCAGTTTCTTAACTTGTGAAATAAACTTAGTGCTGGCATGACTGAATGTAGTGCCCACTCAAGTCAAGAATGCATCTGCCATTTATACCAACTCCACTGACAGTTTATGCTTCTTGTCATTTGTGGTTTTCCCCAGCAGTAGATTAAAATAGAAGGAAATGAAAGGTAAAATGAGAAGTATAGTACAAAGTTATAAAATTTGAATAGACAAATACAATAAAACTTCCTGGGATTTGAACATGAAAAATCATCTGCATGTATTAATGATTAAAAATGCATGATCCCAAAGAAACTTCAGGCAGGACTCCATGAACTCTACTTACCTGTGTAACTTTTTAATTACTACTACTAAATCTTCTTTCCATTTGTTAAACCCCTCTTGGTTTATACTGGAGCCCTACAGTGCACAAGAATTTCCTGACTAGCATGATCAGCTTTTATTCCCCATTACACAAGCCTGCACTCAGTTTGGCTGTAGTTCTTCATCACATAATGGTCAAATTAAAAGGGGGAAAAATAAGTAGAAAAAAAGTAAAATTTCAGTCACAATTTTATCCCTTACCAGAGGAGCATAGGAGTTCTGTTATTTTCATTTTATTTCCATTACCAACAAATTTGCAATTTGTTTATTACTTTAAGAAAAGATTATGTAAATCAAATTTGGGTTTGGATGTAATTTTCTGTTTGCCAGCAAATTGGAATAGGGAATTCCTTAACCTTGAGCACTTCTTGCCACAGGAATTCTCATCTGTTTATAGTTTTGCAGTCTTATTTAAAATTCCATTTAAAAAGTACTCCATCGATACAAAAAACCCCAAGGAAATCTTTAAAAACTTTGAAAATTTTAGTGACATTGTGCATATCCACAGTCAGACCACCGCTTAACAGGTCAGGAGACGTTCTGATAAGTAGGATGTGTTATCATCTCAGCAAAGAAAAAACACAGAATACCAGTTTGGACTGGAAGATGAACATTTATTTTTGTTGTTTTCCCATGAGAAAAGCTACACTACAATCTACTCCTCTGCTCTGAATTCCTGAATATATTAAGGAGATCTTGCCTCTCCAAGGCCTAATACAGGTCTGCTGTTGTTGATTGCATAGCTATTAATTCCAAAAAGAAAAAAAAGAAAAAGTACAGAGAAGGCAAGCATAGCTTTCTTATCACTGTGGAGCACAGGAGCCACCCAAACATCTCCAATCTGCTCCCACCCTTCCAACCTGGGTCTGTCATGAAGCCATGGTTATCTCCAACCACCTGCAGTTCCCTCACAGAGTTCATCAACCTCCAGGTGTTAGGATGTTCCTGTCATAAAAGGGAAAAAAAATACAAACAAAAAGCAAGTCTTAAAAAAACTGATTTAGCTGGATTCTGTTCGTACGGCAAGATCTGCACGTAATTTTCATAAGGGAAGAACAAATGCAAAAGACACATAATTTAGCTTTGGTTTTTATATCTGAAAATAAGTCCCAAAAAGCTTGTTTCCTTTGTTTAATAGGTACATGCTATTTATGTCTGTTATGGCATATTGACACTGTGGCAAATTTAGACCAGTGCTGACTGTATTTGAACTGGAGATTTAGATGCTCCACCTCTGCTAGCTTAATTTGCTTCACTCCACAACTGCCTTGCAAATATGGTGTGAAAGTTTCCAAAGAAGTAAAGTAAATCTAATAATGGCTTATCCTAGAGGGAAAAATAAAAAGACAAAACCCTTCCTTGTTCTTGCTTACTTATAGATGGATCTTTTAAACCCTGTTATTTTACCAACCAGAAGCAACTGAACTGCCTTGAGTTTCAGCAAAAGTAGATACAAGTGCATAACATAAAGTTCATTCCATGATGTATTATTTTTGGACTGCTCCCAGAGAGGAAGAAGAAGAAGAGTTATTGCAGAAACAAAGTTATTTTTTCTTACAGGGTAAAAATATCTTTCTACTGCCACCAGGCTTATAAAAAATATGTCGCAAAGGAAGGCTTAGCCAAAATGACATACAAGAGAAGGTTTTACAATTATGGTATCTAATTAACTCCTAACTCTAAACACAATTCAGGAATCTCCCACAGTCAGTCATGTTCCAGTAGAAACCCATTCTAGCCCAGAAATGTGTTCAGGACAACTTCATTCAATGAGATGTTAAGAGATACTTGGGTTTGTGAATTTGGGTTACTGATAAAGGTCCTAAGCATGTGTTACTTCATTTTTGCAAACCATTGTGCTTAGCCAAGCTCCATGTTCTCCACCCAGGGTGGATCTCCCTGGGTGCAGTTGACAGCATGCTATATAATACAGGATAATGCTATATTATTACAGTACTTACTATATACAGCCAGACAAATCAAATTACAAATGTATTTGTCCGTACCACAGTTTCTAGTAAGCCATGTAACCAATTCCCTGTTTGTCTAAGGTTTGAAGGAAAAGAGTGTGAGAACTTGGTGTACAGTGGACTGCCACTTTGTGCTACATATCGAGCCAAAGTTTTTAGGGGTTCAGATATCTTTAAGTACAATTTTTTTCACCTTTCCAGACCATTGTAGCTATGTCTGGATGCCAGATGGGTGGTGGAGACGAAATATAGGCATCTGTCTGGGGGAGGTTTCCTCATAGTTTTGCTAGGAAAAAAAACCCAAACAACCAAACAAAAAACCCATCCAGATTCAAAAGTGTGTGCAGCTGACTGTTCTTCCCAAACTTTCTCTGGAGTCAGTAGAGACTACTAAAGCTGAAAAGAGAAAAATGAGTCTTGAGCTTCACTGCACAAGATGTTAGACATATACAAGAAAGAAATTCAACCAGAGCACACCTGGGAGGAAACATGACAGAGAAGGGTGAGCCACCACAGCACTCTGGCTGTTTTATGTTCCCAAAATGTATTCAATCTCAGGAAATGTACATTTCAAGCACATTCTCAATTCCTGGTGAAATTACTTTCCCAATACCGAACAGCAGCTAGACTTCTGGACAGGTAACGATCAAGGCTCATATCCAGAACAACTTTTAGCTTCCACCCTGCTGTTAGGGTACAGGCCTTAATTCCACTCTTAGCTACTTATTTGCTGGGCTCAGACGTCTAACATGAAGGCCCCTTGTTCCCAGTGAAATACTTCAAAGACCAGAACAGTTACTTCATTTGATCTCCCTCTTAAATAGTCTCCTCAGAATAAGTGGTGCTTGACTCATTATTGGCTTCTAACTTTGCTTACCCACATCATTTTCAGAGTGGATAGATTGTTGGGGGCTCTCTTGTTTGGTTGCTTTTTCGTTTTATACATCTTGAATTGAAGTCAGTCTGTGTAACATTACCCTCTAGTTCTGTCAAATTTTCCACCTGGTTAACTGTCTTTTCTTTCCAGAAATTTGTGTGTCATAAACAGATGGGTTAGAGGGCAGTCTTTCTCTGTCTAATAATTTTAATACTAAAGGTCAAGTTCTTACCCTTTTTTCTGTCTTAGCAATAATGAGCTTTGAACGATTCTGTCAAGTTAATGAAGCATAATCTTCCCTTGCTGAATATGAAGTAGGGGGTCCCCCTTCAAACATTGCTTTTAGAAATGTTTCTCCATTCAACTTCCTTAAAATACTTCCTTACACTTTTCTTATGTATCAGCTAGTCTTTATCATATTTCATATATTCCTATGCTTTCTGAAGGTTTTCCAGTTGTTGTGATCAGTCCTCAGGAATGCCTCCTGAACTGAGTGAACTTGTGAAAATATCTGTGAAAATATCTCCTCTTTCTGTTTCTGCTTCCTTGAGATCTCAGTAATATTTCCTCTGGACAGAAAGCCATGTCAAATTTATAAGCTTATAGTGTTCATAAGTATTTTTTCTGATGCCCACACAGTTCTGAATCCCTTATCCCAGGAAAAAAAAAAAAAAACAAGCTTATGTAAACAATCATCTTTCTTCTTTGCAAATTCAGATGCCAAATGATTCTTGCTACAATTTTGCTGCTCCTCTCATGCCAGTCTGCATTACTTTATTGTAATCCTTGAAAATACCAGTGCTTGTTTACTGACTGCATATTTTATTCAAAAATTGCATTAGTTATTTAAAATTATCCTAGAGATAACCAAGACTGGTGTGAATATATATTTTTATTTCCTCTTTCAATTTCATTTTAGGTTTCTTAATAATCTCCTCATTCGCATGTGCAAAGCTTTTTGTACCATTAAATCACAACAGAATTTGTTTGATCCATAATAGTAATGGTATGTTGTTTTTGCTTTTCCATTTTCTATCAAAAAGCATTCAGCAGAAAATAACACCTACTGGGCCATGTGGAAGCAGAAGGGTCCTGGTTATTCCACCAAGTTCACAAATACTTTTGCTGTGGAGGACCAAAAGAAACAATCCAATTATCATCCAATCTCACCTCCTATCTAGCAAAGAACAAAGAACGTTACTCAACTATTTCTGAAAGGCCCTGATGCTTCCCTTTCAACTATAACATTTCTTATAAAACAAAGATAGATCTTCGCTTTATAATCTCCATTTAGATCAAAACAGGTATCTGGGTTTAAAAGCAGAGAATCCACCATGATTCAAGGTAATTCTTTTTCCAGAATTTAATCACCTTCACTTCCAAGTTTACTTTGAGTTGTTGAAATCAATATCCTCTTCTTTTCAGAAAAGACTTTCCTGTGTAGCTGAATCTAGATTATGATCATAACATTCCTTAAGGCATTTTAGTAGAAACAGGTTCTTGGGGGCTTTAAAATACATGCATCTTTTTCTAACTCATATAACTCAGTGTCTATACACTGTATCTTGTCTAACATCTCTACGTCTTTCATGATGAGTGTACACCAGGACAGTGTGGGACATTTACATCTGTACCTTCGGGTTTTGTTCAGTCCCTGTTTCATTGTGGAGCTCTGGTCCCTCAGTGCTTGGCACTGAACATGAATTAGTTCATTCCTCTGCTTTGATCTGCAAGGAACCACAAACTTCTGTCCTCAGGGAAGCTAGAATAAAGAAAAGGGCATCATTTTGTCCAGACTGAGTAGCCTACAAGCAGAATGTTGCAGACCTTGCTAAATGTTTGCTGCTATTACTAAAGAGAGTCCCCCCACACAACCCCAGCAGGATCACACACACTAAAACATCACACTGTGCTGCTGTTTGAGGAGAACATACCCTCTGCAGTACAGTATCACAGCAAAAGGCATCTGGACTATGAAGCAATATTTTGCTTTTTTTGAGATAAATTTAAACCCTATGGGTTAAAAAATAAAATTCTGCAGACCTGAAAGTAAGCTTATGAGGCACAAGAGAAACGACCATTCTGGTCAATGCCTGTAGGGAGACCAGCCCACATCCAGTATCCTGCTCCCCAAAAGACATCTTGGAAAAAAATCCCAGGAAGATAAAGGCTTGACCTTGATACAGCTATACTTGCATATACGGCCCGTCACATGTGGCTTGAATGGGTTAAATAACATTACCACTGTCAAAATGGCACCACATACCCAAGAAACACACACCCTGTCCACACAGCCACAGAACCAATGGCTCCCTGGGCTTGATTTTATCTCCCACCCTCCACTCCTCCCTTTTGTACACTTTTTGTACACTTCTCTTCCCCTGCATTGAAGTAGCACCTTCACCCTCCAGTCCTAGCAAACATCCACCCATGGCCCACGAGGTGCTCTCCCTGACATATCAAAGGGTGCACAGTAGGCACACCCATGGGGAAAGAGAGAGGAATTAAGGTACACTCCTGAATTTGTTCTTGCAGGGCTGCCTCTAGATACAAGGATCATGGAAGGGGTCTCTTCCACTTACCACCCTCAAGATTCCTGGGGACTTTTGCCCTTTCTTGGGTCATTTCTTCCATGGTATGCTGGGTGCAGAGGCACTCATAATATGTCTTGCAGACAAACTTCTGCAGCAGGCACTCCAGCCAGCTGTGTACTTGCAGGCACAAACCACAGAGACCAGAGTTTACCCGTAACATGACATCAGTCTGTTCCCGACTGGAAAACAGCATAAGGCATGCAGTAGCAGCATGTCATGCACAGACAACAACGTCCTGCAAAGCTACCACTGCCTTGCAGGAGAACACACACAGAGAATCACACAGCTCGTGACATGCTCGCAGCAAGCTGCAAAGGCATTGTGCAGAGATACTGCTGTAACGGTAGATGCAAGTTATTTTCTCCCCTCTCTCCAGCTGTTATGCACACTGTCAGGGTTTCCCTGCTACCATAAGCCCCCACAGAGATTCCTGTAACACTGAGGTTACCACTATGATGCCATCTCCTCCAACATTTGAGACATTTACTGGTAGCAGGTGTGCTCTGAGCTACTTTCTGGGAGCATAGTCTGCTACAGAATGAGGTTGGAACAGGTGTCTTCATATCAAATCCCTGTAGCCTTGGGATGCAGTCAAGCAACACTGAAGAACATTGCATTTTCCAGATACCACTGTGTGCTGCTATGCTTGCTAAACCAGTCTCCAGACATACCCCTGCAGAGCAAGAAACACGTTAGCACCTGCCAAGAATAACACCCACCGGTCAGCCACGTGGCTGCAGCAGGTTGTTTGGCAGAAGACACTGGAGGCAATTGTGGACCCACTGCCCTGCAGTCATTTACCTGAAAAAGGAACTGAGATGGTATTAAAAGGGCAGCTCCGTTGGGTGATGCGCAGCAGGGAGCTCTGTGCTGTTACTGCTACGGTAACGGGTACCGCTGCCGTCCATCTGCCATCCTCCTCATGCTGCTCTGACCTTCACTCCCAGCCATCTGCCTTTGCATGGTTTGGCAGCAGTAAAATACACGTTGTTCTCAGGAGCTCACAAGATGCAAACCTGTAAGGAAACAAATGCCCCCTTTGCAATTCCTTTCTGAACAATTTTATTCATTTTACACGTTGCTAAGCTTTTGGTAAGAATATCATTTTTGGTGAAATTAAACCTCTTA
Source organism: Porphyrio hochstetteri (assembly GCA_020800305.1). Taxonomy (NCBI): domain Eukaryota; kingdom Metazoa; phylum Chordata; class Aves; order Gruiformes; family Rallidae; genus Porphyrio; species Porphyrio hochstetteri. The sequence goes on from CM036907.1 coordinate 89,297,204, forward strand.
CAGGAGTCTCCAGTTAGATGCATATGACTGGCTGTGACTGAATATGGAAGCTTAAGTTACCAACCATAAGATAAGCTGCTATAACTGCTTCACACTTTCTACTTCCACCTGTGAGGTACTCTGATATAGCCTAAACTGTAAGCCAAACTTTTCCTCAAACCTGGAATGGGCTAGGAGAACACGAATTATTCCAGTAGTGAGATGATCACCTAAGTTAATCAGTTTTCAATCAAACTTGTAACCCCCTCATAAAAAACTTTATCTCAAAAGAAAAATCATGGAGATTAATTATCCATGCTGTGACCCTTTAAAATTTTATTGACATTTTTCTGTAACTTCCTTTCTATACCTCTGCCAAGGGCAAATATCACGTTATCTATTTTCTACTTACATGGGTGATATCCGTTGCCCGTCTTACAAAAGGACATATAATTGATTTTTTTCTAATTTTCAGAACCCCCACAATATCCTGTGATATGTTAATGAAAGAGTTTCCAGCCCTCTTCTTCCAGTGATTTTAAAAGTAATTTGCCCACCCCTAGGCATTCACAAACATCCTAAAATGTTTCATATATTTTACCCATCTGCATATGCACATGCAGATCTCACCCATTTCTTTGCAGTTGTAAATACCCATATGACACAAATGTATAAACATAGCCAAGGCTATTTTGTCACTTTATGATCCATAATTCAGTCCTTGAAGTGCAAGTATAGTAAGAAAAATAACCATGCAAAATATTCTTTAATATAATCATAGAGTCATAGAATCATTTATGTTGGAAAAGACTTTTAAGGTCATCGAGTACAATTGTTAACCTAGCACTGCCAAGTCCACCACCAAATCAGGTCCCTAAGCACCACACCAACATGTCTTTTAAATACCTCCAGGGATGGTAACTCCAACACTTCAACAGGTGGAGTTACAGTGTTTGCCAACCCTTTTGATGAAGAAATTTTTCCTAATATCCAATATAAACCTCCCCTGGCACAATTTGAGGTCATTTCCTCTTATGCTATCGCTTCTAATGATTCAGTGATGTAGCTTAAGAGACAATTAATTAATACAGCTTTAATATAAGGAGAATTTGCGTGTTTTGAAAGCCATGATTCTGGATTTTCGAGGCTTCAGTTACTTGGCAGAAGACACCAACACCCACCTGGCTACACTCTCCTTGCAGGTAGTTGTAAAGACCAACTCTCCTCAACCTCCTTTTCTCTGGACTAAACAACTCCAGTTCCCTCAGCCACTCCTCATAAGACCTGTGCTCCAGACCCTTCACTAGTTTTGCTGCTCTTCTTTGGATGGGACATTAGACTTGGTCTCAACATGTTGTTTTTCTGGCTCTAATTCCAGTTTGATTTATACTAGAGTCACACTAATGTAAGTGTGTCGGCCCTTCTGATTGTGACCCTATCTGAACACATACGCACTAGAGGAAAAATACTGTTTCAAATTCATGTTTGCTTTCATTGAGCCCAACTTACTCTTGCAGATAAAAACAATTTTATTACTGTTAATAATGCAAATCCAATATGTTCAGGAACGAGCAATTGTTATGTTATTCTGCCTCATGTATTATCGAAAGAATTGTCAGTCAAAGTTCTCATTACAGGATATTTATCATCACTGGTAGAGATAATAAGAAGCTCATATATTTTGATCCTATTTCCCGAATGGACTTTGTAATTCTAGTATTTGAGAAAAAATTCAATTTTAACTTGTGAACCCAAAACAAGTTATAAACTTGATCCTTGAATTCTTTTCACAGCTCACAATGGATGTAAGTGTGGCACTATGGAGATATATCAGTGTTTTGCATTCTCTTTGCATGCAAATCACTGGTTACATAAGGACAGAGTACCTAATGATTACAATATATTTGTATATATATGCATTTATTTCTATTTTTCTACATACTCTTGATTTGAGATGTATGTCAGCAGAATGCCAGCTGAAATTATGAGACCATTTTCTCCACTTTTTCTTCTCATCGATGTAGCTCCTTCTGCAATAATATATAAACTTTGATATGATACTGTATAAAAATGTTAGCAATTTACAAAGGTAATAGATTTTGGAGACTTTTCGGCTCTACAAAAGAAAGGTAAAACCCAGGCAAAATTCAAGCAGTCTCTCTCCTTCCCACCGTGCTCCCTAGCTTTGTAATTCTTCCCTTCTACCAAAGCCTGGAAAACCTTTAGACTGCGCTTATGTTCTACTGTAACTACATTTTGAGAAAGTATACAGGTGTCAAACAATTACTTTCTTGATGGTGTCAAAATAAGCATTTTATGAGGTTTCAGGGCAGATGTATTTCTGGCAATTGTCCTTGTAAAAGAAACAATGGTTTGTGGGACATATTAAGGGGCTGATTTCCTCAGTCTAGCAAACAGCTTTACCTGTGTTAAGCTAGTGTGAAGTGAGTGTAAAACTGTCACCAGTAAGAAATCAGCAACTACTGTGGAAGGCAGTTGAGAAAAAAATCAGAAAACACAACACTGGTGGCTGCTTCCACCGTTCCATCAATTAGAAGTATCAAGTAAATGCATTTGCCTGCCTCCATTTAAAGGTACTAGATTTTTTTTCCCTGTTCAAATAAAACAACAGTGACTCCATAACTTGGCTATACACAAACCAAATCACCCTCTATTAGAGAAAGACTTTCATTTGCTTTTGCCCAAGAATGTTTCAGTGCCCGGTACTGTTTGAAACTGTACATTTTAGTGAACTGGGAGAAAGAGATTCTCAGAGGAACAAAACCTTTCCCTTTTTTTAATATCTTTTTTTTTCTTAACTGCAATGCAGAGAGCTGAACCAAATAAGAAATTTATTAATTTAAAGTCTTCAGCTTTGTCTCCTAGCTGTCCTGTCTGATCTATGGCCAAGTCCTGCTCAAGTCATTACAGAGATGCTTTCAGTTAAGTCCTTTGAATAAAGATTTCATGCTGTTCCTTCGAGTGGCTGATATAATTGCTAAATGACTTCCAGCAAGTGCATGACTCTGCCTCAGCTAAAGCATTATGGAGTGAGGGAAATTTTTACCTCCAAAATCTGTGGTCACTCACCTAATATGAGAGATTTCTTTTAAAAACTGCTCATGGGGCTACAAAATGGCATATACAAGGGGACCAGTCTGCCCTGTTTGCCTAGCACCCTTCTTCCTTAAAAGATCTAATGCTATGGGATCTTACTGCTAACAGCAATGGGTGGGGGCAAAAAGTAAATCTAAAGCATTCTTTAAAGAAATGTTGTGCAAACTAAGTAAGAGATGATGCTGATGCTAAAGAAGGTTTGTTTTTTCTATAGTTTGGGTTTTCTGTATTTCCCTGGTCCCTGCATGCTGGCCACTGTCAGAAAGAGGACAATGGGCCCTTCCTGCTCTTCTGTTCTTATGTTTTTTTTCTGAGTTTTAACCAAACTTTCAAATTGACTCTTAGCTGCTGTGTCTCCTTACCACAGAATCTGGCAAGCAATTTCCAGCACACATTGCCCTTTTATTTGAACCCACTTCATTTAAAATGGGATAAATCTGAGGATATGCACATTCACAGGAACAGACATCAGAAGAGCAATGGGTCTTGCTGGTGCTTTTGATCTACCTATGATCATGATTGAACCTCATTTCAGTATAAAATGTTACTTGCTCAGCATGTTCAAACAGTGTGGTGACTGAAGAGCCATGGAAAGAAGCTACATGTTGGTTACAGGAAGGCTGTTGGTGCAGGACAGAAGGGCTCATGAATCTTATGCTGAATTAACATATCTTACCACTGCGTTGGATAAAGAGAAGCACGCTTGTGTCTCCAAACAAAATTGCAAGCAACAGCATATCTTATGATAGCCAGAAAATGTGCTTAGAAAACAGAGCTTAAGTGTTACCAGATGACATGAGCAAGAAAATCAGTATTTCAGCTTTAACCTGTTTTGAGGGGTCATATGGATGTTTCTGGCTACATGTGAGCCTCAGCAGAGGGATACCCCACAGCACGCCCCAGAGTCTGCCTACCACAGCCCAAGATGCCCAGAGGTCCTCGTGGGACAGCTCAGGACAGATGCAGGTGGAGCATATAGGTTTTAGAGAGAGCATACATGCTGGTCTTGGCTTTCTCTGCTCTTGTACAGACTGTTGTGGTGTTGCTGCAAAGTCTCATATCTCTGGGCTAACGCAGTGAGGTGAAAGGCAGCCTGATCATCACCTCACTTTTATATACAGGGACTTTCCTACATTCTTTAAGCTTAAATGACTACCAGAACATGGTTGTGCCTGGAGTTATATGAATGACTAGGAAAAAAACTACACCAGAAGGTTTTACTGATGATCAGAGCAGAAATATAGATACCTCCAGAGGATCTTTCATTTCCAGAGGATCGTTCATTTGATCTTAAAATAGGGAGAGTTAGTCACCCTGCAAAATGCTGGTTCCATTCCCTGTGCTGTTAGACACTATGCTGAAGTTCTGCCATCTACAGGAGGCCATGATCCATTTCCAGCTGCAACTGGAATAAAATAAACCAATGACAAGATTTTATTTTAGAGCACTGTGCAAACCACCTACATGTCTTTGTTTCCAGATTTTTTTTCTTAACTGCTCATCTACCTAAAAAGCAGCTTCTGCAGTTATTTCTTTGGCTCCCTCCAGCAGCCAAAACTCAGCCATCCTACAGAAAATTCTCTTTTCATTTAAACCTGCAATGCAGTGTTACTGTATGTTCTGAGAAATTATGAAGCCAGAGATGTTTTCTTTGTTAGCTTCACTTCATTCCATATAAGTCAAATAGCCCATTTTACATTGTTATTAATCCCCTCTTTATGTATTGTGCAAAAAGGTTGTTTAACATGTCTGCATTAGCTTATGTAAATGGATGTTGCAGCACTGTGCACAGACTAATTTGCTAGGTCTCTACAAATACATGCAAAACTCTTCTTACTCTTGTGGGAACAACAGCTTTAGGAGGCACTATCTTTAAATGCATGTGGCACTAATACAGAGGTTTGCTGCACATATTTTATAGCTGTTAATTGACAGGTGGTTTAGCTTGAGGGCTCATGGAAAACTGTAGAAGAAGCAATTTTGCCAGACATATAAAAATTCAAAAGTTATTTTACCATAGCAAAATCAATTCTGAATTAAGGTAGGGTACAAGATTGGAATAGTGCAGTAGACATGCATAAGTGTACAATATCAGATGTTGGCTTATGTTTTTTGCAAATATTGAACATCCATGTGTCAAAGAAGTATTTGTTTTGTTCACTAGATCCTGGCTTTAGGAATTTTTCATGTCTACTTACTTATTCTCTGACCCTTTTGTTCTGTTATTATCAGGTGACCTGAACTGTACAGAGCTGCCTGAATTAAAACAAACAGAAAAGTTGATAAGTGCCCATAAAGGTTATTTCAATGGAAAATTTTCCTGCATTTTAAAATACTGAGATTCCTTTCATAGTTGAATAACACTCTGAGGTGTAACCAATGGCAAATCACCCCTTTGAATGGGGTGCTGTTATTGGAGGAAAAGGCAGAAAAAAGGAAAACATTTATTTTGCTGTGTTTGGCATTTCTTGGATTAGGCCATGTTTTCATTTAGGGTTGGATATTTTTTTCTTTATGAAGGTAAGATCAAAGAAAACAGAAGCTCCAAAACCTCTAATTCTTGGAAGCAAAGATGAGAAACCATCATTATGGTAACTTACTTGACTTTTTTCTTTTTTTTTTTTTTTGTTAAATACCACTACACTGGGTAGAAAAGAGCACAGGAGAATGACCTCACTGTTATCTGCCAAAACAGCTTGCTTTCAGATCAGTAATTGCAGAGGACTGAATTAATCTCTACTACAGAAACTCTCTATCACGAAAGCACATTTTCTTTGCAGCATCATATGACAAAGTAATATGATTTGCTAACTGTTCATGAACAAGAGGTGGGTCTCATAGTCTCTCCTGATTATGGAGCTGTAAGCCAAAGGAAGAAATTTTACAAAACCTCAGGCAAAGCTAAAGGCCATACATGATTGAAACCAACTTGTTCAAAGGCACTGTGATGGATGCAGATTTTTTTTGCTAGCTTAATTCTGAAAACATTATTTTCTCACTCATTTTTTGACCTTAGTGCTGATTTTGTTTGAGTAAACACTGGTTAGGACTTCCTGTCCTAGGTTTAATAAGTTAGGAACACTAGCCAAAAACATGATGGGGCGTAACTAGATCTGAAAGGTCAAATTAAAAATAGAGACCATAAAGATGTGGGCAACTGTAGCCAAAGTCAGACAGCCTACAAGACAAGGATGACCTGGGCATTGTGGCTGCCCCCATAGGGAAACAGGGTCTAGCACCTCTGGCAGGTGGCTGGTGTGAGGCATTCATTGCTCCAACATAGTTCTGGATGCTAAATCAGGTACTTTGCTTATGGCCTACTTTTTGGCAGCTCTACCAAACCAATTCTTTCACTTATTTGTCACGTGGCTAGTTTTTTATGTGACTTCAGCCCATCAGTTCTGATTCAGACAGGAACAGGTTTCAAAGATCAGATTCTTACATTGTCAAACTCTCAGGGACAGGTGGATGAGCCAGAAAATGATCAAAAAAAAAGTGTAGGATATGGAAAACAGCATGAGACCCAGGCTGTTTTGTAAGTGACCCCATGTGGTTAAGTATATCACATACATGTACCTATGCTGAAAGGAAATTTCTGCTTTAAAGAAAATGTTGCAGAAATGCTTTGTTCGGGATATGAATCTGATAAAACTACTTTATTATACCACTCTCATCCAGCTCAGTAGACCTGCTTACCATTGCAAACTATTTCTTCAGCATTGAAAGATATTTTTCTCTTTTATTTGCAGTACAAAAGAGTGGTTCTGTGGTTTTTCCTGAACTATATGAATGAATTGAGTCATCTATGACTTTGATAAAGAATGAAGGTAATACGTGAAGAAGCAGCGTACTGAATAGAAATTCATGCCTGCTATGAATGATGCATGAAGTTTCTCTTCTAAGGAAAAAATATGAAGCTACTGTAAAGTGTCTACTTAATGCAAGTTCAAATATTTTTCTAAAGGCATCTTTGTCTTTTCTTTCATTATTAGTAGTCAAGCTATTCATTCTTCCCCTTTTAAAAGATACTACATGTCATTATGGATAAAGCATGATATTTTTATTTCTCTCCAGTAATCTCAGAAAAAATATAATCCCAACCAGATTAAAATCAACTCTTTTCCTTTCCAGCAGAAAACGGATAGCAACACAAAATCACAGTTAGACATGGGTCATCAGTGAAGTAATTTTCAACAATAAAAATTGTTTTTCTGCCAGATTACATAAAACTCACACCCGTGGAAAAAAAATTAAAAATTAAGGATGCAAAGACTTCCAGTTCCTGTATTTCGTGACATAATATCCAAAAACATTTTAAGGCAATCTCAGATGGCAGTACAAATAAACATTGGTCTGTTACTTTGGGCCTCTTCCACTCCCTCTCCTTGCCATGCTGATTAATTAAAAATAAAGCAATGAACATATCTGCAGCTGGCAGTTGCACAGTAACAAGGACAATTTACAAATGTGATCAGACTTTGTGTTTCCAGACGTAGGGCAGTCACCAGCATGTTTCCTTATATGCACAACGTGAAGATTAATGGTAGGACAAAATAAATTGTCCAGGACAGGGAGCTTTACAGCCCCCTGCAATGCCTGGAGACAGAAAGTGGGAATTGGAAAAACCACTTGAGATGTCCTGGCACTAAGAAAGACTGTCCTTGCTCACAGGCACCCTTAGCAAGCTCTTTTCTGTATGCAAATATACATGTTCTGCTGGTCCGGTCCTAAACGCTCGTGTTAATCATTTACTGTCTGTGTTCTTGATCCAGAGGGAGCCCTCTGAAAACTGTCTTGTCGAGGGCTAGCAGTTGCAACAAGTCCCTGCTTGATAGCCTGCCTGCATGCTATCAAGAAGGAGTTTTGTGATCTAGGGCGATTTGTTGAGGGGGGCGGAGCTCAAATAATATTCTCATCTATTCCTACTAGTGGGAGGAGAGGTTCGGAGCAGGTCAGGAGAACCCATCTATTGAATGAGTGGCTGAAAGGCTGGTGCCGGCATAGGAACTTCGGGTTTTTTGACCAAGGGAAGGTGTACTCTGCTCCTGGCATGATGACTGCTGATGGGGCTCACCTGTCCCATAGGGGTAAGCGAATCCTTGCCCAGGAGATGGCAGGGCTTATTGAGCGTGCTTTAAACTAGTTAGGAAGGGGGGAGGGGATATTATGATGGCTCTTGGGGTTAGGCATGGGCTTTGGGAGACACAACGTGAGTTGGCGGGGGAAGAAGGTAAATGCCAGCAGCACAGTGACGGACTTGGGGATGTTGTTCCATGTGATAGTGGGGAAAATTCTGGGGATTGCCCTGAGGACTCCTCAGTGGAGCCACTGTTGCCCATCCCCTGCTGGAAATCTCGCTGTGATCTGCTGAGGATACCTGCACCTGCTGCCCCACTAAAATGCCTTTATACAAATGCATGCAGCATGGGAAACAAGCAGGAAGAATTAGAGATCTTTGTGCGGTCGCAGGACCACGATCTCATTGCGATCACAGAGACGTGGTGGGACAGCCTGGATGACTGGCACACTGTCATGGATGGCTATGTGCTTTTCAGGAAAGACAGGCTAGGGAGACGAGGTGGAGGAGTTGCTCTTTATGTTAGAGAGCAGCTTGAATGTATTGAGCTCCACCTGGGGAAAGATGACCCATCAGTCGAGTGCTTGTGGGTAAGAATCAAGGGTCACGCTAGTATGAGTGACACTGTTGTGGGTGTGTGCTATAGGCCCCCTGATGAAGAGAGGCGGGTTGATAGTGCTTTCTATGAGCAGCTAGAAGTAGCCTCGAGATCCCAGGCCCTGGTGCTTATGGGGGACTTCAACTACCCAGATATTTGCTGGGCAAGCAATACGGCCAGTCGTATGCAGTCCAGACAATTTCTGTAGTATGTTGAGGACAATTTCCTGCTACAGATGGTGCAGGAACCTACAAGGGGAGGGCGGGTGCTGGACCTTGTTCTTACTAACAAGGACAGGCTCATCAGGGAGGTGAAGGTCGGGGGCAGCTTAGGACAAAGCGACCACGAAATGATCCAGTTCAAGATCCTGAGTGGAAGAAGCAAGCCAAAAAGCAGGATAGCTACCCTGAATTTTGGAAGAGCTAACTTTGATCTCTTCTGCAACCTTTTAGGAGCTATCCCATGGGCTACGCTGTTAGAAGGCAAGGGAGCCTGTGAGAGCTGGCTAGCATTTAAACAGCGCTTCTTCCTAGCACAGGATAGGTGCATCCCTTTGAGTAAGAAATCGGGAAAGAGAGGCAGAAGACCTGTGTGGATGAGCAGGGAGCTAATGTGTAAACTCAAAGGGAAGCAGAGGGTTTATGAACTGTGGAAACTGGGTCTGTGCACCTGGGAGGATTATAGGGATGTTGTCAGGGCCTGTAGGGACGCGACTAGAAAGGCTAAAGCCCGCTTGGAGATGAAACTGGCAAGGGATATAAAGGATAATAAAAAGAGTTTTTTCAGATACATGAATACTAAGAGGACGACCAGGGATAATGTAGGTCCCTTGATGAATGAGGCGGGTGTCCTGGTATCAGGTGATGATGAGAAGGTGGAAATACTGAATGCCTTCTTTGCCTTGGTCTTCACTCCAAAGGCCCCTCGGGACCCGCAGATCCTGGATGAAAGTAGGAGTGTTTGGGGAATGAAGAGCTTCCCTCTAGTTGAGGTAGGGGTGGTCCAGGAGCAGCTCAAAGGGATTAATGCAAACAAATCCATGGGCCCGGATGGGATACATCCACGTGTGCTGAGGGAGCTGGCGGAAGTGATTGCGGAGACACTTGTGTGTTCAGCCGCTCTGTCTAGGGCAGCCCTGCGCCGTGCTGCAAGGCACAGTCAGCAATGCTTGGTGATGGCAGCAGGAGGGAGTTGGGGCTTTAGTCCAAGAAGATAACCCTGGTAAGCATGGCATTAACATTCACAGCAAATGGCAGTGGGCAAGACAGTCTTCATCTGAGATAATAGGCTTTTTCCAGTGATTGCTCCTTGTCACTTAGGAACACATCAACCCCAGCATCTGCTACCGCAGGCTGTCATGTCATATATTCCCTGCTGCTGGCTCTATTTTGTAAGAAATAGTTAATGGCTACTTCTCTTACCGGCACGCTGCTCCAGACCCTCACTCTGATGGTGACAAAATCTTTTCTGGCTTCCAGTTTCAATTTATTCATGACCAGTTTATAACCATTTCTTCCTCAGCCAATATTGTCATTTAGCTTAACCAGCTCTTTCCCCTTCCTGATGTTTATCCTCCATATGTATTTACACAGGACAGACATATCCCCCATTAGCCTTTGCTGAACAAGGCAAGCTCAGGCAGTTCCACTCATGGGATTAACAGAACCACTTCTCCTCTCACTCAGCACTCAGCTTTCTTTAAGGCACGTCTATTTGATGTTCTGTATTTGCTGTTCTTCAGGCAGGTGGTGCCACCGCTGTCTTGGCAGTTATTGCAATATAGATGCTAGATGGCCCTCATTTGATTATATCTTCCTCTAGTTCTCCCAAACCAAATGTTTCTCTACAATGGAGATGAATTAGTTTGGAAAAATCAGCGTGTGGTACAGAACCCTGGAACCCAGAAGCTCATGGCCCTGTGTCTAGTACCCTCAGGATATAAATTTAGTTGCCTTGAAGTTCTCATGTTCCTCCTAATTGTCTGCATCTCTGAGTGTAGCCTGTAGCATCTGTATCTGACAGAAAGAATAAATAAAAATGGGTGGTTTTGTCCTGTGAGAAAATGTAGCTACATTTTGGACTTACGAACATGCATTTTCACCATCCTTCACTCATATTTCCCTTTTCTCTCTCCCCATAATTCTACTTACACATACATGGATACTTCAAATTCAGCCTGCTCCTGTGAAGCCTAAACCCACCTGTATTTACTGAGATTCTGGATTTCATCTGAACTGAGCCGGATGAGTTCAACAAAAGTAACAATTTTCAGCTAAATGAAACCCTGTGTCATGCTGTAGTTGTAAATTATTACCTTTAGGCTTTTGAAGCTCAACATATCCATCACAAAATCCTGAGATACTAGGACTGACCCATGACTTGGGGAGTTAGTAACAACATGCCTGGGACCAGAGTGAGCCAAGCTGCTCAATATTTTCACAACTGGGATAGAAGACCCTTCCACCTTGTAATACCCTCCTGCTAGCAGGGACATGTGGGCATGGTCTCTGCATGTGCTGGGGCTCAGAGCAGCCCAGAAGAGACACTGTGACTGCTTCTCACACTTCCAATCACAGCGTGTGGGACACACCAGGATTTCAGGAGCATGCTTGCTTATTCTGGATGTTTTGGGAAAACTATGTCAGTGAGGAGCTGTTGCTTTTCCAGGAGTGCCTTGTGAGAGACGAGTTCTGCTCTTGGTATCTAGACTTCTTCCCGCATTTGCCTTGGAAGTGTTGGCTGGCAGTTGGGTAAGGAGCTGTGCAGGAGGACTGGGCTTTGCCTGCATCATTTGGAATCCAGCTCCTTTGCCACAGCTTCACTGCCACCAGTTGTCCAAAAGAATGCAATGTTAATATCCCATCCAGAAGAATAGAAATAGGGAATAAAAATTCTGGTTTGGTTGAGAGATACTTCAGGAATCATTTGCTTGTTACTCATCGTGCTTTGCCAGCATACCTTTATAATCTCCATAGCCATAGCACATTGGTGTCAGAAGCAGGACCCAGAGGAGTGCCAAACTGAGGCACATCATCCTTCTTTCCTGTTCACTGTGGTTTCAGGAACTTAAGTCCTTTCATTAGCTGTTTAATTGTCCTGCAAAGGTCTTGAGTCAATATTTTTATTTCCTGATTTTACCTGCCAGTGGTGAACAATCTGCTCCCCTTTTCAAAACATCTAACTAAATTTAACAGGCAGGACAAGGAGGAACACTCCCATGCCTGCTGGATTGGAAAATTCTAAGTATATTTAACAATTTAAAGTATGCATGCAGACCTTGAAAACAACCACTTTGTTCTGGATAGGGCTACTGTTCTTCTGAGAATTTTTTATGTTGTGTAAGAGAGTTTGGATTATATTGAAAATATGTAAAGACAAGAATTCTGCAGCTCCATGGAGAGACTCAAAGTCCAAAACTAAATTACTAAAGCATTAAAATTAATATTCCGAGGGCCTCTTATATTTTATAGTTTCTGAATTGAGAAGTCAAATTGGTTCTTAGCTGCTGGCCAATGACAGATGGAGATAAGTGTTTGGGGTTTTTTTTAACACTATCTTTCATTCTGTTTTATACAACCTACAAAAAGTTGGTCTGAACTGATTTTAGATGAGTTAGCGACTCATCTAAAATATCCTTACACATTACAAATGGTCTATCAGTTCCCCTGAAGAAGAGGACACCTCCATTTAGATGATGATGATGATTCCTCAAAACTTCATAGTACAAGAAATACAGTGTAGCAGAGCCGTGTCATAACTAGCATGCACTCCATGTGGTGTCCAGGAAGTATATACCTTACCCTTCTGCATTTACTGTTTCTGACAGGATCTATGAAAAGGTAAGCTAGTACAATTTTGACATCCTGTCTTGAACAATGAATTTGGGGTATAGATTTAGCTTTGTTGGACGCAAACCAAAAACAAACTCAAGAACTTTTCCCTAAAACTCCTAGTCCAAAGTCTAGGTGAGGATGGACTTCAAGGACTTTTGGGGGAGGCATGTTGGCATTGTTATTAATGAAGAATGGGAAAGAAAAGGGCTGTGAGCACACTATAGTGTTCTCATTTAAGACTTATATCAATAAAATTAGTCCATTGTTCTTTCTTTTTGGTAGAAAATGAGCCTTTTAGAAAACAGTGCTGCAGAAAACAGCTGGATTTATACTCAGAAAAAAGAAAAAGTGATTTACTGTGTCTTTGTTTTGGAGGGTTTAGAAGAATTCAACAGGCAGGCTCTGTGGTTCCATAAGGAGCAACCAATGCAGCCAATTCTGAATTAAACCCAACAAAAATGGGGGCTGTACATCTTAGTAGGACAGCCATCATATAAAAATACGGGTCAGATGGGTTTCCCTTGATGTGCATCCAATTTTAACAATCCCGAATTTTTATTATTGTTATTTCAAAAGTCCCAGCTGCAGAGTGTTTTCAGGAAAAGGGGAACAGAGACAGCAGAAACAGGTATGGCTGAGTCCTTTGCCCTTTTAAATCCTGCCTGCGGTATGTTGGCACCTCTTCGCTGTACAGTTATGCAGATTAATATTTTCTGGAGCAGTTGGAAACTCTCTTGCATAAACCAAGCAAGCCAGAAAGGATGCTGTTGACCTTCAAACATGCTAGTCCTGGACAAAGTCTGGAGCTTGGATGTTCGGATATGCAAGTAGGCTCTAAGGATCCAAGCCTTGCACTGGATCGACAGCATGGAGTACAAATACTGTATGAGGAGTGCTTGTCTGACTGCCGCTTGCCACTGAGCCAAAGAAAGCACTATTGGCAAATTATAAAACAGATGTACATGCTCCTATTTTTTCACATATAAAAGGAAACCTGCCTTACCCAGCCACATCTGTTTCTTTGATTTAACTCCATGCTCATTCCTGTTAGCAGTGGATGAGTGGTTTGGCAAGTGCGTTGCAGCCTGCTTCGCTGGAAAAAAACAAGGGGGGCTTCCTGCTGAAATAAACCCTTTTGTGAGACTTTGATTCGAAGATGTATAGCAAAGTATTTTATAAACATATCCTCCTCATTAGTGACTGCATTCTGGGGTGGAGTGCAAACCTTACATTATAGGACCTGGTTCTTTACAAATAAATTGAAGCTGTCTCTCTCCAGTCACCCTGGATGCTCTCACAGCAGGACTTTGACTATTCATGAGGTGCTTGCAGAGAAATAGCAGATATATCCTGCTGATTTGTAATTTGTAGTTCCAGTGAAAGAGGTAAGGCTGTGATGTAATGTAATTCACTAATCTTTAAACTGTGGAACTACACAAGTTGCAAGAAAATTATAATTACTGGAGTGAGCACTCAGAAAAGGGAAAAGACAGAAGCAGAAAGAAAAATAGACTTTCAGAGACTACTAACTTGGAGCAGAAAACTATGGCTAAAAGTAGAATGTACACAGGGTACACATACCAGACATGCTTTTTAAGGAGAGATTAAACAGATCATAAGAAATTCTTATAAACTCTGCATTTATCCTGTGCTCATGACCTGGAGCTTTCCAGTCAATCGACCAACAGCTTAAGATATGCAGCACTGCTCACAACATTTTGATGCTAACCGGACCCTCATTGGAGACCATTTAACATGTAAATTGCTGTGTGCCCCTGAATTTGTAACTACAGCCACGTTGAAGAGTCACTAGTACACAGGCTTCATTTTCAAAAATACACTTACAGCATAAAGTGTGGGGGAGGGGTAGGATTGTTCCATAATTAAAAAAAAAGGTTACTGTGATCACTCTGTCAGAACATATTCAGCCCTGCTCTCTCCCCGAGAGCCTGTGTCCAGGCCCCACCACACTGCGCTCACCCACCAGAACCGCGCTGGACTGTGAGAAAATAAAGCATGTCAAGAAAGGGCAGGGCAGGCAATTGTCACAAATTCACACTGATCCAGGGTAACAACAGGACGGTGCTGTCTGTGCACGGCTGGTGAACACCAACGGGAATGCAGCTCTGGTAACAGGAACAGACAATCCCGCAAATATGCCTGTAAATACAGTGTGGATCAGGGAATCCATTTAAACATATTTTATGGCTTGACATGTCACCCAGTCAGAAAGCACAAACTGCAAATAGCAGGCTCCTGAGCTTGAGGAATTTAAGACTGGAGTATGACTGAGGTCTTCAAAATGGGATTTAAGCAGATTTTCAAACACATGCAGGCCTTGAGCAAGAGCCATGCATAAGGTTAAAAACCCCACACCCAATACCTGAGGAGCAATCTGTGACAGGCAAAAGAGGGGAAGGGAAGGGAAGGGAAGGGAAGGGAAGGGAAGGGAAGGGAAGGGAAGGGAAGGGAAGGGAAGGGAAGGGAAGGGAAGGGAAGGGAAGGGAAGGGAAGGGAAGGGAAGGGAAGGGAAGGGAAGGGAAGGGAAGGGAAGGGAAGGGAAGGGAAGACAGGCTGATAGCATCTAAAACAAGAGCTTGAAGCAGTCTCTCATATCCCTTCCTTGATCAGCCTTTACTTTTACTAGGTCTATCCCACTCCTATCCACCAGGAATCACTGCAGCCGAAATGTCAGGGGTCGAACCTCCAGCACTGCCCAGCCCTTCAGATTTTATTGCTCTTTGAATCTGTTCCCATCTGCTCTTTTGTTTTATTTGAGTCCTCAGGCTTTTTGCTCTCTCCTTTCTTTAGAAAGTGCCCTCTCCTATTGACAACTTCACTGTCATTTCCTTCTTTCACATACATTTAAAACACCCTTCTTTTTATTCACCTGACAAATGTTCCCTTTGCCTTCGAATTCCTCTCTACAATTTAGGAAGGCTGCCTCTCTTCAGTTCCTCGATGGTGATTATCTTGAGCATACTTAGAGTATAGGCTTTCTGGGACAGCAGCTGTGCTTATCTGAGTAATTCATAGGCAGCAGGTAGATCTACACTGCAGGACAAATAATGTAGAAAAAGAGGTCCAATGGAAAGCCTTACCTGTCTTCCTGCTTTCATAAGCCAAGGGGTCCTTCGGGTCTTCAGGATGCTGCTACTCCTCTACTTTCTTTCCGTTTTAAATTGTCCAACTGCATTACTGAAAATAAAGAGAGTTGAGATAAGTCTTAAAAATAAAGCAAAATTTTACTCAAAAATACTGCTTCCTCAGGTCATTGCTGGAACTAGCACCCCGTTCCACACAACCTCATCTTCATGGACGAACAACTTACACTGCAAATGTGCTGATATTTCAAGCTAACATTGGAATCATATTTTTCCAAGTACCCACACACTGATATTCTCCACCTTGACATAATGAGATCACTTTTCTCTCCCCTAATACCATGTATAGCAAATTATTGACAGCCAGACCCTGGGTCACTACAGTTTTTGAGGGCTTTGGAAAGCTGTCAGCGAGGATCTTCTGAAAATTTTATTTTCATTAATGAATTGATGCTATCAGCTTCTCCTAGGATGCTGTGCCATCGAGCAAAAAAAGAAAAATGCACAAAGTCTGGTTTCTCTGAACATAGCAGGAATATAAAAGGAGGCAGCAACCACTATTTACAGTTATTGGTCTCCCTCCAAATTGCTTGTTGCTCTGATTGTTTTCTTTTTCTCTCTCACAGATACCTGGTTTTCTGATTGCTTCCAACTGTCTCTCTGCCCGCTTCTGCTGTTAACACATGTGCACACATTGTCTCATTTCCTCCAAACAGAAAATTCCTAAAGTACCTGCATGATATTCTCTACAAATAAAGTACTCTCTGCCTCTCTGACCCAAATCTCTGGCTGGTCTTGGACAATCCCTTCATTTCTGTAAGGCTTTCCTCTTTTTTCAGCTACCTGAAGCCCTGATATGAATTTTTTCCCCCTATTTTTCCTGAAGGACAGGTGGCCAATGTGGCATACAGTTCATGTACTCCGGTTTTTAAAGTGAGCGTTTTTCAACTTTAATATGTCTTCCCATTGAACTCCCCATTTCCACTCAACTCAGTTTAAGCCTATCCTTTCAGGTTTTGTTTGGTTTTTAATTCAGATTATTGTCTTAGTTCATGTTGTCTGTGGAAATATGATGTCCTGCAGGTCCCTCAAAAACAGGGACTGGGAGGGGAACTTGTGCAAATGCCAGTTGCTGTTTTGCAGTTAACTTCTAGACAGATGGAGTACTGGTCTGCTTCAAAGTTTCCTTTACAAAGGGGTAGTTTTAGTGATATTTCTCTTCAGGACAAAGTTTTTTCCAGTGATCAAATTATTGATTAAAATTCAATTGCTAAGGGTACAGTCAAGATTTCATTTCTAAACTTTTGCAATAATATTTTGATGAGGTAAAAATATCATAAACAAACCAAAATAACCTAAGTACAAAATAAAAGTAAGGTTTTATTGGTCTCATTCTCTTTTTTTTTTTAAGAAATTGATAATTGAGGGACAAGGGGTGAAATGACTGAAGTGTTGCAGGAAATCTGGCACACGTCTAAAGACTGGATCTAGATCTTTGAGCCCTTTTCCAGTTCCCTGAAAATAAACTTTCTGATTCATGTACATAAAAATATTCTTAGTGTTCAGTTCTAACTTAAACAACTAAAATGGCAACAATGACCTCATTTAACTTTGCCATTACCAGCACTTAAGTTGTAAAGAATGTTTTTATGAACAGGAAAATTCATCTGAGCAATGAACCTTTCTAAGAGAAAGCCTGCTTTTGTAGTTTCATCCAGTATAAAACATTCCTGTGTCCTTGTCTATGTGGTCAGAAACTGCCAGGAGAAGCACCAGTCTGTGTCATTGTACAGAAGCTCCTCCTTACCACTCCTTGCTGGCCAGTCCTTGTTTTTACCTCTGCCTGGGGACATCACTGCCACCAGAGCGAGCAGAGCAGCTCACCAGGCAGCAGTCTGTACTTTCAGAGTTGGCAATGAGTCATGCATGAAGCTGGCTGACAACCCATGCTGTCTGTATGTATGCAACCACGGATCATTACACAGCAATAAACTACAATATCTTGTTCAAAACCTGTCTCATTTTATTTGGATCCTCACGGAGTTTGCTGGCGCTGAGGTACAGCTGGTGTTTACTGACCTTTCAGAGCAGCACTGTTGGCTGCAGGAATAAAAATAGCTTTTTTTCGAGGTTGTGTGCAGACACTGGAGCTGTAGGGTGCACACTCAGCTGGGTGCATGGCCACCTTCACACCCATCTGTAGGCAATGGGGAAGGACCAGGACAGACAGACAGCAGCATTTCTGCTGAAGCAGTAGCCTTGGTTGGATCAGCCATCCCACCCCAAACATCTGCATGCTGATAAGGCACCTTGTGGTCCCACACACCAACATGTAATGTCTGCTCAGCTTTCAAAGGATAACGCTTTCAGGCTTCCCCTGTGCTATGAGGCAGAAGTGACACTACAGTGCTCCCTGCAATCCTGGCCCGAAAGCACCTGCTGGGCGTGTCAATAGGACTGCACTGCACCTCCATCCCTGAATGTGCAGAGTGATATGCACTCACCACGCTCGCAGAGATAGACCATGGCCAGGGTGCCTGGGTGAATGCAGCAAGTGCCCTTATGCACAGCACAGCCTCCCAGCATTTTCCCCAGGTGCTTTTGAAGACACATTGTTTGCTGCAATAAAGGCAATGTAAAGGATGTTTGCTGACCCACCAAGTGCCTGCCAGGAAGAAAAATACAGAGGCAAGTCAGCTGAAGTCCCATGGCAAGGGGCAATGTGAAATTCAGGGGTGTTTTTCAGCCTATGTTAGGTCTGATTGCGCCCCTCAGAGGAAAGGACTCTGGCTGCACTGGGGGTCTTGCTTAAGTTTGCTTAAAAACAAAATTAACTCTATCCTGGCCAAAACCAGCAGAATGAGACATGCAGAAGTTGACGGAGCACATCTCAGTCAGTGCATGGAGAACACAGCTGATTATCTCTAATGTGGTGTGCTGTTCACATATTTCCGTTTTCAAATAGACCATTTTTTGAGTACCAACAAGACTTCTACCTGGATGTGGTGTCACAGGGGCTTGCCCATAGTCACTGCAGTGACACACAGACACTACCAGCTAGCACACACACAGAACTAGATTTAAGTAAAATGTAACAAAGCAAGCCCTGTGCTTTTATGTAAGAACACAGCTATTACTTCAGTAGTTTATGAAGATGACTCTATCTCAGAGAAGGAGTTGCTGTGTCTGGGCCACATTTGCTGGTTTGTGCTGAAAGGCCAGGCTAACGGGGTTAGCAGGAAGATAGTTCCAGGATGGCTTATCCCTGTGCATGACAGTAAAAATTCCCTTACAGCAACACATATTGACTCCTCGTTTGATAGTCTGTCCCTAACAGTGGGCTCCTAGGGCTAGCATGGAGGAGGTCCTTCCAGGCCTGCAAAAACGTGCATGGGGTTCTGGATTCTGTTCCAGGCATCAAACACCTTGTCTGACCTGCATGTGTCCTTGCAGTCTCAGCAAAGCTTCCCAAACTGTCATTCTTTCAGAAGTTGGCTTTCCCTCTTGAGAATCCACAGCAGCTTCAAGGGACACTTCATCTCCGTAAGATTTGGTTAACTCATGGTACCTCCTCTCCATGCCACTTCTCACAAGCTTCAACCTGACATTGCCAGACAGACAAGCAGATAGATGGTGAGAACAGCCAAGATAAATCTAATCTTTTGAGACATTTGAGACGTGTGGTATTTAATTTCTTCATACCATGGAGAACATGACAAAATAAATTAGTAACAGAGGAAAATACTACTTAGTGCCATTATAGGGCGAACGCTTTTATGTGTTTAGTCAAAACACTGCCTAATAAGATATATGTGTCAGGAAATATCCATTTTAGCTATGCATTTAATTGTCTGTGTTTGCTATACCAGTAATATAGCTGCCTTTATTTAAATTCTTCTAAGACTTTTATCAAAGTAACAGTTTCTGTTTGTTTCTCTCTTTTTTTAAACACAGCACTTGCTGTTTTGGCACACTGCTGACATTTTCTTTTTTCTCTTTGGGCATACAAGCCTTGTTAATGTTTCTGTAATAATCATAATAAAGTCAAGAGACAAGAAGCCACTATTTATATTCCTTTGTAAGTTAAATACTCTACTGTAAAAAAAAGAGACAGGAAATTATAAGAAGAAAACAATGCTATGACCACAGAATTCTAGCATTTAGTCCAACATCAAGAGGCCCACATACAGTAACTGAAATCCCTCTTTTTTTATTTGATTAGATGACCAAATATGGTGAAGGAAGTTACATGTTTTTCAGCTGATCCTAAGCAAGCCATGGGATGAATGAAATGCAGTTAGAAGAACTGACTGATGTGTAACCTGTTTTCACTGTAATCATGCCATATGGAGTGCATAAAGCAATGTTTCTCCATCTCTCCCTCTGTCAGTGAGGGAGATGTTTCTTAATATTTGCGCACTCATTTCAACAGAGGCATCTTCACTCATGTCCCACCAGAGGCTATCCTTGCAGAGGCAGCCCCCCTTTGCCTGCTACAGATGGAGGAACTGTATTTTTGCCTTCTTGAGCGCAGGAATTTTATTTTTGCTCCCTGTGTAGCTGCACAGAAAGCATTATACATGACTGAGCTCTTCCCACCCCTCCCCATCCCACTCCCCATCGCAGGCTGTGCTGCCCTAGTCACCTTCTACACTTGACTGGGAAATGTAAATGACAAGATCTTTACATGCTGAGAGAAAAATGATCCAAGCTCTGAGAGACAGGAACAGGATGATAAATAGCACTCATTTTCAACAGTGACATAGCTGTTAGAAGTGCTAAGCATCTTTGCTACACTAATTCCTTTGTCAGTAATCCATATAGGTTAGTATATAGCTACAAACATTATATGGACACCTGTCAATGGATAGTGCTGTCCAGCTAATCAGTGGCACCGTGTCAACATCCAGGTTTGTATTTTTGCCACAAAATATTTGTATGCTTGCAACAAACCCAGAGGTGCGTGAAATATTATGGTTTCCTACTTCAAAAAACAGTGTCAAAGACACCATCAGTGATGGTATAGATAGATAAAGTAGCTTGAAAATATTCCTCTAAATGTTTCCAAAAAATTATAACAGTCATAGGCCTTTCCACTGGATCGAGCAGCAGCTCTCCTATGCTTTCATTTTCAAAATAATCTGCTGTACTTACTCAAACGCATATTCAGTTGTCTCCCTCTAACCTTCATGTAGCCAGTGAGAGGGAGAAAAAGGTAAAACAGAAGTATTTTAACTTTGACTTTATTTCACTGTATTTTGAGGTGAATGTCAAGAACATTTTCAAGAGTGCCTTGATAGTCTGTGCAGAGAAGAACATTACAAATGAAAAGTAGGTACATGCAAGGCTGCTGTCTGCAGCACACATGTCCTCAGTGCTCCGGCAGACCCAAAATCTCTGCCATTCACAGAGGTGATTCCGTACCTGTACAAAGAAAGTGTGCAAGAAAATTGCAGCAGGTGAGACAAATGCTGGGTGAAAATAGTTCTATCTTCTCCTTAGGATGCATATAAACATATCCTAGGAGCTTTCTGCCTTGATCTTTCTCAGGAGACCATTTAGGAACCGTTCAAGGGGCACACGGTGAGCTTTATAAGGACTATAGCTTACTGGGAGATGGTTGCAACGGAAGCAGCTGGAGCCCATTCATCTGCACAGGGCATTCCTAATTCTACCACTCAGAGGTAAGTCTTCACATAAATGTAGACCTAAACAAACCAGTCTGAGCTCATTGCCTGTCACAGAACTACTTGTGCTTGCTAGGAAATTTAACTCATCATCACAATGCAGCTTAGCTAGTTTCCACAAATGATATAAAAAGATCTCCACAGATCAAAGAGAGGGAAGTTTTAAAGAAGTCGTGGATGATAAAGGTCCACCTATTGCAGAGTCTGCACTAGGAGACATTTTCTTGCTAAGTGCTCTGCCTGCTTCCACAAAAAGCACCTATGGCCAGCAAATACATGGCAGAATATGCTAGATCTCAGTTCAGGGTAAGCATGAGGAGCTGGCAGGAG
This sequence comes from Porphyrio hochstetteri, assembly GCA_020800305.1. Lineage (NCBI taxonomy): Eukaryota > Metazoa > Chordata > Aves > Gruiformes > Rallidae > Porphyrio > Porphyrio hochstetteri. Next base: position 89,318,929 of record CM036907.1, read on the forward strand.
CTCTCTGCAGAAGAAAGTGCTTTCCCTCAAAACACACAGGCCAGATGCTGATGCTAATACTAGGAGAAAAGGCGAAAAGAGGTTTGGAAACACAGGGGAAACAGAGAAAAAAAGCAGACAGGACAAAGGAAACTCCAGTGGCAGAACATATCCATTGAGATCCTGGGCTTCAGGCCATACCCAGCACAGCTGCAGCAAGGAAACCAAGATACCGCAGAAACAAGAAAGGAGGGTGCACCTCCCCAGAAACAAGGAGAGCAGAAACAAGTACCTAGGAAACTGGAAGCAGCAGAGGAAAACATCTTGAAGCAGAGACTTGCTTTGATCCTCATGATAAATCAGCTTTGCCAAAATGGATGACCCATTTGGACCCATTCCCTGCTGTTTAAGGAGTTGTCCTTGAAGCGATGAGCGTGTGTGAAAACCCACATATGCACAGAGGAAGGGAAGGCAGATGACATCAGGCTTGAATTCAGATTAGAAAACTGTGCATAGAAGAGTGAAAAAAACCCAAATCCAACCTCACATGGCGGCATAGGAAAGAGGGAAGTTTGGTGTTCCTTTTCAGTCCTCCTCCAACAGATGGGATTTTCAGCTCCAAGCAGTGAACATCACATTTTGTTACAGATCAGCTGCTTTTCCAGGTACCCGGGCTGTCTTAGATCACCATCTTGCAGGAAGGTCGAAACTAATTTGCAGGACTGGTACTCCACACTGCTTCAGCTAGAAGCAGCTGCCCATCTGTCAGGGATGTCAGAAGCAGCTGCCCTGTGTGCAGCTGGGCCCATGACACAGACCGCAGCTATCATTTCTTGGGAATGAACAGGGATTCAGGGAAGCTGGACAAAAGCAGGGCTGCTGGCACTGTACTGCAGAAGCAAAAGAATGTAACATCTCCAAACCATGTCCTGAAAGACCAAGATTCTTAAAAATAATTGCCTTTGAAGATAAGTGTTTATATTTCTTTTTTGTTTTGTTTCTTTACCAAGGACTGCATACACCAGGGCCACCTTCACTTAAAGAGGAATTTGCAAAATTCATACCAAAACAGGTACAAAAATAGTCATTTAGACTCTAGCACTGACATTTCCCAGCTTCTGATGGGTTCTATAATTATTGGCATATTAATAGATAAAATTAGTATCTTTAAAGGTTCACACAGACTTTTAAAAAATGGTTTCACCCTTTTAAGCCACCTATTAAAAATAATTTTCAAGACAAGACCATCACATTTTTACATTTTTGTGGCTAATATCATCACCATATGTGACACTCATAACAACATTTCTGTTTCATCTCCATAGTATGCAGTTTTCTTCTGATTGCATATAATAGCATAACCTAGGAGTGCTGATTTTGCAGATTATTTTGGATAGCTTGATGCTTCCAATTATTAAATACATGAGCTGGAATGATGATACCGCATTCATTTTAACTAGGAAGAAATTAGGAGAACAAATGCTGAGAACACTACCTTTATGCATCCATATCTCCTACTCCCAGGGAAATAAAATGCACCCGGGTGCAAACTCTATCACCTCTCTGTTATAATTTTAATTTCCAAAAGTCAATGGGATAATGACATCAGAGTACATACAATGTAATATTTTGAGTGTTGCTGTACTTTTAAATGAATATAGCACCATTTTGTGACACTCTGAATGTGTCCAGCATCTCAAACAAGTTAATTCATCTAAAGCTCAAAAACACCTGACTACCAAAAACAGCAAGACACTGGTGTTCACAAGGGTATTTATAGCCTTTATTTGAAGCATTCCCTCTCTAGTCAGTCTGGTTGAAGTCAATTCTACTTTGAATTTCAATTAGAGATAAATGCTGGGGAGTTGCTGGCTGCTGCCAGTCAATCCTCCCCACCCTACATTCCCAGTAAAGAGAAGTGTAGAGCATGTGTGGGTCCAAGAGCTGCCTACAGCTGCTGTATATTAGAGGAGGTATGAGCGTGCCCTGCGTGACTCCATAGACTGCTGCACCTCAGCCAGCTCCAGATCTACAAGCACAAGGATGGCTGACACCAGCTCCAGGCCCACAGGCTTTCTGCAAAAACCAGACACGTAAAAAAATGCTTTGGTTGTTTATTAAACACAATCAATTTTTTTTTTTTAATGAACAGTTGCTTAATAGGTTTAATTTTCAATGTTTAGACCTCACAGATTCCTATAGGAAACCTGCCATAAAAATTTGAAGCAGGCTAGACTGTACAATATTGAAGATTGGCAATGTGGGTTGAAACTGATATAAATAATGAAAAGCAACTCTGGTTTGGTTATTTTGGGTTTGGGGTTTTTTTATTCTTTGTGTCCATATAATTTAAAATATATGCAGAATTTTTTGAAGATAAGTCTATCTAATCCTAACACAGTTAATATCCTGTAAAGCTCAGCTGTCCCTATAGACCCTGACCTATAATGTTATGTTTTCATTATCTTAATCACTGTGAAGACAGGCTGCCTAGCAAGTGAACAGTGGCCGTGGCAAACAATGATCATAATGAGATCTTGAAGATCTGCACAATAGAGTAAATTAGAGAAGGTCTGTGTATGATTTCATTATGTACATCTCAGTAATGGCAGCAAAGAAATCTGGCTTATTTAGCATATACTGTATCAAAGACACATTTTTGTTACCCCAGAATACTGTACAACTGGATAGCAATGCTTTTATGAAAACATATATAAACCAAACCCCTAAATTTAGTGACTACGGACTCCACTGTGGTGACCTATTGCACAGATTTACACTGGCAATGCCATAGAAATCATGCATGCTGAACTAATTTATTTCTGAGATTAATTTTTTCTTTGTGGATTTTGCCATTTGATTAACATTTTTTTCTTTATCTTTTTACAAGCTCTTTCAAGGTGCAAATTGTGTCTACCTCTGATTAATTGAGAGATTCATGCTAGAAAATAAAACTTTCACTCTAGCTGGAATGGAAACAAAACCTTTGAAACTAGCACAGAGCTTTTAATAGAATAGGATTAACTTAAACTGGGACCTTATATATGCACACAAAAATCAGGTACCTAAATAATCTCAGTTGGTCTCTTATACAGTTCTTGATAAAAGGTGAAGGTTATATCAAATACAGTTTGTGTGTGCAGCCAAGAAAATACTCTTGTTCCTCAAAGTTACTTGTAAGGTAGACAGTGCTAGCACATCAGTTCTGTGCAATCTAAGGGATGAGCTGGTAGCGATTCCTGCAGAGTGTGCCTTAGTTTTCAAACTTGTATATGGAAATCAGATGCCCAGCCATCACTGGCTGTCTGGAGGGGCTGGGTGCTCAACACCCCTTGCTCTGGAGGGACAACCCCTTCACTCACCCACTTTGAGATAGCCAACTGCCCTTAGAGTCACAGCAGCTACAACGAAGGCTGCAAGCCTGACAAACACATAAAGAAGATTATTTGGGGTGGCATAGTGAGAGAGAGAAGTGGGTGTTACAAGTCGAGTCACAGCTAGCTTAAGAATCACTGTTCTAAGATATCATTTTTGAGGTGGATATTAAATCGTTTGAGAACCAGATTACTCCTGTCTCTAATCTCAATCAATCCCTCTCTGCAGATATGTTAAGTACAAGAGGAAGCTGCACTTTAGGACAAATTATATACAAAGTGTCAGGTGAATACTGGATTACCTAGAACATGAAATTAGTAATTACCTCCTGAAAACTGTCTCAGCAAAAGAGAAACTTGTCCAGAACAAGATATGAAAAAGCATAGGTTTCATCTGCAAAGCACAGAATGAATGGGGAGAAAATGGAGGTGGAGACCATACCCACCACCTCTTCCCTCTGCTCACCAGGAGAATAAGAACTGTCCACCCTTTACACTTCCCAAAGGTCCCTGAAGTCAAAGCTGGAGAGCAAACATAAGAAAACTAACATTTCAGGTCCTGTTCTCCACATAAGAAAGTGACTCCCATCTCTAGGCCTGTCCATCTCTCACTGGTGCCCAAGTGCAGGAATGTTCTTTGCTTTTGTGTCTGAGGAGGATTCCATGGCAACAAAAGGAAGCAAGGTCTAAGGACCATGTAAGAGTAACCTACCCATTAAAACACTTGGCTGAAGTATAAAGGTCCCCACTTCAGCCAAGCTGGTTTGTTTTATGTTAGTTTATTTTTCATGATAAGTCTGAGACTTCACACAAACCCCCTTCCCTCTATTCCCCCTCCCCTCCCTCACATCCGTCTACAGTGCTATTACCCTGAGGAGAGGGAACTCTCTTTGATGGACCCAGAGATGCACCAAGTGTGGGGTGTGTACATGTTAGCACACAGCAAGATTATCACATGAGGTGCATTATGGTAGGTAGGATTTCCTTATCTCACACATGCCTCCTTGCACTGCAAAAGTCCCTCCATCCAGCATATGCAGGAGGGTAGCACAGAGCCAGGTGCACCTGAAGGGAGAGTGGATGGCAGAACAGAGATGCTGTACCTCCTCATCCACGTAGCTGGTAGATTAAGGCTTAGAGGCATGTTTCTCAGGACCTGGGCAACTCTTTACACATTAAAGCTCAACTTTATTTCATTGCATAGAAAGCAGAAATTAAATTTAGCTTTGGGTGTCAAAAAAAAAAATGTTGTTGTAATGGGCCAGATTAATTTCTGGCATGAACAGACAAAACTGTCATTGATTTTGATGATTTATGGCAGCAATTTATCCTCAGTGTAACTCCACGGACTTTGATGCAGTTACATCAGGGTTTAATTTAGCCTGATATTTTTTCAAGGGAAGGAACAGAATTATAAGAGCACGTGTCTCAATTTGGGCATTTCTGCTTTCCCATTTTACACAAACTGCATTTCTTTAAGCTCCATATCCTGCATCCCTCTGGTTTTCTGATATTGTGACAGCCTTAGGGCCTCTTTTATTTTTTTCCTCTACCTACTATTTGCACCAGGGCTTATTGACAAATTGTCACCTGTGATGTGTTTGCTGTCTTACAAGATTACAGATGGCTGCTGCCTTGTACTGGTTCTCATCTCCCTGTATCTCTTACATACTGAGTGGGTTATTTTCTGGCCAGGGAACACCCCTAAAGAATTTATATTAAATGCTTTTATTGCATTCTTCAGCCTAGAAATTTTCTTCTTTTAATTATTTCACAGATAATGTCCTGAACCAGTGCAAGGCAAACATCTCTAGTTGCACCAGGGGTGGTTCGGGTTGGTTATTAGGAAAAATTTCTTCACCGAAAGAGTGGTGAAGCATCAGAACAGGCTGCCCAAGGAGGTGGGGGAGTCACCGTCCCTAGGGGGTGTTCAAAAAACAGGAAGACATGGGACTTCAGGAGATGGTTTAGTGGTTGTAGTGGTGTAGAGATGATGATTGGACTTGATGCTCTTGAAGGTCTTTTCCAACCTTGATGATTCTATGATTCTATGATCTTAACATAAATTGTTAACAACTTTAAAATACATATGTTTCATACATGTGATCTAATTGATGATAAAATCTCTCTTCTGCTTAAAAACTTCATTCTTTGGTCATCCGCAAAATTATCATTGGAGTGAAGAACAAGCACAACACTCTAAATGGATGCCATGTACAAGGACATGAATATCTGTTCCCTCTGTAAAACAGATTCTTGGAACGTGCATAGTTGCCAAATCCAACAGCTTGAGCTGTTTTGTCACGTCTGCTTAATACATATTCTGGGCATCCACTGGCACGTGTGTTTGACAAACACCAATACTCTATTTCGCAGCAATGACACCGGTATGGGTACCCCCGGGAAGCTGTCGTTTCTGCCAGGTTGGGCACAGAGTTGTTGAAGAACCCAAAGCTATGAAAAATGTTGGCATGCTGTGTAGCCTGTCTGCTAGAGACAAATAAGTGAAGGCCCCTGAAAGCACTTTAAAAACACTCTGAAATACTCTCTTTGAGCTTGCCAGAGCCACACCAGAACCTGTTACAACATGACTGCAATACCAAGGTATCTACAGAGAAACCTGCAGTAAGGTTGCTGCAGACCTTAGGGCGAAGCACACGCGGGACGCTGCGAGAGCAACGAGGAAGCTTCCAGCCACTCAGCGATCATCAGAAATGTGTGAACTCAACCCACAGCCATATCTGCTCCTCAGGGGTTTCTCTGTCCCCACACGCTTGAATGCATGGGCAACTGAGGGCAGTTAGGCATGGCACGCCGAAGAAAGCTGTTGCTGAGCAAGTCAGAAAGCTACAGGCATTGTAACTCATGAAAAAGTAGGTGTACATGCACGTGTACCGGTGTTCTGCTGTTTGTTTTCTCTGTGTATTCATACTTAATTTCCGCCACAGAGGCCCTATCGCAGTAATTAACTGAGGTGTGATAACATTCTGATGTCTTCATACACAAACAATCCCATTCAGTAAGTGTAATGAGTCATCTGAAATCTTCCTCATAGCTGCGTGACGAGACCTTGAACAAAGCGTGCAAGGATTTCTATCGCCCTCTCTGACAGAAGGCCATCTAAGAGGTACACCGTCTGTTCCTCTGGATCTGCTTACTCATTCCCTCTGTGGCTTAGGCTCTACAGTGGAGGATTTTCAGACTTTTCTAATTATATTTGCATTTAGCAACCTTCTGCTGAGCTACTGTTCAAAAAAACAGCCACAACAAATAAACAAACAAGCCCGGGGCTGCCAGTTCAGACAACTGGTGTGCTTGCTTTGAGGACATCTGCCCTTTCCTTTTGCACCAAGATCACAGATTGTCAGCAGTGGCCTTTCAATTCATAGTAGCTTTCCTGCATTATGTTTGCATGTGCTTGGCCCCCCCAAAACCAAAAGACCTTAGAGGCTTCTTTTCAACTTTTCTTTCTTTTTTTTTTTTCCTTATTGAGCTTTGCACAGCCCTGGAAAAATGTCTGCAATATCTTTCATAAACATCATCATTTATTAATGTACTGCAAGTCTGAAACAGCCCAGTTGTTTGGGTGCTTGGTAACGTCTGAGGTTAGCTCATTTATAAAGAAGAGCAACACTGGAAAGTGTTTCTCTTCAGAGAACCATGCTGATGAAAAGTTGCTTAGAGCACATCCAAAATTCTGTCTCACACCGGATCTTTCATATAGTTTCTTTTGGATGAACTTACAGCATGTGTGGGTTTGGGTTGTTGGGTTTTTTTCCCCTAATAACCACCAGTATATTTGTATGCATTATTTTAATGCAGGGATTTTATTTTGATGTTATTTGAGAGATGTGGAAATTGCACCTGGGAAATTTGGCTGCTGTTTCTGTAGAAGTGTGACAATAGTGTGACAGCTTAACCAAGTGCGTTACTGGTATTTAACTTGCTTTTTCTTTTCATCTAGTAATTTCAGATGTAATTTGACTATTCATAAGACAGCAAGACAGCGACATCATGTTCTATAGAGTGAAATGCTGGGGAAATAAGCAGAGCGTTTGCAGGTTGAACAGATCAAATACAGCAGAGGCCAGAAGGGAAGGACACACAAAAAAACCACTACCTTTCTCCTTTCTGTATGTGTGCATAAGGCAAGGATTAGGATCATCATGTAATATTCAGGAGAGTTGCATGGGAAATAGATTTTCCCTAGCAACAGCTGTTTTAGGCGTTAGAGCAAGATTAAAGGGAACCTATTTCATCTAGCTTTTGCTTTAAATGAATGGTTATCTGCCAAACCAGCAGGTCAAAACAAGCGCTTCTGTGAAGACAAACATCTCTTTGCAGAAATCATATTCTTTCTGTGGATTTGGTTTTCTTATCTGATAATGAGTAATCACGTGCCATGCTCCAGGCCTCTGAGTAATTACTAATTCACCATTTCAGTTCGACATGGTTAGCCAAAACGGCCTTTGAGTAAGTAAAAAGGAATGCAAAAAAGTTAATAAATTCAAGATGTTAAACTCGGATTTCTACCTAATTCCGTTAATACATTCAGTTCAAATTAAAATGTAACATCAGACTTTCTGGATTTGTTGGCTTTGAAAAATCCAATAAAAGGCAAGATTGTATTATAAAAATATTATAATCCAGTCTTGCTCTTATCTCTAGCTCTGTTAAAAGAAAACTAGAGGCAAGTAATAACTTCTATAAATGAGTCATTATCATAGATTACTATTTTTAGATAGCATCCAAAAATTTGTCAGGCATTAAAGAGCATTTGTAGATCAAATCCTCAAATCCTCCCTATCGAGGGCCCAGGTTCATTTCATCTAACCAAAGGTTCCTAAATTAGGAGTCAAAACAGATTCTCTCTAAAAATCCTCAAAGAAAAATGAGACCAATCATCACTCAGTATCCCTAGAAGCTAAATAGCCTTCTGAAGGACTCTGCCTGAAAAGTCCCTTTTGGGGTGCTTGCAGCCAGAGGTGCTCCTTCTGAAAGCAACTGAAGGCAAAATGCAAGGGCCTCACTGGAAGTGCAGTGGCATGTTAGTAGTTCGGTGCTTCAACACTTGAGACAAGCTGGACCTCTATGGTGTGGGATGCGCCAAGCACCACCGATAAGCAAGGGGAGGGACAGAGAGAAACTGGTTAAAATTTACAGCAAAGGTCTATGTGCTCATATATTTTTTACATAGGCGTGTCCTGATCGTACTTACAAATTTATTAACTGATTTATTTTATTTATGTTAATCAGATCACGTACTGCAGGCACCATGGGCGAGGCGTTTGTTTTTGAAGTAACTTAAATAAAGAGCAGATGGTGGCTTGGTGAGCAGGGCCTCGATCTGTGCTTAGTTCCAGGTTTGCAGTCACAACCTATTTGTGAGACTCTGAATCGAGATATATTATATTTGAGCCAATATTCACAAAAATCTGCATGGACAAGTTTATGTTTGGTAGTTGGGAGTCAGTGTGTTGGTTATTTTTTTATAGAAGGAACTTCAATGTCCTGACTGCTTGGGACATAGCATATCTGATTTATATCTGTAAATAAATCATTTATGGGGCCGTACAGAGACAGAGTGAAGGTCTTAATTGCCCACCAAAAAAGGCATCCACTGGGATGTGAGAAACTCAGGTTTAGCTCCCTGTTTCAAATCTTTCACAGTCCACCTCTCCAAGAGAAGAGTTCTAAAGCACCCATCTCTCAGAGAAGCTAGCAGCAAGATATTTGGGATATACACCTGGATAACAAAGTTCCCCATTCTCTACCAGACTTTCTTTGTTCAGCTCCTTTTGTGCCCATCAGTCCCTCTGATGGTTGCCATGGATGCAGCTGATGCTTGCTCTCTTATGGGAAATGTTCAAGATACCCTTTTCTCCTATCTTTGGTTATGGTGGTGCAGGTTGTCGCCACTCATCTCTTTAGAGCACCAAAGAAATGACACAGTTTTAGTCAAGTGCACATCATCTGAGGGGAAGCATCCGGCATGGCACACCTCTTGGCAGGTAGCGTGCAATGCCCTCTCTCACTTACCCTGTCCAATTTTGCCCATCTTCCCAAAAGCTGAGCTCAGAACCAGAGGCAGGGCCAGTCAGAAGCATATAGGAAATTAAGACAATTAAAGTACTTTTCAAAGCTCCTCTGCTACATCATGTCCTCATGAACTAGCCAGAATTAAATTTCTGATTGGTTTTTGGTGTTGCTGAGGTATGTCATGTGTTTGCACCAGTCCAGGGAGGGCATTTATATATCCTCAACTAAAAGGGCTGCATTCCTCAGGCAGAGGAAGAAGCTGTTCAGTCCTGTCCTTCAGGCTTGCCAAGCCTCTCTCATCTCAAGGGAGAGTCTCATTACAAAGGGGGTTTCCCCCTTCTTTCACAGAGCACTTTAAGTCATTTCAGTGTAAGTTCTCTCTTCGGATCTTGTTGTTGATAGAAACATGTACCTTTCTTGGAGCTAAAACAGTCATTGTCAGAAACAAAACCAAAACATCCCTCTGTGTGGGAAAGTAGGAACTAGCACAAATAGTGACAGCTGCAAATGGACTCTGCTTTTCTTTCCAAGTGACTATGACCCCAGATGGTAGGACATGACTGTATGCTGGCAGTCCTTAAAGTACTAAAATAAAGACCCATTTCAAGTACATTTCACTCTAGAAATAGAAATGTATCCTCTATATTTATGTTATATTAGTGGTTGGTTTTGGAAGTTTTGCCAAATGTTGTCCAGAAATCAAAAAAAAAAAAATAGTTTTGCATGAATCATCCATGTTACAGTCTTCATAAATCTACATCATTACCAAAATATGTCCCAAATTGCTGCATGAATACCAGACTTGAAACACTGGTGGGAAAAGGAGGGTATAAAATTATGTCAGAGTACAACTGGTACTAATATGATGGCAACACAGTATCATTCTGTTAGTCTACGAAATTTCTGTGGTGATACTTGAACTGTAAGACATATGCCTTTGATACAATAGCAGATGTGGCAATGCTCTATTTTACATACTATGGTATGCCTCCATCAGTCTGTGGCCACGTAACCTCAAACCGTAAGAGCAGAATAAGGCTGAACTTATAACATTTTAATACCTATTATAGAGCACAGCATTGCAATGGCAATACTCACTACAGATCTGATTAAGAGAGGCTCTGGAGAGAAGCTGCTGACACACTAAGATTCTTCTGATGACATAAAATGAGGACTAATTTATTGAAGACAGTTGTACTTTCCACAGCTATCTGACGGAATGATTTTTTTTTTCATGATCTCTTAGTTATAAAAAGGTTTATGAACATGGATGGATGAAATTGTCACCCACCAAATTATGATGAACATATCCATTCTTTCTAACTTGATTATGCTTGTCTACTGTTAACCATAAGAAAGTGAAGACAGCCAAACACAGGAACAGATTGCCCAGAGAGGTTATGCAGTCTCCTCCCTTGAGGGTTTTCAAAACCCATATGGATAAAGGCCTGACAAATCTGGCTTAATCTCATAGCTGCCCTTGTTTTGAGACAGAGGTGGCCATCCTGAAGGTCCTTTGCACTTGAACTATGTCATGATTCTGTGACCCTTAGATTTATTATTTCCAATTTTATAACACCAGTAATCTACACTTGAGTCTCATCATTCAGCATTGTATTTTCACCATAGCAGTAATTCGATTCCACAGAAATCTCTGGATCACAGGCCCTGGACCCCAAGGGGCGCTTTAACCTACTTGACTGCTGCCAGAAGGATTATATGGTCAAGAGGATTTGTGGAAAAGGATAACTTCTTGGCTCAGGTATAGGGTGGGCAACTAAAGGCGATCCATAGTTGGATCTACTATTCGTTAATATAGAAGAGCTGATCAGAGATATGATAATCAATGGCAATGTTTGCTGCAGTGACCATGAAACTGTGGAGTCTGAGATCCAGAGGGGAGCAAGGAAAGAGAGAGCAGAGCATAGGACAGCAGACTTCAGACTATTCAAGAAATTGGTAGACGGCATCACTGCATCTCTGTAAGGTAAAAGGAGCTCAGGGAAGCTGGCAGGTCTTTAAAGAACAGTTCATTACAATCTTTAGGAAAACATGTAGATTATAAAATCATAGAATGATAAAATGGTTTGGGTTGGAAGGGACCCTATGGATCATCTAGTTCCAACCCCTCTGCCATGAGCAGGGACACTGCCCACTAGATCAGACTGCCCAGAGCCTCATCAAGATACTGGTTTGATTAAAAAGCAAAGTCATGAGAAAAATACAATGCAAAAAGGTAATATAAAGGGGAAACAAGGCCAGGCTATAAAGGAGGAATTTGGAATCCAGTGCATGGAGAGATAGTGTCACAGAAGCCAAAATCCACCTGTCATTAAGATTTTCAAGGAATGTCAAGGGTAACAAAAAGAGTTTCTATGACCAAATTAGTAGTAAAACGCTGAACAAGAAAAATGTGAAGCCCCTACTAAATGGAGTAGTGATTTACTGATAGCAGACCAGTTGATGTACCTTCTTTACCTGTATTCATGAAGGAGGTCTCCCAGACCTCTGTGCTAAGTGAAAAGGTTCAGAGAGGAGATTAGCTAACAGCACAGTATGAGGACTAAGTCAAAGATTACAAACACTTGAGCGGGACATAAAACTGGTCTTGAGCATATAGAAAAACAAAACCAGATTGACAGGATGGATTTATCAGAGGTAAATAATGCTTGACTAACCTGATAACCTTCTATGATAAAATTCCTGGTTTTCTAGATGAGAGGTGGGTAGTGGGTGTCATTTACCTTGATTTTAACAAAGCGTTTGACACTGTGTCCCACAATAATCTTGTATCCCAGTTAGACAGTGATGTCTGGATGGGTGGAAAAACAAGTGAGTAAAATACTGGTTGGCCAATTGGGTTCATATGTTAGTGGTTAACAGGTTTTACTCTACCTGGTAGCCAGTGACAAACCAGCATTGCATGGGTCTGTGTTGGAACTTGTCCTATTTAATGTCCTTATCAGTAACCTGAAGGAGGTGACAGAGTCCACACACCCACATCAAGTTCGTAGATGATGCCAAACTTGGGGAACTAGTCAATATGCTCAAGGGCAGGGAAACCATCCAGAGGGAGCTAGACAGGATGGAGGAAAGGGCCAATCTTGTGAAATTTAAAGTCAAATTACTTGACTCCCCAGAAGAGAGTGACAATGATCCACACAGAGTCTCATGGCTAGCACTTTCTCTTGGATATGCAAGCTATTATTCTCCAGTTCATTGCTTTTTTTTTCATTTTCTTGAGATTTTATTCTTTTGCCTAAGTGTCCAAACTCAATTCTTTTATCTTTGACCCTTTTTTTCATTACCCTTCAGAACTTTGCAGCTGACCCTGTTTTGATCAGCAAGCTAGACTAGGGACCTCCTAAGGTCCCCTCACACCTGCATCATCCTATGATGGTATGATCTGTTCTTCTCTGCTAGGATAGGAGTTGGGTTTAATTTTCAGGATGTTTTAAGGAAGGAAGTAAATGCAGCCGCAGCACTAACTGAACTCCCTTTCTCCCACCTTCAGCTTTTCCTGCACTCTTTGCTAATAGATCATTAGGCCTGTTCATGCAACTTTCAGTTGATTAATTGCTTATGCAACATCTCCTGATGAAACTGTAGCAAATGCTTTAAAAAAAAACCCAACAAAAACACCCAAAAATCCAGACAAACAAAGAGTTTGGCTCTACTAGTTAGGACTGGGACTAGACAGTGACTTTGTTCCAGGAGCCAAGACCCATGCCCAGAGAAGTATTCAGCCACACTATCCTCAGTAGTAGTGAGGGGTGGGAGGATTAAAAAAATTATCTTTTTAAAAGATTGACATTCAGCATACTGCTGCTTTGGGAGAAAGAGGATGAAATGGGGAATGGAGGCAGGTTCACATGAAAACTGTTACTGTCTTACAATTGATGTACATATGCACACACACACTTAGATTCTCAGTCAAGTCCTTTTAGTCGTTTTTCAGCTTTTGTCCACCTGCTGGGGGTGTGTGTGGGTGTTGCATACAGATGAATTAAATTTATCCTGCTCCTCAGACAAGATATTGTAATAGGAATTTCAGTCTTCAGTCCTCTAGCCAAAGAGAGCCTAGGAGCGTTCTTAAGCATCCCCAGTCATACACATTCTTCATACCAGGAGCTAAAAATATTAATGTCACTGGCACAACAAACTGATATAACAGCTAAAACCTTTGGTCTGTTAAACATATTAGAATGGGGAAAAGCTATCTTACAGACATTGTCAGCACATTTGAGCAGCTCTGGTGGAGTCTAGAGAAGGAAATTTAATGATGCAAATGAATGATGCAAAAAACATTTTGAGTTCATCTGATACCAAAGGTGCTTTACCTACCAAAATAAGAGGCAGGAAGGAGGAGAAGAGTGAAGAAAATTGACAAAACTCATAAAAATCTCCAAAATTTGAATATCTATGTGATAGAAATCTTACAGTTAGGAATTTACAGGAAATACCCACGGCCAGATTTGCAAGAGTACTGAGAAATCTGTGAGCCAAGCTGGAGGCCCTTAGGAAAAAAGTCAGTACTGGACCAAAAGGACTTAAGGAGGAGACCTAGGACCTGACTTGCCATGCTAGGTACTCATTCTAAAACTGTCCACCCACAAAATCATTGCACAGCTCTTCCATGGTATTGTAGATACTTATTTATCTATGGTTTAGTTACCAGAATATATTGGGCATTTCAATAGCAGCTGTGAGATATCTGGATCTGGCATCTAAATCCACATCTCAGTCCTTCCATTAGCACGTTAATTACAGAGCCAGAGGGTATGCTACCAAGGCAGAGGAGAACAGGGAGCTGGGAGGAGGTGCTACCATTCCTGTCAGTTGAAGCTATTTGACTTTTCATAAAATTAATTTACCACTCTCTCCAGCTAAAGTTGCAACATCTGGGACAAGGACCTACACCACTACCTGCTCTGCCTCATTGACAAGGAAAGAGGTGAGAACATTGTCACAGCTCCAAGAGCACCAGAGAGGGGTTGGGATCTGGCTTTGGGACTGGGGCACTATCTTGAGTGTCACCACATCTTTGAGTCTTCTCAGTGTCCTGCTTGCTGAGTGAGTGCTTCACCTGTTTAGTGACTGCACAGGGATAGACAACCTCTTCTGTCAGCCATGTCCCAAAAGTGCCTGCCTCATTCGTGAGGTACCTGATGTGTAGAAGAGCAATTTTCTGACATACTGGATAAGGTGCCAAAAACAGGGACAGAATATAAACATCATTTCTTCTTGAGTGTTTCCCACTGTAGTCCTATCCAGTCAGAACTCCATGTGGGCTCAGATCATCATTGGGATGCCAAAATTCTCCCTCCCGAAGCATTCCAGATGGAGCTGGCATACCCAGCTTACACTGCAGATGAATAGGTACCTGAGCACCCACCTTGCAAATCTAGTCTGAAGAGTGAGTGGGACCCTGGAAACTTTTTGTAACAATCTTATTTTCATGTACCATAACAAAAAGATGCCTTAAAATAGACAGACTCATCACTTGGTCGTAAAGGGTTTTAGACCCTTCAAGAAAATATGTGGGTACAACTCATTTTCATGGAAAATAGGGACAAAAATTCCAATCTTGGTATTATTTTAAAGAAGAAAGATTAATTCGGTTACAGTGCAGGTCAGACAGATGTTCCACCCAAGGAGCCAAAGCATTACTAACTATTATATTTGTGTTTTATTACAGAGCTTCAGAACCACAGTCATGGGCCAGGACCCCACTGTAATGGATGATATATAAAAACAGAACAAATATCCTTCATGACATAAGTCTGAGAAACTGACTGGCTTCAGTGTGATTACTCACACTGCAAAGAAGCACCTAATTTGTCCTAACAAATAAAACATCCATACACTTTTGCAAAAAAAAAAAAAAAAACAACCAAAAGCAACCCAACAGCAAAGTATCCAATAGCAGGCTTTAAAACTTAGGCTCACCATGAAAATTATTACATGCATTTTTAACAAACAACAATGTACCTTTCTTTCTCGGAAGCAAAAATTATCAAGAGCGCCCTCTTTTTCTTTTTCTTTAGCTTTTATTTGGTGTCGGTGATTGCCAAAGAGCCAGGGTGACCCCATACCTAGAATACCAAATTTAGCAAATATAGAAGTTGATTTTAAAACTACCTGAATGCAACATTGCATCTCTTTTTTGCAATTTTAATTAAATAGTACATGAAGACCTACTAGTAAGTATCCCTTAAAATATGGCTATGATCCGACCAAAGTGTTTTAATCCGTAGGCAAGTTCTACTAGACACACACTTATTTTGCCGATGGCCATGACTGGGCTTTACTTAGGAATTGGCCAAAACATGCCACAAAATTGGAGATGTCCTAGAATTTGCATGAGAAAACTACTTTCTTACCTTCTTTCAATCTTAAATAAATAGCAGGGTACTGTGCGTGCTGAAAGGGAATCGTTTATGTTGGACTAAAACAGGGAAGGAAAAAAAGATGCAAAGGCCAGAATAAAAGTAGGCTGGATGCCTGGAAATAAATATGAATATATTATAAAACTATTCAAACTAAGGATGTGAAAAATAGAAAGCCCAAACCAAAACTAGGGAAGGAACTTAATATTAATTTGGTTTTACGACTAAAATGTGGCATAATACCAATACAAAGCAGGGCAAGATTGCTTCTGAGATCTGGAAAAGCCAGGGAAATTTCTAATCCTTAGATGCTCTGATGTGAATCTTGAACAACTCCTTTGGTTTCTGCAAATTTGCTCCACAATTACTCCCAAATATTTTTCCTAAAACTCCTGCAAATGCAGAGTGATCACAATGCAACCTCCATGTGGAAGCACAGAGATTGCCTGTCAATTGACTCACAGGATCAGAGGTTTTATCTGTCTGAATCAAGAGCAGAATCCAGGCCCACAAAAAATATGCCTTCGCTATCACCAAGGGTTTGTTTGTTGGCAACAGCACAACCTTTTCACACTCTAGCCAGGAAAATACTTTTACCTG
The DNA here is from genome assembly GCA_020800305.1 of Porphyrio hochstetteri. NCBI lineage: Eukaryota > Metazoa > Chordata > Aves > Gruiformes > Rallidae > Porphyrio > Porphyrio hochstetteri. The sequence continues at coordinate 89,335,310 of CM036907.1, forward strand.
TCTGGGAATGCAGGGCAAACACCACCACCCTCCGTGGCAATGGCACAGGGAGTGAGATGACAGCATGCATTATATGGCAATTGATAAAAACTCTCCTTATTCACTTGGTGCCTCAGAATCTGGGAGGAATTTTTCTTCTAGAGCTTTCCATATCTTTAGCATTGAGAAAATTAAGAAATATCAGACTGAAGCTGTTAAGTGCTACATGGTTAGATGGTGATAAAAGAGTACATACTGCTATGAAACCATGACCAAAATGAGGATCTTTCTTATATTCTGCCTCTGATTTGCAAAATATAGTGTCATGTTTTGCTGCATTTGCTGCTTCATAATGAGAATTATATCTTTTGTGGCTTCAAAATGAAGAAAACTAGGTCATCATGTTTATTATAATGCACCAGAAAAATAGTGGTCATTTAAATATAATGGAGTCTGCAAAGGTTAGTGACAGAAAGACCAAGAGGTTTTATTAAGGAATTATGTGTAAAGGCAAAAATGGGAAGACTGCAGAAAGAAATCAAAAGCAAGAGACAGGACAAGAGGAACACAGGAAGGTCCAGGGAACAGAAAATGTTCTGAACTGTAAATATTGAAACAAGAAAAAGAAAATTATCTACAAAGGGAAAAGGTAAGAGTGGAGGAAAGCTGACGTGAAATATTGTACATAAAGTATATTCAGAAGAATCATATTTTTAAAATACCACATAACAAAAAGGCTTTTGAAAAAAGAAGGGGGGAGGAGAAGAAAAACCAAAACAACAAACACTGAGAAAGACAACCCATCAAACTGGAGGCCAGATAGAGATAGAGAACTACGCATGCCTGAAGCAATGACTTGTGAGAAAAGACATAAGATAGGTTAATGGAGAGAGGGAAAACAAGATTTTAGAAAAATACTGGAGGACTTGTACTGTATATAGGGCAAATTACATGACAGGCAAAGGAGCAATTAGTAGAAAATAAGCCTGTCATTTAATTCTAGGAGCTGGTTAGAACCCAAGTGGATGAGAAATGTGGTTTAAGTGGTTTCTCTGAGATCAGCATCCCAGCAGCCCAGCTAAAGAACATCAACAAAAAGACGGTGTCAATCATGCTTGTTGGAAATGAAATGGCACAGAAATTGTTTAACTTAATCCCTGAGGGTTAAATGTTGATTCCAACTTTGTTTTTGGGTTTCAGTCTACCCCTAAGAAAACCCCTCTGTTCCATTTGCTGCTCAGAGCCTTTGACATTCTAATTCTTCTCTTTCGCCCTTTTTTTTATAACTAAAAGGATCACTGGTAAAACCAAATTCAACAAATGTCAAAGGCATTCTTTTAAGGCCAGTATGTGGTCTCAAAACATCTCATTCTTGGCAATGACTGAGAGCAAGAAGATTGGGCCCAGGACAAGATGAACATTATTATTTTTAAAGAAAGGTATTCATATTTAATCATATGTTCCATCTAAGACTTCCTATTCAAAGGTTGTTTGTAATTCCAGTTGGCTGTGCATCACTAGCTCCCAAGGGAACCTTGGAGTTTGTCATGTTTAGTCACTGGACAGCTCTTTTTCACACAGGCATCTGGTGGCCCATACAAATAAACACTGGCATAGCTTTTTACCTTTGGGGGAGATACCGCCTCAGGCCTTCAGGCTACAGAGCGTGTCAGGATACCATGAGCTTGCATTGGTAAGGATCACCACAGATACAGGGTAGAAATGTGTTGATGCCAGCTACTGTTCTATGAAGTCCAACTTTGTTTTGCAAAAGCAATTTAAAATATTTAGTTATAAATTAAAAATAAACAGGAAGACCTTATCTGAAAAGATAATCACAAATTAGTGTGCATATATGAAAGTGCAGACATACACATATATAGGTATACAGTTGTATGCATGTCTAGATGTCTTTGATAGATATGCTATGGCATCAGTCAGCACAGTTGCGTCATCACATCGGATTAGCAATTTTATAGTGCTCAGGGACGTTTATAACCAGTGGTAATCTTTAGGATCAAGAAAAGCAGGAGAAAAAATGTCTTCTCTTTGGAGGTAAACCTTAGTGATGGCGCTGACTTAATGTAGCTGCACATTGCACTTTATGTTGATTTAGGACCATATGCAAGACTGGAACCAAACCAATTTTTATGTGACACAGTTAAACTATCAACATGATCTTTCCTCTCAACACATAAGAAAACACTTGGCTGGAGTGAGGAAGACAGATCAACACTTCAAGGTCATTCTGGGTCACGTGTGTTGAAGAAATTTTGGGTCCCCTGCAGGGATCTGAGCCATCTGACCCTACCTGCTTTGGCCAGTATTGTCCCCTGTAGTAGCTGACTTCTTTATATCACTAAGAACTGCAAGAAAATTATCTATACGCTCTTTATACACATTGACCTTCCTGTGCCCAGACAAGGTCAAAAAGCACTACTGCCTGTTGCACCACAGTGCCTCATGCTGCTTTCCACATGTGCAACAGTGCACCCCGGGTAACACAGACCCACTGCACAAACACGTGAGCTTTGCCTGCAGGGAACAGCAAAAGTCTGAAACACCTTGCCTCCCTATCCTGGGCCACCACATATCTGGAAAGGCTTGTGGGTTGGTGTCTGCTCACAAAAGGAAAAAGGAGGCAGCCTCCTATCTACATCTCAACTAATACAAAGGAGTAATTATTACATGTTGGGTCTTATGAACAAGTCAGTCCTGTTAAAACGGAGTAATTTTTTCTTTTTCCCCATTGCCAGTGTTGCAGTTGTGTATGGTGACTGCTTTTCGCGACATGGATAGTACCACAAAATCCCTTTGTCTATACATTTATTTCTGTAGGCACACAGAGCTGCATTTTGCACACATCAGTGACAAATTTAATTTATAAAATGTTTTCCTTTTTACTGCATTATTTGCTTTCCACATCATTAATGAATTGTCTTTATCTCTACAACCTTAGTAACATGACTGAAGCTGACATAGAAAGAGACAGTCAAAAGTGCTACACTTACCACACAATTTTATTGATGTTTCTGCACCAACTGTGATTCTTGGCAATCCAGTCCAGCCTTTCCCAGCCTTGGTCGATGAAGTCATACCCAAGACATCAACAAATAGAGATTCAATTTCTTCTCACTCACACTAGGTGGGTTCTTCAACATGCTCTTAAGAGAAGTTTGATGCCTCCTAATACCCTGTGAGAAAAAGCTCCAGTTTGTTTCTGCTGTCATTGTTAACATCTGTGTGCCACGTACTCCCTGAGGGGAAGGCAAAGCACTGCTTGGGAACTTAGGCCCCCAAGAGTAGATATGTTTTGCATTTCTGTAGTTTGCTGAATGTCGCATGACTAGTGCTGATGGTTATGTTGCCTGAGTAAGTGTGGGAAGCAGGGCTCAGTGCCTTTGCCAACTCCATCTGCTTTCCCAGAAAAGCTAGGAGGAAGGTGGCTGGGATTTCCATGTTGCAAGTTCATGTCTTCAGACTTTTAACACCTCAGTAAGTTTACTACAACAGTTGACAGTCATTTCAACACACAGCAAACGTAAAAAGTAATTGCGAAGTGCTCTTCTCTGTGTTTGTTTTATATTCAACTTGCATGTACTGTGCACTTGCATGTTTGTCTGTCTGCTTAGGGACCCACCGGCCCATTCTCCCCCACTACAGTAGACTTGAAGCTGTTGGGTGATCTCAGTTATATATGACATAAGACTGGAGCTTGCAGCTCTGCCTCAAGTATTTCCACAGCACCAAAGGCCTGGTCCCTGGATCAAGAGGTACAGAATAACACATCTGTTCTTACTAAAGGGCATGGTCCTCAAGGCCACTTCCTCCCTTCTACATCTCAATTTCTCCCACCCTCTTTGTCCTGGGCTGGAGCCTGATAGTGGATAGAGCACTTTAAAGCCCTGTTACTTGGTTCCTACCAGCTTCCCAGGAGGTGGGTGGAGAGATGCGGTTGGTGTCCCCAGGGAGAGAATGACTGCTGGCAATCAGACTTCTTCCTGTGCCAGGGTACTCAGCTCTCCTAGCTCCAGGCCATCTGCTTCAGAGTCTGTTCCTGTTGCCAGCTTCCCCTGACTTTCACCAATGGTCGCTCTCACTGTGAAATACTCATATGTATATATTCATTTCCTCTTCCTTTCTAAAATGCACAGAAAAAAAGTCTCCCACCTTAATATTTTGTTAATGCTGCTGGTATTGTCACAGATCGCCGCAGATGAGCATTTTACTACTGTACAAATTTTCAGTGGTATTCAAAAAAATATTCATTCTTCTGGCAAAACCTGTGTTTTGATCAAGTATGAAACATTTGGGAGTTGTGTTAACTTTGACAGCTTACAATGGGAGACAATAAAAGTGAATAGTACCAACTCTTCTTTTCTTTCCAGGTGTCAACAAAATGTATTTTATTATGGCAAAACTTTGCCTTTCAACAGTTTTTTCCCATTATTTCATTTTAACGTCTAGATCATAATTTTAGCATTATATTCCTATACATATTCTATTGTTTTATGTTGCAGTTATGACATTATTCAAGTGAAATATTGTAATGGTTCTAAGCATATTTTTTTTGTGGAACAACAAGCTTATAATTCACTTAGATTCTCTTTATAAACTACATTCTGTAGAGCTCAGCAAATAATGGAGTTTGTAGGCTGGGACTGAACAAAATAAAGTTTAAAAAAGAAATTTCATTCAAGCCAAATCAAAACATAAACCGGCCATACAAATAATAAATTAAAAATGGGGGAAGTTGTTAGCAGAAATAAAGATTTTCCTTTTCTTTTAAAGATATTAATGTCTCTGCCCTTAGATATCTTTTTAGCCATTGATTTGCCACATTCAACCCAGCATCAGAAATGGTTTCTGTCCATGCAAAACCTAATATTTGGTGGACATAATGGGAAAAGACATTTCCTGGCTCAGCACTTTCTCCAGGAGGGGATTCGTCCTATGCCTTGTTTGTGAAGCAAGACCTCTGGCCTTTGGTGGGATGGCATTCAGGCATAGGCTACCATCCTTCTGCTTTTTTTTTTTTTTTTTCCATGTTTAAAATTATCTTGGAGCCCTGAGCAACACTGGTTTCATGTAAACTTCTGGATTGCCACCCCCTTTATTTCTGTCACCATCCTTACCCGGAGTAGCCACCTCTGCTTAACTTGAAATGACAGATGGTGAGCAGGAACACAAGGGGTAGCTATCAAGATCCTGTGGAAAAGGAGGTTTAAGAACTCCCTGGATCCTAAAGCAATTTGTCAATCACCAGAAATCCTTTTCATTCCTGCAGAGATCAATGTAGCAGATTGCTCTAGTTACTGGCATTGCTAAAGAGTGGGACTCCCCTGAAATTTGAATTTTCAAGGGAAAAGCAGAAAACAGTGGCAAAAAATAAAATGTAAAAGACTTTCCCTCACAAGATGATGTTGCCAATACAATAAAAAAAACAATTCCCTGGGCACTGGTGCTCCCAAACCCCAGTTTCCCATATTCTCTTGCCTCAGGTCTGAATTCTCTGGTGACTCCTACATTCTAAATGCCCTATTAAAACACTTTCCAGTTTGGAGAAGCTGTAATCCTGCTTTCTTGTGTGGACCTCTAGTGTCTAATAGTTGACAGGAATGTTGAGTGGTCTTCCTCTCTCCTCCACCTGGCTGCATATCTTTCAGAAAGATACAGGAATGTTTTGGAGTTTCCATTAAGTTTTATGAAACTAGCTAGGGAACTGTGCTAAAAGCAGCAGCAGATGCCAAAAGCCCTAATTCTGTCCTTTCCTCTGTTTCTATTGTTGCTCAGGCTGCAACATAATACTAACCACTAAGAAAGAGCTTGAACAGCATCTGTCTGATTCAGGCAGTCCTCTTGGTGGATATGAAGTCTAGTCCTCTTTATTTTTATGTTCTCCATTTCTAGCTTTTCTGGTTCAGAATCTTTGCCTCATATGAAAAAGATCATCTTTCTTCTATTGACCTGCTTGGCTGAGCTTCTCATGAGCAAAGAGGCAGGCTTTCGGATTTACCAGTTTCATGCAAGACTTTTACTAGAACTAGGAAGAATTTGGTCTTCCCTAAAATGCTGAAATTAAGGATTAGAGTCTGTCTTCTGCAAGGCATTCGGATTCAATTCAAATTTTCTTGAATGCTCTCCTTTTTCTTGAGACCCATCTGGATGTTGCTCTGAAAATCACCTGCTCTGAATGGCCCTTAAAGCGACAAAACAAGTTCACCATTTTGCTCCTCTAGTTACCAGGTTGTATTCCCACCAAAACCATTATTAACTTTTTTATTGCTTGTTTGGCAATGCCTGAGAGGGAGCAAGGTGCTTTAAAATATGGCTAAGAAAAGCCAGATTACTGCCTGCAGCTGTTTGCAAATGTGACGTTGTGATGATGAGGATGACAGTAGGATAGGTATACTCAATAGGAAGGCAAAAGCAAGTACAGTGATTCTGCACTGCTGTTCCCTGAGACTTACTCTCCATCATGAAGGGATAGAAAAGCAAGTATTTATAAACATCTGTGAAAAATAGTACCCCATTTTCTTGGAAGAATCATCACAAAATCTTGATTTTTAAAGAAGTCTAAATAGAAAGAGAGCAGAGCTCTTGTCTCAGAGCTCAGAAAAGTATTTTGATTTAGCATTGACTTCTGTGGCACCTTGATCACATTAATGATTTTTTTTGCCAGAATGGCAAGAGGTGTGGAATAAAGTCTGACCCAATGACTACTCTGCAAATACTGGCATCAGAAATGGTTTATTCCTCAAACATTTTGCCATTTTGAAATATAATGACAGCATTGCATTTATAGAATATAAATTAATTACTGAAGGGTTTTTTTCCCTCCATTCATTTTTGTAAGGATAGAGTTTTCAAATGGACCTGTTGTTGCTGGTTTGCACACCATGGACAGAAAAAAAAATAAAGACACATTTTTGAAGAAAAATGTTGTGGTTTAAATAGATTTTAACATTATTCTACTAACAAAAGAACTGTTTGACTGCAGAAACTACTTTAGGCTGGTCACACCCCTAGCTTGGCTTGGGAAAACAAATCTAGGAAACTCTTTATTTTCATCTATTTTTCTAAGTGAAAACTGCACCATTGACTGCATAAGATTTAAAACTTGCTGTGGTGTGTGCCACAAGACTTTCTGCAGCTAGTTAGTGTGTTATTTCGGTCTGAAACATCACCAAAAATAACTAGTATAAACTCATTATTTTTTAAGTAAACAAAATTCTTCTTGTAGAATTTCAGCATACATACATTTTTGCATAGACTTGTAATATCAGCTGAAGCCAGTGCTAAAAATTAAACGTCCTTTGAAGATATATACCTTGTTCCTGTAAAGAATTTGATGAATCCATGCAGCAAAGCCAGCTTGAATTTCTTCAAAGAATAGCATTCTAATTGTTATTATTCTTCTAGCAATAGTATCTAAATACTCAAGGCTCAGGGTGCTAAGTAATATTCAAGGGAGACAAACACTGCTCCAAAGCAATTCCAACAGCGCTACAGTCTTCAGGAAGAGTGGCTGGTGAGCTGCCTGGCAGAGAAGGACCTGGGGGTGTTGGTTGACAGCTGGCTGAACATGAGCCAGCAGTGTGCCCAGGTGGCCAAGAAGCCCAACAGTATCCTGGCTTGTATTAAGAACAGTGTGTTGGGTAGGACTAGGGAAGTAATTGTCCCCCTGTAATCGGCACTAATGAGGACCCACCTTGAGTATTGTGTTCAGTTTTGGGCCCCTCGCTACAGAAAAGACATTGAGGTTCTGGAGCATGTCCAGAGAAGGGTGATGAGGCTGATGAGGAGCCAAAGGACCAAAGAATAAATGTTGTGAGGAGCGGCTGAGGGAACTGGGGTTGTTTAGTCTAGAGAAGGGGAGGTTGAGGTGAGATGTACATTGGAATAAGCTGCCCAGGGAACTGGTAGAGTGTCCATCCTGGAGGTATTTAAAAGATGGTTAGATGTGGTGCTGAGGGATATAGTTTAGTAGTGGATGGCAGGTTAGGGTCATGGTTGGACTTGATGATCTAAAGGGTCCCTGCCAACCAAGACATTTCTGTTTGAAATGCACAAGCAGCACTAAGGATAGGTTATAGGGAAAACAAAAGATACAGGCATATACAGTACCTGCAATTGAGACAAGATGACATTAAAATCTTAATCCTCAATGCAATGCCTTTGCTCAATCTATTTGTTTAGATGTATTTTCTGTATAATGATGGCACAATAACAAGGCTGAAATCCTAGCCCAGTAAAATCGATGGCAGAATTTAAATATATCATGAGTGTATACCATGAAGTGTATCCAGCTCTGGGGTCCCCAGTAAAAGAAAGACATGGATCTCCTTGAGTGAGTCCAAAGGAGGATCAAGAAAATGATCAGAGGGCAGGAGAAGCTCTCCTATGAAGACAAGCTGAAAGACTTGGGGTTGTACAGCCTAGAGAAAAGAAAGCTCTGGGGAGAAGTTGTGGCTGCCCCCTCCCTGGCAGTGTTCAAGGCCAGGCTGGATGGGCTTCGGGCAACCTGGTCTGTTGGAGGGTGTCCCTGCCCAGGGCAGCGGGGTTGGAACTAGATGAGCTATAAGATCCTTTCCAACCATTGTAGGATTCTAAAAGGAATTTGAAGACTATGACACTTTGTCTATCAAAGTGATCCACCAAGTTCCTATTGACTGAATGAAGTCTTGTATTTCAACTCTGTGCAGTGTGTGCAGCCCTTGTTTAACACTTTTCTTCTACAGAGTTACTGAAGAACTTTTATGAATACTCAGTGAGTCTCTCTAGTCTCTCAACTATTCTGCATTTGGAGTTAACAAAAGTTTTGAATACATGAAAGCTATGCAAGAAGTATGCTAGTAAGGCTTTCCTAAAGATTCAGTTTCTGTGAATTCAACTTCTTAATTTATTGCACACTCTAACATGTATGCAATTATGTTTCGCTGTCCTGAACTCTTTGTTGTATTCCAAAGTCTGTGAGGTATATTCTAAGTACATTGACACACATTTTCTAATTTTTTTTAGTGATCCACTGTTTGCGAATACAATATGTAACAAAATATAAAAAGAGATTTAAAATCTCTTGGCAGAGGTTGCCTTTAAATTCCAAATTCAGAGATGGAGATTCCAGTGGAGTGAAAAGCTTGTTATAACCAGAACAATGTTAAATTTGAACTGATTCAATTATTCACTTGAAATAATATTGATTGTATATGTAATTATTTCTTTTCACTGTGAACAGCTTATGGATTAATGGGCGAGCTCATTATTAAATTGTTTTTTACTCATAAATATTCATAGAATAATCAGGATAATCTTCAGACTCAGAATGTTCACCAGATGTTCCCTCTGACCACTTTTCGTTGTTATTTGTGCTATGTGATTGGCCACTCCAACCAGATGGCATTGTTTCTAATCCCTGAATCAGTGACAAATGCTTCAATCAGGATACTGATGAAAATCAAAAGTTCACTTCCATTATGAATCTTCAAACGAAAAAAATCATGCCCCAAAAATCTTTTCTTTTTCAATAACTGTGAATATTTCCACCCGTTCTATGTGGACATCCCAATAATGATTAACAGCTTAATAAACTAATCCTAGGGCATTGCTTTTTCTCACAGTTTGTACAGACCAGTCGTTTCTCATTCAATAAGCTCTAACTTTTCCCCAGGGTCTAAAATTTAATTAAAGCCTCATTGCTTGGACTTTTGTTGCTATCATCATCATCATCATCATCATCATCACTGTTATGAGCCTTTGTACTTGCTATTTCTTCAATTAATTCAATGTATTGATTCAATAAATACATTTACTTTTCAAAACATGCTTTCATATAAATATTTCTAGGCAAAGCATTGGCTCTTTTCTTTAAGAAAATAAATACCATTTTAGAAATATTAGGGGAAAAGACATATAAACTGGCACTTTTCTTAAAGATTTCTGCACATAGCAGCACATTTTTTCACAGTTATATAAAAGTCAAATTTACTTGAACATTTCTGAGAAAACTAACACTTTTCTTCAATATCTGGGAATGATTCCTACATAAAATAGCATGTCTCAAACTTCCAGTTTACGACTATTAAAAAACATTGTCCACATGGCATATTTCATAATACTAGGCTACTCTACTCATACCCTTACATCAGTCATCACCTTGGTATCTGAATACACAAGGTTAAAAAAAACCTCCTATTTTTCATATTTAAAAAAATGTTAAAATGGCCTCTCAGAAATCACAGAGTTACTCCAGAAAATGAGCAAGAGCTTGCTCTGGTCTCAGGTTTAATCTATGTATTTAAACTTCAACTGACAGAAAACAGAAAAATATGGCTATGGTTTAACTTTATAATTTTGCTATCTACAAAATGACAAATAATTTGGGGGGGTCACAACAGTTAGATCAATTTTGATCAAAACACAGCTTAACCCAGGTAAATGCAAGGCAAAATCCATAGCAAGAATGGTGCAATTCACAGGAATCAACTAAAAGCTGTTTTCCTGAAAGGACTGTCTTAGGATATACAAAGTGAAAAGAGCTGATCTGACTGTCATGGTTGTCACTTGTACATATAAAATTCTGTGAAGCTGTAAAATGCAGGACATTCAATCTGGGCACCAAACTGCAACAAAATCCAGGGTGTGACCAGCCCTTCCACAGGCAGCAGGTCTCTGGCATTATTCATTCATCAAAAGCTCAGCCTTTTGCTTCCATCATTCCAGCGTTTCATAACCAAGATGACATTTCATCATAAGATACATTTCTGAACAGAAATAGCAGAAGGGAGTCCTGCTCTTAGGCAGTACTTTTTCTTCTTGAAGTGGGACTTCTATGCTATGCTATAGTCATGTCTTTAGAAGGGTTGCATTAGCTACAGTAACTGAGAACTTCTTCAGGACTGCTGTGATGTTTTGCATCCATGGCCTCTAGAAATTAAGCAGAGAAGGAGAGGTGAGGCGAGGTGAGACGAGCAGATGAGAGGAAAGAGGGAAGAGGGAAGAGGAGAAGAAATAAAAATCATGCTCCTGCATGTAAACCAGATCTTTTCCTGATGAGTGAAAATGGTTTGTGACATTGTTAATTTGGAAAAACTGTTTCTCCTCAGATCCCATAACACTTCTCCTACCACTTCCAACACTGATTCAACCTGGTCACTTCACACTGGAAAGAACCACATGTTTCAGATAAAAATCCACAGTGATGCTTTTCACCACCTCTGCAGTACTCCAAACGTTTTTCTCATTTAACTGGTTTCTCATTTAACTGGATTTATTCTCCCAGGCCTGTTGAGTGCTGTCATAAACCTTTGTTGCATTTAAAATGAATTTTGAATATTTCAAATAGATGAAGAACTTGAGATGATATATTCTGGCCAATCTGTCAATAGCCTGAAATAAATTTCTCAGTCCCACTTCTGTCTCTCTCCTTGTCTTCCATCTCTCCAGACTTTGAGCAGGATATTAATGACACTTCTTCTGACTGATCAACATCCAACTTTATCCCTCATGGAACCTCAAGTTTTTATGAAATTGCACCAGAGGATGAAGCTGGTCTGCTGTGCAGAGAACACAGAAAGAAAAAACCTGGTAAAATTATGTAATATAAGAAAAAATTTCTTAGTGTATAAATAACAGAGAATCATAGAATGGTTTGGGTTGGAAGGGACCTTAAAGATCACTGAGTTCCAGGACAGGGACACCCTCTGGTAGACCAGATTGCCCGAAACCCCATCCAACCTGGCCTTGAACACTGCCAGAGAGGAGGCACCCACAGCTTCTCTAAGCAACCTCTTCTAGTGCCTCACCACCCTCACAGGGAAGAATTTCTTCCTTATATCTAACCTAAACTTAAAGCCATCACCCCTTATCCTATCACTACAAGCCCTTGGAAACTCCCTCTCCAGCCTTTCTCTACGTCCCCTTCAGGTACTGGAAGATTTGCTATAAGGTCTTCCCAGAGCCTTCTTTTCTCCAGGCTAAAAGAGCCCAACTCTCTCAACATATCTTTATAGGAGAAGTGCTTCAGCCCTCTGATCATCTTCGTGGCCTTCCTCTGGACTCACTCCTACAGCTTCATGTCTTTCTTGTACTAAGGACCCCAGATCTGGATATAGTGCTCCAGGTGGGATCTTACCAGAGCAGAGGAGCAGAATCACCTCCCTTGACCTGCTGGTCTTACCTCTTTTGATCCATCCCAAGATACCATTGGCTTTCTGGGCTGCAGACATAGGATGCTGGCTCGTGTTGAACCTTTTATCAAACACCCCCAAGTCCTTCTCCTTGGGGCTGCTCTCAATCCATTCTCTGCCCATCCTGCTTTTGTGCTTGTATTACCCTGACCCATGTGAAGGCCCTTGCACTTGGCCTCGTTGAACTTCATGTGGTTCACAAGATGCACCCCTCAGGCTTGCCAAGGTCCCTCTAAATGGCATCCCATCCCATGGGTATGTCAACTCCACCACACAGCTTGATGTCATCTGCAGACTTGCTGAGATTGCACTTGATTCCACTGTCCATGTCACAGACAAAGATTTTAAGCAGCACTGGTCCCAATACCTGAGGAATGCCACTCATCACTGGTCTCAGTTTGGATATCAAGACATTGACTACAACTCTTTGAGTGTGACCATCCAGCCAATTCCCTAACTGTCCACTAAGTGGTTCATTCATCAAATCCATGTCTGCCTATTGGAGTTGTGGAGATATATAGTGCAGAGGGATGGTTATTCATCATTTCTATCAGCAGCAGTTTTTATGCTATTATATTTGCAGTGGTACCAGCCATACTCAGACAGGAGAATATTCAGGTCTTACAGTCTCATCTAGGAGGAAGATCCAGGGAATTTGCATTTACATATAAAGCTGCAAAATTAAACTAAAGGAAGCAGTGGTGCAGGAGCCTGTTGCTTAGATGTATTTTAATAAATACTAGATAAGAATACTCTGTTGCAAATTAGTTGTGATATTTTTTCCTTCAAAACCTTGAAGATTCTTAAGATTTCTAAGACAGGAAACTTCCAAGACCAAGGAAAGCCAGATTTCAGGTTTGGGAGGATAGGAGGGAGCTGTTATTCTCATCTACTAGGAACGTATTTAATTTCCATAGAGACCTATAAACACTATTTTATGAAATATTATGGGGGTTTAATTTATTTTTTATTTTAATAGATATTCATTTATTAATTGGTTTTATTGTCTGTAGGGCACTATGTCAACAACTTGACAAGACACATCTACCAACAAAGCCACACAAATTTCAAGTGGTCAGCTAGAAATGCCTTAAAACCATTTCAGAGGTTTGATTTCAATTATATCCCTTGGGTTTTTCAGCTATTGTTGTACATTTTGATAAATGAAACTGGCAAGTGGAACCCAGCCCTTCCATTTCTGTTTACACACTTTAAAAACAAGAGGAACAAAATTTGAAAAGGATGGAAAGGGAAAAGGAAAATTACATAAATGTGACTGAAGAGAATAACAAAACAAAATCATATCAAACCTGTCAGAAAAAAAGAGGAACAGGGGCCAAGTTTATGTGTTCAGCTTTGCAAAGGATTATTTCCTGATGCATAGTTTCCCACAGAAGTGATTCCGAAAAATAAGGATACCCAAGGCAGTCATTCAGTTCTGTAAAGTAATCCCAAAAGGCCACCATGTGTTGTGTTATCTTTACAAGGTAAAGAATTTTCTATTTATTGAAGGTGCAACCAAAAAAAATAAGAAACCCTAAAGAGTTCAAAAAAAGAGAATGATTTCGTATATCCTGTGGTAAAACAGATGTCAGCCTAAAACAAGGTTAAGTCTTTTCTTTAAGGGTCTCACTGTTTTTTCTCCCAGAAAACATCTCATTTTTATTTTGTGGCCAGTCATGATGAACGTTTGTGTCCCATCCCCCCGCCCTCCAACCCCCAAGACACTTAGATTACATATCACAGAGAAGGTATTAGCTGGTCCGTGTCAACAACCAACAACAGTGCAGCAGTAGCAAAACTCCTAGCTCACAGTAAGAAGAAACATAAAGATAAAAGTTAGTCTCCCTCCATCCAGATATTTTCCTAATGAGGCAGGCTCAGGCAGACTCACAGAAGAGGAATGAGACCTCAGTCAGTGAGGATGCAAACTAAACCTGATCATAATGAGGCAAGATTGCTAATCCAGATTATAAAAATCCTTGTGATCAAGGGGAGAAGAGAGATTCCTGCCATTTCCGTGTGTTATGCAGGACAAAGTTGTATTGACTGCTCTGGAGTGGTTTCAGTTCAGAATGGAAATTCATGTTGCACCCAGACCAAGGCAACCTCTGCAGTCTCACAACATGTGGTGTCTTAAAAAACAATGTTGCCTGGAACACAGTGTTTGCTGCAGGGCACTGTTACTGTTCCCACTGTATTACAAGGCACAATTAGTTTTGTGACAGTTTGGTAAACTTAATGATGTGGGATGTTTAGACAGGATTTGGAGTTTTCTGTTGGACATTTCATACTGTACTGCTATTATTGGCATATTTGGTGTTTAGACATTTTTTACTGCCTTCTGTAAACCAGTAAGTCTAAATAATTTAATTTTTTGCTGAAAATTTATTTCCAGTGAAACCAAACCATGTGCACTCCATCTGATTAACAAAAATAAAGCAGGAGGCTTAAAAGTGGAAAAAAGCTGCTGACAATTTTCCTGCATTGAGGTCTTTTCTTCCCCACAAAAGATTTCTTCCCCACCAAAGAAAGATCTGGACTTGTTTTTCCTTTTAATCCTTAAGTACTTAGTCTTATTCATTGGAAAACTATCCTGAAAAATGGACAGCCTTTTCTTCCCACTTACCTCTCACACTTCATTATATATTATTCCTGAGAGCAGGCTCAGTGAATTAGGAAATAGAGCAGAGCTCAGGATCTAACCCCAACCCTTTGCAGTCCATGGGCTCTGAGCCTGGTCAAACCCCAGATTACTACAAAATCAGTCATCAACCACTGCAAAAGTGAAAGACAGACCAGTTTTTATCACAAACCAGCCCTCTCATGTCAAGAAAATCTCTGTTGAAACACTGATTGCTAACCACGATGTCTGGAACAGAGTCTCTGATTTGAGGAAAGCTCTGGACAAAACAAGGACATTTCTCTTCCAGACACTGGACAACCCAAACCACTAGAATGAAGCAGTACTGTGGTTTCATGTTGCATGCTTGCAATTAGAGTGCAGAATGATAGCTACTTCACCATCATCCTTCAAATCCTTCCTTAAGATGTCCTTGCTAACACACACAAAATAAAAGTGGCAATACTATTATGACTACTTATAAAACTAAGACATATCTTCCCATTTCTGGTAATACTTGCTTCTATATTTGAAAAGTGCCTATTAAAATGGGATCCATGGCTGCATGTCCTGAGCATCACAAGAAGATGAAAACAAGTCAGCATCCGGCTCAAAAGGATTATAATCTGAATGCAACTTTTAAATTTATCTTGATAGGTAACCCAACAGATCTAATAAAGTGAATTCACATTCTTGTGGAACAAAACAAATGCATGATCCACTGTACTGGTTTTGATGCATTTGGCAAAAAAAATTCATTATCTCAAATGTGTGATAAGATGTCCTCATCCTGTCAGGGCGATCTGCATTAACAGATTCTGCCATGCATAGATTCCCCATTTTTGCTAGTACCTCCACACTCGTGGTGAAAGGATGCAGTCAGAGTACCTCAGAGTTACCTTGTCCCATCAGCTGGCACAAGATATCCACAATCAGTGGAACAAGACCTACACCTTCAGGCCTGCAACATAAGTGGTCCCCAAAACCTCCAGGTAGTGCACCTTTTTCCTTGTCAGAAGCATTTTACCAACACTGAGGCCAGTTTTTGTCATTATACATAGCAAAAATAGAGGAGAACTTGCTGAAGCAAAGGATTTAGCACTCAAGAAACGCTAAGGAGGCTCCAGGGATGCACTTCTATTATTTTTGTTGACAGGAAAAAGCTTACCAGTAACCCTATTAGGAGTAAGAAAGCCTACCTTGCACTGCTCATGGTCATCCTGAGTTTGTCTTTCACACTCAATGGAGGTAAAAGATGATGCTCTGGACAAGGTGCTGTTGATAAATCATTATTAACCCCTCCCAATGGAAAGCACCGTTAGCAATGGCTGATGATGGGAATTCTCTGCATTGCTGTACTGTGCTTCCCTAAAAAACATACTGCTCTCAGGAGGCAAATTTCCTCAGTATCCACAGCTTTCTCCTGCCTGGGAGATGTGGATTTGTGACTAGCCACAGGACGAGCTATCATGGTCAGTGGAACGCCATGTTCCCAACATCGAGACCAGCATAACCCAGTGAAAAACAACCTGGCGTCTGGGAAGGGTCTTTCTCTCTCTTCCAGTGCTGGCTTTTCATTCCACTCAATTCTTTTTTGGAAACCACGGTCTCTTGTATATTTTTAAGTCCCAGGCAAAACCAATCCAGCTTGCTCCTGAAATAACTCCAGCTCTATTATGGCAAGGCATGAAGTTAGGGATTTGTTTTTCTTTCTCTCTGAGTTTGGTGTATAGTGCTTTTTATGAGACATGCAGGTGGCAAACATCAAATTAAAATACAATCAGTCTCAACACTATACTGACAGTGAAGACAATGCTTTCCTTCATACTCATTTGGAAAGTGTTTATGTCTCTAACAATATATGCCTGTCACATCAGTGCAGGCAGAACCACGTGCACTGCCTTTTAAAACATACAAGGGAATAAAACACTTGAAATCAACTTTAGTTTCCTCCAAAACTGAAAAATAACATTGGGACAGATATAACTATGTGTATTCAGTTGCAGATGTATACAATTAAGCACTAAAAGAATACTTTAATGAAAAAAAGTTGAATCCGACAACAAAGACTGGAAGAACACTGGCAGTCACTCATAACAGATGTCTTGGAAATGGTTTCTATACCTGAATTACTCTGTGAACACCTACTCCTTTGTTGAAAAGCTCTAGCTCCACCTGCCATCCTTGTATCAATGACTTGAAATTTGGTGGAAAGATTGCATTAACACTGGGCAGGAATGATATGCCCAAGAAAAGCTGCCCAAATCTCACTAAAGTTCTGAAGGGAAAAAAAAGAAGGAAAAAATGAAAAGAAAAAAAAAAAAGGCAAATTCTTGTTAGTGTTTTGGAGCAAAACTATCCCAAAATGTGTTTCACTGAGCATGCTCTGTTGTGGATTGATGGGGCTTGGTCAGGACTTCACATGTAATTGAACTTACCCCTTGGTGGAGACCAACACAGGAGCAGCCACAAGGAATTACCAGAGGTAGTTGCCTCCTCCTGTTTTCTTTCTGGACACTTAATTTTGCCATTCAGATTTGTTCAAAAAAATTTAAAACAACCAAATAACCTGAGCCCTGTTCTATCCTACCAAAGCCTCAGCTTTGCAGCAAGTAGAAGAAACTCTTATTTGACTATATTCTGGTAAGAACACGGTTTCAAATAACCTAACAGCAAATTACAATGGATATTACCACTACAACTCATTCTTCTAACAGAAATTTTATTTGGCTAATGACTCACAGTAAAACCCTCCTTATTTATGAAATACATTCCTGAAGTCAGAATATCATTTTGCACTCCTTGACACACAGAGCAAGGCTCCTAGAGAGGTTTTATCCACAGCAGAAAAGATTTTAAAATGTTACGTTGTTTTGAATCCTTCAAATTTTTACTTTAGAGTAGAAAGACTGGGGAGATAATTTGCACAAAAATTCATTTTTTTTTAATTTAAATACTCTTTTCCTAATGGGAAAGTGGTGGTGTCTTTTTTTTTTTTTTTTTCTAATGGTAGCTAAATGGAAGTTTGTGCTGTGCAAACAGTGAAGATACATATTTGCTTTACTTCTTGAAATAGCAGGGGAATTTTCTATTTCTTAAAGACAGCAGCTGAGCTGAAAAATGGTGTTTCCTAAGAGCTGAGCTGCAGCTGAACAACAGAACTCTGCTCTGTTCTGGTTCAAGGAAGGCTGCAATTGGAATCAGAGCAAATGTACTGTAAAAAGAATTTTTTTTCAGACATTCTAAGTGAGAAGAAGTACCTGGCAAGATTATTCATTTCATTTCAAATTATTATTATTAAAAAAATCTTTTTTCAAGATTCTATGCTAATTTCAACTCATGCAGGACATGTGGAATATTATTGATAAGGGGATGAAGGGGCGGGGGTTGTATTCCAAGATACCTCACGCAAGCTGGGTGCCAGATATTTTTCCTGTAAGGATGAGTCAGTTATTTTATATTAAAGGCAGAATAAAAGTATGCACAGGTGCTGTAGAGCAGATGACACTCACTGAAATATCATATTGTCATACCCTGGGGTAATGCACCCATGCTCCCAAAACTCACACACATGTGCTGCCTCTTGAGCTGTGGGTTGCAGCAGTTCAGGGGAAGCCCCCAGAAGGGCAATGATTGACCAGAGACAAATCTCTGTCTCTTCCTTCACTGTTGCTGCACAGAGGGACCTGTTTGTTTTCCTTGCCCCAGGCACCTATACTTCCTTAAACCAGCTCCCTCAGATGACAGGCAGTACTCCAAATGGCAACACTAAAGAGTAAGCATTCCCCTTAACTGACCGGTGAAAACATCTGCCTTAGAAGTTATTAATTAAATCAGAATAACAGAGTATCAAATACAAAGTGCCCCCATCCTTGGATTTGTTAGGACACTACTAAACACTGCCGGCCAGTATTTATTCAGTGAATAGCCAGTGAAGCTTCAGATGGTTTCCCAAGTGAAATTGATTGTCCTAATTATTTATTTAGCCAAATAGTAACTATCAATATTTATAAGTGACAGGAAAGTAATGCAGACTTACTTTTAAATAAATTAGAGAGGCACTAATCTAAAGGAGTTATATAATGCAGAAATAACCTGCTTAACTTTTACTTTCATTTCCCAATCCACTTACCCAGGCTGAATAGTCTGCAGAGAGGAGAAGGAAAACAAAAAGACCTTTAGAAGAGCTCTGCACTAGAAAAGGTCTGACTTACTTTTCCATTACATTTAAGTGATATAATAGAAAATGCCACTTTAAACTGAACAAAATAGCATGGCCTGTATGAGTTCATGGCTGCTTCATATGGTAAATAATTTCTGTCCAAAATCCAATTGAACTTGCTGTGTCTTATATCCCCTTTGTACACAGTGCATTTCAGCAAGAGATCTAATCAGGCAGGGGGAAAGGCTCAAGCAACAGGCGAGTTTGCTGCCTGCAGACCCTCAGCCCATAGGTGCACTGAGGTACCACAGGCACCAACTGTTAGCCAAATAACCAAGAAGTGTATCTGTGAGAGAAGTCATCTCAATGGCTTCCTGCAATCTGAACATTCTTAAGATGCATTCATTCTTCTGGGAATGCTGTTCAAACTGATATTGTTATCAAAAATTTAGTAGAACAGCATGTTAATGACTCTTTTATATTTTAACAGTCTCAGTTGTTGCTGATTATTCTTTCCACACTTGATAAATTTTTCACCGTCTCTTCTAATGCATGAACTGAGGAGCATCAGCTGAGAGGAGAAAGGAGCAGGCTGAAGGTAAATAAAAGAAAATGTTTATTTGCATAACAGGCCACTCAGCTGCAGTCCCTTCTGCAATATGCTGACCGTGGGAAAGCACATGTGAGCTCTGCCATGCTGGGCCAGGCCAATGGTCTGTATGGTGCAGTACCCTGTCTCTAGCAGGGTCTCCAGACTGAAAAAGGAGTCAGACAGAATATGACCCATCCTGCTTTCTTATGCAACCCTTCCTGCTGGCCTGAGTCCTTGTATGTGGATACTTTAATTGAAAATATCTCCAAAAGAGACTTTACTATCATCTCTGTATACCCAAGTCATAAAAAATCACCCCAATATTGTTATTAAAACCAGAAACATTCACTAAGTCATTTCCATCTCCAGGAAATTAAAAATAAGATGCATGCAGAAAATGGGAAAGAGCTTGGAGCCACTGATACACAAGTCCTCCACAGTGGCAAAATGCCTGATCACAGGAAAGATCAGGCCATGTCACAAGTTATACCTCTAGCTACTGAAGAGGAGAAAAATAAAATCACAATCCCTGCCAATGTCCTGAAGAGAAGGCCAGGAGGTAAGAGGACCTGTCAGCTTCAGGTGGTGAGAAGATGAAGATGTATCAGTCAGTTACCAAAGTCGACAGAATTTGCTGCAGAGTCTCAGAGGGTTCATGAATCCAGCCTGGCAGCCAGTCCTTGGTACTCAGGAGAAACATAAAATAGAAAAACAAACAAATAACAAAAAAAATTCAAGAAAGAGAGAACACATCGACACAAAAGGGACTTCTTGGAGAACAGCTCTTGCTAAACCGGCTTAAAAAGACCAGAAACTGTGACTTTGCTCCTGAGTGCTATTAAAGTTTGCCCTGTGAAAGTTATTTCTTGACCAGCAAGGATAAACAGTTGCAAACATTATGACCACATATGTCAGATTTCTGAAACTAATGGCAAACCCTCTCTCACCTTGGATTATATATCCAAAACTTTTTATCATTCTCCTGCCACGGCCAACACAACAGATTTTTTTATATTTGTCTGATTTAAACTTTGCACAACATATGCTCAATTCTTCAGTCCTGCAAGAGGGCAGGAGACGGTTGTCTCCTGATGCTATTCCAGATGCTACAGTTTAGCTTGCATTGAGCTGAGAGAAAATCATCTCTTATTTATTTTTTGTGACCTGGCTTGAAATCTTGGCTATGTTAAATCAATGAAAACACCGTGCTGTTGGCTTGAGGGAAGTTAGCATCTATGAATATACTATTCAAAGCTGGGATTGGGGAAAAAAGGCTGTACTATACAGGCAGCAAGAAGTTGTATGGTATAAACGGACATGGTCCTCTTAGAAAAAAACATGTGGGTTTTCTCGAGCCTCATAGGGTCCATGAGACTAAGGTTTACCAAGGTGCTTAGACCTTGCTCCATGCGGCAGCCCAGAGCCAGATCCCTGTCATAGAATCATAGAATCAGAGAATTCTTTGGTTTGGAAGGAACCTCAAAGATCATCTAGTTCCAACTCCCCTGCCATGGGCAGGGACAGACTCACCCTCGTGGGCAGGTTGCCCAAAGCCCCATCCAACCTGGCCTTAAACGCCTCCAAGGGATGGGGCTTCCACAACCTCTCTGGGCAACCTGTGCCTGTGCCCCACCACCCTCATAGTAAAGAATTTCCTCTCTAATGTCTAACCTAAACCTGCCCTCTTTGAGCTTAAAGCCCTTGTCCTATTGCTACACTCCCTGGTGAACAGCCCCTCTCCCAGTTTCCTGTAGGACCCCTTCCAGTATTGGTACACTGCAATTAGGTTTCCCTGTAACCTTCTCTTCTCCAGGCTGAACAAGCCCAACTCTTGCAGCCTGTCTTCATAGGAGAGGTGCACCAACCCTTTGATCATCTTTATGGCCCTTCTCTAGACTCACTCCAACAGCTCCTCCTCCCAGCCCTGGCTCCCTCTCACCTCTCCTGTACCCCCTCTCACCCTTCCTGTACCACTGCTACCATCCCAGAGGTATGAACCTCATTCAGGGGAAAGGCCCCAACATCCCTCTGGTAAATGGGTATATTTTCTTCTAGCCTCCTTCCTGGAAACAATTGTCCAAGAATCACGTAGAATTGCTGAAATTTCCAATTTCTCCTTCACGTTCTTATATAAATAGTCAAACAAACAAACAAGTAACAAAACAACAAGCTTAAAGCCAATGCCCAGGATGGAAAGTGTTAAATTTTGTTAAATTCTTAAAATCTAACATAAATATTGGTCTCTAAGAACAGAGCCTTGTGAGAGACAGCGTTAAGGAGACCCCTGAAGCATGTCCAGATTTGAGCTGGACTGGAAAAGTAATTTTGAATTGCCAGTACTAAGCAATGGCTTGTAAAGCAAAGGAAGACAGTCATTTCTGTGCTTGTAACTGCTCTATCGGGATAACCTCCTTTTGGCAAGGGGTGTCCACGAAACACCTGACCTTGCCAGAAATCTGGTGACATAACTGGAGCTGGCTTCAAAGATTTTTCCAGGAGACAAGGAGAATTATCAGCTGCATCAGGGACCTTGGCTTGGATCAAGCTTTTATTGACCACACATCAAAATTGTCTGCTGAAAGTTACAGAGGCTTCTGAATTGATTCATCGCCAGCTAATGGGAGTATGACATCCTTCAGTCCTGCATCCTCCTTCAGCCTGCCTGACTTGTGTGCTTGGTAATATTTTGGCATAATCAGGGAGGCAACTGGGACCTGGGAAAAGATCTAGGTAGTTTTCACACCTGTTAAGTGGGGTGAATGATAGCTTTTCTCTTCTTTTGCTTTCATGCACTGGCAGAGAAAGAGTACGTTTTTGTTTCACCCAAATGTTTTTATGCTGTTACCTGCACTTTAAAACACAGTGAGGTGAAACAAAGAATGCAAAGCCTGCATGAGACTATAGAATACATTTCCTGTGTAATGAATGCATCCAGACTGCATAAAGTGTCTTCTGCCATCAAGCTCTTTCAACTTTCTTAGAAATTTTAAAAAGGCATCTGTGCAACAGAAGAATAACAAATACAGCCCCTTTTATCACATAGCAGAAAACAATAAGCATCTAGACACAAGTAAATCAGTAGCAAAGTGGATTTTTTTTTAGAGAAGAACCATTTTACTTTGAAAATTCAAGATTAAAAAGCTCTGTAGAGCATCAATATAATACTCCTTTGTGATCTCAGATGAAGAAAAACACTCTCTTCTTGGAAATTATTCATAAATATCCATTTTTGCACCCACTTCTGCAGCTACCCAGACAGTTTACCCCATTCTGGTGGTGGAGAGGGCTTATTTCCACATTCACTCCCTCTAGATCTGAGTCAGAGGTTGAATTCTGAATCAGTTTGAGCACCAATATTCCTGACAGCCCAGAAAGAAGCGAGGGTGTAACGGACTCAGAGACAAACCATGATCTTCTCTTGGTCATAATTTGCTCAGATCAGTCAGACATGAAACCAAATTCAGTGCAGAGATGACTCTTCCAACGCAATCAGTCGTGCCCTCTGAGGTCTCAGAAGCCCCTGAGGCCCAGCTTTGCTTGCCACATTTTGCTTTCCCAAGAGGTCCTCCTCCTCTTCCCCTGGCTCTGGGATATCACAACTTACCTCCTCAGAAGAGGGAAGCAAGGATGGAGAGGGAGTGAAGTGATGGGGTGCCACAACCAAAGCCCATGCTGGAAGAACAGCTTTGGTGAGTGTTGCACCCAAAGGGAAGAGCGCGGGCTGCAAGGGGCAGAAAAGCCCCGTTTGCAGGTGCTGTCACCCCTGCCAGAGATGGAGCTGGGGGAATGGGAGGGGCAGAGGCAGTGAACTCTGCCTAGAAGAGCTTTAGTTTGCTGTCAGAGAGCAACAGGCCGGCTGCTGCTGAGGCTAGAACAACACCCACTGCTTGGAAAGAATTAACGTGCAGCAGGACGCGAGCTCTGGATGCAAAGCTGCGGTGCCTGACCTTACGCCAGGGCCGAGCCTGGGCTCCATCCTTTATAGGCACGTCTGTGTGGACAGAACCACGATAGGTGAGCCGCTGGCTGCAGTCCTTATGACCCTGTGTTTTCCTAGCTAATATTTAGTTGAGAGTCCTCCAAGAAAAACCCATGGGACACTGGTGCTGGTGATTCAATAAGTGTCATTCTTCCCTCTGACTCAGTGCGCAACAATTTCCCATAAATGGGGTTAACAAGTACTCGATGGCTGGAGAGAGTTGTCTTTTAGGCCAGACATAAAAAACAGAAGTCCTGAACAGTAGTGTGAAAAGCATTTGTAACTACAGCAAAGTAAAGGGATTTTCCTAGCTCACTATAAACAAATGGGTTTATTTCTGCACATTTTGTTAAAGCAGTATCAGGCCCATTTTCCATTGAAAGTGTGCCAGCTTCAGAGCAAAACTAGCCCTGGTTTAGGGTGAAAATTACTTTTTTATTATATATGAACAAGGTGATATTTTTGTCTGGGTTTTGTCCTGCTGTGAGGGATGTGAGGTCACCAGAGAAGAGGAGCCATTGCGCCCAGCACGCAAAGGAAGCGATGGTGAGGGGGGAAGGACCACCATGGCCAAGCTCCATCTGCTGGGGTGCCTTACCCTGGGCTTTACCACACAGACTTTTGAAACAGCACCCCAGTAAATGCCACGGGTGCCTCCAGCCACCATGGAGCGGAGTGGTGGCACTGAGCCACCATGCCGAGGTCCCCGGCAGCCAGGGAGGTGCACAGCCACACCGGGCTGCCCCAGAAGAGCTGTGCTTCACTGGCAATAAGCAGAGCTAACATGCAGCCCTGGAGTTGTGTTGTTCTTAGAGATGCAGATTCCTTCTGCTGGCAAAAGAATAATATAAGGCAGGGTTTAGTGAAAAAAAAAAAAAAAGAAGAAGAAGAAAGTAACTTGGAGTGTATCTAAATCAGAAAGTTACAGTGAAGACATCTCATAACAAACAAGTTAAAGGTGGGCACAAGCCACACTGCATGGTGCTGGCCAAGACTCGGGCACTCGCTCACTGCGCCGCACACAGGGGAGCTCTTACTTACATCGACTCCACTGCTCAGGCCATGTGTGTGAAACAGATATCTCCCATGGACCAAAACTGTAGAGCCAGAGAGGTGTGAGAGTTTCCAAAGGTGGCACAAGGTGCTGTCCGCTGCAAGCAGCTGAGGAGCTCTCAGTTGAGGGGGTTAATCACAGCAGCAGTCACTGCGGTCAGGAAGGGAGGGACAGGGACAGTCCCCACACCTGCCCAGACCCAGGAACTGCAGGAACTTGCTGCTGTATCCCTGATGGCCCTCATCCTTCCCTCCCATTACTCTGTTCTTGCTGTGTCATGTAATTTCAGTACAAGCTCTTCAGAAAAACAGTCCATCATTTCACTTCTCTCACCATGTGAGGCTATGGCTATGTGGTGGTTTTAAGGATCCTTAAGCACGCATTGATAAGAAAACAGACAGCTAATGCATATCTATCAGAAGCCAGAACTTGTCCCAATCCCATATGACAGATGAAGGGCCTGGTGCTCTGACAGAAGGGATGCTGTGGCATTGCTCAATTCACTCTGCACCACAGTGTTGGTAAAACTTCTAGAAATCTGCTAGCAGACTACCCAAAAACATGCCTGTT
Source organism: Porphyrio hochstetteri (assembly GCA_020800305.1). Lineage (NCBI taxonomy): Eukaryota > Metazoa > Chordata > Aves > Gruiformes > Rallidae > Porphyrio > Porphyrio hochstetteri. The sequence goes on from CM036907.1 coordinate 89,360,457, forward strand.
TGTTACCTGCTGTCCACTGGACTTCACAAGGCATAGAAACAACAGCCCTGGAGAGATGCAAACTCTCCAGCCATGTGTGGTTCCAGTCAAAATCAATGCAGGTGCCCAGAGTCTTTGGGTATCCAGTAATTTGTTTTTTCTTTGCAGTCTGAAAACCATCATTCCCTACTTCTAGTCTCAAGTTATAAAGCAGCTTAAAAACCCTTATTAGCTTTCTTCAAAACTTTTAGGGGTTCTTTTATTTCTGTTCTCACTTCTTGTGAAGGGAGCCTTGGACTGCTGCACTGGAGAGTTTGAAAGGAACTGGTCTGCTAGGAGAGACTAAATTATTTGGTTACAGGCAGTCCTTAGAAATCATTGTTCATCACAATTATTTCTTCCTGTTGGGCTTTATTTAATGGCTATTTAATTTCACCCTGGGTGAGTTCAAAGGCATTTTAAAGGAACTGGGAAAAAATCCTCACTTTCAAGAAGGCTTTGTTTCTCCTACAGGGAATACTTAGGCCAGGATGCAGGTCAAGGTTAAGACGCCTCAACTTAAGTGCCTTCTTGTGAAGTAAGTGCCTGAAATCCCATTAGAGATGGTGCTTGGAGGGTGACTCAGTTTGCTGCAAACATCCTGCAGCTGTGCAGCTGAATCATTGCATAGCATCAGCCGACACATAGGATGGGGCATGGGGGAAATATTTTTGGTGCTTTGGGGTTTCCTCTTTGCCTTCTTGCTGCTCCTGCAATGCATGGAGGTGATCGCTTGCCCTGCACACAGCATAGCCCATGGGAGCACGTGAGGAAAGGAAGGAGAACCTGACCCCAGGAACCCACATCTCCATCCCTGGGCCCTATCTCCTGGACCCTGCTGCAATAAAACTGCCTTCACCATTCAGCAGCAGCACATTTGGCACCAGCTTTGGGAAAGCTCAGAGTTTATCCTCTGACACTTGTATAAGCCTCTGTCACTTTGCATATAGCTCTGATTTGTTGGTTTTGTGTTGGTAGCCACATTTTCAGATAAAAGCTCTTTACCGTTTCCCAAGGAAATGTGTCCTCTGACATATTTTGTTTCTTTCTTTCCCTTTTTGTGTGGTGACACGGCCACCCCTTTGCTCTGCCATCCATCAGTGCCTCACAGGAATTCTGGTTGGACTGGGTGTGTGGGCCAACACTTTTTTAATTTGCTTGCCACTGACAAAGGGGAGCTCATTTCCTAGTTTAACTGGATCTGTACAGACCGGGGTTGTCAATCGTAGCACAATTAGGAGGTTAAATTCCATCAGCTTTTTCACCTATTTCACAGATACCTAAATGCCTCCTCTATTCTCTCCTGCTTCTGCCTGCGCTGACAGCCGCTGCCTCTCAGGTACAGCCACACCATGCACACACAATCACACACACAGAGAGTGTTGCAATCCCTATGCATCTTTAGGAAAGGCAGGTTTTGCCGAAGGCGTGGAAGCTTCACTGGGTAACGCAGATTGCTTCCTCATGGAGATGTCCCAGTGAGGAGCTGCTGATAGGTCTCACCCTTCCACACTTGGTGTTTCTCTTCCAACAAAACTCTGAGAGCTGTCAAAGGCCAGTATCTAATTTCCCTGTGAAGGAGTAAACAACGATCCACATCCAAACATTTACACCAACGAGCATGTTCTCAGAATTTCCTAATTAAAACTTTCTTTCCCCCGCTCCAATTACATGTTCAAAATACTCCAGGCTACAACTGAAAATATAACAGGGATGCAAATGATGGGGGTGCTATGGAGACACTTTGGAAATAAACAGCTTGAAACAAAGCAATGCCAAGAGTGGTCCTGTTTTGCTGAGCTCCACCTTTCCCACTATGCTGTGGGGCAGCATCTCTTTGCAGAGCAATCGCAGCTCTAGGCTGAGCCCCATGAAACCTGCTCCACCTCTGAGCTATGGGAAGGGGTGCTGGGTGGGTGTCCCCACACCCTCTGGCACTGCGCAAATGCTGTACAAGCTGCTTGTCCCAGCAGGCTTTCACATCCATCCCTCTGCCTCTCCTCAGCATGTGCCCCATGGCAGCCCCAGGAACAAGGGTGCAGCCTGTATTTCCTTGGGTGGAGATTTTTAATGCCAGGTGATTGTCTGGACTGCATTCATCAATGTACGTTCATGCCTCCAAAAGCATTTCATCAGACTTCACGCTTATCAGACCTAGAACTTTAGTTTTGTAGGAGTTGGTTGGTTGGTTGGTTTATTTTGTTGTTTGTTGTACATTAAACTGAGCAGCAACAGCATCTTTGGGTACATTTACAAGCAAACACATGAACCACTTCTATGATCAAAGGCATTAATGAAATCAGAGGTGCTGGCAAGGAGCAGAAGCACAATGAACTCATCAGAGGAAAGAAAGGACATTTCTGGAGCATGGCGCTGACAGCAGTAAAATGCCCATGAATGTAGCCAAAAGCTTTGCAGCCTGCCGTTTCCCCAACCTCACGTGCAAATGCTGCTAAAGCTCGCAGTGGGCAGTCAGGCTTTGGACCCACTCCTCCCAGCTGTGGCGAGGCAGAGCCCCAGAAGCTGGGATCCCATACAGCAACCCCACGCGCCTCGCACGCGGGGGCCTCATAAACAACGGGCAGAGGAACGCGTCAACGAGCGGGAAGCATGGATACAAAGTGATGCACAGCTGAGTGTGTGTATATAAACAGGACAGCCAGGTAAATAGCCATCACCTTTGACATTTGACTCCATAAATATCCAATGGCTCTGCTTTACCTAAAAACAGCAAACAAGGCTTTGTGCTGATAGTATCTGCCTATAAAGGATATTTATTTAGTACATGCCTCAGGTAAATTGCACAACATCCTTCATTGTATTATAGTAAATAAGTCAGCACAGTTATGACATTTGCATTTTGCAACACCGTCCTCATGACTGTTTAATAGGAAGTAATGGGATATTTTACTTCCATTTGCAGCACAATGTTGCTAGCGCTGATTTTATAACACACTTACTTCAGGTATTCTTTTCTGTTTAGATGTGGGGGCAGGGGGCAGAACAGTTTGAATTTGGCTTGAAATCTGCATCGGCTCCTTGATTTGGAACACCACCGAAGAGATCTCAGCTGAGATTACCAGTGCGTTTCCATTTGTGACCTTATAGAAACATGTATCTCAATCCAGAATGCCATCCTCACAGTTATCAGCAAAGCTCTGTCACCCCTGGAGCCAGGCGTTCAGCCCAGGGTGACAATGCTGCCACACAATCACAGTGACGCATACATATGACACTTTGTGATATCCTCTATCATTTCTTTCCACCCTGAAAAATACTGAGTCTTGCAGCAGGTCCTCAGAATATCAGCCCAGGCAGATTTTTTGGTTTGACCTTCGTGTGCCTGGATCAGTGTCAGTGCCACAAAACACACTTACCCACACGGACAAGATCCTTTCATTCTAAAAAAGAATCACAGAATCTCAGAACATTAGGAGTTGAAGAGGGCGAAAGATCAGCTAGTCCAAACCCCCCTGCCAGAGCAGGATGACCTAGACTAAATCACACGGGAACACATCCAGGTGGGTTTTGAATGTCTCCAGAGAAGGAGACTCCACAACCTCTCTGGGCAGTCTGTTCCAGTGCTCCATCACCCTCACAGTGGAAAAGTTCCTCCTTATATTCACATTGGACTTCCTATGCTCCAGCTTGTACCTGTTGCCCCTTGTCCTATCACTGGCCATCACTGAGAAGAACCTGTCTCTGTCCTCCTGACTCTCACCCTTTACATGTTTATAAACATTAATGAGGTCACCCCTCAGTCTCCTCTTCTCTAAGCTAAAGAGGCCCTCAGCCTCTCCTCATAAGGAGAGCGTTTCACTCCATCATCTTGGTGGCCCTGCACTGGACTCTTTCAAGGAGTTCTATGTCCTTCTTGAACTGAGGGGCCCAGAACTGGACACAATATTGCAAGTGTGGTCTCACCAGGGCAGAGTAGAGGGGGAGAGGGACCACTCTCAACCTACGAACCACCCCCCTTCTAATACACCCCAAGATGCCATTGGCGTTCTTAGACACCAGGGCACACTGCTGGATCACGGTCACCCTGCTGTCCACCAGGACCCCCAGGTCCCTCTCACCTACGCTGCTCCCCAACAGACCAGTCCCCAACCTATTCTGGTACCTAGGGCTGTTCTTCCCCAGATGCAAGACCCTAGACTTGCTCTTGTTAAATCTCATTAAACTTCTCCCCACCAACTCTCCAGCCTAAGTCTTGCTGAAGAAAGGAAAGGAAACAAAAGTTAATGGGTAATTACCTACACAATCCCTTAGAAGAATTAAATACAATAAATAGTCCCCTGATTTCAGGAAGCCTACTGGGGCAGTAAGCTTATGCCCTAACTCATGAAGACCGGGTATGTAAATGTGCAATGAATTTGTGCCTCCCAAAATGGCAGCTCTGGAGGTGATGCTAGCAGCATCCCTCCCCCTGACAGGCAAGTGCAGAATTCTGGCTCCTCCTCTGGGACAGGGAAGAGGGGACGGACTACGAGGAACAGGGAATGGGGACAAGAGATGAAACGTTTTTTTTCTACTACACCAGCAACATTTAAACCCATCTCCCACAGCAAGCCTTTTATTGACTATTTGTTATAGATAGGAGAGAAAAGTCACTAAGTTAATAAGGTTACAGATTTCTCTGATAGCAATGGCAGCACTAAGGCATTGCAGGAGCTGGTCTGACAGTTTGTGACTTCATCAAATACTGAAGCCATATCAAACTTCCTTAAACCACCATGTACCCAAGCTCTGGTGCTGCCGAGTTTGCTGTTGATGCAGAAGTTACAGATTACTCTTGTTGACCACAGTAATTATAACTTTCTCTTTTAAACATGCAGAATAGAAAGATTCATAACTCGCTTTGCAAAATCACCCAGGTTACAATGCTTACAGCACTGCCACCACAACCTTTGGAGTGATTTATGCAACACTATCACACAGTCTGATGGACAGATAGCAGATGACTTGAGGAAAGAAAAGGTAAGCAGGATACTGATCATGACATGTTTAAAATATATTCTTGATATTTCTTTAGCAATATGAGCCTGGAGCTGAAAATCATAAATGTGTCATATGAGTCCTCACTCAGTATTATTTTCTGATGATATCTATAAATGAAAGATAAAGTACGTTTTATTGCCATGTGAGTGGAATCTTCTAAAATGCCCGAGCTCAATAATAAATTATGAATTATTTTTGTAGGTAAAGAATTTCATGAATGTGTAGAAAGCTCAGGAGAAAAGGTTTCCAGAATAAATAATGTTTTGCAACTCTTCATTTAACAGTACAATGTTTTCCAATTTATTTTTTTAATTACAATCCTGTCAGAATGACATTTTTAGACAATACCAGTTATATACTGCTGTCCCTACAGAGTTAATTCTAAAATGTAGATTTACATAATTTGAAAAAAAAATATGCCTTTCTTAAAGACCTTTTTTTTTTAATAGGCTTGGGGGTGGGGTGCTTCAGCAAGGTAAACTATATTTATATTACAAAGAAAGTGATTCAGTGATTTTTCTACAATTAGGAAAAAGCCCATTAGTGCATCATGAAAATTTCATGGAGGAAATCACATTGTGTCACAAGTTACTTTGCAAAAGAAAAAGTGACTAAGAAATGCAACATAAGCTGCACAGGCCGTGTGTCTACACCGCTGCGATGCACCGTGACACCAGTTCGTTAGAGAACAGAAGGGATGGTAAGCCCTTCCACATACAGGATTCAGTGCACATGTAACACCTCTTAAATGGTAAGGGTCATATGTATAAGGGTCACAGGAAACGTTTCACAGAATGGGACGTTTCCTCAGGCTCATTTCCAGTGGGTGTAGGTAGGCGCTGGCAGAGCAGCAGAAACGTGGGTGGCCGTGGAGAGGTTAAGGCCTGGCTTTTGTTTTGCTTTCAGCAGAGCTATTTGGGCCTCGTGACTCACTTAAGGACTATTTTACGGCTTGATGCTCTTCCACATTTCTTAAGTATATTCTACATTAAACATGAGCTAAAATAGGCAGAGAAGCAACTTACCATAGACATAGTGAGGGCTGGAAGCTGCAAGTGGCTGAGAAGTATAATTTTTAATCATGTCAAATCCTGCCTACAACTCTGGAGTTTACCTGAGTTCAGGCTAAAAAGAGGCTCGTGAACCATTGCTGAGGAATAAAATACCCTGCAGAAAGAAAAAAACAAAAGCTTTCCACAGGGACTTTTTTAACATTTCTAAAGGAAACAGCTTCTCAGGTGTTCATTTGGGGCCTGGGAAAGAGCAGGAGCAACAGCCCCTTATGAATGAAAATTTGGGAAGGTTTTAGCCAAGCACCAGCAGTTCTGGGGAGAGAGAGATGAGAAGGCAGAGGTAGGAACCTTGGGTAAGATGTCCATGAGGACAGGAACGTGTTGGGCTACTGAGAGCTGAGGAAGGTGGGTATGCGCTCAGAAATCTTTGTCTGGGTTGGTTTCATCATGAGGGCACTGTGGACTGCCATGTCAGACAGAGATTAAACGAGACCTAATTAACAGTTGCTCATTGCTGAACAGAACACAACTGCCCTACAAAGCCACAGCTTCATTCAAACATAAAACAGGAGGCGAGACAGCATGGTGTCCAGAAAAAAGACTGGGGACAATGGCTGAAGAACTAACTCCTTAAACATGTTTTTATACCTTGTTGCATTTTTTCATATTCTTTAAGCGTTTCTTCACCACAGTGATCAATGTCTTATAGTACTGCAACATTCATTGCAGCTCTACATGACTTACTCTCTGGGTGTTCACAATCTGCCTGTTTTATGGAGTTTTATGGAGTTTTATTGAAATATTAGTGTGCTGCTCCATCAGGGAACCCATTGCTTTTCTGTTTCTGAGGGTCTATAAGGGATGAAATCTGACCACTGGTCTCCATCATACCAGACTACATATCCGTGTTGCATCCATTGCGACTGTAATGAAACAGCACAGCAGGGTTGTGGGGGTCCAAGCTAAGGCTTTGGAAGAGGTATGTGTCATTGCTGGGGAGTAAAGGGGGAACTCTTGCATTTCCCAGCAGAGAACTGGGGTCCATGGGGTAGGAGGGCACCTTGTTCTTGCATCTGAAAGCCCTCAGCAGTAAGCAAAGGCATGTGGTGTATGTGTGTGTGTGTGTGAATAAATACACATTTCATGTTGCTGTTGTGATCCCAGGAAATGAGGGAAAGGTGTGTTCTGCAGCTCATGTGTTCTTCGCTCATGTCCACGACAAAGTGAATGGGAATTTAATCTACAGGTACTTCTTTCAGAACTGATCGAACAAGTAATTGAATTAAGCAGACAAAAAGCAATGACAACCCCCTAAGCCTAAGCATGTCTTGATCAAAGAGCAAGCTCTGATAATGCATGAGCTGTGATAAAACTGATTAGGCTGCCGACTGGGAGGAAATTGGTCTTTTGTTGTTGTTGCTATATTGACCAGATCCTCCAAGTCTATTAATTCTTTAGAGCTGTGCTTGGGTAACACTTAGAGCACTGCAGGACTTACTACTTGAGAAACAACCTCAGTAAAGCCACAGATGCAACACATGCAGAGATGAATTACACGGGAATTGGAGCCACACAAGTAGGCCACGTTTCTTCTGTCAAAAGTGAGGTGAAAGTCATTTACTGGTTCTCAGGGTGAAACATAGGCAGAAAGCCCAAGGGGGCAGGTGGGGGAAGAGCTGTTCTTTCTAAGCTCATTCATCTCACACCCTGGAGACAGGAGGCAGCAGTGCAGCCCTGCCTGTTTCAAGTGGTTGAAGGCTCATCCCAGCTAGTCTTTGTCTGTTCTTCATTTGGGAATGATTTAGCTTTGGTCCTTGGCTTTCCTTTCCTGATATCTCTTAACCACCAGGGAACATGAGTTGTGACCAGTGTAATCTCCACATAGGTGTTTGACAGAAACATGCAGGTGACGTCCTGAAGACCATCACCAGCTTGGAGTAATTGCCATCACAGCTTCTGTCTGCCCATGGTTCTTTAGTAGTCCTCAAGAGTCCTGGAAACAATATTCAAACTACTCAAACGCCGTGTCACTTTTCCTTCCTGTTTACAAGAAAGTATACATTTGTACAGATAAACTTAGACCAGCTGATTACTGTGGCAATGACCTCCTGCCAGAGGGAGGGAACATCTGGAGGATTGTAATTTTAGCCTCAGCTGCCTTTGCTGGGAAGGGGAAGAGGTTTTAATGCACTCTTCCAATGGGCAGAGGACAGAAAATAGCCTTATTTTGCAGGCAGTGGCTGTCTAAGCAGCACACAACTTCAAGCAGCTCTGCAAGACCATGGAGGAAGGAAAACCTAAGCAAAAATGGTTGGCTGCAGAAAGGCAGAGTGAGGATCTGGAGTATACAGCAGAAGAATACAGAAACGTGGGAGAACTTCCCAGTGCACACTAACCACGGGCCAGGTAGCACATCCCCATCTCTCTTCTTCCACGGAACTTGCAGAGGAGCAGTTGCAAGAAAATGGGTTTTCTTTGCTGTCAGAGCAAAGGATTTGCAAAAGTTCCTCAGGGATATAGGAATAAAGGTGTCACTGGCATTTGGCAGAGTTTCCTACAAGCCTTTGAAATCCCAGCCTGTTTGCCTCGCATGCTCACATGACCTTCGTGACCGCAGCATCTGAACACATCACCTTCCCTGGAGTATTAATCTTCCCAGCATCTCTGCTAAGTAGCCCAGCTGTAAGAGCTCTGGTCTGTAGCAAGTTGAGAACAGTAGTATGGAGACCAAAGGCAAGAGCCACAGAAAGACTCAGGCATTTTGTCACCCAGCACTATGAAAAGTAACATGTGTCTGGCGGCTCCTATACCCCAGGGCCGGGTGCTTTTACAGTATATGGAGAGGCTCAGGGATGTACAGGGCCAAGCAACGGCACTTCCAGTGCCCCACAAGGACTGCAACACATGGGGCAGCAGGAGGCACATCATGCCACTGGGAGGGTTTGAGGACATCAGAAGGATGTGAAGGCCTTTCGGTACACAAAGTGAGGTCCTCCTGAAGCCATCTCAACTCCTCACTGCTCTGTTTTGTTAGAAAATTCCTTCCAGATGTCATTCCTTGGGCGACCGGACAATTTCTCATTTCTGACCCAATTTTCATCATTTTTTTCCTACTATCAGCATTTTGCCATTTCACCAAAATAGTTCTTTTTCTCTTCCTATGATTTCACATCATTATTCTTTTCATGAAGGTCCTGCTTTCTTTATATCATTAAGCCAAACAAGTCACTCACTCTCCACGTGGAAGATTGAGTTCCCATTGCCTTGATCACCCTTCGAGCCTTTCACCACATCTGTTCCAGTTTATCTTGCATTAAAACACAGCTGATCAGAGCTGGAAACAGTTTTCTAAACAAAATCATACTTAAAGCCTTGCCACAGCAGTGCTAATGTTTCCCATCTCTACTGGGAAGATGCTGTCTGTCTCATCCTAAAACTTGACTAGAACTTTTTGGGCTACATTATGCCTGCAGCTGGTAGCTCTCCTGCAGCTGGGCTCAGTTATTGTGACTGCTCGAGAGGCGTGAGTCTGGCCTGCCTCACTGCTTGTATGTTTAGCAGTCTCATGATCAACACATACTTCACATGGAGCTTTTGGGTTTTTACCCACTGGGGTCTTTTCTGAAAAGTGCCGATGGGCACCAGGGGAAGGCAATGGAGGGAAAGGCTGTCTTGCCTATGACCAGGAGCCCAAAATACTGAAGAGGCTCAAACCTGACTCCCTCAAGTCTGAGGGTTTTGCTTGCAGGCACCCTTCCTTTCTGACAGCACAAAAGATTTTCTGAAAGCTCAGGGACATCTGAGCTACTTTGCTGCTCCATGAGACCCCATCCCCACTCCCTTGTCCTCACTGGTAAAAAAAATGCTGGAAGGGAGTGTACATTTGGCCTTGCTGATTCACTGGACATGGTGCTTTGAGGCAGGTTCCACTGAAGGAGACAAGAGCCAAGACAGCCAGCCCCACTTGTTTGGGTTTTCTTCCTTCACCAGTGTTACCAGAGCTTTCTGACTAATTAGCAAACAGCAAAGCACAGTCTTGTGCTTTTGAAGTGCATATGGTCTGATGAACAGAGCACTTTCTAGGGCACAGAGCCAATTACTCCAAGGAATATGCCTCCTGGATCTCCCCATCACCTAGTGTATCCACCAGGATGGGCATTCAGTCTCTTTTTCATGAATGTAATTGTCTGTGGGAGCCTACAATCCAGTTTTAAATACCTGTCATAACCTTCTGGAATATGTACCCAAACCTTTATGAAACTATAAAACCAAAAATGTAAGAAAAGGGCTGTATTACAGCAGGAACACCAAAGGTACAGCTGTGCCTGGTGCCAGCCTTCCTGTGCTTCTGAGGTTAAAAGAAACCAAACAAAAAGTAAACACAGCAGAGAGAGCACAAAGTAAAAAGTAATGACCATCCTGAGCTACCGGTTGATGAGGTATCAAGCGAGCACGCTGTAATTGTTCGGCTTAGTTCTTAATGTAAGCAACTTCTAACACTGAGAAGCGTCTTTGATCTGAACAAGGGAACAAGTGTCTTTGATATGGAGAAAAATAAGTGTGCTTGGAGAGAGACATATCCTGTGCCTCTTGCATAATTATGGAAATGTAACCAAAATGGAGCTCTTTGGTGAGCTACAGGCATCTGTGATGGGATTTGCACAAGGAAGTGACCAGACAGACCCTGGGAAGCTGTGGGCTGGGAGCTTGCTGCACTTGTGAAGAGGAGGTGTACTGTGGTCTCCGAACTGCCATCAGCATTTTGGGGAAAAAAAAAAAACAACCCAAAAAAGGTCTAGGTCTAAGCATAGATAATTATGCAGAAAACACATTTAGAATTTATTTTGAAGTTGGTCCAAGTTTTATGTCATAACATTTCTCAACCACATTCCTAGCATTGCTTTGGAATGACAATTGAAAAAGAAACTACCTTTTCTAGTGAAAAGCCTAACTTCTCTGCAGCTGAAGTATTTGAAATGACCTGTGAAGGACCTATGTGCCTCACATTTCTGGGACTGCGGTAGTCAGTATCATCCCATGACCGACTGCGTCAGAGTTTCATTCAGGATAAAAACAGATCTGACCTCTTCCTACAGGTAAAAGATGCTTTGACAGGACTTTTTGTTCTGTCTGCAGTGGCAGTCCTGGATTTGACAACAAGAGCTGTAGAAACTGAGCCCAGATAGATCACTGTTACTGTTTCTTCTTCCACGGCTCCTCCTATATGTACCGTAGTCCTGCCATGGCTGTAGCTGCTGTTAGAAACGACAATCACAAGATGTGATATGCCACACTCAGTGGAAACGGGAGGAAAACACAAGCACACCAGAGACGTCCCCCTCTAGTCCATGAGCAACAGGAGTGGTGGAAAACACCAGATCCATCAGTTGTGCTGTCGTCCCCATCCACTGGGCACCATGAGGCTGTTAGTGACTGAGGAACAGTCGGTGTCACATACTTAAACTGCCATGTCACGGTGGCCTTCAGTAACACCCCATAAAAGGCCCTCAGAAATCTTTCTCCAAGCTCTCAGGAATGTGACAGAAGAGGCTTGTCCCCAGTCAGGCTCCACGCAAGCCCAGCACATCATAAAAAATGCAGTTCATAACTGGCTGCCTCCCATTCTGTCACAGATAAGGTGCAGCCATGTGCACACATCTGGCCCCGAGCATGTGACAGCTGCTGCCTCTCCAGCTATTGCCCAGGGACAGAGAGCTCTGCGCCTCAGCGTGCAGGGCTCGGTGGCTTCATGGGAAAGCAAAGCAGCTGGAGTTGGGATGTGGTGGGATCCAGCAAAAGCAACCTGGTTTTGCAATGCTCATCACCCCTTCCAGTGTCTCACCATAGCCATGGTGAGTAAAGGAAACCAAAGGGAGGGAACAGCCCGAGGTTCAAACTGCTGGCCCCCAGGTTCACAGCAGCAGCGACCCGAGTGATATGAATTAAACTCACAAGCGTTACTCATTTTCCAGAGTGTAGAGCGCCCTGTTTTTCAATTCAGATATGGAGGGAATCAGCAATACAGTACATGCAAAATAAATTAGCGTTTCATCCCCAGACCCAGCAGTGACTGCCCAGTTCTCATTCCTATCTGGTTTTGGTCTCTGTGACTCATAAACCCAGGCCATGATTTCTCCAAAACCACGGCCATTGGCCCTTTCGTCTGCTTCTTTCCAACTGTTCTTCAGCTCATTTAGGTCTGAGTTAATGTTTTGTTGACACAATGCTCCTGGTCTTCCATGGTCTCTCTTCCCAAACATTTTCTGGACCTCTGTTGGCCACAGGACCCTGCCAGCTTTCCACTTCACTATGTGCCAGACCTAATCAGCTTTCCTACCATAGCTTTCTGGCTGTGGCCCAGCTCCATCAGACATTTCCAAACCCATACCCCCAACATGTCCTCTCAGCCTTTATCCTCTGTCAACAAAGTGAACTGTTTCAAATCTATGTTTATTTCCACCAGAAAGCACAGTGTTGGTACTTCTCTGCCTCAGTGTTTTACCTGCTGAAGGGTTTTCACCAGCTTCTTGACCTTTCCCCTGGCCTTTCCATTGTTGCCGTACCAGTACAGGCTCACCAAGGAAACAACATTCCTCAGCACCACTGACCTTTACTGCCTCTTGTTGAGCTGCATCTGCTGTTCTCCTCCAGTGAAAATCAAACACCACTTATCCAGGCCTACTTCCCATGTCAGATGCTGCTTGGCACCTTTACCTGCATGCCAGGAGTAGGTGCTGCAGGGTGTCTGCTCACCCACACACCCAGTGCTCCTGCCATCAACCAACACCACCTCAGCACTGCTGTCTGAGGTGTCCTTTAGCCCACCCAAAAAACAAGATGCAATTGCCATCACCTTTGCCCAGTTTCTGTCATTACCTTAAACCAACCTGCTGGCTTTGGGATGGGCTTTTACACCACGTTCACTGCTGGCATAGACATGCAGTTTTGGTTTCTATTTCTTCTGACACCTCCCAGGTGCTGTAACCCTCCCTGGGCTCTCTTCAAACCACCACAATATGAGGAGACCTTTGTTAAGATGGTATGGCTCATGGTTAGCCTTGGCTCTCCAGTGCATTATCTGGAGTCTCTGCAAGTATCCCTGTTTGCTCCACACACAACCTCCCAACTCTGAAGCCTCCTACAGAGCCAAGCTTATCTCACTAGTTGGAGATCTCACTGCATTTAAGCATGTAACCAAGACATTCCCAGTTATTACTATTGCAGTTAGCATATCAGCTTCTGGCTTGGCCAAGCCACAGTGCTCCCTACTGCAGAAGACGCACCCCCTGGGACTGATGGCTTTTTTTTCTTGTCAACTGGCACAACATTTCCACACACAGGATTTTGCCCAAAGGAGGTCTCAAGAGCAAAAGCTGGTATGTTTTGTACAGGGCAGCCCACCTCAGCAAACATTTGCGGTGAGGCTCGTGCCCAGAGCACCAGTTTTACCTTTCATTTCTCTCATTTTTCAGCTTCTATCCAAATGTAAAGGGGGGATCATGGGAGAACGCAGTGAAAAATAGTATATTCAGGAAAAAAAAAATCTCAGTGTGAAAAGGTTGCTCCATGTTTCTGGCACAGGAAGGGTCTGAATTAGAAAACTTCTTCAAATATGCAAACAACCCCAAAAGGCTACAAAAGATCAGTCCAATCATATCGCCCATGTGACTGACTTTATTATAACTGGAAGCCATACAGGTACTGAATTTGGATTTTTTTAATACTTTCAGATATTTTGAGAGCTTCAGAAGGGACTGCTTGGCATAAATACTGCTTGCAAAAGGGCTTTTCAGCAAAAGCATTAATCTTAGGGGATCTGCCAAAATGAAAAATCCGTCTATCTTTCCACGGGTTTCCTGTATCTTTTGGCATGTTTGTGCAATAGGAAAAATTGGGGGTTTTAATTATGGTTATTATTTTGGAAGCTCAGTAGCACTCCCAAGACTTTAATCCTGGTAGCTGAACTGTGCAGTGAAACCACAGACCTGCACTCTAGCTGCAAGCTAGAAAACTTACAAAGGGTCTGATGAAAGTCATTGCTCTCTGCAAAGCCCCGAAGGTGCCGGTAGGCTTCCCCTTGAGGACATGGAAGATGGAGAACTGGCTCTGATTTTCACACCAGGATCTTTGTTCCCACACCACAAGCCACAGCCAGGGCAGGGTGAGGCTGAGGCCTCCCCGGGACCACATGAGGAGCAAGCTCCCATGGGTCGAGCATCCCCATCAGATCCCATCCCATCCTCATCACTGTTTCCAGAGCTGACCCTGTGCAAACCCCTTGGCTGGGCTCGTGGCCCTGGTTTCTCCTGGTGTGTGAGAGGCTGTGCCTGAAGTTTTGTTTCTCAGCAGGCCCAGCTCTGTTCAGTGGTAATAACATGTTTGCTGCAGGATGTAAAAATAGAAATGTATGGATATGGTAATCCCTCCCTGAAAGCCTGGCCAGTGTTGCTTGAGGAATGGCTGAACACACAAGCTAACCCTCATCACGCTCTTCGTCGTCTTCAGTTGTACCTGTGCTGCAAGGTGAGGGCAGCCAAGTCTGAGAGGCCATGGTGGGAAAACAATAAATCAAGGGCTTCGTGTACACAGATTTTTCTGTGAAAGAAATTATGTCAATTTGGAAATCCTACATCTGCATGGAAGTATTTTTAGCTGCTGTTGCTACAAGCCCTGCCTTAAGTCTCTGGAGCTAAAACCAGAGCCCAGCAAGCAAACCAAAGTGTAATCCCTCTCTTCCAACATATTTACCTGGGTGAATCTCTGGCATTCAGCACACTGGCAGACACTTTACATTTTTCTCTCAGGTATACTTTGTCACACAAGCAAAAGGAAGAGAACAAAAGCACATTTACAAAAGCAAAAAAGCCCCACCTTGATGGTGAAGATAATGAGGGGTGAGGGGTCAGGCAGATATAGCAGAATTTAAACTACTTCATATTTTTAAACACAGATATGTGTGTCAAATCCACATCAAAAAATTCATTTAGTTCATTGCTGGCTAGATTTTTAGAAGTTCTCCACCTACATCACTGGAGAAGCTTCTTGGTCATTTTTTTCCCTTCCAACAATGACATAATAAGCAAGGAAAGGAGAAGCAAAGGAATTAAGCTGAACCTTGGTAATATGTGCAGACTTCATCCCATCAAAAAACACAGTCTCGGTCTGATAGCATACACCAGGCTGAGTATGTATAACACAGAGATAAGCACAGAATGCTTACTGATAATGCCATGGCAAGCTCGAACTAGAAATGCAAGTGATGAGGTAGTTTCTAAGGCAATTGTGCTGACAGGGCAGAACAAAAAGGTCCTCAGCTGTTCCTTGCTGCACCTCAGCCTCCCCCTCCGATGGACTGTGGGCTGTGAGGGGAGGCCAGGATCTCATCCTGCTCACTGCACATCACGCAACATTTCCAGTGGCATTGCACCAGTAACAGCAAGTAACCTGGGGACGGTGGTTTGGGATGGATAACAGCCACCATGACACAGCAGGGCTGCTGCCTGCTCTTGGCAGGGGAGTGTGGCATTGCCTGCTGGCTCAGCAGTTCTTGTTCTGCTGCAGGCACCAGCATGGCCTTGCCAACCCCTCCCAAAACATGCTCTGTGCGTGCCTGCTCTGAGCAAGACGATAGTGCCCTGGTCTCAGCCCACCATACCCCTGAACACCCCACTATGGCTGCAGGGGAGGTTTGCACCCTTTCAATGGGACCAGCAGCTCTTTCTGAGGGCATGACAAACCTTGGGTGCCCATGTCCCGTGATGTGCCCATGGGCAGTTCATTTCCATGTTTAACATCCCAAAGCCCCTGTGAGCCTTCAGCACCAATCCCCAATGGTTCAACAGGCCAGGAGAAGCTGGACACTCAGCCCCACATCAGGGTCTGCCAGTCTATCTCACGGCTGCTGTCGCTGGGCTCCCCCTGGCCTGAAGAAAATAGCCAGGATTAAATGGGTTTACCATTATTTTCTCCTCCCATTTCATAGCATCATAGAATCACAGAATGGTCTGGGTTGGAAGGGACCCCAAGGATCACAGAGTTCCAACCCCCCTGCCACAGGCAGGGCCACCAACCTCCAGGCCTGGATCTACACTAGGTTGCCCAGGGCCCCATCCAGCCTGGCCTTGAACACCTCCAGGGACGGGGCATCCACCACCTCTCTGGGCAGCCTGTTCCAGCACCTCACCACTCTTTCTGTAAAAAACTTCCCCCTAATATCTAATCTAAACCTTCCTTCCTTTAGTTTTAATCCATTCCCCCTTGTCCTGTCATTGTCTACCCTTTTAAAAAGTTGAATCCCCTCCTGCTTATAAGCTCCCTTCAGGTACTGGAAGGCTGCAATGAGGTCCCCCTGCAGCCTTCTCTTCTCCAGACTGAACAAGTCCAGCTCACTCAGCCTCTCTTCATAGGGAAGGTGCTCCATCCCTCTAATCATCTTTGTGGCCTCCTCTGAACCCTCTCCAACAGTTCTACATCTTTCTTATACTGGGGGCCCCAGATCTGGACACAGAACTCCAGATGGGGCCTCACGAGGGACATTTATGCTGTCTCACAGAAATGTGACATCCCTTGTCATCATCCCAGTGACATCCCCAGGCCTCCGCAATCAAAAGGCAGCACAGGAAACGCTGGGGACAAGAGGAGCAAAACAAGGAGGAAAACTGAGCAGCCTGGGAAACAAGAATCTGAAAGAAAGGCAGGGGCAGGGGGCGGGCAGCAGCTCGCTCAGGAATCTGCCCGCACACGCCCGCGTCCGCGGCGCGATGAACGCCTCTGCCATGGCTGGACCCGACGGCACTCAGACGGGCAGCGGAGGGAGCCGTGACTGGCACTTCGGAGCAGGATAATTATAATCTGGGCTCTGCAAGTGTGGGTTAGCTTTCACTGAAATAAACTGCTTGAATCTATGATGAATATCAACATTGTAGGCACAAGGGGCAAGGCAGTAAATTGTAGTAGGATGAAATACCTACATTTAATTATGTCAAATTATATAGAATTTGAGAGCGTTTTTCTGATGCATGCTATTTAAAGTTATGCCTAAGTGCACTTCCCTGCCTGAATAAAGCAGCTTCTGTTGCAAGCTGTGGGCTTGCTTTGTAGTTTATGATTTATAGCCTTCACCACATTTTGTCACTTTCTTGTTTCTTGACTGAGATGTTTCTGAACATCTCATTTCAGATAATGGGACACAGCTAGAGTACCATGCTATATACAGCCTCTTAAAAAGCACTGGTTTGTTGTGTTGGTTTTTTTTCTCCAAGACACTGAAGTACCTTAAGTATGCTCTACACCAAAGTGTATATATGATACATGCAGCCAGTAGTCATTGCTCCACCAGCCTAAAATTCATACAGCTCTGCACCAGCTGGACTGGGCTGATCCCATCGACCTCCATTGTCAATAATTTTTGATCAAACCTATGAGGAGGGTGTAAGTAGCTCCAGGATGGTCCAGCTGAGCTCACCTTTCATTAGCAGCCTCCAGGGCCGACTGCCCCTTTGGGATGATGCCCTGGGAGCTGCGTGCTGCACAGCCAGGCTTGGCCCGCTCCCGTTGTGGTGGGGCTGGCAAATTACACAGCAAGGATCCTCCATCTTGAGGCAGAGGGACACCTAATCGTTTCCACTGTGGGCAGAGGAAACAACCAGCTGGTGAAGCTGAAAGGGTTGCCACCCACACAGTTCAGTGCTTGGAAACATTTCTGATCCGGTGCTCCTGCCAACCAACACAAAGCGCTCAGCACCCTCCCTGAGCCAGAGGGATGCACTGAGGGGTGGTCGGTTCTGCACAAGCCCTGCCCTTGCCTCAGCCATCACGTCCAGAGCCTGCTGATGGGAAGTGCTGATGTTTTCCAGGTGTATGGGACATGGGACAATACAGTTGTGGTTTTATTTATCAGACCCATGTCAGGTCTCTAAGCTCCCCAACAAGGAATGGGGAGTGCAAGGGACAGCAGTGAGGCTTGCCTCGCAGATTTCTCAGCACTGCATAAAAGCTTCATAAACAAGTAAGAAAAGCACAAAGCCTCCTTTAATTTAACTATTCCCCTGATTCAAAAATAAGCAAATAAGTCCATAGAACCTGCTTATAAAGGGAAGGGCTTATATATATATAAGCCCCAGGTTATATTCCCTACCCAGATGAAGGACTGTAAGGTTTCATCTATGGTTGTGGACAGATGCTACCAACACAGTGGAAGGAAATGACTGAAACCCAAGGATTGTTTGTCCTTAAAATTAAACTAATCAGAGTTATTGGGAAAAAATACTTTCAACTTCAGTCTCCGGGAGCCACACTCATTTGAGAGCAGCCTCATCCATTTCGTTGTGTACAGCTACAGACACACACAAATACCAGTTTGCTTTTGCAGCTATGCTCCACCGAGACCATTTTAGCCTCCTCCCCAAAACATCCTCCTCCCCAAAACAGCAGGCTGAACTGCTGCCACAAAATGGCTTTGCAAGAGCAGAGGTAGCAACAACCTGGTGCAGCAACATCAGAAACACAGAGAGATTTGCTCTGGGCTTCACTGAGCCAGCAGCACTATGTTAGCTACGTGCTCTGCCAGTGAAGCCGACAGCGAAACTCTCGCTGATGTCACTGCTCATAACGCAAGCTGAATCACGGGTTCTCTGCTGGAAGCCGATTAGATAAAGCACCATCTCCCAAAGGCTCACACCGTGCATTCAGCAACAGCCCTGTCACAGACAGAGTGGGTGTTTCAGCCTCTTGAAGGTCCTGAGCAGGGAATCTCTGTAAATCACCAAAACTGCCTCCACTGGGGCAAGGAGCAAGAGCGAATGAGGAGGGGTGGGACAGGGTGGCAGCAGGCAGGGTAGGTAACACATGCACAGTCCACGATGGCCCGGTTGGCTCCCTCTCCAAAGGGGCTAGGGCTGGCCACAGAGGGAAGGATACTTGCTAGCCCGGGGAAGATGGGGTCACTGGTTGAGTGCAGGCAAAGCTATGACTCCATTATGACATGTCACCTCACTCCACCCTCTCACTCTCATCACCCAGCAGCAGCAGCAGCTGCCGCTACGGTACCTGCTCCACTGCGCTCCCCAGCTCAGCCCCAGTCCCTGCCTTGGGACAAAGTCTCCTCAAAGCTGGGGAAGCTGGGGGGTTGATGTGGCATGGGCAAAGTCACGAAGGAAAGCACTGAGGAAGAAGGCAACAGTTTCAGATCGTGTCTGCTCTGCAAGGCAGTTCAACACCCACTTGCCTTTGCTCCAGCCACCTCTAATTCAAGCGTAACACCATATAAGGAACAGCTCAATAACCCATACTTCGGTTTTGTTACAAGCAAGTGAGGTAAAAGTCACTCTAGAAATTTAAAAACATTGTAGTAGAAAAAGTAGCTAGGCAGTTGGCAAAAAGGGAGGGGGAAAGTGCATTGACGAGATGGGGGGTTGGGAGACAAGCAAAAATGGTTGGAAAGGATTAAGGGTTATGGTTACTCTAACCTTGCCCTTATTCCTTCTTTTTTAACATTTATTAACGGTTTCCTTCCCAAGTTGAATTGTGTTCTGTGAACAAAACACAGGACTGGTGAGTTACAACATAAGATGCCACGCAGCCATCAGAGCTGCACTCAACAAGGCTGCGCTTTGTTCTTCAGCTGCCTCACTGCTCTCTTGATAGGCACCTTTGAAAATCCCTGAGGTCAAGCCAGTGGGCATTAGAGATTTATCATCACAGCAGACACAATCTTCCTGTCTTCAATGGGACCAAAAAATTACCTAAAACACACACCTGTTTCTCAAGGGACTTCTGCTTGGATTTGAGGCACTGTCCCTGGATGGCAGAGGAAGGCCTACAGCGTTTGGTTGCAGCCATGGATCCTGCTGGAGGCACTTCCTCCCTATCTTAGCACAAACCAGCCCAAAATTTTCAATATATCTAGCTTGATCTCTTCCTGCAAACTCCAGAATTAGCAAGTGAGCAGTGTGAGGTAGCTGAGTGCTGCACCAGAAATGCACACAGGCATTGAGTCACACACACTGTCTGTCAGGTCATCACTGAACAACAGTCTCTCTCAATTGCCTCCTCTATGCAATCACATCCCACCTGCCACCAAGACCTACCACCTGGATGCGCTGCTCCAGGCCCCCCAGACCTCCTCCCCCAGGCTGCAGGGGTGAGCCAGCTCCTCCACGTGTCGCCCGTCACGGCTTATTTCCTGCATGTTGGGAACCAAACTGCTCTGACTCAGCTGCTGGAGGGAGGAAGGCATGGCTGGGTGTACACGGTGGCTGCCATTGCCCGCCCTTGCACAGGTTGCTTCTCTGATCCCTTGAAGGTTGAGGTCCCCACATCACCCACGCTGTCCTGCCGCTGCAGATCAGGCAGATGCAGGGTCTGCGTGTGCCCCAGGCCAGACCAAGGGTACTTGGGATCCTGGTGGTGTTCTGCACGCCCATGTTGTCCTCCACCAGCCAGACCCTCTGCAAAGGGCTGCCTCAAAGTCCTTGGCACAGCCTAAACTGGCAGGGCAGCAGAGGGGAAGGGACTGTCACAGCTTTACTACCCATGCGGCTTATGCCAGAGCCCTGGGCAGAAACTGCATTTGTACGCAGGGGGCTCTCGCTGACCCACCAGTGCACAGTAGAGGTGGCAGCTGGGACTGCCCTCCCTGCCAGCCCCCTGCCAGCCGCTGGAGCAGCCACAGACCCCCACCCTTGTCCTCCAGGTTCCCCTTGGAAAAAGCGTATCGAGTCCAGGTCAGATGCGAGCAGCCAAAATTCATGGTGGGAGTTAACCAGAGAGGCTTTGCCCAGAGCAGGAACAACTGTGCCCTTTGGTGCTGCTTTGTTGGCTGTGCTAAGGGGGTTGCTGGCAAGGGCTGCAGTGGAATGATTGGAAGGAAACCATCTCCCTGAAGCCCAGGTCATTTACCTCAAAACTGCCCCAAACTGGAACTAGCAGTGGCTCTGGCACGGCACAGCTTGCAAACACTGCAAGAGGAGTGCAGGCACTGGCACCATAAATTCAGGCATTTTTTGTTTTCAGCAAGTACTCATCAGCAAGCAGAGTGCAAGTAAACAGGAATGATTTAATTACCATATAAAAGTAATTAATTAGAAACAGGAATCAACAAGGAGTCCTCCTCAGACACTGGTGGCACATTATTGTCAGTTGTAGGATACTCATACGCAGACCTACATGAGCAAGAACAGACCCTTGTTTCCACTCATAATGTAGTATTTTGGCTTTTTTTTTTCCTTTTACCCTAGACAGAGAGAAATAAGGTTTAAAAACGCAACAAAAGACCATAAAAAAACTTCAAATCAGAGCCTGCTGCCCACATAAGCATCTAGGAACAACGCCTGAGGCAACTGAGAGCATGCACGATATCCCTGAGCTAGCAGGTATTACTAGCAGTCCTCAACTGATGGGAGCCCTCCAGACTAGCAGGATGCCTTACAGCATCTCATGGGGCTCTATGCATGGACAGCTTAGTCAGGTAGAGTCAGTTCAGCCTTACAGAACGAAGCAGGTTACCCTAAAGGCACTAACTCGCTAGCTCAACGTGTCTGCTCGGCCGTACAGAACTGCATCTCGACACTTAAATTAAGGTGGCTTAATCCTGAGGTGAATCCCACACACAGACCTGGCAGGAAGCAAAGGGACTGAGCTCCCTCATCTCCCATTAACTCACTGCTGCTGCTCATGGCTTTGCTGAACTTGAGCCAGGTCCTGCCCACACGCTATCTTCAGGTATTCATCAGAAACCTCGTGAGCTGCAGCAACCAAGCTGGGGGGGGTCTGTAAATTATTTGCCTCGATGGACAAACTGCCCAGTTCAGCATCAGCCCGTCAACCAGGAGACAATCCTTTCTTTCACACGCAGTACGTCATGCATCCCACCTTATGTACTTACTGGGGATTTGAGCAATTTAGTTTGAAAACTGATACATGCACCCATCTCAGTGCTAGCATTTTATGCAAGCTTACAGGAAAATAGTCAGACATCAGCTATCCAAGGCCAGGAAAACAAAGGGCTCCATTTAGGTGCCTGAGCACAGGCATCTAGTGCCATTTGAGATGCCCTAAGGCACCCAAGATACACACCGGGTTGGCAGATACCACATAGGACCTATGGAAGGAGCAGCTGGAGGCGTGGGGACCACGCAGGATACCCCAGAGTGTCTCAAATGGTACTGGATGCCAAAGAATTAAGTTCTAAAAGTCTTGTTTATGCTGAAGTCAGAGGTACACCTCCCGTATCTAACAAACAACGTCTCTTGCAGAGCAGCTAAGCAGCAAAAGAGCTACAAAAGAATTGCATCCTTATTTCAGGTCTGCTGAGATCTGGCAGAGCTTACAGACTGTGTCAGCTTATTTTGTTATGCACAAATAATGCTCACTGAACCCCATGAGCTGCTGTGATAACAATCTCTGCCAGCTCGCTGAATGGATTCCTTTCACTTGCAGCCTCGGAAGTTATGTGGCTACAACAGAGCTTCTGCAATATACCACTGCAACCGGGAACACTGGTTTCTAGCTACAGGAGCAAGAGAGCTGTCTGCAAGGATCCGTGAGCTCAGAACTGATTATCAGACCGTAGCAGCGGAAGGTCATTGTGTCAAGGCGCCCGGCTACTGCAGTGAGAACGCACTACAGGCTAATCCTCTTACAAACACGCGCCCATCCACGAGGGAGAACACCTCTAATGATTTAAATCCCATTTTTATTAATTGGTGCACTGTTTATGACGAGGTTGTTATGGCACTACACTCTTAATGGAGGCAGATGACAGAAGAAGAATGTCCATGTCTTTCATCTGCAGTTAATAAATCTGGGATCCCATGTACGCCTTTCATGAATTCCAGTCTCAGGATCCAGCATTAAACTATGTACCATAAGTATTTCCAGCAATTAGTTAAACGAGCATGACTGGACAGATTACTAATTTTCTGGACTATCAGCAAGGAGCGCTGACACGGGTTTTGCTAGGAGTAACTTCAGAGTGGAACAAGCACTGCCCAGGCTAAATCTGAGAATATTCCTCCACACATCATCTGCATAATCAAATTAATCTAATTAAGAGACCTAAGCGGCTAAAAACCAGAAAATATGACTTGTCTTTGGATTTCATTATCAAGGAATACAATGAGAAGCAGCTATTTGTATGTAACAGCATACACCTTCCTGTCCAATTTAGAATCCTCTGTTATTTTCTCCTAACACCCACTTCAAACAGCCGCCAAGCCCGGGCATAGGTTCCATGAGCAGACACTGCCATCTAGGCAGGCTTTGGGGAGCAGCACCTATTTCAGAACATTCTCTTTGCCAGGGGGTAAAAAGAAATATATTGCAACAACCAAAACAGAGGAGAAAGGAGCAGGTTTTTTATCCTATTAAAAAAAAAAAAGACACATCACCACCCACTGAAAACACAAATCCTGCCCCTCAACCAGGCGGCAACAGTCTATTAGGAGCAAATATTTTCTAGATGTTTATTAAGAAATATATTATTCTGTATTTCCATACACACAACTTGAACTTAAGCTCTGTGATAAATTGCAAACTGCTTTTATTTACGAAAAAGGCAAGTACAAAGTAGGGAGCATTAAGGCTATTAATTACCAAAGCACATTTTACTACAGCAGTACCATAATTCTGTCTGTTTTATATGCTTTGAAATACAGTAACAGTACATTTTTAGAAGGCAGGTACTAAAATACCTATTGACTTTCTACAAGGACTTAAAACCATTTTTCTTCATAAAAACCAAAATAGTTTCCATCCAGCACAAAAATTACAAAATATACAGTGCATCTATCTTATTTAAATCAATAAACAAATTCTATACATGGCATTTACAGGCTTACAGACAGAAGGCTTGACCAGCAATGTCACTGTGATGAGAAACATGAACAGCTTCATTATCAGTGGTGGGATTCCATGGGGAACACATGACCAGTGAATGCAGAATCCTACACAAAACGTGGATTATGATTGAGCACCTTCCATCTGTGCAAGTCCTTTGAACGCAGGTTTTTTAATGGGGGTTCTGTCGGAGGGCAAGCATTGCCCCATGTTACAAACATCAAACCACGCTACAAGGGTTGCTCCTGAGGTTTGGGAGAATGAAGATGAGAATTGGCTAGGAGCCCCAAGAAGCCCACCACTTCGAGATGCAGGAGTGTGCACTTGGGCACCCATAATCAAGGGTGTTGTCCCAAAGGCCAGATTTCCCTTGGATGTCAGAGGATCTGCTTGATTAACAGCCCCCCAGTCATCAGAGCGGGTGATGGGGGAGTGTGGGGGGTGGAGGGGGTGGCCAGTCGTCACTGACATTCAGAGGGAAGTTCTCCTGAGCTTCCTCCCTGGCATGTTTCAGCTGTCACCTTGAGGACTGCCCTGAGCATACATGTGTGCAAAGGTTTTCTTCTTTCTCCCTGAAAGATCCCCCTGAATAATAATGGAAATGTGGTTATTTGGGTACTGGCATTTACCTTCCCAACCCATCCCCTCGTTCCCCCCTGTAACAAGCAGCAAGGTGGCATGAGATTGATTTGTACAGAAAGCCAAGCATCCCAAAAGACTAGGAACTGCTGAATTCACACTTAATTTAGGTGGTGGAAAAATGAGCAGAGCTGGTACCAAAGAAATTCAGTAATAAGCTTTGAAACTACTGTGCTGGAAGAAGACCTGCTGCCCTTCGAGCAGTCCTGGAATGTAGGACAAGAGAGGATAATTTTCACAACATCTTTGCTGTGCCCTTGGCTTGACATATGGAAAGAAAAAGGGCATTACTGAAAATGAAGTGAACCTCCACTGAGCTGGAAAGCTCTCTGTTGGAAAGCTTCGACTCCTTGTCATGCTTAGGGATGTTCAGTGCCCTCTGTATTAGCATGGGGAAAATAAACATCCAGGTTTAATTTCAAAGTAGTCTTTTTGGTAATTTTGTGTTTCTGTGTCCTCACCAACAGAGAATGGTATGTACACTGCTGCTTCTCCCACCACTGCCATGAATGTGTCAGGGTACCGTTACCTTTCCCTGACAAACTGCCAGACTTTGCACAACTGCTTAGCAGCAGACACATTCCATAAAAAAATTAAAACAAAGATATTGCAGCGAAGATGTACCAGTGGAGCCTTTCAACCACAGCAAAAAAAAAGAAATAGAAAAAAATCTCCTCCCCTCTCAAGAAAAATTGAATTTTCCTTTCCCTTGCAGAAAGAAATTATCAGTATTTGGGACTATTTTACATGAAGACACTCAACTGAAAATGACACAGTTTAGAGGAGACAAGAAATACAAGTTCTGGCTGAGTTCTTTGTTGTTGAACATACAGCCACATTCAAATAACTTCTTTGGGTTTTCCCAAACCAATAACAAAACCAAGAGACAGCATGTGCATAATATGCTTTATTGAATAAAATCCTGCTTCTAATATTTACACGGTGAAGTTTAGAGATGTAACCTAGTGAAGCATGGCAACGTGTAACATTCATACGACATCTGGAATATCTTGAAATATATCTGAAACTACTTATTATAGCAATCACCTGCCCACCACTGAATTCATAATTAAGGAAGATTTGAACTTTCTGAAGAATAGCCAAGATGAGTATTAAAGATAATTGAGGTCAGAGAAAAGAGTCTGCTATGCAAATTCCAAACCCAAGAGATGTGAGTAAAGTGTCAGGAGGTTTGAAGGTGGCTTCTGTATTTCCTCATTGTTCTTCCCATCTCTGCAGAAGAATATGACAAAATAAATTGTGAATCTTAAGGCCAAAAATAACATCCACAACTTAAACAGAGGGGTCCTTCCATGGTAATCTTACTTTTTAAATTTTACACGTCTTCTTAACCTCAAGGTGTGTGAGCCAGAACAAAATATTTACTTATTATGTATTGAAAACTCAATCACATGTTTCAAGCTGCCAAGGCAGGCGGGCAGAAACTGGAAATGCTGCAGCTGATACCTAGTGTCAAGGCAACACTTATCACCACCATCCACATGAAGTCTTTACAAGGAGCTTTCATCCCCCACTAGCATGTTAAGCAGTGTTAGATGTTGTTTTTTCAAAGCTCTACTAAGTATAATCTCAATCTACTATTACAGTGAAGAGGCGTCTTGTAGGAAAACTACAGCCAGTGTCTTTCCTATTTATAGCTCAGGCTTTTTAAAAATAATTTAATTAGTCCTGATTTGCATGTATTCTCAGCCAGGTTCGAATGCAACTACAGACTCACAACAGCCATTCGAACAGCCTAACTCATAGCACTAGCAGACTGTTACCTTACATGTGGACTCCTCGCTGCTTGTGAGCAAGACATGATTCACTGGCCATTTGCATGATTTTTGCCATCCAGCACGAGAACGTTTCTAAGCCAGGAATGTTGCATCCTACTCAAGCCTCTAGAAGGTGTTAATTCTAGTGGGTTACAGACAGTGTATGATAAAAGGGAGGCAGTCTAGCCTGCCACATTTGGGATTCTGTGTTGAAGAAAAAACACCTGGATGTCAGTCTCAGGTTGAAAAGAAATTACCTTGTGCAGCCTCTCATGGTTTATTTACTGCACAAAGAGAGTAATTACATTTTTCCTGTGTTTCAAGTTACCCCAGGCAAAGCCCTGCCTAACAACTAGGAGTGCAAAGAACAGATAGCCACTAACTGAGGTATCCACCAGTCCCTTCCTGCTTCCTGCACAACTTACTGGTTGAGACAGGGAAAGTATCACTGTCATTTGCGAGTCTCTGGAGCGCTGTTTCTGAGCAAACTGAGCTGGGTGTTGAAATACAACTTCAAATACATGCTTGGAAAGAAAAATAAGTTTAAATCAACCCACCATCATCCCCTCATATTGCCTAACCTTTAAGCACCAAGATTAAACTTCCCATAAAATAGTTCCCTCATGAAGGGTAGCATGGTAACTCCATATTTTTAGAGACTAAATTTGTAATACTAATGGTGTGTCTACACATTCACATGCACTGTCATGGAGCTAAACTGTCACCTGACAGGGACAGCTTTAAAATTCAGGGTCTGACAGGAAAACAGAATATGCAAATGTGGTAGAAAAAAGCTGCAAAAGGAAACAGAAAAGCACTAGGCTATTTGCCTTTTTATTGCTACAGCCACCCTTCAACATTTCATACAGCATTTTATAAAATTTGTGGCTGTTTTCTTCTTTCATCTTTTTATTCCACCCCCCACCCCCCCACCAACAAATGAACAGCAAGACACCATTCTGTCTATCCAGGAAATGTATATCCATCCTAATCCTACCGCTTCTTCCCTCTTTATCTTTTTTCCAACTACAAAGAGTTATCTGGAACACAGCTGCCTACCTGGAAGCTATTTCTCTTACAGCTAACACAGCTATAAATTTTAATAACTAAGGGGCTGCTGAAGGATACAGGTTTTGCTCTTGCCCATCTCACTGGTGAGGTGTACTGTACGCCCTGTCAAACACTGCCTTCGAGAAGGAAAACCATCTGCACTGCCAGTCACAAGACAAGCGACTACCATTGTGTGAGGCACTGTCAACATGGGCTGGATAAAATCAGATGCACGTTGAGATAATAAGGCTGAGTTTAGAAATGATTGACTGCAGCATCCAGAGTGAGACCCCTGACACCCTGCATTAGCCCCAGACACAAAGCAGGAAGCGAATTCAGGTGCCCAAGAGGAAGGTCTCTGGCTGTGAGGTACATTTGTACAGACAGACAAACACACATCAGGGAGGGTTTCACCTGTGCTTTTTAAAGGAAGATGCAGATTTGATTCTTTGTTAAGTGAGAAGTACTTGTGTGAGTAAGGGCAGAACAATTCTGACACACCGGTAACTTGACAAAAAGCATACAGTAACCAGTAAAAGTAAGGCTGGAGTGGGGATCCCCATGCTTCCACACACAACCTGTTTCGAGGTCAAACAGCCCAGGAAACATTATACAACTGGGGTCATCCAGCAACAAGGGGAGGGAACTATATCACTGCAGACTTCACAAAGTGAAGTTGCAGGTGGCTTCTCAGTAAAACCTCAGAGATCTCAGGCCACATCAGAGAGGGCAATCTGACATACACTTTTGATATATTTGACCACTATCACTTTTTGTTTCACCCCCATAACCTGCCTGAAAGCAAAAGAAGCAAGTTCTGGTAAAATATCGATTAAGAGGTGAAAAGAAGAGGGTAGCCAGCCATGCTACTAAGTTGTATCTAAGAGAAATGACTTAAAACATAAGAAAAGCAACTACTTACCAAAACTGGCTATTTCTGTAACTCAAATGCCAACCCTACTTCCTCTCTTCACCGTGGGGAACTGCTAGTTCCTCTGTGTTCATCTGTGTACAAGGACAAGAAAGGGCCCAACTTTTCTAACATCCAGAGGACTATGTCTGTGCTGAAATCCACACAAACCCTCACACAATTTCTTAGAAATGGTATCTCTGTCTTCCTGTGCATGAGGTGATTTGGAACACATTATCCTCATCAGTCCAGACCAATACCACGAAACATCACTAATAAAACGTGATGCTGAGTATGAGAAGCAGCAAATGTAAAGCAATCCTTCCATTTCTCAGAAACATAAGGGCTCTACCTTAAATGCAAACTCCACAGAGTACACAGCAGAATGGAGGTCTACCTTAACAGCTGTGTCAAGCACACAAAACCAATTACCTAGTACAGCATGCAGATAAATAAAGCACCACTCTCCTGAAATGTGCTGTAGAACAAGGCACTCTTAAGTTCTTTCTTAGAAAAGCTTTTGAGCAGCTCATTCCATTATAACACTAGTATCTAGTCACACCAACCAAAAGATGTGGTATTACGGGGCCACACCAGCAGGATGTTCCCTTAGTCAAACAGTTTTCTGACTAAGTTTTTCTTGACTAAGTTTCCTTAGTCAAGCAGTTTTCTGTGTCCTTACACTGTTTTCCAGACAGCTCCTAATAAACCAGCTCCTAGGTGCACTAAATCCACATTTTCAGCTGGTCAGTAACCTCCTCTGATATTGCTGCATGCTACAGCCCACAGGAGAAATGTAGATATGAATGCAGATGAAATGTAAATATGAATGCTGCCTCCCCTGAAAGGTTTAGTGTGGACTTGCAGTGTGGAAACTAGACTGCATACAAATTCACTGTAATCTCAGAATCCACTTCTTTCTTCCCATACCTCCTTCCCTTTACCATCCTATGGAGGAACAGGACTTAAATGAAGTCTCTGAACCACCAAATGCCCTCAGTTTGTCTTCCCCTACTTGCACATGGGTAAGGTTATTTGGCCCTTTGGTTTCCTTTGGAAAGGAACAGTATTAGATGCTACCTAACACAGCCCAGTAACTTGCCTGAACCATCAGAGACATCCCATTCTCTTTAGGAGAGCTTCACCAAGTGTATTACAGATATGTTAAAACTCCCCAAAAAAAAGGGAAAAAAGCCCTTAACAAGTTTGGTTCAACTCAGATAAAAGGTGAGGGTTTGTGGTGAAAAAAACAGCATTTATCACTGATCTGCAAAACCAGATAGTGAAACCACAACACCAGATAACTACATTCTTCAGTTTTAAGTCTCAGGAAATGCTCTGGTATGTGAATAAAGGGTGATTTTAGAGAAATATTATAAAGGGAACTGGCTTTCAGACACTGCCTCCCTGGTAGAGCTCCCATTTCACATACAGGGGCTCTGTTATCAGCTATTGAGTGATATAAAGACAGTGAAATACAAAAAGTTATCCTGAAAGTACCTATGCATATAAACAATATTAACATGAATGAACTGATAATTTCACCCTAAGGAGACCTCACAGTACAGGTAAAATGGACACAAGAGGGCATCCCTAAAATAGGGCCCACTTTGGCCCTCCCATCTTCAGTGTCCACAGGTATAAAAATCCCTGACTGCCTATCATAGGATCTCCTTATTCCACAGGAAACCAGGCTTCTTGTTCTCTTTTCTTTTTAGCTCAGAAGTATAAGACCCATCAAGACACAATCTCACAAATATGGTACTTGACTCACATAATTGAAGGAAGTAGAGAATACAGCCTGTTGACACATTTCCTAACTATTTCTTTAGCTCTGGTCATTAAACACCAGCAGCTCTCTCACAGCAATGCACAAAACTCTCTGAAGTCCTGGCTGGCCACTGCAGTCTAATGCTACTTAGTATTACATTACAATGAAATCAAAGACAAAAGATGTTGCAGACTGTGATTAATAGACACATAATAGGAATATGTATTACTTCACAGGCTTGGTGCCTGAAGGGCTCTGCAAACAGAAATATTCAAGTGTGACCAAACAACAGAAAAGTTTCTAAAGAAAAATATTTTTGAATACATATTAAATATAAGCCTTATAATTTCATTTCAACAGAACTGTAAGATACTACAGATACTTCAATTATTTTCATTGCCCTGTGTACGCTTGCAATGCAGTGCCTACATTTGGTGTAAACTGGACCTTATTAGTACCTCACAGGATTACAGGCCACCCTGAAGAGGGAAAAAATATAACATTTAACATATGCCCTGCCTATGTTAAGTGTCCTAATAAGGGCAGACATATATTCTGTGCTTTTCCATTCCTCTCACCTTTTGCTTTGCATTCCTTTCACTTCTCAGGATACAAGACGTTTAATTTTCAGATTGATTAAGCAAGGTAATTAATTTCAAACACTGACTTCAATGGTACTACTTAAAAATACTCAGATGCCTTTAAGACTGAAGGCCCAAAGCGGTAAGAGGCAGCTCTTGTTGTAAGTACATAAGTAGTACTTCAGCCCCACACCTTACAATCACTCCGTCAGAGTCCTTACAGGCAAACGTCAGTACAAGAGATTATTTCTCACCTGTAATACTGCTCAGTAGTTAATCATTTTTCGAAGAGCATCATAGCATTTCCATTTGTCTGGGATGTAGAAAGGCTCAAAAATGTGAGGGAAAGGAGTGTCATAGCCACATACTCTTGAAATAGGAGCTTCTAAATTCAAAAAGCATTCCTCCTATTAACAGAAATAGAGAATAAACGTTAGCGAGGCCATTATTTCCAGGAGTCTTGCATCACAAATTGAGGTCGAATGAACTCTGCCAGACTGACTGTCCTGGAAACTCAAATTTTCTATTTATATCTGAGCATAGGTAGTGCAGACCAGAACATTGCTTCCTTTTGCCCAAAGGTCCATATTAAAATAACAACTTGTATTAATGTTATTTTCATTTTCTACATGTGTGCCGCATTAAATCATAGGCAGTTATATTTAGTACATCTGCTATACATCCAGACAAGTGCTGCCAAGAAAGAAATATTTTAGGAACAAAGGAGTAAGTGTTTCTTTCCTGTACGGCTTTTAAATGTATAGAAAAATTACATAATCTAAGACTGTGTATTTTTTCTTGGATACATGAACATGGCATTCAAATTTCTTCGAGCCCTTAGATTATTGAGAGTCTGTCTGAAAAGCATTAAGCAGTTATGGAAATTATGAATTTGAACTCAAGTGGATTTGTACATCTCCAATGCTTGAGTCAAATCCAGGGTCTGCAGAAAACCCCACAACTTATGTTCTGTTCAAAGATCAGATTTGACAATGACTGTGAGAGTTTCATTACTCGACCTAGTAGGGCACAAAATATTACAAATACACTGTATTATGATATGAAAATAACTCGTGGAAATACATGCAATGGTATCAGCTATAATAAAATAAATAGTGGGGTTTCAATCTTCCTGCTCTCAGGTATAAGAGTGATGGCATGGACCATGATAATTCGCAAGAAGATGCAGAAGAAACTTTGCCAGATCAAACTGACGTCAATGATAACTATCAGCTCCTTTCATCCCCTTATCTTTAGCATATGTATTTGCTTTCCAGAGCAGACAAATGAAGAGACAAAACACAAACCAGGTCTCCTCCTGGCCTCTCCTTTACGGACTGCAGCAACTGAGACATCCTGGCCAACTTCCCCTGTACTTGGCTCAGCAAAATGGAAGGTGAAGGATTATCTAACAGTGCTTTTCCATCAGGCCCACAAGGAAAACAGTCAAAGAGTTACGCTCTTCTGCAGCAAAGTGCTAAGTGTTTTCTCAGACTGATGAACTGATGAATGCACGTTGTCTTGCAGTCCATGGCAGCCTAACTCTAACTTACTGTTCTTTCTGTACATCGTGATACTTGGCAGCATAGGAGGTACTCATAACACAGTGAGATTATAGCCTTTTGCTCCAGCTACCACTGCAGTGCATTGTGAAATGGTGTATTTTCTGGAAGACAGACGGAAGTAACAAGTCCAGGGGGTTCTGTGACTGCATACACTGTCATTACATTTATCAGTGAAGTAAGTCGCCTAGAAAACATCAGAGACTGAAGAGGTCTGAGGTAAAAATATACATAAACAATAAGAGAGATTTTTTTGACGTCTATTTTCAGGCATTCCTTTGCTTTTTTTTTTTTTTTGGTAAAGGGATAGATTCACACTAGTGCAAAATGCTGTGAAGTAGACTGTATTAAATCCTTTACCCATCCCCGAGGCAGATCATGATGTCCTAACCCAACCTGCTGGCACAGATCTTTTTGATGCCAATCCTTGGTTCCCATGCTGTGACTGCTTGGGAACAAAGCAATAACTTTCAGACCACTCCAAAACTGGCCGTGCCAGAGAACCTGAGAAGTTGCATTATACCAAAACATACCTGCATATTCTAGACCTACACACTTCCAGTCCTGCATTGCTGCCTCAGAGTACCCATCAGAGGATGACTACCTGAGACAGACCTTTGGCTTATGTCATAACCAGCTCCACGACAATAGCTCATCCCAAATGAAGCTTGGACGGAAACTCCAGTAGTTTTGCTGAACTCACTGCACTCTTCCCCATGCATTGGGCATCTGTGCAGAAAGCAGCACTGCATCTTCAGTGGCCCAAGCAGCAGACAGAGGAATGTCAGCTGTGACTGGCAGGCAGGGTGCTATATGCCCCTGAACAAGCCCCCTGCTTTGGCTGTAAACAAATTATCTCTGTTGGCAAAGCCAAGCTATATAGAATAGTCACAAGCATGCATATTTGTTGCTATTTATATTTAATTCAATTTATATAAATTACATTTCATTCAGAATAAAAACTATGTCGTAAGACTTTCCAAAACTCTACGTCATATTCTTTTTCCTCAGGGAGAACCCAAAACAGCTGTTACAAGTGCTTCTGTGGGTTTGAAACTCGATACTGTTTTTAGTTTGAGCGTGCTCCTGTTGCCTTGAAACTTGTACAGATTAGAGAGTCACGTGGATTCCATCGCCTCAGCGAGGAACTGAGAGGATGCTGAGATGAGTGGGGTGTCGTATAATCAGATACCATCCAAGAATGACAACCTAAGAAAAGTGAAGAATCCTTCAGTCTGAGCTGCTCTGTGTGTGTGTGTGTGTGTATGCAAAATTACGATTATTTTAGTATTATTTAATGATTATTTAATATCATTTAATAATAATATTAATAATATTATTGTATCTTAGCAGATTTTTAACTAAATTATTGCTCTGTAAAATACTTCAGAGGAGGAAAAGAGAGACACAAGCCATCAGTCACATCAGTGAGGGAAGTTCTCTACTTACAGATTCACAGACTCACAGAATTATAGGGATTGGAAGGGACCTCAAGAGATGATCGGGTCCAACCCCCCTGCCAAAGCAGCTCCCTAGCACATATTGCACAGATAGGCATCCAGACGAGTCTTGAATATCTCCAGAGAAGGAGA
This sequence comes from Porphyrio hochstetteri, assembly GCA_020800305.1. Classification (NCBI taxonomy): domain Eukaryota; kingdom Metazoa; phylum Chordata; class Aves; order Gruiformes; family Rallidae; genus Porphyrio; species Porphyrio hochstetteri. The sequence goes on from CM036907.1 coordinate 89,394,207, forward strand.
CTCCACCACCTCCCTGGGCAGCCTGTCCCAGGGCTCTGTCACCCTCACTGTGAAAAAGTTCTTCCACCTATTGGTGCAGAACTTCTGTGCTCCAACTTGAGGCCATTGTCCCTTGTTCTGTCCCCACAGACCACTGAAAAGAGGCTGGCCATTTCCCCTGGTGTCCCATACTTAAGATATTTATAAACATTAATAATATCCCCTCTTAGCCTTCTTTTCTCAAGGCTGAACAGCCCCAGCTCACTCAGCCTTTCCTCATAGGGAAGATGCTCCAGGCCCTTAACCATCTTTGTGGCCCTCCGCTGGATTCTCTCCAGGAGATCCCTGTCTTTTTTGTACCTGTCTTTTTTACACCTTATCCGACTGAAGTAAACACAGTTTCACAAAGGTTCCCACCCAAGTGGCTCTGACTGTAATAGTGTCACACTCAGAATTTCACACTGTAATAGTTTACAAAACTGGTAAAACATGTCTAACAATATTCTGAGTTAACTGCCTTACAGTTTTCAGAGAACCATCATAGAATGTCTGGCCTGGAAAGGACCACCTTCCTGGACCATTTAGTCCATCCCCCCCTTCTTAAGATCACTTACAATGTATTTTTTACCTTACCAGCCATACTTATATAGGTAAATCCTATACACCATGTGTATATGCTATTATGCCAAGGACTGTTAGGTTACTGACACAGACATTTAACAGATGCCGGTTTGGGTCAGGCGATGTGCTGACTGTGGAAGGTAATGCACTAAGTCCCTCAGTGTCCATGACTGAGGAAGCAACAGAAAAGCTGCAGACCTAGCAAAAGGAAGATGATTCAGCTGGCATTTAATTTACAGATTTACTGAAAATAGCTGCAAGAGTATCAATAAGAGCAAATTGCAAAGAATAACAGCTTTTAAGACTTATCTTTTCTTTTACAGAATGGAAATAAAATCATAACCCAGAGGGTGGAATATAAACTTATCATCAGAATGAGGTATCAGAAAGCAATCAAGAAAATGCACTTTTAGAAGTATTGTAAAGAGACAAGAGTCTTGAGAAACACCTGGCTTAGGCATCACAGTTCTCATTCAAAACATAATAAAGCTAATGTTTTTATCATTTTGAACATGCTCACAGCAGGACAGCTCGATTTATTAACAGAATCACAGTGATACTCTTCTCCTGCCATATGGCACGTATTTGGTCCAAAAAGAAAAAAATAAAAATCCTGAATCCACACATTTTACACATAAGCAGTCACAGAAAACAAACTAAAGGCAATATCTTCCTAAGGTGATTTAGAGGGAAACCTCTTTTTTTTGGGGGGGCGGATTGGGGGGCGTTGTGTGGGAGGTTTTTTTGTTAACTACTTTACCAGTTGTGCTTTGGATATATCTAGGCACACAACAATTCTTTTGTGGGACTGAGGTCTTTGTTTGTTACAATCTATAATTAGGTTTGGGGCCTGTTTTGTTTAAAATAAACTAATAAAGTTTATCAGTTAATGTGGTTTTGATCTGTCTTCGGAATCAGTTCTAAATTATGGGACAATATATTCAGTTGTGTCCTTTAAATCCAAATCAATCCAAACTTGTTCACAAAGATACAGAATATGAAACTACCTGCTCGATGCCATTAACTTAATAACTGCAATCTGAGCAAATGAGACTATATTCTTCATCAGATGCCATTACACAATGCTAGCAAGATTTATATCTAAACATTAAAAAAATTATATAGCCTGTGGACATATTCCAAAATCATCTTCCCTTTTGAGCTTGAAGATCACTTAACCCATGTGATCAGCACATAAAATAGCTTATTTTAAATGGATTCTTGTTCACAGTTGCTGATAAAATTTAGCCTGTAGAAGAAACAGGAGTTCATCTCATCCTGAATATGCTACTTCCACATCTGTGGCACATATTGCTGGGCCAGATGTTTTGTACCTGTGCAGCCACGTTGTAGAGAAACGCAACTGAGAACATTAAATAGACAATTTAATTTACATATACAAATCTTTTTAAGACCATTTAGCAGACATCCATTGTACAATCCTATCAGTACAAGCTTGCCACAGTATTTAAAAGTGTGATAGAAGATCAAAATTGTAAATTAAGTGGATTTCCTCTGTACTACATGGGCATATAAAGGGCTGGTACTGGCCCAATGTGCTCTTGCACAACAGAGGAATGCAAATATACAGCCTTCAGTAAGTCCCTGCATATTTCTGAGAGACTGTTTAAACAATCTGACATCTTTGAAGGAAAGGCCTTCTGAAAAAAATTAAAAATTAAATGGTTGGGATTTCTGATTCAGTGTAAAATTTGATAATCAATATAAAAAAGGTATAGTTAGTATCATATCCACTAACTTGCAAACTCCACTGGAGTAAAAATTTGGTTTGAAAAAAAAAAAACCTTATCAGGGAACAGATATTGTTATCAGTCTAATATATCCCTTTTTTTAGTTGTTATTTTAAAAAAATCAGACAAAACATTAGATCATCATTCTTCCCACTTCCTAACTGCTGAGGTCAAATTCTGGCCTCATTTATTCAACATGACCTTTGCCAATTAACCTAGGTTCTCTGAATTTCACTCAAGTATAACTGGAAAATGCGTTATTACACTATATAAAGACATTTTATTAGATGTTCTTTTAAGGTTCCTTCCAAGGCAAACCATTATATGAATCTACGATTATACGATTTTAATTGGTCACATTATTTCATCTCAACATTTGATGTTCAATACACATTTAGGCAGATATTTCAAAACAAGAGCACAGGTCCCAGTAAAAATCTGTTCACAAAATTCAGAGGAATCAGTCAAATGTATCACACACACAAACCATCTTAAAAAAATCTTATGCCTTGATAGAATAGAATAGAATAGAATAGAATAGAATAGATGCTAAAACCAAGGACTTGGTAGGTGTTGCATGATTGTATTTTAAATGCATCCTCTAGTACTGAGTACACTCCCTCTACTTCCCTAAATTACAACATTCCAGTATGCTAATATGGGAAACTTTATCCAAGTTTATTTTAGCTTTATCTAAGTGTAAATTTTATTCTTGTCAGAGAGTTGGGTATGCATTGCTAAATCAGGGCTGTGAACGTAGAACTCTTTAAAACATGCACAATTGAGAATTGCAGGCATTTAGAGAGATATAAAGTTGTACAAAAAAAGGATAAAATAAGATAAAAAAATCCATTGTTGAGCATTACTAAAAGAAAACATTACTCATCCTTCCGCAATGTATAGGAAAATAAAGCAATCTGGTCCACCGTTTAGGGGAAGTGCTTTTAGGCATCTGGCCAGTAAGAAAACAGCTAAAGGGTTTATTGCTCCAGACCTTCCTTCCTCTGAAGGGAATCTTTACCATTCTATATTCACAGTAAACAAACCTCCATATGCTAACACTTTGGTAAGTATGAGTAAACGAGACTATCTCATGTGTAGCTAGCATGTCAGATGACACCACACTGATACTTTTCCCCTTAATTTTCCTGGTTTTGCTCTTAGTCTCTTTCCTTCCAAGTATTTTCGATCTATTTTATTTTTCACCTCTGACTGACATGGATTAAAATCAGTGAAAAAATAATTTTATTTTTTAAATTGATGTTTAAATTCTACTACTCTGTAGAATACATTCTAAGGTGAGAAAACTTGCCTTTAAAAATCAATTCCTTATGTAACACTTTATGTCCCTGGGGTCTCTCCCATGCTATTCTTATTTTGCAACACTAAAAAAAAAATTAAGAGCTACAAGAGGATTGCATGACGACAGCATCACCATATGAGATTTTTACAAGTCCTTTTTTCAGTACAGGAATTTACTTTCCGTATGAAGAGAAACAATAGTTGATTTTAAAAACTCATATGAAAAGGCAGAGTTTGATAGAAATGTTAATACTACTTCTTGTACTATAGCTACCATAATAAAAAGACTAAAGATAAGGTCCATTACACAAGGCAGACTGTAGGAACATTTTGCATGCAAGACTACTTAATTTTCTGCTGATGGTAACTACCAAGTTTAGACCCAGGAACACAGTGACTAGTTTCGAAGGTTTAATTTAGTTGTGGTTCCTGTCAATTAGAACTCTCAATTTAAAACATACACATATGTATTTGAAGAACTTTTCAGAGAGAAAACTCTTATCACATGAGTTTCACTTTCTGTTCTGATATTTTTATTCTCATTTATTTATGTTGTTGTCATAAATTAAAGTGTGGGGCTCAGTTGAGAAAAACTTATGCTGGATCACTTTGTGGATGACTGTTACTTTTATATCATCTATTACTTCCCCATATGGATTTTCAAGTGTTAATTACCTACTGGGGTAAGAATGAGATGAATCCTACTACAGGTTAAAATTGAGCCTGATGATCTCATTTACAAAAAACCCCATTTTTTTTAAGTCAAAGCTTAGGGAAAGATTTTTAAAAGAAGCTTTCCAAAGAGGCAGTCAATCAAACTCATTTTATAAAAGGTTGATTTCATGCAATAAAGCTGTCATTAAACATAGATTAAAGGTCTTTTTCTTTGGCTTCTGCTTAAAAGAAAAGTCTCACTTGAACTGTTTGCTTTCAATAACAGAAGAATCAAGCATCTGCAGTGTTATATGTCTCACAACTGCAGTGCAGTACTTTCCTTGACAGCTGCAAGAACCAAATGCTACAAACTTTAATGATAATTTGCTTTGTCAACATATACATATTACATTCTTATGAACAGTCCATAAGTACTATAGACCCCTGATATATTTTCAAGTTTAAGTATATTTATATATATATCTTTTTTTAGAGGGAACATTTTTTCCCAATAGATTAGCCATTTTTGTCTTAAAACACTTTTATAAATCTCTTCTTGATAGTGAAAATAGTGATAGAATTTTCCTCAGAGAACTCTGCAGTTATATGTTGAAAACATTTAACTTTTATCAGTTTTCTCTTTTTTGAGGGAACAATCCTTTTATAACGTAGCTCAGCTTGTAACAATTAATTTTATTTCTTACTAGTTCTTTGAATTTAAAGAATTAATTTTTTTTTCAAATAGAAATAGTTCACTGCGAAAATTATCTTATGATTGACAGATAATATTTTTACTTAAAAATACATCAGCAATTAAAAAAATAAAGCAGCACTTAAGGGGGAAAAATTCATTGGCTTGTTTCCATTAAAAAGCAATTAATGGTAAATATTGTCTTTTATAGGCCTGAACCACATAAAAGAGTATTTATAGATTAAGTCAAATGTACTATATAAGAGATGAAGAATTGTAACATAAACCGAACAAAATTATTTCCAAATAATTCACATCCCTCTTAAATCCATCATGCTAAAATAAGAATTTATTTCAGCTATTTTTAATCATGAGCATTGAATCTATCAGCAGTGAATATATTTCCGAGCACGATACTTTCAGAATCCAGATACGTACAATATAATGCAACATTTTAAGAGCAGTACTTAATTCTGCTGTAACAGTTAAATACTTTCATACTTAAATTCTCTATCAGATGTTGCACTATGATATTCATGTCAAATTAAAAAAAAGGACATATGAATTTTCCACACTAATGTCTTTACTGGAAAAGAGAGTGCTTGTGTGGTTTAAATGTTGTCTTCATCAGAAGAAACACACAGGATTCAGTAGAAGGGGGAGGTGAAAGACTGAATTCATTCCAGATGACATACACACACTTTTAGGAAACTTAATTCTACTAAACGCCATATACCTAAAAGGTTTCCCAATAAGCATAGAAGGAATTTGAAGAAAAATGTTTTGAATTACATACAATGTAAAAATTATTTTCAGTAATATAAGTGGAAGCAACTCAGACTTGTGAGAATATAAACACTCTTACCTATTAAATAAAGTATTTTCTAAACTACTCTCTTCAGGCAGGATGGGATTTTTGGTGCTACGACCATAGCTACAATCCTAAAAGGTGATGTTAGGTCACTACAGCTGTGCACCAGCAGCACCCTTACAAGCCAATGCTGTTAAATGGGGTTTTTTTCTGCTGTGTGGAAGTTTTAAATTAATGTTTTCCGAAAAATCAGTATCTAGAGCATCCCATATGTTATTTTCTGTTTATAATCCTGGATATGCATATATATTTATACATATATAAGATATACAAATCTTTCATGGAAGATATGTAGTTGCATGCTTTGCTCCTGGCACATCATTAGCTGATGAAAGTAATGGCACTGAAAAGATATTTTCATTCAAGTCACTGAAAAGCATTTATGTGGCATATTTTCCCAGACCACTTAAAATGTCTTTATATTAAAAAATAATGAACTTTCTCTGTTAAGCTCATTAATTCCATATCACAGAAAGAAATGTCAATAATTAGACAAGTAAACCAAATGAGGATAATGTTGTCTTCATTGTCACTTGTATCTCTGGGAGTTGTAAAAAAGAGGACTTGACCAGAAAATCAGGACAGACTCCTCACTATGAGCTGGATTGCATTTCTAAAATCCACATGCATTATTTTTCTGGAGTCATACCTTTTGTACTTCATTGAGACTGCAATGTAAATATAAATACATTAGCAACAAAAAGAGCACTAAGGAGGATCTCCATCCTTAACTGGATGTGGGGGTAAATGTGGTGATAAAGGATGAGGAAAAGGCTGGAGTAGTGAGTGCCACCTTTGCCTCAGTCATTAACAATAAGACCAGTTATTCTCCAGGTACCCAGACCCCTGAGATGGAAGACAGGGATGGGGAGCAGAATGAAACCCCCTTCATGGTCAAGATCAGACTGAATATGAGCCAGCAGTGTGCCCAGGTGGCCAAGAAGGCCAACAGCATCCTGGCCTGTATCAGGAACAGTGTGGAATAGCAAGAGTGGGGAAGTGGTTGTCACCTTGTACTTAGCACCGGTGAGGCTCCACCTGGAATATTGTGTTCAGTTTAGGCCCCTCTATAAGAAAGACACTGGGGTGCTGGAGCAGGTCCAGAAAAGAGCAACGAAGCTGGTGAAGTTTTATGAAGAGCAGCTGAGGGAACTGGGGTTGTTTAGCCCAGAGAAAAGGAGGCTGTCACTCTCTACAACTATCTGAAAGAAAGCTGTATCCAGGTGGGTGTGGTCTCTTCTCCCAAGTAACAAGCAATAGGATGAAAAGAAATGACCTTGAGTTACACCAGGGGAGGTTTAGATTAGGAAAAAATTTCTTCACCAAAATGGTTGTCAATCATTGGAACAGGCTGCCCAGGGAAGTGGTTGAGTCACCATCCCTGGAGGGATTTAAAAAGACATGTAGATGTGGTACTGACATGGTTTAGTGGCAGACTTGGCAATGCTAGCTTAGCAGTTGGACTTGATGATCTTAAAGGTCTTTTCCAACATAAACAATTATATGATTCTATGAACTCCTTACAGGCAGAATAACATTACTGCTTATGAAATATTCATGGTGATTTTCTGCAGTTTCCAAGAGGAAGAACTGAAACTAACTTCTCTATCTTCCACAACTTGAGACAATACCAGCAATCTTAGCAATGGCTGCCTGATGCAGTTGAGTTCCCATTCATACACACATCTGCAGATTGCCTTCAAATTTCAATTTAGGTAGATTAACAAATTACCAGAATATCTTTAATAACCCATGCAAGACTGATAAATGTTAAATTCTCTTTGTCATGTTTACAACACAACCACTCCAACAAACATTCACTTGAAGCTGATGGGATTAGAGCCTTGGTCAGTGGCTTAGTTCTGTTGGTAGAACTGCACAAAACATTAGCACTGCATTCCCAAGGCAAAACAAACAAAAAAACCCAACAAAAATCCCACTTCTGTTTATGTCAAACAGCTTATCCTTCCCACAAGAGCAGGCAAATGAGTAAAAAGCAATTTTCATTTCTTCCCACCCCATGTTTTATGCAAAAAGGCTAAGACCATCCGTGAAAATTTTAAACAATTTAAATCCAACCTGGGGAAATCAATCTAGGACTTGAATTGAAATATATTTAATTCAGAATGACACACTGACAGGAATTAAATTCTTCCCAGTAAATTTATAATTCGCATTGTTTAGGGCACGAGGTGCAGCAGTCAGTATGAATCTTCTCCACAAAATAAATGGCACAACATGGATATGCTCGAGAGGATGTAACAGGACCGCCAAATCACTAGAATACACTACTGCCTTAAATGAACCCTAACAATGCTCTTTGGCAAGTAGGGGGTTTTGATGGTTAATTGTAATCCACCAGATGATTACTTTTCGCCTTTTCACTACAAGTACTAGAAACACTAGGTTCTCCTAGGCAGTTATTGCTACACCATATCTGAAACAATCTAAGGTCTTTCCTACAAATTTCATGTGCTATAAATTACACACCCAAAACCATGACCAAATTCTTCAAAGAGAAGTAATTTATTCTGTAGAGTAGCAACCTTACAGCACATCCACTACAAATGACGTTATTCTATAGGAAATTCCAACTTTACAGTGCACTTTCTTGAAGTGGCCACCATGAATATTTGTATCAGGGCCCACAAAATTTCTAAAAACATCTCATCAGCCCCACAGAGAGTTAGAATGACTTCCCAGGCTCAGATACTCTCAAGTAAAGATACTTGTTTTATTTAGATACTTAGCATTGCTAACCACGTGTTCAGTTAATGACCCTGCAAACTGCTACACATACATTAACACAGGTGAATAATCCAAGTTAAATCAACAGAGCTAAAGTGACACAGAAAATTATTCTAATGTGAAATGTTTGCAGCAAGTAATTTTTCTACATCAATGAGCAATACAATAAACATTTGTTAAGCTTTTAAAGTGAGGATCATCCTCCTAATTACATCCTGCACCTTTTAATCACAAAGCTAGAAATATCCTACCAGTATAATCAGATTTCATAATTTTAGATCATCATTTATCACCCACCATTCTAATTGCTTAAATAAGTCTTTAGCAAAAACATCTCCTGGTTTAGCTCAGCACGCCAGAAGTAGCTGGAAGGATTTGCTGCTAAGGGTTTTAATAGTCAGTGAGTGGTATTTTTATTTTTACAGCTGTTTAGGCAGCTGAAAGATTCTTGCAGACAGACTTGCCAATCTACGTATCTGGCATGGTAAAACCCTCATAGAAGTACTTCACTCCACACACACGAATTAAATTCTAAGGAATTAATTCTAAGGAATTAATAACTGCTGTTATTAAACAAATGAAAACAGCATATTTCCCATTTTATACTGAAGCATTTGTATTTTGGGACAGCACAGCATGAATGATGCTGTCACTCAGACTGTCACCAAGCACTTCTCCACTGCAAACCCACAGCTTAGCCAGGCAGCCAAGGGAGACACACAAGTACAAAGGAAATGTCTTGTCCACCCATGAAAAGGTTGGGGCTTACTTAGGATTTTTCCACAGCATTTTTTAACATTATCATCTTTGTAAAATAGACTCAGAGCCTGTGGGGGGTGGGTATTAGATTGCTTGAAACAGATGTATAAGGAATTTTTTAGTGTATTCTTTAAACCAAGCTGTCATTTTACTTATGTATTTAATTTATAGGAAGCTGCTCAATGATTCAAACTCACTGCTAGAAGAATTCCAAGTGCAAAGTTTCAACTTACATATTAAATATCCTCTCATATAATGGCAGAAGTAACTGTAAGTACAGAGAGGTCATTTTTATTCTACCAAAAAAAAAAAAAGTGTAAAAAATTGAATGGAGAGAAATGCAATGAGATTTTACAGAAAATGTAAAGGTCTATGCAAAAAAGTACTCAGAAAAACTAAATGAACCATACTGGATACTGAGAATTTGGGTCCAGGCAGGCTTAAAAAGCATGAAAGAATTATTTTACCATACAAACTTTAAATTTTTATATCATGTTATGACCAATTTTCTTTAAGATAATTGCTTTTCTTCTTTCCTAGAGAAATTTCATTTTTATAGTTTTGAAAATTTTTCACTACATTTCCTAAATTACTCTTAAAACAAATCAGCCAAATTGCTATTCTAATATAAAGAAAAATTGCCAACAGGCAAAAAACACCCCAAAAACAAAACCAAAAGAGAAAACCCTCTAAGAAAGCTTAAAAAATACTTTAGTAATTTTTCCAGCTATAAAATGTTAATGCAACTCTGTTGCAAAAGACCAATAAATGTGCTGCAAACAAAACACTTTCATTTTAAAATGTGTAATAAAACTATCTAAAGAGATAGCATCAAATCTCTTAATTTGAAAACTGGTCTGAAAAGAAAACCCAGGAATAATACACTTCAGAGGCTACAAAGTTTTAGTTTACATTTATCCCAGAATTAATAAATCAAACTGAATGACCAGATTTTGAAGTGTCAATGAACTGCATGTATAAAAACAAATGCATGGGTCCTGTGAAGTATCCAGCAACATTTAAGAACAGAAATACTGAGAATGCAATTAATTATTTTGATATAATAGAGAAACATGATGGCAGAGGTTAACTGTATATTTAGGAGTCTCACTGAAATTTTCATTGGATTGAGCCCAAGTATTTAACTTGGTCTATGTTTTAGAACTGACCATTTAAATTAATTTCATGCTCAAAATGATTATGTGAACTTTACTTTTCCACTAAATTATGAAATTTTAATTTTCACTCCACTAATGAACTTTCTGCTTTACAGCCAACACTATAAATCTTTTATGTAACCTAATCTGTCTCTTCCACCAACATCATGGTCTCTATAGCAAATCTCTCAGTGAAGAAAGAGAGTAAAAAGTAAAATACCTACACAGCTGCCTTAGTTACCATAAAGCACCTGGCATAATTCTCTGCTTTTCAGTTACAAACAGTTTGAACTCGAAGTACAGTTCCCATGAACAAAAAGTCAATACAATTTATTGGCAGAATTGCAGAAAGGAAATTGCAGTGCAGTTCAAGCTGAAATTTTTGTTCCCCCCCGAAACAGTAAAAGTCAAAACGTTTCCCTCATCTAAGTGCATTAGGAAGTTCTTCTGCAGTTTATTCAGTAGGTACAATTTTTCCTGAGATTAATATATCAACACAAGCTGCACTCTGTGGGAGTGGAGATCACTAACAAATGGCATCTGATATCACAGATGGAAAATTGAACTACAGTACAAAGGCAGAGTATTTTATTACTTACAAGGTCTGATTCTGTGAAGCTAATTAGTAAACAGCAACCTTATTCTCCCTCTCCTAGAAAAAGAAATCCATAGCTATTTTATTAAAGCAGGATTGTTTAGGATTTAATGGTCTCTATGTCTGCCCATTTTTGTCAGTATTTAAGACTTTTTTTTGAAACACGCCTTCTTGTTTCATACTGTATCCAGCACTGTAATTATAGAGTATCATAGAATCACAGAACAGTTTGGGTTAGAAGGGACCTCAGAAACCATCGAGTTCCAACCCCCTGCCATGGGCAGGGACACTGTCCACTCAACCAGGTTGCCCAAAGCCCCATCCAGCCTGGCCTTGGACACTACCAGGGAGGGGGCAGCCACAGCTTCTCTGGGCAACCTGTGCCAGGGCCTCACCACCCTCACGGGGAAGAATTTCTTCCTTGTATCTAACATAAATCTGTCCTCTCTTAGTTTAAATCCATTACCCCTCATCCTACCACTACACACCCTGAAAAGAGTCCTTCTCCATCTTTCCTGTAGGCCTCCAGTACCATAAACACTAGCCACGTGCAATCAGAGAGACCGGAATACATGATATTAAAAAAAAAAAGCAGCAGAGAGAGACACCAAAAAGCAGACTTTTATGGAAGTTAGAGCTTTTATTTAGGTCCATCTCCTTTGCTGGTGGCCAAACCCACTGTTGTTCAAATCAGATTTCCCATCACATAAAGTCAGTATGGATGGCAGAAGGGAGGGATTAGGTGCACTGACACTAATACGCTCTTCCAGCTGTGCAAACACAAACCCAAAACACATATTTAAACAACAGTTCACGAGTCAGGGAAATTCCTTCACTCACCAGCCCACGCGTCTTATTTCCTCTCAATAAATGAGACCACCAGGCCGTGCCCAGCTAGTTTTTCTTTCCCTAACTTCTGAGAAAGTATAAGGATGCGAGACTTGACTAGGTCTCAGAATCAAAGTTCGGTCTCTGCCACCACAGAAGGCCAGAGTTTCTGCCATAGACTGATCATATTTGACTGTGCTGTATCATATTGTGGTGATACTGCAGTTGCTGGGGGGTTTTCATCCCTGCTCCTTTTGTATGACAAGTGGCCCTTTCCTAATTTCAAGCCATTCCTTTCACATTCATTTGTATATTATTTTTCCCCAGCACTACTTTAGTAAAAGAGATCTTTTTCTCTTGGTACCTTTCTCTTTTCCCTAGTGAATTAACAAACAGGACTTACATTCTTGTCACCTTCCTTTTGATAGTGGGAAGAAGGCAGGCACCGGTAAACTATGTTCATACAGCAGGCTCTCCTCAGCTTACCCTAGCAGATCCTCATTCACGTCATCTGGTTTCGATGCTTTTTACTTAAAATTAGTTGACCACATGCAAACACACTATTCCACATGAGATCCTACCACTACCTACAACAAAATAAGGTCTTATTATTTCTACTGTAAGGGCCTCTCCAAACACACTTGTCTTTTTATCCAACTGCAGATGTTGGTTGTACACTACTGAGCAGAAGCTGATACACTCTTCCTCAACTAATATCATGCAAGCTTAAGCAGAAAAAAAGAAAAAAAAATTAGTTCCTAGCTATGGAATCTTGTACTCCACCCTATTAGTCTATATTCTGTTTCTGCTTCTGAGAGCCTCAACATTATCCAGGTTCATTATAGGATTCTACACTTTGCTGTATTACGAATAGACCAACTTTATGACTTACAAATTCGTTTGTAACTAAGAAACTAAAGAAGAGTGTTAAGATCTAACCAAGTCTTAAGAAATGCTACTAGAAGCCTCTTATATCTGGTAACGTTTTTGGGAGCCCAACATACTACAATTCTCATCATATACCCTGCCGTTCTTGTCAGGATCTAATCCGTCATGTTAATCTGGCACAACATATACTTGCTATATGAAGCCCAGCGAATTCATTAACAAATTAAGTTTCAGGAAACATCAGCCTGACAAAAAAAAAATTATCAGAATACAGTAAGTGAAGAAAATGAGTACTTTATGCTTTTAGGAGGGAATTCAGAGCTATGAAGTTGGAAAGCAAGTATTGAGAGAAACCCAGCTAGTACAGAAGTTGTTATGGGGCTTTTCTCACTGTATTTGGAGACTGCATTAATTCTGGACTTTTCACGTCTCAGCTGGTAGAAAGAAAATCAACCGACTCTGCTAACAACTGTAAGAAAGAATCCTGCAGACACTGCAGGCATGGGCTTGTATCACTGCAGATCCAGCTTTAAGTGTTTGGCATTGTACTTTGCCTTGATCAAGACAAGAAACATCATCTCACAAATGGGTTGGTTAAAAAACCGGAAAAAAAAGCCACAAAAATAAAGCTCACACGTAACACATTATTTTCATGGTTTCTATCTGTTCCGAATGTAGGGATATTCCAGAAATTATGGGTTTTCTTGGCTGCATAGTTTCCTATCCATCATAAAATCAATATTATTTTGAATGCTCTACAAAAATAGAGGCTTAAGCAGCCTTCTCTGAGCAGTGTATCATTTTTCAAGCTATCTCTACTCATTTTAGTGGTCTCCACAAGCTCTACAGAGAAAGAAAAGCTTAGATTTTTGTGGTTAATAAACAACTTCATCCTAGAAGACCCTCTGACTGAAGCAAGTAATGGCTGAGGTTTACTGCGGCATGGTGACCAAAACATGCTGAAATTCAAGTTGCTGCTTTGCAGTTTTCTTATTGCATACAATAGCTTCCAATAGCCAAGCATCTTTTGAAGTTTTTCCTACTTATTTGATAAAACTTTTCTAAATAATTACTCTTTGCATCTTAAGCCAGCCATTTGCAAAACTTCTATCAGATTCCCTCCCCCGCCCAAATGGGAATGTGAAATATGTATCTGAATTTCCCAGTTCTAACCAGCGTTTAAATACTCTTGCATGTGCTGTTACATGCCATCTTAAGTTTGTCAGCTTCTCTGAGAACCGAAACAAAACTGTTAAGATAGTCTTTTTTTCCTTTACTCTGGGATCTTCCATCGGTATGTGTAATTTCAGAGACTAATAACTAAACTGCAGAATATTACTATGGTAATTGACAGGTAATAAATCCGAACAACTGGAGAATAAAGCCGTAAGCTGTTTAAAATTTAAAAAGTAAATACTTTTGGGAGCGAACTGACTTAACTCTAAAACCTCAAAATATTTCATACTAAAACCAAAAGCAAATCAAAACCTTAATAGTATTCTTTAAAAAAAATACATAAAAGCTATGGTGGTTTAGAATACAGTTTGCAAACCAATCACAGTTTACCTTGCAGACTGACTGCTAACACTGCAAAAGAGCTGAGCAGCTTTGAGGTGGATAATCTCAATCGCCATATATCAGCACTGACAGACTATAGAGGCCGGGTGTCCAATGCTATTTACGTTCTTGTAAGGGAGACGGTTATTTTAGGAGACATTCAGCAGGATCTACAATTCTCAGTTGCTGCTAAAATGTTTCAAATCTTTCCACAGGGACATTACTCTATAAATAAAACATGCCACCCTTTGAAGAGCTTTACTATTACTGACCTAGAAGGAGGCCTGGAATGAAGGGATTGGAGATGTAATTTTTAGAGTAATGCTAGCTGAGTAATTAATGAAGGAAAATGTCACCTCATTGCAGTGGCTGTCTTTACGCAAGGTAGCTGGAGAGATGAGATAACTGCTCAAAGTTAAATAGAATCATTGTGGAAGATATGTAGTACCCAGTGAGAGTGTCCTCAGAGAGCAGTAAAAGAGACCCATCTTATCAACTGCCAAAGGTAAGACATAGAATACAGGATAACATATGTTGTCAGTACATGGATGGGGGAAAAACTCTTCAGGTCTTCCATGTTTCTTGACTACCTGCTGGAATTCAAAGTTGATAAAATATCCAGCTTTAGTAGTGAATGAAGACTGCAAGTAATCAAATATACCATTCATTAGGTGACTTGATAACTTCTCAAGTCACTCCTATAAATTTGTTTCAGCATGCTTCAGGTTAACCTATTGACTTCTCAAAGGAGGCTACTCATGGAAAACCCTATTTCCTAAAAGCAGAATCCCACTAGACAATATTTTTTAACCTTCAATGAGTAATGAATATATACAAATATATAAACCTCTAAGGAAAGATGTCTAATAGAATACACCGACCCACCCTCATAACACTGCACTTCTAAACCTATATATAATGTTACATGTAGTATTTAGGTACAGATGCTTCCCTCCAGCAGCTCTAAACTCCATATGAAAATGGGAGAAGTTCAGATCTTCCTACTCAAAGCTAAATCAGAGAAAATCTATCATTAAAGAATAGTAAAACATTCTTTATAACTTTTGCAAAGATGGTAACGTCCACATTTAGTCACTTAATCATGTGATATTTATATGCGAAATCCTTTTCTTAGTATTCTGAATATAGACACTGAAGAAATACATAAGAATACAGGATTTTGCCTCAAAGGAAATTAGATTTCTCAATTTTGGTTTAACCAAGCAGGTTAAACCCTTCCACTGAAGGGAAGCTGTTAAAACAGTCTTGGAAATGCAACACTAATGATGTGATTTCAGTTTTGAATAACACTGGATTGCTGCTTCTGTATTATTTACCAGTTTCCTTGCTCATCTGAAGCACTCAAGACATTCCTGAAGAAAGAAAATAAATTGTTTATCTGGAGCATTCTGAATAAATAGGAACAAATTGCTGACTCAACACATAGGGATACACGGTTTACAACTGCTATTTTCAGAGACATTTTCTCTCCTTTTATTTCTGCCCTTTTAGACTGAATACAGCATAACCCTATCAATGTATTTATTAGCATATTATCACATTAATTCCAGCAACATCGACATTTATTGTGTTTGAATCAGATACATGTGTATTCTTCAGACTTGATCTTGATGCCTAAATATTCCCAAGGATATTCAACGTTGGCTTTTTATATTCAGTATTTCTTATTCTCAGCCAAGCAGCATTCATAAAGTTAAGGTTCACCCATACAATCACAGCAGAACTGAGGAAGAGATTAGGTCATAACAAGATGTAGCAGCTGCACAGGACATACTGAAGCACATTTTTCAGGATTCTTGCTAAATGACACTGAAGTCTTGTATCACTATACTAGCCAAAGGAGTATCTTTCTGCAACGTATCTTTTGCAAATATTTGGGTTTATTTTTAACTTCCCATTGGTATTAACATATAAACAGTGACTTATATTACTGAATGTTTTATTTGTCAGTACCCATGATTGGTAGTTTTGCAGACACCAATGATGTTTTGCTGGGTAAGGGGTACTTCTCTGATTAAAAAAAAAAAAAAAGAAACAAAACTCATGGTTTTCTTAGCCTACATAAAAACAGTACCACCAAGTTTTATACATGGAGTTAGAAATGCTCATACCTAGAGATGAACAGCAGCCATGCCCAGTGACCATGGCTGCTAGCACCGAAGTCTGGCACCTGCGAGCAGTGGGACAGCACGAGCGAGGTGCAGGACTTTTGGCATGAGGGTCCTGGGCCAGCAGAGACCTCCCTGCCAGGATGGAGAATTGAAAGCAAGGAAACACAGCACTGAAGGGGGGACAAGCAAGTGATGTGAGAGACAACCTGAGCAGGGGAAAGATGAAATTTCCTTAGTTCTTTTAGAAGCTCCAGTACCCAGATCCACTACGGGTAGTTGTTTACTCTGGCTATTCCCTTACAAATTTTTCCTGTCCTACCCGTAGAGGAAGCACAGTGAATCAGAGAAACAGCAGGAGTGAGGGACCTCCTGGAAGTTAACCTCATCCTCATACTTCCACAGTGAGTTTAAAATCAGCATTGTAATAGTACATCATGTAAAATCAAGCACACGTTTAAGCTATGCTGTTTTACTATCAGAATGCTCCAAAGATGCTTTCTTAAATTTATACAGTGAACAAGCCTATTCATTACTGATCTAGAAACACAAGCCTTGGGTACAAACAGGAGAACAAGGCACACCAAGAGTAAAAACAGAGGTCCTGATTTCTGGAAACACATGTTCAAAAAGGTTTCAGGGACCTTAGAGAAATACTACACAGATTCCCCATCTCCAGAGCACGCAGCATGTCTGAGGTGAAGATGCAAACCAGAGAACCAGCCCAGAGAAGAAACTCAAAACTTTCAATCAAGACCATAAAGTTTCTTAGAAATTCCACCTGGAAAGACAGAACTACTCCCTGACAAACTGCATGGTGAAACTGCAAAAATATTCGATATTGGCATTTTCTGACAGAACAATATATTGCCAAAAAATCCACAGCCAGTCCAAAAATAGAGGCACTTTATCTTTTTTTGGTAAAGGATGAAAGCGTTACATGTAATTAGCTTCCTGCCTGATTGAAATAATAGGTTTGCACGGACTAAAAACCAGCAGCCCCAGAACAGTTGAACTAGATGGTCGTTCCTCTTCCAGGCCCCCAGTGATTTTCGTTTGCTGCCTTCTTTCCCTACTATTATGGTCTTGGATCTAGCTTTGACTTACAGACACCGTCAAACACAAGAGCCTGCACATCTTTCACAGTTTGCCTTAAAGAAAAATATTGAAAGTATGTTAGGCAGACAGATACATTATATTTCTATTCAAGTATTTCATAAACGAAATGCGATGCTTGTTCCTCTTGAATAACACCAGTCAATGCTAGCCACCCAGGGGGCCTTCCAGGATTTAATTACAGAAACTTGGGCTCGCAGATAACTTCTTTTCTGTGACAACGCTGAACAGTATAAGTTTGACTGCATTCAGAGCAGAAGCCAATCTTAAAATACTTTCGGATTCATCCATCTCAGCTGTCCAACAAAAGCATGGAGCTTTCACATTATAATGCAGGATTTAAGGAGTGGGTTTTTCTGTTGGGGTTTTTTTTTCCCCTTAAGTTTTTGCAGGAACACCACGTGAGTTGTCTTTGGACTCATAAACCCGAAAGCTGTTTCTTGTATGCTTTTTGGATTTCACCATTACCAGTATTTCTGCCTCCCTGACGGAACATCTTAGGTCTGAGGTTTCATGATTTGAGGCAATTATATTATAAAAAATTGAATGTTAAACCAATTCATTTACACATATGTTTATATTGCTCCAAAGATTTTACACACTGAGATCTGATTATAAAATCATGTGGAAATAGACTTGTGTTTCAGCCTCAGCTAACAGACGACTCACATTCAGTAAATTGTTTCAAAATAAGACGACTGCATTTCGTTTTACAGTTTGTGTATTTTTATAATTATAGTATTATACCCCAATGTATTTTTTGCACTGAATTAATTACATTATTTGGCAAAGGTACAAATGTAGCCCCATGAAGTTTCCATTGTATTATTCAAAACTGTTCTTGACTGTAAAACCTATGAACAGCTGTAGAAACAAAAACTTTTACTTTAGTTCTAAAATAATAATAACTATAATAATTAAACATACAGAGTTCTGATACAGTACTGTAATTAAGATAATAATTTTTATTTACAGAAAACTAGGTTATAGATTTATAATATACTCATCTGTGATTTTTTTTAATAAAAATGTATGAGTTTTTTTCTGAAAAGCTAATATCATGTCAAACATTTTTTAGATATTTAGAATTAAATTTAAAAATCTGTTCAAAAGTGATAATTCTAAACAGATCAATCTAGTATAGAAAAAATGTATTTACAATTACCATCCTGTATTTAATTTCTGTATTTATGTTCCATAATCTACTGTAAAATCTCATGCTGTGAGATTTTAAAGCTGTAGTGCTACTACAAAACAGAGCACATGGAAGCAATTAACTCAAATTGCAATCATCTTATGCTGTGTTTATAGAAAGTAAAGCTTTAAAAATACTTATTTGAAATGGTGATGTTTTGCAAATATGCTTGTTGTATACATAAAAAGTATTAGAGGTAATTTTTGTCTTCTAGCATCAAGCTGTGAAAAGAAATAGACAATGTGATGTAATAACAAAAACATATATTTTAACTGGAATATGTTTCATAACTGTTATTAATATTTATATAGAAAGACACCCTAAATTCTTTCATTCTTACTTTTACTAACTACCATCCTGAATCCTTTCTACTACATAAACAAAAGTACTGGCTCAAAATTGGGAAAAAAAAAGGTTAACGCTGCATAGAGATTAACACCACCAGCCCCGTGAGCCGTAACTCTTTTCTTTGTTTGCTTCTAGCTCTCACACCTCAGTGAGAGGTGACAGCAATAAACACCACAAAGGGTTAGGACTGATTTAATTTTTTTTTTTTGGTGAAAGAAAGCAGAGAGCATGTTAACGCACTAAACCGTCTCACTTTTACTTATTTTACTGATCGTACGTGTCACAGCTCACTAAACTGTGGATTTAAAGCAAGAAGCGTTTCTTTCGTGAAACAACTCTCCAGTTTAGTTTTTTGTGTCCTCGGGCAGGACTCCAGTTCAACTCAATGGGTGCCCTTGGCCATGCTGGAAGATAGGCACCCACACTTACTGTAATTCATAGCAATTCACCCGTATCTACTGTAATTCAATTAATTTGAATACAGCAACCAATTTGTTTCAATGGCGGGTCTGGAAGGCAGACCCTTAGATGGCAGCATGTACATCACAAGTTCACTTCAGTGCAATCAGTCCTGTGTGCCTCCTTCCAGGTTTATTTCCAAGAAATTCTTTTAGCAAGCAACTTTCCAACCCAAAACTCCCACCTAGCTCAGGACACATTTCAATAACACAGCACCACTGCAGTGACTGGCAAAGCTCCCCAGTACAGACCAACCCCACCACCCCAGTGGAGGGGCATCTCCCTCCTCTCCACCAGCAGGCAGGGGTGTCATGGTTACCACCCCCCAACCTGAAGCTGCAAAGCAAACACTGCACCCCCAGCCTGGCAGGTTTAAGGCACCTAAAAGCAGGCAGGTTTTGTTACTCAGAAGCCGCTGAATGAGTTTGTATTTCTGTATTTCCCAGAGGGAAGTGGCAGCAACCACAGCTGAGTGTTACCTGAAAGAATTTCAAAATGCATTCTGGACAGTAAAATATTTAATTTAAAACTGTTTTGTCAACAAAATTTCTGGAATCGTTCCATCAGGGTATGAAGTTTCTAACCTCAGTTGACTATTTTGGAGCCAGCATCTGGTTTAAGCTGGTTGTCTGGAACCTCCTCACAGTTTGAGGGAGGGGGAAAAGCCTCCCCCAGGGGCAAGGCCATCCCCGGGAGCTCTGCCTCTGCGGCACCCACACTTCTGCTTTGTGATCCCCAGGAGCTCTGTGGCACCCACGCTTCTGCTCTGTGACTGTGGAGGGACCTTATGGCAGTAAAACTTTACAGCCCCTCCAGTTAATCTGGCCCAGGCAATTGTCCAATCAACCAACAATTAAATGAAAAATGAAGTCCCATTTTTATTAAAAAACTATCCATGCCACATGGAAATTACTCAACCCGTAAAGAACTTACAGAACTACACGTAGAGTGTTCACAACTACCATGAGCCCTGGTCATCCTGGCAGTTGCTTACATAGCAAAGTGATATCTTTATTTTTCATACAGTGCAATAAATCAATATATGCTGGTAGATGACACTGTAGAGCATGTCTTAAATCAAGAGAGACACCAAGGAATAGCTGAAAACCGTTCAGCCGAAGAACTGCAAGGAACCGCTACTAAACACTCCCACATACCAAACTGCACTGCAGCGTAAAAGGAAAGGAATAAAAACACATTTCCGTGCCTTTGAAAGGCTCAACAGTTTCTACCACTGTAACACACTTGACTATCAGCATACCTACCTGCACAGCAGTGACTTTTACTAATTTGGTGTGTGTCACAGATCAAACCTTCTCCCACTTCTCTGCCATCAGACACAGAATCACAGAATCACAGAATCACAGAATTGTAGGGGTTGGAAGGGACCTCGAGAGATCATCGGGTCCAACCCCCCTGCCAAAGCAGGCTCCCTAGCTCATATTGCTCAGATAGGCGTCCAGGCGGGTCTTGAATATCTCCAGTGAAGGAGACTCCACCACCCCCCTGGGCAGCCTATTCCAGTGCTCAGTCACCCTCACTGTGAAAAAGTTCTTCCGCATGTTGGTGCGGAACTTCCTATGCTCCAACTTGCAGCCATTGCCCCTTGTCCTATCCCCACAGACCACTGAAAAGGGGCTGGCTGATTCCCCCTGCATCCCCTGCTTCAGATAATTATAAACTTTGATTAGGTCCCCCCTTAGTCTTCTCTTCTCAAGGCTGAACAGTCCCAGCTTACTCAGCCTTTCCTCATAGGGGAGATGCTCTAGGCCCTTAATCATCTTCGTAGCCCTTCTTTGGACTCTTTCCAGGAGATCCCTGTCCTTTTTATACCAAGGAGCCCAGAACTGGACACAATACTCCAGGCGGGGCCTGACCAGGGCAGAGTAGAGAGGGAGGATCACCTCCTTTGACCTGCTGGCTACACTCCTCCTGATGCATCCCAGGATCCCATTGGCTCTCTTGGCCACCGAGGCACACTGCTGGCTCATGGCCAACCTGTCATCTACCAGGACCCCCAGGTCCTTCTCCACTGAGCTCTTCTCCAGCAGGTCATCCCCCAGCCTGTACTGATACAAACAGTTGTTCCTTCCCAGGTGCAAGACTTTACACTTGCTTTTGTTGAACTTCATCTGGTTTCTCCCTGCCCAGCTCTCCAGCCTGTCCAGGTCTCTCTGGATGGCAGCGCAGTGCTCCTGCGTGTCAGCCACTCCTCCCAGCTTTGTATCATCGGCGTACTTGCTGAGGGTGGATGTTATTCCCTCATCAAGATCGTCAATGAAGATATTAAACAGGACTGGACCCAACACTGAGCCCTGGGGAACACTGCTGGTAACAGGCCTCCAGTCAGATTCTACTCCACGAATCACAACCCTCTGGGTTCGGTCCGACAGCCAATTCTCAACCCACCTCACTGTCCACTCATCTATCCCATGCTTTCTCAGCTTTGCCATCAGGATGTCATGGGAGACAGTATCAAAGGCCTTGCTGAAGTCAAGGTAGATGACATCCACTGCTCTCCCTCCATCTACCCAGCCTGTCATGAGATCGTAGAAGGCTATGAGGTTGGTCGAGCACGATTTCCCCTTAGTGAATCCATGCTGACTACTCCTCATGACCTTCTTCTCTTCCAATTGCTTGGAGATGGCATCCAGAACAAGCTGTTCCATTACCTTTCCAGGGGCAGAGGTGAGGCTGACTGGCCTATAGTTACTAGGTTCCTCCTTCTTGCCCTTTTTAAAGACTGGAGTGACATTGGCTATCCTCCAGTCTTCAGGCACTTCTCCTGTCCTCCAAGACCTGTTGAAGATGATAGAGAGCGGCTCAGCAATCACCTCCGCCAGCTCCCTCAGCACACGTGGATGTAACCCATCTGGGCCCATGGATTTGTGTGCATTAATCCCTTTGAGCCGCTCCTGGACCTCCCCTACTTGAACCAGAGGGAAATTCTTCATTTCCCAATCAGTCCTACTCTCATCCAGTGTCTGTGGGTCCCGGGGGGCCTTTGAAGTGAAGACACCAGCTCCAGCACTTCAGCATTTTATGGCGCCGCACAGTGCCCACATGAAATGAGACTACCTTGGATTAACACTCAGTTGAAAACATAAAGACCCAAGTTTTGCAGCCGAAAATCCTCGTTTTCAACTCTCTTGCTATAAATATTAGCACTCCTGAGCTGAGAAGAAATTTCCTCTCCTTAATGTTCAAGGGTGAAGACTCACAGTAGAAACATGAGTAATGGGTCGCTCACCATTTCCCAGCTACGGAATCAAAACCATTAGCGGTTCCAACAGGCTCGAATGTTTTGCTCTGCTAAGTCTGCATCAGCTTTTCCAGCAGACTGAGGAGTTAGAGGCTACGGTACACGATAAAATCAACCCGGCAATGGCATTTACAGAGCAAATTACTGCACATATTTTGATTTTCAAAAATTCAGATATAAACAATCATTATTAAGTCTGCTGAATACTTCTTACTAGTAAAATCTGGCATACACATAGCAATTTTCATTTTATGATCTTGTGCAAAAACTTAAGAACAGCCTTTACAGCTTAAATCAAGTTTTATTCTTAATCTTATTCTCCAGAAATTGTGGTTTTAATGAAGAAAAAAATTGTTTGAAAGTCCAGAAAAGTGTGAACAGAATTAAACAATTACAAGCATACAAAACAACTCTCCATAACAAAATGTTTGTGGAAAAGCCTGACCGACATGGAAGAACACATCTCAACAACAGAATATATTTTCCTGATACAGTTTAAATACAATCTGTGAATATTTTTACGTACATAATCCTCTCAGTCCACACAATTATCAAAGCTACTAAGTCAAGGCAGAGCCAGTTTTATGTCATAGCTTCAATAACACTTATTTATGTTGTTGTCCTTCACATGTTTCTCCTCCAGAATTAATCTCATCTGTCCTTTTTGAGACTTCTTTTCTCCTTACGATTTCTGAACTTTGCAAGCACTCCTGAGTTCCCCTGAACTCTTTAGGACTTGATTCTCAATCCCCAACACTGTTTCTTTCCAGTGATTTTAGTGAGAGAATTGGAGTAATTGCTTTCCACAGAAATTCAGATTTCTAAGTCGCTGTTTCAGGATCTCTGAAAACTCAGGCATCCAGCAAATGTACCAGACTGATCAAGTTAATGTCAATGTATTTATTACTAATATTTAAATAATATTTCAAGCAGTAACTGCTTACTTTCATTTGGTAAAGAGTCATTTTGTTTACAGCACTAAACCAGTCAGATTTTTGACAGACCTATTTGAATGTCTTGTATTATAATTGCTGGGAGAATTATTATTTAATTCATTTCCCCACATTTCTCAGCTGCATTGTGTAAAACAACACTGATTCTTCTTGAAAGATTTTAAAATTCATCAAGTGAGTAATCTCACTATCCCTTTTGTGAGAATAATTTAAAGGTTGGGATTGGAAAATTTAGTTTAATTTCACTTACAAGCTTCCCACTGAATATTTGCTATTATAGAGTAGGGGGATGCTTTTGAGGTCATCTTCAGAAAAGAGCCTGTAATTCCTCCTTTTCACTTGGCTCTTACAAGCCCATGAGCTCTAATCATAAAAATCTAAGGCTTCTAGGTGCTTAGGAAACTGGATCTGGCTAGATCATGCAGGATGCAACTTTGTTGAAGACACTGTGGTAGATTAAATAGTATTTTTGATTGGGTTTTTTTCTCATAAATACCTATTTCAGACTACACATATGCAAGAGTATTTTCCCTCACTGATATTTATAATGTGAGTTCTTGTCTTGTACCAATCTAGAGGTACGTGGCTGTATTCAAAAGTGTATATATATTCAAAGGTATATCCATTTAAAGGGTAGCTGCTGCTTCTGTCTCATTTACATTTTATTTCTAGGTTCCTCACATTACAGCTCATGGCATACTGCTGCTAGATACTGCCCTCGGTGCAAAATTCTTAATCGTCTCTACGTTTTAAAGCTCATCTCCTCCACACCTGGCCTTCAGAGATAAGCTACTAATCTCAGTTCTAAATGCATTCTTTACCTTATTAAAAATATTGAGAGTATCTTAAGTATACGACTGTCCTTTGAAATAGCACAGTAGTCCTTTATTTGGCAATGAATGTCTAGTCAGGAGATAAACTGTTTGGCTCTAAATCGACAAACCTGAGTGTCTCCTAGTGCTAATTACAAATAATTTAATCATAGAATCACACAATACCAAGTTGGACCTCAAGGACCATCTGGTCCAACCTTTCTTAGCAAAAGCACTGTCTAGACTAAAGCACCTTCTAGACAAGATGAACCTGTCCAGCTGAATTTTTAAAGGGTTCAATGTTGGGGAGTCCACCGCTCCACTGGGGCAACTGTTCCAGTGGATCATTGTTCTCATTGTTAAAATTCTTCCACTTGTGACCAATAGGAATCTCCCCAGGAGTAACTTGCACCCATTATTCCTCCTCTTTTCCATGTGACTCCTTGTAAAACAGGAGTGTCCATCTCCTTTGTAGACACCCTTTAAGTACTGGAAGACCATAATTCACTATTACCATGGGTCGTTTCAACAATAAAACTGAGAAAAACAATTAAAACAACATGCTGTCTTTTAAAAGGTTATGAATTGTGTGAATAGATGACATTAGCACTTCTTCATCAAAATAAGAGATTTTCAATATGTAATTATTACCAGACATGAAATTTCTAAATCATCTTCTGCGAATAATGTTTTTTCTGTGCTGTTTGTTTACTTAAGCCGTCTGTAATTTTTCTCCCCTCTAAAGGTGAAACTTCTCCCTAACTTCAGCTTAAATCAGGCATCTTAACCAACCTGGCATGTAAATTCTTTAGACAGGAAATAAAAGACACATCAGGGATTATACACCCTCCACATCAGTCAATCTGTTTTAGAAAAGGGTTAGCTATTCTCTGTAAAAGTCTGTTTCATCTGTTGTAATCAAAATTAGGTGAGACAAATCTGGCCTTAATCGATTGAAAGTCTGACAAAGTCATTTGCATTACGTAACTGACTATTGGCAATACAACTTCAAACTATCGGCTAATATTCCATCTCAGAAGCAGCACATTTGCCTTTGGAGAACATTCACATTCAAGCATAGATGTACATAGCATAAGAATATAAAATAGTCACAGATGTAATTAATTCAACATTTGCTTTGAATGTTAATAAACAATTTTCGTTCCACTTTTTAAGTAATGCAAAATAAGCAAATACATCAATCACATGCTGGATTTGCTGAGCTGAACTATAAAGATCACATTTTATCATTTTTAAGTGCAGCTAGCAAGCTCTGTACAAGTTTAAAGAACTTATTTTCCAAGTTTATATTGATTGCATTGATGCAGAGTGGAGGTAAATTACATGAGCAGTGGAGCTCAGTTATACAGTAATCCAATACACCTACATGATAATTGCTGCTGAGCACCCACCTAAAGCAGCAGCCTCAGCAAGACCAATGAGCTGCCTGCCGATACTGCTGAGGTTTAGGGGACACATCCTGCATTTTAAGTCACAGCACCTCCGTGACTTCCAGAAACGTTTTGTACTGTATTCTGCAAAATCCCTCATGGACTGCACTCACTCACCCTGCAAATTATTTTAATACAGTAACAGGTTTACTTGCAACTTCAAAACACTTCTCTAATTATTATTTTATGGCCTGAGTTAAAAAAAAAAAAAGTAAAAAATCAGTTAACCATTATAAGTTTTCCTTAGATCATTTAAAAATATTTTCTTGTAAATGAGACCATATGATTGCTTCCCTTCCAAGGACATTTGAAAGAGCTGCTAAAAGAAATGAATAGTGCTGAATTTGAGAACAGGCAAGAATGAAAATACAAAAGGTACATTAAAAACTAAGAGTAAGAAAACAGAATAAAGGCAAATATTTATGTAACATGGCTACATAACTTGATAGCTTGAAGATCTGAAGCATTCTTCAGAACATCTAGACCGTTGCCCCATAAAGAACAAGGAATTCTGTTGCCCCCAGATAACTTCCAGCTATCCTAATATAAAATGGAGTCAAATGCTAAAACTCCACAGAAACTATCTGACACCAAAAAAACAAAGAAAAAGCTGTTTGTCAACAGCAGCCAAGGCTCATCCAGCATCAAGGAACCGATCAGGAAAATATGAATACCCAGCCCACAACACGGCACTTTTGATGCTAATTATTCCCACAAACACATCATGGGCTTCCAAATGTCCTAAACTGAAGTTCAGCTTTATCTAAATCAGCCAGCAATATACAAAACAGGAATCTAGGAGAGAAAATTTTCCAAATTTTCTTCAGAGGACTGTTCCATTTGTCCACTTTCTGAGGCCAATTCCAGCTGTTGCAAAGGAATGCAATGAAAAAAACCATCAGAGAAATCTGATGCTGAAGACCATGTGTCCTTTAGGATACAAAGCCTACTGGACTTCCAAAACAAATATCTCCCTTCTCTCAAAACCAATAAAATATTCATTTAGCTTATCTTCTACAGATATCTCAAAATGTCATTGCTTGAACCTTAGGGGTAAGTATTTCAGGAGACTGTTTCAAACAAAACCTAAATTGACCTGCTTGATGATGACTGGGCTTGACAGACCAGATGAGAGGAAAATTAGGCAGCGAGAGATGTTAACACAATACGTAGCAAAAGCATTCTGGTCTCACATTGTCACTGCAGCTTTTCATGTTGACACAATAACTGCTAGGCACTAGGGGTTTTTCACAGAAACACTATCATTGGTTTTCCTTTCTTTCCACCATAATATTCTAAACTAATTAGGAGAATTAGTTATGTAAAAATAGACTAGCTGGTGTGCTTCTGCCAATCCATTCCATTCAGGCCACTGGGCACTGTATAAACAAAATCCAGCTCAACCTTTAAACTAAATCAGATGGCTGATACAGGGCTGATTTCATTTTTTTTTTTTTTTTTTTTTTTTTTTAACTTAGAGGGACACTCTGGTACCCGAAAAAGTGTTACAATAGCTGGTATCTTCCTCAAATCCCATATGATTGCAGGAGCAAGACACAGCAGGGACATGATCTGCATAGCAACATCATTAATTCACATTTTTAGGGAATGCAAGAAGGAGGATCTAGAGAAATGTGATTCTGCAACTGCAAGCCAGTCAACCTACCCTCAAGCTCCTAGAAAGATGGAGCAAGCCATCCTCAATGCCATGTGGATCACAAGTTGCTTGGGAACAGCCAAGATGAATTTAAGAAGGGCAGATCCTGCCTCGTCACCCTCATTGCCTTCTAGAGATGCATGTTATGCTCAACAGACAAAGGAAGAACAGCAGATACCGTTTAAGTGGGACTTCACCAAGGCTATCAACAGCATCTCATGACTCCCGTTAGCCAAGCTGGTGAAACACAGGTTGAAAACGCGAGCACGGGTGGAAAACTGGTTGATCGGTCAGGCTGAAAGGGTGGTGATCAGCAGGACAAAATCAGATTGGCAGCCAGTTACTAGACATGTTCCTTGGGAATCGATGTTCATCAACATATTTATTAGAACTCTTGATGGTAGGATGGAGCACGCTCTCAGCAAGACTGCAGGTCCCCCAGACCATGGGGAAAGGACTCATCAACTGGCTCACAGAGCAGCTCTTCAGTGGTATTGCAGCTGACAGAGAAACAGGGTGGCAAGCACCTTATGAAGCACAGATCCTGCAACCCAGGCTCCAAGCACCCGTACATCAAAGCGAGCTGGGTGCAGCTGGCTGGAAAGCAGCGCTGCGGAAAAGAAGCTGGGAATCCTGCAATGAGCTGCACAGCCCAGGCAGCAGCAGGCACTTCCAGCAAAGGAGGCAAATGGCACACGGGGCGGCTGTGTCAGTAAATCCAAGATCAGGCTGGTTTTACAGAGTGCTGCTTTCCACATTTCTTTCGTGAGTTTGTAAATCATATTCCTTACACGACCCAAATGTAATCCTTATGGGTTAACTCTACAACTGGTAGTAGTTTCCAGCTAATGACTTTCTCCTCAGCTCTCAGAGTCATGTCTTCCCTACATTTAATTTTTTTTTTCATGGATTTTTATTTAAAAAATAAGTTTAAAAGGTAGGAAAAGAAAATGGATACAGTGGAGTCTGATAGATACATTTTTTGTCTGGGTTTTGGGTTTGGTTTTCTTTGCTTTGAAGGAACACTTTTATGCTAAAGAATCATAACACATAACCCCTGTTCATACTATATTAGTTCAAAAGAATAAAAGCCAAAAATAATTGGCATCAGCGAGGATTTCAGATTTAAAGAGTGAGCACAATACATTCCTTGTGTTATTCCTCTGTACTGTACTAGGCACTCTGTAATATTCCATCATTACAAAATGTGCTTGTGAAAGAATATAAAAATAGGCAAACAAAATAAAGACCAAAACACTCAAGCTCAGAACACACAGTGCACAAAGTACATTCCCATTGTATTTACCCAGTCATTAGCTATCTGTTTGCATTGTATATGGGGAAGTGCAAAGTAAACTAGAAAGCCTGCTTGCGTAGTCACTGACATCAGTACTGTAGGGTTATTAGATGCTGGACAACCTTTTGCAAAAAGCTTCTATGGTTTGAAATCTTTCTAAAATAACAGATACAGATTTGCTGTGAGAACTGAGATGGTTCTAAGCCCTTGTTGCCCTGCTTTCCCTAATTAACACTCTTTGCCATGGAGGGCACAGTCCCAGGCACTGCATGACAGAGGCAGCAAACGTTCATGCCTTTTGCTAACAAAACACCCTCGAATTTCAATGTACGATAATTTAAAGCCCATAATCACAGAGTACAAGATGATGTATTTCTCTGTTAATAAAGAGCAATTATTTGCCTCCCATGTCCATCCCCGAGGCACACAGAAATGGGAGGAAGAGTGGCTGTGGCTGTGAAAATATCCCAAAAATCTGTTAATGATCTTCTAGAGAGCTGCAGCTCATGTTGCCAAGTGCGGGTGAGAAAGAAGGGAAAACAGTTCAATGGGTGATTTACTTTTTCAGGAGCCTGAAGAAACAGAAGCATGAACACATCCTTTTCAGCCCCAGAGAAACTATATAGGAATCGAATGATCATTAGCATTGAACACAACTCTCTAGCAGAACGGCTGCCATAAACCTGTGTTTCCTGCAAGCATGACAGTAAGAGAAAACTATGAAGGCAGCATGCTTGCACACATCTTCCAAAAATTAGCTTTTTCTATCATTTCTTGTTATCTCAAAAAACGTTTTGTCAGAACGTACAGGGGAAAAGACAATTACCTGTATAAGAAACTTAATGCAACTACCGATGTGATTTTCCAGAATCATAGAATCATAGAACGGTTGGGGTTGGAAGGGACCTCAAAGACCATCTAGTTCCAACCCCCTGCCATGAGCAGGGACACCGTCGCTAGACCAGATTGCCCAAAGCCTCATCCAACCTGGCCTTAAACGCCTCCAGAGATGGGGCTTCCACAACCTCTCTGGGCAACCTGTGCCAGTGCCTCACTACCCTCACAGTAAAGAATTTCTTCCATAACATCTAACCTAAACCTACCCTCTTTCATCTTGAAGCCATTGACCCTTGTCTTATCGCTACACTCCCTGGTGAACAGTCCCTCTCACACTTTCCTGTAGGAAGTCTATGTATATGAGCAGTTCAGCATCATGCACATGACTTAATCAGTTGAAATCTTTGGGAAGAGCAAAACCTTCCCAAAAAATCAAGGAATCCTTACACAGCTAAAAAATATTAAGAAGAGTTCTTCCATTTTGGAGGCAGATCAAAATGATATTTATTTCACTGTTAATTTTCAAATCTTGAAAATTGCCAGTAAAATCTGCAGCCATGTTTCTCCATTCTTTTTCCTTCCGATTCATGTATCCTGAGGTTCCAAGAAGCGCAGACATCACCACTTCTCTCAGAGAAGAAAAAAAGGCATGTTGCAATAGGATTGCTTTAAATCACTTCAGCCGTAAAGCCAAAAACGAATAGGAATTTGAAAACTCTTTGTATCTGCCATCTTCCTCAACTGCTTTGTGGTTTTAATATACTTACTGCTAATAAATTATGGCAAAATTAAAAGCGAACACGGGTTAGATTATTTTGCAACTGAGTGGGGAAAGCAGTGATGAACGTGTAAGGCTGTGAAGCAGTGGGGCTGCCTGGAACACAGCCAGGGATTTGCCTTTATGCCTTTGCATGCATTGTCAGTTACACGAAATAAAGCTACTGCACGATGCAGCTATTTCTAAGGAAGCTGTTAAGCCTCCAGCATTTGAAGCGGATGTAAATGCCAGTTCTTAAAGAAAACCAAGGGGTTTCCTACAAGCCCTCAACAGATATCAAAGGGGAGGAGGGAGAAGATACCGCCTTTTCGGGTTTTGTTCAAAAGGATGCCACTATGCTCTATTCGAGTACACACATTGGTAAGCTTCATTTGTGGTGTGACTCCATTCGACCCAATAGATTTGTACCAGAGGAGATTTCAGCTCTGTCAGAAGCAGTGTTTGGGGTGTTTTGATACTTTGAGCAATCTTTTTCTGTTGTGTTGTTTGCAGCTGTTCAAGTTGTGCTTTCCCTCTCAGGAGGCAGATGCTTTATTACACATGCACCAAATAAACACACAGCCATCTGAAGAGGCTTGCCCCTCTTTGCTTGTGATGAAGGGCAAAGTAAAAAGGAAATGTATGCGTGTTTCGCTCAGTCAACACAACTGAGTAACTTGCCACCGACAAAACGGTCTGTGTATCCAGTAAGCCACGAAACAACAGTGTTTTCTAATGTCATTTCATGCTTTTGGAGCTTTTTTGTCTTTCTTCCCAATGGCTTCAGGGCAGCATTTTAAGTGTGTACGTTCACTGTGATCCTGGCTGCAGTATTAGCGGTGTCACATTCAGTCAAGAACAGAAGCAGCCTATACATTGGCCCTGGCATATTTCATAATTTCCTCCAGCCCCGTTATGAAACACAGTGATCACTGACACTATTTATATGCCTCTCAGTGCTCCTCGACCTGAACTACTGAAGAAACAGGACTGGATTAAGTGTCCCATTACGCAAGGCCCGATAACCAGCACTCATACCTCTGAGGTTTTAAAGTGTCAGGCGGCTCGTAAGGCCGCGAGCGCTGAGCTCCCGCCTGAGGCTGGCACAATACCCACCAGCGCACAAATAGAGGACTGTGATCTCACCCTCGCAGTCAACATTTAACATTGCAAAAGGCTTTTCCAGTCTGATAAAAATGACCCTCTTCTGCGGGTGTAAGTGATCTCTGTCGTATTTTTAGCACAACTCCTGGCTAATGACTGGGAGCAGAACTAAAAGTGCGCAGAACCACGTCCCACAGTAAAACACTGGTACGTATGCAAACCATCAACCTTTTAGTTTTATTTTTTTCTCCTCCAGAAAAATATTTTAGGTGTCAGTAAGGAGGGCTTCTTTTTAATAGTATAAATTATGCCTGTATTTTACACTTCAAGGGCTGATTAAAGAAAACCTATCCACATATTTATGATATAAACTGTGTAGCCTGTAAACGTCAATAACTAACAGAAATTCCATTTTATTTAACAATGCAAAACCTTTTTTTTTTAAATATTCTGAATTTTTATTTAACTACCAGGATGCAGTGAAGATTACTGAAGAGATTTTCTTCTGTAATACATGTTCGTATGCTTAAAAATACATTTTATTCAGATTATGTCTCAGCTACAAACCCTAGAACACAAGTTTCAATAGCAGATTTTTCTTTCTTCTTTAATTCAAATAGTAGCATGTACCACTACAACTCAGACCCAAAATTCACTTTTGCAGTATGAAGTCACTTGGCTGTAAAAGTTTCAACAGTTTTCACAGGACAATTCTAGTATATATCACTATAATTCTGTATTCCAGCTAATTTTATTAACTTTTAAAAGCTAATTTTATTATGCTATCTAGAATGTATTTAGCTGTGAAGTTCAGAAGAAGCAATCATCTCACTGTGAGATTGGAGCAGAGCCTCAATTATTTCTGCTTATTTTTATTAGACTATTTGTACAATTTAAATACATATATATATGTATATATAAAATGCAGAATATATGATCAGTTTAACAGGAAAAAAAATATTTTACCTTAGTGGATATTCCACAAATGCTATGTGCATGGTGGAGGTTATCATGTCTGCATCTTTTAACTAAATCAATTCCTGAAAAAGCCATGTTTGTAACCATAGGAGGCCAAAAAATATGTACTCACATAATCACAGAAATCAGATAACTTTTTTAAAATTTGTACATCCCTGGCACATGAAAAATCTGAATTTAGTATGGAAAGATGCCTGAAACATAGCTCGCAACAATTCCTGGCTATCCTTTTTTGCAAGCCACCTGACCTATTAATAAAGCTTTCCCTGGGGCAAGTTCAGCCCATAGACGAGGAAATATATCAGAGAGAAGGAAATGAAAAGTAGTTTTTATTCCAAATGTTAACTTTTTTTCTTATTTCAAAATAAATCCTTGATATATTAGCATAATAGATTTCTGTACCTACTAGCATAATACATGTGCAAGCCAGGTATCAATCCCTGTCCCTGGGAAGCCAGATTTAACCATTTAATTTATAAACCATGAAACACACTGTTAACCAGGAAAGTGCTGCTGCTCTAAGAAGAAATTAGATACACCTAAAACCATAATCCATATTAGGAGAGCCTTTTAAACACCACAATTTCTTATTTTCTTATTTTTAAAGAACTCTAAATTTAAAAGATGTTCTTAAACTAGTAAACAAATGGGCATATATGCTCACAAAATTGAACTCTTTTCAGCCACACAGTTATGAGTGCAAAGCATAAAAACCTGCTCTCAAAAAGTACCTTGTTAAAGATTTGTTACCCTAAAAACGCTTCTTTGTAGAGTTTTGAAATGTTGCCTCTCATGAAGTTAAGCAATGGCTTGTTGATCGCAGCAGTTCAATCACCCTTGAACTGGAAAACTTCAATACAGACAAATTAATGTCAGTTACTAGTGTCACTGTCATAAAGTCATGATGTTTCTTTCCTTTTTTTCTGTACTTTCCTATAAAAAAATTGCATCACTGTGATTATATTCATTTTATCTTACTTCTTAAGCAGATGGTTTATGGAATATCAGCTTTAAAAGAACTAGGACATACGTAGATTATCTTTTTTCAAATACCCAATAATCACTCTGTTTTTCATGAATGAAAAGTTCTAAGAGAAATAAGCTAGCAGGGATATTTCAGTAAGCTTCAGGACAGATGTGGATTTCTTTTAAGTATACTTAGGTAACCAAATACAAACTTCATATACCATATAAAGACCCTTTTAAAAAGAAAGCTATACAGGACAAGGACTGTAAAAAGGGAAACTGCACAGACTCACAGATGGCTTTTAAGATCGAAGGTTAAAAAAAAATAAATTTACTTTTTCTGATTGTCCATGACACACCCACTGTAACTGTGGCCTGTTTATTTCAGAGGGTTGTATGGATTGCATTGCCTTTCATAACTTACAGCAAGGTGAGACACACTTCTTAAGGTTAACTTAAATTTTTGACAGACTAATGGATAACGAGGATTCCTTCTTTACTGCTGCTTCTACCTTCTGATGAGGCATGGCTGCACCTTTGAACTCAATCAATGCACTGAGGAAACTTGAGTCCTCTCAAAAAAATGCACAACTTTTTGACTAATATAGGTTAAACTAAATGTGTCCAAGTTACGAGTTCACTTGCTGGCTGCTGCACTTATCTCTCCTCAGATAAAACATGCATACTATTTATGTGTAATATAAAGTAAAAAGCCATATATGATCCCGATATAATATTGCTGCAATCTATAAAACAAAACAGAAAATGTGAGACATTTCCTTTCTAGAAGACCTGGTGACATTACTTTTTAAAATATTATATTAATAATTATTCATAAAACTGTCATATTAGAGTACGTTCTTGGCATTTTCTTTGCTCAAAGACATTGCACTTTTCAGGGGTTTACGTACTGCAAGGTTATTCATTGATGCACAGTAAAACTGAAGCTGTTGGTTGAATGAAAGACGGTACAAAAGGGCAAAGGACTGTCATTTTTACTGTAATGAACTCAAGCTTTCCAATCCTACACATGTGCAACCAGTTAAAGAAATAAAATTAACACGTGACACTTAGGGCCAACAATCCTCTCCACACACTGACTTGTAAAAGAAGTGGAATACTTAAAAAAAGGTATTCAGAATGAAATCTTAATTCCACTGACTTCATTGCTCAGACCTACGTTTTCCCCCTGGGTGACTTAGAGCCAAGTCGATAGCACCAGAGATGCATGGAGGGGAAGAGGGTACTGCATCAAGATACTGGTTCTGAAATCTCAGCAGCTGCATTTCCTACCACCTACCTTCCCAAGAGTTAGGTTGGGTTTTTTTAATATTCCCTCGAGTGGAAAGCCACATTTTACCTATATTCCTTCCTAATCTACATTATCCCAAATGTAGGGCAGCAGTTTCTTTAAAACGTACAGAAGAGATGGTACTTTTTCACCACATGATAGGAGAGAGCGAAACACTTCTGCACCCCAACTTCTGCCTTCCATCCAAGAAGATACTTGGAGTCCTCAGACGTCAGTTACTGCACTGCTAGGCATCTGTGCATGCTCGGTGCTTCAGCAAAACGCAGCTGGGTGATCAGAACTCCACTTGCCATAACACAGACAGAAAGCACTTATCCAGTGATGACAAGGACCAAAATATAATTTCCAAGCCAATGTATATTAGAAACAATTCCAGCTACGCAGATCAACTTTTCCAGAGTCAGAAACTTCCATATATAGATTAATAAAAGATGGGTTTGGCTCTGTGTAGAGAAACTCCTTCAGTTTTGAAGAGTGTTTTAGAAAATGACCGCTTCAGTGTTTGGTACAGTGGAAGCAGACCTTCCTTCCTGACTCAGTCACGTCTAGCATTAAATCCTCATTGATTTTTCCTCCTTGCAAGACAACTGACAGAGTGATTTGCGCTATGTGTGCCTATAATTTCGTTTCCTGCTTAGATGCTCACTGTTAGCGTGACAAACATTTCCAGTGGCATGCAGACAGATGCCAGTACTGCTATTGCTCGCTCGATAAAGCTGTGCTTTCAAAATCCCACTCTGACAGCAAACAGCACAACTACATCAAGAACCACAGGCACTGCCTACGTACAGCAAATAATTCTATCTACAACTAGGACATCAATTTACATTCGTTCTCTTATGCTGGTGTTACAGTATTGCAACAGACTCTTCTCTAGCACAGTCGCATACGGACGCAGGAGCAGAGGGCATGCAGGGCTCCCTCTCATCATTGTTATTCTTCTCATGGAACTCACTGAAATTTGCAATTTTCTTCTTCTTGGTATCTAATTCCAAGTTTACATCTGCTGCTCAGGAACTCTTAATCAGTTTTAATTGCTTTTGTAACTTCTTAATTGTAGCTTTTTAACTGCTATATCCCTACGTGACAGCAGTCACCATGTGCCCATCTACATTCAAAAGGATTATTGGATTTAAAAAAAAAAACCCAACAACTATGTCCAAGTTTCTTTCTCTGCGCCTATCCAAGCTATCACACAGAAACAGCACTTACAGGGAAACTCGTAGCTTACTCTACAATCATGCGTCCAGATTTGAGACTTTAAGCCAGGGTGACACTTGGGCACTGACAA
Source organism: Porphyrio hochstetteri (assembly GCA_020800305.1). Classification (NCBI taxonomy): domain Eukaryota; kingdom Metazoa; phylum Chordata; class Aves; order Gruiformes; family Rallidae; genus Porphyrio; species Porphyrio hochstetteri. The sequence continues at coordinate 89,430,532 of CM036907.1, forward strand.
GCTGTGCCTGTCCCCAGGGAAAGCCAGCAGTTCCCTTCTCACAACTGCAGCGGAAGCTGCTCGGACTAGTTTGTTTAGGCAGGAAAACTGCGGCCTCCATCTTCTCTTCTGTATTAAACATCTCAATGCAGCCAACAGCAACAGTATAAAATTCACGGCCCTCTGGAAGGGCACAGAAGCACAGAAGACTTCAAGGGCTTCTTTTTACATCCTTTCCTATGAATACATCCAGCCTGGAATGGAAGTAATCTGATCTTGTGTACATACGTAAAACATCAATTAAAAAAATACTGTTTTACAGGCCTTTTACATATTAATTAACCCAAACATGGAGGAAAAGGAAAAAGAAAAAAAACCAACGTTCCTCATCTATAGCATTTTAAAAACTTCAGTGAGCCATTGACAAGCAAGCATAGATTTTTTTTTTTTCTGGTTTGTACTATATTTTTCCCTCTATTCTGCACAGGTTTTTATATGCCGCGGACCACTCTTCTCCAGGCATGCTACTCTGAGTTATGTCTGTTGATCTAAACTGATGGCCTAGCCAGACTGTTATTAATTGCCATTATCAAAATATAAAAGACCAGGAAAAACCAAAACAATGTGCTTTCATGAATCAACCCTAAATGTTTAAGTAAATATGACAAGCTACTGAGTGTCTGCTCCAAAGAAGTAAACCTGATGTACAGCGCAACTAAAACACTCCTCATTATTCTTTACCCTGGCTTGCCAGGGTACCTTAGTAAGTATATGCTATACCTGTGGCTAATAAAGGATTCTAGCATCCCATTGAAGCATTCTGAGAAACGATGCCAAAGGTCAAGTGATTTCAACCATCCAATAAGTTTTTTATAGCACTGGGAATTGAAAGAAAGGTCATCACCACACTTTTATGGGGGACTCCTGGGCACGCCATCATAAATTGCTGTTCAAAGCTCCGCTTACTTGGAGTCCTAAAGTGACTCATAACTCATTCAGAAGAAAACATAATGCCAAACAAAATAAAGCAAGTCAAACAAGTATTGTTAGGTTTTTGAGCAGAAGAGAAGTTAAATATCTTTGAGTTACTAATTACTTTGCAGAATGTCCTTATTCCAGAGTCCTGCCACAGATCATCTTTACCAGACCAGAGTCGATGTTTCAAAGCACAATTAAAATGGATTTTTTAATGTTAATTTGAATTAAACAACAAGTTAGTGACTTGACGTTGTATAAATACAAAGACCTGCTCAGTAATAGCTTTAACATTTCCCCAAAATTGCTATAGGAAAGTTCATAAATTCGATGTCTTTCTAAATCATCATTAGTTATGTTTACATACCAGTTAAAAATGCTGATGTTACTGAACTCTAATATGGTGTTAGAGACAAAAGTGGAAAAATGTCACCACATCACAGACCAGAAAACACAGGATACACATTCCACAGAAGGATTTTTGCCACCCTCTCTATTTGGAGGCAAACCTTCTCATTTCTATCAGCTCCACAAACTGTCAGAAACGTAATGATAGAATCACAGCATAGTTCAAATCAATCAGTTTGAATTAAACTTGTATTTCTGAAACTACAGAAGAGTATCTCAGAGTAAGTATAAACACAAACTATTTCCTTCCCTAGGAGAACAACTTCTAACAGCAAGACATATGAACACACAAACAGGAGGGGAGTGCACAGCAGACAGAAAACTTTAATTCTGCCTCAGTGCCCATATTTTTGGTCTTTCTCAGAATTAGTGTATGGAAGGCCAAACACATTGTTCAGAGTTATAAATCACTATGAATGAACACAGATGCATCAGCAGGACAATGATGCTGGAGTTCAGCCTCAGGCATATGAAAATTTGCATGCCAAATTAAATATCAGAATGTGGAAAAAATGTCCTCAGTAAATACATTAAGAGCATACCTAACACTACACACTCAACTGATTAAGGTGAACCCAACACCGACCGGGTTCAGCAGCCAAAACTTTTGATTTCACCGAACCACGATGAACCATTTTGCAGAGCTTTACCACTTTCCACTGTCCTGGGATAAACTCCTTGTGCTTCTTCAAGAACTGGCAGAAGAAACAAAAAAGTACTGGGCTGCCCACTCACCTAGCCCACCGACACAGGAACACCAGTTCAGGCAGAAGGGGTTGGATGCATCCGGAAGAAATGCTGCCCCTTGCCTAACAGGCAGCACAGCTGGAAACAGACAGGAGAGGGCTCTTTTGCTTCAGTGCCAGAAGCATTTATTCACTATATTACTTGAAACTAATTCTATAGAAAGCATACAAGTTAACGCCAAACTTTTAAAACATTCTCAGCTGAATGAAGGCTTTCTAAAAAGTACCTCATCCTGCCAGGCGCTGCCTACCACAAATGTTTGTCTGGAGAAGCAGGCAGTCTCAAGCTGCCCACTGTCTTCAATCTTCCCCACTCCATCCACCACGAGCTGTTTGCTGGCACGTGCCCTAACCACCCTTCCCATCCATGATCCCCAAGCCCATAGCAGCAAAGCCGGTGTGTGCAGCTGCCCGTGTTTCAGATGAGATCTAGCTAGTATGGAGCTGTGTTTTGGCTTTTTACTGGAAATTTTCTTGATGATATAGAGATGTTTGCTATATAGAGACATTTTAGTCACTGCTGAGCAGTGCTTACAAAGGATCAAGGCCTTTTCTGCTTCTCACCTCATCCCATCAGCAAGGAGGCTGGGGGTGCAAAAGAACTTGGGAGGGGACACAGCCAGGACAGCTGACTCCAAATGATGAGAAGGATATCCCATACGATGTCATGCTCAGCATGTAAGGGGCTGGGGGATGAGGAAGGAGGGGGGGGCAGAAGTGTTCAGAGTGGTGGCATTTGTCTTCCCAAGTCACCATTAGGTGTGACGGAGCCCTGCTTTCCTGGGGATGGCTGAGCACCTGTGTGCCCATGGGAAGTGGGGAATAAATTCCTTGTCTTGCTTTGCTTGCATGCATGGCTTTTGCTTTACCTGTGAAACTGTCTTTAACTGCACGCACGAGTGTTCTCACTTTTACCCTTCCAATTCTCTCCCCCATCCCACCACGGGAGCAAGCAGGCAGCTGCATGGTGCTTAGCTGGGTCAATCATTTGCCATCAGAAGGATGTGCCACAAAGCAGCTGCCTGCAGGCAGGGCAGCCAGGGCACTGGCTGGTGGATCCTCTCACACAGGGAATGAGACTGTCCCCAAAACCAAGAGGACCCAGTACATGTGAGCAACCTTAGGGCTCAGACATCTCTGAGCCCGCATGTCCACGCCTGCATGGGCCTTTCCGTGAAGTGCTTCACAGAGGCTGAAGAGACTTCAAGCTGAGCTGCAGCTGAATAAGACATTTTGATTTTTGTTGCATCTAGAGATTGGACTAATTGGACATGGAAACACACTGGTTTTACAACTTTATAGAGTGCATTTTGGAGTGGATCTTATAAAAATCCAACACAATCTTTGAGAACTTTATTTTCCATCTTGAATGTTATTTTAGGATTTGGGGGTTGTTTGCTTATTTTAAGAAACGTATTTGGGAGTCTTACGCAGTACAGACAGATTACTGTGCTTCCCGTTTAATAGTTGGCTATATTCAATGCATTAAACCACTTTTCTCCCGTCAGCAAAGAACTTATTCCAACCTAGAGGAAGACAACACTCCCTTATAGCCTGACCTGGCATCACAGACCACTATCGTAATGATTTTTTCTGTTTGCATTTTAGAGAGATTTGTTCCCACATCCATCTAAAGTAAAAAAGCATGCACCAAGTGCCATGAGTAAAGCAGACCTTATGACATGGTAACACCAAGGAAAGCTTCTTACAAGTGCGTTCATCTTTTGCTGCAGTTCTTACAGTTGTGAAAGAAGACTTTGGTACAGAGCACAGGTATCAGAACATGAAACAAGATGAAAATTAAGATACTTCCACACACTGAGTCGAACTGTGTAGTAAGAGACTTTGGTGTAACATCCAGAGAAATTTGTGCTTCAAAGAGCTAATGTGGAGAAAATACAGGCAGTACCCTGAGAACATTCATTGCTTGATGGACTTTGGTTCCCTTTTGAAAGTGATAGAGGTTCAGAAAAGTGCTGCCTCTGCCAAACACAACCATTGAACCCCCACTGCTGGGCTGGCAAGCCCTGGGTGCTGTGTTGGCACTGTAGCCCAGAACCTCACAAGAGGTTAAGGGGGAGACAGTGGAGTACAAAGCCCAAAACTTGACCTTCTACATACAGAAGAAAAGAGAAAATCTCAACTGTTTATTGCTGTATCCAAGCTCTTTAGAAAGCCCTTGAAAATACAGAATAACTCTTCATTTGATAATCAGTATAAAAGATTCACATTAAATCCATAAGACATCTCTAACATGAAAGATACTTTTTTTATATTGGCTTTACTAAATTTTTCAGCATCACTGATGAATCTTACTTTTTTAACTTTTTCTTTGTATTATACAAACTTAATTTTTTATTGATGAATAGTACAGCTTTATTTCCTGTGACAAATACTGGTTTTCTAACATTTTGTCTATTATCTTTTCCACATTGCTTACCAAAATATGTTGAAGACCTTAAATACTATGCAAGACTTGAGATTTGCATAGCAAAAATAGCTTCTAGTTCATGCTGCATCACAATTTGGGAGTTTCCCAAACCGCCTAGATTCATATTTTATAAACACAAGGAACATTTACATGCACCTTTCACATCTTTGACTCAAGTCACTGAATGGCAACTTTTGCATTGATTTCCCTTATAGTCCCAACCCCTTACTTAGGAAATAACATTATTCTTTTTCCATTATTCTGGCTTATTTCTGTGTTTTGATTTTCTTTTCCTTCATATTACTACCCTCCTTCCATGGTATTATTATACACTTTATGCCCAACTTGAAATTACTTCCCTGTGTTTATTCCTGCTTCTCTTTGTCCTCTATACCAGCTTTTCCTAGATCATATTCCTAGTGACATAAACTGATGTTGTGATCTATAAAACCAGGATATTATAGCTTGTGATTCCTGCTAGTTGAGCTAAAAGAGTGAAAATGGCAAACAAAATTAAACAGGATAGCAAATGAAGGATGATATTGTGTCAATAATTCTTCTCTTCCAATTTTACTGCCTACTGTGACTCTGTCAAAGCATAAGTTAGGGAACATTAATCCAGCTTTAATAATTTTCTTATGCCAGATGAATGAGCATACTCCTGTACCTGCATCTTTTAGCGTGCCTTTTTCTTAGGTATCCGCGCTATGTTTAGCTCAGAGTTTAATCTTTGTTAAGCCAGCTCATTAAATGGTACTCAACAGTGAAAAAAGTCTGTGTCCTACAAAAAGTTGAGGCTGGCCCGTGCTCAATCACCTGTCCAATCAACTTGGGAAAACATGTTTGTGTCTTCCCTTATTATTTCTCCAACTGAATTAATATAATATTAATTCTATAATTAAGTAGTTCTAACAATTTGTACCTCAAGCTCCTCCAACTTCTTAAGATGTATGCATTCCATATCTCAACAGTAAGTTCAAAAGGTAATTTGCCATATTGGAAGAGTGAAATGACTTTACAAATAGACAAAAATGGCTCTAGAAGCACTGCTTTCAGTAAAGACAGACTTTAATATGGGTTTACAGTCTGTTCATTAAAAATGTATTTTAAGCGGCATCAGCACAAGGCTTGATGTCGTCCAGCACAGGGCCAAGATGATTAAGGGAGTGGAGCACCTTCCTTATGAGGAGAGGCTGAGGGAGCTGGGCCTCTTTAGCTTGGAGAAGAGGAGACTGAAGAGTGACCTTATTAATGTTTATAAACATGTAAAGGGTGAGAGTCAGGAGGATGGATCTAGGCTCTTCTCAGTGATGGCCAGTGGTAGGACAAGGGTAGTGGGTGCAAGCTGGAGCATAGGGAGTTCCATGTGAATATAAGTAGGAACTTTTTCACTATGAGGGTGCACTGGAACAGGCTGCCCAGAGAGGCTGTGGAGTCTCCTTCTCTGGAGACATTCAAAACCTGCCTGAATGCCTACCTGTGTGATTTAGTCTAGGTGATCCTGCTCTGGCAGGGGGTTGGACTAGATCTTTCGAGGTCCCTTCCAACTCCTAATGTTCTGTGATTCTGTGATTTAAAAATAAACCCCACAGACCACTACAGGTTATTAAGTGTTTCCTGTTACATCAAGTGCAGACACAGATGCAAAATTTGAAAGACAAACCTGGTCTTCACAGATATTTCAGAGTACAGCATTGCAGCCACGCCCTCAAAGCACCACAAAGGGCCATGGAGGACTGTCACAGCTTTGCTGGGAATAATGTCAGCTCAGGAGAAAAATGAAATAATAGGACTGTTTGGAAAAATCTCAACTTTCCAAATACTAAGAGGAGATAAACTCTTCTGAAAGTATTGTGTTGTAAATTGATTTTTTTTTTCATTAGGACTCTGTAAATTAATTAAGAGTTCCTGTCCAATATCAGACTTAGGGCTATTTTACTTTAAATCTCCATACTGCTGAAATCATTGATATTTTGTTGTTTTTCAAGGGGTTTTTTGTTGTTGTTTTGGCAAATGCATTCTATGGCAACCTGCTTTAGAATAAAATTGCTCTGAAACTCTTACATCCTTGAAAAGCATTCCTAGACATATCCACTTTTTCTTTTCCTGAAATGCTTCTCACAAAAATACCTCATAGAATAGTTTTTCCTAATGTCACACACTAGGAGGAAATTACACCACTTACTGGAGATTAGGGCTTATTTTGCAGCAGCAGGAGGAAATCTAAAACACCACCAGTCCAAACAGAGAAAGGTTATTATATCCAATTTTTAGATACAGAACTGAAAAAATAAGATCATGTAACTCAATTATCAAAAACAGGCTGTTTCAGTGAATTTGCTGGGACCTATCCCCTGATTAACGTCAATCCTTTCTAAGGCCGAAACTCCTGTGCAACTCAAACACACCGAGCCCTCTGGAAGGACTCTGAGGACTGAGCTCCAGTGACCTGCACATGTCTGTGTTAGCTGACCCAACATTCCCTGTTCCCCAGATGCTCACCAGATATAGCCACATGCTCAGGGACAAAGTAGTTACCTGGCAATAAGAAAAGAAGAATCTGCGCTATTAAGACAGGAAAAAAAGCACAATTAAACCAGAACTGCTCTGTTCTTGAAAGAACAAACAGTATGTTCTTTTTCACATGTGTTCAACCCTCTACAAAAAAAAAACTGTGCTGACTTGTAATTTTACAGATAGCCAGGATCTTTGCCAGGCTAGCCAACACCTTGATTTAGTCATGTGTATTTCTTAATTCTCATTTTTAATGACAACGTATGTTTTCATGGTGTGTGCTGCTATACTGCTATTGACATACACAAAGATCCAAGTTCCAAAATAAGACTTTAAATTCATTAAATGGAAACATTTAAATGTAGTAATTATTTTCAACTTTTCAGTAACTAAGCCATTATCTGTAGAGAATAGGTATAAAGACCTTCCTGTGCCATACATTTGCCGTATTTGCAAGATCAATGCCAGTTGGCACGTGCTAATTCCTTACATTTATTTCAGTCCTATCAGAAAATAGTAACTGCTGTATTATTGTAACCATCATAAAGCCTTCCAACATCTAGTCCCGTAGAAAGTGGGGACAATTTTAGTATTTTTAGGGGGTTCTTTTGTACATATGATGAACAAACTCTAAAAAATAAATCGGGAAATAAAAAAAATCAAGGCACTAGTCAGCTCACACATCCTAATCCTTTCACAACAGGCACGTATCTTTCAGAATAACCTATAAATTTCCCCAATGACCTTAATTCTATTCTCCTCGATTTCCAATTTCTAAATATATTCTCCTCCAAATTGCCTTCATTTCTCAGAAGAGTGGTATAGGTTTCATAAAAGGGTATAGATAGACAGACAAAAAAAGTACCTTAATAACAAGAACATTGCATATTGTACTGTGCAATTCAGTCTTGCAGTCAAGTAGTTGCTGCTTATTGGACCCAAATGTGCCAGAAATTAAGCAGAATAACTGCTAATGTTCAAAATATGTGCACATTTATCATACACAGAAGTTACAGAAAACCAGCGAACAGCAAGGACTGCATATTATATTAATGACTATAATGACTATTAAAAGTTCAACTTTAAAAATAAATGCTACCTGTTCCAGGCTTACATGGAATTTCTTTCAGAACTGTATGATTAGTAATTTTGAAATAATACGAGAAGATGATGGTAACAACTTCTTAAAGAAAAGAAGATCACCTCTGAGTCTGTTCCAGGTGAGCCTTCAAAGAACCACTCATTGTCAAAACCAAAACCTTTATTATCTATAGCACTCTTTCAAACCATGGTTGTTGGTTACTGCAGGCTTACAGCTTTATGTTTGGATTCCTTATCCTCTTTACATTGCAAGCTCAACAGGAGTGCTCCATTCAGAAGGAACTCCTATTTCTACGAAGACACCGATGCTCAAAAGCTCATCCAAGTAAAGGCAACCTAGAATAATAACCTCTTAGGTTGCCAGAAAAAAAGCAATGCATCACAGTTTAAATTGGAATGGTGATGACACAGTAGCAGTTACAAACACAGATCTGATAAAAGGGTTAACAGCTGTTGCAAGCATGAAAGACTTTGAAAATCAAGGAGTATTCCTTCACGCGACTGAGTTCATTTTCTCTTGTAGAACCATAGTCTCTTATCAAGTCTTACACTTCTTTCTGAAATTGTGTCACACAATCATCTTCATTCTGTTGACAGGACAAGAATGATATGGAGGAGATGGGATTTCAAGCTGCTGTTCTGCAAGGTAGCTTTTTACCACAGTGGCACTACTGAAAGACAGCTTAAACTGATGTTTCTGAAATGAGGTTAACTCACAGGTCTAGTGGGGGGTGCCCCTGCCCACGGCAGGGGGTCTGGAACTAGATGGTCTCTGAGGCCCCTTCCAACCCAAACCACTCTGTGATCCTATGATTTTATGAAACATTAGAAATTAAATTATTGCAAGATTAACAAAAGGGAAAGGTAGAATAATACAACATGCATTTGCATTACCCTGATATAAATTCCTAAAATCCTCCAACTCTCCAGCTACTGACACCTGCTCCCACAAGCACCTACTCACAGACCCACTCCAGCTGCTGAGACAGACATCCACCACAACTTGCATGCTACCACACAGAGACACAAACACGCACACTGCAGATTCCTGCAGTGACTGGGCTCTGACACTGTCTAGTAGCTAGCGCTCGATCTCCTTTGCTCTCTCAGCCACTGCCAGGCACACACCAATGGGTCTCAGTTGACCCCAGACCCTGTAGTCTCTCCAGTAGCTGGCTTGGACATCGTGGTTCTTCCAGTGGTCAACTTCTCCAGCTGTCTCAGAGATCCACACACATACACACATATACCTGGCTCCCTTAAGCTTACCCCTGGTACTCCAGCTTGATACTTGCCAGTGACAGATATCCCCCCGCCCCAGTCACCTATGGCCAGTCTGACACCTTGGGTACACTGGCCCCGATGACCCATGTTCTGAACTCCAGCAGCTGGCACTTAGAGCTCCATACACACACAGAGAATAGAAAGAATCTCACCTAGGAATACAGTTAGAGTGGAGTTCAATGAGAAGACAGGACATTTTGTGCTGATCAGGCACAGGGCACAGACAGTCCTACCAACCAGCCTGTTTATATGCAGCCAGTCCTTTTTGTCCCCTTATCTCTCAATTTTCCCACATCTACTCCCCCCCTAAGAACCTTGGTCCCTACATCTCTCCAACCTTTGGTGGTTCCTCCTCTAAACATCCCATATGTCTTGCATCATTCCAAAATGTTCCCCGAACACCAGCAGGCAGCAACCCTCTGCAGTCTGCAGAATGGTCCAGAGCATCTCTGACTTCTGATGGTGGGTGCTCCTGCCCTGGCCCATGGGGCTGATGCTGGGGACAGCTCTGGTGGGACCTGAGTCAAGGCTCCATTTTACAGAGATGGTTATTGGGGTACTGAGGTTCCCCTCCCTGCTGCTGTGACTCTGGGCTCCTTTGAATGTCTGGGCATGTGGAGATGAGCCTTTTATCACACAATGTAACATAATCTACTCCTGTTGCCCTTTTTCTTCCCTCTCATCACTCTTTGAAAACATCCTGTTTCTCTGATTTTCTTTTTTTTTTTTTTTTTTAACAGGGACACAAACACTGGATTTACATTCTTTTATATTACAAGTGATTAATGTACTGATGATTTCCACACCCAATACATCATTATCTTGGAAGTGACATCTCAGTGGGCTCTTCTCCAAGGCTTCTCAAACTGTGCTCCAACTTTATGCCTTAAGCAAAAGTTTAGTGCCCTCTCTGCTGTCAGTTTTGCAAGCTTTTATACAAACTATAATCAATATGAAGTATTAGCTGTAACTGTATTGAATTTATCTGATCACCTGTTGCTCAGTTCCGAATACCCCTTAAGATCACACACATCAGTACAAAGGGCAAAGTCATATCACAGAGTTTTAACTACACCACTTCATCCTGTTCTTAGAGTTGTGAATTTGAGAAATCAGAGCAAATGAGCACTTAATGCAATAATATGCCCCTTTAAAATATTCAGCATTTGACACAGAACAAGTCTGATTTAATATGGTCTCCAAACACAGCTTATAATGTCGCATAGGAACAGAAAATCGTTCAATATAATTTTCTCCTACTGTCCATGAGTGAAAGCCACCATTGGCATTCGTGCTTTCTCTTGCAGTGCATATCACCATGAAGAGTTTGCAACAGCTAACTTTAAAAATAACCTGTGTACTTTTATTCACCTTATTTCTATGAGGAGAGACCTCACAGCAAGGATGGAATAACAATATGGAAACTAACCATCTAATCCAACTGGACACACTTTATTGAAGTCTTATTACTTCCATGTGCAAGAGGAAACAAAAGCCAACTGCAATCCCCAAATTTTGGCATTCTCAACAGGCATTGTATCCAGCAAAAGAGAATTTCACTTTTCGTTTTTATTTTTACAGCACAGTGATATTAGACATATGAACTTAACTTGAGCGTTTAGAGATCATGTGTTTTAACTGAATAAAAAAAGCAATCTTTATTATGCCTAAAGCAATACTGTTCTTTAAAAAGCTGTAATGCTCTGTAAATATTATTCCAATCTATTTTGCAGTATGAAAATTCTTTAAAAACACCAGTGATAAAATCTTCAAAAATGGATATAAAGAGCAATGACAATATAGTTAGAACACAGATTCAAGTCAAACAATTTATATGAAAGAAACTTGCCCTGGATAAAATTCAATGCCAAAGAATTATATTCCAATATTCTGAGGTAGCATGTGTGATAAATTAACTAATATTTCTCAAGATAGAAATCCTAGTTTCCTAAAATATATGAATATAAAATTATGAGCTACTACCATGAAACAAATATTTGCTTTCAATATTGACAGAAAGTAATAGCCCTTTATTAAAGCATTTTAAACTGTTGTCTATATAATTTATATTTGCCAAGATACCTCTCTGATATGAAAAACCACCCCAAGATGGATCAATCAGGTAAGTACCCTTCTTAACGGAGGTCTGAGGAGATTAAAAACTCATTTTGTACTTTCAGCAATATATTGAGCATTGCATGCTCTTCTAGTAATATTTACTGATAAGGTGTTTTTTTTCTTTTCAGCTCACTTTTTTCTCCAGCACATACACTTTCCTTTGTAATCCCAGTAAATCAGAAGATTGCTGCACAGCTTTGGATAGTTTTCTTCTCAAGTGTTAATGAGAAGACACTAAAATACAGGGTCTTCTGTTTGAATTTATTTCATTATTTTCTAACAGATTTAAGAAAAATCATCACTTTCAAAACTCACAGTTGGCTGTACCTCATGACTTTTCTAGACCTATTTTAACCAAAGAGCCTACCTATAAAAAGGGGAGGTCAAATCCTAATTACTTAGAAGGATGACAAATATTTGTTTCTTAGAGACAAAATTTTGTAGAAGAAATTAACAATGTTACTATATTACAATTAATACAGTTACTTGGTAAAAGAAATTGTATCACAAAGGTCAAAGCTTTCTCACACCTTACGCATATTTAATTCAAAATTACATTCCCAGAAAAATTTACCCTGTTCCTTCCTACAAAAAGACTAATTCCCAAGCTTTAACTACTGTCTGCATAGTTTATATTTTGTGGATTTTAGAATCCCGTTTCTCTCTGGTCTTACAATTTAACTTCTCTGAGAATAGAATAATTGGAAAACTGTAATCAGATAGCAATGGACACAATCAGTTTAGATGTTTCTATAAACCAATACCACTGACATGCATAGAAATCAACTTAAGGGGAAAAATCTGTACACAAGTCCCATATAAACCATGTCAAAAAGCTCAAAAGGACTTTGAAAAAAAGTTAAAGCCTAATTCTCTGGACAGCTGATACTCATGGCAACCTTTCAAAGCTGTTCTGTGCATACAAGCTCTGCACATGTGTGAGCACCACCACAACTACACGTGAACCACTTTCAGAGACCGCTCTCCTGATGAGATCTCTGAACACTGCCTAGCGCCACGTCATACTGTACTGAGCTTTCTCCGAGTCCAAATTCAGCATTCCTAGAATACATTTTTAAGAAGCTCTGGGGATAAACGTATGAGGAAGGTAAAACAAGTACATTAAAAACAGACTATACATAAAGATTTTTTCCTTTGCATCTGTCAGCGTATCCTCACTGCTTCTCAGTGGAACCTAAATTTTCTAGCTTAGCAGATGCCATGGTAGGTGTGTGTTTTCTCAGCTGCTTGGGTAAAGTAATGCAAGCATCCACAGGACTGAAATTTAATAAAAACTTAAAAGAGAAAAACTTTTAAAAATATTAAAAACCTCAACTTTTTAGCATACTAATAAATATTCTTTCTATAGGTAACCATATCCAGCCATGCAGAACACTTAAAAACAAATAACCTGTGTACCTGAACTGTGGAACTGATTTCAGATGCAAATCCTCCTGTCAGGGGAGCCTCATGGCTAATCAGCAATCGCCCGGTCTTCACCACCGACTGAAAAGGAAAAACAAGTGCTAAACATGCAATCAAACTACAACTTCTTGTGGAACACATGAAATATGTGACATCAGTAGCAGTGTTAGAATGTAGCTCCTTTTCCTCTCTTGCATTTTCACTGAAAGATAACTCAACCTAAAAGTCTAAACTGAGTTACTGGGATGTTTTTAAATTTAGTATAGAAGTGTTTACATCTTCCACTCCATTTTAAGCAAATATCAAGAAAAAAAATTGATTCCATTGAATAGGAATTCATCCTATCAACACAAACTGTTAACATTTCTGAAGAAGAATAAGGACTTTAACAAGAAGGCAGTAAAGTCTTGGATCCTGAAGATACTAAAAGACACACATGTAAAATCCTTCCCTGATATGTATCTCTCCACATGATCCTATGTTGAGTCATGAATATTCTGTAAGCAAAACTGTTAAATAAAACTTTTAGCAAGAAACCAATCAGTGGATTAATGCTGGTTTTTTAAGTTCTATACGGCAACCAGAAGCAACATTTTCTGATTTTAAATCTCAATGTTTGCGCAGTTTATGTGATCTACTTTATAAATAATTACATAACAGTATATATGCAGAAGGTGATCTAAGCATCTTTTAATCAAAAAGCAAACTGCTCATTGTGAAACATAACAATGGAATCAAAATATTCTTAATCTGATGGGAGTTTAAACTTCACCACACCCAAATATCCTGAAGTTTATTTCAACTACATGCTACATTGCCTAGATTCGAACACTATCAGGCACCTTTAGTCAGAAATACAGCAGCAAAGCCTCACTTTTTATAATACACTTACACATTTTACAATTGCATAAAGTGTATAAAAAACTTTCATTAACTTAGATAGACGCACATCAGAAAAAAATCAGAATACTGTGCATGTTAATTTTTCAAGAACAGCTACAGTCTGATTTTTTAAGATAAGTACATAGCGTACTGCTGGTATACCATTAGTCATCAAGAGGAAAAGCCCAAAACAGTTCTTCTAGCTATCAGGTCAGACTTTTTTAATGCTGTGATCTTCAACTTAATGTCTACCCAGCTCATTTTCCAGCCAGGCAGCTCCGTGATGTCTCCATAATAGAATACAGAAAGTCAATGCCTTAATTATACGGTTTTTCTTCTGATTCAAGTACTTTTTTAATTCTTTTGCTTTTCTAGCGATGACTCAATCAATGGCTCTAAGTAGCTCATCCACAGATGTATTGGCAAGTTACAGGCATATAAACAAGATGATCCATATACTGTACTATGAAATGGTGTGACAACATTCGGAGCTAAACAAGACAGGAAAAGGCATTTCAACAGTTGGAAAGTAATCTACAGTTACGTAGACTGATCTGTTGAATTTCTTTTGCCAGCACTGGAAACTCGTATCTAAAGAGCAGAGACATTAACTGCACTATAAATCTGTCAAATACATCAAAACAACAGTTCAACGAACACAATGTACACTCCAGTTTTAAGCTGATATGATAAAGCAATGCAATCAGTTTAACACTGCTATAGTAAAACTCATACAGCTAATCAATTGTAAAGGTTTGGGTTTTTTTCTAAATCCTATTGCATTTATTTCAAAGAAAGATTCTTTAGCATGCATCTGTTCTGAGAGGTTCACACTTTGCAACATCACAAGCTACCATTAAAGTTACAGATTTGGTTTCTCAGAATTTAACAGTATGCAACAAACACTGTCAGAACACATATTAGAAAATCCACATGGGATCAGACCAGTATCCTGTATCCACAAAGGAGATAATTAGATATTTAGGAAATAATAAGGCCTTTAATGTGTTCTTTCACTATTACTCAGCCTCCAACTACTTTCACATCACAGTTTTCCAAAGTCAAATATGGTTTTATGCTCTTACTCTTAGCTCTGTGTAGCTAATAACTTTTCTTGCATTAATTTTTCTTTTCTCAAATTGAACCCATGGAAACAATAAAGAAAATAAGGAAAAAAGAGGGAAAAAAGTCTTATTTCAGAAACCTACTTCTCCTACATGAGAAATCCTTATTTTTATATATGATTCCCAAGGGGGAGTGTGGATACCTGCAGCCCATTACGCAATGTAGAAATACTTTTAAAATTCTCTTAAAGGTTAAGCCAGAATCAAAGTGAGCAGAAATTAATCACCATGCTTCACAGCAAACAGACTCCTGGACTTAAGGAAAGATGCGAGAATTGTAACTCCTGAATATTACAGGCTCCCCTGAATCAATTTCTACTTCACAGCTGAAGCTTGTTCCTAGGCTACAGCCAGTCTTTCAGATAGACATGCGATCTTAATTACGGCATTTCCAGCACTTGCAAATGCATCACAGCTATTGAGACATTGTTCCAGTGTTTATCTCCCTTCCCTGTTAAATTTTGCACCTTAATTCCAAACTAATTTGGCAATCTTCTGACCTTCAAGCTGGTGGTTCTTACTTCTGTTCGCCTGATGGCAAAGCTACCCATTATCACACTTCTGCTCCCCACGTGAATATGTTAAGATTGTGATCAAATGATCTCTTAACCACACTTTTGCTAAACTAAGCAGATTGAGCTCTAAATCTTTCACCAGACAGCACATTTCCAATTCCTTCATCATTCTTACAAGCCTAGCCTGAATCATCTCCAGTTTTCTATGTCCTTCTTGAAGTAGACCCATCTGGAACCGGCATTCCAGCCTTTTTCAGAACAGCGCCAAATACGGAGATAATATACCCTCGATACTGCAGCTCTTGGATGCACGAGGCCTTTTGGCCAGTGCATCACAACACCAGTCCAGTTTCAACTGATGACTGCAGTTCCCTGTTCTTGGGAAAGAGGATTTTGTCATTAAAGGATAACTGCTTTTTCAAGGTACAAAATTATATTTGGATCTGCCGAAAAATTATCGTGTGCCTGAACCCAGCTCAGTTAATTAACCTATCTTCTCTATCAGTGACTGAGAGTGTATTTTATCTATTTCTGCAGCTGTGTTACCCCTGACTTATCAGCAATGGTTTTAAATGTTTTCCATATCTTTGATAAAATATTAAAAAACAGGTTAAAAATCAGACTGCCAAACCTCAGTGACTTTACTATTTCCATTCACTAGCAGAGCCTTTACATGACACAGAGTTAAAGTCATTGCAGCACTAATGCCTTCCTTGCCAACCACATTCAGTTCTTTTGTGAGCATCTAATTATGAATTGTTGATTTTTTTCTAAGTTTTTTCTTTCTTCCTATTTTTTTCCCCAGTTTTATAGATTAATCCTTCTAATTGTTTTGGGATACAGGGGTTTTTTTAGGTTCTTTTTGATTAGATTTTTTTTAATGGAAAAAATGTTCTGTGAATCACCAGACATACATTATTGGTAGAAAGATACTTTGGTTTATCAAATAAATCAAGTGTCCGTATGCCCTCATCATTTTAATAACTATATTGTTTTCAGATGACAATTCTTACAGATGACAAATACTACACAGCAATAACAGCAGCCAATAGCAACAAATGTGATTTTCTTAAACAATTTTTTTAAATATCATGTAAAAACGTTTCAGACCATATAGCTTAGAAGCAAGTCATAGCCCATGATGGAAAAGACCAACCTTTCACTGCACTGGTAGTGTTCTAGAATGGCTAACATTTAATTTCTGTATCTTCATATGGAAACTGAATCCTACTTCCTGGAAGTAAGATGGTTAATCAGTTAAAAGGGAAAATTTCAAAAGTAACTGCTCTATAATTTATAGCACACAGTGGACATTTTTAATAATTATTTTTCAGATACCAATGCTCTTCTATAAACCATTACCTTCATTTTTAAAATATACTATAAAACACTAGGCCCTGTCAAAGCAAATGAGGCAAGCATTTAACTTCCAGCATAACCAACATTCAGAAGACCATTTGCAGTCCACTGTTTAGAAGGGTAGATAGTTGGAGTAGGTCTTTTCATTTGAATTGCCTAGAAAAGATTGACCATTCAAGGAACAACATATTTTGTCTCCTCAACCTGAGAGTTGCTGCATTTCTATAAAGGGTTGATTCTCGTCCATTTCCCCAACATCCTTGCTCTCTCCTAAAATCCCAGTCTTTACACTTCTCACCTCAGCAAAGAGTAAAATTTTGAAGTGCATGCCCATTCTGTAGTTCACTTAGAGTACTTTTAAAATGCATCTTCAAAAAAATACAGTGTAGCTTAGGAGTTTTTCACCAATAAGTGTTCCTTCTTTACATTCACAACCAGAAGTTGCTGTTGTTGATCTTTGTGCTGGTAATGACCTCTGGTCAGCCACCCTAGTTAATGAGGGGGATAGTGTTCTAACTCAGAGTGGAGATGTAGCTACTACTGATAGGCTAGGTAACTTAAACAGCTGTCACTTGGGAAGCGAGGCTTCCCCAAGGAGCACAACAAGATCAGTAGACCAGCTGAAGTGCATCTACACCAATGCACGCAGCATGGGGAACAAAAAAGAGGAATTAGAAGTCCTTGTAAGTACAGGAAATTATGATGTGATTGCCATCACAGAAACGTGGTGGGATAATTCACATAACTGGAGTGCTGCAATTGCTGGTTATAAACTATACAGGCGTGACAGGCCGGGTAGGAGAGGAGGTGGGGTAGCCCTGTATGTCAGAGGATGCACTGACAGCCTAGAGCTGGAGTATGATGAAGACAGGGTCGAGTGTCTCTGGGTGAAAATCAGAGGAGAACAAAATCAGTGAGATATAGTGATGGGAGTCTGCTATAGACCAACTGACCAGGAGGAGGAAGCTGATGAGTTGTTTTTTAAACAACTGGGTGAAGTCTCGCAATCACCAGCCCTCGTCCTTATTGGGGACTTCAACTTACTGGATGTCTCCTGGAGGTACAATACAGCAGGGAGGAAACAGTCTAGCAGGTTCCTGGAGGGTTTGGAAGACAACTTCCTGACCCAGCTGGTGAATGAACCCACAAGGGAAGGTGCCCTGCTGGACTTGTTGCTTGTCAATAGAGAAGACCTGGTGGGGGATGTGAAGGTTGGAGGACGCCTGGGGCATAGTGATCATGAGCTTATAGAATTCTTAGTACTGAGAGAAGTAAGGAAGGGAGACAGCAGAACCAGCACCTTAGACTTCCGTAGGGCTGACTTTGGACTGTTCAGAAAGCTGCTCGATAAGATTCCATGGGAGGCAGGCCTTGAGGGCAAAGGAGCCCAAGAGGGTTGGTTGCTCCTCAAGAAGGTAATCTTGGCAGCACAAGAACAGGCTGTCCCAGTCGGACAGAAGAGGGGTTGGCGAGCTAGGAAGCCAGCCTGGCTGAGTAGAGAGATTCAGGCTGATATACGGGAAAAGAAGGAAAAATATGAGCTTTGGAAGAAGGGGCAGGTGTCTTGGGATGATTATAGGAAATTAGTGAGATCATGTAGGGAGAAAGTCAGAAGGGCTAAAGCTGATCTGGAACTCAGGCTGGCCAGTTCTGTAAAAGATAATAAAAAGTCCTTCTATAGGTATATTAATAGTAAAAGGAGGGTCAAGGAGAATCTCCAGCCCTTATTGGATGCTGATGGCACATTAGTGACAAGGGATGAGGACAAGGCTGAGGTCCTTAATTCCTTCTTTGCCTCAGTCTTTAACAGTAAAGAAGGATATTCCCTGAGTACTCATCCTCCGGAACTGGCTGACAGGGAGGGGAAGAATAACAAAGTTCCCATGGTTCAGGAGGAAATTATTAGCGACCTACTTGGCCAGTTAGATACCCACAAGTCAATGGGGCCTGATGGGATTCACCCAAGGGTACCAAGGGAGCTGTCAGATGTGCTTGCCAAACCCCTTTCCATCATCTCTCAGCAATCCTGGCAGACTGGGGAAGTTCCAGTCAACTGAAGGCTGGCAGATGTTACACCCATATACAAGAAGGGTCGGGAGGAGGATCCAGGGAACTACAGGCCTGTCAGGCTGACCTCAGTCCCAGGGAAGATCATGGAGAGGGTCATCTTAGGAGCTATCATGCAGCACATGCATGATGGCCAGGGGATCAGGCCTAGTCAACATGGGTTTACAGAAGGTAGATCCTGTCAAACTAACCTGATCACCTTCTATGACAAGGTGACCCGCTTAATGGACGAGGGGAAGGCTGTGGATGTGATCTACCTGGACTTTGGTAAAGCCTTCGACAGTTTCTCACAGCATTCTGACTGAGAAACTGGCTGCCACTGGCCTGGACAAGTGGACCCTCAGCTGGGTTAAAAACTGGCTGGATGGCCGAGCCCAGAGGGTGGTGGTGAATGGAATGAAATCCAGCTGGAGGCTGGTCACGAGTGGCGTCCCCCAGGGCTCAGTCCTGGGTCCAGTCTTGTTCAACATCTTTATCAATGATCTCGACGAAGGGATTGAATGCTCCCTCACTAAGTTTGCAGATGACACTAAACTAGGAGGAAGTGTTGATCTGCCTGAGAGTAGGGAGGCTCTTCAGAGGGATCTGAACAGACTGGACCAATGGGCTGAGTCCAATGGGATGAAGTTTAACAAGGCCAAGTGTAGAGTGATGCACATGGGACATAATAACCCCATGCAGCGCTACAGGCTTGGGGGAGACTGGCTGGAGAGCTGTCAGGCAGAAGGACCTGGGGGTGTTGGTTGACTGCAGACTGAATATGAGTCAGCAGTGTGCTCAGGCAGCCAAGAAGGCCAATGGCATCTTGGCTTGTATCAAAAACAGTGTGGCCAGTAGGTCTAGGGAGGTGATTGTGCCCCTGTACTCGGCATTGGTGAGGCCACACCTCGAGTACTGTGTCCAGTTCTGGGCTCCTCACCACAAGAAGGACATGGAGGTCCTGGAGCGAGTCCAGAGAAGGGCAACCAGGCTGGTGAAGGGGCTGGAGGGCAAATCCTATGAGGAGCGGCTGAGGGAGCTGGGGCTGTTTAGCTTGGAGAAGAGGAGGCTGAGGGGAGACCTTATCACCGCCTACAACTACCTGAAGGGAGGTTATAGAGAGGTAGGTGATGGTCTCTTCAGTCAGGTGACAGGTGATAGGACAAGGGGAATGGCATGAAGCTGTGCCAGGGCAGGTTTAGATTGGATGTTAGGAAAAAATTTTTTACTGAAAGAGTTGTCAGGGCCTGGAACAGGCTGCCCAGGGAGGGGGTTGAGTCACCTTCCCTGGATGTGTTCAAAAAAAGGGTAGATGAAGTACTTAGGGATATGGTTTAGTTTAGGATACGAATGGTTGGACTTGATGATCTTAAAGGTCTTTTCCAACCTTGTTATTCTGTGATTCTGTGAAACATCCAGAGACACTTTTGAGGGTACCAAGAGATTCTGTAGGTTATCATCTCCCATCTCAAATGCAATTAAAAATGGAAACTTTTTTTTGCCATCTTTAATGACATCCCATAGAGGGAAGTCAGAAGCAACATCCAGGCATTTAGGAAGCATAGTTCCCCTTTGTGTCATAGTCACTCTGCACTTTCACAGCTGAGTTCAGCTGATGCAACCCTGGTTGCTCCCAAAAGGGAGATGTCCTACCCTACCCAGAACCTTCTGTTCCCAGCCCACCCCGGCATCTCCTCAAGCTCTGAAGGGGCCACAGGGTAAGCCAGTTGAAGGAAAAAATCTTACTTATAATGCAGCAGTGTACAGTAAGTACAAAGCAGCAACCACCATTCCAGAGACAGATTTAGAGATTGAAGACAGCCTGGGATTCACTCACAGAAAGCTTCAGCAGTGCCCCTCTCAGCTGGGCAGCTGAGACCCAGGTCATGGGTCACCTATGCTTTATATAGTCATTAGCAAAAAGACTCCAGTGCTTTTAGCTACTAAATTAACCCTAAAACAAAACCAGAAACCACTCCTGACTATATTTTTCCATCTCAATTTCCTTGTCAGGACTGTTTCACATCAGTGTCATCAACAAGGACAAGAGCTGACGTTGCATCAGAGCAATGATCACCCTGATAATGAAATGCAAAAAAAAAACAAAACCCCTAACACCTCTGCAAGACTAATGCTTGCAGATTGCCCTCCGAAGGTTTTCTGAACTGCAGCCCAGCATTTTTGCAGTGAAGCAGCTGAGCGAATTATTTTCAACCTCCCTGACCACACTCTTCATCCAAGAGTTTCTATAATCACTTTTCTGTTGAACTCAATTCGTCATGTTGGCCGCTTTCTCCCCTCCTACAGGCACTGATGACTGAAGAAACAACACAAGTCTGGCACTTCCAAGCCATTTGAAATCTAAGCGCTGACACCACCGACAACATATTGTGCCCTTACTGAGGAGAAAACAGACTTAAACCAAAATGAGTTTGATGGTCAGCTGCATTTTCACACTATTACTCTACACCCATAGCAACAGTGCTACTTCCAGTGTAACAAGCTGCTTCAACTAACACAGCAACTACGTTTAAAGAAATGATCAAAGTCAGAAATAGCTTATAAATGGTTCTTATTGTGTCACAATAGCAAATTCCCTATTTTCTTTAAAAAGAAGTTCCTGGAGTTAAAAAGATTTTTTCCATCTCTTACAGACGTTATTTTGATGTTCACTTTCACATTTAAAATTTTGCATACTTTTGCTCTTGTTCTACAAAAAAAAAAAATCCTGCAAAATTGAAAGAACAGCTTTCCAAAATCATTTTAAAGCAGCTGGCAAAAATACCTAAATTGTATGTGCATTATACTTCATCTCATACTAAGCATGTATGCAAACAAAGTTAAAATTGCATAAAAATGAGTATTAATAAATACTTCCAGAATCTGGAAGCTTAAAAAAGAAAAAAAATCCAAACCTTGGTAAAGTTTCAATGAATGCCTTGAAAAACTTTTTCATTTTTAGATCAGCTGTAATGAATTTCTGCTTGGAAACTGTAAAACCTGAGGGACACTGCTTTCCCCAACCCATTAGTTCTACTTTCCTTTTAATGTTTCAATAACAAATGAAATTGCATAGCAGCATTCTTGGTACTAAGAACCATGATCACCAGTGTAGAAATAAGACCCCAGATTTTTTATTCAGCATTTCCCACAGAGAAGCGTGTAACATAACCTGCCACATGAACCACATTTACTGAGCACATGCAGACCCACAGCATGACACATCGGGTCCAATGTACCCCTGATACAGTGAACTGTGCATGTGATCTACCTACAAGCTTAACAAATGCAGTTGCCATGTCCCAGTTTCCAGACATCCCAGAACTTTGTTGGAGAAATGGATCCTGAAATACCTCTTTTTTTCTTCCCCAACCCCTGCCCCCCGCTTCCTTTTTTTTTTTTTTTTTGCTTTTTCAACAGGGTGCAAAGCTAAGGAACAAAAGAAGGGAAGAGGAATAGGATGTCCTAAGAGCCTGGAGACACAAAAATACTGCAACTGCCTAATGATCGTGATCTACTACGTGAATCATAACCCTCAGTTGCACAGAAGAGCTACATTGTCCTAGAAGCAGTGAAAGCTAGGAATGGTATGCACTTTTTAAAGCTCCAACACATAAAAAAAAATCTTACTATTAAATGAATAAATAATCAGTATTAAAAGAAAATAAAATATCATCATTTGGTGTGGTTTTCCACAGTATTAAATTCCCAGAGAAGAAAAATGAGAGCCTTCAAGTCTACTATATCACATGTATGCTACACTCTCAAGTCAAATGAAATTCATTTATCAGTAAAATCAAGATGCAAAGACAAACAAATGCCATGACAAACCATTATTTCATCACACACAAATCAGCAGCCCAAAGCATGAATACGATTTCTCCATTACTGGTAATGAGGCAGTCAGCCTTACACTCAATCTATTAAGAATCATCAGGCTAGCGTAAGCATAATCAATATATCTGCATATTGTAGCAACATCAGAGAGAATCCTAGCTGAACACAATATACATAGATCAAAGATAAAATTACTTGTTTCATCCCTTAGGAAGGCCATTGGAGAAAAATCTTAAACAAAACTTTTCAAACAATAAAATTTTAAAAAACCACAGGCAGTTCTCTAATAGACAAGTATGCTGATTAGAAACTGGAAATTCAAAAGAAAATTCATTTTAACTTGACACAGATTACTAAAATGTTAACTGATCCATGCTATGATGGCATAAATCTTTGTCTTCTCACTAGTAGTTAATCAAAACAGAGACTTTTAATCCATTACCGCCTGCTTGTTCAGCCAGCACAGCCCAGGTTTGTGCTCCAGGCACAGAGGTTGATGACCTACAAGCCTAGAATTCTTTGACTGCAGATGCATGGCCAGAGGCTGCTGTAATGGGCTGTGGCCTGGACAGAACTTCCCCAGAGCAACAGTATCTGCAATAAGTAGTTTACATGGTGAGGGTGAGCAGATCCATGAAGGATTCCAGACTGCAAAAGCATGGATTGTGGTTTCTCATGAAGAGAAGCAAAATGTGGTCCTTGGAAGGAGAAATAGGGACTAGTGAAGGAATAGATGTCCACTAGTGTTTTCCACTAGCTGTCTACTAGTGTTGAACACAGCACGAGAGCTTAGCATGGTAGCACAACCCTCCTCTCATGCTATTACTACACCCTTACCAGCCTTTTCTGGAGCAAAAGCCAAAACCAACCAACCAAAAAAACCTTAAACCCAAAACCACGTTAGTCTGGCATCCTTCCCAATTAATTCTGAATCGGACTAAAAGGACAGCTATTAGAATACCTCAGGTACTCACTTGTCACTGTCCTCCAGGAATAAACCTGCATTCTACCCATTAACTGTGTCCCTCTAGGCCCAATGACACAATGTTTTACCTATCCAGCTGCCCACCTGATCAGAGTGTGACATCCTAATTTGGGTACAGCGGAATTCTGGGACATAGTATCAAAATCCTTTCTAAAGTCCATGCACTGCTTATCCCTTGTTCATGAGTCAGACTGTGCTTACTTTTACTCATCTTCTCCTTAGTATGTTTAGAAGTCATGGGAAAGTTTAAACACTAGTTTTAGTGACCAAAAACAACATCAAAGCATTTACTGATAATTCTTCTATGAAATACCCAAAAAGGCAACCAAGTGCTCACAGAAGCAGGCGACATGCATCTATAAGGAGTCTGGGTGCTGTCAGGGGGATGACCCACAGCAGGGAGCACGACAGCAATCTCAGTACACAGTTGCAGAACTGTACTCTGAATTACTGTTTCGAAAATATTATCACAGCTTTCAGGCAACTCTTCAGCCACTTCGGGATGATGGGGCAGAGTGTACCCTCAGCCAAGTTACAGATGACAAAACTGTCAGGAGCAGCCAACACCCCAGCGTTGTGCTGCCATCCAGAGAGACCTGGACAGGCTGAAGAAATCGACTGACAGGAACCTCATGAAGTAGAAAAAGGGTAGGGCAAAGTCCTGCCCCTGGGGTGGGACAACCTCATCCACCAGTATATGCTGGGGGCCACACAGGTGGAAAGCAGCTTGGCAGGAATGAGACATGGGTGTCCTGGTGGACACCACATTGACTATGACTCAGGAATGTGTCAAGGCAGCAAGGGCAGTCAATGGTATCCTGGGTTGCCTTAGGAGGAGTGCTGCCAGCCAGTCAAGAGAAGTGATCCTTCCCCTCTACTCAGAATTAGTAAGGCCACACCTGGACTGCTGTGTCCTGTTCTGGGTTCCTCTGTACAAAAGACACGTACATATCAGAGAGAGACCAAAGAAGGGACACAGATACGATTAAGGGACTGGGATTAAGTGATCTCATCAATGTATATACATTGGGAGAAGGGAGGGCACAAACAAGACAGAACCAGGCTCTTTTTGGTGATTCCCAGTGACAGGATTGCCTAGTCCATGCTATTATGCTGATGTTGCATAATTCACTGGTTAAACCTCACCGCTTTGAAACCCACATCAGGATGGCTCTTCTCCCTAGTTTAAAAGGCACGCATGGCAGGAACAGTTCATAAAGAACTAATGTGACCACAGCTGGGATGCACATATGAAACAACTTGCAGAGAAACGTTAGTGCAACCATAAAACTTACTGCCTCGACACACCAGGATTTTATTATTCTAATATGTATCATTTTACACTATAAATGCCAAAAATAATTCTGCAAGACTAACGAGGCTTCTTCCTGCATAGCACCAAAAACATAAGCCTGGAGTGTGAAGACAGCACTGCAGAGATAATGAGAAGTGGAAACAAGCACAGAAGTAATGCAAGGTAACCTGGAAAATGTTAAGAAAGACAATCAAAACCAAAAGGGTTGGCTACAGAGCTTCCTGAGAAGCAATGAAAAGAGTGGATAATAAACCAGTTACATCATTTATGTCCTACACATCATTGTCAGGGTATGGCTGAGATGTTCAGCAGAGAGATTTATAAGCTTCCGGCAAAACCAAGAACCAAGGACAGATTCCCAATGCGTTAGGCACCATAAAAATATAGAGCAGCAGGAAATTCCTCTCCAAAACAACTTTCAATTCAAATAGCCAAGACTGTGGAAAGTGAACCGTTAATTGCTAAGACGACAGTAGCTCCTAATAATGGTCATAGGATGCAGAGACAATGCAAAAATGTTATATTTTGTGCAGATGCATACTCCTGCTTAACCTAAACATATTTAGAAACATACTAACCAACTTCAGTAAGAGATAGGCAAAGAAAAATTACTTCTGGAGTTCCACTGAATGAACTCGTAAGATAAATTGCTACATACAGACTGGAATCAATTTCTTAGGAAAGAAAACCGATTCAGAAATCAAAAGCAAATTGAAAAATAAAATCCACCTGGCTTATTCAATCACTTCATATGCATTACACTGAGTTTTATTGCATTGTTGTCCTCCACCTCTTCACATCTCATTTGTTTTCTGATACTGAAAGCTCTCCTTAACAGTGACAATGTATATTTTTAATATACATTTGCTGCAAGGAGTCCCTGTTTACTTCTGAGCACCTCATATACAATCTGGCTAACACTGCTAAGGTAAGTAATATAAATATTAAAAAAGCTTCTTTTGACCAAATGCCTCAGTCCCCCAGTCATTGTCTTCTACTAATAACCAAACTTCCTAAGTATAAAGGCAACTAAACTAACGGAAAATATTAACGAGTCTGCTGGACTGGTAACTCATAATTCCTCAATACTTTGAACCATATTTGCGTACTTAACCACAATTAAACACAACTATTCAAACAATCTGAGTCTGTAGCTTAAAACATAAAACTTAATAATGAAGGTTTCAAAGAACAAGAACTTCAGTGGCAGTCTCCAAACTTCATCAGTCTGAACATCCATTAAGTATCCCTAATGGACACATTTGTCCTTCCTTCCCCACACTAGATTACTTTTTAATTCTCTGTTTATGGAAGCAAAATTAGGAAGTCTTGGCAAACACAGCAAATACAGACAGGCAATGTTACACCCAAGAAATCTTTTTCACTGAAGAGGTCCTTTTCATCCATAGAGACATTATAAGACCCCCTCTTCAAGTTTGTGTGGCATCACCACATTCAGTTGACATTCCATGGAGAAAAATCCTTTTCTGAGACTTTGTTTCCTCATTATACTGATACACAAATATAATTGTTTACCTTTCTCTTCCAGTAGGAAAAAAATAAAATACCCACAATGTTCAAAGAATCCCTTCTAAAATGTAAAGCATCCTGAGATTACTATGTTGAACTGATTTGACCAAGCACCTCACCAAGCTTTCAACAGAAAAAGGAGACTTAAAATCAAGTTGGAAGACTGGCCTGAATAACACATGAAATCTAATAAAA
This sequence comes from Porphyrio hochstetteri, assembly GCA_020800305.1. Classification (NCBI taxonomy): domain Eukaryota; kingdom Metazoa; phylum Chordata; class Aves; order Gruiformes; family Rallidae; genus Porphyrio; species Porphyrio hochstetteri. The sequence continues at coordinate 89,457,301 of CM036907.1, forward strand.
CATCTATCTATCTGTCTCTCAAGAATGTGTCGAGGGGAGAACTACTTTGCTGACATTGTTATACAAGAAACTTTATCAAGTAATACTAAGAGTCATGTCAAGGGAGACCAGGGTATGTATGCTAAATCTGAAAGCTACTGCATTTTATAATCTGAATAAGTGTTCTGGAAAGCTACACCACAATTCTTTAAAAAAAAAAAAACAAAATTAAAACTCCTTAAGAAGTGGGCACTTCAGTATCTACACATCCAGCATCTCCATCATTTCTATTTCATGAACTTTACTCGAGGTCTGGTAGCACAAATCCATACAGCTCCTCACAAGACAGAGGAATGAATCCATTTCACTGCAGCCGTGGAACCTGCTTATGTTTCATATTCATTGTGCCTGAATTGCTAACACAGATTATATGGGAAAAATTACTATGGAAATATCTGAGCAAAATAATCACTAAATAATTAAAAACCCAAGAGAAATAGAACAAGATTGTCAAGTAGATGTCTGAAAATAAGACTTGTGCTATCTTTGACGCTTTTGGAAAATAAGCATTCGCAGCTCTCCAATAGATGTGATAACTATTTGAACAACATCGATGGTTTACAAAATTTTGTGCAAAATATATTGCAAAGCTACGTTTTTAAAATTACTGTGTCCCTTTCTTATTCTTCTGAATCTTTTTTTTCTGTATTACTTCGCATTTAGATTAACTTTTTTCTAAAACAACGCCGGTTTCTCTTCTCTCTTCATTCTTTCAGTGCTCTATTTTGTCCTATTCTACCTCCTAATTTTTGTGTCCTCTTCAACAAAATCATGGAAGCAATCTTCATTTCTTCTTTGATTGCCATTCTCTTCTATCAGATACCCTCTGTATATGACCTACTTCAGCTCACGGAGGAATGAATAACCATTTTCAAGGTATAAATTAATTTCCAGCCTGTTAGCCAAGAAAATGAAGGTTCTGAGACCTGATCTTATTTTTGTGTCCATTTGTCACTCTCCTGATAACCATCTGGCAGCTACATGGCAGTCTTAGAGATACCAAGTTCCTCCAAGCTTGGTAAAAATCAGTCTCTGGGGTGAGGGGAATTTGTACTCCTACTAACTCAGTAAACCAATAAAAGACAAGATGCACTTATCACTATCTTTCCCACAGCTCTTTTGGCAACCAGTAACCTGTCACTAATGCTACTTTTTTGTCTAGACAACCATTTAGAAAGGAGCTGAGCATCCTCATGTAGGTAAATGGAGACTATAGAATGGCGGAAGGTAAGAAATATGGAACATACATCCATAGAAAATGTAATTATTTTTCTGGATTTTTTTTTTCAGTATTTAGCGTAATGGATATTCCAAGTAAAAAATAAATTCATTTCTATGCCTTTTTGATGGAAAACAAAAAGATGGTAAAGCCAAATCCAAAACCCATGAAGCCCATCTCTGAGAGTTTTGGGGGGTTGGGGGGGGAAGAGGTGTTTCAGGCTTCCATTTCATGGAACATTTCTACTATGCTGCTGGAATTCTGAAATCATTAAACACAGTGTTATCACTCAGTAATTTGCTTGCAATTTTTTAATTTAAATTTCCATTAAAATACCATAAAATGTGAAACAATATCTTCTATTTATGTAACAACTCTGTTGCTTCTACTACAATAGCTTTATAGTTTGGCCTTTTTAATGTGTCTCACTCAATCCAGCTATTTGGATTTAACTTCTTTTTCCCCAGAAGAGTGAATACAGTTGCAATGCTTCTGATAAAGGTAAAACGTTACCTCTCAACATTAACTAAGATTACATTATATAGCTTCAGACTGTGTCACATACAATTGGTCCAGAAAATGGGAAAAGTAAAAATGGCAAGTTTATACAGAATGAGTCATCATGTGAACAGAGGTTCAGGCTCAGCAATCTTTCCTTTATAGATAAACTTGAGTTTTATAATCTATTACTGTATTTTCTGGCAAATGCCACTATTTGAGTCTTCCAGCATGTTCCATCAACATCTGTCTTGCATATCTAAGCTAAAACTAATAAAAAGATTGTATTACACTAAAATAAGAACTTCTCCCAATGCTCAAAGGCATTAAAAAGGTTAATCATGTACCTTTTAGTTCTATTTGTACTCAACCAAATTAATTCTCCATTTCCATTAAGTTCAATGCTCTTTGTGAACAAGTGACATGCTACTTAGAGCTGGAGTAAGGCAATGACATTTGATGGGTTAGCACAGAACAATAAAGTGGAAACATACAAAGTGACCTAGAAACTGCCACAAAATATATTCATTTTTCCATTGACGTCAATGGAAGCCTCTTCAATGACAAACACCAGATCCAGCCTCATATTTAAGATGGGCATTTCTTGACACACAAATTTAATTGCTACATTTAATTGCTACATTGAACCTTTTTGTGTGTTAGCCCAAGAATCACTACTTATAGTGAATTTTAAATGTACACAAAAGAAAGTCTATCTATAGATGAAGAAATACATTTTACTTTTAAATAGCCTCTCCTGATGAGTTGAAAAAATTGTGAAAGTAATCTGGGAAAAAGAACAGGCCTGCTTCCATTAAATGATACAAATGCTTCCACTGTACTGATCACCAGAGCATCAAAATGAGTCAGCAGCATGAACAAATTATCAGCATTAAGACTTGATAAATATTCCATATCTATTTAGCATACACTCCTCAAAGAAACAACTCTGGTTTCTCATATTCAACATGATACAGAAATATTAGCATTTTTCCCTTAGATCAACAGCTTAAAAGACACACTGAACCCTTTACACGCTTATCAACTAAAAGACAGCCGTCTTCTTCGTATGTGACGGAATAAATAATCAAAGCCCATAAATCATTCACTTCAGAGTTTTTAATATAGCTGAAATATAAAGTCTTTGTTCCCTCCTTTCTGCTTATTACGTATTATTAACATATCTGAGACACGGTGTTTACTGTAAACACTTTGATATGTGATAGTCTTAGACAAAGTATCACACACAGATTTTTCTCCCGAAACCTTAAGGCGGTTTTTATGTTCAACAGCAGATATGATACAGACAGAAAACCACAAAGTTGGCCTAAAAACCATACAAGGCGCAAATGAGCCCTTCTTGTGTGAAGCTTTGATTTCCTAATGTAATGTTGCTGAACAACTCTCATTCCAAGTCAGAAATTAATTCTGCATCACTGTAGTCACTGAAATGCCTGTAGAGATCTCATTTGCATCCTCCATACATGCAAGGTCCAGAGAGAGAAGAAATCCAGTGCGGACCCCCAGAAATACCAAGGAGCTTTGTACATCTCAGACCATGGAAATGAAAGCAGCATAACCAAACTTGTCAACTGAACAAAACTATATTGACCAGAATGTCAATTCATTCTTGGAGAGCATTAGTTAGCAGAGCTATGGAGCTTTACAAAACTTGGTAAGGGGAGGGCCAGTGGGACCACCAACTACCCAGCACTGTAGGTGGTAAAAAATGTGGTTGTTTACTAATCCTCTCCATTTTCCTACTCAGCAGCACTTGATAACAGAAAACCATTGTACATTCCCTTTCACAGAAGCTCATCAACTTTTAGCTCAAGACCACAATCTGTGTTCTCTACTACTCTGTGGAGCTCTGTTTTTGCAGAAATCCCTTCACAAGCAGGTTTATCACCATTTCTAGATTTCTCAGGTAAGATTTTCTAGAGTAGAATGTAACCTGTTTAGAGACTGTTTCTTAGCCCTTCTTGACACTTATTTTCCTCAAACGGGAACTGGTAAAGCAGATACTAAAACAGTTAGCATGCAGAATTCAGAGAACTGGACAAGGGACTAAGTGGCTGACTGCAGCGCCTGGAAGAAAATTAGACAAAATACCTAAATCTTTAAAAGTTACTGGAAACTGAAAGTGATGAAAGAGTTTATATTAGACAACAGTGAGAAAACAAGATATCAATACGTATTTTATAAGTGATAAGAGCACAGCACAAAGAAACTAAGTAATTTGTCAAATATCCTAAGTAGCATGTGGCAGAAAGGACTTGTAAGGAGCTTGACTAACGTGAATTACAATCTCTTCCTCTATACTCCCACATCTCTAACAATGTTTTGTTATAAAAGCACTTAGCCTCTCAATTACATAATTTTAGATTGTTCGAAGTCTTTATTTGAAGATCAGCATTTCTGTATTACCACTAAATATTTTAATGCTTTAGAAGTTTGCTGACGTACACAAGATTCACAGTATTTTAAGAACGCATACGGTGAAAGCTTAAAACTTCACTGCAACAGCATTTTCCTCAGTACTTTGCTGAATCCTCAGCTTACTCAATCTTGTTGGTTCTGACATTAATTTAGGTTATAATGAAATAAAGATGAAGTTAATAATGAATACAGGAGGGAGGGGGAATACGAGTCTTGACTTCTACTTTAGAGTGACCTGTATTGTGACCTTTTCCCAATATTAAAAAAAAAGGTATTTTATTACAGTGTATTACAGGTCACAAAACTATTTCACACTACAATGCTTTAAGTAAAACAGGTTACAATCTTATTAAATATTTGACAACTATTGAAGTCACAGAAAAATACATATAGCTAAATTTATCTTTTCTAATAAGCATATTCCAGCACGATACGAAGTCATTTCTGAAATAAGAAAGGTTCCTTGTATTAGCTATTCAATTACTCCAAGTAATTGCCCCAAGAAAATCTCTACATTTCATTAGTGTAAGAAAATGTAATTACATAAAAGAACCAAGATCCTTAAGGTTTAACTTCAAAACAGCTACATCAATCATGATATGTTTTAAATCTAGACACATACCCAGTAACATATGCATTAACTACTTTATATATATTTTGATTGTCCAGTAGAAGGGATAATTTACACAACTAGGTAGACAGATTACTTTAAAAGATTTATTCTCTTTCCCAAGAAAATAAAGCTATAAAACTATATTAACACAAACTGCTGACAGTGTTTTTAAGATCAAAAATCACATTTTCCTCTAGTCAATCCATTATTTAAAACATCATTAAGCTCTAAGCCAAAAAAAATGATAGCATGAAGAGACTTCTCTAATGTCAACAAAACACTGTAGCTGGTAATTAGAAATGAATTGTTTCCACAGGCTTTTTAAAGCACAACATTTGTTGCCATCATATTGCAAATAGTTCAACACTAACAAAGGGAAAACTAGAAGTCACATTGCTGTGCTTAATAATCCAAATTTCCTTTTTTTTCCTCCTCAACTCTAACTCCATTTTCCCTGCAGGAAGAAGCAGAGAAAAATAATCACCCCTAAATTTAATAAAGAAATAGAAGTTTTCAACAGAAATTTTTCAAAACTTTGAGAAAAAAAATAATAATTGAAATTTTCCTATTAGTGCTAAAATAATGAACTAGTTCACTGGCAAATAATAATAATAAAAAAAATACTTACTCTGTAAATTTAAAATAGATTCCCCTTTTGCAGTAAAGGCTTTTAAGCTCTTTTTCCTTAAAAAATTTGTAATCTTCCAAACACAGTGCTATTGTGAACTTCAAAGTATAGGTAACATGTCAGTAAATGCACAACAAATGCCAGAGATGATAATATAGATTAGTACTTAGCAGTAATGTTTGACCACAGTCCAAAAGCGTGGTATTACAGTTCTCTCATTTGCAGACCAAGTAAATTAATAAAACTGGCATTACAGTGAGGTTTCTTTTTGCAGGATGAAGAAATCACAACTTACAGCACGACCGTTACACTGTAACCAAGTGGTTATAAATTACCACCAACTATTTTTCCTGTCTGGAAAGTTTGATTAGCATTCTCTAAACAACTGCAAGTCTTAAGCTACAGGACATAAAACAAAGAACAGTTCCAACTCAGAGCACGTCGTATTCCCGATGTAACTAATGTGACTAGTTTAAAGAGAATGTTGCTCAGGCAAATGGATAAGCACCTCACACCCAGTTCAAACTGAACGAAGAACATCCTCCATGATCTGAAAATGGTACCACTAATACTCACAGCTTCACTTCATGAAATTTAGGCTGAATGAACAATTTCCCTCACATTATCCGATTTTAAAAAGTGATAAAGATTATTCTAATATTTAACATAGTTATCTTAGATTGATTCAGATCAAGAACTTCCAGTACTTCATTAAATGAGTTTCTGGCTGCTCTTCTCATATGTTATCTTTCATATTCTAACTTCAAAGAGAAGAGAAAAATATCCTGAACTAATTAATTGTTGCAATTAAATTTTATAAATAAAAATCTGACTTTTTAGATTAAACAAAATGGCAAACCAACCATGTAACTCCAGCACCTCTAGTTCAAAAGCTACAGCATTGATTAATGGCAAAAGGATTTGCATGGTAATCATATGGGTAGAAAACTAAGGGAGGAAGAAGAGTATGAATGAGACAATACAAAAAAACCCAACATATCTTGGGCTAACATTCACCAAAAGCAAAGAGCACCTGATTTCCCTGAATGCTTAGCACTGTCACAAGATTCATTATGCACTAAGTAAAATCACAACACTTCCAGAACTATACCAATGGGTGGGTCTTAGTGAAGTCACAGAAAGAAGAAGAATATGATGATGTTCTAGCGCTGCCAACTGAACCTCCTGCTTGTTTGCAGATGCCACCAGACCAGCCTGCTTATCCTACCACTATGGCCCAACTTCTTCCGTTCTTCTCAAAGTAATGACTTACACCACAGTTCTGAATACTTCCCTTCATTTGGCCCAGCATTTACAGCTTTAACCAGATTGTACTTCAAGTACAAGGAAAAGGCATTAATAAAACACATCCCTGAAAATGGATACCTGAAAGAAGAGTGCAACAGAAGCATTAGGAAATGCTGGAACAGTAGTAATTCGTCCTGCTCGTTGTGTTTGGAAGAGGAATAGACAACCACTGGAATCAAAAACTATTATTCTTTTCTTTCTTTTTTCTCTCTCAGTGCCTAGGAGAAGAATGAAGTTGAACTGAAGCAAAACTTTCCTCTTTTTCAGCACAGAAAACAGAATACACACAGGTGCCAATAATGAACAAGCAAAAAGATCTATAGAGATATTAAAAGTCGATATTAAAGGCAGATTAGCTTTAGATGAAGTCATATGGTGCCACAAAATCACTAATCAGCTGCTCTATCCATTTTCACCAGCTTAAATTAACTGCAACTTGAAAGTTTCCCCAAAAATATTTTTAAAAATACACAGAAAAATACAGTATGTAAATTATTTTCAAAATCAGTATTGTCAAGTACTCTCCAATACAAGAATAAAACACTAGCTTATGATCACCTTTCCCACCTTAAGTTACAATTAACAAGAAAGTTAATTGTACAAAAACTTATTTTTAACAGCATCACAGGAGCTCGTGTTCCCTTTCAGTTAAGATTCCTCCGTAACCTACCCAGGAAACTGAAACCTAAAAACTAAAATTAAGCAAAATTAAACATTCTATTGATGATCACAGAATTTTTGAAGGAGGATTAATCTAGTAAGACATTTCATACTGCCAGTCACTGTAGAGAGCTATTGAAATCCTGAGTTTAAGCTGAATGTAAGAGCCATACCAGGTGAGTACAGGTGTTAAAAAGCAACGACACCTGTGAAGGCTACACTGTCAGCTAAGTAAAGCTGAGGTGGGGCTTAAGGAAAGTCGCTAGGTAAACTCCAAGTAAAAAGGGGAGTCAGGTGATTGATACACTGTTAAATGTCTGGCTGTGTATGAAAATGATAGTTATGATAGTTCTCTTGCTGTATCTACTGAACAGTCTATTAAATCACCTAAATAATACAAGCCTACATTTCCTATACCACGTTATGCAGCTCACCTACAGACAGATGTCTGAATAAAACGAAGCAGTAGTGAAACCTTCAACTATAATTTCGTTACACAGGAAATGTAGCACAAGCCTATAACAGACATTCTCCTCTATTTTGGAACCCTTTCCCTAAACTCCTTCCATAAGAGTTTTTCTTCAACATGTTAGATGACATTATTTTTTTTTCTTCTCCATCCTTAATTTCACTTTTAGCACTGCTTTGCTTCAATACACTCCCAGGCTTGCTTTAGCTTCACTTTTTTCCACATAAGTACAAACACCTTAAATAAATGCAGAACATTATACAGGTATTTTATTGTAATTGCAGATTCCAGCAATGCCAGTCATAGTCATTGTACCCCACCAAAAACCAATATAATGCAATCAGAGGCTTCCCAACCATGAAGTTAACAATTTTCCACCTAGTAAATCAAACTTCTACAAGCGGTAGCCAGAATCTATGAGGACTGGCCAACGTAGTTAAGCAAACCAATTCAGTCTTGCTGTTCTATCACAGTTCATTATGACTCTCATGAGCTGAACAAGCAGCTCAGCCAGTAGGTTAGACCACGCTCTGAGGTACATGTGAACAGTTTTAACAAATACAACATCCCAAGCAAAATCCCCACCAAGAGAAAACAACAAAAATAACACCCCAGCTTAGGTTGACACTGAATAGTGAAAAGACAGTGCAATTAAAGGAGGGCAAATTTATATGGAACTAAATTTTCTGTAGGTCTTTTAGACAGTTTTAAGTACAGAGCTACCATATTCCCTTTAATTAAAAAAAAAAAAAATCTATATGCAGTTGAGCTGGGAGCAAAATTTCAAACAGAACAGACTAAGAGCAAAAGGTAAGATCTGTCCCTTGAAATTCTGTCCTGTATTATCTGCAAAAGGATATTCAGCACAACAGGCAGTTTCTTGGTCCTGTAGGGTTAGTGCTACGTAACAGTTGAAAATAAATCAGTGACAAGGGGGAAAATTTTGCTAATGTACTCTGTTGAAATGTAGTACTACAGACAAATGCTTAAGTTTTTTTTATTATCTGCTTTTATGTTAAAAAATGTCTCCATGAAGTTCTGAAATATACACATCAGTTTAAATGTACAGAAACGAATTAACAGAAATTAAACAGTTTGAATACTAGTAGTAACAATTTTAAGTATCAAAAGCATATTTTGCAAACGAAGAACTAGAAAAAAATTAGTCTGATTTGTTTCTGGGGTGGAAAAAATTTCAGACCAATTTTTTCCGTATGTTAAACCTGTATATAGTCATAATTAAAGTCCATGCATCTCACTATTATTACAGGACAGCAATTTTTTTGCTTTCCTATACCCATATGCAAAAGTAAAATGTCCACCAAGCCCATTCAAATTCTGTCCTGCTCTATCATATTTAAAGCAAACAACTATCATAAATTTCAGGAGAGAGCAAATTACATACAAAGAAAAAATAAGCAAATTGCAGAGTTCAGATTAGTTCAGTCTCTATCTGATAAAAATAGCTATAAAGAACTTATTAACATATGTCCAGGAAATCAAACATTTCAACAGGATAAAGGTCTTAATGTGTGATAGAGCCTTGAAAAGGTGCATTACAAGAAAATGTAAGACAGGATAATACACAAGAACATAACTGTTTTCTATCACATTGAGTCAATTAGGTAACCATACTTTCACCATTCCTTGAAGTAATTCAGCTCACCAGATTTACAGGGGGAAATAGTCAAATATCCTAAAAACATTACAGAGTTGGGTGATTTCAGGAGTACTGAATTGTAGCTTAACAAAAGAACTTGCAGTATACGGAGTTTACTTAGAAGAAACCTTTGGATTTTGGTGAGCCTTCTTGTGTGACAGACCAAAAATGAAAGCAGCCCATAAGTACAGGCTCTTTAGCACAAAACAAAGATAGGAGGGAAGGTAAGTAGTTTGTGCAGTCCCACATAGTAGGACATAATATAGGAAAAACATAATAGTATGATGAAAACTAAGTCTAATCAATATATCTACTATGCCAGTATTTATTCTGTAATCCAGAAGGTAAAGCCCTAAGACCTTTCTTAAATAAGTAAATATCTTAATGAAAAACAAAAATCATCTTATAAAAAAAAAATTTAAATCCAACATTTATATTTTGGATTCTCTGCAATCTACACAGTCTATGCAGTCTATGTTTATATTACAAACATTTCAGATTGCCTTCACAGAAAGCTCACTGTGAAAAGAAAAATACTTACTAGCCAAATACAACGCATTATACTATTAATAAATGCATATACACAATAATTCAGTAAAAAGCAGATAAATCTCAGCATCACAAAGGTCAATGTGGTCTTAAAAATTAAAAAATATTGCAGAAATACTTAAAACTATATTATCTCAAGGTAAATGTTAATAATACACAAACAATAAGAATCTATAGCATATGAATCCTAAAAAAAAAAGTTCAAAAAAGTAGCTGGCTCAACTAAGTGATATTAACAGGATAAATTGCTACAGACATTTGAAGAAAAGCAATACTGTAGAGAAGTAATAATTATCTCTATGGAAGAATGATTCATATATGATTACCATCGTGAAACTTCATCCCAACTTCCATTAGAATTCAATCAGCAGCACTTGGAATGGAAAAAACAACTAAAAACACATATTGGAGCTATAAAATAGCTTCTAACTATAGACTGTGCACCACTACTCATTTATTTGCTGGAGTGCCTTTAAATTTGAAGCTCGTAATATGGAATGTGGGCAAACGGGAAAAGGTTTTATGAGGAATTCATGGACCATATCATCAGCACTATACTCACTGATGTTAACAGAAACTACAAGCAAATGCCTTTTCTCTATTTAATCAAGGTTTTCAATAATCAGATTCTCTCTCAAGTACCACTTACCAATACATACATGAACACCAGACATAGGAATGTAAAAGATTGAGAGCTGGTTTTATACTGGGAGTGAGAAAGGAGAAAACACAACTACATATATGCAAATGCCATAGTGCTGAGGTACTTCCCTGAAACAAGATGCATAGGCACAAACAACATGGCTTCCATTCAAAGCTTTCTTGAAATACAGAAGAGCAAAAGATGTGAATAACTGGTTTCTAAACTGGTTATATACATTCTCATAACTTTAAAATGACCGCCTGCAAGCACAGTTCTGCTTCTGGAAGCCAAGCAACAGCCCACGGCGTGCTCTAGCAACCTGAAACTACATGACCAAAAGACACAAGTTTCGTATGGAAACAGTGACAAAGTTAGCTGTCATCACACAAGCAGTACAACTTTAATCACATTTTATAGGTACGAGATCCATTCAGTGAGAAAGCCAAGGAGCAACATATAAAAAAATGGCAAAAGATCAAGAAAAGATAGCCAAGAAACATAAATCTGATCCCAGGATACCTGCATTACAATTGTACAGTTCAATGCCTCGTGAGTACAGTTAATGTATAAAAAACCCACATCAGGCTCACTGATCTTGATTTTCCTTTATTCACAGTCCAACTAGATGAAGTAAACCTTGAGTAATGGGAACAACAAGCCCATAAACCAAAAGGTCTGCCAGGACATGCTACCTATTAAATATAGGACACAAAGGATCTACTGCTGACAATTATTCTATCACTTTGATGACAACAGCTGACAAAAATGCCACCTGTGCATTAAGGAGAAAGTTCTAGTGCACACTGTAGAAATGGCTCGCATCAAATAGCCTTGACAGAAAAAAGGGAGAGGGTTTGCCCTAACCCACTCCCTGGTGCTGCATTACCCACTGGTTCCCAGTGTGGCTGCTTTCTCTTCTGCTCAGATTCGCTCTTTCCAATGAGAGGCCAGATATTTTTTTCTCCATCTGCCAAACCTTTATGCCAGCTTCCAATGGGAGGTCCTCAGAACCTTTCCTACAGGAGAGCAAAGCGTCGCTAAGTGCCCAGAACACACACCCCTTCACTTGTCTGTAATACAGTGTCCTGAAGAAGCAAGTTCAGAATTACTACCATTGACAACGTCAATCCATAAACTATGTTTCTGCAAAGACACTGCTTTATTTTTGCAAAACTCAGTTATCCAGGCTCACAGTAACCCACAAGCCCCCAGTGCTGCAGTTCAGTTTACGGTGCTTTTATTACTAACTCGTGAAGGAAGAATTCTCAGCATTTCTTTGCACTGCAGTAGCGACGGTTCAGAGAAAATTAGGATATGACTAATTAGGCAATAAAAACAAATCTTCATTATTATGTGTGGCAAATACTTGCCTCCTAAATAATAGAAAAGCATAAAAATGTGCATTTGCAAATTTTCACTTGCAAAGATGAAAATGGCAGATTGATACTAATTGAAGTTTAAATAATATGTTCAGCTCAATTTCAGGGTGAACAAAATAAAATAATTTGCAGAATCCCCTTCAGAGTACTTAATCCTGATCTAGATTTCCCACTTCCAGTAACACATACATTTCAATATAAAAAGCACTACAACCACAAAATTTTACCCTGAATGTGACCAGTGAAGCACTGGGAAGCATGCCATCAGCTTTTTAATCAATACCACACCACCCAAAAGTTCATAGACAGAAAAATCCACACAGCTTAATCCCACCAAAGCTTCCAAGCAAATCTGTTAAGTACAAGAAGGAAGGAAAAAAGTTATTTCTTAAAATTTCATTTCTGAATGGGAGAAATAATATCTTTAAACAGTTTTATAGGTTATAAAGTAACAAATTTTATAGGTATTTCATATACATCTCATGTTTCAGCTTTTTGAGTCTCACCCTTCATCATAGCTTAGTCTTCCAATAATAACAAAGCTGATCAATCAAGTAGTAGGAAAGTGTTACCTGCCTGGATAGGACCTGACATCCCTGCTGTGGCTGCACTAAATGCAGACGTCTGCATGCACATGCAACAGCTGGAGACTCAGAGGAGCGTGGTCAAGGCAGAGGTTTTATAATCAGCAATGTATGTTAAGAAGCACGTTAATTTCATGTGTTCATGTTTACAGCTGAAGGTATAAAGGGGTCAGAGCACTCCTGATCCCAGCTCCTCCATACATGAGTTAAACACACAGGCGTAAGATGCTGATGTTAGAGTAAGCACAGGGAATGCATTCTCTCTCAAGAAAAAAATGTAATCCACTCTATGGACAAGTACTCTCTCTTTGAATCATAACCACTGTATCACTCATACTCCAGCCCTGGGGAATAAAGCAAGAGCTTTAGTCAGAAATCAGTGAAGATTGTCAAAGTAAACAAGAGTCTTAACCAAATTTTTCACTGGCCCATGAAATGACATAGTGCTTTAGGAATGTATATATAGACAAGAAGCTCAGTAATTTAAAGACAGCCTTTGCTGTTACATTTCCTAAGGAAGCAACACATACTCTTTAAACAAGCTTGCGTCACTTTTCTAACATAGAACACAACTTTTTATGTTGATCTATTCAGCCACATGTTGGGAATTGGTTGGGTTCACTTTCAGCACTCTAAAGGTAAAACACCAAGAATTGCATTGTGCCTCATTCAGAAGCACTATATTGGAGCTCTGTACCTGTACAATTGATTCTATTTTTCTTGTGAAAGGCTTTAAAACGATTACAGATCAGTGTTTTAATGTAGATAAAAATCTTTCTAAGCTCAATAAAAGTAAACTGCTGATGGACTTGCCTTGCAAAAGACTTGCTTACACCTCCATGAGGGAACTCTACCACTTCTATAATGAAAAAGGAATCATAAACAAATCCATTTTTCTTCCCTTTAAAATAAGAGATCCCAGCAGTGTCCTACAGCTGGCGTTTGCATTTCTTCCAGATGACTGAAGTAAGGGGCTATGGTGACTAAGCACTAATGTCCTAAAAAAAGTTTTAAAAGCTTGCTCAAGTCAACCACCTAAAGTAACTACATGTAACCACCGAGGCATCTCACCGTACATCACATCCCACTGCAATGTTATGCAGAGACAGCACAAAGCAACCTGACAAGAGCACAAAAGCAGAGCACAAAGACAGGAAGTTAGGATTTTCATTGTATCAAGTCTGCAGTGGATCCAGGCTTCTCAACTAAGGGATGATGAAAGGCTTACTAAGAACCTCCACACACAGCTCACACAAACAGCCCTTTAGGATTCACTGCCTAAGCAACCACAACAAATGATACACTTCAGAGACTGGAGGGCTTTGAGCACTCTGATAATCTGCTAAAATTGAAGCAACAGCAAAGTTTCATGGCCCTGAGGACAAAAGTGTGAGTTACTCAGCTCTTCAGTTAAGAGATGGTGGTAAGGGCACATGTTCAAGAGGAGCAAGACCTGGATTCAATGCTTTGTCAGCATAAGGACTCTCCAATCCTCTGTCTCCCTGGGAGTGTGAGCTTGTTACCAAATTATAGGATAACCCTGTGGGAGATCAGCCTGTTCAGATTCTATTGCTGTTATTACCCAAAATTGCACAGCATAAGCACCAGACAACAGTAAAAGAAAAAACAAAAGGCAATGTGATTATTCCCGTAAGGAGGGCACTCTCCAAAAGGAAAAGTTACTGGGTTCCTATCTTTCTCTTCAGAATGCTATGCTTTATTAGTGATCATGACATACAAGCACACTCATTTAAACCCAAGCATATAATCAGAAAATAACTGATATATATTAAAAACAGTCCTTGCCATCATCAAAAGAAAATAAAAAGGTCAAGTTTTGTAAAAAAAGTTTCTTTGGTACAAAGATTTCATAAGATTCAGAGAAAGAATCACGTCAGAAGTTAGTTTTCTAAGCACATGAAAATTCAGGTAACAAACCTCAGAAGAGACATCACACCATGCTTTCACAGCATTGAGACTATCGAACAACATATGTGCAGATGTCACGATTTCAGCAGTTTGAAACATGTTAAAAATGATAAATTCTGACTGAATAGAGACAACTAAGGAATATACTACATTTTATGTAGTGTAACGTTTTTACCTCTCTGTCTTTCTGTGAAAAGCAACACAGTATAAAATACAGCTCTAACCAAACTTAAGTGACTTAAAATACTTCCTCTATGTCTTTTTAAGCTGTCAGCCTGTAAAATCAATGATTTCTCTTGATCCAGAGGAGAAAGGCTTTTTTTTAATGCTAGAGAATCTTGAAACAAGCTAGATCAATCTTCAGGGGCAAGGGACAGTTTGTATCTATCGCCTTTATGTAAGGAAGGACATCTTTCTTTCATAAGTTTTCCCAAGTTAAGTAGTAATGAAGCGCTATGTAACAATATATATTTATATAAACATACACACAAATTCTTTGCTTTTATTCTAGGAAAGAAATGTCAGATTTTATTTTTATTTTTAAACAGGGAAACTACTAATGTCCTTTCTGTCAGCAGTAGATGTCATCTCTCAGCTATACAATGACGGTGCAACTTCTCACCTGGCTTTACACTACACTCGCTGATCAGGGCTCCCTTAACTTAAAAAAAACCCCAAACGAAACCAAAACAAAAAGACATTTCCAGAGGCCAATTTATCTCCTCTCAAAAGAGGCTGCTAAAACAGCTGGGATGAATGACCCTCAGGAGATATCTTTTTTCTAGAATAGTTCTATGAGCTACTGTACCCAGTCCAAACTTCAGTATTCATTTGTAGACATCTGAAGATTGACAAAAGAAAATTCTAGCCCCTGTTTACACATTTACCCATCCCAGGAACTGAAATGAAGAGAATATTTCAATTACAGCTGGGAACCATTCAAAGCCAGGCAGGCACACCCTCATCTCCTTCTCATGCAGATGACAAAAGCTAACCTATTTCAAAACTTTAGTAATCTCCAAATCTTAAAAATGCAAAGAAGATATCAGTAAAATTATGCAGCAATTTTTCTTTATGTTAACTATTTTTTATTATTTATGTTTTACTCAGGGCTATATATTCATAAACATGCTCACAGGAGCAATGTGAAGTCAAAGCGGCTGCTTAACTTGGTTAAAAAGAGGCCTCTGGTGGCAGCTGTGAAGTATAACTTCTCATGGTTTTATGAAATATGTATTTTGATGACATAATTTGCTATATAGAAACAGCTACGGAAAGTATACTAAGTAGTTAGATTTGCAGTGAAAACGTTAACATATTGCTGCTCATCTCCAAAGCACTAAGCATTTCAGCCCATCCATCTTCCTTCCTACACTACAGTTGTCAAATTAGTCTCAAAGTTGCATATATTTCCAGTTAAGTAAAGCATCTAATTTTTAAATAACTGCATTGCAAACTTCAGTGTTAAAGTTATTTCCTTTCTAAAGATACTATTAAGTTAAGGTTAGATACTAAAGATACAATTAAGTTAAGGTTATGAGGTCTGCTCATTCCCCAACACCAACCATGAAGCCTCCTTGATTTTGTTTAAAAATTACACAGACTGACAAGGAAAATTCACAGAAATATTTCTATATAAATATGCAGCACTTCTTGGCTAAGCGTAAGAATATAATAAGCCTGCAGCGTAAAACATATTAGACTGGCCAATGCACACCACTTCTGTAAAATTCAATTCCTTTGTTAAAGCTTCATGACACTGATCCATATGGAACATAAGGCACCCAAACATTAGGCTCATGATTAGGAACAATCACACAGCCTACAAGAACCTAGCTAAGGCTCCCTGCCTTCTATAAAGAGCTAGCAGACAAGCAAACCATAATAGCATAGAGACTTTTAACAGGTAGGTTAAGGTGTGTATGAAAGACGTGAATGGAGCTGTGCATGTGTAGGGACTGAAAGCAGCAGCAGGCCAAGAACTAAAACAACAGGACCAAAAACCCACAGGATACCCCTCCCAGCATTAAAACTGAGGGATGTGATTTTACATCAAAATCCAAACTCCATGTCTCTGATAAGATCGCAGCACAGACTCCCCCCCTCCGCAGAGGGCCATGTATCCCAGCAACTGCAACAGGTTGCAGTGTATCACATGCACAATTCTTTTCCCCGGCACCCAACAGGACAAGGAGATGACAGATGTATTTCAAACATATATGTAAGACAAGGAAAATGTAAAAACCTGGCCTGGAGGTTGACATAAGTTTGAGGTAAAGGACAGCCTGTAACAGCTAATGATTAGCTTTTTGGTTGGACTGGAGTAAAAGCAATCGCACTGTCATTTAAGAGCCTGCAGACCAATGGACAGCCGAGGACTTTCTATGGCACAGCCAGCTCTTCTACTGCTCTCTTGGTCCTTGACACTGGCAAGTCAGGAAGGGAATAACAACTGCCATAACCAGAAGCGACCTCTTGAGATGAAGCTACCAGCAAGCAGCTACAACTGTTGCTTCAATAGAATCACAGACTGGTTTGGTTTGGAAGGGACCTCAAATATCACCTAGTTCCAAACCCCTGCCATCGGCAGGGACACCCACCACTAGCCCAGGCTGCCCAAAGCCCCATCCAGCCTGGCCTTGAACACTGCCAGGGAGGGGGCAGCCACAGCTTCTCTGGGCAGCCGGTGCCAATGCCTCAGCATCCTCAGGATAAAGAACTTTTTCCTTCTATCTAATCTAATTTAAACCCATTATCCTATCACTACATGCCCTGATAAACAGTCCCTCTAAATCTTTCCTGTAGGCCCCTTTAGGTATTGGAAGGGTGCGATAAGGTCTCCTAGGAGCCTTCTCTTCTCCAGGCTGAAGAAGTCCAACTCTCTCAGCCTGTGTTCACAGAAGAGGTGCTCCAGCCCTCTGAGCATCTTTGTGGCCCTCCTCTGGTCTCACTCCAACAGGATAATTTAACATTTCTCCCTTCAGACGGGCTAGCCTGCAGCCATACTAATATAAGAGCAATGCTACAAACATTTACTATTTATTATAATAAATAGCTGAACTGCCTAGACAATGAGCACTATATTTCACTAGAAATAACACTCTTACAGTTCTTAATAATAAACTCATTTAACACACTTAAAAGGAACTGGCCTATCTGTTCCATCTTTTTATTTTTGTCACAGTTACCTTAAAAGATGTTCAGGATGGAATATAAGCTGAAAATCTCCATGGAACATTTTAAAGTACAGATTTGCAAAACACTGTACAATTAAAGCTCTGCACGTCCCATGCACAGATGCATTTTTTCCTGATAGCGTTTCAGTGATTGTCCAAATCAACAAACCAGAATTAACTGCTTTTTCAAAGACATGCTTTGTTTTCACAGAATGACAGCTCAAATCTTTAAAGGGGAAAAAAAAAATCTAAAAAAAAAAAAGGAATAATTTTACTTGTCCAGAAGGGATTGTAAAAGATTTATTACTGCCAAAGTTTCTCCTCATATTGATGACAACAACTCAACACGTTTCATTTTTTACAGATAGAAAGTACATCCAAGTAACATGAAATACACTGCAAACAAACACTGAAAACACTTCAGCTGAGAAGATCAAATTTATATGAAGCAACACATAGCTATGCATCTAAGTACTCAAATCGTTACACATCCACAGCCGGACAACAGGGACACTGCCAATAGCGGACGCCCAAGATGGATCTTTCCTCCCATAATCTGCTCCATCCAGTCCCACTGGCAGTCCTTCAGACAACCACAGCAATAATATTCATACTGTGAAGAAATGCAAGCTTTGCCATAGAATAACATACCCATGACTCCTCTTTCCCTTTACCATATTTAATCTGTTTAACATTCTACCGGACCAAGAGCAAGACCCTTACTGAGCAACTACAGAGTGACAGAACCCTTGTTCATGTCATTCAGATACTCCAAAAATAGTCAGATAAGGTGTATCTGATCTGCTCTATTTAAACATCAGCACAACCTGACTTAGTTCTAGATATGACACTGAGTTAATCTAAACTGTAGATACGACATTGCCTTAAGATAGAAACTGCAGGCAGAGAAAGGTATTGGATGGAATTACACATTTTTTTTCTAGTGTCAGCTCTTTTCATCCACATGGTTGTCTTGACTCAGTACACTACAGTTACTAGGCCTGAGTTAACTAAACTGCAGATCATTTTATGCTGTTGATCAAAGTAAGTAGTGTACAGAGACCGAGCAAGGACCCAATGAGTTGCTAGCCACAGACTGCAGGACTGTAGATTCGCCAGCTTCAGGAAACTCACAGCTCTAGTAGAAGCAGCAAGCACTCTGCTAACCCACACAACTTGCCAAGGAAACCTCTACCACAAAGCAAGAGGAAAACCTTTGGCTATGCTCTAATTGTTATTCCTGTAAATAATGCAAAGACAAAGACACCTACAGAACCTGAGCACTGCAGTCCAAAAGCAGGTTCACTGACATTTGTACTGCTGGATGGCAGTCAGGTAGAGAACTATAAGAGAAGAGCTGCAAGTAACATGACAAAAAATTATTTAATGGAAGAAGTTTTAGACTCATTTTCATGAGGTAACTTAGCAAAAGACCAGTCTGTGAGAATGCTCCCAAAGCAGCAATACTAACATTTATTTTGCAGAATCTAAGTTTATTCAAGTATTTATAATGTCTAAAATAACTCAAATGGTTAAGTGAAAAGCAAAATAAAATTACAGGCACTGTAAATAATGCATATAAAACATTGCTAATTCAAAACAAAGAGGGAAAAGTTAGATAATAACCAGGAGCATGGAAATCAAGTTTTCTAGATACAAGGTTGTACTTTAACGACCTCCAGTTTGCTTGCTGTTTTCTTTTCATTCCCAAATGACATTTTTAAACAGTGCACCTTGGGATTCATACTTACATTTACAAAGACTGTTGGGTAACACTCCCCTGTCCATTTCCTTTAAAGTCTTTCCTCCCAACAGCTCTGTGGTGCTGAAGAAAAAGCAGTACGAGGATAGGCGTAAAGGTAAGCAGACCAAGGTATATGTAAGTGCAAAAACCACTTCCATTGGTTTCTCAGTATATGGCAACTCAAATTGGGTAAAAAACTATCTGGATGGCCATGCCCAAAGAGTTGTGGTAAATGGAGCTAAATCCAGGCGGACGTCAGTCACAAGTGGTGTTCCCCAGGGCTCAGTCCTGGGTCCAGTTCTGTTCAATACCTTTATCAATGACCTGGATGAAGTGATTGAATGTTCCTTCAGTAAGTTTGCAGATGACACTAAACTGAGAGGAAGTGTTGATCTGCCTGAGGGTAGGGAGGCTCTTCAGAGGGATCTGAACAGGCTGGATCAATGAACTGAGACTGACAAGATGAGGTTCAAGGCCAAGTACAGAGTCCTGCACTTGGGACATAACAACCCCATGCAGCGCTACAGGCTTGGGGAAGAGTGGCTGGAAAGCCGCCTGGCAAAGAAGGACCTGGGAGTGTTGGTTGACTGCAGACTGAATATGAGTCAGCAGTGTGCCCAGGTGGCCAGGAAGGCCAACAGCATCTTGGCTTGTATCAGAAATAGCATGGCCAGTGGGTGCAGGGAAGTGATTGTACCCCTGTACCCAGCATTGGCAAGGCCACACCTCGAGTACTGTGTCCAGTTTTGGGCCTCTTGCTACAAGAAAGATATTGAGGCCCTGGAGTGCGTCCGGAGAAGGCCAAACCAGGCCGCTGAAGGAGCTGGAGGGCAAATCTTACAAGGAACCGCTGAGGGAACTGGGGATGTTTAGCCTGGAGAAGAGGAGGCTGAGGGGAGACCTTATCACCCCCTATAATTACCTGAAAGGAGGTTGTGGAGAGGTGGGTGATGGTCTCTTCGCCTAAGCGACAGGTGAGAGGATGAGGGGGAATGGCATGAAGCTGCGCCAAGGTAGGTTCAGATTACACATTAGGAAAAAATTCTTAATGGAAAGGGTTGTGGGCACTGGAACAGGCTGCCCAGGGAGGTGGTTGAGTCACCAATCCTGGATGTATTTAAAAGACAGATAGACAAGGTGCTCAGGGATATGGTTTAGTAGAGGACAGGTATGGTTGGACTTGACGATCTCAAAAGGTCTTTTCCAACCTAGTGATTTCTGAGTGAAATTGCAGTTCCAGCTGTCCAGTACTTTGAAGGCAATTCTCTGCAAAATCAACAACTCCCAATAGAGCAGACAAGATTTTCTGGTGCTTGGCTTGGATAGAGTTAAGTTTCACAAGAAACTCAGAGAGGACACAGCCAGGACAGCTGACACAAACTAGCCACAGGGGTATTCCATACCATATGACATCATGCTCGGTATATAAGGGCAAGAGCTGGCCAGGAAGAAGTCACTGCTCAGAGCCGGGCTGGGCATCAGGCTCCTGATATCAGCAAATAGCACTGTGTATCACACACTTTGTAGTTTCATTTATGAGTACTGTTATTTTCCTTTTCCTTTGCTATCCTAGTAAACTATCCTTATCCCAACCCACAAGTTTTACCTTTTCTTCAGATTCTCTTCCCCATCCCACTAGGGGGAAAAGGAGTGAGCTTGTGGCCTCGTGCTGCCTACCTTCCAGCTGGGGCTACACCACACCATACCCATGAATTTCAAATCAGACATTCCGTAAATGCCGCCTTTTCTCCCAAGCCCACGAATTCATATACCTTAAACCCAAACATTTTTCTAGGAATACAGATTTAAAGAAAAAAAAAATCAACTAAGGCACGTTACTGCAAACTTAAAACTAAGAAAGGTTTGCTGTAAAACAGCAGAGGAAAAAAAGATAATGATTTCATGTGATCTTTTGAGACCCAAAGACAGCAAAGATGATAGAAAGAGCCAGAAATCATGGAAAACCGTTTTCAAACATTTTTCACCCTGAAACATAATTCTCTTTCAGTGCTAAAGCAAATGTTTGGTTTGTGTAAAGTGCATTTACTCTTCATATATGATACAGAACAAAAAATACAGAACATCTATAACACAAAGCAAAAATGTAGGCCTTAAAAGAATTAAATAAAAAAGTAATTATTTGCATTTAATTGTTGTAATTACTAGTGGGACTTTTTTGTGGTTTTAGATTAGCATCGTATTATTTCCTTACCTTGCAAACAGTCTCTGTATCCCATGGTAAGATGGTCCTCAGATCAATCACTTCACAGGACACACCAAGCTTTTCTTGAGCCATTGCTGCCACCTCTTTGATCACATGTACCTGAAAGGCAATGTATTATCACAATTATCAAATATTTATTTTCTGTTTAAGATGTTCTAAATTACACATATTGAATACAAGCAATGATTTAACCTGTTACTTGCATGTTTAACAAAATATATTTTCATTCCATCATCTAATTCATTACTCAGTTCACATTTCTTATTTGCTCCTTACATCATGCCTAGTATTTTAGCAGCACTTCAGAAACTAACTTTGAAGAAGAATCACTGAAAACAAAACTGTTATTTCCAGAAAAGAGTCCTCAACTGAACAGTTCCAGGCCTCTCTATTTTTTATTTGTAGTCAGTTTGACATCTAGGATAAGATTTTTTTTTAGGACTGTAACTAAGCTAAGAGCCAAATATGTCAAAGTAATATATTTTGAGGTAGCAGTCACATGAAATTCTTCAAGAAGCTTTATGTAAATTCAATTACTACAATTTATAGAAAGAGTAATAGATTACCAAGTGATGATCTCCAAAGCATTAACTTATGAACAGTTAGAGGAGACTATACATACCACATAAGAAATTACCTATAAACATCCCGACCTGACCCCCGCAGTGAAAGCATATTGGCACGGATAGGACAGTATGAACATTCACTGGACTTCCAACATGGGTAGTACCAACATTACAAAAGTTGTATTATCTGATTATTATAATCAACATTTTACCAAAACAAAGAAGTATCCTCCCTATCAAGAGGCTTGTACTGAATTAGTACAGACATTATTCACTATCCACCAGTTGAGGAATGTATGCAGCAGCACATGTAAGTGCATCAATGCAGGTGTAAAACAATCTACATCTACCAGCATCCTTTTCATAAGGTATGTTACAAACAGAAAAGAAAGCAATATTGCGTATATTCTAAACTGTACCCTGAACATTATGTTATATAACACTTTTAAGCAAAGCATATTGAAATCATTGGCTTCCCTAAAACAAACATTAGCAAGCAAATGCTCCAACACGGAAGCTAACAACTGTTGTGACAACTCAGATTATCTTCCACAGGCATCTCAGCAAAAAGCATTTGCTCATGAGATATGAGGGTAAAAAAGAATTTCTCAATATGATGATGTCAGTAAACACTGACATTTTCTTTATTGTCAGAATGTTTCTTAATACAGGTTTGGACCTCCACTGAGCGACTTCTACGCATCAGTAAGGGGTTGGAGGTCACGAACCATCCCTAATAAGCTATTTGGATGAGGTCATCTTGGTCTGGAAAGCAACACAATTTAACAATATGAACACAGTCAGGCAGCGTCAGTTGCCTCAGGGTCAGAGAGCAGTATTATAATTCTATATAGGTCTAAAACCTATGCTGAAACCAAGATAAGGATTTAAATGTGCACCTACATAATGCAAATATGAATAGTTAAATACCAAAGGAGAATTTTAAAAGGTAAATCAAGACAACTATTGCAATAATAAAGAGAAAATATAGCTTGCAGCATTTTTTTAAACATATGTGGCTGTACTAAGAGGGTTGGAGAACTTCCAACATGAGACATGGGATGGATGGTTTTGATGTTTCTCTGATGTGTGAGAATGTTTACCTAGCTCACAGGGAATTGGGATTAGTTATGACCATAAAACACTGAGAACAGATGGAGAGAACCAAAAGCATTTACTGGTCCTCACTAGTAGCACCCAGGAAAGCAAGCACTGGGCAACGCCACCAGAGGAACAGCTGACAAGCAACTACCCAACACCTGAAATCATACAAGACATAACCAGTCAGTACATGGAATCACCATGCCTATTGACAAGAAGCTCTGGATTGGTTACAGATGTAGCAAACAAGTTCTATCCAAGTTTATGTGCACAGCCTGCAAACACCCTCAGCACAAACTCACTGAATATATTTGATCTGCAGAAGCTCAACAAATCCAGAACATGCTGAGTTTACAATGCAGGCACTAAGCATGTTCTCAGGCTGCATTATCCCACCACACCCATGGTTTGGTCAGCTCCTAAATTTGGATCAGAGCAACACATCTGTCCTGTTGCTATTCACATCTAAAGAACTGCCTGCCTTAACAGTTGGCCTACATTTTTCAAGCTCCAAAGCACATAGTCTTTTTGAAGCAGGTCACTCCAAGTCCTCTATGCACCACTGCCTACTGGGAAAACTCAGGATATTATTAAATCTCTATAGCCAGCTTTCAAGCCATTACTTTATCAATTCAATTTTTGGGAATACGATGAACACTAAGATTTCATCCAAATAGGGCCAAAATTTGCTTTCAAAAAGGAACAGGGAAAACTACAGAAAGTGTTTTCTGCTGAAGAAACAAGTACAAGTGAGGATATTGAAGGAGTACAGAATTCAATACTAGTGCAAAGTATCAGAGCCTAGTAGGAATAACAATAGATACCAAGGAGATGAAGTAGTCTGAGGACAAAGAAACTATCACAGGAAAGCACTGAAGATTACGTATTTCAAACAAAAAGAAACAAAAAGAGAAAAGGAACAGCCAAACAAAACAAGGGGGAAATAAAGAACAAGCCCAGAGATCAATTAAACACTCATGATGAAAGTTGTAACACTCCCTCCTCTAACAGATTCTCAGATATAGTTAGGACAGGAAAAGAGCAATTTTCTTAATTATAAATTAAAAGCAATAAAAGACTTCTCACAGAATCACAGAACATTAGGAGTTGGAAGGGACCTCGAAAGATCAGATAGTCCAACCCCCCTGCCAGAACAGGATCACCTAGACTAAATCTCACAGGAATGTGTCCAGGTGGGTTTTGAATGTCTCCAGAGAAGGAGACTCCACAGGCTCTCTGGGCAGTCTGTCCCAGTGCTCTGTCACCCTCACAGTGAAAGAGTTCCTCCTTATATTCACATGGAACTTCCTAAGCTCCAGCTTGCACCCACTGCCCCTTGTCCTATCGCTGGCCATCACTGACGAGAGCCTGAATCCATCCTCCTGACTCTCACCCTTTACATATTTATAAACATTAATGAGGACACCCCTCAGTCTCCTCTTCTCCAAGTTAAACAGGCCCAGCTCCCTCAGCCTCTCCTCATAAGAAAGGAGTGCCACTCCCTTCATCATCTTGGTTACCCTGTGCTGGACTCTTTCAAGGAGTTCCATGTCCTTCTTGAACTGAGGGGCCCAGAACTGGACACTATTTCAGGTGTGGTCTCACCGAGGCAGCATAGAGGGGGAGAGGGACCTCTCTTGACCTACAAACCACCCCCCTTCTAATACACCCCAAGATGCCATTGGCCTTCTTCGCCACAAGGGCACATTGCTGGCTCACGGTCACCCTGCTGTCCACCAGGACCCCCAGGTCCCTCTCACCTACACTGCTCTCCAACAGACCAGTCCCCAACCTATACTGGTACCTGGGGTTGTTCTTCCCCAGATGCAAGACCCTACACTTGCTCTTGTTAAATCTCATTGAACTTCTCCCCGCCCAACTCTCCAGCCTGTCTGAGTCTTGCTGAATGGCAGCAAAACCCCCTGGTGTGTCAGCCACCCCTCCCAGCTTAGTGTCATCAGCAAACCTGCTGACTGCACACTCTATTCCCTCATCCAATTCATGAATAAATGTATTGAATAGTACAGGACCCGGTATCGACCCCTGAGGGACTCCACTAGATTCAGGTCCCCAGCTTCTCTGGTAATTCCAAACTAGACTCAAAGCTTTTTCCTTTGCTATCATTCTTGAAAACAAGCATGGGGATTTTTACCAAATTTGTCAGTATTTTCCTATTTTAACCTGGGGAGGAGAGAGGTGTCCAATCATATTCTTGAACAGCTTTGAAATACAACTGTTAGAACCATAATTATATTGATCCCTATTTGTATTAAACGTTCAGTGGATTTTAATTCACTGTATAAAGGGAACCCCAGACTATGCTTTTTTAAATCATGCAGTAAAAAAATATATTATTCCTTCAGCATATTACTTTGAAGTCTCCTTTCCCACTGCCTTCCTCAGCTTCACATCTCACTGCTTCATTCTTAAACATACCATTTTATAACCACAGATGAATCATTAACCTCCTGCACAGGTATGCCTTCCACATTTTCAGAGTCAGTTTCAACCAAAAATGGGTAAAATCTAACCTAATAAAAAGCAGGTCTCAAACACTGGCAATCATTCAGTCAAGTATATAGTAATGGAACATGCATGTCATTCACTGTCTGGTACTTTAGCTTGAATGCAACACAATTAAAACATCACCTAACCCTCAACACAGGCTTTGCTGGATGACAAATAGCTTCTAAGAGCCTTACTGACCTGAGTGCCCCAAGCAACCATTGTCACATCACTGCCTTTCTGCAGGACCTCAGCTTGAGACAGTGGAATGTTGTAGGGCTCCACAGGAACTTGTTCCACTATATAAATAAAAACAAAGGAAAAAAATAGCATTATATCTTTACTAGTCATTAACCCATAAAAAATAGACACTAAGGTTTTTTCAATGTTAATGCCATCTAAAACAGACCAAAATCACATTATTAGCCTTAATTCATTGCCATTTGAAGTATTTTCAATTATAGGGTTAAAAACACATTCAGTGTAGTGCTTAATTTAGGTTATATACATAACACACAGCAATAAGATTCACATATACACAACAAGGATGGCAGTAAGTCCTGGTGTACTCCAAGTCAAAATACCAGCATCAGATTTGCAGATGGACACCACAACAACTGGTAAAAAAAAAATCTCAAGAAAACACTGCAGTTAATTCTATTAAGTATTAAGAGAACCTTGAAATTACACTTTAATACTCAGACAAAAAGGAAAAGGTGTGCCAGTGCCCTCCTGGTATCAACCAAGACTGATGCTCCACAGTTTTATGTCTAAAGAAAAGGAAAAAGTTTTCAGAACCTACACAGAAAGTATTGTGAAGAACTTGTGATCATACCAGTTTCAAATTACCCTAATTATTTTTGCTTTAGGAAAAAAAAAAGTTATCCATTCGCTAAAAATACACATTTAGAGAGAGTAAGCACATTGTCTTCTCAAAGACATTTAATGTGGTTCCACTTAACTGAAGACCCACTTACTTTTAGATGGAAATACATTAGGTATGTTGTGCTAGTTTCAAAACAATGAACTATATATTGACTGGTTTAATGATCAAAACTGTGATAAAAGACACACACACGTGTGTGTATATATAATCATTGTCCTGGTTCTGGCCAGGCCAGAGTTAACCTCCACATGAGCTGAGTTAGCCCAGGCTGTTTTCCACACCACCTGACATCACTCCCCTATGAAAGGGGCTTGTCGAGGAGATGCAATTCTGTGCAGCTCCCAGACAACAGTCCTGTTTTCAGTGCCCAACTTGGAGGTCAAACTCATGATCCTTGGATTAACAGTCCCAAGCTCTACTGCTACCCCAGCCCTTCAAGCCCCCGTGTGCTGACTACTTGGGGAGGTTAACTCTGGCCTGGCTCAAACCAGGACAATCATTTGTAAAAGAAATATTGTTTTGATCTAAAGATGAACGTGTTCATGCACCAGCAAGACAAATAATACTTCTTAAAATAAATTCCAGTGATAAGTGAAAAAAAAAATCTTACTCAACTTTTTCTAAATACAAGAAATACATTTAATAAAGGCACCCTACCTTTTTTTTTTAACATACTTCATAGTTCATAAAATAGTTATTGAGTTCTTGCTGAACAAAATTGTTTCTTGAAGTTATGATAAAGTGAGTGATACCAGCAGGATAAATTAAGTGGTTTGTATATTTCCTCCATTGGTATGGCAGATCCAATATGAGTAGAATGACCTAGGTTTCTTCCTGGCTTACAAGTTATTTATCATTTTTCAGTAAGTCAAGTTGTGACCTTTTTTTTTTTAAAATTACAGCAGATTTTTTTCCCCCAGTAATGCTATGCAAACACTACAAATTTCAGAGAATCACAGAATGGCTGAGATAGGAAGCAACCTCTGGAGACCACCTAGTCCAAGCCCCCTGCTCAGAGCAAGATCACCTACAGCTAGTCATGTCCAGTCAGGTTTTGAGTATTTCAAGTATTTCCATGGTCAGAGACTACACAACCTCCCCAGGCAACCTGTTCCTGTGCTTGACTGGCCTCACAGTAAGAAAGTTTTTGCCCTTGCTTATGTTACAGATATCTCACTTCACCTGAATGGCCACAGAGGGGACATACATATTAACTAAATTATTCTTCCTAAAAACAGGAACATTTTTCCCAGCATAATTCAAGAACACATCCATTCAATCCAGAAAAAAAAAGAAAAATTTTAAACACAAGGTGCTTTTAAACATAGGATAAAATCAGATCCCTTTGCAAACTATTATTTTTATGTATTTTAATGTCAGTGTCTTCTTGTCACAATTTTGTTGACTAACAAGGGGCTAAAGGAATACAGGGAGGGGAAGGAAAGGAAAGAGGGGAAAGGCACATCCTGCCCTTGCTCACTGCACATTACTGGGTGACAGTAAAGCAGACCAGGCTCCTATGGATTTTGCACATCATAAAACTCAGACAAAAGAAAGCAGCGACCCTGAAAGATAATGAAACCCACAATGATACTAATTGGCATCATAGAACTGTCTTTTTCATGGGCCTGTCAACTACTTGAAACCTGGAGAACAAGAACCTTACAAAGGTGCCGCAGGACCTTCTATTGGAAACCCAGGCAACCAACATGAATGAGAAGGTTTTGAAGCGACAGTGGGATGCACCAGAGGAACTGGACAGTGCATGTGGTATAAAAAGGCACTCCCCTTCTCTGTGTAATGGTTTTATCCACTCAGGGAAATTAAATGTAACAAACACACAAATTAACCCATTTATTATTATACCTACATCATTCTACAACAAGATGTCTGTAGTATAAGCTCTTCTAGAGTTCCTAACAGTTTTAAATGCAAAATTCAGCAGTCCAGATTTGGCAAGCTTTTATTCAAACGTATTTGCAAAAACTCCTCCTTCCACTAACATAATATCATATGAAATTAATCTATGCATATTCTTTCACAATAATTAATCAGACCAGGACAACATTTATATACAAAGTAGTCCGTATATATTACTGAAGATATAAATTATTTTAAATCAAATACTCAAATATTTATTTCAAATAAAGCAATTAGCAAAAGACTGTAATTATCAGAGAAAAAGGGCGACCACAGGTTAATTTAAGAGGCTGTACCATCTGTTGCTTTTTCTAAAAGAGCAATCTGAACAGCAGAGAGAAAACACGTTTTCTCATCTTACCTGTCTTGTCTCTATAACAACCACTGATGTAAGTCGTATTTATTTCTACACCACCAATGTCACATATAGTACAATTAAATGAAACTGAAAAGGTCAAAAAACATCAGAGTAGGTTCTCCACAAGATGTCTAAACCTGATAATGTCAAGGTGACTCATCTTCTCCTTTGATTCATAATCATTATGTGCTCTTGACACGGCACAGGCTGTTAACTACTTTTTTATAAATCAAAGCCTCCTTTCCCTTTTTTATTCAGATATTTCCTAAGTATCTCTGACATTTAGGGGGGCGTCACCACAGTGCTTTCAATAACATTATAATCTCATAAACTAACCAGCAACAGAATCCTCCCTATATATGGTACTCACATATTGAATTCTGCACATTTACCCAGAAAGGTTCACATTTCTTTACTCCTTTCTATATTTATACATGGCAAATAAACATGCAAAAACTTCTGACGACTACTGTAAGGTTATGAGGAAGGAGAGAGCATCTGCTCCCTTTAAGGGACAGGGAACTTTTCAGTGCAAAAAGAGATACTAGGAAGAGGGAAAAGCCGAAAGGAAGAATACTCAGGGACACAAATGTAATCAATAAATGATGAAGGCGGCAGCAAGAAGAACCAACCTGCTCAGTCCTATTCATTGATAAGTGCATGGGGAACATGGGAGTGTTTCTTTCAGTAATATTATCTGATGGAGAACCTTGTTAAATGGGATGACAAAGTAATAGAAGCTATAAACAAAATATACAAACTTTAAGACAAATCTAACAGAGGCAAAGACAAGAAACAGCCCTAGTCAGACACACTGAGTGAAGGGCTATCAAGAAACTATGGGCAAAACAGGACTTTCCAAAGGATAAGCACACAAACCTGAGGACCTGGAGTGTTGGAGGGAGGGTGTATGGAAATACATCACCTGCAGAGGACATGTGAAGGTGAACAAAGTGGGGAACAAACATAAAAGGTTATAGAAGGAGCCAGTTACACATAAGGCAGAGCCGGTCAGAACGTCTGTCTGACTTGAGCCCTGTGCCTCATCATGGTGGTCTGTCCAAGCTCTTCTGAAATCCTATGCTGTGCAGGGGTGGGGGCTGCAAGGACTAAGTGCCAGCTGCTGGTGAGCCCAACATGAAAGACAAGACACTGGGCCAACAGCAAGAGTCAAAGTGTGACACAGACACCCTAGACTTCTGGTGTGAGCTACAGGAGCAAGTGGGGGTCTTGGCCACCAGCGGCTCGGGTGGGAACAGCATGTGTCCCAAATACCAGCTACTGGGAGGGACTGGAGTGCGGCAAGTAAAGGCTGTTCTTTCTCCTGTGGGTACCATGCAGAGCTGCTAGACTGGATAAGATCCTCCACTCAAGTTCTGAAAGAAAAACAGCTGTCCAGGGGGAGAAACACTGCAATTCCTACTCCACATACATACAACCAAGCTGGTGGCAGCACTGCTTTAACTCTCCAAGCAAGTAAACAAAGACTAAGGGTGAGCACACTAAAGATCCCAGGCACACCGAGGAACAAGTCCTCTGCTACACAAACTGCTAGTAAAGGGGGTGAATGCACAGGAGAAATAGGCAGTCATGCCTTGTGGGCTTAGCCACAGATGCAGCACCGTAGTGCTGCACGGCACGGGAAGACAAAATCTACAACTACACATGCCAAGTACACCTTTTCTTTTCTGATCTACGTACCACTTTATGATATATATCTTATACACATATACACTATTTTATATATCTTATATACATATACTCTGCTCAACAGAGATAGTTCTCTTCCATAACTTTTAAAACTTACTATTAACTGGCACCCAGGCAAAGTTTCAGATCTTAGCTTGAAGTTCACTCCCTCCTTTTGGTGTTACTAGGATATCTAAGGTATAAGTTACTGTTTGAATGAACTGCAAAATGTTTTTCAAATGTTCTTGTAAAGCATATCTTCACTTTGGAAGCTGACCTTTCTCCTCAGTTCATCACAGTGTGAATGTGGTGAACTTCAGACAATGCTACTTCCATATCCACCTTTCTCCCAGGGATGCTGAAGGGGAAGATTTAAGGCCTAATTTTGTTCTTTTGTCTAGGCAAAGGCATGTTTGAGTAACAAATACTCATACAGGAAAAAAATGCTCATTTAATAACATGGTTAGTTTTAACTCATGGCTGAGTAAGTATACAGCACATTTGAACAAACAAATCTGTGTTTATTTGGGAAGACATCCAGCTAAATTTATGTAGTGGTTCAGCCCCAGCCAATGGCTGAGAACAAAACGCTGCTTGCTCACTCCCTGAGGAGAAACAGACAGGGCCCCTGTGTGTTGGGATGAGTACAGTTCACTGACAAAATCACCATGAACATAGAACAATAACAGCCCATGGCAAGTTTCACTTACATCTAGCGATAACACAGAGTACCTTACCAACCCAACCATAGCAGAGTGCTGCATGATGCAAGGACCAACCCTATGCCCAGGGCTGCACTCAGACTGCCCTGGAGGCACCCAGGAGTAACCCTCCCCAACCAGCCCCTTTTACAGGGGAGTGATGTCAGGTGGTGTGGAAAACAGCCCTTGGAGGTATGCATCGGATGCAAGTATCACAAGGTTGGTTCTGCACAAGAGCTTACATAAAACAGCAATGACCTGGCACTCTGCATAACATTCTCAAAAAGCAACTTCAAGTTATACACACCCTAGGCTAGATATAGATTATCTTTCCTCATTAGCATCCAACAGCTAATTTCAACAATAGCAGCAACACATGGAGGATGGGTTTTGCTTGGTTGGGGTGTAGTGGGTGTGGGGGGCTTTGTCAGTTATTTTATTGGATTGGTTGTGGTTTTTTGGGGGGGGGGGGTTGCTTTAAATAAAGCATTATTAGCTTCAACCCACATGAACAAGGACAAATATCCTGTGTTATAAAGACTATCCCATCTACACCCTATTTTCAGCTGGAATTTCAAAGATGTTAACAGTTCTGAACAAAATATCATGGATAGTTATTTGGAAGTCTCATAGGAAGAAAAAATTCCGTTAGAGGTGAATAATTAAGCTCAAATGCCAACATTAATTTTACAGATAGAAAACACTACTTCTCATTATAGCCTTTGACACGTTCATTTTTCAATGAAGTCCCTACATGCCCACTGTAACATCAGTCATGAAGGTCTCAGCAACAAACGTGTCTATTCACATGAAGCTAGAAAAAAAATTAATGGTAGGGGCAATATAATTTCTTTATTCCATGCCTTAGCCATCATCATGGAAATAAAGAAAATGGCTTTTTGTCTGGAGTAATGACTACAAATCTTTGGTGAGGTTTTATACTATATTATGCTATTAATACCCTGTCTTCTTCCTACAAATGTATCAATGTCAGTGTGCTAGCTTCTGGTAGAAATCAGAAACTTCTCCCTCCAAAAGATACAGATAAATAAAGCAACAAATGGTATCTGATACCATTTTGATGATTTCTTCTTGGAAAGCCTACATCTTTCCAGCATTGAGAAGACCCTGCAGTATTTTGAGACACTAATAGAAAGGAGGCAAGAAATACATATAAAATTCAAGATGAGTGTGTAAGCACATCTCTGAATCTGTACTATCTTCTTTCTCCTGTTAGAATCAACACACCCATATGGGATGTTAAAACACAAGTCCATTGCATTTTTAAATTCCTTCTTTCTACCATTTATCATGTTTATCAGTATCACTGCTGCCTCTGGACCAAATGAACAATCATGATGACCCTGGTCTATTACTGAATTCATGAGGCCACTTCATTTCCGTGGTGGAATCACAAGAAACCCTGACCACAACCAGCAGCAAAAGAATATTTTTTTTTAAAAAAGGTCTTTTTTTAAAAAAGTTAAATTTTCTAGAAGAAACTCCCAGACACCACTCTTCAAGTTGACTCAAGTCAGAAAGAACAGCTAAACAATTAAGAAGATGAGCTAATAACACCAGAGGGAAACGTTTTCAATGAAAATAAAAGGAACATCAAAACCCTTACACATAATAAAATATTCCTGCTTTATATTGTAGAAATAAGGAAAAGTCCACTCAAAGTTGTCTCAAAACAAGTTACCTGTCACAATCATCCCTTTCAGATGTTGATACAAATGTACTATACACTTCAGCCTAGATACCTAAACTGATGTTCTTAGAAATTTTAAGAAAAAAACTTAGGGTAACATCTGTGAAAATCAGACTATATAGGAGGAAATCAGTCTTAGAGAAACTACCAACACTGTGGTTGGTTATTGACCAGCACATAAACCAGATTAACCACTATTTCAGCACATTTTTACCCACTATTTCAATCACAAGACTGATCTATATTCACAAGATGATACTGCAATTGCTTTACCAGTTATTTTCTCGGACACAAAATCTCCCTATGTTCTCAAAAGCTGTGTGATACTGATGCACAGCCACTCATTCCACTATGAAAGCAAGTATTTTACTAACGTCTGTTTTTCAGACTTATAAATACTGGGGCAAAAAATGAAAGAAAAAGTTGTTTTAAATATACAGGAATTCTAAACTTTTTTTACCTTTGTTTAACAGGAAGCTAAGACTCAGGTTCATTTTCCAAACTGCTACATTGAAATGAACGTTCAGAGCTCTTTATTGCTAAATTTCAGGAAGCTCTCAAA
This sequence comes from Porphyrio hochstetteri, assembly GCA_020800305.1. Taxonomy (NCBI): domain Eukaryota; kingdom Metazoa; phylum Chordata; class Aves; order Gruiformes; family Rallidae; genus Porphyrio; species Porphyrio hochstetteri. The sequence continues at coordinate 89,491,061 of CM036907.1, forward strand.
ACACACAGAATTTAGGGAATGCAACACCCTTTGGGTACATCACACCATATCACGCTAAAAATAGTTGCTCTTTTAAAAATACATTGCTGAGGAAATCGGGTCTTTTTTGAAAACATAGAAGCAAATAATGAGTTTTCCCAATAAATATCCTATTTGTTCTTGAGTTACTCTGCTATTTTTTTGGCAGCTTTGATGTCTACTTTCCATATCTTCTCCTTGTTATTCTTTGGTTCTCTTTTCTAGGAAAAGGATACATTTGCCAACAAAATTGATGGACTTGGGGCAGAGTGGCTGAAGAGCTCCCTGGAGGAGAAGGACCTGAGAATGTTAGTTGACAGCCGGCTGAACATGAGCTGTCAGTGTGCCCAGGTGGCCAAGAAGGCCAACAGTATCCTGGCTTGTATCAGGAATAGTATGACCAGCAGGAGTAGGGAAGTGATTGTTCCATTATACTCATCTCTGGTGAGGCTGCACCTCAAGTACTGTGCCCAGTTTTGGGACCCTCACTACAGGAAGGACATTGAGATCCCAGAGTGTGTCCATAGAAGGGCATTGAAGCTGGTGAATGGTTTGAATGACAAGTCCTATAAGGAGCAGCTAAGGAACTGGGATGTTTTAGTCTGAAGAAAAGGAGGCTGAGGGGAAACCTTACTGCTCTCTACAACTACCTGCAAGGAGGGTGTAGAGGCAGGGGTCTGTCTCTCTCAGATAACAAGTGATAGGATGAGGGGAAATGGTTTCAAATGACACACAGGGAGATTTAGGTTAGATATCAGAAAGTATTTCTTTACTGATAGGATAGTCAAGTATTGGAACAGGGAAGTAGTTGGAGTCTCCATCCCTGGAGGTATTTAAAAGCCATGTAGATGTTGTACTTGAGGATATAGTCTAGAGGTGAACTAGACAGGGTTAGACTCAGTCTTGAAGGTCTCTTCCAACCCAAGTGATTCTATGATTCCACAGTTAACTGAGCATGAAATCAGACTATAAATGTTTATTTGTCTTTGCAGCCAAACTTAGAGATATTACTCAGTTTTCACAATTCCTCTAAAAACACAACCCTCAAGCATAGCTAGAGAAGCTAAGACTTCTGTGACAGTACTGTTTTAGCTGTGACCATCAACATACATGGGGGGAGGGGGGAAAAAAAAAAAAAGTGTTGCTTTCTTGGAAAATGTAGCATATCAATCTTTACCTGCAGCTCTGTAAAGTATTTTAGGTTCGAAGAATATGCATGGATTTTTGTCCTCTATGCATGACAGCAGCAGTCCTTTGGCCTGAAGAGGACTCCTTGGAATAACAATCTGTAAAAATATTTTTAAAACAGTTTATTTAGACTGCAATTCTGCTGCAAGCTTCCTCAATTAATATTAAAAACCAAGCAATTATTTACTCTAAATAAAACTATGTATAGATTGAGCAGTTCTTAAAAAGTGAGTTAACATCAGTGCTCTGTTACTAACATGCACGCCAAATTTTGAGTTTCCTGGGGCTTGAAGCATTCCCCCATACATAATTACTTCAATACTAGGGAACTCCATTCCAATATGGTAGAACAAACATGTTAAAAATAACATACTGAGGTAGAAGAAACAGAAGAAATTCTGCCAGGTTTAAAAGAAAATTATTCAAATTTTAGTTTAGTAATATTAATGTAGATGCATGACCAAAAAAATAATCAGCTGAGTGATCCACAGTTGTCTGGGTAAAGATTCATCAGGAGCAGGCCTGGAAAAGTATTCAGACTTAGTGCAGTAAGTTTTGAAGACTAAAAAAAGGAAACAGCTATTTAAAGTTGACTTCCTTTGCTTATAGGTGAAGCCTGAAATTTATTCACTTTGGAAAAAATATCTCAAGCAGACAGAAAACTAAACAAGGCTTCCAGATATAATCTGAATACTTGGTAAGAAAAAAGTGTCATTTATTTGCCAACAAAAGAGTTAATTTTAGATCACCTAAGAGAACGTTTATTATGAACAGAGAATTATCACATTATTGCAGTTTAAATTAAATAGAACCTGAGAGCTCAATTCCCTCAAATCAGAAGGACCAGGTAATTTACATCACAGAGATCTCAAAGAGCTGGCACATGCAGCATGAAGTCTACTAGAAAATGTTTGTATAGCTCTGAAGCTAGAAACAGCCCCTCTGACTGAAAACATTAGTTGAAACACTTCTTTAAAAAAAAATAAACAAATCTTTTCAATTGCAGACCTGCTAACTTACTGCCTTCCAGGGGTTTCCAAGGGTTCAAAATGTTTTGAGTGTAAGAGCATTTAATTTTAAAAATGTAATAACAAAGAGTAAAAACAGAACAAAAAACGCTCACATCAAATTAACTTGATACGTGATTTTTTCTAAACAAGGGAGCAGCTTTTCCCAAAGCATTAGCTAACAGACACATGGGAAATTACCCATCTGATGGGTGTTACTAGAGCAGGTCTTTGGGGATCATGTACAGGTCAGACTTTATTTACCTTACTCACTTACAATGTTAAGTCAGAACATAGTAATGAAAACTATTCAAAAGCTGAGAGTGACTACCCACTACAGTGGATGATACCAAAAAAGACCTAGTTCACACTCAGGATGTGACTGACAAAAGCAAACTGAAAAAGATATACTGATTAAGTCAGACACATTTAAGGACCACACTTCTGTTATAAAGTTAGAACTCAGCAGTACAAATTAATATCTGAAGTTATTACATGCTCAAAGGATGACTAGGACACTATGCAGTACAGCCCTATAAAAAAAGCATAGTAATACAGCCAAGGAACTGTAGGTGCTATTGCAAAATTCACTGCTTGAAACTCAGCTGGAATACTTCTTGACTGTATCAACTGTTTTCAAAGGAAATGAACGAAACAGACACCAAAGCCAGAGCTTCAGAAATTGTTGACATCTCTTTGACAGTTTGATTTGTTTAGTCTAACTAATAGAACAAAGAATAAAGGGAAAGCAATTGTTCTCTTAGTACACGGAAGGGAAGATGAAGGACAGGTAAGTTAAATATACTAGTTATTGAGGAACATATTTAGGCTGGAAATTACAAGAAAGCTTCCAGCCTTGATGGCAAACATTCTGGAGCAGTCTTACAATGCAATGGAGAGAGTAATACAGTATTTTAAGAACAGTCTGATCCATTAAGAAATATACCCTCACAACAGTAGACAAAAGATAGAAACATCGACTTCATAAAATAAGAGTTACTGTACCTTTATTCCTGGACAGTGAGCAAAAAAAGCTTCTGGACTTTGAGAGTGATACAGTGCACCATGACCCACACAGCCCCAGGGCGCTCTGATGGTGAGGCTTCCACAGTTAAACAAATCTCCAGAGCGGTAACGGTATTTTGCTGCTTCGTTAACAATCTGGGAAGATTTATATACAAAAGGAACATTCAATCCAACACCTTTTTTAATGCACCATTAAGCCTGTACAATACATAAGATAGGTCTACATCATCTGCACTCTGTGTGTGGGATTCAGGGGGGCAAATTAAAAGCTGAGGAATCCCCTAAATTAGTAGAAAGGCAAACACTATTGCCTCATTTGGCTTGGAAAATGTAGTGTGTTCACATTTGATACCTAGGCCTCAGGCGTAGCCATATAACCCAGTTGTTTCCCCATTCCCACAGTCAAACCACTCAGTTCAAATCTCTAGCTTGTCCTGTGGACACGTGGCTGGCTGCAGCAACACTGAGAAGTGAGAGATGATGTTGGGAAGATACAGATGAGGAATTCAAGGCTGCTGAAGCAAAGAGCCACAAAACCAAAACCAAAGAGACATTTGCTTAAAACCACATCTTTAATTTGCATTATTTCATGAGGCTTCAAACTGCTCTTAGTACCTTCCTGTTTACTTAAGCACACACAAATATTAGTAATAGAGCTAGGGATATATTTGCAAACATTGCATATTCGAACCAAGTCTTAAGGCTAACAGAAACGTGATTTAAACAGTCCCAAGATCTCGCTTTAACTTATCTCAAGCTCATTAGTACTGACCTGATCGAACGCTGGGAAAATGTAATCAGCAAACTGAATTTCCGCAATGGCTGTAGCGCCCGCAACAGCAGCTCCAATACCAAAGCCAACAATTCCTTGTTCACACAAGGGGGTGTTGAAAACTCTGTCTTTACCTATTAAAAACAAAAAAACCAAAGCAACTAAAAACCCCAATCCCTTTAAAACACCAGCTCAAAGCGGGAAACTCAGCTTCAGAAATATTCACCTGCAAATAAACATATGGTTCTTTAGATGGGCTTTTTTAGGTGTAGCAACAATAAACATCCATTTAACCTGTAACAGCTTGGAGGGAGACAAGAAGAAACAAAAGGCAAGATAAGAACAGTTTCTGTAACTTACAATGATAATCGCTCAAGGAAAGTAATTTGTTCTGATGCATATAGAGAAGCATGCACATGCCTCCTGCTTAAGTGGGAGAAGTAAAGAATACTCATGGGCATTAAAAACTGTCCGTACAGAAAGGCAGATGGATCTATGGAACCATCTTACTGTCCTTCCCTCCCCACTGCCTGTAAACGGTGCCCAGTCCTTCTAGCCATCTTCCATAGGCAATACAGCCTTACCTTAAGTAATTTGGTTTGTCACCAAGGCAAGAGAAAAAAGTTTCTCCTGCTGTTGGATGTACAAGATTGAACTCAGGTATTTTGGGGCTTGTCTTCCCCATGGGAGCACAAAAATGTCATTTTACCCCTGAAATAGTTGTGTGCCACATTAATTTCAGATTCCAAATACACATCAAGTAATAGATGAAGTCAATATTATTCAGTTCATGAAATTAAAGACGAGGACAGGGAGGAAGATGAAACACCATTACACTATCCTTTTTAAGACATGGTGACAGTATTTGCCAGCAGTACTGTACTCCCTCAGCAGATCAACAGGAGAACCTAGTTATGCTATTAAATTTTCCTTTCAGAGCACTGGGAAATAGACAGCAGGCTTCTGTTGGAGTGCATCATGCATGGATATGCCAAAACTTCAAACTGGATGGAAAAAAGCATGGTGCACATCAGTGACTATGAAATAAGTTAAATTATAAATAAATTGCCACTAAATACATAACTAATAAAAAAAGATTAAACAAATCAATTAACAATGAGAAAAGTTGTTACTATGAAGACTCCCAATTTCAATAGCTGCAAGTTAATGAACTAGAGAAAGAGAAGCTAACAAAAGGGGGACAAAGGCAGAAATATTACCCAACAGTATATATACAATATACTAAAGGCATGTTTTAAAATCTTTTAAGTACGGATCTTTCATCTCCGCACATCACCCAGCACTGCACTGTTACTGCTTTTACTCTGTCCATATGCTTCACCTGGTGTTTCAAGTTTTGTAGGTGGAGAGTTAGGTTGCTTTGGGTTGGTTTTTGAGATAGATCTATCCCTTCGATCGATCGATCAATCTAAATATCTATCTCTGTATCTATCTATTTCAGTAATTAGTTTTTGGCTTTCCATCTGCCTTTCTCCTTTTTTCCTCCACCAGAAACATGATCAAGACACCACACATTTAAGGCAAATAAAAAAAAAAGCCATCAAATGATACTACAATGTTGGTGGTGTTAGTGAGGCTACACAAGCCAACCCAAGGCCAAAGGGCTACCACAACTGCAGGACATAAAACGCAGAAGAAATGTTTCCAAGCTTCCCCTCAAAAAGACTATTTTCTCAAATTAGTCATTCCAAACTTCTGTCTACGCATTTCTTATAAGTCAGTGTTTGAAACAAAAATCCATGTGACTTACAGTACTTTAAGATAGACATACACCAGGCTGCTTCTTGTTTGGAAATAAATTTCCAAAACTTTTTTTAATTCTTATGACTTAGAAGTCCTCCTATTGCTGCTGAAGATAAAGCTGCTATCACAGCTAGCTCAGTAATTAAAATTACAATTCCAGATCAACAAAATTATTGCACAGCTTTTGAAACAAAGTATGGGTTTGTTGTCTAGATGTACTGATGAACTCTGAATCACAGCAAAGAACGTTCCAGATCAGACAACAGTTTACAAGTAGAAAAACCTGCTTGCTCTCATTTCCAAGGTATGATCTCAGTCATTGCCAGATGTGGGTCATCTGTACTTTTTTTCGTTATCTCCTGGAAGAAAAATAATAATCTCTGCAGGTACTGTGCTCAAAAGTTGTTCCAACTGAAAATGGCAGAGGATGTGAGATTGGCAGTAACTTCGTAGCGCTGCTATTTATTGTTGCTGGGCATTTATTTTACCAGCATGCTGCAGTAACACCACCAGACTGCATATTTCTGTTCTTTCACTCCTGGTACTACCAATGTGTCTGGCAATGTCACTACATAAACACAGCCCCAGCTCTGAAAGATTTTCATTTCAAACAACAGAAAGACAGAATGCTCTGGGAAACCCAGAGCCAGGGAAGATAGTTATAGAAGATGCAACTTGTTTTATATTGTCCTTGTAATTAAATTATACTCACTTCTGAGAGATATCAATTGTGTCTTGGCTCTACTGCCAAGAATTAACAAAACTCAGTTCAGAAAGCTTTATGCAGGAACAATCTCTTCCCTTGATAGCTGACAAAAGGGGAAGATAACAGTCACATCAGTACAATGCTTCTTCCCCTGTTCAGAATAAGAAACTTTGGCTTCCAGAGCTATTTAGTAAATAGATCCGTAAACTAATCCATAGGATGGAGAAGGAAAAAAATACCACAGAAAGATGAAAGAATTCTATAACAAGATGAACACAAGATTATTTCTGAATCTAGAGAGTTTATATTGTGCAAGTTTTTCTCATTCCTGAACAATGGATGTAATTTCTGTTCCCAAGCTATACCGCATCCTCTGGCACACATCCTTTCCTGACAGGCATCATGATCAAAGGGGAACGTAAACCACCTATGCTAATGTGCAGTTGCCCCAAGCCCTACAACTATCTGTGAAGGTAAGGAAGTTATGCTTCAGAAGCAATCACAAGAACTGCCCCTGTACCCATATCCACCTGCAAAACCATAAGCAGTTCACAAACTGCTCCTTCCCACAAGTGAGGGTGTCGTGAACTTACTCCCCCTCTCTTCCACTGATGCAATTACACTTTTCATTTAAAACATTTTAATAAACTAAAAATGCATTATTATTATCAAGGCATATTATACTTTCCTACTTCTTAAAAGTCTTTTCACAGATCAATATATTTCACTTCATCTGCTTACATGAAAGTTTGATATAGGACATGATCAACAAAGAAAATGCTGGGAAAATAAGACTATAGAAGACACTGGCGGGGGGGGGAGCAGTTTAAATTCACAGCAAGTTTTAAAACACAGCATTATCAGCACTCTAGGGAAGCAATGCCATCTGAAGGGACCTTGACAGGCTGGTGAGTTGGGCAAATGCAAGCCTCGTGACATTCAACAAGGCCAAGTGCAAGGTCCCAAGCACAACTACAGGCTGGGTGAACAATGGATTGAGAGTAGCCCTGAGGAGGAAGGCATGGGGGCATTGCTGGATGAGAAGCTCAACGTGAGCCAGCAACGTGTGCTCACAGCCCTGAAAGCCAACCATGTCCTGGGCTGCATCAAAAGATGCATCAAGAGAGGTGATTCTGCTCCTCTGCTCTGGTGAGATCCCACCTGGAGTACTACATCCAGATCTGGAGTCCTCAGTACAAGACAGACATGAAGCTGTTGGAGAGAGGAGGGACACAAAGATGATCAGAGGGCTGGAGCGCCTCTCCTATGAGAACAGGCTAAGAGAGTTGGGCTTTCTGAGCCTGGAGGAAAGGCAGTTCTGGGGAGACCCTATGGCAAATCTTCCAGTATCTGAAGAGGGCCTAGAGAAAGGCTGGAGAGGAAGTTTCCAAGGGCTTGTAGTGATAGGATGAGGGGTAATGGCTTTAAGTTGAAGGGGGGTAGGTTTAGGTTAGATATAAGGAAGAAATTCTTCCCTGTAAGGGTGGTGAGACACTGTCACAGGCTATCCAGAGAACCTGTGGCTGCCCCCTCCCTGGCAGTGTTCAAGGACAGCTTGGATGGGACTTTGGGCAACCTGGTCTAGTGGGGTGTGTCCCTCCCCATGGCAGGGGGCAAAACTAGATGATGTTTGAGGTCCTTTCCAACACAAACCATTCTGTGATTCTATTTAAAGCAAAATATTCAACTGGCTTTCTTAATGTGAATTTCTCTTCTAACACCTACTGATTTACCAAAATGCAGTTAAATCTAGTTTAAAACACACGTAGCTTACATAATAGACTAATGTCTGAGAATAAATGATTGTTGAGAAGCGCCCAAAATTCAGATCATACTAAGCTAAACCTTATTCTTTACTAGCTAGATTTTTCCAGCGTGCACTGAAATTCCCTCACATTAATTTATAATTTTATATCATCACACAAAAATTGAAATGTATTTGAACAATCCTGTAAAATGAACTCTGAACTTCTAGAAACTTAACAATTTAATATCAATTTCTAATAGGTGAATGAAGTTAAAAGCATATTGGATTCACCACACCAGCTTGCCCTTCTATGATTCTGAATAAAAAGACAAGCAAACAAAACTGCTGAAATACTACTGAGATATTAAATTAGAGGCAGCATGCTGCTGTCAATGGAGTATGATGAAATAAATGAAGTGAGAATCAATAAAAGCAAAAGTGAAATACAACATGACAGTTATAACATGATTAGCTTGAAGCACGTAATTTGGACTGTGAGAATTAAAGGCATAATCCTGAAGTACTATGGCTTAAAACAGTGAAGAAGGAGCTGGGTAATTGTCCTTGAATGAGATTCATTACTGAGGAATGGTTTTGATTTTACCAATAATACTGATCCCTTTTTATAAGCAAAACCTAAAACACTTCACTATTCGTTAGATGGGAAAACAAGCTTTGGTTCTTAGGTTGGGGGGGGGGGGGGGGGGGGGCTGTTAAGAAAAACCTGAGCCTTTTAAGACAAAAATATCATTAGGAGAAAGCAAATTTATTTATTTACCTAAACATTAAAAATTGTATGGCATGGCTTTAACTTTCTATCACTATTTATACAATACGAAAATCCCTGCTAAAATATAAATTATTTAAACACCAAAAATACAGAGGCCTATGTATTTTTATCTACTTTATTTCATATTTTGAAAAAAACTGAAAAGGAAGTCGATTTTGATAAACAGCCATTCACATCATCCTTCACAAACCGTTCACTCAGCTGAAATCTGACTCGAGCAGACAAATAACCCAGAGATGCTTTATCTTTCCATACTTCATTTCCGTGCCAGTGAAGGAACATTTCCTAACATGCACTCCTCTCCTGCTACTTGCGTCAGCCGCCCAGCTCAAAACAAGCCAGCACAGAACGCCGCCGCGCTGACACGTCGCTCCAGATGAAAGTAGTACCGCGACGGTACCTGAAACCAGGTGCGTCAGCCTTTCAAGAGAAATGTTATGCTGGTGTCTGTTTCAATTAACCTGCCTGGCTTTATAAACATCCCTAGTTTCAGCCATCTGAACAGGTTGGTGCCCTTCTCCAAGCTGTGAGGGAAGCAGTGTGTCAAACACGGCTGTGTGGAGGAAAAAAAAAGGGATGACTCTTCTTGTTTCTCCACCCCAATAACTCAGGAAGAAGACTAGAGGCATATTAAGCAAGTGTATAGATACACTAGAAGCTTTGCCTAATAAGGTAAATCTGAAAAGATAGAAAGATTAAGGAAAAAAGCAGTATTTGATTAAAAGCAATTTTAAACAATTACTTCATCCTCCCCTCATCTCATTTTACTTCAATAAAATAAATAAAAATGATTGATCTTTGTGATTGTCAGAGCAAAAAGCAATGTACCCCAAAACATTCAAATTAACACTGACTGCCTGTCTAAGGGGCAACAGCTTTAAGGTAGTATTACAGTCATCTTCTCATCCTCCAAAAATAAAAAGTTTCATAGCAACCTAACAGAGCATGTTTACAGACACGTGTAGTCGATTATTGTGCATTAATTTTTTGGCCTGCTTCATCTTTATTTGTTCCAAGCCTTCAGGAAAAAAGTATTTCAGTATCTACAACGAAACACGTTCCTGTCTTAACTTAAAAAATGAGACATTCAAACAAGATCGAATAGCCTATTGAGATACTCCAACTCAGAGTAATATCACATCGCTGTGTAAGAGCCTATGTTGGAGTTTAAGGAGTACTGCTTGTGATTTAGTCAAAGGAGGATGTTTAGGTTTGGTTTTAAAATACTTTTACATCACTTGCATAAAAAAAAATCCACATCTTAAAAGATGTCAGTCATGAGTAGTAGTAGTAACAATATATCCAGAAAGCATTTTATTTGTCTCCATGATCTCATTAACTTCCATTTAAGACATCCATTAGATTAGGTAACCACCCAGATTACCTTCTTCACTACTCACTGGGGACTTTGTGTAAAAAATTCAAATAAAAATGGATGGTTTTAGATCATTCCTGCCTTTAAAGACCTGTTCTAATCCTAGAATATCTAGGATCTTTCATAGGTGTACAGAGACATAAGTCTAGTAATTCTATTCCTTAAGATCATTTAACACAATCTATCCAGCACTCAGTCTTTATGGTTCCACAATCCCTTTTAAACCCTGTTTTACAATTGGCATCTTCCATTTCTCTTATATGATGCGAGGGGGCAGGTAAATTCATACTCAGCTCTTTTAGAGCTCCTGGTTGAACACAAAACAGCTTAGTAATTTCTTATTCATTTTAATCAACTTGTTCTAGCACTTCCTCTATTGATATCCCAGACAGTTCTTCAGCTTTAAAAGAGGGTGTGCAAGGGGCACTGTTCCTCTACAGTGAATACTGGGAAAAACTCATCAGCTTTCCAGCCAAATATGCAAACTTCAAATCTACTTGTATGAAGCAGGGCTTCTGTTTCACGGATGCAGAGAGGGTTTACCTCTCAATCTTGCATCCTTACACACTAACATGCCGTGCCATTTGAAAAGCCACTTTTTCCAGAGCCGCCCAATAGATCATTTCGCTTACCTAACAGACAAAAAGCAATTACATTAAGTGAAAAGCATCTCCTATGCAAATAGCTTATAATTAAGCTTTCCTCCTCTCCTGTTCTCCAATTCTGTATCCTACAAGAGTGGCACAGCCTGAGCTGAGAACATTTGCGTGCACCCAGACTTTCATGGCAGGCTTAAGGACTCTGTCATACCTCTGGCATAGCTCAGCCAACTACAGGGCTGAGCAGCCAGGTCTCAGCCACTGTTCAAATCCATTTAGAGTCTCAAGTCAAGTGCCCTAAGTTGGGTCTGTTATAGGAGACATGTACCTGCACACACAAAAATCATGGTGTACAGGCAGCCTATGCTTTCAAAAGAAGTTTAACATTTAGTTACTTTCAATGAAAATTTCATTCTAATTTTGATTAATCAGCAACTACTTGCATGGCAGCTTGCCACCATTTTCTCCTTAGATATTCCAAAATGTCACATTATAGCAACAAGATACGTGAACCAGTCAAAAAAAAGGCAATCCAGAAATCCATGAGTGACAAAGAACAGGGTCAGAATGGAGATTTGTAAACATTAAATTAGCTGCTTCCTTTCTGGCTGCTACAAAATCCACTATCACAAGCTACCCTACAACAAAGGACTCAACTTCCTATTCTAGTGAAGTGTTTTCTAGAGGTCAAATGCAAGGAAGGTTTTCATTGCCCAGTTTCACTTGTCTACAGGAGTCTTAATTAAGCTCAATTTGGGGGAATGCGGGAAGGAGAACACTTGCACAAAAAAAAGTATCCTTCTGAATCACTATTCACTACCAATTGCCCAAAGTAAAGGATACCTGTTCTGACAGGTAACTGGTAAGGGCAGGAATTCCTCACAGGTTTATCATTTATTCTGCTGACATAGCCAACACTTCAGAAGAGTACTTCAAGTAATTTAGAAATTTAAAACAGCTGAAGGGTAAGTTTTCCTTTTAAGTCTTCCCCAGTTACTAATTCCAAGGCGTTCATAAATTTGAATAGACATGAATATTTGAACTAGCAGTTCTAGCTCAAAGCAAAGCATTCTCAACACGTCATTCTCTTACTCAAGACAGTACGTTTTTCTTCCAAGAGCTCCATAGATCCAAACAACACTTTCACCTCCTGTTCCCCCAAGATGCATTTTCATTTTATCCTCACTCTCAAGAACAATATCAGAGTCAGAAGAACTGCTGGAGTACAAAGAAAGCATTACGATGGATGGGGAGTGACCTCCTCAGTTATCTACAATATCCACAAGCAATCTGTGCATTCACTGAACTGCAGGTTTGGAAGGAAAGTAAAGTTTCTTTTCAGCAAAGCTTAATAAAAATCTTAAAGTTGTTCACAGCATGAACATAACATTAAGTATTTACTCAACTGTCAGGCTTATAGCTCTCTGGATAAGGGGAGACCCAGGAAAAAGCAGCCAAGAAAGTAGCATAGGCAAGGGCGGGAAGATCAGCTTCTTTTCAGATACACAGTGATAGGTGAAAGAATGATGCAAAAAAGGGGGAAAAAAAACCCTCAAAGTGACAGCAGTCAAATGCTGGAACAAGCTGCCCAGAGATGATGTACAAGTTCCTTTCCTGGGCACATTCAGGAAAAGACCACAAACAAGCTAAACATAAACCTATGTTGAGTATCAGTGGTGACCAGATGACCTTCGAGGTCTTTTCCTTCTGGCCCTTATTATTCCATGATTCATTAGCTCCCCAAGTAGGATTATATGCTGACTGTCCAAACTTTCTACATCCGTACCTGTCCTGCTGATGGAAGCATTTCATGACATTGATAAAATAGCACTGATTCAGCTCCACACTGTTAGAAAAATATTCAATAAGCAGCTCACATCACAGCAGCAGATGTGCTCACCAGAATTTCTTTTTACTGATGACTATGCAGGTTGCCCACTCCACACTGAATTCCTTCTGATCATCTGGCTTACACCCAGTTGTATCAGCCTAAAGAAAAAAGCACGATGCCTAACTGCACCAAGGCATCCAAGTGTTCCTCCAGCTATGATTAATAACATTCCTTGCTCAGCCACAAAAAAGTTTTGTTGGGAGAAGCACACTTGCAGAAAAGCATAACTGACTATGAAGTTAGACGTGCAAAGCTATCCCAGATGACAGATTGCTCACTTGCAAAAATACGCCCTAAGAACTGACATCTACCAAACATTTTTATGTGGGTACATCCAAGGGGCAATATACCAGCTTTATTTAAGAGGCTTAGGTCAGTTCCATGCCTTTTCAGACTATATGCAGCATTATATGACATGACAAGAGATCTAACAGAAATACACGTTACAATTACCAAAGCTAAGTATTACAACATGTTAATGAAAATTCTGCTGTAATAGGCTGGGTACACTATGTAGATGACAAACCAAGGAACACTGTGTAATAAGGCACTCTCTCCCACACTCCTCAGTATCAGCAGTCCAGAAATACTTTATAGTAAATTTGAAAAAATGCTGAATCTACCCTAAATTGTGAAGCAACTATTCTCAACACAGAAACAAGGATTTAATGCTGCTATAGAAATACTCAAGAACAAAGTGCAGAATGACCAGTAGCCTGCAGTAACAAAAAACACCTTATGAATCTCAATTTTAGCCATGCTTGTCCCTTGACAATGGAAAGCATGTTCACTGGGGGCTGGGGTGGGGAAAAAAATCAATAAATCAATCTGTGCTCGGTGCTTTCATACAAGCGTGAAAAACTCCTTGCCAGGATTTAATGTTTCTACAAATTAAAAAGAAAAGAGATCTTTTGTAACAAATGACTAGCATGTTAAATCAGCCTGGTCAAAGATGGCTCTGAATCAAGGTAAGTTAACCTGCTCCTCCTCAAAGCGCTTCCGCTGCAAAGCTTAGACAACTGGTAGGAGTGGGGTGGTAGGCTTGACCTTTCCTGACCCTGCTAGGCTTCTAGCAAATTACTTCCAAGAAAACGCTTGAGTGTTTTATTCCCTGTAATAAAGTCTGCACCACCTTCTTAAACTGAAGAGGTGGTAACTACCACACTCTTATCACCAATCTTAGAGGCAGAATAAACAGCAGATGTAAGTTCCACTTGCCAAGCACAAATGGAACAGGACTAACCAAGGAAATTCAGAATCACTAAATTCCACCCAAGAAACAGTAAATGCATAAAGACTGACAACTAAAAGTACACAAACTGTGCCTGCAGAACTGGTATTAATACAGACTACAAATACAAGTTATACTCATCAATTCAGTCTTGTGTCTTTAATCCATGAAGTTTCATCCTCCTTGACTCTACAGCACCAAAATATTACTTCTAAATGTATCACTGCAAGTATTTTCTGAAGCACAAGATTCCTTTTATATAAAGTCGAGCAGCACATACTTTTTTGCCCAGCAATACATCTTGAAATATTTAAATGCATTAGAACAGCTTCCTTAAGCTCCACACTCCACGTGCCTTATCTTTCCTTCAAACAGGTTTACAAAATATAAAAAGAAAAAATATAAATATTACTAAGTCCCAAATAAATAAAATATTCTTTTCACACCAGGCATACTAAAACAACAATTTTTAAAAATAAACAAAACTAAAATAAATTCTATTTAACTCTGACACGGACTGATTTACACCAATATCCCCCGAACAGTATAAAAGGACATACTACATCATATCAAGTTCTCAAATAACTTCTTTTTTTCCTAACTGTAAATCTTAAGAAAAGAATTGGCTATTTAAGATGAAAATGAACAAAATGTACTATTGTGTAACGAGTCTGGAACATGTTGTTACTGTTCCAAGACATTTATAAAAATCAGAACAAAATTCAGATCTTGCCAAACTGCTCTGGAAGAACCAGGCAAGCAAGCTGCAGAATTCTCCGCTTAAACCCATCCACAAAGAAACAAGGATAACCAAACTCCAGACCACTTTGGTTTTACTCAGTCTACGCACAACTATTCATTTGTTCCACCCTCATCTTATGTCCCACGTGTCAGATTCAGAACTACTTCACCCTACCACGTGCAGTATGTTAGGAAGGACCAGCACCTACATAATAGAGGAAGCGCAGGGCTTCAACAAGCTCTCAGTCTGCTGCTGAAGCATCAAGATAACGTTGTCTATCTGTTCATACAATAAGCCCCTAACACTTATTTCTTATGCTACTTTAGGCTGTTCTACGCCTTTGTATAATAGCATATTGCTATGATCTTAAAGCATGCAACAGATCCCGTGCTTATTGATTTTAAAACCTCACAGAAAAAAACCAGAACCATTCCCCACCTGTTGAAGTAATAACCAACCCCTAGTAGCTTCAGGGAGGCACGGTTAGGTACAGCCATCTCCTGGCCAAATAAACCAAAACTCCTGAACTATTTTACAGGACTATAAACAAATGACTCATTTACTGAGAATGAAGCATCCCCTGAAAACCCAGACAGGTATTTACACTTTGCACACAAGGTCTGCAGAGTAACAACCATGGATTGAAGTGGATTAGACATTGGAAATAAACATTGTAAGACAAGCTAGCATTATCATGAGATGCATCAACATAAAGCTGTGAGCAACCAGGTTTTGCTCTGTAAGACCTAGAGTAGCATATCCAGTTTTGGATGGCCCACATCCTTCAGTTGCAGTAATCAGGGCCAAGGAAAACTGATCAATATGAGAAAAGCTTTAAACCGTAAGAATAATCCTGCATTGGGACCGTGTGTGTAGTGAAGCCAGGGAATCTCCACCACTGGAGGGAAGGATAGCTTTTGCCAGATGATCTGTCCCAAAACATATCCTATGCTCCAGAGATCTAAGTCTGTAAGGCAGGCAGAAAGTAGGGGAAAACAAATATGGAAGTGATAAATAAAATCATTTTTAAAGCATCCAGCTGATTGTGAATGTGGCTAGGTCATCCTGACATAAGGATGTTATTTTCTTGCTAGAACTGTGGTTTCATATGCAGCTCAGTCACTGCTTTTTGATGTTTTTCAAGTTTTCCACAAGGGAAAAACTGATTCAAACCCCCCCACCCTCACAGGATTCAATACAAGTGTTATTTCTTCTCTTGATTTTCCAATTCACAAGTAAATATCCAGGACTGACTGAACAGAAACTAATTGCTGGTTACAATCTGTTCCACATCCATTTTGGTTTTTTATTAAAATGTCCTACAGACCTTATCTATGCTTCTAGCTGATTCAAAATAATAACTAGGAAGGACTATTTATAAAAATAAGCCTATATGATCGAACAGAATAAAGAAAGAAAAGAACTAAATTTAAAATTATATGTGCACCCTTATTGCATCCCTTTCTATGCCCTGTGAGGAAATCTATTTTAGCTATGGAAGATGAGTAAGGAAGGAGGAAAAAAAAAAAGTTGCTTATTCCTGATTTACTCCTGTTTGCATATATGAATGTCTCTAGCCATGTATGTCATTCAGAATTACCTGAAAGGAAATTATCTGAGATTGATTTTGGTTTATCCTGCATATAGGAGTGACAGACCATTATTCTTACTGAATTTCATTTTATTAAGTGTCCATCCAGAAAAGAAGCAATTACTGGCTGCACAGCAGTACAACAGAAAGGACTTGGGGACTAAAGCATGCCCCAAGCTGACAGTCAACACCACACTGCTACCAAAGGAGCAAACATCACTCCAGAACGTACTACTAGTGTTACACACAAACCTTATGAAAAGCATTTTGCTCCAATTGACTTTGTATGAGAACATCATAAGCTGCTGTGGACAGCACTGACAAAGAAAGAGAGGAGAATAGCAATAACAGAGACCAAATGGAACAACTAAAAGAAACCCTAACAGACAAAAATAAAAGCCATGAGAGAAAAAAGCCTCCAACCAGTGATGGGACATTAATCCAGAAAGAGGAAACCTCTCTTCCTCTTGTTTGCCCTGTGATCACACAGAGGATCCCAAACAGTGACAAATCAATCATATGAGCAAGAGACAAATTCATTCCAAAGCATTTCAAAAGAACAACTGCTGACAAAACCACTTCTGCTGCATTTCCACAGAGGTCATCTTTGGTATCTCAGTCAACTCTTTTCAGAGTAAAGTCAGAACTCGTGACACACCAAAGAGAGGCAAAGTTTCTTCTACCCTGGACAAGCACTCACTTCTTGGTGAGAGATCCCACTGTGGGATCCTCCAGGAATTGAGACGATCTTTGAAACAAAAAATCCTCCAGATATTCACATTCTACCCATGCTTCCAAATAGTTACAAGTGAACTGAAATTACACTATTCAAGAATTCCCTACTGAAAAGTAAAATACCCTCATTTTTGCATCCAGAAGTAATTCCAGTAATTATCCACATACATACAAATGTGTGCACCAGTGAGACATCTGCATGTAACTGATAAGACCTACAAAGAGCTGTAATATGGGAAAGCCTGTACATTAGTAATTAATGTCTCTGCTAACAAATATTTAAGATATATATTACTTCTGGAGATCACAAGAATCATGGGCAACAACTCAATCTAAGATTACAAATTTTTAAATGTATTTAGTTCTTCCAATTCTTCTGGGTTTGGTTTCTACCACCCACCCAAATTTCATCCATAAAAAGTTAACATAAAACCAACAAAAAACCCTCTGCTATGGGGAAAGACCTGCCAAGCTAGTCTTACTTCTGCTGGATTCTCAGAGTTCTGAGCAAGGACTGGTCCTATTCCACATCCTCAGAGTATCAAGCTTTGAAAACAGTCAGAACACCCCTGGCCCTTACCCTCACTAAGGCTGCAACTGTATTTCACACTTCAGGCAGAGCAACAGGATGCACCTACTCACATCCTAAGTACATTGAGTCTGCAGATGGATTTGAAACAAAGATAAATGTACAGCTATTTCATTCATATAGCACTACCTTCAAAACACTGAAATAATGTGCTTCCTTTGGAACAGAAAAATAAAGCGTGTGCACACATTACCAATGCCACAAAAATACAGTAGGCAGAGAAGCAGGCTATTAGCCTCACAGCTTACATCTTTGCTCTAGAGTCAGGAAACATCTCCAGAGAGACGGACTGTGGAACAGCAGGCATTCATTATTTCAATAAAGATACACTACAGGTTAGAGTACGAAACCTCTGCAAAAGGGTGATCAAAAACTTGGCAGGGGTGATGGGGAAATAAAACAAGAATATGCCTTCCAGTGTGCAAGAGCAGAGGGAGGGGACAAAGGAAAAAAGCTGTACAAGATTTATTTCCCCTTCCCTTATCTGACAGGAAATTTTCACATAAAAATTTCAAGGAGTCTACTCATTTTCAGCACAGAGAATTATACAGCAGCAGATTTCTAAACATTCAGTTCATGCAAAACATTAACACCAATAGAAGGATCATGAAAATCAAAGCAATGCCAAAAAACTAGAATCACCCAATTCAAATGCTGACATAAGAGATACAGGAACAAACATACTATCCTAAGTCACAGCTACCATGGAAAAGAAACTTCTACATACTGATTTGTTTGCATGATTCCTTAATTAAGTATTTTTAAATAAAATTCTTTATAGCATTTCAAAAATTAGTCTGACCAAAAATTAAGATTTCCTTGCAAAGTCAAACTTGACTTTTACTTACTAGTGCAAGCCTCTAACTGTGTTTATATCACAACAATACTCTACACTCAGGCTCAAATGGCTTCCCTGGCAAAAAAAAAGTTTCAGGTTTGATGATAGATTTATTCTAAAAGTAATTCTTTTTGTTTTACTCTCTAGAGAGACTTCAGAAACAGTCTGTATAGCAACCATCATCTGTATTGTACTATTACCGAGTATTAATATACTAAGCTCCCCCTCCTACAATATTAGGTGATATTTAGACTTTGACCTCTATAAAAATGCTTTAAAAGGAACTATCAATTTGTATCAAAATAGCTATTTATGGGCATAGACTGCCATCTAGTGATTTTGATTATCTACAGAAAAAAACCAGGAAAACCCCAACCAACCTCCTTCTTCCAGAAGGGAAAAAAATAATTCCTTCATATTTTACATCAACATACAGAAACAACCTAACATGTATCTCCTATGGTTATGTTGATGATAAATGCAGGATGGGAATGGGGAAGAAGAGACAGTAAGTGTATGTAATCGTCCTTGTACTGGTAAGATCCACGAGGTTGCCTGTTCATTGACTCTGTCTGGAATTCCTTCACATTTTACATGGCTCTAGCCTCGGCACAAAACAAGCACTGCATCCAGAACTTACTTAATTTCTAAAACAACACTGACAGACAGTGACATCCCTTTTGAAATTCTGGATTCCTTCAATTTTTGTGCTTTCAGTCTTTCCTGCTTCTCAGCTTTGTAATTGTATTTGCACTACATCCTTTGGCTCATATAGGACTGTGGTGGTTCAGTCCCAACCACTGGCTGAGCAGCTCACTCACTCCCAGAGAAGTCAGACAGAGCCCTAGTGCATTAGGATAAGGACAGTTTACTGACAAAAGTCCTGTCAAAGGGGAACAATAACAACCCACAGTAAATTTCACTCATACCCAGTGATAACACAGAGCATCTTACCAACCCAATGATAACAAAGTGCTGCACAACACAAGGACAAACCCAACACCCCAGTCACACTCAGACTGCCCTGGAAGCACCTAGGAGTACCCCTCCCCAACCAGCCCCTTTTATAGGGGAGTGATGTCAGGTGGTGTGGAAACAGCCTGGGCTAACTCAGCTCACCTGGGCTGGCTGCCTGGGGAGGTTGCCTCTGGCCTGGCCAGAACTAGGACATTGCCATTCCCTCTTCAGCCACTGTCTGTTTTCTACAGGATTTCACTATTAGTGAAGAAAGAAGCCATGTTACCTATTCACCTTCCTACCTTAAAGTTGAATGATTCCTAAATTCACTTTATCTTCAGATTTCTCTCTGTGTACAAACTTGTATTTCAAATATTGTCTTTATTTACTTATGGGCACCTCGGCAGCAGGACAAAGATTTATATTTATTTTTCCTGTCATGCCTTCTCCACCCCCTTCTCTCTCAAGCTGACCTCTAGACAAGTCTCATAGCCTAACATTATATTCACTATGCATAGTATTAGTTGCATATGCAGTGTTGTAATGCTTATTGTAACCAGTAGAACAGTTTTCTTTCTTTGGAGGCATATTGCAAGGCCAGATGTCTGTCCTTGTGGAAAAACATGTGGTCAAAGCTAACAAGGGTAGAGAGACTCCCTTGGATTCCAACTTGAGCCCGGGCCAGATTTTGGGCAGAATCCAACAGGGATTCCACACCTGAAGTTTTGAAATATGTTCATTCAACTGGGTGGACCTTCTTGCAGCAACTTTGGAGACCTCACCTACAAGTGGATGCATTGCTTAGGACCTCCCAAGTACAGGGATAGACTCTACAAATCCTCACTGCAACCAGGGCTCCTCAGCAACTGCAGATCTGGATGATGGTAAAATATCAGAGCAATTGGTGATGTATCTTTCTTAATCACTACGACTTTTCTTTTTCCTGCACAGCAATGATTAGGTGTATTACCCTTGCTGCTTAAAACTAGAGTGTAATAAGCTTATTAACTAAATATATTAACCTTATGTTTGTATTGCTTTGAAATAGACAGCAAAATAAGCCTCCCCTTTTTGTTGTGTCTGTGTCCTTCCTATTGACACTGCCAGTTGGCAGAACGCACCTTCAGTTCACTTCTTACCTAGACCTCAGAATCTGCGAGACAAACGGATGTTGGGAAGATCTTCCTATAATGAATTTGTAAGACAAACCTGTTTATTAAGGAGGAAAACAGCAAAAAGCTATTCAAATTTCTCCTTTTCTTCCAGCTAATTCACTTATTCTCTAGCAAATATAATCTTTGCAATGGTTTGAATCAACATGAAGAGATAGGTTCCTACCTTGTTAATCTGATCTCACCAGCACTTTATTTACCTACCCATTTTCTTTTACAGTGAAACAAGAGCACTATTTAGTTTTTCCTTATCAAATCTATCCTCTTAGTCACCATAAAGAGTCCAGTACCCTTTTTGATCAAATGGTAATACCAGCCTTCATTAGCCCTTGTTCAATATTGACATAAGTACTTCCACAATTTTTCACATTGCCTCTCATGCTTTAAAGGAGTTTTTTTCTAATACTCCCAAAGGCATGTCATATTTTCCCCAAAAATCTCATTAAAACTCTTTGTTGCTATTGACATAAAATAAATTTAATTCTAGCTAGGATGCTGATGTGCTATGTCTTTTGCTTGTCATAGTCACTAACATTGTGTAAACAGTTCTTTAGACTTCCTCAACACTACTCACCCCAACAGTACTCCCCACACTCTGGGGCAGGGGCTATCACCAAGTCTTTCTGACCACACCATCAATAAAATGCTACTACACAAACTACATAATGCCTTACCTTCATTCTAATAGTAGATAGCTCTATTCAAAGGAAACCAACAAACTACCCTCAAAGCAACACCCTAACAATTGTTGTCTTTTTCAACTGGAAATCCTCACTAAAACCAAGAAGGCCTCTTATGAATCCATCTGCTTGTGCTCTTAATTTCCCAAATGAAGTCTTCTGTTGCCCATGTTTCCAGCAAGTGACTGCTGTCTTAGAGGCTTCATTTTCTGTTGAACTCTTGTAAACTGAGTTAACACATCACACCAGATTTACAGAACACTAATTCAACCTCAACATGCAGCAGTAAAGATCATTACTAATAAAAGTCCTATTTAAACTATTTGAACATTAAAATATAAACCAGCGAGTGAGAAAACATCCACATAATAACTGAGGCAGAGAAACAAGACAACAAAATTCAGTTATGCTTCTAGAACTTCTTAAAAGTACATTCTTCCTTCTCTCCCTTTTTTTGTTTGTGCAAAAAAAAGCAGATATTGTCAGTTACCAAGATGGCTGTAACTGATCTCCAGATGAGGAAAATTAAACAGATTTAATCACTGGCTACAAGTGGTTCCCATCATTCTTCTGCCTTGAAAAAGGTGAGCTGCAGAAACTTGCATTTTATATCCTCTTCTTCAGTTTAATAGCTCAGCTGGGGAGACAGTAACTGCCACATGAAAAGCCACCAGGTTAGTGTATCCACAACCTGTACCCAAGACCTGTAAACTGCTACATACTACCTAGTGTGCCATACATGAAACGTTGACTCTTTTTTCTTTTAGCATTCCAGTAACGGTACTTCTCACAAAAAAGGGCACTTCATGAAACCACACCAAACAGATAGCCAAAGAAAAGTAACTGGAAGAACAATGAAGGACTTTGAAGAGTCCTCTACATTTGCCAACCACATATCACTGAACAGGCGGTTAAATCCCATCCATCATGAACTGTGCTGCAAACATGATACTGACACGCCTGTGCAACAACATACAGCCTCAAAGAAAGCCTCTTCCTACCCACCACCTTTCATAGAAGCCCCTGATACTTCCACTGTCTGCAGTGACTGAGTACCATCTTATTTTTCATATACTTCTGCAAACCTGTTTTTCCTAATGGGTGATAAAGGCTTTGCATCTCTAAGATTCTTTGAGATAAAGGTTACAGCATTTCTCTGAAAGCCTTCACATGAGTTTCCCAAACAAGGAAACCAATCACATTCTAGAAGCACAAGCACAGCTATAACTAAACTAGAAATTAATATTATTTAACAAACAGTTTAAATCCATTTTAATGTAATTCTTTCTCTTTTCTTGACAGATAGGACAAAAACCATCACCATGTATTGCTGCTAATAGGCTTTAATTTGATTCCAGTAATTAAATGGGGCCACAATGATGAGTATCTGGTCCAACAGATGTTTAAAAACAATGAAGTTTTACTGATAGACTCCTGATATTACATCAGAAAGTTTTGAAAGTTGACATAAATGGGAGCACATTCAAAACATTTTCTATTTCCAAGGAGAGAAAGGAAAATGTAACTTAGTTTATAAGGCTTCTCCCCTGTGTGTTCTTCTCTTCTTCCACAAGCCAAGAGACGTCAATATGACAATAACATCAGACTTAGAAGTTAACTTACCATATTTGTCTCGCAAGCCAACTGTACACCTGAAGACTCCACCAAAGGCCACATCTTCACCAAATATTACTGAAAAATAAGAACAGTAGAGGAGGCTAGTGTTACTCCAATGCATCTTATTTTTAATAAACATGTTTTAAAGGTTTTTATAGGAGATACTAACAAGTGACACCTAACATTTCTTTTTATTTCAAGATTTATCTAGACATAAGCATTTCTCATGTACAGACTAATTATAACAAATAAACAACCAAGGTTAATGAGGAGACAGTGCAGCAACACAATTATGTCTCAAAACAGAATTCATTACACTGATTCAGCTTTCATTAACCAATTATTTTTCTGAAATAGTCTATAATATCAGAATAGCTAAATTAATAAAAGCAATTCCAAGAAACAATTACATTTGGTCACTGAGGAGTCTATTGAAGTGTTTTGCTTCAATCAGTAACTATTTGTATTCTTCATCCACAGATTTCAGTAAATACAGTGTTTTGAAAAATGTCAAATGAAGTTTTCTTCAAAACACCAATCCAACATGAAATTGCAAACCTTCTCCAAACATATTTGCCATATCCCTGAAGAGTGACTTCAGATTAACTCCTCCACAGAAAACAGGGATATCTAAGAACCAGGACAGCTCTCATTCTTCAACACTATTATCCTTACAGTGCAGGTGATGTAGCCAATAAAGTTTTATCACTGAAAGTAATTGCCTTTAAAATTTAGCTTCATTTCAATTAATCTGGGGGTTTTTTTCTGTGAAGTTATGGAATGATTTTTCTTAAAACACTTTTGTTATTTAATTCACAGAAATAAGTACTGTCCATTTCAATTAAGTATGTATGAGATGTGCAGCAGTATCACCAACAGCAGCTTGCACAATCTGGGTTCAATTCCTCAGTACACTCTGTACTCTAAAGGACACAAAACAATGAGTTAGCCTCCTTGCCTTTCAAACACTGTTTTTATTTAAATAAAATAGATTTCTGACTGGAAGCACTAAAAGGGATTAACACAGTTCTGACAATCATATTAATGACACCACTTAAGGATAAATAACTTGTATAAATATGTAAAACCAATGCAATCATGGAGTCTATGACTGAAGTATGTCCCCAGATCATCTAATGCATTTTTGTATTAATTGGTTTGGGGGTTTTTTATGTACTAAAATTTTTGTAAGGCCTTTCCATCAACATATGGCTACACAGTTTTGAGTCAGCTGGCATAAAAAAAAGTCCCATTTAATGTTGGTAACAGCAAACTTGCATGGATTTACTCATTCTGTTCAGCCACTGAAAATATTTTCCTAGACAGATTCTAATTCTCATTAACACAAGTATGAGGATTTCCACTACTTAACAACAGTTGCTCAATTCCCATACAACTAAAAACATATGAACACACTTTCTATTTCAAGAAGTACTAATTAATTCAGTAAGTAGGGTGACACTGACAACACACATCTGGACTGTAGAACTCCAACATGGTCTTGCAAAGGGCTTTGCAAAGATCCAGCCCTGCAAAGCAGACAAACAAACTAGAACCATAGAGAAACTAAAAGGCTGCTAGATTATATATGAGTTTAGGTTCCTGCTTGACCAACATTCTACTTACTTTTACATGGCTGATTCTTCAGAAATGGTACTAAAAATCTGTTCTTAGAATTAGTTTACCTGCAGTTCTCTAAGTTCAATGAGAGGGAATGTATACAGGCATAGTACTAGACAGATAACATGGAATTTGTCTTAACAGATCAGACAATTAGTCAGATTTCAAGTTGGGCAAGTAATGCCAAAAGGAGTGAGTTACTAACACACTAAAAAGAAAAACCAAAATAACACAGATCATACAACTCTTGCAGCTGTATTCGTGGCATTAAACATCTCTTTCAGATACAGGGCCATCATCATGCCTTTGTTATGACAACAAAAGCAATAGACCTCCTGTTATGCATAAGAACCAAAAGCCCAAGTAAATAGTTTTGTGCAAAAGAACTTAGGATAACACTTTCAAATAAAGCTAAGACAAATTAGTTTCTTCAAAATTACAGGTTATCCAAAATGCAAAAGCCTAGAAAATCTTACATTGCCTGTGCACAACAATGAACAAAAATCAGTAAAACTGGAAAGGAATTATATGGGTGGGAGGAGGGGAGAAGGGAAGGAAAGAAGGGAGAATGGACATAGGAGGGATATAGAATCTGTAAAAACTATCACTTTTTTGACCACAGAGATTGGAAGGAATTAAAAACTAAGATATAAATTTTAAAAACTGCTTTACTTACTGGCGGGACTCAAGCTGCCCTTAGGTGCAGTTCACATCAGTAAAACCAGAAACATGCTAAGCAATGTATCTTTCTGTCCCATTTCTCAAGTAAAACTACACCCAGCTAATACAGAAGACACACCGCTTCTTAGATCATGTAACCTATTGATAATCTGTTAATACAACACTTTTTTATTTTTTTGAGACTAAAGTGTAGAAAGAACTTAGTAGAAAATTGTAAATGCCATAAGAGATGCATTTAGTATTGTACATAAATAGGCAAAACAAAATGGAATTCATACAAAGCAAAGCACACACAAGTATAGCATACCTGCAGTTGGGTCTTTGGCTAAAGCATTGTCCAAGGCACTTGTTATGGATTGGAAAAGATTCATCTTCTGAGTTTGCCCTGTGTGAAAGTGATTATTTAGCCATTTCATTTGGTTCAAAACACAAAGTACATCAGAAAACAGTACTACAAAGCATCACTAAAAACTTTGTTAACAGTCATAAACAAGATCCCAGTTAGGAGTTCCAAGATTCGTCTGCTGAGTAAACAATTTATGGGATAGATGGGATTGAGCATGGCATTCCTTGCAATTCTACTATATATATCTATCTTATAATTCTACTATCCTGCATTCAACCTTTTCCCAAAAACTGTGCTCTTAGATAAAGCAAACAGCTTTGCAATGCTTAGTCAAACACTAGGAACAATGACCTACACAACAAGTTTTCAAAGAAAGAAACCACAGTAGAGCATTGTTGTTTTGAAGACTGGGATCCTTTCTGATAAGATTCATCAGATCTCATTAAGTTTACTTCAGCATTCCTTAATTCTTTTTTTTTTTAAATGGTCCAGACTTCCCTTTTTACAGACACCTATTATTATCAGAAGTTTTCTAGACCACCAGCCTACTCTCCACATTCAATGATGAACTTAAAATAGGTAAAGCAAATGCTCCAGAATGTTGTATTAAAAACTTCTGTGGAGCAGGTTGAAAGAAAACCTTCAAAACCAAGAAAGACTACCCGAGTGCTCTTCCTCACTGCAACACTGCAAGGAAAAACAAATGGGCCTGGAAGCAAAGATGGAAAAAAATCCCCAGTAAACCATTCCTCGCTGCTGTGACCAACTCAGATTCACCAAGGAAAGAAAATAATGCCTTATCAGAAACTAAGTAAGAAAATCCCTAGCTGGTATTTGGTAGCCCTTTAACTGGCAAAAACTCTACATCATGTTAAGAACCCAGAGCCAATGAGAATACAACCTACCAGTGCACATAGCATGTTAAAAAAGTGATGGTTAGGTGAAGGTCCCAGACAAACGGGAAAGCAGGTGTTAGAAACTAGAACGAACTACATTTCTGTTTCCAGTAGCTACAGTATCTCAGTCTCTCTCAACAACCATTAACCATTCAGCTCCCCTCTTCCTAAACTGTTAATTAACATTAGCATTTTTTTGTTAGACTCATCTCATGCCATGCCAGATCTGAGCAGCAGCATTCTCACACATTCCTGTGCTTGGTAGCTTCACTTGTTACATTTCACATTCCTTTAAGAGGTAACTATAAAAAAAAAGTTATGGGAACTGTTCAAATTATATGACAGCTACAAATAATCAACACTTAAGAATTCAAGGGAAGGAAAGCTGAGAACAGCAGTTATTTCTCTCTTTCCTAAGTTATCCACATTAGTATTCAGGTTATGTTTTCCACAAGACACAAACCTTTCCACTATTTGATATAAATAAATGCCCATTATTTAAACAACTGTCAGAAACATTCTGACCTGCTGCTCTTGCTTATAATAAAGGCTTCTCCTCACAGGAAAGGAAATCTAGCTGTGCCCTCCAGGTTTGAACTGTGGTGTTGGAGCAGCTTCCTAATCGGGATCAGTATTGGCGTAACTTTCTTTCACTTTCACTGTTTTTCCCACAAAATTTCAAAGCGTATTTTAAACCAAGGGAAGCAGCATTCTACTAGTAAATGGCAAAAAAATCTGGCCAGCCCCACTAAAGCTTCTTCACAATGATCTCAAGTAAAGCCCTGTAGCACACAGGCTTTAACTCCACGACACCTTGGCTGCTTATACCTCCCAATGACTAACAGAAACAGACAAGAGTTTTCTTGGTCTTAATGGCCAAGCTGCAACACCAAGGTACCCAGCCAAGCAACACCTTTCTAGGTGGTAGTGTGGTTCATGTGAGAGAAACAGCCATTCCCCAGCCAGCGGGCTCATTCCAGAACTCAGCACGACTCATTTGCAGGGATGACACGGGGAAACAAGAGTCAAAACACCAACTTGCAACATATTCAGAGCTGCAATTGCTCTGAATAACTGTTTCCTAGCGATCCACAATTACACTGAAACGTGTCACCACGAGGTTTACCTCAAACCTTTCGCTAGGCAGCAGTCTTTATTGCCACAGGTTTATTGCCACATTCACGACTTCAGCACACAGCGCAAAAACAGGGCTGGAGGCGAGCCATTAAACTCCGGCCAGAGGCTTTGCGGCTGACACGGGAGACGGCCCGGGGAAGGGCTCGGAGCAGGTGATGGGCAGGCCCATCGCAATCACTGCGCCCACTGCCCAAAGAGAAACTTCACCGAACGCCCACTTCGCGGGTACCGGTGAGGTGCCGAAGGGGCCTGAAGCACCGCCGCCCCTGACAGCGGCCCGCGAGGGCCTTCCCACCCCCAGCCCGGGTTCTGAGCGGAAACCCCGCGGGTGGCCGCGCCGCGGACACAGCGGGGCAAACGCACTCAGGCGGAGGCCGCTGCCGCCCGGGGACACGGAGCGGCCCGAGGTGGGAGGAGGCGGGACGCGCCCACCCTTGTCCCTCCCTCCGCCCCACCCCGGCCGGGGGCCTCCCCGAGAAAGCGGCGGCGACTGGGCGGATCCGGCAGCAGAGCGAGGATAAGCCCGGCCCGCGGGGTGGACCCCGGCCCGGCCCCGCTCTCACCGTACGCGCTTGGCGCCGGGTCCGGCTGGAAAGCGAAGTGCGCCGCGGACCGGCGCGGCGCGGCCGGCAGCGGGGGCAGGCAGCTCCAAAGCCCGGCGCGGCGGCGCACCGCAGCCCCGGAGGCGACCGCCCGGCGCAGCGCCAGCCCCGCCGCCATCGCCGCCACTGCCAGGGGCTGCCGCGGCCGCCGCGCGTTCTAAAGAGGCGGGGTCCCCGGCGGGCTTCCTGAGTGGCCAGCGGCGGGGGGAGGACGGACCAATCCAAAGCCGCCCTGCGGTGGGTGGAGTGGAGCGGCGGGGCTTACTGCGCGTGCGCGGAAGTCACGCGCTTGCGGAGCGGGGGCGGTTGGGGGTGAGGTTATGTGCTCGGCACGTGGGGGCAGCACGAGTGGGGGGGACGTGCGCCCTCGGCGGCTGGGGCCTGCTGCCGGGCGCGTGGGGCGCGCCGGCCCTTGGGCTGTCATGGAAGGGTGGGATGCGTTGGTGTGGAGGGGACGTTTAAAGGCCATCTCGTCCAACCCCCTGCAGTGAGCAGGGACTGTATCAGGTCACTAATACGGATTGTTCAGAGCCCCATCAAGTCTGCCCTTGAATATCTCCAGGGATGGGGCCTCCTCCACCTCTCCAGGCAACCTGTTCCAGTGATCTACCACCCTCACAGTGAAGGATTTTTTCCTAATACCCAGCCTAAATCTGCCCTTTTATAGGTTAATACCATTACTTTTTGTCCTATTGTGACAAGCCCTCATGAACAGTTCTTCCCCAGCTTGCTTATAGGCACCTTTCAGGTACTGGAAAGCTGCTGTAATGTCCCCCCAAAGCCGCCTCTTCTCTAGGCTGAACAACCCTAGCCTGTCTTCATAAGACAGGTGCCCCAGCCCTCTGATCGTTTTTGTGGCACTCTTCCTCTTCACACTCCAACAAGTCCATGTCCTTCTTAGGTTGAGGTCTCCTTGTTTGTGCAGGGGTTTGCTCTGTCACAGCTGGAGCTGAAACAAATCCCTCACCTTTCTTCTTAAATGTTTTTCTTCCACTGGGATTTTCCCATTGTTATCCTAGCATTGAGAAACACTGGACAAGCATCTGAAGTTTTCAAATCCTACCCCAACAGAGAGCCTGGAATAATAAGAAGTATTAATAAAACTGCAAATATTACCTGTACCTTCACTGCATTTTATTTATTTTGTCAGCAGTTGAAATTACAGTCTTTCACATATGTATCTTTGTCAGGTTTTATAAAGCACTCTAATGTTCTTACAAAGTGATCACCTCACGTTGCTTCTCCAGGTGCTCCCATAGCTCAGATGAAGCTTCATGTTCTATTGTTGCAGCCTTTCTTTCTTCCATCTTTACCACTTTCAAGTTACTTCACATTTTTCTGCACACATGCTCTTGCATCAACTCATTTCATGTCTCCAACACATGACACGCTCCTTTGAGTTGTTGTTCCTTGTCTGTATTACTATCTATAAGACTGACCATACTTGATAGCATTTTTTCTTGGTCCAACAGTTCTAACTTCAAAACCATGCCTCAGATAAAAAGACTAAAAGCTAGAATAATGTATACATGGAATCATAGAATCATTTAGCTTGGAAGACCTTGAAGTTCATCAAGCCCACCACTAAACCATCTCCCTGAGTACCACACCTACATGTCTTTTAAATACTTTTGGGGGTGGTGACTCAACCACTCCTTGGGCGGCCTGCTCCAATGATTAACAACCCTTTCAGTGAAGAAATTTTTTCTAATGCCCTATCTAACCTCCCCTGGTGCAACTGGAGGACATTTCTTCCCATCATATCCCTTGTCACTTGGGAGAAGAGACCAGCATTCACATGGCTACACCCTCTTTTCAGGTAATTGAAGAGAGCAGTAAGGTCTCCCTCGAGCCTCCTTTTCTCCAGACTAAACAGTCCCAGTTCCCTCAGCTGTTCCTCATAAGACTTGTGCTTTAAACCCTTCACCAGCTTCACTGCCCTTCTTTGGACACGCTCCAGCACTTCAGTGTCCTTCTTGTAGTGAGGGGCCCAAAACTGAACACAGCACTCCAAGTGCAGCCTCACCAGTGCTGAGTGCAGGGTGACAACTACTTCCCTGGTTCTGCTGGTCACACTATTCCTGATACAGGACAGGATGCTGTTTGCCTTCTTGGCCACCTGGGCACACTGCTGACTCATATGTCCTTTTCCTCTGTGCAGCTTTCCAGCCACTCTTCCCCAAGCCTGTAGCTTTACATGGAGTTGTTGTGACCCGGGTGGAGGACTGAGCACTAAGTCTTGCTGAATCTCATAGGGCCGAAGACCACCAATCAAGCCTTTTCAGGCCCCTCTGGAGGGCCTTCCTACCCTCAAGCAGATCAACACTGTCACTCGACTTGGTGTCATCTGCAAACTTACTGAGGGTACGCTCAGTCCCCTCATCCTGTTCATTGATAAAGGCATTAATGAGAACTGGCCCCAGCACTGAGCCCTGGGGAACACCATTTGTGACTGGCCACTGCCTGGATTTAACTCCATTCACCTCTGGCATCATCCTCTTCAAATGAGAGAACTAGTGTAACCCCTTTTGAATAGGGCCTGAAGTATGGGGTTACATATCTAATATGAAATATATACCACCATTATGATTAGATATTCTTTCTTTCAGAGTTCCAAGGCATTGCTGAGTATCCCTGTAATGACCACAAAAAACATTTCAGTGAAGACCACTGTTATATTGAGTATTGAGTGGGAAAAAAAGTTTTAACATATAAACATAGATTTTTAATTTCTTAATCTGGGAATTTACTCAAGATAAAAGGCTTAATGCTACTAGTAACTGGGGGGACCAGTCACTTGCTCTTTAACATGTTTTTTATCCTTAGAGACTGCTGACAGAGAACTTGAGATCATGGGATCAAACAAATTCTTCTAACATATCCCAGTATATCCCATGGAAGCAAAGTACTGCTGAGTATCTAAAAGGCAGCGGGAATTTTAATAAACAGTAGAAAAGCAATCTCTCCAGTGGAAGAGGAGTATAAATGTCAAATGTTGAGACTGCTTCCAACTCCACCAGAAGGCAAAATGTAAATATTTGGAAAAGTTTAGTATGTAGCAAACATTATAACCACCAAATGATACAAAACCATTTATTTGTATGTCTAATAGTGTAAGAGATTACAGATATCTGAGTTTATTTTTCAAATAATTCTATTTCAGTGAGCAATGCATTTGAGTAGGAGGAAATTAACTATACTGCACATGGCTGTGGACAGAGCTGTGAAACTTACAGATGGAGAATAGACAGTATAGAAAGGCATGGCTTGACTTGTAAGTCTGTCATCTATTTTAATATGTCATTTGTTGAACCTGTGAGTTGCTAAACTCAGACTTTAAACTATGAGATCTATTCAGTTTGTGTACAATTAGCATTTGTCATGCTGTATTATTTATAATATGTGGCATTAACCTTGGTCAGATATTCCAGGACATACTTCAGTTTTCAACGCAGGCAGATCCTTGCTGTTTCAATTGGGTGACTGTTGTCCCCTACATCTGGTGATACATGGAACTTGAAAAGGATAAGAATGGTCATGCAGCCCGGTATCTTACAGAGGAATTTATGGCATTTATTATTGAAGGGTGGAAAGAAGAAAGAGCCTTCAGCAAGACCTGTTCACTTGCTATTCAGACCTAGGTGAAAGAGAAAAAAGTGTTACCACTTCAATTATTGTTGCATTTTGAGTACAAAAATTTCTTTGTCCGCATTTGCACTGGTACTAGAGAGGGAAATGGGCAATCAAAGAGGTTTATCCAAGTGTAGTTTGTCTGACCAATATGTTAGGAGAGATGAGTCCTAGCATTCATGTGTTTCCAGCTCTGATGGGGTAATAATTATATCCACGTTGTTTCTGGCATATCTTATGATATTCCAGCAACTTCAATTACATGTTGAAGACAGCTTTCTCATTTGGAAGTTGTTCAGTCACTTAGAGTCACTTCTGTTAAATCTATACACCAGACTTTTAGGAGCTGAAATCAGCTACATTCCCCATCTGTGTGTATTAGTCATTATGTGCATCCTTACTGTTGTTGACAACCATTAAAAACTCTGGCAGTCATTACAATTCTTTCTGAGTAGTCATGCAGAGCGATTAATGAGGATCCGATGATGACTGCAGACCCTATTGACATGCATCAGATTATGCCCATGTTTATGCCAGCATTAGTCAGATGTAACTCCTTTGAAGTCCATGTTGTTACCTCAGATTGACATGGATCTAATTGTGAGCAAATTGCAAGTATTGGACTCTGACATGAGCATATGGCTCCATGTCTACTATTATACTTCAAAATCTCTCAAAACTTGGATATAGCTTACAGCTAAGCCTTAGACTCATTCGGAGTTTGTCACGTTTCCCAATAGGTGTTACTTTACTTAAGTCGCATCTCTCTATGTGATGAGACATCCAGGTGATTTCTGTTGCATTCCTTTGAGTGTAGTTTTACTGTTGTTTTCTTGTCAACTGTCTGTCATGCTGTATTGTTTCTAAGTTTCCCTCGCTGCTCTCTTGTCCATTGAAGGAATTCTGTAGCATGTTCTCCACCCCAACAGTTGATTCACCTCCTCTTAGGCAAGCTGCTAGTAAGCACTCTGCTCATGCTAATACTATGTCTTGGTACTACAGCTGTTTTCTTGCATCCTTTGCTGTCTTCAGTCTTCGTCCCACACTAATTATGATCTGCTTCATCCTTCTTTTTCCATAATTTATTGGTACTTTAGAGCTGTTTTCTCCTGTCACTACTTCCTCACTCCCAGAAATGGGTTATTTTGCTGGTTAGGAATAGTTATGTGTTGGGTACATATAACTGAGGAACTGTTTTCTAAAATGCGCACTGTGGAAAAGAGATGTCACTGTTGGTCTGGCTGTTTTATTACCAGTCCTGTATGGAGTAGACTGTACACACATACACGTGAACAGAAAGGATAGTGTTACTCCTAGGAATAAGACAAACTGAACAAGAGCAGAGTAGCAATAGTTTTGAGCAAAGGGACTTAGAATTGGTTTCATCTTAAGTAACACAAATGTCAGGGACTATTTTTCAGTTTAGCAGAGAAATTGTAGTTTTAGACTTTGATAAAAAGCAGGCTGGGACACTGCATCTGGAGCCAGCCAAGGTGTAGTCTGGCAAAGAGCAGGAAAAAAAGGAAAAGAAACTTTAATTGAGTAGTTTTGTACCGATTTGCACATAGGGTCAGAAATCACCCAGTTAATTCTGCCGAATCACCCACCTCTGTGTTAAGGCAGTGCTTCCCACTCGGTCTAGAACAGTAACTCTGGCTTTCATCCCCATCTTCCTTTCAAACACTTCACCAGATTGAGCACAATCGAGTTGAAGACAATCCTATTTTTAAATTATATGAGTAATTCCTAACATTAAGTGAAGCAATGCTAGAAACAGCAGTCTATCATCAGAGACATTATTCAGCTCTTTCTGTAAGACATTTCAGTGTCTCATAATTAGGGGAAGAGAATCCCGCTATCCTCTGTTGAATTCAATCAGTTTTAATTGCTTTGAAATCACAGAGGGCATTTAACTATATTTTCTACTGTGACTCAATCTTGAATTACCTTTACAGGGGAATGATTTCTAATGGTTGACAGCTCATAATTCTAATGCAAAAAAATAAAGTCATAACAAAATCCAATTTGTACAAGGAATAAGGACTACATTTTTATCTTGAGGATAGTTAAATGTAGGAAGAATTTACCTGATAACATGCTGGATTTTCATCTCTTCCATTCTTCAAATAATAACTAAGATTTCTTTGTAGAAATAGCTCAAACAAAAGTTACGATCTTGATACCAAAAAACTGGATGGGGCCATATTGAATTAATAACTTCCAGATATCAATTATCAGCTGTTGTTCATTAATAAGTGAGAATTTATACATGGCTCATCAGAAAAGTATACCAAAATAATCTCAATCAATCAGATCCGGAAATGAGTGGAGGGATGAATTCTTCATATATATACAACTGACACTATAAGCATCATTCAAAATCAGGATTTGTCAGTTTTGGTGCCTGCTTATAGCATAGTAGTGTTCAGTGGAAGACAAAAAAAGGGAGAATAAAAAGGTGTGATGGATAAACCCAGAGAGCCAAAGCCTCAGTGTTTACCCATAGCTAGTCATTGCCTGGAGCACAGTGCAGTTCCCGTGTCAGTTAAATTGAACTACCTTTGTGAAGCATTCTGTCCTATATAGGCAACTCTGAAGTACACTTCTGTATTTTTTCTGCTTATTTTATTCAGACTGATAGCATCAGCTCTGATGTAAATAATAATAAAGTGTAAACCATATCTTGTGTACAGGTAGAAGTGTGTTACAAAAGGAGATAGAAAAGAAAATCCACTGTCCGTGCATTATCTTTTGTCAGAAGATAAGGTTTTATTCAGTTTATTTGGCTTTAAATAACGGTCATGCAATCTAAAGATGTCCCCTTTGAATCACATGAGTTCCACAGTGTTGTGGCTGCCGCTGGCAGGTACCTCTCTAGAGATAACCGTATACCAAGGAACTTGTTCCACAGGCTTAAATACGCGTCTGAGGTTCCATTCGCCTTGCACAGACTGACCTTGTGCTGCTGATCAGTCGGAGCTGTGATCGGTTGCAAAACCACTAAGTGTCACCCCGTAATGTTAACAGCATTGCCTAAAGATTTTCATCACCCCAGAGTACCTGCAGATTCTGTTGGTTACCACTCAAAGTAGGAATGCTTATCACTCGTGCCATTCATGTGGCTCTGGGGAAATCTAAGATTGGTTCAGCATTTCTGTTTCTCATTCAAAAAAAAACCTGCTTGGCTGTGGCAATGCTGTACACTCATTCTTTCTATTTTAGTATAAAGAATTGTTTCAAGTAGGTATATGACAAACTTTTGCCTAAGGTTAGTTGAACAGAATATCTTGTAGCAGGTTTTCAGCGGCGACCACAAGCAGCACAGACATTTAATGTGGAAACAGCTTCACCAACACTCAGAATTTAGACTAAATTAGGCAGCCTGCATCTCACTGAAAGCCAGTAATAGTAATTCACATTTTTATCCACAACCTTGATATTTATTTATATTTAAATACATCAACATCTATTAGAAGTAACATAACCTGAGAATTGGCTTACTGATTTGTAATTTTTCACGTACACCATTAGGTGGCAGGGAACAGTAAAAATTTACTTGATGAAATGTCATACATATGTGGAAATACAGATCTGTCAGATTGTTCTCTCCACCCTTTTTGAATAAGAATTATTTCCTACTGTGAACTGTCAAGAGCTTTGTCTAGTTAATTATTAAATGGCTTACCAACAGGGCTCACTGCTTTCATCAAGACTGTTTCAGATTTCATTTCTGTGCAATCCTTTTGTCAAATGAGAAAAAAACAGGCATATTCATCCTACTGGGAGTTCTCTAAAAATTAAATCTGACTATAGTTGTATCTTCACTTTTCTGCTTCTGCTTTTGGTCAGGCTAAATCTGACTGCTGGAAGGAGCCTCTAGGCCAGGCTAATTCCAGCAGGCATTAGTGGGAGGCAAGAAATGTTACTCTTTTTGGAGCTTTGCTTCTAAACTGGTTGTAAGGGCCAGGCTTTTGACCAGGTTCAGCTGTAAATAAGGACATTTTACATAGCACGGGATGAAGAAGTTTGAAATGATGAGGTTTAGATGCCCACACAGACAGATAGGTGGATGCATATTAAAAGTTAGGGAATTTATACTGCCAACAACATTTGTTTCTCTAGATCTAGTTGGCTGCTGATTTTTGAATTGCAGTGAATGTCACAGATGAGAGGTTAGGTGGCAGGAATCACAGAGCAAGACTTGCCTGCCTGCTAACTCACGTGATTATTGATGTATGGACAGTTAATTCCGCTACCAGTGACTCTGTTGGAGTTAAGGATGTCGATGCTCAGCATTTCCCAGAAACATAGAATTAAGTCCCTGCAGGAGTAGCCCCTAAGAGATTTATTCTTATTCCCTCAAGCTCTTAGGAACTGCGCCACAGATATTGTCACGTGCACTTAATTGGAAAGTCCCAATGCAGATTTTTCCATATGTTTATGTAATAAACTCATGCCAAAAGGAGAAGTCACAATTCCAGAAAACACACTACAGCTGCAGTTTGCCAGACCCATTTGTTAACCTAACACTCAAAAGGAGGAGAAGCACAGGAGGGACATTTTGTTGATCTTGTTTTTGACTAGTCTGATGGGCAGAGAAATTCAGCTCCATGCAGTCTAGCATGACTGAGTCAGTGACAATAGAGAGACTGATATCCATTATTCCCAGATAAATGTGTGGTAGCAGCTCACAGAACTCCTACAGTGTGTCTGCCTGTCTCAGGCAATCACATCTGGAACCAAGGAAACCTGTGTTCCTTGAGTTCAGCTCCAGCATTGCCTGAGAACACCAACAGTAAGCACCTAAGCTGTAGTTTCAGTATTTTTGAGGTCTACATGCCTGCTTGGATTTGGATTCAGTATTTTTCATCATAGGCCCTGAGTTTCTGTCACTGTGTGGTATCCAGTCAGTTCAGATATAGGCAATCCTGTGGGAAACGGCACCCAAACGAGAATCTCCCATAGTTAAAAATCCCAAACCCAGTAATATTGATGTAGTATGAAACATTGGATCTCCAGAAAGGAGAGGTCTTTTTGGTCTGCATGATTCACATGTGGGTTACCACATGCCTGGAGCTAGAGAAGATAGTTCATCTGTTATCAGACTGTATTGCATGTGATATTCTTCACAGTTGTATCAGAAATGTCAAGAGCTGCTTACTCAGCTGGGCCCAGATCCTGAAAATTTCCATTTGTGCCTTTGGTCCTTCCATTGTTTTACAATCAGAAGTGAAGGTCTGCCCCAGAAGACAACAAGCACGTTCTGAGATACTGTTTTATTTTCAGAATGCAGTGACCTAAACAAGATTCAGTCTTGCTGGATCCTCCCTAGAAGTTATAGTTGTTTGCATAAGTGGTTACAAACACTTTTTTGGTTTCTCCTGAACTGTGTCCAAGATAGCAAAGTTCAGCTTCCCTTGCAGGATTTTATATCTTCCATTTATTTTCTGAGGTGGATGTAATAAAGACAAGAACATGACAAATTATCTGCCTCAGCACCAAGAAGAAGTTACTAATTTGTATTGCTATACTGCCTCATCTACTTTTACAGAGAACATCACACAGTTTGTTTTCCTTGAACTCTCTAGGTAATAAATTCTAAATTTTTACTTTCTGGTACTTTCTTTTGAGGAGTCCTCAGTAGACTAAAGCGTATTTCAGAATGCAAATAAGGGAAAATATTTCACTGTAAGACAGGACGAAGACCCTTGGTCAGAACTAACTCAAATTAATGAATGAAAGATTTTCCTTTGAAAGGGGGGATCTCAGGCAGCACAGTAGAGGCAGGTTATTTGGAGAAGTCAAAAAACTCAGGAGAGCAGCAGGGCAAAGTGTATTTCCTAGGCATATGATGACTCTGTGAAGACTCATGCTCTGTATCATCTTGCTCTCTCTTCCCTACTAGTCTTCTCACATCACCCAGAAATGAGATTAGTGGAAATAAAGAAGTATGCTTTCTTAGTACGCTTTTCTTAGCATGCTGAGAAGATGATAAAAAGAAGTAGGATGAGATAGAAAACAAGAGTGGCTTTGTGTAGGTCTGCAAGATACTGGGATGATTTGCATTGCAGTAGATTAATGCCTACAGTTGTTTTCCTTCAAATGTGCCAGGAGGTGGTATAAGACCTACTGATGGTTTCATATGTACTGTCAAAGCTACTGCCTACGACTGCACACATTCAGCTTCTTGTGAAAGACTGTTACAGACAAGACCAAAGGAAAAACTACTCTTTTGCAAGCAATGCTCTACTGGCCCAAAACAAACAACAGCAAGGGTGGTTTGTGTAGCAATTTATAGGAGGAGGTCTGAGGATTTTCATCCTTTCTTTAAAGCTGGGATCTAGGAAAAGAACCTGAAGGGTAAGGAGGAAGAAGGATGCAGTTGCAAAACAAACAAACAAACAAAGAAATGCCTTAACATAAAGAAGAAGAAGTTGAGAAATGAATTTGCAGTAATGGAAAGGGATGTGAAAAATCAGGTGGATGATGGAGTGGCAAGAGAGAAAATTAGGGAAGCCAGTTGCAACAGAGGAGAGGAAGATTTGTTTGTGATAGCTAAGAGGTGGAGCCTAAGAGAGCAGTGACACCGTCCAGGAGACTATGACATAAAACAGGAAGCAAAATGACCTCCAGGTGAAGGAGAGACAGATGGGAGCAAACCTGACATTCATCTCTGTACCAGACAGATTTACCCTCTGACTCAAGCAGATCAAGTGAACGTAATGTTAGGCCATCAGTCAGATAAGTGAATGAGGTATGGACAAGAAGTGGAAATCTGTCAGAGTAGGGGTGGCAGGAGGGGCTGACAGAGGCAGATGGATGGGGGACACACAAACATTGTCTATAAATGGATGAACACCTTGGAGTGAGAAAAGCTATTTAAATTTAATTACAATGTTGATACAAGAAAGAACACACATATATTAGTAGTTAATAGAATTGGAATTAGAAAGTTCCTAACCATCAGATCAGGCTCTGAGTGCTGCTCCATGAGGAACAGAGTGTGCAAGCGCATCCTAGATTATCTTCAGCTGGAGCTTGATAAATTTGGGGATGTAATCACATAGAAGATTGATACCCACGATGAGAGAGACCAGATTGGGTATTGTAGGAGGACCTTCCTAGTCCCTGCCCTAATCTTATTTTCCTAATAATGATGCTGTTGACTCACATATATTGACCAGGACAGGTGCAGACAGACACAAATTTGCCTCACTCACTTTCCAAGCCAACTGTATGCCACCCACCTCTGGAATCTGTGTAGCTGGAGTGGCCCAGGGCTGTGCTCAAGTTGTTAAATCTGTGCAAATACATGACTTTCAGATCTGAACTGGCTTGCTTTTGCCTAACCTGGAGTGTGGGCGAGGGAGTCCACACCTATCCATACACCCTCAGAGGGCTGTGCATGATGGGGCCTCAGAGGAGCACAAAAACTGCTTCGATGAGAGTGCAGGGACTGTACGAGCTGATGTAGCAGGGCTGAGATCCCAGAAGAAATAGCAGTAGTGACAGGCAGGGGTACCACAGATGAACCCTTGAGAGCCACATGCAGCATCTCTCTGGTCATTTCTGTATGACACTGTGATGTCCAGTGGCAGACTGGAAGTCTGATTCACCAACATTGTGTATGGCATGTTCACCAGTAATGACAATGTACTCTTACATCTTTGATTGCCCTCCTGGTGCTGAGTTCTTAGACAACAGTGCACAGTGGAGGTGATGCTACTGTTCCTCCTTGTTAGAGCATCGCTTCCTTGTCTGTCATCACACTTCGCGTCATGCTCCCAGAAGTTGCATTGCTCCTCCTCAAGTGCACAGCCCCCTGCTCATGCTGCAGTGACAGCAGCTATAAGCTGATCAGGTTATCTTCCAATGCACTGATATTTACATGTTTCAAAGCAAATGTTTATATATTATTGGGCTGTGGCAGATTATTTTTAATTGCTAACAAGATCCCAGTGGGGAAAGATTATTAAACTCTTCACTATGTGGTCGTCCTCATAAAGAAGGCCTTTATTTTGCAAATTCCTCTCCTGCTGTCCTGACTGGTGTCTCAACCACACTAAATTTCCATGTTGCTCTCCTGGTAAACATCCATGCCTACGTGAGTGTTTGTGGCTCACACTGTTTCCGCTGTGACTGAAATGGGACCATTCCCACGCTACTTGAAGCTTTGTATTCTTGGCTCCTGAGATTACCTGCGAGCAGATAGCTGTGGCTATGTCTTCCTTTGATGAAGAAGTTCTTATCTTAGGTGAGATGTGGAGTGCTTCATCTTGCAACATTTCTGCTGCCCCCCCAGGCAGAGAGAGAGCACAAGCACACAGGAAGAATGACAACTTGTACTTTCAAAATCAAAACCTCACCTAGGACAACAGTTGATAACAAGCCCAAGCAAAACAACTACTGACTCACCCTCCCCTCTTCTGGCCCCACTGGGAAAGATTGAGGATTTCTGTGCAATTAGTACCACTGGCTTCAGTGAGATCCCTTTTTGTCATTAGAAGAACTGGAGCTTCTTTAGCCTGTACCTTTATTATAGAAACTTGTCTCCAGTTGTTTGGAGTTGTTTTTTTCCCTGAGTTGGTCTGCTTTGATCAGGGGACCTGTGATGGAAATTAAGTGACATTTAATGGGGAAATACAGCTTCACTGAAACCCAGATTTTAGACTAAATTAGGCAGCCTGGATCTCACTGAAAGCCTTTGTGTCATTGTATTAGTATCAAGTACAGCGCCACAGTTCCCACATATCTGTACCCTGCAGTAGTTGACTCACCAATCAATAAAATTCCAAGTGCTTTCCAGCAAAAGCAAAATTTTAGGTTTTGAATGAAATACCGTTGTTTCTACTAAAGAGGTAATAAAAGCAATCCACAGAGAAAAGAAAAACCAACATAGAAATATTGATATAGATTGACATAGATAAGTCAGCGTGACTTCCAATGTGACTTTGAAATCTGGTTAATGCCAGATTTATATTATATTAATATTATAATAGTATCTTAAAAGAGATTAATGTTTTCTCAGAGAAAACTATGACTTCTTAGTCTTTTCTGGGCAAGTGAATGAAGTCACTGAAGTGTCTTTGTTTCCAGGCCTAGATCAGATATCTGTTGTCTATTAGAAATACACAATTAGCTGGAAGCCTAAGTCTAAAACCTACTGTTTAAAGGAGATAGGACTGCAAAGCCAAGCATGCTAACATTGTAAGACATCAAAGCTAATACTGCATGTGCAAACCAGATCTAGACCATGCCTGTAGGTGTTGTTGAGGTGGGATTAATCCCAATTTTATCATCTGAAAGGTAGACAGTGAATTTCAAATGGTCAGGTAGGCTCCTTAGCTGGATCGCTGGGCAGAGGTACAGCAGTTCATAGTGTGATGCATCCAAAGCTAAGATGTGTCTGAGGGAAGGGAAGCACTCCTCCCTCAAAGCATGCTTGTCTCTCTGATCTAGAGAGAGTGCAGATGACACACTGCAATGTGAATCCCACAATAACAAATGGCCTGTTATTTTTGCTACAGGATCACTGCCTTACTCACTGCTTATTAACCTTGACTCTTCAGTATCTTCTCTTTCTATCCTTTCCCTGTAATATGTAGCCTCCACATTATTTTACTGTGTGCTATTGCATATAGAATGGAATGCAGAATTATTACTTTTCAGTGGGACTTTCTAATGTGCTCAGGTACAGCATCTGTTAGGTCTTTACAAACACTGGTATCCTCAAAGATCTGTCATGAAAAGAGGCAATGTTATTAGGACTTTGTTTTTACAAAGGAGTGATGAAAGTGGCAGGAGTAGAGCCATTGAAAGCTTCTCTACACTTTGGGTGTGTACAGACTGAATTTTCAGTGGTTACAGCACTATACATCATTTTGGAAGTGTGAGATGCAGTTTGTTGTGACCTGGATTGCAGCTGTGAGAGCCTATTGATTTATGCAAACCACAGTTTGCCACTGTGAAAAATGAAAACATTTTATTCCAGTTAACAATGTTAGTAGCAGCTTTATTCTGAAACACATACTGCTCTGGATTACCTGGAATGATGCCACTTGAGCTTGTGGGCTGCCCCACAGTCTGTAAGGTGTCATTCATCTGATTGAACTGTAAGAGCATTGTTTCTGTCACCACGGACCTGTTTTAATCCAGGTTCTGCAATGTTAGTGCTGCAAGCAAAGCAGCTGAGCCTTAGCCTCCACCACGGCACAGTCATAAGAGATTCCCACAGCACAGGCCATTCTTTGCCCCACATAAGGCAGGGAGTCCTGAGGGGAAACCATGGGAGTTTGTAATCAGGTTATTAGAAGAGCTTACGATAATGTTCAGAAGGAGTTTGGAGTAAGGTTTCACAAGCAAATTGAATTTACTTGTTCAGTCTTGATTTTGCAAATGTAGGTTTCTTCTAGAAATGTAAAGCTATTGTCATACAGTATTTTGAAAAATTCATCATCTGTGAAAGGAGAGGTGTCTCTGCATGAAAACTCTGCCTGGTACATAAACAGTGCTAGCTAGGTAGTTTCTTTGGCAGGTTTCCATCAGCTAAACTCACACTCTAGGTGGTGGCAATAGTGTCATCTCCTGGGCACTAGAGGGGGATGGATACACAGCGTTTGCTGGTGGATTTCACAGCTGGAGAACCAGTGCTTCTGCTTCTAGCTTCTATTCCAGAAGCTAAAGGAAGGGGTGACAAACCTTTCTCTCCTCGTTGTTTTTTTACTCTTTTTAATTTTTGTTGGTTGGTTGGTTTTTGGGATGGGATTTTTTGGGGGTGGGGAATTTTCCTTTATGTTTCTCTTGCTTTCTGTTCATTTCTGCCTCTGCTTCTCCATTCTAATGACTGAGAAACTGGCTGCCACTGGTCTGGACAGGTGGACCCTCAGCTGGGTTAAAAACTGGCTGGATGGCCGAGCCCAAAGGGTGGTGGTGAATGGAACAAAATCCAGCTGGAGGCCGGTCACAAGTGGCATCCCCCAGGGCTCAGTCCTGGGTCCAGTCTTGTTCAACATCTTTATCAATGATCTCGATGAAGGGATTGAATGCTCCCTCACTAAGTTTGCAGATGACACTAAACTAGGAGGAAGTGTTGATCTGCCTGAGGGCAGGGAGGCTCTTCAGAGGGATCTGAACAGACTGGACCGATGGGCTGAGTCCAATGGGATGAAGTTTAACAAGGCCAAGTGTAGAGTGCTACACATGGGACATAATAACCCCATGCAGCGCTACAGGCTTGGGGGAGACTGGCTGGAGAGCTGTCAGGCAGAGAAGGACCTGGGGGTGTTGGTTGACTGCAGACTGAATATGAGTCAGCAGTGTGCTCAGGCAGCCAAGAAGGCCAATGGCATCTTGGCTTGTATCAAAAACAGTGTGGCCAGTAGGTCTAGGGAGGTGATTGTGCCCCCGCACTCGGCATTGGTGAGGCCACACCTTGAGTACTGTGTCCAGTTCTGGGCTCCTCACCACAAGAAGGACATGGAGGTCCTGGAGCGAGTCCAGAGAAGGGCAACCAGGCTGGTGAAGGGGCTGGAGGGCAAATCCTATAAGGAGCGGCTGAGGGAGCTGGGGCTGTTTAGCCTAGAGAAGAGGAGGCTGACGGGAGACCTTATCACCACCTACAACTACCTGAAGGGAGGTTATAGAAAGATAGGTGATGGTCTCTTCAGCCAGGTGACAGGTGATAGGACAAGGGGAAATGGCACAAAGCTGCACCTGGGCAGGTTTAGATTGGATGTTGGGAAAAAATTTTTTACTGAAAGAGTTGTGAGGGCCTGGAACAGGCTGCCCAGGGAGGTGGTCGAGTCACCTTCCCTGGATGTGTTCAAAAAAAGGGTAGATGAAGTACTTAGGGATATGGTTTAGTTTAGGATGTGAATGGTTGGACTTGATGATCTTAAAGGTCTTTTCCAACCTTGTTATTCTGTGATTCTGTGATTCTTATTTCCCTTGACTTATAAATGCTGTCTTATGCTGTGCCTTTCCTCCTTCCAAGAGAACTCTTGCTTTTGTTTCCAACTTCTGCTCATGATTCCTCACCTCTCCCGTTCCCATCTGCCTCTTGTACTTTCACAGCCTCCACCTTCATA
The DNA here is from genome assembly GCA_020800305.1 of Porphyrio hochstetteri. Lineage (NCBI taxonomy): Eukaryota > Metazoa > Chordata > Aves > Gruiformes > Rallidae > Porphyrio > Porphyrio hochstetteri. Next base: position 89,535,094 of record CM036907.1, read on the forward strand.
TGCAGCTTAATTACTTTAGATACAGATTCTTACTCTGTCCTCAGCAAGACAATATTTGGCTCTGCCCCTTTGAACAGAGTAACAAGCAAACCATTATTAACATTCATGGTCTCTCTGTGATTAGGTCAGTGAGGTGGGGAATGTTTGGTTATCTACAGCTTTAGCTCAAAGGTGTTGAGTTTTTTCATTGTATAACTACTAAAGAAGATGTGTTTTTTTAAAGACCTATTGAAGGACTGAATCTTGTATTCACAGCACAATGAAGAGAGGTCCATGAGCATCAGATCTTGTGGGAGTTTCCTTTGAAGCCTAGTATTTGCCTTCATGGTAGAAGTCAATGCCATCTAGAAGATGTTGACCATGCTCTTCACTGTGGAGCACTACGTGTTCTTTACAGACAGCTGGCTACATAGACACCTGTCAGGCTAAAAGGGCAGTCAGCAAATACAGCATTGTCTTCTGGGTGAGCCAGGCCATGGCAACTTGTTGGCATTGTGCCGTCCAAGTCAAAGAAAGTTGAATTGAAGCCAATGTATACCATGGAGATAAAATCAAAGACCTTGAATAGATGTTGATAAGTAAGGCTGTGAGCAGAGACTGTCTATTGTGCTCTCAGTAGCTACTGAATTGTGAACCCTTTCCTGGGTTCAGGTTGTTGGTGAGTCACTGAGCAGGCCTTTTTACCTTGTACACTACACAGAATGTGATTCTATTGATAAAATGCTTCTGCCCCCCTCTCCTATTTTTTATATTTTGCTTTTTCCTCCTGTCTCTAACCACCCATGACTCTTTTACACATTTTCTGTACTTTCTACTTCCATCCAGAATTCCTCACCTTTCCCACTGAGCTGAGGGTGCTTCTTCCCCTCCCTGCTCTCTTCACACGAGCAGTGGGAGCGCTGAGATCAGAGCAGGGATCTTCTTCCCCTTCTCATTGCAGAAGGTGCCGATGTGCAAGGCCAGCATGGTCCCGCTCCCACAGCCCTGGCCTGCGCTGCACTGTCACCTGAGCACGCAAAGCATTCATAGTAGCCAGAAGGTAGAAGCTGCTAGGACCTGGGAGATGTTTGAGGGGGAGAGACTTGTATATCTACTACCATATGACATTGTCGATACCGAATGTACAGTTTTCTGGATGTATACTCCTTGGGTGAATTGTAAAAAAGAACAGACAAAAAGCCAACCCCTGGAACTGATGTTCCCATTCACTAATACAAACAACTAACCATGGCATATCCTGTTACCATGCAGCACTTGTTCTGCAGCAATACTACTGAACGATTTTAACAAAAAAAATTACTGAAAACTAGTAGCCTGAAAGGTTTCCAGGGAAAACATCAATCCCAAAAGCTTAATTTCTGAAAGGTTTGGTTAGCTTGTAACTTAGGAAGGTGAGTTGTGTTTACTGTAGCAGTTGTTGTTTCCATGATCACTAGAACCTGGGGGCTTACTTGGTTTGTCTGGTTTGGGGTTTGCTTTTTATTTTATTTATTTATTATTTATTTTTATTTTAACAATTTATTCCTCAGTTACAAAAGTGAGGAAAAAAATGTGTGGTGTTTCGTAGAAACTGGTAGGTGGCAAACTCTTATTATTATATTATGCATATTAGGTTTTTCTTATGGTTTTAGCTTGATCACAGAATCAGAGAATCACAGAATCGTAGGGGTTGGAAGGGACCTCGAGAGATCATGGGGTCCAACCCCCCTGCCAAAGCAGCTCCCTAGCTCATATTGCACAGATAGGCGTCCAGACGAGTCTTGAATATCTCCAGAGAAGGAGACTCCACCACCTCCCTGGGCAGCCTGTCCCAGGGCTCTGTCACCCTCACTGTGTAAAAGTTCTTCCGCATGTTGGTGCGGAACTTCCTGTGCTCCAGTTTACAGCCATTGCCCCTTGTCCTGTCCCCACAGACCACTGAAAAGCGGTTGGCCAACTCCCCCTGCATCCCATACTTAAGATATTTATAAACATTAATTAGGTCCCCCCTCAGTCTTCTTTTCTCCAGGCTGAACAGTCCCAGCTCACTCAGCCTTTCCTCATACAGGAGATGCTCCAGGCCCTTAATCATGTTCGTAGCCCTTCTCTGGACTCTCTCCAGGAGATCCCTGTCTTTTTTATACCAGGGAGCCCAGAACTGGACACAATACTCCAGGTGGGGCCTGACCAGGGCAGAGTAGAGGGGGAGGATCACCTCCTTCGACCTGCTGGCCACACTCTTCCTGATGCATCCCAGGATCCCATTGGCCCTCTTAGCCACCAGGGCACACTGCTGGCTCATAGCCAACCTGTCATCAACCAGGACCCCCAGGTCCTTCTCCACAGAGCTCTTCTCCAGCAGGTCATCCCCCAGCCTGTACTGATACTGACGGTTATTCCTCCCCAGGTGCAAGACTTTACACTTGCTTTTATTAAACCTCACCACTCAGGATCTTGAACTGGATCATTTTGTGGTCGCTTTGTCCTAAGCTGCTGCCGACCTTCACCTCCCTGATGAGCCCGTCCTTGTTAGTAAGAACAAGGTCCAGCACCCGCCCTCCCCTTGTAGGTTCCTGTACCATCTGTAGCAGAAAATTGTCCTCAACATACTGCAGAAATTGTCTGGACTGCATACGACTGGCCGTATTGCTTGCCCAGCAAATATCTGGGTAGTTGAAGTCCCCCATAAGGACCAGGGCCTGGGATCTCGAGGCTACTTCTAGCTGCTCATAGAAAGCACTATCAACCCGCTCCTCTTGATCAGGGGGCCTATAGCACACACCCACAACAGTGTCACTCATACTAGCGTGACCCTTGATTCTTGCCCACAAGCACTCGACTGACGGGTCATCTTTCCCCAGGTGGAGCTCAATACATTCAAGCTGCTCTCTAACATAAAGAGCAACTCCTCCACCTCGTCTCCCTAGCCTGTCTTTCCTGAAAAGCACATAGCCATCCATGACAGCGTGCCAGTCATCCAGGCTGTCCCACCACGTCTCTGTGATCGCAATAAGATCGTGGTCCTGAGACCGCACAAAGATCTCTAATTCTTCCTGCTTGTTTCCCATGCTGCATGCATTTGATTTTCTAAGGAAGCGTGGATTAAGCCATCACAGTCTTTGTCCTCTCTTTCTGCCTGCCTGGCTATGCCTGTTTGGTGATTTGGAGTTCTCTTGCCAAAGAAAACTAGATTGGACTCTCTACTGAAAACAACTCAGAAATTCATTCTCTGAAGTTTGATGGAAACCATTGGGAGAGGAATGGGACAGGAGATACAAATAGCTTCCCTTACTGCAGCTAATATACAAGCTCAGTGTTGTGGGTTTTTTATCCTGACAGATGACCAATCAGCACACACACAGCTTGGCACCGATCCCAACACGTGCTCCCGCTTCTCCAGCCAGACAGATAGGAGACAGGGAGATGTTGTGGGGCATGCCATAGCACACTTGAAGGTGGAGATGTGGAACTCTTGCAGTGAGAGATGGAGTAACAGATTGCATATATCTGTAGCAAACCATATTTCAGCATTTCTGCTGTCCAAGTGTGGTGGTTTGACCCTGGCTGGAGGCCAGATGCCCACCAAGGTTGCTCTATCACTCACCTTTTCAGCTGGACAAGGGGAGAAAATATATATTGAGAGGTTTAGGAGTCGAGATAAGGACAGGGAGAGATCATCCTGTAATCAATGATATGGGCAAGACAGACTCAACACAGAATAAGGGAAAGAACCTCTAATTTATTACACTGCACTGCACACACAGTGACACCAGAGTCGGGTAATGAGAAGTGCAACCAGATCTTCAAGCACCTTCCCCCACCCCTTCCTTATTAGCAGACTTCACTTCAGTCATGATTTCCCTCCCTTGTTCCCCCCTCATTGTGGCACAGGGAGGGGCAGGGAATGGGGGAATGGGGGTTTCAGTCAGTTCCTCACAAGTTGTTTTTCTTCTCAGCCGTGGGGTGTGGGGAGGGTGCATTCCAGACACCCATCCCCTGCTGCACTGTGGGGTCCCACCCATGGGAGACAGTCCTCCATGAACTTCTCCAAAGTGAGTCCTTTCCCACAGGGCTTCAGCTCTTCACCAGCTGCCCCAGTGTGTGTCACTTCTATGGGGTGCAGTCATAAATCATAGAACATCTCTCAGTCTCTCAGGCCCAGACTGCTCCAGCCTGGTCCTCCACGGAATCACAAGCCCTCCCCCCCACTCCCCCCAAACCTGCTCCGGTGTAAAATTGCTCACTAGAAGTAAGGCAGTTGAACCTAGCACAACTGGGAAGTATACCAGTCCTCCTAGACAGTCTTTGAATGCATTAGGCTTAAGATTTTTTAAATCACACTGAGTCATCAATTGCTTAGATTTCTCTGCTTTTAATTCTAAAATGTTAGAAAATTACTTCATTATACAAAAAATACATATGGCTTAGAAAGATGTATCAGTGATTTGTGTGAAATGTGTTTAGCTCATAAAATGCTCTTATCTCTTCAAAAACAGGTATTTGAGAGCAAAGATGTCATCTATTTTCAAAGCCAGTCTGGCTTGATTATATAGAGAGTTTCTGGATGTAATACATTTAGGGTGGTCTCTCCTAGATAGGACTGAAGAAGAGCTCTTGAATAGCATCTGCATCAATGTCTTGAAGAGATGTGATTAGCTGAAGAATCCAAGCAAACCTATCTAGGTTTCTATTGAACATCATTGAGATAAACTCCATTAGGGCTTGTTGAGCTTCCTGCTGCAGTGTTTGTACGTAGGGAAGACATTTTAGGACGTGACATCCTGTCAAAACAAAAAGTAAAATACTAAATCTTGAGTAAACACTTCTGTGCCCCTCACAGTGATGGGTGCCTAGCTTTCAAGCGTGTAACACTACTTTTGAAAAGAATAAAAACTTTGTAAATGTGACTTTTTGAAGAAGAAGAAAGGTGCAGTTCAATAATTTGAAGGAACGGTGAGGAGCATTGCACACAAATTGGAATCTAGCTTGTTACATTCAATCCAGCTTCCAAATGGTAACAGGAGGTAACCTTGATTCAGTACAAATGGAAAAGAAGTTTTTTGATGTTGTCTACCCACCAAATGGTGCTGAGACCATAGTCTCATAGTGGGTGGAAACATTCCATCTCTGATCTATTATAGATAGGTGACATTAGGAAGATGGAGATGGTGGTTTGGAGCAGCAATCTGTCTGCCACTCTAAAGACATGGGTTTCCAGTCTACCCAGCTCCATCTCCCTCCTCCTGTTGCCTCTGCTGGTCTAAGCCAAGGCACTATGGTTGACCATTCTATCTAGATGCCTTCATTTACAGTCTAAAAATTAGAGTATAAAGGTTCCCTGTGAGATTTATCATGACCCACATGAATAGGCTAGATAATTGTGTCTCCTGGTTTTTTACTCTCTTTTGTCAGCCATTTCTGAAGAGGAAGAAGTCTCCACTTCATGGCCTTGAGCCTCAATGACATGTCTCTTATAACATGTGACTTCAAACTTGCCAGCTCATTGAGGGTTTCTGTGCATGCCAGGGCTCAGTTCATAGGACACATTGGGTTTTTTCCTCTGCCTCAGTGGGATGGCCTTGCCATGGCTCTCAGCAGCCTGTTGCTGCCTGTCCTTGCCACCTGAGGATGATTCCATCACAGAATCACAGAATAATAAGGTTGGAAAAGACCTTTAAGGTCATCAAGTCCAACCATTCACATCCTAAACTAAACCATATCCCTAAGTACTTCATCTACCCTTTTTTGAGCACATCCAGGGAAGGTGACTCGACCACCTCCCTGGGCAGCCTGTTCCAGGCCCTCACAACTCTTTCAGTAAAAAATTTTTTCCTAACATCCAATCTAAACCTGCCCTGGCACAGCTTCATGCCATTCCCCTTGTCCTATCACCTGTCACCTGGCTGAAGAGACCATCACCTATCTCTCTATAACCTCCCTTCAGGTAGTTGTAGGCGGTGATAAGGTCTCCCCTCAGCCTCCTCTTCTCCAAGCTAAACAGCCCCAGCTCCCTCAGCTGCTCCTCATAGGATTTGCCCTCCAGCCCCTTCACCAGCCTGGCTGCCCTTCTCTGGACTCGCTCCAGGACCTCCATGTCCTTCTTATGGTGAGGAGCCCAGAACTGGACACAGTACTTGAACCATCTGTTCTTCTAGAATTGCTGTAGCCTGGACGTGCATGTATCCCCAAGTTTTGACTTCTGCCTCTCTTGCCTCCCACATCTTTTTTTAACCTGTCTCCCAGCACACACTCCAGGCCTGTTTAATATCTTTCACAATGAGTGACTCCATACCTCCCTAGGATGGGATCTGAAGAGCTTATGCAGGATCATTTGTGTAAGTGTATGAGGTTCTGCCTTCTTGCCTAGGGCCCTGTATTAAGACAAAACCAGCCTGGTTGGGATTTTTCAGGCTGTGACTGGTTGGCCGTTTCCAGTCTTCAACAACAGCTCTCTTCTCCCTAGACATCACTGCCAGAGGAGAAGCAGCCTCAGCAAACCCTGCAACCAGGCTAGCCAGAAATGCAAGATTTGGAAAAGTCTTCTCCTCCCCCAGGATTACCACCAGCTGTAAACTGTGAGAATGGTTCCAAGTGTTAGATTTTTCATGGAAAGGAAGTTGTCAGGATTTTGTGTATTCAAGATGCTATTTCAATTGCTTATAACCCTTAAAATTTGCTTAATTTCACCATTTGGTCTTCTTTTATATGTAATCAAACACTGGTTTTAATTTACAAATAATGAGAAACTTCTTGTTCTGAGATCTGTTGTAATAATATTCAGTCAAACATATGCTTCCAGCTGAACTGTAAACCTCTTAAGAGCATCTCTTTCAACAGAAGTCCTGTCACAGCCTCAGTGGAGTCTTTCATATGTATATAAATATAAATGTGGTGCTGATACAATAACTGCACTGCTCCTCACAGCTCCCATCTCTTTGCTGCACAGTTCCCTTTGCTTTTCAGACAGTTGTCAAAAGCAGCAAGAGCAGCTTCACCTCACTCTGTGCTGCTCAAGTGTGGTGGGACAGTCCTACCTGCTCCTTCCTTTGCCTTATTGCTTGAGTCCTGGAGAATACCTTGCAGCTGGACCCGTCACCCATACAGACTTTGATCTCTCAAAAGTCACCTAGCCAGAACACCCCTGTGAAGAGCAGGGTTAGCAATACATTCTGTAGAGTCTGGATTCATTGATGCAGGGTTGCCCATTTCCCCTCACGGACTGGGCACATGCTTTCTCCTTCACAGGTTCTTGCTGGCCCTGATGTGGTCCATCAGTAACCCAGACAGAGCTTCCCACAAAGACATACTGCACAAATTGAGTTTTAATGGGAGGACCTATACCCCATGCTGCCTGCCACCCTGTCCCCAAACAGATTTTTTTTTGGTGATATTAAGCAAAATCTCTATGCCACAAGACATCTCTTAGGGCACAAGCAAAGCTCTGCCGTACTTCTTTGTCATGCCCCTTGCCTGGCTGTGCTGCTGTGACTGCACTTCTGGGCACCTTGTTGAACTCCCAACTCTGCACTGCTCCGTGCATGGTCCTCCCCCTTTGCCTTGGTCAGTTTTGGTGGTCCTAACAGGAATAAAAGATACAGGGTAGGAGCCCACACGAGGTACTCCATGATCCAGGGGAGGGTTTAGCATAGTCGCTGCTGGTGGCTGCCTGAAATCCACTTGGAACTGAGGTCTGTAAAATATTAGGATTTGGCCAAACATCAAGCCAGAACTGAGAGGGCAGCTGAAAATGTGCTGCATGCATGTAGAAAACATTTGCTGAGTTTGGTGGAAAGAGTGCAAAAGCTATTAAAAATAATAATTGTGAATTGATGGTTGTACAGATTTATTTGCAGCAAAACAGGTAGAGAAAGGGCGGTGTGGGCTGTGTAAAATCCCCAAGTACCTGTTTCAACACAGAGTTAGACTGTGACCCTTTTAATCTGGAGTCAACACAGACTTAACTGAGGTCCTCCCAGCTGCTTTCTGCAGCTCACAGAGAAATGCTGCTCCAGAGAGTAGGTCATCCCACCTAAGAACCAAGGAGTCTCCCTGAAGCTATGGACAGTGTCTGCAGACAGCATCATGGTCTGCTGGGACTCTCATACGGCGCCCCAGGAAAGAGGCTGGAATTAGCACAAATCCAGAACATAACACCACTTTCTCCTTCATTAAGTGAAAATTATATTTATCCACAGAGGAAATAAAAATGCCCAATAGTTAAACTCTGTAAGCTACCACAGATGAGGGATTTCTTCTCTTATCATCAGCCTGGATATAACCGTCATTTCTTTCAGCCTGATTTTACTGTGAAGAGTGGAGAAAAGGACTTCCACTGAAACCCACTCCACTGGCTTGATGCTGTGGCATAGACACTCGAGACAATACCAAGCATCTGGATGACATTACGTCTCAAGGATCAGAACTTGAATCCTATTGGAAACAAATATAAAGTCACTACAGCCTTTGAGCAACCTATAAACCATTCACCACAAGAAATACCATGGAATAACTGAAGCATTCATCTATCCTTCTGGTGCAGTCCCAAGTACAGCACTCTGCTGACAGTGCAGCCAACAGCCGTGATTGCTGGGGAAGGAGTTGGGGATCTGAGCCAAAGCAGCCTGGAGTCAATAAGTCTTTCCATTTACTGTAGCGGACTTAGAGCTCAGCTTTTAATGAGTCACGCACTCTGTGGTGCTGACCTAGGCAACCTTCCTTCCTAAAGAGGCTAAACTGGGTACCAGAAGCGAGAGGATGCCATCACTAGTCCAAGTTTGCTCCGTGACTCTGTCCCAGGCTTTGAACTAAGGGATAAATAATTTTTTTAAAAAGCTGTAACCTCAATGCAGTATCCTTTTGCCTCATTGATGGAAATCAGATGATATAGATTGTTTTGTCATCTCCACTGTTCTTGCTACAGAGGAGGTCTTTGTTAAAATGCATCTAATGCTTCTATCACATATCCACGTGCCATCCCCTCTCTGCTATACTACTGGTGAGGCTGTTCTGTTACCTTTGAGCTGGAAATCATTTGAAGTGACAGTTTTTCTGACTTAAAATTTGTCTAATGGAAGCAGTTTTGGCTTACAGCAGGTGTCCTGCTGCACACAAACTAAATAAAGCAGTTCAGGCAGAAAATCATTAAATTGTGGAATACAGTTTTATAGAACCTTTAACTATATTCATAGAAAAGAGTAAAACTAAACATTTGTCTATATGTAAATGAAAATGCCAGATGTCCTTGTAGGCACATAAGCATCTGTATAATTTCCAGGACTTACCAGAATTAAAAAGAATGATTCCTTTAAGATAGGCATATTCTTTTGCGCTTACATCCAGGTCCCAGAATTTCCACAATAAAGTCTTCAACTTCTGAACTTCTTCTAAAGACACTCCCCGTGCCGAGCTGCCCAGTTCATTGCTAGCACTCAAAGACTGATTGAGGAGGATTTTTTTCAATAAACTAGGGGCTGAAATCTCTCTCAGGTCAAAGTCCACCCCTTCTTGTGCTAGGCCTAGGATAAAAAGAGGGGCCCAGTTCTGATTTATGAGGACTACCTGATCCTCCCAAGGCACATGATAAAAAGAAGGCAGGTTTCTAATAAAAGTTAAAGTCTTCAAGAGCACTTCAGAAGCTCTTCTGCACGTGGCTTCTGGTGTTTTCAGGACAACTCTTCTCCTGCCCACACAAGAGCAGCCTCGGCTTCCTGTGGAGCGGTGGGGACTGTGATACCGCTGGTGCTGCTCCATCTCACTTGCATGCCCTCTGTTAAGGATCTGGTACAGGATGCTCTTAGCAGGGTGCGTCTCACACTGACATTCCCTCAGTTTCTCCACTGGGATCTCGCTATCCATAGAGCCAAATGCGTCCTGTGGGACGGCCCTGCTGTGGCCAGCACCGGGACGCCTAGTGCTGTGCCTCGAGGGCTGGGGAGAGCATCGCTGCCACGCAGCCAGGCGTTGAGCGCTTCTTATATACACCGGCGGTTGAAAAGTAACATGACCCCAATCTGTGAAGTTACCTTGAACTTTATTTGCACCAGTCTGTTTCGAATGAGGCGGGGCTGCCAGCTGCCAGCACGGCACTGGGCTGTCGTAGCCCCAAGGGAGCGGGAGAGCTCGCTGCCGTGCCCCAGAGCTGCTCTATCACTCCTACAACCTGCCCCTGAGGGGAAGCCCAGGGAGAACTATGACACTGTAAGTGAAGAAGGAACAAGTTGTCTGTATTTTTATTGATGCATTGACCTTGTCCACTAGCTCATGCTCTGAGTGTGTGGAAATGCATTTATACTTTGGAAGGATGCTGTGGCAGCAGCCCCTTGAGCAGATGCTTTTATTTCTTGTCAGAAGGAGCCATCTGAAGATGCTGTGGATGCCTGATGTTCACAGAGCGTTGAACAGCGTTCGCACTTAACACTGTAGTTAATAGGATGTGACACCTGTTTCAGGGAGCTCACAGGTGAAAGTCCCAGGGATGGAAATCCCATGTGTAACAATTATTTCACATTCCTGGTAGATCTGAGAGAAACTTCAGAGGAAGTCAGCTCCTATATCTCATGATAGTGTTCTCTCCTGCATTTCACATATGGTCATTTCAAACACAGCACATGCAGACTTCTGCCAGGCTCACTGTGTAATTACACATTCTTCATACAAGCTGTGGAAATAAAACTGATGAAGAAAGAGAGACAAATGGCAATTCATACTGTTGTGTGTGTGAACTTTTGTAGCAGATGAGAAGCTCGATGGAATTTTCAGGACTCTTTAGTCAACGTCAGGGAACATTGAAGGGGGAACACTAGGTATCAGGAATGCAAGGAACTCAGCCTTAATAAGAAATTGTTACTTCCAGTTCTTGTTACTTCGCACTCTCTTGCTTTCTGTTATTAGGGGAAGAGGAACTACATCTTTTCACTGAGCATAATGTTTATGCATTCACACCACCTGGGATCTTAACATGCCATAACAGAAAAAAAAGAGCATTAAAAACAACAGTTCCAAGAGCTATTTCTGTTACATCTCCAAGCCTTAGGTGTGTAAAGGCCATTCCATTGGATATTTGTTTTTATCATGGTGGGTCATTTTGAAATGTCCATTTGTTTACCTCTCCATGATATTTACTTTGCAACATTTTCCCCTTCTGAGGAGGTAAAAAGTGAAGGAAGAGATGACTGCTCTGACATTGAGCATTCTAGAAGTGTAGTGCTGCTGAGGTGTGACTACCACTAACTGCAGTGGTCAAGGAGGCCCAAAGTGCTGAACACGTGGTGGGATTTGCTTATCCATCTCCCCATCCATTCAATAGCTCTCTACTATTGCCCAATTGCTGGCGTATCAAAGAGCTTTTTAGGTTGGGCACAGCAACAGAGAAGTCCTCAGAAAGTCCTATTCTTATTCTCACTGAAACATTCTGTCTGGACTGAGGTTCAGTGGAATGAACTTGAGTCCCAGAGCTAGTGCCATCTGGGTTCTGCATGAATACAGAGATTGGCTAATGGCTCCACTAGAAAGCGAGACCAAGCTTGCTAAGATACTTTTTACACAGAGTTTGCTTGTGAAAAGTTCTGTCTCATAACTGATGGTGAGCAATTGGTGGTGGTTCAGTAATCTAGGTGGGAGAGTGAGGTTTGATAAACCCAAGTCCTCTAATCCAAAGGAAAAAAATCTTCAGCTGAAATTAGCACCATTTCACACATCACTGTCATTTCACCCTCATGGCTCATGTTACCATTTCACAGTTCCTAATAACCATGTTTATTCATGTTCTACTCCAGATTAAATTGGTTCCTTTCCTACTATTATTTTTTTCCCCTGAGATCTGAATCAGTCCTGATGTCAGTAACATATGGTATTGGATTGGTTTACCACAGAATCACAGAATGGTTTGGGTTGGAAAGGACCTTGAAGTTTATCTAGTTCCAACTCCTGCCATAGGCACGGACACCCTCCACTAGACCAGGTTACTCAAAACCCCCTCCACTGGACCAGGTTACTCAAAACCCCATTCAACCTGATCTTGCTTTATCAATCATAATTGATTTCCTTTGATTTTGTCTAGATCTAAGAGACAGAAGCAAATAATATTTTTCTATTTTTTTTTTCCTAACAAGAATTCCTTATATTCTAATAGCTTTATGACTGTTTACCAAAAATACAGAGTAAAGGTTACTGCTAAGGACACATCATCAGGCTTTTTTCTGAGAGAATGATTACTTAGAATTATGAGTCAATATTGAATTGCAGGTGAAACTCATCCTGGTGATTTAAAATTGTCTGCACTGAGCTCTCTGCTTGACCTGATTTTCTCAAATGTAGAGGACTGGCAGGTAAATTTAGCTCTCTGCTTATAAATTAGACAAAAGTTCTTTTTTCTTCCTAAATCTTACCTACAGAATGGTTGAAGCCACATGCACCTGAATATCAAGCACCTACAGTCTTCTTACTATAGTAGCAACACTTCCTACTTTCAAATGTTAAGAAAGCGCACTACATAAAAACCCAATTTGGTGATATGAGAGATCCCCATGGACTCTCACCTATTTTAGCTGTTTCTGGCATGAGAACACAGTCACATCAGTGTCATTTTTTCTCTGTTTTGCCTCTTACATACCTGTCAGTCAACAAAGATCACACCCCCACAAATACTCGCTGCCACCACACTCCCTCTACAACCATCTGAGTTGCTTCTCAGGCCAAAGTGCCACCATTCAGGCAAGAAAAAAGTGTATCCTAAATCCACACACAAACCTGGTACAGACAGCTTGTGGATACTCACAGCACTGCTGGGAACAATCCTGCCTCAAGCAAGGCGGGCGTCTCTGCCTCTCCCATGAGTAACGTGTTGCACACCGGTGTGTTCCCATGACAGGTAATATATACATAATGCAGCTCTTCATCGTTGTTGTTTGGGTGATGGGCACACGGTGCAGTCCCTGGGTGGCTCAGGTTTGCAGAAACTGCTTGCTAGGCATAGATGGTCCCAGGCCTCTACCCTTTCTCACCGGTGTGCAACAAGCCGGGTCACTGTAATCAAATCAGCTGAAGGATGTGAGTTGCTATTAAATATCCAGTGACTTATGCACCTTCTTAAATCCCGTACCGGATCCCCAAGTATAAGGCATGTAGCAGTTTTGGCTCTTAGCCCACAGCCCTGGTTTGCCTAACAGAACACTTGGAGGTCTGAAGAGCTTAAGTGACCATCTGATCAATGCCTTGGCTGTAGCCAACAGTGAGTCCTTCAGGAAGGGTGTAAGATATATAATGCTCTTCTCATGAGTACTTTTCTTGCCTTCAATTTGCAGCTTAGGGAGTGCCTGAACCAGGGTGATTTTATGCATTTAATAACTCTCTATTAATTTCTGCTCTATGATCTCATGCAGTCCAGTCTTGAACCCACATGAGCAGGCACATCAGCCTGTGTCAAGGAGCTCTCTGGATGCTGTACATGAGACAAAACATGATCAAACATGACATTCACTGGATTTGGTGCCTTCCTCCTCTTGTACTGGGGAGAAAAAAAGATGGCCTTTATTTTATGAATCTCAGTCAGACTCCCAGAGTCATCCTTTGTCCAAACTAAAGAGATGCACCTTCCAAACCCATTCTTTCTTTGGAGTGGCACAATGCCTTTGATCATCTCTTTACTCTTCTTTGAACCTTTCGTAGCCCTACAGCTTTTCTAAGATGTTTTTTGAGGGAAAGCGGGGAAAGTATCAGAACAGGACACAGTACCTAGGACTTAGGAGAGTGTGGATTTATACAGGGACAGAATTAAGTTCTCTGGTTTGTCTTTCCCAGAAGTCACTCCTGAACACTGAACTGTTGTTGCCGTGAAACAGTCACAGACCCCAAGGTTTACTCCTGAGTGGTAGTCATCAGTTCAGAGTCTCTCATCTTAGTCAGGAGAGGAGTCAGGATTGTTTTGTCTTATGTGCATCCTTTTCCATATATATATTTACATCAGATTATCATTTGACACCTCATTGATGCTTTTTATAAAGCAATTCTTCTCCAGTTCTTCTGATAGCCATAGTCTTCCTCTGATTAATGTTGTGTCTCAGCAGAGATTTGTTTTTTGAATCTTTGAACGAGCTGCTCTTCAGAATAGCTCACTCGGTTGGTGCTGTGAGCTGTTTAAAAGACAGACATAGATTTAACTATGGGGCAGAAATCTGACTTTGTCCTGGCAGTAGTTTCTCTGTGCCCACATACAGATATGTTTGGCTTTACGTATCAGTGCATAATGTATACAGTAACTAAGTTACTAGTAGCAGTGATGCAAGCTCTCCTACTTCCCAAAAAAGTGAGACTAGAGGAAGATGCATTTATGGAGTACAATCTTCCAGAGTTATTCATATGGGCTACAAGAAGGAAACACCTTCCTAGGAAGCTGACAGCAGCCCTTTTGAGGTCATCCTGTCACACCACTCTCTTACATGCACATATTCCTTGGTTCAGTGATCTCTTACCTCTCTGGTCTCCTGTACAAACATTTAATTGGCCTATAAACATCTACATGACTTCAGAACAGGATTTTTACTAGGAGTTTTAAACATTTTGTTTTCTGGGAGGAGTTGGGTGAATTTCATGTCACTGGTACTTTTCAGGACACCTGACTTCACTAACAACCTTAATGATGACAAAAGGAACCAGTAATAAAACCATTATCTTTCTAGATAGCTTCCATCTCCTCCTTATCACGTAGTACACACCATCTTTCTTGAGCAATAAAGGTATTTATCCTCAACCAGAGGAACCCAGAGCTACCATTCACATGTCCTACTTTGGCTAGGCAGATAGTGGGAAGTTATCATCCCCAAGTTAAAGCCTGATCAGCTTTGAAACAAGCTCTGAAACAGTGTCTTTAGGTTATGTTCCAACCCAGCAATGGATTTCTATGTATGCAAACACATAAATAAACCCAAAAGGGATTTTATGGTTGCTTAAAACAAATAAAGAACCAACCCAAACAAACAAAACAACCCAGCTGGACAAATAAACTCTTTCTGTGATATTTTGAACAGCCTCATCCTGCCTCTCGGTGACATGGGGTCAGAGCCCTCTTCATCTAAAAGCCCAAGCAGTCATCCCTTTGGGGTGGTGGCAGAGCCGTGCATGTGACAGCAGACAGGCTGTGCCTGGGCCCTTTCTCCCTTGGGTAAAGGTAAGCGTTTGGTTTAGACAGTGTGTGGAAAGGGGCTTGAATCTGGAGACGTGAGTCACTGCCCAACACCAATCCTTCGCTCTCTTCACACTAGAAGAACTGCTGAAGTTTTATAAGGGTAAATTGGCACGTTTATATAAGGGCACACCTTGGCAGGGTGGGGAGTAGGGATAATAAGATAAACCAGAAATGACCTTGTATGAGATTGCTCCCCAACCAAGGAGATGGCATGTGTACAGTCACCCTTATCAGCACCGGGACAGGCACCATCTGTCATTTTAAATACGGATGGATAGATAGATGCACCACTTAGTATCGCTCTGCAAGTGGAAAATGCTGGAAAGCAATGTAGAAAATGGGCACAGTTTTGCAAAAGCAAAGTCAGAAAATGCTCCTGGCTAGCAAAGCTATCTCCAGAGTGGCACTGAAAAGGTATCTCCTCCCTTCAGCCCCTCCGTGGCTGAGTGGTTGACATGATAAACATTTTAACGTATGGAGCATGCTATCATATTAAACTCCAGTCTGTCTTATATCATTGAAGATAAATGCCTAATCTAGTGATTATCACTCTATAAATACCACAGATTAGGGAGTGAAGGTTAGATGGCAGATTAGATAGGTGATGTCTATCTTCAGACTTGTCTACACATTTTACTTACGACTAAATGAGCTGAACAAGTCATCTGTGGTCCAAAAAACTAAATCCCAAATGCACATTTTATTTTTAAATATACAAGAGGAGATCAACTTCTACCAGAGGTATAGGGCTAATGCACTGAGTCCTCCCTGTGACAAAATTTACATTCCCAAACTTCTGTCTCTGTTTGCCATAGTATAACTTCTCCATCAATAACTTGTAAACTCTTGAATTAAATATCTATCTATTCAGAATGGAGGGGAGAAAAGGAGGAAAGCAGTTCTGCCTCAAAATCTGCATATTCTTAGAGCTCAGACTTTATTAAATACTGATAGAAAAATCTATATCATTTGGGTTTGATTCTTCATAATCAGTTATTCAGGGAGCCTGTATGTACAAATCTCAGGTGTTCACCCAACCCCAGAGAGAATCTTCATCAGATATTTCCCCACCAGTTTACCCAGAAAAGCGCAATTTCTTCTATCTGCCTTTGACTATCTCCCCACCTTGATTGCTGTGACTTTCTTCTACCACACCACTGCCAAGGAGATACCTGCTCTGTTCTTGAGCAGCTGTTTTCCCATCTGATTTGAGGTAAGGCTGGGCAGACTTCAGGCACAGCTATGGTAGGATCTTATTGCAGGTCTATCTTCTCACTGTTTTCCTACTATTTCCCAAAGAGGCAGGGACAGAGCAGTTCACAAACCTTCTGCATCTAGGGACTAGAACATCAGGGGATCCCTGGAACTGAGGAATAACAAAACCCAGTCCACTTTTGGAGCTGAAACATACTTGCTAAAGCCATAAATCCAAGTCTAAGCACCTCTTCGATTGCATGAGCTTGAATTACCTTAGATTTTGGAGATTCTCTGGTACTACATACAACTGATACTCAATCTATTAAACATTTACCTAACTGACACCACTGAAGACCAGCAGGGGTGAGAGTCTGCCAATCATTCCTTTAGGAATAGGCTGGTCTGACAAAAGTGGGAAGGAAGAAAAGATGTTGGGTAATGTACATGTTGGAAATTGTGAAGGAAATCCTTCTGTCTCCATCTGTGAGGTTCTACCATCAAGATAATTTGGGAAAAGATCCAGCAGGAGAGGAAAAGAAAGGCTGTGAAAACCTTGCCAAAGAGCAGTATGGTTTTGAGCAAACAGGATTGGGAGTCTAAGGGTAAGAAAATGAATGTCAAGTAAGATGTTGAGAGGGTAGAAGATCCTGAAACTATTAAATAGTCCTGGCTGAAGTCTGAAGGGAGGGAAAGGAAGAAAAGATAAACCTGAGCATATCTAATAAAAGCAGATTATGCCAGGATAAATGTTACTTGCAAATACTCGTATGAAGGTGTGAGTTGCCCATGGAGTCAAAGGTGGCCACAAGACACAAGCACTTCCATGGCACAGTTTGAAAGTAGTTCAGACTTTCTTCTGGACCTATTTCTGTATGCAGTACACGAATGCTTTGCTCATTCAGTATTGAAATTTCAGCACTGTGAGATCAACTGCTGCTTACTCTGGCATTTGTGTTA
Organism: Porphyrio hochstetteri; assembly: GCA_020800305.1. Lineage (NCBI taxonomy): Eukaryota > Metazoa > Chordata > Aves > Gruiformes > Rallidae > Porphyrio > Porphyrio hochstetteri. Next base: position 89,552,408 of record CM036907.1, read on the forward strand.
TTCCTGTCACTCTGAAAAACAGCTCTCAGATTTTTAGACACAAGCACATTTGCAGAAATCATACTTTTGAAAGAGAAGCCTGGCTCCATTTGTCTCATAAAAGTCTGCACTTAAACCACTTTTTATACAATACTATTATGTTAAGGTCAGTGGAAACTCCCTCAGAGTGCTTCAGGAAATGGTCAGCTCATTAGAGCAGTGGAAATGGAAAGGTATGCAGCCTGCTAATTGCAAACACATTATAAACCAACGGGCCAGAAATCAAGCGTGTTCTCTAGTCTTAGCTTAACCTTCTCCTTCAGAACCCACCCAGCTGGGGATTGGTTCTGTCATGCTGTATGTCAGCGACTACCCAGAGGTGTTTTGTCTTCAGAGATGTCTGCAGCGTCGCCTCCCAAACCAGCCTTTGAAACTAAGTGGAGACGTAGCTTTTCCTCCTTTAGCTACCCTGGCAAACACATATGAGGAGCATTGTCCTCAAGAGAGTGTCTGATGGCTAGAACTACCACCCTGAAGGGTGTCCAGCCAGGTACTTGAAACCGTGTTCAGAAAGCAGAGATTTGCCTGAAAGCAACTGAGGGTGTTGGAGAACCCAGATCTGTTGGTAGAGCTTACATGCATGTCTGAGCATGTAAGAAGAAGCAAAAGACTAAGAGAAGCACATGTCTGTAGAGTGTTTAGATTAGTGGTCACCAGTCCCTTCACACTCCCTGACTCCTGTGACAAGATGATAAGAGCTTCACAGCAGTTCTGTAGGAGGGAATATCCAAACTCCCATGGACTGAAGCATTTATACCTTCAGGACCTGCTTACATTTATAGCTCAGATCCATCAGTGGGGGTCCTTCTAGTCCAAACATCTCTCCCTTTTCCTCCCTCTTTCTGCCCCATATACTTCTTATTCATTAGGTCAAGCAGGGAATATTCTAGGACTTCCTTCCATTAAGCCAGTACTTGATACCATCTCTTTAGACAAGGCTGGAGGGTTTGTCCCCACTCAGCCTGGACACAGCTATTCCCATAACTGGCCATGACTTTTAAGCAGCTCTTAGCTCATTGTGAAGTGGAGCTGAGCTGAGGAATGCCCAGATCCCAGGATACAAATGTCTCACATTAAACCTCCTATTCTGTACGTGCACCACATAACCTCCTATTCATGTTTCACACAGTCTCCCAAGTGTGAGCAAATGGCCCAGCTCATTATTGGATCTCATTTGAGACTGGAGTTGATGGCAACCACATATGTGGAGGTGACAGTATTTTGGAGGGTACCTCAAACCAGGTCCCAGCCCAGCGTTGGAAGAGGCAGCTGGGACAAGATGTACTAAGCTGACCCAGAAGGTCCCATCCTGTGGTAGGAGGCCACCCTCTCAGAGCTCTGTGCTCCTGATGGGTCCCACAACATTCTGCACCCACCAGACTCCTCAGTGTCTTGCCTGCTTTGGAAAGCAGGAGAAAAGTCATCTACAGAGAGAAGAAAATGAACTTGAGCTGGTTCATCAGTGGAAAAGGACAGCGGAGCTGGTCTGAGGGACAGCAAAACCTTTGTCTCTGGCTCAGCAGAAGTCTCACCAGATCAAGTGAGACTCTTCCCATGACCTTTGGGGCAGGGCTCCCTCCAACACTGCAGATTATGGGGGACATGGAGATGATGACTGTGCCCAGCACAGGTAACTCTTCTTACTGCATTTTTCCAGACATGAGAAGTTATAATCCAGAGCAAAGCCCATGGCAGTCATAATGAGGTTTATTGCACGTTAACCTGACTGAAAAGTTCTTGCAGACCTTTACACATGTCAGGACCTGCAGGAGATGGCTGGCAGGGAAGATCCTGCTCTAGATCCCCATGTGCTCCACCTCACTCCAAGGAAGCAGCAGCATTTCCCATCCCAGGGCATCCATCTGGGATTGTTTGTTTCCCATGCTGTTGTGGCGTGTGTGGGAGGCAGGGTCTGCGACCCGTTCGGAAACCAAGGCAGCATTTGGATGGGCAGCATTTGGACAGGCAGCATCCACATCTGCTCTGTTTGCTGCCGTGCTCACTAACTTTACTTTGCTCACAGACTGTGAGCTGTGGTAGAGAAGAAGTTTGTTTTTCAGATCAAATATAAGAATGGAACACCCAGGAGCAAACAGAATTGTGACATTTTTGATTTCACATACTTTCCCTCTTCAGCTGCTATCCACATGAGAGGTTTGGTTCATCGTGACCTCAAGCATCACCTTTAAACCCTCAAAATGTGAAGCAAAAATTAAGTCAAAGCAAACAGGGGGAGGGAGAAAAAGGAGAAATAGTTCTGGTTTTATTTTAAATGTCAAAACAAGGTATCACTTTGAACACTTATGTACAAACAATATAGAATATATTAAAAGTACCATGGTGACTAGCTAAAAATATTTATGTTTGGAAGAACTTCTTCTCTCCCTCACCCAATTTGAGTGTCCACAGTAAGTTGTACAGTTTGATAAACCACCAATCAGGGTTTAGCTGTTTTGTTAGCAACCCTCCCTCTCCTCCCTTTGAGTTTGTGCTCACTGGGCACAGGGCTTAGCAGGTTGTTAATAGAGCATGAAACCCACCTGTCTAAACCCAAAATGTCATTGCAGGCAGGAAGAGAACAGAAGAAATAAAAATAAAACCTGAGTAGAACCCAGAAACTTCGGCCCCACCGAATAATTAAAACAACAGGAGGGGTAAGAGGTCTCTGAGAAATCAAACCTTCTCCTGAAAAATATTACTGAGGACATTGTGACAAAAGAGTAGGTACAGGAGTATGGATGTCATCCAGGTGAATGACTTCACTGGGGCAGCAGCACCGAAGCACACCTGTCCCTGTTTACCTGCACCTCTGCCCTTTACAGCCCTGCCAGGAAAACGATTCAGACGCCGCAGGGTCACGCAACCGCTGTGGTGCTGTGAAGGGCGAGGTGAGGAGCGAGGGCTTTGTGCTCTCCGCTACGTGTTAAATCCTGCGGGGGGAGGGTAGCCGTTCTTCAACAACATCCCAGCACCGAAATCTCAGCAGGTGGAGGCGCCTGGACGAAGGGAACAACTGAGCAAGCAGATAAAATTAATATTGGGAAAAAGTGTTATCACTGGGTAGTGCTGTTTGCTGATATTATTCATTAAGAAATCAACACTTTGCTGTCTGAGCCAGGAGTTTACTATTATTCTTGAAGAAGATAAACCCCAGATCATTTCTTTTTTCCCCCTTTAACTTTCTAACAGGAAAATCATTTTCCCCTGCAAATAAAGCGTTTCTAGCACTGATGTCTACAAGAAACCACGCAAGAAGGGGTTGGGTTTGTATGTGCCTTAGCTGCCATTCCACAATGCTAAAAGAAACGATGGTGCACATCAAAACACATGCTTAACGTTCTTTATAATCAGGTGCTTTCTGGTAGCCCTGCCTTTCCTGCCTTCTGGCTTGTGGGCTTGTTTGCCTCAGGGTGGTTGCAGGGCAGGTAAAACAGCAGTGAAATTGAAAACATGGGAGGCAGATTAACCCTCATTTCCAAGGATTGTTATTTCTGCAATATTGGCTGGGATGTACCCTCATGGATGTATACATAGCACATCTCACAGGCGGCCTTTGCAGGAGGACAAACAGCAGCAGCAGCAGCGATGGAAAAGTATTCCCCTGTTCACTGAGTATGGTGAAGCTTTGCTCTCTCACTCCGTTCCCAAGACTACTTTTTTCTCATTCCATTGCTTGACAAATCCAGGTGCACTCCCTCCTGTTCGGGTGGAATAGCTACGAACAGGGTGATGACCACACGCCTGGGGCTTCTTCTGCGTGAGCCCAGCGCTTTGTGAGCTGACAGTGATCTCCCTGAGCCTATTACTTTACACTCCAACCGCCTCCAAGGTAAACCAAACTGCCCAGGTGGAAGTGCAGCATCCAAGGACAGGGAATGATAGGCAGGTTGACTTCACAGACAGAAAATAACTGATAAGAGACACGTACAATGGCTGACTGTGGTTAACCTTTAATCGGGACCCAGGAGCAGCATGTGCCTGCTAAATGTGCTTTTCAAAAGCAAAAATACATCTGCTCCTGTCTGGGGTTATGCAACAAGTAAAATTAATGGAAAATGTTCATCTCTGGTGTGACACGACCATGTTTATGCTGCAAAGGCACAACGCAGCGGGTACTGTATGACACCAAGCTTCAATGGGATCGCTTTGATTTCATCTTCTTACTGTGAAACCAGCTCTTTTATGTCAGCTTTACAAAGGTACCAAAGTTTTGTGTTTTTTAAAAATAAAATCATTTACACAGAGACATATTTAAGCACAGCAGGCTTCTCTAATCAGGTTTTTACATACGCTTTGCCATGTTTTAGAGCTGCCCAAGAGAAAGCCCAGGGGCTGCCGTCACCTATGACTGATCCCTCCTTGTTGCACCTCTCTCCAGGGGTGTAATTCTAATACTAAATTCCCAGTTAATATTCACAAGAGACAGGGCAGGAAAAGAAAGGCAAGTGGTATATCCCTAGTGAAATTTATTGGCAAAGTCCTTCACACCTTCATCCCACTGTTCCACTGCTTGTAGCTAGTTAAGTCAGTTTGAATGAACAGGATTTCCATGAGGAATGAAAACGGGAGGGGTGGGGGAAAGGCCAAGATTGGTTTGGACAGTGCTGCTGTTGTACAGGATAGGGCTAGAAATACAAAGCTGGTTTGCAGTGGCTGCTCTGCAGTGACACAGATGGAATCGGTATCTCATTGCATCAGAGATGGTGGACCAGGATAAAGAACTTCCATGAAAAACCTGTACTGGAGAAGATGAGGTATATGGGTACTAGAGGCTGCCAAGGTAGTGGACTTAGGCCAAAGCAAACAAGGAGAGGGAGTTGCAGGTAACTGCTCCTCCTGGTGGGGAAGAAGCTGCAGCCTGAGAAGCAGAACTGAGCTACCCAGCGCCTCAAAGGGAGAGTACAGAGTTCACAGACAACTAGAGGAGAGCCTAAAAGCATCTGAAGGTGGTAGAAACACCCCACAAATGCATAGAGTCGAGCCTATTTCTCAATGCCTTTTTTGAACCATGCAGGTACCTGTTAAACAGTCAGCTCTAAGATGCTGTAGAACAGAAACCATTTTCTTCTGATGCAAAACTGCTTCAACAGGCTGACTCAGAATTTTCCTGGAGTCAGCCCTCAGAGTTCACAGTTCTGACTTCTTTACAGAAGATGAGGTGATTAGCTGGCCTGACAGAGAAGGGGGGTAATGGACACAGCAACTTGTGGAGTTGATCCCTGGGCTTTCAAACCACACGTTGTCCCAGAGTATGTGAAGCAAGACAGCCCAGGTATCACAGGCTGGCTGGGATGGCGGGAGACCCTCACACAGCTCTCCCACTGCAACAGCTCTGTGAGGGGGAGACACCCGGGTTCTTGCTGTGGAAAGCCAGGGAGCTATTCCTATCGCTATTCCTTCTCCAAATAGTTGAGGCTGGTTTTTATCAGCCACTGTCCAGTTTGCAGCCTCTGTGGAGGGTGCGGACTGCGCCTCACCGGAATGACTGAGGGGCCCGATTTGCACAGCCTGATCACCAACCTCATTCAGCAAAGCTCAGCAGAACATTCACTGAGCAAGCAGCTGACCCAGTGACAAGAGGCATTTGTCTTTCCCAGCCCTCAGAGCGATGCCAGCCTGCCTCGAGCCTTGTATCCAGGTGAAATTTCATCTGTTGCAGAGCCGCTCTGGAAGAGATGAGTCACCGAGAACGATAAAGCCCTTGATGAGACCAGAAACAAGAGAGGCACATCCAGGCAGTAATGGCAGCCTTACGCTCCAGGCCACTGAAGCTGAGCATAATTCAGTGCAGTGTGTGGATAGCAAAGCTGAGGCTCAGAGGCCACACAGGTTATCGCACAACCCGGCAGGAGATGTGAGACTCAGAACCCTTTTTCCTGATTCATGGCCTGGTGCCCTGCCAGCCACGGTCCTCCAGAGTCCCAAATTAATTCCACTCCTGCTCTCTCTCACTTGTAGGACAGATCTCTCCTATTGAAGCATTATGCATTCAGGAGCCTGTTCTTGTGCTGACAAGCCTAAAGTGGCCCATCCTCCAAAATAGAAACAGAAACACTTTTGGGGCACAACTCCAAGGCCTGCAGCACTTGCCAGAGAAGCACACACCTCCTCCTTTTTATTCCTCTGAGGTAATAAGCTTAAATTCAAAGTATCCCTTCAGCATGCACTCCTGTGCCAGTAGCAACTGTCCCCAGCAGAAGCAGACCAACCAACCTTCTGTCCTTCCCAGTTTAGCCAGACCCTCAGTCAACACTTTCTCCCATAACTCAGAAACCCCCTAAAACTGGCAAGTAACCATCTGGCACCATCACACTCCCTTAAGTGCCAAAGCCAAGATGCTGCATCTTTGAGTATAGGTAAGGGTGACTCAAAGCTATTTGGGTCCCAGGGTTTGCTCAGCCTTTGCTGCTCTCGGGAGCTGTATGACAGCTGGGGACCTGCTGAGCCACGTGAAGGTGGCCTTCTTGTTGAAAGGACTCTCTTTGTTGAGTGAACAGAGCTGCACTCAAATCTGGACGTGCCCCTGTCTGCAGGGGATGGTGCAGAGGGTAAAACACCCCAAATGCGTTAGCCTGGCTGCAGCTGGGAGCCGAGGTTAAAGCAGCCTGTGAAGGGAGAGGAAGGATGGAAGGTGGGCACAGAAGGCCAAAAGGAAGACGGAAGCAGTTCAGCGCCTCAGCAGAGGAGGCTTTGCCTGCTGGAGATCTCGATGGGGTGGGGGGCGGGGGCTGCACACCCAGTCTGCCCACGATGCTGGGCATAGCGGTTGCCTTTGGCTTTCAGGCCCTTCTCAAATAAGCGAGTTGTTACAGCCCTGCCTCTGCAGCTAAGGCAGTGTCTCACCAGAGCTCAGAGCTAGCTTGCTCCTTACTTTTTCTCCATCGGAGTCTGTTCACCCAGAGAGCTCCGGAGCCTGTTTGGCGTTACCGAAGGCACTGGTGCAAGGCGTGTGCCGCCACAGAGCTCGTGTGTGCTGGGGCAGGACGCCCATAACCTGGGTAAGGATAACACGGACCCGAAATAGGCATCTTAGGCCACGGTGGTGGGCAGAAGCCAGTGCTTCCGTTCTAAAGGATGCCCTTACAGCGCGGGGCCGGCGCCCTGCGTGCCGCAGGAACTCCGCAATCGCAATAGTGTGGTGCCCTCAAGTGGATGCAGAGCGCTCGGGAAGGGGCTGCAGCCCCTCGGCTCCGGGCAGCCCGGGGGGCGAGCGCAGCCCTGCGCAACGCCGGGGGAACAAGTGGGTTTCAACATCAAAAGAGTACCAGGGTGCCGGGCCGAAAGTTTCTCGCTTAAAAGCATTTTCTTTTTCCAGAAATTATTTGATGGTGGGGAATAAAAGGGAACAAAACCTTCGTTGCCACGTTACCCACCTGATCTTTCCCAGGGGTAAGCAGCAAACCTAGGGGTTTTGGGGCCCAAACACAGACCAGATGCCATTCATCTCGAGTCCCATCCCAGATGCAGTAGCGTTTGCCTTCCTCTGGAGATCAGCAGCTGATGCCGTATTGCCTGACAGCCCTTGCTGACGTCCCACCCTGTCACCTCACTGTGCCAGCACCTGTGAAACACTCCACTTTGCCCAGTATTGCTTCACTGGTGGCAAACTACACCCCTCCACACGTTTTGCCTGAGCCAACTACTTGCTTCCCAGAAAAATTCCAAGGATATCCCAAGCTTAAGGGATCCCCTTGTCTGGGACAGAGACAAGTTCAGGTGTACAGATGTGAGCAACACTGAGCCCCGGCCATCAGGAACAGGGAAGGGGCTCAGGTCTGCTCTGTCTACCCTCACAGCAGCCCCAGGCATGGAGGCAGAGGGAAGGATGCTCCTCTGGGAGGTCTGTGTCACATCACAAGGGTGAAGGTGCAATCTGAGCACTGCATAAAGCAGATCTGTGAAACCAGCCCCAGTCCTGAGGCAACCATGCTGGTAGTCAGTTAGTTAACTGGAAGCATGCCAGAAACACAGCTCACCCCAGTAACACTTCTGTCATGGCAGAGGACAGGCAGAAAGCAGCAATATAGATATTACCGTAAAGAAAATCAGCAGTGAACCAGAGATAAACATATATATATATATATATCTATATATGTATAAACAGCATGTTAGAGAAGGCACAGGGTCTGGTTTTGGTTTTCTCCTTCCTATGTGTGCGTTACAGAAGTACCATGATCTTTGCCATAGCAGGAAGCAGTGGGGCAGCACAGGCTCCAACAGACACGCTGCAGAACCTGAGAGGCTGGAGGGGAGATAAAAAGAACCCGACATCCAGTTCACACAACATTAAATCCCTCTTTTTTAATGAGTCTTTACAATGAGCTTACTGCTCAGAGGTCACAGGGCAGCAGAGAGGATTTGAGTCATGAGGGGTGATGTAAAACCTAACAGCTATGCTTAATTTCCCTCATCTGAATGCTCCATGGGCAGGAGTCTGGTAGAAGAGCAATGCAGGTACTGATGAACATTCACACTTGTGTCCAGCTCACTGCCTATTGTGGCCTTTTCCGTGGAGCTGCTGCCTGGCCAGGCAGTTCCAGTCTGCCCTGGTGCCCAGGGCTCTTTTTCCTCAGGGCAGGGCTTGGCATTTGTCCTTGCTGAATTTTATGGGTTTCCTGTTAGCCCGTTCCTCCAGCTTGCCCAGGAAAATCAGCCCTGCCTTCATGCATTTGTCATCTGCAGATTTTATGAGGGTGCATTGCATTACCTCCTCCAGGTCACTAATGAAGACATCAAATAGGACACACCCCAGGGACAAGTTGACAACCGCAGGGGTCTGTGAAGTTCAACCCCAGTAGCCCCATTATCCAACCATCTTCTAGCTGTCCATCCATCTGTTTGCCCATCCATCCCTTACTATCCTGCCTTGGATGCAGGAGTATTATGGGAGGCAGTCTCAAAAGCCTTACTAAAGTCAAGGTAAAACAACATCCCTTGGTGTCCCCTCAGCCCCAGATCCAGTCATTTCATGACAGAAGGCAATCAGGGTGGTTGAGCATGACTTGATCTTCTGAGCTGTGGCAAGAACTGGCAGTATACGACTAGAGCTACAGCAAACTGTGTTTATTAGAAGGAGCATTCCTAAGTATATAGAGAAATCATAGTCAACAGGAGTCAGCTGAGCTGGTAGTACAAGGACAGGGCACCAAGACACCAGTAGCCAGCACGCCTGAGCAGAAACAGCAGGTTGGGTCACAGTCTATAGTCCTAACAAGCACTAGACCTGTTGGTTGGCAGACCAGCATTGTCTGACCCAGGACAAAAAGACATTAGCCATCAATGGCCTCCAGAAACATACCTGCCAGACATCACCAAAAGGGTCCGTGTATTTCAAGTCAACACATAGAATTTGCAAATCAAATGCCAGTCGGGAGAGATTTGGTGAGTGCAGAAACTTCTCCCTATGGATCCATCCAAAGTGAGCTAAAATATAGTCCAGAGCCAGTGCTGAGTCTGTACTGTGCAGCTCAGAGGGCAATTTACAAGAGCTATCACTCAAAACAAAACTGTACCAAGAAAATAAAAGGTAGAGCTAGGAACACAAGAGATCACAGTCACCCTGACACGAGGAACCTGTCAGTACAGGTAGGAACCTGTTTAAGGGCACCCAGGCCCTGGCCAATAATGAAGTTACTTTGTATATATGGATATAAATACTTCAGAAAGCTAAACAGACATTTTGCCTTGGCCTGAAGTGAACAGATGGACTGGAGACACTGTCAATACCTGCTAGTTTTACACCTAAAGTACAGGCCCACACAGAAGAGAAGGTGCTGGTGACGCTGACAAACCAGCTTGTCTTACACCGGTGCTGGTGTCAATTGGACATTGACTGGACAATGACATACTGCTCCAGATCATCACTGCTAACACACCCCAAGACAGTACCTGGCAACAGTAGGAAGAGAAAACCACCCCCCATGACGGTCTCGCTTCGCTCCAACCATGACACTGTGGGATAGCTGAATAACCACCAAGGAAGCAAACCTACACTCTGGCTGCTGCTGGTCGAGATCTGATCTTGACACAGTCACAACCTCCATCAAAAACTGTCAGTCATGAGCCCAAGGACAACACAGAAGCAGCAGTTACAGCAGAAACAATAGTAAGCAATTAAAAGGCAACACTATGATTAGGGCAAGTAGTTGAGCTTGGGACACAGAAGATGCAGCAGAACATCCTTCATACAAGAAAGGACCACACCCCACAGAACACAGGGACCAACTATCACCCTATGCTACACCCTTACGTGAGGTTGGCATCCTTGAAAACGTGACGAAACCCCAGACAACAACTGCTGGAGTCACAGGCTGGAGAGGGACTTTCCTCCTTACCAAAGAGGCCCTACATCTGCAAAGAGCAAAAGGCAGTCAGTTTCATTTTATTAAGCAAGGGGGACAGAAGGTTTGCAAGGTTTTAATTTAGAAATAACAAGTGATCGCAGATTAAAATAAAGTGGGAGGACAAACAAAAGTAAAGAACACAGCTTTGGGTTTTGAAAGCCTGTAAGAGCAGGAAGTCCAGCTGTAGAGCTGAAAACCTTAAAAAGAAGTAGGCAAAATCTTTTTAAAAATACTTCTTATCAAAAAGGTAAGCTCAGATCGACCTTGCCAAAGATGTTAAAACAAGTAGGATGTTCTCACATAAATAAATGAATCTCTTTACTGAAAAGGTTGTTAGATACTGGAACAGGCTGCCCAGGGAGGTTGTTGAATCACCATGCCTGGAGGTGTTTAAAAGAAGAGTAGACGTTGCACTTGGCAACACGGTCTAGTATTGGACCTAGGAAGACTGGATAGATGGTTGGAACCGATGATCTTGAAGGTCTTTTCCAACCAAAACCATTCTATGATTCTATGAACTCTGCTCTTTTGGAATTGGAAGGGCAACTCAGTAGCATTCCCTGAAAAGACAAAGTACCATTAATATTTCTCTCTAAAAGGCACCTGTTAGGATTTCCAAAGCCATTTCATTTTCAGTTCCCTGTCTCTGAACATGGCCAACCAGGACGTGCAAAAGGGCAAAACCTAGTTACTGGGTGGGTCAGGAAAAACTCTCTGCAGAAACGCCTGACTGGCTTAGCCAAGCAGAAGGAAGTCTGGGAGAAATCAGGAGGACACCAGACAGCGTCTCACCCTTCCCAGAAAGACCCTTAGCAGCTCATAAGGCAGAATGGTGGAGATGCAGCACCTCCTTGTTTCTGGCTGGGCTTGTTCCTTTTGTTATGTGCTTTCTTTTTTTAAGATTGGATCCATTCACACCAGGAACTCCAGTGTGGTTTTGCTGCAGAGGGAAGTGGATGCTCTATCTAGTCCTGCATTAGTATCTTCATCTTTCTTTTATGTTTGGCCTGTCTTAGTGAAAGCAAGTTCGTCATTACTGACTATGATGTTCTAAGAGATGCTTCAGATGGAACTCAATTAACCTCTGTGATAACTTGAAGTCTAGCTTGAGATAAGGTATTATTATATTTGCAAAATTAAGAGAGAAAGAGATGACATTTTGGTTAGTAAGAATGAACAAGTCTCCACCTGTAAGGACTCCTGTTTACTGCAAGCAGGTAAGATGGGTGAGCTGTTATGGAAAATGTGCTTGGATGCACCAGCTTTGGGTGCACAACTCATGCATTAGCAATGTTTATGGGTTATCTCATTACACAACTGGTCCTATGCACATCCCTTCTGGGAACATACAGGTTTCCAGACATAGTCAAAAGCAGGAAGTCCAATATCCAGGAAGGTTTCTTTTTTTCCCACTGGCCTTCCATGAACCAGAACCTTCCTGGACTCAAAAACATCCTTGACCAGTGGCTGAAGGGGCAAGATAAGTGCTTTGATACAGTGACAGACCACAAAATGAACAGTAAAGTGCTGTGGGACCTTGTGTTCTGACAGGCTTATTCCATATCCCAGAAGGACCTAAATGCCAGGAGATGAAGGCCATGTGCTAGGATCTATAGCAGGAGTCTGCCCAAATGATACCGGGCATCTGTCAAAAGCAGCACCCAGAAGAGTTTGAAAGGAACACTGTAACTCCTTGAACTGGCATTTCCCCACGAAACCACCACTGGAATGTTTCCAGCTGTTGCCTTAAACAGGGAACAAGAACACGGATACAGCCAAGTGTGAGGCAAGGCACTGTGGGAAGGCTGAGCACACAGGGAGCCCTGCAAGCGGCAGGCAAGTTAAACAAGTTTTGCAGGACTGGTTATAGACCTGCCCATGGAGGAAAGAACTAACCCCCACCAGCATCCCAAAGCGGTTATGGGAACACCGCTGCCTGTGCCAGCCTAAGCTGCCAGCAGGAACTGCTGCTGGCATTAGCAGCGGGCTATGTGCAGCGTGACTTGGTGCCAGCTGCATCACTACGTGGTCACAAGGTGAGTCGAGAAAGTTGTAGCACAGACCCAGGACCTAAAGGTGAACCTGTAGGGCCAAACCCAAAGGCCAAGCTTCCAACAAGCGGACCCAAACTCTGCTCCTACCACAGGCGCTGTGGTTGGACTGCTCTGCTACTTGCTTTCCTGTAGCCTTGCTCCCAGCGCCCAGGCAGGCGCCGTCATTGGGGTCCCAGCTGGCGCCCAGGCAGGCGCCGTCACCGGGGTCCCAGCCGGCGCCCAGGCAGGCGCCGTGGCAGGGGTCCCAGCTTCCCCAGCTTCTTGTCACCCTGCAGAGGTCCAGCTACGATGCCAGCAGGGAAGTTACAGCAAAGTGACAAAACCCACATGACTGCTCGAGGCAGAGGCTCTGTGGAAGGCAAGGGTGGGATGGCAGATAACATCGTGCAGATATGGTCAAGCCGCTGCCCGTATGAAAAGTAACTCCTGCTGAAACACGACTGCTCTCCAGCCCACAGCCATGTATCCAGCCAAACCCATTTGAACGCTCTTTGCAAGAACCGTCACGTTGACAGGCACGGAGATTGAAATCAAGTGTCTGGTACCCAAAGAAACCCAACCATAGGGCTCCAATTAAGGAAACAGACTGTTGCCAGAATGCATCGGAGCAAGAGGTGGTGTGGTCTGGTATCCTCTTCCAACGTGAACCCTTTCAGCAAGGTAAGTGATTCCATCTCTGGCAAAATGTCCCAGACGTTTGGGATCAGAGGTTTTAAGGGAATTCCCAAGCCAGAGATTACATCTACACTATTTATATTTAATGCTAAGAATCAACTTAACCTCCATGAGTGTACCTGATCTCTTTTTGAGCACACTCACCTTTGGCTTCCACAATATCCCCCACTAACCTCATTTTGAATGTAAAGACATTTTTGCATACTAAACCCCAGTATCTTCCTTTCATTTAGTTTGAAATTTCTGACTGCTCATTTCCTCAGCTCCTAACCCCACACAGTGCTGATTCCTTCCCTCCAGCACCCTGCCAGTGTGACACAGTTTCCTAAGCCAGTCACACAGCTCATGGTTTGGTATGGAAGTTGTTCCATCTCTTTGGACACTTTTGCTGGTTCTCTCCATATCCTCCAGTTTTATTAGATCCTTTTCAAGGGCTGGAGACAGCATTCACATTCAACACATTTGTGTAGCAGCACATCAAGATTTTGCTTTGTTCTCTCCCTTTCCCAATAATTAATATTTCTTATTGGCTCCTTCAGTACCTTTGTGCTACACACGTTTGGATCCTTTCCTCCCATATGAATTCCATCACGTTCTGTCAGTGCAGGCTTTCCTCTGCCACTTCATCAGTAGAGACACTCTTCCACCTGCCACAGCAGGCTCTAAGTTTTATTTTTTCCATTACGCCTGCATCAGCAATCCATTATTTAACCTTAAGATGGCTTCAGAACGTACCTTACTACAGCTTCTCAACCCACCTCACTGGTACTCTTCCTTAGGCAGGAATGACTGACTCCTTACTCCACAGCTTTTCCCCAAGCTGTTTACCCTTAGGATACGTCTTGGCATACTAGCATCTCTTAAAAGTTGCTGAAGGACCTCACAGGAGCAGCTTCTGGAAAATCCAAGTATGAGTAACATGGTCATGAACTCTCTAGAAAATAGATTTGTAAACATTATTTCTCTGCAAAAGATTCCCTGCCAATACTTTATATTAATTCACATCTCCCATCATTCTACACTCTAGTGTATTTTCTCCTTTTGAATTACTTATTGAAGTCATACTTGGTAGTGTAATCTACAATCTCCATTATCAAGAGCAGTATCACATTTACAACCTTCCATTTCTGTGTTCCTAAGGCTAATTTAGGAGTCACACAGTACAGTGTCTAGCACAGCTACTGCAAACTCCTTCAGTCTCCTTCAGTCAAGGCAGCCTGGGCCTGTAAGAGCTGTTAGTGCTCATTACATCAGCTGCCCTGAAAAGCTGTTACTGGCACATCAATTTCAAGTAGCACCTCCAATTATTCTCTTTTGTAGCAAGGCTCTGACATGGAAACTTCCCAGTTCCTCTGCCCCAAATACTGACAGAGGTAACTTACTTTGCTTTTCTTGGTCAGTCTTCCCAGAGAAAAGCAGCAATGGGAGCATTACTCTTAAGGCAAACAACGTGCCGAAACACATGATTTCTTTGCATCACCATCCCTAAAACCAATCCTTTGTTCATATTTACATTGCCCAACACACATCACTGCTGCTAGGAAACATCTTTACTTTTGCAGTGCTGGACCTCTAAGCCCCACAATCAGACTGAAAGAGATTTAGGCAGGCACCCACCTTTGAGTCAGGTACCCAAGTCCTGCTCAAGACTCACAAGCCCTGCTTGCCTCGTGACTGACGTACTGCAGCGTCTGGGGATCCTTTCACCAAGAAACTCGATGAAGCGCTATGGTGCCACCACTGTTGGTGCTGACAGGTATCGCTGGCATGTCAGAAAGGAGCACCTGGCTGCCTTCTACCCAAACCATTACTAGTTTGGAAACCCTGGTTCAGCAGCTAAGTTCCATGAAGGGTGCAAGCCAACCAGGTATGTCCCAACGGAGGTAGCAGAGGTGGCCATGGAAGTGCTGTTCTGTATTACGGCGCAATAGCTAGCACGTTTGTAGTGAGATGAAGCACGTAGGCTGCAGGCCTTCCTCTGCCTGGGGGGCAGAATTGGGTCAGTGCTTCCTGGCTCAGGAGTCCCTCTGCTACGTGGCAGTGGCTGTGGTGCCCGGTGCTCCTCAGCCACCATGGTAGGAACATCACTGCCTCCTGCCACACAGAGCAGTTCGTCCTTAAGTCAGACCCCACTGTACGAACATCCAGACGCTGTGTGGGTGACAACTGTTACCCGTTAGGAATATTTCAGAGTATGCTGCTAGTGCAGGTCAGCACCATCATAAGCTCTATCCCCCACAGTCACCGAATGCAAGGAGCACTGTGGGGACTCGTGGTACAGAACAGCTTTCTGCCCAACTGTTAGCAAACAGGACAAGGAACGTAAAGAGCAGAGATCACAGAAACACTTTACCCATGACCACACAGGAAGCAAGCCTCGGCACCAAGAATCTAATTAATGTTTCCTTTAACACGGGTACACAACTGTATTTTTGTTTCCCACAGCTATGCAAAATACAAAAAACCCACTGAAGACAGAGACAGGCTGAACACCTGCTTGGTAGGTGCTTTGTCTAAGTTCACTTGCACTTACCATATAACGTGCACATTCAGGGGGTACAGACAAGCCAGAGATCCTTACAATACTGCAAAAGTCAAGGGCTGATGCTATTTAATCATTGATCTTTTCTTAGTGTTTACCAAGGGTTCAAAACAGTGGCAACCACTATTCCTCATTAAATTAGTCATCTCTTTCATTGCAAAAGATGCCTGGATTTTAGCAACTCATCTGATTAGAGCTGGCACCTTGGAATTGCATCACTGTTTAGCTGTGGGTATTCCACCTGCCAAGGAATTGAGGTGAGGAGTCAGATTTTTATCTCAGGTTTCATTTCAGCAACTCCCATGAAAGTGCATGGGCAGGCCGTACAAAGACTCCTTCTGTTTCCATACAGGTGTCCACCTCTGTAGCCTACAGGTAATCACACTACAGTGCCTGCTCCTTTCTTTAAAGCCTTTACCTTGTAAGAAGTTTCCTCTCAATTACTTGATGCGGAGTAGTAAGCAAACAAGGGCTTGCTCTGCAAGCGGACAGACAGACAGACTTTGTGCTCTAGGTGGGCACAGATAAGCGAGTCGGGAGGCAATAGGTGCATTGAGCATACATCGCTGACACAGGACGTGCCTCCACCATGAGTGTCCAAGATACAAGCATGATAAAAAGCAGCACTTGCCTGAGTTCTCAGCAGCAAGGATAAAACAGACTGAGGGAGCAGCAAGGCAACAGGGAGGAGGCAGCAAACAGCTTTCAGATCTTACTTGCAAGGATTAGCTGTGATTCTGGCTGAGGAGCTCATGAGCAAGCTAAGCTTCAGAGAGGAATTAGAACTCACATTAACTGCAACTATTTAATTTTTAATTTGATGCCTACCATCAATCCCAGGAGGAGTTATCTGTTTAGCACAGAGACCCATGAGAGGGACAAACATTCAACCACTTACCTTCAGACTAACTCACCCCCCGCTCTGCATTCTCTACTGTTAGGGATTTAACCATTCCCACCTAGCCACACATTCAACAGCAGGAGCTTGGAGTGCCTTCAACAAAGCAGGTGCCCAACTCCTCCAGCCTTGTCTTGGTCCTTGGACAAGCACCCTGAGAGCAGAAAGTTAAGCAAGAGAGCAGCCTCCTTTGCTTATGTTTGCCAAGGATGCAATTCTGGGTATTGGCACACCAAGGAAGACTGTAAGAGCAGAGCATTCAAAATTTAAACTCCATTTAGTCTTTGAATTCCAGCTGGACACGCAGGTAATGCTGTACCCATCTGTTAGTACAAAAGGACAACCACCCTTACGTGGTTGGTCTTTTCTTGGTGTTAGTTGCTGCCTGAAGGTTTTATTGGACTAAGGGTGCAAGTTTCCAAACCCATGTATTGAAAAATTACTGAAGAGCACTTACTGTGAAGTGTCCTCATTTCCCTTTCTACCATTCCTGTAGTTGTGGTATCTCAGTATTAACTCATACAGCTCTACACCACACATGTATCCAGCAACAGGGGGTACAAAAAGAGACACTTTGGATTATTCACTCATCTTCTCCCCCTGTTTTATACATACACCATGTGCTGGAGTGCAGCCCCGAGGGGAATGGTAACACGTGATGGGCATTTTGTAATTCTTGGTAAAATTTCAGGCAGCAGCCCCTGTTACCCAGCATTTCAGACTGGCATTTTCTGTGCTTTAAAGCTACCCATGCTTATCTATTCTGTACTATATCTGACTTTTCAGGGCCCAGCTAAATCTGAACAGGGAGATGGGTTGTCTGTAAAGCAAGAAAAACAGGAATAGAATAATGGCTATTAAGTGGCAGCTGCCAAGGTAGGCAGATGCCTTGTTACATGTCACTGAGGCAGGGAAAGAGGATAAATCAATTCCCAATATTTAATAGAAATTTTTTATTTAAAAGGGGTAACTAATAACACCCTGCTGCCTCTCATCACCCCTAGTCCTCTTTCATAACCTCCCTCTCAGGCCAGCTGTATTTCCTGTGTGTTCTCAAGCAGTCACGGAATGAGAAAAAGGGTTGATACACGAGACATTACAACAGAAAAAAATAAAGCATGAAGCATGGCTGCTCTGCAAGATTCAACTCTACCCCAAGAAGCAAACAGGGGAAGGTAGCTACAACATTAGAATAATTATGCAGGAAAGTTTCAAGGTCTGTAAACTAGGCAAGTAGTTGGGAAACATTTCAGCAACTCTTGATTAAGAGATGTTTCTGTGGAGTAAAGATTTTCTTGACAAGTTTTGTGAAGAGGCTGATACTCCTTTTCTCCCCTCTCCAGGGAGAGCTAGAGGTTCAGTTCCCATGCCGTAAGTAGTCTCTGTCAAGAATATCAAAGGTGCAGAACACTGACAGGTTTTTTTTTCTTCAGTAGCTTCAAGCTTTAACTTTCAAGGTTTATACAACAGGAGTATTGAATTTAAAAAAAATGAGAAAGATTTTTTCCCTGTAATGGTCCTGTCCTAACTTTTTTCACTAGTACAGCACAGCTCCCCCAGATCCTCACAGATGAGTAACTGAGCCTCCATAATCTGTTTCATATCATAACAATTAGATCAGAGTTCAATGTATCACTCCAATTTACCCTTACAAGGGGGGGGACATGCTGCTCCTGCCTGTGCCCCATCACTGAGGTGAGCACACATTCTCTGCCCCCTGCTTCAGCCCAGGCTGAGGGGAGAAGGGCTGGGATCATGGGTAGTTCCCACTCCTAATCACTCTCCCTGGGTAATCCAGAGAATCAGTGCTAGCCTGAAACAAAGGAGGGCAGGTGTTGAACAGACAGGGGAACACCACACCCCAGAATAATTAGTGTTCTTCTACAAGCACTTGCTCTGTCACAGCCAGAGAGGCCTGACTGGCATATGAAGGTGGTGAGGGCTTAAGAGTTTTGAAACACAGAGCTTAAGCAGAGGCCTGATAAAGTTACAGAAATACAATTCATTAACAAACTCTTATAAGAATGGTTTTGCTGCTTTGAATATGGGATACCTAAGAACAAAGTTTCTCACCTATCAAAGGGTGCTTTTTTATTAGCAAGCTCTGAAAACCTCTTTTAAAAACCAAAGCTACTGAACACTTTGGGGGAAAATGGAATACTTATGATTTTCATGTATCACTTGAGATCAAAGTGTGTGCTATTCTTTTCTCATTCTTCAGTTCTTATGGGGCTATAAAGTCATCAAAAAACCTGATAAATCAAGGGCAGAAAAGATAACATTGAAATACATCTTTCCTCCAACATTGCTGTTGTGATAAGGTAATTACAACCTGCTATCTCTTTTCTTTGCTGTAAACTCCAGATCAAGACATTGTGACAGTGCTGTGAGTGACACCAGCAGCACTACTGCTGCTCAGCGTGCAAGCACAGGAAAGGCTTGTATGTTGTGAGCTGCAGAATCATCCAAACTACACCTGCCACTCTGCATCACCACAGAAATGGCTGCACCTTCCAGGGATAAAAGGTAACACATTTTCTCTGCAGCTGTCAGTAAAGAGTGATCCCCCATAAACACTAAGGAAAAGTGGGACAGTGCACAGAAGGTAAAGGCCTCTCAGCCTGCTAGTGGCAAAGGAAGTGGGAACTTCCCTTTTACAGGGTCAAACTAGAAGTTCAAGAACAACATCCACATCTTCAGAACACACACAACTACCCAGGATTTTTTGATGCTCAAAGCCATTTGTAAGAATGGCTTTTCTCTGGACTCCAGCCACATCTTCCCCTTGCAGTGAGAGGCACTGGCTCGAGCAAGCCTCCAGCAGCCAGAATGACCAGTTCCCCAACCACCAACCACCAACACCCCGACCCCCCCACCCAAAACTGATCTAAATCAACCTATTGGATGGCACAGAGATGACAGAAGTGCTATAAACATGTGATACCTCCACAGAGGCAAAAGAACTCCCAGGCACTCCGTTTGCACTCCAGTACTTGTGTCCTGTTTCAGCCAAGATGCTGTTAATAGCCTTCCTAGCAGCCAGCAGAATGCCAGGTTTGGGAGTCAGGGTGAGAGCAGTGCTGGTAACACATTGACATCTTTCCTTGCTGCCAGGCAGTCAAGGACTTCACAGTTATTCTTATTTACTTGCTAATGAGAAGGTAGAGGGGCACCCAGGAAGCTGGGAGGGAACACAGCCCAGACAGGTGACACAAACTCACCAAAGAGTATATTCCACACCAATTACATCATGCTTACCACAGAGGGAGGCTAGTGGGGGGGAGCACGCAGCTCCAGGACACGCAGTTTTTGGGGACAGTCCAGCTTCAGGATGGCTCTGAGCTGTATGGCCTGAGTTGTGCACTTTGGTGAGAAGCTGTGTTGTGTTATCACCAGTTTTGTATATTTTGCTTTAAGAGTCCTATTATTGTTATTTCTCTCTCTGCTGTCCCAGTAAACTGTCCTTATCCCAACCCACAAGGTTTGCCTTTTTTCCTTCCCCCCACCCTGCCCCTGCAGAGAGTGTGGCTATGTGGTTCTCAGCTCCAGGCTGGGGGCAACACCATGACAATTTGGATGCATAAAACAGACTTCTGTCAGGTAGTAGAACCTGGCAGTTTAAACCCAACTGCCTCCCTTCTCCAGAGGCTTCATAGAGATTTCTCTGTACTGTTACAGGTAGCCAGTAGCACCATGCCACTCAGATTTTTGATCTTCCAGATCTTTCCAGAGTCATGGAAATGAAAGCTACAGAAATCATCTGCTAGTAAGACATCAGTGAAACCTAATATTCCAAGACCAATTAGAAGGCAACTCGATCCTGTCAATCTGGGAAACCTGGAGAAAAAAAAGCCTCAGAAGGTGGGAAACACAAATATTTAAATACACGCTTACAATGAAAAGCAAACCTCTCTCAACTTCAGTCTTTGCAAAATATTATATTTTATGGCATCTTTTCCCAAAAGAAGTTATCCAAAGTTTAACACAACCTGCAAAAGTTATCACAGAGAATTCTAAACACTTCAGTGCTCTTCTGAAGCTAAGGAAACATGAACTCTAAATCAAACATGCAGAAACCATCAAGGAAAGCTTCCCTGGTGCTGACCTTCAACTTCTTCCACCACTAATCAAGGAGTATGGCATACTTTTAATTCATGCAGATTATCAAGGAAAGAACCACTTGAATAATGAAGTTGGGATCTTTATGTGCAGGGCTATTATAAAGGAAAAAAGCTTATTCAAGATAGAGATCTGACAAGCTCATTTTAGACTTATCCCAGGGTAGCATGGCACCTGTCAGGAAACTGAATGCAGCATTTATTTCTGTTTAAAACTATTAGATATTATTTTAACATGTTAGTGATTTAAGGAAATTTAAAATTCAGGCACTTGCATCAGAAATGTAACTTAAACTAAAACCTGATCAACCTACTAATAATCATGTAAAATCCCAAAGTAGTTCTGCTACATTCAGTGCATTTTTAAGAGTGCTCAGTATCAAGGCTTTTAAAACTCCGAATTAGTGATTTCTGACAATCACAAGTCTTTATGAGTTTTCCATTCTTTTAAAATTCGAAAAACATATTGAATTTATAGTAGCATTTTAGTAGAATAAAAGCCATTTTAGTCATCTAACTCTCCAGAACAGTATTGATGCTTCCATTATGTTACTTAACCCCAGGAACAGCACAAAACCTGAGTGACATTTACATCTATCAGGGGATAAGAGAGCTTGAAGATTCTCAAACAAGCATTTGTACTCCAAAAGCATTTTTTACTTACAAAGACAATCACCAACAAGCAATTTTTATTGTTCAATCCAAGTCGCATGTAAGAAGTGAAAGAGCTCACAGTGAAAAGCATTCAATTAAATTCTTTATGATCTGCAAAGCGTTATCAGAAGACACAACGAACATTCTAAAATACAAACTTCCTGCTGAGTGTCCTTTTAAAAGCTAGCAGCACAAAATATTTTTGAACAGACCAGACATCACTGTTGAATCCTGAGTAGTACATCATTTAGTTGTCCATGACTTTTGACTCCCGAGTTTTGCAAATGCTGACACATCAAGACTTTTACCACTGTTGCACTGTTCATATAAAGTCTGAAAGTTAATAAAAACCACAGGTTGTCAGATAAACACATCATATCACACAAATACAAACTGTATCTTTATAAAATCATTAGCACTTAAGGGGACACACAGTGAAATATCCTAGACCCTCTACAATCAGAAAATAAAGATGCATTTAAGACAACCTAGTTCTCCCAGTTGTAATGCAATGTAGTACATAGAAGAAAACACACACATTGATTTAGCAGCACAAGCAAAAGGTACAAAGCTTCACAAGTTGGCAGAAAACAAAGTGATTGCCAAGATTTAAAATCAAATTTGCTCCATTAGTTGTCCCTGATGTGCAAACACCAGCACGGAAGAGAGAGGGTTTGTATACCCAGGGCAGAGGCAAGCTCCACAAGACAGGAAGATCAGTGGCCACAAACATACCCACATAATACAGAACTGAGAGGCAGAAAGAAAAGAAAGAGCTACAATCAAGATGGTCATCATCCCTTCAACTCCTCATTCAGAAGGATACAGAAATAGTCTGCATGGTTGCTAAAGCACCACAGGGTGTAACATTTTCCCATACATGTATCCTTCCAGCTTTCACTACCAAACATTGTAACCTTTGTTTGGGTGAGCACCTACTGCCACACCAAAGAGAAAGAAAGGTGTACTTACCCTAGCAGCTCTAGAAATAGAGTTGGGAGAATTCAAGCCAACAAGCTGGCCGAGAATACGTTTCATTTCCTCTGTTGTTCCTTTTGTGTTTGGAACACCTGAAGTTAATTGATAATTATGCTAAAGTTCTATACAGATATATATATATAAAAATTACCAGTGCAACTTGTAAGAGGTATACAAAAAGGCAGTTTTGAAATGAAGAACTTAAAATACAGAAATCTTCTCTGAAAGACAGAGGAAGCAATCAAAATAGATTTTTTACACCAGGAAGTGGAAAGTAAAACTATTTTGTTTCCTTAAACAGAATTACAAATACTATCTAATAAAAGTGTATTTTAAAATAAATGTACCTGTTTGAACGTAAGGATGTACCAGCAACTCCGAAACAGATATTCTTTGTTTAGGGTTTCTTACTAAGCAGTGCTGCAAATGAAAGAACAACAGTGTGTTGCCTATAAATGAAGAATTTTCTTAAGAACTAACAGTGAGGACAGTTGAAAAGACCTTGTAGATTCATGTGAAAACCTCTTACCACCAAGCTACATACTCAGAAAGGCTCAGCTCAAGATACAGTAACAGATTAACCTAATTGTCTTCATTAGCAGTTACCTTCAGAGTAAAGTTTGGTATCCTGGTTTACTCAGCAAACAGTGACAGAAGAGGTAAAGACCAGAACCTTCAATATCCTTTTATTCTGAAGGATCCAAAGTTACTTTAAGATATGAAAATTAAGGAGAAAAGGGTTTCTGGATCTCAGTTTGTTGCCAGCTGAGCAGCACAATTAGGGCTCAAGCAGAAGCACAAGTCATGTTTCAAAAGCAGGCAACTATGCAGGGTGAGGGAAAGGGATGGCAAGTACAAAAGCTACTGTATTTACTTTGGATCGTTTGGCCCAAGGAGCAAAGACAGTCTGCTTTAACTACTGACTTATGACTAAGCTGAAAATAAGACTTCTACTATGGAGGCTACATGAAGAAGCTCTAGCTTCAATTAAGTCTTTTTTTTTTTTTTGCAATAAGTAGCAGCAATCATTTATTTGTGAAAAAAGTTTCTCAAGCACAACTCATTCAGCTTAAGAAAAAGTCACTTTAAATAAAGACATTGCCATTATTTGACACAAAATTCATCTTAAGGTACAGTTACCTTTAGCACATCTTGAAGATCTTTCTCAGCAATATCTGGAAATTCTATTTCATAACTAGGATCAATGATAGCCTGCAGTTTATTAATTTGATTTGTTATATGTTGAAATGGAGTCCTTCCGTAGGTCATACAGTACAAAATGCATCCCAAGGACCAGACATCACTTTTGGGACTTATCTAATACAAAAAACAAAGGAAAAGAAAAGATTATTTCTCATTTAAGGAACTGCCCCTTCAGTCAATTTATCACATAATTACACTGTGACATGAAATGACAGTACATCTATTTTATATTGGATAACATATCTTAGTAAAGTCACACAGTAAGATCACACAATATCCCCAAGACAGCATGCCCTTATCTACTAAGACAGCGTTGTGGCTTCATTCAGTAATATCCCATAAGAAAGGTATTTTCATTATCTTTGAGAAATAAACTTGAACAACTAAAGGTAAACCTTGACAAGTTGAAGAGCAATATCTCTAATTTCTGCTTTACAAGTAAATATACA
This sequence comes from Porphyrio hochstetteri, assembly GCA_020800305.1. Lineage (NCBI taxonomy): Eukaryota > Metazoa > Chordata > Aves > Gruiformes > Rallidae > Porphyrio > Porphyrio hochstetteri. The sequence continues at coordinate 89,576,361 of CM036907.1, forward strand.
CATACTAAGTTAATTCAAGCAGAAACCAGTGAGACATCACAGCTCACTTCCCAAGTGGGAAGCCATGGAATCATAGAACTGTCTTGGTTGGAAGGGACTATAGTTCAGTTCCTCTGGGTTTAAAGGATCCAGATCTGGATTTTAAGCACCACACCTGGGCTTTCCTTACAGCAGGAGATTCTATTTCTCCTTTTGAAGCTGAACTACTTTAAGAAAAGCACTTAAGGTTGGGGGAGTCAGGGAAGGGAGGGAAACGGGGGAGAAGGCACACAGAAAGCCTGGCTCCCAGCATAATGTTTGTATTTTTGCTTAGATGAGCTGAGCTCCAAAACAAGTCGGTACTTTATACACAGTTTTTTACCTTATTTAGAAGAACACCACCACCCCTTTTAGAAAGTAAAAAGCACCATCCTCACCATAACCCTCAGTGCAGACTGATATGTAACAGCCTGCACGCCTTTCACTGTACTCTGTATTGCTACTCTCTGCCATTCAGACTAGTAATATTGGAAGACTTTTTTATTGCCCCATAAAAACAGATTTTAAATTATTTTTACGTTTGTTATCAGTTTAGATATGATAACTGTATTATCAGCTCTTCCAACACCCAATTGCTGTCAATTTTGCTCATTAATTCAGTACTTACATTTTTCTAAGCACCATCTGCAGAATGCTTTTAGTTAGTTGAGAGGAATAAGCCTTTATGAAACTCCTCTGCCCACCATCATCATGGCACAATGGATTTCCTTGTGTTCCGGTTTCAGTGGAACACAGAAAAGATCGAGCCTTCAGATCTAGGTCTGAATTACTTTCTTCTTAACATGAAGGGAACAGGAAAGAAAAAAAGATCTTGTTACCTTAGATCGAGATTTCCCATTTTCTCCATAGGAAGACATATCTTTTATTGCTTCGGGTGGCATATAATTCATCGTGCCCACCTAGACATAAACAAGTAGAATTATTCCTTTAAGTGAAGCACCCATTTAATTCAACTCACTTGATGAAGTGTTAGATTTGTGTCTCAAAAATCGCTGAAAAACATAATGAAAATTAAGGCTAAAGGCCACTGTTATTCTGTTCAATAAGAACTTCTAGAAATTCATACATATGAATATTTATATAAATAAAACCATTCAGAATAAGTTTGCAGTATTCATAGAAGTTACTATATCCATCAACATAATTAGCAAGCACTATAGCACTTTACAGAAATGTACATCACCTGAGAATCTCTAACAATGCTTGTCACATCTGGCTGCATTTGGTTTGCGATGCCAAAGTCAATTAGCTTTAACATCCCATCTACTATCAGAAAGTTTGCTGGTTTCAGATCACTGTGAATAATGCCTGTAAAATAGAGTTTGAAGTCAGTCCAAGTTTCATCAACCCAAGTTACTACTGAAGTACAGGGGGTTTAAATTACTCGATTCTCATAACCCTTGTGCAGAGAGATGGTGCAGATCAGCTTTATCTGGCCACAACCAAATTATTCTCAGAAGATTTCATAATTATTTAAAAAGAAATGGAAACGCTTTAAGACCTGCATGAGTTTATAGTTTGAATTATTCAAATCCGCAGGCAACCCAAGACTCGAGTTGTATAGTTCCTCAAACTTATGTATGGGCCCTCTGGTGCCTTCAGCTGCTGTTTCGGACCCTTTCGATGACCTGTCCACTGCTGTAGCTTTCTCTTAGGTAATTAGCTAGGCAGGTACTTAAAACAAAAGACTTCTATCACTTACTCTGATGTTTCCTGCTTCCTAATCTCAAGGTTACAATTTGCTGAGGATTACATGTGACTGACTTCTCATGAACCCTACTTATGAGATTTATTATCCATTTTATTGTCTATATGGTCAACAAAGCCATCCTTATATTTTGCAAAATTGTTTGTTTCAAGGAAACATCAGGTAGAACGTAGCCAATGTTTTAGTAGATTTTGCTTTCTGTATTACTCTAAGTTCTAATGTTCTTGTGCTGCAAAGAGGTAACAGTCTCCACTATACATACAGGTCCCAGCTTTCTTAAATAGGAAAAGGATCCAAATTGACTCTCTCCCTTATGCTATACAGCCAAACAGAACAGACTTCAGTGACACAGGTGAAGATTAAAGGAAAGTCTGAAGTAGTATGAGAAAAAGCTAAACACTATGTAAAGATGACAGATGTGTAAAAGCTGTCATTAACATCAAAGCTTCTTTGGAGACAGCAAGCGGCTAATATTTTAGTCCAATGGCAAACAAGTAATAATTGCTGTATACAATATAGTCCAATACAGAAAAGATTATTTTCTGCCGTTGCAAGGCAAGAGAAAGCATCATACAGCAGTGATACTTAAGAGATACTTCAAGAGATCCCCACCTCTGCACCAAGATTTAATCTTGGCTTTTGCTTCACTAAAATTGCTTTCACACTACAGTAAACACCCATCTTTGAAGATCACTAGACTTACACCAAAACCAAGAGCAGTACCACCTCCAAAATTTAACACACATCCATATTATCTCTTCCATAACTTATACAAATACCTAGAATTATTTAAGAATACCATATTCATGAATTGTGTGAACAGCTTCCAGCATATTTTTCCAATAGCTCTTTCGTTCCAGTGGATCAATGTTTTTCTTCTTTTTGAGCCAGGTATTGAGGTCAATGTTTCCACATTCCATTACCATGTAGATATGCTGATCAGTAACTTCACTAAAAACAGAAATATACTTATGTTAAAATTTAAGGCAACTTCTTAATATCAAAAGAAACTGGCTTAATAAAATTAGTGTTTACTCACTAGCCGTAAAGACGGATGATTTTATCGCTGTGTTGCTGCAGTTTATTCAAATGAGCAATTTCATTCTTATAGCTCTCAACAGTGCGTTGATCAGCTTCCTCTAGATTCACGTATTTGACAGCAAACAGCTGTTTCTTTTCATTCAGCACCTGAAATACCTGAAAAATAGTATCAGTTAGTAACTTCATTCAATCCTAATTCTGATTTACTGCGGTCCTTCATCTCCCCAAAGCCAGAATTTCAAAGTAGTAAGTGCACCTTTTCAAGAGTAAGAAGCAACACTGAAGTTAAAGAGGTTCATACAAGTCAATGTTAAGTAAAATTAAGAAAGAAGCCACTGGTTACAACAGAAACAACCCTCTATCAGAAACAGTCTTGGTACATTATATTTCGCTAGGTGTAAGTTCCTACGATAAAGAATGCAAAATAACACCTCCAACAGGTATAAGGGTTTGACCTGTCACTGCACACTCATTTCATCACACCCAGATGGTTTGGAGGTTAGACCATGGCACATAAGAGGCTGAGAGCAGCCTCTGTTCTGTTCAGTCTTAAGGTGAGAAGACTACAGGGCATCTTAACGTTGTCTTCAGCGATTTAAAGAGACGGCTAAATATGAGCCAGCAGTGTGCCCTGGCAGCCAAGAGGGCAAACCACATCCTGGGGTGCACCAAACACAGCATAACCAGCCAGTCAAAAGAGGTGATTATCCTGCAGTATTCAAGCTGGTCTGGCCTCACCTGGAGGAGTGTGTGCAGATCTGGGCCCCACCATTGAAGAGGCAGCTGTGTTAGTACTAGGCACTCATTAGATGACCAACATGTATGTTGACAATACTACTACTGTGTAAATGAATGACTGCAAAAGGACAAAAGAGCATCTTACCTTACTTGAGCCTCCACTACCTATTTCCTTTAATACTGTATAAACTTTCCCTTGGATGGCAAGGCATTCATGTGCAGGTATAGAAGCTGGAACCTGTGTGCATACAGAAGAGGTTATGAAATAACTATTGGCATACATGCAGCAGAACAAGTTAGAGCACTCCTTTATAAGAAGTTAATATACTTAAAGTTTTCTTGGTCTTTCTCAACACAGTAAAGCACAGTAAAGCTAAACTTCAAACATTTGTCTAGAAAGCTAATGATCCCTATAGTAGAAGTATTTGTGTACATGATCACCACTTGGCATGTAACATCACTGTACTCTTATAAAAGATACCAATTCTCATGTTGGAAACCAAGAACAGAGTGTTCTTTAATAAGGCTTCTCAGATCACTACAGATACCTCCCTCTTTGCAGATAATGTTGGAAGCTAAACTAAGAGACTAAGCCACCACGTGCAGCTAGCATTTGAGGCCAACTGCTAGCTAGCAGACTTCAGTGCTGTCAAGGTAGAACATCCTGTATTGCCGCTAACTGCTACCCCAAGCTGTAGAACAGCCACAGGTTTTGAATATTAATTCTCTGGTAGGAAGTTTTAACCCATCTTCCAAATCTACCTACAGTTGGAAAGATCCCTACCTGAATGTGCAACCCATCCAAGGTAATCCATTTTTACATGATTTCAGGCCACTACAAATGCACCAAAATTTGAAATCTAACTGAAATGAGGAAGGTTCTTCATTCTTTTACCTCCCTCAGACTTCTATGATTCCCAACACACACTGCTTCTCTTTCTGGATACACTGTAATGTTAGTACTGCTATAAAAAGTGCAGCAGGACATGAAAGTAGTGACTAGTTCTTGCCTCTGTCATGAAGGAGGATCTGAAAAGGCTTAGATTTCAAAGGCCTCAGGATTTTGAAGCAACTTAACTGATTTTACAAGAGCTGATTTACATAATTCAGACATACATATGAAGAAACAGTTATTTTTACAATAAGCAATACAGACTACTTTCTGGAAAGTCAAACAATAACTTTAGATTAAAAAAATCTATACATACATTTAACCTAAAGTAGTCTCCAGTGAAAATATATACTGCAAAATGGCAGAAGAGAGCCTAAAATTGTTACCTGCAAGCCAACTTGATTTTGAAATGGTGTCGCTGGAGTATGGGGTAGGAAATATGGCAGCTGGCTGTAAGGAGTAGAAATTTGAGATCCTGGTAGTACATTGTTCTTTACAACTGGAGTTCTGAAACTAAAAGAAATTGTGAACAATATCTGGGTTTAGTTGTATTTTCTTAAGATTATTGAAAATCTTCAGTGCTTCTTGAAAGTTAAGCCATATCACTAGCAAAAGCCCAAGCCTCTGTTACACATTCAGTGTACTCCTAAAGGACTTCCTAAAATATAACTTATTTCTTAAAACAGGAACTAATGAAATCCCCACCTTCAGTTACTAGCTGGCACTCCCCACCAACTGCACAATGAATGCACCATTGAAGAGCTGACCATAAGACAGCAAGATCATCTGAGCCAGATAGATAGTTTTCTCTAGCCTATTGCTCTTCATTCAAAGCCTTTTTATAAACTAAGTTACCATTTTAAGGTAAGCATTTTGAGACAAACCAAAGCAATCACAAAGTTTTTTGAGCTACACTGTTAACATAAAGATCATGTGTCTAAGAAACTAAAGATTGCAAGAAATCCTTAATGTCCTTTTGATTTATCCCCTTGCTGTCTCTACCATTTATTTAGTTATATTTCCAAATATACTCCCCCTTGCCCCCAGTATTCATGGAAATTAGTGCTAAGACCAGAACCAGAAAATAATTTACACCTAGGACTTTTTGTGAGAATAAGATGAAAAAAGTTTAAAAAAGGAGCAAGGAAAACCAGTCAAAAGCACAGTTCTCACTGAACACAAAAGCACTCAACAATTCTGCATGCTTGCTATGTGCCATACATACATTGTGAGAATTTAATTTTTTAAAAATTTCCATATTACCAACTTGTGAAAGAAGCAAGAACAGAATCTATTCAAGGACCATGTTCAAAATCCATCACGAGATGATGTGCTTCATTAACTACATACATTTTCAATTCTACAGTGGGAAACAGAGGTCCTACCAACAGGAACAGTGCTTACTCATCATACAGCCTTGACCTATGATTCATCCTAGAGACTTATAAAATAATAAGTAATCATATAATTAAAGAGACTTAACATATGCACAGGGGTTTATGCCTAATTTAAGATTGCATGGATAAGAAATGCTAGCATTTGTTTAACTTGAGTATTTGATTCTGCAAGCCCCTAGATTCCTTACAGATTTTTTTGAACCCATAGATACTTGCATCATGGGAACCAGACTGATATACAGTTATCAACCTAAAAAGAATGTCAGTTATCAAAATACAAGGCATCTGAAACAAGTGGTGTGTAGCAAGGATCAGAGAAAGAGGTAAAGGCTCAATAAGGGCTTAGAAGCACACAATCAAATTGCTAAGTGTCTGTGTGTCATCTTTTCAGCAAAGCTCCCTAAGTGCAATCTGAATCTTCAAGTCAGGTACTTGACCAAGTGTTGGAAGCACTCAGAAGTCTTGTTTCCTATCTGGACAGAGAAGCTTAAGAAACGCTCTTAAGGACTTCTTAAGTCTTTCTAGGTATCAACTACCATTCATGAGAGTAGCTCAAAGAAATGACTTACCAGTCCATATAGTCCTTATATGTGGTGCTTGGTGTTCCACAGACATGCAATGGGTCACTTTTCTTAGGAACTGCATCTGGTGGCGATACACCTCTGGAAACAGGATGACCAGGCTGTTCAATGCTTGATCGTTTTCCCTATAAAGGGCAAAGCAAGGTATTATTACAAGGAGCCACAGTTAAGAGCACATTTTTCAACATGCAAAAGATGTTACCTCTCTATAGCAACTTTTCTGTGTCATGGGTTCTTGGATTGGCCATTTTCTTCTGGCATTAACACAGTTTAGTTTCATCTGATCCAGCTGCACTCTATAGCTTTCACTAGAACTAGACTGTTGCAGTTGACTTTCCAGACTCTTTGGCTCTGGTATCTTTAGCTTCTGAGGCTGGACTTTTTCTGGGGAAGAAAAAAAAAAAAATCAGATCATTAAAAATACTTGATATTTGGTACTTGTAGCAATTTCTGGCACATACAACCCAGTTTCTAGAAGAATTTTACCTCACTTTCTATATCAGAACAAGTTAACTCAGTTGACTTACTGGAAACAGGCATTAAAAGGCATTAGTGTCATCATCAGGATTCATATTCAATTCAGTGTACTAACATGGCAGCTTTTCAAAGTCTTAGGATACTACTGTAACAGTAACAGACACAACTGTTCTGTGCGTTAATGAAGGGAACAAGATCATTATTTGTATGACAACACACTGGGACACTGAGCAGGTTTATAAAGTATTTAAGATAAGCTTATTGCAATATATCAAATTAGAAGCCTGTTTGCAGCAGCAGGCAGCCTACAGTGCAGCCAATGACTGAGGGCAGAGGCATAAGGGACAAAGCACACTCCATCTCAGGGTTCCTTTTGCAGAGGTAACAGGACATTGAATTGGTGGAATCTTTAGAGGGCAAGCTGCAAGTAGCACAGCCTGAGAGTGTCCTTTCATACGCTCACATAGTTTCCTTCTCAGATGACTGGAAAGCAGTATCCCCTGCTAAGCCAATGTTGAGTGCAATACAGCTGCCAAAGGACTGAGCTACTACAACCAGCATCTCATCTGGAAGCTTGAATGAAGCACAAACAGGGAAAGCATGACCCGAAACTCAAAGTGTTTCCAAATGCAAATTAACAGAAGAGTTTTTGCTGGAGGGTAGAGGGAACACTGAAGTTGAGGGAGAGATATTTTTTCAAGTGAAATCCTGTTCTTTCCTACAAAAAATAGGTATGTATATAATCCTAAATCAAAACTCTTCAATATTATGAGACATTTTCACCTAATTTCTTCAGTGGAACCAGAAATCAGAAAGACATCTAGAGAACTAGATTTCTAATGAAACACAGAAGAGGCAAGGAACTGTAAAAGATTAGTATATGTATTCAATATTACACAGTGTTGGTGCTAAGTCATTAGCGGTAACCTAAATTTTACCACCACTGAAATACTTGCTATAAAACTGTCCATAACATTTACCAGAAGACCACAACGTAAGGTGGTCTCGTGCCACTCCTGTTCCTATTCCATAAGGCGACTTCCCACAACGGCCAAACTCCATGCATTAGATATAACCTAAGCTCTAATTAAGTATGTATCTGGAACACAAAAACGTCAGTTTCTAAGCTCTTAAAAATCATTCTCCCAGAGTATGTTAATAAAGGCATAAGAATCTCAGCCATTTGAGCAATAACAGAGTTCTTTAAAAAGTAAAATGTCTAGAAATTAGAAAAAAGTATCATCATGTCCTCTCTTTACAGACAGTAATCAAAAGCATAACAGTGCATTGAACTGACACAAATTTAAAAAGCCTCTAAAAGTTACATGTTTAGTACAAACGTTATTCACACAAACAAACAATCCACGTAGTAGGAGTTCATAAATTGTACTACTGTGTATGAAAAGAACAGTGAAAATAGTTCAGGAATTCTTTGCAGGAAGTGGGAAAAAAGGGGCAAAGAATTTGCCTTTTGACAAAGTGTTTTCAGGTTTTTAGGAAACCTCACAAGATTATTACTATGACATTAAAGAAGCTTTTTTATTTTAACCTTTGGGGAAAGGATAACACACACACACAAGCTGTGTTAAAACTCAGGTGAGGAAAACACTATATTACAACAAGTTCATAAATGCCCCAAATTATATAAACTTAACATTTCTAAGTAAAGGGCATGAGGCAGTGAAGCTCAAAGACAAAAGACACTTAAGAAATGAAGCCAAGACAAGTTTGACCAAAGCAGAAGCAAACATTGCAAATATATAAACAATCATAATGTGAGAAAGTAGTCTGGTAAGTGAACAGCAGCCAAACAGCTCCCCAGAGGTTCAAGTACTAATGGGTATACAGGACAGAAAGCAGAGTGGTGAAAGCAACAGATGAGGTAGGTGTTCTGCATTCAGAGAAAACTGCAGGAGCTTTGCACTGGGGTTTTTTGTTGGGTTTTTTTTCCAAGTGTAAGACAATGTCATGGTCTCACTATAAGCTTGCTTCAGCCAACTAAGATTAAGCTTTGACAAAAGAAGTTAGAGCTATGGCATCTATAGGGTAAGCTAGGAGCACATACAAGGAAAGTCACAGGAGAACCAAGCTAGTATAATTGGGGTGTCTCAAAAAATTTAAACAGACTATCCCTCAAGAAAATTATAATGCTTAGTCTGAATCTATCTTGGCCAACATCCACCTTTTTATCTTTATAACAGTGCTGGTTTATCTAACACATTACCCTCAAGCTTGCAAGTCTTAATCTGAAACCTTGCATTGTTGCTATTTCAATGCCCATGTATGTGTATTCTAAGAGCTAAGGACCTAGTGAATTACTACTGTATATTGGCATTTTACTTTAAGCTCAGCACTCCACTCTCTTGGACAGTGTGGCAGTGGGGATTTTTGTGGGGTTTTGGCTTGTGTTCTATTTCGCTCTTTTCACAGGTACTACTCAAAAGCCAGATTTTAATTAAATGCTCCTCATTCCCAAGCAGATCAACTTTGATATTTTATTTGGCAATACCTTTCTTTTAAATACAGAACACCACATTTTCAACGATTATTCTACTTCAAATTACTAAAATCACATATTAATAGTTACCTTCTCTTTTTATCCCAAAACTTGCATCCATTTTGGTTTTGAGAGTTATAGTTGAACTGGTAGCTGTATCTAAGCTGTTCTCATCCAGTATCTGCAATAAAGAATTTTTTTCTTGTAATGACTTAACAAAAACTATCTTAAAAAGCCAAAGGAGATCCCAAACATCGTGACCAAAAGACATTTCCTGATCAATGGCAGACATACCACAAAGCAAATATGCTTCAGAAAGCGGTGCAGGGTACACAGACAGCTGATAATATTTTTAAATCCATCACCACTCCAAATTTCTCTCATACAATTTCTATAACAAAGACTTACATACGTTCTATTCTTGAACTTTCTTTTGGGGGAGGAGGGACACAGAACATGAAAAATATAAGCCGTGGGTCAAAACTATAATCTCTATCAAATCCCATAACTTAAAGCTCCATAGAGCACTTAATGAGCTCAACTGAGTAGACTTAATTGAACAGAGTCCTTCCCACAATAAAAAACTCAACTATAGCTGTAAGAGCTCCTATAGTCAAGATTAAATGTTTATCCTTTCTTTATAAGTCATTTTACAGATTTTTAACACCCATTTCTGCCATCAGATGCATCCTTCAGAGAAAACTTGCTCTAAAAGCTCAATTATGCATAAAAGTTATCTAATTTAAAAGCCACAATGAATACTTCTATTCACAACCAGTTACTTAAAGGAAAAAAATTTACCTTTATTCTTCTTGAACTGAAAAAAGTGTTATTTTCCTAATACTATAGCTATTACCAGCCAGGTACAGTTCCTTATGTCTATTTAAAAACAATTCAAGTTACCTGTAAATTTCCCAGGTCATATGAATCACTCCCACTAGATTTGGGTTCTGATGGTAGAACAGGTGCAATGAAGGCTGGGCATTTGGAGCTGGATATTTGCCTAATGAAATAACATTATTAATTACATCACAGCCAACATATATTGTAATAATTGTCTTTTGTGACCCAGATGAAAAAGGCAATTGTGTAAAGGCTTTTGGCTACAAATGTCAAATATAGAGCAGAGCAGGTCCACACTGACAGCCAAGTAAGAATCAATACTGATTCGATGAAAAAACAAAAACTCCATAACAATGCCATCATCATCCCATGAAGTGACAGATAATTGGTTGTCTTCCACAGGCAACAGTCACAAGCCACAGCTAGGATGCAAAACCCACTTGTGTGTTACAAAGTATCTGTGCGTTATTACACGAACCCCTATACCACTCTTGCACAGATTCAGAACGTCAGGCTTTAACTTCAGAGTGGCTAAATTCACAGTTTTTACTCTCATGTTACATAGTTCTCCCCAAAGTTCCCATTTGTGGATGAATTTATCCACACAGAATAAAAGTGAAAGGCAGCATTATAGTCTGGACTGGGGGCTGAGGGGGAAGCTTTCTGTTTACTTTCAAGCAATGCTACAGCCAGGCAACATACCAAAGTGCTGCTTTAGTTGGCAGCTTCATCCACTTCTGGCTTAACAGTTACTCACAAGAAAGTGAGCATAACCACTTAATCTTCATCATATGGATTATATTAGAGTGAGAATTAAAAAACACTTTTGGAAGTTACAGGGCTAGCTTATCTAATTTTAGATACCAGAATACACAGACATAAAGATATTTTCAATAAAATTTGGTTTTGCCTTAGTCTCCATTTCTTCTGAGCTTGCTGATTAGTCCAAGGAAGAAACTGATTTTTGCATGCTCTCATGCAAAGGATGAGAGAATTAAGATAGGAAGCAGGTTACTGCAATACACATTGCAGTTGTAATGGCTATTTGTCAATAATCTTTAGACCAATTTTAACATTCTTAACATGTAAATTTGCCACTATCCAATAAAAGCACTGTTGAAAGGGGGTATTAAAATCTCTGTGCTGTGGCAAACCCAATAACCATACCTCTTTATAACACTAGCTGTAAGTGGGAGATCAGCCATCTTCACATCATCGTCAGCATCATCTACTAGTTTAACAGGAACCCTCCCAAAGGAGTAGCCCTAAGAGTAAATAGAACATTATCAGATGTGTAAAACAACAGAATGAAGAGTTTAAGGTTTTGAAGGAGAGTGTTACGTGTTCTACCTGGCTAGATTTGTTCAGTGGTCTTAAGGGATTGTGGTAATTAACTAGAGCATCAAGTTCCTGTGACTTCTCCTCCCTGAAGGCAAGAAAAAAAAATAATATACAACACCCATGTGTTGCGTTTTGCTTTAAATGATATTTTAAGAAATTATATAAGAAACCAAGCCATTACCCAAGCACAAGTCTGGCAGCAGCAGCAGAATTTTCACCAGAATCATTCCTTTTTATGGTTCTGTGATTTCCAACTACATTCTGAAGTCCAGACTCTTGTGCACTTGATGCTGTAAGTAAATTAGTTAAAATTATTCCAATAATACTACAGATTGTATTTGTTTCAAAAGAAAGAGTGAAATTAGATAGACATTTGTCATGATCTAGCATTAATGACATACTTTCTCCTGATCTAGAGAGAGATTTCACATGACTGTATCAGGTATGATAGTTCAGATGAAACAAGAAAAACCCCAGACTTGAAACCAGGAGCTTTCCAGAATAAGCACAAAATGGCCAGTAACAATTGTTAATGTACAGGCTACTTGTTTTCTACGCAGCTCTAGTTGAAAACTATGTTTAAGCACATAAGAGTCAAGATGTCCAAAGACTATCCAAGAAATTTTACTTCTAACTGAAAAACCTCATTCATAATCTTACCCTACATGCAGAATGATGAATACAAACACCAAACACTTTGGTCTAAATAGTATCTTGGGGGAGTGAAGAAGCAGCCCTTGTTTTTAGAGCAAGATGACTTTCCCAATCTACATTCTGAAAACAAACCCCCACTTCAAAACAGCATCACCTGAAGGATACTTCTGAAGCTTGCTCCAAAATTATTCCTTGAGAGATTTAAAAGTGCGTATATCTGGATGCTTTTGTTGATCATTCCAATTATTCACCAGCACACATGCTGCAGACAAATCCCAGCCTTTTTCAGAGGCAGTATCTCAAAGGTACAACTGTCTAGACTATCCCCCTAGTACTGCAGGGATCCAAGATAACAACATCCCTGACCTGTAGCTCAATTCTTTGTTTAGGGAACACTGTGTAGTATAAGCTATTTTAAGAGCCTTCACACATACACTGTTCTCTTAAATTATTCAACTAATATCTGAGTGAAAAATATCTGAATAAGCAGAAATATCTCTTCCAAAATATAGATTATTTTAAAAAGAAAATCAGACAGCAACTAACGTGTATTTAAAAATATACTATATAATATGATCGCCTGTATCATGTAGGCCTTGTTTTTATCGGTATAGGAAATTTGCTTGACCAACAGAAGAATTCATAGCTATCCAGAACCTCAAGAAATCACAATTTAAGGACTTTATATATCACTTCTCTTGCAATATTTTAAAATCTTGGATCAGTTCATTGAAATTATTGAGTTTTGACTCCTCTCATGTCCCTTTCTACCTTCAGTTAGCAGAAGCTAGATTTCTTGCAGATAACACTGCAGCATCAGCTTCTTGTAGTCCTTAATTTTTCATACTCTTTATGCCAATAGATCAAACTACTCAGTTTAAAAAAAAAAAAACCACAATGGGTAAGTACCACAATGTAGTTCTATACTTTTGTTTACATGACACAACACAGTTTTGAATTAGCAGTTTAGCAATCCAGTACCATCACCACCTCACATCACACATTCCACGCTTCCTTCCATATACACAGATGATGGGGTTTTTTGGCCCAAGGTTACCACTGGGCTCACATTCAGTTGGTGATCAACACTTTTATTCCTTCATAGCCTGAGACAGCCCATCTGCCTCATATTACACGTCTATGGTTGTACTCTGATCTTGAGGGCCTTTACTAACCTAAATGACTCTAAAAAAAGTATAGGTCACAGAATCTTTTTAGTACAAATTATTTCTTCCCAACTAAACTTTTCTGAATGCACCTGGTACGTTAAACCCTGTAGACAGTTGTGCATGAATGAGGGGAAAAGGAATTAGAATGAAGCCTTCTAGACTTGCTACATGGTTTTTATCTTTGCATCACTACCCTAACTGCATAAACACTTGTCAAAGGCTTTCTGAACAGTCTTTTGAAGCTGTGAAGAAATGCATTTACTGTTTTCAAACAAAAAGCTTTCAAAACCAGACAAGATAAGCAATTATCTTGAAAAGTCTCTATTACTCCACAAGGACCATACAAATTCACTTACAGCCTATTTCAGTGATTTAGGTCATGCATATATCCCTGAGCGTGAGATATTCCAAATGCAGCTTTATTTGCCTTTGAAACTTTCATCTTCAGTCGAATTAATATTTAGCATTTCTCAAATACCACATGTTACACATTCAAATAAATTAAATATTAAATGAGCACACTCCTCCTCAAAAGTTCATTGCTCCCTTAATGGCAGACAGGCTTTTGCCACGTATTCTCTCATAGATATTCCCTTAGCTTTGCAGCAAGATAGAAATTGTACTGTCCATGAAGGATATTCCACAGGATATCTTCCCATGGCCCAGTACATCAGCTGTGGTACTTATGATGTCATATCTGACTAATGGTAAACAGATTAGGACAAAAAATATTACAAAATTAGTACCATAACTGAACATTAATGCAAGTGTTGCCAAATGCTTAGAGTTCCTCCCCCCCACCCCCATATCACCCAAATAGTGTTTTTACACAAAGCTTGATTCAACAGGAACCAGCCAAATCTCAAAACACATTCCTGAAGACATACGCTAAGGAAATGAAATCCAACTATTCTGTACTAATACCAAAGTGTTAGGCATCACTCTTGGAAGAGTTAGCTATGCACACTTCAACATTTAAGTTGAACTATGGTTTTTTTTTTTTGCTCAATTCCACTTCAGATTTCTCTTGAACTCTCCATGATACAGCTGTTCCCTTACAGTAGCTATATACCAGCAACCAGCACCAGTTATGGTTTGATACAGACAAGCACTTCAATTCTGTACTGATAAACACACAGGGTTTATCTATCTGTAAAATAAAGTTGAAATTAATTACATTTCCTAGATTTGACGTTATCAAAATGACTGCCAGAACTTCACCAGCCTGTCACAAAATAAAGCTTAAAGTAATCTATATCTGTATGGTCTAGTCTGTGTATTTCAGTTCTAACTTTTTTTACCAAGGTAGTTGTTACTCCAACACTTTCAATTGTAAGTTTCTATTGCAAATACCAAACAGTCAGAGGAACAGTCTCCACAGAATTAGAGAATCTACCATCCTATGGCTCCTGCTAGCTGAAGATGGAACCAAAAGGTAAAGGAATAAAATCGTTATTATAGATAAACACAACTTTAGGCAATAGCAGATTATGAGTAAGGCACAAATATTAGAAAGCTTTTTCAGTCTACAGTTACAACACACAAACTCAACCAACATTTTAAGAAATTGCAGTTACCTGCAAAGTTCTCCTTCTCCTCATCTGAAAGCAACTGCATTTTGTGTGAATTAAAGTTTTGTAGAGCAGTTTCCAACATTTCTACTGGAACAGCAGAGCACTCCACAGCTTTCTGAAGGAGCTGCTTGCACTTCTTCATATTTCCTAAGGAGCAATGATCAGCAACAGAAATCAAAGAAATGGAAAACAATTACACTGGGGCAACGTGGCTTATTTTTAAGAGACTTGATTATGTTCATGCTGTCATATATTTGCTTTGCCTCATTCTCTGAAGCCATTGTTCATTAGGAACTACTCCCCTCAAGATATCCAACTTTAATGATACTGCCTGAACTAGTTACAAGAGCCATGTAAGTAATTTTTCACACCAAGTCACAAAATACGCTTTAAGAACTCACAAAACCGTGTTCTTGGTATTTGTTTAACACTACAGGAACTGTGAGGAAATAAAACACATTCTAAAATACTGAAAGCAATCAGTTCACATATAAGCATATATAAATACAGCTATTAAAACATTTAAGAGTCATAAGAGAAATGTACTGAAACAAAAAAGTTTTCATTTTAAAGAGCATTAGGGCCAAATGATCTAAGGTTTTGTTACACCTGTTAATGCCCTTCCTCCATTTCAAAGCAGCAATACGTAAGCCACTGTTCTTATAGGTGGCACATACATAAGTATTTCTTACTATTTAATAGGCTATTTTCAGAGCTCCATGATGTCTCCAGCACTCAAAGCTCTACTGATAAATTAGATGTCAATGTCACCCATGGTTCAGACTGTGGGAAAGTGGGGTATATATATATATGAGGAACTTAAAGTAACGTATTTTAAGACTATTAATCAAGTGATGCAGGACACTGAAGCAAGGAAACATCAAAATGGTATTGCCCGTGACTGGATTTAAATATTTTATGCATGTTATGACTCTTTAACCAATCGAATACTATTTTTCTCCCTTACCAAGTGGATATAGCTAAAGGTAGAATGCTGGTTAAGATTCTTATATTTATAACCACATATTGCTTGAAGACCTGATACTCAAAATCAAATCTAGTTCCTCCTGATATTATTTGACTCGCTGAATAAGAAATAACATGATACCAAAATACCTATGTGAAAAATTAACTGCTCCATCACCCTTAACAGATGAGGAACCAAGGCAAAAAAGTAAAGCCAGAAGTATCTGAGTTTTAGTCAGACCACTTTGTCACATATAAGAAGCCCAAATGATCCACCAAGGCGTAACACCTTATGTAGCCAAAAGAAGTTTTATTTATCATCATGAGTTCAAAACAATTCACAGCAAATCCTGCTTCAAGCACACTACCCAAAGCACACCTAAAGTAAGGTAGAGACAGCTCCTCATCTGACCCATTAAATGAAGTTGCATTCAGCATTTGAATAAAAACCAAATGTCACCTTTATTGCATCACCCCCTTTTCAGGTCATGAATATTCAATTTGTAAGGAAACCAACATCAATTTGCCAACACCAATTTCAGAATTTTGGCAACACAGAATAGCAACATTAAAGAAGTTTCTCTACGCACCTTGTGACAGTTCAAACTGTGCAAAAGCCACGTGCACAAAAGCAAATTTCTTGCAGTTCAGTCTGGCCAGATGGAATTGGTCCCGTGCCTCCTCTGGATCCTGAAGCCTGTAAAGACAGCGTATCAATGGTTACACAAGGTGAAGAGCTTGGGTAACAAAGTTCCACACGCTGGGTGGCAGTTTTAGATAATTACTTTTCCAGAATTATCTATAGCTGAAGTCTTCCCTTTTGGAGCCATTAGGTAAGTATAAATACGCAAAACTTAAAAAACCTAGTAATTGAAAGATACCAAGCTAAACCTTTCAAAAAACCAGAACATGCTCAAACTTAAAGAGAGAGATTAAGGACTCACTCTTTGTGACTGCTTATGTTATTCCTCAAACTATGTAGAGATTTTCCCTCAGAGCACCCACTAACCTGTACAGAACACCAAAATGTAGCCCCTTCCAGGCTACATGAGGGCACTATCCAGAAAAAAATCTCCATTTTTCTAGATGCATCCACCCCTGCACAATGGGGTCGCAAGGTCAGGGAGGAAATTGCTTTAGAAACACCAACCCTGGAAAAACATGTTTCTTTTGACTTGATAAATATTATTATATACACTATTGGTTATATTCTGCAGCAACATAATTGCAAAGTTCCCAATCTGCTGCATTAAAACAATACTGAAGTCCAAAATTTTGCTAGAGGTTATAGAAGAGCTTCTGCAACCATACCAAAATTGTCAGATTCCCTTAGCAGAGATGTCAGTCACTAAAGGAAGTTGTTTCTATTGGTACATTTGTAACACTATTCCGACAGAAAACTAGGACACAAGCATTTATCCAATAGCTACCTCTATCAAGGGTTATCTGGAAACATTGACTCCTTGCAAGATGTAGGGAATTCATTCTGTTTCCCCATACTCCCAGGCAACACACACTTATCCATTAAATTCGGCAGCACAAGGTAGATTTAAATCCAGCTACTGCCTTTGCTGCTTCCAATGTGTCTGCAAACACTGTATACTTCAAAAACAGAGACTATGCCATAAAGTCCAGATAAGATATTTAATATTTTCTTTCACTAAATTTTAATCATAGTTTTACATTTAGCCATAGATTGCTACATAGGACAACCGGGATGCCTGTGCACAGCACCCCAACACTTAAATACTCCAGGGGATATACCACTCAAGTAAATGCTTGTCAAGATAGAAGATGTCCAATTCTATATTGCTATCAAATAAACTAACATTACATATCAGTTAAGTCCCTCTGCCTCTAATACAAAAAAAAGTTGTTTTAAGACTTATTAGCAAAAAACAAGAAAAATAAATTTCTTCCAAAACTCCACCTTGGTTCAACAAGTAAATAAGTAGTACTTAGAAGTGGAGATGATAAAAAAATTATGACTGTGGCTTAAAAAAAATTAGGTACAGGAAAATATAACACAGAAAGCTAAGTAGAACATATTTCCAGTAACATAATAGAACATAATTCCAGTAGAATTAAGAATGAGAAATGTTTTTGTTGTAGTTTAGGCACATTATTGGGCTGCAAGAAGTTTATTAAACTCAGCTCTGACCATCCAAAGCTATAGGACAGTCAGGGATTAGCCCAGCTGCAGGCAGTCAGACTAAAACCAATTAAGCTATAACGACCTGTGAAATGCATTCATTTTTAAAAAGCATGTTAAAATTTCAGTTGCTGCAGAAAGCAACAGCCACCTAGGCAGAAATCTGCAGAACAAGACCTAACATTAGTAGAGGGCATCAAGTGCCACACACTTCGTGGCACTGTGCTACAGCCAGAAGCATTACATGAAAGCAGGCCTTGCCTGGTTTGCAGTGCAGTTTAACAGAGATACAGCCAGCCATTGACCTCTGCCTGTTTCAGAGTACATTCAAAAGGGTTCTTCACACCTCTTCAGCATCATAATAGGTCAAAAAGTTTTGGCACAGTCAGACTGCAGCTAGAGAAGATACCAAGACAAGACTGGTCCAGTGGCAACAGTGAACTAATCCAGCTTTGACAGAAGAAAACACTGTTGATGCCAGTAGACACTAAAAGTCTCAAGCCACTGTCACTGCTTCTGAAGTTTGTGGTGTGCTCTGACTTGCTTCTCCGGTTCGGTGGAACATCTGGGAGAACAGCAAACTGAACTCTACTGAAGAGCACCTTCCTTTTTCCAAAGGCAGTATCATCAGAGCACCTACATATCAAAGTGTTCCTTTACTTGCAATAGATAAAAGAAAATAAATTAGAACCACTCTAAAAAGTCATGAGATGAGAGGATTTTTCTTTTCTTTCCTCTTCAAAACACTAAGAATTCACTGCAAGTTGTTATTCATGTCCCCTTGTTTCTTAACAGATCAAACAGATGACTTCTGATAGTAAGCTTTTAATATAAAGACTGATGCAGCAAAAGCCATGCAAGGGACAATACAGACAAAGTACAAGACCACAGCATACTGCAAGATCAAGCCACCTGCCAAAAAAACAAATGGGAGAACATACAAGAAACAGGAGACAGCTACATTCACTGGAAGACCATTTCCTCAACTCTAATTGTCAGGGATTGATGCAGTGTTAAACCACACCTCTTCACCAAAATATTTGCTGTCAAGGTATTTCAAGTAATAAAAGAACCCCTTATGAAAAAAAAAAAAAAAAAAAAAAAATCAAATTATAACCCTGTCCTAAATTGCCTGAAAATCTGAACCACACTGTTGAAATTTGGACAGAATAAAGCAATAAATGTCCACAATCAAAACTAATTTCATAAATATGAAAGCCCAGAATGATGTTCCAAGACATTCTTCCTACCCTGAGGCAGCTATTTAACATAAGTGTTATGTGCTTTTCCTAGCAAGGGAGAAAGACTGGACAAGGACAGACCACTATGGTTTGATTAGACGGATTAGATAATAGCAAATTGTCTACCTCAATTAAATCAGTTCTAGAAGTCCACAGGGAAATTAACCCTAACTTACAACATGCTCAGTTTAAGCCACAGATGATAGTTATCCAAAGTTATATCAGATTTTACCCATATAGCTTCTTTTGAGCTGAACTATAAAGCTGAAAAGTCTCATGTACGTGGGGTAAAATAACCTTTCACACAGAAGCCAGAAAAAAGTGTATTAACATCACTAAATCAAATGGGCTCTGAATAATGTTTATTAGCATATAAAAAACCACATGTACCGTGGAGACAACAGATAAGCTGACTAGCCAAAGCTTCTCAGTTTCAAGGCGCCCATATGAAAACATCCCTACTGAAAATGATAATTTGCTGCAAAAGCTACTAGTGAAAAAAAAGAAACAGTTATCATTCTGATTCACAATTCTGAATGAGTTTTATATTGAAAACTGAAAATTTGTACTTACGCTTTCAACTCTGCAAATCTCACAAGGATGCGAGCATAGCTCTCATCTTGACTGTGTTTTTCTGCAGGTAACGCGGTCACTGCTTGACTGTAACGACCGATGAGTCTATTCAGTAGGCTAACATCCATCTGAGGAATACCCTTCTTCTCTAGCATAAGCAAAAAACACAGCCAATCTTCTGGATTATTTGCTGTCATCATTATTTGATTAACAGTTCCAGAGTTATCTGACAGAAAAAAACATAAAGGAGGTTAAAACAGCAGCAAACAGGAACAAAAGAAAACACTGCTTATAAGCTTTTGTTTAAGACTAGCTATTTTTAAACACGAGATTACAGCACCACAGTTAAACGAGAAGTCCTTTCCGTTAACCTAGACTAAGAGTCAAAGAGCCACTAAGATCAGTTGCTTAAGTGATAAAAAAAAACATACCTGTTGTATCAGCTGAAATTTTAGTACAGTTAAGTTCATCTGTGATATTGTCTTCATTTCTGTATTTGTTTTTCAAGTCTCTAACTCTGTTCATGATTGAAGCGATCTGTGGCAATCCTCTCTCACTTAGGTCCTCCTCCTCCATCTGCAGGCACAAGGTTAAAAACCAGTGAAGTTACTGAAGAACTCTTGCTGTAGCTCACCTTAACTGCAATTACCATGGGAAAGCCTTCAAGTGTATTTTGCAGATTGATTGAGACTCAACTACATTATGGAGCAAATATTAAGCAGTTATACAAGTAAAATTCTTAGCAGAAGCCAATGCAAGTGAGCAAAAGCAATCAGTATTTAACTGATCTGCTCAAATACTACTGCATGTACCACAGTAGCCCTTTCCAATACGATATAGTCAGTGTTTGAATAAAACAGAGGGTGGCATATGTTGCCTGAATAGCTGTGAGTCTATTGCAGTCAATCACACCACATCACTTTAACAGCTCCTGGAGTCTGGCAAGACATTCAGCACATTAATATCTTTGCAGAAAAGGAAAAAGCACTAAGTTCTGAAAACGGTTCCTTCAGTTACAAAATGAAATATTTTCAGGGGTCTAAGAAAAATAGAAGCAAGCATCCCCCCAAAGACGGCTGTAGGCAAGACCATTACAGAAGAAAAACTATGAAAGCTAGACAGCATGCTAAATCAGAGTTACCTGAAAAACAATTCCCTGCCTTCACTTATTAAAAAAAGCACACTCAAATTCAAATTTCAGTGCTCATTGGGAGCTTCCTTTAATATCTCCCTTAAGTGCACCAGAAAAAAAATTATCTTAGGCTGTTCAATACTGCTCTGTACCCATCCCATCTTTTGGGGATTACATTGCTACAATTTACATAGTTGATTACTGCAGTAAAGACTATTCAGGTGCCATCCTAAAGATTGTACATATTAACTTCAAAGGGGAAAAAAGCATTTGTGTCTTCATAAGGAAGAATTCAGTATATGCTGCAATTTTGCCATTGATAAATACAGTAGAGAAAGCTACAGGAGCTCAACGCTCTAAATCTCTTTACAGGCGAGAAGATCTCTCCTTTAACTGCACCCATTCCCTCAAAATCAGCTTCTCCAAAATTTGAAGAACCAAGATGATCAAAAGGAATTTACCTCAAGTTTAGTAATACCATGATCTCTCATTTTAACTGTAACTGCTAACAATTCCCAGATGGATATTTTTTAAACACAGTATTTCTATTTTCCTCACCAATGTAAAAGGTTCGTTATTCTTTTTAGTCACAGCTTGCCAAAGGCAGTAGAGAAAAAAAAAAAAATCACTTTCTACATAAATTTGATCTTAACTCATCGGTACATGCCAAACTTACTTTTCTAGTGTGCCACTTAACTATTCAAGGTTCAACGTGTACGATAAGGAGAAAACTCTCCTGAAGGAAGGATATGCCTTGTCAAAAAGATAACGTGGATGAGGGTCAGACTATCTCAGATGATCCCAAGAATCCAGCAGGGGCAAGAAATGTAGCTCTCCATCCCCAAGAAGTTCCTGTGTATCAAAATTGCAACAGTTAATATCAGTATACCCTGTAAGCTTGCCTCATCTTCATGACGTCTCAGAAATATTTCTAGTAATAAAACAATACAAAAAAGCTCAGAGTTCTTTCTTACTAAGGGCAAACACTTCCACATGCATCACCCTATGACATTTACAGATAAAAATACACTAAGGACACAAATCACTTGTGTATTGTCATGACTTGCAACTAATCTTTCTACTCATGTCAAAGTTCAACCACATAAGCTAGTATTCAGACTCTCATTTTGGCTTTATCTGCTGCACAATTACATTTAAAGAAAGCATTTGCCATTTATTTCTGTGTGAAGTGCATTCAAAGTCTGACAAGACAGCAAAGACCTACAATAGCAATAGACTGTTATAGGCACACTCAACAGGAACCAAGCTTTTAACTGCAACGGCTACACAGCAGTACATCTGAGATCTAGAAAAGCCATGCAGGAGAGAGAGGAGGTTAGAGCCAGGGAACCAAACAACATGGAGAACATGTACACAGATATCAGAAAAATATGGAACCTGTGAAAAAAACAGTAAAGTAGCTTCAATCTCTCACGCAGACTGACTAAACAAGGAGCCAAGGTAGAGGCTGAAAGAGCAGTATATGTTGTAGTGAATGAAGTGGCAGTACTGGTAATCCACAGGATTTCACGTGTGGTATAACCAGCAATATTTTTGGATGGTAAAGAGAAATAATAGCATCCAATATTGTTATACTGGATTTTGTGCATTACACTATTTGTTCGGTTTCCGAATGGAGTCTGATTCACTTTTTCCTCAAATGCAGACTTTGAAAACATATGAGAATACTTTTTAATTATTGAACAAAGGTGCACTCTTCCTACCCCTGAAATCTACTGAAATATTGCATCTGTTTACCTAAGGAGATGTGAAGGGTAGAAAAAAATTAAGTGCCCAAGAGCTCACCTGGCTTTTTCCTCCAAGTGACTTGACCAGCCTAGTAAAATGTTATCCTATCACCTAAATTTTCCTTTTACCCCAGACCATTGACACTACAACTGCTACATTAGATATTTGTTTAGTTCTGACTAAAGAAACAATTCATTTCAAAAGAAGTGTTGAAAAATGTTAAGACCTCTACTCTCAGCAAAAGAGGTAAAAAGGCCACTTCTGAATCAGGAACTTCCCATGCACATGTTTTCTGGTGCCTGTGCAGAAAGATTACACACAAAGAAGTGGGGAAGCTAACTACAGTCTTCATCTTCTATGGTATTTGCACTATTCTGCTGATGTATTCAGTTCATTATTTAACAGCTTACCATTCAAGCAAAGATGCACATGCTCACTGGTAGCACAGCAGATGCTGTCTTATGGGAAGTGGAATCATACTCAAGGGCAGTTACATCAACATTGCCAAAGACCATTCCTGAACACTAGATCTATTACATAGACATTAAAGTGTTTAAAAATTCCTGCCTGAAGAGATATTAACACTTTGATTCAAGACAAATAAGAATGCCAAGTATACTGTAACATTCAGAAACTCTGGCATTATCCATCACTTACCCACTTATCAATTATTGTTCTGTAGATACTACAGGAGAAGTCAGCCCTTTGAATGAACAGATACCTAACATTGCCACATCCACCACAAGCAAGCCATAACTCAAGGATTTCTTATAGAATCATAGAATGACTTAGGTTGGAAGACACCTTTAAGACCACTGAGTCCAACCACAGCCTAACCCTGCCTAGTCCACTTCTAGATCATGTCCTCAAGCACAATATGTTAACACCTTTTAAATACCTCCAGGGATGGTGACTACCACCACTTCCCGGGCAGCCTGTTCCAGTATTTGACAACCCTTTCAGTAAAGGAATTCTTCCTGATATCTAACCTAAATCTCCCATGGTGTCATTTGAAACCATTTCCTCTCATCCTATCACTTGTTACCTGAGAGAAGAGACCAACACTCACCTCTTTACACCTTCCTTGCAGGTAGTTGTAGAGAGGAATAAGGTCTCCTCTCAGCTTTTATTAAGACTAAAAAGCCCCAGTTCCCTCAACCACTCTCAACAGGACTTGTACTCCAAACCCTTCAGCAGCTTCCTTGCCCTTCTCTGGACACGCTCCAGCATCTGGACGTCCTTCTTGTACTGAGGCACCCAAAACCAGACACAGTACTTAAGGTGCAGCCTCACCAAGCAGGCCTGCTTGCTAAACAATACAAGCTTTTAGGTTAAAATCTAAAGAGCAAATTGCAATGGTAGGACATGAAAGAAATCCTGTGACATTTACTTGCTCCAGACAGATGTCAACAACATGCTGTTAGTAGAAAGCATCAAGCTCAGTTGTTCCATCCACACTCACCAAAAACCTGAATTCAGACAAGTGGCAAAACCCTCCAAATACTCTCCAGCTTCAATTCCCTTCATGTCCCACGTGATACCCTGATTACAAGGCTTGGTTAAAAGATTATTAATTATAAATCCATCTAGGAAGTCTGGTTAAACCAATTCATTTCCTAGCAGAGCCACTAGAAGTAGTCTCTCTTTTACTATTTCGGAAAACACATATTAATGTAGTGTTTCCAATCCCCTATCTAGACTTTAAAAAAATAAAAACCTCTGTGTGTGCATATCCCCTGCTTGGTTTTGTTTACAACTCCTAAAGACTAAATCAGGATTTTTTACAAGGTAAACAAAGACAACCAACATGAAAAAGAAAAAAACCCCAGCAACATAATTTTAAACTGGTATCAACATTAACTGTGACTATAAATTGGAAAAACAGAAGTTCTAGCGCTAACTACAAAAAAAGAGACTTGAAAATACAAACCAGGGCTAATCACAAAAAGGCTCAGCAGCAAAGAAGTAGGTGAACACAAACAAACCGGAGGGTATATAGCATGTAAAAGTTACTAACAGTCAGCAGAGAACAAAGCAGCACACAGAAACACTAAGACACGATTTTAACTTCTGAAGACTTAAGAACATAACCAAACAGTAACAAGGCACATAACCGAGAATAGTTTTAAGTTAGGGTATCATTTCAGGAACTGCTGTATCACCTGCACTAACTAGAACTGACAAGATAGGTATTCCAAGACCTTTTTCTCCTTTACCCTCTCCTTGCCCACATACACCCTCCTGTTTTCAAAACAATTTGAGTAAACCAGGCCCAAGCACGGGTCTGCTTTGTGGCTGTGCCTGTGAAGTGCTGCTCCTCGGCCTGAGGAGAACTTGCACGATGCATCGGTACCTTCACCCAATTACATCTTATGTCACGTTGCCAAGCCTACAGCCAACTGCATTATCAATAAATTCTTTCTCCTTCAGTGTCATGATATACCAAGCTTAAGAAAAAGAAAAGTTAAAAACCCAAACACCATTCTCGAAACCCCTCACCAAATTCAGGTTAAAAACCCAAGCCACGGCATTGTAAGGCAGCGAGAAGAGGCGGTGAGGGTGATCAGGGGGGAGAGAGACACGAGGTTTCCTCACCCGCAGAGGCGGCAGCCCAGCGGAGCCGCAAGCCCCGTTCTCCGCCGCAGCCCACCCTACAGGCCCGGGAAGAAGGGGGGGGGGGGGGGGGGGGCCAGGGGAGGTGAGGAGCCCACCCCACGCACCGCCGTTCCCCGGGCCGCAGAGCGGGACTGGCCTCCCGGCCGCAGCGGGGAGCAGAGGGCGTGGCCGGCGGGAGACGGGCCCCGCGGACACGGCCACCACACGCAGCCCGGGCTCTGCCACCGCGGCTCAGCAGCTGCACCCCCAGAAGCACCCCCCACTCCGCAGCCCCTCACCCAGGCCCCGCTTACCCCCACCGCCTGCTTCTGCCGCAGGGCCGGGACGAAGCTCCAGCCGAGCAGGCACAGCCGCGCCGCTCTCAGTTTGAATATCACTAACGCCCAAAGAGCCCGCTTCCCATTGGCCAGGACACTTCACGGGGCAGGGAAGGAAGCGAGCGCTGATTGGCCATAGGAGCGAAAAACAGTGGAGCCCGCCTGCCTATTGGAGGGGTGGTGGCAGTAGCACTATCAATAACAGCAATGGCTCCTCCTTTCTTCTCCCCCAGCGCTTCGGGTGGGCCTCTGAGCTTCGCGCCCGTTCCGCTGGCCTGGAGCGGGGGGAGATCTTGCGCAGGCGCAGTGTGGGAGGCGGGGGATAAGGCCGTTAGCCGTCCCTGCTGCTGATGGGGGTGGCCAGGATCTTGCCTTCCCGCTTGGTTTGGTAGTGCCTTGCCCCTGCAGCTGAGGAGAGTGGGTTGCGGAGCACTCTGCGGGTGGAGTGACGGGAGTTCGGAAAGGGCTTCACTGGGCGGTGGTGGCGGTGGCGATTTTTTCGCGGCGGGCTGGCTCGCCGCCGGCATCGCTTTCCTGACGGGCTTTGGGGAGCAGTGAGGGGAGGCTCCTGACCGAGCCGAAGTGAGTTCCTCACAGCCCCGGGCGCTGGCATGGCTCTTGTCTTGACTCCCGATTCCCACGGAGAGGGAAGCGTGGGCTGCCCGCTGGGTTCGGTTCTTGGTTACAAAGTGTAGAGCACAGAAATAAAGTTACGTAGACTTAAAATATACCTGGAAATATTTTCCTCCTGGTTATTTTTTTTGAAGCTCCCCTGAGTTGCAGCCGAACTCGGGCTGTGTCCTAAGCCGGTCCTTAAGGTTACATCTTTCCTCTACCTTTAACGGATTCTTCATAAGCTGATCCTCTAACTGCAGTATGACCGAGGCTGTTTCTCTGACCTGTGCCTTTCCTGGACTTGGATTATAGTAATGCGAATGCACTAAGTAGAACAAACGGCTTCTATTGAGTTTACATTCTGAATGCACGTATTAATTAGTGTTCTTTATAGCAACTGTGATTCTTCTGTTGCTTATAATATATTTTCAAGATTGTCAACACACTATGAGAACCAATGAGATGTAAATCACAGAATCACAAGGTTGGCAAAGACCTTGGAAGATCATCAAGTCCAACCATTCTCATCCTAAGCTAAACCATATCTGTAAGTACCTCATCTACCCTTTTTTTGAACACATCCAGGCAAGGTGAATGCCTTAGTAGTTTGATAAGTTACTAACCATTAGCTTTCCATAGACACCATGTATGATATCTTAATAATACAATACCTAAAGTGGCCTATCATCAAAATGTATCTTACTCATGGTTATTCATCTAGAAATTAAGTATCTCATCGAATCTACTGGTACAAGCTCACTCTACAGTCAAGGAACGTGCATTTCAAGAGACAAATTCAGTCCAAACACCTATTTTAGAATGTAATGGATTATCCCATGGAGGGAGATCTCATTTTCTTCTCTCTTAAGTAACTAACTTTTAGGTATCGAAGACTAAGTCAGGTTATACTTTTTTCTATATTGCCTTTGTCCTCCTTGCACGTTTTGATGATTTTGTTACTGTGCAGGAGCTCTCATGTTCTGCTAGAAGCCAGATCTAGTGCAAAATTAAAGATGCAGCAGAAGTTCCATGAATCCACTCTGTATCTGTCTTCACTTGGGGTATATGATCATAGATTATTTTATTAGGAGAAGTTTTGGTTTGGTCAAGGAGGTGACAGTTGGACTGTTGTACTGAGTGAATAATGCTGTCAGTTTTCTGTAGCTGTAACAACCTGAGAGAACATGTAGAATCCCAGCAAAACCAAAATGAATGGGAAACAGACCTCTGAAAAAAGCAGCAAAGAGAGAAAAGGGTCAGAGAAAGAAAGGCTGTAATACCCTTTGAAGAAAATAAAGGAACCTCCATGTAGTGTTCTTCAATAAAATACACGTGTGGTATTTGGATTGGTGGTAGAACCATCATCTATTTGCTTATGTTTGTTATTCATTATAAAGTCACGGATGTATATGGAACTTAAGAAGTATACTAATTGAAATCTCCACCTAAAGGTGAATCCAGTTTGAATGACAAAAGTTATGTGTGTATTGCAAAAATACAAGGACAAACTTGAATGACAAGCTAAAAGAAAGAGAGGTCAGTATTCTGTAGTGAGTTACCATTAGAAGAATCCTGCTTATTATTTTAAATACCTGATCATCTGGTAAGATTGTGTGCCGATTTGGATGATGGCATTGCAAATCTGAGTGTAACAAAGGCGCAGGTGACTCATGAAAGGATTTTTAGAATGTTAATAAAGTTTTGTATCCCGCCGTGGTGTTTTCTGTGGGTATAAAAGAAAGGCCTTCCTCTTCCTGTCAAAACTTTGGCGGCCACTAACCCATCCTCTTGAGTTAGTGTTTGAGGTTTAATGTCTCTAATATGACGGGTTGATCCAAAAGGAAAAACAAAGGGATGGTATCTCATTGGTTACAGCTAACGACACTCACATTCGATGTAGCTGATTCAGCAGAAAGTGCATTTTGAAGAAGCTCTGTGGCCTATTTCATGGGCACCATTTACTGGACAGTATCTGGACAGTAATGTTGATGCATTACTACGAACTGTGGATGTCCATGAGGAGATGCAAACAAACATGCTAGATGGCAGAGTCACCTCAACGACTGAGTTCTGAAAATAAGTGGGTAATTAAACTCTCAAGATTTTCAGCAACAAGAATAGCCACGAGATGTCTAGTATTCTCACTCCTAGCTGGTACATTACCATGACATACTACTTGTTTGTTGCTACTGACTTTCAGACTTAGGTGTATTGTTTTGTGTTTAATTACGAGGAAGAGATAATGATAGTTATTTGTATCAGTGGATCTCATCCCATGGCTTTTCTTCGTTTACAGACCTGATGTGTGCTTTGTGACTGCATGTAGAAAATAAACTCTATTTTACATATTGATGGACACATTCCACCACAAAAATAATGACAGCATTGGTACCTGGGCTTCTTTGTGTTGTCTGATACTGGTTTTTTGCTGAGAGCCCGTCAAATAAACCGATGTGCACATACACAAAATAGTGATTTACAAACTGGCTAATAAACAGATCCCCAAAAAAGTAGAGTCAATAAGAAGTGTTTGCACCGTTCATTTCAGAAGGATGCCGCACAGATTGGCTCTGACCACGATGTCTTTTCAGTGTTGCTTTGGTGATACGGAGGTTACCATAAACTGGCTGTCAATATAACTTGATACAAAGGTAGTGTTAAGGCTGCGGGCAAATGACTGGGTTAAGCCCGCTGTGGGGACATGGTTATCTAGTGAATGTGACATGAGAAATTACTGAACCTGTGAGAGGCTGATGAAAGCTACAGATCATGCTGTGGAAGGTGGATGGATCCCACATGTGATTACAGAAGAGTTACCTGAGGAATAGCCACACCTCCCAGGTTTTTGAAGGGGAATATTTTCGAAAGGTCATCTTTTGTGGAGTACAATCCTACAACACCAAGAACACCTGCATAACCACATCGTAAGTATGAGATTGCTACTAGACATGCCAAATTTGAATACAAATTTATGAAAACTGAGAGTAAAGGAGAAAAAAGAGTTCAAGGCAGGTCCTGTTTTTAGGAGGAGACTGGGTCAGAAAAAGGGGAGGCACAAGGTGGCTGGAAAGGAACTGGAAATGGGAAAAGAGGTGATAAGCTCCGCTAAGAAATGCATACGTTTTCCTGCTCTTAGCGGTTAAGGCTTGTAGTGAAATATGTTCAGGCATAACTTACTGTGATCAGTAGTAAAGCTACTCCTTGAAAGTTTCTAAACTGTGCTAAGAAGAGATCAGGCTGGGTAATCCAGTGGTCCTTTCCACCTTGAACTCTGTGAATCCACAAGACTCAGGAAAGACATGACTTGGTGTTCAAGAACTGATCAACATTCTTTACCACTGGAAAGTATGAGTCTCATCTTTCGAAGTTTCTTTCCTTCAGATTTGTTTCTTCACAGCATTTACCTCCTGGGGAATCAGAGGAATAACTTATGATGAATCTTCTTACCCCTATATAGATCTATATGTTTCTTGTTCTCCCACTTCCTGCTCTGCTGTGTTCTCTTTCTGCTTTGCTGCTTAAGGAATACTGGTCTCAAATTATATTCAAAATCTATCAAACAAGAATTGCTTAATCTGGATATAAACCCCTCTTACTTGCCAAAAGCCAGCTAGCATTGCGCCAGTGAGAGCTGTGGAGAAGATAGGGCTAATTATGCTTCTTTTATAATAAGCACACATCTTTACTGATGTGGTGGTGCAATGTCTGATGGTTCACTATTACATTTTGAGATAACTGCTAGCATTAAGCTTTTGCTTACTATTGGAAAAAAAACAAAACAGGAGGGTGGGGTTAGTTTCACCTCCTCTGGGTTATCTGAAGGGTAGATAGCCAGGCTCAGCTACTGATCCATGTTCCCTTTGCAGTTAGCACAGGGAGACTCTCTAAGCCTACCTCCTTCTAGTCTGCAGATGAGCAGAGGGATTCTTTGGAGGTGTCCTTCTTCCTGTCAGTTGTCTGTTGAGCAAATATCTGCAGCTATCTTCCTCTAAATGTGTAAACATTTCTCCTCAACCTCTCCTGTGCTGTAGCCCCTAACCTAACCTGTTACTAGCTTCCATCCTTCATGGATATACTTTTTCACTGGATGATCTCCCTTTTGGTTTTAACTTAAAACTGAATGGTTTTAATTCAACTGATCCCCCACTTTCCAGATTGTAATTTAATCCCCTCAGAAATAACAAAGCAGCTTGTGTATCTCAGTGATTAATTGCTGCACAGTTCAAATACCCCTTTTCGTCCTGTCAGTGCCTTTTCACTTTCAGATGCTTTTCTGCGTATCACCAGCTCAGGAGAATACCTTGAAAACATCTGAGAAATTTGTTTTCAGCACCTATGTGAGACTGAGAAATATTACTCACATTTTATAATGGAAAACTAAGGCATGGGAAAGTGAGCAGCATACCTTAAGTCATACGGGATGCCAAAAAGGGATCTAGAGATCAACCCCGAGATTCTGATATCAATTCCAGCACATAAAAAACTTTCTCATTTCTCAGGATTTCTTCGGCACTCACTAGTTGCAGTAATCTTTAAAGAAAAGTATATTATTATTATTATTATATATATATATATACACACACTTCAAATGGTGATAACTGCAGACCTATTATAGTGTCAGCCTCTACGGGTTGGCACTGAGTACAGATAGTGGGTGATTGCTCCCCTGCATACTGGGTAATTACTAATCTGCCACAGGTGAGTTTTCAACTGGAGTTCTTCTGTGTTTTGTTCTGTTATCTGACCAATACAATGTACGTGTGAGGCCACACAGGAAATCCATGATGATATGAGAGTTGTGGTACTTTCAGTAGGAGGATAATACCCAGCCGTATATATTGATTTCATCAGATCCAGCTGGTGCTGTTCAGCAGCTTGCTTCATATATGGCCAAACCAAGTTACAGATTCATGTGGGCTGGAAATAGCTAGAAAAGGACAGAGTTGAGAAATCATCAGAACAATCTGTTGTGCAGGTTCACAACTTTGGGTCATGCTGGATCCATACATTCTGTTGGATGGCCATGTAAAAAGAACAGATGAAAATGTACTTTGTAGGTACATCTGTCTGAAGTTTCCTCTTGAGAGTCCATCTTATAGCAGCAAGGTGTGGTATGGTTGCCATGTTTACTGCGGTACATTTTGTATAAGTGCATTCTTGACTTTCTAAAAATGTCAGATGATATATAGTGATTGCAGTAAAACCTATCATACTCGTTACACTGACGGCTAATCAATACCTTAGTGAAGTCTGAGTTTTGGTGTGTAAAACTGTAGACATGCTGACTACCTGGTTACTACTTCTGTGATTAAGGCTTTGGCAGAAGTAGTCAATTGAGGGTAATTAATCAGCTACATCCTCCAATCTTTTCTGACCACATTCTGGTCCAGTTGGACATGGACTGGTTCCAGTTCAGAAAAAACACAGTTGTACTGGGACAGTCCTCTGAAACCTGCCCAAGAAGCAGCACTTGATAGTTTGTGCATCATGTTCATCTGTAGAGCCCTTGGACTGCATGTGGTTTCTATGTGACTAGCTTAAGCTCAGCCAGAGAAACTTGAATCTACTTTCACTTCTCCCTTAGAAAGCCCCTAGAGACTGCAGTTTGCTTGTTAATGAGAAGAAGGGGTGTGGGCAGAGGCATCATCTGCGAATGCCTTCCAGTTTAAGGAATTGGAGACTTGAGTTTGCCCAACATCCATTCTTCACATCTTTCCTCATAAATGACTGAGTTGAGACTTTGCATTTGTTAGATCTTGACTACAAGAAAGAACTGAGTAAAAGTTGTTTTACTTGGGAAGCTCAAAGCAGTAAATGTAAGCGTGCGCATGGGTGAAAGATGCGCTTGTTCACGATGCTGTTTGAAGGCCTAAAGTTATTACAACATGTTGCCATTGTTCACTGCATTATTAAGAGCATTTCAAAGAGTAGGTGGCCATAACGCAATAAGGTGCATCAGTCATTTTAACATATACATTTCAAAAGAGGTGTAACAGGCACCTAAACAGCAATCACCATTATAGCTGTAATATGACATACAGCTATGTTATCAGAGAAGTCACAGAATCACAGAATCACAGAATAACAAGGTTGGAAAAGACCTTTAAGATCATCAAGTCCAACCAATCCCATCCTAAACTAAACCATATCCCTAAGTACCTCATCTACCCTTTTTTTGAACACATCCAGGGAAGGTGACTCGACCACCTCCCTGGGCAGCCTGTTCCAGGCCCTGACAACTCTTTCAGTAAAAAATTTTTTCCTAACATCCAATCTAAACCTGCCCTGGCACAGCTTCATGCCATTCCCCCTTGTCCTATCACCTGTCACCTGGCTGAAGAGACCATCACCTACCTCTCTATAACCTCCCTTCAGGTAGTTGTAGGCGGTGAAAAGGTCTCCCCTCCCCTTGTTTCAGTGTCTAAAAAAAAAAAAGAAAGATAAGATAAATAAATACTGACCACATTTGTTTACTGTCAGATCACTTCCCTGCAGAGAAAATAGGATGCAGATTTGTTTCAGCTAATTCACCAGACCATCTGACTGCGTGGGGTCTTTAGAATGCTGGGACAGCTATAAAATATTGGACATGTTGCCTCACAGACTCTGTAAGTCTTGAGACCATCGCAGTTGTTAAAAGTCTCCCATAATGGCTATTTTACCACAACAAGTGAAAGCAAGAAAAGGTACCACTTATATTTGTGAATTTGGCCCTGGAAAAGTGATGGCAAGATCTAGATTTGAGTAATTTTGATTATACTTTTAACCAAAAGAGCATGAAGTGATTTCTTAAGCTTTAGCAAGAAGTCAGTTCTTATCAGACTGGTTTCACATGCAACTTCTGTAAGCCCATATAGGGATATTTAGCAACAGAAAAAAAACCACCAACAATAGATGGGTTGGTTTTCCAGAAAAAAAGTAGACCTAGAGAGATAGAAGGTCTTTAAGGATGGCTACATCCATGAAAGCACAATCAAGGTCCAAAATGCCTAGTCAGGATCAGGCCTTTAGGCACTAAATTCAACAGATAGGAACAATTTTTCTGCCCCTCAGGAGTAAGTACAATCCTGTGTCTGCATCACCTCTTACTTGCCAGCTACTTCTTTTCCAGCATTCCTTTTCAACAGTTCTACAAAAACTGAGCTGACAAAAAGCCAATAAAGGAAAGATTTGCATTTTCTCTATGAGTTTCCACCATGTAACTGACATTTAGCTAAAATTTAGAGCTTTGCTTTCTTTCTCCTTCCTTATCTATGAAAAGTGATGATAATAATGGATTTGTAGTCTTTGCAGTTCCTTGTGTGGAAGATACTAGTACAAGTACATAAATGCAGTTATTATTGCATAAATAATAATAATATCTTTTCACTGGAATGAAGTGTCCCCCATGACTAGAAGAAATAGGGTTCAAAATGCAAGTGGCAAATCATTAATGCTCCACCCTCCGAATTATCAGTGCATCCAAACAATGTATTATTATGCCACAGAGATTGCACTTCTGACCCATCTTTATTAATGATCTTAAGAAGGAAGTAAATAAAATACTAGTGAAATTAATAAGTGAATGGGAGGAGATGCAATAGGAGTGAGTAACATATAAGGACCTTAGGAGAAGACAAAATAGAAACAGAACAGAAAACAAAATTCTGTTAAAAAAAACACCCAAGCCCACATGCATTCAAAAAGAGTGACTAACTGTGTAATCAGTAATACTGCAAGGGAAATATAGATGATGTTACACAAGGACATGGGTATGTCATAACTGACCCCCCTAAAAGCAATTGTCATTTGAAGCAATTAAGGAGTCTGACAGAGCTCTCTTGCTTTTCACCCCTTACCTATTTTCTCCCTCTCTGGTTGGAGGTCACTCTTTTCCTCATGCAGATAAAGAATGCAGCCTGCTTCTTTAATCCCAAGGAAAGAAGGATGCTCGATTGAAATGGCTCAGCTCAAATGTGGGTTTCTTTTGATGCACTCAGCTACAGGGAAAGTAATTTCAGGCAGTGGGATGAAGGGAATCTCTCAAAATGGATCGCCTCTTCCCTGAGCAGTATGATCAAAACATTCAGGCCAATTACTCTCAAAAATCTCTCCTACCCCTGGAAATTGATACATTAATTTCTACCCTGAAAGTTCTCACTTGTTTTGCCGATAATAATGGGAGAACAACTCAACTGTTGACAGCATGAAGCGTTCGACATTTGTCTCACTCTTAGCATTAGTGGAAGCCTCCAGCAGCACTAAGCACTCATCTCCTCACTGCAGCTGGAGGTTTTGATGTGGTAGATGAACTGTGAGCATACACACACTGCAACTGTACAACAAATTAATGATCTGCTAATAAAGAAGCCTGCCATTTCATCCAGGGTGGCAGGGACGTGAATTCAAATACCTTTGCTGCCAGAATTAGCAGCAAGATCAGGTT
Organism: Porphyrio hochstetteri; assembly: GCA_020800305.1. Classification (NCBI taxonomy): domain Eukaryota; kingdom Metazoa; phylum Chordata; class Aves; order Gruiformes; family Rallidae; genus Porphyrio; species Porphyrio hochstetteri. The sequence continues at coordinate 89,611,098 of CM036907.1, forward strand.
CAGACTTTCCTATCTTTTTTCATAATAGCCCTGGACAGTCTGCATCAAAGGCATCACTGCAACTTCCAGTTACCACATTATCACAAAGTCATTACCACAAAGCTATTTACAAAGGGGAAGAAGTTTGGAAAAACATTAAAAAGTTCAGGCACTTGGTCAAAAATGACGTGGGGACAAAACGAATTAATTTGATTTGTGAAGCTGGACAAGGAATAAGAACGTAACATACTATAATATTCAGTTGGACTGGTAATTAAAATTGCACGCAGAAGCAACAGATTTTAGTACCAGAGAGATGGGTCAGCTTTGTGTTGCATCATCTTGATGTTAATGACATAAGCACTCTTTGGAGGCACATTGCAATTACTATTCATCAGTATTGTTGAGAAAGTGACCCCTGTTATTTCTAAACCTATAGGAAATAGGGATTAATCAGACCTTGTCAGAGAGGAAGATAGAATCTGAGATGCAAAATTTTTGTTGCAGTCTCAGAAAAATGCCTGCTTCTGCTATTGCTTAAGATGAAATTATGTTGATTATTTTTTGGTTACCAGTACGGCCAAATAATCCCATCAACTCTCTACAAAATGCAGATTTCTTCAGAATAGTAGTTCCTCTGAGCTGAAGTTTGTGGTTTGATATTTAATGTATCAAAATCAGGAAATATTTTTTACACAAGTTTTAAAGTGAGATAGATTTTAAATTAAAACTTATTTTCCCTCGTCTCTAATGAAAAAAGAAAACTTTGGTCAACATTTAAGGGAACAGAATATTTCTTTAGCTATTTTTGAGATACTTAACAATAAATGGAAATAAAGAGCTTTTATTGTTTTCTTAGTATGAGACCATATAAACAGTGAAAAATGGCAAAATTTGAAATACCCAAGATTTTACCATTGCTGGAATTAAAAAATAAATTTTAAACTTCAGCAAAGGAGAAGCAAACTGAAATATGACAACAAGCTGAATGGATGCAAAATTGATGGAAATGTTGTTTCTGTAAGGCATGAGGGAAATTAAAATCAAAGCCCAAAGAGGAAGTCTGGTCCCCAATACTAAGTTATTAGAAAGGGCTAAAATAATGGTACTGGACAACATTTTCCCACAAAAAGAGCTGATTTTGTCCAGCCGAAATTGTAATTCAAGATGACACAATGAAGCAATGCTAGTGGAAGCTGTTTCTAGGCAGATTGCCCAGAACAGAGCCTCAGGAGATACTCAAAAGAAAAAAAAATAATCTAAGCCTGCCAAACATGAGGTGCATTTTAGGATCTTATAACTAGGAATAAATATGTAAGTGATTTTTATCACAGCTGTAAATAGCAGTACAAGAGCCAAAAGATCCACCTCAGGACATCCTCGTTAGAGCTCTTAATTTTAGCTCATCTTAAATGAGCTAACCTTGTTATTGAAAGCAGTCCAAGGGCAGCAACAGAGAGCAACGTGTGTTCCCATATGCTGCTGAGAATTGTCAAGCTGAGAAGCTGTGCTCTATCCTGCATGGTTCTCCATGCTGTTGCTGTTGCTTCTGGTACCCAAATCATATTTTTTAAGGAATACTTATATAGGATAGCACAGAATACTGCCTGGTACTGCTTCCTCCACAAGAATCTGACTGTAGCTTAAGAGATGATTGTGATTTTGTGCTGAGCCGGTTCCTCTATTCTGTCCTGACTCCTAACAGATTTGCCAGAAAGTTGATAATGAAAAATCAGGTTAATTCCTCAGGAATCAGATCTTGCATGCCCAACTGCACACTTCTGTAATTGATTGGGTATGAAAGCAGCAGAAAGTTAGGAAAGGAACCATGGCTTAGGTAGCAAACTGTACTGTTAACTCACTGGAGCAACACCTCCTCCCAAGGTTTCTCAAGGAAGGAGGTTACTCAAAGAGGAACCCATAGATTAATGGTATAATGTAACCAACCACCAACAGTGATTTAATCAAAGGCATGAGAGTTGAAATTAGCAATTAGCAAATGTCCAGGCACACAATACTAATAAACAGAGATTAGAAGGCTTTGTCCACCCTGCTTTCCACTGGGTGTGTGAACAGCATGAGTAGACAGGCACAAGTTAGCTTTAATCCTGTAAGCAGAGGAAACAGGAGTGAAGACATGGCATCATGGTGAGGGCCATTAACCAATGTACTCTGTAGTAGCCCCGCAGGCTACTGATGTTACGATTGTCAGTGCTGTGTTTAACTGAGCTAGCCAGATTACAACCCACATAGTGGTACTCAACAGTGCTGTGCACCCCATTAATGGTGAACATGTGGAGATGGCAGTGGAGACAGTGGGCAGGCTACTTTATGGGTTTTGGCTGGGATAATTTTCTTCGTAGTAGCTACTATGTGTTTTGGATTTCTGCTGGAAACAGTGTCAATAACACAGGGATGTTTTAGTCACTGCTGAGCTGTGCTTACACAGAGCCAGGCCTTTTCTTCTCCTCACCCCACCAGCAAGGAGGCTGGGGGTGCACAAAGAGTTGGGAAGGGACACAGCCAGGACAGCTGACCTCAACTGACCACAGGGATATCCCATACCATGTCATGCTCAGTATATAAGGGGCTTGAGGGGGAGAGAAAGGGAGGGGCAGCAGCATTCAGAGTGGTGGCATTTGTCTTCCCAAGTCACCATTACATGTGATATGCAGCCCTGCTTTCCTGGGGATGGCTGAACACCTGCCTGCCTGTGGGAAGCGGGGAATGAATTCCTTGTCTTGCTTTTCTTGCATGTGTAGTTTTTGTTTTACCTATTAAACTCTCTTTGCCTCAGGGCAAAAGTTTTATCACTTTTCTGATTCTCCCATCTAGCTGCAGGGGATGGGGGTAAGTGAGCGGGTGCGTGGGGCTCAGCTGCTGGCAGGGGTTAAACCACAGCAGCTACCCGGAGGCTAACTTGCCGAGGCAACATAAGGCTCATTGGAAGGGCTGATCTACTTGCTATAGCCTTACAGTAATACTTGTTTTCACTGTGTGTGAAATAGGTTCCTAGAGGCAAGGAAAAACAAACCTTTTTAAAAGCAAAGACATGAGAATAGCCAGTTATTCCATACTTAGAGTGCATCACAAGAGGACTTGTCCCCAGGGAGGAAAATGCAAGGACAAAGGAAGTGAAGTCATCATATCAGTGCACATTTCTGATGCTGTCTAAGGGAGAAACCACTCCAGTGGTCCAGTGTATTATCTTATGCCCTGGAAAGGTTGAAATTCAGATTATGACACCTTAGAGGACCTTAAGATCATTGACTTAAGTGAGCAAATTATCTTAAACCTGCTGATATTAAAGCCTTCAAAACTGAAGTGCAGTCACACCTAGGTAAATTTGTTGACATTTTGACCCCACCTATGCTGGCCAGTTCATACCTATAAGGAAAACCTGATTATTTGCTACTCACTTGGTAGGACATCTGCACTTGGTCTCATTCTCAGTGAATAGTTCTGTATGCTGATGTAGACTCTGCATGAAAGCTAGTTGGAAAAGCTTGTGTATGTTTGCAGTAGAGAGAAGGGAATTTAAAGATGACCAAATGAAATGTTTTGATTGTCAAAAAGGAAGATCCTGTGCAACCAAGAAAGCACTGCAAGAGCTGCCTTCCAGGTAGAGAAACCTGTCAGAAACCCTTCACGCTTTACACTGTTTGAAGAATTGTGTTGGAAATTTCAGACAATTAATATCTGAAATCCCAGGGGATGTTTGGAAAGTACTGAGCCTGTTAAAGCTGGCCTGGGTGCTGAACAGGGTAGCACCAAAGACCAAGGACGGAGCTAGCGTAGAGGAAAAGTATGCAGGTGAGATGACTGGACTGTGGTTTAATTAGCAAGCAATCTGGCCTACTAATGAAGGATGTAAAGGAAAACTTCCCTACAGATGTTGAAAGTGTTTTTGGCAGATGATCTCAATCATTTCTGTAAAGAGAACAGAGAAAAAGCCTACATCCCGACTATTCTAAGGTACTCCTACTTTCCCAGTGACTAACCAATACAGGCATATCTCATGCCTCAGCTCCAACTCCTCACACAAAAATGTAAACTAATAGTTTCAAGATGCCTTAGGGAAACAGATCGTAAATAAAAGCTCTTATTCACCAATGTTATTCCTTCCAAAAATAAATTATAAATTAAGATAATAGAAGTTAAATTTTAAAAACTTCTCAGAGCAGGAATACTGTAGCATGCAAAGCTAACATAATCTAGGTGGATAAAGATGAATATTTTTGTTCTCCATGTTAAACTGAAAGAATCAAGCATTTACAGTTGAACAAATACAGTACCTTATAGTTTATATTATTCTGTGAGCACTCTGAGTCCCCTTTTGTATGAAAAAAAGTGTCTCCTGACTTTTTAAAGTGCAGGGCAGCTGAGTGCCTGATTTATTGCATTTCTTCACAGAAACCACAGAGCACCTTAAAAAAAATCTGCTGAGTTCTCACCCAATATTAACCAGACACAGTATATTTTTTTTTATGTACCAACCCATTATGCTCCACGTTGGCTGTTTCAGGGGAATCTGAATTCCTGTGTCTTACAGTCCCACAATGTTTTAAACTAGCTGTCCAGAAGACTGGAGGAGCAACCAATAACATCATTATCTGGTTTTGCTCTAGTCTTTATCTTACACGTCTTCTGAGAAGAAACCATGTGTGATCTCGTATTAATAGCAGGAAGGTAAATGGAAGAGGTGAACGTATCAGCCAGCTACTGCGGGCTAAGGCAGGGGATGACTTTACAGTGCATCAGCTGTCCCTTAATGGCCCGTGTTACCATGCATTACTGTCTGGTTTGATCTATGAAGAATGTGGCAAACAGATCACACCTCAGGGAACTCACTTTTACCACAAGGTAAAGAGCAGTCACATAGGCAGCTACCAGCAAGTAGCTGACATGTGGGGTCTTCAGATCCCTAGGTGACTGCCTGTCTGTCTGTCTGCTTGCTGTTCTCCTGAGTTTGATTGTTTCTGGGTCAGGAACACTAATTGCATTTCAGATGAGTAATTGTTTCCACTGAAGAAACCTGCAGTATCTAACTTGAAACAGGAAGGTCTATTTCAAGACTCCTCAACGAAGCAGAATCCTTCCTTTTATTTACAGGGATAGCATATTAACCTGTGATTTTGTGAATGCTGCTACATATTAAAGATTGCAAGATTACATTCTTTACATTACATACTTTCTATCTATGGAAAGATATTCTGGTTAACTTTTGTCGTGGCATTGCCCCATCCGGCAGTTAAGCACCATGAAACTGCTCCTTCACTCTCCCATGGCAGGATAGGGGAAAGAGAATCAGGAGAGTGAAAGACAGAAAACTTGTGGTTTGGGGTAAAGACAGTTTCACAGGTAAAGCAAAAGCCACGTGCACAGGCAGAGCAAGACAAGGAATTCATTCCCCACTTCTAACAAAAGCGGTTGCACTGCTCTCAAGAGAAGCTACAGTTAGATTTACCTGTGCCCTACCTCTCTGATGACAGAACAGCTCAAAAGGGAACAGCTGTTCTGACAGGTGAATAATGCTGAAGAGACTCGGTGTCAGCAAGAGCCACATATACAAGTGGTTTTGGTTGTTTAACAAGATTCTGAAAGTCACTGAAATGGAAGCATAATACCTTTTCCCTCCCTTCAGGAAAATATGTACATTTCTATAATAGCACTTATAATCCTGGAGCCTGATCCAATAAACTCATCTTTTTTCATTTTTCCACACTGAAGTCTCATCATGTTTCCATGCACACCCCTGACGTCCCATCAGCTTGCTTTATTTTGACAATTTCACATGTCTTCTCAAACAATTATATCCTACTGGGAGGATCCCTGCCCAATTCCACGTCATAAAATTACACTTTTACTATCTCTGTCTTCACATCAACTTCCCCAAACAGAAAAGCCTATCCATTTCTTCATCTGCATCTGTCGTCTTATTTCTCCACTTTGACATGCTTCACTCCTTATTCCCTTTTCTGATTCATTTGTTAGAGTAGCACCATAGAAAATCAGGCATCAAAATGACACCTCTGGGTTATAGGAGAATTCTTGAAACAACCCTGAAATAGCAGCTGTCTGGAACTGGACTTCCCAAGAGCCAGTAGAGTCATCAGTGGTACCTTGTGCACATTATTTGCCCATCAAATGACCATGTGGAAAGGGAATTGCTGAGGCTGCTATTCCGTCATTCTCAAGTGGTACTCAGCATGTGTATGTGTATATATAAGTATATATGTTTATATATAAGAAGTATTGTCACATTGTTGAAGAGATCTAATTTTTGCGCTTTGGGAGGACAGAGACTTTATTCTCTTAATGGCAAAGTAATCAATAAAACACAAGATTTCAATGTTTCTGCAAGGAGTCCCTTTGACCTGCTCCTGCCACGATGCTCAGTGATTGCAGAATGATGGAAGAACATGCAGGCAGCAGTGAAAATGTCACTGAGTAGGGGAACACCTGGATGTGGTCCTGGCCAGGCTGCAGCTTACATAGTGAACATTTACATACTTCATATGTTATCTTCTCTTTATCTGAGGACATAATGGCAGGCTCTGGTTGCACACATTATCCCAATACATATTCAGCTTGTAGATCTGGCACACACAGACAGAAATCCTGTCTCCTCCCTCTAAGGCTAAGGGGAGGCAACCAGGGAAAATGAGGAATGCCTCCTGCTCCCACATCCCTTATTGCAGGGTGATGTGGCTGAGGAATGAGGGAATGCCAGGTGACTGTGGGTCATGTCAGGTGTTGTGTACTGGTGTGGTATGCATATCCACTCTCCTGTTATGAACCAATTTGATGTTATGCACCAGAGACTTCTGGGTTTAGATCATTTTAAGATACTCTACCTACAGTACAAGTTTGGGGTGCAACAACACATTTCTCCATTTTCCAAGCACATAACGCCATTTTTAGGATACTCAGCTAATACATCAAAAAAGTCAATTGTATGCACAAAACCAAAAGTATGTGCAGGACAACTGAAAATATTTTTAAATAGAAGAGGGAAAAATGTCCCACTCTTATCTAGACAAAAAAAAAGCCCAGTTAGGATTTGCTATCAACATGACATGCATTTATTCCCATTTGAAATAGTGTGCATTTGGAAGTCTTTAAAGCCTAAGCTGCCTAGGCCTAAATGAACAGAAACGATGCTAGGGATTTATTTTTCTCTATTAACTAGTAAAACTTTTAATAATTGGGGAAATGAAAGGAGGATTTGCTAGGGAAAGTAGTAATATAACATATTATGTCATCATGATCATTACCAGAAATGGTTTCACTATGGCTTCATACCCAGTAGCCCCTGGAATACATTAATCTTGGAGACTGAAGAAAAGGCAAACTATTGAAAGATAAGCATAATTCCACCTGCTAATGCAGAGGAAATTTCTTCATTACCTGGTGACTCAACAGTGAATACTGTGGACTGTAGCATGTGTGAGTTATGGAGGTGGCCCTTGAAAACATGCACTCAATAACATCTCATTGACCACCTGCAACTCCACCCATATGAAGAGCTCTGAGGTGTCACTTGCAGGCTAAAGGGAAAATTTAGGCAAGCATGAAAACAGTCTGAACTATGAAGGGAATTGCAAAAAGGAAATTGATTCATGTGCCTTTCCCCATCCCTCTCAACTCTCAATCACAAAAGGCTTGCTAAGAAATGACATAAGCCAAAGAATGTAACTGCATTGGGATCCACAGGACATCCATTTAAACAGGTTTTTCAGTTTTAGTTAATCTGTTTCAATCTACTGCTGGGATAAATGTAGAAAAATATTGGAGGATTTCCTTACTGTACCTATGTCTCTTATTTTTCTCAAATTGCAAAGATAGTTTAAAATAGTTCCTAGCTGTACATTTAAATCACTTCCATCCTCTGTAGGATACCAGATACAGGAAAAAAAAAAAGTGGTGTGACGGAAATACTTCCACCTTTACACAAAGCCAAATACAATTCATCACTGTAAAACAGTAACGAGTGTGTGAAGCTGGATATGGCAGTGATACTACAACTCACCCATGATTATAGCAAAGAGGATCGGTGGACCTTTTTCTAGCCATAGACCATTCTCCAAGATGTCTCCACAGCTTTTACTTAGTCTGTTGCTTGTGACATTCAGCAGAATGCCTTCCAGTGCACCCACTTCCAGAGGCTGGCCTTGAGGCCCAGGTCTTTATGGTCTCTTCTCCTTCCTCTTTGCCATTACCACGCAATCTCTCAGTTACTTTCACCTGCTTCCTCCAGGAAAAGGATGAGAGAGCATCTGTTCAAAGCTGTGTCATAGCAGATAATGGTGGCAGAAGGAGTTGGCTGTTGATTGCTCACACCAGCAGGTAACCCAAGCCATACCATGACCCAGATAGCAGCAGCAAAGGTGACTTGGCATTTGTTTGGCTGGTGTAACAGAGATGAGCTGTGTAGCAAATGGAGACAGCTGTATGGAAATGAAAAGTGAAATATTGTACAAACATCAGCACATCAAGAAGTTATCTGGTAGATGGAAGAGTGGCAAGGGGAAAAGCAGGGAGAATAAAACCACTTCAGGAATTGTGAGAATAATACTTCGAGAGTACTTTACCAGCGTCTGAAGTACCCATGTGTTGTAGTTCTGCGTGGCTGGGTTCATCGGGATAAGGGGGTGCTGCAGGGGTGGCTTCTGCAAGAAGCAGCCAGAAGCTCTCTGCAGGCCCCAGAGAGCAAACACCAGCCGGCTCAAGGCCGGAGTCACTGTTGACCAAGGCCAAGCCCATCAGTGATGGTCACAGCACCTCTGGGAATCACATTTAGGAGAAAAAAACTCGCAAGCAGACACTTTTTGACACCAGAGAAGGGAGTGAGGAGATGTAAGAAACTGTGCAGACACCAAGGTCAGTGAAGAAGGGGGAGAATGAGGTGCTTCAGGCACCAGAAATATTCCCCTGCAGCCTGTGGGTACGATCATGGTGGAGTGGGTTGTCGCCCTGCAGCCCATGGGTACGATCATGGTGGAGTGGGTTGTCACCCTGCAGCCCATGGAAGATGATGGGAAGCAGAAATGCCAACTGCAGCCCGTGGAGAGGCTCCACACTGGAGCAGGTGGAGACATATGGAAGACACTGTGACCCACATTGGAGCAAGCTCCTGGCAGGGCCTGCAGCCGGTGGAGAGAGAGGCCTGCATCAGAGCAGGTTTGCTGGTGAGGAGCTTGTGACTCCATGGGGGACCAGGCTGGAGCAGTCTGGGCCTGAGAGACAAGAGACATTCTATGATTTATGACTGCACCCATAGAAGTGACCCACGCTGGGGCAGCTGGTGGAAAGCTGAAGCCCCATGGGAAGGAACTCATGTTGGAGAAGTTCATGTAAGACTGTCTCCCGTCGGTGTGACCCCATGGTGCAGCAGGGGAAGGGTGTGAGGAATGCCCCCCTGGCCAAGAAGAAAAACAATTAATGAGGAACTGACCAAAACCCCCATTCCCCCATTCTCTGCCCCTCCTGTTCCACAGTGAGGGGGGAGGAAGGGAGTGAAATCATGACTAAAGTGAAGTCTGCTAAGAAGGGAGGGGTGGGGGAAGGTGCTTTAAGATCTGGTCGCCCTTCTCATTATTCGACTCCAGTGTCACTGTGTGTGCAGTGCAGTGTCATAAATTAGAGAGTTTTTTCTCCTTTATTCTGAGTTGAGTCTGTTTTGCCCATGACATTGATTATGGGATGATCTCTCCCTGTCCTTATCTCGACTTCTAAGCCTTTCAATATATATTTTCTCCCCTGTCCTGCTGAAATGGAGTGATAGAGCGGCTTTGGTTGGTGTCCAGCCTCTAGCCAGGGTCAAACCACCACACCAAGTTTGCTACTTCCATATGGCAAAGCAGGGAGGTAACCTCACCACACAATTTGTCCCTTCAGCTCTGGAAATGGTAGACATGCACATAAGAAGTTTTGAGCAAGAATGGCACTAACGTGATGAAGCCAGAAGAGGAGTGGTGTGAAGAAAAACGTGCAAAGAATTCATATTGGCAATAACCTCAGAAGTTATTACATGAAACCTACTGAAGGTGTGAACAATACCTGGCAGTAGTAGTGCCTCTATCCCCACTAATAAATTGGCATCATGTTCCATGATCCTGAACTAAAATAATCTATACTAGCAAGCTCTTAAAAGGCAGCCTGTCCTACTTTCTACTAGCAGTCTTCCCAGCTGTTCCTAAATTTTGTCCAGGAGGAACAAGCCCAACTCTCTCAACCCTTTCTCATAGGAGAGGTGCTCCAGCCCTTTGAACATCTTTGTGTCTCTCCTCTGGACTCACCCCAACAGCTCCATGTCTTTCTCGTACTGGAGACCCCAGAGCTGGATGTAGTACTCCAGGTGGGGTCTCACGAGAGCAGAGCAGAGGGGCAGAATCACCTCCCTTGACCTGCTGGTCATGCTTCTTTTGATGCAGCCCAGGACAGAGTTGGCTTTCTGGGCTGTGAATGCACATTGATGGCTCATGTTCAGCTTTTTATCCATCAGTATCCCCAAGTCCTTCTATACAGGGCTGCTCTCAAATAGTGTTTCTTTGCTGAAAAGTTGGATTCTTCAGAACTCTACAGACACACAAACATCTCAAGATTGTGGAGCAGGTTTTTGGCCCTTGTCCTGTCATTCTGTCCTTAGTCAGTCTAGCTACATATGTACCAAGTTTAATGTATGGCTGAAGTGAACACATCAGGAATTATCTTGTGCACACCACACCTCAACCTATTTATTTTGAATAGGGCGGAAGCAAGCACCATATTACCCTGTTTGTATTGGTTTGTGAGCCCCACCTTATGATTACCTTATCTTTGGGCTATGATTGTGAGGCATCCTCTGGTATTTACATTTATGCCGCTGGTTTTCTGTGCAACCCGGGACAACTCATTTAAACATGCAATGGCTGCATTTCTTCATCTCTAAATTGGGGGACAATTCTGTTCTCATGAGATTGTTATGAAGCCACATTAATTAATGTTTATAAAGCACAGAGGATATCCTGGGATGAATGAGATAGATACATGAAAAATATTCTTATTATTCATAATGGGACAGCACATTCTGCTTATACATATGTAAAAGAATACACACGCTGGCTCAGAACAGGAGAAGTTTACCTGAACTATATATAAGGGTGAGATTCATTTCTTTAGTGATCTAACACTTAGGTATAGAATCATAGAATCACTTAGGTTGGAAGAGACCTTTAAGATTATCGAGTCCAACCACAGCCTAACCCTGCCTAGTCCTCCTCTACACCATGTTCTCAAGCACAAATCACTGTCCTCACCTAGTCACTGTTCAAGGCTCTTTATATTATTGTTAGAGACAGAAAACCTCAGGAAATGGCTTGTTTTATCTAAGAATAGGTAACCAGATATATCATATATAGCAAATTCTGTTCCTACTTGGGTTCAGATTCCATCTGAATGTATAGGGTAGAACGTGCCTTCCTCTGCAAGTGTCTATTTCTCCCCACTGGCTATGAAACATAGAGTAGCACATAGAAGATACACAGATGCAGAGAGTAAAGTGAGATTAATAATAGACTCACCATTTTGCTCAATCAACTGCTGCTATGTATTATTTATTCAGAACAATGGTATGGCTAAAATATCACCTGTATAAGATGATAATATGCACTGTACCCACCATCTCCTTTAAGTCAAGTTGAATGGCCATGTATTATGCAACTGTATACCCAGCTCTGTTATTGCACATGTGGGGTTTTCTTACACTGTGCTGTTGGCATACAGACATGGCACAGGAGAATCACCTGGAAAATCCCAAGTTCTGCAGGCATGATGTTTCTTCACTGAACACATGGCAAGCCCTAACCACAGAAATTGAGTAAGTGGCAAGTATCCTTTTAAACTTAACATCAAAGCTCAGCTCATGTTTGGAAAAAGGAAAGGAGGAGTAGGAAGAGGTAAAGGAGGTGGAATCACCTCAGATACCTACTTAAACAGCAGTGAGAGCAGTGAATCATTATTATAGGTCACTGTACCTCTATAGGAATATTTTATTGGCAGTCTCTACCCACAGCGTGGGCCAGATGCCATTTTCCTCTGCCTTCTCTCCCATGGCCAAAGCATTTTTTCAAGCAGGCATGTCAGAGTGTTTTGAATCCACCAACATCCAATTTGCCTTTAAGCTATTTTTATCCAAGCCTATGTGGCAAGGCCTTTATGGTAAAGGCTGTGTCCTTGCTATAAGTGTAAGTGATTTCTTGCATACAAGTTCCAGAGTTTCTGGTTGCTACGCCTATACAGATAATCTATTATTATTTGCAATTAATAGGATATTTTTAAACCTCCTATAAAGTGTTATACACTTGATATATTCCACTCATGGATGAAACTCCATTCATACATGTACTAGACATACAGTCTTCACATTTTAGGATACGGTGAAAGCTATTCTGACGTATTTAGTATCGTCATGCAAGAAAAAACCCTATACATTCATATAGAATCTGAACCCAAGTGGGAATAGAATTTGCTATATATGATATATATGGTTTAGTGTTTGATTCTCTAAATAAAGCAGTCTTGCAATCACTCCTGTCATGACCACAAGGGGTATTCTGTCTGTATTGTTACTACTGTTATTATTATTAATCACAGTATTGCAATTCCTACACAGTATCATATTTGATTCCTACACAGGATCATATTCGATGTGATTTGATCATATTTGATGTGATTATTACACCTGTACATCAATGAATATCCCCATACAGTATATCTTATCTGTATCATTCACAAATGTGGACAAATTTGGGGTTAGTAACAGATTATAAATCCTGTGTGACATACTGTGAGGTAGCAGGTACCGGAAGTGCAGCTCAGGACATGTTACACTGTAACCTGTATTCTAGGCTACTTTTGCACAATAAAACCCACCACAAAATTGTCGTGGTTTTGCCCCAGCCGGGGGCCGCACCCCACACAGTCGCTTGTACTTTTAAAAGGAAGGGGGAAGGAAAGTTGGGGGAAGGGCAAAAGGGAAGGAAGAAAGGAGGAAAATAAACCACAACCTAGAAACCAGAACCACGCAGGTTGGGATAAGGATAGTTTACTAAACAATAACAGAAAACTAGATATAACAATAACAGAAGTTTAAAGCACAAAATAGATGAAACTGGTGATACACAATGCAGTTTCTCACCAAACCACACAACTCAGGCCGCACAGCTTAGAGCCCGTCCCGGACACCCCAACCGTCCCCAGAAACTGCACGTCCTGGCGTTGTCTCCCCCTCTTCCCCCCAGTCCCCCCTTATACCGAGCATGACGTAACTGGCATGGAATATCCTCTTTGGCCAATTCGGGTCACCTGTCCTGGCTGCGTCCCCTCCTTTCTCACTAGTAAGGAAGTATGCAGAGCTGAGAAAGGTACTTGATTGCCCGGCAACAAATCGGAAACATCAGGGTGCTATCAGCACTATTCTCATGCTAACACCCAAACATGGCATTCCATTCACTGCTAAAAAAAAATTTAACTCCATCATAGCTGAAACCAGGACATTATCCACCCCTTATTCCATACCATTTACGTCATGACCAGATCCAACAATTTTCTTTGGGCACAACCAGTTTCGTGTTTCACACACCCATATATGTATGTACACATGTATGCACACATACGTGCATACAGATCTTATTCCCTCAGTCTGTGAATCATCCCTCTGAAGTTGTTGAGTTCATTTAGTCCATGATTTTCAGGCTCCATTTGTCGTAACAGTTTCTCAGGATAATTGTATGTTCCATTGGCTCGTTGCATGCTGCATCTCAGGCTCTTGACTGATACACCTGGCATGGTCCATGCTCATAGTCTGTGGGTCAGAGTTTATTTTCAACGGGAGCAAAAAGTTCTTGAGAGGCCAGGCTTTAGTTCCATCATCATGGCACTCATTCTTCATTAACTTGTATGACTCCGGCTATAATGCTATGGTACAACATACAGCAATCATAACAACAATGAATATACAATAATGGGTTATTTGGCAATTATTATAATTTCTACTTCATTAATTATATTGGCTATTCTCACCCAAAATCAAATCCCCTTGAGGTACACATCGAACTTCTCCATCCCTCTGCATTACCCACCAAGTACAGCCAGGTCCTTGAGCAAAAACAATTCCAGACATGGGTTTACCTTTGCCTGAAGCAGGGATGACCCAAACTCTCTTTCCCAATACACTCTTCATATGCACTACTGGGACTCTGTCTCCCTCTACAGTACGTGGAAATTTTGACTGGGCAGGGCCAGCCCGATTGGTAGATCCCCTAGAGTTAACTAACCACGTGGCTTTGGCCAAATGTGTATCCCAATGCTTGAATGTCCCACCACACATTGCTTTCAGTGTAGTTTTTAAAAGTCCATTATATCGTTCAATTTTCCCAGAGGCCAGTGCATGATAAGGAATGTGGTACACCCACTCAATGCCATGCTCTTTGGCCCAGGTGTCTATAAGAGTGTTTCGGAAATGAGTCCCATTGTCTGACTCGATTCTTTCTGGAGTACCATGTCGCCAGAGGACTTGCCTTTCAAGGCCCAGAATTGTATTTCGAGCAGTGGCATGGGGTACGGGATATGTTTCTAGCCAGCCGGTAGTTGCCTCCACCATTGTAAGCACATAACGTTTGCCATGGCGGGTTTGTGGGAGGGTGATGTAATCAATCTGCCAAGCCTCCCCATATTTATATTTCATCCACCGTCCTCCATACCAAAGGGGCTTTAACCGCTTAGCTTGCTTGATTGCAGCACATGTCTCACATTCGTGGACAACTTGTGCGATGGCGTCCATGGTCAAATCCACCCCTCGATCCCGAGCCCATCTATATGTTGCATCTCTCCCTTGATGACCCGAGGTATCATGAGCCCATCGAGCCATGAATAATTCACCCTTACGTTGCCAGTCTAGATCTACCTGAGCCACTTTAATCCTAGCAGCCTTATCTACCTGATGGTTGTTTTCATGTTCCTCCATGGCCCGACTCTTAGGTACATGGGCGTCGACATGACGTACCTTTACAACAAGTTTCTCTAACCGAGCAGAGATATCTTGCCATAAGTCATCAGCCCATATAGGTTTGCCTCTACGCTGCCAGTTGTTCTTTTTCCACTGCTGCAACCACCCCCACAGGGCATTCGCCACCATCCATGAATCAGTATAAAGGTAGAGCCTTGGCCACTTTTCTCTCTCAGCAATGTCCAGGGCTAACTGGATGGCCTTCACCTCAGCGAACTGGCTTGATTCACCTTTTCCTTCAGTGGCTTCTGCTACTCTTCTTATAGGGCTCCATACAGCGGCTTTCCATCTCCGATGCTTACCCACAATGCGACAAGACCCATCAGTGAACAGGGCATATCGCTTCTCATTCTCTGGCAGTTCGTTGTAGGGTGGGGCTTCTTCAGCGCGTGTTACCTCCTCATCCTCTGGTGACATCCCAAAATCTTTGCCTTCTGGCCAGTCTGTGATCACCTCCACGATTCCTGGGCGATTGGGGTTTCCTATTCGAGCCCGCTGTGTAATTAGTGCAACCCACTTGCTCCACGTAGCATCAGTGGCATGGTGTGTAGAAGGAACCTTCCCTTTGAACATCCAGCCCAGCACCGGCAGTCGGGGTGCCAGGAGGAGCTGGGCTTCAGTTCCAATCACTTCTGAAGCGGCTCGAACCCCTTCATAGGCGGCCAGTATTTCCTTTTCTGTTGGAGTATAATTGGCCTCAGATCCTTTGTAGGCCCGACTCCAAAACCCCAGCGGTCGACCTCGAGTCTCCCCTTGTGCTTTCTGCCAGAGACTCCAGGTCGGGCCGTTCTCCCCAGCTGCAGTGTAGAGCACATTTTTAATGTCTGTCCCTGTCCGGACAGGCCCAAGGGCCACTGCATGGACTATCTCGCGTTTGATCTGCTCAAAGGCTTGCTGTTGCTCAGGGCCCCATTGGAAATCATTCTTCTTTCGAGTTACATGGTAGAGTGGGCTCACAATGAGACTGTAGTTTGGGACATGCATTCGCCAAAAACCTATAACACCTAAGAAAGCTTGTGTTTCCTTTTTGTTGCTTGGTGGAGACATAGCTGCTATTTTATTAATAATGTCCATTGGGATCTGACGACGCCCATCCTGCCATTTTATTCCTAAAAACTGGATTTCTCGCGTAGGCCCCTTGACTTTACTTCGTTTTATAGCAAAACCGGCTTCTAAAAGGATTTTAATTACCCTGTTTCCTTTTTCAAAAACTTCCTCTGCTGTGTTGCCCCATACAATGATGTCATCGATATACTGCAGGTGCTCTGGTGCTTCACCCTTTTCCAGTGTATTCTGGATTAGTCCATGGCAGATGGTGGGGCTATGTTTCCACCCCTGGGGCAGACGATTCCACGTGTATTGGATGCCTCTCCAAGTGAAAGCAAACTGTGGCCTGCACTCTGGCGCCAGTGGGATCGAGAAGAAAGCATTCGCAATGTCGATTGTGGCGTACCACTTGGCTGCCTTCGATTCCAATTCACACTGGAGCTCTAACATGTCTGGCACAGCAGCACTCATACCTGGAGTGACTTCATTTAGGCCACGATAATCTACTGTCAGCCTCCACTCTCCATTGGACTTCCTCACTGGCCATATGGGACTATTAAAGGGTGAGTGGGTTCGGCTGATCACTCCCTGATCCTCCAGTTGACGAATCAGCTTATGGATGGGAATCAGGGAATCTCGGTTAGTACGGTATTGTCGTCTGTGCACTGTCGTCGTAGCAACTGGCACTTGCTGTTCTTCACCCTTCAACAACCCCACAACAGCAGAATCCTCCGAGAGTCCAGGCAAGGCACACAATTGTTCAATTTCTTCTGTTTCCAAAGCAGCTATTCCAAAAGCCCATCGGTACCCTTTTGGGTCTTTAAAATACCCTCTACGTAGATAATCTATACCTAAAATGCACGGAGCTTCTGGACCAGTCACAATGGGGTGTTTTTCCCAGTCCTTCCCAGTTAAGCTCACCTCAGCCTCTAGCACAGTTAGTTGTTGGGATCCCCCTGTCACTCCAGAAATACAAACGGGTTCTACCCCTTCATGATTCGATGGCATTAGAGTACACTGGGCACCAGTATCCACCAGAGCTTTGTACTCTTGTGGGTCTGACGTGCCAGGCCATCGGATCCACACAGTCCAATAAACCCGATTATCCCTCTCCTCCACCTGGCTGGAGGCAGGGCCCCTCTATTGCTGCTGATCATATTTGTTTTCCACTGGTTGTATAAAGGACTTAGAGGTCCCTTCAAAGGGATCAGGCACATCAGACATATAGGTAGGCCTTCCAGTTGGTCTAGGGAACTGCCCAGTAGAAACTGGTGCAGCCTTCTTCCTGGCAGAATCTCGTTGTGCGAATGTTTTACCCCGCAGCTCATTTACTCGTGCTCGAAGGGCTGAGGTGGGCTGCATATCCCATTTCCTCATGTCCTCTCCATGATCAAGCAGGTAAAACCACAATGTACGTCGTGGTGTGTATTCTCCCTCTTGGAACGATGGACGCTTTCTCCCAGTAGCTGCAACATTGCTCCATACGGGTTGGGAGTTGGACACATTGTTGTCAAGTCGTTGAACCAGTTTCTCTACTGCTGCAATGACGGAGAGGGAAACATTGTCTTGGTATTTCCGGAGTCGGCAGGCCACCTCATTTACGGTTGGCGGAGCCATATCATTCCAGTCAATTGCTGCCAGTGAATTGGTATACCCTGCTGGTGCACTTCGTACAACCTTACGCCACATATCTGGAGTGCATAGGACTTCATCGGGATCAGCGGGAAGCCGTGAATTGTCCAGATCATAATAAATTATCTCCCGTACAGCTAATTCTCTCAGGTGCTGGACAGATGTCTCTATGCTGTTACACTTGGGTGTCTGGCATGTAATATATTCCTTTATGGGATATCTTTCCTGCACACTTGACAGTAGTCGCCTCCAGAGGCTGAGGATTTCCGGCCTCCTCCCAATTGCTTTGTCAATTCCTCCTTCTCTAGCTAGGGATCCCAACTGCTTGGCCTCTCTGCCTTCTAATTCCAAACTACTGGCCCCGTGATCCCAACATCGGAGCAACCAAGTGATAATGTGCTCACTTGTGTGGCGAGTGAAATCTTTTCGAACCTCACGCAGCTCACTCAGAGTCAGGGATCGGGTAACAATCTCTGGTTCTGCCTCATTCTGATATCCTCGAGATGATCCTGGTTGATCATCATCCTTATCCGTCACTATGCGAACTGGTTTCTTTGTGCATTTCCTCTTTTGTACGGGAGCAACAGACACTGGTGTGGGTTGGTTTTTCGGATCATCTGCAGTGTCTGCTGTAGAGATTACAGTAGCTGCAGTGTCGGTCACAGGGGTTGCAGTAGCTGCAGTGTCAGCCCCAGTGGTTGCAGCAGCTATAGTATCTGCCAGTCTGTTTCCTTTCCCTTCTCCCTGACAGTGCTGACAGTGCTGACAGTGCTGCCTGCTATCAAGCAGTGTTTGATAAATAGTGGCCAGAGCCCAGCACAGTGCAGTAAGGTGTCCATCTCTGGGAAACCTACAGCAATTTTCCCTTAGGTATGCAGTTGTCATAAATTGAGACCACAATGGATCATAATCCAATTGAAATTTTATTAATTATAGCAAGTAGAATATGAGCAAATACAGCGCTGGACGGCAGGGGAATCTGCTTTCCGCCAACTGCCGTCCTGAGCAGTTCAAACAGTTCCTTTTTATACATTTTTCTCCTTTATCCCATAGTTGATCCCTCACCCTTATGTCCTTATATGGGGTTGTTTGTCCTGTTTCTGTCGGTTTCTGGATGTCTGGAGGTTATCTTGCACAAGCGGTGTCTGATTTAGTTTGTGGTTATCTTATCTTAAGCAAGCAGTTTCTGATAGCTGTTTACATAGGCGATTCCATATCTTTTGTTGCTTAGCCTTTACATTGAGCTTAACATAAATCTTAATAAACAATACCCTAGTCCATAGTTTCTCACACAGTCACTTGATCGGGGTCTTGTAGCTGTTCAGGAGTGAAGTTCCAAACCATCGGGCGTGAGAAAGTACCTAGGTACTTGCCCATACTTTGCCACATGCCCTGCCACTCCTGATTATTCTGTCTCGGAGAAAGCTCTTCAGTGGTATTCACAAACCTATGCTTGATATATAACAAAAACTGAACCATCTGCACCAAACCTACCAATAGCAAAATGCTAGTTTGAAAATCCCAGAGATATTGAAGATTTTCAAAAACTGTCATAAGAGCTGTTGTATTTAGCCCAAAAGAAAAGAAAGCAGTGCCCCCACCATACCGGCTGCTGTTATTAACCCCTCCCTGTCCAAAGAATGGACAGGACAGCAAAACCTCATACAAGTACCAGATTAAGCTCATGATCATCGATATTATTGTATCATAGACCGATATCATAAAATACACTATAATGAAGTATGGGAACAAATACGGGAGCCGCAGACCTGAGAGAGTAAAGAATCCTGCCAGGATTGTATACAGCATGCGGTGGTTTTGCTGCCACAGCCTTGTGAATAAATACCACAACATCGTGACCAGAGATTGCTTAAACAACAGTGCTTATCTTAATTGCGATAGTTAGGGTCAGATCTACCGTTATCCCAACCGTTCGTGCCCCACGTTGGGCGCCAAAATAACTGTCGTGGTTTTGCCCCAGCCGAGGGCCGCACCCCACACAGTTGCTTGTACTTTTAAAAGGAAGGGGGAAGGAAAGTTGGGGGAAGGGCAAAAGGGAAGGAAGAAAGGAGGAAAATAAACCACAACCTAGAAACCAGACCCACGCAGGTTGGGATAAGGATAGTTTACTAAACAATAACAGAAAACTAGATATAACAATAACAGAAGTTTAAAGCACAAAATAGATGAAACTGGTGATACACAATGCAATTTCTCACCAAACCACACAACTCAGGCCGCACAGCTTAGAGCCCGCCCCGGACACCCCAACCATCCCCAGAAACTGCCCGTCCTGGCGTTGTCTCCCCCTCTTCCCCCCAGCCCCCCCTTATACGGAGCATGACGTAACTGGCATGGAATATCCTCTTTGGCCAATTCGGGTCACCTGTCCTGGCTGCGTCCCCTCCTTTCTCACTAGTAAGGAAGTATGCAGAGCTGAGAAAGGTACTTGATTGCCCGGCAACAAATCGGAAACATCAGGGTGCTATCAGCACTATTCTCATGCTAACACCCAAACATGGCATTCCATTCACTGCTAAAAAAAAATTTAACTCCATCATAGCTGAAACCAGGACAAAAATACAGGTAGGAATAGATTTCTCTTTTTTTTAGTTGCCATAAAAAAAACTTTTCTGTCATTTCTGACACATTAAATGCAATACACATGAACAGAATACAGTTTGCATCCCACCTAGCCACTTCACAAGTCGCTGAGTAAGGCTACCACACTTGAAACACTGGAAGTAATACTATAATTATCTGGACACACATCTTTAATTATATATGTAATATTTAAAAACAAAAAAGCCATAGTAATGGAGAATTCACTGTCCAAGATTATTAAAATACTAAAATAGTTGGTCAAATAAATCTCTTAAATATTAAAGTTGGTTTTTGTCTAACCTTGATGCACTCATGAATTTTGAGTGGATTAGAGAAAACATACAAATACTAAATTGGTTCATTTCACAAATCTGTAACTCAGGACTCCATTAACAAGGCAGAAATAGGATGCTAGTAGAAAGGAAATAAAATGTTTAAGCAATTAATGTCCATCAACCTAGTATTACAAAACAGACAATGCAGATTTTGTCAGCTAGGCTTGCTATTTGAAGATCAACAGTCTGACCAATAAAGGTAATTGTACTAGTATATGAGATAAAACTTCTGTAGGCCTCTGAATTGCATGAGTTTACAACAAAAATTAAGAGTTGCAAAACTTACTTGATTTAAATTATACAGATTAACAAGTAGTTAAGCAACAGAACAGAAAGTGTGACCACAAATTGAACCATCAGCTGTAACTAGTAAGAAATAATGTGGACCGATCCAGCATTCACATTTCTAAAAAAATACTGAAAAATTGCAAAAGCCTTAGTGCATGATACAACATCTGGAGTATATGTCTAACAATAACAGCCAAAATAAGACTAATGTGGTTTGCAATCAAGTAAAAAATCAAGAGGCTACTAAATGAAGACTTACAAATGGCAACATAAAGAGATTACTGACAGTAGACATATATACTGTAGGAAGTATACGATGTAGTTAATTAAAATCTGCAACAGGACATTCAGACAAGAAAAAATGATGATAAATTACAGCTCATAAGTACTTATTTCAAAATAGAAGAGAAATGGAAACTCCTCTATGCCACAAAAAGATAGGAGTTTCCTGGTGCTTTTTTGCAGAAAGTTAAGTGTTGTCAGCCAGTCTGGGCTGAAAAGAGAGTGGAGGTGGTGACAGCAACCAAGGCAGATGTTTCAGAGTATCCCTGACATGATAGCCGGTAGGTCTGAGGACCATGTCCCCTGTGCCGCAGCCGCTGTCCAGTTCTGGGCTGGTACTGGGTTATGCATAGACCCGCACCTTGGCAGAATTATCTGTTGTGCTGCCCTACCCCTGCCTCAGCAAAAGAGAGGAGATGGATCCTCTTCTGATTGGATACTGTCCGACAAGGCATCACTCTTTAGGTAGCAATATTGTACTGTGTAAAATTGTAAAAAATTTAGAAGTGTGATTTTCTTTCTGCAGCTAAATAGGCTCTGTGGACTTGGAATACACCCCCGGAGCTAGCCCTGTACCTACAGAGACCCCTTCTAGAACATGCTGGTATCGTGAATGTTACTATATACTGTATGTACACCTATTAACTTCTGGCTGTATGATAGCCATTTTTATGTTCAGAGATACCTTTTTTTTTTTCCTTACCTGGTGTCTGATGTATGGTGCTATATTGCATTACAGCAGCTTTTTTTTTTCTTTAATAAAACCGATCTTTTTAAAGAATTGTGGAAAATGCAGGTAAATTGAGTCATCCATAGTTTCTCTGACATAGTAAAATAATTCTTAGAATAGCAAAGAAACTATTTTCCTTCCTCAGAAGGTTATGCTACAAAGTAGCTACAGTCTTAACATATTGCATACTTGTTAAATTCCCTTTTTAATGTTTCAGATAGGGTTCTTTGGTGCTGAAGTAAGGCTGATACTGTTCTGTCATTTAAGGATGCCTGTAAAACCCATTTCACAGACATCAAACGGTCACAGATTGCAAGCAGCTAGGGAAATGTATTGCAGAATTACCATTCGCTGGCTCCTCCTGTTACTCTCTGTTCTGCTGTTGGTTTCTACCACACAGAACCTACCTTTGCTTGGGCATTTTTACATTCTTACAGTAAGTACAATGTCTACACTCCTTGTTTCAGCAGCTACAGATTCCAATCCCTTTTATTAGTTGTGATCTTAAATAGGAAGTTCAGAATAGACTAGACTAGACTAGAATAAAATTTCAATTGGAAGTGACCTAAGAAAATCAGCTGGTCCAACTGCCAAATTCCTGTCCAGCAGGAACAGCCAGCCCCGTGGTTGCAATCGTTTCAAGGGCTGCAGTGTGGGGTGTGGAAACTCAGAAATGTAAAGCAAAATCAATGGGGCATGCACAAAAAGAACAAATTGAAACTGCTAGATGCTGGCAAGAGTGTACTTACATTTACTTCACAGTAATATCATCACACATTACCTAGCACTTCCTTAGGCTACATTCATAAGAACAATTTTATGAGTATTAAAAATATATACAGAAAGTTGTACAAGTCTATGCAAGGGGTGATATGAGAAATAGTACCAACCTCTGCTCACCACCAGTCTGCTCAGATTGGAGTGTTGAAGTTTACTAGAAAGGATGAATATTAACACCTGGAGTTAAGGGAGGGAAGATTTAACTTCTGGAGTTGAAGGTGAATTACAGGAGAAATTAGGTTGGAAAGGATCTCAAGATCATTTAGTGCAGTTCTCTGCTCAAACCTGGGACAACTCTGAAGTCATAGCAGATTGCTCAGGCTGTTTGATTGGATTCTAAATATCTTTTTCTCAGCTGCAATTTATGCCCATTGCCTCTCATTCTTCCTCTGTGCACCTATGAGGAGCATCTGGCTCTGTCTTCTCTGCACCCTCTCAGAAGGTAGCTGTAGACAGCAGTACTTTCTTCTTGAATCCATCTCTTCGCTGGGTTAGCAAACCCAGCTCCCTCAGTCTTTCCTTTCACATCATGTGCTTCAGCCCCTGACCATCTTGATGATCCTCCAATGGGCTCAGTATGTCCAAGTCTCTCTCGTAATTAGGAGCCCCAACTGCACACATTGTAGATGCTGTCCCACAACAGCTGAAGAGAGGGAAGAAGTACCTCCCTTGTCCTGCTGGTTACACTCTTGTAATTGCAGCCCAATATGTGACCACCCTTGCTGCAAGGGCACACTGCTGACCAATGTTCAGTTTGTTGTCTGGAAGCACCCCAGGTCTTATTTTGCAAAACCGCTTTCTGGCTCAGTCCCCGCTCTGCACTTGTTGCATGGTGTTTTTCCACCCCAGATGCAGGATTTCATTTTTCCTTGTTGAATTTCATAACATGTTTGTCAACCCATTTCTCCAGCTTGTCAAGGTACCTCCAACGGCAGCTGTATCATCCAGCACAATGACTGCTCCCCCCAGTTGAATATCATCTGTGAAAGTGCAGAGGACATACACTGTTCCACTGTGAAATCCCTTAAGGGAGTAGTTAAGCAGTATTGGTCCCAATATGAATGCCCAAGGAATACCACTTATAAATAACCACTGCGACACTTTCAGCCTGTTGCTCCAGCCTTTTCTGCTGCTCACTTTGTAATTCACACAGTTAGTCCCTATCTTTCTGGTGTAGCTCCAAAAATGCTGCCAGAGACAGTGTCAAAAGCTTGCCAACACGAAGGCAAATGACATCCACTGCTCTGGCCTTGTCTTCAAATCCCATCATTACATCCTAGAAGGCAATTAGGTTGGTCAAGCAGAATTTGTGCTTGGTAAATCCATGCTGGTTTTTTCCCATTACTTTGTTCTCCCTTATGTGCCTGGACATGGCTTACAGAAGGATTTGTTCCATAACCTTCACACGGACTGAAGTAAAGCCAATTGGCCTGTATTTCCCCAGCTCTTCCTCCTAGGCCTTCTGGAAGATTGGTTTGGTATTTCCTTCTTCATTCACCATGAACTTCGATCACTGCAGCTTTTTGAAGAGATCGAGAACAGTCTTGCAGTGATGTCAGCGATGCATCCTGTTTGGATCTGTGTTCAGGTTGCTTAAGTAACCCCACCTCAGTCTTCCTCTAACATTGGTTGTATTCCACCAAACACAGAGGAAGCCTGAGAACAGACCTTGCCAGTAAAGACTAGGGCATAGAAACCTCAACCTTTCCATCATCTTTATCAATATGCCACCTGTCAACTTGACCCTAGTCTTCCCCTTGCTGCTCTTGCTCTTACAGAAGTCTTTCTTGTAACCCTTCATGCCCTCTACCAGTTTTCACTCTAGCTAAGCTTTGGCTTTCCTAATTCAATCTCTGCACACTTGGGCATTCCTTCCGTATTCCTCCTTAGCAGCCCATCCCTGCTTACACCTCCTGTAGGCTTCCTTATTCCATCTCAGCCCTGTCAGGAGATCAGATGGTCTGACCTCCTCATTCCTGCAGACAGAAGTGGATGCTTCTTATGCTTTAAGGAGGTTGTCTCTGAATATGACTCTTCCGAACTCCTTTGTCTTTCAAAGTCACAGCTCCTGGGAACTAGCACACCAGGAATCTCCCTGAAGTTCAGAGATGGTATTGCTACTTGCCTCTTCCACTTTCCATCTTCAAATTCTGTGGCTTACTAGTACACAAAACAAGCCCAGTTCTTGTCTTAAAAGACTCACTAAGGAAATTTTATTATTCAACAAATTTATTTAAAGAAATACAGATTTTTTCATGTTGACATGTATTAATATTGATCCTCAGAGTATGTTAACATAATAATCAACATTTACTAGTGCTTTTATAGTGCAGCATCTCCAGCCTCTCTCACATTTCCTTGGGGTCCCTTCCAACCCATACCATTCTATGATTCTATGATTTCCAGTTGCCACTTCCTCAATGAAATTATATTTCTGTTGGTGTTTCTGCCTACAAATGACATCACAGGTGTCCATAAAGACTCTACTGAAGTCCACAGAGTCCTGTTCATTTATAAAAGCCGAGGATCTGTTCCAACTGTTGCTTCATAAGCTCTTGAGGTAATTCAGATACAGAGCTATTACTCTGTGTCCATGAGCACCTCCATTCTTACAGTTGGGCATACTTTAATAAATATAGATCCTGGTCTTTCAGTGTCAGGCTTCCCGTGTTTTGGGTTTAAGTATCCTGCTCTATTACATAGATAAGACCTAAAATTTTAAGACAAGTGTGAGGCAAAATAAATACTTGTGGCTTGATGCGGGACTTGTAAAATGTATGTGACAGATAAAATGAGCATATTTGGTGCACTTACTCATATGCAATAGCTGCCTTGTAAAAAGCACACAGTTTAGGGTGTCACCTTCCCTTCTAGGAGTCCATTTAGCTGCCATGTAGAGTTGTGACTCTTACCTTGGGACCAGGTGACTTCATTCCCACCAGAGCTTTGTAATCCTGGTAAAATCTTCTTGAGTACTAATTGCCTCTTGCGTGAAGAACGGGTGGCTCACAGGCTGACACAAGCCCAGTGCCACAACACCCAGTGCAAACCCCAGCAGGAAGCACAGCATCCCTCCCTGGGGATTTCCCAGCCTACCAGAGAGATGGACCAGAGCTCAGTGTGGACAGGAGATTTTAGAAGATAGTTTCAAGATCCTTTATTAAATAATGGCTGGTTTTCTGATACCAACAACTAAATATTCTTAAGTTGAATTAGCTTTTTCTGCTCATTCTGTTCTCTTAAAAACACCATTGTGTTAACACACACACCCCTCAACTACAAAATGGTCCGCTGAGACCCCTGCCAACTAAAAAGCATTGGAACAGCCCCTGTATGACAACATACATGAAAACTCTCAGATGTTTTGTGAGAAATTTGGAATTTCACTATGCAGCATAGGAAACGTTATGTTTTATATGTGTCTGTCTTGCCTACAACTACCAAGTGGATCTTCAGGTTGTTTCCATGTAGGGTCCTGACGCTCATGCCCTGTCTGAATACAGCACTGGAAAGACCAGAGAGCCACGGGTTTGTATCAGTGAGTGGGCAAGGCTTAGAGGTAACATTTTTGCACTATTCCATTCCAAAGAGCTGGAACTGGCATTGCTTTTCTCTAGGCTTGATTTCGCCATACTTAAAATGAAGTTAATAATATCCACTTATCTCAGTAGAGCGTTATGTGGCTAACTCACTGTTTATAAAATGTATAACCCTGTGGCAAATACTCCTGCGTGATCTTCCGAGGATAGGAGAACGTGAGCCTCTAATGAGGCCTGCCATTCAGGCTGTCCATCAAGAGCACACAGATCTGCAGAATACCCCCCTGGCAGAGTGCAAGGCGGTGTGTGTGCCAGGTCGCACCGGTTCAGAGGCCCAGAGGCTGACACAGCCTTTATATTACTCCTTCACCGCAGTGTTGTCCCCCGCACAGCCCACAGATAAAGGGTATGCCCAGCGCTGTCGTTACCGCCCGTACTCGCAGGGTTACAGCAGGAGACACGCAGCTCACGCAATCAGCATCCCCTCCGCCTAACCGCACGGCTATACGCACGCGCCTTCTGCCGGGCACTATGCCCTACATTTCAGGCCATCGCTAGCGCCGAAGCCAAGGTGCAAAATCATCCCTACAAACAGCTACACGCCTTCGGGAGGGCTGACACACCCAGCCAAGTGGGTGCAGTAGCAGTGACACACACCTATGGAAAAGGCTGGATTTGGTAGTTTGCGAGGTGCTGCAGATCTGACTATACATGTTGCTGTCGTTTCAACACAGTGCCCTCAAAACATCAGCTGATAGTTTGGCATAGCCGTTCTCCAGCATGTACACATATGAAGCCCTCATTGCAAAAGCGGGCTTGCCACACCTCACAAATGACAGATGCTGTGACAGATAGCACTGCAGATAAAAATCTCAGCTGTGTAAAAGTATGAGAAACAGTGTAAGAAAAGTATCAGTAAGGCAGAGGGAGGTGATATGCATGCAGGGTTTTATCATCCTTGTGTCTGTGAAACACCCAGTTTTAAAAGGAAGCTGAAACACAGGTAGAGCTCTGAACATGTACCTGCTTCTCAGTTAGGGCGAAGTCCGCTACAGAGGAAATAATTGTAAATAAATCTCTCAGAATGGGGTGGCCAGGAAGCACTGCTGGACCTACGGCTCTTCTTCTGGACCGGTACAGCACAGCAGCAGTTTAAGCTGGATGCAGCCCCACACTGCAGGTCAACACTTCCAGTCAATGTCTAGGTGTGCAGTAAACAGGGTTATGTCTACACTTTAATACCTGTAAGCATAATGGGTTTGTGCCATAGCTGTATTTACTTGGGAATAAAACCTGACATGGCTTGGGAGAAAGCCATCCACCACTTCCCTCATCATCTCAGGAACAAATTTTTGGGTTAGAAAGTTGGAGAAGAAGTGTCTATATATATATAGAGAGAGAGAGAGACAATGCTGTGGAAACAAAAGTTGTATTTACTCACTAGGAATTCTCTCTGTTGGGCCTGGCCCTTGAGCATTTAAGCCAGGATAATTCTGATATTTAAGATAAAGCCACAGCAAAAATGGCTGTTGTTCAAAACTCGGAGATGGTACAGACCAGAAATCAGATTCAGTGCTGATGTGGGCAGATGCAAGTGTGCTGGAACCTAGTGTGAACTTGCATCAAAGGTAAGTTTTGGCCAAAAGCTGCACTGAGTATTAATATCTCGAGAGACTTTCTGATGCATCATTCCAGGGAAAAAACCTGTTTTGATGCAGCTGAATGTATGAAAGGACAGATGGCAGCTAGCAGATGGTTTAGAAGACAAAAGAGCTGGATCTGTTTCAGATCCTGTGGAAGACTCCCTGTGCAAAAGTTCTGTAATCCTTTGTGTACCTGAGTTACCCCACCTCAAATTATGGAGTTAAAAACTTGTTACGTAATGAACAAAATAGAATATATAGTTAGTGCTGAAAGACAGATTGTTGGTTTTAATATTATTTTTTTAAAATTATGTTTTTTGAAAACGGCTTCTTCTAAGCCTTAGCCCAGCCTCTGCATTGAAGCAGATAGCAGTTGTACTCTTGCATATGCATACATTTAAGCTTGTGCTTGTTGATTCAAAAACAGGCTGTGCAAGAGGATCCCATGCACTGCAAATTGATGTGCTAATTTATTTCAACATTTTCCCTCTTAAAACACTGATGAAGTCAAATGAAAATAATATGAATGTTTAATAGTTAAAGTAATCAAAACAGATTTATAAACTTAAGGTCTTTTGAGCAGTTTAGATTTGGTCATGCTTAATGCATAAAATTCTTTGTATGCTGCCTTTACTGGTCGTCCCTTATCACATGGCGTAACATTTAGATCTCTTGTCAAATGCATTGATTCAAGCACTTTCATGGTTTGCGACCAGGAAAGCTCCTGCTTGTTGTGATTCTCTTTGCAAAGATCTTTCACTGCTGTTTTTGTCTTTTGGTGAGCAGCCTGGAGGGATCAAGTGGCAACATATACAAAACTCTGACTGCTTTCTTCCTACTACACTTCATATAAACTATCCAACATATCTCTATTTCACTTTCCTCTTACAACAATCTCATTGCTAACTTGAAGCAAAACCTGAGCAGGAATACATTCAGTTAGTGCTGAAGCATCTACTCATTCATCAAACATTACAGCAGAATAGTCTTCACTGAAAGTCATTAATTAATGCTTTTTCACATGCATTACTAAATCCACTGATCACCTGGACTTCGTAACATTTCTACTATTACTTACTTGTGTCGTGAAGAAGCAGAAAACAGCTTGAAATGGTTCTGAAATGAGATATCTCATCGCTTTTTTTTTAACAAAAAGTTTGGAAGGAATACAGTTTGTATCTCAATTGGGAACTGGGAGGAAACCTTCCTTGGGGAAGGCTGTCCCACAGCTTTCTGTGACCTTTTGCACTTTTCCTGAAGCACACAGCCATGCCTGCTGCCAGCACAGGCACCCTGGGATGCTGGACAAATGGCCAGAGTACAGCTGAGAATTTGCATGCTCCTCTGGAGTCAGCTGCCACTGGGCTGCCTGTTCCAAGCAGAACTTTGCCCATCTGAGCTGTCCAGGTTCTAGGAAGGTGTAGATAACCAAGTAGAAGATGACAATGCTGGCTAATTAATGATATTTTAAAAAATAACTTTTCCTGACTACCACGGTGCAGACTTCCTTGGAGGCTGCTTGGACACTCTGCCTTTGGGTGCTTTTCTCCTCCTGCTCTCCCTAAGTGGAAGACACGGATCTCAGCTTTCTCAGAACCAGCACATCCTGCTGGTGCCCAAATGTAGGAAATCAGCTGGGATGTTTTCGGAAGCCCTCAGACACAGACCTAGTTTTAAAATCATATCTGGGTATTTGTAGGCTGAAAGTTAATGAGAATAGTCCCTCATAAACTTAGTAACATTTTTTTAAAACCTATGTCAAAGCACAGAAGTTACTCTCTTTCTGTTGTTCATCTTCTCCCTGTTCTCCAAGCTCTGCAGCTCTGTTGCAGCTTTTCTCAAGCCTTAATTGCTCTGTACCATTATATGTGTATAATCATATTGCTAATATAAAGGAATTAATTGTAATCAAGAAAAGGTTATCTAATCTGAAACAGATGAAACAGTGAACTGGATTGTATAAATATTTTATAAACTTTACTTATAGGTGTTAAATGTGCAAAAAAAAACCTTCTGCAGAAAAAATAAATGAATAAACATTTTAATAAAGTAAGTATATCTAGGCTATAATATAATTATTATTATTAATATGTATTAATATTGCTAGTATGTCTTGTTCCTTTCAGTTCTTTGAGACACTGTTTATCTTTACTCCTCGTATTGGTGTCATTCCACATAGCTCACATCTTGCTTGACATCAGGGATGGCAGAGTAGTGTGATCCTTTGCCATTTTGATCCATTCAGTAGCCCATTCTGTTCCAAATATGTGGCCAAGGCAAATGGCCATACACCAGTCTGAGGATTATGACGCATTCTTCTTGGTTCCTTTTGATTTAAACGATAGTGTTAAAAAAAAGTTCCAAAGCCATGTGTTAGACAATGCCAACCAAGTGTCAGGTTCCTAACTGCCCAACAATATGTGTCAGTGGTTTCACCTGAAGGAGGCTCAGGAACCACAGCTAACGCCACGCTGCCTGCATGCAACTTCAGAAGCTGGTTGATGTTCACCTTTCCCTGCCCAGTGACAGATCCATTTCAGAGCTCTCACCAGACCTCCTGCCACGAACAGTGCCATCGAAATAAAACTTAATTCAAGTTGGTGCACTTCATGGAGAGTTTTCGGTTACTCTTGTCACGTCAGGGAAGTAGCAGCTGTCCGTACATCAGCATACAGTAACCGTGCTTCGGCTCCGACATTCAGGCAGCACTGGGGTAATTTGGACTTCCCTGTCCATCCAGGCCTCCAGGGATTGACACAGATCCTCTTTCATTTCTCAGGTGATCCCTGCTCCCAAATGCCTGCTCGTTTCCAAGCTCCAGGCACAGCCGCTCTGCTGCCAGTGGAGCCAACAGCCAATCTATAGAGCCTTGCCAATCTATAGAGCTGGGATCACAGCAGCCACGGCGGTCCAGGAGTTGCGTGGAGGGTGACTCACTCAGGAGTTCGAGGAGCGCTCACCAAGACCAAGTGACAGTAAGTGACACAGGTGCTGCCGCACTGGGGGAGGGAGAGGTAGGTACTGTCTGATACCATCTGAACTGCTGCCTGTCAGGAGGGAAACTCGCAACTCAGGTGGAGCTGCTCCCCTCCTGTCCTTCAGTAAGGAAACTGATCCTGAGGGTGTCATGCAGCCATCCACATGATGCGCATCGTGGGAAAGGGAGGGCGAGAGACAAGCTGCAGGAGGAGATAAGAGGCAATGGATGTGAAGAGCAGCTGGTACACCCACATCAGGAAGAGGGTGCAGAATGGATGAAGCGGGACCGCACCCGCGGTCCTGCAGGCCTGTGCCATGGAGGCTCGTTCTTCTCCAGCCCCCCCTGCAGCGGTCTGGCTGGGAGAACCTGTCTGTGCCACGAAGGCAGCCTACAGGCTGTGGTCCAGGAGATGGAGGGGAGAGTGTGCAAAAGGCACCTCGGTGGCACCCGGGCAGGTTCCTGATCAGGGAAACGCCGCCAACCACCGCCAGTGGGGGAGTGAAACAGCGAGATCCCGCTGGGATTGCGGGTTGAATCAATCAGTGCCGGGAGGGGAGGGGATTTTAGCTGAGGGGTGTCAGGGCCGCCGGCTGAAGAGCTTCAAGTGAGCGCCTCTCGTGCGGCTGCCGCGCCCGTCCGGCAAGGCGCAGCGCGGGGGGAGGAGGCGAGGAAGAAACTTCTAAAAAAAGGAAGAGAAGACATAAAAGCGCACTGAAATGTTTATTCCCCCTATGATTTAACGGGTATAAAAATACCTTTTTTGGGGGGGGGCGGGAAGGGCAAATTACGATAATGAGCACCGCGTTTCCACCCCCGGGCGCCCACTGAGGCGGGACGAGGGAGCGCCGGGGGTCCCCGGGCCGCCCCGCACCTGCTCCCGCCGCGCTGCCCTCAGCGCGCCTGCGCGGCCGGGCCGGACCGCACCGCACCGCCGCGCAGCCCCGGGCGGCCGCCGGCGGGCAGCGAGCCGGCCGTCACGTGACGCCGAGGGTACCGCACCGTGCGCTGCGGACGGTGCCTCCGCGCCGGGACCGCCGCGCCGTCCGTCCGTTCGTTCGTTCGTCCGCCCTCCTCCGCCCGCCTCCGCCTCCTCGCCCTCCTCCCTGCCCGCGGGGCACGGGAGCCGGTGACGGGAGCGAGGCGGAGTCTGGAGGGAAGATACCGAGAGATAGAGATTTAAATCACTTCCCCGGCCGTAGAAGGGCAGCAGCAGCAGCAGCCCCGGCGCAGAGGCACGGACGCACGCGCCGAGACAGGTCTGCCGGCTCCGCCGCTGCTGCTGCTGCTCACCATGGGTGCCGCCGCCGCCGAGCCCCCCCGCACCATGGGCCTGGTGTCCAGCGTGGTGAACGACACCCTCGAGTTCTACCGCTGGACCTGGAGCATCCGAGGTAACGCGCCGAAGCGGCCCCAGCCGGCATCGCCGGCCCCGCCGTCGCCGGTACCCGGCGCCCCGCGCCCGCTGTCACCGAGGCGCAGCGGTTCAAAATGGCTCCGTCTCCCGGGAAACGCGGCGCGCGCCGAGGGGGCTGAGGCGGCGGGCGGGCCCGGGCCTGAGACCGCGGCGGGGGGCCAGGCCCCTTCGCGCCGCCGTTCTCCACCTCGTCCTTCTGGGTGCGCTTGGGTGCTTTGTTTGTTTATCGTTCCTAATCCCGCGTAACGGCCCGGGGTGCGCGGGGCATCTCTCCGTGGCAAGGTGAGGGTGTCCGTGTCCGTGTTCCCCCCGCGCACGCCTGCGGGACGGACGTAGCAAAATCCGCTTCCCGGAGCCGTCGTTGCTCTGGTTCCCTCTCACGGCGGCGTGCCTTGGGGGCGGCCATACGGGAAGCTATTGTCGGAGGTAAGCGAGGCCCTCCGGTAATTCGTGGCGGAGCTCGGGCGGCCTTCGGCTTCTGCGGCAGGTGGGAGCCCTGTGACAGCATCGCCTCGAGTTCAGCAGGCTGGATGAGGAGACGAGCGGTGCCGGCCATGCAGGAGCCTTTCCCTGTTGCGCGAAGCGCGTCTGGGCTGGGTCCCGCCGCTTTCTGTTTTCGATATGCCCCGGGTTTGTATTGGCACCCCGCAACTGCGATGAGGAAGATGCCGGAGGAAGAGAAAACATCTTGAAGTACGGAGCAATGTGAAGAAGCGGCTTTTGGTGCTGGGCCAGCAAATGAGATGGCAACCTGCTACAAGGGGCCGGTAGCTCTGGAAGTATTGGTCAGCGTGACCAGTGAAATGAAGTGAGCGGGGTAGCGTTGTGGCTTTCGTAGCTTGCTGGTGTGAGTAGCCTCGGGCAGTTGGCAGAAGAATCACTTCTCTGGATGGCCTCTTCCTTATTTTATTTTGTGGGTTTTTTTAGTGTCCGTGCAGTGATGAGGCCTAGGCTGTTTTGATTTAGATCTAGAAATATGTGGAGCAAACCTCTGGAGTGACTGCAACTGTGGATGTATTTTGTGGCAGTGTGATAAATGAGAATGTGGGGCCTTCGTTACAGATGGGAAGCTTGCCGCATCAGCACTCTTTTCTTTTCTGCCCCCCTCCCTCCTGCCATCTGTCAGATAATAAATCAATCTTATGTTATAGATGGAGGGACCTCACTTTTTTTTTTTTCTTTTTTTTCCCCACAATTTGCCTTCCCAGCCTATCTGCTGGTTTTTGCCGTATTTTAAAACTTAAACCTGCATGTGTGTTCTTTTTTCTTCTGTATTTAAAACCTGCCAGAATATGAGATCAAATAAAATGCTTGCAGCAGCACTGCGTTGTAATCTACCAGCATTTGCTCTCTTTCTCTGCCTCTTGCAACATACAATTGTTTGTAGACTGCCAGGTAATGCGTGAAAGAGATGGTCTTCTAGCCAATCAATAGCATTTTCAGATGGATATAAAAATAGGTGTGGGCACAGAGTTGATATGCTTATGGGTTACTTGATTTATTTGGAGAAAGACTTTAGGTTCTGATACGTTTCCTGAACCTTAAATGTTATTTATAGACTATGTTTGTTGTAAGCAAAAATAATTGGAGTGGAAAAAAGGGATGAGAAGGCAAGTTTATTTAAGGAATGTAAAAATAAGTAACTTAACCTAGTACTACAATACTATGCTAGTAGAGCAAACTTTTTTATTTCTTCCCCCTCCTTTGAAGAATGTTAAGCAGTAAAAGGATGACACTGTGATGGCATCTTCTATGAATTACAATATTTTTTCCCTAAGTTCAGTAGCTTTGCTGCTAACACAGGATTCCACTGTAACGAAGTAGTTGGTTGCATTTTGCATAAGAGGTGGAGAGATTCTTGTTCAGGTTTTGGATTTCAGTGGGTCTTTGCAAGGATAGTTTTGGACAGAGCTTAAGTCACATCAAAACCACGTTACTGTTCTTGTTTATACCCAGCAGCGCGTAGCAGAAGGTCCTCCTGTAGTTTTCAGTCACGTATGGATACGGGAGCCATAGTGTCACACAGTGTAGTTAGAGGGTAACTGGATAAGAAAGTGTTGTTTATGAGCAATGCTGTGTTGCTATTTAATGAAATCATAACTTGGTGCCCTAAGCTTGATGTTTAAATACCTGCTCAGTTTGCTGCCTTTCTTCATGTGTCTTCATTCAGAGAAAAAAAATAATTTCCCCCCTCCTTGCCATTTCTGAGTGAATATATGTGAAAATCATTAATTCAGCACTGTTTTGTGATTTCATGCAATTCACCTTTGTGTCAAGAACTATAGCAATGATGTTGCTCAACAGAAAACTCAAATTATGGCATGCAAGACCATTGCCTAACATTCAATATCATTAAATAAAAAACTATACCACGCAGCAAAGTTGCTCAACAAATGATGCCATGCAATAGCATTACACAATAAATCGCACTGAAACACTACTACACAGCAAAATTACACAATAAAATGTGAAGAAATTTTATTCCCACTACTACTCCTACACAAAACCTTCTTATTCACACAAAACCAAATTTACTGATTCTCTCCGGTTCTCCCTTCCATTTTTTCATTGGACACCCAAGGCTTTCTTTAGCCCTGTTCTGTGTTCAGCAGGATTGTTGTGCCACCAGGTGTTTTCTAATGCTGCCCTGGACTCCTGTGATGAGACTCGTGTAGAACTGTGCCAGAACGTCCCACTGAGTCTTGTGCTGCTTTATTTATGTGCTGCAAAGATTTGGCCTTTTTCCTTCCCTGCTTTGTGCTATTTAAAAAGGAACTGACCTTTTCTGAGACCAAAATGAACCCCAAAAGACCAAGTTTATGATGAACCTAACTGGACTTCTTTTTAATGTCACTTTTTTTTTTTAAGCATGCTGTCTAAAGCTGTTTTGTGTTTTGGTTTTGTTGTTTGTTTGGGTTTTTTTAATCTTGCAGTTGGAAATAACAGTATTCTATGACTCCCAATATATTTGAATACATTTTCCGCTTCAGCTTAATGTTTTTGCTTGTTAATTTGTTGAAAAAATATTTTCCTTCCTTGATTGTTTTTTTCCACCCCTTTCACGAAAGCCTAAGATCTGTTGTAACTGTTCATTCATGTGAAGAGGCTGAAGGACATAATGTAGGAAGCCATTCACTTCAAGGAGAGATGCGAAGGACAGAAACATGGCCTTATCAGTCATCAGGAGAAAAAAAGGTGGTCGGTGGAAAAGTCACTATCAGGAAAGATGATCTAGGAATTCCGTGCCATTATTTCTGTCAGGGCATGGGACAGGTTACACGTAACAGGTAGGGCAGGGCTTCCCTTTTTTTCCTCACAGCTCGGGTAGCTGGTTGGGGTTGGATCTGCCAGGAAGGATTAAGGGTATGATTAGATGACCGAGCGAGTGACTTAAAGGGAGGTTCCAGGCTGAGTCCAGGGAAACTATTAAGATGAATAACTCAGGACACAATCAGGAAAAAAGATGTGGAAATCTCAAAACATTGGTGAAGAGACCGTTGACAGTTGAGGAGGGGGAGTAGGAGACTGTGCCTCAAAAAGTAGACTTGTGAAACCCTGTATCAAAAAGGATTATTTTAGAGGAACTAATGAGTTTGAATATATTGAACTAAAGAACAGAAGGATTTGCTGACTTTGGGTGAGAATGATTGTTCTTGGAGCTCAAAGTTAAAAGGAGGCAGGGCCATCCCAGGCCACGTGGGACTGCTTTGGAACAGCAACTATTTACAGCTGTTGCAGTTAATAAGATTACGGACTTTTTCCATCGGGAGGAAAGGAGAGAGGAGAAAGATGCAAACTTTCACTGCAGTGGTGGGATAGTCCTCTAAGCAGCATCTTTTCCGGAACAATATTAATTGCAGCTTTTATCAATTGGGTCAGAAGTATAAGGATGGCAGTGAGAACGAGAAACATTGGAAACTTACAGCTTCTTGCCTTAAAAGTGAACCAGTGGGGCAGGTTCCATGGTAGCTCAAATGCCATAAAAATCTTTTGGCAGTAAGATCTTGGGACTAAGTTAAAAAAGTTTGGGAAGTTCAGGTTCAGCTTCTTTTTCAGTCAAGGGAACAGAATTGGAAGAAAATTAATTTCTTCTTCTTTCCTTGTTCTTTTCACCATGCAGAAACCAAGTGTGGCCAAAGGATCCTGAATTTTTATACTTGAGGTGAAAGTTCAGTGGGGCTGTTAGCAGAACAGTCTGAGTGTATGTCGTACCTTGTGGTATTTGAGAGTTTGTGCCAAAGCTGGAGGCAAGTAGAACCCTCATGAAAGTTCTTTAGAGTGTGATGATGGGGAGGTAGGACGAAAGGCAAGATGTTTCACAGAAACAAAGCAGAATGTGTTCCTAAGCTTTCAGAGAACTGGCTGAGCATCAGACTTCGTGATTTGGCATGATACTTACTTTACAGATAAAATTTCTTCTCAAGGGAACAGTTTTTTGGTTCTGTGAGCGTGACTGGGTAAAACACAAGGTCTAGATGGGAGGAGACACATCAGATACTGAAGAAGCTGGTGTAGTTTGGTTTGGCTGTCTTGTGACAGAAACACAAAAACCTGTGGCAGAAGCAGCACTTGAAGAAATTTGTTATGAAATAAAGAATGTTAAAGGCCAGATTATGTGAGTCTACTGTCAACCAAACCGACTAATAGGCGCATCCAAATTTCCTTGATCTGTTTAATTTGTTTCATTGTACTTAAGTGCCTGACAGTGGAGGGAGGGACTTCATTAGTGAAGAAAAAAAACCTGTTTAGTGTTGAAGACAATTTGCTGAGTGTTTGAGGGAAATTTCATCCACATTTCATCACCGGGAGACTTGACCAGATTGTGGAACTTGAGAGATAATCAGAACACAACAGATACCAAGCACCCTTGGAAATGGAAATGCCATTCAGTAGGAGTACATTACTGTAGTGGAAACGTTTGTGTAGGGATTTTGCAACTTCAAGAACTTGAGCCTGAGGGAGTACCCTGAAGCAAAGCTAAGATTGTGGTAGAGGAGCTGAGTTGTGAGTGGAAGACTTTCTCTCCTAAAATGGAGGAGTTGTAGATGGTCTCTTACAACTGTCAGTTCCACCAAAGAGATGAAACAGAAAAAAGCCGTCAAAGAGCACCAGCAAGAATGCAATAGGAACATCTGTTTGAACTTTCATCAGCATGTTCCAGAAGCCAAAGGAAATGTATGGACAAAATGGGAAGAACATAACTGTACTTCTGAAAATTGCCTTGAAAACTTCAGAGGCAATAAGATGTTATGAGATGTAGTTTCCTTACATTTTCCCATAACTTTATACAGAATTTAACCAAAATAATTGCATGACCTTAGTACCTACTGCAGAAGGCCAAATCTAAAGTTGCAGCATGTTGTAAATTTTCTGTTGGGGAGTTCTCAGCAGATCATGTGTCTCAGTGAAGGCTGCATGCCATTAGTGAGGTGCAAGCTGGCATGTGGTCCTGGAGCTACATAGAGCAATGAGAGGTGAAGAATGCTTGAGCAGTTGAAATGTCTATGGCATGAAGCAGCTGCCACAGAAGTGCTCATCCTGGGAACTGCACTGGTTGTGTAAATTGGTTGAGCGTAGTGGTTGAACTGTTGTGTTCGTTGGTAGCTGTCTCTGGTTGGAGAAACTTCACTTAGGCATTGCTAGTCATTCTGTATTTATGCTGTGCTTGGGGTGAACAGGTATGTAGTAGGGCTGTGGAAGAGGCTGTATTCAGGGCAGTTATGCTATGCTATGCTGTATAACTGGGGAAATTGGGGTGAAGAGGAAGTAGGGCTGTAGGAGGACCAGAAGAGTTTATATTCAGGGCAGTTATGCTATACTGTCCTGCATAACTGGGGAAAATTGTCAAAGGCTGTATAAGGACAACCAGTAGAAGAAGGTGTAGGAAATGGAGGATGTAGTTCCTTTTAAGGTCTTGTAGGTCAGGAGCTGTGAGGAATGGATGAGGCAAGACTCCAGCTTTCCCTCTGCTAGTCCAGACAGGTTGCTGGAGTTACTTGATTTGTGTAGAAAGGATTAGGGGAGTACTTAGATGAAAGGTGAATGAATGAGAAGGCTCCAAGTGGATATGGAGAGAACTTTGTGAGGAAGAATTTGCTAGGATGCAAGATTGCAGGGAGGGGAGGAAGGCTGTGGTGTGTACTGAAGTTTTGAGGTAAGGCAAATGTGGCTAAACATTAAGGGCCTGAAAAACTGGGGCTACATGACAGTTCATTTAGCTAAAAAGAATTGTCCATAAAAAGAATGAAATCTTGGGGTTTTAAAGGTATGAGTGGAGTGTGCCTGAAGCACAGAAGTTGGGACAGTGTGCTTTTCAGGGCAGATCCGATCCATGAGGTAGGACTCTGATTAGTAAACTCTTAGGTGTCAGGGCTTTGCTTTCCTAGGCTGCATTTGAAAACAGTACTGCAATTGCATTTCATAAGGAACTCCTGTGTGTAGGACTGACTGACATCTCCTTTAGGAAGACGTAGAGGGAGGATACATAGTTTGTTGGTATAACGGTGATCTGTTTTGTCAAGACTGGAGTGCTCCTGAGCATATGGACTTCAAGTTCTTGTGACAATTTAAGCACATAAAAGAAGGCAGCTCTGAAATTCAGGCTTGCTGAGACTTAAGTGACAGGCGTGTGGGCATTTCAGGACTGCACCCTGGATTGTATAGGTTAAACAGTAAGTAGCTCCAAGGCAAGCCTAGGGATGAATTAATACAAAACATATTGCACTCCCAATGTATGTGCTTGGATCTCAAGATAAACATGAGCTAGTTTACCTTTCTCTCATGGAAGGTGAGAGGAAATAAGCTACCTCTGTTTAGCTTGCATTTGATGCAAGATAATAGCATGCCTGTGAGCATTAGCTGCTCTTGGTTGTCAGATTAACTCACGTGCCTGCAACTCAACTCCTTTCTTT
Organism: Porphyrio hochstetteri; assembly: GCA_020800305.1. Taxonomy (NCBI): domain Eukaryota; kingdom Metazoa; phylum Chordata; class Aves; order Gruiformes; family Rallidae; genus Porphyrio; species Porphyrio hochstetteri. The sequence goes on from CM036907.1 coordinate 89,650,311, forward strand.
ATATACCTGAATAATTTCAGTGGTTTGATCCTTAACTCTTCCCCAAAGTGTTCTCTCTCTCTCTGTGTCATTGTCTCTGCTGGTACCATGGGGTTCTTCCCTAATTTTATTCCATCCATCTACCTCCCACATGTACTTCTTTGTTTCAGCATAATTGTGGACTCTTGACTATTTGAGTTGCTTCCATTTTTTTTCCAATTGCTCTTATTTCTTTTTCACAATATCTCAAAAGTGTCTTCTTCCAGCTCTTGTGTATGTTATGCTTCAGTTTGCTTAACCATGGTGGTATTCTATTATTTTTTTTCTTTTTTATCAGCTTATAGATACCCTCTCCTTGTTTCCCTTTTTGTAGTTATAAACAGTCTCTGATATTTGCTTACTGCTTTCTAAATGCTCACAGTGTTGCTGGAATAAGGGTATTTACAACCTTGTCTCTCATTTTTTCTGTTAAGCCAGTAAATCTTACCTCTCCAGACAAATTTTGCGTACTTCTATTCCTAGAGCATCAGTGTAACCCTCTTTTTAATGGTTTAAGATACTCTAAAGGGGAAAAAAAAATAAATACAGGTACTAAATTGAGTAGCTGATCTGTAAATAGGAGACCTCATAACCGTCTTTTCTGAGTTTGGGCTGAATTTGGGTGTCATATGTTACCAGGAAAGGTAAGGTACTGTAAGAGCGAAGAATCTCAGTTGTAGCAGTCATTCGGATATGACACTATGTAGCAGCCAAAGGGATGATTTTGCTACTGTATACTTAGCGAAAGATTCAGACCCTGAGTGTTCTGGTCATCTTTGGGTATAAGAACATTTTCTCATGCAGTTTGTGTTTTGAAAATGAACTTTTCAAAATTAGACTTTCTTGGTTTTGGGGTTGTTCCCCCTCCCTTGAGCTTGCGGATGTTAAAGGCTCCCTGAGGAAGTAAGTTGTAACCATATTGCAGTGTTATTTTACTTCAGAGGCTTTGAATGATGCACTTGTGTTAGGCTAACAGAAGACCTAGTGTGCCTCCCAACTCTAAACTTTGTTCAGAAACAACTGAGATAAGAGATAGCACGTTTCTGTACCTCCTTTTGTAGTTTTTACTGAAAACAGAATTCCCACCTCATTCATCCTTCTATAAAACCATTTTGATATGCAGCATCTTCATGCTAAAAACATGAGGAAACAGAAAAAACAGGTGATTTATCAAGGAGAAATGTGCAGCTTCTAGTAAATAGTCTCTAGTAGCCTTCTGGTATTATTTTTAGGTATATTTCACTTGGCATTGCTTGTTTTCATGCATGTTCAGTCACTGCAACTAGGAGTCTTTAAATGTTCACATGCAATCCCAAATCATTTTATGTCACAAGAACAGCAGTATTTGCTGTGTGATTCAGCATCAGTATCCTCCTGCTGTGTCTGCACTTTAGCAAGACACACATCATTGCGAACTTACTGTCCGGTGTATGCTGAGTATGTAACATGTCCCTTTACAATAGATATGGCCTTGCAGAGTTAGTATTGAACTGTTATTAATAATCCTTCATGTTTCTCCAGGATGTTAGCTTTTAACTGAGGGAATCTAATAAAAAAAAATAAATCTGTCTATGGAGAAGATTTATTGTGTTATCATCTCTTTTGGCATTATAAACCCCTGGATCATACTAGGTGGGCCAATGGTCTGACCTGTTATTGCAACATTTAACGTGCATAAATCCTGTGTTGGCACTGATACCCCTACAGCTATTTTCATAGTACCAAAACCCACCACTTTAGTGTGAAGTTGTGACCTCTCCAGTCTGAGCTCTCAGAAATACAATTTTGGCTAAGACCAGAGAAATTTAAATAAGTTTCAATAAAGAAAATGCTGTAGAAGGAAAACTTGGCTGGATCATAGACTTAGGCAGCTAGTTCATACAATCGCATCCCATGGGTTTGCTGAGTTTTTCATTTGGGTTTTTTATCTGTTTTCTTCACCTCTTTGCTCTGTAACTTGTGACATTTAAGAAGAGGCATGCAGGTATCACTGCACTGGGAATGCATCTTGCTTTTATGATATTTGGAAAAGTAAGATTTGTCAAACAGAAGAATGCTACGTGCCTCAAGGGCTTACTATCTTGCAAATCTTGTGTAAGCTTCAGTGAGGATTATATTTTGATTACTCCTTGAAGCAGACTGTTTGCACTGTCCTCACATATAAACATAATCAGCAGAGGAGGTAAATCAAAAATAATCTGACCAAGGCAGTCTCTTAGACCTAAACATCCCAAGACTTCATGGTGAAGTGATATGGCTCCTGAACTTGATAATAATTCCATTATTATTCTTGCCTTGAAACAAGTGCATCCTGCAGTTGCTGCGTACAGGCATGAAGACAGTATGGCATTAGTGACTGAATGATGTGAGTCCCAAGAAGACTAGAATGCTAGTTAGAATAGCAGGAATGCTAGTTAAAAGGCAACTGACATTTTAACAATAAATTTGGATTAGGTATTCCTCTTGCTGTAATGGGAGTTTATGAAATGCATATTACACAGGTGTTTATTAGCTGCAGGAGATGTTCTTCTTAGCTATGTGGTATTTTGATTTTATGTTGCTGCATATAGCTTTGAAGAAGAGTAAACAGTCAATTAAAAAGCCATGAAATATAAAACAAAGCCACAGCCAGTTATAGGCAGTACCTGTTTGTCTGTGGCCCTTTTGGTTTTAAGGCAGGCATCTCTCATTTCTGAGTGCAACAGAATTTGTACAGCTTTGTCTGCAGACTTTTAAAATATGTGGGGTTTGTTGTTTTGTTTCTCAGACTATATGATTTCATTTTTCATTGTGCTCGAGACTGGATATTTTTATTCTTGCATTTTGGCTTGATGTTTCATAGTTCGTAAAACCGCGATGCTTTGCCATAAAACTTTGATGTCTCTTGTTCGCAGCCCAAACAAATCAGTTTGTTCTTGGCTAGATAAAGCTTGAAGGTAAACAAAATGCTCAACTTGGAGATTTCTGTTCATTCTCGAGGATCAAAGTAATCATGTTTTCTCTGTACTTTACTTTAAAAAAATTACTTAAATCAGACCTGCTGTTTTGCTTTTTCCTGCCAGGTTCCAGGAACCTTTATCCAAATAGCATTGTGTGTATGCTTAGCTCTAGTAACGTAACTCTTTTTTTTCTTGCCAATCGTAGCTGCCACTGATGCTATGATGTTGCTGTGGTAATACAAGAATTCTTCTGTGAGGGAAAGCAGTAGGGACTTGATTAGTATAGTTCATTTTTCCATGTGAAACTAGTGCAAGGCTGATGAATAAAGGATTGGAAAATATGCTTTCAGGTGAATGAAATAAGGTGTTTCTTTAATTTTTAAAAATTTTTTTTAAAGCAGTTAGTGGGTGACTTGATAGCTGCTTATAACTACCCAAATGAGGGGGAGAAGGGCAATATAAAAGACAGATCTTCAGTCTAGCAAAGAAGAGTATCAAAAACTGGTTAAAGTTTAATCCTAATTCTTTTGGATTTGGGAAGGAAATTTATGCAGCAGGTCTTTACAGCAAGCTGTAATATGTTCTCTGCCTCTGAAAGACATATCCTGTAGTAAAGTAAGAAAATCTTCTAAGGATGATATCTTAGCTAAAATATGCATGAAGAGACGTTTCATGGACTTTGGTTTGTATCTTACACGAGATTACAGTGTTCCTGAGTTAGTTACAGGTGTCTTTGACCCTGTCAGACTCCTTAGATGGACCTGTAAGTGCCAGAAGACTGAAGACATTGCAAAGTATGACAGGTGAGATAAAGGTGAGGAAGAAGCAAAAGCTGGACATTCCTTGTTTCCCAATTCTTTTGCTTTTCTGCAGTAATCAGTCTGCACAATCCCTCCTAGGATGTAGACCTTTTTTTTTACTAATTGAAACACAAGTGAGGCAATTGGCATGTTATTTTAATTCATACACTAGCTTCAATCTTCTATCATAGGATTTATCATAAACAAGCTTGATAAACTGAGATAATTGAGGATTAGAGTGCAATATGTGCAATGATTAATCAATATAAAGCAGACAATTTAAGCGCTAGAGACCTTTAAAAGAATCATTCATTTGGGGCCATATAAACTGCTCTATTAAAATTGTAATAAATAAGTGAATGGAAAAAATTCAACTTCAGAGAAGCCACATATGTTTGGATTTAATCCTTACAGTTTTGTCTCTGCAATGGTACTTCTGTAGCAAGTTGTGCAGCCCGTGTAGCTGGTCATATACTGTTTAAAAGGCTAAAGTCATAGCTTTAGCTGTTCTTTCACTTATATGTTCTGAGGTTTGAGTTGGTCAAAGACTGAGCTTTTTCACAAACTGGTAACTGTAAATATACTTTGAACTGATTCTGTGGCATTGCTACAATTAGTTTAAAAGCCTAGGCCTAACACAGGCGGCTATTGTAGTTTACTTCCAACTGAGCCAGCCTGCAGTAGCTGGATAGCCACAACAAACTTCATATTCACTTACAAATATTTACAGGACTGAGCCATTATTTCTAATACAAACACAGAGAAGACCATTAAGCTGTAACCAAAAATAAAAAGGGGGAGATACTACAAAAGAATTTAATGTGAAAGCTTTATAAACATTTTAAGATGCATGAAGTTAGGTTTCTTAGGTATTTTCTTAGGTCTTTTCACTTTGCATCATCCTTCAATTATACTGCTAGTGGAGCTAACAAGATGTGTGAAATTCTTATGTAGTTAAAACGGTGTAGTTCACAGAACAACACTCCAATTAGGTAACACTGATTTGCCTTCCCTATATTGTGGAATTAATTAATAATTTCACTTGTTTAAGGAAATCTTTCTTAAACTGGAGATTGGGCTTTGGGTCTGGACTTCTTGTTAAACAAACAGCATAATCTGCAGAGATCTCTCACTGTTAAAAGCCACTTTTAAACAGTCACCATCATTTCTGCAGTGTCTTTAGAAATGTGATTGGACAGATGGATGTGCTGGATTGGCACTGTAAGTGTCTTTGCGCTGAGAATAGTATCAATAGCTATTAATAACTTTGAAAGGCGCTCCAGATAAATTAGTGAGTAGCGACCTTATAGCTAAGGAATACGTGTGTTGTTAAAAGTAAAAATAAAGATTTAGGAAGTACTGATTTTTTTAATCTAAAATGAATGCTTATAATTTGAAAAATCATGTATTTTAGTTACATAATATCTTCTCTAAACCTAATATTGAAAGCAGACATACTCACTGTTGTATTTTTTGAGGATTTCTTCTGATGAACATAGGAGCAACTGTGCCATGCATTTGCTTGCTTATTTTTAAAAATATATTTTTGTGCTACTTAAGGAAAGAAAAAAAATAGGCTCAGTAATATGCAGGAGATATAACTATCTGAGATCCTCTCTGTTGTAAAGGAAACAATGAACCACATTTAACAGAAGCTTTTTCATATTAATACAGTATGTTTCACAGAAGCTTCTTGTGATTTTTCACTCTAGATCACCGTTAGTGCAGCCTTATTGAAACTGATCTTCATTTGCTTTCCATGTTTCAATACAAGTTAATTATGTCCTCTTTGGGTATTACGAGGTAGGATATTCAGTCTTTTTCACTGGTCCTGTTCTTGTTCCTGCTTTGGAGGAAGAGATCAGAGGGTTTTATGACTGTAGTTCCTGTTAATTGCCCCGTGTAAAGAATCAAATCCTGTAAGGGTAGGTACCTCAGAGCAATTTCAATATTTTTAAAAAATATTTTTTATATTTCTTGTCTTTGGAATGTGAGACTTTAAAAAGTATATATACAAAATGACAGAAAAACCTTGTGTATATAAATACTTCATATTATTTCCTTATGTAACAGTAATTTTCTATTAGGAGCATGTTAGCAGATGTCTTATTCTACTCTGGATTCACTTTTATAATTGAGTCAACTTTAAATGTTTGTTCTAAAACTTCTCCCACCTTACAAAAAGCACTGTACTATATGCAGTCTGTGCCATCACAACAGACATTTTATTTGTGATCAAATTAGAATCTGGGTCTTAGGATTTAAAAGACAAACGCATTAATCCCCTGAAAGATTCAGTCAGTCTCTGTCAATTCTAATCAGGTAAAGGCATTGGTCATTTTCCTTCAAAGCAGTTGGAGGGATTTTTTAATTCAGGGAGCTGGCCTTTTTATTTCAAGCTTATTTCATCTTTCAGGTAGTGATGTCCCTGGTGCATGTGAAGTATTGCAGGATTTGATACACTTGTATGTCCCCTTAAGCTATCACAGTTCTCTAATTTGCAGGAATCACTTGTGGCCGTCAGCACCAGCTAGTAAGGAGGATGAAAACTGTGCTGATTCTGCTAAAACAGTGAGGGGTGGGAGGGAGGAGGGTGTTGTAGTAGTTTAAGGGGAGGATTGTTGCTTTAAGCAGGTGACTTAAGAGAGTAAATTCGTCTTGGTTGGAAGAGGGTATCTGAAAAGAAGTTTGGAACAAGGGTCTGCATGTAACTGTTCTGTCTAGAACACAGACAAGAAGGCTTGTGTGGTAAATTGGTTTTGTAACACTTTCTGTGCAAAAAGAATGGTCTGTGGCACTTATTTAAAACTGAACAATTTACCTTGAGTTATCCAGGAGGAATCTTGTGACCAACTGGTTTCTAAATCTAGCAGGTTCTGGGATGGAAAGTAGCATGTCTCCTGATGCCAATTTATTAGTAAAAATAATCATATGTAGAGAATCCTAAATGCCTCAAGTAATGTAAGCTGTTGTTCTTGTTTATTCTAATCCCTACAGTTCTAAACTTTTGGTGTTTCTGTTTTGACCAGGATGTACTCCAGAACCGAATCATCTATTGTGTTCCCTCTCATACATGCATTTTATGTTCAGTGTACTTAATTATCCTAGGAGAGGTCAGACCCCTAAAATTCCAATTAGATTCCCCTGGCAGTGTGTTATGTGGTCTGTATCAGTAGGCTGTGCCTTTCTTGCAAATAACTTCAGACATGTCTCTGCGATGTGGTGGCTCACTGTCCAGAAACCCTGTGCAAAGTACCAGGCTCAAACCGTCATACGGGTATGGAAGTGTAATGGCAGCTGTCCATGAGCTTTTATGTTGTCAGGGTTAATTAAATATATCCCTTGGTTTTTTTCTAGTTAAGTTCTTCAATTTGTGGTATTTGTGGAAAGTAGGTGGAAGAATTGTTTACAGTGCTGATGAAGCATGAGACAGAGCTTGCTTGCATCTGGGCTTTCATAAAATTTTTCCCTTTGTCTTCCCTTTCACCCTGTAGTGAATCCTCATTCTTCCCTCTAGAAATCTTTGTTTCCTGCCTCAGAAAGGAATCTGGGATAGGTCGTGGTTTCCTTTTTTCAGTAGTGGGTGGTAACGTCCAGCTCCCACATAAATACTGGATCTTCTTCCTTTTTTATATTGTCACTTCAGCATTCAGGATGCCATGAAACACTGGGCTAGAAAATAGAAGACAGGCTCTCTAGTAAGTCCTTGCCTCTTTATATTGCTTAGTGCAAGAAGGCTGGAAAAACATCTGGGTCTCTTGCCTTGCCTGCTCTTAAGTCTGCATGCTACAGTATCTGGAGTGAGATGCAAATTTGATTAAAGCATGTCATGCATTGGCTATACCCAGAACTGTTTCTTGGTTAAGAAGTGACACCTTTTTCATTGGTGGAGGTAAGTCTTTCCCCTTTCCTATCGGGTGGATTATTAGATTCTCCGTATCTCATATTTTAAGTGCTGTTATCTTCTGTTTTTAAATCCAGATTGGTAATTGCTAAAGCCAGCAGAAAGTAAAGTGTAAGTGAGATAGCAGTGTAATAATTGCAATGCAGTAGTGTGATTTCAGCTTTAGAAGGCAGCATTCAGAAAGGTCTGGAAAACGGAGCTGCTTCTTTACATCCTGAGAAACTATAGTGTACTATAAAACATTTGCCATGTTTTACAGAGAGTACATTATATTGTAACAGAAGTCTCTGTTCAGGGCATTGGTGAAAAGTAAGAGGTAACTGTCTTGTCTCACCTCAGTTCTGTTTCATTGCCTGCATTTCTATAGTTTCTGAATTTTTTTGCCACTCTTCCCTGCATCCTTGTCCTGTTTCGCCCTTGGCTTCTGATGGCAGGTGCAGTTGCAAGGCTGGCTCACATCGTTCTGGCTGTGTCAGCAAGAAGAGTCAGTGCCATGCACACTGCCTTTCTGTAGATCGCAGTAGGTTTTGCTTATTAGAAATAGAGGGTTTCATGAAATCTCCTAAAATGAGGTTATAATTTATGATCATAAGGCCAACCAAGGAATATGAAAGGGGAGGAGGTCTAATGGCAGTGCTGCTCAGTACTTTTCTTATTGCATCAGAGTTCCTCATTTGGTAGATAACAGTTTTCCAATTTACCTGTAAGTATGCCTGGGATCAGGAATTAATTTATGGCATAGAGGAGGTTTTTTTCACTGTCTTGGGGTTACTGTAAAGAAAAAAGGTTCTCCCAAAGAAACTTGTTCCTCTAGGTAAGTTTGTAGGCAACTGCATTGCTATTAGTGAGTTTGCCCTCAAATGCCTGAAGGCAGGCATTTTAAATGCCTGAGCTTCCCAAGGAGCCCTGTGATGTGATTTCTATCTGAACTTCAACTGGACTAAGCATCTAAAAAATAATCTGGTTACTGATATTGATAGTTACAGAATAGTTGGCTTTTATTTCTTGCTGTAACAAGAGCTTAGCTCCATGGAGGGGGGAGAGGTGGGGGGGAACACTGCATAAGAAGGTGTCACCGGAGTCTTTCCCTTCCCTCCTCCGTAGCAAAGCCATCTTCTAATCCTAGATGTCACTGGTTCATCAGGCTAAGAGCGCTTTTTCAATGCAGATCCAGAACTTAATATAGTGTATTCTGGGCTCTAGTGTAGGTAGAACTCTGGATCCCGTGAGTGACAGGAGGAGACTGTAAATAAAACCTTTGTCTCCCATGTGGCAGCACAGGTTACTCTAACTAGAACCATCCCTTTGAACTCTTTTATTTAGTTGTTTTACAGTAACGTTGTTAGTATTCTCTCTGAAACGTGAGACTGACCTACATCAAATAGCAAAGATACTCGGTTAACATTATACAACCTGTATAAAATTAATTGGGGGCTTCCTAGTGCCTAATCTTAAACTAATGAAAGCTATTAATTTTATCAGTATTTTAACAAATTTGTGTCTCTTTCATTTGCCATGGTATGGAATATTTTGTTATGTTGCCGCTGTAATCACTGTTCATCATAAGCAAAATTGTTTTGGGAGGGACTGGTGGGTTGGGTTTGGGCTCACATGGTTCTGTTTGCCTTGTTTTGGACAATAGAACTTACATGTCATAGTGAATCTCTGTGCGAGGTAATGTGAAAGGGTGGGTGTTTTTAAAGCTGTTTTCTTCCCACAAAGAATGAGTGTATTGTGCTTCTATTATCTGATGCAGCTATTCCAAGACAGAATAATACTTGACAAATGCAATGCTGAAAATGATGGAATATATTTTGTTCAGACCTTGTTGACTCTTTCTGTTTGCTCTACTCCCTCCAGACAAGCGTGTTGATGATTGGCCCTTGATGCAGTCTCCGTTTCCAACACTGACTATAAGCACTATTTATCTCCTCACTGTCTGGCTGGGCCCCAAATGGATGAAGACAAGAGAGCCCTTCCAGTTACGCTTCCTGTTGGTTGTTTACAACTTTGGAATGGTTCTACTCAACTTCTTCATTTTCAAAGAGGTGTGTATGCCCTCTTGCAAGAGGGGATTCCTATTTAAGCATCTACAGATTACAAAATGAACATAATCTTAAATATTCACGATGTCTTTTGATGGCGAATGTTTTGCACAGACTTTTAAAGCTGAGTTTGCCTTTGATTTCTGTAGCTAGGTATGGTTTATGTTTGAAAATAAGTGCACTAAATGAGTCTGTAGGAGAGAATTTATGTACTAGCTATTCCAAGTTCTTAACTTCGTGTTAGTGTAAATATTGGACAGATTAACTAAAATCCATAGAGATTTAACACCTCTAATGTATTTTATTTTTAATAATCCTAAATATGTCTTGTTAGAAATTGAACTGTTTGGTGCCTTCAGTGTGTTTATCAATTTTAGAAATTCAGATGTTCATTGTCTGTAGCGAGGAAAAGTGTCTTGTCTGAAACTTGTCTTCTAGAATAAGAATAAAAATCAATGGAACTATATATTTAAATAAAAATAAAAGGATACAGTCTTCTAATATTTGGTTTGCACTGTTCTCAGTGTGTTAACATTAATAAATTTCAGCATTGCTGCATTTTTACTTTCTTGTGTTTTCTGTGCAGAGGAGTGACTAGTAACAATGCAGTATATCAGCTCTTAAGCAGTAGCTGAGTGGGATTACTTTAACAGTTTGGTAACTATTATTCAAGGATAGCTGCCAAGGATATAGCTGATGCTAAGGAGCAGTTTATACTGCTGTGACTTTGCTCATGTGGATGGAGATTCTTCTTCCTGGAAGATCTCAGGTCATGAATTCGCAAAATCTGTTTCCAGAAGTAAGCAAGTGAACAGGCTGCTTAAAATTACAGCATTGCAGAACTCTTTTTCTGCCTGGTCTGTTCTGTACTTCTGCCAGGGAAGCATGGCATACCTGATAATGCTCTGCATATTGATCGTTCCACAGAGCTTCTATAATAAAATTGTTAATTTATTTCAGTCTTTAAGACATTATTCAGTAAAAACATAGTCATCGCACCTCAGTCATTTTGTCTAAATTGTTTCCTTGCACTATTCATCTAAGTAATAAAGTACTGCATACAGATAAAACAGAATTTAATGCTGACACTCCAGGGTAGTTATGGAAATGGATGAAATCAAATCATCTTGGCAGGTTAAAACTCAAAGTCCTCTGAAGTGAATTCTGCAGTGGTTTTGCCATGTTTTGTCTCTTTCACTTATTCATTTACATTGGTTTGGTTTATCCATAGCTGAATTATACCAGACTTGTGGTCAATTAATTTTCAAACCTGTGTTGCCTATAGGATGTGTTTGCATAGTATTTCCCAATGGCTAAATTAACATAAAAATTAATGGGGCTGCAAACATGCATTTGCTCCTCATTGGCTGAAAGCTCATAACTTTAGACACAGACAGAGGTTCTAGTTTCTTGCTATTTCAAATGGTAGGTTGTTACTCAGTGGATGTTAAGGCTAAGGATACTTTTACAAGAACTGTCTTTTCTTGATCTGAGAGACTGATAGGAGGAAGGGGTTCAAGTTTCAATTGTCCCCATTAACCAGGCAACTTCTGCTTCAATCTATGACAGGTTTACAATAGCAGTGTGCCACTGTTGTCATTTACATGGGTAATGTAATTTTTATGGATGAAATGATAGTTTGTATTTTGTGAATGGCTTTAAAGTTTCTAGGTATAGCTGAGAACAGATTTTGAATGTGAAATGCCTTTAGATGGTTTTTAAATAATCATCCTGATAGCAAGCTGTATTGTTCATCTGTGAAAACTTAGATTAAAATGGTAAGTCCATAAAGCATCGCTACATTGTGTAGTTCAAGACTCCCATATTTTGGATTCAAGATCAGATTCAAATTAGGAGCAAGTCTTGCTTAGAACATGCGGAATCCCAGTCACATAGCCCGTTTTGCCACAAAATCTTGAATTTTTTATTCTACATTGAGGCAGTCTGGTGAAGGGAATTTCTTGCCTTTTGCCAAGTGAATCTTGGTCAAATTACCTAGTAGGTTGAAGCAGAGATTGGTTAGATTTTGTAACAGTGAAGACTAAAATGTTCCCTGCTCTTTTCTGATATCATAAAATGTGCCTGTGGCTTTGTGGGACCACACCAGAGACTAATGGTTTCACTGCAGTTTGTAAATGGACTCAGATAATGCAGAAGTACTTTTAGAATTGTTTCTATGGACAGTTCTTTTACTTCCCTCCTAAAGAGACATGAGCAGCAAAAGTCCGGGTTTTCACAAGGTTTTGTATGTTGGTTTTACCTGGATAACAGTTGTCTTTGTGTCTGTCTGCACTGCTAGTGCTGTGTGCAAATTGAGATACCCAAGTCAATGTGAGTTCAGTCTAAATGAGATGGAAGTCAGGTTAGCTGTAAGCCTAGTCAGTGCCTACCCATGTTTTGTTTTGTTTTTTTAAATCCTTTTGTATCACCCTTCTTTACAGCTCATAATTTACAGGTTATGTCTGCTCCACTGCTGTCTCTTTTGATCCTTAACAGGGTGGGATTACCTAGTTTTAAATAATCTTGGATCATAACATTTATGACTGTCAAGCTTACAGCTATTACTTGAACCCTGTACAGCTCTAGGCAAGTGTTCTTTTCAATGGGAACTTGCTCGAATGTCAAGTTCATCTTCTGTTAAGGTTATTGCAACATGCTTTATTTGGTGTGGCCCTACAGGAGCACTTCATGTGCTTTAGGCCATTTCTGTTGGCACAAAATGGGGAATGTTTCTTCACCCAGTTTCTCTCAGTATGTTTTATGGGTAATCAGCTTTGGCTTGGTTTGTTTTTTTTTCCTGGATTTTGATTGGTATACTCTTTAAGAATAGTAGATCAAAATTATCTAATCTCTGTCTATTGGAGAGAGTTTTCTCTAATCCATCAGAGGAATAGCGTTTCTGTCACTCATAGTGAAAGCAGTTAGGTATTTTCTGTCTCTGAAGCTAGAGCTGTCAGAGGGAAAAGGCATGTTTGAATAACTTAAGGTCATACTGGAATTATTACTAATTTGTACAGGGCTCTAATTATATGGGCACATACATGCAGGGGAAAATGAGTACTTGGTAATTTACAAGACAAAAGTAGATACTGTTTAACCACAGGTTGTTAGAACTAAATATTGGCTTTCTTTAATAGTATTGTCAGGGTTGAAAGATATTTTAAATATTTCTGTTTAGGTAAGCTTGCATCAAGAAACTTTTTGATAATAGTTATGAACTTGTTTTATGTAGCAACTTTCCCCTCATCTATGGCTTTAATATTTTCAGCTGTTTTTGTCATCAAGAGCTCGAGGGTACAGTTACGTCTGCCAGACTGTGGACTATTCAGATAATGTTTATGAAGTTAGGGTGAGTATTTCTTTTTATGTATTTGTAAATGAGTGTATGAAATAGATAGCACTACATGGCGGTGTCTTGTCTGAAAACAGTTCCAAAGTTCTGCTGACAGACATGACTACATCCTGTTACATTCTCACAGACCACTTCAGGTTTAACTACACTGCTCATAGCAGTTTAATCAAAGTGCATCAGTGCATTTGCAGTAACTTTCATCTGACTGCTAAAAGTAAGGGTAGTCTTAAAGATACCATGCTTGGCTTCATCTGCGACTGTACAATCCAGGACAAACTGTGTATACATACTCTGGTTCCTACACCTTGCTGAAGTATGATACCAGCATAACCACAGTAAAGGTGTAGTGTTCTAGCTAGATCAAAGTAAGATTTGTCAGCATATACTGTGGCTGTACTTTACTCATACTTGTGAGGCAACTCTGTCTCCTTTACCTACGTTTTGCTGGCTTTTGGCAAATGCATTATCAGTACATTTCATTGCAGAAGATTTCAAACGTGTATTTTTTGGAAAGCATTCAAATTAAAATCAAAGTGCAGATGCTTGTTAACCAACACTATTATAGAAATTATCTCAGGTACTAAACCTTATCTTCCAGCAGAGCTGATGCTTGAGAATCTCTCAGCTGTTCTTGCAAGTTTCATCTACAGATTAGAATGTGTTCCTGAAAATGTAATGAAAGTGTGTTAGAGTCTAAACACATTTAATATTTATAATACACTTAGAAACATGCCTGTCTACAAGGTGACTGTTGGTAGCATAACTTAGAAGCTAAGACATGTGGTAGGGGTGGTAGAGAGCAGGATAGGTTTGAGTCTTACACCTTATGGATAGGGGGGATATTACAGAACAACTCTGTGTGTAGATTCTTTCTTTAATTGGCTTCATGGTAGTCACCCATCTTTCACCTTTGCCAATACTCTGCACTCACTGTTTCAGTCACTAGAATACTTCTGTTAATAATGTTGTTTAAAAAAAATCTAGTGAAGAACAACAAATGCTTCACAGTTGTTTTTTAGTAGATAAGCAAAACAGAATGCCCATGAACTCAGCTGGATGACACTGAGGACTGGTATGGCATATATTGAAGAACTTTTTTATACTAGCTAAGTACAAGAGGTAATGAATTTTAGTATGCAAAAATTCTTTTTCATAGCCTCACTTTTAGGTGCACTTGTTTGTGGGAGGCTGTGCAGGGGTCAGACCTGCTGAAAAGAATTATCTTCTGTTTTGGTCATTATGACAAAGCTTTATTATACAATGAAACAAAGGCAAAATGACCTGTGCAATCTATTTATTGCTTATGATATGTCCAGAAAGATTGCTCTACCAGTATTTACTCTTTGGATTTCCTGCCTTTCTATGGGTTTTTTGCAAACTTATGGATTTGCATAAACGTTTAGAAATAGTTTTTTGATTTGTAACATGTTCATTTTGCAACCAGGATAGTTGAGGGAGCAGGGAAAATTGTGTTCTCTCAAGTTGTTGCAGCAACTCTATAGCACGTTATCAATCAAGACCCTTATCTTGATCATTATCCAGTAGTTCTTAGTTCTTTTGAATGAATGCTCAAATTAGGCAAATATGTTTCAAGTATAAAAGCACACTTCCCACAAGTGTACTCTTTCTAACTAAAGAGTTCAGCATACATTTCTGGCCTGCTCTATGGTGTACCATGCTCCACCTCATTGTTTTGCTAGTTTTAGGGGGATATTCTTCCATGAAATTGCCTTTGTCAACTTCATTGAGTTTCTGGATTTTACTGACAATTCTGTAGGTGGTTTACACACAGAATGAACAAGTTGGACCTCCTACTTACTGTTTTGGACCTACCTACACCTGTTAATCTCATCCAGGTGTCCTTGGCTGTTGCTCTACAAGAGGCAGTGAACAGCTAGAGCAAGCCCGGATGGAAGTTAGATTCCACAGTTGCAGATATAAGGCCCTTTCTAAAGGACTTAGCCACTTTACTGATTGTCAGCAGGAAGTTGAGGAATGTGTTTTAGAATTTGTTTGGTTGGTTTTGTTTGTTTTTAAAAAGGTTCATAGTAGAGAATTAAGAAGAAAGGGAAGGAATCTCCAGTGAGGGATTTTAAAGGAGCTGCATCTGTATCTTGGAAGAACTTTTTTTGTAGGTTAGGAGTCAAAACAATAAATGCCAAGGGCTGAGGTGTTAAATCAATACATTCTTCTGCTCCTTTGGAAGCTCAAGTATTTGGAGCGAACAGTTTCCTAATACTAATTTAAGGCACATTAGCGTCTGTGAGTATTCACTTTTCCCTTCTGCTTACATTTGTCTGTCCTTGTTTCCTACGTTAAGGTTCATCTATTTTTTTTAGCATTTCTGGAGAGATGAGAATTAAGATTCTGGGGCTGTGTGAATTACTTAGCTCCTAGTTTTGAGTGTGCTGATTGTAATCATAAAGCCGAGCTATTAGGATCAGTGGGTAGATGCAAATTGTCAGGGTCTAGTAAACCATCTCGTTAGCACAGCTAATTCCATCCAATACTGGATATCTCACTCCATGGTGGTCTGCTTGCTTGGCTGACATACAACATTGTTGTCTTCTGTACTGTAATTGTAATCTGCATTCTTTGTCTAGAGCTTTTAAAGCAAATTGTTACTGTATTTATTTCATAATTTTGTGAAAAGGGAACTTAACAAAATAAACATCATGGTCCTGTAAACAAAGTCTGAAGTGGGGACAAGCATTCTTTTTAAAAGCCACTTTAACTTTTCATGTTACTGTTACCTGCTAAGAAGCACCTGTCCCTTCAAACCCCTTAATGGATAACTGCCTCCAACCTGAAATGAGGAAGGAGTGTTCAGGAATGGAGTCCCATGTTAAAACAGCCCTCTGTTCAAAAGCGTGCAGCAGGCAGAGGTTATGGGATTGGACCTCTTGTTGACCCCCTTAATCCTAGGCTGTAATGTAATCTTTCTGTGCCATCTGGTGTTTTAAAAGACTTAAATTGGTACATATGACAATTGCCAGAAAAGGTATGGTTGTGACAAATATTATTAATTTCAGGAAAATGCCTTTTTAATGTGCATTTTCTTTTAAGCTAAATCTTTCTTTCATGCTGTGTCCAAAGAAAGGCAGGCTGCAGGTTAGGTCCTAGCTTCTGATGCCTTGCAGAAGTTTAATAGTAGCCATCCGGTCCTAACATAGCTTATGTATCAGTGCATTGTTCTGTTCTATTTCTGCCCTCTCTCACTGATTGCATGTGTGGCCTTGGGCAAATGACTTAACATCTGTTTCATTTTTTTCCTGCATCTGTAAACTAATGATCAAAGCATCTGCATAAGTCATTGGGAGTGCTGAAGTAATCATCAATACGTGAAACCTGTGAGTTTTGAGAATAAAGAGTAGTAAAATTTTCTAAGAAGAGAGCACAAGAACTGTCAGGCAGAAAAAATAGTAATAAATCTCCAGGAACACAAAATTAGCAAGTATAATCTTGCACAAAAATGGAGGATCCTTTTGTTCTTAAGTGATAAGAAGCATTTTGATCAAAAGTTCAGCTGACCTTCTTTTTATCCACGGGCTGTAATTGCTTTCTGTGCAAGGCAAGTGGTATTCAAAGCAAGAGGAATGAGGTGTGTTAAATGTCTTATCCAAGGAGCATATAGTGAACCTGTGGCATTTGTGACATAAAGCATAAGGGTATTCTGTTGGGTTTTTCTCCACTGAATGTTGTGCTGTTGCCATACAGTAAATCAGTTATTTGGCTTACTGTTATTTAACAAAATAAGCTCTACTGCTTATTTAACGTGCTTATGCATGTCAGCTTTTTTTTTAATGGAAGTTTGCTTGTAACTGACCTATTGATGCTTTAAAAGTTTCTCAGAGGGAAGGAGCTCCTCAGAACTTCAGTAGTGTGCTGGCTTCTTGTTTTATGGATACAATCCAGTGCTTATTATTAACTCAGGAGATGAAAAGATGCTTACCTTTAATTTATTTAAGAGATGCAGCTTTAGCAAAGATCTGTAAAAGATGTTGGACTGTTATGCTAATCCACGGGTGTGGGACAATGCCTTGATGTGGGTGTTATTAAACACCTGACTACCTGTCCCAGAGGCAGAACTGTAATGGAGATTGAGCAATGTATATATGTATTGATGGTTCTTGCAGCTTCCCTGTGTATCTGGGAACCCCAAAATCTGTGGGAGTCACTTTTGTCATTAAGCCTCTCCAACTTTGACAGATACTAGTATCTTTTTATACAAAACTGACAACATCTGCTTCCTCTTCCTGAAAACTTAAGTAGGCAAAATGATGTCCAGTGAGTGAGAAGGGTGTGCATTAGTGGGTACATAGAACTCTGCAGTTTGGCAACAGTGCGTTGTGCAGTCTCTTTGGGAAACTGCAGAGTCTGCAATGCAGATCTGCAGCACTCTTCTGCTGCTGTGCTGTGCTTCTGCTTCTGCAGTATTCTCTCCTAAATCATTCACCAGTCCAATTTTGGCTGTGACAAGATTGCCCTGAGAGAAGTGTTCCTTCCCCACCAGTTTAGAGAGGTGGGCGAAAACGCCATGCAGGGCTGTGGCACTGCTTTTTTATCCTGATTCCCCTTTCTCTCACTTGCCTAACAATATGTGTGTATTTGGGAAGGGAAGCTATTGCTGTCTTAGCTTTTTCTTTTCTGTCTCCCCTGGGGACTGAGGGGTGGTGGGGTTTTTTCACACCATGTTAAGGTAAGTAAGTCTGAGTTGCCATCAGATGAGTCCTGAAAGATGAGGTGAACTTCTTACAAATAACATGTGTTGTGACACTGCCTTCTCTCCTTGCTGGTGGTGCCACTTCCAAACTTTTTATTTTTTTTTGTTCTCTATGTGAGTCACCATCTGGGATATGTCCTGGTCCCACCCTTGTATAACAAGCTAGATGACTTATGATGCCAGAAACTAGATGTGTTGCTATGCTTTGGGATTTGGAAGAGAGTCCCCACCATCACCATACTCCCATATCATAGTATTAGCAAATTCCTATGCAGAGGTTCTGGGCTTCACCTGATACAAATCCTGGTTTCAGCAGGAAGCCATATTCATGTTGCATCTTGGGCAAGATCCATTGTAATGGGTGGATGAGAAAAAGAATTCGGGGTGTGTAGCACTGCCTTGTTGGGCAGCTGGGTTATACCTATGCAGTTTGCATTGCTCCCATGGTCTCATTTCTTTATTCCCTGAATGGCACAGGGCCACTGGAGCTGGTTTCCAGAGGCAGGGGTACTGAGCAGGTCAGAAGAAGCTGAGGGGAATATTGCCCTAAGGGATGTGAAATCTGCACTGCACCTCCTTTGTAAGAGTGATTTGGAATCTTCCCACTCAATGCCTGTGGTACTGAAAGAATTTTCTGTAAGGTTTCAACCTTTGCCTCTTCATGTTATCATAATGTTTCAGCCTCGTTGTTCTGGCCACATCAAAGTGTTGCCTCATTAGTATGGGAAGCCCTGTGGTAGTCTTCTGCAAAGCTTAGGATAGAGAATGAGGACATAAACTCCCTGTGTTTAACTGGTAAACCATTTGGAGATGGCAAAGCTTTTAATTATGCTAGCTATTTTTTACAGTTGTGATTTGTGAGCATTAGATTCAGAATAATGTTCCCATGTCCAGCATAGATGTAGTATTAATTTTGTTGTTGTTCTCATACTGTCAGATGTCTGATGACTCCACCTCAACATTTGCCAGAGTTTGGGGAAGGAAGATGGAGAGAACTTCATTCCATTCGTCTTGCAATCGTTAAAACTTCTGTATTGTCTTTTTTTCATTGCAGATAGCTGCTGCTTTATGGTGGTATTATGTCTCTAAAGGAATTGAATATTTGGATACAGTATTCTTCATCCTGAGGAAGAAATTTAACCAAATTAGTTTCCTTCATGTCTATCACCATTTCACCATGTTCACCTTGTGGTGGATTGGTATTAAGTGGGTTGCAGGTGGACAAGGTGAGCTCCCTTCCTTCTGTACCCTCTTGACAGGATAGAAGGGAAAATTATCACTTTTTGGTATCGATGTAAAATAGTTTTCATAGGTGTAATGTTACAATATTCAAAACTGTTTAAACAGCACCGAAGCAGTGCAGTAGCTTTAATACATGCAGGCTTCCTCTGTGGGAAACGTGGGGGAGGAAAAGATAACATGGCAATAATCTAATGAATTGCAAAATTCTTTTTTTGTTTGTGGGCATCAATTGCAAGCCTCAGGTTCTGTCTTCAAAATTATTCTTGTTCTGGGTGAAATAGAAAGATGAACGTGTCTTGCATAACTTCAGTTTTTGCACATACCAAGAACTGACTGCAAAACCTAATCACGGGCCACAGTCTGTGTGCAAATGTAATGAAGTGACATTATTTTGCCATTCTATCTGAGTTTGGGGTTTTCTTTATTTTTTTTTATAAAGAGGTATGTATAAAATTCTGAAACCTTCCCGTGGAGGTGAGCCAAGAAATCTGTCAATTGACTTTTAACATCTATTCATAATGACACAAGTATATAATTCATTATCATATTTATTGGCTACTGCCCCCATAAAATAAGCTTATTTGAGACTGGATGCTTACCTGTATGCTTACTTGGGAATTACATGGATATCTCAAAATACCCTCTCCTTTGTTGCCTTTTCAGACTTTTCATGTTTAATATCAGCTGTTTTCAGTACAGCGGTTGCGATTATTTCCAAATTTATTTCAGGTTTTGATGTCCTTGCACTGTCTCCTAGTTTTTTAGCCCCTGCAAAAGGAAAAGCAACAGTTGCTCTTTGGCATTTATGTAGTGCTACTGCATAAATGTGGATAGACCTATGTTTTTCTATTTTCTAGTTGATGGCACATTGCTTATATAAACAGATCTATTATAAACTAGACCCTATTATATCTAACTGGGTTTAGACCACATGGGCATTTGAGCTGTTGGATGTCAGCAGCTATTGTCTGTATTGCCCTAATCTTATACATTAGAGCCTTTTTGAGCCTCTCTGGCATTGTAAGAATACCTTAACAAGATACAAGTTATTTCTGCTAAATGGCTGTTAATCTTGACAGAGCAAAGGGATCTTAATGTAAATGAGAACTGTGGTCTTTTTCCAGCATGGATCATTCTGGAAAAAGTTATACATTTATATTTTTAAGAATGATGGGTATTTTAAGTCATAAATTGAGAAACTAAAGGTGAGAAGTTTAGAAAAACCCACTTGGCAGTGCCCCCAAACATCTTTATAACCACAAGTGAAGTTATGCTTTGTATGGGTTTTTTTGGCCTATTGAATCACACTTCCATGTGAGTTTCTTGGCTTCTTACTGAGATGTGAACCTTGTGCATTTAAATGGTTTGAAAGATACAGATTCAGAACCTGCTACTTTATAATTTACATTGTCAAATACAGGTTTTAATAATCCCTTAGCAGAACAATTGTAGTTACAATACAGTAACTGAAGTGTAATCTGTGGTTTACATCTGTTCAACAAAAATCTTATGAAAAGCTATCGCACAAGTAATTCCATGAAAGATGTGACATAACTGTGTGAACAGTTGTTTGTGTCAGCACAGGTTGGCCGTCAGGTCTGTACTATACTACTGAATATTTCAAAGATGGGGCCCTGGCATGTCCTGTGCTTTATAATATTTACTGCCACATAAATAATACTGCAAAAAACAGGACAAGAGGCAATGGGCATAAGCTTCAATATAGGAAGTTCCACCTAAACATGAGAGGAACTTCCTTACTGTGCGTGTGGCAGAGCACTAGTGCAAGCTGCCCACAGAGACTGTGGAGTTTCCATCTCTGGAGTTATTCAAAACCTGCCTGGATGCTGTCCTGTGCAGCCTGCTCTACATGGTCCTGCTCTGGCAGGGGGGTTGGACTAGATGATCTCCAGAGGTCCCTTTTAACCTGATCTCCAGAGGTCCCTTTTAACCCAAATCATTCTGTGATTCTGTGACTACTTTCTTTTTTTCAAAATTATATGACAATCTTCCCTTCTGTTCCTGGACAGCTTTTTTTGGAGCTCAGATGAATGCATTTATTCATGTCATTATGTACATGTATTATGGATTAGCTGCCTGTGGCCCTAAATTTCAGAAATACCTGTGGTGGAAACGATACTTGACCATATTGCAATTGGTAAGTAAAAATTGTTCCCTTTATCTCAGAAGGTGCTGCCTCTGAGTGGATTTGCATTTGCAGAACTTTGACACAAACACTGCTGCTTCCAAAAGTTCTTGGCTGTCTGATACTTACTGCTCAAGTTAGAATACTTTCCAGAAATGGAATGTTTGTGTCATTTCTCAAAAAATCCACAGCATAGATAAGAGTTGTGTGAGTAAAGGCTAATACTACCGTGCTGGGTGTTTCAATTGAGTTGCAAAAACCTGTTTGAAACGCAGAGAAAATCCAGATCTCTTAATGCCTTCTCATTTTCATGTTTCTGAAAAATGGTGCCAGGTACTGCAATAAATTTGATGTCTCTGATCACAAGTGTACATGTGCATTCATGATGTGACAGCCAAATACAGCTTCCCTGCAGCTTTCCAATTTAGCAACTTTGATAGCTTAAAGCGTTGGTGCGGTCAGACCTGCAGAATACATCCAGACCTTCCTGATTCTGTATTTTTGTGTCTTGCAGGTGCAGTTCCACGTGACTATTGGCCACACAGCCTTGTCTATTTATATTGATTGTCCTTTCCCTAAATGGATGCACTGGGGTGTGATTTTCTATGCTGTCACCTTCATTTTCCTGTTTGGTAACTTCTACTATCGGACATATAAGCTGCCCAAAGAACCTGTAAAGAATGGCAAAATAGCAAATGGTGCTGTGGCAAATGGAGTAAGCAAACCAGAAAATGCAGTGGTGGAAAATGGAAAAAAGCAGAAAAAGGGAAAAGCAAAAGGAGAGTAACTCGATCCAGGCCTTAACCGTTGTTGGCAGTGAGGAACCTCCAGTTTGGTTTGTAAAAGGAAGAAAAAACCACTATCTGTACCAATTAACCTTAGGTTACTGAAGAGCTAGAACACAGGTATTTTCATTATTTATGAAGATTGTTTTAAGAACAACACTAAAGTTGAATTTCTATTGTAATTATGTAATTATCATACATATGGTCTCTGTGTAAACTTGTAGACTGCTGGTGTTGGTGAATGTAAGGAAGAATTGCAGTTGATTCCATGTTTAGCAGTCCAAAAGTTAATACTACCATTGACACAGGCAGTTTTCTTGGCACCCACATTTCTTTGGGGGAGGGAGGGGAAGGAAGTAGCATTTGGATACTTGTGTTTTCTTTCCAGAAAATTATTAAATTTCAAATTATGACGTATTATCTGATCAGAATGCGCAACTTTTCTTGTCCTCCTTGGAGAGTATCTTCAGACACATTATGTGCTGTCAGAACAGTGTTTGACTTTTCAGACATTACTTGATTTAATTGAGTGTCTGTTACAGTTTTGTTTTGGTTTTTTTCCTCATGTGGAAATATACCTACCTCTTCATCTGCTGAAAAGAATATTGAGCATTAAATAGCTGGTTTCTGAAATATGGAGTCTTATAATATAAATATCCGTTAACACTAATTTGGGAGAAAATGGGATTTCCTGTGGGAGTAAAAGGGACTTTTGGCAGAATATTTTTGTCAGGTCATCAGTAACCTTTTTCAATGTAAACTTAAATTTTGGAGTGGTACTTTTAGTATAGCTAAGTGAAGAAAACATTTTAGGAATGTATAAATATGAAACAATTCATTGTGTGAATCAAGCAGTAAAAGTCAGCGTGCGGCTGCTTGTCCTGCATTAAACCTGTGGTGCTGACTGATACTAAAAACAGTAAGATAATGTTATGGTGGAGAGAAAGCAACAGTATGTAACTCCATTTAGAAAAGCTGTGTGTGTGTGGGTAGTCATGCTAACTACAAGGCGGTCAAGTTATTGGAAGAGAGAATTCAGTTAAAAAGTACTAAATACAGCAAATCTAAAATGTGGAAGATGCTGCTACTGCATGACACCTGTCAAAACTCTTGCAGACAAAGTGTTGCTGGTAGTCAGGCCACCATCTTAATGCAAATGTCAAAGATGGGTTTCTGAAACTATTCACAAAATGTTCTTGGCTCTTTTCAACCTAATTGACCAAGTGGTTCTGCTAATAATTTTTTAGTCAAAACTGCTAAAATAAGTAGAAGCCTTCTAGATGGGGCTCTTCATCTTATATAATACATTAATGGACTTCTTACTGCTCTTTTTGTGAAGAAAATATGGAATCATTCTCATTCCAAGTAATGTGATTACCAAGAGAGATACCTTGAGTTGCTCAGCATGCAATGACAGGGGTGGAATTAGAAACAATATCCTGAACTCCCATGTTCCTTATTCATCACTGCAGGAGCTGTGTTGTTGCTGTCTTAAATGCGTTCCTCCCCGCTCTGGTCAAAAGCATATTCATAGTTAGTGACAAACTTGCATCCAGCAGGTGAGGCCGTTGTTGCAGGGAAAAGGTACGTGGAGCTGTAGGTCTGAAGCGTGCGGCACCTTGAATGGTTTTTGCATCTCGATTATCCATTTGTCTGTTTATGATGTGCAAACAGGCCACTTCTGTGTCTCAGGTTTGTCTCTTCCCCCTCTGCTAAAAGCTGTCTAAAAGTAAAAGCAGGTCCTAGGGGAAAAAGAAGGCAGTGTTGGATATAGTCTGTTGTATTCAGAAATGCTGGAATTGATTCAAGGTGGAAGGTAATTCATCCATAATCTCCACCACAGATTTTATGGCAGATTATAGGATTGTGAAAGAATGTTTCTGCTGAACTGCAATGCATGTGACCATTAAGGTTCCTATCTGCTGTCTCTGGTCGTTCTCCCAGCCTTTGTACCAATGCTTTTTGCATTTCTCTGTTTATTTACGTAGTGTGGCATGGGGACACGTGCCAAGAGGGGCAGTGGTCTACCCTTCCTTCTTAGACAAATGCCACTACCCTTAACCAAGCCACAGTGTTGGTTAACTGGGTAACTTTGGAATGACTAAAGGATCAAATAACTACAAAGCAAGCTAGCATATTTACAGCACACTCGCTGCTCCAAGGTAGCGGCTGCTGCAAATACACTCTCTCTACTGTAAATCCAAGGTAGCTCACCCCACTTTGATTAAAGAGTAGCTTCTTTCTATTTGCTGTGGGTTGTGGGGAGCTAACTTGTAAATCTGTATCATTCCTTGTATCATGTTAAATTGGTTGTTTGCTCTGTCTGTCTTTGGGTAAGCCAGATGAGATAAACTGACACTCTTAATGTGATCTAGCTCTGAGAGAGCATACTGACAAGTATTCTGGTACAGGTTGAGTTATGTCTTTGCTACACTTTGTAAAGTAAGAATTCTGTCTTGCATGTTGGCAGATATTTAAATAACTGAAAGTCAAATCTTCTCTCCCCTCATCATGCATGGAAGCTGCTTAAAGTTGGTAACAACTTGAACTTTATTGGCAGAACTTGGATAGAATCCTTCCCTCAAACTCTGGGGCGCTTGGTAGCTTTGAAGGAAAAAATGAAACAACACTGTGTGAGGATGCATGCACACAGACACATCGTGTTGTCAGGCCCTGTGTGAGGAACCAGTCTGAGAGACTGGTGATTCATGGGGGAAAAGAATAATTGGTTATTAAATTGCTGGAACACTGCTGGTTTGAGTCCATCTCCTGCAATATGGCTTTCCTAGGTCATCATGATATATTTTGATTATTCATGTGACTTGAGTCCCATTATAATCTTTACTATAATGGCCTTATGAAATGTGCATTTTCATAGGTGTGGTCTTGAGTGCAATACTTATGTTTCTGACTGTGCAGCCAGGCTCACAGGATACAGGGCTGAGTTTGTACAGCTTTTTGTTTTTCAAAATTTGAGGAAATAATGCACATGTGAGAGAATGCCAGATTCATTAAAGTCATCATTTGAGTCCATGAAGGTAATAGATTATGTGTATAAATGTGTTTGCTATACACAGAACTGAACTTTAAATTATAAAATCTGGATGGAATTACTTTTAATTTTTTATTCTAAATGCTTCCAACTTATCGAAAAGTGAAATTCAAAACTTTTTTTTTTTGCCAACGAAAGATACTTTTTTTGCTCACGGTTCTGAAGCTCTTGGACCAGGGTCTCCTAATCATTTGATGCCATATAAGTTAGCCTCATCTCTAGCAGTGACAGTTGTTGGATTCCTTTAGCACTTTGTCAGTGTAAAATAAATGCAAACTATCTATGTGTGAGTATGTGTATATGTATGTGTACACATACATGGCATCTGTGTGTGTAATATATATATGGGCTCTTAGCAGGTTCTTTCAGTATGTGAATTAAGTGATACTTCTTTAACGCGAAGTTGGCAGGACCTGATAGAACAGTTCCTACAGCTCGAGCAGTAAAATGAAGCGGTTTTCATTTGTCCATAGATCCAGTATCAGTCTTGCAGACATAAATAGTATTTGTCAGGCATTTTAGACATAGGGTGGCAGACAAGCCAGAGCCATTTCTCCCAGTGGAATAAATATTTTGAGGCGTCGGTTGTAGATTTTGAGGGGAGGCACCTCATCTCAGGGGAGCTGAGGAATTTTGCTGGTTTATAGTAGGGATCATTTTAGGAATCAGTATGAGTAACTTGCTCAAGGTAAGTCTTTGAAGTCATTGGAATAAAATTCTCTGTTTAGCAAAACACTTTTTAAATAAATAAACATTCCTCTTTTGGTTCAGAAGCATGGTTTGTCTGATTATATGGCCATTAATTGCTTCCAGCTCCAGATGGGACAAAAAGATGAAGGCAAAATAAAAGTACTGCACCTTTTTTTTCAGGTTAATCTTAGGGCACGTTTCTTCAGAGTAAGCACTTGACCTCCATGTGCTGGGGGGGCAGGTAAGAAAGGAGTAAATAGCTATTGTGCTGAAAGGTCTCACTCCTAAAATAGCTTGTAAGCACACTTGCTAGCTCTTAAAAACTTGAATAAAATTGTTCATGGTGCATAAAGTTAAACTTTGCATGAAGTTAGTTTTGTGTGAGTGTCACAATATTTAAACAGGGATTTAAAATTAGACCTGTTTCAGATAAAGCTAAAGAGAACGGGGAGCTTACCAAGTATCTGAAGAGTGTACTTACCTTGGTTAGAAGCACAGACTAAGGCAATTTTGCACGTAAAGGCAAGTCAGCCTTATGACATCTCCTTGCGTTGCGGTCTGATGAGTCTGCCTCTTTGCTAACGTTAAGCAGTCAGAGCTCCGTGGAAATTGGTGGGGTGGTTCCCGTTTACCTCAGCAGAGTATGTTTAATCCTAAGGAACAAGAGAAAATACTTGCTTTCTGCCAACATCCCAGGAGGATGAGGGAAATGTATGGTTCAGGATGCTGCTTTTGCGTAAGGTGTTCATGCTTTTGTAAACAATAAAAATAAAGATTACTTTTTTCATGCTGTTTGAGTTTGGTTTTATACATTTTGTAGAATGTCCTTCTGTGCCCTACCTTGTTTTGATATGCTTGCTAATTTTGCAGTGTTGCACAGGTTTTGTTGATGTAATCTCTTCTACAGCCCAGAAGTTTGAGAGAAACACTTTTTGTGACACATCCTGCCATTTTAAGGTTATGGGGACTTCCTCACTTCAGACATATTGCCCAAAAATGTTAGCCTAGTGGCTTTGAAGTCACCCTTGGGGAATTGAATGAAAATAGGATGTCCACTTAAATGAAAAACCAAGTCTCCTGGAATTTATTCTGGCTGTACAGCACATGTATCAGCATCAGATTTGGTCCAAATGGCATCATAAGACTGGGATGAACTGAGAGTGTCAGAATGAGTTGGCCTTTACTTCTCTCCTATTGTGTCTCGTGCCTTGGATATGCAGGAGAGGGGAGGGGTCAGCAGTGTAAAAATGGATGTAATGCTTGACCCTAATGGTTCCAGTTAAGAAATCTCAACTGATCTTCTGGTTTGAGAAGGTGGTGGTGAGAGACTCTTCACACTGTACTCATGGCTCCAGATTATTTGGTCTTGGAAGTATTGACAGCTAGGAACTACTAACAACTAGTCACGTGGTTTAGTGGTTTAGCCTTGGCTGGACACTGCGTTGTGCTGACGTGACGTCTGTCATCCTGGACCATCTGGAGCACCTGTGGCAGTGGGGTAGTTCACAGTTACGTGTTGCTGCGTTCGGTAGGTTCCTTCATAGCTAGTCCAGCTGGTAGGACCTCTGTCATCATCTTTATAATATCGAGCTGCACCCATGTTGCTGTCCTAGCACCTAGGTGCAAATAGTTACTCCAGATGTCAGGCAGTAGAGAATCAAGTCTGCCATCGCAGCAAAAGACAGTGAGGTCAATTATCTCTTGTGTAATTCGCAGGTGTTGCTCCCATCCATTGCTTCCACCCTCCCTGGAATCGGAAAGTACACCAAGTGTTCAGAGCAGGATTTGTCCCTTAGGTGATTAAGACATGCTGCTGGTAGGCACTCTGTCCAGGCATCTTTTCTGTAAAACTTACTCCCCACCGGTAGGAAAAAAGCACACATGATCAAGTTAGAGTCCTCAGATGATCGGACAGACCAGAGTGGGACCTCTGTGTTTCATGTTTGGCTGGTTTTATTGTACAGTGGGAGTTGGAGGAAGGGGTTCATTACCTGTTTGCTCTGCTCATAGCGCTAGGGTTGCTGTGCAGGAGTGGGGGAAGGCAGGCTCTACTCTTAGATGCAAATGAAGCATGCTCTCAGAGGCAGTGCTGATGGCAGAACTTTGGATGGGCTGGTTAGTGCCTTTCAGTGTCTTCTGGGTAGCCTAATGAACGCACACACACTTTCCTATTGATTGCCTGACGCGTCAGTGACATTGCGTTGGACTTAATTACAAAGATACTTATTGATGGGCAAGATTATGGCTCTCTTGATCATCGTGGTGCCATTTGTCCAGGGCCTGATGAATGTGTGCTGGTCTGATAGCATTAAAGCAGTGTTGGCAGGTCGTGCCAGAGCACTGTACAGTCAGTATGTTTTGGGGTTGGTTTTTTTGTTGTTGTTGTTGGGGAAAAAAAGCTATTTGCATTTTCATTCAATGTGCAGGAACCAATACAAGCTTGTTTGCCATCACCACTCTCTCTCTCAAATCAGTATCAGGTAGGTTTTACCCTGCTAAATGGGAAGAAATCTTGAAATGATTTGAAGTTAAACGTTGTCTGTCCCTTTGGATTGATAACTGTTAATTCTTGTAGTCATTTCATCTTAATTTGTTTTGGGAGAAAGCGGCTTCAGTGCTGTGGGACCCTTTGGAGTGTGTTTATTGAGGGAAAACTAGAAAAATCCAAGAAATAGCTTGGGCCAAAAGCCTGACAACATGGAGTAGTTGCTCCTCTAGCTTTTGCTCTTGCCTCTAGGTCCTGCAGGTGTTAAATGACTACTCTCTAACTGCTACTGCTGTGCATTTATTATTTATAGATGCTGTAACAGTATGCAAGTAGTGCACAAGTACATCCTGAAGTACGTAAAAACTGCTTTGCCTTAAACTGCAATGAGAGAGCTATTTATCTAACCAAAACCACTTGCAGTGGAAGACAAACATAGCCCTGCATTGGCAGGACTCACAAAAATTAACACTTTCTCAGTATTTTCTGATCATTAATCTTCCTTGGAGCTCCTGAGGAGCTTCCTGCAATAACACAAAGCTCTGTGAAGCTGAAAATTCCTATGTAACTGCTAAACCCTATTTTGCAGAGTTTCTATTATTGTTTTGTTTCTTTTTTGTAAATGTGTCTTTAGGTTAGGTGCTTGCTTACTGAATCCTTCCAGAGTGGGATGTACTTTATGGAAAGACTGTATAACAGTGAATATAATGTTAAAATGGACTCTTGGGCATTGTACAGTCAGGGCTTTCAAGTCCATGGCATCGCTTGGTACACTGGCTTTGCCTCAAATGGTGCTCTTGAGGTCAGGGAATAGCAGTCTGGGTCCATGCAGCCCACCATGAATTTTCTTTATGGGACAGTACATACATATTTGGCAGAAGGGACAGGAGAAGTCCTTGGGTCAAAGAGGAATTTTTGGGGGGGGTGTGTGGGAAGGAGAATTAATGTCTGAACACTTTATCTTGACAGCTTGAGGTAAAGAGTTGGAGGAAAATGTGGCTCTGGATTCAGAACTGACAAGAGTTTGGAGGTTGCAGAGAGGTGGGACATGGTCTTTTCAACCAGGTGATAGGACAAGGGGAAATGGCACAAAGCTGCACCAGGGCAGGTTCAGATTAGATGTTAGGAAAAAGTTCTTCACTTGAAGGGTTGTCAGGGCCTGGAACAGGCTGCCCAGGGAGGGGGTTGAGTCACCATCCCTGGATGTGTTTAAAAAAAGGGTAGATCGGGTACTTAGAGGTACAGTTTAGCATAGGACAGGAACGGTTGTACTCAATGATCTTAAAGGTCTTTTCCAATCTTGTGATTCTGTTAAGAGCCTAGCATGCTTTTCAGTTCTTTGCTACTTGACATGAGCCAAATGTGCCGGCAATACTCCAGTTAAATAGGGAAAAAACCCCAAACCACCCAAAATAACCACCCCCCAAGACACGTTTTCAGACTTGTTCATAAAGTTAGGCTTTATGCAGCACCTAGGTTTTTTACAGCAAACTTCCCCTCCTCTGCTTAACCACTGTGCATGTCTCTGCCTTGCTGGGGTGGCTCCTCAGGTGGAGGCTGCTACGCGAGCTCAGGAAATGATTTACTGTGGCACTTCGTCACTGGGGCATGTGAAGTGGCTTCTCTTACGGCCTGAAGTGCCGAGCAGCAGCCACACGGGCTGAGCAGGCTGAGCAGTAACAGTATGTCATACAGAATGCTCTCAGAGCATCACTACAAAACTGGGTGTGCCCGATACAATGAGCTGGAAACAGGAACAGCTTTGATTAAGTTTTGTCTTCCCGCTTAACACCTACGGGGCTACAAGGGGACAAGCTCCAGGTTTGTATTCCATGATGTGGAGGGTATTGTACACTCGTAACCAGAGCTTATGGCTGCGGGAGAGGGAGAGTTTACTGCACTATAAAATCGCTTTGTTAGAGATTTTATACTGAGCTGCCCTCTGCTGTGATCAGAGTTTAATAAAAAATGGATTTTTATATAAATCCGACTTTTGTTTTTTATTTTAAAGTCGGGTAACTAGTACAAATATTTTATATAAATCCAACTTTTGTTTTTTATTTCAAAGTCGGGTAACTAGAACAAATATTTTATATAAATCCAACTTTTGTTTTTTATTTCAAAGTCAGGTAACTAGGACAAATATTTTTCTCGCACGGGTACAAATTCTCATCCAGACTTCCTGAGGTTCTCTAGGGAAGTTTCACTTACTTCAGTGAGAACCTTCACTAGCTAAGGACACTCTGTGAGGTTAGAAAAATAAGTATCAAAAATTTTCATTGCTTTTCCTATTTACTTTTTTCTTTTTAAAGACTTTAGAGTGACAGTATAGTTACTTTAGTAACACAGGAGAAGTGGCGAAGTATTTTGAACTTGCTCAGTGTTGGCTGTAGCAGATTCCTTACTGAGAAAGAAAACTTGCCTTGTGCTGGGGAGATTTTAATTTTTTTTTCTTTGTTTTCTGATTCTATTTAATATGTTTTAGATAAGGGCTCAGATAAGAGACGGTATGTGGAACACTTCTGGCTCAAATTCTCTTGAACCATCCCTGGATGTGTTTAAAAGATGGGTAGACAAGGTGCTTAGGGATGTGGTTTAGTAGAGGACAGGTATGGTTGGACTCAATCTCAAAGGTCTCTTCCAACCTAGTGATTCTGTGAATGCCTCCATTGCACAGACTACACCAGTAGTACTGTGATGATAAGTAGTAAGTATGAGTTGACCATCTCTCAGGTCTGTGAATTCCTTGGATCTGGAAGGTCCTTGAAAGCCTGTTGAAAGCTACCGAGGTGCTGATGAACTGAACCATTGGGATTACCTACTCTTGCAGGTGTGTTAAATTGAAGGAATTTGTTACTTGTCTGTAGCATGTTTTGTTTGGATTTTTAACAACCAACTGTAGGTATTTTAGTCTGACACAATATTCTTGGTAGCTTCTTCACATTGTATCTTGGTGCATGGTTCTCACAGGGGGTAGGAAGGTAAGCTGGGTTACAGATGTGTGCAGAACATTAGTAGTTGCTCACCTTTAAATTGCAAGGATGATGAAAATAACACATTGTTTTAGCCAGCAGAGTGATTTTGGGGCTCTGTTCTGCAATTTTGGCAGCATGACATCTTGAGGCAATGTGGGGTTTTGTGGGGGTTTTTGGGGTTTGCTTTTTCTTTGGGGGTTGGACTCTATGATCTCTTGAGGTCCCTTCCAACCCCTACAATTCTGTGATTCTTAGAGCAGGTACAGAACACTGTCCCATATCTCCTTCACTAAGCACAACTCCCTTTGTAAGCCTAGTGCAAGATCAGCTGTCATCATTGTTATGGCCTGGTGAGCAGCATATTCTGGATCTGAATTATAAATTCAAAAAATAATAATCCATAATTTGCCAGAAAGTAGATGTACTCAACAGGTTTTCTTCCAGCACTGTGGCTAGGCCAGGATATAGAGCGTATGTGCCATTGTTAGCCGCAAAACCTGTCTAGGAAACAGGAATTAGGGGGGGAGGAAACACAGTGCTTTTGTGTCCCAAACACTGATATAAATTAAAATTAAGTTTAAAAATCACTACATTTAACACAACTCTTTTTTTCAGCATTGAGGAATAAGGTAAAGGAAAAAAGAATCCCCGATTTGTGCTCACTGAGGTTATTGCTCACTGTTCTTTTTGTGCCCTCTGCTATTTGAGTAGTGGAAGCAACCAAATTAAGAAATGCCCTTGTTATTGCATATTAGTGCTATTTGTTTTAAGAAAATCAGTACCTGGTGTTAAATCCCCAGCTGGAACCTGTTTCTCTCTGTTGCTTCGATAAAATAACCTCTAAGGTGTGAAAAAATGCTGTAGAAAAGAGATTAATGATACACTCAGAGGTGGGGGGGTGGGTGTTCTAGTTGGTTTTGGGTTGGTTTTTTCCCAGCCATTGTAGTGCAATCTGAATGTCTGAGCCAGACATTCAATTCCTGAAGCTGGAAGTTCTGGAGCAGAAGCAGCATTTCATGTTAGCGAGGAGAAATTTGTACAACCCCAGCAGGATGGCCCTGGTGTTCCTTGGAAAGTGCAAGAATTAGAAACCATGGGAATCACAAAATCATAGGGGTTGGAAGGGACTTCAAGAGATCATCAGGTCCAACCCCCCTGCCAGAGCAGGCTCCCTAGCTCATATTGCACAGGTTAGGCGTCCAGATGGCTCTTGAATATTTGGTCCTAACACCCTTTTAAAATTACAGCAGTCTCATCGCTGGGCATTCCTGTTCCTTGGGCCCAGCTTACCTTTGGGGGTTTACTGGATTGACTGAACAGCAATTTTAAAAAAATTAAAAATAAAATAAAAAAAAAAGCAGCTGCTGGCTTTCTTCTGTGTGTGATTTAGTGGGGAAGGGGAAGATTCCTGTATCTGGAAACTCCACCCACTTATGTAATTTTTTTCCAGGTGGCACTTGGATTTTCAAGCTTCACAGTCCCTGCCAGCTGCTAGCAGGTTGCACTGTACAGGGATGGATGCAGGCCCATGGTGAAGGCATGGTCTGGTGGCTCAGCCCCAACCAGTGGCTGAGCACCATATGCTGCTCACTCACTCCCAGAGGAGAAACAGACAGAGCTCCCAGTGGGTTGGAATAAGGACAGTTTACTGACAAAAGCATCATGAACATAGAACAGTAACAGCTAATTACACTCACACCCGGTGGTAACACAGAGTACCTTACCAACCCTACGATTACAGAGTGCTGTACACACAAGGACCTGACACACCAGTCGCACTCAGACTGCCCTGGAGGCAGCCAGGGGCACCCTCCCAAACGGGGGAGTGATGTCAGGTGTTATGGAAACAGCCTGGGCTAACTCAGCTCACCTGGGCTGGCTGCTTGGGGAGTTTGACTCTTGCCTGGCCAGAACCAGGACACACGGCTGGTCTGATGATGCATTTCACTACAGTGTTTCTATGGAAAACGGGGAGTCTTTCCTAACTGCTGATGTTTTCCAAGGAAGAGCTAAATAATGTTCTGGTCTCAATAGGTAGGGCATTTCTGCAGCTCCACCTCCTTGGCTTTAGAAGTTTAACTGATGGGTGATCTTTAAGTGGCTTTTCTGGTGTCCACCTATGACCGAAAGAAAAGCTGCTTATCCAGGAGCTTCTCAGCTGTGGTAAAAGACCACTCTTGGGTGTTTAGCTTTGGGGTATTTTTTTATTTTAACAGGTGTCATGGGCTCAGCTAGGACAACAGGGAAAGAAGAACAAAAGAGCAGACCTATAGTTTACCTGGGATGGCTACCATGCCGGTTTGTCTGTTTTTCAGTGGCTACTGGCAAGGATGAGAGAGGATTGAACAAGTTTTGAGCAGACACCCTCTGCAGCGTGGTGTCATGCCTCAACAATAGCGTTATCCCTCCTGGCTGTGCTACAAAGTAAGGCGATTAGTTATTCAGGAGTAAAAAGCAGGGTAGGTAGTTTGGGTTACTGCGAGCTCCTTGCTAATATTTTTTCCCCAATTAAAAACAAAACGAAAACCCATTCACAAAGCAGTTGGAATACTCAGTAAAAGAACCAGAAACCAGACTTGCAAGAACTTGGGTAGTGATGACTCCCTCCTTTGATCCTGTTCTTCCTGCAGCCGTGGCAGGCTAACACAAGGCTGCTGCTGCTGCTGCGTCTGCAAGCTCTGTACGGGACTCGGCCCGGCGAGGGACTGGAAATAGAGATCTGCTGGCTGCTGCTGCCTCCCCAGGCAGAAAACCAGCAGAGCTTCGGCTCTCCCGCCGCTGCGCCAGAGCAGCCAAAAATCCCCTGTGCCATGAACACCCTGCAATGCGCCATCTGTGACATCTTTGCAGCTTCTGGTCTGGGATAGGAGACCAAAACTTTTGCACAGCATTAAGTAGGAATTTTGCTGAATACTGAAAGCAAATGCCAGGTACCACTGTCTTCTTCATTAATAATAGAATCATCTTTTCAATATGGGATGTGATTAGCTTGCACTTACGAGCTTTTTCTAATTAACGGTTGAAAAGCAGCTGTATGGGAATACTAATAACTTTTTGAAACAAAGCTAGAATGGTTTTCTTTTAAAAGCTTCTACCACCTCTGCCCTTGTGTTTGACCATAAAATCAGGAAGTGTTTACTTTTGCTACCTGCATCCGTGCACACACCCTGACCCCCCACCCCTTAAAATGATGGTCTTTGTCAATCTTCCTGCTGCCAAGGTGTGAGTATCACCTCCTATGCTGAGTCCCTACGGGCTGTTTTCTCTGTTTCCTATGTTAAAATGAAACCACCCTCCTGTTGCTGTGTCTCTCTGCAGCTCTTGCCAAGTTAAGTTGTACAAATCCCCAAGAGCTTCCTGGTGTTAATAAGGTCTGGTTTGGCTGTTCCTATGCAAGCCCTAAAACCTTTGTCAGCCCCATATCTTTGTTAGCTTTGATGATCTCTGAGCCACAGAACTGCTTTGTCTTGTGCCTCCAGAGCTCATAAAGCTGGTGATCAGCTGTTTTTACCATGGGTTTTACACCTGTAATTTTATCATCCCCCTAATGAAGACTAACTATGGCACTGTACCACAGCTGGCAACAACAACAAAAGAAAATCATAGAATCATAGAATGGCATGGGTTGGAAGGAACCCTGAGGATCACTGAGTTCCAACCCCCTGCCACAGGCAGAGCCACCAACCTCCAGGCCTGGATCTACACAAGGCTGCCCAGGGCCCCATCCAACCTGGCCTTGAACACTTCCAGGGACGGGGCATCCACCACCTCTCTGGGCAGCCTGTTCCAGCACCTCACCACTCCCTCTGTAAAGAACTTCCCCCTAATATCTAATCTAAACCTTCCTTCCTTTAGTTTTAATCCATTCCCCCTTGTCCTGTCATTGTCTATCCTTTTAAAAAGTTGAATCCCCTCCTGCTTATAAGCTCCCTTCAGGTACTGGAAGGCTGCAATGAGGCCCCCCTATAGCCTTCTCTTCTCCAAACTGAACAAGCCCAGCTCCCTTAGCCTCTCTTCATAGGGGAGGTGCTCCAGCCCTCTAATCATCTTCGTGGCCTCCTCTGAACCCTCTCCAACAGTTCTACATCTTTCTTGATCTGGACACAGTACTCCAGATGGGGCCTCATCTGGAGGCTATGACTAGAAATCAACCATTCAGAATGCCAGCAACAGCTCGGGGACAAGGCTGGGGGCTTGCCTGGGAAGGTTCACCCCCTCAGTGGGGACTGACCCGTTGCCCTCTCTCAGCCGGCTTGTGTCCCCATGGGGGTGGCAGTCACCTCTCGGCTCCACCCGTTCTGATTGTTCCCGGTTCCCAGCCTAACCCTCTCCACTCATGCCCATTGCTTATAGAAAGGGTTGACCAATCTGGGTCCCGCCACAGAAGCACTGGGTAAGGTGGGAAAATGTGCCAAAGCATCACCAGGCAAGGAGGAAACAGGAGCGGGTTTGGTCTCGGTGTCGCGCAGCGCTGGCTGTGCGAGGCAGGCCTGCCCCTCGCCTGCTGACAGCCCTGCGCTATCTCCCCCGACATCCTCCCCATCGGCCGGCTCATTGTGCTTGGATCTACCGGTGACTCAGCCTATTAAATGGGCGTCATATTTTATTACAAACCTGAGCTGATTAATTACATGCTGTGAGGCAAAAAATTGCAGGGCAGCTGTAGAGGGGGGTGATGATGCAAGGGAGGTGCAAGTAGAAAAGTTGTCACTTCTGGAAAGGGAGAGAAGACGGATTAAGGAGCTGAAAGTAACCAGGCGAGCCGCTTTGCCAAGTGGATCACTCACCAGAGGAGATGGGAAAGTGTTGCTGATCACAGTCCTTCACCTTCCATGCCAGCCTGGTACAGCTCCTCTTGCAGGGCTGGAGAGATGCAGAGTGACTTGATCCTCTTAAAAAGTAGTCCTTGCCATCAGTGTTATTAAAACAAAATTGTAATGCTTTTTAGGAAAGATTTTGAAGATTCTTTGAAAAAGTGAGTGGCTGGGCTGGCACAGGGGGATCCGGCACGAAAAAGAGGAGCGTGTGAAGGTGTGACACTGCTGCAGCCCCCCACCCCAACCACCAGCATCCCTCCACCTGGTTGATAAAGCATGAGGAAGAGGTGCCCAAGCTTTCTCTCTGGATCAGCATCGTAACTTCTGCAGCCTGGCTGCACGTCAGCGTTGCGCCTTTGTAATCAGAAGAGGGCAAGGCACCCGTTGCTGGGGAGAGCCAGGGAGCTCTGGTGGCTTGGTGTCCCAACTCTTGCCCGTGGGGAGGGAGGACACGTCTCCGTCCCTGCAGCGGGAGCAGTGGCAGGGAAAAGCAAGCGTGAGCCAGGTGAGTAAGGCAGGGGCGGAGGGCGACTTCCTGCTGCCGGGCCTGTGTCTCGGGGTGCGGGCTGGGAACGCCTCTCTTTCAACAGAAGGATCAGGGAACACCAGAAAAAAAACACCCCTCTTTAAAAATAATTTTAAAATTTTGGGTCCAAGACAATGAGTAAGTTGTGTGGTTTAAGGAGTCGGGAATGTCGGTAGACAAGTGTGTGAATCACTCCAGCAGCCCTTTCCACAGGGGAAAGTGGCAGGCACCAGATTGGAATTACCCAGGGTGGCAGCTCAGGCCCTTTAAAGTGCTGCTCAAGCCAGTTTTGTTTTCATTTTTGCTATATGTGTTTGTTGCTTGTGCTTGAAATCAGGTGGGAGCAAGCATGCTTGTTTTGTGAAACAGGCTGTCTCCTTGGTGTCCCTTGAGCTGACACATCCCTGTGTGGTGGTTTGGCCCTGTCTGGGGGCCAGGTGCCCCCCAAAGCCGCTCTATCGCTCCCCTCCTCAGCTGCACAGGGGAGAGAAGATACAGTGAAAGGCTCTTGGGTCGAGATAAGGACTGGGGAGATGATGCTGCGATTAACGTCATGGGCAAAACAGACTCAACTTGGGGAAATTAATTTGATTTATTGCAAATTAATACCCCAGGGTGGGGTAGTGAGAAATAAAACCAGATCTTAAAGCACCTCCCTCCCACCCCTCCCTTCTTCTCGGGCTCAACTTTACTCCCAGTTTCTCTCCCTCCCGTCCCCAAGAGGCACAGGGGGATGGGGAATGGGGGTTGTGGTCAGTTGATCACACACTGTCTCTGCTGCTCCTTCCTCCTCAACAGGAGGACTCCTCACACTCTGCCCCTGCTCCAGTGTGGGGTCCCTTCCACAGCAGACAGTCCTCCCCTAACTTCTCCAACATGAGTCCTTCCCATGGGCTGCAGGTCTTCATGAACTGCCTCAGTGTGGGTGTCTTCCATGGGGTGAAGACTTTCAGGACCAGACTGCTCCACTGTGGGTCCCACACAGTCACAAGTCACAAGTCCTGCCAGCAAACCTGCTCTGGCATGGGCCTCTCACTCCATAAGACCACAGGTCCTACTGGGTCACAACCTCCTTCAGATGTGCTCCAGTGTGGAGTCCTCCATGGGATGCATGTGCACTCTCTGCTCCACCATCATTCTCCATGGGCTGCAGGGGGACAGCCTGCTTCACCATGGTCTTCTCCACGAGCTACAGGGAATCTCTATTCTGGTGCCTGGAGCCCCTCCTGCCCTTCCTTCTTCACTGTCCTGGGTGTCTGTAGAGCTGTTCCTCTCACATATTCTCACTCCTCTCTCCAGCTGCAGTTTTTGCAGCAGCTTTTTCTGCTTAATTCCAGATGTGCTACCACTGTCACTCGTGGGCTCGGCCTTGGAGCCAGGTAGCATTGGCTCTATCAGACATGGGGGAAGCTTCTAGCAGCTTCTCACACAAGTCATCCCTGTAGCCCCCTGCTACTACCAAAACCTTGCTGTAGGAAACTCTCTGAAGCTGGTTGAGTAAGTGAAAGGGAGGAAAAAATATCATCTTATCCACCACTAAACTTTCAAAGCCAAACCCATGGACACACAAACTGTGGAGAGGCCACCCAAGCCTCTGATGCAGTAGATGCAGGTTTGCAGAGCTTGTCTGGAAAGCCAAGGCTCTGCGTGCCGTGGTGGCTGGTTCACTGGAAAACCACTTTTAGCATTTGTTGATGCTGTTTAACATCTTCCTGTGGTCCCTCACTGCCTGGTAGGTTTCCCAAAGCCCTGGCTAAAATGCAGCCTGAAATGATACAGATTTTTAATGTATTATTGGTAAACCAAGGTGACTCATTGCTTTCAAAATAGCAGGGTTACCACTGCCTCATTCACCAGAGAACATAGGTTCTTCCTAACAGAGGAGCCAACATGGAAAATGTACATCATCGGGGTGTTGGGTACATCCCTGGGCGGTAGCACCTCAGTCTGGCTTCAATGGAAAAGCTTCACAGCGATTAGGAAATCACTGGATTAGGGAATATAAAACTCAAAAATGGTTGCACACTTCCTGGAGATGTTGTACTTCAGGAAATAAAATTTTCAGTAGTGTAATTGAGTTACATCTTGTATCTCATCCTGTACCCCACCCAGTCCTCTTCTCATTACTTTCACCTATCTCACTATGTGATGTACCACATTTTTATGAAGAATTAGAGAGCAACTTAGCCTGAAAGGTCTCTCTGGGAACCTCCTGGTCCAAACAGCTGCTCAGGTCAGGGCCAATTTCCAATGTCTGAGAAGCTCCTCAGATAAACCCTGCCCATTACTGAAAACATGTCCTCACCGAACAATCACCCGTCAGAAACTTCAACCAACCCAGGGACAGGGGAAAAGTGGAGCAGCTGGAGGTGTCTCAGCTGGTAGTGGAGAGGGTAGACTATGGAGGATCTGAAAGAAGAGGTTAGAGGTTCAACTGGCTCATCTCAGCACTGGTGAGGCTGCACCTTGAGTACTGGGTTCAGTTTTGGGCCCCTCACTACAGGAAAGAGCTGTCCAGGGAAGTGGTAGAGTCACTGTCCCTGGAGGTACTTAAAGGATGGGTAGATGTGATGCTGAGGGACATTGCTTAATGGTGGTTTTGGCAGGTTAGGGTGATGTTTGGGCTTGATGATCTGAAAGGTCCCCTCCAACCCAGACAATTCTATGATTCTATCTTTTGCCTACGTCTATAGAGAGAGAGTCTAGTTTTATCTCTCTTAAATCCTGGCAAATGGACAGCCAGCTACTTGCTGAAAATAATGGTGATTCCCAGCAAAAAAAAGCAAAACTCCACTACTCAGGGTGGTTCAGAAACAGAATCTTCAACAGTGACCCAACATTTTGTGTAAGAATGGTGCATGGGTTGGGAAAAGGGGAGAGAAGAAAGGTATCATTTAAATGTTTGTCACTACCTGAATCTACTTCAGTTGGCAAGAAATTGAAATATTTTTTCCTCAGTCAAGTCTGTGGTGGTAACTGGCAAATTAGCTCCCTGTCCTTAGCTTGACACAAGACCTTTTTCATCCCGTTTTCTGAAGAGTCCGGGAGTGAGTGGCTGGGTGAGATCACATCTGTGTGCAAAGGTTAACCCACCACAGGAAGCAAAGAGCAAATGGATTTGCTAGTTTTAAAAAGAGGAAGATAATAAAGTTAGTAAATAAAGGGTAAGAAGGCAAATCTTGGGGATAGACCTTTGCTCCTTCCAGGACCTCCCTGCCATGTCCATGGATGCCATAGTTCAGGGGCCTGATGCCATCCCAAGCTATTCCAAAACCTGAAAATGATCGCTACTGGAGGATTGTTTTTTCCTCACAGGTACTTTTGCCCTTGTATACACCTCTTAGTTGAGAAATCCCAAGCAGTTTCTCTCTGAAGTATTGATTTTTAATCTCGTTTGCCCTTCACGTTTGATTTAACTAAGGAGAAGGAGCTCTAGTAAGAGTTTGCAACTGTTTGCATGTGCTGTACTTAGTGTAATCCATCCCTTGTGTATCTTAACTATAAACACAAGGCTTTCCAGAGAGCTGCTGCTGAGTCTCCGGAGACCCATCAAGAGCTGAGCTATTTAATTTTTTTTTCCCCAAAATATCCACTAGAGGGTACTCGATGCCCTTCCAGCGAAGGCAGGCTTGAGGATAACGACTGGCAGAGGGAAGCCAAAGGAAAACGTCACTGAGAGTGGCTTTAACAATAGCGGAGCACAATACAGGACCGGAAAGCACCGGAAGGATGATTTTTTAAGGGAAAGAAATATTGGACTAGCTTAAATCCAGCAGGAACGTGTCTGTACTACAGCTCCGGATGGATATGGGGCCATGGGAAATGGGGGTTTGGTGACCCTTTCCCGAAGAGCAAAGCGGGGAGCGTGAGCCCGCATCCAGCCCCGCTGCGGGATGGGAGCGTGGGGCTGGCAGGGAGCCCAATTCACATTCCCATGACAGCACACCTCTGGTTTTCTTTCTTTTAACCCTGCTTTTTCTTGCCCAGCCTGTAAGGACAGGATCTTTGGGGGTGACATCCACACTAGCCGGTTTGACAGGGCTGAAGATTTCCTGGAAAAAAGGGTGCTGTTTTTTTCATACTGCTGACCATGGAGAGAATTGATCTTAGATACTGAGGTATTAAAAAAAAACCCCAAACCATCTTCTATAATACCAGTGGGGTGTCTGTTCCACAGAGATTTATTTTTATTGTGCTAATCACTCTCAATCATTGTAAATGGGCAGCCGATGACTGTCCTTTGTAGGCAGGCTAGAAAATGAGATGACTTTTGCCATGCTGATAAGTCACAAACACTCACGGAGGCTTTATAAACCCAGGGAATGCCCTAGCCACAAATTTCTGTTCGTATTATTATTCCAGGCTTTTATTTCCCCATTAAATGCTGCAAAGGGCATGTAAAATGCTAGGCATGGTCACAGAAAGGCTGGCCCTGCAAGGATATGCCATTCATCTTTCGCTTTCTGCTTCCAAAAAAATCAATAATAAGGATCTTATTTCAGGGTTGAAAGAGAAGATTTTTTTTACTATCCAGCAGGACATCTGAGTTATTGACCTTGGACGCTAATCAGTATGTTTGAATGTTCTCACCAGGTTTAGAGCCCAGGATAAAAAAAAAATCTAATTAAATCAGCAGGGGGCACGATTTCTTCAAAATATCACAGGATTACCCAGCCCTGTGCAGGTTTTTCTTTCTGTTACACGGCACAGGGCTGCCCACCAATTCTGTTTTTAAAGATCTAATGTGGGTTTTTTTCCCCAGTTAACCAGTTTAGCCACTGAGCTGCCCCATGGGGCAACCTCAGGTGTTAGCAAGGTAGTTCAGGGCCCTGCAAAGGGACTCTCCACCCCAGCAGTGGGTCAGTCCTGCAGTGTTGCTTTAGCCATCCTAGAGTCCTTTTTAATTCTTTCCCTGGATGTCCCAATTTCCTGGGGGCAGCCCAAGCCCCAGCTTCCTTTGTCATTAACCTGCAGTACATGAAAGAAGTGCTGGGTCACAGAATCACAGAACGTTAGGAATTGGAAGGGACCTTGAAAGAACATCTAGTCCAACTCCCCTGCCAGAGCAGTATCACTTAGACTAAACCACACAGGAACGCATCCAGGAGGGTTTGAATGTCTCCAGAGGAGGAGACTCCACAACCTCTCTGGGCAGCCTGTCCCAGTGCTCTGTCACCCTCACACTGAAAAAGTTCCTCCTTATATTCACATGGAACTTCCTATGCTCCAGCTTGCACTCACTGCCCCTTGTCCTATCACTGGCCATCACTGAGAACAGCCTGGCTCCGTCCTCCTGACTCTCACCCTTTACATATTTATAAACTTTAATAAGGTCACCTCTCTGTCTCCTCCAAACTAAAGAGGCCCTCAGCCTCTCCTCAAAAGGAAAGTATTCTACTCCCTAAATCTGCCCATGGCCAACAGTCATGGGCAAGCCCAAAGGTCTGGGAGCCGGAGGGGAGGGGGGGCAGGAAGCTTCCCTGCACCCTTGAAATCCTTCTTAGCAATAAGCAAACAGGAGGACAACACTAAGACAAACACAGACTAGCATGCAACATGTAGGAGAGCAGGTGTCAATTTTGGAGGCAGCCAGAAGAAAACCTGGGAGATGTTACAGCAACACAGGGACTGCCACACCAGAGGGAACCCTAGGAAAGACAAGAGAAAGGTCCAACTAGCTCAGTGCCAGGGATCTGCCAGGAGGCAACACACCTGTAGGAAAGTGTATAAAAAGAGGGCACTTTTTGGGTATCTGTCCTCTTCTACCAGAAATCAGTCGTCAGCACTGGGATTTCCCAAGGCTGGATCCAATCAGTGGTGCCTTATCACCACGAGTGGCTTTAGTCACAGAAAGGCTGTAGGGGAGAGGCAAGCAAACATTTTGGGTAACTGTCCTCCCAGTTGAGTCTAACTATGGCTTTCTGTTTTGTGCCAGATCTTGAAAAGCTGAGGGCTTTCCTCCTGTTCTTCCCTCTGAAAGCTTGTCTCTAAAGGCTAGGCAACTCAAAGTATCCAGCTTTACAAACAACAAAAAAATGAATTCCTGAAAAAAAATGGACTCTTTTCAGTTCTAATTAGCAAAGCCCGATTAATAGCTATAAGTGGCTTTAGGTGTGTGTTTTGTTAACCTCACAGATTTGCTTGTGTAACAGCTTTACCTTTTTCCAGTACATGTGCTGTGTCTCTGTCAGCTCCTCCTTTGAGGAATATGCCCATGGGAAGACTACCTCAGAGGGATGGAGGTAACAGCAGCAAAAATAACCAGCCCTGATTATGGACCTGGATGAGGGAGCACTGTGAGGACTTTCTGCCAGAAAATGTGGTGTAGGTGTTAAGGAAAGCTTTTAAATGCTAAATTGCTGACAGTGAAGATCCTCCAGTATCTTCTCTGGGAAATTTTCTCTCCCCATATTAGCGTCTTCCCAATTATGTCCCCTTGCTGACGCTCTGCTTAAATGTGCCTGCAAAGTGGATTCAGAACTCAAGGACAAAGCAAAGGTATAGTTATAGTCAAGGGTAACTACAGCTGAATGGATTTTATCCACTTCTGGTTCTGGATAATGCAGTTTTCCCACTTCTCTAGCATGCCAGCTGGGGGAACTTGCCCTTTGTTTACCAGTTACACCACCAACTTGTTTCCATGGTTTTCACCTACAGAACAGGCAGGACAAAGGCAGCGAACAGGCAGAAGGTGGCCAAGTGGGATGGTGCTCTGAGGCAGGAAGTGGTCACATCACGGTGGCATGGACAGATGAAAAAAGAGAGGGAGATATCCTCCTTTATTTTTAGTGTACCATGTTAGATACCAGATCCAAAGGCTCATACCCTTTTCGTGATTAATTCTTATTCAAACTCCACCTCAGGTTCTTGGAAAGTCCAGCTTCAGCTGCAGTCTTGGATCATTAGAGAAGAGGATTTTTTTCACTGGCACCAATGATAGCATGTAGGTGTGGGGGCTCAGATTCACTGTGCTTAGTTTGCCTTGCTATAAAAGTTGTCAGATAAGACATCACTGTGTGACTAAATCAAAGTTCAGAATACATCATTACCCTACATATGTTGTTCATAATGGCTTATAAAGTTATTTTAATAATTACACATATCTTTTTGTTTCATCCCAATTCCCTGCCATCACATCAGCTGTAGTAGTT
Organism: Porphyrio hochstetteri; assembly: GCA_020800305.1. NCBI lineage: Eukaryota > Metazoa > Chordata > Aves > Gruiformes > Rallidae > Porphyrio > Porphyrio hochstetteri. The sequence continues at coordinate 89,693,961 of CM036907.1, forward strand.
ACGCGTGGTTGCTTTCTGGTGGAGAAGGGGGAGCTGCAGGGGTGGCTTCTGCAAGAAGCAGCTAGAAGCTCTCTGCAGGCCACAGAGAGCAAACACCAGCTGGCTCAAGGCCAGAGTCGTTGACCAAGGCCGAGCCCATCAGTGACGGTCACAGCACCTCTGGGAATCGTATTTAGGAGGAAAAAAACCCACAAGCAGCTGCATTTTGCCACCGGAGAAGGCAGTGAGAAGATGTAAGAAACTCTGCAGGCACCAAGGCCAGGGAAGGGGGAGATGAGGCACCCCAGGTGCCGGAGAGGAAGATGCCCCTGCAGCCCGTGGAGAAACCCATGGTGGAGCAGGTGTAACCCCCCGCAGCACATGGAAAAGGCCGAGACCCCACCTGCAGCCCGTGGAGAGGCCCCACACTGGAGCAGATGAAGACATACAGAAGATGCTGTGACCCACACTGGGGCAAGCCTCTGCCAGCACTTGCAGCCTGTGGAGAGAGATAGAGACACAGCGATGAGCGAGAGAGAGAGAGAGAGATAAACACCAGAGCGGGTTTGCTGGTGGGGAGGCTTGTGACCCCATGGAGATCCAGGCTGGAGCAGTCTGGGCTTAAGAGACTTAGAGACATTCTATGATTTATGACTGCACCCCATGGAAGTGACCCACACTGGGGCAGCTGGTGAAGAGATGAAGCCCTGTGGGAAAGGACTAATGTTGGAGAAGTTTGTGGAGGACTGTCTCCATGAGACCCCAAGGTGCAGCAGGGGAAAGAGTGTGAGGAATACCCCCTCCCCCCAGCTAAGAAGGAAAACAACTCATGAGGAACTGACTGAAACCCCCATTCCCCCATTCCCTGCCCCTCCCCGTCCCACAGTGAGGGGGGAGAAAGGGAGCAAAATCATGACTGAAGTGGAGTCTGCTAAGAAGGGAGGGGTGGGGTGAAGCGCTTTAAGATCTGGTCACACTTCTCATTACCCGACTCTGGTGTCACTGTGTGTGCAGTGCAGTGTCATAAATTAGAGAGTTTCTTTCCTTTATTCTGTGTTGGGTCTGTTTCACTCATGATGCTGACTGTGGAATGATCTCTCCCTGTCCTTATCTCAACTTCTAAGCCTCTCAATATATATTTTCTCCCCTGTCCAGCTGAAAAGGGGAGTGATATAGTGGCTTCGATGGGTGTCTGGCCTCCAGCCAGGGTCAAACCACCACAGAAAATAAAATGGGGCTGGTAAGGGGCCTGTCTGGGCTTCGTTTCACAAGTCAGAGTGACAATACAATATTCCAGTTTCTGCTAAGATGCTGCCAGGAAGAGATCTGCACACTAAAGCAGGCTTCCCAGAAGATGAAGTACTTCAGTTTTGCTGCTTCCCTGGTGAATATGCAGGTGTGGATTAAAGGCCACCCACCCTCTTCTGATCTGAGGGATCAGTTGTGCACTCTGAAGTGGGTACATGTTACTATGACTGCCAGTTGCTAGAAAATCTTGGTAATGCACTTTTAAAAAAAGGTATTAAATGCTGAGGGGGAAAAAATGAGCAAAGCAAACAACTGTTTTCCACTTGAGAAATGTTTTCCAACCATATTTAATGAAAAGGCAGAGGTGATAGAAGCCAGGCTGCATAAAGCCTGCTTTTTCTTTTTCCTCAATCTCCCCAACAAATGCACATGCAACTCCTCTTCTGCACACTCCTCTTGTTCCTCACCTTCTGCTGAGGACTTCCTTGATCAGGACATGTAGATCTCTGTGTCGTGCCTAATCAAGATCTGAAGAGCAGGCAGAGACATGGTAAGTGGGTTGACTGGGCTGGGTTGCCCGGTAACGTAGCGTGAGCCAACTGAAGAAGCAGTGGCCATAGGGAGCAGACAATGGTCCCAGCAGCCAGCCTTGGCAGCTTACTCTCTGGGTATTCCCAAAAGGGAGAAAAGGAAGAGGACAGACACAAATAAAGCCTGATTTTGTGGTTAAAAAGAACAGATATTCCACTCTCTCATTAAAACCGTACGTCTCAACCAGTGGATATAAAATAAGGAATATTAGGTGTTCTTGGTAGCTTTGGGACATTTCTTTATATCCAGAGCATTGCAGTTTCTTCTCTGAGCTGGTTTCTACCAGCACATGATCTTGCCCAAGGCTGCACAAGCAAACCCTTGGTATTCCCAGCAATGGCAGCTGCATTGGTGTCTCTCCTAAGAAGCTGCTCAGGGGAGGACATACTTCTGCAAGGTCAAGGGTGGGTCAGTTTGTGTTTTGCAGCCCTCCATGACATAGAGAAAGCATCAATAGCCAGACTGATCTTTCAAGATGAATAGAAAGCTTTCAGCTACCTCTGTCTCGAGGTGAAAGTAAGAAGAAGGGCTTTTCCCTGTGTTCACTTATTTATTGACCCCTCTCTGGAGCCCATCAGCTTCAGCTTCATGTGTTTTAAGATGAGGTGACCAAAACAGGCTAAAGCATTCAAAATGCAGGAGGATGACTGTGATATTTTCTCACTTCTCTATACCAGTCCTTTCTGGTTTTGCTGAGGGTGCCTAGATCAGAGCCTCCTGTTAGATTATACCCCAAAGATTGTCCACATATTTTCCAAAATGGTCAGATTTAACTGAGAAATGAACAAGGGGACAGGATAGCTCAACTTATTTCTGTTAAGACTCATTATCTCATACTGACAACAGCCAATTTTCTCCATCATCCTGCTTTGTAAGCACCTTTCCTTTGCCACTTTTTCCTGGAGTTTCCTCAGTCCAGGAAAGACCGATTTACCTTAAAAAAAAAAGTAATATTGATGTGCTTTGCAAATTGTTACCTCTGTGGACTGTAATTTTAAGGTCTCTAAATGTGCTTTAAAATGGTTGCTAGGTTTGGTTTTTTCCCAGTCTTTCATTCCAGTTTCTGCTTTTACTAAGAGTTCGACCTTTCTTGGTTTGGTTCAGTTCAGTTTTCCCCTTGTAAAGGGCTGAAGAAACCTCTTCTATGTAGACCCCGCTTTTCATCCAAACTCATAACTGGTGTGTGATCTCTGGGTGGATACCCACACTCTTGAAAGTCTCTGTGACTTAAATCATGTGAACCACTTCCCATTTTGCTATTGAATTAGCAAAATTTAGTGGCATTGTTTGGTTTTCAGTGCATCACTGTATTTCCAGGTAAATGCTATGGAGAAGATTACATAAAATACCTGTGAATTTAGGGACTAGGAGACAAAGGCTGCATCTATGCTTGCAAACCCACCTGGTCCCAGTCTTTGCCATATATATGTATATATATGCATATATATTTGGCATAAATATGTTAATATATATGCATGCATCCAAGCTGTCCATGGGAGCAGTGCCACTGGGAACATCCCCACTAGTGTCTGTACTTGTAGGGGAAAACAACTTGCTCAGGCTCAAACAAGCTTCTTGAGCTGGAGCAAACCCCACGGTTTACATCACAGGGTTCACACCTTTCTCACATTGCTTGTAGGTGTCACCCCCTTCTCCCTGCCTGCGATTGCTTTGGTGGCTCAGGACAAGAGGTCTTGGAGCTGGAAACCAAAAGGAGAAGCAACATGGAAAGGAGGGGTGTCTCACAGGGGATTCTTTCAAGTTTTGGGCCCTGCTGGAAAATAGCATCCCCTTAGATATATTTTGTCACATTTTTAAAAACTGAGGCTGTTCAGCTGGCGCTCAACTCATCATACTCACCCGTTGGGCTGAATTTCTGAAGCAAAACAGGTGATATTACAGCAGAGATGGGTTTCTCGCTTCACTCGATTATGTCGTCATATTGATGTATGGACGCCCAGGAACGCATCTGTCTTGATTTACTCACTGCAAGTGGGCAACGCACTCTTTGTTTTCCAACTTCTCCGTAACACAGGCCATTAATTAAAATGTATGGCTCTCCCAAGTGCTATTTTAATTGCCTTTCACTTCCAACTTAAAGGGCCGGCACATAATAAAGCTGGGTATTATGTACACTTTGAAATGATGAGCGACGTAGGGGGAACAGACAGCTCCTGCAATCAGTTTGCTCCCCCACACTACTCAATTCCTGAGCGTGCCATTTGTTTGATTAATGGGTGTTATTTTTTTTCTGTAAAAATCAACAATTTTAATATTGTTTTCCATCAGAAACTATTTGTGCCTTGCTTGTGGATTAAGGAGAAAGTTCTTTAGCGTCTCTCTCACATGCTGGTGAAATCATTAATCAGAGAAACCTCTCCTGACCTGGAAGAACGGGAGCTGTACCAGGCACGCTACATGCACATGGCTCAGTCACGCTGCCTGCTCATTTGTGTTCGTATTCCTCAGTTGCCTGCCCTCCCCTTCCTCTCAACAAACAACTCCTGACCTTTTCTTCTCACCCTTCTTTCTCTCTTCACTTTTCCTCCTACCACCTGTTCCCACAGGTGGGCTGTGTGAAAAAGCCTGCATGTCAAGTCAGGGCAGCCTCTGCCGTCCAGCATACAGCAAAGGCCCAGTGCCACAGCAGCAACAGTGACAGGGTAGAAGAGGCTCACACCTCAAGCTTCCAAACCTTGTGGTCCCATTATTAATACCTTCACTATCATAGTAATCTTGCCAGCACCGAAACCCACGTAGCCCATGGTCATCCTGCCATCCTCTTCTGCTCGACAAGACCCAGATATGAACAACAATACCTGAAGACACTGTCGTCTGATGGGCCCTCTTCCATGGGGATGTCCTGTCCAAGCAGCTTGTCTCACTCCCACTCAACATTAATCAGTAGGGCTTTAAACTTTCCCTCCTCATTTTATGCTGTCTTATTAGGGTTTTCTCTTGATAGATTAATTACGTTGTGGTTGAGCCACTGCATCCTGCTCCTGGATACCACTGACTCCATCAGAAATACCTCTCAGTGGGATTTCTTCCTCCACACCAGTTTTGTTGGGGGGTGTGTGTGTTTATTTATTTTATTATTTTATTAGGTAAATAAAAATCAGAGGAAAATTGTAGGATTCAAAGCTCTTACCAAAGTTCACGCACTCTCACTATAGTACTAAAAGCATGTATAAAAATAATAGAGGAAGAGCTTTCCAATAAGAAAGGCTATTTCATGTTTTCTGCAGTGATTGCTTCTCCATCCTCACCTCTTTTGACTTGGCCAGTGCAATGGGGCTGGAGCCTACCTTCACCCCAGCCCATCCTCACACATGGGGTTCTGTGGGTACTACCTGTTTGCAGGTGTGGCAAAGGAAGGTTTGTCAAGCAGTTCCCATTCTGCCAAGGAGGTGCTTTTGGCTTTGGGAGGCTCCTGGTCATTCACAAGCTTCGTTGGAGACTTGGCATGACATGGGTGCTGCTGGCATGGACATTGGTTGTGTTTTGGTTACAGCTTGCCTCTGTGAGCTCAGTCCTCATCCTCACTCTTTCCCATTTACAGAACTTTCCACAGCTTCACAAAGGGATGGTGGTTCACAGAGACCTTCAAGAGGCTCAAGGTTGTGGAGGGTGCACAGACACATAGATTTAAAGGTATTTTAAACTCAGCATATGGATATTTTTTTGGTGGGAGCTGTACTGTTAACAAAAGCCGCTCTTCCTTGCTCTGTGCTCATGCCTTCCCAAACATACCTGCTTACATGTGCTGTGTAGCACGCATCTGCCCATTGATTTCATGTCCATATGTATGAAAACTAGGATTCCTAAATCATCACTGTAGAGGAAATGTTTTTCTTTATTAACTATTAGCCACAGAGTGGCCCATTTAGATTCAGTTCACTCAGCGCTCTCATGAATTTTATACCCCTCCTAGGAATATATAGATTAGTCCAGCATTTAAGAGTGCAGCTGGTATCAAAAATGATGGGCAGATGAAGAGAGGCCATTGACTTTGACAAGAAGAATCTGTGTGATTCACATACAAGCAGCTGAGATGATAGACAGTGCCTGATGCCTGCCATAACATCCTGTGACTGAACATCAGGCATGCCTATCACATACGAACGGTGAGGGTAACAGATTTCATGTCAAACACCCCTAAGTTCTCACATTGAGGCTTCTCCTTTTCCACCTGAACCACTGATTATTACCATTTTGACAGACAGTATTATTAATTTTTCTTTTCAAATCTGTTTGCAACAGATATTTCTTTACCCTACATAGTATAACAACTGCTATTTTACTGCTTCTTTCATAATATTTGATCCAAGCTGATACCTATCTGCTGTGTATTAATGCTTTTCTCCTTCCATGGAGGAGACCGTTCCTGACTTAGTACAAGACTTCTGATTTATTGAGCTTTCCTCTCTTTTTTTGAAGATGAGGAAGAGTCAGCTAATACAGAAAAGAGCATGCCTGGTACTCAGTAGACACTCTGAATTTTTCCCATATTCCTTTAAATATTTTAATCAGATGAGTGGGAGGGGGGAGCTCGGTCTCATTAATCTGTACACTGAAAATGTTCGTGGATAAGCTCCTGAGGGAAGAATTGCAGGATGTGGGTTATTTTAAGCAGCATTTGCCTGTCTATGCAGAACTGGAAATGCTTGTCACCTACAACAGTTGACAAATAAAAATCTGAGCAATTATGTGAAGCCAAGGAAAACTACTCTATGCTGAGCTACAAATCACACAACATGGACACGTCCTAGGGAGCAATTGCACTGGCAAATGGAAGTCTAAAGAAGTCTAATTACATAACAATGACATCAAACCCAACTTTTTATCTCCCCTCAGACCCACATCAATATGAGAAAGGGAAACTTGGAATGTTAATTCATCGTTATGCATTTGAAATGCATTAAGCACCCTGGGAGCCTTAAGAAATTAAAACCTGTGCTATTTTGAACAATCTAAAGTTGGCTTTGAATAAATGTTAATTTCCCTTTCACATGTTACTCCTGACTCAGTAACATCATCCCAAGTCCATTACCAGCTCTGTGTGCTGGGGAAGGTTTGGTCGCCCCAAAACAGGGGTACAGTTAAATTGCTTGAGCCTGTATTAGATAGATGTATAGTCTTACTGAAGCACACTTTACATACAGACTTACTGAAAGCACATTTTAGGTTAGTGATTGCCCATAACTTAACAGCTGGCTGACTTATTGAAGACACCAGCTATACTGCTTGCCAGACTGCCATTTGACAAAGATGGGTCCTATCCAGCATCATCTCTCAGGGCTCCCAGCCCCACTTCATCACCTCACCTGAACAGCTTTTGTGGGACCATAACATGACCCTGATGGCCTTCACCCAAACAGTCAGTTTGTGTAAATCTTCTTAGGTTTAGAAGGTTAGAGTCACTTCTTAAATTTGCAAAAATACCAGCATGCTCAACTACCACTGAAATGAACCTATCCATGTCCAAGTACGTTGTCCAAAAAAAACCATATGGGACATTTACCTTGGGAGTGATAGCGAACAGGCCAGCTCCTCAGGCCAGTGCTGAGAGCAACCAGTTTGGACTCAGTGGCCATATTTTTGGCAGTAAAGGAAAGTTACCAGAGGTCATTTCCTGACCTTGTGTTCAAGGGGCCTGGTAGAGTTCACAGAAGACTAAATTCCTCCACCCCCTATCTGTGTTTAAATGTGGTGAATGATCCTGTGCCAGGATTTGATCCAGTACCTTGATTCCATGCTGCCTATTCTGACAGGCATGTCCTTTGAATATCTGAGAGAGATAAATAATAGATTAATTAAAGTGCTTGAAAGGAAAATTGAAAGTATAATTAAGGTCCAATTAACACAAGGCAGGAATATTGTAATCATCTCAGTACATGCAAAAATGCAAAACAGTTTGCTGGTGGGAAAAAGAAAAACAACCCCAAAACACAAGACCCAGAGTCCAAACCATCTAAGGTTGCTTGGGGTGTTGCTTGGGATCCTAGGGGGTGGTCCTCTGGCACGCTCCCATAGCCACCTCCATGTTTGGGCTGGTCCTCCTTGCTTCAGCCTCTCCCACGTTTCCTGATTGATCCTGGCCATCAAGGTCCACACCAAAGATTTTCCCAGCTCTAACTTGAAGCTTGGCTTAGAGCAGCTCACAAAAGGCTGTTTGGAGTTGACATGGACAGACAGCTGCTTCTGATTGAGATCAGGATGGTCTCGGTTAGTGGGCTGGAGAGCACCACAGGTCCCAGACTGCTTCCCGTAGCTTTCATCCCCCTGAACCAGTGGCAGTCTGGGCTGATGGAAAGGAGTCACTGGATCTGTGAGTCTGGAAAATAGCCTGTCTTTCCCACACAAGTGGTTTGGAAATATACAGACCTACTCTCTTCCATCTGCATTTCCACAACAGCAACAGCAAGCTTGCATCAACTTCACAGTTAAGGGAGGGAGAAAGGGAGACCCTTTTTTAAAGCTGCAGTGTTGTATTTCACCTGTGTGTTTGTTTCTTTTGAACACCTACACACCTCAGGTGCAGACCACAGCCATCAAAACATGCTGCTGCAGGAGCTGCCTTGAAATGGTGTCAAGGAATGGCACTATTCCAAAACAGTTCCTTAGATCTTAATAACAAGAGACAGCATTAGGTATCTTTAGTCCCAAAAGTCTTTGGGAATCTCATTTTTTTAAGCTTCTAAAGCTTGCTATGCTTTCTGGGCAATGATAACATTGACATCAACACCACGGATGAAATCTGTGGACAAGCAGGCTTCTATAAAGTACAGTAATGCCAGATGATGGGGGTTGGCAATAAGATCAAAAATCATGGGTTCCAGCAAATCCCCAAGGATGTGTTTTAAAGAAGTACTTCCAACGACCAATAACCTCCTCAAAAATCTCTGACTATTTTATTAATGGTACCTTGGTGTTTAGGGACACCAGATTCATGAGTGGCATATTAGATAGAAGATCCCTGATGCAAAGATTAAGGGTGAACTGTGGACACTGGGAACCTGAAGGTTACCTGATAGTGTAAAGAGATAGAAAAGCAAAAGTCATGTTCTACAGTGGCAAAAGAAGCCCAACTGTTGCTTTGAAAACATCTTGATACTGGAATTGTGACCGTGAAATCAAGCTGAAGTTTGGAAGAGAATAGCATGGTAGAAGAATGAGACAATTTTGTGGGCTGGAATTTACTTATTTGAGCTTTTCATTACTCAGGACTTACCCCAAAGCAATCTAATATCCCATGGAATAATGACTCACGTACATTCACCTCATTTCCACCCAATGGTATGAGGAAGAGAACAAAGAAAACATCTTAAAGTGTATTTTATTACTGTTGCTCTAATGGAGCTAAAAAATAACACAAAGGAGTTAGAGATGCTGCTTGCTAATACAATTCTCCAGGTTTACTTCAGCAGCTGTATAAATCGGGTTAGCAATGCAACTGTAAAACCCAGCAAGTTTGATTTGGTGTTAAAAAAAATGGCAATATTTATTCAGAAACAAAACCTTAACACACATTCTGTCAAAGCATTGCCTAGGAAATGTGTGTTGTTTGTATGTAAACTGTATTAAGGGAGACATTTAGAAACACCTGGAAGGGACAAGACTGTGATTATCTCTAGTGGCAGCTAATGCACACCCTACAAGAAGACAGAGAATGGGAAAAGGGACGCTTTGTGCTATTGTATCTCTCTCTCTCTCAGCATAACAAACCAACATGTATAAATAAGCAGCTGGTCCCCTTCCTCCTCCTCTTCCTCCAAAAGAAGTAAACAGATTTTTTCCAACTAAGAAGGTTATGTGAAATAATTGTGATGCCTGCAACCTAGGAATGAGCAAAACCAGCAATTACCATAGCAAGACACTTCATATGCTTTCTTTTGGGAAAGGTTACATTTCTAAACAATGCTGTCTAATTAGAATCTGACTGTGACCTGGCATCTATGCACATAAAGCAAAATATTAATAACGATGCAGTATCTGGGGTCCAAATGCAAAAGGACTCATAAAATGAGGATGCAGATCCATTTCTGGCAGGCAGAGTGTTACAGTGCTGTAATGCAGCATCACAGTTTTCATGATTTCAGGGTTGCTGTTCTCCATTTGCAGCATCCTTCCAGTTACTCCTCATACATATTCTCTTCACAGAGAGACGATGATTTGCTCTGTGCTTCTGATAATACTGTGCCACAGTCAAACTGACTGCTACAACACAAAGGTTTAGTATCTCCCACAAAAGAGAGCACTCAGTTGTTCAGACTTTCAAAACTTGGGGTGGTCACATCTTGCTCTTTGCAGTCTAAGGATAAAAGGGCCATATTCACACAGGTCATGCCTAGGGGTCTGACCCAACTTACCCATCTCTCTCCATCAACTATAGAGGTAGAGCATGGCAACAGGCAGACTACATCAGTCATTGCTACCTTCAGTGCTGGCTCTGTTGCAGATGGTCTGAACCCTTTGCGACCAGTGGCTGTTTTGTATTTGTTTCTTTGCTAGTTAATAAAGCAAGACACTTTGAAACAGGAAGTCAGGATTTCAGCTGTCCACTGGTTTGTTTCTCTTCAGTTGCCTGGGGTTTCATTCCAGATGATACTATCTCCTGCCACCAGCAACCTCATTAGCTGTTCTGATACCGTGATCAGCAAACTACAGGAGTCACAAGGAGGATGGAGATGTCCCCATTGGTTTCACTGTGGTGCTGATTCTCAGGGTACCAGAAGCCATGATCCTAGCCCAGTACCTCGGCATGCCAGAAAGGATGGAGAGTAATGCCCAGCTAGGGCATCTCCTTCTAACTCCAGGTAGAGCAGGATTTTGCCATTCCTCTACTACCTGAGGTATTCAAGGAGGAACTTAAGTACATACACACTTAGGCAAAATTCACTGAAGTTTCCTTCTCTCTCCTCCTGCCCCTGCTGCCAGCTCCCCTCAGGCCAGCCCTCAGTAGGTAGCTGTTTGTGTTCATCCCACTGTGTCACAGAAGAGCTGGAAGCAAGACCAGCGGCACCTCTCCGCTGCTGCAGGCACGTTGTGAAGATAAGTTAATTAATGTTTGTGAAGCAGTCACATTACCAGGTAATGAATGGCACGGGAAATCAGTATTTGAGAGGAGGGTTTGGCTAGCATTCAGTAAATAAGGCCTGGGGCCACACATCCAGCAGTGAGGCAAAACAAAATATTGAAGAGCTTTCTCCTAAAGTGGGGCTAGTCCCTCCCCAGCTCCAGATTGGCAGCAACCCCATGAGAAAAGCCAAGCAGGAGCTGAGCACAACCCCACACCCAGGTCGCGGCATGGGCTGCAGTGCTGCCCAGCCATCGCCTCTCCTGGGAGGGCTTTTAATGCAGCTCCATGTGTAAGTGGCTCTGTGTCTGCCTGCGCAGTGTTATTACCCGAAGAGAAGCAAAGCAAAGCGCACCGAGTTGGAACTTGCAACCTCCTGCTATCCATGAGCCAGGGGATGGTGCCAGGTGGTGATGGAGGTCCACAGCAAGGTCCAGCACTGGGATTTTCCATATCCCCACTCACTTCAGGGCTGCCACACAGCCTTAAGCACTATTGGAAGCTACCACGAGAGAGGGTAATTTCAGCCCTCAGACTGTAACCGGCCTTTTGTTTGCTGAAGGCGACGGGTGCAGAAATGTATTTCAGTGCAGACACGTGTTCCTGTGATGGAGAGAGCTTGCACTGAGTTAATCATGCTAGTGGCACACTCTGCACTACCAGCAGCGCCTGTCTAACTACCGTAGCATCTCATTAGACCTGGAGCTCTCCCTGGGAAACACGGCTTGTGTGAAGAAGTGGGGAAAGGAGAAGTGTGACTGCAGCGAGCCAGATGTCCTGATTTGCCTGTCATGGAAATTTGGGTATGTAAGCGGTCAAGGAAATATAATGCAGGTACCACCAAGCTTTATTCACAGGATTAACATCAAAATCGCATTTCAAATCAGCAAAGGGGAGGAGGGGAGAAATAGTCTAATTTCTGTCGTGAAAGACCACTGATTTGTTCCCATGTGAGGCTAGCATGCAGGGGAACACGCCTTGCCCCTGGCACCCCAGTGCCAGCGCGGAGAGGGGTGCTAATGGCACACCAACACCTTCTTGGGCAAACACTCCAGCTGGATTTAAATCCAGTGAAGCCAGCTTTCCCAAGGAGTGCTGAGAGAGCAATAACAAATGATTCTATTAGTATTAATGCAGTCGGCTCGTGCTATTTATAATATAAATATCATCTGAGTATAAAAACTGCCTCATTGGCAGAACAGAGGTGAAATTTCCATTCATCACGTTTTAAAATAGCCTAATCACACAATATGTACTTGGTAACCATAAATGAAAGGCTTTCTTAACATAAAGATGATTAATAATGGGCAGGTATGCGTTATGTATTTTCCTACTGATGAAAAACATAAATATTTTGGCCCAAGTATAAAAGCTCTGGTTGTATAATGAAGTGTTTACATTAATCTCCCAAATAATTTCTTTTTATTCCTGCAGGGATTAGGGCCTTTAAAAGCACATAAAGGAAACATGGTTATATCTTATTTGGCTGGAGAATGAAACATACTGCAAGAGCTGTACACCCACTTGTTTGCACACTGTTACAGTCCACAAGCCCAGAGGTTTGAACTGCCCCACTCTGATGTGGGAGACCAGACCACCCTCTCCAGACCTCGAACACTGGCACTCTTTGGGTTGGGGATGCTCAGCTGATTTTATTGCACAGGTGATGCTTTCCCAATGTAGTCAGGGGAGGAGCATCCAGAAAGGGAAGGAAAGGACTTTTTTGGGTGCAACCCCTTGGAAATACCTGGAACGTTGAGTGTGAAATAATAAAAACATCTCCCTCCTAAAGGCCTCGTGGTTTTTTGAATGTAGGACTGAGCAGCAGATGTAGCCCCCAAAGCAGAAGTGCCTGACCACCTGTGCCTGTCCCCAGCACATGTGCGGCACGGCCTGTGCCAGCCACCCTTCCACCCTCCCCTGCTCCCCTTTCCTCTGGGGAGTGTGTGCACAGCCAGAAAGAGCCTGATGCCACTAAGCTGCTCAGAGCTTTATCTCCCATCTTGGCCAAAGGAGGATTTTTTCAAACCAGGCATTTCCCCTCCTGCTTTGTCTGCAAGGTCCTACCAACCCAAGAGTCTTTCTCAGAACCTATTGGCTGACCCAAACAGAAGATGCAGGTGCTCACCTGACATGCATAAATATGGGTTTTAAACCCTAGCTTCCCCGGTTCGATCTGAAACACTCATCCTTGGATACTCCCCTGTGCCCCTGGCCACTGGCTGGAGTGGACCTCAGCACGTGCTGCTGGTGGCAGGGACTGCCAACGCAGAAAGTGCCTGATGGAAGCTTGTACCCTGGGTGACGTGCCCTGTGTGATGTGCTCCTTGCATCGTGATTAAGACTATCCCACAGAAAATAAATTCCAACACGTAAGTCGTTGCAAGTAAGGCAGCTTATGTGCTTACCTTATCTCACCCCTCCCAGACATTGTTTGGATTCGGCTTTGAGAGCGGGTGTGCTCTCTGCCTTCAGCTGGAAGTTATTCCAGCGTTTGTATCACATGCCATTAGAAAGCTTTTATCTCCCAGTGTAGTTCTATTCATGGTTGGTTTACGTCACTTGTTCTTGTGCCCATGGCGTGTATGTACCTTACAAATGAGGAAGAGAAAAGGGGGCAAAGGCATCCTGAAACCCCTATTCCCCACATCACTGCAAGGTGTAAGGGATAAAATTTTCAACAGAGTGTGAATAAGTATAGCACAAAAAATATCTTTCCTTTTGCCATATAAACTTATTCCATACAAGGACTTGCATAAACACTGCCTAGCTTCCAGTAGATACAGCTTAATTACAAATGTTTTGCTCCTCAGACACTCATGCACATGCCTCTACCACCTCCTTCTCGGATATCTGACATCCATAGCATCATCTCTGCTCTTACCAGCACCTCATGGGTGTACCTGGCTGAGGCTGGAGCAACTCCTGGACACCCACCACCTTGGCAGACGCTGAATTCACAGGAATTACACCCATCAGACCTGGCCCGGAGGCATTTCAGAGCACACTGGATGCTTTGAGCCTCTGAAAAACCCCACTGCAGAAGAAGCTACTGTCCTGGAGGAGACAGCCTTTCCCTCAATTCCCTCCACTAAGAAGTACCTAGGACGTACTGGTTCTTTGATAACTTCTCAAACCCAGGAGGAGATTCCAGCACTAGTATACCCCAAACTATCTCCCTGGGTGAATATTGTATGCAGGGACATCGTTTCCAGAGTTATCTCCAGTGATAATGTAAGTGAAACATGAAACACACATGTCCTCAACGCCTCAGCTGCTTGTCTAAGGTATCATATCCTGTATCCTCCTTAGGTAGTTGAAAAGCAGTCATTTTATTTGCTAGTCTTCATTTAAAAAGCAAAGAGGCTCACGTTTATCATGTGAAGAAAAATGTGCATGCTATTGCCATGCTTTCCAAAGGTGCTCCTAGAGGTACCACACTTCAGTCTGTGTCTCTGTAATTGGAGAATTTATCCAAATTTAAAATTAAATTAAAAAAAAAGAGAAAGAGATAAATCTCTGGGTTCTATACTGAGGCTGTAGTATTATTCTAACTAAAGGGGAAAAAACCCTCTTGGTTTCACTGGGAAGGACAGCAAAGGTCATCTACATGGCTTCCACGCAAAAGAAGGCCAATGCTCCTCTAAAATTCTTGGGGTTTTCTTTTGCTTCTCTCACTAGAAAAGGAAAGCAAAAGAAAACAGGTGAATTCATAAAGCACATCTACAGTCACAGTGAAATGAGGTACAGAATTGCCTCACATTTCCTGTTAATCACTGGAAAGTGGCTGAAATAGTATTTGGAATAAAAATTGGTATTGAAATAGGCACTACCAAGTCAACTTTCCCATTTTTCTAACTACCTCAGAAATAAGATATTTTACAAGACAGCTGGTGTCTTTCAAGGAAAACCAGGCTCCAGCTTTGCCATTTCTTTGTGGCTTAGCAGTAAGAAGCCCTCACAGGAGCAAATCACCTGGAGAAGCAATCTGACTGTTTTCCAGCAGAGATAACACACGCCAATAGAGCAGAGCTCTCAGTGAAATGCTGAGAGCAGGCTGTATCCCCTGCTTTTATGGAAGATACCTTTCAATCACACAGTTTACTTTCATGCTGCTTTATCCGTGGCAGCCAACTAAAAATCATGCAAAATGGATTAGAAAAATAGAGCAGCACAGACCCAGCTCGAGAAGTAACTCTTCGAGTTATTTGGCAAGAAATGGAAGGCAGACAGAACTGCAAATGCCCAGATTTAAGGTTTCAACCTGTAATTATAAATGATGAATGCACTTGGAAAAGGAAGCATCATCTCCCAGAGGAAGGAGAGAACAGCCCAGCAAGACCACAGGTCTGAGAATCACAGAATCAGAGAATCACAGAATCGTAGGGGTTGGAAGGGACCTCGAGAGATCATGGGGTCCAACCCCCCTGCCAAAGCAGCTCCCTAGCTCATATTGCACAGATAGGTGTCCAGACGAGTCTTGAATATCTCCAGAGAAGGAGACTCCACCACCTCCCTGGGCAGCCTGTCCCAGGGCTCTGTCACACTCACTGTGTAAAAGTTCTTCCGCATGTTGGTGCGGAACTTCCTGTGCTCCAGTTTACAGCCATTGCCCCTTGTCCTGTCTCCACAGACCACTGAAAAGGGGTTGGCCAATTCCCCCTGCATCCCATACTTAAGATATTTATAAACATTAATTAGGTCCCCCCTTAGTCTTCTTTTCTCCAGGCTGAACAGCCCCAGCTCACTCAGCCTTTCCTCATACGGGAGATGTTCCAGGCCCTTAATCATCTTCGTAGCCCTTCTCTGGACACTCTCCAGGATATCCCTGTCTTTTTTATCCCAGGGAGCCCAGAACTGGACACAATACTCCAGGTGGGGCCTGACCAGGGCAGAGTAAAGGGGGAGGATCACCTCCTTAGACCTGCAAAACAAGAAGAAGCTTACCCGAAGATGAAGTACAGGAGGATACAAATAACAAATGTCTAAAGGACTCTTGCAAAGCGAAAGGGAATTATCCATTCTCATGTCTGCTGTGAGAAGGTTGAGACTTAGCCAGAGGGAGCTAGGAAGAGGTAGCTGAAATTTCCAGATGTGAGGATAATGAAGCCATGACATGGATCACCTGGGGAGCATGAGGGTGGATTAAAGGGCCTCCAGAGAGCATATCTCTGTAGCTGTATATTCATAATCTACCCCAGCTACAATAAAAAGGCACAAAATTTAATTAATGTTACCCACCTAGGAGCTGGTTCTTGGTCATTTAGAATTTCTTGGTAGTCAGGCATGAGAGATGGAACTAAGCCCAAAATCTGTCACAGAATCACAGAATCTCCTGAGCTGGAAGGGACCCATAAGGATCATTGAGTCCAACTCCTGGCTCCACACAGGGCCAGCCAAGTCAGAGCATGTCACTGAGTGCATCATCCAGATTCTTCTTGAACTCAGTCAAGCTCAGTGCTGTGACCACTTCCCTGGGGAGCCTGTTCCAGTGTCTAACCCCTCTCTCAGTAAAGAACCTCTATCCAGCCTAAGCCTCCCCGTCGCAGCTGTGTGCCATTCCCTTGGGTTTTATCTCTGGTCACCAGAGAGAGGAGGTCGGCAGCTGCCCCTTCACCCCTCCTCATCAGGAAGCCATAGACTGCAATGAGGTCTCCCCTCAGTCTCCTCTTCTCCAGGCTGAACAAACCAAGGGACTGCAACCCCTCCTCATAAGACTTCCCCTCCAGACCCTTCACCATCCTCACTGCCATCCTCTGGACACTCTCCAATAGTTTTGTGTCCCTCTTGTACTGTGGCTCCCAAAACTGCACCCAGTACTGGAGGTGAGGCTGCACCAGCACAGTGCAGAGTGGGACAGTTCCCTCCCTGGACCAGCTGGCAGTGCTGTGCTTGGTGCACCCCAGGATAGGGTTGGACCTCCTGGCTGCCTGGGCACACTGCTGGCTCATGTTTAACTTGCTGTCAACCAAGACCCCCAAATCCCTCTCAGCATGGCTGTTCTCCAGTGTCTGACCCCCCAGACTGTATGTGCAGCCAGGGTGGCCCCTTCCCAGGTGCAGAATCTGGCACTTGCCCTTGTTAAACTTCATGCTGTTGATGATTGCCCTGATCTGTCCAGGTCTCTCTGCAAGGCTTCTCCACCCTCAACAGAGTCAGTAGCTCCTCCCAACCATTGTCAACAGCAACCTGCCTGGTACTGCTGGGGACACAGCCATATCCTGCCTCTGGTGGGAGTTTAAATCCCTCCTTTAACCTCTGTGTTCTTCAGATGTAAGGTGATCAAATATAAACTATGAATAGATGGAAACCTAATTCCTAACCACAGCTGCCCAGATGCGTGCTGTGTGGAGGGGGAAGCATCTTTCCCAGACTGATGCTGGGGAACTGAGCTCACAGTTCTCACTCCCATCCAAATGTTTTCTTTTGAAAATGAGAGTTCAGGATTTAAATCATTTATGTAATTGTCATTATTCTGCATCTTGTGATAAACCACTGGATTTTCTTAGTGAATTGCATAAATCAGCCAAGGCTAAAGAAATGTCAGTGTTTTCTGAAGATGTCTAAATTGGTTGTTCTGTAACTAGTTTGACTTTATTAGTCATCCATGCTGTGCTATTAGCAGTAAATTCTTATCTTCACATGGAAAATCAATCCCACTCTAACGCAGCAAGTTTGTTTAATTTATAAGTTAAACGCCTCTTTTTTAGGGGAAAAAAAATCTGTACTGATTTTGAACAGAAACTCATTTACATTTGGGGAAAAAAAAAAAAGGTTGTGAGTGAGACTTACTTTTATGCAGCATTGTCCATTCTGAAATGCAATGAGAAGCTGGAGTTCCCTTTTGGAGCTTGTCAGAACCCCATTTTTAGCCCTTTTTCCCCCTAAGGCTGTTTCAGCCACCCCCCCCAGGAGAGAATGAGATGGCCTGACTGCCTGAACTGCTTCTCCCTTGGTAATCTTCTTCTCCCCTACAACTTTGAATTGATTGATCAATGTTTCAAGTGAGGGGAAAACAGAAGTATTGGGCTTTGGTTTTTTTAAATGATATAAAAACTGCATGGTTAAAGGAGCAGCAATGCCCCTGCTGAAGGGAGCGAGGCCCCATTTCACTCTTTATCCTCTATAATCAGAGACTTGGTGAGGAAAGGCTTGAGCACACGTGAGCAACACAGGGCGACTGGGAAGGAGATGATGTTGGGTTTGCTGCAGTGGAATTGAATAGATGTGCTGCAAAGTCCACTTCCCCCCTTTCACTTGCCTTCTAAAACTACGACTAACTCAGAGACTTTATGTCCAGCCTTGCACACAGTTGTAACATGAAGAAGAGCTTTCTGCAACAGGGAGGAAAGCCCCTCCTCCTCTTAGATAGGAAGCCATAAATCTGTTCATTAATTAACATATTCTTCAGAAATTCAGCCAAGCTGGGAAGACTTTCCCAACTTTCCTGTCCTGCAGAAACTGTTTTGGGTGTTGCTAGTACACTGTTTTGTGCCACTGCAGTTTTGCTCTGGTTTAATAACTGATGTGAATGCTAATGGGCACCCAAGGGATGCTGCTTCTACCACTGGAGAAAAGTTGTTCCACCAAATTTTAGCTATCAGACATTGAAATGTACTCTGCCAAATAGGAAAGAGAGCAACTATCTGTTGCTTGATTCTTTTTTTTTTTTTTTGCCCTACTGAATTTCCTCTTGGTGCCAGGAAAGTGAAGCATAGGAATACAAAAATTAGGAAAATCAAGCTGGAAATATAAATCTGATACATAGTCTGAGGAAAGAAGTGAAAACACAAGTATTATCTGAGAAAGTATACCAAAAAAAAAGGAGCTTTGGTCATTAAATTATAAAGTATAAATAATAAATTATCAAAACAAAGCTGTTCTCAGAATTCAAAGGAATTAGACTTGTGGATGTATAATGCTTTCTTCCCAGTGGATATTTAGTAGAGCATCATTAAGCAACTCAAAACTGTGAGCTGTCTGCAAGCAAAGCAGGATTTACCATGACAAGACATAGAAACCAGAATTTCAGTGAAAATCTCTTGAGACAGTTAAAAATAAAATAATAAAGAGAATTAATCCATATGCTTCTGTCCAAGTGTGAATCTTGTGGTTTTAAACTTACTCAGGGTCAGTATGCAGCTGGTAAAAGTCAGCGATTCCCATCATGCTGGGCTTTTTTTTAGGGAAAATCTATGTCAATTCTTAATGGGGACCTTCAGGGGAACTGCAAGGAGTATACACAAGCACAGTCTGGTCCATCATGTATAATACTAAAGTGCTGAAAAGGGAGGACTAAGGACACTTGAGAAGAAGAGGTTAGAGGGAAACAGGCTGTGAGGGAGCATGGATGGTGGTGGGAACACCATTTCAGAACAGCCAGAGGTCACCAGAAGTCGCAGTAGATGGCTGCTCCTGCCTGCTGAGAAATACTGAACCTCTCCAATGGATGCAGGAACAGGTTTTCTCCAGGGTGACCTATAAGAAGCTGTGCTCCTGAGTGATGACTTGCAAGTTGGCAAAGGGGAAGGCTTGAGGTTTGCCACTGGCACGAACAATTCCGCCTCCTTCCAAAGGTGAGTGGGGTTAAACACAGTGACCTTTTTTTAATTAGGAAGGGAGTTGTAATTCCAGTAAGACACTGAATAAATCTTGCCCAAACCTTTACCAAATCCAGCTTAAAAACAAATTCAAGCATTCCTGAGGCCAAACATATGGAAATCTGTCCTGGTTCTCCACTTCCCACACATGCCAGTTTCTCATTGCTGTGTCAGATGAGAAACAGAGTATGACTTAGCTTCACAAAAGCATGAGAAACAGAGTATGACTTAGCTTCACAAAAGCATGAGAAGCAGAGTATGACTTAGCTTCACAAAAGCATGAGAAGCAGAGTATGACTTAGCTTCACAAAAGCATGACTTATTTTTTATTTAGGATAAACCAAGACCCTTGGTAGGGTCTTTAGACTGAACAACAGTCCTTCAGAACATCATAGACTTTGTGGCTACTTCATCGCCCTCTGAAGAAGTAGCTGACCTCCAAAGCCATAATTGCACAATAGAGGGGCTTCATGCAAAGCTGGATTGTCAGTCTTCCTCAAGCCAGAAGTCTGTGCCACTGTTCCCTGTCTCCAGATCATTTTCTATCTCCCATCATTGTTCACCAAGGTCCACACTGCTAACAGGATCTGGGAGATGAGCAGCAGCAGCACTGCTCAAGTGGCAACAAAATGCAGTGCCTGGGGGTGGAGAAACCAAGACAGGGAAAAAGTGGCCTCAGACATTTGGGGTGGGAGTTTCTCAAGCTAGCATGACAGTAAAAAGAAATACATCTTGCAGGAAAGACAATAAGATGGCAATAAACTACAGAAGGTCCTTCAAGAGCCACAGTAGTGTGGTGGTCATCCACTTATGGTCAGGGCAACACAGGGAAACAGACACAGCTGATTATCTATTCCACTCATCTTCCACAAGTGTGAAGATCATACCTCCATAACAGTGTATTTTCTCAGCAAAAAAAAAATGATGAATATAAACGTAGGAATGTTTAATTATTTGTATTTTTACTTTATGTACAGGGAGAAAAGCACTTCAAGGCCAGGGAAAAAAAAAAGAGTCCAAATTGGGATATATTTCTGCAGAAAAAATCTAATCCATTTTGATCAACTTCACAGAAAAAGAAAGTACATGTGAAGGAAGAAATTCCAACTGTCCTCTAGTTCCTTCTCTTCATCCTAGAAAATATGTATATTAAGTATGAATGATGATAACAGATTATGGAATCTTTATCTTGGTACCCATTTACTGCTTCAGCAAGATCTTCTAAAGGAGTGAGGAGTCGTCTCAAACACTCACATACAAATATCTGCCCATAGTGTGCTGCCAATTTAAAATAAATGTGACATGGACTATATTAATAATATAAAACTATTACAGAAAATCATGCAGAAATACTGAAAAATAAAGTAGAAGATTCAGCTAAGGTTAAATGCAGATGGTCCCTGTGGGAATACAGCACAAATGGAAAAACAGTGGGTCAGTTAAAGCTCTCCAGAGCTGAATCCAGTAAGGGACATAAAGAGAACAGCTTCTTCAGGTGCATTAGCAGCAAAAGAAGTACAGGGCAAATGGGAGCCTGCTGATGAACCTGACAGGAAACCTGGTGACAGGGGATATGGAAAACATGTAAAGAAAATGGACATGCACAGTCCCTGGGACCTGATGGGATGTATCCACAAGTGTTGAGGGCACTGGCCAATGTCCCTGCAAGCTTGACCAGCTTTCAGTGGTCGTGGCAACTGGGAGAGGTTCCTGAGGACTGGAAGAAAACAAATGTTGGTGCTGCATTCAAGAAGGGCAAGAAGGAAGATCCAGGGAACTACAGACATGTCAGCCTCACCTCAGTCTCTGGGAAGGTGATGGAAAAAGCCAAGGTACACGATGTCTCTTTTGCCTTGATCTTTCCTGGTAAAACTAGCCTTTGGGAATCCCTGGGTTTGGATGTGGCTTCTTCAGGGAAGGAAAAACGAGGTATAAAAGATGCACCATAATATTACACCAGGTAAATAGTCACCATAGCATCCATATCTGAGGTACAAATAAGTATGTAAAGTAAGGAAGTAAAAGGCTGTATAATGGCAGGGTTTTGGTGATAATTTGAACAACAATGCAATAGTTTCATCTCACTGCATTTTCAAAATAGAGGCATAACTCTATCCTCCTGCCCCAATCAAGTCAGCCCCCTTGATTGGATCACACTCATATGTTTATATATATATATGTATTTTAAATCTAAATATAATATAATCCATAGGAGCCCTTGGGCTTCATGACATTCAATGAGAGCCTTGGAAAATCATCCCCACTCTTCGTTTGAATTGTTATTAGTCCTGCTGGAAAATGCACCTTTTCCTCCAGTAACAGTTATTTGCTTTTTGCCTATTTTGTCAACCTCTCCAAATTAAGAGCAGATTATTATTATCATCATCACACAGATTCATTCAGGCAAGAGAACAGCACACCTCTGGCACAGTTGCAGTAATTTTGAGCAGGGCCAATATGCTGCCTTTGCACAATCTGAGACCCTCCAAAATTTCTGTGGACTGAGCTGACCTCCCCTGGGCAAGGTCAGCAGGATCTCAGCCGCTTGCATCCCAACCAGCTTAACCAGTAAGAAGATTATGGGTGCACTTGGAGAGCTGCTGATTGCTTAACCCAATGACAGTCTTTCTGTGCTTTGCACTCCCAGTCGATGTGTGGGACCGCCAAGACCATGGCATCCTTGACAAAGCAGTGCCCAGCACTCAGGTGCTGTGTGCCAGAACAGATGGCTAGTCAGGAGCAGCCCCACATTATGAGTTTACTGGCCAGGTCATGAATGACGAAGGCTGCTCTGTCACTTTATAAACACACACAGGTTTCATCATCATTCGTCGTAAAGAGGAAAAGCCAAGTTAACTATGGAGCTGTCAACAAATATTTCACCTCAACTGTGCATGTATTAAGAAATGCCTGGTGAATGCAAAGACCTTTTTTTCAGCAACAAGAATGATGTTCAAAACACCAGGCAAAATATCCTGGTTTTTTTAGGATAGGTGATGTTAAATGCTTAATTTTTTGGCATGGGTGGTAGCACTATGCTTTTTCCAGTGATGGCAGTTTTATCTGATTATGAGACTGAAAGCTGTAATGGGAAACTAACAGTCTGTCAGATCACACCTTGGTCATTTCAAAAGGGTCCCAGCTCTGCCACCCCTCTCTGTGCCCTTCCACCCCTCTTTGGTCTACCCTCCACACAACTTCCAGACATAGACTTGATGGAGACTCTGATGGGTTATCCAAGGGGTTTCCTCCAGCATCCCGGTGGCCTTGGGATGTGCCCATACACCTCAGTACTTCCTGCAGGTATCCATACTCCTGCCATCAAACATCCCACCTCCAGCTACTCACTGACTCATTTCCTGCCTTGTTCTCCACTTTTTTCCATTTCTGCTGCCCCTTTCACTACCTTTCCCTCCCTTTTTCCACTCAGTCTCCTTCCAAACAAACCACCCTGTTATCCCTATTTTGCTACACCCATCTCCACATTCTGTATTTCTGCTATTATTACAGAGATGGTCTCAGCATTACATAGCATTAATGATATGGTTTCCTACATGCAGCTGCCCTTACAAGGCACCATTCCCCAAAAGAGCCTCCAAACTCCCTTTAAGCTATCTGCTTCATACTGGTTTCAGTTTCCTTACAAGTTTTCTGAGCTTTCATGCTTGTGTCTTGATTCCTCTACTCAGCTCTGGGTAAGTTCAAGCACTGCCTTTTCTCATATGAAAACCAGCCACATGCCAAAGCTCATCCTGGAACATATTTTTCTAACTCTGTTTTTTGTGCTCACAGCACATCCTGCTCTCCCTTTGCTGCTTGCTCACAAGTTGTTGTCCCTGTTGTCCCAGACATGTTCTTGGGACACCATCTCATCTCCCATAAAGACACCATCTTAACACCATCCTGATCCTCTGCAGCTTGGTGCCCTATAGCAAGGCTTTCTCAGTGTTGGAGAAACACTCAGGCTGAGTGTAGCATCAAATCCAAGCACATCCAGACAGGGTAGGGCAACAGGGAAGATTCAGCCTCCTATTGACTGGGGACTACACAAAATATCTCTAGGGCTCAGTTCTGCCTGGATCTGTCACTGCTGGGGGGAGTTGATCTCCTTCAAGGTTTGCACTTGAGCAGACCAAACCATTTTGCCATGTTGCTTGGCATCTGATGTGGCTAATGCAATTTTTCTTTCTAAATATCTGAGAAAGGTATTTTCTATTTCTTCAGGTACCTTTTCTCAGAGGTGATAAATAATTTACTGTAGTAATTCTAGTGGCAACACAAGCTTTGGGTGACCTCCCTTGTCCTTGCAGCCAGCCAGATACCTTCTCAGAGGAGTAGTGCCACTGACTACAAATTCAAGACAAGCAATCCAAGCCTTCTGAGAGTGCTGGAACACCTCTCCTATGAAGACAGGCTGAGAGAGTTGGGCTTGTTCAGCCTGGAGGAGAGAAGACCCTGGGGAGAGCTTTTAGCAGCCTTCCAGTACCTGAAGGGGCCTACAGGAAAGCTGAGGAGGGACTGTTTGCAAGGGCTTGGAGTGATAGGATATGGGGTAATGGCTTTCAGCTAAAAGAGGGGAGATTTAGATTAGATATTAGGAAAAAATTCTTCACTATAAGGCTGGTGAGGCCCTGGCACAGGCTGCCCAGAGAAGCTGTGGCTGCCCCCTCCCTGGCAGTGCTCAAGGCCAGGTTGGATGAGGCTTTGGGAAACCTGGTCTACCAGAGGGTGTCCCTGCCCAAGGCAGGGGGGTTAGAACTAGGTGATTTTTGAGGTTCCTTCCAACCCAAACCATTCTGTGATTGTATGATTATGTGAAGCCGAAAATACAGTGTTATGATCAGAACAGCAGATGAAAAGGTAAAGGAGAATACAGAAGAATCCAGAGCTTCCACTGAAATAAAAGTGCAGTGAGAAAAAACAGGCAGTGAAATTTCACTTCCCAATTGAACAAGACTTTATTCCTTTGCATCATCATTTATAAAACACTTTATGAAGGGAGTTGGCCAGTGGGAAAGGACTTGCTCCATTGCTTGATCTTCCTCCCCAACACCTAAACCAGATGAAATGCCAGTTGAGTAGAAAGGTTTGTGAGTGTTGCCCATGTAAGTTGTGTCAATAAAGGCCTGATTATGTTCTTAGCTGACCTCCCTTATAGAGGAAACATTTTTAAAGGTGATCATCTCTCATGCCAGTGTTATTTCTCCTAAGCACTGTGCCTCTCCTTCTCCTTGCTGCTGCTGCTGCATCCCTCGTAGTCTCCTCAAGAAGAAGGTCAGTCTGTATTGTTTCTAGATCAGTAATTTACTGTGGTAACAAGCCAGGGACAATGGTAGCATTTATAGAGGTAGTTAGAAGAAGGAGATTAATTAAAGGTCATTTTGAAAAGAAGATGGTCCCATTGCTTTGAAAAATAAAATGAAGACCACGCAGCTGAAATCACTTTGGAAGGTTTGCTTCTACTTTTAAAGCAGATGTCTCTGATGTCATTTAATTATGAATAAACTGGAATAGCTGGATGCTATGGGAAATCTGCTGTAAAGGCAGATGTCAGCCAAATTGTTCTGGTTCATACAAAGCACTTGTAAACTCCAGAGGGTTATGGCCTCTTTTAGTTACACTACACGGAGTCTGTAGCATACACTGCTTGCTGTTCATTAAATGCTGTTGGTTAAAAGCAACTTCTTAGGGAATGTTGACATTGTCCTGCTCCCTGACTCGCTGGTCCTGCTCTCAGAAACTGTTCAAGGATGTTCTGCTCTTTTTTGGCACGTGAAACCAGGCACAAGTGTGTCAGTGAATTATTGACAATAGGTATATTTTCAGTCAAAAAGAAACCCAGCCCTTTGCAGAGGGAAGCACACTCGTGATGGGTTTTTTGGGTGCTGTATCAGCACTCAGAAGGTGGCACCTTTGCTGCCCACAGGTGATGTGTGTTTCACACAGGCTTGGAGAAGCTGAGACTTCTAAAGTTCTTGTAAGACCAAATTTGGCTTTGATTTGCCTTTCATTTTATGCCAAAATAAGTTTTTTCTCTAAAAGATAACCACTGCTAAATGACCTCAAGCAGACTTTTTCTCATTTCCCTCCAGCCCCAAAAATCTTGCCTCAAAGTGGCTGTATTAAAGTTTTGGGCAATGGTAGTAGAACAAGCAGGAAGAAAACATGTTCCTGGACATCTGGGAGCCGTGACAGCTGGTGTGCTGGAGATGAGCATGGGATTAAATATGGACATTAGTTAACTTTTGCACAGAGGACAGGATTTGGGTCCAGGCTTAGACATCGAAATGCCTGCATACAGACAGCTGAACTGAGTCTTCCCTGGATGTGCATTTGCAGTATTGGAAACTTTGATACCTTGCTCATATAAGAACATACATTTAGGAGCTCGTCCTCTTTAGCATGGAGAAGAGGAGACTGAGGGGTGACCTTATTCATGTTTGTAAATATGTACAGGGTGAGAGTCAGGAGGATGGATTCAGGCTCTTCTCAGGGATGGTCAGTGATAGGACAAGGGGCAGTGGGTGCAAGCTGGAGCATAGGAAGTTCCATGTGAATATAAGGAGGAGCTTTTTCACTATGAGGGTGACAGAGCACTGGGACAGGCTGCCCAGAGAGGCTGTGGAGTCTCCTTCTCTGGGGACATTCAAAACCCACCTGGACACATTCCTGTGTGATTTAGTGTAGGTGATCCTGCTCTGGCAAGGGATTGGACTAGATGATCTTTCGAGGTCCCTTCCAACCCCTAATGTTCCACGACTCTGTGATTTAGATACCTTAAATGGGGCTAAATCACATCCCTCTGTTTCTGTTTTCTAAACTGGATAAAAGAACCCCACCAAGCCAAAGGATGCATTCAGTTGTTGGGCTGTAATTAATGTCAACGGAATGTTATTCAGCCATAAAGCCAATTGATGGGGTAGGGGGCTTGAGAAGGCATTTGAAGGGTTGCTATGATCTCGATGACATCATTAATGTTGAAGGGTTGCAATGGCTATTTAAGCAGTGGAAAAGGGTGCTACTTACGTCTTGTAGCTGCTGTGACCATGGTTGGCTTCGACAGAACTTGCACTTTAGGTGGCATGGGGGTGTAGCTGCTTCCAAAATGTACCTATAATATCTGTTGGTCACTTCAACTGTCCGGCCAAGCGAGTGTGAAGGGACATCATTGCCAGCAAGCTTCTGCTCTCTGTCAGGGCTTCTTTGAAGGCTAACTTTACCCCATGAATCTCGTCCAACTCGTGTGACCTTATATACATTTGGTCCAACTGCTCAGAAAAGCATCTAGCTTTTAACGCAGCGTGTTTTAACAGGGCCCCTGCCTAAGCAAAGCCTAATTCTCTGTCTGACAACAGTGGCACTGAAAGTCTCAGAGGGGTTTTTCCCATTTTTGTGTGCCTGTGCAAAGAGAGGGATTTTGCTCCAGGTCCGCCGCCTCCCCGCCAGCAGCACAGAGCTCTCAGCAAAGCAGCTGCTTCCCTGGAGAAGTAGGTAGGCAGATACTGCTGCAGAGCATCAGCTCCTGTTAAAACTGATTTAAAATTGCATTTTTTTTTTATTTTAAAAGTGCGTGTGGTAAATATTTCGCTCTGCATATCGTTATGAATCTGTATTTCAGCTTTTCTTTCATCTATTTCTAGGCAAAGTAGGGATGAAAATAGGACTTTATATAACCCTCATGAAAGCATCTGTCTTGTAATGGGAAGAAATAAGTACACGAGACTTGTTAATAAAACAGTAAAAATATCTAGAGACGCAGCATTACAACAAGGGAGCCTGGTGCTCTAATTAAACCATCTGCTTTTAAAATTTATTTCCTTTAGCAACTGGCTTAAGCACTTGGGGCATCACTGCATGGCACTGAGCTGAGCCCCCCTTCCCCCCAGCCCAACTCGACCAGTCTTCCCCTCGGCACACAGGCATCATCCCCTGTGCTGGCTGTCTCAGGTGGTGCAAGCCAAATCCCAAAGCCATTTATCCTCATGCAGGAGCGCTCCAGAGATGTGGCCCCAGCACCAGGGGAGTGTTGTACCCTGCAAAGGGGGTATTTCTGCCTTGTCTGTACATCTCCTTCACCAAGGTCCATGCTGAAATCATACCTGATAGTTCCACATTTGGAGGGAGTAGGGAGCAAGACTTAAGTAATTCTCTTTCCATCTACTGCCAAAATTTCCCTTGACCTAGGGATAGCAGCTACTGGCTGGTTTGTAAAGTGGAAGTGCTAAAAATTTGAGGGTTTTATACCAGGGTACAACTGGAAGAACTTTGTGATCTTAAAACTTTGTGAAGAAGTTGATCCCTGTGTCACACAGCTCTATGGAAACACCACTGGA
The DNA here is from genome assembly GCA_020800305.1 of Porphyrio hochstetteri. Classification (NCBI taxonomy): domain Eukaryota; kingdom Metazoa; phylum Chordata; class Aves; order Gruiformes; family Rallidae; genus Porphyrio; species Porphyrio hochstetteri. The sequence continues at coordinate 89,721,791 of CM036907.1, forward strand.
TGGTCACTGTCCCGTTTATTTCTCACACACAGCACTCTCTCTCTGTAGGTGAAGTTTTACCCCCATTTTTTTTCCTGTTGTGCCTGTCTGATGCTCCCAGCATGGTGTGAAGAGGCAGTGGAAAGACCATCTATAACACCACAGGCATGAGGATCATGCTTGCTGACGACATGTCTCTACTGAAGGTCCTTCATCACTCCAACAAAATACAAGCCCCTGGAAATGTGAGACACTGGTCACAAAGAGAAATGGGTAAAAGCCTTCCCAGCTGCAAAGTAGGCAGCAATGGGGATGGTTGGTTGACGGGAGCACTGCTCAGCTGACGTGCAGAGCTGCTGGGAAGCAGTGGCACAGGTTACACTTACCGCGTTACCTGCCCTTGCTGACCTCAGCCCTGTAAACCCAGAGTGCAAAGCTGAAAGCATGGGAAAAGCCAATTAAACGTTGCACTCCATTAAAATTCCTCTCAAAAGAAAAATTTTATTGGCTTTGTGCAAAACAGTTTACTCATCCTTTTACTATTCAGACGCTCTTTATGAGGACAGCCTCTTCACGGCTGCTGGAAAACCAAGGTGTGGGGTAATTCACTGACTCTGGGCAACTGCCCCATTACGTGGCAATTTGGCATGATCTAGGCAGGGTGATGAGCTGCTGTGTGCATGCTCAGCCACCATGAGTGGAAGAAGCAGCTCCTTGGCTTGAAGTGATTACAGATTGCCTCCTGGTGCAAAGGAACCCACTCCAGCCCAAAGATCGCCAAAGAGTTAAAAATAAATCCACCTAATTTTTGACACTGTCCTGCACAATATCCTTGTGTCTAAATTGGAGAAACATGGATCTGATGGATGGAGCACTCAGTGGATAAGGAATTGCCTGTACAGTTGCACTCAAAGCATTGTGGTCAACAGCTCAATGTCCAAATCAAGACCAGAGATGAGTGGTGTTCCCCAGGGGTCAGTACTGGGACCAGCACTGTTTAACATTTTTGTTGGAGACATAGACAGTAGGATCAAGTGCACCCTCAGCAAGTATGCAGATGACACCAAGCTGTGTGGTGTGGTCAACACACTGGAGTGAAGGGATGACATCCACAGGGACCTTGAAATGCTTGAGAGTTGAGCTCATGCAAACAAGGCCAAAACTGGGTAAAGGCAATCTCAAGCACAAGTGGGACAGGCTGTGTGGAGAATGGCTTGAGAGCAACCCTGCACAGAAGGACTTGGGAGCGTTGCTGGATGACAAGCTCAATGTGAGCCGGCAACATGTGCTTGCAGCCCCGAAAACCAACCATGTCCTGGGCTGCATCTAAAGAAGCATGACCAGCAGGTCAAGGCAGGTGATTGTCCCTCTCTACTCTGCTCTGATAAGACCCCACATAAGAGTACGACATCCAGCTCTGGAGTCTAAAACATAAAAAGGATATGGAGCTCTTTGAGCAAGTCCAGAGGAGGGTCACAAAGATGCTCAGAGGGCTGGAGCACCTCTCCTATGAAGACAGGCTGAGAAAATTGGGCTTGTTTAGCCTGGAGGAGAGAAGGCTCTGGGGAGACCTTATAGCAGCCTTCCAGTACCTGAAGGAGCCTACAGGAAAGCTGGACAGGGAGTTTTACAAGGGACTGTAGTGACAGGACAAGGGGTGATGGCTTTAAACTGAAAGAAGGTAGGTTTATATTAGACATAAGGAAGAAATTCTTCCCCGTGAGGGTGGTGAGGCCCTGGCACAGGCTGCCCAGGGAAGCTGCAGCTGCCCCCTCCCTGGCAATATTCAAAGCCAGGTTGAATGGGGCTTTGGGCAACCTGGTCTAGTGGGGTGTGCTCCTCCTCATGGCAGGTGGTGGAACTAGGTGATCTTTGAAGTCCCTTCCAACCCAAAAGATTGCATCACTCTATGATTGTATAAAGCTTTCAGAAAATGGTATGAAGCAGTACTTCAGTCTCTTCTGTTGTTTTTCTACATCTGCAAAGGTTGATGCCAGCAGAAAGATGTGGAGAAGGTGGCCTATCTATAACAACTTAGATCTTCATGATCTTTAGCTGAGACAGGAAGAGAAACATACTGTGAAAATACATCCTTATTTTCTTTAAAAGTCTAGCTCATGCTGCATTAACAGGGGCTTGAACAACATAGGCAGGTATAAAATACACCTAACACAAATGGTGCTCCCAGCCTCTCCTCCAACCAGAAGGACCTATCCAGCCCCCATCTCTGGTGCAGTAGGGCAGCAAATACATCTTATAGCAGGACTTGTATCATGTGGCGCCCAACAGCACCCCACAGCCTCCTGCCAACACTAAGATGGGTGCAGGGTGCCAAGCAGGTACAAATGGACCCCAGCGTTGGAGCCCCAGGTGCTATACTGGTGCCTGGCCTCCTTCACCTGGTTGGGTAAAGCCCCTGGTCTTCACAGTTGTGGTGGGTGATGGCAGCTTACAGAGCTGACAGTGTCCTTCATTAGGAAATGTCCATCAGCATCATTAGTTTTGGTCAGTCTCAGATTTTATGTCTTTGCTGAGGAGAGGAAGATGAGAAGGCCCCACAGCAGGTAGCAGTGCTGCTGAGTCACTAGCAATGAAAAATACAATGTCAGTGTTCAAACAGTGTAAAATGGGTACAGAGAGCCCAAGCAGCAGTGAGGAAAGTCCACGTGTTTCAGCTGTGAGGGCTGCTGTACCCGTGAGGCGTGCCAGGGCAAAGGAGGCATCATCATGCCTGGGGTTTCGTCACTTTATAACGCTTCACAATATGTATATTGTCTGTGCTGTCCTCTAGATGTCAGTGACAGCCAGCACATCCCAATTCCCTACTCCCACCCACACCCCATCGTGGCTGGACAGGGCTCTTCCTTCATCCCCCTTCCCTGGCTTCATTGTCTCTGATACAGAACTGACCCTTCATGGCAGCACCAAAGGAGATGGTCCTCAAAAACAAGCTGAGATGCAAATCTGTGACCTAAGTTTTTGAAAAGGCTGGTCTCAAATGTTCCTGCAGGTTACCAACCCTTGTTAATGATGGTTTCTCACTAGGTGCTGGTAGGACCAGCTCACCCAGATCACCTTTGGTGCACCTTCCAAAGGCCGGTGTGCTCTCCTCAGAAGTGAGCAGAGAAGGATCGTTGCAGCCCCCTGCTCAGGATGGGGAATGTCATGCCAGCATGTGCTGAGGGTGTTGCAGGAGGATCATCAACAACGGGTAGATAAGGAGGTGCAGGAGAAACAAAAGGCTACCCAACAACTCGCTATGTTAATTTGTATGAGAGTGAATTTGTTATTAACGGAGCTGCTGGTAGAAGAATGTTCCATCAAAATCTTTCTCAGTGAAAAATGAGGTGGGTGAAAGTACACCAAAGAACCATCAACATGTCTATTTTCTTTGGGGCTTCTGGCTTTGAAGGAGAACGTGAAAAATAATTAATTTATTGATTGCATGGGCTTGTTTTCCATCATTTTATTCTAGAAAGAAAGTGGACCATGCCTTTCATACCCCTCTTTTTATTCCCCCAGGATGTCAAAAAGGTCATCAGGAAGGTGCAATCTGCCTTCATTGATCCCCTACAGTGTTAAGTGTCTACAGGAGGATCTTTTATGGCCACTGTTGCTGCTGATCGGTTGAAGACATTACTAGGAAACAGACATTGTAATGCTCAGTTGGGTGGGACAGGAGAAGCTAAGAAAGCCTGGAATGTATTTCTTTTTTCAACCATCACCATCCCTGAAGACAGCTGAATTTAAACTTTAGGTCACACGTAACCCTGAGAGGTCGTGGTCTTAATGGTAAAGATCCTGTAAAGTTACAGTGATCAAAACTTGTCAGGGGAGGCAGCAGGTTTGCTAGCAACCTGGTCCTGATGACCAAAGAAATTGACCTTGACAACATTCCTGCATTCCCTTGAGATAGAGAAATCACTCACTTTGTAACAAGTCCACAGAACAGGGTGAGGATGAAGATGGGGTGCAGACTGGCTGGAGCCAAGTAGAAGGCAGAAAGAGATGACCGATTAAAACAGTGTAAAATGACCCTTTAGCCTATACTGTTCTTATGTGTTGTTTGGTTAATGCTATAAAGAGTCTATGTAGTTGCATTCAAGTGGCTGGAGCATATTAAAATACACTGATCACTGAATGGTGTGTCATGTCTGTCTACAACGACAAAAACTCTCCGCAGTCTTCAGCTGGGAAAAACCGCTGAGGTCACCTCCATTTCATGTTTTATTCTCAGTGGTTTTAGCACATATGCAACACAGTTTTCCTCTTATTATTAACCATAAAGAGTGTCTGTCCCATTGGGTTTGGAGGGCATAAACTCCTTTGGGCAGTGATGCATCTGCCCCACAGGGTTTCAGCTAGCACAGTAAGAGATGTTTTCTGATGGGTGGTGCTTTGTAACGGCAATTTATTATCTCCTTAGAAAGTAAACAAGGTGTTTGTTACATTTCCCCTCAACAAACATCCCAAAACCTCTCACATATCTTCATAACCTCTCAGCTGGTGACACAAGGCAGGGAGTCTGAAGTGAAGTTGGAGAGGGTGGTATATGGACGAGGCCACCGACACAGAGTAGTACAAGGTGTAAAGTGAGAAGACTGGAAGATAAATATCATGATAAACCTGCTGGTAGCCCATCTAGGATGGTGTGGCAAGGGGGGAGGACTCCGTTGCAGGAGCCTGCTGAGGGGTGGGTGCAGGGAGCAGGTTGGAGCAAACACCACAAGAACAGCTTCTGGGGCAAACACAGTAATTTCAGCTCACCATGAAGGAAACCCAGGCAGCAGGACCGCACTGGGAGGTGAAGGAAAAGCAGCAGCAGCAGCAGCAGCCAGCAGAGGACAGGGAAGGGGGAGAGCCTGAGCCCTGGGCAGCAACAACAGCATTTGGCTGCTGAAAGGCTGGAGACAAATTGGGGACATGCTTGGGGAAAGGTGGACTCACCGCAGCACACACAGATAAGGCCACGGCCACAGCAGCTCTCAGGGCCCTCACGTACAGAGTTTTACGCAGGTAACTGCTGCCTGCCGTGGGGAGTCATGGTCCTTCTTCCAATCAGTGGGGAATTAGGATGTACCTTTAACGACTGTTTTTAATGCATATGGCTATCTATCAAACTGAAATATATTTTTAAAAGATGGCTGGTTACTCAGGCTCTTTCCAAGACCTGTATGTATTTCACTCCTGCAGCTGGTGCGAGTGCAAGGAGCACATCCCTATCGATTTTTCTGACTCCTTTGAATTAATTGAAGGTTAAAGTCTGTCAAGATAATTCACATATTTAGCACACACAGTTCTTTCATCTGCCCATATAACATGCCCCAAATATAAGCTATACTGGAGCAATAATTTGATCAGGGCTAAAATGAAAAACTGTTAAATGACAAGACTTCTGTCAAGATGCTCAGTTCCTGAAAGGTGCCTATAAGAAAGCTGGGGAAGAACCGTTCCCAAGGGCATGTAGCAATAGGACGAGGGGTAATGGTTTTAAACTAGAAAAGAGCAGATTTAGCTTGGGTATTAGGAAAAAATTCTTCATTATGAGGGTGGTAGATCATTGGAACAGGTTGGCCAGAGAGGTAGTGGGTGCCCCATCCCTGGTGATATTCAAGGTCAGGCTCAATGGGAGTTCTGAGCAACCTGATCTAGTGAAGATGTTCCTGCTTACTGCAGGGGGAGGTGGACTAGATGACCCTTAAAGGTCCAACCTTCCAACCTAACACATTCTATGATTGATTCTATGCTGAAAGCAAGTATCAGGATCATCTCTGTCTTTGTTACACTTCTAAATTACTAATTCTACCAGCTGTAGTAATTAAAGAGCTCTTTCTGGTCTTGCTTCATGGATTTAATATATACTATTGTATAGAGGAGATCTCCTTATCCCTGGGATCTCAGCAGCATCAGTGGACATCAGTGGCACTGGCAGCAGAACTGGCTCAGCTTCTTCTTCCTTGGAAAAGCGTAGCTGAGGCAGCAGGGGAAACGACTATGTAACTAGTGGGACAGGCAATTCCTGCCAGGGAGACTTATTTAAATGAAAGGAACACAAAGGCAATGCAGAGAAGCTGGCCATGAATAAACTTCAGCTAGAACTTGAAAGAAGTTCTGGTTTTGGTGCATGAGAAGTAGGATTTTGAAACAACCTTCCAACTGGCAAGAGAGGGGGTAAAAAAAAACCAAACAAAAAGCAACAAACAGGAAAAAAAAACCCCAAGGAAAAATGCCTCAACTCACACCTGACCATTGTTTTTAGCTGGAGTTCGGTTGTTTTATGAAACAGACTCTGTGACGATGGAAACAGCAGAGGATTTGGCTCTGCGACCCAAGAGATCTCCTCCAGATTGACCAGTTACAACAGACTGTGAAATTGTGTTGCACAGAAACGCCATGGCCTCTGCAGGTTCCTGTGCCTGTAAGTGGGTTTGATGGATACTGACGCTTTGCTGGGAGCCAGAATGCTCCAAAGGACACAAAATGACCACTTAGGGCTTAAGTATTATAGCCTGGCTGGAGCGGCACTGATGCTACAGCAATTTACCTTAATGACTCAAGAGCGTATTTCACAGCGATACTGTGTAACTGCCCTGACCTAAAAGCCCTCTTATGGCTTAAGCTGAAAATTATGCCACTCATGGAAGAAACCTAAAAGAAAAAGCACATCCAACAAAGCCAGGAAGGAAAACAGAAGAATTTAAGGCTGTGAAAACCCAGGGAAGAGAACGTGTTGAAGGAAAATGATGTTTGTGGTGCCGATGATTACACCAGTCTTGCAGTAGGAAGACCATTAGCTCAGGGGTCAGCAGTGAAAAGCCATTATCAGCCATCACCAGGCACAGCATGGCAGGATGGTGGCAGGACACCCAGCCTCCGTGGGTCACGGTGCCAGGCATTGACAGTGCTCGGGGTGGGCTACAGCCAGCTCAGCAAGCAGTTTTCCCATCTTGCAGAGATGACATACGGCCATGTCACTGCTGCAGACGGGTGACATCATCAAAGGGCTCTGCAAGGGCCATTCCCAGCAGAGACAGTCATTAGGTCATTGCTCAAGAGGACAATATGGGTACATTGGCAAAGGAAGCCAAGGCAGAAGAACAGGATGTCTCTCCAGATACAGCTTTAATTAGGAAACATATAATCAAATTATAAAAACCCTGTGTTTGGACATGTTAGTATGCTGCTAGTCATGCCTAAGAGTGATTCAGCCCCCTGTTCTTCACCCATGAGCACCTGAACACTCTCTGCAGGGTTCTCTCCCTGCCAGCATTGATCTGCATTTTATTCCTTTGGTTGAACATCAGGGAAACAAATCCTTCATGCAAAGGTGCAGCCAGTGGTGGCCTGGTCCCGTTGGGAGGCAAAGGGAGAAGCAGCTAAGGTCTGGCAGCCAGGGCTGGAAGCCCTCCTCTGCTCCCAGCTCTGGTTCTTCAGCATTAGGTGTTCACAAAATCTTGCTGATCCCCAAATTGCCTCAGCAAAAGAAACAGGTTTAAAAAACAAGCTATTGCTCCATTTTTTTGTTCAGCTGATTGCCAGGAGAATAACTGACTCTGCCACGTTTATGGAAGATGCACGTGGGCTCATGTAGGCTCCAGGTGAGGTCTCACCAGAGCAGAGTAGAGGGGCAGAATCACCTCTCTCAATCTGCTGGTCACACTTCTGATGGAGCCCAGGATGCAGTTGACCTTCTGGGCTGCAGGTGCACATTGGTGGCTCATGTCCAGCTTCTCATCCATGAGGACCCCCAAGTCCTTTTCCTCAGGGCTGCTTTCTAGCACATCAGCTCCTAACCTGTATGGATAACAGGGGTTGTCCCAACCCAGGTGCAGGACCCTTCAGTTGGCTTTGTTGAACCTCATGAGGTTCACATGGGCCCACATCTCCAGCCTGTCCAGGTCCCTCTGGATGGCATCCCATCACTCTGGCACATTAACCTCACCACCCAGCTTGGTGTCATCTGCAAATTTGCTGTGGGTGTGCTCAATCCCACTGTCAGTATCAGTAATAAAGGTATTAAACAGCACCGGTCCCAGCACAGACCCTCAAGGAACTCTGCTTGTCACCATCTTCCATCTGGACTTGGAGCCATTGACCACCACCCTCTGTATGTGACCATCCAGCCAATTCTTTATCCATTGAACAGTCCACCCATCAAATCCACATCTCTCCAACTTTGAGAAAGATGTTGTGGGGGACCATGTCAAAGGCCTTGTAGAAATCCAGACAGATGATAACATCCATCAGTATAATTGGAGTTGCTCTCCATCTCCAAATAGATGCAAAGAAAAGATAAGCACAGTTTGATGTTCAGCAGTTATGGGGGAGAGCACCTGCAAGAGGTGTCCCATCATTGTGATTCGAGTGGCACAGGAACACTGTGCTGCTTTTTCCCATTGTGTGAAAATTACCTTCTCTCAGCAGGTCAAGGAGCAGGGTGCACACAGGGCTGCTGCACGATGGGAGGTGTCTTCTGACGGCAGTAACATCATGTAAGGGCTCTTTCCCTTACAGGGTGACCCCACTGGGACCAGCCTGGAGTGTGGGGAGAGAGATGGGGAGTTCGGGGGTCTGCCTGCTTCCCCAGGCACAAAGGAGGGAATTTCTTCTGTGCCTACCTGCCCTGGCTTTGCATCGGAGCTCCCTGAGAGGGGAGCGGTGGTGGCAAGACACAAGGCGCCTGACTTCCGAATATTACCCTGGGATGAAGTCAGTCATGGCCAGAAGCGCATGCCTGCCCTGGGGAGCGTGAGGGGCGTGAGCAAATGTAGCTGTTCATACTGTGGACACCTAAACTAGGCGGGCAGTAAGGAATTGGCTCATGTTTCTCAAGTACTCTCGCTTCTGAGCTCCCTTTTTCCAAGTCAGGATCTAACAGCTCCTCTCCTGACTTCCAAAGGTTTTTGTGAGGCTGCAGCTGACCCTTTGTTTAGGGTGCTAGTTCCTTAATCCTGTGATTTTCCAAAGTTTTCCAAATTCATCAAGGGATTGAATTATGTGTAATGCTCACCATTAATTAATTTAGGGAGGACCATGCTGCACTGTGCAGCCAGAGTGATGAGAGTGTGAAGGCACCTTTAGTGACAGCTTGGCTCAGGTCGACGGAGAGAACATGGAAAGTCCTTCTGGCACCTAAAAACCAAATGAAGTGGATGTGCCAGGTTCAGGAGAACCTTCTCACAGCCCAGATGGACTGCTCTGGGGGAGGCACAAAAACATGCAGACAGACTGACAGACACAGGCACGCATTGATGTGTGTACACGTACCTTAAGTACTTTAGCCTGCTGATGCTCCCCTGGCACAGAGAGCAGATGCCGAGGGGGGCACAAGGGACACAACTTGTCATCCCATGTCGTGTGACCTCTGCCTGCCCTCAGCATGTTCTCTGGCCGCCACATAGGAGGAATGGCAGAGCCACAGGTTTACACACAGGGCGCTGGAGGCGATGCTGCACAAGTGAAGTGATACAGGTACAACTCTTTATCTTCTTATATGGAGGTCAAGACATTTCTGCTCACCCTTGCTGCAAAAATCTGGCTGCTCCTACCCATCGAGCCACAATAGCTGAGCTGCTACAGCTCTGCTCACTTCAGAGAGCAGCTGCTGACCTTACAGCAGCCCCCGATCTCATTTTGGGCAGTTCAGGCTTGTCTTCCCACCCATATCTCTGTTACTCCTTAGAGCAGGTGGCACAGTACCTTGCTCCAGGGTGCAGAAGCAGCCACAAATGAGGCGTGTTTTAGATGGGAACAGTAAGTTTCAAAAGCTGCATACTAGACTGAGAATCACAGGGTTGGAAAAGACCTTTAAGATGATCAAGTCCAACCGCTCCTGTCCTGTGCTAAACCATATCCCTAAGTACCTCATCTACCCAAGGAACAACTGCAGCGCTGCAAACCTGTACCCTTCGTTACTTACCAGGTAAAACACAATTAAGTACCTTCTTTGGATTGGCAGATCAGAGAGGCAAAGGAGGAACTCATGTCCCTTTCAGACAAGAAAAAGCAGCACTCCTGATGCACTGAGCTTCAGTGTGTGAAAGCTTCCTGGCCCTGCTGCCCAAAGGAACCTGCCCTTTATTTCCACAGAACTTATCAACAAACCCAAGTGCAAAAATAGAAGACAATAAATGAACCCTTTTTTGTTTCTTTCTTTACTACTACTTACCTGGGGAGGACCCGAACCTAAACCCAGCAGGTATTCTGCTCACTGCAATGCTCTCCAAGCCAAGAGGGACCGAAGCTGTTTGGCATCATACAGAGCTGGGCTCACCCTCCCCAGGCGAAGAACCCTGCAGTGCTTCCACCGGCCCCCAGCTGTCCCCAGAGGGAGCTGCAGCAAGAATAAAGACTGGCCCTTTTTCATTCCCTGGCACATACACCACAGCCCACATGTCTTCTTTTGAATGACGTTTATTAGACGAACACGGGTTTAATACATAATTTAAAACCCCGCGTGTACACAGCCCAGGATGCAGCGTGCTCCCTCCCCCGCTGAGTTACCAAACAGTGATGCTGTGGAGGTGAACACCAGCCCTGCATCCTCACAGGGACGTTACAAATGGTTGGGAGTGGAAGCTTTGCACGCAGGAAGGTCTATGCAGGACAGGACACAGCACATTAGGAAGAGGTAAAGCATAGGGAGTGAGCTGGATCTGCCCTGGCTGAAGGGCCGCTCTCAAGAAGCTGGTCTCCATTTCCCCTCCCAAATTCCTTAGGGAGCAAGAGGGTGACAGACAGGTGATGACACAGCCAGAATCCCATGGAGAGCAGCACTGTGTGGTTTCATGCAGGGCACTGCCAGCCACGGGTCCCTGGGAGAACCACTGCTCAGGGTGCTGTCAGTGAGCTGCAGACTGTTCTGCACCGTGCCTTCTCCCCAGGCAAACACCCAGGGCTCTCTCCTCCCCCCCACTGCTTGCACCAGGATCTAGCGAGAACAGCAGACAAGTCACTGGAGACTAATGGGATTTGGCACTTTCCTGGCAATGACCCCACTCTTGCACTCCTGTGAAGCGCCACGAGGCACTGCCTAAAGCCTCAGGGTCCTACTTCTAAATCGTGGTATTCCCAGAATTGGACTCCTTAAATAAGTGGCCTGACAGAGGACAGGGCAGGCAGGGACAACCAAGAAACCCACTAAGAGCTTGGCAGCTCCTCCTTGTTTCAGTGATAGCACTCTGGCTGCTCAATACCTGAATCATAGGGCTGTTTGTTTTTTTAAAGTGTAAACATGGATGCAGGGGCTTTACTCCAGGTCCACTTCCCTTGGAAGGTTTGATTCTAGATAGTCAACAAAAAGAAAAATAAAAAAGATACAGCCACACAAAGAAAAATCAAGATTTCAGAAGACTTATCAAAAACTGTTTCAATCTTACAAAGCATACATCTTTTGACTCAGGCCTCAAAACCTATTCACTGCATTATTACAAAAATAGCACTATAGAAACTACCCCCCCTTCTCAGTTCAAAGCTTAAGCACTTCTAAGAAGATCCTACAGAAACAGTTCTCTTTCTGGCAAGGCACTATCCAGTAGCGTGTGGCACAAACAAAACCACCTCTATCAAAGCCACTGATACAGTGAATGTGTGAGTGCATGTCAGCCCACACAGCAACTTTAGCTGGGTACAAAGAGTTACAACTTCACTCGCATTGCTCTCCCTTTTGAAAAGCAGGGTACTTCCAAGCGTGAGCTAAAAATCAGGATAATTTGATTCTCAAGCATATGCAAGTATTTTAAACAAAATTAAGAATTTGCTATTTCTTTCCACAAATGGCTCTAGTTTCCACAGACCATTGCAGTCACCTGGTAGTTACATTTCATTATTACAAAACCAGTTTAAAAAATTCCAAATCATCTCGTGTAACAAACTAGAATTCTACTCGCTTTAGTTACAAAAATAAGGCTGTCACACAACAGACCAAATTCACATTCAAGGAACATATATACACTTCTGTATGGGGGTTTGTTGGGTTTTTTTTTTTTACTAGCCACTTATAATTCAAAAGCACATATTCTAAGGGGCTTGCACTGCCGACCCATGCAAGCAAGCAGGGTATCTTTGGAGCCAGTGTCGTGTCCTCCACACAACTCACTACACCCACACATGTGCTGTGAAGCAAGCTACGTTTACCCAACAGCTCTAACAGAACCTGCTCTCCCCTCAACGAGAGGCTTCTACTCTACAGTTATCAAAATTCAAGAGGAGTTTTGCAAAACTAATTTCATCCCTGGAGACATCAGTGTGGGTTTTGCCTTTTGCACGGGCAAGCCCGGGATTTCACCCCGGCTTACTCACGTGGATGTGCTGCCACACTGAGGTAGGTGTTTCAAAACTGGGACTCCAGGCAGTTCTCAAAGTTTGCAACAGATCAAGTACATGATAAATCCAGGATGGCTTCTCTGAAATCAACTGCATAATTATGTAAATTCCTATCTGTATTCATTCACAAAGGTGAATAGTTTTGGTTTTGGGGTTTTTTTTTTAAGGAATAGTGATACCGACCTCAGTGAAGTTCCCAACATACAGCTCTACCTCGTGTCACATTCCCATCCTACAGTGAGGGTCAAGCCTCATGAAAACATGCACTGGGGAGAAGAATGTCACAATAGCTTACCACAGACAACATAATTCTTAAAAATGCACATACAGGTATGTACACGTACATATCTATATATACAGAGATGTATATGCATGTTACCAGCTCCCATTCAGGATTCCTCTAGAGAAGAAGGTGCTGTAGTTAAGATTTTGACCAGTAAATACAACCACAAACTTTAAATCTGTGCATGGTCTTGCTCCATCTACCCTTTATCTAAGCTGAGAAGGCATCAGAGGATCCAAAGAGAAACCAATTTACTGTGAACTCCTTTCAAATCTCCTTTTTTTAAAGCTTTCTTGCCTTTGTACTAGAGGGAAAAGCCACAGAGCTGTAAGTAGGTTGTAGCTAAGTCAACACAAACAGGAAGGTAACTTGTGTTTTTACTCCAGCAACTGGTAGTCATGAACATTGTTCACATCATACCTTTGTTGTCATGAGTAAGCCACCATCCAAAATCTGAAAGGCTTCAATTCTCCTGCTGTTCAGCATCTTCAGCAAGGACCTGGATGCTGACCTAGTGTGCACCCTCATCGTACCTGTGAGTGGCATCTGAACCTGTTTCAGTGGATGGTAACAGCTGGCAGATCTCCAGCCCAGTGGCTGAAGTGGCTTGAAGACTGGGCTAACAGAAACCTCATGAAGTCTGACATGGTCAAGTTGCCCAGAGCAGCTGTGGCTGCCTCCTCCTGGGCAGTGTTCAAAGCCAGGTGTGATGGGGCTTTGGGCAGCCAGGTCTAGTGGAGGGCGTCCCTGCCCATGGCAGGGGGTTGGAAGCAGATGATCTTTGAGGTCCCTTCCCACCCAAAGCATTCCATGACTCTATGTAGAAAGTTCTGCCCTTGGGGGTGGTGAAGCATGAGCTGGGAAGCGACTGACCGAGTCATACCCCTGCTGAAGGGACCTGGGAATTTCATCCAATGCCAGATTGACCATAAGCCAGCAACATACTCACTGCAAACAGGGGAAAGCACGTGGTGTGGCACCTCAGGAGAAGCATGGCCTGCAGGCTGAGGAAAGTTACTATTCCCCTCTACTCAGCACCGGGGAGGCCACATCCAAAACATTGTTCTGGGACCTCCTCCCAGTTCTAGAGCTATGTGAACAAACTGGAAAGAGCAGCCTTCATCAAAGCAAAGTAGACAGGGGCCTGAAGCACACAGCCTGTGAAGAAAGGTCTGAGGAAGCCAGGTTTCTGGTAAGAAGGTGGCTGAGAGGTGATCTAATGGTAGACTGCAACTATCCTGAGGGCAGCTACAAAAAGGATGGCACCACTCTCTTCCTCTGAGTGCCAGAAAACACAGCAAAGGCAACAGCCACAAGTTACAGCCTAGGAGTTGAGGCTGGACATTGAAAGAAAGTTTTCACTCTGAGATACTGCAGCACTGGCACAGGCTACCTAGAGGGTTACGAGATCTTCATCTTTGAATATTTTTAACACTCTGCTAGACAAACCCAGATCTGATCCAAGCCAGTGTTTGCATTAGCCTGGATTTTGACAGTGCTGGCCCAGAGACCTCCAGCTGTCCCTTCCAAGTAACATGTCTCAGATGCCACGGTTCCTGATATCATCAGAACACGTGATTTGTTGCATGGACAGTGGTTCTGACACCTTTAAAAGTTCACCTTCCTTCAAGCCACACAGTCTAAGTGATGCTGCGATTGCAAAGGTTTCCCACGTAACAGCTGTCTTTCATTTACTCAAGGACATAAGGGCATTTAATGGAATGGCACTACCCTGTCATTATGAAATCACTTGAGTAAAAGCTACGTTACAGCAGAGCTGTTATTTCCATAGCCAGACTTGATTCAAAATAGATAATGCAATTTGGCTTCTGTCTAGAACGCATTTTGTAATGGCTAGTGGGAAGTCACGGACCTAAGTTCTGCTACGTGCATCAACACAGCCCCACTGGAACAATTTCCACTTCCTTTACCCGGCTCCTCCTCTTCGTGGCCTCATCCAGCAAAGCTCACTCAGCTTTCTCACTGTTTTTGAGGCAACTCCACATTTCCACACCTGGGGATATAACTGGGACAACAGCTGGCAAGTTCAGCATGCTCCTGGACCCTGACAGAATGTTCAGCCATCAGTGGGACTGAGCTCTGGCTCTTAAAGCGTCCCACTGACTCGCGTGGCTAATGGTGGAGCTGTGTGTTGCTGACTGTAAACTCAAGGCTTTGGCAAAATTTCATTTTAAGACAGCCCACTGTAGTTCTGCAGCCTTTGGTGTTAAGCCTCTCTCAGTTAAGAGATAACTTAATATTATCATTAGCTATGAGACTGCTTCTTCTGAACTGCCCAGTATTTTCCCCCAAGTGTTTTCCTGCACATTTCACCTGTATTTGCAATATGTCAAAATATTTCACTTTGGCACCTACTCTGTGGTAACAGCTGTTTTTAAACCATCAGTTGCAATGTACATCATGAGACAAACCAAGTTGTCATGAACAAGGTTAGCAGCCCATGTCTCCTACAATACACATGATCTAGCATAAACATCTCAATAAATGCAGGGCAAAAATACAGTAGTTATTGGCTTAAACTAAGATCTTAAGATTGACAGTTTTAACCTTCTGGATCATAACCAGCACAAACATTCTGAAGTTGTTGGACCCGATGATCTCTCGAGGTCCCTTCCAACCCACTATGATTCTAAGACCACTAGCACTTTAACTATCATGATGAGCTAATTTCAACTACAGTAGTTGGATGAATAACAAAAGGCAAGGAACCTGACTACGTAACTGTATCTGTGAACAACAGGAGCCCTACACTCCCACTCCTTATTCTCAAACATACATGTCCATTAGAATGTCAGTGCCAATGGCAAAAGCAATCCAAAAACAAAGTGAAACATCAACAATGAGTATTTTTAAAAAGGAAGATGAGTAGCCTGGCCTTAATCCTGTTTCATATATGTGTTATTAACTCCACATTACTGGAGAGCACCGTCTCATGGCAAGCAGACTACTACTAATGGTGCATGTTTGCTCTGTCACAGTGATCCATTAGGGAAGCTGTTGTGTGCTGAAGAACAGGGTCATTCATCCAGATGTGCTTGTCGATACTTCAGATAGACTTTCTAGGGTCGTGACTCCTATTTAAAAGAAACAGAAAGATTATTAATACTATGAAGAAATTCTCACCATCTGTGACCTTTGCATAGAAAGTGCCCCTACCCCTGGTCCACACAGCAGCTGAGGATGCATCACTCTGAAGTACTACCAGGCTGAAGCAGTGATCTGTCCAAGCTTAGAGAGATACTCCTCTAGGTCGACAATAGGTTATCTCCCAGGAACAGAGCTGCATAGAAGCTGCTATTTCTGATTGCAGTAGGTCATCATCTTTTTCCTGGACCACTTCAAGCTATAAAGCTTGCAGCAAGGCTGCCAAAATAACCTGCTGAGGTTCTCTCCTACTCCTCTCCCCCAAAGGGTGCAAAACTACATGAATCCCTGTAAGAAGAGGAACTCCACAGAAACCCAAGAGCTACCATCCAGGCCTGAAACAGTACTGCTACCAAACACAGCTGTGTCCACACTGACCAAGGGAAGAAAAATCCTCTCCCACATGTCTGATATCAAAAGTGCACCATACAATCTCTTTGAACAAGTGTCCAAGCTTCCATATGGCAATAAAATCTCTATTATACTGCAGATATATTTCAATTGATGTTGTGTTCAGCGGAAAGATGTTAACTAGTTTTGTGTTCTGACCTGTATAAATATATTTGTTAAAACTAAATTCTTATCCAAAAAATCTTGCTACAACTTTTGACTGCTTCAGCACTTAAAAATAAATGAATTGCTGTGTAATGAATAAATGCCATCCTGGTTGATCCATTTTGCCAGGCAGTCCAGTAAGATGTTTCGGTGACACGGGCTGCAGATATTCCAGTGATTAAGATAATTACAACAGGAGACAAAACTACTAAAATGCTCTCAATTTACATTGATAACGTGAGGGAGAATGTATTCTTTAAACTTCCTTTAACTGCTGCCTCAAATTAACTCCCATGTATATATGCTTGGTTTTATTTAAAAGGCATTACTTCTCATGACAACAGCTTCAATTACATCACTGGCATGAATTTGATATGGACAAGTTATAGATCAAGGCAGCAGTACATCCAAACACACAGAGTTCTTTTGGTTCAAACAAAATTTAATCTCAGTACTGCAAGAATTCCACGAAAAGTCTCCAATACTACACTGACCTTTGATGCCAAAGTAGGTTTCAGTCCAAGAAAGGAGAAGACAGTGTTGCTCTCCTTTGACTCAAAGAAGCCATCGTAATCCTAGAGAAGAAAAAAAAGTCAGTCAACATTCGTATTTGTGTTTTCCTGATTGATCCTACCAGGCCATGTATTAGACTAAAGGACAATACGTAATGATGCTCTGGAAAAAAACAATACTCCTGGGTGTACCTAAAAGCTATTCTAAGCTGCAGTGGTATCACCAACTACAAGGGTGAATAAAAACACAGATTCTCTAGCTACAACACTTTTAGTGCTTTATTTGGCAAGAAAACATGGACTTTCAAAGGAAATTTATTGTGGATATACTTTAAAAGTATGCAAGTGCCCAGCAATGCAAATAAGTCTCTGACCAGATTTCCAGTTTGGATTTTAGCAAACAAAGTACTTCCTGAAATGGAAGCCTCCAAGAAGTCTTAAGGCAGCTGAACTCCTTATTTCTTCTGTGGTGGAACAGGAACTTCATAGAATGGCATGGGTTGGAAGGGACCCCAAGGATCACAGAGTTCCAACCCCCTGCCACAGGCAGAGCCACCAACCTCAGGCCTGGATCTACACTAGGTTGCCCAGGGCCCCATCCAACCTGGCCTTGAACACCCCCAGGGATGGGGCATCCACCACCCCTCTGGGCAGCCTGTTCCAGCACCTCACCACTCCCTCTATAAAGACCTTCCCCCTAATATCTAATTTAAACCTTCCCTCCTTTAGCTTTAATCCATTCCCCCTTGTCCTGTCATTGTCTACCCTTTTAAAAAGTTGATTCCCCTCCTGTTTGTATGCTCCCTTCAGGTACTGGAAGGCTGCAATGAGATCCCTCCTCAGCCTTCTCTTCTCTAGGCTCAACAAAACCAGCTCCTTCAGCCTCTCTTTGTAGGGCAGGTGCTCCAGCCCTCTAATCATCTTTGTGGCCCTCCTCTGAACCCTCTCCAACAGTTCAAAACAGTTGATCGTGTCCTCTGAAATCAGCAATCATATCTCAGCCTTGGACAACCATGTAGTTATATAAAATGTTACTAAAAAAACCCAACCTTGTTGTATAGAAAGGTTAAAACATAAGCTTCATTATCATGATGAAGTTCCTTTTAGGTTTCAGCTGATTAAGATTGGGTTCTGATCTCAAAGTGTTACTACTGGTTTTACTGATTTGCTTATTGCTTTGGACACCTGCTACTCTTCCATCATCAGATGACCTGACAATATTCGGTTTTTAAGGGAAAAAAAGAGAAAGACAGAGCTCAGTTTTGTGAATAGATACAGTATATGACAAGAAGCCAGAAAGTTTCAGGTTCTCTTAATGGTCTGGCAAAGACTTCCTCTATGACCACTAGCAAACAATACAGCACTCAGTTTAGATTCTTTTCCCCCTCCACATAAGTGCAAAGTGGAAATATGAATCTTCACTTTACCACTTCTGGCACATAAAATACTCCACAAGTGACAGGAAATTTCAGGTATGTGCTCATCATTACATAGCAATTATCTTTAATGTCTAAGATTAGTAGTTATGCTTAACTTGAAAGCATTCAATGAGAGAAATACCTTTAAATATTGACTGTGTACATACATGGTTTCAATACAGAATATTAACAGGCAGTCTGTGTGTCTCCACATACTTCCCATTCCTGTAACGGCCATTCCCAAAGCACCTGACCCCAAAGTTAGCACTTCTTTGTCTCCTATCCTCTAACCTCGCTACTTTTTGAGAGCTCATGTCTCATTCTGACAGTTGCAGGTCCTTTTCCTAAAACTAAGCCTCGATCTACCTCAGCAGCAGCTGCTTTGCCCACTGGTCTCCTTCCACTCCCGCCTTCTTTCGAACCTGTAAATTCACAGGCCGCCATCACCACACACGTGCAGCCACAGGGGACTGTGTAAGATAAACAGAACAAGCTGCAACTGGAAAGCAGAAATCTTTTGCTGACCTGGTTCTTCTTGGAAGACCGTCAAAGGATATGAAAAGATTAGGAACCTTCCTGTATATTCCAACCGCAGTTTACTCATGCCTAGCCAATATCTACTTGTGCTTACATTTTGGCTTCTCACATCCTAAGCAGGAAGCAAAAAGTGTTCTGGGCAGGCATTCTGCTTCTCAGTACTCCTCTGGGTCTTCACAATCCAAGAGTGAATCCCTGAACAGACCTGCACCCCACCTGCCAGACCCAATTATGACATACACCAAATAACACCTAGCAGAAAGATGGTTAGTATTTTGTAAAATAACTTTGTAAGGAAAGCCTGTGCTTATAGAGGAGGACTTCACTTCTCTTCCTTGTTTTCTTTCTTGCCACTAACCTAAAATAAAAGACAGTTCACACAGAAAATACATAGCCAGCATGACAGGGATAATATACCTCCCATGAGATCCATAATAATTTTGCATATGTGCAGAATTTCTCTTAAAACCTTTACGGTGCACTAGGCAAAGATGCTTTACTAGCATTTCCATAATAATATACTGCCAAACCAATGTGAACGCAACTCTCCTACCAAAGTGATACTTTGCAGTTGCATAGTCATTCATGTAACCTCAGCCCAGGAAAAAACATAGCTGCATAGAGGCAGTTTTCCAGCCCAAACCTCTACACTAAAAGTATCTGCCTTGAAAGGCATGGGGAGGCCAGCAGGAACACATGATGGTCAAGAGGCCTCAGACACATAAGCTTACACAAGCAGGAGTAAACTTTCCTCTTAAGATGGCTTTTTGTCATCATCTTCTTAAAAGATGGCATATCACTGTGCTAAACACTCAGGCAATAAGCTGGTAGTCCAGGACCAAGCTTTATGCCTACCGATCCCTTCAGCTTTCATGCACATGTTTGTAAAGAATCAAGGAATCATTTAGGTTGGAAAAGACCCCTGAGATCATCGAATCCAACCATTAACCTAGCCACACCAAGTCTAATCACTAAAACGTGTCCCTAAGCCCCATTTCTACAAGTCTTTTAAATTCCTTCTGGGCTGGCAAATCAACAACTTCCCAGAATCACAAGGTTGGAAAAGACCTTTAAGATCATCAAGTCCAACCATTCACATTCTAAACTAAACCATATCCCTAAGTACTTCATCTACCCTTTTTTTGAACACATCCAAGGAAGGTGACTTGACCACCTCCCTGGGCAGCCTGTTCCAATGACTGACAACATTTTCAGTGAAAAAAAAATCCCTGGCACAACTTGAAGTCATTTCCTCTTGTCCTATCACTTGTAACTTGAGAGAAGAGACCAACACCCACCTGACTACACCCTCCTTGCAGGTAGTTGTAGAGAACAGTAAGGTCTCCCCTCAGCCTCCTGTCCTCCAGACTAAAAAGCCCCAGTTCTCTCAGCTGCTCCTCATAAGATTTGTGTTCCAGCCCCTTCACCAGCCTGGTTGCCCTTCTCTGGACACGCTCCAGGGCCTCGATATCTTTCTTGTAGTGAGGGCCCCAAAACTGAACACAGCACTCAAGGTGCAGCCTCACCATTGCTGAGTACACACATGGCTTTCTCTGTGCACAATACATAACTTCCAATGCATACTATCTACTCACTTCATTCCATGGGGAGAGTTGAGTTTATTTGCTCTCCCTGCCAGGGGAATAAAGCAGTTCTGGCCCAAGGAAAGGTAGACTGTCCCACAGCAATCAGCATCACAGACTGGGAAGCAGACTTTGCAGCCAGATGCTACTTATCATAATGAAGACTGGACTATTAACATTATTTTTTAAAATGCTTACAGATGGAGGTATTACACACAATTTTAAGTTCCCTTATTGTTATTTTTAGGAATGGTTTGTTCCACTTAACCTTGAAATTAAACATATAAACAAACAGAGGAAAGAGGCATATTTACATAAGTTTTTAAAGATCTACATGTAATGAACTGATGCTAGTTTCTGATTTCATGTAAATTCACAATTAATAGCCAGAAAGCAAACACAGAGATCTCACAACTAGGCCATGATGTAAGCTGCAACAGTACTGAGAGCAACCCTAACACTACCATGGATAAAAAGCAGACACCAAACACCTAGAAGAGTAGTAATACTGCAGCTCTGCAGAAGGATGTTTGATTAAGCCCTTGACTTGAAAAGCTGCACAGACACTGTTAAACCTGAAAAAGGTCCAGCCTGACTCTGCTAAAGCAGATGAAAAATCCATGAGGGACACAAGCTGTAACAGCAAGCACAGGTGAAGGCAGTGACTCATCTGAGAAATAACCTTCATTTCTCCACTGGGCTCACCTGCAAGTGAGTCACATCATCTCTGGCGTGCAGGTAGGAGAGCAACCCCTTTAATATCAGGTTTAGATTGTCTTGAACAGCTCATTACAGCCCTGTCAACTATAAGCAGCCAATCTGCAGGCAGGCAGCTATTGTGAGCACCTCTGCAGCAGCATGACATCATTTTCACTACCCATTAAGAGCATCCTAAGGACACAGGGAGTTTACATGAAACCCCAGACACCTGTTGGTCAACAGTTTATTCAAGAGAAGGGTCTGTTTGTTCAGGTGAGTTCACAATCTCTCATCACCATTTTCGAGTTCTGGGGCTTTTCATAATTGTCTTAATCCCAGTACTTCAGTTAGCTCTAAAACTGCCACTTCTGTAAGACCACATGTTTTTCACTCTGGTAGGAATTTGGAAAGAAACACAGGATAGGGAAGGATTCACAGCCTGAAAACAATGTTGTAAGAAATAAGGCTGCATTCCTGGCTCAGACAGTGACTTTGTGACTCAACTAATCCACCAATAGCCATGAACATCTGTTTAGCTTAACCTCTGTAAACTAATTGTGACAGTTACCAATTTTTACTTGCAGAAGTACCCAGGCCTGATTTAGTATGTTTTTTCCACATTTTTATAGAATATCAAACCTGGATTCACTGACTGAAAAAACTGTGAAGGTTAAACAATGAGCTGAGTAAGCATATGTTTGAAAGAGCACATAGCCCAGTGGGTAGATCCATTTTAAAAGGAGCAGAATATTTAATAACCACAAGAGATTATCCAGGAGAAGCAATCTCCCTGATGTTTTGAAATATCTGCATTGCAAAGCACATTAAAATGCTGTTGACACTTTCCTCCCTTCATGGGGGATGGGGGTAGAAGCATCATGCTTCCAGATAAAGCAACAGTGAAGTTTTAAATGGGAGAATTTTCATATTAATGTCTGCAATGAAAAATATATGAATTCAAAGGTGGAAAATGTGTTACAAAAATGTGTAATAGCCCTATAAAATTTTAAATAAATCACTTTAGTATGATAGTTCTTTCAGAGATTTGAGAAGCATCATCTGAAGGACTCATCAGTTTTGCTTTGGCATGTAGCAGAGTTCAAAGTAGGCATCCCTGGCTTTCCCTGTAATATGGGCAAGATAACAGATGTTCCAAAAACATCCTGCCTTTGGCCTTACCTTTTTAAGGAGAGAAAGTCTGTGCAGATCTGAGCCGCATGTAGGGACATTAAATTAATGGGTGAGGACATGAAAATCCTTGTCCTGCATGAAGAACATCCCACAGCTACCAACAGAAGACGCAAAGGCTGAAGAATGAAAATGGTGCCAAGCTCAGTGGAAGCCGAGAGCATCACACACAGGCAAGAGCCCAAGTCACTTGCAATCCAGCAGGTTCCACTTGGAAAAACTCTGTGGGATGCTGCCTCCCACAGAGGAAGGACACCACCATCCACTGTTTTTGGCAAGGCAGTGGCTCCCTGCTTGCACAACAGGCTTCACTACCAGTAACAAGTTACTACAATCCCCTTGCTACTGTGCCAAGCAGCATTACCAAGCCAGAGTGCTGCGGCTTTGCTGGGAGCAGCTAAGCACTGGTGTCTTGCCCCTGCATGAGGAAGTGCCTCTGACTGATGTTGCAGAGGTGTTCAGAAAGCAGCTGTTCACCTAAAAATATACAAATATGGCAAACTGCCACCCAGTGCCCCAGCTCAAAAGGCAACTGTGTGTATAAATATAATTGTGACTGTATTACTTTAAATTATAATCCTGGGCATTTTCCAGAGCTGCTTATTACACATTAATGTATAAAATATTAGCAACATTAGTAGCTGATAAAGGCTACTAAAAGTAAGGGGGCACAGAGACACTGGACATGAATTATCAATGATGAACAGATGCTCAACCCCTCTGGAAAAGTTGAAAAGCCTCAAAAATGCAAGTGACAAATCACAAAGATGATGGTATGAAACATAACAGAGAATGACAAACACCAGTTGTCCTGGTTTCAGCTATGATGGAGTTAAACTTTTTTTTAGCAGTGGATGGAATGCCATGTTTGGGTGTTAGCATGAGAATAGTGCTGATAGCACCCTGATGTTTTCCGATTTGTTGCCGGGCAATCAAGGACCTTTCTCAGCTCTGCATACTTCCTTACTAGTGAGAAAGGAGGGGACGCAGCCAGGACAGGTGATCCGAATTGGCCAAAGAGGATATTCCATACCAGTTACGTCATGTTCGGTATAAGGGGGGACTGGGGGGAAGAGGGGGAGACAACGCCAGGACGTGCAGTTTCTGGGGCGGTCGGGTTGTCCGGGACGGGCTCTAAGCTGTGCGGCCTGAGTTGTGTGGTTTGGTGAGAAATTGCATTGTGTATCACCAGTTTCATCTATTTTGTGCTTTAAACTTATGTTATTGTTATATCTAGTTTTCTGTTATTGTTTAGTAAACTATCCTTATCCCAACCTGCGTGGTTCTGGTTTCTAGGTTGTGGTTTCTTTTCCTCCTTTCTTCCTTCCCTTTTCCCCTTCCCCCAACTTTCCCTCCCCCTTCCTTTTAAAAGTACAAGCGACTGTGTGGGCTGCGGCCCTTGGCTGGGGCAAAACCACGACACCAGTTAGGAGAAAAAAAATATATCTTGGGATGGTTTGAGGGGATAGAGAAGTGACAGGAGTATGAATAAGGCAAGTAAAAAGCTATTAAGTCAGAAATGGTTTCTTAACTGGGTAACAGCCACCTGACTGCCTTAGGCCTGACTCCTCACCTTTAACAGTCAATGGCAGCTTGATCACCAAGTAGCCTCGGCAAGACGCAGCCCCTTTGTTTTACCACCAGAATCCCTGCTGAAAATTAGCAAAGCTAACTGTACTGACATTTCAACAGCTCACCTACAGGGAAAAGAACAAAGTGTTTCTTTGCTCTAAACCAGGACAGAGAAGCAGGCTGTGGCTGCAAAGGTCTCCAGGAGCAAGATTACCCCAGGTGGAACTGGGAGGAAGGCTGTGAAGCTCATTGTAGTGACAGCATGATCAGGTACTAGATGCAGAGCTCAGGGGACCCATGGTGCACATTGCAAAACCACACTAAGGATGCTAAATGGTTACATGGCTTCACCAGAAGTGTGACTTAATGAAAGAGATGTAGTAAGAATTACTAAATACATTAAAGTTGTATTTGCTTCAGAAAAATAACTAGAAGCACAGAGAATACCCAACAGAAGTATTTTATCAGCTTGACTTGCTTCTAGCCTTTCCCAGGCATATGCTTATGGCCACTGTCAGGGGACAAAACAGGGTGAGACAGACCTAGTCTCACATAATAAAGACCACTCCTGTATCTTAAGTCATCTCTCACACAAAGTTTTAAAATAATCAAACATCCTTCTGACATTCAGGTGGGTTGTATGTAAATTTACTCCAGTGGGAAAACTGCTGGTCCTTAGGAATTCCCTCCTTGGAAATCCCACTTCAGGGTAGCTTCTTTTCTCAACAGCAAATGCCAAGTTGACAAAGCTCAACTTGCCCACAACAGCAGCTGTACACCAACTGTGATGTGGAGGCCTTAAGTGGGTTGTATCCTGGTGCTGGGAAACCAGACCACTGTAGTGACATGATTACAGATGCTGCCATAATTAATTTGGCTCAGCATTTTATTAAGCAGGTACAGGGAGGCTGGTTTAAATAAACACTGTCACTACTGGCAGAAATTTACTGCACACCCATGTTAAAACTGGCAGTCCTGCAGGTCAGTAAATAGTTATTTGTGCTTCAAGAAACGCAACACAAGCGTGATGGCATTGGATCAAAGAAAAACATCAACACAACACCGACTGCATTAACAATTAGTAATTACAGAGACACCATCTCTCCATTACTACTCCAATGAGGTCAGGGGAACATTTTATCTAATCAAGTTTCAAGGAAAGTAACTGTGAATAAAGTTCGTCCCAGCAAATGTCTTTAGAAGAACAAGTTAGCTTTGCCTCTGCTTGGCTTTAGCTCGGAGCCCGACAGGGAACACGGTGCTGCGCATCTCAGCCACTCCTCACCGCTTACCGCATGTCGCGGTTCAGCCCCAGGCGCGGCCGGGCAGCACCGCCCCTCGGCCACCCCTCCCTGGGGGACGGGAGAAACGGACAGGAGCCCCCACGGGTTGGGGTAAGGACAGTTTGCTGGCACAGCACAGGGAGGGGGGAAAACAGCAACACAGACCCCGCGACAGAACACACAAAGGGCGATAACACGGAGCTCTCACCGAGCGACCGGAGGCTCTGCCCACACCCAGCCCGTCCCAGAGCCACCCCTTGCCGCCAGACCCCCTTTTATGGGGGCCCGATGGCACAGGGTGTGGGAAACAACAACAACTCGGTTCACCTGTGCTGGCTCCTTGGGAACGTGAACTCTGTCATGGCGGCACCGGGACGCTGCATCAATGGGAGGTGATTGTCCCTCTCTACTCTGCCCTCATGAGGCCCCATCTGGAGTACTGTGTCCAGATCTGGGGCCCCCAATACAAGAAGGATGTGGAACTGTTGGAGAGGGTTCAGAGGAGGCCACGAAGATGATCAGAGGGCTGGAGCACCTGCTCTATGAAGAGAGGCTGAGGGAGCTGGGCTTGTTCAGTCTGGAGAAGAGAAGGCTGCGGGGGGACCTCATTGCAGCCTTCCAGTACCTGAAGGGAGCTTATAAGCAGGAGGGGATTCAACTTTTTAAAAGGATAGACAACGACAGGACAAGGGGGAATGGATTAAAACTAAAGGAAGGAAGGTTTAGATTAGATATTAGGGGGAAGTTTTTTACAGAAAGAGTGGTGAGGTGCTGGAACAGGCTGCCCAGAGAGGTAGTGGATGCCCCATCCCTGGAAGTGTTCAAGGCCAGGTTGGATGGGGCCCTGGGCAACCTAGTGTAGATCCAGGCCTGAGGTTGGTGGCCCTGCCTGTGGCAGGGGGGTTGGAGCTCTATGATCCTTGGGGTCCCTTCCAACCCATGCCATTCTATGATTCTATGATTCTATGATCAAGCAGCCGAAAAACAAGGAGCCTACCCAAACACACTATTGGACAGTATTTAAATCTGTGGCCACACTGTCTGAAACTGTTCCTCTTTAGCACCAATTCTGTAATACATGATTATGATCTCTTCCTTCTTAAAAAAAAGGGGCAAGGTAATCGCTCCTACAAGTAGTGATGGGGAGCTCCTAAACTGATTGCACGGGCTCAGCACTGCTACAGACTGAATTAATACTGTGTGCCATCCAGAACGAGCATTCTTCCTGAAACGGGCAGTCCAGTTCTCTAGGTCAGATGACATTCGTTTACTGATCTGATTAGGATTACAATAGAAAGCTCTCACTCAGCACAGCCCTCCTTGGAGAACAAGTGTGTGTGTGCATGTCTGAGGGGTTTTTTTTTTTATTACATAAACTCAAAAATAAGGACATCTCCTCTGCACCACACAGGTCAGTCTAAACACAAGAGTTTCCCATTTGATAACCTTCTGATAAGATCCCTGCACAGTATTTTCAAAGACCTTACACAATTGACTCTACAAAGCAACTTGTTACTCCTCTCCTAAGGGCCAGATGTTTATTTCTGTAATCTCTTGTTGTACACTTCCAAAAACAAAGGCTTTAATAAAAGGGAGGCAGATGTCAGCTGCAGCTCTATTGTTTGAACAGTACATGACAAACTCAGGCTGATGTGATGTTTGTCAGCAACTGTGACAGGGCAGAGAGACATCAACTTGAAGAACTGTTATCTTTGACCTCCAAGATAGGAAATTAAAGTGCAGAATGACTTCCCCCATCCATGCACTGAAGACCCCAAAATGGCATATTGCCCACCTGGGGCAGGGGAATATTCAGAGGGAGTTAGTGGCAGAATCAGTACTATGGATAACAGGTGCCACCTCACTCTGTTGGGAGCAAAATTATCCCAAGACAGACCCAGACCACCAAGATTTTAAACAAGTTGGCTAAGACCATCTCCAAGGGTGTGGGGAATCAAACACAGACTTGCTGAATACTAAACTAGCTGCACAACTGCCCAAGCTCCTGAAGTAAACACACTACAGGAGACCTGCTGAGGTGAATTCTGCCATGTTGCTTGAGGATCTAGAGAGAGTGTTTAAACTCTCTGTATCTGTATGTTTCAATAATGACAAACTCCTCAACAACAGGCCAGCACAGAAACTGAGGTGGTTTCTAGCCAGTTTTCTTAAATCCTCTTTTCTTTCTCTTACCAACCAGTAGTTACTGATTTGCATTTGACACACATAAAGAAAATGCACATGAATCTTTCCAGGATGTTTAAAAACACAGAAGAAATTGATATCTATCACTGCAAAGAAATCAGTTTCACAGTAATTGCTTGTGTGCTGAATCATTCCTGGAGAACACTGGGCATCTTTCAGCAGCCTGTTTTATTTCTTTCTTGTCTGTAGGCCTTCACTGTTTTGATGGAGTTGATACCCATATATCACATTTCAGGGAAGGACAATAAATACAATAAATATCACATATCTCCATCTCTACAACTGCCCACTAGGAACTCTATCAGGACTTAACCCCCACACTCTAAGTCATATGAATAGCTTTCAAGAAGAAAAAAAAAAAGGGGGGAGAGAATAAGAAAAGTCAGCCTGCTGCTATGTAAATATTTTCCCTTCAGCTCAAACTCCCACCCAGAAACAGATTTCCTTTTAATTTTGGTTGGCCTAAATTTCAGGCACTCATCACTAGCAGATTTCTGCATATAGAACACTCACCATTTCAAAGCACAAACCTGCAGCTTTGTAAGGTTAAAAATAGAGCAGTGTCTCACTGGAAATGGAGATTTCCAATCTTCTGAAAGATCCAGGAGTCACTTTTAGTCTACAAAGGGTTGTGTATTCAAATGTGGAGATTTCAGAGAAAGAAGAGCAATGTGTGAGGCACAGGCCTAGTTTCAGACATCACTTTTCCAGCACTTCTTGGTATCTGCTTTAAGAGCTCACCGTGTCCAATGTTCTGGCTACTGCAGATCCTTTTTGGATACACATACCTACCTATCGACCATGTGAAGAAGCTAAAGCCCTAGCTGGAGGCTACAAATTCCACTCCAGAAGCCACACCCCCAAAATTTAGGCATTTCAGTACTTGGTATCATGCAACAGTCCTTTTGTGAATCTGGCCAAGGCACCAGTCTGCAGTGATCTCTCCATCTGTCTGGACTTTCCCTGGTCTGTGTAAAAAAGGTAACAGTAGTAAGCAGGGATAAGTAACTATTTGTTCATTCTTTTTAAAAGCAGTTAGTACTGTGCTGGATCTTACCAGTACTTAGAAAAAATTTAATAACCCACACAAAATCACTGATCTGGTTGAGTGAAAA
Organism: Porphyrio hochstetteri; assembly: GCA_020800305.1. Lineage (NCBI taxonomy): Eukaryota > Metazoa > Chordata > Aves > Gruiformes > Rallidae > Porphyrio > Porphyrio hochstetteri. The sequence goes on from CM036907.1 coordinate 89,750,209, forward strand.
ATTCACAATGGGAAGCAAAGCATTTAGAATTTTTTCTTTTGTAACTCTGAAAGCAAAGGATTTGGTAAAAATATAGAAGACAAACTACCATCCTCATGTTTTTACTGAGTCCAGATGGGATGAAATTAACTTTCTTCACAGCAACCCATGTGGTGCTGTTTTGGATATGCAGTTAAAACAGCCTTGATAAGATACCAATGTTTTGGCTACTGCCAAGCAGTGCTTGCACAGCATCAAGGCCTTTTCTGTTTCTCTGCTCCTCACTGCCATCTCCACCCACTGGGAGTGGGCAAGAGGCTAGGAGGAGACTGCTGGTCCCAACTGGCCAAGGTGATGCTCCATACCATATAAACTCATGCTAATAAAAAACTGTGGAGTCTTCTAAGGTAGCTGTTGCTTGGAGACTGGCTGGGCATCAGTCTGCTTTTGGGAGATGGTGAGTGAATGCATTTGCATCACTTGGGTTTTTTCCCTTTCCTTTGCTTATTCAACTGTCCTTCTTTCAACTCATGAGCTTTCCTGCTTTTGTTCTTCCTATTCTCTCTGGTGTCCTGCTAGGACACTGAGGGGGGGACCAAGAAGCTGTGTAGTTGCTGGCTGGGGTCAACCCACAACAGTCCTTTTTGGCTCCTGATGCTGAATAGATTGATATAGGTGTAGTTTAAGAGACAGTTAATATAACTTTAGTATAAGAATTTTTATGGTGTTAAGAATAGATTAGTTTAGAAGAAAGCTGTAACTGTGTAAGCTGCTTGTGAGAGCACCTGCAAAACTTAACCTTAACAATGCAACAGTAACAGCCTTGAAGATAAAGAAGTAAGAATTTGTGTGTTTAGTTTTGGGTTTTAGCAGAATTTGGCTGTAATCACATAAGCTGTTTCATGAAAGCGGCTACAAAACTTAACCATAATAGTGCAACAGCCTTGAAACTAGATGAAGTAGGAGATAGAGGAGACATAAATAATGAGACTAACAATCAATTAAGAGACAGAGTATATCTTGTTTTCAGTGGAAAAACTAACTAGTTGGTGCAGGTGTTGGGAGCCCAGATAAGCATGGAGGAGAAACGTAAAGAGCATGCGCTGAGAGCGAGGAAAACATCCAGCCTTCATCCATGAAGACCACCAGAAGACACCCTGAGTATCACTGAGTATGCTCTATCTGGGAGGAGTTAATGTAAATGACTTCTTAGAAATAATTAGCATAACCCTGCCTTTTCTTAGAAATTATAATGAATATGTATAGTTAATCTGTATAAATATGAGAAATTTGGCTTCAATAGGCGCACACATTGGGAGGAGCGATCCCCTGTGTGCCCAGAGCTGCAATAAAGGATACCTGCTTCACAGTCACCAAGGCTAGTGAGTTTTGATTCCAGCTTTCCAAGGCATCACTCCTGAGCACACTGGCACTCAGGTGTTACTTGGCAGGCTGTTACTTCATGTTGTTGGTCACAATGTTGACTTGATGCCGATTTGATTTTCCCCTCAGCTGCTCTGTTGCTTACTCCATTTCTTCCTGTACATCAAACTCAAGAGCTTGTTAATGGCTGTTTTCAGCTCTTGCTGTGTTACCACTTTCTATTGCTGTACCTGGAAGGGCCACGATAAAAGCATCAGCCTTGAGCCTGGTCTGGCATTTGGCCCTGCACTGCTGCCATCCCAGTACCCTGCAAACCAACTCAGTTAGCAATTATACCTTGCTCCTCTTCTTGAAACCACTTTGTGGAGTAAATGAAGAATGGCATCTTTTTCCCCAGGACAGAGGTTTCCACCCTTGCTGCAACGGCCCTTCAGTTTCTTGAACATCCTGATGTAACAAGAAGGTTGTACTGCTGTGTGCAGCAGCACTGATTTTGGCTTCTCATGAGGTGAGCCAACCAGTTATAACCCACTGTGTAATTACCAGAAAACTGAAAGCAATACACTATTTACTGATGGGCCCTGTCATGGGTCTGTGGGAAAACATCAGAACTGGAAATCTGCTCTGTGGAGTCCCACAAGACAAGTCACAGGCAAACTGCCACAAGACTGTCACAGGCAAAGGCAAATCAAGCCAGTTACCAGAGGTGAAAGCCAGCCAGCTTGCCCTGGACATTGGCAGAAGATGGCCAGTACTCTGTACACTGACTCATGGACAGCAGCAAATGCCCTGTGTGGGTGGCTACAGCAACAGAAGCTGGCTAACTGGCAGGTAAGCCCATCTGGGCTGCTGCACAGCAGCAAGACATTGCTGCCTGGGTACAGAACCTCACTGCAAGTATATGTTACTTAGATACTCAGATGTCCAAGAGACAAGTGCCACTGAAGAACATGGAAACAAGGAGCAAGCAGAGAGGCTGTGAGAACTGAAATGGCAAATGTGGACCTGGCCTGGGAACATAAGGGGGAGTTATTCACAGCTCAGTACGCCCATGACACATGAGGACACCAGGGAAGAAATGCAATGAGTAGACGGGCTTGTGATCAAGGGGTGGACCAACCACTGAACAGGTTTTCCATGAATGCAAAACATGTGTTGTGATCAAATGAATCCAGCAGGTAAAGCCTCACTGCTGTGGTGAACAGTGGCTGGGAAAGTGTGGTTGCTCTTGCCTCAGGAAAAGGCAAACCTGTTCATGGGGCCAGGGTATGTTTGGTGAGTAGTCCAGGAGGATGAGGAAACCCAGTGTATACTGCAAAGAGATTTAACCTTGAGAGAAAATATTCCACTGAGTTGTATGTCATAACTGTGTGTCACAGTACAACAGCAGAAGCCATGAAAACTGAGGATGAGCTTTGCAAAGAACCCAGCAAGACAACTGGTTCCAATGCCAACAACCCAACCTACCAGCTCTACCCGTCTTTTTTAATCATCTTTTCCAAATTCTCTTCATTTCATTTTTCTCTTTGCAAAAGGGAACTCATGCACTTCGCATCATGGACTATGCACTTCCTTACTCTTATCTAACATTAACTAGAACAAGATAACTGTAGTAATTTACACTATTGTAAATTAGAAGAGCAGGTTCATTTGTCTGAAATGTAGACTGTCTTTATCACACACTTACAATGTTTTAGTAATGTCATTAAGATGAAACAACAGATTGTAAAGCCATAGAAAATGTAAATTTTATAGTATCAGTGCTATGACGTGGGACTGGATTATCAGTGAGAGAGCTGTAAGTACACAAGAACACAAATCATCTTGTTCACAGGAAATAAAAATGGGTACTTTATTTCAAAATTCATTAGCAGGATTTGTTACTGAAAAATTGGGGAGTGCATCTCAGAAGACTGAGAAAATGAGAAGAAAGATCAATGATCTGTGACTACAGCAACTCAAAAATGTCAAGGTCTTTCTCACTTGAAAGATTTTGTGAACCAGTAAGCACTGGTCATCTTTTTGTACCTGTCTCCCCTCCTACACACATGGTCAGATGGCTGTCACCGACCCCTTTTTAGATACTTACTGAAAGCACTGAAGACAGACTTCATCTACACTGCAACTACATTCTGAAAAAATATTATTTCAAATGGTAATGTACTATCCAGAAAAAGCTAATCTCAGAGAATACCACTGTGCTGCACATTGCTGAGGTTTCCTACTAAAGAGAATATGCAGAGGAGACAACCCAACTACTAATGCTTTTACTAACACAGACTGTTGTAAGCATGACATACAATTTTTATTTCCTGTGAACAAGATAATGACTGGTGTTCTTGTGTGCTCACAGCTCTTACTGATAAATCCAGTGCTATGTCATAACACTAACACTATGGTAGTTTGTATGCTTTTATATGCTTGTGAACCTTTCTTGACGTAACATGAACAAACTAAAGGACCTATTTTGCTTTGCCTTGTCTAGCCCCAGTACTTTTAGAGGAACTGCAATGGATCCAACCAGTTTGTGCTGTAAGTCTGTATTGTCAGTAACAATGTGCAAGCCACAGTAAGTACAAAGGCAGTTTCCTGGTGAGACTGCAGAAGAGGCAAGCACAAAACCAGACAGTGTTTGTTAATAGAGCAAATGGGATTAGAAATTGCCTGTACACAAATTAGGAATGACAAGCTACAATTTTCACTAACACAACTAACAGAAGACTCAGTGGCTACTTTTTCAGTTTAAGTTACTTAATAGTGCTTTATTTTTAAGTTATTTCTGTCAACATCAGCATATGAAAACACTCCCTGTGGAGATGACAAAGAGAGACAAGATATACAACGTCTGTGGACTTCATCTAATTGTGGTATTTTACCTCCCTTTCCAGCACTGACCTCTTTTGCCTCCTGCCTAATGTTTTGCCTCCACTCTAATACCTAAGAACTCCTTTAACTAATGCAGCAGGCTACCTAGTGAATACAAATGTGATCCTGCACATACATCTTTCTTCATCCTAGAAAATATAGCTTCTTTCAAAGCATGTTTTCTCTTTAAAAGATGTTCATGCAGACAGTGAGGCCCAGCAATAGGATTAACTGCTCAACCAAAATGGCTATCAGCTGAGCAGGCAGATTAATGAGATCATCTCACATGTTGCTAATTCCAAACAGCAATTTCTAAGACAAGATTAAAACATGCTATAAAGGCAAGCTGACAGGGTAAGCAACAACAGCTTAAAACACTGTATTTACCAGGCAAAGTAAATAAATAAAAATATTTACTTTGTTCTGTAAGAGAGGGGCAGTCCCACAAGTGAGGGTCAAAATCCCTTCTGTGTCCCAGACATTTCTTTAACTGACATTTCTTACCTGGAAGTAGGAAGATACCAGTTACGCTACTGAGGTAACCAAGTAAGGGAAACTCAAAGCATGGAAAGGGATGTAAAAAAATTTGCTTCAAGCAGCCAATTAGCTGCTGCATCATACCCAATCTGTTTGTTGCAGAGGATCCTAAATCACTTGTGCTCTTCCTACATTAAGACAAGAGTTGCACTGCAGTTGACAGGTTCTCAACGTATCTGAACTACCCATCAGCCTGAAGCAGCTTTGTTACAGCACTGTTGAGTCTGGCAGGGTCTCAGTTAGAACCAGCTTGGATGTATTTCCATCACATTCTAGTCAGAAACCCACACAATAGCTGGGCCAGAGTAAATGTGAGTATAACTGCAGAGACTCTCTACTCCATATAATTTTCCTGCGGAATTCACAGACAAACCTTACCCTCTCTCTTCCTGACTCAGCCAGGGTGGCACATCAAAGCTCTTTTCTCCCCATCAGCTACTCAGTTACCTCAAAACTGTCTCCTACAGGATCTACACGCCACATGGTTGAAGTATGAAAAGATGCAGCAAGGCAAAGAGGGCCCAGCTGTAGACTTTTTACTACATTTTGTTCAAAGGTGAGTAAAAAAGTTCTGGTAAGAATCTCCCAGACTACAGCAGTGCCCAAGACTAGGAGTTGCAGTGTACCATGCTGGCAAAGCAGGAGTAACACATTCATATGGTGCCATTCTTAGCATATCACAGGCTACCACTTAAGCTTGCACTAGCTGATGGAGAAAGTATTAGTTTACACCATAAGAGAAGCCAGTTCACCTGTCTGTTGCAAGGTTCATAGGCTCTCACACTTATCAGTCTTTCAGCAGAAGACCAAGTCTCAGGATGCTTTACTTTAGGGAAAGATTAAACTGTTCTACAATTCCAGCAGCAAATAGCTGCCATTCACACTAGAGACCTCTATTTTATGAAGGCTCTCTGAGCATAAATGAAATTTACACTATGACAGCAGCAGAGGAGTGTAACTGTTGGATTAAGTCCACAGGAGGTCCTGGGATAATCAGAGGGCTGGAGCACCCTTCCTATGAAGGCAGGCTGAGAGAGAGTTGGGCTTCTTCAGCCTGGAGAAGAGGGGGCTCTGAGGACACTTTATAGCAGTCTTCCAGTACCTGAAGGGGCCTAGAGGAAAGCTAGAGAGGGACTGTTTACAAGGGAGGGTAGTGACTGGACAAGGGGTTTGAACTAAAAGAGGGGAGATGTAGATTAGATATAAGGAAGAAGTTCTTCACTATGAGGGTGGTGAGGCCCTGGCATGGGCTACCCAGAGAAGCTGTGGCTGCCCCCTCCCTGGCAGTGTTCAAGGCCAGGTTGGATGTGGCTTTGGCCAACTTGGTCTAGTGGAAGGTGTCCCTGTTCCCTGTCCTGGCAGGGGGAGTTGGAAATAGATGATCTTTGAGATCCCTTCCGACCCAAACCACTATGATTCTATGGTTTTATAATTAATTACAGTGACAATCTAGCTAATGTTCTCATTTACCGTGCTAAAGATTTTTATGCTTGGACTAGACCAAATAGCAAGAAAACCCTAAATCCCCATCTTATAGCAAGGGTTTCACAAGGGATTTTACCATTGTCAGGTTATACATTCAAGGGAATCCACCAGCTGAAGACAACTTTAGGATTTACAGATGAATAATCTGAATTTTCATTCGGATCATTACCTGCTACTACTACCCCAAACTGTCACCATTCATTCAGATACTTCCAGAGAAAGCTCAACAGCAAGTCACAGTTTATTAAATGGTCAACAGGTTATACGAATAGATTGATTGTTGACAATCATAACAGCTACTTACTCCACAGTATCGATCGTCACTGAATATCTGCGGTGGTAGTGGATTGCCTTGTGCAGGCTGCCTGTCCTCAGGGATATTTTTATACATCCATTGTCTTTTCTCCTCTGACATTGTGATATCCACTTCTTCAAACTCTATGCGATTGGCTTCCAGAAACCTTACTACATCTTGCTGCCTCTTCTTTATCTGGATGAAAGAAAGGGAAAAAAGAGTACTCATCCAAGTTCATCATAGCCTAGACATGTTTACAAACAGAGAGCATTCCTCCCTTCCTGTCCCACTTTCATGGGATGGGAAGTCAGAAACTCAAAGACAAAGAATTATTTTTCAGCTTTATGTTCTTAAAAGTTAAATACCATTGGTTCCTTACAGGTTGGGAAAGGTTATACTTCCTCATCTCATTTCTAGAAGGATCTCTTTAGTTTAACTGTGGGTATTTTAGCCTTTACTTGCTAAAGAGGATTTAAAAAAATACTCTTTGGAAGGAGAATTTAAAAGAGGTAGCTTGTTTTCAAAGTCATTAGGGCCTAGATTTTTTTCAATATACAGGCACCTAGAGAAATGCATGGTAAAATCTGGCAAGCCTCAGAAGAGTCTACTCCAGGAAGTGTTCATTGAGATAAAGTATGTTGATACATCTAGAAAAAAACACCACAGCTACACACATTTTTGTTTTCCTAGACACCTACACATCTTTTTAAAACACAGCTTGATGGTTCCCTGAACAAGGATTGTTGAATCTTTAATTAAGAGTGTCTGTCTGCATAATACACATGCCTAAAAATAATCATGATCTCATCTCTTTTGTACTAGATATATGGTGTTTCTGCCCCTCAAAAAGATTATCATCTTTATACAGAAGTCTTGGAGGCAGAACACTGGCAGTTTTTAGCAAGTTGTAGCTAAGATCCACCCTTAACAGTTAGCTGGGCTTCAAGCAGATGCACTCAGCTGAAGACTACTTCTGCCTCAAATAAGGTTTTATATCAAGATAACTGCCTTTGAAATGGAAATCTGTAGGACCAAGGAAAGCTACCTGGGCTCACACACCTAGGTCTGCTCTGCATTCTCTTCAGTCCACACTGTACTTTTTGCATCTATTTAATGAAATTAATTCTTTTAGACAGGGACTATAAGTTATATGCTGTATTTTTTACAGTTACATCAACATAATTATTTGAGGAAAAATATAGCTTTAATTATTTTACAGTATTCCTGGAGTGTCAGATCTATGCAGTTGCTGACTGGCATAAAGCCCAGGTGGATGAATCATGCCTGTGGGTATCATATGACCTAGATACTATTTGGAAATCAGAGGATTTTTAAAGTGAATGTACTAGTTGTTCTTGCTACACAACCCATTCTATCTACCTAAAAACACCACAAAAATGCTTAACTTCTGGAGGTAATGCTAACGGAATCATTGTTTTCTTGAAATAAGAGGGTAGCCATCCCAGGGAATTGCAGACAAAGCTCTTAAATAATTACTGCCTTTCTTAAGAAGCGGAACACCTTGTAAGTTTGTGTCTTTTATTCCTTTTCCTTTTCTTACAGATGCTGATGGGGGTTTGAGGCATATGTGAAAGGATCTTTTCATACATACAGCACCTCCTAAAATTGTGTACAAATAGCACATTATCAACCACAGCAAAACTACTGCACCAAAGGCAACATGCCTTTCACTGCCTCCCTAAAAATTGCAAAGAAATTCTGTTGTCAATGTAGAAGTGAAAGATGAAAACATTTTCCTCTTTCACCAAGAAAAGCTGCAAGAGAGGCCTGACAGACTGAGATTTTTTTAACGTGAATATTAGCATTTGTTCAAACAGAAATGAGTCATCTAAAATGGTGTGTGGGAAAGGTCATTTCCTTAGAGTGGTATACTGCTAACACCAATGTGGAATTCCCTCCTGCACTGGTCAGGGAAACTAGCAAACCACATACAGTGCTTGGGCCAGCCCGCAGGCCAAATGGCATCTTCTTGCCAAGTCTGTTAAACCTGCACCCTCTCAGAGTGGCTGCATGAATGAACCCTGGCATGCTGTAACACCTACATCATGGCCACAACCTGTGTGCAAGACTAACACCTGGCCAAAACTGTCAGCAACCATTCTTCTCAGTTTCACAGTACCAGAGAGCTTCAGTGCAAGATCCAGGCCACATACCAGCACACATGTATCTACATGTACCCATTTTCATCCTCTGTCTTCCACTAGTCTGGACACAAGTTTAACTGCAACTCAGATTTGATCAGATCCCCAGTATTTTAACTGTTCAGACCATGAGAATTCTTCCCAAAACTCACATTTACTAATCTCTCCTTTTTATTTTTATAAAACTAATTAAGATGTTGGAGTGAAATAAATTGTAGGGTGGGGTTTTCTTTTAGCCAGAAGCCTTGTAATTCTACATCTGCATGAGTTATCAGCTGTGGAAGTGCCAGCTGCATACATTTCAACAAAAGGCCCTGAAAATTTTTAGCCCAAAAAGTAGCATCTTCTCCTCCCCCAAGCAATTTGAGTCAAGCCTGTAAACTGAAGCAAGAGCATTAGATACATTAAAAATCCTATTACATTATGCCTTGTTATTTAAAATGGAAGCTCAGAGCATCTGCCACAACATAAACCATCTGACAATTCCACAAGAAAACCACAGGACCTTTGTCTTCCTCTACAACTGGATGCGTGCCGCAGGAGTGCGTCAGCCTCACAATCCTGCCTGCAGCTCTCATCTGCGGCTACCCCAAGCTATAAAAGCTCCCAGCATTCAACCACATGAAACACAGAGCAAAGACAACACAACAAAGTGCAGTGTAGTTCTCCCTCCCTCACTAGCCTGTGCAGAGGATCTGAGCTCCTGTCAAGAGCCCAGTGGAAAACAATACATCTTCATTTGACAAGCTACAGAGGTGGATACTTCAGTTCTTTGTGAAACTTGGCCTTGTACCTTGCAGTTTCTGAGGTCTTCAGAGTGCGATGTAGCCAAAAAAAAGAGTATTCATATAATCAGAGGTACCATGTTCAGTAAAGCCAGTTTGTGGTTATTCATACAACACTTTGGGAAAGCATCTGTATTCTTACCTGACTGACTGCTTTAGCATCAAAATATTTTGGTTTTAATACATTTCAGCACAAGAATACACTGAGATATACCATCAGAATATATCTCCATTGTGAAGTTTCAGAGGAAAACATTTAATTTTTTAATTATAGCAACTGTAGCTTCCATATGCATCCTAATTACCTCAAACAAGAAGTTCAATTTTGATTTTTTTTTTAAATTTCCTTATATTCATGAGAGAGCATTAGCCATAAACACAACTAGGAACAGGAAATACCTCTTCTTATGAAGCAGCAACACTGGCTTTGAAACAAAAGTCATGTCTCTAATATGAGCCTACTCTATCTTTAACATAGTTAAAAAAAAAAATCTAATAGAGCTAATAGTCTACTGTCGTACTATGATAATTGTCTCCCATATTTTTAACAGGCTGATTGTTTTTGGACTATCATTTCTCTGGGATTGGTTTTACTGTTATCTATGTTTCTATTCACAAAAGTAAGGCAGGAAAAAACTCCCAGAGACATATACATTTTATCACAGTATTTGAAACTGGTTTCATTATTAGAATTAAAAAGCAGGAAAGCAGGAAACCTATTTTTGACATACAGAACTGCTAATCACTTGCCCAATTTTTTTTTTTTAAAAAAAGTCTCTCAACTAAAGTATCCTGTCTTTGTTTCCTAGTTTTCATCTCTTCATCCTGACTTGCTCAGGTAACAGGAGGATATTGCTTTGGAGAAATACTTCAAAGACATCCTCAGGCCAAGAAGGACTACTGGGATTATCTGCTCTAACTTTCAGCATCCCTGAATTAATTCCTTATAGGAATAGAGAATTTCCTTAGATTTTTTTCCCCCTGAACTGATAACAAGAGAACCTGCCAGCCTTTGTGAAATGTTGCCATCACTTGAGTTTGCTTGCTTCTGTTCAGAATTTGCCTCACTTCCAGCTTTCAGCCACTTTTTATACCTTTGGCTAGACTGAAAACTCTTCTGTTACAAGACTGCTGTCTCCCATACAACTAATATGGGGGAAACAGATTTCCCAGCTAACCTGAACAGTGACCTCTGGTAAAAAGATAAATCCCATTGCTTATTTAACAGTAGAATAAAGACCATAAATCATGCCCACATTAGACCATAAGTTTAGCAAAATCAGATCACAGCCTCTATCCAAAATTCCCTGGAAGCTTCTCATCACTTCCAACACAACTAGAGATCACAATTTTCTTCTTCCCCCATAATGTTTCCTGAAACTGCTTGCAGAAGACCTTCTGAACTAGAAAGACTTGCTTACTGACAGCTGCTGAACCAAAAGAGCATATCATGTGGTCTTTCCATTACTAAATAGCAGCAGTATGTCATTATGCTATACCATTTTAGCTAAGGCATTAAATACACTGCAAAAGTCTTACTAGTACAAGATTTAGCTAACCCAGATAAGATAAATGAGTATTACTTTTACTGTAGTATAGATGACTCAAGGAGCAGTATTAATAGGCACTGTGAAATAAACATAATTAAATAGAACTTCTCAGCCTTATTTCATTAGCCCAGTTAACATAAATAGGACAAAGCAGACAGGTTTTCCACTTCAAATCTCTTCACAATCTCAGTGTCTAGTGCCCACAAAGCAGACCTAGGAGACTGGTCTTCTGTCATGCTCTGCCCCAGGCACAGCTGAGCAGCATCACCCCTCGCCCACCCCTTCTCAGTGGGACGGGGAGAAACGGACAGGAGCCCCCACGGGTTGGGGTAAGGACAGTTTGCTGGCACAGCACAGGGAGGGGGGAAACAGCAACACAGACCCCGCGACAGAACACACAAAGGGCGATAACACGGAGCGCTTACCGAGCGACCAGAGGCTCTACCCACACCCAGTCCGTCCCAGAGCTGCCCCTCCCCGCCTGACTCCCTTTTATGGGGGCCTGATGCCATGTGGTGTGGGAAACAACAACTCGGCTCACCTGTGCTGGCTCCTTGGGAAAGTGAACTCTGTCATGGCGGCACCGGGACATCTGATGTGGACCCTAACCCTCACCCACCCTCTGAGGATACGCTGTTCCCTGGGCTTCAGTCCTACTACCTTCAAGGGGAGGGAGTGACAGCGGGTGCCATTCGGGCTGGTGAGCGGCATGTGTAGCACTGGCTGGCTCACAGCCTCTTCACCCTGGAACTGGAGGGACCAAAGGCCTAACCTCAACAGTCCCCTCATTGCAGGCAGATCCCAAGAACAAATGCCCTGCTTCCTAACACAAAATCTCCCCCCACCCCCAAAAAAAAAACTACTCAGAACACAGATGCTGGAAACAAGGCTTTGTGATGAGCACCTTCTAAGGTGGCTTGTCAGGCACAAACAGGTTTTAGAAGTCTGACACTGAAAAACCGAAAGCGTAATGCATCTCTAAGTCCACCTCAAAGCCCTGTTTTCACAGACAGGCATATGTCTACCTAGACCTGTGCATCTAAAGATAGAGATGGTCCTGCTGGTTCCCTTCCCTCTCCTTCAATCTTGTTACTCCTTCCTGACCTCTGCCCTTACTCCAGAACTGCAGCAGCCATGGTACCCACTCACTGATTCAGCTGAAAACTGAATGTACTGCATTTGGCAGGGGTACCTTTCTGGTGCAGTCTGATGATAGGGCTAAGCAGATCTCACCACTGGCTGTCACCGAGACAACACAGTGTTCCTCCCTCCTGTCAAGAAGCTCCTGCAGCCTTCCTTGCACAAGCATAATGCAGGAATCAGGGGAACAAGGGAAAGAGCATCAATAACGTCAGCACCACAATCTCATCAGTTCATATCAAAAGCAAAACCACACCGAAGAAAATGGCTCAGCAGAAGCTGACCCATGACCAGCTACAGGTATTTGAAATACGAACTGCATAAACACATTGTGTTATATAAACACAAGCTCCTGCTCACTCCCACAGCTGAAAATATCAAATGGGAGCTCCTGCCTTCACAAGTCATGCAAACATAACCCAAGGGATGGCTGCAGTGTAAATTGCAGATGTCATATAGTTGCTGCAGAGGATTTCTAATCTTCACTTCTCATATGGATGAGGCTCACCAGACACTCCCAGGCAGTAAGGAGAAACTACCCTGTAGTGAAGAGATGCAAGCCCTAACCACACCAAACCAACAGAGCTTGAAACAGCGTTAACCTACACATACCTTAGAAAAGCAAGGTGCAAGATGGAGGCAAAGCCTCTCACAAACATGCTAAGATTCAGGTTTCTACTGTGTTTCTGGTTTAATTCAGATGCAATTAAAAACAATTTCACACATTCACCAAGACTGACATGCAAATCCTGGTGGTACTGTCACACTTGGAACCTGTAGTGACAGATTTCCTGCCAAATTTCTTTTTCTTTGCCTGGTTTAGCAAAGGAGCACACAAGTGACCCCTGGCAATTCTTACTGCACAGAGATGCCAGTGCCATGAAAGACCTTTACAAAGGTTCATATGATTAATTCATTGTTCTTGGCACAGGAAAATATAACTCAGCTATGTACATAGGCAAAAAGGAAATGAGAAGCTGTAGTAAGTTGAAGGAGGGTAATAAAGACGGAATTTGAAAAAAAATAAAATCAACATTACAAAACTATTCTCAAAGGTAAAGTACGTGGCTACCTGCCATAGCAAATACTGCTTTACATGTGATAAAAGGATAAATACATTATATGTGATAAGTACAGTCTCCTCAAAACAGACCTCCAATAGCTTACACACCCTCAACACTTCATCCTCAAAAAAAAAAAGTTCCAATATCCTAAAAACTGGGGACAGAACTTTTCAAACTGAAAAGAAATACAACAACAGTCCCTGATGAGTGGTTTGTTTTCTAAAAGACTCCTAATCACAAGCAGTCAGCAAAGGAAAATGTATTATTTTATTTTTCAGTAAGTGTACAGAAGACCGTAAACTGTTCCATGCCCAATGCCAGCTAAGCTTGTATTTTCCTTGTCAGGTGCTGCACTATGAAAAATGCATTTAAATCTATTTCTGTGCATGTATGCCTATTACAAGCTGCAGGGAAAAGTTTCTTATTTAATATAGTTTGGTCTCTGTGCAAGTAACAAGGTAACGCTCAGAAACCTGAAGGAATCTTTAGGAAGTACAAATACATCTATCTGTGCACAAAACAAAAGATGATGGGAGTTTGCTCAGGGAGTTACTTGGTATTATTTCAGTAAGCATAAAGGGAAAAGGAGAGAGAGAAATGGAACAAACATAAAAAGGGAAGGAAGGAAAAAGAGAAGGTCCTACAGAAGTATCAGCTACAGGCAGTGCTATGCAGGGTGCCTTTGAGCTGTGTGCAGAGAAAGCCTCTAAAGTTACTCCCAAGTCTACTTCCTTTGATCTATTCTGTATTTCAGGAAAAAAACAAGAATTGCCAATGATGTACACAAATAAAGTAAGTAATTCTATCATAATTTTCTTCTTGCAGTAGGAACACCATGTTCCTACAGTGTTGAAAATCCATTTACATGTGAGTCTCTGATGGACTGGAGAAAAACAGATGCTGAGACCCAAATCGTGGTTCATTACTTCCCATGAAAAGAATAAGAATACCATTGAAGCGGGATCTATCTTCTAATTAATGATGTGGATTTGTATTCCATTGCATCAATGTGAAACACAAACAAACAAAAAACAGCACTGCTTGTGGAAATATTTTTTTTTAAAAAGGCTAAACCAAACTGAAACTTTGCAACAGGGACTGAACACAAACTTGGAAGTCCAACTGAGTGGATAGGCAGGCAGCTCCAAATCAGAGGGACCCTGACAGGCTAGCAGCCAGAGGACTGAGTGAGAAATGTAGTAAGAGGATCCTGAGCCTAGCCTGGGAAGCAGCAGGTGACTGCCAGATGAAGGTCAAGATGGTGGTTGTTCTAGTAGGGAAGCTTGCAAAACCCACCAACCTACCTACAACAAGAGCCCCATTCTGTAGAATTACACTATCTTGAAAACTTTTGCATTTGTATTTGACAAAATACACACTTGAAATCATATTTTTGCTACAGATAGAGGATCTTTCCTGGATATAGGTATTCTCTTGGAAGGGCACCAGGAAGGCATACTGGTTCTTCTTCAGTTGGGCTTCTAGAAAAATAGAGGACAAAGTACCCGAGCAAAGCGGTAATTTGGTCTGGTTTTAAATATTTCTTAGCCAGTAGTAAGGCAAGAAGCTTCCAAATCATTAGAATGTGCTAGGAGTTGGTTTGGGTTTTTTTTTTTTAAATGAGGTTGAGGATCCTAGTGGCTAGCACAAAAGGCAAGAGAAACTTTGAGCAGACTGGAATATACAAGGGATTCATAAAGCATACTCTCAAAAACTTCTGATGTGTCCTGGTTCCAGCCAGGACAGAGTTAACTTTCCCAAGGAACCAGCACAGGTGAGAGTTGTTGTTTTCCACACCACATGACATCACACCCCCATAAAAGTGGGACAGGCTCAAGGACAATCCTAGTGCAGTCAGGATGGTCCTCAGGGTGAGATGCTCTTTGTTGCTGCTTGTTGGGTTGGTAAGCACTCAGTGTTATCACTGTGTGTGTGTATATCCTACCATAAGTTCTGTTGTTCCTATTTTGTGGTGCTGTGTCAGTAAATGTCCTTATCCCAACCTAAGGGGGCTTTGTTCACCTTCCCCTAGGAGGGGTGAGTGAGGAGTTTCAAGTGCTCTGCCACTGCCTGGGGCTGAACCACAATGGGATGGAACCACCCTGCAGGAGCAGAACAGCTCATTCCAAAAGACTAACAACCCAAACCCTGGCTGGCAGCTAACTTCTTGCAACTGATAGATGTTTTTGTTTGCAGTTTACCATATGTTTCAGTAATTCAAGAGAGTAGTTGAAGTGTTATTTCTGTGCATTTTTCCACAGAAACCTCCTGAAGTTGCCAGAGAATAATTTAGGTCTCCTGTTTAGCATTCTACATTGAACTCCTCCTCATACTTTTCTCTTTTGTCAAAATGACATATTTATAGCAAGTATTTTACATCATGAAAGAAACCTTTTCAACAAGCAACATCTATCTTCCTTTTCAAAATGTGTACCACATGTAAATACAAAGCATGATAACTGCAACCCTTATTAGTTCAGCTACTCTAAAGCTATCCCCTAATTAAATTCGTGTTGTTCTCCGGTCTCCATGATAAAAGTTTGCTTTCTTTATTTCTGTAAGTTATTTGTCTCTGAAGAACATACTTTGCTTCTCAGTAAAGTCCAAGTTGAGTAAAGTAGTTGAGAACTGTCAAGTTCTGAACTATTGGAAACTTAACCCTTGGCCCTGCAGTGATGAATGGAAGATGGACCTTTGAATCTCACAGTTCCTCCTACAGAGTTAGGAGGGTGAGGAATAGTTTGCGGTCTTCCATGTGGCAGTCCAATGCTGCTGTAGGAGAAAAGCTGCAGATTTGAGATATTGCTCTGTTAACGTGAATCAAGCTGATGCAGTAGAACTGATTTTGTGGAGGGAAGAAAAACAAGTTAACTATGTTCTTTTTATTTTCTTAATATGTAGAAAACGTTTGGAAAATGTTTAAAGATTACTGAAATGGCACTGAAGAGAGCAGCTTTCTAAGCAGGCTTTGGAAAAGTAATTAAATGCTATAATACTCTGAGTCAGCAGTGTGCTCTGGCAGCTAGGAGGGCAAACTGCATCCTGGGGTGCATCAAACACAGCATAACCAGCTGGTAAAAAGGTGATTATCCCAATGTATTCCAAGCTAGTCTGGCCTCATCTGGAGTAGTGTGTGCAGTTCTAGGCTTCACCCTTTAAGAGGGTCCAGAGGAGGGCAACAAAGCTAGTGAAAGGGCTGGAAGGAAAGTCCTATGAGGAGCAGTTAAGGGCTTTGGGGCTGTCTAATTTGGTAAGAAAGAACTTGATGGGAGACCTCACTGATCTTTAATGTTTCCTGAGAGGAAGGGAAATGCTGATCTCTTCTGCCTGGTATCCAATGACAGAACACCTGGGAATGGTTCAAAGCAGCAGGGGATGTTAGGAAGCACTTCTTTACCATGAGGGAGGTCAAACACTTCTAGGACTAAGCTTCCTAGAGAGGTGCTTGATATCCCAAGCCCGTTGGTCATCTGGACAATGCCCTTAGCGTGCTCTCACGCGTGGCCAAGCAGTTGGATTAGATGGTTGTTGTAGTTCCCTTCCAACTGAAACAGTTCTCTTCTGAATTCTGCCACAAAAGTTTAAGACCAAAAAATCCCTCAGTGAGATTTGCATACATTTTGTATTATATAACACGTTTATCACCTAGACTTAAGATAAAAACACGCTTGCCTTTGTGGCACGGTGAGTCAGCAGAGTGTGAACCCTATGTATTTATCAGTCACACTGTTTTGTTACAATAAAGCACCCCGAGCTATACTTTCTGTAATTACTGCAAATGATACATAAAAAAATTTTTGGCACCAAAAAATAGGTCATATTTTTTCTGTCTCATTAGCTTTAAGCATCAAAACGCAGTAGCATAGGAATACTTATCTATTAGAATGGATAAAAACACCTGGCAGCCCGTGAGACATATAAGTAATTATCCTTGCTTTGCTGGGGTGGTGTCTCAGTTCTGTTAGCTCAGGATGTAGGTTTTGCTGGCCATCTCCTACCTTACCCATGAGGCTGCACCCTCTGTATTTTGTCACTCAGGACCCACAGCCCAACACCCAGCTACACCCAAGTGCAGTTCCAGCTATTTCTGAATCAAGAGCTATTTGATGAAGAATGTGGAGCTGTAAGATGCCACATGCAGCAGTCTCCTGCCAGCATGGTAAATTTTCAGAGACATTAAGGCAGGCTCCAAGATTAGAATGCTGTTCCCATATAAGCACAAGGTCACACCCATATTTCTCCCATGTGACTACTGTTCTCCTTCCATGAATCTGAGTGAATGGTAAGACCCCTTGGAAAAACCATCCAGCCTTTCCCTAAGAAGGGCTGTACTTCCATTTGTTGTTTTCTTATCCTGAGGGATCAAAGATGATATGATTCCAAAACACTCCAAAGACTGAAAAACAAGCTTGTGAAATAAAGCTGTCAATATCTTCACTGTTTTATCCACACTGCACAGATGTGTCATTCTGCCAACCATAGGAGTGCACACTCCTGCTAATATGGTTTAAAATAACAGCAGTAATGGCAGCACTAGTCATTCAGAATTTGTTGTGTGAAGTTTTAACAGGTATTTACAGGCTTTTCCCACCAGTATATGAAATGGCAACAGAAAAACACATTTTCAGCTTCAGACAAATGTCAAATTTCAGACAAAATTGGACTTATCACTTCAATGTTCTATCAGTATGTTTTTATAAGGCTAAGATGATGGATTTTGTTGATACCATTCTCTAAACCAGGGCTGACTGCCACTGCTATTATTCAGATCAATAACAGAATTACCTTTGACTCAACTGAGAGCAGAATGAGGCTTCTAACTTTATTAACAAAGGTCAGTGTTGTTTCTCTTTCAACAACTGCAACTATTTCTGTGTAACTTGTGTGTTCTTGCGCTCAGTATGTGCAAATTACTATTCCACTGCAGTAATCTGATTATTACCCCATTAAGTGCAGACATGTCTCCTGCAAGGACAGCAGGAGTCATGTCCACGTAGCCAAAGGTATGCTGAATAAAACCCACAGACTTTTCAGATTCTCCTGGAGCCCAATGGTGGGAACCTTTACTAGAAAATAAACCTTGCTGCAGGCAAGCCAGACTCGCTGAGTAGGAAGGAACTGCTTGCATATCAGGCCTTCAAAGGCAGCTGTCTTTGATCAAAAACCAATTTTGTATCTCCTTTCTACCTGATTTTAGCTTCCTAGCAGGTTACTACTGAAGAATTTGATGTATCCAAATCCTTCAAATGCCACTCCTGCCTCTGCTTCTATATAAACATACCAGATCACTCAATTAGAGATGCTTCAGGAAGATTGTCTGACCTTAGGAGATGCAGATCCAGATCAAAGGTTTAATGCATACTCAAATTGTGTTTCTTTCAGATTAGATGGGGATAATTTCACTAACCCTGCAGTAAAGTAATGACAGGATTTAGTTGACCATGCTCTATTGTTCATCAGATCAAAGGAAGCTTTATTTCGAGTGAAGACTAATTCACTTGCCTTTCTCTGAAAAACACAGAAATACAACCTTGTCTAGTGGAGGGTATCCCATAGCAGGGGGCTCAAAACCAGGTGATTTTTAAGGTCCCCTACAACCCAAGCCATTCTATTATTCTATGGTTTTAGCACTCTAGCTTACACAGAAGATAGGCATCCATGTTTACAATGCCATAAGGTCCAGATGTTCAAATCAGTCATTTTTTGATAGGACCCCATCAGATGCTGACATTAAATTGAGCAACCAATGTTGAGGCACCAGGATGTTATCTTTGTTTCTCTTCTGGGGAAGCAAAAATTAGTGACTTCTTTTTACCACTAATAGGACAATTGGCATATGTTGGTTATTCCAAGGTTAGGAAAAATACACAGATATTGATATAGTGTATATTTAAATATATATGTGTATGCAAAAAAGTATATGTATGTCCAAACAAAGGGCTGTTTTACATATTTGCAAGAGTCATTCCTGGTCATTAACTTCAAGTTTATTCCTTGCAGTAAAATGAGAAATATCTTACATATTTTATGATGACGACTTATCCAGAGGTAAAAAAGCAAAATCAGCAACAAATCCTGGAACTCTTTGCTGTTAAGGTAAGTTCTATCCTACCCAAGGGAGACAGGAAAGCATGCTATTACAAGTCACTCAACAACCTTCATCTCCTAGGACCTTCTTCATAAATCAGCTAGCAAAACAGTACCCTTCCTCCATGCCAAATTCAATTACTCTACACTGAGGTACAATATTAAATTTAGACCTAATAAGCTTGCCTACTGTTGCAAGACAGTTGTTTTTCTCATCTCCCCCATTAATGAGATAGCAGTAACCTTTTTAAGAAGGTTCTTCAACACTATGGTTCTTATCACACCAAAAGAAGGATATCCATGTGCTTTTAGACTCAGTGTCTTCAGAGTGGTGATAAAGGACTGACACCACCTTGAACAGAAGTATTAAAAGATTTCACCTCAAATATTTCAGAGGGATGCCTAAAGACCAGAAAGCAGGTTTTGTATCCATGTACTCTTGCTATGAGACAAACTAGGTTAAATCAGTTGCTGGCATTATGTTTGTACCTCAGTCACTTCTTCCCTGTTGCACCTGAGGTTCATCAGCAAGATTAAGTTGCTCCTTGAAAGATCAGGTCACACTTTCCTCACTTAAATGTGTCCTACTGAAATGAGTCTGTCTGCTTTTAGAAATGACTCAACAGTGACTTAGGTTTCTGAATTGACTCCATCTCCTCATCCACTGGGTGCTGACTAAAGAATATACAAACCTGAGGGGAGAGGATGGAAGGAAACAACCTCATGGCTACTGAGGAACTCAGAAACTCTTCCTAGCAATTGCAGGTAACTGCAGACTGTTTCCATGGACAGTCATGAGTAAGAAACACTACCTCTGCCTCTGTGTTTCCCCTCACCTTGCCAAGAAGGAAATTCACCAACCTAAGTGACCTGTAAAATGTTAACTATCTTCTGTAAAACGTACCAAACATTTAGCTGGTATATGATCATGGTTCTGGACACAGTAGATTTCAACTAAGAATAGACTCCAAGGACTACAGGACTTGTGTTCTTTACTCTTCTTATCAAGCTTTCACACTGCAAACAGGATAAGGATTGCAGTATTTTATTGTGGAGAGACTCCCTTAGGAGCCCAGAGCTTGAGGCTGCAGGTGAGGAAACCGCTGCCCTTATCGTTTTACTAGCAAATACACTACAGTCTTAGTTACCAGCTCTGTGACAATTATTTATCTTCAAACTGAACTTAGATTGCCAAAGATAAGACTGACCCTGATTTTATACAATAAGGAACTTCCTTAAATGCTGACTACTTTTCCTCCACTCCTAATTTCTACTGTATTTTCCACTGTTGCTAAAAATCTGTGGAAGATGTACAGAAGAGAATCTAACACAGGTCAACTGAAACATGTTGCATTCTAGATTTAGATTTTGCTTTAATTAAAATCAAAAGCATTCATATAGCAAGTGGAATGGACTTGTGCAGTTTATGTACATGAATAAAAACATTTATAACAATAATAAAGTCCTGAAGTTTTCACACACACAAGACAGCATTTAGGTTTAATGGCAAGCATGGAAGCTACCTGGCTTGGATGAAAGCCCAGTTGGTCAATTAAGATTTTGTTAATTTCAGTAAGCTTTGACTTGCATCTCAAAATTTCCTATGCTAGACCACATCTGAGTGAATCTGCAGATAAGATTTGCATTAGCGTAGCAGTGAATTGAACTCAACAGTCTTTAAATCCACTTTTTCCAAAGATACTAGATGTAAAAAAAGAGAAAAACCCCAAATATCCTGAAGCTCTAGTGCTTAGCATATTTTGCCCAAATAAGACCTCTTGAAAGACAGTCCAGAGAGGAAGTGAGTATCTGATCTAGGTTTACAGAAAAATAGCTGAACAATTTTTAGGAAAACAGTTCTGTGATACCCAAACATAATAGAATTCAGATCATTGTCTCTTGGCTGAGACCTTTGTAGTTACAAGAAACCAGACACCAAGACTGCAGTTGGCTGCCCATGGAAAACACCGCTTGCAATCTGAATTCACCAGATGAAAGTCGCTGGTAGCAAGAGCTCCAGTTCAGCAGCACTGAAGCAGCTGCAGTGATGCAGTGGGTTACAGCAAGAGAGCTGTCTGCCTTGCCCCTCTGCTGGAGTTGTCTCTGCAAGAGAGATGTTAGCAGAGAATACTGTGACAATGACAGCTATAAAAGGGGCAGTCTGTACAACAAAATGGGAATAATCAAAGAATGGCATCTGCTTTATCCCCTGCTTTTTCCTCCTCTCTAGAAAGCAGGCAGGTGAGTGTCAGGGAAGACAGCAGGCCTGCCAGCAGCCTAGCTCTCTTCTTCCAAGATGTGGGCCCTGACAATATTCTTCTGTTCCCATGAGAGAGGAAAAGTTACTCATGCTCTGAGGATCTTAATAATCACATTCTCAAAACACAGTGGCCTTGTTGATAAGGGTACAGGCTACCCTAAACCAAGAAGCAGTTATGGGAAGGTATTTGGGAGTAATGGAACATGTTAGGAACCAACCATAACAAGAGGATCAAAACAGCAGGTGTGCAGATACTTTTAGGCATTAAAGGTAAACTAACGCTATTTAGCTATAAGATAGGTTTATCAGAACTCGTTATAATTACTAACCAATCAATAGGGTGTAAACAGTGTGTGTAACCAATTAGCAGTTTTTTAGCTTGCCACCTTTGCAGTAAAAAAGGCATATAATCTGTGTGATTTCACCTAATAAAATGGCTTCACCTAAAATTCATCTCGAATTGAGTGTTGCTCTCTGCTGGTCACCACAGGTGAGTTACATGCCCAAACCAATTTTCATTTTACAAAACAACATGGAAAGTGAAAGTAATCCAAAAGTCGTTAGATTGCATGCAAGTTAATGTCTGCTTTTTTCCATTAATGTAAACAAATTCAGTTGTATGTGACCTCCTGTGTTCACTGACACTACAACCAGGGTTATGAAAATTGATTTCCAGGCTTTGATGATCTTCCAGGTGGAAGATCAAGGAGAATAGGACACCACCTGTGAAGGACATCCATTCAGGGACTTGTACTTTGACACTGCTATACTTTATAGAAAACCAAGGAGGGGGGAAAAACCTCCTTAAAATGAACAAGTTGCCTTTTATTACTCATCTGGTTCTTTCCAAATCATGTGAATATATCGAAAATGGAGGGCTAAATCTGTAATGAATGTGTTACTGTATAGTTGTTAGAGACATTGAACCATATGCCTGTACAAAGCAGATCAGTGAATGGAGAGTCAAAACACACACTTCAAACAGTCTTCAGAAACTCAGGAGAACAATACCTCCTTTGAAGTTCTATTACATCTACAATTGTAGTCAAAGGTCAGCACTGGTCCATGTTGCTCGTGACACTGTAGTCTAAAGTGTGTTTTTCAATGTAGTATTATTTCTGACAATCTTTCTGCCAAGAAGAAATGTAAGCATTTGAAAAGCACTAGAGCACAGAGGAATGGTGCAACAGTTAACTACTGAATACCACAAACATATCTGAATCCACCTGCATCCTTGAGCATAGGGGTTCTCACCTGGCTCCCTCCTGAACATACTCCCTTATCTGAAGCACTCTTCAGATCCTCTTAGCGCTCTCCATCATGCCACAGGAGGATGTAACTAGAATTTAGACTTCTCTGGAAAACAGACTTGAATGCTAGATCCACAGAGGGTCCTAAGGGTGAAAAACAGCTAAAGCCTTCAGCGCTGACCTCCCTACTTTGCAGAACTCAAGAGCAAGCCTCTCTGCCATGTGAGCCCTGCAAAAAGGGCTGCCAAAAGCCAGCAGAGATCAATGTGAGCCACCTGACAACAGGAAACTTGGGGAAGGATGAGGGAACTAATTCTGTCAGTCAAAGGGACTAGATCTAGACAGTCCTCAGATCTCTCATGTGGGCATGAAATACTTGCTAATGTCCAAGACACAGATACACAATGTGTCCTGTGACTGAACAAGGATCCAACTTTTTTCTTCCAGTATTGCTGCTTTTGTTACAGCACTACTCTGCAGGTGCACAACCAGAAGCACCACCATCTTGACCAAGCAAAGTGGCACAGTATGATGATCATGTGAGATTCATAGATCAGGCCTTGAGGATCCAATCCAACAGGCATATCCTCAGCACGCTGACAGATGTTAGACAATACTGTGGTTATGCATTTAAAATACTGTTCTTTCCCACATAAATAGTGCTGAATCACTTCTAATTGTAAAGATTAAAGTGCTGTTTCTGAAAAGCTGACTTACCTGCTGCTCTAATTTTTACAAACTTCTAATGTTAAAAAAAAATCATGATGTTGTTTATAGTTTGCAAAGCTTAATATTTTATATCATAGGTAGTGAAATTTCCATAAATCCCATGCAACAGGCTGCGAATCCCTCCAAATGACTGCCGTAACTAAGACATTTTTCACAAAAGGTAACTGTATCAACCAAATCACTTTCAGTTTTGATTGTTGAGCTTCCAGGGTGGAGAGGTGAACCACCACCCCCCCCCCCCGTTAGATGGTGGATATTCTAAAAGTGACGTATTATAAATGAATTTATTCCACACCTCTCAACAAGAAGCACATTCTTCCTGAGAAGTGCTATGAGAACTGTTGAGTTATTATGAGTTTGTACAAGAGAGGGTGGAGCTGAAATTCATCATTATCGCTAGGAGACAAGCTTAGCCCTAGGAATGTTAGCATTGTATTTGTCCTCATTACATTATCCAACAGCACGTGAACCAAGCAAGCATAACTGTAATTATTCTGACATGCTGATATTTTACACTGTGATTTAAAGTCGTTCCAGGAAACAAAAATTACAACTTGTTTGACCTCCATAATATGCTTATACAAAAGCAGAACTTTAGTCTATAAACCCTGTATTTGCTATAGAAACAACTTAAGTATAACTGCACCTATCTTATCAAGCTTCCTAGTAAAAGAAAAAAACCTCCACAACCCTCTTCAGTAGCAAGAATCAAAGTGCAAGGTTTGGTCATTTAAAAAACTCTGTTCTCTCTGGACTGGTCCTGTCCCTCCCCAAACCATCCTGTCCCTCTAAATGTGTTCTCATGGAGAATGTGGCTGAGCAGCAGTTGCCCTTGTATGCTAAAGGGAATTAATTTCAGTGGTGTGTATTTCACATCATTTGAGCATGCAAAAATCTCAATGGGAAAGTGTTTCGTGTCTCTCACCAGTCAGAGATGAAGCTCCAAGTCGGTAAGTTATCACCACAGAGGAGAAAGTACAAGTGAGACAGTTGTTTGAAGTTTCTTCATTATTTGACAGCCCTTCAATGACATTCCACTTAACTGATCTCAGTCCTGTTCCTTAGAGAAGACTGAAGACTCTTCTGGACATTTCTAGACAACTGTAGGAATTCCAGGTGTAGAATTCCTTAGCCATACTACCAGCTTCCTGTCAATTACAGCTGCTTTAAAACACTGAATACCACTTAACTGAGTCAATACAGTAGCACAAGCCTAATTTTTTATTGATAGATTGGAAAATGTGAAACAGATTAAATTACAGTCACCTTGGAATGATTTGGTGAAAAACAAAGGCATAAACTATTTCCTGCTGAGGGAGAAAAGTAAACGGCTAATTTTAATATAGCTTTTCTCCTAAGCACAAAAGAACATTGATTGTCCTTATCAGGGAGGAGTAGCAAACCCTGCCTCCCCAGTCCTACAAAGAAAGGAGTGCTTTGAAATCGAGACACAACTTACCAACAAGCAGAAATCCAGGTCAGAAAAAGTAGGAGACAGTAAGGCATGTAGAAACATGCCCGCCTTCCTATTCAGAGGCTTCCCATTGTGATTCAATTGGATCTGCTTAATGCATGCTTAAAGCAACACGAGACTATTTCAAAATGCACACATACACACAAGGCCTCTCTTCCCCTGTCTCACAGAAAGGTTTCTGGAACCTGCCTACAGCATCCCAACAGGGTGAAACCCAGGGTCCTGCTTCTACTCAAGCAACAAATAGGTTTTAGGATCTGTGAGGTCTTTTAACTCATGAAACATTTGTATTTACACGTTTTATTAAAAAAAAAAACCCAACAAAAATAGTTACTACCATTAACCTTTCAGGGGTCTAAGAACCTTCAGATGTGAGGAAGATGCCGGAGGGATAAGCTCAAGACCGAATGGAGGGAAGGTTTTTATTGTTTTTGGCTTCTTCTCATCCACTTTGTTATTTCATTTTCTCATTCTCCAGAATGACCCCCAACACATTTTTATGTACTCTTAGAATAATGTATGACTATTGCACATTTTTATCTTCTTTAGCACAAAATAAATTATGGCAAGTATCAGGATCAATAAACATTTCAGGAGTTTCCATGGCACGTGCTATTTCTGCAAACTGAAGCTTTTGCTGACTACACGATTTCTCAGGAATGCGTCAGCCATTTGACCTGGCTATTCTGAAGATCTCAGAAGGAGTCATACACAAAGCATGATCTCGTTATATTTGCTAGGTAATATCATCTCTTTCACCAGTTAAGGAAATTGCTGCATATTACTTTTATTTAAATGAATAGTTGCCTTCACCCCTCCCTCTCTGCAATTTCAAGCCTGTCGTATCCCAGGCACAGAGAGGAAAGAGGACTGAGAAGTGCCCCTCCTCTAACCCGCACGCTGCTGGTGAGGTAACAAACAAAACCAAAAGCTTATTCTAGGGACTAGATGGAGTTTTCATTTTAAGATAAAGAGTAATTTAACAAAATATCTCTAGTGAGATTAGGAAAGTAAGTCATGTCACTATGACACTGCTTTTAGTTTATCAGCAAATATTACACAGGTAAGTTTTTGGTCAATACAGTAGGACGCTCATGTCAGTCAGCCACATCCACTCTCACAAGCAGCCAGCCTACAATTTGACTCAAACTGGCCTACAGATTGAAATTAAACCATGGATTCTGACACTTTTTAGCAGGGGACAGAGTAGGATCTGTAAGGGGTACTCATTTTTCTAGACAGGGAAGTCATCCTGTCTCATGAACTGCACAGGATCCTTAGAAAGCAGCTGCTGTAGTTTGTGCTGAAGGCTGGAGGAGACAAGGAATTGTACGATTCAAAAACTTTTAGTTTCCTTTCACTAATGTTTAGTTTAAAACTTCCTTGTTTAGAAATGTACAATACACTTAACCATTCTTTTCTCCATGTGTGGATTCCCACATAACCAGCTGATGACATTTTTTTTTGTCATTTTCCTCAATCACTTGGCCATGATCTATGGGCAACCCCTGCAAAGGCCACAGTAAAGCACCTTGGTAATGTTAACACTGAGCACGGCAGGAACTTGCCCCATAATGAAGGTTCCTAAATGCTGTGGTAGCACAGATGAAGAAAAACTGATGTAAAAGAGATGTCACAACTCTGGTCCTGTAACAGTATCTTAGATCACTACATTTATCTATTCTTCTCTGACTAGGCTGTACTTGGACATAACTGCTGTCCAGATGAAGAAAGTTGACTGTCACCACAATGAAAACTGTTACCCACATTATATGTCTTGGGTGTTTTTTTTGTTATCCAACCCAGAAAAAAAAGCCAGCAAATGAACTGATGCGTGGCTTGTTTGTCAACCTCAGATTTAGTTTGCTGGGTTAACAGGTTGTGAAGAGGGTTACATTGCTGCTGTTAACAGGGTATTTACCTTGCAGGCAGAGACAGGGGAAGGAGAAGGGAGAATCAAAAACTCCTGTCAATAACCTATTTGCAGACTGATTAGAACAGGAGATATGGGTTAGCTAATTAATTATGTGTCCCTTTACCCCCTTAAACAAAAGTAAAATATGAAACTATGCATTATTGTTCAGGCTATGAGGCATGAAATAGAAACTAAACCAAGCAATACTGAGCTACAACAGCACAAACCAACTGCCCGTGTGGAGAAGATGTTTCTATTAAGGATGCTTGATGAACATGGATTTTGGAGTTCTGAAGATGCTCTGTGTTTACTTGGTTGGCTGCTGAAATGGATAATTAGTTTTTATTAGCTGTAACGCTGCCACTAAGCATTTTGAACAATTCTTGCCAAAACACATCACAACACATACCTGTCACAGTGCCACTGAACTGAAAACAAGTATCGTGCAGTAAAAGGCTGAAGGAAGTGAACACACAATAAACCTTCAAATGGGAAAATACAATGCTATATCTTTCTGCAGTGAAAAAATGCCACTGCCTTCACTGCTGAAGCATAAAGAACAGCAATTATATCTAAGTCCTTCTGATGCTTCTCATTAAAGAACAAATTCACCAGAATGCTTACGCGCCGGTTGCCTTAACAGAAATCAGAGCTGTCACATTATATGAAAATACAGAAATTCATAGGTCACATGCATAATTAATTCAAGAAGAGAAAGCTATAAGCACTTCAGCTAAGCAGAGGACGCAGCGATGCCTTTCAAAGTCAAGTTTGAAAGGAGTTGTACCTTTTCCAGAGTATTTGTTGATGCAGGGAAGCGCTACCGGCCTGAAGCGCGTCTCTAGGCTCTGCCTTTATTTATTCTTTAAACCCGCAGTAGTTGGCATGCACCAAGGCACGGCATCTGACCGGGGTCAGCCCGCCGCAGGGCCCTCTACCCCTGCAGCGAGCCGCGGAACCCCCCGCCCAAGCAAGCAAGTTCAGCCCACGCTCATCACCTTCAAGACCCTTTAAACACACGCAACATTTGTCCCCTACGAAGAGGTTCCATGGGGAGCTTGTTTTGCCAAGGCAACTGAGGAACAAGTTATGCTTTGGTGGCCCCTCGGAATGGTGGAGGGGGTGTCACTGTCACCTTTTTCCCCCCCCCCTCCTATTGGACACACAACCCCGGCAAATTCAGAGCCCCGTTTCGCAACACCCCACTGACTCTCGGGTCCGTGTCGGCGTGCGGGGCGAGGTCTCGGGGCTCAGGGTAGGTTCCGCAACTGCGGGGAGGGCGAGCGGCGGCTGACAGCCACCGGGCAGCGTCGCTCCGCGCGGCTGTCTCCGGCCCCCGGAGGCTGAGCCCTGGCCGCGGCGGCCCTGCGCCCCGCTCCTCTCCCTGCTGCTCGCCCCCACTTACCGCCACCGAGCCCGAGGAGGAGGCGACGAAAACGCGGATCACCATCTTCACCTCATGAGCCGCGCCGCCACCGCGGCGACGGGACCGGACGGGACGGGGCAGCGAGACTGCGGAGGCGCCGCTCCCCTGCACGGGACGGGGACGAGGCCGCCCCGCTCCGCCCCGCCGCCGCCCCCTGAGGGCGGCTGCCAGCTGCAGCACCCCCTTCCCCGCGGCGGCAAACCCTCTCAAGCAAACCGGGTCCGGCTCCTCGCTGACAGGAGACGAGCGATAACGGCGAGAGGCGGGAAAGGTGGAGGCGGCGCGCAGGGGCCGACGGGCGCTGTAGTTCTCCCCGGGCGGGGGACAGCGCGCTGTTCGTCGTGCTTCACCGGGAAAACCGAGCCGAGCCGGCAGTCTGCGTGGCTCAGGCAGCCTTGCCCCCCAACGCCTGGGGTTGCCAAGTGCCCCCACTTGCTTTTGGGAGGCTGAGAAGGGGGTTGTGCTGCCTGCAGGTCAAGGTGGCCCCTCCTCACGATGAGCAACAATTGCACTTAAATTCATCCCTTCCGCCATCAAGGGCTTCTCCGCCCTGATAGTTTGTCCCACCTGGCCGCTCCCTGCATTCCTACCCTGCGTGGAGCCACCGTCTCTGCTGTACCGGGCTTGGGTCCAGCCCACCTGGCCACCATCTAGAGCCACAAAGAGGCGGAAAAGGGTGCTGGAGAAGGCACACAGGGACATTCCTGTCAGGGCAGCCGAAAGGGATGAGGCAAGGGAGGTGGGCCACTGTGCAAGAGGATTCTCCTAGACCATATGTCTCAAAGGAGTTAAACAACGCTATTTTCACTCCCTGGTAGAGATGTACAGTTCTCAGTATTGTCAGCTGTGGAACAGATGTTATTAATCAAGAGAAGAAGCAGATAACCCCAAATAACCCTTCATCAATCAGCTCATCTGCAAGTGACTGAGGGGAATCCCTACTGCCCTCATCAGCTTTTGGGTCTGTGAAGACATCCTGTCTTTATTTAAGGACTCAGAACCACGTAGCTGGCAGCCTTATACACATTACTATAGTTGTAATCCTCATCCTCTTTCTTTCCTACGTGCAGCCAGATGGTTACTCATTCCCTCTGACTAAACTCCCTTCCCACCATTTCACCCCCTTGGGGAAGTGTATGGTGTCAGCATCTTTCACACCTTTGCATCACTCCCACCCTCAGTGAAATTCCACCATCCAGACTAAGCGTGGACCTTGACTTGCTGCCAAATATGGCCTTAAAGCTTTCTTTACATTTCCATATTGATCATTTATTTTGAAATCCTGCAGATCTCACAGAAGTTACCTAGCAAGAACCATAAAAGATAATCAGGACACTTAGTGCTCATTTTGAGCTTGATTTATGTCTTGTGGAAGTCACTGGGAGGCATTCCACTGACTTCACTGTCCTCTGGAGTGGAACAAAAAGATCAGCAATATATAGTCTAATCTTGTAATGAGAATTCGGGTACCAATATTGCCAAGATTTATAGCAATGCATTACTTTGCTTTCATGAGAGTGCTTGCTGAAAACAGAGTAAACTTCATCGGAGTACACTTAAGTACAAAGGTTAAGATTTTCTGGCTTCAGTGCTCCTGTCTTCATTTGAGTGCAGCTCTTACTGTGAGAACCATAAACCAGTGACCAATAAATGTTTACTGGTTAATTGGTACTGAATGAGTGTCAAAGGGAGCAAAGGAGGCAAACTTTTTATATGTTGGTTTGTAAGGTAGCTCTGAGCAACTTGCTAGAACTCCTTGATAGGTGAATAATTATAGGAATTTGCTGGAAAATTCCCATTACCTTACACAATGAATTTCCTTCACACTGCAAGAGTATTTCTGACAACATATTTTCCTGTTGTACTCTAAATTTTCTTGAAAAGGTGGAGATGCTTACTACCAATTACTTCTCTATTTACTCCCTACTAAAAAATACTGTATTTAATATTCTAGTTTGGCCATACTCTTGTTATATGAAGCAAGCAGAATTAGGGCAACTCACTACAGCTGTTTGTATTCAATTGTCTCACAGCATTAATTTGTAATATTAATAACAACTCTTGCCTTCTAATGTATTTATTACATGCAACAAACCAGAAAAAAAGTAGTGAAGTCTAATTCTGAAGGGCACTGAATATCTTTCATTCTCACTAAACAGAAGACGGAGATGCTCCTGCATCTCAGAGACAGCCTTGACACTACCAGTAACTGTGGCAGAGTCTGAAAGAGTACAGTAGCATTACCTGGAAGAAAAAAATACAGCAAATTAAATAAAGTGTCCTTTTAAACACCCTTTGAAACAGTATTTGAACAATCTCAAGCTGTATTTCAATTAATTTTCTTGTAATTCTTCATATTTATAAGTAAATTTACAATATTTTGGGCTAAAAATCTTGCATCTACAACATCGCAGTCTCAACTTTGATGTAGCATGGGCACTGAGAACCCAAACAGCTTTTTCATTTCTCTCTTTTGCTAGTGTTTCCACACACACAGAAGAACTAGTTCTGTCATGGAAGTAATCCAGAAAATTAGGAAAAAGAAGTATTAGGGTTGTGGAAGATTTCAAAGCTTGTGCACTGGTATTTTACTTTACAGGGCTCCTAAGAGGAGAGCTATTACTCTGTGGAGGGTAAAACCGATCAGATATTGCCATGTGAAATTGCATGCTTCCAGGTGGTGTGCAGGTTAAGACTGGCCATCATCCTCCATCCCGCAGCTGCTGCTGGTTAATGTCCCAAGGCGTATCATACCTTTAACTCCATTTCTATTTTACAGTTGTGGAGGCCTGAAGACCAGATGCTACAAACAGTTAAGTAGAAGAAATGTGATAAATTAAAAACATTGTTGAAATGATTTATGAGCAGTTTTCCATGTTTACATGAGGTGCAGGCTGGAGTTGGAGATGTGAGTTTATGGGAGACAGAGGGTAGTTTCTAAAGATTTCATGGTGAGGATGATTTATTATTATGCCAGATCTTCATGGAAGATTAAACAGAACTTTACTGCTGCTAAGGTAACAAAGAACACACAAAACCAAGGCTTGAGAATATGTGAAAACAAAAGTATAAAAGTACAACCTTGGACAAAGAAGATTCTGATCATGATAAAAGATTATGTGTGTAGCGAGATGCAACAGGCAACAGGAGAAAAATCCTGGAGAAATGGAATATTATATTCAGAACTGGAAAAGTGGTTTTTACTTCATCTCTCACCTCAAAGGAGCAGTCTCATTCTCTGAGGCATTTTAGGTTTCTGGTCTGTAAGTTGTTGGTACCCATCAGTTATTTCTCTGGGTTCTGTGAAAGGTTGCTAAGAAGTAGTAAATTCACATAGACTGTACAACAATCCACATACTTGAAGTTTCTAAAGGTGCATTTAGTACTTTTAAAAAATTGTAAGTATCAAAACATGCTGAAAATGACCATTTTAGAGTGTCATTAAATGCTCTGACAGTCCTGAGCAATGTTCCTTGGAAGCAATGTGACTGTCGGGCCAGTGAGCAGCTAAAGGAGAAGGTAAATAGTAGAGAAAACAGAATACTCCAGCTGCAGTAGAGCTATGGAATATCGTCAGCTCACCTCACAGTGCAGACCACAAGAGAAAGCAGGTAACTTAAAGGCTCAAGAACACACAAAATGGCCAAAGTAATGTAAGAATGGGATTGTTCCACTTGCTGAGTAATGGCACTCAGTGTGGTGGCTGATGGTCTACAAACATCCTGGCTAGACTCAGCTTGAAAGCATATGAGATAATGTTGTTTGGAGCCTGACTCTGCACATACATCCTAGAAGCCACTGTATTTGTACAGCATCAATTAAATCACAGAAAGAACCACAGGGCACACTCTCTCCCTTGTACATTAACCTGCAGTTGTGGGTTGTGCAGAATATGACTCCTGCTCTACACGCACAACAGGTCAAGCAGCTGTTTGTCAAGATCACCCTATGCATTGCAAAAACACCTTTAGAGGTTTTGTCAATCCCACCAGCGTGTCCCAATAACAAACACAGTTTCACACAGGAATCTTTTCAGTTTTTTTCCAGAACCTTGACTGTGGCCAGAGGTTTACATTCAGAGCATTTCACTGCTTTCCCCATTGTCAGATTTTAGAGATAATGTCAACAGAATTAAACACTATCCCAAGAGAAAGGCTTTTCTCTTTTGATTTGAACTACTCTGAAGCTACTACAAAGTGCAGATGTTAAAGCAGGCTCTTGGGAAGACACAGACCTGGAACAATTTTGAGAAAGGTTTTGATTCTTGCATTCACAAATTTGTGGGATATTGAGGAAAGTGGGAAGGTATGGCTGCGCTTGATTTTTCTACCGTATCTTTAAAAATGATAGCACAAAAGAAACCCCACAGAGAGCTGACCAAACCTTCTTTTGTGCCATTTAAACCAAAATATATCTACATCATTCCAAAGCTGTAGAAGAGTCCATTCTCCTCAGCTGCTGCTCTTCAGCTGAAGTCCTAATCTGCTGCCCTTTAGATGAAGCGTGACTTGTTGTCAGTATCTGTGCCCCCCATGAATTCCTAATGCTAAGGACCTTTGAAAGCAAAAAAAACATTTTCCTGTGAAATCCATCATCTGATGTAGCTCAGCCATCTGACTTGCAATAACTGAACCTGGAGGGAAAAACATCTTTCATGCTCTGTATTAAATCATTCATCATTCCTTGTGGAAGAAGTGCCAGAGTTTATTTCTGACTCATGTTTTTAAAGATCCTGCCACTGCTGAAGCCAGTGGCTCTGACCGAGGAGCAGAAATCCAGGCAGTTTTCAGTCACTGGTCAGCCTTCTACCCCATCTACTCTCTCAGCCCAAGATATTGCAAACACATCAGGCTTAACAATGTCAAGCCCAGTAGGCCAGCATTTCTTGGTGAAACCAAACTTTTTTTCTTTTTCCTTTTTATTCTTTGCAACTTAGGGAAAGGATTCTTCTTTATTTCTTCTAATATGAACAACCTTTAGTAAGCTACATTACTTGCATTACTGCAGAAGGATGAGGGATGAAAACCCCCACAAATTTGCATCTCCAGTTCCAACGCAACTTAAATTGGCAAACACTCAAGATGCAGAGTGCACTCAGGGCGCAGTCATAGAGCATTACATTCCCTCCAGCCCTTTTCTGGGGGACCTTCTGCCAAGCCCTTGGAAAAGCAATCTACCACCATATTCATTTTGGCCATTTTCCAGCTGGTTTTCCATATCTGTCCAGTTCCACTCTGACAAGGCACTTTAAAAGATTCATGTCTTGCAGGATGCAGAAGAAGTGGGGCAGCAATAATATTTATGTATATAAGGACAAAGAGCGAGTAATCTTGTGGAGAATAAGAAGCAGCTGAGTACATGAATACTGGCAACTTTCCTAAAGTGTATGCACCAAATAAACTAAGAATAGTTATTATTTTTATAGTACTTAGGGGTTTTTTAGATGTTTCACAGAACAGAGAAGGCTGTGTAAATGGCATGAATTTAACTCCATAAAAGCAGCGCAGACAGCTGGAGCCAACCTACCAGCATCCATCTAGCATCACAGGCGTCATGGGCAGGGGCAAAGGAGAACGACAAGGTGGAAAAAGCGTGCAGGTCCTGTGTCCCAAACTGGAGAGGGGACAAGCAAGTGGGAGCCAGAGCCGGTGGAGGGAGAAGGCAGAAAAGTACAACATGGCAGCAGCGATTAGGGATGTGCTGCAGGCTGGTTGTATTGACCTACGTGGGAACTAATTGCAGTTTCATGAGCTGGTTTGAGCAGAGATGACCCTCTCCTGCCTGGACAGAAGCAAAAGGGATGTGGATTTAGAGCAGGAGCATGCTGGGCTGAAACCAGCTGCCTGGCCTGACAACTAATGCAAAGGAGCATGTAGGAGGCAATGTAAGCCGGGCTAATCAGCAGCTAAATAAACGAGAAACCGTGCAACTTCTCAAGCGACGGGCAGACAAACCAGTGCCCTTCCATGCCTTGTCTTACTAGTCTCAACTTTTTGTGCTAAGCATGAACCTGCCTGTCAAAGCAGATGCATGTTCTGTATTCTTTGGTAAAGTCACCCTGCAAAATTTGCTAACGTTTATTTATTCCTTTCAGATTTGTAGCATAAAGATGGTTACATTTTGCATTTCCATGTCCTGGATTTATTTTTGCTCCATGTTCTTCCAGATCAGATCTTCAGTGCAGCTGTTACTCTGTCTCAGAGCTATCTGAGGTTTATTTTCTACTGCCAGAAAGGTACTGAGGAGGTAGCGGTTGGAAAGCAGTATTTTCCATAGAGGACTAATTAACATGTAACTGTTGTTCAGTTCTAAAATGTAAAGTGGTGAAAATGCTAAGTGGCATTTTTAGCATTTCCCAGAAGTTAGCTACAAAACTCAGAGCTGTTACCCCAGGTCACGTTTGACCTTACCAGCTCTTCTCTGCAGAAGATAAATGATGTGCTTTGTGTCCATGTTTTTTCCATTGGGAGAACTACTAGTTGACACGATAAGTATGTATTACTTTTGTTAGTGAACACACAGCTTAGGACAGCTTCCAGACGATGCAGAGCATGACTTGGATTGTAAGAACTAAAAACTAATTCAGCTTGGGTTTGTTTTGGTTGTTGTTTTTTTTTTAATTAATTGAAAAAGGGCTGTGAAAAGAACACAACTGGTCTTCATCAGAAATCTGTAAAACAAACATGGCAAGCCATATGAGAAGTTATGAGAGGCTGGCAAAATTTATCTTGCTGCAAGAAATGTTATTTGCTCGATTCACCAAAATCATCTTCAGGATACATACTGCCTGTTTCAGCAAGCCACAGACACATACATGCAGGCAGCAGGGTCGAGTCTGCTGTTATACTAATGGCATGGCAAGGGTAAGCATGTCAAAGCTGCTATTGATTTCTTCTAAATACAGCTGGACTGAACTAGAATTACTTCAGAAGAGCAGATACAAAATAACTAATGAAGGTATGGCCAAGCAGCTATGATGCTAAACCTAACAGAAACCTTTGACTTTCGGATTCTTTTGGGGACAAATTTGAGTGCAGAATATGACCCTGGACTATGTAAAACTTTGGCCTATATTTCAAAAGAAAAAGGTATGAAGGAGGTTGTCTGGCAAGTAGAAATATACCTCAAATCTTAAGATTTACAAGACTAATGCATACAAACAAACCTATTTTAGGCAACATACCTGTCTCAATCATAACCTATGTTAGTCATGAACTGGGCAGCATAGGCTGCTCTCAGATAACTCCTGAAAAAGAAGCCACAGGTTTTTTTTAAAAAAAAGCAAACTGTATTTTGTGAATTATTTCCTTATGTAGTTGTCTTTTGACCACAAATGGACAAATATGATACCATAGCTATATCAGAACCTAAGTGGGTAAATATCTGTGATGCCCAGTCTACTTTCTACACTTAAAAAAACCCCAACACAGTTCTATTTAAAATAACAGGAGGTAACTTTGACTCAATAATAAAGTTTAGTATTGATGACTGCAGTCCATGAAAGTCTGAGAAATATTAAACTCAGCACAATGGATACTTTGGTATCATAATTGGATGCAGCATTTCTTAATGGATTCTAGATAAGAGGATGAACAACAGACACTTTCTCTGAGTTTTTGGACTACAGAATAGGCTACACTAGAGGCCAGTGTCCAGAGTTCTTCCTGAGACCACTCACATGATCAGCAAGTCAAAGACTCTCAAGGGTCCAGCAAAGACCTCATGGAAGACTTCAGCTTCTTCATTTCAATTTCCTTGCCTGCCTTCCCATCTAATCACTAAACACCATAGCTGCTGCAGTCCTTACTCCTTCCCATTGGGTAGACCTCACTCAGACAAGTAGCATCCAGTGAAATAAATGGGACTCAGCAAATGAATGAATGCTACTCAGCAAAAGGGGTGAAGATTCAGGCTCTGAGATAGCAACTGAAAATCAGTCTGAACTCAAACAACAGACTTCTTTTTAGGGTATGACCTGTGAGGGCCTTACAAACCTTCCATAGCGTGACCCCGTGGTGAGACACTGGCCTACAAGACAAGAAATCTGTCTCGGTTCTGAGTTTTGCAGCTGACCTAGTGTACAGCAGGTATATCTGCTTTAAAGTGATTTCTGAGAGACAGTTTCTCTTTCAGTATTTCTTTTATGATCTTTCCATTTTATCACTTACTGGGATACAGCTATTAAGAACGACAAGCAGTAGATAATTGTTAGCCATGGTTTTCATACCTACAGACATCTCCATCTTGCTCAGATTCAGCTATACCTGTGGTATCTTCACGCTACCTCCATGGTGCTTTCACTTCCAAGACTGGGTTGTCTCACCTGTTTATCTGAGTGCTGCATCTAGATGTTGAAGAGAATGAGGCTGATTTTTATGGGACTTGGATGTAACGAGGATCGCGGTTGAAGATGTTGCTTCTGTCAAAGGCTGGAATTCATGGATCAAGAATAAATCCCTTAGGGGTTCAGAGCAAATTTCTTGTGAGGCTGATCAAAAACAGTGCTGTGAACTTCCCCAGGAACTAAGGGCTATTTATACTTCTTGGTACGAGTTACACCAACAAATAAATAAAACCAAGTGAACTGGCTTTTGATACTTCTATGTTTGGAGCTCACTGAATTCCAACAGAGATAGGAACCTTTGTCAGCCAAGCAAATCCTTTTTGCCCATCCCATGGCAATTCATGTCTTGCACTAATATGGGAAACGAAAGACTGTTCCCAAACGGGTATAGTGCCACAGAGCTGGTTCTCACACAGAAGCAGGTCTCTTACCTACATTAAATTAGAATTGCCCCTGCCTCTGTAGTACATTTTATTATACTTTCATTCTTTGGGAGTGCAGGAGACTAAAGGAGGAAACAAAAAAACCTCCATGCAGTCTTAATCTCAGCTCACTGCTCTCTGGTTCCTTCTCTGACCTTGCAGTTTTTTTGTAGTATTTATTTGTAGCATTCCCTAAAATATTATTTCTTTTCTAAAGGTTTTGCTGCCCTAATTTTTTTAAAACTATTATGTATTTATTTATTTTTATGGAGAGGGAAAAAAAAAAAGGGAGAGTTTGGTTTAGTTATAATGAATGATTCATAGCTCCTACAGATCATCCAGGGACACCATTCATAGTTAATGATTGAAATGCAGTAATAAAACATGAAATGCATGAAAGTCAACAGTGATGCCTCTGAAGGTAGATCTTTGACAGAAATTGCTGACAGCATCAGAAACTTTCCCTCTATAAATACATATATTCAGACAGACTAATTTCTCTATTTATTCTTTTCCCTTTTGCCTTCTCTCCCTTGCAGGCATCTTCTGTATGTGCTGTTTCGGGTCAATATTCTAGCAAGATGACAGTTTGTCTATAATTTAATTTAACATTTTTCTTTCTTAATTTACATTTTTACTCATTTTTAGCCTGCAGTGATTATTTGCATGGAAAGAAATTGTCTTCAAAGGCTATATTTAGCCCGATATATCGGATTAGAAATGTAAGCCAATCATGCAATGAGGTTAATTTTAAATCCTGTGGAAATTGTACCACTCTGTTCAGTTTTCTCAGCGCTGGCACCCATCTTGTTTGAGGTCATATGACCTTTAACTCCAATGTTGAATGTAATTTCCCAGCAAAAGGAGTACAAGCAATCTCCTTAAAATAGGCATTTTAGAACTCGTAAGGAGAAGAAGCCTGAGCAGATTTAGTTTTTTTTAAGCTGGTGATCTGTGGGCTGTGATTGTGTTTAAAAATATGCAAAGAATGAACAGAAAAACAAACAAACAAAAAAAGCAGAAATTTATGCTTGCTCTCCTCATCCTACCACATGCAGTCTTCACCAATTGTTACTTCTGGGTCACCCACCAATACTGGTAGATGTGTTTCAGCCAGTGCTGTATCTATGATACTGAGCCAATGTTAATATCAGTTATAAAACTATTTTTGAGGTCTACAGTTTCCATAACTGCTTCCTTCTACCTCAGTTTGTCCCTATTCCACAATCTCTCCCCCCTCACCCCCCCCCCCCAAAAAAAAAAAAACCAAACCCCAAACATTTTGGATTTTTTTTTCCTTAAATAATATCACTGGTTTTTTGGCAGTGACTGCCTAGGGATGACTATCACATTCATCGTCCCCATCAAATCTATTTATATCTATTGGTTAAAATTCAGATTGTGATCACTGAGCTGCAGATGGAGCTCCCTGAACAGCAAAGGAGTCCACGCATCCGTGCCAATAACAGTTGGAGCCAGAGTGGAGAGGGGGCTGAGAGGATCTGTCATTGCAGAGTCTTTATCTCTTCGACCTCAGAGAGGTGTCAAAAAGAGGCAAAGACTGCCACCTCACCTGAGTATTACTGCCGGGGCTTCGGCAGACTCAAGCACAACCTGGTTATTTGGGGTTTTTTGCATGGTGACATGATTTTTTTTCCTCTCTTTAATTAAAGAGAGAATATAGGGAGTAGATATGATTGTCAATCTTCCAATGAACCATTAGCAAAATACTAAAAAGAGGTATTTTTGAAGTATGGAAAATGCAAAGTAGTGATTCTGTTTAAAACGTGCTTTTCCAGCAGAACTCACTAAGCACAAGATCAAGGCAGCTACATTCTAACCTATAAACTTCTGGATGATCCACTATAAGGATATTTTTGTTTTCTAGGGCATGGGCTCACTTGAATGTTTCATTTCTGAAGTGCATGAACAGGAGCTGAAGAAAGGGTTTTAGAAAAGAAGGAAGGGCCAGGCAACCAGAAAGTGTGTTTATCTCCATGGCCAGGAGCTGTGCAGGAGGGTCCCCATCCCGTGCAGTGCTGCACTGATTTGGAAAGGGCTCCAGATGGACATCAGAGTGTCTCCTCATGGAGAGCTGCAGAATTAGGCTAAACCGAACATATTTAATATGATCTCGGACAGCTAAGCTGCTTATCACTGTGTGTCAGATAATACAATATACAGCTGAGTGGCTAATAGATTAAACAGAGAAAGGCTGGTGGCAGGGCATTTTCAGTTGCTTTGCATTATATTCCTTCCCTAGAAACAGTACTGTGAACTTGGAAGGCTCGGGAAAGGATTCTCAGCCTCCCTTTTTTCCAGGAAACCTGCTTAAAAATATGTAGAAAGTAAATACTGTCTTCTGTATGCAAAAAATTTGAGCAATCCTAAAAATCATCATGTTTCATAAATCTTCATGTAATGGATCTTAGCCAGGAATAAGGAATTAATAATTAGCTATAAGTATTTTTTACAGAAAATCAGTCAACATTAAGAACCCTCTAGTCCAGTTCTGAAATTTCAGTTTCAAAAAGGGGGTTCCACCTACAGAAGCACGAATGAAATACCAGTGCTGATGTACAGATGTTTGCATATGGTCACAATGGTATGCACAAGCCTTTGGTGATACCCATCCAGTATGGAGCCTGAGAAAGATCAGGACCTCACGTCTGTAACTATTGCCATAAACGAAAGGAAGGGAACGAACAAGTTGACAGCACTTGCATGAGAGTAAAGCGGGGCTTTTATTTTGCCATATTTATATTTTACACTTCTGTTTTTGGAAACTCTGTTTATTTACTTAAGCCATTCTAGACACTGGAACTCGATCTCCTTCACTGTTAAAATTGTGACTGTGGCTTTGCCCCTAGGCAGGCTGCACTCCCAACAATCCCTGCAGGGTTTGGGAGGCAGCACGGGCCAGGGAGCACTGCTGCTTTGGGTACAGCCCCTCAGTTTCCCCATCACAGACACACAGGCCGATATAGTTTGGAAGGGACTTCTCAAGGTCATCAGTCAGTCTGTTCAAAGTAGGGGCAACTAGATTGGGTTGTTCAGAGCTCTCTCCAGTCAAGTTTTGAGTATATCCAAAGACAGACACTCCATGACCTCTCTGGGCAGCCTGCTCCAGTTTTAACCACCCCCTTGGTGAACGTTTTTTTCCTAACATCTAATCAGAATCTCCCATATTGCAACATATGTCCAGAGGCCTTTTGTCCTTCCACTGGGTGCATCAGGGAAGAGTCTGGATCAATCTTCTCCACACCCTCCCAGCAGGTAGCTGTAGACAGCAGAAAGTTCTCCCTGAAGCATCCCTTGTCTGGGCTGAGCCAACCCAGCAGCCTCAGCCTGTGCTGGAACATCCTGTGCTCCAGCCCCTTGCTAGCTTGGTGGTCCTTTACAGGACTCACTCCAGGTTTTCAATGCTTTCTTGTCCCGGGGATCCCAGGGCACATCGCTGACCATGTTCAACCTGCTGCCCACCACGATCCCAGGGCTTTTTCTGGAGACTTGCTTCCTGGCCTATGCTTGCCCAGCATGCACTGCCACATGGGGTACCTCCATCCCTGAGGGTGACTGTGGTGTCTGCAGGGTGTCACTGCCTGAGGCCAGCCCCACAGCGCCTGCAAAGCTGCCAGTGCCAGGCTGGGACAGCGATGGGGTCAGCTCAAACCCTGCGGCCACCAGGATGGTCCACAGCCACGGGGCTGCCTGTTGCTGAGCTGAGAGATCCTGTCCACAGGTCAGCGTCCTCAGCACAAGACCTGAAAGCAGGTCTCAACGGCTGGGGTCAGCCCTGGCTGCAACCTCTCCACAGTGCATTGGGGAGTCCCCCTGCAACCCCAAGAGGTATGGGGTCATTCTCAGCTGTACTGGCATGGAGCTAGCCCCAAGCCCAGCAGGCAAACACTAGGAGTGGAAGCATATACGCAAAGCCCTGACAAACTCCATCCCTTTGTCCAGCTGAGTAATAAAGACATTAAACCATACTGGCTCCAGTACCATCCCTGAGGGACACCTCTAGTCACCAGCAGCCAGCATAACTTCTTACCACTGGTCACAAACTTTTGAGTCTGGTGGTTTCCACCCACCTTATCGAATCTCCCTCTTGCAGTGTTCTGTGGAGGCTGCAGGCATTGAAAGCCAAGGAAATGGGCAAACCAGCAACTGGCAGCCATGTCACTGAGAGGATCTCAGTGTGTTCAGTCCACTGCTGCAGGGACAGAGTCCTGGCCTACAGCCCAGACCCTGAATCGCATGCCGGGCCAGCTCTTCTGCCTTCAGGGACCCTGTTGCTGGACCAAGGCAATGACCTTGCCTACTAGTAAGATGTGAGGTTGAGATGTTCCAAATAGCACAGAGGACTTGTGGATGTATTTCCCACTAACAAGGCTACACCCTGATGTGCGAACCTTCCCCTCACACACCGGCTGGTTGCCACACGAGCAGCCTGGTCTAGCTGAAGACGTCCCTGCTCATGGCAGGGGGGCTGAAAGTAGATGAGCTTTAAGGTGCCTTCCAACCCAAACTGCTCTGTGATTCTATGACAAGATAAACTGGACCAGACCAAAACAAAAAGAGATTTTCTCACTTAGGAAACAGCCCAGCAAACAGGGCAGTGTGAAAAGGCAGTTAGATCAAAGGAACAAGGACGAATTTGAAGACGGGACAAAGCTGTTTCATGTATCCCCCTCTCCCCAACGGCTCGAAGGGCTGGTTTGCCGCCTGCAGAGGTGGGCCCCGCAGCTCGCTGCCTCTGCCGGTGCTCAAGCCCCACCTAGAGCATCGCCGCGCTACTGCGCCCGCCCCGCCCCGCCGGGGCCGGTCACCGGCAGCGCTCCGGGATCGGAGAAGGAGGGAGCGACAGGTAACGCGTCAGTAGCTTTTAAGAGACTGGAGAAGGGTTAAAGAGCCGAAGACCGAGCGGTCTGCGCGGCCATCCCGTGCTGCTGCTGCTGCCAGAGGGGCTTGGCAAGGGCAGTTCCGTCAGCCGGGCTTCAGGCTCGGCGTGGGACAAAGTGTGGAGCCCGTGTTTTCGGACAGTCAAAGCAATCGCTTGGGTAACCGCGGGCAGCTTTAGCTAGCAAGGGCCATCACGCAAACCAACGGAAATGCTGACATGGTGTACTAATGAAAGCATTAACGGATTACGGATTTGCTGGTGTCAGTCCCAGGAACTCTGACTGTCAAATAGTTTTGATACCGTTCGAAATGAGATTAAACATTAGACTGATAAGGAAGATTGTGGTTGAAATAGTGTCTTTAGCAAACATATGACAACTTTGCTTTAAAGAATAACTCTAAACAAAATCAACAAAAGCACATATTAAATGACTTTTTTTTTTAAAGCTGCTTAACAGCCAAGTCATAAAAATATACTATAGTTGGAGTGTTCTCATTCCAAGCAATTGTGGGTTTTGTGAGCTTACGGAGGGATCTGGTTTGGCAGGGATTTTTTTCCCTGTGTGTTTATCAATGCCCTTGATGAAAACAGACTCGCTGCATGTAAAATTTGCACCATGACATACAAATTGCTTCTGCGGAAAGGAGCGAAAGCGACAGTTGTATTACACAGAGGGATCGTTCGTTGAGATAAAGAAAGGTCTGGTTCTGTTGATGCAGATGTGGACCCAAATGCAAGCTCATGTGCCTAAGAACACAAAAAATATCAACAAATTTCTAGATCTGGGGCTGAGTCCTAAAACGCAATGGGACATGGAGAAAGAACCCCACCAGGAGAAATCCTGAGGGGTCAGTAACAGCGCTTGGGTGCTGATGCCACAGTGAAAAGTCCTAATCAAAACATTGCATATATGAGAAATCAAACCATAATTTAACTTATTAGGACCAGTGACGTCAGCCACTGCACTCCTTGCACATAATATGTGTTCTGGTATGGCAGAATCACAGAACAGCTGAGGTCAGGGAGGATGACAGCCCTCAGAGTTTATCTCAAGCAGGTTCAGCCAGAGCAAGCTGTCCAGGACTGTGT
The DNA here is from genome assembly GCA_020800305.1 of Porphyrio hochstetteri. NCBI lineage: Eukaryota > Metazoa > Chordata > Aves > Gruiformes > Rallidae > Porphyrio > Porphyrio hochstetteri. The sequence goes on from CM036907.1 coordinate 89,793,353, forward strand.
CTAGTCAGGTTTTGAGTAGCTTGAAGCATGATGATGCCACAACTTTCCTTGGGCAAACTTCTTGTTTTTGATCACCTGCACAGTAAAGAGTGGTTTCTTACAATGGAATTCCCTGTATTTCAGTGTGCTCACTGCTGCTTGTGCTGCCTCTGTGCCTCAGTCCCAGCTTCCTCAGTCTCTCCTCTGATGCCAGATGCCTCAACCCCTTCATCACCTTCATGGCCCATCACTAGACCCATCGTAGCACATCCCTGCCTCTCTTGTACTCTTGGAGCTCAGAACTGGTCCCAGCACCACTCCCAATGTGCCCCACCAGTGGTGAGCTGAGAAGAAGGGTGACCTACCTCACCTGCTGGCAGTGCTCCCCTGCTGCAGCCCCGGGTGCCACTGGCTGCCTTTGCCACAAGGGTGCATTGCTGGCTCAGGTTAATGCTTAATATAATTACGCATGAATGTAGCAGGTACTGAGTCATGTTATGTTCAAGCAATCAGTACCTAACTATCTTCCTGGCATAGGTACCCAGCTGTCCTTATCACACAGAGGACAGCCTGTCACAGTCCTGGTCCAGACTGGAAATGACCTTGGAGCTAAGATCCATTAAAACCATGAGTTTAGGTAATTTCAGCACCCTGGTTTTGAGATGTACTCCAGCCTGCTTCATCACAAGTATTTCACTAAATGACATAGTCAGAATTAACCAGGCCTTTCCCACCATCCTCAAGGTGTAACGAGGACACCACTCACCACTTCTGGCAAACGCTGCTATGGGAATTTAGCGTGATACAATCCCCCCTTCCCTAGAGCAGCAGCTTCAGTCACCAGTAAAGGTGAATTTGACCAAAAAAATTGCCAGACTTACTCTGAAGCACCTGAGCCACAATGCCTCACCTCCTTCTGTAGGCTCTTGTGGGAGCAGTCACCTGCAGTGGTGGGCAGACACCTGGGGGTATTCATGACTTAAAACTCCAGCACCTCTTCTACTCATTTCATCCCAGTAAAGGCAGTTCCTTTCCCTGGTAAAGATGTACACTTTCTTGCACTAGCTCCAACTTCTATCCGCTAAGGCTCATCACAACTTCTTATTGCTAAACTAAAAGCCATCAGGAACAACACAACTTGCTATTGAATGCTCATTCAACCTTTTTTTTTGTGTTGAATCTTCTCTTGGGTTTCTCTCCCTGTAACATCCAGTTTTATGGATCTCCAGAGATTGTTGAAATGTGTTTTTGTCGCAGATGGATTAAGGAATGAATGCACTTGTTACACAGCAGTAACAATATATTTATTTATATAAAATAGTTAACAAAGTCTGAGGGTACATGCGACACCGATTTAACAGGATTCGGTGACAAGGTACGCTTGGTTATTTCCTGCCTGAAGAACTTCACAGGGTCAGACAAAGCTTATCAGGGAGACCCTCCCATTGAGTCACGAGGTTGAGAATGGACCTCCTTGTGTTCCAAACTCCTTCTCAGAGAGGAGTCTAGGGGTGGCTGGATCCAAACTTAGTCCCAGACTTGGGCAACTGTTTATGTCTAAAGGATTTATATATATATATATATATATATATATATATGCAATCAACCCTTTATATCTCTTAGCTAAGGTTCATTTTAGAGTCTGACAATTCACTTACTGAGTATCTAGTGTGACAAAGATTCCCCCAGCCTCAAGGAGTAACCTTGAGAGGCATCCTGGCGTGCAGCCCACTGCTATGCAGGAGAGCTCAATGGGCTCTCAGGCTGTCTACTACTCATGAAGTAAGGTAATTGAATTAAAGTCATATTTACATAGCAGGCAGGTACTCATTTGTTGGATGCTCAGTTAGCCCTCACCTGTACAGCAAGTTGTGTAGCCCCTGTGTATGCAGCCACCTGGACTCCACACCTGTTTGTGACTGTAAGCAGGGAGGAGGGGGGCATACTGTCACAGTTAGTGAAGCCTTTTTATTTTTGTCAACACCTTTCTTCAAGTGTGGACACCAGAGCTGCCTACCTTCTTTCAGCTGACAGGCTGCACTTGTGGCACAGAAAGATTGTGCGGCATCGTGATGTTCCTCTCCAAACCGGTCATTTCCTGGTAGCAGCCACGGAACAAACTGGACTAAACCCCCAATGATCAAGGCCTCCTATCATTTTCTTTTTTTTTACTACTTTAACTAAAATGGACTTTAAGCCCAATTTAAAACTGACCCTTTTTCCAACTCTAGAACTGCAGCAAACTTGTGAGCCTGAAAGGTGCAGGACAGAAAGGAAGGCGCAGAATCTGCTCTGTGGTACAGGTGAAACCTGCAACCTCAGATCCAATCCTTTCTTGAGGAAGTGTTCCCCACTACCACTTCATCTCATCTTCTAGTAGCTGGCCCACCACACTTCAGGTGGGTCATCCAGCCGGGAGACAGTTCTGGTCACTTGTTGGGCTACTAGGAGTTTCCCCACATGGTGGCCAGAAAGATAAAACAAATAAGAGTATATACTGATGATAGAGGTTGTCCAGAGAACTTTTCCCTTGAGCCTAACATTAGCCCTTGTAAACATCCCTTGTGCAGTCCTTCAGTCTGTCTGCACAGGCCCAGGACTTTGCTTCAACTATAGGAAAAATCCCCTCCTGCTCCGCTTGCTCGCCCGCAGCCCAGGGTTGGCTCAGTCACTGTCCCTGCTTTTCCGCCGACTACACCGTGACGGATCTCATTATTTACTAGGTCTTAGGAGAGGACTGACAGTTTTGGTCATAAAAATGGAAAGGGAAAAAACATCCAGGAAGCAGTCTTCATCAATCAAAGCATGTCTGAAGCACGGTATGGAGGCACACCATGAATAACAGAATATTCTAGCGTCTTTATTGCCCCCCCCCAAAAGTTAAAATACTGTAAATCCTAAGATGGAAAGGATGCTGTTTAACATAATTTCATTCCAATAAAGAGAATTTCAGTGAGATAATGCATATATTGCAAGGGTTTATATACTTCAAGCTGTAAAGGCTCAGACCTTAAACAGGATTTTAACAAATTGGTGTAATTAAGTCAAGAATGCTGCCTCCGAGTTGCTGTCCTAATCAGCACTGCCCAAAGCTCCTGAGAAATGTGTTCTGCTCAGAGGCACCCCAGCCTTTGCAGTGATGCGCAGCTCAGGTAAGGTCAGCCTGCCTACACTCCCCTAATGAGCTTGACTGGGGAGGTGCATCCAGAAATCCAAGGACACAAGTTTCAGTTCTCTCCTTTAGCTGAATGGGTACAAATCCCTACCTCCTACTTGCCCAGAGACTCTGATACAAAGACTGAGGGCTGAGATGTTGGCACTTCTCCCCCCACAGTGCAAACGTTCCACTTCACATTTAAAAGAGAAAGAGAAGATATGATCAGGTACCTAGAAGCTGTGCAAGGTGCCTACATCTCTTTCTGACTCGAACACCAATAACCAAGCTGTGCTTGTCTCTTCAACAAAGATTTTTTTAAGGGGAAGATTTTTCTTTGTTCCTATATGACACTTCTGAAACTGGGACAATAAAAATGTTTTCAAAGCAGTAACATTCAACACTGAGGACAAATTTATTTTGATGTAACATCCATTCTCTTTACTGGTTTCAGAGATACATTTGACCTTATTTCTCTGCAACATAATTTATATCACTGAAGTCTACAGAGACAGAACAAAATTCATTTGCTATCCTAGCAATAGAAATGAATTTTAAAGCCAAAAGAGATGGATGTTCAGAACCAACACACGTTGGTTTTGATTAAAGAATATGACAGAATTATTTGGCCACTGCATTTTAAAATATTTTTGGGTCAAATACTAACATACATGTTGTGACTATGAAATTGTAGATTAGGCAAAAGCAGCAGAAACAAGTCCATAGATACCACGCTTGTCCTTCAAAAAGCTGTTTTCTGGAAAACCGTTACTCAAGCCTACTAAGAACAAATGCAGCACTTGACATAAAACTGCCAGATCCTGAACACTCTGCATGAAATTTTCATCCCAGTAGCACATGTCTTCTTGAGAAAGATGTCCTTAACTGAAATGTCTCCTTCAAATCTTTTTTTTTTCTAACCAAACATTAAGTACTTGTTTCTTCAGCAACTTCCATACCTTCCCAGTCTTCACTGGGCTTTTTAAAATTTAAATTGCTTATATTTGTTGCTATTCTATAAGCAATAATTACCTTGTTTTAATTTGGGACCTTGTTATAACACACCTATATCCACAACATGAGCAGTTAAAGCTTCATATTGTAGTAACAGAACATCTCAGCATGTGGAAATGTTAATTCATCAGACTGTCAATTATATTTCTGTAATTCACCAGCAAATGCTTTTGTCATTCGTCTACTATTTCTCTGCAAGGCAGCTGTGAGTTCAAAATCCAAGCAGGTATACTGACACACAAGAATCCCAACAAATTTGTAAAATCTCTGAAGTCGACTGGTGGTGTGAGGGATACATAAACATTCCTTCAATTGCACTGGTTTTTCCCTTTAATATTTTAATATTTCAAAGCCTTGGAAGATTGTATTGCTGCAAACAATTCACCACGAACAATGCCCAACGTGCTTCTTTCATGCATCTCCAAGTTCAGCTGAGTTCATGGAAGCCCATTCTCCGCTGCCTGTCAGAGACACAAAAGGGGTGTCAGTAACGCTGCAGCAGCTCCAACACCACCGCAGTCGGAGAATGCTCAAGAAAATCCCCTTGAGGGGCTTGCAACTACTCACAGTATGAGAAGTGACACCAATAGACATTCTTTCAAAGAATTATAACGCTAAATTGTAAAAGGTGAGCGGTCACTTTTTATCAGATGACTCGGGAGCACTTGAGAAAATACACAGTGAAAAGAATTCAGGTCACTTTAGAGTCCAGGGCATGGGAGACAAGCTTTGAAAGTCATCTTGGGCTTCTCATTTCTCAAGGTAGATGAGCGTGCAGCAAGAAAAGCAGCTGGCCTCCCACAAAAACATAGCTTATTTTGACAAACGCACTGAAAAGTACAAGGAGACCATGAATATTTATAGCATCAAAACAGACTGACATTTAATTTTATTTGCATTTGATTTTAAAATATTTTGAGGATATAATTGCAGATAATTGAGAGCAAAGGGAAGGATGTGCTGATACATGACATGTCTGGTATGCAGGAGAATATTCCAACACTATGTTTAGGAAAAAAGCCTCCAGCCAGACTCTTAACTACATCCACACTCATGTTCTAATAGAGAGACCTCAGTCACATCACAGGCAGTGCAGAAAGGGAACAAATATCTACCTTGATACTGGAAACAGCAGCCTGAACTGGCCCACCTGGCTACCCAGATGCACAGAACTTCCAACTTTGAGCCAAAATCTCCTCAGTATCAATTCCTGGATTGTGAACAAAGCTTTTCTGCAAGTGTGGGTGCAAGACACCACCTTGGGTGTAGGCATAGAGAGATGTGTATACATGTTTACACATCTGCTCCAATGTGGAAGGCAGCGTCATACAGCCCACTCCAAGGGAAACCATCAGAGGATGTGAAGGCTGAAGGAGCCGAAGGGGATCTTCTTTGGCATTTCATGCTTGATCTGGTGGTTTTCACCAGCCGTTGATCTTTTTGCAGAAATCAAGTGTCTAATTCTGAATCCCACAGTGAAGCTTCACATCATGCCGTTTGCTCCTGGTTAAAGCAAGCGTCATGTCGCTTTGGCTCCCATCATCATGCATTCATTGAGCCCCCATTTCTTCACCAAGTTATGGCCTTGAAAGCAATACCATGAAGATTTTCCCTTTCCAAATTTGAACACCATCTTTGTTCTGGCAATTCAGGGAACCTGTTTTACCCACCACATCAGACACAGTCATTGTAACGGTTCCCGCCCCATATGCCACAGCCATTGCTACGGTGCAGTGGAAATCAATAGCATTTTTCTGTGCATCGGGCATTTCCCATCAATATTGCTGTGTAAGAACTAAACGAGCACGGGTTCCACTCATCTGAATAAGCCCAGGGGCTTTATCCCTGTTGGCACCTCTGGGAATAGCAAACTGTGTGACACTATGACCTGATTTAGTTTTTGAAGGTTTCCACCCTCCTTTCTGAAGCAGCACGCCCCTCAGCTAAGCTCTGAAGCTAAGACCATTCCTTTCAAGCCTTCTATTTCCTCATCCAGCTCCTGAATGAAATACTCTGTTTCAGCGACCTTCCCATCCAGGAAAGCAGTTAAGACATCAGACTTGCTTTACAGAGACAAAAGGAAACTGTAAAACATCTTTTCTTGCCCAGGTGATTCATGTATTTGTCCTGTCCAAGAGAATCTGAAATACCACACCATCTATCTCCACTCTATCAACTGTTACGTCGAGGACAATACCTTATATACATTACTTGTAGGCTTTAGATCAACAAACTTCCATCAATTAACCCCTGTGCCAGTATCACACAATGTCTGCATTTATTCTGGTTCAGCAGCTGGTTCGTTATTCTGGGTGGAGGAGTCTGGTGAGGTACAGCTTGTTCTGAACCAGAGACCTGCATTCCCCATATTCAATACGTGTATTAAATACACAGGCTGCCTAAATTCAATAACTGCATTACCTGTATTCAGGAGCTAATGATTAGTCAGTTGCTAATCAAGCCCCAAATGGTTAGTCATGACAATCAGTCCATAAATTATCAACACAAAAACAGTCTCTTCCACATTTTTTAATGCATTTGGTTGTTGTGGGTTTTTTTTTAATTGCTTTTTCTGCTTATGATTTTCCTAGCTACAGTGGGCATGGAGATGGATTACGAATCCCTTTCATCCTATTTACAGCAGCAGCAGCGTTTCACATTCTGGCCTGGCCTGCTGCCAGATACAAGCAATAAATTTCCTCCCATTGCAAGCAATAAAATTATTCTGTCTTTGTTATTCTGCGTTTCCCTGGATCTTTTTGAAGGACATCAATGATTCTCTGCCAGTGTTGCTGTGATAAATTATATGCTTTAGCTGTTTAGCACAAGGGTGAGCTATACAAAGCCACAGGAGGATGAGTTGAAAAAATTATCCGTGAGTTTTTATTGTGTTTTAAACCAATTCCACAATAGTAATGCAAATACAGCAAAAAATGTTGAGTGCAATTAGGGAGGCAATCAAAATTATGAAATTCATGGACTGGTTATTGGGTTTTTTTGTGTGCTTCTTGCCTGTTTTCTGGCATTTTATGATCAAAAAATTAAAAGCTCCATTGAGCTTGGGAGACGCCACGTCATGTCTGTGCCTCCCAAGTGCTTTTGTAATACCTGTTCCCATCTCCTTCTCCTTTATGGGAGTTTCTCCTGACATATTGATGATTGAATTCTAGCCTACTCAATAAATTACATTTTCAAGAAATTTAATTAAGCATATTGAGAGTTCCTGTGCATAATGCCTAAGTCTGCTTTAAGAACCCCTCAATTCCAACTTTCATAACCATGATTTTTTTTCTTTTTCCATTGAAATACAGACAATTCTTCCTCCTAAAATTTGCATTCAGAGGGGATGGCAATCTTTTTATTTCAAGAGGATTAAAACTGTATTTCCTGACCTAATCCTTATATTTCATATTTTCTGACCTATTTCCTTATATTTTATAGTGAAGGTCACAGTTTAGGTGAAAACATTACCTTTATTAACAAAATTGGTATGTTGTCCTGTTTCCCCCAGTTTGTTTTCATTTAGCTGTCAATGAGTGTAAATTTTGAACATTCGGAACTGCAAAGAGTTCATTCTGTCGAGTGCAACTCTGGCTCTATTTCCTAAATGTCCCTTTTATGCCTTCCTGTGCAGGCAGGCTACAAAAACTTTCATATGAAATATTGGTTTATGTTACTCCACCAAAATTCTTCTATCACTTTCACCACCGTGCTATCGTAACATATTCCAACAGTAAGCAGGTAAGTAAGATGTGCCATTTGTTTCTTTTCACCTCCCCCTCTCCAGAAAGAAGTTTGTATGACTGCATTTATAATTAAAGATTAGCTTTAAGGGAAAAAAAAAAAACAAACAGTAACTTGGGAGTAATAAAAGCCAAGCTTTAGAAACCCTCTTCCTTCTTTGTGGAATCAAACATAAAAGCCTGTTAAATCGGGTCTGCCCTCAAACTCAAGCTGATTTGCTAGCTTTATGCAGCACTTTTATCCTTTTGTCAGTATAATCCATTTTGCTTTAAGTTCTGGGGTATTTTATAATTTGATACCATTCCTCTTTTTGGTTTTTTTCCTTTACTTCTGGCTTAGGGGTTTCATTTTCATTTTACATCACACACACAACCCCCACCCCCCCAGAATGCACATGCAGAAAGGTATATTTATGTGTATCTGCATAAAACCTCTCCTATATCAGTTACTCACCTAGCTTCCCATCCTACTTAAAGTCAAAAGTATTTTTATCCCTTTTGCTCTATCTCACATCAGTCCTTACTCACAGATGCTGCTATGACCCAAGGCCTCATTTTCAAACCATAGGTAACGCTAAGTGCCCGAGGCCACCAAGGTTCCAAACTCCTGTCATGGTGAGGGACACCTTCCCCTAGCCCAGGTTGCCCAAAACCCCATCCAGCCTGGCCTCAAACACTGCCAGGAGGGGGCAGCCACAGCTTCTTTACGCAGCCTGTGCCAGGGCCTCAGCACCCTCACAGGGAAAAATTTCTCCCTAACCTCTAACCTAAACCTACCCTCCTTCAGCCTAAGACCCTTACCCCTTGTCCTATCGCTACACTTCCTGGCAAAGCATCCCTCGACCCCTCTCAGAATCACAGAATCACAAGGTTGGAAAAGACCTTTCATCAAGTCCAACCATTCGCATCCTAAACTAAACCATATCCCTAAGTACTTCATCTACCCTTTTTTTGAACACATCCAGGGAAGGTGACTCGACCACCTCCCTGGGCAGCCTGTTCCAGGCCCTGACAACTCTTTCAGGAAAAAATTTTTTCCTAACATCCAATCTAAACCTGCCCTGGCACAGCTTCATGCCATTCCCCCTTGTCCTATCACCTGTCACCTGGCTGAAGAGACCATCACCTACCTCTCTATAACCTCACTTCAGGTAGTTGTAGGTGGTGATAAGGTCACCACCTCTCCTTGGGGGGGTAACGAGGCGGGGTGGCTCGATACCACCTGGCGGGTGCCTAGCACCAAGCTGCCTTTCCCCCGCCCCGCCCCTGCACTTAACGCCTCCCTCGCTCACACGCGCGGCCCTACAAAACCAAGATGGCGGCGCCAGGGCAGGGACTCGGTGCCTCGGGACGGCTGCCCCCGCCGGCGGCTCCCCGCGGGTGGGAGCTCAGGGCCACACGACGCAAGGCCCGGGCTGACCCCGCCGCTGCAACGTGAGGAAACAGGACCCACGCACAGAGCCCCCTCATCCCGTCTCCCCTGCAGCTCCTCAACCAATCAGCAGCCGGATTGTAGCCTCCCACCAATGGGGAGAGCGGTTACCCCCTCGACCTCTCGGGCCAATCAGCCGCCGGATCCGCAGCGTGCCGTCGAACTGGCAGGGCAGACAGCCAATGGCTGACGGCGAGAGCCCTCCTTCTCCTCCGCCCCCTTGCTCGGACAGCCGCTGTCAATAGCCCCGCGCGCGGCGGCGGCCCCTTTAAGCGTATCGTGGCAACCGCCGGCGCGTCCGCGGGCGGGCGGGCAGGTACCGGCGGCGGTGGGGCCGCTCGGGGCGGGGGGCGCCGCTCGGCTGGGCCGGGGACGGCTGAGGCGACGGGAGTATCGGTAGGGCGGCGGGAGGAGCGGGCAGGACCGCGGGTGAAAGGCTGCTTCTGGGGGCTGTAGGGGTTGGGAGCGGGCCCGGGCTTAGGCCGGGGCTGAGGCTCGGCCTCTGGGCGGGGGTGTGCTCCCTTCCGCAGCTGCGGAGTGTACTCCCGGCGCGCTGCGTGGGCTGGGCTGGACGGCTGGGTCCCGGGGCGGGCAGCGGGGACGGCGGCTGGGCCCCGGGGCTCCCCGCGGCGGAGTTCGGGCGCGGGAGAGAGGCTTCGTCCCGGGCTCCGCCGAGTGTCGGGCAGCAGGCCTCCCGAGGGGCCGGGCCGCGGACGATCAGTCCCTGTCCTCAGAAGTCGTTTCCCGTAGGAGTAAACAGTTGCACTTCAGACGTACTCTCAAGTGCAGTCGCTGGTTGTTTTAAAATGTGCTAATTACAAATAAGTATTTGGTATGTTCTGTTAAGTACCCCCGTCCAGTGAAGGAAGATCGCTTGCGTGCACTTTGGGAGCTGGAGAGCTGCTTTCAGGATGGCTAGGATGAACTAGGTAAGTCTGCAGGCACTGGAGACAGAGGTGGGAATATGAACAGTGGCACAGGCCTCCTTGGCGGAAGATTTAGAAACATGACCTCTTTTCCTGGTTGTCGGACTGCCCAGCCTGTTACCTATTTCAACCAGGGTTTCCTCACCTTTGATTTGGGACTTGGAGCAACTTTTTCATTTTGAGATCTGCTGATGAAAGTAACATTGTTACCACCATAGGGTCAGAGAGATCTAACATTTTGAACTTTTAAAACCATATGGCATTTCAAATCACCAAAAGCTGGTAAACCTAGAAGAAATGTGTACGGTTAAGTGAGCAGCTGCAGAAAGCTTCCCTACTGAAGTGTTTGCTCCTCACTAAAGCCTCATGGGCGTTATGTTTTGATGTGATACAAGCAAATTCTTTCGCTCCTCTTTTTTTCTGGGAAAAAAAAAATAACAAACCAAAAAACCCAACAGTATTCAGATGTGAAAAAGATGGGAGGAGGAGAGAGACTCATTTCTTTTGAAGTTCCTCTTTGTTCTTAAGTTCAGCACTTCGATAATTCGGATTGAGGCTTTTGTACCTGCGCGAAGCTGGCTCTTGTGCTGTCCCTCTCTCAGCATAGGTGGAAAAAACTGCATGTACCGTTAGAGGTCAGCACTTGTATTTGGGAAGTGTCATACGGTGACCAGTAAAATCGTCTGGCATTTTCTGGTCTTAGAAGGATATTAAAATTGAAAGGGACTTAAAAAGTTTTATGAGCCTTGCATTACAGAACTGAGCTCTGGATCTACTGTGAGAGAAGAATTACTGAGGAATTCTCCGTTCTCTCTGTTGCTTAATACCTGTAATCCAGTAGTTCAGTTTCTGTTTCTGTGATCTATTTAGGAGTGATGAGAGAGACAGTATTCTGTCACCATTGCGGTTGTTTTGTGTTCTCTATTTTGTCTGTCATGTCCTTCACAGTGACCTGGAGCTTGAGTGGGGTTTTTTTGTAATCATAAGCATGTTTTCAATACCAAATATATCAGTGGCAACAGTAGAAATTGCAGAAGTGAAGCAGTATGAAATTCTGGAAACAAAACCTTTTCTAAAGTTTGTACAAGTCCCAGATTTACTCCAGTCACTCTGTACTGATCTGATCTTGATTGCATTTGGCTTCTAAAAGCATGGGTGGAGCTTTTGGGGGCTTGGGTTTTTGGTGGTGGAGCTTAGTAGACCCACTGCTAATGTTTCACTCCTCACAATCTTATCAAATGTTCCAGGGGAAAATAGACATCTTTGTGGGTCTTTCTCAGGTGAGTTGAACTTACTTTATCACCAAGACTAGTTGGTAACAATTGAAAAGTCAGTGAACCACAGTACTTAGTTGGTCCTTAGGCTAACCGAAGTAAAACTCAAATATCTTAGTGATTCAGTCATGCTCAAGATAAACTGGGCATTCTTTATGTTATTACAAACTGGTGGAAAACTGAGTTTGGCAAGACTTGACAGGCTAAGGTTTCTTGTATAGAAAGTATGATAATATTACCAATTTAACAAAAAAACCTCAACCCTTTGAAGATTCAGAAAATGTTTTGGAGATGACTCAAGGGAGCTTTTCTTGGTTCACCTTCTTCAATGTGTTTTCAGTCCATTGCTTTTCAGAGTACTTCCAGAATGCATCGAAAATCACAGTTTATTTATGTTGCTGTATGTCAAAACCCTACTTTAGCAAAATACTCTGAAAAGTGGGAAACATCCAGTACAGAAGTGATGGATAATTCTAATCCTCCAGTCCTTGCAATTTGTCTGTTTTAAATACACTGAGTTATGAAAAACATTCTTCAGAAAGATTATTGCCTCTTCAGTGAACACTTGTGGGATTGTAAAATAACTGATCAGCTCTAAGTCAGTCAGTCAAAGTGAGTGTTCTTGCTTTATATATATAATTAGACACCTTGGTGATTGAACTGTAGGCATTTGTGTTTTCCCTAAATACAGTACCATTTGCTTTCATTCATGTTTATTTCCTTCTCAAGAAAAAGTCTGCATGCTGTGTCCTGAGGGCAGACAAAATTTGAGTGTGTCTTGGCTGTGTGTACACCGTTGAAGATATTTGCCTCCACACAGGGCTAGGTTAACCCCTCTAGATGTGGTGACGCCTCTAACTGATGTGTCCTCTCCAGGAGTCCAGGACTCTGGGTGCCATGTGCGGCCCCATGGCCTGGGGACAGACTTGCCTGTAAGAGTAAGAGACTAGGTTGCTTGAATTGCCTCTGGTGTGTGTTGTTCAGCGTGTTGCTATGAGCAAACCAGGGAACACGTCTTGGACACAGACCAGCAACTGATTGTTTGTCTAATTCAAATCTCAGCCATCAAATCAAAGACGTAGTAGTAGTCCAGATACTAACACAGGTCAGGTTGTATACAGTTACAGGGATACAGGCACAAACCCCAGTACCAAACCCCTTTCTCTAGGGTTATCTTCACCCACACACTCTCCCTCTGGGACTTGACTTGCTTCAAATGGGAGGGGAAAGTCTTTACAGCAAGCCTACAGCTTCCCAGATCCTTCCCTGGCAGGAGGAGGGTGGCGATGGTTTCTTCCTCCTTGCCTTGCGTCCGTTTGGGATCATTTTTTAATGCTTGCTAACACAGTGTGCACCTTGATCTTTGTTCTCTTCTGTTCATGATTCCACATTATGTCTGACTTTACTACATGTGGTATGTTTTGCATATGTTCAATACTTGGTTTTTTTGTCTACAAAACTGTTTTTACCTGGTTCCCAAGATTTTTGTCATAGCTTAGGGCCCCCATATTGTCCAGTTTTTGTGCTTTCAGGCCCCTGCAGTCACCCCATGCCTGTAATCCTCTGATTTTTTGGTCAGGATGACTCTTAATAATATGAGGTCTGTGGCAGCACTCCAAAATACTATTTTTATATTATTTTAACATTTTAACATAAATATATTGGGGGGTGGTGATTTGGGGGTTTTTTGCATTCCCTGAGGTTCTGTCCTGTGGAGACAGGACTGACAGTGTCATGTTGTCCCCCAAATTCTGCCTGTGTTTCAGTTTGGGCTTGGTTTGCTCTTCAAGGAGCAAAACTGCATGCTGCCCAGATGTTTGTGAAGCCAGGACCTAGGGGTGGAGCTGTGTGGGAGCAGGGATGCACCCTGCTATGTTCTAATACCTTTAACATCATCTTAGTTTTGCAGTCATGAACATATCTGAGGATCTTCATCACAGTTAAAGACAAACAAGATAATTCCATTACGGTTAGGTGTATGCTTCTGAAATTTCTGTAATAATGTAGATATTAAAGAAGTTACAGTCATTACTGATAATTTGAAGGGTCACAATAACTTCCAGTATGTGTTTAGCAATCTCTAGGACCAGCAATCTCGAGCACAGCTTGTCTTCTTTCTGGGCTCTGCAGTGCAATTTTAAGTTTTCATCAGAATCCTCTCTGACATCAGCTCTAGGCATGTAATTTATTTGGACTATTTTGAAAATATTGAGGTACTTAAAAATATTATTTTGGAAAGTTACTCTCTAAGTTAAGAAAAAACACTCTTCCAAATAACTCGATGTTAATTCCCAGCAGCTTCCCACTTTAGAAATCTGTTGGGATATTAATTCCTCTGATTCCTTCTGCATGGATGATGAGGACAAATGGATTCCAGTCACTGGAGACAGCGTTGTGCTAACAGTGAACTGGGCCAGAAAACTTGAATTCATAATGAAACCTGTCTCTGCAACTGACACTTCTTCCTGCCTGTGCAATTCTGCATGTGGAACAGAAGGCCGAGAGGTGTGCTAAGTTTAGGAAAATAATATATTGAAAAATTTACAGCTCATTTACAGGTATGTTGTATGCCCTGCAGTGTGGAAGAGTTTTTATTGAAAGCTGCTCAGTTTTGTGTGCGTAGTTTGCTATACCATTTAGCAGTAGGAGCTTATGTCATTCAACAGGCAGAACTGATGGGCTCTGTTGCAAGTCCTATTTATTCACCCATTAGAGGCCTGACGTCCTGAAGTTGGATTGAAGGGAGATAGATGGTGAAATAAGCTTGAGAGCTGTGAAGAGTGGTAGGTGAGAGAGACAAAAGACATTGGAGGCTGAGTGTAGTCAGTAAAATACTTCCTAAACTGACAAGAAAATTCTTCTGACTGAGAAGGTCAGGAAAATTTTGGATATATTCTATTATGTTCTCAGGCAGGGTCTCCAAAAATGAAAAATAAAGTGATTTTACCTTCAGATTAGGGGATTTTTCAGTTTCCAGGCTGCAGGAGCAGCCCTTCTCGATTTTTACATGCTGCAGATAGAACACTTACCATATACCAGCAGCATGGTCTTTCTTATCAGATATAAAAAACCCATAAGGCTATATTTACATTCTCCTGTAAAGCCTGCAACACAGATCTCTGTGTTCCTGCCAGTACTTGAAGGCATGAAACACTAGATGTTGTAGGGTATGAGAGTTCTCTCTGGGACAAACACAGTGATATGTAGGTACAGTCTCCTTAGTAGCTGGAGACACAATGTCCTCCAGGCAAATGGTACAACTGATTTTTCAAGCCCCTTCATTATTTAACACCATTAGAGTGTCAGAAGTTGAGCTGTACAGAAGATTTAGTCAGATTCTACAAATGTCTTAATTCTAGTCACGTGAATAAACTGTTAATAGGTTGGGTTAAGAAGTTTTAAAATAAGTTTAAATTATTTGTCTGAATAGCATCAGGCTTTCACTTGTCTTCTCCTTTGTTTTCCAAATGCTTGTTTTCCCCTCTCTCTAACCTGGGATAATTTCTCATTCTAGATTTAGCAGTGTTAACTTCCTGATTTCTCTTTCGGGGATGAAGCGCCTCAAGCTACTGAGTATAACAGTACAACATTCTTAGAGTGATGTCTGTCACATTTAATATAAATAATGAGTCTAATGTAGCACAGCACATGGTATAAGGCTCTAAGAATTCGGAATTACTTTTTCCATGGTTTTTTACCTTTCTTAACTTAACAGCAAAACCATTCTCACTTTTTTCCCTCTCTAAATTGTTACAGGAAAAAAATGCATTCTGAATGATAACTGCTGCTTGCTGAACTCAACTGCAAAGATCTAATGCTTTGGAGATGAAGATGATAAATCCAAGGAAAGAATCCAGCTGCTGCCATTGTGACAACTGAAAGGTTCTTTGTGTCAAAATGAACAGTCTTTGAGAAAAATCTGGGAAGCAGTTAAATCTGAAAAATGGGAGAAAGAGTAAGGAGTCCAGATTCTGAACATGACAGGAAATCAGATGGGGACAAAAATAGTGACTCCTATTATTCAGATGAAGATAATGCATCTCATTCATCTGGCCAGTCGCCAACAGTAAGCTATCTGTCTACAAGCCAAGAAAAAAGACAACACAAAACACGAACTTCAAACAGCCTTGTGAACCACCAAGGTAGGTAGATAGCAGAAATTGCTGCTTTGTAACTGCTTTAAAGAGTTAATTATCTTTGAAAGCTGAAATACAAGCGGGAAACTACCGTATGAGAAGCTACAAATAAAGTTCATGTGAATTATGCTGCAGGTGGACTGCAGCTGCTTTGTTGAAAATTGAAATTAACCTGTTCCTGCATAAGGAGCATTTTTAGTGATTTTCATAATTATTCATATTTTTCCTTAACAAGTGAATGTGGCTCTGATACTAGCCTTTTATTGACTTGTGCTGGCACTGTCTGACAAAAAGGCTGGAGGTCTGGATGCAATCCTGTGCAATGTGCTCTAGGAATCTGCTCTAGCAGGGGGGTTGGAGTAGGTGATCTCGAGAGGTCCCTTCCAACCCCTATGAATCTGTGACTCCAGGCAAGTACTTACTATGCAGGCGGTAATAGAGGGACAGTTGTTAAAATTCCTCTGACAAAATGCCCCTACAGATATCTCACTTGTGGAAGTCTAGTTGACTAAACTTCACAGTGTAGTACTGGGTGCTTTCAAAAACAAACAAATGAAAGATCACTAATGTGGCAAGAGAGGGGAAAATACGTTGGGTGAAAGTTAAGTGCATGTGGAAGTTAAAAAAAAAAATTGTTCTCAGTCCTTCCTTGAAGGCAGAATATCTCAAATTTGAGATGAAGTAGCTCCATTTTGAGCACAGTCACACACACCTCACCTACATAAGTTGCTTTTGTGATTGAGACTGTGGGTCAGTGAACATCCCTACAAAAAGTGAGAGAGTGGTTATACAAGGCCCTGAGCTGAAGTAAGGATGTGAAGCCCCTCTGCCACACTTAGACAGCTTATTTTTTTAATGATTGCACACATTTTCTGGTGACATTGGAACATACCTTGCTCTACTTAGTTCATAAGTGCTTGATAGCATGTGAATCATTTGGTCAACATAGTGATCTAGAATGTGCCAGAAGATCTAACCATAAATGCTGAAACTGCCCAGGGAGTGTATCTCTTCAGATCCTTGGCAGTGTTGGTGTCCCAGTGCAACTGGTGTTTTGCTGAGCTTTGCTATGTTCATAAGTGGCATCTTCTCCATAGCAGTCATGGGTTAGTTTTCTGGGAAAGAAAAACAGCAGTTCTGCTATGCTATTTAATGTGGAGGGGGCAACTGACTGACTAGTTCTTTGGTTATGTAGCCAGAACTGAACAAAAGGTGTTGTGAATGTTGTTCCCGAAAGACACTGTTCCCCAATTTAACTATATATTGTCAAAAGTGCAAACTTGGTATTGGAATTTTCTGTTCTTCCTTAAATGTGGAGGAGTTCTTGAAGGGCTGGAAGTCTAGGTTTAATGGGAATTCCCTTAGTTGCTGATAGGAGTGGCATCATTCCTGCAGTGCATGCATTAGATAGGGTTTTTTTGCACCTGAATACAATTCCCTTGTAAAGGGAAAAAACCCCCACCCTTATTTTGTTTGCCCAAGCTGTGGAAAAAATGAGCACCAAGAAAAAATGGATATTTGTGAAAAATGTTTAGAGGAAGTTTAGAACAAATATTTGTACAAAACATTTAGAGGAAGCCAGAACAAATACTTTAAAGCTGTTGTTTTTGCTGTAAAAATACTCTTTGTAGAATATAAACATGGTGAGCGCCAAAGGGGAGGAAGGATTTGCTGTCACACACCCCCACTGTCTGCCTATAGGTAACTGCACTGTTGCTGTGTTTCAAGCCTGGAGTATAAACTGTCGTTGCTCAGAGTGGTTTTTTTCCACACACTGGTATACCTTAACAAATGATGCACTCTCTGCTTATTCAGTTGCTCTAAGAGATATTTTGGGGGGTTAGATGCTCCATTATATGCTGCTCTATGTGTGGTTTGAGAGGCAAATAAGATAGACACAAAATGCTTCACTGTTATCTATGGGGATGATGATAATATAATATCAGCTCAGAATGCGAGTGATGCATGCTATTAATCAAATGATGCTGTGTGGAAAATAACTTGTGATACAAGAATAAATTATTCAGGGGAGAACTGAATTTTCATGGGATTTTATAATTTTGCTTTGGAGGCTTTTTGCATCGAGCCTTTGAAATCTCCTGTTTTGTCTGTAAGCATGGCAGCTGGATTTGAAAATACTACTGCATTTGTCTCAGAGAATTACATCTTGCATAATACATAACTAGCTAACGCTCAGCTAATTGTTGCCATTTTAAAAGCATTTGATAATATTGTATGCACAGGAGTATGGTATTTCTAAAACATTTTAATAAACATAATCAAATATTAACAAAATACGACGGCTTTTTCTGATACGATTTGCAGCTGGTTACAATGCTCCTGTATTGATGGCTGCAAATATTACCTCTTACAGTACAACACAGATGTAAATCTCCATATTTTTTTTTTTAAATCTATCAAGAGAACCATAAGTCTATCATGTGTATGCCTTTTATTGTCTGGTTCGAAAGCTGTGATCTCTGCTAAGTATTGTAAAATTGTTTCAGGCAGAGCTTTATTCCAAGAAGGATGTCTGAATAGACAAATTGCATTGTCTCACAATAAACATGCTTTTTATTTTTCCTCTCCTAGCCACAAAGAAATTTGGTTCCAAAGATGCACCAAGCAAAAGAGGGACGCGTTGGGGTTTCCGTTCCCAGAGCCTCACTAGGGATTCTCCTGCAAAAGAGATAGATCTGGTTACGAAAAGAGTTCTTTCTGCCAGGCTGCTGAAAATCAACGAGCTCCGAAATGAACTGACTGAACTACACATCAAACTAGATGAGCTGCAGAAGGAAAACAGGGCACTGAAGAGGCTCCAGTACAGGCAGGAGAAAGCCTTGAATAAGTTTGAAGATACGGAGAACGAGATCTCTCAGCTCCTCGCTCGGCACGGCAATGAGGTTAGAATATTGAGGGAGCGCCTGCGGAAATCCCAGGAGAGAGAGCGTGCCACTGAGAGGCGGCTGAAGGATTCGGAAGAGGAGCTGTACCGAACAAAAACTGCCTTGCAGAAACTGAAAAAGCTGTCTGCAGATAAGCACCTTGCTGAGAGAGATGACCTGGCAAAGAAACTAGCCTGTGCAGAGAGCAGGCTCGAGGACAGTGAGAAAAGAATTAAGGTGAGATGACTTGCTTTTTGCAGGAAATTCCAGCACAGACATTTCTTGCCATAATGAGCTTCATGAATTGTGTTGTTTCATAGGATACAATAATTAATTTTTTTTTGCACATAGGTAGCATCAAGTAAATTATTTCCAAGGTGATTATATAGTTACATCCTTGGTAGTTGTGCATTCAAATTTCTACTTAGAACTGAATTATGTTTTGTCAGTCTATATATACTGTGGACTTGTGCTTTTAAGTGTGTTTATAACTAGTAATAATGTTTTAGAAATGCATGCAGCTATAATACAACTTCATGCAATCTAATTTGTCCTCTTGGAGGGGAAGCATTTGTTAAAATTTTTCTGGGTATTTAGGGAATTGTATACTGAAATTCTAAAAAACATATGTATAGTAATTCTTTTTCAATTTTGTGAACTGCATTCATGCAGTGTTTGATTGTCCACTGTTCTGC
The DNA here is from genome assembly GCA_020800305.1 of Porphyrio hochstetteri. Taxonomy (NCBI): domain Eukaryota; kingdom Metazoa; phylum Chordata; class Aves; order Gruiformes; family Rallidae; genus Porphyrio; species Porphyrio hochstetteri. The sequence goes on from CM036907.1 coordinate 89,812,591, forward strand.
ATGTCTGAGAGCTGAGCTAAACAAAATTACAGCTATGTTTTGAATACCAAAATGAGCTTTAGAATATTTTGCAGGTATCCATTTTTGTGGAATATAGTCTAATTTTGTTTAGTACTATGTTTAAATTTTTGTAAACATGTCTAAACATATCTGCATTGTAAACATGCCTAAAAACTAATTTAAAATAATTGTGTTAACACTGTTGTACTGTTAGTAGTTGTATGCAAAACTATTTTTAAATTAAATCATGTCAGTCATTAAAATGGTGTTAAGGTTTGGTGTCTATATTAGTAATTAAACCTAAATTACATTACAGAGGTAATAGATCTGGAAATCCAAAGGATTAAGCTGGAAACTAAGCTTTCATAAAATAAATCCCAAAATGCCAGGATATAAACCACTGAGTTACCCAAATCACCTCATCCTGTAGTGTCACCATCTGGCATCTCTAGTTTTATGATCAGGTATTTCAGCATTTATAGTGATGGATAATTTTAAAATGAATCATGCTCTAAAAAATAAGATATTTTCTTCTACTATTTTTGCTTCTCTCATCGTCATCACAGGTTCACTTAAAACAGGTATTGCAAGGTTAGGGTATGTAAAGTAAATCAGAATCACTTCTTTTTTTTCCCTAGTAGAAAGATTAAAAACTATTTTTGTCTACTTCCTTCTAATGCTGCATGTTCAGGGAGGTATTCTCTTTCTTAACCATCAGTTTGAGATTTGGCTTAAGAGATCTGGAGGTCCCCTGTGCCATGACCCTTGCAGAAAGTAGTGTGTGTTCCCATTACATCCTCAAATCACCTCTCAGTATTCCAGAGGGGTGAGCTGCAGCACCTGCAGGGGTTCTCTCTGCCCCCTCAAAGTTAAGTTTAAAGATTTAAATGTGTTCAGTGTTACAGTGATGGTGGTGGAGCTCATAACCTCAATTCAGGATGCTTGTTTGTAAGTAATTTGACTATAAAAAAATACTTGTTATTAAAAATACTGTTTTGTTTTAAATTGAAGGATCTGGAGAAGAATCTTGAATTAAGTAATAGCAGTTTTCAACGAGAGCTACAGTCAAAGAAAAAAAAGATATATGAGGCTCAAGAAGAAAATAGAGTTCTCCAAGAAGATCTGCATCAACTAAATCAGAAGCTGAAGGTAAAACGTGAAGCAATACCTGTTCCTAACCATGTCCTGGCATTTTATCTTTGGAAGAATCTGTAATCAGGTTTGAATAGTTTACCAGTGACTGCACTCTCTGATGTGTACTTAATTATATACCACATGTGAGTTCTTTTCCTGCTTTAAATTGAAATGTTCTGTGCTCTGAGCCTCCAGCGTTTATAAAAAGAATGTCTCTGTGTTAATCATTATTGTTAGCACTAGTGAAGCAAGGCAAGATCCAGGACGTAGCCAAGCATTGTGATTAAACAACATCTACTGGCATATTCGGTTTTGAAGGCTTGATTTTAAAACTAAATCTACAGGAATACACAGTATATTTTAATGTTACTGCTGTATTTGCAATGCAGTAGGTTTGTGTAAGGATTCAGTTCATGCATTTGTGATGTCCATGTATGTTGCTAAATTTGTGCAAAGGTTTATTTCCATCCCTCCACGTCATCACTGCCCAAATTCTAAATCTCAGGACTGAAAATATTGTGTTCTACTGAGTAAGTTTATCTTCAGGGAAAGAAAAGAAATGACTTGAGCTAAGGTACTTAGTTTCTAGAATTTCTTTGAAACCCTAAGTCTCAAACATAAAGTGGAGACACACCAGCTTACCACCTTATCAGCCATCAAGCTGATAGCAGTAGCATTAGTAACTCCAAACCTTATTTGTTTAGAGTGTTTTAAGCCTGATTCGTGAGTGGAGAGTTTGATATTTTGAAAATATTTTTATTATCAGATGATTTCCAAGAATTCACTATTAGTTTCTGTATTTTATTCAATAAATGTAATGAAGAAGAAGAATGTGTCTCTCTGTGATGAAGTGACTGAAAATTAAGTTGTGCCATCTATACATACATCATAGGTCTTACTCAATTTTATGGAAACACTGGCATTCAGTTTTATTTTCCCTGCAGAGATACTTCCCCCTCCCTTCCCCCCCCTCTTACTCCCCTTGCCGAATATTTTGCTAGTGAGTTTTTTGGATGAAAGTTTTATCTGCTTTCTTACAGCACAATAAAAGTGAGGAATGTGATTGTTCTCCTTAAAACATTGGATGTAACTATTGGTTACTCTGTTTCTACTTATGACATATATATTTAATTAACAGCTGTGCTAATGATTAGTAAATGAAATGTTAGTGGCTCATTCTGTTATACCCACCTCTTTCACTCACAGGAGAAAGAAAGAGAACTGGAAGCAAAAAATATATATGCTAATCGTATGTCAAAGCTGTCACCCAGAAAAGATGTGGATATTATACAAAGAAAAAGAGGTAACTCATAAAGCAGTAAAGGCAGAAAAATTAATAGTGACACAAATTACTCTGCTGTGTTCTATCATTCATGCTGCTCAGTGTTTGATCCTACGACTGTTTGTTCACAAACAGGAACTTTTTTCCTCCTCTTTCAGCACACTGGTCACAAAGAAGGGCACGGGTTTTGTTTCACTGTTCTGTAACTGCAGCAGAACCTAAACCCAGAACTTCATCAAACAGCATTCTGAAGTCCTTTCACACCAGATGCTCTGGGTAAAGGAGGATGGGAAGGTTGTTTAGTAAATTCTCTACTAGATCATAAGTACTATCTACATGAGAATAAATTACAGAGGCTTTAAAAATACTTAACTTCACTGCTATGAATATTTTTGTTATTTTTAAAAATTTATTTCTTGTTAAGTCAAATTTGCCCTCAGATGGGCTGCACTTTCTTTTTCCACAAAGAGTACATATGTCCCAGAACACAATCTTCTAGAAGTATCAATGCAGTGATTTCTTCTGGTGTGACAAGGCAGCCTCAGGCCTTATGCTACCTACATAGCTATGTCTGTGTGTGTGCTTAGACTATTTTCACTGGATCAGTAGAATCTACTTGTCAAAAGAAACAGGAATTTATGAGACTGTTTTAAATATTTAATGCCAGCATTTCAAACAATTTGCTGCTCATTTTACTACAGATACTCTGCTATTACTCCATTTTAGGTTCAGATTTTTAAAAATGTCATTCCATAGAGATAAGTGTATGTGTTTCCAAGATGCAAATAAGTGAATTTTGATTTTTATGAGTTTGCTTCTCTACATGGAGAAAAAAGTGAGATATTTTGTAAGGATTTTTTTTTTAACAAATGTCAATATACTGTAGTGATTTTATAAGTATCTTTAAGGTAGTTTGGGGTTTTTCAGTGAAAGTTTTGCATGCAATTTATATATTTATTTTTTTTAAATTAGCCTTTACAGATGCTGAAAACAGCTGTCTGAAACTTGTTGATACTTTCCACTTCCATTGGCTCCAGTACACTCTTTTATGTTTGCTTCAAATCATTAGTAATGAGAGATAGGTACATAGTGGGGTAGTTTCAAGTGAAAATCTGATTTGATTTCTTGGTATTTTCTACAGCCAACAACCAAAATATTAAGAAAGGAGCACAGCTCACCAAAGGTGTGCAGACCAGCAGGGACTTCTCACCAATAGAATTTCCCCCAGAATCAGAACTTGTCTGTGGAGACACAGTAAACAAGAAAGAAGGGATCCTTCCTAAAATAGTGAGTTCCATAAAAATTTGAGACTTGCTTCAGATTATTTGCCTATCAGACTGAATGTTTAATGCAGGGCTTTTATTTTAGAAAATATGTGTTAATATAAACATATATAGAAAATACAGTTTATACAACTTTCTGGTCTTTTAAGAAAAACTCTACACTTCCAGAAATATCATACTCCATTTCTGTGACACATGGTTCATCATATTCTGTGTCTTATTGATAACCATTAGCTCAATTTGTTTCTTTTTCTGCCACTATAATTTCTTTGAAAGTTTTTAAGACTTCATTTTGGTTTTCATCCCTTTTCTTTATTTCTAATACTTATTTGAGCAATCTTGTAACAGTGCTGGCTGTCTTGTCTTTCTTTTTTGCTTTGGTCTTAATTATGTGTTCTTTTACTTTCTAGATTTATTGCGCAATGCTCAAATCTAACACTTCCTCTTATTGTCATAGTGCTGGTATTTCTCCTGTTGCTCTTCCAGCTTTGTGAATATGGTTGGATTTTTTCTTTTTTGTTTTTCCATTTCCCTTTTTATTATAAAATATTACCATTAGCAGTATTGCTAATACTCCTGTGACCTCGGGCTTAAAACAAAGAGACTTGTAAGGTGTTACAAATCAGAATGACACAGATTCTGGTACAAACTGTACAAATTCTGATTACGTAAGGCTAGGACTACTTGTCAGAAATAGTACTTTTCATGAATGGTTTTCACCGGCTTCCTGGTAGGAGTGAAGCTTTTCTCTGGCTGTTTCGTTGATATATTCTCTCTTCCAAAATCCTTTCTGTAAGTGTGGTTGTAGTTTGATCATAAAACCAGAGAATGGTTTGGGTTGGAAGGAACCTCAAAGACCATTTAGCTCCAACCCCCTGCCATGGACAGGGACACCCTCCACTAGACCAGGTTGCCCAAAGCCCCATCCAACCTGGCCTTAAACTTCTCCAGGGATGGGGCTTCCACAACCTCTCTGGGCAACCTGTGCCAGTGCCTCACTACCCTCACAGTAAAGAATTTCCTCTCTAATGTCTAACCTAAACCTGCCCTCTTTGAGCTTAAAGCCATTGCCCTTGTCCTATCACTGCACTCCCTGGTGGACAGCCCCTCTCCCACTTTCCTGTAGGACCCCTGTAAGTGTTGGTAGACTGTAATTAGGTCAATCCAGAGCCTTCTCTTCTCCAGACTGAACAAGGCCAAGTCTCTCAGCCTGTCTTCATAGGAGAGGTCCGCCAGTCCCTTTGTGAGCTCCTCTGGACTCGCTCCAACAGCTCTATGTTTTTCCTGTACTGGTGACCCCAGAGCTGGACACAGTACTCCAGGTGGGGTCTCATGAGGGCAGAGCAGAGGGGCAGAATCACCTCCCTCAACCTGCTGGCCACGCTGTTCTTGATGCAGCCCAGGACACAGTTGGCTTTCTGAGCTGCCAGCACACACTGCCAGCTCATGTGGAGCTTGTGTGGGTTCATCCATCATATACTTCAGCATGTGAGTTATGGAACCACACAGTTGGTACAAGTGCAGCTCATGGCATCCAGCTATATGTCATTTTACAAACCTCTGTAGTTTGTATATGGTTATTGCTTTTCGTAACATAAATTAGATTGGAGTAGCCTGTGCTTTCATCAGTTTTCAAAGTCAAGCACTTTAAATACCTGGTCTTTATGAAGTTCATATGGTTTTTAAATGTAATAACAATGTTCTTCTACATGAAGGGAAAATACTTAAAGTGGTTTTGGCTAATAGTTACATTTTGTTCATTAAGTAGTAACTTTCTCTTATTTTGCTTAGAAGGGTATTTTAATCTAGTATCTTACTTTACTCTAGGTGCAAGCTACAAAGTTAGCATCTACATGTTGGATTATGCTGGCTTCTTCCTCACTTCATTGCCACTACTCTTAGTGATTTTTCCTGCTGACATTAATATCTGTTCTGGAGGTTCTTTCCTTTTAAATGCGTGTCTATACTCACTAGCTGAATTTCTCAGCCAATAAGAAACCTTTTTCTTTCAGTGTTTGTTACTTAATACTCCATAACTTTTCAGTACTACCGTGAAACTGTCTGAATCTACGACCCACTCACTTGAGTAAAAAGATCAGGTTGTGGAAATAGAGGGTAACTAATTGCTGCTTGTTAAAAGAATACAGTCTGGCCTCCTATTAGTCCTTGAAAAAGCTAACTTCTGGCTTCTAAAGAGAGCTACCCTAACACAGTGATAACGTTGCGTTATGATGTTGGAACTGCAGCTTTCCTGCAATGGGTAGTACAGGATAGAGTTGATTGTCTGTTTGTTTTGTTTCAGGTGCATGTAACTATGTTAAAGGTGGTGAGACGTCAGGGCCAAACCTGTAGGTTGTCAAAGCTGCCTTGGCTTAGATGACTTGCTCATTTTTATGTTTGGCAGTAAGAATGTGATTTCAGAGTGACATAGAAGTTCATATGATTTATTTTTCTTGGTTGTTTTATTGATTGTTTTTCCTAATCAGTTTCTGGTTGGTATCAATTTATTTCAGGAGAAAGAAACTCAAGGCAGAGTACAGAAAGAGCAAGCAGACCTCCTAAGACAAGACCAAGACAGGGAAAGGGAAGAGAAACTGAAACGTTTTCAGGATATACAGGCTTTGGAGGAGAGGGTTCAAAAACTACATGATGGTAAGGAAATGGGCAGCTGAAGCCTGGAAAATGCACCATAGAATACTAATCAAGTGAGACTGCTAGTTTCTTGTGAGAAGAGCAAAATGATTTTGCTGAGATCAGTACAGTGGAAAATTATTTTCAGTTATATTATGCAAAGAGAATAAGAAATAAAAGTGGGTTATAGAGTAATCTGTATCTTGTACTCGGCTGTGATTAAGCGTGCAGCAGCAAAAAATGCTGCCCACTAGAAAATATTGAAGGCTGACAGATTTTGCTGTGCAAAACAAGGATGGCATAGCACGTAAATGCTGATGTTATCTCTGACTTGCTAGATGCTGTTGAGGTAGGCAGTGGCCTTTCACAGTTGTGGAACAAATCTGCTTTCCTTAATATGGCCTGGTTTTTAAGTACATAGCTACTTTGCTGGTATCATTTGAAACTGTAGTTCCTCTTTTCACTTGGGGTTATCTGAATCGTTTGCTGTGGCTGTTTGAGAAATGTCAGGTTCTGTTGTTATATTTTAATATTGCTTTTTTATTAATTTGGTTTTCACAACATCCTAATGACTTTTGTTCATAAATCTCTTCATATTGTGAAGTATTGTAGACGGGCTGCATCCTGTCATGCTAAAATACTATTTCAGTTATTATAGTTAATGAACAGAAACACTCAGTCTAGATGACAGGGGAGAATCTATAGCTCCTTTTGGAGGTAAATTATGTGTAAAATCTCCTACCTCCACTGATAACAGTGTGCAACTCACACAGGCCGAGAATCGGCTCTGTTGTGTCTCTGAGTCTGACCTCCTTTCCCATCTTACCTCATAAGCTGCTATTTTCCCCACCTTACATACAGAAAGGTAGCTCCTTATTTGTCTTGGTATAATGATATGCTATTGAAAAAAAAAAATTCAATATATTAACTGAACTGTTGCAGTTATTTCTGTAAGCTTGATCTGAAGTATAACAGATAATGTATAAATTTGTGAAAACCTCAGTCAAACTTGAATAAAATGTTCAAAGGGGAATGCCAGCATGTTGAAGGGCCCAAACAAGTTGTACTCAACTTTTGGCCAAACACACATCTGTTGTCTTGATAGAGAAATATTTTGAAGGGAGAAGTATTGGGAAGCTTCCCTTTTCTTGTACATGTAGTTATTCACAGGCTCTACTTAGAAGTTACTTCTGTTTTGCACCTTTGGTGTCCCTGTGTAGCTGTGCAAGCTGACATCAGGTTATTTGCACAGACACTCTCATTGGGTTCACGTGCTGATGCACAGAACTGTTGTGTAAAGGTGCTCTGAAAACACGTATCCCAGAACCATCCTGAAGTCAGTAGTGCTGACAGAGAAGAGTAAAGTCCAGTGCAAGTCAGAACTGTTGGAATCAGTGATGGATTCATTTTCATTCAGACCCAGGAAATGGGAAGGCAATTGGAAGAAATGAAATTCCTCTGAAAATTCCAACATGTGCATCATGTCCTAATCAGTTTGGAAAATGACAGCAAGCTTTTATATCTTAGCAGAGAACCTGGTGTGAGTTTAGTTAGGATTTTTGGAGAATTTATTTTTGTGGTAGGAAATCCACGTTATGCTTAGAATAGCATGTTAAAAACTCAATGGCTTTTGGTTGAGTTATTTTTAAAATACTCTTTTAAAGGCATTTTAAAACTAAAACATTTTCAATAACATTTAAACATTTCCTGCAGAATGGGAAAGGGAAGACTATGACAGAATGAAAAAAGAAAGCAGCTTTTTCGTGGATAAAGAAGAGAAAACAAAGGTCAGGACAGAGATCCACAAACCTGAAGTAGAGAGAGAAAACACTGAAATTCTGGAAGAGCAACAAAAAAGAGAGTTCCTGCTTGCTAAAATGCAGGAAATTGATAGAGAAACTCAAAATGTAACGAACATGAAACCCGCTTCCCAAGCACCATTCATAAATGCAGCAAGAAAATCTGATTCCCTGGAGAAAATAGAAAAAATTAATCAATTAGATCTTCCCAGGAAGGTTTCTAATGGGCTTCCTGCAGGTGACAGCCAGGATGATGCCACGAGAGCACAAGGGCAGGGGCAGCAGGATCTGAGGCCTGCAGATCGCAGTAGCAAGCTGACGTTCGGCAGTTACGTACCTTCCTTTGGGAAAGGATCAGGAAGACCAAGCTGGCTTACTCAGAAAAGTGACAGCTTAGAAGAAGATGTTAAGGAGAATGCAGATGTTGATAGTAAGAAAGAAAAGAAATCAAATTTGATGGAACAACTCTTTGGAAGCAGTGTCAGTACTGTCCTTGTTTCTAAGAATAACGATACAACACCTTTTGACATAGACTGGGGCTCTGGTAATCGACTTGTCAATAGGAACAGTAGAGTCAAAGTGAAAGAAGACAGTGGGCTTTTCAGTGAAGGAAGAAACCTAAGCAGACACCGTTTGCAGCACACTACAAGCAAGCCAGGAGTTAAGACCCTTGGTTCTTTAGAAGATGACATTGAAGAAGTTATCTTACAGTGATCATGATTTTACATGTTTCATATGTAAATACTGAAAAAAAATATTTTCGTGTAATATTTATTAGATACAGATTTGAAGTATTTCAGATATATTGGAAAGCCTTGTGAAGGGTAACCTATGGAGGAAAGGTGCACTTTGACAGAACAGCCTAACCTGTGTGCAGGAAATTTGTTCTAAAATGTGATAGCCAAATACAGACCTTGGAGATCTTGGCAGAGAGATGGGAAGGTGTCCTGAGGGACTTTGGTAGATGAAGTGGGCACTGCCTGGAGTCTTCAGTCAATCAGTGAAGACACTTTTGCCCCAACTTGGGCTCCAGACCTAGCGTCACTGTTGACACATGGCACCATCTGCCTTGTGCAGCTGTGGCTGGGGGTGCAAGAGGCCTGGTAGCACAGAGCTGGCAGGGGTGCCACAGGAGTGTAGGGAGTTACAAGAGGCTTATGCTCACTTGTGCTCTTTGCTGATATCCCTTCACACACCCTTTGCACTCCCTCTCACTCTTGCTCTCCTGTGTGCTCGCTCTCTTCCCCCCTCACCCTCTCTCTCTTGCTCTCTGAACTTTTGAGGCTTACTGGTGGGTACTGGTAGGTTAAGTAAAGCTGTACTTCTCACAAGGGAGCGTTATTATTTATTGCAGAGTGAGTTGGATAAGAAGGCAGCAAGCTTGTTTGTGGCAGCCCTGGAATTCAGGGCAGCTACTAGATGAACATCACTGGGTAACCAGCATAGGAAGCGTTGGGGTTTGTTTTCACCTGTATGCTGCTCACAATACACTGCTTTCCATTTGGTGCACTTCTTTTAGGCCTCAGATATTTTCATTCTCAGATGTTCAGAGAGCCTCTTAACTGTGTCAGGAGAAGGCACATGTAACATCGGTGTCATGGAATGCGTTGAAGAGACATACCAAGCACAGAAGCTCAGGTAGAAAGAGGACATTCTACACTGCAATCATGTTATTTCAGAAGAACATCAACAGCAGTGCAGGTAACTCAGGAACAGGTGATTTCTGCATACGTTTTCTGTAGACCTTACTACCGAATTTGTCTAACTCTTCTCATATATTCACATTATATTTATTATATAATGCCTTTTTTTTGTAATTTCTGAATTTTCTATGTAAATTCAAATTGTTACTAAGTTGTTTTTAACAAAATGATTTTATTAAATTACTTAAGTAAATTTTTTGTGTGGAGAATCTTCTTTAACACAAAGTTCTGACTTCTTATATCAAGCAGTTGATACTGGGGAGGGATGGAGGATTGGTAGGAACATCGCTAGTGATGTTATTCACTGCATGGTGCCATGTCCACACCATGAAGGATTTAGCAGAGGCATTCCAGAAAACCAGCTGAAAGTCATTCCCTACTAGAACAGACTGAAATGCCTCTCTGATTTGCTCCCCATGAGCCTGATTCAAAGCATACTAAAATACAGAGGCAGATTCTCATGATTTCAGGATGCTTTGGGCCAAGATTTCTCTGAACACAATGGCTCTTCTGAATAGAAAGGCTGGTGTCTGCATCAAGCAATAACTTTGCTTGCTCCCTCATTCAGAAAGAAAATCAGTAACAGATCCAGCCCCAGTGTGTGGGACCGTTCTCACTTGGCACCCTGTAGTGCAGAGCGGCTCGTGTTCACCTGCTTGCTTACAGCCCCCGTCACAGTGGTTCTGGTACTGAAGATCTGAGCTGGTTTGCTCTGCTTGCCCGTGGCCAGAACATCAAGACAGTTCTGGCCAGCAACAGTGAACGTAACCATCTGTGTTGCTCTTCTGCAGTGGCTGCTTTGGGGGGATGCTGTGGTGTAGGAGGTCGGAGAAGTATCTGTGGGTAAACACTGGGTGTGTTTGTGAGCGGATGGGTTTTTTTCTCTTAACTTTCTTGTCCTAATGGTGGGTGCCTGCTGCCCTTCTAGAAGGCAGCACTTTACTCCTGAGGAGACTGCTGGGGTGGTTTGTTTATTTTTCTTTCCTGTGGCCGAGGATTCCAAGGAGTAAAACAATGGTGTCGCTGCTGCGGCCATGAAGGATCATGTAGTGTGTGGAGGGTTGGGTTTTGTTTCTTTGCAAGTCAACCCATTAACATCTGGCAGACTCTAGCTATCATGCTGAACTGGTGTGCCCCGCTGTTCCAATTACAAATGTGTAGTTTCTAAGCTGCTTCCTATTATCAGCCCCTTCTTAAGTTCACAAATGTTCCCATCCTCTTACCAGACTCTTCCTGAAGCAAACACTGCAGTGCCACATGCACACACACGCCCCAAAACCCACAACGTATCTGTGTTAGGAAGGTGAAAATAATCAGCTGGGAAGAGTATTGCAGGCATAGCTTCCCTTTTGCCCTCATTACTCTCTGTCTCTACACCTTTTTCTCTTGTAGAACTTTACAGTTTCAGAGTTAACTTGTATGTAAATGCCATTACAGTTAAAGTGTGTAAAGCCAGAGCTTTCAGAGGGAAGCTGGATTTTGGGGGAAACCTTTAGATCCTTCTAATGTCTGTAACCAGTGTTACTGTTCTTGAGTAACAGTTTTTTACTGACCAGAAGCAACTTTTGCAAGGATTTAAAAGGGTCTGTGGACCTTATGATTCAGCATGTCGATATCCTATAGTTCTCTTGACCCCTGGCCTCAACTACTGTATCTAGATAGTCTGCATGCTGCTTTTAGTGGTGGCTAATAATGCTTGATTGACTGCAGAAGAATTCATCTTTTGCAGTAAAAATAGATCACAGATGCTTTGATGATGGTTTGTGTATGCTTTGATGTCTATGCCCAGTTGTGAATTCTTGTTTGTTAGGTGTTCACTCATGTGGCTGTTACACTTGCTGTGTTTTGCTTTCCCTCTGAACCACCAACAGTGATGGGAGAAATTCCTCTGTTCTAACAAGAAAAGATCATTAAAGCTTGACTAACTGTTTTAGTGGAATATTCAGTGAGATGGTTACTGCCCTGGGCAAACTGGTCTTCCAGTCCTGATCCCCAGGAGAGGGGTCCCCAAACAGAAGTATCTGAGGAGCATCTGATGGGGCTCGCCTGACAAAGAGAACAGGCAGTTTTAAGAATAAAGATTTTTCTCTGAGAGAGAGGAAATGGGTGGTGGGATGTGGGGGGTAGTGTAGTGCACCTTCTGGGATTCAGGAGAAAAGATGCAAGCTGTAGGAGGAGAACTTGGGATGCCCTTCATGTGAAGCCTAAAGAACACTACAACGGTAAGAAAAGAGAACTGGGAAGTGCTTAAACTTACTGAACATTTTTCTCAGTTCTGTGGTACCTTCAGGCTACTTTATGGGTTAAAAAAAAAAGTTATTTTTCAGAGCCCTAATGAATCCTGTGGTTCTGATTTGGCTTCACCTGCTGCACATGCTAAGAAGTGAACTGCAAATCTGCAATGCTTCCAAAATGGGGATGCTTGGAGAGGGGGTGCTTTGGCTACTTGGTACCCACAGGTTCATTGCTGGTCCTGGGACAAGTCCAGTGCAGCTGGCCCAGAGCCTATTTGCACTGTCAGGAGGCGTTAGGAAGTATCAGATGTGGCATGTTAGGAGTAGGAATTTGTTCAGGAAACATCCTGGGGCAAATGGCTGCAGTTGCATCAGCAGGGCTGTTGCTGATCCTTGTGCTCTGGAAAGAGTGTTGGGTGAGCCGTTGCTGTCCAAGTAAATAGTAACAAACTCTGCCTGGTTCTCTGGAGTGGAGACCAGTGAAAACCTGCCCGGCAGAAGCCAGCGCCTTCGTAAAAGCGGTGCTGCCAGTCGCAGGGAGGGAGGTTTTGTTCCCAGAGTTGCATGGCTTCACTGAGCATGACCTACTCTTGTTCTGAGATGACAACTCCAAGCATAAGAGATGCCCCGGGTGACATTGCTCTTTTATAAAATCCCCTTTTGTTGGATCACATTTAACGTGGTCTCCTGTTTCGAATTATCTCTTTGATTAGCTGCAAAGTTTTGATGTCTGCAGGAGGAGAACAATTGCATCAGTGTGCACTGTCAGCCGGGACTTGTGGCTGCTGGGGAGTTGCTAGGATACCTCTCTAAAAGGTAGGATTCACTTGATTAACCACCAACCCAGTTTGCATGAGAAACGCTTTTTCTATCTTTGTTTTGTGCCGGCATCAGCTGTGCATCAGATGTGCATGTGTGTTTAGAGCAAGCCACAGGTTGGTTGTCGTGGGTGTCTTTTGCCTGGTTTTGATACATTAAAAACACCCCATGCTAGGTAGCAAGGAATCCAGAGCAACTATAGTGGCAATTCCAGTAATCTGAGAGGCGAGCATTGCTTCCAGAGGGGAACATCAGCCACAGAGAGCCAAGGGAAGGTTTGACTTTGGATATGCATTTCTGGTGTGTGGCTAAGGCTTAACTTTCTATCTGTGACGGTGCAAAGGAGATTTTCATCTCTGACTGATTATTTTCTTTCCCTGCTCTGGGCAGGGGGTTGAAGCAGAGGGCTCACCAAGGCCCCAACTGAAGCTGTGTTATGATCCTGTCCTCCTTGCCGTGTCCCACTGGTATTAGTGCTCCCTTCCAGCAGAAACCCTTTGCACACAGCTCCTGCGTGCTACTTGCACAAAGTTGCCTCAAACGCCTCCTGGGTGTCCATCTGTTCTCGAATATGACAGCATTGTATTCAGGACACAAACCCTAGTGTAACTCTCCCTCTCTCTCTCCTCAATAGCTGCTTCGTGCATGCTCATCCTTCCAATACCCCCTTTTCTCCATTTTCTTGTTTCCTGAAACATTTTGTTGAAGGACCTTTTGGCTCCATCTTCCCCTGTTCCACAACACTCTTCCTTCTCTTTCCCTCTAACTTTGATAAACTCCTCTTGATGCTTCACTGTGCCTTTCCTTTTGATGGTCATTCATTCTGTCTGAACAGTCTGCTTTTTGTCCCCCCAAGCACCACAGCTGTCTTCTCCACAACTTCCCTTCACCTCCCTTCCCACAGTTTCTTTCCTCACTCTGGAGCTTCCTACCAGCCATGTTGTGCTGTGGTTTTTGTGGGTTTTGTGGGTGGAAGTAACATTGCAAGAGTGGGAAAGGCTTTGTAGGAATGGGAGGTGATCTCATTTAGAAACTGATCTTGCTTGTACTTTCACACCAACCTAGGAACACTAAAATGCACATGCTCAAGCAGTCTGTCCAGTGGCCAGGCAGCAAGATACTTGACTTGGTTGACCTGGACAGGGGCCCTTCCAGCAATCCAGAGACTGCTGATGCCTGCTCTGAAGTCCTACTCACTGGCTGGCTTTGGAAGTGTCCTTTGTGCCCTTTAGGAGCTGCCCATGATTTTTGTATGAGTCCTTTCCCACCTCTGTGACTCATTAGGATTTCCTCACTGCCCTTTTGCACCTTCTCTGAGCTGCCAAGGGCTCCAGTTCCTTATCTTTCCACCATCTCCCAGTCTGGGTATAGGCCACCCCTCCTCATCCAAGTAACCTGAAAAGCTGCTGGGAATCTTGATGGCCTGTTCATCTGGGTGCCTCTTACAGCCCTTCTGCCAATCCTCATGCTGCTCCCTCATCCCAGACCTTCCCAGTCACGCTCCCATTATGCCAGTCTTCCTGTTTCCATTGCTGTCTGTACACCGTGATATACTGGGAGTCTGAGGGATGCCAGCTATGTGCTGTTGTGTCTTACAAAGCTTCTAATGAGCTGTTGCCTTAACAGTTTGCTGCTTAATAATTCTCATGGTAGCAAGGATGGATAACCCAGGTGCTGTAATTCACTAGAGATCAGTTAATTACTAGTACTCAGCAAGAAGCAATTGTGTTTGGATTGGCAAAGGGCACGAACTGAACTCCTGTACCTGACCTTCCTCTTGCTATAAAGCTAACGCTGCCCTTGAATTCCCAGTCAAAAAACAGGCACAAAACTGAGCGTGGGCCAAGCACCCGAGCCTTGGGGAGCGGTTCTGACTCAACCAGTGGTCGTTTGTTTGCTTGGAGTGTGCTTTTCCTTCATAACCCATCGTATAGAGTAACAGCAGCAGCAGCACTCAGGTTTCGGAGATGTTTCTGTCTCGACGTGCTTGCTAAGCCTGTTGGCCTCACACCTCCCATGTGGAAACCCTGAGGAAATGAGAGGCACAAGAATTGACCTCTGAGTCACCCTAGTTGGTGGCAGAAGTTAGATTAGAAATGTCCAGGTTCTCATGCATTATGCAGCACCACCCCCATCTTCATGTTTGCGTGGGTGTCCTCTCTCCGAATCTTGGTACTCTAATGAAAAAGGCATCCAACCAATCTGCAGTCTTGGAATTAGCTGTGATGTGTAATTTCTTCTATTAAAAAGTGTGTAAATCTAGGATGAAAATGTTCCCAGTAATATTCTAATCATAGAATCAGAGATTGCTTTGGGTTGGAAGGAACCTCAAAGACCATTTAGCTCCAACCCCCTGCCATGGACAGGGATACCCTTCACTAGACCAGGCTGCCCGAAGCCCCATTCAACTTGGCCTTGAACACTTCCAGGGATGGGGCTTCCACAGCCTCTCTGGGCAACCTGTGCCAGTCCCCTGCCACCTTTTAAAAATTACTTTTAAAAATCCCATCTGTTTGATTTTTTTTGTTTGTTTGTTTCTAGTGAATATACCACATATGCTGGCACATGGATGTAACTTTTGTGGGCAAAGGGTGTAACTTTGCTTTAGCTGATAAATCACAGCATCCTTGTCATACTATACCTGCAATCCAGGAGAAAAAAAACACAGTTTACATAAGCAACATTTCCAACATTCACTAGAAACATTTAATTCTAAGCAAAATTAATACTTTTCTGTTCTCCTCAGTTATAAATTACACTCTGGGATCTAGAATTCCTCCAAAACCTAATCAAATCCTTTCTAATGTTAGTAAGTGGTAGTCACAAAACCTGGGAATAATTGTGCTGACTTTGTGAGGAACAAAGCATTGCAGTCCATACTGAATTCAACACAAGATTGATCTTCCTGGGCAGCAGATGGTTGTTTTCCTGAAATAGTGTATACCCCTGTATAAGATCATCAGATCTCAGTACCTCAGAGATCAATAGCTCTTTCCCTCATTTGGCCAAATGATGTTCTTTGGCTGCTGCAGTCAGCCAGAGCTCAGCTGGAAGCTTGAAACAAAGGATGTGGTGGTGTTCGTGGTACTTCATGATTCTGGAAAAAGAGTATGTTGAATTTTATAAGTAATTGCAGACTCCTGTCAGCTAAGACCAAGACAAAACACGGCTCACATTGCTCTAGCTCCTCTCCTGGAGAAAAGAAGACTGAGGGGGAACCTAATTAATGTTTATAAATATCTTAAGTATGGGATGCAGGGGGAATTGGCCAACCCCTTTTCAGTGGTCTGTGGAGACAGGACAAGGGGCAATGGCTGTAAACTGGAGCACAGGAAGTTCCACACCAACATGCGGAAGAACTTTTACACAGTGAGGGTGACAGAGCCCTGGGACAGGCTGCCCAGGGAGGTGGTGGAGTCTCCTTCTCTGGAGATATTCAAGACTCGTCTGGATGCCTATCTGTGCAATATGTGCTAGGGAGCTGCTTTGGCAGGGGGGTTGGACCCGATGATCTCTCGAGGTCCCTTCCAACCCCCACGATTCTGTGATTCTGTGTACTCTTGGCTCCTGAACTTGGAACTGCCCTCTGTACACCTGCTCCTGGTTTGTGTTGTTTAGCTCAGGATAAAGTTGTGAGAAATCTATCGTGGCCCACTTTCCCTTGTGCAGACTGTCCTGCTAGTTGGATGTAGCTTGCTTTTCTGAGCCGTGGTCTGAGGTTTTGCTCCCCCATGACGTTTACATGTGTTTTTGGACAAGGACACCTCCTTCCCTTTGACAGTACACGTTTGGGGAACCTGAGCTTTGCGCAGGCCGCCTTCCCCAAATTCAAAAGGGATAGTAAGGACTCTGTCAGATTATTCATCGTTTAAATTCATTGCTCAGAAATAGGCCATGGGAAATTCAGTGGCTGCGGGGGCCGTGGGTACCAACAGCTGTCAGGAGCTCCTGCCTATCACAGGAGTTTCCTTTAGAGGGCACCATTGGCTTCACCCAAGTCGACGTAAACGTCTGTACTTACGGCTAATGAGGCTTGTTACCCACATCTGAACATCTGAGGTCCATTTGAGTACTTTTTGCTTTAAATATTTGGGATGCTGTGGGCTAGTGCACTGTCGTGGTTTTGCCCCGGCCGAGGGCCGCACCCCACACAGTCGCTTGTACTTTTAAAAGGAAGGGGGAAGGAAAGTTGGGGGAAGGGGAAAAGGGAAGGAAGAAAGGAGGAAAATAAACCACAACCTAGAAACCAGAACCACGCAGGTTGGGATAAGGATAGTTTACTAAACAATAACAGAAAACTAGATATAACAATAACAGAAGTTTAAAGCACAAAATAGATGAAACTGGTGATACACAATGCAATTTCTCACCAAACCACACAACTCAGGCCGCACAGCTTAGAACCGAACCCGACCGTCCCCAGAAACTGCACGTCCTGGCGTTGTCTCCCCCTCTTCCCCCCAGTCCCCCCTTAAACTGAGCATGACGTAACTGGCATGGAATATGCTCTTTGGCCAATTCGAGTCACCTGTCCTGGCTGAGTCCCCTCCTTTCTCATTAGTAAGGAAGTATGCAGAGCTGAGAAAGGTACTTGATTGCCCGGCAACAAATCGGAGACATCAGGGTGCTATCAGCACTATTCTCATGCTAACACCCAAACATGGCATTCCATCCACTGCTAAAAAAAAGTTTAACTCCATCATAGCTGAAACCAGGACATTATCCACCCCTTATTCCATACCATTTACGTCATGACCAGATCCAACAATTTTCTTTGGGTACAACCAGTTTCGTGTTTCACACACCCATATATGTATGTACACACATATGCACACATACGTGCATACAGATCTTATTCCCTCAGTCTGTGAATCATCCCTCTGAAGTTGTTGAGTTCATTTAGTCCATGATTTTCAGGCTCCATTTGTCGTAACAGTTTCTCAGGATAATTGTATGTTCCATTGGCTCGTTGCATGCTGCATCTCAGGCTCTTGACTGATACACCTGGCATGGTCCATGCTCATAGTCTGTGGGTCAGAGTTTATTTTCAAAGGGAGGAAGAAAAGTTCTTGAGAGGCCAGGCTTTAGTTCCATCATCATGGCACTCATTCTTCATTAACTTGTATGACTCCGGCTATAATGCTATGGTACAACATACAGCAATCATAACAATAATGAATATACAATAATGGGTTATTTGGCAAGTATTATAATTTCTACTTCATTAATTATATTGGCTATTCTCACCCAAAATCAAATCCCCTTGAGGTACACATCGAATTTCTCCATCCCTCTGCATTACCCACCAAGTACAGCCAGGTCCTTGAGCAAAAACAATTCCAGACATGGGTTTACCTTTGCCTGAAGCAGGGATGACCCAAACTCTCTTTCCCAATACACTCTTCATATGCACTACTGGGACTCTGTCTCCCTCTACAGTACGTGGAAATTTTGACTGGGCAGGGCCAGCCCGATTGGTAGATCCCCTAGAGTTAACTAACCACGTGGCTTTGGCCAAATGTGTATCCCAATGCTTGAATGTCCCACCACACATTGCTTTCAGTGTAGTTTTTAAAAGTCCATTATATCGTTCAATTTTCCCAGAGGCCGGTGCATGATAAGGAATGTGGTACACCCACTCAATGCCATGCTCTTTGGCCCAGGTGTCTATAAGAGTGTTTCGGAAATGAGTCCCATTGTCTGACTCGATTCTTTCTGGAGTACCATGTTGCCAGAGGACTTGCCTCTCAAGGCCCAGAATTGTATTTCGAGCAGTGGCATGGGGTACGGGATATGTTTCTAGCCAGCCGGTAGTTGCCTCCACCATTGTAAGCACATAACGTTTGCCATGGCGGGTTTGTGGGAGGGTGATGTAATCAATCTGCCAAGCCTCCCCATATTTGTATTTCATCCACCGTCCTCCATACCAAAGGGGCTTTAACCGCTTAGCTTGCTTGATTGCAGCACATGTCTCACATTCGTGGACAACTTGTGCGATGGCGTCCATGGTCAAATCCACCCCTCGATCCCGAGCCCATCTATATGTTGCATCTCTCCCTTGATGACCCGAGGTATCATGAGCCCATCGAGCTATGAATAATTCACCCTTACGTTGCCAGTCTAGATCTACCTGAGCCACTTTAATCCTAGCAGCCTTATCTACCTGATGGTTGTTTTCATGTTCCTCCATGGCCCGACTCTTAGGTACATGGGCGTCGACATGACGTACCTTTACAACAAGTTTCTCTAACCGAGCAGAGATATCTTGCCATAAGTCATCAGCCCATATAGGTTTGCCTCTACGCTGCCAGTTGTTCTTTTTCCACTGCTGCAACCACCCCCACAGGGCATTCGCCACCATCCATGAATCAGTATAAAGGTAGAGCCTTGGCCACTTTTCTCTCTCAGCAATGTCCAGGGCTAACTGGATGGCCTTCACCTCAGCGAACTGGCTTGATTCACCTTTTCCTTCAGTGGCTTCTGCTACTCTTCTTATAGGGCTCCATACAGCAGCTTTCCATCTCCGATGCTTACCCACAATGCGACAAGACCCATCAGTGAACAGGGCATATCGCTTCTCATTCTCTGGCAGTTCGTTGTAGGGTGGGGCTTCTTCAGCGCGTGTTACCTCCTCATCCTCTGGTGACATCCCAAAATCTTTGCCTTCTGGCCAGGCTGTGATCACCTCCACGATTCCTGGGCGATTGGGGTTTCCTATTCGAGCCCGCTGTGTAATTAGTGCAACCCACTTGCTCCACGTAGCATCAGTGGCATGGTGTGTAGAAGGAACCTTCCCTTTGAACATCCAGCCCAGCACCGGCAGTCGGGGTGCCAGGAGGAGCTGGGCTTCAGTTCCAATCACTTCTGAGGCGGCTCGAACCCCTTCATAGGCGGCCAGTATTTCCTTTTCTGTTGGAGTATAATTGGCCTCAGATCCTTTGTAGGCCCGACTCCAAAACCCCAGCGGTCGACCTCGAGTCTCCCCTTGTGCTTTCTGCCAGAGACTCCAGGTCGGGCCGTTCTCCCCAGCTGCAGTGTAGAGCACATTTTTAATATCTGTCCCTGTCCGGACAGGCCCAAGGGCCACTGCATGGACTATCTCACGTTTGATCTGCTCAAAGGCTTGCTGTTGCTCAGGGCCCCATTGGAAATCATTCTTCTTTCGAGTTACATGGTAGAGTGGGCTCACAATGAGACTGTAGTTTGGGACATGCATTCGCCAAAAACCTATAACACCTAAGAAAGCTTGTGTTTCCTTTTTGTTGCTTGGTGGAGACATAGCTGCTATTTTATTAATAATGTCCATTGGGATGTGACGACGCCCATCCTGCCATTTTATTCCTAAAAACTGGATTTCTCGCGTAGGCCCCTTGACTTTACTTCGTTTTATAGCAAAACCGGCTTCTAAAAGGATTTTAATTACCCTGTTTCCTTTTTCAAAAACTTCCTCTGCTGTGTTGCCCCATACAATGATGTCATCAATATACTGCAGGTGCTCTGGTGCTTCACCCTTTTCCAGTGTATTCTGGATTAGTCCATGGCAGATGGTGGGGCTATGTTTCCACCCCTGGGGCAGACGATTCCACGTGTATTGGATGCCTCTCCAGGTGAAAGCAAACTGTGGCCTGCACTCTGGCGCCAGTGGGATCGAGAAGAAAGCATTCGCAATGTCGATTGTGGCGTACCACTTGGCTGCCTTCGATTCCAATTCATACTGGAGCTCTAACATGTCTGGCACAGCAGCACTCATACCTGGAGTGACTTCATTTAGGCCACGATAATCTACTGTCAGCCTCCACTCTCCATTGGACTTCCTCACTGGCCATATGGGACTATTAAAGGGTGAGTGGGTTCGGCTGATCACTCCCTGATCCTCCAGTTGACGAATCAGCTTATGGATGGGAATCAGGGAATCTCGGTTAGTACGGTATTGTCGTCTGTGCACCGTCGTCGTAGCAACTGGCACTTGCTGTTCTTCACCCTTCAACAACCCCACAACAGCAGAATCCTCCGAGAGTCCAGGCAAGGCACACAATTGTTCAATTTCTTCTGTTTCCAAAGCAGCTATTCCAAAAGCCCATCGGTACCCTTTTGGGTCTTTAAAATACCCTCTACGTAGATAATCTATACCTAAAATGCACGGAGCTTCTGGACCAGTCACAATGGGGTGTTTTTCCCAGTCCTTCCCAGTTAGGCTCACCTCAGCCTCTAGCACAGTTAGTTGTTGGGATCCCCCTGTCACTCCAGAAATACAAACAGGTTCTACCCCTTCATGATTCGATGGCATTAGAGTACACTGGGCACCAGTATCCACCAGAGCTTTGTACTCTTGTGGGTCTGATGTGCCAGGCCATCGGATCCACACAGTCCAATAAACCCGATTATCCCTCTCCTCCACCTGGCTGGAGGCAGGGCCCCTCTATTGCTGCTGATCATATTTGTTTTCCACTGGTTGCATAAAGGACTTAGAGGTCCCTTCAAACGGATCAGGCACATCAGACATATAGGTAGGCCTTCCAGTTGGTCTAGGGAACTGCCCAGTAGAAACTGGTGCAGCCTTCTTCCTGGCAGAATCTCGTTGTGCGAATGTTTTACCCCGCAGCTCATTTACTCGTGCTCGAAGGGCTGAGGTGGGCTGCATATCCCATTTCCTCATGTCCTCTCCATGATCAAGCAGGTAAAACCACAATGTACGTTGTGGTGTGTATTCTCCCTCTTGGAACGATGGAGGCTTTCTCCCAATAGCTGCAACATTGCTCCATACGGGTTGGGAGTTGGACACATTGTTGTCAAGTCGTTGAACCAGTTTCTCTACTGCTGCAATGACGGAGAGGGAAACATTGTCTTGGTATTTCCGGAGTCGGCAGGCCACCTCATTTACGGTTGGCGGATCCATATCATTCCAGTCAATTGCTGCCAGTGAATTGGTATACCCTGCTGGTGCACTTCGTACAACCTTACGCCACATATCTGGAGTGCATAGGACTTCATCGGGATCAGAGGGAAGCCGTGAATTGTCCAGATCATAATAAATTATCTCCCGTACAGCTAATTCTCTCAGGTGCTGGACAGATGTCTCTATGCTGTTACACTTGGGTGTCTGGCATGTAATATATTCCTTTATGGGATATCTTTCCTGCACACTTGACAGTAGTCGCCTCCAGAGGCTGAGGATTTCCGGCCTCCTCCCAATTGCTTTGTCAATTCCTCCTTCTCTAGCTAGGGATCCCAACTGCTTGGCCTCTCTGCCTTCTAATTCCAAACTACTGGCCCCGTGATCCCAACATTGGAGCAACCAAGTGATAATGTGCTCACTTGGGTGGCGAGTGAAATCTTTTCAAACCTCACGCAGCTCACTCAGAGTCAGGGATCGGGTAACAATCTCTGGTTCTGCCTCATCCTGATATCCTCGAGATGATCCTGGTTGATCATCATCCTTATCCGTCACTATGCGAACTGATTTCTTTGTGCCTTTCCTCTTTTGTACGGGAGCAACAGACACTGGTGTGGATTGTTTTTTCGGATCATCTGCAGTGTCTGCTGTAGAGATTACAGTAGCTGCAGTGTCGGTCACAGGGGTTGCAGTAGCTGCAGTGTCAGCCCCAGTGGTTGCAGCAGCTATAGTATCTGCCAGTCTGTTTCCTTTCCCTTCTCCCTGACAGTGCTGACAGTGCTGACAGTGCTGCCTGCTATCAAGCAGTGTTTGATAAATAGTGGCCAGAGCCCAGCACAGTGCAGTAAGGTGTCCATCTCTGGGAAACCTACAGCAATTTTTCCTTAGGTATGCAGTCACTCGATCGGGGTCTTGTAGCTGTTCAGGAGTGAAATTCCAAACCATCGGGCGTGAGAAAGTACCTAGGTACTTGCCCATACTTTGCCACATGCCCTGCCACTCGTGATTATTCTGTCTCGGAGAAAGCTCTTCAGTGGTATTCATAAACCTATGCTTGATATATAACAAAACCTGAACCATCTGCACCAAACCTACCAATAGCAAAATGCTAGTTTGAATATCCCAGAGATATTGAAGATTTTCAAAAACTGCCCTAAGAGCTGTTGTATTTAGCCCAAAGGAAAAGAAAGCAGTGCCCCCACCATACCGGCTGCTGTTATTAACCCCTCCCTGTCCAAAGAATGGACAGGACAGCAAAACCTCATACAAGTACCAGCTTAAGCTCATGATCATCGATATTATTGTATCATAGACCGCTATCATAAAATACACTATAATGAAGTATGGGAACAAATACGGGAGCCACAGACCTGAGAGAGTAAAGAATCCTGCCAGGATTGTATACAGCATGCGGTGGTTTTGCTGCCACAGCCGTGTGAATAAATACCACAACATCGTGACCAGAGATTGCTTAAACAACAGTGCTTATCTTAATTGCGATAGTTAGGGTCAGATCTACCGTTATCCCAACCGTTTGTGCCCCACGTTGGGCGCCAAAATAACTGTCGGTTTTGCCCCAGCCGGGGGCCGCACCCCACACAGTCGCTTGTACTTTTAAAAGGAAGGGGGAAGGGAAGTTGGGGGAAGGGGAAAAGGGAAGGAAGAAAGGAGGAAAATAAACCACAACCTAGAAACCAGAACCACGCAGGTTGGGATAAGGATAGTTTACTAAACAATAACAGCAAACTAGATATAACAATAACAGAAGTTTAAAGCACAAAATAGATGAAACTGGTGATACACAATGCAATTTCTCACCAAACCACACAACTCAGGCCGCACAGCTTAGAACCGAACCCGACGGTGCCCAGAAACTGCACGTCCTGGCGTTGTCTCCCCCTCTTCCCCCCAGTCCCCCCTTAAACTGAGCATGACGTAACTGGCATGGAATATGCTCTTTGGCCAATTCGAGTCACCTGTCCTGGCTGCGTCCCCTCCTTTCTCATTAGTAAGGAAGTATGCAGAGCTGAGAAAGGTACTTGATTGCCCGGCAACAAATCGGAGACATCAGGGTGCTATCAGCACTGTTCTCATCCTAACACCCAAACATGGCATTCCATCCACTGCTAAAAAAAAGTTTAACTCCATCATAGCTGAAACCAGGACATGCACATTATCTACTGCACGCAAACATTCGACAGAAAATACCCTTGCAATAGACTTCTCAGACCTTGGCTGTGGTGATTTCTTTAATCATCAAGCAAAATGCTGGAAGGAACATGCGCTCCAGGATGCTGAACTGTGTCTTCTGATAAAGGATTTAAGAGGACTGGAAGGCTCAGCTTCAAGCCAGGGAAGCCAGAATACAAGTGAGCCTTCATTTCCACTGAGTGGTCTCAGAGATGCAGATTCTCCCTGGATGGGAGAGGGGATGGAGAGGAGTCACTTGATCTACAGATACACACTGGATTCTCCTTCCCTGTGACTTTGCCTGTTTTCCAGCAGAAGTGATGTTTATGCAGCCAGATGCATCAGTCCATCTCGCTCTAACTTCCCTCTCCTTTTCTTTTGGATGCTGTACCCAAGCTGGGCAGGATGCAGCTGTGTGGTCATCTTGATTGATAAAGTGATGCCAAAAGGGAGCAGCTTTAGGAAGTTGATGGGTGACGTGAGTTATTTTCTAGAATGAAGAAAATTGCCTTTAGATTTCTTAATCTATTTTTCTGCTTCTTACTTTTTAATGAAGAAGCACAGAGATCAGGGAAGTATAGAAAGTGCCTACCCTCATCTCCCAGCTTGAGGCAATACACGGTTCAAGGGAAGTCCACGGTGATAGAAGCAGGATAATTGTGTAAATAAATGTCTGCTGTGCAATAAGCTATAAGCTTAATTTTAGCATTCAGCCCTCAAAAGGATGTATCTCATTTGCCCAGATACTTGCTGCGTTTTCACAGGGATGAAGGAACATCCAACAAAATGGTCATTCAGATGCTTACCTTCTCTTGCACCCCTTATTATGAAGATTCTACACCCCTCTGTGCAATTGCATCAATGTGGCCCTCAGAAGGCTGGTTTATATTTTATCCTTGTGCAGTCAATTAACTGCAGAGCTGCAGTGAGACCATCTCTACTGTCGCAGATGACTGGGGACTCCAGTGCATTTGCAGCCCCTGAACCAAGTCTTTGATTGTGCTCATAATGTTTTCTTTCGTTGGCTTAAAGGTACCTACAGCCTCCAGTGGGAGCAGGCTGACTGCCACAGGCAGCCTATGGGGACTGGGTTGAAGGAAGAAAAGCTCAGATGAGAGTGGAAAAGCCATCCTTTGATGTCCTGCAAAGGAATTTTTATGATGAGGGTGGTGAAACACTGGAACAGGTTGCCCAGAGAGGTGGTAGATGCCCCATCACTGGAAACATCACAAGGTCAGGTTGGACAGGGCTCTGAGCAACCTGATCGAGTTGAAGATGTCCCTGCTCATTGCAGGGGGTTGGACTAGATGACTTTTAAATGGTCCCTTCCAACCCAAACCATTCTGTGATTTTTGCAAGCACCATGAAGTACTCACAGGGCAGCAGCAATAGCTGGAAGGCTGCCCAGAAGGAGTCCCCAGATATGTAATCCTACGAATCTCACCAAGCCACCACTTACCTCTTCTTGCATCCTGGCCTTAGGAGATGTTTTTCATAACACCCACCAGATTAAACCTCTTAGCTGGACCTGATGTTCAGGAAACTCAGCATAAATTTATCTTGTGTTAGTGGGACTCACTGTTATGCATCGATCCCCAGAAGGCTGTCACCTCACTATTGCAACGCATTGAAAGCATGAAATCTCTTCTACAGTGTTATAATATGTTGGGGGTTTTCCCTGTTTATATCCACAGAACCAAGATGGAAGAAAATGTTGCTCTCCCAAACTTTTAGTTTCATTGGGTAGTCCTCTGTGGCAGGCATGTTTAGACCTCTGTGATCCTAAACCTCAGGGAATTGCATTTCATTTCAGGGCTGCTGTGTCTGCAAATCCTGTGAGATTTTTTTAGCTTTGATTTTAAAAACCCAGGGTGTTTTATCCCATGGTAGCTGTGAGAACCTAATAGTTAGAAGCCTCAAAGAAAAAGAAGGTGTATTTAAGAAATAAAAATACATGATAAATAATGTTTCAAATGCATATTTCATTTTGTAAAAAAACCCACATCTTTATTTTAATGACAGAAGATGACAATTCCAGATTTTGGAATTGC
This sequence comes from Porphyrio hochstetteri, assembly GCA_020800305.1. Lineage (NCBI taxonomy): Eukaryota > Metazoa > Chordata > Aves > Gruiformes > Rallidae > Porphyrio > Porphyrio hochstetteri. Next base: position 89,838,610 of record CM036907.1, read on the forward strand.
TCAGAAAAACAGTTCTTCAGGTCTCTGTTAAGATGACCCTGAGTTTGGGGCTGGTTTGTGCCATCACACTGAATGCTGTATTCTGCCTAAATAAGTGAGGAATTACCCAATTAAATCAAATCCAATTAATATTATCAGCATCTCCACCTTACAGAAGGATGATGAGTACACAGAGTCCAGCTCTTCCAGAGCTGCTGAGAAAGCCTGGCTCCCAAGTGCTGTAGGAAAGGCTTAGCCCCTCAGTAACTATTCTTGTGTGGTCCATTTTCAGGCTTGAGGAGGGCTGCATTTTAGTCTTGGTTCATGTGGAAGCCAGTGGGGCCAGTGACAACCTCTCTGTAACAACCAGTTCCTTGTATCTTTGTTCCTCCCTCTTCTTATGGGTGAGAACAGTGATGTGTCTTACAGAGAGGTTCTAGTTAACTTGAAAGTATTTGTAACCCTTTCTGAGGTCATCTCCCTCTCAAAGCTGAAGGGTCTGAGAGCACCTCAGAGTTGAGATCATCCCAGTGAAGTGCTGATTCCAAGTGAATCAGTTACCTGTTGACCTGCGATGTTCTCACATGCTCTGTTTCAGAACCATTATAAAACAGTCTGAAACCAAGTTCAAGAGCACCCAGGAACCTGATCTGCAGGGAAGGCAGGGGATGGTAGGTCTTGAAATACTCCAGGCCATGAGTCCAGAGCACCTATGAGTGCAATGAGCCTGTCAGGCTGCTGCAACATGTGAGTGGACCAGGGATGCTGCATGTGACTTCTCAGGTTTATCTCGCTAGCTTGCTGCTCATTGTGATTCTTCGTGAGACAAGCAGGCTCCCTCCTGTCAAAAATCAAAACTGGAAAAGGCCAAGACCACCACAGACACAGACTAAACCTGAGCTTGGAGTTGGTTCTTGTGCTGGCTTACTGCTCGTGGCATCAGATGCATTCCCCTTTCAGCACAGCTCCTTGCTGCGGGCTCAGCTATAGCACAAAAAAGGAGAGTATTTGGGACCCCAGGTACCTCATATGCCCTGAATTCATCTGTCTACCACAAAGCAGGGTAGATGATTCTAGTGCTGAAGAGAAGTCAAGTCCAGGGCTCCATCCTCATTGCAGTTGTGAGAGAGGCTTTCAGCAGCAAAGGAGGTTACTTCTTTTCTTACAAGTACACTCTTGGCTCTCCTCTTTCTGGAGGCTTGTCCCAAAACCAGCCACACTTCACCTGACTCAGCCTAAGGAGGTTTTCTGCAAAAGTCTCCTAATCTTTCTCTTTTGAAGGCCAGTTACTATCAATGCTGCTACCAGTGGTTGGTCTGCAGTCATTGATGCACAATTATGAAATTATTCTTCTCTCACTGTCCATAATGGGGTTGGTTGAACTGGACTTACCTTTCCAAAACACAGCCAGCTTCCTCCCTGGAAAGTAAGAATCCAACTTTTTTTTATTCTCATTATTTAAGGGCAGACTGTAGTTAATACAGCAATAAAGTTGCATCTTATACTGAAGACAAGTTACTCGTTGTACTCTGAATGTTGTCCTGCAGCCGCTTTGGTGGTAAGAAGCCCTCAGTCAGTTGATGAGACTCTTCAGGATGGGGAAAAATAAAAATGTCTGGTATGGAGTGGGAGATACCACAGAAGTTATAAAATAGTGAATGACATGGAGGGCTACGAAGATGATTAAAGGACTGGAGCATCTCCCCTACGAGGAAAGGCTGAGTGAACTGGGGCTGTTCAGCCTTGAGAAGAGAAGGCTAAGAGGGGATCTTATTAATGTTTATAAATATCTTAAGTATGGGATGCAGGGGGAATTGGCCAACCCCTTTTCAGTGGTCTGTGGAGACAGGACAAGGGGCAATGGCTGTAAACTGGAGCACAGGAAGTTCCGCACCAACATGCGGAGGAACTTTTACACAGTGAGGGTGACAGAGCCCTGGGACAGGCTGCCCAGGGGGGTGGTGGAGTCTCCTTCTCTGGAGATATTCAAGACTCGTCTGGACGCCTATCTGTGCAATATGAGCTAGGGAGCCTGCTTTGGCAGGGGGGTTGGACCTGCTGATCTCTCAAGGTCCCTTCCAACCCCTACGATTCTGTGATTCTGTGGGTGGTGACAGTGGTGTCAGAACTGCAGTGATGGCATTAATGCAACTTATTTAAATCAAAGAAACTGCTTTCTTTTTGCTTTTTTTTTTTGCTTTTTCTTTTTTTCTTTTTTTGTGAAATGTTTAATTAAATTCCTGGATTGTTGCTAAGTGTAGTTATAGCAGGACTGAATGCATCCAAGGAGGATTGGTCCATGTGAGTTATGGGAAGGGTGCTCAAATGGAAAAAGTTTGGCATGAGGTGTCATGGGAAAGATCACACCAGGGACACAAAGCTTGTCCTTTTCCTTGTAGCCTTTCCTGAAGGGTTTGGGCAGTTACTGCTCTCAGTCACTGCTGTCACTGTGGTACTTGGTTTCAGCCCATCTTAGCATTTGTTTGGCTAAGCTCAGTGCCAGGGCTTGTGGGTTGATGGGTTTTTTTGCGTGCCCATAGCTTGTGTGGAGCCACAGGTGTGATTTCTTTTCTTTATAATGTAAAATCACCTTACTTCTGAAAAACAAAGCTGACTTCTCCTTTTCCTCAACACTACCAGTAACATCCTGGTAGCTGATCTAGGGCTTCTTCCCCTCTGCCTGTCTCCAGTGACACACGATCAAACTCCTGTTTGCCCAAACCACTAGCTTTTCCATCCATTGTGAAAGTGATGGTCAAGAGACATCTATTGCAGCTGTCCCCAGTTGCTCCACAAGATCTAGAGATTGCCCAAATGGAATCATTGGACAGTATTTGGTACACTGTTGTGAGGGTTCAGTTTTGAGCGTTGTTGGATTGTTCAGGTGACTTCTGACTTTCATAATGGAAAATAAATGGCTGGTTGGAATGTCTGTACCTCCAGAAAGTCCATTGGTTTAAAGCAGTGCCCAGGTCGTGTCTTTTTTTATCTTTCCAAGCCATTCATTTCTCTCTCATTTAGACATTCTCCAGTTCACCCTGACACTGTGCCCCACTGCAGCCATACAAAACCCCATAGCATTCCAGCCTCCTAAGCATCTTTGACTTTTTCCCAAAGATTTTTTTCTTGTTCCATCTCTGACCTTCATATGACCTTCATACAGCTTTCAGAAGATGCACCCACGCCTAAGCTCCAACCTCTATTTCAGTGTAGCAGCAGAGGAGCAGGAGGGAACTTCTCCTCATGAAACCCAGTCCCACAGTCAGGCAAGAAAGCATGTCATATAATGCTTGACTTAAGCTGAGTGAGCTCAGTCTTAACATGAGTTGGCTTGTGTGCTCCATGCTTCCTTCTAGAAAGCTAGTCTCACTGCTTTCGTGACAAGAAAGCCTCTGATTTTCAAAATTACCCTGATGGTACTTTTCTTGTTCTTGACTGGGCCTGAGGTATTTCTGAAAGGAGCTGCTCTTGCTTTGCTTTGTGATGCTAAACAAGTCAGGGGCTCCTTATCTCCTCTCCAAACACAGGCTCTGTGGCCCCTTTGCTGTCCTTATCCCCTCCAAGCTTGTATGGAGCCCTCTCCTTAGGAGGTAAATTGGTGCAGGTGTCTGCTAGAATCATTATTAGATATAACATTGAGTTGAAATTATACATGGATGTAAGCAGCTTCAAAGCTGCAGGAGCTAGGACCCAGGCATATGATCTGTGCCTCATCTCTTAATAATTAATACTTATTATTTATTATTGATTATAGTAGTTTGCTCGAAACACTAATGAAAATGTGGCTGCAGCTCCGAAAAGCTGCTAGCTGGATTAGGAGCTATATTAAAATTTTATGGCAATTGCTGAAATTTATCATATTGCAATTTGTCATCCAGCACATCGCTGGTAGCTGATGGGACCTGTAGATGAAAGTATGCATCCAACGGACAGCCACAATCCCCAGGTGTCTTTCAGCAGGGTCACAGGCTAGCTGTGAGAAACCGGTGTCAAAGGCAGAGCTCATAGAAGCCCCTGCCCCTTGCTCAATATGCCATCCCATACGCATCTAAAGACCATGTTAACTAACCCTTCAAGCCACCACCTTGTGCTGAAGCTTCATGATTAGCTCACTGCCTTCTGTAGCTCCTCAACTTCTTTCCCCCGGGATGTAATGGCACTAAGCTGTGCCAGGGCAGGTTCACTTTAGATGTTAGGAAAAAGGTTTTCAATGAAAGAGTTGTCAGGGCCTGGAACAGGCTGGCCAGGGAGGGGGTTGAGTCACCAACCCTGGATGTGCTTAAAAGATGGGTAGATGAGGTACTTAGGGATATGGTTTAGCATAGGACAGGAACAGTTGGACTCGATGCTCTTAAAGGTCTTTTCTAACCTTGTGATTCTGTGATTCTGTGATTCTGTAATCTCTTCTCCCCTAAGCACAAACTGTTCTTTTCCCAAGTATGTGACTATTTGGCTTCACTGTAAATGAATTCCACTTGCTTGTTTGTGCTCGGTTTGTTGCCTCTGGCAGAGGGAAGACCCAGCCTTTTTATTATTTAACGATCCCCCAGTTTTTGCTTTAACTGCAAACTTTATCAGCAGCGTTATATTTCCTTCCAGTTCACTGATAACAGCTCAATAATGTGAAGAGACACAGGGACACACTGAAAATATACTTCCTTCATGGGGAATCCCTGCGTACGCTTACGTTTGAGACTGGTCAGTAAACGGTTTTATCACCGACTGGTTTAGTGACGATTCAGTAGAAATATAATCTACAATAATTGACATTTCCTACATGTAGGCTTACATTCCATATGATTGGTTGGCATTTATGCATTTCACAACCAAATCTGTGCCATGATCGAAAAGTTGCTATGGGAAAAATCAGGTTTTCTTATTTTCTTACTGGTATTGATCATGGTGCAAGGATCTGGAGTCGTGGTGCAAGGATCTGGAGTCGTGGTGCAAGGATCTGGAGTCATGGTGCAAGGATCTGGAGCACAGGTAGTTTTTTCCTTCATCCGTTGGACTTGATGATCTCAAGGTCTTTTCCTGTGGTGACCGGCAGAGAGCAACACGCAATTTGAGGTGAATTTTAGGTGAAGCCATTTTATTAGGTGAAATCACACAGATTATATACCTTTTTTACTGCAAAGGTGGCAAGCTAAAAAACTGCTAATTGGTTACACACACTGTTTACACCATATTGATTGGTTAGTAATTATAACGAGTTCTGATAAACCTATCTTATAGCTAAATATCTTTAGTTTACTTTTAATGCCTAAAAGTATCCACACACCTGCTGTTTTGATCCTCTTGTTATGGTTGGTTCCTAACATGTTCCCTTACTCCCAAATACCTTCCCATAACTGCTTCTTGGTTTAGGGTAGCCTGTATCCTTATTATCAAAAGGAAGGAAGGTTTAGATTAGATATTAGGGGGAAGTTTTTTACAGAAAGAGTGGTGAGGTGCTGGAACAGGCTGCCCAGAGAGGTAGTGGATGCCCCATCCCTGGAAGTGTTCAAGGCCAGGTTGGATGGGGCCGTGGGCAACCTAGTGTAGATCCAGGCCTGAGGTTGGTGGCCCTGCCTGTGGCAGGGGGGTTGGAGCTCTGTGATCCTTGGGGTCCCTTCCAACTCATACCATTCTATGATTCTATGGTTCTATGATTCTATGATTCTATGATTCTATGATCAAGGCCACTGTGTTTTGAGAATGTGATTATTAAGATCCTCAGAGCATGAGTAACTTTTCCTCTCTCATGGGAACAGAAGAATGTTGTCAGGGCCTAAATCCTGGGAGAAGAGAGCTAGGCCGTGGGCAGGCCTGCTGTCTTCCCTGACATTTTCCAACCTTGTGATTGTGTGATTGTGTGATTCTGTCTCTCTGTCCAGCGGTTTAACAATGACATCTCACATCAGCTCTTTAGTTACTTTTACTAGGACCGACGTTAAGTTGACAAGACAATGGTTACTTTTTCAATCCCTTTAATGCCTGAGACCTCCTCCTACCTAACTACCTTCCCCCCCCCCCCCCGCTTCTCTTACTAAACACACTTTTAAATACTGAAAAATGGATGTCAAAAGATAGTTGCCATTTGCATAAACCAGCCTATTGCCTCTCTTCTGTGTGTGACAGGATGAAACTACCAAAGCATTTTTCCATAATCAGACATAAGGATGTGCATGAAGCTTCCAGAGCAGCAGAGCAACATGTATTTGTATACCAAGGCCATCTATTTCCAGGGAGCATCCTTTAGTGATGAGAGAATTAATTCCCTTCGCTGCTCTCCATCTTGTAGGCACAATCATTGCCACTGTGCTTTTACACTGATGCTTCTCCACCTTGACATACTGTTCTTTCTTCAATTTTAGGTGACTCTTGTCTCTGTTCTTGGCATCCGTTGTTGCTATTTACGGAGTAGGAAGGTCAGTTTGCTCTCTTGAGGCTTTGCTAATCCTGGCATGACACCATTTATCTGAGGAAACGGTTGGGATCTCATTGCTTTCCTCAACAACCCATAGTGAGGTTTTCTGTCTCAGACACCTGGTAAGATTGGAGCTAGAGATGGGTATGAAACAGTTTCTCCTTAAGGCAAATTTATTTCAGATCTCAAAAAGCTTTCCTATCATCCACTGTAAATCCTTGGGACTTTTCCAGGTATTTTATACAGTGGCTGAGATTGCTGGAGGTGGTGGCACATGTAGTTGGACTCTTCCACCCTCATCTAGGGTGAGAATTTGGTCAATCCTCTGCAATGCCCATGTGGCAGCTCTATGGAGAAGGAACAGGAGACAGATACAGATTAAATAATCTACGTTTGGGCATCTGGCTGTAGGTTATAGAAGCATATCAGTTATCTGAACTTCTTCATCTGATGGACATCAACGGAGCCAGTTCAACTCACTCTGAAGTAGGTGCCTCATGCCAAGTCAGCTGAGATGTGTTGATCAGGTGCTCGATGCAGTCACCTACACATGGGGCTGAGAAATGCTGCCTGCCTGGCCACCTATCTTTACAAGGGTGCACATCTCTCCTACATCCCATGCCATGTCTGCTAGCCCTGTGTAACGCTTGCATTAAATAAACAGCCCTGGGTGGCATGAAGTGGAACTTTGACCTGAATCCATTGTCTCCCAAGTCAAGTAAAGAACAGGTTTCTTTCTCTGCTTGGTAGATGTGTCATTTATACAATGTGGAACAGTGTGGACAGCTGAGGAGAATTTGGTAGGCAGTGTCAAAAGAAGTATCAGAATGAGCATCCCAAAGAGCTGTTGAATATTGCCAGAGGAGGCATTGCTGATATTTTGAAGAGAACTTCATGACAAAATTGTTATTAAAGCTAGAATGTTTCTGAAAAAATACCCCACCAGATCTTTGATAGCTGAACACCTTCCAACAAATAACAACCCATGGGAAACTCTTGACCTAAACAGAACCCTAATGTCATTGCTCATCACCACGCCTGGAGCACAGTTCATTCTCAGAGCAGTGCTGAGAGCTCGGATTCCTTTCAGCTGCTCACCTGTTTTCACAGCACGTGAGGCTGATGAGCTGGTTTCACACTTACCCACCTGCCCGGAACCTCAGCTCCCTTTTTGGGGGACCTGCTGAGCCATGGCCCTTCCTCACTCATTTCTCTGCAGCTGGCCCAGAAGCTGGGAGGTCTGGGCCCTCCCACAGAGGTGTCCTCTGGGCAGGCAGCGCTTAACCTCTCCAAGGAAAGTACAGCCAGCAGAGGATGAATGAGGCGAGTCTGAAGGGGCTAAGGAAGGCTCCCTTTCAGAGATGCCGTTGAGCTGCTCACCTCTGTGGCTGGCACCTTTGCAAAGACCAGAATAGCTCATTTGAAGCCTCTCTCTGTTTTCCATCTCCACTTTAATACTTAAGATGGAGTTTTGCAGAGAAGTCTGTATTTCCAAAATCCCACTGTACTTATTATAATCCTTACAACTGTTGAATTGTTTTTCCTGGCTTAATTCCACTATAAAATCAACAAAACCACTTCTCCTGACATCACTTCTTACCCAGTCCTTTTTCTTTTTTTTTTTTTAAATGAGGGAGGAGGGAATGCAAACCCTTCACTTGGATTGATAGCATGTTCAAGATTTCCTCCATGGCGATGTCCAAATTTAGCTGTTGTGATTCTCTGTTAACTAAGGAGTGTTTTCTGCCTGGTTCCTCAAGTTTAGCATGATTCTTCATCCCGTGTTGAAATTACTCTGCTTTTGAGTTTCCTGAGTCCAAAATCACGTTGGTGCTGCAGGATACATCTTTTTTTCCCCCCTGGGATGACAAGCTTTGGATAAAAAATGTCTAGAAAGTTATCAGTCCAGATATACTGCTGTTATATATCCACCTACTCCAGTGTAAGTCCTTTTAGTGTTACCACTTTGCTACAGTTCCCTGATAACCATCAGGACAGCTCCATTTTCCTGGTATTCAGGGTTAAATAAATTCATCATCTTCTGCATCTATACCCCAGAAAACCTGGAGTTTCCATTTTCAGAAATACTTCTGAGAGGTGTCAGCTCAGAAAAGCTGCTTAATTTCTGATTATATTAACAGAGAAGGTTTCCAGAATTTCTTGTCTATTCTGAGGTCCTTCTTTCAGGTCCTTCTGTGATATTGGGGCTTGGAAGATTGCGTGTGTTCCAGGTCACCCTGTGCTCAGAGAAACTGACATCCTTTAGAAATTAGAAAGGTAGGAGTTGCTGGTGAGTGTCTCTAACAGAAGTATGTGCATCTTTTTGTGTACATACAGTGCTTGTTAAAATAACTCCAGGGAGGTATTATCTTTTGGGTTGTGGGTGGCTGACAGCAAGGTACTATGGTTTTGGCAACTGTTCTCTGCACACCATTTTTCCCCTCTTATTTAAGAGGTACGCTGTCTAAACATAGCCGAAGGGCACAGCCTGGGTACTCAAATGAGTTGAATTTTTTCCCACTGTTTTGTTCTTCCCTGACCCTGTTCCATGTATGCTTTGTCCTAAGGGCAATTACCATCTGGAATGTGCTCTGCTGTTGCAACCAGTCCATAAGGACAAGGACAAACCAGCACCTCTACAGATCCACTTGGGAAAGGGGGAGTCATATACTTGGGTCAGGCACAAATAGCTGGAAGCTGTTTTAGCAGCTGCAGCACCCAAGAGACAACTCTCATTGCAGAACAAATACTTCCTTCTACAGAGAGATGCCTTCTTGTTCTCCCCCCATCTTCCAGATCTCTTCCTTCCTGCTTCTCCTTTGTTTTCTCAAAGAACCTTAATGTGATTTTCAGGCCATCCTTCTCACTCACTTCTCTTTCTGGGGTGCTCCAGTGGAGCTTCACTTTCTCTTCCCTCTCTGTCTAGCTGGTGGCTGATCCCATATACAGTAAATATCTATTTGCAGGTAATACAGCTGGTTTAACTTCCTTCTGGACCTCTCTCTTCTGTTCAGTTCAGGCCTGTCTGGCAAACATGTCCCAGATAATTATCAGGTCCCAAAATGCCTAACACAGGTCCCAGCCAAGCCTTCTCTTGGCCTCCTTTGAGGGGGGAAGATTTTTGTTCTGGCCACCCTATGCTGCCAACGGTCAGGGCCCTAGAACTGGGGATATGCCTCAAGTCATGCCTCTCATCTTCAGACTCTTCCTCTGACTTCCATTAATATAGATATAGACATGTCAAGGACCATATGTGTCAAATATATTTATTTGCGTCTTAACTCTTCTCAGAGCTGGAGTTTCACTACCCGCTACTTACCCGGACCTGCTGCCCAGGCTCACACCAACCCCTACAGCATCCTTTCCCCTGGCTTCAAACTAGCTATACCCTAACAATGCTACTTGGAGGGTGACTTTTGCATTAGTCTTACCTCCTGGTATCCACTTTGGACCACAGAGGGCCAGTAGCATCCTTTTGTCTCAGCAAAGCCACCTGGTGCAAGTGGAAGGGCTCTCAGACCCTCCACGGCAAAGCTGAGAGAGGAGTCACAAACAGGTGCCAAATGCAACTGCCCTTTCTTCCTGAGGTCATCACATACAGCAAGGTACCTCACTGCTTTCTTACCACTTACTTATGAGAAATCTTGGTGCCAGTTTTGTGCAATGAACTGGCATGAAGGAGGCAGGTCTGGGAGATGCTCATTGCTCTTCAGGACTAGGGAGGCTGTGGGAGTCCAGGCAGAGGAGCAACAGGGGACTGACGCTGCTGCGAGTAACTGGACTGCCTTGTATGTCCTTGGGGGTCAGCTGAGGGAGGGTGGCTGCTCAAACAGCACTGGTTCCTAACAGATGTTGTGAGGGCAGGTTGAACACTTCTCATCGGGCAACCCAGCTGGCATGTCAGGTAGCATTGCCTGCCTCTTGGAAAGGTGAAAATTCAAATTCAGGCTCCTAAGCCAAGCAAAGTCACTAACGACTTCAGATCTGTAACAATTAAGGAAGCAATGACCTTTTTGTTCTGGCTTTGTGCATCACACAATGAGGTCTTGATCCATGACTACAAGTCCTAAGCAATAAAGGCATACAAATAATTAATAATAATAATGAGTTGGGTTCCACTGCGTGTCTTGCACTGCATAAAATCCCCTGTGAGCAGTTACTGCCTGTGAAAATATGTAATGTCTTGCTGCAATTTGAAACTGTAGTGCAAATGACAGTGTAATAAACCAAAGAACTTCATCAACTTCTAATTGAAATTAATGAGAACGGAACTGCTGCATTGTGCATAGAAGAACAGACTTCTTCCCCAACCTTAAAAGCATTTGGCTCCAGGGGTGGCCTGGCTCAGTTTGAACTGCCTTCTTTTCTACCTCAAACACTGTCTTTTATTGCAGAAAACTAGACTTATTTCAGACAGCCAGCAAACACCACATGGAGTAAAAAAGTTAGACTTTTCTCTTGATTCCTGCAGAAGTGTTTTCCTTATATACATTTCAGATCCATAAGAAACTATGGCCATCTGTATTTAGGGAGGCTAGGAGCTGAAAATACACTCCTTACCCAGAAGATCATTTTCTACAGCACTACTTCAGAAATTTGTGCATAGACGAAAATCTTAACAAATAATAATAATACAAAACCCCTCTGTTATTTCAAGGTCATTTTTTTATGCCTCTGCAGCAGAGGTAGGAAGGTTAGCAATGGCATCGGGCAAAAGCCCGGTGCAGCGAGGCATGCCGCTGTGTTTGTCAGAACGGCTGTGGAAGCCCTTTTCCCAGGCCTGGGCAGCAGATGTGAGTAACAGAGATGGTTGGTACTGGTCATTGCATTTTATTACCATGCCATAACACAGGCAAATATGATTCTCCATGCTAACATTTGGCACCAGTTTGATTTCATGGACCCCGAACGACTGCAGCAGGGAACACCTCAAGTCACTCAGCTCCAGGTAACTGAAATATTGCTTGCCTTCAAAGTTACACGCAATATTTAGTTCTCTAGTAGCTTCTTGCCATAAACCCTGCTAAAACAAGAGGGTTTAGTTGTGGGGTTTGGTTTGGTTTTGGGTTGTTTTTCTTCTTTCCTAGGTGCACAGCTTTGCAAAGCTTTAAGAAGCTTCAGCACGGGCATTTAGATCATTCCACATTATTATACTGCAGCTGTTTGCACTACATCTTGTGGGTCACTTGTGCAGAGAGGAGTTCTTATGATGTATTGTACTTGCCAACAGCAGGCACAAATCAGGAGAATTTTACCTGGAGGCATATAATTAAATTTCAACAAACAGGTTTACTGGAGAAAGTCATTCTTCCTACGAGATCACTAAAGCTGCCGTTGTCCATAAACTATTTAAAAGACCAGAATAAAGGGCTGTGTAAGGTGTGCAGCTGTCAGGGCTTAGTGCTCTTGTTTCCTTGTTCCTTTGTTTCTCATTCTCCAACTTTTCTCCAATTTATTTTTTCTCAGCGCCAGAACAATTTCTGCTCAGCGACACCTGCTTTTAGGGCTGTCAGAGAAACAGAGTATTTAAATACTAGCTCTGTCTAGTACCTACAGAGAGACCTAAGGGTCTCTATGTTTTTTGGATGGGTGCAACATAAGCGCCTGGTTTGCTCATGACAAAAGCAAAAGCTGCACGAGCCTCTAGGAAGCTGAGTTCAAGTGAGTGTCAGTCTGTACCTCAGGTACTGTTGTTTTATTTCTTTTCATAGCAGTTATGTACACTGCTTCTAAAAATAATTCTTTTTTTTGGTATACCATCAGCCTGCACCCTGGGTCTAACTCAAAGACTGCGAAGTCAATGGAGATTATTCTAAGCAAAGGTAAAAAAGATTCTCTGGAAGTGTTAGAGCTTGTGATATTTTGTTCTATTTTACTTTGTCCAAATACAAAGACCTAAGATCTCCAGTTTGTGCTTTCTGAAAATGTGGTTAGTCTCCATCTTCCAGAGAAGTAGAAAGCGGTGCCCAGAGTCTGCGTACCTTTCTCCAAAAATGTTTACCCTACTGGGACTAAAAACACATCATCAAAATCCCATCTTTCATAATGGGATTTACTACTTCTTGGTGGAGAAGGATGCTTTCATGCAGCAGTGTTATGCACTAACAAGGCATGAATCAATTTACATTTTAATCACAGGAGAGCCAGTGCCATCAGTTGGTGAGAGTGCATTTACTTTACCTGAACTCACAGTCGTTGGACTGATCCCAGCAGATTTGCCTTTCATGGCGACATTTGCTTTTACCATGACATCCCTCGAGTGCTCAGCCTCCATAAAAATAAATAAATCCTTTTGAAACTGTGCTAAATTCATTACCAACGAATCTTCTTTCACTATATGAAATTCTAAATAAAAATGACAGGTTTATTTTAAGCTTTTAACAGACTGTTGTAGTTAATCGTGTGTATCAGGCAAGAGGCTTGGTTGCTAAGAAAATCTTTGGCATGTTTCCATGGGATTTGTGTGTTATTGACAGAAAAAAGTACCAAATGATAGGAAGTGCATCTGTTAATTTGAATGGTGAAAAAGAAAAAAGGAATAGAACAATTTTCTCCCCAACTTTCGAGTTAATGCAAGCCTGGGTCAAAAATAACATACTTCCCATCAATTTACAGAGTAGATACTTGGCTTCAATGATCTGATTAAGATTTAAAAAAATAATTATAGCCCCATTTCTATGTGGATAGAACATGTGGGACTCTGGTTGTCAGTAGTTGCCCTTACACTGGTGCACAGAAGTTCCAAGGATGAACTCGAAGTTAAATAGATGTCCAATACATTAGTTACTTGCAGAAACAAGCAGTATGCTTGTTACTTCCAGGAGAAATCTCAGAGTTGTGTTTACATGTTACATTCTCCAGTGTGCAGCTGCCTGCCATGTGATGAGGCACAGCTTTCTCCATAGTTTTCCCAGCTGTCCCAGTTGCCAAGTTCCAAAAGAGGGGGAGAACAGATGGCCTGAGATGGGGAGATAAGACAGAGTGGGACCTTCTTTAAAAAAGCCCTGATATTACTTGCCTCAGGAACAGAGAGAGCAGCAGGCATCCAGGGCTTTAGCTGAATTAAATCTGCCTAGAGGTGAAGATGCCTAGTACTGGGTCACAGCCTGGCGCTGGAAATGCTGCTAGGGAAGGTCTGCCAGGTACAAGGTGGACGCAGCCAGTGGCAAAGACAGCCAGGATGCCAGCTCAGACCTAGAGCCCTGCACGGGCCAAGGCTGAAAGACTGGCTGGCTGTGAAGGCCACACTGAGGCAACTTGAGAACTTTTTTTTTGTGGTATTTAAACATAGACTGGAGTCACCTGGCAATCAAGAATCAAGCAATGGGATTAGATGCTATTGCATGTTCTCAGAAACAGTAATTTTAGTTGCTCTGTATTTAGCCCCTTGGCTATGCTCCATAATCAGTACATGACCCCATAACTTACAGATTTTGGGAAATAAATGAGTCCCACAGGTCTACAGGCCAAATAAAACAGTGGATGCATTGTGGGAGGATATATTATTTAGCAGGATAGCAGAGTTCAATAAAGTAGTGTCGTGGCCAAGGAGCCTATTCAGAGAATAAAGTTTCCAAAGAACATTGATCTACAGTGCAAGGCTCAGAAAATCCTGTGGAAAGCAAATCATTCTGTGAGATGATAATTTTATTTTGACTTCCTTAATTCATATTGGTTTTAGGTATCACTCTTTATGCCTGGACAAGGAAAATCAGCCCTAGGTCTATATATGGGACACGTATTGCTCAGTAATTGCTTCCCACAGTGTTTATTTTCCTGGGGAAAGAAACCTTGATTCTTGGTTCTTTCTCATTTCAATGATACTTTATTATTTCAGTTTAAACACAGGAGGATTTTATAGGCTGAGGAATGGGTTCCTGCCTCTGCTTACCATTGAGCTAATTAAGCAGAAAAACATTACTGGACAATGAGGGAATCCTATTGGAGGTACAAAAATTAAGACTCTAAAACTCTCTGTTATAATTTAGTAATTGCACTGGAGATAATTATTCATTTGCTGTGGGAAATAAGCAGTCAGGTTTGTTGTTGTTGTTTACTTTCTGCTTCTATTATTTTACTCACTCCTTGACTTTGGGCAAGTTCTCCTAACTTTTAGTCCCTCAGTCTCCCCTTTCTGCAGAACAACAAATCAAACTGCCTTTCTGGAATTCCAGGGGAACAGATGCAGTACGTTATAAATACATAACAAGCTCTATTTTTTGCTAGGAGGCAGAATGGACTTTATAGATATATGTGCATATATATATGTATATTTAAGGTTTGGCAGTGTTCTTGGTATTTTTTCAAGACATGGCAATAAGAGATAAACTTATGTCTACTATGACATACCTCCTTGAGTGTCAGAGGTTGTATCAAATATTTGATTGAAGGCTCTCTGTGAGTCTGCTTTTAAAGCAGCACTGTGGCAGGCACATTTGCTTAGCCTGTATATCCCTAGAAAGTAATCAGATACACATTTTTAAGACATTTTCATTTGCTTCATCTTCTTTTAGGAAGGACGGGCAGGGAGACGAGGAGGGGTGTCACCTTCTATGTCAATGACCACCTGGAGTGCGTGGAGCTCCACCTGGGGATGGGTGAGGAGCCAACCAAAAGTCTATGGATCAGGATTAAAGGGAGGGACAGGTGACACTATAGCGTGGGTCTGCTACAGGCCACCTGTCCAGAAAGACCACATGGATGAGGTCCTCTATAGACAGACAGGGGTAGCCTCATGTTCACAAGCCCTGGTCCTCATGGGAGACTTCAACCACCCTGATGTCTGTTGTAGGAACAACACAGCAGGGCATAAGTAATCCAGGAGGTTCCTGGAAGGTATGGATAATAACTTCCTTCTCCAAGGAATGAAGGAGCCAATGAGGAGAGGTGCCATGCTAGACCTTGTTCTTAGTGAAAAGGAGTGACTGGGGGTGAATGGGAAAGCCAAGAGCAGTCTTGGCTGCAATGAGCATGAAAACAGTGGAGTTCAAGATCCTCAGGGCAGCGAGGAGGGTGCACAAGAAGCTATCTACTCTGGACTTGTGGAGAGCAGGCTTCGGCCTCTTCAGGGATCTGCTTGGTAGAGTACTGTGGGGCAAAGTCCTGGAGGGAAAAGGAGCCCAAGAAAGTTGCTTAGTATTCAAGGATCACATCATCCAGGCTCAGGAGTGATGAGTCCCAAAAAAGCCTGGAGGCCTGATGGGTGAACAACGAGCTCTTGGACAAATGCAAAAAAGAAGGCTACAGAAGGTGGAAGCAAGGACAGAAGCCTGGGAGGAATACAGAGAAGTTGTGTGAGTATCCAGGGATCAGGTAGAGAAGTTGTGTGAATATCCAGGGATCAGGTTAGGAAAGTTAAATTCCTGCTAGAATTAAATCTGGTCAGGGGCAACAAGAAAAGATTCTATAGGTATGTCAGTGATAAAAGGAAGAGGAGGGAAAATGTGGGCCCTCTCTGGAATGATACAGGAGACCTGGTTACCAGGGATGTGGAGAGGGATGAGGTACTCAATGACTTTTTTGACTCAGTCCTCCCTGGCAAGTGATCTAGCCACACCACCCAACTTGCAGAATGCTAAGGCAGGGACTGGGAGAATGAAGAACTGCCCACTGTAGGAGAAGATCAGGTTCGAGGCCATCTAAAGAACCCGCAGGGGCACAAGTCCATTGGACCTGGTGAGATGTATCCACGGGTCCTGAGCGAGCTGTTTGAGCAAGTCCAGAGGAGGGCCACAAAGATGATCAGAGGGCTGAAGCACCTCTCCTATGAAGACAGTTTGAGAGAGCTGGGCTTGTTCAGCCTGGAGAAGAGAAGGCTCCAGGGAGAGACATTATAGCAGCCTTCCAGTACCTGAAGATACCTAAAGGAAATCTGGAGAGAGACAGGTTAGAAGAGCATGGAGTGATAGGATAAGGGTTAATGGGTTTAAACTAAAAGAGTGTAGATTTAGATTGGATATTAGGAAGAAACTCTTCCCTGTGAGGGTGGTGAGGCCCTGGCACAGGCTGCCCAGAGAAGCTGTGGCTGCCCTCTCCCTGGCAGTGTTCAAGGCCAGGTTGGATGGGGCTTTGGGCAACCTGGTCTAGTGGAGGGTGTCCCTGCCCATGGCAGGGGAGTTGGAACAGGATGATATTTAAGGTCCCTTCTATCCAAAACCATTCTGTGATTCTATACTTATGAGCAGAATATCTATTTCAGATAGATATATTTTATACTTCATGTATAAAATGTTTTGTGCCTGCACAACATCTGCACAGAGCATATGTTTTAATTTTAGTTCAACACTATATTTCAATTTTAAACAAATTAGCCTGAGGCATAAAGTACCATCAACCCCTTTTTTTTTCCTGTTTTTTAATGCATTCCAGATTGCAGTGAAGCCTTACTAATGCAAAGGGTAATCATATACTTGAGCATATTTTATTTACTCCTCATTAAGGACAGAATATACCTTTTTTATTCAGAATTTCATATAGTGAAAGAAAATTAATTGGTAATGATCTTATCTTGTTGTTTCTTCACAGATTTTTGTAATGATTGTTTTAATGGCTTTTTTATTAGAAGGTGGCATTCAAGCTTCATTATTCGGGGGTATTCTCCTTAAATTTGTCCATTACCCTACTCTGTAAACAAGGAACATGGACATCATGGTCCCTGAACCACTTCTAAGATAGTTGCTAAAGATAACCAGAAAAAGCAAGTCAGAAGGCTTAAATTTACTGCTCAGGAGCCCAAATTTTCAGTCCTGTGAAACACTTATCTATGAGGTATATTGAACACATAGTCCAGTAAACTCTTTCTCCCAGGTAAGGCTTGGCATATCATAGGATGCCATTTCTCCATTTATAAATATTCTATGGCAAAGCAACCACCAAAGGTGATTGCATCATTAGTTATATAAAATTTTATGATGAAGCCCCTTTAACTTAATTCAGAAGTCAGGCATCTCCTCCTGAAAACCCTCTCAGTGAAGGGAGATTCAAAGACGGATGCTGCTGCACATTATTGAACATTCAGCTATCACAAACAATCAAACAATTGTGTAAGACAGACACCTCTGGTGCAAAGAGATAGGGAGAAGGAGAGGGAGGGAGGTGTGCCTGTACTGAGGAGACATGCAAAGGGGCATGAGGGTGGGAGAAGCTAGCTGGGGAATGAAACCTCTCTGGTTGGCTCAGCTGGAGCTGGAGGCTGGTGTGCCCATGGTGAGGTAGTTCAGAAATGGATCTAAAGGATGAGTTTGGTGCAACTTGTGTTTAGGCACTTACCTAAAGTCGTCACATTCAGTGTGGCACCAGGTAGCACTAACATACAGGAGATGATGAGTTGAGCATATGTGGCTCTAATCCTTCCTTTCCTCTGGTCCCCATGCCTCACGCAGAGACTCAGGCACCCACAGCTCACCCTCTGCAGCAGACTCCTGCAACCCCTTCACTCAAAGAACACTTTCCCCTCTCCCTGTTTCTCACACAAAGAGGAGAAAGTCATGGGACTCACCTTTTACAATCATCTAACAGCCAGAAACCTAAGCCAAGCACTGATTCCAGACCTCTTTCCAGGTTGAGAGACTTTAAACTACAATCACTCCTCTCTGGACCTTACAGTCCTGTAAGGATAAAGAAATATTTGAACCTGATGTACCATTTCATGGAAAGCTTCCATTTCTTTCTCTATATGGCACCTGAGTACCACCCTGTGGGGTTTACATTTCAGTCGTGAGCACAGAGGGGTTCTGCAGGGCATCCAGTCTGGTCAGCATGCCTTCAGTATGTGCTGGAAATGCCTGCCAGACAGGAGTGAGTCTCAGGCATATAAAGCATCACAGGATTAGAAGCATACCCAGGATTAAACAGAACAGATTCAGATCCTAAATTCTGTATGAATCTTGTTTTAATTTCCTCTCTTCTTTTTTTTTTCTTTTTGAGATCTAGTCCTAAAAATCTTTCCTGGCATCGTGTAAAGATCCTGTGATAGAGTGAAGAAGTCAAATTCTGTGTTCAACTCTCAGACTACTTGACAATCTAAATTGTGTTTTGGAACAACTGCAAGTCCTCATTTTTTGTTTTTTTATTGAGAGATGCCTCAGTGCAGCAAAATAAAACTTTTCATATGGGCTCCCACAGACCTATTCTTGATTTATGGCATTATACCAGAAGCTGAGTCAAGCTAATATTGTTCATCAGATACCAAGGGAACAAATTGTTAAGTGCTCTGTTGCAGTGCTTTTCTATTTTGAATTTTATGTGAAAATCAAGAGAGTCTACTTCCACTTACTCTAGTGCAGATGAGGAGACAGTCTACTGCAGTTATGGTAGATGGAAAGCAGCCTGTGCTTTAACCAGTCATTTCTTAACACAGTAGTCACTTCCTCATTTCTCTTTGCTTCTTGGTTATAATTAATCTTCAAAAGAAGAACAGTTTAAACTTTAAAAGAACTATAAAACCTATAAAATAGAAAAAGAAGTATCCAAAACCGGGCGCTTGACAGTCACATTTATTACTGCTCACTGACTGAACTAGACACCGCACTGGATACAGAAGGACAATTGGCATCAAACAGGCACTCTATATAAAGTGCAACAATACATGCTAGAGAGGAAAGGCATTTGGGGGGCATTTGATTAATGAACTTTTAATTGGACTTTCCTGCCTCATTGGTTTTATTCTCTCAATTTAGCTCAAGCTGCTCAAATACATAAATAGTCAAAGCACCTACTACAATTAACAAAATACACTGTTTGCAAATTACCAAATTTGTCAGATTGTGTATAAACAAATAGTATATTATGCAAATGTTGTTGAACTCCTATAGAAATATCATACAATCATAGAACATTCTGAGCTGGAAGGGACCCATAAGGATCATTGAGTCCAACTCCTGGCTCCACACACCGCCAGCCAAGTCAGAGCATGTCACTGAGTGCGTTGTCCAGATGCTCCTTGAACTCAGTCAAGCTCAGTGCTGTGACCCCTTCCCTGGGGAGCCTGTTCCAGTGCCCAACCACCCTCTCAGTAAAGAACCTCTTCCCAACATCCAACCTAAATCTCCCCTGTCTCAGTGTCATACTGTTCCCTCAGGTTCTATCACTGGTCATAAAAGAGAGGAGATGAGCACCTGCCCCTTCACCTCCCCTCTTCAGGAAGCCATAGACCGTGATGACGTCTCCCTTCAGCCTCCTTTTCTCCAGGCTGAAGGGACCAAGGGACTTCAGCCTCTCCTCATAAGATTTCCCCCCAGACCCTTCACCATCCTCATTGCCCTATAAACAGGCAAAAAACCCTCCAATATTCACCATAAAAAGGCAAAAACCCAACAGCCTTCTCTTTGAAAGCAGTTTGGGACACTTGATCTTTGTGGCATGTTTTCAATTGCAGTCTTTACTTCTGTTTCATTAAAAATTTGCAGGGTGCTCTGCCAATGCCCTTCAAGCTGATATTTCAGTATACGAAGTTATGTCCCCCATGTAATGGTCTCTGGTCTTATAAAGAACGTGTGAGACCATATTTGTTTCACAGACCATATTTGTTTCACAAAATTCAAGCTACAAAACTGAGAAGCAAACACATATTGAATGAAGACTGCCTACAGCAAAGAAACCCAACAGAAAACATTCACTTCGTTTACTATTTATATCTTTGAACAGATTCTAGGGCTTTTTAAGAATCCCATTGTTTGCAATTCAAAGAGAATATGTAAAGTGCACAATTGTTAATAAAACAGATTAAACAATTAACAACTGTGAAACCCATATAGGTAATTTGGATTTGATTCTGACATTCTTAGCAAATTTGCATGAAATGTGGGCAATAAAGCACATGGACAGAAATTCCACAGTCAGGGTATAAGTTGAGTGAACAATTTGTTGCTTATTTGGAAGAAAAAGAACAGACAGAGAAATGTGCATTGTCCATGTTTGTTTGAGTGATCATGTAGTTGCACAGGGTTTAAAAATCAGTTAGTCTCATACTGTTGAGTTTTCTATGGCTGGGTTCTGGTGGAGAAGGGGGGTCTACAGGGGTGGCTTCTGCAAGAAGCAGCTAGAAGCTCTCTGCAGGCCCCAGAGAGCAAACAGCAGCTGGCTTAAGGCCTGAATCATTGCTGTCCAAGGCCAAGCCCATCAGTGATGGTCACAGCGCCTCTGGGAATCACACTTAGGAGAAAAAAACCCCACAAGCAGCTGATTTTTGCCACTGGAGAAGGGAGTGAGAAGATGTAAGAAACTCTGCAGACACCAAGGACAGTGAGGAAGGGCGTGAGGGATGGTTGAGGTGCTTCAGCCACCAGAGAGAAAGATTCCCCTGCAGCCCATGGAGAAGACCATGGTGAAGCGGGTGTCCCCCTGCAGCCTGTGGATGATGATGGGGAGCAGAGATCCCATTTACAGCCCATGAAGGACTCCATGCAAGAGTGGAGACACCTGAAGGATGCTGGGACCCCATGGGAAGCCCACATTGGAGCAAACTCCTGGCAGCAAAACCTGCAACCTGTGTAGAGAGAGACCCATGCTGGAGCAGGTTCGCTGGGGGGATTTGTGACTCCGTGGGGGACCAGGTCAGCACCCCATGGAAGGGATCCACGCTGAGGCAGTAGGTGAAGAGCTCAAGCCCTGTGGGAAAGGACTCACATTGGAGAAGTTCATGGAGGACTGTCTCTCACGGGCGGGACCCCATGGTACAGCAGGGGAAGGATGTGAGGAATGCCCCCCCTCCTGCAGCTAAGAAAGAAAACAACTTGTGAGGAACTGACCAAAACCCCCATTCCCCATTCCCTGCCCCTTTCTGTGCCACAATGGGGGGGAAGAAGGGAGGGAAATCATGACTAAAGTGAAATCTGCTAAGAAGGGAGGGGTGAGGAAGGTGCTTTAAGATCTGGTCACACTTCTCATTGTCCAACTCTGGTGTCACTGTGTGTGCAGTGCAGTGTAATATTCCTTTATTCTGTGTCAAGTCTGTTTTGCCCATGACGGTGACTGTGGAATGATCTCAACTCCTAAGCCTCTCAATATGTATTTTCTCCCCTGTCCAGCTGAAAAGGGGAGTGACGGAGTGACTCCAGCCAGGACCAAACCACCACACATACTTAATATACTTTTAGCAATTTTGTGCTTTAACTACTATTCAGTTACCATTTTAAAACCCCCAAAAGTTCTCCTTGCTCAGTAAACCCTCTTTAATTTGCATTTTAGACTATGTACATTTCTACCCTGGGAGCACCACCTACTGTTGAATGTCTACAGTGTGTGGGGAGAACTCCTACCAAGTTGATGGTTCTTCCCAAATTTAGATTAGAAAAATACACAGCTTTTCATTTAAAACCAACATGGAAAATTTGAGGCACATTCCAAAGTCACCAGTATATTTTGTGAGCCAAAAAGGAAAGATGGGATTCTTTTCAAGCAACAAAGAAGGGAAATGCTATTCAGGAAGAATCAAATACTGGATTAATTACACATTTACTACTCTCCACCCCCCACCCTCCCCACTACATTTTGTGGGAGAAAAGTGTCAAATGATTATTTGCTTTTTCTTCATAGTGCTTTTCCATTTCACCTCACAAATTCACTTGCATAGGCTCCAATGCTTGAATAACCCTTTAAATGAATGCAGTTTCCCCTCATTAAGCATTCACAAATCATTTTACAAACATTATTTGGGTCCTTGTGTCTTCCTTGCTTCACAGTTGAACAAAGCTAATGGCATTTAAGACACCACCATTGTCTCATTGGGAAGGAGGATTTTTGAACTGGTACTCAGTCTGTGATGCTGATATTTCTGGGGAATACCTAGGTGACTTGCAGATTCACTGGGTGCTCATTATTGCCCCAAAACAAAGGTTTTGGTAACATATATGCTTAGCTAAAGAATTAATTATATAGGGGAAGGAATTTAAATGTAATCTGCCTAGCTATCTTGCTGAGGAAAACAGTACTAAAGCAAAATAAATGTCCATTAGGAGGTAATAGCTGGAGTATGCTCCAATACCACTGTTTCTGTGCTGATTATGTAAAACAGCTGTCAATCAGGAAATTCCTTTGGGAAAACTGCTCTTCCTTCTTTCCAAATTAATTACATTAAATGTGGTGAATTACATTAAGGAGCAGGATCATGGAGGAATGGTTGTGGGAAGTTTACTTCTGCGCTATCAAGAAGTTTCGATCAGCTGTTTTCATGGAGTGTAACTGAATATCCCATACTAATTTATTCTCCAGCTGGGATGAATGTGAAAAAGACCTGGACCCTTTATGTCCAATGCATGCGACGTTGCTTTATTTTGAAAAAAGAAAACAAAACCTCTTCCCTGGTTCCTTCTCATGAGATATGAAATGATACATACCTCTGAACAGTCGCCTGTAATCTGCTGTCAGTACATGTATCAGAATGGACAGTCCTGATATTTACATTTATACCCTCTTCAGACTCACAATTATTCAATAGCATTGCCTCCATACATTTAAGACACACATCCCTTGATGGTCCAGCATGCCTTTAAGCTGAGAACAGGACAACAAACTGAAAAAAACCCTTGTCTTTCTTCTTCTCGTCCTTATTTTCCTGTCTCCTTTTGTCCTGGGTTGGGTGTCCAAGGAAGATAGTATAGGTTCTTTCTACTCGTGTCTACAACATCTTATGTTTACTTTTCTCACTAAACCCTCCCATTAATTTACTTGCTGCTTCACTTTGCAGTACAAGTAGTTCAGTATGCTGAATAACTCCAATTGTAGATATTTTTTGAAGTTGGCCATTACCTTTCTGATCCCTGAATGGCAGGAGGCTGCCATTCAGACAGTGTTGAAACGTGTGTCACTGTAATTACTTAATATTTATCAACATCTTTGTACCATAGTCCTACATGGAGACTGAATTAACTCAGGCAAGTTTGAGGCCAACCTGACTAGAATTTCATGTTTATCAATATGTGTATCCCAGAATCACAGAACCACAAGGTTGGCAAAGACCTTTGAGATCATCAAGTGCAACCGTACCTGTCCTCTACTAAACCATATCCCTGAGCACCTCATCTACCCATCTTTTAAACACATTCAGGGTCAGTAACTCAACCACCTCCCTGGGCAGCCTGTTCTAATGCCCGACAACCCTTTTGGTGGAGAATTCTTTCCAAATGTCTAATCTGAACCTGCTCTGCTGCAACTTGAGTCCATTCCCCCTCATCCTATCACCAGTCATTCCAAGCTATGGAAGTCCTAATTTTATGGCATTAACCTTACATTATGAAATTTTATTCTGAAGTTAATGAATATTTAGGAGAAAGGAATGGAATTAAATATTTCAAATATCCTCTCAGCACATTTTCATATGAATAATGTTCATATGAAATCAGACTATTCCTGCTAAAAGACTTTTAAGTGTTGTAACATAGCAGTTTTCCTGACAACCCTGAGCAAGCTCTATAAATATTCCCTTGTGAGGCATCCCCAGTTTCTCTAAACATAGGTTCCACCCTGCAGGTGAGCTCAAGTATTATGGCTGGATTCAACGTAATTAATCAGTGTTCCTAAAATACAGAAATACTTGAGAGTGGATGAAAACCACCCTCCGTTGAGGATAGTGTATTGACCTCCATGAGACAGGACTTCACTCAGAGTGAAGGACTCAAAGCTGCTTTTTTACATATGATCTAGGCATCTGCAACATACCTGAGGAAAAGCAATACTCTTAACATGCAGCTAATTTATGTCATCAGAAATAGTTAAAGAAAATTGCTGTTTTGGTTAGTGAATTGTAATAACTATACCCAGCTGTTAAAATTGCTTACGATGCACCAAAACCAAACTCACGAAGCATCTGTGATGAAAAAGCAATCATTTCCTGGTATTTAACTGAGATGTAGCCAATTAGAACAATAAACAGGATCACAGAGCTTTTTGGATTGCATCAACAATTCATCTTTTACGATACATAGCTTTGATTATAACCAACATTTGTTCCACTGAATTCTGTCTAAACATTCCCTCTGCTTCTCAGTTCAAAACTGCTTTAATGCAATTCTAAAAATGTTCTGATTTACCTGTTCCTGCTGCTGAACTCACTTGAGCCCTTGAAAAGTGTTTGCAGTGCATCAGCTTCTGTAGCACATTACCTTTGCCCTCCGTGTCACATGTTGTGTTCTAGTGGTACGAAGTGTATTAATTTCAATATTGCACATTCTTCTGGTCTGAAGGGTCATAGCTCCAGGGAACACAGACAACCACTTCAAACCATTTTAACAAGCATTGTCATTTTATCTTGACTAGAAAGAAAGCTTAATCAGTTTCAGTGCCGGAGAGTCTGATCACTCTGCAAAAGGATGTATGGTCTCTACATATGTCTAAAATTCCTGTTAACAGGCAGGACTCATTTTATTCAATTTTAGCTCTCTAAAAGGAAAGGGTTTAGTCTAGGCCGTTTCTAGGTTTCACCTTCTCTCAGTGAAGAGAGACAGGCTCCTCTAGAATGTGCTTCATCCTGTCTGTCCTGTGCTGTGTTCCTCTGGAACGAGTCCGACACTAAGGCTGCTAAAGGTAGAAGAAATGTACCCCACAGAGAGTGAGGACGCAAAAACAACTCATAGAAAAACTATTCCTACAGAAGCAAAATCATGAAATGAAGGCAGAGAGATGAAGCAGTGCAACATCACTACTTGAGCTTTCTCATCTTGCACCACGTGTTACAACTGGCCACGGTCAGATTTCACAGTCATGCCTTTGCAACCCCGATCCACTACCTTTTTCTGCAGCCACAGCCCAACAGGGTAGCTCTCCCCATTCTCAACCAGTGCCTGCATGTTTTGTCCCACAGAGGTACCGTTTCCCCCAGACTGTGCTGTGGTGGAGTCACCAACCCTGGGGGTGTTCAAGGAAAGACTGGATGTTGTATTGAGGGATATGGTTTAGTGGGAGCTAGTAGTAATAGGTGAATGGTTGGACTGGATGATCTTCTAGGTCTTTTCCAACCTTGATAATTCTGTGATTCTGTGATTCTGTGAAACACACTTCAAGAGCAATCCACGCTGCTGTCTGCTTTAGTGTTCTTGTTACTTATTGCTTTCACACCTTGTGTGGTCTTCAGACACCTTTAACGTCAGAATATTGTACCAAGTCCAGGTGTCCCAGCTGAACCCTGTGGCACCCATAAGAAACACCAGGTGGCATTCCAAATTTACAACTGTGTTTGGACACTGTCAGTTAAGCAGTTTCTCCTTCTTTTATTACATATCATGTAGACTTTAGATCCATATGATTTCTCAAAGTGTTGTGGCATACCAGGTCATGCAGTTTTTATTTATCCTATCACCATTATAGGTCAAACATGACATTTCGTTTTATTTTCTTTTTTTTTTTTTTCTGTAAATCACCATAGTAGGATTCAATCTATTTTCAGTAAACCCCTGTTAGCTGGTATTAATTATATTCCCCTCTTTTAATTCTTGATGAATCAAGTCCTGTATCATTCATTCTATTAATTTGCCAAAGGATTGATATCAGGCTGTCAGAACTATAATTAGCTGGGTCGTCCTGTTTGGCTTGTGTGTAAAAACCGGTCACACTCTTCTAAAGTTGTTATAACTAGATTATGCTCATTCTCTTCAATTAAAAAAATTCATTAGCTATGTGGTTACTGGCTGTAAATCAGAATTGTTTCAAAGCAATTTTACAAAGAGGAGCTGGGTAGTATTAAAGTATCACATTAACTCACAGTTTTCCTGCGGCCAAGGGAAGCATTCAGGAAGGATGTTCTCCATGCTTAGACTGACAAGGACCTGGCTGTAGCTTCCCTTCACAGATTTTGATAACATAATCCTTTGTGGCTCTGCATGTGGCTGTTAAGGCAACCTCATCAAGCACAGAGATTCGTCTCCTCAGTCTAATGAGAGTAGGGCCAATCCCCACAGGCACATTTCCAAGCTACAATCCAGCTGCTGCCACAGCTGTGCTTGGCTGCTGAGCAGAAATCAGAAGTTATCTCAGACTCCTGGTCTTGAACAAACAATGCTTTCAATACAGCATGAGATGTATTCTGAAAATTGCTGCCAATTTTGCATCTCATACCAGTACTTAGCAAGCTTGGGACATGACTTTTGCGTTCCTCCATTGCTACTGTCCTTCTAGACATGAACACAAGAAATGGATCACATCAGTGGTCCATTCAGCCCTGTACTCTTGATGAGCAGTAGGACAGGCCGTTTAGAGAGTGCAGAGGAGCCTTGCTGCTTTCTGAGCTCAGTCCCTCACATGCCACTGTAAGCTGCACTCTCTGTACTACTGGGTTCATCTTTGATCATTTTCTTTAGTATCTGGATGTTAATCTGTTGGACGTGAATTTGTCCAGCCCCTTTTGAAGCTGCTGATATCATCTGCCTCCACTGTCCTCTGTGGCAACAAATGACAGAGGTTCACCATCCACTGTGTAAAGATGTACTTTTGTATATATGCTTTAAAATGCTCTATTATGTGTTTCAGTGAATTTCCCCCGTTCCAGTATTCAGTGAAAAGCAGTTCAGTTTACCTACCACCTTGTAGTAGGTTGACCCTGGCTGGAGGCGGCCAGGTGCCCCCCAAAGTCACTCTATCACTCCCCACACTCAGCTGGACAGGGGAGAGAAAATACAGGGAGAGATCTCTCACCAATTACCATTGCAGGCAAAACAAACTCTACTTGGGGAAAATTAATATAATTTAATTTAATACCAATGAAATCAGAGTAGGATAATGGAAAATTTTGATCCTGTCATCCCCTGCTTTGTCCCAATTCCCACTACAGGGTGGCCACCCTTTCCTCTCATTCCAAGTGTGATGGAAACAGACAGTTCTGAAGCTACTGGAGAGGAGTGGGAGACAGGTTGATAAAGAGATTTGACTTTACCTATGGTTTTGGGACAGCCCTGCTGTTGACAAGGCTCTTTGCATGTACCTCAAGCTCTGTACCTAAGCTTCGCAAGCAGCTATCTCCACAGGACTGCTATTCCTACAGGGTTTGTGACAAGGCAGTTCATTAAGCCCATAATGTTGACATAGGTATGAGTGAGAGGCTCAGTGCCTCTATGTTTCTCCATATCCACACCATCACTGCCAGGGCTGTAACCTACTCGTGATGGTGTCGGTGTAATGCAGCTTCTTCGAGGGTGACATTGAGTGCTAGTAAGACTCCTCAGCAATAGATCATCTTTGAAAGTCCATGGGTTGAAGATGGATGTGCCTCTTTGTCTTTACAATTTTTTAAACTGCTAGTGCTTAAGACTGTCTAATATGTGCTTAGTAATATATATTTGGCCAATTTTCTGCTTGTCAGTTTGGAAAATCAGCACAGAGTCATCTTTCAGTTTTGAGCTTTGTACACAGCTAATGTTCTAGGAAAACACAGGGATTGTTAACAAAGACAAAGAGCATGAGCTGACATTATTTCCTTCAAGCTTCATTCAGCAGGAATGCCCTGTCAAGTGGAGCACATTATTCCTGGAAGCATTTTGAAAATGTGTGGGTGAACGTCCTCCATCATTCTGTGATACCTGTTAAACATCAGCAGTGCTGCTGGGAGGGATGTACAACACCAAGGGTCTGGCTGAGGGACTGGCACTCCTGAAAAGAGAGCAATAGAGCTGTTCCTTGTAAAATAAATAAAGAATGGCGTAAATGGGTGAAAAGCTGGATGGAGCCTGGCCCGAGTTTACAGGTGAAATTTATGCCCACGGAAAATAAAGGAGAGAGTCCCCTCCAAGCTAAATAATCTGTCTGTATTTGTCACTGAATCTGTAGTACACCATTTGCAAAGGCAAAGGTCTTACAAATGTTTCCTTAATTATTATAATTAATAAGTGTCTAGTAGGTTGCTTCAATCATTGGTGAATTCAATTGCTGTGCTTCTATTCCTGCCTTGTCTTCAGGAATCCTGTAAGACAAGAAGTCAAGAACACAAGAGAGTGATGAGGAAGGGGCCAGTGACTGGTACTTGAATAGCAATAATGAATAGAAGAATTATCATGATTTGAAATGTCGGCACACTGCTGGAGAAAGGCACTGCTCCCAAGAACAGAAAGAAGATGTCTTACTGTCTTACTGCCTGGCATGATTCCTGCCTTTTTTAGCTGGTTCTAGTGATGAGAGAGCGTACACTTGATAGAGCTTCTTCGTTCAGCATATATTAAGCTGCAACCTCACATTTTGAAAACAGTGGAGAATAATGCATTACTAGGCAGTCTAATATCAAATGATGAGCAAACAATTCAGGAATACATTAAAGTCCCACTGAACCCAAATTGCTGCTTAAGCTGAACAAGCTATGAAATATAATTATGTTTCAGTTCATCTTGTCTTTCTCAATAACTCTAAATATTTATTTCACAAATCTGTTCACAGGTTGTTGGTGTTTGTTTGGGGTTTTTTTTAAATTTTCCTAAATAAATTAATGCAATATAACATGAGAGTACACACAGTATAACAGTGCTGTAACACCAGAGATGTGAATTCATGGTTCTTTTGTTAATGCGGCTCTAGAAAGAATACTCTAGTATGTTATAGACAACCAGGGCATCGTTGCTTTGCAATGAAATCCTGTTGTCTGAATCAGTTAGATGACTCCGAATTTGCAGCTAATTGCAAATTAATACAAAAGTGGAAGATAATAGTGGAAGAAGTAGCTCATTAAAGGGAGAAGTTTGGGTCACAGGTTTTCAAAGATCAGGGCTCTATGTGTAATTAATCTTTCTCTTCCCAATATAAAGGAGGTATATGCTGGAAAAAATACTATCATCCCTTTTTTCTTTAGGAAGATAAGTATTCACTGTAGGAGTCAAAAGAAGCAGGAAAGTCATTAGGAGATGCTAACAAGGTGGTTCAATGGGCTTTATTCAGAACATGCCAGCAGAATTCTTTTTGCTGGAAACGAGAAACACTTTTTTCCTACTGACATTGTGAATCTCTAAAAATCACAGACCCTAACTGTACTATCTGTTCCATATCAACAGAGTGTTATATGCATGAAAAATGCTTCTGAAATCCATTACACCTATCACCTTAGAGAACCTGCCCACCAAGGTTCATTTCTAGTTGATCAGCTTAGGCGTAGAAGAGAGACATGATTATATCCTCAGTCAGCCCAAGAGCATTAGCAGCACTGTTGCTGTTTGTTCAAAAAGAAATTATTTGTAAACAAAAGTAGAGTCTCTGTGATCTGATCACCAACATCAAGAGAACACGGTAAGCATAGCTGTAATTTTAGAGCAGGCAATAGCACTCTACAGCTATTCACTCACAAGCTGAATTATTTTTCCTTTTAATGTCAAACCGAATGTGCTGCTAGACAGTGTTCAACACAGTAACACAGAGAGCTGCATTAACCCTTTCCCTAGCAAAGCCTGAGCTTCCCAAGAAGGGAGGGTAGCAAAAGCCAAGAGCTAGAAATCCATCGCAGTGGACTCTCTGTCTGTATCTCCCCACTTCAGTGAAAGCTTTTGAATTTTAATCTCTTGATCTCCACTTCACATAGTTTTTTCTGAGTATAGAATTAATATCAGAAATGTATCTTTTTTTTCTTTATAGTCTAATAATGAGCTGCACATGGCTCATTCTGAACCTCAGAGATGGGGGTCTTAGAGAGCCATGTCAGTTCCTTTCATAATTATCCATGAGAATACAAAGTGATCCTAGGATTGAGCAGAATAAACCACTTAATTTCTGCAATGAGACAGGAGGAAACACTTTTCTCCTCAGGTTTATGTATGCAGTGTTGCCAAAGCTGTAGACTTTCTGTGAGGCATCACCTTCTCAAACTGAACTGAGATGTGGCAGTTGTGATTTTTTTCTTTTCTTGTAATGTACATTTCTTATAGTCATTTGTGTAGAGGTCTTGAAAGCAAGACATTCATGCATCCAGAAGGTTTAGAATCCATTAATAATTTTTTTTTTTTCAAATTGATCTCTGAATTCCACAAGTGGGGTGATGCTACATGTGTTTGGTTAGAATCAATTGCAGCTAAAATATATTATTTTAAATAACGATTTCACGAATCTTCCCTAAATCTTCAGACTTCTGTCCACAGCAGTGAGGTCACTACAGGAAGGAACTGGTTTTAAGATAGTCTTGAAAAAAATTGCCCTAGCCCAAAATGCTAAAACAGGTTTTACAAAAATCAAACCAGAGGAGAGAAAGGGGCATCCTATATCTTCAATCCAACATGGAGAACACGATGTGTGAGGACAGGCTGGGATATGTGGGTTTGTCAAGACAGAAAAGAAGGCTTAGTGGACGAAAAAAAGATGAGAGGCAACAGGCACAAACTGCTGCAAGGAAATTCTGATGGATGAAACAAGAAAAGTTCACAGCAGAATGGCCAAGCACTGGACCAAGTTGCCTAAAGTGTCTGTAGAATCTCAGGCCCTGGAGACACTCTAAATTCAACTGGACAAAGACCTAAGCAAAGTAAGCTAACTTTGAATTTTGGTCTGGCTCTGAGAAAAAGGTTGAACTGGATGAGCTCCAGACATCCCTTTCAACTTTAATTATCCTACAGTTCTGTTTGTCTCAATTCTCATTTTGCTAAGCTACCCAAGCTAAAACTTTTTGTCTCCTCTCATTAAAAAGGAGAAATTCAAACTCATTTCATCCAAAGTGGTAAATCATCATCTTTTTTAGTGTCAGTCAAGAATCTATAATGAATGCCATGTACTAAACTGATGCCAATTTCTGTAATAAGCACAAACTCCTATTTACAGGTTGATATAAAATAGCAGCTCAGTAGACAGAGATACTTCATACCCAAATGTACACACAGAGCCAAGACAGAGGAAGATGTTTTACTCCACACGAAGTCAAGGTCAGCCAAGTACAAAGACACCTGCTCTGGCAGTGTGACATTTCCATCCCTAAAAAAAGTGAGTCTGTTCTTAAAGCAACAGGAGGAAAATTATCTCTTGGCTAACTAAGTGTGAGGAAGTTTTGGGGGAGGGTAGTTCCCCAGAAACCTCTAAAGAAACAGTGTTGGCAGCAGAGGTTAGGATGCTACACCAGGAGGTGGTTTCCACTGTGGAACAGGAGAGAAAGGCAAACAAGGAGATAGAATCAGTGAAGAGATGGGTATATCTATGCAGGTAAGGATGAGAGATCTGGGATGAATGCTTGGCCCTGAGGCCAAATGGCATGGTCTAGCTGAGGGTCCCACTGCTTAGGGCTAGTCCTCTTTAGAGAAATCAACCATGTCCACGCTACGGAGTACTTAGCACTGAGTGTCTTCTGAATCCTATGTGTTGCTCCCAAGATCCTAAACCATAGTTATTATCTTGTGTCTTTTTTTTTAATCACAAATTCTCTGAAAATAATTTCAGGGCTATGTGGCAGCCTATCACTGTCATTTCATTAGCATCTGAAATGGGAGGGTTTGTGTTTTCTAGGAAGCAAAAGGGTACAAAGCCTTTTAGGAGACTTTGCTGGAGGATTGTGTAGGGACTTGAACCCAATAGTCTCTTTCTAACTGCCTGCTAGAACTGGTTTCTGGATTGAGCTACTCCCAAAAGGGTTTTAATCTCTCAGAGAATAAGTCAGAGTGCTCAAATGCAGATCCAGGCATAAGATGACAATTAAACCACTATATATCCATGCACGTGCTTTCCCCTCAGGGCAGAGCTGCTTGGTTCCCTTAAAATTTTAATATGACAACCATGGGGTCCAATTTTAAATCTCACACCCTGGTCCTGTGTGTTTATTAAAATAGAGGTACCCAGTGGGTCGACAAAACACTGACTGCAGAGAAAGAGAGAGATTTATTTCTTTTTAGTTGTTGATCTTGATAACAGCAGATTAGATTTCTTTTGGTTTCTATAAACTTTTGCAATTCTGACATCTGCTTTACATTTGGAATCGATATTTTCTCTCTGTTACTTCTGACTTAAACATGATATCAAAGTAACTGGCTAAGAGGCATTGGTCCCACACCTCTCTAATTTAGCATGACATTCCTTTAGATTGGCAAAGGGGCAATGAACCATTAAATTGGGATTTTAGCAACTGTCCAGCTTTCCTAGGATAGCCAAAGGAAAAAGGAGTGTATCCTCATGGAAGCTGCAAGAGCTGCTTTGAGAGTTGACCTCACAGTGATCAGGAATTCACATGCTCCAGTGACAGCCAGAAGAGATGTCCAGCCTGTTGCAAGTAGCAGATGCTGGTCCTGAGTGCCCACATATCTGTGGATGTCCTCCCAGATGACCTTCAGACCTGGTGGTGCAAAGAAGCCAGCGTCCACACTGCCCAAAATGCAGCCTCCTCAAGCACAGATGTCTTGTTCACACGCTGCACGGTACTTGGGTTTCCTTGGGACAGCACAAGGACCCCATGGGTCTAAACTATAACAGCTATGTCTGTGTGTCTGTGTATGGTGGGAGGAGCTTTGAGACCAAGTGAATGTAAGGACTGCGCTGGATGGACCCACCAGAGTGATGTTTTACTAGCATGATGGTGAGAGTATGTATTGCTTACCCTGAGACCTGGTGGCAGCCCAGTGGAGTTTAAGGATGTCTTAAGCCTTCTGGGCTGGTGTTGGAGGAATGTGAAGGAACAAGGGAGTAAGGTCTGGAAACTAGAAGCTACCTCTGTTTGCAGGGAACAATCCCTGGGACAAATGATTGCCAGAGCTGCATCGGAGAATGGCAGTCCATCCAAAAGAGGGTCCAAAGACAGCTTTGTGTATGGTACTGGCCTTTCCTAACAGGTCCTGGAATCATTTTTGCCTCTTTCATAGTCATATCATCTTGGCACCACATGGTTCTTCTGTGGTCATGTGATGACAACCTATGTAAAAGCAGAGGTTCATGTTCTTTGTTCCTAAGTCTATTACTTTGCATTTGGCATTATTAAATGCCATTCCATCCTCAAACTCTTCTCCAATCCTCTTTTACAGCCTCTGATCCTCTTTTATACCCTCGATATTTAAATCCTCCTTTATGTTAATGTTGCCTCTCAATTTTGCATCGTCATCATATTTCCTTAGGGTATGCACATCTTCCCATGACAATGCATACTATGTGAAAATACTAAATTAGAGATCAAGACAGACCAAAACTGTTCCTGGAGGAATTTCACTACTTACTTTACCCTACTATTATGACTGTGTTTTCAGCACAAGCTCCCGTCACCTGTGTTCTAACTATCCTCTTTTCAGTTCTTATAAACATCCCCTTCTTCATAAGCTGATGATTCTCTGTGTGGAATAGAAAGTGAGTAAGCAACATTGAACCTGATTAAAGCTATTGCACTTCAAGGGAAAGATAACACAGAGAAAATACTTTTGACTTGAAAAAATAAAAAGTGTTGCTATCATATAATTTACTTTTGGTGAGCATAAACCCGATTTTATTCTATTTATCCCAGACATAAAAAGGAAGCTCAGCTTTCTTACATAAGACACCCCCTATCCTTCGTCTTTTCTGGTTCTCTTTTTGTTTAAATCTAAATAAAATTAAATTCTATGTTCAAAATTGCCTTTACAGGACCTAATTCATCTTAGCTTTCAGTCATACTTAATTTAGCTCTACACTTTTTGCCCTCCAGGAAAGTGTTTAATCCCTTTTTTGTATCTCACTAAGGGTGTCTACTTATATTTAATAACCTTTTGAGGTGGTTGTTTGTCCAGCTTGATTCTGAAGCTTTTGGTAACAACTTCTGGATAAAAATTCCATACTACTTTTTGCAGTTTTCACTTTAAAAAAAAAACCAGTTCAAGCATTCTGTTCCCTAAGAACTTCAGTCCTTCAGTCCAGCCCACCTCACTATATAGTTACAGAATCACAGAATTATCAAGGTTGGAAAAGACCTAGAAGATCATCCAGTCCAACCATTCACCTATTACTACTAGCTCCCACTAAACCATATCCCTCAATACAACATCCAGTCTTTCCTTGAACACCCCCAGGGTTGGTGACTCCACCACCTCCCTGGGCAGTTTTCCCAGTTTATCAAGGTTTGACCACTTAAAATCTTCAGGGTAGGTGCAGGTCACTTTCATTGATCCTTCCATTTCACCACCATTCTTTGCCAGACAACAACAAGCTCCTTGGTGAGTTCTCATAGTCTAAAAAGCTTAGGAGCTCTGTTAGTTTTGGCTATAGTTTACATATCCAGATGAATGAGTTTGAATGAAGCTGTTTTACCTGAGGCATCTCCCTTGCGTTTGTTTGCAGAGAAGATGAATGCAGTGCCCCTGGCTTTCCTGTCCTACCTGCATGTATAAACATTTGAGTGTTTTAAAATGCAAGGTCCTGTGGAGGGAGTCATGTAAATGTCTATGTCTGAGAGAGTCACTGCAGGATCCCCTTAGAGTCCCTGAAGAGAAGCAGACATTTTAAGGTTGCAAATCAGAAATGAATAATTCTAGTCCTTCTCGTGACTAATTTTGGATAGGGAGGCTAGACAGTTAGCTCAGATGTAGGCATCTGCACTGCAGATAACTAATGTCAAAGGAGATGAATCAAGCTCCTGCTGGGCTTTAACCAGTTGTTTCTGAAACAAACTATTGCACCTGTTTCAGTGCTAATGAGGTTGTGCATTCTCTCTGCTACTTATTACCACTGCTGGAGATAGGATACTGGGTTACTGAGACCTTTGATAAGATACTGTGGGGCATATTTTTATTGTAGGTATTTCTCAAGATAATTATGCCACTTTGATTTTAGTTCACTGATAATTAACAGTAGTGAGATTCACTTGCTATATAATAATTAGTATTATCCCTCAATAGTCTTCTATGTATTAAGTACAAAATACAATGTTTGCTCAAAATTATGTGCTGGTCTGAATATCTGCCTTAAATTAAATACGTTAGGTTTTGTACAGAATGCTGTAGTTTCTGGAGAACCCTACATCAGGTAATGTATATAAGCTGGTGTATGCTTACACAAGGTTATCTACCAAAGATGGACACACTATGCAAAAAATGGTGTGCTAATAAGCAGGCAACTATTCATCTAAAACCATATGGTTCATTTAAATTTGCATGGCAAAAAAAGAGTATACAATCGCTTTCTTCACACTGACTTGTCCTGATTAACCTTATTTTGCTACATTCTTAGTTAAGCAGTTAATAATAGATTAGAAATTTAACATGTCTTCTGTGAAGCCTGGATTGGCTTTTCTCTGACTGTCCATAAGAAAATTTACTACTGAAAAGATTATTATAACATCAAATAATGCAATTTGGCATTTGCTTTTGTTTGGTTATTTAATTTTTAGGCCCAATCTACCTTCTATGTAAATGTATGTCCTTGATTGTTATTATATTCATCAGATATGTAAAGCAATAAATTCTTTCTAAAGAAATGTGTCAACTTTTACTGTAAGGCTACAGAAAGCAGAGCAAACTGCACTGACTATTAGATAATAATGAAATACCTTGACATCTAGACCACTTTATGATACTATTATATCTTCAGGCTGACATATAAAAGAACAATAATACCGGTATTAAGCAGTATAAAAATATCCAGCACTGCTGACATTTTGACATAAGAAAGCTTACGGTGATATACTGATACCAGGTGCCAAAAGATTGCCTGATTTCTACAAGCTCAACTGAGGAGATAGCCTGGTGAGGTGGAGGTGAATTTCCCCTGGAAGGTGCTGTGCGGTGATGGAAGGAAAGAGTACCCTTTCCCTTTCAGCAATAGGAACTTCTGCAGCAGGGAAGTTGCTCGTGGACTGTGGAGCTGTACAGTCATGGCATTCTCCAGGTAATCGCTTTTCATCAGCTTCAGCCCTTCATGTCCTTGTGAATATTTCAGCAATATTCATGGCAGTATGTAGGTTGTAGTATTTGCAGGGGGTACTTATTTTAAAATACTTAGTGGTTTTATTTTTGCATCAAAATTGTGTCTGTTTTTCCACAATGCTATAAGCTTGGCTATTCTCTCATTTTCCCTTGTAATGGGTAACTCCTCGCATCTTTCCTACTTAGTGATCAGACAGCAAACTTTTAGATCATTTAGGTAGTAAACAATGCATAGCAAGTACTATTTGTGAGAAAACAGACTTTCTTTTTATAAACACACAACTATATCAATGAGGAATAATCTAATGGTTGTGGTGAGCATTTAAGACCCATTACATAAAAAAGATAGTTGGGCTACAAGCATAGTTGTACCAGGCAGTTCTTTTGAAAACTTATAAGCATACCTTTCTGTAGCATTTGGTGTAACACTGGCACAAATTTGAATATTACATGAAATGGAGGTAGTCAAAATAGATTATATTTGGTTATATCAAAAAAGAGTCTAGACTGAATTTCCTGGCATTAACAAACAAAACTCAGAAGCTGTTGAACATAGACATGTGGCAATTCTATTACAGACATTACATGGTATTTGCCAGTAAGTGATCTTTGAACATTTGCAGTTAGGGAACTTAACAATCAGATGCATTCAATTCAGCTGTCAAGTAATGTAGTGACTCACAAGAACTTCGAATGAATTTAGGAGGAAAAAAAACCCCAAGTAATTCCAGTTCAGTACATATGTGAGAAAAAGCAGACTCCTGCCCTTTGTGGCTATGATCTCAAGAGCTAATCTGAAAAACACGTTAAAAGTACTTTACAGAGCTCCTGGTTAAGAACACAGGATGCTGAGAGGAAGGAAAAATAAACTATTTTTTATGGTTGGCTTTTTTTTTCCTTTTCCTTTGGTTTTCATTTGACTTAAAACATAGCTGAAGTGCCCCAGGGCACTGAGGACCCTGTAAATTATCTTGAAATTTAACTAAACCAAGCTCAGTATGCTAAGTTCATGCTGTACTACTAGGTACCTCTATGCATACTTCCCTAATCATCTGTCTGGGTGT
This sequence comes from Porphyrio hochstetteri, assembly GCA_020800305.1. NCBI lineage: Eukaryota > Metazoa > Chordata > Aves > Gruiformes > Rallidae > Porphyrio > Porphyrio hochstetteri. The sequence goes on from CM036907.1 coordinate 89,875,806, forward strand.
TCCTTCTCCAATCACTCTCCAAAAAGCTGCTACCACAAGCAGGTGTTGGACGGGAGGAAGGATACAGCACCTCAGAGTCTTCATAGAGAATATATTCCCAACCCACCTCCTCCAATCCTGTCACACAGGATCCAGCAACAGCCTGCCTGCAGATTGCAACCTGGGCTGTCTGGGGTATTGCATGTAAAGATAAGCTAGGACACACTTGGCTCATGCTACTTTTAATTTATCTCACTATGCTAGTTCAGGAGAGCTTTCCTGAAGCAGACTCATGTAGATTTACCTGAGCTGTTTGAGGATAGAAAATAATAATGGAATCTGTAATTAGACAAATGCCAGTTTCATTACTTCTGCCCTCTGTATCGTAGTTCGTAGATAAAGGAACAGCTGCTCCGTACTCCTAGATGAAAAACCATTTAGATCAAGGCTCGGCAAGGAGTCTTGGACAAACCTGATGTATTTATTTAGAGTCATGACAGAGAAGAGCAATTTATCAACATCAGGAAATCCTGATGAATGCCAAGACACACAAGCCTCCTAAATCAAATAAGGGCCTCGACCAGGTTTTGTCTAATAATTGCTTGCTGAAAGCTGAATGTGAGGTAGAACATAATTAATTGGATTCTCCGTCCTCACAGCATAGCATAGCCCTAGAGTGCAGGCTGTGAAGGTTTAGGATGTTGAGCAGGAACAGGAAATTAACTTGCAGAAGATATAGGAATGAAATTTTCACCTTCTCCAGCAGGTAACATCATGTGGGACTTGATTTTTTTTTTTTTTAGATTGACCTTTCCAAGCCCCAAAACCTGTTGTAAAAGTGAGGAGCTCTGCATTCCATCTGCTATCCCTGACTGTCCCATTTAGCCCAAATACTGTGAAATTTCTGCATACACTTGGCAGATATGAAAGATCTGTATTTGCTTAAGGTACTATATGATACCTAATTCCACCCTTACAAGATACTGATCTAGAGATAAAAGGGCTAAGGCACTATTTGGGGCTTGTTAAAAAAATTAAGAAGCTATTTGGGCTTGTGAAACAAATCAAGCTTTGCCCTGCCAGGGAAGAAATGTGATTTTATGTGACCATGGATAATATGTAACGTTGAGTAAGTCATTTGCACTTTCTTTGTTGCCTTTTTTTGAAAAGGGAATACCAGCACTAGTCTGACTGCAATGGATTTATGGAAGACATATGTTAAAGCTTATGACTATGCTTCAATGTGTGAGCTATGTAAGTATTTTCCAACTAGAACAGGTGATGCTAATATTTCTCCCACATTTAACCAAGGTATCAACCATGTGGATGAGCCTGCAGAACTTGTGGCATCTAGCAGGTAGCAGGAATAAGTGACAGAGGGAGAACTGTATTTATCTAGCTTCCTAATGTTTCCTTGAGATGTAGACAATATGAGCAAAGAAAATGTTAGGGTCTGCACCTGATGTGGTTGGAGTTTTGCCACTGGACTAAACATATCACTTGGAAACACACACACATATACACAGAGGAAGAATTCATAGAAATAAGCAAGCCTCCTTTCTTTTATGTTTCTCCTGTGCAGGGGCAAATGGAACCCTGAGAAGCTCCATTTCCTTTAATTTGCCAGAAGACAGCTTTCCCTGAGAAACAAGCTTTCAAACTAGAAGGCAGACCAGTTCTAATATCCACCCATCAGTAATCTCCTGCAAGGATTATACATTTTAAAAAGAGAAAGGGATGGGTTCTGTGATGATCCTTTTCCTTCTCGGCATTTCTCATAGCTGTTCTGTCAAAAAGTACTGCTTCGTTGAGAACACAGTCCTAGTGCAATTGTGTAGGTGACTAAGATTGTTGATGCTTTTCAAAACCTACTGGTAAAACCCCCCAAATCTCAGAAAAACTAAATCCCAGGCAACAAGATAATGATAGCCAAAATGCAGCCTCTGTAGCTTTGCTGTCTAAAATGGAGGGAGGGCTTCCTGCTGTAAAATTAAGTTTTAGTCTCATTCTTGTAAGAGATCATCTTAGGGAAAAAATAAATAAATAAAAAGGAGAGGGGAGATGCACAGGAAATACCATCAAACCTTCATGAATGTTGAATTTCCACCGACTTGTGCCAGCACGCTGCTTGTGCCAGAAAAATAGCAGAAGATGATGTACAACATAATTAGTGACTAGCTAGTGGAAGAAAAGACAGATTAGAAGAAAATGTAGGGAAAGAGTAACCTGTTTCCTATCTTGTGCATGAGAAAACCCCATGAAGCCTGGATCTTGTAGCCACGTGAAGTCGCTCAAAACTCATGTCATCAGTGGCCACTGGCAACAGGAAAGCAGGGCTGCTATTGACATTTCTGGAGCGAGCCTGTGCTGCGAGCTGCAGGGCACTGATGTCCTGCCATAGTGGATTTAGTGAAACTTGAGGTGAGCCTGTCCCCTCTGAACAGGGAACTCCCCAAAAAGTGTTCAGAGCTCAACACTGCAGCTTCTCCTCCCCCTATGATCTATATTACCTTTTTCTAGGTTCTGCAGGCAAAAAATGAACACTTCTTGTGTTGAGTAAAACCTCGTTGAAACGGATTAATATAACAACTGTTCTTTGTTTAAGTTCATTGTAAGGATCTGCGCAAGGGGCGTCGTACCAAAACACAGCCACTTGTTACCACTCCAAACAAATGGGTGCCCTGTGAGATCCCACTCAGGAATTCAAACTATCTGGGTGGAGGGCTCAGATAGGTGGAGTTTCTCTGAGTGCTCTTCTGGATGTGTGTGGGTGGGACAGAGCAAGAAAAAGGGAGAGGGAAAGAGAACGTCAGGGGGAAGAAGCAGGAAAAGAACAGGGACATGTTTACACTTTTACACTTTTTTTTTCCTTTTTCTTCTTTTTTTTTTTTTTTTGCAAGCAGATGTGAGCTTGCTTTGGTTGTGCTCCAAGCAGACACAACTTGTGCCCACGCTATCAGCAAAGGCTTAGTAGCTCAGGCTTACTAACCATGGCTACACTGTTTATGGTTGGGAGCTGACTCATGCCCATCCAGAGGGAAGGCTCACAACTGTGCAGTTAAAACCAGAAGGGACCAGAAAAACAATTCCAGACACAGGCAGAACGAGCATGTTGTGTCTTCTCAGAAAAGTATATAGGTCTTTGACTTGCAGCAGGGCACTGCCCACAAAAGTCTACATTGATATTAGGACAGAGACATGGGAATTCATCTCACAGTTCTTGTGCTCCAACCCAGTGACTTAGCAGTGGGTTTTGTGACAAAACTTCTGCTCTTGAATTTGAAACTGGAGGACGCTGTTCAGTTACTTGCTGCATAACTGAGCTAATCCTTACTGGTCTTGAAACTGTTGCTGACTTCAGCTTTTGCCCACAGAGTTATGTTTGTCTCACTTTTCTGTTCTCTGTCCTCTTGCCCATATTGTGTGACATTGGCTAAATCCAGCTGATATGCATCAAAACAAATACTGGTATGCATGGGGGGAAAAAAGAGATCAATGATTTCAGGCCCCAAACCTGCCTAAGAAATACCCGAGTCCAAAATGACAGTCTGAAAATCTCTGCTCATTCTGCACATACCGCTACAAATCTCAGCTTAAGTATGTGAAGCATCTCAGCACCTATCTCACACCTGCACCAGAGGAGGTAGAAAAACATGATGTTCCTCTATATCCCTGAGAAGAAACAGGGAATATAGTCAGGAATCCTGGTTGGCCTTAAAGACACATCTGGGATCTGAGCTCTGCTTTGACAATTTCTGCATTTTATAAGAAACAGTCAGTGAAGAAAATTCCTTAACAGTGCTTGGAGCAAAACCTAACATCTAAATCTCCCCCTTTCTGGGTAAAGGTCCTAAGGCTGAGAAGCCTAGGATCCCATCCTCTTTTCCATTGGGTGGAATTCAAGGACTTTTTTCATTCCTCTGCTGCTGATAAATTATTGGCAGTTGTAGCTCCAGCAGGCTGCAGATGTCCAGACACCCTAGCCAAAAGACCACCGATCTCAAGTTTGTAGACCCGTTCCTGTTCTTAAAAAGACATTGCTGCCATGTGACCTGAGGAGAGAAGAGACCCCTCTCATAGAGGTGCATGCCTCAGTCCCATAGCAGAGTGGAATTACGGTCAGCATTGGCTAGGTGTAGTTAAGGCAAAACCTTAGAGCACTTTTAGTGCACCCTTCCTCTTCCTCAAGCATAGTGCAGGGACCTGCCTCTGTACAGAAATTTCCTAAATCCTGCACAAGATCAAAGGGATTGTAACTTTTAATGCTGTGATGTTCACTTTTAGGTATAGGTGCAAGCTCCCAACAAAGATACCAGTTTTCAGCTATGGTGGTTGTACTGTGTTTATCCTGAGGTTATGTATCGTTTCAAGGGCAACCACTCCAGGTCTTTCCATGCCCTGATGTGTCCTATGAATGTGCCTGAACTCTACACTGCAACAACACTCTCTGAGGACAAAAGGATAATAATTCTGTACCTTGTGCTTTGAAAATTTGAGCCTCAGTAATTCAATGAGAGGTTTGGGGTGGTTTTTTCCCCTAGTTTCAATAAGGGTAGGATTCCATTCTTCACACACATCTTTTCTCTGTGTCTCACAGCACGATGGTCACGATGGCAATGTTTCTAGTCAGCGGTGGAGAGCATGTCTATACTATATAATGGTGTTACAGAGGGCTACCAAACAGAGCTGACTGAAAGCTGGTTGCTTCATGCTGAAGCATGAAGTACATGCTGTGTGCTACAGCATCGCTCCAGCACACTGATTCCACAAGAGAAGCATTACATCTGCACTACAAAGTAACAGTCATTTCATTTAGCTGCATACACAGTTTTAGATAAGGTATTTAAAGGGAAACAAATAAACAAACAATCAACAGATGTATCAAACTGCAGAGGTGGGCTTGAGGCTGTGACCCCATTCATTTCCTCTTTAAGGATCAAGACAAACTTCCAGTGAAGCAGCTAGAGAGACCTTAAACCAACAATGTACCCTTTAAGTGTATATATTATTCTGTACATAAAATATAACACTTCATATGCAACATGTATTACAATAATATTTTACTATATATGAGGTAATGGATATTGTCTTATGTTGATTCTGTTATATTCCATGTCTATTTATACATCTTATATGTTTGTGTGTATATATATAATTATAAAATTGAGTTTAGGTCTTACTCTAAGGCAAGATTTAAAGATAAGTGTCACTCATGGTACAGCAGAACCTCACCTCTCCCCCCCTGCAAAGACATGTCTCTCTCTGTCTCTGTCATTAAATATATTGTAGCAAAACACTGAGGCAGTTAAAACTTAGAAAGTAGGATGTAGAAGTGCTTTCAGAGTACATCAGCATACTGTGCTTCAGCAGCTTTGATTTCTTCTCTCAGGACTGAAGAAGAAACTCAATCAGTACATTTAGGCTCAGCTTACCAAATTCTTTTAATATTATCAACACATGTCTTTAAGATGTACTGTGAATCCTCAAAAAACAATCATCACAACTTCTGCTGGCAATTAATGTGAAGAAAATTAAACCCGAGAGACACAGTAGTTGTACATACAAAGCTGATCCCCGTGGGGGCAATTGCCTCACCTACTAGAGTGTACCAGAAACACCTCTTAACACTTTACATCATCACCATCCCGGAAAAAAAATTACTCTATAAAGTGGCAGCATGTTTGATAGATGTTGTAGATCTCTGAAGCTTCAGTCAGAATGCTCTGACTTTGGCATTCCTACATCAATAAAGTCCATACCAGCTACACAGGCTAAGCTGTGGATACCTTTTTGTTAAACAAAAATGAACAGAGATCTTCAGTCAACTCCAGCTAACTCTCTTCTCACTAAACTCCACTGTTTAAATTCCAAATGCCTAAATTGGCAACTATGGGATCCCTTCAGCTCCCCCCTGAAAACACTTGTTACTGCATTTGCTGACTTCCACTCTTCACCCACTGTACAGGCTCCCCTAAGATAACACATGTAATAGCCAATAGCTTATCATTTGGGGATTAGAAGCAGTGATATGAAATTCCAGGAAGATCAGTTTCTTTTTAGTTCAGTTTGTGATAAGGTGTTTACACAGTAGCCTGTTTATACAGGTTTGTAAACATTTTAATACTTTTATTTTTTTCTTTGCAGTTGACAGGGAACCAGTTCGTAGAAGAGCTCAGCTTTGGCCAAACTTTGCTTCTGTCAGAGACGATGGTATTCACTGTTTTCAGTGGCAGCAGGTAGCTGACAGCAAACCTTTGGGAAATCCCACCAACGATGTCTCCTCAGTTTGAAGAGGATGCATGACGTAAAGGTTTGTAGGTTTGGGGGTGGGGATGGTGCTTGACTTTCGTTTGGTCTTACTTATCTTAGGGTGTTAGGAGCCACCTTCTAGCAGAAATGGGTGGAAGACTTATAGTCTCTCATCTCTTTTTATTAGAGAGGATAATTATAAGATTAATTCAGAAAAAAAAAGGTCTGTCTATTAAAAGAAAAAAAAAAGAATGGGTGCAAGTATACTGTAAAGTAAAATAAAAGTTTTGTCAACACAGACATATCTAACGTACCAAAAAATTTACAAACATATCTTCTCAGAATATACCATGTCTGCATGCATATACACGTTTTGTGGGGGATTTTTTAAATAGTGACAAAATTTCACCAACAAACGCTTTTTCAGTACAATGATTATATACTGCTTACTGTCCAAACTCAAAAACTCTTCCAAGAACAGTTCTATCACGAATTTCTGAACTTTAAGCTTTCTTTGAGTGTTACTGCCTCTGAATCTCCTAAATGGTTAGATCTAATTGAGAAGAAAACATATTTTTCAACAATGATTCCAAAGCAGCTCTCTAGAAACATTTTTTAAACACATGTTTAGAAGCCATAATTTATAGAGTCCATAAAATGATACACTATCTTTATTTTCTGAGTTTCATTAACTGCTCCTTATGCCTTTGTTGACTGCTATGACTAGACTTTGATATACCAATAAACATAATTTATGACTTTGTGGCTGGTTAATATGTTTACTTACTGGTTAATATGTTTACTTAAAACATTATCTAGCAGTTGATTTAGGATTTTCCATTTAAATTACACTGGCTGTTTAAAGGCTCTATTTGACAAGGTTTCTATTGTAGTGTTTCTTTCTTCCTGTCAGCTCAATCAATTAATTATTGACATATTTATCGTGAAATAGACACAAAAAGGGGAAAGCACAGTTAGCCCAGGAAAACATATGCAAGGAAGATGGAAAGACTTAATTAATATATATTTACACTATTTCCTTGCTACAAAATAGCTAATAAATTAACCTCTGCATCCCTAGTGCATACTTACAGAAGACTGTTTCATATTTAACATCTAAACAGCAAAGTCTTACCCAGAAGTGGAAGCAACCTCACCATAAAGGACAGATGAGAGCAATCTCATTGCTGTAATCTCAGGAATTCTGTGCCAGACCACTTCAGCCACAGTCTCTGTTCTCTCACATGCTTGCTACCTTTCCAGTTTGAGGAAGATGAATTGATTGCAGAGAAACTCTAAGCAAAGATTAAAAGAGGCTTGTAACAGGGGATGTGGAGGAAGTGCTTGTTTTGTTTAGCTGGTCCAGAATTTCAACAGAACATTAAAAGCACTGGCTTGAGCTGTTCAAAGTGTCATTAAATGACAAACTCAGAAATAATGGCAAGCATTTTGGCATTAGTCAAGGTGGACTCATCGTACCTTCAACTAAGATGAACTTTATAGAGTGTGCACCAAAAAAAACCCACTTGCCTTTTACCAAAGTAAATAAACATAGCACATTTAGAGGGGTTTTTTAAACAAGTATTAAATTCTAGCTGATCAAGTTAGGCTCTTTATAATGTTCCCCACAGTCAAATTCTTACTTACTGACAGCAGAGCTTAATGCTGGAGAACAGGAATCAGTAGTTTTGGGGAATTTTTCTCATTGTATGTTAACAAGAGGACCTACAACTTATATAAACTTTACTTAGTATTAAAATGTAAAGTTTAAAAGAAGCTATTCCCTGATTTTGTCAATCAGCTGTGGTATTTCAGAGAAGCATGACAGAGATGGAAGTAGTACTCCATATTATCAAGAAAATATTCATCTACATTTATGAATCACCTCCTAATACGTATGTGTCTTTTTGCAGTTTCAAGGTGCTGTGGTTTTATGTGGCTGGGTTCTGGTGGAGAAGGGGGGGCTGCAGGGGTGGCTTCTGCAAGAAGCAGCTAGAAGCTCTCTGCAGGCCTGACAGAGCAAACACCAGCCAGCTGAAGGCTGGAGTCATTGCTGACCAAGGCCAAGCCCATCAGCGACAGTCACAGCGCCTCTGGGAATCACATTTAGGAGAAAAAAACGGCAAGCAGATGCATTTTGCCACCAAAGAATGGAGTGAGAAGATGTAGGAAGCTCTGCAGGCACCAAGGTCAGTGAAGAAGAGGGCAATGAGCTGCTCCAGGTACCAGAGATTCCCCTGCAGCCCATAGAGCAGACCATGGTGAAGCAGGCTGTCCCCCTGCAGCCCATGGATGATGACAGGGAGCAGAGATCCCATCTACAGCCAGAGCATGTGGAGACACTTGAAGGATCCTGTGACCCCATGGGAAGCCCACACTGGAGCAAGCTCCTGGCAGGGTCTGCAGCCCATGGAGAGAGAGGCCCATGCTGGAGCAGATTTTCTGGGGGAGACTTGTGACTCCATGGAGGACCAGGATGGAGCAGTCTGGGCCTGAGAGACTTCACCCCATAGAAATGACCCATACTGGGGCAGCTGGTGGAGAAAAAGCCCCATGGGAATTCGTGGAGGACTGTGTCCCATGGGTGGGACCTCATGCTGGAGCAGGGCAAGAGTGTGAGGAATTTCCCCACCAGCTAAGAAGAAAAACAACTTGTGAGGAAACCCCATCCCCATCTTCCCCTGTGACACCTGGCAACAGGAGGATAGAATTCCTGAATAAAGTTGAGTCCACAAGGAAGAGAGGTATTTGGGGAGGTGTTTTAAGATTTAGCTTTACTTCTCATTATTCTACTTTAGTTTCACTCTGTGTGTGTCATAAATTTTAATTCCATGTTGAGTCTGTTTTGCCTGTGACATTAATTGCTGAATGATCTTTCCCTGTCTTTCTCTTGACTCCTAAGCCTCTCAATATACACTTTCTCCCCTGTCCAGCTGAAAAGGGGAGTTGACAGAGCAACTTTTGTGGATATCTGGCCTCCAGCCAGGGTGAAACCACTACACAAGGTGTGATTCAGAACCTTACCAGGATGAAGTACCTCTTGTAGCTACCCAGCTCTCGCCATCAATTAAAGAGGATGCTAAGGGCAGGTGTTTTTTTGTGTTCACACAGCTAGCTCTGGCCGTAGCCAGGCCAAGTGAAGAACGCTTGTGGCACCCCCAGCTGCTTATTACCACCCCCGCCATAGATTTCCACCTCCCAGGTTCTGCCAGTGTAACTTGTCTGATTGCTCCCCAACCTGTGTTGAAATGAGCCAGGCCCACTCACTTTCAATAACAGGTCTTTGCAGGTCCAATTTGGTTTGCCCAAACTGAAATAGAGAGCAACTGTTTGAAAGACTGGGCCAGCAGAATTGAGGGCAGCGGCTTTCAGAGGATTTTTATAGTCAAGGGGTTGGAGGGTTCACTTGACCTAGAAAAAGTGCAACTGAAATGGGGCATCACTGCACTTAAAAGTCTGAAGGGTAGAAGGCAGGAAAAATGCTGCAGGACAACTGCAGGCAGACATGCTGTCCCAGCAGCAGCTAAAGTCTGTTTACCCCAGCTATAGATTACTTCCCTGCCTCATAAATGGTTATTGCATTTGCCTAAAACCTACACTGTCTAGAATCACAGACTGGTTTTGTTTGGAAGGGACATCAAAGACCATCTAGTTCCAACCCCCTGCCATAGACAGGGGACACTCTCCACTAGACTAGGTTGTTCAAAGCCCCATCTAACCTGGCCTTGAACACTGCCAGGGAGGGAGCAGCCACAGCTTCTCTGGGCAACCTGTGCCAATGCCTCACCACCTTCACAGGGAAGAATTTCTTCCTAAATGTCTAATCTAAATCTCCCCACTTTCATTTCATAAACCTTTACTGTTGTCCTATCACTCTATGCACTTGTAAACTGTTCCGCTCCATCTTTCCTGTAAGCATTTTCAGGTACTGGAAGACTGCTATAAGGTCTCCCTGGAGCCTTCTCTTCTCCAGGCTGAACAAGCCCAGCTTTCTCAGCCTGTCTTCATAGGAGAGGTGCTCCAGCCTTCTGAGCATCTTTGTAGCCCTCCTCTAGACCCACTCCAACAGCTCCATATCATTCTTATGTTGGGGGCCCCACAGCTGGACATAGTGCTCTACGTAAGGTATGAGTAGAGTAGAGAGGAACAATCACCTTCCTCAACCTGCTGATCATACCTCTTTTGAGGCAGTACAGGAGACAGCTTTATGGGCTGTGGGCACACATTGCTGCCTCACATTGAGCTTTTCATCAACCACCTGTATCTGTGCTTGCTCTCAGTATCAGGTCTCTCACATGGTTCAATTAAATACTTGTGTTTCTAATCTAGCCTCTTTGATAAGTAGTGAACTAGGGTGTGGCTACATAAATTGGTATATTGACAGGCCCAAGAGGAATCTCTAGCTTAATCTGGTTCAGTGGTAAATACAGCAACACTTAGATCTTTTGTTAAGACCTTCTGAAGAAGAGCCAGGTTGATTTTTCCTTGTTTGCTGTATACCACAATGTGGAAAGCTCTTCAGGATATGTCTCTGTGCTCATTTACTAGTTACTTTATTTTAGAAGGGCTTTGATGTGTTAAGAATAAACATGGAAAATGATGTATTCACAGTAAGTCTCCTCTATTCAGAAAAAAAATATTAGTATCCCACTGGAACTGTGAAATATGTGTATATATATGTATACAATTGAAATATGTATTTTTACAGGTATGTGCATGTGGGTGCTTTTAGTAAAGGGCTGGCATAGAATTAAAGACAGAGTTTGGAAGACAGGGCTACTGCAATTAAAAGACTCAATAGAAGGTTTAAGGTTATAGAATTGCTTCTCTAGGATCCTTGTCTAACAGCTCAGAAAGGCTTTTCCCCTGGCCATGCAGATTAATTCAAGATTTATTACTTTTAATATTACTTCGCCTCAAAAGGAGGCATCTTTCTTGGTCCCACTTTTGTATGCAAGGAGATTAGAAGTTAAGAAGCTGAGACAAAGAAGAGAAAAAGATACTGTAATAACATTGTTAGTTGTGGCAATGTAGTATCTATGTTAGTGTTTAGAAGGTACCGGGCTGGAGGTGTTGCTGAGCCTGAGACAGGTGAAGGCCTTTGCTCTTGCTTCACCAAGTCACGCGCTTGTATAAATAGGTCGTAAGTTGCCTCATTGATTTATATAATACAGTAGAAAAGCTAGAATGGCAGGCAGTTGCCTTACTTTGACAATGGGCTGGACAACCATGTGGTATGCTTCTCAACTTCAATATGTAGTTGCCTCTCCAAGGTGAGGGTTTCTATTGTACTAATGCATCAAGACTCAACAGACTTGTTAGTTACAGAACTGTGGTTCTCCACAGCTTTTTATAATTTATTTTCCTGCTGTTTGTTGTTTTGTTTAATTTGGGAATTTTTTTAATAAGTCACAGTAAATGTTGGAGATACCTAACTGGTAAACTGTTTTTCACAGGAATCACTTTGGTCCTAGAGAATCGAGAATAAATAAAATAATGAAAGAAAAAAAAAATGAAGAAGCTTTTAAGAATCTAATTCTTTAGGGCTTGTTGAGCAAGGAAACCAAATCTTTGGACAATTGAAGAAGCCATGTTTGCAGGGCCTGATACTCCTGGAAGATTTGAACCACCCTGGTATCTGCTAAATGGGTAACACAGCAGAGTGCAAGCAATCCTGGAGATTTCTGCAACACAGTGATGACAACTTCCTGGCACAGGCCATTGGGGAGCTGATAACAACAGGTGCTTAGCTGGATCTGACAGTTTCTGTACTGGGTCTGCTTGGGATGGAGTTATCTTTCCTCATAGCAGCTCATATGGTGCTGTGCTTTAAGACTTGTGACAAAACAATGCTATTGATAACAGCGATAGCTGTTTTAGCTATTGCTGACCAGTTTTTGTAGGGTCAAGCTCTAGTTTCTTACTCTGCTTTTGCCTTCTTGCCTCCCCAAATAGATTAGGAGGGGACAGAACCAGGCAGATGACCCAGACTAACCAAAGAGCTATTCCTTGCCATATAATGTCAGGCTCAGCGACAGAAAGGGAGAGGAGGGGGTTTAGGGAAGTTAGACATCTTTTGCTTGGTAATTGACTAGACATCAGTCTGCCTGTGCAAAGGAATAAGCAATTGCCTTTGCATCACTTGTTTTCTTTCTCTCTTCTTCCACTTCTCTTTTGCTGGTTAAACAATTTGCATCTCAACCCACAAGCTTTCTTGCTTTTACTGTTTCTTTCCTTTTCTGTCATCCAACTGGGGTTGATGGAGTGATGAAGCAGCTGCTGGTGCTTAGCCACCTACTGGGGTTAACCCACAACAAATAAAAACAATGAAAACATACAGACTTGGGGTTGTGAAGGTCAGGGGAGTCTTCACTGCAGTGAACAAGAGGTGATGGAGCTCAGAAGAAGGAATGAGGTAAAAAGCAGGATCATAACCCTGGGCTTCAGAGGAGAAGACTTTGAACTGTCTGGGGACCTGCTTGGAAGAATCCTGTGGGATATAGTGTTGGGGAGAGAGGAGGGGTCCAGGGCAACTGGCTGGTTTTTTAGGGATAGTCTCTTTCAGACTGAAGAATCATCCATCCTCACATGCAGGAAGGCAAGCAAAGGTGGCAGGAGGCCTGCATGGATAAGCAAGGAGCTCAAACACAACATAAAACTCCAACATGACCTGATGGGAGATGCCGGCAAGTGCCGAGGGCACTGGCCAATATCCTTGTGAGGCAATTCATGGTTACCTCTGAAAGGCCATGATGATCAGGAGAGGTTCCTGGGAACTGGAAGAGAGCACATGTCATTCCTCTTGTCAGGAAGGAGGAATTGCAGACTGCTCATCTTTGCCTTGATCCTTAGGAATGTAATGAGGTAAATAATTCTGGAAATGTTTCCAAATGTATTAAGGACAAGAAGGTGAGTGGGAGTAGTCAGCATGAATTTATGACGGGGAAATCATTCCTCTTCAACTTGATAGTCATCTGTGATGAGAAAGACTGATGGGGAGAGTAGTGAATGTTGTTTATCCTGACTTTAGCAAGGCTTTTGATGCTCTCCCATGACAGCCTTATTGATGGACTGATGAAGTACAGGCTAGAGAGGTGGACAATAAGACCGACTGAAAACTAGTGGAATGGCCAGGCCAAAGCCTGGAGATGTGTGACCACGGATGTGATTAGTGGCATGAAGTCCTTCTGGAGGCTAGTCACTACTGATGTACCCCAGGTCAATACCAGAGCAACTGAAAGCATCTTGGCAGGAAAAGTCCTTGGAACCTGTTACTCAAATCAGACATGAACAGCATTGTGTCCTTGTGGCCAACGGTGTTCAGGGCTGCATTAGGAAGAGTGTTGCCAAAAGGTCAAGGGGGGCAACTCTTCTCTGCTCAGCCCTGGTGAGACATACCTAGAGTGCCACATCCGGTTCTGGGCTACTCAGTATTGACATGGAGATACCAGAGAGTCCAGTAAAGGTCCATGAAGAGGATGAAGGGATTGGCGTCTAATATGTCCAAGGTGAGGTTGAGAGACCCAGGACAGTTCCGTCTAGAGAACAGAAGGTTCAGGGTGATCTTATTCATAACTACAAATAGCTGATGGGAAGGTGTAAAGAACTTTGACCCAGGGTCTTTTCAGTGATATTCAATGTCAGGACGAGAGGAAATGGGCACAAACTGAACTATGTGCAATTCCATCTGAATGTAGGAAAACACTCACTGTGAGGGTGGTCAGACACTGGACTAGGTTGCTTAACGAGTTTGTGGAGTCTCTATCCTCAGAGACATCCAAAATCCAGTGGGACACAGCAATCTGCTGTACTTGACCCTGCTCTGAACAGATGGTTGGACTAGACAATGTGTAGTGGTCCCTTCCCACTTCTTTCCTTCTGTCATCTTAAATGTTAGTAACTCACAAGCTGAGTACAATAACTTCCACAGGTGTCCAAAATAGTTCAAGTTCCCTGAGTTACGTGGTATTAGCCAAATTGTGCTCCAAACTTTATTGATGTGGTTCCTATTGACTTCTATGGAAATGTTGTAGACAAACTGCTATATATCTCCAAATAATCAGGGGAAATTTATGGAGAAAAAAGGAGAGAATTACTAGATTTCCAAATTCAACTGCCTTTCTAATATGTGTGTGGAAGAAATTGCACTTTTATTGATTAGTATGGTAGAAAAGCTGGAGTTACTTTCCGTTTTGCAGTAACTAGCTACTAAATGTCTGTTTTCTGCAAATCCCTGCAGTATTTGTGCAAAGCACGATTGACTGAAAGTTCAAGAGGTTTAAAGTGTGGTTGTAGTAGCTCAAGGTGGTAGAGATGTCCCTGAAACAATGATAGAAGGGACTTTTCTGAGAACTGTGACATGTTTCAAAAGCTTGATAGCTTGGAAACTATCATGATAGTAGTGTGGTGAATGTGGAGTGCTGGAACTCTTATTGATATCAACCAGAAGGCTGCTCTGAAACTAATTTTAAATAGTTTATGGGAGTTCCTTCATACCTATTGAACTGCTCCACAGGGTTTTTTTCAAAAGTAACTAGCATGGTTTATTTTTGCTTACAAGTAACAATTCTGAAGTAACAGAAATTTCTGAAGAGCACAGATATTAATTATGATAATAAAAGAACATAATTACCCGATTTCAGATTGCCTATGTTTGAAACAGGGGAACTAACTAGAAGTGTATTGACTGTTTAGTTTGTATATCCATAACCCCTTACTGATACCATTTTGAATTTCTGGCCTACAGCCACATAGTCACTTCTAAGGAACTGGTCACAATTCTGTCTCTTCTGGCAGTTCCAAGGCTAGCTACTTGGGTGGCTCTGCAATACAAGTGTCATCCCTAGGGCATAAAAGGTGATGTAGAGTTACAGTTGCTTTGATCTGTGTACTTCCTAAATGTTGTTATTAAAAAATGGCACTGTGTTCAGAGGTCTATCCCCTATTTACTTATAAATAGTTGTGATGTTAAAATAAGTTATAAACTAATTTCTATCACAACCAAATATATGGCCAAATCATGGCTTTCCTAGCATGGCCTACATCTGTGGCATAGACATCACCATCACATATTGGAAGAGAGCATTTTTTGCACTTTCCCTTTGAAAACCTACAGATCAGTGTTTTTCTTGTTGTTAGTGGCAGAGTTCTTCAGGTAAGAAGCACCTTTCGACACCAGTGGGCCAGGTATGGTGGAAAAAGACAACAGCTGCAGAAAGAGGAAACCACCAAACAATTCAGATGCTTTTTAACTGCAGGCTGCATCAGCAGGCTAGCCAGTCTCAACATAAACTCTGTTAGGGAGAGAGTGTAACATAGGTGCAGATGGGCCACATATATGGGTAGTACAAAACCAACTTGTTGCTCATGTCTCAGTGAATCTCCCACCCAACCTGCCGCTGTCTAGAGACCTGATAAGACTTGCGGTGACAGGAAGTGACTAGGAACATTTCTGTATTGACGTTGTCATCTTCTAGCTCAAAGTTTAAAGAAGCTGGAGTAAATGACTGTAGAAAGAAGGTGAGCTCAGTTTTATAACTGAGTTTATGCATAAGCAAGGAAACAACCAGAGAGTTGGCACAGGGTGCCTGAGGGGATTGTAGAATCTCTATGTCTAGAGATATTCTGAACTTGTTGAGGCCCACAGCTGCCTGGTCTAAGGAACAGAGGGTTGTATCTGGTGACCTCCTGAGGTCCCTCTCAACCTGGATTATCCTACAAGTCTAAAAGTAGAGGGACAAGATGAAACAGCAATAAAATAGAATGATGAAGATGGTAAGGTAGTCATAGAGCTAATCAGAACTTATTAATATGTCTCTCCCACAAGTTACTGAGGTTTGGAATTAGATAAGGGCCTAATCCAAATGTTTGGGTGGCATTGGAAGAAACCACTGCAGTTGTGTGGTTTCTTTCTCCTCTCAATAGTATTTGCCTGTGTCAGTGGAGGCCTAGCTCCTGTTTCTCTTTCTGAATAGACAGCTTACAATGATGCTGGGTTGCTTCCATAAATGATTATGGACACATGGAGAAAAATGCTGGAGAACAGGTGAAAAAAGAAATAGGGAAAGGTTAAGCTATAGAGTAATTCTGACTTGTTTCCTTCCAATGTTAATCAATATCTAGTTGTTACACTATATAAATCTTTGATTAGCCCGTGCACCTCTTGCTGAAGTAATTGTTTCTCAGTCTTTCCATGTGGAACTACAGCACTTTGTTTAAACAACTTAAATGTACCGAAGTAGCATGCAAACAAGTGGGTGTGACTCCCTAGTGTGGTGGCTTACAGACCTAACTGGGAGCAAACCCAGGTGGGTTCCTGCTGTGGTGAATTATTAGTCCAAGTTAATTAATAGAAATTCAACAAAGCTGTTGAAATTGTATCAGCAGGAAAATCAGAGTTCTCCTACTCCAAAGATGCTGTAGTTTGTTGCCAAAATAAATGCTGTGGGAGAACGAGAGGTATGAGTTCAAATGCCTCCAGGTAAAGAAGAAAATCAGGCCTATGGCTGCCACGTTCCTCTTGTATGCATCCTAACTGCTTAGCTCTTGGCTAAAAGGCAGGTGGCCAAACTCCCATTTTCGGTTTTGTTGCTTAGTGCAGGTGCTCAAGAGGGATCGCTTGGCTTCAAGCATACATCGCTTAATCACCTCTATTTTTCTCATTAAATTTTATTTTAAAAAAAAGGTATTTGCTGGCATTTGAACTTCACAGAAGAATGGATTACACCACCTGGTAATGGAGCGTCTCAGCAGCACGGGCTCGCCTGGCTAGTGGCTTAACAGGGTATGTAGCAAGGGGACTCGGGACCGGCTTCCTTAGGTTTGAAGGGCCGGCGGATGAATGGATTTACACAGCAAAGTAAACCCCCGGGTGCGAGAAGGGAGAACGGTCGCGCCGGGTAAAGACTGCAGCGTATTTCAGCTGGGGAGGGGAAACCGGAACCGGCGGGGGGAGAAAACGAAGAGAAATTTAACCAGACTGAAATAATTCCGCCGTGTAACGCGCACTCCGGTCTGCCCGAGCGGATGCTGGGCGCCGCTCGCAACTTGCCCGCTGCGCCCAGACCTCCGGCTCTCCTTCCCTAAGCGTGAACGAAGAAACCTCGGCGCAGCGGGCTGCGGTACCTGGCGGGCCACCTCCAGGCCGCGGGCGGGCTCCCCCCGAGGGCGCTCACTGGCCAGCCCTACCCCCGCTCCCCACAGGGCCAGGGCCCGGCGGCCGGCCCCAACGATCCCCGCGCGCCCGGCCTCTGACCCGCGCGGGCTGCCCCTGATTAGCCCGCTCCCGCCAGAGAGAGGGGCGCGACGCAATTGGGGAGCCAATCAGGAGCCGCAGCTGCCCCGCTCTGCCCGCCCCGTCGGCGAGGCGGGCGCTGGCGGTGGGGGCTGCCGGGGCGCCGGGGGCGGCGCGGCGGGCACCGGGCGCGGGCAGAGCTGCGGGCACCAGCGACGCCGGTGTCGCCGCCGTCGCTGCTGCTGCCTCCGCCACTACCACCACCGGGCGGATCCGCGCTTCTGCCGGAGCTTCTTTCGTCGCTTTACTTTCGCGGCCCGGAGCAGGGACATTATGCCGAAGAGAAAGGTAAGGCGCCTCGGGCGTGCGGCGGGTCCTGCCTCCGCGCCCCCTCCGGGCGGGGGCGAGGGGCCGAACGGCGGCTAGTCGGTGAGACGCGCGTTAGAGGCCGGGGGCGCCCGCTGCTCTCCCGCCGTCCGGAGCCCGCGGATTGCTCCCGATCCCGGGTATTTTGCTGCCTGTTGCAAGCCTCCTCCACCCCTCCCTGCCGCTCCCCGCGCCGCCGCCGCCCGCTGTTTACTTTCCCGGCGCCGCGCGGGGCGGTGTCGCCCCCGTCCCCGGGGGGGTGAAGTCGCTATCACAACTCCGGTCCTCCCTTCTCCTCTCCTCTTCTCTCCTCCCTCCACCGCCGGAGAGAAGCGCCGCAGCAGCTGCGGCTTCGCCCCTGGTCCCCGGCGGGAGGAGTTTCCTCCTTGCGAACTCCGGCTGCCAGCGCCGCCGCAGGGGGGAGCGGCACGGAGGGGGCAGCCCCCCACCGGGGCGGCCGGATCCCGCCGCCGCCTCCCGCCGTGCCCGGGTGATGGCTCCGAGGTAAAAGGGAGGAGGGGAGAAGCAAGCCATGTTTAAAACAAACTACACCCTTCTCCTCGCCTCCCGCGGCAGACCCGTATGTACCAACTCCGGCGCCCATCCTGGTAGGGCCCCCGGGGGCGGCCGCCGGGGCGGGGAGAGGAGGGGAGGGGAGGCGCATCCTGAGGGAGCGCGGCTGGTCCCCGCCGGGCCGGGGAAACCATGGCGGGGCTGAGGGGGCCCGGCCGGCCCCCGCCGCGGTCCATTTTTTTTTTGCTCACCGGGCACCTCGCGGCGGGCAGCCTCCTCGGGGAGGGAGAGGGAACAACCCTTCGAGAGACCGCGTTCCCGAAGGGAGAGAAACTTAAGCTGCCCATCGGCGGCCGGGCTCGGTGTTGGGGAAGGAGGGTTTACCCCTCTTTTTCCTGCTTGAACCCGGAGCCTTCTCTGCCTTCCCTGTGCGGCGTACCGGCCGCCGGGAGCGCTTGCGGCGCTGGAAGAAGGCAGGCTGAGGGCGGACGGGGGCAGCCGCCCCACTCCCCTGCACGCTGAGGGGCGGAGGAGAGGTGCCCGGCCGGCCCTCGTCGAGAACTCTGCCCGCTTTCTACAGGCGCTAATGGGGTGTAGCGGGGGGCTTGACAGTCATACATGCTGTGATTAAAAAAAATAATAGCTGCAGCCCTTTAATTTTAACTAGGTCACCCAAGGGAAAGCAATTTGTGGTTTGGGGTATTTCCCAAATGTCCCCTAGGACCTGATAGGCTGTTTCTGGACTGGGGCTCAAATCAGTTTTAATGAAGTTACAGGTGATGTGCAGGTAGCTCTGTGTTAAGTGCTTGTCCTTCCCGTACGGGCGGTATCAAAATAACAAATCATTGAGTACGCTACTGAATTGTTTAATTCATAGTCGAGAACCCAATTCCAGTCTGAAAACAGATACAACTGTGGGATTGATTGCCTCTATTGGGATAACTGGGCTTGAAGTTAGTGAATGTTGTGCGCTTTTTCCTCTTGCTCGTCTGTCAACGCATCCTTCCGTTTGCCTCGCGGGCTGTTGCTTGTCATCAACAAATAGCTGAAAATTAGTCTCTGTCCATAGAGCTTTCCCCAGCTTTGGAGACCTTGCAGACTTCCTACCCGGTTTCCTTTGCCTTCTGTGTTCTTACACTATGGATAATGTTCCAGGCTGTCCTTCCTAAGAGAGGGTGGAGTTAAAGTCACTCATGTAGGATTTTGTGGTCTGTTGTGAAATGTTTAGTAAGAGAAACTATCTTTGATTTTTAAGCCCACAAGAACGTGTCTTTCTATAAGATCTTAAAAAAATAACCACGTTGCATTTGGGATCAGAGCAGTAGGGATTAATTTTAATGGCACAGTAAATTTTAATTTACTTAGCATTGTGTGGGTCAACACTTAAATTTTAAAATTATTTATGAAATGTGGGGTTTGGGAAGAACTGGTTCCATGAGAAGTATGTGACTAATGGCTTTGCTTTTTGAGAAAAATGGAATTGCCATAAATATTCTACAACAGTCAATTTTATTCCAGAATAACATCCACAGAGTGAGAAGCTAGTGATGCAGCAGTAGCTGGATAATTACACCAGTCAGCTTCCACAAGGAGACAAAATCGTCATGTGCAGCTAATAGTCAACTCTTTTATTAAAATATCTAATTTATAAAGAGACTAACACTGAAAGTTTTGTAAGGAAAACAATACCAAAAGTCAAAATGAGGAATTTTTGCAGTTATGGGGGTAAGTAAATCCTATGGCAGAAAGGGCATGAATCCACCAGTACCTGTTGAGGGGTTTTTGTGTATGCCTTAGTTATCTAAACTGGCTGGTCCTTTTTGTTTGCCTTTCTTTTCATCTCTGATTTTTTTGTTTTATGTCTCTGTAAACTGAAGTCAGTTGCAGGGTCTCTGGCCTAGTGTTCATTATGAATATTATGAAAACAAAAAGTCTAGGGTGTCTCCTCTCTCTAGAGGGCTGTGGCCTAAGGTATTGCAGTATCATTAGTTGTTGGTTGAGATCACAGGGAAAAGGAAAAACTTCAGATAGTGTTAAATACTGTTCTGAAACAAAGAGATGTTGAACTCTGGACTCTTCCTGCCAGATTTCTATATTGTTTGTCTGTTTTAATAGCATGTTGTGGTGTGAACATGTCCTTTCCCGGGAAGAGTGGCGTGCTGGTGTGGGATAAACCAGAATGCCTGTTGTGTTATTGATAGCAAAGAACACTTCAAAATGGTTTGGGGTGTTTTGTTTAGTTGCTTGTCTTGCTGGAATGAGCTCTTGGGTCATATTGGAAAACTTGACCTTGAAACATCCCCAGTAAAAATGTCTCAGTGCTAGCCATAAAAGGATGAAGAACCATTCTGCACCTGATGACAAAGATGGTATGGTCACATACACCCACATGCATAAGCATACATACACAGGTTTTAATGTGGTCATCATGAAGGTGAACAATACTTGTCCCTTCATGTAGAATATGCACCATCTCTGAGGGATGACTTGTTGGGTATTGAATTGGGAGCCTACCAGTTGGGGTTGCACTCCATAATCACCCAACTTGTTCTTTAGTCAGACTGTACCGCGCAACCTGTGCCTCGTGTTGTTTTGAAAACACTTGGAGTTGAATCGTATGTCAGGACTAGATGCAAGTTTTTCTTCTTTAGGGTCTGGTTTGTTTTTTTTTTACTATAACAGCTTTGAATATTGTTTCAGAGCAAATAAATATTGTGGTCTAATTTGCTACTTCATTAGACTATTTGTCACCTTGTACTCAGAGATGTTAGTTTCTTGCAATAGAGTCAATGCTTTGAAAATGCCATAGAGAACATCTGTGCCGGGTTCCTGTTCTGCTATGCAAATCCACTTTTTTCAAGTCAGAAAGACTAGTTGATTCTATTTACTAAAGAAAAACAAATCTTCTGAATATTTTGCTTGGAACGCTGCTGCTCTAGTGGAAGTTGGTGCCATATTCCAGGGTTGTCCTATTGTAGTGATCACATCTAGTTACATGATCACATGATAATTTTTTTGTGGGACTCTTACCTTACTGGTTGTTTTATCAACCTGTAATCAATGTATTTTCCAATCTTTGGGGTTAAATGCACATTCTCACCTGTACTAACCTAGAGCAGTTGATTATTACTTGTGGGTTTTTTTTGTCTAGACCTAAACTCAGTTTACTTTGTCAAATCTTTCTGTGTGCTTGACTTGGCATTTCTGAAGTGTCATGAGTATTACTCCTCATCCACTGAGGCACGGAAGCAAATGCCTGAGTTGTTGGAATGATTCCTTCATCTTGGATTCTCAGGTTAAGATGCTGTGATTTTTTTTTTTTTTTTTTTTTTTTTAATTCCTTGTAATAAACACCACCTGCACTCTGTGTGGTACGTTTGTTGTTGTTACTTCTCCAAAATTGTCGTCTTGCTTGCTGGTGTGCACTTAGAAACCGAGGAGCTTGCAATAGTAACTGGTTCTCTAAAATTTTGTTCAAGCAGCTTGTGTGTGATCAAACACCATTCAACTAATGAAGCTGAGATACGTATATATAGATACGTCTCTATTTGCTGTGGCTCTGAATGATCCTGCTGACACCCTGGTCTATGGAATGAGGTGTAAGTGTTGTGCAAAGACAAGCAGGTGAATTTACGTTCATAATGCAGCAATATGAAGTATGTGCAAGTGCTGTTCAGCTCCAGTTCATGTGCCTTTCCATGTTTGGTACTTCAGCTGTGTATCATTCCATGTCGGCTGAGCATACCAGCATCAGTGTAGCATGGTGTTTATTCTGCTAAGGGTATCTTCATTTTGAGACTACTTGGCAGGAAAGACGCTGCAGTGTTGTTGATAAGGTGTGAGTCCCCACAACAACTTGTTTCATCACTAGGGTTGGAAGCTCTTGATCTGTAGAGGATGTGCTCTTCAGTTTGTCCTAGAAGATAGCTATCAGACACATTCCATTAGCAGTGGGATGTAGCAGTGTGGGAGGGCTGTATTTTATTTCACGCTCTGGAGGTGATTATGGATTAGGAGGGAAAAGGGGGTCAGTATGAGATCCAGGTGTCTTGGCTACTGTCCTCTCCCATTCTGTCCCACTTCTCTCTCCAGACTTTGTCTTGAACTCTCCCTACGTTTCATGATGACTGCTTCCTCCTTCCTCCATGTGCTACGTGAGGACTGGGAGCAGAAGTCAGAGCTCTGACAAGGTAGTTTCTATTTTCACTTTCCCTGTTAGATCAATCCTAGACCGTTCAGCGACTACTGGAAACAGGCTAGGCAACAGCAGAAGACAACCACCTTTGCATTTGTGTCACTGAGGAACCTGTGACTTTGACAAACTCCTACCTAATATGCCAGCAGAGTCCTCAGGTGGGCTTCTACCTTTGGCATCCTTTGCCAGGGACCAGCAAAACAGTTGCTATGCAGAGATGTGTTTAACATTCAATCAAGGCAAACAGACTAGAGGTGTCAGGGCATCTTAGAAGATTGCAGGAGCCTTCTGATACAAGGGAAAAGGATGTTTTGTCACTTGGCAATTTTAGAAATTTGTACTAAATTTGTAACCATTGGGGTTTTTAAACCTTGATGTGTTTAAGGCAATTGAAAACCGCTTAGCTGGACTACTCCAAGTATCTGTTGAGCAGACTGACTCAAAGGATATACAATTTTCATAGAAAAATGAAGCAGAAAAGATGACAGATGATCTGTTTTAGTGCACTTGGATATAGTACACTGTAGCAGTGTTGAGTGGCACTGAATAATGCTGCTATGCCATGTTGCAATAAATCATATTTACAGCGTTATTAAATACATGCAACAAATATTTGTTCACATTTTATATTCAAAATAAACTTTAAACTAGTACAGAACTATTTATATAATTCTAGCTATGACTTTTTTTTAGTGTTATGGAGACTAAAAGCTCCATTGGCCAAGAATTTATAGATCTAAAACGTTTCTGATCATTTTATACAGGTCTGTAAAAATATGACCCATTTATTTATCAGCAATTGATAAATGTTTATAAATTTTCTTCTTAGACTACACTGAAATACAGTTGGCCTTATGAATGGGCAACCTTAAAATTCTTAGGTTTAGACTGAATTGTCAATTAAAAAATCATTTGGAATGATCCTTGGGTGCACTAAAGCATCATGCCTGATAAAATGTAGCCACTAGTACATTCTGCTTTGTAAGTCATCATCTTTGAGTTCAACACTAATCAATCAGGTGCAGATAATTTTTTAATATACAGTAGTTCAGCATCCCAATGGGGATAATATTATTTTGTGTTCTAGATTATCAGTATTATCAAGTTTAAAAAAATATAAAGGCCTGTGTGTAAATGGAATGTAGCTGGTATGTACAGTTTAGTTTAAGGCTGGTTTTCTTTTGTCTTGCTTGCAAATCCTCACTTTCTCTGCTGTTTTATATCCAAGCAGTAGTTGTATAAAGGCCTGATATGTTCCAGTGTGCATCCTTTTGTGCAGAGTGTAAGTAAACCAGATCCAGAGATCCAGAGATTTCTCTTGGAAATTAGCACTTTGTAGGATCATAATGGCCACCATCTCTTTTCTGTTATTTTACTGCACTGAGCTAGCATAGTGCTTTATCCCATGGTCCAGTAGCCAATAATAAGGTGTTTTCAGGTGCTGGACTTAAATTTCAGGCCATGATCCTATTAATGCCTGTTTACTTAAACAGGTTTGAATGTGCTTTTGAATATTTTTATTTTTTTTTATCCCAGATCATTTTACTGATCCAATTTAGAAATGCTGCACAGTGGCACAATGAATATGTGGTAACCTGTTAGGAGGGAGTAGGACTGGAAATGAGCAACTGGCTGCAGCAGTAAGATGCTCTTACTGTAATATTATTGTTGGAAAAATTGAAAGTGTGGGACTTGAGAGCTTGAACCGTACTTCAACGGGTATTTCAAGCCTGTGTGTACAGGCCAGAAGAAGCAATTCCAGATACTCATTCCTGTCCTTACTCTTGATTTAACCTGTGTGATATCATATGTGCCTGAGGTAGTTTTTGGCCAGACCTGTTTGCTGATCTAGTTTCCCATACCTTGGCACTTATTGGCAGGAATGATTAGGTGGGGAAGGGCAGAACTCTTAGCAGCAGCCAGGCATTAATCAGATGGCAGCCTTAGCTGCCTTTTCTTTGATTTTCCTTAGTTTAGAGTGCGTAGAGGAGTATTCTTTAATTCATTAGAATAATCAGAACAAATCAGCAGCCAAATTGTGTCTTTGCACCACTGGGGTCAGGGGATTGGGCTTGTCTGTGGGGTTTTTGGGGGTTGTGTGTGTGTGCTTTTGTTTTGTTTGGTTTTTTTTGTTTTTCCCCTTGTCTTTGGAAATAAGCAATTTTCAGTTAATTACTCCTGTAACTTGGAGATACAGCTCCTGTCTTCCTGTAGTAAAGAGTGGGTGTACTTGGTAACAGTGAAAACTGCAAATATGAAATGCAGTGTTCCTGAAGACTGTTGGGACCTGTCTGCACCAAAAAAATTGCTCTATGTTCCCATCAATACTAGTTTTATTGAGATTGTTGGGTATGTTTGCTCTTTTCCACCTAGCTTTCTCTGTTGTTTTAATGCTACTTGAGTTAGTAGTAGCAGAGTGCCTCCATACCTCCACAGTTGGAAACCAAGTGTCTAATGGCATTTTTACCTCTGTGGTGTCTTATTCCTTTGAAGTTGAGTTGAGGAGAGGTGTTGAAGAAGCTCTCAACCCTGGCTGTTGTAGTAGAGTAATAATATTCCTGTTAATCCCAGCTGGAATTAATACAAGCATGTAAGAGTTTGGTGTATCTAAGGCATTATATGAGTTGTGCCTTTGATACCTACCTCTTACTAGTGGGCCTGCTATCGTCATCTTGGAGGTTTCATATTCTGTGGTACCAATTAGTTGAAACAACAATGTCTCTTTTCTAGATTACTGTGGGTTTATCACATTTATGCCCTCCGGGAGGGGAGGAATTATACGCCCGTTTTAAGGCATTCAGAGTGTTTTTCTTTGTCAGAGGTGGCAGTTTTCAGGAATCTGCTGTTATTTGAAACTAAATTGTCCAAATTTAACTTCTATCTTTAAGCAGACTTTTTTTAATGTACTCTTTAAAATAAATACTCTGAACTAGTTCTGCTTTGCAGATCTGATCAGTTCTAGTTAGATGCACATTTTGGAACCTAATTTTCAATGTTTTAAAAACTCTGGCTCTGTATGTAGACTTGCATGAGTCAGTCAGTTTCATCTCACTTGCAGAACTGGCATTGGCTTTGAAAGGTCAGAAATAATATTAGAGATTAGATTTCATCAGTCATATTCTTTGAATCTGTCTTTTTATTTTATGCTGGGAGTAAAATGGTTAAGCAGATACTGAGACAATAATTTACTTGCTACTTAGCAGAATTCTCATGTTTGGTGTTCAGGGGAAACAGAACAATTTCAAATGCACTGTGCTCACTGCTCCCGTGGCTGATCCATATTTTGCAAGATGCAGCTGATTACCTCACTGTCTGAAGAAGGAACTGGGTGTCTAATTTGAAATTACAATGCTCTTTTTTAATCTGAATTTTTAGAAATTGCCCATACTTTTTCACTGTGCTATAGGTAGACGATATTATAGTTTAAAAAAACTGGCTATAGGGAAGACAAACTTGGAAGGAAAAATAAAAACCAAACTAGTTGTGAGACTTCTAAAGTGTCCCATCAAATTTAAAGGCATTTTAAATTACATTGGTCAATCTTTGACCTCTTTTCTGTGGGATTAGAAAAACCTCAATCTACAATGAAGGAATTTCCTCTTTTGAAAGTCATTTATTCTGGCTTGTTTTGGATATCTAGAAATACCCCAGGCCTAACTTGGTTTCTCTTTCTTCTGTCTTGTCTGGAAAAGCATAAAACTCTCAGAAGTTACCTGTTAAGAATTTAGGAATTTAATAAAATACTTTTTCTGAACCTACTGACTTTATTTATAACTAGGCTATTTGCATTCTTATTTTCTTGTATATTATTCAAAAATGCAGTGCACGCTAATCAGTCACCCTGGTTTGAATCCCTAATCAAGATGGGAGACTTCAATCAGGAAAAGTTTTCCCCGAGTTCCCTTCCTACCCCCTCCCCAATTGCTTATTAATACCAAGGGATATTAATGGCCTTCCTCATATTTAAACTTTTAAGTACCTTTGTCTTTTTTAGAACTTTATGGTCTTGACATTCTCCCCCAAAGAATTATAAAATTAAATATTCTACTCTTAATAGATGTAAAATGGAAGGGTTTAAGTTCTAAAAATTGTATATTGTATAATAGTTCTTCATAATACTGCTTAACAGAGAAGATTAAAATATTATGTACTTAAATATTTATTCTTTAAGCAGGTTTTTTATTTGGACTTTATTAAGAGAAGAATATATGTACCTACATAAACTACTCTGGGATTTTGGAAGAGAACAAGATAGATATGGTTTTGGATAAATCTTAAAAATCCATCCACTAACCAAATTTATTGTGTAGTTCACTTGTTCTGGCAGAATTACTTGGGTTTTTATAATTAGTGGCATGCATTTTAATCTTTTTCCCCCTTCCAGGAACAGATTCTTGGTAGTAAAAAGAAATGAAGAGGTGTAGTAGGAAGAATGCCTGATTTCTTAAAGTATTTATTAGGGAGAATTAATTTTACTTGCAAAGTTAATTCACATTTGCTTGGCAGTAAGTACTGTTCTATCCACTGAAAACAGATCAAAGAACTAGCTATAAACAAAGGTTAAAGATAAGGTGCTGGAAGAGCTAAATGAGGAAACAGTGGTTAGAAGGGTGTTGCAGGAGTTGGTGTTAAATTAGTCAACATGTAGTCTTCATTAATCTAAACCAAGAAATAAATAGCATTTTAATTACATTTATGAACTGGCACAAAATTCAGAGCTGAAGACAAATAATTAGAAGATCTAGCATGTATGGGGAAACAATTTAATTAAATTTAATGTAATGCACTCTTCTACTCACAAGGAAATAAGGAGAAAACTTAGGCAAGTGGTGCAGTAAACCCTGAAAAGGGCTCAGGGCTTGATACCTTGCCTTTTCTTGCTGCTGTGGTTTTGTTGCAGGATTTTATCATATTTTGACTGGTGAAAAAAAGTTGTTGGGACAATGACCAAAGCATTGCATCATGGAAATTACAGCTAAAACAGCCAAGCACAAAGTATCTGAAGGCAAATCCCAGTGCAGGCAGCGTATACTGATGGGGCTGAACAAAACGGCTTGCCCTTAAGGGAGGAAATGCTACAGACAATACTCAAGTGCTAGGATAGTTAAGGCTTTCCACCTTTCTCACTTCTAAACGTGGTAGTTTGAATAAAATTGGTATCTGCTTTTTCAGTTTTGTTTTTTTTGTGGTTGGTTTTTATTTTTTTTTCCCACCTGGTTATGAAAGGTCTGATTTCTGTCCCCTCAGAGCCAAGGTGTTGAGTTTCAGCTGGTAATCGGATCCTTCAGAGAATGAACGATCTATTTCATTTTGTAAGCAGTCTTCTGTGCAGACTGTTGCTTCTCACATACTTGTATTGTCACTCTTCGTGCTTTTTAATGTACTCCTCCTTTATAGCAGTACATTCATTTAAGTACAAACAAAATATCCAGAAGCTGGTCACTGCAAGTTTAAACCTGTGCCTTTGGATCTCAGAGATCAGTAACTTCACTACTTTGTGTCACTGTACTCTCATTACATCCTGCTTGTATTGCAGAGTTTTGATTAGAAAAATGAAACCTTTTTTGATTCTTTTGCAGTGCATCTCTATCAGGTAACCTAGTTTAATTAAAAAAAAAAAAAGGAAATTTGCTTGTATGTTCTATTAAATGTTTCCTTAAAATGATTATCTAGTTTTCTGGTTTGTTTGATGGTTTTGACATAACATTGGCATTACAGGTACCGTAATGTTATCCCAGTGTGTGGAAACACTGGTTTTTAGGTATCCTTCACGATGATGAAAAGCAAGAACTGTGTATGCACACAAGCTCTATTTTAATATTTCTCTGAAAGTTTTTGACTGTTCTCTATCATCTGTTAATATTTATTTGTTCTTTTCTAATCCTCTCAAAATAATTTTCTAGTTTATCCTTAAAAAGGGATGGGGAAAACAAAACAAAAAAAAAAGGGCAGATTGATGGTAGACACAGGGAATCGTCTATGAAGCATTTCAGGTTAATCTTGTGATGTAAAAGTTATGCAGCTCTGACAGATCTTCCAGACCTTAGCATCTGTGTAATTTACAATCTTCGTTCCGATATGTAGTGGTAATTGAGGTATGACACAATGTGTGGTCATCTGGACCTAAAACTTGTTGTAAGTTTAAATCTTTAGAGTTACCTGGTCAGCTTCTTTCCTACTGTGTATCTCTGATTAGAAAAAAACCCAAACAAAATTACTATTATTTGTGTCCTTATTGGCTTTTTTTATTTTATCTGGCTGGTCTCTTGTAGGCATCCATACAGTATCAGGCACAGCAGGTCTATAGGGACTACTTTATGAGTATAATATGGCCATATGACAGGGTATAGCTAAAGAATTACTGAGCTTGGAGTGCTGCCCTTGTGAAGTGAGTCAGTGCTTGCACTGGTCTTTGATTTTTTGCTGCACAAAACTTGCAGGGTGGACAGTCCCCCTTCCTGACTAGTTTCTGATGTAAGGGACAGTATCCACGGTGCATTTTAATGTGACTGGGGTGTCATGTGAAATACAGTGAGCATAGCAGCATTACTTCATGCAGGAAAACTTGCCAAAGGGATGGGTTACTTAGTTTGGTCACTTTGAAACCAGAGGTCCTTCAGCAGTTTGTCACCAGGACAAAAGATGGGTAAGGGTTCCTGCAGAAGATGGCTTGAATGGTTTTGGTGGTATCTACATAAAAGTCCTGTGGCTTCTAGGTACTAGTGCAGACAGTCACTGCTTGTGGCGTGCCCTGTTCCTTAGGGACTAGGCTTGGCTGAAATCCATTTGTGTACAAACCTCTCTGGTCTCTAAGGAGAGGAGAACCTTCAGAAAAAATTAGCATGAAGATCCACATCAGTTGGGACTCACTACAATGTCTAAGCAGGACCCGGAGAGGGGAAATTAAGTTTCCATTCCACTCACAAATACACTGTAGCCATATGTGACATACTCACTCTTTTTGGTGTGTATCTTAGAGTCCCAGCCTGCTTGCAACTGCCCTGTGCCGTTTCCTTCTTCTCTACTGTACTGGCTCAATTGTTTGTGCACATGTGCAATAAAATGATCCTGATGGAGCAAGTAAAGCTATATATTTATAATTTGTGTGTGTATATATACATTTATAGTATTTATAAATTTGTTTAAGCAGCAGGCTGTTCAGCTGGATCAATTACCTTATTCGTGACACGGCTTCCCACACACCTCTGCCAGTATACTGGAGAGGCAAGGCCCTGGGAGGATGATCACAGCCTGCAGCATCCAAACACCTGGACTTGCAGTGATTGCAGAGAGGAGGGAGCGGGTCTGAAGTGGAAATCAGAGCGTGTCAGAACCCCTTGCTGCTTATTGACACCTCTGAGATTATTACCACACATGTACCTCTGTGGAGAAAGTTACGTGGCCTTCAGAATTGCTGTTGGATTTTTCTAACTTGAGAGGGAATGCTGGGCTAATTAGCAAACTTAATTGAAGTATATTGTGTAATTTATCATGGCAGTATACAGTGGTTGTGGTTGCATTAAGAGTATTTTAATATAATTCTCCCCCCTGCAGTTAGCCTCATGAACAGTTTTTTAAATCTGTTGTCAAGCAATAGTATTGGCATCTAAAATCAGGCTGCCCTGTCTGTCAGAATGTAGAAGACTGGCCTGTCACTCAGGTAAAGAGAATGGGGTGAATTACTGTGTGTTAACTGTGCAGCGTTGCAGGGTGAGTGTTTGCTCCTGGGCAGTTATGGCACGGCTCTTGGCATGTGGCAGTGCCATCTTGTGATGATCTAGCCCTGTTTCAAAGCTCTGTGGTCCCTAAAAGTCAACCAGGATGAAAGAGCCTGATTGTGGAGTCTCAACTTCTTTTAGTTTGTGGTGAGTTTTTTTTTACCTGGCTTCTGAAGGAACTGCATCGTGCTGTCTTTCAGTCCTTACCCCTGTAAATCTTAGCCCTCTGGGCCACTGTGACAAAAAGATTGTAAAGTATGAGAGAACACCCATATAAAGAGGTGCTCAGGACAGGATGGATGCTATTTGAGTTCCCTCCCAGGGACAGGGTGCAGCGCAAGTTTGTTAGACTTGAGAAGATTCACGTAGGAGAAACGCGTTAGGAATTCGTGCACTACAGAGAAGCTGTACCCAGAGCTTGTACCATAGCGTGTGCTGGGGAGAAATGTGGGAGACAACTTCCCTGACAGTGACTGCGAGCCTGACACTGATCACGGAACTACTTGGTTTTGTTTTCCTTGTGGCATTTGATGCTCCCAGCATCACACCGTTGAGTGTAGCAACTCTTTAGTAACCAAACTGAAAGGCTTTTAGGAATACAAACCTGAAGTGATCCCGCAGGCGGCTGGTGAGGCTGCAGCAGCGTGGGGAACAGTCAGGCTCCATTTTGGATGCCTGACTGTTGCTATTCTGAGTCGCTCTACACTGCGCAGTGCTGCTTAACTTCCTGCTGTTTTCTAGCTGCTTAAATGATCAGTCCTCAGCTTTTTTAAAAGCAGCAGCTTTTGTGGCATGCTTCCTTTCTGTCAGGAGAGCGCACAGTAACAAAGCCACGTTTTATTCTCTGGTGGGGGGATGTCTTTCTGTAAGTATGTTAGAGCCCAGCGCCAGGAGAAGGTGGTGGTCTACTGCTACAAACTAGCCTGTCTTTTTCCTTGCTCTAAGCCAGAACACTGTTAACTTCAAAACACTCCATGTCACAATCTGGAGGGAGACCTGGGTTAGGACTGAAATGGAAAGGCAAGGGAAAAGATAACTAGCCTGCTGCTTTATTGATTGGAAAACAAAACAGCAAACAAATTGCCTTCTCTGTTGCCTGTTAAAACGCCGTTTTGAAACACGTGCCAGTCTTGTAGTTCTCCTCTAACTGCTGCTGCTCACTGTGAATCGCTTGCTCCTAGGTGGAAACATAGTCATTTGCAAAATGTGAAGTAATACGTCTTGAGTTGTAAACAACACACAGAAGCTTGATTAATTTTTAGGGCTTTTTTTGCCTTGCTCCTGTAATTAAACTAATGTTTCTGTAGTTCCTCTGGAAAACCAGTGTTAGTATGATAAAGTTAATACTTTGTTTTTGTGGAGAAACATGTTGTTTGTCCCTAGTTTTCCTGTGAGTGGTTGGCGTTTTACTAATTTTTGCTGTTCTGATAGATGAGTTGAGGGAAAGATATTGTTAAAGCTTCTAGCTGAGTGACCCTGAGGCATAAAAGAGTAAATGAGGTTAAAAAAAAAAAAAATCACTTATTTCAGTAATGTGCTTTTTTGGTTCATCTTATCACACCAAATCAGTTTACTAGTTAAGCTCGTGTTTGGGAGGAAAAGTGTTAAATGTCTTAGGGATTTCAGAAGCCCCAGTAAAGCCAACTCAAACTGTTGTGCTACCAACTGCTGATTAGATGGAGTTCCAGTTGGAGCCCGCAAATGCTTCAGGTATTTGGCTAGAAGGACCACTTAGGGATACGTATCTACCTCGTGATGATGAGTCCTTGTGTTCTTGCTTGGAAAATGTAGGATGGTTTTGGTACAGTGCTGCTGTAAATACTAACAAAAATTTGCCAGGCTTCTTGAGGTTGTTGCAGTGTGTCGAAAGAAGGATCTTCACTGTAATCTTTGTTTTGCTGTTGTGTGGATGCTTTTAAGGCTATAATAAAAGCACTGACTTAATATTTTCTTTCAGTCTCCAGAGGGTGCTGAAGGCAAGGATGCAGCAAAAGTAACTAAACAAGAGGCAAGTATATTTCTTTTTTTTTTGTTCATTTTCAATTTATTTTGGCATGTTATTAGCTGGAGATCTGCAGTCTTGCATATCAGAAGACTGCATTGCTCTGTCATTTATAGTGAGGTGTTGTCAGTGGGAATAATGACAGTAAACCACACCTGTAGTTTATTTGGTGTGATTTGGGTTTGGTGCCCTAAGAATTTATGTGATTTATTAGTATACAAATTTGAGAAGCACTTAGGGCTTTGACAAGGCAAGCTTTTGTGGATCTTAGGGCAGCAGTGTAGGAACTTACTGCCTGGAACTGTTGCTGTGCCGTGTAGCTGTTGGCAGAAGAGAGTTAATGTGCACACCTCAGCCAGTCTACTTCAAAACTATTCTTAGCTTAAGTGTCTGATGGAAGGGTGTCTTGAATTAAGATACCAGGCTCTAACTGGAGCAGCTGACACATTTGTGTGTTTTCTTTGCCTGAATTTCTTTCAAGGGCACAGTAACTTCTGTCAGAGAAAGCAAGGAGACAGCTGGTGATACTTTGGCCTCTACAGTAAAGTTTGCTGGGTTGTTTGTCACAGCCCTTAGTGTGAAATTAAAAAACAGGTAGAGAATTCATAGAATATCCTGAGTTGGAAGGGACCCATAAGGACCACTGAGCCCAGCTCCTGAAATGCAAGGATTCATTTCCTTAGGTTGTCCTCTTTTGTGGCAGACAATGCTAAATTGGGACCTTGAAAAGAATGGGTGAATATTAAAATGCATTAACAATTAATTGCTCTTCTTGTAAATCTTTGAACGTATTTGAGGAGGAAAAGCAGTCTAATGAAGCTTTACACTTTTTGAATGGGAAGTTGTTTGTTGCTCAGTCTGGCTGAAAAAGATGGTACAGTGGAAAAGTGAAAATATTTCAAACAATAGTAATGTATATAATAAACTACTGAAAAAAAAACAGGTAAGTGAAAATGAGACCTGAGAGGAATAGATCTTGATACCTCAGTATCTTCCTATGAAATTTCCTGAAAAAAAAAGTTTCTTTTTCATGGAGTATAAAAAAGCTGACAACACAGTAGTAAAAATATAATCTTATTTGCTCTGAATGAATGTGCTTCTCAGTCTAAGTTTAAAAGTTATTTCTTCAGGATCCAGAAAAGTAAAAATTCCTTCCCTAAAAATCTGAGACCTGATTGCTAGAGTAAAAAAGAAAGACCAAGGAGCTTACAGAAATACATGGGCTCTCTGGAGAGAACCTGCTGACTTTGAAATATGAGACCTCTTCAGTCAAGGTGAGATAATAGTGGTGGCAGATGCTACAGGAAAAATAAATTAAGATAGTCTCAGTAGATACACCTGTAGCTTGTAGTATGTGGCTGAGGAAAATATTTATAGGATTACATTAGAAACTATGGGATCTCTTGGAATAGGTAGAACTTATGTGGGAAGGGTGGCTTCAGTCTGAATCAAAACAGACCTGTGTGGGTGGCAGTGAGAATTATTTCAAACTAAACGACTGAGGGGAGACTGGCAAGTTCTTGAGAGCACATAGGACAAAGTCAGAGCTCCCTGTTGGGGTGGAAAGCAGGGGCTAGCACAGAAGGCAGAAAAGTTTGCATCTGAAAAGGTAACGAAAAGTCTTCAGAAATAAAGCCCTGTTTAATTCATGCCTATGAAAACCGGCGGTCAAGCCAAAATCAAAAAGCTGCAAATCTAAATGTGGGCAACGTGGACTGTCTGCCTTTGAATGAGAACGTTAATATAATGGGCAGCTCGGGCACTCTGACACCAAGGCACAATTATACAGGGTTGAGAGCATAGTTGCATTAGTGGTAAAATGGCTTTGTGTTACGTGCCTTTACTGTTTCTCTAGATTAATCTGAGTATCAATAAGTACAGCAGAACCTTTTGTGGATTGCCAAGCCATATGTAAGTGGGAAGTATATAGTTTAGGAATTGTGCCAGGTATCATCTGACCACAATAATAAAAGTGGCAATGGGATGTTAAGGGAGATAGAGAAGCTCTGAGGACAAAAATAGTGTTAATGGAGACTTCACTTACCCTTCAGAGATTTGGTAAAAGGCACGAGATGGCATTGCAAAGACAAAAAAACTTAGAACTATAAATGCTTGTTTCCTGGAGGAACAAAGCAAAGTACCAATAAAAGGATAATCGGCTCTTTATTTGGTCCTCAGTAGTACATAGGAGCTGGTTAAAAAGACAGTTGTTGAGCTGTTCTGTAATTGTGACCATAATATATTCAGGTTCATCGTCCTTGCAGGAATGTAAGCCCAAATAAACTCTGCTATGCTAAGATTCAATATCAAGAAAGGGAATTTTATTAAAAATATGAGCCTCTGAAAAGGAGCAGCTAAAAAGTTTAATGGTTTCAGGATGCTAAGAGTTTTGTGGTATGTCATGCTTAAAGTTTGCAGAAATGCATGTTATTATTCAAAAGTGCCATGTGCACCCCCCCCCAAAAAAAAAAAAGTGCTGCTTAATAGGAAAAATTTACTATTTTGAAAGGTGGTTTTTGTATTGATGGAAAGTAACAAAAAAAGGAGGAAACCCTCTGGCATGGCAAATGTGAAGCTGAGAAACAGCAATGAAACTTCTGCTATGAACTCTCTTCACAGAGGTTTTTCACAGTGGAGCCTTTTCTCATGGACATACAGATGTCGAGTCTGGAGGACATTCTTTGAGTGTGACCAAAAACTAGCCAGTATTCACCAGCAATTGCCAAACTGTTAGATGCAGCGTGTAACTTACTGCTTGTGTTGGCCATGGTACCAGAGTAACTGAAGGTGATGAAATACTCCCAGGGATTCTGAAAAATAAAGCCCCAGAGTCTAACTTGCAAAAGTAGTTAAAAAAAAAAAAAGAGTACACATAGACAAATATATAATGGGAGAGTCAACATGGATTGTGCAGGGGGAAATCATACTCAGGGCAGTTGAGTTCTTTGTAGAAGTCAGCAGGAATAAGGGCCATAGCATACCAATTGATGCAGTTCACTTGCTTGTAAGGAGCAGTTTTTAATAAGTCATCCCAAGCAGGTTCTTAAAGAAATGAAGCTAGCATGGATTAAAGGGAGGATCTTCCTAAGAATTGGGAGCGGATGAAGATAGGGGAAGACAGTAGGGAAGAAGTAGTTAATTTTCATAATAGAGGAAAATTATCACTGGAATATTGTGAGGATTTGTGATTGGTCTTGTGCTGCTGAATATATTCATTAGTGATCTAGCAGAAGAGGTACTGGAGACGTGACAAAAGTTTGCTGAAGTTTACGAAAAAATCAGTAGTGGTCAAAAAAGTGAGACTTAAAAGGTTATTCCATCACTCACAACCAGGTGATAACATATAAACAGAAATTCACTATGGATTAATGCAAATACACAGATTGGGGGATTAAGCACAATGATGGGTGCCAAATTTGTTGTGCATCCAAGTGTGAAACTACTAAATGAATTTTTCCTGACTTTTCCTTAAAAAGGCTGTGATAGAATGAAAAGCCTACCAAGTACAGTGGGACAAACAGAGGATGCAGAGCAGCTTTAAAAAACCAAACCAACCCACAAACAAAGCCCACAAAACAGAACAAAAAGAAACAGCCCAGATTTTCTAGGATTCTTGACTTACTATATAATAGACCTGTGATAAAATCATCAGTAACACAGGCAAAGACAGTTAAGGAATTATTACTCTTGTAACCTAAAAGCAAGAGGCTTTTAGTTAAAAGACACCAGTGGAGGAAGGTTTAGCTTTTCCTTTTCCACACAGTTTATACTCCTGTGGGGGAACTCATTGCACAGGATGTTACAGAAACTGAAAGTGTAAATGGGTTCACCAGGTTATTAGACAAATTTATAGAGAAAATGACCCTCGGGGACTATTAAACACATGATGTGGATATAATAGCCAGGTTGGAAAGTTTACAACTTCAGATTGCCAGAAGCTGGTGCGGGAGGGAAGTGCAAAGTGTTGTTCTCTGTCTGCTCTGTTTCATAGGCTCTTTCTGTAGATGTTTGCTAGTGGGACGGTGTCAAATACACTGTCGGGTGAGCTGCTAGTTTCTGGGTTAGTACAGATGTTTGGCAGGGGACACAGGTTCCAAAGGCACATTAAAATGTGAACTTTGCTGACTTGATTGCAGTTCCCTCCGTATAATCAGATACAAAATACATACGAACTTGGAATGAGAATTAAAATTACTTGCCCATCAGGCATTTTTAAAGAACTGAGGGTTATGCTGACTTCCTTGTGGCAATACAAGTTTTTTACGAACTCAGTCATGGAATAGGAACAGTTGGGGAATGTGGGAGAGAATTATAATTTATCTAAAACAACATACTATCTTTTAAAAAGTAGATGCTAACATAACATTCCAACGCCCAAATTCTAAGGGATAGAAGTCATAGTTAAGAAAGCGGATTTGTAAAAGAAGATGCCTTCAGCTGGGAGTTCTTTGAGTACCTGACCAAGTGAAATGCTTTATTTAACCCGTTGTTGTAAAATACTGCTAGGCTGCTTGACAAGCACTTCATACTCTGAGTTGCCAAAAACATAGAGGTTTACTTTTTTTTAATGATGCATAAATATTGGGTAGCTGAAAATAGCTTTAGTTGCTTTTTGACAACCATATCGCTGGATGCAGATCTGAACTCATCACTACTGCTTTCCATTAAGCATACTTAAATGGTTCCAATGAATACAAATCGCTGCATTCTTCAGGTGTTAACAACGGCTTTCTCCTGTTGCAAGATGTGTGAAGCCCTGTTTCTTTTCAGCTCAACATAAGTGCTTAGTATGTAACTAAGAGAATGTTTTTGATGCACTCTTTAAGCTGTGTTACATTAGATACTTGTTGCAGTTGAGTTGTCCCTTTATTTTGGCTACAAGTGTGATTTCACTTTTATGCCGCTGTTTGATAACCAGTCTTTGTAACTGGGTTCATCTCTTAATGAACAAAAGAATACAGCGAACAAACTAATGAGCTTACAACTACTTCTGAGGCTTATTAAATTTATTATTGAAGATGTGTTAAGGAAGATGTGTTGAAGTGATAAGGGTGGAGGAAAGCAGAATATCTGACTTCTTTCCTTTTGAGATTTGTGCTTAAATAGAAGAAATAATTTCTCCCTCTCATCCTGCAGCTGTCGTTGTGCACCTGGACTCTTGGATTGAGTGTGCAGGGAACTGAGGAAGTGGAAGGACTTAAGTTTTATGTTTTGAAATTTTAGCAGTCTGATATTCTCTAGGGAGAGATGTTAACTTGATTCTGCTGTTAATCAGATGGTATTTTACCTGCTATTTCAGGTAGCATCTGCTAGATTATAGAAATATCATTCTAAGTATTTATGAGAAAGATTCAGGATCCTGTGCAAGTGTCAAGCTGTGTTTGTGAACCTTTCATAGAGTAGCAAGGGACTCAGAAGTACTTGTAAAATGGGGGGCAAGCAAAAGGGATTTAACCATATGGAGGCTTAGACATAATATCTGAACAATTTTTATTACTACTTTTCACATCACTTTAAAATTTTGATTGTCCAAGATGAGGAAGATGAGAGTTGTGCTCGCCAGTAGAGATGTATTTTGGTAGTGGTGTATTATACGTTGTTGCCATGTAATGACTGATACTACTTTGCTTTGGAGGTTGTTTTCTGTAAGCCTATAGAAATGTGTTCTCCTTTTTTTCTTTTTCTATAGCCCACAAGACGATCAGCAAGGTTGTCAGCTGTAAGTATGTATGTATGAATGTATGTAACACCTTTTGGTATATCTTTTCTTAGGCACATATGGTCTCTCAGACCAAACAGGTTTGTTATATTTTGTTTGATTCAATTCTTACTCTTGGTGAGGGGTAATTAAGAACTCTAGAGCTAAAGTTATCTGTTTTCTTGGTTTCAGGTTTTTGGGTTGTTCTGACAAAGGATGCATTTCCCCACCTCAGTGCAACACTGTCTGTTATATGCAGTAATGACTTTGGTACCTTTTTGCAGGCTGATGTTAGTTGTGGAAATGCAGCTACTTCTTTGGGAAG
This sequence comes from Porphyrio hochstetteri, assembly GCA_020800305.1. Taxonomy (NCBI): domain Eukaryota; kingdom Metazoa; phylum Chordata; class Aves; order Gruiformes; family Rallidae; genus Porphyrio; species Porphyrio hochstetteri. The sequence continues at coordinate 89,914,084 of CM036907.1, forward strand.
GAGAAAGAGGTGTCCTTCAAGGACTTCATTTGATGCCAATGCTAGTATTTGGTTTTAGTTCCTCTTCTCTGTTAGAATGTATTTGACTCTTTTTATTTTAATACTTCCTACTAATCTTCACGTTTTACTCTTAGACTGACCCCCAAATTGCTTTGACTCCTAGATCTGTGAACTAATGAAGATGGGGTGTGTACAATGATGAGGTGCATTTGTGCATTCAGGTTTTTCTAGAAAGGGAAGTAAGGGAAGGTGTGGGGTGGGGGGAAGCTGGGGTGTGGAGGTGGCTGGCTGGCTTCTGGTAATATCTCTAACACATTGTGCAAATAAAAATGTTTTATAGAAACCTACTCCACCAAAACCTGAACCCAAACCAAGGAAAACCACGAAGGTAAATACTCTTCATTTTAGTTGCCATCATTGTAGCCAATAGTAAGCAAGTATACTCCTTTGCATTGCAAATAGTTCAATTCACAGTGTTTTTTGTGAGGCATCAGCTCCCCTGCCCTTCCCGCAGCTCCCCCCCCCCACCTCCCCCCCGGAAAAAAAACAAATTAGATCATTCTTTTCTTTCTGTTCCACCCCTTCCTGGCCTCATTACTGGCCCAGACAAAATGTCTTGCCTGTTTGATATGCAGACCATGTTAGTTTGTAGTGAACTCCTAGCTTAAGAGGAATCTTTTACCTTTCCCACACCTTTCCTGAAATGTACAGGTTTGGTTGAGTAACCTCTGCCTGAGCCCTAGGAATTTCTACAATAGGATTTGCAATTACTCTGTGCCATCCTGTTTCTTTGTCTAGAGGGGGAGTACTTCATTTCATAGTGAGACACTCTTATCTGTTCTTGAAGCCTGGCTGTTGCTGAGAATGCACAATTATAATTAAAGATTAAATTAAATATATTTAAATTGAATGGTTTGAGTTTTCTAGGCCAGTTACAGTCAAATTAAAATCTTATTAGTGTCTGAAATACCTTTTCAGGGTTTCTGCATATAAATCATGTACTTCAGAAACTGTAGATTTATTTGTGCCCAAGGGGAATGTTAAATAAGAGCAATTGCTTTATCAGGGGGAAAAAAAAAAGAAAACCCACCCAAAAAACCCCATGTTGGAAACTGAGTCTAGCACTTGTCGCACATTTTCCACGCTCTTTTATTGGCATCTCAGTTAGACAAGTGTCAGGATACAAAGTCTATGTGTGAAAGTAAAACTGTGGCTTCAAACACTTTATGATTTATCAGATGAAATTACCGACAGTCTTGCTGAGCCCATCGTACCCCCCTCTTTAAAGAGTATTCATAAAGAAAGGAATATGGCAGCCTCTACAGCTTCATGTACACGTTGTAAAATGAGCTCAGTGTTACGGAGTCAGTTTAAGCTGCATGAGAGACATTTGGAGCTCATTTCAGGTGACTCAAATCCTTTATGACATTATTCTAAGTAACTTTTTAATACAGTAATCTTTTCCCCAAAACTCTTTAACTGGATCATATTTTAAGGGATATATTAATCTAGGTGTCCTAAACACAAAACAGCAAGTGTCGCTCTGAACCTGCTAGTAAACAACCAAAGGTGGCTCAGATTTGAGATAATTTTTAGTATTAAAAGCCTGCAAGTGATGGATTTACTAAGGCAAATCCTTAGCTTGTTCTTTCATAGGTGAAGAGTTAGGACTGTACTTAACACCAGCATTAAGCTTCTCAGTTAAGCACCACAGCTGCTGTGTAACATAGAAGCTGAAAGATAAAAGGAATAATTCGGACTGCCCTGGAAGTAGGATTACTGGCATCCCCACTTCACTGCCCACTCCTGTGTGGGGATTGCTGGGGAAAGGTAGTTAACAAAGGGAGACTGACTTTACCATCCCTGTTCACAGCTACTGTTGCCATTTTTCATAGAGAATTTGGAGAAAAGGATCTCATGAAGATCTCAGCACTGGTTGTCACAGCTACTTTAAATGCTAATGTAAAATATTCAATTACATACCATTTAAATATTTATCCCATTGCACTTAAAATCCTTAACTTTTGACTCCACTGGCCTTAGATCACAAATATAAATATGCACATAGAGCAATGATTAGCAGAGGAAAAAAAAAAAAGAAAAAGTAGACTTCAGCGCACAAGAGCCACCCCCTAAATGAAACTGTAGCTGTTAGAATAGTTCCTTTTGATAAATTCTCTGCTTTGTGCTGCTGCAGATGGAATGGTATCAGTGTTTGCTTCTTCATTCTGTTGGTTGGTTCTTTCATTGATGTGGAGTGAACATCACAGATGTTATCAAACTAACAAAAGGACAGACAACAAAAGTGCTTAATTTTTAAAATCTAATTTAGTATTTCATGTTAATGGAAAGTGTATTGCTGTTACACAAGCAGCGTGTTGTTTGTGCTTGGCTGAGTAAGTTTTCAATATACTGTAACTGGACTTGTTTGTACAGGTACCTTGTATGTACCTCTGTATATACAGCTCAGCTCTAGTTTGAGGGGGTTTTGTATCCCTGTAAACCAGCAGACACAATGAAGAAGCAGACTTCAGCATTTTCTAGAAATTTTTAGTCTGTATAACTTTTGTGGATCTAAATGTTCCAGGTTTTCTGTTTCAGTCCAGCACATTCAGCTCGCCAGGATTTGCTTTTTAAGTTCATATGAAGGTTTTTTTCGATGAAGTTGCAGGGTGCTGGCTACTCATCCAATGTTTATGCCCATATTTTTATTCTCCTGTCAGAAGGAACCTGGAACAAAGGCCAGCAAAGGTGCTAAAGGGAAGAAGGATGAAAAGCAAGAAGCTGCAAAGGAAGGTACTACACCATCTGAAAATGGTGAAAATAAAGCTGAAGAGGTACTTGCCACACATACCTCCTGCTGATTGAATCAGTGTTTTTTTAATTATTCAGCCTTTCAGACGATGCTAGTGTGTTCATAATGTTTCTTTTTATTGCCCATAATGTTACTGCAGATTCTCATCTCTCGCTCAACTGTTAGTGTTTCAACATCCAGAGGTGCCCCACCCAGCACACTGTCAGTAAAAGGGCAGATTGAAACAGTGAAAGTTTAAGGGTACGGTAGAGCATTCAGCATGTGTGCAGTGAATAGAAACAGATAGTAGTGTGGTGCTTTTCAGTATGAACAATGGAAGCTGACAGGTAAGGCCTGTATTGCTTTTGCAAAGCTGGGACTGATAATTAAAGAAAACTGTGTGAATGTACCTGTTCTGTAGGCGTAAATGCAATATGGATGTAGGTTTGAAACCGAGCCGCTGCAAGTAAGAGACCGAAGGGAGTAAGGGTAGCTTGGGTCTTTAGGTGTGGAACGGTAATTTACTGTAGTAATTAATGTCTGTCTTTCTTCTCCGCAGGCTCAGAAAACTGAATCTGTAGGTGACAAGAATGAATGAAATATCATGAAAATTTTGGGTTGATTTTATGTACCTCTTGGACAACTTTTAAAAGATATTTTTATCAAGTATTTTGTAAATGCTAATTTTTTTAGGACGATGATAGTTGACATATTAAACTGTATATGAACGTTACCCTTCTCATAACAGTGCTTTTAGAAATTCCCATTGTTGCCAAGTAATATAAATATCAACTTAATATTGCAAGGTATGTGTAAAATTGGATCAGCATTCCATACACTTGCTTTGAGAAATTAAGTCTTGTGCATATGGTGATGTTTTTACTGTGTGTATTTGAATTTTTCATGCAGTTTTTCTAGAGCAATAATCAGTGGTGCTTTTGTACTTAGGGTTTATGTGATTTTAATGAAACATGGATAGATGTGGCCACCTGCTGACTATTTTGGGTTCTTTTAATGGATTAAAATAAAAGGTCTCCTTGCCTGCAAAACTATGGCCTCCTAATGTTTTCTCTAAACCTGAGGAATGCCTTACTCATACTTTCAGCTGCTACAAGGAAGACTGAGTGATGTAGCAGCAGTTGTTTTGCATGTAGACTCAGCGGATGTCTAATTTAAGAAATACCCACCCAGAAGTGGCAGGCTAGGATTTTCAGTGACCCACAATGCAAGGGACTTACAGATACATTTGTCAGATACATTGTCACAGGGTGAGTAAGACTTGCCATGCTCTATCAGGATCTCAAGGATGCAATGAGCTATCTATACAGAATGAACTGCTCAATTGATAGGCACGTGCAGTAACTTAAAAGTAGCTTGGCATCTCCCCTACTCTCTTTTCATTAACTTGCATCATACTCTGTAAACCTTTCTATCTGCAGACTCAAATTTAATATAAATAGTAATTGCTGTTCTGCTTCAGCAGAGGACAGTTGTTAATACATTGAAATTGCTGTTAAACAGCACTATATATTTGGTACCTGGTAGAAATGGAGCTATGAAAGTTATTTTTGAGGTAATTGTGATGATACGGTAGGCTAGCTAATGATTTTTTTAGTGTCCATGTTTCAACTCTGCACCTCATTCTAAGCCCCTCTTACAATTTTTCTCCTTCCCTTTTCTCTAGGGCCCCTGGTATTTCTGTTGTTACTTCTGGGATGGGAGGGGTGAGAGAAAAGATGTTCCCTGGTCTTTTACTAGCATTGATTTGTATTGCTCAAGTGGTGGGCATTACGTCTCAGGATACCTTTTGCTTGCCTAAGTCAATAAATAAATGACAGTCGCCTGGCCCAGCATTCCATTTCTTCTTTGGGAAGAAATCTCCAGTTGCCTTTTTTAATTAAAACGGAAAAGAAACCAAGCCTCCCTGTGCTTAAAAAATTGAGGATTGATTACCAAAACCCTGTATGCTGACTAGAATGGTAGCTAACACCTGCATTAAGTGCCACTGCTGCTCTTGTGGTAGGCTGAGGAGGCTGTTTCTCTGCGTCATTGGAATCATAGAATGTCCTCTGAGTTGGAGGGGACCCATAAGGATCATCAGGTCCAACTCCTGGCTCCACACAGGGCCAGCCAAGTAAGAGCATGGGACGGAGTGCATCGTCCAGACTCTTCTTGAACTCAGCTAAGTTCAGTGCTGTGACCCCTTCCCTGGGGAGCCTGCTCCAGTGCCCGACCACCCTCTCAGTAAAGAACCGCTTCCCAACATCCAACCTAAATCTCCCATGTCTCAGTGTCATACTGTTCCCTCAGGTTCTATCACTGGTCACCAAAGAGGCGATTGGCACTTGCCCCTTCACTCCCCCTTGTCAGGAAGCCACAGACCACGATGAGGTCTTCCCTCAGCCTCCTTTTCTCCAGGCTGAACAAAGTCTTCAGCCTTCCCTCGTGAGACTTCCCCTCCAGACCCTTCACCATCCTCATTTCCCTTCTCTGGACACTCTCCAATATTTTAAATTAGCTTAGTTTAAATTTACTACCAAAACTAAGTCCCTGCTTTTGGTGATGGAAGGCAGAGGGCTGTAGCAAAACCTGCAGCTGAATGAGAAGGAAAGTCCACTTTGTGACTCAGTGACACATACTTGTTAGTCCTGCACGGTGCTTCTGATGAGTCCTGTTGAGAGTCTGTTAACTTAGACACTACGGTCACGGGAAGTTTAATTGTCTGAACTTTTTCACAGAATCATCAAAGTGCTGTTTCTAAGCATTTGTCAATTTAGAGGTTTATCGTGCCTCCGAGGAGGGGTTTTGTATACTCTCATCGTTTTGTGGGGATAACTGAGAGATTAGTTGCCTAATCCTAACCAGAGAGTTGAAGTTCTTGAAATGACCTGTTTAACTTAAATGTAACTCAGGCATGAACACCACAAGACGCCAACATTTTAGGAGAGCTCCTTTGACTAAATGCCTAAAAGGTGGGCAGAAGTTGGGTCCTTAAACTAATTGCACAACATCCTAACCTAGTAATTGTGGCACAAAATTCTTCCTCTCGACTCGTCCAGGTGAGTAGATTCAGCTCAGTGGCAAAGGTGGGTTGGAAGCATTTAACGCCACAAAATCCACCTGCCTGCAGTTTAATGAGACGCACTGTCCTGCTGATGCACTTAACATTTCTGTTTTGTTCAAAAGGGCTTTGTGATTGCGACGCTTTCCTGACTTTTCCATCTGTGTCAAGTTTCCAGAGAGGCAGGATAATTTTCAAAGCACTGTATCAAGTTCTAGAACTCAAGTTTTGAAACGAGAACAGCCACACATCCGAGCATATGTAGCTAGAGTCTGAGGGAAGCTGGTGATCCTCAGGGCACCTTCAGGAAGCATGTAAGTAGTTTGGGTTTCAAGTGGCACTTGGAAGTGCGCGGTGCTGCATCTCCTCATGAAGGAACTTGCATGAGCAGCGATTGATGACTGGCTGCTTCCTACTTGAACACAAGGTTTGGAGGGATCGCCCAAAGTGGTCATATAATAGATGGGTAGGTCAAGGTATGTTTAAAAAAACCCCAAGTAAGTAGATTGGGAAGTATGGGCTGGTTTTAACTGCAAAGGAGGCAGAAACAAGACTTAATGAATGAGCCAAAAAAAAAAATAGTCACCCTTGAGTAGTTCAAGGTCCCCCTTTATGTAATTTCTCTGGGTTGTTACTTTCTGCTGCTTCCCTGTCCTTGACTGACCTTGGGCTGATGGTGTATGTCAGCACAAGGTTACAGTTGGCATTTTGTCTCTTCAGATGGCAAAGGCAGCTTTTTCAGAATGCAGAACTGTGCAAATCAAATGCAAGCGTTTCAGGGGAGTGCTAGGGAAAAAGTCATCCTTACAATACAGAGCAGTGCAAATGAAGTTGGTTTGTTAGGTTTTCCACTGCTCTCAAAAGTATGGGAGCTGTTGGGTCCATTTGGAACTGGGAAAAAAGGCAAAGGGAGAAGGAATAGGATGAAAAAAAAATCCCTTATTAGAAGAAATAACATACATATGTAAGAGTTAAATTTCTAGTGGAATGGGAAAAGGAATTTTTTTGTATGCTCAGTTCTGTGGTTTGGCTTTTTTTTAATGTAGCTTTAGAAAGGGAAAATAAGATCAGTTTAAGTGTTCATTGAGACTCAAGGGAGAATGTGGTTTTTAAATCAAACCAGTTCTACAATCTGAAGGTATACATCACGGTATCAAACTTCAACAGCCACAATTTTGATTGAATTCCTACTGGAAATATATGAAAATTATATATATAACTGTAAAAAGATGCAACTGAGAAACACGTGACCATCCTGTATTCTGTAAAGGTCAGGTGTCATCAGATGAGAAAGGGCAAAATAATCTGAGATGTGAAGGGGTCTGCCTCTTCTGAATAAATTGCTTTTGACCTGGCTGCCTTATTGGACCTGTATTTTCATTTGTGTCATCACTCGTGGAATCCTGCTGGGCACCTGATTGGTATCAGATTTTAAGCAACAATTTTGCCCACTATGTCAACTCATATTAAATGAGCCAGTAAACTTCTACATTTGAGTCAAAGCACAAAAAAGATACAGGAGACTGATTATAAACAAGTTCAGTGGCAAGAATTCTGTCACCCTCCTGGTTCAAGGTTTATCATCGTTCTTGTATTTGTAGGAAAGCTTGGCTGATGTTTTCACTGCTGGTTAAATTGCTGCATACATAACGCTCAGGAGAAGCACTGGAATCTTCAGTGCCAATATTTTATTTATTTGTTTTTTGTAAAAGCAAGACTTCTTTTACTGCTGTTCTCAGTAATCAACACACTTTTTGCTTTATTCAGAAACATTGAACTTACTGTAAGGCTGTTATTTGACTGGCTATAGCTAAATTACCTTGCCACAGGTTGCCCACTGGAATGTCCAATCAAATAATTACTATTTTGATATATTAATCCCTTTGTGATGAACCACAGTATCAGCAGCAAAGCATTTCATACAGAACATGCAGAGACTATCGTGTGTTTGACTAGTACAGCAAAATGCTCTTGTAAACACCTTCAGAGTGGCTATAAATGAGTTCTCTATGCAAAAGGATTTAACTAACAGCACATTTCAGATTTGCCTATTGACAGTAATTAGTCTAATTTTTTTTTACAAATGGGAGTGGCGAGGCATATTTGCCATACCTGCTATGATGAGGATAACGCTAGCAATGTGAAGTTGTGCTGAAAAAAGACTCTTGAGTGCATGAGGCCATTGTGCTTAATTTTACTACAGCATTTAAGTTACAGTAGTATTAACGTGTAGTAGCAGTTTTATCACTGTTTTGATTCTCATTCAGACTGGGCCCATAAAAAAGGAATTTCTGTCGGATAATTTCAGGTGCTAAGCTGTCTGGTGTGACTCTTCTAATAATGGACAACTTAATGGAAAGCAATATAATTTAAGATCATAATACAGAGGCTGGAAGCAGGGATCTTGTCAAAGTCCTCAGTCCTCTGAAATCAATATAAAATGTTACTGCAGCTCCTCACAAAATACAGGTTGTGGAGGAAGCAGCCTTAGTCCTTACCCTGGGACTAAGCTGGAAGGCCATTGTAAGCTCGCTTTAAAAGAATCTCAATAAAGTATCATAAGAATTTAATTTCTTAAAACTAAAGCTCTCCTAACCTCTGATAACCAACCCTCTGTAAGGAAAGAAGGTGGAAGATGATGTGAGCTTTTAAAATAACACCAAGGGATTCATAACCATTGGAGACTAAGCAACTGATGCAAGTATGGCAGTTGCACCTGGAGTTAATGAGAATGGAGGAGGAGCGGGTTGGGTTTCAGTGGCTCTGTTCACAGGCTGTGTGTTATTCCTGAAAGGGAGGAGTGCTGCTGCCTGGGGGTTGTCCCACGGTGAGGATGGAAAGTTCCCTCCTGCGGATGTGGGAGAGGAGACGTGCAACGTCCCTGCGGTGGTTGCAAAGCAGTGTTCCATGGAAGGCAAGGCGGGGAGGCTGGCGGAATGGCAGAGGGGAGGAAGTCTGACCTGTCATCTGGCTGGGTGCGGAGGAAGAGACCTCACGCAGCACCTGGGAAACTGAGTTTCCTAGGAACCAGTGCAGGAGAGAAACAGCAAAATGCTTTGTGTGTTTAATCAAGCCTTGAGTGTCCCCCTCGGGTCTTTTTTCAACAATGCAGTTACTGTTGGGTACGCTGTTGGTTTTGTTCCTGCTAGGATACAGTTCTGGTAAATCAAAACTTCAGTTTTTCTGCTGCCTTGAGAGCACTTGTGCACTTACCTATCATTTGGGTATCCCTGTCAGATTTCTACCTGTAGGATAACTTCTAGGGGTGCTGATGAACTTGTGGAGCCTTTCGGGAAGCTCTGCCTGCTTCACCTGCCAAGGGAACTAGGTATGTGAAAGTTAAAGGTAATTCTGAGCGACAGCGCCCAGAGCCGGTTTGTTAAAGGTTACTGCATCACACTACACAGATTTATGAATGCATTACACTCAAATTGCAAAGCGGTTTTTGGGAGTCTCCAGCCAGGCGTGGCATTCATGGTGAGAGGGTTCAGTGAGCTGAGACCCCCCAAAGCCAGCAGGAGAGCATCCTCCACTATGCAAATGAAAGTCTACATCAACGTTTTGGCTCATCTGAAACTGAAGGCAGAAGATGAACATTCCGATGCCCTTTTTTTGGTGATGGAAGCGATCATACAGGATAAGCAGTTGTGTGGTGTTGAGAGGTTACTGAGAAGTCTGCTAGCTACATCAGTGGCGACAGATACCGGCCTTTGAGGTGAGGTGAAAGGTTGCAAATTAAGGTAAGAGAGCCAGGGGAAGACCTGGTGAGTTTAGCACCTCTGCTGCTGCTTTGAGGCTTCTTTATTTAGGGGCCATGCGCTGGCTGAGGGTTGCTTGGCCTCCACAGCCAGGTGGGAGGTGTGGGCCATGAATTCGCAGTGTGGTAGTTCTAAGGAACGATGTGGCTGCTGCAGATCATTCTGATACCGAGCAGCAGAGAAATGACACGCTTCCAAGAGGTTGCATAAGGACAGATTTGGTTGTGGCTTTTTTTTTGGCAGCTGGGTCTGTTAGACAATCACAGTGAGACAGAAAACTGGCAATGATTATTTGAAGATGGTGGATGTGGATAATAGGAATTAATTACAAGAGACAGTTAGCTCTCTGGTAGTAGAGATGCCGTTAGGGCTATGCAAAGTGTATGAAACTAATTGTAAATGTGGAGTTGCCAGTGCCAGTTACAGCAGCAGTTGAGTATGGTTGTAAAGGTATCCGAAAAGCCAGCAACAAATGAAATGGTATTTACAAAATGTTGCCCTCAATGATGCAACAGGAAGGGGGATCACTGCCACACAAGGTGTGAGTAACTGGTGGTAGGACACTTCTCTTTGGCTCTGTCAAGCCAGTGTCCCATTCACAGTTGTACAATCACAGGGGTGTCATAACTCATTTTTGAAATGCTGGATCTTTTAATTGAAAGCAGTGATGCTCCTCATATGGTGGATGCTTCAGTATTAGCACTGGGTTCACCCTTTTGTGGTGGGGTGGTGCTTTAGGTCTGTAGATCCTAAAAGCCACAAAGATACATAGATATAGGAAGTAGCCCACAGCACAGATTTCTTACAAAATTCAATGACTGTTTTATACCTAATAAGAATAGTCAGTTTTTTCTTTCTCCTCAACAAGCATGGAAGATACTGACTGTCCCCTTTATTTCATGAAGCACTTAGACAACGCATTGGATATCGTTTCCCTACACCAGCACATCAGTCATGTTTAGCAGATTGATACCTTTTACCTCACTGTTGGACCGTGAATAAAGGGCTCTGCTGTATGTTACTGTTCTCAAAACTCCTTCCCTGAGATGGCCCAGTTTTCACCAGATAAGAACAAGATAGCAAGAACGTTTATGCACAAATCCCATTTATGGATCCTTTTCCGTGCTATTCATGTACCAGCTAGCCTTCCTGTTCCTAATAAGGTCTGACAAAGTCTTTGACCACCTAGCATCTCCTTTGCAATATCCCTCAAGCACTTTTAAATGGATTAATTGCAAACAACTGCAACCAGCTCTTGACCTACCTCTAAGGATGGGTAGTTGCCAGTTCAGAACACTGTAGATGTCTGAGACATACTGTGAATCTCCCTGACAGCTGTTAATTTACGTTTGCCTCCATGTAATCTTACATTGTTTTCTTTCAGCTTCTCCACAGCTTTATACTTTCTATTTTTCATGTCTGTTTTCCACATCCACTCTTCCTGCAGTAATCCTTAGTGTGGCTCTGAGAAGCTTTTATGATAATCTTAAGTATTTCAGAATTTTCTCATTATCTTCTGGACAGAATGAAGAATCAAATAATTTGGAGGCTGAGCAAAAAATGGCCTGAGATGCATAGGGGTTTGTTGCAAACTAGTTAGGATTTATCTCAGCCCCTGGAACTTCCCAACAAAGGACATCTGTGTTGGATGTGTTCTGTATTTTATATACTATACCTCACTACAAAGACATTATTTTTTAGGAGTAAAGCACAATGACAGTCTCTGGTTTTGTTTGTCGCACAGGCTGTGACTGTGCTAGCAAATTAAAAGGTGCCAGGGTGCAGAGCTGGAGGTTTGAAGCTGACACTGTTAAATTGTCATCAGCAGAGTCCCTGCACTTGGTCCGGGCCAAGCAGTGTTGTCCCAAGCAACCCTTGGCGTGGTTCATTCGTTAGCTCAGCCCCAAATGATGATGCAGATAGCTGGTTTTGGGGGATAAAGGAGTTGAGTACAGTACAGCTGCTGGTGCGAGGCAGTTGGACTCAGAACTAGAGTGGGAACAAGTACTCTTCAGTTGACTAGCATGAATAAAATTCAAAATTGAGGAAAACCACAATAAGTTTTCCTTACCTTCTCTGTAGTGGAATCTAAAATGTTGTCTGTCAATATGCCAGGGCCGCCCTCCTGCAGCGTCCTGTGCCACTAGAAACATCCAACGGGGAATGAACTGAAAGGCACACACACCACTGTCCTGGAGGGAGGAGAAAAACCCGAGGGTGCTGGCTGCTGAAAATTCTCAAATTAAAAATCAGGGTTCATAGAACCATAGAGTGGCATGGGTTGGAAGGGACCCCAAGGATCACAGAGTTCCAACCCCCCTGCCACAGGCAGGGCCACCGACCTCCAGGCTTGGATCTACACAAGGTTGCCGTCCAACCTGGCCTTGAACACCCCCAAGGATGGGGCATCCACCACCTCTCTGGGCAGCCTGTTCCAGCACCTCACCACTCTTTCTGTAAAGAACTTCCCCCTAATATCTAATCTAAACCTTCCTTCCTTTAGTTTTAATCCATTCCCCCTTGTCCTGTCGTTGTCTACCCTTTTAAAAAGTTGAATCCCCTCCTGCTTATAAGCTCCCTTCAGGTACTGGAAGGCTGCAATGAGGTCCCTCCACAGCCTTCTCCAGGCTGAACAAGCCCAGATCCCCCAGCCTCTCTTCGTAGGAGAGGTGCTTCAGCCCTCTAATCATCTCTGTGGCCCTCCTCTGAACCCTCTCCAACAGTTCCACATCTTTCTTGCATTGTGGGCCCCAGAGCTGGATGCATTACTCCAGGTGGGGTCTCAGAGAGGCAGAATCACCTCCCTCAATCTGCTGGTCACGCTTCTCTTGATGCAGCCCAGGATCCAGTTGGCTGTATGGGCTGTGAGTGCACATTGTTGGCACATGTTGAACTTCTCATCCACCAGCACCCCCATATCCTTCTCAGGGCTGCTCTCATTCCCTTCATCCCCCAGCCTGTATTGATGCCAGGGTTTGCCCTGACCCACATACAGGATCTTGCACTTGACTGTGTGGAAATTAAGGACGTTCACATAGGCCCAGCTCAAGCTTGTCTAGGTCCCTCTAGATGCCATCTTAGCCCTCAGACGTGTTGACTGCACCACACAGCGTGGTGTCATTGGCAAACTTGCTGAGGGTGCACTTGATCCCACTGTCTATATCACTGATGAAGATACAAAACAGTACTGGTCCCTATATGGACCCCTGAGAGACTGATCTCCATCTGGACATTGAGCCATTGACCGCTACCCTCATCTACTGAATGGTCCACACATCAAATCCGTATTTCTCCAATTCAGAGAGAAGGATGGTATGGGGGGACCATGTCAAAGGTCTTACAGAAGTCCAGATAGATAATGACATCTGTAGCTCTTCCCCTGTCCACTGATGTAGTCATGCTATTGTAGAAAGCCACTTGGTCAGGCAGGACTTACCCTTAGTGAAGCCATGCTGTGTGTCTCAAATCACCTCCCTGTCTTCCATGTGCCTCAGCACAGCTTCTGGGAGGATCTGTTCCATCATCTTCCCAGGCACAGAGGTGAGGGTAACAGTTCAGTAGTTCCCAGGGTCCTCCTTCCTACCCTTTTTAAAATGTCTGTGATGTTTCCTCTCTCCCAGTCATCAGGGACTACACCTGACCGCCACAACTTTTCAAATATGGAGAGTGGCTTTGCAACTACATCAGCCAATTCCTTCAGGATTCTGAGATGTATCTCACCAGGTCCTATAGACTTCTGTATGTTAAGGTTCCTCGGGGGGTTACCAGGCAAAAGCTCCATCTGAATATATGGAAAAACTTCACTTTGATGGTGACAGAGCACTGGCAAAGGTTGCCCAGAGAGATTGTGGGGTCTCATCCTCTGGAGATATTAAAACCTGCCTGGATGTGATCCTGCTTTAGCAGAGGGCATGGATAAGATGATCTCCAGAGGTCCCTTCCAACTCTGAATGTTCTGTGATGCTCTTACAGTGGGATGGACTTTGCTCCTCCCTTCTTGCTTATCCACTTGAGAGTTGTGGGAAGAGAGATTGCCAGTGACCACTGAGACAAAAAACCGTGTTGAACTCCTCAGACTTCTCATCTGTTGTACCTGCTGCCATTTGAGAACTTACTGTAATTCTTAACTCTCAGTAACCAGACAACGTCAGTGCTAGAAGCTCAGGGGGACAACTGTGTTTTTAAGTTACTGACTGTGGACTCTGGCATAAATAATTTCTTCCTTAACTTGGGCTTTTACCTGAAGGATGAAAAGTCTTCCTATAGCACAAGTGATTTACCCCAAACTTCTGATGGTTCATCTGCTGCTCTCTCACTTTCTCTTTACACTTCTTGTTCATCCCATAAAAACAGCAAAACCAAACCCAGAAAAACCTCACGAGTAGCAGGCTCCAGAGGAAATCTTTTTGGTAATTTATTAGACAGCTCTCTTTTCTGTTTGTACAAAACAGATTTGCCAGAATTCTCTGAAATTTAACTATGACTTGAAATTTAAGCTTTAGAGACACAAAGATTAAGCTCTGATGGGAGTTGTGATTAACAGGATCCATGTGATACTTTATAAAATGTATATTATTTTCAGTGTTATCTAGGTTTCAGGTGGGTAGTTCCTTTCACAGCTCAACAGAACACCCTCCCTTGTTCTTCTCAAACCCTGTGACTTTTATGAATTGGATTAGACTTCATGGGAGAAATTATGGGGTTTTATTTTTATTTCTCAAATTGTGGGAATTTGGTATTTTAGCTTATTGGTCAGATCTAGAAGAACGCAAACTGTGACAACCTCATCTTTCATTTCTATCAGATAAAACTGAAAACCTGCTTCTTGAGAACCAAAACACCTTGTATGCAAACAGACAGAACCTCCCTGGTTTTAGATAAAGATTTTGGAGGATCCCAACTCCTCAAACGCTTGTATGCAGGTTTGGTAACACTTACGAATTAAACTTAAGTTGTATTTAGGTGGGAAGGTCAATGAATCCTGACAGTTATTTCTCTTTAAAAGCACTTGCAAACATAGATACAAAAAACCTGGTACATGGACTAAATAAAGGTAGCTTCATTATAACCCAAATAACCAACTCCAAAATTAGAACTGTGTTAAAAACAAGTAGCTGTGTATTTCTTTAAATGCTCAGTCTGCTCTTTGTAAGTGATCGTGTTTCTTTACAGGAGTTGATTGAGTTTTAGTGTTATTCAGTGCTTTACTTACAAGGGCCTGCCGAGAGGCAATTAGTAGTAGTCAAACTTGATGCTGAAACATCAAGTTCAATTCCTTTTTTATTTGATCTTGGAAGTCTGAACTCTAATAAAACGTACACGTGCAGAAACTAGCAGTGTGCTAATGCTCCAGAGCTTGCTGCAAGGATACCCATCAGTGATGAGCTGCCCCAGAGCTGGGTGAGAACGTGTGTAACATCCTAACCGTTAGATAATCTTTACATTATTTTGCCATTTAAGATGTAGATACTTTATTCTCCAGCAGCAAAAGCTTCCAGGTGCCTAAAAGACTTCTGTGTGTGCTCAAAGCTGCCTGTTCTGACTAGCTTATGATCCACAAATCTGCTTGTGGCGTTTGCACACCCCGTTCGTGGAGCATTTCAAGAGCATGCTTACCAAACTAGGTCCCAACCAGAGTGTCAGCTGTGCCTTTCATCCAGCAACTTTGTAGTTTTCATCCACTCTGGTGCACGGGAGGATCCAGCTGCGGTTCAAATTCTTCCACAGAGAAGACAAAACCATATTTTGTGCTTCCAAAGAGAACGAGCTAGCCACCAGGGCAAATATGCTGGAAAGAGGGTTCCTCTTAGCCCCTGTTAAATAGCTGCTCCACGTTGCACGTGAAAACTCCACATTAGTTGACTAGAGTGAGCAGAATCTTTTAATCACAGAATCACAGAGTTGGTTTGGTTGGAGAAGACTTCTAAGATCATCAAGTCCAGTCATTAATCGAACACTGGCAAATCCACCACTAAACCATGTCCCTGAGCACCATGTCTGCATGTCTTAAAATACCTCCCGGGATGGTGACTCAGCCAGCCTCGCAGTGGGTCCTCACCTGGGAAAAGGGAGGCACATGTGCCAGTCCTCCAACTTACATTAGCACCACATTAAAAACAAGGAAGCAAACAAAAAACTTCACCATCATGTGGCAAGGGTAATTTATGGTCTAATCACATTTCCTCCCTCTGGAACTCTAAAACCTGTAAAATTCAAGAGATTGATTGAGTGATTCTAAATCAGCGGTTACCTTACCCAAGTTAGGTCTCAATTAGTGCACAGTGCCTACCTGGCACACCAAAACTCTCCTCCAGTTTATCTGGGCAAGCTGAAAAATGTAAAATATTTCTTTTGAGGGACTAAGTAGATGCTATAGAGGAATGCAAAATACAGAGAAATCTGGATCAGCAGCCCAGTATTTTCTCAGAATACTGAACAATAAGCGGAGATCAGAATCTCGGTGATGTGTATTTCATGGATGACTGACAAATCACATATGCTGCACACAGTAGGCACTGTCAGCCAAATGGTTCAATGCTAACAGCACTGAAATCTTTACTGTAAGTGCAAATATTGGTATGACTCGCACTACATCATTACTATTTTGGGGACAGCAGATATTTCAACTGCATAGAAATAAAAACACGTTGCAGCTCTAAAGGAAATAAAATAACGCTAGAAGAAAACACTGAGGAAAAACTCAGGGTTGTCTTTAAGCTAGCAACATAACAAGGGTGTGTTGGATCAGACTAATGATTTTCTAATTATGTATGTGGACTGTCACTGGATGTTCTTACTTACAGAAGTGTCAGTTCTTCTCAAGATGGCCAAAATCCTTTATTTAGCAATTTTTGAGGCAAAAGTAAAGACAGGATGGGACAAAAATGCCCATTCAAAATCTTTCAACTATATAGCAGCCTTCCAGTATCTGAAGGGGCCTACAGGAAAGCTGGAGAAGGGCTGTTTACAAGGGAGGGTAGTGACAGGACAAGGGGTCATGGGTTTGAACTAAAAGAAGGGAGATTTAGATCAGATATAAGGAAGAAATTCTTCCCTGTGAGGGTGGTGAGGCACTGGCACAGGTTGCCCAGAGAAGCTGTGGCTGCCCCCTCCCTGGCAGTGTTCAAGGCCAGGCTGGATGGGGCTTTGGGCAACCTGGTCTAGTGGAGGGTGTTCCTACAGGGGGATTGGAACAAGATGGTCTTTGAGGTCCCTTAAAACCCAAACCATTCTCTGATTCTGTGATTTCAGTTCTTGAATTATGCCCTACAGTTTACAGAAGATCTTGCTTTATCTTCTCTGAAACAGGTTTGGATGCCATACTCAATACATTTCCTTCTTCTTTAATCCTATTCCTAGAGTATTTTTTCTTGATCTTAACTATAACCCTGAACTCCAGTTCTTTGGAAATGAGATGAGATGAAAGATTCAACACAGTATTCCAACAGAAGATGTGTCATTGTTTTGGGTTTTTTTCCCCACTGGTTTCATATTAAGAGTTCTAGAAAAAAATTTACCATAATTACAATATTCTCAGTGTTGAATATGTAATAAATAGAAAGGTCTTTTATAAACACTACCACTGAGTATTGAATAGAACTTTTTTTCTTGGTTCAAGAGCCCACAAGGACTATGACAGACTCATCATTTCTTCATTTTGAATGTAACATAGTGAAATTTTACCTACATTGTTCTGCTGATCTCTTCTCTGGGCCGATCCCTCTGCTATTTCCTATGGCCTCCTCTGGTTTTATCTAAATTGCACAAGGAGTATCTCCAAACACAAATATTTTTCCTTCACCCTTTCCTGTAATTACAGTCCGATGTACTTGTTAATATGTAACTCTGGTAAGCAATATGATGGAATCTCTCAAGTTATTACATAGATGTAAATCTGTAATAGCCCACTGTATTAACTTCAGGAAAATTTCAGGTCTATACCAAAGCTACTGATAACCAGCCCCACTCTGAAGAGTCAGAAAAATAACATACCCTCCCCCTAAATTTTAAAAAGTCGCACTGCTGAGAGGCTACTACTGTAACTGAAAAAAATCGAATCCAAATCATTAGTGACAAACAGCCCTCAAAGTTAGTTAAACAGAAATGTAGATTTTCATTTGGAGAATGGAAATGATAAATATCCACTGAAGGAAACTTAAAATGTGTCTTCATAAACTTCATAATTTATCAATATAAATAAAATCTGTCACTTAAAATGTCTTCTTAGACTTAGAACTCTAATATGAAACCTGTGAAACAAATCAATGATGAATCTTATTTTGAGAACCTTCTGCTCAGCAAATATTGCCTTAGTGTATTGGAATACCTTTACTAGAAAGTATAGTAACAGCCAAAGTTTTCAGAAGCTTTCTAGAAGTAATAATCTAAGAAAATGACTGTCAATATAAAAAGCAACTTAGCAAACATTCTTCTTTTCCCCTGCTCCTATATTCATTATGGAGTAGCTGTCCTCTAAAATACACCCTGTGGGGGTTACTGGGGGGTTGGTTTTTTTTTTTTTTTTTTGAAAGCTCCACTTAAAAACCCCCACATAATCCTTAATAACACTCAGAAAACTTTGGAGACATCAAATGGACACGAAACTGAACATGGCAAATATCCAAGATTCTCTGTGAAGAAAAGCCCAATAGCGAACAATTAAGTACAGCAGTTTAATCATTTTCTCAAAATCCTCTGGATAATTAGGGAAATATTCAGCATAGAAAGTTGTACTGTCAAACTAATCCAGTAACTTTCATCCCAGGTCTTTTACAAAACACAGGAGCACAAATTAAACTGCTTTAAAACAAAACAAAACTAAACAAAAACCCCATGATAAACCAGTAGAACTCCTTTATTCAGTAGGAATTACATAGCTCTAATTCTTAAGTTTCTCTTAGTGAGGGAAGTTTTTTTTGTGTTCAAAGATGTGATAGTGAAACTGAAAGAATGTCATGGCTGGAGCAATTCATATTTATTTGGGTAACAACAGACTAAAGAGGTTTTTAGGGTCATTGGATGAATTTTAACCAGACTCATTTGCTGCTCAGAATATAAATGGCATATAGATCTAGTTTCAGAAGCTTGATAGTAGACTCACAGTTTATTGTTACACAAAAAAATAATGATGTTCTGGTAAGCTGCTCGATTTTGCTTTACTTTTCTACCTCCACATGAGAAGAACACCTAGAAATGTGTGTGTCAGAGCTTAATCTATTTGTGTGCTTGTATGAAATGTTAATTTGCCAGCGCTGCTGGTGGTTTGGTAATACAGATACCCAGCTCGGTGCTCCTCTTCACCAACAGGGAGAAGGAAATGGAAGGTGAAAGGGGTGTGTAAAGGTAAGGAATGGAAAACATACGCTTCACTATTCCATATCTGATATGGGCAGAATACACAACAACTAAGCCCTCTGTAAGGAGCTCCAGAGCTGAAAGTTCGGGTAGGTTGCCCAACCCAGGGTGCAGAAAGAATCTACTCTTGGCACAAAGCATAAAGAAGTGAGGATTTAAAAGAACTTTGATGTGAAACTAAATTCTAGGTTATTTCTTTAAAATGCAGAAGGAATTTACTCGTAGTAGTGTATTTTGGCACAGTTGAGTCTTTTCTGCAGATATTTAATATACATGATAATAATAAAAAAGCTGGCTGGCCTCATAAGTACCATCACTCACTTCTTGCCCTCGTAAGATTAATGGTCTGTGTGAAGAGTAAAAATCAAGTGTCACAACAGTGCAAGCAACTGGTGGTGGTAATTCTTATCTGAGGTGGAAAAAAGCCCCATCAAAAAAATAACTAACCCGCCCCCAGGAAAGCTTAGTCCCTGCTTCATGTTGCTCTCAACTGACCTCTCCCCCCCGCCCCCAACAAATATTGTGCTTCATTGCTTAGCTGGACAATTTATGAACCCTAAATACTTCCCTTTGTCTATAAAGAAAAGAGTGAATTTCACAAGAAACAGAAAGGATTTTCATAACAACTGCCACCATTAAGTTTCAAGCAATGCATATTATGGTTGCAAAATATTAAACCATACTGATAACTCAGTATAAACACTTACATGGGGGAGGGAAATTATCAGCATGAAAAGAACCAAAACTATCCAGATACAGAAAAATTCAGAGGAAACCAAAGATGCTACATTCTTATCTCTCTGAAGTAACCAGTAATTCAAGACAATTCTAACATATCTGTATTTGGATACTTACAGTACTTACAGCACTTTTTGGGGGGTAAAAAAAAAAAAGTAAAAAAAAAAGTGGGGGAAACAACCCCCCCCCACTCAAAAACCTTGGGATCAGTCCATAACTTTTACGTATCAACTTTAGTAGCAGTAAAATCTAATAGGCTTTATTTCTGCTTTTTTGTAAAATTATTTTAGTGAACATATATAAATATTCACATTAGAAAGTCACACAATAAAATAACAGGACGCAACATTTGCATGAAGAACATGTAAAGCTATCAGATGTTAAACCAGCCCAATTACTAGATTAAAATGATTTGAGATTTTCTTTTTAACTCTAACAACTATTACAGCTGAAAAAGGAAAATAATTCCATTACTGCTACTATTTTTTTTTAAATGCAAACCTTTCAGAGAAGAAATATCTCATAAAACCCGTTAAATCTCACTGACAAAGCAGAACTGATGTACTTTTACTTAAGGATAATGTAAGGTGCCAGGATCACACAAAAGAAAAGGAATTATTTGAAAGCAAAACAATCGAGTAAAAACTCAGAGATGAGGATATTTTTCTTCACAATACACAAACATCCTCAATATAACTGCAAGAGGGGAGGAAAGCCTTTTAAAAATACATCTGAAAATTAATGGAATATTTGTTACTGCTGCAGGAAATCTTAAAACTCATTCCAACATGCATCACCGAACAACAATAATCCTGCATCTTCTCTTGTGGCTGGTGTAACTTCCACGTTAAGCCACAAATAAACAAAAAAACCCCCACCGGATTTCATCTGTAAAAAGAAGTGGAATGCCTGCTTGTAAACACTGTTTATTAAACATTATTTGCAGCACTGTGGTGCTCGTGCCTAAGTTGGGGATGGGGATTTCATTTTGCTCAGTGCTCTGAAAAATTAAATATAGTCCTTATTTTAGTGTCAAAACACCAAGAACGTTTTGATTCTGTGGGCTGTATTTGAAACTGCATCTGGAAAAGTTAGTAGTTGCCAAAAGAACAGAGAAGTTCGATATATCCAGGACAGTTTTTGCTCTGCTTTCAAGGTCTTTTAACTCTTAAAATTTCTCTATTCCTCCTCGGTTTATAGTTTTAGCGATGCCACATGTAAGTATATTTTCTTTTATTTAAGCATCAGGGGAAATTAAAATGTTAATCACATTATTCACGTAGCCCTTTGTTGTAAGAACCACCTATGAGAGAGATTACAATAGACATTTTACATTGCTTAGAAAAGACTCAAGTCACTTTATTTTTTAAATCTTTATTAAATGGTAAATATGATTTCATTGCCATTTCAATTATTTGAAGCGTGGATTTAAAATAAAGCTGAAACACAGAGTGGTTATTGTTACAAGAGCTGGGGAAAGGGAGACACCGGTACATTTTTGAATATATAAAGTGAGCATAGCTAACCTGATCAAATATAGTATGTACAATTTTTTGCTTCTTAAAAAAAAACAACCCATGCTAAAAAACACATTTACCCTGATGATTACAGACGGCATGCTAGGTTATGATTTTAATGATTTTTTAGCACACGGTGATAATTGCGTGTCAAAACACATGGCAACTAGGCATCTGCTATATAAATCTAATTCTTACCACTTTTTATACCATGACTTTATGGAAATAGGTGACATTTTAGCCTCAGCTCTCTAACCTTTCACGATTACGTTTGTGCAATAAAGCAGAAGGGTGGCTGCTGCAAGGTTTCTCACCGTGCCAAGCACAAAGCTCAGGCAGTAGGCTCATGTACCGAGCTCGTGGGCCTTGGAAACATGTTATAGATAAAAATGCTCAACTCAGCCTGCCCTCAGTTGCACAGAAACACGGTTTAAATTGAGTTTCGTTAAAAGTTACAGAGTCGAGAGCTTCAGGGTCCTTACGTACAGAATACTCTTTGTCTAGTTTCTGTGTCATTTCAAACACACTTTTGGCTTCGCCTCGCAATTACATTAGTTAAAAATCGGGGTAAAATAAGTATTAAAAAATGACAGTTTCCCCTGTTTATAACGATCCCTGCTAAATTCATTCTTATTGTCCACAAACACGTTCCTTCTCGCAAGGCCCCAGCTCGACCTGCAAAATGCAGAGATGCATTGCAAACCACAAAGACAGGCAATTCCGCTCCTTTAAAACCCCCTTCCTCATCGGAGACAGATTTTTTTTTTTTCCTTTTTCTTCTTTTTGTTTAAGGTAATTATCAGAGGACGTTTGCTTTGTTTTTATTTCCTTTCCCTCTTTGACTGTGCGCAGCAAGCAAGCAGTGGCAGCACAAATCGGGACGTTTATTCGGTGTCGTCAAGCTAGCAAAGCGTGAAAATAAATAAACGATATAATCGCTAATCAGGCCGCCGGTACAGCACCGCAGCCGTTCAGGAACCTTCGGTACGCTATTGATCCGCTAGCGAATTACCTCCAGTTCAGCCATAGGTTGCAGGCATCGCCATCCCTCGCCCGTCTCCGCGCTGACAACACTCCTCCTCTCGCCATCGCTCCCAGAAGCCAGAAGACTCGTCAGTCCTGCGTGTCTGATTTGGTTGGCGGCAAGAACAATGAATAAAAAAGCGTTATTAGCTGTTTAGGTGGTTTGGGTTTGGTTGATTGGTTTTTTGGTGGGTTTTTTAGTTCGGGTGGTTTTTTTTTTTCCTTTCTTTTCTTTAAAGTTCTCCAACCGAGCAGCCTGCGAGCCCTTCACCCTCCGCCCGCCCCCGCGGCCACGGCCACAGGCAGGCACCCACAGCCGAGAAGGGCAGCCGCGCCGCACGAACCGCGGGGAAAAGCGCGCTTCTGGTTGTTCGGGGTTCGCCGGGGGTTGCCCGCCCCCCGCCCCAAGCCCAAGGCCCGGCCCCAGCCCCGGCCACAATGTTGCAAGAACAAGACACGACGACGCGTGACACCGGCACTTACGCGCAGATGCCAAACCCGCGGCGCCCCGAGGCCCCCAACGGGCTCTGAGGCAGCCCGGGGCCGCCGAAGCCCCGCGCCCGGGAGGGGCTACGGGGGATGGGGGAAAGCCGCGGCGAGCGAGGGGGGAGGCGGAGGGGAGGGCTGTGCTTCCTCAGCCCGCCTCCCCAACGGGGCCGCGCTCCCCGGGGGCATTTTGGCTGCGCTCGCTTCCCATTTCTGCGACACTGAAACTCGGTAACTTCCAGCCTCCCCGCCGCCGCCGCGAATAGCCGCTGCCCCGCCGCGGCCCCTCCTCCCCGTGCGTCGTATCCCTCCGCGCTCCGGCCGTCCGCACCTCGCAGAGAAAGCGCCTTTCAGCCGCCAGCCCGCCGCCTTCCCGCCCACCCCGCCTCTGCCGCTCCGACATCTTCTGCCTGAGCCCGCCCGTCCGCTAATAAACACGTAGTGCTCGCCCTCGCCTCTTCTCCCCTCAGCCGGGCAGTGCCGGGTTGGGGGGGGCCGCCGCGGCGGCTGCAGAGGGGCGGGAGAGGGGGCAGGAGAGCCGAACTCCCCCCCTTCCCCGCCTGGCCGCCCCCGCCACCGGGCGCCGGGGACCGAGAGGCGCGGGGGGGGGGGAAAGGGACGACGCGGAGCGAGGGGCCGGGAGGGCTGAGGAGGGGGGCGCGGAGAAGGAGGAGGAGGGGACTCTTTCTCCGGGCGGAGGGATCGCGCTCGTTCGAGCTGGCTGGCGGCGGCAGCAGCAGCGGCGGCGGCGTTGGCGGCGGGTTGCTGTGAGTTGTTGTTTCCTCCTCCTGCCCGTGGGTTGAATGGTGGAGCCGAGACTCTTCCTGGTGAACGAACAGTGACAGCTACCGGGCGGGCGGACGCGTTTCGCTGGGCCCCGACGCTGCCGCGGGAGCGCGGCCCGAGCTCCCCCCCCTCCCCTACTTCCCCCCCTCCCCTTCCCGGTTTTCGCCTCGCCATGTCCGGGGACGGCGGCAGCAGGCACACGGCGGAGCTGCGAGCGGGTGAGTGCCGTGGGAGCCGCCGTGCGGGGCGGCGGGAACCGAGCGGGAGTCAGGAGAGGGGCGGCGGGGAGGGGGGGGAAGAAAGAAAAGCCCGCGGGGGAAGGGGCGAGCTCCAGCCCTCACCGCCTCCCCTCTCCCCTCAGAGCTCTACTTCCTTATCGCTCGCTTTTTGGAGGACGGACCCTGCCAGCAAGCGGCTCAGGTAGGGGATGGATGGATGCACGGATGGATGCACGGATGGATGGATGGATGGATGGATGGCGCCGCCGGGCCTGGCGGGGAGGGGGCGGCCGGGGAGGGCGGCGGATCGGACGGCGGGCTCACAGCCTCGTCCTCTTTCTCCCTTTTTTCTTTTACTGGAACCGGCCGCCTTTTCTTACACCCCCCCTTTTGTTGTTGCCGCAGGTCCTGATCCGAGAAGTGGCGGAGAAAGAGGTAAGCGGCGCCGCGCACCCAGCGCTCGCCCCGCCTGCGGCCTCCCTCCCCCTTTCGCTCTCTCCCGCTTCCCCCGCCCCATCCCGGGCACCGCTGAGGGGGGAATCTCGGGGGAGGGGGACGCTTACGGGGTGTCCTCTCTTGCCTCCCCTAGCTGCTGCCCAAGCGTACGGACTGGACGGGCAAGGAGCATCCCCGGAGCTACGAGAACCTGGTAAGAGGAGCGGCCGGGGCCGATCGCGGTGCGGCAGGCAAAGTTTTTTTCCCCCCTCACTCTTCCTGAGCAGCCCAATAAAAAAATTGAATTTCCCGCAAAAAAAAAAAAAGCCTTTAAAAAAAAAACTTTGGAGAAAATTTTTTTTTCTTTCCTTTCTTTGTTTTTTTTTTTTTTTAAAAAACACCTCGGCCCCCTCCTCCTCCTCTCCCTCTCAGCCACGAAGGGAGTCGCGGAGCGCTGTAGCGGGGCCGGCGGTGCGGGGCAAATAAATAACAACAAGCGCCCTAATGCCAGAGCCCCGGCCTCGCCGGGCTGGAAATAGAGGTACGTCATGGACGTGGTGCGGGCAGGCGGGAGCAGCGCGGGGCGGGGCCGGGGCGGGCGGGCGGGCAGCGGCAGCAGCAGGCGGCTGCCGGAGCCGGCCGGGCGGGCGGGGGCGCTCTCCGCCGCTGCCGCCGCGCCGCCCGCGCACACAATGGCACGGCGGCGGCTCCCTCCGCCGGACGGGCCGAGGGGCAGCGGGCGAGGTTGAGCGGGAGGGAGATCGGGTCCCCGGGTCGCGGCGCTGAGGCGGTTTTACCCTCGCTGTTCCGTTAACTTCTGGGTCGAGGTCGACCTCGCGGGTTGGGCCGGTTTGGGGCGTTCTTCCTTGGTTCGGGCGGTGTGTGCCCGCGTGTGCCGGTGCGGTGCATCCTTTGGCTTTGCCGGCTTTATATACAGTGTATCCGGTGTGTGGGGCTCGCCAGGGTCATATCACAGGCATCGCTTCAGTGGTATTCTTGTTTTGTCCTGTTTTTCCTTTTCTTGTTTAATCTTCCAGTGTGCGCTTTTCATACCGGGCATAGATCTGTGATTTAAAGAAAAGGTTTTACTTGCAGTGGTGTAGTTCTGCTAGCAGAGAGGGGCCTGGATGTATTTTCTTTTTCCTATAGTACGTTATGAACTACAGTAGTTGGGAAAACAGCAATTAAGATGTCTGAATTGTGTCTGTTAGTGACTTGTTGCTAGTATTGTTTTCATCGCAGGTGCACTGTTGTATAATTTAGTTTCTGAATTTCTGAATAGGATTTCAGAGGAAGATTGAGCCCCACTTGCAGTGCTCGTCAAAGTGAGTTTTCCCTTCAGGCTTTCTAGTTAGTTACAGCAGTTCTGAACCCCAGTGCTTCTGAGACTTAGGCGTGCAGAGGACCTGAGAGCTCAGACAAAAGAAGGCAGAACAGTTCCCATCTGTAACGCATCCGATAAAGGCAGTTGGCGTAAACGTTATGTTAGTTATATTGGGAACGTTACAGCATGAATCACGAGTATTTATTGTGTTTGGAACAGGCTTGCTTACTGCATTGGCTTTCTCTGGAGCAAGAGGTGGGTTGGCCCAGGCATTTTTTAATGCATGTGGTGTGGAAGAACTGATAGCAGTTGACTTGTTGAAAACATTTTCATACATATCAATACTTTTTAAATTATCCTGAAAGCCAAGATTTGAACCGGGAATTTCAAACTTTTGCATGATGGATTCTGCTATTATTTATTAATTTGTCAGACCACAAGGTCACATCATGCATTTCAAACAGTGGTCAGAAGTTGCTTGGTGAAACTTACCCAGAATTTTTCTCCTATCTTATAAAGAATTGGAAGTGGGGTCTTGGATTGGTCTGCTTCTATGTGGTCAGAATACAAAAGGATGTGAAGAAAGAGAAAAGAAACAGACATTTTAAAGGTTGAAATAAGCAAATGTGATGAGAAATAAGTTCATTCAGACCCTTCTTTCCAAGAAATATCTTTTGTTTCTTGGAATGTGGATAAATACTAACTTAGGCAGAATGTATGTAATGATGTAAGATGTACTTCCTGAAAATTTGGACTTGATCCTGGGTACATGTATTTGGAAATGTGATGCTGGCTAGGACCTTCCTCTCTTCCTAGTATTCTGTTCCTAGAAAAGTTTTTTTTGACTTCCTGACAAACCTTCACATGCCCTTTTCCACCATGTCCCTACCTAGATTTGTAGGGCAGGGAGAAGAAATTTGTTACTTTGTTCTTGATGCTTCTCTCCATCCTGTCTGACCTTGTTTCAGTTGTCAGAGATGTGTGAACTTTGTATTCCTTGGCATTTTAGGCTTGGGAAAGCTGGTGGGGAAGTGTATTTGCAGCCTGACAGTTAGGTTTCCTAGGAAAGTGGTTTTCACAATGTTGCATTAAACCAAATGCGCTTTAGCTCAAACCAAGGAATCTTTAGCTTTTAAGTTACAGGCTGATGATGGGTTAACCTTCTGTTTCTTCATTATTGTTTTTTAATTAAAAAAAATTCCAGCTTTAAGATGCTGACTTCTCTCTGAAGAAGGGATGTTTTGTCATATTTTGGTACTGCTTCTCTGACTTGAGTACCTTGAGTTTTCACTAACCTTCATAGAAAGGTCTGCTGTGAAGAAAGAGCAAGAAATAAAAATACCAGTAAATGTAGTGTTAGATGTCTTGACTTAAGGAGGGAATAAAGGCTGTATGCAATGGGGGACGGTGTTTAATCCCAGGCTTCTGTTTTGTTGTTTGCGAAATTGTGCCTTTTATTACATATTTGTTAAATGGATATCCTTTCAAGAGATTATATTGTTCTTGGTTTTGTCCTCATTTTGAAAACATTTATTTATGAATTCTTACAAGAGTTAACTTTCTGTTATTTGATTTAAATTTGCAGCCTTAGATATTTTATTTCTGTAACTTAATTTGTGCAAATAATGTCAGATCCGATGCAATTTTCGTCTTGTAAATTACTCTCATTTTTCTGTTTGGTCAGTGAAAGTGAATGTTTCATTTTCTTATAAGCTAACACCATGCTGTGCAGGCTTGCAATGCTACAGGAAAATACATGAGTTCAGAAATGCCATTTTACTGTGCTTTGTATTATTAAGTGATTTTTCTGGAATTCTAATATTTCTATATTATATCTTTCTACAGTCACCATTTGTGGTATAAACCACTTGAATCTTGTTTCGAGAGTGTAGTCTCTTATTTGAGTGCCAATCTCATTTTTATGTCATCAGTATTAAGATTTCTATTTGTGCTGTAAGACTTCCTGAGAACTGAGTCCCTGGTAGAACATTTTCAACCTGGGTGTACCAGGGGTGGTGGGACTCTTCAGTAACAGATCTCAAGATGCTTTGTGTTTCCTTGCATTAGTTGTGGAAAATTTACTGATGGTAAGGCAGCTATGTTTCTCCTTTTTGAAAGGCAGGTGCTCTTGTGATGGGGGACAGAAATTTGGGAGTTGTAAGAGTTAGCAACTCACTTTAGCAGAGCAAGCAGCCTTGTGCATTGTTTATAAGATTGTGGTTAAAGATGATGTTTAAGTGCTGTGTAGTTAGGCTTTAAAACACTTTTGTTGGGGTGTTGACACATGAAGGAGCTATGGTGCATCATTTGACTCCAGGGTAATTGTTTTTTCATGTTGCAGTTTCACTATGGGTGTAGCTGCTTTAATTGTACACCCTGGATGAAAGCTGTGCATTTCTGCTGCATCCTTTGTGTAGGCACGAGTGCTCATCTGAACGTACGGTCAGTGGGATGAGGGAGCTGAACTCTCTGAAAAATGAACAATAAAAAAATAATTTTCAGGCAGTTCAGCTGGTGAATCCTACCACTACTGTGTGGAGATGGTAGGAGTGCAGGTGGAGGGCCTGGGGAGTTGAGGGGGGGGATTGCTCCTTTTGGGAGCCAAATGGACTTAAGCTGGATGAAGCTGACTGTTAAGATTCACTGCCAACATGTTAGACTTGCTGTAGTGGGTGGTTGGGTTTTTGGTTTTTGGTTGGTTTTGGATTTGTGGATGTCACTTGGTGGCTGGTTTTTATTGTTTTGTTTGGGGTTTTTTAAGTCTTCTAAGATAAAAGAATCATAGTGTATATGATCAGAACCATTGTGTTGAGTTTCTTATCTAAAGTACTCATGGTACTGTCATTCATGTTAAAGGTTGAGGAGGGAGAAGGTGGGAAATTCACATCAAATGGGAAGACTGTGCCATGGGTTTAGCAGGCAGTATGCCTTGTTGTCAGCAAAATAGTAATAAACAGTTCCTAACGTTTGTCCCTTCCTCTTCCCATGCCCTCAATTATTAAATGTAAAAATGACATCATTCTATGTTCAGGCCATTCCATTGTTTGGGGCTTTTTTGGGGTGGTGGTGGTGATTATGGCTTATGCAAAGGCACGTGAAGTTACAAAGAATATCTGCGGGTCTGGGACACTAAGTATGTTGACACTGTATTTCATTGTTCGTGTAACACCTAACATTAGTGAAGTCTTTTTGGCAGCATTGTGGTTACTGTTTAATAATTCTGTTTCTTAATAAGTAACCAGATGATAAGTGGTTTGCTTCTTCAGGAAACATTGTGCTGTAAAGGTATTCAAAGAAAGAGGGAGCAAAAATAAAACTTTGATTGAATCAGAGACCTGCTTCATCAAGTTTTTATTAACAACAGTATTTGGGGGAAAGAATGCAGTGTTTTGGAAGGTGATCTGAAAGACTTGGCACTGGAGGCAAGGAAACCTGTGAAATGGTTGTGAGCCTTAGCAATGCCTCATTATCAGTTCTTCTGTTGGACATCAACTTGTCCTTTTAGTTCTAAGGGACAAGCATTTCTGTTCTCAGATTATTCCCATAGCTGGGAATTTAGGTGAGGTTAGAGCCTCTCTGTTCCACCTGTTATATTTTGGTGAGGAGGATCCCAGTTTGTTGTGTGAACTACCATGTTTGTGTGTTCCAAAGATACCCAAGAGGACTGGAGAAGTCAGCTATTTTGTGCTAGTTCCTTCAAACTCAGACTAAGAAATGTTGATGAGAGGTGGGCTAAAAAGGAATACCAAGTTTTGAAGGTGTACCTTTTATTTTTAAAAAAGTTCCAAACCCCACAAAACATTATGAATGAGCTGAAGACCGGCAAATAGGTACAGATAATCTATCAGCAATAGATATATTTGTATGTCATAGTCATAAGGATGAAAAATGCTACTACTGTTTGTACCTTCTTGTGTGGTAAGTAGCAAGCCTGCGGCAGTCTGCTTATACCTGAGGTTGGAGGCTTCTATGTGCTCTGGCCGCCCACCTACTAAAAACATTACATAGTTGAAAAACTAGTATGCTTTTGTGATGGCTGGTTTCATATAGGTCTTTCATTAGATAAAAAGTAATCTCACATCAAAATAATAGATATTTTTATGGGAAATAGTGTCTAAGTATCAATATACTTCCAACTCTAGCATGATTAGAAAGTATACAAGAAATAAACACGCTTTGGGGAAAACAGTCAATTGTCCAATTCTCCTCTCATCACCTATACGTCATCATTGCCTGTCCTCCCCCTGTAAGACTCTTCCCCACCCCACAACGAATGCTTTAAATTAGGAGTTGCTATAAAGCGCAGTTCCTTTTCTTTGAAGTGATAAGGCGGTAGCTGGTGGTACAGGGTACTCTTAATTAGATTGATGGTCTGATTTAGTACAACAATTACTGTAATTCAATGTGGAGCTTGTTTTGCGTAATAAGTTACATAGCAGAATAGTTAAAGCTGAGATTGCTGCTGGTATTAATCAGATTGACCTCTTGCGTCTTGAAATATAGATAGCTGACTGACTTAGATTTTGTTCTTAAATGTCCTTGTGTGCAAATGTGTTTTTCTGAAAGATAATTACAGTGAAACTTGTAGTTAAGCATGTTAACTGGAAAAATCCAACAATGATACTTCAGACAATATGTCTGTATGCATAGTGCTTAGAGCAGAATCCGGAATAGGGTCATATTTTACTAGATGTGTAAAGCATCGGCAGCGAATAACTGCATTATGTATTACAGATTTAACCAAAAAGTCTAGGTTAAATCATGATTCTGTTGATGCATTCATTGTGATTCTGAATTATTCTGCAGAGTCATGCAGAATGAAAATAGAAACACTTAGGTCCTTTTCAGAGGTAGTAAAGATGTGAATGTTAGTCCAGATAGCTGTATAGCTGCAATTTTGTGTATTCCCATGCTGTTTGTTTGGAATAAGTAGAGTTAGGGGTATAGGTATAGGGTGAACTTGAGGGTAATGTTCTGCTTATATTCCACAAAATATTTGTGCTTAATATCTGAAAATCTTACTAATGGAGTTCTGATTTTTCTTACAGTAATGCTTAAGAAATGTTAAGTTATGCGAAAAGTCTATTCAAACAAAAAGAGAGTCAATATTATACTTTAAAAAGCGCATCTTCTGTTGGAAGAGCAGAATTAGATGTTACAGAAAGCTTAATGGGAAGAGGAAAGAAACTAACTACAATCTCAGCTAGGTGTGACTGGCAGGGAAAAAAAGTCTGTGGCATAGTTTTGGCATAAAATTCTAAAATACGTTTTGTGGAGCCCAGTTTTCGCTTTTCATTTAGAGCTGTATGAATTTTAAATACTTGTGCATCTGTGGCTTTTTTCTTTTTGCTTTTACTTTCTCGTCTTGCAGTCAGAGATTGAGATCAAGACAAATTTCCGTTGCTCTATTGAGCTGTCACAAGCTTTTCCATTTGACAAAGCTTTTAAAGTGTCCTTTTAGAAAATATTTTTTTTTTTTGTTACTTAAATCTGACTTGAAAGTACACTTGACAAGCTTTTTTGTTGGTTTTTTTTCAGAGGAGGACATAGGGTGGTAGGCATATTTTCTGTTGTTCCTAGCTTCTTTTTACAGTTTGTCAGTGTGTCCTGGTAGGCTATACCTTAGAACAGTCTGAATAATCTTAGCTTTCAAGCCACTCTTTGTTGTTTAATGTATTAGATAAAATTCTTTACCTTGTACTTTCTGGAGTTGTTGCTACCACATTGTGGTTCTCTTAATTTTTTTTTTTTTTTTTCCCTTTTTCAAAAGGGAGGAATCAGGACTAAGGTGAGTTACTGTTCTATGCTTTTTTCATTTGTGACTTCATGCTGTAATGCCAATAGTCACACATACAAATGGGCACTGGACCAGGCTTCCTAGAGAGATGGTCGATGCCCCAAGCCTGTCAGAGTCATTCGGACAGCGCCCTTAATAATGTGCTCTAACTTTTGGGCAGCCCTGAAGTGGTCAGGCAGTTGGATGAGATGATTGTTGTAGGTCCCTTTTAGCTGAAATATTCTCTTAGTATTGTTTAAAGAAGTTTTTTTTTTCCCTGATAGAGAAATACATACTTCACCTGGAGAAAACTTAGTTAATAACCTGTTCTTAATAAATAATTCAAGTTACACCATTTCCTTCTTTATAAAAGGAGAAAAAGGAAAGAATTAAATCTAAACAAAACTTGTAATGAAGTAAGAGGATTTTTCTCTAGCTTCATTTCACTGTAAAATCTGCTTACTTTTTTATTTTTAAAAGTTTCTTGTGCGTGCTTTAGTCTTACATAGGAAAATGAGAGCTAAATGTTGACTGTGTATGGTTCATGAAATAGTTTTAATAACTTTCTGGAACTGAGAAGTGTTTAGGTGGCCAGTGTCACTTTTCTTTTTTTAAGCACATGGCTCACTTAGCGTTGCTCACTGTTAACGAGCTGGTTGCAAATGCTGTTTGGTAATGAACAATGATTATTGGACAAATGCTGTGTAGGAGCACCACAGAACTATTCTTAAGTGGCCTAAATAGCTCTTTTCACACAAATGGACTTAAATGAGGAGATACTATAGTGTGGGTGTAGAGTTACATCTTAAGATCTTGTATGATCAAGAATAATACAAATAGATCCCCCCCCTTTTCAAAACATTTGCTTTAAAAGCTGCACGATGAATTGAGCTTACCTAGTTTCTTCTAAAATAAAAAGTGAACACATGGCTTATGACAAATCATGAGAAGGTTGACTCAAGATGTCAGCTAGCTGTAGTTTTGGAACGTGTTAAAGCCAATTTGCTTCATTTGCTTTAGATTTTGTGCATTTATGAGCATGTGTAAAACTGGAGGATCTTGAGCAGGATAAAATTACAACTGTATTGCATGTGTAATTCTAGTTTTTGTTGTTAAACAAACAAAAAAATCACTAATTATTACTCTTCCAGAGTTTAGATTCTGCAGAGGTGAAGTCTCATTTCAGATAGAATTATACAAAGGGCTGTATTTGAGTGT
The DNA here is from genome assembly GCA_020800305.1 of Porphyrio hochstetteri. Classification (NCBI taxonomy): domain Eukaryota; kingdom Metazoa; phylum Chordata; class Aves; order Gruiformes; family Rallidae; genus Porphyrio; species Porphyrio hochstetteri. The sequence goes on from CM036907.1 coordinate 89,946,572, forward strand.
TTGCTCTCCTTTTGGTGGGGCCCAAGGAGAACAAAAGCTAAGGAAATGGGCCGGGGCTGTTGATGTATATGGTGCTTTTTTCCTACTTACAGCTATATCACTATTTTGGGACTCTCAAGCATATATTTTGACTGATTCTTCCTTTAAGTAGGAAAAAAAGCACATTTTACTGGCATGTTACTGATCGGAACAACAAATCCAAGTAGCAAGTTCTGAATTCAGTGGATTGTTTTGGCCACTTTGTAAGAGGGGGAGTGCTGTCTGATGACATTAAATTTAGTAATTTTGAACGAACTGGTCTGGGCAATCAACTGTAACTTTATAAAAAAATTTACAATTTCTATTTTTTTTTTGTACATAAAAGCCTTTTTTTTAACTTCTGTGAATTTTGTAAGTCAATTTATACGCAGTCAAATTCAGACAGCTTGCAAGGCTTTCTACAGATGTAATGCAAGTCACAGAAGGAAAGCTCTACTTCCCTTAGAAACAGCTAGACCTTTGCCTGCTGGTGGGAAGTAGTGAAAAATTTCCCTATTTTGTTTTACTTTTCGTGCAGCTTTCACTTTACCTATTAAACTGTCTTTATCTCATCGCTCAAGTTTCCTCTCCTTTACTCTTCTGATCTTCTCCCCCATCCTGCTGGGAGTGAGCAAGCGGCTGTGTGGGGCTGAGCTGCTGGCTGGGGTTAAACCACAGCAGGAGCAAAAGAGAAAAAACTTGTCCCCCTCCAGAACGCTGCTTTGGTGGTGGTGGGAATTACTGGTGTAAGCAAGGCTTTTCCAGAGCCTCGGATTCAGACATCAGCACTCTTTATGTTAACAAACAGCTAGAATATATCAAGTGATTACAGTGTGTCAGCAAGATAGGAGAACATTTGATGAAGAGTGAGTTTATTCCCGTTAATTGGATGTAATACAGAAGCATCAGTCTGCCTAAAATGTCAGTCATGGCCTTCTCTAGTTGCAGAATAACAAAACATCACAAGCTTTTACTGCAGTATTTTTTTTTTTCCCTGCAAAGTGAAACTGTGAAGACATATTTCAGGCTTATGAAGGATAAAACTACTACATGCCAAATCTTGTACAAGTAGTGAAGAAAACTGAGTTTCTACCCTCCCTTTTAATTTTATTGTTTTACGTGTTCTTTGTTATAGTCTAAGCTGACAATAGCTTATACACTTTAAAAATGCTGTTTCTTAACTGAAAGCTTTATGTTAATAGGGTTTTACTGTTGTCACATACATTTGAAAGCTTTTTTCTTGTTATGTAAGGTGGCATTATGATCTAGAATTACGGTAGTTCAAAAGAATGAACTGCTTTGGTCTGGGCAGTCATTAATAGTGGTTCAACATCACTACACTCAAGGGGTGAGTCGAGGCAGAGAATGTGTTTGCATTGTCTTCTACAAAGCTGTGTTATTTATTTGGTGTATGTGAGTCTTCCAAGAATTCTGTAAATGTTGCCGTCCTTGCAGTTTTTGCCACATCTTTATCTTATAGTAACTAAATTGACCAGATCACTGTTTATAATTTTGAATATATACTTCACGTTTTTTGCTGTGATAATAAAGGAGCTTATTAGTCTATGACCAACTGTGCCTTAAATTCAGAAAGTAGTAAATACCAATGGTTCTCTGTACAAAGAGATGTGTGCTGAATAGGAGAATTAATTAGGACCAGCTGGAATGAATTATTGTACTTAAAGGTCATTATTTGTTTTTATCCTTAATATACTATAAATTTCTTACGAGTTTGTGTAACAATCTGGGGAAAAATATTAAGCCAGTAATTCTTCAGAAATATTATGTTCTTGATCAAATGTTTTGTTTGCTCTTTCCTATTATAGGTGAAATATTACAGACACTTGGCACCCGATCACTTGCTTCAAATATGCCATCGACTTGGACCGCTTCTAGAGCAAGAAATTCCCCAAAGTGTCCCCGGAGTGCAGACGTTATTAGGAGCTGGCAGACAGTCTCTGCTTCGTACAAACAAAAGTATGAAAATTTTATGAGAGTTTTGAGACTTCTTGATATTTTATGTCTTTCTGTGTTTTCACATAAAAAACCGCTTGCCTACCTTTTCATGTGTGTAATTCTTTTAAAACAGGTTGCAAACACGTTGTATGGAAGGGGTCTGCTCTTGCTGCACTACATTGTGGGAGGCCTCCAGAGTCCCCTGTAAATTATGGCAGTCCACCTAGTATAGGTAAGTCAATTTTATTTTTGCATTGGCATTGTAATGCCTAATTCCTAGGGTGATTGATCACTGTGACAATGAGAGCTAAATAGTAGTCCTCTTTATATTTGTCCTTCTTTGTGTCATATACCTTACCTTTAGTATTGTTCTTATTAAGACTTTGTGCTGCCATATTTACCGGTTTGTATGTGGAGAAAAGATTTGGTACCATAAATTCATATCCTAGTTCTGCTCTGAAGCTAATTTTTGTCCTTGAAGTATGGACAGAAATGGAACAAGATAAATTTCAACACTGAATACATACAAATAGAACTCTTATTCTTAAATATGTACTAAAGCTGTCAGTAGATGAATAATTAGTACTATGTAACCACTTAAAATTAGGGCAGTGTGGCCTGCACCCACTGTTACAAAGAATAAGTCATGGAAACTGATAATGGCTTTCTTTGGAAAGCTTTGAGTGTCTTGTAGAAGTTACTTTTTCTGCTCCCTGGTCCCTTCAGGATTTTTGTACCCGTGCTGCAGTTTGCTGTGCTGTATCGTGAAGCATATATATGCTGCCTGTGCTGTTGAAAAGCTGCAGGCCAGGGTATTTTTGTGGAGTAGTTTTGTAATTTTTTATTTTTCTTTCTTAGTTATTTTTAAGCTCACATATGGTCACTAAGATGTATTCATTAGTTTTCAACCTTTTACTAAGAAGATATATGTTTTTCAATTGCAAGAAGAATAAAGATGTGTGATATTTTAGGAAATTCTTTAAGGAACATCCTTTTTCTTTTGTCATAGATAGAAAAATGTGCAAAAGCACTTGTGTTTTCTCATCTTTGCTCATGTACAGGAAACAGGGTATGGTTAAGATGAAATTGCCAATGTGGATTATACCAAAACAGTAGTGGTTTTTAGCAAAACTGTAGTTGCAAATGGATGTGCAAATGTTGGAATAGAGTGGGCACAGAATATCTAATTGATTGGTTCCTGGTCAGGTGCAGCTGCAGCAGAGACAAAGGTTTCTGTCTTGGCAAAAAAGTGAAGATGTATTGAGGGGACTAATAAGTAACAATGTAGAAATATGTAGCCAGGTGCTTTTTGGAATGGAGGCATTTTTAACCTTGTAACTTGCCATTAGGATTTTGCAATCTGAAATCCTTAAGGAGGCTACTGGTAGCCAATTCCTGGAAATATATAAAATATATAGAAGTAATTGAGACCTTGATTTGAGCTGTTTATATTATTTCTGTTGAAGAAATTAAAAATCAAATCTCAAAATGCATACCTTTACCCTCACCAGGAGAATTGCAGTTTTCTTTTAACGGCTGAAACAGAAACATGCTACAACTCAGAACCTCTTTGGTTGAACACAGCCAATTTTGACTTGGTCAGGTGGCAGAGTATTTGGGGTTCTAGTAGCTCTTCCTTTTTTCAAGCTCAGGTTGTGTGCTTTCCACAGTATTTCTGTAGATGTATATAGGAATATAGGAAGAAAACATTGTTTTGCTGGATGTCTAGAGCTGAGTTTTCAGGGCCTAGTATGTTCATAGCTAGTATGTGTATTGGCCAGAGGTAGTTCACTGAAATCCTCATGTAACACCTGCATCCATTCAGCGTGGTTTTGTCTAGAGCTCTTATTTTGGTATTTATGTAGAGAGCTTTTTCTGTGTTGTGCTCTAGATGTGGAGGAGAAAACGCTTGTTGCTGAGTGGAATAATTCCCCTCTTGAGTGGCTGTGCATTGGCTCAAAGATTGTAAACTTGGAAAGTCTTGGGCTAGATCAGCAGCTGTTTCTGCAAGGCGGCTGGAAGACTGAGCTTTTTAACAGCTCTGATTTCTCTGGTGGTTGCCTTACCTTTCCCTTTACTTGGGGAATACGTTTTAAAACATGTTGGAGACATCGGAGTGGAAGGGACTGTTTTGCATTGTGCTTTAGCTTGCTCCATGATACCTAGTTATTAAAGGGAGGAAGGCTGGTGTGTGAAATCCATGACAGCTGGAGTTCAAAGAAAGTTGTAGAGTTGCCATGGGTAGGGGAATTAAATGTTAAAAAACCCCACCAACTTTAAGATTCTTTTTAAGGAAGAACAAGTGAGGCTTTCTAAATAAGTGTTATTTTTATTGAATCTTTTGCAGACCACTGAATATTTGCAAAATTACAGTTATTTCAACATAGCACTTTTTTCCCTGACCAATAATTTCCTTTTCCAAACATTGAGATAAGTGCTGGTAACTGAATGTTTTGAATTGTGAAGTGTATTTGGATTTTTTGGATGTCTTGTTCGGAACTCTGTGTTAAAGCATTTGGTTTTGATTTATCCTATTCTAGTCTGGTCCTATCAATGAAATCATGAAGTGGAATGATGTTTCCTTTATAGACTGAACTAAAAAATTTTGTTCTGTTTCCTTAAATAACTTCCATTTTCCCCTGGGAAGGCTGTATTTTATGTATTTGCCTAACAAACAGAACAATGGGAACCTATTATTCTTCAGGCTGTACGTATTTCAGGTGGAGAACACACTAATGCTAGAGGAACAGAAAAGATACTGTTTGTCTTGTGCAGGGAAAACCTAATTTATGTTTCACTGAACATACAGAAATATTTACTTGTTTCCTAGCCTGAGAAACCAGTGCAATTATGATGCTGATGGGATATTCTTTAGAATTAAATTTTTGTGTATGCTGTGCCAGCTGCCTTGTAGGTAGCTGGTTTACATTAAATAAAAATACATCTGTAGAAATACACACTTTTCCAGAGAACTACAGAGTATCTGTAGAACATAAGGACAAATAAAACTTGACTGTGGAATAACTTTTGTCCAGTTGCTATCACGTGTGTGAGCTGTCTTACAAAAAGATGCCAGAGTGCTTGATTAAGAATAAAAATAGCTGTGTCAAATGTCCCCATCTTCTTGGATGCAGAAACACAAATAAAACTTCCCTCCCCCTACCCCCCAAATAGTTTTCAGGAACTATTGAAAAAGCACAGAACCAAAGCAAAAGCTTTGAGAGCTTTTTGCTCAGAGCTCTTGAGGCAGTAGGTTGCTCAGGTGTGAAGACCTGAATGAGACTGGCTGTTCACCCAAGACAACAAAAAATGTTTTTCTGACCAGTGACTATATCCGCTTTTCAAGAATAGTATTTTGTGGTCTTGCTGAACAGTCCACTTCAAGAAACGTTCAGAGACATTTTGCACTCTTCTCACAGTTTCTTTGTTAAATGATGCTGCAGTTTTGGCTGTAAAGAGAATGTGAGATTCTGAAAGTAGTGTAGATGTCTATTTTTAGGCCTGAAAATTAACCTGAGAGTACTTTGTGTAACTACATTGTTCTGTTAAATGTAGTAAAAGAAACCCAAAACAACAAACCCCAAACCCCCAAACAACCTTAAACCCCCCCCACCCCCCCAAAAAAAAACCCCAAAAAAAACCCCCAAAAAAGACCTTGTGTTAAAGGTTCTGTGTAAAATTAATATCTTGTTACAAAGGTTTATTCATGTCTCAAATTATAATAAAGTAAATGACTTCTTGTTATACAAGAAGAAATGAGCCATAGAAATCTTATGGTTCTTATACTTAGAGAAAATAAGAACTGAATATATATATATATATTGAAAGAAGTGGGATTACACTGAAATCAGGGAAGCATTTGGAAATGCTGCAGTTTGTAGAGCTTTCATTTCTTTTTACTTTGTCCTTCCAAATATCTCACCTCCCACCTCTCTGAATTAATATGGGTTGGCAGTTACTTTACATATAATCTTAATTTGCTTAATTAAAGTTTCAGATGTATATGGAATTTTTTTATATTTTCAGAAATGTTCCAGTAGGGAGTTGGTATGCTTTTACCTTTGTGAAATGCCCAGAGACAAGCTCTGGCTTGATGAAACTGCTAGCTTAACTGCTTTACTTGGTTGACAGTCATCTTTAAGCCAGGAGACTTGAAGTACTGCAAAGAGTTTAGAAGTTGAACAGGAAAATTATATGAAGACAACAGTCAATTCAAGCTGCTTTTTTGATCTTGGACATCTTTACAGAAACAACCCAAAACTGAGAGCTTGATATATTTAGTCTTCCTGGCTTGAAGAGTGAAAGGAGGCATCTAGCTGTCTCTTTGTTATCTTTAACAACTCTGCATGCCTTGCTGTTCATTAGAGGTGTGTCTCAAGTTATGAATTGTGATTCAATATAGGTAAGAGTTTTCAGTGGAGTATCTTAGAGGAACTTCCATTTAAACATAAGAAAACACCTTTTGGGAATGATCAGAGCTCTGACACAGGTTGCTCAGTCTCCATCCTTGGAGATACTCAAAACCTGGCTGAACACAGCCCTGGGCATCCAGCTATAGCTGTGACCCTGCTTGAGCAGGGCAGCTGGACTAGGTCATCTCTATAGGTTCCTTTCATCTCAACCATTCTGTGGCTCTTTGATACCAGACCAGTCTTTGAGGCTGATGATCTTTTGCAAAGATGAGTCCAGTTACCTAAAATCTAGAAGCCAATTTTATTTTGAACAAATTAATAAACAACTGATAGCAGCTTGAATGATAAAATTAGTGGCAAAGTGGTTTTTACATCAGCAAAATACATTCCTTTCTCAGACCACTGATCAACTGATCAGTTAGCTTCATTACTGAAGAATCCTGATTTTGAAACCAAATGTCATTTAGAAGTGGTCTACTGTCATCCTGTGTTGCACAACCACCAGTTAGTAACATCTGCTTTTTTGGTTTGTTTTAAGTTTTATTTATTTATTTTTAAAACAGGATCTTATACATAAGTAGTAATCTTCATTGTCTTAGCTGGCCAGGCATTGGACTGGCATTCTTCTGTGAAGTATCTACTTCACAGTGTTCTTCCAGCAAAGTGCAGGTGTTGTTTTCTTCCTACCTTCCAACTCTTCTTGCTTCTTTTCATGTTGGTGACTTGCTGTAAGTCCCAACCAGTGCTCTCTAACCCTTCCTGGGGTAGCTTCATCTTCCTTCCCTCCCTTGTTATGTATGGTTTGTGGCTCCCTCTGTAGCTGTGTAACTGTGTGTATCTTATCACTCTTCCTGTGATTAACACCTTGGTTTGTACTGACTCATTTCTGTGAGGCCAAGGAAGAAGCAGAAGACTGCTAATATGGCTAAAACAAGAGAGATAACAGACTTGGTGTCACAGGGTTTCTAAAATAACTTTTTTCCAAATTATTTTAAAGTCAAACTAAACTAGATTAGGGACCACATAAGGCCTGATAGCTTTTGATGCTAGATATGGATAACAGTCATTTTGAAACAAGGCCTATAATTATTCCAAAGGCATTATTATTAAGAGTTGGTAGCCTTTCTCAGTTTGGCTTCCACCAGACAATTTTATTGTTCACCTGCAGGAATTTATTTTTGAGACATAGCTATTCTTAGCATTTACCTGCACTCTAGAGGGGGGGGAATAAAAATGCTGGTGTTCTAGCAAAGTGTATGGGTGACACACTGGAATCGGCAGTGTTTGGAATAAAGGGTGGGAATAAGTCACTTACAGAATGGATCATGTGCCAAAGTCAGAGGAAATATAAATGTAGTTAGAAGGAAGGCTGTATTGAAGACAACAGTGGATGGGAGAACTTCATTTACAATAACAGAAACACAGTTTGAGAAGGCTATGGACAGTGTTCAAACGTGCAGGAGATTGATTCTTCCCCCAGCCCCCCAGTTGCATGATCTTGGTAAAAATTTTTCTTCCCACAGAATATAAGGTCATAACACTGGAGTCTTTTTCAGCGTGTCAAACAACTTTTTAATTCACTTTATTTTTTTACCAGTTTGGGGATTTATTTTTTTTATGTTTTAAATTTTGTTCAAGAACAAAGAGTGAGATAGATCCAAATTTTCTTGTTTCAAGTTATCACAGTGTTACCTCTTATTTCCTGCAGTAGGTTGATGGTTACTGAATAACAGGCACTTCACCTATTGAGTTTCCCAGGGATATATGAACTAGTAGCAAGTTCCCCATGACCACTTCACATTGGTGAGAATATCATCAGAAATACTGGCTTAAGTTCTGTTAAACTTAATCTTCTTTGGTGATTTAAAAACAAAACAAAAACCAAACCTGAAATTTCTCAGGTACTTCTTAAAGTTTTTCATAAATTCAGATGTATATAAAAAGTTGCATACTTATATGAAGTCACTGGTAGTTTTATCCTAAAGAGTCTGCAGTTTTATGGACAGAACATATTTGCAAATTAAACTTTTAGTTAAGCTTTTTTTCCCCTTTTTTGTGAGCTATGGTTTCATTGGAAGGTGTTCTTAGAAGCTGATTTCCAGCAGCCGTTTCCATCTTACATTAAGAGCAAACAAAAGGTAACTTCTGAGTAGGTCGAGATTATTGTGTAAGCTCACTTTATTGTTGTGACAGAGACCTTCCTTATTCTGTTTATGTTTGTGTGGTTGGTTGGCTTTTCTGTTTTTGTTTGGGGTTTGGTTTTCTTTGGTGTGTGGTTTTTTGTTGTTGTTGTTGTTTAGATTATTTTTTTATAAGTGTAGGAAGATTTGTCAGAAACCAAAACTAGATTTATCTTGTGACTGAACTAATCTTGGTTTCCTGCTGTTCTAAAGTAGACTGTTGGCAAGGAAAAGCTTTGTCATAAAGTAAGCACAAATGCATCTTTTTCTTGTATAAGGAGCTGGTGAAGAAGATGTAGTAGAGTCTTAAGGCAGTAGTGGTGCATTGACTAGAAATGCCTCGCTCCACAGGTAATGATCCTGCTCCTTCACAAAGCATCTTGAAAACTTCCTTGAATCCTTGGGCTACATAGGCAGTTAACTAAAATGTTTCAGGGCTGTTCTTATGGCATGAGGCCAGCGGGCTTGGCAGTTGTCCATACCACTAAGTGCTTTTGCTCTTTATAGACTAGCTACAATCCAGTTTGCATATTTAATGTAGTTTGACCTGTGCTGACTCATGAACTAGTGTCTGGTTGGCCTGGGCCAAAACCAAGCAGTGTGAGAGGTTTGTGGCTGTTTGGCAGTCCATGCCCAGACCTCTGTCCTAGTCCTGATCAGTTCTCTAGTACAGATCACATATAAAGAGTGACTAAGCAGAGTAGTAATGAAAGTATCAGCTACCTCTCTTGGCACTGATAGATCTTGGTTTTCATCAGTGTATAGTGCTGTGGATGTTGTTGGGTGTTGATGTTTTTACTTCTCATGTATTCAGAAGCTGGAGATCTGAATATATTACCTACATTATCACAGTGTTTTGCCATTCTTTGGTCTAATGATGGCATGGAGAGCCATTTGACTAGCATCTATGTATCTATCAATATGAGCATTATACTGTGTTGCTTTATCATTGCATGAGTAGCAGTTTTAAATTCATAACATTGAGATTTATTTCCTTTACTGAAGTATCTGATGGAAAATTTCAGGTTTGTTAAAACAAGAGTAGTTTCCTGCTCCTTGTTCATCTTTGCTTTTATACTTGAAAATAATCCCAAACTCTTTGAATGAAGTTCTGTTAGTCAAGACCAGAATTTTCTGTAAGGTTTTGGTAAATGCATATAAACATTTTGTTTGGGTGCTCTTTAGTTTGTTTAGCTGTGGTGAGTAGCAATATTCTTAAACAGAAAAAAAAGAAAAGGTCTTGCATATGCTGCCTCAGTCCTCCTAAATTTCTCACATAAGGTATAAGGTGAAATGTGTATGTTTGGGCACTTAATGTTGGAAGTTTTCTTACATCTTTCTGCTCAGCCTTGTGGTTTGGTACCTTTTTGCACATCTGTACCACAGGCTACTTTTGTATGTATTTTTCCCTAACTATGGTAAAATGAGAGAATAACTAGAGTAAGCTATTCATATGCCAAGTAGTCCGGTATCAAAATAAGTTTTTTCCATCCTGGAGAAGTATTTTAGTTTATGAACCCAATATAAATGCTGTCTCTTCTTTTTCTTTCCCCATTTGGTAGTGGATACCCTGTTTTCAAGAAAACTAAATGGAAAATACAGACTTGAACGCCTTGTTCCAACTGCAGTCTATCAACATATGAAGATGCACAAACGCATTTTAGGACACTTATCTTCGGTGTACTGTGTCACTTTTGATCGGACCGGCAGGCGAATATTTACTGTAAGTACATGTCCTGGTTTCAGCTATGATGGAGTTAATTATTTTTAGCAGTGGATGGAATGCCATGTTTGGGTGTTAGGATGAGAACAGTGCTGATAGCACCCTGATGTTTTTAGTTGTTGCCGGGCAATCAAGGACCTTTCTCAGCTCTGCATACTTCCTTACTAGTGAGAAAGGAGGGGACGTAGCCAGGACAGGTGACCCGAACTGGCCAAAGAGGATATTCCATGCCAGTTACGTCATGCTCAGTATAAAGGGGGACTGGGGGGAAGAGGAGGAGACAACACCAGGACGGGCAGTTTTCCGGGTTCGGGGACGGCTCTAAGCTGTGCGGCCTGGGTTCTGTGGTTTGGTGAGAAACTGCATTGTGTATCACCAGTTTCATCTATTTTGTGCTTTAAACTTCTGTTATTGTAATATCTAGTTTTCTGTTATTGTTTAGTAAACTATCCTTATCCCAACCTGCGTGGTTCTGGTTTATAGGTTGTGGTTTCTTTTCCTCCTTCTTCCTTCCCTTTTCCCCCTCCCCCAACTTTCCCTCCCCCTTCCTTTTAAAAGTACAAGCGACTGTGTGGGGTGCGGCCCTCGGCCGGGGCAAAACCACGACAGTACAAAATCTTTATTTTTGTAGATTCTTTTCTTTTAGAAGTACAGATAGCAAGTCACCTATTTGTTTCTAAAAGCTAAATGTACAGATGTTGTGTATCAAGAGCAGATACATGCTTTACTGTCATATATGCTTTTAATAACATGCACGTTGAAATAGTTGTGGCATGTATTTCTTAAGGCTAGATGTCACAGTGATCTGTGTACTTCAGTCAGGAAGCATGTTATTTTCAGTGGAAAGGAATTATTCTATGTATATTCTTTCCTCTGGACTTATTTTCCCTAGCAAAAAAATATAAGCAAGAGAATGGACTAACCACCATAGAATTTCAAGTCTGAGTGGACTTGAATAATTAAAGATTATTTTTACTCTTCTATAACTTCTTTTGAATTCAAAGTGTGATTATTAAGTATAACAGTTTGGGAGTATACTTAGATTTGGTACAGGACAGTGAGGGGAAACTGGAAAGCTGAAAATTCACATGGTGTGTTGTAAAAAAATGTTACTTCACAAGGAATTGTCTTTATGAGACCCCAGGACGATTATTTCTGTATCGGTGTTCTTAGTATTTTTAATTACTTGGAGTGTTTTTGTTGTTGGCAAAAAATAAATATTGGTCGGATGTCTGAAAGCAGTACTGAAATTGCAAGTTTCCCAAGGAAGGGAAATTGTAAAAACACATAGGTCTCACCTCTTGGTAAGTTTTAGTAGGGTGAAAGATCTCATGAACACACACTCCATGCCAGTCTAGGATGCTTTGGCTGCATTTATTACCTTCCCCACAAACACTGGATGTAACTGATAGCTTCCTGGATGCAGGAGCTTATCGTGTCATTTCTAACCTCATGGCAGGTAACTCGAACAGTGCAGGTGGAAGTATGGTTCAGTTCTCCTACTTGATGTATTGCAGTCCTAACTTCTAAGATTCTTTCAAGGCAGTTGTAAATATAATTCACCTTTTCACCAACATATGTTTTGCTTCCTTGTGTGGAGGGATGTGTGGCTGCACGGGTGGGACACCTGCAGTATTTTTGAACAGATTTATTTATTTGTTCACTTGTTACTTAAGGCATAGCAGAGGCTTTTTTCATGTTCATTTGGCTTTCATCAGCAAGCTAAGTCCCTCAGCAGTCATAGGCATTAAATTCTTATGTCCTGTAGTTTATGCATGATGAACTCATTGGGAAAAGGGCACTCTGATATGGGTTTATTTTACATTTGACATGGTAGAATGGATTAGAGCTTTAGGAGATTGGTATACTCGGTACACTATGTTCATCTTGTTCACCTCTAAATAAAAACTTCTGTTTGTGCTTCCTAGATGAATTGCATAAAATTCCTTCTTAAGGTCTCCTGATTCTTCATTTTCCTAAAACTTCCCATGTTCCTAAAAATCTTTCCTCTTCTAGAGATATACTAAACTTGCCATTGGGTGCCTCTGCAATGATCCTTCTCTGTTGCACGTTCCCTTCTGTTTTGCAGTCTGATGTAGAAGTGATTAAGAGAGAGAGTTCCCTTGGCTGTATGAGCAATTTGTTTCCAAAAGAAAAGTAGAACCTGAAATAAAACTGAGGGAGCAATATTGCTTCTGCAGCCCCGGAGCTTTGCTGGCAGTCCTGTGCTGACAGATATGCCTGTGTCCTCGTATGACTGCTTGAAAAAGCTCCCAGTTTAGATTATGATTACTTCAATCTAGTGTTGAATAAAGTGCTTGTAGAAATTAATTTTGTTGGTAAATTTTCATACTGGAGGGCCTAGGACAAAACTTCTTACCCTTGTGTTCTCAGGTAAATCCAGTATTTTCTGTGTGGGTGTTAAAGTGATTCCCATCAGTGGGGTTGTATTCTGCAGTCCATTTAAATCCAACTTGGTGTAGCTGGCATGATGCTGCCAGTAAATAAACAGTCATGAACTATCTTCTTGTAATTGCATCTGTATAATGAAATGGTGCCAATTCTTTTCAATCTAGCCCACTACACTTTCTAATGTCTCTAGTGTAGTAAGTAGAAATAGTAATTTATAATAACAAGTGAGCCAAACTTCATTCCAGGCATGTCTGCTGCCAGCATGGAAATTTGCATGCATCAACAGGGAGTTGTCCTTGCTGTACATTGTTAGTCTACAACCTCCAACATTCAGTGTGACACTAGCTAGATAAGAGGTTGGTTAAGATTTATAATTGGTTCTAGAAGATTCATCATAACAGTTTCCTTTTTCCTCCTCCTGACCTCTGAAGGATTGAAAGCCTCTAAAATCACATTATGTTTTGCTTCAAATTAAAAGGAGAAGAAAGTGATCTCAGAGTCATACTCTTCTGGGAGATGTTATCTTTGCTAGGAAGAAGATGCCAGTGCAAGCAGGACGTTATGCAGAATTCCTCCTAGCTAGTAGGTCGTGCAGTGACTGTTTCTATTCTTTTATGGATTTTACAAGAGATTTCTGAAGATTCACCTCTTTTTTAATTTGTTTTGGGTTTTTTCTTCTGAATACACAAAAATATTCTTAATATAAATTGTGTTGTCTTGGTAACTTAGTAGAATTTGAAAATAAACTACATTTATGGCACCTTTACTTGCAATGCCACAGCTAAAAGACCTATTAGCCATCAGTGAAGAAAACCACAGTCTCTATTTCTGAGACTCTGTGTTCTAGATCTCTTGGAAAGTGTGACTTGCAGAACTCAAGTGTTATCTTCTCTGGTGTCTGCACTACTTAATTTCTTGACTGTAAAGAAGGATGACCATCTTCTTTTCCCCCACCTTGATTTTCCTTTCTCCTCTGAGATCACTATTTCTAGGCAATAATAAACAGCGTTGTGTGTAATAGCCTGTGTAAGATTTCCAACCCTGTATTAATTTGTATGTTCTGTGGTAGTTTCACTTCAGCCCACTGGCTGACTTTCCTACCATTACACAGACCTGTTCTACCCCATACCTTGGCAATGCCGTCATCAGCTCTCCCTTCGTGCTGAACTTATTCTAGGCTTCACTTTTGACAAATGCTCTCTAATAGGCATAGAATTTGTAGCAGCTGTAGATGTAACCGTGGAAACATGAGCTGTGGTGTAAGCCAGTGCCCTTGCTAGTGGAACTGCAACAGTATTTTGAGTTGTGAATTGTCCCATTCAGTTCAGGTAGAATCCACTGAGTTTATTTGAACTCTAATGGTGCTGTTATCTTGCCAAGATGCTACAGAATTTACAATTTACCTTAGCAGTCTTTTTTCTTTTTCCTCTGTTTTTTTTCTTCCTCCCCCCTCTTTTTTTTTTTTGCTGAGACTTGCTAACAATCATTTCATTTTTCTCTCTAGTGAAGATATACAACACATGTTTCCATAGCTAAACTATAGCCAGATGGTAGAGACCAGGCTGGTTTTATGCTGATCATCTTCCCTTGGTTTGCTGTTATTAAATAGACTTCTAAGAACCCTCCAGGTTGCATTAGGTCCCAGAACTAGCTTTCCTTTTCTTGATTTTACATCATTAAGGTGTCGATATGTAGGTTGCTCTCCATCAGTTGCATTCTGCACACAGCATTTTAGGGGTCTCATAATGCAGGGTTTGGTTTATTGGTTGATATTTTCTTTTCCATACTGTGTTTTGAACAATCTGTTCATCCTGTAAAATGACTACAGGCTGTAAGCTTACTGTGAAGTCAGTAGCTTATTCATAATATGGATCTGTACAATGTGAGAATTGCAGAAATATGTTTTATGTAATATGTATAGTTCTGTAGACAGAGTTTTTTTGTTTTTTTAATTTGTGCAGCTCCAAGAAAAACAGGGCCGGTGTTTTGAGATTTCTGGGGTATGATGCAATTAATATTAATGGCTTGGTTCTGTTCCCGTGCATGCACTGCTTTGAGAAAGAGATTAATCCACATGTGAGCAATTTCTACCCCCTGGAGTGTTTTGGAAGTTTTGTGTTCCTTATTTCCTTGTTCTCTGTTCAGGTCTCTCTTAAGCAGCGAGGCTATCATTTGTCACACGTGCACACACTTTGTGTCTCTTCTGCTTCTTGGGGGTTTTTTTGGTGGTGAAGAGAAGAATATACAAGAGAATATTCGAGAAGAGTGTACAAGCTTCTTCATGAGGCTCACATCACGGTGACACCAGAACAGAATGAACTGATATTTGGATAATCATTCAGATACTGTTATTCAGATAATCATTGCATCATGTAGATGTAGACTTTGAACCTTTTGAAGTGTTAGAGACGGGTGTGCAAATTGGAATCTAGAAACACAGGAAGAGTTATCAAAACTTACTGAGTAGAATGGGGAAGAAGAAACCCACAAATTCGAGTGCTTTTAGAGTGCTTGTATGTTTGTTTAAAGGAAGCAAAGGGATTAAAACAATCTGCTTAGAGACTTACAAGCAGAGTTTAGAGGAAAAAAAGGAGCCCTTTTATCATGGGAGAGGAAGCTTTTTGTTAAGTATCCTGAGGAATGTGAAAAGGAGAGTAAGAGGCGAATATGGGCCAGAAGCATCTCTCTTAACAGGGTGGCCAATCTGTGGAGGAGTGTGTTAGAGTAGGAGTGATGCAGGAGGAGACGCCAAACCACAGTCACATGGAAGTTGTAGACTTAATGTGTAAGCAAAGAATGTGGGGTGATGGAGGCAGAAGAAACCCTGAAAACAACAAAAAGGGTTGAAGGGGACCCACCTCGAGTGTATGCACACAGATGAAAAAATGCATTGGGGAAAGCTTTCATGCTTTGAGAAATCAGCCTGACTCTGTGCTCATCTGAAGTGCCTGTATACTAATGCATGCACTATGGAGAAGAGCAAAGGGAGTTGGAGCAAGGCTATTGGGAGGGCAGACCACGATGACAAGGTGTGGGAGTTGCGAAAGCAGCAGGAATGTCTGGGGATGGCTGAGAGCTCATGGGTTGAAGGTTAAAGGGCAGGCCAAAGCGGGTGATATTGGCGTGGGTGTCTGCTACAGGCTGCCTGATCAGGAGAGGTAGATGAGGCCTTCTTGAGGCAACTGGAAGAAGCCTCACCTGGTCCTCGTGGTGGACTTGAACCACCCTGGTATCTGCTAGAGGAGGAACACAGCAGCATGCAAGCAATCCAGGCAGTTTCTGAAGTAGTGCACTGATTACAGCTTCCTGGCACAGGTCACTGGGGAGCTGACAACAAAAGATGCTCTGCTGGATCTGATAGTGAAGAACTGTTTGTGAATATGAAAGTCAGGGGCAGTCTTGTCTGCAGTGACCATCAAGTGATGGAGTTCGGGATCTTGTGAGGGAATAAAACAAAATGGAGGATCATGACCCTTGACTTCAGAGGAGACTTTGACCAGTCTGAGGACAAAAAGCTTTTTCTCCTATGAAGAATCCTGTGGGAGATATGGTGAGGGCGAGAGAGAAGGGGTCCAGGGGAACTGGTTGTTTTTTGGGGATAGTCTCTTTCAGACTGAAGAATCATCCATCCTCATGTGCAGGAAGGCAAGCAAAGGTGGCAGGAGGCCTGCATGGATAAGCAAGGAGCTCAAACACAACATAAAACTCAGACACAAAAAGGAAGTGTGCCAAGAGGTGGGAGCAGGGACAGGTGACTCCAGAGAAATACAGAGCCACTCTCAGAAAGTTCAGTGATGGGTTTAGGAAAGCTGAAGGCAGCCTGGAGTTGAATCTGGCAAGGGATGTGAAGAGCAACAAAAGTGGTTTCTTCAAGTATATCAGTAACAAAGAGGGAAGACCATGGAAAATATGGTTCTACTGATGAGTGGGGCAGGATAATTGGTGATGGAACCTGGAAAAAGGCAAAATGCTTGACTGTCACCTTTGCCTTTAGTGGCAAGACTTGTCTTAAGGAGTCCCAAGTCTTTGAGACAAGACTGAAAGTCTGGAGCAAGGAAGACTCCTCTTTGGTTGAGGAGGAATGGCTAGGAAATGTTTAAATGAACTGGCCATATACAAGCCTGTGAGATCTGATGGGAGACCCTGGCAGATGCTGAGGGCACTGGCCAATGTCCTTGTAAAGCTATTTGTGGTTACCTTTGAAAGGCCATGATGATCAGGAGAGGTTCCTGAGGACTGGAAAAGAGGACATTTCACTCCGCTCTTCAGGAAAGGCAAACAGGTTGTTCCAGGGCACTACAGACCATTCATCTTCATGTGTATCACCTGAGAAGGTGATAGAGCAAATTCTCCTTAAATCCATTTCCAAACATACTAGCAGTAAGAAGGTGATCAGCATAGATCTATGAAGGGGAAACCATTCCTGTCCAAATTGATGACCTTATATGATGAAGTGACTAAGCTGAATGAAGAACAGGAGTGGATGGTTGTTTTTCCTGAGGCTTTCAGCGTGGTCTCACAGAGCATGCTCACTGACAGGCTGATCAAGTACAGGCTAAATAAGTGGGCAGCGTTGATTGAAAATAGCCTGAACTGCCAAATTCAAAGGGTTGTGCTTAGTGACCCGAAGTCCAGCTAGATGCCAGTCCTTAAGGGTGTACCACCACATTTGCTACAGGGCTAGTACTTTTTAATATTTTCTTTAAAGACCTGAGCGGTGGGACAAGGACAGGATCAGTAAATGTGCAGAAGAGAACAAAATGGGAACAGTTGATAGATCATCCTGGGAAGCTTGCACTCGACCCTATTTGAGCAGGACAGCTGGACTAGAAAATCTCCAGTGGTTGTCCTGTGTCCCCCTGTCCCCACCCCCATCCGTCCCCCCGCCAATGATTCTGTGATTCTGTCCATCCATTTGTTCAGCTTTTCAGACCGTGGCTGTTTTCCCTGGGCTGGCGCTGTGGCAGTCTAGCAGTCGGGTAAGGCAAGTGTGTACCACAGAATCTCATCGTGGAAGTTCTGTGCATAAGTAGAAATAGTACAGGCTTGTACCATTGGTCTCCTTACCCAAGAGGCAGAAAATGTAATTATCAAGTGTCCCTTATCTCCTTTGTCAAATAGATGTGTCCCTGTAACAGTTCCTCTTATGACAAAGTTTTTAAAAGTAGAAACTGGCTGTTACTTGTGTAACATGTGGAGCCTACAGATTGCTTCTAGCTGCTTCTTGCAGGAGCCATCTCTGCAGCCCCCCTTCTCTACCAGTACCTAGCTACGCAAAACTGTGACAAGTACCTAACTAAGACCACAGAAAGGAACAGTCCTTGGTTGAGCGGTGAGATTAAATGTTCAGAGCAGCGCTCTTCTGTGATACAGATTGCTCAACCTCAGTAGCCTTTAAGGACCAAAGAGAAATCTGAAATCTCAAATCATTGAAAGTAAGTATGCAGTAACACAGAATTTGTTTGACAGCCTTAATTGGAGGCTCAGAAGTTAATGCCAAAAATAACTAGGGCAGAGGTTTGGGAGACATTTTATGCCCATATCTTTGCATTTATGGTTGCATCAAAGAGGGTAACTGCCTGTGAGTCAGAAACAGCTTCTTGTTCACTGTACAAAATGTAGGCCTGGGGCAATTGTCCGGTTTGCAGGGTGTTGCTACAAATGAGAATGGGTGTATAATTGTTAGGTAACTGCAGGTGTGGTGTTCTCGTCCTGTTCCCAGACAGTAATTTTGAATCTGAACTAATATAATGGCTAAAATTTTGCTACCTTTTCAAGTAGAGAATGTTTTGGTGTTTTTTAAATGTAACATGAAGTTACTATTAAAGTTAGGTGAATGTAAACTAGAGTGTGCTAAATAAGCAAAATATATGCCATTTACGTGTGTACAAAAGCTGTAATGTTGAAAATGCTATCAGTAGCCTCAATATCTTTTGAGACTTTTGGTTGTTAGGTACTTACATGCACTGAATGCTTACCAGTCTTTTAACAATCTGCCCTTTGATCCCTGTACTTAGGATTATTTTTTTCTTTTACATTTTTTCAATAAAAGGTGGGTGATAGCATTGCTCTGGCTTCTTTAAAGAATAAATGCTAGATAAACTTGTGCAGGGGCACTGTAAGTAGACGAAAGAGGAAAAACCCAGGTGAATTGTTTTTATAATAATGGTGTCATATTGTAACTTATTGTGGTGCCTAGGTGTGCCCAGTGCTCCAGGTGTTAAAAGCCAACACCCAGCTTTGTACTCCTCCGAAGTGAACCAAATGAATGAAATGTATACAGCAAATCTCCTCTGTCAACGTCTCTGTGCAGTGTTCAAATGTCATTTGTTGAGCAAGGTGCAGTGATAATTGAGACTTTCAGGGAGGCACAGGAATGCAATGAAAAAATGAAGGGCTGAGTTACAAAATTTTTTTGCCAGGGCTGTGAATTTGTTGTACAGAGGCAAGCAGCTGTTATAAATATGTTGGAAGACCAGTGAAATGTTAGTTAAGTGTGAACAGGTAGATGAAGCCTCTGAAGTTTGTTGAGAGAGTGGTCATTTCAGTGTGTGTACATGTGAATATCAAAGCAGGCTTATGGTACTTCATAATGGAATAGCTGTTCATACAGGCTCCTTACCTCACTGTTACTGTGGTAAGTATGCTACTAATTCTGCTAGGGCACGAAGCTAAACTACAAAGATAAGGAACATAAGTGGGATTAATGCTAAATGATGAACACCTGCACCGATTCAGAATTCATTTCTGATCATTTCAGAATTCAGAATTCGTTTTCATGTTTAATGTAAATTTTTGTTTTAATATATTGAAACAACTTCATTTTGTGTTGGAGTTTTGGGAGAAGTCTCTTACTGAAAAGAATAAACCCATTTTGCTGTAGGATTTGTGATCTGTATTATAAATGCATCATGCTTTGTATATACTGTTGAGAATTACTATAATCCGATGTTGTGCTTTGAATGCAGCCTGGAAAACTGTTAAAGGAGGGGGGAATATTTATTTACATATGCCACTAGTTCTGTGTTTCAGTTCATTGTGTTAGTTACCTGCAACGTGAAAACAGCTAATGGTATGGCTGAAGTGATTTCTACTTTACTTCTAGGGATCAGATGATTGCCTTGTAAAAATCTGGGCAACAGATGATGGAAGGTTGTTGGCTACCCTGAGAGGGCATGCAGCTGAAATATCTGATATGGCAGTGAACTATGAAAACACCATGATAGCTGCTGGAAGCTGTGATAAAATGATCAGAGTTTGGTGCCTTCGAACTTGTGCACCCTTAGCAGTTCTACAGGGCCACAGTGCATCTATAACATCATTGCAGGTAGGTTTTTGCTTTGCAAACTCACCTGAGCAATAAAATGCATCATTTGACTGAAAAAGGAACCACCCGGGAATGTTCTGTGTAGTAAAAACGCATGCCTGGCAAGTAAGCTGTGAAGTGAGAAGGAATTTTCATGGTACACATTGTGAAATAACGTGTTTATTGTCAAAATGCCTGACCCTTGAAGAATGCCAGGCATAATCCTTGTTGAAAAATACTGCCTGATGCATGTGGGCAGTTCTGTTTTGAAGTATCATTCCTCTGCAGGCTGCGATTCTGAGTGCGTGTACATTGAGTAGGTACTGTGGTTACTGCTCAGTACTTGGGCTTGTTTCTGTTGCATGCTGTTGCACAACTGGGTTTGTGGGAAGGGAGAACCCAGAGTGTTTTGGTGAGTAGCACAGAAGGGTTGCTCTGAAGGAAGAAGAGTGACTGTGAGTGGCATTGTGTTTGTTGTTTTGGTGTTCATTGCAATTTATTTTCCTGTTTTGTTGTTTTGTTTGGGGGTTTTTTGAGAAGTCAATGACTTGAGGAACTCCTTGGCACATCTGGAACAGATTAACAGAACACCTTTTCTTTTTGTTCCCCCTTTCCCCCCCCCAGTTCTCTCCACTGTGCAGTGGCTCAAAGCGATACTTATCTTCAACCGGGGCAGATGGAACAATATGCTTTTGGCTGTGGGATGCTGGCACCCTTAAAATAAAGTTAGTTGCTTTTTTTTATTTTTTTTTCCTAATCAAGTATGATGTACAAATTTTGGAAAAAAAATTTACTAAATCTGTCTAAAATTTGCCTAAACCAAAACTTGTTTCACTGTGATTGTTAGGTATGATGCATTTCTGTTGTAGCTATAGCTTTCTTATCTTTTAAGGACTAAGCTGATAATAAAACATTTTGTGGAGTGAAGCAAGTAACTGTATACCCAGTTTTGCTGTGTATCTGTTGATTTAGTTAAAACAAAAAAAACCCAGTAATGTGGGTGATGCTGTTTGTGTGTGTTTGTAATATGTCAAAGTTGGCGCTTTTTTCTTCTGGTATCTTTTAATCTCCAATGAAATGAAAATTATGTTGATAAAATGATTATACTTGAAAACACCCTCCCCTCTTTTTTTTTTTTTTAGGAGGTCAGAATGACTTAGTATAAATTAGGATGGTGTATTTTTTTATGTCTGTTACTTCTGTATCTGTGTTACCTTTTAAAAGTTTCTCTTTGACTTCTGCCATGTTATAGTAGAATTCTTGGGCAGCTGGGTATTGGTGGCTGAAATTGAGCCTGAAGTTTATGCCTTGAAGATGCTAAAACTTTTGTCAAGACTCTCAAATAGAGATAATTCCTTTTAAAATTAACTTCTTCAGTGGCTTTCAAATGCTCTTTGTTCCTTCTTTTCAATTATCACATAACATGTATAGCTTAAAATTGGAAATAGTTGTTTTAGTAATCACTAGTGATTTAGCTTTTGGGGGGGGTATGTTCTTATGGATATGTTCTCCTGATAGGCAGGTAGGCTCCCTTTTTCTTGTTGTTTTTGTAATTGCTTTTAGAATTTATTTTGCAGTGTGCCAGGGTTATGCAGGGCTTGTAGGTACATTTGCCTAAGTACTTCTCTAGTTGTTTGGACCGTAACTGTTTATTTTGATGTTCTGTGGGTGTTTTGGATCTTTTGGTACTGTAGATGAACCTGCTTCTCTTCCTGTTAATCCTCTGCTGCCTGGTATGTGCTGTAATTGAAGTAAGACTCTCCTTACAGAGGAGAGGAGGAGATGGCTTACATGCTTATTTTTAACATGTGAAGGAGAGCAGTTGGCAACATGTTATTTGTCTTAAGGTCTCTTAAGCTTGAGCTCTTGTTGACAAGGTGAAATGTTAATCTGACTGATTTGTAAACCTTTTGAGCTCACGTGTTTCCCTTACATTTTTTCCTTAAGTAAATTTTGAATCTATGGAATTGAATTTTGAAACAAATTTTGACATTAGAGTATAGCAGAATTAATGAGACTTTAGTGGGTTATACTATATGAACTGGGATATGAATGTTTAGAAATTATGAATGGATGAATCATGGAGTTGGATGGGATTTGTCTTGAAGTAAAACTTATGGAGTGAGAAAGCTGGTGTCAGTTATGGTAGAGGATTCTCAACTGATTCCTTTCCATAGTAATATATGAGTATAGAATAAAAAATTTCCGTGAGATGCACTCAGCAAATATGAAAAGAATAAAAGATTTTTGAGCAAGGCTTTTAAGTGTAAGTACTCGCAGCAGATGTGATCAGACAGTGGCATTGAGAAAGCAGATTAGTTGGCTGTCTCGTGCAGTGCACAGCAAGGAAGTGGTCTGGTAACCCAAGTCATGCCAGTGAGTCATGTTGCTTGATGACAGAGTGCAGAGTCAAT
Organism: Porphyrio hochstetteri; assembly: GCA_020800305.1. Lineage (NCBI taxonomy): Eukaryota > Metazoa > Chordata > Aves > Gruiformes > Rallidae > Porphyrio > Porphyrio hochstetteri. The sequence continues at coordinate 89,968,993 of CM036907.1, forward strand.
TTTGAGACTGGAATTTGTGCCATCCTTACCTTCTGTTCTGGAAATATTTTATAAGTTGTGTTTGAGAAGACAGGGTAACCCTTTAAGGTGTGTTTCTTCAGTTGGGAAAATGATGAATGCGAGAAGACAAGACACATACAGTCATGAGTCATGAGTGTCTTGAGGAGGGCTTGTTGTCCCTTGCTGTACTAGAGGATATTAAGTGAAAGTAGACAATTCTAAATTGGAAGGAGATGGCTCCTTACAAAACATTCAGTCAAGTTATGAAACTCCTTGCTGCAGGGTTTTATGCATTATATTAAGGTATTAAAAGGCATCGCTGTGCTTTTCCTGCTCTTACAGCTCCTTTTTTGGCTACTTTGGAGGCAGGTTACTTAGAGCTGTTATGTATTGGAAGTAATTGATGCTTTTTGTTCCAAGCTAAAACTTGATAAAAATATGTTAAAGTATAAAAAGAAACAGATACATCTTTTGAGACTGGAACTTAATTTAGCTCTTCCTGAATCAAACAATTCAGAGGAATGTTATTTAGAGGAAGTTTTGCTTTATGTGCAAAGCTGTAAACTTTTCTAGCTGTGGTTGTCATGCTTATTCCAATAAACCAAAATAAATGATACTGGGAAGCTGACTTGGTGTCATTTTCCACAAGGAGACCGCATTGTTTGGACAGTGCGTCTCAGTAATGGGTGTATGTTGTCATAACAGTTCTTGATGAGGTGATTGTACTTCCTTATACCTTTAGATCTGGATCTTCTTCCAGAACTGCAGAAACATGGCAGGTTCCCTTCACATCCATTCAGTAATGAGCTGGGTGAAAACAAGTGCCAGCAATGCAAAAACATCAAAGGAAAGAAAGATTCTGGTTAATTTTTTCATAAGGCCCTTTGTGAGATTTGTGTTTTAAAAAATCCCATGATACGTAGGCTACCTGGAAGAGAGAATAACTGGTGGGGTGGAACGTTTGTCCTTCCTTCTATCGCACTAGTAAGAAATACAGGCTTGCTTCTGTTCAGTATCTCTAAAAAGGAGGCAGAGAAAAGAAGATCTCTTACCCCAGTATTTCAGGCTCTGAGCATGCTGCCTTATATCTCTGTTCCAGTATCACTCCCATCCTAGACAGGAGAAATGGGAGCTTTCAAGAAAGACCAAAAAATCTGAAGAGTGCAGGTAAAGGGTGCTGTCAGAACTTGCTTTTCATGCTCCTCCTGAGCTTGACTGCAGCCTGTCCTTCAAGAATACAGTTGCTGTCAGTGATGAAAGCATGTTACTAAGCTGTCCAAAACTTTAAATTTGAACTGGTGGTGAAGTCTTGAAATTTTAGCTGCTTAAAAGGAAAAAAAAAATACATACACACACACATCTCTCTTCCCCCCCCCCCCCCACCTCCTTCTTTTTATACTCAGCACAACTTGAATCATCTGGCAGTGAGTTAAGAGTATGATCTGTTGGGCAGCCTCATGATGATCATGTGGTTGACTGTAATTTCAAGATGATTGGCAGAGCCAGCAGTACTTTGCCGAACTTTTTCATGAAATAAGGGAAAGGCAGTATTTGGATACATTACTGTGTATACTGTGTGCTCTCAAATTAAAAATCAGTTCTCTTATAAACTATGCTGAAAACTGTTTCAGTGAAACCCAGCTTGGAAGGTTAAGTCTACTGGATCAATTCCCTGTCTTTAGCTGAAAATTTGACTTTGTGCCTCCTGGGAATAACTCTCTGAAGGGAATCCTTCCCTAACAGCTTCTTCAGGAGATGAGAAAACTCAGAATTGTTCTTTATTTCCCACTTACAAGATCAAACTATTACGGAGCAATTATTTATCTTAACAGATCATGAAAACCTGGAAAACTCATTAACTTGAAAACTGTAGGGTTTGCCACTGAAATGGGACTTTGACATCCTTGAAGCCTTCTAATATGTAGTGCCCTATCCTAGTTCTGTTTTCTGGGGTTTTTGTTTGTTTTTATCTGCAGATGTTTGTTTTGTTTCATTAGATCACAAAAATCCTTGTATTCAGCTTTGCTGGTACCTCTGCTGCAGTATTAATAATGTCTCTGAAATTAGAGGCTTCCCATGTTGGTCTCCCGATTTTTTTATAACCTCATTTAATTGAGGTATGTTCAGTATCTAGGTCACACATATGGCACAGACAGGAGATGCTTGATGACACAGCTCTGTTCTTATCATAAAAGGGCACATTATAGTAGATTTGGTGCCATGGGGTGAAACAGCTGACAACAAAATTCTCGTGTTATTTGAAGGAGAGTGACCAGCCTTGTTCACGTGCTTCTGGGACTAGTGTGGATGCACGTTCTTCAGTATTACAGAACCTCCCGTGTGCTCTTTTTCTTTCAGTGAAGAGATTTCTGACCAGGCAGTTAACCATGTATGCCTAAAAAAAGCAGTAATGTTCCAGGGAGATTACTTTGGTCTCCAGATAGAGGCATGGTAAAGTTGATGGCTGCTGCAGGTAAGGAAGTCAAGGAATGTGGCCTAAACAAGATGAGAAAACAATTAAAAAATTAGGCAGCTGAGACTTTGCCCATATTGATCTAGTGGACTTAAATCTCCTGTTTGTATTTTGAAGGGTGATAGTAAACACAAGAGTTGGATCCTGCATTAGTTGACTGTAAGAAGAGAGAAAATTGGCTTCCTGTCAGAAATTGAAGAATAATGTACCTCAGATTTAAAGGAGAATTACTGGAATTGGTCTCAGAATCACAGAATGTTAGGGGTTGGAAGGGACCTGAAAGATTATCTGGTCTGACCCCGCCACCTAGAGCAGGATCACCTAGGTCATTGCATCAAAATTAAATTAATTACACCACAAAATACTCGTGTATGTATCATCCACTGATTCTTGCACCACCACCCCACCGCCCCCCACCCAAGAAAAATGCTGAGTTTTCTATTTTAATTCTGTTTGGATCACAAGTTGCCAGGGTGGGTTTGTTACTGTCAGACCATATGAACCAGGGCAGTAGAACTGTCTAACAGGCTGGGGTAGAGGAGCTTACTGTGCTACTTTTCTTCTCTATTTCCCCCCTGCCCCCCATAATTTTAGAAAGAGGATTTTGAGGTTCCTGTTTTGGACAAGATGTTGATTTCTCAATTGTCATCAGTGTGGTGTGAGGCTTCTCATCCTCTTTCTTAAACAGAAGGCACCTGGTGTTAAAGGGGCTGATCATACATCAGAATTCAGATGTGCTGAACCATGTTTGTTAGCTTCTAAACAAAGTCTTAGTTTGAAGAGGATATCTCACACAGCTGTTATCTGGGAAGAAGCCTTGTTTGAACCACTATGTGTCCAGAGTGGGGTTAGTCTGTAGGGCTTGGATTAGGTAACCGTTCCTGCGCTATTGATGCATTTTGAAGTTAAACTTGAGATTTTGATATGGGTGAGCATGTCCCTTAGTTGAGGTACACAAGCCAAGATGCAGGGCAGATTATTAATTTTGACTACAGCCCTTCTCATTTCTGGGCTTGCGTTGAACTTAATACAGGTCTCTTCTAGGAGGCAGATGGTTTACCAGGGCTTTTCTGGACTTGTCTATGAAATGTTTGTGAAGGTATTTTAGTGCCTCCAGTTGTGTAATAGCTGGATTGAGAATGTTTGTAAAGCAAAACAATTAGTTCATTTATAGAAGTTATGTTTTTGTCCCCTTCCCTTGCTTCCCCAAAATATTGATTGTTCAGCTCATTTTGCAAAGAACACGGTCTGCTCTATTCTAAAAGAATGGCATCATCTCTTGTCTCCTAATGCCTAAAATAACACACATTGAGAGGCAGAAGTTGGAGAATTTAACGTGGTTATCCAAGCTAGACCATAAGCGCATACTTGCTCTGTTTTGCAGCTTTCCTAGCTGCAAAGGCAGAGTTCACAAACCACAGTGGAAGAAAACAGCAGTCTATTTATCTGTTTACACTTGCTCCAAATTATGTAAGCTGCATATTGAATCATTTGACAGTTCCTTATATGTTAGTATCTCAGTTAAGAAGGGTTTCAACTGTTCTGTAGAATAGAACTTTGTCTTGTTTAGTGTATGCCCTTGTGAAGTTTCTTTGTCATGAATTAGCCTTAAAATCCCTAGAGGAAGGAGCACAGAACAGCCTGTACTGAATGGGCAATTTGGAGAAAGATTTCTTAACTGGTATTCCTGGTGTTTGTTACTTTGTTTTATGCAAGGGCACCACTAAGGTTTAATGCTTACTACTTTCTTTGAGATGGCAGTAGTTGATTAGTGGAGGAAGGTCTCTTAGGCATCTGCCTTCAGCTGAAATGAATTCTATGAACCATTATACTTTTTAAAGAGAAAATTTTGGATGTTATGAATATGCATTCTTGTATATTAAAAGAAATCTTTAGTGATGACACTTGTGGGTGTAATGCTGCTGTTCTCTAGTAAGTTTATTCTTTGAGCAAAGATTGCAGATGGCATACTATGCAAGACCACCTACTGATTTGAGGTTGCTGCAGTGCATGAGCAGAATTGAAGTAATGATTGAAGAACCAGATCAGATTTGTTTTGGTTTTATACACTCTTAAAGTGCCGGATCCATTGAAGCTTTAATTTTGCTTGCACATCAGGTTCTGGATGTGTAAAAGAAAGCACAGGCTGTGAAGTAAAATTCCTTACAAAATTCTAGCCATTGTCTTGACATTCTTTGGGCATTATTTGAAACTGGCCCACAAAGAGCATGTGTCCTCTGAAGAAATTGGTATATTCTAGTGCTGTGAAAAACTCTTTTGTATTCTTTCCTATGAAGAGCCCAGAGCTCTGTTTCTCTCTTGTAAAAGCAGATGTGTGCTGCAGGAGAAAACCAGAGTTCCAGTACACCCAGTGGTTTAAAACTGAACATCGTGGGCAACTGGCTCCAGCGCCTTCTGTTCTGCTTTGCCAGTGACTTAAGGAGAGTGTTTTGTGTAGAAATATTAGAGGGGAATGGAATTTAACTTGTGATACAACTCTCCTTGATACATGGATTACTTAGTCCATCTGGATGTCTTAGCTTCCTAAAGATCAGATCGTGAAGCATAGTCACACAAAATTGTTTATAGATGGGCAGCCATCTGTTCCTTCATATTTAATTTTGTCCTTCTGTGCTTATTTCTAAGATACTGGCTTATTTTTTAAAGCCCTATTAGGAAATTATTTAACTGTTTCTTTATTTGTAGCCCAAGGCCAACAAAGTTTACAGAACGCCCTCGGCCTGGAGTCCAAATGATCTGTTCTTCTTTTAGTGCTGGTAAAAGGCTTTTTTCTTTTTCTCCCCCACCCTCCCCTGTATCAATATAAGAAGTCATTTGCAGAGTAAAATTAGCATAGTTACTGAGAGTATTTCTTGTTAATAAGGGGAAATTGAGTTAAAGTAGCTATTAACACATATCCTCCCCCCCCCCCCCCCCCCCCAAATACTTAAAATAGAAATTCAGAATCAATGCATTAATGTTTGGTGATATGGAAATTCTTAAAAATAGTTAAATATAGAATGTTGAAAGTAAGTCTCTCTTACGTCTATGCTTTTCTAAAAGCACAATGTATAACTTTTTTCTCAGAGTGATTCTGAGACTTGGCTTTATCTGAGATGGAATTTAGAGGGATTGGGACAGGAAGGTGTTGATTACCAGGTTCTCACACCTGCATATTATTGATTCCAGAGTTGGCAGTTGAAGAATGCAGCACAAGTAATTGATTAAAATCTCAAAATGACAGAAACTTATTTTTAAGTGCTGGAGCTCTCGTTCCATTCAGTTTTTATTAAGATTGAGGCTTCTAAAATCTTAGTTGCAAACAAATTACTGTAGTTAGCTAATCTTGCAGATACGTCTGTTTACAGATGTGTATTTCTCTCACAGCAAATGTGAGGTAATTCAACTCTGTTTTCACTCTTTAGTTTCTAAACCTTGCTTTTTTCTTAAAGGTCAGATATGATACAGGCATAGCTGAAATGATACAGCTATGAATTTAAGTATTTGATGTTACAGCCATTTGAAAATATTGTAATAACATTAGATTGCCCTTTTTTCTAAGACTTATCTGTTTGTTTTTCTCAGGTGGAATGTTTTTGGCCACTGGGAGTACAGATCACATCATTAGGGTTTATTTCTTTGGATCAGGTCAGCCAGAGAAGATATCAGAGTTGGAGTTTCATACTGTAAATACTTTTTAAAAATTACATATGTGTTTGATTAAAATAATAATTTGGATAAATTTTCATTATTTGGAATAATACTTGATTTTTTTTTTTTTTGTACTCTTTTTTTATATAGGACAAAGTTGACAGCATTCAGTTTTCAAATAGTAGTAGCAGGTAAGCACACAATTTATTTATACAGATATAGTTTTTGGACCTTGTGGACATTTGTAAATACCACCTTCCAGAAGTAGTTATTGAAAAAAAACCCAAAACAACAATACTTTCTATTTTAAGGTTCATCCAGTAAAATCATCTAGAACCGCTGAATTCTCCCTGGTTTGTTTTAGTAATACCTCTTCAGTTTTTTAGTTGTTTTCATTGTAGTGTATGATTAAAGTATTTTGAATTTGCCACAATTAAGGAGCATTTTTATACTCCTTGAAATTTCATCTTAAGGAATATGTATATTGTATATTCCTTAAGTATGTATATTCACATATATCTAAAAATGCATGTATTTTATATTTAAATTACTTAAACCTTTTTTTCAGTTAAGTGACTGATGGATACAGGAAAATGCCAAATTTGATCTAATGTGTTTTAATGTTTCATTTTCAATTCTGGGGGTATGATGTGATGGATGCTAAAGGGAACAGTTTATGACACTTCATTTAGGTGATGTTCTAATGTACACTTTTACTATGACACAAATAGTTGTAAAATGAGCTTCATTGTGCTCTGCCCACCCCTTCTCTTCCTTACACTTCTGCACCCCAAATTGGGGGAAGGAAAAATGTGGGGGAGAAAATCTGGGAAACACTTCTTTAGATAAGTATCATAATACCTAACATACAGTGTTAGCTCATTAGGAGGAGGTTTTGTTTGTTTTAAATCATGTTTCTACGTTTTTCAGTGCTCTCCTGGCCCTGTTTACCCCTTAAACTTCTTCCTTATCTGTACATGGGGTGATAAGGGCCACTTAGGATGCTCATTGGGTTATGGTGTCTCTGTGCCAGAGCAGTGTCATAATTCATTAAGGTGCTCCTAAAAGGCTAAAGTAAAGTTAATTTGGAAGGGGCTCAGGTTCAGGAAGCAGGTTCTACTTTTTTGCAGACATGCTTTTTCTTTTGGTTTTTTTTTTTTTTTTTTTTACTGGTGTGGGAAGTGTTTTTCTCCTCAAACCAGTTGTACAGCATTCTAACACTGGTTTGGATTTCCTACTTAGAGCTTCCTGTTTTGAATTCTAAATTCTGGAACTTCAGTTTTCAAGTATCTTTTCTATACAGATCTGCCTTTGAGTAATTTTTTCCCCCTTTTGTTAGATTTGTGAGTGGAAGCCGTGATGGAACAGCACGAATCTGGCAATTTAAGCGAAGGGAATGGAAAAGCATTTTGTTAGATATGGCTACTCGCCCAGCAGGGTAAGTGATGTAAAAAGTGTCTGCTATCAGATAGATACTTGAAGGTCATTGATAGAATTTGCTGATTTATCAACTGCCTCCATCCTGCCCACCACCCCCCCCCCCCCAAAAAAACCCCCACAAAAAAAAGGGGGTGGGGGGCAGAGACCTTAAATTATTATTGCTTAAATACAGAATGTGCTTGTCTAGCGCTCGAGCTCCTGTGAAGGCAAGTATTTGACTACATATTCAGTTGTAGAAACTAGCTTGTCCTGATATCTCCACTAGTATTTTGATTAAAAGAATAAAAGATACAAAAAATGGTCAAATTTAAGTGTGCTTTTACATAGGTATTTATTTCTGGAGCAAGATAACCAGATCAGATCTGTTCTTGAGACTGCTTGCATTTTAGTAATTCTTAATGTTACGGTGGAATCTGCATGCCCAGAAAAGCCGTGTTGGGTTCTTCTACACCACATGCCAGAGCAATAAACCTGTAACATGTTCTCATTTGTTAAAACAGTGTGAGAATTTACAAGACTTTCTAGGTATGAGAAACTTTTGTATACTAGAGCAAGCAACAAAAGAGGCTTGAAGATGGAGAAGGATATTTAGCAGGGATTGTGGCCTACACCTTTTTATTTTGGCATGGAAGAGAGATTTTCCAGCTAACATACATGAGAAAGATTTATAACAGATTTAAGGGGTAGACCTTAATTTTAAAAATTCTTCATTTTAACTGATCCTGGCAAAATTAGGAATGGCTTCTTCTTCATTGTGGTCACAAATGCTGAACAGCTTTGAGAAACTGAACTGCTCATTTCAGTAAAGCACCTTTAGCTGAATTCTGGTTTGCCCTTTTGACTAGAGGGATAAGTGCAGTTCCAAATTTGATCTTTTCTGCACGAGCACAGTTTTATCAAAGAAAATGAAACTGCTGCATTGAAAGGAAAGAGTGAATTCAGCTTCTAAAGCCTCCTGGGTTCTGCATTGAATGTAGAAAGAAATCTGGCTGTAACTACTTTTTCTGTTATTGAGTTGTACAGTATATATTATTGTGTAATGTATTGTAGTGCTTGTATATTGAAGATTCTGTATTTTGTCTGCCTGCTTGGTGGTAACATGGTATTGTTGCATTTGGTTGGTGTTTTCCCAGAAATTAATGTGCTAGAGAATTCAGTGGCGATTCATCTTTAAATCGCACTGACAAAAATGTAATTTTGGAGTATTCTGATTTATTATATTACATGTGCCTAGTGTGTCGTTTTCATAGGGATAAAAAGAAAATGCATACAAGCTTAAGCGCCATTATTACTGATAATAGAGTGATGTAAGGATGGTGGTATGGTACTAAGTATAGCCTGCAAATTTAACTCATTTAAAGGTATCGGAATACCTCTCTACATATTTATAACTGCATATTATGAGTGCTGTTCAGCACAAATCGCTGTTCACTCTTGACTAGTTTAGATTTTAACTCTTCAACTGTCACAATAAATACCTAACCCAGTTAAATTTGATAGCTACAGTTACATATTGGAGGGCATTTTCTGTAAAAACAGATCAACATATTCTTTAATGTATTAATATGACCCTATAGTCACTGTTTAGGCCTCTACAATAATTTTGTGGCTTTATGTGCTACATAATGGAAAGCACCTTTTAATTTCTCAAGTTTCTTGAAAAATTAATGCTTCTGTTCTTAATAATAAAGCAAAATCCAGAAGTATTTTCCCATTTTAGGGATGTACAAATGGTTTGGCAAACTAGGATTGCCTTGAAACATTTTTCTCTTCTGTTTTAGACAAAGTTTACAAGGAGTTGAAGATAAAATCACAAAGCTGAAAGTGACCATGGTGGCATGGGACCGCCATGACAACTCTGTTATTACTGCAGTAAATAACATGACTCTGAAAGTTTGGAATTCTTTCACTGGCCAACTCATTCATATTCTCATGGTAAGGTGTTTCATCTTGATGTATCAGTCCTGAATGTGAAAGTTACGTATACGTCATCAAAATTCTTCCTTATATGTTTGGTTTTTTTCCTGCCTTAACAAATGCTTCCAGATAACTGAAATGTAATAGAGAGGTCTGTTAGCTGCCTATTAAACAATAAAGCTTTAAAGTCTCAAATAACCATTACTGTTAAAGATATCTGAAACTAATTTTGGAACTTTTTTCCCCACCTAAAGTGCTATCTTGAAGGAGGGAAGGAAACAGTTGTTTACCTTTATTTAATGTGATACGTGTTTTGAAATTTGCCCTGTTTAAACAGAGATTCTTCTTCAAACCTAATCATTCCATTAGTACAAAAACCCCACCGTATTCTGCCTTGAATAAATCAAACAACATTTCTACTAATTACAGAACCCAGAATGGTAGGAGCTGGAAGGCCCCTCTGGAGAGCATCTAGTCCAACCCCCCTGCTAAAGCAGGATGACTTAGAGTGGGTTGCACAGCATTGTGTCCAGGTGGGTTTTGAGTATCTCCAGAGAAAGAGACTCCACAACCTCTCTGGGCAGCTTTTGCCAGTGCTCTGTCAATTGTCTGATAGGTTTTTTTTAAACTGATACTATACGTAACTCTAGGTAACTGGATGCTCTGCTAGAGATGGAAATAGTTAATTGAAAGCATTAAAATGTAGTATTAGTTTTGGAGATGTTGTTCTCTAACTCTTAGTTATATATTTGATTTTTTTATGGGTCTCAAATTTCAAACTGCTACTCTGACCAAACAATTTGAAATCTGTGAAGCATTAAGACTAAAAATACTGAATCTTGTGGACCCTAATCTTTTAAAATCATGGTGAAAGTATTGGGACATACTACTTAGGAAGCTAAAATTGCAACTGTAAAGAGAAGAGTGTAAAACACCATTCAAAAAATAAGAATTTGTGGTCAATGGAGTTCCTTTTTTCTGGACATTCTCATAGGTTAATGTTGCAGGTGCTAGTGTTACCATATTGAACTCCTGGGTAAGTATTTGAGACACTGCTCCTGTTCATTTTGCTGCATCTTTAATTTCAGGGGCATGAAGATGAAGTGTTTGTACTTGAACCTCATCCGTTTGATCCAAGAGTTCTCTTCTCAGCTGGACATGATGGAAATGTCATAGTTTGGGACTTGGCAAGAGGGGTCAAAATCCGGTCTTACTTCAACATGGTAATTATTCTGCTTTATGGAGATTCACCAAAGTGACTTCTCTAAACTTTGCTTTTAGTACATTCTTATGTAGGCCATCTTGAAGCATGCATTTGTGTATAGGGCAAGATCCTGCATCCAGTGAAGCCAAGAGAAATTCCTATTTGGTTTAGCGGGGCAAAGATGAAATCAGTAAAATGTGGCTGTATTTCAGTGTCATCTTTCTATATGCTTCATCCACAAGCAATTGGAGTGTTAGTTTACATTGTCAGAGATCACACATAAAAGACAAGGTGACAGAGACCTTCCTTTAGTGCTCTGTTTCCTGCCTGGGGAACCAAGGTGGACCTTGATTTATTTTTGCATTGCTAAATAAATTAATAAATTAATCTGGCTAAAGCTCTTCAGGAGTCACCTGATCTCATACAACGTTGCATGATGCCTTGGCCCATTGGCCAGAATACTGTGTCAACCTTTCTGTGTAGAGCTCCTCCACATGCAGGTTTCAAATTTGGTCAGTTCTGCACTAAACTAATTCTGGAAGATGGATACAGCAGGTATTTCCATCTGTTTCTTGATACTAAATGGATCTTTATGTATATCTTTTTCCTCAAAAAGGTAATGTGTGGTGTAATTCAGACTTTTATCTCCTGGAGAAAAATTTAAAAGTCTTTGTCAAATATGGAGAGTCATTGAGAATGCTGAGAGTAGGCAAATAGGTTTCAGCCGTGGTGGAATGGCAGTCTTGGAGAACAGCATAAAGATCATCTGAAGAACAGAGCTGTCATAGATGTACTCACCAAAAAAAGGGCATTTAGAAGTGAAGTCAGGTCAGGAAGGTTACTCTGAACCTAAAGGAAGATTGAGATGTACTGCTCACATCTCTGAGGAAATTCTGCCAAGCTTAATGGGAGAGAGAACAGCCTAGACTCCTTTCAGTACTGACCCAGGTTCAGCATTGTTCCCTCTGCAGTGATTTCTGTAACTGAACTTATGAAAGATCCGAGACAGTCATCTTGGAACTATGAGTACAGATCTTCATTACTCAGTGCTATTAACTGTTACAGGTTCTCATTGCATGGTTAGGTTGCTTTTCCACTATTACTTACGATGGATGTGTGATAGCTTTCATGGAATTTAAAGGTCAGAAGAAGCTGAGCTCATCTACTTTTTTTTATAGGATGGGTCCATTTAAGAGCTATCAGAATCTAAATTACAGATGCCTGTGATATTAGGCAACCACCTGAAAGACTGAAAGATTTATTTCAAGGGTGCAGTGCAACGCAAACACCTAAAAAGGGTAAAAAATCACATACATTTTAAGATCTTTGGAGTCAGAGAAATGTGTAGACAATCAGAAGATCTCAGCAGCTGGTAATCTGTGCTCCATGCTAGAAATGAATGTGAGTGAGTCTCCCTGCTGTGTGAGGTGAGGGGAATTGTAAGTCTGGCAATCAGTTTGTCTCAAACCAATGAATAAGTCATATGAGCCAGGTATGTAAGAGAGGCATCTCTGAATATTTCACCAGCCAGTCTTCCAGGTCTGATGCTTCAAAAGGAATGGGTGGAAATCAGAGCTTTTCTTAGATGATTGAGGGGCAGAGGGGGGAAGATGCTTCTCAACCCTGAGACTTGATTGAATAGTCACCTCTGCAGAGCTGCAAATGTTAAGTGTTCAGGCTTACTAAGGGAGGCCTGAATACATATAGACCTGACAGTCTTCTCCCAGTTTCCTAACTGTCATATCAGCTGGGAACATAATTAGATTAGCCACTATTAAATTATTCTGATAATCACTGTTAGAGTTATTGACTTGCCTAATATATTATCTCAAACTTTGAAAAATACTATTTGTATTCAGGGAATGGGAAGTTTTTACAGTTTAGGTTCTTTTGGATCAGATGGGGAACATCATCTGGAGGAACCAAAACTGAGAGTTGAATAGCATGAGATATCTGCTTTACCGTTCAAGAGCGTATCCTCATTGCTGACAAAACAGTGTCTGTGGTACCAGAACTACTATTGGATGACTTTTTTCAAGGAGCTTTTGTTACAACAAAAAAATAAATTGCAGGCCTTGAATGTGTTGGTTGAATTGGGAAAATCTTAGATGACTTTGAGCTTAATGACAGTCCAGTCAGGTATTCCCATCCTAGATGAACTGCTTGGTACATCTAAAGTGTTTGCCTAGGCTAATCCCTAGTCAAGTCAGATATTTTTGAGTGTTTCCCCCCGCCAAAATCCTTGATTGTTAGCTTTAAAAAAAGACAAAATTCAAGGAATGGAAGAGGTATCAGTCAGTTTGAAACTTAATTCCTTTTACCCAGTCAGTGAATGTGAAGTTGCAAAGCTGTAGTAACCAAATACACTTTCTGTTTTGCATTGAACTTAATTTGGGGAACCAAAGTTTATTTGTGCTTTGGCTACAGATAGGTACTACTAGGAGATCTTGGTTATCCTACGGAATGTTCAATTTAAATTTAAGATTTGCTATTAAATTGGCACAGTTGCAGTTAATTTGAAGCATCTTTAGTCTGTTTGCCAGATTTTGGTCTTTTAATTGACAGTAAACTCAGTCCCATATATGATTCTCTGCAGACAATCATTTGCTTTCAGTAAGTATGACTATATTTTATATATTGTGTTTTCACCTGTAGTCTTCATTTGATCTAGTTCTGTAAGTATCACATAACTCAGTGTTGGAGTTCATGGGCACTCAGAACATGCTTAATACAGTAACTTGGCATCCAGACTCTGGGAATGTATTCACTCCCCTAGAAAGTAAAATTAGCCATGGGAATATCAAGAGTGTGAGAGGGTTCAAGATTTTTAAGCAATTTGGAGATGCAGCCAGTAAGTCCAGGGATAGTTTTAAATTGCACATGCAAATACAAGTGATACTTGTTTTGTGGCCTGTGTAATACCCCTGTCAATCCTGACTTAATACAACTGTTGATGAATAATGTATTCTCTGTGTATTTTTGTCATTTTTCCAAGGAATCAATGAGGTTGTAGCTTTGGTGTTGTAGTATTATGGCATCTTCACATGCTGTATTTCCCAGGTAAAAATTAGCATTTATCAGACTTCTGAAGAAACAAGGTAATGAACCTTAAGTGGTTGCTGAAGTCAACTGTTTCAGAGCCTATGTATTTAACAAAAATAGTGTTTATATTACAAAAGGACAACACAAACCCTTGTAAAAGTTTAAATTGTGTCTCATTCCCCAGGGCCTAGATTCACTGTGCCTGTTGTGGCACCTAAGTTATTTGGGATCAAGGTCCTTAATTTCCAAAGTGGAATGCAATATCCTACCAAATCCTCAGTTTACTCAGCAGTGTATGAGATTTAGGTGTCTTAGTGGATGATCCAGGAACAAAAAATACACTGAATGGTGGAGTGTCCAGTGAAATCCACTGTGTGATAATGTACATAAAAGTATATATCTTAACATGAGCCAGCAGAGTGCTCTTGCAGCTCACAAGGCTATCCTGGGCTCCATCAGAAGAGGGGTGGCCAGCAGGGACAGGGAGGTGATTGTCCCTCTCTACTCTGCCCTCATGAGGCCCCATCTGGAGTCCTGTGTCCAGATCTGGGGCCCCCAATACAAGAAGGATGTGGAACTGTTGGAGAGGGTTCAGAGGAGGGCCACAGAGATGATTAGAGGCCTGGAGCACCTGCCCTACGAAGAGAGGCTGAGGGAGCTGGGCTTGTTCAGCCTGGAGAAGAGAAGGCTGCGGGGGGACCTCATTGCAGCCTTCCAGTACCTGAAGGGAGCTTATAAGCAGGAGGGGATTCAACTTTTTAAAAGGATAGAAAATGACAGGACAAGGGGGAATGGATTAAAACTAAAGGAAGGAAGGTTTAGATTAGATATTGGGGGGAAGTTTTTTACAGAAAGAGTGGTGAGGTGCTGGAACAGGCTGCCCAGAGAGGTGGTGGATGCCCTGTCCCTGGAGGTGTTCTAGGCCAGGTTGGATGGGGCTCTGGGCAACCTAGTGTAGATCCAGGCCTGAGGTTGATGGCCCTGCCTGTGGCAGGGGGGTTGGAGCTGTATGATCCTTGGGGTCCCTTCCAACCCATGCCATTCTGTGATTCTATGATATTTGAAATGCAGCTGATTACTCAAAGCTGCAGTGAGACATCTGGATCCCTTGTGTAGTAAAGCACAGAGGGAGGTTTCTGCTCTCCTAAAATGAGGAGTTAGGAGCAGGTGGCACTTGTCTTTAGCCTTTAAGATACTAAAGGAACATTAACCTTAGGTAATGCTAAACTGTTGAGATGAGAAATGAAAGATCTAGATTCTGTTCTTTCCTCAGTGGCAAAATGTTCAATTCAACATCTGCCACTTATCCAGGAGGGGATCTCAACTATAAATGTCTTCTCCTTGAAGTTGTGCCACCCTGGAGAGGTGTGAATCTATAGTCTGTGGCTTTAGGCACTTGTGCTGGGCTTGTTTTGGGGGTATGGAAATCACATTCTAGGTAAATTAAAAAGTGGTAGAAATTGCCTTCGGCTTCAAGCTTCGGGCAAGCCCTTGAATTTGCAGGATTAGTGGTCTGTTAGGTCATAAATAAAAGCTGTACACAGCTCAGCAGCTGTCATAGGATCTATTTTCATTCAGGTGTTCTAAGTTACTTCTTAATAGACCTAACACTGTTGGTTTGTCTGGAGTGCCAGGGTTGGCACTTGGATGGTGTGAGCTGCGGTGTAGCCTTATACTAGTAGCTTCTGTAGGCTTTAAGCAGAAGTTTATCTGTTCTGACAAGGCAGGGAAAGAAAACTACAGGGACTTCAAAATCAAGTCCAGATCAAAAAGGATGAGGTGTCTAGTAATGCTAGGTGGGTGCACAAATTGTCTGGTTATTGGTTGGGTTTTTGTTGCTGTTGCAATTTATACATTTAAGTACTGGCATTCCTTGAATCTGACCCCAAACAGCTTTGTGGCGTTACGGTGCTGCCACTTATTTTTAATTTTTGGTCTTCCATAGTTTCCTTCATGCATGCTTTCCCTTAAGCAGTCCCTCTCAGGGCTGAGCTCCACTGAGTTGGACTGCTTGCAAAATGCGTTCTGTCTGGAGCCTCAGAGTACAGGTTTCCCCTATAGTAAAGCTGATGGTTTGATGGTTCTTGTCCTGTGAGTGGGCTGCCTTGTACAAGAAAATTTTAAATACTTGCCTAAAAGGTTAAATGAAATGTGCAGAGCTGTACCTCTGTCTTTTTTTTTTTTTTTATCTCTCTCTTTTTTGTTCTTTTAAAATAATTTGTTTTACAGCATAGCTTGAGGAACAGTTGCAGGAACATATGGTGGCTGCAGTTACTTAAAAGTATAGCGCTGAAAGTATTAAAACTGTACTACAATAGCAAGAATGAAAGACATGGGGGGAGCAGGCATTTTTATGATCTTTGTCACTGTAGAATATTGAATTTTTGTATGGTATCTTTGAATGTGATTGCTTTGCCTGAATCTGACACCTGACTCAGCAGATTTTATAAGGAGGCATTGCAGTTACGCCACCGGGAAGCTTGTGTGTTAGTTGGTAAAGACTAACCTTATGGTTTTTAAGAAAGCCTTGTGTAATGTAGAAGTTAATCAAGTAGGATTACAAATGCCTTTCAATTAGAAAAAAAAAAAAAAATTCTCCTGGTCAACCAATTTTAAAAAGAAATCACAAAAAAGACCCCGAAAAACCCAGCAGCCCCAAACAAAAACAACAACAAAAGATCTTTCATGGCTAAGTATTGCTCTTTAGTCTTACTGGATTGTGAGTTCCATCTTTGAGGAGTCACGCTTTGTTGAAGCTGGTACCAGGCTTTGCTGTTAAGGTCAGGCTTCTGCTTAAATGTAGTCGTAATGTGTTCCTTCCAGTGGTTGTGAAGAGTTTATTTGGACCGATTCTTGTTAAGTTACCTTAGTGCTAAGACAGTCTTTCTGAGCACATCATGTGTTTATGGTGTTCTTTGCAGCACATTCTGGGCAATTGTAGTCCTGGCACCCACTTTGAACTCAGCGCAAAGGTGGCCTTAGTCCTCCCATCACATTCTGAAGAGTGCTTTGAAATACTGATACAAGCAGAATGTTTTTATGATCTTGTATGAAATTCACAGATGCAAATACGTCAAAGTCCCTCCTACCTTTGTGACTTATCTGACTTGTTGAAAGGCTAAACTACCTTAGCCTTTTACACTTAAAGGTCACACTTTATATCTCTACTTGTTGCAAATTTGATGGGTTTTTTTTCTGAAGGCCAAAGTGCAATTTATCAGAGCATATAGAAATACCATGAGTATTTTTTTCAGAAATGCATTGCAACTCGGGCTCTGTAAACTAGTGATGTGAAGCAACCTTCTGATTCTTTTTGAGAAGGAGAAAGTTAAAATCCTCACCAAACCTGTCTTCCCTCTCTCTCACCTTCAAATCCTTTGAAATGACAACTAACTTTGTACATAAAGCTTTAATCTCTCCCAGAAACACCATTGTTCTCCTCTGCATCACTAAGTAAATGCTGCTTGCCCTGGAAACCAGATTGGTACTTCAGGAACAGTGGATGATTTCTTATGGCTTACTGCTTGAATTGGTGTTTGTTGTTCTTATGCCCTCTGTACCACTTGTATGGAAACAATCAGAAAGAAAGAAGAAAAAAAACCCTTTAAAATTGCAAAGCCTGACAGGGAGGCTGGCCTGCCTGTTGCATCAGTGTTGGGGAAGACACAGGGTACAGTTGCATCTCGTTGCTGTTTTTGAAAAACTGATCCTGGGACTAAGACATGTTTTTTTTTTTCATTAAGACCTGGAAGGACAATAACGTCTTTGATAACTGTAGTTGCTGTAAGGTAGGATGATGCTTCTTAGAGTTTTTTCAGGTGTCCTAGAAAAAAATCAAGTGATTTAACTGGGGCATATTTTCATCTAGATCTAGCTGTTGCTTCCATTCTAGGTACTTTTCTGTTGGAAGCTCATGATGAATAGTCCCACACTTTCATGTAAAATGCATTACTTAGATTTTATGTAAACAGACATTGCATCCAGAACTAGGAAGCTTGTGACTTGCATGTGTTCTTTCCAATATGCTTATTAATTAGCAACAGATGATGAAACTTAAACCTTACATATGAACATTTTTTAAACACAGTAAGAGCTTAAACACTTTGTGTTTATTTCACAAAATGTTAATTGGTGTATCCAAAGATTTGGCTAGTGTGATGAGCCTGGCTTCTTCCGTCTCTATTAAAAACCATACATTAAAACAGGTACAGTGCAAGTGGCTGAATGAAGTGTCAATTTTCTAAAGGTTTTTAATTTTGCAGTTGCAATTTTGATATCAATTTACTACAACTCTAATTCTGTGATTTTGTCCAACTTCATTTGAAATTGTCAGCCCAGAAGCAAATTACTTGAGGATGAAGTCAGGACTCAACTGCCTAAGTGAAGTTATATTTCCTTTTTCTTTTTTTCTGTTACTACAACCAAAAAAAACCAACAAACAAAACCAGAAGAGCTTGTAGTCTTGCAGCAGGGTAAAACCTTAAATGAAACTGCAAACTTTAGCTCTAGAATTGTTTGGGTTATGACTTCTTTTGCACAGCATTGAATGTCCTACACTGTCTTACTAAGTTGACCAGGAGCTTGGGTTGACCTATCTAATAAAGTCTCAAGCTTGCTGGGATAGTGCTTGTTATCTTGTTACTGTATCCAGTTCTGGGCTCTCTGGTATAAAAATGACAGGGATCTCCTGGAAAGAGTCCAGAGGAGGGCTACAAAGATGATTAAGGGCCTGGAGCATCTCCCCTACAAGGAAAGGATGAATGAACTGGGGCTGTGCATCCTTGTAAAAAGAAGACTGAGAGGGGATCTTATTAATGTTAATAAATACCTTAAGTGTGGGAGACAGAGGGGAAATGGCCAGCCCCTTTTCAGTTGTCTCTGGAGACAGGACAAGGGGCAATGGCCTCAAGTTGGAGCATAGAAGTTCCACACCAACATGTGGAAGAACTTTTTCGCAGTGAGGGTGGCGACAGAACACTGGAACGGGCTGCCCAGGGAAGGTGTGGAGTCTCCTCCTCTGTTTTTATGGAAATGTGTGATGTGTTTTTATAGGAAAAAGGACTATATATTGTTACTTTAAAATTCATTATTAACTAATTTTAATTTAATTTTTAATCTCTAGACAGAGATGCAATTGCTTAAATAAAGCTTGAAAGGCATTTTTAAAAAGCTGTAGCACCTATGTCTGGGTATTCCTGAAGCAATAGGTGTGAAGAACAAAAGTTTTACCCTTCTAGAAAATCTGTCCGTCTACTTGAGGACTCCAGCATCTACTTTTCACACTTAAAGGTTTGCAACATGACCGTGTTTCCAAGAGTTACCACTAGAAAAGTTAGGTAGAAGAAAAGGTGTGTTGGATGGATCTTGTGATGATGCAGGACTCCTCATGGAAACCTTATTTACTCATCTGCTGCGGTAGCTTTCATTAATGAAGTATGTAATGCTTTTATAGGATCAAGGCAATAGAGCTTGTTTGTGAATACTCACAAACTTATTTTTAGGCCCCTTGATTTCCTAACTAGCCTTAATGTTCAAACCTGAGCTCTTAGGACTGTGCTATAGTAAAGGAGAAAAAAAAAAAAGGTGACTTTTTTGGTCCTTAGTTTTCAGGTTGCTTCTTTCTTGAGAAGCCTTGGGGTGAGGAAACAAAAATGGATTTGATATGCTTGCTTTGAAGGTGATCTCTGAAATTCCTTTATTTCATTTGATTGCCTTAGAAAACATGGAGTAGTAGAATCAGAAAGCAGGTATTCTTAAGCTACCTAGAAGGCCGCTCTTCTGGTTATGTCTATAGCTCTAAAGTGCTGCTGCAATTTCTAATGGTGTCTTAATGAAACATGTTATGCTTCTTAAAAATCCTGGCACAAAATCGGGAAATGTAGTGAGATACATGTCACAGCAGTAGTTGTACTTAAAACATTAAACTTATTTTTGAAATTGATAATGTATACTGTCATGCATCCAGTGAGAAAGTTTGAAGTAAGTGGATACATTCATATCAGTTTTGCTTTACGTTCACTGTGTGACGTTACCGTGGTGAATAAATGCCTTTTCATAGCCAGATACTAGCTAATATGTGTAAATGCAAATAAATGTTGTATATTTTAAAAAAAAATTAAAAATAACCCACACGTTGATTTGAAGGTTGACATTTCCAGCCATATAGACATTAAGAAATTAGGACAAGATTGCTGAAGCTAATGTCTGAGTTTTGTGTCCTCAAGTCTGTAGCTAGCTGATTGTTTAATTAATGTAAAATTGTCTGATACTATTCCTGGTTCCATGTGGTTTTTTTCCAACTGGGTCCTTAATTACTTTTATAGAATGTATGGTAGTTGCATTGCATGGTCCTTTTTCAAGCTTATGCGTTTTCCCCAACTTTCTGACACTTAATGTATCTTGAAATTTTTTAATAGAAACACTTTCCTAGCTTGGGAGCTTCGGATGTATTGTAGATTTATTTGAAGCTGTCAGCATAAGCAGCGACTGAAACTTGTCATATGCAAAACTTGACCCTAAAAAGGTCAGGTTCAAGCACCTGTAAGAATTTTCCTGATTTTTACAATGGAAATTGTAGAGGGCGAAATTTTGACCCTCTTTGCTGAAGTTAATGGAGAGTGTGCGCTGCGGTTGAAGAATCAGACCATCTGGATGAAGTGATATGTTGGTTGTTCCCTCCCCCCCAGTCTCTGCCTGCTTCCCACATGTCTTAGGTTTTTATACAAATCAGAGAGAAAATTTGGGAACCCCAAGGGAGGTGGTAGTAGTAATGCATTTCATAATGGCCATGGTGCATACTTTTGTGAATTTGGACACACGCATCCCCTGTTAATGACTGAATGTTTTAGTACAGTTTAATCCTTGTGTTGCTTAGAATTTACTGTCAGTGTTATATCACCTGATTCAGGTCAAAAGGGTTTCTTCCTGCAAAGTGTCAATCAAGCAGAGGCTATTGAGTTAGAGTTGGATTTTTCTGTGTTCCTGCTCCTTCAGAGAGCTGGTTGTTGACGCTGTCCTTTTATTTTTAGCTTTGAGCATAAACTTCATTACAGGCCATTCCTATGCTATGCCTCCTTATGTCTGTATCTCGATGTTTTTCCTGCCCCGTCTTCTGAGGTCTGATCTTCCACTGATCTCTGCAATAGGGTTCTGTACTTTCAAATGCTACTTTTACTTTCACTGCAGCCTGATAAACTCTAAAACCCTAACAGCATTATCATATTGCTTACAACATTGTTTCCTTTTTGTTAATCAGTAAACCTGCATGGCCTCCCTAGGTCTTTATTGACAACTACTTGATTAGTTTTAGCTTAAATGACGTATCAAAAATTGGAGTCCCTGTCAAAAGAGCAAGGAGGAAGATTGGATTCCATGTAAAACAGCTCAGCAGAGTGCTCTGTGCATGGATTTTTCTCCCAAATGAGGTGATTTATTTGGACTAATGTCCAAAAGGCATACTGCTTGCTCATAAGGACAATGTATTGTGATCTCCAATGTTAACTTGAGATTTAAAATGTCTTTCTTATGTTGTGGCCTTCAATGTCTGAAGAGACTTCCAGTTTTGCTGGGATCACATGGGATTATATTTTTAGGTTAGGTCATCTGAAATACAGAATGACTTAAGATTGTAGATGCATTATTTTTGAATGCATGTGTAGTTCTACTGAAATGATTTTGAACTTTTCAAGAGGTTCCACCTTTGAATAGTATGTAAGAGAACATCCTGGAGAGCAAACCCAGTATAATGCTCTAGTTGTCTGAGTAGAAGCCAGTACTGAGTTTGTAGGATGTTTATTAAGAAAAAATTTCTTCAACAAGAAAAAAAAAAGCTGTAAATGCTTTTTATATAGCCTTTATATAACTTAGGCATCCATGGTGGGGGGTGATCTGACAGATCTTTAGTTGATATGTTTATCTTTCAAGGCAGATACAGCATTCATGACTGTTTAACTGACTTGGTGGGAAGATAGAAACATTTTCAGTAAACATTTTGCTCTTAATTACAAATTGTCCTTGTCCTACTGTTTGATCCCTTGTTACTGTTTTGGAAGCAGTGTAGAAGTCCTGTTGATTATTTTTTTATTACTTAATTTTTAAGCCGTCTTTAAAAAAAATGTTCTTTCCACTCCTCCCAATCTGCAGCATCCTCTCCTAACTTTGCAGGAAGTCTGTAGGTATTTTTTGGCTTACCATGGAAACATGCTGTGATACGGATTGGTCTTTGTTACTTAAAGCTATGGAGAACATAAACATGGCAAAGGAACTTCAGAATACTTGGACTGACTTGAGCAGCTATGATGTAATTTCATCACTTATGAAAGAAATTATGTGCTTTAATGACAGCTAAATTTGCTCCTTTTTTGGCTAGTTTTAGAAAGTTATAATTTTTAGAATCTAAATTTCAGTTTTCAAGTTTTAATGTTGCTTGTAACTAATTTTCATTTGTTCTGTGCATTTGAGTAGAATAGTTCTCTTTCCTTAGACCTGCTAAAGGTCTTTTTATTAGACATGCAAAATAGTTCTCTGTACTTAGTGTCTGTGTGAAGAAGCTGAACTCTTAGATTTTCCATTGTCTTAACAAGTGGAAACATTTCTCTGGCTGTTCCATTTGGAATTTACTTACCTTGAACATGGGAAGCAAAAAATTACGTGTATTCCTTTGGAAGAGCTTGTTCTTACCGTTGTCCGTTTGTCTGGCATGTATGCGCTTTCTCCTCTGAATATGCTTCTGGTATATTTTAGGATTGTAGTTTTTGTTGTTGCATTATTATGTGATGCATCACAGTAGATGCACAGTGATACTTCTCCTGGTGTTCCCAACTAGTTGCCTCAGTCCGTTGGTTTGAGGGATGGGAGACAGTGTTACCTACTGCAGGCTAGCAGAGGCTTAATTCGCTGACTTTTTAAGCAATGATGATGTTTGTGTTGGAAGGTGTGGTAGAAATGCATAGTGTTATTGTGTGGACTGAGTTCCATTATTTTTTCTGGCAGTAAGTGCGTTAATAAGTTATTTCTAATAATCTTGCTAGGTTCATGGCCTATTGTATTTTTGTTCTGTTGGCTTGTAATAGCTTCAGTTGATATTGTTTGTGCTGTGTCCCAAATCTGTTCTCAGTGGATGATTTCCTAATGTTAATTTCATCATGGGCTCTTACTTTTTCTGTAGTCACTAGCAGAAAGGCCTGGCTTGAGGAAATTCCCTAATAAGATACTTTTAGCTCTGTGCATCTTTCCAAAACCTGTTATCCTTTCCTTAGCAAGTTTACTTACTCTGGATTTCTCCTACTAAGCACAACCTGTTCCGTTTGAATTAAGTGCAATATTGTGGCTGTGAAAGATAGCTAGGCTAAATGAAGTACTTTTTCTTGGTATAGAAAACCCCATTTATTTTATAGAAGAAAGTCTGCTAAGTTTATTGGTACTCTCTACTCTTGATCAATTTTTATTTTACTCTATTTTTTTCCTTTTTTTCTTCTCCCGTGTCTTTTATTGTTCTTAAAAGTTAAGCTTTAAGTCCTTAATCATATCTGCTGATAACAAGTCAGGCTTCTTATTGAGCTCATTCTCTTCAGTTGGTGCTACTGTCTTCATGCAACAAATTATTTTTATGGATCAAAGACATGTTACTTTGTGTGGTAGTTTTACAGCTCTGCCTGGTCTGGGAGAAAACTGTCTTCAAAACTGAGAGGAAAAAAGTAACTTCCCTTCTTTTTATTCTCTTCATCAACATTCCTTCCTTTGTGAGGTACAAATGTCCATCTGTTTCCTTGCTAGTGAAAATACAGGCAAATACTTTAATTCTTGGGATAGAGACTGAAAGTAATCTTAGCTTAGTCCTTATTGTGTAGCATCACTGGTTCTTTGTGGCTGAAGGGTCCTTGCTACTTGCTTTGCTACAAGCTATGTCTTAACATGTTCATTCTTAGCAGCCCTTTGTTGGGACAGCTCTTAAGTGACCAGTGCTTTTTTCTTGTTGTTGTGAGCAATTTTTTTCTGTTCACCTTTATTATCCTTTTATTCAGTAAGGGAAGGTTCCAGACAGAATAAGTGGTTTCTCTTCTTTGGGATAGAGTCTTCATATATATATGTTCTTGCATCTTTGATTTAAAAGGGACGGAATGGGAAAAGCAGCTTCCTTGTTGAAGTCCTTCATCTAACTTCCTGAAATTATAGCTTCACTGATTTACTACAGCTTCCCCTCCTGCAACTTAACATTTAGTTGTTTAGTTAGTTCTGTTCCAAGTGACCAGCTTCTCTGTCTTAGCTTTATTATTGAAGAAATTCCATTGTAAATTGTCATTTATTAATGCCAAAATTTAAAAAAAAAAAAAAATTCAACTGGGTAGCATACTCCAGCAGGCTTTGCTCTTTAATTTGTAATAATAGCTTGGAATCTTATCTCAATTTTTGTTCTTACAGTATTAAGGATCCCTATTTCTAAGTAATACTATGTCAGACTTGAGGGGTTGTACCAAAAGGTCTTGCTGCTGTCCTTTCCAAAAGCCCTTTTTAAAACAGATTCTCACCACATTTAGAGTAAAACTATTTGCAGTGCATTAATTGTTGAATCATAGATCACTGTTCTTTTATATAAGAGAGTGTCTTCCAGCTCACACTCTATAATTCCCTGGGGTTTCTTGAAAATGGTCCATTGAAACCATTTCTTGCTGGGAAGGATTAAAAAACCCCATCATCTTAATAGCCCGAGTTAGGTTTTTCCCCCTTCTATTTCTTATGTTTCCCCTCACCATGGTTACTAAATAGTTCTGCCCACAACATGCCTTGTTTTTCTTATAGAACAAAAAGTCTTGAAATCTTTGGCTCCAGCAGAACCCTGAAATTCTGTTTATGAAGGACTTGAATGCTAGGAAGCTTTATAGTTTGAAGGAAGGGAAAGGGAACAGAAAACTCCTTTTCCAGGTTTTCACTATACATCATCAGCAAAGCTTATTCTTGGGTTGAAGTTCCTTCCCCTTTCCACCTTCCTCCCCAGACTGTCTCCCTTTAATGCAGTGCGCTTTCTATGCACAAAACACAGCACAAAGTTGTAACTTTGCCTTGGTTGTTGGATCTTGCTTGACCTAAATTAATTCTGCATTCCTAGCTGTTCTGATGTTAGTGTCACTTGCTTGAAGCTCTGTTTTTATTTTCCATCTCTTTCTATAAGCTACTTAAGTTCATTTCTTCCAGAATAATGGGCAAAGTAGAACATAAAACTCCCATTGGTTTATGTTCCTCTTTTGCTAATCCAGAAACTTGTTTGTCTTTTATGGAAAATAGCTGTAGCAAGGGAAGACCTTTATCAAATACCTGAAAGCGCTGGTAATAGATGTAGGAGCCTCTACCACTGGGGGGTGTGCAGGGGTGTGGGTGTGGATGTGTGTTGGAAGACCTTGGGCAAAAGGTTTAGACTTCTTGTCTTTGTCTCAGCCTGTGAGATAGTGAGAACAGTACCTACCACACAGGTTTTTTGAGGCTTGGTTGGTTAATGCTTCAAAATAACGCTGATGGCCTCTGGAAGGTGCTACACTGGTGTTGCTGCCTGCAGGCTGAAGACCAATGTTTTTTCTGGCAGTATACAGGCCTGCCACAGTTAGAGAAAGAATTTTGTTTGGTATCTCTTTAAAGAAAATGCAAAAGTGCTTTGCTGGGGAGAATAGAAAGGGGCTTTCTGAAGAGGTGCTGAAGACATGAAAATTCAGAGTGGTGATTGGTCACCTCTGCTTGATTGACAGGTTGCAGGGAAAAACAAAAACCCATTTGTTCTGGCTTAATGGAACTGGAAAACAGAAAATGAGTATCAGGTAAAAATTCCTTTTTTAAAATCTTTGCAGTTCTTTAAAAAGTGGAGTTTTTACACGAATCTATACCTCCCCCACTCCAAGACATTAGGGGTAGGAGCCACAGAAACAGGCAGCTGCTAAGTTGCGTAACGTGGGTTGTCTGTGTCAGCGCGTTTTCCAGCGGGCAGGTGTTCTGAAACACCGCAGCAGGCGATGCCGCCGGGCTAGCTTAGCAGAAAGGCAGAGGATGGAAAGGTGTAGTGACTGATCCCTTGACTGGACCCAGCTCTCTCCTTAGGCTCATTTAGCAGGACGTTCAAGGGGAAGCTTTTATTTTCACTTCCTATACTGTGCCTGCTTTGTGGATAAAGTCTGTCAGTTTCTACTACTATCAATTTGGCATCTTTCATGAGCATTATTACAAAATTCACTGAAAAGTGAATAGCTAAAAGTGTTTTAAAGTAACTTCCATTTAGCAGTATACTGTCTTACAGATTGTATAATAAATTTCAACATCAGCACCACAGTTTTGAGAATCATAATTGGAAATTATTTATTTATGGTAACTTAATTATTTTGTATGTTGATGTATTTCAGATTGAAGGACAAGGACATGGTGCAGTTTTTGACTGCAAGTGCTCTCCTGATGGACAGCATTTTGCATGTACTGATTCTCACGGTCACCTTCTGATTTTTGGCTTTGGTTCCAGTAGCAAATATGACAAGGTACAGTGCAAGATGAAAATGAAAATGTTTGTTTGTGTTGAATGAATTCATGCAAACTTTCCTTCAGAGCTTCATTTCAAGAGGGTGTATCAAGGCAATTCTGAGCCATTAATATGGGATGTTTCAGATTCCTGTTGTTGACATTAAGCTTTCTTTCACTGACTTTTTTTTTTTAAACTATAGAAACATGCTGTTAACCTACTCTTTACATCTGAAGTTCAAAATAATTTTTTTAAATTATAAAAAAAAATTACCTAGTCACTGTCCAGACTTTTAAGTGATGAGGTTACAATGGATCCACGTGGATAATGTAATAAACTGCAGTGGAATTGATAATAGTTAAGCATTTTGCTTTAAATATGTTTGTGGTCCTAAGACCGTAAAAAAGAAGGGGAAAGTGTAATAGAATCAATTCCTGGTTTCCGTATTTAAGGATTTCATAGCCTGGGAGACAATTATTTACAGTTAATGTACTAAGCGTTCTAGTGATACAACTTTATATCTTTTAATGAAGTTCTGCTGTTGTGGATGCCTTGTGCTTATGCAGCAATGTTGCTGTGTGATTAAAATACTATGTCTAATGTCATAGTCTACATTGTGTATTCTAAGTGTGGGTGTCTTGCCACAGACCCTCATGACTGTGAAGATACGTGGTGTTACTTTTTTTCCTCTGTGGATAAACGTGCCCTGCAAACCGTACAGGTTACCTAGTTTGGAGTACCCACGGGGTCTTAGTTCTTTTACTACCCAGGAAAGATGTGAGGCATGTCTCTTCTACTTAACTCTTCAAAAGATAGAGATGTTACCTGCTCCAGGATTTTCATCTCTACTTCTGGCAGCTGATACTTGAAGGTTGTTGATGAAGTGCTGCTTTTGGATCTTGGAACTTAGGCTGGCCTTGAAAGCATTTTGGCACACAGCAACACAGAGGGGCCTGAAGGAGGGAGAGCAAAAGGAATTTTAATCTTTGACTTGTAAACCACTGCATTTCTTTCTGTAGCTTCCGGTTCTTATTTGGATGCTGGTTACAGCAGCATTTGCATATTGTGGATTTTTTTTTCCTCCTTGTCTCTCCACTATGATTTGAAGTACTCAGTACTTGGCTGCTCTTGCTGTCCCTCAGCTATTACTAGCTGTGCATTTCTCCTTCCATTCCAAGGAAAACAAATGAGCAGAGACAGCACAAGCAAGAAAAAAATGGGATTATCAGATCATTTTCAAGGTCTTTCTCTTTCAGAGTTCTTACTCTTCTAAACTTTAAAGCCTGATGAAATAGAAACATTTTTCTTACCATGTTCATGGATTATTATGAGTTTACTTTTCTCTCCAGTGATTTTTGGAAGTCCTCTGCTACTCAAAATGTTGGAAATTAAATTGAAACAGAAAGCCTTTTTGTCTTTTGCTGCGATAAACCAGGAGTTTCCTTTATGCTGCTATTTGAGAATTTACCCTGTGAGAGATTGGATCTGTTTGAAGAATGAAAACAATCACTTTTCATTTCTTGAATTCTACAGACCTTGTGTTCTCTTGGGGTTTTTGCTGCAGTCTCTGAGGGAAGATTATGTTTAAATTTTTTTCACTTACTGAGTGACTTAAAATGATCCTCTCCAGCTGTTACTGGGCCAGTGGTAGTCTTGGCATTCATGACCAGAGAAGAAATCGGGCCAAATAGTGCTCATATTTGTTACCTCTTTAATCTCAGTCTTAAGCTCTCAGAAAACTTTGTTTGGCAGCTTCTGATCTTTCTTGTCTCGTTCCATCTTCTCTTTCATTTTTGACTGACCTGATGTATAGAAAAATGTAACTACAGCTAGGTGGGTGCTGGAGATGAGGAGATTGGGTGCTCCTCTTTCTGTCCCCATCCTTGTGTCCCGTGTCCCAGTACTTGACAAGAATATGCTCTGGTAGGTCCTATATTATTTTTTCTTTCTTTCTTTCTTTTAAAGTTGTTTTCATCCATTTTGGGGGAATAATTTTTAATGGAAAAAGGAATGTGATAAACCTGTCCTGTATTTGTGAGTTGTGCTCAGAACAGTGATTATAGTTGAGATGGTGATAGCTCCCAAGAGAGCAAACTCTTGGTTTTCCACCTGTGTGGTTATTTTCATGTTATGTTCAGATAGTAACTGTGTTTTCTAGTTGACTGGAACCATTGTCCAGACTATTTTTTTTCTTCCCACCCCCCAGTGTGATTTTGGCAACAACAAAGGCAATGGGGTGGTTTGGCTTTGTTTTCTTTCTTTTCCCTTTTTTATGATGATCTGTGTTTTTTATGGAGCAGCTCTTGAAGAGACAGGGGGAAGAATGCATTTGCTGCTTGTTCAGGGCTCTTCTGTTGTTGACCCAATTAGGGGAACCTTGAGCCAATCTCAGGTGAGATTTCTGAATGTGTTAAGGTGATCAGAGATGAGCCGAACTAACTGTCAACAGGACATCTGCACTTGGGAAGTTCTTGGGTGGAAACTTGTCCAGGAATGCTGAACTGTCCTAAAGTGTAAGGTACCTTTCTGTTAACTTTAAGACTCTAAGAGTAGAAAAGATCTTTGAACTTTTTACACTTCCTGTAGACTTCCAAACCTGCAGTTCTTTGTTGCAAGTTGGCAGCTCCTGTATGGTGGATTGGTGCAGTAGTGGGGAAAATCCTCTTTGCATTTGTGTAGGTGTGCCCATTTGGAGAAACTGAGCCTTTTAAGTGTGTTGTGTAGCTACTGAAGGATAGCCTGTTTGTAGAGCTCAGGCCTTGTGGAAGGTTTTCACACTCAAATTTAAGCTGCATTTGTGAATTCATATGTACAGAAGACTTATGTCCTCATGGTGGTGTAGTATCATATTATTGTCATGGATTTGATCTCTAGTAGTATATAAAGAAATAGGCCTGGTTGTTAGTGATTTTGACTGGTTTTCTGCTGAACATAGCCATTTAAGGTTCTCTGAAACGTCTTAATTCTTCTGATTTTTCTCAGGACTTGAAATAGCCCTTGGATAAGGTAGTTGCCTGGGGTTCCAGTAGGGACATTCCAGCCTTCTACCTGACAGTTGGACTGAGCCTGGGCTCTCCATGAAATGCCATTCTTGTCTCTCAAAGTAGAAAATTGTTTACTCTCTCTTACGCTACCTTTTGCAGTACAGAGTACACAGAAGTCCCTCTTGATCTTGCACCAGAGACTATTTGGTAGAGGTCGCTGAATCTAAGGAAGGATTTTCAGAGCTTCCTTTTGCTTACAAAACCTGGGTTGCAGAAAACATTGTACAGCCAAATCACAACACATTAGAACTCTCAGTCTGCATGATCATGCCATTGGATTCTCTTCTTTCTCAGTGTGGGAGCTACTGAATTGGGAATTTTGCACTAGTTAAAAGTACTGGCTTACTCTACCGTTAAGATTCTAGGGAAAACTGTAAGTCCTCCTCCTAAAGGAGCTGTATCTTACCTGAGCTGTTTGAGCTGCAGGAACAAAGTTAATAGGCAGGCCTTGATTCTGTCAGGCACATGAAAGCACTCGCATCTTTCTCATTCAGCCTCTGTTAACAGAGAACCTGAACAAAGTGTCAGAGCCTCTTAGTGCAGTGGGATGTCACCTTGTCCATATGCACTTTGTAAGGGTAAACTTTCAAATCCTTGAAGTAAATTTTTTGCCACTGCACCTTTCCATGCAGCATCATAACTTCTTCCTGCTGCTATTTTCTGAATTTTTGCAGGGTCCAGATCCCATGATTCTTAAGAATTTTTTTTTTTTTTTTTTTTTTTTTAAATCCATCTCATGTGGATGCATGTAGGCACTTTCTGATGTTGTAATTGTTGTTGTCTTTTCTTACTGGTCTTCTTGCATCCAGGAAAGGAGACCTTTGTCATTGAGAGACTGTACCTCTGAGTAGATGCTATAGCCTCTGCCTTACTAATTTTTACATAACAGCTTACTGGAAACTGTTATGGATTGGTCATGATAGACCATACACTGCAGAAGTCAGATTGTATTCCATGACAATGTAGGCATTCCTCTGTCCATGTTCAAGTACCTGTCTTTCAACACTTTGGACAAGAATTTTTTGGGATCTCTATGCCTTCAGTCAATTGTTTAATCACTCTCACTGCACTGCCAATTAATTGGCCAGAATTATGATTTTATGGTTTTATTTTTCCTTGTTCAAAGTTAAACTGAGTGCCAGTGGGTAGTGTTGGAATGTGTAGTATATGCATCAGCTTTGTCTTCTGTTCTCTTTTTCTTTTCTCCTTGTGGATGAATATCTATATGATTACATGATTCTGAGATGTATGTGCCAGCGAGGGTTGGAGCTTAAACCTTTTTATCTACTATTTGGACAAAAGAATTCCTCAGTCTTGAGTGTCTGTGGAAAGTCATCTAGAATAAATTGTGAGCAGGTGGACTGAAATAAAAAAGAAAACTTTGAGCCTGAAGAATTCAACTCAGCTTTATCTACTGAACTTTTTCACATATCTAGCATTATAATAGGAATATATATATTTGGCTTCTGGTGTTATAATATTTGGCAATGACATGATGAAATATTTTCCTATTCCTCTTCTTCCTACACCATAGTTGATAAGTTTGACACAATTTTCTTTATCAGAAGATGTATTCATATATTCGAGTGTAGAAGAAAACTTGTAAGCTATTTAATACGTCCATGCTGTGTTTGGTCAAATATCTTCAAGTAGTTAAATAATGCCCCATTGCCCTGTTCTTTAAATGCACCCCACCCTCAAACGTGGATTATTCTCCTTACCCTGCAATATAGAAAAGGAGTGCTGGGGGAAATAATCATGGAGTCATTAAATTTTCCTCTTGAAACTGAGATAAACAGGTCAGCTTATAACCTTGGTTTTGCAAAAGTGACCACAAGTAACAATGTTAAAAATACTTTTGGCAGTTATCTTCTGTATGCTTTTTTTAATAGGTTCTTTTAAAAAAAAAAAAATTACGAAATGACTTTGTTTACAGATAGCAGATCAGATGTTCTTTCATAGTGATTATCGGCCCCTTATCCGTGATGCCAACAACTTTGTCCTGGATGAACAGACACAGCAGGCTCCACACCTTATGCCTCCCCCATTTTTGGTTGATGTGGATGGCAACCCTCACCCTGCAAGGTATCAAAGACTAGTTCCTGGTCGTGAGAACTGCAGGGAGGAACAACTTATTCCTCAGATGGGAGTGACATCTTCAGGTATGGAAAATTTCACTTCAGTACACAGTAGCCTATCTAGTTACCACTAGGTATTCTACACTTTCCCTTTCACTTCGTCCTTTTTCTTCATTTCTGGGCATAGTAGTTCTTGTAGTGTGGAAGAATTGCAATGTCCTTGGCTTGTGACAATTTCAGTTACTGTATTGTCATCAATTAAGTCAGTACTAATTGATACTACAATGCCAGTTAGCTTGGAGCTCATTTCATTGCTGGAATGGTGTGTGATACTGAATGAGACTTCAGATTATCTCTTTGGTATGAGATTTCCTACTTTAGAAAACCTAGCCTGATCTTCTGCAGATTAAGTGGAACAGATAACATCTACGTGAAGAGAAGAACGAGAGGATACCTGAAATACGCATCTTTAGATGCAGGCAGTCATTCCAGTTAAACTTTGGTGGCTTGATTAGAGAACTCTGAGGATGAGGATACAAAGTCTAGGAAGTTCCTTAAAAGCTGCATTCTCCATGCACGCAACGTGGGAGAACATGCATATTTTGAGCCAGCGACTGGTTGTTGGAAACTGCCTAAATAAGGTCCACAGAGGTGGGGATGTAAAAACAATGTCATGTGTCACCAGTTTTATGCTAGTATGGATGAGCAAACAGCGAATGGTGAAAGTAGCTTTAAATGTTTTCAAGATAAGTGCTGTTAGGTATATTTGGATATTATTAAAATTATGGGAAAACTGATTCTGCCTGTAAATCATGGCTTATATGTACACCGTACTTACACCTGTGGTGTGCCAGACGTTCCACAAAGGTTAACTGATGGTGTTGATACCAAAAAATCTCTTTATCCTCATTTGTAGACTGGAGGGTTATAAACCACTGAATACCTAAATAGTCATTTTTAAGGAATATTTCTGTATTTACTCCAAAATTACAGGAAGAAATGCTACCTGAGAAGCAACTGTAAGAAGGGGGAAACATCCTTTCTGGTGAACGTATGCCGTGTTTTATCTCTAGCTTTTTAGCTAGTGTCTTTGAAGCCAAATTTCATTTCCAAGGGAGGATGCAATTTTACTTCATTGTTACAGTTCCAGCGTGGAGCCATGACATTCTGAAATTTTCCAAATTCAAAAATGTTTTGGGCACGTTCTGCAATGTAGGATCTTGAAATAAGTCAGACTCTGCACATTGACCCAAAAATATTGAATTTAGTGGTGTGGCTGCATGACACGCTAATGCCTATGCTTATAGGAAGATGACACCCCCCAGCACTTTGTTAAATAGCAGGAAACCATCAAACCAGGCTGACAGAGAGCCAGAGAAATTTTTGAGGGACAGAAGACATTTTTCTATCTCTTTACAGTTTAGCAACAATATGCGGAGAGTTAAACTATATTCATGTATTTTATATGTTCCCTTCCACAGAGGCTGCTCCTTGCTTTCTGAAACTTTGTGGGATTTGATGGTTCTCCCTCACAGCACTGACAATTTATTTCTTGTAAAGTTTTCTGTAATAAGAGTAGAGAGAATTCAGACAGTCGTGCTTGATTTACTGCTTAGATGTACGTGAAGGTCCATTAAAACAAAAGTTTAGAAAAAAAAATCAAATATATACCAATGTCTATCATTTCATTTTTTTCAAAAAAAGCTTGCTGTTCCTTGTGAAGGCAAAATTTCACAACCTAGATAAGTAAACATCACTTTTGTTTAGGTAGCAGTTTTCCTTACTTAAGATCATTCTTGTGTTATTAGTAGTATTTCCCATTTGTTTTCAGTAGACAGTATGTCTGCTCATGAGATCACCAAGTAAATCTGACTCTTTCTCTACGTGAGTCAGAAGTCATCCAGCTGTGGTTTTACCAGAGCTCATTTCATGGTTCCAAGCTGCTTCTCCTCTAGGGAAGTTGACTACAATAGCCTTGAAACCCCAACACCAGTGTCTAAAATATTTATGTTCTTTCTGTATACTATCATCTGTTAAGAGATGGCTGCTTCTCTCTAGCCATGTAATCAAAGCTCTTTTCATAGCACAGTTACTGGAAAATGTGCAGTTTATACTATGATCTCTCTTTATAATCATGCTGAAAACATAATTTCTGTAGCTTGTTCTTTGACCATCATCATCCCTCACTACAAAGTTTTGCAAGTTCTGCTTCTCTTGGCCAGAGCTTCCCACCACTCCACAATCTAACCTGTGTTGGAGGTATCTGACTTCCTTTTCAGATCAGTACTGTAAGCCTTGTGTTTTCCTCCATACTGCTCTATTTTCTTTTGGGTTTTTTTGTGACCACTATGATTATTAAAAGGGGGTTTATATTGTTTATGCTTACATGCTGTATTTTTTGCTTGCTGCACAGAAACAGTGCTGTCACCTTGTAATCACTTCTGTGAGAACTATTCCTTGTCTTTTATACAAGAGACCTACCCAAAAGGTGGTTTTCTGGCTGTTTTACTTGCCAAAGAAAATGAGCATTAACCAGTGTCATCATTATGCCTTTGTGGAGCTCAGTCAAGCATTTTTACTGCTTGCAGTTCTACAGTACAGATAATTCTTTTCTAATTCAGTTAGACCTTCTTGATGTAGTTCTTTCATTTAAGCTTATACTAAAGTATTTTATAATGCATTTGGGGCAGGCTAAGCATGCATTTGAACAATTTACATCGACTAAGTTCACAAACAAGAGTTGAATTAAGCTCTGACTTTTATTAGGAATGGCATATGATCATCTTTACCCAGCTCCAGAAAACATAATGCTCTCAAATTAAGAAAAAAAAAAAATCCTGTTTTAAAAATGGCTGTTAATAAATAACCCATATTTATTTTTAATTGTGTATTAACCCATAGTTACACATGTGATTGTACATAGTGCTTGTAAGTTTCAAAGTTAAAACAAAGATGAGCTGTTTGTAACATTTGGTTCTTCATATCAACATTTGTGTGGTGTTCTCTTGTACATTTTACTTCACAGGATTAAATCAAGTTCTTAGTCAGCAGGCAAACCAAGAAGTTAGTCCACTGGATAGCATGATTCAGAGACTTCAGCAAGAGCAGGACCAGAGACGTTCTGGGGAGGCAGGAACCAGTAGCACCAGCCGGATAAGCAGAGGTAGATTACTGGGGGATTGGTATTGTGGTGTTATTGTTGAAATAGCTGAGAGCTGGAAAATATAAATCACACTTTACTGTGCATGACTTGTGCATTTTGTGGAACTGCTAGAAAGGAGGTGTGGAGCCAATAGAAAATAATACAGCTTTCCCATCTCTTTTGGCCTTTTTGCAATCTCAGGATTCTTAATGTTACAAATTAATCTGTGTTAAAGGTACTGTCTACTCATTTGGGTACTTGCAGCAACTGTGTTCCCTTAGAATTTACTACCCTGCTGGTTAATCAGGAATTGACCATACTGAAATCTGCACTGTCTTCCATAAGGAAATAGAAGGGAGAGAAGAGGAAGGAGCTGCTTGTTTCTTAGTACAGCTGTTCCGTGTTTCAATGTCTTGCACTAGATTACATGGTCATTTTCAACACTTAAAAAGTCATGGCTGGTAATCCACCTGAGTAAGCAAGAATAGCTTGTGACTGGAAAGGTGTGGAAAAAATGCTGACATTTTGCTGCAGTGTAGGATCATGTGTATGTGTGGTTTTATTTTGTTGGGGTTGGGGATTTTTTTGGGTGGTTTGTTTTTGTGGGGTTTGGTTTTTCGGGGATTTTTAAAAATTTTTTGACTATTTCAATTTCTTGTCTGCAAATTTTACAGCTTGGATTCCTAATAATTCCCAGTGTTGTGGCTTCATTTTTTTGAAGGTAGAAGACTGTTTAAGGAATACACTGATTCAGTGAGATAGCTCGCTGTTTTATAGTATGGATCTAGAGAGCCATAGCAATAGTAAGCTTTGCCTAAATGTTTTCAAAAGCATTTTTTAAGAAAAGCAAACCAACAAAACACTTGCTTCACTTCAGATTGTTTATACATCTGCTCCTTTTCAATGTAAATTTTTAAACAGAGTACTGCAGCCCTGTAGCTGTTGAAGTGTGTGTTGTGGTGACTGTAGAATTGCTGAAATAGTTATATTCAGTTAATATTTGATTTCCTTTCAAATAATAGATTAAGTAAAATACTTTTTTTCCATTCACTTTGAGTTTTTTTCTTTTTAAATTCTCCACTTAGAATCTCAGATCAAGCAAAACTATTGTTTTTTTTTGACTTTATAGGATCCGTAAGTTCTACCTCAGAAGTACATTCACCACCAAATATAGGGCTGAGGCGCAGTGGACAAATTGAAGGCGTGCGTCAGATGCATAGCAACGCGCCAAGGAGCGAAATAGCCACTGAACGGGACCTCGTGGCTTGGAGCCGAAGGGTGGTAGTGCCTGAACTGTCTTCTGGTGTGGCCAGGTAAACACAGGCCAAGTTTGCAGAGAAATTTAGTTTGCTGAACTTAATTAAATTGAGCAGTTCTGGAATTCACATTGTCATAGAACTACTTGTGGAGTATTTATCTGTTCTGTGGTCTCATATCTCTTTAAATCAGTTTGTTTCAAATCAGTTGTTGTTTGCATATCACTTGAACAATCTTGGAATTAGAGAAGTATTCTGAATAAAAATTGGCCGTTTAACAGATGACAGTGTAATTTAACTTGTACATGTGATGACTTATAGCATAAGCTTACAGTATGTTTTAACCCCATTTGTTCCTGCTGTTCTATGGCTTCTTACAGCTGGGATGTTGACCTAATCTGTTAGGTGCCTGAGGTGAATTTTGATTTCCAAACCTGAACTTTATTTAATTCAGTACTCAGCTCTTGTGGTGAATACTTATATCGATAAGTCAACCCTACTAGCCACAATCGAACATAAACCACTCTACCTTTTTGGAATAAGATCAAAATCTTATTTTGCCTGGAAAGGTTAATTTAGAAGCTATATTCTGACTGTAAAGAGAACTACTGTTCAAAGAAGGTTTTAAGTGTTGAATGTTTATTCCTAGATGTGGAATAGATCCTCTTAGTTGTACTATTTTGCTTTAAAGTTAGCATCTCAATTTTCTTTTTTCAGTAGGCAGGAAGAATGGAGAACAGCAAAGGGAGAAGAAGAAGTAAGGGTGTATCGATCGGAAGAGAAAAGAAAGCATGTCACAAGTCATATTCCAAGAGAAAATAAAATACCTACTTTCTCTAAGGTAAATAGTCACTTGTACCTTATCACAGTACGAAGCATAAAATCTGACTCAGTGTGTTACACTACAAAATACTATATTGTATTGTATGTATAGTCATATTTGCTGATGATACAAAACTGGAAGGAGTGGCTGATGCTCTGGAAGGTTGTGCTGCCATCCAGTGAGATCTGGACAGGTTGGAGAGTTGGGCAGAGTAATCTTAAGAAACTCAACAAGGGCAAGTGGACAGTCCTGCATCTAGGAAGGAGTAACCCCATGCACCAGTACAGATTAGGGCTGACCTGCTGGAAAGCAGCTCTGTGGAAAAAGACCCGGGAGTCCTGGTGGACCACATGTTAACCATGAGCCAGCAGTGTGTCCTCGTGGCCAAGAAAGCTAATGGCATCCTAAGGTGTATCAAGAAAAGTGTGGTCAGCAGATCAAGGGAAGTTATCTTCCCCCTCTACTCTGCACTGGTGAGGACTCATCTGGAATATTTTGTGCAGTTCTGGGCTCCCCAGTTCGAAAAGGACAGGGAGCTTCTGGAGAGGGTACATAAAAGGGCTACAAAGAGGCTGATGGACTTTTGCAACTTTTTAGCCTAGAGAAGACTGAGGGGCGATCTTGTCAATGCTTATAAATACTTGAGGGTGGGTGTCAGGAGGATGGGGTCAGTCTTTTCAGTGGTGCCCAGTGACAGAACAGGAAGCAGTAGGCATAAACTTGAATATAGGAATTTCCACCTAAACGGGAGAGGAACTTCTTTACTGTGAGAGTGGCAGAGCACTGGCACAGGCTGCCCAGAGAGGCTGTGGAGTCTGTCTTTGGAGATATTCAAAACCTGCCTGGATGCTGTCCTGTGCAGTCTGCTCTATGTGATCCTGCTGTGGCAAGGGGGTTGGACTAGATTCCAGAGGTCCTTTCCAACCCCGATCATTCTGTGATTCTGTGATGAACTTACATTCCTCTTCTCAGCTTTAAGTTTAGAAATCAGGGATACAGGAATTTGTTTACCTCGCCAGAATGAGGAAGTGTGCCTCTACTGATGTTTTGTTATGTTCTGAAAAAACAGTGGGGGTTGCTTTTAGAGCCTCTTTAAGTGAGAAGCTCTGCAAATCTGGTGTTAGGGACAGGATTTGCTGAAGGGAGTTTGTCACTGTTAATCACTATTGTTGTCTACTCTTTGACATACTGTTCTGTGGAAAGATTCAATTAAAACTCAAGTCACGGTTCTTAAGATTACCACATTTAAATACATCTGCAAATACAGAATTAGCTATTTTTTCTCATGATACCCTAATTATCATATTGCTAGAGCTGGAGTATGTGTCTCAGAAAAAAGGGGAGCAGGATAGATAAAATAGAAAGGAATAGGTTGTATTGAAAATGAAATTGTCATAATTGAGCCTTTCCTATAACTGGGGAAAAAATCTTAGGTCTTCATGCTGGTAGGAAAATGTGAAAGCTGTATATTCTGTATTTACAAAAATTATTTCATATCTTGTTAGAAATTAGTTTTATCTATGGGTCTCACATGCTTATCTGTGATTTTCTAGCTAAATGACCAAATATATCTTATAATAAAGGAAGTAAAGTTTAAGCAACTGTAAAGGAGAACCCATGCTTTGGGCTTTGCACCATGCTTATTGTAGACAGGACTGTTTGACCCTTAATCAAAAATTCAGTAAAATGCAGGCTTTTGAGAACACCTGCAAATTGTCCATGGAAAAGTAAGTCATTTATGGGGTGCAGATGGAGATGTGAAATATGAAGAACAAGTATGCCAAAGACTGTTCAGCTCTTAACTTTATCAGAGTACCACACTTAATGCCTCTGCTGTTTATTGGGGAGGAAAGGATTGAAATCACTCTGAAAATAAGTAAATTTCAGATGCTAAGTAGTGCTTCTGTATTAATAATGATTAATACGTTTTTATGCTGTAAAAACAGTAAATTTGAGATGGGCAAGTTTCTACTTTATACTGAATTTAAGTGTTCAGGTTTTTTTCCTTTTCCCATACTCAACTGAAGTAAAGCTCTCAAATGAAGTGAGATGAACAGTCCCCCACCCCCAAACAGCCGCCTCATAATTTTCAATTTCTTCAATTTTCAGCAATTACTTTTATTACATCTTTAAAGCAAAGAAACTTAATATGGATGTTGAAAATCTTTTCTCAGAGGAGAATTTTTTTAGTCTCAAAACTTCAAAGATTGCACTGGATCCTTTTGAGCCCCATATTTTCATTGTGGATAGTTATGGCCTTAAAATCCTTCAGAGCAAAGCTAGCTCAGGAAAACTTTCTTCAGTTTAATATATTTACCCAAAGAAGAACATGCCCTTCAGTTGTTTCAGTCCCAGGAGGATCTGTGATCTGGATTCTGATGCCCAGAATGTAAAGGAGAGAGAACTTCCCAAATCCTTCAGTCAATACCCAACTTCGTCCTGAGGAAATACAGCAAAAAGCAGTCATGGTTTCTGCACTTTATGGTGTTAGTACATTAGATATAGATAGATATGGATATATAGATATATATATATATAGATATATATATAGAGAGATATATATATACATAAAATTTTATATATATATATATATATACATACATAAAATGAATTAATTCAGTAACACTTTCAGGGCATTTAAGTAAATCCTTCTTAAACCCTACAGGATGCTTTTTATGGCATCTTGGGACAAAGCCCCCTCATAGTCATCCATAGTTTGATCTTCATTAATCATGTCTCTCTTTTGAGGACTTGTGTTCTTGAGAAGTACATGAATTCAATTCCTTGAGATAAATCTCAGAGGGATTACAAAATGAGTAAGTATCAAGTGGACCTTAAATAAGCAAATTTACAAGAAGAAAAGGTGCTTGATCTGAAGTTGAGTGTCCCAGTTAAATAGACTGCTCAGAATTTAGTGACTTGTAGCTTAAGGTTAGCATGAGCAGTGCTTTCTCTCCCTAGTGTCTGAACAATAGGAATGGTGAATTGGAATTTTCATCTTCTGTAGTGTAACGTAACAAAGTCAGATAAACACCTGGGAAGAAAAGCAAGGCTGTCTGCAATCCAAAAACTGTTGTGTCATATTTTAGGGGGTGTTTTAATAGAAATTAGTAACTTTGTTGTAGCATCACTTCTGTTGTTGTTCTTATCAGTAACTGTGGCTTTAAATACAAGCTGTGTTAGGTTGAAGATAGAACTGGAAAGTAGTGTGTAAATCTTCCTTTTCCTTGAGTGCATAAGTAGGTTTTGATACCG
This sequence comes from Porphyrio hochstetteri, assembly GCA_020800305.1. Classification (NCBI taxonomy): domain Eukaryota; kingdom Metazoa; phylum Chordata; class Aves; order Gruiformes; family Rallidae; genus Porphyrio; species Porphyrio hochstetteri. The sequence goes on from CM036907.1 coordinate 90,008,808, forward strand.
ATACCTTCTAATTTATATCATAGTAGTGTTGTGAGACTACAGTCCTTTTGTGTTGCAGAGTGAATCCTTAAGGGTTTAATGAGAAAATATATAGAATCATAGAATGTGGTAAGTTGGAAGAGACCCTTAAAAGTTATGTAGTCCAGCCCCTCTGCAGTAAGCAGGGACTCCTGCAACTACATCAGGTTGCTCAGAGCTTCATTAAGCCTGACCTTGAATGTGTCCAGGGATGGGGCCTCCACCACCTCTCTGGGCAACCTGTTCCAGTGTTTCAGCACCCTCATAGTAAAGAATGTCTTCCTGACGTCTAACCTACACCTGCCCTGCTCTAGTTTAAAAACATTGCCCCTTGTCCTAGTGCTACATACCCTTAAAAATAGTCTCTTCCCAGTGTGTCTGTAGGCCGCTTCAGGTACTGGAAGGCCGCTTCTCCCCTGAGCCTTCTCTTCTCGAAGCTAAACAAGGCCAACTCTCTTAGCCTGTCTTCATAGGAAGGGCTCCAGCCCTTTGATCATCCTCTTGGCCCTCCTCTGGACCTGCTCTAAGAGGTCTGTGTCCTCCTTTTGCTGAGGGCCCAGAGCTGGATGCAGTATTCCAGGTGAGGTCTCACCAGAGCAGAGTAGAGAGGGGGAATCATCTCTCATGACCTGCTGACCACTCTTCTGCGATTGGCCTTCTGGGCTGCCAAGTGCACATTGTTGGCTCATGTCCAGCTTTTTGTCCATCAGTACCATAGAACCATGATCTAGAGGAGATACGGAACATCTCAGAATAATGGGGAAACATTGTCTTGTAGTAATACATAGACCTAAGAATTGCAGCATTCAAGAATTCTAGAAAAGGGGTCATTCTACCATACTATAAGCTGTTCTGGAAACAGAGTAAACAGGGCTTGTATTAAAACATTGTCCTTGTGCAAATGCAGTTGTATTCATACTAGTAGGAAATGCTGATTTTCATATCAACTTTTGAAATTTGTCAGTTCTGCTCATGAAATACTGAGGAAACAATATTTTCTTCTGTTCCCTTCTAATGGAAAGGACTCTAAAATACAGAAGTGGAAAGAAGGGCAGGAACAAATGCTAGCTAAAGTGTAGGTCAGTAAGGAAGAACACAGAGCAGCTGTAATTACTTTTTGAGGAAAGTTCTGTTAACCAGTTTTTACTCCAGGGTCAATCTAGGGTGTGTTAAAAGTAGTACAGAATTGTAGCTCAGTCTTTCTTCTTTAACACTATCTGCAATTTAGATGGAAGTGACATAAACATTCTGATATAGAAAGTTAGAAAACCCATGTTTCTGTGACACAGGTGATACTTAGAAGTGTTTATATAAGATTGCTTGAGGGACTTATGGGAGTTGTGTGGGAGAACCTAAAAGCTTAGGTGTTTTGACCTGAATAGTATTTCGTATCACTGATCTGCATGTCAAATGAAAGCTCAAAGGGAGGAATAGGATTTTCCCTGGTTATTATTGAACAAAAACACTTTAAAATGTAAACAAAGCTGCTTAATGTTGGAGAATAGAATGTGATCTTGGGATTTTTGTATTTTCAAAGTAGAACTGTATTGCAAATTATTTTTTTTTCAGGAGCATGCCAAAGATGAGAAGTGAGCTAAATAACATGCTTTGGTCAATGTTCTCAGTCCAACTAATTAGAGTATTAGTTCATTAACCTACTGGGATTACAGAGCATTTTAATAACTATTAAAGAGCATGAAATTTCTGTATTCTAGAAGGTGGTTGTGGTGTGTGTCCTAGGGAAAAAACCAACAGAAATGGAAATATTTCTAATTACCATTAAGTGGAAATTAAAAGCAGAAATTTCAAATAATTAAGATTGAAGACTGTAGGTGCACAAAAGTAAGCATAGGTCTCTGTTGTGACAGGTACAGATGACTCCATTGTGAAACCAGTGAGGAGAAATGTGTGTGTTTTGCTGAAGGTAGCTTAGTTGTGTTCTTTAAAAGTAATTTTCCACTTACGTGTCATTTAAACACTAGTTCCTTCTGCAAGATGTTAAGAGGAAAATAATCTAAAACCCAAGAGACTAGCACTTAGCGCTTAGTGTCTGCTATCTTCACAGCTTTTGGAACAGTTCACACTCATTTCCTACATGTATGTGATGTGGTAAGGGTAAACTTGGTAATTACAAGCACTGATCCCAACTTCAGGGGAATATGGAAGGATGCTCTAGGCAAAGAGAAAAGTGACGGGACAAGAGGCTTTGGGCACAAACTGCTGAAACAAAGGAGGTTTTGCCTGAACAGAAGGAAGCACTTCACTGCAAGGGTGACAGAGCACAGGCACAGGCTGCTCAGACAGGCTATGGAGTCTTCAACTTTAGAGATCCTCAGAAGCTGTCTGGACATGGTCCTGGGCAACTGTGGCTCTAGGTACTCCTACTTGAGCAAGGGGTTTGGACAAGGTGAGCTCTGGAGATCCAACCTCAGCCATTCTGTGAAATAAAAATTGCTTTATGCCCTAACAGAGCTCATGTTCATTGAAGAATGTTAAACTTGGACAAAGGTATATCTTAATGAGCTTGCTAATGTACAAGTATTCCCCTCCAGAAAATAACAGCTGAAATCCAATAAGGACAGGTGTGAGTTCAGAGGTAAATGTTGGGCTGAAGAATTGAAACTGTGTATCTAGTCAGGAATTAGAACATTTTTTTAGGCTACTTGACAGTAGTTTTTTTGTCTGCATATGCTTTTTGCAACATTATGCTTCAAATTTCCTGCTGAAAAAAACTGTCTTAAAGAGGCTGTATCTATTTAACATTGGGGTTCTGGTGTTAGACATATGCTAGTGCCCTACCCCTAATTATCTTTCTAGTAGAGGCTAATTCCTATTGCCTGGAGGAAGAAGGAATCATTTTCAGGTAAAATATAGTTACTGCTGGTGAAGAACTACTATGGAAATAGTACGGCCAAAATGTTCCAAAATTGCTGCGATCTTGTAGGAAAGCACTACAAAGCTGTGCTACTGGGTGGAGTCAGGCGTGTGAGGACTTTATGTAGAATGCAGTGATCTGAGTTGTCAGGACACCTGCCGCTGAGTTTCCACTGTATCTTTGACAAATAGTGTTACAAAGACCCTCAGCAGTGTCCAGATGTTCCTATCTATCCCTCTCAAATACAGGAAATGCCACCATTTGTATTTTGCAGAAAAACTGCTCTGACAGCAGCTGTAATTTCTAATGTGTCTATGGTGTGCTCTGATATTGACTTGAAGCCTTGGATATGATTCAAGGTACTTGGCAGCATTTACGACTGTTCATCAAAGTGTATTGAGAGAGGGGGAGAAAGTGATGATTGAACCTCGAATCATATGTAATCTTGGCTTTATTTCCAAGCCTTCCGTTAGAGTTGAGTGTCCAATTTCAAGCTCTTTCTTTAGGAGATATATATGGGGAGGGAAGACTAGCTGCTGTGTTTCCTCAGTCATTGTTGAAAATATTGGTGATAGATCAGATTTTTTTGCCAAAGACCTTATAATGGTCTATCTTTTTAGTGAAACCTTTACACTTAACCTCACCCTTCCTCCAAATAAATACACATCTTCCTGAACTGCAGGTTCTCATCAGATGTTGGCAAAGCTGTATTGAATAGAAGTGATGGTAAAATACGTTTTTGGCATGATGTGGAAGTTTTATACCTTCCAGCCTCTTTCCGGGTCCCTGCTTGAGCAGCGGAGTTGGACAAGGTGATATCCAGAGGTTCCTTCCAACTTCATTCTGTTGAAGCTGTTTGTTACTGTCATCGCTATGGCCTGGTATTTATATCGTGTGGTTACTTGCTTCCATGAAGCAATGATCTGGGGGAGGAAAGCTGAGGTGAGCTTTGTTTTTCCTCAAGCTTTGAACTACCAAAAGAGAACTTTCCAAAACCAGTTTTCCAAGCATCCATAGTTCTAACATAAGTAGGGGAAAGGTATATTTATGATAGCCATTTGAGAAATCTTACTTCTGAATAGAGATGGGAATGTAAATTTTTCAGATTTTTCCTCCTAGAAAGAAGACACAAGCATTACAGTCAGGCTCTAATGTAGCTTCTGCAAAATAAGTCCTCATTACTGTAAAGGAGATTTGACTGATTTGTTTCATTTGGCTCATGTGAGTCCATTCTGTTGTCTGTGCTTCCTCGTACAGTGTTTCATGATGCTAAGACCCAGATGTGCCTCATAAAACGCTGCAATTCAGAAGCAGAAAGGAGTTGCTGTAATGCTGGCTTTTGTGACCTCTGCTTCAGCAATGAATCTTGAGAGTTTGATGAGAAGTGAGCAGCCCCAGAAGGCTAAGGGACAGAAAGCTGTGTGATGGACTCAGCCACTAGCCTTAGGGCTGCCTCTGAGCTCTTCTGGGTCAGGACAGACAAGCTTGAGGAGATCTGGTACATGCTGCCAGTTTGAATCCAGAAGAACAAATGCCCCAGGTCTCAAAAGTCTTAGACAATGTTAAAATGCCAAGTGCTGAGCAGTCCCACTAAAGTGTCTGGTAGCTGTGCTGTGGTGGTAGCTTCCTCAACTTGAATTCACTGGGCAAAACAACAGAAATACAGTGCTTGCTGAATGAAGCATAGAGCTCACGTTGGTCCTCTGTGCTTTGGTGAAAACTGCAACGGAGTTGTGCAGATCAGCATGTTGACCTGCACTCCTGAACTGTTCAGTTACCCCTGGAAAAGGTGTGTTATCTTTAACAGGGGAGGGTAGGAGAAAAGCTCTAGCTACCAGAGTGCTGCATTTTGAAGAAAATTGTTGTGGCGAAGGAAAACCAAGTCTTAGTTTCTGCTGGTTAGCCAAGTTTTTGTGCAGTTTTCACTGAAAAGAAGGCTCTGATAACCTTTCTGTGGTTTACTCCAGTTCTGCTTTCTTCATCTCTGAGACTGTTTTCAGACATAGCAACTAATAGTTTAACTATGTGATCTCTCCTTTATGGAAGGAAGAGAGCACTGGGGAAGCATGCCTCCTTTTGTGATATTGAGGAATGCATCCAGAAACTATTTCGTTGGATCTGAGCTAGGCTGAAGTTCAAATACGCATGCCAAAAAAATTAGCACAAAACTCCTGAAAATGAGATTGTAGCTCTTGATTTTCTTGTTGGGGGTTGGGAACTAATACAGGAATTACAGGCTTGTTAAGAGTAAGTTTTTATGTAATGTATGTGCTACAGGAGGAACAAATTCTCTTTATGCTGGAGTGTGAAGTGTTTCTTAATTACAGCCTTATTTCATTTCTTCTAAGCTTAGTAAGAACTGCGATTCTTTCCAACTGACTCATTTGAACTCTTCCATGTGTCATCTTACCATTTAAAATCCTTTAGTTGGTAACAGTCATCTGTATGTGTTAAGGGATGTATTGCTGTATGAGTCTCTCCTAATAGATATGACCCTTCAGTTGCAAAATTGACACACTTTGGAGTTGTCCTTAAGACTCCCCTTTCCTCTGATGGCCATTTTTAGTGTAATTTTAAATTGTTACAAGTTCTTACCTGCCTGTCAGTATTTAACTGATATGTACCTTGTAGAGAACGAAGAAATTTAATAATTCAAGATAAGAATTTTCAATTATGTTGAGGAAGAAATTATTTCCAGAATGTATTGAACTGCTTGGTGCTTATATTCAGCCATGGGTTTGGAGTGTTTGCTTAGCAACTCTTTACCTTTGGATTCGTTGCCTGTTTTGAGTTTTGTGATGTTTAAACTTTTTGCTACTGCAAAAGTTGCTTCCTGGGATACTATTGTTAAAGAAAATGCTATGTATTTAATGAAATATATGCTCAGAAATTACGTATTTCGACTTCTGTGTCTTTACAGAACCATTCTCATGATCACTTGCTAGACACCAGTGACTCAAAGAAACAGCAAGCTAATCAGCACAACTACCGTACGAGATATGCAGTAGAAGAAACTGCAAGGCCTGCTGAAGAGTTAGAAAATGGACACAGTTCCTCAGATGTAAGATCATTTTTCATGAGGCAGTCTTATATATTCCATTTCTAAATGTTAGGATCCTGCTTCAGCTAATTAAACATTATTTCTAGTGGAAACTCAGGTTATGTTTTTCATTGTGTTTTTTTTTCTGTCACCATTTAAAAAAAATTATGTTGAATTAGGTTTTCAAATATTGTGTCTGTTTAGTTTCCACTAAATGTAATTGACAAAAGGAAGAAATTCTCATTTGTTAAGGCATTTTGCAAAGTATGTGTATGCAATGTTAAGTCTTCCCTCCATTTGTGAGTCTAACCACTATGGCCCGTGTGGCTTATTCAGTACATTCACTGGCCTTACGTGGCCCTGCTTGAACAGGGAGATTGGACAACATGACCTCTTAAGGTCCCTTCTAGCTTCAACCATCCTGTGCCTCTGTAGCTACAGTGGAGAAATTAGTAATAAGAGTATGTAAATCCATAGCAGGTTCTTGTTTGGTATTAATTGAAAAGATGTAGGAAAAATACATTAAAAGAACTGGAAGTAATTTTCAAAAAGGTAAGCTATCCTCTCTAAATTGTGATGGGGAAGCATTCAGGATTCCACTGCCTATATGTTAAAAAAATGCTACTCTACACTGTGTGTCTGTGCAGATACAGATATTTTCTGATTTCATTTAATTAAGTCCATTAAAGTCAAGTCATGTATCTGCAATCTAAACCACTGTTTTAAGAAATAAAAATTTTATAATGCTAGATATTTGTAACACATAGAAAGCCTAAAAGAATCTTACTCATGTTGTCATGTATTAGACCTTTTTTGAGTTCCAATAAAAATGTGGTGGTTCTTTTCCTTCCTTCCTCTCTGTACCTGCCCCCTTCCTCCCTTAGGAAGGGGAAGTAGTTGTTGCCAGTGGTGGAACATCAGAAGATGATGAAAGAGCATGGCACAGTGATGGCAGTTCTAGGTAAGTGACAGTATACCTTAGAGTCCTGCTTATTTAAACTTTATCACCTTCTCTGTAACCAGTTAATGAGTAATAACTGAAGCTTGTGTGCGTTTAGAAGAAAAGATGAAAAACTGAAAACTTTCAGGATGTGATTCTCAGCTGTATTACTAACTGAAATTTAGGGAAGGTTTCATCCTTGTTTGTCAGAGGCAGAATTGTTTCTAATGATTTTGCAGGAGGGAATTCTTGGCAGGCTCACACGCAGGCATGTGGTAGCAGTTTCTTATGACTGTCAGTCTGAGCTGTGTGACTGCTGCTGCTGACCCTTGGTTTGAAGTTAGAGAGCAAAGACTGATGTAGCTTCAACCCATCCTTTGTTTCTTCTTTAGCAGGTTTGGGTTTGTTAACTTATGTTCAAGGCTGTTCAAAACCAGAAGTTCTCCTGAGAACAGTATTCAGGCATTGACATGTATCACTTAGAATTGACAGGGTTACCAATGGATTTACTTATGGTGATGCTAAAAGTTAACCTCCTTGCAGGACTTGAATGATCTCAAGGCTTTTGGTTTGCTACCCTTTAAATTGTAAATAGAACATAGGGGTTTAGGAACTGGTTTAAACTATTAAAATATTGCAGTTATCTAGACTATAACCTCATTTTTTTTTTTTAACTTTTGGGTTTGTAATTTTTTTTTTTTAATATTTATTCTATGCAGTGACTACTCGAGTGATTATTCTGACTGGACAGCAGATGCAGGAATCAATTTGCAACCACCAAAGAAAATTCCTAAAATTAAAACAAAGAAAGCAGAAAGTAGTTCAGAGGATGAAGAAGGACCTGAAAAACAAAAGAAGCAAATTAAAAAGGAGAGGAAAAAAGGGATTGAGGAGAAAGATGGACCATCGACATCACCAAAGAAGAGGAAACCCAAAGAGAGAAAACAAAAGGTTAGATGTTCTTTGTAAATTACTGGATGCTCATTCCTACTGTCTTAGAAAAGATCAGTTACATAGGCAACTTAATGCTGTCTAATTTGAAATCACATCATGACTTTTACTCATAATAAATGGTAATTACTGACTATTGTAAGTCAAATGATTGCTGTAAAGATATGCTTTCTAAATATGATGCATGTCACTTAAGCACTTTACATGTCCTTAATACCATCTTTTTTCGGGCCAGAAACTTCCCTTCTGTGGATGTATTAGGGTATTGGTATACCATGTGCCTAAGTCACTGGATAACTGTATTTTGTCTGTTTATGGGATGAGGAAGCTTCAGCATTCCTTAAGATCTTTCTTTCAGCATTTTGCCCCTCGCTAAAGGTAGACTGACAAAACAGCTTTTTTAATAGGCAGGCTGGCATAATATCAGCTTTACCGTGAATCTTCAGCATGACATGCAGGGTGCTAGGTTGTAGTCTTTACTTTCTTGTTAGGCTACTTCTTGTTTATTGCATGCAGTCATTGGTTGTAGTGTCAGTACTAGTAGTATCTTGGTATTTACACAGTATGAAACCAGAAGATGATATGATGTCAGGAAAATAGATGCTGGGTAGTTTTTTTATAATGGTTCAAACATCTACTTTAGCATTTTACTATAAAATATAAGACAGACAGCCTAGTATGTCAACCTAGATTAAAGCTGAACTGAATGTTTTGGGAATCTTGCATCCATTTTGGTTCCAGTTACTGGGATGCAGGAAGTTTTTGATTCCAAAACCACCAGACTTGGATATTTCAGATTTTTAAAAATAACTCTTTTTTTGAATCACAAGGAAAATATTAAGCTGGAAGGAATATCAGAAAATCATCCCTCTGTCCCTAGGTAGGATTAATTATACCTGTCTTTCCTGACAGATGTTTGTCTTTAAAGTTTCTTGTGGTGGAAATTCTACCTCCTTACTGGGCAGAGAGCGCACAGTCTTTGTTGGTGGAAAGTTCTTCATGATTCCTGAACCTGAATCAAAATTAGGGGTTTCTATCGAGGAAGGGAAGGGTGTTTTGAGTGTCTTTGTAGCCAGGCACAGAATCTTGTGAATTAAGAAAGGAATAGAGAAAGAATGTCATTCTTCTCAGTTATTTGCACAGGCTGTTAAGATCTTGAATGATGCTTACATTTCTAATCTCTCTTCGCCAAAAATCAATTTTAAAATAATACAGCAGTGGAGAAGGACAAGAGAGGAACACACAGGAAGATTGAAGGGTGCAGAATAATTTTTCTTTTGGGCAGACATGGAGGAGGGTGACTCTTAGAAGGGAGAGAGTTTAGATATGATAAAAAAGCTTTTATAAAACTATGAGTGGTTTAGGAATGAATAAATATGGAATTATTTGCTTCCTTATTTTGTTACAGTGTGATGTAATGCTCGATGGCACAGGTGTGAAGCTCAAAAAAGAGCCCTTTCTCCCTTCTACCCCCACCTCCTGAAAGCAAGCAAAAACCCCAAACCACCTGAGGGGTGTAGAACTATAAAGGATTTAGTAGAGATTTAGATAAATTCACTAAGACTACTCTCTTCCTGATGGTTAACTGAGTTCAGGCTTTGCTTCCAGAGGGTTTTAAACTGACAATTTATGTGTGGAGTTATAACAATGGAAGGTTTTCTGTTTAAAGGATTTTTCTTATTACCTTCCCTTAATTCACCTAGGAGGCTCAAAGCAGGTTCCATCCTGGTGAAACCACACCTGAATTTGTGTGATAAGTTACACCTGGAGTATCACATTTGCAGTCCGAGGGTGCAGAGTCTTCCGTTGGTGGCTGTATGGAGTGGATTTCTGTACAACTGTCCAAGGTTGCTTTCTGTACCTGCACAAGACTGTTAATAACTTAAAGGAACCCTGCTTGAAGGGTTGTACCGAAACCTGCTCTGCCTGGCCTGTTACAGACACGCAGCGTGCACCTAGAACCAGCAACTGCAGTGAGCTTTGTTACTTAGAAATACCATCTGAAAATGCAGTTCCACAGCGTGCTGTAGTAAATATCTAAGTAGGTAATGGATGCACTCAGTCTGTGTCATTTCTGCACGCTTTACTGCTGTTGATCTTTCTCCTCCTCATTTTGTGGTGTTCCTCCATTGGAGGCAGCTGTACAGTTGTGGTGTCTTACGGGCCAAGACAGCTGTGGCAATTCGGTTACAGAGAATGGCATGGTTTGGTTTTATCTTCTTGAGCATGAGATGTATGTGGTTACTGGAGTGCTAATAAAATCAGTCAGTCTTTCTGAGAGAGCCCTACCACTACCTCCAAAATCAACAAACTAAAAAAAAACCCCTAAAAAACCCCCACTTAGTTTTTCAGATTATTAATGGGTTTAATCTTGGTGTGAGTGGTTAAGTAAGCTTTATCTTCACACTGGGAATAATTTCCTTTTTATATTAAAATATACTTAAGAAATAGCAGTTGATTTTAATAAAACACTTCCCAAATACAAGGTTTCCTCAAATGTCAGTTTATCCATTCTGATGTTCTGTGTGCATTCTCTTCAGAGGCTGGCCGTAGGAGTTCTGGCAGAGAATGGTTTGACACTGGAAGAATGGCTGCCTTCAGCATGGATTACAGACACTGTTCCTCGTCGGTGCCCATTTGTGCCACAGATGGGGGATGAGGTATTGCAGTTTCACCTCTGTGTTCCTTCTTCTTTCAGCTTGTTTTTACTTTTTCAAAAAATATTTTAATATATGCATTTTTTCCAGAGATGTGTTATCAGAATAGTTTTGTTTTCTTCTAAATATGCTTTGATCTGGCTAAAATTTGGTTTCACTTCATTTTGTTTGTCCCATAAACCAGCGTTGCTTTGACTTCTTTATTATTCCATGCTGTTGCAAGAACGTTCCTTCTTGTACTGTGTTCTCTATGTTAATTTCCTTATGACACATGCATACAAGCTGTGTGAGATGCTTTATCTAGTGAAACTAATCCCTAGTTGTACAGCAGGAAGAAGTCAAATACGTATTTAAGCTGTTTAAAAAACTTCAGTTTAGGACTGAAACCAGGGGTTAAACCTTGGAGGCGGGGAGTGTTTTTGTGGTTTCTTCTATTTCTTTTTCTTCAGAATGAGTGATTAAAAAAACCCCCAAAACTCTGATAATGGCTTTTTCACTTGCGTTTGTGGTATCAGAAATTTTGTTCTGGTGTCTTAACAGCAGAAAGCCACGAGAAATTTTGTATCTGTGTAGGAACTAGTCTGTAAACACTTTGTAAACATGGCCCAGATGTCTCAAAAAAACAGTAGCAAAAGGACACCCCCCAGTTTGTACTTTGGAATATATAGCATGTGAACATTACAGTGAATTGCATGAGTAAGCGGTATCAGATAGAAGGCAGTCTTGAAAACCAGAGTCTGTGCGTGTTTCCTAAAATCCCCTCAGGTTAAAATAAGAGGAAATAGCTGGATTATGTGGTAACGTGTAGTCTGTTGGCTCTTCAGGGAGCGACGCAGTTCTGAGGTGCTGAAGAGAGTTCTTATATAGCTCACCTCTTCAGAATGCAGTTGGAGAAATGCTTGACGTGGTGGCAAAGTTGTTTAACGTTGGTCCTGAGGTTGTGCTGTTTGTGGGCACCACCTTAGAAACTGAATCAGGAGCAGAAGTTGCATGTACAGTTTTGTTTTCACTGGGTCACTTCACTGATGCAGTTCACGGCACAGCTATGCCGAAACTACATTGGCATTGCTAGTGAGGGAGGGAAGGAGCACTTCTAGTTGAGAGTTGCAACTGGAGAAAATGCGTATGTATTTATACCCTCCAGCAAACATGTTTTGGAGACTGTGCCATTCCAAAGATCAAGTCCAAATAAATATATTTGGTGCCTGATACCATCTGGATACAGTGAAGGAGCCAAGGATTTAACTGTACCATATTACTTGGGAGACTTGAACATCGTATCGGTTTAGTAAGATAAACTGGTGTGTTTGGTTTGGCACCTGCTGAATAGCATGTGCAGTGTGTACTAGGAATATCTAAGTAGGCTGCATTCTTTTGCTGAAAAATGCCTTATATTAGGGAACAGGAAATTTCCTCTCCTGTATCTAGAAAGTAGGAGTAGTTGCACCGATTGAGAGTACGTTTGTAATCAAGCTGTTCTGTCTAAAATCCCATCTCTAACACTTGCACTCCTCAGCATAGTTTAAGATGTAAAAAGAAGCTCTTAATTTTAAAAGTTAATTTTGAGATCCATAGAAATAAAAGATTGGTTCAGAAGAGGTTTTGTATGGCTTTGGAACACTGGTGGATGGTCAGTATGTTTTGTAAGATTTTGGAGGAGAGATGTTTCAAATTCATTCTCTTACAGCTGTACAAACAAGTGAGGAAAAAAAAGAAAAAAACAGTAGTGCTATATTTAGTTATACTCACTGCATAAGAATAGCATGTCCCATCCCTTTTCCCTTTCTGAATACTGCTATTCACAAACCTTTGTCATGTGTCTTGAGGAGCAATGGAAACACACCAGAGAGAGATGGGACTGCAATTTCCCTGATTATCAAAATAGGGTGCATATTATTTGTAGCATACTGCCATTAGCGTGATAAAGAATGCTTGTGTCCGGATGCTAGAGTAAACATGCAGAAGCAGGAATTTATCTAGATTAAAAATATAATTTCCTGGGAAAAGGCACGAGTACTTTTTTCCACAGATATCCTGTTTCTCCTGATAGAAGGTGCAATGCTTAGAGCCATTTACAAAATAAAAATGTTTTGCTTCTGTAACAGCGAATTGAATTTATAAGAGGTTTAGCAGGAACAGTAAGTGTAGGAGGAATTGTTTGTAGCCTGTGCCACTAAGTGGATTTTTACTATTTAATATTTTTTTTTTATTCAATGGAAGGTATAGGAAACAATTGTCACAGCATTGAAAATGTCCTGTAAATTGGCATTATTTTACATTTGTTTCTCAGTAGCCTCTGTTCCTTTGCCTGCCAGTTAGTCTGACAGTCTATAGGAGATTCTCACAGCTTTCATGCCTTCTGTAACTACTGTGCATTTTTTCACTCTGAGGATATTGTGTGTGTCGAATACTCAAACAAGCATTAAAAGAAATTGTGGTGAGGAATGAAGCTGATGAGTCCTTCTCCATTAAAAAAAGATAACAATTGCCATGCAACACTGAAGTTCAGGAACTGTTAATGTAGAAACTTGGCAGACACTTGTTTATAATGCTTTATGATGCAACATAGAAATACAACTATTAGTGTTTTGTTTTTTTTTTTAAATACAGTTTCCTGAGGAATTTTCACTCTGCTTTTCCCCTTTGTCTTAGGCAGTTAGATTTAAGCTATTGTTCCCTCATCCTACATGATGGAAATCCCATATTTATGACTTGGGGCCCTCACAGAAGAATTTTTTTATTTGTTTTTTATTTGGAATACATCATACCTGGAATACAGCTGCTTGAGGAACCCGTTTCACATTTCGGATACATTCCTTGAATATATTTAAGGTTTTCAGCTTACTACTTCGTTTAGACTCCTGGTTTATAACAAAAGCATTCATCCACATGCCAACATATACAGCAGGATCAAAGTAAAACTAATAGACTCTGGGTGTCTGAACTGTAGCAATTTATAGTGGAAGGCTTTTAAAAGTTACTAAGCACTTAAAATGTCTATTTTCAGTTTGTTCATGTCTTTTTTAGGTTATTTATTCAGTGGTATGGAAGCTAAAGACAAATTCTTACCAGAATAACAAACCACTGAATTTTCCTTCTAGAATATAATTCTTGTTCTAAAAGATATGGTTAGCCAGGTAGTGATATTTGATTGTCATCTCAGAGCTGTCCTACAGTGATGAATAAATAACCAGGTGGATTAGTGGAATTCATGTTACTGTCCTTGAATTGTTCTATAGTGCAATGATAAATAGATGATTCTGTTACTGGTGTTGTTCTGGTCTCACATGTGTGATGTAGGATATTTTGCTTGTAGGGAAAGTCGTATTCTAAATCTTTACTACTTTTTCTGTAAATGCTTCAATGATACTGCTTTGGTTGTCCATCCTTAATTTTTTGAGAACCCGTGACTTTTGCAGGAAAGCAGAGTTGATAGAATAGGAAGTACATACATTGTATGGCAGCAATATGCTAGCATTTCAAATTTTCAAAATCTTTGTTAGATAACTGTCACATTTCACTTTTAGGTGTACTATTTCCGACAAGGTCATGAAGCATACGTTGTAATGGCTAAGAAGAATAAAATATATAGTATTAATCCCAAAAAACAACCATGGCATAAAATGGAATTACGGGTAGGACTTCTTTTATAATTTTTGTTTGTTATCTTAACATTAAAGGTTGGAAATTTAATTTATTAGAAAGTTAGGTGATATTATACCTTTAACTACTTTTTTTTTGTTTGTTTGCATATGTTTGGGCAAATGAGGTAGTTACATTTCACGGCAAAATATTTTTCAGTGAAGTTACATTGTGAAATAATGGTTTATTTTGAAAGAGCAAACTTCAGATACTTGAGTTTGACACATTCTGGCAGAAATCTGGTCTTTTCAGTATACCCATATTTTCATGTTTCAGAAAGTTGTTATAGTAACCTCAGTGGTGCCATATGATACTTGATTTATTCCAGGAGCAAGAGCTGATGAAAATCGTTGGGATTAAGTATGAAGTGGGATTGCCTACTCTCTGCTGTCTTAAACTGGCTTTTCTTGACCCTGATACGGGTAAACTCACTGGAGGATCATTCACCATGAAGTAAGGAAAGCCATATTATCTTTAAATTGTGGGCTTTCTTGCAGTGGAGAGTGGGGTTGAAAGTTAAGAAATAGCAATAATGTTGTGACTTGAGCTTTTGCATTTAAAGTGTTGAATTCCAGGTGTTACATTGCTATGTAAGTGCTTGACTTCATGCTCTTGCTGTCTTATCGCTTAATAGTTGTGTGTTCTGTTGCAATTAGGTACCATGACATGCCAGATGTCATAGACTTCCTAGTTTTGAGGCAGCAGTTTGATGATGCAAAACATAGGCGGTGGAATATAGGTGAGTCATAGAAGAATTTTTTTTGTTTGTTTTTCTGAGTGTCTACCTAGTTCCATTATAGTTTTATTGAAAAGTAGGTTATGGTAAATAAATCCTGATACTGTGCTGAAATAGGAGAATAAGGTCTGCCCATATTTGGATGTGGAGTCCTACTTTATTCTTGACTTGAAGCTACAGCAAACAAAATACTGAGTATGATCTGTGTTTAAAAAAAAAAGTGCAAAGGAGGTCAGCAAATAAGGTGTTTGCAGAGAGGAATTAAGAAAACTTTTTAGAAATACAGTGTTTATTGGTAACTGATAACTTACTGCGACCAATATATTCCTTTTATTAATTGAAGGCACTCTTAGTACTGCACTGTTACTAGAAGTAAACTTTTTTTTTTAATTATTTTTGAAATTTCTGCTGGAAATAGAGAAATACCTTCTCTACCATTTCAAATGTCTGATCTCTACGTTGTACAAAGAGAATGCCCTTCCTATCTCTCTTTACTTGTTTGAATTCTGTTCTAAACCCTGTATGGTTTAGCTTCATTGAAGTGTGTATAATTGTAATTCACTGCTGTGTGATGTGAGTGTCCTGGTTTCAGCTATGATGGAGTTAAACTTTTTTTAGCAGTGAATGGAATGCCATGTTTGGGTGTTAGCATGAGAATAGTGCTGATAGCACCCTGATGTTTTCCGATTTGTTGCCGGGCAATCAAGGACCTTTCTCAGCTCTGCATACTTCCTTACTAGTGAGAAAGGAGGGGACGCAGCCAGGACAGGTGATCCGAATTGGCCAAAGAGGATATTCCATACCAGTTACGTCATGTTCGGTATAAGGGGGGACTGGGGGGAAGAGGGGGAGACAACGCCAGGACGTGCAGTTTCTGGGGCGGTCGGGTTGTCCGGGACGGGCTCTAAGCTGTGCGGCCTGAGTTGTGTGGTTTGGTGAGAAATTGCATTGTGTATCACCAGTTTCATCTATTTTGTGCTTTAAACTTCTGTTATTGTTATATCTAGTTTTCTGTTATTGTTTAGTAAACTATCCTTATCCCAACCTGCGTGGTTCTGGTTTCTAGGTTGTGGTTTCTTTTCCTCCTTTCTTCCTTCCCTTTTCCCCTTCCCCCAACTTTCCCTCCCCCTTCCTTTTAAAAGTACAAGCGACTGTGTGGGGTGCGGCCCTTGGCTGGGGCAAAACCACGACAGTTATTTTGGCGCCCGAACAGGGACACGAACGGTTGGGATAACGGTAGATCTGACCCTAACTATCGCAATTAAGATAAGCACTGTTGTTTAAGCAATCTCTGGTCACGATGTTGTGGTATTTATTTACAAGGCTGTGGCAGCAAAACCACCGCATGCTGTATACAATCCTGGCAGGATTCTTTACTCTCTCAGGTCTGTGGCTCCCGTATTTGTTCCCATACTTCATTATAGTGTATTTTATGATATCGGTCTATGATACAATAATATCGATGATCATGAGCTTAAGCTGGTACCTGTATGAGGTTTTGCTGTCCTGTCCATTCTTTGGACAGGGAGGGGTTAATAACAGCAGCCGGTATGGTGGGGGCACTGCTTTCTTTTCCTTTGGGCTAAATACAACAGCTCTTAGGGCAGTTTTTGAAAATCTTCAATATCTCTGGGATATTCAAACTAGCATTTTGCTATTGGTAGGTTTGGTGCAGATGGTTCAGTTTTTGTTATATATCAAGCATAGGTTTATGAATACCACTGAAGAGCTTTCTCCGAGACAGAATAATCACGAGTGGCAGGGCATGTGGCAAAGTATGGGCAAGTACCTAGGTACTTTCTCACGCCCGATGGTTTGGAATTTCACTCCTGAACAGCTACAAGACCCCGATCAAGTGACTGCATACCTAAGGAAAAATTGCTGTAGGTTTCCCAGAGATGGACACCTTACTGCACTGTGCTGGGCTCTGGCCACTATTTATCAAACACTGCTTGATAGCAGGCAGCACTGTCAGCACTGTCAGGGAGAAGGGAAAGGAAACAGACTGGCAGATACTATAGCTGCTGCAACCACTGGGGCTGACACTGCAGCTACTGCAACCCCTGTGACCGACACTGCAGCTACTGTAATCTCTACAGCAGACACTGCAGATGATCCGAAAAACCAATCCACACCAGTGTCTGTTGCTCCCGTACAAAAGAGGAAAGGCACAAAGAAATCAGTTCGCATAGTGACGGATAAGGATGATGATCAACCGGGATCATCTCGAGGATATCAGGATGAGGCAGAACCAGAGATTGTTACCCGATCCCTGACTCTGAGTGAGCTGCGTGAGGTTCGAAAAGATTTCACTCGCCACCCAAGTGAGCACATTATCACTTGGTTGCTCCGATGTTGGGATCACGGGGCCAGTAGTTTGGAATTAGAAGGCAGAGAGGCCAAGCAGTTGGGATCCCTAGCTAGAGAAGGAGGAATTGACAAAGCAATTGGGAGGAGGCCGGAAATCCTCAGCCTCTGGAGGCGACTACTGTCAAGTGTGCAGGAAAGATATCCCATAAAGGAATATATTACATGCCAGACACCCAAGTGTAACAGCATAGAGACAGCTGTCCAGCACCTGAGAGAATTAGCTGTACGGGAGATAATTTATTATGATCTGGACAATTCACGGCTTCCCGCTGATCCCGATGAAGTCCTATGCACTCCAGATATGTGGCGTAAGGTTGTACGAAGTGCACCAGCAGGGTATACCAATTCACTGGCAGCAATTGACTGGGATGATACGAATCCGCCAACCGTAAATGAGGTGGCCTGCCGACTCCGGAAATACCAAGACAATGTTTCCCTCTCCGTCATTGCAGCAGTAGAGAAACTGGTTCAACGACTTGACAACAATGTGTCCAACTCCCAACCCGTATGGAGCAATGTTGCAGCTACTGGGAGAAAGCGTCCATCGTTCCAAGAGGGAGAATACACACCACGACGTACATTGTGGTTTTACCTGCTTGATCATGGAGAGGACATGAGGAAATGGGATATGCAGCCCACCTCAGCCCTTCGAGCACGAGTAAATGAGCTGCGGGGTAAAACATTCCCACAACGAGATTTTGCCAGGAAGAAGGCTGCACCAGTTTCTACTGGGCAGTTCCCTAGACCAACTGGAAGGCCTACCTATATGTCTGATGTGCCTGATCCTTTTGAAGGGACCTCTAAGTCCTTTATGCAACCAGTGGAAAACAAATATGATCAGCAGCAATAGAGGGGCCCTGCCTCCAGCCAGGTGGAGGAGAGGGATAATCGGGTTTATTGGACTGTGTGGATCCGATGGCCTGGCACATCAGACCCACAAGAGTACAAAGCTCTGGTGGATACTGGTGCCCAGTGTACTCTAATGCCATCGAATCATGAAGGGGTAGAACCTGTTTGTATTTCTGGAGTGACAGGGGGATCCCAACAACTAACTGTGCTAGAGGCTGAGGTGAGCCTAACTGGGAAGGACTGGGAAAAACACCCCATTGTGACTGGTCCAGAAGCTCCGTGCATTTTAGGTATAGATTATCTACGTAGAGGGTATTTTAAAGACCCAAAAGGGTACCGATGGGCTTTTGGAATAGCTGCTTTGGAAACAGAAGAAATTGAACAATTGTGTGCCTTGCCTGGACTCTCGGAGGATTCTGCTGTTGTGGGGTTGTTGAAGGGTGAAGAACAGCAAGTGCCAGTTGCTACGACGACGGTGCACAGACGACAATACCGTACTAACCGAGATTCCCTGATTCCCATCCATAAGCTGATTCGTCAACTGGAGGATCAGGGAGTGATCAGCCGAACCCACTCACCCTTTAATAGTCCCATATGGCCAGTGAGGAAGTCCAATGGAGAGTGGAGGCTGACAGTAGATTATCGTGGCCTAAATGAAGTCACTCCAGGTATGAGTGCTGCTGTGCCAGACATGTTAGAGCTCCAGTATGAATTGGAATCGAAGGCAGCCAAGTGGTACGCCACAATCGACATTGCGAATGCTTTCTTCTCGATCCCACTGGCGCCAGAGTGCAGGCCACAGTTTGCTTTCACTTGGAGAGGCATCCAATACACGTGGAATCGTCTGCCCCAGGGGTGGAAACATAGCCCCACCATCTGCCATGGACTAATCCAGAATACACTGGAAAAGGGTGAAGCACCAGAGCACCTGCAGTATATTGATGACATCATTGTATGGGGCAACACAGCAGAGGAAGTTTTTGAAAAAGGAAACAGGGTAATTAAAATCCTTTTAGAAGCCGGTTTTGCTATAAAACGAAGTAAAGTCAAGGGGCCTACGCGAGAAATCCAGTTTTTAGGAATAAAATGGCAGGATGGGCGTCGTCACATCCCAATGGACATTATTAATAAAATAGCAGCTATGTCTCCACCAAGCAACAAAAAGGAAACACAAGCTTTCTTAGGTGTTATAGGTTTTTGGCGACTGCATGTCCCAAACTACAGTCTCATTGTGAGCCCACTCTACCATGTAACTCGAAAGAAGAATGATTTCCAATGGGGCCCTGAGCAACAGCAAGCCTTTGAGCAGATCAAACGCGAGATAGTCCATGCAGTGGCCCTTGGGCCTGTCCGGACAGGGACAGATATTAAAAATGTGCTCTACACTGCAGCTGGGGAGAACGGCCCAACCTGGAGTCTCTGGCAGAAAGCACAAGGGGAGACTCGAGGTCGACCGCTGGGGTTTTGGAGTCGGGCCTACAAAGGATCTGAGGCCAATTATACTCCAACAGAAAAGGAAATACTGGCCACCTATGAAGGGGTTCGAGCCGCCTCAGAAGTGATTGGAACTGAAGCCCAGCTCCTCCTGGCACCCCGACTGCCGGTGCTGGGCTGGATGTTCAAAGGGAAGGTTCCTTCTACACACCATGCCACTGATGCTACGTGGAGCAAGTGGGTTGCACTAATTACACAGCGGGCTCGAATAGGAAACCCCAATCGCCCAGGAATCTTGGAGGTGATCACAGACTGGCCAGAAGGCAAAGATTTTGGGATGTCACCAGAGGATGAGGAGGTAACACGCGCTGAAGAAGCCCCACCCTACAACGAACTGCCAGAGAATGAGAAGCGATATGCCCTGTTCACTGATGGGTCTTGTCGCATTGTGGGTAAGCATCGGAGATGGAAAGCCGCTGTATGGAATCCTATAAGAAGAGTAGCAGAAGCCACTGAAGGAAAAGGTGAATCAAGCCAGTTCGCTGAGGTGAAGGCCATCCAGTTAGCCCTGGACATTGCTGAGAGAGAAAAGTGGCCAAGGCTCTACCTTTATACTGATTCATGGATGGTGGCGAATGCCCTGTGGGGGTGGTTGCAGCAGTGGAAAAAGAACAACTGGCAGCGTAGAGGCAAACCTATATGGGCTGATGACTTATGGCAAGATATCTCTGCTCGGTTAGAGAAACTTGTTGTAAAGGTACGTCATGTCGACGCCCATGTACCTAAGAGTCGGGCCATGGAGGAACATGAAAACAACCATCAGGTAGATAAGGCTGCTAGGATTAAAGTGGCTCAGGTAGATCTAGACTGGCAACGTAAGGGTGAATTATTCATGGCTCGATGGGCCCATGATACCTCGGGTCATCAAGGGAGAGATGCAACATATAGATGGGCTCGGGATCGAGGGGTGGACCTGACCATGGACGCCATTGCACAAGTTGTCCACGAATGTGAGACATGTGCTGCAATCAAGCAAGCTAAGCGGTTAAAGCCCCTTTGGTATGGAGGACGGTGGATGAAATATAAATATGGGGAGGCTTGGCAGATTGATTACATCACCCTCCCACAAACCCGCCATGGCAAACGTTATGTGCTTACAATGGTGGAGGCAACTACCGGCTGGCTAGAAACATATCCCGTACCCCATGCCACTGCTCGAAATACAATTCTGGGCCTTGAAAGGCAAGTCCTCTGGCGACATGGTACTCCAGAAAGAATCGAGTCAGACAATGGGACTCATTTCCGAAACACTCTTATAGACACCTGGGCCAAAGAGCATGGCATTGAGTGGGTGTACCACATTCCTTATCATGCACCGGCCTCTGGGAAAATTGAACGATATAATGGACTTTTAAAAACTACACTGAAAGCAATGTGTGGTGGGACATTCAAGCATTGGGATACACATTTGGCCAAAGCCACGTGGTTAGTTAACTCTAGGGGATCTACCAATCGGGCTGGCCCTGCCCAGTCAAAATTTCCACGTGCTGTAGAGGGAGACAGAGTCCCAGTAGTGCATATGAAGAGTGTATTGGGAAAGAGAGTTTGGGTCATCCCTGCTTCAGGCAAAGGTAAACCCATGTCTGGAATTGTTTTTGCTCAAGGACCTGGCTGTACTTGGTGGGTAATGCAGAGGGATGGAGAAGTTCGATGTGTACCTCAAGGGGATTTAATTTTGGGTGAGAATAGCCAATATAATTAATGAAGTAGAAATTGTAATAATTGCCAAATAACCCATTATTGTATATTTCATTATTGTTATGATTGCTGTATGTTGTACCATAGCATTATAGCTGGAGTCATACAAGTTAATGAAGAATGAGTGCCATGATGATGGAACTAAAGCCTGGCCTGTCAAGAACTTTTTTCTCCCTTTGAAAATAAACTCTGACCCACAGACTATGAGCATGGACCATGCCAGGTGTATCAGTCAAGAGCCTGAGATGCAGCGTGCAACGAGCCAATGGAACATACAACTATCCTGAGAAACTGTTACGACAAATGGAGCCTGGAAATCATGGACTAAATGAACTCAACAACTTCAGAGGGATGATTCACAGACTGAGGGAATAAGATCTGTATGCACATATGTGTGCATACATGTGTACATACATATATGGGTGTGTGAAACACGAAACTGGTTGTACCCAAAGAAAATTGTTGGATCTGGTCATGACGTAAATGGTATGGAATAAGGGGTGGATAATGTCCTGGTTTCAGCTATGATGGAGTTAAACTTTTTTTAGCAGTGGATGGAATGCCATGTTTGGGTGTTAGCATGAGAATAGTGCTGATAGCACCCTGATGTTTTCCGATTTGTTGCCGGGCAATCAAGGACCTTTCTCAGCTCTGCATACTTCCTTATTAGTGAGAAAGGAGGGGACGCAGCCAGGACAGGTGATCCGAATTGGCCAAAGAGGATATTCCATACCAGTTACGTCATGTTCGGTATAAGGGGGGACTGGGGGGAAGAGGGGGAGACAACGCCAGGACGTGCAGTTTCTGGGGCGGTCGGGTTGTCCGGGACGGGCTCTAAGCTGTGCGGCCTGGGTTCTGTGGTTTGGTGAGAAATTGCATTGTGTATCGCCAGTTTCATCTATTTTGTGCTTTAAACTTCTGTTATTGTTATATCTAGTTTTCTGTTATTGTTTAGTAAACTATCCTTATCCCAACCTGCGTGGTTCTGGTTTCTAGGTTGTGGTTTCTTTTCCTCCTTTCTTCCTTCCCTTTTCCCCTTCCCCCAACTTTCCCTCCCCCTTCCTTTTAAAAGTACAAGCGACTGTGTGGGGTGCGGCCCTTGGCTGGGGCAAAACCACGACAGTGAGGATGTTTTTTGATTCATTTTGCTTTGCCTGTGCTTAGTTATTTCAAAGTGTTGGATACTGGAGAATTTCCATGACAGGCACGTGCTCCAGTCAGATCAATTTCCTAGTCATCTTCTCTGTATGATAACAAAGATCAGCTTTCACCAACAAAATCTAACTAGATGGAGAGCATGCCACATTATGACAAAATGGTCCTCTAAGGT
The DNA here is from genome assembly GCA_020800305.1 of Porphyrio hochstetteri. NCBI lineage: Eukaryota > Metazoa > Chordata > Aves > Gruiformes > Rallidae > Porphyrio > Porphyrio hochstetteri. Next base: position 90,031,408 of record CM036907.1, read on the forward strand.
GGTTTACTCCTGGGGTTTTTTTGTTTGTTTTTCAGGAGGTCAGGAAATATGTATGTTCTCTTATTCATAAGAACAGCCCCATATTGTCCCTGAAATTTAAAAAATTGTGCAAGTATTACTGATTTTTCAGAGTTCAGGATGAGCTCTGTTCCCCTATGAGAAAAAGTTGTATATGATATGACAATTACAGAATTACAGGCACTGTTAAGTCCTTTCCAGTGTCTCATTAGTCTGTGATGTGCTCCTGAAAGTGAAATGTTGATTGTCTTCATTGGTATTTTTTTAAAGGAGGTCTCAATGTTAGATACCTTTTCAGTGAAGCAGCAGTGATGACTGTACCAGCTCAGATCCTGTGAATCCTGTGGTTCCTCATTCAGGAGCCATGGCTAGCATGTACACTGCTTGACTTGGCAGCATTTCTTGCCACTTCAGGCAAAGTGTTGTGTTGGAGAATGGAGGATCTTAATGCAACAGTGTGGCGACATGTCTGATTACATAGGTAGAAGCAACTGATGCGACATGCGCTGTTGCAGATAAGCTGCTTCCTTAGTCTATTAGCTGTTTTAAAAGTGCTGTTCTCCATTAAGTTCTTTGTGGCTAAGTAACCCAAAGAAATGTCACAGCTGAATATTAAAAGCTCTTTTTTATTGTTTCTTACCTGATTTTTTTTGCCAGGAAAAATGGTCTCCTGTCTTTTGATGTACGTCATGTGTACCATAGTAGTAGATATATAAATTATATTATGATATTTTATAATTATTGGGCTGGAGGGCAAATCCTATGAGGAGCGGCTGAGGGAGCTGGGGCTGTTTAGCTTAGAGAAGAGGAGGCTGAGGGGAGACCTTATCACTGCCTACAACTACCTGAAGGGAGGTTTTAGAGAGATAGGTGATGGTCTCTTCAGCCAGGTGACAGGTGATAGGACCAGGGGGAATGGCATGAAGCTGTGCCAGGGCAGGTTTAGATTGGATGTTAGGAAAAAATTTTTTACTGAAAGAGTTGTGAGGGCCTGGAACAGGCTGCCCAGGGAGGTGGTCGAGTCACCTTCCCTGGATGTGTTCAAAAAAAGGGTAGATGAAGTACTTAGGGATATGGTTTAGTTTAGGATGCGAATGGTTGGACTTGATGATCTTAAAGGTCTTTTCCAACCTTGTGATTCTGTGATTTCATACTTTCTGTTACATTGTCAAAAAAGACAGCTAGTCTTCAATTCTGTAGTGAATTTGGTAAAGATCCCTGGCTTGTCATTCAATAGCAAATGTAAACCTTGATTACTTCTTTAAAGATCCCTTAAAAAGACACGGTTGGTCAACATCTACTAATATGTCACCAAACCTGCTTTTCTAATGGATATGGATCTCTGGTCTTGTTGCCCTCTGCCACACCATGCATGGCAGCAGTAGAAGAATGAGTTCTGTACCTTGTATATCAGTAGCCTAGCCAGAAGTCACCTGTCAGCTGTCGTGATAGAAATCCAGGAGTAGTGGAGGGACTCTGAAATATTACCTGTGCTCATCTCAAGATTGTGAGTCCAGGTAACATCTTCCTGGGCTGGCAGCTGTGTTTCAAGAAACTTGCAGTGTGGAAAGAATTGCAGATACACAAAAGGTATTGAAAGTGCCAGAACCTTTTTATAAGCCTTCAATGTAAATAATGTGAGTTTCAGGCCAGTAGTGTTTAATAACAGATTGTAACTCTGACAAGGGTGTGTTAAAGAGTTCATACTCCAGTTTCGCTTTTGGGAAGTAAAAATAGTAGTAAAGTAGTCTCCTTCTTTGAGACCATATGAAATATCAGAGCAGAGATAACAAAAACACTGCTCTTAAAACTGTTAGAGCTTGTCAGGAGCCTTCCAGAATGCTACCCTGCTCTCTGCATTGTCAGTTTGCATGTTTTACTAGTGTTTGTTTATGTACTGGGAAAAAGTTGTGCAGTGTGGACAAGATAGAAAAATGTTCCTTGAAAGTAGATCATATTTTCTACTCAGATAAAGAGAAATCCCTTAGAACTACATGAAACTGTTCCTGACTATTTAACTACGTGAATCTGGATTCCCCAAGATTTCTCTGGCATGCTCAGGTCTTCTGAACTTTCACCATATCTCTTCATCCGAAAAATGGTTAATTTTTTTTTCATGTCAGGCAGTTGCTGTTTTGTCTTGTCAGGACTGCTCTTTCTATCTGTTCTTATTCCTCTATGATTTCTGGCTCTTAGCCTACAAATCGATACTTTTATAGCTACTATTTGGAGAGCCACTGGATGTTAGGCTTTTTGACTCCACTTTTAACCCCACCAAGAGCAATCCTTAGTGTCTGGGGGTTGGGGGGATTGATGTGTTGGGGGTTTTTGTGGTTGATTTTTTTTTTAGTATGTGGTGTGCTTTTGTTGTTGTTTGTGTTTTGTTTGGTTAAGGGAATAATATTTGCTTATCTATGATATTTCAAAATATTAAGTGTATATTAGTGCATGAATCCTAACAGAAAGAGCAAACTTAAATTTTGTAAGTAAAACAGATTCTTACCTTTACTCAGATCCTGTTTATTGCATAACTTTGTTTTATTATAGTTTAAACTAAAAGATTAATACTTGGGCTAAAAGCTGTTCCAGTAGGATTCCTGCAGCTTTAGCTGTACATCTTACAGGTGTGCATACCTGTCTCTTACATAGCAGCCACTTTAAGTTCAACATACACTTTATATCTTCAGCAAGCTAGCGTTACCTGGTGCCTTACAGTTCTGAAAAGTTATGCTAATCTTTTTTCTGAGGAAGATTTAGTCTGCTGTCCACACTGATGAGGTAACACAGAAGACATTAGAAAATTAGTGATTCAAGAGATTTTTTTGTGGGCTTTAGCAGTCATGTTGTTTTCTGCTCTAATGTTGTGTCCATAGGAATGCCATGGCTCTTGAGAAATCGGAAGCGGCTGCCCGTATACGCTCTTATAAGTGGCTTTGATCTGCTTAGTGTTCAGACAGACCCCTGAGGGCACTCACAGTTGAACCTGCACAGTTTCTTTGTAAAACTGGGCACAAGGGAATGCCACACAGGGAGACTGTACTTAAAGAACTCTTCAGAGTAATTTATTCCTTTAAAATAAAGCATCACCCTTACATACATTTTTGATTTTGCATTTGAGATATTTCTGGTGTAGTCAGTTCTATTCCATTGAGCACAATTATGACTATTAATGGAAGCTTTGTAATTGTCCTAGAAGTACTTGCAATCCATTGAATTAACAAAAAAGTGCAGTAAGAAAGCAGAATGTTTTTTGCTTCCTATTAATTCAGACAACTGCAGCAAGCATTTGGGCAGAGTGTGGATGTATTGAAACAGAACAAATATTACAGCAGTTGAGAAAGTGTGTGTATGTTCAAGTTCCATAAAAACAAAGATGTGCAGTTCTTGGAATCTCAGACTTTAATTACATTTGTTCTTTTATTGAGAGAACTGGATACTTCACTAAAAATTGTTTCTGAATTCTGTGGCATGTGTTACAGAAAATGTTAGAATTTATGATGGCATGTAATACATATATTAATGTGTGGTGTTTTTATTTTTTAAATAATGCTGCTGACTTCTCAGCTAGGTGAATGCTTTGCAGTAGTGAAACCGTTTCAAGTCAGAGTAAATTACTTTGCTTACCTTTTGAAGTAGCTTTAATAATTTTTATTCTTATACCAGTCAGGTTGCCCGCTTAGCAAAAGGAGTGAACTTCTTAAGTTACATTTGGGTAGCTGAGAAAGCACTTCAGAAACCAAGGAGGAGGAGCTCAGCGGCATGTAAAATGTTTCCAATACAAAAATGTCACAGTGCTCACTCTTTTTAAGATGACATGTTTAATGGAAGTAAATTTGAGTCTTAAAATTATATCATTGAAGTGTCGCACCTTTTGTATTAAGAAATAAATTTATAGATAAAGAATATGTAGATAAATTTGCAACTCATTAATTTTTTAATGCCATATTACCTGTATTTTTTGTTTAAAAGCAGTTGTCAGAAATAATTTAGTATTTTTTTAAAACTGAGTATGACACGAGTTTGCCTGTTGATGCTGCAAGTTCAGAAGGATTTCTGTATTCGAGTTCAAGCCAAAGGTATCCAAAAACTGCTTTTCTTGAGAAGAGTAAGGTGCCTCATATTAATGAAATTATTTTGTGTTCTTGCCTAGGTGATCGTTTCAGGTCAGTGATAGATGATGCTTGGTGGTTTGGAACAATTGAAAGCCAGGAACCTCTTCAGCCTGATTATCCCGATAGCTTATTTCAGTGCTACAATGTCTGGTTAGCAAATTTATCTTAAATCTTTTCTTTTAATTAGTTACTTCAAATGAAGTACTGACTGAGCAACTTGTTTTCATTAAATTCAGTCATGCATCTCACTGTACTGGTTTATTTTAATACTCTGTGGTATATAAATAAGTTATGTAACAAACATTAAATAATTACATTGCTGAAGCAATATTAGTAGATAATTTAAATGTTGTTATTTTTTAGCTGGGACAATGGAGATACTGAGAAGATGAGCCCTTGGGACATGGAGCTGATACCAAGTAATGGTATGGTACATTAATAATATAATTTGGTTTAAAAATTAATTTAAAGAAGGAAAAAAATGGTTTTACTTAAATAATCACGTTGCATTTGAAGGCTCAGAAACCCGTTGCATTTGAAGAACATCCTTAAATCAGTTATTGAAGTGGATAGAGATAAATGAGCTGTGATAAAACTTATAATCGTAGTTAGACAAACTAAGGGTGTGTTGGAAATAGAACACATGATGCACGGTTAAGGTTAACTTTTTGTACAGCTAAGGGGGGTTGAAGAGCATCCTGTGTCCTGCGTCATCTTTGAGGAAGCTGGCTGCTCTGAGACATGCCAGCACGCCTGCAGACATTTGGTGCGTTGCAGGTGCAACATGTGCCTGTGAGAAAGCTTGATAAATAGTAGAGTTTGCTCCTTCTCTGGCCCAGCATGTGTGGCAGATAAACATGCTGCTGGGTGGACAGCATAGCATGGGCACTTGTCACAAACAAGGAATGTAGTATTTCTTCTTTCTTCACCTCAGTTGGGGTTGTTTGGTTTGGTTGGGTTTTTTTAAAGATTTCATAAAAGTCTTGTTAAAAAACAAAGTAGAATCAGTAGAATCAATTTTTCCTTGTGTTTTCTAGGAAATGTTTGATAATTTTGTCGCTCATAAGTAACCATAAATAATTCTTACGTCTTTTAAGTTGTAAATGTTTTCGTTTTCATTCAACACTTCTTTAAAAAGGGTACCTTCCTTTAAAAAACAAAATGTTCCAGAAAAGCACTTTGCATCACACTCTGAAAGCTGTTACATTCCAAACTGTCAAAGTTGGTGGGTCCTCCAGAACGCTGGGATGATGGCACTTTTAATTTACTTCCCCAGGAGCGTCTGGTTTTAGTATTTGACCTTACAAAACTGTGAGGAGGTGGAACCAGTACCCTGGGGAGTGTTTTAACATCAACATCAAAGTCGTCATCTTAAACTCCATCTGAAAATAATGCATTGACCAGTTATTTCTAAGAATTTGGGGATTTAGAAAAAAGCCACAAATCAAACCAAAATACAACCTTGAACTGTAATAAAGGAGTGTCTTAACTGGTTCTAAAATAAGTTCTACAGTTAGCTTTTGGAAGAGGATAAATCTTGTTTCATGGAAATCTTTCTTGTAATCCAAACTGCATTGTAAGATTTAAATTCAACATAACAGCAGTTTACAGAAAGAATCCTGGTTTCATCCAAAATATCCTTGGGCAAATCAAGAACTACACATATGGTTTGATTAGCTCCATAATGTTACCTATCTTTGAATTACAGGTATATGTGTTATACTAGATACAAAGATGCACACTTTATTTAGTTTTCATGTTACATTCTAGCTATATTTCCAGAAGAACTGGGGACTAGTGTTCCTTTAACAGATGATGAACGTAGAACTCTGCTCTACAAACCTCTGGATGGAGAGTGGGGTTCCAGGACCCGAGATGAGGAGTGTGACAGAGTTATCGCAGGGATAAACCAACTCATGACTCTAGGTAAATCCTGTATAATATGGGAAATGTTTTTGTATTGTGTTTTTTCAGACTATGCTCATATGTATTTACCTATGTACTTTACAAATGGGTACTTAAGTGTAGATTTGGCATGTTTTAGCCTTTTCTAATTCCCATTTTCTCTCCCACATTGCTTTAGTTGTGCAAAATGTTGAGCAAACGGTAGTTTGATTAACTTTGAAAAAGCAGCTGGCTGTTCAGTTGTAGAGCAAATTATTCTTTACTGGCAGCTTCTGGAAAGGCAATTGTGAAAATACCTAACACATGGCTGCAACATTTCCACGTTCAGAGATGGGTGTCTGAGGTGGAGGATCTGCCAGTGCAGTACAGGCTGAATCATAAGTCTGTTGTATGTTTTGTGATGAGTATTAAGCCAGCAGTCTTAGTAGGTTTGGGTGTAACAGTGGTCGTGAATGACATACGTAAGTTGTCACAGATCATTTTTTGGTAGCATTTTTTAAGTACTTGAAGCAAGGTAAGACATGTTTCAAAAAAGGCTGGAAAACTCTTAACCTTCAAAGTACTTCTGATACTTACGTGTCCCACATTATGGCGGCTTTGGTCACATGCTGCATTAGAACCTTCCCTTTGCTCCCAAAAGAAAGGAAATATCCATAGTGTAGTAATCCAGATTCGTTAAAAGGAACAAACCTTGAGGAAATTAAACTTCAGTTGTTTCCACTGTGGTGTCTAAGAGTAACGGTTTTACGTTCTGTTGTATGGCATACTGCTTAGTTTGGGATTTAACTATAGCATATGTGGTGCATATCAGCACAAAGTAGCAGTTGCTACAACATCCGTAAGAGTAAGTAAACAGCTTTTAGAAGAGGAGCAACAACATATTTTTCTGATTTTTAAAGATTTTTGAGAGAGACTATAAAGTGTGGGTTTTATGGGTTTGTATTATGGTATTTTCCCTCGAGGTGTAAAATGTTAGAATGATGTGTCTAAGCGCTCATGATGCTTTTAAGCACAGGAGGAAAAAACCGAGTTCCTATTGGTGCACAGACATAAATTGCTCATCAGTCTTCTAGCTTTATGGTGGGTTGGTTTTAGAACACTTCTTTGCTGTTAAGTAGGGACAGGAGATTGTGTTTCTGTTTTATTTGGAGTATGGATTTTCCCCATATCTTAACAAGATTGAAACAGTATTGTAACTTTTATGTAAGAATTTAATGCATTGCTTTGCATGAAGATGGAGACGATATAAAACTCAGTGAAATCATCCTCTGTTGTACATAATGCCAAATTGCATGTCTTCATATATGTTTAATTTATACATTTAAATCTGCTTTTCAAATTAATATATTTTGCACACACGTGCCGTGTCTCTGAGGAGCGTGGCGCTGCATGCACAGCAGAGCAGGTAGTCACTGCAGTGACTGTGCTTAGAGCAAACACCTCAGCAAGTGCTTTAGTATTGCAGTGATTTGAATTGTTTGGGATGTCTGGAGTAGTTAACTGCTGTTATTTTTGGGAAAGTGCTATGCATTTCGAACATGAAGAGATAGCATATGTTGCGGGGGGGTGAATCTTGAAACTGCTAGGGTACTTGTATGGTATATAACTTCAAACTTTTTTAATTTTCTGGTTTTTTCATTCCATCTAGATATTGCTTCTGCATTTGTGGCACCTGTGGATCTTCAAGCTTACCCAATGTATTGCACCGTTGTGGCATATCCCACAGACCTCAGTACCATTAAACAGAGACTTGAAAGCAGATTTTACAGGTCAGATCCACGTCTGGGTTCCTGCTGTGTGAAATGCCACCAGCTGTATCTTTGGTAGCCCTTTGTCTGTAATACACAGCTAGGAGATGGGTACAGGTGTGCGTTTTCTGTTCCTCCCATCTTCCATCCTTGATCTAGGCTTCCGTTTTACAAAACTAGAAAAATTGAACATTTCTTCTTCAAAATGGGTTTTAGAATTACATGGCATTCAGATTCCTGCTTATGCAAATGATTTGTTCCATGTGAGGTTCAAATTACAGGACTAGAGACTACATCAGTAAGATGACTTTTAGCCAAAAGGGTTAAGTTTCCACTTAATACTCCTTTCAAATCTGTTTTTAATAGGAGAGACCTTAGAAAGGGGTTTTGTTCTAATGCACTTTAAAAGCCAAATAGATCTTGTATTATCACTTAAAGAGCTACACAGAACATTGCTGCTTAAATTATTGGCCTTGAAATTGTTGGAGAGCAACAAATGAGTTTTAATTTTTTGACACTGTTTTTTATATTGTCCTAAACTGTGATAGCAGGAGCTGTGTTTTGTGTGGGGTTGGGGGTTTTTTTGGGTTTTGTTTGGTTGGGCGTTTTATTTTATTTTGGGGTTGGTTTTTTTCAGTAAGTATTATCTGTGTAAGAATATGCACCTTAATTGCTTCTGGTTTGGTTCTTGGGATATTTCTGATTTGAAAATCAGTGTCCCTCTAATACTTGCTTTGTATAAACATGGGTAGAGTTTTGCTTTGGGACAAATTTCAGAGTTAATCTGTAGTACTTGATGAGTACTAACTGAAAATTGAACTGTAAATTAAAATAACTTTTTCATTTTCAGAAAAAAGTCCCCTGGGTTTTTTTCTCTACATTATAATGCAGATTTATTGTTTCATGTTTATCGAGTGATAAAAGGTAATCCAGCTTTCACTGCTTTGCAGTCAGAGGTGGTTGAGGACTTTTTGCTGGATTTTGTTTCTCTTTACCAAAAACTAAGTGCTTATTCTTTTAACCTCAACATACCTTCTTCAGTAAATCTGGTTTTATTAGTTTTTAGTATTGCCGAGGCCTGGTTGATAATAACAATTCATGGGAATTTTTTTTCTTTGTCATCTTCAGGAGTCCTTGTTCAGACCACTTCTTGTCATTTTGGTAGCTTTTCCTGAGACATACCTTAAAACAGTTCTTTCTTTTCCCTTCTGAGCCAGGAGTCTTTGCATGCCTGTGTGTTTTTAAAAAACACAGAACAAAACAGAAAAAAATATGATCTTTCCCAGTCACTGCTAGTGTATAGAATGAAATGCTGGACCCATAAGCAGGATTAGATTGCATCTAAATGCTTATGCTAAGCTAAACATGTTAAATGATCCCCTACTTCACTCGACAAAACACTTGTGCAGCATTTCTTTTCATCATGTTCTGCTAGTAGGAAAATAGAAGATTGTATGTCTTTGTAACTTCTATGCTGTCAGAGTTTTTTATTTGAAGTAGGATGTGGTTTTTTACTGTACTTTTTTAGATTTTTTTTACTTTTTCAGTTATTCTTGCTTTTGTGCATAATTTTTCATAATGTGGCTATTCTAGAGCTCAGGCACTAAATCAGAGCTATGTGAGGAATTCTAATCACTGTCTCTGTCAGAAAAATGTATACTTGTAATAAAAATTTATTAATATTTTGTTAATCCTCAGCTGTGACTTAAAAGGTGATATAGGGCGGGTTATATATACCATAAAGGACTAATAAAAGCTGAAGTGTCACAGCTGAATTTTCCTGAGAAGCATCAGCTGCATATTCATAAAGCCATTTGTATAAATTACTATGGGATGTAACATGAGAGCAGGAAGCCCGAGGAAGCTGCCTTCTGGTGGTCACACGTCACAGCATACCAAATCGGGCATGTTTACCAGTAAATAGGGTAATAAATTGGAGGAAGGATGTAAGGGTTTTTTCTCCTGTTTTCATATAAGTTGCTAGAAATGTCTATTATTTTCTTTTTTTTCCTTCCCTCCCCCCATTTTAACCCCACTCTCCCCTCCCCTCCTCTCATACACAGGCGCCTTTCTTCATTAATGTGGGAAGTCCGGTACATAGAACATAATACTCGCACATTTAACGAGCCTGGAAGTCCCATTGTCAAATCTGCCAAATTTGTCACAGATCTTCTGCTACACTTCATAAAGTGAGTTGCTTAGTTGTTGTTCCTGTCTTTTCCCAAGGTATTCAGCCTTTTCAGATCTGAATTCTAAAGTGAGATAGTTCTGCAACTTGAATAAGCCTGTTGTCTGCTGTTGGGGCAGAAAAGAATAAAGCTTATCTTTACAAAGAATACATAAGTTTGCAAAACAAGATGAAATTTTACAATGCAATGATTGGCATAGATTGGCATGGCATTTTATTTCAAGAGTTTTTCTGCTAAATGATAAAAGTGGGTCTGAGCCTCTTCATGGAGTGATAGATATATTTATAGGTAAGTTAGGAGTTCTAATTTTGAGTTTGAATACTGCCTGTGTTAACATAATTGTGGGCATTTTATTCTAAAGTCTTTACAATTTATAATGTGGTTGAAAATGGTGTTTGATATGCAAAATAAAAATTGGAGGCTTTGTAGTTGACAGAAACAGTAGTTGTCTTTGAAATGTTCTTTTTTGGTTATTGTCTATAGAAAAATTCAATGAGAAATGTTTTAGATTTCTCAGTCAATTGACACATTTGCAGAGCTGAAGCTTGTAAGAGCAGCTTACTGAGTGGGACCGCTGCCTTCATTTGCTTGTATGTGATTGCTGCTGTTCCCACCCTGTAGAAGCAGAGAGATACTTCATTAGTGTAACAAAAATATTACATTTTTAGTGATTTCGTTTCTTGCTGTTAAATTAAATCTTGTTCTTTTTTATTTCGTGTGTTCTTAAAAACATAAGGATTGCATTACGTATTTGGAAAGCAAGGACTTTGACTCTCCGTGTAAATCTTTGGTATCTTCAATGTCTGTGATTTCTGATACTGGCTGGAGAGTGAAACATACTTAACTGCTTCAGATGTTAAAAGTTGTACTGAAATACAACTTTAGGAACAGATATGTACCTGAAGGGCTTATCTTCTACAAATTTTGTTCTTTAACATGTTTGTCCTACGTGGTTTTTTCTGATTAAGAAAGTAGCTCAGGGTTTTTCAAAGTGTATGGTTTTAATTGGCTTAGCTGAATTAGTGCATCACATGGATATTCTTATTTAAGTGCCTATAGCTTGTGTCTATGCATGTACTCATTTAAAGTGAACTAGCAATGCGTATAAAGTGCAGACTACTTTTTTTTTTTAGGGTAGGGTAGAAGGCCATGGAAGGCAACCCCCATGGTTCTGATGCGAGTGAAATACCTGGATGCCTCTGAGAAGCTAAGGCTTAGTCTCTTAAGTCTTCTAAAAAGCAGCAAAGCTGTTCCAGAGATAATTGCAGTAGCCTGTATCACAGATCACTATTTCAGTCTAGAGTTGCTGTGCGCTCGCTCCTTTTTTCTGGTGGTTTGTACTGCTACATAGCAGAACACCTTTGGGCTTTCTTTGCTGTTTTATACAAGAATTGAAAACTGGTGTTTGTTTTGCTAATTCAGTTATGCAGGTTTGTACAATAACAGTGTTAGTCCTTACACTAACAAACTTTACATTTCACACGTCTTACTTTGTGGCTGATAACATATTAAATGGCACTTTTGTACACTGAATGCACTGTAGTGGTTCTTAGAAAGCTAGGTGGGCCCCAGAGCCCCATATGTGATATAGCATTAGAAAAATATAATGGTAATACATTCATGGTGAAGGATTATGATTTTTAATGTTAAAACATTGACTCTTTTAAGTGGTCTATATTTTACAGAGTGCAGATAGTATTTTACAGCTTTTTTAGTAGAATATTAGCTTTTCTTATTACTGCAGTCCTCCTGGTATTTATATAGTGCTAAACATTGTATGGGTTTGTTTGGGCATGGCTTCATAAACGTTTTCCTTATCCTAGGCAAAAGACAGTTGATTTCGTAGGTAAAGATGGAAAATAAATGTTAGTGTGTCTTTCTTTTTACACAGAGACCAGAGTTGCTATGACATAATTCCATTATACAATGCAATGAAGAAGAAAGTGTTGTCCGACTCAGATGAGGTAAGTGGCTGTGTCTCAGACATTGGCCTTGATAGACTGGCGAAACGGGACCACTGTCTCAGTCCTCCTGGATATGAAAGTACTGGTTTCGGTCACTGCAAGGGAGTGGGGTGTACTTTTCTGTCAAATAGTTCCTCTCTGTTGTCTGCTGGGTAACTGAGTAACAATCCAGCTCCCTCTCCTCCTTCAGCGCAGAGAGCTTTAATGGTTTATTGGAGAACTTAGAGGCTTCTTTAGACTTCTGAGACGTTCTCAAAACTGACAGTCACATGAAATGCTTCCCAGAGGGACAGGGATAGTCCTGTAAAGACTCGAAAGTGAAGTACAAAAGAACTCACCTACTCATATATGCTTATATTTTTTTAACCTTTTTATGCGAATCATTATCTTGCTCAAAGGAAGAAGAGAAAGATACAAATGTGCCAGGAACTTCCACTAGAAAAAGAAAGGTAATTTATATATACATCTTTCTAATGTTTTATAATGCTTTAATTAGAAATGCATTTGTAAACAAAGGAATATAAAACCAAAAATGTTTTTATTACTGCGTAACGTCAGCTTTTGTAAAGTTTTGAACTCAATGACATGTTGTGCTTCTGAGCAGTGGAATATAAAAGCATTTCTGCCTGTGCTGTTGCATTTTACAAATTCATTAATTTAGAATTTATATCCTGCAGGGTACCCTTTCTATTAGATTTTGTAAAAAACAGCTAGTTTATTTCATACATGCCAGACAATATTGTCATTTCAGGATCATCAGCCGAAGCGGCGGCTACGTAACAGAGCTCAGTCGTATGACATTCAGTCGTGGAAGAAGCAATGCCAGGAGCTGCTGAATCTCATTTTTCAGTGCGAAGACTCTGAACCCTTTCGACAACCAGTGGATCTCCTTGAATATCCAGTAAGTATTTTAGAACAGGAAGGCTGGTTAGGATCCAGTTGTTAGATGGCTGTTGGAGGTTTTTGTTTTCTCCAACTGTGACCATTTTTCCAACACTTCTAATTGAAACCTTGGACAGTGCAATCTACAGAAATCCTTTTCAGTACTTGGTTGTCACCTGATAATAATGTTTATGTGTTTAAAGTAATTTCGGAAGAAATTTACACTTCTGCTCTCTTAAATACTGCAATTGCAAAATATTTTCCATTCTATTTATCCAAGTTGTTAAGTAAATTACAGCTTTTGTAATTAACATGTATCCTTTTCTGAATGCAAAATTGCTGTATATGAAGTGCACATGTATCCTGGTTCCAGCCAGGCCAGAGTTAACCTCCCCAAGCAGTCAGCCCAGGTGAGCTGAGTTAGCTTGGGTTGTTCTCCACACCACCAGACATCACTCCTCCATAAAAGGGGAGGAGTTTGGTTGTTGCATGTGACAGACATCATGGATCGTTTTTCTGTTTTCATTTCAGAAGTGTAAAAACTGAAAATAATTTTCGTATCATGGTCATCTGGGCTTGATGCAGAGAAAGTCCACACTGAAGAACTGTAGTGAGCCTTTAGCTGTAGTAACAATGTCTTTCACCAGACTCGCTGCCTGCCTGGGTGATGACACTGAAGTTCAGATAGCCATGAGCAGCCATCTTTAATCACAGATTATTTTAACACAAAAGTGTTGTTGCCTTGGATGTCTTTTAGCCTTTTACACTAGTCTGTTGTTGAGAAAGAAAGGAAAGGGTTTGCACTCTTTTCTTCTAGCACATCTTTAGCTTTTCTTGAAAATATCAAATTAATTATCAAAATATCAAAAATAAACTTGGGGGAAATTAATCATCCTACTTAGAGAAAATAAATGCTTCTCTTACAGAAGTCTAGTAGGTTTGTCTCAGCAGTTCTGCAGCCATTGAGCACCATAATTTTTGAAGTAACCTCAACTGTTTCCCAAGGCCCTTTTGCACTTGAGATGCTCAAATGGGCTGATAAAGAACACTGCACTAGGCTCAGGCGTGAAACACTGTTCCCGGGTGTCGCAGACGTTTTTGAACGTTCAGAGGCACTCAGCAAGTGCTGTGAGCTCAGGATTAAGATAACTTTTTGATTAAATTTGGAATTTAAGCTTTTTGGATATTCCTCTGTTTCTTCCATAGCCTAGAAAAAAAAGTTCTGTCACTGGCTTAAACAGGGTCCTATTTAAGCCTGTGAAGTTCTCATTATTGTACTGTGACTTTCCTGAGTTGTCAGGGCTCCATTTGGGAAACGGCTGTGGATTCAGCAGGGGTGTACTAAGCCTCTGAGCAGGTTCAAATATTCAAACCTCATATTGTAAAGCTAATATGTAAAAACAGTATTAGGCTTAGTACCAAGTTGGAGCTGTAAAGCCACCCCAGAGAGTTTTTTGTCACATTTTCATATCATGGTTATCTTCATGACAGTGTGTCAGTAATATCACCCTTAGGACACACAATTTTGAGCCCTGTATTTCAGTAATCTGTGTACAAAACTAATTAAATCTTGTATTGTTTAACTTATAACTTAGATCCTGTCGAGTATATCTGTGAGGAGTTACATTGTGTATGAGCAGAATGGAGTAAAGTGTCTTTGTCTTCTGTAGCTATTTAAAGAGGACATGTGTTTAAACAGGTTTATCAAGTGCATCCTAATGAAAATGATACATTAAGACTTAAAAAAAAATGTAATACATTGCTCTGCTAATTCTTAACAGGATTATAGAGATATTATTGACACTCCTATGGATTTTGCTACTGTTAGAGAAACACTGGAAGCTGGAAACTATGAGTCACCGATGGAGTTATGTAAAGATGTGAGACTTATTTTCAGCAATTCCAAGGCCTATACACCAAGTAAAAGATCAAGGGTAAGGTTTACTTTCTGTTTTTTGTTTGAAAAACCCAGGACAGGGAAAGTGAGAGGCAGTGTAATTGATCGCTTTGAAAACAAGTGTAATTATTTCTGGTCCTTGAATGTGGATATTTTTAGGGAAGCAGAATAGCTTTATATTTTAAAGGAAATGAATAGATGCTGTTTAAATGCCTGAAGTTCTGATATTCTGCAAGCACGTTTCGAAAGTGAGTACTTGAAAGTGGATCTAAAGGGAGAGGTGTGTTGATGGAAATATATGTAGAAACATGATTTTGAGTACAGTAGTGGAATTTAACTGATGTTTTGGGGAGGAAACTAGATTTTCAAAACACCCCCAGGGCCCCAGACTCCTCCACGTTGGAGGTTCCCCCAGACTGAAATATCCGGGAGAAGGTAATGAAATTCCGTGCTGCTCACCAGTATGCAGTGAGCTTGTAATGAAGCACTTAGGATTTCTGGGAAACAGCTGTTTACATAAAGCATGAGCTGACAGAGCTGTTCGTTCTGAGCAGATACTGAAATGCCCTGCCAGTGGCAGAAGAGTTGTTGTCTCTCAGTCTGACTTGTAGGTAGATGCAGTATCTGTCGGCAGGGAAAGCTGTGAATGTATACTTACGCATGTTCAAGGCGCCTGCGCAGCTTTTCTTCTCCTCATACACTTTAGGTGTTGGACTAGAATTACTAATAGCTTTTATGTTTGGTTCTTCTAAATAGTAAATTAATCATCAGGACCCTAACTTAAAACACAGGGACAAATTCTTTAGTTGGTGACTGGTAAGAAGGACTGATCTCTCTTCAGTCAGTAGTAAACTCTAATCCTGCTCGCTGTCCGGGCTGCTGTGTCTCAGTTCTACCAAAGGGCAGGTCTGAACTCTTTTGTAGTTTTTCATTCTCTTCTTGATCTCCTCAAACCAAGATGATGTCAGGCATTCCCCTATCTTAGCTCCGTGTGGTTTTACAGATTGTTCTGTCATTTTCCTATTTCCTCATTTTTCTTCCGAACAGACGGGTATAACTTGTATCTCTCTCTTGTTTTGCTTAGAGGTAGAAGGTTCTGATGTCAAGAATTTTTCATGTTTCAGAACCAAAATACTTCCAGTGCATGCAACACATAGCTGCTGGATGGTGATGTTTTCACTCTGACTTGTCACTCAGTGATATTTTTAGCATCTTACTTTGCACCACTGATGCTTACTTGAAGAGAAAACTTAAACCCATCAGCTTTTTTTTATTTTCCTTGGCATATTAGACATACATTATATATTTCTTATGAAATTTCTGTGGATGTCCTCTGTGGTAATGCATGCAGAATCTGTCACACTCACTGTTTAATCTGCCCCTAGATAGATTGTCTGGTGTGTCATTAGGTAGGCGACTGTTTAATTTTGTTTCATATTCTGTGAAGGTGCTGCATCCCCTCTCAAAGTATCTAGACAGTTCACAGTGTTTTTTTGTTTCCAGAATTAATAGCAACTGTGCTCCAATAATTAGTTGTGATCTAAATTGAGTTTGTTTGGGTCTCTCCATGTAAATCATCAAGGTGAAAGAAAGGAAGGAGGGGGGAATAAAAGGATGAAAATTGTGCGCCTACTTAATTTGAATAGATTTATTGTTCCTGTTGCAAATAAGTCACTAGTAGTATCAATTCATCCATAAAAGGAATAGACTGATGTTCAAATGCAGGATATACATGTGCAACTCAATACAGAAGAAAATGAGCTTTCTTGATGCTACATATGAAACAGTGAAATTCCATTAGGGTTCTCTCCTTGTGGTTTCTGCTGAAGCTGGAAAGGGGTTTGTTCTGGAAAGGCAGTTGGAAATGGGCAGCAGAAAAGGTAGCTTTCCTGACTTTTCCTTTTGTGTGTGATCTTCAGTTGTAATACACTTTTCAAAAACATGAAAATAGTTAAAGCAAGCTTGGATACGCATGGATTAGTGCAAATTTGTTGAGACAGACTGTAAATTTCCCTCAGGTATTTCTATATTTATCAGTTTACTTTTCTAGCTAGTGGTTGATGGTAAATAAGTAAAATGATGTTTTGGAGAAGTATAGAACTTACTTGTTTATTGGGTTTTCTGTCTTTAGATTTACAGCATGAGTTTGCGCCTCTCTGCTTTCTTTGAAGAGCACATAAGTTCCATTTTATCGGACTATAAATCCGCCCTACGCTTTCATAAAAGGAATACAATAAAGAAACGAAGGAAAAAACGAAGTCGAAGCAGCTCGGTTTCCAGCAGTGTTGCATCCAGGTACGTGAATTCCTTGACAGCAGTTGTGAAAAGCTGCACAAGTTTGACTTACCTAAACAGAAGAACTTAGTATGTGGGCTGTTTGGTTTTTTTTTAATGCTTCCCTGTATTGCAGAATGATCCCTATGATGTGAAGATTTTTAAACTTTACTTAGAGCTATCCTAGTGTAACTGTTTAAAATTCAAGGAACTGTTAAATGTGTACAGTAAAACTGCATCGTTAGGACAGTGCTGGCATCATGCTTTATCATATAGCTATAGCATTTATTGCAAAGATTCACTTTTCAGAGGCTCACAACTACATGAATTTCCACAGTAAATGCCATATTTTTAACACACTTCATAGAGAGATGATTATTTTACTCACAAGCTCAGATAGTAGCATTTAATTTTACTTATTCCTGTAAAATCAGAAAATGGTCATCCAGGATACAAGCTGTTCCTCCTTTTGCAGCCCTGAAAGGAAGAGGAGATTGATAAGACCTCAGCTGAAGGCAGAAACTTCTGCCACCTCTTCATCTTCTGCACCTGCACGGTCAACAGCACTGAGACATGCTCCACCTCAGATGAATGGAAAAGCAGCTGAAACCTCGTCCCTTGTGCGGACTAGAAGCAATAGGGGGATAACAGATGTGGCTGTTACAGAGCAGCCATCTACTTCTTCAGGAGCAAAGCCTTTAACAATAAAGCCTTTAATTACAAAGCCTAATACTACTGCAGGGTCAGGAAAGTCAGGCAAGTTGTTTCCTTGATTATTTTTTTTAAACTCTGAGTGTTTTCAAACAAAACTTGCTGTCTAGACCACTGTTTCAAATTGTTTGTAGTAGAACATGACTCCCTTTTTAGCCAGATAAGATTGAATGTGATTATAAATAGCTTAACTTGAATAATTTATTTTCTTTTTGTCCTTCTAGTACTGGAGAATTCAACCAAACATTCCAAGAACCAGAATATTGTACCAGTCCCTAGTCAGTCTGATTACAGTCACAACACTAGGAATAACTCCACAAGAGAAAACCCTGAGAAAGAGAAGCAGATCAAGCGCAAAGTAAAATCTTCCACTGTTAATCAACAAGGTACAGAGTTTATTTGGAAATTTTTCTGCCCCAGTTATTGACATAGTGGCTGTAGTGTTGCACTTCAGTTGTGATAACTTGGGGTGAGGAAATTAGTATGCACTGTGATTTAGTAGAATTGGGATGCTTAATGGAACAGTTTCCATCTCAATAAGTTAGCCTGGTTTTGACTACTTTTAGCACCGCTTCCATGGGAACTGTGGTGCTAAGCCAGTTTTGATCTGTTAACATATCTGTACCTTCATTAAACTATTACAAGGGTCATGTTACAAGTTCTTGGATTCCAAAGGAGAGTTCTGCAGGGTCACACTTCAAACCTTCAAACTTATGTGGTTTCTATTATGTGGGTCAGTAAGACTGTGGTGACACTCTACACAGCCACGAGCAATAAGGACCAGAGCGTCCCAGCTGTAAATTTATTCTTTCATTTTTTTGCCATGGCAGAATAGAACTGTGCAGTGTTTACTGCTTCTGTTGAGTGTATTTGTATGGATTGATCAGACCTAGTTTCATGTAGCCTTCTCATGGAACTTGCTTGCTCTTTTGGTATATGGATACCTTAAAACCAAAAGCTTCTGTGGGGACTGATCTAGTCATAAAAAACTTTCCTGTTTATGAAGGAGCTTTCAGCTATTGCGAAGCTGCTGTGAAGCAGCTAGATCCACTAAGCATCTTTTTGATGAAGGTGGAGCAGCAGTAGTCTGTAAATGGGGCCCCAGCTAATTAATCCAGTTACTCCTTGTGGTCCCTTCTCTCTGAGGATTATCTGTTTGTACTCTTCTGTGCTTCTGAAAAAGCAGTTTGTGGTTTCATAAGTTAAATTATCTGTCCATTCCCTGCAAGCTTTCTCACAAAGGCCTCAGCTGTTACTCTACTGCATGGCTAAATATGCACCCATTGTACACGACCAGATGCTTGATCGCATCAGGGGTATCTGAATGTTGTTGGTGTGATCCTTTCTCTCTCACACATCCCCTTGCAGGACTGGGGAGGCTCGTGTGGTTCATTTGAACCCAGCAGGAGCTGTGCATTGACCTTCCAGTTCCAGCGAAGGACTGGATGAGCTCTCATGGTGGCTTTGAGTATGTTCCTGGTTGTGTTTTAGGCCAGGGCTGTGGTACCAAAACTTCGTAAGAGGTCCTGTGACGTGCCCTGCTGAGGCGGTACTGCTCACCTAAGAAAAACACACAGCCCATAAAAGTCTCTAAGGAAAAACCTTCTGCCCTGTGCCTGCTAATGTGAGAAATCCCTGCAAATTGCAGACTTTTCTTTTTTGGTCAGTCTCTGTGTTTCTACCCTTCTCCATACTTGTTGCTCAAATAACCCTGGTCTGCGGACTGGCTGCAAAGGTGCTACCTCAGGCTGAAAGGAACCTTCATTTCTCCAGAGATGACCTGCTGTGCAGCATTTCTGATCCTTGCAGCAATGCTTCTTCAGCAGCTTTTGCTGTTGCAGATACCACATCGGAGTTTTTGTGTGCGGGTGGTTTAGCAGTCAAAAAAACCCCCACTTGAGCTGTTCCTTTTTCTCCTTTTTCTTTTTTTTCTTTCTCTCTTTTTTCTTTTTTCTTTTTTCTTTCTGGGTTTCTTAGATTTTGTCAGATTTGGCAATCGCTGTGAATCCATTCAGGTATTTCCCTAAGATTTGTGTGAAGTCGGCGTGGAAACAGATGTGAATGCAGATCTGTTCCGTGCTAAGTGCTCTCCTTTCTTTACAGCAGAATGCAAGAACAACGCTTTGGCCTCGGGAAGCGTTCAGGTGAACGGACACGGAGGGCAGCCTTCCAAACCGCCCGTGAAAAGGGGCCCCGGGCGGAAACCGAAGGTGGAGACGAGTAATAGCAGCTGTGAAGTGGTGCACAAGAAGAGAGGCAGAAAACCAAAAAAGCTACTGATGGTTGAACAGCAAAAGGATGCAGAGCAGAACACGATCCAGAGCGCCAGGGATGTACCAGACGAAGCCTCTGCTTCTACTGCATGCAACTCTCTTTCCGAAAATAATATGAAGGAAGACTTGTTACAAAAAAAAGGCCGTGGGGGTAGAAAGCCAAAAAGGAAGATGAAGACCCACCAGCCGGGCTCGGACCTGTTAGTTCCTGCGAATGTTAAAATGCAAACCAGAAGCAGGAGGAAAAAGACAGAGGAGCCTATGGAGGAGGGGTCTGAGGAGCTTAAAGATTCGGAACCTCACATGAGAACTAGAAACCAGGGTAGGAGGACAGCCTTTTACAATGAAGATGACTCTGAGGAAGAACAAAGGCAGCTATTGTTTGAAGACACCTCCTTAACTTTTGGAACATCTAGCAGAGGCAGAGTCCGAAAGTTGACTGAAAAAGCAAAAGCTAATTTAATTGGTTGGTAATTTTTACCAGGGGTTTTACTTCTGAGTGCTATGAAGCAGGTACAGTTAAGGAACAGCAGAACGGACTTCTGCTTCCCTGCTGCTATTATGGGTTAGAAGAATACATTCTGATTTGGGGAGAAAAATTTAGCAAAAAAATAAACTGAAAGAGAACATTCTTTGAAAGAAATATATATTTTAAACATTTGCTATTTATTGCCCTCCAAATAGGTTATGCATTTCAACAGTCATTTTGTTCACAGTTGAAAACAGTTGAAGCAATTCCTGACTGGCGTACAGAGTTGAGAGCTACTCTGCTCGAGTAGCGGGTAGTACAGGAAGGCGACAGGACTTGTGCCGCCACACACCCAACGCAGAAGTCTATTTTTGACCGAGCAAGGTACCACTTTGATTGTAAAGTCAGGTTGCCTGGGAAGGCAGACTTTGGCAAAAAGTGGCGGTAAATTCACTTACCTTTCTATTAAATACAAAAAATACCAAACTTTGCTAATCTGAAAATGCTTAATTTCCGCAGTGATGGAACGTTCAGCTGCAAAAGAAGCCTAGCACAGGCTGTTGGTTTACCCAAGTTCTGCCAAACATAGCAAAAATGTAATCACAAATATATATATATATATCCACATTGGAAAAAGTTTGACTAATGTCTAATTTTTCAGACCTTGATTCTTGTATCAATCACTAAATCTCTGTTTATTGTGCCAAAGACTGAGAATCAGTGCAGTGGAAAGCCTTTTTCTTTTCTTCTGGAGTGTCAGTACAGCATACCATTTGCAGTGATAGGAGCGGTGTATTGTTTTAAAGCGTAAGTTGTTAACATTGTTCCGAACTGTATCCTTTTTTTGGTACTTTTGGTAGAAAATAATGCACTGGTGGGGTCCTTTGACAGAGATGTTTCAGTCAAAATGTATAATTGGTTAAAGGATTCAAGGAAATTACAGGACAGGTATGGAATTACGATGTTTACTTTCTGATCCAGATTGATTGTTGTTTCTACGACTTTAGACATGCTTAAGAGGCTAAAATGACCTACAAAGAAGAGTGTATGTGTATATATTAATATATACATAACACATACATATAAAATATTACCCAGGTATAAATTTTTTTCAGGATTTTTTAGATAGCACTAGAATTGAAAATAAATTTTAAAATGTCATACTTTATAGTTTAATTTTAAGGGGAAGATTGGTTATTTTCAATTATTAAGGTTAAAAGGCCAAATCACTTTTTATGCAATCATGTTTTATACAATGGTCTCATTGCACATTGTGTTTTTCTGCACTTTTTATGGTATATCACGCTGACATACGTCAATATACACCCTAAAGAAAAATTCCATTTAATGATTGTGCCTTGTATTCTATTATTTCTTGCATCCTTAGTAAAATTAAGTTGTCTATTGTAAATGATACCTATATGACTTAGGGGAATGTATTGTTATATGTACTGCTCTGGAAAAGAAAAGCAGTTATTTATTTGTTTATGGTACATTTAGTTATTTTATACCTTTACAAACAAACTTTAATACCATTTTCTATCACTTAAAAGTATTGTTGTCCAGTTTTAAGGAAAAAAAAAATACAGAACGTAGTCATATTTTCTGAGATCTGGTATGGTACAAAAATGTAACCAACATTTTCTGGTTATACATTACTTTGGGAGTTTGAGTAGTGTGAAAGGCTTTTTTTTTGTGTGTGTGACCCTAACTTAGTTGAAAAAAATAAACCTGAAGTGAAACCTCAATTCTGTACTTACCCTTGCTTGGTAACAATTCTCTTTTTTATTACTTTTTTTTTCTTTTTTTTTTACAAATATCCCCTGCAATATCTGGAAGGGAGGGCATACAGAATTAACACCTTAAATTTGCACAGATTCTGTCTACTTATTGAGGATAAATTCTTCACTCCCTATTTTCTGTTACAAAAAAAAAAAAAAAGCCTAAATGGTTTGAACCTAAATGGTGTCTGGCACCAGTAAGGAATAGAAATGTGCTGCTGGGGATAGCGAATCGGTATCCACCATACCTAGTGTCCCCGTAGTTCATTTTGCAACTAAAACTGGCTAGAATATTTTCCAGACACTCTTTGAATTGTTACAGGTGTGAATTTGGGGAGCAGGGATTAGTTTGCATTTCATTTGTTGGTATATTTATTTTTTCCTGACGAGTTATTTCTCGTTCGCTTGAACTGGAGTCGCTAAGCACGTGGTAGGATGACAAGCTACGGGCATTTGGTTGCAGTACAGCTTCACAATTCAAAGCTAATTAATTCTGCTTGTTAATTTTGTCACATCTCACCGATGAAGGCAATCATTTGAAAATGTGTAATTTCCTGATGTTATCTGCATTGTAACATAAGAAAAAAGATTCTATCTAAAATTCGACTTCTGTATTTACGCCGTTTGTAAGAATGTTTTATATTGCATGTTGATGTATATATTTATATATCGGAAATACCTTGTATGTAAGTTTTGGAGACTGAAATAATACGCGTTCCGTTGAGGGTAGGAAACTGTACATCTCAACTTCCCAAGCATAGAAGGCCTTACCTGCAGAACATGGGTACTGCTTCCCACCCGCTAATACCGGTGACTTTAGCCAGTGATTTTTTTTAATTTATATTAGCCACGTTATTAATGTTTTTCTTTTTAAAGTAAATTTTTGATAATTTGGGTCCATTTTTTTAATAGAAACTACACTAAAAATTATTAGAAATTAATACCAGATTTATTTAAAAGTTCTATTTTTATAATTTAATTTCACTAAGTTGCAAACTTTATTTATGAGCCTTTAGTCACCACCAGACTGTGCGTTTTTGGTCAGGGAAAAAATGTATTATTTGAGGTTGTTGTGACATAACTGTATCGACACAGAGAAAGAGCTTTTGATTACAGAGTCTTTTAAGTTTTGAAATGTGAGCAATAAACTATTGGTCAGTGTTCTGAAATAATTTAAGAACTATAGTTATATGCATGTTTTATAATGCCATCTCAAGTACCTAACAGCTAGTTCCGAAAATGGAGTTTGGAAATCTCATGTGCTTGTTTCACATACACATTGTAAATATGACATAGGAGGTCCTAGTCACATACATGCAAGTGCTCTCACAGACCTGGCAGCAACTAATGCCATTTTACTCGTTAAATTAATTTCTGTTTGACATGGATATGAGGATACCGGTCTGGTATTTCTGCTCTAGACTGGGAAGCATTAAAACCGGTATGTCCTGTGGAGTGGCACCCTAATGACCGTGCGCTCTCCTCGCTGCAGATGAGGAAATCCCCTTTGTTTCTGCGGTACCGGTGGGCTCTGAGTGCTGACCAGGCATCGTCGTACCCGTGCCTACATACTTACCCCTTCATCCCTTGCGTTTCTGTTGTCGGTGTGTCCTCTGAGAACTGAACTTAGATTTTACCACTCTAGTGCTCGTCGTTGTCACTGCTGAACCAGAGCTCTGTGTCACGCGGCAGCTGTAAAGATACACACTTACAGAAACAACGTCTTCCTCCCGTGATTAGACTGCTGTGATATATATTTGCATATGTTTATTTGTACAGTGTCTGAGTTGTACATGTGATCGGTTTGTTGATTGACTTGTAAGATTGAGTTGGTTGAGTTAAATATTACTATGGCTTAATATTTGTAAAATTATTAATTGATAAAGGACCCTGATGCAGCACGTAGGATATCTTAATATCTATTAAACAAATAAATTGTAGCATAGAGACAACTTACTGTATTGCTGTACAAATACTTTCTCAAGTACCAATTCTGATTCTGTGCCAGAGGCTTTTGTCTTACCAAAAAAAGGCTATGTACAACACAAAAGGTCTGTCTGTCCATTCAGTAACTCCAAGCTTGTTAAAATTTTTACACCACGTTGTTAAATCTTTTGCTCAAGTTTGTGGGATCAAGGACTACAAGTAAACGCTTTAGTGTGTAATTTGAATTTAGGCACATGTTAAATGGTTGACTGGTTCTATAAAAGCAATAGGCTTAACTGGATGGGACCCTTTCACCCCATCCTCACATAGCAGTAGATCGGAGGTTAGAGGTTCTTAAGCGCTCGCTGTCATCGGCGTTCGCGTTTAAATTGAAGCATGCAAAGCTTGCCAAGTTCATTTGAACGCCTTGCTGCTCAATCAAGATACAGCCATACCACAATAATTACAGCGTGTCCCAAGTCCTTACCATCCATCCCCTAAAGTACTATCTTTTGTCCTAAGTAGTTTTTCAAAGGTTTTCCTGCTTGGTTGTTTTTTTTTTTTTTGGACAGAGTTGAGTGTTTAATGAGAATTTAAATACAGCTCTGCAGTAGCGCTGTGATACCAGAGGTAGGGGGGTTTAAAACCTCACCTAGAAGCAGAAAAAGCTCGTTTTCTGTTTACTACCTAATGAAGAAAGCTTAATTGTGTAAAATTAGTATCTAATATATTTTCTTTTATCCTGAAGTCCTGGTAACACATGGGTTTCTGGGGGGACCTGGCTATTCTACTGGTGAAAGGGCTGCTAGTTGTCTGCTGTACATTCTGTATATACATCTGTCTGTATGCAGAGGAGAGAAACGTACTCTAAACTTCATAAAACTGGTCAGGGCTTGGCAGCCTGTTTCCAACAAGTCTGGCAGTGACAGCCTTAGGGAGCTTCCCGGCTCTCACCCGGGAATACGGCTTTGTGTACTTTCTACTGTGGCTGAGGGGAAATAGCGGGGGGGTGGGGGGGAGCTTTTAAGCTGAGGCTGACCTCTAGGTGCTCTTGCGTTTGCGCTAGTTTTAACACGGGGACTTGCCGCGTCGGGTTTGCAGTGTTAGAGAAGGAGCTGCACCAGGAAAGCGAGATTAAAAAGCATCTTCAGTGGCAGGAAAAGTGATTAGTGCTTTTATCTTTATTTTTTTTTTTCCTTTTCTCCCCCTTTTCCCAAGGTTAAAACAGCCTCGAGGCACTCAAGAAAGAGAGAAACCTTACATGCTGCAATAAAATAACGGTGAATAAATTTAGCTTTTAGGAGGTAGGTAGTGAGACGAGTAGTGATTTGGATCCTTTTTAATGCAGATAAATACATCAGGAAATTCACTTCAAATAATGCAAACGACACAATCTGGGGAGGGAAGGTGGTACTGTGCTATGAATCTCTACCCTGAGAGAACAAAGAATGCGAGGTCATGCAAATGAGGAGTGTAAGTCCCTATCATGTACACGTGCTTGTATGGTGTACGCACACTGCTTTGTGGTCACAACTGCGTGTGTTGGTTTTGCTGAGGCATTGAGACCGTACAGAAGTTACATTTTTGGACCATACTAAAGCCACAGAAGTGTGGCCGGCGACTGGGTAATGATCTTGCGTGTGTTAAATTCTGTCACAATGTTTAAATATGTATAAAACGGAGCTCAACTTCACAGGAATGACCTAGAAAGGTTAATTTTGAAACTGACACATTTTCAGATTAAAAATTACGCTTATTTTGTACAGGATTATGTAAAACACAAATCTGTTGTATGTAATGAGTAACAGTTTTGAAAACTATAATTCTTTAGCTTTATCAAGGTTGGGTTTGTTGGCTTTTTTTTTTCCTTCCAGGAATCTGGATTATCATGTTATAACCTGAAGTATCTCACCAGGATAACAGTGCCCTTTCTTTTTGTACATAAGGATTGGAAATTTCTTTACTGTTATGTGGACACTTTCTATGTTAGTTTTGATGCATAATACTTTGAATCCTTTTATACAAACTAGAATGTATGTGTAAGAATTACTGTCACTGCAATGTAGTAACTACAAACTTATTTTTAAATAAATAGAAAACATGTTTTTCTAAGCTGTCCAACAGTGTATGTTTCTATCTCATGATTTACTGCCTGCATGTTCTCCAAAACAGCCCGAAATCGGCTGGTTTTGCTTCCCTGTGGGCGGTGGTGTCACAGTGTTTGGTAGCGTGGTGTAGTGTGTTAGGTGGGATCAGACAAAACACTACCAAACCACTCTCTGGTAGAGATCCAAACTTGGTATCTTGTAGGGGTTTCGCTCAAAGGCCAGTCCTCTTAGCTCACTTTCTGTCATCCTCCAAGAAGCCACCACCCCCATTCAGGTGACAGCTGTGGCGCAGAGCTATGTCTGCTCTCTGCTTCCCTAGATCTCTAGAAGAAGCTAGAAACAGCTGAGCAGAGAGAAACCCCCTGCCTCCCTGCATGGAGGGTGCTGCTCTCCAGCCTAGCTGCCCTGGATGGGTGTCACACAGAAAAGCCAATACAGGACATGTTTTCACAGTGCTCTGGTTCTGTTTGTGTCTGCACGTTCCTGCTCAGTAGAGGTGTCTGGTGTCTCAACTGCTGCACTGTTTAATTTCATGTGGTGTTTGCTTTATCAGATGATCTTTTCCTCCTCACGTGAAATCACAAGGAAGTGATAGAAGAAGTCTCACCGACGCAGGTATGTGCACTGCTGAGCAGCAGGATGGTCGGGGAACGGTCACAGCCAGGCAAATGGTGTTCCCTTTCGCTTCCCTGACATGTCCAGGTCTGTGGCAAAAGCAAGACTTGTTTCAGTGTAGGAGGAAAAAACTGGTGTCCGAAGTATCTGCCTGAGTTTCGGTAACCGGCCTGTGCTGGTCAGAGAGAAATAATTGTACAATTCTGAAAATGCAGCAGCACCTCAGATGCTGTGAGATGTTAGTACCTGACAAGGAGATGCTGACTCTCCCAGTACTAATGCTCCATTACTGTCTTAATGCCATTTACTCCTTTGAGATCGTAATGCTTGTTAAATGAAAGAAATGACGTATGATCATTGAGGTCGAGCATTTTGTTTGCAAAAGTGAAAAATTCTCATACCAAACCCCATGTCACAGAATTCACAGAATCGTAGGGGTTGGAAGGGACCTCCAGAGACCGAGTCCAACCCCCTGCCAAAGCAGGTTCCCTAGGACAGATGATCACACAGGTAGGTGTCCCGGCAAGTCCTTTCCTGCTCTGGCGATCAATGAGCTTTGCAAAAAAGGTGTGTTTGTTGCTTTTCCCAAAGACAAATGAGCAAAGTGTAATGGCTTTAAAAATGAATCAATGTTTCTATTTGAAGCACGTGTGGAAATAAAGTAAGTGCCAGAGAACTAAAACCCGCAAGCAATGCAGAAGGTGACTGGAATTTAAATAGCATCTGACTGAGGAGCTGGACACAAAAATAGCATGTAAAATATAATTTTTGTGGGTTTCACTAATGTGGATGGGAAACTACCAGGTCATTTTTCCAGCTCAGGGAAATCTTGTGTTCGATACCTTCAGGACAGGCTCAATCGACTCTTACACAGGAGTGCAGGGAGGATTTATGAATCCTCTCTCATACTTTGAAACCTGTGTGCACGCTGAAGGGAGGACAGGGTAGAGAATCCAGGAATGCTGTTTCTAATCTGATAACAGCCATAAAAATTTCCCCCATGCTTCCTTTCCTTGTCTCAGAAATGTGGAGGTTTTACCTACACTCGGTCCCATCTGCCTCTCGTTCTACTCAAGTCTGGAAGCACCTCTGTGAAAAAACAAAGAGGAAATGAGCAGCGGCAGCTGATCAATGCACTCAGCATCAGATTTCTGCAGAGGCGTATTCCTGAGGATAACCCACTCCAAGCTCAGCATTAGTTAGTATTCAAGGGCCAGGCAGCCTTAGCTGTTCATCTGTGCTTTGTCTCACGTCTCCCTCTGGCTTTGATCAAGGATATTCAAAATAATTAAGACTGTAACTTAAAATGCAAAGCTAGTTAGAATAGGACTAAAACACCAGAAAGACTGACTTCATTTGCGTTCTACAGCAAAGAATTCTAGTGGGGTTATTTTTCTCATGTTCAATCACCCCAATTCAAAATCTGAATTTTCTGTTACAGATGGGGGTGTAAGCATCCACGAGCTGCTAAGAAAGGGAATACAGATGTCAAAACCTTCCCATTCGCCAAGTTTTTACATTGAGGACATTTACAGAACAAAATCACTTAAGTCAAACTCTTCAACTGGTGATCATGCCAGTGTCTTCCAACACACCCTGTATTTTTACCTGACTGGGGCCTGAGCGTGGAGAGCTGGGTCTACGTGTGCTCTGTGCCATCGCTGCCTTTCACCAACGCCAGTTATTCTGAATGTTTAATGGTTGTAAAGGGTCTGAGGTTGTAAAATGTGTGTTAATACCAAACTCTTCTGATAGGTAAGTTATGAGGGACATGAGAGGTTAGCTTATTTAGGGAAATTATTAGAAAATTCATATAAGCTTTGTTGTAAGAAAGATGGGTCATCTGGAATTGTCTGGTGGACGGGGTTTGTTATTTCTCTTAAGTGCTAATCTAGCAAATGGTAATTTTCCTCCGGCTTTGAAAGCTTCAGTCTGTGTTAGCCTTGTGTCTAGCCTTGTTACAAAACTTACACTCTTAGAAAATATCTTGAGAGCTTTGGACCTTATTTGTGCACTTGTTCTGGTGCCCATGACTCCCTGTTAAAGCTGCTCTCTCCTCCTTAGAGGATTGTTATCTTCAGGGAAGACTCATAGCAGAAACACGGTTTGCCAAGTAACCGTTCCCTTACCCAGGTTTCACAGAGCTGATGAGAATCCCAGTGTCCCCCTGTGCGTGTGATTTGATTCTGTTGGGTTTATGGAGAACTTGCTCTTCACAGAAGAGGCTGTTTTGCATTTTTACAGGACAAAAACCAGTTTTTTCTGGTTTTCTACAGCTCGGTAATTGCCAATGTTTCACAGCTCTGAAAATATGCCTGTCTTACCAAGAAGAGCTTGGTGGTTCTGTGCATCTGGAGGTTCTTGCTTCTGCATGAAGACAAAGTTGGAAACCATGAGATGTTACATATGCAAGAAAATTTACACAGCTCTTTAGGAAATAGCTTCCTAAACTTGGGATCTTTCCCCAATTCAGAGCACACCAAATGGACCGTAGCTCTTGACATATGTCATACTCCCCGCAGCTGTTCAAAACATCTGAAACCATCTGCTTTCTGAGCATTTAGTCTGAGGTTCCCTTTGCACATCAGGAAAACTTTTCCGATTTTTTAATTTTTTCCCCCCAATACTCTAAAAAATCAAACCCCTTAGGTTCTAGAAGTCCTTTAAGGAATTTCACTTCCTTAAAGATATAGTACAACAGTGTTGCAGCTCTTCCCATCCAAGTCGAGGACTCTGGGAGGCAAAAATGAGGTACAACCATTTTTATAATAATTTCTTACACCCCTGACATGGCCTGCTTTGGCAGAGTGAAGCTGCCCTCACTTCTGAGGGCCGTTACAGCCCTGCTTCTGCAGTCTTCTGTGGAAGACTGAGAGCTCAGTTTGAGTCTGCTCGTGCCAGAAGCAGCTGTGCCCACTGCTGCCGCCTTCTCTCTAGGGGGAGGTGTGTGTGGTGTGGTGTGTGTGCTTCCGTTTTGGGGGAGAGAAGAGTCTGTATAAGAGACTACAAAATGTCTGGTACTGGTATGTGCTGTTGTACACAAATATATCTGGTTAAACTTGGTGATACTCAGCTGCACAGAACTTTAAAGCTCTTCACGGACACAGTGACAGTGAAAAACCTGGGCTTGATGAACCTCTGGCATTTATCTACAGGGAGCTCTAATAAAGGCCGCAGTGCACAGGCTTCTCCACCTTGGATTTGTAAGAAAGAACGCTCCCAAGGAAAATGAGGGACATTTAATATTTAACCCCTGCACCCCTCGGAGATGTTTGTCTGAGTTACCGGATAGCGACAGGTAGAGCTGTTGCTCAAAACTTCCTTTAAGTGTTTTGGGTTATGTTCTCTGGGATGAACCAGAAATGGCTTGGTCGCTCCTTTCCCAAATGGCTGCACGAATCCCAGGGTGGCAGTCGGGCTGCCTCTGCCCAGGCTCCTGCATGCCTGGCTGCACAGCGGCCTGCCTGCGGTAGGGAAGTCGGGGAGTTCCGCTGTGGTAACCGCTGCCCGGTAAGAAGGGAAACCACTGTGGAGAACCCCAGCGCAACCAGACCATGAAGATCCTTTTACTCAGACCAGTACCAAGGCCTCACGCTCCTCCAGTGGATGTGGAGGAGCTCCATCTCTTCTCTGCCCACCTCTGAGTCACAACAGAGCACGCAGGGTTTGTTTCTGTCTGGCTTTTGCACTACAAACTTCCCCACTCAAGGATGTGGGGAGCAACCTACTTCCCAACAGGAGCATCTTGCAATTTGTTTTGTGTTTTTGGAAGATGTCTTTAAAGTTTGGGAGTAAATTGCTTGAGTCACACTTTGAGACATTCTGCATCCCTGAGGTGAGGTCAGATTGCTCCTGAGGCTTTGCCCAAGGGAGCGGTTGGGTCCCTCTGGTTATTGCAGCCCAGACTGGTGAGATGCAAACACAGCTGTGATGGCCTCAAAGAAGGCCAGACGTATATAATTAGAGAGGTGAATGAAGAAAGCTAACTTACAGTTAAAATTGCCCTCTCTGAGTTTAGAGTAAACACAATGCATTGGCATTCCTCAGCAGGTGATAGTTGGGACTTGTGAAGGCTGGCTTCATCCTGGCAGATGATTCTCTTGAAGGCTGTGCCTTAAGAGGTGTCTCAGCTTAGGTGGGGGTACTGCCATCCACGAGAGCTCCAAAGGGTCCCACTTAGAATCGCTATTCATAGGGTCCGAGACAATTGACTTTTCCCAGGTACTTCTCCACTTTGGCCCAGCTTGGACAGTGAAATGTTCTGGTGCTGCCCACCAGTTGCACAAACTCAAGAACTTTTCTGGTGTCTCTCCCTTTTGGGATGCTCCCCAGGTACAGATGTACCTGGCTGTCAGGAGGTGACTGGCCATCATTACCATTGCCAAGCATAGGGGAAGCAAGAGCCAGGCACGCTGAGTAGGTGCCCTAATGCTCTGGTCTGTTGCCTTTCTCAGTGACACCCTACTCGCCCTAGGTCGGTGTGTGGCCCAGCAAAAGGGGGGGAATCGTACCAAGCAAATCATCCTCACGTTATTTTCTTCGATCTTTCTAATCTCTGTGTACAAGAACCCCACGAGACAGCATCTGATCTTTGTGGCAGTACAGGATATGTTTTGTTCCCATGCTGCAGGGGGGAAAGGAAGAAAATGTTTTCTCTTTTGAAAAGGGACATATTTAATGTGGGACAATAGAAAGGTCGACTTTAGCAACCTTAACTTCAGATCACATCATTGCCAAGAACAGATGAAGACTTGATCCTGGGAGAGAAACCACCCCTAGTTCAGCACCTCTTCACCACTCCAGCTCTCATTCACAACAAAGTGTGACTTTAGATTGCTTTCCAACCTCCTGACACCCTGCTCATGCCGTCAGGTCCCAGCTGGGGTTTGTTTCAGCAGAAGCCAATAAAACACAATTCAGCCCATTACATGAGCTGATGTGCCTGTTTCTTAAAGGAAAACAAAAGTATATAACCACATATATATATACACATATATAGTAATATAGTTACATTGGAAGCCTTGCTTCTTCCCGGCTGGACCAGATGAGCACTGCAGAGAATTCTAACAGGAGCCAGAGAAAGACATGCAAAAGGATTGCAAATGCTGTTTTTTGAGGAACTTCCTCACCAGCTCACTTATCTAACTTTAATTTTTTTCCTGTCGCACATGTATGGAGAGGCTTTTCCACTGCACAGCTAATCTTTCTGTCACTAGGCAGGAATACGCCGCCTTGCAGGAAATTGTCTCTATTCAAGTAATAGCCAACATATCACCTCAATCTCCTTATCACTTCTTCCTCAAAGAGTTGCTACCTTCAAACCCAGCGAGCCCACTTAAATGCTAGAAACATTATTCACAGCAGTCTGAAGGCCAAGCATCCGCTTGGAGAACAGCTTTCCAGATGCCAAGTGTGCTCTTCTGCCCGTGTTTCTCTTCCTTCCCGTTATTCAAAGTTCCTTTGCCTTTTGATGCTGACTGGGAGAGGAGGCAAGTGGGACTCCTAGAAGTACATTCTTTCAGTTGTTCCTGAGTTGGTCCTAAACCTGCTCTGTTCCTGCAGTAGTGATGTAGGGGATAAACTGACATCTTCTCCTGCGCTGAAGTGGCCATGGTCTGTCACACCTTCGTGATAAGCTGTTCATAAATATTTTAAGAACATTTAACCTGTGATGTTACTCTATAATGAAATATTAATTGGCTTTTGAAGAGTAATGGTTGAATTATCCAACTGAAGCTGCTTCCACTGTATTTTATCTATAGAGGAACAACTTGATTGCTCATGTTTCAAAACCTTATTTTTCTTAGGTGAAATTTGTGTTTCTGGTCTAGGTCAGTATTTATGTGAGTTTTCAACTGGGTGTACTGGCCATGTAGCTCAGGTTTAAGGCAAGCAACGAACAAAACCCTAGGCTGGCCACTTAGTTCCCACATGATGTATTTTCCACTACTCCTGACCTGAAATCACTACCATTATTTTTAGCCAATCCTTCATCATATTTGTACCAACCTTACAACTGACAAAACGCAGGCAGTCCCCAAAGCAAGGAGATCTCTGGGTAGACTGTAAGATGATGGGAGTAGGGAAGAACACTGAGAGGCAACACAAGCAATGGAGAAGGGAAAGCAGAGTGCCAAATTCTGATGCTTTTTTTTCTTTAGCTTACAGCCCAGCCAAGGCACAGGAATTTAAAGCATGTTATGTGCTAGAAAAATGGGGTTTCCTCGTTTGACCAGATGCCCCAAGATGCTGCCTGTAAGCCTCCTGATATCACCCTCACTTTTATGAATTGTCTTTCATGGATGCCGGTTTCAAAATTGTTGGCCAAGACAACGCAGTTAAGCCCAAGCAACACCTCAAACTGCTCCAGGCATTTTACTTAAAACGTAACTCCTCTGCTCAGTCCAACATAGCATAGGAGATGCTGCATGGTTTTCCCTGTCTGTAGAATCACAGAATGGTTTGGGTTGGAAGTGACCTTTAAGGTCATCTAGTCCAACCCCTGGCTATGGACAGGGACATCTTCAACTAGATCAGGTTGCTCAGAGCCCCGTCCAGCCTGACCTTGAATGTTTCCAGAGATGGGGCATCTGCCACCTCTCCAGGCTACCTGTTCCAGTCTTTCACCACCCTCATTGTAAGGAATTTCTTCCTTATACTTAGTCTGAATCTCCCCTCCTTTAGTTTAAAACCATTACCCCCTGTCCTATTGCTAGAAGTTCTTTTAAATGAAGATGTAATGACTTGTTACATGTCTAGTAATATTGTATCTTGGGTCACTATTTGTAGTACATACATTGTTGATATTACCCACAACCTAAAGCAGGAGGTATTTCAGCCTGTATCATCACATGGTGTAGTTCCTGCATTTTACAGATTATTTCTGAGACCATTTTTGTTCTTAGCAGGTATGTAGGGGAAAACGTAGTTTCTCACGTTTTCATTTGAAAAGTGAAACTGTGGATATGTTACTGAGGAAGCAACGGAAAAGAAGTAAGCCACATTATTGAACTAGGAACAGTTCAGTAGCATTTTCCTTTTTCACCTTGGCACCATCCTTTACAGTGTTGAGCTCAGTATGGGAGAAGAGATGGCTAGAACACTTCCTCTGCCTTGATGAGACTCACCATTTGCAACTGCTGGATCTCCCTGTTGTCTGCAATGTTCCTGTTGCTTTAATCTCTGGGTCATTTCTAGCTGGAGTCTATCCTCTTCTTGTTGCTCCCACTCTGATTTGGGTGCCATTTAACAATTTGATCACTGTTGAATTTACACCAAAGAAATCCCTGACAAAGAAGAGACTCATTAGCAGGCTTTGACTGCTGTGCAGCAGCTCAGCCGTCTGTCACAGGCCCAGAGGGAGGCTCTGCTTGATGGCTGACATGTGCAGGATTGAAACCACGCAGGAGACTCTTGTTTCAGCTACACCTTCATCCATCTGTGACAAAGCCAGGCCCAGGCAGCACCACCAGGTGCTCTCTGAACTACCAACAGGGTGGCTAGAGGCAGGCTGTGAGGCTGGGTTAAAAGTTTCTGTTAAAATGTGATGCCTTTTGCATAAACTTTGCACTAGGGAACTTCCCCAACTCCTATTCATAGCATGTTAAAGGCCCTTGTCCACCTTCACACATAAAAATTACTTAATAAGGGAGTTGAAAATACCATGTACTTAAAATTAACCTGCAAAAATAAATAAAGCCTTTTTCTTTCTCTATAATCTCCTTAAAAAGTGTAAGGATGTAGAGCCCACCCAGATCATAGAATCATAGAATGGCATGGGTTGGAAGGGACCCCAAGGATCACAGAGCTCCAACCCCCCTGACACAGGCAGGGCCACCAACCTCCAGGCCTGGATCTACACTAGGTTGCCCAGGGCCCCATCCAACCTGGCCTTGAACACTTCCAGGGACAGGGCATCCACTACCTCTCTGGGCAGCCTGTTCCAGCACCTCACCACTCTTTCTGTAAAAAGCTTCCCCCTAATATCTAATCTAAACCTTCCTTCCTTTAGTTTTAATCCATTCCCCCTTGTCCTGTCATTGTCTACCCTTCTAAAAAGTTGAATCCCCTCCTGCTTATAAGCTCCCTTCAGGTACTGGAAGGCTGCAATGAGTTGCCTCCTGCAGCCTTCTCTTCTCCAGGCTGAACAAGCCCAGCTCCCTCAGCCTCTCTTCGTAGGGCAGGTGCTCCAGGCCTCTAATCATCTCTGTGGCCCTCCTCTTGAACCCTCTCCAACAGTTTTACATCTTTCTTGTATTGGGGGCCCCAGATCTGGACACAGGACTCCAGATGGGGCCTCACGAGGGCAGAGTAGAGAGGGACAATCACCTCCCTGTCCCTGCTGGCCACCCCTCTTCTAATGGAGCCCAGGATACCATTGGCCTTGCGAGCTGCAAGAGCACACTGCTGGCTCATGTTAAGTTTCTCATCCACCAGAATCCCCAAGTCCTTCTCAGCAGGGCTACTCTCAAGAAGCTCTTCTCCCAGTCTGTATCTATGTCTGGGATTCTTCCAGCCCAAGTGCAACA
This sequence comes from Porphyrio hochstetteri, assembly GCA_020800305.1. NCBI lineage: Eukaryota > Metazoa > Chordata > Aves > Gruiformes > Rallidae > Porphyrio > Porphyrio hochstetteri. The sequence goes on from CM036907.1 coordinate 90,066,808, forward strand.
CCTTACACTTGGCAGTGTTGAACCTCATTAGGTTCACCCGGGCCCATCTCTCCAGCCTGTCAAGATCCATCTGGATGGCTTCCTTTCCTTCTAGGAACACTCCTTGGTGTCATCCACAAACTTGCTGAGGCTGCACTCAATTCCATCATCGATGTCATTGATAAAGATGCTAAAGAGCACTGGTCCCAAAACAGACCCCTGGGGGACCGCGCTTGTCACCGGCCTCCACCTGGACATAGACCCATTAATGTTTGTTTTGTTGCTTTTTGCAAACGGGAAATCCTGATCCCATCCACATGGGGAGGCAAAGACAACTGCCAGCCTGGGGGTTCACCACCCTCCGTTCAATTTATGCATTTAAAACTCTTCCCGGGCCACCTCCGGAAAGGAAGCGAAGCCCGGAGCAACCCCGTCCCGCGGCTCCCCTCAGCCGCACAGGATGTCCGCCAGCCCCTAACCGCCGCTACCTGCTGCCGGGTGCCGCCGGCAGTTCGCGCCTCGCCCCGCCCCGCCACCTGGGAGCTCAGCCCCTCCCCGGGCAGCGGAGCCCAACGGAGCGGGCTCGGCACTGGTACTGGCACTCATCGCACGGAGCGGCCGATGCCGACGGGTGAGGGGCTGTGGCCGTGGCGGAGCGCCCTGCGGCCGTGCGGGGAGCCGGGGAGGGAGGGAAGGGAGGGTCCTCGGGTGGCGCCGCCGCCACCTTGCTGCCACCGCCGTCTAGCGCCGGGCCAGCTCACCTCAGGCGCGGGGGAGGAGAGCCGCGCGGCTGTCCCGGGCCGCGGCTCCCGTGGGAGTGAGCAGCTGGTCAGTTCCGCGCGTTCGGGCTTGTGGCAGGAGTGCCGGCCGGGGCCTCTCCGTCTTCCCTGGCGCGCCCGGCTGCCGGCTGGGTACTCCCGGGCGCTCCTCAGCGGGGGTAGAGGCACAGCTCCTCTCTGACACGTTTTCGGGGACTTCACAATATGCGCAGAAGTATTTTGTGTGCGGCTCCAGCTTTGGCCTGTCCCTCCCTGTCTGGCACCGCGTCCTTTCTGTCTGGTGTCAGGAATGGAAGGCCCGCGGGCACAGGAGGCGTACGGCTGCGTGGGGCGCAGGCTGTGGGCACCGCGGTAGCGTTCCTCGGGGGGTCGGGTCCAGCTGGGGGCTGGCGGTCATTTTGTTGAACTGATATGTGCCTCTCCCCCTGCCCAGCGCCCATGTGTGAACAAGTGCTCCAGATGTATGACCACCCATATGGTATAAAATTAGCAGCTGTTTTTAATTTGCAGTTGGCTCTACAGCAGGTAATGCAGAAGTGAGAAACACAGTTCCTGGGCACTGTTCATCACAGGTGCGGGTGTCTTCACATTCCTTACAGTGTTCTTCAGGCCTCCTCCAGTTTTATTCTGTGATCTCAGCTACCCTTGCCAGGCACTCCTCATCAATCTAACTTCCCACAAACGTGTGTGTCGGATGCGTTACGGTAACCCGAATTATTTTGTCAGTGATTGTAAACTAGGATACCAGGAGCTAGAAGCAACGCAGAGACGACTGGAGCAACGTGTTTGTGCTTGCAAGCTGAGCACTCTACTAGAGAAGAGTAGGAGCTTGATAGCTGCTGCTAGAGACTAATGAGACAGAGTGGAGAGTGGTTGTAGAAGACGTTGAATGTTGTAGGTCAAAAACTGAGAATGCTTGTGTAAAAGGTATGCCTCTTAAATTTCGGCGAGCTCCGATTTGAAAAACCTTCCTAGATGTAAAAAGGCAGTAAGTACGCTCCTCAGCTGAATGTGAAATTGATGAGGAAGGATAGAAGATCTGTAAATATCATAATGCATTGGGAAGGTGTGGCAGGTGCCTGTGGAATGAATGGTGGTGTCAAATCCTTTTCTAGTCTAGTAGTAGGGTTGTGGCACAAGTTATCATCTTGGCATGATGCTATGTATGCCTTCAATCTGAAAGAAAAATCCCTTACTTGCAATAATCACTGCATCTAACTAGATTATTCTTGTGGTCATCAATCTGATGTGTCAGACACATTTAATTCACTTAACTAGTTGACAAAGCAGTGCAATGAATTTTGTTCATGGAGAGAAGCTTTTTATGGCAAATTGGACAACCATGCAATTTCCTGATTTTTTTTTTCTTGTTTTCTATTTCTACATGAAAGAGACATCTGTATAACTCTTAACTAGGTCTTTTGAAGTTGTGTCCTTTAGTCTTCTATTAGTTTCTGTACATAGCCTCAAATTTAGTTCAGTTTGACCTAATTTAGGTGTGCTTTGGATGTAGCTGAAATGCATGTGTTCAGATTATATGTTACCTTGTGAACCAAAAAAACCCCAGCAATCTGGAGGAAACTCTTAAGTTCTGCACAGCCAGCAAAGCTGACAGCTATCTTTTTCGCCTTTATTTATGTTTTTTTTTTTTTTTTACTTCCTCTTTTCAGAGTAGAGAGTGGGGAAGTCTCTTTGAAGAAACTTCCTGTTGGAATGCCTCACATCAATGCAGCTGCAGCTCTGCAGATCTTCATGCTGCTGTCTGCGCTTCCTGCGCAGTACCTCATATCCCGATGGTACGGGACAAACGCCGCTCAGCGCATCCAAATAACAGAAAGGTTGTAAGGCTCTCCTTCCCTACTGTATTTATTTGTAAGAGAATTTTCTTTCTCATCCCTAGTGACACTTTGTCCTGGAAAATTGAAGTGTGGGTGGAACGCACTGGCCATTCCTGCATGAAAGCAACATTCAAATCATACCTCAGACATTTCTGTGGTTTATTGTGACTGTATTTAGTTGTTATTTAGGGCTGTATTTAATCCTTCCAAAATCTGAATAACAGCCATTGTTTTCTTCACATAAAAATCTCTGTATGACCTGCGTGAGTGCACGACTGAACCTCAGTCTCATTCCAGTATACATTACTACGGGTTATGTCCCCTTTCTTAAAGGGGGTAAATGAAGTGTTTGATTAGGAAGACCATTTCTAATTTTCCATTACCTTTTGACACTTATTGTTAAAACATGTTTTCTTCAGTAATATGACAAGAAGTACAGAGCCTTAACCAACAAAATCTTACTCCTAGTAAATTACTTAAGGCAGTCCTAATGACAGGATTAAGTAAGTGTATGTGAATTAAGGAGTTAATGTATTGATGGGGTCGCACGCATCAATCTCCAAATGTAAAGTGGATAATACTTTATCAGGTCCAAATAGTTGATAGTGGTAACCACTGGTGGATGTTGGTGTCTTGAAGATGAGAGACTTGCAGGACTCAGTTTCAAGTGCGCGTCCTGTGTAGTGCATTGGCTGTGTGGTTCATCTGTAGGACTCAAGTACATGAGGTAATGAGAACGAAAGGCTGGCCTGATGGAAAAAAGAACTAAGCCTGGCCTGTGTAAAGACCCAGATTTAAATAACTTTCCAGTTTCGTGGCATGAGTCACCTACTAACCATTTATATTCATGCAAAAACTTTAAGGCTGTTTTTTAATAGCCCTGTGATTATGTGCACCATTTTTTTTACATGCCTCATGCTTGGTATTCTCAAGTAACGGTTGAAACGGCAGAATCTGATGTAATTTAGCAGCACCTATGGTCTGAGTACAGAATGCCAGTAACCTTGTCATGAAAAATGTGATTTTCTGAAATTTGCTTATGCTCTACGGGTACAAGTGACAACTGAAAGAATATTCATTTATAGTTGAGATCTTAATCTCAAGGAGAACTTGTTCCTGATCACTGACTTTTTTCTCCTGTTTGCTACAGAAGCAAAGTTTAAATATATTTAAAAGATATAAATATACACACAAATACTATTGAAGGGTTTTAAAACAATGTGATAATGATTTTTTACTACTACAGGATAATTGCTTCATGGAACAGGTTTACAAAATCTTACTTGAGTCTGGATGCATGGGCTGATCACTTAAAGCTGTGGCTATCAAAGACAAGGTAGGATGACACATTCTGTCTGCCCTTAAAAATAAATCATAGAATCAAGGAATCATTAAGGTTGGAAAAGACTTCCAAGATCATCAGTCCAACTGTCCCCTTACCACCTATATTGCTAACTAAACCATGTCCCTAAGTACTTCATCCACCTTTCCTTAAACACCCCGAGGGATGGTGGCTCCACCACCTCACTGGGAAACCCATTCCAATGCCTGACCACTCTTTCTGAGAAGAAATCACTCCTAATTTCTAACCTGAAGCTCCCCTGGCACAACTTGCAGCCATTCCCTCTTGTCCTATCACTACGTATCTCCGAGAAGAGGCTGATACTCAGCTCACCACAACCTTCTTTCAGGTAGTTGTAGAGAGCAATAAGGTCTCCCCTGAGCCCCCTCTTCTCCAGACTAAGCAGTCCCAGTTGCCTCAGCTGCTCCTCAAACATGGTCTCATCTTAACAGGAAGGGGTACTGCAGGGGCGAAATAGGTAACAAGGAGAAAATGTCTCTTATTTTCTTCTTCAAACTCATTTGGGATTTTCTACTAGTTTTAAGAAAACCTTTTGCCTATGTTCTGCAAAAACATGCAATGTGAACTCCATGCAAAACTAAATATAAATGATGGCAGTAATTCTATATGTGTTATCTTCTTCTTTAAATGTGTCTGATTGTGAAGTCAGGAAGATCAACTATTAATGATTGCAAATAGCTATTTTTGTAGAATCAGAACTTACCACCTGGCATGAACATCTTATGTTGTGCATGGTAGTTCAAGAAAACTTGAATTAAAAAATATGAATGGGAAATCTTTGGATTTAGGAAAAAATGGGAAACTTAATTATTTGACACATGATGAGGAGTTGGTCAAGAAAAAGTAAGATTATATCCATAATTTAAGAAGACGCTTGCTTGGACATATTTGAGGAGGTTTAATGGCTTATTTTGTGAGATCTTCTTGTATAGTAGAAACAGTTCAAAGGTTTTACCTTGTCTGGACCTTCAAAGATCCTGTATTAGATCCATGTACAATAATCAGGAGCGTCAAGTCCTCTGAACTGTGGAAGACTCAGGCTGTTTTGCTCACAGGAAAGCCAAGGGGAAAGGTAGATGGATGGAAACAGAAACTGTGCTTTTCTTAGGTTCACCGTAAATTTCTTTACAGCTGTGTGGAAACCTGCAGGCATATCTAAAGATAAAGCCTTCAAAGACAAAATGATCTTTTGGAGCTGCTTCTTATAAAGAATTGGTTATCCTAAAAATATATTGACGTTTGAGACCTTGCAAACTCAGTAAGTTTGTTAGCTGTTGTTTTCAACAATGCAGCCTGACAAGTCAAGATATTTGCCCATTACTGTTGAAAGGCATTGGTCAACCTTAAGTCTTCCTACAGATTTGAGCTAAACCTGGACTCTTTAAAAGAAGTACTGTTTTCACAACTGTGAAATCTACTCTTACTTTCTTCCAGGCAGGGTGAAGGGAATAAGACTGAAAAACACCATCAAAGAGGAAGAAAACTAGGACAATGTGTAGTTCTTTTGCACCAACAGGTTGCTGACAGAATCACAGAATCACAGAATAACAAGGTTGGAAAAGACCTTTAAGATCATCAAGTCCAACCATTCACATTCTAAACTAAACCATATCCCTAAGTACTTCATCTACCCTTTTTTTGAACACATCCAGGGAAGGTGACTCGACCACCTCCCTGGGCAGCCTGTTCCAGGCCCTGACAACTCTTTCAGTGAAAACCTTTTTCCTAACATCCAATCTAAACCTGCCCTGGCACAGCTTCATGCCATTCCCCCTTGTCCTATCACCTGTCACCTGGCTGAAGAGACCATCATCTACCTCTCTACAACCTCCCTTCAGGTAATTGTAGGTGGTGATAAGGTCTCCCCTCAGCCTCCTCTTCTCTAGGCTAAACGTCCCCAGCTCCCTCAGCCGCTCCTCATAGGATTTGCCCTCCAGCCCCTTCACCAGCCTGGTTGCCCTTCTCTGGACTCGCTCCAGGACCTCCATGTCCTTCTTGTGGTGAGGAGCCCAGAACTACTGACTGGTATGGATGGAGAATGTTAACATGTTTGGGAATAAATACATTTATTCCCAAATTGCTCCTGTTACATTGCCAAAAAAAGGAATATTTGAAAGCTCCACCTTCCCAAGGGTTGAGTTTGCTTATTGTTTCTTTACACTTTCTCTTTTTCACAATGGAAACCATAAGCCATTTCCCCTTTTTAAAGATGTCCCTCCCTGAGCTCCCACCCTTTTAAATTCACATGAAACTCAGCCTAGTGCAGAAGGAGAAGTTATACATATTGCAGACTTAAGATGGGACTCTTTGCAGACACCTTGTCCATACCAATGCTAACCAATCTTTAAAGATTTCACAGCAGATCTTACAAAAGACACCGAAGAATCACTCTGAGTTCAGAATAATATTTGCTCATCTACAGAAAATAAATGTGTTTCCTCTTATAGACGAATTGCAATGCAACTGCAGGGTTACCTGTCCAAAGAAATTAGGTTCATACTCTTTCCTCCTGTTGGAACAAATTCCTTTGTCTTCTGTAGCCTTAAAAGTGGTTTTAATGGAAAACTCTCATTCTGTTTGGGCACCAAATTGTGAAGAATTTTGCATCAAAGGCTTTGCAGTATCCCCTCTATTCAGACAAATGCTTAAAAATAATAAATCAGAAGGCAAATTATTCTAAAACTCAGTTTCTGAAGAACTTGTTTGAATGTTGGGTTATTAATTTTACATTTTAGGAATTGGTACAACGGAGAAAAGAAAACTAAAATTGGTGACAGTGAAGCAGAAACCCATTCTTATTTTGCAGGTATTGGAGTCTTTGCAATCCTTTTGGATTTTGCTTGTGATAACTGTCTTCTATAAGGTGTTCTATAGTGGATTTCTACACTTGCTTTGTAAATAGTAGTTTTGTTTTGGTTTTTTTCTTTTCCTTCCCTCTAAATGCTATTGATAATAAACAAAGAAAATGTAAAATCCAAGGCCTTTTCACCCATTGCAATGTAACAGTATCAGTATGACTTACTATATGCATGTATCTGTTTTACTGAACAGATCTGAGCGTGCCTAATTTATATTGATGTATGAAACAGTGGTATAGCTTTCGGTTGATTCAGATGAATTGATTTAGATCAACTTCATAACAGTTGATCAGTCTGCTCCTGGAAAGAAATTCCCTGCAGTCAGACTGAAGTGTCCCGTGACCTAAACTGGAAAAAAACTAATGGCAAAAAAACTTGGTGTGTGTAAGCACCATAAAATATTATATGTAAGGCTAAAGTAATTGTCAGTACATACATGTGTTTATGCTTTCCAAACGCTAAGATCCCTATGTAATAGTGAAGGCTTATAGATAGAAAAACGTATTCCTTCGTGGATGCTGCTTTGTCAAATATCACAGTAAAAGCTGGGGGGGCTGGGCTGGGGGGGAAGTGCCTGTTCCCTTGCTTACTTTGCCTATTAATCTGAGTTTTCTTCTGGTAGGAGTTAGGAGAATATCTGTTTAAATATTTAGTATACTTGATCAAACACTTAACCTTACTCAGTCTCTTTCTCTGTTAAATTAGAATCAACTCACGTTCGCAGTCCAAGGCCTGAATACATTCAGTTCAGTGTGGGGCAGGTAGTAGTTCACAAGGTACTTGGCTATTCAGGAGTCATTGTTGGATGGGACATAAAAGCTAAAGCTCCAGAAGAATGGCTACAACACAAATATCCCCCAGCGAAACAGGTTTGAATGTATTAAACTCTTTCTTTATTAATACATGCACAGAATAAGGCAGGTTAAATAAAATAAATAGCAGAAACACTGTTACAGACAAACTTCCTGCCAACCTAATGGGAAATACCTGAGAGTCCCTTATCACCTGAGCAGCTGAGCGATACCGCTGCTGCGTCTGTGCCGTTGTCCCCGTAGGACTTTGCTTTTGCATCACTGGTTGGTTTAAGCTTCTCTGGTTAGGGTTGTACTGGGCTTGTCTCAAATTAAAATTACTTTTAATACACAGTGTTGTGTTTCGGCTGACACTGCTGCTTTATAGTATTTGAAGGGATTTCTCAAGGTGAGAGGCTGCTAAATCTTTTATTCCAGCTTAGGTAAAATTAGTAACATCTTCATTGCACCTAAGAAATGTGACTAATCTGTGTTTGATCAGTTTCAGTTGGGAAGCAATGTTTTGGGGGATCTGGACACTTGGAATGTAAATCTATTTATCAGGATATTTTTGTTAGAGTTCTTAAAGCTTTTGAAGTTTTCTAGCATAAGTCCTTGTTGTATTTGAAAATCAGATGCTAAATCCTTGACAGTGCTGCTCTGGTAATACAGTGCTGCGTGCTCTGTGGGTTGGCTGCCGACATGCTGCTTAAGTGGCAGGAAGGCACTAATCATGAAAGTCACAGAGGACTGAAAATGAGAAACTGCCTGTAGTAGAGAATTCATGTTCAGCTGGGAGCACACCTTCAGTTCTGGTTTGCATGTTTTGTTCCTTCCCCACTGTCATTTTATCCACTTGCCACTTTTATCTACTCATGTTTGGCTTCTGAAACGCCTGCATCCTTGCTTTCTTTCCTCCTCTCTCTCTGTTGTGGTCACCAACTGAACACCCGTGAATTTCCATCAGGTGTTCTGGCTCTTTTTATGTACCTTACATTGTTCTGTTCTTCCAGTGCCCTTGTGCTCACCTTTATCATTTTCATTTCAATAGTGAGGATGTGGTTTAAGTGCATATCTTCTGGGTTGGCTTTTGGGTTTTTTAACTTGCCTTTGATGTTTCACGTTACATAGATCAGCTACAAAAAATGCCTTCCGACCTTTGCAAGGCAACTGCTAAGCTTGGTCCTTGCAAATCCCCCCTAAACATCAGCCAGGCTTTCAGCCCCACTTTTCCCTTGCCTTTCTCTGAATGTCAGTTCTTTACTACATCATTGGGCAGAGGCCGACTGACCGACAGTCACTGTGTCATACACTCCAGCCATCAGGCTGTATTCATCCGCCAGTTTTTCGTGTTCTGAGGGTGGGTTATTTTGGACAGGAACCTTTTCAGACAGCAGTGAGCGTGGCAGGACCCCGGCCCATGGCTTGTTTGCATAAGCACTGTAAAAATAATAGTAAGCCGTGCTTTTCCTTTCTCAGCTGGGAAGTTTGTACGTACGTACAGAAGTTGCTTTAGCTCCAGCCAGGACCAAAACCATGGCTCTCAGAGGTGTTATGTTCAGAATTTGCCTCTTTCTGGTGTTCTCTTTTGCCACTTGTGAAGGAGGAAGGGCAACCAGCAAATTGTTGTGGGACCTACATACAAAAATCAGGGATAGTCAAGTCATGTTTCTTGTAAGGTCTGTGGGAGAAAAGGTTAATTAAAATCTTGACTCTTGCCAAGAATTTAATGTATTACAGTTTTGACTGTTTTATTGTTAATTTTCTAAACTGACATCATAAAAATCTTCCCTTAAGGCTATTTATTTTCCTAATATTTTTACAGGACCTAAAAGAGACTCCCCACTATCGAATTCTAATTAACAAAGTAAATGGATTTGGCAAATCTACAGCTTATGTTCCCGAGGAAGAGATAACAATTACTGTGGGATTAGAGGTAGTATTTATTTTTTGTTCAGTTGCAACTTGCTTGTTATCCCATAGGTTCAAAATTTGGCTGACCTCTGGTTTAGTAGATACTATCTATTTTACAAAGTTAGTGAAAACTAATAGCGAAAGCAGATACAGTCAAAGGTACTGCAGTAATTTGTTGGTGTTTTTTGGAAGGGGATCAGTGACAAAACCCAGGTGCTGCCTACTTCAAAGTATCCAGTTGCCTAGTTTTGACAATGTTCTAGCAATTTGACTTCTGTCATGTACACACTGTTGAGACACAGACCTACCAAAGTTGGATGAGTCATTTAATTGCTTTCTACTGGATCTAGTGAAATATATTGGTGTCTCAATTCTACTCTAAAAAAACACTGCATTTCAAACAACTCCTGCTCAGATGCCACCCAGACTGAGTAACATCTCCCTTAACTGCACAACACTCTCAGAGCTGAAAATCCTGTTTTGTGTCTCATGGTTTTGGGAGCTTTTGATTTCTAGCTTATGCAAGGTGCACCTGATTCAGAGTCAGAGACTCTGATCCAGAAAACAGCCTTCAGGCATGCATGCCACATACAAACAGCTTATTGCAAGGGACCCAGAGCTACTGTGGATGCTTTCTTAAGCTGTGGATAGTGGCAGCGTCTGGATTTGAAACAGCAGCAAGTAGCTGAGCTGTTCACCTATCAGGAGATGTGTGGTCCAGTCAGGAGATTCAGATCGGCATCTTTTGCTTTTCAGGAGAACCCCTCAAAGGGGTCTCTTCACAGAGACTCTCTGTGCTCTCTCTTCAAACTGTGTCACTGCATGTAAAAGGCCCCCCTCAATCATTGAGCCTGAACAGCATGACACTGTTACCTCTTTTATTTGGGAAAAGGTTTAGTTCCTTTTTTCTGTTTTAGCCACTGACTAACATAAAATTTGCTAGCATGCCTGAACTTGGGGCAGGAACTATGCTGTCCCAGATAAGTGTCATAACTATTTAAAATTGGGTTCTGACCACTCTTAAGTTTTGTGTCTAAAAAAATGCACCTTTCGTTCTGTCAGTCAGCTGGCTACCTTGGGTAATAGTCTATGGGGAGAAACAGATACCTCACTGTAAACGTACACCTTGTGTAAACTACCCTTTAAGAGATCAGATTGCTTTATTCACCTGCACGCCAGGCTAATTCTCCCTAAAAGGCAGAGTAATTGCCTGAAGAGTTGAGACTGAGAAAACGCTTAGACTTGTCCTAAGCCTTTCCCAGGTGATGGTTCTAACCAGCTCACTGTAGGCTTGTGCGTCATGATGTAGCAGGTAACTTGGATTGACCCTTGTGGATTTGCATCTTCAAGTTGGATGCTGTGGTACCTGAAGCCATCAACCTGGTGTGTCTTCCCCATTTGCCTAAGTCCTCCTTTACTGTTCCTGCTCCCTGACTGGAGTAGAGAACTAATCCAGCTGGGGAAGGAAAAAAAAAAAAACCCACAGTGGCTCTACCAGCAACAAAGTGTGGTGGCTACTTCAACAGGAGACAGTTCTGATCTTAAAACACTGGTGCTGGCGTAGATTTAACACATAGGATCTCATAAGTTATGTTCAAGGTTTATAGAGTACTGTTATAATTTGAGGAAGCTACTGTTTTGATGATACTAGGGTAAGGTACCTAGAAAACCCCACTGAAAGAATCTCTATTTACATTAAGTATTTAAAAACTAATTAGGAGTTTTCCGAAAGTTAGCCGTAGGAACTTTAATGATTTCAAGAATTGGTTTGTATGTATTGCTAATTCAGTTGCTAATTCTGGTACTTACTCAACTTGAATATTTTTTTCTCAGGTGCATCACCCTGATCTGAAAGTCTATTTCAGCGGATACGATGGATCAAAATACATTATGCAGCCATGGCTGAAAAAAATCTATCCTCATGACTGAAGTACTTAAGTGTTTGTACATGTAATGTACATCCAGACAACACATTTCCTTTTTAAATCTGAGCAGACACCAAGATAAAACTCATGTATATTTTTTCCTATGATGAATTAAAACATTCCTAAACATGTTTTATGCTGAATGAGTCATTTCATTAGAAGAGAATACAGTGCATGTTCAGTTTACCATGAGTCTGGACAGGGATTAGTTTCCTTCCAAATGTATGATAAAAGGTTTACATGTAGTCAGACTAGGAGTATCAAAGGTTTTAAACACTAAAATCTTGCCCTTCTACAGGGCGTGCAGAGGAATAAATTAAACAGCTAAGAACTGTACTTTCAGAATTAATCACCTTAATTTTAGGGGATAGAGCTAAATAAAGGCCATCCAGAACAGAAATATTCCTGGGGAAGAGCCCTAGGAAGTAAACCCTGCAATATTTTGACTACTCTCTTTACAAAAGCATGTTTTGTGCTGCTTTCAAATGATATGTGCAAAGGAAGAGTTCTGAGCGACATAAAACTTTGGTACATCCAAATTTTTGCACCTGGACAGATATGTTAAGAACCATCTACTTGGGCTGAGTATATAAATCACATTCTAATATCTTCTCTTTTAAATCTACTTGCTAGATTAAAGTAAAAAAAAACAAACTCAACAAAATAAAAGTCAATAAAGCATAAAAAATTTATTTAAAAAACATGTAGAATTTGAAAGGTTTTAGAGCAACTTGTTTCTTTTGTTTTCCTTTCCCCTTATCTCAAACACCGCAAACACTCTACAAGAAGCATAGGCGGTAGCACGCTGGATTCTTTCCTGCAGAGTCAGTGAATCCAAGGAGTTCAATAGATGACTGTCTATGTGGCCTCCCCATTCTTTTGTTTCCTCTTCTCTTATTAATAAAGGTTTTCCCAATGACTGGCCAAAGAGCCGACAGACTTCTTGAGCTTTCCGGTGTGTGTTTCCAACAGCAGCAACGCATACCTGACGGCTGAGAGGTAGAAAAAGCAGCACAGTAACAAGCCGGTCCCACAGATGTACAAATACTCCTGCCTCAGCTTTCATAACCGCGTAGATGTAAGGCACATCACCTTCTCCCTGCTTCTGGGTGATAGTTTAGGAGTTGGTGGGGGAACGTGTGGAGAAGATGTCACCATCCCCATCAGCTGTCATCAAACACTTCTAACACCCGCAGGCACGCCAGCACCTATTTAACCTCGCTGGCCTGATTGCCCAACTCCTGCGTAGATACCTTTGGGATACGCTTCACACAGCTCCAGAACAGTTCACAGCAGCTAGCTGAGCTCAGTGCTCGGACCAGGCATGATTCTTTTCTTTAAAGAGGCCGAACCCAAAGGAAGATTAAACTTCCCTCTGCCTCCTCAATGGCAACGGGAGAAGCGGGACTTTGAATAGTTAATGCCTCAGGTAGTGAGACTGTGACCTTCGTGTTTTGATGCTGAGCAAGCACCATACAGGGTTCTTTTCAGATCACATCAGCAGCCAAGAGTCATGGGAACTGGCAAGGATACTTAGAATTACCAACACCTGGTAGCACCCTTGTATCTGCATGAATAAATACAAATTAAATCTACGCTTGCTGATGTAACCAGCGTCAAATTCTGTTGAACTCTTATTCACAGTAGATGATAGTTCCAATGTAAATCGTTGAGAAAATGTTTCTAACTACATCCTGCTGTTGCAGAGGGACACTGTGGAAAGAACAAACTGTATCTTCTAGGCTGAACAGTCTTAATCGATGAGTTAGATTCACAGCAAATACTGAAATCTTTAAGCATAAATTTTAATAGAAAATAGGAAACTACTTGCTCCCATGACAAGCAGTATAAATTATGTATTCATATTAACTGTTACCTGAGGCTGTAAAATTTGTGGCATGAGAGAGAACTTACCGAAGGGTGTCTACGGCTTCTGGCGTATGGTAGAAGTGAGGTGGACCAATGGTAATGGAGGTTCCTAACTTTTCAACGAGTAGATTGCAAACATTCTGCATTTTTCCAAAGTCACTGAATACGATACAGACCTGGGGGTAAACACAGACATCACACAAGTAATTTTTAAAATTTCCCCCAATGATTCAACAGTTGTATTTACATCACAGGACATGGCTTAGTGGCGGACTTGGCAGAGGTAGGTTAACGGTTGGACTCGATTTTAAAGGTCCTTTTCAACCAAAATGATTCTATGATCAGTAAAAGGTCAGGTATGCACAAACTAAACAAACACACTAGTCCTCTATGTAATGCAAACATTAATTTACTTAGAACACTTTTATATAGCCCTAGAGACTTTTATTAGGTTTGCAGCAGAAAGAAGTTCATAAAATGGTTTAAAAGTGAGGATTAAGAACCACTCTTCTTTTGAGGAAGTACAGCATTCTCAGTATGCAGACAATCTGAAGAATGAGTATCATCGGGATGCGTGACTGCATGCATCCCCGTTCTTCCCTTTTTTAGATTACTAAATGTTAATTATGCAGAAGCCCAAGCAAAATGATGTGGAAAACATTGTGCAGGAAGGACAATTAAATTTCAATTCCAAGCATTAGGCTTGAGAAACCTAACCTATGAGACTAAACTAAGCCTAGCCCAGTCCAGCTTGCAGTGGGCTCAAAACCCTGTGTTCACTGAACAGACTCACTCCAGTGTCTACAGAGAACAGGCACTTCAGACTTGGACTTAAAAACAATTTAAATCTGTAGCTGTCTATGGCTTTGGCAGTAAGAAGCACATCAGGAATTCATGTGCTTTCCCAAGTGCTACAAAGCAGGCATCACTATCCAGAGCCCTACAGCCTTCCTTGTAGGCAAGTGCCAGCCAGGTGATGGCTTCCCAGTCAGGAGCCAGCAGTTTTCTGTGGCAGAGCACAGAATCAGAAATCCTGGGTCCCAGACTCTTTCTTTAGAAGAGCTAAGCACTCATCTTCACTTCCCCATACAGTACTCTCACCACCATGTCAGGCTCACCTTCTCCCATATCCATGACTCTCCCCTTTCTTTTTTGCCCAGTAATACAGCTTCAATGGGAGGGGAAGGGAAACCCCTGTGACATATGGTCACTCCTGTGATTGCTGCAGTCCATGGAGCAACCTATCCCAGTGCAGGTGTACAGTACAGAAATCCAAGTTCTGGCATGTCAGCTGCACTGCAATAGCTTCCTGTGTGTGCACCACAGGTTTACCTCATGGTAAATGAGGTAATTCCAGCAAGTTCAATCTCTTGGTGAGAGAGGAGCAGGCCACTTCATATACAGGGTAAGGTAAAAAACAGGTATCAACAATTATGACAAAGTAATTAATGTACATGTCTAGTTACCCTTGGTAGCCTCTCAGTGCAGTATGCGTTCCTCATCCTGGCTTGAATCTTTGCCCTGGCTCAGTAGCTCTTTCACAACTGAGCCAAAGTTGGGCTTAGGGCTTTGAAAACTGACCAAGATGGTGCACCAGGGCAATTCCATCTTCTACAAGAACAAAGGTTCACGCCTGTTGTGCAAAACTGCACTGTGTCTTCTTCTTCATCTCAGCCTCACAAGCTTTGTCTGCACCTTGGGGGTTGGATCGCTTACTGGAAGGTGTAGCATCAATTTGGACAAAGACTGAAGATGAGACTAAATGTAGTTCTCTTTCTTCAGTGGCAGTTCTTGCCACATGTTAAAAGCACACATCTTTTTGTGCTGTTTTGCCAGAAAACTTTCATAGTTGTATTCTGTGGAAAGTTGAAAGTCTCACAATGAGGACTGTCACAGGGTTCTCCAGATTGTTAACAGTGTTTACAAGGTTAGTTCCTCAAGGGGATAAAACAAAAGGATGATCAGAAGAACTGTGGGTCTAAAGCACGAGATAAGCTGCTCAGGCAGGGGCAGTTCTGGGCACAGGGGAACTTTACATGCTGCTTATTTAAGAATAATCAGGTACCCTCAGAGGCAGAAAACAACTGAGCAATAACTATGAATTTTTTTGGGTTTTTCCCCTGAACTCCATAGGTCAAAGCTAAATCTAATAAATTCTGCTTACATTTTCAGAGGATTTACCTGAGCATTGAAATGCAAACCAGTGTTTCAATCTCTTCAATTACAAGTAAGGTTTAAAAGTGTGAAAAGTATTTTGAGGTTATGCAAAACCATTATGGACACTACGAGGTTTGGCTAAGGCCAAGAAGTTACGGTTTATAAGGAGGCAAGTATATTAAGGAATGTACAAAACCAGCTTAACTTTCATCCCATGAGATTTTCATGCAATAAATAACTACTATGATTACGATATGACAGAGTTTTGTGATCTCATACACAACTTTGTTTTTCTGCATATTTTGTTACAGCATGAATTAAAATTTATCTCCTTAGAGTTGAAAGCGTATCTTGAATTCTTAATTATACCTTAAAATAGCTGTTTGGGTAGACAAATATTTAAAATAGTTTATAGAATGAAATAATGTAGGACTTTCATGCTTTTAAGTATAACACAAGTAGAACAAAAAACTCTTTACTAAAGAAGTGAGTGGAAATTAATTTTAAATTAATTTATATTGTTAAAGTAAGCAAACAGGCTGGGCAAGGGATCTTCACATTGGTTTACGAAGCTGCACTAATATACAAGTATATGCATAAAGGGGGAATCAAGGAGAAACTAATCTCTGCATGAAGAGCGACCATACTGCTGCTTAAGTGGACAGGCAGCCAAAACAGCAGTACTAGGGCTAGGTATTTCATGTTCTGATACCCGGGTCCTAGGCAACCGTACAACTTTTGAAAAGCAACTACAGCTGGTCCAAGCTGCCTACAAATAAACACTAATTCTATGTAATTTTCTCTCCATGTACAATCTTTGTTGTATAAAAATTAAAAGCAGGAGGGAGATGACTGGTTAAGTTACCACTTAAGACTGAAGCTGCAAGCCTAAGCTTGTCTGTAGCCTAAATAATAATTTGATATAGTTCTATTAATTTTTAAGTATAGCTCATGTAAAAAACATGGTGATTTAAACTTTCATGATAGCATCTACTTCATGAAGATAAAGTCATTCAGAACACGACAGCGATGCATACTATTTAAGTATCTGAAGACTCTTTGTAAAATCTAAATTTTGTTCCCTACATTCTCCATTATTTCTGTATTTATTGCTGTTATTTAGATGAGAATATGCCTTAAAGCAAGTAAGTAAACTAAAGAGGCTGAATCCTGTTTTAGGGGATTGTAAATGGCAGCTCTATACAGCAGCTGTCATTTTATTGCAGACTTCCATGTTTACTTCATAAAAATCTGTAAATTTTCTGGGTAGTGGTTAAAGTTTGATGCTCTAAAAAGATTAATTGACTGAAAACACATCATTTCCCTCAGTAAATGTTTCCAGCACAGCATTTATATTTTTTTCCTAGTAGCATGAATGTGCAAAAATATACTCTCCTGAGCAGCTTCTGAAGTGAGTGAAGTAAATGGGCTTATTCCCGTAATACTTAGCTTTCACACAGGAATTTTTCCCTACAGAATTCAAAGAAGTCAATTACCTAGGCAACAAGTAGCTTTGCTTTACTTGTAGCAAGCTGATGGCAGAGTCATGTAGAATAGACCAAAGTCCAGGTGCTGTTCACTTGTGGCTTAAGCAGATCTAGATTAGGGCTACCATGCCACTGTTGTCCCCCATCCACTCTTGTCCTCTGCCTTGCATTGCCTCCAGTTCAGGGAGCTAAAATAATAGAAGTAAAAGCTAATCTGGTGGGGGGGAGGGGGGAAGAAAAAAGAAAGATGTTTTTAACCAGAGCAGCTCTCTGAACTGACCTATCACTCGATGACCGAAGCACAACTCCTTGCAGAAAGTAGAGGGCATAAAGAGCTAGGGGTGAAGTGGAACGTGGGTTTCCTTACACTGCCACAGAATGACAACCATAGAGCCCCAGGACCAAATATTCCCTTTTGTAGCAACGTGTAATTTTTAAAAAGCATGCATTCATCTGAGAAGAAAATGATTCTTTCTATATTACAGTAGCAGAAAACAAGAGAAGGCTGCAGCTGAACTTCGCTGTAAACCATTATGCAAATGCTTCAATAATTTCTTGCCTTTACTGTAGAGAACATGAACTCCACAGTATGAGGGAAGACAGTCAGTCCTTGCTACATTTCTTATTCTTTTTTTAATTATTATTTTTGGATAGGTTGAATACATACCTCTGCTTCCATTTGGTAAGTATTTTCTAGCCTACTAAAATCCTCTGTTACAGTCATATTTTCTTCCTAAAACAAAGTACAAGGATAGAATCTTAAAAGACAGAAATTAAGCATCTGTTTGAAGCATACACATATTGTGTCCTGTAAAACTTGAACTGGTTTTGGTTTACTACTTAAGACTTAGCAACAGAAATGTAGAATTTTCCATGCAAATCTCTTTGGTTAAATCTGTCTGGATGTTAAAGACTTCTTGATGTTATTTAAAGCGAGTCATACAGTAGCTCTATAATGTGATTTTGCTACTATTCATTTGTAGACAACTATTAGGTCTTAAAAGCAACTGCTAGCTAGAAGCTGTGTGCATCAGTATGCAACTGTAAATTAACCTGGTTCAAAAAAACCAGGAGCTTCAATTATTTTCAGAAAGTTAGTATATGAAAAGTGCTTTTCAGGCCCCTATTTTAAGGTATTTTATCAGTAGCAGCTTGTAGCAAGGGGCGACGAACAATGACTGAGCACAGGTTATGCTGGCAGAACAGTGACCCTTAAGAGAGGCCATGCCACCACTGACACTTTTGCATTAACAGCAGCGATATTAAGCAACAGAATGACTGCACAGAGCACTAGCAAGACTTATAAATAAGATACTGAATTAACTGAGATACAGACTAACTCCATTTACACCTGAATATCTGCCCAGCCTGCTAGCAGACTAACAATTTTATTTATTTTGATTGAATGATACTTCGAGTCTTCACTTTCACCTGCTTCCCTCTTCAGTAAACAGTTTGGATGAATGATTTATTATAAAATTACTAATGTACAACAAAAAACACAGTTTACAATTTAATTGTAAATGAAACTTTGCATTTAATACCCAAAAAACTGCAGGAAAGAAGATACTAAGCCCTCAAATGACTGAAAAAAGTTTTACTTATTAAATATATTTGCATAGGAAAATTTCAAAAGATGCTTTGTGTCAGATGCTTTCCTACAGAGGCTAAAATCTCCAGCTTTGCCATGAAACGCGCACGCACAGGTTTACATAAATGACATTATTCATGAGAAGCATTTTCCTTTAAAAATATCATATGGAAATTAGAACCATAATTATCATTGCACAACAGCCTACAAGAAACAAATTCTGTAATTTCAATTTCATGGTTGATGGGCAGTGCTTAAATACAAGCAAAACAACCTTATGTTTTGGATAATCTCTTCCAGTAAGGGCAAGGAGCAGGGCCAGTTGGTCACTAAAACCTGTATCTCCCCTTTTACAGTCATAGGTTTGAGGTACTTTGGCAGTGTGGCTGGCTGTGGTTTGCTCAAGAGTGATCAAGTCAGTCCAGCACCAACAACTCATTTAATTTACAAAATGGAACAAATCTTACCATTTACAATAGAATCCAATTGCAGCTGACAAGATTTTTTTTTTCCTAGAATTCTTGTGTATCTTACAGAAACAACCACACAGAAAGGCTTTCTTCTACAACTAATATTTTACATAACTAAATAAAACTTTGGGATAAACACGGAAAAAGCGCATTTGTTTTCTTTAAAAGGATTGAGGAGCTGGGACAAGGGAAAAGTTCTTTTTCCTGCTGAACCGATTCAGGTCTTCCGATACGGTTTTGCCCTCCGCAGGGTTCCTGTGTATTTAGGGACAGTGCCATCCTGTGGCTCCAGGCGCTACTGCAAGACCAAGAGAAATGATTTTGTGCCATCTACTGTATAATTTCACTCAGAGGCAGTTTTTATCCCACCAGATTGGGCAGAAGCTGTATGCGTTGCTGAAAGTAAATGGACAAAATAACTGCTGAAGTCATAACAAGGTGGCGTCCTGTTAAGATACATCTTCCGTTAGGTACTTTGTTCCCGAGTGTGTTTGGACAAAGATAGGGAAAAGACAGGTAAGGTGATGACAATTTCGATCAAGACTTTGACTACACCAAAAGCAAAAGGTTTTTTTTCCTACTGCTTATGTCCACTGTTCATGTGTTGGCTAAGGAACTATCTGTTTGATTGTAACAGCCACAGGAAAAAGAGTTTTCACTGTGGCTTAGGGAAAACTACACTTCTGATGTGTCAGGTGTTCTGAACTTCTGGAATGGCTTCTCTAAATCTGTGGGCCAACAACCACAGTAGGAAAATTTAATTAATATAACATTATCATTATGTGGTAACTCAATCACCCTAGAAGCCACTGAACAACTCTTAACAGAATCACCCTTGTACTCTGCTCATATAGCCCATTTTCAGAGCCAGCAGTGACATAAAGCATCGCTGCTGCAGGTACTCTAAAAACAAAAATGAATAAGACAGTCAGTAGCACACTGAGCTTACGATATCCAGTGTAGAACTGTGCTTTGCCTGGTATTTTCTTTCTAACACAGAGCAAAATCTTACATAGCCCTCCCTCCTACCTATCTGCTACTTCTGAACAGTATCTTCTTCACAGGACCATCACGTTCACCCTCACGACACCATCACTGTTGGCAGGAATGCCTGTTCCTTTCGCCGGAAGAGAACAAGGGAAAAACTAAATCAGCAAGTTAGCAAAAGTGCATTTCAAGGAGACAGCTGTGTAGCAGTGCAGTATGAGAAAAGCTGATGTGCAGATGAAGTTACGTGTTCTGCTCTTGGTTACTGAGTTAACAGAACTGTGGGACCTTTTTATGAAACACAAGACCAGCCTTAGTACAGGAAAGTGTTTATAGTTTGGAAATGGATGCTAACACACCGCTGTGGTGAGCTAGGCTGGTACGTGTAGTTATAAATAAAAACACCTCCTGGAGATGCCTGGAAATATCTCTTAAAATGTACTTGTATATTTGCACTGATATACCCAGTATAACTTTTGATTATGAAAGATAGACATTTTAACGACCGAAAGAGTTAGCTTCTTCCACTGAACACAGCATTTTTGCTCTAGGTACTAAAGGAATGGTTAATGAGAGCCTCAGTGTGTCTCCCAACAGTCCATCCATGACAGTGTCCCAGGACAGCTGAGGATGATAAGCACCTACAGTCAGTGCGGACCCCAGCTAGGTACCTGTGCTCCAGCCCCTCACTGCTCTATTTGGCATTAGAAAGACAGAACAACCTAAAAACCTATGGTGAAGTTTCTCCTGCTTAATGGCCATTCAAGAATTCACCAAAATAGATGTAACAGTTATTTTGAGAAAGGTGAGAAGCAGATTTGTACTCAGCAAATGCTAACCTGCTAATGCAAGCAGTTTTGGGGGGTATTTCTGAAAATATGTGGTAGTCTAAAAGGTGATGCCTTATGCAGGTTTCCACCTTTCTTGTTCAAGGATATATTGAAATTGGAAGATTTTGTAATTGAGCAAGCAAAACTTCCGAATCTTTCACTGACTGCATGGGTCTGCACCCATAACTGTGACCCCAAAGTAACAGCTCAGAAAGATGAAGAATATTACACATATACCCAAGGATATATCCCGTTACAGACAAACTGCAAGCCACAGCCCACTGGATATAGTTTGTAAGTTGGTTTGTTTAACAAACAACACACTGATCAGTACAACAAATATAATCACTGTTATTTTTAAACAAGATGGAGAATGCCAATTGTTAGATACGGTGATTAGAGAAAATAAGTGTCATCTCTGCACCACTCCCCAAAGAAATCACAGATAGCAAATATAAAATCAGTTTGCTTCCAGAGAAAGAGAACAAAAAATGTTACTTTTGAGCAGCTGGGCTGAGTAAGAGAGTGTTTTCCCTATTGATTTTACTTTCCCTGCAGCCTTCAAAGCAGATTCTGTGCTCTGAAGTGCTGCATATACTTACAGCACTCTATAAATAAATGCTACTATGTGCATCTATTTCTGATTAAAATCCTGTGTAAATATATATGGAAATTAGGTGTGCCCCCAGGCATCCTGACAAGCTGCTAATGCAAGCTCCTGCTACTGCAGAGGTTTTACACTTCTGATCTCACAGGCTTCCTACAGTAGCAACAACAAGGGTTAAAGAAAACGTTCTATGGGTTAATTAAAAATAAATGTATAGAATAGCCAGCTGATTTCTAAAGAGGTTTAGATAAGCTTGCAACAACTAGAATCATACAGAGATTGTGAAGAGATATTAATTTTACAGTGGTCTACAATGGTGATAGCAAATGCAGCTAAGAACAAATTGCCAGCAGTGAGAGTTGTTAGCAGAAAAGCTACAAGGCAAATAAAAGCTCCAGCAGTGGAGTGATTTAAAATTGGATGGAACAAAGCACTAAAAATTATACCGCAGGGAACTACTCTGAAAAAAAACCCAACAAAAAACCAACTTCATGTTGTTTTGCTCGGAGTTCCCTAGAGCTAACACTCTGGTAACACTGAGAAACCCACAACTTCAGCAGCATTTCACAGTCCCTCAAGTAAGCAGAAAGAATTAACGTTTCCATTCTCCAACGCATGGCATCCCTGAAACAGCCAAAGATTACTGTGAAATATTATAACTATAATAAGACACTCTGTGCTCTCACATTGTAAAAACAGTCCACTCTCCACCTAGGTTACACCACCGCTGCTTACCCGCTCCCACCACATTTCTAAATCTGACTGCATATACCCAAATATAACCATTTGTTTCTCCAGGTCATACTTAATTTTGCAATTATTTTTTCTAGCCTGGAGTGGTGCACACAGCCCCTCTAAAGCTTGCTCACTTACTTAACATCCTGCCTGCTCCTTTCGTGTGCCATCTGCCACGTCGAATGCTCCACGCCATCCTAATTTAATCAGGCTTATGTCAAAACTGGAAGTCAAGTTGTTCAGATTCACTGTATGGTAAATATCTGCAACTATCTTTTCCGATCTATTCACACGCTGAAGAACTATTTAATTGCAGCCAGGATTAAAATAACCCATGATCTGATAACTCACCACGGTGGCGGGTACAAAGTTTGTAATTTTCTCTGCTAATAAAAGTGAACACATGATGAGCTGCCTTGCTTTGTCCTCTTCCTCTTAAAATCCACCAGACTTTAAGCTCTTACTTACTAGAAACTGAAGGCTTTCAGCATGCAATCCCATACACAAATGCACTGTTTCTAACTGAACAGGTCACCCTGATGGCAACAGAAGATTGCTTCCCTTGACAAGACAAGCACCCAACTGTGCATTCAGGAGAAACAAAGGGAGCAGGACCATACATCTAGCCCACAAGAGTCTCCACCCCAGCCATCTAGTCCCACAGCTACAATATGACCTTTCCTTAAATCAGTGGTTAAGGAGTCTTTTTATATTGTCTTCTTTATTTCTGAAAAAAATATTTTATTTATCTACTCCAGAAAAAGAGGCAGTGTCACTATAAGTTTTAAAAGAAAACAGTAATCCCCTCCCCCCCCCCAAAAAAAAAAAAAAAAAAGAGTTGTGAGTCAGCATTTATCTTCAAATGCCTGCAGCCTTTGAGATGTGGGCATGCCATGTCATTGTAAGCACATCACTGTTTAGGGTGAGTAACTTTCTCACTCTGCGTTTACTAATACCGAATCCCACTGCAGCATCATGCACTGTCATGAAACCCTTCTGCAATTCTTTATTTTACCACACTGAATCATTTGGTGTTGTGAGCAAATGCTGTCATCTGCCTTTTCCCCAGATCCTTTGTGCATACACTAAAAAGGCACAAATTTCCCAAGGGACTTTTTTTCTAAGATCAGCTTTGTTCTGTTTTTAAGACTTCTGAGTGTGGAACATTGTCCAAAGCTGTTTTATGAAATGCAAAAACATAGGCAGCATGATTGCTAGGAAATACATCACACTTGTGGGGTATTTACAGCGTGGACAAAGCTTTAAAAGCAAGACTGTGCTCTTCTTAATGTTATAAAATGACTTTGTGAGGTCAAAAAAAGCTTATGATGGTAAAGGAAGTTCTGGAGTCCACAAGGGGCTTCTGTCACTTCAGCCATCTTGATCACATCTCGTTCTCTCATACCTCTCTACTTAAGTGGAACAAGGGAAAGAGAAAAAGCAGCTCTGTATGCATTGGTCACTAAGCTATGGTAATCACATTGTTATACTGATCTAGTGCAGATGTCCCTGCTGACTGCAGTGGAGTTGGACTAGATAACCTCTAAGGATCCCTTCCGAGCTCACACATTCTATGATATGCAGAGAAGAAAGGGGTACACAGTAACGTAACTTACCAGTTTCATCTGTGCACATGTGATACTGCCCTACATGAACAGATCACAGAATCACAGAACGTTAGGAGTTGAAAGGGGCCTTGAAAGATCATGTAGTCCAACCCCCCTTCCAGGGCAGGATCACCTAGACTAAACCACACAGGAACGCATCCAGGAGGGTTTGAATGTCTTCAGAGGAGACTCCACAACCTCTCTGGGCAGTCTGTTCCAGTGCTCCATCACCCTCACAGTGAAAATGTTCCTCCTTATATTCATGTGGAACTTCCTAAACTTCAGCTTGCACCCGTTGCCCCTTGTCCTATCACTGACCATCACTGAGAACAGCCTGGCTCCATCCTCCTGACTCTCGCCCTTCACACGTTTATAAACATCAATAAGGTCACTCCTTGATCTCCTCTAAGCTGAAGAGACCCAGCTCCCTCAGCCTCTCCTCATAAAGAAGGTGTTCCACTCCCTTAATCATCTTAGTGGCCCTGCGCTGGAGTCTATCAAGTTCTATGTCCTTCTTGAACTGAGGGGCCCAGAACTGGACACAACGTTGCAGGTGCAGAGTAGAGAGGGAGAAGGACCTCTCTTAGCCTAATAACCACAGCCCAGGATGCCACTGGATGACATAACCGAAGCAGGATCTTTCACAGGCAAAACAAGCAACCCCGTTGGAGAGCCCCAGTAGCGATATTCCACCTTTTCTGCCGAGGCTGGCAAAGCTGCCACCGCACACAGACAGACAGACGGGCGTTCCCGGCTCTGCCCCCGCGGCCAGTGCACTCCCGAGGCGGATGGCGAGAGCTCCACACCCCGTTATCCCTCTGCCTCCTGCCGGCCAGGCCGATGCTCGCAGGTCCCGGGGCCCCTTTCCCCTCTGGGGGCTTCCCCAGCACGGCCGCCACTGCTCCTGTCTCTCCGCAGGCTGCCGAGTGAGGCAGGGGAGGCCCCCGGGGCCTGGGAGGTGCCGGTTGGACCCCGCGGCTGCTCCGCCCGCTTCTCCTCTCTCCATCCCCGGGGACAACCGCCCGCCCCTCAGAGCCCGGCGCCACAGAGGAGCTCCCGCTCCGTCCCCGGTGCTGCGGGAGGCGGCGGCCGGGCGGCGGCTCTCACCGGAACACCGCGCTGACGGACGCTCTGGGCGATGTACTCCAGCCGGCGGGCCACGCTGCTCCGCGCCGCCCCGGCCGCACCCTTCCGGCTGCCCAGTCGCAGCGATACCCTTGCCCGGTCCGGGCCGGCGCTGAGCTCCGCGCTGCCGCTTACGTGCACCTCCCGCCCGGACGGCGCCGGGGGGCTGCCGTGTCCCGCCGGGGTTGGGGTTGGGATGGGGGCCTGTCCCGGGACGAGCTCGGCGAAGACGCGGGCGGGAGGCGGCGCAGGCAGCGCCATGGCGGCGGGCCCCTCACGCCACCATGGCAACCAACGCCGGTGGCGCGCTGCACCCTGGGAGGCTCCCACGTGACACCCACCCTTCCGCTCCGCAGCGCCGGCGTCGGGCTGCGGCGCGATTCTCTCGCGTCTCGCCATGATGGGTGCCGAGGCGGAAGCTCCCCCGCGTCACACCGAGCGGGCTCCGCCATGGCAGCTACCGAGGCGGGGCGGCGCCGGCGGCTGCGCGAAGGGATCGAGGCGGGTGGCTGGGCCGCAGCCGTTAGGGGAGCATTGGCGGGGGAGGTGTAGGAACACCTCGGGGGGAAAAGCTGGTCCATTTCTGTTTACTCGGGCCCATTGCCGTGTTCTCCCAGCGTGTTACGGTCTGGCGCAACCTGAGAGTGCAAGGAGGAGTGCTGGAGAAAGGGCCGTATGGGGCGAAGACTGGGTTTTGTTGTGCCACAGCACGGCCTCCGCTGGTGGCAGTGCCTGCGCAGGGGTGATTAAAAAGCATTCCAGCATGCGTGCCGCTGGTTCCCGGTGGAGATGTCTTGCAACACAGGTGCTGGCTTTGCTAATGTCTGCTGTCTGAGTCCTGTTAATGCTGCCCTCTCTGAAAAGGTGCCTTATCCAAAAGGCAGAGGTGCAGCTTGGCTTCTCAGAGCATCACAGAACGCCTGAGATGAGAGGAGACCCCTCTTTAAGAGGGGGTTCAGCCCCTGGCCCAAGCAGGGTCAGCCAGAGCAGGTTGCCCAGGACTATATCAGGGCAATCGTTTTAAACTAGTACAGGGTAGGTTTAGATCAGATGTTAGGAAGAAGTTCTTTGCTATGTGGTGAGGGACTGGAACAGGTTGCCCAGAGAGGTGGTGGAGGCACCATCCCTGGAGATATTCAAGGTCAGACTTGATGAAGATCTGAGCAACCTGATTAAGTTAAAGGTGGCCCTGCTCACTGTAGGGGGAATGGACCAGGTGACCTTTAAAGGGCCCTCCCTACCTAACACATTCTGTGATTTCGAAGGAGAACCTCTCTGGGCGCCAGTCTTTGACCACACTCAGGATTAAAAAAAAAAAAAAAAAAAAGACTGTTCACATGAATTAACATTTGTTTTGACCTGTGTCCATTGTATCCTGGCCTGTCTTGACACCACTGAGAAGAGCCTGACCCTCTTGTCTGCCCTCCTATCAGGCATTTCTATTAGTGCATAAGATCCTCCTGTGCCTTCTCTGCAGGCCGAACAGACTGGTCTCTTACAGCCATTCCTCATAGGAGAGATGTTCCAGTCCCTGTATCACCTTCACAGCGCTTTGATGGACTCTCTCCTGTCTGTCCATGTCTCCCTTGTACTGGGGAGCCCAGAACAGGACCCAGCACTCCAGGTGTGTTACACCAGTGCTGAACAACGGAGAAGGATCAACTCCTTTGACCTGGCAGCAGTATTATTGCTAATCTACCCCAAGATGCTGTTGTCCTGCTTTGCCAGGTGGGTGTGTGATCTGCTTCTTGTCCACCAGAACCCCCGAGTCCTTTTCTACTTTCCAGCCTCATTGGTACATGTTCCTCCCCAGATGCAGGATTTGGCGTTTCACCTTGCTGAGCTTAATGAGATGCCTCTCAGCTCAGCTCCCCAGCCTGTCAGAGTGACTAGAAATGGCTAGCTCAGTGATTAGCTCTCTATGTCTTGTCTCGTCTGTGTGAGGATTTTTGGGAAGGACTCTGGATATGTCATTACTGTTTACATTTGGGATACGTTGCATTCTGGTTACCTGAAATCTGGCATCTGGCACCGAGGCTGAAAGCTGACAAAACTCTATGTTTATACAAGGTCTTGCAGCCTTCAGGTTTCGTGTTGTAGATGTTGGAAAGTCGGCATGACACCATACAGATAGATATTGCTATACTCTTTTTCTAGATAAAAACCATGACATGTAAATACTTCAAGACCTGATTTTACAAGTTAGATGCAGTCTCCTTGGAAGTGGTAGGAAAGAAAATATTCAGGGAATTGAAGGCCTGTCGTTTTACCCCCTCATTAATCTGCTTGGTGTGCTGTGTGCTTCATGTCCCATCATTAGGGAGATTCTGTACAAACTCCCTTTCCCATCATTAAATCACATCTGCCTTAAGAGGTATCAATGACTTTTGCATGCCTCATGACTTCTTGAGTCTTCTGCCTTTGAATCTGGTTTTCTCTCCAGATTTGCTGAATACTTAAAGCTTCAAATTAAATGGATTGAACCTGTTAGGTATTCATTACCTCTGGAGATGACACTCCATGTTTCTCAGCATGGATAACCAAAAGTAGACACCTAAAATTTTGACTGTAACTGACTTTGATCAGAGTTATATGACAAGACAAGGAAGAAGCTTGTAACAGAATCCAGAAATATTGGTGCCTAGTCACTTGACATAAATCAGTTTGAGAGCTTACATGAATACATTCTGGGCACTACTGACTTGAAGAAATAAAGTATAAAAGGAAAATGAGTACAAATGAAATTATAAATGTATATGCCTCAGAAATAAATTCTTTCATTAAACAGGGAGTTAAAAATGCTTTTGAAAGTAGTCTGTCACAGCAGTACTTTGTTTTGGTTTTGTTTTGTTTAGCCAAGATGTTTGTAGAGGATTTGCTTAAACACGTAAAGTACCAGCAGACACACTCTAAGTGTTGAATGCTGCTTATCAAGGAATCATCAATAAAGCTTTTAAAGAAATGACAGATAATGTAATGAAGCCAAATTGTGTACTCTCCAGGTTATTTTTTTGTGTGTTCAAGACTAGCCTGATTTAGCTGTTGATTAAAAGTGATTTGCCTGTGTCAGACAAAATGTATTGGAGTAATTACACTCATATATGTAGATGTGCAATGAAATGTGTTATACAATGCTGCATGATCTTTAACTTTCCGGGACACAGTGTGTCTTCTAGAAGTATCACAAAAATGTATCATAATTAAGAGCTTAATTGGATGAATTCTAGTAGAACTTTTCTAAGGCCAGTTATAAAATTACCTTACATGCAAATTCACCTATGGAAAAGACACTTCTCTGTGAAACAAGGTCAAGCATTATTCAATAGTTAGCATGCACTGTAACATCATACACTAAGGATAATGTAATAACTATAGCAGCATTTTTACTCTGCACTCTGTAAGGATACTTTGCAAAGCTCCAGTTTAAATATATTGAGAGTCTGTCACTCAGAATTTGAATGTGAAGCCAAATCTATGGATAATAAGCTTTTTCTGACTTTGAGTAGGAGGCATTTTTGAAAATGATGGATTAAACTGTTGTTTCGGGGTTGGAAAAGTTAATTTAATTGTGATTATAATTCTGTTAACTTCTAGTTGAATTAAAAATTTGAAGACTTTACAGAGCATGAAAAGATGAAGAAGGTGTGGGATTTTTAATTTTTTTTTTTCCTTAGGAAACAGATGGTTTTATGTTTGGGTCTATTTCTGTGTGCTAGAAATGAAATGCTACATTGCTTATGGCGTTTGGCATTGGAGCTGGATTTATTTAGTGAGGTAAGATTTTTCAGGTTTGGAATGTGTGTGACAAAGAAATGTCTGTTAAAACTGCTGCTAAATGCTTTTCTTGTGAAAGCACAATTAGCTATGTTGACTGATGTCTTTCTGTCTCTGTGTGTCTCAGATGCTGACTTTACGTAAAATATTTAATGAATGGAGGTCCAATGTCATATCTACATATTACCTGGTTATTCCTTGTAATGTATTTGTGCAAAGTCAGTCAGTCACCCACTTCTTACATGGTGCTGGCAATCACTCCATAGGGCAAATAGATACCCACTGTAAGTCAGATTTGTCACTTTTCCAAAACTGTATGAGATTCAAAATTAAGAAGGGTAGATGAAAGAAAGCAGAAAATTCGTCTTCAAAAGTTAAAATTATTATGTCAGAGTTCTAAATTATGAAATCCTTAACTTAATAATGATCACCAAAGAGTTCCAGACTTTTACTTGAGCATTTTTTATCTTTAAAGAAGAAACATGAATGGAAGAAAGAGAGAACAAAATTAGTAGCCCTGCCCCTCATGGTGTTTTATTTCCAAGATCAGCGTTTACTGGATAAGATGGAGCCAATGTAGAACTTAGATGATTTCTGTGAAATCTCCTATTTTAAAATAATGCCTTTTTTTTTCTATAGTGGACTAATGAGAACAACTAAGACTTGCTGAGGCATGAGGGGAACACATGGAGGCTCACAGGAGGTGAGGCTGGTGAAAATTTTAAAGCAAATAAAAGGTCTATAGAGAAAGAGAAATGCCTCCAGTCTTCTTGCTGTGATGTTCCCTGCAGAATTTCCAAGAGCTTCAACAATTTCTGTAGTTCAGGAGGTTGGTCAGTGAGTCTCTGCTCTAGCTGTTGCCTGCTGGAAGACACACTCCTGTGGGTAGCATTTACAGCCCAAGCACGGGAAGTGGCAGTATTGCTGGAGAATATATGAACGGATTCATCACATTTTTACTTTCCTTTAAACAGCTCAGCATCTCACAGAGTCAGAAGAGACATCTGTCATTTCTTTTCCTCCCAGGCTTCCTCCTAAATAGCGATTTGACAAGATAAAGTGATTTTAGAGGTAACTCCATACAAAACCACCGACTCACGCTGGGCTCAGATGTAATCTGACTTTTTCTAGTTTTAAATTTGCCCTGTTAATAAAAGTAGAGATTTCTTTTCTCTGTTTTCTTTAAGTCAACTTTAACATAGAATGTGAGCAATGAAATTGTGCTCTGACTGCAGCTAACTGCTGTTGATGAAGTGAGCTGATAGATTTAGTCTACTGGTTGAAAGCCCACAGTGCAAAAAACCCCATCAGAACATCATTACTGACCACTTCTGTAAAACTGGAAAGAATTTAGTGCAGTTACAACTGAAATCAGCTAAGAAATTGTGGTTGTCTTTAGTCACGACTGAATGAAGCCCTGAATCATGGAACATACTAATAATGCTGTCAGAGAGAAAGTTAGGTTAAGACTACTAGAAATGATATTTGAATCTGGCCTTTGTGGTAGGTGTCACTGAAATGCCTCGTGTTCTGTGCTCAGCAGAGTCCCAGTCTCTATTTCATGGTATGGACATTATGGAAAGGCTAAACGACTCCTTCAAGTGGTCTTCAGTATTGTGTTTGTGAGGAAATAGCCTGGAATTATTCTCTGTAAGCAATAAATCTTTGCCAAAATGTGTATGTCAAAAGAAGCAATATTTAAAGAATAAATTATGAATAATTTCATAACTGAAAGATAGTAATTCTGCACAATCTGATAATTAAAGTGTAATTTAAGATACTATAAGCAACTCGATTAAAATGTATGTGCTTAACAATTTTAATACTAATCTCAGTTTGTTGTTATTTAAAATGTCATCTGAGCTTTTTTGAGTTATGAAGGAAATAACACATATTTTCTCTAGTCTATAATTTTATATTTTCTTAGAAGTTGACAATACCTGTGAATGAACATACCTGTGTACTTCTCGTATATAACCCCTGCTAAAAATCTTAATGTTAACTGCCCACAAATACTCCTTTTTAGCCAGGAAATATACCTCTGTAATTTCACCACTGGGAACCTGGCAGTTACAGCAATTACATGTTCTGCAGGAACACTTTAAAGGAGCTTTGTTGAGGCAACCATACAATTGGGGAGAATTACAGACTGCTGGATTTTAAGACCAAAAGAAACCCCCGTGTTGACTTCTGTAAGAGGCCAAACAACTTTCAGAAGTGTCAAAGTGAGCTGGCTGAACGTTTAGAAGATTGTGTCATCTTGATGGAAAGATTTCATGTTATGGAGAGCCCCATGCTGTTTTTGGTCAGATATTTATTTATTAATTATTCTGATTGCTTAGAAGAAGATGAAATTACATGTTACCTAGAAGAGGCTAGAAATTAACATGTCTATTCTTTTCCAAGCAGTCCTTGGCAGATTTTAGGCTTCCACTTCTAAAAAGACCCTCTGGTGTTTGAGATTTTTCCCACTTTCTGATTCCTTAGCTGTCCTTATTGTCTCTTGCTGCTTAAATCCTTTTTGACAGGAGATTCAAGGAATGCAGTGATACAGTACACATAATTATAATCAGCAACAATGAAGAAAAACTGCTTTAAGAGATCATAATTCCACAAACACAGTACCGTAATTTCAGATGAGGTTCTCCATGCACAGTGTCTTTGACTTCTCTCTTGCAACTGACTGCAGAAACCTTTGTCCCTGCTTCAACATGTGAAGGAAAGGAGCTTTTATCACAAGTGGATTTCTTCCTAGGACACTCGGTTCTTACACCCTGTTCTTTGCTCATGGGTATGGTGTGATTTGTCAACAAGCCCTAAACTTTTAAGTGTGTAGGACCAGGGCTGCTTTTTCCCCAGGGCAGGTTTTATTCATCATTGAATCAGAGAATGGTTTGGGTTGGAAGGAACCTCAAAGCCCATCTAGTTCAAACTCCCTGCTATGGGCAGGATGCCTGAAGCCTTATCCAGCCTGGCCTTGAACACTGACAGGAGGGGGCAGCCACAGCTTCTCTGGGCAGCCTGTGCCAGGGCCTCACTACCCTCATTGTACAAAATTTCCTCCTTACAGCTAGTCTAAATCTAATGTTTTATAGTCTTTGCCCCTCATCCTATCACTCCATGCCCTTGTAAACAGTCCCTCTCCAGCTTTCCTGCAGGTCCCCTTCAGGTACTGGAAGGCTGCTATAAGGTCTTCTTGAGGCCCCACTATCCTTCTTATGGTGGGGACCCCAGAGCTTGATGCAGTACTCCAGGTAGGGTCTCACCAGAGCAGAGCAGAGGGGCAGAATCACTGCCCCTGACCCGCTGGTCACGCTTCTTTTGATGCAGCCCAGGAAATAGCTGGCTTTCTGGACTGCAAGTATACATTGCCAGGTTTTCCTGTTCCTGGAATTTGTCTTCTTGCTTGCATTTCTGTTAATGTAATGGAAATTACACAAAGGAAAATAGATGACTAGTAAAAATCAATGCTAAAAAAATGTCTATCTAAGTCTGAATTGGACTTTTTTTTAAAATTAAAAAATCTTTTCCCCTTACTTGTTATTTATTTATCTAACTCTGCTGAACCTATCCCAGTGTCACAACACCATGACAAGGAGAAAACCCAGCTTCTTTTTCAGCAGAGCAAGTTGCAGTTTAATGTCTTGAAACACAAGATTGATAGGCAATGCAACACATACTAGCTTTCATAAAATCACCCAAGCAGTCATTATTTAAACTCGACCCTATAATTTGAATCTCCCACAGCAAGAAAATCCATAGTTGGACTATACACAGACTGAAGATTTCCTTTCCTTTCTCTTTCACTCCCAAGCTATCAATTCAGATGAGATCCTGCAATTAGAGAGTCGTTGGAGGAAAGGGTAACTTTAAATCTAGAATCATAGAATCATAGAATGGTATGAGTTGGAAGGGACCCCAAGGATCACAGAGCTCCAACCCCCCTGCCACAGGCAGGGCCACCAACCTCAGGCCTGGATCTACACTAGGTTGCCCAGGGCCCCATCCAACCTGGTCTTGAACACTTCCAGGGATGGGGCATCCACTACCTCTCTGGGCAGCCTGTTCCAATTTTAGCCCAGAACAGACCTGGCCAGACTTTGAATGAAAAAACGTTCAGTACATGTCATCACATCTTTTAAATACTTGTAGCAGGTGTAACTTTGGTTTTATTATGGATCTTCTTAATGACTTTAAGACTATTGTTAATTATACCTATTGACCTGAAATGATGAGTATACAAAA
Organism: Porphyrio hochstetteri; assembly: GCA_020800305.1. Lineage (NCBI taxonomy): Eukaryota > Metazoa > Chordata > Aves > Gruiformes > Rallidae > Porphyrio > Porphyrio hochstetteri. The sequence goes on from CM036907.1 coordinate 90,099,739, forward strand.
TAACTGTAAAGGCGCCTGTAGCAGATACATTGTTTTAAATATACACATCCCAAGATTAAGCTGTGGATGCTGGAAGCAAGAGATGTAAGAATAGCTGTGGGAGGGTGTGACAGTTCAGAAATTCGCTGAAATACAATGTGCAAGAATTTGTATGAGAAAAGGAAGCAGAGGTGGGAGGCTCAGATCAGGGCAGCTAACTGTGAGGGACTGTGTGTGCTTTCATATACTCAGGGGAATGAAAGAAAGAAGCAGGTAGTGACGCAGTGACAACTTTAAAAGGGTAAGTAAACCAGTAAGAAATGTCTCCCTAAATTTTGTGCCAAGACTTTTTTTTTCTTCATACATAAGCAGTTATTGGAAAAGGCAACAGAAATGGATATTTCCTCTCTGTTTTTGGCAAGATTTCCGTTGTTACCCCTCAGATTTTCCATGGTGGGAGTTCAGATTCTTTCCTCTGAAGACCCTGGGTTTTGTCTGTATGCTGTGGGTTTTGCTTCCCTCTTCCCAGCTCACTTTACTTAATCCAACTGATGTAATTGTCATCTTCTCTACCTTCTGCAGTTTTTCTCCACATTTCTGGAATTCCTTGGAGGACTAAATTTGCTGTGTTACCACTCTGTTCATGGCCTTCCTCAGAAGAGGCTTCCCTAGAAACCCTAACCTTGTTCTCTTTGAAAAGTTATGTGATGTCCCTGTTGTCAAGGTGTCTCTAAGGTGTCTTTACATTCTTGAGTCCAGAGCAGACTCTTGGAACAGTAGTATGGCTGCTCCCATGTACCAATGCTTGCTACAGCAGTTACTTGTCACTGGGGCACCTTGATTGGGCACTACTGACCAGTCCTCAGACTGTGCAGCTGCCAACAGGTGTAAAAGTTTGGAACTGTATCTTCTGGTCTTATTTTTGGGTGGTGGAGTAGATTGTTCTAGAGTTTGAAATACAAGTAGTATGACTTGGGAATGAGTAACTAAACACACAAAGGAGATCACTTAGTAACTGAGGTTTAAAGAAATGGTATTTCAATTTTTAGAATGGCTACTGCAATTGCAGCTGCAACTGGGTGAGTGGAAATGTAAGTGATACAGCAGGAGAAAAGCCAGGTCACAGTTCAAAGATCAGCCAAGAGGAAATGTTCACAGGAAAAATTGCCTATAAAGACACTTTTGAAAAGCTCTGGAGACTCCCTAATCAAAAAATGGCTAAGCGCCAGAGAAAGAAAATGGAACAGGTAAGGGCTGCAGAGGCAGTAGGACAATGCATAGCAGAAAAAGGGCTGACAGGAGAAGAGCTGTCAAAGCAGATGGTATCAGGGCAATAGTTCTAGCCAGGTAGAGAGGTCTATTATCTGAAAGCTATATCTCAAGAGAACATTTGTGAGCATGCTTGGACTAAGAATCTGGAGATTTGCAATATTGCTATTCTGTGTAAAATTAATTCAGAAGTAGAGGCAACTGCTTTGTGAGGAAAGTTTTAAGCAGTTGTGAAGTAGCTGTGGAGCAGGCTGGCATTGTAGTTAGTAACCCCTAGGGACTAATGTTTTTAAACACTTATGTAAAATAACAAATAATCAGGGTCAGGTCAAAAACCTTACAAGATATATGAAAAAAACCCCAACTTGGCTGTTTTTGTTTGGTTGGTTGGGTTTTTTTTCTAAGCAATCAATTGTATTTTTTAATGTGCAATGGAGAGACTTCTTTATTTTTTTTCTGTGCTATGAAATTTTTTTTTTTACCTCAAATTTCTATGGCCACTTCATGTATTCCTGGGGATGTGTAGAATACTCTTCAGCCTTACAAATGCATCATCTTTGGTTTAGAGTATGTGTTTGCTTGCTTTGGAAGTCAAGCTGGTAAGTTATTTTATTGTAGGTCTCTGTACTATAAAGTCTATGGACCTAAATTCCCCTCTGAATAATCTCTGTCCCTCAGCACATAAAATATATTGTATATATCGTTTCAGGCTGAGAGAGTTGGAGTTGTTCAGCCTGGAGAAGGCTCTGAGGACACCTTAGTATGGTCTTTCAGTATTCAATGGAGGCTTATAAGAAATATGGAGACAGAGTTTTTAGTAGAGCCTGTAGCAGTAGTAATAGGAAAAGGGGTAATGGTTTAAAACTAAAGGAGGGGAGATTCAGACTAGGTATAAGGAAGAAATTCTTTACAGTGAGGGTGGTGAAAGACTGGAACAGGTAGCCCGGAGAGGTGGCAGATGCCCCATCACTGGAAACATTCAAGGTCAGGCTGGACAGGACACTGAGCAACCTGATCTAGTTGAAGATGCCCCCTGCTCATTGCAGGGGGTTGGACTAGGTGGCCTTTAAAGGTCCCTTCCAACCCCAACTATTCTGTGTTTCTCTAATTTCACATTTAGTTTAAAAAAGTAAGCATAGTAAGCATTTTTTTCTGTTTTAAACATTAACTGAACTTAATATATGCTGACTGTACTTTCCTGCAGTTTTCAGGAGACTGGTGTTACCAGTGAGAAAAAGGTTGGCCTTGTTAACCCATGTCACTTTTCTCTACCTTTACTCTTCCTTTTTTTGTAGTAATAAGATCTTTAATTAACTAGGTTTAGATTTGGGGGAGGGAAGTGCTATTATTTTTAATGACCTTGCATATGTCTCTAATATCCCTTTTATACAGTAGGGGCCCTGTTTTGCACCTGAAGTGGTGAATTAGGTCTCTAAGTTTTAAAATACAGACCACAGGGAGTTATACAAATCCTAAAGAAAGTGGATAATTGCAAGATTAACCATATGCTTCTGTTTATAACAATCTGGCATATTTTGGGCGTTTTCAAGGTTAGATTCTGCACTCTTTCTCCTTGTAAGTAAGCAGAAAGCGGCGACTTACAACTATTAGATTTCCCCACATTGGAGTATGCCACAGAGTAGAGGGTTGTGACAAGGGCCAAATGATATCTAAGAGTGGAGAACATCACATCAACTTGTCCTTTTCTTTTTTTTTTTTGGTAGTATTAGTCTCTCAGGAAACAGCACAAAAGAAGGTAATTTTGCTTTTAGCTGGTAGGGTCCCACTGCATTAGTTGATTCTTCTGTGAATGTATTATTAAGTGAGATACAGGAATTGCTCCAGCATTAGGGAAAGCCAAACAATGAACTACTTTGCTGCACTCATTTGATTGCATTGTCATTGAGAGTGATCACTGAAGTGTGTTTAAAAGGAGTTATTGTAGCACATATCAAAAAATCAATACAAATGTTAGTTGTCTTGCAACATTGTGCTGTGGGATTACAATAGCAGAGAACGGTTGAAGTCAATTGACGAAAATTGAGTTTATGTGGCATAAAATGTGATTGCAGAATTTGCTGTGAATTGAAAGGTTTGTTTACATTGCCTGTATTGAGAAACTGAGCTCTATTTTAATTTTCATCAGTGCAACAACAAGAACAAAACCACAACAGTGTGGGAGAAGGGAATGAGAGAGAAATTAATTTATTTGCTCTAATATATCAACCACAAGATACTTTCTTTATGAAACTCTAACTGTCAAAGTCTAAAGCAGAACTAAAATTGAGGGGTTTTTTTACAGATAGGGCTGGAGAAATATCTTGTCTAGGGGAAAATTTGTTAGAATTGATAGGAATAGAGAAAGGGGAAAATGCATTTTAACTGTTTAGTTTAAGTTGAATTTTCATACTGTGCTGGTAAGGCACCCAGGAATGTTCCTTTACTCATAAACTGGAAATTTGATGTGGAATACAAGAAAGAAGACACACAAAATGTCATTTAGAGTAGGTTTTGAGTGAAAGAAGACCATATTTTAAAAATAAAGCTCATTATAGACCACTGTTTTTTTTTTTTTTCTTGCACCTCACTCATTTTGGTGTTCTGTTGATTAATGGTCTTTAAATCGGCAGGTTTTTTCAAATTATTTTTGTCCGAATAGTGTATACTGTGAATCTGTTTTCACCACTTATAGGCATCCTTTTTTACAGAAGGAAAACTACACTCCTATCTTGATTTATTTTGTAGTCCCTGCACACTACTGGGGTGCGAAACGTGGAGTCAATCAGTGCAAATGAGAATCAAACCGTGTGTTTGAAAAGCAATGAGCAACTGAAGAAACAGTTTTGAAGGGGAGAGCTTGTTATTAGCCTTTCTGACATGATCCTCAAAGGTGTTGGGGGTTTTCGGTTCTCATCAACTTCAAAGAGAATTCTGTATTGTCTTGCGGAATTGGGGGGTGCAGAAATGAGGGCCAGATGATAATGAGTTGTTAGCTTGACAAACAATTATGAAAGGAAGTGCTAGATATGAGAAAGCATTTCTTGGACAGTTTTTCATGTCATGGGTTGTGCAGTATCAAAAAGTGCCATAAGATGGCAGTAAGAGATTGCAAAACGTAGTAGTTTGGCATGACATGTTCCGGCGAGTCAACCCCACTGGCTTGCAATAAACGTGATTGTATAACAAGTGACAAAATGGGGATTGCTGAGCTCCATCTAGGCACTGTTTCCTAACTTTTTTTGCGTATTGCTTTTCCTCAGAGGTTTCAGTTTATTTGACATTTATACTTCCTTATCCGAGTGTGGGAAAATGGAATAGTATTTCTCACTGCATTGCCATCTGCGTGAGAGTGCTTGAAATTCACTGCTTGTACTTTTTTATCTGCGCTGTATGAAAACGGCTCCAAATTTAGAGTCATATTATATTTAGAGTCGTATTAAATACGGCATCATGTGCTGATAGGAACAAAGTAGGTCGAAACAACCACGTCAGTAATGCATACGCAGCTCTACAGTCTTCCTAGTGAAGCATAGGCAACACGAACAAGAGGCTACTGAGATCAGCCACTGCTCAACTCCAGTGCAGAGGACAGGTTATTGTGGGCCTAGGCCTGTGTTGGCAGACTTGGCCCGAGGAGGGTAGAGCTGGTGAGGTCTGGGGAAAGTTTTATTAGGTGTGCTAGTGGCACTGAGGCTCCAGGGTCTTCTCATCCCTTTTCAGTTCAGGGTTATGACTCAGAGACGTAAAATTACCTGTTTGTGAAAACTACATGAAAAGAAGCTGGAGAAAAAGAGAGGGCTGTGTTTCTGGAGACTGATTCCAGTAGGATTTCTCCAATTTCAGCACTGCTAAGAAAGAGATTATATGAATTGCAAAATATAGGTGTGTAGTTTCTCAGTGTCAAAGATTTTGTTAGATTTATGTTGAAATTTTCAGTAACTACTTTACGTTGGCATGTAAAGCTACATTTTATAGTCTCAGTGTATACTTTATGTTCCTCTCAAACAGAAAGATTCAGGTTTTCTGAATCTTTTGCAGCGGACACGATGATAGCACATTCATCTAGTGCTTTCCCCCATCCTTAGATCTGAAAGTGCCTTACAAATGCACACACCACTTAGCAAAAAGGGCTTCTTGTGGTTGAACAAAGTAAAATTAGCATAAGGCAACAATGAGAAATAAGTGTTTTCTAAAGTGACAAGCAATGTATTGCCTAAGCTGTGGTGGTTTAACCCTGGCTGGAGGCCAGATGCCCACCAAAGCCACTCTATCACTCCTCTTTTCAGCTGGACAGGGGAGAAAATATATATTGAGAGGCTTAGGAGTCGAGAGAAGGACAGGGAAAGATCATACCACAATTAGCACCATGGGCAAAACAGACCCAACACAGAATAAAGGAGAGAAAACTCTCTCATTTATTACACTGCACACACACCCAGTGAAACACCCAGAGTCGAGTAATGAGAAACACGACCAGATCTTAAAGCACCTTCCCCCACCCCTCCCTTCTTAGCAGACTCCACTTTAGTCATGATTTTGCTGCCTTCTCCTTTGCTCCCAGACTGTTCCAGCCTGGTCCTTCATGGAGTCACAAGCTCCTCACCAGCAAACCTGCTCTGGCATGGATCTCTCTGTCTCTCATCACTGTGTCTCTATCTCCACAGGCTGCAACTGCTGGCAGAGGCTTGCCCCAATGTGGGTCACAGCATCTTCTGTATGTCTTCATCTGCTCCAGTGTGGGGCCTCTCCACGGGCTGCAGGTGGGGTCTCGGCCTTTTCCATGTGCTGCGGGGGGTTACACCTGCTCCACCATGGGTTTCTCCACGGGCTGCAGGGGCATCTTCCTCTCCGTCACCTGGGGTGCCTCATCTCCCCCTTCCCTGGCCTTGGTGCCTACAGAGTTTCTTACATCTTCTCACTGCCTTCTCTGGTGGCAAAATGCAGCTGCTTGTGAGTTTTCTCCCTAAATGTGATTCCCAGAGGTGCTGTGACCGTCACTGATGGGCTCAGCCTTGGTCAGAAACAACTCTGGCCTTCAGCTGGCTGGTGTTTGCTCTGTCAGGCCTGCAGAGAGCTTTTGGCTGCTTCTCGAAGAAGCCACCCCTGCAGCCCCAACTTCTCCACCAGAACCCAGCCACGCAGAACTACAACACCGTCTGAGTTCATGATGACTTTAACTTAAAAAATTGATAATTTTCAGTTTCTGCATTAATGCAATCGCTAGGGAGCTATGTGGTTATGTGTGAATTTTGTCTGATAGCTAAGCCAGAGGTCAAAACACAAAATTGGTATTTAGAAAGATAATGTGGATTTGTGCTGAAGGCCTTCGTCCATATGCCAGGAGATGGATTACAATCAGATGTGAGCATTTTCAGCTTTGAAGTACTCTAAGATCTTGGTTTACTGTAGTTCATACATACCCAATTCCTTCTAATCAAGATTTTAACACTTCCAAAATAAAAAGTGAAAGCCAGTGGGTGTTCCATCAACATTTTCTTAAAAATGATGCTTCTGGGAAGGTCAAGTAGGTATTTTATCGTATTTCTTTTCAGTACAGTGTTTGATCACAGAATCACAGAATCACAAGGTTGGAAAAGACCTTTAAGATCATCAAGTCCAACCGTTCCTGTCCTATGCTAAACCATATCCCTAAGTACCTGAAGTGTGATCTTCTCTGCACTGTAGACCAGGATGCAGCATTTGTAAGCTCCATATCAGTAATGCCAATCATGCGTATGGCTGTAATAAGTGTCATCCCTATGTCCTGAGGGAAGACTAGCAACAATCCACAGACATAGTGTAAGTATGGATTTTACTCTCATTTCACTGATAAAAAGGAAGACTTCAGTTCCTAGGAACTTAGGATTGCAGTCAGAAATATCAGTATCAGACTGTACGATCCATCATTTAAAAATCCCTTTAGAAGTTTTTGGAATAGGATCTGAAACTGGCCAGAGCTCTGGAATGGATCTACTGAGGATTTTTCTGTATAGTAAGTTTCCCTGAAGGACAAGAGGACTTTTAAACTAAAAAAAGACAGGGTTTTGTAAAGAAAAATAAATGTGTTTTTTTTTTCTTTTTTTTTTTTTTGGTAGTAAAATAAATTGACTGGGTGAAACAGAACAGAAAAGTTACCTAAAGAAAAAAAAAATCTTACACTGCCCAATGCAGTGTTGAAGGCAGGTCTTGGCATCCAAACATTGTGTCTGTGAATTCAGAGGCATTGCCAGTTGCAGTACAGACTGGACAGTACTTTCTGGTCACCCTGTCACCTTTGAGGGTTGGTTGTGACAGCCTCTGTACCACTCAGAAGTTTTTCAGGCTACATCTTCATAGGCAAGTAGTGGGAGCCACTAGCTGTATTTGTGGAGCAGAAGACCCAGTGCCCACACTGCTTGTGTATTTCAAAGTCTGGTGTGGTCCTGTACATTTAATACTCCCCTGAGGCTGGGTTTACAGTCCTGGAGAGTATCTTCCAGGGTTTTTTTTGTCCAAAAGGAATCCACTTAATATGCTCAGAAGCCACTCCATGATGTGAACCAAGGCACTCTGAGTGGTGATAATTGGAAGATTTTCTTGAAATCATGCTGGACTGAACTGAGACCCTAACATAGACTCATCCTCAGTCTTTCTATTTTGCCATAGGTTCCTCTTGCTTAGCATTAATTTTCTTCTTGATGTTCCTTCTTGATCTTATTCTGATGTCTTCTCTCTCCTTTCCCCTTTCTTTCCTCCTTGTGCTTTCTTCTTTCTTTCATATTCTTCCACCCTGCAGTTTCCTCTCCCTCAGTGGCATGCCGGTGCTGGAGCTGTCTCCCTCTCCAGACAAGTTCACCTGACCCAGTCATTCTCTAGAGGTGTGCTGTATTAACATGAATTAAAGAGCAGATGTTGAATAAAGCATGTGGTATCCATCACACCTGTTATCTGCATTTACTCTAGGATAAATGGATTCATAAATGGGTTACTAACTCCTTTTATGATAAATTAATGTGGGACAGGGTCTGGATATGATCTGCTGCAAGGGAAGTCTCAAGAACTCTGCAGGTTGCTTAGGAGGTGTAGTACGGAGAAATCTCTCTATTCACACCCTGTATTTTTATTTTTATTTCTCTAAACAGTTGATACAGGACAATGTTGGAGAGAGAGATTTAAGCTAGATGAACTGTACTAGGATCACAGTATCTGCTGTAAAGGACATGAACTATGCTGTTGACAAAAACTGTGCAAGACTTTTTAAACTCAACTACAGGGCACAGAGTGACACAACACTGTAGAAATGTAATTATTCTTCATACTAGAAATACACCTCAGTAGTCTAACAGTTATACATCCATACGTAGGAGAGCAAAGGTAGTAAATACATGATAAGAAGTGTTTTGCAGTTATTTGACTAGGTTTAAAATGTCAGTGTTCATTACAAGAGTACTAGTAGGAAAAATGGAGTCCCACTTTGAGATTTAAATCATCCATTTACTCTGTGTCTGTGAGACAGACAGAGTAGCTTTAGAAATAGCTTACTGCTTTCTGTGCCTTTTGCTAATATTTTTTATTTGGTGTTAATATCCATGTTGGACCAAGAGATTTGAATGTTATTTTACATTAGAATGGTAAATACACAGTGCTGCATAATAATGAAATTCCAATGATGGTACATTTTACTGTGGCTTTATTCTGTTAGTTCTGATGAGAAGGTGATAAAGATGTTGGGATTTGATTGAATTATGTAAAGAACATCAAAGTTTGATTTAATGAAATCCCCACTGGTGTATGTAGCTCACAAATATTCATATTGATAGATGGATAGGGCTGCTTAGAAATGATTTTAAACTGTGTGTGGGTTTTGTACACAAACATTGTTTATATGGCAAGTTTTTGCAAATTCAAGTGTCATGGTGCTTTTTATTCCTATTTTTTGAATCTACAAAATTAGAAGCTCCCAGATAGGCTTCCATAGGTAATGTTTACACAACGTTGCCCATTCACTTCAGGTGTGGGCCACTGTTGGCTATAACTTACAAGCAAGTTTCCAGATTTCAAGTTCCTGTTCTGATAAAAATTGTCTTTCAACAGTAGTTAATATAAGGAAATAAGTAAATTTTCTGTACAACAGCTTTGTTTTTCTCATATATGCAGAGAGAATTGATGCCGTCAAGTCCAGCTCCCTTTTGTGGCTATTTTTGTAAAGTACAGTGCAGTAGCATGATTAACAGCTTCTCTTTGTTGGTAACATGATTGCTTTATCTTCCAGCTCCCCTTCCTCACAATTCTGAATAACACAAGCTATTTTGATGCACAGCACAAGTTACTTTTTATTTCAGTAAGCAATATTTACTATTAATCTGACACTGGAAAATTTGAAATAATTTTCATGCGTTGTCCCTGAATGCAACCCCAGGTCTATTTGCTTTCTTATGATACTGCTGTATGGTATTAGAAATAGTTGACGGCTCATGTGCTTAAGTGATCCTTTTGTCAGGAGGGGAAAAAAAAAATCATTTAGTCAATCGTGTGATTTTTCCTCAGTGATGGGTGTGGACCCATTTAAACAACAGTATTTTTACATGTTGCCCAAATCTAATAAAATTCAGATTAATTTGAGAATGGAGGAAATTCTAGAATTCAAGCTGAAAGTCCATTTTTTCATCAGTCTGTTGCAGAAAGACTCTTGCAATACAGTTTTCTGCTAAGAGTCTTACACCTCTCATTGGCCTTTCTAACTGGCCAGAAGTGAACAACAACCTTATGGAGTGATTTTGTTGCAGTTTATCAAGTTATGTATGACAGCACAAGATATGAGGTCAAAAAACTGCTAACCTTCTGGACTGAAGTGGGCTAATCAATACATTGGTCCTGTCTTAAAGATTCAAGGGAGAACTTTCTCTGCAGAGACTGGAGTAAACTGACTTGCTGTTCTGTAATAATCTTGATGAGCACCTTTGCCCTTGTGCTGCTTTTCCCTTAAGGTCTGATCCAAAGATCATTCACAGCAAAGAGGATCTTCCAGTAGGCTTTGACTTGGGTCAGTGGGTTGAGGTCAGGTCAGGCATCATGAAGCTTGGCAGCAGTGGCAAGAAAGGGAACTAAGCCCCAAAGACCACAAAGGTGAAGAAAATCCAAAAGTGAAGTTTCAGAGTGGAGTGAAAAATGATGCCAGGGCAGGATTCATCTTGCCAAACTCAGACATCTAAAAGATACCTGTCACACTCTCTTCATAGCCATAGGATAAGAAAGAAATGAGATAGTGATTCATTGAACCTTAGATACCTACTTTAGGATGAGATGAATTGCCTTCTGGAGCTGCCTCTTTCTCTCCTTCGACTATAAAGGAGCCCAGGGGACTAGCTGACATTTAGGCAGCTGACTTTTAGATGATAAAGTTAGAAAATCCCCGTCAAGGGAATGTGTAGAAGTAGCTGTTGCTACTGCTCTCTCCCCTTTCCTCCTAGCCATTAAGACTGTATTGCAGGTGGGTCTGCTGGCTTGGAAAGGCACCCTACTGATAACTCTGATAGGTCTACACTATGCTTTACTCTAGAAAGTTTAAGATAGAAAAAATATATCTAATAATTTTACCTGAAATAAGTTCTCCTTTCTCTGAAAAATCAGGATTTTCTGATTCAAGAGTAGTGATTCCAGTTGAATCACTTAGTGCTTAGTGACATTATCTGTAGTGAGAATACAGCTCAAAGTTTAATTGCACCTGTTTTCCTCCTGAGCAGTCTAAATATATCCTACTGCTTCTTCCACCACTTCGAAAAATAAGTTAGCATGGATTCAAATATGGTTTTCCTATAGCCCAGCTGCTGCTCTAAAGACTGGTTTAAAGAAAGTGTCCAGGTAACATGTTCTTGCTGAACTGAGAGACTAATAAAGTTGATTGGGATTTAGTGCATATCTTTAGAAATCTGGCCAATCTTTATTCAGGAGAATAGGTACAGAAATAACTTAATTTCTTTCCTCATGTTATTTTACAGGAAAGGTGTGTCCTTCATGCAGAAGGCAAGCACTTCAAAGCAAAATTTACCCTCTGTTTACCTCCATAGAGAAGAAAAACTGGCACCTAATTTGTTCAGACAGCTTGGTTACTGTATGGTTCTGGGTTCATTTTTCTCCCAGTGTCAAAGGAGATCTTTTTATGAGTAGCTGGGATCTTAAAGTTATTTCATTTCTAAAAACTTACATGGTTATGTAATGGTGTCTTCCATAATGCTCCATTTTTAAGGACCAAAATACTCATACTGGACCCTTAATCTTATTGGCAGTCAGTGACATTTAAGCCTCTAAATTTAATTGGAAAAAATATTTGGGCTACTGTGATAGTTAATATTTAGATGCTTTTGAAAATTTAAACTTGGAGGTTGAATTAATTTATGATTTTGTATGCAACCTTGAAATAAAGTTATGTGATTAGAATAGAAATACTGTTGTTTTTAATGGACTGTATCCCTTCATTCAAGTGCTACATTTTGGTTCATTGCAAACAAAAATTCTCAGGAAATTAGTAGTCCAAATGAAGGCATCTCTGATAAGATAAACATGAGCTGTTTGGGAGATGTTCATCACTTCAGATGCAGACTTTGGATTCTTTACTTTTTTCCATTTTTTTTTTTCCACTGAGAGAGAACAAAGCATTTGTTACAGCAAGGCAAGAAAAGAGAAAAAAATAACTGTAAATAAAATAGATCTGCACATGAAATATTGTGAACATTATGGTGGGATATAATTTAGGTTGAAGTTGACAGTTGTTAAAGTTTATATGGAGCCAGATTCTTCTCTAGAATGTGATACATAAATTAAAGTCACTTTGTTGTAGCAAGCAGAGTTGAATCCTACCTTTACTATCTATTAAGAAAAGGTCAGCTCTATGAAAAATAGAAATAGTAACTTTCACTTTAGTTGCATATTTAATATTTGATTCTGCACTTGTGTTTCAAAAAAATACAGTGAGACATTTGGTATGATTGCACACGCTTCTTGCTGAAGTCAGTATGACCTGTCAGCAAAATGTAGAAGTCAATATGACCTGTCAGCAAAATGTAAAAGCAATATATAAACTAATAAAATAGTCCACTGTTTGTTGTAACATATTTTAAAATATTATGATTAATAAATGTAATTGTTTATTAGTAAAAACATCTGCCAAATATAAGTTAATTTTCAGTTAAATTCCCTGTTGGGTTAACCAGAATTTTAAGTACTTGTGGGGAATACTTTAGTGTTAAAATTCCTAAAAGTAAATTTTTCTCACTTTCATTGTCTTAAAAAAATACCTAGATTCCTGGACTTCAGAAATAATTTGACTGGTATTCATCAAAACAGTCTTTCATTATCCTTTCTGAATCCCAGCACTAATTCCTCCAAAGCTTTAGTATTAGCTGGACTAATAAACTCAGTTCTGAATAAACTTAACATTCTTTGTTGCTTATAAATGTATCTCCATACAGCAATGACTCAGCCAAAAGCAAGAATGCCAGAGAAAAATTAAAATTGCATTTTATGTGTTTTCAAGAAGAAATAATCTTTTCCACTCTCTCTTAAGTCAGTTTTGAGGCTAGTACCTGAGCAATGGATAATGGTTCTCCTCAGTGAGCAGGTTCTTCCCTGCAATCTCTGCAGTTTCTGAGACTGAGAAATAGAGGAAAGAAGAACATGTTTCAGAAATGTAACTCTGCAAATTGCATGCTAATTTTCCTCCTTCGGTTTAAGTGGGATGCTAGAAATACTTTTACGTACAACAGTTATATCCATTCCTGGGTTGGTTTAACAGATAATACCTTTGGTGTAGCTACAGCCTCTCGCTCATTTTGTGCCCAGTGAAAGGATTTAAAGAGAGGATTTAAATGGGAATGACTGTGGTTGCTTTTCTTTGTGTCTTCATGGATACATATCTCCCATGCAAAGTAAAATGCAGTGGAATAGTTTATTAAGAGTGTGAATACACAAAGTAGAGCTGGTCCCAGATGGTTTTGTAAACTCCAGGAACTCAGCAAACATGTTAAATAAAGTTTGCTGTTCATTAGTCTCAGTAAAGGAAATAAGTTATTAAACATGAATCTATAAGTAAAAAAAAAAAAAACCAAACCCCAAAGCATTACATAATTTTGATCTGCTCAGGATTTTAGGCCCTTTCTTATGCCGAGCCATTATTTTAATGCAGGTGCAACCTTCTGTCGAGGTGACTCTAAGACCAGCTCTGCTGGCTCAGTTTTGGGTCTCAGACTGACGCAAACACCCCTGGTTCATAAGGGTTAATACCTGGGAGAATAGTCACATAGCAAGGGATGTGAATAGTACATTTTTAAGCTCCCACAAACCTCACCGATGTTTACAAAACCTGGATACAATTTGCATGAGCATAGTCACCCAGGTACTGAACGGGGGTTTCTGTGTGTTTGTGTCCTTAGTCAGGTGCTTTATATAACTCCAGCAGCGGCTTCACAGATGAAAGGTTCAGCATAAATGAATGCTTCACTTTCTGAAGGTGAAAGGGGCTGTGTTCCCTTGTGCTGGGAGCACATTCAGGCCTTTGAAATGCAATTCGCATCTCTTGAATGCATAATATGAAAAAAGTCCTTTTTTTTTTTCTGGTGATGTATATTTTGACTTTTATAGACTGTAGGTTGAGGAATGCTGCCCTGTGGGGATTTCTAGATGCACAGGTAGGTGCCTGATTTCAGCTGCTTTATGCCATTCATTCGTAGACTGTCAAATTCAGATATTTGAATAAAGATTTAGGTATTTGGACTGTTTTGTTGAGCACTCTCGAGCTGTGTCCTGAGTTAATAAAATTGAAGATAGATCAATTTTCTAGGAGCAAGAGAAAGTTCAAGTAAGGAAAATTTGGCAAGGGACTGTGTCATTTACAGCAAGCAGTCCTGGCTGGTTCTGCCCTTGCCTATCCAGTAGATAACCTCCAGGAAGATTTCCCTCCTGTGTTCTCTGCTATCAGGTAAGAGAGTTTGTGATGGGCTGGATGCTTGTTGTGGGATGGGGTTGTTTCCTCTTCCCTCATGACTGTCTATGCTTCTCTCAATGCTTAAAGTCCATCAGCAGGGCACAAAACAATGTTGTACCAGATAGTCCAAGTAAAGGGCTGTGGTTTCCCAAGCAGGGTGGCTGGGACGATGCAGGAGCTGAGGTGCAGAGTATCTAGGGTATGGTAATGATAATGTGATCTCACTGTTTCCAGCAAACAGGCTGGGTTGGTAATTCGGGCACCAATGTGCTGAACTGTGCGGTGGACATACCCACCAGGCAGGATGGGGGAAAACATTGTGTCTGGTGCAGCAGGATCCTCAAAAGTGTTATTCATAGTAAAGTTTATTCTGTGCCTTAATCTCCCTTGAATTGTACTGCAATCAGCTGTCTAACGCTTGGATGTTGGGAGGGTTTATTACCACTGTTTTGTAGATCTCTCTCATGAATCTCTGTCTCTAGGCTGTCTGGAAGAGTGATCAAAATAATTTTCCCTCCCTCTGCCTAATAGTGCAGATGCAACATTCTGGCAAGGTGGCTATAAAACCAGATCTGTCTCAGTTTTGGGTCTCAGACTGACACGAACACCCCTGATTCACAAGGGTTAATAACTGGGAGTAATAGTCACAATACAAGGTGTATGTTTCCTAATAGTGTTGCTAAATTACAAAGCAAAGAAATTCACTTATGTGGTATGAGTCTATTGCAGGGAAGTGGGCAAATCCATCTCAATTTGGATGCTTATGGTTTTTCTTTAGCATGGCTAAAAGAAATTCCTATTTAAAAATCCAGACATCAGTAGGTTACCTACCCAGTAATGCATCTAAAGAAATGTTCTAACTACCCAAGTCAATCCAGTGAAAATACGGTTGCTATGGCTTCTTTAATGTATTTTGCACTTCCTGTCAGTAAAAGGGATCATCAGTACCTATCTGTGATCTCCACACAGTGTCTCTCCAGGCTTCTGGGGAAGTGTATTCAGCAGTTCAGAAATGAGCCAGACACCCAAACTCTGTACCAGGCTTTACACTGCACCCAATGTTAAGCGCCTGTTCTGGGAAAGTGATTCGTAAGTTCACGTTAACTACTTCGTTTCCTTCTCAATTTAATAGGGATCCATAGGTATCTAGGACTGGTGTCAGCTGTAGACAGTTCACAGGGATACATTGAAACAGCCAGTGGAAAACATCAAAGTCCCATTGCCTCCCCATCCTCTTGTTATGTGGGGGTGAGAGTGGGGTTTGCAGCCTAAAACACAGGTGGTGAGCCTTTGGATAGGGAGGTAATGTTCTTACTGGGGACTTGCAGAGATGCTTTTCCTTTCTGTAATACTTCAGCTCTCATCCAGGCAAAACAGAAAATGCCTTTCTGCTGGGCCAGTAGCCAATCCAAGCGAACGCTGTCTCCAGTCATCCCGTTGCAGCTGGTCTGCTGTGTAGCCAGACCTGGAAACTCCCAGGGACACACAGGGGAAAAGGCACCTGGGACTGCTTGGTAGCGGTAAGAGCCATATCTTGGGAGAAAGGTGTCACTCCTGTCACTAGTCGTGCATTTTATCTAATTGCTGCCTAGTTATAAATGCATAAGTAGTGTTGGAGCAGAGACAAACACCTAGGAATCTTGGACTCTTGATTCTCAGGCGCGTGTTGCTTTACCCAGGTTCCCTGGAATGTATACCAAAGTGTCACTCCTGACGTAAAAATGGTACCTGAATCGAAGAACAACAACTGGGGGTAAGATTCATCTGTCATAAGGTTAATTGCTTTGAAGTTAGCCGTTCAGTAAGGAAGTGATCTAGGCTCTTAATCAGTGGACAGGCAGAAAGTGCCTCAGCCCATCCTGAAACAGGAGATGCTGATCAATCCCTGAGCATAAAGATACCTGTATCAAAAAATACTCCTTTGAATATGGAAAGGAGGGAGAATACTTGCTTACCTTAAGTGTTGGGCTTATGGATGGCTATAGTGGTGGGAGACAAATTGCACTCTCGGTCTGCTGTAAATCAGTTTGGATTCGCTGTGAATCATACCAGCAGTTTCTTAATATGATTGATTTTGAAGTGCAGACAGGATCTGAAAGGAGGAGTCTGGTTCTGTGAATATAAATGCCTGTCCACTCTTTCTCCTGTAGCTCTGTGTGTGTGAAAATTAAATGATTCCATATGTATGGAAGAGTTACACACCAAAATAGCCTGAACAACATGCTAAGAAGTAATTTTTAGGTGTGTACAAGGAAGCTGCAACCAGAAGCACAGGTGGCTTTCAGAGGTCTGGAGAGTCTTCTGAAATGTTAGGTTTGTACACCTGCTGATGAATCCCTGAACACAGGGATTTGAGGTGAAGAAAGCCTTTATGGATATGTTTTATTTACATTTCTCTCCTGCAGAAAGCTAGCAGAATTTTAGACATGCTCTTCTTACAAGGAAAAATCTTGTAGATATGTCCTGTACAGGCAAGGACAGAGCCAGTCATCTGGTGGGCATATTGCGTATGTACCTTACTCCGTGGAAAATTGCAAGTTTAATTGGGTTTTTCTCCTGCTGTTTTTTAACAATACTGAACCTGTCACTATGCAGGGAACTTTGTATATGAAAAATGTCAAAAAAAGATTAAGATAAGTGGCATCCCAGTGAGTTCCTTAGTGCTCAGGGCAGAGATGGCAAATCTCAAAAGACCATGGCAACAATAAAAATAATATGTAAGAAAACAAGTAAAAAATTACCACACTGTATAGTTTAGTTATATGCAGATCAGGGAGCGTTAAATGTCAGCACAGAGCTCATGAAGAACATTAAACTGCCTGACCCCAGGGGTGATAGACATCCTTTCAATCTCTCCAGGGTGCTGGCAGCAGTAAGGTTTCTCTAAGCTGTACTCTCCCTGTGTCAGTGCCAACCTGAGGTCTTCTCCAGGAGACACAACACGGTGACATGAGCCTAGGTCCACCAACAGATTTGGATCCTGAGGAGCTGAGTATCTTTGTTTATAGTTCAACTCTAAGGTTCCTGCTGCCATACAGGAATGAACAGCAGAGAGCTTTACAGTGCCTGTCCTCTGCTCCCCCAGGGGTGGATGCCTTTCAAGGGATTCACAGTCAGCGCTCAGAGGGAAAGGTGTCTCGAGTCACTATGAGGAGCAACTTCCATCTCACATCTTCTTCCTTTCCTGGAGTAGTCATCTGACCTGTGCCTCCAGGAAAGTACTTCCCTCCAGAGAGGCTGGGGTAAGTTGTTTGCCCCACAAATTTTCTTCAGAAGTGGAGCGGCAACCATCTCCTGTAAGATATAACTAGAGAAAAGTAAGTGTCATCTCTATGTATAATCATAATTGCGTAATTCTGAGGGGGCTGAGTACCCCATGTGGGGTGCAGTCCCATTCCCTTCTCTACCTGAAGGCATCTGAACCACTTCACCTAGGTGAGTATCCCAGCCAGCAAGGCATAGGTGGTCTGGCACATGTTTAAGGGAAAAGAAGAGGGTCAGAAATAAAAAGCCTGCTATTTACATCTCCTTTAAATGTTTCCTAAAATTGAATGGGATTGCATTAATAATTAAGATCTTTCTGCAGGGCAGGGGTCCTGGGAAAGAGCAAAACATCTTGTCCACCCCCGGGGTGTCGAATCTGGGGCCAGCCAGCCAGGAATGTCACTTTTGTGTGGAAAACAGCATTCCTTCAGGTTGTGATTTCATCTGCCCAAATTAACTGAAAACCTGAGGAACACAACCACTACTTCACAGCTAGAGATTGCAAGAATTAAACCTCTCCTTTGACAATTCTTCCATTTTTCCGTCAAGTGTTACTTGGAGAGACATGCTGGTTAGGTCTCTTCCATATCTTTTCTTCCCTTTTTTTTCAGTGTCTCTGCTGAAGCTATTAACTGTCCTTCCATTCATGGTGCTGTCTTTGATTTCTGTTTATTCCCGGTTCCATGCAGTGTCTCATAATCAGACTGCACTAGTGTCACTGAACAAATCCTTCCTTCCAAACAGTGAATATATCATGCCATTGGACCTGAATAAAGGATTAGTCTCTTTTGCAGGATGCGCTATTTCCAATGTCATGCCTGGGCAGCTAATCCCATAAGGTAAATTCCAAGCACAATGGGAGCCATGGAAATAGCCCCAGATCATTTCTTCTTTTCTGAAGCACCAGCACCCTTAAAAAAAAAAATCTGCAAGTTTACTGCTGAACTAAAGGAAGAGATGTTAGAGACAAAAGTGAAGTCTACAATTGTTTTCAAATTTTTGTCTATAAAAAAGAAGGTGGCCATTCCTTTACACTTTTATCTTCATATTTTTAACTGATGAATATGAAAATTCTCTTATTTAACATTAAATAGCTGCTTTGGGTCTCTTGATGAGTTCATGCCTTTGACCTATCCACAGAACAAGTTTCAGTGGTATAAAATGATAGGAGATGTCACGAGCAAACCCAAGTATGAGTTTTGCTAGAGAGAGCTGTTAACTAATGCCTAAGAAATAACACCATGTTTTGACCACACATTCTGCATGAAATCAAGAGTGTGTTTTGTGAGTTAGCTGCAAAGCACATGTGTGCTCCGAAAGCTGTGTCATTCACAAAGTGCTTTGCAGTGGGTACAAGGAAGCCAGAGAAATGGTTATATGGGGGTGAAATACAGTTTGGATGAAATCCACTCTTGTGTAGCAGCTAATGAAAAGTCTAAACACTGCTTCTTGTCTGATTTTAAGGAAGACTTGAGCCATGTGTTTGCAGTTTTAAGGTTAGCTAAGTTAATATACCTATTGGGTGCAGTATCACAGTAATGTTAAAATGCCAAGAATTTTCTTCTGCTGATATCCCTCACTGTCTGACTGTGTGTTTATATCAAACGGGTCAGTTATCTGACTGGTCTACTTACGTCTGCTTTTTGTTGTGTAGACAGCATAGATTAAGCCTGGAATTTTACTTCCTTTTCCATCTCTTGCTGTTTTCAGCTAATGATGTGTTTGGCGGGTGCATCATGCACATGCATCCTATTTCAAATGTCCCAGCACAAATATAACCAAGCTTTGGTTTAGGAGGGAACCTCCTCAAATACTTGTGTGGCCTGCTGTTTCTTTATATATGTCCCTATGAAACAAGATGCTAATTAATGGATTTGTTTCCTTTATTACTGCATGGCTTTCCTGAGTCGTCTTGTCCACTTGCTGTCTTACATACCAGCTATAACCTCCATAAGGCAGGGGCTAGCCATTGCTTTAAGGCTGTGCACATTTCGAGCTCTTTATCTGTGACTGTATTTTTGTAACCTTCAAAATAATAAACATAATTAATAGTGCTTTCCTGCTTTGTAATGTGGAGAGATTCCATCAGGTCTCAATGTGAAAAGCTGCTTCAAAAGAAAGCTACTGTGTGTGAACAGAGAGAGTTGTCAACTCGCAAAGTAGTTTGACTCCTGAAGAGAATATTGTGGTTTAAAAACACTTGCATCCTTTTGTAATAGTTTTTGATCCGATGTGGAAGATGTTAAATTGGCTTTCAGGCCTCTGTGCTGCATATTACAGAGTGGAATTAATTGTGAGCATGGTGGGGTTCTTTTCTTGAAGGATCATTCTGTTCTATTTTCTCCTTAGAAAAGTGTCACATGAGGCTCCTGTGAACCCGTGAGAGAAAATGAAAGCTTCCAGATAATAAAATGCATTTACCTGCGCGTGAGCTGTGACAGGCTGAGCTGAACTTCCTGCAGCACTGCTGGCATTATATACCATATGTCTCCTACAGATATACAAGACTCAAGGTCAGTAAGGAACAAAGTTTTTTGTACAAATGCTGATATGGAAGACTCCTTCATGTTCTGAAGCTGCTGTGCCTGTAGATGTGTGAAACAGCAATGGGAAAATTTGCTGAAAGAACTATTGCTTGCCTTTACACTCAGCTGCTTCTCCCAGATCAACACTTGCAGCTGTTCTCTGAAAAGATGCATAAGGGTTTTGGTCCAGCCCGTGGAGGTTTTATAGATGAGGGAAAGAGAGGAAGAGAGAAGGAGAGAGAGAGAAAAACTCAAGTGCCTTTGCGTGCTGAGAAGGGTGCAAGAAGCAGTGTTGTTATCTCTGCTTCACTTCAGCATGGTCATGTGCCGTGACCCGTTTCCCCTTCAGGCAGATCCCACATAAGGGCTGGTTTGAAACAAGTGCTTGGCTTATGGCTTTGCTGCTTCTTTCTAGTTCAGGCAATGTGAAGAGCTTGGTGGCAAGACTGAGTGTCCTCTGCTGGAGGACACTGGGAAGACTTAAATATACTTAGTATACTAAATAAATAGTAAATAATAAGTAGCAACTACAGCTACATTTAAAATCTCACCTTTTGCATGCCTAAATTCTCTACCTTTGTGTCTTTTAATCAGTTCCAAATCCCAGGACATAGGTTTGACCTTTAACCCATGAGTAATTATTTTTGCTAATAGTCTTAAATGGAACTTAATGGAAATCCAAGTACATTTTACCTTACCACCCTACTTTACATACTAGTCTGCTGACAAGAATTTTAACATGTTAGTAGAGACACAATGTTCTCATAAAATTCTCTTTGTCTCTGCTACCTTTCCCCTAAAACACACAAATAGTGAGAGCCAGACCTTCAGCACCACTTAGCTAATCTCTTTGAAGCTGTGCTAATTTACATCAGTTGATGACTTGACCAGAAACATGCAAATCTAAGAACCTCATCAAGCATTCCCTTCTCATGCAATTAGTCTTTAATTGTGTAAGTAGTCCGACTGAGGGTAGTAGTGACAAAGGATCATAGAATTTGGCAGCTATGGGTTTTGCACTGAGGTAAGTCACAAAAAGGTGCTTACATCTGCATGGACATTTACTTAGGTGTGATATCTCAGTACTGCTGCTTCCCTAGTGCTGGTCAATGTGGTAGCTCTGTGGCCTTTCAAAACTTTGTAAGCTCAGTCATTGTGTGCCTGTGCTGCTGCCGATGGATGGGATCCCAAGAATGGGTGACCTTTTCCTTCCCACCTTTAGCCCTTCTCCTGGACGTTCATCCTAGTCATGCAGTTATGCCCATGTTCTTCATAAAGAAAATGAGATTCCCCTTCCCAAATACCAGCAGCTGGGTAGTAGAGTTACCCTGTCAGAATGGATGTGGTCTATGTGGGTCTGACCCACATCAGGCAAAGTGAGCACTTGATCCTGTCTCCTCCTGATGCCAAGTGCAGGCGTTCCTTCTGTATAAGCTTGCTGGCATTCACACTGGCACCGTGCTGCTGTTCTGTGGTTTTCTGGTGAGAGACCTGAGGAGCATGCAGGCACACGCTAGCTATTAGTGGGGACCTGACTGTGCCTGCTTTAAAGATAGTTTTTCTCCATAATAATTGAAAAAAAACTTGAGGGCTTCCTGCCAGGCCCAACCTGCAAGCAGCATGTTGAAAGTGAGTTGTATAAGTGATACACATATTTGTGTATATATACACGCATGTCTATATATGCCTCTTCCCCACCCCTCCTTACTGTCAGATACCTTGGTGTGTGCAGGGCAAGACATGGACAGAATGGTAGTTTTGAGCTGTTGGTGCCTGAGTGGTAGCCCCAGATGGTTAAACAGCTTGGTCGTAGCCAGACAGCTCAGAATCAACACGACCCCACAGGGACTTCCTGAGGGGGAGCCCAATTGAAAATGCTTCGTATTATGCAACAATATATAAAATAAAATACCAGTGTGGGCCTGCTTAGGGGGAGAGGTTTCTCAATAGATACTCATAAATATGTCTGAAAAGCTCACCACCATATTTCTTAAAAAGCCTGGATATGATTGCTGTTAGGGTCAGTATTCTAGACATAATGCTGCTAGAAGATACTTTGAAGAACAAGAAGCAAATGCTGCTGCAAAGTATTTGGGGATGGTGAAGTGTGAATAGATGTAATTTGTCAGCTTCATCATCAAAGCAATATCCAATGTTGATATCTGGTGAAAGAAATGTATCATTGGCGAGAGGTATCGCTGTTTTGTTTTTGTAAGTGAGCCCTGACATGGTGGTAGTAATTTCAGCCAGGGTATTTTGTGTGGTTTTAGAAGGATGGTTTAGTGCTTTCGTTCCCTTCTACTGGTTCACTGTACGAATGGCAGCTTAAATACTTTTACAACTGCAGATGAGCAAAGGGCATATTCCCTGGAGTCTCTCAGGCAGGAAAAATCACAGTGTGTGGCAGTATGAATATGACATTGAACATTTGCTGTGTGTTCAGAGACCTATGATAAACCCAGAGCAGAAACATAAATCTTCCTTCCACATATAAGACTGTGCCTAAATAATGCAATCTATCCTTCTAATTTAAATAAAGTTGGGTTTTGTTTTGTTTTAGGAAATAACAAATTTACAGAAGAGAAAAAATGATAGTTGTCTTGAATTTATTGTCTGTGCTGTTATCTTTCATTGTTGAGCTTGTTAGAACTTCTGGGATGGAGTATTTCCCATGCTTAGGTCTAGGATGCTCTAAAACACAAGGCTGTGTAATTGATCATGTGTGGGCAGATAAGGTCCCTCTTTTCACTGCTCATTATTAAAAAACCATTAAAATCTATTTAAGCGTGAGACACAGAAATAGGCAGCTTGAACAAGTTCATATATACTGCAAAAACTCATATGAATATGAGCACTTTTCTACTAATAATAGAAGTCTAAAAATGAAGAGGTATGGACTAGAGTAGCTGATTTTAAATGAAGATGCTGACATCTCAGACTCAGCAGAAGGGAATTACAGGGAGCCCTGTGAAAATAAGCAACTGAGCTTAAAATGAATTACTTTAATTGGCGTTCACTGGAGAAGATATCCTACTGTAAAACTTTCCATTATGGGAGGTGATTCTGAGAAACTCTCTCAATATGAAATGGCACCAGAAGAGGGTTTAGAAGTAATTGGAAAGAGAAGAATCAAACTGATGACATCAGGCAGCATGAACCCAGTATGTATCTGTTGAACTGGGGCTGAATTTGTCGAACAGTTAATTGTAGCTTCCAACCTACTGTTTAAAATGTCTCTTTTCCTCTTCCCTTTCCTTTTTCTTTTCTCCTTTCCTTTCAGGTGGTTTGGAGGTGGCAAATGTAACACCAGCTTGTATTGACTGTAGAGAGAATTTGAGGGACTGCAGAACAGTATCTCTGACTTCTGTGCTGGACAAATCAGTAGAAGCTGTAGCAAGTGGCAGAAAGAAGTGGAGAGGCGCAATACAACCTGAGGCAGAAGAGTCCAAGTAGATTTCGTAGACTGAAGTAATTCCTCACAAATCTGTTCTAGTTCTTTGAAGAATATATGAGTAAGGGTGATGCAGTTAATAACAAATTTGCAAAAAAAAATTTCAACAATAATTTTCACCAAAGGTTCTTGAGATGAGATTAAGCTATCATGGATTAATAATTGATTAGAAGAAAAAAGCCACAGAGTACAAGCAAATGATCTCTATTTTACAACAGATAGGAATGTCCACAGGTCCAGACCCTGTGCTGTTTAGTGTATAAATGGTCTGAAAAAGGGAGTGAGTGATGTGGTGACAACTGCTGCTTGATCAGACAAAATACTTCAGAATAGCCAAAACTCAGAACAACTGCAAAGAACATTAGAAGTTTTTCTTTTATATTTGACTGTAAAGTAAAAATTGGCAGCAGAAGTCTGGGGGCCATAAGTAATGTACCTGTGAAAACCAATCACAAATGTATGTACAAAATTATAATTTACCTATTAGCTATAACAATATGAAGTTATACAAAATTTTCAGAAAAAAAGCCGTCTCTTATGATGATCAGTGACAATTGAAAGGCAAGAGAATGTTAGAAGTTACAAGGAAAGAAATGGAGGATAAAATATCACTTTGTCATATATGTGGTGTTGAATAGGGAGCTCATTTCTAGTCCCTTAATCTCAAAAAGATATAGTAGAGGTAGAGAAGATACAGAGAAGGACAATAAGGTTACACAGAAATCTGAAATGGCTTCTGCACATGGAGAGATTAAATGAGTTACAGCTTCTAGCCTGGGAAGGAGGCTACTGAGATGTATGTGGTGCAGTTCAGTTGGGGATGGTCATTCCCTGTCTCTCACAGCCTGTGCAGTATGGGCAGTGTAATGGTGCTATTAGACATCTGCCTTAAAGCAACTGGGAGGAAGTACTTTTCCACACAGCCCATAATACAGCTCAGAAACTCATTGCCATATGATCTGTCAAGTGTAAAAGCAGAAAGGCATTGAGCGAGTTGGATGGATTTGGTGAAGAAAGGCCATCAAGGGCAAACCCTGGCATGGAGCAGCCTCAAACACCTGCTTGCTAGGAAGATCAGCTGTGGTCAACAGGGCTCTCAGTGTTCCATGTTTCCTGGCAGTAGCATCTGCTGATAGCTGCTGCCAGAGACTGGCTACAGGAACAAATGGATTTTTAGACTGACCAAAGTGTCTTTAAAATATTTATGCTGATATCCATCCTGTAGGGTACATGGAGTTAACCCTGTTCTTCACCATTGACTGAATGACCAAAAACTGGCCTGTGCCAGAGGACTCAGGTGGCTGGAGTGACTCAGATCTTCTGCCAGCAGGAGGTTGTGGCTCTGTTGAGCTGTCAGCCAACCTTGCTTTCAGGCTTCACCACTGCTTCTGCTTCTGCCACTGTCCTGGACATTTTTATGTCCCAAGCCTTGATTTTCTTAAAAGCCGGCTTTTGATTTCTGTTCTTTTTAAGGAGCTCGAGTACAAGGTGCTGCCTTGAGGAGGCACATGGGTACCATTCCAGCACATCCGTATGTTGATCTCGTAGCAAAGAGCCTTGTTGTGTTATTACCCAGCACGCAGTAAGCAGCACGCGCTCTGCTGTCAGGATCTTTCTCTACCTGCTTGGCGTGGAGGAAGGAAAGGTGTCCACTGAGGTGGCCTGTGGTTCATTATGGTATGAAACAGACTGAATATGACTCCTTTGTAAATAACTTCTGGCTGTGTTTCCTAGCAGACAGGTGGAAGCTTCTTATTTGTGTGCGTTAATGACACACGCTTATCAAAGAGTGATAATGCGATGGACAAACAAATGGCATTTCCAGTATTAATATGTAAATTACATGCTATGAAGAAATGATCAAGGGCTCCTGAAATACAGCAGCAAGCACTAATTGCATTCCTTGCCCTTCAATACGCTGTGCACTGTAGATAGCTCTTTTCCCTAAATGAACATTTAAAGCTTTCATTTTGTCTGCTCCCTCATACTTAAATATTTCAGATACATTTTTTCCAAAGTATCTCGCAATGTTTGCATATAATGTTTTATTGTGCCTCATAGGAGGCTGACGTGACCAACAGTTTGCTTGAAGAGCATTTGGGTGCTCTGATTCCCTAGAAATGTTTATAGGTTATTCTGAGCTTGGGAGCAGGAGATACAGTGCTGAGGTGGATTTCCTTGTGAGAAACCATGCCAAATAATTCCCTTTTGCAAACACATTCAACCCAGTCTTGGAAACTGATTGGGGTTTTCTGTTTTGTTCCTAGTATTTTTTTTTTTCTTTCTGGAAATCTGTTCCAGAACTTGAGTCTCCAGATGGCTGGAAATCTAATTTCTTAGTAACCATTTTCTTCATATGCCAACACTGTCTGTGAGCTTGGAAAGTTCCTCCCTTGTGTTTTCTGCCTGAAGTATTTGGAGCACAATCATCCCTGTCTCAGGATGTGGCATCTTTGCTTTTGTTTAAGCTGATGATATTGTAGTAGTGTCCCCCTTAGAAGATGAATCTCCATTTTTCCAGTCCTCTAACTGGTATTTCCTGAACATGTGCCAGTCTAAGTTCCTCTTTTGTTAGCATAAGCTGTAAAGAAATATAGGTGCTATGTGAGATGAGGCTTTTCATAGCAGAGCTTAACGCAACAATGCTACTCCTCTGATGTCTGTAGAGGATATAGGGTGACTATGGAGATTATGAAGACTTGCACAAAATATGCTTCCAGATCCAGTATCTGGAAGTGATTGTCCCCATGTACCCAGCTCTTGTGAGGCTGCACCTTGAGTACGATGTTCAGTTTTGGTCCTGTCAAGACACTGAGGTGCTGGAGCAAGTCCAAAGAAGGGCAACAATGATAATGAAGGGTCTGGAGCAAAAGTCTTATGAGGAGTGTCTGAGGGAACTGCAGTTGTTTGGAGAAGAGGAGGCTGAGAGGAGGTCTTATCACTCTGCAACTGTCTGAAAGGAGGGTGTAGTTAGGTGGGTGTTGATCTCTTCTCTCAGGTAACAAGCAATAGGACCAGAGGAAGCATCCTCAAGTTGCACCAGAGGAGATTTAGATTGGATATTAGGAAAAATTTCTTTAGCAAAAGTGGTGTCATTCATTGGAAGTGGCTGCCCATGGATGTGGTTCATCACCATCTCTGGAGGTATTTAAGAAACATGTAGATGTAGTGCTTAGGGACATGGTTTAGTGGTGGACTTGACAGTGCTAGGTTAACAGTTGTACTTGATGATCTTAAATGTCTTTTCCAACCAAAACAATTTTATGATTTTATCATCTCTGTGTGAAAAGATCCCAGTAGAAAAAAGAAGAATACCTCAAAATAAGCTATATAATATTCAAAATAAGCTACATGAAGAGCAGCTAGAGTAGTGCCTGATGAATCCCAGGAACTTGTGTAGGGCACTTCAGGCACTTCTTGTTCCTGTCCAAGGGAATTCTGTGAGCCCAGTCCCTGGCCAGCTGGTATAGTGCTTTTTTTGAGCGACTCATGGTTGGGACTGTACAATATTTAGGATTCCTTTTCCTTGCTGAAGCTATGCAGAAGGATTACAACAAAGGAAGATCCCATTCACATACCCTTTCAGCAGCTGCTTCTATTGGCTGAAGGAGCAAATCGCAAATGATTTCCCAGCTTCAATTCACCTTTATCTACCTTTATTAGTTTACTAAGAAAAGCTAAGAGATACTGGAGAAGGAAGTGCCTGATGGGCAAGACTCAACAAGAATCTCCCCTATCCAGAGCTGAAATCCCTTTGGAATTGGCTTTGTTTAAGTTTTAGATGATACTCTGTTGTGTCTAGCATTGGAGGAAGTGTAAGTTAGTTTTGGAGGATTCCTACATGCAAGTAGGAATGACAGTTAGTCATTGGCAAAGCCAAGTAGCAATCCCTACATGCAAGTGTCGCGGATGGAGAGATAAGAGGGAGGTATTTCACTCTTAAGAGAGAGGCAACAATATGCTTATTGATATAAAACAAAGGGTGTAATAAATGCAACAGTGATTAAGGTTTGATGGTAAGGTAATCTTGATTATTTAGTGCATAAAGAACAGGGTTGGATGAAGCTGTCAGGGAGACCCTCCTGTTGAGTCATGAGGTTCAGAATGGACCCCCGTTGGTTTCTAAACTCCTTCTCAGAGAGGAGCCCAGATCCCAGACTTGGTCAATGGTTTGTGTCTAAAGGATTATATATGCAAAATCAATCCTTTATACTTTTTTGCTCAGGTCACAAAGTTTAGTGCACTTATTCCCAACTCACTTACTAAGGATCTGTTGTGGATCTGTTGCATCAAGGATTCTCTTGACCTCGAGGAGTAACCTTGAGAGGCGTCCATTTCAAGGGGAGATCCTGATGTGCAGCCTGCTGTCATCTCAGGAGAGCTCAAAGGGCTCTTGGGCTGCTCACTATTTATGGAGTAAGATGATCAGCTTGTATTCATAGTTACATACCACCCGCAGGTGCCAGTGGACACTGACCAGTGCCCAGGTGGGCACATCAGCATAGGCAGCCCTTGGCTATTGTGGTGTTACCTGTCTTCCCAAAATCACTGTGAGGCAGATACAGACATCACGACCATCACCGGTGGTTATCAATTAATCCAGATTTACTGGAAAAAGTCAGGCAAAGGTTGGGGCAGTGGGGGAAGCATACTGTCACAGCAAGACACCTGAAATGCTAGGACAGCCATCACTTTCTGAAAATGTGAGGCACTATTTGTTCTTGCTTGCAGCAGGCACAGCAGTGCCACATAGTTCAGAGGAGCAGATTGGACACACTTGGTTTAAGTTAGTTTCACTTTCACAGCTGTCTGAAGCCTAGTCAACAAACTCATGTCTACTTATGTTTACTCTCTTTAATTTTTGAAAGATGTTTTTAGACCGAGACACAAATAGTATCTTTTGCTTTAAAGTTCCACTTCTGAGTGTAGCAGTGAGATGCTGGAGAGGGCCGAGAAGGGTGTTTTATTCATCATGAAGCTAGAGGGAGACTTGAGGTGATCTCTCTGCTTCTGATGAAATTCATTCCTTTATCTGGAAGCTCTTAAATCATTCCTGGCAGGGGTGACATTATAAAAATAATTCTGAAGAACAAAAGTTCTCGCCCTTGGAATACACTGCATTGCACCAAATGGTAGGCATTTATTGCATATTTTTTTTTCCTAGGGAGGCTAGAAGAGTTGAGAAACACATGGAAAATTGAGTTTCCTTTAGATTTCATTAATAACTTCTTGTAAGTTGATAGATTCCCCTCCGCCCAAGTAAATACCTTGGGAAATAATCTACACAAAGGATAGCCAGTGTAGTGACTGGTAAATCCCAAGGACTTACTTTGGGTTCATTCCAGTCCCAATTTAAGGGACTTTGGTAAACACAGCCCTGGTTTGCCATGCACCACCTCTCTGGCAATATGTACCCATGGAGCACCGCGCTGCTCTTCCCATGTGCTTAGTTGCAGCAGAGTGTGAAACATGTTAATTGTACACGAGTATTGACACAGGGATAAAAGAACTCTTTTTCCTATGGCTTACTCCTTTGGCTGGCTCATGCACTCTGGGGGGACACACTTTACTGCAGAGTAGTAGAGTGAGAATTTTGAGGGAGTCTGTGTGACTCATGAATGCCTAACACCCCTCAGACTTCCCTCTAGTGGAGGATAATCTGTGGGATTTGTTTTCCTTTAGAGCAACCAGGAGATGGTTCTTCTGCCTTCTGATGGTGTAAAGAGGTAGAAGCTGGCACAACTTCAAGTGAATTTATTCTTAGAACAGGGATGATTTATTTGTGTTTTGTTGTCAGTAAAAACAACACATCAGCAGTATGGGCATAAGGATATATGGAAAGCCTCATAGTTACAAGGCTGCTAATATTTGTCCCTTTCTATAGATTATTAAAAAAACCCAACAACCAAAACCCCAAACTCTAGGAGGTAGTAAATGAAGGATGAAGGTGAGTCTATGCTGCCGTTATATTCAGTGGGACCTAATTCAGTCTGAATGGAGTTGCAACCTAAATGAACAGACAATGTAATTTTGAAGTAATTTCTGTTGGTCATAGTGATTTTTCAGGACCTATTTTGGAATATGGCTTGGCTTATGTTGTTCTGGCAGCATGTCAAGAGTGGTTTAATAAGCTCGTTTAAATTCTGCTCAGGAGCTTTTCTACTATATTTTAACAGAGTATTTGAACTCTTGTGTTATGTAAAATAATTAGCATGTGCATGAAAACTTGGAGTTGGTCTGCAGTTCAGCAACAGTGGTAAGTATGTACTTTGCTGGATAGCATCTAATTTCTGTCTCACTAGGGATGGAAATGGGTGTTTGGGTGGCTTACAGCTCAGGAAGTTCGAGGTGTCAGTTTGGATTTTAGTGAGGGAGATGAGACACTCCTTAGAGAAAACCCAGGAGATTCGGCTGCAAGCACACTACATGGCTCAAGAAGCAAGTAGACAACTAGAGTAAAGGCAGGTGGAGAGAGGTGAGCTTTGACCTTTCTCTATGCAGCTTTTGCAAGCTTCTCCCCAGACTTTAACTCCCTAAGACCTGATTTCTGTAGCTTTTATGTATTTTAACTCATCAGCTTGGTGCAGCTGTTCCCGTTTTTATTTAGCTTTGTGTATACTGCAGTGATTTCTGCCACCTACTTTTGATACTGTTTTCCAGGATACTACAAATAGCTTGAAATGGGAACTGAGAATGACGATGCTTCAGACGCAGCAACTACTACTGTCCTCTGAGCAGCTGCTCAACCTACGTGACAACGGAGTGCTTCTAATAAAGGAAAAAGCCATTCTACTGTGTGCACCTGATTTGTTACACTGACTTACAGGAGGTGATTAGAAATCCTCACCTTCAGATCAGTTCTGAGACATAGTGAGTAAGGCGTCTGGAAGCTTTCCAGCAGCAAAGGTTTTCATACAATATTCTAATTTATGTCTGCTTAGCATAACTCTGCTTTACAAATTGGCTGTCTCTGACCTCGGTATTATCTCATATGTACTGTGATAATGGTGAATATTGAGAGTGCTCCTTGTTACCTGATAAGGGCACTGCTCTTCAGGAATCTGAAGGGCAGCGCAGAACGGGTTTCTCCTCTAGGAGACAACGTCATGCTCTCCAGACAGTGTGAAACTCACTTGTTTTGTTTGTTTTCGTTTTTTTTTTTTTTTTCCCCAGGCATTTGGGAATTCAGCTTTGTTGGGGAAACTTTTAAATAGCACAAAACCGCTGCATCAGCTTTTAGCTCCCTCCTGGTTGCTGGTATTTGGCTGAAAGTCCAATAGGTGGGAAAAGTCCCTGGGTGCTAGGGTGGCTTTGGAAGTGGTAGACAGGAAGGCAGCTCTAAGAGTGTGGGGGTTGTGAGCAGGCAATTCCAAAGACTTTCTGCATCTCTGTTGTAACCTCTGGCTGCACTCTTTTCAGCTCCACTCCGCTGCTTTTATTAAATAATCTGCCAGCAATGCAGCATTCAGCTAGATGTGGAAGCTTTGAAGAGCTTCCAGGTGGGGAGGGAAAGCGGTACTGTGTTCAGAGCTGGGACTGGGAGGCTATCCAGCAGCCACCTGAAGTCCTGATGGGATTGGGACTGGAACTGTGCTGCTCTTCACAGCTACCTGAAAGGAGGTTGTAATGAGGTGGGTGTAGGTCTCTTCTCCCAAGTAACAAGTGATAGGACAGAGGGCACAGCCTCAGGTTGTGCCAAGGGAGATTTTGTTTGGATATTGGGAAAAATTTCTTCACCGAAAGGGCTGTCAACCATTGGAACAGGCTGCTCAGGGAAGTGGTTGTGTCACCATACCTGGAGGTATTTAACAGACAGGTAGATGTGGTGCTTAGGGACATGGTTGAGTGGTTGGACTTGGCAGTGCTAGGTTAACGGTTTGACTCAATGATCTTAAAGGTCTCTTCCAACCAAAATGATTCTGTGATCGTGCTCTGCTCTTTCTGTTCATAGCCAAAGCACAAATCCCAGCTGAGATTACTCAGCGTTCGGAGAAAAGCCACTGACAGCCTCATAAACGAGCATGGGAAGTTGGGCATCCAAATGGAGAAGTTCATAGTCTTGACTGCAGTAGGCTCTGTGTAGGGAGCAGCCCACGGAACACTGTATTGCTCTCACGGGTGAACTGGGAGCTTGCTGTGCAATCAGTAAAGCTTCTCAGATACACCAGTGACTATTGGGGTCACCAGTACAGATGGGGCCACAATCCATCTTTACCCGTTCATGTGAACTTGCCAGGATGCTGAAAGATTTCTGTCCCAGTTCTGTTAATGAGCTGGTATTTCTTTATTGCTTACATTTAATATTTCCATGCACCACTATTACTGGTTGAAATAGTCAAGCCAGATAATCAAAGTGAGACCCCAGTGTGTGCCCCAGCACAGCAGCGTGGATGAAGTCATGGTGGCCAAGCTCTAACTGATTTCAAAGAGGGCTGGCTGTCTTCCATAGCAGTAAACAACCCCTGTCCCTAGCACTAATAACCTAAAAGGATTTTCAGCTTAGCTTGTCATGCTTTACCTACCACTTTATTGGCAAACATCTTTCATATTGTAAGCAATTTGACAATGTATATAGAGGCAGTAAAACAAGCAGTGATTCTGTACCTCTTAAAACTCACTTAGAATGATGACACATTTGGTTTTATCTTTTATGATATCTAAGGGAAAAACAAGTATTAAAAGTTTTGTGTTTGAACATTTTCCTTAAAGATAGCTCTGACAGCAACACTCTGTTATTTGATCCTGCTAAGTATATTTAATTTCTCAAGTGATGTAATTACATATATTTAAGAGAACTAATTTGCACCTCTTAAAAAACAAATTTTCTTCCCATCAGATACTAAAAATTTACTTAGGAGAATTTTGGCATGTTTACTTTTGATTTTTTAAGATTTTGAAATGTGAACAAAGCATGAATCATTTCATGTTTGGAAGCTCTGCTGTAGGGAGCTCCAGGTAATGTTTCTGAGAACGGAGAGGGTGTGTGTGGGGTCATGTGTGGGTATGTGCATCTGTACATACACGCTTGCCCGTGAGCCTTCATACACACATGCAAGTATGTGTACAGACACCCCCACAGACACCAGTGCAGATTATCAGTTGCAGGCTGAGCACCGACTGACTAGCATCTTGTGCTGCCCCAATGCCAGAGGAGGAAGGGTTTTGTAAAAAAATGTCACAGGTAAGTCTAAAGAGGAAGGAGGTAGTAAGGAAGGAAAGGAGGAGAGGATGATATTGCCAGATTAATTATTATTGGCCCAGGATGGTATTTCTAAATCATTAGAAAACACATTTAATAAGGAATAGTAGGTTGTCCCTGACTGCTGTTAACATGTAAGGACCCTTATTTGGCTGATGGATGTCGCAGCAGAAGCAGGTCTTGAGGAGTGATTTAAAAGAGAAGATTACCATCAGATCTTTTTCAAAGGGTACAATTTCTTCTTTAAATCAGTTGGAGTTCCCAAAGCTGAATCATTAATAAGCATCCTTTCTGATGAAGTTCAGAGCCTCCCACAGCACTGGGAACAGGATGAAATTAAAGCTCGAGAGATTTGCTATACAATCAAATGTAAAAAGTCTCGCTCTTCCAGAAGCTGCCTCATGTTTTCTGGCGAGCTGTTGTGTGGCACATGCCCGTGCAATGTTGCTGCTCAGCATTTCCTGGGAATCTTTTTCAGGCTTACATGGGGCAGGCTGCAGTTGGGGGAATGATCTGAGGGGGTTTGTGCTCCCGGCCCTGGCAAGCAGAGGACTGAGGAGGAACAAGTCCTGCAGCAGGTCACAGAGCCTTGGTCCAGGGAAAAGCTTTTGAAGTACTTCAAGAGGGAAAATTCTGTGTCACTAAGCCTGATTTCTCAGCTCTGTAAAAAAACCTTTCAGAGTACACATATGCTGCACAGGACCAAATGATACTGTCCTTACTGGGTTATATCTTGGGAAGGAAAGTTAATTTAGATCAAAGTAGTAACTTTTAGTTAAGAGATGGATGCAATATGGTTTACTGGTTTGTTTTTTAAATAGGGTTTGTGGTTTTATCTAATTTTAAATCCAAAGTCTAAATCAATTTAGTCTTCACTACGGTACTAGTGTACAGCTTTAAGAGTTAGTCTCAAAAGTAAATATTCATGTAGCTTCTGTTGAGTCCAGTTCAAGGCAGGTGTCTACCTATAGCTAAGGATGCTGATGTAGAGTACCACCTTCATTCCCTTCTGTGGGCTAAGACAGGAGATATGCTTGGGATCATGTCTAGCCTTTTATACCTTCACCCATGTCTCAGCCTGCTGAAGGAAGGATTTTCGGATGCCTTTTTTATCACCACAGCAATCATAGAGCAGAAATAGGGTCCTTTTTGTACACTCGCCTTCTGTGGGAAGAGAGGCTGAGTTAAGTATCTCTCTCTGGGTGGCAATGGGGCTCCTATATTTGGACATGGTTTACCAGGACTCACCACAGAAGAGAATTACTTTGCTGCTGCAAAATATCGATGAGATTAGTCTGGATTTGTGCCTCAAAACTCAACCTGCTGAAAACTCAGTATCACACAGAATTTGGCACTAGTTTGGTCCATTTCTAACTAGGCTGGTACTCTGATTTACATGTTACTCAAACACCCAGCTAGACAAAATTGAGTTTAATTATTAAAGAGATAATGAAATATTACATATATTAATTCATACAGGCCAACAAGATTTCAGTCAGTCACCAGCCCTCCACAACCTTCCCTTTTGCTCTGATTCAAGTGCAACAAACACAGGTAAGCACAGTGCAGTACCCAGGGAGAAACTCTGGAGCACCACAGCCTGGGGACGCAGTGCTGCTACCTGCGCTGTGAGCAATGGTAGCGTTTGAACACACTTGCAGCCTGTGTAGAAAGTCCATTACCTCAAATTATTGCACCCTCATAAAGCCTGTTTGTTACTTTCTTCACTCAGTTTATTGGTAACTGAAAGCAGACAGCTCTCCCTGTCTCCTCGTGCATGGAGTAGCTCAAAGAAAGAGCTATTATTTAAACGGAAAATGCCATTCTCTTTTCATATTTTTTTTCTCCCCCTAGTGAGCTTCAGAAGTTTTTTGAGAATCATTCAGATGAAAATTGTACCAACAGATGAGTCACAGAAGAGCTCGGGGATAAGCAGCAGCTATTGTGCCTGTGAGTCCTTTCTTCACTCTCAGCAAATGTGATTCAGACCATTTCTGGGGCAGACGCAGCAGTTTTGCTGTCAGGCTGTCAGAAAGCAGACTCCTGCTGTCATTTCCAAAGAGCTGGTTTTCTTATGGCAGCTTTTTTTCCCATTAGATGTAGGGTTTTTCCTCTTTTCTGACTCTCAGGTGTGGAGCAAGAGGTTCCCTCACTGTTTTCTGGCCATCCCCTTTCAGTATCCTGCCATGGCACATCGTGACATGGCAGCTAAACACCTGCTCTCTGAATCCACAGGCACACTACTTCTGCTCTGTAATTTTTAGGAAACTGGGTGATTTCCTTCCCATGTAAGTCATTCCCCTTCCCACAAGTAAATCAAAAGCAGAATAGCTTGGAAGATGCCAGGTGGGAAGAACAGGAAAAACAAATAAATAATGCCTCCATCTACTTCCCAACCTCCTTGATTTTGAGCTTAGTTCTGTCCTTGGGCAATTTTATGACCCACATTGGGTTCCCTATAGGGACATCTGTGAACTCTGCTTTCTGGATGTTAACAGATTTGCATCCTTGATATAACACTGAAGTCAAAATCAGAAGAAAGGTGAAGTGATGGAGGCTGTGACAGTGATGGCCTGACAGGGTCCTGAGCTTATCTCATCAGCCAGCTCACCTTCCCCATCACCCTCTCCCTCTCCTGATGCAACCTTTGTCCTCTCAGAATTTAATTCCCTTTTTTCATATCTGTACCTAACATTCCATCCATCCATCCATCCATCCATCCATCCATTCATTCATCCATCCATCCATCTCTCTCTCTGAATTTCTTCTTAATAATTTCATGCATAGTCCTTCTTCATTGTCTGTCTCTTTTATTTTTTTTTCTTTTTCCTCTACCTCTCTTTTTAACTCTGCAAATAACAGTTGTGCTCAACTTTTGGTTCAAGGACAGGTTTTTATTTTAGCATTTTTTTTCTTTTCATTTTTTTGTTTCCCCTGGGGCAGATGACACTTATGAAAACATGCTGCATTTGTTTGTGTGTTGATCAGTTGTCTATAGTCCTGCCCCCACTGGCCTCAAACCTTTGGACATGTGAGCTGGTTTCATCCAAAATTGCAAGAAAGGTAAAAATATCTATTAAAAAAAACACCCAAAACCCTCTACAAGCTTTGTGAAATTAGTTGGTCAGGTGGAGGAGGCAGAAGGTTCATGCCTCATCAGGGGAGATGCTGGTGTGGAATGATGTTGCTTAGACATCAGAGTCCAGAGTCCAGTCTTGTAATGCAAGCTGCAGGAAACTACTTTTCATCATTTCTGCTGCTCATAGAGCTAGGCATTTAATTTCTCCTGGGAGAAAGGAGAGAGGCACAGAACTGTTCTGTACTCCCAGGGTGTCATTGCTGTGTTTTAACCATTTATTTATTTACTTACTGGATTGCACTGTCAGTTATGATTAATTTAGGTTTTGCTGATGCCACTTACTGCATAGAAGACTTTTAACAATGACCTGTGCAATGTGGAGCCTGTCACCCAAGTTTCCTTTGCTGTTTATTTTCGTCTGGTCATGTATCAGAGGGGAAAGAATGGCTCTGCTCCTCAGCAGGAAGATGACTACTAATCACAGAATCACAGAATCACAAGGTTGGAAAAGACCTATAAGATCATCAAGTCCAACCATTCACATCCTAAACTAAATCATATCCCTAAGTACTTCATCTACCCTTTTTTTGAACACATCCAGGGAAGGTGACTCGACCACCTCCCTGGGCAGCCTGTTCCAGGCCCTGGCAACTCTTTCAGGAAAAAATTTTTTCCTAACATCCATTCTAAACCTGCCCTGGCACAGCTTCATGCCATTCCCCCTTGTCCTATCACCTGTCACCTGGCTGAAGAGACCATCACCTATCTCTCTATAACCTCCCTTCAGGTAGTTGTAGGTGGTGATAAGGTCTCCCCTCAGCCTCCTCTTCTCTAAGCTAAACAGCCCCAGCTCCCTCAGCCGCTCCTTATAGGATTTGCCCTCCAGCCCCTTCACCAGCCTGGTTGCCCTTCTCTGGACTCGCTCCAGGACCTCCATGTCCTTCTTGTGGTGAGGAGCCCAGAACTGGACACAGTACTCGAGGTGCGGCCTCACCAATGCCGAGTACAGGGGCACAATCACCTCCCTAGACCTACTGGCCACACTGTTTCTGATACAAGCCAAGATGCCATTGGCCTTCTTGGAAATGAATTAGGTTGTATCAAATGGATTGTGAGACTGAGATAACCAGCCATTAAAGGGTTCCCAATTGTAACCATGATAAACATCCTGAAATTTATTGGTGGTAGAACTGAAAGTCATAACCCAGAGAGGAAGGTAATAGCTAGACAGACTCAGACTGACTATGGAATAATAGTCCATTCTTTTTTTTATTTTTTCCCTCTCTCAGCTATGAAATAAACCCTTAACATCACATTTTTTTCTGGACATCATTTGAAGATAAAAATAAGTGATTTTTGTTGACACAAAGTCTATTTTCACTGAGAGCTGTATCAAAAGAGATCGAGTAGATATCGTCTCTCTGGAAAACCCACATTAAAATCTACTGTCTGCCAGTGTCCTTCCAAATGGCAGAACATGTTCAAAAGTAAGACCTTTTTTTACTCCTTTATAAGTAAGTGAAGTAAGCTATGAATTTATGCACTTTCTTTAATAAAGTCCCAAACTTCTGCTTTGGAAAAAGGTGGCAGTAAAGCTGTACTATTTCACAGTTATGGGGATACGTCTCTCTGGTTCTCACTGGACAGCCTTCCAGCCTGCACAATCTCAGATTTAGTAGAACCAGTAACATTTAATATCTACAATTTTCATAAAGTTTTGTGGCTTCCAAATGCTTCTTCTGTCTCAAGATGTTCATGATAAATTTGCAATACAATACCCATTGAAATGATTCAGCAAGAGGAGCATGGTGACTCCTCCTGCACAGCAACTTGTTAATGAGTTGGGTTATCTTTTACACAGATATTTGACTTCTCTCATGTAGTATTTTTGTAGCCAAGCTTTTTTAGCTAACCCAAAGAGATCAAGACAATGATAGAGAGCTGACAGTATGTTAGTGGAAGAAAAGGTACAAAACATGGTCAAAGCTTTTAAGAAAAATTAGATGGAAAAGTTTCATTATCTTTTGAAAATTCATTAATTTTTCTGAAAATTTGTTTTGAGGTAAAAAAGATGAGACCCTGTTGAAACATCTCATTGACATTGTCTCCACCTGTGACTTCTAGACCTATTAAAATGATTCAAAACTTCCCTAATTCTCTGAGGAAAAGAAATAGAGAGGCCGATGGGAGACTTTTCAAGTTTTGAAAAGGTTCCTTTTAGTTACAATGCAAAATAAAAATAAAGTGTGATTAAAAATCTTTAGAGCATACAGCTGAGGTGAAAGTAGCTGGCTTGTTTTGCTTAAATTTCAAACCAAAATACTTTGAATACAAAAATTGTAACTTTTTTCTTCGAGTAAAACCATACAACAATTTGAAAGCCTGCTTTTTGTTTTTGTTTGATTGGTTGGTTGGCTTTTTTAATATATATGAAGAAATCAATCAGGGCTAAGTCTTTTCTACAAAAAGTTTTTGCAAGTCAAGATTTGCCACTGAATAGGTGGGAACCGTTAATTGAAAAAATTCTCACCACCTCTACAAGGAAGTCTTTGATGTTTTTGATTGCAATTAGGAAGAGCGTTCTCTGAAATGTGTGAGTTGTGCTTCCCGCTCTTCCTTTCATCTTGATCAGAATGGTAACTGCATGCTCAGAGCTTCAAACAGCCACCGCTCTGAGTTTTAACAAAATATGACCAAATTACCTGAGTAAGGTATAAGAATGTTATAAACATTTCAATAGCAGATTTTTGAAGAATGCTTTGACATATGGCCACTCTACTGTGAGTTGTTTAATATGTTGCATGTTAAACTATTTGGTGGCAGGGTAATTAAGAGTTAAGGATTACTTGGGACTCTGCATGGCTGGACGTGTTTCCCTATTAGATAGCCCTTGAGAGTTTCATTATCAACTGAAAATGGCCATCACTGCTGTAATATATCCTTCTATTTATTGATTAAATAAATAAAATCCACCAGAAAAGTACCATTATTTTTTTACCTTAAAAATGTTCTGATGTTAGCCTGGAGGGTATTCTTCATTTCAACTTTAGTGATAAAATCAAGTTGATATAACAGTTTACCAACTATTGTTCACACTTACTATAGCCAATGTGTATTCAGAAGGCTTGCCTCCACTCAATGATTGTGGGAGAAGTATAAATGTCTTTAAATCTGTATAACTGCTATGTTGATGTATTAGTTGATACCACCTGTAAATATATTGATACAGATAGAAATTAGTTTGTAAGGCAAATATTAGTTTGACATGTCTGAGTGACTAATGTAACGATAGCTAGGAAGAGATAATCACTAATGAGCAATGTTTTACCTTTGACAAAAAACCTGAAGGTCAGATAACATGGAGGAGGCAACAGGAAAAGACAGGGACAAGATAGCAGGAGCTGCTGGTGCAATTATTCAAGGAGAGAACAGTTCAAACTGACATGGTTATAATTTGGCAATCTGGACCAAAGGTGAATAGTTTACTCCAAGGAAGACTACAATCCTCCCTCCAGAAGACCTCCCAAAGACCACCACCAGATGACAGCTCACCTGCACCAGAGGGAGGAGAGTTATGATAATGAACTTCCAGAACTGCTTTGAATAACCCAACCTTTTCTCAAAATTCTTATGTATATTCATAACTTTGTGTAATAAATATCAGGCTGCTTGTTGAAATGGTGTGCAAGTTAGGAGACACATGCCCCCTTGCACCCAGCGCTGCAATAAACATACCTGTTTTATAACCCTCTGTGAATTGTGAAGTTATTTTCTGCGAGTCAATATTAACACCTTTATATTGAGATAACCATGTCTGCCTGAGCAGGCTGCAGTAATTCAGTTAAATTGGCTTTGCTATCAAGGTGGCTAAATGAAAGGGGGAAAGTAAATGCTAGATACAGAGAAGGGTGGGTAATTTCTTTAAAAACTGCTGGCAATTCCAATCAACAATAGATTTTTGTAAAGAGAACAGGCATTCTTACAAAAACTACAGTAAATAAAATGTCATTTTTATTGATAGTGATGCTATTTGCTCTAGAGAACTTTTTAATGTTTCAAGCGTTGTTCAGAACTTGCCAATCCTGTCTTTACCAGCCTTATGTTTCTCTGCAGCAAAGACTTAAGCTGAGTCCAATAAGTTAATATTTAAGGATCTTGGGGATCATTCCTTCAAAACTTTGAACGAGTTTTTATCAGCAGCAACGTTCTTTGTCGAGATGTACTTGCACTACAAGACAGGGATGATTTTCCCATTAGAAACAAGGAATCCTTAAATTCTTTTTTATTCTGCTCTTCATAAAACACAAAATCCTCTAGGCTTTGTGTAGGCTACATGTTCACCCCTGAGACTTTCCAGACCTGCAAAAAGGAAAAAAGGAAGTATGACACTAATTGAGTTTTCTTGTTCCCTTTCACATTTCAGCATCGTGACTCTGCTTGAACATCTGGACGTGATAGTTTTTCCTCACTCCTGCCAGGGGACTGACTCCCACGTGCCATTCCTCCCTTCAGCCCTGCCTGCTTCCTCTTCACCCCCCTCCAAGAAGCCACTTTCCTCTAGACATGGAAAGC
Source organism: Porphyrio hochstetteri (assembly GCA_020800305.1). Classification (NCBI taxonomy): domain Eukaryota; kingdom Metazoa; phylum Chordata; class Aves; order Gruiformes; family Rallidae; genus Porphyrio; species Porphyrio hochstetteri. The sequence continues at coordinate 90,140,035 of CM036907.1, forward strand.
CATCATCACATCCTGCTGTTCAAAGGGCCATTTGCAAGCTGCCTTTGCTCTCGGAGGTGTTTTCTTTCATGGGCTGGTCAGAAAGCAGGAGGCAGAACTATCATCTTCCAGCTGAGTCCTTTGCATCATCCAGAAAGGCAGATGTCCTAGTGTTGTGTAGGTAACACATGTCTGCATCCATGGAGGAGAAAAGACTGATGGGAGGTGGTGGATGATGGAGCAGTTGGGGCAGAGCCGGGGGCCACGTACAACCAGCCTGCTGAGCTGAGACGGGGCGTTGAGGGGCTGTGAAATCTCACAGCATCAGTGAACGGTGGTGGAGAAGGGAAAGGCATCCAGCTGGCATGGCTGTTCTCCTCCTGGAAGAAAAGGCTATAAATTATGGTTATGCTTTGAGAATGGCTTATTGCTACCTCATTTATCTGCCTGTTAGAGGCATTTTGGTTTTCTGCCTTTAATAAAAATAATGTTTGCTAAGGCATTTGTTTCGTATTTGCCAGTGGGGACAGTTTACTGACTAATTCATTTGCAGTGCCCATTACGCCAGGATACTTTTCCCAGGCTTCTGGGTGAGGACTTGCATGGTGCTCTAGCTGTGATTTACCCTTAAATGTGAACCCACCTGTTACAGTTTCCACTCAGGTCCTGGTGGAAGGGTTACAAAGATGGCTCGTACCAGTGACAGTCTGGCCTGCAGTGTTTACCCAGTGCCTGTTTGAGAGGCAAAGGTTACTATGGACCACCAAGCTTGCCCAGTTTCAATGTGAAAATTGGAAGGAGAAAGATTCTGTATTCTACTACCAAACTAAGGATGCCAGTCCATGCTGGGGAAAGGTGTTTTGGAGATAACCAGACCCAACAACTTGGAAGATGAGCTTCCTCTCGTGCTTATTCCTGCTTTAACTGCAGAAAGGCTTTCAGTGAAAGAGGCACAAGGAGTATGTTAATGTCCTTGCAAAGTGTGGCAGAGATTTACATCACAGATACTTATTTTTTTAAAATAAATAAACAGAAGGTTGTTGAATTTCTACCAGAACTTCTAAACGTGCTTAGAACTTCAAAACCAGTTTTAGGTTGAAGAAGATAAGTCAAACAACGAAGGAAAATATTCAAGCCCTCCCCTACCCCCCCAAATAAATGGAGAGGGGGAAAAAGTGATATGTCACTTTAATATTAAAGTTAAAAGGCTTTGATGGTGAGGAGAACTTTGTAGGAGAAAAATGATGAGGGTAACAAATCTTTTAAAGAAGGGAAAATGGAGCACTATTTTTAAATTTCTTTTATTCTTTTCAGATTGTGGTATTTTACAGAGCTTTACAGATGACAAAGCAGCTGCTTCCCCTGTGCTTGACTGAATGCTTTCACCACACACCACTGGGTTGGGTTTTTTCTCTTTTTCATTTTGTGTCACATTGATCTTCTTTTGTTGTGCTGCCTCTAACATGCCAGTAAGTGCCTCTGGCTGCCAATAGTGAGGGAGAAGATCGGGTTCTGGTGGGTAAGATGCCATTAGGCTCTTCCTGACATGACATAATATTATGGCCTGTGTCTACTCTTTGAAGATATTTTGAGAGGTAGAATCACCTTATAATTATTGATTTTACTACTTGTACTGAAGGAGTTTCTAGGGGCTCTTGTCCAGATCTGTCCTACAGATGTTGCACAAATGGATATTAAAGAGGCAACACCCACCTCCCAGAGCTTTCCTTTGAACAGGTGAGAGAGGAAAAAGGCAATTATTATCCCCAGTTTGCAGCAGGTATCCTCCAGTGCTACACAGAAATATTTGAGCAAGGTCTGACTAGAAGTAATATGGGCAAAGGAGAAAAATACTACATCTGTTCTTAAATAACCACCTTCTCACAACCTCCCAGGTGAAGTGGCATGCTAAAGCAGTAATGCAAGGAGTGGCCAACACCTGAAAACAGAGTTAATCAGTCACATTAGTCAGCCTGGCATCTCTCATTCATAATAAAGATATTGATCACTGCCGCCAGTTGCCCCAGAAAATCAAGATTACCTGCTCACCAGTTTTCAGGGGTACACCAGTAAAGCTCATGCTGCCGGATGCACTGCAGAGCAGCTTCTGTAAACATGTTCAGAACAGGATTATTTTCCCTCATTGAATCTTCCCTTAAAATATTTCTCTCCGACTCTAATTTCTGCCAGGACGTGACAATGATGCTGCCAGTTGTGTGTGGATGCTGCTGTCTATCATGCCCATCAATACTGTCTGGTTCTTATTTGCTTGTAATGGTCTTTTGTCTCATCATGAAGGCTGTGGGTGGCTAGGGCAACATTTCCAATCTGTAGAGTACTTCACATAGCAGTAACTTAGTAAACCTTCTGTTTCTAGGTCCTGGGTCTAATACATGTATTAATAACCACTCATAATAAGCAACAAGAAAGCTTTCTCCAATTGCATCTCTATGATTTCACACCCAAATACTCTCCCACTGCCCCCCCCTGCATCCCCCCCTTCTGCTACCCCAAATACACCCAACACAGTTTGCCATATGAGGGAGCAATTTGCAGTCGTTGATATTCAGGATGCTTGTCTGAATAATTGAAAATAATTAATTTCTGTGGAGAAGCAGTAACCTCCAGTGGTCATTTAGAGTCCGGTCATGTTCTAACAGACTTAAGTCAGAGCAGTTCCTTAATTTATACCTGGATTTAAAGTTGTCCTTGAAGCCCTAAATTATACATTCATAACCAATCTCTCATACAACACAGAGCTGCTAGAACCACACTCCTTCAAAGGTTTATTTTGCAGTTATTTACCTTTGCCAAGGGCCTTGAGATTCAGAAATAAAAAATCCCAGTGAAAATAAAAAGTAATACCAATTTTTAGTGAAAAGCACCCGTGCTATAACTCTTTTAAGGCAACAGTGCAATTTGTGTAGTGTCTGAACTTGGCTTAGCATTGTCATCTAGAGTGAATAGATCTTTTCTTCTTTTGAAAGCAGGGACATCCGTCAGTTAGAGGGAAGGCTACAACTATTTACTCACCTATTTTAATTTTTTAAAAAGATGTTAGAGTCTGCAGTGGGACATGCGTTTTGGAGTTGCTCTACTTTGACCAGTTAGTAATCATACTGGAAGGAAGGGACCTTGGGAGGACTCTCAGTCTGTCTCCTTCAAGGCCAGGACAGCTCTGGTTAAATCACTTCACCCCTTAGCCTCCTTCAGGCTGCAGTCCCACAATACAGAGCGACAGGGAAGGTTGAAATTTTATGTCATTTTGTGGTTCCTATTTGTATTAAACATCCCAATGGGATCTGTTGTGGTAATGGAGCTGCCGTATGTTGCTGATAGTGGGAGGATTGCAGAGACCAGCGTGACTTTTCCCTTTCCTTTGGCAAATTGACAATTAATGTTTGACAGGTCAGAGGCCAAATCTTCAGAGTGCTACCTCGAGCTGCAACACATTAATCTGGACAAGCACAGTGCAATTGGTCTTTCTGTTGTTGGGTTTGCGAGGGGGTTGTGGGGACACCACTGAGTATGACTTGAGGTATCACAATTTTTATTGTCCACTGAGTGAGGTAGATTATTACCTGCAGGTTGATCCTCCTTGCCAACATCTCCCCTTCTTCCACCCATGGGGAATCTGCTCTGCCTCTGCTGTGAAAACAAATTCTGCCCGTGCAGGAGAGACTGCTTGTACTGAGGGTGTGCATAAGAGCTCCCACATAAATGAGGTGGTGCTTAGCCAAAGCAGGGAAAAGAAAACACTAATGAAATTAAAGAGGAGATAGCAGACAAAGTAAAAAAGAAAAAGAAAAAAAAAGGATGGCAAACTGTGATTAATATGGGAAAATAGGTAATTAAAAGAGCAAAGTTAAATTACGAGTAATGAAAAAAGATCATAGGCAACAATGACACTAAGAAAGATGACAATTGCCAACACAGCCAACATTAGATACACTGCAGCTGGCTTGTTTTCAGGGAGAAAGCAGAGACAAAACAGATGACCTGTTAGTTCTGGTCTCTGAGTCCTGCTTTCCTTCACTTAAGGATTACTTCTTATCTTTGTTTCTTCTAATCACAGAATCATAGAATCATAGGGGTTGGAAGGGACCTCGAGAGATCATCGGGTCCAACCCCCCTGCCAAAGCAGGCTCCCTAGCTCATATTGCACAGAGAACTGCAGAACCCAGTTGGGGATTTACCGATTGTTTTCCTTGATTTTTGTTGTTTCTCTCATCTGTTTTTCTGTATGACATTGTGATAATTGTTATCTTTGTCTCTCCTTAAATGGGTCATTTGCAGGAAAATTACACTATGTGCCTGTCTGAGGTACCAGCTAATTGAACACTCAGAAGACAGTCAGCGATGGTCTCCTGGAAAACAGATGATGTGGCAAAGAAAGAGAAAGATACCCTGGTGAGATTCATGGGGTGAGTGGGAACATATTCCAAATTAGAGACCAGTGTACGCAAGAGGTGATACATGGGACTATGATATTGTTTTTAAAGTAGATGAGTCATTCTTATTTGCCTTCGAAGTATAAAACCCCCTATGCCATCCTACAGGAAATTTAGTTTCCTACACAGCTACAGGGTGGGTGGAGAAATGGACTGTGAGCAGCCCTGAGAAGGACTTAGGAGTGTTGGTTGATATAAAACGTGAGTCAGCAATGTGTACTCAAAGCCCAGAAAGCAAATTGTCTCCTGGACTGCATGAAAAACAGTGTGACCAGCACATCAAGGGAGGCGATTCTCCCCCTCTACTTTGCTCTCATGAGACCCCACCTGGAGCACTGCATCCAGCTCTGGGGTCCCCAACATGAGATGGACATTGGGACTCATGGAAGACTTTAGAGTAGTCTTCTACTACTTGAAGATGGCCTACAGGAAAGCTGGAGAAGGACTGTTTCCAAGGGTTGTAGTGATAGGACAAAGGGTCATGGGTTTCAACTAAAAAAAAGTGGATTTAGATTAGATATAAGGAAGAAATTCTTTTCTGTGAGGGTGCTGAGGCACTGGCACAGGCTGCCCAGAGAAGCTGGGGCTGCCCCTTCCCTAGCAGTGTTCAAGGCCAGGTTGGATGGGGCTTTGGGCAACCTGGGCTAGTGGAAGGTGCCCTTCCCCATCACAGGGGGGTTGGAATTAGATGGTCTTTGAGGTCCGTTCCGAGCGAAACCATTCCGTGATTCTCTGATTCTATTAAATATGTGATTCACAGAGGTGAGGGCTGGAATGTCCCTCTCAAGTGTCCATGAAACCAAATAAAAATTTTAATGAGCCGCATGTGAAAATCTCTTTAGCCTGCCATAGGAGTTCTATAGGTTTATCAAGGTTCCCACTGTCACTCTTTTGGTTTTTTTTTAATTTATTGACTTCAGACTTTAGTTTCTGTATATTAATAGCCTATGTGGAATTGATGCAAATCAATATGTTATTGTTGCATACAAGGACATACATAAATATGATTTTCTCCAGGGTTAGGAAAGATCTATGTCTTTACAGTCTGTTTCATCTTTCTGCTCTCTGTGTAGTCCAATGGTAACATAAATAATATTAAAACGATGCACTGACTCACTTTTGTCCATGTTTCTGGTTAGTTAAATTATTAATAAACGCTTAGTGCAAGACAGATTTCAGCTAATGTTAGTAGGCTGCAGTGTATATATTTATATCTGATTTAGCTTTTTAGGGCTCCCTATAGTCAGTGTGGGAAAAACTATCCCAAGGAGTGATGCACATCATGAGTTTTAGGCACATTCTTTAAATGAAATGGATTATGCCCTAAAAGTGCTTTTCTTCAGCTAGCTCCAATCCAGATGTCTTAATTTGGAGAGAAGAATCCTCCCCTTTCTTCAGTTTGTGCAGTTTCTGCGTGTATCTAGATCATTGCTTTGGATGATAGCCTGAGGGAGCTGATGGCCCTCTCCTCCTCTGGTTTGAGGTGCTGCAGAGAGCGATCTCCCTTCATGTGCACCCACTGACTCCTAAAATAGCCTCTTTTTTAAAATTTAATTATGAATGTCTTTGGTTGCTTTTTGTGAAGGTGCCTAATTCCCCTCATGCTGTGTTAAACACTTATCAGACTCAATCTTTCAAAGAACGTGGCAGAAGAAAGATAAATGTCGTGACTCTGGTTTCTCTCATGTGTGAAAACGAGTTGAGAAGCTCTGACAGTTCCTGCTGAGAGGAGCTGGAGCAGCACCTCCGGCACCGGATGGACTACAGTTAGATAGCAAGATGCCTCGTGACTGTGAGTAAGACCAGGGTCAAGCAATAGATGGGAAGGGATTTTTATTTTTTTAAATGATGATTTGGTTGGAGGTCCGTTAGTTCTGCCTCAACCTCATACCAGTAGCCCAAGTTTCTTTACTGGACGTAGCTGTTAGTAACATTTGCAACACAGGGATTTATAGACAGAAATCTAATCATTGCATTGCTTCTGCAAATGTAGCTGTATTGGAAGCAAACAGTGCATGAATTATACGTCTCAGCAGGATTGATTGCACCCTTAGGAGCTATCAGCAGCACCCAGGGAACAATTACATTCTCCAGCTCCCAATAATAAGGTACTATTTAGAAACAGAAAGTCATTATGTAAAACTTTGAGAAATGATACAATTACATTACATTACACATACTTTTGTCATAGACCTTGCTTATTACATAAAATTTAAATGTCTTCTGAGAGGGAATTCTGTAGTGCTGATTTCCCACTTTTGTGTTCCAAGGCACTTTGCCTTTCTGTTAAATGATGAGAGAGATTTAGTATTGGAAATATATTATATTCTGAAAATTAAAAAAAAGCCCAGCTTGCTTATAAGTAGGAGGCTGTCTGAAAACAAGCAGTTATCATAGCAATTATCAGCTATCTGAATATTAAATAACCTTTTAATTCGCCATCACCTATTTCATATTTTGTTTTATTCCGTTATTACAACAAGATGTAACTCGAAGTGAACATGGGCATCATACTTCTAAGATTATTCATCCTGTGTAGGTAGTTTGATTTCTTTGTAATTGTTTGTGGATTTAAATTTTAGCTTTATTTTTCCTTTGGCCTTCTTTTGCATTCCCTTTGGCTTGCTAACTTCAGCTCAGGCCTGGCTGAAGCTGTGTGACGGGCAGAAAAACGAGTTGTGTCCAGCTAGTTTGTGCAGTGTTCAGTGCAAAAGGTGCCAGGGCAGCGCTCTGGTGAGTGGCCGAAATGCGGGGCCAGACCAGCTGCCACCCTCTGTGTGGCAGCAGAACTGGGTGGCAGTGGGTAGCACCACACATAGTCTGGGCAGATCTGCACTTAAGTTGTCTCTCTCGCTTTACCTATGGCAAGTAAGACTCAGGGAGGCAGGCTGGTGGGAAATGTTAACATGGTATTTAAAAAAAACCCCTCAATAGCTCTCCTAAATCTTAAGGACTTTCACCTGAGGCTGGAACTGCAGGAAGCATGAGTTAGTGCCTGAGCAACCTGGTATTGCCTGGGTGCATCTCATTGCTTTCACTAGCAGGTCTCAGCTAAACTAGCTTTTCCTTGAAGGGGAGATGTAGGGCATGCTTCATATTAACCCTTATATACCTTGAAGACTTTTTATTTAAAAAAAGGATTCTGCCACAGTGTGATAAGTGATTGATGCTTGTTTTTAAAAAGATCCCCAAGACCCCATAGGAAGTAGGGGGTTAATTGTATATGACCCTTTGAAGAGGCTCAGTCCAATAGAAAGAAAAGTTTTAACTGCATGAAGAGTCTGTTGTTTAAAGGCAGCTGCTTTCCACACTCCTATTTCTGTCTCAGAAATTGATTGTGGATGGTTTCAACAAATGTGTTTCATCAAGAACTCACATTAGTGGCTTGAACCGGGGTTGATTTTTGCCCCCATGGTCTCCTGGTATTGTGTAGCATGTTGCTTTCTGAAATTAATTCTGTGGCAACCACATTATGCTAACAGCATGTGAGTGTGTGTATTTGCATGCTGGGAGAGTGGGGCTCCGTTGGAAAACTTGGGAGAAGCCTGGCAGTCCAAGGGGAGATGGCAAGACCTGGTTCATCATTTACAACTTCAGAGTTTTGTACTTAAGTCTTACGGCACAGAAGCACTGAAGTATTTCCTGAAGACTTTTCAGTGCTGTGGGTATTTAGCAGCCTCCTGAAGTAATTAATTATGATTTTGGCTAGACTGAAATTAAGACTCTCAAGATGTCATTAGTGTTCAGGTCGTGTATCACACAAGACAAAATTGTATTTCCATTTAGACAATTTCATATTATGACTTTCTTTTCAGTATTGTTCTTATTTATAACAGAAGCTTTCAAAAGCTTAGAGACAATTAATTTTATTTGAATTTCATTGAGGCAGGTAGTTTTATAAGTACAGAGATATGAAGTTAGGAAGTCCTCAATTTTTTATGTTGGTCTTGCTCTTGATGTAGAAGGATACTCTTTTCCAGGTGCTTTGACATGTCCCACACTCATGGTAGGAACTGACTTGTAAACAGCAAATGATGCTGCCAGAGAGGCTGAGGAGGTGGCTGGAGGTGACTACCTGTTGTCCACTCCACCTTTTCCTCATCGGTTGCTGCTGTGCCATTATATTGTTCATGAATGAGTTCCTCTATGTAGTCTGCAGCCTCCTGAGTGAGCTGATGTTGGGTTTTCTTACGCTGCATTTGTTCAGCATCTGAATGGTGCTGAAGGCATCTTCGCTGTGCTGTTCTTCCCAATTTGGGCATCTGCTGCGTAGGAGTGAGCTGCGAGGCTGCCAGGTAGAAATCATGTGAGGATGGCCTCCTTGTCTCTCTGCTAGGAAGGTTTTGGGGTCCCCAGCTGGGCCAAGCTGCTGTATGCTCAGGGATCACACCTCCTTCTGCTCCAGGGGAAAAGACCTGCTTGGGATGTAGAAAGCTTACTCCTGTGAAATACCCAAGCATTTCCATGTGAAAACAGCTCAGATCTAGGGGATCGTGGAAGGTTTTAGTACCAGTGGCCAAAAAAGTTTTGGAAGAACCCTCTGTGTAGGCTCCCTAATGCCAGTATTATCTCCTCCTGATAGTACTGGAGATCACTTTAACTAGCTAGCAATAGCCATTGCTGTGCAGTGCTTTATATATATATCCAGTATATTTTCTCTTTAAATATGTTTTGTTTACCAAATAGGATCAAGTCGTGATGTAAACTGTAGTGGGTAAGAAAGGCAGGTAATAGTCCTGTACCTGCAAGCTGCGTCCCATCATGACAGTAAGTGCTACTGTGTGTGGAGGAGCAAACAGCTCTCAGCGGTTGTCTTCCTGCTTTGCCACCTTGCCCCTTATATGCCCAAGAAGCCATTTTCCAGCGTTTTAGTCACCAGCACTGCTGAGAGTTCTAAAATTGTATTAAAATTTTAAGTAGGTTAAAGCCCCCTAGATTGGTCATGAAAACAGCATGGTTGCATTTTGATGGTATTTTTCCTTTATTTTGATATATTCTCATGAATAAAACACTTTATGCCCTACTAGATTCTATCCAAGTTAATAAATTGTTGTTGAAAGCATGGAATTTCAGAAGCCTGTCATTAGTATCTTGCATAAGCTGCATTTTGATGTGGCAGTCAAACCAAATTAAACTCTACCATGCACAGACAAAAGTTAAGTGGCTGCCCTCTTCATAGTCATCCTAGGCAGTGCTGTTATGCAAAACTCAGTGTTACAGAGGTTCTGGGAGGTGACAATTGTACAGTGCCCCCCACCCTTGTGTAGTACCACCCATGCAGTAGCTTCAGTTAAACCTCATTTTCCACTTAGGTTGTAGAAGAAAGGCAGTAGTAAAACTTGTCAGAAACCATGTATGCTGAAAAGACCATTAGGTCAGGTTTTGAGGGTTTTTTGGGTGGGGTTATTTTTGGGTTTTTTTAAGCAATATGAACATATAGCCAATTAAATGTCTTCTTTTCATAAACTTTGAAATTTTGAGTGTCTCAGTAGGAGCTCCTGAAATTTCCTCTTTCATTGCTAATCCAACCTTTACCGAGATCCCTAGGCATAGAGATGAGAGCTTAATATACATCCTTGTTTCTGACATACTTGATCTCTCTGTCCACAACTTTTGAATTTCTGAGGATATCTTAGTAAACTTTCAGGTCCAGCACTGCTGGTGAATAACTATGACACTTGGAGCAGCTCTGAGCACCGTTCAGCCCTGAAATGCAGGGAGCCATTTCAGTCCCTCAGCTGCCAAGTAATGCCTGCTCTCCTCTGTGCCTCCTACGAAGTGTGAGATTGTTTTGTTTTCTTTCATGTTATCTGTTAAGATGTCTGTGTAGGTCCCACTTATTTCTGGAAAGCTGCACTGCATTTTAAAATTGCCAGCCCTTTTATGAGGAGTGATAGTTGTCACATTATGCAGTGGTTTGTTTTTCAGTCAAAGCTTCGCTCCTGGAAACAAGTCATTAGAGGACATGATTCCCTTATTTTAGAAGGATCCCCCCCTTCCTCCTCCCAGCAGTTAATTTTAGTGGCTGCAGCAGAAAACTCAAAATCACGTCTCAAAATCCAAAGTAAAATCAAAATGTAAGCAAAAATAACTCAGTATTTATGTTTTTAAAGCCCAAATTCTAACACAATAAAAAAGTTCCTGCTTTATAAGCTGATCATTTGTAATTGGTAAAACTGATGCTGATAGGACAGTGTGACATAGAGCCACATAGTCTCTGTGGATATAGGTCTTCATTTAATCCCCTCCTCTGTCTACGCCCTCCTAGGGAAGCACATTGTGTCTGGTGTAATGTTGGGGTTTCATTTCACATTATTGAATCTCCAGATTAAAGAAAAACAGATGCACAGACTGAGAAGATTCCTGAGGCAGAGAGTGGGCATATCTGCTTTTATAGAAAATACTGGAAAAACATAGATGGAAATGATGTGGAAAGTCTGGAGGAATCTCCATCATGAAAAGTTTTAAGTTTGACAAACCCCTTTCAGGAAAGACTTTGGGACAGAGAAACATTTGAGTAGGGGATGGACAAAATGGACTCTTAGAATCTTCTTTAGTTCTCTTTTTCTTTATTTTCTGCTCTTGGACTCTGTAAGTAGTCCAGGTAAAACTGGCACTTTTCCATAAAAACATCTTGATGAGCATTACTTCTGCTTCTGGTTTTAGATTGTTTAATACCTTCCTAAATGATCCAATCTTTTTGCTGATCACAATGTTATTTCTGTTGCTGGATACCTTTTGGGATAATGGTGTACAATTAGAAATTTTCCAATCTCATGGAAAGTTCTCCAGTGATCCAAATTATACCAAATTCATATCCACAGATCAGCTTCACAGCTGATTCTCTAACGTTCCTTTGGAAGCAACAGTCCTGATCTAAGTAAACCAAATGAAATCTGTTGCACACCTGGGTTTAACTCTGGAAAAATGAGATTGAAGGATGGGGCTGTGTGTATGCACACAAATGGGCTGCCATGTTCAGAAGGGTATTAAGCTCTGTGGTAATATAGAAACTTAAAACTTCAGTGAATTGTCTGCTAGTTTACAAGTTCAACAGAAAAGCATCTTAAAATTTTGCATTTCCTGTGGCATCTGTTTTACAACAAAAGTTAACACTGATTCAAAAATAGCAAATGAAAAGATTTCTATTTTATAGAGGTGATGCTCTTGAATTTTAGGTGTGAGAATACCAGAGAAATAGTTTGTGTTTTGCATACTGCTGAGGATGATGGCAGTAGTGAAATAGCAAAGATCAGTTATAACAGTTGTTTTGATTAAAATGGTATTTACCTTGTTGCTCTTTCATCTATCATCAATCTTAACCGGATTAAAAGCAATATCCAATGGCAAGTATTCATTATTAAAGTGATTTTCCGAGTATGTTTAGTGAGATGAGCAATCATGTGCTGCCTTTGACAGTAAAAATGATGTGAGAATACACATAATTGTTAATTACTTTCCTTTTACTGGTGAGCTGGAGTTAAAAGGAATAAAAATAATTTTTTTTTTGCCCTGTGTGGTGACTACAAGAAGTACATTTCTCAAAAGGAATCACCACAGCAGTGTAACAAAGGAGCACTTTGTCAGAAAGAAAGATAAACCTATTTGCAATCTGCAGATCTTCAAGTCAGTTTTCCTCATCTGAGGGGCCGAAGTCAAATATCTTTTATAGCCATATTGATGCATTTTTATAAGTGGATGCGTTTTATACACTCTGAAAACCCACATACATCCAGTGAACATGAACTTTGCTTGCTCGTCTTGTGAAAACCATGGAGAAATTTACCTTCTGTCCTGTGGGATTTGTGTAGCTAAACCAATAGCACAACCGTGTATATATGGATTTGGATTAGAAAAAAAAACCTCTTCAAAAATTCTAGGATATTAATAAAAGGTAATATTATTTGAAAAAGTTTTATATTCTTTATATTCATGTTTATGTTCTTATCTTCTTTGGTTTAAATGGTGAAAAAAAACCTAAACAGGGAAAGATCTAAAAGTGACACTTTAGAAGAGCAGACACCTGTTTGCAGCTGGTATGTAGAGAATGGTGGCAAATATTGGATTTAGACATCACAAAGATAGCACCCCCTCCTGCTCCCAGCAGGAATTCTGTGATTGATCTCAGTGCTAATCAGATCAAACAGAAAGACAAAAGGCATGTAGAAGTGGATGAAAGCAAAGAGGTAAAAGGACCAGACTAGCAAAAAGCTGACTGCACTGATACAGGGTGATGGAAGTCCTCAGAATTAGACCTTGCATTGGAAAACACGACACCCCTGTTCAAAATGTATAAATTACTTGCAAAAGAATTGATATGCATAAGTGTTCTACCTGCTTCATGAATGTATTAATAGCTTGTATATATGGATATATATATGGTTATAGCTGTTTCGTATTCTGCATAAAATAATTGTTTATCAGTAGCCTTTCTAACAAATAAAGAGGAAAATTTGAATTATTTTGCAATAAAATAGACCAGGCCATACCTAATCCAGCAAAATCCATCCGAGGTTTAATGTGAAACAAGAGCTTCCACTCATGAGATGTTTTTTAATTTATCCTTTTGTCACACACAAGCATCTCATTAACATTATTCAACGTTATGAGAGCAATAGTACCAACAATAAAAGATAATGCAATAGGATTTTTATTTAAATTTAAATTTGATTAATGGCCTTCTTGTAAAATTTTACCAGACAGGAATAGAAATCAGGTGGAAGCAAATGGTTATGAAAAAAATAATCTTTGTTCAGTCCACATCTTGAGAGAAGATCAAAAGAGGTTTCAGTGAAAGGCTTCTGAATAAAATGTGGCTTTGTTTGGATGTGATACTTCCCAGTGTGGAAGGGAACCTGTAGGCAGATTTTTTTTCTATCTTGGGTCTCACAGGAAACCCTATGTGACAGGGATCTTAAAGATGTGGCAATCCTTACCAGGGAAGAATAAGGGAATCATTGATCTATGGAGCCTGTTTCCCTCCATATGTCCATCTTGTGAAATTCCCCCCCGTCCCAACATCTGCTGCCAGCTTCAGTAGTTTCCAGGCTCTTTCTCTAGTTGATGTACAGACAGGCAGTGATTCATTCCATTGACTTCAGAAACTTACTTTGGAAGGAGTATTAGGCGCCAGGGCCCAGCTGTCCCCATGGAAGAGGGAGCTTCCTAGCTTAAACTACATGTCAAACTTAAACTTGAAGCCTGTTAGTGTTTCTCAGTATAATGTAATGTTATTCTGTTCTCTCTAGTATTAATTTATCACTCACTGTCATGCTTCCTTCTTGCAGCACAGCTCCAAGTCCTGCGTCACTCCTCGGCTCCCTCACCCGAGCATCTAGATGCGGAAAAGGCAGAAGCCTTTGCCAGTCTAGGGCATGGAGCCATCAGATGCCACATTTGACTGGAGGCTGTTTCCATGGGATTTGTTGTCTCATACTCACTGCTTTCTCTAAATGAATATTGGGCTTCCTTTTATTTTTTTCCTTCCCCAGAATCCTTTGAACTCCCACTTATTTTGTTGCCATAGAAGAAAAAAAAAATCCATTGCTTTGAAATCTAGGGGGAGAGGTAATGCATGCATCACAGTTTAATGAATGATCTACTTTCGGTACCAGATCAAGACTGGCAGTCTTGTTGCAGAACAGTGAAGACTCTGGCCAGGTTGGATGCCTTAGTCCTTAATAAAGAACAAGCTATTGCAGCTCCGGGTGCCTCTCTGGTTTCTTTGGAACTGGTTTGAGTTTCTCCGTATGGCACTGCATTATGTTGTGCTGGCATATTGGTAGAGTTAATATATGCCCAATAAGCACAGGTCCCCAGTGAAGAAGGGTTAGATAATTTTATGCAGAGAAATTTCTTAGAAGAGCTGAGGAGCTTGTGACAGAGAAAGAGTTAGCTGGCTGAAAAATTTTATCTAAAAAGGCATAGCATGTGCCTTAATCAAGCACTGTGAAATGATTATTTTTGAAAATATTTTGGCAAGATCTGACATGTAACAAAAAATTTGCAATTCCTATTGTGTGCAGTCCAGTACTAGTTCTGAAAAAAATATTCTGGCTTAATTAATGAAGTTCCATTTATTTGGAATTCCACTTTTTCCTGGGTGGCAAGAGAGATGATGAACAGCATTGAAATAAACAGAACCAAACTACTAAGCACAGAATCATAGAATCAGAATGTGTTAGGTTGGAAGGGACCTTTAAAGGTCATCTAGTTCACCTCCCCTGCAGTAAGCAGGGACACCTTCAACTAGATCAAGTTGCTCAGAGCTTAGTCAAGCCTGACCTGAAATGCCTCCAGGGATGGGGCCTCTACCACCTCTCTGGGCAAGCTGTTCCAGTGCCTCACCACCCTTATAGTAAATAACTTCTTCCTAACTAAGACTGAGTAGTTTCCTTCCCTGTATAAGGGAAAGGAATACTGTCTGTAGGTTGGCCACAGACATGTGGCAGCAGTGTGTTGTGAATATTGACTGAGACTGCTGGAGAAGTTTACAAGTACCAAACTTAGGTGCAAGTTTCATGAGGGTAGTCTCCCAAAACTTTAGCCGTTGTTGGTGGAGAAATGAGTATCCTCTGAAGGTAATTCAGAGCTGGAGCCTAATTTAGTTTCACTGAATCACCATATGAAGAAGAAACTTAGCTTAAGCCTTACCTTGTCTAGCCTTTAACCTCAGGGGGAAGCCTCAGGTTAGGAACTGTGTCTATTTCCCTTTTCCCCTTTATAATAACACGCTTTTTCCATAGGTAGACTGTCTTCTAGAGCTGTTGCTAATGCAGTGATCTTTGGCCTTGTCATTCATAATTCAGGTACTAAATTTTGCTGGTGAGAAAATACTTTTGAAAAAGATGGTTTGAAAATCTCAGGAATCATAGAGGAGTGAGTTACTTAACTAATTTAATGGACATTCCAAGAGTTTCTGAATAAGAAATTATGTCAAAGCATTAAGCTCAGTGTCCAGGGTCTCTCCTGTATCTTTTTCTTATATAATAACAGGGATGTGGAAATCAGGATCAGTCCTATATACTTCTGAGCCTCCTGCTTGTGCTGTTTCAACCACTATAAATACTCCATTAGCAGTGATAAGCATGAGAATCATTATGCAGCTGAGTGAGAAAGCGCAAGATAACTGATTAACCAAACTTTTGTAGTGGGGCGTCCAAAGGACAGAGGAGTCCTCTAGTCTTTAAAATTATATTTACTTTTTACTTACTCTGAAGGAATCTTAAAGAAGTTACATTTATTTTCCATTCTTCAATGCAGAACTCCTTGATGTGTCTAGGTACTTGAGCTTTAAAAGTCTAAAATAAATTTCTGTTTGCTTTCATCTCTTTCCTCACTTCTTCCCTCTCCATATCTCTTCAAAATCCAGTAGACAGTAGTTTGGAACTTGTATTTTGCTCCTTGCGTAGCCACATATTATGTATGTCAAAGCTGTATGCACTCCATATTTTGCTTTAAAAGTACTGACAGAATGTTCTGAGCAACTTTTGGGTATTAATATACCATAACAGTGTTGACAAGTTTGGGTTAAAAGAGATTCCCAGAAGTTTCTGTGGCACTGCCAGAACTGAAATGAAAATGAACATTTAAACTATATTGAAGATGGAAGGTTATATGCTGTTTGCCATGATCTTGTTAGAGAAGTCCAGGTCATAGTAGGCCTAGATAAGATTTGAAGTCTTCCTTTGAGAAGCCTAAATCTTCCTCAAAGTTACATTTTCATCTAAATGTACACCTTATAAGGACAGCCTGGGTCTTGGCTTGCAATAGGTCTGGAAGTAATTTTGATTTAAGTTGCTTGTTGCTTGTTTGTGCAGGTCTCAAGGAGAAGGATAAAAAGAATCATGAACAGAACTTTTAATTTTTATTCTTTTTTCTCCTATGTTGCTACTAAATTATTAATGCCATATCCTCCTTCTCCCATGAGTTCTTAATTTTAAAAGAAACATTCCCACTAGGCATCAGTTTGTTTAATATGAAACCTAGCATGTACCTCTCTGAGATAAGATAATGACCTAAAGATAGGGAGCTGAAATGCTCAGAAGTTATCACCATCATGAGATTGTACACCCACTGAAAACTTCTGCTCAACTGCTGCCTAGCTTGGAGATGTTGAAAGGTCTGACAGTTGATCAATGGTAAATCTGCTTTAGTTTGATCTCTCCTCTGCTCTACCAGCTTGTGCACAGCACAGAGTCCTACCTCTAGGCAAAGCACTGAAAACTCTGAGAAGAGTCTCAAACGAAGTCCTGCTCTCCCCTGCCTTTGCAGTGGGTTTGGGAAGGTGATCCCTTGGGAACACATCAGAATGAAGTCACAGTCATATCATGGGATATGGGATGTTGTGATCCAGAGCAAGGATCTGAGTTGCCCCCGGAAGGACTTGCCTGGGTGAGTGGTGTGCAGTTTGCCTGTCTGTTACAAGGAGGTCATTAACTACCGCAGATGTTCCCATCCCAGATGCAATACTGATTGTAGGTCTGCCCGTTTTGTGGTGTCAGAGAAGGTGCATCTACTCAGGGAATTTGCAAGGCATCTTAATGTGGCAAGCAACCTACCACACAGTTCTAGTGCAAAGGAACCCATGACTGGGGTGTTCTTCACAGTAGCTTAGTCCAGCTAGGAGGCAACCCACCAAGCCTACAACACATGATACGTGATGCTGAATCAGAACACACGGAGTGTATTTCATTGATCAAAGGCCATTTTCTTCTGTGAGGTAATACATGGATTTCCCACACTGCACGTTGGAAGGAAAGTTTGAAGGTAACCTGACCTAACGAACTAATTTCTGCTCAGGTTCCACTGTGCCTTTTCAGCGTCTTTGTCTATTTATCTGTTCCGTGAAGGCAGCTGGTGGAACGCACGTGCAGTGTCTTGGGAAACAGACTGCGCTGCACTGTGAGGGCCAAGGCAAGCTGTGACGGTGCTGAGCTATCTGTTGTGCAACTGAAGAATGGCTTGTTAATTGACCAAGGTTGTGTTTAGCAACTCATTCACAAGAATTCAGAAACCATTTTTTTTCAGCTGGCACGTTTGCTTCCCTCGGTGTAGATTTCTGTTTGTCATCAATTTGCCTCTGATTTTTTCAGCATTCTTTCTGATTTTTTTCAGGCCAGCCAAAGCTGACAGCTGTTTCAAGCAGGTGGGAGACCAACTTCATTACTTCTGTGCTGTCAGCACTGTAATCTATGTTTAAACGTGTATGCATACATATATTTATTTATCTACACACATATTTCATTTTATAGCATGAAATTATAAGGCAGGAACTGCTCACTTAATATATCAAAGTGCTATGCACAACTATTGCACTATATCACAAAAGCAATACACAGTAAATCACGTATGTGTTTGCTTGTATATGGCAAACTATTTAAAGCTGGAGTCTAAGCTACTTCAGCTTCCGAGTAATTGAAAGTTATCATTTAAAACTACTGAACTTGTGTTTTGGCTCCACAGTAAATCACACTTTCAAGGTCCTGAGGTTTTGACTAGGACAGAGTGTGAAGTCTTTCAGAATTTGCGCACAGAAGGAAAAGAAAAATAAGCAGAAATGTTCTGTAATGTTCCATTATCCTTCACAGACATTTTGTCTTCACTCATACTTTAGACCTCTCTAGGCTCCACGAGATGATTCTAGACTCCAGTTCTAGGCTCCTGCCCTTCTTTGCAAAGAAATGCTTCCATAGTTTGGACCAAGCTGTAACTTTTCACTGGCAAAGGAAGAGATGAGCTGAGCTCCGAGAAGCTGCTGTGATGTGACTGCTTCCCTGCACTCACTCCGCAGCAAGGAAGGAGGAGAGGGGATGCAGAAGACTCTGCAGATAAGCCCCCTTTTGTGTTGGCCAGTGACCAGCTGCTGAGAAGAAATGCTCTGCACTTCTTGGGTCCTCTCTGCATTATATGCTCTCCACCTGATGAATGAGTGGTGTTTTACCATGGCCATTTTGGTGTGCTTTTCAGTCCACTTGTGGCACTTTCTGTACTGATAACAGAGAGGTCACTTCCAGCACCAGACTTCATCCTCGTCCAGCTTTTGGTTGGGTGCACAGCATCATGTCGAATCTGTGTACTGGTCTTGCTGCTGGGATGCCAAATAAGATTAATTTGTACTAAGCTTTTGACTCTTTTGGCAGGTTTGTTTTGAGTGGCTTATTTTCAGCTCTGCTTTTCAAACATATTAATTATGTTTTGACAGGGCATAATTGCCCCAAATATCCCCCCTTAACTTTACCTTCATCCATCTGACACAACAGGTGATACTTTAAATATTTATATGATGATAATCATGGTCAGTCATGCTTTTTAAGGATTGGAGCAGTGAGTGATCTGAGACAGTTCCCATCTAAGGGGATAAAGGTCAGAGGAAGGAGTGGAGACCTTTGCCAATGGGCTTCTGATAAAATATTGTTACTTGACTGGATTCAGGCATGTGCTCTGCGCTGCTGTGCTGGCTGACTTTCAAAGCTCTGGGAAAGCATTCCTGTGCCTCTGAGTTTCTCTGCTGCTCTGCAGGTCAGAAGGGCAAGTTTCAGATGTTCTGCTCACCGTGTGCAGAGTTGTAATTCATAGTGTGTGCCAAGTTAATAACCCAATTAATTTATTTATACCTGGCCTTCAGCAACAGAGTGCAAAGCAAGAATCCTGAAGCAAGCGTCAATGCCTTTGCTTAGGGAACACGAGGCTCAAACTGGCAGTTTTTGCAAACCTAAATTCAACATCAGTATTGGTGGGGAAGAATACTCAATGCCTACAATTATTCAATAATGAGTGTTGCACTGCAGAAGTGCTCTCAAGTGAAAAGCCATCATTGCTTATCTAATTTCTCAAAAAATTAAATAGGAATAGAAATGTGTATTGTGGATTTAATGTCTAGTTCTTCAATTATGGTAAAATCTGAAGGACCCCCCTCTCTTCAAAGATTTATACATTAAATGATAGCTTCACTCTTTCCTTTGCTTGAGGATAATTTTGCTTTTCTTCAAGGCTGATTCTTTGCTGGCCCTAGGCTTCTTATTATCACTGTAGCTTTCAGCGACATATGTCCTTTAACACCTATAAGCACAAATATTTCTGTTGCCAAGAAAAACACATTCTTAAAATCCACATTTTCAAAGTTCTGCACCCCTATGAATTTGCATATACATGCATATATGCAATCATACAAACCAATTAATCCTTTTTGACATGCTTTTATTTCTCTTCTTGAATTTTTCTTTCAGTGCAACAAACATGAAGTGAGAAATACTTATTCAGTAAGTCTTAGGTTTAGCTCAAAGGAATCTGAACATTTTAGAGCCACAAATACAAAAGGTGATTGCTTCTGTGAGCAATGAGATGTGCATAAAGCATAGCAAGAGGCTAATTCTTTTCTCTTTCACAGACAAGCTCTCCAAAGTTGGACAGGTTTGGAGCCAGTGGGACTAGGTTATTGAGGCATGCTGAGCTACTACCTGTCTGCTTAGTCATGTCTCTTAGCACGTTTAATTTGCAGTCAAGCATATTAGACTAAATGACCACAAACATGGTGAAAACACAGGACAAGAGGACAGGCTGCATTTCCAGACTTCAGGTTGCTGTTTGATTCAGGACCACAGAGGCTCAGAAACTCCTCAGAAACTCGTAAGCAGGGTAGATTCCTGTAAAGTGGCAACAGAGAGACACCGCTTAAAGACAATGTGCCCTATGTGCTTCCAGATCGTGACAGACCCACAAAAATATTGTTTAATGAGTAATTAGGACTTACAGAGATGTTCTCAAGCTTTCTGTTGTGGGTCTGCAGACAGACTAAGGATCTTCCCATCTTACCCTAAAGCACTGGATATCATGAGGTATTGAGCACAAAAATAAAACCATAATTTTGCAGTTATAGAGAACCTTAGAGCACCAATAACTTGTCAAAAAGGACAGAGTGGACTTTCAAAAATGTACAGGGAAATGAGTAAGGGGATGAAAGAGCTGCAGACTAGCTTGGGACTTCAGTTTGGGGAGTCTTTGGGGCATATGGCTGAGGTTTAAAAAAATATGGGGGTAGTGTTTGAGGTGAATGCAGAACTCTTATTCTCCTTCAATACAAGAACTTGGGGAAGTCATCAGAACTGGTGAGAAACCAGTTTAGAGAACTTAAGAGACTTTATGTAGTGGGTAGTGACCTGTAACTCACCACTGGGGGAGTTAATGGAGGCAGAAGGTATCAGCAGCTTCAAAAAGGGCCTAGGCAAAAAGGAATTAGACTACAGGTCCATGAACAGATGCTAAAGGGAATAGGTAGGTTTATCCTGCAATTGATGTTGGTGGTGAAGGAATACGAAGGGCCCATGTTCCTTGTTTCCTCATATTATTTTTCTTCATATTCCTCAAAAAGGATTTTTTCAAGAAACTACTCAAAAAATGATGAATTTCCACTTGAGATTGCTTCTGTGGTGCTACACTAATTATTACATATGTGTGTTTGTATAAGTGGATAAAAAGGAAGGAGTTAACTGTCGTAATTCTGTGTGTCTGGCAGGCTGGTTCTACTGTCTTTTCAGATAACTCCTGTGGAAATTATTTCATGCTAATGGATCTTTGATCAAACTCAAATTTATTGCTTTGTAGAAAGGCTGTTAATTCTACCCTTGGTTCTATTTCTGCACAGATGTGATTATCCTCAGTTAGTTCAAGCTGGGCAGATGTCACTGATACCCATATGGAGAGACCCAAGGGGTCCCAGTGACCTGCTGCCAGGACTGGTTGGGCTCAGGGCAGGTACAGCAATGTGTGGACTGTCCCAAAAGTAGGGCCACATCCCTACTGCTTGCTGTGGGACAGGTTAGTTTTACCAGATGGCAGTTGCGTGTGAATGTATTGTGGGGAGACACAATCTTTGGTCTGCATCTACCCTGATTTAAGTTACTCCTTGGCTTGCACCAAGCAGCTGGAAGAAGAAAGTGAGCTGAGGAGCAGAGCCAGGAGCTGGACAGATGGCCATAGGCACTGGATGTATTAGAATTCCAGGTGATGAGCTGGACCAGTTTCTAAAGCTTGGTTTTCTCTGTCTTCCTAGAGGGATGACTTTATGAACACCTGAAATTGCTCCTCCCCACAAGAGTTTATGAAGGGAGAAACAGATTTTCTGTTTGGCTTTTTTTCCCTTGGCTTAGAACTGTTAACACTCACAGGCTGGTTTTGAATAGGCTTCATAAAGCTTGCTGACAACCTGGAGAGCGCCAGAATCTCACCAAATTTGTCCAGTGTTGGAAGCACTGTGTAAAGTGCCTAAAATCTGAAGCCAGAGAACAAACCACATTTTTTTCCCTCTGCTGCCTTCTGTCTGTGGGGGACACATGCCAACACAGTATCCTTGCACAGGGTACCCCAGGGCAGCCTCATCCTGGGGACAAGCACAGGATGAAAGCCTCAGCAGTGCCTAGGAGCCGTGATGACTTTTACAAGGATGATCCACAGCTCCCAGGGAAATGAAACAAGATCTCACCCACTTGATCTCCTGTAATCACATAACATCAGTAATACAGTCTAGAAAAACATCAGTAATACGGTCTAGAAATGAAAGACAATTGACAGCTTCCATGTCATGCTGCTCATCTCATGATGAAGACAACACTGAGCAGCTGAAATTTGATGGACAGATTTCCCAGAAATAAGAAAAAAGGTAACAAAACTAATAGCTTTTTAAAAATTATTTTTATATTGGATTAAGGCGTGGCTGTGAGTATTTTGTCATCTCAGCTCAGCTTTCTGTGGGCAAATATGATTATTCCAAGATTTGAGGCTTGTATCATTCACAGTAACAGCAGGTTCAATTCAAGCAGCTCATTGATGAAACCCGGCAGAATAAGGTAAATGACTTCAGCTTGATGGCTGATGATGGCTGTCTCTTCCTCATATTCAGAAAGGACTGGGGAAAAATTCCTATAAACTTTTCCCGTGTATTTTTCAAAGATTATGTATGAGTCTCCACTGGGCCAGAAACATTTGAAGAGTACTTATAAGGTATTGTCAAAATGAAATGTACTTCATTCTGAAAATCACATGGCATTATTTCTGATGCCCATCTGACCGACGTGTAGCATTAACTACAGCAAGAGCACTGATGTCAACCTGCAGATATAAGGGTGGGATTTTTTTTAGGAATTGAGGCTGATGTAAGCTTATATGTTAATTTTTCTTGTATATATTTTTTTAATATCCAGGTTGAGCTAAATTTAGAGGGATTGGCACAAAATTAAGGTGCATTCTTATAATAAGTGTTTGACATGTTTACCTAAGGCCTGACAGTAGTGGCTGATACTTCGTAGTGTGAACATCTCAGACAAGACCAGCAACTGCACATTTCACCAGTGCTCTTAAAAACATTGATTTGCTGATCCCTTATTTTCTACAAGTTTTTTTTAGCTCCTGCTTTCTCTCTCTCTTCTATTCTAAGGTGTCAAAATCTTCTTTGACATGATGACTGGTGGATAGGTGCAGAGGGGATGGTGCATACTGAGGTGTTTTGGGTTTGCTTGGTATAACTGCAGATAGGAGTGGTGGAGGACCACTTGGTGCCAGCAGGCTCTGAAGACTCCCTATCCAGCATGGGGAGGAGGGATGCACATCCATGTGAGACTCCTAAGCCTGAAGATGCAGAGTCTGCTAATGGTTTCAAGCCAAAACACTGACTGTGAAGACCAGGAACTGACCGTGTGTCTCACAGCTCTTAGTACTCATCTCTTGGCACAGCTGGGAAAGGAGCATTTCTACCAAAGCAGCATCCATGCCAGACAGCACAGTGAGTTATTCCTTCATCCCAGAAATGCTGGAACACTGCACAGCAGAGTGCATCAGCAGCTGCTCACTGCGTTATCTGTCCTACCTCTCTTTTCTTCATACTGTCAATTTGATGCAGTAGTTTATGTGCATGGAAAAAGCCCCGAGGTAAGAGGATTAATGCCAAAGACTGTGTGATGGAGGAACTGTGAACACTATCTATGCTCTGAACCTGGCAAACTTGCACATTCTGACTGGTGATATACTTGAAACTCCAGTATCTGGCAATCAAACCCACTGGACATCAAATCCACAGCTTTTCCCATCTGGTGAGACAGCCACCACCAGTATGGTCACAGCTGCCAGATACATCACTTCCAGGTGGACAACGGGAGCCTTTAGTCTCTCAGCTTACTTTTGGTGCAAACATGCCAACAACAAGTATTGAGGCCTGCAGTTTGGAACACAAAATCACACTTACCTTTACTCTTCCTTGCTGAGATTAGAGAAGACACCTTGCCTAACATCTGAAATCTGACCGTATTTTCTGTTCCTGAGAATAAGCAGAGGTATTTTTTCCTAAGCACTGGCTTGTATTTTGGTCTGGAGTTGTAGTTCCTGTAGTTCTGATGCTGACAAACCTTTCCCAAAACATTTTTCTCTTTACATAAGACGTCCTGTGCCAAAGATGGGAGAAGCGCAAAGAATATGTTGACGAGCTGGAGGTGTGCTGAGAAGACGATAACAGGCATCTCTGTTGCAGCCATTCTAGATAGTGTTTTCAGAGGGAAGTTTTCAAAGATGAGATGTTTTGAGCTCCTTTCCAAGACATCTACATCAATTTGGGCAGTTTATTTCTACTGTGGCTCCATCTCTTCCCCATCCATCTTCTGCTGCGCAGACCCAGAGCTTCTGCTAAGTTTGTACAATAAGTGAAATCATGTTCAGTTGCCAAGAAACTCTTTTCAGTAGTTCCAAACAGCACAGCAAGGGGTAATAAAATCAATTATAGTTTGGAGGTTCAGATTAGACTGTAATAAAAATTACTTCACCAGAAGCATAGTGAAGCGGCTCATAGGGGCTGTCAGATCTCCGACCTTGGATCTTTTCAAGACAGGGCTGAATAAAAACTTGATGGACCTGAACTAGTTGTGGCAATGATCCAGTTTCAAGCAGGAAGGTCGATTAAGTCTAACAGTATTTATATGGTTTTGTGATTGTCTGTGTTCTTAAATTGTCAGAATGGTCCTTTGAATGAATGTGGCCTGAGGCCAGTGTCAGTCTCCTGAACCATCCCCAGACATCACTTGGGAATTAGCCTGAGCCATTTCCAATAAGCAGTTTGGATGGTGCCACCTTGTTTATAAGGGAAAGATAATTTATTGGCATGGTAACGAGACTTTCTTTACCCATTGGCCTCAGTGCCAGAGTGCCCAGAAACCATATATCTAATTAAATTTTCTAGTATGGATGTGCCCTGTCAAGGAATGTGAAGTGACAACCAGTGCTGATGTGTTTCCTGCTTGGCTGTGTCTCTGGTAAAGGCAATCACAGCATGGCCATTTTGTCAGCTTTGACAGAGGGCTAACAAAATGTGCACTTATTTACTGGAGCTCTTGGATGGCTAGTTTATTACTTTAAAAGTTCTTTAAAGGGTGAAAATGACAATAATTTATCACTGCTGTCAAGAGGGTAATCTAGTTGTGATCTTGCAGATATGTTTCTGAGTATTCTGTGACCAAATAAAATTTGTCATTGTCTTTCTCTATAGATGTTTAGTGTGATGTTAAATTCAATTAGGATATACAATAAAAGAGGGTGCTTTCATATAATAACTTGATTTCTAAGACCTGAAGTTTCTTGTCTTGAATTCTTGGTGAGTGCTTTCCAATCAAACAAGCATGAGACTCTGGTATATGTTATTCCTGGGTAGTCTAGTTCATGGGCTCCAGACTCCAAGTGTCTGCAAGCAAGGTGGTAATTCAGTGCTTTGTACTTATGGATCTAGATATTGTTCTCATTTTACTTCTGGTGGGGTCACAAGAATTCTCTTTCTAGAACAAAGCAGGAGGAAAGTCATCCATTGTGTCAAAGGCACTGGCTGGGCTCAGTATCACGGGCAGCCTGAGCATCTGGAAGCCAGTTTAATACCAGATGCTGAAGACAAAACCTGCAAATAACCCTGCAGCAAGGCATCTGGAGTGAGAGATCAGGGAAATTCAGAATAACCATATTTAGACCTCATTTTTCTGACCTTTACCAGTGGGTTTACATTGTATCCAAAAGGACTCCTCTGTTTTTGTTCATATTCACTGTTAGTAAACACTGAATGCAGATGAGCTCTGTCTCTAGAGTGCTGTGCTCAGGCTAAGAGGAAGGAGGACACACTGCCTTGGGGCACAGATGTCCTGCATCACTGTCATGGGGAAGGAAGGCAGAACAAGCTTGACCCTGGGCAAAAGATCATGCAAACAGGCTGGTTGTTGTGGTTTAATCACAGCCAGTAATTAAGCACCACAACCACTTACTCACCCAAGGGGATGGGGAGTAGAACAGAATTAAACACACCTCATGGGTTGAGATAAAGACAGTTTAAGAGGATAACAAAGGAAGATAATAATAGCAATAGTAATAATAATCGTAGTAGCAGCAGTAGTAGTAGTGATAGTAGTAGTAACAACAATATCAATAATACGTGGTGCACAAATGCAATTGCTTACTGCATGCAAAAAGAAAATGAAACAATCTGATGCCCAGTCTGTTTCCGAGCAGCGATTCCACCTCCCGGTTAGATTCCCAGTCATAAATGGGACATGACATTACATGATATGGAATATCCCTCTGACCACCCTGGGTCAGCTCTCCTGGCTGTGATCTCCCAGCTTCTTATGCACCTGGCAGGGTGTGAGAAGCTGAAAAGCCCTTGACTTAGTGTAAGTGCCTCAACTACCTAGCAACAACTAAAAACATCAGTGTGTTATCATTGTATTCTCATCCTAAATCGGAAACACAGGGCTATACCAGCTACCAGAAAGAAAATTAACTCTATCTCAGCTGATCTCAGCTGAAACCAGGACACTAGTGCTTAAAGCCATGGGAAAAGTCTGCAGGCAGTCCTGCCTCAACTGACTCACAAATTACAGTTTGGGTCTGAAACTCGGAAAAATGAATGTTTGTGCAAGCATGGGATTAGCCAGCTCTTCCCCCTAATATCCTGCTGAAAAAGATACTATTACTTCCACTCCATAACTGGTGAAGTCAGAGCAGTGAGGTTATACGTTCCCCAAAGGCAGATGGGGATTTAGGGTCTGTATTATTTGCGGAAGAACATTTACACAGTGAGGGTGACAGAGCCCTGGCACAGGCTGCCCAGGGAGGTGGTGGAGTCTCCTTCTCTGGAGATATTCAAGACTTGCCTGGACGCCTATCTGTGCAATATGAGCTAGGGAGCCTGCTTTGGCAGGGGGGTTAGACCCAATGATCTCTGGAGGTCCCCTCCAACCCCTATGATTCTGTGATTCTATGATTCTGGGATTACACCTCTGCCTCCAGCCCTTAGTTAAGCCCTGCAGAGCATGCTGCCTCCCTCTTTGTTTCCTTCTTTCTTTGTCCCACCACATCCACTTGGAGAACGGTGAAAACTGGTCATTGGGTCCCCTCGCCAAGTTCAGTCCAACATTTCTTTTATATTAGCCACATTTATCATCCTGTATATTAATTCTATTAGTGACAGATTTACTTTTGATTGTAATGCAGCATTCAGCTCAGCAGGACTTTTTTTTTTTTCAGATGTTTAGCCTTTTTAAAATAAAAAAAGATTTTTTTTTGTAGTGGCACTTTGCAAAAGAAACATTTTCAAGTAACATCCAATTATACTCTACAGTTGTCAAACAGAACAGTAGTTAAGTGGCTGTTCAGTAACATGCGGCAGAAATGCTGTATCGGGTAGTAAAGCTGCTTACCTTTTATCTAGAGTGTAATTATTGGTATTTTAGGCAAAGTACTGCATTTATTCCCACATGAAAGTGCTGCTGTAATGTGGGAAAGTATTCTTATATTATAATGCTTATCAAAGTTCATATGCATGTGAGTGAGAATGAACACGTCAATCACCCTAGAAAGAAAATGGAGGATTGCTCATCTTTTCTAAAATCAGTAGTTTAAAAAAAAACAAAACAACCCTGTGTGTTGGAGGCACCTGACTCTTGTGTGTTCTGAAAAAGTTCTGAAAACGTATCGTCTTCCCTTGCTTTATAGAGTATTAGGAGGGCTATCAAAGAAGATGATGCTTGAATGTAGAGGGCAGCAGAACACAATAAAGATCATTCAACATCACTCAGATGGGTAAGTGGCTGACAGTATTCAGTTCACCACATCTTTCATAGCACCCTAAATTAAACACCCAAAATTTTCAGAAGCATTTGACTCTAGGAAAAAATACACTGGAAGGGCTAAAATACCTCTTAAAATCCTGAAGTCAAGGTGTGTGTTTCTATCGCACTTTGAAACCTAGATGCACTGAGGAAGCTTAGTAAAGAAAACTCCACTTGTATTCCGTGCATCTTAAGTATGTGTTTCTATAGGTTTAGACTTTATGTTTTATCAGGAAGAGACTGTGGCAATGTGGGGAGCATAACACTCTCCTCAGACACTGCACATACTTGCATCCTTGTCACTTCTTGCTGTAATAGGTCTGAAAATACATCTGACACCGTGTCCTACCTTATTACACAGGAGCAGAGATGCATGTGCACAGGCTAATATGAAAGCAAAGTAAAATGCTCATTACTAGAAGTATATGGGAAATACTGTGGACATGCATTAGAATTTTGAATGGTTGCTCATACAAAGTATTTCTTTACTAAGCATTTCAGTGAAAGTGTGTTTGCAAAACAACATCTTTTCCATCTCAGAATACTTGTACTCATGTCAAAAACACGATAGCTGCAGAGGAATAAGAATGCTGGCTGGTTTTAGGTGATTGTTATTTGTTCGCTGTAGTTATGCTTCAATCTCTAAAAAGATCTGTCTAGAGAGAAGAAACAGAATCACGTGAAACGTAGCCAGTCACATACCAAAGAAAGAATAGCTGCTTATTTATGGATTACCTGAAATGGATATTTCTTTATGTATTCTTCTCTTATTCTCAAGAATAAGTGACACTTTCATACAAGACAATTCTTTGCAAAGAGGATAATGGCTAAATGTGTCGGATTTAGTCACAGGGAATCACTCAAAACATCCTTACTCAGATTTTTTTCCCTTGGAAAAAAGATCTGCTAATAGATGAAAAGGAAGGTTTATTGTCCAAAATATGTAACGTGAGATGCTGGTTGGAAACACAGCTGAATTCTTTCTTACATAGCTGCAGAAAATTCGCAGAAGTTTCGTTTGGTACATAAAACTTCCAGAGGGATAGCTTCAGATGTCAGCTGCCTGCCTTGCTGTCCTATGTCCTGAAATGAACAATATTATCTGTGAATCCCCACTGTGGCCTATGAATTCCTAACAAAATAGGTGCTTTTTCATAGCTTTAGTAAAATGCTGAGGCCAGAAAGCGAGTTGCTTACCTACTGGATAGTAGCAAGCAAACCTTCTTTGGTGTTTGGAGATCTTCTAATTCCAAACATTAGGAAAAATCAGAAGCTGACTGAGCTAGGAACAAAGCGCTGTCACTTATGGAGCCAGCTGGTGACAGAACTATTTCTACATGGGATGAGTGAATTCTTCCTAGGCCTCAGTCTGAATCATTAGACTGGATGTGAAGCATCTACAGCCTCACGTGCATTATGCCAAAGTTCAAAGAAGCAGAGTTTGGAGAATCAGAAGGTGCTAACAGAACATTTTCTGGCCCATTCTGCCTTCCCTTGGAGATTGGATTATTGCAGCCGTGCACTCGACAGTTAATAACTGTGAACATCCCACCAGTTTTTCCATACCTATGACATATTCACAGCAAAACTCCCTAATAAGAATCATCCATAATTTCAGCTCAGCATCCCTTTTTCCCTGAGGAGTGTTTAAAACTTCCAAATTGTTTGGCTCTTTTTGGGACCATTTTTGCAGAAGGTGAACAGAGTCACTCTTAACCCTTTGACATCAATTCCTTCTTCCTTGAGGGAATTTGTGATAGCAAATATGGCTTCATCAAGGGCAATTTGTGTATAACAAATTTGGTGGCCTTTTATAATGGGATTACAGCTGCTGTGGATAAGGGAAGAGCAACTGATGTCATTTACCTGGATTTATGCAAAGCATTTGATGCTGTCCCACATGACATCCTTGTCTTTAAATTGGAGAGATGTGTATTTGATGGATGGACCACTCAGTAGATGATGAGTTGGCTGTATGGTCATACTCTAAGACTTGCAGTCAACATCTTGATGACCAAGTGGAGATTGGTGACAAGGGGTGTTCCTCAGGGCTTCGTATTGGGACTGGTGCTTTGTCAGATACAGGGACAGTGAGATAGATTGCACCCTCAGCAAGCTTGCCAGTGGCACCAAGCTGTGTGGTGTGGTCAACATGCTGCAGGGAGGGGATGCTATCTTGAGTGACCTTGACAGACTTGAGAGGTGGGCTTGTGCGAACTACATGAAGTTCAACAAGGCCAAGTGCAGAGTCCTGCACATGGACAATCCCAAGCACAACTACAGGCTGGGAGGAAAATGGAATGGCAGCAGCCCTGAGGATGATGTGGGGGCATTGTTTGAAGCTCAATATAAGCCAGCAAAATGTACTTGCAGCCTAGAAAGTCAACGGTATCCTCCTGGGCTGCATCAGAAACAGCATGACTAGCAGGTCAAGGAAAGTGATTCTCCCCCTCTACTCTGCTCTTGTGAGACCACCTGGAGTACTGTGTCCAGTTCTGGGGTCCCCAACAAAAGAAAGACATGGAGCTGTTGGAGTGAGTACAGAGAAGGGAAACAAAGATGATCAGAGGGCTGGAGCTCCTCTCCTATGAAGACATACTGATAGAGTTAGGCTTGTTCAGCCTGGAGAAGAGAAGGCTCCAGGGAGACTTTATAGAAGCCTTCCAGTACCTGAAGAGGGACTACAAGAAAGATGGAGAGGGATTGTTTACAATGGCTTGTAGTGATAGAACAAGGGGTCATGGGTTTAAGTTGAAGGAGGGTGTATTTAGATTAGATATAAGAAAGAAATTCTTCCCTGTGAGGGTGGTGAGGCACCGGCACAGGTTGTCCAGAGAAGCTGTGGCTGTCCTGTACTTGACTGTGTTCAAAGCCAGTTTGGATGGGGCTTTGGGCAACCTGGTCTCTCTGCCATGGCAGGGGGGTTGGAATCAGATGGTCTTTGAGGTCCTTTCCAACTGAAACCATTTTGTGATTCTATGATTCCTTCTCTCCACCCTTGACACTCTGCTCCTTTAATTACTTTCCTCCTCAGCTAGGACGAAATGAGCATTTGGCACCAGAATGGCTAAGTGCTCCCAAAGCACTATCAGTCAGCTCCCGAGGCTGACGGACAACGGAAGACTGAAGGCCTTGGTAAAAGTGGTCTTTCCACTCTGTAGCTCTGATCTGAGACAGAGGCCGACACCACAACGTGTAGGCTGTTGTCTCTGGCAGAGTTGCCCCTGAAGTACTAAGTGCAATCAAACATAAGTCAGCAGGGCTCTGTAATTCAATTCCCAGTGGTGTTCTACTCAATCATGTGCTTAATTTTTTTATATATTTCAGAAGCATGGTAATAAAGAGTTGTATCTGTGCAATGCCATTTTTCACTCTGAATACAGCCCCCCCCTAGGGCAATTCAGCAGCATCTGTGCAAAGTAAAACATGAAGTAAAATCAAGCACTTCATAACCAGAAAGAGAAATCATGTGTGGCTGATGCAGGAACACTGCGCTGCCATCCAGCAAGACCTGGACAAGCTGGAAAGCTGGGCAGGGAGAAACCAGATGAGGTTTAATAAAAGCAAGTATAAAGTCTTGCACCTGGGGAGGAAGAACCGTCAGTATCAGTACAGGCTGGGGGATGACCTGCTGGAGAAGAGGTCTGTGGAGAAGGACCTGGGGGTCCTGGTTGATGACAGGTTGGCTATGAGCCAGCAGTGTGCCCTGGTGGCTAAGAGGGCCAATGGGATCCTGGGATGCATCAGGAAGAGTGTGGCCAGCAGGTCGAAGGAGGTGATCCTCCCCCTCTACTCTGCCCTGGTCAGGCCCCACTTGGAGTATTGTGTCCAGTTCTGGGCTCCCTGGTATAAAAAAGACAGGGATGTCCTGGAGAGAGTCCAGAGAAGGGCTACGAAGATGATTAAGGGCCTGGAACAGCTCCCGTATGAGGAAAGGCTGAGTGAGCTGGGGCTGTTCAGCCTGGAGAAAAGAAGACTGAGGGGGGACCTTATTAATGTTTATAAATATCTTAAGTATAGGATGCAGGGGGAATTGGCCAACCCTTTTTCAGTCATCTGTGGAGACAGGACAAGGGGCAATGGCTGTAAATTGGAGCACAGGAAGTTCTGCACCAACATGCGGAAGAACTTTTACACAGTGAGGGTGACAGAGCCCTGGCACAGGCTGCCCAGGGAGGTGGTGGAGTCTCCTTCTCTGGAGATATTCAAGACTCGTCTGGACACCTATCTGTGCAATATGAGCTAGGGAGCTGCTTTGGCAGGGGGGTTGGACCCAATGATCTCTGGAGGTCCCTTCCAACCCCTACGATTTTGTGATTCTGTGATCATTTAAATGCTAAGAGAGGCATAATTCTGAGTTTGGGCTGGTAAGTCCTTGTACTTGGCACATCAGTTATTTCAATAGGTGATTCAAAGATGAAGAAGGTCATGACCTGAGGCTGTTTAAAAATCAGTGGCGAAGCACTTTAGCAAGCATACTATTTACTTCTTGGGCTTTCATATTGGGGGTTGGACTCAATGATCTCTTGAGGTACCTTCCAACCCTTACAATTCTGTGATATAAATAAGTAACTAAAAAATTTTAGAGTAAAAAATTAACAATTTAAAACTATTTTCATCTAATGATTGATCTGTATTATTTTTTCTTGTCCTAAGGATAATTGATTTTTGTTTGCTGTGGTCTGAAAATGACCTCCTTATATGGGTTATGGTAAGAATTTTCTATGTGAGGAGACCTAAAACTTCCCTCATTAAATATAATACTGACTCCTTCAGCATTCAGGGCTTTGGGGTAACTGTCAATGTGGTGACAATACTCTCAAGGGCCTAGTGCTAATGTGCATCCATAGCTGTAGTTTCAGGCCCTGGAGGAACATCAATGGCTGCACCTTAGAATTATCAAACCAAGAAAAACATGCATTCTTTATCTGCTAGAGTGGAACTGGAAGGATTTACAGTAAAGCTTGAAATATATCCTTAGTGCCTAATCTTAATAGAAGTTGTTCTTGCATCTGTCCCATTTGAGGGGTCAAAACTGAGCCACAATTCGACAGCACGAAACTGTTGACCTAAATAAGCCTTTTTTTCTTTCCTGCATACTCGAAGCCTCTTTCTATCTTGATATATATATATGTCATAACATATTGGCTTATCACAGACACTGGGGGGTGTCCGATATCTTCACTGTGACTTCTTCCATGCTCCACATTTTGATCAAGGTCTTGTGCCTCATCTTTAAATTCCCCCTCAGAGGTTTGGACTTGCGCTGATCTAAAAGATCATGGGAACATAAATATCATTGGGAACACAGTTCCTTTAGCACATTACTGTTTAGGGAGGGGTAGGTCCTTTGTTAGCTTTTTCCATGTCCTCATGTAAGGTCCCTTACATGCCCTATATGCACAGCTAATTATTGTACTGGGGACACAGATTTTCCTTCTGTCTGGAGTAAGGGTGAACAAACACCAATCAAACACAAACCAGTGTGTTGCTTAATGCAGTAGCAGAAGGGATGCTGACATTCTGGGAACGGGAAAGCTGCAAGGATTTCTGTAGAAGAGAATGAGTGGCTGATCACTGCTCCCAAATCCCTCTGAGCTCTGTGCATCCAGCTGCTGAGGTAATGATGATGAGGCTGGTCCATTAAGAAAGGTTTTCAGAAATGTCAGTCAGCTTTGTTTAACAAACAGAGCTTACTGGCAAGTCTCATGGCACAACAGAATGGGAGGAGGCTGAATATGAACTATGCGAAAACTTTCTGGTCTAAAAACTGGGATAAGCAACAACACAGATTATTTGTGTGGTTGAGGACTCACTCAACTCCAAACCATCCAACCAACTTACTTGGCACTACTGTCTCGACAGAAAATGACCAGGATAGTAGTGACAGCCCAGCTGGTGTTTGGAGTTTAGATGCCCCCAAGACTGATCCCAGAAGCAGCAGCCAAGTGATCTGACCTATTTGAAAAGCTCTGGGAAGCACTTGGGCTTGGCTGGCTTCACACCGAGCTTGTTTCAGCTAGAGATGGACAGAATTCATGGTTTTTCTCTGCAGATTTTATAGACTAGCATTGCCATTTTGTGTCCTGGGATTTTGGATGCAGGCCCACAGCTGGATGTAGTGTTTTCTGCAGTTTTTCAAGCAATAGCTATTTCACGTTTGTGACTCTTTCACCAAAAAAGGGAGTAAGATCTGCCAGCTGTTACTTTAGCACCAGCAGCAGAGAGATCTGCTCACATCACTTGTCACCCTGTGTTGTGAGCTCTCTGGTGGATGTTGTCTGTCTGGTTTTGTTCAGCTGACTCGGGATGTGTGTTCCCCCATGATGTGGGGTAAATACAGAACCCTGAAGGAAAGCAGGAAAAAAAGCCCCGTGTCCCCACTGTTCTTCTTTCTACTTGGGTGGAATAAGGAGAAAAAGGAGTTGGTAAAAATGTGTATCAAAGAGATGAGGAAGAGCTTGTGTCGTTATTGACCTTCTGCTCTGGTCTAGTGCAGGATTCCTTCCTGCTACTCACTGTGAGGATGTAGAAACTGACTGCCACTTTTATTATGGCCAGGCAGAGGTCAGGCCAAAGCTCATAACCTGATTGTGAGGTCTGAGCTGAGGCTCCACAGGGATCCCCATGCTTGCTTAAATTAGAGCTTATACATGCTTTATTTATCACTGTATAGACAGTAGCAGAGAGAGGGAAAGAGAATGCCACTGCTTGGTCAGACTCTCTCTGGGAAGTGGCAGAGCTCTCTCCCAGTATTTGCTATGAACTAGGTGGAGCAGAGGCTGAAGCTAAATTTCCCACAACTTGAATGCTTTTGCCATCTGACTACTGATGTTGGGAGGGAGGCAAATGCTCATGGCTATTTTACTGTGAGTGGTCCCCACACATGCTGCTGCAACTGTCTGCAGGCTGGTGTGCAGTTAGCTTCCAGAGCTTGCCCTGAGGGACCTAACCTCCTGAAGCCAGTAGATGGTGGCAGGACATATGTCATTATGGTAACCTTCTTGGGGGGGGTGGGGGGGTTAACTTTCTCTTACAGATCTCTGTGTTGCTGAAACCAGGTTGGTTCAGGTTTGAGGCTTTCTCTGTAGTCTCTTTACTACCTGGCAACCTGCATTTAAGCGGTTCTTTTTAGTTTGCTGTGATTGCTTCAGAGAAATTAATTCCTAATTAGAAAACTGACTAGTTGCCAAACTTGGCTTACACTCACACACACAGGTGCCTATCCTTGGGGCTTGGTTTTCTTTTTATAAATGCAGATTAAAACCATGCTGAACTATTTTTGCTTCTTATTCATGCTAACGTTATGGTATTGTTATTTTCTCTCTTATTCCTCAGCCATCCATTACTGCTCTGTTGTTTGACAATCCCAATATACACAGTAAATAAACGTAGTGGGGACCAATTTAAGCATAGACAGAGAGGCAGCCATCTGTGTTAACAGGCTGTAAGCTCTGGTAAAATGGCGATGGCAAAGGAAAGCAGCATCCCGCCGCTGATTTTGCCAGGATTGGAGCCTTGGAGAAACAGGCTTGATCTTGAAGGAGGCATGAAAGTTAAGGAGGCAAAGGTTTCCACTAGGAAAAAGGAGCCTGTTCCCCAGATGAGATTTTTCAGCTGATGAGAGGAGAGAGGTCCCTGACATCTACCTGTTGTACTCCCAAAATGCACTGAGCCCCCCTGTTCTGCCACTCTGTTGTTCTGTCCCAATTAATTTTCTCCTGAGAAGCCATGGGACATCTTTGAGAAATAACAAGATCGTCTAACTATATTCCTTGTTACGTTTTTTTGATCTTAAATAAAAATACCTCAATATTAGTGCTCAGTCCTGCTCATCCTGTGTCTGTGGTGAGAGGAGCCTGGCATTGCTCTCAGGATGTGGTTTGCATCTCCAATGCCTGAGAGCACATCTATTAAGAACAGGAGAAAGACAATACAACTCACGACCACTCTGTATTAACAAGCTATTAAAGACTATTTTCCTTGACTTTCACTGGTAACATTAGTGCTATGCAAATATGACCTAACGGAAAGAAGATCAAATCTTATGGATTCTTAAAGTCATTGTGGATACAGGCTTTGCTGGTGAAGAGTTACTCCTATCTATGGCTTCATAGCCATTTTTTTTTCTGGCTCCTGCAGTACAGGATGCATTTTAAATTTCTACCACAAATCCATAAAGAAAAATATTTATAGCATTTGTGGTAGGTAATAATTTCAGATATATATTAAAAAACAAAACCCCATGCAATTCTTCTTCTTCTATAATAAATAAATTTCAACCCTCTGCTTTTTAAAGAATAAGCAGCATCGCAGGGAATTTTGGTGTTTAATATTCTGTGTTCATAGCACTCTTGAAATCAGCTAACATTTAAAAAAATGTCACTGCACAACCAAACACCAGTGCATAATTTTAAAGCTGCTCAGGTTCTTGATGTGATAAATCAGTTTGATTTTGAGAGTGTTTTATTTTGATAGGACAGTTTCCACAAAGTTTTCAGAGTTTGATCCACCTTGCTGTTTAGCTGGAATTTAATCTCAAAACATAAATTTACAAAGTTTTTTCTGGGTCTGGATATTTTCAGAAAGTTTCTTAAAAAGGATGGAGGCATCCACATGTTTATCTGAGAAGAACACATCTCAGGAGGAATAAGTACCGTTGTATACTCTGGATAATTTAAGAAATCTGAAACATTTCCTCAATTTTACCCATAGTTGCAGAAGCATGTGTGTAATGACAGAACATGAAGAAGGTGTTGAACTGGTCTTTTAATTGCTATATATTTTTATAGTCTTGGTATGGTTTTAATCTCAAGGAAATGGATCTAAAAAACAATTGCTATTGCTCCACTTTGAAAGAACATAGGTAGCAAGTTCCAGTTCAGATAAATTTTAGCCAGTCCAAAACTGGAGTTATAAGACCTAAAGCTATGCAAAATAGCTCAACTGGCCTGTCATAGAGAAGGGGAATGGGAGGTGCACAGTCCCTGTGCAGAACATGAGTACTTGCCTGGAGATGACACAAATAAATGGTATTGTGCTGTGTGGAAGAGGAATTACCATTTTTAAACCCAGATGTTGTCCCTGAGAGGATCAAATGTGGGTTCTGGACTGATCATGGACCTGCTGTCATTGCATTGTCACTTGCATTGCCACCCACAAGCAGTGCGAGTTTGGTGCCTACAACCTCAGGACTTTGCTCTTTCTGTTGACCCCATCACTAATGGGTTATCACATCCCTAAAATTTCTCAGGCTGGCATAGCTTGCTGAATTTGGACCTTTACATATAACTGAGATGCTAGTGCTAATAATTTATTTTGGCCTTGAAGGGACAAATTTTGCCACATTATCAATCAAAATCTGACTCTTGAGGAGAAAAAAAGCAAAACACGGCCTTCTACATGTGATTGGCTTTGCATTTTAAGAAAGACAACATTTATCAATTTTCATTTCATTAGCAACTTCTTCCCTTTTTAAGTTTGTGCTAGCAGATTTAAAAGCATCACCAAACCCCACCGCCTGACAATACCTGCAATTCCTGACCTCGGTTATGACTATGGTAACTCTGAGTATTTGAATGAATCAGAAGAAATGCCTTTATCAACCCCCTACAATTACATGCCTTGCCACTGAGCACTTATGAGTTCCTATGCTTAATTTTGCATGACTATACAGTGCTGTGAGGAGAAGTTGGGGCAGGAATGCTGCAAGGTATCGAAGTGGCTAGGGAAGGACATGAGGTGTAGGTGAAAGAGCCCAGATTTTTGCCAGGCCCTGCATACATATTTCCAATGAAAATGTATTTCAAATGGGATTTCTGAGGAATTAAATATTTTGAGAAAACTGAAGCTGTGTGAGATCCTTCACAGTTGGAAATATTATCATAACCTTTGGTGTGAACAGTAGATCCTATGTAGGTATTTCATTCTTAGCAAACAAGTAGTATCCATGTAGATAAATAACTAGAACTTCCTAGTCCTTTAAAATTTCCTTTCTGCATTGGTAATTTTCATCAAAGCAAATAGATCTCTGAACTTCCAGCCAGTGTTATGGGGGTGACTGGGCTGACTGGGAAAACAACAGCTACCAAGGTACTTTATTTTCCTCTGAGGCCTTCTGAGGCTCAGCTGGGCAACAAGAGTGGGGTTTGGTACAAGCTGTACCTATTTATGTTATTTTTTCACCTTGTATAGGCAATTTTGAAGGTGTGTCCTGGAAAAGGAGAGGATACTTTGGTCTGTGCTGGAACATGCATAGATCAGAGTAGCTCTCTCTGCATTTGCTTGTGTGGAGCCATGCTGTAGTTCTGATGTCCATTTAATGAAAAGGGAGTTTCAATTCAATAGAATTTAAATTATTTTTGTAATAAAACTTAAATTCTTCAGAATTTAATTGGCAAAGAGAGTAGGTCAAATATGCTTAATTCCCCTGTGGTCTGTGATACTGAGACTTGTGGCCAAATAAGTAATGCTGAAGAATGAATCCACTTTCTATGCCTGTCACAGGGAAAGGATGTGCATGAATCAGCAGAAGAGAGGTAAAGGGACAAGGTGTGGACAGTGGTTTTAAGTGTGTGAGAGCCATCACACTCCTTCCCCAGACCCTCAGAAAATTGTTGAGATGAGCGCCAAGACCATGGAAACATGATTCACAGGACACCCCTTCTTTCAAAAGCTGCTGCAAAAACAAGCCCTGATACTGCAGCATATTTTGGATGTCAGATATGATTTATGAAATGAGACTTCAAGCCTTATTTCCTTTTATTACTGAATAAAAGTTTTTCAAATGCTTATTAAGATAACCTGAGAATCAAGGAGGAAAACAATGAATCACTCACAAAGAAGAAATGAATCTTTAAGAGAATCCTAAAAAAGAAGCATTTATCATTCATGCTTCTTCATTTATCTCCCCAGGCTGAGTTACAGTCCCATCTGTGTGACTGATACTGTCTCTGAGCAACCTTCTTCCCCACCTCCTGCCTTGCCTTTTCCAGGTTAGTCACGCCACCCACTCAAAGAAGTCGAGGAGCTGGAGCTCCCTCAAGGTGATACGACAGAGTTTCTCTCTCTTTCCCTGTTACCATTCACACTGCAGCCAGCTCAAAGAGTGAATGCGAATCAGTGCACATGGCTGCTGAAATGAAGCAAACCTTATGGGCTGTTCTGCACTGTCATTCATGATTAAGTCATTTTATGACTGTGGATTCTCAGGCTGCTATTACAACAAGAAAAAGAACAATTTCTCCAAGTGAAGAGCTGAAAGACAAAAGCCAGAGATGTTTGGTTTGATCATGGTCTTCATCCAGAACCACTTGAAAGTAATGGCTACAAGCTAAAAAGTATTAAGCCCTTTGTTAGGCAGTGTGGTTTGCATGCTCTGGCCAGGTCAGGTGTAGGGTACTTATTCCTGTCACCCATGTACCCCCAGTGAATGATCATCACCTGCTCAATCTGTTTAATCCCTTCTCTAGTTTAAAAATGTTTTGTCCCTCCTAATCTTCTGTCTCCCGTTACAAAAGAGCTACAGAAAAATAAATTGCTTATAGTGCTCATCTGTATGTTAGCTCAGAGATTGATTTTTCCAGCTCACAGCATCAGTAACAAACTGAAAAGTTTGAAAGTGTTTCTGCAATGCGCTAATGGATAAGCTTCAGCTCTTTGTCCCACTCAGTGCAGGATTGGGCTAGCATTGCTGGTAATTAATTTGAAGCTATACTTGAAAAAGTGAAGAAGAGAAGTTGGACTCTAAAAAGTTAGCTGCTAACCTTCAAAAATGTTAGTTTCAATTTCTGTAAGTAATACTGGCTCCATTCTCACACTGGAATCCCTCCTTTCGGTAAGGCACTTGAGAAAGAGCTATCAAAGGGAATTGGAGCTCCTCTGCACTAATAGTGCAAGATGTTTATAAGACTCCATGTTTATTCTTAGTCTTAATTAATAATGGAAACCTGCAGAAAAGAAAAAAAGACACCTATAACATCTCAGGTGTGATGCCAGCTGGCTGTTTATTTACTGCTGATGTTGGACACAGGGATGTGTACGCTCAGGAAGGCATTGGGACACTGGGGTTGCTGTGAATGCTCTTTAGAAAGGAGAGGCTCCCTAAATGTTCTGCTGAGGTTGGAAAAGATAATCAGCAATTGAATCACATTAAATCTGAAAGTAAGAATTAAACACCAGGTTCAGGAAGTATTAGTTTTGGGAAGGGCAATTCAGCATTTAGCTGCCCAGAGAGGTGGTGGGTGTCCCATCCCTGGAGGTGTTCAAGGACAGGTTGGATGGGGCCCTGGACAACCTTGTCTAGATCATGCCTGGAGGTTGGTGGTGTTGCCTGTGACAGGGGGATTGGAACTCCATGATCCTTGGGGTCCCTTCCAACCCAAATCATTCTATGGTTCTATGGTTTAGCTGAGTTTCTGAGTTAGAGCATAGGAAGTTCCACACCAACATGCGGAGGAACTTTTACACAGTGAGGATGAAAGAGCCCTGGAATAGGCTGCCAAGGGGGATTGTGGAGTCTCCATCTCTGGAGATATTCAAGACTTGTCTGACACCTATCTGTGCAATATGTGCTAGGGAGCCTGCTTTGGAAGGGGGGTTGGACCCGATGATCTCTCAAGGTCCCTTCCAACCCCTATGATTCTATGATTCTGTGAAATGGAAAGTAGGGGCAACAACTGAGTGCCTCTGAAAATGTTATTTCAAGTTACTTCTTCCCTGCTTTAGGTGAAAGAAACTTCATGTAAGGTTATACTTGAGTATCATCATCTTCCCTGGACAAGAACAGCATGGATCTTGACATTCAAGATCACAGAATCAAACTCATGCAGGACGCCTGGTTCCACTCGCTGTTCATAGCAGGGCCAGCACTGAAGTTGGGTACAGTTACTCGAATGAGAGCTTAGTTGTCAAAAAATGGCTTGGCAGAGTTTTTGGGATTGATCATCTACCTGACTGCACTGGTTATTCTTTCTTCAGCAAGAACTTTGATATCAAACTTTGGCACATAGAATCATAGAATTCACAGAATCACAAGGTTGGAAAAGACCTTTAAGATCATCAAGTCCAACCATTCACATCCTAAACTAAACCATATCCCTAAGTACTTCATCTACCCTTTTTTTGAACACATCCAGGAAAGGTGACTCAACCCCCTCCCTGGGCAGCCTGTTCCAGGCCCTCACAACTCTTTCAGTAAAAATTTTTTTCCTAACATCCAGTCTAAACCTGCCCTGGCCCAGCTTCATGCCATTCCCCTTTGTCCTATCACCTGTCACCTGGCTGAAGAGACCATCACCTACCTCTCTATAACCTCCCTTCAGGTAGTTGTAGGTGGTGATAAGGTCTCCCCTCAGCCTCCTCTTCTCTAGGCTAAACAGCCCCAGCTCCCTCAGCCACTCCTCATAGGATTTGCCCTCCAGCCCCTTCCCCAGCCTGGTTGCCCTTCTCTGGACTCGCTCCAGGACCTCCATGTCCTTCTTGTGGTGAGGAGCCCAGAACTGGACACAGTACTCAAGGTGTGGCCTCACCAATGCCGAGTACAGGGGCACAATCACCTCCCTAGACCTACTGGCCACACTGTTTTTGATAGGTCCTGTGTGGTGCACATGCACAAACACATAGAGGGGCAAACTTCTCTTATTTCCATAATCTAATGAAGGTATCTCTGAGTTTTTGACAAAGGTTGCTCTGAAATTCTTGTTCTACCTGTGGAGCTGTCTATCTTGAATACCTCCCATATCTGGGTCTGGCTTCTGCTGTCAATATGTAATTTCTAATTGAAATGTGTTTCCTTTTAGAGTTGTTGGGGAGAACAACAGAGCCAACATCCATGGCTCCCAAGGCCAAACAGGAAATACTGAAGAGAAGCTAAAAATTTACCACAAGGGTTCTTGACAACTGAAGAAATACTCCTTTGAAAAAGCCCAACAACTGAAATCAAGCTAATTTTTTATTATCTGTACTCCTTATTTAAACGTCAATCTTGAAGTAAACATATACCAAATTTAACACTGAAACTAGTGGTGACATTGACATGTAAAAATACCAGAGCAGCTGGCAAGACTCCAGTGCAGCAGCATATGTTCTTCTTTTTGTTGTTTTAGATATTATTGACAGTGCTGCTATGATTTAAAATATCCTGAGGTTGGATCCAAGCTCTTCTGCAGACCTATTCCATGGTCCACTCCACAGTCCCTTTAGTGATCCCATGTACAGAGACAGTGGGACAGAAACTCCTATGCAGTATGCACAGATTATCTGGAGCTATGTTATATTGCCATTAAGTTAGTAATAACAAATGCTGGTGATTTGCTGGTCCAGGAGTGAGTCCTTAAGAATTCCTGTTTTTAATGTTATATACACATAAAAAATATTTTTCTTATCTCACTATAAATTCAGCTGAAAGAACAGACTAAATGGCATGCTACCACAATTACTAATAAAAAGCCCCAAACAGTAAGTAAATAGCCAAATAGTAAATCATATTTAAAAGTATATTGATTATATTGATTGGACAGAAATAGGCACGATGGGAGAAACTCTATGTCTTCAAAAGGAAGAAAACCAAATTATTTTCACTGCATTGTCTGCAAAGGTCTAGCTGTACCTTCATCTAATTAGTTTTTGCCATATTTTTAAAGTACTGAAGCATGTATAAAGTCTTGGGAAGATGATCTTTGTTTAGACTATGTCCATATAGATTTTATGCCTATACTGTGGCCATCATACAGTATGACACAACACAACACTACAATATTGTGCCCCAAACTATCGTAGATGAGATCCTCTTCCTTGTATTATAGCACCATCCCCGACCCCCCCACCCCCAAAATGAAACAACAGGAAAAAACGGTTGATTTATTTGAATCAATCAAGCTGCCTCATCTACTTGCCCAGCACCATCATGTGCATTTGTGTCTATGTGTGTTTATGTGATGTATTACTGGAAAGGGACTGTCAGAAGGCAAAATCTGCAGGAGCGAAGAAGAGAGGTTTTAGGGGTGTGAAATCACAGCAGACATTCCAGTTATCCCATTAAGACAAGATGTGACCTTTAAATGGAAGGGTGATACTTTGGAGGCTGACATTTGATTTCCCAGTGTGCTCCCAGCGTGTTGTAATTTGCTACAAAACAATGAGTAGCATTCTTCTGAGGCTAGAAGTTTCTTTTGGAAGTGCACAATATGCTGTGAAAACAGCAATTGCATTTTATGAGTTGCCAGGCAGTCTTTCAATGTGTTAGTGAAATTATCAGAAAAGGAATGGCAAAGGCTCGATAAATATTGCATGAGAGGAGCTGTATAACAAACAAACAAAAGTCTATGGTTACAGACATGTTATTCCTTTTATTAGACCAGTATTTATTCATACATTAAAAAATCAGGCTGAAATATTAAAGTGTTGGGTCTAAGCTGGAAAAACTGACAAATAGCTGTTTCAGTCTCTATTTTCAATGTGTCCTTATGACTGTACGGTCCATACACTACTATAAGCAGAGCTCTCCCTCTGGATGTGGCTCTTCATTTTGTGGGAAATCTTTATAAACACTCTTCCTGGCCTCAGTTCAGGCTGTTACTTGCAGGGCACATTTATTCCTACAAATGATGGATGCTCAATGTTCGAAAGAAATGGGGGAAAAGCCCCAGCAGCAAGAGCTCTGTTGCTCTTGGAGGTGGGCAGAAGTGAGGTTTTTGCCTTGTAGAGCTTTGTCCTACTCAGCTGACTTTGGTCTTGCACTTCCAGTACCTCTTCTGTTGCACTTTCTGGGAAGAAAACTGTATTTCTCTGCAGGGATACACCTATGGTTGGACACACTCGTCTCATTTTTTGCCACCTGATTTCAGTGAGGCTTTCTTGATGGATGACCACCATATTTTACCTGCTGCCTCACAAGAGAGCGGCCTGTTCCCTGCAAGTCCTGCTGTACCAGCACCCTACAAGCATTGGCAACCCTTTCCCCAAGCTCACAGCCTCCAGGATCACGGCTCCCCCCTTGCCACTCTTTGACACTGGTCCTGCTATGAGGTACTCACCATTCCACCATCTGTAGTTTGCTTTTCGAATTCAAACCAGAGAATTAAAAAGTTTTCCCCATTTTTTGTTGTTGTTTTTTTGACAGAGCAAGCTCCAGTAGAACCAGGTCTTCTCAGCTGTGAGAAATAGGACAGGCTGTGTTTTAACCCTGTGTTCCTGTGATCATCACTGGATTGCAAGGTGATGCTC
This sequence comes from Porphyrio hochstetteri, assembly GCA_020800305.1. Classification (NCBI taxonomy): domain Eukaryota; kingdom Metazoa; phylum Chordata; class Aves; order Gruiformes; family Rallidae; genus Porphyrio; species Porphyrio hochstetteri. Next base: position 90,183,815 of record CM036907.1, read on the forward strand.
CTCTTCTTGGAGCTGTTGCCCTCAGCTCCTCTCCCAGAATGAACCATTTACACTAGCACTGCCTCCCTGTCCCCCAGAGAAGGTAGAGGTGATACTCTGACCAGTACATTCTTCACCTGGTAGCTGAGGTATTCGGGACTGGCAGACGCTCTGTGATGGACAAATTGTTGGTAGAGGCTATCCCATTTTGGATTCAGCACAGTCCACAGACTCTGGAGTGTCTTCTGGTCTTGGGCAAGAGCTGGGGGAATAAAACTAACACTGTGCAGTCACTGAGGGTAGGTAAATGGAAAGAGAGCAGGATGGAGATGCTCTGTGCACAGTCCACGTAAGGAGTGCTGCAGGTGGACATGGGGAGAATCACGTGTTACTGGGACCATAAGTAATCCACACTGGGGTAGGAAAGGAGCTGGTGATCATTTGTGCCTGTGACATCTGTAGGGAGGACAGGAGCACAGAAAGGGTTTCACTGAATTCTATTCAGAGTTTCTTATTTTTGGTATTTTTTGGGGGGTAAGGGGAGGCTGGGGAGGGATCTTGTTTCAGGGACATTTGGGGAAGTCTGAGGACTGGCAGATTTCAGAAAAGAAATGTAAATGTTCTTCACTAGTATTTCACATCATTGACTTGCAGGGTGCTAAACAGGAGGTGAAACTGTCAGCTCCAGAAGAGTGGGTTTGTTGTTTGCAGCTGCAGGTTTTTCCAGCTTTATCCACTGAGACCTGGAAAATGCACCAACACTGAGTGAATGAGCATGTCACACCTTCTCAGGCCATTAGTACCTCTGGGCTTTTGACAGCCAGGATTGTTCTGTAATTATTTTCCAGCTCTACATGGTTGTTAAATGCTGCTATTCAATACAAAATATTTCTCAAAATGTTTCTGGACTGTTTCATTAGTAATAATAGTTTATTTTCCCAAACAAGCAAAGCAGAAGTGAGCTTCAACATCTCTGAAATTATTACAAAGGTAATTATATTAGTTCCACTAGTGCCAAATAGCATTTATAGGGTTTTTTTTTTGTGTCAAATCCAGTTATTAATTTTCTTTAATAATTTACAATTTGACTGTCACCCTGGCACCATTTTGCTTTGTACCTAGCAATAATGGTACTGTAGACAGGGAGCTGGCCAGGGACTGAACAATAAGACCTAAAATTTGAAGTTGTGACTGAGAAGAGAATTTGGAAAAACCAAAACCACACTGTGCCATGCCAGACTGTCAGGAGAGTGAGACCAAATGCTGGAGGCAGGACTTCCCTTCATTGCACCAGTTTGCTGGCTCCAAACCCGATGTATTTAGGGGGTGCAAAAAACAACTGGCTCATCTAAGCCTTAAACATACTAAGTAGGAAGAAGTACATGTTGTACTTTAGTCATTAAAAATAAAATTTTACATATAGCGAATCTCCTCTATTCTGTTTGTACTTTGAGACTAGAGAAGAAATTGCAGTTTAACCCCCAACCCTCTCATGTTCTTTAAAAGTGAAAAGCAAGTTGTTAATTATCTTCTCAGGCAACAGAGTTGAATGATCTGTCATTAATTACTTGCCCTTCTTTTCCTTATTATTATTATCTCTAGCCCAAACTCTTTGGCACCAGCAAATATTTTGCTTCAAAGTACGATTACAGATTCATTTTATATTCTCTATAGAAATTAAACACTATGCATTATTCACATTATAGTAAAAGAAAAAAATGAAGAAAAATAAAAAGAGAAAGAGAAAGAGAAAGAAAAAGAAAAAGAGAAAGAAAAAGGAAAAGAAAAAGAAAAAGAGAGAGAGAAAGAAAAAGGAAAAGAGAGAAAAAGAAAAAGGGAGAAAAAGAAAAAGAAAGAGAAAAATAAAAATAAAAAGGAAAAGAGAAAGAAAGAGAAAGATAAAGAGAAAGAGAAAGAGAAAGAGAAAGAGAAAGAGAAAGGGAAGGAAAAAGAAAAATTGTAACTTCCAATCTAAACAAATTCCCATGACACTAAGGCCATTTCTTGGTTACAATTTTACTGATGGGAAAGCAAAACTCTTTAAGCTTTCTTTAAATTGTTAAGTAAAAATGGTTGCACACCTTACACGAAGTCAGTAGAGAATCAGTAAGCCGCCCACGGAAGACGTGATGCAGGATGCTGGTTTTTTTCCCAGTAGAGGGCACTGAAGAAATATAACCAGATCTCTGCTTATTACCATGGCACTCTGAATTGGAAGCACGAAGGGCTGGTTATTTCACAGCAGTGCCCATTCTCTGAGGCTTTATAATCTCAGTGTGTATCAAGGAAGTCTGTACAGGCTGTTAATAAACATCTGAACATTTTTATCTAGATGCAATTTTATCTGGATTCCTCTTCTGCAAGGTTTTAACTAAGCTCTGTAGGCTTGCAACTGTTCAGTACCCTTTCTGTAATCTGAGTGCTAAATTTTGTTTCTTCAGTCCCAGCTTTAATGAATGCTTTGGTCATGGAGGGACACTGCACAGGAAAGTCTAGATATGCCTGACTCAGAGGGGACAAGCCAAGTCTCCGATTGTTAAATGAACCAATTTATATTGCTTTCTGTAAACACACCAACAACAATATCTTACTTGAAACTATGAAGGGGAAATCTTGTGTTACCTAAAATAATATAAATATTAATTTTACTTTAGGACTGATTAAACAAATACGCATTACAGAATGTTCACCAGCTTGTTTTAAAATGAACAGTCAGAGGGAAAGGGAGATGGAAAACTGCCGTGAGAAATACTCAGTCTATCAGCTATAACAAGCCTCGATTTTACTTGTTAGATGTGTAACTGCCTTGCTTGGTTTTTTGCAGCTGTACCAAGGACATTTTTTTACATAAAATTTCTAATTCTCTTCAAAATTGACTGAGATTTTAGTTTAATCCCCCATCATTGGATTTCTGGTGGTATATTTGTTATTAGAGAACACCAGAAACAAGTCTTTTAAATTTAAATACTTCTGGGTTGGTGGTGGTATGTCCCTTTCATGCTTAACGGTGAATGCAACTTCTGGTGAACTCCTTCCTATTTGTGAGGGATGTGCTTAGCAAGTTGCTTTTAGGCTAGACCTTCTTTCCCCATCCCCTGCCCCATGGAGGATTGAGTCTAACTTTGAACCAGGAGCCTAACGTGAGATACTTGCTCAGCCCACACAGCTAACAGGGCAACAGAATAGCAGCTGCTGGGGTAGATGTTTAGCTCATTTTATGAACTGAAGATTGATCTGGTTAAGAACAAACAGGTCCTTCTTGCTGAGCCAACACAGAAAGTGGTCATTCAAGGTAAGCACAATTTCTCCTCTATCCATTTCCTTTTCCAGGGGATAGGTAACAAACATAATTAGGCATTTTTTTCCTTGCTTTGCAAAAGTGGCCAATGGTGTGGGCATAAACAAACAGCTTCTCTCTTGGAAAAGCTGAGTTTGGAAACATTACCTATACTTAGTGTGAGAGACCAGTTAGTGTTAACTGAGAGCAATGTTTATATTTTACAAATTAACTCATAACTTAACCAGAGGGGTGCAGGTTGCAAATTTAAAAACGGATGCAGGGGAATGTACCATAATACATCTTCCTTCTACTTTACCTCTGCCCATGGAAATGCCTTCAGGTCAGGGTACTCTTTGCCCCTCGGTGTTTTTCTGCCTCTGAACTTCTTGTTCCCTTCATGTAGCCTGTTGTCACCACTACACTGTCATCACTGCCTAAGAAGCCTTTAGCATCACACCTCCAGATCTGTCAGTGAAGGTCTTCCTCACAGTTGACACAATCCCTCCTGTAACATCTTTCAGTAAACTTGCTGTAGTTTCCCATGTCATTTCTCATTCATCCCCCAATATCCCAACCTACCCTGTGGTCCCCTCTATTTTCCAGGTCCAGCCACTGGCTCTTCCATATTCTTTCCACAGTGTGACAAATTTTCACATCCCTCACTGACTGCTGTTGGCTGCTGATTGAGACGCACTAGCTCTTTGTAATTAGTGACTCTCCAGAGAACATACATATGTTCTTTGACCTGCCAGCCAGATGGCTGCCCATACAGGAGTGATGCACATTTTTATCAGCCTGATGGCCAGGAAACCCTTAGTTCTGGTTGGGAGTTACTGGTGCTGTGCCTGACACTCTGACATAGCAGTAAGCATGCACACGCAAGCTTTTCCTCAGGACTTGTTTGCAGCAACAAGGGATGAATTAAGATTGAAGGATTTCACTGCAAAAAAAAAAAATACACTCTCTATGCTCACCAGAAGTGTGGGAAGATTATGTTAATACTCTGGTGATGAGTGAACCAATTGCATTCACTTGCAAACACAAGTAAAATGCCTTTCCAACCAATATTTTCATTATTGATGGAAAACTTTGATCTGGTTGACAGATAAACAGGGTCACAAGCAAATAACATGGATTTCTGTTAACAGCCATTTACACTCTTTCCTCCATGGGGCAGGCCCACTGGTGGTCTTCCCCCATATACAATAACTTACAGCTGCAGCCTACAATTTAAAGTTTTGTTGTGTAGGAAGGCTTGATTGAAGTTAACCTAACATGGTGGTGTTCCTGCTCACTGCTCTTCCTCCCGTGGGCTCCCCTGGTGTGACTCCCTTTGCTTTTGCTGTCTGCGAGCTTTGCTGCCTGTCTCTCTCCCCCAGTTGCTCCCAGTAGCCATGCTCATACCTCCTCATGCTCTGCTCTGACAGCCTCTCCCGTAGCTTTCATACCCATCCTTTACACCCTGAGCAAGAAACACGGTGAACATTGCTGTCATCCTCCTGTTTTTCAGGTTATAACCTACATGTCCCAGTTTCGGGAGCTATTGTTTCAGATTATCAGGGCTACAAAAATTAGAGCTACTCAGACAAGATTAATAGGACTAGGGGGTCAATACTTTATTACACCTAACTTTTCTCCACTTCTCAGTATGAGTCTCTTTCAGGAGGAGACGCAGTGCCTCGATAAGAAGTGGAGGGATGAGAAATGAAGATGTGCCTGGTCTGAGCTCAATATGCTCAAAAAATCTGCTGGTACTGAAGCCTCCAAAGTAGAGTGGGATATGGAAGACAGTTTTTTAAGGGCTAAAATCAGTTAATGCAGCAAAGCAAGTCCCAAGCAGTAAAAAACATCATGATGATTCCCCTAAAAATACTTTAGAGGCGGAAGAAGGCTCTTTTTTTTCTTATAGGTTTTTTTTTTGACTGTGCTGTTGCAGAAAAAAAAAAATTGCTTAAGCTGAGGTGTAACTGAAGTTGCAAAAGGACGAATATTTTGAATCAATTCTGCTGAGCAGCCCTGTTTCAATGAAACACCAACTTGCATTTTTGTTCTTTTTTTTCGAGTCCTAAAAGCTCTCTGCGGCATTTAAATGACAGATAAATCACTTCAGCTTCAGGCTAAGATACCCTTCTTGCAATATTACAGGGCAGGTAGGTTTTCAGCTCGACATACTTTTCAGCACAATAATTGCAACTTGCAATTATAAATTTGATTTTGCTTTATAAAACTGTAAGAGCCTCTTCTGATGTGGAGATATACAGCTACACATTTGTGCTTATGAAATACCTTAATTCCTGAGCAATGCAGCACTTCATTGATATGCAAAACTGTTTTGGTAAAACATGATTAATTTAATATCTAGAATAGAATGACCGTTCTGCAAAAAATAACTTAAAGTAGAATCATAGAATTGTCTTGGTTGGAAGGGATCTTTCAGATCATAAAGTCCAAGCATCAGTCTAACCTTCCAAAACCACCACTAACCCATGTCCCTAAGCACCGCATCTACTCATCTTTTAAATATTTCCAGGGATGGTGACTCCACCACATCCCTGGACTGCCCATTGCAACACACTGTCCCCCCTTTATGTTCTGGAATATAATTTTGAGCATATCCTAGTTTCTTTGCCATGATTTCTTATTCCAAACTGTTCAATTGTAGATTTGGTTCTGTTGATCTGCCTGGGATCTACGCTGAGATCTGAGAGGCCTAGGAGTGATGTTGCTGCTGGGGATGTGCTAATGACTTATGACTAATCAGTGGACTGAATGGAGCTTTATTTGCTTCTCATGAGATCCATTTGAGCGCTTCCAGCTGGAAGACTCCCAGTTGACAATCTGTACCCTTGTTTATCTTGACAGGTTGTGAAATGTATTGCCTCGGATTGTGGGTTTTGAGCTCTGTTATACTGGTTCTACCCATGACTTTGGCAGGTGAGCCTTGTCTAGGGCTTGTGGGCAGCTCCCCATGGAAGAAGGAAAGGCTTAGCCCTCTCTTTTGAAAAAGTGTATTCATGTCTCACCTGAACAAAGAAGAAACAAAAGTGAAATAATTTATTTGCTCCCAACTTCAAGCTTCCTTAGAAGCAACACTTTATCCTAATGCTTTTGTCTTGGGGCAAATATCCTTTTCTTGTTTCTCAGGTGGGTTTATTTGAAAGATTTTCTGTTGCTGTTTCTGTTTGCAGATGCCCGTGCTGCTCTCTAACAGGGACCAGCTCACGCAGCTCTGTTTCTGAGCAGCTGCGTGCAGGTTTGTGTTGGATTGCTATCTTCTGCTGCAAGTGAAATCACAACCTCTACCTCATCCTGCATGGATGGGAGGTGCCCAGTGCTTGTCTCTTGCTCCCTAAGGGAATAAAGCAAAAGGTTTTTACAAACTAAAAGAAAATAGCTCAGACCATGACCAAAACAAATGAATTCAGTCTTTTCCATCCAACTAATTTGTTCAGTATTCAGACTGTGCTATTAACTGCTACTGTTAGAGAAGACAATTTATGTGTTTGTGTGATGATGGATAGAAGAATAAAAATGGAAAACAAATCAAGACAATCAAAAGCAAATATTCAGAAAATGTAAAGCACATTCATCTGTTTATGAAGCCTGTAATCCAGCCCAATCTGATACAACCCAAACTGTTCACATAGGAAGGCTCTGCTCTGTGGGAGGTAGTTTTGCACTTCATGCAGACCAATGTTTCCATATTGGCTGAAGACAGTAGCAGAGTGCTTAGGAAACTCAGAAAGCCTGTCTTAGAGCATTTTTTCCAATTTAGGAGAAAACTGATAGTTTTATGGGAGGGAATTAAGACATTTAAAAAGGCAAGGAGTCAAGTTAAATTGAGTGGTTTTCTTCTGCTTTATCAGTCAGCTCCTGCAGGATTCAAAAGAGACACTGCAGAATTAAACACTTCCTTAAGTTTACATTTGTGCATATTTATGACTGTGCTTTGATAATGAAATCCTACAGACTTTTTTGAATAATAGACTAAGTAGTTGCAATACCCTCCAGGTAGCAGTATTTTACAGACTAAAGCCGAAAGGAATTCCACAGACAGATTTTTCTTTTCTACACAGGCCAGCATTTGTTTGTGCAGACTTCACATTGGCTGCTCCAGCTACTAAAACCATGGCAGAATGTTTTACCTTGAATTTGAGAAATGCTATTCAAGAAGAAATATAATCCCATTTATCCCAGGTGTGTGTGCATACATCTTCTATCAAGAAATCTTTCTGCAGTCAATATTCAATAGGAACAATTCTGACTTATACAATAGAGATGCTTGTAATGTAAACAAAGAAATTTCATATTTTAGAAGAAAACCAACTAAACTCCCATTTCAACATGAAGTTTCAAGTCCACAATGATCTTTCAAAGCAGTTTCCAAGTTTGTCTTATGCAGGTCATCAAGAAAATCAGGTTTGCATTGTAGTTCAAAGGCCCTAATCTGATACATTTTTTCCATGTAAGATTTGCAAGCCATTTGCTTTCTTTGTTTCTCAATTACCATTTGAATAACTCCCTGTCTCATCCACTGTGATGAGAAAGATTTAATAGATAGAAAGACACTCTAAGTGTCTGTTCCATGATAAATATTATGTAGATGAAATTACATAATAACTCTTCCAGATAATGCTGGTCTACTATGAAAATAAAATCTATCTCAGATGGTGGACAGCAACTTCTGTGAAGGTAGAGCTTTCCCAACTATTGGGGTTTTTTTGTGAGGGAAAGGCTGGGGGATGACCTGCTGGAGAAGAGGTCTGTGGAGAAGGACCTGGGGGTCCTGGTTGATGACAGGTTGGCTATGAGCCAGCAGTGTGCCCTGGTGGCTAAGAGGGCCAATGGGATCCTGGGGTGCATTAGGATGAGTGTGGCCAGCAGGTCGAAGGAGGTGATCCTCCCCCTCTGCTCTGTCCTGGTTAGGCCCCACCTGGAGTATTGTGTCCAGTTCTGGGCTCCCTGGTATAAAAAAGACAGGGATCTCCTGGAGAGAGTCCAGAGAAGGGCTACGAAGATGATTAAGGGCCTGGAACAGCTCCCGTATGAGGAAAGGCTGAGTGAGCTGGGGCTGTTCAGCCTGGAGAAAAGAAGACTGAGGGGGGACCTAATTAATGTTTATAAATATCTTAAGTATGGGATACAGGGGGAATTGGCCAGCCCCTTTTCAGTAGTCTGTGGAGATAGGACAAGGGGCAATGGCTTCAAGTTGGAGCATAGGAAGTTCTGCACTAACATGCGGAGGAACTTTTACACAGCGAGGGTGACAGAGCCCTGGGACAGGCTGCCCAGGGAGGTGGTGGAGTCTCCTTCTCTGGAGATATTCAAGACTCGTCTGGATGCCTATCTGTGCAATATGAGCTAGGGAGTCTGCTTTGGCAGGGGAGTTGGACCCGTTGATCTCTGGAGGTCCCTTCCAACCCCTATGATTCTGTGATTCTATGATTCTATGATTCTATGAAACAGGTATCACAGAATTGTATCACAGAATTGTAGGAGTTGGAAGGGACCTCCAGAGATCATCAGGTCCAACCCGCAATGTGTATGTGCTGCAGATTCCCCTGATAGCTCTTCCTCTCTCCTCATGCAAGCCGAGCAGTGTCCTACTTAGAAAAAAATCAGCTGAGCTCATGACTTGCTGTGGCCAGACAAGAGACAAGGAATCAAGAGACAAGGATGGGACATCCAGGTGTCTCAGGGCCACAATTATTTTTGAAGTTAAGCATGTTGCACATGTGACAGATAATTGGTGGGAATGAGAACGGTACTGTGTGAAGGCCACTTCAGGACTAGCTGTAGAAATGTTTGCGAAGAAAAGACAGCAGTATGGCCGTACCCCATTTGTGTTGCAAGGTGTTTCTCAGACTGTTTCAGCAAGTTATCTTTTGTATCTCCTGCGAAACTTCCCTTACTTTTCATTGCCCTTATCTTTTAAAACCAAGGTCTTTATAGTTGTTATGAATCTCACTATAAGGTGTTGAAAGTAAACCATAAGAATCCCTAGAAGTAGCCTTAATTAACTCTTCTGGACCTAAAACTTTTCACTTTTTAGTGTGATATCTGAAGTGATTTTAAATCCAACATTCTCACTGTGAAATAAAATTCTGCTTGTGGGACCAGTTTGGGTGAGAAGTAAAGCAAAGTCTGAAGTTATTTTTAACATTAAGGAAATTTACAACAAGCCAAAAACCCATTGATAAGGGCTAGAAGGAGGTGAGGAATTAAAATCATCATAATATTGTTTGTTACAAGGTTCTACAGCTCAGTCCAGCAACAATGGAAAGCTATCAGCAGATGTCTTTGGAAAAGCCATTGTGTTTCTTGCCCTTTTTTCCTTCAGGATTCTCTAAAAAGACCAGCTAAGATCAGGAAGCTATTAAAATTATCAATAAAAAACACAGGGTAAATTTTTAGGTTAGGAAAAGACAGAAAGTGTAGGGATCAATTTGACGTTTGCTGTCTGCACACTGTAACTTTCTAAGGTTAGATGAGATGCATCTGACCAATCCTAAATGTCAGTTACAGTCAAACTGGCACTGCTTATTCCCATATGTACATGTACATTTACACATGTTTTTGGGGCTGGTGAAAGACTAGAAAAAGCAATGCAGATGAAAGAAAAGTGCTGAACAGAAGGAAATAGTGACAGATTGAATATGGGGTGGTGGTAGCTAAGAAAACAATAAAGAAGAAAAAAATTATTCTGGCTATTTAAAATCAAAATGTCAAAAATGGATATCGACTTGATTGCTCTTCATAGAAATAAATAATTTGTGGCAATTTTGTTTTTGATTTTTTGATTGCTACTTCTATCTTCTGAGAGCAGTGGTTTGTGGCAACTGCCTTTATCAAAAGGTCACTAGACAAAGACAGACCACAAAAGAAAGCGTTTTAAATAAATAAGTAAATTAATGACATAGTTAAGTAAAGAGGTTTCCAATGAAAAGCCAACATTGGCCAACATCTTCTGTCAGTAAGTACTGACTTCTAAAAATAATGACCACTGTAAAATTATTTTCTGTTTCACTCAACTCTATAAGTCTAGTAATGTGTTGCTAATGAAGCACCCCAGGGTGCACAGCATTGCCTTTTCTGGGACTCTGAGAAACAACTAGCCATATGTACAGCAAATGTCTTTGGCAACACTGTGTGGCCTTAACTGGAATTTCTGTGCTGTTGTAGTTTTATGACTTAATCCTAATGTTATTTAAACATCATTTTTCTATGTTTAATTTATTTATTGTCTCTAGTGGTAGACACAGACACTGGTAAGTTAGATTATATTAACATTTCAGAGCAATAATAGAAGAAAGCAATTATCTCTGGGCATAAAAATAATTTTAATTAGACAGTAAAGTGGGAATGGATAGACAATGTTGAATCATTATACTGTGGTTTAATCAGGCAGTTGGAGAACTGGTATGCAAGAGGAGCTCAAGAATGTGTTTTGGCTGAGTGAAGTGTGGACAAGGAGAAATAACCACCTTCTTTGAGTTGGCTGATTGAGTGAAATGTAGACAACAAGGAGAAATAATCAATTTCCTAGAGCCTCTTTGCATCCCCAATGAAATAAATTTATTAACTCATCATTTCTTTGAAGTCACAGGAAGACTTGGAGCTTGCTAAAAGTTGACAGAAATATTTTCTTTACTCTGCCTTAAGATTGGACCAAACCAACAAGTTAACAAATACCCATGGGCCATTCCTGTGAGCATTCACTGGCATTTCCTTTTTCCTCAAGCCACTGTGCCTTTTTCTGTCACACAAGAAAATTTGCATGGAAGTCCCCCTGTATGCAGTGTCATCTGACAGTGCTTCCAGGTAAGATTTTGGCATTGGTCTTCTTGGTACTTGCTGTTTTCCAGGTCTGAAGATGAAAAAAGAGATTTGTGTCTGAGACCCCCTTGTCTCATGTGAGCAAGCAGAGCCTTTCACCACTGTGAATTGCATCCACAGCTCTGCTTTATTCCTGCACCAATTTTCAGGTCAAATATAACAAAGTGATCGCCTAATGTAATGAAAGATGAAACCAGATGGTATTGCAAACTCATTGTAATTTAGGTGCTGCGTTACACAGTATCTATCATCTGATAAACAAGATCTATTTGCATATTGAGACTCTTGATAGCTCTGCACAGAGCCAAAATGGACTGGATAATTCATCATGATTTTTATCAGCATACAGAGATGTGTGGGCTAATGCAGCTCCAGTGTACACGTGCTGCTCAGTCCTGCAAGGGCAAACCCTCAACTCAACAGCAGCTCTTGGATGCCAGCATTTTGAGTCTGTGTGCCAGGGACTGGGGGTTGACACCTACTGGGATGCCCTCCCTTCCCCACATACGGTGCCTAGGCACTTTGCCATAACACATGACAAAGTTAGGAACCTAAAAATGGGATTCAGAATAGTGAACGTGCTGAGTTGAGAGTCTCCTTGGCTGGTCAATAAAAAGCCCAGAGCTGAGTGGTTGGGGAATATTTGCATCTTACTTTGGTTTGCAACCTTTGACTCCTGACAAAGCTGGTCACCTGATGGACACTTTTTGGAAAACTGGTGATTCTTTCTGCAATTTCCTCTCCAGAGAAACTCTAGGCATCTGCTCTGGAAGTTTGGCTTAGGAACTTCTAGATGACACTGGTAGCCATGAGGGTAGCAAGCATTTTTGGCTGGCATTCTCCATTTTTTGGGTGATGCCATTCCATTTTCCATTCAGTTTTCAGTGGGCTAAAGAGATCTTCAGGGCAGCTGGATTGAAGATGTCTGCTCCATAAGAGGAGAATGGTTGCTTCCTTACAGTGTGACATGCAGGGTGAAAGTGTCAGGAGTCAATGTCAGATAAAAATGATCACCAGGAGATGCCAACTGGTCTCTGTGCATGATGGGACCAGTAGTCATTTGGATGGATTGGAGCAATTCCCTGAGAAAAAAATAATTCAATACCAGTCAAAAATCCCACATATTTTTTGCTTCTCATGCCTGGTGTTTGAAGACCCATTTAAAGTACATTGGTACTTAAGTCTCTGGAACTTATCCTCAGGTACTGAAGTCTTGTAGAGATCAAGACTCTCCTACTGGCATCATAGTGGCAGCTTTCCCCTCTCCTTATGTTTTGCAAATTAAATCCCCCAGAGAAACTCTATGAGGCAGAGAAGGGCAGGGTGGCAGCTGACAAGAGCGGGTGTCTGAAGGCATATGGCGAGTTCCTCCGAGGGCAGCTATGAGAGACAAAATTGTCTCCTAACGCAAAGGAGATGTGAAGTGTGGAAAAAAAGTGCAATTATGCGGCTGAGAGAGCGAGCGATCCGCGTATTAGTCATTAACTCCTGGAGGAGGTACTGGAATTGGAAGGGAAACTGAACTCCCTTTTCAGTGGTGTAAAGTCATATAAACACCAAACGAGTTTAACTGATACTTGACTTTGAGACAAAGTACACAGACATACTCTGCTTCATTGGATGTTGAGACTACTCTGACCAAAGACAGTTCTTCTCTAGTGGTCCCAAGGAGGGCAGTTGTAGCCCCTGAAGTCTAACTCCCCTAGGAATGTCAAGAAGATCATGCCGACCAAGCCTCCAGCTGAGCTAGCCAGCAAAAATGAATTTTAGCTGCATTTCTCAATAAGTGTGTGAGAGATCTACAAATTGAATCCTATGACTGTGGACTGATGCAGTGGCCACAAGTTTTGGGCTAACCCCATTAGAACCCCAGCTCGGGCCTGATGGCCTCATGGTGTTTCTGAGGATGGGCATTCTTGGCAAAATCCTGCCAGCCCCATTGTCATCATCATTTCCTGTGGGGCAGCTGGCCTGCCGTGCCTATCCACAGTGTCTTCTGGGGTCTGATGGCTGTTGAAGAGCTCCTCAGGAACATAAGAGTAGCTGTGGCAAGGTCTCTAGGGGTAGTGGGTAACAAACTTTCTGCCTAGACAGACACAGAAAATGAAGACAAAATTGATGTGAAAATGCCACCATAGGGTAATAGATATTTTCTCAGATAGCATTTGTGTTTTTCTTACTCTCCTCTCACCTGTGAGGAATCAAGATAGCGTCTGTGATAGTGGGAGAGCAGCACTGGAGCTGCTGCAGAGCTGCTGGGTACACTTTGCTGTTGCAGCTCAGCACAGGCTATGATCTCCTGGCCAACTGACTGTCAAATATTGGAAAATACTGGCCCCTCACTTCTGGTCTCATGTTATTCCGTATTCTGTATTGGTTTCCAATATATTTGTCATGTTAGAGTGACCTGCTCATTCTGTCATACAGGCATCACCTGAAATTCCTCACTCACATTCATCGGCGTGGTTGTGTCTCATCCTGAGCACCTCATGCTAACATTCCCACCTCCCCCTCCTCTGCAGGACTCGGCATGGAGGCTGTACAAATTTGTCTATATTGCCAATTGCATTTTTCCCTCCTCTCTCCACCTTCACTCGCTTTATTATTAAACTTCACTGACCAGGCACTGAGCAAACACTGAGTATTCAGCACCAGCCTTTGGCTTCTGCACTTACAGCACATAACTGCCTGTGGGATCAAGTCCTAATTGAAAGAGTAATCAGGCATGACTTCTTGGTGATTGCTTTTAATGACGTCATCCTAAGCCCCTCCAGGAGACAAAGGCAGCTGAGGGCATTAAGTGTCAAGGTTGGTGCTCGGGAGTCTCACAGATTTGGATCTCAGTTGACTAGGCTTTCTGAGAGTTGGTGTTTAAACCAAGTGACAAAACCAGCTTGGAAGTTAAACAGTGATTAACTCTCTGCTTCCATACCTAAGGAGGCTAAAAAGCTCAATCAAGAAATATTTTATAATGAATGTAACTTTAGTTTCTGCACACAGTGGGAGATGAGAAGCAGGGAATGCATTTTGGAGAGGATATTTACCATATTTTCACACTTGCAGCTAGCAGGATAGCTGGGAGAAAAAAAACCCTTTAATTCAGCCATCCAAGCTATAAATGAGTGTGGGTGATACAAAGGGAATAGACTGAAGCATCATCTCTTTTTCCTTAACCCCCAAGGCTGCTCTCTACCATATTGTCCTTTCTGCCTCTCATTTTCCTGTTGGGTTTTTTTGTTTGTTTGTTTCCAATCTTTATTATTCCCTACCTTATTCCCTTCTACCTCTGATTTTGTGTGCCTGTCTGAGCTCTGAGTCGTATGCGTAAACACCAGTCTACAGTAATCAGATTATGTAGTTTATGTGCAAGGCAAAGTAGTAGAGAAGGTGGACAGCGCTGGGGTGCTTCACGTATGGGAGCAAACTGGTGTATGCAGGTTGGAGGCCAATATTACTTTTCACAGCTGACTATAAGCTACTGGTATTAAAAAACATAAGTAAAGCATAATGAACCCTAACGAGATCTCTACCTGACAGGTGATTGTTAATAGAAACACAAAATTCTGCGTGACCGTGTGCATTAGGCCACCCTACCCCAGTTAACAGAGCTGGAGTGTACTCCAACTCCTGTGGCACAGGCTAGTCAACACCACACCTGCTGCTCGTGTCTCTCACACCATTTACGTGCAGATAGTTTTGGACAGAACAGAGTGGTGTTATTTGTTGTGTCACATCTACTTGCTTCTAAGAACAATTTAGCTGGACACATGCAACGATGTATCCACACTCCAAAGCCAAAATAATATTAACTGGTGCTCTGCCCAGTCACTCTAAGCTAATGAATCTCATAAAGTTGCTTTTCTCCCAGTCCCTAACGGATGCTCGGCAAGGAGAATGACCTTCCCAGCAACATATCTGTATGAATCGTAGCAGAGATGGAAAAAGATTTCTATTATAATCACAGAAAAAATGTTAGAAGTGAAATTCTGTTATAGGCAGATGATAACATTTTGTTGAGAGCAGCCAAAAGATCTCATGCTTCATTTTCTGCTTCATTTAATGCATGTTATAAAACAATTCCACACAACTTTATGAGCTAACTTTACAAACCAACAGAAAACTGTGACTGTATTTTATGCTAGGCTTTGAGGATTCATTTTCCTGGAGCTTGCTGACACTTCTGTCCCCAACAACATACCTTTTCCATAACGTCCAGTGGCCAAAGTATATACTTCAGGAATGGGACCCAGGGACTTTCTTCCATAGCCAAGGCTTTTCCACTACTTTCCACAGATTTTGTGGCATCCACTTTTTTGAAAAGCATCTTGATTCCCTCACTCCTAAATTGACAGATGTGTAAGGTAGCAAAAAGGAAGAAGCAGAAGCAGAGAACAAATGAAAGTGAAAAGGAGACCCATATTCTCCTTAAGTACACAAACTAAATGTACTCTTTTGCTCCTCTCTATTCTTCCTGACCAGTGAAAACTCTTATTGGGTCTACTCACCATCCCCCTCTTCACAGCTGTCTTAAAAAGAAAGTGGCTGATTGGCAATTCTTTCCCTTGCATGAGTTGCCATGGGGTAAATCTGATGGATTTTAAGCAATCAGAACATGCCTGGGTTTCTTTTCACTGTAGTTGTCTTATCTTCTTAACGTGATTCTTCAGCTTTTTCTGTACCAATTTTTTTCTTTAGTGGTGAAGTGTATGGAAAAGTCAGATTTAATGCTCATTAAATGGAATCTCCCTGTTTCTCTTGGATAGGTAGTGGGGAGAAGTGCTGATGAAACAGATTTGGGAGCATATGGGGCTGTTTGCAATTCTGAACATAATTAGCTGTTGTATAACTGACCTGTATAATCAGAATTAGTGGCCAGTTCTGTCTTGGAAGGTGAAACTCCCAGAAGCATCATTTTATAGAGTCCCTCATTATAAATACACTGTCCAGAGAGGTGTCATTTGTTCTCCAAAGAGGAAGGGAAGTGCTGCCATCCACAGCTAATCTGAAAAGCCCAAGATAAGGTCAGCACTAGGAGAAAAACTGTGGGCACCCAGCTGGAATCTTACTTCTATTGCCATGCACACTCAGAGTGTGTACAGTGATAGCTCGGAGAGAGAAATAAGAGTGCCCACTATGATTGGCCACTGATGGCCTTGCCATCAGAAAGGCAGATGCTGCTCTTCTATGGCAACAGCCTAAATGTTGCTCAAGATGCCCACAGTATTGTGGTAGAACTTGCTGGAGGGCATCTGTGCAGAGGCACATCATGGCTGACTTGGGCACCTCTGCAGAGTGGAACAAGCTCTAGGAGATCATATCTTGTTCCTTATCCCTCCTGTCCCAGAGCCAGTGCACTGGTGCTGACCTGTGGGCTTCAGGGCAGCAGCACTGCTTTCCTGCCCACTGAGGTAACCCTGGGTTTGGGGAAAAGTACCAATTTGCCTTTCTGTCCTCCTGCTCTTCCCTCCTACTTCAGCTACAGCGCAACTTTCCACCTTCTGCTTTCCTTGCAGATACTCCTCAAGTGTACATGTCCTGCATGTCCTGAAATCTTTCCTTTAGGGTATCATGATTTTAAGTGATAGCCATACAATGGCACTTTTAAACTACAGCCATTGTGCATAGAACATCTGTGCTCTCCCATTAAAAAGCTGTTCCGCTTCTTCCCCCCGCCCCAGCCACAGATTTTAAATGGGCATTTGCAACTTAAACACGTCGCTGGTACTGAGAGTAGAGGAGCAAGTCCAGCTTTCTAGGCACACCAATATGCTGATAAGCAGCCTGAGTTTTCCAGGCTGGTACAATATGTCACTCTTTGTCAGAAGGACAGCTATCTCTTATGCAATTCATGTGTTGCTGGATCACATGTTTGCATTTATAGATTACAACGATTTCCTGATTTTTCTGTTTGTCTTTGGAAGTTTCAGTAATGTCATTAGTTCTAGGTCTACTCTCAGCTCAACTCTGTGTTGGCAGCTTGTAAGTACTTTTTTGAGAGAGTATAACTGACTTTGTCCCAGTCCTCAGATAACGTTAATCTTCTCCAACATTATTTGCAGTTTCCCCGCTCATGAGTTATCTCATCCTTAGGCTTAGTTTGGAGCCTTTTCAATACCTGTTCCTCAAAGAAGAACTTAATATGGGAAAAAATGTCTACCCAGTAGAGGGTGAGAAGATCCCGGGTCAAATTTTGATGGTCTTTTTTTTCGCACTTTAATCCACTCTTCTTTATGGTATTATTAAAATAATAGCAATCCCAAAGGAATTCAATTGTTCGCAGTGTTCTTGGAGCAAGATGTCTTGTGGAGCAGGTGGGCTTGTAAAAATGGAGGAAGTGGAGAGCTCTGAGGAAGGAAGGGGAGTCTGACTGATGAAATTTTTTCTTAAAGTTCTGCTAAAAGAAAAAAAAAAGTGTTGTCTATCAAAATTCTGTGTGGAATGAAATTCCCATGCATAAAATACCTGTTACCAAAGAGTACAGTTACTCTGCACCAAGACCTTATATGTAATGTTTCTAAAGGTCACTACAGTTGTTGGGTTTATGCATGTTGGTGAATCTGGGCAAATTATCTTGACAGGGAATCCCACTGCTCAGAGCACCTGTATTGTCCCTTTGTGGTTTTAACTGCAACGTGCTGGACAGGCATGTGGCAAAGCTCTGTTAAATGGATTGCAGTTTGCAGAGGGAAATGGTGAAAGAAATACTTTCCCAGAAAGCCCAAAGATAAAATTCAGTAAGAATATCAAGTGTTACAGGAAAAAAAACTTTTTAAAAGGACTTAATTCAGTGCATTAGACTGAAAAATATTGAATAATGCAGTGAAGCTTTGCATGGATAACTGAAGAAGGATTTAAATGTTTAGCATAATACATTTTACTCATTCAAAGGTCCTGTGTTCTTGATGAGGTTTTACCAATTGGAGGACACAACAGAGTCTGCGGTGCTCTGCAGCTAGTTCCTTGTGCAGGTAACAGACACCCTCACTGCCACATGTCTGCCCCATTTGTCTCTCCCAGCACAAAAGCAGGCTGATTTTACCTGGTGAAACATGAGTTTGCTTATGAGCACTTATCTGCCAGAAGGGAGAAGGCTGTCACGAACCTGAGAAATGCTAAATGTGGCAGGAGCTGGGGTGGACTGGCTAACCTTTCCCTCCCTGCCACTTGACACTTTGTGGTTTGGATGCTGCGTTTTATTTGGATGACAAAGGTCTTAGGGAAAATTCCCAGAAAAGGGAGTAAGTTACTCTGAGCTGTGCTTTTAGTGTGGGATGTCAGAAAATTATTTCAAATCTATTAAAATTTCAATCTCTAATAAGCTTAGTGTAAAATACTGGTGCTTATTAATCTTCACAACTTCCGTGCTAAATAAATTAGGAAAGAAACACATCCTACAGATTGGATCTGGCATTTTTTAGTCTGAAGGAATGTTAACCTTTTGGGAACTGTTACATCTTTGAACATGCCAAATCAAGAAAAAAGGACCACCAACAGTATGCTTGCTTCTTTTAAGGGGTATTTTCCTTTGCAAATAGATTAGTGTCTTCTAGGTAAAGCAAAGGATAAGTTAAAGGAGTAGACTATTAATACCTCAGTCATTGAATGTCTGTGAATATTGACACAGACTTCCTGCTACCTCTTTTTATTTAGTCTTTTTCTTACAATTAACCATATGTTCTGTGGGAGTTTTATCAGCTTATTGCGTGCTGCAGAAGTGTCCCCAGATGCAGGATGTACAGGAACTCTTGGGTAAACTTAGCTAGTGGTAGAATTTAGTCTTAAGATCTCTGTGTATTTTGTAGTAATTAATCGTGGTTTTAAATCTCTGTGGGCATTTCACAGTAATTAATCATGGTGAGACAAACATCTCATTGACAGCAAGCAGCCCCTCTCCTTCTGAGAAGCCAGTTAAGATCTGTCTCATGCATAGGTGGTGTAAAATCGATCTATAGATCTGAAATAGACTTGGGCAGCAGGGAGCAGTAGTGTGACATACAGCAAAACCGAGTGTACTGCAGTATTTGGAGACTAAAATAAATAAATGACAGTGACCTTACATGCAGCTGGAAATATTTGGTACCTAGAGTGTGTCTGAAGTGAGACAAGTTAGAGTGCTAATTCCTTGCATAACTCCGAAGACTCTTGTAAGTTTTGTAGCTGAGACTGGTGCATCTGAATTCCCAGGGTACACTAGCTCTAATCTTTGCCTTTGCCTACCATATAATATCCCTAATAAGAAGAGAAAGCTGTATTGAATGAAGAGGAGCACATTCATTTATTTAGATTAGCCAGCAAAGTGACAAGTATGTCTTGATGCCAAAATGAAGCTGTGCAAACCATCCTCCTGAAAGGAGGCATATGCAGAGGAGGTGCTGAGAGCACTGGGACATGTGAAAGAGGATGGGCGATACAAGGCTGTGGCATGCTGTGAAGTATGCCACCTTCAAAGTCCTTTTTTTACTGCAGTGCTCTGGTTAGTGTCCACCTTTCAGTGCCTCAGGCACTTTGTTCCTTCCTTGGTCTTGACAAAAGCCCCTCCAGGCCACCAAACAAGTGTATGTGGCATATGGAACATGGACCCAAATTAAGACTGTGGTGACATGCTCGAGAGACCTGTGAAACCTGGCACTGGACATGAAGAGCCTTGAGGGGAGAGAGAGCTTTGTGATTATCAGTCTCAGTGTGAATTAAGGGCTCTGCAGTCTACACATTGCTTTCTGCCACAGACAGGAGATGAGAGATAGGTGGTGCTTGAGGAAACCTTATTTGCATAGGAAAAAAACCCCACTGAGTACCTGGGAGATATCTGGGCTGTATATTTTATTTTATTTTAACTTAATTTTATTTTAACTTAATTTTATTTTTATTTTAATTTTAAGAAGAGGCATATTATTACCCACAGATGAGTGTACAAAATGTTTATATCCTGTTACTTTTCAGGGCAATCCCAAAATTCTCAGATATTTCAAGAGAAGCAAGACCAAACACTGAAAAGGATGACAGCCTTCCTTCCTTCCTTCCTTCCTTCCTTCCTTCCTTCCTTCCTTCCTTCCTCCCTTCCTCCCTCCCTCCCTCCCTCCCTTCCTCCCTCCCCTCTTCCTTCTCTTCCCTCTCCTCTCCTCTCCTCTCCTCTCCTCTCCTCTCCTCTCCTCTCCTCTCCTCTCCTCTCCTCTCCTCTCCTCTCCTCTCCTCTCCTCTCCTCTCCTCTCCTCTCCTCTCCTCTCCTCTCCTCTCCTCTCCTCTCCTCTCCTCTCCTCTCCTCTCCTCTCCTCTCCTCTCCTCTCCTCTCCTCTCCTCTCTCCTCATTCTCTCTCGTCTCATCCTTTCTTCCCTCCCCTTTGTAATTTCTCACAGCTAGATTATTAAATGGAGCCCCATACTTGGGCATCTAAAGATCAGATGCCCCGAGTGAGCCACAAAGGCCACTCAGCAGGAAATCTGTGGCACTTTTCAGTTCTTAACCTGGTCTGATAATCTGCAAAATTCACAGGGTTTTCAGAGACAGCACTGGGAGTATGATCAAGTACAGAATCTCTCTTGTTATAAATATACATATATATTTAAACAAACACTGGGAAGTGTATGGAAAAAAAAATCAGAAGCAGTCTAAAGGGAGGAAAGTAATTCAGTATTCTGGGAACAGTTCTATCTGCTGGGATTGGCTGTGGGCTGACTGGAGCAATATTAGCTTCAAATAGTCTGAAAGTGAACCGAAGCAGAAAGACAAAGGGAAAGTTACTGTACTGCTGCTGTTTCTAGAGAAACTACTCTGAAGATAAACTCTCAAACGCCACAGGGTCTCCTGCAAGCACAGTACCTTGGCTGGACCATGTGTCTACTGGCTGTTGTGCAACACTAGCACCCTCCTCTGACCCCGTGCCTGGGATAGACAGAGAGCATTCTGCATGATTCCAGTAACTTGAAAGTATTTTGGCTTGGTGTATGATGCAGAATAAATCTTGAGCTCATCTCAAGCCTGGAGTCTAGTATTGTCTTAATTTATTTGGATGCCCTACAGTTGTCATCTCTGGAAAATTGTGTTTCTGTTTTTGAATGTCTCAGCTGCTTCCTCCTAGCCAAGGAGGCTTTTTGTGCAGTGAAGTTCTTTATTGCAAATGTGTTATAATTACCATGCATATATTTAAGAGAGCTATTATGAATCAGTATATTATTACTTGGACTGTGAAGGACACAATAAGAGTTTTAAAATGGTGATGCACTAGCAGAAGATACAATAAATTAAGACTTTTTGGCTACTGTAGTTTACAAGTTATCTTCATCAAGTTGAGTTTACTGATATGTGTCAGAACCTACAAACCAGTTTGGAGATAAGTTTGCAGATGTGAGGGAAAGAGACATTGTGGAAATGCCCCTGCATCATCCTGCTAACCAGTGAAATCCTAGTCCCATTAAAGGTGATGGGAAGCACTGTGCTCCAAGGAGAGAGGTATCATGGAAAGTGAATCTCAATTGTCATGCCACCCTACTGAAGTTAGTCAGAAGGAAAAGCTAAGGTGGAGGTGTAGCGTAGGCTCTGTCCCTCAGAAGCATCTAATTACTCTTTAGCTTCACAGCCACAAATATCCTGGAGTTGTGTCTCAGCCAGATCAGTTCTCTTGCATATCAAACACAGCAAAGAAGAGGAGAAGCATTTAGCACACAGCTCAGAGGAACTGTTCCAAGTAACAGAAATTCGTTCAAGCCCTTACAGAAAAAATGTTTATAGAAAATTTCCAAAGATAGAAAACTTGAATTTATCTAATAGCTCAAAATACGTCACAAGTTTTGTAATGCTGCAGTTGCACTCGTACAGAGATGTAGGAGCAGAAAAACAGATAACTGACTTTGACCCAGATTGATCCACTTAAAATTAGGGTCAATTAGTGGACAAAATAACGACTGATCACAATTTGATTTGGATATTAGTGAGGTATGAAGCTAAGACAAACGAATTTCACTGTGGTGCCTGGGACTCCAGAATCCACAGTATTAATATCACTGTGCCATTATCATTCTGACTCAGAGATGCCATGGCCAGAGAATCCTAAAGGGAGAGAGCAGGTGATATCAGGATCCCTGTCAGCTCTGTCTAGTTGCTGTATGTCTTTTGAAAGGTGCAAGTTCTTGTCCCTAAGTTTCTCTAACAAGACTACAAGTAAAACTCAGAAACCAAGGTTATGCTTTCTTTTTTTGCTGTGCTTTCTTTTCCTCTGTTGTATACATTTCACTTGTTTGTCTTCAAAAAAGCAAGATCAGGTCACAGTAATATCTTCAGGACATCTTAATCAGCTTTTCTCTTTTTCAAAGCCTTGCCAAAATGTTCTGAAAATGTCACACAACTTTTAGAAATGTTAACATATGTATTCATAGGATTCCTGGTGATGATGCATTTGTTTTGGTAAGGTTTAATAAACCACCATATTTACCTCTCTAAGCTGCATGATAACATCAGAGACAACAGACTTTTACCCCTGCCTTTTAGGAACCAGTTAAAAAAAATGGAAAAATGAAAATTTCAGTTCCTTGTCATTTCAAAATAAGAGACTGGGTTGCAGTAGCTGGTAATTGCTATGACTGTCACACTAAGCAAGGGGAGTTTTCTTTCCTCTAATGTTCCTTTAAACTTGGATATTCAGATGCTGGACAAACACAGTAATTCAGCCCTTAGCAAGAAATCCACTTCGTTTCCACAATTTCTGTATGCACAGAGTCCTTACGGGTGGATGCAGAGGGTCCACTGAAATGAAAATGTTCCTGATCAGAGAACTGGAACATCTTCAGTCCTTCTGCATTGACTGTAAGAGATGCCCAGATGATTGCAAAAATGAAACGTGGGTCCCTGGTTACTCTCATTGCTTTTTATGCCAACCTATGGTAAGCTAATGCCTTCAGCCCTTTAGTACCTTATGCATCACTGCCTCGGAGGCGTTCATCTAGAATACTGACCAGATTCTACACTAAAAATCTAGGTGGGTCATATGTTGGCCCTTCTCAGAGTGGCAAATTTAGTTCTTATGGATGTTTTGGTATTACTAGTAGGTATTTCTGATTACCTTTTGCTTTATAAAATGAATGTCCATATATGCTATAGCACTTAAGGCAGTGGTACTTAAGGAAGTACCAAAGGTTCAGAAGAGAAATATCTGTTCAGCACATGCAGACTAAAGTGTACACACCCTATAGATATATGTCATCAATGACTTCAACTGCACAATGTTGAAAATTCAGCCTTTAGGCAAATGAAGTACAGCTCCAATGGAAGTAGTTTAAGTCTTTGATCTTTCAAACAGCCTTAACTTTACCTTCATTCTACAGATTATGAGCTGGCAATATTTTAAATGCTTTCATATTACTTTTTTGGCTTTGGAGACTGATTGTTTTGGTGTGTGTTTCCTATAACAGGGAAAACAGACTTACGTGACTTTCTATATTGGAGTTTCCTTGTTTTCTATCAACTCTGTAAAATAATTTTCCATAGCCTTCTGCTCCTCATCTTATCCATCTCAGCCCTCAGCTTTTCATGTCATTAATCTGAATAGTGTAGCTGTTTCAAAGTTAATACAGTCCCCCCAAAAGAGGGAGCATTCAGATCCATTGCATGCTCTGCATCTTGGAGGATTGCCCTTATGCTGAAAGGAGAATTTAAGCCTTTCCAGGGTGAAAAGAGAGCTATCCATCCATGAGAAATTCTAAGTGCTGAATTTTGTTAGTGCTTCTCTTTTCTGGGGCAAGTCAAGGTTTGGAACATGTCATTGATTTATTGCTTTCATTAACATGATGGAACACAAGATGTAGAGTGCTGCTGTTGAGTTTACTGCACCTGTCCTGTAATGCAGTACCCAGCCATTATCAGATGTAATTAGTATGTTTGAAGCAATATATTAGTCCACCACAAATGCTTTTTAAAAGGAAGAGGGCAGTTATATTGAATGCTTTTTGACTTTCCTGAAGAGTCTAAAAGCTTTTTAAAGGAGTAAAAAAAATGTTCACACTAGAAGAAGAGCTGAATCAGGGCTCGTCAGGAAGACATCGTTGTGGATGGAGAATTGCTGTTAGCAAAGCAGTGACAGGAAACCAAATTACATAAATTTAAGAATGTTGATACCAACAGTATAAGAAAAAAATCTGGTAGCATCATTCATCCACAGAACCTCTACACATTACAGCCTCTACAGGAAGATCAATAGTGTGGCAAAAGTAGATAGAGGGCTGAGCCCTGAACAATCTGGCATTTTGAATCTAATGCATCATTGAATAGTGAAAAAAAGAGACACTGAGGGTGGATGGAGGGCAAACACATATGACATTTTCTCTTTTATACATATGACAAAGGAAAAGGGAAGGATTTATTTGTCAAAGGTATTGTAGAAGAAAACGCAATCACAGAATCACAGAATCACAGAATCGTAGGGGTTGGAAGGGACCTCGAGAGATCATCGGGTCCAACCCCCCTGCCAAAGCAGGCTCCCTAGCTCATATTGCTCAGATAGGCGTCCAGGTGGGTCTTGAATATCTCCAGTGAAGGAGACTCCACCACCCCCCTGGGCAGCCTATTCCAGTGCTCAGTCACCCTCACTGTGAAAAAGTTCTTCCGCATGTTGGTGCGGAACTTCCTATGCTCCAACTTGCAGCCATTGCCCCTTGTCCTATCCCCACAGACCACTGAAAAGGGGCTGGCTGATTCCCCCTGCATCCCCTGCTTCAGATAATTATAAACTTTGATTAGGTCCCCCCTTAGTCTTCTCTTCTCAAGGCTGAACAGTCCCAGCTTACTCAGCCTTTCCTCATAGGGGAGATGCTCTAGGCCCTTAATCATCTTCGTAGCCCTTCTTTGGACTCTTTCCAGGAGATCCCTGTCCTTTTTATACCAAGGAGCCCAGAACTGGACACAATACTCCAGGTGGGGCCTGACCAGGGCAGAGTAGAGAGGGAGGATCACCTCCTTTGACCTGCTGGCCACACTCCTCCTGATGCATCCCAGGATCCCATTGGCTCTCTTGGCCACCGAGGCACACTGCTGGCTCATGGCCAACCTGTCATCTACCAGGACCCCCAGGTCCTTCTCCACTGAGCTCTTCTCCAGCAGCTCATCCCCCAGCCTGTACTGATACAAACAGTTGTTCCTTCCCAGGTGCAAGACTTTACACTTGCTTTTGTTGAACTTCATCTGGTTTCTCACTGCCCAGCTCTCCAGCCTGTCCAGGTCTCTCTGGATGGCAGCGCAGTGCTCCTGTGTGTCAGCCACTCCTCCCAGCTTTGTATCATCGGCGTACTTGCTGAGGGTGGATGTTATTCCCTCATCAAGATCGTCAATGAAGATATTAAACAGGACTGGACCCAACACTGAGCCCTGGGGAACACCGCTGGTAACAGGCCTCCAGTCAGATTCTACTCCACGAATCACAACCCTCTGGGTTCGGTCCGACAGCCAATTCTCAACCCACCTCACTGTCCACTCATCTATCCCATGCTTTCTCAGCTTTGCTATCAGGATGTCATGGGAGACAGTATCAAAGGCCTTGCTGAAGTCAAGGTAGATGACATCCACTGCTCTCCCTCCATCTACCCAGCCTGTCATGAGATCGTAGAAGGCTATGAGGTTGGTCGAGCACGATTTCCCCTTAGTGAATCCATGCTGACTACTCCTCATGACCTTCTTCTCTTCCAATTGCTTGGAGATGGCATCCAGAACAAGCTGTTCCATTACCTTTCCAGGGGCAGAGGTGAGGCTGACTGGCCTATAGTTACTAGGTTCCTCCTTCTTGCCCTTTTTAAAGACTGGAGTGACATTGGCTATCCTCCAGTCTTCAGGCACTTCTCCTGTCCTCCAAGACCTGTCGAAGATGATAGAGAGCGGCTCAGCAATCACCTCCGCCAGCTCCCTCAGCACACGTGGATGTAACCCATCTGGGCCCATGGATTTGTGTGCATTAATCCCTTTGAGCCGCTCCTGGACCTCCCCTACTTGAACCAGAGGGAAATTCTTCATTTCCCAATCAGTCCTACTCTCATCCAGTGTCTGTGGGTCCCGGGGGGCCTTTGAAGTGAAGACCGAAGCAAAGGCGGCATTCAATATCTCCACTTTCTCAGCATCCCCTGTAACCAGGACACCCTCCTTATTCAGCAAGGGACCTACATTATCCCTGGACATCCTCTTACTGTTCACGTGTCTAAAAAACCCCTTTTTATTATCCTTTATGTCCCTTGCCAGCTTAATTTCCAAGAGGGCTTTAGCCTTCCTAGTTGCATCCCTACAGGCCCTGACCACATTCCTGTATTCTTCCCAGGTGCTCAGACCCTTTTTCCACGATTCATAGATCTGCTTCTCTTTGAGTTTGCTCAATAGCTCCCTGTTCATCCATGCAGGTCTTCTGCCTCTCTTTCCCCATTTCCTCCTCAAAGGGATGCATCGTTCCTGTGCTTGGAAGAAGTGCTGTTTGAATGCTAGCCAGCTCTCGCAGGCTCCCATTCCTTCAAACAGCGTAGCCCACGGGATAGCCCCCATTAAGTGGCGGAGGAGATCAAAGTTAGCTCTACCAAAATTCAGGGTAGCTATCCTACTTTTTGGCTTGCTTCTTCCACCCAGGATCATGAACTGAACCATTTCATGGTCGCTTTGCCCTAAGCTGCCCCCGACCTTCACTTCCCTAACAAGTCCATCCTTGTTAGTGAAAACAAGGTCCAGCAGCCGCCCTCCCCTTGTGGGCTCCTGCACCATCTGTAGCAGGAAATTGTCTTCAACACACTGCAGAAATTGTCTGGACTGCATACGACTGGCCGTATTGCTTGCCCAGCAAATATCTGGGTAGTTGAAGTCCCCCATAAGGATCAGTGCCCGGGAACTTGAGGCTACTTCTAACTGTTTATGGAATGCGTTATCTACCTGCTCCTCTTGATCAGGGGGCCTATAGCACACTCCCACAACAATGTCCCCCATACCGGTTTGCCCCTTGATTTTAACCCACAAGCATTCGACAGAAGGTTCATCCTTCCCCAGGTGGAGCTCAACACATTCTAGGTGCTCTCTCACATAAAGAGCAACTCCTCCACCTCGCTTCCCTAGCCTGTCTTTCCTAAAAAGCACATAGCCATCCATGACAGTGTGCCAGTCGTCCAGGTTGTCCCACCACGTCTCTGTGATTGCGATGAGATCATGGCCCTGCGACCGCACAAAGATCTCTAGTTCTTCTTGTTTGTTCCCCATGCTACGTGCATTTGTGTAAAGACAGTTCAGTGGTGAAGCAGATGTAGGTATCCTCAACGGCCCACAGCGAGATTTCTGACAGGGGACTGGCAAAAGTGGCTCCACGGAGGAGTACTCAGGGCAGTCCACAGAATTTTCCCTACTCTCACGTGGAAAAACGTCCCCAAGTCCACGACTGTGCTGTTGGTATTTACCTCTTCCCACCGTCAACTCCCGTTGTGTCTCCCGAAGCCTAACCCTGGCAGCCGCCTTAATATCCCCTTCCCCCTTCCTAACTAGTTTAAAGCACGATTGATGAGCCCTGCTATCTCCTGGGCGGGGATCCGCTTTCCTTTATAGGACAGGTGAGCCCCATTAGCAGTACTCATGCCAGGAGCAGAGTACACCATCCCTTGGTTAAAGAATCCAAAGTTCTTGCGCCGGCACCAGCCTTTTAACCACACATTCAACTCGTGGGTTATCCTGTCCTGCTCTGAGCCCCTCCTCCCACAAGTGGGGATAGAGCAGAATATTATTTGGGCTCCCCCCCCCTCAACAGAGCGCCCCAGGTCCCGGAATTCCCTTTTGACAGCTTGCAGGCTACACTTTGTGATTGCGTCCCTGCCTGCTTGAACTATCAGTAAGGGATAATAGTCAGTGGATCTTACCAGGCCTGGTAGCCTTCTGGTAATATCCCTGACCCGGGCTCCAGGGAGGCAACACACCTCCCTGCGTGTAGGGTCTGGCCTACATATAGGCCCTTCTGTCCCTCTGAGAAGGGAATCTCCTACTACGACTACCTTCCTCTCTTGCCTAACAGAGGCAGTCTCAAGGCGTGCAGATGACCGCCTCACTCTAAGCCTCCACTTTCTCTGAGGCAGAGGGGCTCCATTCATCTCCTCAGGTACCTCCTCCTCAACTGTCAGGGCCCCAAACCTGTTGCTCAGGGACACCTGAGGGGGTGGGGTAGGTAGGCAGGGGGAGTGCCTACGACGCCGAGTCGGGACTGTCTTCCAGGCCTCCTCGGGGTTTGGGTCACTCCCATTAACCTGGCACGGGCAGTGAGGGGGGACCGTCTTCAGGTGTGAGGTGTCATCCCGACTGTCTTCCTTTTGGGACGCCAGGGAGCTACTCCACCAGTCAATCTCTCGCTCGCAGTCCCTGATCACCCGCAGTCTTTCAACCTCTTCCTTTAGTTGTACCACCAAAGCAAGCAGGTCATCGACCTGCTCACACCTCAGACAGGCTAGGTGTTTGCCTCTTATCCCAGGCAACTGCAGGCTCTGGCATTCCCTGCAGCCTGAGACCTGGACCGCAGCATCCCTAGGCAGGCCCTCCATCGGGGTTGCCCGAGATTTGCAGGGGGAACCTCTGCGCCTGGTGGAGACCATGGTTAGCTGAGCACACAGCAGACAGGGAACCCTCAGCTCGCCCTTTTGTACTCTGCGAGCTGGTCCTCTGAGTATACCCCCTCAGCAAACTAGGAGGGGAGGCTTGCTCGGCCTGCTTGCTCTGCAATGACTGAGGAAAGCTGACTTGATCACAGAGGTATCCAACTTAAGTAGATCCAGATGCAAGTTTGAAAGTAGCCCAAGATGATATTCCACCTGCAGTCTTGGGCCTGATGCAGTGCAAGTGATTTTGTGCATGACCTCAGTAGAAAGTTTGCCTTCTTTAATAGCATATTGTACCCAAAAGGTAGGGAAAACAAACACCAAGTATGCATTTTCTGTATTGTCTCCTACCTATGGTACTTTCAGATCCTATTGTACTAATCTCCTATGGAAAATATGGCTGCTTTTTTTCAGTCAGTGAAGAGACAGAACTTTCTGATGTTTTGAGCACTTTTGTTTCGCCCAACAGTGCAAAGAGACGACACTATATGAACACACAATATACTCAACACATAATCAAGTGATAATCAAGGGAGCAAGTCCCTGTTCAATTTCCCCAGTCCTAAGGCACTGTCCTCTTATTTTCCAGGTCAGAGACCTATCAAGGTACTCAGGAACTCCTGCCTGCCCTTTTGTTCTGTTTTGGGCTCCCACCACACCTTAAAGAAGGGAGGATGGAGGAATAAAAAGTCAGAATGGGTCTCAAGGTCTACTTGAGTCACAATTAGATATGGAGTTCAGTAGGAGGCCATGGTGTGCCTTCCAGCCAGGTGCTCTTAAGTGTCCTGGGGGTTCCTGTTAGTTTTAGCCATCAGGTCACCTGGGGCACATACAGGCCTTGGGACATGAAAGCAAATATGGACAAGTCAGTCCAGTCCAGTGAGAGGTTACATGTCTGGGAAAAAAGATGGGAAGCTGCAATGACCACCTGGACTAGTCTGCCCTGGGAAGCTGTGCCCCTGAAGATGATGAAAGGCTCATTACAGATCCTCAGACAACATTGTGGTCAAAGTGCTAAGGGGATTGTTGGACATCTGATAAAGGGAATGCTGAATAACAACAAGGTGACTCTATTATCTGCTTGATATTAATGGAACACAGTGGAAGACAATTTTCATGCTAACAATTCAAGAAAGTTGTTGAAAAGATTTAGTGATCAGGAAACATTTATTAAAACACTGAAAGGACATGAGAAAAAAAGACTAAGAATGAATGGTTTGAGGAGGTGTTGTGATTTAAACTCAGATGATAACCAAGTACCATACAGCCACTCTCTCACCCCTCCCCACAGAAGAGGATGCAGAGGAGAATGGAAAAAGAAATCTGTGGGTTCAGCCAAAGAGTTTAATAGGATAACAAAGGAAGGTGATGATGATGATGATGATGATTAATGACTATGATGATGACAGTAAAAAGAACAAGTGATGTGCAAATGCAAAGGCTCACTACATGCAGGAAATACCAGCCCAATGCCCAGTCTGTCTCCGAGCAGCAAATCTGCCTCCTGGCTAACTTCTTCAGTTATATATGGATCATGAGGGTACACGGTAGGGAATATCCCATTGACCAATATGGGGGTGCTGTCCAGGCTGTGCTCTCCAGATTGGCAGAATGTGAGAAGCTAAGTCCTTGACTTTGTGTAGACAGTACAATTACCTAGTAACAACTAAAAACATCAGTGTGTTGTCAACATTATTGTCATATGAAATCCAAAACACAGCACTGTATCAGCTGCTAGAAAGAAAATGAACTCCCTTTCAACCGAAAACAGGAGAGGAGGTGCATATTTTGGGCATATCAAGGGAATGGTTGAAGAATTATTTGTCCACCAACACATATGTGGGGAACAGGTATTGTAACAAAAGGCCCTTCAAACTAGCAGAACAGTGGAAGACTAACATCTGCTAGCTGACAGAAGACAAAATAAAAAGTTGTAGAATCATAGAATAGTTTTAGTTGGAAAAAAACCTTCAAGGTCATCAAGTTCAACTGTTAACCTAGCACTGTCAAATCTAACCAGTAAACCACATCCCTAATCATGATATCTATGCATGTTTTAAATACTTCCAGGGATGGTGACTCCACCACTTCC
The DNA here is from genome assembly GCA_020800305.1 of Porphyrio hochstetteri. Taxonomy (NCBI): domain Eukaryota; kingdom Metazoa; phylum Chordata; class Aves; order Gruiformes; family Rallidae; genus Porphyrio; species Porphyrio hochstetteri. Next base: position 90,214,579 of record CM036907.1, read on the forward strand.
CTGAGCAGACTGTTCCAACGATTGACAGCCCTTTTGGTGAAGAAATTTTTCCCAATATCCAAACTAAACCTCCCCTGGAACAACTCGAGGCCATTTCCTCTGTCCTATCACCTGTTACTTGGGAGTACAGAGCAACACCCACCTGGCTACACCCTCCTTTCAGGTAGTTGCAGAGAACAATAAAGTCTCCCCTCAGCCTCCTTTTCTCCAGACTAAACAGCACCAATTTTTTCATCCAACTTGAGCTCTAGACCCTTCACCAGCTTTATTGCCCTTCTCTGGACACACTCCAGAACCTAAATCAGGACAATGAACAGGGTTTTTTTTCTTATAGTCAGATCAAAGATCTGTTGGAGCAACTTATGAGAAGTTGCAATAACTTCCTTTTCCATTGGAATGTTTTTAAACAGAGTGGTTACCTGAAGAGATGTTCCACAACTGCTGGGTTTAAGTCAGCATCCAATGGCTTTTCGTTGCCAGTCAGAATAGAAAAGTACAGTGGTGTCTTGGAATCTGCTGAAGTTTCACAGACATTCCAGATTAAAAAAGACACAAAAGATGTAATTCCAGTGTGCCTATACTTAAGTATTGACCTAATCTGGCCACTGACACAGATGGTCATATTCATGACCAGCAGTAGGTATTGACACCCTGTACTGTGCCCTGAGCAAAGAACTGCCTGCTTCCTGCTTGGATCTCTTTTGTCCACACACATAGTGTAACGGAAATTCCCTGTGCCATGAGCTATCTCACAGTGTTTGTTTGCAATATTGTGCAGAGGAGAAATGTTCTAGAGAATATTACTTTTGTTCTTTCCTGTTTTTATAAGACATTCTCATCCTGACTGATAGCTTATTATTTTGATAGCACAAAATGGAGCCGCTGCTATAGACAATTCATCTGAAGACAAAAAAATAAGGTGTTTTTGTGTGTTTTAAGTACTCAAACACTAGAGTGACAAACATGGTAAGGAGGCTAGCACTGAAGACAATCCAGAAGAATTAATTTTATTATCGAGAACAACTGGCAAAACTGCAAAAATATTTGTCTGTACCTTATGATCAAAACAGTAATAGTTGCCATGTATATTCTCTGACTTGAAAAGAGACTTCTGTGCCATTTCCATGTAGGCTGATATCGTGTGTTTTCCATACAAGATAACTTTCTCTCTCCATTTGCTGCCTCCCTGGAATCAATCAAAGAGATTATACCAAAGTGACCTTGTTGTAATAGTATGTATATTAAATTTATACATAACCTCACATAAGGCACAGGTTTGCATTATTGAATGTTTGAGTAGAGCAAGCAGTAGCAGTATTAATTTTATTTAATGCTATGTCTACTATACTGAGTTAAAAGATAGGAAGATTTACTATCCATTTCACAGAAAGTTATTACAGTTTGATAGTAACATTCTCAGCAGTTTATTTTTTTTAATCTGTAGTAGAATAATGGAGAAATAATATAACAAAGCAGATTTCACAGTCTATTGTAATACATCTGTCAGAAGACTGCCTGCCCTGTGGGGGCTAAGGGTGACAGGGGAGCTGGACAGAAGGTGTAACACGGTCAGACTGGACCCTGTGATCCCCAGGCTGTTCCTTCTATGGTGGGGCCAGAAGGACGCAGAACTGAAGCAGGAGGCCCACGGTGGGGTTTGCATCCACAACTGCCCTGCGGGTGTCTGGGAGCCACCTGCATCCCTTGAAGAATGGAACTGCCCTATCTTTGCTGGTGGGAAGCTGGCCTTAAGCCCCAGCAGCCCAACCTGAGGAGTGGGGATGCTATCAGTACTTCTATAGTGGTAAGGAAAAATGGGCAAAACAAACGTGTCTATGGAGACATAATGTAGTTTAATTGCCTCACACATCTGTGTTAAGCTGAAAGTTATGAGAAATGATGTCTCTTTTCCCAGTCACCTTCCTGGGCTGCTCCCAAAACTGGGATTTCCACTTCCAGGCTGGTTAGTGGTTGCAAGTTATTGGCCAGTGAAACCCACACAAATGGCAGGTGGGGAATGGAGCAGTCGCTGTCTGGCCCAGATGTCTACCAAGGTGGGGACCAAGCCACATGAAATCCTTGTCCTAGTGCCACCAGGTTTTAGCCCTGCTCCTTAGGAGCTCTGTTCCTTCTTCTCTCCTCATGGCTCCTTTGCTTTCAAGGTTCTCCTCAGCCTTCTGCCTGTGGTGGATGTGACACTGAGAATGGACATGGGCATGCCTTTTTGAAATCTCCCACCAGGAGCCACAGCGGATAACATCCTGTATGTTTGGGTACAGGGCGAAACAGAATCTTATTTTTTCAGATTTAAACTTGCAACACCAGTAAGAAAGCAATTACATAGCAAAACAGATATAAAAATGATGTGTCTCATCTATCTTTCTGAAGCTTTTTGCAGTTTTATTCAGATTTGTCGAAGGCTTTTCCCCCAAATGACATCTTTCTGTAAATCCACTTCATCTGCCAGAATATCAAGTCATCAGAATGTCCTCAATGATGATTCATTAGAACGTCATTAAAACATGGTCCTTACTATCAGTTGCGATCACAGGAATGCAATAATCTATGCCACAGCAGCACACTTAGAGCCATCTAAACGTTTTTTGAAAGCTAGTACACTTTTCACTTAATTACATTTTCAAATTATACAGCCATTTTGCAGTGATTCATTGTAATTATCATCTGTATTTAATTTAAAGTAAAAAACTGTACATAATCATCTTTGGCATAAACACACTTTAGTCAGTGGTTTTGTGGCAGGGTGGAATTAACCCCACAAAAAGACCTTTTCATGACTGAGCTTTCCCATACAAAACTATTTGTTAAAATACCCTTAATACTCCTACAAAAATGTGAATAATTGCGGCCACGCATAGCTGTGTTCAAAATCCTTTCAAATTTGCCAGAAAAAAATATGCCCAATGTAATGATTTGCGGTCAGAAGAAACAATGTGACTTAAATTTTCAGCTTATAGGTGTCTGTGTTGTCAAAATTATTTTTGACAGCTTCTCCAGGAGAAGCCTGTATCTTTACATTGAGTCACCACCTGCAAAGTGAAGCGTGTGAACGAAATGCTCCTGAGTCTGCTCTGCATTGAGTTATCTGAGCATACAGGAAAGTAAGCAGAAGCCAAAGGCAACACCAACAAAATCATATGCCAAATTTAACTTAAGATGAAATGCCACGTGGTGAGGCTGGTCATGCAATATCTTCTTGGACAAATTCCACTGATTTTAACAGAACTAGATAGATTGTATCCAAAGACTGAATTTGATCAGATCTAAAGCATATATTAATTATCTCTTCATCCCTGCTGTTTACTACACTGGTTTCTAAAGCCTGAATTAAAAAAAACCACACTCCACATAAAGATGCCTGAGGTGAAGATGAGTGACCTTTTCCTGGTGTGCCCTCTGTTTTCTTTTCATGAGGGAGTTCTACTGAGTATCTTCTGTTTGGACTGTCTCAAAAAGTATTAAGTTATCAAAAATCTATGGCTGGTTTCCAAAACCAACTAGCTTAACAGTGATTCAAAGTGGATCACTCTGTGCTGATATATATAAGAATAGTTTTAGGCCTCCATATTCTGATAGTGAATCTGCTGCTACTGTGGCAGCTTTTTCTCTAGTGGTTTTATCTGCTAACACTTGAAGGGAATTATTGTCCCGGATTATTTGCAGCTGAAGACTTTTAAATCATTGGAGTTAGAGAAGCAAGAAATTTGGCTTCTTATTATTATAGTTATTTGTGCTATCGTAGCACCTGAGAATGTACAGGAACTTCATTACAATGGGTAATACCTGAACTTAGAGGAAGACATTCCCTTGTAAGACTTTTACAGTTATATATAAAACAAGATATAAAAACTTGTTAAAAGCTATAGAAAAAATGGAGGACATTCTAGAGAAGTTGATATGATTTTAGGGCTGGTTGGATACGTAACCTAATGGTCCTGAATGAACTGACTTTATTAAAAATGAAATAAATGAATGAATGAATGAATAAATAAAGAAAGTCAGTCCCCTGTTGACCTTCATTTCTTTATTGCAGCAAATGGGCCATTTACAAAGAACTGAACAGCTCATAGCGCTCTGCATTTAGTATCTTGCTGTTGCCAGGACATTTGCAATTGCATCAAACTGGCTGAACAATTGCTCTGTGACTGAAGTTGCTTTGATTGAGTCAACCTTAATGCTTTGCTGAGCACTCACTGTTTTCTGAGCACAACATTGTCCTCAGTCACACGTTGACAAAATTTCTTTATGCTTTACCAACTCAAGGCTGAAAAGCACAACCTCCTGAACTGTAGCTTTTTAAAACGTGTTTTGGAAGTGGGTTAAGATGGACTGCTTCAAGCATCCTGAGCATGAAGTGAAATGAGTCCATGAGAAGCCAGTTCAGATGGGTCTCTATAGTTTGGAGTCCTGCTATAGCTTCTTTCCCTACTGCTCTCTTGTGAAGACCCTTCCACAGGCACTTCTGAAAATGCTGCCTACCACCCTTAACATGCTTGGTGCACTTTGTTTTGATCTGGAGAGTTGCTTCACACTATCAGGTCCCCAAGGAGAACGATGATTGCATTCATGTCTTGTATGATAACTCTCCTATTCACGTATTTCTACTGCAGTGCCTGTCCTCCCAGAAAATTAGGAGCCTGTGAGAGATTTCTTTCAGGAACATAACCCAAGACAGCAATTAAAATGATCAAAAACCTTTCCACTCCTGAAATACAGATAGTGATCACTGGGATGACAGTTGTCAAGACAAAGCATAGATGGAATACAACATTTAACTTAATAGCTGAGTAGCTATAAAATACAACAGTGATCAGCTAGGAAGGAGGGATAGGGGAGGTAGGAAGAAGTTCAGTTTTGGTTTAAAAGTTTTGTGCATATGAAGGATCTCCTTCAGTCTGTGCGTGTCTGGCACTGCTGGACAGTGCATGTCAGGTCCGCAAGCACATGCCCCTCTTTGGGTTGGCACCAGGTTTGGGTGCCAGCTCTAAAGTAATGTGGCTGAGGGCAGCCCCCTCCTTTGGTGACCTTAGACCCAGACTCCCAGGCGGTGCTTCAGGGATGTTCCAGGCAGGGTTGATCCCCTTCCCAGGGGAGATACTTTTGAACTGAGCAACTACCAGCTGGCCTGTACTGTGCCCTGACATATATTATTGGAAGGAAAAATGACAAGACTTGTATCTAGGAACCTGTTTCTGTCTGGTATAGCATCTGAAGGATTTTTTTTTTTTTAAGAAAAATGCCAATTACCTTTTCCATAAACTGCAAGGGAAAAAGTGTACATAGAAGTCCTAACACCATGCTGGTATGCTTCAGCTCTCAGAAATAATGATCTATTTGACAGCAGTATTTATAATATCACCTGATGTTTTCTACCACCTAGTTTTACACAAAGAATGTTTTTTGAAGAATCTTAAGAATTAAGGTCCTCTGCATTTTTTTTTTGGCTCCTTAGTGCAAATTCACATAAAACTGCACTGCCCTTTGCCTTCCTCTTCAACTACTGCTGCCACATAATGTCAGGAGCAGAGTTGGTCAGAGATGCCAAAGAAGCTTATTATAACTTGCATTTGTGTAGTCTCTTGATGTGTTGAATGCCCACAGTTGCTCAGAAATCAGAGCATTTGTGTTTTCTCCCCCTAGGAGAGGGTAAACTTTGATCCAGGCACATTGATTTGGCTATATGGCCTGCACATCTATTTTAGGGCTGAAAAACTGTCAAGAAACTAGTTTTGCGGAGTTAATGGGACTGGATAGCAACCAGATGCATAGAAAATGACCACTTACTCACTGTGTTTAGGTAGTTCAGATGCCAGCACCCCATTCAAGTGTATGGGGAGCAAGTAGGCTCCAAAAAGTATTCTTTGCTACCATTGTTGAACAGAAAATACTAGATAGGTCACAGCTAATGCACAACTCATGTTTCTGGAAAGAAACATGGAAGTGATAGCAAAGAAAGATATAGCTAACAGATCAGCTAAAAATCACTGAAGAAAAGAAGTTGAATGCAACAATTCTATTCTCTGAAGGATTAAAGACACTTAAACCAGAGATGTCTGGTTGTACCTCTGCCAGACCTGGATTGTCCTTTTTTGAGAAGAAAAGAAGTAAAGTTATACCAGCTCACATTCCAGTAAATAAGCAAAAATGCAGGCAACTCTCTAAAGCTGCTGCAAGACAGTTTTGATTTTTTCTCCCCCTGTGTAAAAAGTGTACTGTTGTTGAGACAAATTTTCTTCTTGACTAGTATTGAGTAGTGCAGAAAAGAACATATACCCATGCCTGCATTTAGATACAGCTTCGTAGCATTTTACTTTGCATTCTAATGATGTAGTTTAAAGATGTTGGTGCTGTGTGTGCTTGGGGCGTTTTTTATTTAATTTGATAGCCTTTGTAGAACTTGAGCCAAGCCAATTCCCAGAGGAAGGACAACATTATTTCTATTTAGGATTAGCTGTTCAGTTTGGGGAATTTCCAAGTGCTGGACTGGAGCGGGAGGTTATAGGTGTCAATGGACATGAACAAATGCTTCTAGATACACCCAGAGTGCAGACTGCTCTCAGCATCTATAAAGTTGAGGGAAAAAGTAAAGTATAAATAAGGCATTTCTATAAGTACTGGATTAAAATAACAACAACAGCATGACAAAAGAATAAAGGATATTTTATGTTCCTGTTTTGGAAAAACAAACTGTTATGTTTGAGGGACTAAGGAAATAATTATTCAGGAGCCATATACTTTAGCCATAGATAAAATTCTTGCCATTTTTGAAGAGGGAATTCCTGGGAATAGTTTGAATGTGAGTATTGGGTCTGGCTGTGTCCTGGTTTCAGCTATGATGGAGTTAAACTTTTTTTTAGCAGTGAATGGAATGCCATGTTTGGGTGTTAGCATGAGAACAGTGCTGATAGCACCCTGATGTCTCCGATTTGTTGCCGGGCAATCAAGTACCTTTCTCAGCTCTGCATACTTCCTTACTAGTGAGAAAGGAGGGGACGCAGCCAGGACAGGTGATCCGAATTGGCCAAAGAGGATATTCCATACCAGTTACGTCATGTTCGGTATAAGGGGGGACTGGGGGGAAGAGGGGGAGACAACGCCAGGACGTGCGGTTTCTGGGGCGGTCGGGTTGTCCGGGACGGGCTCTAAGCTGTGCGGCCTGAGTTGTGTGGTTTGGTGAGAAATTGCATTGTGTATCACCAGTTTCATATATTTTGTGCTTTAAACTTCTGTTATTGTTATATCTAGCTTTCTGTTATTGTTTAGTAAACTATCCTTATCCCAACCTGCGTGGTTCTGGTTTCTAGGTTGTGGTTTCTTTTCCTCCTTTCTTCCTTCCCTTTTCCCCCTCCCCCAACTCTCCTTCCCCCTTCCTTTTAAAAGTACAAGCGACTGTGTGGGGTGCGGCCCTCGGCCGGGGCAAAACCACGACAGTTATTTTGGCGCCCAACGTGGGGCACGAACGGTTGGGATAACGGTAGATCTGACCCTAACTATCGCAATTAAGATAAGCACTGTTGTTTAAGCAATCTCTGGTCACGATGTTGTGGTATTTATTTACAAGGCTGTGGCAGCAAAACCACCGCATGCTGTATACAATCCTGGCAGGATTCTTTACTCTCTCAGGTCTGTGGCTCCCGTATTTGTTCCCATACTTCATTATAGTGTATTTTATGATATCGGTCTATGATACAATAATATCGATGATCATGAGCTTAAGCTGGTACCTGTATGAGGTTTTGCTGTCCTGTCCATTCTTTGGACAGGGAGGGGTTAATAACAGCAGCCGGTATGGTGGGGGCACTGCTTTCTTTTCCTTTGGGCTAAATACAACAGCTCTTAGGGCAGTTTTTGAAAATCTTCAATATCTCTGGGATATTCAAACTAGCATTTTGCTATTGGTAGGTTTGGTGCAGATGGTTCAGTTTTTGTTATATATCAAGCATAGGTTTATGAATACCACTGAAGAGCTTTCTCCGAGACAGAATAATCACAAGTGGCAGGGCATGTGGCAAAGTATGGGCGAGTACCTAGGTACTTTCTCACGCCCGATGGTTTGGAATTTCACTCCTGAACAGCTACAAGACCCCGATCAAGTGACTGCATACCTAAGGAAAAATTGCTGTAGGTTTCCCAGAGATGGACACCTTACTGCACTGTGCTGGGCTCTGGCCACTATTTATCAAACACTGCTTGATAGCAGGCAGCACTGTCAGCACTGTCAGCACTGTCAGGGAGAAGGGAAAGGAAACAGACTGGCAGATACTATAGCTGCTGCAACCACTGGGGCTGACACTGCAGCTACTGCAACCCCTGTGACCGACACTGCAGCTACTGTAATCTCTACAGCAGACACTGCAGATGATCCGAAAAACCAACCCACGCCAGTGTCTGTTGCTCCCGTACAAAAGAGGAAAGGCACAAAGAAATCAGTTCGCATAGTGACGGATAAGGATGATGATCAACCGGGATCATCTCAAGGATATCAGGATGAGGCAGAACCAGAGATTGTTACCCGATCCCTGACTCTGAGTGAGCTGCGTGAGGTTCGAAAAGATTTCACTCGCCACCCAAGTGAGCACATTATCACTTGGTTGCTCCGATGCTGGGATCACGGGGCCAGTAGTTTGGAATTAGAAGGCAGAGAGGCCAAGCAGTTGGGATCCCTAGCTAGAGAAGGAGGAATTGACAAAGCAATTGGGAGGAGGCCGGAAATCCTCAGCCTCTGGAGGCGACTACTGTCAAGTGTGAAGGAAAGATATCCCATAAAGGAATATATTACATGCCAGACACCTAAGTGTAACAGCATAGAGACATCTGTCCAGCACCTGAGAGAATTAGCTGTACGGGAGATAATTTATTATGATCTGGACAATTCACGGCTTCCCTCTGATCCCGATGAAGTCCTATGCACTCCAGCTATGTGGCGTAAGGTTGTACGAAGTGCACCAGCAGGGTATACCAATTCACTGGCAGCAATTGACTGGGATGATACGAATCCGCCAACCGTAAATGAGGTGGCCTGCCGACTCCGGAAATACCAAGACAATGTTTCCCTCTCCGTCATTGCAGCAGTAGAGAAACTGGTTCAACGACTTGACAACAATGTGTCCAACTCCCAACCCGTATGGAGCAATGTTGCAGCTACTGGGAGAAAGCGTCCATCGTTCCAAGAGGGAGAATACACACCACGACGTACATTGTGGTTTTACCTGCTTGATCATGGAGAGGACATGAGGAAATGGGATATGCAGCCCACCTCAGCCCTTCGAGCACGAGTAAATGAGCTGCGGGGTAAAACATTCCCACAACGAGATTTTGCCAGGAAGAAGGCTGCACCAGTTTCTACTGGGCAGTTCCCTAGACCAACTGGAAGGCCTACCTATATGTCTGATGTGCCTGATCCTTTTGAAGGGACCTCTAAGTCCTTTATGCAACCAGTGGAAAACAAATATGATCAGCAGCAATAGAGGGGCCCTGCCTCCAGCCAGGTGGAGGAGAGGGATAATCGGGTTTATTGGACTGTGTGGAGCCAAGGCTCTACCTTTATACTGATTCATGGATGGTGGCGAATGCCCTGTGGGGGTGGTTGCAGCAGTGGAAAAAGAACAGCTGGCAGCGTAGAGGCAAACCTATATGGGCTGGTGACTTATGGCAAGATATCTCTGCTCGGTTAGAGAAACTTGTTGTAAAGGTACGTCATGTTGACGCCCATGTACCTAAGAGTCGGGCCATGGAGGAACATGAAAACAACCATCAGGTAGATAAGGCTGCTAGGATTAAAGTGGCTCAGGTAGATCTAGACTGGCAACGTAAGGGTGAATTATTCATGGCTCGATGGGCTCATGATACCTCGGGTCATCAAGGGAGAGATGCAACATATAGATGGGCTCGGGATCGAGGGGTGGACTTGACCATGGACGCCATCGCACAAGTTGTCCACGAATGTGAGACATGTGCTGCAATCAAGCAAGCTAAGCGGTTAAAGCCCCTTTGGTATGGAGGACGGTGGATGAAATATAAATATGGGGAGGCTTGGCAGATTGATTACATCACCCTCCCACAAACCCGCCATGGCAAACGTTATGTGCTTACAATGGTGGAGGCAACTACCGGCTGGCTAGAAACATATCCCGTACCCCATGCCACTGCTCGAAATACAATTCTGGGCCTTGAAAGGCAAGTCCTCTGGCGACATGGTACTCCAGAAAGAATCGAGTCAGACAATGGGACTCATTTCCGAAACACTCTTATAGACACCTGGGCCAAAGAGCATGGCATTGAGTGGGTGTACCACATTCCTTACCATGCACCGGCCTCTGGGAAAATTGAACGATATAATGGACTTTCAAAAACTACACTGAAAGCAATGTGTGGTGGGACATTCAAGCATTGGGATACACATTTGGCCCAAGCCACGTGGTTAGTTAACTCTAGGGGATCTACCAATCGGGCTGGCCCTGCCCAGTCAAAATTTCCACGTACTGTAGAGGGAGACAGAGTGCCAGTAGTGCATATGAAGAGTGTATTGGGAAAGAGAGTTTGGGTCATTCCTGCTTCAGGCAAAGGTAAACCCATGTCTGGAATTGTTTTTGCTCAAGGACCTGGCTGTACTTGGTGGGTAATGCAGAGGGATGGAGAAGTTCGATGTGTACCTCAAGGGGATTTAATTTTGGGTGAGAATAGCCAATATAATTAATGAAGTAGAAATTGTAATAATTGCCAAATAACCCATTATTGTATATTTCATTATTGTTATGATTGCTGTATGTTGTACCATAGCATTATAGCCGGAGTCATACAAGTTAATGAAGAAGGAGTGCCATGATGATGGAACTAAAGCCTGGACTCTCAAGAACTTTTTTCTCCCTTTGAAAATAAACTCTGACCCACAGACTATGAGCATGGACCATGCCAGGTGTATCAGTCAAGAGCCTGAGATGCAGCATGCAACGAGCCAATGGAACATACAACTATCCTGAGAAACTGTTACGACAAATGGAACCTGAAAATCATGAACTAAATGAACTCAACAACTTCAGAGGGATGATTCACAGACTGAGGGAATAAGATCTGTATGCACGTATGTGTGCATACATGTGTACATACATATATGGGTGTGTGAAACACGAAACTGGTTGTACCCAAAGAAAATTGTTGGATCTGGTCATGACGTAAATGGTATGGAATAAGGGGTGGATAATGTCCTGGTTTCAGCTATGATGGAGTTAAACTTTTTTTTAGCAGTGAATGGAATGCCATGTTTGGGTGTTAGCATGAGAACAGTGCTGATAGCACCCTGATGTCTCCGATTTGTTGCCGGGCAATCAAGTACCTTTCTCAGCTCTGCATACTTCCTTACTAGTGAGAAAGGAGGGGACGCAGCCAGGACAGGTGACTCAAATTGGCCAAAGAGGATATTCCATACCAGTTACGTCATGTTCGGTATAAGGGGGGACTGGGGGGAAGAGGGGGAGACAACGCCAGGACGTGCGGTTTCTGGGGCGGTCGGGTTGTCCGGGACGGGCTCTAAGCTGTGCGGCCTGAGTTGTGTGGTTTGGTGAGAAATTGCATTGTGTATCACCAGTTTCATATATTTTGTGCTTTAAACTTCTGTTATTGTTATATCTAGCTTTCTGTTATTGTTTAGTAAACTATCCTTATCCCAACCTGCGTGGTTCTGGTTTCTAGGTTGTGGTTTCTTTTCCTCCTTTCTTCCTTCCCTTTTCCCCCTCCCCCAACTCTCCTTCCCCCTTCCTTTTAAAAGTACAAGCGACTGTGTGGGGTGCGGCCCTCGGCCGGGGCAAAACCACGACAGGCTGGGATGGAGTTAACTTTTACAATAATAGCCTTCATAGAGCTGTGCTTTGAGGCCAGTGGGCTGGGGGTGAGCAAGAGGTTGGGAGGCGACACAGGGCAGCTGTCCCAAACCAACCAAAGGGTTATCCCATACTGTTTGACATCATGCTCGCTATAAAAACACCTTAATTCTTAAGGTGTTTCTTTTCTGATGAAACCACCATGTGTCCTGAAGCCCTAATTCCCAGGAAGTGTCTGTAAATCTCTTGCTTGAAGCAAGTAGAGAATAAATGGGTTTTTTTCCCCCTTTACTTCTGCACTGTGCATTTGCTTTTCTATTTTTAAATTGCCTCTGTCTTAACCCATGAGTTTTTCAACTTATTTTCTGCCCCCATCTTGGTGAGAAAGAGGAGTGGTAGAGTGGCATGGTGTGCATCTGGTAGCCAGTCAAGGTCAACCCACAACATGTTGCAAAATATTTTTAGTTTTATCTTAAAGTGCTGCAATGCGTAACTAAGTAGGTGAGTTGCCTTCAAGTAGTTCCAGATAGGAAGGTAATCCAAACTCCTTGTTGTTCTATAGAACCACTCAAAACCTATATTTAGGAAAACACTTTTCCTTCTGTGCATGCTTGAAATGTCTTTCTAAATTGCTGGAACACTTGGCAGAACAAGAGATTCAGCCTGGAAACTTAAACACTTACTACAAGGAAAGATCTTTCATGATGGTATTTTAAAATCCCCAAGAGTTCTGATTCCAATGCTGTTCACCTGCACCTATAAAATAAATTTATAAAAAAAATGTGATCAAAGTATAAAGCAAATGATTATTTTCCCCAAGATTAAAGGGCATTTTTGGTTACTCAACTAGAAATGAAAATTGGTTTTTAAAAATATTTTCATTAGCACTTTAAGCTTCATAAAGTAAGTTTATACAGGCCACAGATTCCCAGACACTGTGTTGTGTTGTTATGTTAACGTTATATTACATTTAGAACAACTTAATTTGTCTGTCAATGTTTAACTTGCAAACATACCTCTCAAAGTCTGAAAACAGTGTATTTCCAAGGTTTACTAATATAAGTAAAGAGAATAAAACACATTATTCTTAAATTATTTGAGTGTGGTAAACAGATGTTGTGAGTCCTAAGAATACAGACAAAATATGCAAAGGCAGTCTACAATCCAGGTGAGTGTGAGATTCAAAAGAACACCTAAAGTATTGTTTTGTGATATATAAAATTTACTAGCTATAGGGTAGTTTTGACAACTGTATTTCTAGAGGACTTTTGCTGAGTGCATTACCCTGTTAGCTAACACATGGTAGCTAAAATAGGTTGTAATATGATGCAGATTTTTTTTCTAATTTTAGTAAAATTATATGTACCTCCATCTTGAAGAAGGCTTTGAAAAAAGTAAGCTGTTAATATTTCAACTTTTGTTATTCAGATTTAATGACACTAGGATAACCAGAGGTGACATTTTTAGATTAGTAGAGAACGTAAATAAGGAAGACTAATTATAAATAATTTTAAAAAGGAAACCAATTATTTAGGTATCAGTAGCTGGCAAGGAAAACTGATTTTTACTTTTTTTCATAATTCATTAAGTATATGGTAGTTTTGGGCAGAAGGGAGAGAGTTATTTCAGATTCCAACAGCTAAATCTGTCTGAAAAACATTTGTCAAGACTGCTTGATGGACAGCAGAGCCCTTCAGAGTGGTTCACAGATAGGTAATATCTTTGCTTGTGCTTCTTCAGCAGCTCCCAGCTGGATCATGGGAACTGCTCCAGCACCACTAGGAAGAGAAGGAGCCTGACAATAATTTATTGCATTGGTTTTGACCCTGGAGCAGGGTCAGGATGAATTCTGCCCACCTGGGTTATCTCCCCAGGTGTCCTCTGTCATTTCCCAGCAAGAAATACTATTTCTGAAATAGTTCTGACATAAATTTGCCCAAACACATCTCAAAAAACATCAGCCAAAAAACGCCCACCATCTCCCACATGACCTATTCCAGGGCTGGGCCACTTGTGACGTTAGGAAATTATTCTTGCTCCATCTCCTGAATTTTCAATGTAAACATGTTACTCTTATTTCTTTCACTAGTCACCCTGGAGAATAATTTATTCTCCTTTTTGTAGGAAGCTTTGAAGTGTTTCGAAGGCTGTTATTGTGTTTCCCTTTGGTTTTTGTCTAATTGAGACTAAAGCACTGCATTTGTTTCAGGGTAGCAGATACTTCAGACTTGGCACATCACAACATGCACTAACAAATGCCCTCATAGTTGTGTTGTGTATCTGTCATGTTTAGAAGTCTTAGCACTAAGGAAGGTATTAGTATCTAACTACTCCCATACACAAAGCAAAACAAAGGTCTTTTATATTTTCTGTTTATGCAATTTATTTATGCTAAATTATTTATTTGCCCAATATAGCTCTAGAGTTGCTTACAATAACTTCTGATCACATCTAAAATACTCTTTGTGCTAGGTATGAATATAAACTGAAAGACAAGGAAAAATGGCTGGCCTGATTGCTATCCACAAATGCTTTTGCTGGGGGGTTTGACTCAATGATCTCTTGAGGTCCCTTTCCAACTCCTACAATTCTGTGATTCTGTGATTATCTTGTAATGACCTTTTGCTTTTTAAAACCACAGAAACTGATTTAGAAAGTGTTGATGTCCATCTTTAGAAAGTGTTGATATTGCGTGTTTTAAGTTGCATATGGTCTTAATTGTTATGCTTGTTATGGGCTTAATTGTCATCACTGGTCATGCAGCTGAGGTTAATCTCATGGGCTATGATGAAAATTTAATCATCCACAAAGACCACCAAGAGGTCAGGAAATGCAGCACTAAATTGTAAGTCAAGATAGATAAACTTGCATTTGCAGGCATGACTGAGGGAGTAAAAACAGATGTTACTTTTGTTTTTAAAGGTATTCTTCCATTTCTGTGTAATAGGTTGGTTAATGTTCTCTTTAGTGCAAAGGTGATGTGGTTTGGAAGTATATAAATGTCCCACTGCCAAAACAGATCATGAGATCCTAAAGCAAATAAGTCAAGCTCAAAGTGACTTGAATGGCCAGGCAACACCTTCTCTACCCAAACACAAGAACTTTCTGATCAGACCAAACTACCACAGAACTTGATCTTGTCCAGCCTCTGAAAAGTAGCTGATAAATATTTTTACAGACCAGAATCTTGGAGTTACCCTTCTTGTCTTCTTTCTGTAATTGCAGTTTTGGCTTTAACTGGATATATTTAATTGTGGGAGAAGCAGACAAGGTATCTGGTGACAATTAAAGAAGATTAAGCACTGATAAATCTCCCATCTTTTTGGTCCCTGAAAAAATATTTCAAAACTAACTCTTCCCTCCCCATCCCCCTGTCATCTCCCACTGTGTAAGACCTGGTGTGTCTAATAGGATATCACACTTGGAAAGAGATTAGTTAGAACAGATCCAAATCTAATTGTCTTTATAAGTCACTTAGTCATTTGCCTCAAACAATGGGAGACACAAGATTGTAATTAAGGCTTCCAGCTCATGGCAAGATAAAATGCACACCATGATTGCAAAGCAAGTAGTTGAATGAGTGCAGAATGTCGTAAAGTTTTCGTCTCGGAGAGATTCTATTGTTCCCTTCTGAGCCCATGAGCTGCTCTAATTGATGAGGAAATTAGGAACAGATAATGATTTTGGTGACAAATCTGCTTTTCTTCTGGAACTGTCAAATTTATCTCATGCAACAGCATCAGCTTAGTGGAGGAGAGAATGTGTGAACAAAGGGCTGCAGTTTGAGGTCTGACCACATCACTCATCAGTAACCCCATGGGTCCCACCAAAGCCAAGAAAACCCCCAAACTGGGACCCTTGTGGCTCTAAAGGATTTAGTTCTTGTCATAGTCTCATCACGTCTTGTGATGTGAAGCCTGGACAAGTGGGGTTTGTTGTTACTCGGGTGGGTAGGAAGGAAATGTATATATATATATATGTATATATATTTAAAAATATAATGGAATTATAAATAATTCCATTAATACTGCCTGGAGGTGTTCTCCAGTGGGAGAAAGCAGGACTTGGCTGCATGGCTGGGTAATTAGGTGACTGGCATCCTCATGCCAGCAGCTGTCACTGTGCATGCAAGATCAGCAGTACAGTCTGAGTGCATCACGTCCTGGACAGAGACAGGGGAGACCTTGTGTAGGACAGGGTATCCCTCCATCATCTAGCACTCACATTTGCACCACAGCTGAATCTGCCTCTGGCAAGGCACATGGCCAGGCTGTGAGGTATAGGCTTGCACAGCCTGGCCTTCCCCCAGGATTTTAAAATCACTCTGTACTCAAGTTGTACGTGTTTTGGCTTTTTATCTCCTGCAGAGAAACAAAACTATCGACTGCCTTAGCAGAGGAGCTTGGTAACTCCAGCAGCCCTCTGGACGCCTCAGAGACAGAAATCTCTGCAAATGCAATATGTTCCACATCTAATTTCACTCCATTAAAGGGTTTATCTGAGATGGCGGAACCTTCCCTTATTGAAATCACAGAGTAGTGTTCAACTGAGAGTATCTTAGCTGTCAGGTACATGTAGTACCCATCAGGCTACTGCCTATTTTGGAATAAGATTACTTCAAACCGTGGTTTTCACATGACCAAGCCATGCCTTGCAACATTCTCTTGAACTATTCGTCCCCTGGTTTTCCACTTCTCATCCTTCCCCCAGACCCTCACCCTCTTTCCAGCTCTGCTTCCTGTGGCTACACTGCAAACTACATAACAGGATTGATCTGGTTTTAAAATAACCCCCTCTTTTATTTAATGACTGGCTTATTTTTGAGCTGGATAGTTCCCTGATTCATTTCACAGTGCAGCCACACAAGCAGCAATTCTGGCCCCGCAGAAGAGCAATGACACACAGCAAAAGGTAAGAGTGAGCTGTAGGGCATGAATATCTAAAAATGCCTGGATGCTTCATCTTATGAAACCTCAGCTTAAGTCTTTCCTATTAAAGTAACTCTTCTGGGCATAAACTACTTAAACAGTCACAAACAGCGTAAAAACACATTAAGATGACACTCTTGTCTATTGTATTGGACAATCCTGGGATAATGATGATGGATTTCCAGGCTTGGAAACAACTGGAAACTACCAGAAATGTTATTTGAAAACAGAGAGAGTTCTTCCCAATACATCACATTTGCAAATGGGAAACAGACGTTTCAGTCCTCAAAAGCAGCAAAAGAAAACAAATCTGTAATGCTGTAAGTCCAAAAGCAGTGTAAAAAAGACAGCTTTTTCTTTTTATTCCCACATTGGTGGGAATACAGCCTTTCATTTTTCCTAGATTTTCTTGGATTTAAATGTGTTCTTTCCCAGAAAAAGGGAAGATTTTGGATAGAATTTGGTTCAAAAAGAAGATATCCAAATTAAGGTTTCCACAAGTAGGAATTTGCCTATTTGTGTCTAAATTGGGGAGACATGGATCTGATGGATGAATCACTCAGTGGATAAGGAATCGGCTGGATGGTTGCCCTCAAAGAGCTGTGGTTAGTGGCTCAGTGTTCAAGTGGAGATTAATAGTGAGTGATATTCCTCAGGGGTCAATATTGGGACTCGTACTGGTTTACATCATTGTTGGTGACATGGACAGTTGAATCAAGTGCACCCTCAGCAAGCTTGCTGATCATACCAAGCTGTGTGCTGCAGTCAACATGCTGGGGGAAGTAATGCCATACAAAGAGACCTTGACAGACTTGAGAGGTGGGCTCATGTGAACCACATCAACTTCAACAAGTCCAAGTGCAGAGTCCTGCACATGGGCAATCCCAAGCACAACTACAGGCTGGGAGGAGAATTGAATGAGAGTAGCCCTGAGGAGAAGGACGTGGGGGTATTGGTGGATGAAAAGCTCAGCATGAACTGGCAATGTGTGAAGTCCAGACAGCCAATCACATCCTGAGCTGCATCAAAAGAAGTAGGCCAAGGGATGTGATTCTTCCCCTCTACTCTGCTCTTGTTGAAACCACACCTGGAGTACTGGATCTATCTCTGGGTTCCCCAGCAAAATAAAGACCTGGGGCTGTTGTAGTGAGTCCAGAGAAGGACCACAGTGATGCTCAGAGGGCTGGAGCACCTCTCCTATGAGAAGAGACTGAGAGAGTTGAACTTGTTCAGCCTGGAGCGGCTCCAGGGAGGCCTGACTGCAGCCTCCTGGTACCTGAAGGGACCTACAGGAAAGATGGAGAGGGACAGTTTGCAAGGCATGGAGTAATAGGAGAAGGGGTAATGACTTTAAACTGAAGTAGGGTAAGATTTAGATTGCATATAAGAGGAAATCTTTTACAAGGAAGATGATGAGGCCCTGGCACAGGCTGCCCAGAAAAGCTGTGGCTGCCCCCTCCCTGGCAGTGTTCAAGGCCAGGCTAGATGGGGCTTTGGGCAACCTGGGCTAGTGGAGGGTGTCCCTGCCAATGGCAGGGGAGTTAGAGTAAGATGATCTTTAAGGTCCCTTCCAACTCAAACCATTTTTCAACTGCAACCTGTCCTGTGCAAATGTATATGACAAACACGTTAAATCTCCACCCTTTTATGTCAGTAACTGAAGACAGGAATTCACATCTAAATTTATACTAGATACCTATATGTAGGCTACTGAATCTTACCATAGCAGCTAGTTATGTAAATAACTTTGCAATCTCTGTATGAGTTTGATGTCAATGAGTTGTTCACAGACTTTATTATTGATTTCCATATGTAGATGTATAGACTTGTATTTATTACTCAGTTTAAATTTCATTCCATTTGTCAAATCAGACCAGCAACTTGTTGCTTGCTTTAAAGAAAAATCAAATCTGGTTTTGTCTGAATGCTTTTTTGCATATATGGTAGCTCTGCCCATGAACTGAGAAATCCCAGTTCTGGGATTGCACAGATTTGCAGTGGCTCTGTGTGCCTGTGGTCTTAAAATTTGACATCTCCGATTTTGGCACTTCCACAGGGTGGTATGTGAGACTCAGCTCTTAGCTTTTGCACTTCTCAAAATAAATAATAAATTAGAAATGGTCAAATCTAGCAAATATCACATGAATGCCCGTGGTCTTACAACAATATTAATCCAAAGATCTTTCTGAATAAAACCTGTTTGCCTATATGGATAGTGATGAAGAAAAAATTAAGGAAAAAGCTCCGCTAGTGCATTCATGCATGTAGCAACTGACAAATGTCATATTTAGTTGCATATTTTAATCTTTCATTCTTTCATCCAGATATAGCAAAATCATTCTGAATGTTGATATCCAATTTTTTGTATGAAAACCATTTTCCCATGCTTTGTAAGAGTAGCTAAAAGCCTCCTGTGTTTCTAGCATCTAACCAGACAAAAAATGACACAGAAGTGTTTGTCTTCTCAAGTCATCATCATGTGTGATGGAGCCCTGCTTTCCTGGGGATGGCTGAACACCTGCCTGCCCATGGGAAGCGGAGAATGAATTCCTTCTCTTGTTTGCATGTGTGCTTTACCTGTGAAACTGTCTTTACCTCAACCCATGACTTTTTCACTTTTCTCACCAGTGAAGAGTGAACGAACAGCTGAGTGGTTCACAGCTGCCGGTTTGGTTTAAACCATTGCGGTCACTATTTACTGTCAGAATAATACAAACCCTTTTTTTACAGGTGCAGTCCCAGGAAAGTATTTGTGTCAAAGTGCTGTGACTTATTCCTGGAAATGATTGCAACTGACTAAAGGAAATGCATTTAAAACATGACAAAACACCAGATGTCTAGTCATAAATAGAATAAATGATGGTGACATTTTTATGCTGGGCATTAGCAAACTGGTGCAAAATTCCTTCTGTCTAAATTTGGTAAATTTTAAAAGGACATAAGTGTGTTATTTGGTTGCCTGGACACTTTTGTTAAAAAAACCCAAACCCAAACCTAGAAATTAATTATACTGTTGCTTATATTTAATTTGGATAGTGACAGGTTCTGGCATCCTTAGTGAATATTTTGTTGACGTTCGGTTTTACATCTGATACGCTACTTCGTCAGGAAGCAAAGAGCTACTGGGCCACTCATGAAAAACTATTGGCAAATACAATGAATGCTGATTTCTTTTCTCTTCTAGTATTAAGCAAGGTTGCAAATAAAGAGGTGGTTTATTTTACTGGTCTTTTGAGATTCTCCCCATCCTCCTTTCCTTAGATTTCCTTTAACCTATCTATAGCTAAAGAAAATGTTTCTGGTTTTGAGAAGAAAAACCTTTTTAGTGTTGGGCTGCAAATAAATTGTGGGGGAACTGAAGTTCTCAGGCACCCATATTGAACTGATGTTGCCAGGCAGGCTAGAAGTGAAAAGAGGAAAGAAGCAAACCCCTCTAGAGGGGAAGAAAATACCAGTGCAATACAGAACCACCTGAAGCGAGAAGAATATATGTTCTTTTGATCTATTATTGTTAGTATGCAGGCCTGAATAAAATGGATAGATTAATTAGAAAATAGCCCACAGGCCATTCATAGATAATGAACTACTTATGAAATCTTTAAACAAGATGCCATTGCGGATCGGATGACTACAGTGCTTCCTGAAGTGGTGTTGCTTCTGATTTGGAGATAAATAAATCTTGTTTGCAGCAAACTGACAGAACTCTCAAGCTGCCACATGGATGCAGATTTTAAAACAAGTAAATGTCTGCTGTGCATTCGGTTGTATTGCTTGCTTTGGCCTAAGCAGAAATGAAAATGAGAAGTAGCTGTGTTTGTGTTGCCAACTACCATGCAGAGCCAGCATGCTTCTGCCATCTCTGAAGGGGGCAGGAGGGACCTGTTCACCATTATCATTCATTTTCACAACTCCCAATCCACAGACAGTCCACAAAGCATCTTTTGCAAGCAGCTTCAGAGACTGGAGTACTGTCACGCTGGTCACCGTGCCACCGGCTGTGCAGAGGGCATGGTACCAGTCAGCACAGGGTCTTCTGATCTGTCTGAGCCTGCTGTTCACAGGGTCTGGCAGGAAAGAAATACACTCTATCACAGGCAGTGACAGAGAAATAGCAGCATTTATAAGGTTAGAACAGACCATTAGCTCAGCAAATACTACTGAATTTTAGGGAGTTATTCCTATATTGAGAGTGGTGACTTGCACCTGACTAAAATACAGATGCAATGCTTCCTTAACTTCTTCACACTAACAGGAGTGCTCCAATTCCCTATTAAATTCTTAAAGCTCATAAAATCTGATTTCTGGTGTAAGTATTTTATGGAAAATGAATCTTCATGTTAGACTCCAGCACTCGTTTAAAAATTGCTGATTCTTTAGCTCTGCCAGCTGTGAAACCCATGCATTGCACTACTGCTGGACACAGATGAAGAGAGTTCATTAAAAAATATTGAACCAATAATTCACTGACATTTCTTCTTGTATTTGCCTAGCTCTATTAGTTCCTAAATCTCTAAGACCCTTTTTAAACATGTGGAGTGAGACTGAGAAAATAAAATGAATCAGTTCGGATGAAGACATTTGTCACCGAGGCAGATCAGCAAGCCTGAAGTTAAAGAACAGGCACTGGGAAATTGAGGACATTGCTGAAATAAGGTTACAACCTATGATCATGAGAATTCATAAGCTGAACCAGTCAAGAGCAGCTGATGCCTCAGACCTCATCCAAGTCCGTCTGTCTGATCGACAAACTGGAGCAATGACAGTAGCTGAAGCGCTGGCAGTCTGAAATACAGAAATGTTGAACAATCAGAAGTAATTCTGTCCTGAATAAATGCCACAGGAATGGCTTTAAGATTGTGTGGCTACTTAAAATACTCCTCGGTTACCTAAAGGTCAAAAGAAAGTGTAGTGAGGTAAGTACCTTAGCCAAGTATTCTCTGACCTTCAAACTTTTGGAAAAACAGAAAAATGGTATAACCAGAAATGGTGAACTTGAAATATGAAGGACAGATTTTCTGTTTGTGTAAATGAGCCAATGTTGCTGATTGTTTTAAACGATACATACATTTTTAGGCTTCTGTTAATTACAGTATAAATTGCATATAGAGAAGATGGTTTTTTACTCCAAAATCGACCGTAGTATCTCTCATTGTAAGAAAATAAAATATATGCTAAATAATAAGTCAGTACGAAATACTTATGCATACTTCTATATACGGATAAAACACTTTTCTCCCTTGCTTTATATCTTAACTTCTATTTCTACTTATTACTTTTGGTCTTTTCAAGTGTGTATGAAATAAGATCCCAGTGAAGGTTGAGGTTTCTGTGCTAATACCTGCTTTTCAGGCAAAGTGTCTCCTATTTAATAGATTGCCACCTTCTTTATCACAAAATATGTTTTGTACACTAAGAAATACAGATAATTTCTAGTAGTGGCCAAATGGTTAGTTTTGAACTTTGGAGCTATAACAAAATTATGTTTTCATTCGAAGGAAAGAAGTAGATATGCAAATCCCAATAGTATTACTAGGTGTACAGCACTGTTTGCCAAATATTTATTTTACAGAGCTCAGTGCTCCTGCTTTCATTAACAGAGGACAGCAGCAATGTACATTCACAGCTGTACTCAGAATTGCTGGCATTAGACTGCAGCCATCCATATTGGTAGATAAGCTTTTTTTTTCCTTTGAGTTCATAATTCTTCCATTTGAAGGAGCATAGGGAACAGAAACCAAGGCTGAATTTATAGGATGGAAAAGAAAACCAAAAATATGTTTGCTAGTGGGGTATGAATGCTGTCATATTGCTCTAGTGATACCAGCATAAAATGAATGTACACAATGGAGTTTTAAATTAGAGAAAACAAGCAATGGGGTAAAATTTTCATGAGGTAAAGGTGATAAGATATTTGAGCAGCAGGGAAGACAGGTATAAAAAAAATGACTCAAAGAGTTGATTTTGAAACAAAAAAGGTACTTGGATATTGTGATTAGAAACGGCAAGAGGAAGGATGTCAAGTCCAGTTTGTTAAGTAGGAAGTGAGAAATAATGGTAGCTAGATGATAGGCTGTGAGGTACAACAATTTCCAATTGTGTATTGTCCAAATTGTGGGGTTTACTGGTCAAGACTGACAATATTTTTAAAATGATCATTTACTTGTTTATAAACATGCACATAAAATTATGCTTCTCCAGAACTGTAGATGCTCTTGCTCCCTTTCTGTATGGTCTTATGACTGAGTATAATGGCACTCAACATCCACTTGAATATAAGGACAGAGGCACAGGAACCTTGATGACAATCCCTCATTTCAGGATATTCTTCCATGGACTTTCTTCACCTGAATTGTTGAGAGATGTACTTCACTGCAGTGGCCTGAAAGGTAACAGACTGGTCTACACAGAGGGGACAGAGATCCAGAGCAGCCCTCACCTTTCTTCCTTTTCCATATTTTTTTCCAGGAATACCTTGCTACCCTAGTCCTTGAAGCTTTTAATTCTTTAGAAAACGACTCTAAATTTTCTTCCACCTTTTAAAGTATACAACATGATTTAAAATGTATGATGGAACACAAAAAACACACAGGTACTGCCTTTTCAGAGTCAGTAGAAATTTAATTTATTCCAGATCTGTCAAATAGACATAAAAACATAGGAAAAAGAGACAGCAATAGTGCGAATTGAAAATATGACAGTCTATGAGACAGGACACTGCAGCCATCCTTGCTTTGTGCTACTCCTGGGCACTTGCTGCTGCAGCTGACTGGACAGTTGGATAAGTAGGAGATTTGGGAAATATCATGTAAGCTTTTTCCTTGATGAGCATAAAGAGTGTCTTTACTTTTCTCTCAAAGGTTACATTTGATGAGTTAAAGAATCCTCCATATCAGGTATTTCTCATTGGCTATTTTTCAGCTCTTATTTCCTCTCAACTTTCATATCTTTTTTGAGGGTAAAGTATTATATTTTTACAAGAACATAAGAAACTTTGCAATTGAGAAGTGTCATTTAGAAAATCATATCTTTATGTCCAGAATGTAGCCTGTGTCACTTCTTTCAACTATCTATTTATTCATTTATTCAGGAGGCCATCTAACTGACTTTTCAAAGAAGTAAATCCCTCTATTTCAGTGAGTCACCTTCATTTTATTCCATGTTTACTCTGATGTGTATGAAAAATTGATTATCTTACTTTAGACTGTGGGTTAGATTAATAGTTTTGAATTCTTATATGTAATTTTATACTGTAAAGTACTTTCCCCTGTAACATGTTTGATTAGCTTCTAGGATAGAGTATGTACATTCACTTGGAGCTACTTAGCTTCACAGAGCTGGGGAGAAAAGGATACATAGAAGCCATGTCTCAGTTTACCTATTTAATACAAATCTTTTAGCCTCTGAAGTAAATTTTTCTCTAGAAGGTCACACTTTTTTTCATCGTCTATGAATGGTGATGGAGTCTGTGGAGATGTCTATGTGGTAAACATCTACATTAGGCAGATAAATTCTGTCTTGGAACCTAAGTATGAGAGAACAATTATGTTCCAGTACTGGTAATCACAGAGACTTTCCAGCCACTTGTGGAATTTTAATATATGAAGGGAGCTTATAAGCAAGGCAGGGACGTTTTACCATAGCCTGTAGTGATAGGACAAGGAGGGGAGTGGTTTTAAACCCAAAGAGGGTAGTTTTAGATTACATCCAAGGAAAAAAAAATTATGATGAAAGCTGAGAGATACTGGAACCAGTTACCCAGAGAAGCTGTGGTTGTCCCCTCCCTGGCAGTGTTCTAGGCCAGGTTGGATGGGGCTTTGGGCAACCTGGTCTAGTGGGGAGTGTCCCTGCCTATAGCAGGAGGGCTGGAGCTAGATGATCTTTAATGTTCCTTCAAACCCAAACCATTCTGTGATTCTATGATCATGTGGATGCTCCACTTTTTTCTGTGCATTTCCCCAGATTCCCAGAAAGAGTTGCTAGTGGCTGCAGAGAGGTGCCTTGTGCAGGTCGGAACTAGAGCTCTGCAGTGGTACTGGGAGGGCTAAGGGGACATTTGGTGAAACAATACCTCCAGAAGTAGATAAATCCCTTCATCCAGTTGCACACCTTGAAGGATCACCCCTTCCATACCACCTAGGGAAGACCTTACAGGATGAGGTGTCTCTGCTGCTTCTGCTGAAGCACGTGAAAGATTTATGAAGCACGTGAAAATTTATGAGAGGGAAGCTAGAAGCAAACCAGGGCCTACCTGTAGCCCAGTGGGAAGCAGAAACATGTTTTTGAGAAGGGTACCTGACTCCAAGATTGCCTGTTTCCAGCTGAGTGGCCTTACTGATTTTTATAAGCCATAGTCCTTCTTGCTCCACTGATGAGAGAGTCAGTGATCCCAGCTATACCAATGTGACATTTCCCAGGATGCTCCATTGCCTTGACATGGCCAGAGTGTCCAGCTGTGTGGATACCAAAGAGATCTCCAGGGGGTTTGTAAGTGGCTGTGCTGGAATCTAGATGCTTATACTGGTAGATAACCATACCCTTTTCTGTCTTAGAGTGCATTACTGCCCCTGGAGATGGCAAAACCAAGGTGGATAAGCACCAATGTTCAAGAAGGAAGGGCTAGATGTTTCAGGAGGGACTCTCATTGTCTTCAGAAATGTTGGTTTGGGTCTAAGAAAAGAAACAACTGCAAAAGAAAATATAATAGTTCCCATATAGAACACAGGTGCAATTAGGAAACATATTGAAACACAGCATGTGGTTAAATAAATCCGATATATTGTCATTGTGAGAACCCTTCTATGTTTTAAGTAGTCAATAGTACAATTTGTGTATGAGGAATAGGAATGCTGATACTAAATAACCATGTATGCCCTTTTCAATTTGTGGCAGGTTATTCTAGCTATAAACACAAAATATTAATAAATCTATTTCAGAAGCTAAATTTTTCCTATATGCTCATTTGTGAGCTTTTAATGGTTCAGCAAATGAAATCTGCAACACCTGGCTGGGGTATATTTAATATGATATAGTGTATGAGCTCCAGAATAAATTTAATATAATCACCAAATATTGAATAAAGTTGTAAAATGATTTATTGGAGCAACAGGGAGTTATATGGTAGATCTTATGTGGAAAATAAAATTATAAAATGTTAATGAAATAGGCATTTAAATCTGGAGTTGTAGTGTATAATTTATTCCATTATAAGAGTATTAAATTATTTTTGTGCAATAAGCCAGCATAAATGTAAGGCAAATGATCATGAAGATGACAAGCAGGGAAAGTGAATTAGTATGCATTGTCATGATGTGAATTAAATGTATAAAAATGCAGCTGTATAGTTACAAACTCAAAATTTTCTGTATAATATCATATATGACAAACCATATATATCAAAAAAGCAGAAGTTGAGCATTTCTTAGATTTTTGTAACATTTTCCTACCACAAACGACAGTAAAAATAAAGTCTGAACACTTTGTTGAAAATAATTTATTAATTTCAATAAGAATTCTGTTCCAATATTTTTTTAATTTCCATTGTTTTAAATGAATATCAGAAAGAAGTTCTTTCGAATCAAGAGAGATTTGACAGCTAAACTGTACTGAAGTAACACACTTTTCAAATTAAGAGAATAACTTTTTTTAACCAGAAATTTAAATTATGTGTCCTCCGGTGGAAAAAAAAATCTGAAAAAAATCCTGAGCAGAACTGCTTAAAACTTTGCTAAAAGCAGAGAGACATGGTCTTAATATTGAGAAACAGCTGCAATTGCAGCCTTTCCTACTGTTTCGGCTTACTGGTCTGCTGGGTCAGGCTGTTGCTCTCTCTTAACAAAAAGACAGTGGTGAGAAAATGCAACAGTCGTTGGCAGGAAACTTTTGTTGCCCATTAACAGTAATTGTTTCCTGTTCAAAATGCAATATTGTTAAGATTGAGGAATAATGTAGGATTTTGTTGGAGTTAGGAAATGAAGCAGTAAATAGTTCTCTGCCTGTGCTATAGAAAATTGACTGTATTGGTCTTGGGACCAGGGAGGGATTGGAGAAGGAAGGGTGTGCCTGGGCAGCAGTGGTGGCATATGCCTTCAGTCTCCCAAAGCCCAGGACAGAGTCCTGTGACCATGACTTTGTCATTCATGCCAATTCTTCTGAGTTCAAGCGAGTGGAGTTTTAAGACTTCCTAAACTAGCTTCCAGCCAAGAGGTGTCCCATCCCAGAGGATTTGAAAGACAAACACCTGAGACCATGGTTCAAGTCTTGCCAGTAAAGGTGAGGCAGAAAACAGAACCTCAGAGGCAAAAAGAGAAGGGAAAAAAACCTGAAAAGAGAGAAAGAATTGAAAAACATGGTGGGAAAGAATAATAGAGAGCTAATCATAATAAAAGTAAAGACTTACTCAGGGGAAGAAATGGGTAGGAGACATGATAATAATCAGTAGAGTTACAAAGGATGTGATAAAGAGGAGGCAGACAAGAGATATGGGAGTGACCAGAGATGAAACAAAACAAAATAAGTCAGAACTTAGTCAAAATTCTTAGTCATGTCTTAAATCTTTCTGGAGACAATAAAGCACTTAAATTGTGTGTGTGTGTGTGTGAGGGGGAAGTAGCTACTAAGCTGCTTTTCTTAGAACTGCAGTTTTTTCTTAAAAAAAACCAAGAAAAAGACTTAGGAAAAGCTGAAGGTGACAGAAGAGAAAGAAACTAAAAGAAGGAAGGGAAACTGAAGGAAAAAAAGGCAAAATTGACCCAGCTTTTGGGCAGAAGTATTCGATGTAATTTATTCATATTCATTTTAGTCTGTGATTTAGGCGTCAGGAGGTGACTTATTACAAGCAAGGCCTCTCAGAGCCAAGGGATTTGCTGTCAAATTCATATCCTCAAGCAAAACTGCCCTGCCAAATCCATATTTTCATTTTTTAAAAAAAAATTACATTATACTCCTTTCACAGTGCATTACAGAACTAACACAGACTCAAGAGATTCCCAAAGTAGATTTGCCTTGTTATGTTTGCAAAATAGCCTGATACAATTGCTGTGAAACTTAAGTTGCTCCATGTAGGACTGGCATGGGAAGTAAATTCCAAAATTCAGTCCTCTAGCTGTCCATATCTGCAACTGTATTACCATACCATATATTTATTGTTTTTTGAGTGAAAAATTCTAATCATCCTTCAACTATTGCCAGATAAAACTATCTTCTGATACAATATTTCTGAAGCAACCTGGAAGTGAAATAAGTAATGCTAAAATATATTGTATTTCACAAGAAAATGTCACATGTGAAAAATCTATACCAGCATATTTTTTTATGTATTTAATTCAACTAAAAATACCCACAACACGGAATGAAGCAACATGTTCAATAACTTAAATTATGTGACCCAGACACAACATTAAGTTCTTTAACATGGTGCTGCAGAAATCAGGAGGCCTTTCTGCACATTTTAATAGTCAGACAGCTGGGAATCATTTAACAGGCATCCCCTTTTGACATTTGACATCCCATCTAACCACTCAGAGCTCCCTTAATGGTCAAGAGAGAGAAATAGACTCTTCAGCAGATGTTTTTAGTTCCATAGGAATCCACTGGGCTTTTTCTGTGAATAGATGAGTGAGTGCACTGGTGAGTCGTACTGAGGATATTAGCATTGTAGGACTGGACATCATCTGGAAAAGAGTCACAAGTGTAATCCATACATTCAAGAAGATCTTTTCCTCATCCTTTTTCTGTTATTGATGAAGTCATTAAGGAGAAATGCCACTGAAGAAGAACAGCTGGACATTAATGGCCTCATTAGCTGACTGGTGAAAGGCATAGTGGCAACCAGTGTTTGGAAGTGGAAGCCAGGCAGAATTGAATTAGAAGTAAGGAAGAGCTGTGACAAGAGCTAACAGTCAGGGCAAGCTCCCAAAAGGTAAGTATTGAATTGTTTGGGTATCTGTATGTCTCCAAAGGTTCAAAAGAATTGGAGCTTAGGGTTTTGATGGCTAAATGTTCTGGGGTTTGGTTTGCTGACATCTGGGTGAAATATAATGTCTTTTGAGATACAGAAGTTCATACTTTATGGTCCAATAATCTCTGACCTTAAGAAACACAGGAATTATTTAAAATGTTTAATTATGATGGTGTACGGAGGGAGCTGATGCACAAGCACATGCTGCTCACCTTTTTTTAAAAAATAGTAACTTCTTTGAGTGTTTATATTGCTTTGGAATGTGCACTTGAACATTTAAAGCACTACAAAGAATAAGAATCTGAGATTCCAACAAATTTGTTAGATTTCTGGAGATAAGAGTTAGAAGCACATTTGTCAGTTTTAATTTCCTTAGAAAAAATTGCAGATATTGGAGAATTTTATGAGTATTAGCACCATATGCAAGACTAGATAGCACAATTCAGGGAGCTTTTAAGTCCTGCGCGTACTTTAAACCTAGCAGGTTTTAAATATGAAAACTTCGCTAACAGTAGATTCTGCAAGAATGGTAAAATAGCTGCAAAACGTGTTTGAAAATGATCTCAAAACACATGATGTGAAAGTGAGGCTTTCCTATTTTACTTCTTCTGTTAGTGTTTGACATATATCAATAAAATAATTTCCTTATGAAGGATCTGCTATTTGTGAGAGAGCAAGCTACACTATAGTAATGCGATTACCCTGGAGAACACTTTTATTTGGGAGTCTAATTCACACTCTCTCAAATGAAATGCATGTTTATTTTATAAAGCCCATGTTCAAGATCTGTGCAATTTGAGCCTTACCAGTTTTTTTCCTAGTGGCACCACCCACCTTTCTTCATGTTGGCCAGAACACTTTTAACAAGAAAATGATACATTGTGCTTCTAAAACTGTTTAATTTTTACAGCCACCTCTGTTTTATGGTAATAAATTGGAGCGCATCACTTAAAAGGGAAAAAAAGGCACCCATCACTTTATAATTTAAATTAAAATACAGCCCAAAAACCTGAGCTGCATTGCCTATTTTTATCAAATTCAGGTGGAAACTTTCCCAAGTAGGTAGGCATGTTCGTAATGACCTTGTTTATCAAGTTTGCTGGTGTGCTTAAAATTAGAGTAGGACCAGAGTGATCCCTTTTTTCTGTGCTTGGCAGATACTCTATCATAGGAATGATAAGTTCAGGTGACTGACCCAGCAGATGACCACAACAGCACTGAAATGGTATTTAATGGTGGTAATAAATGACAAACAAAAAGGCAACACTAAAGTTTGATGCAATGCACAGATAAATTTATCAAGCAAGCTGAACTTCTTTCAGCTTCTTAATCTAAGATGGCTGACAGCACTGATTATTGACATATCCTTCACGCCAACAGGATATTATTGACATATCCTTCACAGACTACACAGCACTGCACACAGCCTTCACTTATGCTGAGCATCTGCTTGATGTTATTAGAATTTCCTTTCTTCTGCTGCTTCTCTTTCTCTTGTCCCTTTTCAGGTTTTCTTGGGGATTTCCTTTTCCCTTACAGACTTCTATGGGAAGAACCTGTGGGGTTTTCTGCTTCTTTCTGCCCGCATCTTATTTCTGTGAGGTTTTGGGGGACTCTGCTTCTCTCTTGATTTTCAGCCATCATTCCAATTCGCCCTTGTGTAACCCAATCGTGATATCCATGGTCTTTACCTGGAATGAAACTAGACACTACAGCCCCCATCATAGAGCAGGCAAATTGCCTTTTGCTGGCCCTTTGTGTGCTCTGGGACTTGCAGGACAACCTGCTTGAGGTAATCAATTCCTTGAAAACAGCCACTGAACCTCTTACAGCATTAGGACACTGTTTTCAGTGGGATGTTATGCAATAATTCACCTTAGCTGCAACTGTGCTATTTAATTTAGGGGCTACCTGCTCTCCAGCGAGCTCTGATGACGTCTCCTCCAACACATTACAACTCTCTGAATGTAGAAAGTATGGAGCCCTGTGGCAGCTACTCTTTCATTAAGGCTTTAGAGAAGAATTATTCTGTAATGTACACTTGAACTACTTATGGGTTAGAGGAAGGTTAATGTATTCCCTCCTGAGCTTATTTTCACATGGTTTTGAGAAGGTCAGTGTCCTACCTTACCTAATGGCAAAGCCATCACTATGCTTGTCAAAGCAAATCATGCAGTCACTGCAATCTAAAATACATGTGAAATGGTGACTTTAGGTAAAAGGCTACATACTGGTTTGAGTAGAATGTCAGTGGAGGGTAGATGACGTGACTTAACAAATTGTATCTGCCTGTTCAGAAAATCTGATTTACTCAAAGAGAGTTCCTAAGTTTGCCGCCCTTTGGAAGCAGAATTCATATAGAGCTGTGCAGCATGGTTAAAGTTGAGTTACAGCACTCTTATCAATCATCAGTTATTTGCTCAAAGGTCCATTTTTCACATGAGAAGCTTAGTTTGAAATGTGTGGCCACTTTTTCACTTGGTTAGATTTTATGGTTTATAAAGTACCTGCTCAAAAGCAGTGGCTGAGGTCCAAGAAGCTTCCTCTCGGTAGAAGAAAAGCTGGTTATAAACTCCCAACCATCTGTGTAGGAAATACATGACAAATCATTTCAATGCCACATATGATCGGAGGTTTTGCAAGTGGCTGGGTATCATTAAAGGAAATGATGGGTTGGATTCAGCCTTTGGATCAGACTGGCTTGAGGGTAAGGAAATGTGAAATCTTAAACTTCAGGCCACAGGCCTAGTGAATAAGTTCTATTGTCTTTCCTTAGCTTTCTTATATTCCTTTCAGGGGACTTTGTATTTACACATTATTTTCCTGAGATGCAGGGCAGAGCTAGTTAGTTTTGTAAAGTATATAGATTTTTATTTTTTTTCTAAAAAATTGATTTTTATTATTTTTTTAAGTTTTGAGGTTTGATTTTGGGTTTTTTTTGGGGGGCTTTTTTGGTCAGGAATTTAAAAATTGGAAATTTCTTTCCTTTGAAAAGAATTTGCAAGTCCTGGGAAGAAATTTGAACAAATGGAGAATCTGGGAGAGAGAAATCTGTTTCCCACATTGTCCTTCTAAAACAGTGAGTGCCCCAGTCAATACATATTTCCCCTTTAGTATTTAAGGCATTTCTTAAAAAAGTAATATCCAGTTTCCAATACTTACACACACACATATATTTCTAATTTGAGATTTGCTGCTGCCGATAAAAATTAAAATACTTTCACCTACATGAGATTAAAAGGAAAAAGCAGAACTTTTGCATCGTATTATCTGTTAATTGCTTGGCATTTTCTTGACTTTCATGCTAACATTTGTCTCCTTGCTAATTCATTCATTAACCACTACCTTGTTTGGAAATCTGAACTCCCACATTTCCTCCTCCATAGCTTTGCAACCATAGGTGTTATCTTCATTTGAAAAAGTTCTCTAAATAATGTAAGTACTGGGGCTTCACACTGCACAAACAAATAAAACTTGCTCTCTGAGATGATACAGCCATCAAGCCTGTTATTTACCTTGGGATATGACAACCATAACTGCTTTTTCATGACTGATTTTGAAAGGTTGCTTTCTCAAGAGACACTAAAGGTTGCTTTCTCAAGAGACACTAATGTAAATCCACATCTAGAATTTAAAACAAGTTACCTGTTTGCTGTGGGAAAATGTTTGCAACTGTTTCCTTATGACTTTAAATAATATTTCTTTGTTTATTTAATTTCAAAACCCCCTTATGTTTCCCAGAACTACCACTAATACAGCATCACAAAACTCATGTCAAACGTATGGATACAAGCAGTTGCAGGAGCACACATTTCATGGTGTGTGTTTCAGCTTACACTCAACACTTACCAATTTCTCTTATTTTCTGAGGGATTTCTGCAATAAACCATTATCAGGCTAAAAAAGAATTGTCTTTAAGCTGCTAAGTTTCTTCTTTTAAATTGAAAAAACAAAAAAGGTGTTTATTTTTGTGTTTTCTAGCCTCGTATTGCCATCATCTATTTGAAAAACAATAACTTCTCAAAACTTTAGAAATAAATAAAAGTTTTAAATATATATTTCACCATGCAGCTAGATATTCCTGGCTGGTTTTTATTTCCCTTTAATTTCATTCAGTTTAAGTCTCCTCTTTTAACAGAATTTTTTAAAACCGAAACATAAAGTTTAGCTAACAGGAGACTTTCTTATTTATAGATTTCAGAGTGAAGTTTCTTCTTCTTAAAGATATGCAGTTCTAGTGATAGGAATAGCTTATTTTCCCACAAGACAGCAGCCACAGGTTTATATACAACGAAAACTGGATTAAAGTTCTGGATAAAAGGAAAATAAAGTATTGCTATAGGGAAAATGATTAATTTAGTTAACCCGTGGAAACAGTCAGTGAATCAACTACAGCATAATCATTTGAAATGGCAATGAATTTGTCTTTTTCAAGGATTGTTCTTCATAGAAATAATTAATCATGAAAATTAATATTAAAAATGCTTTTTTGTATCATTTGAAAAGATTTTGTCTAATGGTGATAGTCTGTATATCTTGTTATGAATACTAAGGAGCATATGAATAGAAAATTCTCTCTCTTTAATGAGCCAATGCTATTATTACTAGAGATACAAAAAATGTAGTTCAGAAATATATTTCAGAATATTTTTATGTATAATGACAGTAACGACAGAATGACAGTTCACTTCTCTTAGTTAGTACTTCAGATTTTCACACAAACAAATACATTAAAATTTATAATGGAACTTGCCCTGTGGTTATTTGCAGGCATTTCTGAGGTCATTGAATAAGAAGTCAAATAACTCCAGCAGCACAAATAAACCATGTTGGAAATAAATTCAAGTTTATAGTAGGGACAAAAACTGTTATGAACAAGGTAACACATCTTTGTATTCATATCAACTACAACATTGGCTTCAGTGCCTATGAACTGACTCTACAGTTATCCACCTCTCTGGCATGTTCTGAAGTCCTGGGTAAAGAAATTTGCAGTCCCAGAAGACTCGGTGTGCAGTAAAATCTATCAAAAGGGCATCCTAATGTGCTTAATGACATCTTTTCCCACATGCTTTCAGAGAGGTCCACATTGTGCTGAAGACAAACAGCTCCATTTGTACAGCTATTTCAGCAGGAAGGCACTGGGCAAGTTCTGCCTATACCTTTTGTGAACATGCTGGTGCACAAGGTTGCCTCTACTTGCACAGCTTTAGCGTGACAACAGAAATCTGAGTGGGATGTCTGTCGAATGCCTGATAAACCTGGCTTCAGTCACATTCATCCTGTGGTTATGAAGAAAACCAGCTATTCTGGAAAAAGAAGGAATGACCATTTGCATAGTGACATTAAGTTTAATCTCTAATGTAAACCTGAAAAAACCCAGTAATTGGAAGGTGAAAATGGCACTGAACAGTTTTCCAGTTTCCTGTTCCTTAAAAGGATGTGAAACAGAGTATGCAGGGTGACCCATAGCATCTATAAAGTGATATAGCAAACAATCGTATGGTGTCTAGGAAAGGCTAGAAATAGCTCTCATAAATAATTCAAGGGAGGGATAGGATAATTCATCTCACCTAACTTTAGCTATTTGAAAAGGAAACGGCCAGTCTAGAGTTGCCATCTAAGCTGGTCAGACAAGTTTCTCAGACAACTAATAGGAGCTACTTTTGATGGTAAGAGCTAGGTGCAATGAATGCTAACCGAAATTATTATATATTGCAGATATTTTGTAAACAGAAGAACTAGATCCGGTAAGTCATTACAAACAAATTGATTGACTCTGGTTATTGCACGACAGTAGGCATTAGGGACAGTTTTAATGAACTAAAAGTGCAGGCAATTGAGAGTCCAAATGCCTGAGTTGATGCATTGGTACTGCTTACTTTACTTGAAAGGTTACCTCAATGAGAAAAGTGTCTCATTACAGAAATATCGCTGCCTGAGCAAACTGTCACAAATGGATGAGCAGGGTTACTGTACCATAAGACACACACAAGGCAGACACTGAAAAAGACAAAGAGCACCTTATTCCACTCATCATTACCCAGAGCAGGCACTGTCTTGGCAGAAAAGACCTCTGATCCGTAGTTGCACACTCCTTAGCACATAAGTGGACCTATAGATTGGCTGAATTCAGGTATTTGTGTTTCCTCCTTAAACGAACCCGTGGCCAGAGCCCCACACTGATGAAAAAGACTTCTTAAGATATGCTCATTTAGCACCGAGGTAAAGTATTTTGTAGAAACAGGTTTAACATACTGTAGTTTAAAAAATATGTCCATCTTACTCATGCACTCATCTTGTCATGCTGGGATCCCCAGATCTGGCCTCTTCACAGCCCTCAGGGGAGTTCTGGGTGGCACCCTCACCTTGGTAGAACAAAACTCCTTCCAAATGAAGCTGTGCTTCCCAGCTTTGAATATAAAGTTGTGAAGGCAAAAATAATAAATTTCTGATAGAAAAAGCCACCTGATATAACATTATCTCAAAAAGTCCATAGTGTCTTCTGAACAGTACTTTGTTTCTGAGTCATTCTTCTCGCTTTCTCCCTGTTCCTCTAGGCACCTGCCAAGCTACCAATACATTGCTGTAAATTACACCTAATTTTAAAAGATATCTTTTTAAAAAAGCTAATAAAGCAGCAACCGTGGGCCTGAGCAATGAGCCCTATGGTTAGTTTCTTTATTGGTGCAAATTTAGTGTGGGACAGCTTCTGCTTACAGAGATAATGTCTCGACAGAGCATTTGAGTTTGTGTGCACTGGGAATCATTTTGTGGTACAGCCTCTCAGGGTGAGATACTTTAGTTTTATGGATCTGAGCCTGCTACACTGGTTGGCCCCAGGGCTAGAGAGCTGCCCTGCTTAGCATGAAGACACAGGGAGCACCTCCTTAGCTGTGCTGCCTGACACCCAAGCATGGTCCGCATGCACAAGATCTAATCTTCTGTGTGTCAGGGGGGTTGCATGGTTAGGATGAACTTTATTGCAAAAGCACCAAATGGATCCCCTCATTTGAACGTCCCTGTCTTTGCTTCTTCATAACTCAACCTTGAGACAATATGTTGCCTTCATACTCGGCATTTAGGCTGTTGTACTAGGTGGTGAATGGCTCATGGCCAGATGCAAGCAAGCCTATACCGATATGCATAAAAATGTACTGGATAAAAGACCACCTCTTGTGACTTACACTTCTAACCATTTCTTGTTAGGAATGGTTTTGAACAACATAACACAGAAGCATTACCGTGCTTTCAGTGCAGCTCTGATGTCAGTACATTATGCCTTATTAACAAGTAACTGTTAAACTCTAGGTTATACGAACCAATTACCACATTTAGGAACGTTATTAAAACATCTAATTAGAGTTGGAATGCAGACTATAAAGGGTATCCTTTAAATTAGGGGAATTTATAAAAGCTCTAGTTATCTTCTAGATTACTAGATACAGAAACTTTTAATGGCTTGTTTAACAGATACTGTCTAGTTTAAGGCCAGAAGGGACCATTAGATCATCTAAATTGACCCCCTTTATTTCACAAGCAATTAAATTTCACCCAGACACTCTATGCCAGCTTCATCATCTTGAGTTATAGTAAAGTGTTTCAGTCTTCAGGCTATAGTGTGTACTATCCCATCGGGCTATAGTGTGTACTAGACACAGGGAAAGAGGGAGAAGAGCCTTGAGACTCTTAAATGGCAGGAGCTAATATGTTCAGATGATTGTAGAAGGCATGCCCCATGCTGCAAGGGAAAAGATCTGTCAGACTGAACTTCAGGAAAGGATCCAAATCTGACAATCAGTTTGAACTTGAGCTAGAACACACAGTATAAAGTATGTTGGCTGTCATAAATCAATGGAAATATCCTTAAGTGTAATTTAGATTTATATTTTATTCTTTTATTCTTCACTAAGGAGTAAGTTAAATAGTATTAAAACAATACATTATTTTTCCTCTTCCTCTCTTTGCTTTCTCCCTTCATTCTTCCTTTCCTGAAAATAAATTTTTCTAGTAAATTCTTATTACTGAGATTATGATTTTCCAAGCATATGCTGGAGGACGTGTATAAATAATAATGATAAGCCTCAGTTACTACCTAGCCACACATACATGTGTGACAAGCATAACTAGATACAAGTTTCTGCACCATGATGATTTGAGTTGATTGAGTTAATAGAATGGGATATCATTCAGTGGCACAAAACACAATAGGAAGGATAAAGTGTTGGTTTCTAGAATTTCTTGTCTACAAGCAAAATAATAGCCAGTAATGGTCCTGTGATAGACTGATGTGATGCAGCCATATAAAAAGAAAACTTATCCTCAGAGATAGGGAAGCACTAAATAATACTCTAGCAAGTTTACCTGGACTGTAGTATACAAATATAGCTGGTTACACAAGTGAATTAAACATGCTGAAAATCAGGAAAGACTTCTAAGATAATTAGGGGAAAGAAAGGTTATAAATACTCAGATGGCTGGTGCACTCGGAGGGCTGGAGCACCCTTCTTCTGAAGACAGGCTGAGAGAGTTGGGCTTGTTTAGCCTAGAGAAGGCTCAGGGGAGACATTATAGCAGCCTTTCAGTACCTGAAGGTGCCTACAGGAAAGCTGGAGAGGGACTGTTTACAAGGGCATGTGGTAATAGGAAACCGGGTAATGGTTTAAGCTGGAGAAGTGTAGATTTCAATTGGAAATAAAGTGGAATTTCCTTTACAATGAGGGTGGAACAAGTTCCCATGGAACAAATTGCCCAGAGAAGTTGTGGATGCCTACTCACTGACAGTGTTGAAGTACAGGTTGGATGAAGCTTTGAACAACCTTATGTAGTAAAATATGTCCCTGTCCATAGTGTGTGTGTGTTGAACTAGATGATCTTTAAGGTCCCTTCCAATCCAAACCATTCTCTGATTCTTACGTGGTTTTATAACTGGAGGATTGGAATGGAAGGATCTAGTCTCTTTAGGAAGAACAGATGGGGAAACAAGGAAGTGGTGGCACCCTCTATGTCAATGATCATCTGAAGGAAGGCTAGGGACCAATGACACTATAGCGTGGGTCTGCTACAGGCCACCTGTCCAGAAAGACCACATGGATGAGGCCCTCTATAGACAGATAGGAGGAGCCTCGTGTTTGCAAGCCCTGGTCTTCATGAGGGACTTCAACCACCCCAATATCTGTTGGAGGGACAGCACAGCTGGGCATAAGTAATCCAGGAGGTTCCTGGAAGGCATGGATAATATGCCTCCTTCTCCAAGTGATGGAGGAGCCAACAAGGAGAGGTGCCATGCTAGACCTTGTTCTCACCAAGAGGGAGGGCCTAGGGGGAAATGAGAGTTTCAAGAGCAGCCTTGGCCGCAGTGATGATGAAAAGAGTGGAGCTCAAGATCCTTAGGGTAGTGAGGAGGGTGCACAACAAGCTCTCTACTCTGGTCTTGAGGAGAGCAGGCTTTGGCTTCTTCAGCAACCTGCTTAGTACAACATCTTAGGACAAAGTCGTGAAGGAAAAAGGGTCCCAATAAAGGTGCTTAGTAATCAAAGATCATGTCCTCCAGGAGCAATGCATCCCAACTAAGAGGAAGTCAGGCAGAAATGTTTGGAGGCCTGCATGGGTTCACAAGGAGGTCTTGGACAAAGTCTAACACAAAATTAAAGGCTACAGAAAGTATAACCCAGGGCAGGTAGCATGGGAGGAATACAGAGAAATTGTGTTAGCAGCCAGGGACCATGTTAGGAAACCTAATTTCTTGATAGAATTAAATCTAGCCAGGGATGTCAAGGAAAACAAGAAAGGTTTCTCTAAGTATGTCAGTGATAAAAGGAAGACTGGGGAAAACATGAGCCCTCTCTGGAAGGAATCATTTGACCTGGTTATCTGGGATATGGAGAAGACTGAAGTACTCAATGACTTTTTTGCCTTCAGTCTTCAATGGCAAGTAGTCTACCCACACCTTCCAAGCCTCAGAAGGTAAAGGCAGGGACTGTGGTAATGAAGAACTGCCCACTGTAGGAGAAGATCAGGTTTGGGGTGACCTAAGGAACCTGAAGGTACACAAGGCATATGGAAAATAAGAATGTGATTGGTGATAGCCAACATGGCTTCACTAAGCCAAATTGTGCTGAGAAATTTTGTGGTATTCTATGACAGGGTTACAGTGTTGGTAGATGAGGGAATAGCAGCTGACATCATCTACCTGGACTTGTGCAAAGCATTTGACACTGTCCCACATGACATCCTTGTCTCTAATTGGAGAGACATAGATAAGGAATTGTCTGCAAGGTCGCATTCAATGAGTTGTGGTCAAAAGCTCAATGTTCAAGTGCAGCTCAGTGACAAGGGGTGTTACTCCGAGGTCGGTATTGGGACTGAAGCTGTGTAATTTTTTTGTTGGCTACATGTATAGTGGAATCAAGTGCATCCCTGATAAATTTGCTGATGATACCGAGCTGTGTGGTGTTGTCAACATGCTTGGGGGAAGGGTGGCTGTCCAGAGGCATCATGGCAGGTTTAGAAGGTGGGTCCATGTAAACCTCATGAAGTTCCATAAGGTCAGGTTCCAGTGAGGCACTGGAACAGATTGTCTTGAGAAGCTGTGGATGCTCCATCCCAGTAAATGTTCAAGGTCAGGTTGGATGGAGCTTTTTATTTACCTGATGTCACTTAAGTTGTTCTTGCCCATGGCAGATGATTTGGAATGAGGTGATCTTCAAGGTCCTTTCCAACCCAAGCCATTCTATGATTCTATTTTGTTTGATTCCTTCTTTCCCAAATTTGAAAAGCAGAAGCTTATGCAAAAACACTGAAACACCCCCAGCCATGCAACTGCATGCTGGGTCTTTTGAGCAGGTCCTCAAGGCTTCTGCTGGGTGTTTGGTCTGTGGCCATTTGTTCAGAACTTCTGGGCATCCTGAGGGCAGTTGGAGGTGCTGTTCTGGTCAAGTCACTTGGCATACAGCTGTCCTGGACAGACGTGCAGCCTTGATGGTGTGAGAGACTTTCTGCATAAGTCATCTCCTGACAGTTTAATGCCAGCAGAAGGCAGGGACTCCTCTGGGCAAAATAACGTACTAGGACCTTATAATGCAATCCTTGCATCCATTGACAGAATAGGACAGGTGAAGTCTTGTGTTGTAGCAACATATGAAGCCATTTGTAATGCTTTAAAACAGTGGGATTATGTTTGGGCTGAAGGACCTTGCCAGGAGTACATGAAAAATCAGAATGGTCTCTGATAGACTGGAGTATAAAACATCAATCAGTAACTGGTTAGAAAGTTAAGTGAGAACAGCCTGTTTTTCTGGCCCAGTGAACTATGGGAGTAAGTTTTTTTCAATGCTATTTTTCAGTATGACACATACTCAAAAGATATTTCAATTTATCTTGACTTCTTGATGGAAAATGCAACTTCCAATGCTTATTATGTTTTAATCAGAAAGTAAACATTTTTCTCCTCTTTCTGTTTTTTTCTTTTTTTCTTCTTTTCACAAGGAAAAGCAATTCAGAGTTAGAAGTACCAAGAAACCTACTGAAACATTGTCCCTTGATGATATCTCTCATGAAGGACTTGGAAATATAATGTTTAGGAAAAGAAGATCTTTCTCCACAATCTGCTCTGCAACTACTTAGCAATGCCTGATCCAATCTTCACACTTGATGAAGATAAGGACCATAAAAACTCAACTAGGTTAGGGTTGGGAAGCATCCAGGGTGCTGTCAGCTTCACGTTCCCAAGACACATGAACCAGCTGGGACATTTAAGCCTAGCAGTTGTCATGTAAATAAGGACATAGTATTATATAAATATTTCTTCAGTGTACCTTATTAAGCATGACAATTTTGGTTGTGACTGACTTTGTTGAAAGTCTTCCTTACACTGTTCTCACTCCAAAGATTTTCTATATAGCATGCTTATTTTATAGAGTTAAAAATGCTTTGTATAGATGGAGGATGAAAATTATCTTCTTTTTACTATTTTCTTTATGCTTAGAGATGAGAAACACCCCATTTTCTAAATTTCCCTGTTTTCTAAGCTATCCTGATTTGTAAGGTGTCACATCTGACTCTGGAGATTTTCTTGTTTTAAACAAAAAATTAATCCATTGCAAATCCAGCTCAGAGATTTACTTCTCCATTAAATCAGTTCCCCTCTTTCAGCTGTTCTCTGTGTCTTCCCTTAACTAGGCAATTTATTTCAGACATTGTATTGTCAAGCTGATCAAATAAGACAAGGAATATTTTCTGAAGTCTTGCATCATTTGAGCTCCCTTAGTCACGGTGACTTCAGTTTCTTCCCCTAACTGTTATCTGCTTTTTTAAGGTGGGTTTGAAGCTTGTCTTCCACTCTCAAACTGTCCACATGCCAGTATTGTCTGCTGTCTTACACTGCTCATTTGCTGAGACAGCAGAGATTTCACTCAACAGAGCTGAGAGCTGTGGTTTTCTTCCCTCTGTGGTGGTATTGGTTTTCTCTCAGGCAAATACTTCCTCTCAGAGGCAGGAGATGTATCACTCAGAAAAACCTCCTTTGCTGTTTCCTGTTAACCTTACCAACTCCCTTCAGCTATCTGCAAGTCAAAATGATGTAATATATTCATGCTCCCTTCTTTGACAATGTTTCACGGTAGTGAATGTATTTATGCAAAGCAGCCTGCTTTACTGAGATGTGCTCTTCAGGTAAGAGATGAAAAGCCTAATTCATAGCACACAGTAAAATGGTGCACCTCTTCATCTTAATTCCTCCAGTCCATACTTATCGTACTGAAGGCTACTGGCAAGGGTAAGAGTTCAGGCAGTGTTCACCCTCACAACACAGACATAAATACAGCTAGAAGTGATGCTGCATTCACTCTGATGGTGTTTCCACCTTTCAGCACCCAGCTGCTGCCTGTATCTACTCTGGTTTGCCCAGAGCAGAATATCTTGTGGACCTAGCCAGAATAACTAGTCTGGTAGTCATTGTTCACCCTTAACCACGTCATTGACAAGACTTGTTGACAGAAGGGATGGAGAGGGTAAATAGGACCATTTTCTTCTTTCCTTTTACTCCTGTCTTCCTTCTTTAAAATGATATCACATGGGTAAATAGTTGTTGTTTATTTCTAATGAGGTACTACAGATGGACTCTAAATTATGAATTCTGATGGATTTTTATGCATGGACTTTCATAGACTACCTTGCCTTTCACTCGAGGCAGCTCGGATTGGTCATCTCTTCCCTCTACGCACTATCTAGAAGAGATATCTTGACACTTAGGTGTGTGTGAGATTTGGACAGTACACAGACCTTGGTGATACGTGCAACTGAAGAGACCTTTATAGGTAATGTGGGTGCCGCTCTTCATGTCTCAAGATGAAGTAGCTTCTATGTTTGTGACATATGGCAATTTTCCCTTTTGGTTTTAAAGTTTGGTTGCAGAAATGAAAAATAATTCAGTTGAGGCTTTAGGGATAGATGAGCAGCACCTTATCTTTATGAAACATAAGGAGAGGTCTCCTGTGGCACCAGAGATCACCCATGTACAGAGACAAAGCTTTGACTCCCAGGAAAGCAATTTTAGTAGATAAGTAAATCTGCACCAAATTCTGACTAAGCTGAAATCCCTGGTAGGAACAGATCTTTCAGTGGTGGTTATATCTTGAAAACCCCTTTAATAGTTTCTTAATTGTACTGAGTTTGAAGAGAGATTTAATATCACCAGTGCTCAGAAGGAGTTGCCAGATGGACTTAAATAATGTGGGTAGAGAGCTCTGAATATTTTAATTGAGGTCAGTTACCCATCAGGAGCTCAATAGGTGCTAAAAGTGGTAGTTTCACTTCATCACGTATCAACTTAACAAATCTGTTTCATTTGACGTCACAGCCCTTTGTATTTGACTGTTCTATTGAGTTACTGTTTTATTGCATTGGGTAATACTGGTTGCACCTCCAGAGCACAAGAACTCTACATGGCCCATTAGAATCTTGCAGCTCATGTAGTCAGGTCCAGCAAGAACAGCCTGAATGGCAAATCTTGTCCTCTGTATGGTACAGAAAATTGGGCAACCCTTAACCTGTAAAGCTGAATAAAGACAAAGGGGAAGAAGAAAGGAAAAGTTAAGACTATGTCCTGGCATGAAAAAAGCAAATTTCACTAATACAGATCCTCACATCTCCCATGACTCTGGGATGAAGTCAAATGCTCTGACATTATATGCCTTTATCTGATCAGAGATCTCTTGGCAAATGCAGGCCAGAGCAAAAGCCGGCTGAGACCATCACCATCCATCATGGCTTCAGGAAAGTCCTAGATATAAGACTTCCACCCCTATTGCTTTCTCTCTTCTGTGTCCTTCTGCTTCCCTATATGATTTCTTCTTTCCCTCTCTCTCAAATGAAACAGATTTGTTAAGCTGATACATGATGAAGTGAAACTACCACTGTTAGCACCTATGCCTCCTGAGTAGCAAGTTTGCTTTAGCTAGTCAAATCAGCATCTTTTAAACACAGCTGTGAGCCTGGGACCAGAGATGCTAATAAAAGTTTGGCCTAACCTGACTTGGGTACAAATATGTCAGGTTCTGAGGGTACTGATAAAATGATGCTGTTACTGGCCTTAGCTGCAGCAAAGAGCCAGTCTGCACCATGGCAGAGCTGCAGATTTTGTTGTGCTGTTATCCCTTTCCTTTTCTCTCTCCTCCTCTGTCTCCCTTCCCTGTCATCTCTTTTCCTTCTCCTTTCTCTCTTTTTGTCTGTTTGTTTCATCTTATGGGAAGCAGACTGGATTTTGCAAGCTGCAGCAATTTCCACAGTGCATTCAGGTTAATA
This sequence comes from Porphyrio hochstetteri, assembly GCA_020800305.1. NCBI lineage: Eukaryota > Metazoa > Chordata > Aves > Gruiformes > Rallidae > Porphyrio > Porphyrio hochstetteri. Next base: position 90,258,099 of record CM036907.1, read on the forward strand.
AAGTTTTCCTGGAGAGAGGGTAGCTAAAGAGCATTTCAACCTACAAGAAACTGTCACTCCAAGAGTTCTTATATAGAAAGTGAAGTGTGTTAAAAATACAATTAGGATGAACTATTTTATACCTTACATTTTAAATGCTTTAACTACTATTTTTCCCTTTTATTAAAAAAACCCTCAAACCCTAAAGACTTTTAAAGGTTGCTGTTACCATTAAACAAGGTATGCTGAAATCTCTGAACTTGCAACCCAACCCTGCTCTGTTTACCATTGCACAGTAACAGAGAAATTTACATCTCTGTCACTTTACAGTCATGCAGTCCAGCCAAACCTCACACTCTCATGCTCTGCTAGGAAGAATAGGGGCCTTCCTGCCCTCTCACTCTTCCTCTATGTCTGACCGACCACTGTACCAACATAATGTGACTGTTTTAATCTCTGGGAGTTTGTGGCTGAGAGACAGGAAACACTCAGGTACCAGAAGGTAGACTGAGCTCTGGAGCGTTTATGTGCAGACTCTTTTCCTCCTGTGACCTTGAACTGTGATGCTGCTGAGATGTGCCCCCTGCTCCTGGCAGGAAGCATCTGATACGGAAACGGCAGCTGCTGCTGCTTCCATTTCATGAGAACTGAGATCTGAGAAAAGTAAGTTGCAGGAGCTTTTTTTTCTCCTCCTCCTCTTTAGCTGGAGAGTCTCATGATCCTGTCGCACAACCTGGCTGTGGGCCCACATCTAACGAGGCTGCAAAACTGTCAGATCTAGAGCAGTTCCTGGAACATCACTTCTTTTTAAGTGAGACACTGGAGACCATCACTGTTTGAATTATTTGAATACTGTCTGCCTGCTATACATCATGTACAATTACTATGCATTGTATGAAATAATTCAGAGCATAATAGCGAAAATAAATGCAACTATTAGACTAAAATTCCTGAAGAAAGGCCCAGCCATTTGTCCTACACCCTGGCGGCTCCCCAGAAGTGTGTGAGCTACATCCCCATTCTGGTAAGCTCATTGGTACTCCTTTTGGTCTCACGTAACTCTGTAAGGCATCTGGTCAACTTCCACAGAGCAGGGTTTGGCCAATACTGAGGCCTCTTTGGAAATCCCACTCTCCCTTGCTTAGGACACTGTGAATTAATAAAAAGGATTTTACAGCAGGCAAAAGCATTTAGTCAGTGTAGAGTCACTGTTGTGAGCAGAGAAAAATGAAGCAGAGAGGCCATTTCATGGCTGTCAGAGTGCTTCCATGAGTCAGTCTAATAACCTGCCTCCACATCCATAGCTTTTTCAGATTTATTTGTATTACTTTTGCAGGCTTACCAAACAATTCATTTTTTAATGAATTTCTAGTATACAAATACCAACAGTCCCTTCATCACTGATGAAGAGGGGAAAAGGTAAAAATGAAATTTGCAGTCCTTTTGTTTTTTGGATGTAGAAGTTCATCTTTTCCACTGCAATAGAAGAGATAAAATGATATAAAAACCTGTTGTATTTTCCTGGGGCACAAAAATATGATGCAATCTGTCTAATAAGACAGCATCAATTAAAGAGGAAAATGTGTTGTGGATATTTTCATAAAGATGCAGAAGAAGCCAAAGTATTTGTATCCTTTCCCCTCTTACACAGACCTCCTGTAGCCTTGTTGCCTTTATTTGTGATAACACTCACTTGGCTCTTGTGTGCCTCTTAGTGAGGAGAAACCAAATCTAAAGGGTTGCTTTGACGTATCTTGCAGTGAAAGCTGCAGGACAGCAATGGCAACTCTTTATAGTTATTTGGACAAAGCTCTTTGCTACATTTATACCTAAACACTGGAGAGCACCAGAACCATGACAGTCCACTTTATGTTTGCGTGATATATTTTAAGTAGGTAAAATGCTTGTTGATTTGAGCAACTTGGGGAGCCTGGTAGACACTTGTCATGTGAAAGGCTAATGAGAGGGAGATGCATGAAACTTGATTTATTACCAGATAGCCAAACAGGATATCAGGCTGCTTAATCTAAGCACTCTTTTATTAGATTCTAAAAATAAGTCTTGGGAAGTTAATCTCTTGTACAACTTAAAGTGCTGTGAGGTGCTGTATACATTAGGAAACCACAAGATTTTCTCTCTTTTGGTGGTAAACACAAGTGCCCCACCTGTATCACTCATTATTATACTGCCACAAAATGCCACCTAATTTCTTGACAGTCCTTTAGTATCCCTGACACATGTAGTCACTCTGCAAAATGGCTTTAGAAGCAGCTGTTACTGTTACTCCATCAAATAAAGCCTTGTGTTTATTCCTTGTTCAGAGTTGATAACACTCCTAATTAGCATTAAGAATTCTTATATTGTTATGTAAATAGTTTAAATATTGAAAATGTTACTAACTGATTTATGAGGCTTGAGGGTGTTTACCCAGGAACTCTGAGGGACCCCATGTGTGCAATTGCCAATTAACCGCAGCTTGCTAATAGTTTAAGTCATCCAGGGTACCAGGCAAATGTCAATTGGCAATTATGACATCCATTAAAAAAACAAACTGTGGCAAGATCTAGGAAACTACAGTAATCTTGACTACTATATTGAGCAAACTGATGCAAACTATGATAAAGAACAGAATTAGGAGACATATAGGTGAAAATGATACAACAGGGAAAAAGAGCATTTTCTTGCAGCAGATAGTCATGCCTCACATGTCTGTATTGCTCTTTAAAAGAGCCAGTGAATATTTTGACAACAATGAACCATTTGATACATTGTACATGGAATTTCCAAAAGAGTTTAAATAGGCCTTTTGCAAAAGGCTTCCAGAAAATAAGCTGTCATAGTATAAGAAGAAAGTTCCATGCATAGATTAACAGACAAGAAAGGATGGGAATAATAAGACATTTTACAATGGAGGTAGGATGATTTTGCTGTTCAGCACATTCATTAGTGGTCAGGAAAGGGAGTGGACAGGTATGTTTTCTGATCTTACAGAACTAGGATAGTCAAAACCAGAGTTACCAAAAGGTGCTGCAGGAGCTTTTGGCAAAGGCTGCTAGCATGAGATGAGACCTGATGTGTTTCAGTGTTGACAAACATGAAGAATTGACAAAGGGAAAAATACTCCTTGATATACCAGTGCACAGCAGCAATCTCAAAAGAAATTATTACCGGTCAGGAAGTCAGAGCTATGGACAGTATTTTGAAAACTGTATGGATGATCTTGTTACTTACTCAATGGCAGTTAAAAGACAAATATGGGATCAGATTGGAGGACAAAACAAAAACTGTCATTGCAGTAGCAGCCAAAGAACAAATCCATAACTCCTAACACTGCTTGAATATTGCATGCATCTGTCATCTTTCTTTTGAAAGAATCTTTAGAACTAGAAAATCTGCAGAGAAGGACAAGTGTGTGAAGGACTGATGTTAAGAATCATTCCCATGTGAGAAAAGATTAAATAGGTTTAGTATTCTTGAGCTCCAAAATAAAAGATGTTGAATGAAGGCACTATGACAGAAATTAATAAAATCAAGACAAGTATAAAGAGGGATGAATACAGAACAATGCTGTCACGTGCTGTTCCTGTCCACAGGCTGGGCTGACAGGACATAAACTAGGTTTGATATGGAAGCCTGACAGACAAGTTAGTGTGCTGTTAGATTCAGATGATAAAATCCATTTAAGATGATAAATCCAGCTTGTGTTCCCTACCATTTTTTTTTTTGCAGACAACAACCTTACTCCGGGATTGCATTGTGGTCTCTGTGTTTATATTTCTACAGTCTCCCCTCTCTGCTTCTAGTAGGAAAGTAATAACCTTGAAACCTGTGTGTCACTCCCTAAATCGTCTGAGAAACACTGGTATCTCTTCTAGGAGGTACAAGCTTGAAACTTGTTCTTTGCTATTCACACTTAAATGTGGGATTGACTGTTCCTATCTGGCTCAGCTCTTGGCCATGGAAACACCTTGGTGATGGCATCATGTGCAGTGCAGGTGGTACATGTGCAAAAGTCTGAACCTGGACATTAGGCAGGTACCTCCATGCACATGGGATCAAGAGTTCACAGTCTTCCCATCATCAGGGAAAGTGCCTGAAGAGTGTTTCTGACAAGGTTCACAGTTGCCTTTTACAATGAAGCTGGAATTGGGGGCACTGCTGCTCACCCCTGATAATGAACTGGCTGTATAGGTTCCTTTCAGACTTGAGCCTCAATCAGTTACTGGATAGAAGAAGAGCAAGGAACAGAGGTATCTCATCTCTACAAAGATAGTGCTTAGATTACACCTGGCTATGAGAGTTTAATTCCCTCAAACGGCAGTGATCATTTAACTCAGACCCCTTATTTCCTGGGTGAGTCCAAGAACTCCTGAAACACCTGAGTTTTCAAAAGAAGTGATTTCATAGGGGTTGTAAGTGCTTGACCCAACACCCTCTGTGACTGAGGTGGAAAGCCATCTTCTGTCCATAGCTCTGTCAGTTACAGGTGTGGAGTAAATGTTCAGTCGAAGGTCAAAGAAACCAGAGCTCTGGAAAATATATAAGGGAAAAGAGTATACTCAAGGGTTTAATCACTTCTAGGATTAGATGGACACTATTGACATTTGACAATAAACATCTAAGGTAATTCTGTATCTTTTTTTACTTTAATCCTTTTCTTTATCTTTTGCATCCTTTGCATTTCAAACATTTAGAAAGAAAAAAACCGCTAGAGCCTTACTTTTTCTCTCTATTGCACAGTGCTCTTTCATTGACTTCAGCTGGGCATCACTCAGTTTTCCTTACAGTAAATATTGAGTACAGTCAATTCCTTTGCCAGCAGCATCACTACTCTCAGAAGGGGCTCTGTCACTGCTGAGTTTGCTCCTTTCTCTTATTTCTCAGAAGATTGAGGGCTTTTTTCAACCTGTAGTAGGGGTCTCAATAAAGTGAACAGAGTGCCTGAATGCTAGGTGCCCATACCTTTGGAAAAGACAGTTGCTTTGAGCATAAGATAAGCCAGTCACCATGTGCCTGTTTCCATACAAACATCTGTTATGCAGAGAAATTATTGCTGGCCTACAAACCCTGTTTTTTCTACCATCCTTTTCATTGCTGAATTAACCAACTGTGAAAGACTAAGTTATTAAATATTTGAAGCTAATTGATACTTTACTGCAGAATTAATGTTTGAACTGACAAATAAAAAATGTACACCCTATAGATGCAGGATGTACATCATCTGTCAATAGGTAAGGATAGAAATGCTTTTTAGATGCATGATCAGTGCAATGACATTCACACATCAGTAATCTTTACTTGCATGAAAGCCATCTTTATGATTTTAGGGCAGTTTTGGCATTCTCCATAGGCTGATGCCACTCTCCTGGCACATGTCACCCAGGAACCTTGCATCCCACTTGCACAGGAAGAGCAGCCTTGCAGAGGGACTCAGATAGTTTGAGGGTAAAGTGGCCCATGCTGGGATACTGGGCACACGAGGCAGCATCTCTGCTTTGCTCTGGATCACTATTCCCTGGAAACTCATGTGCTGGTCTTCTGCTCTGTTTCTTGAAGTCACTCTTAACACTTATCAGACTTTAAACTAACAGGTAAAGGCACCACAAACATGTTATTATTTTTAAAAACAGATGATTACAGTTTTGCTTCTAGGTGACTTGCAGATAGCAGACTGCCTAACTGTCTGCCAGGGCATTTTAAACTTTTCTCCAGAGCTGAAATACAGTTATTGACAAGTCCTGTCCTCAGGGGTGCTAACAAAAACCCGGGAATTTATTTGAGGTGAAATCACTTCTTAATTTCCCAAATTCAGGTGTATTTTCCTGTTAAGGCAGCTTTGGCAGCAATGTCAATTTAAGGACTTCTGCCCATCTCTTCACTCAGGCTGTCTGCTCACACTTGCCCCTCTGTTGCAGCATGATATTCCTGCCAAGCACCATTGCTTGCAGGATTGGGCTAAAACAGATCATTGAACTAGCTAAAAATGTGACTGCCTAAAAGCCAAGAATTACTCTGATGAAAAAGCAACAGTTAGTGTCCAGGAACAGAAAGAGAAATTTCTTAAGCTGTTGTGGCCACCAGAACTACTGTCTCACAAAACTATGGTTACAGATAGCTCATGAGTATAAATCCCCAAACAGGGCTCTGTAATTTTCTATCCTAAAAATTGCCTTATAAAACTGCTTCCAGTGTCATGTGAAGTTTTATTTAAGGCAGCTTCTTTTTGATGGCATAATAGTGCTTTTTCAGTGTCCTACCAGCCAGTGACAGACTTAATGCTTTGTCAGCAGTAAACAGATTTTTTACATTAGGTAATTTTATCTCTTCTTGTCAGACAAACAGGGGATGCTGAGCCACCCCACTTTTGTGCACATATGCCATTTGAGTAAAGCACCTTTTTAGATCTCTTTCACTGCTCCATTGTTCAAATGAAGAAAACAAATGAGAGCCATTATTAACTTGCAGTAAATCCAGCCTTTATTACACATTAAGAAAAATGAGCTGGCATAGTGGCATTTGTGTTTCACTTGACCCCCTTCCTAGCTTCCTATCATTTTCAGCTCTGTTTTCTCTTCAGCATTGTCCTTATTCAGGCAATACTAGGAGCAGCCAGAGAAGTTTCCTGGTAATCACACAATAAAGTGCCTGACAGACTTCTGAGACTGTAGACGAAACTCCTCTGTAACTTGCACAACATTTTTTAAAGTAGCCATAGAGCTGCTCATTACAAAGTCAAAATTAATGTTCACCTCTCCGAAAGAAATCAGCAGTTCAATTCTTATCTGCTGAACTAAAGCTGACATAGGGGCTTTTAAGAAAGGGAAGTGATATTTTAATAGGGAAAGCAAGAAAGTTGCAGAAACTTCAACATACTTTTACATTAACTCTCTGTGGGCTGCAGCCAATGCCCATTTTGAATACTTAGAGATGACACATGAGAATGAGAGTGTTACATGAAAGTGGTAATGTAGATTTTGTTGACAGCAGGTAATAGAGAATGCTTCCTCACTACTGCTTTAAAACAATTGTGAACACCATCCATGTGCATCAGATACAAATTATGGTTGTTACAGACACCAGAAAATTTAAAATAAGTCTGTCTTTGAAGTGAACAAAACACTATTTCAACAAAAGGGAAAAAATGTGCTGTGGTGGCTATGAAAGAGACGTAACAATATGTAATAACCTCATCCTCCAGTACCCATAGAATCAAATTACAGCAATCAAACCAAAATAACACATTTTTCTTAAATAGAGAGAACTAACCCTAACCGTGAGATTTTGTTTGATCCGAAGGACAGTTGTGCGGATCCAAATCCATACTAGCTCTGCAGGTCACCTGGTCCTACCAATTTGGCAGCTGTACAGTGGCATCACAGAAAATGTACTTAAGTACACAAAAAAGGGCAAACAGTTGTGTTTTGTCTGAAGCAAAACTGTATGTTGTCAAAGTTCAAGGGAAGCTTTGCTCTCTCCAGCGTGCAGAGATAATGGGGCCCATGTGGGCTTCTAGTTTGAAAAGCGTCCAGGCAGATGATAGCTGGTTGTCTAGAATAATTCAGGTTTGGGATTTGGGAAAGGGATTCAAGCTCAGATAGTGATATTTTAACAAACAGGTTTTATAATCCTGCTGAGAGAAAACCCCAAATGAGTCCCAGCTGCTTGTTAAAACTGTGATGCTGTAAGTCGTTTTAAAAAAGTTTACTAGATTTACATGGCCAGAGTATGTTTTCAGGAATCCATTAGTTAAGCCTGGCAGAAGAACAGAAACCAGCCGATACATCTTGCATTTCAGCACATTGCTCATTCATTTCTACTCAGAGTAGGTATTTCCAAATTCTCAAAGACAGAAACAACTCGACTCTAGAATGAAAAGCTCGTCCAGCTGACTTGCAGCAAGAGTTTAAACCTGCTGGATCAGGCTCCACCGATACCCCCAAACCTACAAGGCACCATTCTGACATCAGGTTTCCCCTCGACAGTGCCCAGACTTTGTCTGGACGTGTGGTCTGGGCCCAGGCTGTGCCAGAAATAGTGTCAGTAGTTTGAATCATTGCATGTCAGTGCTTGTGTTTCTGCCTTGGCCTTGGTTGGTCTTTTTGTGCAGATTATTGGCCCTGGGGTTCAAGTCTGTTATTCATATTTTCAACCATTCCAGGGAATGGAAAATAGTTCTCCTTCTTCAACCATATTAGCTCTCCATTTGGCTTGGCCAGATATCATGGATGGTCTTCTGCTACCCTTTGGTAGCAGAGGACAGATGACAGGAAGTTGGGACACTTCGTAAGAAATCCTGGAGCTAGCCTAATAGATTTGCACTACCAGTAAGATTCCTAGTGGCAAGGTACCTTGCCATTATCCAGCTACTTCAAAATCACCCCTTAGTCAAGCCAAGTTTAGTGATTCTTTTTACATTTTACACCATTCAACACAAACAACAGTCACAAATGTTTAAAAATGACACAGATTAAGAAATGGAAGAGACACCTGCCTTAATCTATTTATAAGAAGACTAAATCAGAAAGGTGTCTCTATCTCCTTATCCAGCTCACATGTTGTAGGCTCTGTCTGATGAGACAGCTGTCAGAAATGCTTTTTTTTGCCCTTGCTGCGTGTCTCAAATTGCACTCATCAGGGAGGACTCTATACTAGTTGAGTTTGTTAGCTATTGTCCACCTTGGAGTCCTTTGTAAGTTCTGGACAGGTTTACTCTTTCTTTCAGTGGCAAATTTCATTTCCTCTTTACCTGGTGATAACCTAGAGTTTCTTCTGAAGCAGAATAAACATTTTTTCTCTTTCTTGTGATGCAAATATCACTTTGCTAAACCAGATGTCATCTTCTATTCTGGGCTTGCTAATTAATAACTATTTTCATCAACAGGGCATAAAAGTATTTTGAATGATTTGTGTGTACCCCTGTATGCATGTCTCCACATGAAACTGTTTCCTCTGGTGAATGTTATATTGCAACTGATGCAAACATTAACATTTACTAAGCTCATCTAGGCCATAACTGTCTCTTTATTGAGATGAAGGTCTTTGGGATCATACAGGGTCTGAGGGGACTAACTCATAAAATCTTCCTTCTTCTAAGTGGCTGAGGCCATGTGGGAAATTCTGGTGTGGTCACTGCAGTGAACAGGCACAGACTGGCTTTCATGAACTGCTGTGTCTTCAGGCTCTTAAACCAATACCCGTGACTGAGTCATGGTAGGATAAGTAGACAATCATCCCCTCTGTTCAGACTGTGAGAAAAGCCGTCTCACAACTCTGTTCCACTTTGTGCAAAATAAGTGTGTGATTGAGAAGCTGCATCTTGGACTCAAGGTTATAGCTATTTACACACCTGTATATATACAATCTTTTCTTTCTTCTTTCACTTGATGTAAATACATGAATTTTGTTAAAAGCCCAGTAAAACCTCAGGAGAAATATGAGGTACTTGATATTATTTCAAAGAAAACATAAGGTGAAAGCCTAGCATGGACGAAGTTGGTGTAAAAATGTGCTGGTAGTTCAGTCACTCAATTAACACAAGAAATCAACATTTTTTATTTTTTTGGTCTCCTGGCTGACTTCTCATCTGCTGAACTTATCCTTTATCATGACTTTCTAGTCTCAAAATGTGTATCCCACAGGCAGGAAGTGAATAACAGGATGGGTGCTTGCTGTGAGCCTGATTTCTGTCCATTATACAAATATATTTGGGTGAGCCCAGCTCCTGACAGCTGAGTGCTCTGTACCAGTAAGCAGAGCTCCAGAGTCTCCAGATCCCTGCCCCATACAGGCTTTGTAAATCTGATAACATTTATCCATGTCTGGAAACTAAGAAACAGAATGATAAACCTGATGGTGATTATGTAATTTTGAAGAAAAGAAAAAAACTCCCAGATAATACTGCTTTGCTTACCCTAAAGCTTATATTGGCTAAGAACAGAAGAACCCAATATTAATCCCCCTACCCTAAATAATCTCACTAGATGTCTTTTCAGAATTCAAAAATAATCATGAAAAAGCAGGAAATTTCCACTTTCATTAAAATAAAGTCATTATTTATTACAAAAGCAAGCGTGACAGAACAGGGTTTTTGTGTAGTAACGTGCATTTAGACTTCAAGACATGTGTCTATCTTCAAGTCAAGCTTATTGTAAGACTGGTCAATAGTGATTTCTTCTGATAATCAGTCCTGTGTTGAGCACCAATCACTGGAGGGTGATTAACGGTTAATTGCCTGATGTGCCTTCTCTGGTGGTGAGTTGTTGCAGATGAACTACCATTGGGATCCTCTCCAAAGAGCATAGTAGCACAACTGTTGAACATGACTCCTAAGATGTGACCTGGTTATAAAGGAATATATTGCTGTCATGGAAGAGGGACTAGTTAGATTTTAGCCTTCCTCTAGTATGTCCATCAAATCTTTGCCCTTCTTATTCACTCAGCAATTAGGTGCTTAATGCATTACCTTAATAGTTTTACATTTTCCCATATCATAAATGGCCCAGAGGAACAGCTTTATATATTGAACAGTGTAAGGGACATGCAGCCAGAAGAGAAAAAGGAACATGCAGTGTCACAGGTTAAGCATTCCCTTGCTGTATTTTCAGATGTTGCAAGCAGGCATAATGAACATACTACCTGGTAGAAAGTGCATATCCTGTCTATGTGTCTTAAATTTCATCCCCTGGGTAAGCCATCAGACAACCTTTCCTGCAGTCCAGATGCCCCTCTTGTTTCCTGGAGCCTTTCCTTTCAGACACAAGCAAGGTAACTTAGAAAAGATAATGTAACAAGTGGTTAGAACACCAACCTGCGAAGTAGGAAAAAACATATTTGAAGGACCTGGATTTTATGGAGATTCCAGGTTCTGCAGGCACTGCCCAAAAACGCCTGCTAAATCAAGGCAACAAAGTCTTCACCGTGCTCTGGGCCTTGGCAATCTCAGCTGTCCCCAGACTGGGGCAAACACTTCTGTGTATGCCTGACAGCAGGGCTTCCTGGTGCTCAGGGAATTCTAGCATCACAAAATGCTCATCTGAAGACTCAGGATCAACAGAAAAGTTTCCAGGTGTGCAAATTTGACAACTCAGTCCTATATATGTCCTGTCACTCCTGGATCTAGTCCCAGAGTAACAGAATCACAGAGTCACAGAATCATAGGGGCTGGAAGGGACCTCAAGAGATCATCAGGTCCAACCCCCCTGCCAAAACAGGTTCACTAGGACAGATCACATAGGTAGGCGTCCAGATGGGTCTTGAATATCTCCAGAGATGGAGACTCCACCACCTCCCTGGGCAGCCTGTCCCAGGGCTCTGTCACCCTCACTGTGTAAAAGTTCCTCCGCATGTTGGTGCGGAACTTCCTGTGCTCCAGTTTACAGCCATTGCCCCTTGTCCTGTCCCCACAGACAACTGAAAAGGGGCTGGCCATTTCCCCCTGCATCCTATACTTAAGATATTTATAAACATTAATTAGGTCCCCCCTCAGTCTTCTTTTCTCCAGGCTGAACAGCCTCAGTTCTTTCAGCCTTTCTTCATAGGGGAGATGCTGGAGTCCTTTAATCATCTTCGTAGCCCTTCTCTGGACTCTCTCAAGGAGATCCCTGTCTTTTTTATACCAGGGAGCCCAGAACTGGACACAATACTCCAGGTGGGGCCTGACCAGGGCAGAGTAGAGGGGGAGGATCACCTCCTTCGACCTGCTGGCCACACTCCTCCTGATGCACCCCAGGATCCCATTGGCCCTCTTAGCCACCAGGGCACACTGCTGGCTCATGGGCAACCTGTCATCAACCAGGACCCCCAGGTCCTTCTCCACAGACCTCTTCTCCAACAGGTCATCCCCCAGCCTGTACTGATACAAGTGGTTATTCCTTCCCAGGTGCAAGACTCTACACTTGTTTTTATTAATCCTCATCTGGTTTCTCATTGCCCAGCTCTCCAGCCTGTCCAGGTCTTGCTGAATGGCTGGTGTCAAGAATGATGTACTACTGGACTAGCCCAGGGAACAGACCTTTCAAGAGATGAGAAGAATTTAGTGTGGAAATGGACTTCAGAGAGCAGCCTAGTGAACACTCTGAACCCATCTATTTTGGGTTCAAGGAGCTCACACACAATTAGGCAGGATTTAAGCACTTGAATCTGCTAGTGGCTTGTGGTTGATGTTAACAGCACATTTACAATAATTACTTACTCTCCATATGGGAAACATTGAAAGAACTGTCTGATCTCTTCTTCATGTGTCACTTTCTTCAAAGTCAGGCACTAATTTTTTCCTGGTTTTTACCTCTTTCTTTACCTTCCATTGCATGGAGTTGGAGTTCCTCAGAGGCCAACAGCCTCCCACAAAGGCAGGAATTTCCTCAAGTGACAATGAATGCAACTTTCCTATTCCACTTTGGATATTAAGGAGATACTGCACATAAGCCTAGATCCATCACTTTCTTCTTGACAGCTTTAAGCCAGTGAATCAGAGTCTGTCAGTCAGGAGGAGGATTGCAGAGTACTGGTATCCTGGCCCTCACCCTCATGCTCATTATCTTGCTTGACTGCAGTTGAAGATTATCAGGTTTTTCACTTAGCCATAAACCCTTACTTGCTCAGAATATATTTGCTTCAAAACAAAGAACTCTTTTATAGAGGAATAACGGGAATATCTTCCTCTGAATTTAAGATTTAGTTGAAGCTTGAATTCTTCCTCTACTTACATTCAGCTCTTGCTTTAAGTTTTCTCCAAAATGTCTCCTCTTATTAGTGGGAACATTATCCTGCACCCTTGTTTCTCACATTCCAGTTGACCTCCACCAGTGTTTATCTGCAGATCTAAACAAAGAGGAGGAATAAATCAACTGCAGTCCTAGGTTAACATTCAGTATATCAAAACTTTAAGGAAAATAAACAATAAGTTGTTGGTAAATGATACTATTGTTTTTTTCAACTGCAATGTGAAGTAGATACTTATGACTAAAAGCTGTAGGATTAATCCCAAGCTTATTTTATGTGCTACAAGGTAAATTTAAGCTCAATCAAGCATCTCAGTTTTATCTTGTAAACTCTGACAAATATTCTAGATCGTGCTGCTTTTGTCATTTGGTGAGAGTGGTTATTGGTATTTTTTCATGTGAAAATATAACCAATTGCTTCAGGAACATCTGATTCACTATTATTAAACCAGGAATTGGAACTCAGTTACAGAATCAACAAAACTGCTGATCAGTTACAATCATAGTAACAAGTTTACTGCCACTATTTCCAGGAAACTAAATACTGCGCTACTGATCTATATCCTTATGAACTTTTGATTTTATGTTTTAAGGACTTAGGTTTTTTACTTTTATTAATACTGCTTTGCACTGCTCTAGCACTTTAGTTTCATGTTTTCAGAGAACAATATGTTCTTAATTTGAATAAAAATCAGATGCTAAATTTTGGTAATACAATATAAAAATTCAAAAGTCCTTAGTATGTGTTTGGTTTGGGTTTTTTTAAATTTTCTGAAGCCAGAGGCTTGCCAGCGGTTAACACATGAGTGCAAATACCTTGTAGATTACCAGTTATCCCCAAACTGAATTTACCTCAGATTCACTAGAGCACAAACATCTCATCAGTTTGGAGAAACATCACCTCAGATAGGTGTGGGTATACTGTCTGACTTACTTTCTTTAGGGGAAGAGTTGTGTTTTCTCTGTATATAATCAGGAGAGTGGTATCTTCCAAGTAAAATTTGTGCAGTGAATGAGCTAAATAACAGCAGTGTGATATCTGAAAGTGCATGGAGCATGGTGGGCTTAATCTATCACCCATGTGGCACAACAGATGCAGAGCACTTCAACATTTTTCTTTTTATGGTATGCACTCGGTTGTTTTGAAATGTTTTTCCTGTTCTGCTCTCCTTGTCTTTTTGCTACAGTATATTCAAAATAGATCCTTTTTTCTGCCTTTTTAATGTGTTGTCTTTTGATAGTTTTGGTTTTGTTTTTTTTTTTTTAATTTAAGTTAGATTAATTTTTTGGGGGGGTACTTCCTTTGTCCTCATATATGCATATATATATATATTCATTTAATCTCTGTTTTATATATGGCCCTTTTTTCATTCATCCTAGTCTCTTTTGTTTTCTTTCCATCTGCCTTTTCCTATATTCTTTCCTCTCCGTTCTCGTGGCTGTATTAAGATTAGCATCACACAATTGAGTTGTAGCTTTATCCTCCCTGCTCCCTGTACACAGTTCCTCTGCCCACGATTTCATACTCCTTTTTAGAGAACAAGCAATAAATCCCTCTGTCTTCCTATCCTCTATTTTTCTAGAGCATGGAGCTGAAAGCTAGGGGAAATATTATGACAGTCTCTTCCTCTTAACCTACGCAAAAGAAAGGACCAGGGGGTTTTTGGGTCATCATTGAAGGTGAAGATGTGCCGTCAGGAGCAGTTGTCCCAGAACAGTGCCCAGCACAGACCTCAGACCACTGAGTTTCTGGCTGTTGAGACCACATGTTCGACTCCCCCAGTGAACTGTTGGGCAGAAGAAAGGTGGGAAGCATGGACAGAAGAGAAAACACCCATGGTACAGTGCTTCTAAAGCCAGGCACAGAGGGAGAGGAAACTACACTGAGCAGCAACAACAAATTAGCAGTGCCTGATTTAGCGAAGGTGTCCCTGCTTACCGCAGGGGGGTTGGACAAGCTGACCTCTAAAGGTCCCTTTCCACCTTACACAATCTATGATCTATGATTATCCTAGTCCTATTTGTCTCTCCGAAGTCCGTGAATCCTTATGTCCATGAAAGTTGCCATTTACCTGTATGGCCTTGACACTAGATATGGTTATTTGTGTTCAGCCCAAGCCTGAAGCAGCCTTTGGTCATACGATGTGGGCTCCTTTCCTAATAGGTCTCTCTGGGGTCTGTTTACTCATAGCTGAAAGTTGACAAAGATTTTAATGCTCTGCCAAAGGGACCAGCTATTATTTTGAAATATTTTCTTCTGCCTTTCTACACTTGAAGGAGCATCTGGTTTAACAAAACTAACCCAGCAAAGGAAATTAGGCTGAATTATAGATACTGTTGGTGGAAATAGGCAATTTTATAGGAAAATAAATAATTCCATCTATGTAAGAACTGTACTAAGAAAGATAAAGACCTTATTCAAACACAAGCGTCACAAATAATAGGAATGGTAGTTCAAAAGATTACTGGCAAAGGAAATTGCTTTTTCATACAACAGTAGTCATCCCTCTTTCCTTACCCGAGTTTTCCATTACAAGAAAGACTGTATTTATCTAGTTAAAATTTAGACTGTTTAGAATGCTGCAGGCTCCCAAATGTGCTGGCCCAGGAGAATATCTGCAGAGGCCATTGCGCATTTCATGTTTTAAAGACAGGGATTTTTATGAATGTGGTGCAATAAATACTGTGGCGATGACATGAATATATAAATCAATCTTCCAATATGATTTCCCAGCAGAGGTGTTCCTCTGTTACTCTGTTTTTCAATTTGCAACACTCTTCTCAGACTCTTGCACTTCTGCAAAGTGCAGCTCTCGCCAAAACAGCACTGAAGAGAGGCCAAGCCGCTATGGAGTTGACGGTCCCTACATTATAAATGTGTATAATCTTATTCCTTTCCAGCAACCTTTACACAGAGGCACCAGATCAATTTGATTATTAGCATGGACTTGACCTTTTCTTCAAATTAATTAGCATAAACCCTCACACTTCATAAGAGTCGAACCCACCAAGTGAAGCACACGCCACAAAGACTCTGTGGTACACTGACGATAGGGACTTTTCCCACAGTTTCTCCTGGAGAAATAGTCATCTAACTTAAAGGCTTTCTGCTAATTAATTCCTCTACTTGGCATTTGGGAAAGGGGAGGACAAAAAGCCCTGTCCTAATGAGCCATTTGTAGAAAGGCATGTTTCTAAAGTATCCGAGTTACAGCTAAACATGTGGCATGGCTCCGCAGTGATTTTTCCAGAGCTGCTGTTCTCCCAAGTCTCTTTTATCAGCCGTAGGTCTCTCTGAGGTGTCTCAGCTGACCTATTGAAAAGCAGTATTCTTAAACTAAGGTGTCACTTAATTTGTCCTGTAGGTCTGCTCCTGAAACTTTTTACCCTTGATCCATATCAATAGGCATGTATAAATCTCTACATATTTGCAATGCGATACATATATGATGTCTTGTTAAACAATCAGCCTAGACATTTCACTACAAGACTCTACCCTCAGTCCCAGCCTCTTCCCTTAGGAAAACTTCTGCCTCCTTTAATATACAAGAGAAAGGATGGTCTTGCAATATGCCTGAAATAGTAATACATGTTCTTTATGGAAGACCAAGAGTGCTTCTTTGTCCATAAAAAACAAAAAGCAAAACAACAACCTCCCCCCAACAAAAAACCCAATCCCAAACTGAATCCTTGCTTTCCCTGTAACTAAATTAATTAAAAATTTACCACTTAAAAAGATAAAATAAAAAATTTCAATATTCTTCCATGCTTTGTACATCTCCTGGAAAGGCATACACTGAGTCTGTGATTTATCAGAGCAAGTAGAGTGCAGCATGGACATTTCAGTTGCAGTTTTGAAACACACAGCATTTAACCCGACATTAGATTTTAAATTAATATATAATTCCTCTTTCCTTATGTGATTTTGTTTTAAGATATTACATCTCTTGTTTTCAATCGTCAGAATGTCCACTTCATTCTCACACTAACATTCTGATGTTTTCTTTGGGCTGAATTTTAGCTGACATGTGGGCCCACATCACAGTAAAAAGGGAGATCTTTATGCTTCTTAGGCAAGGTTGGGGAAATTTGAAATCAAATTACTGTTGCTATTCCTTATAGCCAGAGGTTGCAGAAACATATGTAATTGCATTTTTGCTACTGGAAGGCAGTTGTATGAATATTTGTAAGCTTATTTTTTTCACTTTTGACATCAGGAGTGCATACTACATTGAAAGACATAATTATGCCATGAAAGCTGAGTAGCTTGGGCTAATACTTTTTTTCAGGTATCCTTTTATTTTGATTTTTGTATTTTTAAGCCTTTTTTATTTTTAAACACTCTGTTCTTTTACCCAGTTTTACTGGAGGTTTTTCATCTTCTTTTGGAAGCAAAAAATAATTAATGAATTAATACAAAGGCCGGTGTTAATGTGTTTTTCTTTCTCTAAAATCTCAGCTTTCTCTTTTGTAAAGCTTACAATTACATATATCACAATAAAGAAACTATGATCAGGGGAAATTTCAGGCATGTTTTGTTCAATTATATACAGCATGCTGAAAAATATCTAGAGAATCCAGATAATTTTCCAAGAGTCCTACATAGTTTAATAGGATATATTTGCTAGGGATTTAACCATTTTTGTGTCTTACTCAAGAAACATGTCTATTACAGCTAATTTGGAGAGACAAAAAGATAAAACTAGTACTGTTGAGTGACACTTATAAGTTAATCTCCCAGGAGAAATTTTCTCTTGTAACCAGATCAAATTTTTCATCGATTAATTTCATTCCATTAAATCTACTTACTGCTTACTCTACTTCCATTACTGAAACATTACTTAGTTGTGATACATATAGCTTCTTAATGTGGAGCCATTTACTAAAGAAAAGCTTTTGCATTGTAGAGATGTCAAGAGATGTTCTGTGCAGTGTGAATTCCAGCTCAAATTTCTTATTTGCAGGAATTTGCATAGCAGAGAGGTATTTGTGGGATAAATAGCATGCTGAAATTATTATTATACCAGAAGCATATATTTCCCTCTTCTTAATATTTAACTTATCTCAGTAGCATATTCTCTAACTTTTTTTAGCTATATTTTCTTTTATTCCATGATTCTATATCGTAAATAGTTTCAATTGCAGCACTTCTAGGTTTATCCTAGGTTTAGGCATAAAATTTTTTTCCACATGGGCCTTGTGTAGTCCTCCTTGTTCTCTGGAAAAAAATGAATTCTCCGCATTGTCCATAAAATAGGGTTGCTTATGATTCCCTCTAAGACATTCAAAATAATGAACAGTTTGCTAATATTTCTGAATTTGTCAAAATATACTTGTTTTTTTTTTTTTTTAAATGACACCTGATTTATCTGCTGTTAGCATTAATGGACAACTTCATTTGGCATGACCTAACAAATGCTTCATGTTTTCCCACATTCCAAACAGTGCTTTCTATAAAAAACATAACAGAGATCCAAATCAATTAATCTCAGCTGTCAGCGCTTATTAAAACTCCAACACCCAGCATTAAGATCACTGCAGGTGAAATCTCCACACATTGGAAAGGTCTAGTTGAGTCTATGTAGCCAGAAGCTCTTGACATTTGATGAATGAGAAGTCAGGTCTCACTTCAGGAGTACATTAAATTAGAATCCATGATTCTGAGCTTTTCTAAAGGAGTTCCTGACAGGTGTAACAAGGGGTTTTGTGTGCTAACTTAATTTCTGGGGAATGCTCTTGTTCATTACTTTAACTTCTATAGTACAATGACTGTTTCCAATAGCCAGCCAAAAAAAGCAGATGTGAACACAATATCACAATGAAATCTTGGTGGGAATCTCTATGAACATATGACAAAAGAACTATACTGTGGGTTTGGTCTTGTGTTTGTTGTTTTGTCATTTTGGTTTTGGTTTGGTTTGGTTTTTTTTTTTTAGAATTGATTTGGTACAAAAAAGGGATGCTGTTTCTGTTGTTGGCAGTGAACTCAGCAGGCAAAGGATATCAGCTTATATTCCAGAAGTTCCACTCAGTCTGTCCTCAAACTCCAGCCTCCATAAAGTTTATGCTGCAAAACAAAATGTGTTCCCCAGTATAACATGAATAAAATTTAATAGGAATTGAGAGAAAAGTCCATCATACTGGAACCAGCTTCAGGAACTCAATGCATAGTTAGGGAAAGTTGACTTTATTGTGAATTTTAAATCTCATGCTACATTCCCTTTTTTTCATGTTTCAAACAGTTAAAGTAGGAGAAAAATCTGAAGACTGGCATTTTACAGTAAGTTCTTTGCAGAACATGATGAACTCTCAAATGCAATAACTCATCAGGACAGCCTTTTATATTTATGTTTCTTCTTTGTAAAAAAAAAATCTGTTTTATGTCACAATAGTTACACTGTTATGAATCTTTTTCTTGATTATAACATCTGTGATATCACTTACAAGGTCATTATTTAATGTCACAATCATGCCACAATTAAAATTCAGGAGCTGATGCACCAATGCTGTAACTATTCTAACCTTCACTGCTAGGTGAAACCTCTCCTATTACCCTCTTGTTATGAGACAGTATTTGTTGTGTGTGTATGTTTGCATAACGGTCCCATGCAAGATTGTGCTGGCCACCGAGTAATTAGCCTTTTGGTGTGCCTTTCACTAATGTCATAATATTGTTTTAAAAATGAGTGACTGCTTGCTAGGCAGCACGCGCTGCTCGAGGGCTGCGGCTGCACCTGTGTGCACATACATAATGTGGAGAGATGCTGATCATCCTATTTACTACAGCTTCCCCGTCATTGCAGGCAGAGAGAAGGGCATCTGGCGATTCTGCAGTAATTGAGTGAAAGCCATTCAAGCAAATTTCCACTTTCTGTGGTGTACTAAAACAGCCACACCAAACCTATGGAGTGTGATTATTTAATTTTTTTAATTTAATAGTGAAATATAGTAATATATTGAAAGTGGTATGCTCAGAACGACTGGTATGCTCAGAAAAACAATCTGCACAGAAAAAGAAGTAATCATGCTGTAAGCAGGGACTGGATCTGCTTGTGAGCCTCTGTGGTGCCTACCGGAGCCTTGGCTGAGGTCTGTGTACTCTTGTCTACTACTGAATCGGAAGTGAAGCTCTGTACCGGCACATCACTCCATCCAGCAGTACAATGATTATGTTTCCGTCTGTGTGATAAACTCAGTCTGAATTACTGATCAGAAGTAGGGCTGCTTGACTCTTCCCAGAAAATCTTTTTCGTGACATTTGCTCTCAGCATTGCACCTGAGCATGTTTCAATTACTCACTAAGGAAACTGTGCTGGGCTTAAAAGGATCTCTCCGCACCAGAAACGTGGCTCCAATCAAAATGACAAACTTTTCTGTCAGATTTGTCTCTATCAGGGAATAAGTGCTCTCTCCTACTTAATTAAAATTCTTCTCTCTTAAGACTTGATGCCCTGCTGTATCAGGATAACATAACAGCAATCAGCAATGTGCTCCATGGAAAGACATTTCTTTAAAGTATCCTATCATTCCCTACTGGAATTTGTTTTGCCAGCAAAGCATTTCAGAGAAAAAGTTCCCAGGTTAAGCACAAAGGCATTAAAATTGTATTCAGCAATCTGATGAAAATACTGGAATTTCTCTGACTAAGTAAAATATGTTTGCAATGCCATAACAATTTTTATATATACTGAGCTCAGGTCAGATACCTCTTTATTCCCCACCACCAGCCCCTTTTTTTTTGTTAAGGTGTTATTTTTTACCTCCCATATTAGCCACTGCTAACTTACAAAACTATCGCACACTGTGCTGTAATGAGGGATCTGACCTGTGGAGAAATGGACTGCAAATTTAAGACCTACTGGGATTATTCAACTGTTGTACCTGCTTGTAAGTACAAGTCCTGTTTTCTTCTAACCACTTCTTAAATCTGAATTGGTAATGGAGGGACAGTGTATCTGAGTCATTACTCAGAGTGGTGAGCTAGCCGATCACCATGGGGACAAGTACGGCTGCACATAGTCATATGTCCAGTTCATTAACACATGCAGCCAGGGCTGCTGTTAAGGAGGGGGGTATGAACAATGTAAAATAAATGCATGCAAAGGAGAGATGCAGGTGTTGTGAATCACAGTTCCTGGAAAATATGATGGCTGGAAGTAAAACCAAACCTTTCAAAGGATTGATGGTTTGGTTAGATCTAACTGAAAAAGTTTCTTGAATTGACATCCATGCAGATTAACTCCTTTGAAAGGCTCTTTGTGCTTGAGAGAAGGTAAGGGCTGGTCAAGAGCCTTTCACAATAAAGAGCTAGCAAAGGAAGACACCTGTGATGTAGCTTTGGCTGGCACCAGTTCTTCTCAGAGTGGTGGGTGAGACCTCTGCTGGGGGACAGACTGATCCCACACATAGGTTTTGTTTATTGAGTTTTTTCCTTAAAGGTATGCCCAGCTGTGGACCAGCACACTCTAATGCTTGCATCAAAAAGCATTTAAGTAATAGGTGACAAAAGCTGTGTCCCCTGAAGTTTTTTTGAGCCTTTAGTGGTGCTTATTTTACAAGCCAGATTATAGTGCTAGACCAGAATGGCCAGAATTTTCTTCTATAGCAGACATGCACTCTTCAGTGAGAGATGGGCAATGAATGTTTATGAACAGGAACAGCCTAGCTTGGTATATAGTCTATAGAAAAAAAGGAAGAGTTCAGTCACTTTTCAAAACTTCTGTATAATGTTGCTGTATAAAACAATACATTTGATTGTATTTCAACTGCCAATAGCCATCTGGTTGTGTTATACAATCTGCAGAATGCAAGATGTCTATTGGCATGCGTGTTAGTGTCTCAGTTTACTAGGTGAAGTGGAAGAAAGTTTCTCTGAGTCTTAGAGTGCTAATGAACAGACAGCCAGACACTTGTGAATGGCATCAGACTTTAGCACACAGCCTCTCCTTCCCACCCCTGTTGTCTTCCTGAGCAGACAATGCAGTGGCTGCAAGAGGCATTTCTTTCTTCTGGCTCAGAAAGTCAAACAGAATTACATGAAAAAAATTATTCACTGGAAGATTTGTGCAGTAAAATTTTAGCAAAGACTGTAGGATTGATACGGGTTTAAGAGTTGGAAGAAAAATACACTGAGGAAGGAAAGAAGGAAAAATAAAAGTAGAATTAAGGAATTTAAATTATGGAAAAGCTGGCTAAGAAAATCTTTGCTCAGTAGATTAGAAGGCATGAGGGAAAAGGACTGATGAACAGCTGGAGAAACAAGAGCTAAAAGTAAGGGCCTGGAAGATGGTAAGAAAGAAGGATGGAAGAAAACAGTATCAAATTTATTTGTTCCCCTCTTTGTGTGCCCTCCTTTTTGATGCTTGCCCCCGGCTTTATGCTCCCCTGCCTCCACTGTGCTGAAGCATCAGCCCTTCTCTGCAATTCTTGCTGCTGGGCTTTTCTGGATCACCATCCCTTCCTGAGCAGGGAAGAAGAGAGGTGATGATGTGCTGTGCTGTGTCATGACAGATTTGCTGCCAGAGATGAACCCAGGTGTTAGCTCTCTGTATTCCTCCTTTGGTGGTATTTCTCTCGCATAGGGTCTGAGGCACAAAGCAGTCCCTAGAGCAATGGCAGGTAAAGCTGGAAAAGAGGAATTTGAGCAAATAGAAATTGAAAATAAATTGCCTTGTAGAACTGTTTCATACCAAAGATTAACTCTCCCACAAAACCCTAACAGGTCAATTGTATGGCATTCAGTGTTGAGAATCTTAGAGCCATTAAAAAAAATCTTTCATCCTGCTTTCCAAAACCTATCAATGACACATATCTCTAATATTCCAGAAGTTTAATTTCCATTCTATTGTTGAGCTGCAGAGAAAGGAAAGAAATATATTCTCTATGCTGGCTCTTAGTAACAGAAACACTTGAGTGAGCACCAAACTGTTTTACATCAATACCTACCGCTCACAACATGTATTTTATTCATGCTCTTATTGAATTTATTTTTAGTTTTCATGGGCTTGCTGAGCACAAAAATAATTTATCTACATCAGGCCTTAAATGCAATGTTCCCATGTAAATTTCTAAATACAAAAGAACATATGGAGGCAAATGAGTTCAGTCTTTTGAAATGGATGTATGAATTTCTATTACTCAACTGAATTTATCTCTTCCCAGCAAACTAGATTTATATCACCTTCAGGACTGGCGTGAAACAAGGGTCAGATATAATCCTTAGACCTTGGCTGGCTACTAAACAAGGATGGATGAAGTAGAATTTCAAGCAGATTTGGAAAAATTGGAGCTGAGCTATTCCTGCAAAAAGAGCCACTACAGCCATGGCTTTTACTTTTTATTTAATCTGAAAGATACAACTCATTTGTCTTATTAATTATGAACATCAAACTTTTCCCCATTAAGAGCTTTAATAGAGACATTTTGAAAACTTTTCAAGTGGGAGTGCACAAGAAGTATTAATTGTACAGGTTTGGCAGCCAGCTTGGGGAGCCTAAGGTGGACAATGTCCTTTTCCTGTCCTGTTGACTGATACTAGAAGGAAGAAAAGCATTTCTGATTTGAAGAGGAAATCTCATCTAATCATTAGTGTTTGTGGTGTTCTCTGTGGGTACTGAAAGTTATGGGTGGGGTTCAGTCACCCAAATATTGGTACCCAGTGCCATTTCAGATGACCTAGGGTACCCTATCCATCTTCCATTTCCTGCTCTGAAAAGACATAAGTCTTCTGTAGTTCCCTCATCTACCAGATCTATGCATGGGGCATGGTTAGGGCATCTCAAATAACATCAAGCACTAACATTAGGGCAATCCTATTACTGCTAACAGTAATAGGAGTATGGACACCAAGTCCTTGTGTGAAAATACCTACATCTTTCAAATTATTTTTTTCTCTCCCGCTTCAGTTCCTGAACTAGAAAGTCCATTTCTAGACAAACTTATTCTCATTATTGTGTTGAACAAAGATGTTAAAGTCCAGGATTAACTTTCATGATATGTAAGTATTATATGCATAGTACGTCTATACCAGGGACAATCAGAATTTATCAGAGTATAGAATCATAGAATAGAAACATAGAAGTTTGGAAGGAACCTTAGTGGTCATCTAGTCCAACCTCCCATCAGTAAGCAGGGACATCTTCACTAGATCAGGTTGCTCGGAGCCCCATCAAGCCTGACCCTGAATATCTTGAGGAATGGGGCCTCCACTGTGTTCAAGGCTTTGTTGAAACTCATGAATTTCACCTGGGCCCACTTCTGCAGCCTGTCCAGGTCCCTTTGGATGGCAGCCTGTCCCTCTGGCACATTAACTTCACCACTCAGTTTGGTGTCATCAGCAAATTTGCTGAGGGTGTACTTAATCCCACTGTCAATATCATTACTAAAGATACTAAACAGCACCAGTCCCAGCACAGACCCCTGAGGAACTCTACTTGTCTTCCATCTGGACTTGGATCCATTGACCACCATTTGACATATTCATGTCATTTAAAAAGCCTCAGTACTTTTGAATACGTACCCATGTAATGAACATTGGAAGGATGTTCTGTCCCCCTTTTATCAGTCTGACTGAAATGTCTTAAGCACTCAGAAAGCAAACCACCACATCCCATGAACAGTCTGATTTATTTTCTCACCAACTCATGTACAGCTCCACCTGCTGTTCCCTCCCTATGTTGGTTGATTAAAAGGTGTATACATTCATTCTGAACTAACCCACCAATTAACAAGTGTGTATATGCCAAATAGACTGGTGAAGTATGGGATAAATAAGTGGAAATAGAGGTGTACTGAAAACTGGTAGAATGACCAGGCTGAGAGGGTTGTGAGCACAAAGGTCCAGTGGAAGCTAGCCACTAGCGGTGCACCCCATGGTGTTGATACTAGGGCTGGTACTTTTTCTGCATCTTCATTCATTACCTAGAAGGTGGCACACAGTTTGCAAGCTTACAGATAATACAAACCTGGGAGAAGTGGCTGATGCAGCATATGGGCTGCACTGCCATCCACAGAGACCTTGACAGGCTGAAGAAATGGGTCAACAGGAGCCTCATGAAATTCCATGAAGTGAAGTGCAAAATTTTGCACCTGGGGGGAGCAGCCCCATGCACCAGTACATAACATGGCTTGACTGGAAATCAGTTTTGCAGAACAGGATCTGGGTGTCCTGGTGGACACTATGTTGAACATTACCCAGCAACATGTTCTCGTTGGGCTGCATGGGGGGTTGCAATGCCAGCAGGTAGAAAGAGACATGATCCTTCCCCTCTGCTCAGCACTGGTGAGACACATCTGGAGTGCTGAATCTAGTTCTGGCACTCCCCAGTACAAGAGAGACGTGGACATACTGGAGAGAGGCTAGCAAA
This sequence comes from Porphyrio hochstetteri, assembly GCA_020800305.1. Classification (NCBI taxonomy): domain Eukaryota; kingdom Metazoa; phylum Chordata; class Aves; order Gruiformes; family Rallidae; genus Porphyrio; species Porphyrio hochstetteri. The sequence continues at coordinate 90,283,162 of CM036907.1, forward strand.
GGGCTGAATGATGAAGGGCTTGGAGCATCTGACATCTGAGGAGAGGCTGAGGAGTCTGGGACTGTTCAACCCAGAGAAGTGAAGGCTCAGGGGGAGTCCATCAATATGTATAAATGCCTGGCTGGGAGGCAGCGGGCAAAAATCAAAATACTGGAAATTCAATTTAAACATAAGGAAGAAATTTTTGTGATGAGGGTGGTCAAACAACAGAAGAGGTTGCCCAGAGAGGTTGTGAAACCTCCATGCTTGGAGATAGTTAAAATAGGCCTGGAGGTTGCCCCAGACAACCTGCACTAGTGGTCTCTGCTCTGATCAGGAGTGTTGGACTGGGTGATCTCCAGAGGTCCCTACCAATCTCGGAGATTCTGTGATTCTAAGTTTCAATGTCTATGTGATATTATCAAACCCATTGCAATCTGTGATGAAAAGTGCTTTACAACCATATATGGCTCAGGCTGAGGTTGTCCTCCTGACATCACCAGTAACAGAACATGACTTTCAAACAGAATGGTGATCCTTCATCTTTCAAATTTAGCAACTTAGACCTACTGAAGATGTTACCGCTCTACCTGCACAGGCTGAGTTTCAGATTTCATACTGTCTACAGAGACAGTAAGGTAAAGAACGGAAAAGTGCACATAAAAGGGGAGATATTTCTCTTTTATGACAAGGCTTTGTCATCCTGCATGCTAGTGTTCAAAGCAACAGTCTGAAAATTAAGACTGTGGGGAGCACTAAAGTCAGCTGATTTTTTGATTCATATATGTATATATATTTAATACCAGACAGATAAAGAGTTAGGGTTCTTGCTGCTCTGACTTTCTGTGCTAATGAAAACTGTTGGTAAAGGATTTGTGCTGGTTTTGTGACAACTTGTGCAGGAAGATTTAACAGTTTTAATTTGCTTTAGATTAAAGAAACATTCCTTCAGAATAAATATTTTCATTGGAACAATGCAGGAAAAGATATTTTCTTTTATGAGATGTTTATTCAGTAATTTGCCTTCTGAGAATTTTCTTCCAAAAGATGTCAAATACAGAGCAATGGAATTTGGTGTCTTTACACAGACCAGGAAGAGCATGGGGGCTTTGCTCTCAGCTTCCACGTGGGGTCAACAAGGCCATACCTCTTCCGTGAAGTCTATCATATCACATTATCCAATTTGTAGTACCACTTCTCAACAGATATGAGATGTCTTATGCTGACAAACTCTCCCTGGTTGCTCATGTTCCCATCCTCCTCTTGTCACTTAAGAAGTCAAGATATAAAATGAAATATGTCACACAAATCCTTGCCCCCCTGATTCACAAGCACATTCACATTCCTGCAGCCCTTGAATATTAGCACAGGCCTTAAATTTGCCTAATATACTCCCTATATAACCCCCTATAGTGGATATGCCCAGCCATGTTATATGTCTACTTATTCATAACTGACCCCTTCTCTTCTTTTTCTTGTGCTTGTTGCTCCCTGGCACACCATGATCCTTCCTTTTCCCTTTCTCTGGCCATTTTCCTAAACATCCCATAATTCATTTTACATAATCATACAAAATCCTTCCAAAAGCCCATCAGAAGTTTCACAGAAATCCCTGAAGCCATAGAGATGCATGAGCAGTTCCCCTGATAGCTGTCAATCAGGGGCCAAATTTCTCTGGTCTTCATTATGTCCACTTTCCTTTTCCTTTTATCACTTTTTTTGGGTTATTTTTTATTTGTTTTGTTCTTAATAGTCCTTAACTAAATAACTTAATGAACCAGATTCCTGCTTCTACCTACCATTAAAAAATGTACTGGTTTGTAGGTCTATTTTGGCCTCCAGCACCCAAAGGAGAGAAGGGCAGGCTATGGAGCCTTTCTAAAACCTTTCCAAAAGCCTTAATCACACTGTGATTAAAGTCACTTGCAGTGGGTGGGTGGCCACCAGAGACTCTTCTAAAAGAAGTCCAATCATGAATGTTGTATTAATTCATAAAGGGATGGATTCTTCCCACTGCCTTGGGAATTGCACAACACAAAATCGACACCACACTAAAAGTTTAGCATTTTGATTCCAGAGAGCACACGTTGCTCAATTATTTAATACGTAGCTGGATTTCTGACCTTAAACATTAGCCTTTTCAAACTGCTGAAGTACAATAGTAGCAACACTGTTTTTCTAACTGCCTGGTGGTTAAGGAATCAGTATTAATTTAAATGCACTTCATAGATGAGTTCTTTGGATTTAGCACTCAACATGCACTACTAAAAGTTAGTGCAAAGGTTATATGTTATAATAAAAAGTTGACAGAATTCATTCAGATATTAACATTCATATAGTCTCTATCCGAGGTTCTGGGATAAAGAAAGTTTCATACCAGAAAGTTAATTGGTAGTGAGAAATGGATCACACTTACTTTGTGAAAGTGACATAGGTCACAGTGTTACCTTGCTTCCTGTAGGAAGTCTCTCTCAGGCAGTCAGCCCCATATTTTCTGTATGTGAATTCATAAAATAGTGGCATTTAATGTACCCACATGTAAAAGCACATGTTGAGCCGTAGCATTAGTATAAAAGCCTGTGAAGCATAAAAGCTGTAACCATAGAACTTACAATTGTCCAAAAAAACGATAAGCTCAGATCTAGCAGCTTCATTGTAACGTTTATTCAAGGAGGCTTGCGAGCTCACTCCTGGATTAACTGACATTTGAGGGGATTTCTCAGTTTGTTCCTCATGCCACCCTAGTTTCAATTTGAATATAATCAACTTTGGAGAATGATAGGTCTTTTATTAAAATGCACCGCAAGAATAATTGTGCTTTCACAAAGGAAAAGCATGAGTATTCAGGAAATCAAGGGGGGGTTATTTATTTATTTTATTTTAATGAGTAATTGAGTTTGCACTCCTCTGGTACAAAAGAACACGTATTTCCGTGCATTGTGTACTTCACCAAGAGATGATTCATGCTGTATTGAGAGCTTCCCACTGGAGCTCCCTTTCCATTCATTCATTCCTTTCAGTCAAGCTGAGTCTCAGGGTTTATCCCATTTTTTTAAATAAATATTTGTTTTTAAGATGAATGGAAGAGATTGTTTCTCTATACCTGCCTTGGTTTCATAATAGGTCATATATGTATACATTCTCTTGTGCCTGCATAGGCTTGACCCTTCGTAGAAGGATATTTTTTGCTTTACTTTCTCATCATATTTAATGATGCATACTGTACATTATTTTTAACATCTGATATTTCACAGTCAGGCATCTGAATTCTGAATGCCCGTTTCAGGAGATGGTGATTCTGGATTCGAAGATGATGCATTTATGAGTGTGAATTTAAATTTGAAACTGAATTTGACTCATAACTCTTCTAGCATACTTTGAACACTGTTTGATATAATTTGCCTGAATCCTCACCAGTTTATGGGTGTCTGGATGTGAAGAAGCATTCTTAGTATCATACTGAAGGGTTCTTAGTATCATACTAATTTTTCAAACTTTTAAACACATAGCATATTGCAATCACAGAATATCCTGAGTTGGGACCCATAAGGATCACCAAGTCCAACTCCTGACTCCACACAGGACCACCCAATTATCAGTTTTTATACCCAGCTGGTGTTCTATACTTAACAAATATAACTTTTCAATATGAAAATGCATGCTCAAAAGATGTGTTTAGCAATGCTAATTTGACATAGTTTTGTAGAAAAGTCCTGTAATGGCATACCACCTTTTGCAGAACGACAAATGAAGCTGTACAGTGTTTTGTTTTGGTTGTTTTATTTTCAGCATAGGTAGGATATTTCACTAGCCATAAATTTACTTAGTGTTTACTGAATTTTAGTTGATCATCACAAGCCATTCACAATTATTTTGGAATCTCTATGTTGATCTCTTTATACACCATACTGTCTCATTAGCTGTATGAACTCTAATAACTTTAGTAAATTCAAATAAAAGTAATATAATTTTCCAAAATATTTTAGGACCTGAGCATAATATGAACATAACCCCTTTATTTTTTCCTAGGGACATATGTCAGAATCAGGTTGCAGCACCTGGCCACTTAATAAAAAGCTCTTCATTGAGCATATAGGAAGATGTTTCTTTCTTACACATTATTAGCTCCTTAGGACTGACACACAGAGAAAGTCTTCTATCCTTTTCCACACTTAGAGGATTAAACCATCCCACAGGGTCTTCAGTTTTATTCATTTTCTTTTGTTCCAAGTTTATCCTGTTTTTCTATGTTTTTGTTTGACCATTGCAGAGATAATTCTAGTCATAAGTACATTAAAAATACTGGGTTCTGTCAACAGTATTTCATATTCACTTGATAGCTTTTCAATGCCCCTGCAGTCATCAGGGAATTACTCTTCATATACTCACATTTTTTTGCAGTAACCCATCTCTTAAAGAGACCTTGTATCTGATGTATGTTCAGACCTCGAATAGACGTCCAATCTCCTGAAGTAGCTGTAAATTTCACATTTCCAAGATTAAGTTTTACCTTTAAATCTATCCTAAATACCTTAAATTCTTTGCCTACCGTATGATGTGAGGTTGGCCTGTTTGAGTTCAGCCTGTTTCTTCCTTAGGTTAGTTACAACCATTAAAACAGTTAAACTGATGTGACAGTATCCAGTTTGCAAAGGAAAATGCTGTACTCAGGTTTCAGGTGATAAACCCTTCAAAAGTTATAGCTATTCTGGTCAGTTACCATTGTTGATGACTGCTTTTTAGTGAAGGACGTGTTGCTCCATCCGAACTGTGTATAATACTGCTCTGTAGGCTTCCAAAAAATATTTTCAGCAAATTGTGACAACTCTGTCCAAAGGTTGAACACATTGCTTCTCAACTCTGAAACCTTTCCCAGTGTTGCTGGCTTTCTCAAGCTCCTTGCTTATTTTTCTCTTCCATTTCTTATCATAAATCTAATTCAGGACTCTAAACCTGTTTCTCATTGTAAGATTTATTCAAGACTCTTGAATAAAGTATCCCATGTGGAGACTATTTGAACACCTTATCCAGATTTCTGTGTTCCCATTACAATCTAGATACGATGTTCTAAATACTCTCCACATGGGATATTTTTTCAAGAGTTTTAACTCTTCTACAAAACAATCTGGTTCCTCCTATAGGGAGGAACATCCACATTTTGTGACCTCAGCTGGCACAGAGGTATCCTCTTTCCCCTTTTCTGTAAAAGTGACCAATGACCTTTTCCTCTTTTACTTTTGGGTTACCTAGGACAGGTCCAGCTCTGTTGCCACTATTTTGAAGAGTTTTCTAGGTTTTTTTAGAAGAGTCATGTCCTCACTGGCTCTTCTCCTTTGTGTTCTCATCCACCCTGTGCACAGAAGGTGTTTCACGTTCTTCTTTCAGAAAGGGCTATGGCAAACTGGCTGTTATAGTGGCTACTCATCTCTGTTAATCATTGGATTCTCCAAGATCAGAATCAAAGTTTTTTTGATTTTTTTCTTAATGTGCCATCTTAGCTTTTTTCCTGTAAAATTTTATGGGTGAGAGAGGAGTTAATCGAATCACATGGGTTAAGTTGCAGCTTTCCTACTAGAACTGTGATTATGTTATAAAATGCTGCCTTTTAGTAAAGCCAAAGACGATAGTCTTCCTTCTCCTGCTCTCCTCCCCTTCTCCCTCCTCCTCAAAGAATGCAGTGATGGTGTAAGATGGCTAAAAGAAATAAACAGTATTTAAAACAGTGTATGTTTGCTGTGAGAGTTGTATTGAACAGTTGCCAAGAAAAAAACATGCAAGCAGGATGCAAAATGTATTTAAAATAAATACTTTTTAAAAATAGGGTTCTATAAATCCTAACTCTCAAAAAAAAAAAAAAAGGAAAAAAAAAAGACCATCTTATAACTCTTGCAGGAATTGCTGGAAAAAAGCAAACAATTTTATAACTACAGTGTGGGATGGTGAAATGACTGTTCATGGACTGTGGTATACTAGGTCAGAAGAAGTAAACAGAATTTTATTTATATATGATTATTTTGTACCTGTATGTGACCGTTAAAAGACAGAGAATGAAAGAAATGTTCCCAAGAAAGTTCCAGCAGAGTTTGCTGAATAACCAAGTTCAGCTGACACATTTTAAAGGACTTTTAATTAATGCTGAAGTGCTCTGGAATCATCAATTTTACAATGTCTGATGTCTACAGACAGGTGCTTTTCAAACTATTTTCAGGATCCAAACAGGTGTTTTCACACTATTTCCAACTCCCACAGCATTTCCAGGTCTGACTCAAACGTGGGTCTGAGATTTACTTCCTAGTCAAGAAAAAAATAAATCTGAGAACTTCTGAAAAACAGCTGCAGAAGAAATGGCATGGAGACAGCTCAGGCAAGGATAAGTATTAGGAATGTTTTCAGGTTTCTGCTTCTTTGTACTCTTTTCTTTTAACAACAACAGAACCAAAAGCTTTTATGAACAGTCTTGGCATGTCACTAAATGCATTCATTTTAAACGAGACAAAACCAGACTCGTGTTCAGACTCACTGTTTAATTTGCCTATTAAAGCTATCCTTTAGGAGTGACTGGAGTGGAAGCAAACAGTTCTGGCAACTTTTCATCCAGTTTCTCCTGCTTTTTCCACCAGACAGCTGCCTCACATGATCTGAGGAAGAAAAAGCAGGCCTGAGGCTCATTGTTTTCTCTGTTGGAGGCTACCTCATACAAGGGTCATGGTATTTAATTTGGAAAACACACCTACAGGGTGTAGATAACTAGTAACTAGGTTTGGATTGGTCCCCTGCTGAGAACTCAGCAAGCTGTGTTGTAAAATAAAGTATGGGATTTTTTCCCTTGATTTCCAGGCAAGAAAAGTTTGTCAGTACTGTGGTTTAGAAGTACTACATTTGTCTCCAGATGAACATATTGGAGACACTGCACGGTAGATTAAGTTGAAGAGTTTGCAGTCTTTCCTGGCAAAAGGATGGCTTGGGAGATACTGCCTTTTCTAGGAAAGAAATACAATACATTCCAGTTCTCTATCAACCCAAACTTCAGTTAATTAGCAGTCCCATAAGGCAAGTTGCCACGGAGATTAGGTGATTTAGTCATTCTCAGAGAAAGGCTTTGTCACATGTAAGTGTGAAATCCTGAGCATGGCGGTGGAATGTAAACATAGAGTGACAGTCTAGAGGCAAAGAGAGAAAAAAATATTCCTGGAGCGCAACCTACTTGTCTGGTATTCAGTGGGAAAATAAATGCTCATGGACTCCATAGTAAACATCTGGAGAAATGCTGGTATCGCATACGCATGTCCATTTCATTTCTTCCATGGTGGGAAAATGGAGTTTAAGAGATGGAAAGACCCACCTGTCTCCTGGACCAGGAGCAGCGAAGTCTGATGGTTGTTGCTTCCTACCACCCCAGTGGTCTCCACCAGACCGCTGCCCCAGACAGAGAGTGAAAGTCCAGCTTCTCTAACCATGAGTGATCACTAAGGCTCTGAGGGTGGTTTATACTCTTTCTCAGTGGTAAGTGAGAAACCTCACAGAAGGGTCATACTATTAACATAATGTAAGAAGAAGACAAATGGACTGAAAAATAGAGAATATGGAAGATACAGCAAATGTATCAGTGTTAAAAGCTACAAAGGGGAGACAAAATCCTCTAAATGTCATCATGAACTGAAAACTAAATGAAAATGGTAGTCAATAGAAGAAAAGGAAATAGAGATCTTTTTGCAGGGATAAATTTTTAAAGGATTACTGTATTATCCTGAATCTTTTGCAAGTCACTCAGCACAATTCAACGTTTTTGTGTGAAGTCTGAAATATCTTTACTTCATGGTATCACCAGATCTTTCCAGAAGCAGCTTTCCCTGAGTTTCTGGTGCTCTTTGTAACAGAAATCTGTATTTCACTCAGCTCTTTGAGTACTGAATTTATTATTGTGTCCCTAGGACTCAAAACAGACTGCCCAACATATGTGCCCCCCACATCCTTTCACAAAAGCATTTGTAGTCAAATCTCATAGGTAAGAGAAAGGAGCGAAGAAGAAAAAGAAAGGAAGAAAAAGAGAACTTAAAGCAGTTCCTTGCCTGACAGGCCCATTATTTTGAGTTATAGATGGAAACAAAGCCAAAATGTAATTTCTCTGTCTCCTTATGAAGGGAAATAATTTTTTGAATTTTGAAGATTTGACAGCAGGCAACAGTGAAGATGGCATGTCAGAGCAATGATTTCCTCAGCTCAGGCTCCCTTGTCAAAGGCAGGATTTTATTTTTACTTATTTTCAATTTTTACTCTATTGAAGCTGAATTTCTCTTCCTTAACAATTTTTCCTTCCTGACTCCTTTTGTTCTCCATTTCTCCTGAGGTTCTTAGATTTTTCCTAACACCAAGATGAATTTCTTCAGCTGTGATGGAATGGCACAACTCTCAATTCTGGCAGTGCCATCTGCCTCGATGTTTGTTTGCAGTAGTATGTGAGCAGGTCATGAAGTTTCCAAGAGCAGAGCTTGCAGCTTTGTTCTTTTGAGGTCATTGGAGGATGGTTTTGGTAGAGGCAGCAGAATTGGAGTGAATCTGGCAAGTACTGTTGCCCCCCTAACACAAAGATTGCAATTAATTCTGATTCCAAGCCTGAGAGTGGTTTTGGGAGAGAGGAGATGGCAGAAGCTTGGAAATGTGGGACCACTAAAATACATGGATAAAACCCCAAACAGCATGAAAACAACATTCAAAATTTAACCTAATTTGAATCTTGAATGGACATCAACCAAAGACACTGCTAAAATTTCCCGATTTTGTTTTTCTCCCAAAGTTGTGGTGGTTCTTGAATAAAAATACTATGAAGCATTCTTTGGAATATGGTTCACACGGCACATAAAGAACACAAACATTCAGCATGCAGACTAAGAAGCTAGAATGCTGTAATTCTGAAACTCAATCTTAAATAATGAACAGTGTCAGTAAAAAAAGACCTGCTAGAAGCCTCACAGGAAAATAAAAGCTTGTGTGACTTCAGTATCTGAGACTCAGCATAGCTGGATTAAAAAAACTGGCTGGTTTTGTTAATCTACAAGTGTGAAAGGATGTGTTTTAATCATTCACTTAAAGGGCTGCAAGCATCCTTTAATGAAAATAACTACAGCAGGAAAAAGTCTTGGGGATGGCAGTGATGAAGTTCCATTGCATCTCCCCTTAGGAGAGAATTGCATCTATGATGTTTACGGTTGTGAATGTAATAAAAGCCAGGTTCTGCATTTGGAAACAATTTCTTCTTGGGGGGCAGGGTAAGAGCAATATTAGAACAGAATGTTGTTATCTTATGAAAACTCAGTCTTCAAATTCTAAATTTTTCTAATATTTTCTCACCTAGATGAAAGAAGAATGATTGTGAACCAACAGCATCACAGATGGGAGAGGTTCTGAAGTTGTGCGATACCGTATTGTTGCTTATTATTGTAATGCAATTTTTTATGTTTTTTTGTTGTCCTAAAATGTCAGATTCTAGATTTTTGCACCAAGATAAAGATCTTATATATTTTTAAACAACCAGTTTTTCAATTTGTGAGACAAAAATCTTGGATATGTCCATCCAAACAATTCTCACACCAAAATAGAGGCAGAAAGAATCTAAAAAACATTTTAGAATAATATCCTGATCTTTAAGAACATTTTAGGACTACTTAACAGACCTAAATGATTTCAGTTTCTGGAGGCTGGCCATTATAAGTACATCTACCTAGAGGTAAAAGAAGGACATGAATTTAAGAGACAAAATTAAAATTAAATATGTCAAATGTGTTAAATATGTACAATGTGCCCATTTCCCACATCTTTTGATTCTCACATAATATTTATCTCAAAATCAATGCTACGACAGATTGAAATTTTTGAGCTATATCTTATGATGAAAGAGTTATCAAAATGCTTTGGTTTCTCTTCTGCAGAGATTTTGTTGAGTGTCCATACTGTCCTATTTCACTAGATTCTACAGTTTATCAAGCATTTTGGGAAACAATCTGAAAGGCTATTTGAGACGATATCATGGAAAGGGAATGACTATAAGTTTCAGAGTTCTGGATATTGAAATGACCCAAGTCACCATACAAAGATGCTCTCCAGCCTTTAATCTTGGCCACAAAGCAGAGAGACTGGGATTTCTAAACTGGCTTTTCGAGCTCATTGAAATCAGCTGCAAAAGCCAATAGGTTTTAATGAGGACATGGAGGGGACTGCTGCCGAGTGTTTTAAAAATCCAACCTCCACTTTTGTTTGAAGTAAATAAGTGTTGATTAATCTTAAACTGAATAGACTGATGAGCTGCAGGCAGTTTTATTAAAGGCCAGGTGAGCCATTTCATTTCTGCATGGAAAAGCCAATGTGAAGCAAAATTTTTTCAACTAAAACTGATGCCAAGTATGTCACACTGCTGCTTGATTAAGAGTACACAGAGCAATGGTTTTAACTCAAAAGAGGGTGACAAATGGGTTGTAGTACAGACATTAGAGATTCATATAACTTTTTTGTCCTGCTGGTGTTGAGCCATGCTTAGAGTGTGAGAAAGATGACAGAAGTGACTTTATAGTCTGGATAATGGACTGATTAAATAACGTTGTAAAGACCATTGAAGAATGGAAAGAGATTTTGCTACTTAATGGACAGAGAAAGGCTTTCCTTCTGAAACAGCAAGAAGTTTGGTCTTTGAAAAGCTTTGCAGGGAAAGCATGAAGCTGTATGGGTCAGACTAGAAAAGCATCATAAGCAAGAGGAAATATGAGACTGTACTTGGAAGTGAAGACAACTAATATGTCTCCATCTGCAGAAGCACCAAATGAGTTTAAGAATGTGAAATTAATATTCTGAAGACAAGGGGAAAAATAACCCTTTGGCCCTTCAAGTTAGCAATATTATCAAGATTAAGACTTTTGTGTTGCAAATAAAATGTTTGCCAAACTTGCTGAACATTACTGCAGAATGAAAACTAGAAAACATCTCTGATAGAAAACACTAGTATTTCTGCAGGGAAGAAAAAGAAGATTAGGAAATGGTGGGACTTTCCATTTGATATTTTCTATCAAAACAATACACTTAAGACATCCATTTTGAGCTTAATTCCTAGAGTGTCTTTGAAAATGCTTCTTTTCTTGTAATTTCATCAGTAATTTTCATCTTTGTCTCCAGAAAGGTGTAAATTGGGTGGCCATTGGAGACTGTGTCTCTGCTGGTACATCTGCAGCTGCATGACTCACAGGAGTGTAGTTCTGCCACATCAGAGGTAAAACTGTGCTCTGCTTTTTAAGCCAGGGGCCAGAGGGAATGCCAAAGTGCCTCGAGGAAACGCAGCATCAAAACCAAATGCAAATTCACAGTCAGGTGGTTTAAAATTTACTACTTGATTTTATATATTCTAGTGAAAATATTAAAAAGTTTGAGCAGCAACAATGGTAAAAACAGGTCTCTCAGAAAATTCCTGACCAGCTGTACTATCAAGATACTGTATGACTGAGGCATTTGAGATTGTTTTCCACTAATTGTGATTAAAATTTTTGTTACAGGTTTGTAACAGCTACATCAACTTCATTGTCACGTCCTGAATGGTGTCCTGCGCTCCTTTCCAATTGCGGCGCACCAGGGTTCACTGGTTTAAATAGGGGTTTAGATCTGCTGCATTGAAGCTTTCTGGTGAAAATGTAGAGGTATTTGAGTGGGTCTTATTTCCACTAAAATTTCTGGATTTTTTCCAAAGTACAAATTTCCCCAATTTAAGCTAGCGGTGCCCCAGTAGATGCATCATAAAGGCTCAGCTGTGTTACTCCACTATAGCTAGATTTACTCTAGCAATTACATCGGCCCAATTCCTTTTTTATTAAACTCAAATGGAAAGGAAATAATTAGATCTGATAGCTATCATATAAGAGAGTATGCTGAGGGTGAAGTAATTAAACTCTAATTGTGGTAAATTATGTTTTTCATTAAAATTGAAAGAAGACTGTTAAATGATTAGCTAAAATGTTTAGGGTCTTTGAAGTCCATTCAGTTTTTTGATTCTGCAGACAGATCAGGTGAATTTGCAAGATGTGAATGTATGTTTGGATACTGTCTCATTCTACCAATTCCAAATTGTTTCCCATCTCACTTGAATTTTACCAAGTATTGTTCATTATTGATAGGGCTACAAAACGTGTTAAATACTTTTTCAAAGATGAAATGGAGCTACTGTGAGGCTCTCAGAAACATAGAAACTGTCCGTATATTTACAAACAATTTGAGGGAGTAAATTTTAATTATTATTATTTTTTTAAAGTTAACCCCTTTATTTTATCTCTCTTGCTTTCAAAACTATCTCCTGTGGAAGTGCTATTGAAAATAAGTGTTTTCTAGGGAAATGCATCTGTCTGCTTTGAGTGGGGATGATGCTATACCTTCAGTCATCCTGCAAGTGACTTGTGACTATGCCCCAGCCATGCTGGTCAATGTGGAAGATGCCTGATTTGGCTTTGTCTGGTTTGGTTCCCAAAACCTCTGAATTCACAGCTGAAAGGCAAATAGACCAGGTTCTGTGTTTTTAACACCTAATGAATCTCCTAAAGAACATTAAACTACAAACCTCCAGATCACTGGCTGTACTTATTTACTTGAAGTGAACGTGTAGAAAGAGAAAAAACAACTCTCAAGGCTCTCCAGGGAGTTACAAAACCCAGAAAATTTTTGTGTAAATAATAGAAAATGTTTGCTGCTGACAGCAGCAAGGGTTAGAGGGAAAATGCTGAGTGTATAAGAGAAAGTTCTTCACAGGTGCAAAACAAGCTGTGGGGCAGAGTCTAACCATAAACCTTCCATGTCTGCTATGGAGAACTGTAAATCCAAGGCAGTGCACAGATCATCTGGAAAGAAAGATGGAAATGATTTAGATAAGAATTAACCTTGGAAAAGAAATAAAGTTTGTGTCTGTCTCAAGGAGGACCTTCCCAACTGAGAACAAAACAGGGCTTAAGGGTAAGCTGAAAGCAGATGAAAACTACTGCAGCTGCATGGCATGGACATCGATGTGGACATTCACCTTCAGAACAGATGATGTATCAGGAGCTATTGCACATGCAGTTGCTACTTATGGGGAATCAAGCGTAATGTACTTAAAGTTTAGGGTGCAGGGAAAAGGAATGAAGATATTTTCTATTTTTGAAAGTTTGTGGACTAGTTAAGGGGTTGAATTTCTGTATGAGATCCTGTGGTGTGGACTGTTTATTGGAAGCAGCCAGTCATGTGCGTTAAAAAAATAAATCTAATGGTGTGTTGACCAGGTACTACTCTAATGACACGTCTAAAGGTTTCCTATTTGATCTTTGATGTACAGAACCTGTACCTTCTATATTTTTCTATCAATAAAGCTGCTTTATGCATCATGAACCACACCCCACTACTTGAGGAATGGGGCTTCCAAAATTGTCTTTTAGATATTAGGTCTCTTAACTCAGAATTTCAACACTAATTTGGCTTCTCCAAGGTGGAACAATGCATGGCATTGCGATTCTGCAAAAACACCAGGGCTTTGGGTCATAGAGAGCCTAGTTTTTCCCCTAAGATTTCCAGAAAATTAATATCTTTGTGTTCAACCTCCTAAAAGCTAATTAAACATGCTTTGCAGAAAGCCAGACAGCACAGTATACTGTGAGATACAGGGTATCAAATTAGGTGGTCTATTTTACTGGTGATTCTGGGGGCCTGAGAAGCAGAACTGACTTAGGCACAAAGCTTAGTAAACACTGTACATAGCAGAAAGTTTAGGGATGAGAGAGCAGCAGTGGGAAAAAGTCAAAGTTGAGAATTTAGATGAAATGTTGCTTTCTTTTTGCTTAAAAAGACAAACCCTGAATAGAATACTGTAATGGTTAACAAGGTCCAGACTATTGGAGAAGACAACTGAAATGATTGCATGTGAAGGTAATAAAGACCACATTTCATATTGCTGACTGAATTTATGAACAATAATTTAATGAGAAGAAGAAGTATAGACAGAAATGCCAACAAGAGCAATGGAGGAATTTTGAGATATAACAGCGAGAATGTGTGGAAGGTGATGATGGAAAAGACAATCATCTGCCCAGCAAGAGGACTGGAAAGACAGATCCCTGACTGGATGAAGAGAAGGACTGTGGAGAGATGTGACTGTGAGGGCAGGAGAAAGAAGAGGAAGACACTGGCTTACAGCAGGAAAACAGATTTGGAGAATAAAGTTTTCAGTGGAGAAGGAAGAAGTAGAAAGAAATAAGAAAAAATACACATCAGTGGTTATCAGTTCCATAAAAAGGTTAATATGAGGAAAGGGGTAAGTGGCAAGGCCCATGGACAGAAAAAGTAATGTATTGCAGAGTGCAAAAGGTAACAGAGGTAGAAAGATTTTCTGGTAGATGGACAAGAAGAAGAGCGGGACTGAAAAAGTCCTATCAACAGTGGAAACTACAGCAGAATTCACATGGGATAAATGATACTGCCATATTGCTGCCGGAATGGCACAGGGGTGATGTGACCAGACTGAATAAAGTTTTTGAAGAAGTGCAGATCTAGATTTTCAGTTAAAATTAACCAAACTGTAGAGAAAAAGGATCAAACAACGAGTCCAGGAAGTTGGACTAAGTGGCCATTTTAGGTCCATTTCAATTATCCTATCCTATCCTAAATGAAGGACTAGTGCTATGAAGGAGTCACAGAGATTCTGAATAACCTAGAAGACATTCATAAAATTAAGTTGATGCTGGATTCTATCCAATATCTTAATTGGTCAGGCTCTGTGATTACTTGAGTTAATATTTATACTAGTGAGTATAAAGCAAAAGGTCAGCTATAAAACTATCAGAGAGTGAAGTAAAAGAATCAGCTTAATTATGTTTAGACACATTTGTAATGGAAACTATGTATATATATGTATGAATAATAGTGATTACAACAATTGTAGTAAGTGAATTAAAACTAGACCTGATCCAAAATGGGAAAAGTAGTTAATGAAATATAAGATGTAGTATCAGTCAGGAAAAAATGAATGAGAGAAAAAAGTCTGCCTTTGCCAAAGCATTTTCAGGCAAAGATGGCAGTTTACATCTAAAAGTTACATTTAATGTATTTGTACGTATTCATTTATCCTAAAATGTAATTCTCATTGTTAAACAAAAATATTAAATGAGGATATTAACAATTCTCTTGACAGTGTAGAAATCTGAAGGGCAAACAAAAACATTCCCTAGCAGAACTGGGCCCAATTATGGCAGAGAGAGATGAAAGAGCAGAAGTAGAACACAGGATGTCTGATATTTACGGTGAGAGTCTTTGCCCTTTGGGCCTGGCATCATTTTGCAGAAAGTTTAGACTTGTGTTTCTCCCAGTTTTGTTTTTTTTGTTTTACTCTGTTATGCTGTGATCAAAGGCTTGTCAAACTACTGGCCCTCTTAATCTGAAAGCCACCACAAACGGGAGACAGAGAAATGGCAGTCTCACATTCGTATGGTTCCCTCTGTCATCACTGTTCCTTGGCACAAAACAAAAATCTTTGATGATAAATAGTTTAGGTAGCTGAAATTAAATCAGGCTTATTAAATCAGTATCTAACTGTGTGGTAACTTAGTCACAAATGCATTCCTTTTGAAGAAGCAGTAATTTAAAGATGAATAGGTATTATTTTATTTGGGTTTGCATATATCATGTTACTGTCTAAAAAAGAATTCTAATTATCATTTCCCCCCCAACACATCTGTAAAGTTGGACTAAAGCATTTGAAAAAACCCAGAAAACTTGAAGCATTGGGCAATGGAAAATATTATTTGTTAGGTTTTCCCTGTACAGTAAATAGGATTTCATGCTTGGTCTGATGATTATTTCTCTGACTTTTTAACACATTTTGGGAAGATTTGTGACTCTGAAGAGCCAGATACTGTGGAATGGGGGATTTTAAATGGATTTAAATAATTAGTTGATTATATTAAGTGAATTTAAAGAAACACAAACACAAAGTTTTCTAATTTTTTGTGTTAAGTGTTTAATAAGATTGTGTGCTATTGTTTTTTCTCAGTTTTAAAGTTTCAATTGTTTTCTGTTTTTATATAACATTTCAGTGTTTTAAAATAACCTAATATTACTCATTCAAGAGTGCTTATAATCTTGTATTGCAACAAAAAGTATCTTTCTGAATAATAGAGAATTCTTCCTGACTTCAGTAGTGTTAGAATTATACTGAATTATTCTATTTACTAGATAGTTTGGTGAAGTCATTGAAAATTGGCATATTATTTTAATTTCTCCAAAGAGTGTTACTTCATTAAGATCAAATTCACAGAATGATCTGAATGTCTTCCTTTTCTGAATGCAATTAGTATTTATATTTTTGATGAGCTGATAGGCAAAATTTACTGCTGAGAAATACTACATTAGATGTTAGCTCTAGATATTTAAAAAATTGTGTATTACTAATTACCATTATATGTTGCAAGTTGTTAGTGCATCTATTTCTGCTTCTAATGGCAAAGCATTTTTCATAGAAAGATTGCTTTCCTTATTCCAATTTTCTGAATGGGAAGGCTCAGAGTCAGAAATGTGTCATGAATTCAAAATGGCCATATGAAGTGACTAATAGTAAGCAGGACCAGTGACTGAGTTCAAAACACTGTCAGACCGAGACTACAGAGAAAATACACCTTTAATACATTTGAAAGTTCAGGGGATTTCTTTACATAGTGGGGTAAGACAAGATTTTATGCAGTGGTTGTCACTGAATGACACCTTTTACTCTCAGAATCCAATCCTGCAGTCGTAAGTGGTGATGAAAGAGACTTTCTCAAGGAGTAACCCTGTTAACTTCTCATCTGTGCTCTTTAAGTTGAGAAACAATAGTTGATTCAAGTGATCAGGTTTTAAAATATCCTGCATTGGACATGGGATTTTGGGGAAAACTTGTCAATGATCCTTACTGGGTGTCTGAGTAAATGATATTTCTCAATGATGTCATGGTAAAATTTTGGATGCCTTTGAATGTTTGAAGCCTAACATGTAGGAATTTCTTATTATTCCTTTTCTTTTGAATAGCAGAAAAAGAAACCTAACAGCATGTATGTAACATGCCTCATATATTCCTTTTTCCTGCGAGAAGTGTCTGTGCTCACCTCTTGTATTTATTTACAGATCAGGAGATTTTCTAAGGATGTGGGATAAGAGCATTGTCCTATTTCAAAACTCTTTTCAAAACATATTTTGATAACCTTTGGAACACTTCAACTTCTGGAGACCACGTGAATCTGTCTATCTTACCAGAGTGTCCTTGCTGTCTTAAGAATGCGTGTTTCGTTGCTTTCACAAAATGTTTTACTTCCTTTGTGTGTAGCCTGGGTCTACAACTTTTAGTAATCCCTTTCACTTGGCTTGGGCTTGGCCTTAATTGCCTCAAAACCAAGGCTTCAACAAACATTTCATAATTGGGAGCCATCTTCCTGAAAGGCTTATGGAGGTGCTGGGAGAGGAAATACCAAAGCTTTTTATTCTCTCATGAGTGCATTTTGCTTCTCTAAACTGCAGAAGTCAGGAGCTCTATGCAAACTAACATGGGTAAACATCTGCCTTATGCATGGGTATTGCTGTGCTGGTGTATGGGACAGAACAAATAAAATGTCCCTAAAGCTCTGAAGTGATTATTTACAACAGTCATTTAACAATAAATTAATGCTTAAAACAAGAATGTAGGGAATGTGTTTGTGGCTGGAGCAGCTGGTGCTTACAGTGTTTACTGAAGAACTTCAGGATAACATGTTCTGTCAGGAGCAATCTGATATATAAACATACATAGAGAGGGGTTCATTTATGTGTCAGGTTACATGACAGACAGCCACCCGGAGAGCACTGCTCCCCTATCAGTTGGCTTAAACCTGTCAGTGAATAAATTCTTTGTGTTGAAAGTTTAAAAGGATGGCTGTGGAAGAACACTGGAATGTTAAGGGCTTGGAAACTAAACAGATCTAATTAAATCAGAAGCTTTAATAAATTACGCAAGCAAACTGTGTAGGAAGCTGTCTGCTCTGCTCTGAGGTGCTATGAACAGCTTGATGTGCATTTTAGGCCTAATGCTTGGAGTCATACAATGGAAAACACTCTTCCAGACTTGAGGGGTAGCTGGACACCTTACTGTTGTCCCCTGGTGGCTGCGAGCCTGGCAGCCTGTTTAATGCAGGGTGCCACAGCAGTATCAGCAAGGAAGGATGAGCCCCCCAGACAGTCCCCAAATACAGAGTCAGCTTCTCTTCTCTGTGATGGAAGTCTTTGTAAAGACCTGTTTCTATCAATGCAGTTATGTCAACTGATGTTAGCTGTAAAAGAATTATTGCCTAGATTCACCTCCACAAAACAGGCTGACCAAATTAGTTAGACGTCTCCCCAAATCGACTTTCAACCTTTCACTGTCTAGCAACTCTCCAAGCCCAAGGGCTGATTCCCATTTTCAAACTGGGCTGGTAGGTAGAAGGCTTGGTCTTTTAGGCTGTTAGGTTGTTATCTTCCATTTAGCATGACATGGGTATGTAGGAAGTATCTGCTCTGCAAGGTACAATCAGACCATGATCAATAGAACATTGTAATCTACCCAACAACCTTAATACTATTTTCTAATATCTGCATGATACCTTATTCTTTATTCACAGTGGTTACAACTCCCTCTTGAAAGGAAACAGTGGGTGTACAGTCAGTGTCCTTGCTGACAACAGTGTCCTATGCCAACCCCCATATACCACGTGTCCTAGGAAACAAAAGAAGAAGAGACAGAGGGGAGCATTAATTCAAAGCAAAAGCCAAGATATAACTATCAAAATACTGCATCAAAACTTCTGGAGCAGGTAGGATGTCAATCCGCCTGAGGGTAGGGAAGCTCTTCAAAGGGATCTGGACAGGCTAGATCGATGGGCTGAGATCAATGGGATGAAATTCAACAAGGCCAAATGCAAAGTCCTGCACTTGGGACATAATAACCCCATGCAGTGCTACAGGCTTAGGGAAGAGTGGCTAGAAAGCTGTCTGGCAGAGAAGGACCTGAGGGTGTTGGTTGACTGCAGACTGAATATGAGTCAGCAGTGTGCTCAGGTGGCCAGGAAAGCCAATGGCATCTTGGCTTGTATCAGAAATAGCATGTCCAGCAGGTCCAGAGAAGTGATTGTGCCCCTGTACTCAGCATTGGTGAGGCCGCACCTCGAGTACTGTGCCCAGTTCTGGACCCCTCACTACAATAAAGACATTGAGGTCCTGGAGTGTGTCCAGAGAAGGGCAACCAGGCTGGTGAAGAGGCTGGAGAGAAAACATTATGAGGAGCGGCTGAGGGAACTGGGGTGGTTTAGCCTGGAGGAGGCTGAGGGAGGACCTTATTGCTGCCTAGAATTACTTGGAAGGAGGTTGTGGAGAGATGGGTGTTGGTCTCTTTACCCAAGAGACAGATGATAGGATGAGGGGGAATGGTCTCAAGCTGTACCAGGGCAGGTTCAGATTAGACATTAGGAAAAAAATCTTCACTGAAAGGGTTATCGACTGCCCAGGGAGGTGGTTGAGTCACTGACCCTGGATGTATTTAAAAGATAGGTAGATGAGGTGCTCAGGGATATGGTTTAGTATAGGACAGGTATGGTTGGACTTGATGATCTCAAAGGTCTTTTCCAACACAGTGATTCTGTGAAACACATGAACTGGAGGAAAGCTCTAACAATTAGACTCAGCAACTTGTTGAAGAACTTCTTGACCAGAAACATAACTGTGTTTTCCTATTCTTGATTGTTACCACATTTACAGGCTCTGGGTTAGATGCAACTGCTACATGAATAGGGACTGTATGCTTTTACACATTTGTATTAGGGATACCCCCTTCTCACTCATAATGAGATGTGTCATGGGCAGAAAATTTCAAATATAGACTGCCTTGTTCTTAGAGATGGTTCCTTGACCCTTGAGCATGGGGCGCAAGAGTCAAAGCAAAACTGACATTACATTGGAATGGTTTTCTGTGCTGGGATATGAGGATAAGAGATCAGAGCTAAGAGAGGGGTTAATACTCCACAAATCTACCCCCCATTTATGTTTCCTGCAAAAACACTACTTCAAAAAACACCCCACACTGTACAGACTAGAATGGTTTGGAAACAGTGGTTTCATTTCTGGCTAAATACCATGTAGGCAATTTCTTATTGGGCACTAATGTTCTCAGTTCCTATAAATGAAGCTCTGGGGAATGAGAAAATTGTTCTCAGTGAACAATCTTCAGACTCATTTCTCATCTAGAGCTAAGATGGAATGACAGAAAGGCTTATTTTCCAGTTCAGATGTCTTCAATCCCTAGTGAGCAATTCTGACTTTAAGTAAATCAAAAGGCATATTAGTAGGTTAAGTAAAAGCAAAACTCTCTATATAGCCTCTGGTAAAATATAAAAAATGATGCCATTTTAAAATATTAAATATTTTTTATTATTTAACTGACAGTAATATCTTCATCTGTCTTAACAGAAGACAATTAAAGGAACTGTCTTCTGTTGCAGAAAACACCACCACTCAGACAGAAGTGGCACCATTTACAGGTTCTTTAATAGCTCTAGTACCATGTAATACTCTTGTGGCTGAAGCGGCTTTTCTGGGAAGGACCTGGGGATCCTGGAGAACAAGCATTTGACCATGAGCCAGCAACGTACCTTCGTAACAAAGGTGGCCAAGAGCATCCTGGGCAGCAGAAGTGGGATCATTTCTATCAGTTCAAAGGTGGTCATCCTTCCCCTCAGCACTCATGAGGCACATCTGGGGTGCTGAATCTAGTTCTGGTGCTCCCCAGTAGAAAAGAGATGTGGACATACTGCAGAGAGTCCAGCAAAGGGCTGAATGTTGAAGTGCTTGGAGCATCTGACATATGAGGAAAGGCTGATAGAGTTGGAACAGGTCAGCTTGGAGAAGGCTCAGGGGGATATTATTAAAATGGAGATTAGAGAAGAGAGAGACAGGCTTTTCTGAGTGATGCAGAGGTAGGGCAAGAAGCAATAAGCACAAATAGAAACACAGGAGATTCTGTCTGAACATACCAAACATATTTTTACCATAAGGGTGGTTGAACCAGTAACAGATGAAGTTGCCTGAAGAGGTTGTAGATTCTTCATTCAGGGAAATATTCAAAACCCCAAAGGACATGGTCCTGGGTAACCTGCTACAGCTGAGCCTGCTTAAGCTGGAGGAATGAACTAGTTGGTCTTAAAGTGCCCCATTCAACTTCAATGATTCTGTGATTCTGTTATTTCTTTTGTATGGATTTTTTTTTTTCTTTTCAGAAAGAGATCTGAAGATACCTAGGTATGTCCAGGATCCAAATTAATGTTATAGAACTTTTCTTATTGAGTAACTTAGGAAGAATACAACTACTGTGCTAAATGCTAAATGCCTTTACTGTTGGTTTTTTTTGTTGGGTTTTTTTTTTTGTTTTTTGGGGTTTTTTGATTGGTTTATTTATTTATTTTTTATTTCTTTGTTTATTTATTACATAAGTAGTATTGGTTATTATTTTCCTTTAATGCCTGGGGAGGTACAGTGCTGCCAACTATGTTTCATAGCTTGATTTGGACAGGCTGTTAAGTAGCTTTAATATAACAGCCCCATGAACAGCAGCCTTTTGGAGTGAGAGAATATTTCAGGAAGGAAAAATTCAGCAGTTACATTACTATATATCCTTCAGTGTTCTAAAGCCACTGAAAGGATTTAAGTCCCAGTGCTCTAGTTTGCAGTATGCACTGGAAAGTAAGCAGTAAACTTGAAAAGATAGAAGAATGAGACATGCCTCCAGCACCTGGTTTTCTCAGACCCATCTCTAAACAAGAGACATATCAATGCCATTTAGATATGCTTATGGTCTGAAAAACATTGTCACTTTTCTTTTTGATGAACATACTGACAAGTACTGCATTAGGTCACAACTACAATCAGGAAAGACTTCAACACTTTGGTCACTGACTTTTTTCTTGACCTCCAATTAAACTGCTCTACCTTGCATATAAATTATGAGGCCTGAAAATATCTTGCTAGATTACTTGTGAACATCATGCATATCATTAAGTAACTAGGGGAACTGGGCAGCCAGTGTCTAAATGTCTTAAGTCATAATATAGCCTGATCGATGCTTAAATGTCTTTAAATTGTAAAATTACTTCATTTAACTCTGAACCTATCAGATCATTAGTAAGAATTGAGTAATGCATTTTACAGGTTTTAACCAAGAACAAATATCCTCTGAGAAACATGAAGAATAGATTAATTATAACCTGTAATCAGAATCAGTTATGAAGCCTTGCTATGGTTGTACTTTATTAGTCATCTGCTCCTCTCAGCTTGGGTACTATAGAGCTTTCACCAAGCTGCTGCAATCAATGTGTGGATGATGATAAATAAGGAATAAGGTGTAACAAGATTGTGTAGTCTCAGTCCTTGCAACTTCTTTTAAGCTTACTGAATTTTATGACATTGCTTTTTATTTTCAGGTGACAGTATTTTGGACTGAATGGTGAATATCTCGACAAAATAATTTCTAATAAAGTATTCTGTTAACATAATAAATCCATGCAGGGACTCCATTTATTTCTGCCCCTATATGGTAAGTAAGTTGAACCTTGCTTATTTCAAGTTTGTTTCCCAAAAAAGGGAGAGAGCTAGCAAAACAGTGATCACCCTCCTTCCTCCCCACCATTTCCTCCCAATTTGCAACAAGGCTCATTAGAAAACTAGAGATGATTATAAAGCATGTGTGCTCACAGTGATTTTTGTAAAGACTCCTAAGATCATGTGTTCCTGTTTCAACGCTTTTGACCAAGGCACTCAAAGTTGATCCAAGAGGTTACAAGGCTTCAGAAGTAGATGATTAAATAATTTTCCTTATCTTGATGGGCATCAGTACAACAGATCTTTTGACATAAGCAGGTTGTTAATGATGCATCCAGGACACTATGATCTTTAGAGACAGTGTTACATATCGCAGTATGTTACCCAGGGGTCTGACCATTCAAGCTGCCTTATCTTCTGTCTTTCAGATCACAGGTTTCATTAGGTTAATTTACATGGAAACATTCTAAATGACACCAAGTTTTCTGTATATTTCTCATAAAATAAGGTAACAAAGTTGTAATTTTCTATAACAAAGGCCTTTTGGGAGCCATCTGCTGCAAATCTGTCCTTATCATAAGCATAATACTTGAAAACACAACTCTGAGGAAGCTTTTTTCCACATACTGTTATTAACTGAAAGTACAATTACATGACTGACTTGTTTTCTCTGGAAATCATAAGTATCAAGTCATGTGTGGTTCCTGGAAAACTGCTGACTGTGAATTCACTTAATTAAATCTGCCTGTCTGGTAGATTTGGTATGAACCACTCTGGCCCCATTAAAGACATTTTGCTGTAACTTCCAGATACGCTCGGTGCTGCAGAAGTCACTTTCATTAATTTGCCCTTTAAGTAGGGAGTACTGTTTGTGGAGAGTGCGGGTGGCCACGATAAACACACAGGTTATGACAATAGGAGAATCCTTATTCCTTTCAAAAGGGTCAGTATTTTTTCAAATAGAGTGAATGGGGTCATTCTGAGCATAAGTTTTTCATTTGCTCTCAAACTGTGTTCTTCCCTTCTTCCTTGCACCCTGTATTCCACAACTGAATGAGGAGTTTCTCTTCTACAGACTAGACATACATTGTTCCCAACATCATTCCTCTGAGTCTCATCCAGCCTTTGTGAAATCAGTGATGCTACCTGGGACATGAGCCGGGGAAGGATTTGTCCCAGCATGTGTAAAAGGTTATGAACCATTTTACAATCCCTTTGTCCAAGTGCTGCTACACTAAAAATCAATGATGTTGCCTTCTGTAACCACATGAATTATTGACTGAAAACAAATGACAGCCATTGAAATCTAGGAAAGCCTATTAAAAAGTCATCAGTCAGTTTTAACCTTTTTTCACAGTACGTAGACTGCAGCAAGACCTTGTGCACAAATATAATAGGAATTTTATTCCTTAGCTGTCCCATTTTTTTCATTGACATCTAATATGGTTGTCATACTTGAATGAAAAGAAGAAGATATTTATAATAAACAGAAAAATATAGCTTTTTGGGTAGGTGATCCAAGAAGGTTGGTTCATCATAGAAAATTATAGTTATTACAGCATCTTCACTGACAGTATTTAGGGGACTCTAAACCCCCACTTTAGTATCATTGTTTAAGGAATAGAAGAGAAAAAATACTTTATGTTATACTGGAAGGAATAAAAATGTAATACTGCTTAGTTTGTATAGAAAGCCTTTTGTTAGATTTCTATCTAAATGCAGATTTTAAGTTTTCAGGTCTGCAAAATCTATGTAAGAAATCCCTCACGACAAAGATGTTGAGAAGAAATGAATATTTAAATTCAAAGGCTATTTCTCAAGCATGTTTCGTGTCACTTTAGCAATGACTTGATCTTTCTTTATCTCCATGAAAAAATGAGAATGTGCAAAAGAAGAAACTAAAGGAAAAAAAGACAAGCCTAGGAATGTGTTTGAAATGTGATCCTTTTAGAATAATAGAATGGTTTGTATTGGAAAAGATCTCAAAGACCATCTAGTTTCAACCTCCCTTCCTGGGCAGGGAAACACTCCACTAGACATGTTACCCAAAGCCCCTCCTTCTTGGTGAGGACAAGGTCCAGCATGGCATCTCTATGTATTGGCTCAGACTTCAGGGTCGTTGAAGTTCTTTCATGAAGACCAGAGCTTATGAAAATCAGGCTGCTCCTATCTGTCTATAGTGTGCTTCATCCATGTGGTCTTTCTGGCCAAGTGGACTGTAGCAGACCTCCAATATAGTGTCACCTGTCCTTCCCTTTGATCCTGATCCATAAGATCTTGGTTGGCTCCTCATCCATTCCCAGGTGGAACTTCCTTTCTCCCTCTTGTTTTGGTCTACTTGTGCAAGCAGAAAAGCAGAGGCCCTTACAGCGTTTAAACATGACACTAATTTTCCAGTCATGTTAGTATTTCTTCCAGCTACTAGGTAGGTAGTATTAATAACTGTTTAAATTGCTCTCCATTTGCAGAAGGATTTGCATTAGTTTTACCTTCCGACAACAAGGAAAATAAAATTCTCACTGCAGAAAGCAATCCATACGCTAATGAAGAAATTAAAGACACCAACCTGGAAATTTAGATAGTAAGGGGAGATCTCTGATTGACTGTTAATGCTGTCAAACTCTTGACAGTGACATGAGAAAACAGACACAGCAGCCACTTCATCACAGGAGGACTGTGAGATGGACAAATTTGTTCCAGTTTTTGTGGATCACTGTGTACGGGAGAAACCTCAAATTATTCAAACCCTGTCAGGTGGTCAATCAATATCAACATTTTGTTTCTGACTGCTCTCCTTTGAAGATATTTGTTTCTAGTCATCCAGCTGTCATAGGAGTTACTCTTTATTGTGAAACCAAACGGAGTAGTAGAAGACCCTCAGGAATGATTGGATAGCTCAGGGAGGAGGCAGCTGAATGATGAAAGCAGATAAGTGATTGAATTCCTTTGCATAAGCACATGGCATAATGATCTTAAAAACTGAAGTGAAAATCTCCATCAGCAGTGCCCATATATCCAATAATGTTGCTTTTAGATACTGTAGGCAGATACAGTAGAAGACAAGGCAAGATGCAAGAGACGGTATCTGAACAATCAGCATAAACTGAAATTTGAAGCCTCATGAGTATATGTAGTAAGCCACTTGTAGGTTGTAGGGCACCCAGGCAGGAAAAATAAGTTTCAAAAATAGTGGACCTGACATAGTATTCAGGGTACCTGGTTTTGTGCTTTATGTCAGACTCAGGTGAAAGGAAGATTCCTCCAAGAAAAAAAGAAGGCATTAGCTAAGTAGAGAATTGTTTTATTGTTTTATTGCTGTGGTCAGCTGACCTTGGCAGGAGGCAGGATGCCCACCAAGGCCACTCTATCACCCCCCTCCTCAGCTAGACAGTGAAGGGAAAATATGATGAACGGCTTGACGGTCATAATAAGGACAGGGAGGGATCTTTCGTTATTTACCATCATGGGCAAACAGACTCAATTTGAGTAAAAATGAATGTAATGTATCAAAACAGAGTAGGATAATGAGAAATAAAACCAAATCTTAAAATCACATTCCTCCCACACCTCCCTTCTTTTTGGGCTTAAATTTTCTCTCAATTTTCTCTACCTCCTCTGCTGAGCAGCACAGGGGGAGGGGGAATAATGTTTTTGGTCGATTCATCATGGGTTGTCTCTGCCACTCATTCCTCCTCAGGAGGAAAACTCCTCACACTCTTCCCCTGCTCCAGCATGGGATCCCTCTCATGGGAGATAGTCCTCCATTAATTTCTCCAGCATGGGTCCTTCCCATGGACTATAGCTCTTCATGAGCTGCTCCAGTGTGGGTCCCTTCAATGGGTTGCAGCCCTTCACAGACTGCTCCTGTGTGGATCCCCCACAGGGTCACAAGTCCTTCCAGAAAACCTGCTCCTTTTTTTCCCCCTTCTTAAATACTTTTTCCCAGAGGTGCTACTACCACCATTGCTGATAGGCTCAGCCTTGGCCAGCAACAGGTCCATCTTGGAGCCAGCTGGCATTGGCTCTATTTGACACAGGGGAAGCTTCTAGCACCTTCCTAGAGAAGCTACCCCTGCGGCCCCTCATTTCCAAAGCCTTGCCACACGTTGCCAATAAAATTGCAGTCAAAAAAAGACATGGAGTCTTCCAAGGTGGAATTAAGAAGACTTAGTAATAACAGCACAAACATTTCTAGGTTATTTTAGAATTTCCCACAACAGCACTGTAAAAATGATTGCAGCCCCACGGAAGAGCTGTTCAGTTGCCTGTTGTGTGATCTGGTCAGCAATGTCAGATCCCACTGAAACATCAAAGAGCACCTTTGTACCCTAAATGGATCCAAAACCTCTAACCTGAGGAGCATCTCTGTCAAGCAGGTATGGTTATGGGAAGATGAAAGTACCACTTAAGGTTATTTTACTTACAAAAGCAGAATTTCTTTTTTTTTCCTTGAAAAACAGCAAATTACTCAGGAGCAAACTAATTCAGTGAATGTGTAGTACTGGGATTCACAGATGGTGCAAAAATGACAGCTAAAGGTATCACCAATGTTTTGTAATTTATTTGTGTGTTTGCAACTCTAATTTATCCTGTGTTTGAGAACCCAGAGAACACAAACAATGAATATTAAAAGCTTAAAATGAGCCAGTCGGTTATGGTTTCCCCCAAGCTTTTAAAATTTCACTTCCAAGCTAAAATCAGATGTAGCATTTTAAAGTGAAGGTGAGTTATTTAAAATTTTCTATGTGAAATCTGCAGGCATTATTTTCATATATCCTAAATAATTCATAAGAACTAAATTCTGTGAATATTTTTTCCTTCTGTTTCAAGTATATCTGGTCTCAGTTTACCTAAAAGATGAACGGTCTCTTGTACTTTTGCAGTGATTTATTGTTTGCCATTGATATCTTTGGTTTGGATACTGGGCTGTGAACTATGACAAAACCTTATTTCAGGAAATACCATCACATTTCTCAGTCCTACAAGTACCTGGTTCTTGAGGACTAAGGAAATGAAATGAAACAATGGACAAAACAAGAAATGAAAAAAATAGTCTTGGAGACAGAACAAAATGCAGCTCTCTTTTTTAACATGTGGCACCAGTAGTATTACTGATTAAATGGCCATTTTTTCTGAACAGAGTTGTGTGTTAAAAATGTGAAGATGCAACATCATTACCATCGGAATACATATATCTTTCCCTTTATCTCAGAAAATATAATTTTCCATATTGATTCTATGTATATTCTAACTAGCATTTAATTGTCAATAAAAGCTGTGGCAATGGTATTTAAAATGTCACTATTTTTCTATTATGAAAATTGGATCCATATTACTGTACAAGGTGTTATGTGTCACAGCCGTTGGCAAGTGCTTACTTTCTACTTTGTGATCATTGCACATATTCCTAAACTCCTCACTTTGGCCTACAAGCAGGGTATCTGCGAACAAATACTCGAGGACCGAATACAGTAAGTAAATAGATACATGATCAACCAGTGATCACTTGCTAGTATCAAATAAACAGTATGAGAAGGGAATGTGTATTTCTACAAATTCTAAGGCACTCAAGTATCAGCATATGAAATGTCATAGTTTAAAAAAATTAGAAAATAATTACTGAGAAACACTTACTGTAAAAAAATAGTTTTAAATAGCAGCTGCAGAATGAAATGAAATCACATTAAAGAGACCACTGTATTTTTCCTTTTAAGGACAGACTTCCTTTAAAAAGCCCTTTTTATTTTGAACTAAAAATTGGTGCAATATGTTGAGTATCAAGGCATGTGTACCATGGCTTCAGGCTCAAGCAGCCAGCCTCTCCAGCAGTTCACATTGCTCTAATGATGAGTGACTGACCTCCAATAAAGTGTGTGGTTTAAAACTGTGGATTGGAGCTGAGCAGCAAAACACTTAACATTTTACTGCAGGGCTGATAATTGCAGTAACTCTGTTTTTTTGATAGGTGTAACTCCAACCTACTTGTGGAACCATGAAATTAAACAGATGTTGCCCAGATAAGTTCATTGTAGTTTTAGGTGGCCAAAGATGTTTACATCATTCAGCAAGTAGTGCAAGACGGCACTAAATTTTTGTAGCTACTCTTTGACAGCAGATCTCTGCGAAAATACAGTTGGTCAGCCTTATGATGCAAGCTATATTTTTAAACGTTTTGGTTTTGAGAAGAAATCAAGACAAGTGGGTCCTTCACCAAGTACCTTTTAAATATACCCTTAATTTTCTTTTGAAGTAACTATTCTATTTGTCTTGCAAACATGTTTTTGCTAAATGGAAATCACTCTCAAACTGACAAAAAAATTAATAAATTAAAGCAGAGCACAATGGTATCAAAGGTTGAAAATCAGTATTCATTTTTTGAGTCTGTGACCAACAGTAAAGAGTCAGGAGATCAACATTGCCTATCATCTTCAGATTACTACATCATGTTAAGTCACTGAGATTTTAATCTCAAAATTGACATACTGTATGTAAATGTAATAATAGTTACAGGGAACCTGTTCCATCTTTTGGTGGTGTAATTTCTGAGTGCCATGGCTGTGTGGCTTGAAATCTGCTTGGTTTTTTTGTTTATTTTTTCTGGAGGCCTTGCTTTGCAAGAATTAAGAGGATAAGAGCTAAAATACAGAAAGTGGATGATTTTTTGGAGGTGCAAATGTCAACAGTTCAACAGAGTACTTTGATCTTTTCTTCCTTACATCATGCTGTTGAGGCTTGGAAAGTCTACAGGTGCATTGGCCTTAAAAGCTTGGCCCCAGGAAGGGGCACTTTACCTGTTATTTTTCAGTGGATTAGTAGAAGCAGTATGCACTTAAAATGAGCTGCTTCTGAAAGTATCCATTTAATGATTAAAACAAGGAGTGAGTGAAAATCGTATGTTCTCTAACTTGAGGAATCATTAGGTACTACTTAAAAAGAATTAAGTTGCAAGTTTCCAGTTTGTAGCTATCATATTACTACCTCAGGCTGAATAGTTTATATATATATATATATATATATGAGTAAGAATACAATGTAGGCTGCACTCCTGGACACCTAAGTCATGACAACTCAGTGCTTGAGGCACAAATATGATAACTATATACTTATGGCAGGTATTATGTACATAAAAATATTCAACATAAGACAAATGTCTTCACGAGGCTGGTGAAGGGGTTGGAGGGCAAATCATATGAGGAACAGCTGAGGGAGCTGGGGATGTTTAGCCTTGAGAAGAGGAGGCTGAGGGGAGACCTTAGCACCACAGACAGTTACCTGAAAGGAGGTTGTAGAGAGGTGGGAGATGGTCTCTTCAGCCAGGTGACAGGAGAAAGGACAAGGGGAAATGGCACAAAGCTGCACCAGAGCAGGTTCACATTAGATGTTAGGAAAAAAATTCCACTGAAAGAGTTGTCAGGGCCTGGAACAGGCTGCCCAGGGAGTTGGTTGGGTCACCATCCCTGGATGTGTTTTAAAAAAGGATAGATCAGGTACTTAGAGATATAGTTTAGCATAGGACAGGGACGGTTGGACTTGATCTTAAAGGTCTTTTCCAACCTTGTGATTCTGTGAATACTGCTTGGCACATTTGTGTTATGAAGCTGTCTCTAAACCACGCAGATTTTCTTCAAGTGAATCCTCTCTTACAGCAGAGGTTTCACTCCATTAAAAAAAAAAAAAAGAAAAAATTGAGCTCTGAGCATCTGAATATTGCGTCTTAAAGGCTAGGCTCTGCCACTGTTAGCTCCTGATGTTTCCAGGTTCATTTTTATCTGTTTCACTACGTTTTGTGCAGAGAGATTGAAGCTGGTGATTTAGAAGCCAAATAAAAATGCAGTCTTCAAAAACACAGTTCTGAGGTTCTTAATTATGGAGTTTCCCAGGCTCTGTAGTGTTGTCAGTATTGGACGTCTTTATGCCTGAGCACCTTCATGTCACACCTGCACATACACAAAGTTTGAACTAAGTGGAATTAGCCTGACACTTTGGCTGTCTGTGGGTCTTGGAGGGTGGGTGCTCTCTCCCTGAGTGGTGTGGACTGACAGGTTTCCTCAGGTCCATCTTGCAGACACATCTTGCAGCAGTCAGGATCTTCTGTGAAACAGTGGCCTTGCTACTTTTGTGATACGTTGTGATACCACATTCCAGGTGATAGCTCAATGGCAGAGCTTCACATCTGTTAATCCGATTCCCTGCCACGGGTGCCTCCCTTTAGGGGAATGCCCCAACCCTTTCCTGGGCTCTGCATCAGTCCCCTCCTTGTCCCTCATGCTCTCTCCTTCCTTTCTGCCAGCAAGTTATTCCCAGAAGAAGCCAGATTTTGTATTAGAAGCATGAAGCAAGAACAGGACAAATTTGTAGTTAGGCCTTCCATCATCTGAGGAGCAGAGGAGACCTGTGAAGCCTTAACAGAAGCAGTTCTCTCTGAAAGCACAGGATGACACTAAGGGCCTGAAGCAGGGCAGGTTTTAAGATACAGTGTTGTGTTCAGCATTTCCCCCTCGGTAGCTGGGATCCTGCAGCACCTTCTAACAAGGCTGTGCTTGCCAGGCGCAGGGGGAGCGTAGGCAGCCTGCTTGGATGCTATGATTCCAGCATTTGAATATTGTGATACTGCATCCAACAACTGCAACCCCAAAAATGTTGCTGCTTCTCTGCCCCTAGCTTTCACTTTTGGACAGAACTAAACACAATAAAAAGAAGACCACAGTAGTACTTGTTTTATTATTTGGTCTTTTTTTTTTAAAGAACAGTGTTTTGCTCATTATTTACCTGAGATCCAGCAATGAGTGACAGAACCATTCTCTAACAGATGGCAACACATAATGTCAGAGAGAAATATGTAGAATAGGGATATTGTCATGAGTGTTTTACAGAGATGTTTACATTGAAGTGTTAAAGTTCACATTTCCCATTAAGACATTCTCTTCTGCTACTAGAAAGAATAACATAACATCCATTGCAAAGACGCATTTTGATGTAATATAAGACATCATGGGAGATGACTCATAAGAATTCTTAGCTACTACTTGGATGTCCAAAAATACAACCTAAGGATCGTAGAAATTGGCTATAGAAGGAGTAGTGATCACTGCCACCACACAACTTAAATGTTTGCTTTGTTCCTCCTGTGGTCTCCATAGGTTCCTCATATCAATAAATTCCAGTGATGTAACACTAACATGCAGCTGTCTTAAAATGAATGAATGCACTGATTCCAGTGTGCCTAAGGTATAGAAACTTTATTTTATGACAGAGCATTTAAACTTTACAACCAGTCTCTGTAGCAAAACAAATTCTTTCTGCATGAGATTTCTCTTCAAAATTGGGTGTCATGCTGAAATATCAATAGAGCAATAAGTATGACCTTTGTAGCATATCAACATTTATTTCATTAAAAACCCACCCAGCAGCAGATGGCATTTGGATATAAACAGATTTTGAAGTAAAATGCTTTTGCTTATGCTGATATACTTAATATATGTAAAGCAATTTTCTTGAGGCAGCACAGTATGGTTCAGAACAACTTGATATTTCAGAAATTTCCAAGTGATAAGCCTCAAATAGCTCCCTCATGAATAAGAGGCAGGGTCTTCACAGAATTCTTGCAGTCATCCTGAGCTACATGATGAAAGGAAGGAAGGACAGCTGGAGGCTTGAACAAGTGGTGGCTGGGTACTCTCAAGATGGTGAAAGCTGAAGATTGGTGACTTCTGACAGCAGGAGTAATGCTTCTTCTCTGTCCTCATATCTGAATTTATAGGATTAGCAAAGTGCCTATAGACAGTGGAGAGGATCAAGCTCCATTAAGAGGAACACCAGGAACCAGCTGGGCCTGGACCAGAAGTCAGAAATGTGAAGAAGTTGTTGGTGAAGACGAATGCAGGGAGACACCATCAACTGAATAGGTGTGTTGTTACTGCAGGTTTGATATTTCTGAAGGACAGGTTCTGCAGTGTTGCAGAGACTTCCAAGGCTTGTGCAGCCCTTGATCTGTGTTGCTCATCAATGTGGGTACTGATGACACTACCAGGGAGCATATGGAGCAAATCAGGAGTGACTACAGAGAACTCTGGGAAAGAAAGTGAGATGCAGGGACACACTTGATGTCCTCAATCCTTCGGGTCAAGGGGAAAGATTCAAGTGAGGGTGAATGTACCTTGCATCATGATTGGTGTTGCAGGCAGTGCCTTGGCTTTTATAACTATGGTGTCACTCTTTTTTTTTTTTTTTTTTAAACTCAGATAACTTGTAGATGGGATCCCATGAGTTGTAGCTCTGAAATTCAAGGGACCTCAGGAAACCTGGAAGTTTCAAATGCATCCTTTGCCCAAGCACAAGTATGATTCATCCTGGTGCTCAAGAAACTGAGAAGACGTTATCAGGAGACCAGTCTGGTTAAAGCAAGAACTTATGAAAGTGATTCAGGGTGAAAAGGGAAAGTGAAAGGGAAAAAGAAAAGAAAAATTGGAAATGTGTGAAGGAGGTGAAAGCGAGGAGAGGCTGCAAAGGAATAATATTGCTGAGACATGCAGGGATGGTATCTGGAAAACTGATAAGGGCACCAAGAGCTACTACCACTATCTCTGTAGGAAAAGAATAAACAAAAAATGTGGATCTGCTGTTGAATGGGACAGGTGACTTACTGACAGAAACTGCAGATAAGGACTCTGTCATATTCAATGTCTTTGCCTCAGTCTTCCACAACATCTCCCACATTTTTCTGCTTATGAACAGGGTTCAAAGCTGGCAGCTAGAGCACCATGCAGCCCATCACATTTCCCCCACCCTTGACAGGATGGGGGAGAGAATTGGAAGAGTAAAAGTGAGAAAACTCATGGGTTGAGATTAAAAACAGCTTAATAGGACAAATAAAAAAAGGAAGAGGATTATAGTAGTAATAGTAATAATAATTAATATATATAAACCAAGTGATGAATGGCCCAATTTCTCACCACAAGCAATCCCTACAACAATATTTCTTTATGAGGATTAGAGAAATTGTGTGGTGTATTTGAGTCTGGTGTCACTTAGGGAAAGAGTAGCAAGGCAGAGCTGCTAGAGACATTCTCTAATAAGGTGATGTTAGTGTCAGCTTTGTCTTAGGTTAGAAACTACATTTTTTGTTAGAAACAATTGTAAGGAAAACATCATCAATATCACACTAAGGTTAATCAGTTCTCCTTCATTTGTCTCCCAAAGAGGACAGGAAAAGACAAGGCTCTGCTTAGTGTGAATCGTCATGCTCTTAAGATTAGTATGCACCGCTCAATCTTTCAGTTCTTACTTTGAAAGATCATTACATTTATGTCTGTATAGGAAAATAAGGAAGACTGGTAAATCATATATGTCCATGGAATCAGGATCTTCCTCTGGTCAGGAATGCCAAGTTTTACAAGCTATTTTAAAGGCATGTCAAGTAAATTAAATAACTATTGGTTTTAATTAGCACTCCTGCAAGCTGTAATGCTCTCTATCTGAAGCTAAGTGACATCAAAGAGATATGAAATTCTTTCTTGCTTTTGATGTTTTTTCCACATCGAACACTCCTCCTCTCATCCATGCTATTTTTATCCACGTTTCATAAAGCAATTGAAGTACACCAATGGGAACTAATCGTTGGCAATGATATACTTAAATAGTCATGAACTGGTTTACTATTTAGAATATTTGAATATAATAAACAATAATATTGTCCACAGGGCTTTGAGATGGTTAATTCTCAGATGATCTGTCATGAAGAGAACACATTTTTACCGTACTTGCATGCAAAATGGTATGCAGTTAACTACAAGCAAGGACACAAATACACACATTTATATATTGAACTTTTTGAGGACACAACTCAAAGACATGTCTTTCATGTGTCCAAAGGGAGAACGAAGTCAGATTCATCCATGCATCAATGCAGAACTGTCAAAAAGGTGTCTGTAATTGAAATTTTTGGTATTACATGTTTTTTACAGGTATTTGATCCCGCAGTGCACCTGTATTTGAAAAAACCAAGATTTTGAACTATATTTTAGCATTACTGATATACAGTATAGTCAATAAAGAATTAAATGAAATGACTTCTCATGCATTTTAAAATAAAAATAAGTAATGCAGCCAGCTCACCGTAGATGGAGTGTCCGGGAGAAGAAAAAGAAAAAAGGAAAAAAGAAAAAAACTCAAGGGGCTTATTTCTAAGTGCCACTTCTGCAAAATTTATTGTGATTGTCCAAAAAAACATCAGAGTTTGGAATGCAACATATAAGACTTTTGGTTTTGGTTTATTTTATCGGTCTTGTGCCTGATGAATCTCTCTCTTGAAAAATGAGAAAAATAATCAAATGAAAAGTTCTTTCAATCCTGTCCTGTGCTGAAGAAATTGGGTCTCTTTTGGAGAGTAGCATGTTAAAAAACATGTAAATTGAGCCAATGTTTTGACATATCTTTGATTTCTTCTGCTACCAGTCTCCCAGTCTCATCCAGATTAAGTCCCAGTAAGTGAATTCTCACCCCAGGACACATCTCATTTATATTTCACATCTTTGCTCAGCTCTAGTCTGAGTCTCGTAGCTTTTCTTCTGTAACACTACTGCCCCATCTGCTTCCTGTGCCTCATTCGTGCTGGTATTAACCATCCTTTGAGGAGTGTGGTTAACTTCCCCCTGCAATTCCACAGCACAGTTTGAACACCTCAAAGTTTATTTCCTGGCTCTTCATAATAATCAGTTAGATGATTGAAAGTTGAGGCAGCTGTAACCGGGCAAGTATCCTGTTTTGTTTTCTCTGTTGCAATGGAGCAACTTGTCCATGACATCCTGAGATACTTGACCTAAGGGAACCTTCAAAACTTCTTGTTTTACTGGTTTAAAATTAGTTTAAATCAGTCAGAGTGCAGGTATGTGGAGAGCAGCATGGAAATGCCTCTTTGCTTCTTACCTCCTTTACAGGGGACTTGCTGGGTGGGTGCTGTTCAGGAGGAGGTTGTTCCAGATCTCGGGGGTTGATCAGAGGGTCAGAAGAGACATGGGAAGGTTGGGGGCTGAAGCCAACCCCCTTGTCATGGGGAGTTTGTGTGGGTTAAACTTTACAATCTTTAAGAAGTCTTTTAAGAAGCCATTTTTCTTGTAGTTACCCCTACTTAAGGTTCATTTTTATAGTTTTTTATTATTCCATTATCTTACTTTATGATTGTATGAAGTTGAAGTCCTTCATTACCCATGCAGTGCAAAACTCTAATGAATTTATGGTTCTTGGATAAATGTGGGGTTTTCTCACAGAAGTCTAAAAATAAATATGGGGTTGTTCTTTATCTAAAATCTTTAGTTTGCTCTTTTCACAAACACTTATTGCATAAATACATAGCATAAATTTTACTTATGCAAATTTCCTGAAAAACAACTGCCTAGTGCTTTAAGTTGCTCCAGAATTACTGGTATAAACTATCATTCATTCATGTTCAGCTGGGTTAATTATTTAACATACTCTTTTGCAGACAAACTGCAATGCTTTGTTTCTTGAATATTGTTTGCACTCAAGATAATTTAAAATATTAATCTAATGATAAATGAAAACATCTTAGTGTCCAGTTATTCATAATCTCCTTTATTATTTAATGGATACTTTACAGGAATTATCTAGAAACTCCATGGGCTTGACCTTGCTTTCATTGAAATCAATGAAAAGTATCTTACAGAGTTCAATGGCTTATGACTAGCCTCACTATGTAATGAGTTATTATTAATGCCTGGTTTTGCTACCTTAATTATGCCCTGACAGTAAGCACGTAATTGCTTACTTTAAAAAAAAAAAAAGGACAGAAAGGCAGCTAAATACTACAGTAACATGTAAAAGAAAATTCAGTAATGTTACCTTTCCTATAAGTATTTTTCCTGAACTATTAATATTTATATGGCATATGTGATAAAATAGAACACCCAGGCTGCCAAACAGGCAATAGGATTAATTACTTTCCATGGATGATCTATATTTATGCAAACACTTTAATGAACTCCATGAGTTATGGAACCTACACCACAAGGGACAGGAAGACTTAATAACTTGCCACAAGTTATTTAGGTATTTTCCCCATGAACAGATTTAATTCACAGTCTCACTGGAACTTACGCGTCCTATTGATATCAGTTACATTTGGATTGAATTTGTTAATTCTTATCTTTACTGTTATCTGCAGCTGGTTGAGGAGGAGAATAATAAATAGTGGATTTAAATGAAACTTCTAATACAATTTAAATTTGGGTCTACTTAGAGATTTATTTCTTTATGTCTACAATAGGAAACTACAGAGCAATATAAACCAGTAAATCGTTGAAAGATAATATTCTAACCAACTTGGAGCACAGGAAGCTGATACCAGTTGGACATAACCTTTGCATGGACAGATCTACTGCTCTTGGAAATCCTTGATCCTTGTTATCCTTCTTTTCTTGTTATATTTATTTATTTTTAAAAATTGCTATGGGTCAATATCATTAAGGTATAAACTTCTTGTTTTACGAGTGATAATTTACAAATTCTTTGGGGAATGTAGGAATCAAGCCAGAATTTTGAGTATTCTTAAAAATTTTCAAGAGGGTGCCTATGGTGCAATATCAGAATAGCTACAGTTATTTCCTCTCTGTTTTAATGAAGTTGGGCCACCTTTTAACTGCACCCTTATTCCAAAACAGAAGTGTAAAGGGAAGATGTGTTTATGTAAAAATAAGTAAATAAAACCCTCCCTCAAATTCTAGTTTATACAAATTGAGTGTGACTTAGAATAAAGCAGATACTTTCTCACTGCAAAGTTTAGGATGTTTATGGTTATTAATTCCATGTTCAGTAGCAGGGTAAAGGGCTTGTAACTCACTTGTGTGTTCTGCTTTGGATCAGAAGTACCACACAGCCTCCTTTCTTCTGCCACCATCAACATGGGTAACTCCTGATTACTGTCTTGCTTTGGCTGAAATCTTGTCTCCTGGTTGTTTTCAGGAGCCTGGTATCTGGTTTGTAAAAATGTGATGCAGGCTACAAGTAGACTATTTTATTATTTGTGAACAGAGACACAGAAGAATAATGACAAGCTAATTTACTTTTCAGGGCATCCAAAGTAGGGATTTACCTCCTTGAGCCAAGGTGAAAAAGAGCCCTGAATTGCCAAACAAAGCCTCCTCAGACCACTGAATATTGGATACAAAGAGGAAACTACCACTAGGAAAGTGAACATAAAATTGGTAGCTTAATACAAGTCAGTTATATATTTCAAGGTGAGTCATATTTGAAATACTAATTTCAGTCAACGGAGTGTGTGCTTGTGTCTGGAATTTACTAAATAAGACCATAATATCAAAATAATGATGCTCACCTAGTAATTCTAAGGCAAACCCCCAATCCAACCCAATCCACAAATCCCACATTGAAAAGCATGCTCATCTGAAAAATGAGTGTTTTGGAGAGCCCTGTCTTCAAAGAACTCTGGCTAGGAACTTCTAGTGTGTTTATTTTGATGGTTGCCTTCTCTCTGGCCGGTGGAATATACATGCAAAAAGGTATGGAAATAAATACAAAAATATGCAAAAAGCATATCCAATCATATCAGACTCATATTTTTTAATGTTAAAATTGCTGATATATTAGTCCAGATATCAGCTTTTACAAACATATGGCACTGGAATACTAGTTTTTTAAAATGCTGAACACTGTTTTAAAACTTTTTTCTTGACACCGTCTCTCAATTCTTTTGAGTCAGCTTTGCTTTTCCTCAGATTACCTGGAAACTGCTCAGATGCAATATTACATTAAGACAATTCTGCATGGGTCTATTACAGTAGATAGGTCTTTCTGGCTCTGAGAGCAGTGGCATCATCAGCCCACATCCATAGTATTTTGATTTAGCCTCCAAAACTGGGTGTGTACATCCATACTTCTTATTGGGAATAATTCCTTGACCTGTGATTGGTCTGTGAATGGCTGATGAAAGTGCCAGCTGATCCAAACTGAAATCATGCCAGAGACCTATTCTTGACTTCATAGACTTGTCCTATTTAATGGTCAGGTTTTAACATGACCATGCTGGGTATATGGTGAGACAGGGTGCCTGGAAATCTCTGTACTTTAGTGATTTGGCACCAACAGAAAAGCGTGAATTTACAAAAGCAGAGACAAAATATTCTCCTTACATTTTCAAGAACTTCATTGTGATGCTATTTTCTAAGATGTTATATAAATATTATACAAATATTTTCCAATTCACTTTATTCCCATAAAATTCTCATTGAAGTGATAGAAACATAGAATAGTAGGGGTTGGAAGGGATGTTTAAAGGTCATCTAGTCAAGTCCCACTGCAATGAGTCAGGACATCTTCAGCTGGATAAGGTTGCTCAGAGCCCTGTCCAACATGACCTTGAATTTTTCCAGGGCTGGGGCATCTGCTAACTGTCTCAGCAACCTGTTCTACTGTTTAACTGCCCTCATCATAAAATATGCCTTCCTTATATCTAGTCTGAATCTACCCTACTTTAGTTTAAAACTGTCACCTCTACTGTTATAGGCCCTACTAAAAAGTCTATCCCAGTCTTTTTTATCAGCTCCCGGTAAGTTACTGGAAGGCCATAAGGAGGTCTCCCTGGAGCCTTCTTTTCTCCAGGGTTAACAACCCCAACTGTCTTAGTCTTTCCTCATAGGAAAGCTGCTCCAGCCTTCTGATCATCTTTGTGATCCTTCTTTGCACTTGCTCCAACAGACCCATTTTACTTTATGGAGAAAGGCCTCTTCCACCAAAGATCTATTGCTTTTACTATGACACTTTACTGATTAAATTATTTAAAAAAAAATCTTAAATACACAAACACTGAAACCAAACATTCTATTTAAAATTGGAGCCTTCCCTAGATGCTGCTGTCAGGTGGTTACATCAGCAAGTAATAGAATAGCAACTCCTTTATGATGCACTGCACTAATTCAACTCTCTGATATGGATTGGAGCAACACATAATCCAAAAGGAGGCATTTTGAAGATCAATTACTCAAGAGACGGAAGAGGCTAGAAGTAAAGGATCCAGGGTAGACAATAAATAGCAATTATAAAACTTAATGGAATTTTTGAGTAGTAGTTTTTCTGACCGTTAGACGGAAGAAAGAGACTATAAACAAATGAACTGGTAAATTGTTCATCAGCCATTCAAATTCTTTGGTGAGATGATCTGTGAAGGTCTAAGCTTCTATTATTTTGGTCCTTGTTGCTCTGGAAATTATGCTAAAGTTCCATAAAATAAATGGTCCTAAGACTATTAGAGTGCGTGAGCATTGAAAATTCTTGCTTTGCTCATTCCAACATATTCCTCTTTTAAGTCACCAGAGAAGATAAACAACAACCTTTCATCACTTTGCTATGTTTCCTTATGCTTGTTTTTCTGCCAATTTTTTTGTAGGCACAGAAGCTTGTGTTGTAGAGCCCTGGATACTACCCCTTGCTTTGTCCATGTCTAGCCCTTTGTTGTCCTAAAAAACTTCTCCATTCTTCAGTTTCCTTTTTTGTAAAATGGGGGATAAAAATATATTTCTGTCCTTTGTTGGGCCAGAGCCTGGAAGGTTGTAGTATATATTAAGAGACCTACAGAAGTAGTGAATATTTATAATAATATTTACAATAATGTACTTCTGTTGAGCAAGGTCAATAGGCACTTGACTTTTAAAATCTGGACCTGTAAAGAATGTTCTGCTAAGCATCATGTGCAATCAGAATTGCAGAGTGAACAGATCTCGTAGTGTTAAAAGAACATGAGCAAATGACAAATGATGCTTAAATAATACTAGCACCATGTTAGCATCCTGATTTAACTAGAGGTTGTTCAATAAGTGGAATTGTGAGCATAGCAGTCATTGCTAAAGCAATCAATCTCTTATTCAATGTGCTGCACCACTCAATCATGGACCTTCAGACCTGTGAAGGCATGATGAGGAAAGAAGATTTTTTGTGGGGTCAAATCCAACTAAAGATCAGATGGGGAGAGATGCCTAGAAGATCAGGGCATGATTATTTCTTAGAGCTGTTGCACAAAACTTGTTCTACCCTCTCTACCATACCCTGTGCTTTCTCTCCACCTTGTGCTGCAGAGAGAACATCTATACTTGAAGGAGTGGATTTTGGATCAGGTGGGTGCGAAGAGCTATCTCAGATGGGCTTCTACTGCCAACAATACAAACATAAAAAAACACCACATGAAAAACTGCTGAAAACCTCTGTAGTATGAAGCAGCTCAAATGAGTACTTTCCATACTCCTTTCAGCACACCAGGTTATTTTTTAGGTAATAGATACATATTCTGAGTAACAGGACTTTTAAAAAGAAGCTACACTAGTCTATGGAAAAAGGCCATAGTCAGTCCATCTTGAAGACTTGAAAGGTTACTCACAGGGAAGAATAAATAGCATATTTACTGCTCTACCTTCTTTGGATGGGAAAAAAAAATGGAATCTTCTTCCATAACTTTATTTCTCATCCTTTGCCTCCTTACACAGCTGGTGTCTCTTGGACACCAGCAAATGCACAGCCAAAAACTCCCCTCGGGAGACAGCTTGACTACACCAAGGAGTAAAATAACACATATTTTTGAATTAAGATTTCTAAACAGAGACCTAGAAAATATGTAGAAGTCTGAAGGGATCCTGAATAAAGCTTAGGCACAAGCCTGGCTCTGGAAATACCTAGAGACCCTAGCAATAAACCTTGGAATAGGAACCAGTGTCCCAAACTTTCTGCTTTCACCCAAGTCCCCTAATTCTAGAGTACAGCTGCCACATCCTTCAGATATCCTCTCCTTGCACATCACACAGAATCACAGAATCACAGAATCACAGAATTGTAGGGGTTGGAAGGGACCTCGAGAGATCATCGGGTCCAACCCCCCTGCCAAAGCAGGCTCCCTAGCTCATATTGCACAGATAGGCGTCCAGGCGGGTCTTGAATATCTCCAGTGAAGGAGACTCCACCACCTCCCTGGGCAGCCTATTCCAGTGCTCAGTCACCCTCACTGTGAAAAAGTTCTTCCGCATGTTGGTGCGGAACTTCCTATGCTCCAACTTGCAGCCATTGCCCCTTGTCCTATCCCCACAGACCACTGAAAAGGGGCTGGCTGATTCCCCCTGCATCCCCTGCTTCAGATAATTATAAACTTTGATTAGGTCCCCCCTTAGTCTTCTCTTCTCAAGGCTGAACAGTCCCAGCTTACTCAG
The DNA here is from genome assembly GCA_020800305.1 of Porphyrio hochstetteri. Lineage (NCBI taxonomy): Eukaryota > Metazoa > Chordata > Aves > Gruiformes > Rallidae > Porphyrio > Porphyrio hochstetteri. The sequence goes on from CM036907.1 coordinate 90,324,975, forward strand.
CCTTTCCTCATAGGGGAGATGCTCTAGGCCCTTAATCATCTTCGTAGCCCTTCTTTGGACTCTTTCCAGGAGATCCCTGTCCTTTTTATACCAAGGAGCCCAGAACTGGACACAATACTCCAGGTGGGGCCTGACCAGGGCAGAGTAGAGAGGGAGGATCACCTCCTTTGACCTGCTGGCTACAACCCTCCTGATGCATCCCAGGATCCCATTGGCTCTCTTGGCCACCGAGGCACACTGCTGGCTCATGGCCAACCTGTCATCTACCAGGACCCCCAGGTCCTTCTCCACTGAGCTCTTCTCCAGCAGCTCATCCCCCAGCCTGTACTGATACAAACAGTTGTTCCTTCCCAGGTGCAAGACTTTACACTTGCTTTTGTTGAACTTCATCTGGTTTCTCACTGCCCAGCTCTCCAGCCTGTCCAGGTCTCTCTGGATGGCAGCGCAGTGCTCCTGCGTGTTAGCCACTCCTCCCAGCTTTGTATCATCGGCGTACTTGCTGAGGGTGGATGTTATTCCCTCATCAAGATCGTCAATGAAGATATTAAACAGGACTGGACCCAACACTGAGCCCTGGGGAACACCGCTGGTAACAGGCCTCCAGTCAGATTCTACTCCACGAATCACAACCCTCTGGGTTCGGTCCGACAGCCAATTCTCAACCCACCTCACTGTCCACTCATCTATCCCATGCTTTCTCAGCTTTGTTATCAGGATGTCATGGGAGACAGTATCAAAGGCCTTGCTGAAGTCAAGGTAGATGACATCCACTGCTCTCCCTCCATCTACCCAGCCTGTCATGAGATCGTAGAAGGCTATGAGGTTGGTCGAGCACGATTTCCCCTTAGTGAATCCATGCTGACTACTCCTCATGACCTTCTTCTCTTCCAATTGCTTGGAGATGGCATCCAGAACAAGCTGTTCCATTACCTTTCCAGGGGCAGAGGTGAGGCTGACTGGCCTATAGTTACTAGGTTCCTCCTTCTTGCCCTTTTTAAAGACTGGAGTGACATTGGCTATCCTCCAGTCTTCAGGCACTTCTCCTGTCCTCCAAGACCTGTCGAAGATGATAGAGAGCGGCTCAGCAATCACCTCCGCCAGCTCCCTCAGCACACGTGGATGTAACCCATCTGGGCCCATGGATTTGTGTGCATTAATCCCTTTGAGCCGCTCCTGGACCTCCCCTACTTGAACCAGAGGGAAATTCTTCATTTCCCAATCAGTCCTACTCTCATCCAGTGTCTGTGGGTCCCGGGGGGCCTTTGAAGTGAAGACCGAAGCAAAGGCGGCATTCAATATCTCCACTTTCTCAGCATCCCCCGTAACCAGGACACCCTCCTTATTCAGCAAGGGACCTACATTATCCCTGGACATCCTCTTACTGTTCACGTGTCTAAAAAACCCCTTTTTATTATCCTTTATGTCCCTTGCCAGCTTAATTTCCAAGAGGGCTTTAGCCTTCCTAGTTGCATCCCTACAGGCCCTGACCACATTCCTGTATTCTTCCCAGGTGCTCAGACCCTTTTTCCACGATTCATAGATCTTCTGCTTCTCTTTGAGTTTGCTCAATAGCTCCCTGTTCATCCATGCAGGTCTTCTGCCTCTCTTTCCCCATTTCCTCCTCAAAGGGATGCATCGTTCCTGTGCTTGGAAGAAGTGCTGTTTGAATGCTAGCCAGCTCTCGCAGGCTCCCATTCCTTCAAACAGCGTAGCCCACGGGATAGCCCCCATTAAGTGGCGGAGGAGATCTAAGTTAGCTCTACCAAAATTCAGGGTAGCTATCCTACTTTTTGGCTTGCTTCTTCCACCCAGGATCATGAACTGAACCATTTCATGGTCGCTTTGCCCTAAGCTGCCCCCGACCTTCACTTCCCTAACAAGTCCATCCTTGTTAGTGAAAACAAGGTCCAGCAGCCGCCCTCCCCTTGTGGGCTCCTGCACCATCTGTAGCAGGAAATTGTCTTCAACACACTGCAGAAATTGTCTGGACTGCATACGACTGGCCGTATTGCTTGCCCAGCAAATATCTGGGTAGTTGAAGTCCCCCATAAGGATCAGTGCCCGGGAACTTGAGGTTACTTCTAGCTGTTTATGGAATGCGTTATCTACCTGCTCCTCTTGATCAGGGGGCCTATAGCACACTCCCACAACAATGTCCCCCATACCGGTTTGCCCCTTGATTTTAACCCACAAACACTCGACAGAAGGTTCATCCTTCCCCAGGTGGAGCTCAACACATTCTAGGTGCTCTCTCACATAAAGAGCAACTCCTCCACCTCGCTTCCCTAGCCTGTCTTTCCTAAAAAGCACATAGCCATCCATGACAGTGTGCCAGTCGTCCAGGTTGTCCCACCACGTCTCTGTGATTGCGATGAGATCATGGCCCTGCGACCGCACAAAGATCTCTAGTTCTTCTTGTTTGTTCCCCATGCTACGTGCATTTGTGTAAAGACAGTTCAGTGGTGAAGCAGATGTAGGTATCCTCAACGGCCCACAGCGAGATTTCTGACAGGGGACTGGCAAAAGTGGCTCCACGGAGGAGTACTCAGGGCAGTCCACAGAATTTTCCCTACTCTCACGTGGAAAAACGTCCCCAAGTCCACGACTGTGCTGTTGGTATTTACCTCTTCCCACCGTCAACTCCCGTTGTGTCTCCCGAAGCCTAACCCTGGCAGCCGCCTTAATATCCCCTTCCCCCTTCCTAACTAGTTTAAAGCACGATCGATGAGCCCTGCTATCTCCTGGGCGAGGATCCGCTTTCCTTTATAGGACAGGTGAGCCCCATTAGCAGTACTCATGCCAGGAGCAGAGTACACCATCCCTTGGTTAAAGAATCCAAAGTTCTTGCGCCGGCACCAGCCTTTTAACCACACATTCAACTCGTGGGTTATCCTGTCCTGCTCTGAGCCCCTCCTCCCACAAGTGGGGATAGAGCAGAATATTATTTGGGCTCCCCCGCCCTCAACAGAGCGCCCCAGGTCCCGGAATTCCCTTTTGACAGCTTGCAGGCTACACTTTGTGATTGCGTCCCTGCCTGCTTGAACTATCAGTAAGGGATAATAGTCAGTGGATCTTACCAGGCCTGGTAGCCTTCTGGTAATATCCCTGACCCGGGCTCCAGGGAGGCAACACACCTCCCTGCGTGTAGGGTCTGGCCTACATATAGGCCCTTCTGTCCCTCTGAGAAGGGAATCTCCTACTACGACTACCTTCCTCTCTTGCCTAACAGAGGCAGTCTCAAGGCGTGCAGATGACCGCCTCACTCTAAGCCTCCACTTTCTCTGAGGCAGAGGGGCTCCATTCATCTCCTCAGGTACCTCCTCCTCAACTGTCAGGGCCCCAAACCTGTTGCTCAGGGACACCTGAGGGGGTGGGGTAGGTAGGCAGGGGGAGTGCCTACGACGCCGAGTCGGGACTGTCTTCCAGGCCTCCTCGGGGTTTGGGTCACTCCCATTAACCTGGCACGGGCAGTGAGGGGGGACCGTCTTCAGGTGTGAGGTGTCATCCCGACTGTCTTCCTTTTGGGACGCCAGGGAGCTACTCCACCAGTCAATCTCTCGCTCGCAGTCCCTGATCACCCGCAGTCTTTCAACCTCTTCCTTTAGTTGTACCACCAAAGCAAGCAGGTCATCGACCTGCTCACACCTCAGACAGGCTAGGTGTTTGCCTCTTATCCCAGGCAACTGCAGGCTCTGGCATTCCCTGCAGCCTGAGACCTGGACCGCAGCATCCCTAGGCAGGCCCTCCATCGGGGTTGCCCGAGATTTGCAGGGGGAACCTCTGCGCCTGGTGGAGACCATGGTTAGCTGAGCACACAGCAGACAGGGAACCCTCAGCTCGCCCTTTTGTACTCTGCGAGCCGGTCCTCTGCTCATGTCAATACTGCTTTCACCACACTGGCATGGATTTGATAGGGAAAAGTATGAGTTCCCCCACGACCTCGCCATATTGTCACTCAAATCTTCACTGTAAGTGTACTACATTAAAGATAACTACTGTTGTTTTAGATAACGAAAGCACAGTTTTCAGTCTTTTGAAAGATAATTGTAAGTGATCTAGTGATCTTTGCTCTGAATTGTTCAGAATTGCCTGCTGTAGCCCTGGTTACATCTCTCAAGCTTTGGAAAGGGTGGGATACCAGACAAATTCTTCCATCATAGTCCCAGTTCCAGGTGAAAAATTCATGTTGCTCACACTCTTCTCTTGCCCCTGAGAAAGTGACAGTCCTTGCTCAACACCATTAACCACTCCCTCCACTCCTCGCTGGTGTCTTGAAATGATTGAGACCCCTCCCTAGGCCCCACAGGGAGCCATAAGGGTGTTGTCCTGATTTCCACAATGTCCACATGCTTCACTTTTCAGAGCAGTACCATTCCAGACAGGGCTCCTGGGTTGAAGAACTGAGATGTAGTTTTAGGATCACTGTGGTTGCAGCACCTTCCCTCAGCTCAGCTCGACTCACAGCTGCTTTTGGGCACAATGCCATCACAGCCTTCAGAATCATAGAGCCCATTTTCATCTGTTCTCACTCATTTTGAATTAATATCACTGTAAGAGAGGAGAGAACATTTGGAACTTGGGGACTGGCAACAAAGGGAGACAGAAAAGGATTTGCTCCCAAGATGCTAACTTGTAGAGAACAGGAGTGTAGAGTGTCAGTTTGGGACTCTGCTTGGAAGAGGAAGATAAATAAGCCAAGCTGACATGCCTAACTTGTAGACCTAGATAGGCTCCATCACTTCCTAAGACTTCTCAGCATGTTCTTCTTCATGACTCTTGGAAATACACCAGGAGTATTTTTCATAGTTACTGCACTGAATGAATTGCGTGCTCTTGACCATGTGTTCTTTGTTGTGGTTTTTCCTAATTAATGATATATTCAGAGAGTGCAGGAGGCTCGGTCCACTTCCAGGAAGGAAGATAAGAGGTGGTTATACTGTTGGAGGTAAAAAGTTGCCTGAGTTGGCATTGTATCTCTGGATGAGTTATTGAAAAAGGTAGGTGATGGGTGTGCATGCTTATGAAACTTCCTATTTACATTACAAAAGTCTCTGAGAAGTATGGAAATGGCATTAATGAACCCTGCCAACCCTTTGAACATCTTAATGAAGGGATAACAAGATTTTAGGGCTTCCATATCTTTGGCAAAGTGTAAGCAAGATGCAAACTGTTCATATAAATACCTCTGTTCTGAAAGGAAACAACATATTTCATAGGTTTCTAGGTCAATAGTGGATAAACACATATTTATCTCTTAAAAAGCAAAATAAACAACTTCTTTAAAGTAGCAGTGAACTAATAACAGTGACAAAATCAACATGTGACTTTGCTAGTCTGGGAATTCCCAAATAATATTCAATAATTGTACTTCAAGGTACGCATGCCTCATCAATAACATTATCTACAAAAAGTGACATGGTGTAAATTGTATGCCTCTCACAATGTTGACTGGTTAATTGCCTGCATCCATTGTGACATCCCCGTCAGCATGCTAAGTAATTGAAAAATTGTTGTGTGATGGAAGATCAATACAACTCTAACAAGAAACAAATATGCTATAGTACTGAAAGCAAGCAAACAACCGAATTCAGCAATTGTGATTATCTCCTGAAGACACACAGGCATTGATTGGTATTTCATGGATTCATTTCTTTGGTAGTAATGGCAATCAATGGGTTTTCAATTGTTCATATTTTGAAAGTACTGTTTCTTCTGGCAGGACCAGTCTGGGGAGATAAGTGAAGTTGTTGAATTTTTTACTTGAAAGCCATTTATTGTCTATTTTTAATTAAAACAGCTAATGGTCTTTATTGATTCCTTAAATGTGCTATACAAGATAAACCTTTTGTACTTAGTTATTTATGTTTAAGCATTTTAGGGCTTCGCTAAATGCTTTCACAGAGAATATTGTCTGTGTGGGGAGAGATCAGCAGGGGTATAATAAATTACTCATCTTCTCTGAATATTTTAAATGTGCATTCAAATAGACAGAGAGGTAGGCTTAACACTAGTTGCAAAACTGCGAAAGCACCACCATCCAGCCACCTTCTCAGAAGTCAGACCAGAATAACAAAATGTAAATTTAAAAAGCTTTTAAAAGTAATTTTATGCCATTATGTCTCCCAGATTTTGAACTTCATCACAAATTCACTGTGTTACGAGTTTAAAACAACACTGAACATACATTCTTTTTTTTTTTCATTTGGCAGGGAGTTACCTTATTTTATAACTTAGAAACATCATAACCTTGTGTGATGCATTCAGATAGTGGCTAAAAAGGACATTTCTTCATGAGTAAAGGCTGAGGAGTTAAAAGGCATTCTGCCCCTCTGGAGGTAGAACATAGGTGCTGACACCTCTGCAAGGGAAGTATGATCACAAACCAGAGTTCATTTCTGAGAATGTAACTTTTGTGTTAAAGTGTCTTATTCAATTTCGAGATACCTAACAGTCTTATAAATAAATTGCATTATAACAGATGTATTCAGAGAAAATGTAAAAGCAAGGCCTGTCAGAATTGACTATAAATATTAACACTTTTCTGTCTTCTGTGATTCCAAAACAGCTTATTGTATTAGTTTAATACTCTTGTGGCATTTATTTTTTTGTTTTTTCATGTTTAGTTCTGTTTTTCTTTGAGAAGAATAATACCACTGTATATATGATAGTTCTCACATAGATAAATCACAGAATCACAGAATTGTAGGGGTTGGAAGGGACCTCAAGAGATCATTGAGTACAACCCCCTCTGCAAAAGCAGGTTCTTGAAATAATTAGTGAAATAAGTGTGTTTGGAAAAGAAAATGCAATATATGAGAACAATTCAGTATGAGATTATTAAAAAAAAAACATGGAAAAAAGTCAGATATGTAGCACAAATATTTTTTTCACAACAGTATACTGACACCTTTAGTAATTAAATTGTATCTGTTTCTTCTTAATCCAATAAGAAAGACTATCCTCTTCCTTTAAATTTCCAATTCTTCGTAGTTATTGCTACATAAAAAATACATTTTTCTCTTATGTCAGAACAAAGCATTCATCTTTCCAATAGCAAAAACAAATGAGGGACAATGTAGTTACAAAGACCACTAGAAGGATTTACTCTGTCACAGCTTTTTTTTTAGGCTTGTATTCCCAAGGGCTCACTGGAAAATAGTTAATTTCTATTAACTACAGAAGTCAGTATAAATAGACTTGCTAAATAACTGGTCTACGACCACTCATGTCTAGCTCAGATTAAATCAATAGTCAGACCAGAGATAAATTGTCCATGTCTACCTGGGTCTGGAACAGATATTACAGAATCTGATGCTGCCATCATCTGAGCCTGAAACTTAGACTGTGTCTTATTTCCCAGTTAAAAAGAGGACTCTGAAAACCTGAATGACTGTAAAGAACCTGTTCTTGTGGGCAACCTCTAAAATATTACAGTGATTATTTAAAGCAATTGTGGCATTTTGTCTTCATCTGTCAGGTATCACCTCTTGTCTTCCCTCGTTTCACAATATGTGTTTCTCTTGCAAATATGCATCTAACCTAAATGTATATATGAAACTGTGGCTATCAATAAACAGTTGTCCCCAACTCCTGGTGTGTGAGTGGCAAGGAGAAGGAGCTACAAAGACAGACAATAAAAAATCTCACAAAGGGAAGTTAAGATATGGAGAAAAATATTTAAAGGTTGACAAAGGAGTGCACTGAGAAAGGACAGGACAGTCTTATCCTAAGTAGTGCAAAGTTTTCCGAGACCTGTCTTTCTTTCAGAAGTCAAAAATTCTTCCCGCTTTTCATAATAGAGATCCTCACTCATCTCAGCAGTGTCAGGAACCTCAGGAAAGACACCAGAAAACTACAGCAGGACATTTCCCAGACAGGTGTAAGATGAAAAACTTTTGCTACACAAATGTGCCCTTTCTCTTGCAGGAGGCTGTGTTGAAAGCTAAGGAAGTGCCAGAAATTTAACTCTAACTGCAGTATTCCTTCATCCAGTCTAGGTAGCTCACATCTTTATACAGTCTTATTGTAAAATATTCTAGAGATTTATCCCATATCTGCAGAGTATGACTATATGTGAATCTGTGAATTACTCCTAAGAAGTAAAATAATGATGAAACCCAAGTCTTTTATCAGCAGTCTTATATCCATTATATATATACATATTTCTTTGAGGAAGGTGTAAAATTATCTAATCAAAAAGAGGTGAGAAGCTTCAAGTCTATAACATTTTTTTAGCACTTCTGTGAATGCTGTGATCCATCCCATTGTCTAACCCCAAGGTGCAAACTTACGCCCCAAGTCAACTGAGAAGCAGCAGTGTGTCCTCACTAGACAACCAAAGTTTAGCAAAAGGTTCCTATATCAGATCAGATCTGTGTCAGTTTTCAAAAGAGGAAGGAAAACATACAAATAACAATCTACAAAATCCTATGAAGTGGGACACATCTCATTTTACACCTACTTTTGTTGAATGATATATTTATTTAGTACTTCAAAAACCTCCAAGGAACTGATATAACTATCTGAAACGTGTTTTTGCTTATCATTCATTAACTCTAATTAAAATATGCTCATGAACTTCCAACTGGAAAGAGGTTGTACTGATTAAAATAGAAACCTTGCAATGCATTTAAAAAAAAAAAGTGAAATATGTTTGATTAGTTTGATGACCCGTTGTCATATTTTGAACCAGAACATCGACTGAAAACATGTGCCATTTTTCATTTGATGTCTTCTGTAACCCAGCATGCATTTACTGATTATTTTTTTAATCTTCCTATTTTTAAATCACTAAGATAAAACAAATGTTAGTGTTAGTCTTACTCTGTCACACTTTAAAATGTTCAGTCAAGCAGTCTGATAGAGTGTTTTAAGAGACAAATAGAGATAGATATTTTTCCTATCTAGGTGTTATAGAAGTGATTAGTATGGCTATTTCATATCCACTACAAATTACAAGTCATTGACATTTGACTTTTCCGAGTACATATTTTCTGGATAAACATCAAACAGTCATCATTCTTTATGCTTTCTTTACATTTTGTCAAGCTTTATTTGATCATTTTTCATCTTAGTTTCAGCTGTTGGAAGCAGGGTTCTTTTTCAATGAAGGCGGCAAATATATCTTGTATGAAGAGTTCTTGAAAAGATAGATGATAGTAGATGGAAGTTTTCAATAAAGGTCTAAAAAGTTTTTTAATACTCAATGATTGGGAAAGAATGCATTGAGCCTGCTCTTGCAGAATAATCAAATGTTTGAGAAATATTTAATGAAATATCAAATTTGTAGCATGAATTATAAAATCTTGAAGAATTAATTTTGTTTTCTGGAATGTATCTATGTGGAAAAAAATAGTAAATTTAGGAAGTTGTTGTAATAAATATGAATGTAATGCACAAGGTATAAATAAATCACTATGACAGTCACCCTGAGTAACTAACTCGATTGCGCATGGGAATATGCAGAAAGCAACTTACTGCTGAACTTCTCCAGTGCATAGTTGGTTATTGACGCTTGATTTTAGTTACAACATTAAAATAGATCTTTGCTTGCAGTTTTGAAGAAGCTTTCATAGTGAAAACAGCTTAATAATTTATTCTTAACAACTCAACCACTGTCTTTCTTATCCTTACCACAATCTTTTTCCCATGTTATCTCTCTTACAGAGATATTTCTAAGTTCTGCAAGGGATTGCAATTTCTGATGTTTGCTTATCTGGCATATGTACACATGAAACACCATACTAAGTAATATCCAGCAAGCCACACTGCTCAAGCAAAAATGCAAGCCAGTATCCCATGACAGGATGCAAAAGCTACAGATATTACAGACCAGACCTGGGACTGACAGGAAAGGAAAACGTTCTGCAAAGGTTTTTTTTTCAGTGTACAAAGTTAGGCAGCTGAGAAACATGGGAAGTGCACTGTGAGAGGTGTTGCAGTGCCTGACAGTGCCTTTCTTTCACTTGAGACCAGTTTCAGGAAAGTTCATGATGGTTTGCTGAGAAGTGTATTGCAGTTTTGTCTCCTATAGAGATGTTCAGCCAAAAAGCCTCTGTAAAGTACTCCACTAATTAGGGATTCAGGAACTTCTAGCAAGATCTATTGAATTTTCCCAAGCAAAGTATCCTGTATGTGCATTAAATCCATAAACATCACTGTGATAAGTGTTTGGCAACACTTCAAAACTTCATCAATAATACCTATCATTTGAAATTTTCAAATTCTGTGTAATATATTCTCTATGATCATTTTTTATCTTTGTATCTATCTGTTCTTTTAGCAGGTGGTATGAAAAACTAGTTTAAAACATCTAACATTAATAACAATATCTTGATTACACAAATAAATTAAAAAAAGCAGTTAGGTGAAGTAGTCTAGTTAGTAAATGAAAACAAAGGATCCTAATAATCTCACACTTGGTATTTATTAATGCTTTAAGAAATTAAAATGTCTAGTTCAGGTGAGATCTTATTCCACTTTGTTCTTCTGTGACCTTTTAATTTGCACATAAGAAATATTTTCCCCTCATCTTTCAGTATTTTCCATGGCCACTAAGAAGACATTTAGTGAAGGTCTGTAAGACAGTAAAAGCTCCTTCTTGCAAATACTATCCTGAAAATTATAAGCGGCTTTTTCTCTTGTTGCCCATAAACACAGATACCAATGTCACTGTCATAGTAAAGCAGTGGGCAAAAGTGCTGCTCCCACAAATTACTTTCCCATTAATGAACAGCATTTTTCAGTGGCAACAGGAAAGATAATTAAGTTTATAACTAAAAATCTTTCCCTCAACAAATCTGAGCTTTTCATAACTTCCCTCGTCTTCAGGAAAGCAGATGGTAGACACCCAGTGGACATTATTGCTGAGGTAGGTATTGTTACTCCAGTCCAGAAAATAAATTTTGAGGATATGGTTTCAGCATTGCCACTCACAAGTCTCTTGCAAGTATTTATTTTTAAATATCAGGTAAAGACTGTTTCTTCTGCAAAAAAGCGTATGATTTAGAATCCAGTAGGCAGAGACAAGACACATTAGCAGCACAAAACAGATGCAATGAAAGCAAATGAACTGCAATAAATTAAATGAAATTATTACATTTAAATTAATTTTTTCTTCCTTGAAAGCTGTGCCAGACAAGTCTGTCAAATTCATTTTGAGCAACCTTGGTGAGCCCATCTAATGGCATCAGATTTTTACCTTATTGCTGTAGATCCTGATCCAGTTCCCACAGAATGGGAAGTACATTCAGGAGGAGATGAGTGGATCCCCTAGACTGTACTAGGAGAGAACATAATACTGAACTGATAATGTTTTAAGGAAACTGCAGCATGCCCTAGAGTAAGGCAATGTAGTGTGATATAACGGCTATTCAAAATCACTTCTGCTGTTTGCTCCAACTCAGTTTTACATCTTTGCAAATCAAACAAAAGCAAGCTTTTTAATCAGTACCAAACAGCACATGATCCTCTGTACAGCAAATCATCAGACAAATTTCAGCAAGCTAATCCAGCCTAATGCATTCGAATTATTCAGAGGACAACTGCTGCAGTGGATAAAGTGCATTTTTCCGTCACTCTCTTAAAAGCAGATCACCCACTTTTACTCCCATTTCCTTGAAAATTCACCAGATAAAGTTGGTCAGCAAATGTCAAAGGCAGCAAGAAATATTCCACTCTTCATCTAACAGACTTCTCTTTGAAAAAGAAATTTAGAGGTGTGCTAGATTTCGAGCTCAGAGAATCAAGAAGGTGATGCAGAGACATAAAACAGAATGCTTTTCCAAAAGATCAAGCATGTCAGGGGGCTTGATGTGTGAAATACTCTATGAAGCTCTATACCTCATATTCTGCCATAAGTCATACCAGATGATCATGAGGGTCCCTTTTATTCCCAAACAACTGTGGATTTATTGTCACAGTAACAAGGCCTCTTCACACTACTCAGGCAGTGTAAAGTGCCTTTTAAGTGTGCATAAATTACATTTATTCTCTCTTAAAGGACATTTAACACATCTGTGTTAAAGACCTGTGATTTATGTTAAAACCAGACTCTTAAATATTCTATGTTCATATATGTTAGGTCCAGAAGGGACAGATAATGTTCTCCCGTCTGATACCCTACACAATACAGACCATAGGACTTCATTCAAATAATTCCTCCTTCAGCTTTGTTTGGTTATATCACAAACCTCAAAGAAACATCTGAAGTTGAGACTTACTGAGACCAATGATATTTATCATACCTCTTATGGAGCTGTTGCAGCAGCTACCTGCCTATAAACCTAAACATTAATTTCCAAACCTGAACTTTAATTTCAAGCTGATTTTATCCAGCATCCACTCATAACCAGCAAACTTTATTAAAACATTTTCTGCTAGATGATCAAAAACCTCCCTGTGCAGAAAACAACTGACTTCCTTCTGAACTGTCTCTTTCAGAAGTTAAATAGATTGTGCTGCTTTAGGGTCTTGATGTGGCACAAATTTCTGAAGCCTTAAACAATTTTTTTAAACACTTCCTGATTTTCAACATCTGTTTATAAGGTGAGCACAATAGAAATAACTAGACACGTTGATATGAAAAGAATGTCTTCTACGTAATGTTACCTCTCACTTCCTCTGCCTAATTCACCCAAAAAAAGTTGGGATTCCCCCATCTTTTGTGTTCCAGCACTGTTATAACCAGGATCTAAGCAAGAGACAAGCTTTAATAGGCAGGAATGTGAAAAAAAGAAAATGCATTATTCTCTGTTCAAAGTACCCCACTCTTTATAATCTCAATATCCATGCCAAGAACAGAAAAGATCATCCTGCAGGATGTATTCCAAGTGCTTAATTCCACTTGCAGGAGACCGATCTGGTGCTCTTCAATGAGCAGACTAAGTAAATGCTCTTAACTGTAAGACTAAATTGTAAGTAAATTGTTCATTATTTTTAATTTATATTTTGGTTGATATAATTTTTGCCCAATATAGTAACAAAAGCATCAAAAGGCCACCTATTTTTAATGTATTCAGCACTGACAAAATGCTTAGTAAGGAAGTGGGAATCCATGTCGTGGGCAGGTGATTGGTTTTGACACCTCAGATCACATTTCAGAAATGTTGGAAAAATTCTTCTGCCCTGTACTGCTGGGAGTGTTAGAAGCATCCTTGAAGGATTCATTTTTACTGAGACTAAGTGAAAAAGACAGGGTGGCACGAATTGAGACAGCCAAGGTGAAAGAAACAAGCAAGTAAAATTTCATAAAACCACAGGCAAGGCAGCAAAATTCTGCTGACAATTTTTTTTTTAAGAAATTTGTTCTCTGTTTCCATATCCTACACATATCTCTAAGAACAATGCCAGTATCACTTATCTCCAGTCTATGCTAGAGACGTCAACCACTCCAACACACCACTGAAAGAAAGAATGTAATGATTTACATCTCACAAAGACCAACTGTACTATTACAGCATAAATCTACATGTTTTTACTGGAGTGCTGGTGGCAAATCAGGCAGTAAAGATCCTCAATTATAAAATGTTTTCGGGAAACACTGATTTCACATTGTTCATCACCATCTGTCAGAGTCGCAATGGAAATCATCAAAAGCAGCTGCTGTCTTTTCCATTTCAGGCTCAGAGTATAATAAGAACGTGCATTGTCTGGGCACTGAAAATGGAGAATTTAACTTGTGTGTTTGATACTTGAGTGTTTGAACCATTCCATATACAACTTTAACGCACAAGTGCATCCAAGTTACACCACCAATGAAAATTTATGATTACATATAGAGGAGCTCAGAAAAAAAGGGGACATTTTAAAATTAAAACATATGCCTTTATTTCTGACACATTCGGATGATTTGAAATATTCTGAGCTGTGCGAATAGCTTGGTTTACTCTTCCCTACTGCCATTTAAAGCTATAAAGCACCATCTAGATATGGCTATACTCTGCCTCTTTGTCCTTATTTTCTTTATACAGCCAATGTTTGAAGGAATGCTTTGTATTCCTTTAGGAATGTCTTTGCAGCCAGGAAGAATTGTATTTTATAGTTTTGATGGGAGAATTTTTCACTTTTACTAGAGGGAAGCAAGAGGGAAAGAGGCGAGTCGATATCCATTGAGCACTGTTAAGGGATGTTGTTGTTTAACTTTCCTTCTGAGATTAATTCCATCTCCACACAGTGTTTCCAAACAAAATAGTTGGGACACTGTCCCAGACTGATTTAATTCAAGTTTTGAAGTAACTTTGCTCACCAAATTAGCAAATGTTTCTCACTTTTTTTGGGCGTACTTTAGTTTACAGTCTGGGTCTTAAACTATGCGTTCTGTTGAAGCACCTTTGTGTGAGAAAAACTACCTGTGATGCTCACAGATTTTTGCTAGACAGAGAGAAAAAATGGCAAGAAAAAGGTCAAAACTCAGGGAAGCTGCCTGTAATTAGGCCAGAAAACAAATGCAAATTAAAAATACAGAAAAAGGTACTGAACAAGGGTAAAAACTTCATTCTGTGTTATTTACACCTGGTTAGCTATTTTGCAGAAACATTTTAGCAACAACCTTCATGACTTTCCCAGGGTCAAAATGCAAAAGTATTTCTGTTTTCATTAGCTTATACATGTCAGCTGATTATTTTATTAGCTGCTTCTTTTTCCTTATGAGACACTTAGTTATCCAGTGTCACTATATAACAGTTTCCCAGTTTTTATCTGTTTCATTCAAGCACTTAAACGGTCACTGAACAGCTTTACAAAATACTAATTTACAACTGATGTATTAAGCACCTTCAAAAGAAAATGCTGAAGTAGATAAACTCAAACATAAATCTATATTCTGGAATCCATCTTTGTAGTGGAAAAATTAATGAAAAAATATTTTTGATTTGCTTTTAGGATAATATATCTCTAAATAAAAGAATCATTGAGCACTTTCAGATTTCTTTTAAAGGAGCTGAGAAACTATTTTTAACATCAAGACTATGTCTTTGAAAGTCACACCAGGGAAAATTTCCTGGTAAATTATACTTGTAACTGTATGGGACTAACAGTAGCAAACAAACACACTCAAAATACTGTATTTAGATGATGGTCATCAACACATGCCTGTATGTCCTGGGAATTAAACTATTATGTATGCATACATATTAACATATAGGCAGCTTCTTGATTTTTGTACCAAAAATAAGTAGTAGAAAACAGCATTTTAAGTATGATACAGGTGTGGAATTTAGCAGGACAAGTTCTCATTACTTTTTCCCATAAATTCAGCTGGTGTGATCTGGGATCTTCATGTTTAACTACTTTGTATCAAATTATTGTAAGGAAAAACCCTAAAGGAAAAACTCACTTTCCTCCAAGCAATAAGAGGTGATGATATGTTACCCACATTGCAAAGAACAAGACAGTCTGTCTTTTGCCAGCTGAATAAAATGGCTTTACAAATGAAAATATGAACAACCCCCTTTCTTTTAAGTCTTTTATTCTTTAGAAGATACCAACAAAGCCAAAGCCATGGCTAGTTGTGGGGCAGGAGACAATACTACACAGATGTCTGAAATTGTTGTTAGTAGGGTTTGAGAGGGAGTCTTTCTCCCTTGTTTAGTTATCAAGGCAAACATGAAGATCTGCTTGCATCACTGCTTCCTGAGTGGTGGCACTTAAGTGAAAATTGTGCTTACTTTGAAAAGCAACATAAAAAGCTCATTTTAAAGAAGCAAGATGGCATTCAACGTCATAAAGGGCAATGGAGGCCACATTAAAGAGATGCCATAAAATCAAGAATATACTAACCATACTTTCTTTGAAATAAAAATGACAGTGGAAGTTCTTTATACTATCCTCAGAGTAAGGGAAACATGACCGTGGTAATATTGTTTGCTGGGCTGGAGAGGGTTTCTAGCAAATACTTTTCAGTCTCACTTTGTTGCATTTTAATAAATTTATTATCTATAAAAAGTTATCACAGACAATTTCTTACAAGTCTTAAGGAGTTCCAAAGAAAGCTGAGTGGACTCAAATTATATAAGTTCACCCTTCAGGTAAACCAATATATGATCTATGCACAATGGAAATTCGCAAAAACTGAGCATTAATTTTGAAAAAGGTCCTTCTATCCTGTGCAAAATAAGCATTTACTTGATTATTTTACCTCATGAGGTCCAAAAGTGGTTGGATGATGCTGCCTAGGCACAAGATGCTTTATTTGTGCAAAAAAGTAACTTGAACTTCATTGCTCCCCATTGCCATATCTTCATCTGCACAGCTATCAGATGAATTGTCAGTAGGGAACAATAGGGAGAACCTCATCAACCTTTAGTCATCAAGATGATGCTAGCACTGAATCTCTAGAGTGAAGACCCGTGTGCATCAGAGTCTCATATTGTCTACTTCAGGGTACTTCTTTAAAACTGGACCTCCACTGATATTTTTTATGCAGCATATGAAAACAAAAAATAATTGGAATTGTATTGGTTTTAAATCTTAGAAGTATAATGGAAATTGCTTTCTTGTAGCATAAAGAGATGTGTGTATGAAAGGCACTCTTCTAAAGAGTTTTGGAAGCTGCATAAGTCTTACAGAATCACAGAATCACAGAATCATAGGGGTTGGAAGGGACCTTGAGAGATCATCGGGTCCAACCCCCCAAACTTCCTGCTTCAGGTTAAATTAAGTGAAACATGTCTTGAACAGAAATAAAAATATCTACATATTTATGAACCATACCAGATTGCATTCAAGGTGACACCACAACTACCTAAGCTAGATATTCAAGGTGTCTCAGACCCAGGCACATGAGGTTTCCTGGGAGCTGCTGGAACAGCTGTCCCAGATTTGCGCCACCATACAGGCCAAGTCCAAAAGGGCATAGGGGATCAGGGACAGTAGGGCTGTAGCAGCTGTGCTTGCCCAAAAATGATGGTGGATTGAATGCTACCTGAGCAAACACCTTGGGTTTTTGGATTTGCAACCTATCATCTTTTATTAGACACTGGCATACACTGTGAAATATTCTGATATGCATTCACTTCCCCCTGTGCCATTTCTGGATCATTGGTGTTACACACTTTTGCAATGGGGGCAACTTCTCTGTACAGGAACTCCCATGGGTTCCCTAACTGTCTGCAGAAGGTGCAGAGGGCCAAGCATACTTTTGGAAGGTGCTGGGGAACATTCCTGAGCAGGGAGTGCCACTGATCTCTCTGCCCACTGAGCACACAAACCCTGTGGCAGGCAGCAAGAAGAGGTAGAGCTTAGGCCTGTGCCCTGCTGCTGGCTGGAGCCACAGACAAAACGGACATTGTTTCTTTCTCCCTCTGGAGCTCCAGAAGGACACTGTATTTGCCTCGGTGGTCCACAAGATCCATGAATTTGCCCAACATGCCCTGTTCTCAGGAAGTACACTGAACTTAGCTCCCATATGCAGTGTCTATACAGTGCAGGAACCCCTGAAGTTCAGTGTCACAGAGGTTCTCTTGGATAACTCAAAAAGAAGCATGGAGAATGGCTTTGGAAATTTCCTTCATCACTTCACTCTCAGTGTGCTTGCTCTCCTACAAAATGGTTGTCCAGCAAATGCTAGGTGCTGAGGTCTGCAAGACTTCATAGTGTGATGGCCGTTCATTTGCATTTATATGTGGTCCCCAAAGTTAAATTGGCTGAGAGTTGAATCACAGTACAAGCTCTTCACAGGGAACTTACACATTCACAAACTTTGCACTCTTCGCTGGCCATCTCATGGACAGTGATTTTTCTGCCTTCCCTTCTTTTGAATTCTGGATCTGTTGCATCCAGAACTTCATGTGAATGAGGATGAAAGCAAGGATAGTAGAGAAAACCATCAGAACCTCATAACCCAAGTCTTCTTCCTTAAGAAAAGGACAGCCAGAAAAGGCAGAATCTGTTCCTTCGGAGTGTCTCTGGAGCAGTGGTAAGGCTGTCATCCTTCAACCATGGGCATGCTTGGACCAGAAATCCTGATTAACTCTAGTACAAATTAAGGCATCACAGAAGACATAGAGTAGATGAAGAGTTCTCCACACCAAATGCCTCATATGCTGAGGCAGTCCTATTGCACTGTACCACTTCCTAAGGTAGACGTAACCTAACTTAAGGAACTAATCGCTTCCACTCAGAGGGGAGAGGTTGGATTCTGGAAAATGCAACCTATCAAAACTTCAAGTTTTCCTCTGCAGAGGCAATGGCATCAACTGATCTCCTAATTAAGGTCTTTGTTAAGTGTTACAAAACTAGGGTTTTCTAGGAAAACTGACAGAGTAGAATGAAAAAATATTAAGGTGCTCAGCTTAGAGTGTGATGGGGTACTCGAAATATTGTTTTAGTATTTCTTTTAAGACCAGGGTCAGTCATTTTTGAGCTGTGAGGAAGATGTGTTTGTCCGGGCTGAACTCAAAAGGTGGTAAAAACAGTTTAACCCTCCATGCAACTCATCAATGAGATCCCCTGTAGTCTGTTTTCTCATTAACAACATTGACGACTCATGGGATATGGATCAGGCTTTACTCTGATTTTGAAGCTACGAATGGCTGTACCTTACTTACAAGCACTGTCAGCTGAAAACATGGCTTCTTTTTTTTTTTTTAAAAATATACTTTTTTTAAATAGCAGCGTCAGGACTGAAACAGGTCGGTCTTGTGCAGTTGGAACCCATCCACAGCAAGAATTTTACATTCTACTGCTGTGATCCAGGAGTTGTGTCACCCCTGCTGAGGGGGTGACTTCCCCCAGCCAAGGACCCTCTGTCTCTGTCACTGTTCCTGTGCTCCCTCACTCTGCACCCAAATGTGGAAGTACCTGAGCTTCCTTCTGCTGAAGTTGGGATACTGCTAATAATGAGAGGAAGTTTTATTTACCTCAGATCACAAATCTTAGCAATGGCCAATTTATTCCTGCATATACTTGGAGACCACTGGAATTCTGAACTACAGGTCAATCCAGAATTGATGTGCAGCTGTCAGGAAACTCTCAGGAGTTCCCCAATTATTGCATGGAGGATTATGTGGTTTCACTTCTGAGCTCAGTGCAGCTGAGCTGGCAAAATCTTTTCTAAAACCCAAACTTTGAAGCAAGACTGCAAGTGCTGGTTTTGTGCCAACTAATGTGAGCTTACCTTGCAAGTAAGAATCTGGCACACCGAGCAGTTCCTTAGGAAATTAGAACTCCATAATTCAGCAATAAGGTAGGCTCAGAGATTAACGAACAACAATAGCATGCAATATAAAGGGCATAGACCTGTAATAAGACAGAGATGGAAGGAAATTAGAGATGCCAATAAATTCTATCTCCTCCATCCCAAACCAGGACTAACTATACCTCAGCTAATACTGGTAGGAGATGTTCAATTTACTCTTTAAGAACTCCACTGGTGGATTCAAGCAAGAAATTGCCCAAAACTCCATAAAAATCCCTCCATAAAACACTTTTATGGAGAAAAGTATTTGTACTGATACCTATTTCACAGCTAGGAAAAATGTAATCTACAGATATCTTTTCTTTGAACTGTGTAAAGGACTGATTGAATTAACAGAGGGTACGAAAAAGGGAACAGAAGTATTTTAAAGAGTAGTATGAGTGTGTATTTTTTGAGCAGAAATCACTGCTGTACCTCAGTAGTCTCTCTGGGGAAGAGGTGCAACTGGGAAACTTCTACATCCTACTCCAACATGGCTGAGAAACATTCCAAACTTACAACTGTCTCATGCTGGAAAGATGCTGCAAATATAAAAGTTGCCTTTATATTTCTGAGTAGCCCATATTGCCATGCATTGGCACTGATGTTTTGAGAATTTGAGTTTTGAGAATTTTCTTAATCCTCTGCAGAGACTTTTTAGCTACTTCTAACTTTTATGGATATTGTTACGGTTCTAATTGTTCCTTCGTAAATGCTTAGAAGAGGAGAAAGAGCCTTCTCTTGAGAACACTCTGACTAATAGTTTGAGTTTCAGTACATTTTTTAATTAGGACAGTGGGCACTAGGGCAGCTTAAACAAACCCCAGAGTCAGAATAAAATCCAGAGGGATTTGCTAAAATATCTGGGAAAATCTTCACCATTAAAAATTATCACCAGTGTTTAAAAGTTGCTCCACATGAAAATATCTTTGACAATAGATGACAGGAAAGACTGAATCTCAAGTAGAAATCAAAAGTTATGCAATCAGAAAGTAACATGGGCTACTACTGAAAGATAATTAATTTACATGCTATTTATACAAATTAGAAACTTTCTCAATTTCTTTACTGGGTTTTATGAAACTGCTTACCTGAACATGTTCAGATTAAAAACAGGAATTATCACAGAAAATAAAACCTGATGCCTTCCAAATCCAATACCTTGTAACACCTGAGAAAGGTACCAAAGGCATACAGCCAGCAGGTGTAGATCTAACTAGAAATTTTATTTAAAAAGTGCATAAAGGTGTTTCGTTCTACAGATTACATTTAGACATCAAAATTCCACCATCAATTGTACCGATTTCTATAAAGGTTATCTATTGGTAAAACAGATCTATACAGGTAGAATTGAATTTTATTATTAGTTTAACAGAGAGCAGAGCATGACCTGAAAATACTCATAAATCAAAGTAAACCCCTTTAATATAACAGCTGGTCAGCACAAATAAAGAGAAAACTCTGTGTGGAAACCAATCTGTTACCTAAATAGAAATCAGTAAGTGACCTCAATGGGTAACAATAAAAACAGTTTAATTTACTGTAGCAGGCTGATTCCACATTGTCAGCCCTCTGGGTTCTAGATACTACCAGGCTCAGTTTCTCTATTTCTCTCCCTCAGGTTTGAATTTGCAATGAATCTTTCCTAACCTATCTCAGAAATTCTCAACAGATTTCCATGGTGGCAATGTTGAAATTGAGAAGGGACAAGCTTTGATCTGCATACCAGCAATCATATTTCTCATTTTAAACAGTCAATAAGTTGAGTTTAATAAGTTTAATAGTTTGTTTTAATGACACCAGGATTTTTTCTGCCTTTGCTGCTGTATATAGAAGAATTCACTTAACAGCTATTTGCCGCTTGTGAAGAGCTAAAGTTTGGGAGTACAGATGCTTTCTCCTCTTAATCTTGGTTTTCTTGGCCCTGTATGGGACTTGTTCTAGGAGGAGAAGGAACCCAAGTTGTAGCCTCTTCAGCTTTGACCTTTAGTCTTATATTATTTTTGCTCTCCCCATCCTTTAACTGTAGGAAAAGGGTATTGTTTTATTAGAATGAAGGATGGACAGTTTGGTATTCAACTTCCTGTGACTACCTTGTGGAAAATCCCAGGTGAGGGACCAGTTTAAAAATACAAAGCCCAAGTTATACTTGTGGTTCATATAGCTTGAGATGTGTCCTTCTGTCCCTACCAGAAAAAAGGTGGAACATCACTAGTAGCAAAGAGCTACAGCAGTTGTTTTCAAGGCTTTATCAATATTCAAAGAAGACAATTAAATTTCTTGGAAATAATTTGCTACTAGAATGTGGGGATGCCTGGGGCATCTCAAGGAAATTTATAGCAATGTGTTGACAAATATTTTATCTCATAGCTTATTTGAATCCTGTTTTTTGTGAGGAGTGAAACGTGTCCTAAAGTGACACAGTATATTCACCTTTTGATGTGCCTGAATCTGTAACTTCACTTGAAAATATTCAGAACAGCAGGTTGAAAAAACAAATTTGTTCATCACAGAAACTTTGCTAAGGCCTTTTGTGCTCTATAACTAAATGTTCTGGTTTTAACCGGCATTATCTTGCAGTCAATTCATGAATAAATCTATGAATGTTCTCAGTTAATTCAAGCATTTAAATCAATTACAATGATTACTAACACATTGTAGTAAATGTGTTCGCATTGTGAAATGTGATTCCTAGTATCTGTAATGAATGATGACTCTCCCCTTTACTGCAAACCAAGCAAAACAATCACATGTATGACAAATTGATTACTTCCTTTACATTTCTCTTATTGTGAAGTGTTTTGATATAACCAACTTGTAATTCAGTTGGATTGTTTGCACTGAGGTCCACTGCCTGAAAGCAACAAGGATATGAAACCACTTTTAAAGTTTAATTAAAATAAGAAATAACATAGTATATTCAGTTTCCTCTTGCGATGTGTGGGAAACAAGACTAATGGATAAACTTGTGAAAAAATGATGGCAAATTCTTTTGGTAGCCACAATAAAATATCTAAAGTTCAAGACTTATCTAAAAATAAATTGTGCCTATATTTCTTTTCAAATTATACCATCAGCTTTAAGTATGGATTAAAAAGTGTATGCTATGAGAGTTTTGATCTAAGAGGGAAATCAATATATTTCAAATTAATAATCTGTGACTGAATCATACGACTATATTCCTCTTTCAGATTGCAGTGAATATAGATACCAGTAGATATATAACAGTAAGATATATAAGTGGATATATAACCTTCCATTCACCTAAGGAAATATTTTACACCAGGACTGGATCTAATGTTGTTTTGGAAGAGAGGAATTTAATACAACATTTTTAGTGATTCCTATAGATAGATCATTTTAGAAGAAGTAAGAACACATCACAACAGTGTATTAAGGAAGGATAGCACAACCAATATAGAGTTTTTTACTGAAGAACTTAGGAAAAAGAAGTTTCTTTAATCTACCCTGTGAAGAATTCCCTCAAGAAAAATTCTAATCAATAAATGCTCAGAACTAAAAGAATGAACTCATGAATGAATTTGACATAATAGAACAGTGTAGACTAGAAAATATGTGTGGGGGAAGATCACTTATTTCTTGAAATATAATTGGATATGCTTAGAGCTTTGCAGTTGGTATATTAGGAGGGTTATCTGTAATTCTCTTTAGAATTGTATTGTCTTGTTTTATTTGAATGTGTAATAAGCTGCATCTTCTTGATACTCCTATGATTTCTGAAACCCAACTTTGCCATTTACAGAGGACAAATCGGTAAGACACAAACCCTTTGGAACACAAATTGGGTGTGTTCACTTCTGCAACATAATTTCCAGATTGTAAGCCTATGTTCTGCTGTATTTGGAGTTTTAAAAAGAACAAAAAACATCCTGTAGGTATGGATAGTAATTGATTTAACATTTTCTTCTTAGGAAATAAAATATATGTACAAAAGAATCAGACCAAATCTGAGTTAAAACGTCTTTCTCTTAAAATTCTTTACATTATTTAAATCATTCTTTGCTAGCAAGCATCTTAATTCAAGAGTTGATTCCCAATATTTTTCCAATGTGTCATGGCACTGAAATGAACCAGGTGTAGGAAGAGAGATTTTCTCAGACAAATCTTAGCTATATGATGCTGGATTATATATGAGCATCCCACTTTTTTGGACCTAATATCTTTGATCAACAGCCCCTTGTTATAAAGCTATAAAAGATATACCAACAAATAGAGTTTGTTTTGAAATGAGGAAGAATCTGAAAACCTACATGCATAATGATATATCCAGCCATGGTTATACATTCATTGCCTTATCACACAATCACAGAATGATTGGAGTTGGACAGGACCTCGAAAGATCATCTATTCCAACCCCCTTGACAGAGCAGGATCACCTAGATAACGTCCAGGAACATGTCCAGGTCGGTTTTGAATGTCTCCAGAGGAGACTCCACAGCCTCTCTGGGCAGTCTGTCCCAGTGTTCTGTCACCCTCACAGTGAAAAAGTTTTTTCTTCTGTTCATATGGAATCTCCTATGCTCCAGCTTGCACCCATTGCCTGAGAAGTGCCTAGATCTATCCTCCTGACACTTACCCTTCACATATTTATAGACGTCAATGAGGTTACCCCTCAGCCTCCTCCAGGCTAAAGAGACCCAGTTTCCTCAGCCTTATGTGGAACCCATGCCCTCTGGAACCAATAGCAGAAGTTGGTTAGGCAAGATATTGTGTGTGAATGGAAGTCACCTATAAAGGTGCCTTTCATTTCTCTCCAAGCTGCCAGAGTCTTAAGGGGATGTAATATGCTGCTCTGTAGAGGAAGGAGCTCACTCTCATATGTAAGTGCTGGACTTTCAGATGTGCAGAAAAAGGAGCTCAATTTTCAGTTAAGTACTCTTCTCTGAAGTGATTCATAATCTTAAAATAAAGGATTTGTTATGCCAGAGGTGTAATAGAAACGGCACAAAGCGTTCCCAGTGAAGAGTGGTTTAAACAAGGAAATCAATGTTATCCTTGAAGCTTCTATCGGTTCATGGGTCAGCTTTAGCCCAGAGTCATTGCCAGACTTCTAGCACTCAAATTCCTTCTCTAAAACAGACTGTGCTCGTACTCCTTCTTAGTAAGAATAAAACTCAGCTGCCACACTGGAACAAAAGATAAGAACTTTCCACTTTTCTCAGCATTTTGACAAAACACTGCTGACCACTTAGCTTAAGGAGGAGATTTCTGAGCAGAGCTAGCAAATGCTAATAGCTAAAGCTTACTTAAAAATGGCTTACAGACATTCAGGGACTGCAAGTGGTCTGCTTTTAACACTGAGAGAAGAATGCAGTTTCATTTCTGTGCCTTCTGACATGAGCAGGAACTCAAGGGTCCCTGCTTCGCTCAAACTGTTGTCTTTTTTGTGTATTGTATTTGCATCTAAGGCCAGTAATCAGGCCTGTGCTCATGATGTCTTGAGAACAATGTTAACAGGTAGGAAGAAATGGCCTAGGAATAATTAGTTTAGTCTAATCTAGTTTCAACATGACTCTGTACTATGGCTAATACCGTAAGTGTGCTGTAGGTATAATTTTCCAGACTCCTCAAGTAAATCCTGGGGACTGCACTCACACAGTTAAGTCCTGTACACTTAAGTGCAGCACCTAAATACAGCAGGGTATTTCTCTGGAGGTCTAGAGTCACTTCTCTCCTGCAGACATCTCTTTTAGCACTTAAGACATCTCTATTAGAACATCATTTAGATCTTCAGAGCTAGGACTGGTGATGTGTTTAAAATGGGTGAGCTAACTCCCAGTGGTTTTTTGATACATCTTATTTTAAAAATGCATTGATGTGTCTTAGTCAACCATAGTTTATTCCATCTTTACATTGAAGTGAAATTCTCTGTCCACATAGAGTTAATACGTGACAGCTGCTGTACTGTCAATCTACACTGCTGTGGCTAAGTACTTTTTACTGCCCAAGAAAGCAAATCCTTATGGTAACAAAGAACAGGAAAGAAGGAAAGGGAAAAAAAAATATTCTCTGCATGAGCAAGATAACCCAGCCTAGGAGGGTAAGATTCAGTTCAAGATTAACATATCCAACTCCACATCTAGGTGTTTAAACAGGCACATTAGGGGCTGAACTCTCACTATGGTGAATGGAGATCCACCCAATACAAGGGTGCTTCTGCTAGCTCCAAAGCAGATAGCTGGCCAGTTTAATCCTTCTCTAGGTTGACCAAACCCCTCACTGACAGTCACAGTAACTTATGCACACAGCATGTGATTGTTTCAGTTCAGATGCTGTAGTCCTGAATTGAATCCCACCTGGAGTATCACCAAGTTACTGATAAAATTGTCCAGGTGAAGTCTGCAAAACAGGCTGATGGAGGTCCCAGGATCTTTCAGACACACACCTGCACCTGGAATTGCCATTCAGGTTTAAAAAAAATAAAATAAAATAAATCAGTACAGTACTTGTCAGTATTTGACTTTGTTTTTTCCTGCTTCCTTTTCACACTGACAGAAGAGAAAACATTGACTTTCTCTTTGCTGCCAGAATCACACCTGCCCTGTTTTCCAGTTTTCCTTCTAGGGACATGTGTAATCACAATAGATGCACAACAATTGAGAAACTGGTAATTCTCCTTTCCATCATGAGTGAACCTTAAAGGAGTAACTTACCTGCTATTAGAAGGATTAAGTAAAACAGAAACAGCTGCCCAGCCCCTGGAAATGTAGAGGACATGGGTCCTTTCATATTATTTTGATTTATTCATATTTTTAATTAAAAATATTTTCTAAATGTGAAAATATTTTTCCTGGTGGGAGCAGATTTGCTTTCCTTTTTTATTTTTTTCTTACTCCCATTTAGCTGGGAAACAAGACCAGCAAAGACAAAGGACACAAAGGATTGTTCCCTCTTTTGCTCTGGCATGCAACTGAGAGAAATTCAGTGCCTCAACCACATAAAGTGATGGATATCCACACTTTTGTTGGGGTATATTTATTTATGCTGAAGTATCAACAAAGTACTGAAGTATCAACTAACCTGCTTTGGCAGGGGAATTGGACTCGATGATCTCTTGAGGTCCCTTCCAACCTGGGCCATTCTATGATTCTATGTTGCTCCTCTCTGTTATTCACACTCCTAACACATACTAGCTTGAGAGCTGGAGCTTATAAAAATGTTGAAAAATCCCTAGATAGCCATATACTGAGGGCCAGTTATGGGATTCATAGCATAAGCACAGGTAAATGGACTTTATTGACTTATAATTCAGGCAATACAGAATTCACAAGTTTCTAATAGCCTGGTCTGGGTATGTTAAACAGGCATGCTTCCCAACCATTTTATCTGCCTCTGTCAGGAACGTATCCTTAAATGGAAGGAATAAAACAGTACCTATTTTATTTAGCTGACAGCAGCTCTCTTTTTTTATTTTGTAAATAACTTGTTCCAAATCACCTGCTTTGCAGGCATCATTTTCCTCACTGCTTTCATCCTGTATTTGTGATCCATTTCCGACGGCGTCTGCATTCGTTATCTTTATTTTTGCCACATCTTTTGTGCTCTTTAATCTCTGCTCTGTTTGATTTCCTGCACCATTCTTCTCCCCCAAAAATCTTTTTCTTTGCTTCAGCAATCACTGCCTCTCACATATACCCTCTTTCATTCCCAAATTACTTTCCATTGCTCATGACTTTCCCAAGGGCCTCCCTTGCCTCCATGAACTCACCTCATTTATGCAGACTACACTGAAACAATACTCAGACAAACATCCAGGAGATCTCATCCTCTAGCAATGCAATGGGTGGGAAAGTCTTTTCTTCTAAGCATAAATCAGATAAGAAGTTCTCCTCCTAAGAGACTGTTTAAGTAGTGAACAATACAAGCAGAAATGAATTTACAGCACATTTTCTACTTTGACTAACACCCACCTGTGTCAGATACTTATCTTTGGAGAGGATGAATCATCCCCTGGAGAGTCTCTTTGCTCTCTGCTGCCTGTAGGTGGGAAACCAGATGATTAGCTTAGAATAGCTGTCTTGCAGAAGAAAAGGGAAAAAACAGCAGGCAAAGCCCATCCCAAGGTGCTCAGCTTTGGTCTGTAAGACTGACTTTTAAACACCTGGTTGGTCAGGGTATAAATGTTGGAACAGGTATGTCACCACACAGCATGTGTGAGGGTGCAAATATAAGTGAGTAGCAATTCTGCACTGTATTGCACACCCAAAGACCTAGTAAATTTTAGTACTGCCTGTTCCTCTGAGTGTTTCAGTGACAGCACAGTGACTTCATTGTGGGACCAGCATCTGGCCAGTCTTCATCACAGTCTGCTCCAGAGTCAGGATGATCTCCTCAGAGCTCTCAACCACTGTACTACTGCTTGCATTACTTCCACTCAAATCTGGGAGCTGTCAAAGTTCTGACAATGATGATACACAACAAAGTTTACTCCTTTTTTCAAATACATGATGTTAAGGATAAGAATTGTTTATGACCAGCTTGCATGCAAATCAGTAAGGCAGCATTTGTTGCCCTCAGGAGCGACTGAAGTGACAAAGATGCACTTTGAAATATGTTTGAAATGTATGCTGTTACTGCTCATTTTCACCACGCTCAAAATGAGAGGTCAATTGCAGACAGGCCAGAAAATAATGAGGTAGCATCACCATTTACAAACATAGCTTGCAACATGAACTTCTGACTACCTTTCACTGACAGCTGTAATATGGTAAATGAGTATGACAACAGAATCAGTAATACGCTATTTCACTGTAAGTCCTGTACAAGGTCTTTCTCTTATGATAATTTTCTACTCTCTAGAAGAGAATATGTTGTCTTCATCCAAAGAAAGCATTATAATGTGTTCCAATAAGCAGAAATCAGTATTAGAATATCAGAAAGCAAACTTCTGTTTTCTTTGAATGTAAAGACATGTTTGGGACTCAGGGTAACAAACTCCCCAAGTAAATGTCATCATGGTGTCAAAAGTAATGACATACTCTGCTACACAGGGTACAGAAGAGGCTGAAAAGCTCCAGCTTCAAGCATCAAAACTCTAGTGATGTCAGTAATTGACTTTTCTACATCTTACCCTTATTTCTGAATGATGCACTACTACTTTTTTATTGGATAGCAGTTTATAGACAGAGTTCTTCCACCATTTTGATTAGAGACAGTCTCCTCAAACATGGTAGTCTGTGCTTATAATTCACTGTGACAAACAGCTGAACCCCAAGAATTTTCTATTTTCACTCAGGAAGAAAGGCATGAAACAGTTGGTTACAGTTAATTTATCCTTTGTGTAATGTAAATGTTTACATCATCTTAGCAATAGCATGAACAATCAAACCATGTCTGATTTGGAAGCCAGTTCCAAATGTTTTTCAAATCAAACATATTATGAAGAAAACAAGTGAAAAAAGGAGTTGTTCTTACATCCAAAATGCATTCAATGACAAAAATACCTCATACAGAAAATCTGTTATCAGAGAGAGTTTTTACTACCTGCATAAGCATGACCTTGATTAAATGAACATAGAATGATATGTATATGTGAGGTGTCAAAACACAAGGTGGATATCTAGAAAGAGTTTAATGTTGCTAGAATTTTGGCAAAGACAACCTCTTTGAAACTGTTCAAAGACGGACACAGTGTGGCAAATTCAATTAGCAAAAAAGACAAAATATTTCTCCTCTATTCAAGCCTGCAAGAGCTTGTCTTTTGCACATGGCCTATAAGAAAAACAACACAGCTTTTGGATGAATATCTGTTGGTGTTGCAATAGCACTGACCGCCTTTAGCTATCATTGTCATCTTTCAAACATAAAAATGCTTAGTAATAATAAGTTACATAAAGGGATAAAAAAAGCCCCCCCAAACAGATTCAAGTAATATTTTCTTATTCTGCATAGGATGAGTGAGACTAAGAGAAATTAATTTACTGAAGCAAGTCAGTGTTGGCAATACAACCCATGAATGGAAGCTTCATCTCTTCCTAACTCTGACCCAGAACCCATCTCCAGGAACAAATGTCTCCCTGGAGGGCTTTAAAATTCTTGACCACATTTCACTGACTGTTTAAGGAAACAGCATTCAGCTGAAGGAAGACTGCTTCACTAGAAAACCAAAAAAAGGAGCTCTAAGGCAGGTGTCTCAGCAGACTAAATCTATCCCATGGTGTCTTAATGAAAAGACTAAGGAAATGCCCCATTTCTAAATGTGAGCTGGAGGGATTTGATTGTCTCTACTGATAGGAAGATGATCTAGGCCATCCTGTCAAGGTAATCTGCATTCTTTCTCATGGTAGGGCATGTTGCAGTACACAAACCATCCCTTTACCTCATGCAGGACATGTACACACAGATGACTCAACAGAGAAGTGTGCATGTGCCCCGTGGCCCTGAGGACACCTGTCCCCAAGTCAGGGCTTGTTGCATGCGGCTGATATCTGCCCTGGGCACCTTTCCTCAGATTCTGCAGAATAATCTGTTCCACAGTATGGTTTAAAATGCTTCCTGAAATACAGACAGAATGTGACTTCTCTACCCATGCAGATTTCTTTTGTAGTATATACAAAAATACTCAAGCAAATTTTTGAAGCTTGGGCTTCCAGTTATCATAGAATCATAGAATGGCATGGGTTGGAAGGAACCCCAGGGATCACAGAGCTCCAACCCCCCTGCCACAGGCAGGGCCACCAACCTCTAGTCCTAGATTTACACAAGGTTGCCCAAGGCTCCATCCAACCTGGCCTTGAACACCTCCAGGGATGGGGCATCCACCACCACTCTCTCTGGGCAGCCTGTTCCAGCACCTTACCACTCTTTCTGTAAAAAACTTCCCCCTAATATCTAATCTATGCTGTATCTATGCTAACTAGATTTTACTAAATTACAGATTCTTTGAGCTCTACATTCTACCAGATAACAGAAATCAGACTTTCAGCATCACATTCAGTAGCAGTTTGGGTTTCTGTCGTTCTTTCCTTCTGCCTTACACTTGGGAACTTCATTTGCAGTTTTATTTCCTGTTGTAATGTCCTTCATGTTGAAGGAGTTATCAAAATACTCCTCAATGACGTTTAAATTCCCTCAGTACTTTTTTCTACATAACCATTGAGATTCAAAACCTTGAAAAAATATATTATTGTCTACTAATTGATTGTGATGTCTTTGGACTTCAGTGTTTATTCAATATTAAATTGCAGCAAAATGTTTCACTACAAATTAGGGAAACCGAACTTATGTTGCAGTAGAGTAGCTCATTTGTGTTTTGCTATGCTCAATTACTATGTAAAGGAAAAGAACAGTACTCCCAGTCTAGGAAACTGAGTCACGAATTGCAAAACATAAAATGCAAAGGAACATTTCACTGTATGAAGAGGCTGAGCCTATGGGATTTGATACTGTTTAGCAAATTCGTGTTTACCCTACTTGTGGTGTCTAGAAGTGCTTGTCATGTCACAGGGGCCAGTGTGCATTCCTCTCTTTCTACTGTCAGAAAATAAGCATAGCAAGATTAATTTGAAATAACCACTTTAGAGGATGCATGTCAATCTGAAATGTGGCCTTACCTACCACCACCTCTACCAGTCTGGAGAGGGTGGAAGTGGAAAGACAAGAGTGACAGAGATGAAGCATGTGTAACTGAGCTCCAGACAAGCATGTTGAGGCATCACATATGGTGATTAGCAGTCTCAGATGTGGGGGCTTTCCCCCCTCACACACTCCCCTTCAACCTGCTAGCTGGCCTGCACCATCCCTGCTTTGTGCACAGCCCACTGCATGGCAACAGAAGAGTTCAAGCCATAACAGCTCATACCAGAGACATCTCAGTAGGATGTAAAAAGTTGTTTACTTATAATTTTTAAGGATGTGGTACTAATTTTTAAGATCAATTTCCTTTTAGAGCATCTAATCAGACTATTACCTCTTATCTCCTCTTATCTCAGGGACTCTGTCCAGGTAAAAATTATTTTTAAATTTTACACAGTATTTTTTTTTTCCCTCCTTCTCTTTGTTATGGTATTCTCCTATTTTCTGCCATCTATCTTTTTATTCAACTAAATGGCATGGAATTACTTGCACTTACTACCTGGACAAAGAATGAGTTCTCTGTACAAAGAAAAAGCCTATAATGTTTCCTTTGAACAGCACTAGCTTTTTATCATGCTGAAGTGGATACAGAAAGTTTCTCTGGTCAATTACTCACTCACCAGTAGCAACCACTACAATTGTGCTCTTTCAGAAACACATGAAGCTAACATCTTCTGGGTAATAGAAAATGGATTTCCTTGTTCTGAAAAATGATCATAATGAATTTGAAATCTTAGTAGAATGGATAGCCCATGGACAGCACTTTCAACTAACCACTGGAAGAGGTATTATAAAAACAATAATAATCAGAGATCATTTCTACAGGAAGCAACCAAACCTGTTGCTTAAGGGCATATGTGCCAGGCTGCCAAATGCACAGGATAATAAATTACTTTTTCCAGGCTGTGTCTTTAAACACCTCTGAAAGTCTTTTTACAACCTCTTTGTACTGAACCACCTTTTCTTCAGCATTTATTTCAATATCTGTTGTCTGCTATTGCATTCATTCTGATACCCTGAAGGACACATAGTGTGTCAGGGTGATTCAAGAGGTCTATCACAGAATCACAGGAAAATCCACTGCTCAGAGCTCCGGGAGTCCATATGCTACTTGAAGAGTTGCTGTCAATTAGTAGTGAGTGCCGAAGGCTGTGCTTCCATTAGGATACATCAGTGGTACCCTTTGCCTCTGTTTCTTGAGTTTTCCCTAAAGACCACAACAACAATAACAACAAAATTATTTATCTTTGCATATGTGTGAGCAACAAGACACAGATCTGTCAAACTAGGATCAGCAAAGGGAGTGCAAGGATGTCTACTTCAGTGCATGGCAATGACCTGCATTAACATTTTGATTGCTCATGCCTTCGTGATGTGTTTAGCATCTGTAAATCTATATATGCTGCTACCTTAAAATAGAGATACAAAGCTTAACATTTTTTGGAAAATCCTTACAATGCCTTTTATGAAAAGAGAAAAGGGAGTTTGAGATATTATAACTAGGATAATAAGTTAGAAATACGTGTGTGACCACTTAGAAATCACTGTACTAGGATAACTCTTTAAAAGGAGTTTTCCTTTTTAAGGTATTAATGTTTTTTAAACATTGTTTACACTGAAACAGTTGTCAGCTATGTTCATATAGCATAGAGTCATTCTTTAAGCATGGCAGGGTATAGGAATGCTTAAAAAGAATGTAATAAATATAATGATTCAGGAAGCCTAACATTATTTTAAAAAAGAAGTTAGACATTTGAACTGATGTGAATCATTTGAGTGAACTGTTGATAAGACATTAGACAAGCTAGCTGTTGGATTTGCAAGCTAATAATCTTCATAACAAATACAATAGACAGAGTGATAAACAGCATGTTTATATCAAAACTTGAATTATCATATCCTAGACAGAAGTGGCACGTAGCATATATCATAAAGTCCTTTCATGCTAATGCTTAACATTTGTAAAATTCTCGTATATGTACACCCTCTGAAATTATTAGCAAAATAAAAATACGTCTGAAGGCTCAGTGATGAAAAGGTGTTTCATCCCTTAATGTCCACACCCAACCCAAAGATAGTGCATTCTAATTTGCATTTTACTAAAGGTCCAGCTGGGAAAAAAATACAGCTTTGCTCTCGGCAAGTAAAGAAAGATGGTATGGAAGAAAATTTAAAGGGGTGATGAAAATAGATGGACTTATAAAGTGCTGAAAAAGAGGTTCTGAAAGACATCTCTGTTCAGTAGCTGGTGACAAAGGGACTTGACAGGTTGGTCAGCTTGCTGAGCCGGTCAGCCTGCCAAGAACTGGCAGGACATATTAGTCATTGCTGTTCTCTTGTCCAGTAGAAATTACTCTCCAGAATAAATAATCAGATACATTATTTTGAAGCTCCCTCTGCGTGCTTAGTATCATAAAGGACACATACAACATGCTGAGAGCCATGCGAAATGGTTTATATAAGCAATGATCGTGCTGGCCAAGTTTGTTTTATTTACAGAAAGGTACACAGCAGCTATCACAAAAGGAAGAGCTATTTAGCAGGCAGACCAGCTGCAGGCTTTGCACACAGAAAGGCTCAAGCGTGATTTCTGGGGGATGAACCAAAACATAACTTTGTGTTCTTTCCTAGAAAATGGCTGCAGCAAGGATGTGGTGACCACCTCCAAGAAATGGAAGTGGTGGAAAACACTATAAACCTAGGTAAGCCTCAAGATTTTAAGAAGTAGGTGCAAAACTCAGCACTTCACAGACCCCCTTTGTGCTGTGACAAAATGCACCAAAGCTGGAGGAAGTAATCAATTGGATTTACTTACAGTGTGAGTGACAATATCTTCAAGGCACAGCATGGGCTGACCTCCCAGTGCAACTCCCAAGGGAGAGATCTTCAAGATATCTGACCTTACACAGATAGAGGGGAGTGCTTTGGCTCAGATGTTTAATGGAGTGATACTAATTATTTTTTTCCCTAGGCCTATGATATAACAGACTTAAGCTTCAGACATACCAAAAAAGCACTTTTTTCTTGCCATTCAATTTATGCAAGACACCATCATACTGGAAATTAATTAAAAGAAGGATGAGATGTTTATGAAAAACAGCAAACCCAATTATAAGAGCAAGTCTCAAAGACATGAAGCACCATCTTATAACGATGGTGATGCAATGTACAAATATTTGTTATTCATGCAACCTACCCATTTTATTCACAGAACAGTTGGGAGCCCAGCTGATGAGTAGTAACAATTGACACAAAAAGACCGGGCACTGCTACTGGCATTGAGCAGAAAAGAGCATAAATGTCAGAAAATGATGAGAGATCAGTTGTTACTAAACCATCATTTTGTTATGCTTACATAGCTTGATCATATTCACCCATCAAAGACAAAAATCAGTTCAATCTTAACTTCAGAGGAAAAGTGTGATAAAATCAACACAGAGTACTGTAATCCTGTATGCTCCAGGAGACTTCTGGTGGTCATCTAGTCCCAACCCCTCTTAAGGCAGGACCAGCTTCATCACCTCAGGTTGCTCAGGGTCTTGTACAGGTAGAAACTCCACAATCTCTCTAAGAAACCTATTCCAGTGCTTAATCAGAATTCTAGCTGTGAGGTTTTTCCTTCTGTGTAGCTACAACCTGTGCCTATTGCCTTTTGTCTTTACGTTGTATCTTTCATGTTCTCCATTACAGTTGAGCAATTGATTGGAAACTGTATGACGTACTTCAAGAAGATAGATTTCATTAAACTCAAAGAACTGGTAGGCAAAAAACTTGGGAAGCAAATTAAGAGAAAACCCCCCCAGGAATTAAGGTTAGGGGTTGGCTATTCCTTTAAGTAACGACATTGAGGGTGCAAGCACAAGTTACCCTAATGCAGGATGCCATATATAGAACAATAGCTGTGAGTGCTATTCCACTAGCACCAAGGGGCTGGGTGGGGAATAAAGCATGAAGGAGAAAGATAGCAAAAGGGTGCTGAGAAGACTGAAGTGATTAATGCCTTTTTGCATTTGCCTTGACTAAAAACATCATTTGCGAAAGACAGCTACCATCATAAAAACTGAAGAGTAAATTCTCCCTCTACTTCAGAGATCTACATAAGCTATATATAATTTGAATTTGTCTAAGACTGATGAGCATCATTATAAAGCATTTAGAGAACTGACTGAAACAATCTCAAACAAAAATCACTGACAACTTTCCGAGTTCATGGAGAACAGATATGGTTCAGAAGACTGAAAATGAGCAAATATATTGGAAGTTTTAAAGAAAGAATAAAGGAGAGTTAGATGCCAGCAAACATAGAGTTTCTGGAAAAGCATAGTAACAAATAATCAAACTAGTTTATAGACACCTGGATGATGACAAGAAGTTATAAACCAGCCAGTTTATAATTTGCAACTTTGATTTCAAGGCTCCATGAGAGAATAATAAGGTTTGTGGTTAAAGGAGAAGCAGAAGATGTTATAGCTTCACTTGAGCAATGTTTGACACTTTTACATGATATTCCCAAAAAAAGTTAGGAAAAAACCCCACCACATGTCATACTCAGATTTTGATGAGAGAGTATAAAGCTGTTAAGTATTAATTAATGGTTCTTTGTCAAAATTGAAGATTTGCCAGTGGAATTTTGAGCACTACTCATTGCTTCTGTTAAGGACTTGTATAGCAGAATATATCCATG
The DNA here is from genome assembly GCA_020800305.1 of Porphyrio hochstetteri. Taxonomy (NCBI): domain Eukaryota; kingdom Metazoa; phylum Chordata; class Aves; order Gruiformes; family Rallidae; genus Porphyrio; species Porphyrio hochstetteri. The sequence goes on from CM036907.1 coordinate 90,360,428, forward strand.
AAGTTTACAGATGACACTGACTTGGGAGAAGATGAAACAAGGGGGTTAAAATTTAAGATGATCGTGAACTTAAGAATTGTTGTGCTGTGTGGTCTTCAATAAAGTCCTGTGAAAAGTATCATGGTATTGATAGGCAGATTGCAAGTGCAGGAGAAGACTGGATAATACTTCTGAAGGAAAATATTTAAACTTGATATTGAATCTTCAATAGAAAACTAATCACAGAATCACGAGGTTGGAAAAGACCTTTGAGATCATTGAGTCCAACTATACCTGTCCTCTACTAAACCATATCCCTGAGCACCTCTTCTATCCATCTTTTAAATACATCCAGGGTCGGTGACTCAACCACCTCCCTGGGCAGCCTGTTCCAGTGCCCGACAACCCTTTCCTAACATCAAATCTGAACCTGCCCTGGCACAGCTTGAGTCCATTCCCCCTTGTCCTGTCACCTGTCGCTTGGTTGAAGAGACCAACACCCACCTCTCTACAATCACCTTTCAGGTAACTGTAGGCAGCAATGATGTCTCCCCTCAGGCTCCTCTTCTCCAGGCTAAACAACCCCAGTTCCCTCAGCCACTCCTCATAAGGTTTGCTGTTGGGAAAAAAAGGGAAGCACTCTAACAGAATCTACACACACATACATGTAAACATACAAGAATATAACAGATCAAATACAACAGGCTGTATCAAATACAGCAGTATTTTCCAGCCTCAGCTTGAGTAGTTTGCCCAGTTCCAGTTAATAATATGCTCCAAAAAAAGTGGATCAGCTGTAAAGAATTCAAAGAAATAAAATGTAGCCTGTGGAGAAAGGCTGAATTATTTAGACAGCTTAGTCTAGAACAAAAGAATCTAGAGAACATGTATCAGACTGTAACAACAAAAATAATAATCAGTGCAACATATCTTTGAGTGGATATGATATGAGGTAAGGATCTTAACTGAAGGGTGGGGTACATTAAGAAAAGTGCAGCCAGTAGGTTGAGGGAGGTTATATACTCCCTCTGCTCTGCCCTGGTGAGGCCACATCTGGAGTGCTGTGTCCAGTTCTGGGCTCCCCAGTTCAAGAAAGACAGGGTGCTACTGGAGACAGTCCAGTGGAGGGCTACGAAGATAATGAGGGGACTGGAGCATCTCTAATATGAGGAAAGGCTGAGGAAGCTGGGTCTGTTTGGCCTGGAGAAGAGAAGACTGAAAAGAGGTCTCATCAACACTTATAAATACCTAAAGGGTGGATGGCAAGAGGATGGGGCCAGACTCTTCTCTATGGACCTCAGAGGCAAGACAAGGGGACAAACTGGAAAACAGGAAGTTCCTCTTGAACATCAGGAAAAGCTTCTTTACTGTGAGGGTGATGGACTGGCACTGGCACTCTCCAACCAGAGAGGTTGTGGAGTCTTATTCTCTAGAGATATTCAAAACCTGCCTGGGCACAATCCTGTGCAACTGGCTGTAGGTGATCCTGCTTTAGCAGGGGCATTGGACTAGATGCTCTCCAGAGGTCCCTTCCAAATTCCTGCTGTGATTCTATGATGAGAAAAATCTCATATGATGAATAATGAAGCATAGGAATAGGCCTGGAAAGTTTGAGAGAAACATCTCTGAAAGTCTTTAAGAGTAATAGGTTAGACAAATGCTGATCAAGAATAATATAGGCATGACAAACACTCTGGGGAATGAGATGAACAAAGTAACATCCAAAGGCATCGTGATGCCTAACTTTGCCTTAATGATGGAGAAAACCAAAATTAATGAGGCATCTATCATGTTCAAAGTATTTAAAACTATTATATATTACTTTCTAAAGTTTATTATAGTGTTACTGCTGATGTTTACTGCACTGAATTATCAGAATAAAGTACTATTGAATAAGGACCAGTAGTGGCCAGGTTGGATGGGGCCCTGGGCAACCTTGTGTAGATACAAGCCTGGAGGTTGATGGCCCTGCCTGTGGCAGAGGGGTTGGAACTGTATGATCCTTGGGATCTCTTCCAACCCAGACCATTCTAAGGACCTAAGTCTGGTTTCAGCCTTCTCAGAGAGCACAGAGAGGCAGGACTCTGTAATGAGATAGTTTGAACTTTCCCTTACAGGAAAATGATCTGATACCGAACAATGAGTAATTTACTAGAAAAGGTCTATCCATTTCTTGAGTGCAGTAGCTAGTACATAATATTTGGGCTAAGATTTTCCTGTCTGACATGTATTTCTTTCATGCATAGAGCACAGCTGTGGGCCTGAGATCAGCTCCACACCCCAGCATATGCTGTCACCTGGTAGCAGCAGTCTAATTTGAGTTCTAACACAGTTCTAGTTGCTGCTCCAACTAGCATTTTTTTAAGAGCAGGAGGAGTGGATGTCCAGACCACAGAGGACCTGGATAAGGAGGGAAAGGTCTTGAACTTTCTCCATCATGGGTGACAGTTCTTTGTAAAAGAGAAAACTGGGCAAAAGCAGAAGCACAAGATATCTTGTTCCCTACTATACCTCTCTTTGTGGTGATTTAGGGTAGCTATGGAACACCAATCAGAAACAAAATACATGTTTAGAAGAATCCTGTACTCCTTTAAGGGTATGTACAAGCCAGATGTCAACCCACAGTCCACACCAGCTGGGCAGAGGTGCTTCCAAGTGTGTTGAGACAGACCTGGGGCAGTTAAGTTTTCACATGAGATTTCAGGCACATTCAGAACTCCATAAACAGCTTAGTGGCAGTACTGAGGACTCAATTTCACACTTAGAGTTACATCTGCTTTGGTGGCTATAGCCTTTGGTTAATTTTTCCAAATCCAGTTGTACTGAGGCATATTTTATTGTCCTTTAAGTAACTATCCTGCAAGGATATTTCAATATCATTAATTCAGTGCAGGCTCTGAGAAATATCAAATGTAACATGATATAAAAAAGGAATATTTAATATTCTATACAGTTTTATTAGTTGATATTAGTTGGCCTTTAGGTACAACTTCATTCAAACTTCTTTAAATAACTGCACTTCAGAAATTATTAAATGAGAAGACAAAAAATACCCCTCTTAAAAGGCAGCTATAAAGGCTAAGAAGTTTTCGATAGATACAAAACACAAAGATCAAGGCTGCCTTTGGTTATGTGTTATATATAGACAATAAATGTGAGATTAGGTTTTCTTTACAGGGGAACCCTTCCCACTTCAGCACAAGACATGATTTGTGTTTGCTCATATACAGAATTTCAGTATTTTATAGTGTCTTCTCACCATGTGTTCCATACAGTATTCAAAAATGTCTCTGAAGGCAGAGTCATTATTTTCCTCATGAGCTTTTGTGTGGTGCTTGTTTCAGTGTCTGAGGGCTTCATAAATTGTAGCTGGGCTTCTCAGCAATTTCTGGCATAAGCACAATCAAGCAGAAGGTCCAGAAATAAACTACAAAGACTTTTAAAATAACAATGTGTCCTCTAGCTGTGGATACTATTGCAATAAGGTGGACTCATTGTAATATCATTTATCAGAGACCTCATTAAATAAAATCTCCTTTTTTCCAAGTAAACCTAGGTCCAGTGGGTTTCAGCTGTTTCAATGAGTTCCTAGGGCTTCTGCAAATGAGACCACAACTTTTAACCAAAGACGTAAGGAATGGAACATTCAGATAAAAGTTGTTAAAAGAGTTATTTTATTTACTCTTCATCTTCCTGGGGACTGTGTCTACAGACATGGGCAGACCTGCTTTAGCTAGGATACTATCCTCATTCTCTGTCTGCTCATTGTAACTTCCATTTCCTGCAAGACATGGTATAATGGTCCAAAATCTCAGCTATTTGCCTCGTTTCATACTCCCAAAAACTGATTCATGTGGTGAAAGACTGTGAGCCAACATCATACTCATTTAACTGCTGTTTAGCAGCTGTTCTCCTGATACCCATCACAGGCTGGCAGACAGATCAGCCTTTCACAGATACCAGTATGATTCCTCCTCCCTAGACTCCTTGTTACAGCTTTCCTGGTGTCTGGCTTTTTTTCCTCTGCCCTTGAGGTTGTTTTCCTATGACTCCACATGGCCATTATGGTACAGGCTGGACAACAACTGTCTATGAAGGCACTCTGCAGCAAAGATCCTGAGTGTCCTGGAGCTGTACATGGGCCAGCAGTGTGTCCTTGCAGCAATGAAGGTCAACCATGTACTGGTCTGCATTAGCAAGAGAGCACAGCCAGTGGATTGAGGGAAAAGCTTATTCCTATCTATTCAGCAGTTGTGAAAACACATCTGGAGTATTGTGTCCTGCTTTGGTCCCTCCAGAACAAGAGGGAGACTGGCAAATAGATTGAAGCTACTGAAGGGCTACGAAACTGATTAGGGACTGGAGCATATGATATGGTATGATAGGATAGGCTGAGGTGATTTGTTTAGTCTCTAGAAGAGAAGGCTAAGGCACAGGCAGCGCTAATTGCTGTCTTCATTTTGGAAGAATTTATCTTGCATCAGGAAGTCACCAGCAGGTCTAGGGGAGGGAAGGGTCTTCCTTCCCCTTGGGGCTAGGTAGAAACCTGGAAAAGAATATTTCAAGTCAAGTAATTGTCATTAGTCAAGGTAGCTGAATATTTTTGTCCCAAATTATACCAAAAAACCAAACACTTTTTACAAGTGTTTTCCTCTCCCCCTCCATCCTCTGTGACCTTTGCATGTTCTTGTATACAGGTGCAAAGTCACTAGTCACAGGTTACTGAAGCAGGGACTGAGACAACCTGTGATGCTTGTGTTCACTCTGCAGTCAAATGCTGCTGGGCACTTCCAAAGAAGCAGACTAGTGAATGGGGGGGATATTGGCCCTGAAACAATCTATACCTGACAGGTTTATATAAATGGTGATAATGTCAGCTTTCTGTCATGCCTAAAGAATTAATAGAGAAAAGAGAAAGAAAAAACTTCTGAATCTTCTGCAAACAAGGACATGGCACGTGTGGTCACATTTCTGAATCCAGTGACTCCTTAGAGTCACAGCACTGACAGTGAAAAGCTGCAGAATGCCTAAAACCCTCCTGAATTTCAAACTTTCAATCTCAGCGAGCCCTTAGACATCCTTGCATCTTCACTGAGGGATTTCTTTTTAGGGAATAACTATGGAAAAAATAACTGTCCAGCCCTTGAGACTGTAGAAAACACTGAGTGTTCTATGTGCACTGGCATAGAAATTTCTAAAGTGCACATGTCCAAAGTGTGGATGCTACCTGTGTGTTTTCTGTGCATGAACCCAACATATAGCAGGACACTTTTTAGGCAAAGATCTATTTTCCTTCAACTGATAGAGAAGGGAACGTAAGCCAGTGCTGTCAGTGAGAGAAGCACATGAGTTTTGTGCCATGTCCTCCAAAATTTCTGTTCCATCCATCATCCTAAATGATCCTGATGTATTCAGAAGTATTTCTCCTCTTAGATCCTTGTGCTGTATAATTGTGTAGTAAATCTTGAGCAGGATATTTGTAGCTGTGCCTTGGACAAAATTTCTGGAGTACCGAGATGACTTAACCTGGACTCCTGAACAATTGACAATACTACAATGTTAGCACTTTATATGGATCAATGGACTCCAGATTTATTTACAGTCCTCAGAGTGTTGTTTTGGGTTGTTTTTATACAGCATCAGTAATATTCAATCCACTCTTGCAAGACAGTTCTCACAATCCCATGGACTGGAAAAAAAAATAGGGATTCTGCAAACCTGGATGTCACATAAATCAAATAAATATTGCAGTGAGCAGGGTCCATGGCTGTACACCTGATTTCTTGGTAAGAGCAAAAAAAAGATGCTTTACCACTTCTGAAATTTCTATCCAAGGAAGACTATTTACAATGAGGAAAAGGTGAAACCTCTATAAAATTGATACTTCTTGAAAGTACAAGGTACAGTCCCACTAGCGACTGAAAAAGAGGAACCTACAATGCAGACATTGAGCAAGTGTAATGTTATATATTCTCAGTGTCCTGTTTGGTTTAGAATTAGAATCCGAAATCTAGAATAGTCCAGAGCTTCCAACCAGCATTATACTCAAGCCACAAGGAGGTGATCAAAAATAAGGATATAAAACTTGCATGGAAATAGTAACTCAATTCTTCTCCTCAGATGAAAGACAATATTTTTTGCACTATTTCTACCCTTGTGCATTGTTCCTCCCAGGATGGCTACTACAGTGGTGGCAATTAATGGTTATTGCTACTATGGTTGTTAAGAAACTGCAAGGCAGGTGATGGGTCTCATGGTAAAACCTATGCAGAGAATTAGAGTCAATAGATCAAACAGAAATATCTAGAGATAACACATGTAAGTAGAAATATCTATTATTTTGTCTTTAAGCTACTATCCTGAATTGAAAATATTGCAAAAATGCAATAATGATACATAGCTCTAAAATCAATGAACAAATCAGCAAATTAATGTAATTATAATGCATGGTAACGTCTCAACTAAAGACTAACAAAAGATTTACCTTTATGTTCCAGCACACTAGAAGTGGAATTCCTCAGGGTGCTATCAGAGAAGAGGTTCATTGAACATTTTACCATTCCAGTGAATAAAGACTTCTCATTTAAAAAAAACCCCCAACAATCTGTCTTACACACTGGCATTAAATATACATATGAAACTTTTACCATTATTACAGCCTTTAAGGCAAACTTATTGGAAACTGACTATCTAATAAAGAGATGTCAAGCCTTTTATGAGAATTACCTCAATGTAGAAAAATAGTGTTAGCAGAATAAAAACTTTAATATTTAAAAAATAGTGCAGTGTTTGAACAACACAGTTAGCAATGTGGTTAATAAACTTTTATTCAGAAGAATGAAAAATTTACTGTGCAGTGTTTCTGCTATTCAATTTCTCTTTGATTGACAATTTGGAATTTGGCTTGTGGTAAAAAATAGGGTCAAATTATGTGCAGGTGTGGGTGCAAATGGCAGGTGTACGTATAAGGTGCAAAAATATGAATACAAAGTCAATTCCTGGAAAAGGATTAGGTTACAAAATTACAAAAATAAAAAGTACAATTGAAAAAATATGTCTCAGTTGTCCACAGACACAGAGAAGTTACAATATAATACCCAATATAATTTATCAGATTTTTCACACTGTCAGATTTCCTCTTTTTTCTTCACGCATTGTACAATGCCTTACCTTGACACTTTTCAATTTCTTTTACATTTAAGCTTAACTGTGGATTTTCTAGGTTTAGAATACTTTGGTTACAATGGTGGTGTGACAATGTAGTAAGTATCTGCCCTAAATTAAATTAACAGTGCACTTGGCAATAATGTACTTTTAATTTATGTATCATTTAGCTTTGGTGTAAAAATCAAGCTAATAAAAAACCCCCATGATTTCTTAGATGAACAGTAAACAATAAACCAAAAGGAACGACTACCACAGGATTTTTCTTGTTCTTTGAAGATGTGAAGTCTCAAATTTGATTTTGGTTGTGAATTTTCTCCCATTGTCTTCTACCTACTTTTGAATTGTTTTTTTTCAACTTAGTGGGCAGAAGTTCTGGCTTCTGCCTCAAACAATCATAGAATCTTAGAATTATAGAATACTTTGGGTTGGAAGGGACCTCAAAGATCATCTAGTTCCAACCCCCTACCATGGGCAGAAACACCTTCATTAGAGCAGGTTACCCAGAGCCTCATCAAACCTGGCCTGAAACACTTCCAGTCATGGGGCTTCCACATCCTCTCTTGGCAACCTGTTCCAGTACCTCACCACCTTCACAGTAAAGAATTTCTTCCTAACATCTAATTTAAACTTTCCCTCTTTCATCTTGAAGCCATTACCCCTTGTCCTGTCACTACACTCCCTGGTGAACAGTCCCTCTCCCACTTTTCTGTAGGACTCTTTTATGTATGAACCAGCATAAGACAGAAAGATCATATTGCTTGGGAAAACAGTGCTTACTGCCTTACAATATACACCAGATTCTTCTTGCCAGGTGCTCTTCCCAACATTTTCCTGGGTAAATACCTCAAACCCACTTCTACACATTTAATTTCTCTCTCTTTAAAAATACACATACAGATAATCCACATGCCCCAATCTCAGACCCTCTGCTATTCCCTGTGAACAGGCCTTAGAGAATAAACAGTTGTTTTTCTAATAGATTTATGCTAAAGCTTGTGACACATAAGTCTATACTAAGGAAAGCCAGAGTAAAGGCCTTATGCACACCATTAACTGAGAGAAAACAAGTGGTTCTAGAGGAATGGAGCCGGTATCTGAGTAAAAATTACTTTGTGAATCACAAAGGAGGGATTCAGATCCATTCATGTGTATAGATACAGAACCATAGAATCATAGAATCACTTGGTCTGGAAGACAACTTCAAGTTCATCAAGTCCAGCCACAGCCTAACCTCTAGACCATGTCCTCAAGCACAACATCTAAAGGCCTTTTAAATACCTCCAAGAATGGTGACTTCACCACTTCCCTGGGCAGCCTGTTCCAGTACTTGTCTACCCTTTCAGTAAAGAAATTTTTCCTGATATCTAACCTAAATCTCGCTGGTGTGATTTAAAACCATTTCCTCTCATCCTATTGCTTGTTACCTGAGAGAAGAGACCAGACCCTCACCTCTCTACACCCTCCTTGTAGGTAGTTGTAAAGAGCAATAAGTTCTCCCCTCAGCCTTGTTTTCTTAAGACTAAAAAGCCCCAGTTCCCTCAGCTGCTCATAGGGCTTGTGCTCCAAATCCTTCACCAGCTTCTTTGCCCTTCTCTGGACACACTCCAATATCTCAATGTCCTTCTTGTAGTGATGAACCCAAAACTGAACACAGTACTTGAGGTGCAGCCTCACCAAAGCTGAGTATAATGGGATAATCACTTCCCTACTCCTGCTGGCTACACTATTCCTGATACAGGAGAGGATGCTGTTGGCCTTCTTGGCCACCTGTGCACATTGCCAGCTCATGTTCAGCTGGCTGTCAACTAACACCCCCAAGTCCTTTTTCTCCAGTCAGCTCTCCAGCCACTCTGCCCCAAGCCTGTAACATTGCCTGGGGTTATTGTGCAAGCAGGACCCAGCACTTGTTCTTGTTGAACCCCGTAAAAAGTTGGGCTCTGCCCATCAATCCAGTCTGTCTAGGTCCCTCTGCAGAGCCTTCCTGACTTTCTGGGGCTAAGGTACATATCCCATCCATGGAGCAGAGGCTGAACCTCTGTTCTGATTCAGACTGAGTAGACTGAAAATCAGCAGGTGCCTCCCAGCACTGTCTGCAAAGACAGGGAATTCTGTCTCTCTTTTGCTTGCATTTGGTCACCGTTTCTTTTGGTAAAACAAGAGAAGCTGTCGACATGTCCTCCCAGTCCTTACTGTCCTGAAGGTAATACTGTCCTCTCCATGCTAAGCCAAATGCATTTTCAAGCATGGGAAGAATCTGAAAAGGGTCACTTAAAAGAGAAAGACTCATGGTGAAAGCCCTCTGAGACCCTGGTTTGGCTGTGGGGGACCTTTTCCAGAAGTGAGAACAATTAACCTTTTCATAAGGGGAAAGCATTAAAAGGAAAAACAAAATTATAAATAATTTTCATTTGTGATTTCATTTTGAACTATTAGCTGAATTCAGGATAGGTTTGAAAATGGTTTTAGCAGCTGTGAAATTAAGGAAGGAGGACAAAATATTCCCAGGTGTATATCACATCATGTGTCTTTTTCTTTTCTATGTCAGTGTGAGTGCATTGCTAGGGTCTATTTGATGCCCATGACACAGAAAAACAAACTTTACTGGTATTGAAATTGCTGTTTTCAAAGAGTGAACCCATGAGAAGACAAAGGCAGTGACTGCAGACCTGCCAGGACAGACAATCATAGAATCATAGAATCATAGGGATTGGAAGGGACCTCGAGAGATCATTGGGTCCAACCCCAAACAACAGATTGCACACCAGCCACTGGACCTGCAGCAAGGCATGTCATTACTCTATTGTCAGCACTGGCATGCAGTTCTAGGATATGTATCAAATAGCCTAAACATAACCCTTTTCTACTTTATGTACCTATTTTCCCTGTATTACAGTGTGCAGATGTGATGGGCTGGCTCTAAAGCTGCAGACTCACAGGCTGCCAGACAGAGCTGCTGGGAAGCACAGATGGGCTAAAATCTAGAAAACTATCCGAAAAGTCGGATAAATTCTCATATGGGACTTGCAATGCTGAGTCTGCCTCCTGGAAAAAGTGCTATCAGAAGATAAAATCATGTCAGAGGAACATTTTTGTGGGAGTAAAGAGTCTGGCCCAGAGTCTTCAGAAGTAGAAAGAGAAAAATCCACTTTTACAATCAAGGGTTTCCACACTAAACAGCTGAGGGACCTATAAATCCAAACAGATACTATCCGTTTATTTTCATCTAGCAAAAAGGAATTTGTTAATTTCTTCTCCTCATTCAAAAGGAAAATATTTAATCTCATTATAAAAAGGAAGTATGTTTTAAAATCAGGTTGTTTTCTAGATTTTTTGAGGAAACTTAAGGCAGTGCTGCTGGTCTCCTAGAGTATCTCGAAGTGCATTATAACATTGCAAAAAGGCATTTTTAACAGAGAATAAAGTGGATGTTTAAATCGCGTGAAATGGAATAACATTGTTACTTATGAAATCATAGGAAACAATTATCTGAGATGGTCTAGCATGCAGTAAAAATGCTTTTCAGCATCCTCTCACTTATACTGGCACTGCTGAGATGTTTACATACACAGTAGTTTGTCTTTATAGGAGGCCTCAATTATCCAGTGCCTACCAGTTCATATATATTATTTTGCTTCCTCAAAAACCGGCACAGATAGCCACCTGGGAAGTTGAAAATAAATTTCAAATCCAAGCTGATATGTCTAAAGAGGTGGACGTTTTTAAAATTTTGCCTCTAGTTGAATAACTACAATTTTGAATGCAATTATTTTTCCCTGAGATCGCACTGGCAGATATGAGATACAAGAAGCCTCTTTTAAAAGTCTTGTTTTGAATATGGATGAGTGAGGAGCGTTTATACAACATGTATCTGAAGGTCATTTAATTTTTTTCAGAATTAACCCGTAACTCCTGGGAAATGACACTGCATTCGAAATTAACGTCAAACACCCTACAGTGCTACCGAGAGAAGATTCAGCTCTGGCCTTAGAGGCTCTGTGCTATTATTACATTTCAGAAATAGTCTTCTGTTATGGCACAGGAACATGGCAGGAAGAAATACTAGCAGAGAAGCTATAAGTATGTAAATGTATATGGGAATGGCACCAGTTAAAACTAAATCTCCTGGAGAGAGTCCAGAGAAGGGCTACGAAGATGATTAAGGGCCTGGAACATCTCCCGTATGAGGAAAGGCTGAGTGAGCTGGGGCTGTTCAGTCTGGGGAAAAGAAGACTGAGGGGGGACCTAATTAATGTTTAGAAATATCTTAAGTATGGGATGCAGGGGGAATTGGCCAACCCCTTTTCAGTAGTCTGTGGAGACAGGACAAGGGGCAATGGCTGTAAACTGGAGCATAGGAAGTTCCGCACCAACATGCGGAAGAACTTTTACACAGTGAGGGTGACAGAGCCCTGGGACAGGCTGCCCAGGGAGGTGGTGGAGTCTCCTTCTCTGGAGATATTCGAGACTCGTCTGGATGCCTATCTGTGCAATATGTGCTAGGGAGCTGCTTTGGCAGGGGTGTTGGACCCGATGATCTCTCGAGGTCCCTTCCAACTCCTACAGTTCTGTGATTCTGTGAAAACACTCCATCTGAATACTCTTTTATTAACCACACTTAATATTGCTAAACTAGTGAGTCTACTTGATTTGTTTAACTCACAGAGTCTTGAAAAGTTTGAGTTGATTTTCCGTTACGTATCAACATTATATTTACACAAAAGTTGCTAATGAGCCAGGCTGCAGCTTCTGCTTTTTGAGTTCTGTTTGGATAGCTAAACATGCATTCCAGTTATGCACTGCAGTGCTTTTTTTCTGGCTGAGAAAACTTAGAGAAAACTACATTAATCTCTGTTTCAAAATTAACAACAACAAAAGCAAACAGCTCTAAAAAACCCCGTGGAGATGCATCCATCTGCCTGGGGTAAGAATAATCATGGAAAATATTGAACCGAAGCTTTTTTGAAGAATCACTGTAACATGTAATAGAACAAAGATGTAAACGAAGTAGCTCATTGAACCCAGATGTTTTCTGCTTCCTCTCACTATATATTCATTGCAGTTTAATATTTTTCCTGAGGTATTTTTCATTTCAAATTGTTAACAACTTGAATTGTTTTGCAAAGGCAGATGCTGAATGATATATTCTGAACTATTAGGAATCGCAAGGATGGGTAAGACTGGATCTGAGCTTTCATTTCCCCTCATAATTGTGCAGAGTGGTGGCAGTGAGGACATGTGTCATTGAAGAGCTTTATTTAGTATTTTAGAGGACTGTAACAGAAACATTAAGGTGGCATGTAAGGAGATTTTGTGGGGAGATCTGGATGTGGGAGCACCAGAAGAAACAGAAGGGCTGTTAAGAGCTGCTCAAATTGATGGCACCCAGATAAGCAGGTCATGGACATGCCAGCAGGGCTATGTGCAGTTTCTCAGGGCAGCTAGAGATACAGGGACAGCCTACACCCAAGACTCAAACCACTAAGTGTTCCCATCTAGGTGGGAAGATAAAAAGCAGGCTGGAGCCCTTGGCTGCCTGGGAAAGATAAGAAAGAACAGTGAAGAAATCCTGTGGGCTCACAGAAGTGGGATGGGCAGAGAGCCTAAAAAGTTTTGGCTTGTGCTTATGAGAAGGGAAGGAAAAAGTCAGTGCAGTAAGATTTTTTTTTAAATGAAATTACATATTCCTTTTGCACGCGTTCACGTGGAGCTTGTAGCACCAGTATATCATCGTTATTTCCTGCAGCACAGACAAGGAGATCCTCCAGGTCCCCAGAGTAGTAAGACCACCCCTCTCATGAAAACAACAGCAGCAACTGTCACTGAAGCTGCTTATGTTTCCAGGGAGAAGAGGTGGGTAAAGATACCAAGTTCTTAACTGAGGATTTCTCTCCATGAGAACAACATACAGCTTTTTAAAATGCTGCACTCTCCTAGGGAAAAAAAAAAAAAAGCACATAATCAGTGTCCAGCACAGCCCAGTTAATGTTGTTATGGACTTAGCTGGGAGAGCAGCTAATGAAGAGTGCTCGTCTCTGTGACTCTGATGGGTTAAAAGCGCCTAGAGCAGTGCTGCACTGCAGAAGAGCTGAAGAACTGCCTGCAGCCTTGCCATTGCTTGTGAAGCTGATTAACTGAATTTTGGATACTAAAGAAATACCTATCTCTGTTTGGTGCATTTATTTGTCAGGTATCATGGTATTTGTCAGGTATCATTATATCAATAATCTCTTCATAGCAAAGAGATTATTCTACTATTTGCCTATGGATTGCTACAGAAAGTGTGTATCAGTAAGTGGAAACACCCTTTCCTTGGGACTGGTTTGAGATGAAGGCAATCAGGGAGGTACTTGGTGTGTTAGCAGGAAAAGAGCCCCAAGAAAGATTTTTTTGCCTGGCAGTCTGGGACCTACCACACTGTCCTAAGGCCGCTGTCCTTAAAAACAGTGTATCTTCCCATGCTGCCCCTGGCACAGCAGCAGCAAGCAGTGGTCTGGTCCATGACTCTGCAGGGTGATCTGACACCTTCCTGTTACAGCCTTTCACCTGCCACCACCCTTCCATGGCACCTCCTCCCCTCCCACCACCCTCCCCAATCGCCTGTTGAGGCAGCAGGGACACTTATACAGCACCCCTACAAGGCAATTTAGGACCAAGTCAGTTGTTAATGGGCTTGAATGCACTGTGTGAAGGCCCCATTTCTTTTCAGTCAAAACATTTTATACCCTCAGGGGGTTGCATTTAACATGATAGGGAGTTCAGTTATTCTGCAGCTAATAAATGTATACTACTACTCACCATTGTACTGAAAAAGTATACTTTGGTTGTTTTACATTTCAAGGCACACAGCACTTATTTCCCCCAGCCTGTTCTATATTCATTACATACTTACCTGTCCCCTGCTTCTCTGCATTATAGGGATGCTTGCCATAAAATGCATTTCCTTGGATCTCAGTGTCTTCAAAACACCTCAGGTATTTTCACAGAATCCATTTTATTTTCTTCCTAGTGAAGTTTATGAAAATATCCGCTGCTACAGGCTGTAGTATGTGGAATGAAGCCATAACTCATTCTTAACTACCTTTTTCCAGTCATGCTTCTGATAGTCAAATAAATTCAAACTCTCTTTTTTTTGAGCGCTGATTTTTGGACGTGGTGTTTCCCTTATGAACCGGGGTCATTTCTTTAATGGACATCAGTATTCTTACAGGACAGGTGATTAAAGATCACTTTTAGCCTCTCACAGTCATATAATTATTAGTGCCTGGTAGGTAACAGCAATAGTGTTTCTGAAATACACAGTACTTTTCTATTAAATTCTCCAACACTCTATCTTAATTACTCCCATTTTGTCTATTCTAATTTGCCTTTACTTACTACTGTAGCAAAGCAAGACCTAAGGTACTTGGCAACTTCCTTAAGGACTTCCATCCAGGGTTAATTAATCCATAACTCTGAGCATCACTTCTGAGCTACACTTCTGCAGTGAAGGAGCTGTGACTCAAACACCACACACACGACTTGCAGGGGTGTAGTCAGTTGGGTTTCTGCTTCTCAAAGCCTGTGATTAACCAGTCTTGCTTTTGTGACCTCTTCTCTGCACTCCCTGCACCATACCCATGCACCACGTGGCCGTCAGTGTATTTCCACCCACCTTTTCGGTGCTGAATACCACTGTTTTGGCTTCATACTCTGTATATCACCCCTTGGCCATGCTTCAGAGGGCAATCTGTTCAGTCCATAATGGAGAAAGATGAGAGACAACTTGATTACCATCACAGTAATAAAATAGTAAGGGTACTAATCTCCTAAGAGAAGAACCATAGGAAAAAAAAAACCAATCCAACCAATACCCAAATTAGACAAATTTCGACCAAAATGTCTCTGTGTTTTTAAACGGAAAGGGCAATTTACAGATGGTTTCTCCATCCCTAGATGCCTCCTCATCAGTAGTGGGTGCCTTCTGAAAGACTGCTTTAAATCAGAGCTGTGTGGCTCAGTATAAGGCAGCATGTGAAATGCTCTGACTTCTGCAGTGAGGAAGCTAAACCAGGCAACGTCTTGAATCTTGAATCTACATGGATTATCTAGAGTCATAGTCTTTTTTTCAGAATCATTGATTGCATTGCTGGTTATCATGTGTCCTCCAGCCTGCACATATCTTGGCTAAGCAGATTTATTTTTTTAAAAAAAGAAATAAGTAATAACAACAACAAGGAAATAAAACTCCCGGTTTCTTTCCTGATTGTTGATTGAGAGGAGCTGGCAAGAGGAAACTGTAGAACCTGAGTAACTGGAAAAGCTGAACAATGCTTTTCCTTCACTATGTTTGAAAATATCAGAATTATTTTGAAGACAGTGTTAAAATAAGTAAGAAACAGAGAGAAATTAAGGACATAGTTTAAGAATCCTCAAACTGTGTTTTTGCTTTGTTTCTGTTTTCTGTTAATTGTATTGAGTACAAGTTTCATTAATGTGAGATAGCAGTAGCTAGAACACTTCTTGAAGACTGTTTAGGGGATCTTTTAATTTCTGTTTACAACGACAGAAAATTGAAGCAAATGAAATATGATTTGGATGAGCGACAGTCTGTATAGAAAAAAACACATATTGTATTCCCAGTGCCTAGGTGACTTGGTTACCTTAGAAGGTACAGAGAAAAGAGATCCATAATGCAAGGAAATAAGAAACAGAAGCCAAAAGGGAAAAAAAAAAGAAAAAGAAATAACATCAAGATCTGATATTGCTCCATACCTAGCATCAGTTTATTTAGCTTTGCAAATTACAATTTTGACCTGATTGTTAACTTTCCCAAACAATTTGAAATGTATGTCATCTTTTTTCTGTAGTTGTATAAACTGCCAATGAATCAAGAAACTATGTCAAGGCAAATCACTGTATTTGTATTAGGTAGTTTACTTCTTTTGCTTTAGTACAAATAACTTTGGAGTATACTGACATCCAATATTCAAACATGCAATATAAATTTAATTTACAGTCTTTCGCATTTCTAATGCATGGGAAATTTTAAACAGAGTGCAACAGTTTTAAATATTTATAAAACCTCATAGGATTGTAAAGTTATTGAATATTATAATTTGCTTCATAAATAAACATGACTTGGTAAAAAGATAGGAAAAAACCTGTAAAAGAGTTCTACCTCACAGCTTTATTATTAAAGGTTGTATGAAAGCAGTTTTAATATTAAACAAAAAAAAGAGTTTATCAGAGAGGCACATGGAAGTTCTTGGAAGTTAGGACGTGCAGGCAATAAGTGATCTAGAAAAGCAGGCAGTCTGCAGGGACTCCACATTACAGGTTGGACTTATCTAACTCCTGGGTGACTGAAGGTCTCCTGATAAGGAGTGAGCTCTGGGCATCCATATTACTTAGCGCAGAGACCTGAGATGAGAAGTTGCACCTCTAGGGCTGCTTATTACCAAAAGCAGGACAGCTAAAGTCACTGCTTTTTGTTCATGCCCTATAAACCAAACCACTCCTGACTCTCCATCTGGAACTGTGCTTGAGTTTTACCCAGATAGAGGGAGTCAGGACAATGGGTGGATGACCATGGCTGTCCTCCTTGGCTCCAAACAACTTCTCTTTGAGCTTTGCCAAGCATCATAAAAAAAGGTCAGCCTTCAGCCTGTTCTAATATATATTGGATAGCTTTATGTCAGCTGTGCTATATGCAGTTTCTGGTTGTAATCATGGTCCTGGGAGTAGGTGTGATGCCTTGTTTTCCTCTTCTGACTTGAGTTATTTAGATATAAACTATGTTTGTGTGTATATTTATATGCAAAGCTTTGTATGTGTATATAGTTTATGACTTCTGGATAGCTTTGCTCTGTGGTCACTTTTAAGCATCTTATTCCCAATTGCTCAGTGAAGATTTGCTTCTGCTGTGGTGGACTCTTTGGAAATCAGTGGGGGCTTTTTATCTAAAGTAGTCTGTTGAGATGCTCTGTATCAGTATTCAAAGTAGGCAAAAAATTCAATTTCATGAATAACAAGCTGCAGTGAACCACACGGGTGGAGACTTTGCTTTCTGCCCCTCTTAGATGCAAGGTTAGAGCAGGCACAGGGACAAACGGGCACTTCCCATCAGACCCAATATTACTGTGTTACCCGAGGTCCTGGGGAAATATTAAATATTAAAGCTGAATGGGTTTTTTTCTCCTTCCATTCTAGAATTGGCAAAGAGCAAGGCATAAGCAGTACATTCATAGGGAAAATAAGCTATTTTATTTGGAGTTGAATTTACCTCCAGAATCTGAGCCTAGTCAAATCACACTGGCTGATTACTTATTTTTTTCTTGGTAGTACAGGCACTGAGACAATCCCAAGCTTTTAAGTACACTCACTATATCAATAATTTGAGTAGTATTACAGTTTTTCCAGTTATAAGGTGACTTTGTATGGGAAATGTTGGAGAAGCAGGGTACCTGACATCCTTCTGATCTGTCTAGTGAAAACCAATTCCTGCTTCTTTTAAATCTTTTGGAAGACCAAATCAGCAATTCCCCTTGCTCTCTTGTTTGAGAGAAGAGAGGAATCTTGGGGCACCAAGGGTGAAATGACAACTTAATGCAGCCTAATAGGAATGGGAAGAGGGCCTTTTTTCAGTATCTAAAGCACAAGCTGAACTCAGTGAATAGAGGTCAGTATAGGCCAGTGAGATACTCATGCATCCCACTGATAAATCGCCTGGTTCCTCTGCTCTGTCTAATACTTTGTGGTTTCAGAAGTGTGGTGGTGTGACCCTGGCTGGAGGCCAGATGCCCACCAAAGCTACTCTATCACTCCCCTTTTCAGCTGGACAGGGGAGAAAATATATTATGGAGATGCTTAGGAGTCGAGATAAGGACAGGGAGAGATCATTCCACAATTAGCGCCATGGGCAAAACAGACTCAATGCAGAATAAAGGAGAGAAACCTATCTAATTTATTACACTGCACACACAGTGAAACCAGAGTTGGCTAGTGAGACGTACAACCAGATCTTAAAGCACCTCCCCCACCTCTCCCTTCTTTGCAGACTCAAATTTATTCATGATTTCTTTCCCTTCCACCCACCCTTCCTTCCCTCCTTGTGGCACAGGAAGGGGCAGAGACAGGGGAATGGGGATTTTGGTCAGTTCCTCCTGAGCTGTTTTCCTTCTTGGGGGGGGGGGGCATTCCTCACACGTTTCCCCTGCTGCACGGCAGGGTCCCACCCATGGGAGACAGTCCTTCACAAACGTCTCCAACGCAAGTCCTTTCCCATGGGGCTTCAGCTCTTCACCAGCTGCCCCAGCATGGGTCACTGCTATGGGGCGCAGTCATAAATCATAGAATGTCTCTTGTCTCTCAGGACCAGACAGCTCCAGCCTGGGCCTCTATAGGGTCACCAGCCTCCTCCCAGCAAATCTGCCTCAGTGTGAATCTCTCTCTCACTCATCTCTGTGTCTCTATCTCCACAGGCTGCAAGTGCTGGCAGAGTTTTGCTCCAACGTGGGTCACAGTGTCTTCTGTATGTCTCCACTTGCTCCAGTGTGGGGCCTCTCCATGGGCTACAGGTGGGGTCTCGGCCTTTTCCATGGCAGCAGGGGGACACCTGCTCCACCATGGTCTTCTCCACAGGCTACAAGGGAATCTCTCTCCAGTGCCTGGAGTGCCTCCTTCCCCCTTCCTCCCTCACTGACCTTGGTGTCTGCAGTTTCTTACATTCACTCACTCCCTTCTTTGGTAGGAAAAAGTGGCTGCCAGTGGGTTTTTTTCTCCTAAATGTGATTCCAAGAGGCACTGTGACCATTGCTGATGGGCTTGGCCATGGTCAGCATTGACTCCGGCCTTAAACCGGCTGGTGTTTGCACTGGGGCCTGCAGAAAGCTTTTGGCTGCTTCTTGCAGAAACCACCCTGCATCCTCCTCCTTCTCCACCAGAAACCCTACCATGCAAAACTACAATAAGAAGCTAGTGAAAAACAAAAAGAAAGGTCACACTTTTACCCTTTTTTAGAAATAATAACACAAGGGTGACTGCACTGAATCAGGTCAATGGTGCCTCTAGTCCAGTACCCAACAGGAAATATCACTTTAACTGTGTAAGACCAGAACAGGAGTACAAGTATAACTTCTTTATGTACCAGGGTACCAAAATGAGATTTAGCAAAAAGAATGCCTAAAGATAATTCAAGCTTCTGATCTGCAACTCAACTTAAAAGTTCAGTGTTGCAGTGTCTTAGGAAATAGAATGAAATGGTCAGAAGAAATAGGCCTGTAACTAGGGATAAAAAGGAAATCAGTGCTCCCCCCCCCCCCCCCCAAGCAAACAAACAAAACCCACCACAAACCGGAAAGGTGATTTATATAATAAGACCAGCATTGCCATCAATATTATGCTGTTGGCATACAAGTTCTCTAGACTTGCCTAAATGAACAGTAAGAGAAGAAGAAAACTTTTAAGAGCCTGTTTTCTTCACCATGAGACAATTATTGATTGTGGTATTCAGCTCTTAAATTACCTAATAGAGTTAAACTTGATGTAAGAGGACAAGACTGTATTTACCAGGAATGTGTCTCAGGATGAGGAGGAGGAGGAAAGGGGAGGACGCACTTGCAACTACGTTTTCTCTCTAGCAGACCTTGTAGTTCAATTATAACTGGGAACCCCATGTTGTATAACATTACTTGCAAAAAAAGAAGAAAAATAGTAAAAAAAAAGGTTCTGTAAACCACTACTCCATTAGTGGGCTGCAGCATTGCTTACACACTGCCTGACTGGGCCCAGGGCAACAGAAAACTAATTAACGACTTTGTTCCAAACAAGGTTATGGCTGATGCAGGCTGGGGGCCAGGGGTCTGCACAAGATGGGGATGAAACACCACCACTCCAGGGAATCTTGGGATCTCAGAGTTTTTATCTCATCTAGGAAGGCTTTGGGGAATTTGTTAAGCCTTTGCTAACTTTAATACAATGTCTAGTAAAATAAAAGCAAGCCTATATTTTATTTTGTCCTAGCAGTTGTATGGCAACTGATCCAGCAGTTCCATAAATACCCAGCTAAATAAACCAAAATACTGCTGCCAGTCTAACGTGTCTAGTGATATTAGTTGCAAGTAAAAGAACATGATACAAACCATTACATGAACAGTGGAGTCTGGCTGGCAGAAATAAAAGGAAGAAGCATTTCCTGGCATAACATTTAAAGGAGAACATAGATAACTAAGTGTCTTCCTTGACATCCTTTACCATCGCATCATTGATCTTTTCCAAAAATACAGAACAATATGAACTCTGTGTAGCTTCTTGCTCAGTGGTAATCCAAAGTGAAGTTTGTAAAGAAAAGCCAATATATAACCTGAAACAGTCCTGTGCTTTGCCATTTTTATCAGTCTTCACAAACAGACCTTTTAGACTTCAGCAATGAGAAGTTTCACTGACACCCAATTTATCGTTCAACAACTATAAATCATACAGATGAACACAACGCAGTACTCACAAAATCTACATCTTAAAATGGAATCATTGTCCTGAACAATATAAAATTCTTCTGGAGTTATCCAAAATAAAGAGGAAAAAATTACTATACCTGGAAAGCAGGGGCAGAGACTGCACCACTCCACTTTCCTAGGCAGGAAATTTATATACTTCTCATTATAAGATGTAAATTATGTGCAAGATGTTGAGAGATACTTCCATAGACTCACTTTTTTATATATATACAATCTTCTTGCATTTCGTTCAAAAAACCTTAAAATTTGTTTAAGATACATAATAAAGGAGAAGTAAGAAATGCACTGCCTTATGATAAGAGCTATCACATATGGGAGAAAGACACTTCACGGACTAGAAAATCAAGAGCCTAAAACCATGAGGAAGCCTCCAGTTAAATAATTTTGTTTGCATTTATAATAATTTCTCCTTCATTTCCTCCATCTGTCCATGGGACAGGATTTTTGGCTTGTCCATATGGACTATAACAACACTGAGATACTTGTTAAAAAATAATTAGGAGAAATCAAGCCTGGGTTATTAAAAGAATAAAGTTTGAATTTATAATGTTCACTCCTGGTTTAACATAAAGTGTCTACCATGTTGTTCAGTCTCTTAAGTTGCTTCAAGGCCTATTTGTACTCAGTGATATGGCAATTTAAACAAATGCAGTGAGCACAGCAGTCCTCAGGTTGTCATGGAGAGTCCCTGTATTTTTCTGCTGAGAAAAATAGATTGGAGGTTAGAAAAAAATTTTTTACTGAAAGAGTTGTGAGGGCCTGGAACAGGCTGCCCAGGGAGATGGTTGAGTCACCTTCCCTGGATGTGTTCAAAAAAAGGGTAGATGAAGTACTTAGGGATATGGTTTAGTTTAGGATGTGAATGGTTGGACTTGATGATCTTAAAGGTCTTTTCCAACCTTGTTATCTGTGATTCTGTGATTCTGTGTGAAAAGCCTCACTTTGTGAGGGCCATGTGGTTTGCCACTGTACAGATTTGAGTAAGCTGCTGATGGGCAGCAGGATGATGCCAGCAACGAGTTTGTCTTGGAAAAGCAGTATGGTTCCTGGGACACGCTAACTCAGAAACCACAATTGTTGTGACCTTTGGCTTTTCATCACTTGCAGATGAGCAGCATGTCACCACTGCAGACCTGTTAGGCAAAGGAAATATGGCATTTAGGCAACTTGGTGTCTTGTACAGTTTGTATGGTGTTTGGGTGCCCTGCATACTGCAAGACCTGTTCAGAGATTTCTTGCAATTTAGGCAGATCAGTTTGGCTACAAAGTCACTAAAGCTGCTTTCTCTTCACACCAAACCATCCTTTTAAAAACAAGATGCCCTGGGAGATGTGTAAGCTTGTATTTAGAGGGTTCTTCCATATTTCCTCCAGCAGAATGGGTTATTTTCAGTTCCTTTTGCATTTTTCTTTCTCATTTGTCTCTGACTTTTCCCTCTGAAGATTTTGTAGGCATATATAACTACAGGGGACAAAGTCAAGAGCTGATTTTTCAGGAAGACTGAAGTCATCCACAAGCCAATACTGGTGAAGCATATGATTTTTCCTTTATTCCCTTTATGGGTCATTCAAAGTTTCCTTTTGTAATGGGTGCTTTGGCTGTGGCCTGATAAAGTCTGGAGCACTATGGTGCCTCTGCCATTGACAGAAGTTCCTTCAGTACTTCCTTTCCCAGTTTCTTTCCCATCTTTTGATGTAAATCAGCACAATTTAATTCAGTTTTAAACAGAGCAACTGGTTAACAACAGATGAGAATCCACCATGCTCCACTTTAACTTCCCATAAAACAGCTAGTAGTTCAAGTCTTGCCTAGCAATCATCAGAGACAGTTGTATAAGCACTTCATCAGTTAGATGCAAGCACACGATCAGAAGTCAAAGGTTCACTGAGGAAAATGACTATAAGAGCAGACTTCAGAATGATAATCTGTATGCTAAAGTATATAATGATATTGAAATATGTATTCAAAGACTGTTCCTGCATAAGAACAATAGCTTCTCAAACTCCTAGGGTAGAAAATGAATCGGACACGATTTTGTTATTGGGCAGTACCAATTATTTTTTTAATCTCTTAAATAGCATATACTGCCTATCACTGTCATTAAAAACATACATTTTTAATAATCCTTAAGCCACTCTTTCTAGTCACTCTCCTTGAAGATGTATTAGGTAGTAACATGGGAACTTTGATCCTATATCAATTAGTTAGTGAAAGAGAACTACTACACATGCTAATTTACTGTTTTCATTAAATGGAGCTGAACAGCATTAACACTGATGAGCTTAATGAAATGAATCTTACATCTCACTGGATACTCTGACTCAAAGGCAAAAAAGTACCTGCAGCTACAGGTTATTTCCACACTGAATTTTGAAAGAAAATAGCAGTCATGTGGCTCATGAACTTGCACACAGAGAAAATTTCCATTAAAAAAAAATTCTTAAAAGAAATTATGTTTGGGTGGGATACAATTTGCTTTATCGGACAAAATAAAAACACTGTGTTTCTGCTAAATTTTTCAATGCTTTGTATCACTTATCCTAGAGCCTTGCAGTCACAGGGCTTTGAGTGTCTCTGTTCCTACTGTCCCACATGTCTGACTGTTTCTGTGGACCCCTCCATGGGAACACAAAATAATGTCACAAGACATGAAAACTGTATGAACTCCCTAGTGAGGGAAACAGGAGGGACAAATATGGTTCTCTTTGGTTATTGTCCCTTTTTCTTTTAGTCTGCAAGAGTTAAACAGTGATGGATGCCTGCAAAAGGACTTGAGTGCTTCAGCTGTTATTTAAGTGGGACTTGCCTACTTGTGACTCAAATGGTGTATCTCCAGTGCTGCAGATTCACCTCATGGGCTCCTGAAGGCCAACGGCTGGCTGTGTTTTCAGAATAATACAACAAGAAGGAATTCCTTCAACCTTTATCACTTACTCAAAATTCAAATTATTTTGAATTATTATAGAAATATATGTTCTTCTGTCAGTTTAAAAGGCAGAGTGATATCAGCTAGAAATATATGCAGATAAGGTAAGTGGAAGCAGATAAGTGGAAGGAGAGAAGCTAAGAAAAACCTCCCCAGTGCCTAACAATCAAGAGGAAGAGGAGGAAGGGAAGAGGTGAATGCCAGAGAGGATGGAGTGGGTCCCTAGCTAGATTTGGAGTAACACATAATTCATAATTGCACATGAGAAATTCCAAGCACTCATGAAAAAAATGCAAATTCCTTGTCCTAAAGGCAAAGGTAAGATAGATTAGCTTTGCCTAGGAGTGCCAAGAGCTGGCTCAGGGAAAAGTATAAGAATTCAAGCTTTTACTTACGTATAATTCTTGCCTGTCAGTGATCTTCAGTGGAGGCATGATTCAGACTGTTTCTGACCTATCCAAGGCATGTGCTGGAAGCTGTCAGGGCTGCATGTTGTCACCAGTATCTCTCCTTATCTGCACGAAGATCTGCAGAGGAGTCTGTATGAGAGACAGCAGCTCTGCCTCTTAAATAATGTAAATTAGTATAGCTTCATTATCTTTATAGAGCTGTGACAAATGTATATCAGCTGAAGATCTGGCTTATTCTGTCTTGTTCTGCTTCAAGCAAACACACTGTTTATCTCCATTTTAATGCAAAACACCCTATTAAAGCCTTCATTTTGACACAAGTGGGCTGCATGAGTGAGAGAGAAAGCTGATAAGGTTCCCAACAGTTGGCAACATGATCCTCAACTAATGAGTAAAAATTCTGAATCATGGTCCTGCTCTTCTGATGATGATTATTTCTAGTCATTGATGTCAGTAATGCAGGTCTCAGAGAGGGGATGATTTGGGTAGGATGTGTTATGCTGCAGCAAGGACCTACAGACTGTGAGCCCATCTCTGAATATCCATACAAGGAAAAAGAAGCATTTATGACAAAGCTTTGACCTGGACTGACAGGAGCTGTGCAGCTACACCAGTTTAATATGGTTCTGTTCATTGCTGCATAGCCAGATACCAATCTGTCCTCCTCCTGACCTCTTCCCAAAAAGCAGGATGTCTTGCCATGAGGTGAGCTAAGCTAAGAGGGTGGGCTTGGGCAACCTGCTCCCAAGTGGGGCCCATGCGGCCGCATGGCAACCACCAGCAAGAGTCAAACTGAGAATACACCACATCAAACTCAGTCCCCTGGGCATCCGGTGAGAAGAGCTGTGTGGTAAGGGGTCACCCCCGAGGCAGGTAGTTTGTGCATGAGCCATACACACCACGCAGACATCCCATCCCACATACAGTGTTTTGTTGTAAGGGCCAGGCTGAGATAAGCGTCAGGTTAGTAACAGTCAGTTGTAAACAACATGTCAGTGTTTCCTTCTATTTTAAGATT
Organism: Porphyrio hochstetteri; assembly: GCA_020800305.1. Classification (NCBI taxonomy): domain Eukaryota; kingdom Metazoa; phylum Chordata; class Aves; order Gruiformes; family Rallidae; genus Porphyrio; species Porphyrio hochstetteri. The sequence continues at coordinate 90,385,421 of CM036907.1, forward strand.
CCTACATATGTTTCAAATCTGGGCCTGAAATCCCCTTTGCCTTTGAAGGAAGGCCTCTCTCAGTTTTCATGTAAGAACAGCTCTCTCAGCCCTCCCTTTGGGAGAGGTAATCTAGCATGCTGCAGTTCTTCCTGGGCATGAGTTAATTTGCTGAGCCTGCAGCACCATCATACTAACTGCCTGATGGGCTTGGTGAAGACAAAGCAGGTCCAGAAGGCAAGATTTCCCCTTTCCAGTTCCACCAAAGATTATTGTCCAGTGTATTTTTCAGCATAAAACACAACAGAAATACTTTACTGCAAGAGTCACCTCAGGTTTACATTTTCTTCTGGAATAGTGTCAGGGCGGGCATTCCCAATGAGGCACAAGCAATATTCAGCTGGCTCAAGTGGTCCTAAATGCTCAGTGCAGCCTCTGTTCTTGGGTCTGCCCTAGCTCCTAGCATGAGACCTGGTGAAGCATAGGAAGCAACCAACTCTTCCACCACCACAGCAAGACAGGCAGCAACTGCTGATGCAGCACTGACATTGACTGAAGACTAAGGTTTCAGATGTGTAAGCTCTATGTTAGGATTTCAAGCATCCCACACCAGGAATCCTGCAAAAATGACACCACCCAGTTGGTATTTTTCAGCTATTTCTGAACTTCCTTCCTTTCCTTATTACCATTTTAAAGGCCAATTTCTTTGTTAACATGTAAAAGAGGATTTGCAAAGGTCTCATATCTATGTCCTATATGAGAAAACAGCTAGTGGTTTGCATGACTGATTCAGAGGTTGCTGCCATCTGCAATAATGTTCCAAATGCCATGTCTCATTTCGGAAGAGATATGAGAGTCATAAATACGTGACTAAGAGACATGAGAAATTTGACACGTAAGGAGTAGTATTTTCTGCATGATCTCAAACCTGATAGAATTAAAGCATATATTTTTAGTGCTAAAAGAGGTTTGTTTATTTCAGGATTCTACAGAAATGGAGCCCGCTGTAATTTACCTGACATAAAATTACAAAAAATTCCACATGTGGACAAAATAAATACATATTCACTTCAGATATTACCAGTGATCTAAAATGAGGCTGGATCCTAATGGAATTAGAATTGGGACCAGAAAATATTTACAAGTAAGCCCAAAATGTTTTTGGGGTAGCTAATGAGTGCAATAGGAGTTTTCTTTCCAAGAAAGTAGATTAGTAGCAAAAGTGTAAGAGAAATTTTCACAACAAATCTTTATAATCAGAAGAAAAAAGAAAAAATTCTTTCCCATAGCAAAAGGGAGCCCTACCACATAGAGGATTACCCTCAAACATTCTGGAATCCAGAATTCTCTGGTTTGACCCTTCAAAATGGGTGTGTGTCATTAAGAATATATCTGCATTTGCTGAAGAAACAACCACAACATCAACAACAAAGCAGAAAAAACAGCATGTGTAGCCAATATATATATGTGTGTGTGTTTGATTTCCTTGTGTACAAACACCACCTGGAAAAGATTGATCCACAAAAATGAAAGAATGTGAAAAAAAGTGTTTTCTTCCCTGTATTGTATTAACCTTGGGACTTTGCAAGGACATGGGTTAAACTGAATGTAAGTTAAATTTTACAGCAGAAACACAAAACATAAACACAACACTAATCATGTATGCTTATATTATATCATCTTGTATGGTTTGATCTTGTTCAGAGAAGCCTGAACAAGCATGGCTGGGTGGAAACTCAAATGGGCATCTGCCTGCCCTGTGGCTACTCTGGAGAGATGCATTTCTAGGCTGTTCAGAAGCATTTCCACTTGGTGAGACATTCAGCACTTCAGGCAGCTGGTTCCAGTGGTTCACTACATCCACAGTCTGTTCAGCAACATGGACTCAGATAACACTTTATTCTGTTTTTTGAACAGCCTCAGATACTTGTAGATCATTATCACATGTCCTACAGTCCTTCACTTCATGGACTTAAGAGTCTTCAGTTCTTCTGCTCTGTCCTTACAGACACATTGACTGAATTGTTCACTCTTCACACATTCACTCTTATTGTTCTCCTGTGAACATGGGTTAGTTCAAAACTTTCATGGAAATGATGCTGAAAACCTGACCTAAGAGGCAGTAGGGGCCTTGGCATTACTAAGCAGTACCAAAGGATTTTGTTGCATGTGGTTGTACTTGTAAATTTATACATCCAATATTTCCCTTTTCCAGTACCACGGACAGCTCAAAAATCCTTTATAATGTCTGGATACTCACTGGAGAACTGGTCTGAAGAACAGAACAAAGTACTTCATCTGGAAAGGACCTACAGTGACCATCTAGTTCAACTGACTGACCACTACAAGGGTGACATAAAGTTAGAGCATGTTATTAAGGGCATTGTCCAAATGCCTCAAACACCGACAGCCTTGGGGCATCGACCACCTGTCTGGGAAGCTTGTTCCAGTGTTTGACCACCTCTCAGTAAAGAAATGCTTCCTAATGTCAAGTCTAAACCTTCCCTGGTGAGACTTTGAACCATTCCTGGGTGTTCTGTCACTGCATACCAGGCAGAACAGATCAACACTTCCCTCTCCTCATTTTCCTGCTCAGGAAGCTGTAGAGAGCAATGAAGTTGCCCCTCATCCTCCTTTTTTCCTAAATAGACAAACCCAAAGTCTTTAGCTGTTCCTCATAGGATTTTCCTTCCAAACCTTTCACTAGCTTTGTTGCCATCCTCTAGATACATTCAGTACCTTCACATCCTTAAATGGTGGGGGCCAAAACTGCACACAGTACTCCCAGTGAGGCCAGACCAGCTCTGAACACATGGGGATAATCACCTCTTGACCAGAAGTTTATGCTGTGTTTGATGCACCTCAGGATGCAGTTTGCCTTCTTGGCTGCCAGGGCACACTACTGGATCACATTGACCACACTGCTGACCAGCACCCCCAGATCCCTTTCTGCAGGGCTGCTCTCCAGCCATGCTTCTCCCAGTCTATACTTGTGTTCGGTGTTACTGCATTAAAGGTGCGGAATCTAGCGTTTGTTCTTGTTAAATTTCACATCATTAATGATTTCCCAATGCCTGTTCTATCTAGATTGGAGTCTGGAGTCCAGTGCTCCCCATTCCCTATTAGTGCACTTGACTATTCCTGCCTAGGTGTAGCACTTTGCATTGAATGTGCAGATTTTTTTCTGATTATTTTTCCATTTTCAGCTCTTTTCTGCCTAGCAGCATAACTGTAGCACTTGTCTTTTTTTACTATAAGCAACCTATCTATTCCTTTAAGCAGACTGCTAGTGAAAATGGACTAGAATAGAGTGAAGACAAAGACCTGCAGAACTGCATAAATATATCTTGCCCTTTTGACAAGAAACCGCTTTTCAGTATTTCTTGTGCACAATTTTGCTTGCAGGTTAGGGTTCTTTCATCTAAACTATGATTCTGTGGCTGGCTTGCAAATATCATGTTAAACATTGTGAAAAGCCTTACTAAGAACCAAGGAATAAAATATTCACAGCTCCCATTCTATCTACAAAAGCCACTGTAAAGAGAGTTAACTTGGATTTGTCAGGAACAAGTTAGAAGAGAAGAGAATTGGTGGCAACTCATCTCATTATAATTTTCCAGTTACTTATGAATAGGTTGCTGAATTATTTGTTCCAGAGTTTTTTTGGGTATTAAAGTTACAATGAGTGGTACATAGCTCCCTTGCTTCTCCTATCACTCTTGTTCCCCCTAAAAAAAAGGCATAAAGCAACAATCATGTCAATTTATGGCACTTCATCTATCCTTTGTGAATTCCCAGAGGCAGCTGCTTCTGGCTCTCTGACCTTTTTAATCAGTGCTTTTTCTGTCAAAAAGTGAAGTTCATGAGGTCTGGAAGAGATAAAAATATCTTATTTATCGAAGTATCTTATTTACCTCTAACCGAAGCAGAGGGTTTATTGCCAATATTAACTTTGCTAATCTCTCCTTCTTGCTGACTGTTCTACTGATGATTGAAAGGTAACAGAGTCTACCTTGCTTAATAGTTAATTTAAAAAAAGGAACCTTGTACAACACTTTTGATCTTTTATAAAATGTAGTGATGGCAAATATTTCCTGAAGTTCAATTAGAAATTCAGGTTTCAAAAATTCAATATCACTCATAATTGCAAATGGTTTGGGCATGTAATGGAATGTATAATTGGCTATTGTATTTCCCTTAAATCCTGGTTAACCTCTCCCTGCTTCTAAATTAGAATAAAAGCAGACAGGCAGAATGAGAGTAATCTCAGAATACCAATATATGTTGACTGAAACATATTGCTGAAGATGCAACTTGCATGTTAAAATCAACACTTCAGTTGTGATACAGAATTTGAAAGAGGGAAATTAATTCAATAATGGTCATGAACTTTCATCTTCTTAAACTGTTATTAAATGTACTCTTATTAAATGTTATGTAAATCATTATTCATTTTACCCAGGACTGAAAACACTGCTATGTAGATATGCAGTCAGCACAGGAATGACAAAATAATGGCTTTTCTTGCCATAGTTGAACTAGGAAAGGGGAACTGTGACATCTTTTGGTGAGTAGAAAGTTATTAAACCTGAGGGGAAAAATCAGCCCTAGATAAAACAAGCTTTTTGATCTAGCAACTTCTAAAAGGCAATTTGCACTTGATCTGACTCACATACTAAATAAATACAGTAGATGATTAACTCAGGGAGTAATTACTTTTTAAAGTCTTATTTTTGAAAGGACTGACACTCCCAGAACTAAAAGAAAATGTACTTTTAGAACTATGCAAGTTGAAAATACCGTTAGTTTGAATATTTTAGAATGTTATTCCCCCTTCCCTATTTTTTATCAAGATCTTTCTTTGTGGGTACAGAGGAAAAAAATTAACTCAATGGATTGGACATTATTTTAGCCTTAATTCATAAAGGCATATAAGCACTTGCATAATTCTCTTTAAAATTAGAGTTGACTGTTTTGGTTCAGGATAGGTGTGTCTTTACCTCCTTTCACGAGTCACTCTCAGCCTTCAATAATTAAAGAACCCTAGAAGTAACTATTTCATATTTAACAGAAATAAGGAATACAGGCTACAGCTGTATAAATACTTTATATTTTTATCTGAAGAACTGGGATTATTGGAAGTAGCAGGAGCTAAAACATGCTGCAAAACAGTAAAGGGGGAAAGGTAGAGAGAACAAGAGAGCAGCTCCTGTTCCTCACTATTTAAGGTGTGATACAAACCAGTGACGGATGAATTTCTGCAGTTATGTGCTTTATAAGATACTAGGTGTGAGGACTACGGGTCTGCACAGAGATTGTCGGAGGCATCTGCAGGGACTCTGCATCCATCTGGATGGGAATCACCTACCAAACAAGTACTGTCCCCAGAAAACAAACAAAATGCTATCCTGCTAGATTACATTAGTCCTCCACTTAATACATCAAGAGGCAAAAACAATAAAGCATGACAAAGTGCAGCACTTTAGGGACAGTTGCAGTAGGAGGAGATATTGACAGTCAAGGTTAGGAAAGTAGAATAAAAACTTTTAAGGACACTTCACATATCCATTGAACTGGAAGGCTGGCGCTGCTCAACTTGCAGCTCTTGTCAAAGCTTGCACTGACTGCAGCAAGCTCAGAATTGGAGTTGAAGGCCCCAGTTGAGGAGAGCACTCAGCCAAATTCTTAAGTGTTTTGTTGACGAGGGCTAGACTGAAGGATGTGCTTAATGTGCAGGTGCCAGTGCTCACAGAAACCCAATTGAAAATGCATATCCCACAAGGACTGCAGTGCAAAGTTTCACGTTTGCTTTCTGACAGTGATTCTGCTGGTAGAACATTCCTGCATGTGGTTTGCAAAAAAGAATCACAAACAGCAACGTGACAGTGACACAAACTATAGTGTATCATTTAAATAAATATATTTGCTGTGCCTGCAACCCCAATCGAGACATATTCAAAGGAATATTGGAATCATGTGGCAAGATCATAGAATCATAGGGGTTGGAAGGGACCTCCAGAGATCATCGGGTCCAACCCCCCTGCCAAAGCAGGCTCCCTAGCACATATTGCACAGATAGGGTCGTGAATATCTCCAGAGAAGGAGACTCCACCACCTCCCTGGGCAGCCTGTCCCAGGGCTCTGTCACCCTCACTGTGTAAAAGTTCCTCCACATGTTGGTGCGGAACTTCCTATGCTCTAACTTGCAGCCATTGCCCCTTGTCCTGTCCCCACACTCTTCCTTTTTTATACTTGAACTAATACAGAGCATTCAGTACTACAAGGAAGTAATCCTTGCCCTCAGTTTCTAAACAGACTTTGGTCATGAGAAACAGATAGAAAGTTCATGTTGGGCATAAGGGATCTGGAAGAAAAATGCATGTTAACTATGCCTAAGAAGTACAAAAGCATGTGGGCCACCTGAGCATATGTAAGGTTGTTTCAGTTTCCTTACCTTCTGTATGACATTAATTGACCCAAAGATGCAACTAAGAAGATGTGCCTGTAGGCAAGGACAAGAAGAGTATGCATTGCCTGCCTTCTTAATGTAACATTCAAACTAGGGCTCCTAAATTGTCACTTCTCAATAGCCATTGGCTAAATTATAGAGAAGGGGTCCAGGTTGCTGCAGTTATGGGAATGTCCCCACTGCTGTTTGAATAGCTACTTCACTATGCTGTAGTCAGCCACCCTACTATCTGCTCATTTCTCTCTTATAAACACACACAGGGCAAATACTGCTCTCACCATCGGCTCAGCTTCAAAAAGAGAGGTGCTCTCACTCAACAGATGATGCAGGGCATTAAGCTACACTCCTGGAAAGAAGGGAATTGTCTAGGCTTGAAAAAGTAAAATCAAATGTAGTCAGATGTTCTTCATGGGTAGGTTGGCCTATGTGAACCTTATGAAGTTCAACAAGACCAAGTGCAAGGTCATAAATCCTGAGCACAGCTACAGGCTGGGGAGAGAATGGATTGAGAGCATCCCCTGAGAAGGACTTGGAGGTGTTGGTTGCTAAGCTCAACATGACCTAGAAATATGTTCTTGCAGCCCAGAAAGCAGAGAGCTGGAACATCTTACCTCTGAAGGTAGTTTGAGAGTGCTAGGCTTGTTCAGCCTGGAGAAGAGAAGGCTCAGGTGAGACCTGAGCCTTACAGTACCTGAAGAAGGTTACGGGAAAACTGGAGAGACTGTTTACAAGGACATGTAGTGATAGGACAAAGGGTCATGGCCCTATGCTGAAGGAGGGGAGATTTAGAATAGATGTAGAGATGAAATTCTGAATTCTATGTTGATATGCAGCAACAACTTTCCCAGAGAAGCTGTGGCTGCTCCCTCCCTGGCAGTGTTCAAGGCCAGGTTGGATGAGGTTTTGGGCAACCTGGTCTAGTAGAGGGTGTCCCTGCCCATGGAAGGGAGGTTGGAACTAGATCTTTAAGGTCCCTTCCAATGCATATATAAAATATTGGCATCACACAACACTTGTTCTGATACCACGTATGGGAGGATTGAAAAGGACTTTTGTAATGGAAATGCAAGATTAAGAGGTAAATTTTTAGCCTCCCCATTTGCAATATGAAGCTTTTCCATCTAAGTACCAGGATTATCAAGTTCCTTGAAGGAATTATTTTCAAGAAAGCAGCTGCCAGTAGAAGAAATCTAATAAGATGGTGCATTAACTTGGAAGATACATGATGCTTTTGTGCAGCTTAAGGGCAGTACAAGTGTTTTAAATTAATATTTTTGTACCCATTAATTTATCTTAGATCAAAGAAGTCAGCTAATAATATGCCCTTTGGTGCTATGCAATCATTTCTGGATCTTTCTACTATTAGATATCATGCTTTACTTAGAAAAAATACATTACACACCCTACTGATTATATAAACCTGGTGAGCCCTGATAAGTATTATTTTTTCCATTTTTTTGGGAAAGAATTAAAAACCATTTTGCATTTCTTTCTTGAAAGAACATATTTACTTCAAACCTTGAAAATACCTACCAGTTCAAGAACGAAATACATTCACTTCTAGCTCTCTTCTTTGTGTCTGTGATGATATAAGGCAGAGACATACAAGTTAAAATATTATTTTATTGCAATTAAGTCAGCATTAATTTTTCAGCACTCCTGTTCAGCGAGATTACATCTTCAGCCTTCACAGTATGCTAACACTAAGTCAGTTGTATAAACTTGCAGCAACTTATCTTTAAAGGGTTAACTTTGAGCAGCTAGGCTGAAGCAAAAGATCTGTATATAGTTCAAATGTTGTCTCTCAGCTTTGAAATTTGGGCTGGGCATGATTCTATTTTTTCTACAACTCAGTAGATCATCACCATAATCTCCAAAGAGCAAAATACCAAATCATAGAATCATAGAATGTGCAAGGTTGGAAGGGACGTTTAGTGGTCACCTATTCCAACCCCCCTGCAGTAAGCAGGGACATCTTCACTAAATCAGGTCATTCAGAGCCCCATCAAGCCTGACCTTGAATATCTCCAGGGATGGGGCGTCTGCTACCTCTCTGGGAAACCTGTTCCAGTGATCTACCACCCTCATATTGAAGAATTTTTTCCTAATATACAGCCTAAATCTCCCCTTTTCTAGTGTAAAACCATTACCCCTTGTCCCATTGCTACATGCCCTCATGAACAGTTCTTCCCCAGCTTTCTTATAAGTACAAGAAATCAGACAGTATTGCACAGCAGTGCTACTGAGCCAAAGATACATCAATAAAAGGGCGCAAAATAAAATTGCCAAAGAGGCATGGACTTCTAAGTTGTCAGTCTTCTACATAACAAATACAAAAAGGCTTTAAGAAAGTACACTTTAGTGCCCCTTATGAGGTGAGGGTATTTTTCATTCTTCTCCTACATTTGCTCCTATACTCACATCCTCTGAGTTAGAGGTAGAGCAGACATGATTCTGTTAGGGACAGACAGCCTCTTTCTTACATTCCTGTGAAATGCATCATCATAGTGTCCAATCTTATATCTTCCAAACAAAAGGTTTTAACTTTTCTTTTTCATGTAGAGACAATTCCTGTTTCATGGAAAGGGTTTAAAAGCCTTAAGTACAACAAAACCTATGTGTGAAACTTTATTACTGGTATGAAACTGAGCTGCTCTGAGACACACTGCTGGCTGCAGTTACTATGTTGAATCAAGTTAGTCTCATTTGAGAAAATGAGGATAAATCCTGCAAACAAAGAAATGAGAACTGCATTTTAGCTTTTTGTCCTGTGTTTAAAAGCGCTCAACACAGCTGGGGGGTTATGCACAACAGAAAAGCAGTAAAGGTGTCTAAAAATGAAGAGTTCAAAAAGATCTATCTTCACCAATGCCAAGCACCTTGAAAAGAAGGAATTCAAATTAGATGTTTATTTTGGGCTTTACCCAGGTCTTCACCAGCCTGCCTGTGTGAGCTTCATCAGGGTACTGCTGCAGTGGGTTCAGGTTTACCTCAGCTGCTACTTGCAGGGATGTTCATTTTGCTCCTACTCAACAAAACCAAAATGAAGTGCAGTCTAAGATGAGTCTCTGCAACTGAAGCCACTCATATTTTGCTACAGTTAAATTAAAGTTGTGCTACAGCTGCTGTGAGCTACAAGATGTCTTTACCACTTGAAGCGTCTGATTAGAAGGCCATGGATAATTAGCAAGGGTAAAGCCTGAAATACCAGACAGGGAAAGCATAGCAAAGACACTTCCTTGGGAGGTGTATTTGTGTCACTTTGTGTTAATAATTTTATCCTCAGTATCTGCACACCTAGTTTATTGCTACAGCTTTTATTGAACCTTTCATCTCAGTACTACTCACTTTGCAGCCTAAAACATACTTCTTCGCCTGTGGAAGGTCAAATGAGGACAAGGACACTGCTGGGCAGCTACTTGATTCACTTATGTATGTCCTCAAAGCCATCATTTGAGAAACAGCCTGCTTCTTTATGTGCCAAAAGCAGTTATTTGCCCCTTTTTGGAAGACCTGGAGACAGGCCAAAGATTTACAGAGATTATACTATAATGGTGGGACGGCTCTCTGGGCTGTTATCAGAAGAGCAGCTTCTTGCAGCTGCTAACACACCCATTTGTAACAAAAAATGTCCTTGTTTTTAAATAAACCATACAGCATTGTACACTAGAAGTAAAGAAAAACCTGATGGACTTGTACAGAAGAAGAAAAACAAGAAGAAAAAAAATGGAAGGAGTATTTATAGAGGTTGATTAAACTTGGTTTTAATTCCAAACACAAGAAAATAAGACAAATGTCTTTTTGGTAGAGCTAGATCAAGAGACAATTCAGACACTTCTCCCTTCTCAGCTTGCACTAGCATGCTGAATTAACCAGGGCTTAAGCTAGAGATTGCAGGAGACAGGGATGGAGATTGACTGCTGCTCCCACTGTGGGATGCAGCTGCTTGTGCTGCTGACCCCACTGCACAAGTCTTCATTGGGATGCTCTTGTGAGCAAAGCTCAACCTCCGTACACCCAAGTTAACTCTACAAGTAGAATTAACCTAAGTGGTAACAGGGTAAAGCACTGCTATGGCTCAGAAACTAGTGGAGAGGAAAATGGAAATGAAAACCAGGAAACATGCAGGAGCAAGTAGACTGTATTCAATGTGGCAAGCTGAAGAACTGTGCACTTCTGTTGAATAGGCATGCTCCCCCAAATCACCAAGTTAACAGGATACACAAAACCTGAGGCATTTCAAAGGAATGTAAGAGGTCCTTGCTAGAAAGTCAACAAAGACCAAGAAACAAGTGTGTGCCATTCAGACATTAATGCCCTTAGTGATGAAACAGCGGTGGTAAGTTTTACCTTTTCCCACAAGGGTGACATTATAGAGAATGCAATCAGAACGCAAACTTACACACAGATCAGCTACAGATAATTCTTTTATCAGCTCCAGGTCTAGCAGAAACATTTCAAAACACACCCACAAGGAAATGCACTGAGCAGTAAGAATTGAGGCTGTCATTCAAAAAAATCTCTCGCTGCCAACTCCGACGAGTATCTTCATGAGACAGGGAAAAAAGGCCATGTCAGCTGCTAAGGACAGAGTGTTAGGAAAGACAAAGACCTTCATGAGAAGGTAAAACAGATTGACAGACTTTAAAACATTCTTCCTTTCCCACTACTGAGAAATATTACAACTTAAAAATAATTTTTCCCCATTGCCCAAGGTTCTATTTTTGCTTTTCTACAGAATAAATAAATCTTACTGACTTCTGCAGTTGTTTTATTCTGCTATAGGTCAAAGGAATCTCCCACCTTAACTCCTCCCTGTCACATCTATCTGACATTTCTTGAGAAGAAGAGTCTGCAAGGTCTAACACGTCTGTTTTGAAGCACAGCAACAACAGGCATGCAGGGTCATCTCTGTTCCTACATTGCTTTGGTTATGCTGTGCACCACATCCCTGAGGGTGGTCTGAATGTTTGCCTTTCTGTCCAGAAAAGGACACAAGTAGCTTAGTTAAAGACAAAAAGAATGCTATAAATGCATGAGTAAAAAATGATTAGGAGGGATAGCTTGACTCTTGACAGCTCTCAGCTAGATAGAAAGCAGCCAGTTACTTTTGGGCAAATCATAAAAAACATCATAAAATACTTCAGGTTGAAAGGACCCTCAGAGACATCTAATGTAGACGCCAGCTGAAAGAAAAGCTAACTTCAGCGTGATATCGGGCTGTTCAAGCCCTTGTTGAGTTTGGAACATTTCTAGGTAGTGGAGGTTCCACAGTGTCCTTGAGGAATGTGCTCCAGTGTTTAGCCAACCTCCCTGAGAATGTTTTTTACATATATGTAGTTGGAATTTGGCTGTCTTTGGTCCTTTCTTTGTGAACCTCTGAATAAGACCTGGATCTCCAGGCACTTTTCTGCAGAGCTTCTTCCAAAGAAGGTAATTCCCAGCCAGTAGTATTACATGGAGTTGTTCAGTCCCAAGAGAAGGACTTTGCATTTGTCTTTGCTGAGTATCATGGGTTGACATGATATTGACAATTTCCTTCCTCTTTTTCAAATCTCTCTGAGTCACAGCTCTGTCCTTCAGCACATTGAACTCTTCTCTGGGTTTGCTGTCATACATCAAACAGATGAGGGTGCACTCCTTTCTGCTACTCTAATAAAGATGTTTAACAGTGACACCTTCAGTATTGACGGGTAAGGAATACTACTTGTAAAGCTATCCATTAGCTTTCAATCCCTTGACAACTATGCCTTGAATCCAGTGGTCCAAGAAGTTTTTCATACAACTTGTAGTTTAGTTGTTCATTCCATATCTCTTCAGTTAGACTACGAAGAAACCCAAAGCTACAAGAGACTATCAAAGCCTTGTTAAACTAGAGTAAAATTACATTCCCTGCTCTCTCCTCATTCACTGTAATGGTCATTTCATTTCATTACTGATAGCATTACTGATGTTGGTTAAATACAAATTGCCCTTTGCAGATCTTCTCTGGCAGCTCCCAAAAATGGCTTTCAGAAGGTTTTACTCCATAATCTTCTCATGGACTAATGTGAGGCTGAATGTTCTCTGGTTCCCTGTGGTTCCCCACTTTCCCTTTTTGAAGGCAAACACAACAGCAACCTTTTTCCACTGTGCCAACAGTGCATTGCAGAGCATCTTCTGATTGCCATGATAAAAAGCATTCTCTTGATGGCTGCTCCATCAGCACCCATGGATGCATCCTAACTGGTACTCTTCTTTCTCTTGCCTAACATAAGGTCTCTGGCTAAAAGTGCTATTGCCACATCGATTTCAGTGTTTCCTGTCTCCACTGAACTTTCATAATGTTTTTTTGGCACAGGAGCTATCACTGTAAGGAAGGAAAAAATAATCCTGCCTGGAATGTCAGATGCTGAACTTACATTTTATTCTTTCAGAGCAAGCTCAGGTATTGATGATCATCAACTCCTGCAGAAACCTGAATCTTAGTCTTAAGTTTATTGCTTTCCTTTCATGTGTCATAAATATCAAATTTAGGAAAGCTAGTTTGTAGAAGTAGGTCACAAGCAACAAGACTTGCCTTCAAGACATACAGCAGAGGAAATGTGGATCAAAAAGCAAAAGTTGCAGGAAAGTAATTTAATCACCAGGACTTTACACTGGGAAAAGAACATGCAGTGGTGAAAAAAAAACAAAAAGCAGGCTGAGTATCAGTAAGGAGTTAGCAATTTGGAAACAAGTGATCTCCCTCTGCCTACCCAGAACTAAGTCCACAGGTGAAGTAGGAACACTGTCCTGACCATATTTAAGGCCTTTTTAAGAACTTATTAATTATCTTCAACATTATATTTACAGAATTATTCCAGTAATCACAGACTAATTCTGAAGAAAAAAAGAAAAGAAGTTGGAAAAATGAAATTCTTATTTTGTCTAGTGACATTGAATCTTTTTCCAATTTGTCATGTGAACAGTTTGTTGGGCACTGACTGGTACGAACTATGGTGGGAAATTCATTTGAGCTATTGTAGTCTCTGCATCTAATTTCCACTTTTGGCACTGGATTTTTTTTTGCTAGTGTTTGGTTTGGGTTTTTATGTTTGGTTGGGTTTGGGTTTTTTTAAAATTTAAAAACCAAGGGAGTCATATAGAGAGTAATTTAACATTGACATAGGTGATAACTTACAGCCTAAAAAGTTAAATATCTGTCTTCCTCGTGGCACACAGGAAGAGTTTGATTTCTCAAGGGGTCTGGGGAAGGTTATAGAGGACTGTAGATGTTGATTGCTGAGGGGAAATTCTTCCGTTTGCAATGGGGCTTTCCAAATCCACTGCTGTTTTGCAGGTTAAGAAAAGGCATCCCCATTACTATATGCAACACAGCACATACAGGCTTTCTGGGGACAGGCTTGGGAAGAACCTGTCTCAGCAGATCAGCTTGATGCACAGACAGACACAACCTCTGCTCAGGCACAGGGGCTGAAGGGGCAGCTATTGGGCACTGAAGACCAACCTCAGCCTTTCTGTTCTGTTAGCCAAAGATCCTTACACAGTAACACAAGTTAATTTATTTACCTAGAGTCATCCAGGTTCCCTTTTCTTTTGAAGCAGGCTGATCCTAGAACAGCCTAAATAAAATAGTTCTTAACACTTTCCTAAAACATAATTTAACAATTATGGAAAGAATAATTCATAAATTAAAGAAGACAATGAAGTTGATGGGAGAGAAGTCCAAATGAAATCAACTCTCAGTTCATGCTTGTGAAAAGATGAACGTAACAACGAGCTAAGCAGATCCAGGTTTAGCAGAGTCAGCCTTCTGCCCCTGGTCAGAATTAGAGGACTTATTTGTGTCTAGGCTGTCTGTCAAACATGAGTGCAGCAAACACAGTGGGTTTTGAACAGCCAAGTCAGAGCAGACGGCTCAAAACACCTTGGTCAATTCACCACTGTGATGTCACATACGAAAGGACATTCAATACTTCTTACTCTCATTTTATGGCTTGCTACAGAATAACAAAAATTGCTTTAGAACATAGCAACCTAAGTAACTTTGGAGGCCGATTAAATGCTTTATTACTGTATCAGCTATTAAGTCATCTCAGGGTTACCCATGGCTTTATAAGTTTCAAATCAATAGGGATTATCTCAAATAACCTTTAAGGAGATGAGCAAGCCATGCAGCAATAAACCTTCCAGAAAACAGTTTTATCCCTTATTAACCTAGCAAAATCAGGACAGGCTGCCAAGGTATGCAGAGCTTTTTAAAGCAGAAGAGCACTGATTATCTGAGAACATTTTATTACGTGCAACATAGTGACAACTAACATCGCCCCAGTGAATTCAAGAAAGGTCACAGAAACCAAATGCCACAAAAGCAAAGGCATCTAGAAAGGTACCCTTCTTTCTCCACACCCACTGCCCAACAATTGTGCCCTGTGCAGAGCCTTTCATGCAAAAGCAAACATAGAGGCCAGCCACAGAGGGCTAGGGAAAGAAAAGGGACAGAGAATGAAGGCACTTCTGGACTGGGTAAAGATTTTACAAGAAAATGGAAAGGACTGAGGGGTTGCTAGGGTCTGTCACAGTCTTGTACCCTTTGCAGTGCCCACACAGGGTATCTGGAACTGTTGCTCAGACAATGAAATGGTCTTGCAAGATCAATCAACTATTACATAACCATCAAACTTCATTCCCCTCAAAATAGCTCAGCTGTGTCTGTTTAAAAACATAATTCCAAGGAGAAAATAAGCCAGACTAATTATTATGTTTTTATGCTAGTACATGTAATATGTACTCTTCCAAAATTTTATGGATTTCTGTTGTGTTCCCATCATGTTATGCTGCACTGTTTTACAAGACCGTTGCAGACAAGCAGTTATTTTAATACCATTATATGTAAAAGAACCTGTCTTCTCATCCCCTCCATCCTTTTCCACTTATATTTGTTCTTTACTTTGTATTTCCTACTTTAAAGTCCCATGAGGTCTTTATAAAACTACAGGATAAGTGTCACAGATTCTGACTTTTGTTAGGAGGCAACAACAAAAACCAATCTAATGCAAAGCATGTGGTCTTAACCACCTAGAGAAAAGGGTAAGATTCCATAGGAATAATTTATTTAGATGAAAATATATATTAAATGAACACATGAATGGCAAGGAAAACATATGTGGGAAGACCTGAAGATTGTTTTGGTACAGGAAAGTTCAAGGTGGGACAGTTTTCAAAGGTTCTGGAAAGTACAAAGGAACAATTCGATCCTTCTGTCTATGATGGCCAGAAAAGAAGTAATGGCTTAATGTGCAGCAATAACAATTGGTGTTAAATACCACAGTGAACTTTAAATTGCTAAGGAGAGTGAAAGCAGATAACCTGAGGGGCTGGTGCAGCCTCCATCACTGGGTGTTTTTAAGATCAGAAATAAGAAAGGACCTGCTTTGGATGGTGGCATGTGGTGGGTAACATTCACCACCACTGACACTCTGGCCTATCCCAGCCTACTTTGTTTGTGACTCCAGGTATGCCTTAACTACCTGAAAGGATAAATTGCTCCTTAGGAATACAGTGCAGAAATGGAAATTACTCCAAATGGAATTAAAAAAAAAATCCCAAAACAACCAAGAAGTAGAATCTTCTGAGAGCATTCAAGCAGTCAAGTGATTGAATTGGGGATAGAAGAGTGAAATAAAAAAAAGGTGCTTTTATATATTTACCTAAATGATTGCCAGGTTTGAGGGGGTACGGCTTCCAGAGTTAGCATTTCTGAAAGAAGTGTGTTTGTCGTAACTGTGATCTTGTCCACCACTTATGGGTAGTGATAAAGGCCTTAAAGAATTGAAAAGAATTTCCATTTTCGTTGTTAAAGATGCCTCATACATGTTCAGCTCCCAGAACTTCAAAACGTATTTATACCAAATTAATGCACAAAGTCACAGTATTAGACAAAGCATGAGAGGAGGAGTTGTCTGGGTAAATGGGAGAAAGGAGAAAGTGATGGGAGTAACAATTTACAAGTGTTCAGAGAAAAATATGACTGTCAGAATTTATATGTCCTGTCTCTGTCTGCACATGTGTGCACATGAGCATGATGTCTGGGGCATGCAGGGAAAAGCTTTTCTCTAAGAATTTATTTTTTATTCTCTGTGGATAAAGTAGCAAAGACACTCAAATAGCAGCTTGCAAATTATTAATTTTTTTTTAATTATTGAAAACTTCAATCAAATATTTTGCTATCATTTAACATAATATTTGCTAAGTTAGTGCCCAGTTCTTGTTTTGTTTTCTGAGCATGGGAAACATGAGGTACTTCAGCTCCTGGGCACACCAGAGCAGTCAGACTGATACTTTTCATCCTCAACTCCTTATGAATACCCCTGAAATATCAATACCTCATTGCAAATATTCACTCTTAATTAGAAGGATAAAGCATGTCAAGCTCAAAAGCACTAGATAAAGACAGGATGATTTAGGCCCCCCTCTTAATTAGGAACCACTTCAAGGAAAGAGGACTCTTTATGTGCTTAGAGTTAACTACATCTCTATGATCAGGGTTTACAGTATGACAGAAACCGTAAGACCACTGTGCTAGGGCATGTTCAGGGCTACAACTCATTTCCTTAAAGCATCTCTTTCTAGAACATCTTATTGCAAGGGAGTGAATTAAAAATAAACAACACTGCCAATACTAATTTCTGCAGATTTAATTATTAAATCAAAGCACTTTTCGATCTCTGATGCTGAGTTAAATTCGGTATTGGTTGGAATGTCATTTATTAGATTCATCATGCTGCTTTATTACTCCAGCCTTTAGTGCAATATACAAAAAGGAATATTCAAAGTCTTGAACCATCCCTGGCATGCAGCTTCCATTCTATTTCATTAACATTGGCCACTCAAAACATTTTAGTTAGAATAAATTTATTGCTGTACTGATTTCACAGAATCGTAGAATCATAGAATGGTATGAGTTGGAAGGGACCCCAAGGATCATAGAGCTCCAACCCCCCTGCCACAGGCAGGGCCACCAACCTCAGGCCTGGATCTACACTAGGTTGCCCAGGGCCCCATCCAACCGGGCCTTGAACACTTCCAGGGATGGGGCATCCACTACCTCTCTGGGCAGCCTGTTCCAGCACCTCACCACTCTTTCTGTAAAAAGCTTCCCCCTAATATCTAATCTAAACCTTCCTTCCTTTAGTTTTAATCCATTCCCCCTTGTCCTGTCATTGTCTATCCTTTTAAAAAGTTGAATCCCCTCCTGCTTATAAGCTCCCTTCAGGTACTGGAAGGCTGCAATGAGGTCCCCCCGCAGCCTTCTCTTCTCCAGACTGAACAAGCCCAGCTCCCTCAGCCTCTCTTCAAAGGGCAGGTGCTCCAGGCCTCTAATCATCTTCATGGCCCTCCTCTGAACCCTCTCCAACAGTTCCACATCCTTCTTGTACTGGGGGCCCCAGATCTGGACACAGGACTCCAGATGGGGCCTCACGAGGGCAGAGTAGAGAGGGACAATCACCTCCCTGTCCCTGCTGGCCACCCCTCTTCCAATGGAGCCCAGGATACCATTGGCCTTGTGAGCTGCAAGAGCACACTGCTGGCTCATGTTAAGTCTCTCATCCACCAGAATCCCCAATTGCTTCTCAGCAGGGCTACTCTCAAGAAGCTCTTCTCCCAGTCTGTATCTATGTCTGGGATTCTTCCAGCCCAAGTGCAACACCTTACACTTGGCAGTGTTGAACCTCATTAGGTTCACCCAGGCCCATCTCTCCAGCCTGTCAAGATCCCTCTGGATGGCTTCTTTTCCTTCTAGGGTGTCAACCACACCACTCAGCTTGGTGTCATCCGCAAACTTGCTGAGGGTGCACTCAATTCCATCATCGATGTCATTGATGAAGATGTTAAAGAGAACTGGTCCCAAGACAGACCCCTCAGGGACACCGCTTGTTACCGGCCTCCACCTGGACATAGACCCATTGACCACCACCCTTTGGCTACAGTCTGTTAACCAGTTTCTTATCCACTGAATGGTCCACCCATCAAATCCATATCTTTCCAATTTAGAGATAAGGATGTGATGGGGGACTGTGTCAAAGGCCTTGCACAAGTCCAGGTAGATGACATCAGTTGCCTTCCCTTTATCTACTGATGCTGTCACTAAACATATTGCAGCCTGAGACTAACATTTCAGCTCTCAAGAGTCTGCAAAGTGGATCTGCATTTCATCAGCTAGGTATTTCTTACAAGTAGACCACTATTCTGTCAGTCTAAATAGTTTTACTTGAGCCAAAATATCCCTTTGGAATGAAGCTTTACATAATGGAAACAGTAGACAACCTTGAGATGAACACCTTTCCTTCCCACACCACTTAGGCATTCTCTCCTGGCATGGAGGTACAAACAGATGTGCTCAATTGTGCTGCCCCAGGTGATGTTAATGCTTCAAGGCAAGAACCAAAGACAACATGCCTGGAAAAGAGATGGCAGGTGTGACTGTTAAGGGCTTCTGAAAAGGAAATTTTCTGCACAAACTTTCACTGGTGTGAAGCAGTGTCTTGCATTGACTTTGGGTTGTTTGCCAGTTTGAAGGAAGCAATCGCATATGTTCTTGGGTATCAGAACAGCTACTGCTGACATTTACACTACTGACCATGGTTTGATGATTTTTTTATAGATATGGAGGGATAACAAAGTGCAAGGTTTTAAGTACATCTGAGTCACTTTCTATAGTCACATTATACAGGCATGGCATCCCATGAAAGATATAGTTCCCTCTCATATAGCTATTCATATTAAGGCTAAAAAACTGGCAGCTTAGAGGCTTGGTCAAACTATTCAGGAGTCTCTGCTCCTGCATACACATTCACTAGATGTGGGCTCTGAGGGCAGCACACCAAGCCTGCTGAATGACTTGCTGTGGTGTGCCAAAGCAGTAAAATGAAAGGTGCAGCACAAATCACAACAGCAGTAAAGAAAGGGCAGCAATAGACTTCAGCATTGACATAAATATACAGGAGGCACTAAAGCAGGCAGGAGTCAGTCCTCTGGACTGGCCCATACTTGTCCCAGAGCTCTGGAAGGTTTCAAGTATGAAATTGAAAGGCCAATGTGTAACTTGCTGTGCACACAACTGCCATGCCAGAGGACTGATGATACAACTTGCATCTCTGGAAAGGACTCTACAGGGGACCCTGAGCACCACAGACTCTTCAGACAGACTTTCAACTCTGATGTGACAGTGGAGTCTGTAAAAAAGAAGGACATGAAGTACACAGACAGAGAGAGTCTTCTGGGAAGGAATCAGTGTGGCATCTGTATTTGCTCCACTAACAAGCTGATAAGTAGGACATCAGTGAGTCAATAGATAAGGGTGATCCAACAGATGGAATATCCTCTAAAACTCTCTGGAAATGCTCTTGAAAAAATTATTATGGGAACTAATAGAAATGAAGAAAAGATCTTTTCAGAGATTTTATGTTCCTATTGTTTTAGCAACCAAGCTTCCCACAAATCCCTGAAAATCTATCCCCTTAAATCTGCTGCTCTCTATAACACAGTGGAGACACAAGTGCCACTACTTGTCTTTGGACCATCTAGAAAACAGCCCAACAAGAAACACATTTCTTTTATCAGCAAAGCCAAGGACCTGCAAAGTATAGAGAAACTAGCTGGAACCTCTACTTTGAATCTCTGAATAATTTAAGTACCTTCCCATGATGTCTGTAATAAGCTATGTTTTCTCATTTCCTTTTGTGTAAGCCATGAGCCTACATGAAAACTCAGCATCAACTTGGGAAAAATAAGGTATTGCTCTAAATAGTAACATCAGGCTTTCCTCTTGTTAATGCTGACAGGAAGTAGTACACCAGCCCAGTTCCCTAACGAGGATGTGAGTGTACTTGATAAGCAAATATCCTTTTACTGCACATTTTCCTCCTTTCTCTCCAACCCACATCCCATTCACTCCTTTTGCATTTCTCCTGAGAAACTACTGTAACTGATCTTGTGACTTCACTAATTCAGTTGTAGCAACTTCAGTTTTTACAACTGCTTAGCAAGCAAATGCTCACTAGTATTCAGCACAGCTAACATCACCCACAGCTTTAACAAGTTATAGCAACTTGAAACGATTGATAGAAAAAAAAGAATCCCTCTATTTCTGCTGTTCAGGAACAGATGGTTCCACAGAGCTCCTTCTATGCCCATCCTGGTTTAATCCAGTCCCACCGTGGCCTCCTTATGTCAAGAGTCAAGACAGCATTTTACAGCAAGGAGGATGTGTAATTTCCCATGTCTTCCCAGAAAGCCAGCACAGTTCAGAGAGGAGGAGGTGGAACCAGAAGTAGGGGATCAACCCCACATCTCAGGAGATTCCTCCATTCACAGCCTGCCTGTGGACAACACTGTCTCTCCTTTGCTCTTACTCTTTCTTCCCCCTTCTCAGGCAGGGCCTGGGGCTAAGGAACCCACATGTGAGCATACAGAGAACTGGGGCAGAGATGGTTTGAGAAGGGATCTAGAGACACATGAAGGTCTGTCAGCACTGATGTAGCAGTTAGAGAGATGGGAGGGGAAGGAATGATTTCCTATGGTAAGTGATAGTTTGCTAGTATGCATAAATTTGGGATGGTAGAAGAGTCTGAACAAGGTGAAGTACTAGAATGAAGGTGTTCAGTGGCAAAGAGCCAAAAGTTATGTGCAGAAGGAAATATTCTCATTTTCTCTACTTATCTGAGAAACAAATTTGAGGAGTCCACTACTGTTTCAACATGAGTGCTCTGTCAGCCTTCAATACTTTATGATGATTGTTTGGCAGCATGACTAATATTGAATTTCTTCTGCCTTTCACAAGCAAATACATGCTATTTTCCACTTATTACTCTCTCTTCATTGCTCTTCTAAAATCTATTTTCAAATAAAAATGTCATTTTTCTTAGTGAATTAAGAACTCAAACATGCATGTTATTTCATCAAAAAGAAGCCTGCCACTAAAATCTCATTTCCAGGAGTTACATTTCTGAGATACTAAGAGCAAATCTTGCCACAACTTTTTCTTTTTTGAGAAGTGAATCCTCAGTTATCTCAAGGCCATTGTGACGTGCCCGAAGTCTACCAACAAATGAAGGGAAATCTAGGTTCCCATTCACACAGGAATGAATCCTTTACAAATAACAGAAACCAGGTGAGCATCTCAAGTTATGTAAGACTATGCCAGCAGTTTCATCCTTTGCAGTCAGAGGAAAGAAATAATGAGTGAAAACACATGTAAAAAACACTAGACAAATCGCCCTCTAGAGATGGTCGTTACCTGGTCATCTACAAAACACAGGCTGACAAGAAAACCAAACATTCTTTCAAGCTAGGAATGTCAGCCATAAAGAAGACAATCACTGAGCAGTAGCTGTCCAGTTACAGAGATCTTCTGTTTGTTGCTTACATGAGGCTGCTCTTCATCTTTGTATTTGTGAGAGGTGAACTGCAAAGGGAAGGCGGTTTCAACATCCTCCATGGCTAGGGTCTTGGGGGATGTGTGGGACCGCAGTGGAAATGAAGGTTGTCTCAGATAATCAGAGATCTATTCTGGAGCTAGTGGCACTTGTTAGTGTTATTTTTTCAGATGTGAAAGGCAAAATGGGCCTTTGCTGTTTCAGAGAGGCAGGCACGTTCCCTTGCCTACAGCCTGCTGCTTGTACATGTTTGTCAAGTAACAGATATAAAACATAATGTCCCTGAAGACAATGAATTTGTGCTAGAAGACAAGAACTCTTACTTAGAGCTACCTTTATGAGACACAGCCAGGAGAGAGTAGCTGAAAGCCCCAAGAGGTCTGCCCTGGGCATTGCTCGTACAGAGAGACGGCAGTCATGTCTCCAGGGCAGCACCATGGTCATGCTGCAGGGACTTTTCTCATAGATACAACTTCTAACAATGGAGATAAGATGTTTACCACAAAGAAGACACTTTCTAAACTAGCTCATTCCTGCTCCTTATCTTCCAAAAGGTCTTGGCAAGATGATAAGCAAGATCATCCTCTGAAGTAAGGCAGTCTCTGAAGCCTATGGGCTTCCAGCTCCTTCCAGGCTGGTGATGGCTGACATTGAGGATCACCTCCACACACCAGATAGCCTTAACAAGGTCAAAATATTGTTCAGACTGAACCTGGAATGAGAGCTATTTGCTGTTCCACAGGGAGACACAGGCTGGCCTTTTTCACTGTATCCTAAACAACGGCTAGCTGTGACAAATTTTGGGCTTCATGTCCAGAACCCACTGACAGCTAAGATGCAACCCATCCCCAGAATTAAAACACAAAAGAGGAACTGCATTTGACCCTGGGGATGCCCCTAGAAATACCACACAAAGTAATCCTCCAGTCTTACAGCAGCTTCAGCAGCTGCTCCTGCAGTTACCCGCTTCCCTGAGCTCTGCAGTTTCCTCCTGCCTCTCCTCACTCCTGGCTTGCCCTAGCTGCTATTTCCCTCTGCAGAAAGCTGACAGGCAGTAGCAAGATTAGTGCCGTTTGATTAGCGTGTAACTATAGAGATGAATGATCGTTTCAACTCATTAGTGGGCTGTAATTTCAAAACAAGGCCAGTAATGTGGCCATAGCCACCACCACCCCCAAAAAACCCAACCAAAACAAAAAACCCAACCTCAATGGACAGTGCTGACAAATTATTTTCATACATTCTTTTCCTATTACACATATTAACTTTATAATAAAGTTACCACTTAAAAGCTAGGCTTTCACACTGATCAAATTACATTTGAATGAAATAAAATAGCCCAGGAAAAAGATAGGCACACACACTTATATGCAAATCATTGCTAGGGCTTTTATGATGTCAAAAATACATAGTTTGAGAAGAATGGATAAGAAAAGAATTAATTTTGGAAGCCATAAAGTAAATCCTTAAGCTTTACATACATGATTTTACAAGAACAGATCATGTTATTAAATTTTTAACTTGACCAAGTGCCACTTCTGTATCTAGATGATCCCAGTAACACTTTTACAATCCTTATTTTAAAGCAGGTGTTTTGACTGTTATGGTGATTCAGCCCCAAGCAGTGGCTGAGCACCACACACCACTCACTCATTCCCTGAGGAGAAACAGAGAGAACCTCTGGGTTGGGATAAGGACAGTGTACTGACAAAAGCACCATGAAAGAGAAATAATAACAGCACACAGCAAATTTCACTTACACCCAGTGATAACACAGAGTACCTTATTGATCCCCATGATGACACAGAGTACTACACCACACAAGGACTAACCAACCCAACACTCAGACTGCCCTGGAAGCACCAAGGAGTGTCCTTCCCCTCACAGCCCCTTTTATGGAGAGTGATGTTGGGTGGTGTGGAAACAGCCTGGGCTAACTCAGCTCACCTGGGCTGGCTCCTTGAAGAGGTTGACTCTGCCCTGGCCAGAACCAGGACAATTGGTATTCAAAATAGTTTAAAAATGCCGTAAAGTTTGAGGTTGTTTCCATCAGAAATCATAAGGGCTGATTGTTTTTCTATTAGATGAACTCCAGAGGTCCCTTCCAACCCCTATGAATCTGTAATTGTTTTTTTCAGTTTTGCAGAAATTGTATTAATCACATCACATTAAGCATTTCCAGTTACTTTTTGTTTTGTTTTGTTTTTTTAACAAAACATGTACAGGTCCAGTGGTGCCATGACAAAACTATCCAGAAAGGAATTCTACTGATTGCTGTAGTCAATGCACACCTAGATGAGAAGACAAAGTCTAAAATAAAACTGCAAACCATTTTGAATACCAAGAATACCAAACTGCTACAGTTCTATTCCAACATACAAACTATATTGGCCATTTAATGCAATTTTGCCTCTAACACAGTGCCTAAGCTACAAGACCAGTTGGTTATAAGCCCCAACAATTGCAATGTAATCCAATTTCAGGAGATATGAGGCAATTTCTCTCCAGCCATGAAGCTCATCACATGCCCTACCTCAAGCTGTGCTTATGAGATCCCTGCAGACAGAATTTAGCCCGGGGCATATCTACATTCAAAGGGCCATGAAGACACCTGAAGCTTAGTGGTAGAGGTGTGATATCCCAGAGGGATTCAGACGTTACACAGACTAAAACAGGGCTGCTAAGCCTGTCTGTCATGTGCAGTGAAATCTCTTACAGTACACCATGGGTGCATTTTGAGTGCCACAATTGTGAGGAAGCACTGACTGGTATTATTTCTTCTCAAGACTGGGAACAATTGTAAATTCTTCAGCTCAAAGTAGTTGCTGTCATCTAGGAAGTCATTCACTGCCAACGAGATCAAATAATATCCTAAATTTCTGCTAAAATACTTTTTTTTCTTATCTATTTGATTTATTATTTCATTATACAGAAGTAAGTCTTGTTTATCGTGAGCAAAGATGACAGAATACAATTTTTATCTAATAATGGTAAAGTGAAAGGACTTAAACATGTTTTTGCAGCTGAAATGTCTACTAAAATATTTATAGTGAAAAAATTCTCATGAATTCAATGTCGCTGTTTTAGTATACTGCTTTGGGAGTTTTTTTTGTTTTTCTTAGAATTAATAGATCCACATAATAAAGCTCAGAAGATTTTTTTAGGAATAGGTTAAAGAACTACCATAAAGTACCTGCTGAGCTTGCACCAATGTCATCGCTTGAGGAATTCTTTTAATGCTACATCTGTTTATGAATGTACTGCAGAATTTGGTACATTGCAGGAAATTGCTCTAGCTCTTACAAAGGATGTAGTAGGTTGCTATAGTCAATAAGACCCTATTAAAATAGACCAAAATATTGCAAGAGAATGAAACCAAGAAACATAGTCTAGTAAAAAAATAGCATCCGACTTACTGAGCAGGGAGACACTCGAAGTGATAAAATTATTTTGCATATCCTTCCAGGAAGACTGGGATGATTCAGATATTGCAAATTCCTTAAATATCTCAGGAAGCAAGGGGGTGGGGGCGAAGAAGAGCAAACGAATCCTATGAGGTTTCTCGGCAGCTGCTGTAACTTTTGTTATCTAAAAGTAGAGTGCAGACCTTCAGGTTTTGGGTTTCGTTTTGGTTATTTTTTTGGTATATAGCTTGTCTTATTATGTTTCTTTTCAGATGTGTTTTAATTCACTTCTACTTTGTGGATACATCCCTCCAAGAAGGATTCAGACCATCTTAGTGCGTTTCCCTGGACCCCTGCCAGATCTTCTCGATCTCTTTCCAGTTCTTCAGGTCAAAATAACTCAACATCAGTACTAATTCTGGTCCACAACCTGAGTATGCCTATAATACAAGTTTCAATTAGATGAATTATGAATTAACCTTTAGGCAGCTTGTCCTTGTACAGGCATCGGAGCTTTGATCTCAGACAGCTGATAACTGGAAACAAAAAAACCCAGTTCTGAATTTTTTTTTTTCTTTTTTTTCCATTCTTACAGGAGGAAAGAAAAGTAGTTTTTAAAAATAACACACTGGCTACGTCTTTCATCAGGGACACAAGATCTCTTGCGAATCTTTCACAAGCCAAGATGGTTTAGAATCACAAGTCCTGGGACATGATTTTTAACATTTTATTTAGAGCTTCTGGATGAACAGCATTGTAAAGTTGGTATGCTGATCACTGTCTAGTGACAAGCATAAGTGATCTCTAATGTTTAGATACATCATCCTCTGTATGATACTTTCAATGATGTCTTGCAATAGTTGAGCACAACTTGCAACATGAAAACACCTCTATATCATAATTTATTCTCCCTTGTGTGTGTCACATTAAAAGTAACATGCTTTTAAACAAGTCCCTGTCACTGATTGTTAGGGAACTAAGTGAAAGCGTCCTTTGATCAAG
Organism: Porphyrio hochstetteri; assembly: GCA_020800305.1. Classification (NCBI taxonomy): domain Eukaryota; kingdom Metazoa; phylum Chordata; class Aves; order Gruiformes; family Rallidae; genus Porphyrio; species Porphyrio hochstetteri. Next base: position 90,411,694 of record CM036907.1, read on the forward strand.
ATCAGAATAATACATCTTACCTCTAAGTTCTTAGATAAGAAAATCAGGGTCAGAATAAGTTACAGTTAAACATTAATAAAGAATTAAATAGGTAACTAAGCTAACAAATTTTATCAGGAAGGGAAAGTGGAAACATGCCTCAGTGATGGTCCTTTATGTAAACATTATCTGGCTTGACAAAGACCCTCTGGTATGCTCTCTGCTATGTGTAAGGCAAATTATCCTTACATCTTCCTAATTTCATTCCTATGCATGTTAGAACCCTAAATATTTGTTAAGTCTCATGTTTTTTAAGACTTGTTAGATGATTTTTGGTCCACAGGATCCTTTGTAGCCTGTAGAAACTCGACATGCAAGGAAGTTTCAGTCATGATAATGCCAGCACTAGCAGGAACTGGAGTTCACCTGCTGCTATGCAATACATGCTCATATTCTTCCTTAGACACAGTCAGTACTGTCTGCATTTTGCACCAGGGCTCCTTTGTTGAGTTTAGGTGACAAACACTGCCAAACAATGCATTTCTATATTACATTGATTGCTTCATTGTACCAGCCTCCTCACCTGGTACGAGTTACAGTACCATCTGGCCCATGGATAACAAGCCCTAGAATATAGTGTACAGATCTCCACAACAGTATAAATGAACAGTGCATGTGTATATATAAAATGTAGGTAGCTAACATTTTAAAGTACTATTTTAAATAACCCATGTTCTTTGTTACTGGTTCACTCCAGCTGAAAGCCCTAACAGTGCTTAGAAAGCACTTCTAATGCTTTTGTGAATATCTGTGATGAAGACTGACATTCAGTATAAAACAAAGACAGCTTCCTTGCTGATATTTTATTTAATTCTTTTTCCTCTAGATAATACACATGCTAGGTTACAGGGAAAAATGAGATTTTAAGGTAAAACAGGTAACTTACAGCTCAGCTGCCCAGAAGTTCCCAGTTCTAACCCCATCTCCATTTAAAAAATATTTTTCATTCCTCTTTTGAAAGATAATTAACAGCTGATATTGTTCTAGCTTGATTATAATGCATTGTCTGAAAATATTATTCCTGTGTTACAGGTTGAACGGTCAGAGACAGGGCATAGCTGGTGTTTAATCCCTTTAATCAAGGAAGCACCTACTCCATTTCAAGAGCACAGATTTATGTACCAGAAACCAAAGAACCTGCATTTTTAATTAGCCCTATGTAACACTTATACCAGTATTTGCAACATGATAATTCTGAATTCATCAAGTAAATTAGTCTTTTTGCTAGTGTCCATTCCTACTACATAAACATTGACATGCCTGTTAGCTGATTTTATTTTTTTAGATAAAATGTATTGTGCAAAGAATATAACAATTTTCTTCTCCCAACCCATCTCTACTAATGTGAATAAGACATGACAACTGATTGTACTCTGTACAGGAAACATAAGTTGTGTTTTATTTGCCTGGACTCCTCATAGCTGCACAGCACAGGTGCTCCTTTAGAGTTACCCAGCTGTGGCTGTTACATGGTCAGATGCTGCTTGTTTGGTATCATCAGTGTTAACACACACAGCTGGTATTCATTCTATTCTGTAATGCATTTTCTGATGTACACCATATGCCAATTACCATTTCATAAATTACCTTGTTACTGTCAATCTGTATTCACCATTTTGACTTAATTTCTCAATTTGATACACACCCAGCAAAGAGGGTTTGGGTTGGCAGTTGCTGTGCTGTGATTGACCCTGATGGGCCCTGCAGAATGGCTCTACTCCTAGAAAAAAGTGACTGCCTTGGCTACAAGGATAAGCATTGTGGTGTAAGGCAGTGAATTTCCTACTCCTTGTGGTTTAAAAAAGTTTAAAGTGTGCCCCTCTGCCCTGTCTCCTGTAATTTGGTGGTTATGATAATCTTGAAGAACTGCAGCAAGGAATATGTGGCATAAGAATAATGCTGAACCCACGATTTTTTCTTTGAATATTCATCTTTTTGAATGGACATAAAATCTAGGCAACACCACCAAAGAGCTATCCTTTCAGAGAAAAGGGGGAGCCCTGCCCCATTGTTAATAACTAATCATAGACATGCCCCAAGGAGTTAGCTACACACAGGGTAACCAGAGAAGACAGAAGGGCCTCTGCCTAGGTAAGGACTTCAACACACAGCCCTCTTCCTAGCCCTTCCAGATAGAGAGACAGTTTTAACCAACCCCTTGCTCGATGCTTTAGCCATTTGGATCCCATTCCGTCATGCCAGACGGTCCTTGTACAATGGTTATTATGGCTGTGTACCTAACCATGCTTTGGATTCCTTTGTCAGGAACAAAATCCAAATTACAGCATTACAGTATCTCAATATAGCACACCAATATTTAAGTCCTTTATTTGGTCTGTTCCTAATTTAGAGACATCTGGCTTAAAGGGAGCTGATTCTACTTCTGTTATAATGCTATCGGCTTCCACAGAGAGCAGCTGTTCCATTTTATTCCAGTCATCTCCAAATTTTCCCTAAAGTAGCCATCCAATTCGTAGATCCTTTTGTTATCTCAGATGTTGGTGAATGAAGAAACAGCTGTGATAGCTGAGTGCCTTTGCATTTAGCACCTACTCCAGACACGTGGAGAAAACACTCTCTTTAACATGCAAGGCAAAAGATAATACAAATTACTAGTGCTGCTGAAGCTGCAAAAACTCTTACTGACTAGTACATTAGAGTGTGGTGGTAAAAGGTTTGGACAAATTAAACATCCTTGGAGAAAAGCTGGATTCATGTTCTGTCCCTATTATTCTGCATGAATCCTCAAAGAGAAGGAAAAAGCCCTCAAACCCCACATACAGTCGAGACAGAAGTTATCTAGGATGGCAAACAGTTGACCAATGTCTTGCAGGAGTCCCTTCTCAGTTGTTTTTTTTTTTAAATAGGAATATAGGTTCAAGCTAGTGTTCAAGCCAGGGGTCCCAAAGTGATAAAAAAGTCAGGAAGGCTGGACTTTCAGATTTTTATCTGCAACACTTCCCTGTTTGTTTTATGTACCTGATCTCTCTAACTCTTGGTGACTCCATAACTCACCTGCCTCAATTTGAAAACTTTGTTCCCTTTGCACTGCATATGGGATCTAGCTCTCTGAATCTACAGAAATAACAGTGGTTTAATTTTATCTTTAATATACTGATGTACTCTGTTACAAGTCCTTCCTCCCTAAGCTTTGCTCTTGTTTATGCACCTCAGCTGGATAAGCTAAAAGGTTAGTTAGTCACAGGATACTATTATTATTATTTTCTGCTGAGCACCTTCATTAGGCTCTGAATCTCAGACTCTGGCTTTCGTCTTAGAGTCCAATTACTAGGAAAGCTCTAAGAGGATTTCATAGCTAACAAATGCTTTTCCTTCATATCATTTTTACTACATGGAAGCCCATCCCCACCCTTGAAACCTTACTACAATTCTTCCTGTGTTTCCTTTGTCTGCTTTAACTGTGTGCTTGAGCACTTTAAGACTAGAAGTACTTCTCATCTTGACTGTTGCTCATCCTCTCTTAAGACTTTCCCAGTAAGTAGACTGCATGTCAAGTGGCATATATTTTATAATCCAGAAGCTGCACCTTATCAATCGGTTTCCTCAGCCTTTGTGGTATTTTTATATCAAATTAAAACTTTTCCTCCTCCTCTGGACTCTGACCTCACTTCTACACTCTCCTCCAGGCTTATTCTACATCTCTGATCTTGCCCTCCCCTCCGTCTCCTCTATTTGCACCATACTATATATCCTGAAGAGTTTCTCCCTGTCTGAACCTCTGTTTTATATTGGAAACCTGCTTTACAGTTTAGCCTTTGACACTGAAACACGTTTTACTTTCCCACTTGCCTCTCACCATGCAAGTCCCCCATCACTAGCTCATTCCTGAATGTTTCCACTGCTAACTCAGAAGTTGTTAAAATTCCATCCTACTGTTCTGCTCCTTGCTGTATCCATATCCAGCCAGAACGTATTTGCTGGCATATGACTCCCACGCAGCACCCCAATCTATGTTGCCGTATGCATGCAGCACAAGGGTAGGATGTAAAACGCATGCATAACAAAACACATACTTCTTTTTTTATTGCTCAGACAATTCTGCCCTAGTTTCTCTTTCTCATTAGCCAGACTGAAAATCATAGCATGGGATAGTAAATCCTCCCACTATGGCAACCAGAACAATGTGAATAAATCATCACACTGGAACAAGTGACATTCACACAGCAAACCTGTATGAATTCTACACAATTCTGTGGAAAGAAAAAGCCACATTGTTTTCAGGCCAGGAAAATGGATTTTCCTGCAGCAACCCTTCAATTTTACAGAAATGCAAGCTCTCTTTATTAGATTTCCATGACAGAGTGCATGGTGTACCCAGCATTATTTTAAAACTCACCACAGAGCCAGTGCAAAAGTCCTTTGGGTCCTATGGTCATTTCGTAACCAATTTCCCCCTTTATTGAGAGTTTTAGTGAGAGTTTGGGATAAGCAATAAACATAAAGTGGTTTTTTTTTCACAGCACAGTGGTTCTACACCTTAAAAATCAGACGGTGAACTCAAACATAATTAGGTGAGCTCTTGTGCATGTACATTTTGCTGTAACTTGCTTCATTATTGAATCTCAGAGCTTTCATTACCACACAGGGCAATGTTTCTGTTATTAAACTATCTTTTTATGATTTAGAATACAAAATAAGCATCGCTTATATATTTATTGTCTTCTGTGCAGACCCAATTAGAAAAAAGAAGCAGAGAAAATATTATTCAAGGAAACAGAATCATAAAACAGTCCTGTTAGGGACCGTATTCCAGTTTTAAAAGGACAAATAGATTTTAGAAGCACTTTGAAAAGTACAATTGGTTATCCTGTGGGAAAGGAAAAACTGTTGTTGTTTCTTCTTTGATTTTGTTTTAAGGATAAAATAGGAATTGTGAGAGATAATTACTGACCAATAGCTCTGCTTTTATGAAACTATTATCCGGCTGCATTTCCCTCTCAGATGTCGATTCACTCATGTGCCACATCAGGACAAGTTCCTCAGCTCAGAGAGACATTGGCCTCATTTAAGCCATGTACAATTGAACTACCTCCTGTAACTAATGAGTGGGCTTTGGATATTTTCCAGAAGAGTCTGTTCAGAGCCATTGCCAAGCCCATATAATCATAAATTAGGAAAATCAACATCACCTCTCTTGCCAGGAACAGCGGATGCCATGTAGGGCAGGGCAGCTGAATTCAAGGGGCACTGGCAGACAATCTCATGCTGACTGAGCAGCAGGGGCTCAAGACAAAGCTGGCAGGCTGAGCTGCCCCCTGCCCTCCTCTGCCAGGGGCAACTCAGCTCATAGCAGGAGCAGCAGAGGATCTGCCAAATTAGCGCACAGCAGCCTGTGATCTCTTTTTTCCTCTGCCATCATTAAACAGCTGGTTCGTTCCATCTTTTTCTTGACTCAGAAGATGGCAGTTTCCTGCAGCTTCTGGTGCTTGACAAGGTGTGGAAAAGGAGTTTGAGGTCAGACATAGGAGCTGCTGCCTCCCCAGATTAAATACACAGTGGAGCCATCTCCATTTTTCTTTTCTTTCAAATTTGCTGCAGCACTACCACCTCCACTCCACTACCACCAAAATCATACCCTCTCCTTAATCTTTAAACCACAACTTCCACAGAGGCATTTATGACAACAGAGAAACAGAAAAAGAAATTAATGTTGACTCAATGGCCCTAAGTCACAGACAAAAGACACAGCTAAACAGTAGCATTTAAAAGTTGAGAATACAGGTACATGCAGTCATTAGAAAACTAAGACGACTGAACTAGTTTTTCAATAATTACAAACTCTTAAAGAATCCTGCTAAAAGTTTTGAAATGAAAAGATAATGCTTATTTGCTTTCCTATGTATGGCTGACCATATCTTATCTTTTCCTTTTTAAATTAGACATCTTACAGCACAAAGGCAAAATGATAGAGTTTCCTGTGATGAGGAAGAAAGGGTAAATGAAATTAAATGAATAAATGAGTTTCCCTATTGCAAATACCATAATTAGCTTAATGGAAATAATGAAGCACAAGGACTTTTTTTCAATTATAGCTGTCGTGGTTTTGCCCCGGCCGAGGGCTGCTCCCCACACAGTCGCTTGTACTTTTAAAAGGAAGGGGGAAGGAGAGTTGGGGGAGGGGGAAAAGGGAAGGAAGAAAGGAGGAAAAGAAACCACAACCTAGAAACCAGAACCACGCAGGTTGGGATAAGGATAGTTTACTAAACAATAACAGCAAACTAGATATAACAATAACAGAAGTTTAAAGCACAAAATATATGAAACTGGTGATACACAATGCAATTTCTCACCAAACCACACAACTCAGGCCGCACAGCTTAGAGCCCGTCCCGGACAACCCGACCGCCCCAGAAACCGCACGTCCTGGCGTTGTCTCCCCCTCTTCCCCCCAGTCCCCCCTTATACCGAACATGACGTAACTGGTATGGAATATCCTCTTTGGCCAATTCGAGTCACCTGTCCTGGCTGCGTCCCCTCCTTTCTCACTAGTAAGGAAGTATGCAGAGCTGAGAAAGGTACTTGATTGCCCGGCAACAAATCGGAAAACATCAGGGTGCTATCAGCACTATTCTCATGCTAACACCCAAACTTGGCATTCCATCCACTGCTAAAAAAAAGTTTAACTCCATCATAGCTGAAACCAGGACATTATCCACCCCTTATTCCATACCATTTACGTCATGACGAGATCCAACAATTTTCTTTGGGTACAACCAGTTTCGTGTTTCACACACCCATATATGTATGTACACATGTATGCACACATATGTGCATACAGATCTTATTCCCTCAGTCTGTGAATCATCCCTCTGAAGTTGTTGAGTTCATTTAGTCCATGATTTCCAGGCTCCATTTGTCGTAACAGTTTCTCAGGATAGTTGTATGTTCCATTGGCTCGTTGCACGCTGCATCTCAGGCTCTTGACTGATACACCTGGCATGGTCCATGCTCATAGTCTGTGGGTCAGAGTTTATTTTCAACGGGAGCAAAAAGTTCTTGAGAGGCCAGGCTTTAGTTCCATCATCATGGCACTCATTCTTCATTAACTTGTATGACTCCGGCTATAATGCTATGGTACAACATACAGCAATCATAACAATAATGAATATACAATAATGGATTATTTGGCAATTATTATAATTTCTACTTTATTAATTATATTGGCTATTCTCACCCAAAATCAAATCCCCTTGAGGTACACATCGAACTTCTCCATCCCTCTGCATTACCCACCAAGTACAGCCAGGTCCTTGAGCAAAAACAATTCCAGACATGGGTTTACCTTTGCCTGAAGCAGGAATGACCCAAACTCTCTTTCCCAATACACTCTTCATATGCACTACTGGGACTCTGTCTCCCTCTACAGTACGTGGAAATTTTGCCTGGGCAGGGCCAGCCCGATTGGTAGATCCCCTAGAGTTAACTAACCACGTGGCTTTGGCCAAATGTGTATCCCAATGCTTGAATGTCCCACCACACATTGCTTTCAGTGTAGTTTTTAAAAGTCCATTATATCGTTCAATTTTCCCAGAGGCCGGTGCATGGTAAGGAATGTGGTACACCCACTCAATGCCATGCTCTTTGGCCCAGGTGTCTATAAGAGTGTTTCGGAAATGAGTCCCATTGTCTGACTCGATTCTTTCTGGAGTACCATGTCGCCAGAGGACTTGCCTTTCAAGGCCCAGAATTGTATTTCGAGCAGTGGCATGGGGTACGGGATATGTTTCTAGCCAGCCGGTAGTTGCCTCCACCATTGTAAGCACATAACGTTTGCCATGGCGGGTTTGTGGGAGGGTGATGTAATCAATCTGCCAAGCCTCCCCATATTTATATTTCATCCACCGTCCTCCATACCAAAGGGGCTTTAACCGCTTAGCTTGCTTGATTGCAGCACATGTCTCACATTCGTGGACAACTTGTGCGATGGCGTCCATGGTCAGGTCCACCCCTCGATCCCGAGCCCATCTATATGTTGCATCTCTCCCTTGATGACCCGAGGTATCATGAGCCCATCGAGCTAGGAATAATTCACCCTTATGTTGCCAGTCTACATCTACCTGAGCCACTTTAATCCTAGCAGCCTTATCTACCTGATGGTTGTTTTCATGTTCCTCCATGGCCCGACTCTTAGGTACATGGGCGTCGACATGACGTACCTTTACAACAAGTTTCTCTAACCGAGCAGAGATATCTTGCCATAAGTCATCAGCCCATATAGGTTTGCCTCTACGCTGCCAGTTGTTCTTTTTCCACTGCTGCAACCACCCCCACAGGGCATTCGCCACCATCCATGAATCAGTATAAAGGTAGAGCCTTGGCCACTTTTCTCTCTCAGCAATGTCCAGGGCTAACTGGATGGCCTTCACCTCAGCGAACTGGCTTGATTCACCTTTTCCTTCAGTGGCTTCTGCTACTCTTCTTATAGGATTCCATACAGCGGCTTTCCATCTCCGATGCTTACCCACAATGCGACAAGACCCATCAGTGAACAGGGCATATCGCTTCTCATTCTCTGGCAGTTCGTTGTAGGGTGGGGCTTCTTCAGCGCGTGTTACCTCCTCATCCTCTGGTGACATCCCAAAATCTTTGCCTTCTGGCCAGGCTGTGATCACCTCCACAATTCCTGGGCGATTGGGGTTTCCTATTCGAGCCCGCTGTGTAATTAGTGCAACCCACTTGCTCCACGTAGCATCAGTGGCATGGTGTGTAGAAGGAACCTTCCCTTTGAACATCCAGCCCAGCACCGGCAGTCGGGGTGCCAGGAGGAGCTGGGCTTCAGTTCCAATCACTTCTGAAGCGGCTCGAACCCCTTCATAGGCGGCCAGTATTTCCTTTTCTGTTGGAGTATAATTGGCCTCAGATCCTTTGTAGGCCCGACTCCAAAACCCCAGCGGTCGACCTCGAGTCTCCCCTTGTGCTTTCTGCCAGAGACTCCAGGTCGGGCCGTTCTCCCCAGCTGCAGTGTAGAGCACATTTTTAATATCTGTCCCTGTCCGGACAGGCCCAAGGGCCACTGCATGGACTATCTCGCGTTTGATCTGCTCAAAGGCTTGCTGTTGCTCAGGGCCCCATTGGAAATCATTCTTCTTTCGAGTTACATGGTAGAGTGGGCTCACAATGAGACTGTAGTTTGGGACATGCAGTCGCCAAAAACCTATAACACCTAAGAAAGCTTGTGTTTCCTTTTTGTTGCTTGGTGGAGACATAGCTGCTATTTTATTAATAATGTCCATTGGGATGTGACGACGCCCATCCTGCCATTTTATTCCTAAAAACTGGATTTCTCGCGTAGGCCCCTTGACTTTACTTCGTTTTATAGCAAAACTGGCTTCTAAAAGGATTTTAATTACCCTGTTTCCTTTTTCAAAAACTTCCTCTGCTGTGTTGCCCCATACAATGATGTCATCGATATACTGCAGGTGCTCTGGTGCTTCACCCTTTTCCAGTGTATTCTGGATTAGTCCATGGCAGATGGTGGGGCTATGTTTCCACCCCTGGGGCAGACGATTCCACGTGTATTGGATGCCTCTCCAAGTGAAAGCAAACTGTGGCCTGCACTCTGGCGCCAGTGGGATCGAGAAGAAAGCATTCGCAATGTCGATTGTGGCATACCACTTGGCTGCCTTCGATTCCAATTCATACTGGAGCTCTAACATGTCTGGCACAGCAGCACTCATACCTGGAGTGACTTCATTTAGGCCACGATAATCTACTGTCAGCCTCCACTCTCCATTGGACTTCCTCACTGGCCATATGGGACTATTAAAGGGTGAGTGGGTTCGGCTGATCACTCCCTGATCCTCCAGTTGACGAATCAGCTTATGGATGGGAATCAGGGAATCTCGGTTAGTACGGTATTGTCGTCTGTTCACCGTCGTCGTAGCAACTGGCACTTGCTGTTCTTCACCCTTCAACAACCCCACAACAGCAGAATCCTCCGAGAGTCCAGGCAAGGCACACAATTGTTCAATTTCTTCTGTTTCCAAAGCAGCTATTCCAAAAGCCCATCGGTACCCTTTTGGGTCTTTAAAATACCCTCTACGTAGATAATCTATACCTAAAATGCACGGAGCTTCTGGACCAGTCACAATGGGGTGTTTTTCCCAGTCCTTCCCAGTTAAGCTCACCTCAGCCTCTAGCACAGTTAGTTGTTGGGATCCCCCTGTCACTCCAGAAATACAAACGGGTTCTGCCCCTTCATGATTCGATGGCATTAGAGTACACTGGGCACCAGTATCCACCAGAGCTTTGTACTCCTGTGGGTCTGACGTGCCAGGCCATCGGATCCACACAGTCCAATAAACCCGATTGTCCCTCTCCTCCACCTGGCTGGAGGCAGGGCCCCTCTATTGCTGCCGATCATATTTGTTTTCCACTGGTTGCATAAAGGACTTAGAGGTCCCTTCAAAAGGATCAGGCACATCAGACATATAGGTAGGCCTTCCAGTTGGTCTAGGGAACTGCCCAGTAGAAACTGGTGCAGCCTTCTTCCTGGCAAAATCTCGTTGTGCGAATGTTTTACCCCGCAGCTCATTTACTCGTGCTCGAAGGGCTGAGGTGGGCTGCATATCCCATTTCCTCATGTCCTCTCCATGATCAAGCAGGTAAAACCACAATGTACGTCGTGGTGTGTATTCTCCCTCTTGGAACGATGGACGCTTTCTCCCAGTAGCTGCAACATTGCTCCATACGGGTTGGGAGTTGGACACATTGTTGTCAAGTCGTTGAACCAGTTTCTCTACTGCTGCAATGACGGAGAGGGAAACATTGTCTTGGTATTTCCGGAGTCGGCAGGCCACCTCATTTACGGTTGGCGGATTCGTATCATCCCAGTCAATTGCTGCCAGTGAATTGGTATACCCTGCTGGTGCACTTCGTACAACCTTACGCCACATATCTGGAGTGCATAGGACTTCATCGGGATCAGCGGGAAGCCGTGAATTGTCCAGATCATAATAAATTATCTCCCGTACAGCTAATTCTCTCAGGTGCTGGACAGCTGTCTCTATGCTGTTACACTTGGGTGTCTGGCATGTAATATATTCCTTTATGGGATATCTTTCCTGCACACTTGACAGTAGTCGCCTCCAGAGGCTGAGGATTTCCGGCCTCCTCCCAATTGCTTTGTCAATTCCTCCTTCTCTAGCTAGGGATCCCAACTGCTTGGCCTCTCTGCCTTCTAATTCCAAACTACTGGCCCCGTGATCCCAACATCGGAGCAACCAAGTGATAATGTGCTCACTTGGGTGGCGAGTGAAATCTTTTCGAACCTCACGCAGCTCACTCAGAGTCAGGGATCGGGTAACAATCTCTGGTTCTGCCTCATCCTGATATCCTCGAGATGATCCCGGTTGATCATCATCCTTATCCGTCACTATGCGAACTGATTTCTTTGTGCCTTTCCTCTTTTGTACGGGAGCAACAGACACTGGTGTGGGTTGGTTTTTCTGATCATCTGCAGTGTCTGCTGTAGAGATTACAGTAGCTGCAGTGTCGGTCACAGGGGTTGCAGTAGCTGCAGTGTCAGCCCCAGTGGTTGCAGCAGCTATAGTATCTGCCAGTCTGTTTCCTTTCCCTTCTCCCTGACAGTGCTGACAGTGCTGACAGTGCTGCCTGCTATCAAGCAGTGTTTGATAAATAGTGGCCAGAGCCCAGCACAGTGCAGTAAGGTGTCCATCTCTGGGAAACCTACAGCAATTTTCCCTTAGGTATGCAGTCACTTGATCGGGGTCTTGTAGCTGTTCAGGAGTGAAATTCCAAACCATCGGGCGTGAGAAAGTACCTAGGTACTCGCCCATACTTTGCCACATGCCCTGCCACTCGTGATTATTCTGTCTCAGAGAAAGCTCTTCAGTGGTATTCATAAACCTATGCTTGATATATAACAAAAACTGAACCATCTGCACCAAACCTACCAATAGCAAAATGCTAGTTTGAATATCCCAGAGATATTGAAGATTTTCAAAAACTGCCCTAAGAGCTGTTGTATTTAGCCCAAAAGTAAAGAAAGCAGTGCCCCCACCATACCGGCTACTGTTACTAACCCCTCCCTGTCCAAAGAATGGACAGGACAGCAAAACCTCATACAAATGCCAGCTTAAGCTCATGATCATCGATATTATTGTATCATAGACCGATATCATAAAATACACTATAATGAAGTATGGGAACAAATACGGGAGCCACAGACCTGAGAGAGTAAAGAATCCTGCCAGGATTGTATACAGCATGCGGTGGTTTTGCTGCCACAGCCTTGTAAATAAATACCACAACATCGTGACCAGAGATTGCTTAAACAACAGTGCTTATCTTAATTGCGATAGTTAGGGTCAGATCTACCGTTATCCCAACCGTTCGTGCCCCACGTTGGGCGCCAAAATAACTGTCGTGGTTTTGCCCCGGCCGAGGGCCGCACCCCACACAGTCGCTTGTACTTTTAAAAGGAAGGGGGAAGGAGAGTTGGGGGAGGGGGAAAAGGGAAGGAAGAAAGGAGGAAAAGAAACCACAACCTAGAAACCAGAACCACGCAGGTTGGGATAAGGATAGTTTACTAAACAATAACAGCAAACTAGATATAACAATAACAGAAGTTTAAAGCACAAAATATATGAAACTGGTGATACACAATGCAATTTCTCACCAAACCACACAACTCAGGCCGCACAGCTTAGAGCCCGTCCCGGACAACCCGACCGCCCCAGAAACCGCACGTCCTGGCGTTGTCTCCCCCTCTTCCCCCCAGTCCCCCCTTACACCGAACATGACGTAACTGGTATGGAATATCCTCTTTGGCCAATTCGGGTCACCTGTCCTGGCTGCGTCCCCTCCTTTCTCACTAGTAAGGAAGTATGCAGAGCTGAGAAAGGTACTTGATTGCCCGGCAACAAATCGGAAAACATCAGGGTGCTATCAGCACTATTCTCATGCTAACACCCAAACATGGCATTCCATCCACTGCTAAAAAAAAGTTTAACTCCATCATAGCTGAAACCAGGACAATAGCACACTGTTGGAATGTAACAAAGGCAGAGATATATAGGAGTAATGTTGAGATTCTGCACTGCATGGAAAGGTTTGGGGATTGTTGTTTGGTTTTGATAATTTCCCCTCTTCCCTTTGGCAATCTACTCAACAGCAAGACAGCTTTCCTGGTGGCAAGTGTAGTAGGTACACACTTACTGTAAGAGTGCAGATGTTAGTGTATTAGTTGTGAATTAATTTCTAAAGTAATAAAACTTTTTAAGCTACTCATCAGATATGAGCCTGTCCCTTTGTGAACTCCTGCATTCCTGCAGTTTATGATATCACTCACAAAATCCATGTGGATCTTTCAGGGGACACAAGTAAAAGCTTTGTCAGCACGTTTGGTTTGCATTGTTCCCTACTGTTCACGTTTACATGAAGGGGAAATTACATTATGGGGTTTGTGCATTCTGTCTCTTATTTCAATGCATTCACCAACAGAATGGTTTCACTCTAAAAAGCCACCAGTTTGGCAACCATTCTAATGCACTTCATGCGTAACATTGTATAGAACAATTAGGAAAGCCTGTTTGTTCTACTACAAAACCTTTTTACTGCAGAAAGATGGCAAATTGGTTAAGCTTTTGTGATTTCTGCCATTAAACTTGCTCCTATCAAAGTCTGATAAATAAAATATGCCAGTCTTTCAATGCGAATGAGTTATGCTCCAATAATCACAGCACATCCCAGGTGGCACATGCTAGAAAAGTTTCGAACCAAAAATTACCTGAACCTTTGGAAGATTACTATTTTCCCTAGGTTTACTGAATGAAAGATTAAGAAGTAAGATGTTGGTTTTAGGTATGATTTTCTAAGATTAGAAAGAAAAAATATGAGAGAATGTTTTCTTACTTCAGACTGAATTTTCTGAATCTGTTTCAATATTGAGAAAAAAAGCCCCCTGTTTTGCTAGTGTAGGTTCTGTTCCCCAGCAATGACAAGAGGGGGGACTTAGAATTTAGAAATGAACATGAGTTGATTACCACTGCTATATCAATAACCTTTAAAACTTACATTTAGATTCTATTTTAAAATTCAGTTGTTAGTTTTGGGACCTGAAGGGAAAAAAATAAGTTATCTTTGGTTTTTTTGAGTTAAACCACATAAAGTTATTTTAAAGCCAGTCTAGTAGAAGCAAATTTTTGCAATTGAAATCCAATTTAAACCATAAAATCTATTGTGAGCTTTTTAAGCAATATTGTATGTTTATGTAAAAATGATTCCAAGTCCCTCTACTATCATGCTATTAGAGAAACTTGATGCCTTACAAAGTCTCCAGGGAATGCTTAATTATTCCCTCCAAATAAATAACCATACTTATCTTTACAGAGTACCCTGTACCAGAACACTCCTTTCCCAGGGAATGATTTCTGGTTTCTGCCTACTGGAGATCTTTGCCCAAATGATGGGCATTTGTGGTCTTTACTGTTCATTTTTTATATTATGATGTTCTGATGTCTTTGAGGAGTTGCAATGTCGTATTTCTTCTGTACACACATCACACAGACTGGTAGTGAGAGAAGCAGGGACCAGATGTTAAGAGGAAACAAAATGCACTTCTCATTTCTTATTTCACACATGAAATATGTTCTAAATGTGTTTTAATTGTATGCCCTCCTATAAAAACTTTACAACCCACCAAATGTAACACCTGCCAAAATTCCCAGTACTTTAAATTCCTGTATTTTTTTTCATAAACACATCGGAGGTTGGTTGAAACATTGGGAAGAAAAATATGAAGGCTGAAAGAGATTATACAATTGATGTAAGAGTAAAGGATCAAAGCAGACATTAAAATAAAATTAAAATTGTGATCTCTCACTCATACCCAAATGCTGTTGCATGCATAATTTCATGAAAATCCTATTTAATTTCCCTGCATTTTTATGCCTTCAGTAAATCTACCATGGAGAGGCAATAAATCAAACATTTTACCTGAATGTTTCCAATAAACTTGTCATATAAAGTCAGGAATAATATACCTGGAAAACATCAAAGAATTGTTCCAGTGCTCAATAGCGTGTAAGGCCGGGTCTCCGGATTTGTTTCCTTGGAGGAAAAAAATATATATAATTCAGGGTTTCTCAAAAAAGCATAGGCAAGCAAATGTGCTTGCATAATAATAAGAAAAATGTAGTTATTAATCAATTTGGGCTCCCATGATATTTCACATTTACAGTGGCTATTTCCGAATTAGCACTGTTGCAAAACAGTAATTAGGAACAGCATTATCTTTATTGAATCACATATAGTAAAAGAGGCATAATTATGTGCAATACAAATAAGCCATCAACTATTGGGTAGAAGAAAATTCTGGCAGGTGGACTAAAAGGACAGAAGGGGATTTCCACTGAAGTTTGCTTTCTGGACCAATCTTATTTGAGAATATATGTATTTTCCAGAGATAACGGAAGATGACAATGGAATCAGAGGACAACAGATGCAAAGTTGGGAAGCATTGACAAAACAGAAGAATGTACCAAAATGAGCAGAACAGAGGAGGCCATATACTTGGGAAAACTGCATTAAGAATGCAGCTAACCAGCTGAAAATCATAGAGCAAGTGTACAGTAAAGGACTTTGACTCCATCATAGGATAAACGAACCACCGAGAGGACATTGCTCTGGAAAGGCAAGCATGTATCAGGGAAAGTACTGCTGGAAGAGTGGAGCAGTATACATATCCGAGACGGCTCTGGTGAAAGCACATTTGGAGCCCTGTATATGTTCAAGGAAGATGAGCTCCAGCTGCAGAAATGAAAATGAAAGCTTTCAGGGTGACAGGAGGGAAAGAGAGCTTGGTGTGCTGAGCTCGATGTGTTCTAGGATTATCTTAAGAAATTAAAAAATAAAAACCAACCCAAAACAAACCAAACAACCCATGTTTTGCACTTGGATAAAGAGTGCTGAAGTTTTATGATGGCCAGTAGCTCCTCTGAGTGAATTGATCTTGAATTAACCTCTGAGAAAGCCCTGTTTCTGGCACACAGTAAGCTCCTTGCTGCCCAAGATAAGTCATAGGGTTGCTCAGAGGATCAGGATGATATTTAGATAGGTTTTACCCAGGACATTCATAGGTGATGGCTTTCGTATTAATTTTGGAGGACAGACCTAATTTAGTCCACTTCCACAGCTTCCTCAGGAGACCCTAAACATTACCCTGTGCAACTCACAAGCCTGGAAGACCCCGGCTGACAGCAACCCATGCTCTCTGTATTTAACCACAGTGTATCTTCCCCTCAAAACATGTGACACTTTCTTATTTGTTTTTCATTACGGACTTTATAGTTCATTTGGGGGTGACAAAGTAGTAATTTAGAAGAATGGTTTAAGTAACTGAAGTTATTTGCTAAGTTATTGACAATCATGGAGTTAATGGTGTAATTTCAAAGATCAATTCTCTGCACAGGGATTATGATTAAAGGAAGAAGTGAATACCAATAACTGGGGCTAAATTGCTCTAAACTGTTCAGCTAATTAAAAATAAATAATGAATATATCAAATTAAAGACTGAGTAAATCAACCAATGAATCAACAGTAATTTTCTCCTGAATTTTAAAATTACCAAGTCACTGAACTAATACAGAGAATAAATCATTAGGCTGACATAAAAATAAAAAATAATTGGGTTGTTTTTTATTAAGTCCCTCATGTATAGAGATACTGTCAGAAGATGTATTACATCCATTACTTCAGAAGACACAAAAGCCAAAAACCTGTCCATCCATCTCCTTCTTACCCGATAACTAACGTCTGGTCTGTCACTGAGGCCTTGACTAAACAGCTGAAAAACCTGAATGTCCATTCTTAATGGAGTTCACCCAAAAAGGCAGTGAGATAGATTTTGCTAATTGAAAAGAAATAATGAGATTAATGCAGTTGGCCTTCATTCAAATCCTAAAATCTCACTGTGGCAAAAATGAGTTTTTCCTCATGCTTCCCTCACAGAAATTAATAGATGACTTAAAAATAGAGGTAACTCTTGCAAAATTAACAAATCCAGCAAATTTTCTTTCATCTTAACTAAACTTGTTAAATAATAGTGTAAATTAAAAGATGGGATGGGGAGGAACGTTCAGGACAAGTAGATGTTTGAGGTCGGAGACCTTGCTTCAGTAGTGTTTGTCTTGACAGAAATTTTTAGGCACAAATGGGAGGAAGACTTTGAGGCCAAGCCAGGAGTGGAGCCAGAGGAGGGAGACAGCTGCGTGGTCAAGCACAAGCCAGGGCAAGAAAATAAGAAAACACTAGCCTAAGGACCAAGACAAAAGAGGGTTCAGAGGCTGAGGTGAAGGCTGGCCAACTTTCTACCAATCTACATGCTGTAGGAAAGAGTTTAGGACAAATAATACACATGACTGCTAGAACAGCACCTAGGGATACACTGTCTAAAATAGCATTGGATGGCTTCATACATGTGGGTAGTAAATTTACTAAGAAATTTGCTGTGATTATTGCTCAGGACATAGCAAAATTGTCATTGCAAAATGCAACCTCATTCAGACTGCGTTCTATCAGTCTATCAGAATTGTTGCTCCTTTAAATCAGACTTAAGAAATATGCTACTAGTGGAGTAGACCATAGAGATGCACATGCCTGTGGCCTCACTGCAAGTACACTAACACTTGTTCAAAAGCAATTTGGTTTTTAATTTTACAGTATCTGTTAGGAAGAGCACAGAACTGCATGTGAAACTACAGGCACTCATACACTGTGGATGACTCAAAACTTGTCCTTGCCATGTGGGGCTCAGCATCCAACCAAAAGAACTCCAGAAAATAGAGGTATTGGTCACCCAAGGCATTGGGATATTATAATGCCTGATAAATTGCACTTGGGTGGAAGCAGCAGCTTGGGATGCGTCAGTAATGGAAACACTACTGATACCTCCTGTATCATTACTACATATAGCTATCTCTTGATGGAGACAGAGCTTTTATTGAATTTCAGGGAGTGCTGAGGATAGTCTCCATCCTAGTAGTCTCAATATTGGACCTTGACACAACTCATTTATCCAGTTTAAGAATCTCTAGCAGGAGATAATCACACATTTAGCTTTTAAAATTACCAGGGGATACAACCTTGGGGACTTTTTCCTGTGGTGAAAAGCAATCCTCTTTTGACAAGGAAAGTGTTGAAGAATGAGTTCACGTTTGGGCTTTGAAACTCTTAGTAGAACACAGGTAGACTAATTCTCTGAATTAGATAAATCACAGAAATTGCAGGGAACCCATACATACCGTGTCTTTGCAGGTAGAGCATGAACAATAGAACTCAAAGTCTTTTCTCCCTTCATAGTGATGCTGTCAAAAGTAGAAAGACACTTTAAAAGCTAGATGCAATGTTGACATTACCAGGAACTTGAAAACTAAGCTCTTAGACTCCTTTATCTCTAGAAAAAAGCCCCATAATGGGGAAAGCTGTGAAACAGCAAAAATGAAACATACATAATGTAGTCTCAAGCCATGGCAACTATGTTCAGCCACATATTGGTGATTGATGACAACATGACATGCAAAATCCTTCCCAAAAAACAGTGAAGCTTTCATGGCCAACTCAAACAAGTAAGTGATGAAAGGGAAAGTGTATTAACACTGACAGAGCACTGGGACAGGCTGCCCAGGGAGGTGGTGGAGTCTCCTTCTCTGCAGATATTCAAGACTCGTCTGGACGCCTATCTGTGCAATATGAGCTAGGGAGCTGCTTTGGCAGGGGGGTTGGACCCCATGATCTCTCGAGGTCCCTTCCAACCCCTACGATTCTGTGATTCTGTGATTCTGTAACAAAAACAGAAGTGATAGACATAAAATGTTCCAGCTATCTTGAGCCACTGCTGATAAAAGGAAATGAGAATCAGTACACATTTTTTAATGATGTTCTTCAAAGAACAGTAAAGACGTGAATGTTTAAGAAATAACATAAAAATACCTTGAACATGAACAAACCTTTAGTTTGGAACCATTTTGTACACACATATCCAGAAATTCAGTGATTGTGGAGGGTTCACCTTGAAGAACTTAAAATGCCACTTTATATGATTTTGATATCAGGAAAATCCTGGACTTTTTTTTATTCTGAACATGGATTAATCCATCATATCTGCCCTCTGGACATTAACTCCTAAACACAAAGCAATTTTAGGTTTAAAATCCATCACCAATAAACTACTTTATTATTCTGACACCTGCTGTTATAACTGCCTTTCTAAATCTGGCTTACCTCTATGTTAAATTTAATTTAAATTCAGAATGATTTATGGCAGAAACTTATCTTTTTATTATTCTGTAAATTCCTTGTTGACCTGTAATGCAGTCTAGTAAGAGATGACACTACAATTGGGGAGAATGAATGGGCATTTTGAGTACAATTGCATAGAAGTCTATAGCTCAAGTATCTACTGACCTAGATTTTCCTATTTTACTTCTATTCCATCTGCAGAAGTTAAAACAGGAAGTGCCTTGTTTCTCCCCAAAAGGAAAACAGTATCAGCAAAGGAGTAGACAATTCAGTTGAAGCCTGAAATGAGAAATTAAGTACACCTTTAATGTGGACACTTGGGAATTCAGTACACTGCTAAAGAGATTAATTACTTCTGTTTCTCTCCAAGAGTGCTAGCAAGGAAAAAAAAAAAACAACCCACAAATGGAACTACTTTTGAATACCCTGTAAACAGAGAGGCCTCCTCTTCCCTCCTCCACTTCCTCCCTAAAACATGAGGCTGTCTTGTGTGAATAGGTGTTTTGGACATTTACTCATTGCTAAACAGCCCTTACTGAATTTTTATCTGTTTTCACACCAATGGGTTAAACAGAATGAATGCTTCAAACTATTCTGTGCTTTTTAAAAATTGCAGCTAAAAGTTCAAGATTCTGACAGAGACCAAAACATGGCTCTGTTCTGTCTGTACTTTAAACCAATCCTTTTCAAGCAGTGGTTCAGCTAGAGGATGTTCCTTCTGGCAACCCTCCTATAGCAGGGGGTTTGTAACTAGGTGATCTTCAAGGTCCCTTCCCACCGAACCCATTCTGTGATTCTATGACTTTAGTAAAGCCTTTGACACCATTTCTCCACAGCATTCTCCTGGAGAAACCGGCTGCTTATGGCTTGGTCGGGTGTTTTCTTCACTGGATAAAAACTGGCTGAACAGCCAGGCCCAAAGTGTTGTGGTGAATGGAATTAAATCCAGTTGGTGGCCATTCACATCTAGTGTTCTCCAGGGCTTAGTCTTGGGGCCAGTTCCCATTAATGTCTTTATGAATGATCAGGACGAGGGGATCAAGTGTACCCCAGTAGGTTTGCAGGTGACACCAAGTTGAGCAGGAATGTTGATCTGCTTCAGGGTAGGAAGGCTCTACAGAGGGAGCTCTGCAGAGCTGGATTGATGGGCTGAGGCCAGTTGTGTGAGGTTCAGCAGGGCTTGGTGCCAGGTCCCGCACTTGGGTCACAACAATCCCATGCAACACTACAGGCTTGGGGAAGAGTGGCTGGGAAGCTGCCCAGTGGGGAAGAATCTGGGGGTGTTGGTCAACAAACAGCTGAATATGAGCCAGCAGTGTGCCAGGAGGCCAATGGCATACTGGCCTGTATCAGAAACAGTGTGGCAAACAAGAGTAGGGAAGTGATCTTTCCCCTGCACTCAGCACTGGTGAGGCTCTACCTCGAGTACTGTGTTCAGTTTTGGGACCCTCACTACAAGAAAGATATTGAGGTGCTGGAGTGTGTCGAATGAAAAGCAACAAGGCTCATGAAGGGTCTAGAGCACAGGTTTTATGAGGAGTGGTTGAGGGAACTGGGGTTATTTAGTCTGGAGAAAAGGAGATTTTATCACTCTACAACTAACTGAAAGGAGGGTGTAGTGAGGTGGGTGTTGGTCTCTTCTCCAAGGTAACAAGTGATAGGATGAGAAGAAATGGCCTTGAGTTGCACCAGGAGAGGTTTAGATTGGATATTTGGAAAAAGTTCCTCAGTGAAAGGGTTGCCAAGCATTGGAACAGGCTGCCTAGGGAAGTGGTTGAGTCACCATCCCTAGAGGGATTTAAAAATGTTTAGATGTGGTGATTAGGGACATGGTTTACTTGGCAGGGCTAGCTTAGCAGTTGGACTGTGATCTTAAAGGTCTTTTCCAACTTAAAATATTTCATGATTCCATGACTAGACTTTTTGAGGTACGTTCCAACCTGAACTTTTCTACAGTTCTCAAAACCATACAGACACCTTTCAGAGACTGACATAAACTCTGAAAAAAACCAGGGGAGCATCACAACATATTATTGGTTACACAAGTTCAGCACACACTACTTTTTTACTTAACTCTATCCTAGCATATTTACTACTCGTGCATGAAGCTGCATTTAAAATGGTCAGCAACTATATGAGCTTCAATAGGTTTTCTGAGCTCTTATTCCAGGGAAGGGTAGAAAAACAAAAGCTGAGCACACAAAAAATCCCTGCTCATAAAGAACACCTTGGACATCTTATTTGTCCCTTAATATGCCCTTTATTGCTTGCCAGTTGCGTTTTTCTTTATGTTTAACAAGCTTCACTTGCAAGGGTAAACAAGTTTCCTCCTAATGATGTTCTGATGGAAGAAACATAATTGCACACCATAAAATCTTAGTAGCTATTTTAATTGCTCCACAAATTATCTTTAAGTGCTTGTGCATGATTTATAATAGCAAACAGTTCTCCCTCCTCCAGCAGCTAAATAGAGCTGACTGGAAACTTTTAAGAAAACATTTTTTTGGTAGAAAAATAGCCACCTGAAAGAAAAGCCTTTTTTTTCAGGGAAGTTTTAATTAAAAAAATATATTTTGCTGTGAAAGTTTTCTTAAATTTGGGTAGAAGTTTAAAATGCCAAATTAGTTAGAACTTGATCACAGTAAGAATACCTGACTTGTGAGAGACAAAGAAAATTTGTAAGCTAAAGCAGATAAAGTGACAGAAACAGGTTCAAAATCTTGCCTCATCCAGATTGCAGAAGAGTAAAAAGCTTGAATTTGGGTCCCAGTGAGACGTCTATCTTGGTTGAAACTTTATATTTTCTATGTTACTGGAAAGATTTTAATGTTAAAGACTTAAAAGAATTCAGTAAATGAAAGTTTTGTTTGCTGATGAGTCCCATCATATTATAATATGTAGGCCACTGGGAGACAATAAGTAAACACATATACTTGCATAATTACAGCAATTTCCACACCCCTCATCACCTCAGCATTTTATAACAGTAAATGAAGGGGCAGCTTTGATGCAGACTACTGCTGAAAGTAGAAAATGAAAAGATTAACGTTTCAGAAAGTGAAAGCTCTTTCTCTACAACAAAGCTCTACACTAATTAGGCCATAATTTATTGACTAGGAAATAGAAATCAGCAAGGCATTAGGACATTTTAGAAAGAGACAAACTTTGTAGCTGTTCCATCAGAGGATTATATTCTGATATAATTATAGCTTATTTATTCAGAGAGTTGTATATTAATGGGTTCCAACTCATTAATGAATAACATTTGTTTCTATAGAGTTAATTGTTGACATGTCTAAACAGCTTTGAGCTGTACTTAACAGAATCTGATCTGCTGAATGAAATCCTTAATTATTAGTACTTTATTGAGCCACTTGCCGTCTAAAGCTTTTTTGGAATACAAATTCTGAAACAATCTTGCTCTATGTTTAAGTTGGATATAATTATTTACTGAATGAGGCAAGTTGACTGGGATGTAAAAAACACCTGCTGATTTTAAGCTGAAAATACATAAAAGCTAAAACAAAACAGATGTGAGAGATAATAGGAAATACGAAGTCTAGCAATTCAAACAAGCTATGCAAGCTTTAAGAATGTAAGGATAAAGATTTAAGGATACAAGATCAGTAGCAATTACTACTCAAAAGTCAAATTTAGGCACTTCTTAAGCTGTTCTGTTCCACAGACGTCACTTAGGCAACAGGGACTTTACAAACCCCTCAAGTTTCAAACTGGAGGCACCAAAATGAAAATGGCAACACTTTTCAAGCGGAACTGAACAGCAGCTGGTTGTAAGATGTAAAATAAATATAAAAGTCAAATAAGAGAAGTTTCAGTTTTAATGGCATCTAAATAGCAAAATATGTTTGCATAAGTTATGTACCAAATTATGGCAAATAAAAGAAGTTGAAAAAAAGTAAAAATAAGTAAACATACAGGTAAAATATAAAGAAAAATTTGAAGTATGCATTCATATATATTTAAAGCCAGAATTAAAATAAATATGTAACAGTGAAAATCTGAGGTAAGAGTCCAACAGGAAAAAAAAAAAAACCACAAAGTTGCAGAGATTAAATTTCATGCAAATCAAGCATTATCAGAATTTCATCACAACTCTGAATTAAAGGATATTTTGATATGTCAGCACTTTTAATTCACTCCACATTCATCTTATTCTTTGCCCATTTGCTTTGAAATTATTAACCAGTTAAACTAGTCTGTTTATACTTTTTATAATTTATAGAGTTTATGTGCTAGAGGAGGATCATCCCTAAAGTTCTGAGCAAGCTGACGCCTTCAATATATAAAACTTGGC
This sequence comes from Porphyrio hochstetteri, assembly GCA_020800305.1. Lineage (NCBI taxonomy): Eukaryota > Metazoa > Chordata > Aves > Gruiformes > Rallidae > Porphyrio > Porphyrio hochstetteri. The sequence goes on from CM036907.1 coordinate 90,435,330, forward strand.
ACTGGGTACAGCTGGCCTCAATTTTTAGATGTTAATGTTAAGTTTTAAAATCTGCTTGCTTCTGAGTATTAAGAATCTTATGAAGTTAGTGGGGTTTAACCAAAAAAAATCTCATAAAAATAGAAATTGAATGACTGATAACAAAGTTGTAATAAAGGTACAGCATACAATATCTTCATTACAAGAAATATAGACTACTGAATCAGATGTATTAACCTTACACTCAACATCTGTTCACGAGAATTTCACTCTCCCAACTTCATGCTAATGTATCACCACAGTATAGATTAATATTTGAAGTGCCCTGAACAGAAATCTCAACATAAAATTCACAGTCATTACAGTTTTAACATACTTGCCGATCAACTTAATAAAGCTCAAGAATTCAATATTACTTGTGCTACTTATTTTGCATTATGTTTATTTACTTTCTGGAGGTCTTGCACACTACTGAGTGAATCCATCTTCCTTTTCAGCTTCTCCTTTCTTTAAAATTTCAGCCATAGCTGTTTCAGGAGACAGTCTTTAGTGAAAAACAGGTATCTTCTACTGTAACTTTTTGAGTTACCACAAGTTTTATAAAAGTTTATTTTTTTTCCATAGTATACTTTGAGGCCCCATTCCCAGTAAAGCTGTCCTTTCGAAGGTCAAAACAAGATACTCTTCTTTTTCTGAGTGATTTCCCCTCCTCTGAGTTTTAATTCCTTTACCATCAGCTGCTTCCACTTAGAGCTACTATTTCCTTCAGGATGATAAACACCGGAGTTGATGTAAGGATAAGATCAGTGGTGCTATCAGAGATTTAAACAGGTGCTGGAGGTGGAATCTGAATACATATCAGGACTCCAAGCTTTGTCAATCCCTTCTCCAAGCCTGGCTTATTCTCTCCTGCCTTGGGGACCTAGTGCTGACATTTATATTTCCCCTTGGAAGTTTACACTGGGCTCATACCTGCTACAGTTTGAGTAAATTAAAGACTGATGAAAGCAGCATTAACAAAAAGTAACGATAAATGTTGGTGAATTAACTATGGACAGCTATTCTGATGTGTTTTTTACATGATAGCATTAAGAACGACAAAGTTTGGTACTGTCAGAATTGATCTGCAAGGAGAATATGATCTGCAAGACTGTATTAGTGAAGCACTCAAACATACGCAGGGGATAAGGAGAGAACTTAAAAATCACAAACAAGGCAAAGAAATCAGATAAAAAATAAAACACATAACTCATCAGTTAACAGAAAAAGTAAAATTAATGCCTCCAGGAAGAAAATAGTCTCAAATGTACTTGAGTTTTCAGCCCAGGATGATCTGCCTCCAACAGATGATTTGTGATCTAGCTCTCCCAGGTCACGTACTTCGGAAGCACAGGCACTATCTCTACTTTTTGGCCATCCTTTTACTATGAATACCCTTTATTCTCCGTACTGGGAGTTCAGGGCTCGTGGCTTATCACCCATCCAAAGTTCTGCTCCCCTGCTTCCTCTAGGACTTTCCCTGACATCCTCCCCAGACCTTTTGGTGTGTGGGAGGGTGTCTGGGAGACACTTCCTTTTGGGTAGGATGACACTTAATGGACACAACCTTGCTACGGAATTTGTAAACACACATGTAAGCAGGCATAAGGCAAAGCCCAATGCATGTACACAAGTTTCTCACAACAGGCATGTCTGTGGGAAAACCTGTTTCAACCTCTGCGTGACCTTAGAAACCTGAGGACTCTGCCTGCACTGGTGAATCAGAAGTGTCAGGGCAGAGAAGTTAAATCACCTGTTGCTGAAATGCCAGAACATCCCTGGAACCCTTTTGGCACTGGTCACCAAGCAGTTCCCCATGTGCTTCCCTGCACCTCAGCTCAGGTGCTATACTCCTGCTTATCAACGCTAGGTAGCACATTACCAAGACAACATGTTAAATGATCTGCTGTTCATCAGTCTGGAAATTAGTAAGATATTGGTTCACTTCTTTATAATTTCTAATCTTCCTTCAAGTGCTGCTGGTATGAATTCTGTAATTGAGCCTCAAAGTAGATAGGAAATTTGAAAGTTTCGATATGATAAGCTTTTTTTTTTTTTAAAATAATCCATAGAGAACAAATACAGGACAAAAAAAGAAGAACTACATAGGCTTCTTCATCAGAGCCATCTGATGTTTTTTCTTCTCTGCTATTTGGGGCAGGGATTTTATGGGAGCTTAGGATTCGTGTCTCTGCTTTCCTGTAAACATCATGTATGCATACTGAAGTTAAAATTAATTTATAAATCAGAAAAGGGGAACAAAAAGATCCCATCCTAAATTACCCTGAGTAACAAAGATAAAAAAATTAACTCTTCTGTGTGCTTGCAACTACCAAAATAAAGGCAAAAATAAAATAACTAAGAAAACCTTGGGAATGTTTCATTTTATAGGGGATCAGACAATTTCAGTACTTCACCCAGAAAGGTGTAGATAAAATCTCTCTGTACTGTTTGTCTGACCACGGCTGAGGACACAAGAGGAGGCATTAATAGTGAGGGTAGATGTGATACCCATGTGCTGTCTGGTTGCAGAATTCAATAAAGCCTTTCAGCTGTCAATGTTTTCCCCTGATAAAAATGAAAACCCTTTGCTTATTTCAAAATAAACATAAGGGCACTTTATGTGGAACAGTACTATTAACTTAGCAGTGAAATGACTTGAGTGTAACCTGCCACTAGCACCCTTTTCAACTCTGCAAGAAACTATTGAGTGAAAAAACAGAAAGTATCAAAAATAATTCTAGTGATACACACATGACTGGCATCTATTTCCTTAACTTGTTTGTTTCAATTATTGCCTCAAGTGATTTTCATACTACAGCATAAATTATTTTAAGCAGGTTTTCTTTCTCATTCAGAGCAAAAATAATTAGAAATGCCAAACAGAATCCTGAAGTTCATAGTTAGTTTGCTTCTTTCAGTTTTGGACGTCGCTTTTGGTTTATATAATCATTAGGAAATAAAAATGGAAGCAGAGTATGCTGCACAAGAGCATACATTAACAGTACACAGAAATGCTTGCAATGATACCTTAAGTGCAACAAAGAATTTGGACTCAAGTGGCATCCATGTGGAACAGGCTTCCTTTGTGCTTCTGTTAGCTTCTAATATATGAGTAGACTTTTAAAGGATCAAATAGTACAATCTTTTTTTCTGTGTAGTAGAACAAATTGTTGCACCAAATACCTGCAAAAGATTCTATTCCCTTACATTCTGACAGTGGCAGACTAATATTTAAAGTGTCGCATAATTTCTTATAAATTCTCTCCACTCAAAAAGGCCTCTTATACAAACACAAAAGGAGAAAAGCAAGGTCTCCCTTTGAAATAAGGGATTTGTTTGTTGGCCTTAAAAAGTAGGTGATAATTAACAGGAAAAATTAACACTGAATGAGATTTTATGCTCAGATATGAGGAGTTCCTTTCTTAAAAAAATAAAACAAAACCAAAAAATAGAAAACCTGCAGCTGGCTCTAGTATGCAGACTATACTTATTTGTTGGGGGTTTTTTGAGAAGACTTGCCTAGCTAAGTGTCTGAGTGCTTGTTCTGGTGATCCAAACCAACTAGCACTGCAGATCCCAGAGATTCACCCATGCTGAGGACACAGCCCTGTGTTGTGGCAACATTTTTCCCACTGCCCATGCTAGCTCCAGCCTAATGGCAAGGACGCTGCAAGGCTTCGTTAGTTGATTTGGTTATGCTGCTTGGACCCTTGAAAGGATAACATGAAGCTGAAGGCCTTTAGAAAATTTCACTGGAGTTCACACTTCCTGGGAGGTCCCATCAGGGTTTGTTTCTATGTTTTTCTCATCTGCCTTTTTCCCCCTTGTACTGTGAAGACAAGGCAGCCTCAGAGTAAGATCAGTGTGGAATTGGAACTGTTTTTATGAATGGCAACTAAAATAAATTGAAGGATTATCTGAAAGACTGTTATCTGTAAGGCCTGAAGAACCTTGATCTTGGTAGAACTCGTTACCATATGAGTAACAAGCAGTAGTGAGGCATCTTGATTCCCTGTGTAACTCTGAGGGCGTTCAAAGTAGTCAGCTACTAAGAAAGATAGTAACTAGAAGATATATTTTTCATTCTTTCTTTTTCTGGCTCAAGATGTATTTCCTTGTCTGTGTGAGGTATGAAACACAAAGTCCAGAACAACCAGTGGTTAAAAGTAACAGCTTTCCGGAGGAAGACACAGTGAAGGGCTGTGAAGGTTAGAAATGCCCCTGTATCTTCCTCAGGTGTCAAAAGGAGTAGTAGTACATCAGTGTGTCCAAAGCCTTCTGTGTACATAAACCCTTCCTGTTAATTCTACTTGTTGCAAAGATAACAGAAAATTAGGCTGACACAGTTTTTACTTGCATCCAGCAAAAACATGAAGTAAACGCTTCACTAAATCAATGGACCTCGTTTATGTTTAACGAAAATAAATTGGGCCTTGTATATCCCTTGTAATACCGTTGCTTTCAATGCTTGCTCTTCTTTCAGTACATAATTATAATTTACAGGCGTTTCACTTTCTGTTGTTTTCTCCAGAGCTTTTACTTCATAATATTGCTCTGGCTGTGCAAACTCGTCTGAACGTATCAGAGAGTATAGTTATGAAATTTGTAGGTGTCATCATGCCAGGGTCAGGGGAGGGCAGTTACTCTGGAGAAGAGAGTTGAATTTCAATCTTCATAGACTGGAAAGAAGGTTTTCGAAGAACATAACTAAATTAAATAATGCTAACTGCAAAAAGCTATGTTTCGACAGAAGAAGCACCAGAAACAGCAGGAGGAGGCAAGAAATCACCAAAATGTCTTGGAGAAGTAACCGACATCAGTGCTAAAATCTGCAGTGTAGAGTTTCTCGTGTTGTTGTGATGGAGAAAATGCTGATGAATGCATTCATGCTGCTTTTTAAGCCCCACGTGCTGAAGAGTTGCATTCTGTAAGGTGCCAGGATTGGCCTTCGGCAAGTCACGTGAATCTCTGGTGACTGCAGGAATGAAGAAAGAAGACCACCACTTTGAACAACCCCAAAGGAAGACCTTGTCTTGGAACTGTTTCTGTTCACTGGAGGATATTCCTGGCAGAGGCTGTTTCCTCGAGCTTAATTTGAAAGAGTTGTCTCAAATATGAAGCCAAGCCTGGTAAGCAGGTGATATGCAACCAGTGCTCTTCTCAAGGAGGAGCCTCCCTTTAGCATAACTGTTTTAATGGTGGACATGGCCTCAGAGAATTTGGGATGAATTTGAAATCAGCAAGTTGTGATTGAAAGGCACTCGAGTGCAGGGTTTTAAAAATAAAAAATAAGAATAATTTATTTTTAGAACCACGTGCATTCAATACGTCACTACTGCAGGTTTCGTGGATACAACGGAGGAATGCACTATTGCTGTTTAGAAGTACCACCCTTATCACTACCACAAGAGAGTCACAAAACGCACTACTGCCAGCACAGCAGTCACGGAATTCAGTGTTACCCCCTGCAACAGTCACCTCACTCACTGTTACCGCCCATGGGCAACTCACAAGGTTCAACATTACAACCCCAGCAGATTCACAGAACACGCTATCACAACCACACTAAATACTACACGTGTGTTAGTCAATCACCCGAGACTACAAACTTAAAGCATAGCACATATTCACTTACCCATCTCTGGTATGGGTTCTCAGTACGTTACCTCAGCCAGACCCCTGGCCAATGGGGAAGAGTCTCCTCCCAGAGTTGGTGAAGCAGCTCCCCCATCTCAGACCAAATCCAAGGGGCTTTTTATTTTATTTTTTTGTCTGATGTAGGTGACAGGCAGGGCTGTGACCTAGTGGACAATGCCACCTTCCACGTGTGTCATTAGCAATGATCTCCCCTAACTTATACCTTATCTGTTGCATCCCTTTGCATTGTGTGGGCCCATTGAAGCCAAATGGGAACCCTCAGGCTTGCCTTTATCTTACTGCTAGACAGCTGAATAGTAGCTTGATTGGGACTCAGGGCATATTGTTTGTTGAAGAAATTCCAAGGCTCAACCTAGGTTTCAGTTGGTTGAATTATGCAGCACTGCCCATATAGTATTGTTGTGCAGGACAACTCAAGACTGAGATACCTACACAGCTCCCCATGGGGTGTCTCTGTGGAGATGGGGCCTCAAGGCAATCCAAGGCTGAGTGGCTTTACAACCCCCCATGAGTCACCTGATGGGCTAGATGTTGCTGCCTGTTGGGCTAGGCATTGCTGAAACCTGTTTGTGGAGCTCAGAGCCAGATGATCCTTACGCAAGTTCAGAAGAAATCATGTTGAAGGAATGGAAAAGTAACGTTGCTTGTTCAATTAAAGAAGCAGGTGAGGACTAAGTAAATTTACTTGTAAGATAAAAAAGGGAAAACTAAAAGGAAACACAATTAAGGAGGCTGAAACGCTTTGTATAGGGGGAGGTGATACAAACAAGGTCTAAGTGAGACACACCATCTGGAGGAAGTTGCAGAAACTCAAATCAAGTCAATTAAGAACGGCAGAAGAGAAGACGACCCTTTCTGGCACAAGGTAAGATAAAAAGCACAAACCAGGACAGCTGCAAGTATGTGGCTGAGAAAAACTTCCCTGAGCTCTAAAGGGAAACGTACATATATGAATTGCTGCTCAGAGAATGAGAACAAACACTGAGGGAAAAACTCAGAAATTTTGGGCTTTGCTTTTCCTGGTTTTGTGCTTAGTGTTATTAATGATTAAAAATATTGAAAAACTTGCCCTTTCTTCATTATTACATTGAAGCACAGTAAGATACTAATGTTAATGTAGTCCTTTAGTTATTACCTGAGTGTAGTTCTTAACTACTCTCTCAAGCTGATCACTGAAACCTGTGCAAGGACAGAGCTGAAGAAGCTGAAATTGAAGTCAGATTTGTGTCCGTCAGAGAGGTGACAAAACCTTAGTTTAAAAACAGTCTAATACTGCCCTTGTGTTTTCCTGCTCCTCTGTGGAAAGGTTAAAAAATATTTGGTTTTTTTTTTACAGTACTGATGTCTCTGCACATTGTGTCCCTGCACATTGTGTCTCATTTTGTCGCCCAGCCACCTGATATTCCCATAGTCCTCATCTCACCCAGCACCTCCAGCAGGGTCAAAGGTTCCTGCTCACCTGTACCTCACTCTTCTCCCCAGTCTATTTTCAACATTGAGCTGCTTCTCCCCTTGTCACAGGACGCTGAAGCTAGCCAAAGGAATTACTGTTGTGCAAGAGCTACAAGAAGTTCTGCATGTGAACGCTGTGCTTTCAATTCCCTTACTCAGAAGCTGCTGCTATTTTACCTTGTGGACAAGGAGTACTGCAGCATTTCACAGAATCACAGAATCACAAGGTTGGAAAAGACCTTTAAGATCATCAAGTCCAACCATTCACATCCTAAACTAAACCATATCCCGAAGTACTTCATCTACCCTTTTTTTGAACACATCCAGGGAAGGTGACTCGACCACCTCCCTGGGCAGCCTGTTCCAGGCCATGACAACTCTTTCAGTAAAAATTTTTTTCCTAACATCCAATCTAAACCTGCCCTGGCACAGCTTCATGCCATTCCCCCTTGTCCTATCACCTGTCACCTGGCTGAAGAGACCATCACCTATCTCTCTATAACCTCCCTTCAGGTAGTTGTAGGTGGTGATACGGTCTCTCCTCAGCCTCCTCCTCTCTAAGCTAAACAGCCCCAGCTCCCTCAGCCGCTCCTCATAGGATTTGCCCTCCAGCCCCTTCACCAGCCTGGTTGCCCTTCTCTGGACTCGCTCCAGGACCTCCATGTCCTTCTTGTGGTGAGGAGCCCAGAACTGGACACAGTACTCAAGGTGTGGCCTCACCAATGCCGAGTACAGGGGCACAATCACCTCCCTAGACCTACTGGCCACACTGGTTTTGATACAAGCCAAGATGCCATTGGCCTTCTTGGCCGCCTGGGCACACTGCTGACTAATACTCAGTCTGCAGTCAACCAACACCCTTGCAGTCAGGAGTTTTGGAGAACACCCTGCACTTTTGCAGTGTAAAACAAATTATGAGCAGGGCTTTCCACCTCTGAGAAGTAAACTTCTCTTCGGTCCACTGAGTTATCCCTGCAGGCCAGGCATGCTCGTGGCTTGTGGGACTAATAAAAAAGCAGAAGCTGTAAGATGACTTTTTTTTTGTTTGATGAAACAGTCATTCTGAGTCCTCTGTTCCCATATCAGCAGGAGATCTGAAGTCTAAATTCCCTTGCCAAGATCAATAAAATATGAACATATATTAATCACCTCGGAACCCATGGCTTTTTCAAACAGGCTAAGCTGAACTGAATTTCAGATTAGCTAGATCCTCTGGAAATACAAAAATAAACTTAATTACATTACCGATGACTTGGCAGACACAGATAAGGCTGAGGAACTCGAAGCTTTCTTAGCCTCAATCTTCAACAGTCTCCCCGGTCTTTTTGCTTAGTTGAGGTGTTCAAGGAAAGGAATTATTAGGAGTAGCTGAAGATCAAGCTAGGAGTTTTTGTAAGATTTTAGCCCAAATATGTCCATGGAATCAGGTGCTCTATGTAGACGTGTGCTGACAGAGTTGGCCAATGTCCTTGCAAGGCACAGAAAGGATGTATCTGGGGTGAAAAACCATGTGGATAAAAGAAATATTTACTACTGAAGCTCATGCTGTAGTAGCTCTACTTTATCTGTATGTCTGTCACAAGTGGAGCATCACAGGGAGTTATCCTGGGATGTGTTCGTATTTGCAGATGACACCAAATTGGGGGTCCTGCTTGATATGCTTGAGAGATGGTTGTAACAAGAGGGACCAATGCAGACTGGAAGAATGGGCTGACACAGACCAAAATTCAGGAAGGACAAGTGTAAGCCTGTGAAGGAAGAGCTCCTTGCAGTGACACAGGCTGGGAGCACCCACCTGGGGAGCAGCTCTGCAGGCAAAGCCCTTGGGGGCCCTGAGAGCAAGCTGAAGGTCAGGCTGCAGTGGCCCTGGCAGCAGGGCCAACAGCAACCTGGTCTGTGTCAGTAGGACCACAGATCCAGGGAAGGGATTACTCCCTTCTACTCAGCCCTTGTTACTCTGCATGTAGGCTACTGCTGCCTACTTTGGACCCTTAAAGAATCATAGAATCACTAAGTTGGAAAAGACCTTGGAGATCATTGAGTCCAACCATACCTGTCCTGTACTAAACCATATCTCTAAATACCTCATCTCCCCATCTTTTAAACACAGTAAGCACAAATTGAAACCACAGAGGTTCAGACTGTATATAAGGAAAAAATGTCACCATGAACAGTGAAACAGAAGCAGAGGTTATCCAGAGAAGTTGTGCAGTTTCTGTCCTTGAAGGTTTTCAATACCTGACTGAATATTGAATCAGCAGCAGACAACTTGGTTGTCCCCACAGCTAACCTTCCTTCAAGCAGGAGGTTGGACTGGAGACCTCCTGAGGTGCCCTCCAACCTGAATTCTCCTATGAACAGGAGAACATCAGCTCAATGTTTCACCACAATAAACAATAAAGTGTTACTCTGTATCAGCTAGTAACACACAGACAACAGAAAGAAAACAAATATTACAGGTACAATTTCATTTCCACTATCATTAACACATACAAGCAATAACCTCAAAAAATACCTCAAAAATAAGTAAATCATGGATTATGAAAAGATTCCAAATTAAGTTTACAAAAGTATATGGAGACAGTTAATTTTAAAACCTCACCCACTGCTGTCATTATTAGGCAAGTAAAATTCTTAAGCAAACAAAACAGTCAACGGAGCAGCACTAGAATAAAAATTTATTTTCCTTGTCTCATATTTTTTCCTCTCTCATAAAAAGAGACACTCTACCATAAAAATCTTTTTAAAACAGATGGAGACAGGTACAAAATGTAGTCATCTGGGAAGCTAAGAATGTGGCAAATTAAAAAATTACCAAATCATAAACCACAATTAGGCTACCAATTAAAAAGTACTGCTAAGTCAACCATATAAATATATAATCCAACTATATGTGTCTCTGTGTGTACATATATAAATATATATATAAGAGCCTGAACAATTTGCATTTGCAGAAAATTAGTATTTTGGCAGATTCTAAAGTACATATATTTACAGAAAGGAAACCAGAAAAATAAGTATCTTAGAACTGTTAATTCTACAACTGTAAGGCTAATGCGGGTCAATCGCTCCAGGCAGGAATGATGGGTGAGACCAAACTCTTATTTTAGTGTTTTCTATTTTTTAGGCCTACGACAAGTTACGGGACTTGGACGTCATTCTTTTGAGTCATTTAGCAGTCTCCACTCAGCAAAGACCATAGGTAATTTCTCTGGATTTGGGATTCTCCTCTGGAGGTGAGATACATAAAAGAACTCATATGCCGACATACGTGTTAAGTGCCTCAAGAGTTAAAGTCCCAGCTGCAGGAAAGTTTCTTTGCAAATCCTCACCTGTAATCCAGGGACTGGCTCAGTCATCCTGTTTTCCTTCAAAACTACAGGCAGCAGTGTTTACTCAAGTTACATCTAACAGTTGCTGGACAAGAGCAGAAACTGTCTGAACTTAGACTTAAGATTTCCTACTGCTAAGAACAAGTAAGATATCACATGGGTGAGATTTCATTCTCACATTAAGACACCTAAATGAATGTTCATGTCATCAGCTCATACTATCATCACTGCTCGATTCAGTTGCCTAAGCAGAAACATTAAGTGATAGTGTCACTAAAGATGCTCCAGGGTATCAGAGACATCTACACATCTACATGAAGAGAGAAAACATGACACAGGAATCTCAGAAGATCTAGAGTCCTTTGGGGGGCAGCTGGAGACTCAGCCCAGTACTATCAGGGTACTTTGTAAACATTCCATAGCTTACACATCCCAACCACATGGAGGCATCTAAAGGCACACACCTACCTTTCTGCATCTGCATCTTGATGCAAATCCCATCTTGGTGAAAAATCTCCTCAAGAAACACGAGACAACAATCCATCTAATAACTGTTCTGGTTGCAGAGGTTATTGCTCCAACCAAAGCTGAGGTATGCTCACTACTGTGGTTCAGAAGTACTATTTAATTTTGCACTGAAGCAGGTAAGGAGAGCGCAGGTGACCAGTTAATAGCAATTTTGCAGAGGCTAGTGTGTGTCTAAATTGCTACAATGACATTACAGGGAGACTCTCACTCTGCCCCAACACTTTCAAAGCTGCTTAACTAACAGGTTCAAATCCTTGTTGCAGCGTTAAGTGCCATGTAGCTATCCCATCTCCGGACACAAAACTGCCTCTTTCTTTATTCTGTGGAAAAGATTTCAAAAACCATGTCTCTAGTCAGCAATTACTTCAAAACTTATCAAGGATACAAACATATTTCCCCAAATACCCATTGCTTTTCCAGTGGCCTAGAGAGCTTGTTGGTGAGAAAATGTTACAATCTGCAAAGAAAACATGTATCAGAGTTGCTTTGCTACTAACAAAAATACTTTTTCCAAAAGATCAGCAAGCATGCAGCGGTATGCAATCTAGTGTTGAAACTGTTCTTCAGAACCGAAGTCCTGCAAGAATACACATTTTGCTATTATACAGATTCCAGTATCCTCCTGTGTTTGTGTCTTTTCTTTACAAAATACTTTTGAATGAAGCTTTTCCAATGAAATGAAAATTATCAATTAGATACCAGTTCCTTGTTCTTTTTGTAGAGGTAAAACTGATCCTGTACCCTCAATGAAACGACCAACCAAAAGGAAGTAAAGTGGTAACAAAAAGGGCACAGTAGTTTCTGAGTGACTACCAAATTTCATATTAATTTAATTCTGTCTTCTTTAATTTGGCTAAACTTAACTGATTTTCTAAAATGCATATTCAGGAACACTTGTTTTGCAAATAAAGCAGACTTAGGTTGAAAGTTACTTTGCCAAAATAAAACATCAAAGAAATGTTACCATATAACACACCAAGAAACAGAACAGTGGCTGGTGTTTACACAAATATGAGAGTCACTCTTTGGGGAGTCAATTCAACATCAACGTAACTTGTTTTGAAAATATCAATATTACATATATATATATAAAACAAAGGTTTAACTGAAGAAATGCACTAAAATTAACAAGATATATTATTTACAGTATTAAAAAAGGTGGTGTTTCAAAGAATTCTTCTGACATAAAAACGGATCTGAAGAAACAAGTGCAAGGGAAAGGATATGGACTAATGCTAAAAATGTTTTATATTTATGGTGAATATGCACTACTAGGAGACACAAAAAACTTAAAATGTTATTTATCTATTAAAAAAAAATTGCTGTTCATCATAATAGTTATCTTTCAAATTTATCAAAGACTCCGGATCAGTTAAGGTATTGCTGAACTTGTATTTGAAAGGCCTTTTATGTTTAAGATTATTTCTGTTAAAATATGCTACTTTAATTATTGTTACAAATATAATTCCATCACACAAAATTAAAATTTGTAAATCAGATAATACATAAACACACAAAGGGGATTTTATCAATATTCATTAATTTTGAACAGAAAGGTTGAAAGTAGTCATTAAATGAGTCAAATTTATTCAGATTAAATCTTTGAAATAATTAGTCAACTCAGAGTGAATTAGGCCTACTGTGCCTACACTAGTGCATACATCAGTAAAGCCAAGCAGTCAGTACTCAATGAACGTAATAAAGTTGTACAACTACGTACCACATTTTACTTTGCTCAGGTAACATCTCTTTTGATTAAGTCTGAAACTAAGTCTGTCCTATAAGAACTTGTAGTGATAAGTTACCAAGTTTAAAAATATTTTTTTTTTATTTCTGCCAACCATTCCTTGTCTCCAAAGAACACAGGAGTGACACAACTCATAAAAGACAGGCATTAGCTGCCTGACTTGGGAGCTCTACACACAAGTTGCGTCTTGACTCTAAAAATTATGGTGCTTGTTGTAAACATTACTTGAAACAATGTACTTTGTTGCCATTTTCACTGCCTATGCAAACACCAACACATTGTTTTCTATCACAAGAAATGGCATTTATTCCAAATGGCAGCTGGATTATTACATTTTTTCTACATTCAAAATCAGAAATAAGATGTAGTTTAGAGTAAATGTTTTCCAATAACAACAGTTCTCCTGTTTGGCTCAACATTTTTTCAGTGCAATCCCAAACAAATGCACTGTTACAAAGGAGGATGCTTGTTTTAATCAATTTGCATTTGAGCTGAGTTCAAAAGAACACTCACTCTCCATAAATATAAAGAAAACAATGGGAATTCATCTGAGAGGTGAAGAATAATTTGATCAAGGTTCTTCAGAAATTTGATTTTTTCTTCTCTGTCAGAGTCTGAGCTTGAAGCATTTCTTTCTTCTGTCTCATTTTGAAGAAATTCTTCCAGAATCATGAATAGAGGAAAAATATTCTCATACTGGGTGATGTCATACATGGCCTGGATCTGGGAATAAAGAAAAACTGATAAGTAAGCACAGTGTGAAAATTCTTCTGCAGCCTATTATCTCAGATGACAGCTTAAGGAATAATGTTAAAATCTGCAATATTATTTACATAATCAGAATGGCTAAGATTATTTCTAGAAACCTTTTCCTTTCTGTGACAACAAGGAAGCAACTAAGTCTCCATCATACTACCAAATGAAAAGTTGACATGAGCTCCTGTTTGTGCGTAAGAGAGGGTTTTCTCTACTGAATTATGCACAGGTTGTGACATATGATAATGTTCTACAGACTAGACATTAAAATTGGCAGATTCTTTGTTTTTGAGAGACAAAATAATGGTGGAAAATATATATTTAACTCTGAAACACAGACAATCGTCTATTTAAGTGACACCTCTAGAAAGCAAATAAAAGGTTAAATTCTCAATCTCAATAGAAAACATGTATTTGAGTGAGTAACAAAGTAGAAGAGTTGCTTTACCAAACAAGCTCATTGACCAAACTGTGAATCCATTACAAGCCTTACTGCTTTGCCTAATAAAATATCTAATAAAAATGTACCTGCCCTGTATTTGGAAACAGTTTCAAACTGAAGCCTTCTGAATCTCTGCTGTACACAGGGAATAACTGGTGTCCTGTTTTCAGCTATGATGGAGTTAAACTTTTTTTTTAGCAGTGGATGGAATGCCATGTTTGGGTGTTAGCATGAGAATAGTGCTGATAGCACCCTGATGTTTTCCGATTTGTTGCCGGACAATCAAGGACCTTTCTCAGCTCTGCATACTTCCTTACTAGTGAGAAAGGAGGGGACGCAGCCAGGACAGGTGATCCGAATTGGCCAAAGAGGATATTCCATACCAGTTACGTCATGTTCGGTATAAGGGGGGACTGGGGGGAAGAGGGGGAGACAACGCCAGGACGTGCAGTTTCTGGGGCGGTCGGGTTGTCCGGGACGGGCTCTAAGCTGTGCGGCCTGAGTTGTGTGGTTTGGTGAGAAATTGCATTGTGTATCACCAGTTTCATCTATTTTGTGCTTTAAACTTATGTTATTGTTATATCTAGTTTTCTGTTATTGTTTAGTAAACTATCCTTATCCCAACCTGCGTGGTTCTGGTTTCTAGGTTGTGGTTTCTTTTCCTCCTTTCTTCCTTCCCTTTTCCTCCTTTCTTCCTTCCCTTTTCCCCTTCCCCCAACTTTCCCTCCCCCTTCCTTTTAAAAGTACAAGCGACTGTGTGGGGTGCGGCCCTTGGCTGGGGCAAAACCACGACAGTTATTTTGGCGCCCAACGTGGGGCACGAACGGTTGGGATAACGGTAGATCTGACCCTAACTATCGCAATGAAGATAAGCACTGTTGTTTAAGCAATCTCTGGTCACGATGTTGTGGTATTTATTTACAAGGCTGTGGCAGCAAAACCACCGCATGCTGTATACAATCCTGGCAGGATTCTTTACTCTCTCAGGTCTGTGGCTCCCGTATTTGTTCCCATACTTCATTATAGTGTATTTTATGATATCGGTCTATGATACAATAATATCGATGATCATGAGCTTAAGCTGGTACCTGTATGAGGTTTTGCTGTCCTGTCCATTCTTTGGACAGGGAGGGGTTAGTAACAGCAGCCGGTATGGTGGGGGCACTGCTTTCTTTTCTTTGGGCTAAATACAACAGCTCTTAGGGCAGTTTTTGAAAATCTTCAATATCTCTGGGATATTCAAACTAGCATTTTGCTATTGGTAGGTTTGGTGCAGATGGTTCAGTTTTTGTTATATATCAAGCATAGGTTTATGAATACCACTGAAGAGCTTTCTCCGAGACAGAATAATCACGAGTGGCAGGGCATGTGGCAAAGTATGGGCGAGTACCTAGGTACTTTCTCACGCCCGATGGTTTGGAATTTCACTCCTGAACAGCTACAAGACCCCGATCAAGTGACTGCATACCTAAGGAAAAATTGCTGTAGGTTTCCCAGAGATGGACACCTTACTGCACTGTGCTGGGCTCTGGCCACTATTTATCAAACACTGCTTGATAGCAGGCAGCACTGTCAGCACTGTCAGCACTGTCAGGGAGAAGGGAAAGGAAACAGACTGGCAGATACTATAGCTGCTGCAACCACTGGGGCTGACACTGCAGCTACTGCAACCCCTGTGACCGACACTGCAGCTACTGTAATCTCTACAGCAGACACTGCAGATGATCTGAAAAACCAATCCACACCAGTGTCTGTTGCTCCCGTACAAAAGAGGAAAGGCACAAAGAAATCAGTTCGCATAGTGACGGATAAGGATGATGATCAACCGGGATCATCTCGAGGATATCAGGATGAGGCAGAACCAGAGATTGTTACCCGATCCCTGACTCTGAGTGAGCTGCGTGAGGTTCGAAAAGATTTCACTCGCCACCCAAGTGAGCACATTATCACTTGGTTGCTCCGATGTTGGGATCACGGGGCCAGTAGTTTGGAATTAGAAGGCAGAGAGGCCAAGCAGTTGGGATCCCTAGCTAGAGAAGGAGGAATTGACAAAGCAATTGGGAGGAGGCCGGAAATCCTCAGCCTCTGGAGGCGACTACTGTCAAGTGTGCAGGAAAGATATCCCATAAAGGAATATATTACATGCCAGACACCTAAGTGTAACAGCATAGAGACATCTGTCCAGCACCTGAGAGAATTAGCTGTACGGGAGATAATTTATTATGATCTGGACAATTCACGGCTTCCCTCTGATCCCGATGAAGTCCTATGCACTCCAGATATGTGGCGTAAGGTTGTACGAAGTGCACCAGCAGGGTATACCAATTCACTGGCAGCAATTGACTGGAATGATACGAATCCGCCAACCGTAAATGAGGTGGCCTGCCGACTCCGGAAATACCAAGACAATGTTTCCCTCTCCGTCATTGCAGCAGTAGAGAAACTGGTTCAACGACTTGACAACAATGTGTCCAACTCCCAACCCGTATGGAGCAATGTTGCAGCTACTGGGAGAAAGCGTCCATCGTTCCAAGAGGGAGAATACACACCACGACGTACATTGTGGTTTTACCTGCTTGATCATGGAGAGGACATGAGGAAATGGGATATGCAGCCCACCTCAGCCCTTCGAGCACGAGTAAATGAGCTGCGGGGTAAAACATTCGCACAAAGAGATTCTGCCAGGAAGAAGGCTGCACCAGTTTCTACTGGGCAGTTCCCTAGACCAACTGGAAGGCCTACCTATATGTCTGATGTGCCTGATCCTTTTGAAGGGACCTCTAAGTCCTTTATGCAACCAGTGGAAAACAAATATGATCAGCAGCAATAGAGGGGCCCTGCCTCCAGCCAGGTGGAGGAGAGGGACAATCGGGTTTATTGGACTGTGTGGATCCGATGGCCTGGCACGTCAGACCCACAAGAGTACAAAGCTCTGGTGGATACTGGTGCCCAGTGTACTCTAATGCCATCGAATCATGAAGGGGTAGAACCTGTTTGTATTTCTGGAGTGACAGGGGGATCCCAACAACTAACTGTGCTAGAGGCTGAGGTGAGCCTAACTGGGAAGGACTGGGAAAAACACCCCATTGTGACTGGTCCAGAAGCTCCGTGCATTTTAGGTATAGATTATCTACGTAGAGGGTATTTTAAAGACCCAAAAGGGTACCAATGGGCTTTTGGAATAGCTGCTTTGGAAACAGAAGAAATTGAACAATTGTGTGCCTTGCCTGGACTCTCGGAGGATTCTGCTGTTGTGGGGTTGTTGAAGGGTGAAGAACAGCAAGTGCCAGTTGCTACGACGACGGTGCACAGACGACAATACCGTACTAACCGAGATTCCCTGATTCCCATCCATAAGCTGATTCGTCAGCTGGAGGATCAGGGAGTGATCAGCCGAACCCACTCACCCTTTAATAGTCCCATATGGCCAGTGAGGAAGTCCAATGGAGAGTGGAGGCTGACAGTAGATTATCGTGGCCTAAATGAAGTCACTCCAGGTATGAGTGCTGCTGTGCCAGACATGTTAGAGCTCCAGTATGAATTGGAATCGAAGGCAGCCAAGTGGTACGCCACAATCGACATTGCGAATGCTTTCTTCTCGATCCCACTGGCGCCAGAGTGCAGGCCACAGTTTGCTTTCACTTGGAGAGGCATCCAATACATGTGGAATCGTCTGCCCCATGGGTGGAAACATAGCCCCACCATCTGCCATGGACTAATCCAGAATACACTGGAAAAGGGTGAAGCACCAGAGCACCTGCAGTATATTGATGACATCATTGTATGGGGCAACACAGCAGAGGAAGATTTTGAAAAAGGAAACAGGGTAATTAAAATCCTTTTAGAAGCCGGTTTTGCTATAAAACGAAGTAAAGTCAAGGGGCCTACGCGAGAAATCCAGTTTTTAGGAATAAAATGGCAGGATGGGCGTCGTCACATCCCAATGGACATTATTAATAAAATAGCAGCTATGTCTCCACCAAGCAACAAAAAGGAAACACAAGCTTTCTTAGGTGTTATAGGTTTTTGGCGAATGCATGTCCCAAACTACAGTCTCATTGTGAGCCCACTCTACCATGTAACTCGAAAGAAGAATGATTTCCAATGGGGCCCTGAGCAACAGCAAGCCTTTGAGCAGATCAAACGCAAGATAGTCCATGCAGTGGCCCTTGGGCCTGTCCGGACAGGGACAGATATTAAAAATGTGCTCTACACTGCAGCTGGGGAGAACGGCCCGACCTGGAGTCTCTGGCAGAAAGCACAAGGGGAGACTCGAGGTCGACCGCTGGGGTTTTGGAGTCGGGCCTACAAAGGATCTGAGGCCAATTATACTCCAACAGAAAAGGAAGTACTGGCCGCCTACGAAGGGGTTCGAGCCGCCTCAGAAGTGATTGGAACTGAAGCCCAGCTCCTCCTGGCACCCCGACTGCCGGTGCTGGGCTGGATGTTCAAAGGGAAGGTTCCTTCTACACACCATGCCACTGATGCTACGTGGAGCAAGTGGGTTGCACTAATTACACAGCGGGCTCGAATAGGAAACCCCAATCGCCCAGGAATTGTGGAGGTGATCACAGACTGGCCAGAAGGCAAAGATTTTGGGATGTCACCAGAGGATGAGGAGGTAACACGCGCTGAAGAAGCCCCACCCTACAACGAACTGCCAGAGAATGAGAAGCGATATGCCCTGTTCACTGATGGGTCTTGTCGCATTGTGGGTAAGCATCGGAGATGGAAAGCCGCTGTATGGAATCCTATAAGAAGAGTAGCAGAAGCCACTGAAGGAAAAGGTGAATCAAGCCAGTTCGCTGAGGTGAAGGCCATCCAGTTAGCCCTGGACATTGCTGAGAGAGAAAAGTGGCCAAGGCTCTACCTTTATACTGATTCATGGATGGTGGCGAATGCCCTGTGGGGGTGGTTGCAGCAGTGGAAAAAGAACAACTGGCAGCGTAGAGGCAAACCTATATGGGCTGATGACTTATGGCAAGATATCTCTGCTCGGTTAGAGAAACTTGTTGTAAAGGTACGTCATGTCGACGCCCATGTACCTAAGAGTCGGGCCATGGAGGAACATGAAAACAACCATCAGGTAGATAAGGCTGCTAGGATTAAAGTGGCTCAGGTAGATCTAGACTGGCAACGTAAGGGTGAATTATTCATGGCTCGATGGGCTCATGATACCTCGGGTCATCAAGGGAGAGATGCAACATATAGATGGGCTCGGGATCGAGGGGTGGACTTGACCATGGACGCCATCGCACAAGTTGTCCACGAATGTGAGACATGTGCTGCAATCAAGCAAGCTAAGCGGTTAAAGCCCCTTTGGTATGGAGGACGGTGGATGAAATATAAATATGGGGAGGCTTGGCAGATTGATTACATCACCCTCCCACAAACCCGCCATGGCAAACGCTATGTGCTTACAATGGTGGAGGCAACTACCAGCTGGCTAGAAACATATCCCGTACCCCATGCCACTGCTCGAAATACAATTCTGGGCCTTGAAAGGCAAGTCCTCTGGCGACATGGTACTCCAGAAAGAATCGAGTCAGACAATGGGACTCATTTCCGAAACACTCTTATAGACACCTGGGCCAAAGAGCATGGCATTGAGTGGGTGTACCACATTCCTTACCATGCACCGGCCTCTGGGAAAATTGAACGATATAATGGACTTTTAAAAACTACACTGAAAGCAATGTGTGGTGGGACATTCAAGCATTGGGATACACATTTGGCCCAAGCCACGTGGTTAGTTAACTCTAGGGGATCTACCAATCGGGCTGGCCCTGCCCAGTCAAAATTTCCACGTACTGTAGAGGGAGACAGAGTGCCAGTAGTGCATATGAAGAGTGTATTGGGAAAGAGAGTTTGGGTCATTCCTGCTTCAGGCAAAGGTAAACCCATGTCTGGAATTGTTTTTGCTCAAGGACCTGGCTGTACTTGGTGGGTAATGCAGAGGGATGGAGAAGTTCGATGTGTACCTCAAGGGGATTTGATTTTGGGTGAGAATAGCCAATATAATTAATAAAGTAGAAATTATAATAATTGCCAAATAATCCATTATTGTATATTCATTATTGTTATGATTGCTGTATGTTGTACCATAGCATTATAGCCGGAGTCATACAAGTTAATGAAGAATGAGTGCCATGATGATGGAACTAAAGCCTGGCCTCTCAAGAACTTTTTGCTCCCGTTGAAAATAAACTCTGACCCACAGACTATGAGCATGGACCATGCCAGGTGTATCAGTCAAGAGCCTGAGATGCAGCGTGCAACGAGCCAATGGAACATACAACTATCCTGAGAAACTGTTACGACAAATGGAGCCTGGAAATCATGGACTAAATGAACTCAACAACTTCAGAGGGATGATTCACAGACTGAGGGAATAAGATCTGTATGCACATATGTGTGCATACATGTGTACATACATATATGGGTGTGTGAAACACGAAACTGGTTGTACCCAAAGAAAATTGTTGGATCTGGTCATGACGTAAATGGTATGGAATAAGGGGTGGATAATGTCCTGGTTTCAGCTATGATGGAGTTAAACTTTTTTTTTAGCAGTGGATGGAATGCCATGTTTGGGTGTTAGCATGAGAATAGTGCTGATAGCACCCTGATGTTTTCCGATTTGTTGCCGGACAATCAAGGACCTTTCTCAGCTCTGCATACTTCCTTACTAGTGAGAAAGGAGGGGACGCAGCCAGGACAGGTGATCCGAATTGGCCAAAGAGGATATTCCATACCAGTTACGTCATGTTCGGTATAAGGGGGGACTGGGGGGAAGAGGGGGAGACAACGCCAGGACGTGCAGTTTCTGGGGCGGTCGGGTTGTCCGGGACGGGCTCTAAGCTGTGCGGCCTGAGTTGTGTGGTTTGGTGAGAAATTGCATTGTGTATCACCAGTTTCATATATTTTGTGCTTTAAACTTATGTTATTGTTATATCTAGTTTTCTGTTATTGTTTAGTAAACTATCCTTATCCCAACCTGCGTGGTTCTGGTTTCTAGGTTGTGGTTTCTTTTCCTCCTTTCTTCCTTCCCTTTTCCCCTTCCCCCAACTTTCCCTCCCCCTTCCTTTTAAAAGTACAAGCGACTGTGTGGGGTGCGGCCCTTGGCTGGGGCAAAACCACGACAACTGGTAAGGTAAAATCTTTAACCTTGGGGAACTGTCTCTCTGGAATGAAATTCTTAACAGCAAAATCTACCAATAATAAGAGATGACCTTGTTCAGAAAAAGGCTACCATTACAGTGGCTAAATGATCAGAACTGAACAGTAAAATCTGGACTGCTAGAAAATTCATTGTATGCTTTAGAAAACAGACCAACAGCTCTAGCAAGACTAAACAACTGTTTAGGCCTGTGGTACAAAGCCAGATGTGTCTAGACTTTGACATTAGTCTATGAATCAGCATTAAATCATTTTACCCACCTTAAACCGCATGCTGCTAGGCTTTCTGAAGTGTGAGATTTATCACATCATATTAGTTGTTTTAACAACAATGCCAGTCATTTTTGATTCTGCTAGAATTTAACATCACTTGGCCTTCCTCAGGTAAGGCTGTTACTATTTAACTCTGCAGTAGATGGTGGCTTAGGGATTGCTCACCGCCTTTCTGAACTAGTAGTTCTTAAACCTAAAATCTGTGTCGAAGCTCCCTAGGGTAACCTCCCTAGGTAACCTCTGACCTCAGGGACAACATGAAGACACCATAGCCATCTTATTGCATAGCTTCAATGTGGCAATGTAATTTTGCTGAGTTTTCTAGATATCTTGAAAATTAGGTTAACTGCTGAAAAATATTATCCCTAGTCTTGCATGCTCCATTTCCATCTCTCTGGAACCTGGTAAGAAAAACCTGCAGTCTAAAAGCTGCAAACAATGATTTGATATTGACATTTTTATCACAACAGACAGCAAAAAAATATAAAGGGATTAAAGTCCAATTAAATCAAATTGTATAATTAGGGAGAACCTTCTTCTAAAGCAGAGGTAACAAGGTGGTCTTTGTTCAAATACTGAGCATCTGACTCTAGGACAACAATTCCTATAGGGTGATTGTTTTATTAACTAATACTGTAGAGGTAAATGGTTTGGGTTTTTTTTTTTTTTGTTTTTTCTTACTTGACTATACTACAGCTAAGTTCAGAAAATAACTGTTATTAACGATGTCACAATTTTCTAGAGAAAAGATGATTATAAAGGCCTAGAAAGTATGCTCTTACAAGTTTCAGTTTAGGAATCATCTCACTAAATGCAGACATCAAGCAGTTGAGACAGTTATCCTTTGTTCCCGTTTTTGCCAACAGAGGGAAGCAAGGGGCGGAACTCAGGTACTAGAATGTAGATCTTAATTGCCATGTGCATGAGTAGAGCTTTACATCACAGTCAGCAGCTGTAAGCCAGGAGGAGTACCTTAGGGTATCCAGTGTGGCATTAGATTTCTGAGTTTTGACAACTAAGTAGTTTCCAGGGTCTTTCAGGATGTAACTCATCCCAGTCTAAATGAGAATCCTCAGATGTACCATGTCCTGAAACTCTTTACAGTGATAAAGTATGACTGTGCCCAGAGAAACCACTATGTAGAAACATAAATTGATGTTCTGTGCTTTTAGTTCCTGTAATTTGTATATTAGAAGTAAAATGTTACAACAAAAAAAACTTTGTTTGATTCTTAAGTGTTGGCCTTGTAAATTCACTCAGATCTTCCTTTTGCATGAATCAATAGAAAATGTAGAAAGGCAAATTATGTCACTTCATTTATCCCCATAACCTCAAGCTCTTCCAAGCAGTTAAGTAATTGTGTTACTTTCAGTGGGTCTTGAAAAGTGCAACTAATTGCAATTTAGTAAACTACCTAATTGATTATGGATAACAGAAACCACAAGGTAACTAATTCTCTTTCCTCTGTAAAAACTACTGCACTAAAGGAAAATTATTTTAGCCACACAGAACTGCCTTTGAACAGAAAGGGTAAGTCTGATGACAAGGAGGAAAGGGGGTTTTTCAGGGGGGGTTGAGATAATTGCTTTTCAAGGCACAAATGCACTCTGAAATACTGTTTTATAAAACCAGGAAAAAAAAAAATCAGTCTAGAATATTTTCTGGCTCGAGGCTTATTAACCTTTCTAATCCATTTAATAATCTGAACAAAACTTGTCTCCATTTCTTTTGTTAGATATCCTTTGTAGCACTAATTGATGCAATTACTACCAACACACTTTTATGCCACACAATTTGCAGAATACTTTTACTGTTACCTAACGGTGCAGGTCAGATGAAAGACCTATTCATCTTGCTCACCAACATGTGTAAGTGGGTAGCAGCGTATGTACGTGTACACATGCACACACACAGACAAGTCCACCCTGGAAGTTCAGAAGCTATGTCTGTAAAGCAAATCTTATCTAAAGGCTACAATTCCAGAATATATTGATAACAACTTGAAGTACCTTTAGCACTAACTAACTCTGTTTTTCAGAAAGAATTTTAAGATAGCCACACTTTACACAGAACTGATGGGTATACAATATAGGTTTTTGAACAAGTTTTTGGTAAGATCAGTCCTTGCTGATTTTTCTGCACAAAGTATTTGGAAATTTGTTTCTTAGCAGTAAGATGCCCTTTGCACACCCCTAAGTTTTGAATTTAACTTTTGAAATTATTTTCTTATTATGATTTCTCAATCCAAACCAACTTTTCAAGGTTAATTAATTTTATAAAAAATATTAACTACTTAAGATTTCATTTTACATAAGATGGAAACAAGGGGTTCAACAATCTCCTGGTTTGATTTGATGACCTGCTATCAGAATTCATATATATACAGATAGATACACCCCCCTCCAAGTTCAGAATACAGGAAGTGTCAAAGTTTTTGGCTGAAATTAATCCTCAAAGCTTCTCCTACATTACAGGGTGGTAATCTGGAATAGCACACATATTTACTACACAATCTGAAAGCAGGGAAGAAGTTCTCTAGCCCGTCTTCTTTACAATGCTATCATAAAGCCCAGTCCTAATAGGTTAAAGGAAGCTGCTCAAAAATACAGGCAGCAATGACAGAATGCTAAAAACCCACCTGTGTTCCAGGTCCCTGGGCCTTTATTATGCTTCCTCTTTGCAGAGCAACAGATCACATGGCCCTGTATCAAACTCCAAGCCAATTCCATCTCTTAAAAGACAGGTTTGGAGTTGAGAGTCAAAAAGTAGGGATCTGCAGGCACAGAGTTAAGTAACCTTCACAGAATGGTGGATGTAATTTCTGAAGGTTATTCAACGATATTCAGAAAAAATCCCAAGTGACATTCTAAGTGCAGTATTAATTTTCATATCTTAGTGATTTACGCACATTTTTCAAATGCCCTCAACAACAGAGATATGAAACAAGAACAGAAGAATAAATATTAGTTTTGAAGTAATTCCCTACAGTTCTTAAGCCATTATATTACCAACCAGGACTTGCATTTCCAGTGATGCAGCCTGTTTTGCAATTTTCACGTCGTACACTGCTGCTACCTTCTGAGCATAGGTAAATGACTTTATTTCTTTTATGTTTCAGAGTGAAGACAATAATTAACCAATGCAAATACAAATCAGATGAAAACAAAGAGCTTACATTCCTGGCAAATAGTATTTGCTTCCATGTAACTCAGATACTTATGTAGGCTACAGACAAAGCATCAGCAACACCTTTATGCTTTCTAGAACAAGCCAGAAACAGGTCTAACTCAGGAAAGCTTCTTTTTGGTTTAGAACAGAATGTAAAATTGCTGAAATTTCCAACAAAATTAAAATCAATTAAAATCAATCTAGAAGCACTTTCATGTTTGATTAATGACAAAAAGCTTTCCTATCCTACTTTAGTTAACATCTGTTTAGGCTTTTTTTAGTCCTATGAAGATACCATGTTTAAATGTATATTGCAACAAATATTCATACACAACATAATGTGATATAAAATATTGACATACTGATACAAATCTGAATCAAACTGGAAAAATCAGTGTTTATACACCTTTACTCTTTAGCAAATAGTAAAATCGACACTTCTATTTTAGCAGAAAACTGTTCTGTCCAATTTTCCTCAAGCCATCATATTCTAACAAGTTTGCTTCTTGTAAATTTTTTTATCTTGCAACTTTTGCCACTTCCATTTCTCGGCACTCTTATTATTCAGCAGGGACATAACTTTTATGCTCACAAAGTGTCTCTTCAATATCCCAAGAAATTGTATTTCAAATTTCACTGAAATATCAAATGTTAAAAGTTGGTATTTCTCTTCTTTTATGTGCATACTTTTTAGAGATGGGTAGATCAAAATAAACAGGAACTGCTAAAGCCTGGCTCATATTCCCTTTCTACTGAAGCAGAGGCAGTAGGACCTGTAGCCCTGCCAGCTGCTGGGCTGTGTTCACTTAGGTAGTTAAGGAGGATGAAGGACAGAGTAGAACCAAATCTGTCATCCAGCCATGTCCTGCAAAAGTCCCTCATGGACCATCCCTTCCTCAGGGAAGGAAATGGAGCCAAAGCTCCTAGAAATCCAGTCTGAGATAGAGGTTAGTGGAAATATATATCAAGAATGACTGAATTGCTTCATCAAGTGGAAATAAGTTCTCATTTTATGAACAAAGAAAATTAATTCTGCTCTCAACCCTTTGTTTTTCCTTTGAGGAACCCCTGTTCAGGCTACTCATTGCTGTTTTAGAAGTCCTAAACACAAACATTTCTTGGAGTGCCCCATGTATATTTGGATAACAGGGCATTTTACTTCAAAACAACACAGGAAGTCTTTTAACTGAATATTCCACAAGCATGTAAATAACCTCTACCTGGATTATTAAAATTTACAAACCAAATAATATCCATGACATCAGGAAGAATATAGTACGATAAAAGAGTTTATCTCTAATTACTGTTAGGTGTTTAAATATCATGTAGATAAGCATCTCCAAAATATTTGACAGGCATGCATGAAAGACTTTACAACAAATCTTTTTGTTCTGAATTTAATAATATTGTATTTGGTTGAAAGGTATTTACCGAACAATTTGCCATGACTCAGGATTCAGTTTTTAGCTGATTAGCATTTCTCTTTAATTGCTTTTTGGTTTGTGATTTGAAATTTCCCTAACATCCCTTCCAGTACTCATAATCCTCATTAACTATGTTAGTATTTACCTGCCAAGAAATTTCAAACTGGTTTAGACCCTCTTTCAGTATCTAAAACAAAATTCACCTCACCTACAATTCCTTATTCAAATTTATACCAACCTCCTCCCCAAACTTTCACCATATTTTGTGTATTCAGTGGGATCTGAATTTCTCACTGTGCTCTCTTTATTCACAATATCACTTTCTTCTCATGCAGCTCTCTAAGATTCCAACCTAAGGGGGTCCTTGGTACCCTTGAAAGGGTCAAGGAATTACTAACATTCGTGAAAGTTAAATTCCAGAGGAGGGACCATCAGCTAAACTCTTGGAGCAAATGAATGTACCATGCGTGCAGTGACTACAGTCCTGACCAACACATTGTCAACACTTCATGTCCCAGCCAGGCTCACACTAGAGACGTTTCAGAACCAACAATAAGAATCTTGTGGAAATTACGTCTTCTCAGTCACGAGCATTTGGCATATCTTGGAAAATACTTTTGAAAGCAAAGCACTTTAAATTCTATCACCCGAGGGGAAGATGCTTATCCCTGAGACATCTATTCATCCTGCCTCTTCCACATATCATTTAGCAGGTCATCTGTTACCAGCCTTAATATGACACATTGAATTACAAGAAATTCTCAAGCCATCTTAAGCAATATTATGCTTACCTAATAATATGATTTCTATAAAATATTGTAAGAAATTAAATATACCAGCAGAGAGCGTTTAAGCTTCCATTTTGGAGCAAGAATCAGAACAACTGCCTCACAGGTAGCATTAGGAAAGACATAGAAAGCTTTAAAAAGTAAATTCCAACCCTTTATCCTGTGAAAGATAGTTAAAATATGAGCCCAAAAAAAATCTCATTTAGAGAGAACAAGGAAAAATAATGAATGAACCTTCTTGGGACAATGGTAATTTATAAACCTATTTAACTCCAACCTACAAGGAATAAACTGTCATTGCTGTCGTGTATGTTACTTTTGAAATCTGTTCTAGAATGAAAAAAAAAGGATACTTGACAAGCTTAAACATGAAATATGTTAATTTTTTCAACATTTTTTCAGGTGCTAGACCAGACTAGCAGGGAAAAACAACCAGGGAAGACACAACCAGGGAAAAAGGGGAGAGAAACCAACAAGAATAATTAAAGTTCTCACTTATTAGCATTTCAGTATTAGAAACAGGTTTTCATTGTTTGGTTGTTTTGATAATTTTTTTCCCCCATGGTTGTGGAGGAAGAACTGCCTCCACTCCTACTGGAAATAGATCAGTGGGGAAGCAGAGGAAAGAGGCTTGTTAATTCAACTATGAAACAACAACAAAAAAATCCCTATTTTTAGCTCTATCAGATGTATGCTTCCCTCCAACAAGAAACCTTAATACTATTTACATTGACTTTCCAGACAGTCACAAAATACTGACAACAGACTGTACAACATACTTTGTTCTGCCTCACCTTCCACCCCATCTTCAAAGTCCTGCTTCTATTTCTCTATCCATGTTCTGTTTAACTTTCAAGGAGTCAAAAGATGGAAGATGGATGATAATTTAGATGTGGCTATAAATAAGATGCTAATTGCTAGTGGAAACTGAGAAAATTACAAAGATGGAGTCCTTAGCACATAAGCATCCAGATTTTATAACTAGAAGGTCAAGCATCATATCAAAGTTATTTTAACATATATGAAAAACAACCTGAAAGAGCAGGAAGAATATAAG
Source organism: Porphyrio hochstetteri (assembly GCA_020800305.1). Classification (NCBI taxonomy): domain Eukaryota; kingdom Metazoa; phylum Chordata; class Aves; order Gruiformes; family Rallidae; genus Porphyrio; species Porphyrio hochstetteri. The sequence continues at coordinate 90,463,155 of CM036907.1, forward strand.
CTGTCAACAGTTTCCCCATGTAATAGCTACTGCCCATAAGAAAAGCAAGGTGTGGGACAGAAATGAACTCTCATATTCTTTCTTTTTTTCAAGTGTTCTTAGAAGCGGTGAGGAAGCTTCCCCTGACCAGAAACCCTATGGTGTTTTGATTACACCTGATGTTTGAACTGGCCTTGGAGACGGAACTGCCAGACAGACTTCTCTGTCCTTCAAGATTTCCGCTCAATTCCCTGGGTCACCCTTACAAGTAACAAGCCCCTTTTTTTAGCAAGAAGGCAAGAGGTAGCATGTTCATGACATCACTTCATTGTTCGATATGCATTTCCTTCATTTATGACAAGCAAGTGTAGGAGCATCATATGCAATAAAGATATCAATAAAATAACAGACATTGTTGACAGAATAAATTATGTTCTCATCCTACAGGAAATGTCATAAAGTATATACACAGCAATACTAAACATCTAAGTGAGTCTTGAAAGTAAACATAATGCACATAACATTTTATAGGCAATAAGTGTTATACTAAAGTAATAAAAATAAATTTCTAATAACAAAACCAACAAAAAGTCCTGTATTAATTAAAACCACAGCAGAAAACAATGGATTACTGAAAAATTCAGCTATATTATTTTCAAAATATTTATTGACAGAAGTTTACATATCTTTACAAAATGCCAAGAAGTACAGAAAATAAACAGCAATCATTTAGCTTTAATGGCTCTGATAAACACAATCCGGACAATAATGCAAGATCTACTTAATCATAATTCATTTATTTTTGAAAAGAAGCTTTTGAACATGCTTTTCATCTGAAAAGGCTTTTTTTTTTGTTTTCTAAAAGCATGATAACCTTGCCTCACATTCAGCCTGATTTACTAAAATCACCTCTTCCAATGCTTGGGATGTATCAAATGAAACTAGCAAGTGGCAGATGGCGGGTCTGAAAACAAATCAAAGTAGTAGGCTATCACACAACGTGCATTTAAACTGGTTGCCGCAGGATACTGTGAAAGCTGAAAGCCTGCATGAGGTGAAAGGAAAGTCAACAGCCATATGATAGTGAAATCCACTGATACACATGTAAAAAGAGTCACTGTGAAAAATTGCTGGATACTGGGCGAATGTTCCTGGAAACACTGCCAGGCTCTTCCCTGAACGTCTACTATAACCACTGTTAGAAGCAGAATATCTGACAACTGCACTGACACAGTGGCCATTCTTGTGTTCTCCTATGTCCAAGAGTCTAATTTCCTGCCCTATCCAGTACCAACGCTAAGTCACTTCAGATATTAAAATCCTCTTCCCTTTCACAGGCAAAGAAAAGCTTGTTTTCAGTGCAGGAAGCTTGCAACCCATGGCTCTATATGCACCACAAGCTTCTTCAATTTCAGTGAGTTCAGTCTTTCCTCCAAAGCCACAGATGGAACCCACCACTCCAGGTTCAGAATCACACAGAAAACAGTCTGATCAGAAGGAAACCTATGACTGAAAATGCAGTATAAACTCAAAGGTTAAATTTATACCTGCTGCCTTGAAAAACAAAACACCTAACAAAGAGCAAAAAGTGATTCCAGACACTGCCCTATGTGAACAAAAAGACAAAGCTGTGTGGAATACAAGCCTAAGATTTGTAAGAAAAACCCTGACATCTGCTCTCTGAATCATTTTCATCCAAAGTCTCTGTATACTTTTCAGAAATAGAAAAAGATAATGCTAAAGCCGACACGTTTCCTTCTAATTCTGCAGTTTTTCTCTTCCATACTTAGAGGCTGAATCCTTGTGTGACTGTTCAAGGCAATGTTCAACTGAAACAGCCTTTGTCTTTGTTTTAAGTGGTTTATTTATGTAGTTATCCTTCCTCTTGTTTTGAAAAAAAAAAATCTTGCGTTTTTTCTACAGAAAACAATCTGTAGGAAAGTATTTATATTTTATTTAAATATGACTTTTTCACAAACTAGTTAGATAAAATGGATGAATATTTCCCTAGGTAAGACTGTGAAACAAGACAACAAAATATGGTGCTTCTATGATTCTAGCAACCTGCCTAAAACACCAACTTTCCACCATAATTATGTCACCAAGTCCCATAACTTCCTCCCAACTTTAAGGGAACTCATCAGAGTCTTCCAGTTAAAATCTCAAGAGGCATAGTAAGATATCAAAATTTCATTAAAATTAGACAGGATAGATAATCAGTTCTACTTTCCTGTTTAGTGCATTTTAAAGTATGTGGAATAGGTATGTAGAATAAATCTTGAATGGATTAATAGAATTTAACAATGTGAAAACAATGTTGCTTATTCACCTTAAATACATGAAAAATTACAGAACCAAAATATGCAATTTAAAATCATACCAAATATAAAACACCGTGAAATCATGAGTACAGCACGTTGTACATAAAAGTTTATATACATGCTGTAAAGCTTTATTTTAGAAGCTATTACTCCTTTGACTAAAGCATAACAAAACAGAAAATGGAACAGATTGCTTTCTACAGTCTTTTTTGGCTTTACAGAATCTTAACAAATGTGACTGTGAGCAAATATGACTTCTCTTTCAAATTTTACTGTGCCATTAATTTTCCATTATGTTCTTCTGGAAAACCCAAAATCAGTAGTTTTCCAGACATTTTCATATTTAAAATTTGTTCATTTATTTTTTCCAAATGCTACTGCAGCACAGTAATGTAAAAAGATGGGGTTTTAAAAGCTTCAGAGCAGCAGTTTAGAACTTGTGAGTGTCACGGTGGAAACCCTGCTGGAAAGCAGTGATATGCAGTTCAGGACTGGCCCTCTAAAATTCAGCATGCCACAAGCAACTCTGAAGAAAGTCACATTTAGAATGATCCTTTTGAAACCGAAATACTTCTGCCAATTGTGTGAAAATTGCAGTGTCCTGACAAAACTCCAAAAAGCAGTGTAAACCTGAAAGGGATTAAACTATATTGTCTATCAAAAGCCAACTAGTTTTTCTTTCAATTTCTGAAGCAGAAAAGAATCTACAAAACATACAGGAAGGATTATGTACAGGAAAATGCTTCTAATTCTAAAATTTAGGGTATCACCTGAAAGATATCATGGAGGAATTACTGAAGAAGAGCTGTGTTCTGAGCACTAGTTGTATCATTATTATTGTTATTAAATTACGATTATGTAAAAAATACTAGGTGATACCACGCCAACCCAAGTCCAAGAGCTTTCTATACCTAGATATGGAATACCTTGATTCCCATCCAAGGTAAGTTTGGAGGAAGTTCTCTGCTACACAAGTTATAATTCTATATACACCTGCCATCTGGACTTGTCTGAAAATATCAAATGCATCATTTGGCAATGACCTTAAATAAAGGAAAAGATTGCCGAGATTGCAAAGTTAAGCCAAAATTTGGTAGTATAGCACCACCATTTTCAGCAAGCACACGATCATTTACAGCAGGCCTCAATCCTGGTGATAGCAAGATGCCATTGAAAAATGATGAACCTGGGAATTCCAGGATTTGAAATGACCTCAAAAAAGCTGAAGAAAATTTAGGAGGATTTACATTCTGCAAGAGAAGCAAAGTCTTTAGATTCATTTCTCATGCCAAAGCTTCAACACTGCTCAGTTAGACAACTTAGAATTGACAAGTAGTGGAAAGGTAGAGAGTCATTTAACCTTCACAGAATCCATTTGAAGGATAATGTTCTGCAGTTGCACTGTATATCTAAGAGACAAATACCCTAGCAGAAGTACAGATGAGTTTATCAAATTGCTGTACTAAGCCAGAGACCTAAAAACAGTAAAGATAACTATGACCAGATGTGCACTCAATTGCACTGAGTCCCCCAAAAGGAGGCTATTGTACCCCAATTACAGAGGTATCATAAAAGTTTAAAGCAATTAATTTTCAAGCAGAAGCTTTTCAAGCAGAATTCAAGCTTTTGCAGCAGAATTATTTCAAGAAATAACTAGAAAGAACAGCCCAACTAGAGCTCAAAGTATGTTCAAAGTCACAAAAGATCTAAACAAAACTCAGTGAAAAAGCAGCTGCATTGAGAAACCTAAACGGTTTTAGGCAAATGACTGAGGTTTCTGGTGGACCTGTTACAGAGTGCTCACAGAAGTGTACCTGCTTGGGCCCATATAGGACCCCGATAGAGATAGTAAGATACAGCTTCCAGAAACAGGTTGTCATACATGTGAATGTGGTATGATAGCTGCATAAAAGAAATATCACGGTATCAAGAAAAGCAGGCAGAGAATAACGTATACAACAGCACCAATAGAATGGTGTGTCAGTCTGTGACACTGCTGGAAGTCAAGAACATATTTGTATGCGGTGGATTTTGTTGAAAAAGAGTTCAAGTTCACCTTTTAGCTAAAGTTGTGACATCCTCTAATGGCCTGAGCCAGCCACAATATTAGGTGAATTACATTTGAAAACCTGTTCTCAGTCTTCCTTAGCGGTTACAACCTGTCCTGCCCTTCCCTTCCCTGCTGTACCTGCATCTCCACCCTTTTGACTCATCTCTATTTCCTCCTTACCCCATCTCTGGAAAACAGAAGGTAAGATAAGGCGTCCCATTGGCATAACAGAAGTGGAACCACATGAATCAAATACACTGGAGGTGGTATTTCATCAATCACCACAAACTCTTTTGCTTTTAATGTCCATGAATTCTGAATCTGAACAAAATAAATGTTTTTGATTTGAATTTCCCACAAGTACATGATCTTGGGAAAAAAAATAAAAATCAAAGAGTAGAAAATAATAAAATCTGCAAATTTAAGGAAAAGATATAAATCTCTTTACATTGACTCCAAAACTATGGATGTTTTGAATGGGATTGGATTAGCAGAATAACTAGCACTATTTAAAACACAGCATGGTGCTTCAACAGAAATTAGAGTTTAAAAATACAACTGCAATATGGTACTTACCTAAACAATTTCCGAGCTTAATACAGTTTTAAGGTTACAGAAAACAGTTCCTAGCCCTCACCACCGCTAAGACAACACATGACCCTTTGTGTAAAACAAGCAGCAGCACCGTACTAGAAGAATTAAGGTAACTGACAGTCATGGCAGATTCTCAGAGATCATTCTGTTATTTCTTTCAGTACTTGCCAGACACTAAATGAGTACATGGTGCAATGCTAATGTCAGATTTACTGTGCGGTCAGTGTGCAATCTTAGATATTGCACAATATTTATTGAGAATTTCAATCCATTTCAGAGGATGATTAGCCTTTCAAAAGGACAGCTAAGCTTGAGTTTGAGATTTGGTCTGGACCAAGAACTAAAGCACCTTCATAACTGTGGACTAGACATAATTCAAAATACTTGCTACTTCATTTTACACACAAAGCTATTTAGAATTCTATTTAATAAGTACCAGTAGGCAATACATACAGGAATACAGCAATGCTTCTTCAAGTGTCTTTAGTAACACAACAGCTTTGCTTTTTTGTCTTTTTTACTTTAAACAGATATAATGCTGCAAATTTAATGCAATCTAACATAATTGCTTAATTTATTAGGCAGGATTAAAACCACAAATCATACTAAATATACAGGCCACCTAGCTCTTTACAATTATTTCAGATGATTGCAGGAAATATGGTAACAAAAGCATGGTAGGAATTCATTACATACTGACTTACTAAAAGAATAGTATTTGATTTTGTTTCTTCTCTATCAAAATTAAGGCACACAGATCATCTTTGTTAGGCCATAACTGACTCATAGCAAGTTTTTAGTTTTTAGAAAGTCTAGCCTACCTGGTATAGGAATCATAATATTACGAACCAGTGGAAGATATCAACTGCAGTATCAAGAAAATGTCCTATTTTCCTGCTCAAATGTGCTTTATTAGGAGAAAGTCACTATCCTGAATCTGAGCTTTTGTACTTTTCCTTGCTGTCAGTGCTCTTGTAGAGAATATATATGCTATGGTAGAGGGAAAATTTCTGGGATAATACAGCAATTTGCAGACTGTGAACGAGAAAGAGACTACTGCTACATTTTAGTGGATTCAAGGTAGCCATACAATCTATTTCTTCAAGTTTCACCTGTGACAGCAAAATAGTCAATATGAAACTTGTGCTGTACCCGTTTCTGCTACTGAATTTAACTCATTTAAACCATATTCAGGTTTTCCTGTACTATACTGCCATACAGCCATTGATTTAGAAAAGTTTTTAAGCTTTCCAGTCTATGAACTCTAAAAAATTTCCCATTTGGTTTTGTCATAGGTCCATCTCTCTTCTTTCATATTGTGTATTTTATATTCCCTACTGGAGATGGAGGAGATGGGATTATCACTATGGTTCATTTAATGTTCTTTCACTTTTCGATTCTCTGGCCAATAAGAATTGAAAGACTTTGACTTTCTTAATCCTAAAGGGTTAATTAGAATTCTTTCGCCTACTGTTTCTTCAGTGGGATCTCAGTCTAGTGTTCAGGACTGTAAAAGGTCAGTCTTGGGCCATTATCACTCTGTATGTTGATTTACCTTCCAATGATCTTGATTACAATAATCTCTTTCCAGAGTAAAATATGCCTCATGATTTGTTACAAGCCCTTCTGTTTCCACGTGACACAGGGATTTAGCAACAAGCAGGAAATCAGTTTATATATATTCCCACCCCCTCCCCCAAACTCTTGAGTGTCTGATATTATATCAAAGCTATCAACTCAGACGCTCATGTGCAGATGAAGGAATTTAGTGTCTGGGTTCTAGACTCATTTTAATTCCACTCCTTTTTGGAAAAAGAAAACAAAAAGGCAAGAACCTATGAGCTGCAGAACCTTCTTTCCTTTTATGGGAAACTCCTCTTATTTGCAGGCTCAGAAGCAAATTTAATGTATTGTGAAAGATCTTCATGAGCATCACCCCTGAAAAGGGGCTGAGTTAACAGTGGTTCAGTATGACAGTAAAGAAAACTAAATGCAATGGCTTCTGGCCATGGTAATACGAATGTATGCACACAGATATAGAATAACTGCACTTAAAGAAGCGGTTATAGTAAAAACTGGAAGAAGCAATAAATAAGAGGAGGAATGTATCAGGCCTCTTGAGTATATCTACAATGTGAGTGCTTTTACATTGTAGGAGGGCAGAACTCACAAAAGCAAGTCAGTTGTGGCACCATCAAAAGTCTGAAGACAAGCTTCTAAATATTGCCAAATCCCCATGCCAGCTGGTCTAAAATGAGGGGGGTGGAAAGAATTCAGGCAAGTCCAAGTCTAATTCTCCCAATAGACCATGATCTTTGAACAGCAATAATGAAAGTGATGCCAGACACAGTTATTTTCTGCTGATGTTGAAACATAAGAAGACTTCCTTCTGGATAAAGTCAATGGCCTTTGCTGCTTTTCTTTGGCTTTATTAGAGTTAAGAACAAAGTTTCTAACAGCAGCAACTGTACAAAGCTTTGTGAATTTCTTCTTTATGCAGGAAAATAAGGTAGAAGAACCTGAAACTTCAGCTTTTTTGACTTATTCACTCATCAGCTCAAAATTGTCCTTGTTTGGAACAATTTCACAGCTCTACTTGAACACTAGGTTCCTACTGCCTGACTTCAGACACAACCTATATTAAGCAAAAGTGCACAACAGAAAAAAAGGAGAAATATATTAGACCATCATCAGGACTTTAATAATAGGGAGAGTTAAATACTCAATATGACATTCCTCCTGAATCAATGCTCTTTCTCACCACTTTTGTACCAGAAAAAAAACAGATCAAGTAGTAGCACTTAAAATGTTTTTATGGAAGTAACCCACATGGATTGTTCCTAAAAGCAATCACCATTGAAGGTGGGAGACTAGTGTTACAAGGAAATGGTCTTTTCCACTCATACCTGGTCTTCCCATCCTGACTGCCAGGTGCCCCATTTTCCTTCTGATAAATTGCAACAGCTTTGGAAACACACAGAAACCCTAAGTGAGAGTTTTCAAGGAAAAATTTTGATTTTTGAATTCTTTAGCACATTTAGGACTTTATAAATTGTATTGTGTTCTAATGACATTTTCTGAGAACATGGTCAAGGTCAGCAGCAGTGTACTTCTGCTACTGATCACTTCTATCTGTTAGAAGTGGATCCTCAGAGAAACACAAAGTATTGGTTGAACATTTCTGCCTTGGAGAGAAACACACCTGAAGTGATATCAATAGTGCAAAGATAAAAGGTAAACGAGAAGAAAAAGATAACAGAATTAGCACATATCAGAGAGAAAGCAGCTAGAAAGTTCTTGCACAAGACATGAAAATCAGGAAAGAAAACACACTATATATTACCTTTGAACAGTGGTGTCTTTCTCAAGGGTTCTTTCTACCTTCAACTTTCACTGCCATCTAATTCTTCCATAATGATAAAGGGCAGAAAAGTACTGTTTATCTTCTTTACATCATACTCTTGATTTATACACTTCTGTTGTAATCTTCATTTGTTTCCTCTTTAAATCACAGTTGCCCTTCCTCTCAGATTAGATATAGACTTTACAAGTCTCTAAATCTACTGGTTTTATCCAAACCCTTTCTATAGTGTTTCCTGAGAAGACAATATCACATAAGCAAGTCTGCTGCAACTCATCATCTATATCTTGACCAGTTTATCTCTTAATCCTGATAATACTTTGTAACAATTGCTCTGCATGGAAATAATAGCCAAGGACCTGGTTTCTCTACTTGGTAAATGACCTAAAATTGAATTTTAAGAACTCAAGTCTTAAGGGTTAAACAAAACAAGCATTCATTATAATGATAAGTAAAAATTAAACTAACTGCAATCTCCAAAATTTAGATTTATGATAGCCAGCACCACCTTGTCACACTAACTGATGAAAGAATAATGACAAAATACTCTGAGTGGATTTTAATTTGCTTCTTTTGCATAGAGTATGATTTATTTTAGGATTTAAAACTATGCTTAACTGCGTATTAAGAGATAGCAATATGTGCAACAAGATTTTATTAATACCACTGCATGTCATATTTCACCTTTAAAATGAACTCTTAACAAAGGCCTACTTCATGCAAAATAGCACATTAATATTCTACACAGACTGTAATTGCCATTCTAGAGATTTTTATAATATTCATGTTTGTAAGCAGTTTTGAATAGCAGTCAATGACTTGCTCTTTTTCAATGTTCCCCTTGCATTTATATTACAAGCCTTTGAGAAGTCAGTCACTGACCTGGTGGGAACAATTTTGTAGGAACATAGGTACATTTTTTTAGGTTTATTCTGACTTTGTGCAAATCTGGAGGTATTTCTCTTGACTTTGTTACTGAAACAGTTAACTAATTCAAGCAAAGTGTTTTTGTCAGTAGCTGCAGTAGTCACTACAGGGACAGGCAATTGGGTCCTGAATTGCTTTAGGAAGATGCAGCATGATAGTAACACCATTAGAACACACTGACACAGATACTTAAAGGACTAATGTAAATTTTATAGCCTATTTTCAGAAGGAACTCCGAATGTTAACGGCACATGTAAGTAAATAAAGGGAAAGAGGAGTAAATGCAATACAAATGTGAATGACCTATAAGATAAGCATAAAGGTAATACTTCAGAGTAGTTTTGATGTGAAACAGAGTAAGCAAGATTGGAAAAATGTAATGTGTCAGACAAGAGTCCTCGTGTGCTGCTAACCCTTGTATGTTGTCAAAGTGTTGTGGAAAGTGACGCAAGAAACAAATGTTTTCTATGAATTACATTTCCTCTGTAGTCTCCGACTGGTTATGCTTGTGAATCAAATGTGAATATTATATAAGTGGTATTTCAGGTAGTATGGTAGAAAATTTAGTTAGTCGCGAAGAACAGTACGATCTGTTAGTCTAACTCTCCGATTAGGCTGTACATATCTATTATTTCCTCAGTAATTCTCTGTAAGGAAATGGGACATCAGAAGCAGTGGTACACACTGACTTCATTTAAAAAGACATATGCAAATGTCCTCCTCTCCAAATCTCCTCCTTCCCATTTCCAACATGAAATGAAAGTTTCAGGTGTCTCAAGCAAGGAAACCACCTTCGGTTTATAACTTGCAACCCTACAGTTGAATTACACAGAAAAACAAATTTTAAGAAACACCAATTTTTTTAACTTTTCCTAATTCTTAGAATAGCTGTCTCCTACTCATTGTACCTACTGCTGTCAAGCCTATTCTGAAATATTCATCTCTTTCCCAGTGCTGTACTAGGAACTTATTAAAGATTTCACACTGGGAACTGGGCACATGTAAGTGGAAGCATTGTGGTATTTTTGTGATATAGTGTGATATAGCACTTACTCTTCCAGTACAAAGTATCTATGTTGTTTTTTAAAATCATGAAACATGCAAGATAAAAATATTTATATATTTAATAGAAATAAAATCCGTAGCAGTTTAAACATACTGAAACAAACCTGAGAAGTTCTGAAAATAGGAAATTCAACAGCCTTAGAATAAGTCATGCAGTGAAATGACAGGCAACAACTATTAAAAATGCAAAGTTGACAAGAGTTGTAAAGCGCTGTGAGAAAGGCAGCAAAACCTGGCTGACAGCAAAAAGCCAAACGGACAGCGATGGTGACTCACTAGCCCACTCTGAGGTGTACAGCCCAACCAGAAAAAACACCTCTATTGCTCAGGCTCAAATATTAGCTATGAGCAGCCATGCAAATTAAGAACTAGAAGCAATAGCGAGATGATATGCAATCAGTTATTTTAGAATTTATAACCAGACAGTCCTTGTTGGTATATTATGTGTAGCATTTCCTTCAGTTTGTGACAGGCATTATTATTTCCATTTTGTGTGTGTCTATCAGACTGCAGAAAGATGGCATTCTACTACACAGTCCATAAAAACAAAAAAGTCCTCCTTTGCTGCTGCTTTGCTTACTTAGAAATCAATTCTCAAAGGTTTTTTATTTTGCTGCTGCTGTTCTTCCATTTAATGGCAGTTACTTTAACTTTCCCAATTCCAAATCCATATCCATTCAAGCGGCATTTCTACAGTGCAACCGTCCTTAAAGGGAAGAGCATGTAAAACCAAACTAAGTAAAGCTTATATTTTTCAGAACAAATATTTGGACTTAACGTTCTTACAGCAAAGAAACATAGACAAAAGCAAAGTATTAATCTAGAAGGGACTACAAAGACCACACTGCTTGATCTGAAAGTTCAAGGAAAAATCCCTCCTCCTCCCACCCAAAAATAAATTTAATCATCTTTTGGAAAGATGTACAGCTTTATCTGAAAGATGATAAACTATGGAAGTCACTGGTTTTCCTTGTGAGCTGCCAGTATATCAGCTGAAATTTCCAAATATCACTGTTACAAAGTGTGCTGATGTAAAAATGAACCCATTAAAAGAAAATGTGAACACACTGATAAAACATTGAATAATCTATAAGTAGGGAACAGCCAAGGAGGCAATTAATGGCACTGAAGGTAGGGTAAAAATTTATAATACAAGTAACTGGGAAGAAAAGCTAAAGGGATCACAGAATATCTGTAATATTAGAGTTAAAACAAAAACCCAACAAAAAGTGAACTTACAATTTGCCAGGAATAAATGTAAAACCACAGATAAAAACAAAGATACTCTACTAAATATAAGTAGGAAACTTATAAGGAGCTATGCAAAAATACAGAAATAATCAAGAGTGGTTTCTCCTCCAGTTCTGAAGTGGAGGAAGAAAATGAATTTTCTATTCTACAAGATATTATAGAGAGAAATTAAAACATGGGTATATAAAACATCATCTGTAACAGCCTAACACTTTATTAAGAAATGCTCTCAAGTTCTTTCCAGAGCACCTTTGTAGTATTTCTCACAATAAATCTATGTCAAGACCCACATCAAACGTGAAATATATCTGTATACTAAACTCTAGATCACTGCTTGCAAGATCTATTTAAACAGGATATTGCATATGCCAAAAAAAAGCAGTGGGGTCTGTCTGCTAAGGCATTTCCTTTATGTTAGTACAGTTGTGAATAAACTGGCACACAGTTCTGTCCCTGTCGTGGTTTTGCCCCAGCCGGGGGCCGCACCCCACACAGTCGCTTGTACTTTTAAAAGGAAGGAGGAAGGAAAGTTGGGGGAAGGGGAAAAAGGGAAGGAAGAAAGGAGGAAAAGAAACCACAACCTAGAAACCAGAACCACGCAGGTTGGGATAAGGATAGTTTACTAAACAATAACAGAAAACTAGATATAACAATAACAGGAGTTTAAAGCACAAAATAGATGAAAACTGGCGATACACAATGCAATTTCTCACCAAACCACACAACTCAGGCCGCACAGCTTAGAGCCCGTCCCGGACAACCCGACCACCCCAGAAACTGCACGTCCTGGCGTTGTCTCCCCCTCTTCCCCGCAGTTCCCCCTTAAACCGAGCATGACGTAACTGGCATGGAATATGCTCTTTGGCCAATTTGAGTCACCTGTCCTGGCTGCGTCCCCTCCTTTCTCACTAGTAAGGAAGTATGCAGAGCTGAGAAAGGTCCTTGATTGCCCGGCAACAAATCGGAGACATCAGGGTGCTATCAGCACTATTCTCATGCTAACACCCAAACATGGCATTCCATCCACTGCTAAAAAAAAGTATAACTCCATCATAGCTGAAACCAGGACATTATCCACCCCTTATTCCATACCATTTACGTCATGACCAGATCCAACAATTTTCTTTGGGTACAACCAGTTTGGTGTTTCACACACCCATATATGTATGTACACATGTATGCACACATACGTGCATACAGATCTTATTCCCTCAGTCTGTGAATCATCCCTCTGAAGTTGTTGAGTTCATTTAGTCCATGATCTTCAGGCTCCATTTGTCGTAACAGTTTCTCAGGATAATTGTATGTTCCATTGGCTCGTTGCATGCTGCATCTCAGGCTCTTGACTGATACACCTGGCATGGTCCATGCTCATAGTCTGTGGGTCAGAGTTTATTTTCAAAGGGAGAAAAAAGTTCTTGAGAGGCCAGGCTTTAGTTCCATCATCATGGCACTCATTCTTCATTAACTTGTATGACTCCGGCTATAATGCTATGGTACAACATACAGCAATCATAACAAAAATGAATATACAATAATGGGTTATTTGGCAATTATTACAATTTCTACTTTATTAATTATATTGGCTATTCTCACCCAAAATTAAATCCCCTTGAGGTACACATCGAACTTCTCCATCCCTCTGCATTACCCACCAAGTACAGCCAGGTCCTTGAGCAAAAACAATTCCAGACATGGGTTTACCTTTGCCTGAAGCAGGAATGACCCAAACTCTCTTTCCCAATACACTCTTCATATGCACTACTGGGACTCTGTCTCCCTCTACAGTACGTGGAAATTTTGACTGGGCACGGCCAGCCCGATTGGTAGATCCCCTAGAGTTAACTAACCACGTGGCTTTGGCCAAATGTGTATCCCAATGCTTGAATGTCCCACCACACATTGCTTTCAGTGTAGTTTTTAAAAGTCCATTATATCGTTCAATTTTCCCAGAGGCCGGTGCATGATAAGGAATGTGGTACACCCACTCAATGCCATGCTCTTTGGCCCAGGTGTCTATAAGAGTGTTTCGGAAATGAGTCCCATTGTCTGACTCGATTCTTCCTGGAGTACCATGTCGCCAGAGGACTTGCCTCTCAAGGCCCAGAATTGTATTTCGAGCAGTGGCATGGGGTACGGGATATGTTTCTAGCCAGCCGGTAGTTGCCTCCACCATTGTAAGCACATAACGTTTGCCATGGCGGGTTTGAGGGAGGGTGATGTAATCAATTTGCCAAGCCTCCCCATATTTATATTTCATCCACCGTCCTCCACACCAAAGGGGCTTTAACCGCTTAGCTTGCTTGATTGCAGCACATGTCTCACATTCGTGGACAACTTGTGCGATGGCGTCCATGGTCAAGTCCACCCCTCGATCCCGAGCCCATCTATATGTTGCATCCCTCCCTTGATGACCCGAGGTATCATGAGCCCATCGAGCCATGAATAATTCACCCTTACGTTGCCAGTCTAGATCTACCTGAGCCACTTTAATCCTAGCAGCCTTATCTACCTGATGGTTGTTTTCATGTTCCTCCATGGCCCGACTCTTAGGTACATGGGCGTCCACATGACGTATCTTCACAACAAGTTTCTCTAACCGAGCAGAGATATCTTGCCATAAGTCATCAGCCCATATAGGTTTGCCTCTACGCTGCCAGTTGTTCTTTTTCCACTGCTGCAACCACCCCCACAGGGCATTCGCCACCATCCATGAATCAGTATAAAGGTAGAGCCTTGGCCACTTTTCTCTCTCAGCAATGTCCAGGGCTAACTGGATGGCCTTCACCTCAGCGAACTGGCTTGATTCACCTTTTCCTTCAGTGGCTTCTGCTACTCTTCTTATAGGATTCCATACAGCAGCTTTCCATCTCCGATGCTTACCCACAATGCGACAAGACCCATCAGTGAACAGGGCATATCGCTTCTCATTCTCTGGCAGTTCGTTGTAGGGTGGGGCTTCTTCAGCGCGTGTTACCTCCTCATCCTCTGGTGACATCCCAAAATCTTTGCCTTCTGGCCAGGCTGTGATCACCTCCACAATTCCTGGGCGATTGGGGTTTCCTATTCGAGCCCGCTGTGTAATTAGTGCAACCCACTTGCTCCACGTAGCATCAGTGGCATGGTGTGTAGAAGGAACCTTCCCTTTGAACATCCAGCCCAGCACCGGCAGTCGGGGTGCCAGGAGGAGCTGGGCTTCAGTTCCAATCACTTCTGAAGCGGCTCGAACCCCTTCATAGGCGGCCAGTATTTCCTTTTCTGTTGGAGTATAATTGGCCTCAGATCCTTTGTAGGCCCGACTCCAAAACCCCAGCGGTCGACCTCGAGTCTCCCCTTGTGCTTTCTGCCAGAGACTCCAGGTCGGGCCGTTCTCCCCAGCTGCAGTGTAGAGCACATTTTTAATATCTGTCCCTGTCCGGACAGGCCCAAGGGCCACTGCATGGACTATCTCGCGTTTGATCTGCTCAAAGGCTTGCTGTTGCTCAGGGCCCCATTGGAAATCATTCTTCTTTCGAGTTACATGGTAGAGTGGGCTCACAATGAGACTGTAGTTTGGGACATGCATTCGCCAAAAACCTATAACACCTAAGAAAGCTTGTGTTTCCTTTTTGTTGCTTGGTGGAGACATAGCTGCTATTTTATTAATAATGTCCATTGGGATCTGACGACGCCCATCCTGCCATTTTATTCCTAAAAACTGGATTTCTTGCGTAGGCCCCTTGACTTTACTTCGTTTTATAGCAAAACCGGCTTCTAAAAGGATTTTAATTACCCTGTTTCCTTTTTCAAAAACTTCCTCTGCTGTGTTGCCCCATACAATGATGTCATCAATATACTGTAGGTGCTCTGGTGCTTCACCCTTTTCCAGTGTATTCTGGATTAGTCCATGGCAGATGGTGGGGCTATGTTTCCACCCCTGGGGCAGACGATTCCACGTGTATTGGATGCCTCTCCAAGTGAAAGCAAACTGTGGCCTGCACTCTGGCGCCAGTGGGATTGAGAAGAAAGCATTCGCAATGTCGATTGTGGCGTACCACTTGGCTGCCTTCGATTCCAATTCATACTGGAGCTCTAACATGTCTGGCACAGCAGCACTCGTACCTGGAGTGACTTCATTTAGGCCACGATAATCTACTGTCAGCCTCCACTCTCCATTGGACTTCCTCACTGGCCATATGGGACTATTAAAGGGTGAGTGGGTTCGGCTGATCACTCCCTGATCCTCCAGTTGACGAATCAGCTTATGGATGGGAATCAGGGAATCTCGGTTAGTACGGTATTGTCGTCTGTGCACCGTCGTCGTAGCAACTGGCACTTGCTGTTCTTCACCCTTCAACAACCCCACAACAGCAGAATCCTCCGAGAGTCCAGGCAAGGCACACAATTGTTCAATTTCTTCTGTTTCCAAAGCAGCTATTCCAAAAGCCCATTGGTACCCTTTTGGGTCTTTAAAATACCCTCTACGTAGATAATCTATACCTAAAATGCACGGAGCTTCTGGACCAGTCACTTCATGATTCGATGGCATTAGAGTACACTGGGCACCAGTATCCACCAGAGCTTTGTACTCTTGTGGGTCTGACGTGCCAGGCCATCGGATCCACACAGTCCAATAAATCCGATTATCCCTCTCCTCCACCTGGCTGGAGGCAGGGCCCCTCTATTGCTGCTGATCATATTTGTTTTCCACTGGTTGCATAAAGACTTAGAGGTCCCTTCAAAAGGATCAGGCACATCAGACATATAGGTAGGCCTTCCAGTTGGTCTAGGGAACTGCCCAGTAGAAACTGGTGCAGCCTTCTTCCTGGCAGAATCTCGTTGTGCGAATGTTTTACCCCACAGCTCATTTACTCGTGCTCAAAGGGCTGAGGTGGGCTGCATATCCCATTTCCTCATGTCCTCTCCATGATCAAGCAGGTAAAACCACAATGTACGTCATGGTGTGTATTCTCCCTCTTGGAACGATCGACGCTTTCTCCCAATAGCTGCAACATTGCTCCATACGGGTTGGGAGTTGGACACATTGTTGTCAAGTCGTTGAACCAGTTTCTCTACTGCTGCAATGACGGAGAGGGAAACATTGTCTTGGTATTTCCGGAGTCGGCAGGCCACCTCATTTACGGTTGGCGGATCCATATCATTCCAGTCAATTGCTGCCAGTGAATTGGTATACCCTGCTGGTGCACTTCGTACAACCTTACGCCACATATCTGGAGTGCATAGGACTTCATCGGGATCAGAGGGAAGCCGTGAATTGTCCAGATCATAATAAATTATCTCCCGTACAGCTAATTCTCTCAGGTTCTGGACAGCTGTCTCTATGCTGTTACACTTGGGTGTCTGGCATGTAATATATTCCTTTATGGGATATCTTTCCTGCACACTTGACAGTAGTCGCCTCCAGAGGCTGAGGATTTCCGGCCTCCTCCCAATTGCTTTGTCAATTCCTCCTTCTCTAGCTAGGGATCCCAACTGCTTGGCCTCTCTGCCTTCTAATTCCAAACTACTGGCCCCGTGATCCCAGCATCGGAGCAACCAAGTGATAATGTGCTCACTTGGGTGGCAAGTGAAATCTTTTCGAACCTCACGCAGCTCACTCAGAGTCAGGGATCGGGTAACAATCTCTGGTTCTGCCTCATCCTAATATCCTTGAGATGATCCCGGTTGATCATCATCCTTATCCGTCACTATGCGAACTGGTTTCTTTGTGCATTTCCTCTTTTGTACGGGAGTAACAGACACTGGTGTGGATTGCTTTTTCGGATCATCTGCAGTGTCTGCTGTAGAGATTACAGTAGCTGCAGTGTCGGTCACAGGGGTTGCAGTAGCTGCAGTGTCAGCCCCAGTGGTTGCAGCAGCTATAGTATCTGCCAGTCTGTTTCCTTTCCCTTCTCCCTGACAGTGCTGACAGTGCTGCCTGCTATCAAGCAGTGTTTGATAAATAGTGGCCAGAGCCCAGCACAGTGCAGTAAGGTGTCCATCTCTGGGAAACCTACAGCAATTTTTCCTTAGGTATGCAGTCATTTGATCGGGGTCTTGTAGCTGTTCAGGAGTGAAATTCCAAACCATCGGGCGTGAGAAAGTACCTAGGTACTTGCCCATACTTTGCCACATGCCCTGCCACTTGTGATTATTCTGTCTCGGAGAAAGCTCTTCAGTGGTATTCATAAACCTATGCTTGATATATAACAAAACCTGAACCATCTGCACCAAACCTACCAATAGCAAAATGCTAGTTTGAATATCCCAGAGATATTGAAGATTTTCAAAAACTGCCCTAAGAGCTGTTGTATTTAGCCCAAAAGAAAAGAAAGCAGTGCCCCCACCATACCGGCTGCTGTTATTAACCCCTCCCTGTCCAAAGAATGGACAGGACAGCAAAACCTCATACAAGTACCAGCTTAAGCTCATGATCATCGATATTATTGTATCATAGACCGATATCATAAAATACACTATAATGAAGTATGGGAACAAATACAGGAGCCGCAGACCTGAGAGAGTAAAGAATCCTGCCAGGATTGTATACAGCATGCGGTGGTTTTGCTGCCACAGCCTTGTGAATAAATACCACAACATCGTGACCAGAGATTGCTTAAACAACAGTGCTTATCTTCATTGCGATAGTTAGGGTCAGATCTACCGTTATCCCAACCGTTCGTTGCCCCACGTTGGGCGCCAAAATAACTGTCGTGGTTTTGCCCCAGCCGGGGGCCGCACCCCACACAGTCGCTTGTCCCCTATGTTCATGCTGAATATTAGAAAAATGTAAAAAGTGTTATATTCAATACAAACATTTTGTGGTTTGAAATGCAAATAAGGAATATGAAAGGAAACAGATATTTCTACTACTCCAGAAAGATCTTAGCACTAGCAGATATTTGATTAAATCACAAAATCATAGTTTACTTTTATATACTTAATTAATTTTAAAATAGCATGAAGAAGTGAAAAAGTTAAATGTATCATTATGGCTAATAATTTCAGGGACCATAATTATTTCTCAAATAGTATTTGTAAGATGCCAAATTGTTTTAAGCATCACAGTTCACGGCTTGTGTTCATGTATACAATTGGTAGCTAATAAAACCCATCTATGTTTTATTTATTAAGTTAGCGGAGAGATGTGCACTTACTAGATTTCACATTAATTGCTAGTATTTCCCTACAGCAATGAAGCCCTGAAGGTCTTGTTAGACATAGGTCAACTGCAACTGGATGCCTATATCTGAATTTGTTTTTGAGATGCAATACTTCTATACTTAACTATTCGGGCTTCTGAAAAAAAAATATTTTTCATGATAGAAACAGTTATAATTTGATAAGAGAACTGTTCATTGCCACTCCTGCAGACCCTTACTATACCACAAGGGCAATTAAATCAATATGACTCAATTTCAACATAATTATTAAAAACATCCACTGACCGCACTAACAGCTTAGTTTTATAACTCCACTGACAGCTAAAACTTCTGGAAAATACTTCTACTTCACATGATGCGTTTGACTGCAGATCCTGACTCTCCTCATACTTCCTATTGAAACAGGTTCCTTAGAAATAAGCTGGTCTCTTAGACTCTTAGCTTTAGATTATATTTTTTTAAGTCTTTTTGGAATTTGGAACCTAGTATGGGTAGATATTTTGCAAGTAAAGATATTACTGATCAAATGCCTACAGACATCTCATCTTTATGAGTGAAACTCTAGAAACGTGTCTCCTACTGAGTCAAATGCCATAAAGAAAAATATCCATGCCTTGTGCACAGATTACAATAATATTTGCCATGTTTATATTATACCAGTTCCTGCATGTGCAGAAATTCATTGGGAGCCATGGCTCCTGCATGCACAAATCACCCTCAGTTGCTCACAGTGAATTCAGATCTGTACACTGATATAGATTGAGGAGAAAAAAAGTTGTCTTCTTTCCTAATACTGTGCTGCTTATTAGAAGAAAGAAGTGGGCACAAGGAATCCACCTTTTAAGACAATGCAACAAATAAAATTGAGGTCTTCTGGGCAGAGGGCTAGTGTTGGAAGTAGAGTTAAAAGCAATGTTGTTTGTTATCTGCTATTCTGACAGAACTTCTCATACCTGCAACAGCGACAGTACAGTGTCTTTAAGGCTGCCAGCACAGATATTTAAAATGCCCTGCTTTAGTTCCTATGCCCTCCCTTTTCAGGCAGGAGAATCAATCAGGAAGCACCTCAGGTTGACAGAAGATGTGCCAAGTTAGCGAGTCAGCAAATGGTCCTTTGGCTCCTGGCAGCAAGCTGTCTGGGGTGCTGTCCCACAGGACTGAGACTGATGGGGTACCAAGGTCATACAGAAAGCAAGAGCCCTCCCAGTTGTTCCACCTGTCACCAGAAAGAAGAGAAGCTTTGCCATGGCAACTATGCTATGGCTATGTATTTTTTATCTTTGCTATGTTTAGTACAGTGTATTTTGGCAATACCTTTTGGGGGCTTGTGTAAAATACATAAATATTCTTCCCCATTCCAACACTGTTAAGAAGAAATAACACTGAATTGCTGGAGCCATCTCAAATACCTTATTTTTGTATCCCAATAACCACTCAAAATCCACTCAATTCTTTCCTTGAATATCTTATGCTACAATTTAAACTGTTCATACAAGAGGAATATGAGAAAGAAAATATGAATGACATGAAAACGATCGCAAAATAGTGCGGACAACTGACACAATTAAGTTGCTTTGTACTTCATTTGTTCATCTCTCTTTAAATCAGACATTTGCACTTGTTACTGAATATATATATTTTCTTACAGAAATCATAAGAGAAGTGGTCAAGAAGTTTGAAAATGCAAATATGGTCCTTCAGGTTTGCTAAGTGTGGTACACACTGAAGGAGGAGAGAGACATAGAGAATCCTGTTTCAGAGCATCAGGTAGGAGAGACAACCAAAGCAGACATTAAGTGCAAGGATCATTATTTAAGAGGTTATGTTTCATAAAAAACAACAACAACAAAAAAGTGAAATCATGCCTTACATTGGGTCATAATAAAAATTACTGCTACAAAGTAAGGGTTAGATGAAGAAGAAATCATAAATCCCTAAATAAAAGGAAATTACACCTACATAAATAAAAACACAATTCTTACTTTAAAAATAATTATTTAAAAGTACTTGAACTTCACAATTGTATAATGCTATCACACTATAAATAGTAACATTTAATGCAATTTGACTGAAAAATTTAGTCCTCTAGTGATTTCAATAGGCTCTAGGTCTGGTCTTTAACTTTTGAATGAGCAGGACTAGCAGCATACAGAATACAATTAGACCCCAACAGAGCCAGGACTGGATCATTTCCAACTATCTTAACGGATACTGACAATGCTGGAGTATTCTAAGTATTTGTAACACTTCTTTCAAATGAGTTGTAGTAAAAATTTCCTCTAGCTGGATTTCTTCCTCAAATATTTTTAAAGATAGATAACAAATATAAAAACAAATCCATATTTATTTAATACTATTGATTCAAGTTGATTCAACATAAACTTAATTGTTTGGTCAATTGGTTATTCTTCATTCATTATTTATCTAGATTACTAGAGAACTTTATATATAGCAGTATGTAACTTTATGCAGCTGTAATACTGTTTCAGTATATTCCATCGTATTGCTTAATTCTAGGCAATAAAATTCAGATAGAGAAAGAGAATAATAATTGTAAACAATGAATAGAAACAATAACAGCTTTCAGATTAGATGTATTAAAAAACACATTCTTAAATTCAGCTTCTGGAAATATCTATTGCCTGTGCAGAACAGAGTATGGACTAAATGACTCCCTCTGACCTCAGAATCCATGAATCAATAATACAATTTAACTTTCAAATGCATTTAAAATTGTTTGCAAGGAAGTAAAGATGTATGTTCTGAAATTGAAATGTATGCTAAAATACATTTTGAAGAACAGCTCTTATGATAAATAGAAATATTTAAAAAGGAGCAAAAAGGCTCTTGAATATTATTAATTTTGTCATTAGCATAAACCAACCCAGAACGGTACGTATTATTTGAAATGCTACTCAAGTGAACACAGCTGTAAGCTAATCATTATTCGGATCCTTATACGTACATATAGCATTCGCTGTAGCTAAGCACAACTCTGTAAGGTCTTGATCAATGGTGCAGGCTAGGGTTTTTTTCCCCTAATGTCCAACACCTGTTTTAAAATGACTGTTATACTTCATAGATAAAATATATTATAGGTGTTACAGTGAATATGGAATATAATTGGGGCATCAAAAGAAATCTGCCTGATAAATAAAAAACTCACAGGACTCCATATATGAAAACCCCAAGAAGCCTCCGATGACACAAACCAGCCACTTCTGTGAAAAAAGGTCACTGGTTTAAAATACCTGCCAGGACACATCTGATCTACGCCCTGAATTGTTATCACTGCCCGAAGGAGAGTTTTAACCTCCCAGATTGTGAAATACTGATTGTGGAACATGTTAGTAATTTTCTAAATTTAGCAAAATTTTGTAAATTTTCCATGAAACCCATTTTCTGACCTATTTGCATTAATTACTAAGTCCTCCTTATACCATTTCCCCCTCCATTACTAGCATTAACACATGGAATTAGATTAGTACTTCAATTTCTTCCAAAACTCAGGGGCAGAGGAAATCTGCAGTGGAGATTTGCCTCCTTCCCCCCTCCCTTGAAATTGATTCAGTTTTTGACCATAATTTTCAATGTTGATACAATATATAAATAGGAGTGCAGAGTTCAGATTTATGGCTGAAAGGGCCCTCAAGTGCTCTAGTCCTAATCCTTACACAGAGTCAGGTTCAAGTATACACAAGTCAAACCCAAAAGATGCTTATCATGAGCGTACTTAAAGGCCTTCGGTAAAAGGAATTTAATGGCTAAGTATGTTCCTACTTGTTCGGTGCACAAGCCACATGTATAGCAACTCTTCACATTCTGGAAGATGATTACAACTGCTCTTCCTCCCCAGTCCTCTATTTTCTATATTATTTTATTGAAACTCATATTTTGTCAACAGTATCTTAAAATACATTAAACATGCACACAAAGAATCCCCCACAAATTCCCTATCAAGCAAGAAAATGTCCTATTTATTATTTACCATATTTTTAAATAGATCAAAAACTTTAAAAAATAAGCCAAAACAGAAAATATCAATAATCTATAATAATTCTAGTAAACATAATATATTCTTGACATTTTGATAAACTGGTTTTTGTACCGCAGCTTGCTTAATTATGTAGTAGCACAATTGTAATGAATGTTGGGCAATGTTCCACACTCCTCCTCATAAAGCACCTTTCACAGTTTGGCCTACTTAGCAACGTGGTCTATGGAAAACAGATGGATTTTGAGCAAAATATTAGTAAGTCTTCCATAATTTCAAAACACACACTATGAAGATGACTAGTAATGCCATATAGCAAATAACAGTATTACATAAAAAAAGAGAATTTTGTAAGCAGTTTAATCTCCGTGTGACTCTTCTAAAACCACTATGGGAGCAAAACCCCTCTTCCTTTTAATTAGTCTTAAATTGTGCATAAGGAAAATCTCAGCAGCTTTGTACTTTCCCTGAAAGCTAACTTCCTCCACTTTTCCTACAGCAGTGCCTACACTCAGACAGACAGGCATAGCTTAGAAGGAGCTGTCTTTCATATTAAAATTAATTTTAAGAATCTGGGACCATGGAAAATTGTATCTTAAAAAAAACCAAAAACTGGGACCAGCCCCTATGTTACAGGCAGAAAATATAGGTATAAACTGTTAGTTCATTAAACTCAGATACTAATCAAAGTATACATTCCTCTAAGCTAAGCAGAGCAGAGCTATGCTTCAGCAGCCACCATGTACAATGACCTAGCAGGACGTATTCCAAAGGCTGGTCTGAGGATTCATTATCAGAATCATGAAACATTGAGGAAATTAAAGTATATGATTCAGACTATGTTCTTTAATATTGCAAATTACTTCTCTCATTTATTTTATATAGTTTCTTGATGTACTACTAGCTACCTGCTTTTTATTAGGAATGGCAATTTAAAATCAATACAATGACATTGTCAGGATAATTAGGCTTTCTTATGCCTACAGTTCTAATTATGTGATCACTTACTGCTAAGTTGTGGGGATTTTTCTTTTTTTTAAGGGTAGCTTCTGTTACCATAGAGGATGGATGATGCTCTATTAGAAGAAATACTACTCAGTAATTTTTCTGTTCTTGTTTTATGGATGGGCACAAAATGTTTAGTATTCTGCTCTGAATACAGAAATGGCAATCATCGCTATAATTCCATGCATACAACAAATATTACTTTAACCTCAGAACTGCTTTTAGGGGGGGTAAAGCTTTAGTCCTTTTACCAGAATAATATTTTAAGTACTAAAAATAGCCACTAATGCCAACCTTGGCTGACTAGGACATGATTTTTACAGGACTACAAAAATTCAAAGCAAAGCTCCTACTGGCTTCTGTGAAAGCTGTGGACAACTTATGCCTTCCTCTTTAAATTTGTACACACACACTCAAAGGAACAAAAATAGAGTAAAAAGCACAGACAAAAAGATCGGCCTGAGGCAGACATCTGAACTGCTAACATTGCCCAAAATTTACAAAATGGAAACAAGCTTTTATTATAGAAAACACTATCATACACCTGATCCGCAGTGTGGGTGAATTTTGTTGTGTATCAACTGGTTTTTCTGTCTTGTTACAGAGAAAAAAAATATTCTTCTCACATATTGTATCTGAAAATGTACTGTTTTCAGCAAATGATACAATGACATCTGTCAAACATAAAACAATTAACTTACAGAAGCATAAATCACTGCTCTTAATTTTTATATCCATTTTGGAAAAACCAAATAAAATACTAAATGTAATCATACATCAATTACTATTGAGAAAAAACTTAGTGAATATCTACAATTACTTCCCGTTTTTAATGAGAAAGTGTTTTCAAGCTTAAAAGCTCCTTGTCCTCTTTAGCACCAGACTTCTGGCACTAACTCCTCCTGGCTACTCTGGAGCTAAGAGTCTGCAAAAGACAGACGAGGATGGGTATGTAACAAGTGCTGACAGTGTAAACGGGAGTTAATAGTGATGGGGTTGAGGTGACTGGAAGGAAGGTGTGATGACATCAATAATGTAGCAGTAATATAATGGTGCCAAGAAGAAATGACTAGGCAACGAGAATTCAAGATATCTGGATGCACACAGAAGTGAGGTTAATCACTGTGAAGGAACCACCATGTTGATGACACTCTGGCAAGAACTGCTCTAGATGTAATATGAGTTCCTAGTAATCCATGGTGGTTTCTGCATTCCACATGAAATGCTAAAACAGCAATACTCTACCTCCCTGAGAACAGAAGCAGCTCTCTGACATGAGTGGGCACCAAAGTTTGGTGACCTTCAAGTTTCCTAACTAATCCACACATGCTGATGGAAAACTCCTGAAAGACCCAAGTACTAAGATTTCTAGATAAATCATTTTGCTTTCTTGCTTGCTCAAGTTACTCCGGACCCTTGTTAAAACCAGACAAGTTCTAAATTATAACATACAGTTTTTAAGAAAGAAACACATCAGCTTCTGTTTTCTTCATTTAAATAACAATAAAAATAATAAGAGCAAAGATATGGAACATACTTAAATGTACTTTGTTCTGGCTGTTAAAGTCCCTCAGAGATACGTTTTAGCCCTGGAAGACTAAGGGCTAACTTACTGGGTAATTGCTATCTTCCAGAACAGATCCCAGTCTCTGTTTCACTTTCTTAGGTATACTCAAACCTTTTCTAGAGAGTGCTCAAGAAAAAGGAGTGATGGAGCAAATAATCCTTGAAAACATTTCCAGGCATATGATGGATAAAATGGTGTCTGACAGTAGTCAGCATATATTTACCATGAACAGTAAGGTGGGACTGAAATCCATCAGGTGGGTTGGAACTAGATGAACTCTAAGGTCCCTTCCAACACAAGCCATTCTTTTATTCTACAATTCTATGAAAAATTCGAACCTTGGTTAGCTGAGCATGCTTTGAGCAGGGAGGTTGTTGTACCAAATCATCTCCAGAGGTCATTTCCTACCTAACCCATTCTGCTATTCTATGATATTCAATGAATTTACTGTAAATTAGTCAACAGGATTAAATCATGTAGGAGGAACTCAAAATGAATAACCAAATAAATTAACCTAAACTAAGCTCTGTCTATCATATATTCCTATAGAGAGCTACTACTCAGATTTTTATGTCTATTACCACAGTCTTTCTCTTACATTTATCATACACAACTCCTTAGACTATTCTGTATTAAATGTAATAGCTAGGCTTAGTAAAAGAGCTTTGATTAAATTATAAGGCTACATGAAATTGAGTTCTTTAAATCAGCAACTTCAACTAGAAGTTTAATACTCTGAAAACTCAGAGAGACTATGGGTAACTTTTAATGAAAGAATTAATTATAAGCATAAAACAGAGACAAAACTATCTTGTTTCAACACAATACACCTAGAGGTTTAACTGTTCTTAGCCAACTTAATTCAGGGATTGACAGATGCCAGGAATTTCAAAATATGCAAACCACATCTTCAAAGGATGCACTGTATTCGTACAACCTGGGATGCCATCATTTACAAAAAAGGAGAAATACAAACACACACATTTTTTCTTCTGTTTTTCCTGTTTCCTTGCTATATGTATTTGACACAATTTATTTCTCCCTATTTGAATTGTTATTGGAATGTAGTGAAAATAATCCATTCTTTTACAATTAGAAGTTAAAATGGAGTGCATTGGATTAAAGAATGTTCTTTCCTAAAACTAGTTTTAATTCTGTAATATTAGTGCAACGTGCATTTCAAACGTATACTTCAGCAGGAAAGAAATAATTCTAGAAGATATTCAATACAGATTGTGCTTCCACACATTATTCTGTGACTCTCTGTGTGCACATCTGCGCGTGCAAATGTGTTTACAACTGTGGTTCAGCCCAGCAAATATATCTGGTTGCTTGTGTTTCATCCAAGACTGCAACCAACAAGGCCTTAATCCTAAATCTAATGAAGCCATATAAACCCCATCCTGCCCCTGTATATTTCAGCTTCTTTTTCTTTAGTACCACAAAGCATCTGCTGCTGCACAAATCCTGGACATCCAAGCCTTGCTCTCTAGCTTAACACCAGTCCAGCAACTCATGTCACTAACACTCAGATCTGAGCACGCTCAGCTGCTGCTCCCCTTCTGCCTCATGACAAACCTTGTCCAGCATCCCATTCCTATATTTCAAAAGCCCCTGTGAGTCCCAAAGGCATTAATAAGCTCTCTTTTCATTCTTACACCTACACAAGCCCACGTGCACCACATCAGTTGTGGATTGAGAAGGCTATATCATCAGCACCTACCCAAAAACTGAAACCCAGACTCCTGTGCCCTCAGTACAACAACCCTAAATCTAACTCTACGATTCCCTGTGGTGGCTTGACCCTGGCTGGAGGCCACATGCCCATCAAAGCCACTCTATCACTCCCTGCCCTCCTCAACTGGACAGGAAAAAGAAAATAGAATGAAAAGCTGATGGGTTAAGACAAGGACAGGGACAGATCACTCACCAATTACTATCATGGGCAAAAGAGACTCAATTTGAGTAAAATTTGATGCAATTTATTACCAATCAAGTCAGAGTAGGCTAATGAAAAATAAAACCAAATTATAAAACACCTTCCTCCCCACCCCCTTTCTTCCCAGGCTTAACTTCACTCCTGATTTTTCTCGCTCTCCCCCTGCAGTGCAAGGGGATGGGGAATGGGAGTTGAAGTCAGTTCATCACACTGTCTCTGCCGCTCCTTCCTCCTCACACTCCTCCCTTGCTTCAGCGTGGGGTCCTGCCCACAGAAGACAGTCCTTCACAAACTTCTCCAATGTAAGTCTTTCCCATGGGTTGCAGGTCTTCAAGAACTGCTCCAGTGTGGGTCACCCACTGGTCCACAGGTCCTACCAGGAGCCTGCATTGGCTCTCCACTAGGTCACAGCCTCCTTCAGGTGCATCCACCTGCTCTGGCATGGGGTCCTCCATGGGCTGCAGGGGAATTTCTGCTTTGGCACCTGGAGCTTCTCCTCCCTCTCCTTCTTCACTGATCTTGGTGTCTGCAGAGTTGTTCCTGTCATATTCTCACTCCTCTCTCTGGCTGCAATTACTCTCAGTGCTTTTTTAGTGCCTTCTTAAATATCACAGAGGCACCACCACCATTGCCGAGGGGCTCAGTGTTGGGCCCATCTTGGAGCTGGCTGGTATAAGCTCTGTTGGACACAGGGAAAGCTTCCAGCAGCTTCTCACAGAAGCCACCCCTGTAGCCTCCACCTACCAACACCTTGCCACACAAACCAAATACATACCTTCTGTAATCATGTTCAGCTTTAGCTCATTACATCCTATCTCCTTAAATTAAATCTATGCCAGAAATCCTCCCAATCTAACAATGAATAGGAGTTGCTGATGATAGTCCTGAAACCTACTTACCCTTCTTGGCACAGCATTAATAGTAGTTTACTGTCCTGCCACATCAAGCCTTAACCAGGCAGGCAGAGTGCTGTCACCCAAAATCTAGACTAAGGTTAAGATAAACTAAAGGAACTGATTTAACCTCCCACACATCTCAGCCATGTAATCCCAATTCCAACCTTAGCTACAAAACAAACACCAGGTAACCACTCCCTTTCCCCTCAGACATAGACCAACTTCACTAATGACTTATACATTAGTTAAATCCTAGCAAGACAAACCCTGCTTGTTTCAGCGCCAAACCTGGGACAGCAGCTCCTTCTGGGTGTGGTGGCACTCAATGCAGTTCATAAGCATATGCACTCAAATCCACAGCACGATCACAACTGCAGCCAGCAACAGTCTCAGTTGATTTAATCACGGAGCTTGTTCTAACACCAACTCTAGCTCGATTAACAGTGTGCCAACAGAACAAGTGTAGTCTGCTTGGTCATGACAAACACTCCTAAACACAGCCTTTCAGGCATTTCCCTCTGTGGTACGGATCTTATTTTGCCATCCTAAATCTAAAACCCATTCTAATGCTAAACCCTAACTATAAATGCACTACAGCCATCCTTCCTGACTAACGAGCAAAGCCATGTGGTCACTTGAAAATGCAGAGTTCAATCCAAGCACAAACAGAAGGTAAAACAAAACTGTTGCTTATCAGGAAAGAACATGCAAGGAACGGAAGCAGTTTTTCTATGGGCAATGGCATACCACAGCATACTGCAGAATATCTGCCATTGTGCATGTGCTTAGTGGTTACAACAGCTCCCAGTAAGCTGCAAAACCAGTTTTTAAAAGCACTTTATCATTTTAGAAAGCACTGAAAAAACATCAGTTAATCTATCTGGTACTGTGATTTAAAGTAATGATGGGTATGCATAAAATCTATAGATAGATAAACAGCTTCAAATTTATTTTTAGCAAAAAAACCACCAAACCTATAAATGAGGTCCCAACGGGGCAAACTGATATTCTAAGTCATTATGTACAGGACTGTCCCACATGTTTAAAGAGCTGCAAGTGTGTGCAAAGCTATGAAATCCAGAGATAGTGTCCTGTAAAATGAAAAGAAGGTTTTGAAAGAAAGATGAAGTGATGATTACACAAGTATCCACTATAATTCCATAGTTTGCATTTTACTATGTTTAACTAGGATCTTATTTGAAGACAGTTTTATTTATCAACTGTAATTACTCTTCCAAACAAAAATCCATTATGTCAGTAATTTCTAATTGAAAATTCTAGAGCAACATAATTTCTTTTCAGTTTTATGATAATATGAAATACAGTAAATAAATTGCGAAGTCATTGACACAGGAACCGTGCCTTTACACTGTATCCTGAAAAGCATGAGTGAAGCTGTGTTAAAAGCACATCATAATGAAGACTTTAAACAATTCTCCAAAAGAAAGATGAAAATCAGAAGCTAAATCTGTAATAAAATGCTACCTTTTGAGCACAGATGATATATATGTTAATTCACATAGACATCCCAAATATCCAAAAGTATTAATGAAGTGGTGCTTAATTTTCAGTAACATCATTCCATTTAGGAGTGGGGGAGGTTCAGATTAGATATTAGAAAAAAAAAAATTACTGAAAGAGTTGTTGGGGCCTGGAACAGGCTGCCCAGGGAGGTGGTTGAGTCATCTTCCCTGGATGTGTTTAAAAAATGGGTAGAAATGAGGTACTTAGGGATATGGTTTAGTTTAGGACGGGAACAGTTGGACTTGATGATCTTAAAGACTTTTCCAACCTTGTGATTCTGTGATTTAGCAAATCACTGTCAGGAAGGGAGAAGAACCTCCATGAAGAATGGAGGTTAACAGGAGGATTAAAACTACCTATCTGGAGACATAGATTAAGTAATAATCAAATGGTCTTCCAGATTAGTGGGTATATCACATTTACCACAAAAATCATATGCTTCTTCCTTATTCACAGTCTGCTTTCAAGCATGCTACAGGATTAATTGAGCTGTAAAGAAAGTAATAGGAAAAGGACAGAATTAACACAGCATAAGGAAGTAAAAGCAGCAACAAGCCAGATAAAGAAAAGTGCAATGAAAGTTAAACTGCATGAAGAATTCAAATAGGTCATTTTACTTTATAATTGTTATTTTTGCTTTTTTTAAGCCTGGATTTTGTGCACAAATTTAAAAACAATATTTCTACATACATTAGTTATTTACTTGTTGAGGTATGATATATTCTGATTTCTGTAATTAAGCATTTTTCTTTTCCAGTATTATGTTTCCATGAGTTAGGTGATTCACAAATATTAAGAATAATAATTCTCTAGTCAATGGTAATGCAGAATTCTCCTCACGTAATTGATATTTGCTGCTTCTGTTCCCAAGCACAGATGAGATTTTCTCATTACATGTCATCCTCAATTTTGTCAGGCACCTGTGTGCAAAGCCCTACTACCTTTTGGCTGTGTAAGAATACTTCTAAACTCCTTTCTCCTCAGTGATATCATTTTATGGTAGTATAAAAGGGAAGAGAAACTGCATGACCTATTTGTCCTTTCCTAGTTCTCACAGATATGCATCTAAAAATCTAATCAGTAAATAGGGGGTGACATGCGGCAAAAGCAGGTACGCACTTCAAAGGTGTATGGCACTCTTCTGACATATACCCAGTCTCAACTGATGTTTTGAGACTCCTGTGTTTCAGGGCAGAGACTTCTGTCTTCACAAGTCTGGATTGCCAAACTACATGTACGTCCGTGAGACAAAATGCAGATCCACTCATTATTCCATTCAGCTGTTATTTCCTTTGTTACCAGTAGCATCAGCAGTTACATGGAACAAAAAATAATCCTACATTTACCTACAACATTATTTTGCAGTATCTTCAAGGATTCACAATTTTAAGTATGTTAAAATCTGGGCTTAACAGCATAATAAGGAAATAAATAACATCTTAAAAAGGATGAACAGATGTCCAGGTCAAGTTTCATGGTTTCCATGAGGTCTACATGGCATCAATCTCTTTTCTTTTACCTAGACGAAGTATTAATAATCTGATGTATTAGAGCAGAAACTCTAAAAAGGCAAGTATGTTGCAAAGGCACTTTAGCACCATGAATAAGTGGACTGCAAAACACATTTAGCTTTTCTAGTTCCATAATATTCTAAGCTTTTTTTTTTCCCTAATTAATAATTTTAGCCATTTTCTACCATACTTGAGAAAAATTATATAGCTTTTTTCCTAACTCATATAAAAGCTCCATTACAACTTAGATAAATTTATGGCTGAAGAAATTGGAAAAATTGTATAAATGAAGTAGACTTCTTGGAAAGAGAAGCTTGTCTGAAGAATTCTCTACATCACATCAGACATACCAGCATTAAGAAAAAAGCATGTGGTGCTTACCACACCTGCCCAGAGCATCCACTGTATATGGAATAGGTGCATGGAGAAAGGCTTATGAAAGTAAACCTTGACATTATTAGCTCAGTTCTTAGCCCTTTAAACCTTTCTGTTATCTAGTTGAACACGGCTCCAGGCAAACTCCATTCTCCCCAGTGGATTGATTACAGCCTGAGCTAGTCCATCTTGATATTCGGAATGTCTCTAGTTCACAGGCCTGCTAGAAAAAGTCTCTCCAGCCACAAGAATATTTCAACTCTTCATTTACTTCTGCATAGAGCTGTTGATGTGCAGTTTGACATTTCAGTCACATGACTGCTACA
Source organism: Porphyrio hochstetteri (assembly GCA_020800305.1). NCBI lineage: Eukaryota > Metazoa > Chordata > Aves > Gruiformes > Rallidae > Porphyrio > Porphyrio hochstetteri. Next base: position 90,494,982 of record CM036907.1, read on the forward strand.
CCATGCTGCATGGCAAAAAAAATCAGAAAATGCTCAAAATCATACTGCATCCATTTTCTCCTCCTTTTTCTTTTTCTTCTGAAGTACACTGCCTGCACAGATTGTTCAGTAGAGCTTTCTATCTAGAGGCAGATGCATCAGACACACGATAGCTGAATACATGTTACAAGAAGCTCCAATACATGTATCCTGCATGCTAGTTCACCATCAATCTCTTCCAATGATTAAAGATTTGAATACCTGGGAACTAAGTAAACTTATTGCTTATCCTAACTGAAATATAACTTGTTACAAATAATTAACAATTTTGTTTGTCAGACAGAAGTACACTTTGTTCAGACAGAAGTACACTTTGCATGACTGTTACAACTGTTCTTTAGGATCAGGCATTTCCTGGCATTTTTCTGGACATTTTCCTGTCATTTTCTGGACCACTTCCGGTCCAGATCATCCCAAGGAGATCTTCAAGAGAGATGAGATGGGATTTTCCTCCCTTAACTTGAGATGTCTACAACATAAATATCTACATTTCAGCTGATCAACTTAAGTTTTCTTCCTCAGAGACAGAAGAGAGAAGCAGAGATCTCTAGGGCCAATTATTGTAATTATGTACATCCAAAATAGGTTGGGCAAGAAATGCTTCTTTCCCTCCCTTGACTATAAAGGAAAACTAAAGTAAATCAGATGGAATAATCACAGAAATTTTAAGTGAGACAAATCCCACCATATGTCTAACTCCATGGGCTCATTTGAGTCAAAGCTGTTCTGTCATAATGAGCCTGATGCTCAAGAATTTATGTGACATTCAACAAAGCCTTGTGCAGCTATCGATCCTTGCATTGGGAAATTTTTCAGTTAACCTTAGCTGCTTGGTTGACTTCAGTGAGAAGTAGACAGCAGGGTCTACTACATATATCTCAAATACATAGGATGAATCCCACCCTGTATCTTGTGTCAAAGTCTAACTGCAACATTCACTCCAAAATTTTTAATTTGGACTTAATATTTCATATAACATTAAGAATTGCATATAACTTGACATTCTGATTAAAAAAAAAAAACCCAAACCCCCAACTAATCAGTGTACATTTTCTGTGATAGAAGTATTTTAAAGTTTAAAAAAATGGATTAATAGTATACAGAAAGTAATGTGATAAAAATGCATGCTAGACAAGGTATGTGTCAGCAATCACTGAACAACAGGGCTTTCCAAAACCTCACAGTATGTCTTCCTTTTTCTATTTTCAAATCTGTTTTCTGGGGTTTAATTTTCTTTTTCATAGTTTCAGGAATTAACACCTGGGGCGGGGGGTGGGGGTTAGAAATATGCACTGAACCAATATGTGCTTTCCATTTCTGGTTCTCTGTCTTTGAAACAGTTATCGTAAAGGAAGATCTGGTATCACGGTGAGGAGCTCAATATTTGAAAAATAATCCATCTTCCACAGTATCATTCTGAAATCTTAGTATCTTAAAATTCTATCTGCTCTGCAGTAGGAATCCAATTGGGGATCAGAAGATTTCTATTCCATAGGAAGATAAGGTTCAGTTAGTGTAGTCTTATACACCATATTTATGAAGCATGAAAAGTTCCTATTACAGATAAAAATGAAAAGTACATATACAACATCAGTAAAAATTAAGGGATCCAATTGAGTTTATATTGATATGCTTTTGCTTAGAAGTCAGTGTCCTGGTGGTCAGTGAAGCGCTGAAGTATGAGCCTCACTTTAAGCACGTGATGAAGTACTTAAATGAATTCAAGCAAACTGCTAACTTCTTTAAGAGTTTAGTCCCTTAAAATTCATCTTGATAACTTAAAATTCATCAGGATAACTACACTATTTTACATGTTCCTTAGTAACTTTTATTTTTTTATATTAATATGTGGGAATATTGGTCAAAAATATTAAACAAAACTATTATTCACACACTTCACATTAATTTGTCATATTCTAAGATTAACTGATTTGGCCAATTAGGGAAGAATATAAAAATATGCAGAGTAAACTCTGTACTTTTATGGTGCAATTCATTACATACACTCTACAACAGCCAAGCTATTTATTTTGTAAAGCCAGGGGCATAAATAGCTCTTTAAAACTGTGGGTCACAGGTAGATAAGATTGTTCCAAGAGGACACAGACACAAACTCACAGAAATCAGTCAGAATTTTAAAGTAAAAAACTTTCAATATTTATCAAAGGACATATCCACAAACCTACATAACTTGAGCTCAGCACACTTCCTATTGAAGAAATGCTTGAACATGAAGTTGCATGTTCTGGAATGCAAACATTTTATAAACACTTTGTAGCTCAGCTCAAGTCTTAACGAGGAAGTTAAAATAAAAATGTCGAAATATTTAGATAATTCATATAGAAAAATTAAAAGAAAATTTGCTTTCAATCCAAGCCAGTGTTGGAAAACATCTTCAAATTAATAAAGAATTAAATAATTATAATAATACAAAAATAAAACATAGAAATTTGCTTTGATGATGTCCTGGTTTCAGCCGAGAGAGAGTTAAATATTTTTCTAGTAGCCACTATAGTGCTGTGTATTGAATTTAGTATGACAATAACATTGATAACACACTGATGCTTTTAGTTGTTGCTAGGTAGTTGTAGTGTCTATACTGAGCCAAGGACTCTTCAGCTTCTTGCGCCCTATCAGACACAAGAAACAGGGAGAGCAGAGCCAGGACATCTGACCCAGAGTGGACAAAGGGATATTCCCTACCACAGAACTTCATGCTCCATATATAACTGGGGAAGCTGGCTGGGAGGCAGATTCACTGCCTGGAGACAAGAGGTGGGACTTTTTTCCCAACCACCACAAGGTGGGTTTTTTCCATTCTCCTCCTCATCCCCTTGGGTGGGAGGGATGAGCCAGTAGCTGCGTGGTGCTTAGTGACCAGCTGAGGTTAAACCACGACAGATTAATAAGCTATTTTTTCAATTTCTGTTTTTCACAAAATATTTAAAAGATAATTGCACATTAACCTGAGTATGTCTCAGGTGATTTCTTTATTTCTCCTACCTGCCAGCAACAAAAAAGAAACAAAAAGAAAACAGGTATTTACACACCTCTAATCATAACTAAAATTCCAAGTCTCTAATTCAGTTGTCTTAAGTGAAAGTCATGAAACAACGTTGCAATTAACAGTTTTACTTAAGTAACAAAAGAGAATTAGGATAATCATCAGTTAACAAAGTTTGATTATATAAAGTATTATCCTTCTGAAAATTCTAATATAAGTATTTATGAAGGTATTTCTTTTAAAGCCGGTGTATTTCATTTGGTATATTTCAAACTGACACCATATTGTTAGTTTTAATTATAGAACAAGAAAAAATATTTTAATATTTTTTAGAATCATACCTACCAAAAGTAACACTACACAAAGTCAGAAATGTTCAGAAGCATGTCTATAAATCAGGTTGGCAGAAATACTAGAGTTTAGTATCCTATTAGGATAAGTAGAAAGGTGTATGTTAACCAAGATTTCCAGAAGTAATTATCACATATAGAACATATAAGATTTTTTAAATACATCCACAAAGGGAACCTTATTAAGTTTTTCACCAGAAAAATGTTTTGTTGTTTCTCATTGTAAAATAATAAACATATATTTCTTTGCTTGTAAAGGTGGCAGGCATTTCTGGGCTCTTAGTATTGTGGACTGATAATGGACTCACAAATGCAGGTGATTACAATGAGATAGATAGAGAGCTGCAAGTAGCAAAGACTTAACTTGAAAAAGGATTTTGTCCAGAAGCTGAAAAGGTCAAGTAACGAATGCATTTTACTGTTCTGAATTTCAGTCCACACATGCTGAGTATGAAGAAACAGAATAAATTTGCAGGATCAAAAATATCTTTATTTTTTCTTTTCAATAAAGGTATGCAAGTTTCTGTCCCTGCAGAAATTGTGTCCCACCCCACAGCCACATTCCCTTCGGTACTAGATACAACTTACTTCAATTGATCCAGGAAATGTAATTAAAGTTTTCCCTTTCTTGACAGTGGTGGGAGGTTCAAGCAGAGTGACAGCTTACCCAGAGGTAAAAGGAAAACCAAGGAAGACACTGCTCTAGTATCAACTAGGGGTATCAAGGCACCCTAATGAGACTGGCACTTAAGCACTTTATTATACCAGCTGCAATATAAGAATTGTTCAGGGATTAAATTATCAAGTCCTCTATATTTATATATGAATCAAATCTTCTATGATCTTTCCATAAATAAACAAATTACATTGCCGGTAATAAAATAATTTGTCATTATCAAATCAAAATCACTTGTGGAATTAAAGATAATCTTTCACAGTTAAAATCACAGAATACTAATATACTTCCATTTTCTCAATTGTAAATTACACAGTTCTGTAATCCTTCTTATTTTGATCTTAAAATGAAATATATGATTCTTTCCAACATAAAGCAAAGCCAAAGAAGAATCAAACTTGTGTTAATATTCATTTCTAAAACTTTCTATGTACCAAATATTAAAGCAATACTTAATTAAGTATGGCAAGGTTAAGTAGTACCATAGTAACCAACTCAGCAAGTGCAATGCTCAATGTAAGCTTTTCATCAGTGTGGAGCACTGGAGAGTTCCATGTTTTGCCACTAGCAAAAGCTCTGCTGAAAGGAGAAATGACTAATTCTGTTAAACAGGTGATATTTAATAATGTTAAAAGTCAGCAATTTGTTTAAACTTAAACTTTTTTTTTGATTATAAACTTCTCTGCCCTTAGAATTGTTTAGTCTGTTCGCCTTTGGCTGCCATCAGTAACTACTAGTGACTTAAGACACAGCTCATTGTCCAATTTTTCAAAACTAGCCTTTCTGAAGCCTTGTCCAAATATAATTCAAACACAGTAGAAATTCAGGTTGGAAATTAAATGTTCCCTTTCCAGTAGTCAGAAATTGCTCCCATATCACATCACATCACAGAACAACTCTTGAAACATTGTTGAACTGGCCCACCACTAGATATATCTATGTTGAGTGCTTTCTACACGTATCAATAACTTTATTCACCACCAAATAAAAAGATGTATGCTTTCTTTTTATCAGTCCTTCTAGGATAGTGTACTATCAAGTCATAGTCTAAAGTTAAACCAAACAGTTCGCTTTAAGTATATACCACCACACTTAAGTACATCAGAAATCTATGAAAACTCAATTTATTTCCTACACCTCTTCTCCAAACGTTTAAGGAACATATACTTCCTGACTTACTTTTTATCCCCATTATATTCTGGTCTTTATCTCCTACTCAGGGCAACTAACTGAATATAATTTTAAGCGTTGGATAACTTTTGCATCATGAAAGCTAGCATTATATCATGAGACCTGAAATATAATTCTGAAATATAAAACTGGAAAGAAAGTTGCATTATTTTATGAGCTAGATAGATAGGATTCTCTGTTGGTCTAGCTGGATACCTAAGTTGTATTGCCTTCATAATCAACAATTTTCATGTTGTAATAAATATTTTAACTAATTATTTCAAGTACTTTCCAAATTTCATAGCATAACCTGAAACCCTTTACACTCTATTTTTTATGCAGTCTGACAATTTTACTTTTGTCCATAAGGAAATTTTCCTTTACTTTATATCTCTTTTTTTAATCTGGTATTAAAATTAGTTGGTAACTGTTTCTGGGTTCTTAAACCTGTACATTCTATAGAATGATCCATTTATTAGATTTTATGAAACAAACAGACACAGGCAAAACGCCCCCAATATCTCTCTTCGTCTCGTCTCTAAAAGAAAAGATGACATTACCTGGTGAGCTTGCAACAGCTGCTCAGCAAACTGACGTACTTCTGATAGTAGAAGAGATATTAAAGAATTTCTTAGTATGTTGTTCCTTCCTAGCAAAACCAGCGTGTGGGATACTGCATGCAGTGCCTGAAACTAAAGGAAGATAACAGTAAATTTAATCTTTAAAAACACATCACCATCCTTTTTTACCCCAAACATTTACCATAAATAGAAATGGGTTTACATATTAAAATTGGAAAGGAAAAAAGTCAAATTGAGTATTTTAGAGTTTGAAACTCTGTTACATACATATGAGATCTATGAGGAACCCTCATCCATTTCCTAGAAACTTTCCTTTTTCAAAAGATGAGCACTACAGGAAACCATCACATGAACAAAATCCTCCAAAAGTGTGAATTCCCCAGGAGGCAGCATTTCAATATTAGCTGTCATCATGCCCATCTGCTGTCACAGAAAGTGGATGACTACCATCTACATACAATAAATCTGTTTGTCACAGGTAGAGAAATGAACACATTCATTGAAATTGAAATTCAAACACATGAGTAAGCTAAGACTTTAGCTCCAGAAAACTGGAGTTTTCTGTCAATAGAGTTAACAGAAACAAACTTGGTTAAATGCTAACTGATAGAAGATACACTGTATTTTCAAATTCAAACAGTTCGTTTCCATATTGCTGTTTAAGAAGCTGTAACCAAGGTATTTCTCCTTAACCACAGGAAGAGTGATGGAATTTATATAAGAATTATATATTAGCTGTGGGTTTTTTGTCACAGTCTTTTCTATTAAAAAAAAGACCCCCACCCTCTTTTCCTTGTTGCCTGAAATGGAAATATACAGCTAATACGTGATGAAACATACTGGTCTACCAAGTAATCCTAAAACTACTGAATTATCATTTCTATATATAAATGCATTGGAGTTCTTTCAAAGAAAAAATATAAACCAACAAGACTATAATTTATATTTTTAGGTAAATGTATACCCCCCAAAACATTAATATTCAGTATCTCTTTGTAAGTATTTTTGACTGACAAAATGATACTCTGACACATATCTGTATGCCTAAGAATAACTACTGTCTCTTAACCACTCAAAAGCAGACCCCCACATCCTATTAACAACTTAGTTTATTCCGGTAGATAACTCACATGTGTACACACACACACCCTCCCGAGTAAAAATACTTGCCCACCATTTACATGTTTGCATTGGATCAATCCTCCTGGAAATCCTTGCTACTGCAATCCAGTAGCAGTCAACATGGATTTATTAAGGGGAAACCGTACTTAACTGACGTGATAGATTTCTACAGCGAGGTGACCAGCTGAGTGGATTAGGGGAAAGCAGGGAGTATCCTTTACCTTTACTTTATGGTGGTTTTCAACCATAAAATCAGTACTGAAAAAATTTTGGGCTAGGTAAGCAGAGCATGAGGTGGACTGAAAACTTTTGCTGTAAAAACTATTATTTTACAGTTACTACTTGTCTGTCTGATCATATGGTCAAACTGCCCTGCCCGTTGATAAAACGCCTATTGACCAGCCTCTTCCAGCCCAGGTGTTTTATCTGCTTGATTATCATCTGGACAGTATGAGACAATCTCCTATTCACACTCATAACAATCAAATTTTAATAAATCTTTGCTGTTAACCATCTCAGTTTAGCATATAACCCCCAAATAAATATAAAAAGATAACTATAAACTAGACCAGCCTTATGTTCAGAATCAAATCTGCAGAGACACAAAGTAAACTTCTCATGTGAAATAAAATTCATAAATTGTACACACAGAGCTTTGAAAGTCTGTGAGATTAAAATCATTCATAAATGTATACACCAAAGATTTTTTAAAGATGACATGTGAATGAAGGTGAGATAAAAATAGGCTTCTGAGCAATTAAAAGATATGAAAGGATAATGCAATGCTTGCACCTAAATATGCTTTGAGAATATATGAATTGAAATCAGACTTCCATAGACTGGAAATGTATACCCTTCCAAACAAAATAACAAGTCCTCTTCCCAAAACTAATATAGATGTTTACAGTTCCATATTATCTATTAAAACTCTATGACAGAAACAAAATTTTCAATATCTGAATAGTTCTGCCTTGACAACACCCATGTTCCCAAAAAGGTATAACTCCTTCAAATCATTACTCAGGATTCACATAATGCTAAAAATTAGCACATTTTTCATTAAATTCCCAAATATTTTTTAAGTCTTTAATACATTAAGAAGGGATAAATATTTAAAAGTTCTGTATTTTCAAAGTACAGTATTGAATATATTTGCTAATTTGCCTTTGGCAAGCAAGAGAACTAAATAATCCAGAATAGATTTTCAATGCTGCCTCTCTCAAAGAACACGCTAAATATGCATATTCACTCACAAACATGATTAGAATTGCTCTTTTTTAAGCTCTCTTCTTTTTGTCTACAAGATTTTTAGATATAGTGAAACAATGATTTTTTTTTAAAATCAATTTTTGTAGTTATTCATGCTAGCAGCTAACATAAACTAAAATTGTGTCTCTTACAAAATTTCTGTATCTCTTCTAGTTTGGCAACACTTACCATTTTCTAGTTGGAAATTTTTAGGACTAGATAATAGGGGATCTTCAAATTTAAAGCCTGAGCCTCTACTAAGGGAAGTAAACAGGGATTTTGTAATGATGGTACTTAGGGTACTTGAGATATGGTTATCAAGGCCACTGAAAAATCCCACCTGCTACCTGATTTCTTATAGAGTATGGATTTAATATCATATTTTGGTGGATTTCTTTGTATATTTTAAGAAAATAAGGGATAAAAAAGAACTGAAGTTAAAATAATACTCACACAGTGCATGCATTAAATACATACAGATTATAGCATATAAGAAATGTATCTGTAAACAGTGAACAAAAGCAAGAATTCGTGTCTCAGAGCAGTATTCGTGTATTGCTAACTAAACTCTGAAAACATGCAAAGTGATAGCACTTCAAGTAGTATACAGTTCCATTAAAGATTAAAGCGTATTTTCAGCTCTCAGATCTATCAAACTTTAAAAAGGAACAGAAATCTTTCAATCCCTTGGGCTTACTTAATGGTATAGGCAAAACCAAACCTATGCTCTTCAGGGATCCTCAGGTAAAAGCAGTTAGAAAATTGTATTGTAAAAAACATGCTCAGAAACAAGAAAATAATGGAGCGCACTTCACTCTTCAGGAGCAGCAGCATGTATCCCTAACCCCTCTCCCACACTGCGGGTTCTGCTCCCTTCTCATGTTCCTCAGCATGCAGAGTAAGAGAGAGCAGCGTTGTGCTAAAGCTGGGAAGGATGTATGGATTGTTGACCCAGCAGTTACCAAAATGAATATATAATATCAATATTCTGCTTGCCTCAAGCATACTAATTTGGTCTGTCCTCCTTCCAGACACCAATTTTAAAGCCTGTTGGAAGATATTTTTGACCTTCTGCTTCTTTCCAAGCAATTTTAAACTAGCTATCAGTTCCAAAATTTCCTAGTAGACTGACAAGCAAAGCAACCAACATGCTCACTTCAATGAACCTAGTTTCCCCATGAAAGCAGGATAAAGATCTTTAGTTATGAATTATTTGTTTAGAATTCATTTATCAGAATGTATTACACTTTTTAATAAGTTATCCAAAATGTAAGAGTTTCATTCCTTCATGAGTTGTGAGATTCACTACACACTGCAACTATAAACACTGTACCTTAGTTTCTGTTTAACTGTTTTACAGCTTTCATGCCAAGTTTTCTTCCCCAAGTGACTGGCATATTTGGCAACAGAGGACTAAGACAAATAAATATTACAGGTATCCTCAAACTGTGAGGGGTTGAACCAGTATTTTTGCCTTTGGATTCACACCACTCTTGCCTTTTGTCCTTCTAATATAACCTGATTTCCACTACTAACTCATCAATGTCAAGTGTAAAGTTTCACTTTTATACAGACAGCACCAGTATTCTTTTTCTTATCTTACTGCCATGTTGCTTCCTTTGTTAATTTGATGGTTGCCATTTATCTCTCCTCCTGTTCATGTTGTGCTATTTCTCCTATCTTCAAGTCTTGGGATTTGATATTATTCTAATTCTTTGCTCTGTAAGACTTATCTCAAGCCCTTGCTCTGCCCTTACCGCTTCATAATCTTGTTCATGATTCTCCCCACTCTTCTAAACCTGATGTTCTCGGCTAGATTTTCCCAGAGGCTGGTGCATGATAAGAAATGTGGTACATCCACTCAATCCCATGTTCTTTGGTGTAGGCATCTATGTGTGTGTTTCAGAAATGAGTCCCATTGTCTGACTCAATTCTTTTTGGGGTGACATGTCAGCACTTGTTTTTCAAGGCCCAGGACAGTGTCCCAGGTGGTGGCATGGGGCACACAATATGTTTCCAGCCATCTTGTGGTTGCTTCCACCATTGTAAGTACATACCACTTGCCTTGGTGTATTTGTAGGAGTGCGATGTAATCAATCTGCCAGTCCTCCCCATATTTATATTTCAGCCATCGTCATCCATACCACAGAAGCTTTAACTGCTTGGCTTGCTTGATTGCAGCACGTCTCACATTCACAGATAACCTGCTCAATAATATCCCTTGATCGTGAGGCCATCGATATGTTGTATCTCTTTCTTGATGGCCTGACATGTCCTGGGCCTAACAAGACACAAATAATTCACCCTTATGTTGCCAGTCCAAATCTACCTGAGCCACTTCGGTCTTACCGACCTGATCCACCTGCTGGTTGTTTTGATGTTCCTCAGTGGTTTGAGTCTTGGGTAGGTGGTCATCTACATGATATACTTTTACAACCAGCTTCCCCAGCTGGGCAGCAGCATCTTGCCATAATTCAGCAGCCCAGATGGGTTTGTCTCTGCACTGCCAGTTACTCTGCTGCCATTGCTGTAACCACCCCCACAGGGCATTGTCCACCATCCACGAGTCAGTACAGAGATATAGCACTGCCCACTCTTCTTTATTCAGCAGCATCTAAAGGCAGCTGGATGGTTTTCATTTCCGCAAACTGGCTTGATTCACCTTCTCCTTCAGCAGCTTCTGCAACTTGTCATGTAGGACTCCATACAGCAGCAGCCTTCCACCTCAGATGTTTTCCCACAATACGACAGGACAGTGAACAGGACACATTGCTTCTCATTTTCTGATAGTTTCTTAATATGGTGGGGCTTCTTCAGCATGTGTCACCTCCTCTGGTGATATCCCAAAACCTTTGCTTTCTGGCCAGTTCACAACCACTTCTAAGATTCCTGGGCAACAGGGGCTTCCTATTCGAGCATGCTGTGTAATCAGTGTGACACACTTACATGCAGCATCAGCTACATGATATGTAGAGGGGACCCTCCCTCTGAACATCCAGCCCAGCACCAACAGTTGGGGTGCCAAGAGGAGCTGTTCCTCAGTACCAGCTGGTATCTGCCAAGCAAATATCATGGTAGCCACTGAGAGAAATATGCAACCTGCTGGCTCAAGTAGTTTTGCTGTATGTGAGGGGGGAAGATCTCAAAGGTAGTGTACTACCTGAACTCCTCCCAGCCACCTTTGCTGACCATGAAGCTTGTAAGGCAGACTGGGAGTGGGAAGGTGCAACGTTTTCTGTTCATGGCTTGAAATTCTTAGGGTTATTTCTTTATGGATGCCAAAAGTCACACTCTGATTCACTGATCAGCAGTGTCCCTCTGGCTTCATACATGCTTTTATCCAACCCAATACCAGTTCCCTAGCGAATCAGTCAGTAACTAGTGCATCTGCTTCCTCCTTTCCACAGTCTAAACTAAGCCAGGTTGGCGGCTGCTGCTGCCATATCAAGTAGGAAAAGGAGATATGAGAGGCCACAGAAACTGCTGTGAAGGAGAGACATACCTGCAGCCACCTTTCTATTCCAATCCCCTTACTACTTCTTCACACCACCAATCCCTCTGGCAGAGGGAGATTTCCCAGACTATTTCCTAGGTGTTTACCCTCTCCTTCCCTGCACAAAGAAAGGCTGTCCAGTTTCCTTTGGCAGTATCAGATTCAGACCAGACCCAGTGCACCTGCAGAGACTAGACTACCCTGAGTAGAATGTCCTCTGATTGACTGACATATGCAAACCTTTCCCATCCTTTTCCTGTCAGGAATAACCAGAACATAGCACAACTTTCTGTTATTTCTCTAGCTGCTCCCTTATCCAGTTACAAAAGACTAAAGCATGAAAGAACATCTTTTACAGTTTTGTTAATATTTTTCTAGTATGAGTTGCATAACAAATGCTTTATGGAATACCAGATAGATAAAAGCTACCAAATCTCCCATCTCTAAACTTGGTTTATTTTACAAAGAATGCTTTTGTGTTGTTCTGCTACAATTTACCTCTGGTAAACTCATGTTGCATTCTATATAATTTATCTCTAAATCTTTAATTATTTTTTTCTTTTAACTTTGTTATAAAGCTTTGTATGCCATAGAGATCAACTTCTACCCAGGTAACTTCCTTTTAACCTTTATTTTCAAACATAAAGCACACTATATTAGAAATTCTACAGTTACAATAATACCACCTCTAAGTCTCTGATTCTAAACTTACTTCACTTTTTTCTTTCAGTTTCACAGAATAAAGACTTATCTTGTCTTTCCTATTTTGAGCACCCTAAATTCTCTTGAACTGGATAATAGATTGAAACAACGACACCTAGTATAGACATATAAACAGATCTGCTTTTGAATTTCTGTGTAAAAAAAAAAAAAAGAACAAACCAGCCAAACAAAAAACCCAACCCAAAACTAAAGCATAACCTGTTTGTCCTTACACAATTTCAGGGCTGCAAATCATTATCATGTTTAATCTACTGTCTACTTCAAGATGCTAATATCCATTTTCATACACTACAACCAAATACCTTGCTTGTATCTCATCACCCCAGTCAACTTCCCAGAAAAGATAAGACTTTTCCTTGAGGGCACACAAAGGCATGAGTAGTCAGTTCATCTGGAAGACTAACTACAAGAACCTGACATATGAAGAAATCCAGCTAACCCCTGAAGATACTTGGGAACCTGCTGGCATCAGTTTCCATCAATACATTTATTTCAAATAATGCTGTCTTGGCAGAGATCAAGAATGTCTGCATCTTCTTGGGATTCATGAATTAGGCATCTAAATGCCTAATTCATCCAAGAGGCTGGATCCAGTAAATACTGTCAACAGGGAGAGACAGTATCAACCCCAGTTAAACAAACAGGATACACAACAGCTGTTACTCATGCAACTCTGATTTTAATGCTGCCCAATTTTTTAATACCTACTGTAAATATTCTAGTGATTATGAAGAAGCAGCTCTGAATACAAAGTCTTCCCTGTTTAAGAGATTAAAATTTATATTACTCTGATTTCTCCTTCTTAACTAGTCCTGGTCAGAAGCCCAGAGGAGTGAAGAACTGCCTATGTGCCTGCTGACGCTGAGTTGCCATGCCATGGTAACAGATGCAGCACAAGTGCAAGTTCACTCAGAGCAGAAGAGTTACAGATTCAAATTTCTAATCTGAGGACCACTTAGAAAAAAAATCACTGGATTAATTACACAAAGCGGGTATTCTTCAGCTTTTAGGTTTTTAAACTAAAGAGTGAGCTGGTCATCCTTAACGAAATTCTGGGATGTAAATCAATGTCTCATTTAAGTGTCTAAGATTTACAGACAGTCCCTGCAAACGAAAATGGATTTCAGATGTTTATTTCCCAATCCTTCACTCTTCTTCTCTCTGCCCACAAGGTGAGCTATTTTGAATGCCAGTTAAAGACACCAAGTCTCTGGCACGCAAACCTATGAAGGACAGAGGTACCTTGTTCAGCTTTGACAGAAGGCACTCATGAGAGACAGAGTGCAGAGGAAACTGCTTTTGACATCTATATTTCCTATCTTACTCAGCAACATCAAGAACTTCCTGTATTGCTGCACTAAGGAACCCCACATATTTAATTTGTAAATCAAGATAACAGCAAAGGTCTATTTCATTTCTTCTTTCTCCTCCTAGTGGAAATAATGTGCAATATCCTGAATATTAGTTAATTACTTGGATAAAAGCAGGCAGCTACAGTATTTGTTACTAGGAAAATAGATGGTCCTGACAAAACAGCATTACAGGCAGGTTGGAAACTATTAATAAAACTGTTTTACCCTAATGGTAAAAACAAAAAAAATCCTGTTAACTTCATCCTGTAGCTCGTCGATAATTGTAGCTTTAGTGCACAATGTATATCAGCTGAGGCTGAGGGGGGAGGGTGGACAAAAGTCTGAGGCAGACAAAATTTTCTTTCATTCATTCCCGTCTAGTTACTCGCATGATCCACTCTACTGAAGTAAATGAGAGCCAGTCAGTTTGGTGATTGCTTTAGACTGCAGTGATTCACAAGGAAATGGGTTTTGATTATCATTTGACTTAAATAGCTCTCTACACAGGACAACAGATTGCTGAGAAAATTTAATTCAACAATGAAGAGATTCAAACATTGACTCTTACTAGGCCACAAAATCCTGGCAACATATTTTAATGTTCATACAAATTAAATACCGTCCTAATATATATGCAAAATTCTTTGGCCCAAAAAAACACACCACGCCTCAAGAGCCCTGATACTCCCTTTGTGACTCACTTCAAGAAAACTGAAGCCCACTAATTTTATACCTGGGAACCACTAATGACATAAATAACTACAGCTGAATCTTTTTTGTCCCTAAGCAGCTAAAACTCTTGAAAACTGAGTTAAGTATTGTCCTGGCAGTTGCTGACAAAAGATACTGCAAACTATACAAGGCTGGTGGAATTTATTGTCACCCTCAACTAGCTAGAATATGTATTAAGTACATACTGTTGCATGTATTAAAACAATCAAAGTTTATGATTACTCTCTTCCAGGCAATTTAAGTCAGTAATGAATCGTATCAATTGTATCCTAGATAAGAAAAGATTCAAAACCGTGGTTCCGATTAATGTGTACCTTTTCAATTGCACAGGCATGCTTCCATACATTTCATTATATAATTGCAACGAGATTTATACATTTCTCTCTTTCTACTTTTCACTGTACTACGTTTCAACTTGTTATTTTCATGAGGAATTGTGAATCCTTACTCCCACAAGCATCCATTAAAAGCATTAAACTACTACACTGAATTCATGCATTTGCTTTTCTGCTAAATATATCAACAGTACTATTTGAGCATTTGCAAAACTACATAAAGAGTTTTAGATGGAACAGAGAGAAAAATGAAAACAGGCAGTAAAGTCCCAATGTAAGAAAAGCTCCTAGAGACTATGTTCATGTCTCAGTATCCATTCAGATACTGTTAATACCAAGCAACTTCAAACCACCTACCCTCAAGGAAGGGTAGCCAATTTCCAAAGGCAACAAGGGCTAAAAAAGGAAGGAAACAGCACATAACTATTTTTTTTTCTCCTTTTTTTTGAATGGAGCAGACAGCTCATGACTCCTGACAGCATCTTTGAAGTCAGTATTGATGTTTTAAACATAGCATGAGAAGCAGCAAAGAACTACAGTTCACTGAAACACATTTCCTTCTGGGTTTGAAAGAGATGATGAGTGAGGTGGGACAGATGGATACAAGGTATTTGTTGAACAGGAACAGGGCACCATAAAGCACCATCTTCTGAGCACCCTGCATAGCTCAACTTTACTCTGGAATCCCAAAGACAATGTACCACTGTCTTCTATTTTAGTGGTTCTTAAAACAGGAGGTTCAAGAAACAGAGTTCTTTGTACAGAATGCAGTGTGAATGCCAGGATCTACTGGCACATAACTGATACACCAGCCATACTCCAAACTACAGTATCAGCTGCATCTAAAAAATACAACTGGTGAACAGAACTTCTGTCAACATTGCTGGTAAACTAGTGCGACATCACTAGGGATCACATCACATAAATACTATGTCATGTAGCACCCTGTGACTGTATTTGGCCATGATAGCTTTGAATACAGCTGAACTGCACAGAAAAAAGCCAGATATAAAAGTATTTCTCCTCTGTCTCCAAAGTAACAAACAAGACTCTGAATGCCCTAACAGTAGTTGTTTTGAAGTTTTACACAGCTGTATGTATGAGAGATGTATATAAGGTATATGAATTACCTTAATCTCCATTACAGGGATTTGACTCCTAAAGCTAATTCCATATACTATGAAACTACAGCCAGCCCAAATTCACCACAGCAGATTTCCAGGTAGGCTCCAGGATGCTGCCCATGTAAAAGGAATTATAGTGTCCTATCTGAAGTGCCCCACTGCAATGAGCGCTGCAAAACTTTCACCAGAAACATAAAACACATGCTAGTCTGAACAGCCCAGCAGCTGGGAATTCCTGATGTCTCTGACTTGCAATTCTCTGATAGCGCAGAAATGATCCCTTTTTGCAACACACCCTGGACAGCAGACAAACCTTAATAGCAGAGGCATATCTCAGAGCCAGCGAGAGTGTGATGCATCTAGGAGCAGAAGAGATGCACATTTGCTGTGTCCCTGTAGAGGTGGATGGGAGACAGTTGTCAAATCCCAAATGGGTAAATTAAGGGGAAAAAAAAGCTCCCATGCTTCCTTTCTGAAGAATAGAGTGTTTCTACTCTACTAGAGTCATAATTAGATACTATAGCTCCTATGAAAGTTTTTAATGGGAAATGTTTTCCCATGTTTTGTCAGGTAGTAGAGAGCTGTCCATTTGAAAAGTAGAGCCAGCAGCTCTGCAAACTGAATAGTCTCGGAGTTTTCTTATAATATATTTCTGCCTGCTTAAAAGCAGGACTTGCAAAGAACATGAATAAATAGGACAGCAGTTCCACTGACAGCAGAGGGACTCAACATGACCAAACAATTTGCACATTGAAAGGATATGCACCAGAAGCAACACACCCATACAAACCTCCAAGAATCCCAGTGCTGAGGACTCAAAAATTAGTGACAAGCAAAGCGACTGCTCCACAGATCAGCAGCAACTATCAGATTTTTCAATAGGAGAACAACACCTCATCTGTACCAGAATTACCAAAAGGATCCCCACAAGCTTTTCTGTGGCAGCCATACAGGGATGCAAGGCCATGCCAGCAGAAGGTGCAGCCAGGCCTTTGAGCAGATGACTTAACATCAGAGCATTCATGCTTCACCCTCAGCAGCCATGCCTTGAGACTCCTTCTAGATATTTTCAGAAGGCTTCTGCTGCGTGCAGACTTCTGAGCTGCTCTCCATCAAGGGCAAGGAAAAAAATTAAGAAAGGTAAATTCAAGAAGCTACTTTTATTTTAGTCTTTTGATTTAAATGGGTTAATATTTTAAGTAATATTTCCTTATATTTTAACTCTATTTTACTTTTTTAAAAAGAATTTTTATACTCTTGTCAATTTGGAGTTTCGGGTCAAAATTCTACCCCAAGTGCACAGCTTTAGGCAACTGAATCAAAGCTCTGAGTACATGTCTCTGCTGGTTCCTACAGCTTTCAGTGCTTTATAATTAGAAACATCTCAAACAGTAGGTTTCAGCAGTTACAGCAAGTAATTCTGCTGCTGTTTTTCTTCCTTTACATCTAATGTAGAGATAATTATCTCTTTTCCAGTTCTCAAAGGTTTTTCAACTTATTTAATTTGCTCTGCAAAACGCTGGAATTATTTTGAAGATGAGGCTTTAAGAGTAATCCACAGCCCTTTCTCTCTTTGTTCACTTTTAGAAGGTGTTTCTCACAGTCCTTTGTCCTCCTTGACAGCTCCTGACAGTTTTATAGGTGAGGATGGCAAAGGGAAGGTTGTGTCAAATACTATAGCTGCATTGGGGGCTGTCTGTACAAATGCTTTTTGACAGTTAGTAAGGTTAGATACAACAAAATTCCTCATGGTTTTATACTGGAGGGATTTAAGCATTCTCCTGGAACCAAAATTCATACAGTTTGCCACTCTCCAGATGACTGCCTTGTAATTAATGGTAATTTTATTTTAAACCTGTAATCTTGATATTTCAATCACCACTTGAGTAAACAGTGATGATTAAACTTGAAGCATAAAGTGTCCCTAGGAGATATCTGGTACACAGCACATGAGGAATTAGTTACACAATTTCCACTATTAATTCTGAATTCTACATATTTATTTCCGTATTCAACTCAGTTTAAAGAAAATCAAATCTCTAAAAAGGATTTTTCAACACATCTTTAAAAACATTGAAATCACTACACACAACATTTTTCCTGTTTTCCCTAGAAACCTGGAAACTACCACAATTATCCCTTAATAATTGGTTTATACAATTTTTAAACTCTCTGAATCTGTTCGATTGAAGTAATGGCTGTTGATAGGAACGACTGTTAAATCAATATTTTGGTCGAAGCAAAACAGAAAACATCTCATAAAAAGCCATCTGTTTCAGTGAAGTTATTCAGAGAAAAGATGCCACTTGCAAATTATGGGGACATAATTCCACCCTTCCTGAATGATTTACAAAAGCACTTTGCAGACTCCAAACATCTCTGATCAATCAGGATATTTCTAAGATGTGACACCTCTCACTTAAGCTTTGCCAGGTTCCTCCAATCACCAAGCAATCCCTTTCTGGATAACCTATTGGTTGTTTTCCTAAAAAATTAACATAATTTTAATTATTTATTAACTTACCATTCAGGTAGACGAGGAGAACAGGTGGAAACACCATACATCAACTATGAAGTCCTTAATGTATGCCTGCTTAAGTTTTCTTTGTTCTGCATCTTGTAATCATACAAAAAAGTAAAAGGGGCCACCTGCATGACTCTATTCCTGGTACCATACAAATGGTATGTACCCTCACATCCTTTCAAAACACTGGCCAAGGATACCTCTAATTAAAAACTAAGTATCATACCATGGCAGCACTGAAACGGAAAGCACCCTGGTATAAGAAACACAAGGCTCTAGTCCTGGAAAATCTTCAGTATATGAAGATTTCATCCTGAATGCTTCTAACCAAGACACAGGCATATCCACCCTGCACACCCTGCCCACTCCTCACCCCCTTCCCTCCCCCCCCCCCCCCCCCCCACCCCCACACACACACAGTTTGGTAGTAGTATGTTTGGTATATACATTCTGGGGTAAAAAATACCCAGTGAGTGCGATTTGTTTTAAATTCAGACAAATGGGTACATCTGTCCACAGGTATAGTACACATTTTGCCAAAGGCAACTTTGTCGCTCCTCCTAAAATAAGGATCTAGTACCTTGTCATCATTCTTTAGCTCCCATGGATTATAGGGATACAATCTTCATTTATTGTAATGGTAGTATAGTTACATACATGTGGCCCCTACCTTGGCACACCTAAGTCTCAAGCAATTCCACCATCATGTCTGTTCCAAGTTACTCTAACAGACAGAACAGAAACGAAAAATTCTACAACAGACAATGGAATTCATTACTTACAGGCAGTCTTGTGAAGGCAGACCTGGGATACTTGAGCTGAATGAGCAAACTAACAAGATGATGCATGCCACAATGCAGAGTGATGAACACAGACCAAATGAAATTCGGTCCTATTTGCTGTTTGTGCCAGGGCCATGCTATTTCTGAATTCTTCACTAATTTTCTGATTTATTTTTAAACCACAAATTTGCAAGTGTCTAGAGAGTGATAGAGAACCAACCTATTTAATCTATGTACATAAGAAAGAATTAAAGAAAAAGTAAAGTCATTACTTAGCGAATATACACAATACATCTTCATATAGCAAAAGAAAAAATGTGATTTTCTCCTATTTTCTATAAAGTTTTTTAATCCTCCTTTTTAACAGTTTTTGGAAGTCCTATACTCGGAAATAAACTTGAAAAACTTATATGCAGCAGCAACAACTTTTTCAAATGCTTTAGAGAATTTATTGTCCATATGACAAAAAAGAACAATGACCTCTTTTCTGAGAGGATGTCTTCAAAATATAAGATGACAAATTAATATTTTTAAAAGTGCATAAAAACAGGAGAATATTTCAGTATATTGGAAAGATATAGAAAAGATGGAAGATGTTTTAAACTTACCCTATTGACACTGCTGTTTCTTAAAATACTCTGAATTAGATTTTTCTTAAATTCTTTTAGCTTCTTGAAACACCTCTTCAAAACATGATTAGATAATTTAGTATCAGTTATTAAACGGATCAAAACACAAACTGCTTCATTGAGAAAACTTGACAGCGGAAATTTAGGACTGTTGTAAAAAACAGTCAGTCCATCAAGCAACTGAGACACTGAATTGCATATGGTGAAAGAATCATTCTCAAGCTCTGTGAAGTCTGCTTGAAGAACTCCTTCTTCTGTCAGTTTTCTTATTTCAAGCAGATGTTGCAAAAACTGCACGGGAGTAGTCAAAGACTCCTCCTTGCTAGTACTGCGAAGACTCAATGGGGGAATTCTTTCCAACCAGTGTTTAGAAGTGCTGATATTATATTCAGATTGGTGAAAATCAGAAGCTGTGCCTAAAGAATCGAACGCATAGTCGTTAGAGACATCACATCCAGAGTCTTCTAGCTGGCTTGAGGAACTCGTGGTGTTTATACATTCGTGATCCATGAGAGTTTCAGCAGAGGCATCTGTTTTTTCTGAAACAGAAACGTGAAAATTATATTTATGTAATGCTTAAATTCATGCTTATGGAAAGCATTGTATATCCTTTTCTTTCCACACAAAAATCACACAATAAATCTGTGTCCCCTCACTGAGAACTTCCCATGACAGGAATTTAGCTGTTGAAGGCAGTGACATTTTTAAATTAAAAACTTTGAGAAGGTAGCATCTATACTGTCAACAACATGTTTTGTGCTCATAGTAAAATGAACAGTAATTCTGAGTTTGAAATAGCTGATGGTTTTAAGTTTTCACATATATAATTTAAATAGACATCACACAAACAATTCAAGTGGACATCTATACTCCCATTAACTCACAGGGAAGGAAACACCTGTACATTTCTGGGGCCCCTTTTTCCAGTGCTTCTATTGTCAAGAATTCAGTTTGCTTTTAAAAGACAGTGAAGGTCTGTTACTATAAACGCATGAAGTAAGATCTTCTCCTTTACGTGCACTTTTTCTCCCCATGTCAGGTAAGGAATGCTCACAGAGTCAAAGTTGAACAGGTTTTTTTGATACTTAACAAAGAAAAACATTTTAAAAAATCCTCTGTCACCACCTATCTCATACCGTCTTCTTCAAAGACACACAAACTAAATTACAGAAGGCATGCACTGCATTCACACTTAAAATTATTTTTGTACAGCATTGTAGAATCTCTTATATTTCACACATTAGAAACATTTAAGTCAGTGCCTCTGGGCACAAACTCAGTACTAGGTGACAACAGATTCTGCCTGTACTACATGCTGCCTGTGTCAACAGATTAACAAACAACAGATATTAGAGCAGTGAAGTGGAAGACAAACACACGTAAACATCTCCGTGCCATGAGACAAGGCTAGAACCCCATCTGACCAAATTCTAGCTGTGCCCAGCTTACTGTGGGCTTCTCCTCTCACTCTTAAAAACATGCATATACTGTTCATATTTTCTGCCAGAATCCAAAGCAATACCATATTCCTCTGTGTTTGTATTCATCAGTGAATATAAAGATTACTACAATTATAATTGTTCTGCACCAACATCGGAAGAACTTTTACACAGTGAGGGTGACTGAGCACTGGAATAGGCTGCCCAGGGAGGTGGTGGAGTCTCCTTCTCTGGAGATATTCAAGACTCGTCTGGACGCCTATCTGTGCAATATGAGCTAGGGAGCCTGCTTTGGCAGGGGGGTTGGACCCGATGATCTCTGGAGGTCCCTTCCAACTCCTACGATTCTGTGATTCTGTGATAATTCTCTTCCTTTGTTATCCTATTAAACTGTCTTCATTTTAACTCACAAGGTTTTTTTATTGTAGGGTTTTTTCCTATTCTCCTCCCCAGCCCCTTGGCAGGGGGTAAGGGTGAGCAAGTGGCTGACTGGTGCTCAGTTACCAGCTGGGGTTAAACCACAATGCAGGGCTTTTATGGCCAGCCTAGCATTTTGCATATTAACACTGTTCCCAAATGCCCTGCATGCCCAAACTTTGAAAGCAAGCAAAGAAGCAAAGCATACTTCCCATGGTCTGACTGACAAAACCAAGCATCAGTCTTTCATGTCTCCTCTCCCTAGGGTTTTGAGCAAAAGATATTCCAGAAGAAAGGGGAAAAAAAAAAAAGTCAGTTTTGGTGCTGTTTAAGGAAAATAAGCTCCTCTAGGGGTTACATCCACTGTAAATTTCACTGTGTGGGCATTTTGTTCCTGTTCATAATCCTATGGTGCAACAGGAAAATTGCTCATGAGGATGTAACACCAGGAGTCAAAAGCAGCAAAGTAAGAACTATGAGCCAAAAACCCTATGTAAGCTTGCCGATTCTCTTGTTGAAGGAAAAAAAAAATAGCAGAGGTGAAAGAAAGGAGAATGAAAGAAAAGAAAAAGGGAAGAAAAAGAATAAAACAGGAATATCCATAGGAATCAAACTTAAGACTGTCCCCAAATAAAAGAGGCAGCCTAGTCAAGGAAACACTCCTTGAACAGTAAGAGACAATATTGTGTTTATGCTTAGGTTCCTACTCAGTGAGATACCAAACTCTTGTCCCACAAAGAGCTTCCAGAAAACCCTGCTACACTAAGTCCTCAATAGCAACATATTTCCAGTTCAACGATTACAGAATTCTTTAAAAACGTTCTATCACTTTTATGTTTTATTCAGTTGGGTTAGAGTTGGAAGTTATCTTTCAGTAAAATAAATCAATCAATCACCCACCAGGAAATACTCATTATTTCTCTCAGAAAGTCTAGAAACAGCTTATCAGTAAACTAATCACTTTGTACTTACCTACTATCTAAACGAAAAAGCAGTCTTGATGTTCACACCATGTGGTTATCAAGTACAAAAAAAAAAAAAAAAGGGAAAAAGAAACAAAAAGTAACAGCATTAAGCCTGCCTCACACCAGCAATAATCTTTAAACAGTAATTTCAAGAACATTTGACTATAAATAAACTGGAACAAGAAATACAAAAATTTAGTGTGCATGATAAACTAAACACAAAATTTTACAATGCCTTCATACGGGTAATGAAATACCTGGTCATGAGCAATTTTACAGCCTCCTTAAATATGCCACATGAGGTTCAGGAAATATTTGAACTCTTAATTCCTATTTAGGACTTTAGCTCCTTACTACTTTAAGATCCTGAGCTGAAAATCAGAACTGTGTGCTCCCCAAACATCTAAGATATGGCCACAAGAGCAGCCTTGGGGTGCAGAGGCTGAAGAAACAACATCCCTCTACACATATCCACCAACGTAGTTAACTGTCTGGCCAGAAAACCAGCAGTCTTTCAAGTGACAAGGGGATGACTTGCACGCTGTGTGTAGTATGTAAGCAAGGTTCGTAGGCACTTTTGTGAAGCATAAGACCATTCTATGATTGCTGTGGGACACCAGAACACAGAGGTTTTATTAGGAGAGTGAGATGCCCATCAATCTGATGATTACAGAGTGCAGAGTCTTCAGCTTTTCCTGAGGGAGCTGAGGTCTGGCAAATGACAAAGTCCAACCCAAACAAATTCTGTCACTTCCAAATAGAAACCTCAATGCAGACACCAATGCTCAGTTCAGGGACAAGAAAGGGAGGAGAAAGAGCTAGTTGCTTCATCAGGACAGGAAAACACTTTGTGTCTCCCAAGTGCCTGTTGCCAGCAGTATAGTCATAATGATTGTCAGAGCTGTGAAGGCACAAGAGAATGACCCATCTCACGGGCCAACTCAACCTGGACTAAGGACGGCAGCATCTGTAATATCCACACAGTGGGAGCAGGGGTGGTGGAAGATGCTTTCTCAGACACCTGCACTAATGATTGCCACAGGCCAGCCAGTGTTTGAGTAAGGAAAGCCAGATGTTATACGTAGTTCAAAATTTAAACACTGAAGGAGGGTCCCCAGCTGATGAAATTGATGTGGAACCGTAAACCAGCCTTCAAGCTTTTTAAAAAATTTAATGCACCTGCAGTAACACCACCAACAGTGACTGTAGAACAGAAAACAGGCTTGAAGGTGGCAGATGTAAGAAACAAAGTGAAGAGATGATTTGAATTCTGCAGAGAAAAAAGTCACTCCAAGTATTAGGCACTGTTTATATTCTCACGCTTTGTAAACTCACACATAGATTTTTCACTTGAAATCAAAAATAATGATGTTAGATATGTAAAGATCTCTTGAAACACAGTTACAATTGATAGGGTCAGTTCGACTTCTAAAATTAAAAATTACAGATGAGGCAATCTTAGAAAGCTCTTTGATGTTACTGCATCCTGCTTTCCAAGGTGTTCAGTCAATAACCTCTAGAGGAAATAAAAACATATGTGAAAATACTCATATTTTTTCCTATTACATTTGCTTCTCCACTTCTGCATTTTTTGGATCTCTGTTATTCTTCATTTAATCTTCATTGATTAATTTGTTACAAGTGCACTTTCCAGTAAAGATGAATCAAGCTTACTCTCTTCTTTAAAAAAGAAAAAAATCTCCTCACGTACTGTTTTCTTTAGCTTTTTTCATGAGTAAGCCTGTCTCTATTCTGCTGTTTTCAGTATGAACAAAGCAGGTTGGTTGAGAAAAAAGAACACACTCTCCTCCCGCATGAACTACTGTGTGTTCTGCACACTATTGTCCTGACCTGGAACCAATCTGCACTTCTGCATCTATCAAAGAAATATTGTCTCACTATTTGAACATTTTGAAATAATAATTTAAAAAACAATCAAAAACTTCCCAGAATCTCTAAATTAAGAAATTTTAAAAGCTGTGTATGCCACATTTTGCTTCTGCATTTCCGTATTTTTTTAATAAAAGCTTGGAAAAGAAAGCTCTTCCATTTAAATCAGAGGTATTTCACACTGACACGCTCTGTCCATCTAGGAATAATTTCACAGAAATGAACATAGGGCTGAGTGTTGAAAATTCTCAAATTAACTGTTCAACGCTAGGATTTAAATGCTTCTCAGAAGGCTTAGAAGCATATACTTCAATTTGTTAGGGATTTTGCTTACCTAAAGCACCTAAACGTTTAGAATTCAGTAAGAATTGAGAAGGATTTTGAGGATATAAACATTCATTTTTAAGGGATATCTGTGGGAGACAGCACAAATCTTTTGTAGTCAAGTCAGATAAAGAATACTTGCAGCAAAGACACAGAAGAACTGATCATCAGGTGATGAACATAGAGATTTGGGTCAGTTAATGCTCATCAAGCAACTTTCATGACACAAGCTCAATGAGATGACTGAAATTTGAGTTATAAGCTGGATAGGGGATACGTCAAGATATTAAGTGAATTAATGTTGCCTATGAATATTACCTGTCTGAACTGGTAGCACTGAACTGAAAGTACTATGCCTTATTAAAAATGCTTTGCATTGTCAAACAAACTGTGCTTCACTAAGAGACAAGAAGTATCAGCTAAATCAATAATCCGGGTGCAGCTCTAATGATCAGAAGACTGGAATCAGGTGGACCTACTCCCTAAGAAATCAGCCAGGGTCTGCATTCCTTAAAACATCTCTATTCCTGAATACAACACTGTATAAATATTTGGCTATTTGTTTATGTATCCAGATATCCACAAAGACCTGCTTAAGGAATGCAGATCTAAGTTTTAGTTAGGTTAAAGTTACCCAAAGAGGTTGTAGAATCTCCATTCTTAGAGATACTCAGAAGCTGCCCAGCCATGGTCCCACACAACTGGCTCTAGGTGGCCCTGCTTGACAACAGAGTAGGACAGCATTACCTCCAGAGGTAATCCTTAGCTCCCCACAGCAGAATGACAGTCAAGAGGGTCCTAACTGCGGTGGCCACGCTTCTTAACCTACTTTTAACATACACATTCAGTTTTCCCAAAAACTATTGTTCTGTTACCCAACAGAAAGGAAATTAATCTACACTAAATTATGAATCCCAATTGCTTTTATGAACCTTATCTCTAAAAATCACTATGTATCTTATCAGGAACTTGATCTCTATAAGGAATTCATAAAATAATAACAAACGGTTTCTTTTGCTGGGAAATTGAGTTGTGTTTGTTTGTGAATGGAGTTGGTTTTGTTTGTGAATGGCTCATACAGAAACCTGGAAAGAAAAGGATGCTTCTGGGTTCCCTTTGCCCCAAGTTTGTGCTTATAACAGCTGTAGCAATGCCATCTGAGAAGATAGACAGCATCTGCTTTCAAAGGGAGAAAGTTTCCACAACCAAAACAGACCTGTTATCCATGGAAGGAGCAGTACTCTGAGATTTCAATGAATCATTACACTCCAGCTGGTGCTTTTTCCAGATTGCAAATTAACTTAATTAATTATCCTGAAAAGGCCTCAGCTTTCATAAAGTTCCCCATTGTGTCACTACAATTATGGAGAACAGATTTATCTCATCAACATATTCCAAGAGCCATATTCCCATAAATCTGGGCTAAACACATTTTAATTTCGTATTTGTCATCTTGCATATCTGTTCTCAGTTTCCTGCTCCTCTCCTAAAAAATTAAAGTACTTTTTAGGTTGGAAGACATTACTTGCAATGCTTCCTAATTGCATTAATGCCACAGGTAGAAGCATGTGAGTAAACTAGCACCCTTAATATGTCAAATGACAGTTAATTTTTGAATTACTGTGTCTGACATCATTTCCCTTAGCGAAAACACTGAGATGACATTTAGATTGGGCTGCCCTTATGGATCTATATGGAAGGAAAGCTACTTTTTTTTCTAGATTTGTTTTTTTTTTTTTCCAGGAGGGAAGGCAAAGGGAAGGATAAAGGAAGGAAGGGTCTCTTTATGAAGAAAGATCACATCTCCAAGCACCAGATAAAAATAATCAGCTATGTTTCCCATGGCAACATCAAACTAAGCATTGACTGCTGCCCAATGGAAAATCCTCCAGCCTTGGAAAAAGGAAGCTAGAAAAAGAAAGAAGCCAAAGATACCCCTCAGAGACTGACACTTCCTCTGTAAATGTGGTTCTTCTGCATACCTTGCTTCCTGTCAAGTACCAGAGGAGGGAAAACTGATGATAAAGCAATCTGTAACAACAGCTCATTCAAATATACTGACCTGAAGAGACAGCTTTTACATGGACATACAGTGATAACTTGGAAATTCCAATCTATATTTCTCTACCTTACTTCCACACCATAAGAACAAAAATCTTTGCTAAGTACTCTCCAGGACAGCTCTAAACATTTCATAGCATTTCATCTTCTTTCTGGGGAAGGAATTTCTCCTAATAGACTAACATGTTTTTGTCATTATTATGCAGTTTGATTTGGACTGCTGCTCCTTCCACTAATGAGAGAGATTCCTTTATGAGTCTGCAGATAATATATTCATTGGGGAATCTGAATTTGTTTCAATCTGATCTTTCTGAATTCATCTGATAGGTATCTCTTTGAAAATTAGCTTAAAAAAACCCCGTATTATCAATTATGTTGTCCCATCGCTCCTTTTAATATAAGCAGGCACAGGAAACTTCACAAATTAAGCTGAATCACAATAGAGAGTCTTGCCCTTCCAAAGGTTTGAAATCAACTTATTGAGAAAAAATTTTGACTGGCTATCATTCTTCCTGCTCTCATGAAAACAGGACTTATCTGATCCCTTCTTTGCTGACCAAGAAAATGAGGGGGCTGAGCACCCAGCATTTCTCCCTCTCCCTGTTGAGCAAGAAACACCCAAGCCATGACTTACAGGAAGCAGTAAGGGTAGAAGAAGTGGCTGAATTCTGCAGCCCAAAACAAGGCTGCTGGTAAACTGGAGATATATATCCTGTACAGTCGGCTTTACTTCACTTGATGAGCTGGTTGGTTCCAATTCTATATGCCTCTGCTTTTGCAGCCTGTCTGAGCTTCCAGCAAGAAGTAAGGAGACTGAACTATCTTCATTCATACTAATCCACAGAGGAAATTGCTCCCTTTTTTCACATGTACAATTAAATGCCTCAAGAAACACAACAAGTTAGGGAATGAAGCAGGAGATAAAAAAATTCTGTCGCTGACTTTTATTCCCCAGAGAGATACAAGTTGTTTCAAGTGTCTTGACACAGGAAAAAGACTTTAGGGGACAGTATCCTGAAAAGTCAAACACAGCCTCAGAACACAGTCAAAAATCAGACATTCATGTTAATCACATCCTGACTCAGAGTTCAGCATTTCCCTAAACACACAGATGCAGTATGGTAGGGTGGACTGGCACTCATATGCCACTGTGGAGGACAACAACACTGGAGGGTACTTCAGGACATGGGCAGATGAAGTTCTACTGTAAATGATCTACGAAAGGAAGGGTAAACTAATCTTAAAAAAGGGGAGGGGGAAAATCTGATTTTTTTTTAAAGAAAAAAATTAATTAAAGGAGCAAGCAGCTTAGGAAATTTCTAATTACTGCAAAAGAAGGGAATAATAAGCACTAGGATTGAAGGTGAAGCTAAGGAAGAGAGAATACATAATCAATACAAGTTTTGCTAAAAATATACCCTGCATCACTGATTTGGAACCCTTTAAGCTTATCAGCCTAAAACAACCAAGACAATAAATATCTATCCTCTAAACTGTCATTCCTAAAATACATGCTTGGCAAAAAAGGGTAGAGTACTGCATTTATGGCTCCTTGGTTGGAGTAACAGCTGCAGGCTTTTCAGATCTCTTTAACAGAGGCTGCCAAGAAACAATATGATTGTTGATTTGATGAGCTGGTAACAGCTAAGGAATTTATCTTAGAGGACAGGTGCTTCCATCCACGAATCTATCAGTGCATCAATGCTTTGTAAGACCTTTTGTCTTTTCATGTTGCTCCAAAGTAAAGTGACAACAGAATGCACAACTATTTTATATTCTTACTCTTGGAATAACACCAAGTTTCCCTCCTTTCTCTGAAATTTCAATCTGAATCAAGGAAAGGCAAGAAACTTGGAATAAAAAGAATATTTTTTTTTACCCATGGACATAGCTGTCAGGCCAATAGTGACAAGGTGAAAAATAATGAACACAGGATTACAGAAGATTTGCTACTCCTTGGATGACTGGCACTGCCAAATGTATCACTATTCAGAAAGACAGCTGCACATTAAATCAAATAAGGAACTTCCAGACACAGCACAGTCAGCAAAGACATACCACAGCAATTTCATAAACAATACATGAAACTCTAATAATCATACTACCAAACAGTTTGCCTGTAGCAAAGCATGATCCCTCCCTTCAGTGAGCAACTCTGAACTTTTTTAGGTTCTCTGAGGACAAAAAACTACTCAAGTGGGACAAAAAATAATTTAGACAACATTATCTTTACAAATACTTTGTTCTTCCCCTTCATGTACTTGTGCATCCATACTGTGTGCAACTTTCATGTGGAGAAGAAAAACAGGCATCACAGCTTCAAAGAGCTCACAAATATCTCACATCAGGAAAATAAAACTCCATGGGCACTCTCTAATCATTCCTGAAGCCTTTGGAAGACCTACTATTATTATTACAAACAGCAGGTGAGATTGTAAAGTTCTCACACTCAAGAGTGCAGAGCAGGGAAGTTACAGCTGCAAAGTGAACCTTGGCTGAAGGACTGAAACTCTTCACCTCTCAACAGGCAGAAGCAGACAGAAATGCAGTATCTAATCCTTACTGCATGAGATTTTCTGGTGGTGGGTTTTGTGAAACTCTGGTATTCATGCTTCTATTGAGGTGCTGAGGGTTAGAATTCTTTTAAGAGGTTGCATTTGTTTAAGCAGAACACTAACTCCAAAAACAAGGCTGGAGTGCAAGAGGAAAAAATTCACAATGTCTGTTGATTAGTTGGGCACTAAGATCAAACCCAATTATGCTCAGCCCTCAAGAGAACTTCTCTGGTGTTATATAGTGATAGTGTGAACTTCTCTAGTAGTAAAAAATCAACAACAAACCATAATAATGGCTTGATGGATCTATAGCAGCCTTCACGTGAACAGCATGGAGCACCACTACTTGTACCACTTTGACTCTGCAATTAGATTAAAACTCTGTCTCAGCAGTAGCCACAGAATGGTGTGCACTGGAAGGGACCTTAAAGCTCATCTAGTTCCAACCCCCTGCCATGGGCAGGGACAACCCCTACTAGCCCAGGTTGCCCAAAGCCCCATCCAACCTGGCCTTGAACACTGCCAGGGAGGGGGCAGCCACAGCTTCTCTGGGCACCCTGTGCCAGGGCCTCACCACCCTCATACTGAACAATTTCTTCTATCTAATAAAAATCTCATCCCTACCATCCTAAGGTGGTAGAGATAGGACCCCTTGTCCTATCACTCCATGCCCTTGTAAACAGTCTCACTCCAGTTTGCATACTCCTTCAGGTACTGAAGGCTTCTCTAAGGTCTCCCTGGAGCCTTCTCTTCTTCAGGCTGAACAAGCCAAACTCTCTCAGCCTGTCTTCATAGGAGAGATACTCCAGTCCTCGCATCATCTTCATGGGCCTCCTCTGGACTCAGTCCAACAGCTCCATATCCTTCTTGTACTGGGGGGCCCAGAACTACCCTTTAGCTTCTAATCTCCATGGGTTTGAAAAAGCTAAAAACTGGCACAACACACAAGAGATTTTTTTTTTTTCCCTCTCAGAGTGGTCGCTCCTGTTCCAAGCAGGATTTGATCCTATAGTTATCTCCCTTTAAATGTCAGCTACAGGTATTCTGCTATTAATACATATCATCAAACTGATCACGAGAAAAGTACACCGATCTCACCAAAAGATACCCATCAGGTACTGGAACAATCTTCCTCTATTCAAAAGCAAAACACTGAAAATTTATCTCCAATGTAACTGTAACCATGAATGATCACTCAGCACTTGCATCTGTCAGATGAAGAACATATCCTTTCAAAAAATAACATTCAGCTCAAACCTTGGTATATAATGTGAACTCTTCTGATAATGAATTTAAGGAGAGGGAAAAAAAAGAAACAGCCAAGAGAAAGAAATATCACAAAATATGGCAGCCTCAAAATTAGAGCCCAACATTATCACAAAAGTAGGATCATTTACCTTGCTTACAGTACACCAACATACACACAGAGCAGAGCTATTTATTTCATGTCTGCACAGAGACAGGTGCTAGGTATTTACTCCACACAGCTAGCACATAGAATCTGCAACATATTTCTCTTGTTACATGATTAGAAAAAACTGCCTAAATTTATGCTAATTGGTCAGTAATTATCATATCTACTATTGGCCAAGCATATTTAAATTAGCACCATGCCCCTTGAAGGGGTGTAGGAAGATAATTTGCATAGTCTTTTAATTATGTGGGTGGTCCCACACTCAAGCCACCACCTTTCCCTTTCCTCAGTTTCTACCAACTTTTGTTGACTTCGGGCCTTCCTGGCAATCACCCAGCTCTCAGCAACTCTTCTTCAAGGATACTTTTTAGCAAAGTGAGCTTTTTATCAGTTTTTTAAGCTCTTCTTCAAAGATATAACTGACAGCAAACCAAGGCAGTACTTTTAACCCTAAATGAAACAGTGTCTAAGCACTAACCCAAACACATTTCTGTCCCTGTAAAGTGGAAAATTATACTTTATAGATATCACTGAGAGCTCAAAAGTGTCCTTTCAATTTCAAGGAAAGCCTGTATGAAGAAACAGAAGTGATGATACAGTTCAGATTTACCACACTTTTTTGCCTTCTTACACACAAGGGGTTAAGAGAAACTGACAGGGAAGACTCTGCCCTGCTCCTCTTGGAGGGCATGTAATGCAGGTAGGGATGATCTGAACTCCCATAGATACTTCAAATGTCAAAGGGTTTTCTGGTTTGCAGTGAAATCATAAATACAAATATTTGAAGGGAAAAGCAACTACACAGTAATCTTTTAAATTAGCTGGGTGTTGGTTTTGTACCCTGGTGAGACTGAAGGGGTATATAAGTATTATAGTTACCATATACTCATCTCTACTGTTTATGATTCCATTAGCCAAACATAGACTGAAATTAAAGTTTGTAGCTTCACTGTAAAATGAGTTACCGAAGGTACGTTTGAACAGGCTGCTGAGAGAACATGAACAAAGCAAGAAGTGCTCTCTATGAGGAGCAGCTTACTGAAGTGATTTGGGAATTGCACTTTTCTAAGCCAGTCAGCCTATTGCTAGCAGAATGGAGAGGGATGCCTTTTGGGGACAATTCACCATACCCCTACTAGTTAATATTGCGATAGGTCAAGTAGACCATAAACTTCAGGATAAGCATGGTATTTCCCTGCACAGGTAATGAAGAAAGCACAGAAAATATAGTGCAGTTGTAGACATAAAAAATTAGAAAAGATTTATCACATTTTAGGTCCAAGAACCACCTTCACTGTGACTAGAGCAATGAAAATTAACGTCATTTGGAAGAGGTGTATTTGCCAGGGACAGTTGCTTTTCCCCACCTATCTTGCAACTAAAAGACAATACTTTGGCAAGTAAGATACCAGCATCGCTCAGTTCAACAGCTTAGGGTAAAGAATCTTTAAAAAGTTAGACTTGGAACACAGAAGTTGCAGATGAATTGATTCTGTTTCTAGTGTTTGGAATGATTTGCTTAAGCCACAATTAGAATATCTTCTCCAGACATTAGACATTAATAAATCTCTCCTGATCTTATGCATCACTGCAAGCAGTTCTTCAGGACATTAAGATGCGTTTTGCAAACAGCAGCTTGAAAATTATTTTTACTCTTAAACAAACTTCATGTTGGGAACAGGTTGCAAAGAACAGACATACAAACAATTGCTAAGTATGAACAGCCATTAAATCACTTCTCTATTAAAGATTTAAAAAACAATGCAAACAAGCTCAAGTCTAATACATCATCCCCTCTCAGTGAAAGTCAGAATCCAGAGATTGGTTCACAAAGCAACAAAGAAGCCCCTGTTTCAGCACAAAAGCATGCCAGTAAAGCCTTGCCAAGTTTTCTATCAGGGAATCTTTTACAAATCTCAAAGTCATAAAGCAACTAGCTATACATTTTTATTTTAGAGATCCCCTCAAAAGTAAGCTGTCTGTCTCCTTCAGGCCAGAGTGTTTTGACCTCCACTTCCTAGGGGAAATATCTCCCCAGAGTATGGAAACATCCTCCACTGCCTGATTTCCAGGCTCATTCCATGCCATTCATCTCAGAGAATGACTCATTCAACATGGCACAAGTCAGAGAAATATGTCATAATACACATTCACAGTATCCACAGTCTAAATACATTAACAGAAACAACAGACATACAGTCCTTTGCCTGCCCAACCTTCCTATTATACCTATTAGGGATTCACGCTTTCAACACATTAGGCTTAAATTCCAATTTTAGGCACCTTTAAAGTGGTTAAAGAAACAAAAAAAGCAATATGTCATTAAGACATAGTCCAAATGTAAATGGTCTGCATCAATATTCTTAAAAACTAACCCTGAGGTTATAGAGTACCAATTTCTATTGACAATGTTTTCTGCTGTTATTCCATATGATTCATACTTATTCCAAAGGTTAAAAAATAAATTCTGAGTAAGCATCAAATTCTCAAGCTCAATCCCATTACAAATTAAGTGTTCTAGTACAGAGTTTTGGGAAAAAACAGAAAGCTGTAAATTAAAGACTTTTGTATCTAGGTATAAGAAACAGTGCAGGCAACATGAAATTGGTTTGTTTCCTTACTACTGGAACACAGTCAAAAACTATTCCAGAAACATACCATTTTCCAAGCAGAATCTTGGACAAATCTTGTTCAAAAGAAGCTCCTGACGTAATCGAAGGACTTCAGCTTCCAGCACTTCAACTTTCGATTTCCATCCAAAATCTCGTTCAGATATAGTTTTGGCAAGGTGCTCAGTATATTCTTTGGAACTCTTCCCTGGTGGTTTTGAGTGTATAATTGCAAAAGCCAACGCTAGTTTTGATATTTTCAAATACCAAACTTGATTTTCTCCTCCACCTTTAGAAAAATAGAAAACAAAAAAGTAACTTCACTATGACTCTCCTAAGGAAATTATGTTGGCTTTGAAAACTGTTCAACAGAGAAACCAATTATTTTATTTCTAGTGCATTCCTAAATCATCAAGGAAAAGGGTAGAAATCTAAGCATCAGTGCACAATGTGAAAGTAAAACATACATGAGCTGCACTCCTGATAGAACAATAAAATTCAGACAGTGTTTGAGAATAATTGTGCAAATAGTAAGCACTTCAAATAAGCTTATCCTAGCAAAATTTTAAATGCAAATTTTATCTCCACTAAACCCAACAAGAAAACACTAAAAATCCTAACCTTAAAAAACCTGCCCCCGCCAATCCTAAACCCATGTCTGAAGAACTATACTATGTATACTCACTGCTTCACGCTGTTATGCATTAAATAAATGGTACATTTTGCAAAATTTCTTACTTGTAAAAAAATCTATTTCACAGAAATTTTCCACTCATATCTAAGAATTTAAGTGAAAAGCAAAAGTTAATTTTCTCAGCCTCAAAGTATCAGCACCTCTGTGGGAAAACAAACTGATAAGAGACGCTTTCTTGCCTTATGCATCATAGGAGATGTTTTACAAATACAGAACCATGCAAGTAATTCAACTACCTTCAAAGCTGTAAGCAAAACAAAATACATGGAACCACACTGAAAGAAGAGTAAGTAGCAACAGTAAGGTATCCAAAATCTTTGGCTTTGAACCTGAAAGGTGCTTCCCAGATTATGTCAGCTCCTTAACAGAAGTTTCACCCGGATATTACTGAAACAGTGACTGCCAAGCTCCATTCTTACAAAATTCCTTTGCAGAGCAGAGCCACAAATTAAGACAGGCAGAAAGATGTCTTACAAATGGCTTTCACTGCTGGTTTATCATTTTGGTATCTCTGGAGATTACCTCATAAAAGCTTTCTGATTCACTCTCCTTTTTTAAAAGGACAAGTGAAGATTCACTTCGTGCTTATAACATGCTCTGTCAGTACTAGCATTTTGCTTTAAATTACATTCAGGGAAGTTGCAGAAGGACCAACATTCTAGTATGGGTCAGGAGGTAGTATTTAATTTCAGCATGTCATGAATGTTCAGGTGCCTTTTATCATTAGAGTCACCATCAATACCTTTGTTTGTATCACACACTGTTTCTTTCTATTCACATGACACACTATTACAAAGAGAAGTCAAAGTTAGCTGCTTGACCACTGATTATTTTTGCTGCTATGCACTTTACACATCTCAGACCACAACTCTTAAATCCAGTGATTTTCAGTTAAAAAAAAAAGCCTTATAAAAATAATCTATAAAGTAGACAAGTATTACAGGGAACTGGAAGGGGAATAATTGAGACTACAGATCAAGAAAATTTAGAAGTTTTTCACCACATTATCAAACTAAAAAGAGTCCCTTTTCTACTTTGTTTTAAAGGAACTACTGTATTTTAAGCAGAGCAAAAACATCAGTGTGCATGCCAATAACCCTCAGCATGCCAAAATGCCTTTTTTTTAAAGGACACATATCCCTAATATATCACATAAACCATGGTATCTTACCTATTTTTTCTTTAAATCTCAGTCATTCAAATCTTAAATAGCATTCCACCTTAGTACTTAGGACACACCGCTAAGTAATGAAACCTGGATTTTGAGACAAGCAGAGGCCTTTTCCTCTTTTAACATCTTACACAGACTCTACAGTAGGAGTGCCTTACAATGAAGGAGTGTAATGATGTACTCTCTCACTCTGAAGAAAAACAATCACTCCTTTTATGGAATAATTACTTGCAAAGATGCTGTTTTAAAAAAAATAGTGATAAACCTGGGTGTATTTCCAGAAGCAGTGGATTTCATAAAGATTTTATAAAGAACATCCAGCCCTTTCATCTCCTTTATATTACTGTCACTATCACCACCCCTTTTCCTCTTGTATGATTATGAAAAAAAAAAAAAAAAAAGAAAAGTTTATGGAATATAAAGCAGTTTTAAGAGTTGTTTCCAGCTTCTCAAAGTTCCCTAAAGGAACTGCTCTCACAGAAACCACGGTAAAAAATCTTCTAGAAAATAACACACTGGATGACTGGGGATGCTGGCCAACTGTGCATTAGCAAAAATTACACAGCAATCTGTTCCTCTCAGGAAGTGCTGCACCGAAGACCACCAAATGCAAATGCATTCCGCTAAAAGCATATTGGCAGCTACAGAGTTTTATCAATAATATTTTTGCTCTATCAGCACAGAAATGGAACCAATGGTTAGGTTCAAAAAAAAAAAGTTTAGAACCAAACTAGAAGTTTTTTCTTGATTGGGAATAGTATTAGGCCAAAAGCAGAATGAAGTCACCAATCTAGCCCCAGCTGCTAATGGCAGGTCCTAGTCATGGAAGGCTCCTGAGTAATTATTCAGCTGCTGAAATAATTACAAAAGAAGTCATGAACTGTTCTGTGCAGCTCTGTGTTAAATAACTAAGGGGATCTAAGAGACAGTATAAGATGCTTACATGGGATGTTAGATATAAACAGGGTAACAGAAAGAACCAAGAAAATATAAAAGAATCAAAGAATTACAAGGTTGGAAAAGACCTTTAAGATCTTCGAGTACAACCATTCCTGTCCTATGCTAAACCATGCTTCATCGACCCTTTCTTTAAACACATCCAGGGATGGTGACAACCACATCCCTGGGCAGCCTGTTCCAGGCCCTGACAACTCTTTCAGTGAAAATTTTTTTCCTAACATCTAATCTGACCCTGCCCTGGCACAGCTTTGTGCCATTTCCCCTTGTCACCTGGCTGAAGAGACCATCACCCACCTCTCTACAACCTCCTTTCAGGTAACTGTAAGGAGTGATAAGATCTCCCCTCAGCTTCCTCTTTTCCAGGCTAAACAGCCCCAGCTCCCTCA
The DNA here is from genome assembly GCA_020800305.1 of Porphyrio hochstetteri. Lineage (NCBI taxonomy): Eukaryota > Metazoa > Chordata > Aves > Gruiformes > Rallidae > Porphyrio > Porphyrio hochstetteri. The sequence goes on from CM036907.1 coordinate 90,531,751, forward strand.
GCCGCTCCTCATAGGATTTGCCCTCCAGCCCCTTCACCAGCCTGGTTGCCCTTCTCTGGACGCGCTCCAGGACCTCCATGTCCTTCTTATGGTGAGGAGCCCAGAACTGGACACAGTACTCAAGGTGCGGCCTCACCAATGCCGAATACAGGGGCACAATTACTTCCCTAGACCTACTGGCCACACTGTTTTTGATACAAACCAAGATGCCACTGGCCTTCTTGGCCACACTGCTGACTGATATTCAGCTTGCAGTCAACCAAGACCCTCAGGTCCTCCTCTGCCAGACAGCTCTCCAGCCAGTCTCCTCCAAGCCTGTAGTGCTGCATGGGGTTGTTATGTCACATCTGCAGGACTCTGCACTTGGCCTTGTTTAAACTTCATCCCATTGGTCTCAGCCCATTCATTGATCCAGCCTGTTCAGGTCTCTCCTCTCTCTCCTTCAGCCACCTCCAGGTTCCTCTACCAAGAGGAGCAACAGTATGTGCTATCAGGTTTGCACAGGTGAATCCTCAGCTCTAGGGCTTTAAAGAGGTCTTTTGGGGGGTGTTTATGGGCAAGGGAGGGGAATACTTATAGATAATTTACACTTTTGAGTGCTAGAGTTTTCTGACTGACCTTGGAAACAGGAAAGTCACAGAGTGATGGGAGGGAAGGGAGCTAAGTCATACTGCAATTTAAAATTATAAGGCACCTCAAAATAAAACCAAAAGATGAACCTGTTTGAAATAATTCAACATATGAGTAATACCCATTTATGTCACAAAATTGCACACCTTAGACATGATCTTCAAGTTTGCCGATGAAAATCATGGCTAATAATGGGAAAAAATTCTATATATGTCATAGACAAAACCTTATTGCTTACAACAAAACATTTACTTGTTATTCAGATCATTATCATCCAAGATTGAACATTTTAAAAATTAATAGAGTAAGGAACAAAATAGACTGTTACTCATTTAATTTCCAGACCATTCAAGGGTCAGTTTTCTTCACATTTGAAATAGATGGGGCATATAAAAGGATTTGTCAGGACACAACCGAATTATCATTCACCATTACTACACAGCTAAAAATCTTCAGACAGTGTTGAATAACAGTATGTAACAAATATAAAAAAAATGGGTTTCCCTCTAAACTGAAGTGTATGGTCTGTCTTTAAAGGCACAAACATAATAGGAAAAACTGTTTTGTTTCTATGTTTTTTACTTTATTTCATGGCAACAAAACAGTAACTACTCTGCCAGTTACACTTTGCTGATAAAGGTGAAAAAATTACCCACATCTTTGTAACCTCATTCTGCATTACACAATGGCAACATTGACTCATTATAATAGAGCACAAAGTGCTGCGAGTGCTCCAGTGAAACTAGGCTGAGCTGCAGATACATAAGGCCATAACATTAAGCAACAATAAAATAAACTTGATTTAATTGGTATGCCTAACATAATATTGTCTCTCATGTATATAATAAATAACGATAATGGGACAGCTGCATAATCAAGATGAACTAAGGTATGCCTTGTGTTCCAATTAAGCAGCTTTTATTGTAAAAATGTATATTAAACCAAGGCTGATTGGTTCCTTTTTAAACAACCTATACTCATAATACACAAAGATATGTAATGTAAGCATACTTACTGAGGGAAAAACCTCCAGTACATATTTTTCAAGGTGCTAAAATGATACTGAAAATAACAAATGTCTAAATACATTATGTCAAGGGCACAAGGAAACTGGGTTAAAATGTAACATGACTTATTACGTCAAACAATTTAACTTTTAAATAATTTTATGTTCTAAAATCAAGTAATATAAATCCTCCAAAACCCAATAACATGAATAAACATGAATAAACTAAAAAAATATTTAAAAGCTTTTTAACATTTTTAACAGTGCAATTTCATAGCACTTAAGAACATAAGTAAACATAATCCCTTTGGATTTCAGTAACATTTTAGAGCTAGGATGTATCTCCTCTTAACTACAGAAATCTACAGCTATAAGGCTACAGCCGAGCTAGTTGTCCAGACTTCCTTTTTGATCAGTGGGTGGAAACAAAGATTTCTAATGTTAAAAATAAGCCAAGTGATTTGTACATCTACTTTGTGATGAAGTTATGACCCAGAAACAATGTTTTCCATCCACAGTCTACGAAGAGAGTTAAGATGACTAGATCATACACATGCACTGTGCATAGCTAACTTCAGCGAGGTGAGTTGGTGCACTGTAGGCAGACCTTCAAAAAATTAAGTGCCTAACTAACAAGAGAAATTTTGCAAGGCTAAAAATCAGTATCTTTTAAATGAAGTTTATATTCTTATATCTTCTGAATACCTTGGGGGGGGGGGGGAAACTTTCTAGAAGAAATGCCAAAAATTGTGGAAAAACTTTGTGAGAATAACCTTGAGAACATTTAAACGTTGTCTATGCACAAAGAAACCAGCACATAATTGCACAGTAAATGAAATGGGAACCATCAAAACAATCAGTTTGGCCCCTCAAAGTTACTGTAGATCACTCTTCAGTGAAATCATGTGAGGAAATTATGTCCTCCAAGTTGAAAATGTATAAACTCCCAATTTAAGGTACCACAACTATACTAACACTTCCATAACTATATGCTTAGATTAACTCTTTCCATGTTTGGGACAGACATTTTGCTTTCTGAACAGAATAATTTGACAGGTCTTTTTGATGGTGTTTGTTCCAACATGCTGTTGTAGCAATCCATCTAGAAGAGACATACTGTATCAGATTTAACATACAAGAATACCAAGTCACTCAAGAGTTCAACTCTGTCCATCTTCTCAAAGCGACATTACAAAGTACTGACAGCAAGGGCAGCCTGTGCACCATGGGAGCCTTAGAAAGATAAAAGGATTCACTCCTGCTCTATTCCCATTAGAACAGGCCACGTAAAAAAACAAACCTATGTAAGCCTGAGATTTCTGGTCATTTTAAATGATGTTGTTCTTATAAGATAAGAGTTCTTTTTGCACTCTTTTCTCCTCCAACAGGCTTTTTTCTTTTTTTTTTTCTTTTTTTTTTGGGGGGGGGGGCGGGGAGGGGAAAGGGCTTTTTATTTTTGTCTTCTCCAGTGTCACTTGCAAAGCTATCTACTGAATCTGGTACAGGGTACCATTATCACTACCAGGTGCCCTGTTGCCCTGTTACTGTTATCACTACTAAAGACATGCACATATTTGCACAAAAGGGAATTTATTCTATGAAGCCTTCTGTTCAGATTTTACAGTATAACTCAATGGTGTAAATTTATCTATTCTTATGTTAGCATGGATTTCTTCCCCTACCAAAACAAAATTGTGATCACTTAATCAACTGGGTGTAAATCCACTTGATTTGGAAACACAGGATATGGTTTTCATTACAGCTTTATGAGTTACATTGTGAATTCAGACCTTTATTAATTTACAAAGTTTCATATGTGCTAACAATAATTACATAAAGTGTAACTTTATAGTTAGCATTTTGGACTGAGAAAAATAATCTCAGTCTTTACCTTCTGCCAAGCTACAACAAGAAAGCAGCTGTATCTCCCCAGTTTCACCTATTACTTTAGCTTTTCAATGTAGAATTTCAAAGCAGTATTCAGAAAAAAAAAAAAAAAAAAAAAAAGAGGCAATCATGAAGAGTTTGGAGGATTATACAGGGATTATTTTGTATCTCTCCTCTCCCATGTTAAAATATACTGACTAAAATAGCACCATAATTTCTTTTTCAATTTCACACTTTCAGCCTTTACCTGAATAGTTCCATTTCCACAAGTTTTAAAATCTTCAAGGTCAGTATCTTTCAGTGAACAAGTTTCCTCTAGGTAAATTACTAGAAAGCATCTGTATTTTAAAAACCTTGTTCTTGGTTTTCTTACAAAAAAAATATTATGTTGCAAGAATTAATTATAAGATTGTTCAAAAGAAAGCAAATAGTTGTAATACATGACATGGAAAAGAGAGAATAGTAGGAATACTAGGAATCTAGTACTCTAAAAAGCACACAGCAACAATGAATGAAGTCTGAACCGAGGTTTCCTTCATGAGGCTGCTCCTAGAACACCCGAGGCCGCCCATGCGAGGCCTCCCGCATGCTGCCGGCAAGGTGAACCAGGCCACGGCGGCCTGACCCAGCCGGCCCGGCTGAGGTCCCTGCTCCTCGCAGCGGATCCAATTATGCAGTTCCAGCAAACCCCCGGACCCCCGCACAAACACGCCGAGTTTACAGACAAGAATGACGTGCCCAAACGCAGCAACAGCCGTGACCGGAGGGAGACAACCCACCCGCGCCCGGCATCGGGATGGGGGCATCCCGTCAGGCAGCTGCCGCCCGCCCGGAGCCCTCTCCCGGCCTCCCTTACCGCCTTCCCCGCCGCGGAGAGCCCGAGGCCGTCTGGAAGTCCTAACGGCCTAGGGCCTTAACCTACCTGCAGCGGCAGCCCCCGCACAGGGACTGCTCCCCGGCTCCATGGCGAGGGGCAGCGCCAAGCAGGTGACAGACGCTCCGAGATGCCTCCTGGCGGGCAGCGGCCCGGCCCGGGGCTGAGGAGGCCGTGTCCGGGGTGGGTGGGGAGTTCACCTCCCGTGATGGGCCCCGCCGGCCCCTTGCGTGGGCCTTGCCCCAGTCTGGAGGGACTTTGGTGGGATCCCTTTGATACAGGCCGTCCTCGTCCCAGCCGTGCTTCTCTCGGCCAAACACTGTTGTCTCCAATGGGTCACATGAGCCTGCAGCGTGGCCTCACGGCTAATAAGGCCAGTGGTGTCCTGGGGTGCATTAAGAAGACCATGCCCAGCAGCTCATCCTGCCCCTCTGTGCTGGTGAGGCCACATCTGGAGTGCTGTGCCCAGTTCTGGGCTCCCCAGTAAAAGACAGGGAACTACTGAAGAGAGTCCAATAGAAGGCTATGAGGATAATGAAGGGACTGGAGCATCTCACATATGAGGAAGGCCTGAGAGAACAGGGGCTGTTTAGCCTGGAGAAGAGAAGGCTGAGAGGGACTCTGATCAACACTTAGAAATATACGAAGGGTCGATGTCAATAGAGGAAGGAGACAGATTCTTCAATGGTGCCCAATGCCAGGACAAGGGGCAATGGGTACAAACTGCAACACACGAAGTTCCATCTGAACATGAGGGAAACCTTCACTTTGAGGGTAAGAGAGTACTGGCACAGGCTGCCCAGTCTCCTTCTCTGGAGATATTCAACACCTGCCTGGACACAATCCTGTGCACTCTGCCTTAAGTGATCCTGATTGAGCAGAGGTCCCTTCCAACTCCTACCATTCTGTGGTTCTCTGTGTGTTGCCAGAGCCTGCTGGCTCATGCTGTGGGCCTTTCCTCCCACTCATGGGGTTGGGGAGAGTCACTGGTTGAGAGGGAAGGATGAAGGCCACCTTGCTATGGAGGTAGAGACTGTCTTAGGAAGGCAGAGGAAGGGGGAAGCAGGGGAGCCCCAGGGCGGTGTCCAAATGAGCAAGTCCAAGCTGAAGGGGAGCTCAGCTCTGGGCACGAGTTGGGCAAACTGGACCCTGCGGGGGTGCAGGTGCAGTCCCTTGGTGCCCAACTGCTCACCTGGGTTTCACACTTCTTATGTTCAAATATCCTAAGTGCAAATTAGATCCTAAAACTAGTAGTAATTCTTTAACAGTGGACTGGAAATAGAAGCTGCCTTGTAACTGAAACACTGTGATGAGAGCTCACCAGTTAGCTTAAGAAACTACTTTGTATGTAAAATTATATTCTTTACACAAATTGTGAAGGAAAGGTTATGTTAATACCATCTTGGCTAGAAATGGATTTTCTTCAGTTGAGAAGGGTGAGGAGGAAGGACTTGAGGAGAGCTAAGAAATTAGTAACAAAGTCAGATGCATTAGGTGCAGTTAGGTTTATCCCAATGTATGAAGTTCTTAAGTAGAAAGGGATTGATCTGTCTAAACACAGCAGTATTCAGATGTGACAAACAAGATATACTTTTAAAATTCTCATTCCTATATTTTGTTCCTGTATAATCTAAACAACTTTATTTTTAACACTTTAAATGAGTCTATTAAAATCCCTATATTTTAGCAAGATACATAGTGGTACACTTGTGAGCTAATGTACTTTTTTTTCTTTTTAATTTGAAAAAATAAATTTAGCATCCAAACTATAGAAAACTTAACACATTGGAACTTTCATTTTAGACTTCAAATGATAAAAATAAATTAGACTGAATAATTCAGTGACTATTTTCATTCTGACAGCACTACTTATTTCTCAGTGAAACCCAGGGGAAAAAATAACAAAACATTCTCCAGACTTTTATTACAGTGACATATCAGCAGCTACACATTTTTTATCATTCTCTGTGAAACTTTTGTGCTTGTAAGTGATGTAGATGCTTTGCAAAGTGGACAGTCATTATATTATGTAGATCAGAATGTCCATGTTTTCACATAATCTTTTCAACTGTGACTGAAATGAAAGATTCAAAAACATCAGTGCTTTTACCTGCAAACCTGGGGTTTATATACCGAGAGCAGAGTCTAAAAAGTAAAATTAAGCAGAGGCAACATTATTGCTGTTCTAAAAAAGACTTTGCTTTTTATGAGAGTACCAGTGCTGCTCACAATTGTAGGCTTACTGAGAGGCATCTAACAATCCTGATACTTTCTACCATTAATCAGCTGCCTGGAGCGATATTTTTCACTTGATTGTTTTGTACATCTAAGAGCTGCATAAATTTAGTTTTAGATTTACAGTCCCCAGTTTTTGGTGAGTGTGTTGGTTTGGTTTTTTAGTTGTTGTTTGTTTTGTTGGTTTTTTTTAACTTGGAGCTAATAGTAGCTAAGAGGAATGTGACTTAAAATGACAAACTTACTGTATGCAACTTAAAGAATACAAACCAAGGTACACTTTTTTTACAGTTTTCAGGTTTGCCTTTAAAATAAATTGAAGCATCCCAATATTTACAAAGTGGAAAAATCTGGTATCCACACCCCACCCCCCCGGATGTTGTTATTCATCCAAAAGCAGCAAAATTTGGGCGCAATCAACTGCAGACTCACTGAGATGTTCAATCCTGTTCTATTGAAGAACATTTTCAGAAATAACTATGGGGATTTTATTAACTGAATGTTCCCAGTGATTACATAATCTAACACCACTTTTTAAAAAATAACAGTGTGTCGGTATGTGTGTGCATTCATGCATGTGTGCCAATTAACATTATATCCAATAAATAAAAAATAAGATATGATTCCCATTTTGATATCCAAATGTGGGATGATTAGCACTGTGTGTAATCTCCAGTGAACCAACAGTAAAATCAGTCTTTGATTCGAAATAAGCAGTTTGTAGACCACGAAGGAAGCTCATTCTACCAGCTGTAGATAAATTCTTTTGATCTGTTTCTGAAGATGCTTTTTGATCTCATGAACAGTCAAAGGATATACTCATGGCAAAAGGTCTTAAAAAATAATTAGCTGATTTATTAATAATTAAACATAAAAGCATTGCAGGTGTTAAATCACGATAGAGGTCATGAGTTCCCCATATTTAACCAATCCACACGCCGACTAATTACAGACAAGTCAGTGATCAACTCAGAACACAGTCCAAAATCACCGACTTTGGTCAATTGTTAAAAGTAAATGGATTACATTCCTGCTGAGCACGCAGGCCCTGCTATTAATGGATGCCTACAGTCTCAACAAAAATTTGAGCAAACATGAAAGAATAACTTTCCATTTGGAGAACTACAATCTGTCAGAATTCATCGGACGTCTTTATATTTTAATGCATCTCAATTTACCCAGGAGCTGGAAGTGTCTGAAAACATGTATGAAATATGCTGTCTCAGCTGTTGTAGTTTGCAGTTTTGTTTAGCTGATGTAGGGCAAAGTATAGAGCAGCTTGAGAAGAACGGGTGAAAATCACGAGCAGGAATGTCAGTGTCCTCTCATTTGAGCTTTCATTCTTCTATGCTACTGTGCTGTATTTAATTAAAAATACAAAATTTGGCATCGTGATTCGTCGTTACTCAGCATCACACTCTTTTCAAAATAGATTATAATATGTTTGTGATGGCTCTATTTTGTATGTAATTCTGAGGACAGAAATATGGTTCAAGTAGTCCCTTTGATCATAATCTGCAATTCTAAATAAATCATCTGATTTAGGATGTTCAGGGAGTTATGCAATGACTTTTTTGTTACGGTTCAGAAATATGGCATTACCACCAGGGAAAAAAAGAGAACACTTCAGCATCTGATGCAATGAAATCCTCCTACAAAAGCAATATAAAAATTTAGATATAATATAAAGAGAGCAGGGAAATAAACAAAACTTGCTATCATTAAGAGGCAACATGCCATCAGTTGTGAGAGTATGATCTGTTATGAATAGATACTCTACATTGCTTTATTTAAATGTTATCACTTATATAACACTGTAAAATTAGATGTACACACAAGATAATAACAGCAAATTCCATTATTTTCTATACAGTATCTACTGAAGAGAGAGAAAAACTTTCCCTCAAAAAAATTTCACCATCCGGAAATCAATACTAACATATTCCCACACCACCATGTAAGAAAAAAGGGTAAAAGTGTTTCAGCAAGTAATCAGAATGATGGTCATACTTTAGTGTAGAGATGTTTAAAAATGAATGTGACAGTATAGCAGACAATTTTCTGCATTTGTGTTTCATCATTGATCTAAGACAAACAAAACACTTTTGTGAGGGCTTTTTTTTCCCATTTTTCCTGCATAGGACAATAGATGTCTGGGAAGAAAGAAAAGTTAAAGTAAGGACATATTAAAAGAGTTTTCATTTAATTTAGTATTTTTTGTTGTAATTCCAAAAGGTTTTCTTTATGAAGTTTATAAAAAAGCAGAGGGAGGAAGAGGTAATTGCTATCAAATAGCTGTCCTAGGATATAGACTATTCAGATTACACTTCTATAGTCAGGGGCTGGAATCAAAGAGTATCTGAGCAGTCCTCCATAACTACCTCATAACAGAGAAAAGTGAGTGCATTAAAATATCCACATTATTCTGATTTAATCCCAAGACATTTTGATTGGCATTCCTCTGTGCAGACATTGGGTGTCACCTGGATCACAGGTTACAATATACATTACTTTTTATTGACTTGAATGGATCTGGCATAAATTTTGGTGAAATAAGTATCACCTCTTGGAGCATATTTAGTCACACCTCTCACACAAAAATGCCAGATGCTAGCCCACTTCAGACACTGGTTATGCTAGTGCTACTAGCACCTCACCTGTCTAGCCAGTAGCTTATTGTTCAGAGTGTGAAAGGTACAGCGTAAATTGTTTTTCTTGGGGGAAGTTGCATGTTGTTCCCCACAGAAGCACTGGACCCAGCAATCACAGTGATAATCTCAATTCCTTTTGCTAAAAGTGCTCTGGTTTGGATAGGAGAATGAAATACTCTTTAGGCTACAGGGAGCTTTAGCACTTGAAAGAGCAAATACATGTCAGGAAGATGATGACTCTAGTTTCAATCCCTGTTCCAGGTAATATGTATTTTTCTGCAGCAAGAACTGGGACTTGCCCTACTTTTAGGTAAGAAATCAAACTACCTTTATGTCAGGGGTCATATATGATACCATGTAATATGGTGTCTAGGCTAACGATTTGTTCCTTTGATGGAAGAGCTGTAGTAGCAATGTCAGTCATGGTGATAGTTCTACTTGAAGTGCGACACAGGACTGACTAGACAACCTACAGAAGTCTCTGCAAACCAAGCCAAACCAAAGGTAAAACAGTGTTCTGCTCCTACCTTTTCCCCAGCCACCTGAAGGTAGCCTATAATCTGGTGGATAGGCTTACAAGTTGAAAGAGGTAACCTTGAACTCAGCAGGGAGTGGAGTTTGAGTGGGCCACATTGGAGTGAACCTTCTGGCCACTAAGGTATTGGGCAGAAACTGGTTTTGGTAGCTGCTATCCATATTTTGTAAAAAAAATTGAGTATGCCAGGCCTAAAGTCAGCAGAGGTTTTGGAGGCTATGTCCTCTATGTGGACATATGCATTCTGATATATGCTGGGGGAAATCACATACAATCTGGCAGTCTCATGCACATGTGAGAATTTTGACTCGCTCAAGAAGGTTTTCACTCTGCACCTGCCGTTGTGTCATTCTTCTCAGGAGTTGTATCAGGATCCTTTGTAGTAGTGCTGCTGTGAAGTTTCCTGCTAAAAAATGTTCACAGTCTTTGCATTGTGTAGCAACATGGAAATTGTTTTCTGGATGTAACAGTATATCTGTGCTATCATGAGACCTTGAGGAGATGCAGGTCATGACTGTGCAATATCAGACTGACTGCACCACAGGGCTGGTGTGAAATACAAGGAAGCCGCGTGCCTCAGGAAATCCATGCTGATTTACCAGGCACCAAATTACTCTTCCTCCTTCAGTGCTCAAAGGACAGGATAGGTATTTTCTCATTTTGTGAAAGCTTACATTGTTTGAACACACTCATTTTTTTGTACACAGGCACATACAGATGTGTGATTAACAGATCACAGGTGATTAACCAACCTATTCTTACAGACTATTGTCATGGTTTAACTCCAGCTGACAACTAAGCACTATGCAGCAGAGCTCTTGCTCCTTTCTCACTCCACCCTGGTGGGATGGGGAGGAAAACTGGAAGAAAAGGTTAAAACTCATGGGTTGGGATAAGGACAGTTTAATATGACAGCATAGAAAGTCGAAAATAACAACAATACTAATAAAAGAATATACCATGGGTGATGCACACTGCAATTTCCTCACCACTTGGAGCCCGGTGCCTAGCCAATCCTGAGCAGCAATGACTCCTCCTGGCCAGCTCTTCTCCTTATACGCTGAGCACAAATGACATCATATGTTATAGAATGTCCCTTTGGCTACTTTGGGTCAGCTATTCTGGCTGCATCCCCTCCCAGCTTATTGTGGGAAGTTTAACTCTATCCCAGCAGAAAATCAGAACAACTAAACAGTCTGGTTTACTCATCAAAATTAGAGTAACTTCTGTCAAAATGTCTACTGTACTGCTCACGTGAAGAGAGGCAGGACCATCTGGTCAGCTATGTGAATTATCACCATTTCATTCACTTAAAGGAATTTTGTCAGTTTGCTCTTACTGTAAACATGTCCCACTGAGTTTAACAGCCTGAAACTATTAATTAATTCATTTTTCCTGGTGTGAAATGTACGCTTTGGGATAAATTATTTAAAATGTAGATTCTTGGAGCCCAGAATTCCTTGTACCTAACAAATATGGAAAGCAGATTGGGGAAAGAAGAAACAATCCTCAGAAAAACTTAAATATTTTAGACTAGTAAAACTAGTTTCTAATTCCATATGTAATATGTATAGAAGAGGTCTGTGGTAATTTGACACTGGCTGGAGGCCAGATGCTCACCATAGTCACTCTATCACTTCCTTTTTCATCTGGATAGAGGAGAAAATATATATTGAGAGGCTTAGGAGTCGAGATAAGGACAGAGAGAGATCATTCCACAATTAGTGTCATGGGCAAAATGGACTCAACATGGAATAAAAAAAAAAAATCTAATTTATTACGCTACACTATACACAGAAACAGGAGTAGGATAATGAGAAGTATAACCAAATCTTAAAGCACAACACCCCCCACCCCTCCCTTCTTAGCAGACTTCACTTTCTTCATTATTTCTCTCCCTTCCTCCCCTCACAGGGATCACAGGGGGAGATGGGGTGGGGTCCCATTCACAGAAGACAGTCCTCAGCCAACTTCTTCAACCTGAGTCTTTCCCATCAGGGCTTCAGTTCTTCACCAACTTCCCCACATGGTTTCCATGAGGTGCGGGCCTTCAGGCCTAGACTGCTCCAGCATGGTCCCCCACAGGATCACAAGTCTTGCCAGCAAACCTATCTCTACTCCCTATCACCTTCCCTTGGCTGCAGGGGAACAACCTGCTTCACCATGGTCTTCTCCACAGGCTGCAGGGGAATCCCTCCTCTGGTTCCTGGACTACCTCCTCCCCACCATTCCCCCTCCTTCCTCTTCTCCTCCCACCCCCACCTTCTTCACTGTCCTTGGTGTCTGTAAGTTTCTTACATCTTCTCACTCCTTTCTCTGGTGGCAAAAAGCTGCTGTTTGGTGGGGTTTTTTTCCTTCTTAAAGGCATTATGACCATCGCTGATTGGCTCAGCCTTGGACAACAGCAGGTCCACCCTTAAGCCTGACTTGTACTGGCTCTTTCAGACCTGGGGGAAGCTTCTAGCAGCTTCTTGTAGAAGCCATCCCTGCATCTCCCCCCTGACTTACCATACCTTACTGGGTAAACCCCCCAAAAAAGAGATACATGTGACAAAGTGAAACAGTTGTGGCAAAAAGGCACAGAAAGTATTTTTTGTTATGTGACTAATATGTTTCAACTATAGTAACAGACTTCCAAAGATAAAACACTTTGTCCCCGCCACATGCAACTTTCCTTCCCTCAGAAAAATCACATCACATGTCCTTGTTCGTGGTTACTAAGCTTTACAGCTGAAAGGTTGAACAAAATTTTACCAGATCAAGGGATCTGCAATCGATACTGTATCTGCTTTGAAACTCTTATCCTGTGCTTCCTGGGCTTCCCGGAGCCCATAAGGGAAGGGCAGTGCACCTAGCATCAATCCTTGTTTCCTGCAGCTGAGCTGTTGGGGCAGACAAGAGCATTTTCTTACATCGCGTGAAGGTCACATTGCCATGGTTCCCATGCCCAAAATAAAATGGTGGTGATGTATGAATATGAGCATCAGTAGAAACAACTGAAGATGCCATTTAAAAATGGCATGGCCTGATGCCAGTGACGTAATCTCAAATTAAAATAAAATCCTGATTTTCAAATAAAGTCCTGATGCTGCTGTCTGGAAATCTGAAGGTCCATACATGAACCTCAGGCTGCAGATTAGAACCACAAATGCTGGACTGTGCATATTTGAAGGGGAGAAAATTTCATATCCCACAAGTCTCCACAAATATCCATTCCATAGGAGACTTAAGAGGCAATTACCCATCTGCCAAAAAGTGTATGCTGTCTTTAATCATCATCTTTAATCTGCTGAACGAGGAAAAAATGTCAGAAGAAAATAATTGAAAAAAAACCCCACAGTGTTCAACTGCGTTTCTCAAGTGATTATTAAGAAATCAGACTGTTAGGAGGAATTAGTTAAAATGAAAGTTAACCTAAATTTTATGATATGTGTAATTTTGGACCTTGACCAAGATTTCATGACTTATGGCATCACTAAAACCTCCGTTTGAGGGGAGAACACTTCATTTAAATCCACAAAAGTAATTGTGCAGTTCTAATTTTTCTTTAGTTTAATTCTAACTCAATTCTACTCTTTAGTTGAAATAATTATTTGGTTGGGTTTTTTTTTTCAGTTAGGATATGTAAAATAAATGCACAGTTTTTCCTTTAAACTGTAATGATTGTTCTATGCTATAACTTTGATTGTATAACTCAAGGTCTTGAGGATTTGAGGAACAGTGAAATACAAAGCAAGTTAGCAGAGTGAAATTCATATGTAGGTTACTTGGATAATTCCTATCTGAGAATAAATAAATTTGAGTTCTCTGGAGTATGACTGGTATTTGATATACATGCTATATAAATAATTTCTTTAAAGTTGATAAGAAAGTTAAACTGAAGAAGTTTTGGCCTCCACTGATCTGTGAGAACCTAGGGTGAAATTGGACCAGGAAAGGTATTTAGGGAGATAATCCTCTTGTATTCCCATGGACCTTGCATTTGGAGGGCAGCTATTTTCAATAGGTTTTATAATTTTTATTCCTTCTTCAACTCAACTATTTTATTTGTGCTTTATCACCACATTCTATGCACAGATATGTGCATGACTTCAGTGAGTCATGCAAATATACACATATTCCTCTAAAGGGAAAATGTGGCCTTTAGTAAACAGGCAAAGTTATGATTGAGGTAGGCAGGTTTAAAATGCAGAACTTGATTATTTCAAACAACAGGTATCTTCAAACATACCGAAAGCAGTTATATGTCAAACTGAAAGTTAAGAGAATTGCAATGTAAAAGGACAACCCAAATATTTTTCAAGTTATGCAGAAGTGTGCTCATGTTCCATAACTCAGAACCAGACAGGATTTTTACCATACTTCCACAATAATTCATATTTGGGCAGTGAACAAACATGAACAATATTAGCACAACAGGTCATGTTCTTAAACTTCTAAATGTCGTAATAGAAATACCATCTCAACCGTAATTATAGACATTGCAAGTGAGATGTTATAAAAAGTAAAAAAAAAATTATGTTTTCCTCTTTGTTTCCTCATTTGAACTGTTTATTTAGGTAGCCCTCTGAACACTATTCCTTGCTGTTAGGTGTCTTCAAGGAATAATACTTTAAATGCTCCAGACAGCTCAGAGTTTTGAAGTACCATCAAAGTTTAAAGAAATCTGTGTTGCCACTGGTGTTTACTCATATACTAAGAATCTCTCTCTTCCTCAGAAGTAATTGCTTCTTGTTTTCAGGGCTAGAAATTGTTTTGTCAATATCCATGAGGACCAGCTTGTCCTTGCTATTTTAATTTGTGGAAAACAGATCAGATAGATCATCTCAGCGTTCCGGGAGTTTTGTTCAGTTAAAAGTCAATACTGTGCCAAAGAGATGATCCCAGTGTCCCACAGATCATCCCTTAGACTGTCAATCAATACGATTTCACCTGCGCCTCTGTATCTAGTAAGTCCAGTAGCAAGTAACACCAGGGCCGGAAGCCTACGTCAGTTGAGAACACAAGAAATGCTTCAGTGGGTGAGACCAAGGGTTCACCTAGCCCAGTTTTCTCTCTCACAGCAGCAGTGGGAATTGCTGTTAGAATATTATTTAGAGATTTCTCACTGGCATCTGTTTTCTCCACTGGGTGTTGTTTCAGCCCTTAGACACTGTTGAGTCCTTTGCGGCTGCCATAGCTGAGCATCCGATTTTCCTTGGCACCTTGTTAGTAAGATGTGCCATTGCTCAAACTTTATTGATCAAAGTGACACAGTGAATCAACCACAGAGTGAAAAATTAAACTTTTTGTCCCTGGCTTCTTTACTAATACCTTATCTACAAAGTCAATTGTCCTATTTGACATATGTGATTAACAAAGTTATTAATTAGCAATTAATTTGGACAGAAGTCTTGCCAGCTCCATTTAGTCCATCTGCTTTCATTCATGTTCATTTGTTCAGCCTTCTTCAGTGCGTATCTATTTGTTTCCTTGATCATCATCCATTTTCTTATTTGTTTTGTTCGAAGTAAAAATGAAAATTATACAGATAGTGTTTCTGCGCTCCTAGGTAATGGTTTTTAACCAGAGCTTGTTTCAAGTGTTAGTGATCATATTCAAGATGACTTTGTCTAATCTTCCATAGGAGATAGGTCACCTGTTAACCATTAGACACTCCATTAGCAGTTGAAATAGGTCAATAGAAGATAGCAAATCTCTTTAAATTTAAATAGTAAGATGAAACTGTCTTCATTAAAGCATAAGGAGGGAGTTCAGCAAAACTGACAAAGAACTTGAAGCAACAGAGAATGTGGAGGCATGAAGGGGAAGTTGGTTTCCACTACTTTGCCTTTCTCTCTCAAAAGTGGCTACTTTCCATTTATACTTCTGTCAAAGCTCCTTAGCTACAGTTTAAATTTTACAGGGCCTTCACTCTTTTCCTAGAGGACTGATTTCAATGGGTTGAAATTACACAGTGGTTTTGTATCATTCTTTGGTTGAATGACAGCTTTAAGTCAGTCTGTGGCCATCTACACCAGTATTAATATTTCTCAAAGATGCTAATGCAATAGACATGTTAATTCAGCTTTCAAAAGCTGGGGGCTTAGATAAATTGATTATAAATTTAACAGAGTAGGTTTTAATGTGTGTCCAAATTACTGTTCAACAATCTTAAACTCCCTGAATATTTTCAAAATCAAGTGTTTACATTTTTTGTAAGAGAACTCTCAAATAAAGGTATTAAACCTTTAGTAACTGAAAAAATTGCTGTTGAGTACTGTGTCATATGTCATCCCATTCTGATTTTCTATGCTTAAATTACAGTTTTCATGAGTTACATGCAGTAAGCTTGCACCACAAGGCTAAGAAAGTCCCTGTGAAATATCTAAGTAGCTCACAGAAACCTTGCAAAATCCTGTCAAGTATAGGAAACCCTAAAAGGATCGTTGAGTTGTCCCCGAAGGAATTTGAAGATGATGTAAATGTTCGAGACAATAAAATTTTATAATTGAAAATCTGACAGATCCTTCACTATAAAATCATCAATGCAACTCAAACCAGACTTTTACAAGGGCTTAGCGAGTTTTCAAAGCAGATCCTTGAAAGGAAGTGTTAATAATATCAGAAAATCGTGAACAAAGGATTATTAGGTGACTAAAGCACTTCAAACTAAAAAAGAAAAAAAATATAAATTTGTAGATTTATATTTTCAATTTAAAACAATGAAATTAAAAGATCTTGAAATAACTTTGAGCATACACAAAACTCACAGGGAAAACCTGTACATTGAATTTTTCCCATTATTTTCCCCGTATGATGGAGGCTAATGGCTAGTGTCAATTTTTAATGTCTAGAATTCCTTATTAGAAGCTAAAATGTTTTGCATGGTGATTAGATGCTGCTTTTTAGTAGTAGCATATTAAAAGATCCCTTTAAATTTTCAAAGACTTAAAAAAAAGAAAGCTGTATTCTGCCTATAGCAAACTCTCCCATACCCTGGCTGTAAAAAAGCTATCCTGTTACAGAAGTTATAGATGTAAATACACCTTTGATTCTGAAAGATGTTAAAAATAGTTGGTAGCATCTCATTTTAAAGTGTTTGTACATCTTTTCAAACAGGTCATCTTCTTTTGATATCTAACATGAAAAAAATCAAAACCCCAAAGCCTCATAATGAAGTATTGTCTTGTTTAAACCAATAAAAACAATAATAATAATAATAACAGCAACAATAATAATAACAGCTGAAACTAACATCAGGACTCAGAAACTGGGTAGAAGGAACTGTGGAAACTTTCTGCATAGGAACTGGAAACAAGAAACAAGAATTAAGACAATTCATCTTAGTTTTCTTGACACAGTATGCTTAAGCACAAAAACATGCTACTCAGGTTTGATTGAACTGCCAAAAAAACCACTATATACATTTTTAAGATCAAAGCAAGGGTTCTTTCTAAAAGTAAAAATGTTGCTGCAAAGACATACACCTAAATAACCAGTGAGGTGAAAAACAGCTGAACCTGCTTTTTTTACAACATTTTCTAGGAGGGTGATGTTCAATCACTTTAATCATGGGTTAATGAGTAAAAAGGAGCTAAGTAATTTCACTGCCAATCAGTACCTGCCATCTTTATTTGTTTGCCCTAGTCTGCTGTCAATCCCACTGAGACTGAGATGGAATCCTGAAGGTGCACAGGTGACACAGTGGTTTTGTCTTAATTCCTGTCTGCGTTTTGACCCATAAATGTCAGCAGAAGGAAGACAAGTCTTAGGACTCTTCAGTTACTCTGTAGATAGTATAAGCAAGATGTTTCTAGCTGTCTTCATTAAAGTCCCCTTAAACAAATAATTGCAAAATCCTCATGACATAGGTCAGCCAGGAAACTCCTGTGAAATTAATGGAGATGGGGATGAGAGGGGGATGCAGAAATCTGAAAAGTAATTTGAAAATTGGGATGTTTCTACTGATGTTTTTCAGACAATCCAAACTTCTCCTTTGGATTCCTAATTGCGTATTTTAGTTTGTCACTCTTTAGCACCCTTCAACATAAGAGACCAATGGTAAAAACAAGGCAATGGAAGAGTTACAAGAGTGCTTAAACTGACAATCCCAGTATCATGCAGGTTGAGTCCCCCAGGCTGTAACTCCCTGCTCCTGTAATACTCCAACATGTCGGCAACCCTCTCTGCCTCCAAAGAGCTCGGGGAGAGCCACGCGATACTTGGGATCCAGGACAACCTGTTTCATACCTCTGTCTGCTGGAAGAGTGCAGTAACGTGCATTGAAAACAACCTTTGTTGGTGGATTGGATAAATTTTGCTAGTGAAATAAGCTGAATATGGAGGTACAAATGCTATACCTCTCTTTAATAGGTGGAGGTAAAAGCTTCTCAGCTAAACACACAGTTCTGGAATTCCTGATGTGCCAAAACTTCTGCCAGGTTTAGTTAGAGATTTATATAAACTTTAAAGCACCTGCTGAATAAAGACTTCAAGATCTGATTCACTGTAACTGTTACTATCCCACACCCATGTCCTTTTGCACTGCTCTCCCTATGAAAAAAAACTTGCAAGTTCAAGTCAAGTTTTCTGACAATTACCTTTCTGAGGACAAAATATCAATGAGCTGTGCAGAGGCTTTCAGGAAGTCATTTAGGAGTTTGAAATTCTGCCTGAAAGGGTTTTTCCCTTTCTCATTGAACTCATTGCTTCCTCCCTTGGTATCTCCTCTGCCCTGCAAATGAAACATCCAGTCACGTCTTGCTGGAGAGAGTTGATAGATGAAACTGTTTCTTACTGGAAATGATCTCTACACTGCTAGTCAAGCTCTTTTTGTCCCAAATGGATTCTGCATATGGCTGATTTTTCCCATACAGAAAAAGAAGTAAACAGAGACTGATAGATATTGGCTTTCCATCATCTGAACTGTCAGCTGATGTACATTAGGAAGTTATCTATGCCTTTAATGGTGAGTAGGAGAGGGGTTTAGAGCTTGCAGAAGTGTAATTGTTTCACAGTAAATCTACAGATAAGCCCCTCTTCCTTACTGCCCACACACAGTTCCACTGACTTTGAAGTATTAAATTGTCCCTTTCCCTTCAAACTGGTGACTAACACAAGATCTATTATCTTAACGTCTTCTTTGTAGCTTAGGCTCTAATGAGATGCCGATATTGCAAACCAATAACCAAAATGAGGAAATATTAAAATGAAGCATAAGGCTGCATTTATTACTGCCATATTTCTTTACTGTGTTAATTTTAAAACAAATTTGTATGTTCTATCTAATCCCAGTTGTAGTGTTAAAAGTTTTGATAACTGACAAGTTTCTTCCTCCTGTGATGTCTTCCTGGAAGCAAGGTGTAAGCATGTGGGAGAGGGCAATGGAGAGGAGGATTTTTATCTTTTAATGTGCCAGAGACTGAGAAATTTTCCTTTCAGTTTACCTAATCAGATAAATCAGTCTTGTATTGATGTCTAAATTTCAAAGTTTGGTGAATTGCTTATTCTTTGTTGTGGATGGGTTTGAATTCAAGTGAGAAAATAGCTTAAGAATATGAGGCAAATGGTCCTGTGATTAAATAAATACCTGCAGTTCCCCTGGGGTTGGTTTCTTTTGAGCTCCAGCAATCTTGTCTGGTTTGTGGGGTAAGGATACAAGAATACGTGTCTGTTTCCCAAGAAGTACTTATGTAAATGAGCTAATCAACAGTCCCAGTTGCTTGTATTCCACAGCCTGCCTAAGATAAGTGATTTTGTTTATTGATATTATTAATAAAAGAGGAATGTGCACCAGAAAAATGTTGCTGTTTATTCATCCTCTGTTCACTGACTGCAATTTACACTACAATAACATTTCTCACAGATGTAATATAAAGTGATTTCTCACTTAGGGTGAGTCTAATTGCATTCTTTGAATCAGTGGGTGATGCAAGACACTCATGATATAAAAGTCAAACACCACTTCCACCAGCCCCCGGTAGGACATGTTGTTCCTGTCATACCTCCCTGAACAAGCAGGACAAGTCACATCATTCCAGTCACATCCTCAGAGATTTCATGTGACAAGAGTGACCTGATCAGAGGACACCGAGATGTGGGTGGAACTGCAACTCACCTCCAGGAGGGCTTCATGCTGCAAGGACCCTATAAGGCTGTGTAACACCAATAAAAGGTGGTAGTTTCTGAGTGAGCTAATGCCTCCTCTATACCCTTTGTCACACAAAGCAACCAATTATCCTAGTATCAAGGATATTTGCCATTTTTACAGAGAGATACATGACTATAGTGTATTTTTGCCTTGACTTCCATTATTTATTCCTACTCTCCTCTTTCTTTCCATTTGTTTCATGAAAAAAAAATCTCTTAAGGTATACAAAGATGCATACTGAAAAATAAAATGTCGGATAAATTATAGGAATAAAACATTTTGACATTGTGCAACTTCTTTTAGAGCAAGAGGGTACAGTAATAGCATTTGGCTCAGTATTTCATCCAACAAAGTGGTAATCTATTTTCACAGCTACCTCATAGGACAGGACCATGTTAAAGGAATATTTAATAATTGGTGGGATTTTTCTACTTGACACGTGTCTTTCCATTTTAATTGAGTTAATAGAATTCTCTTTTGTGTTCTATGTGTTTCAATAACCACTTAGTGCTAAAATTTTGACTTAGAACTTCAAATAGCTCAGGGTAGAATTTTGTATGATGAGCAAACATGAGCAGAAAATTCAATTCTTTCTTTTCCCTTCTTATTTTCCTAAGATGATGGAGTGTGTACTGTTACAAAACTGTCAGAAATGACGAAGTCAGGATGCAATCCCAGCTTTCTTTATGAACAATGCAATCATATAACTCCATGAATGTACAAACCTAAGTAGAAAAATGAGAAAACTTTGACAATGGGATTGACTTGACCCCATACTTATTGGCCTCTGAATCTGAGCAATTTTTGTGTGTTTAAGTATTCATAATGACATTACATTTTAAAGAGAGTAGTATTAATTTTATTCTGTGGGTTCTTGGCTACAGGGAGCAGAAATACATCTACATAGTGAGAATACAGACAAATGGAAGTTCAATAAAGAATTCAATGATACCACTATTGACAACCACAAAATAAGATAGTGGAAAAAGAAGGGAACTGACCACTGACATTGTTCAACAACCCATGACAGTATAATATTAATCTTGAAACACTGACTTGTGGACTAGTCAGTAAATTGCATAAATTACTTAAGGGCCTTTAACGTTAAAGGTTTTAATGATTTAAGTAATTTGCAATACGCAGCATGTCACATCCTATTGCAACACTCAATGTGTTATGTGCAGCCATCTATCCAGGCTGCTGTTGCTAAATTTTCCTAGGTCCTAGTTGGTAAGTGAGAGAACAAAATTCCATCCCCTCATATAATGTAAGGAAACAAAATGAAAATTTAAAACTATAAGGAAACCATTTGTTATTTTGATGCTGAAATTTCTCCTCTAAGGATCTATCTAGAGCAAAGAGTTTTCCCAATAGGACACCGGGGCTGTTGGTTGCAACTGTTTATCAAGAAGCTGACTAACAGAAAAGCAGATGGCTTCTGATAGTTACTAGCCTTATACACTTACTTTATTATTAGCTTAGCTTAATAGCTTTTCAGTTTTATTGAGCATTGCCAAGTTAGTTGATTGAGAAAAAAAGCTTTTGAGAAGAAATACAGTCTTCTAAGAACTTTGGGAGTTTTGGGCATTTCAATTACTTTTTTCAATTACTTTCTTTGCCAATGCTTAATTTGTTCCCATCAATCAGTAATAATACTGTACCTTGATTCTTGCCACTGATCTCAAAATACTTAAAAGCAGATCAAAGAAAACCTTCAGATTCTTTGATATTTTCCTCACAAGTAAATGTGAGGAAATAAAATCTGAGGTGATGAAGGTGGAGGTTCACTGGAGTGATATGTAACTACGGAATTTCATGCCTCCAAGACTTTAGTTTAGATCTAGTTTTCATCTACAGCAATTAAAAAAAATAATTGATGATATGCAGGAGAGATGTATCAGTTATGTGTGTGGTTTCAGCAAGGGGAACATTTTCAAAAAAAGATTTTCAGCTTTTTAGTTCAGTATGGACATTTACATGTTCTTGTGTCAAACAGTCCCATTTTTATTTTTGGGTGTAGAAACTGGGGGGTCTGACTGATGTTGTGGAGGTATTAGAGTACATGAGTGTGGATATCTGTGTGTGTATGCACATTCAAACTCAGAGAGCTATTCTTCCTCACTTCTGTCACCAATTAGCTCAAAACTGTCAATCCACAAAGCACAAAGGGGGAGGAAGAGTTGGTCTTCTAAGGGTTTTAAGGAGAAACTATAGGGCTTTTTAGTCTTCTTCCTTAGCCTTTCTCTCCTGTCCCAGAGAAAGACTCCATCTTTTCCCTCCATTCCTGAGTTCTTTGTTCATGAGAAGAAGAAATGTTCATCTAAACGTACTGAGACATGAGGCTGTGTTTATTTCAGCTTTAAGAAGAAAAAGCGATGCCTGATCAAGACTTCCACTTCAGTGAAACAGATGGGTTTTCACTGACTTTTCAAATGGTGATATCAGTCAAAACAGCTCCATCACAAAACAATAAGGTACAGAAAGTGTAATTGTAAAAAGTAAATGCTAGTGTTAGAAAGCAAATGAGTAACTTTTCTCTTCCCAAAAAAAAAGCTTCAAAGTCATTCTCTATTCTGGAAGGGCTTCACAATCACATCCTGGTACCAGACATGCCATTTGATGAAATGTATTTAATGGAATTTCAAATTATTTCTTGTTTGCAAATGAAAGATATGACTTTTGCTTTGCAAATGAAAGATATGATTTTGGCTTTCTATTCAGATACCTGAATCAAAGAGTGCTGACATGCAAAAAACATTTGAGAAAGTATAATTTGACACAAGAACATATATTGAACATTTCAGATTTAGCTGATTACTTTTTCCCACTGATTACCTTTATCTTGTCTGTGCAGGTTATAAATTGGATGGATTCATTCAGTGGTTCACTTATTTATTAGGAAGCACTTACTTCATGTAATGAGAACATTGTTCTTCTATGCTATATGGCTTTTAAGTAGATCAATACTCAATGAAATTACTTAATATTGCTTTAAATGTGCTGATTTATGAATAATATCAGTTTCAATTTCCCCTTTGTACTTACAGATAGAAATATACTTCCAGCAATAATCTTTGAGAAATGCAAATAATATGCTTCTACTTTTCTTGGTTCCACTTTTAATTTTGCTCAGGTAATGTTAATGAGTTTAATTTATTTTATTAGTTTTCAAAAATCAGTCATTATAGTCCTTCTGAGTTAGCCTAATCTGTGGTTGGGCTATTAGCAAACTGGTGTAAAATGGTTTAGAAAGTTATTTCATTAGCTTCATGAGATCACTTTTTGTTTGTATTGCTCTTGCATCTTATAATCTACAAAAGACATTTAGGTATTAGGGCCGGATGCTGGGAGAACAGTGTGCAGTTGTTTCCTTATATAGAGCAGCCTCCTTGCCGAAAAATATGTTCCGTTAACGCTAAAATAATTTTGGTGTGCATTAAGGTCAAGCTCTGTCTCTGCAGATTCTTGAGACCTGGCAATGCCACGTACAGTTAGTGTTAGCCAACTGATGTCCCTGTAGGTGGAGGACAGACACCTTCAGGGAGCAGTGAGGTCCACCCAGAGCTTCAGCTCTGAGTACACTGCTCCTGTCTCCTTCCATTAGCTGGGAAGGGAACAGAGCAGTATCTAGATCTTTAACATTTAGAAATCTGGGGCTAGGTGAGGGCAGTTGTATGGCCAACAGTGCAGTGGTACCTCAGAACAGCAGCTGCAGATGTTCCGACCTGAGTCTTGGCATGGAAAGTGCATGTGGTGATCATGAGGGTAGCTCACTGCTGAGCACTGCAGCACCATGGGCATTTGTCCTGGTTTCAGCTGGGAGAGTTAATTTTCTTCACAGCAGCTGGAATGGAGGTGTGTTTTGGATTTGTGCTGGAAACATTTTTGATGACACAGGGATGTTTTGATTACTGCTGAGCAGTACTTACACAGAGCGAAGGCCTTTGCTGCTCCTCACCCCACTGCACCAGTGAGGAGGCTGGGGGTACACAAGATGTTGGGAGGGGACACAGACAGGACAGCTGACCCAAATTGACCAAAGGGATATCCCGTATCATATGATGTCATGCTCGGCATATAAAGCTGGGGGAAAAAGTAGGAAGAAGGGGACATTTGGAGTGATGGCATTTGTCTTCCCAAGTTACCATTACATGTGATAGAGCCCTGCTTTCCTGGGGATGGCTGAACACCTGCCTGCTGTGTGAAGTGGGGAACAAATTCCTTGACTTGCATCATCTGTGCATGTGGCTTTTGCTTTACCTGTGAAATTGTCTTTACCTCATCAAGACACAAGTTTTCTCACTTTGACTCTTCCAGTTCTCTCCCCCATTCCACTGAGGGGGAAGGAGCAAGTGGCTGCGTGGGGCTTAGTTTCCAGTTGAGGTTAAACCACGACAAGACCCCAAGCTCTCCTGACCTCGCCCCTGTGTGAGGTGTTAGAGCATGGGAGGATGTGAGCTTCCAATGTGCAAGGCTGGCAGCGTGTATCCAGATGCCCTCATTGGCTGATCATGGGGATAGTGCAATGGCACAGAAGAGCTTGGGGTGAACGTGGCAGGTAGGTGAAGAGATGTGGCTAGGTCACAATTAGTGATGCTGGGCAGAGCACTGGAGGTATGGATTGTGTATCAGCATCAATGATCAGTGGGTGGTGAAGGAAAGGACAGTGACGCATTTTTTTCCTGCACACATGCATGGCCTGATGGAGAACTAGGAACTGCTGTTAGCAGCACCCAAGCTACCTTTAAAGACAACTGAGCAAAGTTAAGTTTGAAATGCCCTGCTAGAACTTTTGCTAGTATCTCTTACTCTCAGACATGTTAGGAACAAAGTTCATTTTCTCTCACTGAAAAATCCTGTCACATAAGGGATAAAGTGCTGCTCACTAGGATTTCATTAAATAACTAAGAATTCACTGTCAGAGCTGAAGTTATTATTCAAGAGTTGTGCTCTCATGAAAAGGCTTTTTTCTCATCTTTAAATCTTCTTTTAATGATGTGCTTTTCATTCAGTTTGTTACAAGGAAATTACTTGAGTTCTCAATAAAAGCTTAAGAAGTCTATTCTGTAACTAAACGGTGCCCAAGAACGAATAATTTCAAAGATATATATCAAGTTCATGCAAATTCTACAGGATCATCTCTTTTGAAGCAAATCTGTAAAATGACTTAAAATCATATAGTGAGACATAAGTCATATAAGAAACAGGTAAAATTAATTTTAAACATGCAAAATGAACTTAATTTGTGCTTGTTTGTGAAACATTTATCACTGAGAGATTTTAAGAATGAGTAATTTCTGCAACTGGCTCACTCACACTTCTCTTACCTCTTGCAGCATTTCTGTAATGGGGACAAATTTACTATATTTTTGTGATGAGTTGTATGCTTATAGAGAAAAAAAGGGGCTCCTCTACTCACTCAGTCATAGCATGGGAGCAGGATGGCCATCTCTATTTAGGCTCACCTTACCAAGGCTTGTGGAGAAATCTTGGCCAACCCTACTATTATAGCTAGATCTGTAGTTCCCAAAATAAGCTCATGCATGTGTACCATGTAATATAGCTTTCAGATGGTCAGGGATCGCTGCTGGGGAGGAAAACCTTCACACAAATGCAGAGTAACCCAGCCCAGGTAAGTCTGAGTACCAGAGATGTGTTAGTGATTTAGAGGTCCAGGATTCACTGGTAAAGTGAAAATGGGGAAAGAAAAAATATTTCCAATTTTTATTGCTTGATAGGGCTTAACTTGTTTGGTTTAACCAAATGTATAGCACAAGCCATAGTACCTTACCAGATGTGCTGTGTTAAAGCCTGGGCCCTTGCACTGAAGTGTGAGAGTTCTCAGGAAATTTAGCCATGCACCAGACAGAAAAGAGAAGAAACCATGTCAGCAATGCACAGGCTAGTGCAACAGCAAAGGAGCAGATACCTGTGCTGGGCAGAAGCCTTCCTCTGCTCCTGTCCCACACCTGAGTAAGGGGCAGTCTGGTGTCCTTCTGCGCTAAAAGTGCTTTTGAATTCTGGACAAATTTGCTACTGGAAATAGATGGGCATGAACGGCACCTACAGAGAGCAGGCAGAGCAGGCTCTACAGCCATTCATGCTGTAGTCCCTGTCTTGAAATAGTCCTCTGTGGCCACATCAAACTGGTGTGGCCCATGAGCAATGGATATGTCACCTCCAGCCTGAATAAATCTCTCCAGCTGTGGTAGGTACATAACTTAACCCAAGACCTTGCTTGAATTGTCCCAAAAAAGGAGAACACCCTCCATCCCTGTGCATCTAGCACTGCCTGTTATGTCTCTGTGGCCTCGGACATCTCTGTGATGTGCCATCCCCATCCCTGCAGCTGGTGGCACTTCAGGCAGCTCTGTGTCATTGTGAGTAAGGTAAACTTCATTTTGTGATGGGTATCTTCTTCACAACAAAGGATACGGAGGCAGGACTTTAATTTCTTTGTATTAAAAATTAGGACAGGCATAGGTGATCTGTTACATGCTACCAGGAGGTGAACAAATTGAAACGTGAGAGTCATGACCATGTCAGACTTTCTAGTCTAATTCTTGCCTTGAGGCAACACATGAGCGATAATGATACTCTCTGGTGAAATGGTCTATGGACATGAGTAATTATAATCCCCGGTACACAGAAGAATGTATCTCTCATTATAATGAAGCACAGAAACAAACAAAACCAGAAAGACTAGAACTAAATGGTCAGAATGTCAGTTAGATGCTCTGCTTTAGTCAGTCAGATGAAGTTTTACATAAGAAGGAAGTCTTCATGTGGACATCTCTAGTTTTTATGAGAGTAGTCAGTAGAGATATTTATCCAATACCTGAAAAGAAAATGGTTATTCATTTCAAATATTTAATTAGATAGTAATCAAAGTGTGAAGTTTGCAGAGATACACTGCTTATAAAATTAAAATACAATTCTATGCTCACATTTCTGTGGTAACTAGCTCAGTAAGTTTAAATAATTCAGTATTCCATCCCTATTTCGTTAAATATGTAAAGTACTTACCAAAAAGTAAGTATAAAATTATAAAATTCACGTGACTAAATGTAGTCACTATAGATTCCTCTTAGAGTCAGTGCAGATCCAGGGAGCAACTCAGTTCATCGTAGAGCAGATGTCTTAAATATACTGTAGATACGTGTATTTAATAAAAAGAATCTACCCAGGCAATATAAAAAGTTTAGACTGAGAAATCAGATGTCTATGCCTTCAGATTTCATTAAAACAAATCTGGTACCAAACTTCTTAGGCATCCTCAAAGTTTATAAAATTTACCAAGCAAAAAGCTGTAGCAGAAACCTGTGCTGGACACCAAATTATCAAGACAGATTTGGAGTTCAGTCAGTTCAGTCTGATTTTTCTATTTTTGTAAGGAACTTGACTACCTGGCTATATAAATTCACAACATTTCCAGCATTTCCATGTTTCCTTACCTGAAAGAACATGGCACTGAAAGATGTGTGTGGTGGAAACCCTGGTTCCACCGAAATCAAAAGGAATGTTTCCTTGATTTGAGAAATGCCAGGATTTCACCCAGGGACAAGGGTGGTTGTGCCATGTCACCTTAGATCTGCACAGGTAATGAAGATATTCACCCACACTTCAAAACAAAAACACCCTTCTCCCCCTGTCCTTGTCTGGTGTCTTCCTCATTTCATGTTCCATCAAGGCATCTGCAGACATCTCCATCGTAGAGAACAGCGTGTCTTGTGCTTGAAATGTGAACAAAGAAACAAATGCTGGAGTTCCGTGATGACTCACATCTGGCAGCACATATTCCTGTCACTTCTGAGTGGCACTGCCCTGCTCTGCTCCACCGAAACAGTTTAAATGATGTGGGAGATATTTTGTATGGAGAAACAAAGCAATCTGTACATGACTCACAACGATCTCATTATTTTATCCCTCATTCAAATTACTCTTTAGATCAAGATTGTATTAATACTCATAATTAATTTGGCCTTCCATAATGCTTTTAATCCAAGTATCTCACAACGCTTCTTGAGCATTAACTAATTAAGCTAGTCACAATATCTCTGTGATGTAGTCAAGGAATCTGTGCAGCTTGTTTCATCCACCACCAAGAAACAGTCACCTCTGGGGTCAAGTAAGGCAGATGTTCAATAATGTCTAGCAGCATTGCACCACACTTTGGGAGAGGAAGTGAGAAATAGCATCCCTAATTGGAACTCTGTGTGTGTGGGGGAGGATTAAGGAAGGAAAGACAGGAAAATGTAATTATCTCTAATTGCAGATTTAAAAGTGATAACTCTTTTCCTCTGAAGATTGTTAAAGGTTCTTTAATGTCCAGTTGGTTTTTTAGCTGGTGGTACAGATGTCTCATAAAGTACCACAGGTCCACTGGTACCCTCTGGTCAGAGTCTGAGGGGAGTGCCTCATTTCACTTGCCCAAAGTAAATAGCTAGCCTGATTCTTTGATCAAAATCTGTAAGCAGCTGCCAATAGTCAACATTTCTCCCTACAGGCTTATTTCATGTAGTGTTGTTATTCCCGCTGTGCAAAAATGAACTCAAGCACTGGGAAAATAAATTTTCCTTTCATACTGAGAAAGCCAGTGATTAAAAGGTCATCAAATCTTATTTTCCAGGCCTATATTACTTTCCTAAGCTCACCATCATCCTTCTTTCTGCCTGTGAAAATATCCCGAATGTTCAGTCTGTATGACAAACTCTGTCTGTACTTTTGACGCCCTTGATAAAAAGACAGCTCAAACACAGAGTCCAAAATATTCTGCATAACTGGGGAGCTTTCAGACATCCATTTTCAGCTGCTTCTCTACTAAAATAAGATTTAAACAACAAAAAAATCTACTAACCCCACTGATGCGGAAGCTCTCCAAGTGCCTTTTGGACAATTGCTCCCCAAAGCAGGAGCACCTCATTTGTGCCTACTGCCATTTCAGCCCAGACCCATCCCCATGGAGAAATGCAACAGGCACCTGTCACACAGCTTGTTGAGGGCTTCAAGGCTGAGGCATGTGGGGCACGAGACTTCAGGAGTCTATCGGGGGGGATGAATGACTTCACATGCCATTCCCTCTTCTCAGGAAGGGGCAGATGGAGCAATTCCATGGATGGGACAGCCACTGAAAACAGCTCTAAACTTTTCACTGCTTCTTGCAGCTAAATCAGGCTGCATTGATCTCCTGTAACCTCCTCTGTAACATCACTAAGAAAGTTTTGCATAAGAAAATCTTGATCTTAATTTAGATTCTGAGAGACAAAGGGTCTTCTGTGTATCTTTATGTAAAGCATTGGAATGGAAAATTACTCCCACCACTGAATAGCAGAGACTGTACTGAATCTCTGGTCACTCAGCTTCAGTTATAAAAAAGCACATCATTTGTAGGTATTTATAAATAAGTTTGCTGAGACTGCAGAGGAGCCCAGATATTTTCACTAGGACTTGGGAAAAACAAGAGGGACAGAAAAATCACCTTTCTCTGTCTTGCTGATAGTATAGTCATTTTTCAGACCTTGGCTTTCAAGTGCATATCTTCTTTTTATGATTTTTTGGTTGTTTGTTTTTTTTTTAATTCCTGTGTGATAGAATGTGTATTCCTATGAAGCAAGAAAATGGAGAACAATTAAAGGAATTGTTAAAGATCCCTGATGATTATTAAATTTTAGAAAGTACAGCCACTACTGTAGCACCTAGATTATAAAGTTCTTAAAACATATAGAACTTTATATATTATATAAAACAAAAAACCACAATATTTTTACTGTGTAGCAATGATATAATCTGCAGTGATTTATACCGTCCTCCACTTTATGAAGACTGTGAGAACTGACGTATATTCTTATCATCAAAAGGGAGCCAACAGCTGACATAACCATTCCCAAGATGGAAACACCTTTGCAAGATGACTCTTTAAGTAGAGACTCTGTGAGGAGGAAAATTCCAGTTCTTGGATGCTTTAACTTCTCCAAAAATCTTGATGCTTTCAGATACTTTTGTAAAAGAAGCATTCTGGAAAAAAAATCATCCATCAAAGTTAATTTTTCCAGTTTTCTGGTTATAGAATAATTGTGATTTTGTAATAATGGAATTCCTGAAGGGAAAAAAAAAGAAAGGAAATATTTCATTCTGCAAAAGTATTGTAACAAAAAGTTCTGACATGCACGATTTATCTTCGTGTTATTTGGGTAAAATTAACACAGTGTCACTTATCACTAGAGCAGAACATCTGTCAAAGTTTTAATATCTTTTGTTCTTTAAACAACTTAACTCATTTTAAATAAAATAATTTTTTAAAAAAACACCAACAATTCTTTATTTCAGAGAGCATTCTTTAGAAAGGAAGTTAAATTTTCTTTCCAAATGCACCCAGAAGTATCCACATCTCCTTCACAATAGATAATAAATTCCAGATGACTATGTTAATCACCTTCATTAATGGACTGCATCATGAACAGCTGGAGCTTCACAGTCACAGTGGCTGCATATATATTTCTTTGTAGAAAAATGCATGCCCTTTCTCCTCAAGAGAGAGGAAAAGCATCTCCAGTCAGCTGCTGGTAGCTGAAAAGTGCTGAGTTCATCACATTGCTGGCCAGGGAAATACACATTGAGGGGAGAGGTCAGGTGGGGTAGTGAAGTTAACTTCAGAGGGCTACAAGTTAAAGAAGTCAAGGTTGAGATCTTCACAGTGATGAGGGATGTAGGCTCCTAGGTGATTCATCTCACTCCAAATTAGGTACCTAATTACACATCTTACCTAAGTCAAGGAAAATAATTGCAAGTTGGATATACCTGTTATTCTTGGCTGACACTAAATGGGGCAAAAAGTAACTAATTCACTCCTTGATAACTATTTTTGTGTAAATTTTGGTGAAACAATCCTATCCTATGTGCCTACAATTATCTTCAAATACTGTTTCTAAACTGCTTTTGGATTTTGATAACCATTCCTAAAACTGACAGGAAGCCGTCCAGCCTGGGCCAGTACCAGGGTTTTCATGCGCAAGAGTGATGCTAGAGCAGTGACCTTAGCAGTGACAATGCATAATAAAGTCATAGTTCAGGTTTAACTCTTCATAAAATATTGCCTGTGAGTGAATGAATGAATCAATAAATGTGTTGTTTGAATATTGCTGTATCTGTACATGCTGCTATTCATAAAGTGGATGAATGCAGTAGATACAAACAAACCCCAGTGCCATAACCAAGGCAGAATGATGAGGTGTCTTGGCTTGGCACAGATTTGTGATTAGTTTGCTAATCACATAAGAGCATATGAGACCTTTCATCTTATTTGCGTGAACTTATACAAGAAATGAAAGTATTATTAAAAACCAGGTTTATGTTTTAAATGTGTGTGTGTGTGTGTGTGTTAGTGCAAAAATATAGCTGAGGCAATCAGCTGTTGTTAGAAAAGTTAAATGACACCACTGTGTGTCATTGCTCTGTTGGGATTTAGAGGCACTTAAGGGGTAAAGCGTAGGCAACCAGACGAGAAGATACACAGGGAATGAACTCTTAACAGTATTGACACACCATGGCTGGCAGAATAGCAGAAATACCTAAATTAAAGGTTAATTTGGGACTGTCCGTGTCATGTGGCAGTCTGTCGTATTCTCAGTTGCCTTCAGTAGGACCACACAGATGTTGCAGGGGAGACAATGAGCCAGTTCTCATAACTTTACAGCATATGTTTTGCTGTTCTGCTCAGATCTGCTTGGTTGTAATAGCCAAATGCAAAATGCATGAAATGTCAGCAATTTCTCCCTAGCTGTAACCATTTACTCCATGGCAAAATTGGATCACTGGTAGAAAGGGAAATGGGGATGGGGGGAGAGTGTAAACAAGAGAAAAACAATGGAGATTCTCTTAGAAAAATATCTGAGAGTTATAGGCAATGAAATGATAAAGGGCATCACAAATGCTAAACAGTTCAACATCCTACCCAAAAAAACATACTTTAATGACTATACAAATTAAGACCGTTATAAATAAATTCAGCCCCCACCCCCATACAGTGTTAATCAAATGCAGAATCAAGACAGAGGGAAACCCAAGTACAAGAGGAAACATCTCCTCTCTCAGTTGTATTCAGTCAACCAGGAGAACAGATGGCCCTTAATAGCATGCCCTGAAACATCTAATTACAGGAGAAACTATGTATATTTTTTCTGGGCTTTTAATTGGTCCCCAACTCTGTGTGAAGAGACACAAATGTTTCAACAGATTAAATAATAAATATCAAGATGGACTGTTATAGTGTGTACGAGGGTTATTGTTAATGTGGATTTTAAAAATATGGCAGTGCAGGGAGGGATTCAGCCCATCAAGTCCACACTGCCAGGCAGACAAGCTATGCTCATTCCTTTTGAAGTCTTCTTTGTAACAAATTGGGTACCTTGTCACCCCAAAACCAGAAACCACAAGGTGTGTATGGTAACAGGTTTAGGGGCACTAAAAATTTAGCCTACATGAATGACATGA
This sequence comes from Porphyrio hochstetteri, assembly GCA_020800305.1. Taxonomy (NCBI): domain Eukaryota; kingdom Metazoa; phylum Chordata; class Aves; order Gruiformes; family Rallidae; genus Porphyrio; species Porphyrio hochstetteri. The sequence goes on from CM036907.1 coordinate 90,564,190, forward strand.
GAGGAGGAATGACCAGTAACTATAGCAACCAATAAAACCCTAAAAGAAGAGGGAAATGGACACTAGACATAAGCATGCCAGACTGACATGTAACAGCATAACTAAAAGATTAGAAATATACTGCAAATATCTAACCTGCAAAAAAAATAAAATGTTTCATTTATATTATTAAAAGAATTAATGTGTATTTAAAGACTGATATGCAGTTAAGTAACTAAAGGAGTAGCAAAACAACATGTAATCAGGTTCACAAACTCTTGTTAATAGACACAGAGGTGAAGCATTAAGTGAGGCAAGAAAAAATCAGCAACAGCAAATGTGTTTTTCAGTGTGCACTGAATCCAGAAACTTAGCTAGAGGTGTAGGATCTATACCTCTATTGCCCAAATCCTTGTATAACGTTTCCCTCTAGTAATAAGAAATACAGCTCTCTAGGACATAGAAAAGCATCAGAGTTCTACTATTTTGGTCAATCACATCATTTAATCCAGTTTGTGATCGTGCTTTTTAACCACATTAACTTGTGTGCTGCAATTAGAAAAATGGCTCCAACACATTGTTGCTCTGATGCCTAGAAACCTTCTTTTCAGGATAAATTTATTAATGGCCAGTTTATATCCATTTGCTCTTGTGCCAGCAGAGTCTGTTAGTTCAAACAGCTTTTCTCTGGTCTATTAGCATGCAATATTACAGAGATGCAACGTTTTGTTAGGCTGTGAAAGCCAAGTTCCTCTCAGAAGTCAGAATCATAGAACAGCCTGGTCTGCAAGGGCCCTTGGAAATTATCTTGTTCGAATCCCCCTGCAATGGGCAGGAACAACCTCCACTAGACCAGGCTGCCCAATGCCCTGTCCAACCTGGCCTTGAACACTGCCAGGGATCATTTGATAACCTTTCTTTCCCCTAATTATCTTAGAATTCTTTCCTGCTTTTCAGCATGTTTTATTCGATTGGGTAAACAGCTATAATTGTATACTACAGTCCGGGTAAACTCTTGCCAAAGTACTGTTTAGTGCTTCCCTATCTCTGAGGATATGTTTTCTTTTTATATGGCTGCATCACATCAGTCTATCACAGGATCATGACCAGCTGGCCATTTTTATTTTGTTTGTTATTCCAACAGGTGAGCTAATCTACTGCAGAAATTCTAGAAACTAACCTTTTATATTTGGCCTTGTGTTTTGTGCTGCTGAATGATGTCCCGTTTCTATTAACTCAGTCATCAATTTGACTCATCACGGTGCTGAAACCTATACCCTGTGACGGCTGTTACTCAATTATGCTTGTTATTCCTGTATGTTTGGCTAGATAACAATAACTGAGGCTTATCGTTATTATTTATACATGTCCTCCAGCATACACTTGGAAAATTTTAATCCCAGTAATAAGAATTTACTAGAGTTGCAGAGATCTCTATTCACCTGTCTTCAGGATCTGTGGGAGTAATTCAAGTACTGCTCGAGCGAAATCTCTTTTGCAACCCCACAACACAACTGACGAAAATCCTTTCTGTTTTCATCCATCTAGCTTTTATTTCACTGCTGGTTACTACCATACTGATTCTCAGCCCCACTGATTTAATCTTATCTTTCCTGGACAGTGCACACCTATTTTCCACGGATTACTGTTGTTCCATTATGTTTCTTGTTGCTATACAGTAAAGAATCAGGTTTTAAAAGGACTAGACTGATCAGCAGTATTTTACACCTATTTCCAAGAAGTCAGAAGGATAAAGGAAATTAAAGACCACGGAGGACCATGGCCATAATGTCTATTGTGTTGAAGTGAAAGCAAATTCTGTTCCTTAGAGGTGCAAAGTGCTGCAGAGTGAAATAACCACGTAGAAGGTATAACGCCTACAGTGATAGTGCTTCACCTTTTAGTGTGCATAGTTAGCCAGTATGACATACCTTGTTAGCTGTCTTTGCTATCTCCTTGTCTATGTTTGCAGGGGAATCTGGTTGCATCTCAGTGGTCCAAGAAGGCTGTGTTTTCTGTTCCTCTTAATCAAAGTAAAAATCTTATGGAGTCGGGAAATTTAATCCTATTACCAGCCAACAGTTAACGCAAGAGCTCCCTCTCTGGGTAGTACTACGGATGTTTTCTGAACCCTCTGTGGTGGTTTGTCCCTGAGGTTCCTAGTGCTTGTTGTCCAAATACTGGGACTCTCCCTCTCTCTCTCTCTCTCTCTCTCTCTCTCTCTCTCTCTCTTTATAAAGTCCACTTCCTGCCCATTGATGCAGATCCTAGTTGCTACCTGTATACAGATTCTAAATTTCAAGAGGTGACATTTGTTATGATAGAGCAAAATCGCATTTGATGAGGTTGCCAGACCCCACTCCCTCACCCCTCACAGGGATTTCTGTCCGTCTGCAGTTCTGCAAATGCACACCCAAGAGCTCAGTAGACAAATTGGTTTATGTCTGTACCAGTAAACACACCAGCTTGAAGGTCCACTCAGTAATCCCCAAGCCAGCTACCTTAGACTGGCTGTGCCCATCCTGTTCATTTTCCTCAGCCTTCAAAAATGATTTGGACACTTCCAAACTGCTTGTGAGCCACGTTCTGCTGTGAAGGTGCTCAGGAGGATACTAGTTCACTCCGATCAAAATGTGCCAGGGACTGGTTTAACAGTTCATCAGTGCATACATTTGATCTCATCAGTTTAAATTATAATTGTATACGGCCCAATGATGTTCATATTCTATTTCAGTTACAGCAACTGTTTGCATGTATGTTCCCTTGTGCCCCTGATAATTACCCTTCTCAGGACTGGATATTAGAAGTAGTAACAAAACCTTTATTTGCAGCTAATAGAAGCTTTAGGAGTTCAAGAACTTCTGAGTATTGAGATTTATGCCTAGCAATTAGCACTTTTGGGTCCCCAGATCTCGCCTTTCACTGACATACAGGAACCTGTTTGTGGTGCAGAGGCCTGTGGACCTATCTCTTTGTGTAGTGATTTCCAGAGCCTACAAAAGTTTCCATGTGTTTAAAAAAAAACACTTACAAAGATAGCCTGGTTTAAAAGTATAAAGAACTAAAAAGTAAGTTCTGTACTCTTTAAGTATTGTGAGAACTGCACTGCTAGAGTCAGAGCTGTACTACTGGAAGTCTTCCAGGGTGGATAAATAGGATAAGAAATTGGACAAGAGAAGAAGCATTAGAGAATCACAGAGCCCCGTAGTACTCACAGGGTGCTTGCTCTGCAAGATGTCCGAAGGAAAGATTGCTAAAGTGATGGCAAAAGGGGGAGGTAGAGGAAAGCTGAGCTTGGAGGAATGAAAACTAGTATCAGCAATCCCAGGAGCTTCAAAATACTCAGATACATTGACCAAGTTGTCCTCTTCTTCTGCTGAAGGGAGAGTCAGACCACGGAAATTCAAATAAGGATGGTTTGAAGCAGTCAGAAGGGCCATGAGAAAGCAAATTATAGATAAGAAAAGAAGAAACTTATTTGGAAATACTATTTTGCATGATAATGGACAAGCCAAATAACATTCTGGATGAAATCACCTTACAGAAATAGGGAAGGTGAAACACTACAGCTCTATAATTGAATACAGTGCTAACAAAGATGCCAACTTGTGATAAGTATTCAGCACACAGTACTGCAAGTTCATTAAAAAAAAAAACAAGAGAAAGCATATCTCAGAGACACCTACATGTGTGATCACTGTTTAACCAATCAAGTAGATGAATAAATCAAGTGAAGATTAAGTGTATTCATATTAGCATTAAATTAGAAAAAGAACAGAACAAACCCCTTGCTTGCAAGAGAATAGATCTATTCCTTTGGAATAAGAAATATGGAGTCATCTTTGTGAAACTGTGAAAACAGTTCTTAACTAGCAACAAATAATCTAGTTCTGCAGGTAGTTATTCTGCATTTAAATTAGGCATATGCAGCAGTTAGGAGTTGCTGTCAAAACAGGATAAGCCATCTGGGAAGTCTGACAATTTGTTTTCTATTGCCTAGCTAGTTGTGTGTTTGATTTACCATGTTTTAGTTTTCATTCCAACTCTCTGTAACTCTCACCTTCTTCAAAATAGAAATAGGTAGATTGAGGCAGAGGTGATGTTTACTGTGTGTTTGTTACAGGGTGGCTATTACACAAACTGATTAGAGTTTCCGAATCCACAACATAACTAATCTAGATCAAGGCACAAGGTCACATAGTCAAATTAAAGCTCGTTTCCTGTGGTTTTCAATGGTTACCTCTGGGCTTTCCAATCAGACTAGACAAGGAATCCCGTTATTACAAGCCTGTCACATAACAGATAGATATTATCTTAATTGAAATGCCTGTCCACTGAAAGGCACTTTATGCATTAGAATAGTTTCCAGACCTTCACATTTTGAAAGATACCATTCCTTCTCTATAGAAAGATTGAAAATATGTTATTTCAGCCTGAGATCTTGGTAACAGACGTTCCAAGAAATAGTTTTATATGCAATGAATTGGAGTCTAGCATAACTTGATATTGTGAAAGCAAAAGAAAACATACAAAATTTGAAGTCAAATTCAAAACAGATTGAAAAAAAGGGATATAGCAAAATATTTTTTTAATTATTTGTCTGTATGTTCCCCAGTTTAAGCAGAGTTATTGTGGGCAGTATTGCATTCTCAAGATTTTATACACAAATAATGATGCAATTATATAGTAATTATAGAGTACTAGACACTTAGAATGGAAAATGTCACAAATACTGTGACTACTTGACATAATATCACTGCAAAAATGTGTTATTTAATAGCTTCAGAATATTCACTCATGGCTCTGGAACAAGTATGAAATCACTTCCTCTGGGATTAGGATGGATATATATTTGCATATATATGTGTGTATATATATATATATACATACACACCTACCTGTGCCCACAGACACACACAGTTATACCTGTGTGTGAATGAGGAAATGGGATGTTCTCTGGGATGTTGTCATTGCTCTTGCTCAGAAGTAAGCAGTAACACACAAGTCATGTAGACTCTTAGTGAATCTAATAGTGTTTGAAGAAAACTGTAAGCACACTTAATACAAAGGTGAGATAATAGCAATGAAATTATCAACTAGAAAATACATTTGGATATGATAGAATTTCAACGCAAGTATGCAAACAAAAGAAAATTAGTGTAGAAGTAAAAAAAATCCAAAAGGGAAAGACATAACTATTGTGCCATTTCAATACTAAATTTCTTTAAAAGAAAGGCAGAAAGTAAATAAACAGCAAAAAGTTAATCTACAAATTTTTTGTGTAATCTTCATTATAAATTCCATTTTTCTTTTTTTAAAGAAGAAAGATAGTGGATACCAAATATATTCCTGTGTACTTATATAGGGAAGCTGTTAACATCCCAGACATCAGTCTCCTAAGTATTTCACCCTGGTTAAAACTGGAGAAACATGAACTGTAAATCACCTCAACTGCCTGGTTAAACCAAATGTGAGTTTTAGTTCACTTTGAATCAATTCAGACTAAAGGATTAGGACCTCAACCTGCAAATAAACAAACAAGCAACAAAATGTGATGACCCAAGATTATTTATGCCTTTCCCACAGACCAAGGAACCACCCAGCTCTCATGAGTGGTATTTGTGGTAAATGGAAGCGGTCATATAAAGTTAATGGGAGAGAAAGGAAATGCTGTGAAGGAGAAGATAAGGAGAGAACATCAACAGGGAAACAGGGAGTCAGAATCCAAAAATAACACAGCTTTTCCAGGAATTGAAGTAAGTCTCTAGCTACACAGAAGGGTACTAAAATAATAGTGTAGTACTGAAACGTAAGGTCTCCATCAGATACCTAAGAGCTCATAACTTAGTACTTTACAAAGTCAATACTGTTACAGTGAAACAGGTCAAAGCCACTTTCTTAGTATGTTTGGAGTTTTTCCCCAAGGTTCTGGATGTTGTAAGACTAAGTCTAAATTGGGAAAGCAGCCTATGGAAGAAGATATAAATCAGTCCCAGCCATCGTGTCCCATGGTGCCAGGATAGAAAAATATAGTGACTATTAAATAACTTGAAGATTTTCTTCCTTGGGAACTTCTTGCCTAAATTAAGACCAGTATTTTTATAAATGCCGTATGGAGTTGATTGGGAATTTTTCAAAACTAGACCCTAATGAAACAACCACCTCAAACCCAAAAGCAGATGTTGAAATATTTGAGCTTGCTACTGGGAGATGGGATATTTAGTCTGGGGCTGGGTTACACAGCACTGAGATGTTTAAGTTGCACAAGCTGAATTCCAATATAGTGGAGGCATAAAGACCAGCTCTTTAGGAGTCAGTGCAGCAGATGAAGCTAAAGGCTTCAGTTAAGCTCACCGTGGACCCAGTGTCAGTATCTGGAAACGTCAAGAAGCATTGGCAAAAAAAAAGAATGGGACGCCATGAAATTTTACTTCCATGTAAAAATGTGTCAATATTTCTTTGGTCTGACACAGCACACATTTTGAAACCCTGGCATTTTCACAGGATGTATTAATTCTAATAAAATTCAAGTGCTGCACACTGTTAAGCAAAGGATGCGTGTGCAATGATGTGAGAGCCAGGTAAAGCTCTGAGATGCATGTCTTGACTCTTGCCTTAGGGTGGAGGCCAGAAGACCAAAAAACTCCTTCAACTCAGAGCCAGATTTTATTAAAATATTAAAAAAAATAACACCTTATAAAGAGAGTAAACTTAGAGTAACTAAACAAAACAGAGCAGAAGTAAAACAGTATATAAACAAATCTCCTCTATCAATCATATACTTACAGGCAAGATCTTGCTTCTCTGCTTGGCTACTGTGATCTCAGTGGGTTTTGGTTTGCAGCCAGCTCCCTCTGATACCTTAAATGTTTCTCTCTGCCACTGTGGGAGTTGAGTTATGGGTGAGTCAGGTCCTCACTCCTTTCAGTACCATCTCCACAGTTTGTAGCTCTTGCCTTCTAGCAATGTCTTCCTCACCCACAGATACTTTTTCCTCCCCTGGGGCCAGTGACCATCTCCCAGGTCTCTGGAGGCATCACCTGAGCCCACCACTCTCTGCTGAAAGTCACATCATGTTACAGGCGATCTGAGAACAAACTGTCCTGCACATGTGCCACAATCTGTTTTTATTTAGTTTTAGAATCTGGTATTTGGACTACATGGCTATACTGTTTGGCAAGATGACAGCTTTCTGATTTAGTGAGTAGGAAAGTATCATTTTTTTGACTATATAAGAGGAATGTGGTTTCCTCTTTGTGAATCCATTGTCAGTATTAATTAGCTCTGTATGAGGTTATTTCTCTCTCTCTAAGAAACTCTTCTGATAAAAGTCTTTTGGAAGTTTAAAGACTTTATTTAATCTGTGTTCAAAGCATTTAATAGCTTTTACACCAGAATGATGAATTTTGACTTTTATTTGGTACCATTTTTATAGTGGCAAATTAAGAAAGAAGTTTAAGAACTGTCAACTCCAAAGGAGAAACGATTTCAATTTTATTTGAAATAGCACCAAGAAAATTTCCTGAATCAAGAAAAATAATGTAGATGTATAGTGATGATCATACTGGCAACTTGGAGGTGATGAGAGCAACGATGAGTGCCAATATTCTGCTCATAGGAGACACTGAAAAGACTCTAAGACAGAGAGGTCTACCTGAAGACTCACCACATGCTACGTCCAGGAAGATGTATTGAATGAATGTGTCCTAAGTCCAGTTCAGGCCACTTAGCTATAAATAGTTATTTATAATAAAACCCGCAAGACATTTGTTACACATATTAAAAATGTTTCCTTGTTCTTGTAGATTACTTCAGCAACTACCTGTAACTCTTGCTCAGTACACAGACTAGAGCCAATACCGCTATGTATAGGCATCCTTAGTGAGACATTGTGCATGAAGTATGTTTAAATTTACAAAAGGAAAGAGGAATGTTTTGATGACATTCACATACGTAAATTTAAACATCTGAGTGGAAAATACGGTCCTGAATTTGGAACTTATTTGTGCAGTCACCAAAATTACTAAATTACTTGAAAAATCAAGTTTTCATTCACACAGATTTCCGTTATAAAGGAAAGTTATGTTATTTCTATATCGAAACAAGCTCACTTAAATTTGGTGTCTGATGATGAGATTTGCATATCTAAAAGAGGATTGTGAGAGCTGCAGAACTCAGTCTTCATTAACATGTTGCTCAATGAATGGACAAACCTTTTGTGTTTTCTGAGAATATATCTGGAGTTTCTCAGAGGATGAAGTATTAGTTGCATAAAGTGACAGAATTAATTTTAAATACATTATGAAAAAAAGACATTTCAGTATGAAACTGCCTGTGAACTGTAACAACTTGCTTATTTCACTGTTTTGTGGAGTCATTCAAAAATAAAATGTTGTAGAGGAAATTCAAATAATTAACATGCATATATGTCCTGGTTTTGACTAGGATAATGTTAATTTCTTTCTAGCAGAGGATGGAATGCCGTGTTTGGGAGTTAGGATGAGAGCAGTGCTGATAACACACTGATGTTTCTAGTTGTTGCCAAGCAGTCAAGGACTTTTAGTTCGTATTTCCCTGTGAGAAGGTGTGTGTGGGGGAACACCCAGCAATCTGGGAGAGACAGGTGACCCAAACTGGCCAAAGAGGGTATTCCATGCCAATTACATCATGCTCAGCATAAAAGGGAGGCTGGTGGAGTGGGGAGCAGGCAGCTCCAGGACATGCTGTTTTGGGGACAGTCTGGTTTCGGGATGTCTCTGGGCCTGAGTTGTGCGGTTTGGTGAGAAACTGCGTTGTGTGTCACCAGTTTCATGTATTTTGCTATCAAGTCCTGTTATTAATGTTATATAAAATCTTTCTGCTATCCCAGTAAACTATCCTTATCCCAACCTGCAAGGTTTTGGTTCCTTGGGTTTTCTTTTCCCTCCCTTTCCCACTCCCTCTTAGAGAAAAAGCAGCTGTGTGGATGCCCAGCTCTCAGCTGGGGCAAACCCACAACAATATAAAATGGGCAAGTGGTGCTAAAACTTCAAGATAAATATAAATAAAGATATCCAGGAAGAAAATTATGGGGAAAAAATGAAAAGGAATTGTCTGTATGGCCATCTGTTTAAAAATATTACTCATGTTTAGACTATACCCAGTATTGAGCAAACACCTGAACTATGGTGTAGTGAGAAAACAAGGCAAGCATGTTGTAACTGAGTGAAATGGAACATGAGGGTAGATTAGAGAAGCTTACACTTGTGTTGCACCTAATGCTGTTAAGAGATCCATGATGAAAGTAACATTTAATAAACAAGTAGCAGTATTAACTTACTAAAAGTCATGTTCTTTACTGGATTTTCTTTTAGTGGCTTCTGTCATGAAAATCTGTTTTTCTTCTTCTCTGTTAGAATAAAAAATGAAAGTTGGTTTAAATTTCCCCTCCATACACACAGAGAAAATCTGCACATTCAAGCAGAAAGGTTTTCATTAATAAAAGTGGGAAATGAAGTCATAAAAATAAATAATCTGCAATCAGCTAAAATCTTAAAATCCTTAAATTGCTGGAGAAATTTTATTCTCTCCTTGATTCCCTGTTTTAATAATTTTAAAGCCAGAAGGTTCCCTTTAGGCTTTCTAGCATCAGCATACGATCCCAGGCTTTATGTGCGATACTGTTTCTATGGGTGGTGTCAAAACCAAAATGCATCTACATTCCTGGCTGGTTCCCAGCCTGAACTTGCCATCTGCATGTGACATTTGCCACTTCTCAACGCAGTGTATTGCCACAGAAAGATCACCAGGCATATTCTGAATACCAGTGTCAAGTGGAGGTGCTGACTCACAGCCTGCGACCAGCCACGTTAGTTCTTTTTCAGGAGGACTAATTCATGAGGGTGGAGTGGCCACCGTGCTCCTGCTTATAGGCTAACTCAGTGCCTGTGTAGCACTGCACTGGGAAAGGTAGATGTATTGTTTACTTTCCACAGTCAATGGGGAGAGAAGTGATTCCCCAAGGACATGAACGTTATCTGTCTTTGTGCTTACCTCAAGACTGGTTGACTCACCCGCTCAAAGACTACCTTTCACTCTGGGTCCTCAAGGATCTTTCCAAAGCTTAGGAAAGCTTGTCCCATTTGAAATGAAGGGAAATGATGGGGAAAAAATTACTCATTGCTTAGAATGAGTTAGAATAGAGGTCTTTGTAATAAGGTGCTCTAGGAACTCAAAATGGGCAAAAAAATCGTGGTTGGACAGAAACACAGTACAAACCTGTGGTGATAAGCATACTGAGATGACACATTTTCACCAGGTGAACAAAGAATATGAAAGGTTGCTACTGCTTGTGAAAACGACCTAGTATTCTAGAGGGATACTGAAGGAAAAGTGTGATCTAATGTTTTAAATTGCTACTTAAGAATTTGATTTTTATTTAATCAGGCAGCCCATTCTGTTAACCTTTAAGACTGTTGAAACTGATGGCTTTTAATCATTAATGAAACTTTGTTTAAATGAATAAATATGTCAAAGTATTTTAATTACAATCCAACACCAAAACATAAATAGGCACTGTTTTATAAGGGGTTTGACACATGCCAGTGTGCTGGTAAATGAAGAAAAACGAGAGGCCCACGTAACAGTTGAGGGGTCCCGAAGAAAATCTCACCTAAATGTCAGTAGTATTTTTCTGTCAAACAAGATTGCTGTAACAGAAAACATCAGCAGCACTGAGATCTCCCACGTGGATGTGTTGTTCTAAAAGATCAACATAACACCATGTGGCCTCCCCTTCTAATGACTGCACAAATGACTTGCAGACCGGGGAAGCTTCTCCTCTGAATACAGTAAGATTCCACAGCACCTACATCTTTTGCTATGCAAAAATAAATCAAAAGCATTCTGTTCTCACAAGCATTTACTCTTCTTCAAACGCAAGGTACATGTCTGATAAAGATATTTTTAATCAGAAGAACGCTAATCTCTTAAATTTGTACTTTGTGAATTGCTTATGGAGATAAGTGTGATCATAATTATATGTGCCTCATGACCTTAGGGTGAGGTGAGGTGAGTATGCTAGAACGGAGATCATGCTTTCTTACCTTTACAGCAGTCTTTCAAAATGCCAGGAAAACACTATATAGTAGCAGGAAAATGATTTGTCATTATTTATTTAGGTTTTGCAACTGCCTTTGACAAACCCCCTCTCATCGAATGGATAAAGAAATTCAGCAGGATCCAGGTGAGAGACAATTTGTTGCTATGGACTAGAAACTGGCTAAGAGTCAAAAAAAGGTGACTGCTGAGATACAACAAATATATTCATAAGGTTTGTGCAGTTATATATGTGTAGCAGTGTTCTGGGGAGGGTGATAAACAGCAAGACAGCAAAATTATATAGGTCAAGCAAACCCAGGAAAAACTAGAAAGACTAACATGGGGAAATAGGCAATGTAGTGACATGGCAATATGAAATTCAATGCTACGGTAAATCTGGATGCAGTCCTAAATTACTAATCACAGCTCTCTAAGGATCACTGCTTAATGGAGATGAAAATCAGAAAGCAAATGTTAGGCTACAATAGGGTGGCGTGAAGAAAAAAAGAGATCATAAGCCCATTTATAAACCAAGATACCTCTGCTGTGCTAGGAATACTGTCCTCAGGTTAGCCTCTTTCAGAGAACAGTCTCTCTAAGGGTGCAGATGGGAGTAATAAGAAAGATTAGGAAGGGACTGAAAGGTCTGTGCTAAGAAAGATGAGAACTGGAACTCTGTGCTTTATAGAGACCTCCTAACCTACCTTGACTTACCTACGTGAAGACTAGTGGCTAGGAAGATAAGAGGAATTTAATCTTACAAATGAGTGTGCCTCTCCCCTTCAGGCTTCCAACACAGACTTTGGACGGTGAATATGCTTTTAAAGAAGGAAAAAAATATGAAGATCTGTAAATACTAAATCTAGGTTTGTAAGGAAATCAGAATTGTGTGATATAGCAGGTAACATTTTTCTTTCTGAAGCACTGTTCCTATAGTAGTAAACCCATGCAGCATCAAGTGTAAAATATGATGAGTCCACATTAGGACTTGCTTACGAAGTAGCCGCCAATTTGGGAAATTCCCTGAAGGTGAAGAGGGGGAACAAACCAAATTTGGACCTTGCAGAGGTATCATTGCAGGCACTTTGTGCTCCACCAGTTTTACACAGAACTGATCTTGTTTATTTTGGCTAGATCTTGTGTCTCCCATGAGCACACTATTTCTTGGCCCTAGGTAATGTCTCTACCAGCATCCCATAGAGAGCGTGATCAGCTGAAAATCTCTTAAAGAACAATACAGGCCTGCTTTCCTTTTTAACCTCTGTCCTTAAAACCTTCTGATATCTTCCAATTCACTCCAGTTCAATTTTAGCTCACACTCACCCATTAAAAAAAAATAAAAACCTCAGTGTTTATTTCACTCAGTCTCTTCTTGTTTGTTCCCTACTGGCTAGCACAAAGGTCAAAATTAGGTGAGGTCTTTTTATACAGATGATCAAATTCCTTGCATAAGGGGGAAGATCTTGGAGAAGGCAGGTGGGGTTAGGGTTTTACCCTTCTTTTCATGGGCTGAAAAGGCACATGAATGGCTGAATATTGCTTTGATTGCTACGGGATGATATCTTGACACATAACTCCTCAATTTAGGAGGAAAAAATCCAGGGTTTAGTGTTTATTTTCTGACCCAAGCATCATATAATTCTTCAGTGGAAGAATTATTAGAATAACCTCAGGTGCATTTTGAAAGGGTGTGTTCATTTTGCACTCATTTCATAGTGGAAGGAAAGTCAAATGAGACTTCCCCAGAGAAAATTTCCCATCCTTCCCTCTCCCCAATTCCACTATTTCTGCTTTAGTTCTCAAAGAGTTAAAACAGACTCTCCTTTTCCAGAACAGCAGTTCTCCTCCCCAGCCTGTGTCCTCAGATTCAGATTACAAAATTAACTGGGAAGACGATGGTGTAAATGACATGGAAAATACAGTAAGTGCATTAATGCTAGGGCTGGCTTGAAAACTAGTGACATCTTTATGCTACATCCCTTCTGTGCTTCATTTTCCACTGCTGCGTTCTGCTGCTAACCTTTGTCCTGTGCCGCTCAGAAAATGCCCATATTATCCGAGCAACGCTCTGAGGCTTTATAATTTAGCTTATTGGTTTGAGCTGGCACAAAATGTGTCAGAGCTGATGGCAGAAAGAAGACCAAAATAGATTTGATGGAATTAATGGAGCACTTGTGGGCAGCAGTTGGCTTAACACATTAAAGATTTTTTTCCTCGCTTGACAGTGAAATGCAGGACTGTATCTTCAGGGGATGGAGTGAACAGGGACTGATAAATCACTGTAATGCAACAGCTAAAACCACAGCTACATGGGAAGAGCCCAGAGAGAGCCAGGGCTATATAACACCTGGGCAGTGCTGCTAGAGGTGTTCTGCTTAGGGAGGGTGATAAAATGGGAGAGGCAAATGTGCCCATAAGCAGCCATTTGCTGCAAGCCACTAAAAACATGTTCTTTTGTTCCTGCTGGAGCATAGGACAGAACAGGACTGAGCTATTCATCCCCTGACCCTTGGATCGCCTGCCCCATAGGTGTGGAGTGTGAGGCATTCACCTTTCTGTGAGCCAAAGCTGTAAGGGGCTGGAGGATAAGGGCGAAATTCAGGTTTCTGAAGCTCCCATGTGGAATTAATCATCTCAGGTGTTGTATCGCCCCATGGAAATGTAGGGAAGCCTATGGATCTGTAAGATTTTGCTCATGATCAACAAGAAAGCAACACGAGTTCATTCCCTTTGGGAGAAATGTTTCTGAGAGGGAGAAGGCTGACTTCTTTTCTTAGGGAAGCACCAGATTGTCTTGTGGGAACTCCTAAACACAAGGTTGCCCTATCTGAGTGCAGTTTGATGTCCAGGTCACAAGTTAATCCAAATAAAACCAAAACTTTTCCATTCCTACATAATTTTCTAAGTGAACCTGTCCCACATGCAGATTACATTGCAGAGAGATTTCCCTCATACCTTCTTCCCCAGGGTAGTGTAAGTGAGAAAATAGTACTTCTAGCTTTAAGGAGCTGCAACGTATTTCACTAATTTCAACTCTGACCTAATAAGCTTCTGCTCCAGAGTGGCCAGTACCCAGCCTCCAACTTCTGGGTGACTCTGTGAGCCTTTGGACCAATACCAAAGAGACACGGGGATGTTTTTCAGGCAACAGTGAAATATTCCTGCATGTGAGCAGTGGGCAAAGAGAAAAAAGGTGGGCTTTGAAGGAGGGAGTTCTGTAGATGCACCTTTTCATAAATCATGTTATCAGCATCTTTTATTCATCACAACTGTAAAAGTAAAAAGGAAAGAGAATCCCATAATAATCTGGCCTTCAGACTGAGAATCTCAAAGAAAGACACCTTGGTAAAATACCCCATGCATGGTGTGGCACTACACATCAGCAGGCTGGCTAGAAGATCTGGTTGAATGGGCAGTTTGAAACCCAGAATGCCAAGTGCCCTCTGTTCTGATGCTCTTGGGTCCCCTTGTCTTACTTTCCTTGCTAAGCAACAGTTAGGCGGTTCTGACTAAACGCCATGGAAACTGTTTTCCTGAGGTTTCCCCCAGTGTTCGGAACAGTTTGTCGTACAACACGCTATCTCTAATTGCTGGCAAGCAAAATTACTTTGAGCAACAACAACAACAAAAAATTCCTAAATCAAATTTGAGAAGGCAATTAAAAAAGTCAGAATACTCAAGAGAAAAACCTTCCTTTTTATTTTAGTTTTGGGTGGAGATAGAAAGCAGGGAAGAGACTCTCCTATTTATTTTATTTGTAAAATAAAGACCTTAAAGAATGCTGCTAAAAAAAAGGGCAGGTTTAGAAAATAAAGGGGTTTTGTTAGCAGAAACCAAAAATACAAAATGCAAAATTTCCACTACAGAAAAGCTGGACTGATGCAGTGGTGATACCTGGAGGAAGTGATGGTTTAATTGCTGCATTTTTATAATGAAGGTAGATGTTTTGTCTTTGCCTGTTCATCCTGAGACAATATTGTTCATCAAAAGCTGCAGTTGCATATAGATTGAAATACAGCACAAACATGGGAGGTGTGTAAAGGATCAAGGTTTGTTTTGTGAGGAAAGGCTGAGTGTGAAGAGGTTCTGCTTCTCAAGGATAATGCAAGTCGCCACCTACGCTGAAAAAAGAGAAGTAGCATACCTTTATGCCAAAATTGTCGAATGCTACCTAAATCAAGACATTCTCAGGATCAAAAATGCTCACAGCAGATGACATTTATTGTGAGTACTCAATACCTCCGCAGATCAGGTAAACTGCCCAGCAAGCAAATCCCTAAATGTAGATTTAAATACACATGCTTAGAAAAGATCACAGGTCTACATTTATGTAGAGCCTAATTCGGCTACCCCTAGTGATGAGAGGTAGTGGTTGCATCTATAGCTTTGGATTAGGTCCAAAGATATTACAAAAGAAGTAGCAACAAATATTTATTAAAGCAGAAAAGCATACAGAGGAGCATCCAAAGCTTGTCTTGTATTTGTAAACTGACACGCGAGGCAAATGAAAATAAATCTAATCCAAGCCCAAAGGCAAAACTGGCTTTCTTACTGATACCACAAAAGCAATGACTAACAAGCTGCTGCTCTGGTCTTGCATTTCTAGAACATATATATCTCTGAAAGCTTGGCATAGCTGAATTGCTCGCAAAACACTGAAAAACAGAACTTGCCAAGCAACAGTTTGCTGGAGTGACTCCTGGGTTGTTTGTTTGTTTGTTGGGGTTTTTTTCTTCTTTTTCTGTGTTACCTATGAAATAAGGCTACATCAGTGACCCTGCTATCTTGTAATCCTAGATGTGTTACCAGGCAACCATTATATGTAAGAGCACCTGCCTTGCTCCCCTCAAAAATAACCTAAACCTCCCAAATCCTTCCAAAGTAACATCTTTTGGCTGCTAAATGCTTATTCATGTGTTTTCCTTAAAAATTTCAGAGTGCCAAAATGCTGGTTATCCTTTCCTGAACATGCTTCTCTTCAGCGCACAATGTGACTGGTTAACAGGCTCTAGCTGCATACACCTATGCTTCCATTCAACTGTATACTTCAGGTGAGGCTGTATTTGTGTCCTGGCTTGGGCTGGGGTAGCAGCTGGTGTGGTGCTGTGCTTGGGAGTTAGGATGAGAGCAGTGCTGATAACACACTGATGTTTTTACCTGTTGCCAAACTGCAAAGGACTTTTCAGCTTCCCATACTGTCCTGCCAGCGAGGAAGCTGGTGGCGCCTAAGGATCTGGGAGGGGACACAGTCAGGACAGATGACCCAGACTGACCAAAAGGACATTCCATACCATATGATGTCATGCTCTGTATATAGCTGCGGGGTTGGCGGGGAGGCAGGGCAGTTCAGGAACTAGCTGAATATTGGATCCAGGTGGTAAGCAGTCATGCTGTGCATCACTTATTTTGGATTTTTAAAAAACTATTATTGTTGTTGTTATTATCTTCCTTTTCTATCCTATAAACTGTCTTTGCCTCAACCCACAAGTGTTACTTTTTTCCTTTTCATTTTCTTCCCTGTCCAACTTCAGGGGGGAGAGAAGTGAGCCAACAGCTGTGTGGTTATTTTGGTTGTCTGCCAAGTTAACCATGACAATTTGGAAACTAAATTCAATTATTTAGAACCTAGTAAGAATGTCAACAAATGTAGCCTGAGTCAAAAATGTCTAAGGTCTGGATGATTACACAAAGAGATTTATCACAAGCTAAATATACTTCTGCATCTTCAATGCTACACAGCTCTGAAGAAGTAAATTGGAACAATAGAATAGTTTGGGTTGGAAGGGACCTTTAAAGCTCATCTAGTCCAACCACTCTGCAACGAGCAGGCACATCTTTCACTCGATCAGAATGCTCAAAGCTCTCTCCAACCTGAACTTGAACCCTTACAAGTGTGGGTCACTTCTTTGGGAAACATGCTCCCATGTCTCAACACCCTCATCATAAAAAAATTCTGACTTATGTCTAACCTGAAGCTACTGTCTTTTAGTTTAAAATGGTTACCCTTTGTCCTATCACTTCTGTCCCTGGTAAAAAGTCTCTCCCCATCTTTCTTATAAGCACTCACTAAGGATTGAAAGGTCGCAGTAGGACCTACCCAAAGACTTCCCTTCTCTGGGCTGAACTACCCCAACTCTTTCAGCCTGTCTTCACTGGAGAGATGCTCCAGCTCTCTAATAATTACTGTAGCTGAAATTTCATTGTAGCTTTTCTGATGCACCACCAAAAGATGCATATTTAAATAATGAAAGGGACAGAGAAATGTTTTCTGTACATTTTTTTAAGGCAGGCATTACATATCAACAAAATCTTGAATTTGGTGGATTGAGACCAAGAATAAACTGAAGAAACTACAAAAGTGTAATTAATGATGTTAGAATTAATCGTGACTAAATGGTAGGGGGGTAATGCATTAAAGGAGAACTTCCCAACAAAATCAAAGCCCTGCAGTTAATCACACATCATCCTAATTTTCTACAGATAAGCTCTAAAATTTAATGCAGAGGACATAACACTCATTCCAACTGGGCATAACTGTGAGGAGACTTCAGTCAAATCAGAAGATCGTGTGAAAGAGACTTCTGCGTATACACTCCACCAAAACCTGATAAGCTGAAACCACCGTGCAACTAGCAGCTGCCAGCACAGCCTGTCTGATTGATTCCCAGCTAGTGATAAATCCAGCACAAGCAGAGAAACTGCCACCTTTCCCGGACAAAAAGATTTTGCAAGAGTAGAGCAGCACTGCTGTGTGCTGTATCTTTTGCACCCTGAGTTGATTTTTTCCATGGAAGGGTCTCTGGTTTCCATGCCACTAGGAACCCTTTGCCTGCTTGATTTAGGATTAGCAACAAGAAGAATTTAAATTAAGTATGAATACGGATTTCCATGAACTTCTGCAAGCCTGAACAGGGTGTTCTATCACACTACAAGATGGGCTCAATACTTGATCAGTCACTCCTCTTGAGTCTCTCCCTGATTGATGCCTAGAGGGGTCAGTCAAATTTTACAAAGCCAGAGACATTCAGAGCAACTAACTTCTAGCGACGGCAATGGTGGTGGCTAGGGCATGGAAATGCATTCCAGAGCAAGGAATAGCAATGCAATAAGCAGAGTACTTACACAAGCTGAACAAAATCTTCATGAGAGCTAGCAATGATACTTCAGAGGCAGATAGATGAATGACACTGTGCACTTGGAAGCCAATCTCTTTTCTGGTATGTTTAAGCTCCAAGGTAGATTAACCGACAAAGAACAAAACTTCTGTTCTCTGAAGAAATTGTACAGGAAAAGAAAAAAAATAATGAAGAGGAATCATTAAGCACTCAAACCTGCCATTTTTTAAACCTGTCAGCATAGTTCAATTTTTTTTTCCTCATTAGCATATCTTAAGTGGAAGGACTCCTCACATGGGCATAGACACGAGCAAAATGGGATGTTCACAGCCTGGATTCAGCATGAGGGGTAAAAGGATGCTCTGAGAAGCAGAGCTCAGCTGTGACTTTAGTATACAAACTACAACCAGGTAGAAGGGAAAAAAAATAGTTTTGACTGGAATAATCTGGCATCTGGAAAAATTCTGCATCCACTGTGTAGCCCAGGAAGTGAAAAATAATGAATAGTGAGTAAAGATTCTTCTGTAGTTTACTAAAAAAAAAAACCCCAAACCCCCAACAAAACAATGCCCTCCCTCCCCACCTTCAAAAAAAAAAAAGAGCAAACTATCTTTTAAGTGAGTAATTTTTCAACATTAGGAACTATATTTCCTAACATGTAGTCACGGAACTCAGTGACAGCTCCTGATTCTGACTAAATGACTAAATGACCCCATGAAGGACTTTTCCTGATCTGATTTTCTATGAATCTAGTGGATGTTTCTAAGCCTTTTAAAATTCATTAGTCTTTCAATCAGCTGAAAATGTCTCCAGTTGAGCCCTTTTGTCCTGAATTTTGAGATGTCATTAAAATTATGTAATCATGAAGACAACTGTTTCTGATGGGTTTTATTCATGGCAATACCTTCTTAAAAATTTGAATCAATGTGTGTGCCAATCGTTATTAATGCAATCTCTGATAAAACAGAATTATTTAATTGGCTAACAGGAATACATTTATAAGATCTAACTGAGACAATGGTAGAACTGTTCACAGTGACATTTTTATCTATGATAAAACACAGAAACTTAAGTGCATTTGTGGCTGAACTGGAGTCACAGAATTCCATGAACCAGAGGCATAAAAATCTTATATGCAATTATCCGTTAATTATTTTTATGGTAACACACAGAAAGACAAGGCATTTACAATACTATCACAGATTATTTCAGACCACACTAACTGTTATCACACTATAATTTAAATAGTATAGTTCAGCAATGAAGACAGTGTTGTATCAGGTGGAACTAAACTTGTCTGTTACATGTGTTTTACAGAAAAGCCAGGAAACACAATTTGATGTTAAACCCACATAACTAAATAGCAAAATATATTCCAGATATATTCAAGATCAAACAGCAGCCTGCTTTGTAAAGGTATGACCCAACCAGTACTTTAAGATAGCATGAAATATGGGGTTCCTTGTACCATTGTGGACCAAGGTCTGGATTTCCCCCTGAGAGAGTCGGGCTTGTTTGGTCCAGAGAAGAGAAGGCTCTGGGGAGACCTTAGAGTAGCCTTCCAGTACCTAAAGGGGCCTGCAGGAAAGCTGGAGAGGGACTGTTTACAAGGGCATGTAGTGACAGGACAAGGGGTCATGGCTTTAAACTAAAAGAGGAGAGATTTAGTTTGGATATAAGGAAGAAACTCTTCCCTGTGAGGGTTCTGAGGCACAGGCTGCCCAGAGAAGCTGTGACTGCCCCTTTCCTGGCAGTGTTCAAGGCCAGGTTAGATGAGGCTTTGGGCAACCTGGGCTAGTGGAGAGTGTCCTTACCTGTGGCAGGGGGTTGGAACTAGATGGTCTTTAAGTGCTCTTCCAACCCAAACCATTTTGTGATTCTATGATTTTTGGTACATCTCAGCCACCTTCTCCTATTATGCCCCAGTAACTTCATCTTACACAACCAACTTTTCTGATCATAGTAAACAACAAAGAGAAGAGTTCATTTTTGTCTCATGTTTGAATTGACTCTGAATATTGCTTGAGGAACTGCTCTGCATGTAGATGCTCTAGCAACTCCATTTTCCTTCCTTCTGTCCTTCATTATGGCTGAAACATGGGGCAGATTTTTACTCCAGAAAACTCTTCCTAAAGCATTAGATGCAGTCTGAGTCTCAAGATTTCTGCACATAACACTCTGATAAATAGGTTTTAATAGTTTCCAGTCAACTTTCAGTGCTTACAGCAAATAGTGTAAATTGTAAAAAGCGTATAAATGGAATCCTGTAAATCACTCTGAATGCTATGGAAGAGTGCAGATAAATTTTGAATAAAAGCTATTATACAGTAAACCTACTGATGTTCCTTACACAGAATCTCCAGTTTGTTGCTGTGATACATGTTCTAATGCAGAAGTTTCTGCATTTATGCCTTTAGATCTAGCACACGTACATAAACACATTCTTCTCTTGTCTTCTTCCAAATAAAACGTCCCAGTATTTATAACCCTATATAATACGTAATGTGTGTTCATTTGCATCTTTTTGTCACTTTAAATCAAGTCTTTTTTTAAAAAAAGATTTTGCTTTCCAGTGAAATACACAACTGGAGCTTGTTGAAACAAAGGTGTGATTTAGCTCTGCAAAGATCAGGGAGAGGCTGAGGAGAGACCACACCAGCTCAGAAGCAAAAGCCAGACAGAAGTGTCAGTGCAATCTGTGGCCCTTGCTAACAAGTCTACATAGATTTGGCGAGTGAATTGCTCTCACTGCTTAAGGTTTTTCTTTCTGTTAGGCTGTATTTTGGTGTGGGCAAACTCTAAGAAACTTATTTTTCCTTAGCTGAGAGAGAAAATAGCTCAATTAACTAGAGGCCCCCATAAGGGACAAAGGAATAAAACTCCTCAGATGCATTACAAGTTTCGTACTTTCAGAGCATAAGCCATCAACTAGCCCCAGCAGACTGACAGTCTGGTATTTGTTAGATACCCTGTGTTCTTCCAAGAGGAGAAATACTAAGAGACGATTGCATTTCTGAAATACCACACAGACTCTAGGTCACATTTTTCCCTGGAGCAATCCCACTGGTTTTGTTAGCAGGGAATTTCATTCCCCAAATAATTCTCCTTGAGTATAAGAGACAACACATAAACACTAAAGATACCTGCCCGTTTTCTGGAGATGAGGGAATCTCTGGCACAGACATATAAAGCAGCACTCATAAATGGAAAGCCACATTCTGCAGCTTCCAGGCCCACACTCCTTCTGCGAGGGCACACAGACTGGTAAATTTTAATTTTTAATGATAATTGTCGAAAAATGGACATATGGCAAACTTCTTAACCTGTAAAAGTCACAATGTGCCATGAGTGGGGGAAGAAGGAAGGAAACAATAAACAAAGTTATTGTCCCAAAGGTCAGGGAACTGAGTGTAAGGAGTGGCCAGGTTCAGTGTTTTTAAAAGATCAGAGTGTACATTGAGAAAAAAGAAAGGATCCAACTAGTGGGTCAAAGAACAAAAGTCTAGCAGCAAATTAAAAGGATGATAAAGAAGTGGGAAATGACAGGGGTGTTAATCACGTGCAGCTATGAGACACAGTTTGAATCTGAGTCTGACTGAAAATTAT
The DNA here is from genome assembly GCA_020800305.1 of Porphyrio hochstetteri. Taxonomy (NCBI): domain Eukaryota; kingdom Metazoa; phylum Chordata; class Aves; order Gruiformes; family Rallidae; genus Porphyrio; species Porphyrio hochstetteri. The sequence goes on from CM036907.1 coordinate 90,585,969, forward strand.
TAGTGAAGTGGAACAAACTGAGAAGTCCTGCAGAACCCGTGAGGGGAATCTAGGGCTGGTAAAACACAGGTTTTGCTGTTAATTTAATAGCCTTTATTGCACAGGTACTGGTTACAAATGAATACAGTTAGCTTGTCCATATCAAACCAATTAGAAGTGCTTTGCTGATCTTTTCCTCTCTAACTTCAGGCCACTTAAAATTTATTAACTAATGGTACCTTCTGACTTTCTCCTCCTGGCAAGGTCCAAGCTGGATCAACTCACAAGCCATGCTTGGCTTTGGTGTTGCACAGTTTGAAAAACTGCAATCAGAAACAAGATAAAAATCACAATGGGATAAAAGTGGTCATCCTAAGGGGGACAAAATTTCAGGACATCAGAGACTGGCACTGGCTTCTATTCTGAAACATATTCAGAGATGCAGATGGGACCTGTATGTTCTTCACTATGCTAATAGCACCATCAATCTTTTGCAGGGCTGTCACACCACTAAAAGCATGCAGCGTTCCACAAAGCAGCATATCAGGAGCCCTTAGAAATGCAGATAAAGAAGTTTAAGACAGAAACACAGCTATGAAGCTGTTTTTCACTTTCAGACTCAGATAAATAAATACAATCCTTCTAAACAGTCCCAGATTACATAATAAACATTCAGTTTCAAACCAATGTTTCTAATTTCAAATCATGTCATTAACTGAATGCTGTCTCCCTTTAGCTTGCATTTTCCTCATTCCATTGGCCTTATGAAACTATTTATGACTGCCATTAGTCTAAAATGAAATTAAGCACTAAAAACAAATTATGCTTTGAAGCACAAGGGTGGATCATGTAGGGACTCCTCACTTCAGAATGAAAGCATTGCGGTGAATAGTCACATCTAACTGTTCACTGTCAATGTGATTTGCTGCTTATGTTCACAGCTAGTTGAGAAATCTGTGGTGGCTTTCCTGAAGATACCCTGGTGTTCTGCATTTCTTCCCATATGAGCTAGTTTCTCTCTAACTCTTCATGCTCCAGCCTTGGACCTTGTAAGTATAAAAACCTTCCCCCAAAAACCCCAACAAATAAAACAAACAACCCCCCCCAAAACTTTCCCCTTGCCCATTTCTCCTATTTTTTCCAATGAAGTTGGAGATTTCAGCAGATGTGGAGAAGCTGACTCTGCACAATACACCATCTATAGGCACTGATAAGGAACAAGACAGACAGTTTTAAAAGGAGACACAAGCCAGGAAAACAGCAGTGAGAAAACTCCATGCAGCTGGTTTAGAGTCATCCCTAAACATATTAAATGATTCAGCCTTGTTTCAAGCCAGTTCAGCAAATTTCAGCAGAGCATACATCAGAATGCACTTCTCAAAGCCTGGAGATTTGAAGGTCCCATGTGAGCTATCAAGTGTACTAGAAAACAGCCTCAGCACAATGAACGTTGCTGAATATGGATGACATGACTTTTCCTGGTGCATTTCTTAGAGGGCCCAGAGAGACTGTGGCATGGGTCCTGTGTCCCAAGTGCTTGTGGCTTCATCAAGGAGTAGGGCTGGAGGAGCACCTTGTGGACCAGCTTGGGAAGGTGTCTAATGCTGTCACTCTGAGAAATGGTGAAAATATCTGTGCTTTCCTGATTGTGCCAAAGGGCAACACATGTGAGAAGATCAGCTTTCTTAGTAGTGTTGGAAAATATACCTATGCTCTGGTCTACAGTTTCTTACCACTCTACCTGATGGGGATAGGAGGAAGAACCAACAGCCTGTAAGAAAAAGGAAAAAAACAAAACAAAACCAAAACATGCAGAAGTGCACCTATCAGAGACTCCTTCCTTTTTTTCAGTGGGTCTTGTCTCATGGCTTGTGCTGTTTGCCTTGGGTCAGATAGCTTGGATTACTCTTTCTGGGATGTTTGTCCTCTTCATACCCTTCCTTAACATGGATATCACAGAAGTGATGTCTTTCCTCCTTTTCCAAGGTTTTCAGGGGGTTTCCTGTCCTTCACAAGATGGATATGTAACCTGCACAGTCTGGTATCCCATCCCAAACAATACCACCAAATGTAGACAGACCCTCAGGTCCTCTGAAGGCTTCCTATGGCCGTGGAAAAGCTGCCTTAATCCTTTCTTTTATCTTCTTTCAGTGTTTTCACCCATAGGTAATTCTCTTGGTGGACTTTCTGAGAAAGACAGGCAGATAGTGGGTATCCCCAGGGCTCGGTGTTGGGTCCAGTCCTGTTTAATATCTTCATTGACAACCTTGATGAGGGAATAGCATCCACCCTCAGCAAGTGCCGATGATACAAAGCTGGAAGGGGTGGCTGACACGCAGGAACACTGCGCTGCCATCCAGTGAGACCTGGACAGGCTGGAAAGCTGGGCAGGGAGAAACCAGATGAGGTTTAATAAAAGCAAGTGTAAAGTCTTGCACCTGGGAAGGAAGAACCGCTTGAATCAGTACAGGCTGGGGGATGACCTGCTGGAGAAGAGCTCTGTGGAGAAGGACCTAGGGGTCCTGGTTGATGACAGGTTGGCTATGAGCCAGCAGTGTGCCCTGGTGGCTAAGAGGGCCAATGGGATCCTGGGATGCATCAGGAAGAGTGTGGCCAGCAGGTCGAAGGAGGTGATCCTCCCCCTCTACTCGGCCCTGGTCAGGCCCCACCTGCAGTATTGTGTCCAGTTCTGGGCTCCCTGGTATAAAAAAGACAGGGATGTCCTGGAGAGAGTCCAGAGGAGGCTACGAAGATGATTAAGAGCCTGGAACATCTCCCGTATGAGGAAAGGCTGAGTGAGCTGGGACTGTTCAGTCTGGGGAAAAGAAGACTAAGTATGGGATGCAGGGGGAATTGGCCAACCCCTTTTCAGTCATCTGTGGAGACAGGACAAGGGGCAATGGCTGTAAATTGGAGCACAGGAAGTTCCGCACCAACATGCGGAAGAACTTTTACACAGTGAGGGTGACAGAGCCCTGGGACAGGCTGCCCAGGGAGGTGGTGGAGTCTCCTTCTCTGGAGATATTCAAGACTCGTCTGGACGCCTATCTGTGCAATATGTGCTAGGGAGCTGCTTTGGCAGGGGGGTTGGACCCGATGATCTCTCGAGGTCCCTTCCAACCTCTATGATTCTGTGATTCTGTGATTCTGTGATTCTGTGATCAAGAAATGTTTCCCAAATAAGGCAACCACTTAAGACTATAACAAGATACTCCTATTTTCACATTTGTATTCTCACAAAGTTAGGGGATGAATACCTTGGAACAGGTCAGGGATGGCAATAGTCATAGCTGCATAAGAGATGCCCTCCTTGGACAGACCATTGGTCTGTCTATTCCTATTTTTGTTTCTGACAGTGGCAGCAGGAAAGGTTGCCTAGAGAAGAGCATGAGGACCTGACCTCTTTCTGCAGTCCATTCCTGTGTATGCTCCTAGGCACCTTCACATACTCCTAATCCAAGTAACAGACAGGCTTGAGATCACTGTTACCTCAAGGGAATGGCATTCAAAATTGTGAGCAAAGTTCCATGGCACAGCTGTGGGCCAGGGGCCTGGTGGAGTTCCCAGTGTCTCTGACCTCAGAGCTGTACCAGAAATTCCCACCTGATACCGTGGCAGTGACATGTTCTGCCCTACCCCCAGCTCCTTCTCAAAAAGTGCTTCTTCTAAATGAGCATAACCAACTCCACAGAGGTGGAGAACAGTGTAAAACAGCTGCTGCCTCGTTTCCAGCCATGCATCCCAAGCGGGGGCCCTGAGGAATGTGCACTGCAGGCAGGCACACGCACCTCCCCTGCACCATTCAGCGGCAAACCTGTCCCAGGGAGCTGAAGAGGACAACCAGGCACAGCAAACATCTGTTTCTGCCTCCATCTGCAGTATTACTTGGTGTGTGTAAGCCGTGGTTAACAAGCCATCAGTATGGCAAACAAAAATAATGCTGTATAGCAGCACAGACATGTTGCAGCGGTTTCCCAGTGCAGCAAACTGGGAGAGCAGCGAGTGAAGAAGGAAAGATTTCTCTCTAGCCACAGCTCTAACACACCTGTGCTACTCACACTTTCCAAGCTCCCCTGGTCTGTCAAGTCACACGCATGTCTTTCACACAGGCTACCATTCATGAATGTAGCTAAGTACCTACCCTGTCTGAGCTGGAGGATGGTCAAGGGATACAAATTTGTTTTGGGCTGTGAAGAGCCATGTGTCTCTACTGCAACTACTGTTTTTTTCCTAGCCAGAAATAAGGGTGATGCTACCTGCACCCAGAAATTGCTGACGCACCTAAAGAGGAATCACCGATAAGGAGCTAGCTGTACCTTTCCAATACTTAAGGTTCGCTTTATGTGATGAAACACCCCTGGATTAGTCTGGACTTCTTGTCCGCATCATTCATCTGGAAAAAAGGATCAAAATGCCTTTCTCAGACAACTGCCTTTTATCATTTCTGCTTTGCTCTGTGCCGTAACAAATGCGTGACCCTGAAGGCTTACGATGATAGCTGTGTGTACTGCTACATCTGTTGGTTAAGAGACTGACCTGTGTTCTATTAATATTTATAGATTTAAATTTTTAATACACAACAATTCTGCATTATTGAGCAGGTGACTTCCTGCATTTTAATGGTTATGGAGTAGGAGTGGGCTCTTTCTAGTTAAGATTGTAATAAATTTTTAATTATTAAATAAAAAGTTGCTACCTCTAGCCTCCTCAGACAAAATCCCCTTGGACAACATGTTGGTGCAATGGTTAAGCATTTTCTCAGGAGATATATTTGTGGCAAATTTGCTTAGGGGATTTAGATTTATGGTACGTGAGGATTTTCTGTAGCTGGAAATATTTAATAGGTTTCTTTTTAAAGTTGCTGAATTATTCAAACATCAATTTGGGATTATTTATTCAGTTTTGGCAACAACTAGATTCTTATTTGCAAAATTGATCTTCACGTTTTAGAAGGTGCATATTGACAAAAAAAAAGAGATCCAGAATGTTCACTTGAGTCAGCGTCTTGGACTAGGACTGGGATGTAGATTCAGGCTTCCATTCTTTTATTTTGAAATCAAGACCTTTGCTGAAGACTGTAATAATAGCTGCATTGTAAAGAAAATGTATTTTGGAAGCTAATGTGGGATTTCCAGACCACTTAGGTGTTACACAAACGTATGAGCTATTTGGCATAAGATGATGGCAGGTCATTTCTTAGGAAAAAACCTGCGTGCTTAGTCATTGCAGTCACTGACATTTTTCTTCTTCTTGATCCACCGAGTATCGCCAAGGTCTGGGTTGTGTGTTTATGTGGTAACAGCTCCTTTTGGGCTGGCAGAACACTTGAACACTGAAGACAAGTGTCGTGGTTTTGCCCCGGCCGAGGGCCGCACCCCACACAGTCGCTTGTACTTTTAAAAGGAAGGGGGAAGGAAAGTTGGGGGAGGGGAAAAAGGGAAGGAAGAAAGGAGGAAAAGAAACCACAACCTAGAAACCAGAACCACGCAGGTTTGGATAAGGATAGTTTACTAAACAATAACAGAAAACTAGATATAACAATAACAGAAGTTTAAAGCACAAAATAGATGAAACTGGTGATACACAATGCAATTTCTCACCAAACCACACAACTCAGGCCGCACAGCTTAGAGCCCGTTCCGGACAACCCAACCGTCCCCAGAAACTGCACGTCCTGGCGTTGTCTCCCCCTCTTCCCCCCAGTCCCCCCTTAAACTGAGCATGACGTAACTGGTATGGAATATCCTCTTTGGCCAATTCGGGTCACCTGTCCTGGCTGCGTCCCCTCCTTTCTCACTAGTAAGGAAGTATGCAGAGCTGAGAAAGGTCCTTGATTGCCCGGCAACAAATCGGAAACATCAGGGTGCTATCAGCACTATTCTCATGCTAACACCCAAACATGGTATTCCATTCACTGCTAAAAAAAAAAGTTTAACTCCATCATAGCTGAAACCAGGACAACAAGTTTCTCTGGAATAGCAAACCCAGTACAGTTTCATCTTCAGGTGGCACATAATCAGTGTCACTCAGATGGGCTGTTAATACATTAACAAGTACTTTGCTCTTCAAATAACAGACTGAATCCAATGAATTTTCCTTTAGGAAGGAAAGGACACTCCATGTGAATACAGAAATCACAATCTAGTCTAGTAGCATTTAGTGTAATTTTCTCAGATTGGCTTTTAATGTAAAATCTGTACTGCATAAGACTTAGTCAAGTCAAAGTATCTCAAAAATGTTAACATGATTTGAATTAGGCTTATTTGGATTATTTTAATGGTGGAATACTCAAAAATTCTGTTTGGAACCTATTTCTCCTTTCTTTCACGTTGTTTTTTTATTCATAATTTTTGAGTAGAAGCCCATCTTACATTATTGTCGGACTGTAGTTATACCTGTGAGACAAGGATTCAGCTAATTGATTTGCCACTGTAATTCTTTATTTGCAGGATATCATCGCTCAATTTACCCACAATGAATGTAAAGAAAGATATAATTCTTGCAATCTGTGCAGAAGAGTTGGTGCTGCTTTGACAGCATCTCACACTAATAGAAGAAAATTGGTTACACATACGCTTATGAGGTATATTTCAATATGGTGAAGAATGGTCAATAATTCATAACTGCATATCCTAAATTTGGATTATGGTACCATCACAGAAGATTTCTACAGTTTTAGAGAAACAATGTTTACTGAAGAATTTGGAAACTGGCCAACCCAAACAGTTTCATGATCTGTCCTGAGGTGTATCTACATCCCAGTGACAGTCAGATGAATGTACTTGTACACAGTGGCTGAAACAGCTAATAAACATTTCATGGCTCTTGATGAAAGGGATTGTATTATTTTAGATTCCTTACTGATGCTATTCTCACATTGACTTCACTAAAAGCAATGTTTGTTAGTTGAGACAATTGAGAAATTAAATGTGTTCCTAAAGCAAAACAATAAATACCACTGGCCCACTTATGCTATATTAAAGCAATAATAATTATTAATAACATCTTTAGGATGGAACATTTCCTTTTGAGCTCTGATTTCTGACAGCCATCCTATTCTGTGAACCTCAATTTAATTTCATTTTTTACCTTCTCTTGCAAATAAATATTTTGTGATCCCTTTGAGCGTGAGTCAATTTAATAACCTAATCAAAGATCAGAGCTTGCTGTATAGAGGGGGTATAATAAATGTGTGCCATTTACCTGAAGAAGTGTACCAAAGCAGAGTAACACTTCACAACAGGCACTGCTACATTTCCTATCCGGACACCATATAAAATAGCAAGACTCCCACTCTCACCAGACAGTGCTGTAAACCAAATACCAAGCAACAACAATATTTCCTTGCGCCTTCAAAAATGCAAGCTGGCAAGCTCTCCTGGGATGTGATTAACAGCTTGTCAGCTGGGGGCACTCGCAAATAAAATTATTTCTCTGGCTATTAACCTCTGGTGACATCAGTAATTCCCACACCTAGGACACAACAGGGTCTGGTAATGGACACAGATGAGGACTGCGCGCTGACTCATGCTGCCAGCGGCCACACCGAAACACAAACTTTAGGGTGGGTTTAGCTTCCATGTCCACAGCTAAGCAAAAGCCGAGTTTTCAGGAGCAGTGGGTAGCTTGCGGCTCCCGCAGTCATGCTACGGGGAGATTTTCAGAAATACTCGGGCACCAGCTTCTCTGAAGAATGTATTTATTGCTTGAGGCATTAGAAACAGCTGCAGTCTCCTAATGAGCTGCCCCTTACAGACATTTCTCTGCCTCCGGGAACAGCGTCTCAAAGGCATTGCCTTACTCTGCCATTCCTCTGCCATTATTTTCACTTACCCCTTCCTCCACAAGCCTTTGCTACCTGCATTTTACAGCTGTCACAGCTCCTTCCTATTTCACTGGTTACGTGTGGACTATTTTATTTTGTACCTGCCCAGCAGCAGCTTTCCCTTCCTGCTCCTATCCTCTGGGCAGGACTCCAATGCAGGGAACGCCTGTTTGCAAATTACCCTAGTGCGAGGAGACAATGATATATGACCTTTCACCGTACGGGGCAAGGTATCGATCAAAGCCATTGATCCCATTTTTGAGTGACTGTCTCACCCAGAAAGGAAAAAGAAATGAAAAAATCTGACAGTGCCTGCAAAAACCTGTGCCTGTTTAGACACGTAGAAAGCTTTTTTTTAGGTTTTTTTGCTGATCTTTTGGCCAGAACAGGGTTAACAGGTATCATAACACCTCTTATCATAACAGGGATAATACCTGTTAACCATAATACCTGTTAATTGTAATAGCCACTTACTGCAGGGTGTTGGACTAGATGACCTTTAAAGGTCCCTTCCAACCTAACACATTCTATGATTCTATGATAATATTGCACAGTTGTATATCAGGAAAGCCTTTACTAGTGTGAGCAGCCACTGCTGACAGGGCCACTGCTCCTCCAGGCAGAAAACACTATGCAGACAAGACAACAGGACCTGTGAGTACGTTTCCTAAGGTTAGGTCTACACATTACATATAATAGTTCTCTATTTGAGATGAAGCTTTTCTAGTTTTTAAATGGATAACCACCTATAGGAACCAGCTTTTATTTCTTTATGTTATTTTACTGGGACATCATTTGTTGTTTGCTTGTTTACCATTAACAGACAATTAAGACTGCCTCCCAAACAGGAAGTGATAAAAACATATCACCAAGTCAGCTTTTAATACTTTCAGACACACAAATGTAGCATATAGTGTTACCTGAAGAGAAATGTTCCTTTAAAATGTTTTTGTTTGTTTCCAAACTGAGCCGCATAGGTGTACAGACAGTATTATAGCTGCTTAGGTGAGGTTCCTGAAGAAACACATAGGCAAATTTCTGCCAATGACATAGAGAGAGCATGAACAATGTATTCAGAATGCATGCACACTAAAGTGGGGTAATGAAGATGCTGGTCTTGGCAGCTGCATTCACATTGGAATGGAAAAATAACTATATATTTTATTCTTATTCTTAGTATTTACAAGGACGTGTAGTGCAGATGACACTAAACTAGGAGGAAGTGTTGATCTGCCTGAGGGTAGGGAGGATCTTCAGAGGGATCTGAACAGACTGGACCAATGAGCTGAGACCAATGGGATGAAGTTTAACAAGGCCAAGTGTAGAGTGCTGCAAATGGGACATGCAGCGCTACAGGCTTGGGGGAGACTGGCTGGAGAGCTGTCAGGCAGAGAAGGACCTGGGGGTGTTGGTTGACTGCAGACTGAATATGAGTCAGCAGTGTGCTCAGGCGGCCAGGAAGGCCAATGGCATCTTGGCTTGTATCAAAAACAGTGTGGCCAGTAGGTCTAGGGAGGTGATTGCGCCCCTGTACTCCGCACTGGTGAGGCCGCACCTTGAGTACTGTGTCCAGTTCTGGGCTCCTCACCATAATAAGGACATGGAGGTCCTTGAGCGAGTCCAGAGAAGGGCAACCAGGCTGGTGAAGGGGCTGGAGGGCAAATCCTCTGAGGAGCGGCTGAGGGAGCTGCGGATGTTTAGCTTAGAGAAGAGGAGGCTGAGGGGAGACCTTATCACCACCTACAATTACCTGAAGGGAGGTTATAGAGATATAGGTGATGGTCTCTTCAGCCAGGTGACAGGTGATAGGACAAGGGGGAATGGCATGAAGCTGGGCCAGGGCAGGTTTAGATTGGACATTAGAAAAAAAAAAATTACTGAAAGAGTTGTCAGGGCCTGGAACAGGCTGCCCAGGGAGGTGGTCGAGTCACCTTCCCTGGATGTGTTCAAAAAAAGGGTAGATGAAGTACTTAGGGATATGGTTTAATTTAGGATGAGAATGGTTAGTCTTGATGATCTTCAAAGGTCTTTTCCAACCTTGTGATTCTGTGATTCTATGATAGGACAAGGGGTAGTGGCTTTAAGCTGAAGGAGGGGAGATTTAGATTAGATATAAGAAGAAATTCTTCCCTGCAAGGGTGGTGGGGCACTGGCACAGGTTGCCCAGAGAAGCTGTGGCTGCCCCCTCCCTGGCAGTGTTCAAGGCCAGGTTGGATGGGGCTTTGGGCAGCCTGGGCTAGTGGAGGGTGTCCCTGCCCATGGCAGGGGGGTTGGAACGAGATGAACTTTAAGGACCCTTCAAACCCCAACACAAACCATTCTGTGATTCTGTGATCCGCAAAGCCAAGCAGATCACTGCTATTGCCTGGGCAGTTACCAGGGAGAGTTGCATCAGGACAGGGTGCTGGGAGAATGCAAAAAAGTTTAAACAGCTATTTGCAGACAGAGAACACAGCAACTAAAGAGATTGCTGAGAAATTTAAATGTCAGTTCTGCAAAAAATTTGAATATTAAGAAACTGTTTTCATATTTCTTAACAAACAAACCAACACTGATTCTGGGCCAGAGGTTACCCATACAGAAAATGCTCAATCACCCAATACACTCTATCTCCCAAAGAATAATTGTTTCCCCTCTCATCTGTAGTGCTTAGTGACACTTGCTATACTGCTTATGAGACATACAGCATTTCTCTGTTAACAAATTAAAGATAATACATTTCACCTTTTTTTTTTCCCTTTAAATTTTAATATACACATTTAGGATGGTATAAGAAATCTTTCTTTGTTAAGGTCAGCAATTCCACTGTCAGCCTTCATAAAACCCTTCCCTTATCCCTCCTGGATAACCCTGTGCCTCGTTGTTCCCCTTGTTAATACTTCAGACTGCAAACCATTGCTCAGTTACCTAAGAGAAACCAGTCCCTTCTTTGTGTCCAGTCAGCATTTTCCTTTTAGCCTCATTCATAGGCTCCTTCCTCATGATTATTCTTAATTGATAATTGACAAATTAAAGCATTTTAAGGGCTAATTCATGTCTCACTGGAGTCCCACTTTCTTTTCAATTCTCTACCTTTAGAACTAAACCAAGCAAATCTCCCACTGCAGACCCATCCTTTGACTATTCACATCTGCAGGTAAGCCATGAACACGCCCAGCCAGGACCATATGGAAATGTTATCACCTATATTCTCTCCCCTCTCCTGCTATTGCTCCTTAATGCTTGACAAAATAGACACAACAGAAGTAAACAGCAAGTTAATCAAATCTCCCTGGTTTAGTAAATGCAGAATCACATTTTACTTATCACCTGGTTACCAAAGTGTTAAATAGAAATTTGGGACTCCTGTGTCCCTGAAATCCCTGATTTTTACCCTTGTTGACAAAACAGAGAAACACAGCACAAAGCACAGTTCAAGCTGAGGCTCCCAAACCAGGACATGTTTCTCATCTCAGAGCTCCAGCTCCAGACCTGGACACATCTGGCCACTTGCAATGCTTAAGCAGCACCAGCAAATCCAACCTGGGGACGTCTTAAAAACTGAGCACACTGGCAACCTGTCCTCCTCAGGAGTGACTGCAAGGCTTCCACTCACCTCTGCCGAAGAAGAAGGTAAAATATTCCCTGTGTAGGCATCTCCACGGTCAATGAACTGATCCGGTCACCTCTCGCATCACTGTCAGGGAAATATGCTGGCACCACACACAGAGAAATGAAAGCAAAAGCCTTTCCCTGCTGGACCAATCAAGTCTGACAATTGTCTTGCGGTGGATGCCAGAGAGATTCTGAATATTTTGGCAGAAACACCAGCTTTTTCTAGGTAAGAATCTGCCTACATAGGATTTATGCAAACATTTCCTCACTTGATCTGTAACCACCCCTTCGCAGCTAAGAAGTTCAGCGTTATCACCAATTCTTCATATAGTTCTGAGTTTAAAATACTACCAACGCCTAAAATAAGAGGAATTTCAATTGCAGTGCTCTGTGAAATGAAAGAGGTGGAAGCCAGTTTGACAATGTAAGCTAACAGCTGAGATACTGCCTTGCCAGCAATTTTGGCACCTGGCCTAGGGAGGAAGTAATGAGAGGAAGGGAAGGGACAAAGAGAAAGAAGGAATAAAGGAGGGTGAGAGTTATCCAGTCCACTTAAATAATGACATATATTCCCTATACAGGGAGCTTTATAGTCAGGTGAAAGAGACACGTGATTTTCAAATGCTGCAGATGGCATTCTCATCCATCAGAGGCACCTCTTTCTCTTCATGGACAGCATAAAGGACTTTGGTGTTTTCAGGGAGCGACGCTCACTATTGCAAATTGCCTCTCTTCCTTGGAGAGCACAAAGAGAGAGTGAAAAATATCAGTACCTTTGCTCATGTGTAATACAGTCCACCAGATTCTCTTGTGAGAATGGGCATCCACTGGAGCAGACCACACTGCTGAGGGTTCACAAAACTTGACGTGGGGCAAGAGGAAGAAGTTGTATCCCATATCAGAGTTGCAAGAAAGCATTGGAGGGGACACAGATTTACACCTACTCCAAACAGGCACTTTAGAGCTTGCATTAGTAACAGGATAAGTTATTCAAAACAACCAGTCCATGGAAGAGGTTTGGCAAGACTGTGAGACCAGAAGTATGTTGCTCAAGGAAAAAGGAAAGAAAGAAAAAAAGTCCGATCAGAGTCCCAGGGTCCCAGGTTGCAGCCCCGAGCTGCCAGCTGAAGCAACAACATTGCCAGCCACACTGGGAACAGGTACAACTGTATGACTGAGACAGCTAGTCAGAGAGAGAACATGATGAAAAGAATTCTCTAGCATGTTAAAAACACTTCAGCCTGCAGGTCAGAAATCTAATGAAGGATAGTACCCACAGAGCCAGAAAATACTACCTTGTCTTGTGGCAGAGTGGGTCATAGGTCTACAAGGTGAAAGTCAGGTAGGAAATAGGCGTTTCTGCATCCACACCTGAACTGAAAGCACCAGCATGTGAAAATTGATCCACCATCTAGGTAGGTATAAGAAATGCCTAAACAAAGAATTCCTGAGCCATCTGCATCAGCAAAACATCTTGTGGAGGTGCAGGCACAAACTGCTGAACTAAGCACTGGAGAGTACTGCCTTGAGAAGCCCTGAAACATCGTCTCAAACTGAAGCAGAAGCTGTGCTCTCAGGCTGAAAGAAGTATTCTGCTGTAGGGCAGTCATACAGGGGTATCAAGAAGGACACTAAGGTACAAAATTCATGGGCATTGCTAGGCTGCCAAGGCATTACATGAGTGTAGTTGAAACAAGAACGTTACAAAAGGTTGAGGTACATGGAAGTATAGGAAAGCCAGCACACTTCAAACCAGTATTTACCTCAGAGTTGCACCAAACGTGGCAGCACGCTATGGAAAATCCAGAATGCCTGGCAGCAGTGCTGTTCACTACAAGGAGACTTGCCTTGTCATACTGTCAAGCTCTCCCCTCAGTGCAAGCAGCCCTGAGGAATTAAATGGGAAAGAAGCAAAATATTCCCAGACAAGATCATATTTGTAAATGCATGGAGCAACTTTTGTCTGAAGCTGAGGGAAACATTTTTTCTGCAGAACCCAAACTGGCCAATATAAAGAACTGTTAATAGCTGCAAAATGTGTCATTTTGAAAGCAAAATAAGAATCACTTGTGGGTTATACTGTCAAGACTGACACATTCAGGGCCAAGACAGCGAACAGGAATCATTTGCAACTGATCTTCAGGATGATGGGGAGGGCAGAGTCCGGCAGTTGTTCCAGATATATTATGCTCTCATTAGCATGTGACTTCTCATTTCCAATATGCAATTAGAGATGGGACAGGTGGCACTGAAGATCTTTTGGCCAAGCTGTAAAGATTGCCAAGCACTAGTTGTTCAGTCCTTTGAACAAATGGCTGCAGCTAATACAGCAGGTTGTCCTGGTATTCAGGGCTTTCTCTGTGAGCAAGGTAACACCCAGGTTTCCTTCCGTGATATCAGATGTGCTGCATTTCCTGTGCACATGGTGTAATCGTACTCGATTGATAGAAACACCATGGATAGATGCTTGACATTTCCTCAATGGCCATGACAGTCTCTCTCTGTTCTTTTCCCTCACATTTTGGGGGGATTAACATCCTAGAAAATGCCTGTTTATGTAGTGGGTGCTGATTAAAAAAGAAACGTATATGCACGTTATATACCATGCACGTTATATACCATGCACATAGGTGTCATGACCAAAAAAAAGCCAAAAACCAAACCAAACCAAAATGAAAAACCTTCAAAATGTAAATTTGGTGACAGCTAGCTGCCCACAGAAACACGTCGTGCCACTGCAGGCCCGGGTGCCTCTGCAGATGGAGTAAGCTTCATAGTTTGCAGTGACTTTCCCTGCTATCTCTGTCATTACTGTCTCCTCTGGTAATTTCTCTCTGACATTTTTAAAGAAGAATTAATCTCCCTGAGCACCTTCTCTTGTTTTTACAAATGTGGATCTTCAGATCCTGTTTAAGCGACCTACCTGTGCACCATGCAGAAGACAATTTGATAAGTTCTGTATCGTTACCGTAATTTGAATCACTGCAGACTAGTGATTTAATATTTTAATGTATTCCTCTACACACCTACAATCAGAAAAAAGCACACTTAGGAATAAAAATTGTTTCAAAGTGCCACCAACTGTTGTTTTTGCAAACTGCAATTCAAAGAATGATTTTTGAAATGGTCATACTGAAACGTCACAACATTCCCTGGTGCAGCACACAACTTATATGAGCAAGCCTGCGTTACCCTTTTGCTAAGTTAGACCAGCAGGACATCCCATAGCACCATCTCCCTACTGCTCTGTTTCAAAGGCAACATCAGCACTTTATAGATACCAGGTAAAGTACTTTTCTTTTTTCCCAGATTTCTGTGTTTTAATGGCAAACTGCTTTCCAAAACTTTTAAGAAACTTCCAAAACTATCTGTGAGAAGCAAGAGCTAAAAATCTACTTTGCATTTTAGATATGTCTGCTATTTGTGATGTGAGTTCCTGAGCATTAAGTATGCACTGAAAACACCATGCTCCAGTGCTCTGCTTTCACCTCCTCCAGACTGAATTTTCACTCTTCTCAAACTTTCCTTTCCTCGGTTCCCTCACCCCTTGCATTTTGATTTCTCCTGAATCAAGCCGGACACCCCCAAGAACAGAGTCTTCTATGATCCTCCAACAGGGAGCAAAGGAACAGGATTGTAAAGTTTAGCAGGAAGGCAGCGTGGCACTGGCCTCTTGGTGCCATGAGCAGGGTAAATAATCGCAGGCGTTTGTCTGCATTGTGCGTTAGTAATAACGCATGAGACAGCCTTCCAGGCGACTGAATGGTTACAACTCCTGGTGAGCTGATCTCCATAAATAGCGACTCTAAATCAATTCTGTTTGCTTGCTGTGATCATATGAAACGCGTCAACTGTTAAATAAATCAATGTGACCCCAAAGATTCCTTGGCTTCACATCTTATTATTTTCTGGCTATAGGCTGATTAGGCATTTAAATAATTTTCCCTTATAGCATCTGCATTACTTGAATATACCAGATTGTGAACACAAACCTTTAGCTTTCTCCACTGTTTTATTTGCCAGCAATAACAATAATTAAAACAACAACAGCCTTTCCTTGCTTTTGTTGATGCCATTTAGTTTTTTTCCAGAGAGGACAGAGTAGGCATTTTACTGGTTTGAAATGAAACGTGTTCGGCAAGGTCTGTTACTCAGCTATCGACTGGTAGGAGCATTCATTGTGGAGAACAGTAAGTTACCCTAACGTTTTCACTTCAAATTGATCCAACAGAATGAGACCCCCTTTGAAGTCCAAATTCCTCCACAATTTTTCTTTCAAAACGGCAGCTCTGAATCCCCTCCCCGTAGATGCAGCAGGTAATCAGCACTGATTGATTTCTCTGGATGGAAGAACAGGGAGAGAAACGACGCAGTGACAGGAGAGGATGCAAAGCTCAGGAACATTGTAGGCATGTGCCAAAGAGACCTTTCATAAAGGCAATAGAGGGACTGCAAAAAAGCCAGTGAGGAAAAGGAAGATACATCAGAAGGTGAAGCAAGGAAATTCTAGCTCAGAGGAAACTGTCGGTGCAACAACTGGAGGAGAGAGGAGTTTTCAACCAAACAGCACATGGTAAAAAGGAGGAGATGAAGAAGAGGGTGAAGTTTTGCAAAGTTCCTAATCACATGGAAAGAAACCTGCTCAGTTTTCTGTTCTGAGAGGTGAGGGTCCCAAGGCAGCACATAGTGACCAAACACACTCTGAGATGTGTGCTGGTTCCTTTTTCTTAAAAATAAGTCCAAAATAGAAACAAATTATTAGTTTGGTTAAGGAGAGCACTGACTTGTAATGTCCACAGTTTTCCTTATAAGATGAATTCTGATATTTAACATTATCTGAAAGGTTTTAAACATTTTTTGACTGTTTCAAATTAACAGAAATACCCAGATCCTCAAAGCTGCCGCAGCCTTATTAGTAGCTAGCTTTATCACTGAACTTCCTGGTATAAGAAAAACAAATCAAAACAAAGCACAGTAAGTAATGCCTTTATTGCCACTCACTGTTTTACAAGTAACCATGTTATTACTTGCTAGATAAATCTCAACTCCTGTGCAATATGACTTCCTATTTTTGACTGGTCTTACAGGAATTCTGACTGTGTAACATCCATGATAGCCATCGACACATAAAAGTATTGCAGTAAATAAAAATAAGGCTGGATTTTGCAACCAACATTGCAAAAGCAATGGAGAACAGAATTACAATTGCTAAACAAAACAAACTCTTGAGAATTTGCAGAGTAAAATAGCAGGTTTCCATGGCCCACACTAGTGAGGTTCTGCAGTTTTGTTTTCTTTTCCTGTTTAGATCTAGGAAGGCCTAATTTTGATTCATTAAATGACTGTTCTGGTGTCAACTAAGGTGACAACAAATAAAGAGGGTAACCTTTTTCTTAATGAGGACTAAATCTGAATTTTGTAGAGCTCCAGCCAATGACAACTGCCCATATATAACATCAGTGTATAAAAATAAATATACCTTCAATTTTCCTTGTTTCCTAATCAAATGCTTCGGCAACCTTTCTCTACCGTGCTTTCAATATGGATGTCTCACCATTTCATTAACAGAGGATTGAATAACAGTGCTTCCTTTTGTAACAAATTAGCATTACTGCAGTGTGCAATTCGGGTTTGAATCTCATTGACATCGGGATCCCTTATACCATTCTGACAAAGGAGACTTTTTTATAAGGAAAATCTAGCGTGTCTTACAAATACTTACTTGCAGAGGCAACTAGGCTAAGGCAACCTCCCTGGTTCTTGCTGCAGCAGAATGATACGTGTAGCACCAAATCCTCTACCCTGCCTGGCACAGCCTGTAATGTTTTTAGCAGCACTCATCAGCACAAACCAGCCTCTCCGTGCACATCAATGGCTGAATGTCCCCCCCCCCCAAAAAAAAAAAATTCTTCTTATCAGAGATTGTGAGTCTTTTATTCTCACTAATAGAGACCAGGCAGGGTGAACAGGTATGGGATTTTGGTGAGATTGCCCTGCCACAATACCCTATTTGGAATCTTACAGTCACATCACCTGTCAGAGGTAGTTATCAGGGAAAAGCATAACTCAGATGCATTAATACAGGCTGATATCCAAGCTTCCCGAAGACTTGAATTCCTGACTTGTCTGTGACAAATGAAGAAATTTCCCTATTCTTTACTTCATTGCTCTGTTACAAACACAGTTCTACTGAATGGTTGAGTGTACTTTAAACCCAATATTCATCTCAAACTACAAACCTCTTCATTTAACATTCCTCATGGCTATTTGAGGAGCAAATAAATATCCTTCTGCTTTTCAGAAAAACGCCTCTGCAATTGAACCTCTTATTAAATCTTTAGATCAGTAAGAGCTGTCCTGTCATACAAGTATTCTATTAGCATGAAACAAAAGTTAAAAAAGAAGCCACTGAGTGTTCCTGCTAAATGAATATTCTTATGAAGATCATAGGATCCACAGGGTTTCCTTAGAAAAAAAGGAATCTTTATTGAATTGTACTGGGTAACTAATGGGAACTACAGTAATAGTGACATAATTGTAACTCTTTGCTAACGTAAAGTTTTGCCTTGATCAGTAATCTAAATAGATTTACTTGAGTCCATCAATTTTGCACATTGTATCCCCCCTTCCTTTAACTGCACTCAGGCTGGTGAAATGCTGCTGTTTCCTGTCCTCTGCTGGGCTCGTCCACATTCCTGGCACTCCCTCAAATCACTTACATCACTAGTCCGATCCCTGTTCTCTCTTAACTCCTGTGATTTTACAGCAATTTGTTCTGAAAGCCAAACAGCACACTACCAGAATCATTATTTTGTTAGGACACAGTGCCAGCCAGTTGCATGACAAGGCAGGGTACAAATCCTGCTGGGATTTTAACCCAGATGGTGATTCTCCCCACTCCCACACAGATATAATACTTAAGTGGGAAACCTGAATCAAGGCAAAAAAACCCAAACAACTTCATTTCCTTGATACCTAAAGCTGCTTTTCCAAAATTTGGTCATTACAATTTAATAATCTCTTGTGGTTAAGTCCAGAAGTCCTGGTGAATTAACACAAAGGCACATAGAAATGCTGGCTGGAGAAGGATCTTATGGAAGTCATCCTCCCCTGGGGAAGCCTGACCTCCCCTGGGGAACAGACCTGTGCCAGCACTGGATCAGGTCAGTGCGAGGCTTTGCCTCGCCAATGCAGAAGAGGTAGAGGCGGCTCGTCTTTCAAATTTCCCCTTACTTTGCTTTAGTTTACTAAACAGTAGAGCACATCTGCAATTTACTAGTGAACAGTTAGGTTACATATCTAGATTTTTAAATAAAATGTGATCTGTTTCTACACTAGTTCTGTTTTGTGTTTCTTCTAGGAGTAAGACAGCTTGAGAGCATCACTATTCCCATGGTAAGCTAAAGAGTTTTCCAAATGCGTTGTAAGAAACTTCCTGACTGCAGTTTCCCATTACTCCTTATACTAATCACCATAATCACAATTGATTTTTCCCTTCCTTTCTTATTATTGCCTTTCACATACGTATTTTTATACATATATATCTCACACATACACATATATACAGGTATAATATCATAATTATATATGTATTGATATATATATAAAAACCTATATATAATAGTATATGTGTATATCATATGCATCTGACATCTATCTATATCTGTATTTATATATTCCAGTCTTCTTACACTAGCTTCAAGCAATGCAAGGCAAAGGAATTAGGAGAATGGTGTAGGAAGAACTGATGAGACCATGAAATCAAATATCACAAAAGGAAGGAAGGGGGATATTAAACAGTTGAAAACAGCAAGTCTGTTTTACCTGTGGAAAGAGGTTAAGAAGGAAGCTTGATTTCAGGCTATTTGATTGCAGGCTACAGAGAACTGTCTTGGCAGTAGTCATTTGATGCCAGGTACTCTTTAATTGAACAGACAAAAACCATGCAAGGACCAACTGCTGAACACTGAAGTCATCCTGGTTCATGTTAAAAAGAAGATGGAAATTTTTATCAGAAGAAGCAATTTACCAGTGGAGTCGTTTAAAAAGGGATGTGGGAGAATGAGTGGGGATGGGTCAGCACCTCTTTGTTGTGTCAGTGAGGATTTGTCTGGTTTTCTTCCAGCTATCTCAGCTGGGCTGATAAAATATATTGCCTGTCTCCCTCCTCCACAGCCTGATTCTCGCTCCAGTGACAAACTCTTGAGTCAGAGTAGGGTTGGTGAAATTCTGTGGCCTGTGGTTATCATAGAAACCCCCAATACTCCTTGAGTCTTTAAAAATCTATTACTTGACCATGGGCTGCAGGAAGCCTCAAATGGGTAAATGTAATTCCCCAGCTTTTAGATTGTTTCTGTATATAGACAGCTCCTATTTCTTAGAACAGGTTGTAAATACACTCAGTGTGCCATTCTATCATCCCTCTACATTAGCATTATATTGCTTTTCCTAGGACTCTTTGCCACTATGATTGTTCACTTCACAACAAATTGCATGTAATGCTTACTTTAGTAATAATGTCTGCATCAATCAATTTTATTATCAAGACAAGGATTCCCTCCTTTAAGAATCATGTTTACTTAGATGTTTGATTTCTGTTATATAGTTATGACAACATTTAACTATGGTGGCCTTCCTGTTGTCAGAGTGAAGGAACTTACTAGCAGCCCTTCTACTCTCTTGTCTTTGATCGTGGATATATTGGGAAGGATGGTATCATGAGAGTACCTAACCATTTTCTGACTACTGTGTATGAATTATGGTTATGGATAAATGTTAGATGTACTGGTCAAGGACTTTGTCTTTATCCAAATCTCTTCAAGCCTAATTTCCACTAGCCTACTTATGTATAACCTCAAGTACTAGTTATTTTTTCCACATTACTTAAATGAGTTCCTAGCAATCTCAACCCACATTGTGCCAAGTTCAGTTTGACTCCAGCCTAAAAAAAAATTGTTAAGATACTGCCATTATATCAAACTTTTTTCTGCTTACAATTGGTGGATGCTCAAATTCTTTAAAAGGTTTCAAATACTAAAAAAAATACCATCCAGTATGTAAGTAGTGCAGGTAGAATTTAACTGCAAATGTACCTAGTTGTATTACTTAAATGATAGCAAGGTTTGTGCCTTATATTGTCAAAAATGGTTTTGGTCCCTGAGATCATTTGCTGTTCATTTTCTATACTTTCACATTTCTGGCTTTCATAGTAACCCACACAAACTTTTCCTACAGAGATACATCCATTTGCAAATCATCTCCATCTGAATATTGTATAATTTAGTGAGGCTTCTGCTTGCATAATCTACTATTGTCAAGATGCAGAGACTTAAATTATCCAAAACAGTTGAATAAATATCCTCAAATTCCTCTATAGCTTTTCTTGCATCTGACTGTTCCCACCAAGTGTTCTTTAAATTATAGAAGGTAAAACTGTGCCCATTAAGCTTCAAATATATAAAAATGTAGAAACTCCATCAAAAGAGCCCTAGAACCATTTCATCCAGTCCTTTATTTTCAAGGCTACATTAAGCATCCTAACTCTGGTGGTTTGACCCTGACTGGAGGCCAGATGCCCACCAAAGTCGCTCTATCCCTCCCCTTTTCAGCTGGACAGGGGAGAAAATATATACTGAGAGGCTTAGGAGTCGAGATAAGGACAGGGAGAGATCATTCCACAGTCAGCATCACAGGCAAACCAGGCTCAATACAGAATAAAAAAACCCAGAACATCTAATTTATTACACTATACTACACACACAGAAACCAGAGTTGGATAATGAAAAGTGCAGCCAGATCTTAAAACACCTTCCCCAACCCCTCCCTTCTTTGCAAACTTAATTTTATTCATGATTTCTCTCCCTTCTTCCCCCCTCCAGGTATCACTGGGGCAGATGGGGATGGGAGTTTTGGTCAGTTCCTCAGCAGTTGTTTTCCTTCTTAGCGGGAGGGGGGACATTCTTCACACTCTTCGCCTGCTGCACCGTGGGGTCTCACCCACAGGAGACAGTCCTCCATGAACTTCTCCAGTGTGAGTTCTTTCCCGCAGGGCTTTAGCTCTTCACCAACTGCCCAATGTGGGACACTTCTATGGGGTGCAGGGACTGCGCCAACCTGGTCCCTTATGGAGTCACAAGTCCTCCCAGCAAACCTGCTCCAGCATGGGCCTCTCTCTCCATGGGCTGCAGGCCCTGCCAGGAGCTTGCTCCAATGCAGGTCACAGTGTCTTCCATATATCTCCACCTGCTCCAGCATGGGGTCCTCCACAGGCTGCAGGTCGGGTCTCTGCTCCCCATCATCTTCCATGGGCTGCAGAGAGACAACCTGCTCCACCATGGTCTTCTCCACAGGGAGAAGGGGTAATCTTTCTCTCTGGCACCTGCAGCACCTCCTCTCCCCTTCTTCACTGACCTTGGTGTCTGCAGAGTTTCTTACATCTTCTCACTCCATTTCTGGTGGAAAAAGCATCTACTTGCAATTTTTTTGTCTCAAATATGATTCCCAGAGGCACTGTGACCATCGCTGATGGGCTCAGCCTTGGTCAGTGGTAGGTCCAGCCTTGAATTGGCTGCTGTTTACTCTCTCAGGCCTGCAGAGAGCTTCTGGCTGCTTCTTGCTAAAGCCACCCCTGCAGCACCCCCTCCTCCACCAGAACCCAGCCACACAAAATCACAATAGCATGATTACGGTTAGACTGCCAAGTACTTTGTTTCTTCATTTCTCTAGTTTTGTGTCTTTAGTAAATGTGATAGGTAATTCAATGGAAACTGCTGATACATCAGTGAAAGTCAAAGGGGTTGGAAAGCAGCAGTCTGACCCTTGTGAATGAAAGCAGAATAGGTTCCAGAAAAAGAAGGGAAGTACTGAGAAGACCGCAGGTGATTTTAAAGTATGCTTAAAATTTCCAAAACAGGCATAAAAGATTCACTCCATGAAGGAAAGGAGGATATCTAAACATGCTCTAATAACTTTCATGTAACATATCCAAGAAAGGGAGCACATCCTATCATCAACTCCCAAGTACATCTCTCCTCATACTGTTTCAGCCAGATAATATTAGGCTGTCAACATCTGACTGACCCGTGTTTCACTGCTCCTCAGAGGATGATATCTCAGAGGACTTTGTGTACTTAATGCCATCAGAACAATACTACCAGAATGCTGGTTTTTGAAAAGGGAATTGCTAAAATCTTACAGCTCTCTTTGAGGACATGAAACTAAAACCTCTTTTTGCAGGAACTGACAAACTGTCCCTGACCTAGGAAATGAGCACTGCTGAGATCTTACTGCATCAAGATCAAGTAGGAAAGCAACCTGCATTACTGGGTTTGTCACCACTGGTCCAAAGGCCAATGATAGGTCAGCACAGTGGAAGACAAAAGTAAATTAACAACTAATGTTACATATAGTACTAAGCCAGTAAGAAGGTCTGCCTTGCTGAGAGAAGGAGCATGACACTAATGAAAGAGATTTCCTGGAATAAATGCCAGTATTTACACTGCTGCTGAAGGAGAGAGGAAGAGGCCTGGCAGGTTGCCGAGAACAAAGACCCTGTCTGCCATGACCAGGTGCCTAAAGTTCTACTTTAAGTGTATCCATTTTAGGGACAGGTTAGACAGAATCACTCCTTCACTAAAAGGGTAGTCAGTCATTAGAACAGGCTGCCCAGGGAAGTGGCTGAGTCACCATCCCTGGAGGTGTTTAAAAGTCCTGTAGGTGTGGTGCTTAGGGACACCATTCAGTGGTGGACTTGGCAGCATCAACAGTTTGACTTGACGATATTAGGGGTCTTTTCCAACCTAAATTATTCTATGATTTTATTATTCTATGACTCTAAGATGAAACATCGTTGTCCTGGTTTCAGCTATGATGGAGTTAAATTTTTTTTTAGCAGTGAATGGAATGCCATGTTTGGGTGTTAGCATGAGAATAGTGCTGATAGCACCCTGATGTCTCCGATTTGTTGCCGGGCAATCAAGTACCTTTCTCAGCTCTGCATACTTCCTTACTAGTGAGAAAGGAGGGGACGAAGCCAGGACAGGTGACTCGAATTGGCCAAAGAGCATATTCCATGCCAGTTACGTCATGCTCAGTTTAAGGGGGGACTGGGGGGGAAGAGGGGGAGACAACGCCAGGACGTGCGGTTTCTGGGGCGGTCGGGTTGTCCGGGACGGGCTCTAAGCTGTGCGGCCTGAGTTGTGTGGTTTGGTGAGAAATTGCATTGTGTATCACCAGTTTCATCTATTTTGTGCTTTAAACTTCTGTTATTGTTATATCTAGTTTGCTGTTATTGTTTAGTAAACTATCCTTATCCCAACCTGCGTGGTTCTGGTTTCTAGGTTGTGGTTTCTTTTCCTCCTTTCTTCCTTCCCTTTTCCCCTTCCCCCAACTCTCCTTCCCCCTTCCTTTTAAAAGTACAAGCGACTGTGTGGGGTGCGGCCCTCGGCCGGGGCAAAACCACGACAATCGTATTATAATCAAACTTAAAGTGAGAAATTCTTGTTTGAGGACACTCTAGAGAACTTAAGCTCTTGGGACAGATAAGGAGCAGATGTGGAAAGGAAAGGGCAATCATGTTCCCAGCTTCCCAAAACCCCTGTCTTTGGGAACATCTCTTCTAGCAGGTTTGAGTTGTTGGGGTTGGTTGGAGTTTTTTCCCTTTTATCTCTACAGCTCAAATTTCAGACCTGCAATAGAAGTGAACAACAACCTATATTACAATTTGATAGGCTGCTCTTTTAATTTCTTTTATTTCTGGCTAGTTGCATCAAGGAAATAAAGGACAGTTCTTAATTTATTTTCCAAAAGGGAAAACATTTCAGTTTTCCTCAAACAGAAAATGAGGAATTTTTACATTTTGTAGGTTCTGAGAGATCTTATTTTGAACTCTCTGCTGCACTGATCATATCAGTTTATATGGATCAGTCATATCAGTCATCTCTTGCTAAGGGTATGCCTTGTATCATTCCTGGATCACTGAGAGCGATTTCTGAACTGTACAGAAGAAAAACAACCAAAGAGAAGATGTTGTTAATAGTTACTATTGATATAAAACCAGTTTATAGCAAGCAGCTCAAAGCCCAGGATCAGGACCCTCAAAGCTATTTTCAAGGCTCTGCAAGCACTCAGAGCACAAACGTAGTCTCTGTTCTAAAGAATTACAGCCTAAGATTAGCGTTAGCAGAAGCACACAGGTGGGAGAACATCCGCAAACAAAACAGTACCAGGCAGAATAATAGGTAGCAGTCATAGCTTAATCAACATCCTGGCTCTTGCAAAGTGTGTTTTGTAGGCATCACAGCAAAGGAGAATTTTTAGGTAAGATAATGAGGATATTTGTGCCTGTTACAGGAAACTTCTCTCAAGCCTGGGAAGGCATGAAGATGTCTGATTGAAATCAAATAAGACCCTGGGAGGGGCCAGCATCAGAGGCTAGTGGGAGGCAGTAATTGACCTCAATATGTGACGAGAAGCAGAAAAACTACCAAAGGCTTCGAAAGACATGTAAAGAGAATTTGCTTGTTAGTGAAGTATTAGTGGAGGAGTGAGGTAAGGGAAAGGATGTGCAAAGAAGGGGTGAAGAGAGAAGCAAGTCATGGCTGCAACAGCAGGCTATGGATGTGTGTGGTAGCACTCAGGTAGGTATAGTGCAGCTTCCAAGGCTAGAAAAAACTATCTGAAGCATGATAGGAACCCTGATGGTAGTTTTAGCTGCTAAACCTAAAGCAGAAGCAGCTTGGGAAGTGAGATAACTTCACCCGAGGCTCTTCCATCAGCTTACATGGGGCTTTGGTTTTTTGGGGTATAAAGTACACCATGATTTAGTGCTCTGTTTTAAGCATGAGAGAGACTCTGAGTCTTGGAGTCATATGCAAGGATATTCTCCCTCCTCCTTCCCAGTGATGGGAGTATACGCAGGTCAGGCTCCTGTGCAGAGGTGTGCCCAGCTGCAGGAGCAAGACATGGAGAAGGCAGCTCGGAAGTGAGGGAGGAGAAAATTCATTACATGGATGGAAAGATGGAAAGTCACGACCTAAGTGGATGTGGGGACGGATGTGGGGACAGATGTGGGTCAAGTCCAAAGAGTTTTAGAGAATGATAAGAAAGCTAAGGAAAACCCAGAGAGACCTGCAGGCTGCCTTTTTTTTTCCTTTTTTCTTTTTTTCTCTTTTCATAAAAATAAGACTGCTTGGGTTTGGAAGCCTTGGCTTGCTCTTAAAGAGGTGAACTGTCACTCAATGTGCCTTTGCAGACCTCCTGGAGTCTAGAGTCAGGACAATGAGGACAGTAAGCACTGGGGAAGGGGTGTAACAAATTTTTCCCAAGGAAGGAAAGGGAAACCCATGAAATTTGCAACTGAAATCTGAAGCTACAAAATAAAATCGTCTGATTCTGTTTCCACAAACACAGAAATGATATTGCAAATGATGGCAAGACCATGTCTAATTTATTTTTTTTTTAATCCATTAGCATTTTAAAGGCTACTCCCAGAAGCAAGGAATTTTGAAGAAACCTTGATCTGGGCATGTTCTACCTGAGACCTGAATCCTTTAAGACTGACTGTCCTGTAACGAAAAATAAACTTTCTAAATATCTTTCCAAAAAGATATGCTTTTCAGTTTAGCATTCCCTTCCCCAGTAAACACATATTTAAACTAGACATGAAGCCATACAGTTTTACAGGCTTTCCACAGACCGGTCAGTTAAACAATCTCTGGATAACGAAAACCTTGTAAAATAATCACAGGCCACATCCTGTGATGGCATTTGCTACAGCTTCCTTAAATTACTGGGTTGATGCTGATCTGGCTCTGCAGTTTTGCTTGGTTATTCTCTCAAAGTTAGATACAGTTCTGGCTCATATTTGGCAGAAACTTAAGTAACACTATTTTATTTATCTACCTTTTCTGAGCCTGTTGCTTCTCAGAGTCTTTGTTTTCTTCCTAAAAGAAAGACCTAGACATAGAATAGTGGTGATGCTGATGGCCTTTGCTGGTTGGATTATTCTTTAGTAGAGTGGTTTTCACACTTTGCAGCGTCTAGACCAACAGTTTCTTAACAGCCTCATTTCAAGAACAGATTATGTTGGATTTAATTGGTTTAAAGAAACTCTCCCTTGTCACCAGAATGAGATCTTGAGCAGAGCACTACCTCGGGAAACGCTGCTGAGAGTAACTGCACATATTCGGATTTCCTCCAAGGACCTCCTGACCTTGCAAAGCTCCAGCATTTGGATGATGCCATAGCCATTTGCTACTGCTGTACTCTTGCTGCCCTACCCACCTGATGAAAGTAAGCCTATAAGATCTTTGTGGCCTTCAGAATTTATTCCTTTCCTGAATTTCAGCATGTTGTGTCTCTCTCTCTAAACCTCTTGCTAAGCAGAACAGACAACTAAATTTTGCAGTTAAACCTCATACTGTAGAAGAAACTGTCAACTAGTAAAACACTGACATCCTAAAA
This sequence comes from Porphyrio hochstetteri, assembly GCA_020800305.1. Classification (NCBI taxonomy): domain Eukaryota; kingdom Metazoa; phylum Chordata; class Aves; order Gruiformes; family Rallidae; genus Porphyrio; species Porphyrio hochstetteri. Next base: position 90,612,829 of record CM036907.1, read on the forward strand.
GGATTCAAATTAATGGATAATGTGTTTTATTAAATTAGCAGCCCAGATCTGCATGCCAGCAAAAGCTCCTAGCTTCTGATTACCACCGGGAACAAAGAAGACTAGAGCATGCTTATAAATAGTGGCAGTGGGCTTAGCATATGTTACCTTCTTTCCTAGATAAATATTAATTAGCCATGCAGAAGAACCAGATCCTTAGTAGGAAGAAATCTCTGTAGCTCCCCCTAAATCAGTGTTGACATGCCGATTTCACAAGGAAAAGATTTGATTCTTAATTTTCATGAATTTTACTTCTTTGCTGTGATTCACTGCATCGCATGAGTTTCCACACAGCTTTCTGCATTAGTATCTTCTTGCTTTAAAATGTGTGCAGGCATTTTTTTTGGTTTTTGGGGATTTTTTAACACAGAATTCAGTGTTTCATGTCTGAGAACTTGGTTTGAAATTGACTCTGGATCCTGGAAGGGAATCCTTACAGATTTCATCCTCTAAAGCAGAAAGAAAGATCTGAACATACTGAAGTGGGTCAAAGCTTTAAACCTGATACAGATCTGTGTCTGAAAGGGGAGAATTCATCTTCTGCCAGGTCTGAGCACAGAACATGAGACTTTTTTCATTTGAATCCCCACAGAGTCTAAACACAGGGTTCTTTACCCGCATGCTGAACAGGTGCTTTTTGCTTTGTTTTTTTTTGTTATGTGACAGGCAGGAGTTAAAGGTTATGCCACCAACTTTCACTCCTGGTAGACAGCTGTACCTTGTGTTGTGCTGTCACAGCTATTTCCTACGGTTCGTTCCTCAATGGATCTGTATGCATTTCATCACAGAGAGATCCTGGTGGGTTAAAAACCCTTCAGGTGTACAACTGGAGACTGCCTGCATTGTAGGGATGATTCTTCAGTCAGACCCTCTGGCAGCCAAACCAGCATTTGCACTGATTCTAGTGTGAATCCATCAGCCTCAGATGGCAACCACCAAAACCAGGACACAACGGCCCTTTTCACACAGGCAGTTATTTCTTCTGCTTTGTAATAAAGCAGGAGAATAATGGGCAGTGTGGAAGGAGAGGAGATGGGGCAGGATTGAAGAGGTTTCCTGTGGAGCATCTCCAGGAGCATCATTAAAGAGCAAACCCCTTGTAACTGAATGAGGAATAGTCACCAAGCACAACTGCTGCCTGCATGAACTGAAATGTCAGGGTGGGCACAGTGTTTGGAGATGAAATGGTAGAGACAGTGTAGGGGAGGACTGGAGCTTCTTTTTTCTTGACCTCAGTTGCCTACTTAATGAGTAACTGAACACCCTACAGAGGGTATCTGAGTGCATTTTTTGGCCACTGTGCCTGACCAGTATGCAGAATAAAGAGATAACTCGATTTGGCTTTATTCCCTTGGGTCAGAAATCTCTGTGTGTATGTGTGCCTGTGGAGCCCACGTGCTTATTTCTTTTTCCGGGTCGTTAAGAGTCAAAATCAAAACCAGACCCAGCTGTTCCTTACAATTAAATTTCAGCAACTCAAGCTGGGAGTTTTTATTTTGACTAGTGACTTAAAAGTGTTGGCATTTAAATGGCCTCAGCTACATTTCAAAGTTAACATTGAGAAACTTTACACATCTATTAGCGTTATTTGTCTGTTGGCAAACTCAACAAAATACCAGTGTGTTGATTTACATAATGAAGGTTATCTTTGCTAACAGAAGGACTCAGAATTTCATTATTTAAAATACAAGGATGAATCTCATCACAGTCCAGGAGGCTACAGATGGCGTTACATGCAACTTGCCACCTGAGTCAAGGGCAGAGGTGAACTTTGTATTGCACACAAAGCCCTGTGTTCAAATATGCTTAAGAGATCCAAAACCCAAAACCCACACAACATTATCTGTGGCCAGGACAGATCTGACTGTAGGACGAGGACTTTTCCTTTCCAATACTTAGGTTTGTTTCTATGTGTCTGTCTTCATTCTCTAATGTATAAGTCATTGGTGACATTTATGCCATACATGGGCAGTTTGTGATGCAATAGACCAGTAATAGGCTCAGTTTTCATAGCAGTTTCCATATTTGGGTATTTTAGTACATCAAAATCTGGATATAAGAAGTATTAACAGTCTTATGCCAGCAGAAAGAAATTAATTTTATGCCTGCCTCTGCAGAGAAGCCGAAAGCTTCAGGAAATAGGATCTTTTCCCATAAGCATCTTTTCAGATCCAGTTAGGAGAGGGGAAGGTAAACAATGAAATGCAAGCTTCAGGGTGACAGTGCAGCAGCGAGATATGATCATTCATGCAATAATACATACGATTCACAATATGTTTCTGACTGGCACTCCAGGACTCCTGTACTTATTGCTGAGCTAGGTAGAACCTGGTTCCTGTTTTCATCCAGCCTTGGCCCATGGGAACACAGACATGGCATGAAGCTATGTGCAACCTGGGCAGGCAGAGAGGAAAAGTAGTATTTTAAAACCTGAGCACCTCTTGCTCTGTCACAACTAGCAAGCACAGCCTAAAGACAACAGCAGTTCCAGTGCCTGGATGGAGGACGTCTTCTGCACAACCCACCAGCAGTGATGTGCAACACCAGGCACATGACAAGGAAACTAGTAGGAAGCTGGCTTTACGTTCTTGCTGCAGCTATTCCTAACCCAATACTGAAGCCCCAGAGCAAAGCATGGGGAATGCTTGCTGAACCTGCCCTGGAGGACCAGGTGATCCTTGTGGGAAGCCAAGTGAAGTCACCACAGTTAGACCTGGGATGCCCTGGGTGGATGTTTTCACGGCCACGGGCAGCAGTACTACAGAACTGAGCAAGAAACAAGTTGAGCACAACAGAAGAAAACAAACAAGGGAGGAGAAAATCATCTTCTTGCCAAGACAGAGGGAAGCAGTGAATGATGATTACTGATGAATAATAACCCAGATTTAATGGAGAAGGGCAACAGCAAAAGCTGTGCACAGAACACAGTTTATAATAAGGGTAAACAATGTTATTAGTAGGGTGGCCAGAACTCATCACCCATTCACATAGCACTTGTCTGCTTTACACAACATAGCTGATGGCAGTTGGCTAGGGCTAGAACATTGCCCTTGGAGGCTCTATAATTTTATCAGCAAAGCCCTTCCACAAGACGAAAGCCGTTGCAAAACTGAATGAAGGACTCGGTTTTCCTCTTGTTATTATTGGTGTTTTAAATTTATATCAATCTCGGATATGTAGCCTATTTGGGAAGAGTGTTGAGCTACAGAGGTTTGAGGGCAGCTGCACAACTAAATTAAGCCAGAAATGTCGAGCAGAAGTGGAAGCAATAGCACACTGTATTAGAAATCAGGATTATAAAATCTCTGCCCATCTAAAAGGCCATAAGTATGTAGATAGCTCTGTATTAGTATTTTTGATGCAGTAAAGCCTAGAGGTTCCAACCAATTACCAGGCTCCACTGAGCACAAGGAGGCACCACAAAATAAAAAGATGGAAACATATCAAACCTTATTCCAAGCTCTTTCGGGAACACAGAAAGTTTTATTGCCATTTTATCTTCTATCCGTTCAGTGAATGTAGGCAAACATTGGCTACCATGCTTTGATTAATCCAAGGCAACCCCCTCCCTACCTTACTTCTTGAGAGAACCTAACTAAAGAGCAGATCTGGGACTGATTTTACAAAATCTCAGGCACTGTCACTGCCTTTTTGATCCTGGGGTACCTGTAGGTGCTTAGTGCACCCCAGGAGCTGGGCACTGAGCCCAGTACTGAAATAGGGAGGGAAAGGGTTGTCCTTGCAGGGCTCTGGCTTTGCCACACTGCTGTGCAGCCTTGTCTCTCTCCCTCTCCTTCCTCGATCTGTATCCTCTCAGATGTGACAGTCCTTCTCGTTCAAGGAGGTTTCTCACTCTGACCATAAACTCGATGTCCGAGGAAGAACAATGCAGTGCCTATCCCTGCGTGGTGCTGAGCACGGCCCGGGACGCACAGGACCACAGGGGAACAGTTTATCTTTCTCCCGTAAGAGGAAACCAGCTGGGAGAAGACCTCTCAGAGGGGAGTGCTGGGGGTCTGCAGGGAGCTTCGGCAGGTAGCAGCTCGTGCAGGTGTGCATCAACATGCCTTCAAACTTGAACCCTTGCCTCCCATTTACTGCGTTTCTCTTTGGGAAATATACCCGCGAGCTGGAGCACAGGCATTTCACTGAGCTTGGAATTACCCTGACCCAGCAAAAATCAAGCTCGTACCTCCCTTTGTGTGCGAAACTTTCCTGCGGTTGCAGGGAACAAACGCTCCGAGGAGCTGCGGGACCTGGACAAACGTGTGTGCTCCCAGTGCACCTCCTGCCCCCGCCTCTCGAGCATCGAGGGATCCAGCAGGGCACGCCTGGGCTGTTCGACCGTGGGTGTGCGTTTCTGGGCACACACGCTCTCAAAAAAAACCCCGAAACAAAAGAAAACAAACAAAAAAACCCCCGCCATCATACAAAAAGGAGTAAGAAAGTCTGAGCCCAGGAGGCGCTGGATTGCTAAAAGTTTAGGTGTAAAGCAGGCGGTGTGACCCGGTGGGACGCGCAGCCTCCCGCAGCAGCGTGACCGGCCGCGCTGCGGTGCAGAGCCACTTGCCCGCCGGGCAGGGCGGGCTGATCCGAGCTGCCCGCCCGCTCCGGCTGCGCTCCTGTCCCGCACCGTCCTGCTCGCTGCAGCCCTTCTCCGCACTCCCGGGCTCCGGCACCGAGAGGCACCTGCAACGCCGGCGTGTCACCAGTCCGGCGCGGCCAGCGGGCCCCGTGGGGTACCAGGCATGGCCCAGCTCCGCGGCGGGCACGGTGCGAGAAGGGATGGGGCCAGGGAAGCCCGCATCCCCCGGCGCTGTGGCACGCCCCTGTCGGGCTGCAGTGGCGGGGCTGCTCTCCATCCGCGCTGCGGTGGGCCTTGGTCGGAGGGCGAGCCCGGGCTCCTCCCGACGCCTGGGGGGGCAGGGGCGGGGGAACAGCGGTAGGGCGGTACGCGGGGCCGGGCCGGGCCAGAACCCCCCACCGTCGGACGGCGGGTGGGAGCGGGAGGGAGGGCCGAGGGAGGCGGCGGCTCCTCCTCCGCGGCCAGGCGAGCAGCCCGCCCGGGAGCGGCACCGGTTGCTCGGTGCCGGCGGAGCCAAGCCGCGCCGCGCCGCCCGCTATTTAAGGGGCGGCGGCTGCTCACCGCTCCCTCACACCGGCCCCTGCCCGCGGCTGCCGGCTTTGGGCCGATGCCGGGCCCCGACAGCATGGCCCGCGGCGGGGCGCCATGGGAGGTGGTCTCCCCCTCTGCCTCCAGGGGACCCTCCTCTTCCTCCCGCGGCGGCGGCTGCAAACTTGCTGCTGCGGGCTGCGTGTGAAGGCAGGGCCCGGCGGGGCGGCTCCGCCGCGGCCGCGCCGTCGCGCCCGCAGCTCGGGGGGTGAGGCTGCCGCCCGCGGGCATGCGGCGCCGCCGCTGCGCCCGTCGAGACGCGGTGCGGGGCCGCGAGCAGCGGGGCTGCGCCTAGGGGCGGCCGGGGCGGGATCCCCATGCCCAGGGCTCGCCGCGCTCCGCGGGGAGGCGGCGGGGCAATGAACTGGCGGGGCGAGCGGGCACACCTGGCCCCCGTTTTGCCCTGCTCCCTCGCTCGCGGAGAGTGAGGCTCCGCGGAGCCCGCTCGGTGCTCCCGGAAGGGCGGGCGGGCGGGAGGTGGTGCCGGCGCGGGGATGCTGCAGCCCTCCCCCGGCGCCGACGGGGTCCTGCCGGGGTAGCGGCCCCACCGCGCCGAGCCCCGCCGTCTGCGGGGGCGGCGGCCGTGGAGGGATGGAGCCGGCCGGCCCCTGCCAGGCACCGCTGCTCCCCGCCAACGACTCTTACCACGGCCGAAACTGCAGCGCCGAGGAAGAGATCTACCAAGATGCCACCCCCCTCTCCGGGAAGATCGTGCTCGCCGTCGTCCTGGCGCTCGTCACCCTGGCCACGGTGCTCTCCAACGCCTTTGTCATCGCCACGGTCTACCAGACGAGGAAGCTCCACACGCCGGCCAACTATCTCATCGCCTCGCTGGCCGTCACCGACCTCCTCGTCTCCATCCTCGTCATGCCCATCAGCACCATGTACACTGTGACCGGCAAGTGGACGCTGGGCCAGATCGTCTGCGATATCTGGCTGTCCTCGGACATCACCTGTTGCACGGCGTCCATCCTGCACCTCTGTGTCATCGCCCTGGACCGCTACTGGGCGATCACCGACGCCGTCGAGTACTCCACGAAACGGACTCCCAAGCGGGCTGCGGGTATGATCGCCCTGGTGTGGGTCTTCTCCATCTGCATCTCCATGCCCCCTTTGTTTTGGCGGCAAGCGAAGGCCGAGGAAGTCTCTCACTGTGTGGTGAACACGGACCACGTCCTCTACACCGTGTACTCCACGGTGGGAGCCTTCTACTTCCCCACTCTGCTGCTGATAGCCCTCTACGGGAGGATCTACGTGGAAGCCAGATCGCGGATTTTGAAGCAGACGCCAAAGAAAGCAGGTAAAAGACTAACACGGGCTCAGTTAATCACAGACTCCCCGGGGTCGTCCTCCTCCGTCACGTCCATAAACTCCAAGGCCCCCGAGGGATCCAGCGAAACGGGCTCTCCCGTGTACATGAACCAGGTGAAGGTGAAGGTCTCGGATGCCCTTCTGGAGAAGAAAAAGCTCACGGCCGCTAGAGAGCGGAAAGCTACAAAGACTTTAGGGATTATTTTAGGAGCTTTCATCGTATGTTGGCTGCCCTTTTTCATCATCAGCCTGGTGTTGCCTATTTGCAAGAAGGCTTGCTGGTTCCACATGGCCATCTTTGACTTTTTCACGTGGCTTGGATATCTCAACTCCCTCATCAACCCCATCATCTATACTATGTCTAACGAAGACTTCAAACAAGCTTTCCACAAACTCATACGTTTCCGATGCACAAGCTGAAAATGTTGAATGCGATGTGTTCTCCGGGGCTGCCCCCATGCACGCCCGTGCCCGACGCCACAGGTAGGTGCGCTCCCCAGCCGCGGCGAGCGGCGATGCTCGGGGCGGGAAGGCCCGGGGGAAGGGGGAGTATTGGGAATGGGGGGAGTAGATACGACCCCACAATTGGGTTTTTTTTTTTCCATCCAGTGTCGGCCAGCACCGGCTGCTTTCTAGCCCGCTCGGTGGTGTGGGGTGGGGGCGAGCCCCGCGGGCGGGAGACTGTAGGGGAGCGCCGTGCGGGCTCCCTCCCTGCGAGCCGAGCCGTTCTTCGGGACGGCACGGTACTGCCCTGGCTGGCTGTCCAGCCCCTTCGCAAGCAGCGGCGATGCCGCACGCTCCTAACATTTCAGTGCGTGTGTGTCGTTCGTCTCGTCCCGTGTACCTCCCCCTTACCCCCCCCCCCCCCTTAGCTCGCAGGGAGTGACTCACGGCAATCTGCTCTTTATTCCACCTTTTAAACCAATCTGCCTCTATTTCGTATGATAATGCCCGTATTTAGATCAATTAGTGCTAAACGGCACTTGCTTTCCAACCCGGCTGCCGAGCTCCCCGGGGAGCAGCGGGTCGGGGCAGGGCCGAGCCGTGTCGTGTCCCTCCCCACCCCACTCACCCCCCCGCCGCTGTGGTGGCGGCGTTCCCCGGTGCCGCCTCCCGGCCCCCTCCGGCAGCCGGAGGCATCGCTGGGCAGCCGGGGATGCAGGGAGTCGGATGCAGCCCTGGTGCCAGTATTCGTTTGGTTTGGGGTTTTTTTTGGGTCGGTTTGGGTTTTTTTCGGTTTGGGTTTTTTTTTGAAGGAAGGAAGGTAGGACAAGCCCCAGATTAAGGCTGCTTGTGAAGTTCAGCCTACTTTTTGGCCTCCTTAAGGGCTCCGGCTGCTCCTGCTGGGAGCGGAGGCGGCTGGGCGCAGGCATCCTGGGGGGAGAGCTGCCTTTCAGCCACCGCGGAAGCCTCGGCCGGCACCTTTGTGCTCCTCTTCACACGCGGAGGAGCCTCTGACAAAAGTGGCTGCCAGCTAACAGCGAAACCGAGCGCCACGTTCTGCAGAGTACATACTTGCCTTTATTGTGACACTTTTAATAATTCTGCCAATCTCTTGCTTTTTGTCTGCAGAATCAAGTTGCTATTGTAAAGACCCACTGCTTGAAACTTCCCCAAGCCCAGTTGCCAGACTCATGATGCTGCAAAAACGTCAATACATACTGCCACCAAACTGCTCAGCTCTGCATTTCAGTGTAATGACTCTGGCAGAGATGCTGTTCCAATAGTCACGCAGATCAGTTGCAAAAAATAAATAAAGAGGGCAGCCTCGAATCAAGGTCTATAATTCACCTGGACTGAAGAAAAAAGTTTGAGAGTAAACTCTATTTATTTTGCAGGCTTAACTTCTTAATTTGTTCTCCGGCCGGTTGTAGGGGTGTGCACAAGAGCACAAGTTGTCTCTGTCTGTGTTGGTAGCGTAGTTGTACTTCTGCACACCTGTAATTTCTTTCAGTGGAAAGAGTTGCTCGCTTCCTTTACGAGGCCAAGAGGAGAAAAAAAGCAGCACGTAAAATAGGAGCACGGCAGTAAATTCTGTAAATGACTCCTTCGGCTGAACGTGTGTGAGAAGTGACAGTGTGCAAAAGTTAACGTTTGTACTTCAAAACAATAGTAAGGGCAAATGCCGTAGAAACAAGAGTTGTAGACCTGTTCAACTGCACCGCGAGTCTGTAGTCTGTCCTCATAGTTGCCTTTCAAGTAAATAACTTCTTGCTTCTACTCCATTACTCAAGAGCAGAAAACAAGAAGTCCAATGACCTCTTCCATAAACCAGCTGGGAATACAAGTAGCAGTTTGATGTTGTAACCATGTTTTCCATTTTGTGTCAGTTGCACACCCTTACTGCATGTACCACTGCGAAATTTAGAATTCTCTAAGTAATTACATTATTTAGTGTATTTTGTAAAGAAGTGAAGCAGTTTGCTCTTTCGGAAGAGCTTTATCACCTGCAAAATAAATACCCATGAGCCATGAATTAACTGATGTTAGTGCAATTACTCTCCTCCCCACTTTCCCTCCTATTTTTTTTGTTCCTGGTTTTTTGGGGGTTTTGATCAGACCTTAAGACAGGTCTAAGCATATTCAGCAGTCAAAGTTAGAATTTCAGGATATGGTCCACCTGCTGTGATAGAGCTGCATTGATTGTTCCTCCTATGTGTAAATGACAATGAGCATAAACAATAAAACGCTTTACTGTGTTCTCAAAAGTGTCTGGTAGCAATTGTGTGACTGAAAGAAGTATTTATTGGTTTACCTGGCTTCTCAGTATTGACTTTTTAGGTAACGCTAATTTGATGAGTCACTCAAGAAAGCAATTGATGAAGGCTGAAATTGCAAGCTTCAATCAGTGGTCAGATTTATAACAGGCAGCTTGTCTTTCATCTTAACCAGTACTGTTAGGTATAATTCTTACTATTTTCATATAATCCCAGACTAAATTTTTAGGTGGTTTTTTAACCAATATTTTTTCTTACTCCACTAAAAGCAATCAAAACTTACTTTAGCACTTGGTGGATGCTGCAATTAACGTCCTTTTAAAACTGTAAGTATGTATTCTAGATGAGGGCTGTTATGTAAGATTTTTTTTTTCCAGTTTTTATGATTTTTCTACCTGTTTTTTTCAGGGAGTCATTGAACTAATATGCCTTTGTTTACCTAATTGAATAGTAAAGAAAGAACCTGACCCCCTGTGCCTCTGAACCTTTATGTTAACTGTAAAGAGAAATATCTGGTCAGGAGAAGGAATGAAGTCTTACAAGGTAGAAATTGAAGTAGTGGAAAATAAACATTTTCAGTAATTTGCAGAAATCCACAAGACATGCCTCAAAACTGCATCCCTGTAAAAAGAGATCTACTATACAATGCTTCTAGAAAGTACCCTCTTAAATTATTAAAGACAAATGAGATTAGAGGAATTTTTTAAAAGAGTCTTATTTGATTGAAGTGCTTATTTTGCATACCTGGTGTAGTGAAGTCCAGGATGATGGCATCAAACAATGCTTAACCTATTCTTGTTTGTAATTTTTCTGATCTTGTTGAATGAATTTTCTTGATGCAAAATTCTCACTAGGCTTCTTATATGTCTAAAAAAATGGGAACTGAGACTGTAAAGTTAATATCTTCAGCATTTCCACAGAGACTTGAGTCTTGTCAGTTTTACAAAGTTATGCGACTGAGAGCATGAGGTTCAAGAGTTGGACTTCCCCTGTCCTCAACGCTGCTGGAGTATACCTTCATCTTCAGCAACTGGCAGCAAATACTCCTGGCTCCCTGTTGTGATGTGAGGATTTAGCTGAGAAACAGTGAAGCTAATTCATCGAGAAATTATCCTTCCAAGTTTATACCGAGGCTCTGAACTTTCTGCACAAACATTTCAGATAACCATGCTCACTGTTGGGACGACAGTCTGTGTGAAAGCTGTGCTGAATGACCTGGGGCCAGAGGAGAGGAAGGTAACTGGAACCCTCCTGAGATACCTGGTAGTTGAAGGCCTTGCACTAGCCAAGCAGCCTCATCTAGTTCAGAAAAACCTTCCTGCAGGGAGATGGGTAGAGTGAGGACATGCATCTGTTCGCAGTGAAAGAGATGTAGGGCAAACATCACTCAGCGCTGGAATATATAAATATGTAAAACACTTTCCAAGATTCATGTAGTGTGTTTTAGGACGGGAAGGGTGGCCCATGTGAGCTTCACTTCTTTGTGACTAGCAGTGTGTGTCCTGGCTGTATGTAGTTTTTAAAAGCTGCTAGGGTTCAGGAATGTGGTGGTAAAGTTTTGACTCTCTGGATAGGTCTGAGGATGCTGCTCTCCCTCCGCTCCCTGGCTGTGCCTGATCATTTCTGCTCTGCCTCTGGAAGGATGGAGCATCTGACTTCTTTAGTAGGAAAGGTTGTCCTTTCCATCCACCCTGTACTCCTGTGGAAGGAGCTCAGAGGACCCCGTTCTCTTGACATTATTTAGTCACAAGATCCTCTTCATGACCCTGCAGGTAAACGCCAAAGGTGCTTATGCCTGTTGCAGCCATTCGTTACAAGAAGCAGCATGCCTCCCTCTTTCATTTGTTGCTCTGGGTTCAAACACTGTCAAAATGACCTTGCTGAGATCAATCTGCGGTGGGTGCTGAAGTTGATGATGTGTTTGCAGACCCGATGCTTCCCACATTTCACGGCAAGGGAACAATAGTGTTGCTGACTGCAAGCGCTGAGAGACACATGACTGCGCAAGAGTAGCTGCAGTTATCAGCCGGTTGCAGCCCCATAGCCGTACTGGTTTCCTAGTATTTGTCATTTCTTTAAGAGGCATTTCTCTTCCCAGTAGTAAAACACAGCCACCGAATATAAATATTCCCCTTGCAATGAGCCTTCATGCCGCTGTGCAGCAGCCTACCAAGTTCTACCTCTTCTGTGTGTATAAGAAAAAGCAAATGCCTCGATTAATGTACAAAGGCTCCATGGGACGAGAGATTTCAACTAATTCTCTGGACGTTTATACCGTATTCGCTGCCTCAGCGTTTGAGGAAGCTGGTCTGGCCTTCAGCAGGGCCATGTAAAGTATGGATGCCAATTGACACCCTTATTTGGAGCAGGCAATTTCCACCCTCTGCCCCTGTCTGAAAAAAAGCCGATCTGCTTTACATTAGCAGATCCAAAGCCATCCCATGGCTTTCTGATTCACCGTTATGCTCTCTTGGTCGGAAAGGACTGGACATTGTCAGAGGTAAGCACTTTTACCTGAAAATCCAGATCGGTCTAAAGCTATTCTTTCAGTGAATGAAGTGAGGGAAGAAAAGAAAAAAAAGAGGGAAAAAAATGATGTAACTTTGGAGAACAAGGATGGTGATTTGCAGCAGCAAATAAGGCTGATCAGCATGCCTGAAGGCAATTCTGTATTCAAATGGTGAAATCCCATTCAAATTGAAATGTAGCAGAAAGAGAAGAACAGGTTTCTTCACCGAAGAGAGCTTGCAGCAAAGAAAAAGGGCTAGGAAGTCTTCCAAAACGTTCAAGCCTTGACCGAGGGGTAGGGAAAAACCCCCCTGAGTTACTACTCCTGGGTCTCAGGACCTCAGCAGGCAGGCGAGGTTTCAGAGAGAAGAACCATACCTAGAGACATGTAAGAAAATCGCAGGAGTGCATTTATTCAATAAAGTAGACGCTAACTTCTTTTTGTGTGTTGGGAACAGTTTTGTCTTTAGGGGAACCACACGCATTTGAATGTAACCATAAAAACCTACAGGTCCTGTCTACATCAGGACAGAAAGGTCTGTGGCTCATGTTAAAAGGGTTTTTTTACGTATTCCATCAATTAGTACCTAAACCAAAACACAGACACGATCTAAGTGAAGTCTCCTACAGCAGTGAGTCTGGCTGATGATAATAATGTGCATGAAACATTTAAGACATATAGAAAAGCAAGCAGAAAATGAAGCTTTTTAATCAATCACATATTAAGCTTGAAAGATGTAATATAATAGACAACTCAATAGGTGAGGTGAAGAGGAGATCCACAGGATATCAAATTTACAATGTAGAGATCAAAATCTCTTACTGAGTCATTTTCAAGAGCTGGAGAAAGAAAATCTTTGCTGTTCTTCTCAGAGATCAAACTCCTTGCAGTCATCCTTATAAAGGAACAAGACTCTTTTATTGTCTTTATACAAATAATACTTTGAAGGCTACAAAGCAGACAGAGTTCATGGCTGCAGGCCTTTCACTGAGTAATCATATGTTCTGTCTTTTAGGCTGAATGGTCATAGAAAAATAGGAAAGACAGGAACAGGGAATGATTATGTAAAATAACCCCTTTTTGGCATTTCTTTCTGCATTTGGAACCAAGGCAAAAACTAGAATAACAAGAAAAAAATGAAATCTAGAAAAATTTGGCATTAATGAGGTTACATTAGATTTCAGGAACATGTTGAGGGTAGAATGTGGGAAAAAAATATATTTCCAGAATTTGGAGAAGTGGAAATTAAATTAGATGTTTCCTTCCATCCAGATACCTCAAGGTCCCACTCTCCTAATATTAGATACATAATATCATTTCTAAAAATCTCAATGCTGCCAGATATGTTCACTTTAACATTCATTAATACAGCCATACCTGCTTTTATATTAACACAGATACTTCCCAAGTTCATTTGTTCTTTTTCCTGTAGATTTCAAATTTCAATTACTTTATGCCATTTTCTACCTGCACACTGTATCTAGGGCATGAATCTCATTTGGATCCACCCCTCTAAAATCCAGTCCCTGAACTGATGAGAAACATTGCTTTCAAAAACAATATTAGGATCAGTATATTTAAGCAAATTTGTGCAAAGGCTGGCAAGGTTCCTGTTTGCCACGTACAGAAGAAGGCTGTCCTTCTGTGAGCTGTGTTCCTAGACAAATCTGCGGTAGAACTGAAGGACACAGACACAACACAAGCTGAACCATAAACCAGTGCAGAAATATGAAACAGCCAGGTGTTTGGGCAGCAGAAGGAAAGCACCAGTGCTAAGCTGGTATCGTAATGGGTCTCTGACACACAATGGACATCCTACAAAGTTTGCATTGACTTGAGTCCACAAAGTTTCAAAGGACACATCAGGAAGAGAAGGGTGGAGAGACCTTCAGGAGTAGTTACTAGGTAAGCCATGGTGAAGGAACCTGCATGGCCATGAACTATTTCTCCTTTGGGATTGGGTGACCCTGGCTCAGAGCAGCTCCCACACAGTGCAGCCACATGGCTGTGAATTTGGCTACCAACTATATTCCAGTAGCCTTGTAGAGTTGAGGCTGCACAGGTTCAAGCTCCAGGTCCAACCAGCAGTGACCTGAGCACATATGAACAGGCGTGTGGGCAATACATGTATACACATTGCCAGCCCCCAAGATCAGTACGGACAGACACACTCAGTGCTCACACCAACACAAACAGCACCAATGGCCATGTAGTTCTCACCTCTGGCTAATCAGGATGGAGGTCCACTATTACGTATATAGAAGTATATATGTGTGTGTATGTATGTACAAGGTGGATCCCTCCAGCAGCTCAGCTCTGCCACTGCATCCCAGTGTCCACAGTTGTTTGTAGCTGGACATATGAGCCCCTAAAGCTGTAACTCCACTCCAGCTGCTGGTACAGACACACACACACAGATGTCCATGTATGTGCATACATCCATTAAGGATGCCACAATAGGGCATGGGTGCACACACCCACTCATATACTCGCTCCCAGGGCACTTCACACACTCTCTGGCTACTCTGGTGTGATCTTTGTAAGCAATCACACAGTCATGCTGGTCTCTCCAGTTTTTATACCACCAACATCCAGGCCCTCTCACCTGTGATCCCACTGCTGTCACTGGCTCTTAGATCTCCACATGCACACGAAATAGAGACCCTCACCCAGAAAAGTTAAAAACAGAGTTTAATGAAAAGATGTAGCAGGCTGCATTGATCAGGCACAGAGTATGGCCAGGCAACTATTTATCCCTTTTATCCCTTTATCACTCCATCATGTTGTTTTTTCCTACAGTTCTTGCTCCTGAAATCACCTTGAACCCTTCCTTTCTCCACCTTTGGTTCCACCACTAAATATCCCACTGTGGTCTTGTGTTATTCCTATATGTTCTTCCCTTGCATCTCACAATGCATTCCATACTCCTAGGCAGTAATTCCCCTCAGTCCTAAAGGTGATCCCGTTGACTGATAGTGATGTGTTTCATTCCTGGATGTTGGGGCTGAAACTCCCTTGGGACAGCTCCGGGAAGGGTCCAGACAGGCTGTATCCTTCTCTGAGTCATTAATTTGTGTCTCCTACAACTATCTGACGTTGTGCACTGGTTCTCTTCTGGGCTTGTAGAGGTGGGCCGTTGATGGTCCTTTGGCCCCTCCATGCTGGGAGCTAAGGGAGAGTATTACTCAGCTTCCCCCACCTGTCACTGTCTCTCTGTGCTCCTTTCTGAGCGCTCGGATGAGCTTTTTAACATGTAACCTAACAGTTCCTCTCTTTCAGAAAAAAAATGTGAAGGGAAATAGCTGGCTGCCACTGTTCCAGATATCAGAAGATTTAAGTGTCTAATATAGGTTGAACTAATTAGGATGTCAGAAACTACCAACAAAAATAGAGCAAGAGCACAAAAAGAAATCTGTTGTGAAGTCTTCATGCTGAATGTATAGACAACACAGACAAAGTGTGATTATTTAGATTGCCACTAAACAATCTTCAACAGCTCACAAACAAATTATTTCCGAGTTATTCTCTGTTTTGGGGCCTTGGAGAAGTTTTTATGTGTTAGGTCAGAGCTAGATCTTGCATAACTCAAGCGTAGCTCTTATGTATCAGACAGCTAGATGTGGAGTGCCTTTGTGCAAGCTTTCTGTGCTTTAGTGAATTCCAGAATAACAGAAAAGATAATTGAAGGAGTCATCATGATAAGTTAATCAGTCTCTTTCATTTGTATACTTGTCCATTGGCTAAAATTTTAGTTATCTACCATTAGTACCTCATGAGATTGCCAGTAAGGCCCTGCACAAGCATTGGAGCCTGGGCAATGTACTCATGTAAATATCCTCTGAGTAGTATCTTTACACACAATGAAAGCAAGAGACCAATAACTTAGCCTTTTTCAAGAGTAAGAGGTGATCTCTAAAGTCTGTGATTTGGGGCCTCACAGGAACCTTGGTGAGAGGCACTGTCCTCCTCTTGGGCAGCAGCCAAGTCCCACAGATGTGTATGAGACTTACACTCTTCAACATTTTCACTAGAGAGGCTGGAAAATCAGTGAGTGATGCTGAGAAGGGCAAAATAATTTAACAGGGGGAAAAAATAATCTTGCCTACCTATGAATGCACAATGAAATGACAAAAAAGCTTTTTAGACATGCTGGAGATGCTGTTCTGTGAAAACAACTGCAGTCAAAGGGGCCAACAAAGGATTGCATATAGAAAACAAGGCAGCGGTCTTGTTTCACCTTGTAAGGTCCTGTGCCCTGTATCCCGCATACCATGACAAAGTCAAATGTAGCTCAGAAATTATATAGTAGAGTTAGAAAACATTCAGGACAGCAAAGTGTATCATCAAGGTATGTCTGATGGACAGGAGCAATCCTTCACTTTTCAGCCTCACTGAAAGCTGAGACGGTGCTCGAGGCTTCTTCCTCTTTGCACCAGGCACGGACAAGTCAGCAGCAAGGCACGGGAAAGCAGGCACATTGAGAGTACAACCATTTTCACAGGAAACAACGCATTTTTAAATGCAGTTCTGCTCAGTCTGATTCCACTGTGCCTGAAAAATCCTGAAGACACATTTCTGACATTTTTCTTGTGCCTAGTTGTGCGGAGGAATGCTGATTCCCCATCCCAGCCTGCCCTGCTTCTGCGTTAGGCGGAGAGGAATTAAGACCCTTGGCTGTTTTGCCAGTTTACCTGCCATGGCTTGGTGTTAAGTTGCAGCTGAAAATGGATGCTGAATGGTACAATAAAAACTACATTGAAAGGAAGCGTCACCTTGGGTCTTTCAGAGCGGTGGGCATCCAATGAATGAGATTTGTGGAGCTGGTAGACAGCTTTGAAAATCTGAGCCCCAGTCCCTGATGCTCTGGGTTATTAAGTGGGTCTCTACACATACAGAAGAACTGAATATTTGAAATAATAATCACCCTGCAATTTCTCAGAACTGGGGACTCCAGGGTGTTCTATGGAAAGGCGGCTCACGCACACTCCTCTCTATTCTTCCTCATCTATACACAATTAGAGAGCATTAGCTTTCATTTATGAAGGAAGGATTTTATCTCTTCTGTCTTTAATTAAATCACAGACCTTCTCACCAGCTCATAAGTTGGCACTGCTATGGCTCAGCTCCCACAGAAAACTGTTGGATGTCAACATCCTGTAGGAAACTCTTGCCCAACTAGCCTTTTAAACTGCAGTGCTTATTTCAATTAAACAAAAGTTTGTATAGTGTGACTTTTACATTTTGCTATAGGAATAGTGAATTGATTTCTGTCTGAATGATGGGTTTCAGTCACACTTCAGTTACAGTACACAAAATATTCTGAGTTTTGTCAGCAGATATAACTGAGTTCCTTTAATCAGGCTTAGGGTAAGATCCTAAAGGGATTCTGCCAGGATTTTTCCAAGCCACATGGTTACTAGTTCATTTAATAGAAGGAAGTTCTTCACATTCTCTCAACTTTCTTTACATAGGGGATTTTTGCCTGATTAATGTATGGGATTAAATCCTTGAATTAGCTAGAGACAATACTCCTGCTTAAAGGGTAAGAATTTGGACCCATCTTTAAAAGACAAGAGAAAGAACAACACAGTGTTTCCTATTGCATTTAATCAAGCAGCTATTCCTAAGCAAAGGAGCAACACCAGGGTTTCTATAGCTGCAAATTAATGTCATAAGACAAAAGTGGAGATTTTTAATACTTTTAAAGTAATCCTATGTTCTCCTAAACTGTTTTGAAAAGTTGAAGTTTTCAAACCCATATTTTTCAAACCTAAGGTTTGTGTCCTTCCCTTTCCAAATGTCTCATGTATTCCTACAAAACCAATTTACAAACTGGAAAAATCATGAGAAAGGAATATCAAAAAGGAGCATCAATACCAGCATGGAAAATGATATATTCTTTAAAAGATTGCCTGGATGTGGCAGTAGCTCTTCATCTGATGGACATGCATTTGTCAATGGGAGCACTTCTGAGTCCCATGGAAAACTTTCAGGGCTAAAAGACTCATTTAGCTCAAGACTTCACATTCTCTGATTGCTAGATTAGTAAAGAAGTACAGTTCTCAGTACCATTACTCAGTTCAGGTTGGCAAGTATTGATTTCCTTTAATATCTGTGATTACTGCAATTTTACTTTCATGTAATGCATAAAAGGCTGCTGGAGGCAGTGGAGGCAATACCACTCCCTTCAACTGAGGGAGTACGACTGCCAGCAGACAGTGATATCACAGCTGTAAATTGGTCAGCTCTCTGGCCAGAAAGCTGTAGAATTTCAGGAGTAAACTCCACGTCAATCAGCTGTGTTTGGTGTGGTAGTTTAACCCATGCCAGATGCAAGGTGTCCACTAAAGCTGCTCTATCAGTCCCCTTCCGATTTACACAGGGGAGAAAATACATAACAAAAAGTTCATGGGTCGAGATAAGGACAGGGAGAGGTCATCCAGCAATTAACATAATGGGCAAAACAGAATCAACACAAAAGAAAATGCATCCAATGTATTACCCAATGAAAGCAGAATAGGATAATAAGAAATAAAACCAAATCTTAAAACACCTCCCCACAACCCTTCCCTTCGTCCTGGCCTAAACTTTATTTGCAATTTCTCTACCTCCTCCCCCCAAGCAGCGTAGAGGGATGGGGAATGAGGATTGTGCTCAGTTCATCATACCTTGTCTCTGCTGCTCCTTCTCCTCAGAAGAGGACCCCTCACTCTTGCCATGCTCCCATGGGAGACAGTTCTCCATGAACTTCTCCAATGTGAATCCTTCCCACAAGGGCTTCAGTTCTTCCCCACTTGCCTCAACATGGGTCCTTTCCATGGAGTGCAGACCTTCAGGCTCAGACTGCTCCAGCCTGGTCCCCTTTGGAGTCACAAGTCCTCCCAACAAACCTGCTCCAGCATGGGCCTCTCTCTCCACAGGCTGCAGGTCCTGCCAGGAGCTTGCTCCAACATAGGTCACAGTGTCTTCCATATGTCTCCACCCGCTCCATCATGAGGTCCTCCACATGATACAGGTGGGATCTCTGCTCCCCATCATCTTCCATGGACTGCAGGACAACCTGCTTTACCATGGTCTTCTCCATGGGCTGCAGGGGAATCTCTCACGGGCACCTGGAGTGCCTGTTCCCCACCCTTCTTCACTGTCCTTGGCGTCTGCAGTTTCTTACATCTTCTCCTTCCTCTAGTGGCAAAAAAGTGGCTGCTTGTGGATTTTTTTCTCCTAAATGTGATTCCCAGAGATGTGACCATCACTGATGGGCTTGGCCTTGGTAAGCAGCAGGTATGGCCTTGAGCCCAGCTGGTATTTACTCTGTCAGGCTTAGGGAAAGCTTCTAGCTGCTTCTTGCAGAAGCCACCAAATGACCAAGTCCCATTTCCTGAGAAAAAGTCACAGGGATTTGGGAAAAGACTTGGTGAGTAGCCCAGAAATAACGATGATAAAGAAAAATGCTTTTTCCTTCATTTAGTCAGCATCTGTCAGAGGCTGGCCAGAGTGCCTGTCTGAAGGACAGCTTGGGTTCAGTACCAGCCATGTATTTGAATGTTTGGAGACTTATTTCATGATGTTTTGATCAAAAGAAACAATAGATAGATCAATACATTCTTATTTGCTGACCTCTGTGAGCATCTTACGAGGCCATTTTCCCATCCTCACTGGAGATAAGATGTTTCATGAATTTGATCTTTCCTTGAAATGCTGAAATTCTGTGCAAGGTAATTTCTCAACATAACTGCTGAAACCTCCTGCCCCAGAGATAATAATTTTTCTTCTGCTCCCCATGTTTCCCCCTCTTCACCTTCACAAGGAAACCCAAGGCTTCACTAGCCCAGTCATTGTAGACCCCAGGCTTCGCTAGCCCCAGTGGTTGCCCAAGCTGTATTTTGCAGTGCTCCTCCCCTGCACCAAGTCCCCATCACCCACCACAGCATCCTCCTCATGGGCACTGACCCGTGCCTTGGATGCCCTGGGCCCCAGTAGCAGTGTGCTGCCCAAGACGGACAATCAAGTGGATATGGGAGCAGAAGAAAGTTTGGGTTGTTTTTGACCTGCTAAGTGTCTCTGAGTGCCTCTGTGTCTTAGGTCCCCTCTGTTAGAAAGACAATGATACCAATCTTCTTCCTTTGGGGAAATAAGCATTGGTATCATCCTGTATTTTTCAGAACATGTTTGTGTCAGTCCTAGGAGATCCAATATCTGAGGGAGTAGGAATTTATCAAAGTACTCACATGATTTGGGCCTTGGTGTTTCAGAAACAAAAGTGGTGACAGTTGCAGCCTCCCACCCCATCCACAATTGCAGAAAACATGAAACAGGATGACAGACAGGATTTTTAATCCTTTGGTGTTCTGGAGGTACTGTTGTTTTCTGGTCTGTTGCAGGCCAGACCTAAAGGCTTAGAACCCACAGTGCTCTTTTCAATTCCTGCCACATCCCTCTACTGTGTAGCTCAGAGTGAATTCTCTGCCATGAGCTACCTCTTTCTTTTATTACAGGATACAATGCAAAATGATGCTGAGAGCACCTGGTGATTTACCTACAGTCTGTCAGAGAAACAGCACAATACAGGTGATACCAGAACCCAAACCTGTGCAGAAATCTGTATCTTTATGGCACAAATTGGTGGAAAATTCAGGCATGTTTCATTATCAGGCAGATCAGTCCACTAGTCCTCTAGCTTGCAACTCCATAGCACTGCCTTCAGGTATGAGTTCCACATTTTACCTCTGGGCTCCCGGGGTCTGTGCACACTCCCCTCTACCTTGCTCTATGCTACAGAGCTTTCTTAAATACGTGTTCTCATATCAGCCCCCAAATTGTTCCTAAGGTGTCTCAGGATCCTGATTTTGAGGAATGTTAAATCTAGGAGGATAAAATGTGTTGCCATTAAACAATTACCTTTAAGACCCTTTGAAGTCAAGTTAAAATAAACAGAAGTATTTTTATGCATTTGTCAACATTAACCAACAGAGTGTAAGAAGCTTTACAAAAATGCGTGTGTGGAAAAGGACACAGCCTCACACTTACTGATCACTTTGATTAGCTTTAACACTCTGCCTTACCATGCATGTTTCAGCCAGGAGATTCACACCTACCCTTGCTGAGGGCTGGGATCCACTTGCCTTTTGTCCAACTCCAGAAGTGTCAGGTCCCACTTTTTCTTTGTATTCCAGACATGGATCAGGACTTTGCAGTCCAGATCTTTGGACTTAGATAAGTGCCTATCATTCCCAGCAGTTTCTTCACCCCCAACTCATCCAGGAAAGAGTCCTGACTCCCTTATTCCTTCCTGAAAAAAACTGTTAATCTGTCCCCTCTAGCTTTGGAAATGTTATTCTCTTTTGGGGGTTGAGCTGATGTAGCTCTCCCCTTCATCTAGGCAGTAAGTAAAGAGAGTTCACTGGGATTTCTGTGCTTGACTAAACCATTAGTGAATCATGAATCCACTGAGAGTACTTCTATTGAGTAGGGTAGTCTAGAGAAGGAAGCCTTTTTCATCCACCGACCTTTATTTTTCATATATATAAGTTAACCATCATACTCCACACAGCCATATAAATACAACTTCATATGGTAGAATAAAATGCATGCCACCAAAAGCATGCATTGGGATCTGTACTACTCAAGTTGTTGCCTATATTTTTATTCACTCAGAATAAGACTAATAGATGCAAAAAAGAAATAGCTTCTATAAGATTTTATTGCTTTACATATGTGTTTTAAGATGGTTGTTAAACAGGCAGGCTGAATGTGCTAGTTGAAAGATACAGTGTCAATCTCTGTCATGGAAGCTTTGGGAGAAGAGGTGGGGACAGAGTACAATAATTCCTAGTTCCTCAGCACCGTGTGGCATCACTTAGAAGCAAAGAGGAGGAAAGCTTTCTTCCAGAGGTGAGACATTCTGCTTTGAGATGAGTCAGAAAGGGGTGCTCAGCCTTTGTCCTGTGTTCTTCCATGCCCAGGCAGGTGTGAGTGTAGGGAAGGAAGGCCTGTGGCAGACTCGAGAGCTGTCATGACAAAATCATCCCATCTGAACTTAATAACAGCAGCTAAATTTCCAACTAAATCTAAGAGAAAATGAGGTACAGCCTAGCTGCTGTTGAATTCAGTTGGGAAGAGCATGTATTGTTAAGTGTAATTTTAATTATGCCATGGCCATTTTATCCTTTGTAACTTTATTTCATGACCAAAATCCCATGTTTCTCAAGTAACTTTCTTTTAATCTGTAATCTTGTCCAGCAACAGATCTGGCTAGTTGTCTGACATATAGCAAAACATTCCTTATCCCAGCTTGCTACAAATCTTAAAGCTGTGGTACTGGGCACCTTGAAAAGTTGCTGAGTAATCCAGTACATTATGTTTCTCTAATGTAAAGAGCAGTAGGATAAATCCCCATGGATGTTACGTGGCAGTTTATCATGAGATTAAGGAGAGGAAGAAATGTCTTCTTGGGCCCAGTGATGACTAGTGAAATTCTCTGACTGGCAGTAAAAAGCTGGGAGTATGACTGGTGGGTTCCTTAATGGCTTTTAACTGAGATCAGATGTGACAGTAACCTGTAACTTCAGGGTAATGGTGCACTTTGGGTTAACTGCACACTAAACTCATCTTTGAGGAAGACTCTAAGAGTCATGATGTCACCTTTGATCTCTATATGTCTTATTTCTCTCCAACACTTTATTTATGACTGCAAAATCTTTTCATGTGTCCAGTCTGTTTCAGCACATTATCACAGAGATTAGCCCAGCTGGGCACCAAATTTTAAGTGGAAATTTTTAAGGGCCACAGTAGTATAATGTCAAAGGTCCATCCATTAAAAGGTTGTTGATCTGGTGTGCCAGTTTTTGCAGTCATTAGTGATAACAGAATCCTATGCCAGAATGATATTTAGATCCCCCTGACTGCACAACCTGCACGGCCATGTACCTGTTGTCAGTTGGGTGCACAGTGTGAATTCTTGGGAAGTGAACATCGTGCCACAAAAGGAAACCAAAAGGGCTTTTCCTTCTCATTGGTAGAAGAGCAGTAACAGTCTGTGCAGAGTAAGAAAGTTGAAAAAAATAAAAAAGAAGGTATTTTCTGTCTTGTGCTAAAGAAAAAAGAATAAATGACAGCTTAAACAATCATTCAGGATGTTATCTGAAAATAATTACATGGACAAAAACATATTGCAGCCAGAGTACAGCCACACACCAAACCAGAAGAGAAAGTATTTTTATCAGTGAGTAAAATATCTTCTTTTGGAATTCATTGATAGCACTCAGATTTTGCTAGGTGCTACACCCCCTTCAAAAACTATGATAGAAGATCTATGGAAGATAAAAAATCTATAGTGAAGAACTCATGTTCTAGAAGAGCATGATACAGACAGGAGAGGGTGACAACATTTGCCTGAATGTACCTCTGCCCATGAATCAAATGCTGAGTAGGTGCAAGCAACAGATGGCTTATATAATTGTGTTATATCTTTTTAGTATCAATGCTAGTTTACTTTTTTCTGATCTCTCTTTGATTTCATTTAGCCCTGCCCAATCCTTTCTTTCTGTCTTTGTACAGTCCTTAAATTAAATTTTCCCTTACTTTTATTCAAAATTATGCCTATTAATAAAATAACTCTCAATTGAGCTCTCACTTTTCTAATTTTTTCCATCTAATATAAGATTATTTTAACTTTTTGTCTCTTGTTTGCATTCACCATTTGTTTTTTTTAATGATCAGCTAGAGAAACACCTACTCCCCCCGAGTCAATGGATGGCTTGATTTGTATCGTGGGAAAGGTGATGTGCTTAAACTGGAGAAAATACTGAAAATAGTTAGCTGATGGAGACAAATGGAATTCTGATGACTGGGATGAATCTGTCCCAGTGAAGGCAAGAAAGAAGAGGCTTAAAGTGTGGGACAATCTGATGGTTATTGGCTCTGGGAAAGGTCTAGACCCCTATGACCCAAGGAGTTGAATGTGATAGCTATTATGTGCCATGTAATAGAAAATGGTAGTAGAAGAAGATCTATCACTGCCAGGAAGACCTGATTCTAGCAGAAAGGCTACCTCTTCTTGCACAATGTTCTAGGGGTGCAGATTTTTGCCTTAAACCAAATTTTAAATATATAAACCTCTTGTAGTCCTGTTGAGATCAATAGTGAAACTCTCGCTCATTTGTACAGCACAAATCAGGCTCCTCAGGTAAGAATATGTCTGATTCTTCTTTGGCCAACAACGAGGACATATGTATCACACCTGGAAATATCAGGAATATAGGGAGGTGGTTTGATTTTCATTTTTTTTTAGATTAGATCGGCAAATGTATACTATGGCTGGCCTACAGAAGCATTTGTATCATGTATTAATAATCCTCACCACGGCTTTAGGCTTGGGCAGTCTGATGCCACATGGGTTGTAGTAGAGGTGGAAAAGATGGTTCCAAAGTTCAGCATGCAGAAAAGTCCAAGCAAGGAAGGTTCTGATGTTCAGTTGCTAGCTATCTGACTGCAGATATCACTGGATGTTTGAAATTGATATATTTAGGTTGGGTGTGTGTAGAGGAAATCTGAACTCAGGCTGTTTACTTGAATGTGGCCTTTAAGTGTGAAAATATGGCAAACAAGAGAGGATAGATCAGTCACAAAACCTTGAAAGCATTCTGAGTAGTTTATGTTTGTTGTTACAGAATACAAGGAGAAGAATGGCACAGTCAAAACAATGAGCTAAGAAAACTAACTTTGCAGCTGACAGGCTAGAAGCAACGCAAGATGGTATTTGTCAAAGCCAGAGAAAAGAATATTGTGGGAAGCGAGTAATGAGATAGTGAGCGATGCGGTTATAAGTTTCAGCTATGAAGAAGTGTTATGTGGAGAGAATTGCAAGGTAGACAAGGATAAGGAGGTCACATCTAAGATGAGTCCTGATCATAAGTCGTTGTGGCATTTCCCACAGTGGTAAAGCTAAAGGTAATGGGAAGAAAGACAGGATTTTGCTTTGGTCATGTTTCACTCAAGCTTAAAGTTTTAAGTCACAGAACTAAGAGGAAATGTCAGTGCAAGAGGCTATGAATTTATTTTGAGTTAAATAAGAGACATCTATGGATGGGAAATAAATCTATTTAGGGTAGATGATTTTTTATTTACCAATATGGCTTATTTACAGTCAAAAAGACTGCAAAGTTTCTGCTGAGTGCTGGGTCATGGAGATGAATGAGTACCTTTAGAGGTCCACTACAGGAGGGAGGAGGCTAACTGGGAGAAGATCAAGTTACAGACACCAAGTGAGGATACTTCTGCTGCTGCTGTGAAGACAGTAGTGGGATGGGTTAAATACTAGTTTTGCCATTTGACTAAGAAAATTATTAGAGGCTGTCATGCGAGGATTTTGAGAGAAGCACGAAAAGAACGCATTAAGCGGCTGGGAAGAGGAATCTCAATTTGATACAGCAGACAGAATTGAAAGATGGACAACTAGTGATGAAAATGTTGGAGTAGACAGTAAGTTTCAGTAAAATGGAAGGGACTGAAACATGGATGCAACAGCACAATTCCTTTTTCTGTACTGTCACTGTTGTGCATATGCTTGTTTGGCACATGTTTCTTTTTTATGCATGTATATCTCTTAAACGGGGATCCTAGGTAGCTCCCTAATACACCTACTAAGGTATATTCAGTAAGGCTACTGAAAATCTCTTTAATTTCTTAAGAAACTGTCTACCTTACATCCCTACATTGGTATCAGCAATGACAGCCTTATGCCTATTCTACACTGACAAACTTACTCCTTTAGCTCCCTGTCAGAGACAGGTCAGCAGTATCGGCAAGGTCTCTGCTCCATGGGGCTATGAGCAAGGGCTGCAAACTGGCCATACTTCCCTTGCTCCCTGTCTGACAAGTGCCCCTACCTCTCCTTGGCAGAAAGCCTGAGGTTTTGCTGAGGGCCAGCGTGCAGAAAGGCGGCAGCTTCTGCGGGACAGGGAATCCTGTGGGGATGGGAACAGCACATTCAATCCTCTCACTTGTGACCTTCAGCACAGGGTCAAAGGCCTGTTCATTCTGCTTCCCCAATGAGATCAGATTGGCAGGGAAGCTGTCTGAAACCCAATTGATTGCCCGTTCAGAAAGTTCAATAGTGATAGGAAAGTTGCAATACCTTTTTCTTTTTTTTGGATTGAAGGCATGAAAGAATGAAATGCTTTTCTGTCCTGAGAGGAGTCCTAGCTCAGCTTTTTCTTTTACCTTTTTTTTTTTTTAAATTTCTTTTTTTTTTTTTTTTCTGTGAAACCCTTAGAAGTAATCACCACAGATACAGGGATCTATAACTTGGAGGCTGAACAGTGCTAGCTTGCCCATAAAAGGTGGTGTTCCTCTTGCAGCTCCTGCCCGTTATGCTTTCTCTTTGGCGATGACATGCGTTGCCTGCCAACTGCATCCACTGGGACTGGCAGCACAAACCTACAGCATGATCACCTGGACCACAGCATCAGAGGACTGAAGAGAGGTGAAAAGGGCATCCCATGCTGCCTATTCCTGGAAAGTCCCCGTGGAGGACTGCAACCCTGACTGCTGTTTTGTCTGACTGTTCACCGGGGGAAAGCAGGATTCCGTATGCACCCTGTTCAGCACGATTTCTAAACACAATCTGGCATCCCATCTGACATGCAAATGTGCTGCCAGTGCAAAAGGAGGAGCAATAAAGTGAATTGGAAACTGGACATCAGCTCCATATGCTACGTTAACTCTGACCCAAACTGAACCACAAAGAGCAACTGCATCCTAACTCAATCTGCTCCCCTTTAATAACCAATTCCCTCCACATCTCCACAGAATTGTGTCTATAAAGATATAAATGGCCCTATTCTGTTTCTGATTTAAATGAACAGGAACTTTTTTTCTGTCTGTCCCACTGGAACAAACATAGTTTATAGTTTCTGTGTTTAAAACAAAGACAGTAGAGCTAATAAACAGATTTAGAGGAATTAACATAGTGATTCTGAGGCACCCACCTTTCAGGCTAGATGTTTTCCACATACAGATTTTGAATTACTAGATTGTGTGATCCTATGCGTGCTTCTAGCCCTCAGGTCCTGTGTTTTTGGATCTAGACACAAGATTTTTAGGGTTTGGGTTTGGGTTTTTTTTTTGGGGGGGGTTGGGGTTTTTGGGTTTGGGTTGGGGTTTTTTTTGTTTGGTTTTTTTTTGTTTAACTGTGATTTTTAATTTAAACAGGGATTTGTGAAGAAGCTATGACATGTGTCAGAGTGCTCAGTGAGACATTTCTCTTGGGGATCTTTTTGAAGCACTGTAGGAAGTACTGCCCTCAGGTAAAGTTGAATCTCCTAAAGTCAAGATGCCACAACAGATGATGTGAGTGCCTATTTCAGCAGAAAGCCATCTGGGTCAGCTTAAATCACCAAGAAGGTTATTCTTAAACTAATTCTGTAGGAGGACACCTGCCCAGGCCCTAGGGGTATGTGCTTAGGCTCATATTTAATTTAAATTGTTTTGAAGGAGAGCTAATCAGAATCTGAAAATATTTGACGGTGATTAAATTTAGAATTCATGGATAATTAGCCTGGAGAGAAAAAAAAAGCTAGCTATCTGCAGATGCTGAATTCAGCATGTGTCAGGAGAGCTTCAAAAGCACACCCTTCCTGTAGTCTTCAGAGCTGCTTTTCTGGGGTTGTCATGGAGTGTTTTGGAAAGACAGTGCCTGAGCACAAAGTACGGTAGGTAAAGATAAGAAAGAACATCAGGGCTCTCCTTAGAGATATCTCATTCCTCTGACCTTGTAAAGCCACCTTCACAGAGCTATTCAACTTTTCAGAAATCCATTCCCAGGTAGAAAAGAGCAGTTCCTACTGGGAGTTTTGCTGTGCTCCAAGAAACTTTTGTCTAGTTCCTGAATAGTGGGGAAGTTCCTAATTGCTTTTACCCATCTCTCTCCTCCCCCCTGCTTTGTTACCTTTTCTTTGCTTTTGACTCCTGAGATATTCTGAAGAGCCTCTCACCTCTCAGAGGAAGCACTGGAGCTGATACAAAGATCTCCACAGACAGCACTGTTTGCAGTGTACACGCTTTATTGATCTGAACCCAAAGAACCAAGCTACATATTATCAAGCTTTACCTCCTGGTAACTTAACTCTTAGCTATTTATATGACTACAAATAAAGAGAATTGCTGTCACAAACAGTTCCTCTTTTTGCCCCTACCATAAAAGACTGTATTCTTATTTGGATGGGATGCAATTCTGACCACAGTGTAGTCAGCAAGCAGCACTACAGTAGCTGAATTGCTCTTCTAAAGGTCTCTGTAATAAGCTGCATAACAGGTACAGGTGTTGTGGAGCTAACCAGCCCACCTTGGAAGATGCTTAGCCTTTCCACCTCTTTGGTCTTCCCTCTGCAAGCTGCTTCTCTGCCTCTCTGGTGGAAGGGATTGGCAGCTTTATCTTCACCAGAAGAACAAAACAAAACCAAAAGGCTTTTAAAGCAGGATACATCCATATCCCAGATTGAGGTGTCACTTAATAAAGCGAGGTATATATAAAGTACCAAACTAAGTGTGATTGCCCTGCCTAATGCTGAAGAAAAAAGGGGTTAATCCTCTTTTAAGGCAAAGGCTCTTCGGTTATATGGGCAGAGGAGGGAGAGAGGGGCAGCAATGATCCTGTCTGCAGAATTAGTGATACTGCTACTGGAAGACTGTTTGTGCTTCAAAAGCACGGTGAAGAACTGAAGAAAATTCAGACAAGAGCTGCATAAATGGTTTGAGATCTGCAAAAGCAGGCTTTTTAATGAGAAACTAGGGATGCTCGATACATTTTCAATAACCAGCTCAAGGCTCATTAGTCGAGTAGGCAGACGTTAATTTTGACATCCCAAGGCTGAGCGAGCAGAGCCTGGTTTCTTCCACTGTGGAAGTTAGTTGGAGCCTTAGCAGCAATAGCAAGACATCCCTGGGGCTCGGGCATGCTCATACTCCTGCTCCTGGGGGACAGGAAGAATGGGGCTGATGACTGCTGCTACAGAAAGGGGCCTTTTCTCACCCTACCAGCATTTGTTACCCCACAAATGATTCCTTTTCTCAGGAGTGGCAAAAACCTGGTGGGTTTACATAGTCCTAGACACGTAAATGCTAATGTCTGCGATGCTATTGCCTTTTCGGTGACCTTCTCTGCACTGCCCTCAGAAACTGCTTGATCTGTCTGAGTCTAAAGGGTCCGAAGAGGACCAGGGTGGTACCCAGGTCTCCCAACACAGAACTGGAAGATGGTCAGGGCATATGGAGCAGAGCAGGCCTGCAGCATATGCTGAGGACTAAGGTAGTCCTGTGGCACAAACTTACTTTTCCCTCCTCTGGGACAAAGTTTTATCTTTTATAAGAAATGTCTCCTTTGAAATATTCTAGGGAGCTCAGACAGATCTAGTCTTTCTTACTGAAATTTACTCTTTTGATTCATTATCTAAGAGACCATCTGATCATTCTTCTCAATTAAAGTGTTTTTACTTCAGGTTCTTGGAGATGCAAATGTCTCTTGCTAGGAAAAATTGTCCTTGACTAGATAATTAAGAACTCCTTGCTTCTATGAGTGGGGAAAGCTCACCCTATTCTTCCTCCCTTTCTGACTCTGACATTGTGAAATTTCTCTTAAACTTATTTTATATTCTCTAACACTACGTATATGACAAACATGTCAGACACAAATATTTAACCATGATAAATAGGCTCTTGATTGAAAGTGGACACAACGGTGATTAATCACTTTGGGGTGATGGGACCCCAACAAGCTTCCACTAGGCACATGTGGCAGACTCCCATTGCACAGCTAAATCCAAGGAGGGTAGTGAGCGGTGACGGACTCAAGAGACTTTAATATTTCAGTGACTCCATGAAGGCAGACAATGAGATATTGTTGTGGCAGCATAAACAGAGTGGAAAATTAAGGAATAAGTTTATATAGTTATGTAAACCATAACTGGTCTCAGCAAGCAACATCATAGCATCTTACCAAGCTTTGTTAGCTGAGACAATTCCAGGCAACTATAGAAGCAGCTATTCCTCTGTAAAAGCTTTGGTGTAAACTGTGTACTTTATGTCATGTCTTTTATTCTTGTCTCATATGGAGGTGTTTTTCAGAATTAGCAAGCAAGCGATTCAGTAGATGTGTTACTGGAACTATCACACTGCATACTGCTTATTGTTCACAGAGTTGCTGGGTTGTTTTTTTTTTTGTGCTGGGAGTTTAGTGACATTGTTAGGAGCTTTGTACCATCATCTGTGTGCTGTTTCTTTCTGCGTGGTATTGTCATAAGGAAATTGAGGTTATTAAAGGAATACTAAGATGATAGGGGTTTTTTTTCTTCCAGATTTTTTTCTAGCATCAATGGAAAAAATAGATCTTCTCTTAACAGATTGTGTACCCTGGTGCATCCGTATTCATCCATGCTGGTTTTGGATAACAAATTACTATCACCTCAGGTTTCTGTGGATCTTTCCTGAGCTGCAGCTACTTAGCTTCTATCTTTACAGTCTTACCAACTTTTGCAATGTAAGCAGCACAATAGAAAACTTAAAAGAAAGTGGAATATTCATCTTTGTTCTTCACAAAGTACTGAAGCAATTTCTGCATGAAGCAGAACTATTCTGCAAGCTACCTGGAGTCCCTGTTGGGTAGCAGGGACCACTTGGACTATAAGCAGAGCAGGCAGTGCAGGGGTAGCCGAACAGCCATGGCTCTTCTGCCCCTGTCTCTTATACTTAAATTTTGGCAAACCAACTGGATGCAGCCACCAGGGAAGGGCTGGTGGTGATTTCTTGGGACCTGCAGCAGCAGTTAATCTCCTATGACAGCAAGCCTGGCTCATTGCGCTCTGCTTCTTGCAGCAAGGGTGTCCCTGAGCCCCAGCTTCAGAGAAACCAAATTCTGGGTGCTGAGAAAGTTGAGAAGACACACAGCAAAATCACACACAGACACACACACACACATAGATTAACTTTAAATCCACTTGTGCATGTCACCTTAAAATTTACACAAGTATGATATAGCTGCCTAATTATTAAGCAAGATGCATATTTTCAAAGGCTGATCTGATGGAGGTATAAAAGATCCATCGACATTTTTTGTCCTTTTTCTTTTTTTTAAAGAGCAGCTAAATTCTGTTGACCTTTTTATGTGATTGAATTAAAAAGTTTTGAAGCCCCAGAATTTGTTTTTTAAAGTCAATCAAAATTTTGGCATTTCAGTATATCTGGCATTTCGGTATCCTAATTTTCATCACCATAAAGATCAATACTACTGTCCATCTCTTCTTATGGTATTTTATTTCCTCCAGAAGCTGACTTGGGTGTCAAAGAAGATCTCCAGATCTCTGTCAAGCAAGATTTTAATAAGAAACAGTGGAAAATGTTTGCTGTGGCTGATGATTAGATACCTCTGATTTCAGTGTGACAGCCAGACTTCATTTCTCTCAAACCTTTCACAGCAACAGGCACAGGAGCTCATGGGCCTAACAGCAAATAAAACTTCCATAGCAGACAAGTTACCTGAGTTATTGAGTTTTTAGATGACATAATTCTGAGAGATGGTTTTCTGAAATAAAATGCCATCTGCTTCTACTTACTTTTCCTTGTTTCCTTCCCGAAGAAAACACCAAGAAAACATGCTTGTTCTGAAAGGTAGTTCCTTTGAGGACTGTTATTTTCCTCCATCTCTCTAAAAAGACAAGACATGAATTTGTTATGAGTTAACAGATAATTCAATATACAGCGGATCCAAGGAGCAAAATGAACACACTTTCATTTGATAAGTCTTGACGTAGCTGAAAGTTTGAATTTTGAAGTCAGGTTTAACAGAAGGTTTCTGGGACTGCAGCCAGGAGCAGCTGACAGTTGTATTCTCAAATGATCTTCCCTGTTTTCTCCAAGGGAGACGTGTTCACATTTCGTCACGCTACAGTGTGCATAGCAGCCCCTTTATTAATGTGAATGGAGGGGTAAGGCACATCCTGGACAAAAAAGAACCAGATTAAACCAAGGCTTTCAAACTTTTCTATCTTCACACTAGAATGGGATCATTTTACAGCATTTCGACAATACTGGCTAGCAGCCAAAAAGCACATACACCAAATCAGCATCAGGGCTTTAATAGCTCATAATATTTTAATGGCTTTAATATGTTAGATTTTTATAAGGGTGCTGTAATATACCGACATTCTTCTCAATACAGAAGAAAGATATTCCCTGCAATTTGCTTTATTTGATACTCAGTGGAATTTTCCAGACTCCACCTTACTCTGAAGGGAAGATTTGGTTTCCAAAGAACATTAGCTATGTGTGCTTTTGGTTGAAAGAGAGCTACAGTGTCTGCTCAGAGATCAATAGTTGTGGGACAATAACATTCCGCAAATACAAAGGGATCTGATTAGACAAGGATTGCCTTATTGAGGATTGAACTACTATCATAGTTCGAAGTGCAACTAACATTACAAATGGTTTCAATTTAAAAGATATTTATTCTATGTTAGGTTGGGATAACCATGGGAAAGCTTGTAAATGGAGACTGGTTATTCATCTCAATTCACCTCTTGATTGTTGAAGTAAATTATTAATAATATTAATATTAATATAATAATAATTCTTCATAGGTTTCCCAAAGGGTTGAAGGGTTTGTCTTTTAGAAATCTCAGGATAAAATTGATATGAGGGCCATTATTTCAGAATTCAGAGCACAATAACAGCAAATTTCCATATTCCATAGAGTTGCTAAAGTCCTTTGATATTCTAATTCAAGTTTACTAAAATAAAAATTCAGGGGCAGACCATGTAAAATGCTTGATAATGTTCTCCTAAGTTTGAGTATGAGTTCCCTGTCCCTTACAACTGAGATGCATGAGGTGCAGGCTTCAAATTATAAGAGAACATGCCTGGGATGAAAGGTAGGGAAAGATACTCTGCACTTGACGCAATAAACTTGTTATAGAGAAGACACTATGAGGCATCCTGTGTGACAACAAACTTTGTGAGTCCTTGGTTACAAAGAGTTTGTCCAATGCTGGGCATCACTTTTGTCTGCTGCCTCTTCACAAAAGTTGAAACGAGATCATACTGGGCATGCTGGGTGAGAAAACCAGCTGTTTCAAGGAGCACCGTGGCTTCAGAAATTGTCTGGAATTTAGGAAGTGGAAGTTTAGGCTGAGGAAGCTCTGCCCACTTCAGGGATGTGAGCATGTGCCCCAACCAGCTAAGTGGGGATGCACAGGGCTGCTGGTGACTGGGCAGTTGGTATCTCCAGTCCTGGCTTGGTGGAGATAAGCTTTTCTGAAGAACAACCAGCATCTACGTGTTGGGTCAAAAGACGTTGTATGGTCTATCCACTCCGGTGGCATGTAGGAACTCAAGGTCCAAGCCCACAATGCTAAATATTTAATATTCACCATCATATTTTGACACTAATTCAAGCCCTTGCTGCCAGGCTCAGCAGAAAGGTTGACAGCTGAATAGATGTGGAAAAGGAAGTGTCCTCTCAAGTCTACAGATGGTCTGACCAGTTCAAGGGCAAAGAACTTTGATGGTGTTGAAAAGCTTATGTTGTTCCTGTGTCTACTCTGGATGTTTTGCAGAAAAATAAAGACTTCAGAATCCAGCTGCTGTCGACAGATTTTTCCAATCTACAGTGCTACACTTCGAAAAGTGCATTTATCATAGACAAAACTGAGTTTCTGAAAACAGTTATTAAAAAAAGACTGACTACAGCTTTCAGTAGGCTTGACAAGATTTCATATTTCGCTTTTCATCTTTACCAAGTGCATTAATAGCTTTTAAGACTAAATGACACAAGTGCTAGATATCTCAGCAGTGCATTAAAGATGGAGAAAACAGAATTTTGTGGCTTTGTATATATGCCTGATGATCAGGAGAAAAAGCATGGTGAATAGGACTGTTTGAAAAATCAGGAGTTTCCCCCCAATTCAAACAGATTCATAAAAAAAGTTTGTGATTAAACAGCTGAAATTCAAATTAAATTTGCATTGCCCAGCTGATATTTCTCACTACATCCTAAATATTTGAATGTCTGAGTATTCCTGAAAATGTCTTCAAATAAAAAATCCCACAAGAAATCAGTTCTCAGCTTGCATTGATTACTATGCATTTGTCACTACCACTTTCACCAGTTCATCATTTTTGCTGTTTAGGATTACTTTTTGCCTCATCAGACACCAGAAACATACCACGTGGGCAAATATCCAGTAGTGAACTGCAAAAGTGAACAATCTGTGAATAACTCAAGCCCTGAAAAATCATTTATTCTCACTTGTTGGCTTGTGAACATGTACATCAGCAAAACTGAACTTGAATGAGTAGATCCAAACCCCTCAAAAGCCCAAAACACTGACAACACATCAAAGCAGCAAAGTAATTGGCAGAGAACCCAACAATCTTTCCTGAATACTTTTCCAAATGCAATCACTATTCAAAACTGATTTACGTTTTTATTAGGTGAATGCACCTGATTCTAAGCAGCCACTCATGGTTTTTTTTCTGCTGTTGCTGTATGACATGATATGGCTGGTTGCCTGACACAACTAAAACAAATAAAAATAGCTTCAAGTAAATTTTTTTTTCCCAGATGAGCCCCACATGAGCTCTGGCTGAACTTTTTTCACTCAGGTTAAGATAGCAATTTTCATGCATGTTACATTTTTCATTCAGATGCAAGAGACTTGTTTAATGAGTTGCCTGAGGTGTGACATCTTTGTTTTGAAGCAAATTAAGACACTTTCTATAACATGATAGGGTTTGTTTTGTGCACGCATGCGTGCATGTTGTGTGTGTATGTGTGTGTTTATTACCATCCTCACACTATTTTGTGTCCTTATCCTACTACAGCTACTATCTACTATTCCAGGCCCTGCACCAACATAGCTACTGGTACAGGCCAGCAAGGGTGAGTCGTTTGCTGTAGAGGCTGAGAACATGGGGAACACATAATCATAGGGTTTGGAAGGGATGTCAAGAGATCATTGGGTCCAACCCGATATATCTGTCTCTCCATGTCATCCAGTTCAGGGACAAGAAGCAGGAATTTTGGGCTGAGCACTGGGTCTCTGTACGCAGAGGATGAGGGACATCTGAGAGCTGGACAGCAGAAATCATCTTCCAAGCAGAATACAAGCAGGTTGTTTCTGGGGAGTGAGAAAGGCATGTGAGTGAGGTCTCCAGGGAAGGAGATAGGTGCTTCCTTGAGCAGCTTTCACCTGAGGTGGGTTACAGCAAATTATTTTAGCAGTTTGATTGACTGAAATAAAACAGACTGCCTCCAGCATAGTCTTTAAGTGCTAACCAGCAGCTATTTAGTTTCATGTTCTTCAGACGAAACACACTCCTCCTGCAGAGAGGCAGGACTTCTTATGGTTTGGGATTAAGGTCTGCTTTTGTCCTCTCTCTATGGGAATAAGGAAAATTTGCATCTGATTTTGACAGTGAGCTCTGCCTAAAGGATATGCATAAAGATTACTGTGTTTTCATCAGTGTGCTCAAAGCAGATAAATTAGCATTTTCTCCATTGTGGCAGATCTGGTCTCAAACAGTGATAAAAGGAGTTTGGTGGACACTCCCTGTAGGGCACACATTCAACTTTGCTGTGACATAATCATCAATCTCAGCCCACAAGTCATACCTGGTGAGCTGTTCAGAGAGAGAACGCAAAGGCGTTTGTTAACGGGACTACAAATTGTTTACGCTGTAAGAGAATAAAGTGACCTGTAAGGTTGTACTTGCATATTCCAAACACCACCTCCCCTCCAGCCAGGCACGATGTATTATGTCCTTCCTTTGTTCTCAATAACATTCTGAATGGCAGCTTCTGAGAGGGCAGGCACTTTAGGGAAGCTTTGCAGATGTTTTTCCTTCCTTAAATCTTGCCGAGATAGATTAGTAATACTCTCACATATGAGCATCTCCCTAAAATACAGGCCAAGCCAGAAGAAACTATTATTAAATTAACCTCATTCCTCTCTGTGGAGCCCTTCACTCTGACCAGTTGAGTGCATTTTACTTCTATTATATTAGAATCCGCTGTAAAGAGTTGTGTTACAGTGATTTCATTTTTTTTCAACAAACCTACTCACCATCTGCATTTGGCAAAACTCGTTGACATCAGTCTTTGTTGCTTAGCAATAAATACTTGTGCTGACTCGAGTCACAAAGAGTGTTCATTACTTTGCCATTCAGACATTTTACACAGCCTTTATGGCCTCAGAAATCGTTTATTTACGGTGGCCTTCTTAGAAGAGAGGGGGAAGAGCTGAAAAACAAATGTGTAGAATGAGAGGAAAGGTACACAGATTTTGAAAGGCATTGGACACAAATAGCAAAGAACCTGTAGTAGATCCACAAGCTCAATAAAGAGGAGAAAAACACCTAAAATAAATCAATGCAATACTATTACTATAAAATATTAAAACAGTTACAGATCTTACCAGACCTCAGAATTAATGAACACTATTGAAGTGTATGTTCTTCAATGGCATCGGTGATCACATTCCATCAATATGTGTTAATCAAGATGTACTAATCAGCAAGAATATCTTATATAAGTGTCATTTGTGCTTAAAGTCTGTGGCTGCATATAATCAGAAGGTGTTCTAATTTGAGCAATATTTCTGAAAAAAGTTACATTTCTACAGAGTTCTGTGGTAATTGTCTTGCTACTCACAACTTTAGAATTATTTGAATTTGGGAATAACTTTTATAGTTGGTATTAGCTCAAAATTGAGCTATATTGAAACCTTTGAGGAAAGTTTTTATTTATAGAAAGTTAGGAGAAGAAATGCTTAAGTGGCACAATTATAATTGCTTTGCTCATTTAGCAGTCACCATGGCCCACTTCTGTTTAGATGTCTAATTGTGAGATATTAACCTTTGGCACTCAGACGAAGAAAAAAAATGGACTAGAAGGCTCCAAAAAGGCAAAATTAGAATTTAAAATGAAATGGGTCACTTGTTATAGAGCGTGTTACATTTAATAGTTGAACAAGCTAACAAATGAATATGACAATGAGTCATCTGAAGTCAGAAAACAGCATACTGTTAGAATGTCAGATGATTTATAAAACACTTAGTTTTTGTTTTTATTTGTGGACACATTATGCAAAATAAGTTGATCATTTTACATGGGTAGCAGCAAAAATGCAGAAAAATTCAGAATACGTGATAACAAATCTGTCATGGACAGAGTGTCCAATGCAAAACACAGAATATATTTTTCAGGAAATGGCAAAGAAAACTTCCTGAACGTGAACTTCATTCAAGCATTGGATATGATACTCAAAATCTCTTTTGGCTTTAAAGGTCATGACTTTGATTCTGATCTACCAGAAGTATTTTTCACTTTCAGCCTTAAGCAAGATAATAAAACTAGTCAAGACCCATGAACTGGGCATTTAGAGTTAGGCTGGTGAAGTACAGTGACACCAGAATCATAGAATCATAGAATGGCTAGGGTTGGAAGGGACATTAAAGATCATCAAGTTCCAACCCCCCCGCCATGGGGATGAACACCCACACTAGACCAGGCTGCTCAAGGCCCCATCCAACCTGGCCTTGAGTACCTTCAGGGAGGGGGCATCCATCATCTCCATAGGAAACCTGTTCCAGTGCCTCACCACCCTCTCAGTGAAGAATTTTTTCCTAATATCCAATCTAAATCTACCCTCTTTCAATTTAAAAGCATTCCTCCTCATCCTATCACTCCATGCCCTTCTAAAAGTCCCTGCCCAGCTTTCTTGTAGGGCCCCTTCAGGTACTGGAAGGTCGCTATAAGATTCCCCTGGAGCCTTCTCTTCTCCAGGCTGAACAACCACAATTCTCTCAGCCTGTCTTCATAGGAGGGGTGCTTCAGCCCTCCAGTCATCTTTGCAGCCCTCCTCTGGACCCATTCTAACAGTTCCATGTCCTTCTTATTCTGGGGACTCCAGAACTAGACATAGTACTCCAGGTGAAGTCTCACGATAGTGTAGTAGAGGGGCAGTTATCTCCCTTGACGGGCTGACCATGCTCCTTTTGATGCAGCCCAGGATACGATTGACCTTCAGGGCTGCAAGCATGCATTGTCAGCTCATGTTGAGCTTCTCATCCACCATCACCCCCAAGTCCTTCTCTGCATGGTTGCTCTCTATCACATCATCTACGAGCCTGTATTGATGATGAGGATTGCCCTGACCCAAGTGCAGGATCTTGCACTTACTGAACCTCATGAGGTTCACATGGGCCCACTTCTCCAGTTTCTTCAGGTCCCTCTGGATGATGTCCTGTCCTTCTGGCGTGTCAGCTGCACCACTCAGCTTCGTGTCATCTGCAGACTTGCTGAGGGTGCACTGAATCTCATGTCAATATCATTAATGAAGATATTAAATAATACCAGTCCCAGTACAGAACCCTGAGGGAAACCTTTTGTCACAGATCTCCATCTGGGCATTGAGCCATTGATGTCTACTCTCTGGATATGTCCATCCAACCAATTCCTTATCCACTGAACAGTCCATTCATCAAATCCATATCTCTCCAGTTCAGAGAGAAGCGTGTCATGGGGGACTGTGTCAAAGGATCTACAGAAGTCCAGAGAGATTACACCCATTGTCCTTCCTGTGTCCACTGATGTGGTCATCCCATCACAGAAAGCCACCAGGTTGGTCAGGCAGGACCTGCCCCTGTCTTTCATGTGCCTTAGCATAGATTCTAGAAGGATCTATTCCATGATCTTCCCAGGCACAGAGGTGAGGATGACAACGGGGGCCTTTCATGTGTGAGATGAACATGATAACCACTGCACAACAGAAACATTAACAGATACTCCAGTCACATATAAGAGGGATTGTGCCCAAACAACTGATCGAGCATGTTTTAAGACCACAGACCAGGATGACAGATGGGAAAGTGAACACTGTTACAAAAGTCACATTCTTTCAAAATGTGCAGCAAGCTGAGAAAGAAAGGTTCCTCTTCTGTGTCAACTTTGAGTCAAGACGCAATTCAAGTTCCCCACTTGGAAGGAACAATGCCACCATGTCAGTGCAATATTGACTTGTCCTTTGGAAGGGGCAGGATCATGTTGCCTTGACAATGACACCAAAATCCTGATTTTGTTCCTCAGATGGCTTCTCCTGCTCACTGGGATTTGCTCTGGGAATCTGTAAGGCAGCAGTGCATTGTGTGGCGTGGCCGTGCTCAGTCTGCTGAAGTGCTGTGAAACAGGGAACCTTTATAGCTCTCTGAATGGATGTTCAGTTCAAACACATGCACCCGTTAAGTGCTGCAAACTTGAAAGTCTGACCCTCAGCCCTTTTGGAAATGTCTCCTATTAAATACAACACACTGCTGAAATAGAAAACGAAACATAAAGGGAGCTGTACTGAAACAACAAGAGAAAACTTCTTACTTCAATATGAAGGAGAAAAATGTGAAAGCAACTAGACAGATGGGGAAAAAACCCTAATCAAAAAGTCACATTCTGACAAAAAAAACTATTTGAAAGATGGCAGATGACACTCTGAGGAGTCAGAGGCTGGGAATAACAAGAAACTTAAGACTCCTCTTTTGGCAAGGCTGGTAGTCTTCAATACTGAAAAGCATCTGTAAAAGTTTTCTCAAGGAAAATGCTGACTTTTCTAAAAATCCAGTCAATGTAGGAGGGAGAGTCTATTCTCAGTGAATGATGGGTTAGGCTCTGTGCTCCTGACAAATCCAAGATCAAGTTGAATGACCACTTGCCCTGATACAGGCTTGGAACAGCTCCATCTCTGCAGTGCTGATTATATTGACATTTCCCTTTCCTCCTCTGCTCCTTCCCCCTTTCTCTCTAGCATGTGTTTTTCTACTTGATTGTTTCTAGTTACTTTTTCACTATTTTTCCATGGTAAAAGAAGGCTCAAGCAGAAGCATTAAACACTGTTTTGAGGAAGAAATAAACCCCATGTCAAATTCTGAATCCTGCATTGCTCTGAAATCATATAGAAAAATACCTCCCAACACAGTCTGAGGTGTGAAAGAAACATTTTGGTTGTAGTTGGTTTTTTTGTTCAATAGCCTGAAAGAGGTCAAATTGAATAATCTATTGGCATGGTCTGGATTTCAAGGCTGCAAATAAAATTAGTGAAATGTTAGTGGAACCCCAGTTTACAGTAACAGAAATAGTATGGCCCCTTTTAGCCACCTGGAGGAAGGGTACCATG
This sequence comes from Porphyrio hochstetteri, assembly GCA_020800305.1. NCBI lineage: Eukaryota > Metazoa > Chordata > Aves > Gruiformes > Rallidae > Porphyrio > Porphyrio hochstetteri. The sequence continues at coordinate 90,652,789 of CM036907.1, forward strand.
GGGTTCCAAGAGGAGGCCAGAGAGTCAGTAGCGCAATTTGGTAGTTACCTTTTTTTGCTTCTGTGGGAAACAGCAGTTGCAGTAGTCCCTCTCCCTCACTGGGGCTCCTTGATGCAACCCCATGGCACTAGGGAGCTGGCTGGGTCCTGATGTCCCCTCTTTTGGCCATAAACTTGTCATCAGCAAGTCCACAGTTGAGATTCTTGAAGGAGCCCTACCTACCTTAGGGTAGAAGGGTGCATCAGGGGAGTAAAATAAAGGCAAGGGAAACACATAAGAGGCATCTTTACGTGCAAGTAACAGGGAACTGTGCCTCTGGCTTTTTTATGTTTCTAAAAGATAAAACATTCAGCCAGTACTTGCTGCATGAGACCACGTACTGCCTTCAGTAGCAGCACCAAATCAGGCACCACCACAAAGATGAAGTAAAAGGGGCTCTTGGGAAAAGAGGGATGATTAGCTGCCATTCTTTGACTATTTCTTTTCCATTATGTGTTTAAATTCATAATTTTTACAGTGATTCACGTGGTCAGGTGCAACAATGGAGCTGTAGAAGAATTTTATCCCAGTTGAGAGTAAAGCTCCCAATTCAACAGTGTATTTCCTCCTCAAGGGATACTTTTTCCATACTTTTAGCAACAAAACAGATCAATGACTCACTGCTTTGCCAATACAACTCACACTATATTTGTTCATTTCCCTAGAACTGAGACACTTGGAATAAAAATAAATGTCTGTTCTCACCATTTCCTGTCCTGCTCTCAAAAAGAAGGGCTTCACAGATTTCATTTCTCATCCCTGGCTTTCCCAATCTCTCTTTTTATTGATGGGAGTGTCCTGCAACAGGAAATGGGCCTGTCATGTAAGCTGCACTGTGTTAAGCACTTCTTCCAACTAAAAATATGTACCAGAGCTATCTTCTAGTTTGTTCCTGTTGTTTTGTATTAAATTCAAAATGTCAAACATAATATAGAGCTTAGAATAAATTCAACCTTTTATGCCATTTAAATGCAACAAACTGCTTTTAACAGCCTGCTTTGCAAATGTACTTGAAACCCTATTAAGAATTTGCCATGTGGTTCATGATGTGTCCACACTTCAGAAAGAATCTGTACGTGATGTATCTGCTGACTCATTTTAGAGATTAATATTTGCATTATGGAAGCATTTGGGTGATGATCAAGACTGAGTCCACACTGGGATCAGTGTATGTACTCATCAGCTTAGTTCTTCAGATGGAAAGTACCTTTGAGTTATGGTTCACTGTCCCAAAACCTCAGTGGGTAAATGGAAAACATTGTATGTTATTAGTGTTGTTCAAATCCAGAATGTATAGCTGTACATTGAGCCACTACTAATCACCATAACATTCAACATCATGAATCTGGGTTCAGATAGTGCATATTCATCCTGTATGTGAAAAATACAGTCTAATTATCTTCTTCTAATAGAGATGTAAGATATGCCAACAAAACACAATGCTTGCATTTATTGTGTAAAATATTATGCAATTAGATAACCCCTGACAGTGAGTGGGTTGGGAAAAAGACTCAGAACTAAGGAAGACATAGATTCTGATTTCAGCAGCATCTAATTTTATTTGGGCGAAGTTTTTACTTGACCACCCTTCCCTATACTGTGTGTTCAGTACAACTGGAAAACCCAGTAAAAACAGGGCTCTTTAGAATTGTTTCTTCAACTTGAAGATAAAAAGTTATGGTTAAACTTGTCCAAGTGTGACACTGTGAAAACAGTCTCTCTCTTCTTTCCCGCAGTTCCTTAGTCATCAGAACTAAAGCTGTGAAAACAACAATGCGTGACACCGATGCCTTTTCAGAAAAATACCTATTAATAATTGCAGCTTTAATGAATGGCATGCTGAACATTTAAAATCCAGGCTCAGTGGGGCAGCACTAAACAGCTTACTCCTAGTACCAGCACCATTAGAGGCCAAGGCTGCAGAGAGGGAGAAAGGTTTACTTTTTGGAGGTGAGTGGGAGCGGAGGTTCTGACTGAAGATGCAGCTGAGGAAGAGGACCTGTTTCAGATGATGCCCATGACAGTGATGAAAAGCAAAAAAGGCACTTAAGGGAGAAAGGAAGGTAAATTTGACTGAGTGGGACATCTTTGCCAGTTTCAACAACACCTGCCACAGCTGATGAGCATCAGCTGGCCAATACAACAGAAACTGCTATGGCAGCACCTCAGTTCAAGGCCCTCATTACCAGTACAGCTGCTGGGGTGGCTTTGTATAAGAGTGGCATGGTGAGCATGTGAATCTTGACAGACAGGATTGAACTGGACCATTTCCTTTCAACTTTGGATCTACTGTGTTTGAGCTCTGTGAATTATTTATGACACTGTGTCTAAATTTGCCCCTCCTCACGATGGCAGGACTCCCAGTGTGCCCTCCAAACCATCTCTTTGCATCCTGCTTGAATTCTTCTCTTTCTTTCATCTGTCCAGGCTTTATTTTTAGAACTGCTTATTTAACTTGCTATATCAGATGTCCATATCTTTCATTCAACTTTTTCTTTCAGTTCCGTTCTCTCAAAAGCCTATAAAACTAACAAAGGCAGGGGACTATTATCCATTTTTGCTTCTAATTTATAATTTTAATTTTTACTTTGGTGTGATTTTGACAATCCTACATGTAATCTTAAAAAATCAAAATGGAAATAAGTTTAAAATATATGATTTCCAAAATAATGAAAATTTCTTGATTTAAAAGATCAGGCAAATGATCTGAAGCTATACTATAGTTTCCATCCAGTGGTAGACAAACTGCTTAATCACTTGCTTCTAGGAATATACAAATTGTATTTCATTAATAGAGGATTTTCACCTTCTTGACCTCATGAGTAAGCTGATACAAACACTAGTATGTCTCAGTCTGAAGATAATAAAATATATGGTGGGGTGAAATTTGCTTACCTCCTGGTATACTACACCTATCAATGTTAAATTCAGAATTAAGATGCATGTCTGCACAGTTCCTTTGCAGACAAGAATATTTTCTTTCTTTGAATGCTAAAATGGTTCTGTGGCATGAGGTAGAAAATTTGTGGTACAAAAGATCTTGAGAAAATAATTGACTCAGTGAATAATTTATGGAATTCACTGAAAATATTGACCTAGATTTAATGTTTCCACATCCAGAACACAGAAAATAAGTTAAATTGGTATGTTGAGTTAGCCTAGATTGAGACTCTTGCAGCATGATTAATTTACAAGTGTGAGTTGTTAGTCAAGAAAAGCCATTTAGCTATTAAACGCTCTGCTTGGGTTATGCTGACATTTTCTTTGCACTAAAGCTGATGGCTTGTGGTCTGATCTTGCCAACCATTAGTGAAGACAAAAGCTGTGAAAAAAGAAATTGGGAGTGATTAGCAGGCTTGGGGATAGGTAAGGATTGTAATTCTAGATCTTCAGACTCCTTGCTTTTTCTCCATTGGCTTCGAACAGATCTGATACTGGGTCCCAGCAGCCTGATATTGTGTCTTAACCACTTTTTCTCTGTTCAAATTGCAGAGGCCATTAGACAGTCTGGTGCACCGAAGTTTAAAGTACCTTAATTGAGTGCTAGTCCCCTGTCTCTGAAGAAGGCTGCTAGATCTGCTTCAGCTTTTCACAAAAAAAGCATCCAAAAGCAGTGAAAGTTCAGAATGGAAGAATCTTATTGAATGCCCGGCAAAGAAAGCAGATGGCCAGCAGGACAGTTTGGTGATGCAGAAAGAATATGAAGTAAAAACAATAGTAAGATGAATGTGTTTTTCTATTAATTATGTAGACTGATGGAGTTTGTTTTGACAGGAACCCCTTCCTTTAGTGGACATCAGACAACCAAGATGATATGATGTCAGGCTTTCCTAAGCAGAATATATGAGTACAAATCTTCCAGACCAGAGTTGTACTGCATCTGGAGGTGTCTGCTTGTGTAGACAAACCCTTCCCCACCAGAAGGCATTTTGCCCTTCTTGATTTACATGAATTAAGCAGTTCTTGGCTACGTACAGCAGCCATGGGACCAGCCTTGCCCAGCCCTGGGCACTTCAGTATTGACTGTTAGCAAAAATCTCTAGAGAAAGAGGCAACTTGCTGCAATCTGTCAGCTGGTTGAAGCTTTTCACAAATATTATTTTGCAGAAATGTTCTCTGCAGGAAGAAGTTCACAAAGGGGTCACGTTATTTTCAAGAAAAAGAAAAACTGTGTCAGCAAATGCTAGCTACAAGGGAAAGGTTTTAAGGGGTAGAGAATTCAAAGATGGGTTGTGGTGCTCATGAAGGGAAGTGTGGAAGTGTGTAAGATGAAGGAAGAAGTTAAAGTGAGATGATAGCACAGAAGAGGTGGAGGAAGCAGTGAGGTCTTGCATCCCCTATAGAGGAATGGGAAGCCAGGCTTGGATGCTTGTTGAAAAGGGGTCTGACTGGAGTCCAGGCTACAACACCACTGTGCTTTCAGTTTGACTTGCAAGGCCATAAGCTGATAAAATAAACTTTTGCTGTATGTGTTAGTAGCTTCAAAATGCTAATGATTTGAAGAGAAAGAGAGGATGGTAGAAAGGGCTATGTGTTGTAACAGGATCATGGGGAAAGAGAAAGGAAAGGATATTTTCATCTTCTTTGCTTTGAAAATAAGTGACCATGAGTGGGAAAAAGGTTTTAGAAATCCCAGTGTCCCCTATTTTGGAGAACTGTACCCCAACCTCTCACATACCATTAACTCCTCCAAAAAGCATGTCCCTTTCAGGGCAATGGTAATCTCAGGAAGGTGTTCAATTTGCAATTGAAGACAACCAGTCCTAGTTATCTACTTATAGGCATTATTATTTCAGGGACAGATGTCTAAGCTCTCTTCAGAGTCAGTGGAGAGAGCCCAGGGAGTAAGTCTCTACCTCAGGGTGAGCTGAGTCTCCTACTTGGTTTCGTAGGTTGGATCTCATCGACTATTATGGGAGACTGGACACCTGGTGTGCTTGTAGATATAAATTAAAGATATGAATGAATCTCAATGTAAAAAATACACAATCAAGTTGAGACTCAAGATAGATATTGCTTAAGGGATGTTGAATCTGTTAGAATTTCTGCAAAAGTTATCAAAATCAGGAAAGCAAGAGTTAAGCTAGTTAGTTTCCAAGATCCTTTAACTCTGAATGTCTGATGCTGCCATGCACCAGCAACCTGCATATTTTGTGTCTGAACTCAGCTGAAAAGGGACTACCACCCAGAGGCAAATACAGTCTCCTCTGTAGACAGAATACAAACCTCTGCTGCAGAACTGCAGGTCCTCTTTCACCCTCACCTGTGTGACTAAACCTGTCACGAGCTGCACATACTCACTGTTTTCATAACCAGACCTCTGACACTCAATGTGTTTTGTACCAGAACACTTAGGAAATTCCAGGAGGGGCTGAGGAGCCTATCACTGAGCACCGGCCACTGAATCTCTTTTGGAAAGCACATCTTTTCAGTTCACAGGTGGCATGCAGAGAAAGAATTGACTTGAAAGTAACAGCAGTTCTGCATTTTCTTCAAATTTACATAAATCAAGGAATGACTACTTAAAATAACCAACTCCTTACACCAGTACATGATCTGAGCTAGAAAATATTGTTGAAGCTGGGAAGATGAAGAGATGTTTGGAAATGCTGTGATCACAGCTTTCAGCTAGAAGCACAGGAGTGTGCACTCGGAGAATGGAGCAGATGCTTCCAATTATCTGCAATAAGGAGAAGAAGGGACATTTGAAAATGTAGCTGGTATTAGGTGTCTGTCAGAAGACTCTCGGGTAAGGAAGAAAAACATGCAAATTGTAACAAAATCATTTTACTTTCATAACACACTAATTTTAAGACACTGCTCTACAAGTTGAAAAACTCATGAGTATGCTGATGATTGAAAGCAAAACAAAGTGGATATCTTACTGTAGACTTTTTTTTCGTATTTCAAACCATGACAAACTTTCCTTATGAAATGTTATTTCTTTTGGTGTTCTAAAACTTTATTTAGATTTAAATAGATTTACATGCTTAACTGTGGCTACTGCTTACTCATACAGTGCTTATATGTGAACTGAAAATAGGATTCCCATAGAAAAGGGCAGCTTCTAAGATATGGAACTGAACAACAAAGAGGACACATACATGTAGCGCTTTTATTCACCCTGTTGTAATTACTGCATGCCTCATCCTGAGGCATGTTTCTGATTCGCTACGTGCTTAGCAGGGTGATGTCCAGGAAGTCTGAATGACCTGCCAAAAACATGTATGTGCTGATTGACAAATTCATATTTTGACGTTTGTTTCTTATCTATACTAGCTCAGACTGCCTGCACTCTCCACTGATGGCATTCCTGTGTTTTCCTCTTGAGCCCTGTGAAGAAGAACCAAAGGCAATGTTTATTTTCAGTGAGGTAACTGGTGTTTGGTGTGTGTTCCAGCCAGACCTTCACACTTTCTTTCCACTCTGGTAGTTTGGCTATTGTGAGCTTGTCCATGTAACATGCAGACATGTGAGGTGCTACCAGAAGACACAGTGGTAAATGCAGATACACAGGTTTTGTATAAGGACATGCTGAACAAGCCGGGACAAGCCAGTACTGAGCTCAGGATCTGTCCACATCCACTTATGTAGCCAAACACTTTGACCATATCAACAGCATGTGCCAAATGAGCCAACAATGAAGCCACGGTTGTGAGTTTGTTCTCCTAGACAATCCCACATGCATTTTCATTTGTTCAGATCCAGTGCCTTTTGTTTCTGCAATTGTTCAGAGGGAAAAAAAGTGCCAACAAACTACCTAGATGTGAAATCGGAAAGCTACACCTAATTTCCTGGGAGTGGCTCACTGCTACCTGGCAATAAATTGAAGCTGACCTGTCTCTGTATTTATTTTGCTATATATGGGACATCTTGAAGTACAGAATGGTCAATAAAACAGAAACAAGCTTTCAGCACAAGTTTCATGCTCTTAGCCTTGGTCTTATTTAAAGTGGATTCATCTTGGCTGTGCGAAAGGAATACTTATTTCAATTTTCCTCTGCGAACAGTATGAGAAAAATACATCAAAGATAAAATTATGAACAACTGTCAATATGAACTTATTGACTATTGTTATAAGACTTGCCTGATAAAATAAAAATAACTTTTTAAAAGGTCCTCTTTACTCCTCTGCTTTTAGATGTGGTTACTAATTTATATGCAGTAACTGCACACATTAGAGCTTATCCACACTTCAAGGAGAACTTAAAAATCCTGTAGGAAAATGATCTTTTCTTGGCAACTTGTGTAAAACCTCAAATACTAATGACTGAAATTAATTTGAAAATAATTGTTTCGTGACTATGTGTGCTCAGTAGTTCTACCTAAAATTCTGTCTATAGACCAGAGTGTTGAAATTGATTGAATGCAATACTTTCTTCATTCAGCAAACTTCCTACTGCTTACTCCAAGACAGATTATTGTTTTTACTTTTGGTGTTCTTTTGAGCTCCCCATTTGATTTGACATTGGCCTTTCCTGACTAATTTGTGGTAGCCTGTAGAAAGAGCGGATAATGAATTCTGCACCGCAATTAGATGCCTCATTTCATCTTCCTCAAGAACCACAGGAAACTGCTCCAAAATGATAGGGAATTAAAGGAATTCTGAGCAGCTGGGTATCATCTCTTCCTTTAAACACTGATCTACTATGGGCAATCAAGGAAAGGTAATTGCTTGCTGATTTGGATGGATGGGTAGAAGTCTTGGGACATATTATTAATACTTCACTATTTGGTAACAATGTCATTTTGTAAAAAAAGTGAGTCCAAGTCAGCAGACTGGGTACAACAAAAACAGTAAGATCCTATGTCCTAATTTACCTGCTTGTGGAAAGAAAGGTAAGCAGTTCTAGTCAAGGAAGCAAATCTGAAATGACATGATTAGAAATGTGTGAAGCTTCTTCAAAAACTTTGCAATAGGCCTTTTTAAATATGTCTTGATGTCTGAGGTTTGTTGAACAAAACAAAGTTCAGCAATGGTTACTGCAAGAAGCTAGGAATTCAAATGCGTCGTCTGGCTATGAGCCAGCAGTGTGCCCTGGTGGCTAAGAGGGCCAATGGGATCCTGGGATGCATCAGGAAGAGTGTGGCCAGCAGGTCGAAGGAGGTGATCCTCCCCCTCTACTCGGCCCTGGTCAGGCCCCACCTGCAGTATTGTGTCCAGTTCTGGGCTCCCTGGTATAAAAAAGACAGAGATCTCCTGGAGAGAGTCCAGAGAAGGGCTACGAAGATGATTAAGGGCCTGGAGCATCTCCCCTATGAGGAAAGGCTGAGTGAGCTGGGACTGTTCAGCCTTGAGAAAAGAAGACTGAGGGGGGATCTAATTAATGTTTATAAATATCTTAAGTATGGCATGCAGGGGGAATTGGCCAACCCCTTTTCATTGGTCTGTGGAGATAGGACAAGGGGCAATGGCTGCAAATTGGAGCACAGGAAGTTCCGCACCAACATGCGGAGGAACTTTTACACAGTGAGGGTGACTGAGCACTGGGACAGGCTGCCCAGGGGGGTGGTGGAGTCTCCTTCTCTGGAGATATTCGAGACTCGTCTGGACACCTATCTGTGCAATATGAGCTAGGGAGCCTGCTTTGGCAGGGGGGTTGGACCCGATGATCTCTCGAGGTCCCTTCCAACCCCTACGATTCTGTGATTCTGTGATTCTGTGATTCTGTGATTCTGTCTGCTGAAAGTGCTGCCAGTGTTACACCCTATCTCTGAGGGCTTCACACATCAGTCTCTTATGCCTCACCAGTGCACACAATATACATCTTTTTAAATGGTTTTTTCCCTACAGTAATGTCTGTGGTGGTTTGACCCTGACTGGAGGCCAGATGCCCACCAAAGCCACTCTATCACTCCCCTTTTTCTAGACAGGGCAGAAAATAAATATTGAGAGGCTTAGGAGTTGAGATGAGGACAGGGAGAGATCATTCCACAGTCAGTGTCATGGGCAAAACAGACTCAACACAGAATAAAGGAGAGAAAACTCTCTAATTTATTACATTATACTGCACATGCAATCCGCCCCCGTTCCCCCCGCTTCTTAGCAGACAAAATTTTATTCATAATTTATCTCCCTTCTTCCACCCCATTGTGGCACAGGGAGGGGCAGGGAATGGGGGAATGGGGGTCAGTTCTTCACGAGCTGTTTTCTGTCTTTGGCTGGGGTGGTGGTGGGGGAGCATTCCTCACATATTTCCCCTGCTCCCTGCTCCAGCGTGGGGTCCCAGCCACAGAAGACAGTCATTCATGAACTTCTCCAACATGAGTCCTTTCTTAAAGGGCTTCAGTTCCTCACCTACTGACTCAGTGTGGATCTCTTCCATGGGGTGCCGAACTTCAGGCCCAGACGGCTCCAGCCTGGTCCCCCCCAGAGTCACAAGTCCCCCAGCAAACCTCCTCCAGCATGGGTTGATCTCTTCACAGGCTGCCTGTTTCACTGCCAGCAGCTTGCTTCAATGTGGGTTTCCCATGGGATCACAGCGTCCTTTAGGTGTCTCCACCTGCTCTGGCATGGGGTTCCTCCACAGGTTGTAGATGGGATCTCTGCTCCCTGTCATCATCCATGGGCTGCAGGGGGACATCCTGCTTCACCGTGGTGTTCTCCATGGGTTTCAGGGGAATCTTTCTCTCTGGTGCCTGAAGCACCTCATCCCCCCCCGGCTCCTTCTTCACTGCCTTGGTGTTTGCAGAGTTTCTTGCATCTTCTCTTCTCTAGTGACAAAAAGTGGCTCCTTGCAGGTTTTTTTCTCCTCAATGTGATTCCCAGAGGTGCTGTGACCATCACTGATGGGCTTGACCTTGGTCAGCAACAACTCCGGTGGTGAGCGGCTGGTGTTTGGGGCCTGCAGAGAGCTTCTGGCTGCTTCTTGCACAAGCCGCCCCTGCAGCCCCCCTTCTCCACCAGAACCCAGCCATGCAAAACTACAACATGTCTCTCAAGAGCTTAAAATAACAAAATATAATAAGAAAATTAAGACAAATTTAGAATATAACCATTAACATTATTTTTATTTATATTTCAATTAAAACACTATTATAGCATAATAACATATATAATATAATAACATAACATAGGATAGTAAAAGAAGCACTTTGAGTTGAATTTATAGGCATTTAGCGGTATTTTAGAGATCTTGGATTATCTGAAACACTTGCACATGTTTTACCAAGTAATATAGTATTTGTGGGAGACCTCCGACCTTCTGGAGCAAGGACGTAGGCAGGATAACCTAGGATGTCTAAAATGACGCTACATATAATTTTGTCCAGTAAATTTGGCTGGTAAATCTCACCCCTTCTGTCTAGAATTGCCTTTAAAAGGCAACTACAAATAAAACTCTTTTGTTTATCTGTTCATGTCTGACTTTCACCACATATAGCTGCTAAGTACCTTTGATAATACAAATTAATAAAATAGTGGAAACAGAAGTATCAAATATTCTTTTCATTTTCAGAATTGGCAGGAGGTACATTATCTTCGGAAATTCTGCATAGGGATATTGCATAGTTAATATTCTTTAATGACAATTCTGCATGTTAAATAGAAGTGCCGAGTGATTCACTCTATAAGAAAGGGTAATTTTAATCTCAGCTGGGCACCATCCACGTCTACAGTCATGTGACAGACAAAATGAAAGGTCTAGAAAGTATCCAGCTGGGAATCCTCAGAAAAAAAATGCCAGGTATGTGGAGACTAACCATCTTGTTCTTTCAGATGGAAGCTAAAGTAAATCAGGAGAAGAAAAAAGTAACATTAGTGACATCAAATACATTTGTCATAGAGATGAAGGGAGTTCTGTGCTATTATGCAAGTACTTTCTTTAAGATGACATCACAAGTATCTCCCACTTAGAGGGATAAATGGAAGAGCACTTTATAGTATATTTGCATATTTTGGAGAACATGAGCATTCCACAGGCCATTTCAATCTAGTGCAGGTGTTTCACTGTGGTTTGTCAATACATTTTCATCAAATATATATCAACCAATCTGTTAAGAGGATTTTTTTTTCCTACAAGGTTCGCTGTGATGAAGATATCACAAACCCATATCCAAGCTAAGAAGTAAAAATCCAAATTTAGATAGGATTCTCAAAAGCAAGAAATAATAGCAAATTAAAAGTTAGTAAATGAGCAGATTTCCTCTGACTGCAGTGTAAGTGGGACACAGTGCAAGCTGCAACATCAAAGTGGCAGAGGAGGGAGAAGGCAGGAGTGTGCCATGGTCTGGACACATCCCTATTGAGGTGTTCAGCTGTAATAGGCAAAGAAACAAAGGAGGAGTATTCACCCCCTATTGACATGGGCAGGTGCTCCTGCCCTCCTCTACCCCCCTCAGTCCTTGTTCACCTGGAGGTTTGCCTGCCAGCCTGGGCTGTTGCAGCCCTTTTTTATACCCATCCCCAGCCTCACATGTCACCAACTTCTGTGACAGGGCCACCACTGGCATTCTACTTTTAGTGATACAGCTATGACATCAGAAGGGCTGGTGCCTGGAGTTATTGCTGCATCACTGACATGTCTGTTATCTTCCACTATTAGAGTGAGAAGAAAAAATGATGATTAATAATTATAACAAAACCTGAACAACTAGTAATGCTGGGGAGGAAAATTAAGTAGCTGTAGAAGCAATTTAAATGACAGCAGCTCAGCAGAGGTTGAACGAGAATTGAAACCAGCAGGTTCTACTTACTGCCCAGTTTAAAAGATTTATGTGGTACTTGCTGCTGAGATTTGTGAGTTTGAAGGCTGAATGCTGGAAAAAAAGATGCTTGTCAAGTTGACTGAAAGCAATATTTCACACCTGTTGAATCAAAGACATACGCAATGCCAAACCCTGCATCCATGACATTGCTCAGGCAGTTTCATTGTGCAATTTAATTTCTTTCCCAGAAGTGAACCAAAGATTTTGCCAGAGACTTTTATGTGCTGTATACTTCAGTTGGACACTAGAATGAAATACGTGAAGTAGTTTCCATCTTCTTGGTTCACTGCAGGCCTCTTTAATTAACAGAACAAGTGGCAATAGGCACAAAATGAAACACAGAAGATTTCATTTAAACTTCAGGAAATACTTTTTTCACTATGATGGAGACAGACCATTGGCACAAGTTGCCCAGGGACATTGTGGAGTCTCAATCCTTGGAAATACTCAAAAGCTGTCTGGACATGATCTTAGGCAACCTGCTCTAAGGACCGTGCTTGAGCAGGGGCTTGGACCATATGACTTCCTTCTGACCTCATCTGTTGAGTGAGTCTGTCATCTTTGGTGCATGAAAGTCATTGCTTTCCCCATATTTAATTTCTCATTAATTATTTTAGTTTGGTTGATGTTAAAGTAAAAATGGAAGCAAGTAAAACTGATTATGTGCAGAAAAAAGGTGACCTTTAAATCAAACACAACTACAAATCCTAATAAACGTTTTCCAGTGAATTATTGCAGATCTTTTAAATACTTTAACTGCTCTGTGTCTGTCAACTTTGCCTACTGTTGACATTCAGAGACAGGCAAGCAGGGAAGTGGTTGGAAATTACAGGATCCTGTTGGTTAGAGATAGGGTAGAAGAGCATTTGAAACATGCCCCAGGACTTCCTCTGGGACTTGTATCCAGCTCACTCAGCTGGCATGCAGAATATTGCTAGTTGTCCTCCATTCCCTGCTGTGTTTAACACTGAGTTGAGAGGAGACACCAGGTGGCAAGGACATGCCAGCTTCCCCTTTCATCATTCTTCTGCATCCTTTGCTTCTAGGATGCCTTCTCCAATGGTATCCAAGCAATTGCTGGGTTTCAAGAAGCTCCAGGTATTTTGCCTGCTGTGGACTGCACTGCACGTCTTACTCTCTGCATTAGACAAGGCAAAAAAATGCACTAAGAATATCAGTTGCTGCTGTTGGGTACCACGTAAGGGTTTCACAGTAGATCCAGGGAGCTTGTGTGATTAAGTGAAGTGCGGTGCTTCACTTCCAATAGGCGTGATGATCCTGTGGTGATCACTGTCTCCTCAGCCCATTGTCAGTGGCAGTGTGTAATAATCAGGTGCTTTATCTCCCAGCAAGTATCACAACTTTTCATTTTCTGGTTTAGTGTTTCAGGGTTTTTTTTTTTTTTCCTCAGGATGGGATAGCAAGCAAAAATAGAAATGAGAGAGCAAGCACCATCCAGTGCATTGCTCTCATTCCGTAGCTGCCTCAGCTGCTTGACGCGCTAACTTTATCTGCTGCTGGCATACGCAAGTTATATATGCAAGTTGTATGTGCGGTTACTGCTCAGGAAGCAAGGGTTGTGTAAAAATAGTCACTGAAGTAATAAAGTAGTGTAGATGTCTTCCAAGAAAGACAGAAACATGTATCTACTACCCAGAGAAACCCATGGTCCTACACAGCTGATCCCTGCAGAGCTGCATCAATCTGAGAGAATTTTAAAACTTGTTTTTTCATGTACCAAGAAAAGGGATAAATAATGTCTCCAGAAGGGCAAGGGTGGGACAGGATATAAACAAAGAACAAAACAAAACAGAAAACACAGAAACCTACTGGATGAACTATCGGTCTGTTTTGTTTCTTTTGGCTTTAATCAGATTCTCATTTTCCTCCCCATTTATGTAGTATGACTTAGCTCTTGGAGCAGTTGGAGAGGACTGGCATGGTGATGTCACCAAAGGCTGTGACCTGCTTCAATCCTCCTTCCTCCCTCTTTTTTTTTCAGAAACTGGTATTCTTTCAAAGGGAAACAGGAGAGAAATGGGCCTGTCAAATTTTAATGATGCAGAAAACAATAAGGAAAACAAGTTTTAATGTGATAGTCTTTGTATTTTACACAGGAAATACAGAAAGGCAAAAAGGGGTTTAAAAGATCACCTTTAAGGCATCCAGTTCTAAGGTTTCAATAAACAAGTACACTGCTTACTGAAAAACAAGCCCTTTGATTATTTTTCTAGCCCCCAGAGAAGCAGTGGTAAAATCATGAGGACCATTATAAGATGTGAGTAAGAAGCAGCACCCAAGGAAATGAAAAAAATATTAGAATTGTTATTATCTATGCTTACAATAGGAGTATTGCATAGTAGATAAGAACACTGGAAGGATGCTTTTTTTCCTATCTTGTGTTATATCTTTCTGAACAAAACCCCTGCGTAGACAACAGAAGCTTGTTCTAATAACAAAAATGTTGCCTGAAATGAAATTCTTGACATACCAATCATTCTCAGTAGCAAGGCCATTTTTCATATAAAATATGTTTTGGAGTAGGCTTTAATGAATGTTTCAAACCAACTCATCTAGCTTATTTCCTCAAGAACGAGGTGTTTAAGTAAATTTAATGGAAAAATCTACCACAGAGACACCACAAATTTGCCCTGCCAAATCAGATTATGTATTTTTAAAGGACAAAAGGATGCACGTTTCCTTCAGAACTACTTGAACATGCATAGTTCTTAGCTAAAATGTATGATGGTATTCATTAAAATTAATTGCCCACTGTGAAAAACTCCTCCTATTGTGCCACAACCAAGGAGAGAGTTTCCAAAGTGAATGTGCTTCAGACTAGATGCTGTGAAAGGAGAAACTTTTTTCTGCTATAGCTACAGCTTCTCTCTCACTCTGAAGAAACTCTTATAGACTAACAGAACATTGTTGAATAACTCCTTACATAATCTGCTATCTCTGCCTGTGAACTGATTTGCTATTATAACTTAATGGAAAATTTAAAGTGATAATTTAGGAGTGAATTTACTAAGGTCTGCAGTGGTCTTCATTTTAGTGCTGCTAAAAGTGAGTTTGGTGCCTGTTCTGTGATACATCCCCAGGGTATTGCTTTGCAAATGCATAGTCTGCATATCCGTGTTGTAGTCAAATCAAACCTTGTAACCCAGAAGTGGACAGCAAAGGTAAAATAGCATGTTAAGAATCTTGTCTTAGGGCAAAATTTCATCAGTAGACAACAGTGATTGAGCTTCTGCTTCTGTAAGTGCTATTTTAGATGCATGCATACGTATGTATGTGTGTGTTGGTCAGCAGCACTGTTACTCACTCCACCCCAAAATGATCCATTCTCTGTTACTAAGAGTGCAGGTAACAACGCTTTTTTCCACAGTTTGTTCTGAAAGAAAGAGAAAAACTCAAACACATAAAAAACCCAGTATGAGTTTTACATGGATAATCAGAATGCCAGATTATACCTTAGTTATCTCCTAAAAACTCACAAGAAAAATGTCTAGGTCCATATTTCATCTCACCAGAAAAGTTAGCCTGTACACACCAACCAGCTCAGATCAAGCAAGTGCTAAAGAGTGATCTTTAGATTCAGCTTCATTTTCTGTCAGTGACTCCTTCATGAAACATTTGAAAACAGGAAAAGAAAAAAAAATAGAAAAGAGAAGGCTCTGTGACTTTTCAGCTAGCTCAGTGGTTTTCAGACAGACAGAAGTGAATTCTATTAGTCTCATATTAGAAGGCAAATCGTATTTCCTATATTCCTTAGAAAAGAAAGAAGAATTTTAGCTTGTGAGCTAAAGCTTTGCTGTACTGTGTGCCTCTCAGACACACTCTTTCTCTACACTTCCAGCGTTCCTCAGGAGGATGAGAAATCAGCAGATATGCAAAGAAAACTGCCCTATGATTTGAGGCTTGCAGAGGGCTCCAGGAGACAGTACTGCCAAGCAGCGCAATGCACCCAATGGTAGCTGCAGCTTCCTGACAAATGCTGCTGAGGAGCAGGGCTCTGAAGCGGGAGACTCCGTCGAGGGACCCCCTTTCTGCGAGCAACAACCCCCGGACATAGATCCGCGAGGGCAACTAACAAAAAGCACCTCAGATCAAAAGGAGAGAGGCAGAGGTGCACCCATCAGTGGCCATCAGCACCCATTAACAGCCATTGTTCGTCCCCTGCACTGCCCGGAGCGGTGACTCATCGGGGGCGGAGCTAAGGGCGACAGGAATTATCCCTCTCCATACAAGAGAGGCCTCTGGGAGCGCGGCGACCCGGAGCGCGGCGACCAGGACGGGCAAACAGGGCGTGGCGCGTCAGAAGGGCGTGGCGCGGCAGTTAGCGAGGCAGTTCGCGCAGGCAGAGCAAGCAGGCCGAGCAAGCATCTCCTCCTAGTTTGCTGAGGGGGTATACTCAGAGGACCGGCTCGCAGAGTACAAAAGGGTGAGCTGAGGGTTCCCTGTCTGCTGTGTGCTCAGCTAACCATGGTCTCCACCAGGCGCAGAGGTTCCCCCTGCAAATCTCGGGCAACCCCGATGGAGGGCCTGCCTAGGGATGCTGCGGTCCAGGTCTCAGGCTGCAGGGAATGCCAGAGCCTGCAGTTGCCTGGGATAAGAGGCAAACACCTAGCCTGTCTGAGGTGTGAGCAGGTCGATGACCTGCTTGCTTTGGTGGTACAACTAAAGGAAGAGGTTGAAAGACTGCGGGTGATCAGGGACTGCGAGCGAGAGATTGACTGGTGGAGTAGCTCCCTGGCGTCCCAAAAGGAAGACAGTCGGGATGACACCTCACACCTGAAGACGGTCCCCCCTCACTGCCCGTGCCAGGTTAATGGGAGTGACCCAAACTCCGAGGAGGCCTGGAAGACAGTCCCGACTCGGCGTCGTAGGCACTCCCCCTGCCTACCTACCCCACCCCCTCAGGTGTCCCTGAGCAACAGGTTTGGGGCCCTGACAGTTGAGGAGGAGGTACCTGAGGAGATGAATGGAGCCCCTCTGCCTCAGAGAAAGCGGAGGCCTAGAGTGAGGCGGTCATCTGCACGCCTTGAGACTGCCTCTGTTAGGCAAGAGAGGAAGGTAGTCGTAGTAGGAGATTCCCTTCTCAGAGGGACAGAAGGGCCTATATGTAGGCCAGACCCTACACGCAGGGAGGTGTGTTGCCTCCCTGGAGCCCGGGTCAGGGATATTACCAGAAGGCTACCAGGCCTGGTAAGATCCACTGACTATTATCCCTTACTGATAGTTCAAGCAGGCAGGGACGCAATCACAAAGTGTAGCCTGCAAGCTGTCAAAAGGGAATTCCGGGACCTGGGGCGCTCTGTTGAGGGGGGGGGAGCCCAAATAATATTCTGCTCTATCCCCACTTGTGGGAGGAGGGGCTCAGAGCAGGACAGGATAACCCACGAGTTGAATGTGTGGTTAAAAGGCTGGTGCCGGCGCAAGAACTTTGGATTCTTTAACCAAGGGATGGTGTACTCTGCTCCTGGCATGAGTACTGCTAATGGGGCTCACCTGTCCTATAAAGGAAAGCGGATCCTCGCCCAGGAGATAGCAGGGCTCATCGATCGTGCTTTAAACTAGTTAGGAAGGGGGAAGGGGATATTAAGGCGGCTGCCAGGGTTAGGCTTCGGGAGACACAACGGGAGTTGACGGTGGGAAGAGGTAAATACCAACAGCACAGTCGTGGACTTGGGGACGTTTTTCCACGTGAGAGTAGGGAAAATTCTGTGGACTGCCCTGAGTACTCCTCCGTGGAGCCACTTTTGCCAGTCCCCTGTCAGAAATCTCGCTGTGGGCCGTTGAGGATACCTACATCTGCTTCACCACTGAACTGTCTTTACACAAATGCACGTAGCATGGGGAACAAACAAGAAGAACTAGAGATCTTTGTGCAGTCGCAGGGCCATGATCTCATCGCAATCACAGAGACGTGGTGGGACAACCTGGACGACTGGCACACTGTCATGGATGGCTACGTGCTTTTTAGGAAAGACAGGCTAGGGAAGCGAGGTGGAGGAGTTGCTCTTTATGTGAGAGAGCACCTAGAATGTGTTGAGCTCCACCTGGGGAAGGATGAACCTTCTGTCGAGTGCTTGTGGGTTAAAATCAAGGGGCAAACCGGTATGGGGGACATTGTTGTGGGAGTGTGCTATAGGCCCCCTGATCAAGAGGAGCAGGTAGATAACGCATTCCATAAACAGTTAGAAGTAGCCTCAAGTTCCCGGGCACTGATCCTTATGGGGGACTTCAACTACCCAGATATTTGCTGGGCAAGCAATACGGCCAGTCGTATGCAGTCCAGACAATTTCTGCAGTGTGTTGAAGACAATTTCCTGCTACAGATGGTGCAGGAGCCCACAAGGGGAGGGCGGCTGCTGGACCTTGTTTTCACTAACAAGGATGGACTTGTTAGGGAAGTGAAGGTCGGGGGCAGCTTAGGGCAAAGCGACCATGAAATGGTTCAGTTCATGATCCTGGGTGGAAGAAGCAAGCCAAAAAGTAGGATAGCTACCCTGAATTTTGGTAGAGCTAACTTTGATCTCCTCCGCCACTTAATGGGGGCTATCCCGTGGGCTACGCTGTTTGAAGGAATGGGAGCCTGCGAGAGCTGGCTAGCATTCAAACAGCACTTCTTCCAAGCACAGGAACAATGCATCCCTTTGAGGACGAAATGGGGAAAGAGAGGCAGAAGACCTGCATGGATGAACAGGGAGCTATTGAGCAAACTCAAAGAGAAGCAGAAGATCTATGAATCGTGGAAAAAGGGTCTGAGCACCTGGGAAGAATACAGGAATGTGGTCAGGGCCTGTAGGGATGCAACTAGGAAGGCTAAAGCCCTCTTGGAAATTAAGCTGGCAAGGGACATAAAGGATAATAAAAAGGGGGTTTTTAGACACGTGAACAGTAAGAGGATGTCCAGGGATAATGTAGGTCCCTTGCTGAATAAGGAGGGTGTCCTGGTTACGGGGGATGCTGAGAAAGTGGAGATATTGAATGCCACCTTTGCTTCGGTCTTCACTTCAAAGGCCCCCCGGGACCCACAGACACTGGATGAGAGTAGGACTGATTGGGAAATGAAGAATTTCCCTCTGGTTCAAGTAGGGGAGGTCCAGGAGCGGCTCAAAGGGATTAATGCACACAAATCCATGGGCCCAGATGGGTTACATCCACGTGTGCTGAGGGAGCTGGCGGAGGTGATTGCTGAGCCGCTCTCTATCATCTTCGACAGGTCTTGGAGGACAGGAGAAGTGCCTGAAGACTGGAGGATAGCCAATGTCACTCCAGTCTTTAAAAAGGGCAAGAAGGAGGAACCTAGTAACTATAGGCCAGTCAGCCTCACCTCTGCCCCTGGAAAGGTAATGGAACAGCTTGTTCTGGATGCCATCTCCAAGCAATTGGAAGAGAAGAAGGTCATGAGGAGTAGTCAGCATGGATTCACTAAGGGGAAATCGTGCTCGACCAACCTCATAGCCTTCTACGATCTCATGACAGGCTGGGTAGATGGAGGGAGAGCAGTGGATGTCATCTACCTTGACTTCAGCAAGGCCTTTGATACTGTCTCCCATGACATCCTGATAGCAAAGCTGAGAAAGCATGGGATAGATGAGTGGACAGTGAGGTGGGTTGAGAATTGGCTGTCGGACCGAACCCAGAGGGTTGTGATTCGTGGAGTAGAATCTGACTGGAGGCCTGTTACCAGCGGTGTTCCCCAGGGCTCAGTGTTGGGTCCAGTCCTGTTTAATATCTTCATTGACGATCTTGATGAGGGAATAACATCCACCCTCAGCAAGTACGCCGATGATACAAAGCTGGGAGGAGTGGCTGACACACAGGAGCACTGCGCTGCCATCCAGAGAGACCTGGACAGGCTGGAGAGCTGGGCAGTGAGAAACCAGATGAAGTTCAACAAAAGCAAGTGTAAAGTCTTGCACCTGGGAAGGAACAACTGTTTGTATCAGTACAGGCTGGGGGATGACCTGCTGGAGAAGAGCTCAGTGGAGAAGGACCTGGGGGTCCTGGTAGATGACAGGTTGGCCATGAGCCAGCAGTGTGCCTCGGTGGCCAAGAGAGCCAATGGGATCCTGGGATGCATCAGGAGGAGTGTAGCCAGCAGGTCAAAGGAGGTGATCCTCCCTCTCTACTCTGCCCTGGTCAGGCCCCACCTGGAGTATTGTGTCCAGTTCTGGGCTCCTTGGTATAAAAAGGACAGGGATCTCCTGGAAAGAGTCCAAAGAAGGGCTACGAAGATGATTAAGGGCCTAGAGCATCTCCCCTATGAGGAAAGGCTGAGTAAGCTGGGACTGTTCAGCCTTGAGAAGAGAAGACTAAGGGGGGACCTAATCAAAGTTTATAATTTTCTGAAGCAGGGGATGCAGGGGGAATCAGCCAGCCCCTTTTCAGTGGTCTGTGGGGATAGGACAAGGGGCAATGGCTGCAAGTTGGAGCATAGGAAGTTCCGCACCAACATGCGGAAGAACTTTTTCACAGTGAGGGTGACTGAGCACTGGAATAGGCTGCCCAGGGAGGTGGTGGAGTCTCCTTCACTGGATATATTCAAGACCCGCCTGGACGCCTATCTGAGCAATATGAGCTAGGGAGCCTGCTTTGGCAGGGGGGTTGGACCCGATGATCTCTCGAGGTCCCTTCCAACCCCTACAATTCTGTGATTCTGTGATTCTGTGACTCCACAGCACTCAGCTGGCTTTATAAGTCTCCTAGAGCAACATTTAACATCTTATCTGTGTGAAATAACAAAAGCACCATGAAGCAAAACTAGTGGGCATCTTGAAGGCAGGGAATCTATGTCAAACCTCCCTGACTAGTAGATCAGCAGCAAACAGGAAGGGGAACAGAAAATAGTAGCAGAAAAAAGAGGGGTTTCTGTCATAGAAATAAAAAAACCCAACAAACCAAGCTGAAAAAAAACCAAATAAACCCAACAACAACAAAAAACCCCAACTCCACCAACACCAAAACAACCAAAAAACCACCAAAACCTCGAAATTCTAAGAAATGCAGAAGCGGGAATTTCTTTGTGTCATATCACACATACATTTTATTCTGGAAAATAAAACAGGTCCCTGAAACACAACAGTTGGATGCAGCAGCGAGTTCTTCCTGAGCTGAGGAAAAAAGCCAGATGTCTTATAGACAGGCAAGCAGCTGCTTTCCAGCCATTTAATTGCTATTTTATATCAAATATCTAGCTCAAATGTGCCACATAGTTATGATTTACTTATATCACATGGCTCTTACTTGCAGGTTGGAAATTGACTTTTTAAAGTTATTTTTACAAATTTGTGTTCAAACCTCCTTCACCTGCCCTGTTTTAGACTACATCTGTCCTCCTAAATCAGAGAGCAAAACAATTATGTTTCTCAATTTAATCAGATGTGTAGCTCAATTTCTTATTCATCTTTATCCAAAGAACAAAAAATAGTCAAACCTCCCTTGACAAATGAAAATGTTATGATAACTTTCATCGTCACTGGAATAACAACATACTAACTAACCTATGTTGGTTCTGGCAATTGTTGACCTGGCTCAAAAACGTAACAAATATTTCAGTGTAGTTTTTTTCCTTCAGCAGGTTAGCTCAGTCCCATACACCATATCCAATTATTCCTTATCCTTCTAGTTGGAGGTATGCACAGAAACACACTGGGAAATGAAGCAGAAGGAAAGATTTGAGCCTGTTGCACTGATCTTTATGTTGGCCCTAGGTGGCAAGTTCATTACAAGGACTCTATCTCAGAGCGGCCGGCCTGGCAGGACAGCTTTGGTGGGTGTGCTGCTTCCGAGCATCTGCTGAAACAATAGGTAGGTTTTCACAGTCGTGACAAATTGATAAGACTTCCTTAAAGATTTTTGTATAGTTACTGAATGCTTCTGATTCCCCTTCTACAAATAGAGCACCAAAACCAAGAAGAAAATTATATCATATCACATGCTTCCTTTAGAAATTCTGGTTTATAAATGTCTTCTAGATATACTGACTACACAATTTGACATTACCTGAAATTTCACAATCACATGAGAACAAATCATGATAACACTTGATCTCATCTGCCCACTAATCCATCATCTCTGATTAATTTAACATCCCAACCTCTTAAACAGTTTCCAAATGCTTCCAGATTTAAAATGATAATAATGACAAATGTAGAAGAGTAGTTTGCCAGAAAATGTATTTCTCACTTTCTTATCAAATAGACATTTTTTTTCAAAGACGTGACATCAGCTTGAGGGCTTGAAATGGAGGATTTAATGTAATTCATTATGGCAAAAATCTATTTGTAAGGCCTTAATTCCTTGGCATTAGAAGCCAGATCCATTTCTGTAGTAGGCCTTAGCAATGACTTTTAAGGCTGGGTGTGGATAACGTAATGCATTATACAGTGATTTGGTCACATAGTAAAAGTGCTTTCTATCATTTCAACAATTTCATATTTCCCCTTCAGAGGCTGACTTATTTAGCTGTGCTACAACTAAACCATCCTACTGGGAGAAGGAAAGGAAATAAAAAATAATTCCAATGTAATTTATATATACATTTAATACTTTCCTAAAAACATTTACTGCACATTGTATTTCACAGATAGAACATGTGCCAGTCAGGTCTAGTACATTAACCCTCCAGATATCAGCAGTACTGTGAAAGCTTATCTTGCTTCTGTTACTCTGATATAGATGGGAAATGACAGCAGCAGAATCTGTCAAAATCTCTCATATTTTATAAGTGTATCTACCTGGTAAAAGGCTTTGCTGGAGTTTGGAGCAGTCTGCCCCAGTGACAGCTTGGCTATCTGTTATTGAACTGCTCTCTAACACTCTCTATTATAAGTTCTTCAACCCTCTCCCTGAAAATAACATTCAACCATGGTGGTGCTTTGGGGACTGAAATATCTGGGAATAGTCTTTAAGTCAGGAAGTTCTGGGTAATGAATACAGCTACAGGGAGTGGGGGTAATCGATTGCTGAAGAACAAGTCTTAAACTGAAAATAAGTTAGCTCCCTATGAAATGTTTTAGGGATTTCTAAAAGTGAAATTTTATACACTTTTTACAAAATGCTATATGCTTTTCAGCAAATCTGAATCCAATTCTTATGCCCTCTTTGGCACACAGACATTTTCTCACACAGGCTAGTGGTGTTGTTACTCAGTAGGACAATTACAGGATGTTACCACTCCTAGGCAGGCATAAGCTACTGCATAAATATAGGATGGCATATTTTCCATTGAGTTAGCAGTTTTAAAGTAAAAAAACCTCATGACTTTAGAAGATCAGAAGCAAAAGCAGCTAAACGAGGTCGCTCATGAGGATACCTACAATCTAGTGTCACAAGAGCTCACCAATACCCAACACCAAACTGCAAGGGGCAGTGGGAGGTTGGGTCATACCAGGGCAGTCAGGGAGCCCAAGGAACTGGAAAATTATTTCTTTTCCTCCAGGATTATCACTGCAATGCAGGATGGCGAGTGCCTTTTCACAGCTGCATGGACTTAAAAACTCTCAATCATCTCATGATCTTCTATAAGCTTCTAGCTCCTTTTCTGAAAAAACCCCAAACCAAAACCCAAACCAAAAAAACCCCAAATAACAAAACTAAGCAGATACATAGGCACTCTTGCACCTGTGCTTGGGTAAATGGTTATTGTTGTCTAAGTAAAATCATGGACCAATCCTCCTGGAAAATGTGCAAAGGCATATAGAAAATAAAGAAGTGATTTGTGATAGCCAACATGGCTTCACTAAGAGCAAATTGTGCCTACCAAATTTGGTGGCCTTCTACAACAGGATTATAGCATTCATGGATTGGTGAAGAGCACCTGACGTTATCTACCTGGACTTGTGCAAAGCACAAAATTCATGTGTCTAAATTGGAGAGATGTGGATTTCATGGATGGACCACTGGGTGGATAAGGAGCTGTTTGGACAGTCACACTTGGAGATTTGCGGTTAACACCTCAATATTCAAGTGCAGCTCAGTGACAAGTGGCATTCCTCGGGGGTTGGTATTGGGACCAGCACTGTTTAACATCTTTGCTGGCAACATGGACAGTGGGATTGAGTGCACAACACCAAACTGTGTGGAGTGGTTGATGCACTGGAGTGAAGGGATGCCATCCAGAGGGACCTTGACAGGCTTGAGAGGTGGGCCCATGTGAACTACATGAAGTTCAACAAGGCCAAGTACAAGGTTCTGCAGGTGGGTGAGCACAATCCTAAGCACACACACTGGCTGGACAGAGAATGGATTGAGAGCAGCCCTGAGGAGGAGGACTTGGGGGTGTTGGTGGATGAGAACCTCAACATGACCAGGCAATGTGAGCTGGTAGCCCAGAAAGGCAAACGTATCTGGAGCTGCATCAAAAGGAGTGTGGTCAAGGGTGGTGATTCTCCTCCACTACTCTGCGCTTATGAGACCTCACCAGAAGTACTGCATCTAGCTCTGGTGTCCCCAGTAAGAGAAAGACATGAACCTGTTGGAGAGCCACAAAGATGACCAGAGGGCTGGAGCATCTCTCCTATGAAGACAGGCTGAGAGAGCTTGGCTATGATTCTATAAAGTACAGAGCCACCCCATTATTCTTACTGAATGCTAGTTTGTCTCAGACATTTTCTCTAAATTATCATGAGTATTTTGAGTTTTAATCCTCTATCTGCATTTCCTCCTAACCAGGTATCATTTGCAAATATAATAAGCACCCTCATTTTTCCATCAGCCAAGTCATTGAGGAAAATATGAACTAATTCTGGAACAAGGACAGATTCCTGAAAAAAACCCACTCAGCGTACTGCCGTAGTTTGATTTCTTTCCCTTGCAGCATTTTCATCTAGTCCATATGTTCTTAACTTACTTATGAGAGTGTTCTATGAGACCATGTCCAGAGACTCACTAAAATTAAGATGTGCCATCAACTAGTTTTCTGTGGCCACACAAAGTGTTATCCCATGACAGAAGGGAATTATTTTGGCTTGACATTGTTTTTATTGACCACTCCTTTCTCTTTATGTACTGTTTTCTAAATGTTCACCAGTATCTTAATTTTTTCCACTATTTCTACAGGAATTTGAAATTAGGGATATAATTTTAACCTCTCTCTTCTATTTCTTTTTAAAGATAGACATCCTTTCTACCCTTTTTTAGACTTTTGGAATGTTACTTTGGACTAGCTGATCAGAAAGTTACTTGCATAACTTTGAAAGTTTTCCTTCCCCTTTCAAGATCTTGCCCTTTTGGTCATGGTGCTGGTTTCATGATACTATCTGCTCATGACTGACATTTTGAATGAAACAAAGAACGAAGTAAACCTACTGGCATTCTATGAACTGTCTGTCAATAACCTTCACTCTGCAGAAAAGTGGACCAAGTCTTTCCTCTACCTATTGGTGCTCTAACATGCTGCAAAGGAAATGTCACATGGTTTTCCTTTCTGCTTTTGACTTTACCTCTTTGGCCTCACGTGTTTATCCATTCATCTTTCTTAAAAGTCTTTTCCTTGGTGAGTGATCTACAGCTCCTATCCTTCCTCCGCGCTGTCATAACTTGCAATTTTGCATAGTTTCTTTTGCATAGTTTTGCATAAACTTGCATTTAGCATAGTTCCTCTAAAGAACTGCCTACTGTGCTTAACTCTCTCTCAGAATTGTCTCCCACAGGATCTCACTTACTAGTTCTCTGAATTTCTATAATCTGTTCTGCTGAAGCACATTGCGGCTCTTACTGTTTGTCATGAATTCTGATGCCTCATGATCACATATGAAGTGCCCGAGTTGTTTTTAACTGTTGCTTTTTCCTTTAGGCTCCTTGATAGGTGGCCCACTCTTGATCTCCATTTGAATGACAGCACTTTTTCCCCTTTAGATGTTACTCAGAACTATGAGGTAGCCTATGACCCTCTTTATTCCTCACATCAGAGAAAATGATGCTTACATGTAAAGTAACACATAGGGTAATGCCTGCATCCTTTTCTGTGTCTACCTGTCCTGAACAAGTTATATTGTTTATATTAATGCTCCTAGTAGATGAATGAGCCCATCAGGTCTTTATTAGGTCTATTAAGTCATAGTTTTTAAATTTATTTATATAGCTACTTCCTCTAGCATGCAACTGGTGTTCAGACATCCCAGGAACAGAAAAATGAACCTGATTAGAGAAGTGTGGTGGTTTCACAGAATCACAGAATCACAGAATCGTAGAGGTTGGAAGGGACCTCGAGAGATCATCGGGTCCAACCCCCCTGCCAAAGCAGGCTCCCTAGCACACATTGCACAGATAGGCGTCCAGACGAGTCTTGAATATCTCCAGAGAAGGAGACTCCACCACCTCCCTGGGCAGCCTATTCCAGTGCTCTGGAGGCCAGATGCCCACCAAAGTCACTCCACCAAGCCCCTTTTCAGCTGGACAGGGGAGAAAATATATATTACTTACTAAATCATGTCCCTAAGTACCTCATCCAACCTTTCCTGAGGAATGGTGACTACACCACCTCCCTGGGTAACCCATTCATTGAGAGGCTCAGGAGTCGAGATAAGGACAGGGAGAGATCATTCAGCAATTGATGTCACAGGCAAAACATACTCAACACTGAATTAAAAAAGCATCTAATTTATTGCAAAGACACAGACTCGGACTCTCTGAAACCCGAGTAGGCCTCCCCCCACTCCCCCTTCTTCATAGACTCAACTTTAGTCATGGTTTCTCTCCCTTCTTCCCCCCCAGCTGTCACAGGGGTAGATGGGGAATGGGGGTTTCAGTCAATTACTGACAAATTGTTTTCCTAAGAAAAACTTCTAGGTGATTCTTGCAGAAACCAACCCTGCAGCCCCACTTCCCCTACCAGAACCATGCCATGCAAGACCACAAGAAGGCAGATTGAGACTACTGGAGAATAGTAGACATCTGGTGCTAAGACACACACACAGAAAAATAAGAATGCCTAGTATGACTTCCTTGTATTCAACATCTGTGGAAGAAACTGACATACAGGGTCCTGGACAGTGACCACTCAGTCATTCTAAACTGAACACAGCCTGGCTGCAGCCAAATTGCAGCTGTTACAAAAACCTCCACATATAGATTCAATCCTTATTGCCATATTTTATGGCAAGAACTATGTGGAACATCTCCTGGAGATAGATATTATAAAGCTATCCCCAAATCCCTGGAAGTGTTGGACCATCTGGTAACCTGAAAATGTCTCTGGTGTTCACTTGTTGCAAGTCCCACAGTCTTAGATAAATCTCAAAGATTCAGCATATTCATACTGCACATTAATGAGATGACAACAATACTTCCAGGTTAGCAGTCTACAACTGGTATAATAATGGAGCAGAACTAAAAAAATGGGTAGAAAATCAACTGCTGCACTGCCTGTTAGACACTGCTCATATGTACATGTATGAAAAAGACACATTAATGACTAGAACACACTTGTAAATCAAAAAATGGTCATACCAGATCAATCCTAGATTTGCAACATGATCACTTTGAGAAGAAGCTGACCAATGTTTGATTTCACTTACTGGCATAACCTGGTGTAATCTGGGAGTCATTCCAGTGACATTAAGAGAGTGAAGAGATCAAACAGCACAAAACCACACTGAGACTGAAATAAGATGGAAATCAGACTTGCAGATCAGTATCACAGTTAGAACTCTTAATGTCATGTGGTGATCCTTAGCACCGAGGGAAAGGGAGGTTACTGGCTGACAAACAGCCAGTGACTCAGGGAGACAGAGACATTTCATTTCTCTTCGAGGATTTTTGGAGAGGAATCCCTTTGCAAAGCTCAGTCTACAACAGCTGAGGAAGGAGTCACCTTCCATCCTGGAATACTGGAATATCACCAATCCATTTATCAAAAGAAATATGCTACATGCTACAACTCTTTCTAAATATTGAGTTTGCTTACGTGGTCATCAGATTTTACATACTTTCTCAGAAGTAACAATATTTTGAATATTGTGTATGAGAAGCTGCTACTAATCACTTTCTTTTAAAGGCAAACTTGAGAATTCTTTTCGTTCCTAAAGAAATAAAGATATGTACACAGGAAAGCTTGCAGTGTGCCTTCCAGTGACAGTTTCTAAAATTCTTTAATGTTTTCGAAAGCAAAAAGGTGGTCTTTGTTCTCTGACAGTACTGATTTTAAAATAATAAACTAAAAAACCTGATTTGGTAATATTGATAATTATTCAATATTATACCTGATGAAATGTAAATATAGTCTTCTATAAACTAGCAATTTTTCGTAGATTGAAATTGCTGCTCAAAAATCTTACTGTACCTTTCCAAACCCTCTGCCAGAAACAACCCAAAACACTAGCATCCGGGATTGAATTATTTATTCTAGAGATAAATTTGAAATATAATTATTGCTAAAATAGCCTCAGAAGGTTCAATGCACATTTTATTCACTAGATACTAGCATTTGCATTAAAAATATAGTAAGCAGAAAGAAATAAAATGTTCTAGAAGGAAATTGTGACTTTCCGCACTCAAGACATTTGAAGTACCTGATTAGTTATAAAAGGCTTCTGGTGAAGGCAAGTTTCAGAGTGTGCTGTGGCTGCTCACTGCAATTAATAAGTTACAGTGCATCACCTTCCTTGCACTCTGTTGTGTTGGACAGCTAGTGAGAAGGGCAAATGTATCAAACAGGTATGTAACCTGTTCACACGCATGCATGCACACAACATTCATACAGGCAGAAGGATATAAATCAACATTAAAAACATCACACCACTTCATGAAACAACACTTGTCATGTTTTTATATTCAAATAAAATCAACATTTTGCAGGCAGCTCTATGACAAAAATAAAAGCATGTAGGGTTTTGCACAGCCCAACAGATGCTATGCCAATTTGAGTAGCGTTGTCCTCCTCGGTAGATGACGTGCAGCAATACAAAGAACTTTATTCAATAAACAACTTGTAACACAAGCTCACGAGGAGGTGAATGTACTGGAAGATTTATTTCTATTCATCAATCACATTTGGAATTGATGTAGATAACAGAACAAGCTCATTTTTGAAAGCTACATGAAATTCATTGATGATCCCCATTCTTAGTAGATGGAAATTAAAGCCATTAAGATACTCAGCTACAGAAGACATCTGAACTTGTCTAATAGGACAGTAATTCAATGATAACAATAGAAAGGGAATTTATCTCTGGGGCGCTGATGAATGACAATCATCCAGATATATTTTTTCTTTGGGTAGTCAAAATGTTAGTCAGGATTTCATTCTGTCATAATGCACAAGCACCCACTTCACTGTCATGACGAGTTCAAGATATGGTCCATTAGAGAAGCTCATTCCACTCTGAGAGGTACTTTTGATCATCAGCAAACATTTAAACAGATAAAGTCTTAGACAAAAATATAAACTCTTCACATGCTCTGATTTCTGATCTGTTTTTGTTGTTGTTGTGTTTTGGTTTTTTGTTTTATTTTGTTTTGTTTTTAAATTTAATAAACTGTTTCAGCACTATAGATCTTCTTGTACTGTGACAACAGAGGCATTTGGCTTTCACAAGAAGTCTGCTTTTGAACTCTTCCCTTGTAACAATTTTTTAATGAAGTTCAGTAGGTTCTGTAGGACTGTGAATACAACTTAACATTGTCTACTCTAAAAATAAATTGTTTAACATTTCTTAGGTCTGCTCTCTAGTATTCCATGCAGAATATCCATTATTAATTACAAAGACCAATCAAGTTCTTAAGAACATCATATGGGCTGGTCTTCTCCTCTGACTCACTCCCTCTAAACCCCACAGGTGTTTGTTGAAGTGAAGATTTCAATATTCCATTTATAGACTGGTCTTTCTACAGACTTTATTACAATTTACAGAAATATAAAGTAATATTATAATAAGAATATAAAATTAAACTTGAAAAGACAGCCTTTGGAGGAAAAGACACATTTGAAACTGGCTATAACCTTGACCAAACCTTTTTTATCCATAAGATGTCACGATCATTTGATATCTGTGAAGTACATTAGTTTTTGAAAAATGATCCAACACAGAACTAGCTTGTTGATAGATTGTATGTGGGTTGGTGATTCACATATATTTGTATATCACCTTGCTTTGAGAAGGTATTTGCTAATTATCACCATATTTCTCAGCAGAAATACAGCAGAAGCCAAGAAAGAAAATGCAGCAGTCATCTGACACTTTAAAGGTCATTAACACTTGTCAAAATCCATCATTCCCACTAAAAAGGGGAATATATCTGAACACTGGGAGTTTACCCACTTTTCTAAGGTTTCATGAACATAATTGGTACCATTCATCTATGGTATGAGCCCTATTCATCAAATCTTAAACCTATGCCTAATCCACTGAACCTCAGTGTGGAAGTGATTTATCCAACCCAAGCCTGTATATATCCTCTGCCTTAGATGTCCTCTTTGCTGTCCGTAATTCTGTCATTTCTAGGCACCTGATCCACTGTAGTCTTCTGCTAAGTCTGTACCAGTAAACAGGACCAGGGGATCTGTCTGGGCATTGGCATGTAATTGTTTACTCAGTCAATTTGTTAATTGTCAACTTCAGTAGAGGTCCAAACCAGCTTCTCTCTGGGACGGCTGGTTAAAAAGAAACCTTGAAGATTAATGACACAACCCTTAAAAAGGGTTAACTCCTTTAAGTTAACTCCTGACTTATGCTTTTGAAGGCTCTCCCTGTTATCAGTGGACTACAGTTCACTTCCAAAATTGTACCCCACAAGCCTAGCACTGTTTCTAAAAGGACTATCCTTTGGGACCTGGCTACCTAGCTTAAGGTTTTCACTGTCTGAAGCACTGACTGCCTTAAGATGTATAGATTTAAAGTGTTCTCCATGGCTTATAGCCAGAACTGGTGGTATGAATTGAACCTCAGTACACCAAACTAGGTAATGCTTCTAAATACTCTAAACCACTAGGTCCATAGGTAGGGTGCTTGTGCCTGCTGCTTCTTTATCACTGAGAATGTAGGAGATTGTCAGAAGCTACCTGGTAAGATTTACTAGTCCTGAGGAGTCCTTCCACAATTATAAGAGACCTACCTCAATTCTATGTTTGTTACGAAGTCATTTTAAAATGAGTGGGAGAAAAAAAAAGCCTAATGTAGTACTGCAGTACACATCACAATCTCCAGCCTCTAGTTCAAGCAAATAAAACTAACAAAATCACACAGGATGATAAAATGTGCCAAAGCTACTGAGCCCAGAAGTGGGTGTAATTTACATAAACGAGATAGAAATCATTTTTCAAAAAGTTATAACCTGGACTGTCAAACTCCTGTAATGTACAGACCAGAGAGTCAGAGTTTCAGAAAATCATTTTAAGATGCTGTACTTACACTTCATTTCTAATATAATTCTATTTCTTTGTTCATTTCCTGCATGACATTTAGCACACACAAAGTTATCACGGGATGTGTAGTTATAATTATGTACCTACTGGTGAATTACGTGCAGTTGGACTCACAGAACTGTTTACCCAAAAGAAATGACGGTTTTGTAAAGGGTGCTTTTAAGTATTATTCACAGAACTGTTCTTTTAAGGGACAGTGAATCTGGTAACTATATCCCATCTTCTCAAATAAGTGTTTTAAAAAGATCTTGTGTCTCGGTCACACCAAGCCCAGTAGCTAAATTCCTGTCATCTTCAATCTCTTAATGAAATACCAGCCTGTACTTTGTAAATAATTCTCAAGCAGATGAAGAAATAGATAAAATTTAATGCGAGGGGCATTCATTATGTGATTATCAGTAAATGCATTTCTGTGTGAAATGCACTGATGCCAATTGTCCACAAGCAAGACACTATCTGATTGACACTATTTGCATGTGGAATCCTCAAGGAATCTCTTTCAATTGTTGCTTTTTCATTCTATTTTCCAGAAGGATATATAATTTATTTGTGCCATAAATACTGTATACACTGATGTATCCTATTTCCTGGCAATGATTTAAT
Organism: Porphyrio hochstetteri; assembly: GCA_020800305.1. Classification (NCBI taxonomy): domain Eukaryota; kingdom Metazoa; phylum Chordata; class Aves; order Gruiformes; family Rallidae; genus Porphyrio; species Porphyrio hochstetteri. Next base: position 90,684,512 of record CM036907.1, read on the forward strand.
ATTTCATTAGCATCTCCTTTACTCAATCTTTAGAGCACCATTTTGCTTCATTTGCTGCCAAAGCAGGCCTTAACTAACCTCTATCACACCCTTTCCCATAAATAAGGATTTTTCTGCAGACTGTCCTGCTCTACTGGCTCCCTCGGCCCCCAGATAATTTTCCATCCAAACAGTTCAATTACATCTCAAGCTGCAGCTTAACAAGTATTTCTCTAAGCAGCAGTCTCATTTAAGCAGCCATTGTTCCATCCCCTTCCTTCACTTATTCCTCCTCCAGCTGTTTGTGCAGCCACACAGCAAAACAGTTCAGCAAATGCATTCAGTTTCCCATGTTCTCTTTAACCCTGCTCAGCCCCCACCTTGAGTCACTGTGCAGCCTAAATGGGACTGCCATGTGAACAAGAGCTAGTGACCTAGGACTGAGGTTTTGTAAAAGTTGGCTCTCCTACAAAAAAGAATTACCTATCAAAGAACACCCTTCACTACTCATACTTTACTCACATTTTAAATTCTACCATATTGCAATGTTTCAGTATTATTATTAGGGCGTTTCCCTCCACAACAACAACAACAAAACACAAAATGGGTCTCTCATTAATTCTATAGGAGAAGAAGAACTCTCAGGGAATAAAGATTTTTTCCTAAGTATTTAGAAATGAAGGACGGGAAAAACATCTTATGTTGTCAAGTCATGATGGTGGCAAACTCCTCATGGTGACCTCTGAATTTCTACCCAGCATAAGATAAGGGTTAGAGTAACGGAAAATACACATGGGATGGGGATAGGAATATCTTCGATCTTTGTCAGTAGTCTCTTAATTTGCCATATTACTGTGATATTGTTTCCAATGAGACTGTCTCTGTGAGGGAATTCGCACTGGCCTCTACAGCTGAAGGTGGCCCTCACTGGATACTTGTCGTGCTCAGGCCAAGAGCCTTATTTTGAAGGAGAAGTAGAGTTATCACTGCTCAAATAGGATGCCCTTAAACTTGAGACAACATAGAGAGATGCTCAAGGAAAGATACATGCATATATGCAGAGAGAGCTTGTTTTAGGCAGACACATACACTCATTGGTCAATAGTTCCCTGTGAGGTGTGCAGAGACACGACTATGTGTACAATCTTCACTGCAGTGAAGGAAGACAAGGCTGTGGTGTACGTTGGAGATGCTGTAATGTGGTAGTGATCCACCCTGGAGGCCTTGTCAATCACTGCTGAAATGAAAACTGGTGATAGGTGTTTAAGGCACTAGTTAGTTGCTTCTGCTTGACAGGAAGCGTTCAGTGTTTAAGGCCATGAAAAGCCAAAAGAAAAGACCAGATGCGTTAGGGGCTTAGTACCCCATATGGTCTGGAGACAGATTTTCTTTTCCCTCTTCCCTATAAATAACTCTCATAAGCTAAGTAATGGCATACTGTTGCCAGTGCCCAAAGCCTAAAGTTCTGCAGGCAACCACATTGCACAATCTCTTTCATAAACCGATCAAACTCCATTCTAAAACTGCTTAGGCTTGCTTCTCTAAGTGAAAGGTTGTTCCTGCATTGCAATACTATGATAATTAGGAGTGCAAATTGAACTTCCCACCTAGAGTTATTCATGGCTCATTTACACATATATACATACTTACACTGAAGCTATTCTTAAGTAGCTCTTTTCCTGATGTCTTTCTGTCCTCCTCAGTATGTTTATGAACAGAAAGCATATATTTTCAGTCTTTCTTTTCCTTGGTTGAATAATCCAAGCTGTTCCACTCTTCTCCCTTAGAATCACAGAATCACAGAATCGTGGGGGTTGGAAGGGACCTCGAGAGATCATCGGGTCCAACCCCCCTGCCAAAGCAGCTCCCTAGCACATATTGCACAGATAGGCGTCCAGACGAGTCTTGAATATCTCCAGAGAAGGAGACTCCACCACCTCCCTGGGCAGCCTGTGCCAGGGCTCTGTCACCCTCACTGTGTAAAAGTTCTTCTGCATGTTGGTGCGGAACTTCCTGTGCTCCAATTTACAGCCATTGCCCCTTGTCCTGTCCCCACAGACCACTGAAAAGGGGCTGGCCATTTCCCCCTGCATCCTATACTTAAGATATTTATAAACATTAATTAGGTCCTCCCTTAGTCTTCTTTTCTCCAGGCTGAACAGCCCCAGCTCACTCAGCCTTTCCTCATACGGGAGATGTTCCAGGCCCTTAATCATCTTCGTAGCCCTTCTCTGGACTCTCTCCAGGAGATGCCTGTCTTTTTTATACCAGGGAGCCCAGAACTGGACACAATACTGCAGGTGGGGCCTGACCAGGGCCGAGTAGAGGGGGAGGATCACCTCCTTCGACCTGCTGGTCACACTCTTCCCAGGATCCCATTGGCTCTCTTAGCCACCAGGGCACACTGCTGGCTCATGGCCAACCTGTCATCCACCAGGACTCCCAGGTCCTTCTCCACAGAGCTCTTCTCCAGCAGGTCATCCCCCAGCCTGTACTGATTCAAGCAGTTCTTCCTTCCCAGGTGCAAGACTCTACACTTGCTTTTATTAAACCTCATTTACTCAAGCATCATAATAACCTGTCTCTGTACCTGCCTTGGTCCAAATTCATCTTTCCTAACACTGGCAACTAGAGGTGTACAGATCTTGAAGAAGCAGACAGAGTTAGGATTTTGATGAGTTAGGAATTTTATCTGCAAGTCTGTCTATAAATCAGTAACTTAAACACAGTCAAAAACACAGTATCTGTGGGAAAGCACAAACCAGCAGAGCCTGAAATTTCACCCTACTCTTCTGCTTCTACTTCCAAAGTAAACATCCCTCTTTGAATCTTTTGAAAGAATCCCAGAAGTCTACCACCTTTTCTGTTTGGTTTTTTTTTTTTTTTTCACAAGAGCTTATAAGGATTTGAAATTTCTTCAGTATAAGGATTCTTGATCCTCCCCCTAACAGTATAGATTATACTACTTTACTGCAGTGCTTGGTTCAGATCAGTTTTTGAGGGCTCAAGAAATATAATGTAGGAAAATCTACCAGTCTTTTGCTCTAGGTTGGGCTTTAATGAATATTAAATTTAGCAACAGTTCGGACAAGGAAAAAAAAAGTTAAAAGGAAATTAAAACCTGTAGAATTCTTATCCTTTTTTCTTATCTGTTATTCCCTTACTCTTATCTAAACTCACTATGCAACAACAGAAGTCTGGGATGTGATTTTACTGTAGGTGCTTTGACTGCTTGCCAGAGCTCAAAGCAGAGGAGGAACATCTTCCAAGTTCAGCATTTGGACAACCTTGCTAAGACTCAGCAGTCTGAACTTTCCACTCCAGCCTTTCCAAAACTGCAGAGTGAGCAGATATATCTCTTTGCAAGCAAAGAAGCTGACATTTACATATTATAATGATGTGATCACAGTTATAACTACCCAATCTCCAGTAGAAGGATCAATTTATCGGTAGGAAGGTATAGTCTGAAAGAGTGTTCAAAGAGCAGAGCTTCATGCACAGGAGTATCAGAATATAACCATAACTTTTTTACTAACAAAGTGGTCCACTCATGTTGAAGGCATGACTAAGAGCGCCACAAGTCTGGTCTTTTATGTTTCAAAACGAAGCTGTCATTGTAAATATAAACTATGAAATTTCTTAATTTCTTTCCTCTGTGAATTCCAAAGAAACTAATCAACATGATAAAGCAATTTAGTTTAGCTAGGTGTACTAGCTAAATAGTTATTTTCCTTTCCCTTTTTATTTAAATCAGTCTTGGTTGACAAGTAATTTCTTCTTTTTTATCAGAGTAAATACATCAGATGACATTTCAAAATGTTATAAAGGAAATGAAAATGACTTTAAAAAAATCAGAAGCAAAGCTTGTCCATCAAACGATCAACAACTAAATCTGCTCAGAGACAAAAATTTGAAAGGAAAATCTATAAAATAAGATGTGTGGCCTCAGTTTCAGCTCTTGGTCGAAAGTCAATCTATAAACTCAGTGGAGCAATCTAAAGAGGAAAATCAAATTTAGCTGAAATACTGAGTACTGACAGTACCCCTTAAATTAGAAATAGCTTGAGTGACTAATTTAGGACTAGATCAGTGTTTTACTATTTTGTTTTTGATACTTTTATTCAGATGTAACTACTTTTCTATTCATTATTTCTCTGCATTCCTATGTGTATGTCATTATAAACCCCATGCTTGATAAATGATGGAAAAAAAGGATTTTAACTGCAACAGCATTCAACATCCATTCTCTGCCTGGGCCACTGGACTGCAGCTAAAAACCAACCTGAGACTTTTCCCATTTCCAGTCTGAATAGGAAATTACTCTGAAACTCGTAAGAGCTACATGTCATTCCCAAAGCTACGGGGTCTTTAAGAAGGAGCAGGAAAAGTCTGCAGTCCTTTTTGATATAGGATACCGTTGAAAAAAAACACTTTAAAAAGTTCCCTTTCCTGACACTATGACACAAGCTCCGTGTGTTGAGATCAATTCTATGCTGACAATAAAAACAAGACCAAGGTGTGAGTTTAGACTCCAAATTACTGATTTTCCACAGAAGGCTTCTTCTCCTGCAGTTTTAGCCAGAGCCAGCTAGCAGTCTCTGGGTAACACAAGGCCTCATTTGGGGGACACAAAGGATTCGGAATGATTTCCAGTAGTGACTGGAAGCTGCATTGGATTTGGCTTCCTCCAGCCAACAACACTCCTCCTTTGCCAAAAGCTTTAGCACCACCAAACATCCATGTGCATTTCAGCCATGGGCTTGGGGAATACAATACCCGACTTTAAACAACTGCAACTAAATCTTACTAACATAATTTCAGTGACTATGAAGATAAAGTAAATCAAAATAACTCCCTTCTCATCTAAGAAAGTTCTATCTCACCTTTTAGACCTGGACCCAAGAAGAAACCTGGAGACAAATGTGATACATCTAGCCTATATAATTTGGGATCAGTGACAGAGTACATTGATGAGTGTTCATTCAGCAGAAGTCAAAAGGAGTTCCACGTGATAAAGTATATTAATAAATGTCTGAAATCAGGGAATTTATGGGGTTAGGGACACAGTGAAGATGATATTCTATGCAAAAGAAAAAGCATTATCATGCTGGAAGAAGGAAGCTTCTAGTCCAAGAGAAGTAAATTAATGATCATCTGCTCTTTAGATGCAATACTCAAGATAGGACATGGAGCATCCCTGTTAAATACTTCTTCCCCCACACTCATTACTCTCTGTAGCTACAGTGAATATGGTCCTATGTGTGGAGAGATCAGAAGGGTAAAAAGAAAGGGTGGGAGAAGTATAGAAAGAAGCATCAATATAAGAGCATATTCTGCTACTGTGCTCAAACAGATCAACTCTCTGTTAACCAAGAGTGACAGTGTCACAGAAGTTGAACTGTTCCAGCGCTCCCAGTCTCCTGCTCCAAATCATCATTTTAGTGGCCCCTCACTGGACTTGCTCCAGTATGTCTATGTTTCTATTTTACTGGAGATCCCAGAACTGGACCGAACATGCCAGATGTGTCTCACCAGTGCTGAGTAGGGAGGAAGGATCACCTCCCTTGACCTGCTGGCAGCGCTTCTCTCCTCATGCAGCCCAGGATGCTCTTTGCCTTCTCTGCTACAAGGGCACGTTGCTGGCTTATGGTCAGCTTGTTATCAAAAAGATTTTGTTCTGGTTTTTTTCTGCACTTTATCAGACTTAGAACAAGATGAGAAAAGGATACTTTGGGAAGTGATTTAAGAATCACAGAATATTTGCATGAATCTCTATTCATTAATAAAGATTCTGTTCTATGAATCTCTATTGCTATGAATCTTATTGCCTAACCTTAAAATGAAAAGCCTGCCAAATATTAGAGCAAATAAGATTCTCTGCTTCTTGTCTACTTTCAGTAAGTCCACAATATGGCTACGTAATGCACCATAGTGCAATGATGTGGCAAAATTTGGGATCTAATCAGAAAGGCACTTTTCCTTGAACAAGCATAAAAATTTGGACACTACTTGTTCCTATTCCATGAATAATATTTCCAAAAATATTAATGGTAACAGCTAGGAAAGAAACCCCAAATCAATAGAAAAGATCTTGGTGTATCATAAAAGAGATCACAGTTTTTCCATTTCTGAAAGAGATGTTACATTTATGTAATTCTCCAGGTACGTATGGAGATCTTGAAAAATATCCTTCCATTCCATAATCAAAATAATTGACACAACCTCCTCAACATTGAATTTTTTACACATTAATGAGAAATATAATTTTCTCCAGGTCCATTGGTGATTACAATAAAAATAAATGAAGTTCCAGATCTGATAATTCTTTGTAAACCACTAAAGCTTTGATGCATTGTAACAGTTTCAGGAAAGTCATTTTGGGAAGTAAGATATTGCAAGTCGATATCTAATGCAAAATTTCTGGTGGTGACACTATAGTTAGAGGGCTGTAATTTTCATGTTTATAATATGAACATTCAGAGAATAGTTAGGAAAATGAAGTCTAGTTGTTATGGAAAAAGAAATCAACCTAAGGGGTTGTTCAGTGTTGCTTGAAATATGTATGTGCTTGTCTGTGTATAAATTATAAAATTAAAGTAAAATGAACATGTGGTTCAGGATGCTAACTTGAATAAGTTAAAGAAGATTTTGACTTTAGAAAGCAGCAGCAGCAGCACCCATGTTCCTGCAGACTGAAATAAGGCTGTTATCTAGATACATCTAAAAGCCTGCTATGAAGTCCACTTTGCAGAAACAGTGGGAGCTGCAGCTATTCATAGTGCACTGAGAGCATACCAGCCAAGTAACCTGGCAAACCTGACCAGAGACCTATGAAAGAAGACACAGCAAGTGACATTTTAAATGAGATATGCTAAGCTGGTCCTACACATGAACATGATAAAACATCATTTGGACAGCAAGTTGCTCTGAAGTAATTTCAAGCTATTTATAGAATCATAGAAAGGTTTGGGTTGGAAGGGACCTCAAAGATCATCTAGTTCCAACCCCTCTGCCATGGGCAGAGACACCTTCACTAGACCAGGCTGCCCAAAACCCCATCTACCTGGCCTTAAACACTGGAGTGTTGCTCTTTTTTTGTAACTAAATTCATATTCTTCGAGACTTATATTTGCTGTGTGTCATCTTCATTTATAAGACAACTGCTTATTTTTCCCTCACTTTATTTTAAGTCTTTTACAATTTTACTCTGCCCTGTGTTTGCAGAATCCCCCTGCAGACTGAGCACTATCACAATTGAGATAGTGAATCCTAGTAATAATAAATGAAATGTGACAAGCTGGTGTGGTAATTGGATTGTATATACAAACCCACCATTCCAGACTAGCTCACAAATATTCACACAGTCTTGAGGGATCTGATGTTTTGCAGTTGAAAGTTTTTCTCAATAGGAACAGGACTTTTTCTGTTTACCCCATTTCACTGATGTTGCCTGTCTCACTGGTAACTTGGTAACATCATACAGTGAAAGAACAGATTGGTCACACAAGCACCAGAATAAAAATGGAAAGAAATTAAATCTGTATTAGGAAGTATATGGAAAGATTTGTAGTCACAAAGACATTTAAAATTCTCGGCTTCTCTGATTAGTAAAGTCCTGGAAAGCATTTACTGGGTAAAAAAAGAAAGAAAGAAAAAAGCTAACTGTTCATAAATTCATTACATAATGAAGAAAATAAAAATAATGATTAGTATTTTATGGATATAACCCATTCTCTGAACATATGTTGTGGTTTTGCGTGACTGGGTTCTGGTGGAGAAAGGGGGATCTACAGGGATGGCTGCTGCAAGAAGCAGCCAGAAGCTCTCTGCAGGACCCAGAGAGCAAACACCAGCCGGCTCAAGGCCGGAGTCATTGTTGACCAAAGCCAAGTCCATCAGCGATGGTCACAGCACCTCTGGGAATCACATTTAGGAGAATAAAACCAAAAATGCAAGCAGTCGCTTTTTGCCACCAGAGAAGGGAGTGAGAAGATGTAAGAAACTGTGCAGACACCAAGGTCATTGAAGAGGGTGGGGATGAGGAACTCCAGGTGTCGGAGAGAAAGATTCCCCTGAAGCCTGTGGAGAAGACCATGTTGTCCTCCTGCAGCTTATGGAAGATGATGGGGAGCAGAGATCCCACCTTCAGCCTGTGGAGGACCCCACACCAGAGGAGGTGGAGACATATGGAAGATGCTGTGACACTCTTTGGAGCAAGCTCCTGGCAGAACCTTCAGAGAGAGAGAGACAGAGAGGCAGAAACAGAAAAGGACAGAGGCACCTCCAAGCTGGAGTGGGTTTGCTAGGGGGTGGAATTGTGACTCCATGGGGGACCAGACTGGAGCAGTCTGGTCTTGAGACACTGAGAGACATTTTATAATTTATGACTGCACCCCACAGAAGCGATGCACGCCAGGGCAGCTGGTGAGGAGCTGAAGCCCTGTGGGAGTTTCTCACGTTGGAGAAATTCTTGGAAGACTGTCTCACATAGGTGGGACCCGATGCTGAAGCAGGGGAAGGGGGTGAGGAATAACCCCATCCCCAACTAAGAAGGAAAACAACTCTGAAGAACTGACTGAAAACCTCCATTTCCACCCCCTACCCCCATGCCACCCTGAGGGGCAGTAGGGAGAGAAGTCATGAATGAAATAAAGTCTGCAAAGAAGGGAAGGGTGGGGCAAAGATGCTTTAAGATCTGGTTGTACTTCTTATTATCTGACTCTGGTTTCTGTGTGTGTGTGTAGGTGTCATACAATAAATAAGAGGTTTTTCTTTTTTTTTACTTTCTAGTCTGTGTTGAGTCTGTTTTGCCCATGATGCTGATTGCTGAATGATGTCTCCCTGTCCTTATCTTGACTCCTAAGCCTTTCAATGTATATTTCCAGATGAAAAGGGGAGTGGTAAGGCGACTTCGGTGGGCATGTGGCTTCCAGCCAGGGTCAAACCACTGCAACATAAAATAAAATAGTCTTGCCTGTTTTTTGGAGAGGAGTTTAACCAAATCCACCAGCACCAAACTTCTGATTCCAATGAACTGTGTGCCTTCATATGAAAACCAACACTTTTACAGAATCTAGTAATTTTGAAGCCTTTTACATCACATCTAAAGAGGAGACACTCTTTTAGGCCTTCCTCATAACAGCGGGTTACACCAGTGACTGCCAGAAACAGGATGGAGATCGCTCACACAGATTTGCTCTTGCGCCCTTTACTAATGTCCCCTTAGTGACTGGTCACTGGGATGGATGAACTGTTGACTTAACTCAGTATGCCAGTCCTTAGATATTCCAGTATTGATGAACACTAGAACAAAGGAGATCTTGCTGTGCCCACAATTTTATTTGTGATATATAAGAAGTAAACATGCTTTGTTCCATAATGTAGATACTATGAATAGCTATGAATAGTATCTTGGCCTTGCATGAAAAAGTTATCTCTCAATACAGCCTTGGTGTACTTTAAGATGCTATATTCTGCTTCGATGCTAACATAAAATCAGATTTTTTAAAAATCTTAATTTAAAATGTAAAAATTTTCATTTAAATTTTGAAAACACATCTGTTGTTTCTGATGATTAAAAGTAACTCCATTGGAGACTATGATATCTAATAAAATTTTCTTAGATCTCATTTAACAACATAAACTTGTGTTATTAATATTTAGTCAAATTAAGACAGCTGAAACTTCCTTTGAAAGTACATCCTTTATCCTCAAAATAGGTATTTACTGCATATAAGAAGACATGCAGAATATCTTCTCTGCTGAATTTAATGGAGAAATAAAATTAATAGGAAAATTTTTCATGGATCCTTATAGGCTTGATAAGATGCTGGATTTCCCCAAGGGATTTCTACGAAGCTATGTAGTGGTAAGATATGAAGCTACATGGGATGAAATTTCAGGGCCTGGATAAAGCAGAGATTTATTCAAGCAAAGTTTTATGCCACATTTAAGTCTTTGGAAGGATCCAAATTTTTCAAACAGGTTTAATTTTTATAAATTCTCTTGAATGGCATTTCTGTTTAACTAAACCTGTCACACAGAACTGTTAGGATCTGAAGCTAAGAGGAATCTTAGCTCTATCTTCAACAGAGACTACGTCCTTTTTTTCAGGTCGCGTATGCAAACCGAAGAACAAATAGCTTCTGCAAGTGCATTTTAAGAGATGTTAAACAATTCAAAGCTCCTAAGATAAGTTGTACTCACAGTCCCCGTGCATGTAGCATCCCTCAAGTGAGGCACAGCACGTTCAAAGAGAATGCCCATTTCTGCTGGCTGCCTACCTGAATACATTTCTTCACTCCTAAGGAACACAAGGTTTTATTTCTGCTATGGGAAATAATCTTTGCAAGATTTACTCAAAGGAGACAGCTAGAGTATTACCAGAAGATTAGAAGAAGAGAGAGCTGAACAGCCGTTCCCTTAGAAAGAATTGCCCTCATCCCTGGGATGGGCCCATCCATACTTGGCAAAGACACTGTTAAGTTCTCTCTCAGTTTCATTGCCTCAAAATGGTCCCCAAGGATAGCTCCTGTTAAAACACTTTTTGAAGAATAAAAGCCTTACTTTGAGAACAGTGACACCTACACAGGCTCCAAGTAAAGGGGCCTAATGGCTCTTCAGGGCTTGGGACTTTTATTAACACTTTCCCTTTATGCAAAGTCATCTTTTTTTCCAGCACCCTTCTTAAACATTTACTGTGAAAGGGTAACAGTAACTAGCAATGACAGTGATGCTACTGATGAATTTTAAGAGACAAGTGAGTTGCAGTGATGGTAAATGCCTGATGCAAAGAGTTTTTTCACTTATTTAATACAATGTATATCCAGACTACATCTTGCAGTGCTTTGAAGAAAGATGTAAACCCCAGGAAAAACAGAATAAAAAGCCCCAGAAGTGAGACAAGTAAGTTCTTCAAATGTTTTATTACATTAATCACAAATACATAAAGAAAAAGAGAACATTCAGCATTATGCAGTAAAAAAACCACACAAAAATTAATCTAAGACCATATGTAAAATCATGTTTCATAGAATCATAGAATATCCTGAGTTGGAAGGGACCCATAAGGATCATCATGTCCAACTCCTGGGTCCACACACAGGGCCAGCCAAGTCAGAGCATGTGATGGAGTGCATCATCCAGATTCTTCTTGAAGTCAGTCAAGCTCAGTGTTGTGACCACTTGCCTGGGGAGCCTGTTCCAGTGCCCAACCACGATCCCAGTAAAGAACCTCTTCCTAACATCCAGCCTAAACCTCCCCGTTTAATGTCATTTTATGGTTTTTCCTAAACAACTATTTTCTACTTCCTAACCTTTGATAAACATCTCCCTGAAATTTCCCAGTGAAGTTCCTGTGTGTGCTGGGTCTGACTGGGATAGAGTCAATTTTCTTATCTCATACAGTGTTGTGTTTGAGATTTGTAACCAAAGAAGTGTTGATAACACACCAGTGTTTTAGTTATTGTAGGCTGGGGGTGCACAAGTGGTTGGGAGTGGACACGGCCAGGACAGCTGACTGCAATTTACTAAAGAGATGTACCATTCCACATACTGTCATGCACAGAAATGTGGCCCAGGGAAGTACCCATTGATCCATGACTGGCTGGGCATCAGTCTGCTGGTGGGAGCTCATGAGTGATTGTCTTTGCATTCTTGTTTTTTGGGGTTTTTGGTTTTTCTTTTTTTTTCTGTAGTGGTGGACTTGTCAGTGATACATTAACACTTGGACTTGATGATTGTACAGTTTTATTCCAACAAAAACAAATCTATGATTCACTTATAAAACTGTTTTTATCTCAACCCATGAGTTTTTCCTCACTTTGGCTCTGTGATTCTCTTCCCCCACCCCACTTTGGGGGAGTGAGTGAGCAACTGGGTGGAGGTTTAACTGCCAGCTGGGGTCAACCCACCACACTATTTTTATCTCTAATTGAGGATGGTAGGTCTTTATCAAAACTACCTGTGGCTTCTCAGGATATCACAGAAAGTTGAATTTGGTTTCCCTAAAATAAAGAGCTGTGATGCTCCTGTTCCTGGGACAGGAACCTACAGAAAAGAAGGGGAGGGACTGTTTATCACGAAGTGTTGTGATAAGACAAGGGGGAATGGCTTTAAGCTGAAAGAGGGTAGGTTTAGATTATATGTTAGGAGGCAATTGTTTACTGTGAGGGTGGTGAGGCACTAGCACAGGTTGCCCAGAGAGGTTGTGGTAGCCCCATCCCTGGAAGTGTTTAAGGCCGGATTGAATGAGACTTTGGGCAACCTGGTCTAGAGGAGGGTGTCCCTGCCCATGGCGGGGGGCTGGAAATAGATGGGCTTTGAGGCCCCTTCCAACCCAAACCATTCTATCATTCTATGATTCTATAATAAAAGCTGGGGGAGCTGGAGAGAGCAGAAAAGGTCTGACAAATCCAGCTTGCTGCTCCTGATATTTCTAGACCCCTGCAGGGAGGTAGGCACCGCAATTTCTGCTGCTGTTGGAAGGGTGTGCTCCCATCCTGTGTCCCCATCCTCCTCCAGCAACCTATTTTGCACACACTCACCCATGTCTGCAGGGACAGCAGCAAGGACCAGCCAGCCTGACTTTGCAGGGTTCAGAAATGGGAGCAGTAGGCAGCATTGTTTCTGCTATGCTGCTGCTCCAGCAGCCTGCTCTCCTGGGGGGCAGCGTGTTTTGCCTGGGCTCAGAGCCAGACATGAACTTCAGGGTGCTTTTAGTAGATGGAGTAATATTCCACTGCCTTCAGGGTGCCATTGCCCTGAAAGCAAGGATGATGCATCGCCAGCCCCTTTCTGTAAACATTGTAACAGAGGTGACACCACTGCTCCTTGTCATTCAAGGATTCCCCTTAATGAAGAGCATATTCTGTTATGAAAAGTGAGCAAAACCCAGTCTGATCTTCGTAACCGCATGAGTCCCTCTTGACATGTAGTTCATTAGCAACGGACAATCTTGCAATTTTATGAGCTCTTAAGGTTTTGAAATTGTATTCTACTTCTCACTGGAACACACATATCTTTTTGGCTTTTAAAATGACATGTTATCAAAACCATCTTTTTTAGATCAATAATACCAGGTTTTCATTTCAGATCTCTATCCCTATCTGCCATCAGAAGTGACCAGAATGCCCTGGATCTCATAAACTTTTCTATTGCAAAAAAACTTCCTCAAAATCAATACCTCATTGCAAAAATGTCTTTCCAGACAGTCCTATATTCTCCTGGATATCCTTTAAGTCATAGAAAAAGGTTAAGAGTTCATTTTATTTGAACTGATAAATGAATATTACAGCACTTGTAATAGGCTTTAATAGACTTGTTCTGATACTTACCTAAGGTACTACTAAGTGCTGTTTGGAGGGTTGCGTTTGTACTCCTAATTCCTGAAAGCAGGCTGTCACTGAAGGTTCTCCAAGCCAGCAAGGCAAAAGAAAAGATGCAAGAAAATTCCTGAAAATCAGAAACAGGATGTGAAATTTCACAGTGGTCTGGAAAGCCAGGGAGAAGAACAAGCCCAAACCATCCAGGAGGCTGCATTTAAAACCAACAACAGCTCAAGATTCAGACTGATATACGAATGACATGTGGAGAGAGGAGCTAAAATACAGATAAGTAACTCAGACAACAACTTTCCAATGCAATTTTAGCTGGAATGAGCAAGTGATTGCAAATGCCAGCGATTGATAAATTAATTCTTGAGACAGTCAAAAACACTCAGAAAGACTGAAGGAATTCAAAGGCAGAGTTACTAACAAGATTATTGGAGCAAGCAGGATGATGACGTTCAGCAATGTCGTTATATTCCTGGTGTTTGTAGTGGCAGACTTTGACCAATCAAGCGTATCTATATATAGTAACACAGAGGAACATTTCTTGTAATTTTTATATCACCACCTACAGATGATGCTCTGGGTATTTATAGCGAGATTCTCCAGCCCTTGCTGCTCTCTTTTTCATCCTCCCACTTCTTTTATTCAAGTAAGAAAAGAGAGATGGGCTAAAAGACACATGAAAAGGATCACAAGTTTTTCAAGAATGCAAGTATTTAAAAGTGCCTCCTGTGTGTTTTGCAAATGTGACTGGCAGGCTATTCACCAATTGAGAAACTGGATTTTTTAATGCGGAGCTGCTTGCACAGAAACTGCAGATGGAGGTTGAACATAAATTCCTAAGACACATTCTCCTCCCCCTGACACCTCAGAGTTGAAGGTCCGATTGATACAGCCACCCTCAAGTGTTTGTTCGTGTTTGGACAGACGTCATCAATGGTTGTATCTGTTGGCCAGGAGGTGCCCTGTGCTCTACTGTCCCAGTCCTCAGGAACTTGTCCTCAGCCCTCACCTAACTCCAAACCAACATGAGATATAGGCCATTCCCTAGATTCTCTAGGGAAGGAAGCCCAGGGAGTGCAGAGTTGGGGGGGTGAGCTGTGCTTTATACCAGTTAGCCCGTGTTGTCATCAGCTGGGGCACAGGTCTGTGGGGAGCGCTGGGCAACATATTTGCAGCACAGCCACTCTTCACCCTTTCCATGCACGCCACTAGTGACTCCACTCCTCCTTTCCATGCCTCAGCCATGACGGCAGAGGGGAATACAGCATCTTGGTGAAGCGGACTGAAGGAACGCAAGAGAACCTATGTTGGAATACAGGAGCTTCAGCTGCTCATCCTCTCCAGCTCCCAGCTTTCCACCAGACAGAGCAGACAGTCAAATGGATGGTCCTTGCCCTCCTCAGATATGATGCATTTCTTGGTTTTGTTTTTGTTTTGTAATCTGGTTTTGTGTTTGTTTTTTTTTTTACTTGTCCCTCTCTTTCCTCCTTTAGCTTTGACATGGTGGATTGTATTGGATTTACATGACTAGCATGAATCAGCTCACATCATAATGTCTCTCTGATTGAGGAAGAGGAGTGATATGAGCAGCTTGGCAGCCAGCCAAGGTCAGCCCAACACATAGATGTACTTTTGTATTGCTGCAGCTCTGGCTAGTCATCTGTTCAGAATTTTTTACTGCTAGATAAAGTCTAATGCAAGCAAGGTGAGTAGTTCCACTCTTCTTGAATCCTTACAGAGGTACGATTGGTTAGGAAAAATAGCAGTTCGAACATTTTAACATTAGGGAAAAAAATGGTGAGACACTTCATCTAGATACCTGTGTTCTGAAGGATTGCATGCCTTCAGAGAAATTACTCCCCCAGCATCTTTAGTGGCTTAAGCGATACACTCTCCCACCTCTTCAGTATCTCCAGCTCCCTGTGTTCAGTAGGCGGGAAACCTATGGGTCTGAGCCAGTAGTGCAAATGCCACTCCTGAAGCTGCTTTACACTTAGGGCTGGCACCAGTCCACCAACAGCTGTAGCACTGAGCATTGTGATGTATAAATCTCCCTTTGAAACTTGCCCCTGGTCACTTGGGATGATAATTCACCTCCTCTGAAATTCTCTGCCTCTGAAAATTAACTTTCTTCCTGCAGATCTTAGTCTTGCTGGTGTGTTTTCACAAAAGGTTTCTGACTCGAAGAAGCTACATTTTATGAAGTAAAACAGTTTTGCTGAAAAACTTACAATCCACGCAGGACAATGATGTATTCTTTCCTCCTACTTGCCTCATTCACTAGAAAAAAATAGAAACCAGTTGGAAAAAGTTGGATGTCTTTTTGTGAGAAAACCGCTTGGGAGCTTCCTGCTCACAGGAAGAGAAAGCACGCTGCCTTTCTCACCGCCTCTGTAATACGCAAGACTGGATTCATGTTGCCACCTACCAGCGCAATTTGGCGCTGATGTAGTTTACAGATTTCCATTTTGTTAATTCTATTTGTCTTACAAGCCCCGTGCTCTTGTCTGCTTATGGGATGTGAGTCTGAACAAGTCTCAAGCAGACTGAAAGCATTTTAACACAAATATGATTAAAATTGTCATCAGAATCAAAAGCGTTGTTCTGTTTGCAGAGAGGAGAGGAGCCACATTACTTTTCTATCCTCTCAAAGATGCATTAGTACTATTTTCTTCTTCCTGAGCTATGAAATCCACAGAGCTGCACACCTCTGATTTCTCATGGGCTGTTTAAGAAGGTCTTCCTTTTTGCTTGGGACATCAGCTCAAGCTGTTTAAACTTAGGAACAGAACATTCTACCAACAATAACTTTCACTGAATTAAATAGTAGCTATTAGCAGCCACAGACTCATCAGGGATGTTCTTCTCTGTCACCAAGACGAATAGCACTGGAGAATTATTCTAAAATTTCAAGACACATGTCGAGTCTTGTTCATTTCAATCAATTAACTGAGGTCCCTGTTAACACTAGTTCCAGCTGATAAATTACTGCAGCTTTGGGACTGCAGCAAAGGCTGTACCTATCCTTTATTTTTAAATTATTTGAATTAATTAATCTTCTACAGGTTTTACAACTGCACTCTAAGGAATTCTCCAGTTGGGCAGTTGGATGGCACACCTGACTTTCAGAGCTACTAAAATAATTCAGATTAGTTATACCAGTATTTAGCTAGTTATCAGTCAGCTGAGATGTAAAAAAACTCAAAACACTGACATGTCACATACACAAAGAAGAGAGAGAATAAAGAAAGCATCCGAAAATATTAGATGTCTATTGTTCATATGCTAATGCACAATAGATATTAAGATTATTATGAATAGTATTATTCATTCTTATTATCCCCACTAAGTATAGCATCATTATTTCCTGAACTTTCTTTAGAATAAATGTGAGGAAAAACTTTAATGAATTCTCCTTAGATGTCAGTTTTGGTGGCAGCTTCTGTTCAAAAAATGTAGCTATTTTTTTCTGCAACATAAAGAAAAGGAATTGAATTTTTCATAGGAAAAAAAAGTCATCAGTTTCCCTGTATCTCTTAGAGATACTCTACATATTCTAGAGTTGTCATAGAGTGCAGTCATTTCTTAAAATACATATAGTTTAGAACATTTACTCCTGTAGTTTATGAAACAAATACACACTGCCCTCTCTCTGGATCTTCTTTCATAGTTTGTATAATTCTGTTAGGTGAATTTGGATCATAAATGTAGATGCCTGAGTACTTTATGGACAAAATAGTTAACTGAAATGGAAATTAATTTGCCAAGAAATTACGAACATGTATTCTGAAATACAGCAAATAAAAATCTACATTTTTATTTTGAAACTGGAACATGCTTAAAATGCCTAAATAAATGATATTTTCTAGACATATGATTGGATTTTGAAGACAAAACCAAACAGCATCAGTAGCAAGCTGCAATATTCCATATTACTGCTTAAGTATTTCTACACCTACTGACGTCTTACTTTTTCTGACAGATCTTACTTAAGCTTTTTTCAATTACTTAAAAATAAAGAAAAAAGGCAAAAGAGGCAAGGCAAGAAAAGGAACATGGAGATAGCTGCACAAATTTTTATGGCTAACCAGAGCCCCCACTATGAGGAAGCATTCTTCTCTGTCTTAAGTTTGCTGTTACATCTCTACATAAATCTTCTAGATAGTCACATATGGCACCATCCTGCAAGATGGCAGGTGCTCTGTGTGAGATGCTCTGTTTTCTGAATGTTGAGTGGGAGTTGAGAAGTGGTTTGGACTGTGTTACACTATGATGAGAAACAGAGCAAGAATTGTTTATTTTCATGTTTACAGTTCTGACTTAGTTGAAAAGGAAAAGGACTTAAATAAGCAGGGAGGGCTAATTAAACTGAAATTCCTGCAATTATTTGACCCCTTTGGAAGGAGACAATCAGTGTATCCCTCATAACAATTCAGACTGCTTAAAAACAGAGACAATGGGTACGCTAAGCTTTTTTTTTTTTTTTTTTTCCCAGAAATCCCTTTCCAGAAGGCTCTTACTGAAGATCCAAGAGATTTAATAAGAAAAGTTCAGAACAGCTTGTCCAGCTGAAAAGAAATACTTTGGGAAGAATTAGTGACAGCGAGAGACAGAGGAGGCAAAAAAAACCCAAACAAAACCCAACCCACTGGCTAGGAAACATTTCCCCTTCTGTACTTTCCTAGTCTTTGATATCAAAGCAAGAATTACACTTTGAATAAGATGAAAACATATTCTTGATGTTCTGGTATCCCTGGCAAGAAAGGGCCCCAGCTCAGGCACAGGAGTTCAGGAGCCCGACTTACTAAACTTCACGATGCAGGGAGCAGATGCCAGCAGGTTGGAAAGCTTCATGGGGGAATAATGCCTTCTTGTTCAGTCACCAAAAGGGAAATTATTGCTAACAAGATAACAGTTGTTGTTCTATTTAAATTATCCTGGTAAAATCATCTTTTCTGACACCTATTCCCTATACTACGTCTAAACAACACATGAACAGGCAATGCGCCATCCAGTAAGTTAAGTAAGACAGCTGTAAGTACAGGCAGCTTGCAGATGATTCATTATTATGATATGTGGTAAAGAGCAGTGCTCTTTCTAGAAGTGCAATGATTTCTGTTGACCTTCTTCAGTGGGCATTACTAAAAGTCTGAAAATAAAAGTTCTTATTAAAAAGCTTGTTCCATAAGCTATGGCACTATGGCTGGTGAAAGACTTACATGGGATTTTTTTTTGGACTTTAACACACAATCTGCTATATTTTAGGCTTTGGCTGTCAATGGGGGACGTCAGATATGCTCTGACTCACCGGGAAAGTCGAAGTGAAAGTGGCAACTTCCACGTTCTTTGGATGATAAGGGTGTATGATAGGTTGAATTTGACAGCTGATCCTAATTAAGATAGAGTTGTAGCCCACCCTTCATGCATTACAGCAAGCAGCAATGCTGGCCATGATCTTTTTCCACCCTTGCTCTAGGGGTGCTGGGACAGACAATGACCGTCTTTCATACAAGCACAGGAAGAAGGCATGGGATCAAACAGGCATATCTCACTGTGTATTCACGCAAGCCTAATTATAATCTGTTCCATAAAGTCTGCATCTGGTTTGGTCTATCCTCAAGCCCCTGACCAAAGAAATCCTTCAAGAACATTTCCCTGGCTTTACCAGTTCTCAGATCTCTCTTTACTGGCTTCATGTTGTCTTTATCAGGACAATGATGAAAAGAAAGATGCCCACTAAAAATGAAAAACAATTTATTTACCTGAAACTTTTTTTCTGAAAGTAAACCTCCTAGCAGGCTGCCTTCATCCTTGAAAAAGTGTGTGATTTACTAACATTTTCAATTGTTTAAGACAAGGACAATTTGTACTAATTTCCTCATCAAGTGGTGACTATGTGTTTTCCTAATTATTGCAGCTGTCAACTGTAATACAACAGACTTCTTTTAGAAGCTCACCCTGGAAGAGAACTTAAAGCAAAAAGCATCATAAAACAAAAATCCCCACCTAAAGAAAACAAGAAGAATCTGTACTAACTAGCAGGAACGTAGGCAAAGATATTAAACTTAGAACATGAAAAATTCACAATAGCTAATTCTTTCAGTAACGAATAAATTAATATAAGGGCTTTCTGAGCCTAAAATACAGAAAAATAGTCTCTGTTCAATACAGACCCCACTAAAATATTCCCAAATTATGTTAAATTCTAAAGCACTTTATCACATCCTTTTTGCTCTTGATTTTGCACAAATCCAGATTTAATAGAAAACCTGTTCTTCAACCTAAACCAGTAATTTACAAAGGAGTTCTGAATCAATCAAAATTAAATTCTAATATTCTTTTAAATCATGTGTGATTAAGAGTTTGCCTTTTCAGCTTTGATGATAGGGTTGCATAAGCTGCATATAAATGGTTTTAACTGAAATAAGGAACACAGGAGCAAGACCGGGGTATAATTTTTGCACTGCATGTTGCTGCTCAAAGTTTTAAAGCCTGTGCATGGTACAGTGAGTATGAAAAATGCCAAAAAATACAAGGCCTCTGCTATTATCTGGAAACTCACATGTATTCAGAGGGGAATTCCCTGTGTTTTCTCTCTTTCTTTTCTGACTTAAAAAATTGAGATCCAGGGATAAAAATCTCCATACCTATTGGAAAATATAAATGTGACTAACAGAAGCTGGCAAGCTATTAGTTTTTTGGGTGTCATGCTAACTTAGGCAGGCAGCCTAAGGGTGCAGATCCTGCAAATGCTTATGTTTGAGTGATGCAGATTTCACAAGCACTCCTACAGAAGTCAGATGCCATAAAAGAAAACTCATCAGCAGAACTTGCTGAGAGTATCCAGCAATCATCATGGAGCCAAGAGACCCAACCCTAGTACAGCAAAACTTTGAACAAGTATGAATCAGGAACATGACACCTCATCATGATCATAAAATGTTGTAAATCTTTTGTTTACTTTTATTGAAGTTCTGAAAGATAACGGGAATTTATATACTCTTCACTTGAATTGATGCCTTGCTGAAAAATGTGTCATGCTCAGAGCAAATTGTTGATAGGAAACGGGAGGTATGCACTTCTTTAAAGAATCATTGGCATGGTATAAAAAATGGGAGACACGTAGGCAGAAAGGGCAAATGAGGGAGAAGAATGATGGTGAATAAAGCTGTATAGATATCTGCCAGAGAGCACAGGACCTGACTCAAGCTAAGGGTTTGCGCAGCGGTACACTCACGAGTATGTAGATTTTGTAACATTCTGGTGCATTTCTGTTGAAAACTTTGTTTAAAGACAGAATTACTACTGAACTGAGACAAACAAAGGCATGATTATGCATTAAACAAATGCTTGAATCTGCTTCACTGGGGTGACCTTGCTCTGAGGAAACAGGCCACTTGAGAAGAAGGAAATGATATGAAATGTGTCTTACTTCTGTGATGTGGGTTTTGTGTGGACTGTTTGTATAACTAAACTGGATTGAAAATTAAGAACCACCCAAAGCTGCTTCAGACAATCAGCAAACCAGTGGCAGAGTGGTGTTCAGCATCAGCAGGAACTGGTTCACCACAGCCAAAAGTAACTTAGCATAGGAACTCCAGTGTGACCTTTGCAGAACTGATTCTAGTGATACTAAGGTTTGTGTAGCTCTGGAAGCAGACTACACTAAGGGGACAACAAATCAGCAGTTGGATTCCTGTGACTACACAGCTAAATAAAACAGGGTGTGGAGGAAGCTTGAGCACAGCTCTGTTATTTATCCCCACTGCTTAAGTGAGCACACATCATCCGCTTAGTGTTGGGTGACAGACACACAGAAGCATAGCTTGCTCTTAACATGTAGCATGCTCCAAAGTAATCCCTGAGACCAGTTTGAGAGTCAGTGTGTGCCAAGGACCATTGCAACTGCAGTGTAGATGAGACAGATTTAGGTCCCTCCACAGTCCTCCAGCACCATCCAAATACCTCCAGATTCATGCTATCAAAAAAAACACACACCACAAAACAGTTTGCTGCACATGGCTCCTGGATTTTTTCAGAGACTTTGAACTGAAAAAAACCCGCTCAAAATATATACACATCCAGCAAGTTGTGTTTATGGACCAGAGGAGCATCACAGAGGGACAATTTGGAGATTCAGGGAAGCTTCTGTGGGGTGTGGATGAGGTCAGTCTATGCCATTTTTTTGAATTTGTGGCATTGCTTTACTTAGCTTTATAAACATAGCCCTTGAGACAGGAAGGGCTGTAGTGAACTCTCTTTGGTAACCACTCACAGCATGGGAAAGAGGACCATACTGTTCTTGCTGGCTGAGGTGGTCGGGAAAGTAGAAGCTCTTTGCTCTCTGACAGCTCCACAAAAGGATGGGTTATTCTCTTCCATAACTATACAAAGGTCTGTTTACTTAAAGCCTTAACTTGAGACTGGAAGAGACTTGTTCATTCCTGAGAGTCATGTGATTTTCTGTGGGGACCTTTGAGCCAAAAACCCCTAAATATTGGCTGCAGACTTTGTTGCTGTCATACCCCTGGCAGGTGGATTACAGAGATTATCAGATGACCCTTGGAAAAAAGATAGTAGGAAATTTGAGGTGAGTTTGGAAAAGACTTATTTTGAAGGACATATTCTAGATTTTAGAATTTATCAAAGACAGTGGGTAAAATATGAATTAAAATATATACAAAGAATATATGGTAAAACAGGTATCAGGCAAGAACTGATAACCAGCAGGGAGGAAACAGTATGTTAGTGCAATTACCTGTCGTTTCAGGCTGTGAGTTGATCTAGGGAAATGAATTTGTTGGCCATATGCTCTTTTCCAGTCATGCACACCAAAAATGTATCAAATCTTCTGCATGCTCAGTGTTATTAGACACCCAAGACTGAACTAATAGAGACTCTTCTGGATTAGGCTACAAATATATTTGCAGTCATGCAATCAAATTTACAGCACTGGGGTCAGCTCACTTTCTCAGTAAAGTCACTTAGACATTTTATAGGAAATAAAAATGGCATAGTATGCGAAGTATTCCACAACTTCCTAGCCTGAGAACACCAAAAAATGAAAAACATAAACATGGAGTAGATATTTACAGAAGGTGCTTGCTTTCATATTGCAGATCTCCCCTCTGGCAGCAGAAATCTGCACTTGGAGGACAAATAGCATAACATACATCAAGGAAATCCCATCTTCTCATAACTGTATAGATATATTTGTACTTCACTAACAGTAGTTCTGACTGCAGGTGCAGTAATCTCACTCTTATCGATGGCTGAGACAGAAACATAGAAGATTCAAGACGAGACAAAAATTGGCTCTAAACCAGCACATTTAGCATATAGCTTAGACCAACATACCTTAAGAGAATCTGATCTTTAAAGATTAAAGAAAGCGTAAAAGTAATCTTTAAATCTATGATGTGCTAGGATAAGTCTCCATAGGCTCTTCATTTCATTCCAGATGCAATATTAGTCAGGCACTGGAATGCACTGCCCAGGGAGGTGGTGGAGTCACCAACCCTGGGGGTGTTCAAGAAAAGACTGGATGTTGTATTGAGGGATATGGTTTAGTGGGAGCTAGTAGTAATAGGTGAATGGTTGGACTGGATGATCTTCTAGGTCTTTTCCAACCTTGATAATTCTGTGATTCTGTGATTCTGTGATTTCAGCATGGAATCGAACCAGATTAATACAACAGCAGCAACCTGATCAATTCCTCTTCCTCTCCACCTCCTCCCCAGAAAAGAAAAAGTTGGAGACCTATTTTTCTTATGCTATAAAATCATTAACCCAAAGTTGTAACATCCTACAGCTACCCCAAGACATCCCAGGAAGGGAGACATGAGGAGACATATATTTTTTCCTGATTCCATTCTCTGATGACCTAAAGTTATCAGTATGGAATATTTTCTGTGAGAGAAAGAAATACACTTGTCACAGTCTAATTGACAGCCTGTGCTGCTATAGCACCTCGCGAGTCCAACCACATTGCTGTGCAAACATAAATGAAAGGATGGTCCTTCCTCTACATGCCTTGGCATTGTGAAATGAGGCTGGAGCACATGGGGGCTCAGACACTGCACTGCAGCTTTAGACTACCATGATACGATAGAATTTGCATGACACAGGCAGTTAACCACATGTAGATGAATAGGATTTAAAAATGCAGATAACAAGTGTGACATCTCAGTTTTCATATGCTTCAATTAAAATCAGCAAATGAAAACAAATGTCAGTCAGCTGATGAGTAAAATTCTGTGAATTAACAGCATAAAGTGAATATGAAAATTAGCTGAAAAACATGGCAATAAAAATCAACCTTCATATGGTGTCCTTAGTGCACATGAAATTGGAACAGGTGTAAGTAACATCCAGGATGTGTAATATTAATTCAGAGTATGAGCCTTACCACTATTGGATCTAAAGCTGCCCCATTCTTAAAAAATACCGCAAATGTTTCACAGCTCCTAAGGAACCACAGCAGAAATGTCAGTGCTGCTATTGATTTTGTTTATATTTTTCAATGCTGGTGATATTGCACTATCTTCAAACTGCCAGGAGAGATTTTTGGATACATGGCTCATAGAATAGGATCTTAGAATCCTTTAAGTTCAGAAAGACCTTTGAAGTCATAGAGTTTAACCTAGCATTGCCAAGTCCATCACTAAGCCATGACCCTAAGCACCACATTTACACATCTTTTAAAAAGCTCCAGGGATGGTGACTCAACCACTGCCCTGAGAAGCCTGTTCCAATGCCTGATAACCCTTTTGGTGAGGAATTTTTTCCTAATATCCAATCTAAGCCTCCCCTCACACAAAACCTGAGGCCATTTCCTCTTGTCTTTTTGCTAGTTACTTGGGAGAAGAGACCAACACCCACCTCTTTACAACCTTATCTCTGGTAATTGTGGAGAGCAAAAAGGTGTCCATTCACCCTCCTCTTCTCCAAACTAAACAATCCCGCTTCCCTCGGCTACTCCTCATGAGACTTGTGCTCTAGACCCTTTACCAGGTCCATTGCCCTTCTCTAGACATGCTCCAGCACTTGGTTTTATGTCTTTTTCACTTCAAATCTAGTTTAATGCACTTTCAAT
The DNA here is from genome assembly GCA_020800305.1 of Porphyrio hochstetteri. Lineage (NCBI taxonomy): Eukaryota > Metazoa > Chordata > Aves > Gruiformes > Rallidae > Porphyrio > Porphyrio hochstetteri. Next base: position 90,708,920 of record CM036907.1, read on the forward strand.
GAGCCCTGCTAACTCCTGTGCAAAGATCCTTTTCTCCCTTTGAGACAGGTGTACCCCATATGTCAATGTTGTAGTTTTGCATGGCTGGGTTCTGGTTCAGAAGGGATGAGGGGGGGCTGCAGGCCTGGTGTTATGTAGACCAATCCATGATCAAAAAACCCAAAATTCTGCCAGTAACAGCAGGCTTGGAACAGGAATTGGTTCACTGCCTCTTTTCCTTTCTTACTTCATTATTCCCTGCAACTGGACAGATAGATGAGGACACTATTTGTGCTCCTGATCCCTTAACCAGTCATCCCCTGAAGTCTCTCTTGATTGCTCTTGGACTTCTTGCAACTTCATCACTGCCTACTTGAAAAAACAATAATGGATAATAATCTGAGGGCTGTACCAGAGTACAAAGCTTTCTCTTCACATCTTTAATCCTCGCCTCAGGGAGGCAGCAGGTTTCCTAAGAAATGGGCCTGGTCTGCATATTGGACCTTCTGTTTCCTTCAGAAGGTAGTCTCCTATTACAATGACCCATCTTTATTCCTTTATGGAATAAAGCAGTTTTGACACAGGACATAGGCAGACTCAACCTCGGTGACACTTTCAAGCTAGATGAACCATTGCCCTTGTTAATGTTCTGTTCCACTTGCCTCATAGCTGTTATATAGGGAACCTGGGAAGGTGGGGCAGTCACAGGGCAGACATACCTCCTGCACTAGGCAGGAACTTGTTGCCATTGCTCCCCATCCCTTAAATCAGTATGTTTTTTTCTTCCAATAAAAAAGATATAAAATGAAAATTAAAATCCTCTTCTCAGAAGTGAGATACATTGACAACCAATTTGGTATATAATACTAGTCTGATTGCATTTCATGAGAGAAAGTCTGGCTGTTAGACTGTTTGCAAAACCTTTTCATTCACACTGCACAAATTGCAATGCTTTCATAGATGGGAGGATTGGAACTAGGTTTTCTTTATGGTCCCTTCCAACCCAAACCATTCCATGATTAAATACCAATCATCACATTCCAAACCTTTAAAATTCTTACATGTATTAATTCCCAGTAATTTGGTAGTAACAGCCAAAATCTACAGATGGTTACTAACTAACTAGCCAGGTGGAGAGAGGATAGTGAACCCTGTGTATCATGTGCCCTGCCTGCCTGCTGGGCCTGTCCTAGGGAAGGTAGGGTGGGATTCCAGTAGCCTGTCTCTCTCACATTGCCTGACACTCATCAACCTACACACCTTCTCCAGAGATCTGTCACTGAGTGGAGGAGTTCCTCCACCTGGGCACACAGGTGTGGTCACTGCTGCTGTCCTGTGCTGGCTTAATAACACCTTGCAGCTAGGTGACTGCACATTCCCTGCCAGAGCTCTGTATGGGAAGCCGCATCAGTGATGGTGTGGGTCCAGAGCATAGAGAGAGGCCATGGCTTTCTACTGGATGGATACCACTGTTTCCTGGTCAAGCTTGCAGAGCTTCAGTGCCCTTCCTGCATGCCCTTCCTGTTGCCCATACTGGTTGCCTGCCCTGTTTGCAGCACTTCTCTTTAAGGGCTTCTTTATAGGGGTGTGAGGGGCTTGACTTCTGTTGATCCTGGCCCTGCTCAGGCCTCTGACAAGCTTCAGGCTCCTGGCAGCAGCCCACAAATTTAGACTTAGACACTGAATGGCAGATGTTATTTGACTAATATATGTTCTTTCTTGCAGCAATAGTTCGGACTAATTACACTGTAGTTGTTTTAAACTGCAGTCAAAATAATACTGAAAGCTTTAGTTTCCTTTTCTTCCCCTCCTGAGGGAGGCAGGGGAGAAGTGTTACAGAGAGCAGAAGCAGTTCCATTTCATTAATGTCAAAGACAAATTGTGTATCCTTTGAAACACAAGAAAGTGAGAAGAAATCCTTTTAAGACTCTGCTTTGTTCTCCTTCCATGATCTCTTTCATGGCTTACAAAGGAGGTGACACTGTGCAGTAGCATGAGAGTAGCAAAGAACAAGATGAAGGACTTTCTTTTGGTGTGTTGCTGTACAGTCTGTGGGTGGAGCATCGCAATCAGGGCTCCTGTCTTGCATTGCCTGCAGCAACATTCAACTCTGTAGGTATGTACAAGTGGAGAATTAACTCCCAGGTAAAGAAGAGAAGGTGGTAGCAATTGTTGTCTTTCTTACTCCATGTGCTTCCCTCTGAGAAAAAAAAGTGCTTCTTCTCATCGCATAATTTTTTTCCTTCTCTTCTGAGAACTGTTAAGAAGAAACTAGAGATGAAGATAAGCTGAAAGAGTCAATCTGAATAATGGCTTGGTGTAGAGAGATCAAAGAAGAGGTACAAACAGAGAATTAAACATTTTTGAGTTTCAGTGGCAATATTTATGAGTTATTTGTGTCCATCAAAAAAGCATGCCTCAGCCCCAGGAAAAACTGGTTAACTGGAGCATGTGCTTATATAGTTTACCTATTAATGAGTCAGTTTAAAACCAATCACACTCAATGATTACAGCAACATAACTCTCATCTTAAGAAGGTGCTATCAAAAACAGAATGTGCTTTTTTGTGTGCCAATAATCACGTAATTTGGAAGGATACTCTACTGTTGACCTGCTTTGTTTGAAACTCCTATAATTTAAATTTAGATGCTGAAACTAGCTGAGTGTCAGGAATCCACAAGATCCTTCCTGGCAGAAACCAGATTCCTCACCTGATCTGAGGTGTCAGAAATAGCCTCATTTATGAAATGTCAAATCAGTAAGGCTCAATTCCCTTGCTGGCAGACAAAAGGATTAAAGTTAAGATGATTGTCCTAGCACCCTCAGCAAGTCTGCAGATGACACCAAGCTGAGTGGTGCGGTCAACATGCCAGAGGGATGGGATGTCATCCAGAGGGGCCTGGACCAGATAGAGAGGTGAACCTGTGCAAACCTCATGAAATTCAACAAAGACAAGTGCAAGGTCCTGCACTGGGGTCACGACGATCCTCATTACCATTGCAGGCTGGGGGATGACGTGATAGAGTGCAGCCTTGTGAAAAAAGGCTTGGGTGTACTGATGGACAAAAAGCTAGACATGAGCCAAGAATGTGCATTCATGGCCCAGAAGGCCAATCACATCTTGGGCTGCACCAAAAGAAGTATAGCTAGCAAATCGAGAGAGGTGATTCTGCCCCTCTACTCTGGTGAGACTCCCACCTGGGGAGACCTTGTAGCAGTCTTCCAGTACCTGAAGTGGACCTACAGAAAAGCTGGAGAGGGACAAAAGGATGAAGCAATAAGACGAGGGGCAATGGTTTTAAACTAGAGCAGGGTAGGTTTAGATTAGACATTAAGAAGAAATTATTCTCTGTGAGGGTGGTTAGACACTGGAACAGGTTTCCCAGAGAGGCCCCATCCCTGGAGACATTCAAGGTCAGGCATGCTGAAGCTCTGAGAAATCTGATTTAGTTAAAAGTGTCCCTGTTCAATGCAGGGGTGGGTTGGACTAGATGATCTTTAAAGGTCCCTTCCAACCTAACACATTCTATGGTTCTATAAATTGCTTTTAATCTTGGTAGCTCTTAAAATACTGTGGCAACAGTATCTTCCACCTAGGCTGCTTCGGGGACTCCACTGATAAATCAGCATGGAGAGAAGGCATAGCTCTCCCCTTACTGCAGACAGAGAGATGGGGCTTTGCCTCACAAACAGAAATCCAGATCCCTGATGCGTGTGCTGCTGCTGATAATGTTATTTTCACCGTAGTAAAGATCTGAGTTTCAAGTCCTGATTAGTCCAACAGGTAAGAATGAACACAGTGGTACAACCGTGTTTAGTATCATTTAAGTGCAAGACAAATGAACAGGCCACATTTGTCATTTCTTTCACAGATGAAACAGTACAGTACTACCTCTGAGGCTGTGCAGTGAAAAGAACTCTGCTATAGAATATGAGGTTATAAAGTTGGTGACTGTTACAAGTCATTATACATATGTGCAGTCTGTATTTGTTTATTTTTTATATAAGAAATGTTTCAAGCAATTGCTAAATCTTTACCAAAACCACATAGCTTCTCTTAGACTATCCAATTTAGGAAACATGCATACAAAGTAGCAATATCCATATGCTTTTTATCTCCCAAGTCACTGTGATGAGATGCAATAGGCAGCATCAGAAGCGGGTATGTTGTTGTTTGTGTCTCTTAAGATCATGAATGCTTATCAAGCAACACACAGTATGTTTTTTGCATTACTATTGCTCCCATTTAAGTGGCCTGGGATGAAAATAGTCCTGTAGGTGTAATAAAGACCTCTATGTACCATGTACAAATTATTATAGCTGCAAATAGATGGTGGAGCAAATAGAGAAGAATTATTCCTTTAATAGCATGTCCCTGGTCCCCTGCGATTTAGGAAACATAATTGTACTGCATGGTCTGGAAGATAAACGTAGAAGTACTAATGTATTATTCTCATTTAATTATTATGCTATTCTTGTGTTACTGTAATTCAACACACATTTTTCTCCTGAAAGCTAATAGTTTAGTACAGGTAGGGAATTTAATATGTGTGCCTTTTGCCCTGGAAACTGTATTTTAACAAGACAAAGACCATCACTAAGCTGAACTTTTCTGCAGAAACACACAAAAAAGAAAAGAGAATATTAGGGTAGTTTCAAAATCAAATTTTGCATTATTTCTGTGTTAACTATCATTTGAAACAATGCAAAAAGAATACAATGATAATCTTGATTAAATTCAAAGATGAAAGAAAAACAGCGTGAAGAGCTGGAGAAAAAAAAAAAGAGTTGTAAATGTTACCATGCAAGTATTTCAGAGTAGCCACTAAAGGGAATTAAAAAATATTTTTTTTTTTTGTCCAAATATATTCAGCTGCACACTATTAAGTATAGACATTAATACTGGTAGAGTGATGTTATTCTGATGGGCAGTACAGTCAATCAGTCAGAGAGGTAATTAATATTATTTGTGTCTGCAATTAAATGGAACAAAATGGTGCTACCATTATTGGTGAGAACAAAAGGAAAGGCAAGTTGAAGACAAGCTCCAATCTCCTCTTGAAATCAGTGGAAGTGTGACCTAAGCCCCAAGTTAAACTAAGAGTTTGATTATTGGGTAATGTGTGTTAGGAAGCCGAGTCCCCCTGAAGATAAAACATTTACCAAGTGGGAGAAATGTGCATGTGTAATGCCTTCATCACCTGGAGCCTTGCTTAGATATTAATAACAGTTTTAGAAAGTATCTAACATATGTATGAAAAGCCAAAAGGACTAGGGATTAAATTCTCATATCTGCAAGGGAGGCAGTTTGCATTCACTGCAACCCCCAAGTGTGAAGTAGGAGATTGAAGGTGAGAACATAAACATCCTAATCCCAGTTCTCAAATATTTTTGCTACACAGTATCACTGATGTTCTAAAGCTCATGCATCTAAAATTAAATACCCAAACCCCTACTTAGGTATTTACAGATTTTTAGATACGTTGTGAACACCATGGCATGACCTTATTGAGGGACAGGAGGTAAGCATCCAAATAAATATTTAAATAACAAAAATGTTTCTGCTTCCTGTCAGCGACCAAAAATACAGGTTTTAGGATTTGAAATCCATTAAATTTGTTCTCTTTGGGTTTTTTTTCTTCTGTTTTTAAAATCAGAGCTTTACAATTAACCAAACACTCGTACAGAAATGTGAAGGTTTTAGCCTGTAAATATTTCAGGTGTCACTAAAAGTTCTGATCTGTTAAAAAGATGACTATTACTGATAACTCAAGAATAAGATACACACATCTTTTTTTTCCCAAGCACAAAGCCACTATCTGATTTAAAGGAATTAAGATGTATGTATGAGATTAGAATTATTCATAAGCCTTTTCTGCTAAAGGCAGTTGACTAAGGCGTACAGTACAACCTCACAGCACTATCTGCTTATACCCAATACTGGAGTTCAGCTGTAGTGTTAAGAGAAGTAAATCTGAATTATGTTTTTTTTTTTCCTCCACACTTTTGCTTCCTCCTTATTTAAATACATGTATTCCTTTCTGCTTTGCAGAAAAAATGCATTTTGCACTGGAAGGGTCTGCATGCTCCACATATAAAATCTGCTTTATGCAAAACATGACTACAGCTGGCACTCACCACCCAGCTCTGTGCACTGTCCTTGTCCACGCTGAGCATGGACCCAAGTTCTGCAGAAGTGGTGGTGTTTTCTCTGCTGGGGAGGTGAGTCACAAAATCCAGCAAGAACTGGGCCTCTTCAGTGAGCAGGCTAGTTTCTCTTCCAGTGCTTTAGTTTTAAGGGGCCTCTGGGATTGCCAGAGCCGTTGGGGAAAATAAACAGTAAGCATTTTAAAAAAGGAATCTGTGGCCTCACAGCCTGAATCAGACACTTGCAGCTCTGGAAACTGTTTTATTAACTATCTCTGGCTTTCTCAGGCAATATGGTCTACTTAGCTTCTTGATGTTTCATGAAACTGAATGGATTGCTGATTAGTACAGCATGACTTTTACCTCTCGTTTCATTTCTATGTCTAGCTTTGGTGTTGTTCACACACACATCTTCCCCCTTGCAATCCACACCCCCTCAAAAAATGTTCTGACTGAAGCCGTAAGGCAGCAATCTCATTCTCAGGCAAGTTTCAGCTTCTCCTTATGGTTCTTGGAGAACTTCACATTTCTTGCCAGGTCTAAGTATGGATGGAAGTGTGAGAGTAGGTGTATGGGACTTTTCAGCCAACTCTGCCTGCAGGAGAAGCTGAGTTAGTCAGAGGTGCAGAGGAATCTCACGTGGTAGGGAAGGCTGAGGAAACAACTTTGTGTGCAGAGGTTGGGTGTACTACTGAGAACCCAGCAAAGCAAGCTAGGGGTTTATTTTTATCCACATTGTTCAAAGCCTGCAAAACCATAAAATACTTGATCAGAGTACATGGAGAAAGTTCAGTGTTGCTAGGAATCTTGCTTATATTTGCTTCTATAAAAATCCCATTTCAGCACTGGCTAATTTTGCAGGTTGTTTTCTTGGTAGCTTAGTTTGGTATCTGTTGATTGATTTCATGTGAGTTGCTGCTCTAGATAGGAAAAGAGAAGGGACACTGTTTGAACCCTGAATTCCCCAAAGGGACATTACCTATACTACAATTCTTTTCTAAAGAGAAGCTCTTCTGGACTATAGTCTATAGTACTTCTTTCTCAGGTCTTCTCTTATCATAAGAGAGGGTGTAAGCTGGGCATGGTTTACTTTGACAATATAAGATTTATGATCCACACGCATTGTGGGAAGCACTTACACTGTTGACTGTCATTTTAAATTGAGTGCTTGTTAAGCCCAGTTTGCATTTATCATTTCTGCTAGGTTCCTTCCCCATGTGTCACACTAAATCTATTATAGAAAAACCCTTTTTTGAATGGAAGTCAAGCAGAAATATTAGCATTGCTTATTAGATGATCGAGAAAGGAGCTTTAACAAAGCAAAAACTTGCTAGCAGTTTGCTAACCCTTTCATCCTCATAGTATTGGCATGAAAAATTATGATGGCCAAGAGATGTTAAAAGTGTCAGCTTGCAGAAAGCAAGAAGTAATCATTTCTTAGGCATGCCTTTTAGTAACCCAAGCCATTTAATTTACATATTCACTTACAACTCAACTGGGTCATAAATTCTTTTTACATGTGGAGTACTTTATTCAATTGGTTAAAGAGTCATTTATTTGCATATTTTATAGCTTCTATATTTACAGCACCATTAAGATCACAGGGAATTTATAAATCATCAAAATATCTGCTGTAAGAACCAAATCTTGCAAATCCATTTTTACAGCAAACTGTTTTGAAGGGCGATGCCTTATCACTTTCCTATATTCCCAAACAAATATGAATAAAGGCTTAGTACCTACATATCCATTTAGCAACGAAAGCAATCATCTGGGTCCAAACAGGTCTTGACATCACTTCCATTTCTGATATACAGAGCACTCCTTTCCCTAGATGTATAGTCCCATCCTCCCTATTTCAAGAGAGTGAAAGTGTAGCATGGACAAGAAGTTCACCTGACACTGACCAGGCACCTCTCCAAAGCTCAGAACTGAAATGACACAAGGGCAGCCTTGGCCTTCCTTCTCACAGCCTGATGTAGTTTCGAAGAAAATTTCCTTAGTCTATAACCACAGGCAGTTATTTAGACATTTTCTTGCAGACACTTATTTTCCACCATTTTCAAATGTATAAAATAGGTAGAAGTGTTTTTAAATGGAGGTATTCATATTTTCACTACAATCAATGTCAGAAAGGAATAGAGACACTTGAACAGGATAACATAGCAAGAGGTGTATTGTATTCAAGATATCTGTCTCCTTTGTCCAGCACAAGCTCTCTAGAAAGCAAGAACTCTTCTCTGGCAAAGAGAATAACATATTCTTTTGCAACACCTTTCAGCCTTACTGCATGCAAAATCAGCATATCCGAAACCTAGCCCCTCAAAAAGCAGGCAAAGTTCCTGGACTTCTCTGAACAGCACTTCTGATGCAAACCTCTTTCACAGATTTTGACTTCATAGGTAACTGAAATAATAAAATTCCTATTACCAAACACAGTATTGCCAAAGCATAAACTCTCAAATTCTTCAAGAAGGCCTCTCATAGGCAGCACAAGGCCTGGGATGGGATGTGATCTAAACCCTCCACTGTGAGAAATGATGAGTCATTAAGGTCTGGTGATGTTACACCTTAGGGTCTGGGTTTCATTCACTCCCATCCCACGCAATCCAGGAACCTCTGAAGAGCAGCCATGTTCTGCTTGTGATCTACTTACAGTGCTCCCCATCCCCTCAGCTCTCAGAGGTATGAGGTATGGTGCTACTGTTTTTTGTACATGTGAAGATTTTAATCTGTGTTTTGCAGTCAGAATATGATAAAACCATAGCCTAAAACTTCCCTACCTTTCTCTTTCATCCAGTCATAAGTATCCTTTGCACAGAGGACATCCATAGGGAGTCTGTGGTGCATTTCGACATGTGCTATGTAAACCACTGAGGCACAACTGGTAAAGAAGTGTCTGACAAAGAGATGTTGCACAAATAATAAAAATTTCCATTCTTCTGGAAATTTACATGCAAGGCATACATTTGGTTGTAAACTGATTTGACTAGGCACGTCTACCTTGATTTTAAAGAAATTCAGTTCTGCAATGATGAGTTTGCCAGAAAACCTTTGCCATATATTGTTTTTTCTTGTATGTACATAATCATAGGATAATTCAAGTTGGAATGGACCTTTGGAGGTCACCTATTCCAATATCCTGCTCACAGCAAACTCAGTTTTGTGTTCAGACCAGTCTTAATGCTTTTGAATCTTGCAAACATCTGACAATAGTGACTACACAACCTACCTGGGCAACCTCCTTCACTGCTTGGCTGGCCTCATAGTGAAAAGATATCTCTTATAAATAGTCTGAACCTTTCTCCTTTCAGCTTAGTCATGTGGTCTTTAATTCTTCTATCATGCACCACTGTGAAAAACCTGGTTCTGTCCCCTTGCTGTCCTCCTTGTAGGCACCAGAAGATGCTGTTAGATACTCATAAAGTCATGTCTTCCCCAGGCTGACCAAGAAAAGCTCCTTCAGGCTCTCCTTAAGGGGAATATATCCATCCATGACTATCTTATTGGTCGCCACTGAACTTGCTCCAGTATTTTGGGATTTTTTTTCCCCTATACTGGAGAACCCCAAACAAGCCTGCAGTAGCCTAGATGTGACAAGTGCAAATTAAGGATGGTATTCCCTTTCATCCATCAACATGCCATCCTCCTGTTGATATAGCCCAGGCTGCTATTGGCCCTTATTACTGCCAGGGACTTGTTGGCTCACACTCAGCTGCTGCCCACCAGTGCCCTCAGAGCCTTTCCTGCAGAGCTACTCCACAGCCAGGCACTCCCAGACTGTCACTGCAAGGGGCTACTGGTATCCAGGGGCAGAACTTGGCATTCATCCTTGCTGAATTGTGTAAAGTTGCTGTTGGCCCATTCCTCCAGGTTGTCCTGGCCTCCCTGCATGGCAGCCCTGCCCTCATTGAGTGGAGCCTGTCGTCGTATTCAGCCTCAATGAGCGTGCAGTCCATCTCCTCCTCCATGGAACTGATAAAGATGCACAGCTACAGGCTGGGTTGAGAATGGATTGAGGACAACCCTGAGGAGAAGGACTTTGGGGTGTTGGTTGATGAAAAGATCAACACAAGCAGTATGCTCTTGAAACCCAGAAAGCCAACTATATAGTAGACTGCATCAAAAGAAATGTGGCCAACAGGTCAAGGAATGTGATTCCACCCCTCTAGTCTGCTCTGATGAGACCTTACCTGGAGTACTGTGTCCATCTCTGGGGTCTCAACTACAAGAAAGATATGGAGCTGTTGAAGCAAGTCCAGAGGAGGGGCACAAAGGTGACCAGAGGGCTGAAGCACCTCTGCTATGAAGACAGGCTGAGAGATTTTGGCTTGTTCAGTCTGGAGAAGAGAAGGCTCCAGGGAGACCTTATAGCAGCCTTCCAGTGCTTGAAGGGGCCTGCAAGAAAGTTGGAGAGGGACTGTTTACAAGGGCAAGTACTTGTAGGACAAATGGTAATGAACTTAAACTGAAGGAGGGTAGATTTAGATAAAATTTAAAGAAGAAATTTTTCACTCTGAGGGTGGTGAGGCACGGTAACAGGTTGTCCAGAGAGGTTACCTTCTCCCTGGTAGCCTTCAAGGCCAGGTTGAATGGGGGTCTGAGCAACCTGGTCTAGTGGAGGGTGTCCCTGCCCATAGCAGGGAGTTGGAACTAGATTAGCTTTGAGGTGTCTTCCAACACAAACCATCATATGATTCGATGTCAAACAGGCCATGTCACAGGATACCTCTCATGGTCGTACACCTTTTATCCTCCAAGTAGTCCACTACTCTGTGACCCCAAACATGCAACCATCCAACCCATCAAGTTGTTCATCCATCCAGACTGTAATGTCCTAACATAGATACAAACACATTCTGGGACATAGTGTTAAGAGCCTTCTTAACATCTAGGAAAATGGCATTCACTGCCCTCACCTCATCTATTTTTGCCCAATCATTTTGTCATACATAGAAAGCAATTGGGTTTATTTGATATGATTTACTCTTGGTAAATTAATTCTGTCTGTTTCCCAGTCATCTTTTTCTTTTGCATGTGCCCACAAATGTTCCCATCCCACAGGTGGGACATGGCAGTGCCACCTGGAACACATAACACAATGCTCATTTTAATGGGCTTCTCTCAGAGTATTAGGTTTCCACTGGAATAGCTAACGCCTACAGGTTAGGCTTGAGTCAGTAGTGTAGTCAATTCTGAATATAAAATAGACAAAGGAGTTTTGATGTAAGTTGGGAAATACTAATCAAGCCCTGTGAATCAAGTATTAAACACCACCGTTACTCTTAAACATATCAACACAAAGCACAAAATTACTGGTTTACAGGACTCAAGCAACGACTGCGTGACTTTGGAGGAGGTTTGGTTATGCAAGATAAGGAGGAGAAAATACAGTTGTTGGAACTAAAATATAACAAGAAGGCAACATGTTTTTTTTAAACCTCACTAAGTTATCTTTGCCGGAGTGGATCTCAAGTCAAATGTGTGTTCAGAGCTTTGTAGTCATTCAGAAGCAGGTCTTGATGAAAAGAAGACAAAAAGGTTTTGTGGATTTCCTTCAGATTTGTTGATAACTGCTTTCTATTGAAGGGAAAGTGACGTGTGTCCTGATGTTGTTGGAATAAGAAGAAAACCAAATATTGAGACACCATGTTCTTAAATTCTGGAAATTCCATATGGAATTGAAATACATGTTTGCATCTATATGCACTGTCACGTGGGCAGCGCCTCTCATCTGAGCACTTGCAAAAGCTCATGCCACAAAGGACTGCTGTTTGGAGACACAGTGAAATTCGGCACAAGGTATCAAATTATGAAAACACATAGGGTTTAAGAAGGTTCAATTTCCCACTTTTTGCTTTAATGGTTTACACAGTCTTAAAAGTTTCAATGACTGACCAACACACTATTTAGGAGTGGGGTTTTGGAGTTACCAGATACATTTCAACCTAAGTTTTATTTTATACTTAAATAGATGGAAAACAGTTCTTTTTTCTCCCAATTTCTAACAATTGCCATTCTTAACAGCTGTGTTGTTAGAACCTGCAGCTGCTTACTAAAATTAAATTCCTGGCAGTCATATTGTTAGCATGTTTAAGAAATCAACAAGAATCCAAAAGTATTGCAATGAACTGAGGAGTATTTCATGGTTTCACCTTTGAGACAAATCAAATATTAAATATTTGTGGGCAGCGTGGAAGCTGGTTAATGATGGTAATAGAAGAAACCCAAAGAACATCAATTTTATGAAGTTAAATGTGATAACTGTTGTGATTTTTTTGTGATTTTACACCTAGTGCTACCAAAACCCCAAAGGAGAAACTACCTAAAGATATGTGAGTTGGGCCAATAAATAATGAAAGTAGGCAAGGAGGGAGGGAGGAAAAAGGGAGGAAGAGAGGGATGGAAAACTGTAGAAAACCAAAATTAATGCACTGATATCTGCTGCACAGAAATTTGGGGAGGTCTTTTTTTTATGAGCATGAGAAGCAGCTCAAGCTCAAGTATGAGAAAAAGAAATCTTGGAGAGAAAACAAACTACTTGGACAGGACTGTTTTGAAAGAATTTTAGTGTGACATTGCTGAAATGCAACTAGTGCCAAAGGATGTAAGGTGACAAATATACCATCAGACTTATCAGACTTTAAAATGAACTTTTGGAGGTATCCTGTGACTGACAGTATGTTGTGAGCTTTGAAGTGGGAAAACACAATATAAGTAAAAAATAGTTGAATGTATATACAGGGGTAAATTAGATAAAATTTCGAGAAGACAACTAAATGTTTGGAGCAGGGAGTTGTGCTCACAAATCTTTTAAAGTTTTGTCAAGAAGTCCATAAAAGTGTAAATAAGGTTATTCAGGGAGTATACAAGTGCATATAATGTTGATTTCCAACAAGGTTATTCCCCAAATTATCTTTAAGGTGCTACCTGGGCATGGGAAAGAAGGAGTCTCTCAAAAGTTCTCCCACTGGTAGGAAAACAGATGACAAACGTTAGACACATACATTGCACATTGTCTATTGTGAGCAGCTAACAACAGGGTGGCCAAAAGATTAATTCTGAAGTCTACACTTTTAAACATATTCCTTCATGGCCAGGAATAAAGAGGATGAAATAGTGTCATGAAAGAGTTACTGATAAAAGAAAAAAAGGCTCAGGATAGTAAAAATTTGAACTATCTGTAAGATTTGCTTGATGATCTTATAATTCTGGCTGACTGGCAATAAAATAACATATGAATACAGTGCTGAAAATGCAAAACATGAAATAAGTAATGAAAAAAAGCCCTAAATAAACACATATAATAAATTGTTGCAAATTAACTTTTATCACTTTGGAGGAAGATCTAGGAGTTTTGTTAATACTTCTCTGGAAATGTCAGCTAAGTGATGATCAAAGCTGTAAAAGCAAAGTTAGGAATTATTAGTGAAGGAACACAGAATGAAGCAGAAAGCTTCATTGTACCTCAGCATATGTCTCTGATGCAGACACCTCATGAGAACCTTAAGATCAATCAAAACATCTAAGTGAAGGCGTATCGTGGAACCGGAATATTGTATGCAGTTCTGGGCTTCCCTAGTTCAAGAAGGGAGCTACTGGAGAGGGTAAAAAATAAAGGCCTACAAAGATGATTAGGGGACTAGGACATCTCTCTTATGAAGAGAGTCTGAGGGACTTGGGACTTTTTAGCCTAGAGAAGACTGAGGGGGGATCTTGTCAATGCATATAAATACTTGAGGGGTGGGTGTCAGGAGGACGGGTTCAGTCTTTTTTCAGTGGTGCCCAGTGACAGGACAAGAATCAACATAGGAGGTTCCACCTAAACATGAGGAGGAACTTCCTTACTGAGTTGGGTGACGGAGCATTGGAACAGGCTGCCCAGAGACGCTGTGGAGTCTCCATCTCTGGAGACATAAAAAACCTGCCTGGATGCTGTCCTGTGCAGCCTGCTCTAGGTGATCCTGCTCTGACAGGGCAGGTTGGACCAGATGACCTCAAGAGGTCCCTTCCAACCCCTATCACTCTGTGATTCTGTTTTACATTTATATCTATGATGTTTGTGGAACAGGCAATCTAAAAACATATAGATAATCTCATACACAAGTTTCAGTTCAGCTGTAATTTCTGGTATATCAAGGAGCACCTCTTTTCTTACATATTCCCTCTCCTAAGAGCTCCCTCTAATAAGAGATCACAAAGGTTTTGTCTTTCTCTGATAACCATTGTTTCTTTATGGCAGTGAATAACTAGCAACAAGAGAGATATTTTTCACTTCTTCCCCAAACATTTACTTCCATACAGAGAAAAAAGTGGCAGTATACATGTGGTTCAATGCAGCACTGTCTGCCACAGTGATATGTTTTACCAACTATGACCACCAAGGATGGACTAAGAGCTCTAAATTTGCCATCGAATCTAACTTTAAGACATAGATTCTTGGTACTGTAAACTCACAGACACTTTAGGATATGGCTTTTGAGGACTGACTGCTGTGAATAACTATTGATAATGACTGCTAACAATTGAGAATTTTTTTTTGGCAATGTACACTGTTAGTGAATATCAAGCTAGCAAAGTTTTGTTCTGAAGTGCTAACCTGGCCTGATTTATCAGGCTCCAACATTTCCAGACATCTCAATTAACAAAATAATGTTGTTCTAGCAACATCACTAACTCTGTGCTCCTCTACTTCTTTCACCTAAGTGAGCAAACGTTTGACAATATACATTCTTCCTCAACTATTCCATGAGACCCTATTACTCACCATTTTCTTACTTGACAAGTGGGTCAAGTATTTCTACTGTTTGTTTGTTCCCAGTCTCTGCCTCAAAGGGACTGTTCCTTTCACCCAAGTTCTTCCTGCACTGTGAATCTGTGCCTCAGTTTAGCCCTAACTCATCTGAGATATTTCCCTCATAGGGATTTATTTTAGCTTAACAGCCAGGAAGAATTAAAGGGTTTGTTGTGGAGCTGCATTTTCTAGTTTTTATTAGTAATCTGGCAGAATCTCTTCAGAATACCAGATATCTTACAACATAACGTCTTAAACTTCAGTTTTAATTTGTTCATGTTTTCATTACTCCAATGTTCATACTCAAATCTGATTTTTTTTCCAAGTGTGCAATTTTCTTTTCCATCCCTTCTGCTGTGTTCTTAGCAGTGCTTGCTTCTGTTTTGCACTGCCAGCCTTAGCACTGAAAAGGCAACAGACTATCTTTGTCAAGATCACTAACAGTGGCCTGAAGTTTGACGTGTGGGCTAAAGATGAAATTTATTTTATCACCAGATTGCATTGGAAAGTCCCTCCCTGAGCCTCCTATACTGTCTGATTTCTTCTGGTAGTTATGAGCCTGCTTTCAAAATGTCAGTCCATGCAGGAAACATTTCAATATTCCCAGCCAGAAAATGTCACTCCAAGCTGGATTTCTTTGTGAAATTATGTAAACAAAAGGCCGTCATAGCTGGTGAAATTGAAAATTCTGTGAAGTTAAAACATGTCTCAGAGGCACATTTCCTGCCTTCTGGCACTGATCCTAAAGAGCAAGAGTACTCTGTGCATATCTTCTAATAGTGTATGCTAAAATTAGTCTATAGTAATAGTAGCAGGGAGAGGTGTGCTACTGATAAGGTTAATTTGTTTTGAACACTGTTTTTCATTAAGATGTAAATACATCAAGCAAAGGAAGAAACAGAAATAATCATCCCTGAAGAAAAGGAACGTTTCTCTCCATCACACAGTCTTCAAGGACCATCCAGGCAGCCAAGTTCCCTTCCTACAGAAATAAATGCCCCTTTAAGTATGCAAAATTCAGCCGTAGCTAAGAGGAATCCTTCCAAAAGCAGAATGGACCATGTTATACTAAAACACAAAGAAATTACCAAAATGGTTGGATGTTTCCTTTACAGTTACTTTTCATAAACAGAAACATCCAGCCCCACCTTGAAGCTATACAGCTCGATGAGTTATTCAGTGCAAAGAGTAAGTAGGAGTAACTTATTTGCTTAATGTTCTTTGTGGTTTTAGCCACCAGTGCTCCTTTGAATCTTAACAGGAACCTGAGATGGGACACTCAGGAGGTTAGTGCCTTCTGAAACAACCACCCATTTGGAAGGAGACAAATTAACAGGTTGCCCTTAAGACTATGGTGTGGTAAAGGTCTGTGGGAAAAGGTCTGAACTTACTGGTCTATTTAAAAAATAGGAGGCAAACTTTGGGTTACAAACCCCCAGACACTGCAAATTTAAAAGCCAAACATAAGCTGAGAAAATCTACTTTGAATTCAACTAGACAATGTTAGGGAAACACCAGAGGGAAAAGGTAGCTGTGAAATGCAGGGAGTAGTGCTGGGGAGGGTGAGGGGGAGAATAATAGCAGGGAAAGGTGAGAAAGGGATTATCTCCTATAGATAAGAGACTGAGACAGGTTATTTATCACCAGTGGTAAATGAAAGGGCTGTCAAGAGCAGAGAGGAAGATTACAATGTGCCTTAAAACTGAGACTCCTCTCCAGTCCGGGATTTTTAGTAGAAGTTTTCCTATGCTTGGGTTTTTTGGAGGTGTTTTCTAGCTCTCCTTTGAGGATCAGGAAGAGGAGTGATTGCTTCATAAAAATCGGTAATCCCCTGTTTTGTATGCTTTATGAGCTGCTTGTAAGAGTTAATTCTGGCGAATGCAAATGACATCAATTTTTCCACTCTTCTCACAAGAGCATTCAGCAGTTTGCTGAAACACATTATGTTACAGCATGTGTTAGACTCGCCCATAGGACTTTGGTAGCTCTCTTCTAGGCAATACTACAGCTGAGGACAATGCCACTCTACCTGTCACCTTCACAAGGCTTCACAAGGCTCTCTTCTCCTCCCTAAACAACCTCTTGGAGAGGAGAAGATAGGGGAGTAACACAGAATACATGAGGACTTAAAAAAAATATATTGAGATTTCCTTTTGTTAGCAAAAGTGTTGGTTAAGAAACTCTCTAAGACTCAATTTGGGAGTTTTAGAAAACAGGAATTCTTTATTGCAACACTGGCTCATACCAACCTACCGTGTATAGCATTAGTTGCAAGAGCATCATCCTGGTACATGCATATTCATTTCCTGGAACTAATTATAATATTTGCAGATTCATTATGCACGTACTTTAAGTCTCTGAGGGTCTTCTGTGAAGGTCTTTGGTGGTCCCTAGTGGTTGTTTGAAAATGTCCTTATTTATTAACTGCTCCTTGAAGCATGAGCATACAGGTGATTTGTTTCTTCTCTTAGAGTTATCTAATTTTGACTATTTTCTTGCTAGTTTATCTGCACCCTTCCACCATGGCTATGAAATACTGTCTTTGGTTGCATTCTTATCTGAGGCTCCTTGCATTACTTCTTAGTTCCCAGTTCATGATGTTCTTCCTTCCATTCTTGGTCACCTTGTTCCATTACACAACAACAGTTCAAGTTTTCTAATGTCTTTTATCTATTTATAGTAAAAAGTTTCAAAGTTGCTCAAGCAAGCACAACAGAACTACCACCAAAGCCATAGTGAAATCTTTCAGCCTCTGTTCAAGGTATCACTTTAATAAAAATAAGTTGGGAACTCTATTTCTATGCTAATACTGTAGTCTGTATGTGTGTATAGATAAATAATTTACTTGGGGAAGAAACAATCTTGATTTTGCACACAAGACAGGGTTAGTACTAACTAACTAGTACTTAAGAATGTACTCTTGGGGCCTAAATGGTTTGATGAAAACATCGACTCTGTGCTCATCAGCACTAAGCAGTGCAAACCAGCTGTAGGAGTTGGGAAAAAAAGGGAGCAAAAAACTGTATAAATCCTAAAACATCTTGAATACTCTGTGCAGTCCTGGTCTATGCATCACAGAATGTCTACAGTACAAAAATGATACCAAGAAAGGCAGCAAGAATATCATAGAAAGAAACAGTGAAACACTCAACAATGACTTTGCAACATGGAAAGAGAGATGATGAATGAGGATAAAACAGTCAGAAGTGACACAAAGGCAGGCAGTAAGGAACAGTTACGTACTGTCCTCACAACCAGAACTAAAGGGTATGAAATATAATTAATATTTGGCAAGTTCAAATGGAACGAGAGGACATCTTTCGGATACTTATTGACAGTTCACAGTTAATATGTGCTGGAGATGCTGCTAGCTAACATGGGTTCAAAGAACCTTTGAAGAATTCGTGTAAGAAAACTGTCTTAATGATAAGAATGCCACATAATGTATGAAGTTCAGGAACTGCTTGGACTTCAGACTGCTAGAAATCAAAAGACTGTCCCTGGGTACTGGACTAAATTAGACTTCTACATCATTTAGTAAATCCACTTTTCAGTCAAGTTCTCCCTTATTCAACCAGGATGCTCACTGACTTATGTCAGGAGCCTCAGGAAGTACCTTGATTTCTTTGCACAGTCATACAGCAAGATGATGATGGCACCTTTTAGGTATCTCTCTAACAGAGACATCATGTAGGGTGATTCTGTTACGATTTGCTTTGAAGGTAACAAAACATTATTGGAGTACTCTTTACATAGCTACTCTTATATCACCAATCTCCTTACCAGCAACTATGAGTATCTGTTTACACAAGAATCTGAATGTAAATTAAGATGCTTTATTTTTGGTCAACTTTCTGTCTTTTCTATAGCAGGAAGGCTCTTACAGGGAAAATAAATCTTTCTGGGCCTTATAAATTGACAGTGAATCTTGAAAAAGTAAATACTTTATGTGAAATCCCTGCACTGAAGTCACATGATTCGTTAAGAACCTTTGCTTTTACTTAATAAAAAATAAGTCTCTTGAAGCTTGAAAAATGTGCCAGATGATAAGTAAGAAGAACCTAGTAAAAAATAGCCATGACTTAAAATTGTATGTTGAGGAACAAAGAACGTGTGGATGTCATGGTTTGTTGCACTGAATAAAATGTCCTTGATCTACAAAACATTATTGATATTACCAGTAGATGCAGTTTTCCCATGTAATGAGAATTCTCAACAGCGACAACAAAAAATATAAATGAAAAAGGGTAGAAAAAAAAGCAATGAATTATATCAGCACTCCTTACATTACATAAAATTCCCTACATGACTCTGAAAAAAAGATACAGTAGGGACATATAAAAAAAATAATAGTTATGTAGGTCTTATGAGTCACTGTATAAAATGCACGGTCTTTTCATTGTCACTTGGTCAGAAATGCAATGCCTATGTACACCAAGGTAATTTAATGCCCCTCCACACACCTCAAGGCTTAATAGAATATTTTTAATACAGAGATTGAATTGGGTTTTGTTATATGCTATATAAAAATGCATAACACTTGAGATGGAAGGGCATCAAATACATAACACCTACACTGGGCTGCATTCGTACCAGTAAAGCATTTTGCCTTTAATTTCACATAAAGAAGGACACAGAGACAAAATGCTACAAAACTTTCTTAGGAGAAATATGTCAGTTTTTGCTCCTCTCCATGGCCTGCACACAAAATGGTACTTACAGTGTATTTAGGGAAACGTGGATTTTGGGAAAAGTATCACACCTGCTCACAAGACTGTTGAATTAGTCAGAGATGCAAGATCTCACTCTTAGTTGTACAGCATGGAGTAAAAAGTCTGTTGCACCAGAATTATGTTTTTGGCATCTGCCTAAAATCTGAATGATAAGTAATGCATTGTTATAATTTCTCCACCCAGACCTACTAATGAAATAAAGTGGCTTCCCCATCAAGTTTTATTCTATGATGTTCCACTCTGCAGAATTATATTGCACATCAGAGGAATAAACATTATTCACTTGTCCAAGAAACTGAAACCAAACAGTGTCAATGGTCTGTTCCAATGTCCCACCTAATAAATTTCAAAATTAGAGGAAAAGTTTATGCATCAGGCAAAGTGAAAAGGGGAAACTGGGACACAGACTGCATAAACATTTTGTTGAACAAAAAATCAGTTCCAACTTTGCTTTACAAACCCAGACTTCTCTGTGTTCATAATGCCAAGTGGACAGGAGGACAAGCTATGCCTGCAGATTCTCTGAAGGTAGCTTTTTTTGCAGGGGTGCAAACAGGCATGCGATAGGATGACAATTGTCTGCTGCAGAAGGACCCTTGTAGACAGCTAAAACAGCAAAGGGAGCGAAGAATACACCCACTGGCCTGAGAAGGAAGACCTGAGCTTAATGAGACCTATGTGACATTTGACTGAAGTTTTCAATATATAGGAAGCGGAAAAGAGGCACAAAGATACCTGTGAGGTAGAGTTCCTGGTCCTTATCAGTCCTCTCAATGCGCAGCACCTATGAAGTATGAGGCCCAACAAGTGCTAAAATGCTGTTAGCAGTAGCACCAATACTCTAGCTGTGGGGTGAGAATTTGAGGGTTGTCTATTCAAGTATTCAGCCATCTTCACTGCTTTGTATCAGACAGTGGAGCCTCTACTTACAGAAATCAAGTTAACCATTCTGGTGAAACTAATTAAAGAGTTGCAAGCCTCTTGCTGATTGCATTCATTTTTGATTTGGCAAAAGCTGGAGAAAGTTTATATATCACAAATGTTTGCTACACGTTAATTCACTAATCATTATTAAGCTGGGAAGATTGCCAATAAAAGAAAAAGCAGTAATTTCAACAGCTGAAAATAGACACATATAGTTCATGCCCCAGTTGTAGGGTTGTTTTGCTCCTGTTTTGTTGCTGCAGCGTTGAATATCACACTGGTATGCTGGCTTTGTAAATGGCTTGATCAAAGGAATATGGTCAAGAGTATCTTCCAGGGCCAACTTCCAGGAAATTTCATTAATCTTAAACACAGCCAACTTGTTAAGCAAGCAGTGACTGTTATTCTAGGAAAACTTAGTTCAAACTGTTTTCTTGGTACCTTGTCCATGTAATATTGGTACCTTGTCCATGTAATATTGGTACCTTGTCCTTTTTTTCCCAAAAAATGAAAGAGATTGCACTACAAGATTACAGGTTGCAGCATTCAATGACATGACTAAAAATGAAGAAGTTTATTTTTGGAAAAAACAAAATATAATAATCCATAAAAATGATATAAAGTATTTCCAGCCCTTATATTGCTTGCTTGTTGGGGTGGGTTGACCCTGGCTAGAGGCCAGGTGCCCGACACAAAGCTGCTCTAACACTCCCCTTCTCAGCTAGACAGGGGAGAGGAAATATAAATAAAAGCTTGTAGGTCAAGATAAAGACAGGGAGATCACAGCAGTTATCCTCATAGACAAAACAGATTTGACTTGGGGAAACTAGTTTAATTTATTAACAATCAAATTAGAGTAGATTAATGATAAAAAAAAGAATCTTAAAAACATCTCCCACCCCTCCTTTCTTCCCAGGCTTAACTTTACTCCTGAATTTTCTCCTTCCTGCCCCAGAGCAGCATAGGGGATGGGAAATGGGAGTTGCAGTCAGTTCATCATGCATTGTCTCTGCTGCTCCTTTCTCCTCAGGGTGAGGGCTCCTCACATTCTTCCCCTGCTCTACCATGGGATCCCTCTCATGGGAGACAGTCCTCCATCAACTTCACTGTTTTTCATTAACTGCTCCAGCCTGGATTTTTCTTAGAGGGTGTAGTCCTTCAGGGCCACAGCTTCCTCCAAGGCATATCCACCTGCTCTGGCTAGGGCCACAGGTGGAATCTCTGCTCCACCATCAGCCTCCATGTGCTGCAGGAGGACAACATGCTTCACCATTGTCTTCTCCATAGGCTGCAGCAGAATCTCTCCTTTGGTGCCTGGAGCACCTCTTCCGCCTCCTTCTTCACTGATCTTGGTGTCTGCAGAGTTGTTTGTCTCATGTACTCCTCTTTGGCCACAACTGTACAGGTTTTTTTTCCTCCTGTTCTTACATACATTATCCCAGAGAGGCTACCGCCATCCCTGATGGGCTTGGCTTCCTCTATACTGAGAAGGAAACTGTTTACTACAAAAACAGATTTAAAGTCAAATAACACAGAAATAACTTTTGCCCAGACTGAATCTTGTAGCAAATAACTATTTTATTTATTATATTAATATCTGAACAGAAGTTAAAACATGACAAATTATAGACCCAATTGTCTTGCTAAAGAGAAGGCCTGAAAGTAGTAAAAACAAAGTAAGGGTTGAATCTGTCATCTGCTCCTCTCTATAGCTATTTTTCCTGCTGTAACATCCTATGAGAAGTACATTTTTCAGGGAAACAGGAGAGCAGATAGTTCAACCAGGCCAGTACCTCACATAAAGGAGAGTTTTCCATCTGCAGAAAAACACCAAAGACTGGGACTTGAGATGGTTGTGAAAAATTCAGATTGTCAACAAGAATTTCGCTAGAACTTAATAAGTTCTTGCAGTCAGCAACAAAACAAAGGGATCAATGCAAGGATTCAGGGTGTAAAAATATTATGGCCAGATCAAGACAATATTGACAGCTGCATTTTGAGTAGCTGGGAAAGGGAATTATGCATGCATTAGCACAGAGAAGACACAATCTTTTCAAATGCAACAATTGTAAAATATTTACTTGCTTTTTGTCCTCTTCTCACCCCAAACAATTTCATCAGCTTTTCTTCAACTATCAGAAAACCTCTAGCCAAGACTGAAATCAAAAACTAATTTCTGTAGGATCAAAAGGGTCCAAACAGGATAAAGAATGACTTGTATTTGCATCATACAGGAAAATAAAAGAGGGAAAGGACAATTTTCTTTATAACTCTAAAGACAACTATGGAATGAGTAGTGATTTCTATCCTTACCAGAAAACCCTGAGGAGTTCCAGAGTTCTAGAAAAGCAAAATTTTTCTCTTAGTTCTGCAGGTTTTAGCACACTTTCCATTGGATTATATTCCCCACCCCCCAACCTTCAACCCCCCTTCTGCCCCAAAGACCTGCTGGGGTTTTTTCTTTTTTCTTTTTTTACATATAGTTGTGAAAAATAAAATAAACTTACAGATAATACCATTATAATAGGGTTAAAGTCCACAAATGTCACACTTAGCAACTGGTAATGTCATTACTATTTAGAAGACATCCCAGCATATGTATATATTTATGTACTGGATCTTGAATATTGTCTGATATTGACAGTAGTTAATTAATCAGCCATAATGTTTGCAATAAAGAGATCAGTACAAAATGAAGCATTTCCATGACCATTTCATATTCGCTTACTTATTCACAAAAGATATAAATTAATATAGATAAGATTACTGCATTAACAAGACAGAATTTTGTCTTTTGGAGTTAAGATCCTCCCTGATGGATATCTAACCTAATGCAACCCGATAAAACATCAAAGCCCTGCTCTGAGCAGGAGGCTGGAGAGATGACCTTCTGACATCCTGAGTTATTCTGTGTTTCTTATTCTAACTGCCTTACATACATGCATATTTTCAGAAAATTGGTGTCAACAAGCATCAACATTGATATAAGCTACCCCAAAAGATGTTGGTTTTTAGAGATGTGGTATTGCTTTGCTGATGCATTCAAGCAAAGTATAAAGAGAGCCCAGGGGCCTTCAAGTAGGTCAGAATACTTGATTCTCTTCCCACTGCCCTCCTTCTGTGTCATTCTGAAGTACAGCTACTTTGATCCTATCTTATGTCTTTGATTTTTACTGAATAATAAACATAACTTTGAAAAACACCCTCTATAGAAAAGTTTGATGCTGTTATACATAATATTTCATCCCTCACCAAATGATCAATTCCAGTTAATTTGAAATAATTACAAACAATTAAGATGACCATGACTGCCACAAAGACATGAATATTGAAAAAGTCTATGTACAGTTAATGAATCCCAGTGTAAGATTACTAGGGTGGTTTGGCCCTGGCTGGAGGCCAGATGCCCACGAAAGTTACTGTATTCACCACCCTCCCCGCTTCTCCATCAGAACCCATCCACACAAAACCACAACAGTTATAGACTCTTTGCCATACATCATCATAAAATGAGCTTCATTTTACTTGCATTGCTCCATGTGGGAATAGCAGTGATGCCAGACTAAGTATAGAAGGTCATTAGACTCCTACATAAATGGAAGTCCTCTTGGACACAGAATATGGCCACACTCTCCAATCTCAGTCTGTTGCCACTGGTGGCTTTTGGGGCCTGCTAAACTGAAGAAACGTCTGGAGCAGATTTTCCACTCCTATTTATAAGGCTTCTCAACTTTCTCTCAGTAGGCACCAACCTCCTTAGTCTGGTAATAAAGCAGATATTCAAGGTCAGTGGCTCTTCTCTCAACCCTTTGCACTGCTTTATCAATACCCTCTACCACTGGGATCTCTATAAGCCCCTGTACCAGACTACAACAAACATTCCAACAGGAGCACCAACAGTGCCAGTCACAGAAGCAAATACGGTTCTTGTTCATACTCTCTGGCATCTCCATGAAAAATAGCTTGCCAAAATTAGACTAATTACATTTTCAAGTGATTTAATACTTCATTAAAAAAAAAAATAATCCAGGTCTGTTTCTATGAGAGTCTATGAGGTTACACGCTAAATTTGATAGTATTGTTCTGGCCATCCATAACTTTCAAGATCAATACATTTTACAGGATTAGATATTAGAAATGTATCAATGTAAGATATTGGTGTGCATTAATCCATATACAAAAAAAAAAAAAAACAGAGAGAGATGACAACAGTTTCTCATCCCTTCTCTGTTCTTCAGATAACAGTTAGCCCTCTAAGGCAGGATGATAGAGTATAGTACCTAACTTGCTTGGAATAGACACACAGCTCTCCTCCTGGTCAGCTTAAACTCCATGTCTCCTAACCACAAAGCAGCGCCATCAGAAGGCCTTGCTGACCACAGCTGTTAATGCCTTACTGGGTAACAATACTCCTACATCATACAGCCAGCCCTCATCAGGGAAAGGAAGATCCTAATTAGCCAAGTCCCAGCTGAGTGCTGCACTAGCAGAGGAGAAGCAGTATTAATGTGGGGAAAGGAAGTTACTCAGGAAAAACACCAAGAACCTCAGGGTGGTGGTAGGAAGAAAAGATCTGGGAATGGAAATGCATGAACAGATGCTGACTTTGAGGGAGGAGATATGGTGTATGGAGTCCTGCAGAACGGTTGAAAGAAGTCCTTGCACTGTATGCAGCTGCGGGGAATGAATAACAGGTGCCTTGAGGGGAGAGAGAAGGAAAGAAGGAGATGGAGTACCACCTGCAGTGACTTCACTAGGTAAAAAATTATCAAAGGAGATCTGAAAACAGTGATTTATGACATGCTGAAGTTGTCTTATCCTCTTGTGTGAATTTTTTTTCAGTAACAGGTACACTCATATATTATGTACATATCTTTTCCCTAATAGTCATCATAAAAGACAACACCCCACATAGCTATTTCAGCTGGTACACTCAATGATGCTTACTTTTGGAATTAAAGTTTTCAGTCAGCAGTTTTTAAAACATGCTTTATGAAATGCTATATAAATTAGCACACTGGAATGAAGGCATATTCCCCTCTGCTATATATTTTTACAAATTGCTTTTGCTGCAAAACCATATAGGTTTCATTTCCCTTTCTGGATAATGTTACAACATAGTGTGCCTCTGAAATGTTCAGTACACAGAGCAGTGGGTCACCCTTCCTTGGTCTGGTTTATTTTATCTTACATCATTTCCCAAAGAAGTGGAAAGAAGTTTACTCTCTTCACTCTGCTGGCACTTATAAAGATGGTGTCACATTAGTTTGTATATATTTCCAAGTTCATTCATAGTGAGTGAACCTTTTATCCTTTGAAACATTACATGGGCAACATAGGGTGCATGAAGCCAAAGGAACAGCACTTGATAACTCCTAAAATCCTGATGTGTAGAAGTTTAGAGTAACATTCCAAGACACTTCCAAAGTTCAAATAGTTTTCAGCTACCATTGAATCCATTTTTCACCTCACATATGAAGAAGTTCAATACAGAAGGATAGAACTAAGTCTCAAAAGGCAAAAGAATAAATCAATTTTTTTCCTGCATAAGAAAAGCAGAAGAGATGTAAATTAATTTCCTCCATATTAATCCCATTATATTTTGTTTTGTTCTAAAGAACTTTCAACTTACCTTTAAAATCACAAAATTTTAAAGTGTTTTTTTTTAAATTAAAGGATATTAAATATTATTTAAAATATAGTAAAACAGTAAATATATATTATTTTAGATACATGAAAAAAGCTAAAATCTGTAACATTTGTCAATTAAACAAAAGATTTTTTTTTTTCTGCAGGGACCCCTTTGACCCATAGACCCAGTACCTACAAAATTTCTGTGGAAAACAATCTTTCTTTTCTTGCAAAACTGTTATAAACTCTATCAAAAGATATTTAATGCTCCCACTGAGTTAGGCTTCAGCTTGCTTGCTCTTTGAAAGGGCCTCCCCATGTACTCTCATTTCATGTTGTCAGCACTGACTTAAAATGCTCAAATGCCGTTTGTGAATAATCAATGCCACCTCCAGCAACTGAGAGAAGATGCTGGAGTCAGAAGATGCTTTCCCATGAACCTTGATCCCAGCTGCCTGCCTGTCTCCAACCACCTTGCCAATGGCGTGTCCCAGCTTTGCAATCAGCCTCACAGATTTGCCTCTTCCCTCTTCAGAAAGACAAACTGGAATGAGCAATGTTATGGTGGAAGTGTTCACAGCAGCTGTGTGTACTCATAAGTTACGGAGCAGGGCAAGCCACCTTCCACCAGGGTTAAAGAATAGAATCATTGAATAGTTTGGGTTGGAAGGGACTTTTAAAGTTCATTTAGTCTACCCCCAAAATGAGCAGTGGCATCTTCAACTAGATAGGTTGCTCAGAGCCCCATCCAACCTGACCTATTTCCAGTGATGGGTCATCTACCACCTCCCTGGACAACCTGTTCCAGTGTTTCATCACACTCACCATAAAAAAAATAACATTCTTATATCTAGTCTGAATCTACTCTTCTTTAGTTTAAAATCATTACCCCCTCCTTGTCCTGTCATTACAGGCCCTACTAAAAAGTTTGTCTCCATTTTTCTTATAAGTCCCCTTGAAGTACTGAAAGGCCAAAAGGAGCCTTTGTCCTCTTCTGCAGCTCCCCCAGGATACTAATGATGGTTTAATTGTTTCTAACATATGATCTGCCTCAAGCAGCAGGGGTCAAAACATCAAATGTAATGAAAAGAAGAACCTGCTGTCTCATTTATGGGACCTGTGAAAGGCAGTGAAAACAAAATTACATTTGACTGAGCAGAGGATAATAAGATCTGTGAGTTACAAGTAGAGTGGGAATTCTCTATGCCCTGTCCTGATAAGGGCAATTAGAGAGCCATTATCACAATAAAACCAAGTGTTCTCCAATAATCAGCTGCACTTCTTGTGAATGTGCTGGTGTTAACAGATCAGTCCAAAGAGGGCAGAGGAAGATAAGCTGATGTCTGAGCATCATCTGAATAAATATTTTCTTTAAAGAAAGAAAATTTGAACAAAAAAATACACCAGTTAAACGAGATCATTCGGAAAAAGGATTAGCCACCAAAGACAAGAAAAAGCCTGACCAAATGTGGAAAGAGTGAACAATATGATGAAAAATATACATAAATAAAATAGAAGTCCTGGATTAAGCAGCACCTTTTACCATGAGAATGCCTGTGTTTCTGCAGTACTGTGGTGCATGGACTCCCAAACACGGTGAGCTACCTGAGAAATAGTTGCTTCCTGTCCAGAAAGTGTTCTTCCTGCATTCATTTTCAGTTTGAATGAGTTTGTTAAAACTTCTGGTTTTATAGTATCTTGAAAAGAGGGATGGAGCCCATCAACAAAAAATTATATATGGAAAAAAAAAATTAAAATTGTTGAACTGTTGATAATGCCTTTCCCAGGTGGTTTAGGTAAGCCATGAGAAGACTGCAGCTAGCAGAGCATTTTCAGTATCACGATACTGAAACTAGAGACATTTTTGCCATCTGTGACAGCTGTACAAGACCTGGCAGATGATTTCTCTGCAAATTAGCATGTTAATAAGAGCGCTACTAAATCATCTCTTTCATCAGGTACATATTCATATCTTAAGTCAGATTGTGCCTCTTGGCACACTATTCTGTAGCACTGGGCACAAATGTCTCTCAGGACACAGGAGTATCATCTTCTCCAGGAGGAAAAATAAAGCCTTAGGGATCCACACATTGTTTACACAGCCTCTGTGGTTGCTTGCCTCCTTGTGCAAGGTTATAGTTTTACCATCCATTTGGTTGTCCATGTGTGGAGGGTTGACTCTGGCTGGAGGCCCACCAAAGCCGCTCTATCACTCCCCTTCTCTACTGCACAGGGGAGAGAATATGTAACAAAAGACTCATGGGTTGAAATAAGGACAGAGAGAGATCATTCCCCAACTACCATCGCAGGCAAAACAGACTCAACTTAGGAAAAGAATAATGTAATTTATTACTCAGCAAAACATAGTAGACCAATAAGAAATAAACAAATCTTCAAATACCTCCCCTCACCTTTCCCTTTTTCCCAGGTTTAACTTTATTCCCAATTCCTTCTCCTCCTCAAACAGCACAGGGGTACAGGGAATGGGGGTTACAGTTCTTTCATCATGTGTTGTTCCTGCCACTCCTTCCTCCTCATGGGGAGGACTCCTCATATGCTTTCCCTGCTCCAGCGTGGGGTCCCACTCACGGGAGACAGTCCTCCATGAACTTCTCCAATGTGAGTCCTTCCCATAGTCTACAGTTCTTCACCAACTGCTCCAGCACGGCTCCCCTTGGATCACAAATCCTGCCAGCAAACCTGCTCCAGCCTGCGCTCCTCTCTCTATGTGTCCAGAGGTCCTACCAAGATCCTGCTGCAGCTGGACATCCCATCAGGTCACAGACTTACTCAGGTGTGTCCACCCACTCCACTATGGGGTCCTCCACAGGCTGCAGGTGGGATCTTTGCTTCCCCCTCCATGGACTGCAGGGGGACAGCCTGCTTCACCATGGTCTTCTACACAGGCTACAGGGGGATGTCTCCTCTGGTGTCGGGACCCCCTCTTGCCCCTCCTTCTTTGCTGACCTTGATGTCTTCAGAGTTGTTTGTCTCACATATTCTCACTCTTCTCTCTGGTTGCAAAAGCTCCCACTAGCTTTGGTGGGTTTTTTCCTTTTGTAATATGTTAACACACTATTGCACTTCCACTTTCACTGATTGTCTTGGCCTTGGCCAGCAGCAGATCCATCTTGGAGCCAACTGGTATTGGATCTGTCAGACCTAGGGGAAGCTTCTAGCAGCTTCTTGCAGAACCTATCCCTGTAGCTCCCCAATATGGAATCCTTTCCATGCAAACCCAAAACACCATGGCAGTGGAATCACTATTTTAGTTTTGCAGTCATGTTTATAGCTCTTCTCCCAGCCTTCTCTTCAGAGAAACTGAGATCCTACCATGATTAAGAAGGTCTATACCCCTTGGCTCTGCAGCTCCTGGCATGAGAAAGGACAGGAGTAAAAACTCAGATCTCAGTTCCCTAAAGTTCTCAATTTTCAGACTCAAGATCTAACTCTAAACACTGTGTCATAAATATTCATGTGTCATATTCTTTTTGCTACTCAGATATGTAACCAAACCTGTTCTCTTGTGTATTAATCACATAAAAACCATGTGGTTGGTGGAAGAACTAAGTGTAAATTTGAAATGAGAAGGGCCTCTGAAGACAGGGCACCAACAGCTTCCTCAGTTTTTGATAATGTAAACCAGAGTAAAATAGGTCCTTTGCATAAAAAACTTACATCTCCTACTCAAGGTAAAAATGTTTAGTTCAAGTATTTCATTAGGCAATGTATTTATTAATATTAATCCTAATCAGCAAACAAGAATAGATTTTAGGACTACTATACTAATGAACACTGAACACAACAGATGCCTTCAGGAATGATATCAAAACCTAAAGCAAAAGACAGAGACTTTTGAGTGGAAACTCAAAGGAAAATAACAATGAAAATAAAGGGTGATTTTTAAGTGGTTATAAAGTCAAAAAGGGAACTTCTTTAAATAGAATATGACTTACAGAAACTGAGAAAAAGCCCCAACATTAATAAGAGTAACAGGTGCGGATTCAGGCTACAGGATCAATAGGAATTGGAAAGGCAGTAACTAAGGACATCAAGAGAAAACAAAATAGACTTCACCTTTTCAGAAGCAGGAAGCCTTTCAGCAAATAAATGATTCAGTTGGGCTACCGGGAAACCAAGTCATTTCAGAGAAGCCGTCTAACCTGGGAAACCTTTGCTCCTCCTGAGCAGCTCCTTACACCTTCAAAAGCCCTATTGATTTCAATTACTGGTTTCCTAAGGAACTCCAGTGGGAAGTGGTGTATAAGGTGATTATCATGAGCTAGCCGTAATAATTTGTTTTCTTCAGTCTTTTGTGTTTAATAGATGAGAATGTCAGGAAGACATTTGTGTAGAGAATACATAGTCATTGCTGGATTAAATAGCTGTGTTTCTGAGATGTAACACTTCTGTGCCCAAGTATTCCATCATTATGCAGTTAAAATTCCTACTGGCTCTGCTAACAAGAAAATGAATAGAAAGACATAGGAGAACATTATGTTAACCTCAGGTCTTCTATCCAAGTGATATCTAAAGCAATAAATTTACCACATCAACTCTGACCTTATTATTATGGAATAGATTACTGAGCAGCAGTTTATTGAGATGTGATTGATGTGTATGAGTCAGATTTGAGGAAAATATTTAATGATATTTGTCTGAAATTCAGTTTATTGACAGAAACATTAATGAAACAAGCTAAAAGTCTACGAAAGCCAAGCTTTTACATCAGGAGATAAATAATGGCATAAATATGTAATATTTCAATTATTAAACAATCTTTCATTATTACTGTTGCTTTTAATAATCCCTCTTGAAGAGATTTTTTTGTTTTATTTTCATTAAGACAAAGTTGCAAGTACATAATATGCACCAAACTCTCTCCTCCTTTCTTCCCAGAATATAGCAAAACCAAAATCGTAGCACAACCATACATGAATAAAACTTCTGGGAACATTTGGAAGAAGCTTTGTAAGTCTAATAAAGGCTCCTAGTAAGTAATCACTAATAACGAACTCTATCCAAAACATAGGAGGTAATACCAAAAGAGAAAGGCGGAAACTAAAACAAGGAGAAAAGGCTATTGCTGTAGTGCAAAGAAGCAAGAAAGCATGCATGATGTTTTCTTATGCAAAGTAGTATTCTGAATACAGGGCAAGAAAATCCTGTATTTTATTCAAGGTGAAAAGGTACAGCAACAAGGGGTTGAGAACTATAACTGGAACAGTGGGAGAAGAAGATGAACTGCTGTGAAATAAACCAATGGTTCAAATTATGTGGAGGTCAAAGTTTTAGATTTGGCAGTGTGACCCAGCACCATGATTATTTTCCTGACTGGTAAAAATACCCATTTAAACCTCCCAAAATAATGATAAAAAACCCTATCACTAGCTTTTTTAATTATAATCCTGGTGGTAATTTCTGGCTGCTCTTTCTTCCAAGCTCCCTTCATTATGCAAACAATGTTTTTACTCTCTTACAGCAATTAATTTTAATCAGAAAATAACAATATATACTATACATTTGCTTTACATCACAAAGTTTTAAGTAGTTTTTCAGAATTCCAATCCAAGATCAAGTCATAGTCATACAGAACCAGTTCAGTGGTCTGTGTGAAATGGGCAGTGGTCTTTCCTTCCTGTGTAGCTTGACATAAATAGCTAGCTTAGACAGGCACCATGAAAAACCTGTTAGACTGCACAAATGAGTCTCCTCTCAGTAACACAAGTCTCAAGTCTCAGAATGTCTAGACAAGGATATTCCCAGCTGCCTTCAATGCAAAGATGTAGAGGCATTTAGAGACGCTCTCATTGTGCTGAGATTTGAGAGTAAATGAATACAAATACCAACTTTTGTCTGGAAATCCTAGGCTTGTGCTGTGATTTAACTAGCTTTCTTCTTGCAAAAAGAAAATTCTGAGAATCAAAGAGAGTGAGAAAAAAAGTCCCTAACTAAGTCTGGCATAACCTTCAGGTAACCTATCTTGGGAATCACATCTCTTCTCATTTTAGCTATCAAAGTCTGTTTCTTAGGTATGCGTGTAACTTTCAACTGGTTTAACAGTACAAATAGAAAATGGCTGACCCTGAAATATCTTATGTTCCTATGCTTACTGTGAAATAGTTAACCTAACATAAATCCTTCTACTGAAAATTTTAATGGCAAGAAGACATTCTACATCTTTGGCAATTTCTTTCAAGTGAACTTACCTACTAGGAGCGCATATTATCGGTCCAAAGTAGACAAAAACTGGGTAATGAGTAATAATCACTCCATATTTCTGAAGTGTAGGATGTACTCTTGCTGCTTGTAATGTGACATTTGAGGATATTACCTCATGTTAAACAAACTTCATCCAGACTCTCAGTGACATGTCCAGAAACTTCATTCTCTGGCTACCAGAGAAGATCTCTCTCTTTAATAATTTTTTTTTACCTCAATGTGTTTCGTACATGTCTTTCTAAAAGCTTTGTATGTACAATTAGAGATGTGATTTCTCCCTATACCACACAGGCAGAGAACACCCATGACACAGGTCTTTGCAGTAGGCACACTGTACAAGTCTTGGGTTGACTTAATGCAGATGCTGGAGACACATTGAATCAAAAGACAGAAGGGTCTTAGTGAGCAGCAGAGACTAAAGTAGACATAGATACCCCCACAGTTGTCTCCCTCAAAATCTACAGTCATTGCCTGGGTCCCACTTTGCTTCTGAAATATATTAATTTAAACACAGTATCAATAAAATAAAAGGGTTAGATGGCTGTGGTGATAATGATTCAATGAAATGTAATAATGCTGAGTAGATTGATGTAGATGTAGCTTAAGAGACAATTAGTTAATATAACTTTAATATAAGAAGAATTTTCATGTTTTGAGAATAGACAGTATTTGGAGGAGTGATCCCCTGTGTGCCTAGCGCTGCAATAAAGAATACCTGCTTAATAGTCATCAAAGCTATTGAATTTTGATCCTGGCTTTTTGAGGCTTCAATGAGGCATTGGCACAGGCTGCCCAGAGAAGCTGAAGATGCCCCTTTCCTCGAAGCGTTCAAGGCCAGGTTGGATGGGACTTTGGGTAACCTGGTCTAGTGGAGGGTATCCTTGATCATGGCAGGGGTGTGGAACTATAGGTCCCTTCCAACCCAAACCATTCATTCTATGAAAAATTATATCTGCAAATTCCTATAAAACTCTTATGGTACAATAGAAAATCTTGATTTGTGATACTTTTGAACTCCCCTTATTCCTTTTTTTTTTTTTCTCAGCAGTATCATTAGGATTTTCTTAGTGCATGCAGTCAGCGTTTGTTGCTTTCAGTGAATCATATCTCATATAATTGTACTGATTGTGTTACTGTTGCCTCTGTTTTGTTCATATTTATCGGATTGTGTAGGTAAACAACCTTATTTTGGAAAGAGATCCAATCTATTCCTGATTTATACAATAGATTGAAGGCACTCTGGCTTTTGGTGCAATGTCAAAATTCAGATGATATTGTTCATTTTCAGTGACATTATCAAAGCATGATTTTAATAAAAGGCAGTTAGCAAACAATTCAGTATGACAGTCAACATTTTCCATACAACAGATACTTTATATTATCACAAATGGGGCACCCTTCATTACATACTGCAAATCATGTTTTGCTATGTAAATCAAAGGTCAACATCCTCAGCTGCTATTAATGCACATAATTTCACTGAATTTCAGAGAACAACTGAAGCAAATCCAGTTCAGAACTGAACTGCTGAAAGAATTTGCATGAAAATGACAGATTATTAAATATTACTAAGTTTTCCAAAGATATTTCAGCAGTGAGTGATAAGCTTCAAATGAATTTTAACATGTTAAAAATGCTGAATTTAGAAGAGCAAGGGCTTTTTCTTTACATTGGGTTAACAATACTTTTACATTTTAATCTCCAAGAAGGAAGTGCAATTCTCAGATTCTATATATTCACTGCTATGATGAAAACTAAAGTGTTTACAGAGTGTACAAGGACTCAATCATTGACAATATGATATGTCAAACAACATCATAGCTGAATATAGAGCAAGAGAGGTGCATAAGAGGGATTCATTTGTCATTTTGCCTTGGTGTGATTCCTTCTCCTTTGGTCAGCTAGTCTTTGCATGCCTTTAAATAGAATTGTATTCCCTGCTAATTGCAGGGTGTTGGACTACATGACCTTTAGAGATCCCTACCAACCCAACTATTCTATGATTTTGAATTTTAAAAAGAAATATTTTAATTTTCTTCTACCTTCTCCAGGTCCAACTTCCGTATACTTTCCAGGTGAGTGACTAAGAGCAAAGTGTTCCACAACCCAAATTGTGGTGCTCTTGAATATTAAGATATTTGGACCACTCTGGAAGAGATTTATATCAGTAACACACTGATCTTGATTACTAAGAGTCTAACTTAATGCATGAGTTGGTTTGGAAGCTGCTAACAAGAAATGGTTTTCAGTGTCTTTTTAGCCAAGTGAACTCTAATTTTCCACAGAATTACATAAAATAGCTATAATAGGTTCAAGAAAATGTTGTTCTATCCCAGTATCATGCCTTCCAAAACAATTAACACCAGATGTGGATAAAAGAGTATAAGACAAATGCAAGCATATAGCAATACTTTCCCTGGTACGTTGTTGCTAGGTGGAAGATTGTTCCTCTTTACTTTTTATTCTACACCTTTCTCTAATTGCTTTTTGAATCTGTGCAAACTCTTTGCATTCGCAGTATGATGAAGCAATGAGTCTTATGGTTTAAAAGTGTGTGCTGTGAAGTAGTATCTCCCTGTTCATTAAAATCTTTCACCTAGTAATTCACTCCTGCCTCCTATTAAGTACAAACAGTCTCCCTGTATGACTTCACGATTTTGTAGGCTTTTATCAACAGCTACAGACTATTCAGTATAAAAGAAATTACACATAACAAGTAAAGTGATAAATTAGAAAGACAAACAACCATACAGGAACAGGTGACCATGGAGACAGTAACAAAGACCAGAGCTCTTTGGTCACTGATTGATGGCCATTAAGGGACCTGTTTGGGCACAGCCTTGAGAATTGCCCTGGACTGTGTAACTGACAAGGACTGGAAACATGATTATCATGAGCATTAGGGAATGTTTCAGGGACCTGTGTGGAATTTCTGGTGGACTTCTAGACAGGGCTTGTAGGATTGTGTAAAAATTATGCGATGTTGAGGGAAAGGACCAAAGATGAGAAAAGGCAAGGTTTTAAGTCACAGAGCTCATAACTGTGAATGCCAGTAGTTTGCTGCTGGACAGACTTGCACATACCTGCTGGATTTGGGAGCTGCTGAAAAATCTTTAACAAGAAGAGTTTATTATAATTCTAAGATCCCTTTCTGGAATAGTGACAGATAGAGCAGGTGCAACAACTACCTACTTAAAAGGCAGGATTTTTTTCTCTCCATAACATGCAGATATCTATGCTGAGTTCCACCTGCTATTTTATTTCTCTCAGTCAGTATCACGATGCCCTTCTGTGACTTTGCAAGAGGTTGCCACTTTTCATTCCCCAGATAACTTTGTTCACTTGTACATTTTGCTGCACCGAGAAAGCTGACAGTTACTTCCAGCTCTTAATATTTTGTGGTTTTTTGAGAGCTACATATCTACATAGTGATCCACTCTATCATCCCAATAACAGCATATTTTCTTTGAGAATTTTTGGAGTCACTACTCAGAGAACATGTCATCTGGATTCTGCTTGATTACACTGCCAGTGATTGCTCCAAACAACTGATAGATTTGCGAGTGTTTTGCAAGAACCATATTGACTCTTCTCCAACAAATATCCATGTTTCCTCATGAGTCTTTACCCTTTCTTCCTTCCTTCCTTCCTCCTCCCTCCCTCCCACTTCCACCCTCCTTCTTTTTATGATCTCTACACAGAAAACTCTTAATTACATTTGTTGATGATATATTCTTGGGAAATACTGTCTTTTCTGAGAAGCTTGTGTTTTTATGCAAAAGACATTGAATGATTTTGAAGAATAAACCAAATAAAATGGTCTGAAATGTAATAGCATTAACTGTAAGCTTACACACTTATGAAGAGGAGCCTCTGTTTTAGAGCACTAGGTGTTATTAATTGAAAATGACAAAGCAGAAGCAGTG
This sequence comes from Porphyrio hochstetteri, assembly GCA_020800305.1. Taxonomy (NCBI): domain Eukaryota; kingdom Metazoa; phylum Chordata; class Aves; order Gruiformes; family Rallidae; genus Porphyrio; species Porphyrio hochstetteri. The sequence continues at coordinate 90,745,276 of CM036907.1, forward strand.
GCTGTACTAGTCAGAGGATGATGACAAGCTGCTGATGTAATGTAGGCATGCGAATGCAAATATTAAGGTGTGTGAGCAGTGATAAAACATATTATGTAGTTGAGGGTGAATATTGTTTGAAGTGGTGTATTGACCAAAATCAGAGTTTAATTAGTTCTTGTGGGTATCAAAGGAGGTGAGTTAATCTATTTTTTTGCTTCCTATCACAGCACTATGTAGGTCTTCTTTTGGGAAGTTGTTCAATTTTGCAGTAGCACATTCAAGGAAGAAGACTCAGATTAGGACAGATGCAAAAAAGAGCTTCCAAATTGACTATATCACTGGACATTCTACTTTATAAGTATCATGCATTGTATTTTTTATTGAAAGCATTCAAGTCACTTTGGCTTATCAAATTAGAACTCAACAGCTGAGTTATTCAGTGGAATAATATTATGAGAGTGTATCCTAAGAAAAACTGAATGTTCAGCATGGCAAAACAAAGTGTTGCTTGAGTCTCATACCCAAGACAAGGTTGGTGTGAGGATGAAATCTGGTTTTAGTTTACATTTTGTTATGAAAAATTAAGATTTTAGCTAAAATGATAGCTTTTTGTGTTTTTAGGATTGGGGGAATTAAGATTAATTTCAGTCAAATTTGATATTGAAAGTATTTGAAATTGAAAAAGCAAAAGAACCTGTTGCTTCAGGATTTAAGCTTTATGTATGAGTATACAAAAATTTAAATTATATATATGTATATTTTAAACTTCAATTACAATTTAAATTATATACATATGCACATATATATTATACATTGGTATGATTTAAATTTTGAAGGGTACTTTGTATATGCCACAAATATATACAGTCCACACTCATTGGGGAGTGCACGTTTTGACCTGAAACAAGGGCACAACATTTTAGTACATTCTGAGGAGTGTCTCTGTTCAAACATAATGGCAGGTTTTGTGTGGTATTGTATGAGTATTTAACAGCAGGTTACCAGCAGTTTGTTATTTTTTTAAAACTCAGTCATAAGAGTCATTGTTTTAGAACAGCCGCAAGAACACCAGCTAATGATGCAGTACCTGGAAAACACCACCCATTGCATTGCCATGGATGAAAACCCTGAAGCAGCAGGAATACAGGATGCAGCAGGAATACAGGATGAAGCAACATTGCCTGTACTATAAATTGCATTAGAGTGAGCCATACTCTCTTTCTGGAGAGATCATGATTTCTAACACCACTTGTGGGGCTTTGAGTAAAACAAGGAGTTTATTCCTGTTTTTTTCACAAAGAAGCTTATGTGGCTGTGGGGGAAAGTTACTACCTGGACATGTTCCTGTTCATGTTTTTCTCAAAATGCAAGATCTTGCTTCTTTTAAGATAATTGTAATTCAATTACTGTAATTGCAAGTGAAGTCTCAGTTCTTATCCAGGACTGAAATTTCTAGTTGCTTTTCATAGAATCATCCAACGATAGAATGGTTTGGGTAGGAAGGGACCTCAAAGATCATCTAGTTTCAACCCCCCCACCCAGTGCTAAGTTCTGTTAGTGCCCACACTCCAACCATGATGTGATCAATTTCTTTGATTAGTAGGAATATATTTTCAGTACTATTGGAAGAAGCATTATCAGAGTAAACAGCTCAGATGTCTCCCCTTGTTAAAATCTGTATAACAAGCTGTAAGAAAAAGCTTTCATTTCAGTACAAGAATTGTTACTGCCTTCCTGCTAGACTCAGTGTTTGCTCAGCTCTGATTCAATACTTAAGGTCTTAAAGAAATGGGCCTACTGATCTTCAGAATTGCTAGAATTGAACCTGATAAACGTTTCTGTTGAGAGTCACAAGGCACTCGAATAGTTGATGATGGAAACTGTATTGCATGAACCGTGGCTGGTGCAAATGAGAGGTTGATCCAAAATCAGTTTTATTTACATGAACAGGCTGGAGAACTGCAGCCTCAGACTGTCTTTCTGAGCCTTGATAACTGGGAATGTGGCATGCAGATGCAGGGTTCAGAGTAGGTGGGTTTAATGCTAGCTTTATCCCACAGTTGTCCTCTACAGTCACTCTCTGCCTATCTTAGTTCTCCAGCTGTAGAAGTGTCAGCAGTGCATCCTCTACTGAGTTGTTGGCATTTCCCTCCCACATCCCTTCTATTTATTTAGATTTTCAGATGTGTCTCCTACTCTGTTTCTGCACATCACCTATCACAGTATGATACAGATATCAGCTGAGAATTGTAAGCATGACTGGAGAACAAATCTTAATAAATACAGTTTTTTATGGCAAATGCAGGGTTAGGTTCTTGAACTCCTCTTGAACTTCTCAAGGACATGAAATTTGAGAAAACCAAAAATCTATCCAACAGTGTCACAATCCGTAGCTGAAGACACAGTTCTATCCTTTACACAGAGCCATGTAAATGAGATACTTGTGGTGGTCAAGTGACAGTCCATGAGTAGAATCCATTTTGAAAGGTGGTTTAAGCCACTCTTGAGAAGTCTACCTGTGGGTCTTGTATCCTGACCTGCCAGGAGCCTGCATGAGGCAAACTCTTCTATTTTATTTGCAAAATTATTTTAAACTCTAGAATATCTCCTAGAGGCTTTTGTTTGAAATGGGAAGGAAAGCTGGTGACATGGGGTAAAGATTAGTGTTTCCTTATTGACTAGCCAGTTGTTTTTTCTTGTTTTATGGCTCTGTCATCAGCATTGGAGGGAAAGAGAACAGGCTGGCACAGGGAAAACAAATCTGTGTGGGGGCTGTCAGTGGACATCAAAGGAAAGCAGGGATGAGTGGTCACTTTTGTGATCTGCCCGCCCCCGCTCAAGCCCAAACTCAATCGCAGGTTTCGGGCACAGGGCCAGTGGGTGGCTATTGTGTCTTACAGCCTGACAGAAGTGAGACTAATGTGGAAAGCAGGTTGGAATTTTAGGCAAGAATAGAGCACCTCACATGGACTCCTGTGAGCAAGGCTGCTGCCTCAGGAACTAGTAAGGAGGGGCACAGGGCAGTCCTAGGATGACTGCACCCCATAGTGCTGGAAGAAAGCCAGTCGGTCTGTGGGTATGTGAGATTGCATCTCTGCATGTCAAATCTCATGCTGGTTCAGCAGCAAACTTTGGGCATCCTTCTGGAGAACCTCAGTTAATAAAACTCCTCAGTTAATAAAACTCCTGCAGTATGCCCAAGAGCTGTGCCTTGAAAATGTACCAACGCTGTCTTTGAGAACAATAACACTAAGACACCATACCTTACCTACAGGCAGGGAAAAAAAAGCGCCAAATATGTGTCTGTGCATCCATGTTAGGCCCTGTAAAACCAAGATGGCAGTTGAGGAGGAAATGTAGGTGGTGACCCATGGGTAACCCATGACTCGTGCATTTTTGCAAAGCCCTGTGTTTTGTCTGTGAAAGAAGGGAGAAGATCCAAGAGCCAGTAGGTAGGACAGAGTGGGAGGGGGACATATTGGAGTGGGACAGTGTTGGTGGCAATGGCAAGCAGCTGGGCGCAGTTTAAACAGGTTTCTTATCAATATCTGGGTGATCATCATGAGCATGGAGGAGTTTATGTTTTTTCTGTTGTGGCAACTCCACTTTTTAGCATGTGCATGTGCATGTGCATGTGTGTGAGTGTATGTACACTTGTGTATGTGTTTTCAGATCTTGCAGCCTCTGGAAATTATCAGCAAGTGCAATTAAGCATCACAGTACTGTCACTGGAACTATCAGGCTCCCCAGTATCATTTTTCCATTACCCTCCTTCACCACAGTCTTTGGTTGATTTAGATCACACTGACAGGGTAGTGGAGGAGAAAATCACAGAATCACAGAATCATAGGGGTTGGAAGGGACCTCAAGAGATCATCGAGTCCAACCCCCATATCTCTGTCTCTTGGCTATCTCTCAAATTAGTAAGGCATCCCACACGTGGCACCTCTGGAGGAGATTTGTGTCAAGTGCTTGACTTGAATATCATGCAGCGTAACGTGGTGGGTACTATTAGGAAGACAAAGACTATGCCATGGCATTGAACCTTCTCAGAAAATGCCAGCAGTGAGGGTTGGCATTGTAAGTGCTCCAGATTTATAACAATCAGGATGAGTCCATTGCTGGGAAAGGTGATTACAAGAGTATAGGTTGACTCACATCTGTAGAAAATTTTGGCTTATGTTGTGAACAAGTATGACTGTGACTAAACTCCTTCAGAGAGCAAAACCAGAGACTGATTTTTTTTAGAAATATGAAGTAGATTCTTTGCATGGGTTTTGTTTTCTTACAGGTGATTTTAAGCTCCAGTTATAACATTTAGTGATAAATAGCACTTTCTAACAGTTACAGAAGAAAAGCCAGGACTTCACACTGCATTACAGAGCAGGTTGATAACCTTAAATACTTCAGAAAGGAGCATTGTGAGATAATCCTCCAGCTGGCATATGTAGAGGGGCATTTTCTGATTCAAGAAGAGCTGATCACAGCAGATCTGATTCCTTCTTTGTGAACTCCAGCTCCAAAATGCAGCATCCTGCTTTCTTGGGGCACACAGCTAGTGACAGATTAGGAAGAAGTTTAGGAAGAAGGCTCTGGGTAGTTTGCACTGTAATGGACTGCTTCAGTGTCCATTATAGCTGATGTTTCAGAAGATGATGCTAATTTTATTCTAAGAAGGGACAGAGAAAGGAAAACGTGGGTGTGACCTGCTCCTATCATTGCAATCCCAGTGGGTTACTCTACACTGTGAGTACAAGGGACCTCATAGTCTTTCTACAGAGCACCAGGTGAAGCGGGTAGTACTGTTTCTAGGATGTTGTGTTCAGCATGCAGCAGGGATGTGAAAGAGAGCTGACAGACAACCTGAGCACAGGCATAGACATAAAGCTCAATGTGATACAGCATGGTTATTTTGGGGGTTATGAAATGTACTGTGTCTGTATACTGCACCGAATACTGTGCTGAGGGTAAGCGGGTCATCTGTGGCTCTGAGGGGAAATTTTTTCTCTTCAAACTCCCATCTTTTTACTGTGGCATTTCCTGAGTGCTGTTTGCATTGCATTCTGCCTTTGTTGTCCCCACTTTTCACACTCCTCTGGGACACGTTGTGTGTGGAACTAGTTGTGACTGCTGTAATCTCTAAAGTCTTTGAGATTTGCAATAGACTCCGGTATCATTAAAGATATCCTTTCACTGGCCTCCTGCCATGCTTTGCAAGGAAGCACAAAGGTGAGAAAGGTTAGTTCTTCAGCATGGGTAATAGCTAAATGTGTCTGAAAGGAATTGAAGGTTTTGTGCCTCTGCACAATGGTTATGTCCTTTCCGCGCTAGAGTGGCAGTGCTCTTGCATTCTGATATCCCAGGAGCCTGCAGCAGGCAAGCTTCTCTACTTTATTCATAAATCCTTTTTAAATCCAAGATAGCTGAAATCACAAGATTTGCTTCCCGGTGTTGAAATGCTTTCTGGTTGCCCCACAATCATATTTAACGGTGTCCTCATTTGCTTGCTGCTTTATCCCCACAGCACAATGTAGTTCTTCATCTGTTTGAAGAATGAGATATTATTCCTGAAACTACCTAACTTTATTCAGGGGTACTAATTATGACAGTTCCTTCAGTCAAGTCAGCCAAACACCTGAGACCTTGCCAGAATGCATATTGGCAGAACATCTATTTTTTTTTTTGTAGTGTGATTTCCTGAGGTATCCTTGGGTTCCTTGAGTTGGGATAATCAGTGCTTTTTATCAACTGAATTTCCAGTCTGTTTTGTGGTTCAGAAAAAAAGGACTAAAAATATTCCATTTGTTTTACTGTTTACAGAACTGATATCTGACTGTTTCTATTTGGCTGCATTTTATTATTGCATTTGTGACACATAGTTAGCTGTGCCTTTTATAGCGCTTGGAGTATGGGAATGGTATTGAAGTGTTCATTAAAACGTTTGTTTCTAGGGACACATGCTGCCAACTCTACTCAACTGTGAATCTCTGCATTTCTGTTTTCCTTGACAAGCCCCATCCTACTCTCTCAAAGCAGAGATCATATCTGAGAATGAGGCCAAAGACCACTAAAAATTATCAGTGATCACTTCTTGACCTTTCCTTTCAGCTGCTGGGAGCATCTCTGACATCCACAGCCATGAAACCTTGATTTTTTCATACTTTCAGCTACCAGCCTTTAACTTCGTACTTTACTTTCCCCTACTGAACTTTTTTTTTATTCTTTGCTAGAAGAAGCCATGTGAAGGATCAAGTTTTGAATTAATAAAAGACCTCGGTTAAGCTTACTTCCATTGAGAGCTAAATCCTCTACACCAAAGATAAAAAGGTCAGGTCTTTGTGCCGCGCAGGTTGAGTGAAACTGTATCCCCTACCTACATCATATTACAGGAGTTAATACTTCCTTGAAAGTTCATGATCTCTGTAGGTCTCCTCAGTTTACAGTGGTCTGTTGAAACACTTGATGGCTAATTCCTATCCCCTTGCCAGATTTCTTATATTGCTGAAATTCAGGGGGAAGCAACACCTACCTGAATTTCAAAGGGTGGAAAATTTCTGTAGTTCTCTATTTTGAATGTGGGAAAACATCTCAAAAAGATGCTTTTCTGAAGAATATTTATTGCAGTGACTCCTGAGCTGAGAGTGGGAAGGGGGGAATCACAGAAGTTTAGTGTTATCTGAAGGCTGAGGGAAATGGCAACTAATGCTCTGTGGGAGACTCCTGGCCCTGTACCTAGTGGGGTCTATAATTATTTCTCTCAAACAGCTCTTGAAGGAGCTCTACCTGACTAGCCAAGGATCTTGTGCTCCCTAAAGGGAAGTGCTTTCTTGTTTCCTTTCTACATGGCATGTTTCCCCAGAAGTGTTAGCCCTTCTGGTTTTTTTGACCATGTCGTCAGTTTTCCAACCTCCTTCTCCAACTTCTTTTCATGTTAGCAGTAAACAGCTGCATCAACATCTGACTTTGGTGGCTAACCTGTATTTCCTGACAGAATTTATTACAAGTATGGTGCCTTCTATAGTGTCATCCGTTTCAGCAGCGTTGTTCACTGCACATGCCCTCTGGCATTACTCCTCATCATGCTTCAAAAGCTCCTCCTCTGCTTCAAAAGCTAGGGATATTCAAGGACATCTTGGGTTTTTTGTATAAAGTTTCAGTAAAGGGTTGTAGTCATAGGAGAACATCTGAAGTAAAACCCACAATGTGTTTGCTCGCTTGCTTGAAATATAAAGCGGAATACCTTCATCTTTATAGTTTCTAATCTTCTGAAAGATAACATCCAAAACATGCTTATTTTGTACTGCTTATATTATCACCTATGTCACATGTTGTCTTCAGTTTCTGTAGCCTCACAGTGGGATCTATTACTGAAAAAAGGAAGCACACAGAATTATCTTTTGCTCTATAGCTTCACTAATTTGTTTTGTACTCTTTAAAATAACAATAATAATAGAAAAAGATTTTTAGTCTCTGTTGAACTTCCAAAATTCCAACTTTATACATGGTAAACCTAATATATCCCATGAAGACAATGAAATGACATGAGTATTTCGGGTTAGACATTTAGTGCATTAAAGTGACTTTTTCTTTGGCTGTATCCTTTAGAATCTGGGGAATGGTAATTTTTCTTTGAAGGTTCAGAAACAGATAGAGCACAGAGTCTTTTTTTTTTTTTCTTTTTGGGCATCATTAGAGACCTCTGTTTAGGAATGCAAGAAGAAGGATTTGCTCAGCAACATGATTAACCACTAAGACTTTTTCCCAATTCTACTAGGATAGCCTCTTTTTCTGCCTAGGTACAATACATATCTTATAGAACAATATATAGAAACTCATAGTATCCTGAAAATTTGGAATTGGAAGGCTGATTCAGGGGAGGTTGTAGTATATAACTTCCAAAGGTGACAGAGGTCTGACACATTAGACCTGTCTTCTGTTATTAATTCTTTCTTCTCCATCAAATATGTCAGCATCAATTCTCAGTGTTTACCATGGTCCGGTTCTGTGTTTCCTCAACACTTTCTGTGGCAACGGTGACAGGTCAGCTATCACAGGTAGCAAGCCTATTCTAAGTTTTAATGACAGATAGGGTCCATCAGTCAGTGATTTGAAAAAGGTTGTTATGACTCTTAGCATGTTGTGAGTACCCACCCTCTGAAAGTACCCACTACTCTGTGAGTACCCACAGTCTGACAGCTGAGGGGGTGATGGAAGCAGATGAAATGAGTATATGCCACCTACATTCATCAGATACTCTAGTAAAAATCTTACCATGGTACCCAGGACTCCAGTGTGGCTTTCCATGTCAATAGGAAGGAAAAAGCTATAAAGACTTATTTTACAGCCCAGAAAGACAACCATATCCTGGGTGGCATCAAAACCAGCATGACCAGCAGGGAAGGGATTCTGCCCCTCTGCTCTTTTGAGACCTCACCTGGAGCACTGTGTCCAGCTGTGGGATCCCAAACATAAGAGGGACATGGAGCTGTTGGAGCAGGTCCAAAGTAAGGACATAAAGATGATCAGAGGGCTGGGGCACCTTTCCTATAAAGACAGGCTGAGAGAGCTGGGCTTGTTCAGCCTGGAGACAAGAGGGTTCCAGGGTGACATCTTGGAACAACTTGACAGCACCTGAAGAGTCCTATAGGAAAGATGGCAGGTGACTGTTTACAAGGACAAGTACTGATAGGACAAGGTCTAATGCCCTTAACTGAAGATCTGGATTAAATATAAGAAAAAAAATTATTTTTGTGAGGACGGTGAGACACTGGCACAGGCTGTCCAGAGAAGTTGTAGAAGCCCCATCCCTGGCAGTGTTCAAGGCCAGATTGGATGGAGCTTTGGGCTACCTGGCCCAGCCCATTCCATGATTCTATGATTTGTAAGAAAATTCTGAGAGTAGTCATAAATCTAATATGACTGCTGCCCACAGTGTGACTAGAAGCTTGCTGCAAGGGCTTGTGTGTGTCCTTGGCAAAATGCAGTTCACCAGCTGCTGTTCTGCTGCTTTACCAGGTTCCTGTACTGAAAGTGTTGGCTAATTTATAATCCAGAGCTGTAATTCTCACAGGAATATTTAAAATTGTCTGCCCTACGGGCATTTCTATTTGACTTCTACATTTTGATTGTTCTGATGAAATCAAGCTGTTCTACAGCAATGGAAATTAGCTTTGCCTTAGACTATTAGTAGCTAGGAAATTAATTTGATTTTCTGTCTGTCTATCATACACTTACCCCTTTACTGCTAAAACTGTCTTTGGCAGAGGGCTAAAGAGTTAACTAAAAATAGTCAAGACCTGTAGGTGTCCTGAGTTCACCAGGGTAATTTTGTCTACAGTTTTACCTTGAAGAGATCACAGAAAAGTAGAAAACTAACTTTGAATTTCAGAAACCAGTTTTTATGTGGATATAAACTAGACTGATGAAGAACAAGGTAAACGAGTGCTCAGGGCAATGACTAAAGCAAAGATAACAGCTTGTACATCAGTCCGTTGTCAAACAGCTTCTCTCTCTTTAGGGTTGCTCTTAACAATATCCAAGGACTTCCCATGTACAGTAAACTCTGCATAGTTGCCTGTGCATTCTGAGGACAAGTCTTTCTTTCTGTTGTATCTGGAGAGCTGGGTCTAGGTTTCCTCACTGCCTCCATGATTGATTGGCACCTCTCTCTTTTCTGCTTATCTCTGTCCCTGGGAAGCTGCTTGCTCTTGGCATGCTCTGTTGTTCCCATGATAGATAAACTCTTGCATTCTGTCCAGGGGGATCAACTTGATTCAAAGCACAGCTGTCAGGATAAGGCTTCCTCCCTGCTGTCCAGTGGCACCCTCGCAGGAGACACAGTATAGCACATAGCAAATGATGAACAAATTAACCAAATGCCATCCATAACAAATCCTGATGACCCAAAATGGAAGATTTACATAGGTTGAAAAAAACCCATGAGAGTCGTAAGTTGCATTATATGGCCGTCTGAAACAGCTTCTTTTGAAGCAGAATCTGTCTGGAGAAATAGAATACATATTCCTACCTGCACTGAAAGTTTGTACAGAAAACAGAACAAAAGAAAACCTTTGCAACTGGTAATATAATAAATATTTTCCCTCTGTGTTATTAAAGTAACTTAAAAGCACACCAGTGATAAGATGTATTATCTATTTGTTATTTTCTAAGCAGAAAATTTGCCTATTGAGAGATAAAAAGTGCATTCTTTGTAAGGGTTTTTAGGGGCTACAGACCTCAAGCCATCTGTGTCATGCCACAGTGCTCCCAGACTGGCCATGTTCAGGTTTTAAAAAAAAAACCAACAAAACCCCTCATCCCTTGTGGGTCACCCATCCAGAGTACTTGACAACTAAGAGTTTGCTGATATTCTGGAAAGCAGATGTTTGTTGTAAGACCTTCCTAGCTGACACCATCCAGCATAAAATGGGTTTCTATTGTAAAGGGAAATGTAGGCTAGATTGTATAATGCTGTTTTTCTTTCTCTTCTTCAAAGTTTGTTATTGATTTCAATTTGAAAAGAAGTTGTGAATATTTTGAAAATAGTAAATCCTCATCAAAATAGCTATTGACAAAAGGCTTCATAAAGGGAACAACCAAAATTCAGATGATACGGACTGCATGGTTTAGAACAAACTAGATAATGATTTTCTCCAAACCATTGAAGACTTTTTTCTTTCTTTTTGCTAACAGCCTATTATAGATGCACTAAAACACTGAAGCATTGGACAACTAATCATATTGACTGATGAGGCAAACTATATGCTTGACAACTACCGTTCAGTAAATAGAGCTTAAAGTTAAATTATATGTTTTGCAAAACAGCGTTTCCTTTCAGGACTTTTTAATCCATTAAACCCTCCGTCACAAAATTTGAGAAATATTAAGATATTGAAATATCAGGATATCAAAATATCAGGAATGCCAAGAATTTATTAAGTATCAAAAATGATGAAGTATTTATGAGAATGGAGTGAATATCCATACTCCCAATAGACTGGACTAAGATTAGTTGCTTTGTTTTGTTTTGTTTTATTAAGATTGTGATATTTGATCTTTCATTTAAATCACTGAAAATGGCTCAGGACTATAAACTCATGTTTAGAGAATTAACCAGTCACAAAATTTATGGAGCAGAGGAAAAAAAAAAAATCAAGATATTTTGCAGCTGTTTACTGTAGGATTTCTTGTGACTTCTTGTCAAGCACCTAGCACTAGCCAAGTCTAAGAGGCAGGTGATGCTTTACTTGCAAGCCATTTCAGTAAGCATAAAGTCATAAGTACTGCACCTTGACTTTCATCTCCCTCTTGACAGGTTCTATTATTAAGATTTGTAATTTTCTTCTCCTCTTCTGTTCCCATCCCCCAATTTTCCTTCATTAATTTCTCCTAGCACTGTGTATGCAGCTATTTTTAAATATATTCAGGTTTTTCTTACCTGTAATGTGTGAAATCGTTGTCACTTCTTTTTTTTCCTTTCATTTTATCATTCGCTCAAGTATTGTTTTTTCTAATTCCGGGTCTGCCTGCTGAAATTGCTTACTTTTCAAAATGTCTAAATCATTTATTAATTTTACATCTTCTGATCTTAGATGAGCTCTGCCTTTATTTCAGAAAAATCATGTATATGTGTGTGGGGAGAGTGTTCTGTCACTGCTATAAGCAAATTCTTTAATCATGTTTTTTTAAGAGATTTAGCAGAGAAGACATGAAACAGAATGTCCTTAAATCTTTTTTATCCAAAATAATGATATATCATCTTCTTTCCTCGTTCTCATGCAGTGTCCTTGCATTGACAATGGTAACAGCACTTGCTAGTACACAATGTTCCTATAAGATTATTATGGTTAATAAGCTGCAGCTTAATGGTTAACACATAGAGTGTCTGTATAGTTCCTGTGAATTATTCAAGCCTCTTCTTTCACACACACACACAATGGAGGACATCTCTTTGTTTTCCTAATAGATACATTTTCTTCTGTTGTTATTTTTCTCAGAATCTCTTCAAACAGCCATTTTTGGGATGGGTTTTGTCTGCTATGCTTGATCCTGGAAACTGCAGTGATGCCCATTCAAGGGCCCCAAAACAGTGAGCTGAAATACTGGGACTTGGTCAAAAATGGAAAAGAATCCAAACCAACTTAAGTCTCTTGTATTGGCTTTTCAGTTTGCCTTTTTGGGGTCTGTCATTCCGCCTTGGTTTCTGTGTTTAAACTTCACCTTGGAGAAGATACATAAGGCCTTTCTGGCATGGATGCTACAGTAAAGAGGAAACTAATGTGTTTCTGCCACTACAAGACTGAGGATATGCCTAAAGGTTTATAAACTCAAACTTGACACACAATTGCAGTGTCACAAGACATTGCAGTCATCTGTGGAGACAGGACAAGGGGCAATGGCTGCAAATTGGAGCACAGGAAGTTCCGCACCAACATGCGGAAGAACTTTTACACAGTGAGGGCGACAGAGCCCTGGGACAGGCTGCCCAGGGAGGTGGCGGAGTCTCCTTCTCTGGAAATATTCCAGCCCCGTCTGGATGCCTATCTGTGCAATATGTGCTAGGGAGCCTGCTTTGGCAGGGGGGTTGGACCCGATGATCTCTCGAGGTCCCTTCCAACCCCCACGATTCTGTGATTCTCTGATTCTGTGAAAATATGAAGGGATTCTCTTTTAGTGTTATACAATTTTTTTGACAATGCAGTCACTGGTGGCTATTAAAAAGATGTCTCCAAATACACCATCTGTTTTAGGATATCCCTGTCCTACTGCAAGTATTTACCACGAGAAGGATAGTTCTGTATTTCTGTCTGCTTCATCTCGACGTCTGCAGCTAGTCACACTCAAAAGCAGGAGACCGGATACGTGAGCCTATGGAGAAAGAGTTACAGTATGTTTGGAAGCTTTTATGTTGACCTCCTTTCTGACACACTTCCTTAATCAATACTTGGCCTCTCTTCCTAGTTATTCTTTTTCTGAATGCAGACAAAATTACTATTGTAAGTGTGGGATAAGAACTTTCCAAAGATGTATGCTTTCACTGAGCAGAAATTTTGTGTATTGTGTCAGTAATCATGTGCCTGTAAATTGGAAAACCCTGGTACTTAGGGGGGAAGTGTATCATCACTATTTACTTTCATTAAAGGACATTCTGGTGCTTTTGTATATCTACAGATGTATGTTGCTTCAGGCCGTTCAAATGGCTCCTGAATCTGCTACTGACAAAATGTTGTCAAGCAAAAATGACTGTTCTCCCTTTTGCAAAAACTGTGCTCCTTCCATTCTTATGCCCTTGTAATTTGCTACTGCCCATCTTCTACTTTTGGAGTATTTTGACATATGTGGAATTACTTCATTCCATTTGTTACCATGCATCAAGTAATCACAGAGTGTTCTCAGAGTTGCAGTTTTGTGAAAAATGATCCATGACTATCATAAAAGTATCCCTATATTGATTACAGGACACTCCATTATTCAAATATTAAAGTAAATGATACTGACACATAAAAGGCTGGGACTCACAAAAGGTGAGAAAAGCAGCCACAAACAGTGAGAATATGATCTTCAAGAAGAGAATACAGTTACTGAGTTTATATTCAATACTTACAGTACATAATATCACTTTCTAAACTTGGAGTCAAAACAACCCCCCAAAAAAGTGTAATCTGAAAAGAAAGATTCAAATTTCAAATTAATGCAAGGAAGTTGCAAGAGAGATGTTATCAACTAAACTGCCTGTTGCATAAAGATCTGATTGAGAGACTAGTAAAACAGAATGGTTGTGGAAAATAGTTTAAACCCCCTCTTTGGCCAACTCATCACATTCATTTGGTTTTATACCTATTTGACATGAAGTTTGTAATTAAACCAGTCATTTGTATGGTTCACAATATACCACTAGACTCACATCTGAAGTAGCATTTAATTATTTTGGCCTTATGAGAAGAATAGTTGAGCAGTTGAAGTGAACCATGTAAGAAGTATCAAATATATCTGTGTTAAATGCCCTCATAAAACTAAGGTTTCTTTATGCATCCTGCTATCCAAAATAAGTGATCATGCTGCAGCACCAAATGTAGTTTGACTTTAAATTAGTTACTGAAATTCAGGTTTTTATTCCAGTTTAGTGAAATCCCTACCAAATTGCTCTGTAGTAAGATATTTGTCCTAACTATAATTCTTGAGAAAATTTCCATGACACATACTTTTTACCTTCTTACTTAATGGGTTATACTAAATGAAAGACTTGAACTAGATGACCTTCAAATGTTCCTTTCAACTAAAATTATTCTCTGATTCTATGATACCCTGATCTCAGTGTGTGCATAAATTTGGTGACACACACAAAACACCCTGCAAAGACCCCGTGTCCTGCAAAGCTTTGGCACAAGGACTTTTTCTTGTCCAGTCTGATTCCGGTTTGACCCGATGTCTGGTCTGGCACATGATGGTGTATGCCAAGCCATCATTTTAAGTCATGAAATGGCTAGGATATTTTTGTGGGGAAAAGCCCTGACACTATGTATGTGGAGAGTTCACAATGCCACAGGTGACCAGTGGGATGCAGGTTGGTGAAAACCTCTCCTTTCTTGTCTGCTGCCAGGCTTTCAGAGGTAACTGGTGCTACTGGGCTGACCTGCATACATAAAGCTTTTGAACAGGAAACTCTTGACATGTGTCCTCATCCTGCCTTCCCTTGGTGTGTGAAAGGGGATTCTGCAAAGCAAGGAGCCACCAAAGAGCCTGCTGTACCTCAGCTGGAGAACAGAGGGTGACTTCTTTTTTGGCTCAACAATAAGGCCCTTAGTGCCAGTGGTGCATCAGCAGGGCACAGCCTGGCATCATGTTTTGCTCTGCAGCATCTAGAAGGGGGATAAATATGGGCACCAGTGAGTCCTGACATCAGTCCATGTGTAGTGCAGTAGGAGATGGCCAACACCGGTGCTCATTGTAAACTGATTTCATGCCAGGTAAAGAGGTAAAAGTGTTGGATTTAGCTTCCCAAACAAACTGCTTGGCTTCATTATCTCAGATGCTTAGCAAAGTGTCCTTCCCAACATATGTGGATTTAGCATTGATCCTTGGGCTCTCTTGTGCTGTATGGCAACACCTATGCTGTGGAGGAAAAGACATAGTCTGTTTTTAATAACATCTCCAACAATATGTTAAATGCAGGTCAAAGGAAACCAGACATACAGGAGACGAATGAGAAGTGATTAGTGATGTGTGTGTCACCTTCTCTCTGTATGAACCTGTGTCAAGTTGTAGTCATGCAATGACTACATGAAAATGAAAAGGATCTGCAAGGGACTATGGAGGGAGAGTGAATTAGCACATGGAGCACAGTCACAGACCAGCCTTTTTCTTTATACCAGTGGGTGATTTTCAAGAGCATGAAGTGAGTAAAGAGCAGAGTCTCTTTCCTGTACTGTATCTGTTCAGCCTTCAGTCAAATGGGGAATATCTGTTTAAGAGAGATGAAGGAAAAATGTGAGGAAATTTTGGATCACTCAATTTCCATGTATAACAAGTTAGGATATACAATAGAGAAGTCCCTGACAAAACTGGGTTTGCAGTATCTCCTGCAATAAGTGGATCAAAGCAAGTCAGTCCTGCTGCTACAGAAGATGTGGTATTTAAATGACTTGACTATACACCTGTGCTTTGTATTGGAGAAAGGAGAAGTGACGTCTTGCTCTTAATCAGACAACCTGGCAGTGCATTTCCTAGGCAAAGGCTCTTTTTTAAAAGTTGCAGAAGATTGGCTGCTAGTTAGACTTACAATTCATTTGGTGATGTGGTTCATTACAGGCAGATTTCTGTCTCTGCCATGCTAAATACCATCTTCCAAACTCAGGACATTTCAATGCATCTCAAATCTTTATTTACCAGGTTCAACTCTTCTATAGAATACTTTGATTCTATAGAATAATAGAATCATATAATGGCGTGGGTTGGAAGGGAACCCAAGGATCACAGAGCTCCAACCCCCCTGCCACAGGCAGGGCCACCAACCTCAGGCCTGGATCTACACTAGGTTGCCCAGGGCCCCATCCAACCTGGCCTTGAACACTTCCAGGGACGGGGCACCCACCCCCTCTCTGGCCAGCCTGTTCCAGCACCTCACCACTCTCTCTGTAAAAAACTTCCCCCTAATATCTAATTTAAACCTTCTTTCCTTTAGCTTTAACCCATTCCCCCTTGTCTTGCCATTGTCTACCCTTTTAAAAAGTTGAATCCTCTCCTGCTTATAAGCTCCCTTCAGGTACTGGAAGGCTACAATAAGGTCCCCCTGCAGCCTTCTCTTCTCCAGGCTGAACAAGCCCAGCTCCCTCAGCCTCTCTTCGTAAGGCAGGTGCTCCAGGCCTCTAATCATCTTCGTGGCCCTCCTCTGAACCCTCTCCAACAGTTCCACATCTTTCTTGTATTGGTGGCCCCAGATCTGGACACAGTATCCAGATGGGGACTCACGAGGGCAGAGTAGAGAGGGACAATCACCTCCCTGTCCCTGCTGGCCACCCCTCTTCTGATGATACGAAGATTAAAATGAGTGGCAGGAATTATGGGAAGTTATTCAAAGTGTTGTCTTTCTCTGAGTGCTCACACAGAAGACTGCATTTTTCTACTCAAAAGTCTCAGCTCTGTAGCCTCTGAAATGTCCCTGTCCCCCTTTAGACAGTTTTAAGTATGATCTGATAGATCTCACTGATGAAAAAAATGCCAATAGCTAGATCCAATAATAAATGAAAGCTTTCTCTGACTGTTTTCAAGTGAACTTCTACTCAAGGTTACATTCAGTGCAAGGTCATCCTTGCTTGGCTTTTTTCCTGAGGACTGGAGAAAGGGAAAAAAATTTTTTTGCTTTAAAATTGTTCTGATGATGACATGATGAGAGAAAGGGCAGTCTCGAGGGATCTGTGACAGCAGCATCTTGAAGTACTCAGAAGAAAGTCAATATCAGTGATGAACTTGGAACCAGAAAGGTAAAGCTTGAAATTGAAATCTTGTATTATAAGAAGACAAAGCTAAACTCATCTAAAGTTTTCAGGATGGCTCTGAGCCCTAGCAAGTGTTTCCACGATGTCTGTTAAGATTTGAGGGTGACCATGGAAAATGACAAATGTTGTGGGGACCTTTAATCCAGCTTTATGTGTTTTAGTTTTCTTGCTTATGTGAAAACTAAAAAACATTTTAAAAAAATTTATACATTATTCTTTGCAAATGCAAAAGGTACTGCAGATCCATTTCAAAGGAAGAAAAGAATTCCTACAGTTCACTTTGTGTGTGTGTGTGTGTATGTGTCTTTATATCTGTGCATGTGTAGCTCCCCCCAAAATATGAGAAAAGATTAATGCAATCTAGCATGTGATTTCTCAAAGCATTAGGTATCATTTTAATTACATCATCTTTTCCTTGATTTTGACAGAATGAAAAGGTAAGAAATAGATAACATAGAGGAGGAAAAAATACTCTCCTTTACTAGAACATATTTTGTTTTGGTATCCTCATCTCCATTTTCACTTCATATACCACCTCTCAGTTCTGCTTCAATGTTTTCCTGCTTGCCATTTTTACTGTGTTTTGATGTGTAATTTCTTTCACCGGTGATCTAAAAGCTACTAGGAATTTAAAGTGTTAGGTAGGGGTTTTGTGTGTATAGCACATAGATCACTGTAATCAAAACCTATGAAGATAACAGACAAGGAGAACATGATCACACTGGTCCTATCTTAACAGCATTTGAATCTGCCTATTCACGTGGAGTGGTTTTTATCTAGAATTTGTTTATGTGTGGAAAAAATGAGGACAATTCTTATCGCTATTGAGCAGAAATAAAGACATTTTGGAAGTGGAATGACCAGGACCAACATTAAAATTGCCTTTGATAACAGAAAAGATATGTCTGTACCAGCATAGTGTCAAAGGTTCAAGACAGATGCAAGTGAGCTGGTGAATCTACACATTTGATCACTTCTGCTGAATTTCTTGAGACTATTATAAGTAGAGAAGCTCAAGTTTTGGGTTTGTACTCACAACCCTTGATACTCTTTATTTACTCTCAAGAAATAAAGCTGGCTCATTTTCAATGAAGAAACCTGGAGGAATGCAGCTGCCCTTGCAGGAAGGTCAGTGGTCGCAGGAGGACCATGGCAAGGACCACAGTAAGAAGAAAAGCAGTTAAAGAAAATCACTCACCTCCATAGTTTTGAAAAACCTTTTCTGTTTGTAGGTAAATCTGCCTACTCTTGTACAAAGTTTCTGAATATAAATTAGTAATAAGATATAGATAAATTTAAAAAAAACCTAAACAAACCAATAAACAATTGTTAAACACCTTATGAGTGTTATTTTGATGAAATTATTTAAAACTAAGTTTTAATATACAGTATAATTTTCCCTAAAGTAATTTCTAACTGTCAATCTACCCCTTCTTTCTCAATCAGGACATGCCACGGTAATGTTTATTGCTACACTTTGACTTTTACTATCAATATACTTTGCAATGTTTGCTTGAATTAATATATTTGTTTTCTTTGAAACAATTCTGAAGACAATTCATCAAAATTTTTGCTATGCAAAAATTTTTTAATACAAGGTATTTAATTTTAATGTTTTGAAGAAAAAAAATAATCTTTTCATAATTATCCACAATGAAAATAATCACAACAAAAGACTTTAAATGAAGTCTTTTTGACTAAGCTATTTATTCTTTCCCATTTCCTTTTAGCACTGCTCAAATTCTGCATAAAACTTGTTTCAGTTCGGCTCAAGCCACTTTTCTCTCTGCCATTCAACCACCAAACTGAAGCATCCTGTATTCCCTCAACGCTGGCTGTTTGCAAATTCCAACTTTTTATGTCAGCTTCACTTCATCAGTTCATACATTTGAAGGCCAACAGGGATCACTAGATCACTTAGCCTGAGCTAAATATAACACCAGCAGTACAATTTCACCTAGTTAAGCTCTGTAGTAAGCCAAATATCTTGTAATGGGTTCAAGCTCATGTCCCAAAACAGCTGTCAGTCTTGATTTGAGGATTTCAACAACTGGAGAAATATCATCAATTTACTTGATGGCTCTGATAGTTAATCACCACTGCAATTAAAAAACTGCCTCATTACAAGTTTGAATATGTCTAACTGCAAGCTCCAGCCGTTGTTTCTTTTTATTCCTTTCTCCACTAGATGAAAGAGCCTATTGGTGTCCAACATTTCTCTCATTTCTACATAAAATGTGCAGGTTTAGATCATTCTGTGCTAGTATAACACAGTAAGCCTCAAAAGATGTCACATTTGAGAGCAGTTAGGCATCGATGTTTGGATGTTTGCTTTATTATGCAGGTTCTGCAAAACCTACTTAGAAAGGATAACTTGTATATACCCTTTGGCATCTAGTTAGAACCATCATCATTGAGAACATAAGTATTGACTTTTTTAACCTTGTTTTATAAAGAAATGAGGCTTTTAAAATCATACCATTTGTCTGTCCTTTTCATCTTCTACCCTTCCCAGAGAACCTGTGCCTTCTACAGGCTGAACAAGCCCAACTCTCTCAGAACATCATCATAGGAGAGGTGCTCCAGCCCTCTGATCCTCTTTGTGCCCCTCCTCTGAACTTGCTTCAACAGCTCCATTTCTTTCTTGTACTGGAGACCCCAGAGCTGGATGCAGTACTCCAGGTGAGGTCTCACCAGAGCAGAGTAGAGAGGGGTGGAATCACCTCTCTTGACCTGCTATTCATGCTTCTTTTGATGCAGCCCAGGATACATTTGTTTTTCTGTACTGGAGGCACACATTGCTTGTTCATTGTTCAGCTTTTCATCCATCAACACCCCCAAGTCCTTCTCCTCAAGGCTGTTCTCAATCCATTCTCTCAGCCTGTAATTTTGCTTGGGACTGTGCCAACCCATATGCAGGACTTTGCACTTGGCCTTGTTGAACTTCATGCTGTTCACATGGGCCCACTTCTCAAGACTGTCAGGGTTCCTCTGTATGGCATATGGATTATGTCAACAGACCCTGCCCTATATTTTTCATAATCACAATAATGAGTTTTTTCATTATATTGTGCAGCTTCTTGTTCTAAAAGGAAGATCAGATCATTTATATGTGTAGCTTATAGCTGGAAGATAAATTTGCGATGTCTACTTGGTATGCAGCACAGTTGGAATACATCTTTTAAAAAACAATTTTCTCAGCATTACTCTTGGTTTTGTGGCAGAAAAATACAATTTTCCTTGTGCTGTCATCTTCAGAACATGTCTTTTAGGCCCAAGATATAATTTCACAAATAAAAAAAAAAAAATCAGGTTTCTCTCTCTCTGTTATTTTTTACCATTTTTAAAAAAAAAAATCTTTTCTGTTAGGCTTATTTTACAGGCCATAATTTCCCTTCACAACTAGAACATGTGAATGGAAAATAACCTTTCAGAACTAATTAATGAAGATTATAACTTGGTAGGTTAAAATATCTTTAAAATAATTAACTGTGCCATTTACTGGTTGGAATTCTCACATTTTCTTATTAAAGGTTTTCAGTAAAGGGTTAGCCGAAAAGTTATGGTAGGGTATAAATAGGTGTCTGCTGAGCTCCTGACAGAAACTTATAATGACCTTATTTTACTCCCAATCCAAAGCAAAGTTTTCTTTCTAAAGCTCTCTCTACTGCGTACAACTCATACTGAAAAAACAACTGAAGACTTCAAACGTAAAAAAAAACTTTCTTTACTGAGGGAGTCCCCTTCTGTGGGAAGAGGACACTTCACAGCATCATCTGGTATATGTAAGAAAAAACAAGATAAGTATGGGAACTGAGAACTAGACTTCTGGCAGAATTGCTGCACAGACTTCAAGAGCAAATCTCATACTTCAGAGTAGTATTCTTTGGGAATCTGAAAAGAAATAATTTCTCAAGAAGGTTTCTGGCGTTCTCTCTTTGCTTCTCAAGGACTCTCAGCATTCATATCACATATTTTTCTTCAATCTGATCCCTCAGAAATATAGTGAGCCCTTAAAAATATTTTTCAAGAGAATGTGAAAAGACATTTGAAAGGAAAATTCATATTTGAAACTCTACTGTACTGTAATATGTTTCTCAATTGTCAAGGATTACTGTAATTTTTAAGGAAACTAATAGGAAATGCAACCATCTGTTCTTAATATTCTGCATAGCCCTATTCAGACATGCATATGTTTAAGCTGTACAGAAGCTTAACCGAGGTGTGTTTTAAACTGGCTTCTATATCCCTTAATCAGTATTCATAGCAGCATTAACTTCACCAAGAGCTGCATCAAACTCTAGAGTCTGGCTACTACAGACCAATCTAAATACTTTTTAAAATCAATAGAAACATTTCTCTTAAATTTATTGGTGATTGGCCTAGTCCTTAATTCAAGTACCTCCTAATTACAGCGTGCCATTGGCACAGTTAATATGACATAATGTGTCCCATGTTAATCTTAATTCTCCAGCTTTCTCATCCCACTCACTAAAGAAAAAAAATGGGCAAAACTTTAGTGCTTTATTTCTGGAGCAGTCTCTTTCTCACCTGGGAACAGTCAAACAATTTTGCAATCTTAAACAACTGCTGAAATTGACCCTTTACTTTTCTAAACTAGTCTGTCACCTTTTTGCGGTGCATTTAGCTTTGTCAGTATCTGAATTTCTGAAGCACTGCATTCAAGCTTCTTAGATTATTAAAATTTACATTAGAATACTTTGCATCAGTTGCCTCTGATTGCAGCCAAAGGAGTACTGAGGGACAACGGAGCATGGCAGAGCCAGACTACATGAGGGCTGATCACAGAGCTTAGTTTAAAAGTGACACAAAACCTTCATCAAAACAAAGAGTAATATAAATGTGACCATGGATGAAGTAATAACATTATGCAGAAAATGGGAGATCAATGAGGAAGACAGCTCTAATACTGATAGCAGCAATAACTGGGCTGTAATGCAATTAGTGCCTAATCAAAGATGGGAGAGGCAGCGATCAGTTAAACATTCCAGTTTATGAAGTATTTGTAAATTAATGGCAAGACTACAGGCAGCCGAATGGAAGAACTAAGAGGAGGGGTGTATGAGATGAAATTCAGAACAGGGTGGGCTTACAGAAACAGGGTCGGGAAGCAGTGACTGAACTGTGAACTGTGCGTTGCTCACAAAGAAGGAAATGGTGAATTCTCTTTTATTGTCTTTAATTGGCAGTTCAAACCTGGAATTGTTTCCATGGTTAAAACAGAAACTCCCTGAACTGGAATAATTAGGGGAGGAATAAAGAAAAATTCTCTGGCAGCGGTGAGCGATAGGACCCTGTTGTTGAACCCTGCTATCAGATCTGGATATAGTGCTGGCTAATATTTCTGTGGAGAAAAATGCTATTCGAAATGTTATCCTTACAGAAATAATAACTTACAAAGCATTAATTGTGCCATAAACTAAGAACAGGGGACCCCGTCTTGAACCTATTCTAGGTAACAGATTCATCTATATTTTAATTGTTTGATTCAAGTAACTGCAAGTTGATTGTTTAACTTTAATGGAAATACAAACAGGAAGTCTAGTTCTGTCTATATTTACATTTCCAGTGGAAAAGTAAAAAAAAAATGCATCTAAAAGACTTTAGCATTTGAGAGCAGAAAAGGTCCAGCATTTCCCAAAGTCAAAGGTGCTTATACTGCTAAGTGTCTTTATCTCAGTCAAGGGAAGAGTTTGCAGGACAGGGCTCCAGAGAAATAAAGGAAGATATTAAAAAAAATTAGAATGCATTCAGAGAATAAGAAAGTCTATGAACTATGACAGAAGACTGCCCAAGTTGTCAAGGAATATAAAGATAAAAAGAGAATATAAGGAAGGAGGGAGGGAGGGAGGGAGGAAGAAGGAAGGAAGGAAATGCATTTTTTAATGCACTGGAGTGCATAGAATGAGTGAAGAGGATGAAGAATCTATTTATAGTTTCTTCCATCTCTATCAGGACAAAGAACACTTCTGTAGACCCTTGCACTTTCTACCTATTTCTATGACAGCAGAGATCAATTGAAGCACTTTCATGCATAGTGTCCAACTCATTACCTAGTCTGTGGTTACCAGAAATAACCAGAGACTAGTTGCCTTTGAAATTAAAGTGAGTTGGTAGTGTAAAGGGAAGCACCCTTGAGAAGCTGAAGGTAAGACATTTCAGAGAAGCATATTATACCCTTCCTGTTACACTCCAAGGACACAAGCTTGCGGGCTTACAGTGAATAGGGCACAAGCTGTTAAAATCCCTGCACTGGGTTAATCACAACATTCATTGTTTACAGTCCAGGTGGGTAATTAGAGGAAGTTTCTTACTGAGACAGGCACAGTGGTGGGGTTGCTCTGAAAATGGCTGAAAAAGAGGTCAGGCTTCAACAGTCTGTCAACCTTGTTCACTATGAACACATGCAAAGTATCTCTCTAACAGAAGCACTAGAAAATAATCTCTAAGATTTCCCCAAGACCAATTGAATATTGTTTTATTCTTAAAATAAAGGGAGATACAATTGGGAAAACAGCTTTTTCTTATATGCAGGTGATGTTTATGGCATGTGGATAAACCATATGTAAATGTCTATGTCAGATGGGTCCAGGAGAGCAAGGCATATTGATTTAAACTCATGTAGCTCAACTCAATGCCCAGTGAATGTGATTATTCCATATCCAGATCTGTCTTAAGTTCAGCGAGAATATTACCCATGATAGGCTAAATCTAAGCTAAAAGGACAGAGTTGCTTTTTTTTTTTTCCCTGTAGCTGGACTAATTGAGCTAGTCATTTGCCCGGTTGATAGAAAGTTAAGTGTAGGAATTAGTAATTTCCGGTAGAGTACAGCAGCATTTTCCAGTAACACTTTACTCCTGTCCTCAGTAGAGCCACCCTATTCCTTAAAAAATATTTTAAAAATAGTACAATGCAGCTACCCTAAGGCTTTACAAATTAATTCAGAAGCTCTTTCACAAAACAGCAGTGCACTAAACCATGTTTGTGTTGGCTGTAAGAAACAAAAGCTATCAAGCTATGGTGATAGTAACCTTCCTCTATTTAAAATTCTGTTTACAATCTAAGTCACTTGGAACAATGGATAAAATCAGAGAACACTACATGAGGAATGTACTTTTCCATCTGTTGCTCTTTTTCTTATGTCAAAAACCTGTGTAAATGCTACTCAGGGAGCACGTGCTATTAGCTTGAAGACAGTTAAATGTTTCGTAGTCCAGTTGTGCATTTTTAAAAATAATTTCTGCAATTTATCAACCATGTATTCTTTTTTTTTTTTTTAAATGGGTAGCTGATCAGAAGCTGTTTTATGAAGTAATTAGACAATTTGTTCAACATTTGGAATGAGAGCTGGATGATTATTTTTTAAAATTTCTTTGATAAAGGCACACCATAAGAAGAATGCAATTGAAATTGTTGCTGCTTCAGGTGAATGACGTGGGTAATTGATTTGACCCTGGAATCGACCATCCTGTTACTTTACTCTAGATGCATTTACAATTTTAATGTACTAAAGATGAGCAATGTTTCCTCGCATCCCCCCCCCGACAGCTAGTGATTGTTACGTTTCATTACAGCCACACATACCCTCCCCTTTGTCAGTATCAGTGGATTTATGGAGAATTAAGTGTGGACAGGAATGATTTCTCAATATCAGGATTAGTTCTGCAAGCTTCCGTGAATCCACTGGCAATTTGCAACATAGTGTGAAAAGTTCTCATATAAGGTGGCTAGATTTGCCAAAAATTTGTTCCTTGAATTGACATATTTTTTCCACAGTTTTTCTGAGCATATTGTGTTTTATTACATGGTTGTGAATGGTTGTTAAGATTAGCAGAACTGCTGAGTGACACTTAATTTCAAGGCCATAAAATTTTAGTGGTCCCTACTGTATGTAGCTCTGGCAACTCTAATACATGAAAAAAAAAGTTTAACTTCTCTTCCAGAAATAAAACACGGCAGTGAAGATCCTATCATTTTATGTCTCTGGACTGGCAGGTAAAGCTTATTTATATTACAGCACTTATAATATGGCAGGCTTCTGAGAAATAAAGCTGCCAATTAAGTGAGTTTGAAAATTAGATCAGTGAAAATTCCAGAGTCATTGTCAATACACTGATTATAATCAAACAACTGAAAGTTGTTTCTTGTGTTAATATAAGAATACTCATATCAGGGCTGGGGGTGTTGGTAGATCATAACAAGTAAATATTGTATGCTAATTAGAGGATGAAGAGTTTATCTCTCCATCTGCTGAGACTTTGTACTGAACTTAACCCAGAACTTGCCCTAGCACAAGGTGAGACAAGCCAGATGAGCAGTTTATCAAGAGCTTGTATTCAAAGCCCATGCTTCTTCAGCACAGTCAATTCCACCTCTACAAAGCTGTGAGTGTCCAGATTCCACCTCTGCTGTCATCCTAGTGTAACTGTAAAGAAGGATTAGAAATGGTGCATTTATAAACATAGGCACACACATTTTGTTGTTGGCATGGGTACATAGGTATGTAAGGCAGAGTAGCAGCATTTCACAGAACCACAGAATGGTTTGGGTTGGAAGGGACCTTAAGGGTCATCTAGTCCAACTCATTTGTGACAGGTATAGCTGGCATTCCCTGACACTTGCCTGGCCAACCCTGCTTCCTATTCTTTTTCATTTTCCCAGACTTGAACCAACTATATCAGGTGTCTGCTGCAAGCAGGATTCAATAAAGAAGGTTTAAATATATAGCACTCGGGGAAGAAAACATCTTCCACATGATAAAAAGGATTTGGTTTAGAATTGAGAAATAATAGTTTAGCCTTCTAAAAAACAAAATGGACAGTTAGTGTTTGAACACTAAAATACTGCTTTCAGCACAGTTCTGGCTTGATCTTCATCATAAACCTAGTGCTTCAGAGATCTTAATTAGTTGAGTTTGACAGCATCCCCAATTGCCTGGTCTTATCCTTGCTTTACCCCCTAGAAATTAAGGCCCAAAGAAGTAAAAGCTTAAACTGCCAAAAACATTCACTAATGTGGGGCACCTAATTTAAACGGCATTGAGCCATCTTCCTCCTGAACACTTAGCATTTCACAGGACCTTGTATGTTCAAAGCAAAACTTTAAGTGATTTCAGCTGCAGCTGTGTGCTCAAGGCTTCCACAGATCTGCTCCTGGATATCTCACGCTGAGCACACAGAAATATAAAACTAACTCACAGTTAGTGGCCAACTGTGAAAGAGCTGCATTTTTGCTCTTGGCTCTGTTTGAATTTGCTTTGCTTTTAAAAAAGACTAAACCAGAGAATCATGCACTGATTCATTTTTAAAGCACAGTTAATATTGTAGGCTAACTACTAGTGGAAGGAAGGACTCAGGAAGACCAAAAAGTATTAGTGAGGTTTAGATTTGCTTGTCTAGGTTTTTTTTTTTTGAGCTCTGTGCAAAAGCAAAGGCATGATATATGTCAGCAGAGTTTGAGCAGTGAGGTAAAGAAAAAATTCAAAGAGGAAAGAGTGGGTGGGAAGTTTGGGTAAGCTATAAATGAGGATATGGGAAGAAATGGCAAGTTCCACTGGGGGAACAACCTCCTCTCTCCCAGAAACACACAGCACTGTTTATAATAGAATCAGAGAACCTCAGACAGGTTTCAGTTGGAAGACCATCTAGTTCCAACCCCGTGCCATAGGCAGGGACACCCTCCACTAGCCCGGGTTGCCCAAATCCCCATGCAACCTGGCCTTGAACACTGCCAGGGAGGGAGCAGACACAGCTTCTCTGGGCAGCCTGTGCCAGGGCCTCACCACCCTCACAGGGAAGAATTTCGTCCTAATATCTCATCTAAATCTACCCTCCTTCAGTTTAAAGTCATTACCACTTGTCCTATCAATACTTGTGGAAAGTCCCTTGTTTATGGTCCTTTCTCAGCAGTAGCAGCAAGCCTGGCCCTGTGCGTCGCTGTGCAGGCAAAAGGCAGAGCCTGGCTGCTCAGCAGCAAGTGCTGTGCTGACACCTTGTCCCAACTTCTTTGGAGAAGAGACAGGTTTTATGAGCAACAAAACTAAAGATCCTTCTCAGTGCCCCACCATAGCCTTTCCAAGGAATATTTCTTTGCAGTTTTTCCACTGTAGGTAACTATGTACTTAGCCGATGCCTGGTGCTGACCTTGTCTCCAAATTCCTATCCAGAAGGAAGGTCAGGTGGGGGAGAGGTGTGAGTAGAAAAGACTTAGCGTGTGCAGAAAAGATTCTTTAGGCACTTCCTCATTCCCAGCCATTTGTTTTTGCAGCTAAACATATTTTTTTATGTAAATTATTTTGGATGCATACACTCCAAACACATCTAGCCAATATTAGCAATCTCAAAAAAGCCTTGAAAAACGCTGTATCCTAACGCCTGACAAAAAATAAACTGGCACTTGATCTGCTCTGCAGGATCTCTCCACCCATCTCTGACTAAAATTTACAAGAATCTCTTACACCCTTCTCTACAGATTCAAATAAATAACACTTGCATACTAAAGACTCTCACTGAAGTTAACAAGTGCCTTGATCATGTAGAGTGCAGAGGAAAGGAGCGTGACAGGAGGATTACTCTCTCCTTTCTTGTGTACTTTGCATTGAAGGTAACACCATATGTCCCAAACACTGAAAAAGCCTGATAGGGAATATCCTCTGCCTGCAAAGAAACATGCAAGAAGTCATATTAGAAGCCTTGAATTTATTTAAATCTATTGATTCAGCTATGTTTACACTTTGAGAAAAGTAGGATTGTCTAAACCAGGAACAGACAGCTAAGGAGATCATACTGCAAGACTCCGAAGTTCCCAAGTCCTTTGTCAGGTTTCCACTGTTTCTGTACACCTGCAATTATTTTCTCTTTATATAGAGTTATCTACTGTGTGGTGTATTCCTAATTTCATATGCAGCAGAGCTTTATAGCTTTGTGGGTACTTTGCTCTGTCAGAAGACATTTGGGACCAGAAGATGCCATGGAGCTTAAGCTTGCTAAACTGCCTATGACATGAATGAGAGCTACTTGCAAAGATGAGAGGCAGAGGGTGACCACAATGAATACAAAATAAGACGACTTTAAAAGGAGATTTGCCTTTAAGAAACAGCATCATTAACTGGCTGTGTAACTTGAAATCATCTGTGGGGACATATGTATGCATATATGAAAAAAGAAGAATGCTTATCGCATCTAGCATTGAAATGTCAGTAAAAGCTCAGGAAATGCTTGAACTTTATTTTTTTTAAAAAATTTATTCCCATTGAGGAAATTCTAGATATTTTTAAAAAGTTGATTTTTGAATAGAACAAAACATGATGCATTATAAAAATCCCCTCTCCCTCCCTCCCATAATTCATCCATGAAAAACTGTGGTAACAACTTTACAGGGAAAATATTCTCAGTTCAACAGCCAACCTTCTTTTTTCCAATCCACTGTCGTTGCATGCTTCTACAGCCTCATTTACATGTTTTCATTTTGCCTGTGCTTTTTCTTTCTGTTTTAGCTCCCCTATCCTTTCACCTGAATAATTCAGAGTTGGTTGCCTAACTTTATAAGGTTTGATCACACATCTCTTCATAAAGATTGAATAAAAAGTCATTTTTAGATGCGCAGCTAAGATCAATTGTTCATTTTCTCCTATTAGGGTACAGTATGCAATTGTTCCAGGTTGGCCAAACATGTTTTACAACGAACTGTAGTCATTTCATCTCAACTCTTAATCCTGTTTTCCTTCTTATAATCTGTATTTTCATATTGCCTACACACCCTTGAATCAGAGCCCTGTCTCTCTCAACAATCTATAAATGTTTAATACCATATTTTCTTGTCAGACTCAGATTGTAACAGAGCAGGATTTTATAGCACTGGTATTCATTGTAAACCCTAATTCCAAAACCTTATTTTCAGTTGCTTAAAAACCTAGCCAAAATTTAACTGGGGCAAAATTTCACCTGCTCTTTAAAGGTAGTTTAGAATAACTTTTGAAATGCTTCGGTAGGTAGCCCAAGTCATAGATTCAGTTCACGTCTCCCTTTTCCTCCTCATAAGCGCCTGTTGTCAGTGATGGCTCAATGTAAATTTGTCACTCTGCAACCTAGGGCTTCTTGGGACCTTCTCTGTCATTGCAGCTCTGGGTTGCTGAGGCCTGCTGCAGGCTTTGCTGGGACAGAAGTTTAAGGACATTAAAATTTGAACAGAAGTAATATGTTTCCTTATATCTCCAGTCTAGCACCAACCTAATGCATTCTCTTTCTTAAACTGACTTATAAGATGATGTTACCTAACTGGAAAAGTAGGAGGAGAGAAAAATTGAAAGAAGGAAAGGAAAATTTCCAGCAAGTTTAGGAAGAAGGAGGAAGATTGAAAAAAGAGATGATGGTGGAATCAAAAAAGGAAGTACATAACTTTTTGAGGAAAACGTGTCTGAAGATATTGCAATAGAATGCAGGAGCTCCTGTACTACCCAGTCCTCTGGCACTATCACGTCAGCTGTTCTGCCCAGGGATGCAGCACCTTGAACTCAGGTCTGCACAAAAATAAGTTAGTCATATTTCATTAGCCACTTTTTTAATTCAAGTGGGAAAGGTCTCTGCAGAAGATGACGTGTCGATCCTTGCTGGTGACCCCCAGTATGTGTAGATGTAATGCTATATGCTTTCATAAGCTGAGTCTTTATCTTTTAAAAGTTATATATAGCTTATACAAGACTATACTGTATATATACTATTTTAAAAAGACTGCAGAGGTAAATCCTCATAGATTACAAAGCCACTTGCCATTTATATATGTAATGTTTTTGCTCAGTGCCCTCTAACATTGCAACCATCTACTACATTTTTAAAGGACCCTGCCTCGCTCACTGTACCAGAGGATTTACATTCTGGGAACAGATGATATTTATGTTCCCAAGATGACCCACATATAGACCACCTGCCTCATTTGTTGTAGAATGGTAACTGAGCGTGGCAGCGACATATAAAGCTTTTCTCCAGGGAAATTGCTTCTGCTACAGACTGTATGTCCCACATGGCAGAAGAGCTAACATATAGTGGAAGGGCAACATAATCTCCTCTGATAGTTTTCAGTCAGTGTCTTTCCAGTGACAGTCAAACCATGCCTCAGAATTTTTGCTGGTGTGCTTGTGAAAAATCCTGTTAGAAAACTTGCAAAGAAGTCTGGAAACAGACTGCAAATCGAGTCATTAATTAATATAAAAATTTTTCAAAGGCGGCTCTCAATTTAATTAGGATTCACCTTTCCCAGTCAAAACAGCATGGTTTTACTTTATATCCTAACATTTTATATAGACACATTTAAAGCACCTCATAGCACATTTGCCAAACTTTCTCTGTGTTCTAAATAACATACTTCAGAGTGAATATTTAATTCAGGCTGAAATCCTTACAGCCACCAGAATGGAGATGTCTGCTCAGTGTGCAGCAAACAGAGCAGCTGACATCAAAGCAATACAAATCCTTTCTGTCAAGACACGGGCTAAATGTACATATGCACATCTCCATAATTTTAATTTATTTACATGTAAAATACACAGATTTTCTTCTTTCTGTTCCACTTCATGGGAGGGCTGTTTTTCATGGATTTTGGTCTTTGTCCTCTAATTAAGGACTTCATAGCATTTTGGCATGAAATGCAAGATGTAGGGAAGATATCTCTACATAAATGCCACAGTTTGGAAGACCTTCACCAAAAATCTATTGGCATTGCAGTTTCAACATTAAAGTTTATTCTTGAAGAACTTTATTCTTACTGCAACGAGCCTGCTTGTTTACACCTTTCTCTGTTACGATCCCTCATTTTCCTTGATTTTAAAAGCTAAAGGTCTGACCCAGGCTAGAGCTACCCTCACAAAAGAATGTCATGTCAGTCTATTTCATTTTCCACATCCCTTTATCAACATGTGCTGAAAGAATCCGGTCTTTATTTTCTGCTTAGTTTTATTTTGTCTCGATATCTGTTCGTGGTGCAGGAAGACTTTCAGCTTTATACACTCCAGTAACGCACGTTGAAAATAAATGACCAATATCGGTATATCTGTAATAGCATCAAGAATTCTCTAAAAAGCCCAAAGTAATTCCTTAAGCACTGGGCCAGACATAGCTCTGTATTGCATGTTAGGGCAGAACAGTGTAGTAGAAATGCCCATCATGCTTTGATCACTGATTTTTCAGGAAAACTATTGAAATTAAGCAAACACTTCTAAACTCCACAGTGTGATGGATGAGGCAGCTCCACAAGGTTAGGTTTCTATCAGAGCAGTCAGATGGAATTCCACCTGCAAATAAATGACCTAGGGAGAGTTGTTTTGAACAGCACTACTAAACCAAAAGTTTACAGGTTGTCGAACACAAGCATTTCTCTCATTGGAATATGTTGCACAAAGAACGATAAGACAGGCTTAGATGCACAAATATTCATTGGTTGAGCATATATTTGATGGTCTGTCTTAATTTTAATTGGAAAAGAAAAGAGAAAAAAGAGACAAAACACAGGAGAAAGAGAGAAAATGGAAAGGGAAAACTTTGCCATGTGTAGCTGGAAGAAGAAACGACGAGTGTCTCTGTACGTAAGCATCCTCTTCTGAGTATATTCTCCACTGCAGCAGTTGTTCCCCTCAAATAGATTTTCAAAAGTAACTATAGTTTCAAGACCTTCTCAATCTGTCTATTGGTTGCTTTTGTTACCATATTAGTATAATAGCACTGATTGGAGCATGTTTTGCTAGTCCTTGTCTATGTGTGTTACTGGAAAATGCTTAATGGCTACCTGAAGACTTCTATCTACTAACGTTATCTACTGAGCTCTATTTACTCCCTAGCATCAGGCTAGAAACTAAAATTTATGGAGCTGGGGTGGAAAAGCAGGAAGGACATCAGTGGCGATTGATTCCTGCAGAACCCAAGGTAACACACCTAACATTTTAAAAGTCTGCCAGCACAAAGTCATGAGCACTTTCAAACACATGGAGGAAAAAAACACTGTCAGAGCAGCCTTGGGCATGAGCTGGAAGGCTCTGAAGCAACAAATCAGACTGCAGTGATGCAACTGAGACTGCACAGTTGAAAATGCTAGGTCTCTGGCATAACTGTGGTTAAGACTCCATAGCAAGCAGGTATATAATTTTACATTTCATTAGTCTTCTCGTTTTCCTCGCAGCAGACTAAACTTCTAAAACTAATGTTCTTGCAGAGAATATTAGCTGCCAGTGGTACCATAAATTCCTCTCCAATCTGTTTCAAGGCATCTTCCACACCATCACAGGCAGTGAACAGAGTTCCAAGAAGTGATGGAAGCAAAATAGTACCAATGGAAAAAAAAGTTATTTCTGCAAGCACAATTTTCCCCTTTCTGAAGTCATATATTAAAGGTTCTTTTTTTGGCAGCAGCCTGAGTATTAGTATTTTGGTTTTTACTTCATTTAGTCATCATTTGGGGGAAAAGAGCATAAGGTTGCAGAACGAATATCTTGGTCATTTACACAGAAAATAAAGCCTTTGAAGGATGGTCCAGATAGCAGCAAATCAAGAAATGGAAGATTTTGTGCATGAACTGCAATGGAAATACCTGGGTTTAGGTTTCATGGTGTTAACTTGAAGTCTCTCTTTACAAGGGAGTAATAAGCGACATGAGTACAAGTGCTAATGCTTGGAATAGGAGGGGTTGGACTCCATGTCATGTGGTCTCCCTTCCTCCCTGTTTTCCATCAACCTTATCATACAATAGTAGAAGGACAGCAATGGATAAGATCCTGCCAGCAAATTTTGCAAATCAGAAGCATGATAGCTGGTTGGCCTTCTTTCACCTCTTCCTAGGGAAAAAAAAAAAGATCATTGGAAATCTTTATGCATAAATCCATAGAAAGAAGAGTGAAAGTGCAGACAATGCAGATGTGTGGAAAAGCAGGGGCACATTGGTGGGTCATCTTCAACTTTCTGTTCACCAGGATCCCCAGGACATTTTCCACAAAACTGTTTTCCAGACTGTCTAATCTCTAACCTACATTGGTGTGAGGAGTTTTTATTCCCAAAGGGCATGATTTCATGTTTCCCTTTGATGAACTTCATGAGGTTCCTGCTGGACCAATTTTCCAGCTTGTCAGAGTCCATTTGAACTGGAGTGCAACCCTCTGGTGTCTAAACTGAACAGCCTTGCTGTGTGTGCATTCAGTCCCATCATATTAAGGCAAGAAATAGTATTGGTGTCAGTATTGAACCCTGAGATACACGACCGAAGACCAACCTCCAGCTGGACTTCACATTGCTGATCACAACCCTTTGATAATTATGACTGTTGACTCCTAAAGGATGGGAAAGACTTTAAAAAAAGTTTCTTGTTACCATTTGAGAGGGACAGGGAGGATGGGCTAGCTGCCATCCCTCATCCTCAGAAGTGTCTCAGAAGTGGTCCCAGACAAGCTGCGTGTACACACACATCCTAGTGCCTGTGGGTATCTGATGTGAGAGAGGGAGTGAAACCTGTGAGAGAACGAGCATGCATGAAGAAGTTTTATTTAAATCTCACCTGCCCTCCCATAAGGTCTTACACTGAGTTTTATTGCATTAGTGGCCCAAATTTTCTGCTAAACAATAGCTTAGATTTCCTTTTCAGTCAAAGAAATTTAGAGATGAACATGACAGATGTATATCAAACACGGAGCAGCGTAGAGAGAAAACAGCCCCGAACAATGTGATATATTTAAGGCAAATTAGTCATTACTGAAGAAGAAAACAAACACAGGCAGTATTGTTGTACACTCTCTAGCATGAGTGGGCAGCCATAGACAGACATACAAACAAGTAACTTCAGGAATACACGTTCTTTCTGAAGCTTTTCTTTTGCACTTAAGTTTGATTTAAAAATGGACAAAAAACACACTTTAAGCAGTGGAAACCACTGTAAGAAATTTAAGTTTTCCTGGGCCACGTATTAGATAGTTTTAGTTGTATTCAAGTAAACAATGTGTACAGTTCATTTCAGATCTCTCTACGTACCTGTAACATCCTTTTGTTTGCGCATGTGTCAAGGCTGGTATCGTACTCCTACTTTGTTGCAGCAGAGATTTGACACAAGGTACATGAGTAGCATTGAAAAACTGTGACAAAAATCCATTTACGCAAATAGAAAATTATAAATAAGTAAACATACCGCTGTTCAATCTGAATGCAGAGCATTTCCATAGCTAGCTGCTCTCGACAGGAAAGAAAAGAAATTCTGAATATCTTTTTCAGTACAATAGAAGTCTTCCTGAAATAAAGCCCAAGTAAAAGACCTAGGGTAGCATGGTTTAGAGATGACATTTTCAAGTGATGCAACAGTGTATTAGATCATTTGACCTTTTTTTCACCCGCACCTCATATTATCTGACAAATAATAATGTGATTACAAATATGACCATGCAGCTAATTGGATCACTCTGACCTTGTAAAACCATTAAAGTATTTGCAGTACATGTCATCTATTCAAATAGAACCCCACATGGCATTATCAAACGCTGCAAACTTAATGTGAAATAAATGGAACCTAAAATTTTGGCATCAGGATGTCTGACTTGCGTACCAGAGCTAAACAAAATTAAAAAACTGTGTACATGTAGTGAAATGGAATTAGTGTTATTGCTAGTCTTCCATCTTCAAAATATTGATTTTGGGGATTTGCTCTGAAAAAAGTCTTGAAGCCATATAAATGTAAGCTTTTCATATAATTTTCATATAATTATTTACCAATATTTATCTCAGGAAAAAAATATTTACCATCTCAAATGCTTAAATGCTTTGAAATAATGAAATGGTAACAATCCCTCCTACATAATTTTGCTCAAATAACTATTTAAAATCCCAGAAGGGCTTTGCAAACAGACAATGGTCTTAACATCTCTAAATCCCCAGGGTTTCATGCATATCAAAATTTAACCTGGTTAAGCAAGTTAAGCCACTTGAATGCTATGAATGTGACAAAAACAGACTTCCATTGCCACTAAATTTTACACTGACAGTCACGTAAGAATTGGAACAGTCTTAGGTCTTATTACAAGAGCAGTCAATATACATTGATTAGTGCACATTGAATTCGGTATACGTGAAAGGGGGAGTAGCAATGTAACTGACCTACTGCAGGTCTAAACCCAATAACCATGCCATGTCAACAGAGTTTATTGCTGCAACTTTACTCATTTCTGCCCATAATTAAAACAACAAAAAAAATCTATTCTTTTGGTCATAAAGACTTACACTGCAGTTACTGAGATATGTATGTTCACAAGTTTCTTCTTGAAAGCATGGAGTAATTTCACCTCTCAAAATTTTTTTTATTGAAAAAAAATCTGAAATGCAAAAATTATAGGGCAGCAGCAGTGGAGAATATTCTTTGAGAAAATTTACATAAGATTAAAGTATTGTTGAACACCAGATTTTGAGTTCTTTGGCCAAATAGAGATTCTGCCCCAGAAATGATTTTTGGCATTTCTCTTCAGTTAATGAAGTAGCAATTACGGATACTTTCAAGCAATTAAGAAGAGAGCAGTCAGTTTAGCCAATTGCTAGACAGCTAGATGAGAGTATTTAACATGCCGACCTGTATGCCAACATAACTACATATGAAGATGATAAAAAAACTCAGCTTATTATAAAATTTACATTTTTGTAAATTTAATAAACTGTTAAGAAACAGCAGAGGCAAAGACTTGAGTTATAAATATATTTAATTTCTCTTGTTCTACTAATCTTCATACCACCTAGAAAAAGTGATTACTCTGGTTTTAAGTTCTCTAAAAGTCACTGAGAGTCGTGGGACAGGTCAAACCATCCTGTCCTGTTGAGTGCTTGTTTGTCACTCAGTGGCACCCCAGGAGAGTCAGGATGCCTTACCTGGGGATTAACCCTGGGGTTTAATCCCAGTCTCTGTACAGAGACAACAGTACAGAAAGGTGGGAAGCCAGCAACAAGACATACAGATGGTCATGCAGACAGTGACATGTACTTCTACTCCCATCCCCAATTAGAAACAAAACTGACACTGTATCACCGAACAGGGTCCTACAGAAAAGATAGAGAAAAAGACAATGTTATTTTTAAAAGGGATATACAAATAATTACATTATTCTTATACCCTCCCCTCCTTTTTATAGCAAGGTACCATGCAGATTTAAAACAAAAAAAAAAGACAGGACACCACAACAGACAGACAACAAACTTTACCCACAAAGCCAAAATATTATTCCAATGATAGACTATTGTTGTGGGTGGCTATGATAGACTATTGTTTAGTGTGGCTGGGTTCTGATGGAGAAAGGGGGCTTGCAGGGGTGGCTTCTGCAAGCAGCAGATAGAAGCTCTCTGCAGGCCCCTGAGAATCACAGAAACAGAATCACAGAATCGTAGGGGTTGGAAGGGACCTCGAGAGATCATCGGGTCCAACCCCCCTGCCAAAGCAGGCTCCCTAGCTCATATTGCACAGGTAGGCGTCCAGACAAGTCTTGAATAAAATAAGAGTAAACATCAGCTGGCTTTTAGAGAGTTTTCTGTTCTTCATTCTGCACCAAGTCTGTTTTGCCTATGACGCTAATTGTGGGATGGTCTCTCCCTGTCCTTATCTCGACTCCTAAGCCTCTCAATACATATTTTCTCCCTTATCCAGCTGAAAAGGGGAGTGATAGAATGACTTTGAGGGGCATCTGGCCTCCAGCCAGGGTCAAACCACCATAACTATGCTGAAGGATTTTTCTTCATTTTCCACGATGTCACGAGGAATAAACTTTTGGCCTTTAAAAGCAGTTTGTTCCAGGTTGTTTAAAAAGAAATTAAGGGAACAATCCATACTAAAATAGCCATAATTATTTCTATTTTAAGTCAAATATCTGCATAATTTAATAATTCTACTACAACATAATTGTTCCCACTACATATGATTTAGTTCTCTGCCTTTCCTGTAACTGTAGCAAGGCAGTCAGCGATTAAATGCAAAATAAGATCAAGATTTCCAATTTAAATACAGCCAGAAGATAAAATATTTTGAAAAATACATATTAATGCAATGAATCAACTCTTTCTTTCCTCACCTGAGAATGAGATGTACCAAATTAATAATACTTTGTGCCATAAATTCATGGTAAATCCACAGGCAGCTCAAACTTCTGAAATTCTGAATTCCTCGTTCAGTGAAAATTTACAGTAATAAGAGGTCCTAAATATTTTTCCAAGGAATCTTCAATAGAAAGGAATTCTGACAATATATCCCCAATAACCACCTCCTAGGTGGGTCAACTAGTACTATATAAATAAGGGATTTTTTTCAATCATTGGGAACAAAAAATAAAATAAAAAAATGAAAGGAAAAGTGTTCATTAGGATAGATTAGCTAACATTAATCCAATGGAACTTTTTTAACTGAAAAAAAACTTCCTGGTCACTGAGAATTAGTAAAAAATAAGAGAATTGGTAAAAATAAAAAATAATTAGTAAAAAATAAGTAATAAAATAGCAGACTAAGTGGAGCTGGTGGTAAAATCTGGCCATTGTATAAAGTAAAATTAATTAGAACAACCCACAAACCAAAGACAGACTGGAAAGTCTCAATGGGCTGAGGCCGACTGTATAAGACTCAGTAAGGTGCTGGGTCCTACACCTGGGTCACAACTCCATACAACACTATAGGCTTGGGGAGCAGAGGGGAGGAAAAGAAAAGAGGACAACACCATCACCAAAAATTAATAAAACTGAATTATATGGGTGTTCAATTTCTGTAGACTGTTCATGAAATTCCACTGAAGTTCTTCTGTCATTCAGTTATCAAAAGGAGAGGAAGAGGGGGAAAAGAAACGAAGGAAGGAAGACATGTACTCACCACTCAGCAGAAGATATGTCTTAGTAGGCAGA
Organism: Porphyrio hochstetteri; assembly: GCA_020800305.1. Lineage (NCBI taxonomy): Eukaryota > Metazoa > Chordata > Aves > Gruiformes > Rallidae > Porphyrio > Porphyrio hochstetteri. Next base: position 90,783,153 of record CM036907.1, read on the forward strand.
TTCCATTATTCCCCCTGTCATTACATTTTTTGCAATGTTCATCTTGTAGGTCTGACGAGTAAGAGACAGGACTTCTTTTTTTCCACAAGAGGCAAAACTACTTATTTTAACAGAGGATCCATTCTAGGGAACCTGCTTTGGTGAGACCAGACTCCTAAAATTTGCCATGTGCTTTCTGAGAAGAACATGGAATACTTAGACTGTGAAAATGTATTACAAATGTCTGAGACACTTACAATTTAAGAATTATATCTAGATTTTATTTTTTTAAATCTGAAATTAAGGAAGTTATTTCATCTGGGCAGAAGTTTAATTCAGGGTTAAACTCATCTTCCTCTAAAGTTCCATTCACCTGGCTGCTTTCAGGGAGCTGCAAGGAAATGGTGGAGAAGATGAATACAAAATTCAACCAATTTATTTCCTGGAAATGTAATGTCATTTGGGAACCATTTTTAAGGCAATGGGATTTTTGGACTGCAGCAGAGCTGACAGCACAGTAGTGGCTGTACAGACATTACTACCACCACAAAGGTCATTTATAAACTGCAGTAACTAAAATGTCACCTAACCACTGGTGGATGCAAATGCTCCTGCATTAACTTTGGAATCAGCATCCTGAACTCCGTAACTTACAACCTGGCTATAAAATGAAGGAAATTCGACTTCACAATGTGCATAAAAGAATTATTGAAAAAAATACAAGTACCACATGTTGCCTGAGCTAATCGGTGTTGTGGACTAAAGAACCTGATACAAACTGAGATTGTGCCCCTTTTGTTTCTTAACACAAGAAAGCCTGGAGGGAAGGGAATTATTGTTCTAGTTTGGCTTAGAAAATGAAAATATCTGTAAGAATAGAACAGAACATTTTTGTATATCCTGCGAGTCGGCTCTGTGTGTGGGAAAAGGATGTGTTTAGAGGTTGTGTGCTAAGAAAACAAGTACCTGTTTACTGCTAACATTTACCTGATCAGCGAAGTCAGGCACAAATTTGAAAACAGGTTTTGCGATGCATATATTTAGACTCATGGAAAATTCCCATAGATAAATAAATTGCAAAAATCATACTCCCTCCTTTCAGTCCAAGCCCCAATTGAATAGATTGGAAATTAAAAAAGTGGCATTCTCCAGAAGTGGTATGGATTTCACAGAAAATCACAGAAGAATCTACAGCACTTAAAGATAATTCAAGATGTCTGGAATGCATAAATTTATCCAGGGGCTCTCAGCTCATTGGGCCTTTAGAGGAAAGTCGCTCACTGACTTTAGTTTTAGTTACTTTATCTTAACGTGAAACAACCCGTGTTCAGCACCAATAAATTAGTGTTTTCTCAGGTTACAACGATTATAAATCTATTCTACTGTGTAGGCGAGGAATGAGTACAATTAGCTGAGTCCCAGGGGGCCTCAGAACTAGTGCATAAATCTCTGCACATTCTTAAATTGACAGTACTTTGGCAATCACGACTGAAAGGGCTCTAAGGAAACCCAGAGTCTGCAAATCACTGTACTGTAGGAGCACTGAGGGGAAGCTGAGTATGTTTGCTTTGTCTGAATTGGATTGCCCATAAACTGTGCACTGAAATATGGCCCACATCTGTTGTTACAATATGATTTCATCAGGAAATTAAATAGAAGTGTTATTTTGTTAATGAAATGAGGAATCTGTAAGCCCAAATTGCCTGTCTCCAGAACATTTTCTCTGCAAGTATCTTATCACAAATGTTTTTATACATGGTGAAACTGCTTTCCAGTCACACTTCAGCATCAGGACCCTGCCCATTTCATTGCTACAGAGAGAGCACTCCATCCTGTGTCTTGCAAACAGTTGTCAACCAAAAACTTCCAAAATGAGTTTGGGAAGAGAAATTGAGACTCACAGACATAACCTGAACCAAACTAGAACAAAATTAGCAATGTTAGGGCTTTTGCATTACAGTAAAATGCTGCCAGTGTCCTAATCAAACCATGTGCCCTCAACAGATTTCCTTAATCTCTGAGACAATTTGAGTGACATGAGTAAGAGTGAAAATATAGGACTACCATTTGTGACTAACACAAATACTTTTTTCCCTATTTTCTAGCTGTTCAGCCTGAGAATCTGACCTAGATCCAAAATCAAGGATAAAGGAGGTTAACTCATCCCATGGCTAATATTTCCTTTTCTTCTGCATTTTGCACATTATTTCAGCAGGGGTTTAAAACTTCAATTTAATGAAACCAGGAGGAATAAAGGTTTGGAACTTTTAGATAGATACAGAAAATTAGCTTAAAAATAATTCTTGCAGGTCTTCCACAAAAAATTTAAAAAGCAACTGCAGCAACAATAGAACAGGGAGCTGAACTATATCCCTGCATACATCTTTAAAATGGAGGAAGTGAAACTTAAATCAGGGACTGCTTTATGCACGAGCCAAGTTATCCCCAGCTGAAAGCTTTTGTACTGAACATCCATTGAAATGATCAGTCCTCAGAAGTGTCAGGTTATACTTAGGAATAAGTGCTTGCAGGATTGGGATCTAAAACATCTGCCTCTGAAGTAATTCAGTGTACATTAGTCATACTAATCTTTTTCAGATTTCATTTGCACTTGAGATATCTTAAAAGTATTCAACCAACAACAAGCCAGTTGTTACAAAATGTGCTCTTTGATTCAAACTGCACTAAATATCACTAAAGCAAATCCTAAAAAGGGTAGAAGAGGTTATTATAGGATTTATGTTTCCCCCTGCAAGTTCTTCTCCTCTACAAATTATCTGGATAATTTATTTGGCAATAAAAAAATCCTAGAAATGGCTGCTTCTATGTCATCATCTTAACCTTCTCATGAAAGATTACCCAAATTTGTAAAACAGCACAGCAAGGATTTTCTATTGAAGAACATGAATCACTTGTCTGGAACACATCAGGGGGAGTGTTGCCAGCAGGTGGAAGGAGCTGGTCCTTACCCTCTACTCACCACTGGTGAGGCACATCTGGAGTGCTGTGTCCTGTTCTGGACTCCCCAGTATAAAAGAGATACAGAAAGATTGGAGAGTCCAGGAAAGGACCTGCAGAACTAGAACTGCTCAGTCTGAAGAGTTAGCTCTGGGGAGTGTTATCAATGTATATAAGTTTGTGAAGGGAGGGTATACAGAAGACAGACTCTTCTCAGTGGTATCCAGTGACAGGCTCAGAGGCAACTGGCACAAACTGGAAAACAGAATCTTCTGTCTGAACATCACTTTTTTTACTGTGAAGGTGACTGGCACAGGTTGCCCAAGAAGGTTATGGTGTCTTGATCTTTGATGATACTCAAAAGATGTCTGGACACAATCCTGGGCAATCTGCTCTAGGTGGCCCTGTTTGAGCAGGTAGTTGGACAAAATTACCTCCCAAGGTCCCTTACAACCTCAGTCATTCCATGATTCTGTAAGTTTCCTGGTTAGGTGAAGTTTTTTTCACTATGATAATTAACTTTTAGACCTGGTTTCAGAAATACAGCTCATAAACTTAGACTAAAACTTTGAGTTACTTTCAGAAAAACTGGGGAAATATATTTTTTTTTGTCTGAAATGCACCACTTTGTTTCAGGAGTGCATGCAGGCTTAGGACTGTTGTATGGAGAGGGATTGTTTATCAGGGAGTGAGAGGACAAAGGGTAACAGCTTTAAAAAGAAAGAGGATAGTTTAGATTAAATATAATACAAGAATTCTTCCCTGTGATGAGGCAGTGGCACAGTTTTCCCAGAGAGGTTGTAGATACCTCCTCCCTGGAAGTGTTCAAGGCCAGGTTGGATGAGGCTTTGGGCAACCTGGTGCAGTGTCCTTGCCCATAGCAGGGGGTTGGAACTATTTTTTCTTTGATGGTCCTTCCAACCCAAACCATTTCATGATTCTCCAATTCTACTTGCCATCATTACATTTGACGCTGAACATCATTTAAACAGGAATGCAAAATTTAGGGGATAGGAAATTAAGCAAGCCACACATTTTCTCTCAGTGTCATGGACACACAGCAGTCTTCAACTCCTCTCTCTTCACCTGTTGCTAAGCATTTTTACTAAACCAAATTAAAACCCCACAGAACACAGTATGGGAGGCAGTTGGAATTGCACTCACTTCTCTCCAAGGGGAGTGTCATATATGACAGGATCATGTTATTTCTTGGTGACTTTACCTTTTGCCCTTCAAACCTTGTATTTCCACTCTTCCCCCCTTGGCCAGGAGTCTGGCTGAGGGAATGTACTGAGAGCCCTTACCTGGAGAGATGGGTAAGTGAATATTTTCTGTGCTTTAAATTTGTAGTCTTGGGTGATTGACTAACACACACGTAGAATTTAGTATGTGTGTGATAGTGTGTTCCATGGACCTGCTGTGGTCCATTTAACAGATCATCCATCTTCATTTTCTCATCATGTTGCCTATAATTAGCCAAAAGGAGGGTGAGGAGAGGTGGGGGTTGGTCTCTTTGCCCAAGCAACAGGATGAGTGGAATAGGCTCAAACTGCACCAGGGCAGGGTCAGATCAGACATTTGGAAAAAGTTCTGGGTCACTGGCACAGGCTGCCCAGGGAGGGGGACGAGTCATCATCCCTGGATGAATTTAACAGGCAGGTAGGTGAGGTGCTCAGGGATGTGGGTTAGTAGAGGATGGCTACGGTTGAACTCTATGATCTCAAAGGTCTTTTCTAGCCTGGTGATTCTGTGATATTTCTCTCCTTATAATAGGGCCATTATGCTAATATTAATACAAGCATGAACCTGGACCATGTGGATCTAATTTCAAATCGGGAGCAATGATGTTTGAATCTCTTCTTGTTGGAAACAGTTTTATCTTCAATGAATGATGAAGACCTTACCTCCCATAGCCAAATATTTGACAGACTATCATGCTTCATTCTCAGTGCATTCTTGCTCTGATGATTTATACTCACTTACAACATCCTTTCAGATAAGACCCCTTGAAGAACTTCTTTGAAGAGTGTGGTGCTTCAACCCCAAACAGCGGCTGAGCACTTGCTGGCTCTAGGAGGAGAAAGACAGGGCCTCCATGGGTTGGGATAAGGACAATTTACTGACAGAAGTATGATAAAAGTAGAAAAATAACAGCCAATTACACTCTACGCCCAGCAATAACACAGAGTACCTTACCAACCCAATAGTTACAGAGTGATGCACAATAGAAGGACCAACCTAACACAGTGGCCACACTCAGACTGCCCTGGAGGCACCCAGGAGTCTCCTTCCCTGACCAGCCCCTTTTATGGGGGAGTGATGTCAGGTGGTGTGGAAACAGCCTGTGCTAACTCAGCTCACCTGGGCTGGCTGCTTGGGGAGGTTGACTCTGGCTACAGATTCAGAACACAGGGTTACCTTCTGTGTGAATTATGAAGAGCAGACATCTGCTGAGTTACTCAGCTCTGCCAACAGGGTGGCAATTTCACATGCATAGCAGTAGGAGTTTAGCCCTTTTAAAGTTTTCTAAGGAAGCTGGAATTTCTTACAAGTATGATTTTTGGGTAAGTCTGTCTGTTGATCTTATGTGGAGTGCCTGAATTTTAACAACTCCAATAGTCTCAGTGTACCACACCTATTTCTGAAAAGCACAGAATGTAGCTATAGCACCCTGGCCTGAGAAAAGCACAAAGTTAGCAATATAGGATTGCCCTATTTGCAATTCACAGCTCAGCCACACATTTAATTTTCAACAGTATGTTCCCGCACTGGAACAAATCATCCAGAGAGGTTGTGCAGTTTTCATCCTAGGAGGTTTTCAAGAGTTGAATAGATAAAGCACTGAGCAACATCTTCTGATCTCAGAGCTGCCCCTGCTTTGAACAGGAGGTTGGACTAGGGACCTTCTGAGGTCTCTTCCAGTCTCATTTTTCCTATGATCCTATGAAAGTTTGCCTGCTTTATCTAAATTTTGCATCAAGATTTGCTGGTGCTTGTGCAAAAGTTGTAAGCAGAGGATAAAAACTGACTGTTCTAAAGTTGAAGCCATCACCAGGACATCTGACTATAAGTGTTATTTTATTCTGATAGAAAATGTCTGCTAACATTGCCTTTTATCTATGTTTCAGATTGACAGGGGTTTTTTTGGCCAAGTTGAACAAAATTAACTCAAGGCACATTTTGTCATGGATATTTTGTCTGTACAGGCAAACACAGTGCACCACAGGCACCGCATAGCTGCTTTAAACATTTTGAGTTGTGCAGAAGATTGTCTGAGTTGTACAAGGCAGCTGCTGGTTCCCTCATTAGATGGCAGATACCTGAAAAGAAGAGATTGACAGACTGATCCAAGCTCCTTATGGTTCTGCTAAGAAAGCTGAAGAAATGAACTTGAAATTATCACATTAAATACCCCACCATCTTCTAGTCCTTTTTGTTTGCCTGAGTAAATTAGTCCAGATGAAATGTACTGTACAGATGATCTCTTCCAATGCAGAAGATGCATATGTGTCAGAGCTTTGAGCTACTTCCTATGCTCTGTCTCCTACATCCTTCTTTCACAGTGTGCTTTATGAATGTATGTACGCTGTATGGTGCCACAACTGTGCAGTTGCAGTCGGTTCTCATTAACAAAGGTTTAACAACAAATGGCTTAATAAAACAGCTGTTTTAATAAGATAGATTATAAAAAGGAATACAGATATTGCCTGTATTTTTTATGTCCCATCAGATGCTTATGCACCTTCAGATGGGTGGATTAGATGCTGTGGGAAAATCCATCTGGGGTTCATATCTCTCACCTTGTCCCTGTTCAGCTTCCTGTCCTGCCCATTGTCAAGGTTGGTCATTATACCCTTCTCAGCAGTGCCTTGCAAAAGGAAAAATGCAGTAAGTACAAACTTAATTACAGGAAATTCCATTTAAACACAGTAAAAACCAGTTTCTACTGTGAGTGCACTGGAACAGGTTGTATAGAGGGACTGTTGAGACTTCATACTTGAAGATACTTGAAACCTCATTGGCTCTATGCAACCTGCGCTGGCTGAGTCTGCTTTGAGGAGAGGGGTTGAACTAAACCATCTCCAGAGGTCACTTCCCACCACCCCCCTGCACTGATTCTGTGAACCAGCGTAACAGATGATTTATAGCCCTGACAATCTAAGTCATTACGAAGACTAAGTTTCTAGACAGAAGCAAGACCATTTATAACACCACCTCGTATGTTACCCAGAACATTAAAATTAAAGAATGTAGAATATGCCTGAACAAGATTATTCAGCAGCTGAGAAATGTAAATTATGTGGCTGCCTTAGCAAACATTTTTTTTACAGTTTCATGAAAGATAATTTCTATAAGGTTCCCTGATATCCCTACCCAATCTTTTTAACTCTCCCCTATGAGGAAAGGCTGAGTAAGCTGGGACTGTTCAGCCTTGAGAAGAGAAGACTAAGGGGGGACCTAATCAAAGTTTATAATTATCTGAAGCAGGGGATGCAGGGGGAATCAGCCAGCCCCTTTTCAGTGGTCTGTGGGGACAGGACAAGGGGCAATGGCTGCAAGTTGGAGCATAGGAAGTTCCGCACCAACATGCGGAGGAACTTTTTCACAGTGAGGGTGACTGGGCACTGGAATAGGCTGCCCAGGGAGGTGGTGGAGTCTCCTTCACTGGAGATATTCAAGACCCGCCTGGACGCCTATCTGAGCAATATGAGCTAGGGAGCCTGCTTTGGCAGGGGGGTTGGACCTGATGATCTCTCGAGGTCCCTTCCAACCCCTACAATTCTGTGATTCTGTGATTCTGTGATTACTCATTAGATCTGCCAGATCTCACAGTGAATACAATACCATTTATGTCTTTGTGGGAATAGATTTTGATACAAAAAGGAAATGGTTAAAGATTAACTTTTATCATCCTCATATTTACAGCTAGTAAACAAACAATGAGATTCTGGTAGCTATTATCTTTGAAGTGGGTTTGAAATACTTTGGTGTCTTTAAGGTACAGAAAAAACTCTTCATAGTAATTTATATATTCAAAACACATCTCCAAGCAACCCTGCCTGCAGCTGTGATTACTCAGCAATTATTTAAAAGAGGCTTCAGGTATCACAAGTTGGATCCCCAGATAATCCATTTTCAGTGTCTAATCCTGAAGAATTTTGCTTAAGTAATTTGCCCTTCCTCATGTACCAACTTTGTGGCTGAGGCACGGGTAGAAACCAATTTCCCACACTTAACATTTATCATCCTTAACCTTCTGAGCCTTTTCTCTTTCTGCCATCTCCCTTATTCTCTGCAAAATGCTCATCTTGGTCAAATGATCCAGGGACCCAGGCACCTCCCCCTACAAAGCCCTAATTCATTCCAGTGCACTGGGCATGTGTAACCTGTGCAGTAAAAGACACACACTGTCTTTTGGAATAACTGTGACCATTAAACAAAGAAACCATCAAGAAGTACACAGTCTGAGAGATAAATTATATCTGTGCTAACAACCCTGGTTTCCTGCGTTCTTGCATTTCCTTCCAGCACCATGCACGTGTATGGAGAAATCTCCTGTGTGTCTCTACGCTGAAAACCAGCATAAAAGAGAATAATCATACAGCAACAGAGTTCATCTCCCTTAAATCAGCAAGGGGTTTAGATCCTCTACTTCCACTTTTTAAGCCAAGATACAGCTGCAGCCATAACACTCTTCCATATAGTGCAGCCACTTGATGGGGAGAAGCTGTGCTTTTTGCTACCAAGTTTCAGTGATTTGTTGACCATGGAGCAATGGCAAGGCACCATCTCTGGAGAAGCTTTGCAGCTGTATCTACCTTCTAACTTTTTCATTACCTCAGCCCTACTTATACATTTTTGTTTCTTCTCCTATGTTTGTTATTTCTTCAGCTAGCATTCTTAGATCTGAATGAATTTTCAGTAGACTTTAATCTTTGCTTTGATACTGCCTTGATCTCCACTGAACTGTGTGGGAATTTTGCCATAGATTTCAGGACAGTCAGAATTTTGTCAAAATACATAGAAACTTTTTCCCTCAAAACTTTTAGACTGATCACACTGATCAATCACATTCTGTATGTCTCGGTTAGCACTCCAGTGGTCCTCAAAGACCTCAAGCTGGTCCTCAAGGCAAGATTTTTCCTAGGATATCAATTATGTGTTCAATAATATGTTATATGTTCAGCTGAGAAGGGGAAAGGAAAGACAGGCAAAAACAAATGTGGGGGAGTTATGCTAACTCCCATGACATATCCCTGTGTAAGCTCCACTTACACTGAAAGAAAGATTGCCAGAAAAATCCATGCCAAAATAACCCTTACTTAAGATGAGGTCCCTAGCAGAGAAATTCCATGTATATTTATAAGAACAGCTTGTGATGATAGTTAGATTTCCCAAGGCTTTTTGAGAGGGAATAAAAGTCTCTGTGCACTCAGAGTGCAAGCAAAAAGAACTGCAACACTCAGTTGTTCCGCTCTTGCTGTACAGGAACAGTATTTATTTTTATCCCCATTTGACTTGATCACACTTCCAAATTGAAAATATCATTATTACTTGTTGCATACATGACTCAATCACTATTTATGGTTTCAGTTTAAAAGTGTTCCTTTGACATCACCAGTGAATTATCTATTTTTAACTGTGTTATCAAAACCTTCACTTTAGATATAAACTGATAAAGACTTATTAAAAAAAAATTAATGATGGAATGGTTCGGGTTGGAAGGAATCTTAAAGCTCAACTAGTTCTAACCCCCCTGCCATGGGCAGGGCAGGGACACTGAAAAGAGGGCTGATTCTAATAGAGACTTACTGTCTAGACTTTTGTAGATGCCAGCAACATATTTTGCAGCAATGATATTGTGGAATGTGTGTATTTAGCACATTGTAAGCTTTCTAACAGGACTATCTCCGAGAACAAGAAAACTCAAGGCTACAAGGGGCCCCGAGACCAGCCATGCAGCTCTGGTAAACAAGAAGAAGAAGATAAAGGTTAGAGTTGACAGCAAAAACACAATGATGAAGATGATCGGGTGAAGTAAATAACCACCAGCATCCTTGAAGACCACCTAAAGACTGTAGTACTCATGTGGGAAAGGGTGGAAACCTATGATAATGAATTCTCAGGAAAGTAATGAATATATTAATCATTTCCAGAAAGATCATGAATATGTGTGTATAACCTGTATATAAGCTGTGCAAATAACTCATTCAGGGCACACATTCAGAGGAGTGATCCCCTGTGCTGCCCAGTACTGCAATAAAGAATACCTGCTCAATGGTCACCAAGGTTATTGAGTTTCGATTTTGGCTTTTCATGGCATCAACACTCTCCACTAGACCAGGTTACCCAAAACACCATCCAACCTGGCCTTGAACACTGTCAGGGATTTTTTTTTCTCATCTAAATGTTATTTCCAGAATTTGTCTCTTTTTTCAAGAAGTCTGTGGGCCAAAATCACACCTGAATTATGAAGTTCTGTATTAATTTGTTTGGTTTTTAAATAAAATGACTCAGAGTAATTTCTAAAGATTGTAGCAAACTGGTGGGTGCAAGCTTTTGACAGCCAGTCTTGTAGGAATGAAGTGGGTCCTTGCTAAACTAGCAGCAAGACGATCAGCAATAGGAAAGGGCTGTTTTGAAAGCACCAAAGGTAAGTTCCTGTTTGCAATCAGCAGGAGTAAAACTAGAATAGTTCTCTGCTGCTGAGGAAGAACAGAAACCTTCAATAAACAAGTCATTTTGAATAGAGGCAGAAAATGCAGTTGATAAGCCCAAGCTCCATGGTAGCTTTTATGACTTAAAATGTTTTGTAAATCGTCTCCTATTTGCTACTTCTGAGGTCACTACCAGTGACCTCCAGGAATGCACTTTAGCTCCTTTGCAATAAGAACAGGTTCCAAACAGCAATAATGCAGCTCCAGATTGAGCTAATTGCTAGTAACGAACACATCATCAGTCAAAAGTCTTACTATCACCTAGCTAATCTTGAGCATTTTTACTACTTTTTTTTTTTGCAGGAGCCATTCTTCACTCCCTTTTGCTTCAAGGCCCCTACTTCTCTCTGCTGAAGGATCTTTATCTTTACAGGGCAACAACCCTAATTTATACCTGGAAAAGTTATAGCAGAAGGTAAAAAAAAAATCTGTGTTGGTATAAATTTTCAGGAGTGTTTAAATGACTGAGGAACCACAACCCTCACTAAAAATAACACAAGAGCAATAACACAAGGGCTTTTGAAAACACCCATCTTTTCTTACATTAATTCCCCTGAAAATAGAGGAATCTCTGCTGATTGTATAGAGTCAAGATTAGCAATGAGTAGTTCAATGCTTCTTGAAGATGAAGGACTCATCTGCTGAGATGTGAAATAATTGCAGTTATCCTACATCAATGCATATGAAAAATATTTCATTTCACCAAATAGGTTACATTTTTCTGCTGAAGTTCTAATTTTGCCTGAACAAAAAGTATATGATTGAACAGAAACAGTCCAAAGTGAGTATTTCATTGCAAGGAATTTTTCCTTCAGCTGTATTCAATAAAACAAAACTTACTCTGAGTTGCTTGTAAAACTGAAATAAATTTGGTCTTTTACACTCCTGTTGTCTTGCAGATCTACTACAAACATGCATTCCAGGCAACTAACTATAGTCGCCAACTAGCTCATATCTCAAGTTTAAATGCATCACGTGACCAGTCTAAATAAATTTCAAGCATATAAAAATTACTTGTTATTCTACTACTTTGTCTTATAAATGTTTATAACTCAATCATAGATATAAGAAAAATAGCAACAATACCCTCTGAGCAACCATTTGAAGTGCTGTTGTCCTATGCAGTAGTTACAAGCGAACACAATCTTTTCAAGTGATTATGTAGAAATTTTAATACTCTTTCCCTTTTCCTTGTTTTGAATCTTAGAGAAAAACACCAATCACATAAATTCCATGTGTTTTTAAAAATAACTATATAGAACCTCTGAGAAAAAAAAGGTTTCACGTCCATCTCTGGTAACAAAATATGTGTGTCATCACATTCCTATTATAGAACCCCAGATCACAGAAATCAACGTGGAAGACAAATGCTATCATTTCTGCTGCAAGGCAGCACTTCTTGAATAAATATTTGAGAGCAGTAGACATAACAGCACTGTGGGACCATTTATATTCCATATAAATAGGGATATGATTCTGATTCTATGATATATTTATCAGTTAATTTTCAGGCTAAATATTGAAATAGGTGGTAGAATGTATTGACACAAATATTCTTACGGGAAAAGTTATTTCCTTCTGTTATTCAAAGTATGAAGAGAATAAGCCATGTGTTTAAATAACATTAATTTTGAATAAATGTTTAGTTTTGTTTAAGGAAAGAGTTTTTTCAGTCTTATAATTTTACTGTTAGTAGTCTGAGTCCCTTTTGGTAATATTTAACTTCATGTAAATCTCAATAAATGCAGTTTCATATTTTAGGTCTTATAAATTTTTTCTTCAAACTAACCGCTAAGCTATAAGTGTTTCAAATACTTCTGGGATATGTTGCTTATAGTAAATATATTGGCATAAAAGGGGATCCATCTTCTGTTTTAAATCTAATTTACACATATTTGTCCTTCCCACCCTCTCCTATCCCATTTTCTCCAATACAGATGATTACCACTTTCATATCAAAGGAAAAACAAGGTGGGGGAAAAGGACAACTTAGAAAAGCTAGGTTGGAAGTTAGCTATTTCCACAGTATTTTTTTCCCAGCTTTTTATGAGCACTCCTTTTCTAACACAGAAAACAAGGATTTTTTTTTATAGGACAGGTTTATGGAAAGAGATTAGACAAAAATTAAATAAGGTGTTGAGGGAATACCATGATAAAGGAAATCCTCATATTATTTTTCAGCTGAAGTATTCTTTTCTTTTCTGATTTTATTTATTTAAAAAGACACTTGACAAGCCAGTTTGTCAGGAGAAACAGAATGATCCTGTGTTCATGAAAGATGTATGGGACTAGAATGGTTTTTGAAGACCTTTCCTCTTTAAACTGAAAAAAGATTTTACTCATAAGTTCATCTATTTGAAAGCAATTTTTTTCCTGCTTTTTTTTTTTTTTTTTTCTTTTCCTAAGATACATAAGAGCCACATATTTAATTCCAACCTGTTAGGACACTAACCCAAATTTGCTGAAGCAAAACAAACAAGCAATACTCCTTGCAAACCTTACGAGGAGCAGCTGAGGGAACTGGGGTTGTTTAGCCTGGAGAAAAGGAGGCTGAGGGGAGGGCTTATTGCTGCTTACAATTACCTGAAATGAGGTTGTAGAGAGATGGGTGTTGGTCTCTTCATCCAAGTGACTGGCGATAGGATGATGGGGAATGGACTCAAGCTGTGCCGGGACAGGTTTAGATTAGACATTAGGAAAAAAATCTTCACTAAAAGGTTTATAGGGCACTGGAAGAGGCTGCCTGGGGAGGTGGTTGAGTCACTGACCCTGGATGTATTTAAAAAGACGTGTAGATGAAGTGCTTAGAGATATGGTCTAATAGAGAACCGGTATGGTTGGACTCAATGATTTCAGAGGTCTTTTCCAACCTAATGATTCTGTGATTCCTTCAGAAGCTTGTTACCTGCATCCCGTGCACTGGAGCTAAGCAGTGAGTACCCACCTCTGTGGCTGTAGGATAAGCTCCCATTTCCAACAAGGGGAGAAAAAGCCTCCTGGGAAAACCCCAGTGTGTTTAAGGAGGGGCTGCATGTGAAGGTTTCTTATGTGTGGAATTTGAACTGACCTCATTACCTCCTTGGCCCCAGTCCCATCCACAGTCCCAGCCCCCCGGGTCCTGTGGGTGAGCCAGCCCATGCAGTACCCTGACATCCTCTTTTATTGACTATCTCAGAAAGTTCACATCATTAGTGAATAAAATCACAATGATCAAAAAAATCTGGGGGAACCTTTGCTGTTGCCATTTATTTGCAAATTCTTCTCTTTTTTTTAAAAAAAATCATTTATTTAATAAAACTTTAAATGAAAATGGCAACTGCGTGGTATTTCCATGAAAAGACAGTAGTTGTTGGGGAAAAAATGATGGAAGCTACAGCATTTTTATGCATTTTCCACCAGTAAACAGGATAATGTTGATCAATCACAGAGTGATTACCTCACTAGGGCAAAGACACTCACTTCCCTCTCTGCTCCACACAGTTGCCTTTTACATTGCTTTCCTCAGTGCATAGCCCTGTTAACCATTGCTACCTGTGATCTGTGCCATCCCCAAAGAGAGTGACAGGATGCCAGGAGAGCCTATTAGACCTGCTAAAAAGAGCACATGGCTCCCAAAAGCCCAAAGTAGTAACACATCTGCTACATTAAATGCTTTACCGTAACCAAAAGAAAGCACAAGTGTCAATGAAGAGCTTATTCTTGTGCTCAAAATGGACATCAGGGTATTTTCTCCCAATGCCAGAAACCCCATTCCCAGGTTGAATAATATTTGCTACGTAGCCATTAAAAAAGTAGGTTAAAACTTTTGATAGACCCTATGGCTGGTTTGTGGAAATACACTCTGAACCAAGAAATGAGAGGTCAGACAGGCGTGACTGATATAATGATGGTGAGGCTGGGAGTTGCCACAGGCAAACCTCACATCTGTGGCCTCCACTCTTGCTCAGTTGTACCATCTTCAGAAGCTTCCTGGCCTGACCTCCACCATGTTAAACAGTAAATTTATTGAGTGGTTGGATGCCACTGGCCATTTTCCAGTGATCACACTGTAGTTTTTATAAAACTAGCTCAAAAATATACCTACAAGTTTGCTGCATGCAGTGTATACAGCTACAGTGAACACACTAAGTCTATTAAGTGTAACATTTAGTTGTATTATGCCTAAAAATCCCACTCATGTACAATTTCTGATGTAAACAGAGCCTTAAACACTACCAGCTTTGGCACCACAGCAGTGCTGCAGGGAAGTCCAGAGACAATGTTGGAGGTGGGGGAAGTCACTACATAAGTATGCTTAAAATAATCAGATTTAGACACAAAAAGATCCGTTTAATATCCTTCTGAAGAGAAGACAACAGACTATTTGAGATGGAACTCGAAGCAGCACAAGATCAGTGCCAGCACAAGTGGGAGCAGTGTGGCTGCCGCGGTGTGATACGCCAACCAGGCTGGTACACACCACCTCCCAGCACAGGTTATTTCCCTGAGCAGCGCACCAAACTGGCATTTACCTATTGATGGGTACCCTCCAACAAGCTAACCTAGATCCACTTTCATCATCACAGAATCACAGAATCACAGAATAATAAGGTTGGAAAAGACCTTCAAGATCATCAAGTCCAACCATTCACATCCTAAACTAAACCATATCCCTAAGTACTTCATCTACCCTTTTTTTGAACACATCCAGGGAAGGTGACACGACCACCTCCCTGGGCAGCCTGTTCCAGGCCCTCACAACTCTTTCAGTAAAAATTTTTTTCCTAACATCCAATCTAAACCTGCCCTGGCACAGCTTCATGCCATTCCCCCTTGTCCTATCACCTGTCACCTGGCTGAAGAGACCATCACCTATCTCTCTATAACCTCCCTTCAGGTAGTTGTAGGTGGTGATAAGGTCTCCCCTCAACCTCCTCTTCTCTAAGCTAAACAGCCCCAGCTCCCTCAGTCATTCCTCATAGGATTTGCCCTCCAGCCCCTTCACCAGCCTGGTTGCCCTTCTCTGGACTCGCTCCAGGACCTCCATGTCCTTCTTGTGGTGAGGAGCCCAGAACTGGACACAGTACTCGAGGTGTGGCCTCACCAATGCCGAGTACAGGGGCACAGTCACCTCCCTAGACCTACTGGCCACACTGTTTTTGATACAAGCCAAGATGCCATTGGCCTTCCTGTCCATCTGGGCACACTGCTGACTCATATTCAGCCTGCAGTCAACCAGCACCCTCAGGTCCTTCTCTGCCTGACAATTTTCCAGAGTCCCCCCCAAGCCTGTAGCACTGCATGGGGTTGTTATGTCCCATGTGCAGCACTCTACACTTGGCCTTGTTAAACTTCATCCCATTGGACTCAGCCCATCGGTCCAGTCTGTTCAGATCCCTCTGAAGAGCCTCCCTACCCTCAGGCAGATCAACACTTCCTCCTTGTTTAGTGTCATCTGCAAACTTAGTGAGGGAGCATTCAATCCCTTCGTCGAGATCATTGATAAAGATGTTGAACAAGAATGGACCCAGGACTGAGCCCTGGGGGATGCCACTCATGACCGGCCTCCAGCTGGATTTTGTTCCATTCACCACCACCCTTTGGGCTCGACCATCCAGCCAGTTTTTAACCCAGCTGAGGGTCCACCATCCAGGCCAGTGGCAGCCAGTTTCTCAGTTAGAATGCTGTGAGAAACTGTGTCAAAGGTTTTACCAAAGTCCAGGTAGATCACATCCACAGCCTTCCCCTCGTCCATTAAGCGGGTCACCTTTCATAGAAGGTGATCAGGTTAGTTTGACAGGACGTGCCATCATGTCCTCAGTTTCACAGTAAGTCAAAGGAAATTATAACCTCTGTGCTCTGGCTCTGCAGAGGCAGCAGCCACAGGTTTAGAAGTCTGCATTAATTTCTGAACCTCCTAATTAAACATAAAAGAGTTGGGGAAAAAACCCAACCAGGTCAAATCAAGTATTAAATGGATAAACTATAAGATATGTAACAGTGTGGGCAGAACAGAATGAGGTATAGAGTCTTTGACCTCCGCATTTCTGCTTAAAATCTACATTCAGTTTTGTAGTCAGTCAGTTATAAAAAGTAGCCTGACATTTGACTCATCTCTGTATGCCAAACTTCTAAAGGAAATTTATTCATGGTTATATTTGAAGTACTGTCTATATGCCTTGACACTTCAAATCAAAACACCAGAGGAATCTCATGATTTTATTTCTAATGATAAGAAAAAATAGAAGTCTTACCTGGCTCTTATGTATCATTTTTCCACTGGGAAATCTCTCAGGAGTCATTTCTAAGCAATAGTCTTCAAAACCTGATGAAGTTTTTAACCTGAAAAGTCAGCTTCTTCCCCTGAAAGACCAATATCTTTTTGGTCACTCCCTTAGAATTGCTCATCCAACCTTGATTTGCTGTTCTTCAGGCCCTGGGCTGTTTGTTTTCCCCTAAGGGCATGCATTTTCTTAAAAAGCAGAAAAGCAGCCAGGAAGCAACAATCATAATATCCAAACCACAACAAAGAAGGTGCATGTATCACTTCTGTAGACTTAAATAGCCCTAAACTGATTTGCTCTTTTGTCCATAACAGAACAGCTCAGTGCAAGCTGAAATCCATCTAACATTGTATGGAGAGCCAATTTTACAGAGCAGTCATCCCACGTGCGAGTGTGAGGCCTCCATACATTAATTTATCTTTTCTTCCCAGATATATTGTTGTCTCTGAGCCCATCTCTATATTTAGGTGGCTATATCCAGAATGCCACAGGTGTGTCATCCTCAATACCAGTCACAGCTAGTTCAAAGGCAGCCCATGTACACATCCAGATTTTGATTACAATATCATTTAAACTAGAGGAATAGTTCTTAATAAAGACAGAATTTCAGATAGAAACCTACTTTTTACACCAATGAATTATTACCATGCTCTATGCATTCAAAATTAGGAAAATAAGGCAGAGGGGAGAAAATACACTTGCTTGTTACTGTGTCTGGATAGTCCCTGTGAACTGCAACAAACTGCCTAAATTAGCATATTTACTAAAAGGATTTTCTGCTGTAACTTTCATCCCACACATCTAAATCCTTTTTCCTACAGTTCTTCTGTTCCTACTAACACCATAGAGACCACACTGAGAGACACGCTGATAGTATATGAAAAGCAGCCTGAAGAAAGTGGAAAACAAAATGTAAATGACAGAAAGGTACAGAAATTAAAATACTGGCATATTTAAATATACTTGGAGATTTGGAAAACAGAAATGCAGCACAAACAGCTTCAAGATGTCCAAGTTTTATGTTTGTCACATGTACTCTTAAGTACAGATTTGGACTTCACAGAGAAGCAGAAAAAAAGGAGTGGGTAGCTCCAAAGCATCCAGCAAACATCTGTCCCATGTCACAGAACAGCTTATAGCAAATATAAAGCAAAGGGTAAAGCACGATAGCAGCAGCCATGAGGACAGATTGAAAGAAGATCATCACCAGCATCTATTTTTTGCCTGTAATACTGAGAATTCATCAGAAACCATTTTCAGATAGACCATGATTTGTTCTACAGTAGAAAACTCCAACAAAATAAACATCCTCCCCTCAAAGTATCTCTGCTAGTCTTATCAATACAAAATTTATTCTGAAGTTAAATCTAGTCATCAGTTGAACTCTGGACTATATGTGAAGTCAAGTGTAAGGTCCTGCACCAAGGGAGGAACAACTCCAAGCACCAATACATGTTAGGGGTTGACCTAATGGGAAGCAGCTCTGTAGAGAAGGAGCTGAGAGTTCTGGTGGACAACAAGCTCTCCATGAACCAGCAATGTGCCCTCATGGCCAAGAAGGCCAATGGTGTCCTGGGGTGCCTTAAGAAGAGCATGGCCAGTAGGACAAGGGAGGTTATCCTCCCCATCTACTCTGCCCTGATGAGGCCACATCTAGAGTGCTGTATCCAGTTCTGGGCACCTCAGTTGAAGAAATACGGGAACTACTGTAGAGAGTCCAGATGAGGGCTATAAGGAAGATGAGGAGACTGTCTTGCATGAGGAAAGGCTGAGAGACCTGGGTCTTTTTAGTCCGGAGAAGATAAGACTAAGAGGAGGGTCTCATAAATATTTATAAATATCTAAATGGTAGGTGTCAAAATGGTATTCAAAACCCACCAGGACATGATCCTGTGCAACCTGCTCTAGATGATCCTGCTTTAGCAGGGGCTTTGGACTAGATGAACTCTAGAGGTCCCTCCCAACCCCTGCTGTTCTGTGATTCAGTGCAGGACAGAGCAGGTAACATTCCAAAAACATTAGTGCCCATAAATCCTCAAAAGCCTATCTGCAGCTGAAGCCATCCTTTAGTCTCTCTATTTGACATTGCTCCAGAAATAAAACCAAAGACATGAGTTCTATCCACCCATGAAATCTAGGATAAACACTTGCCTAAGTGGATACTACTTCACCTGTTTGCCCTGCCCTGCAGACACCAAACTCAACCAAGATGAGTTGATGTCTGGTACCAGACAGTGGTTTGCAGGCTTTTTGAAGCTTCAGAGAAAAGCAGAGACCTCCTGGTAATGCATACCTCCAACAGCGTTTGCTCTGGAGTTGTGCTGCTAACCACAAAAGCTGTGCTGTGCTAGTACAGTTCTTGCACCCTTGCAGAATAAATGCATTAAAGCTAGTATTCGCTGGCTCTATTCATTCCTGTAACACTCAAAACCTGTTCTTGCAGCCTAAACCACAAAGTTCCTACTTGTCTCACTTTAGTCCTGTCTCTACTCTTCTCCAAAAGGAAAAAGGGAAACATTGCTCTGAAATGAACAGCTGAAACTTGCATCAGATGAGGACACCACTGCAGGATTACACATACTACTGAGCCCATGTTGACAAGAATACTCTCGTTTCTTGTTCCTAATACTGCCTTTAATTAAATATTGCTTTTTCCTTACTTAGCCAGGCGGCATGTGGCATAGGAATTATTTGGAACTGCTTGGGAGTGGACGCAATGGGTGGTGCAGTGGAATGAGCCTCTTCTCTGCAAAAAGAAGGGCTAAGTTACTGCCAGCTGATGTTTAACTAGTCTCTGTCACTTGCTCCTGCAATGCGGCGGCCAAGATTTCGGTGAGGTGAAGAATGCATGACCCCTCACACACCTACAAAAGGCCCTTCTGCTGCATGCATGCTCTTCACAGAAACACTCACGCTGCACTCCTAGTGCTTTTTCACATGGGTAACAAAGGAGTTTCAGATGTTTGTGAGATGATCAATGTTGCTTGAAACCAAAACACTGAGACCCTTCAGTTTTTACCTTTATTAAGCAATTACTGTTCCTGAAACACTGGTCTGGAATTGGTCAACCCAAGATAAGGAGTAAAGACAGTTAATCCACTCCTGCAAGAGCAGATTTACATTAAAACTTACATCCATAAGCAAGTAAGCACTGCTAAGAATAGTTTGATTGTCAAAGGTTGTGGGTTTTTTTCTCTCTTTTTTATAACCTAGTTGATGGACAAATGCCTAACTTGTTCCTAGAAGTTTGTTAATAAAGAATCAAAGGTAATGCCTATGCACGTGCAGATACTTCTTATTTAGCAAAACCTAATGGGAAAGGGGCAATACATAACAAAGAATAAACATCTCTTCCTGACGCAACATAGAAGAAAAGAGGTAATATTCTGTTTCCATTTTTAAAAAACCCAACAAACCCCCAAACAAACACAAAGCATAAAAATATAATTCCTTTCAGAATAAAAACCTGGATTCTAGGTGCCTGAATTTCTCATGATTTATGGCAGCACTTTAATCCAATATATTTAATTAATCCAATATATTTAATCCAATATATTTAATTAATATTAAATCAATACTGAGGGAAATGCCTGTACATTCCAGGAATATCTTTTTTTTTTTTTCTTTTTCTTCTTTGTTTTCCCCTTCTTAACTTATACTTCCAGTCTTCATACTAATCCTTACTAAACAGGGGTGGATATAAAGAAGAGGTTTGAATTTCAAGTTTGGTATGTTGGAAGCCAGGAGACTGATTCAAGCTTAATAAACAGAGAAAAAACAAGCCACAGGCAGTTGGGCCAACAGTTTTTGTGATTCACAGAGGTGCATGGACAACATGTAATTATTGGAAAAACACATCTAATCAAATCATGTTCCAACTCCTGGCAACAGACTCTTCAATCTATTGCCTTTGTGCTAACTTTAATGGGTTGCTTCCAGCAGCTGCCTCTACTTGTCGTTTCAATTACCACCATGCCTTCCCAAATCTGAGTTGCTCCTTTATTCCTTGAAATATATTACCCAATTGAAATGGGTTTTCTCTCCTTACAGGTTATTTTATGATACAAATACTGTTGTGACAGTAGCTCTGACAAAGCCTGTTCTTGTTGTCTGAGATCCCATGGGCCACTGGATATGCATTGCAAAGCAAAGTAATCAGGGCTCAGCTGTGCATTAGTGGGCTACTGCTGAATTCCTAGGGCTATTGGGTTGCAGAGTTACAGTTCTAGAAAGCAACTCCAGAAGTCATCCAGACCAATCCCAGTCCACAGGTGTTCTGTCATCTTGCTCTCGAATTGCTCCAGCAACAGGGCTTCCGTGAATGTCTACATAACCTTTCCTCATGCTTTGTTGTCCTTTGAGGCAGGGATTTTTTTGTTTTGTTTGTTAGATTTTTGTTTGTTTTTGTTTTTGTTTCTAAATTTCTGAGCTCATCTTTTTTTCTACAGCTCAGACATTCATTTTTACATTTTCTACCACAAAAAGGGAAACATATTCCTTCTTTACAATAGCTCTTATATCAGGAAATTGACCTTCCTCCTTCATCTTCCTTTCTTTATGTTAAACTATTCCATTTATCCACTGCTAAATTTTCTCTAGTTTTCTAGACCACAGAAAATTCTCATTACTCTTGTTGGGTTTAAGTTCAGGAGAATTCTTGAGTTTCAAGTCAGAAGAGACTTATCCTTCCTGAAATAGTCTCTTTGACTGAACTTATGAACAGAGCAGACCTTACCAACTCTATTAAGCAACTCTGCCATTTGGAAGTCCTGTAAGGTATATTTTTCTTTAAAAAATGCTGACCTCCAGTCTCTTACTGCAACATGTGTTTTTCCTCTGCAATGGCCAATTTATAATTTTGCATCTCAATTATTGTTCCTGAAAGAAAATGTTAGTTCCCTTGATTCTTTTAGCTCAAACCTTTATATGTGTGTGTGTGTGTGTGTGTGTGTGTGTGTGTGTGTGTATTTCTGGGGAGTTTTATTTACCAGTCTACCTTTCCAAAATCTAATTTTTTTGGCTTTGCCTGTTAAACTCTGCTGCAGAATGACTATTTTTGCTCTGTTAATGTTGCTGCTGACAATTATGATCTCAAGAATTCTGTTATTGCTTCCACTGAAGTCATCTTATACCTCAACATCTTCAATGAACATCTTTCTTCTATTTTGAATTGTGTTGCTGGGTTTCCTCTTACTTTTGTATCAAAAGACATTCCTAACATAACAAGAATTTGCAGGACTATATGCTACCAAATACATTAAAATCCTCAGCAAATATGAAGTTTACAGTTTAGTAATAAAATAGTTGAGATTCTGCATATGCAGTTAAATTTTTGATCAATAACAAAGAGTTTTAACTCCAATAAGTGAAGGGAAATGAAAAGATGATGTGATATGAAATGTGTCCTATATAGTCCATTGCATCACAGCTTCATATGCACGTCAAAGTTCAACAAAGAAAACCTGTCTGCAATCTTTAGTAATTCCAGTATCAAGAACTTTTTTCTTTATCTAAATCGTACTTGCAAATGCAAAGCTTCTCTGC
Organism: Porphyrio hochstetteri; assembly: GCA_020800305.1. NCBI lineage: Eukaryota > Metazoa > Chordata > Aves > Gruiformes > Rallidae > Porphyrio > Porphyrio hochstetteri. The sequence goes on from CM036907.1 coordinate 90,805,615, forward strand.
TTTATTTTTTCATTTAGTTATGAAAACCAAAAATCTTTGTAAAAAATTTACCAAAGTGCAAAATGCTAATTAGTATCACTTAAAAAAAAATAATCAATTCATCCAAGAGTGTCTTTTTCTCCCCTCTCATGAAAGCACATAGCCATCAGCAGGTGTGGTCCCATTTGCTGTCCCACTTCATATCCAGATCCTCGTGTGGTTTTGGAAACTGTGAACTAAATACTGAGCACGTGTCCTAACACTGTGGGGTTTTGGTTTCTACCATTGACTGAACTTATTTACAAATAGTCTGCGGGGAAGAGGGGACACGTTGTCAGTCATTCCTCTGCGCAGCAGAAGGAAAATCAGACAGCAAAATTATTTATAAAGATTTTTTTCACACTTTTCCTTTAAAAGATATGGGGTCTAAACTTTCCAAATTTAAGTATAAGCATAGAAATTTTATGCTTGGACAATTTGCCATTACTGTGCAGACTACTGTATGTTCATATTCCTTTCTGTTTATTCACCTATTCCCAAATATAAGTTGTTGACACTGAAAGCAGGGGTAAATGAAATGGCACCTTCATAATGGTGCTGAGTAAACATGGATGTAGAAGGATTCTGGGGACACCTGATGTTCTGTCTGTTTCATTGATGCTGATGTTTGATAGTGTAGAAACTGATCAAATACAAAATCTACGACCACATCTCAAATCTTTTATAGTCTAACAAAAAATAAATATCTGGAATCATTGTGCTCACAAGGATATAATTCCAAATAAAAAGAAAGTAGAAAAAATAGAAATATTAGAAATTAGAAAAACTTAGAAAAGTCAAATATTAGAAAGTTTTCCCATTGTCAGATAAGAATTTTTTACCTGACGAATCTTTACCTGATGTCACAACTATCTGGAGAATGTGTTTTTAGTTCTTGTTTTTTTGTTTTCTCCAGGTATTTGTGAGTTTTGTTCTGTAATTTTTTTTTCCAATGAATTTATTTTAAATAATATCGTTAGAGAAACTTCAAGTACTATGAGTCATTGCTGTTGGCCATATTTCCTTTTCCTTATACTTGATTTCAATCAAATTTTCTATTCACAGAAATGTCTACAGGCCAGTTTAGGAATAATTAAATAAAGGAGGGGCAGTGTAGGAATTTTTAAATGCAAATTATATTCAGAATCTATAGGTAAATCTCAATAATTGTTAAAGGTCATGACAATGAATATGACCTGAATATATTAGATTAGAGAACCCAGCATTGAAATTATCAGAGTAAAATTCCATTTGTTGTCTCAAACATGCAGGTGTTAATAAATACACAAAAAATAACTAATTAAAGCAAATAGCAGCTATCACGTCTTTGTTAATTTTTAAATTTGTTTTCTTATCCTGAGGAAAAACAAAGAACAAGCCATATCTTATTGTGTGCTTCTTAATATAAACAGTAACAGGAAACCTAGCTACAGAATAATGCAAACAGGGATGCACAATGACAGGTACATGACTAGACATTTTTGCTGAGTTTTTCCTTTTCCCTTCCCTTCCCTTCCCTTCCCTTCCCTTCCCTTCCCTTCCCTTCCCTTCCCTTCCCTTCCCCTGCCTTCCCCTCCCCTCCCCTCTCCTTTTCTCCCCTCTCCTCTTCTCCTCTGCTCAACAGCTGAAGAAACTCTGACTTGGGCAAACTGAATAAACCAGGCCCTTCACATAAACTGTAGTAAGTTCTTTACCTGTCTGATTGTTTTTTTCTTCAAGGACATCCTAACACTGTGTCTTTAAAATCTAGAGTAAGAAATTAAATGCAGCTTGATTGAGGTAGTTTAAGCACCTGTCACTACAGGTTACTGTCTGAGATGTTATAAAGCCAGGGACATCTGCTGCAGAAATGTGCAAGTGTAGCAGAGTATGACCCACCTATCACACAGTGTTTTAATGTTCTTTAATAAAACTGCCATGTTGCTTGTTTTTTTGGTTTTTTTTTAATTTGAGTTACATGTTGAAGGACATTCAACAGTACATATGTCTTTCGCTCAACTCTTACAAGTTGGACCATTCTCACTGGTCAGGGGCAGGATCTCCTGCTCTTCTCAAGTGAATGTGCAGAAACTATACATTTACAGCAATACACAAAAAGGTAAATACCCTCTCTAAGTAGCTGATTTTTTGGGTCAGTCATTATAAAATACATCTTTGAACATTTATGTTTGCCAGAACATTTTTTAAAGAATTACTTAAACTGGATATTTTTTTCCTTGATAATAGACATTGTTCTTCAATAACTAAGAATAGTTTACAGTCTGAGACTATTGGTAGTATTTTACTGCCTTGTATGTATGCAGTTCCATCAGGGCTCATTGCAAAAGTCTGTGCTTATATTGCTGCACAAGTTTTCTTCACAATGAAGTATTTACTCCCTCTAAACACATTAAGCAAATTTAAATAATAATAAAAAAACCCAAACAAACAAAAGTTTTATCTCTCTTTGTAGAAGCAAAGAAAATTATACTGAATATTTTTTCAAAGGGGTTTAGAGAAAACCTGGTCATACCTGAAGAAGAAATCATTTATTTGTGTAGCTACTGCTTGTATATCACACTGATATATTGGGCACTGATTTTTTTTTTTAATATTACATACCTTTATACAAAATTAAGGAATGAAATGGAGGAGTTGGAGAACATAATTTTCTTCTAAGTTTTTCTTCTGTGATATAATGATCAGAAATTTTTGAGTTATCTATTTTTCTCTGTGAAATTACAGAAGGTTTGTGTTAAGACCTGAGTAAAGGGCAGAACAGAGGGAGGAGGTATGCTGTGAAAGTTCAGCTCTATACCTTACAGATGACTTTTTGGAGGAAATGTTTGGACAAGAGCTAAGGATGAGATTTTGCCTAGTGAGTAATATTAAGGAGGTCTCTGGAAAACTCTTCCTCCTGTTCCCATCAAATATTTAATATTCAGAAATAGGTGGATCAACACTGCATATTTTAAGTAGCTATTAGATCTTGAAATAAGTTTGTTAATCAAGGAAAACGTAAGACATCTTGTAATAAAATAGCATTTATTCTGAGTTTCAACTGAAATCCTCTGTAGCAGCTTCTAAATTTTTGACTGATTCATCCCATACCCAAAAGAGATTAAAAAATAAGAAATTTAGGTTATGAAGGCATACAAGTTTTAATATCTCTCAGTAGCAGTATACTAAAATATTTTCCCATAGCAATGGACCTGGGACTTCTGTGAAATATAAATTTTAATTGCACACTGTTTCTGAGACAAGGATACCTAAATAATCAGAGTGTCACAAGTAGGATGATGGAAGTAGGTGAGGATGCAAGTCAATAAGCACTCTAAAAAAGTTCCAGTACTGGTCCTAAACCATTATACAGAAACAGTTCACTTACCATGAGTGTGTAACATTTTGTATCACTCACTTTTTACTCCCAAAACCTTACTCATAATAGTTTCTAGATTGCGATTAAGACAGTCTCTTCACACCATAGTGCATACCCATTGTGAGCTCTGTTGCATCTTGGTTTAAAGAAAAAGGACAAGCTTTGGGAAAATGTATGTTAGATTTAAGAGCTGTCTGTAGCAGTCATTTGTCTGATCTAGAGCTTTGGTGGGTGGCACAAACATTTCTTACCAAAGCAGAGATGGGAAGGACCAGAATTTCATAGTTCTCCATTTCCTGCGCGTATTACTTGGAAGAGAAAATCCCTTGAGCAACTTCCATAGTCACCATGAGGAAACAAATAAGAGGAAGATGAAAGTGAAGAGACTATCTTTCTGAATCAGTGTGGATGTCTAATTGGATACTGGTAAGTCCTTGTTTTAGGAAGAGCTCTTTCAGCACATATAGAAAAAAAGTACACTGGCACTAAGAAAGTCTTGAATGATTTAGACTACCTTCCTGACTTCTTTCATAACTTGTTTAAGGGGGTACTTAGTGCCACAAAAATAGCGACATGTAACACATCCACAGTTCTTTTTTCTAAAATTGATAACTGTGAGGCATCCACTGCTTATATTCTATCAGGTGAAATGCAAACAGCATCGTTAACTTTGCCGAGTAATCACAGCTACTGGAATCCTTCATTGCTTTTCTGTCTTACAGTACCAAACATAACAATATTTCCAGTCACTGGGTGACAAGTAGTATATGAGACAAAGCAAAAAAACTAACCATGTTTAGAAGGAAATGGGACCGGTACTCATTACTGCTATTGACTTTTGAAAAATAGTTCACATCTATTACTTGGTAACAAAGACAGGTTCTTGGCTTAAGTATCTCCCTCTGAAGTTAAAAGCAACTACAACACCTTGTAGAGTGTGTTTGCTTATTTGTTTAATATGAACCTCCAAACAAGGAGCTTTCTAGTCAAACATATTTGGCAGTTCAACTATTATTTTGAAACTTCAGCAGCATTACCTTCCTGCTTGCTATAGTCCAGTTACATAACTTACTAATCAATATGTTTGGTGTTACTCACTGAAATACTTTCCTATTACTACCAGTGGAGGGACTCAGGCAAATAAAGGTATACACATGTGTAAGTAGTGTCAGCAGCAGAGCTTCATCTAGCATTTTACTTCAGTATCTCCTCTTCTGACATTGCACTTTCAAAATCTCTTTATTGCAGCTGAAAGATCTCATTTTATTTAAAATAACCTGCCTATCATGCCTAAAAAATACTAATACAATTTTTATCTCAACTTTTAGGGCATTCTTCTACACATGTACTTTTTATAATGCTAGCTCACATCTATTATTGGTGTGAGGATTTGCCTCCAACAAAGTTGTTCATTATACTTTAATAGCTTCACAGAAGAACAAAGTTAGGGCCATTTTCATGATGTATTTTCTTCTAGAGCTCAAAACTTCAAAGCAGTTATGGCAAAATGATGGAGAAACTCAAGTAAAATTGAAAATCAGTAGTACAATATTGCAGTGTACTGACCCTCAGCATATAAATGCCATATACCTTTCCATCATATTTTACAGATGAGTTTTATCTGAAAAAGACGTCAACAGTTAAATTTTCAAACTTGTGTTGTTCAGCATCTTTGGACGTTGAAGACTGGTGAAACAAATCTGGATGATTCTTAATGATCTATTGATATTGAAATGGGTATTTCAGCACAGTGGATATGTTATTTTTTGTTAAAATATTTCCCCTATAACAGCATTTGCTGTGAAGTACTGTTTTCCTGATGGTGTCAGAGAAAGAAGGGGATTTTCCTTCTTTTTTTCTTTTTTTATCAGCACCATAAATGTAATTTATTTACAAATTTTTTGTTTTGTATATAATTTACAGACAATCTGAAATGACTCAAAATTAGAAAGAATTTTTTTTTTTTCAATTTTGGCCATTTCCATACATATGTCTCACGTAGGCTGTGGTTCTGCACTATGTAAAATGTCCTTTCGCTTAAAGGAAACCACGTCCCACTCAGGATGTGGTAACCTTACACTGCACCCCAGCTGTCCGCTTTTATTCAAGAAAAACCTACTATGAACAAGCCAGAAATAACCAGTGTGGCAGTGGGGCAGATGTCAAGCATTACTAGGGACACAAGAGAAACTCTGCTCCAGCAAGGAAGATGGGACAGCCATCTCCAAATTTACATTGGAATAGAAGATACAGGAAGACAAAACGGTTCCCATTTACATGGTTGCTGGTGGGGTATAAATAGACCTATTGTTCCTCTAAAAGATTATCAGAGAAAAGGAGGAGAAAAGTCTTTACCAGCAGTATTATGAAATGGAAAACACAGCTGTTTGTAAAGAAGGCTGAAGAGGAAGTGATCTCTCCACCCATCCAGCTCCTCCCTTCACCAGCTCATCCCTTCAACCATAATAAAAAGAAGCATCAGGAACTGAGGTACAGATTAAATCACAGAATCATAGAATCACTAGGTTGGAAAAGATCTTTGAGATCATCGAGTCCAACTGTACCTGTCCTCTACTAAAGCATATTCTTATTAGTGATACTGTCAAGTGTAACTAATAAGTGTAACTTATACCTGCCCTTTAGTCTTTCGTTGGTTGTAAATGAAGAAAGGGACACCTTTCAGACATGTGGAGAAGGATTATCTCATAGCTGCTCAGCAGATGGCAAAGCACGCACTTTTGTGTAACCTTTCCACAGCCCTTCTTCCCCCCCCCCATTCACAGGAACTGCCCTGATGACCCATAACTACAGATCAGGATCAATCCTGAAGAATATATAATGCACCGTTTTTCACAGTTTAATGGAAATGGTATTGAATGGTTAAGAACATTTTTTTTCTCCTCTGCCAATATCTGCTCTTTCCCAAATGCCTTTTATACCACTACAAACACTTATAAAAAAAAAAATAAATTACAGGGTAGTTATTTTTCTGCTTTGGAAATTACGCCAGCGTTACTGTTCAGTTCTTAGAAACATTAAGCAACCTGATTTAATTTATTTTTGTCTGGATGGAAAAGTGTGGTCCAGGTCTAGTAGTTTCCATGCAATTCCAAGAGACACTGGAATAGCTTTTAAAATATTACAGCATTGAGGAACCTGGAAGTAGAAATACATCCTGAAAGCAAGTTTCTTTACACAGTTCTACAGGCTGTTCATGATAACACAATTGCAAGGTTTTCATTTTTCTCTTGAAGCTTTAAAGAACATGAAATACAATTGAAGGTCACTTTTTATTATATTGTTTAAATGGGTTTATTTCTTTCTGCTTTTACTGCTAAGAAACTGCCAGTTTCAGCAGCAGATATAGTAAAACATCTGTATTTCCCACACTATACTGTAAGATTTTTAACAGATGGGCAAGAAAGTCATGAGGGCTTTTGATTCTTACCTGAGATAGATTTAGGAGAAGTAATAGCAAAACAGAACCTTCACTTATCTGCTAATATGTCCTTAAGGACACACAGCAATAGGAAGCAGGCAAGAGCAAAGAGACAAGAGTGGTTGCGAAGAAGGTTCATGGCCTGGGAAAAGGAGCCTCGTGCCTGTCTTTCATACAGCGCCATCCACACCTCCCAGCAAGCTCTGACTGTGAATCAGCTGCCCCTGCACATTTTTCTAGTAAGGCTAAAGCCAAACAGTAATACTGTTTGACACTTTTCCCTTCCAGAGTAAGAAGTGGTGCACACTTAACATAGGCACTCATTTTTGTGGGGGAGATATTTCCCAGTGAAGTTTCATGTCTTTTATGTGTTCCTGGAGGGCTATTCTCCACGCATATGTGTAGGTATGCTGAGAAGGTATTCATGTTTGTGCCTTAGAGGGGTAAGCTAGACCCTACTTAAGACCTAGACTTTAAAAAGGAAAATAATCCTACTTTGTTGTTGTTATTTGTGGCATTATGGAAAAAAAATATTTCTTGAAGACACATTATATAATATGGAAAAAAAAAAGCAAAACAATTCTTTCATCATTCGGGATGATTAAATGATGGTTTTCTTCTCTCAAATACAGAAAAAAATCAAAATTTATAACTAGAGCTGCAACAAGGAGAATATACATTAAGTAGGGTCAAACAGAAACAAAAATTGATGTCTTCACCTCTCCTGTCAACTCCTGCTGTCATAATTTAGGAAAAGGAAAAGTCCTGAAGAGGTATCAGCAACATAAAGTACTAAAGGCTAAAAAGGTGCTATGTCTATATTTGTATGCACGTGCCTCCAGGGTCCCAAGTGCTTTGACATGGCACCTCTGATGGCAGTTCTACAAAAGGACAATACTTTGCCTACATTTACATACAATTATAAATAGTGTAATAGTTATTATAAATATTTAAAGTAACAATTGATTGAGTGCCCTTTTGACCTCTGAACTGCTTAATACATTATAATGAAAATACCTAGGATGACTGCCAGAGGTTTCTCCAGTGTTGAAAATGACTCGGGTTTACAGCTCTGCCACTTGGAAATCCAGCTAAAATGTACAGAATGGCAAATGAGTACACAGAACAGCATAGGAGAACTCCTGTTGTGGGTCTGTTAACAACATCAGATACTGAAGAGTGCAGCAGCACTCTGAGATAAAGAGAACCTAGAAGAGTTAGATTTAACAAAAAGTGATGGCAAATATCTAATAAGTATGCTTTCCATTTCCATAGCAACTTCCATCAAAGGAACGGAAAGCACTTTAAAACATCAATCAATTTACCCTCAACACTACTGTGTGGCAGGCAAAATATATATTAGAAGAAATAAAGTTGCTTCCTGGTGATTGCAGGGCTCTATTTTAGGAGTCCTTTTTGCTACCTCTGCACTAGCTTTCTCATTAACATTTGGACTTCCAATCTGTCTTTTTCATGTTCTCTCACATGGACAGTGGCATAAGAGGACAGTGACCACAGACATCAGGATAAAGCACAAATATCTTAGGGTATAATGAATTTAGCAACTACCAAACACTGGATCAACCTAGCATAGTCTAAGCAGTCTTATCTACCATAAGTTGTTGTTGCAAAAAGATCTTTACCATGACAGATGTGAGAACATAGCAGGCTTTCTGTGATGGCCTCTTTCATTAATCATAGGAAGGTACCCTGGATATAAGAGTGAAAGTTGGAGAAAGGAAGACTAGAAAGATTAGGGATCATTTAGGCAAACTCAATATCCACAAATCCATGGGCCCCAATGGGATGCACCCAGAAATGCTCAGGGAGCTGGCAGATGTTATTGCTATGCCACTCTCTGTCATCTTTAAAAAGTCTTGGAGACTAGGAGAGGTACCTGAGGACTGGAGGAAAGGCAGTGTCACTCAGGGCTTCAAATGGGTAAGAAAGAAGACCTGGGAAACTGCAGGCCAGTGAGCCTCACCTCCATCCCTGGAAAGGTGATGGAACAGCTCATCCTGGCGGTCATCTCTAAGCATGCAGGGGAAAAGATTATCTGTAGTGGTCAATATGGATTCACCAAGGGGAAATGACACCTGACCAATCTGATAGCCAGACTGTCTCAGGGGATGAAGGGAAAGCCATGGATGTTGTTTACCTTGACTTCAATAAGATTTTTGACAGTCTCCCATAACATCCTCCTAACCAAGCTTAGGCAGTGTGTGTGGGTGGGATGAGTGGACAGTGAGGTGGGTTGAGAACTGGCTGAATGGCAGGGCTCAGAGGGTTGTGCTAAGTGTCACAGAGTCTAGTCAGAGGCCTGTAGCTAGTGGTGTGCCCCAGGGGTCAGTACTGGTTCTGGTCTTATTCAACATGATTGTCAATGACCTGGATGAGGTAATAGAGTGAACCCTCAATAAGTTTGCTGATGATACAAACCTAGGAGGAGTGGCTGACACACCCTCAGGCTGCTCTGCCATTCAGCAAGACCTAGACAGTCTAGAGAGTTGGGTGGAGAGGAACCAAACTAAATTCAACAAGGCCAAGCGTAGGGTCCTGCACAGCAATGTGCCCTCGTGGCCAAGAAAGCCAATGGTGTCCTGGGGTGCATTAAGAAGAGTGTGGCCACCAGAAAAAGAGAGGTTATCCTCCCCATCTATTCTGCCCTGATGAGGCCACATCTGGAGTGCTCTGTCCAGTTCTGGGCTCCCCAGTTCAAGAAAGACAAGGAACTACTGGAGAGTCCAGTGGAAAGGGAATCTTATCAATACTTCTAAAATTTTAAAGGGCAGGTAACAAAAGGATGGGGCCAGATGCTTCTCAATGGACCCCAGGAACAGGAGAAAGGGCACTGACACAAAGTGGAACATGGGAGGTACCATCTCAAAATGAAGAAAAGCTTCTTTCCTTTGAGGGTGACAGAGCACTGGGACAGCATGCCTAGAGAGATTGTGCAGTCTCCTTCTCCAGAGATATTCAAGACCCTGCTGTACACTATCCGTGCAACCTGCTCGAGATCCTGTTTTATAAGGGGGTTGGACTAGATGATCTCCATAAGTGCCTTCCAGAAATATGTGATTCTGTGATTTTATGATTCTGTGATTCTTATCTCCTTGAGCTCTGTGTGTTACAGAGGTTTTGTTATGTATTCTTCAAAACTGCTATACTAGACTGAGATATTGTTTCAGCAAGAGTCATCAAACCAAGTTAAGTCTTGTGAATTAAATCTCATACTTAAGACTTCATACATGGATTCATAATTCTAGAATTAGAGTTTAGATAACAAAGCAGAGGTCAGACATTGCCCTCCAACCAACCAATGGAAGTCACCAGACTTCTTTTTGTCTTTGGGATACCTTTGGGCAAGGGAAAGTGTTTGAAAAAAATGTTTTTTGGGGGGTTGGACCTGATGATGTCTCGAGGTCCCTTCCAACCCCTATGATTCTGTGATTCTGTGATTCTGTGATTCTCAAGATATCACTGGACACTGTTGATTATTACTGTTCTCTTGGGTCCCTTGCAAGTATTTAGGTCTTATTTCTGGTAGGGACTTCTTAGATAAATAAACATCTAGCCTTAGTTTAGGCTTTGATATCAGAGAAAACAGAAAATTACAGGTTCAGTGTTTGTACCAGGTTTCAACCTCTGCTCAGTACCAAGGACTCAGAAAGACCCTTTCTCAAAGGCTAAGCATATACTATAGGTCACAGATCTAAGGGAATGCACTTTGGCTTATTGCATTGTAATTTGTAACAGATTTGGCTTCAAACTGATAACATATTCTGGGCTGCTTCCAAAGGAGCATGATTAAGGGAGGTGATTCTGTCCCTCTACTCTGCTCTGGTGAGACCCCACCTGGAGTACTGTGTCCATCTAGAGTCCCCAAAATAAGAGGGACATGAAGCTGTTGGAGAGAGACCAGAGGAATGACACAAAGATGATGAAGCCTACAAATATAGGCTGAGAGAGTTTGACTTGTTCAGCCTGGAGAATTGAAAACTCTGGGAAGACCTTACAGTGGCCTTTCAGTATCTGAAGAGGACCTACAGGAAAGATGGAGAGGGACTGTTTATCAGGAAGTGTAGTGATAGGACAAAAGATAATAATTTTAAACTGAAAGAGGGTAGATGTAGATTAGATATTAGAAAGAAATTCTTTACTGTGATGGTGGTGAGGCATCAGAGCAGGTTGCACAGGGAAGCTGTAGAGGCCTCCTCCCTGGCAGTGTTCAAGGCCAGGTTGAAGGAAGTAATTTTTGTTATTTAATTCAACCTGACTGTTTAATCAACTCAATATAGAAGCTTATTTCCAGAAACCTGAGTGATCATCAATGAAGATAACAGTCTAGGAAGTAATGTATAAATTGTTCTGGAGAAGTTCAGCTCCAACTAACCTTTTTTAACTGATGATTTGAAATAAATATTTTTTTTTAAATAACAGCATGTGACTCACTAGAAGACAGTATACAACCTGTTTAGATGCATTCAAGACAACGTTCTACAGAAGAAATTGTGCATAGTTTGATAGTAAAAAGAAGGAAAAAAAGAAAAGTAAAGAAGTGAAAAAAGTGAAAGTGCATCACAGACAATAAAGAATCTCTGTGTTGTTATTGTGTCCTGGTTTCAGCTATGATGGAGTTAAACTTTTTTTTAGCAGTGGATGGAATGCCATGTTTGGGTGTTAGCATGAGAATAGTGCTGATAGCACCCTGATGTTTTCCGATTTGTTGCCGGGCAATCAAGGACCTTTCTCAGCTCTGCATACTTCCTTACTAGTGAGAAAGGAGGGGACGCAGCCAGGACAGGTGATCCGAATTGGCCAAAGAGGATATTCCATACCAGTTACGTCATGTTCGGTATAAGGGGGGACTGGGGGGAAGAGGGGGAGACAACGCCAGGACGTGCAGTTTCTGGGGCGGTCGGGTTGTCCGGGACGGGCTCTAAGCTGTGCGGCCTGAGTTGTGTGGTTTGGTGAGAAATTGCATTGTGTATCACCAGTTTCATCTATTTTGTGCTTTAAACTTCTGTTATTGTTATATCTAGTTTTCTGTTATTGTTTAGTAAACTATCCTTATCCCAACCTGCGTGGTTCTGGTTTCTAGGTTGTGGTTTCTTTTCCTCCTTTCTTCCTTCCCTTTTCCCCTTCCCCCAACTTTCCCTCCCCCTTCCTTTTAAAAGTACAAGCGACTGTGTGGGGTGCGGCCCTTGGCTGGGGCAAAACCACGACAGTTATTTTGGCGCCCAACGTGGGGCACGAACGGTTGGGATAACGGTAGATCTGACCCTAACTATCGCAATTAAGATAAGCACTGTTGTTTAAGCAATCTCTGGTCACGATGTTGTGGTATTTATTTACAAGGCTGTGGCAGCAAAACCACCGCATGCTGTATACAATCCTGGCAGGATTCTTTATTCTCTCAGGTCTGTGGCTCCCGTATTTGTTCCCATACTTCATTATAGTGTATTTTATGATATCGGTCTATGATACAATAATATCGATGATCATGAGCTTAAGCTGGTACCTGTATGAGGTTTTGCTGTCCTGTCCATTCTTTGGACAGGGAGGGGTTAATAACAGCAGCCAGTATGGTGGGGGCACTGCTTTCTTTTCCTTTCGGCTAAATACAACAGCTCTTAGGGCAGTTTTTGAAAATCTTCAATATCTCTGGGATATTCAAACTAGCATTTTGCTATTGGTAGGTTTGGGGCAGATGGTTCAGTTTTTGTTATATATCAAGCATAGGTTTATGAATACCACTGAAGAGCTTTCTCCGAGACAGAATAATCACGAGTGGCAGGGCATGTGGCAAAGTATGGGCGAGTACCTAGGTACTTTCTCACGCCCGATGGTTTGGAATTTCACTCCTGAACAGCTACAAGACCCCGATCAAGTGACTGCATACCTAAGGAAAAATTGCTGTAGGTTTCCCAGAGATGGACACCTTACTGCACTGTGCTGGGCTCTGGCCACTATTTATCAAACACTGCTTGATAGCAGGCAGCACTGTCAGCACTGTCAGCACTGTCAGGGAGAAGGGAAAGGAAACAGACTGGCAGATACTATAGCTGCTGCAACCACTGGGGCTGACACTGCAGCTACTGCAACCCCTGTGACCGACACTGCAGCTACTGTAATCTCTACAGCAGACACTGCAGATGATCTGAAAAACCAATCCACACCAGTGTCTGTTGCTCCCGTACAAAAGAGGAAAGGCACAAAGAAATCAGTTCGCATAGTGACGGATAAGGATGATGATCAACCGGGATCATCTCGAGGATATCAGGATGAGGCAGAACCAGAGATTGTTACCCGATCCCTGACTCTGAGTGAGCTGCGTGAGGTTCGAAAAGATTTCACTCGCCACCCAAGTGAGCACATTATCACTTGGTTGCTCCGATGTTGGGATCACGGGGCCAGTAGTTTGGAATTAGAAGGCAGAGAGGCCAAGCAGTTGGGATCCCTAGCTAGAGAAGGAGGAATTGACAAAGCAATTGGGAGGAGGCCGGAAATCCTCAGCCTCTGGAGGCGACTACTGTCAAGTGTGAAGGAAAGATATCCCATAAAGGAATATATTACATGCCAGACACCTAAGTGTAACAGCATAGAGACATCTGTCCAGCACCTGAGAGAATTAGCTGTACGGGAGATAATTTATTATGATCTGGACAATTCACGGCTTCCCTCTGATCCCGATGAAGTCCTATGCACTCCAGATATGTGGCGTAAGGTTGTACGAAGTGCACCAGCAGGGTATACCAATTCACTGGCAGCAATTGACTGGAATGATATGGATCCGCCAACCGTAAATGAGGTGGCCTGCCGACTCCGGAAATACCAAGACAATGTTTCCCTCTCCGTCATTGCAGCAGTAGAGAAACTGGTTCAACGACTTGACAACAATGTGTCCAACTCCCAACCCGTATGGAGCAATGTTGCAGCTACTGGGAGAAAGCGTCCATCGTTCCAAGAGGGAGAATACACACCACGACGTACATTGTGGTTTTACCTGCTTGATCATGGAGAGGACATGAGGAAATGGGATATGCAGCCCACCTCAGCCCTTCGAGCACGAGTAAATGAGCTGCGGGGTAAAACATTCGCACAACGAGATTCTGCCAGGAAGAAGGCTGCACCAGTTTCTACTGGGCAGTTCCCTAGACCAACTGGAAGGCCTACCTATATGTCTGATGTGCCTGATCCTTTTGAAGGGACCTTTAAGTCCTTTATGCAATCAGTGGAAAACAAATATGATCAGCAGCAATAGAGGGGCCCTGCCTCCAGCCAGGTGGAGGAGAGGGACAATCGGGTTTATTGGACTGTGTGGATCCGATGGCCTGGCACGTCAGACCCACAAGAGTACAAAGCTCTGGTGGATACTGGTGCCCAGTGTACTCTAATGCCATCGAATCATGAAGGGGTAGAACCTGTTTGTATTTCTGGAGTGACAGGGGGATCCCAACAACTAACTGTGCTAGAGGCTGAGGTGAGCCTAACTGGGAAGGACTGGGAAAAACACCCCATTGTGACTGGTCCAGAAGCTCCGTGCATTTTAGGTATAGATTATCTACGTAGAGGGTATTTTAAAGACCCAAAAGGGTACCGATGGGCTTTTGGAATAGCTGCTTTGGAAACAGAAGAAATTGAACAATTGTGTGCCTTGCCTGGACTCTCGGAGGATTCTGCTGTTGTGGGGTTGTTGAAGGGTGAAGAACAGCAAGTGCCAGTTGCTACGACGACGGTGCACAGACGACAATACCGTACTAACCGAGATTCCCTGATTCCCATCCATAAGCTGATTCGTCAACTGGAGGATCAGGGAGTGATCAGCCGAACCCACTCACCCTTTAATAGTCCCATATGGCCAGTGAGGAAGTCCAATGGAGAGTGGAGGCTGACAGTAGATTATCGTGGCCTAAATGAAGTCACTCCAGGTATGAGTGCTGCTGTGCCAGACATGTTAGAGCTCCAGTATGAATTGGAATCGAAGGCAGCCAAGTGGTACGCCACAATCGACATTGCGAATGCTTTCTTCTCGATCCCACTGGCGCCAGAGTGCAGGCCACAGTTTGCTTTCACTTGGAGAGGCATCCAATACACGTGGAATCGTCTGCCCCAGGGGTGGAAACATAGCCCCACCATCTGCCATGGACTAATCCAGAATACACTGGAAAAGGGTGAAGCACCAGAGCACCTGCAGTATATTGATGACATCATTGTATGGGGCAACACAGCAGAGGAAGTTTTTGAAAAAGGAAACAGGGTAATTAAAATCCTTTTAGAAGCCGGTTTTGCTATAAAACGAAGTAAAGTCAAGGGGCCTACGCGAGAAATCCAGTTTTTAGGAATAAAATGGCAGGATGGGCGTCGTCACATCCCAATGGACATTATTAATAAAATAGCAGCTATGTCTCCACCAAGCAACAAAAAGGAAACACAAGCTTTCTTAGGTGTTATAGGTTTTTGGCGACTGCATGTCCCAAACTACAGTCTCATTGTGAGCCCACTCTACCATGTAACTCGAAAGAAGAATGATTTCCAATGGGGCCCTGAGCAACAGCAAGCCTTTGAGCAGATCAAACGCGAGATAGTCCATGCAGTGGCCCTTGGGCCTGTCCGGACAGGGACAGATATTAAAAATGTGCTCTACACTGCAGCTGGGGAGAACGGCCCGACCTGGAGTCTCTGGCAGAAAGCACAAGGGGAGACTCGAGGTCGACCGCTGGGGTTTTGGAGTCGGGCCTACAAAGGATCTGAGGCCAATTATACTCCAACAGAAAAGGAAGTACTGGCCGCCTACGAAGGGGTTCGAGCCACCTCAGAAGTGATTGGAACTGAAGCCCAGCTCCTCCTGGCACCCCGACTGCCGGTGCTGGGCTGGATGTTCAAAGGGAAGGTTCCTTCTACACACCATGCCACTGATGCTACGTGGAGCAAGTGGGTTGCACTAATTACACAGCGGGCTCGAATAGGAAACCCCAATCGCCCAGGAATCTTGGAGGTGATCACAGACTGGCCAGAAGGCAAAGATTTTGGGGTGTCACCAGAGGATGAGGAGGTAACACGCGCTGAAGAAGCCCCACCCTACAACGAACTGCCAGAGAATGAGAAGCGATATGCCCTGTTCACTGATGGGTCTTGTCGCATTGTGGGTAAGCATCGGAGATGGAAAGCCGCTGTATGGAATCCTATAAGAAGAGTAGCAGAAGCCACTGAAGGAAAAGGTGAATCAAGCCAGTTCGCTGAGGTGAAGGCCATCCAGTTAGCCCTGGACATTGCTGAGAGAGAAAAGTGGCCAAGGCTCTACCTTTATACTGATTCATGGATGGTGGCGAATGCCCTGTGGGGGTGGTTGCAGCAGTGGAAAAAGAACAACTGGCAGCGTAGAGGCAAACCTATATGGGCTGATGACTTATGGCAAGATATCTCTGCTCGGTTAGAGAAACTTGTTGTAAAGGTACGTCATGTCGACGCCCATGTACCTAAGAGTCGGGCCATGGAGGAACATGAAAACAACCATCAGGTAGATAAGGCTGCTAGGATTAAAGTGGCTCAGGTAGATCTAGACTGGCAACGTAAGGGTGAATTATTCATGGCTCGATGGGCTCATGATACCTCGGGTCATCAAGGGAGAGATGCAACATATAGATGGGCTCGGGATCGAGGGGTGGACTTGACCATGGACGCCATCGCACAAGTTGTCCACGAATGTGAGACGTGTGCTGCAATCAAGCAAGCTAAGCGGTTAAAGCCCCTTTGGTATGGAGGACGGTGGATGAAATATAAATATGGGGAGGCTTGGCAGATTGATTACATCACCCTCCCACAAACCCGCCATGGCAAACGTTATGTGCTTACAATGGTGGAGGCAACTACCGGCTGGCTAGAAACATATCCCGTACCCCATGCCACTGCTCGAAATACAATTCTGGGCCTTGAAAGGCAAGTCCTCTGGCGACATGGTACTCCAGAAAGAATCGAGTCAGACAATGGGACTCATTTCCGAAACACTCTTATAGACACCTGGGCCAAAGAGCATGGCATTGAGTGGGTGTACCACATTCCTTACCATGCACCGGCCTCTGGGAAAATTGAACGATATAATGGACTTTTAAAAACTACACTGAAAGCAATGTGTGGTGGGACATTCAAGCATTGGGATACACATTTGGCCCAAGCCACGTGGTTAGTTAACTCTAGGGGATCTACCAATCGGGCTGGCCCTGCCCAGGCAAAATTTCCACGTGCTGTAGAGGGAGACAGAGTCCCAGTAGTGCATATGAAGAGTGTATTGGGAAAGAGAGTTTGGGTCATCCCTGCTTCAGGCAAAGGTAAACCCATGTCTGGAACTGTTTTTGCTCAAGGACCTGGCTGTACTTGGTGGGTAATGCAGAGGGATGGAGAAGTTCGATGTGTACCTCAAGGGGATTTAATTTTGGGTGAGAATAGCCAATATAATTAATGAAGTAGAAATTGTAATAATTGCCAAATAACCCATTATTGTATATGATTGCTGTATGTTGTACCATAGCATTATAGCCGGAGTCATACAAGTTAATGAAGAATGAGTGCCATGATGATGGAACTAAAGCCTGGCCTCTCAAGAACTTTTTGCTCCCGTTGAAAATAAACTCTGACCCACAGACTATGAGCATGGACCATGCCAGGTGTATCAGTCAAGAGCCTGAGATGCAGCGTGCAACGAGCCAATGGAACATACAACTATCCTGAGAAACTGTTACGACAAATGGAGCCTGGAAATCATGGACTAAATGAACTCAACAACTTCAGAGGGATGATTCACAGACTGAGGGAATAAGATCTGTATGCACATATGTGTGCATACATGTGTACATACATATATGGGTGTGTGAAACACGAAACTGGTTGTACCCAAAGAAAATTGTTGGATCTGGTCATGACGTAAATGGTATGGAATAAGGGGTGGATAATGTCCTGGTTTCAGCTATGATGGAGTTAAACTTTTTTTTAGCAGTGGATGGAATGCCATGTTTGGGTGTTAGCATGAGAATAGTGCTGATAGCACCCTGATGTTTTCCGATTTGTTGCCGGGCAATCAAGGACCTTTCTCAGCTCTGCATACTTCCTTACTAGTGAGAAAGGAGGGGACGCAGCCAGGACAGGTGATCCGAATTGGCCAAAGAGGATATTCCATACCAGTTACGTCATGTTCGGTATAAGGGGGGACTGGGGGGAAGAGGGGGAGACAACGCCAGGACGTGCAGTTTCTGGGGCGGTCGGGTTGTCCGGGACGGGCTCTAAGCTGTGCGGCCTGAGTTGTGTGGTTTGGTGAGAAATTGCATTGTGTATCACCAGTTTCATCTATTTTGTGCTTTAAACTTCTGTTATTGTTATATCTAGTTTTCTGTTATTGTTTAGTAAACTATCCTTATCCCAACCTGCGTGGTTCTGGTTTCTAGGTTGTGGTTTCTTTTCCTCCTTTCTTCCTTCCCTTTTCCCCTTCCCCCAACTTTCCCTCCCCCTTCCTTTTAAAAGTACAAGCGACTGTGTGGGGTGCGGCCCTTGGCTGGGGCAAAACCACGACATATTGCAAGTTAAATGAATGGACAGAAAGCATGCTACGCTTTTATCTTTGAAATTCATCATACTAAAACTAATGGCAGGCTTAATTATATATCAAAAATAAATAAGTAAACAAATTAATAAATAGGTCTGAAACTTTTCTGAGAATTCTTCTTTTTCAAAGCATCATGTATCTGTGAGCTGGAGTGCAGGATGCAATCTTCCTTGTAGCAGAAGACATTTTGAAAACAAAATTCTGATTAGGAAAACTGCTAATACTGTTTTCAGGGGAAGTGAAGGAAAGGGAAGGGAGATACATGACATTATAGAGTCAGCAGTTTCGCAGCATGTAATAATTTTGGACAGAATAAGCCATACCACTGTAGTATATTCCAAAAATCAATTTTGTTCTTGGCAATTTGAGTCAACTCTATTCCAGCTGCAAACACTGTGACAATAGCAAGCTATTTTCCAAACCGAGACTGACTGCTCCATGCTACAGTAACAAAGAAAGAGTGTAAAGTCTTCCAAACATCTAATTTAAATCCATGTCTATTTAGTACTGGCTTAGATGACACTGTGTTCAAAATTAAACAGCATATCTCCATATAATTATTAAAGGACCCGGAACAGCAGCTGTTCTGAGGGAAGTTTGTTTTCCTTCAGAGGAAGGGAAACAGTATCTTCAAAGGGAAAACACAGACTCACAGCTTAATTTCTTTTTTCTTATTGCAAATGGACAATTATTCCAATACCCACATCATGTGAAATAAATGATACAATTTAAATTAAACTTCATTTTCTTTAGCTTTAACTATGGGTTAGGAGCTATGGAATTGAAAGAAAACACCAGTGATGCTTCATAAGACAAGCAGTGTTTCAGACAACAGAGAACCTGATTGTTTTTTTCTTTTAAATTGCCTGTTTCAAGGTATGAAGAACTTCCTTAAAGTGGATGCAAAACAATGTACAAGGTCCTCTGCAAGCAGGGAGTATATAAACGGGGATGTTTCATTGCTGCTTGGCTCATCCGTAGTATTTCACTGGATACAGAGCAGGACTTTTTTTCCCCCCTATCTGCTGACTTTGCTAGAACTCACTGAACTTTGCAGATACAATTAGTGAGAAGGCTGAAACATGAAGTTACATGCTGTAAATTGGCAGTGAGAAGAGAAACGCTTGGTAGATGTATTGATCAGCCTTTCTAATGTAAAAAGAGGAGGTTTAAGGAGCTCCTCTGGCATCAGAATCTCTGAGCAAGAATGGTTCATGGTTTATCAGATAAAACAACCAGTGTGTCAGGTCTGCATCAAAACATCTACATTCATACAGAAAGTAATTTTAAAAACTGCTCTCATCACAATGAAAGTCACAAGAAGAGACGTTTTTTCTGACTTCTAAAAGAGCTCAGGTGTGGGCTGTAATCCCTGAAATAGATTCTATATCGTGATTCAAGGTTAGCTGAATGCAAAAGATCAACATTTTGTTGCTTTCTTATCCTTGTGATACTCCCTGCCCCAGAGTAAACTGTTACAGAAATAAATGGTGTTATCTAAAGAATATCTTTCTGGGATATATGATGTACTTACCGTACAGTGTAAGGATCATCTGGCTCAGAGCTCCACAAAAAGATTTCGGCAATGTCTAGCCCATCAGGTGACTCATGAGGGGTTGTAAAGCAACTCTGCCTTGGATTGCTTTGGATTGCCTTGGGACCCCATCTCAGCAGAGATGGCCCATGGGGAGCTGTGTAGATAGCTCAGTCCTGAGTTGTACTGCAAAATGAGACTAACTGAAACCTGGGTCCAGCCTTGGAATTCCTTCAACAAACAATATGCCCTGAGTCCCAAACAAGCCACTATTCAGCTGCCTAGAAGTAAGATAAAGGCAAGCCAGGGGGCCCCCATATGACTTTAATGGGCCCAGACAATGCAAAGAGATGCAACAGATAGGGCATAAGATAAGGAAGATCATTGTTAATAACACAGTGGAAGGTGGCATTGTCCACTAGGTCACAGCCCTGCCCACTGTCACCTACATCAGACAAAAAAAATCAAATAAAACCCCCTTGGATTCGGTCTGAAGTGGGGGAGCTGCTTCACCAACTCTGGGAGGAGACTCTTCCCCCTTGGCCATGAGTCTGGCTGAGGTAACGTACTGAGAACCCATACCAGAGAGATGGGTAAGTGAATATGTGCTATGCTTTAAGTTTGTAGTCTCGGGTGATTGACTAACACACGTGTAGTATTTAGTGTGGTTGTGATAGTGTGTTCTGTGAATCTGCTGGGGTTGTAATGTTGAACCTTGTGAGTTGCCCGTGGGCGGTAACAGTGAGTGAGGTGACTGTTGCAGGGGGTAACACTGAATTCCGTGACTGCTGTGGTAGTGATAAGGGTGGTACTTCTAAACAGCAATAGTGCATTTCTCCGTTGTATCCACGAAACCTGCAGTAGTGATGTATTGAATGCACGCGGTTCTAAAAATAAATTATTTTTTATTTTTAAAACCCTGCACTCAAGTGCCTTTCAGTCACATATGGTGCTTACTGTTTCAACAAGAGGACAGTCATATCTAAAAGATTTGGGGGCTTGTAACATGTATATAACACAGAAAGGGCTTTACAATCTTTGAATTTTGGTGTCCATTCACCTGGACCCGTAGTTTTCCTCATATAAAAATTGCTTCAGATTCTTTGAAATATAGAAATTCTAGGATGGTAGACATGATAGAACTTGGTGATTGATCATAACTGCAACATGTGCATGCATCCCAAAATCACCATTACAGAGCTCCATATATTATCATAAAGTCCTTAAATGTATCTCTCCGAACTTCACAAAAAATATTAAGGCAACTATTTAAAATACTAAATATCTTTGGGCTGAGATCTTCAAAGCTCAAGAATCTGTTATGTTTTTCATGCTTAGCATTTACCACCTACCACTGCAACCAATAAGTGAAAAACTTCAAAATACTTTGTTTCAGTAAGAGTGCGGATGGTATACCGTAACCGCATTTCCTGTACCACTGATGCTACCTACAAATCTGTTTTGGTTTTCATAGAATTTAGATATTTCTATATTCCTTTCACAAGAAAAAGAAAAGAATCAGACCTAAACTTTTTTAAGTTTTAAAGAAACTCAAGCATATTGCCTCTCTGCCTGCCAGAATTAAAATTAATTGCTGTAAAACCTGAGCTTGGTTATTGGCTTTCAAATGACTAATATTCACTGCTTGTCAACAAATCTAGCTGATTTTCGGGAGCAGCAAGTTTCACATGGATATATAAATAATTGGAGTGTTTTCAGTTCAGGCTTTGATAACTTAAATTGCTTGATTTGAATGCTAATTTCATAATGCTAGTGCTGATTCTTTGCTTTTGGATTTAACATTTCATTTCATATTGCTGAACATGGTACTGAGTATTGCACACTGGGGACCAGTTTAAAGTCATGCCTGAATATCTGCAGATGAAAGAACATAGGAGAGAGATGCATGGCTTACTTATGGTAATCACCCAGGTTAAGCATTAATCCACAGTATGCAAATTGCAGCATTAGCTGTCATCGGTACTAATCATTATGTCTGAAATTGTCTGAACTGAAATCAATCCGAGGTTTGTTGTGACATAGTAGTGTTCACTGTCAGCTCATTTCAGAAGAGAATTATCACGACATGCTTCTGTCTCAATTAAATAACCAGATAGTCCTGTCTATGCAGTCCTCACTGTTCTTAATTTTGATCATTCTCTACTGTTAATATTAGATTACTAAATAAGTAATGCCTATATTAGGACAAGTGAAGGCTGGATTGTGAACTTTCTCATGCAGCATAATGCCCATTTACAGCAGGATGATATCTTGTCTGACTATAGTGATGGACAAAGCACATTTTTTAGATTAACTGATTTGATATATGTATCTAACTGTGGTTATCACTATAATGCTTAAGTTCATTTTTAGAGATGCCCATCCTGGAGTTTAGTTTGCATACATGATCCTCATATTTATGCACATAACACAAAATATTTGGTTTGAAATTTATACAAACTATTAACATTTGTGACTTACACAGTCATTTTTAAAGGCCCTGGACCAAAATGTCAAAATATGGTCTATCTGTTTGTGATTAACTTTCTGCAGGAACTGCTGCATATTATAATAACCTTTGGGTACAGATTAGTTTGTCAGTCAATCTCATGCTTACGAATTGCCCACAAAGAACTTTTTTGAGCACTAAAAATATTTACATTAGAAAACCCAAAAGCATGCACAATTGCATTTCTGCGTTTTGGTATTTTAAATTAGTTCTACTGAAGTACCTTACATGTGCCACCATTCGTGGTTACTAATAATGTCTATTAGTCAACCTCCAGTTTGCATCAGATATCTGGTTGAAGGCTTCCAGACTGGACACCATCCTAGTGATTTAGTGATGTGAGCAAAACACAGACAAAATAGGAAAACAGACTTTAAAAAGAAACAATGTCAAAAACATCTCTGACATCTTGGGAAATATACATCAAAGCCATGATAACACCTAGCATTTGACAGCTCTGCAATATCCTTTGTAGACTTCTTTTTTTTAAGGGGTATCCACTAGAAGAGCTCCCCATCTGTCTGTTCATAGCTCCCTCCTCACCTGCTGAGGCCAAAATATATGGTGGGACTTAAAAATCATTAAATGTGTGTCCCTGCCATGCTCAGTGCTGCTCATGGGTCTCTCTGGGGAGTCAGAAAACTTTGGTAGGACTTTCAGTAGTTCCCTGAGAAGTGAGGGAAACCCTAGATCATTTCAACTGGTCCCTAACTCCTGTAGTCTGGTGGTACTCTCTCCTCCAACCGTTTCTGCTCTACATTTCACCTCTTAGACAAATGAAGCTCTCATAAGGCAACTGATTGAGGATCACCAAAGCTTCAGATCCCTGTTTTCTTCTTGGCAGAGCAAGAGACTTCCTGTGGAGCTGACCACCTTTCTCTAAATGCTTTTTCCAAACTGACATCCAGGAAGAGACTGACCTTAGAAAGCATCCTTGGTGCTTTCCCTCCTTGTCATCTCAGTTGTATGTTCCTGGTTGTGATTAATACAGTGAAACATATAAAACATGAAACATTCGCATAGAGCAGTGTTGAATCAAAGTCACAGAAGTGCCCGCTGTGGCATACACAGACTGTTCAGAAGAAATTAATTGAGCAACTTGTGTAAAATCATCACAAAATAAGCATAATCATAGCTATGCTTACATTCTTTTACTGCATAAAATGATGCTCATCAAATTAATTAATCGGGACGCAGATTTTAAGATGCAAGTGTTTAGGCTCCTTTCCCACATCGCACAACTGCCCAACAGGATGGGAGTGAGCTGGCAGGGAGTAGGGCCACTAAGAAAGCTTAGAAAGAGGATTTCTGGAAAGTCTGGACCTAAGCTTCAACCTCCCCAGAGGACCTCCCCTAAAGACTTTTCTGGCTCAGTCTTCTATGCATGACATCAGTGGGCTACTGCACTGATGTTTGGCCAGTGTTGATGCCTTATGGCTTGGATTGCAAAGCAAATGAGCATAGTTAGTACTACTTAAGGGAACAATAACTAATCAGATTTAGGGGAAAGATGATACTGCTTTCTGTAACCGAACACGTTTCACTCTCCTACCTAATCATGCCGTCCTTTTTCTCTCAAGAACACAGGAACACTTCAGCAGAAACTGAATGGAGATGAAAATATAAAGCGGAACGCGAGCTGGATTTAAAGTGTGCGTATAATCAGTCCATGTGAATGAGATGAAGGCTTGATTCAGTCTCCTTCCCTTTCCCTGCCCAGCGGGTGCTGACACAGGAGCAGAATTTATCGCACAGTAAGTATACCACCACTGACATTTGCAGTTATCCTTTTTCAAGTTATAACATTGAGAGATATTATTTCAGGGCCAGATGTGTTATTTAATCACTGCTCTCTATTTAGTTCTGTGAAAGTTGTTGTTACAAAAATAGGTTGGTAAGTACAGAATTAACATAAGGCCCTGACCTGGATTTTGAGGGAGCAGTTGCTTTATTACCTGTCCTTCTCTTCTGTAATTTTCTCATTATTTGATGCTTCAGAAAATGTGAATCCAGAAAACATTGATTTAAGAGCATTCGTGCTTCCAGGTAGCATTCTGAACTTGCTTTATGAAATCCATTTTAGAGGCTAATATATATCAGCCCTTTCAATATATACAGCAGGAGGAAGCTGTGTACTGTATTTCTTACTTTGGTAGTCACACATGGGACTGTCCAACTTGTAGTCTGCATACCTGAAAAAAACTGTTTGAAGATCTGACAAGCACAAAGGAGTTATACCACAGTTTACTAGCCCATTTAAAATCCAGTTTCCTTTGTTTCAAGGATTGGAAGGATAGGATGGGTAGGTACATGATGTTCATCAGCCTGAAAATGCATTAAACAACAGTCAGAGCGAAGTCTGCCTTTTGCACTGATTTTTCTTTTTTTTTTTTTTTTTTTTTAATATATATGAAACCTTACCTCTCTGTCACCCCCAGTGAAGTGAGAATTCTTTTCCAGTTCTTTGCTGGAGGATTTTTCTCTATAAATTAAGGGAGCTTTTGTCAGATGAATCTAAAGCATTAATTGCTACCCCAGGAGCTCCTAAACTCCTTCCTTTTGAACAATGCTTATACCAAAAACACACTGTTATTGAAGATTTCTCTATCAGTTAGATCTTTGTGATTTTAGTTCAGGGCAGAAGGCATTTGAAAGGTCTAGGTGATTTTTGACACTACAAAAAGAATGGGAGGGAAACTTTCAATTTTAAGAAGAAGCAGCAAGGAAATTAACAACAAGATACATTTTCTTCAGTATTACAGACAGAAGAAACTATCCTGTGAACTGCACTGTAAAGTACTGCAAAGGTATAAAACATCCAGCAGACATCAGTAGGAAAAGAATGGTGTGGGTTTTTTCTTATCTTCTTGTCAGGTAGTCTTTCCAATCAACTGCAGATGATCTGACACAATACCAGCTTCTGTAAGTTAAAGGCTCAATAAACAAGCTGGAGCTTGCAGTTGCATCAGAACTGCTCTTTCCTCACTCATGTCACAGTCAGTCTGAAGGTTAATGTGACATTTATCTAGGCACAGTAGACAAGTGGGAGACAAAGATGCTGCACCAAGAGAAGCATATGAAGAAACCCAAAGAGAAAACACTAAAATTAATACTTTCTCATTAATAATATCACATCAATGTACCAAACTTAACACAAAGGTCTGTGGTTGGCAGAATGTAGGGTGCCAGTTTAGAAAATCCTACTCTGATTCAGTTCAGAAGTTTATGATCCAAGTTCAGTTGTGTCCTGAAGCACGGCAGCGAGATCCTCTCTTTCCCATACCAGGATGAGTGCCCTGATCCTTTAGGTCTTTTTCTTTATGCCCAGCCTCAGAGTCCCAGAATCGGGGGTGGGGGGACAAAGGATTTCCTTTTTTGCAATCAGAGACATTTTCTCTCAGACTCCAGTCTGTCCTTGGAAGGGTTAATAGCTTTACAGGGCCTCATGCTGCTTTCCACAGAATTAAATTACACAAAGAGGTTAAAATAAGTGTGCCAGCACCCTAATGTAGCAAAGTCTTTCTCTGCTTGCTGATACTGTTTCAGAAGACAGAGGTTTCATTTCTTTTTGTTGCTCTGATGTCTTACATCATTCCTAGGACATCACTCTGCTACATTGTGAAATCTGTCTCAGAAGAGCATGAAGATCAGAAACTTCAACATAAATTGAGAATGTGTGACTGTAGCATCATCAAAACAGTGCTAACATACAGCACCTCACTCTCAGGAATACCATTTCAGCCTAGGAAACGTGATCCATAACTCAGTCTTGCCACTTCTCCTCAGCCCTTGCTTTCTGAAAGGGAGAATAACAAATCCGTTGCTGTGATTTTGAGCTCTGCCTGAATAAAGATTAAGATCATATTTCATCCCTGTTCATGAATGACTTTTACAGTGGAATAAAACAAGTATCTGTTTCCATAGAGCAATGCCTGTAAAGCAATAAATCCCCTCCTGGTTTTAAAAGGAATGGGGATGGTCCCTACCCACGTGCAGAAGGAAGCCAGCAGAAGAAACTGGAGGAACTGATCTCACATGCAAAGGCATGCAAACACTGTGCAACAGAGTGGTGTTCTGGGCAGAGACCCCAGGGATTATGTAAGGGTGCTGCCAAGGTCTCCCTCCTGCAGGCACCCCAAGTGAGCACGCTGGAACCATGATCCAGAAGGACCAGGAGTAGGAAAGCATCTTCAAGGCACAGTTTTGCAGCGTCCAGCAGAAGCGACAGCTGCATCTTTGGATGAGGTGAGTGGGCATGATACTAGAGCTAAAAGCGAATGCAAGTTTTCGCTTTTGAAATCACACAGAAAATCATCCAGGCACATGTATGAAGTTATTTACCATCTTTGCATCCACTATTTGTTTCAGACAAGCCTAAATGTTTGCATACCATGTGAGAAATTAACTGTAGTAAAAAAAACCAACCAAACAAAAAAAAGCAGTGAAGAGCATACTAATTCAGCAGTGTTTTCATTTGGAGTTTGTAACCTCAAGCAGACTGAAAATAAATAAAATACATGGATAGTGACAGAGAAACTAATGACAATTTTTTGTTCATGCTCAAATATTTCTCAAGGAAAAAAGATGCATCTGGGCAAGTGTTCCCTGCCACTGTGTTAGGTAAAAAATATTCTGCATTATTGGGAAAAAAAAAAAAAAAAGAGTGAATTACATCTTTGGTCTGAGAACTGGGCTTTAAAGGAAACTTGCAATCCTCTATAGCACGGCCATGATATTGTTTGATACTTGGTCTTATGCAGAAAGCTTCAAGGAGAAAATGGTATTTATTCATTATAAGTTCAGATGTTTGAAGTGTCAGAACTGAGAGCAGAGGCAGCACTGTGTGAAATGCAGTGACAGAGGCATGTCAGGACACAGTGAGATGCGTTACCTGACTCAGTCCACAGAAGCCCAGTGAGTGCAAAATCAAAATGAGGAATTGCAGTGTAGGCACTGTGAACAGCACTGGCTGTGCTTGTGTTACAGAAACCTGTCAGCATATGGGTTGTTGCCCAGAAATGCTTCTTCAAAGCATTTGAAGATATGCTACCAAAGCTAAAATCAGGAAAGTGACGAAAGCTTCTGACCTCTGCCGGGTGTCCCCTGAGCCAGTGCCATGTGCTGGAAGGCCATCACTGTATCCTCCTGTGGAAATGCCAGAGAAGCATCTTGAACCAGCATGCTGCCCACTGCCCTCACGGTTGGTTTTCTTCCTCCTACTGGGGAAGAGAGCAGGTATGAAGAAACAACTGTAAGCCCAGAAACTCTTGTGTTGCGTCCAGGTCCAGAACTGTAAAAACCCAAGACCTCTACCTTGCAGAGATGCCAACTCTGAAAGGATACCATTAGAATCAACAGTAAACAATCTTTTTCTGTATCACTTCCCTGTTAGAAACTCCTCTGTGGGCAATCAGACCACAAACAAAGAGTCCAAAACTTAAATGTTCAGCCTAGACTAAAGATTTTTCCTTTTCCCAGCAAAAGATGGTTGGTATTACATGTTCCTCTTCTGCCACTACTATTCACAGAGCTTTCACATGCACCTGTAGAAGCAACTCCCTCTCTGAAGCACAAATGTAAGCCTCTCCAGCTGTACTTGGGACTGTGCTGGTTAAACAGAACCTATGAACAGGGAGAAGACAGCTTATGAGCACCAAAGCAGGCCTGAGTTTTGTTACAAGCTACTGCAGGCAACATACCAAATAACTAATTTCATAAACAAATCAAGTTTCATCTTTTGGGACTTAGGTTTTCTACATAAAATCCTGAGTATTTTACTGATTCTATTTCTCAAGGTCATCCATTGCCAGCCCAGTTTTCTTTTGAAGTGACAACACTTCTTAAGTTTGTGGTAT
Organism: Porphyrio hochstetteri; assembly: GCA_020800305.1. Lineage (NCBI taxonomy): Eukaryota > Metazoa > Chordata > Aves > Gruiformes > Rallidae > Porphyrio > Porphyrio hochstetteri. The sequence continues at coordinate 90,833,924 of CM036907.1, forward strand.
CAGTAACTGGTATGAGCTCATCTGATATTCTGTGTGAAAACCTGAGTCTGCTTATCCAGCTTCCCTTTCTTCAGAAAACCTGATGATTTTCCTTATAGCAATTAGATCAAGCATTTTATTGAGGCTGAAGCAAATTAGATTTAACTCATTTTCTTTTCCTAGAAAATTAAATTTTCTCTAATGTCTTAACTACTGACCAAAAACAAGTCCAAAGGAGCATTATTTCCTTGGATCAGTGTCTCTTCTTGTCAATAGATCTGTCACTTGTTGCATCAAGGCAAAAACGGGCCCTATCTTTATTTAAGCATCTGTTCCCCAGTGTGTACCTTGAAGGTTAAAGTCTTTTGTAAAGACACAATTACCAACAGCATTTCTCTCCCTCTAATAATTTTCCAGCATTCATTCCAGAATAACAGCTATTTGAAAGTTTACCTGAATTTTGTAAAATTATTATAAGAACATCCATCTTACGTTCTTTGCACCCAAAATATTTCCTTGTGTATATATGTACTTACTAGCACACACACACACACACACATGTATAATTCTCCTCACTAGCATAAAATTCAGTGATTCAGCAGTAGAATGAAAATGATTCAAAATCAGTGTTTTATACAAATCCTCAATTATTCACCACCTCCAGCTTTAAGCAAGAAAGACCTTCTCTTCAAAGGGACACAAAACAGTAAAGCATGGCTTTAAGAGGAATATATTCAGCCTGCCAGAGGAAAACTAATTTCAAAGTTAGGGCTCCAAAGCTGCAGCCCACCCCTGGATATATCTCCTTATTTCAGTATCTTGTATGACAAAAGAGCTTAATCAACCTGTCTTTAGAAGGCAGGTTGAGAACAGGATTAAAGTTTGCAGTTCATATTTAGATTTAAGATTTCATGGCCTTTGAATTTTTACATGAAAAACTTTAGTTGGAATGTCTTACTGATAGTATTTTCTTAGCTATTACTCCCTTTGAACATTAAAAAAAAGAAAAAAAAAGCAGATGCTTCTGTCAGCTGTATGTGTGTGGTGGGTTGACCATGGCTGTCCATCAGCTGCCCACCAAGCTGTCCTATCTCAAGGGAACAGTGGGAGAAGTAATGAACAAAAGTTTGTGGGTTAGGATAAGGACAGGGAGATCATGTCATGGGTAAAACAGAGTAGGATAATGAGAAGTAAATAGAAAATTAAAAATGCCTTTCCTCTACCTCCCCTTCTTCCAAGGATCAACTTCCCTCCTGACCATTCTACCTCCTCTCCCTGATACAGTACAGGGAGATGGGGAATTGGAGTTGTGGTCTGTCCATAACACTTCATCTCTGCTGCTCCTTCCTCTTTAATGCTCTTCTCCACTCCAGCATGGGTTCCCCCATGTGCAATACAATCCTTCATTAACTTCTCAAGTGTGAGTCCTTCCCCCATGCTGCAGTTCTTCAAGAAGTGCTCCAGAGTGTGTCCTTTCAGGAAAAGACTGCATCAGTGTGGATTCCCCCAAGGCTGCAGGTCCTGTCAGCAAACCTGCTCCAACATGGGCTACTCTCTCCATGGGATCACAGGTTCTGCCATGAACGTGTTCCTGCACAGGGTTTTCACAGGGTCACGACCTCCTTCGGGTGCATCCACCTGCTCCTTCAGGTGGAGGTAGATATCTGCTCCAGTGTTAACCACTATGGGCTGCAAGGGCACAGCCTACCTCACCATGGTCTTCTCCATGGGCTGCAGGGGAATCTCTGCTCTGGTACCTGAAGCACCTCCTCCACCTCCTTCTTAATTGATCTTTTTATCTGCAGGGTTGTTTCCCCCACACTTTCTCAGTCCTTCACCTCAAAGTTGCTGCACAGTGGGTTTTTTCCCTTTCTTAATTATGTTATCACAGAGGCACCACCACTGTCACTGATGGGCTCAGCTTTGGCCAGTCTCTGGTCTTCCTTGGAGATGGCTGGAACAGCCTCTGTCTCACATGGAAGCAGGTGTTGGTGCCTGCAGCCTGCCCCCTGTACCAAAACCTTGCCACATAAACCAAATAAATTGTGGCCTCTGTGAGTCACATATTTAAGAGTTATCATTAAAATACACACTTACCATAGAACCTTCACAAACGTCACTTACATCAACAAAAAGATTTCCCCACACCAAAGTCAAAATAACATCATCAGAACACTGACAAAAGTGGATAATTTACATACAATCCACTCTTATCCCCTCACAACAAAAATTTCCCACAATTATTCCACCCTCTGGGAAAATCTACTCCATGTTCTGCCTGTTGTCTCTTGCAATTCCTGTCCTTATCTCAAACCCCTCTAGAGCCCCACTCTTGGGTCCAAAATAAAGACTGGTGGCTTCACCTTGGGTGGCTGCCAGGTGCCTACCAAGCTGCTCTCTCACTTGACCTTCTCAGCAGGATGGGAGAGAAACCAAGATTAGAAACTCGGGGGGGTGAGATAAGGGTAGTTTAATGAAAATAAGCAAAGAAAAGCAGAAAGATTTATTCTCTGCCACTCATCAACTGGATTTTTGACTCATTTTTTTCCACAACTCCTAAAAGTATCTGTGGGATAGCTCACAGGAAACGTACTCTGTACATTTCACACTGGTGACTTCCACAGAGTTTACACAGATTAAAGTGCCATACCAGGCTGCATAATTTTAGAGTACTTAAGACATCAAACCACCTAATTTAAGGTGATGTATTTACTGTGTAAATATTTATCAGAAAATAAGTGTGTTAGAGGCAAATTAAGATTCTTGTGATAAGAAAACTATCAAGTCTTTTTCAAGTTATTAACTTTTAAAGGACCTTTATTGTATGCTAATTTCTGAATATTGGCACAGGCATTTTGTGTCTGACTCAGATTTGTACCTTCTGTTTATGGCAATGCTTCTGGCCTATTCAGGGGCATTCTTGGAAGAATCCCATGGACTATTATTCCAGAGAAAAGAGAGATCCAGGAGAGCTTGTTAATATTCAGAGATCACCTATTTCAAGTCCCAAGAGTGGCCCATCCTGATGACCAGGAAATCAAGCAAAAGTAGCATGAAGACTTCAGGGGTGAAGAAAGAGCTGCTGACAGTAGGGGTGGAAGCAGGTAGATGTGACTGCAGGAGTACAGACACTCTCTGCATGTGCAGATAGGAAAGCCAAAACTCACTGAGAGTCAAATCTGGGGAGAGGGGTTTCTGCAGATTTAGCAGCAAAAGAAAAACTAGGGGAAATGTGGATCTGATGCTAAATGGGGCAGGGGAACTGGTGGCAAATGACATTGGCAAGGCTGAGGTATTCAATGGCATATAGAAGGTAATACTAGCCTTCAGAGATACCAGGTTCTTGAGAACGATGGGAAAATCAGCAACAAAGAATGTGGAGGAAGATCAGGTTAATGAATACAGGTGATAGGACAAGGGGGAATGGCATGAAGCTGCGCCAGGGCAGGTTTAGATTGGATGTTAGAAAAAAATTTTTTACTGAAGGAGTTGTCAGGGCCTGGAACAGGCTGCCCAGGGAGGTGGTTGAGTCACCATCCCTGGACGTGTTCAAAAAAAGGGTAGATGAAGTACTTAGGGATATGGTTTAGTTTAGGATGAGAATGGTTGGACTTGATGATCTTTAAGGTCTTTTCCAACCTTGTGATCCTGTGATTCTGTGATTCTGTGATTCTGTAATATTTAAACAAACTGCATATGAGTACATGGGACCTGATGAGATAGATCCTCAAATGCTGAGGAAACTGCCTGGTTGCAATGCCACTTAATTATCTTCAAAAGTTCATAGTAATCTGGAGAGGTTCCTAAGCACTCTAAGAAAGCAATGATTCCAACCATATTAGACCGAGTTAGAGCACAGGCATTGATGTAATGTGGCCATAAATGGAAACTTAGTGAAATGCCTCTTCATTTTCTTGGTTTCTGAAGTGCTGTCATTATGAAATGTCCTTAAAATATTCATGACTTTATTTTAAGAGGTTTTTTGCCATGTTAATTGCTGCCAAATAAGGGTCCCTGAAGTTACCAACCTCTGCCCCTTATCGTCATTGCAAAGGTAATTCTTCAAAATATTACATGCATATGTAAACAGATAAATATCTCACACCCGTTGGTTTAATGGAGAACTTGACAGACAATTTAACTCTGTCTTCATCTCCCTTTTTCTCATCCCAAATTCATTGAAATTCCTCAAAAGGATATTGGTCTTTCGCTTCTATCCATTATCTCCTTTCACATCCAGAGAGACCTAGAATTATTATACAAATGTAAAGCACATGGGATAAATTCCATTTTGTATAAATATCAACTGCTCTTCTGTTCATTTGATCATTATCAATTTTGCTAGTGCAAAAACTTTTCTTTGTTAGATGTAATAAGGATATTTATAGCATTAACAAAGTTCACAATAGCTGAAATTGAGCATTAATAAGGTTCACAATAGCTCAAATTGATCAAAATCAAAAACTGTCAAGAGCTGCTGGCATTTTGTCCCTGTTTGGACCACTAGCCATCAGTCTGGGAATGACTGGTCTGTTGGAACAAACATGAAGAATCAGAGCATTAACAGGGCAAGTCAGGAAGCTGAAAGATGTGCTATTGAAAAACTCTGGGTGAGATCCAGTTTAGAATTAGGGCATCTGAAATTAGATTTCTATATGTGCACTAGCTGTCTAAGCACCTATTACTTTGCATGGAGAGCTACTCGGTGCAGTCAGATGAAGCCTGGAAAGTGCTCAGCGTGCAGTGAAGTAGATGCTTGTTGGATGGGCATTTGAATCTCACCCTCTTGAAAAAGAGGACAGACTAGGACAAAATGACAATCTGGTATATGTGTACCTTGACGGCAGAAGACTCCAGGCTGCATGAAGGACACTAGCTCTCAAAAGTTCCTCAGGTAAGAGCAGATGAAAATATGACTTTCTCTAAAAGATTAATTGTTTTTCCATGGTCTTCTACAGTCTGAAACTGGGAAACCTGTATAATTAGTTCCATTTAGGTAGTAAATTCAAGCCACCACAGACAAGCTGAAAGTGTAGCCTCATGAAGAAAGGAGCAATGACCTGGGCTACTCTTAGCCCTTGACAGTACAACGCACCACCACAGTAAAGAACCCCAGGGGAAGTTGCACCCTTTCTGGCAATTAAAAAGGCTATGCTTAGGCATGGTTTTCTAGGTCCTGTGCCATGGGACAGTACCTGCCCTTCTGGAGGTTCAAAGCTCCCAGAAGAGGACATGAATAAATAAAGAGCTGTGCAGCCATTTCAAAGCCATTGCATCAGACGGTGGGACTTCAGTAAAAGTGGTGTGGATGTGACTACTATTCATGGTGCAACACTGGAGAATTAGTGATTGTGAACCTCCTTTCTGAGAGTCCTCCATTGTGTCCCTCAATCTTCCTGCCTGATTCGACAGCAATGCATTTAAGACAAGCACACACAGCTCTGGAAACAGACAAACCATAGCTGTGGCTGCACTCCTAGAAGACCTCCCTGTCTTTGTACACACCATTTCCACTGCAACATCGCTGCAATGGTATCTGGTCTCATTCATGACTGCCTCATCTCCCTGCTCTGCATAGTCACTGCCTGTTCATCAGCACAAGTAGGTGAGATGGGAAACCTGGAGCTGAAAGCTTCACGTGGCAATGCGGACGCCAGATGCCAGGGCAGCTGCCATACAGTATGCCAGAAGTCCTCTGGACTCATCCCACTACTTTTATATCTGAATCTATTGGCACCTGCTGGGCTGATTCACTCCCTGCTGACCAGAAACCACTCACTGCAGGGCATGCAGGCAAACATCTTGTGCAATTTCCACCTCATCTGGTCCAAGACTGTTCTATAACTTTTAAAGTGTCCCATGACCTGCACTATGCCAATCCCAGCCTAGATATGTTCGGGAAGAATCTGCATAAAGTACATTTACAGCCATACGAAACCAGTGGTTTCACGTCTACTTAGTTTTTAGAGGCACAATCCACCTGGCTGACAGTGCAGGCTAGAACATTGCAGAGGAGGTGGGGATCATTTGATAGATAAAGCAGACAGGCTAGTTTCATTCCATGACCATGGCTGTGGGCTCCGTTCTCTAGGCAGGTATTCTGTTGTCAGGAAATCAGACTGATTGCCTACTAGAAACATCAGCCATGAAAGTCTACTCAGCTTGTGCTCATCATTATAGTGCTTAGTCAGTATATTAGCATTTAAGCAGCAAAGCGTTTAATAGGGACCTGAAGAGATGTCTTCTGTAGCACTTTCAAGTTAGATTTCTGCCTGAGTAGCAAGGCAACTTTTCTTCCTGGACTTCTGACACAGCCCTGAGTATGAAGCAATTTCAGATGTCTTTGGCAGCTTATCTTGGTTATTTGCAAGTTAGATAATGAGTTAATTTTTCATGCCTTCTGCTTATAAACTTGGCTTTTCACTGATTTCTCTTCACCTTGAGCTAGAGTTAGCTGGAAAAATGATTAGTTGGAATATTTTTCTACTGGGAAATGTAATTCTATTAAATAATAAAATCCCGTAGATTCTGCTGAAATTTAATTCTGGAGAGGAAAGGGGGAAATGTTTAGACAGTCAAAATATTTTGTCATTTTCTTTATGAAATGATTTTAAAAATTTGTTTTATTTTGTATGGTATACAGTAACATAACATTTTAAATTGTCAAAAATCAGAATATTTTTGTCAAAATAAAATATTTTTATCAACTCTAAATGATTTTTTTTTGGACGTTATGACATTTGGAAATCTGTTTCAAGCTCTCCTCTTTTCAATCTGAAATATGCCACATAGAACAGCCAACCCTGTTCAGCAGGGCAAAACATGCCTCTCTCCTCATGGGACGAGAGGGGCAGGAAGTAGCAAGCAAAGAGAGCTGTAAGATGCATGTGGCTCCTAATATTTGAACCCATGATCAGTTAGTTTTGAGCAGCTGCACCTGACTGCACATAAGCATTTTAAGATAGAAAGAAAAATCTGTCAAAAATGATGCCAGAACAGCAAAGGGTGCAGAGATTAACAGGGAAAATGATGCAGGTGAAACACACTACAAGAGTGGTATAATTATTCATATAGAAAGATTTATTCTGACATTGTGATACATCTGTGAAAACCTTATGCCACTGTAATTCATGCCAGAAGAGTTATGGAGCTTCCAGAACACAATAATTAAAGCAAGACAGGACTCCAGAAAAATGAAAATTAAAAAAACCAACATACCATACAGTAATACAGGGAAGATTATGCAAAAAAAACCCAACCAACCCTACTTATATCCACTTGGAAACTACTGCCAAAGAAATATATATCTTTGTATTTATCCATCCTGTTTTTCCATGTGTCTATCTTAAGCATGCTGTTGTAAGCTTACATGCAGCAGCATGCCAAAATGACCCTGAGAAGATAAAATAGATATATAAAAATGCTCATTAATTTTACACAGAATAAAAACAAGAATTCTGCATCTGCAGTCCACGACAACAATCCTTATAAGAATAAATGCAGAAATACTACTGGTGTCATGATTATTTATAGACTTAAAGACACATACACATGCATACGCGTCAGATGTTTCTAAAGGCTTATTTTAAATTATGGCTGGCTGTCTTACTGCCACAAGCAGCCTTGCCTACTGGCATTTTCCCACCAAACAGTAATAAGGACAACTCACAGCCATCACCAAGGCCCAGAGGCTGCTGCCAGAAGACAAATGGCCATATTCTAGTCAATTCTTCAGGATTATGCTTCATTCATTACACTACACCTCATATTATTAAGAAAAATTCCTTTTATAGCAGTTTCCCTCAAAATTCAATGAAACATAAAATACACATTTATATACTAAGTCAAATAAATATTTTGGGCCTGGATTCATCCCAACTAACTTCAAGTAGAAGCCAAGTCACTCTGGTCTCCCTTTACACTAAAAGAATAGAAAAGACAGGAATAGAAAATAGCTGGGTCTTGGGGGTGGACAACAAATATCTAAGTCAGGACCTGAAAGTGCACCATTCTCTACTGGCTGCATTGCAAACCTAGAGTCTCATGCCTAAAACAAAGCATGAATCCAATCCCCAGTGGCAATTCTTCAGGCTGCTTGGAAGCACAATTTCTCTGAAATCTTTTAGGTGTTTTATCTAACTTACAACGAGTCATAAACTCCAGAAATAGTCTTTGAATCATGAAAGATAAACACATTTTTAACTGGTTTGGTTAAGAAGCAGGCTTCTCTGGTAATGGCCAAACTGATACACCAAGATCCACAAACCCTGACTTGCTTGGTCCACTTCATTGTTGCCTGCCCCAACTAATCACACTATGACCTCCATTTAATTTTTCATGGATGCAGAATTGGATAACCCTACCTTCTAATGATGACATAAACATTTTTCTTTTGTTTTCCTTCTAGAACAGTTCCAAACAAGCTGTGTAACAGAAACAAGATCCTTAATGTTTGTAAAAGCCAGGATGCATAGGGTAAGTAGCTCCCTGACACAGATTCTTCCACTTCACCTTGTCTGCTGCTCTTCAGATTTCCACTTAGTTTGGACTGTTTCCCAGATAGCCTGAGTTTGAAAAGGAAGACTCATTAGTATCTGACTTCTTTCACTTCTACTCTTCCAGGCACAAATTGTTCTAAATTGCTCTTTCCTTCAGTAACAAAACCAGAGACAAATTGCAAAAGATTCAGAGCACAACATATAATTTTTCTATGTGTTAATATTAATGGGCAGTAAATAAAAAGGACTTTCAATAGGTAATGAATACTTAATATCATTTAATTATAGGCAATGCATTTTCTTAATTACTGCAGTTATGTGAGTCTTTTAAAACAGAAAATTATTGTAAAAACAAGGATAAAATTACATGCAAAGTCCAAAATGCCCATACATGTTTTGTAAAGAAAGAGAAAGGCAGAAGAGCTTGACAAGAACACAACAATATATTGTACCCATCAAATTAAAACCACAGCCACTAGTTCAGTGATCCATACTAGAGATAATCTTACAATATCCTAGAGTGGAATCAATATTTTGATTTTTCACCAAAATCTCTTATGGTAAAAAACAAACCCTTTTCTGCTCTTGTGTGGATCTTTAAAATAAACACCTTCTGCAGCATTTATTAGTGGATTTTCACCAGACATAGTAAATACCCACCACAGTATTGCTGCATATATTTGTTTAGCATTTCAGCAACATTCTTCTTTGTACCATGCCTGAAAGTTTTCCTTATTGAAACATCAGGGTTTTTTGCCATTTATGACAAACCTGTAGAATCGGGGAATTCTAACAACTCTATTAAAAAAGAGAACAAAAGCTGAAAGACAAAATAAGAGACTTCCCTCAAAATGAGAAGTTTGATGAATGAGAAGTAGCAAACTGAGTGTCAGTCACATATTTTTAAGTAATAACATGTTCTGAGTGTTTTGGATTTATGCAACAGATTATTGCAAGGAAGGAAATTTTCAGGAACCAGTTATATAAGACATTTCACATTTAAATATAAAGACAGCTTTCACATGTAAAGACAGCTGAAATTCCATGAAATTAAAGTTTTTGTAGCCAAACTCCATGCCACACAAGTCTACTTAGAGTTCTACACATATGAAAAAAAAAAAAAAAGAATTATGTAATAGTGAGAGATGAGACTCATCTGACAAAATATCTGCCACAACTACATCTTCAATAGTTGCCTGATGTTTTCTTTACAAAAAAGTTCTTCTGAATAATGATTGATTTTATCTCACCTAAAATACATCATATTAGATTCATTTTAAAGTACATTTATCTGTGCTGACTATAATCAGACCTTTTAGCAACTCGCTCAGATGAACATGTCTGTCATCATGGGTGAGATGAATGCCATCACAGGCTACTACGGCAAGAAATTCTCTACCAGCAGCAGGGAATAATGACAGATTATCCATCTAGAAACATTTGGGGATTATATGAACAAAGGAATAGCTGACTGCTTTTTTGAATTTCTCTTATATGGCACATGATACCCACTTAATGGATGAGGGGAAGGCTGTGAATGTGGTCTACCTGGACTTTGGTAAAGCCTTTGACACCGTTTCTCACAGCAGTCTAACTGAGAAACTGGCTGCCACTGGCCTGGACAGGTGGACCCTCAGCTGGGTTAAAAACTGGCTGGATGGTCGAGCCCAAAGGGTGGTGGTGAATGGAACAAAATCCAGCTGGAGGCCTGTCACGAGTGGCGTCCCCCAGGGCTCAGTCCTGGGTCCAGTCCTGTTCAGTATCTTTATCAATGATCTCGACAAAGGGATTGAATGCTCCCTCACTAAGTTTGCAGATGACACTAAACAAGGAGGAAGTGTTGATCTGCCTGAGGGCAGGGAGGCTCTTCAGAGGGATCTGAACAGACTGGACCGATGGGCTGAGTCCAATGGGATGAAGTTTAACAAGGCCAAGTGTAGAGTGCTGCACATGGGACATACTAACCCCATGCAGTGCTACAGGCTTGGGGGGGACTCTGGAAAATTGTCAGGCAGAGAAGGACCTGAGGGTGCTGGTTGACTGCAGGCTGAATATGAGTCAGCAGTGTGCCCAGATGGACAGGAAGGCCAATGGCATCTTGGCTTGTATCAAAAACAGTGTGGCCAGTAGGTCTAGGGAGGTGATTGTGCCCCTGTACTCGGCATTGGTGAGGCCGCACCTCGAGTACTGTGTCCAGTTCTGGGCTCCTCACCACAAGAAGGACATGGAGGTCCTGGAGCGAGTCCAGAGAAGGGCAACCAGGCTGGTGAAGGGGCTGGAGGGCAAATCCTATGAGGAATGACTGAGGGAGCTGGGGCTGTTTAGCTTGGAGAAGAGGAGGCTGAGGGGAGACCTTATCACCACCTACAACTACCTGAAGGGAGGTTGTATTGAGGTGGGCGACGGTCTCTTCAGCCAAGTGACAGGTGATAGGACAAGGGGATATGGCAAGAAGCAGGTTCTAAGTAGATATTAGAAAAAAAAAAATTACTGAAAGAGTTGTCGGGGCCTGGAACAGGCTGCCCAGGGAAGTGGCTGAGTCACCTTCCCTGGATGTGTTCAAAAAAGGGTAGATGAGGTATTTAGGGATATGGTTTAGCACAGGACTGGAATGGTTGGACTTGATGATCTTGAAGGTCTTTTCCAACCTTGTGATTCTGTGATGATCTTTTTGCCTTACCAAACTCAGAGAAGAACTCTTGTAATACAGGTTAAAGGGTTTTGGGGTATTTTTGTAAGCTTCTGACATACAGTATCTTAACTATCAGGAATCAGAGGGTTTTGCCTCAGTTTTCTATTGAATCCAGATAATAAAGTATTAATAAAGCTTCTTTCTTCTCTTTCAGCTGAATTGCACAGTGTAGATATGTAAAGGTATATAGAAATACTTTTGAAAATTCAGAATATACAAAGGATGCTGCAGTTTTTTTGGTAGTACAATGAAGAAATACAGGAAGCTGTCATCCATCTCTGCATGGGCTTAGCCTTCATCATGAATACAAAACTCAGTCTGTTCTGAATATTGTTATGAAAGAAGTAGCATTAACGTTGCAGAAGAGCTTCTGATGCAAAACCAGAGACCTGACACAATTATTAATAACAAGTCTGCTTTAATGATTCAATAGTAATGAGTATCCTCCATAAGCAATTTAAAAGGAAGCCTATAACTGCATTAAAACCCAAATGAGATTTTCATTCATAAGACCTTCCATCTGAAGGCTCAGAAGAGACAAGAAAAATTGCTGAATCTCTAGGTTGGATAAAATTTGTTGCCTGTCATACTATGACACAAGACAGAATACCCACCAAGATTTCTGAACGGTTTGAGTTTCCAGAATTAGTTTCCATCATGCAAATATTAGCATCAGCTACCTGTTCTGGCATGAGTAGGGACACTCCAAAATGCTGGATGTTTTAGGTTTTTCTGCTCACTTTTCCTCAATTTAAATTACTAATAGCATCACTTCTATCTTTTCATAAACACCCTTCCAAAAAAACCATTGAAAAGAATACTGAGTCCTAAACTCAAAGAGATTTGTATCAAAGGCAACTGAAAGACTGAGGATAACTACAATAAAGAAGAAACAGCAATCTTATCTAGAAGGTCAGTATAAACTTTAGAAACAGACCATTTCAATTAAATGGTTGTGTGAAAGCCAAGCTGAACAGGAAGATTTCGCGGCAATTTGGTCATGGCAGGAAAGTAAACTTCAGCCTTTAGTTGAGTAAGCAAGAAAAGGGTACAGATGAAGGCTGAGGAAGTTTTCCACAGTAACATGAAAAATCCATATTTGGAAGTGGTTAAGTCTACACTGTAAGCTTAGCCTAGGCCTGATCCTGACTGTCCTTCTTTCCTCCCTGTTAACACAAGTATAGTTAAGATATCTGGGCTTGCAGAAAGTTTATATTCAATATCAAGTTTGGTGGAGTTGTCAATAAGATGGAGGCCAGGGCTGCTGTTCAGGGGGAACTTAGTGGCCTGTGGGCTGATGAGAACTTCATGAAGCTCAAGAAAGTCAAACACAAAGTCCTACACCTCAAATGTCATAACTCCATGCAGCAGTTCAGTCTGAAGGCAAACTGACTAAAAAGCAGTAGGACAGGAAAAGACCCTGGTGTTATGGTTGACAAGATCAGCATCAGCCAGCAATATTCCCAAGCAGCAAAGGCAAACAGCCTCTTGGGCTGCATTAGGAAGATCACAGCCAGCAGGATGTGATCTTCCTATATATGGAATAGGAGATGATTCTTCCCTCTGCGCTGGTGAGGCATATCTAGGGTGCTGGGTCCAGCTCTGGACTCTTGTAGAAAAGAGAAACTGAAACACCAGTCCTATGATAGTGACTGAGGTGACTGGAGCACAGGATGTATGAGAGAGCTTAGAGAGCTGGGTTTCTTCATCTTGGGAGAAAAGAAGGCTCAGAATGCTCTTACTGCTGTCTGCAAGTACATAAATGGAGGGGCCAAAAACTAACTCTTCTCTGAAGTGCACAGTGGAAGTACAAAAGGAAACAGACACAACCAGAGAAATTCCAACACAGTACGCAGAGGGAAAAAAGTCATTGTGAGGGTGGCCAAATACTGGTTCACAGCCAAGGACTGCACAGAAAGACCACAGAGGTGCTCAGAGTTTGACTGGACATAGCTCCGACCACCTGCTCTAAACAGATCTGCTTTGGGCAGGGGGTTGGATCAGAAAATCTCTGTGGGGTCCATTACAGCCTAAATGATTCTAAACTCCTTAAGTCTGGTTACAGTAACCCCTCCTAGTGTCTTCAAATCCCTGTCATACTTCAGCTAATGGTAAAGCTACCATGGGAAATCAAGTTGGAGGCTAAATGGGGCTCAGGGCAAAATAAGACAGTGTCTGTCCCCTCCAAGAGAGACCAAGACCTTTTTCTCTTCTTCTATTCCAGCTCAAAATCAATCAGTTCATTTAAAGGATTTGTACACTTGATTTGAGTTTTTTTTTTTTTGCTAGAGCAGAAGGAGAGATGTTTTGCACAGCATTGACATTGGTTTTGATGCAGCAATTACCACCTGAGAAATGTCTAGATCCATGTCGGAAAATTCACTGTGCCAGAGGATAAGGTTTTCATCCGATCTCACATGTGTGGGCAGATTTGGTGAAAGGGGGGAACCAGTACAAAGCTGTTGGTAAAGCATATAGTTATAAAGCTGAACTGGAAGGAGATAAATTGAGAGAGGAAATACGGGAGGAATAGGGGAAACTTTGCCACATGATAACACAAAGCAATGCAAAGCATGTAGCAGCAAACAATAACCACTGAAAATGTCCTGTAATGCTATGCTAACCTGTGGAATTCATTGCCATGAATAAATTTGAAGTAAAATTCTTAACGAGATCAAATCTTTAAAGCCAGATAACAATATCCAGAGTTTCAGCAGGTATGCAACAAAGTTTGTACAGTGCATGATTCCTCTCACTGACATTTCTAACTAATTCTCTTGCAATATACAAAATTCAATACCCACTGAAAAGTTTGTTTCTCTTTCAGGTGCAGCTCATGTTTAGCTATACCCTAATTCTCTGTGACAGTTCCTGTGTACCAAAGGAGACAACCAAGAGCAGAGCACTCTGGGAAGTAGATTATTCCCATTATCTGGATTCATATTTACATTCAAAATGAATCAGCTAGTTTTTGGGAAGGAAAAAAGTCTGTATGGTAACATAACTGCTGAAAAGATTTTAGGTTGGAATTAGAGAGCTCACAGGCACATGGTAGAAGCTGAAACTTTGGCATTGACGGTGAAGGAAAAACATCACAATAGCTATTGTGGTGTTTCCACTGGCTTAAGCCAGTAGAAAGGTATAGCAGTAGACCTTCCCCTAGTCTGTGAGCACTGTCACCCAATGCTACAGGGACAGGCTCATTCTTTTAGGGCTGGCCATAGGGTTACAGTTACAACTAGAACCTTATCATAACAAACATTTTAATTATTGACACAGCTTGTTATTATCTGTGGTTTCTAGCAGTTAGTGTAGTTTACTGTTACACAGAGCTTTTAGAAATTATAATATCTTTCAGTTAAGCAGAATTTCTAGTAATCAATGTATGTTACTATCTAGAGTCTTGTGTTACCTAGTCACTGGTCCTCTGCACATCGTGTCAAATTCCTAATAATCAGCATTTGACACAATAAAAAAAGCACTTTTTAAATGTTTACCACAGGAGCCTGTTAAAAATCCTGGCATGTGAAAGAACAGTCCGTTGAAAAGGTATCTCTCTTTTGAAGACATAAGAAATGCCTAATGCAAAAAGACTTTCTTAGATTGTCCAAGGATATCTCTGATTTGCAAGTGAAGTGACATAGTTCTCTACATCCGTTACCAGTGCTATGTTTATTGAGAAAAATGGCCGTGCCACAGATAATGCTTAAAACAACTTGAGGCAAAGAAAACCATGCTTTCCTCTGCACCCTAAATTAAGGCTACTAATTTTGCTTTAATTTCTGACAACAGCTATCTACACACAATGACTGCAGTAATACAGTTAAAGAAAATATTGCAAATCCCTATTATAGGCAATATTCTGAAGACCTGTTAAGCTTTGAAGTGTGGTGACCATACACTCTAACTACTGTATTTCAAATTTTGAGTGAGAGTTATTCTATCTATCTCTATACATGGCCACAGAACTGGAACACAACAGAGGTTTATATGGTTGGGAGGAAGAGGAAAGAATTAAACTAATTTTTATGTTATTTAATTGGTGAATTACATAAAAGTGAGAGGTTGACAGTTCTGGATACATTCTGAGTCAGTTCACAATGATGTACATAACATCTCTAATCACTCCAACAATTGCTGCTCATGCTGCATAAGTAATTCCTTAGAAAAATTATTTTTAATCCTCTGAATATTCATATATACATCATATATAGGCAAGCCCATACAGACAATTGATTTATTTGTTGTTTGTTAAAAGTGGACAACTGTATGTACAATATCAAAAGTCATTGCAAATGTAGTTAAATATATTGATAAAAGGGATGTGAACTATGATGTCCTGAAAATACAGAATGCCAGTCTGCAAAGGAAAGAAATAATTTACCATCTGCTATGTTATTTCCTGAATTTAATTTGCATTGTGATTTGTATTATTGCATTATTAATCAAATGCCTATCCAGCACATGATTTTCAGAAGGTGAAGGTTGCTATAAATATTCACGGATTGGAGATTTCATGAGGCAAACATTTCCATTTCTTGCAAAAAAATCTCAAATTATAAACAGGAGGTTTTCAAACTATTTGCAGGTGTATTCTTGTCCCATTTACTTTATAATTTCATAATAGAAATATGATTGAACCACAGGAGATAATCTCTAAAAAATAAAAAAATTACTAATAATTCAGGATGGTTTATTTAGAGAGATAAAATCTTTATGACACAATATAAAAGGGTTTTACACAAATCTGATTGCATTTGAGTGTAATAATAATTATTATTTTCCTATTGCTGTGGAATAATGACTAAATAGATATTGAATTGTAATCTCTCTCAGAAGCCTCATAAAAGTACATTATATCAATACCAAAATCATTATCTAGGTTGAGAATATTCAACTTGCCCTGCTTTTAATTTGAGCACTATAAAAAGTCAAAGAAAATAAAATTATGTTAGCCTTTAATTAACCTAAGGAGCCTAAATATTAGACACAAAAGTTAACTCAAATAAATTCTGTGTAAAGCAGAAACAATTAGGTTTACGATGTTAGGTCTCATTATAAAAGTCTCATTATAAAAGCATTCAAGGTAACATTTTCATTCCCCCTTTTAATATTTACATGTTATTACATATATATTAATTAAAGTTTTCTATGTTTTCACTGTTTTTACTGTTACTTTGATCCATCTTTTCCTAATGAAGCTGTTTAACTGTGACAAAAGGAGCTCTGGGTGCTGAGGGCCAGTGTAGCCGTTTCCCACTAAGCAAGAAAGGCAGTCTGGAGCACAAGGGATTCTTAGCTTCATGGCTTTATTCAGATCCATTTTATATTTAACAATGCGGGGATAAAATAAAGTGGAAGTAGAAACGAAGGTCCAAGAGTGCTGATGCCACAAAACTATTTTATAAGAGGGGGTGGAAGTAACGCCATCATTTCATCCCTACCTCTGTAATAAGTCATATAGTGATGCTCATTCTTAATTGACAGACTCAGTCATTCTAACCCACTCAAGCTGAAGAGGGGACAGAACCAAGACCAGGTACTTTCTACTATTAGATAAGTAAAGTCCAACACCATCCCTATCCCTCCTACTTTTAAAAACTCCATTGCAGGAATTTCAGATACTTTGGGATTACAAGTTATTGTGAAGGATTTAGTAACTAAGTCACTGGAGGAGGAAGTGCTGTTGGAAGGTATATGTGAAAATGGTCCCCCCAGAAAAAATAACCATGTATTGTCATATATAAACTGCAAGCACTTGGGAAACTTGACAATTGCAATGTAAGCATCAAGGAGGCCAAGATCACTTCTGGGTTAGAAGCTTTCTGGTGCTTAGTCCCTTCCTTTTCCCCTCTGCATCCCCACAGGTGAAGACACAGAAAAATGGGACAATGTCCCTATCTTGAAGAAAGAAAATCAAGGAAGAAGAGTTCCTCGCTGCAGCAAACTTGTACTCCTGGAAGTGCTTCACTCATATTGCCCCATACCTGGGCTGCATGCAGTCATATGTTGGCAGAATTACATTCAGCACTGTTCATATTCTCTGTAGCCCAGAAATGGCACAGGAGAAAAATATTTGTAGTTAAACTTTTATAAGATCTCTTTTTCTTTTGCCTTAAAAGCACCCTGCTTCCTTGCATAACAACAAAATATGAGCACAAACACATAATTACAGTAATGGCTGCTGACAGTAAATAATGTTGCTATCAGTTAGTTGCTCAGAAACTAAGGCTCTTAACAATCCCCTGCTAGAGCTTATTCTGTCAAAGAGATCACGGTCACAGTGGATGGAAGCAGATGGTCAGGATTACATACCTGTCGGGAGGAAGGGGAAGCAATCCATTTGTATGTTAAGTGAAGGATAAAGAGTGAAGGGGAAAAGATTTAGTTATATGCATAAAGAGTTCAGTGACAATAGTGTAACTCAAGTTCAGCCTTGTAGGGGATTTCTGACACAAAACAAGAGGAATTGTGCTGGTGGTGTCACTTCACAGTATTTACCACTTGGTTAATTTATGTAACTGCATGTTATGCTTTGTTAACAACAGTGCCATTGTAAGGATGTCTGGCTCAGAGTTCCACAAACAGGTTTCAGTAATGCCTAGTGCACCAGGAGACTCATGGGGGATTGTAAAAGCAACTAGGCCTTGGATTACCTTGAGGCCCCATCTCCGCAGAGACAGCTCATGGGGAGCTGTGTAGATAGCTCAGAATTAAGTTGTCCTTTAAACTGAGACTAAATGGGCAGTGCTGCACAATTCAACCAACTGCAACCTGGGTCCAGCCTTGGAATTCCTTCAACAAACAATATACCCTGAGTCCCAAACAAGCCACTATTCAGCTGCCTAGAAGTAAGATAAAGGCAAACCAGAGGGTCCCCATATAGCTTTAATGGGCCCAGACAATACAAAGATGAGCATCAGATAGCGCATAAGGGAGAACACTGCTCATGACAAACATGGAAGGTGGTTTTGTCCACTAGGGCACAGTCCTGCCCACTGTCAGACCAAAGATCAAAGCCATAAAAGCAAGTGGAGACATACAGAAGACGCTGTGACCCACATTGGAGCAAGCCTCTGCTACACTTGCAGCCCGTGGAGGGATAGAGACACAGACATGAGAGACAGCAAGAGATCCACACAAGAGCAAGTTTTCTGGCGGGGGGAGGGGGTGTGTGTGGAGCTTGTGACCCCATGGAGGACCAGGATGGAGCAGTCTGGGCCTGAGAGACTGAGAGACATTGTATGATTTATGACTGCACCCCATAGTAGTGACCCACACTGGGGCAGCTGGTGAAGAGCTGAAGCCCTGTGGGAAAGGACTCATGTTGAAGTTCACGTAGGGCTGTCTCCAGTGGGTGGGTCTCCACAGTGCAGCAGTGGAGGAGTGAGAGGAATACCCCCCACTCCTCCCAGCTAAGAAGGAAAACAACTTGTGAGGAACTGACCAAAACCCCCATTCCCCCATTCCCTGCCCCTCCCTGTGCCACAACTCAGGGGGAAGAAGGGAGTGAAATCATGACTAAAGGGAAGTCTGCTAAGGGAGGGGTGGGGGGAGATGCTTTAAGATTTGGTCGCCCTTCTCATTATCTAACTTTGGTGTCACTGTGTGTGCAGTGCAGGTAATAAATTAGAGAGTTTTCTTTCCTTTATTCTGTCTTGAGTCTGTTTTGTCTGTGACGCTGATTGTGGAATGATCTCTCCCTGTCCTTATCTCGACTCCTAAGCCTCTCACTATATATTTTCTCCCCTGTCCAGCTGAAAAGGGGAATGATAGAGCGACTTCAGTGGGTGTCTGGCCTCCAGCCAGGATCAAATCACCACACGGGTGATTGACTAACACACATATAGTATTTAGCATGCTTGTAAGTTGTGATAGCATGTTCCATGAATCTGCTGTGGTTATAATGTTCAATCTTGTGAATTGCCTGCAGACAGTAATGGCGAGTAACATGACTGTTGCAGGTCGTAATACTACATTCCGTGACTGTTGTGTTGGCAGTAGTGCATTTTGTGGATCTCTTGTGGTTGTGATAAGTGTAGTCATACTTCTAAACTGCAGTAGTGCATTTCTCCACTGTATCCATAAAACCTGCAATAGGGACATATTGAAACTGCATGTGGGTTTTAAATAAATTATTATTATTATTGTTTTTTTACAACCTTGCAGTTGAAATCACAGCCATCTCATGCAGTTCATATGCTGTAAGGATTCTTTGTTTCAGCATTAGTGGTGGGGAAATACCAAGTGAAATAAGCATGGCTGTTTATTTGTACTGGTACACATGAGTATTAAATTCAGCCTTCGAAAAATGTACCACTATCCAAATCAGGTGACAAGGTCATCGGCTACATTTCAAGCACTGCAGCACTGCAGAACACAGTAAGTCAGCAGCAGCAATCAAGCCACATTTTCCAATCAATTACCCCAGTAAACATGGTGTAACAATTAGTGACTGAAGACGTGAGGCTTCAGGGAACCAGTTGCTATAAAAGATTTAAAGTCATTAATATGAAATAGAATGGTCTTAGTTGAGAATGAGCCTTGAGGCTGCGTTAAAGCTAAGGTAAGTAGTTCTTAAAGACTTCTTAAGGAGATGTTTTAAATTTAGCTGTAGTGCAATCAGGAACGTGAGAATCACTTATATCAACCACCACTTGATAACTTATGTAGGACATGAAAAGTCTGATTCAAACAGGACTATGAGGCTCCTGCTGTACCAATACTTCAACCAAAGCTGAGACTGAGTCCTGGGCATTGCAATGTGATCCCTTCCACCATTCAGACTGATAGAACAGTTCCTAGACATTTTGGGGCCAAAACAAATTATTTTCTATCTTAAACAATTCTTAGGTATAGTTGAAAGGTCAGCAACTAAGCAACCAGCAACTAAGGCTGGGGACCCCTCTTCACATAAAGTCTTGTTCTGAGAGGCTACTAATGGTTGCTAACTTAGACAGCAGCTACTCTGTACTGGCTGGGTTCAGTGCTTAAGGACAGGTCTTGTTGCAGCAAAGTTTGTGGAAATATGTAGCCATTATGCACTAACAATCACACATTTCAGTGCCTCACATGAAAATAGTCACGTTGATCCACAGGCTCAACAGTCTTTAAGTTGGTTTGTAGAAACTGCATAGTTCACTGGCTATAGGGATTAAAACCAAGCAACCAAACAACCAGAAACCTACCCAGAACAGTTCTTAGATTCTTGAAAAAAACTAAAAGGCCACACACAGTGATGTAGGAATTGCTGTATCAATCACATCCTTCAGTATTCCCTGCCTTGACACATAAAATTACTTTTTTCAATGACTTTGCAGAAGATCTTTCAATACACCCTAGTGCTACAGTAAGCACTGAGAAAGAAGAATTTCAATAGAGAGGAACTGTAACATTTAAAGTGCAGTCAATTTTCCAATTCTGTTCCACAGTCAAAAAATTCCTTGATGGTTTTTTTTATATGCTGTGGCTTTATTTTCCTTTCCCTCATGTGGGAACCCTATCAAATCTTACATTCAAAGTAAACACGTCGAGTATGCAAATAAAATATTACACCAGTTTCTGACATTTACTTACTGTGACAATAAGTTTATTAATTAAAGGCACAAAAAGATCTTATTGTGTACTTAAATTGTACTAACTACAATATTAAAGGTTAGGAATATATATACATGGTAGACACTTCAAGTCTCATACTGTATTACAGCATGTATTATATATATATTATATATTGTATAACCATACATATATATTCTATGCATAATTTATTAGTTTAGATATATTAAAATATATTAAATGCATCATATAATCATTTCCACAATCTCAACCAGCACTATTATGAAACTGGTTATTTTGCTTCTACCTTTTTAAATAATGAAAAGTGGTTCTCAAGCCACATTGTTCACATAATCTGAAATATTGATATAAACTTTAGTTTAAAATTATGAATAGTTTGTTTATATCTGGTGATTTGGGGTAGCACAGCCTTTCAGTTTAAATAATTATTTTCTTGGGTTTTAAGCTACACTGTATTCACAAAGAGAAATCATCCATTTTTGGACAGCTTTTTGTGAAGTGAAACAAGAGAAGCTCTTTTAATCTCCTCATGCTGGATAAGATCTGTGATCCTTGCTATCTTAGTAGCCATTTTCTTTATCCAGAGTTTGTCTTGTTTATAATGTTCTACATGAGATCTTATAAGGCTGGCTAAAGTGACACTATTATTGCCCAGAAATTATATCTTAGAACCACTTTGGCTTTTCTATAATTTTGGCATCTTAGCCACTTGCAGACATCCTGGATCAAATAACATTACTAGGATTTTCATCAGTTCAAACTGATGAGCTCCCTAATTTTAAAATAAATTCTTATTAAGCCTTATCGTGATCACCATACAACATTTTTTCCTTCCATTTCTACAACTAATATATCTGTTATGATTCAGTGCCCCACAACTCAAACAGTGCTCCAAGTTTGTCATCCTTGGTCATAACATATTCCTATTTTTCGCACCAAGATGTTAAAGAAAATTTTTTATAAGATCTGTAGCAAGCTGAGTCCTTGAAGAATACCAAGCAATAAGCTCTGCCCTATTCAATAATCTCTTAATTCAATAAGATTTATTGTCGCTGTTGCTGTTTCAAATATACTAAAATTCCTCAATGCCTTAAATTTTTTTACCAAGTTGAGATAAAAAATTCCTGTATAGGACTGTAAAAAATTTGTGACTGAAGTGCCAAGAAATTAGACCAATTGCAAACTGGCTTTTCAAACAAACTTTTAAAAAATGCATAGTGAGGACAGAATTTTAAGTGTCAGGTAAATAAGCCAGAAGATATGAGAAACAACTTCCAACACATAATTTCTATAGCAGCTGCTTTTGACTGCGACAGCAGCCCCGTGGGGACATAGATACTGGCATGGTTTCATATGGCCCTGCAGCACCGGAAATGAACTCTTTTTAGCATGAAGATGTATGATGCCTTGCTTCCTGGGTCTAATAGCAGTAAGCTGGAAAGAGGGACACTCTTTGCTAACAGCACAATTACACCAGAAAAAAACCCCAGAATTTAACTTTTAACTTCTCTTTTAAATGAAGTAATTTTAAATAATGAAGTAATTTTTAATAAAAAGACAAGAAGGAAGGACAGGAGAAAATACACATTCCAGCAAGCCACAGTCTCTTATTCAAATAGATCATTTCAGTTTCTGAGCAAATTGCTGTAACAGTGATTTAGCCAAGGGAAGCCCATCTTCATTGGAATCATTGTCATCTTCATTATAAACACATTAAATCATACAAATTCTTGTCTGAAAGTCATCCAGGTTGATATCAAAAGCTTTTCTGGTCATCAAGAAAGTTAATAACATATCTCATGCTACCACTTTTCATCAGTATACCTCAAAGCACTTTGCAAAGCATTGCCTCTGTTTTATTTGGGAAATGTGAGCAGGGTTTGTATGTACAGACTGAAAGACAAGGCTGCAAGTCTTTGAATTACTTGACTCCATCCACTGTTCTTCAGACCTCCACACACATACTTCCTCATATTTTACTTTCAGTTAACCGCTGTAGGTGTTCATTTGCTACATTTATAAGCTGACTAATCTGAATCGTGATTGACTGAAAATTAGAAATCCATTTCCAACAGACAGATAAAGCTGGTCTGCTTGTGAAACACTCAGAAAGAGAGAGTAACAGGCTTCTCCCTCTTTAGTAATGGAAATTTCTAAAACTGACAGTTTCCAGAATTGAAACCTGGGCACACTTCTGTGTTACAGCAATTTATTTTCTATAGTATCATCACCTCAGCTGTTTGCAGGTCTCAGCAAGATTAGGAATTGAATTTTCTTGGATATACTACAAAATTCATTACTGAATGCTTTTTGCAAAATAGCCCTTTCTTTGTTGTTACTACAAAGCTCAATTTTCACACAAGTAAATACCTATCCATGAAACTTTGGTGTCCTGGTTTCAGCTAAGATAGAGTTAATTTTTCTCTTCAGGAGTCAGTGTAGTGCTGTGCTTTGAATTTAGTGTGAGAATAATGTTGATAACACACTCATGTTTTTAGTTGTTTCTAGCTAGTTGCAGTGCTAAGTCAAGGACTTTTAAGCTTCTTACGCCCTGCCAGGTGCAGAAGCTGGTAGAGAACAGCCAGAACAGCTGAGTCAGACTGTGCAAAGGGATATTCCCTACCATAAAGCATCATCCTGCCGGGAGGCTGGATGCTCAGAAACAGACTGAGCATAGAATTGTTTTATTTTCTTTTCACATGTGGTGAGCAATTGCATTTGTGCATCACTTGTATTGTTCTTGGTGGTGGTCCTGCTATTATTTTTGTTATTCTCTTCCCTTATTAACCTGTTAAGCTGTCTTTATCTCAACCCACAGATTTTTTTTTTCCATTTTCTTCCCCATCCCCTTGGGTGGGAGTGGTGAGAGAGCAGCTGTGTGGTGCTGAGTTACTGGCTGGGGGTTAAACCACGACAGATGGCTTCCAGTGATTCTGAGTTCAGAGGTTTACATTGAGGCTGTGTGCCAAAGAGCACTCCCCACCACTGATCTCACCTGTTCAGTGATACTGGCAAAATAGCATTCACTGGGGTATATTTGGCTTGACTCCATATTTGGCTGGAGTCAGCTTCGCAAACCATAGGCAAAGAAGCCAAGACTGTGGCAGTAGATACCAAGGCAGAAGAGGGTCTGAATCATCCATCATTATGCTGCCATCATTTCCATATAATCCATCATTATGCTGCCTCCCCATGCAAAAGATGACCCACATTTTCTCTAAAATTTAAGGAAACATGTCAAATCCCATCTCGTGGATACCCATATGTCTATGTGTAGTTTTAGCTCTAGGGTGTCTCTGGCCTCACCCCTTTGTCCCATAATGTTTGAACTGTTCTTTCACGTTTCCTTTGTTGACTATCCTTTTTTCCACTTTTTATGTCCTTTTTTTGCATTTTAGTCCTCCTTGTTTCCTTGACATGTCACCTATTGTTCACTTCTATAACTTTTAGACCAAATCTGTCTCCCCTTTCATGCCTGAATCGCTGGTACAGTGTTCATATAGGCCAGCTACACAGAACAGTTGCCTGACTGATGGGACCTTCAGATGAGATAGGTGGAGGAAAAGCCTAATATTTTTATAGAGTTTTGCTGGTTGGTAAGACAGGCCTTATGCAAAGACAGAAGCACTACTCAAATGCATAGGAGTTCTCATTTATTTATTTAATTATTTTCCTAGGCTGGCCAGAGTGCTGTCAGATCCTTTTGTATGAAGAAAAGTATGTTTCTTTTCTTAATACAGCATCTGCTGTTGAGGGTGTCAGCTTCATGCACCAGTAGTTTTCTAAACGAAGCAGCAAATTTTTCATTTAGAATCTTACATGCTGCAATGTGAGAAGTTTAAAACGTAAAATTCAGTTTAATTTTAGTTCTGAAGGAATGTAATCTTCAATAGGAAGCAACTATAAAAGCTCAGATATTAGCTAGAAAACCTCGCATAGAACTGCAACACACCCACCGTCCTTGCCAGCATCAACTGGTGTCTTGCTGAGCAATTGTAATAGGTGTAATTACTTACGACTTTGAATATAGATCAAAATTGGCATAAACCTTATGTGTAAGAGCCACAAAATGATGACTGAACAATGTGTCTTGAAATGTTTTTAGCCTGGATCTTTTATGTGACTCAGCAGGCCTTGCTGAAGGAAAGAAAAGAGGTAGCAGGTGGATGTGAGTGAAGTGGATAGCCCATCAAAACTGGAGACTGAGCAGCTTGTCAGTCAGCTTTCACTCCAGGATACATTGACAGTATCTACTTAATTGCACTTAGGCTGTGGCTTCCTTTTAGAAAATTTTAGAAAGCATAAATTTTATTTGTGGTGATACTGAGCTTCTTCATAGTAAGAAATGGGCAAAAATAGCAATATGAAGTGATTTCAGCTCATGCTGGCACAACATGTTACATAGTCAGGAAAATGAGTCTGAATATCAGACAAGTAACACTATGTCAACATGGATAGAAATTGATGCTCACAGCATCCGCAGCATGGCATTTGGTTCCTGCCTATGGTTTAAAGTGCTGATTGTCATAACTTCTTTGTCATTATTACAAGACGTAGCAAAGTCCCTTCATTTCTACAGTCAGAAAATTAAGCTATTTGAATAGTACAATATATGTCAAGTTTAGGGGAATGTGAGAAAAACTCCTTGTGTCATTTGAAGGGACATCAAGTCATCTTACTACACTGTTAATTACCTTTATAAATCCTGCTATCTCCCACCCCTCTACTCTTCCATATGAAAGGAAGGTGACCTTTTATAATCTTTGTTTCCTTACATCAGACAGCAGTTCATCAGGATACAATCAAAAGCCCTCACCACCCCAAGAAGCAGCCACTCAATGGCTAATGAAATGGTGTCATTTTTGGCTATACATTTATTAGACAATCATTTTGATCTTAGAAACTACAAGATACAATCTCTTCAAAGCTGTGAGTGAGCAAGTAATGGAAAAGAAAATAGCAAAAGGGATCAAGGCAGTAATGGAAAAGAAAATAGCAAAGGGGATGAATATAAAAATCTAGTCTTTTGCCTACCTTCTGTCACAGCTTCTGCTGCTGGGGACTAAGTCAAGCATGCTTTATGTTTCAAATCACTTGTTATCATTGTTTTCTGTGGGCCATATCAGCTTGGTCCTTGAAAACTTTCAAATGGCAAAAACTCTCTTAATTCCTGTCCATCCTCTTCTCATGATGAAATGCACTCTGCCCTCCGCATTAAACTAGAATTTGATTTTGGCCTAGGTCACTCTTCATTCCAGAACCAATGTCATCAGATAAGGTCAAATATTGTATTTTACTTTAAGATTTCTTGGGGTGTTTTTCCCTGGCTCCACCATCCTTAGCTGATGATTTCTTCCATACCCTGCTGTTTTACATAGAGGAATTTCTTCCTGGTGGGGTGGAAATGTGCAGCCTGATGAGGCTTTCCCTTAGCCCCCTGCCTGCCTTCTCACCATTCTTCTGCCATGCTGCAGAAGTGCCAAAGCCCATTTCCCTTCTATCTCTAGCTGAAGTGCACTCCTTATAGCAGAATGTGCTTTAATATGACCACCTCAGAGTTTTTCCTTGTGGTAAATGTCGGATTTTTTTACATTTGACTCCTATAACATCTTTGCATCATTTGTTGAGGAGTTATACCATACCCGGATCCTTTCTGTTATGATCCAGCTTTCTCAGAGTATCTGAGAGACTCTGGCAGGCACATTCACTGGAGTGTCTGCTTTAGATAGCCTTCTTTTCTAAAGAGCTGCTTCCTTTCCAGTCAATCACCAGCAAAGGTGAGCTGGATTCTTTCTTCTCTTGAAGACCTGGCATGATTTCCATATGTAAGACTGCACAAACATTAACTAGGTTTCCGCCTTCCTGGGGTATGTATTTTCACAAGAAATTCAAAGGGGTTTCTCCCAACACTACTATTTACGTAGTACATTACAATGTATGTTGCATGTACAATCCCATGCAATTGATTTCTGGCTCTCTCCTCCCCCCCCCTCCCCCCCCCAAGTCATAGTTCTATTGCATTTGTAGGCAGTTTATGAGGCGTAGGAACAATTCACAGCAGACACCGTTTCTTTTCAAAGAATACATGACCTGGAGGAGGTGTAGCAAGAGAAAAGCCACAGGTCTAGGAAAGTGCTTAGCAGTTTTATTTGAAATTCTGTTAGTATCAAACCTGTAACACAACAGAGTGCAGCATAAAATTAGGCTGGGAGAGTTGGGCTTGTTCAGTCTGGAGAAGAGAAAGCTCCAAGGAGATCTTATAGCGGCCTTCCAGTAACTGACAGGTGCCTATAAGGAACCTGGGGAAGAACTGTTCACAAGGACATGTAGCAATAGGACGAGAGGTAACAATTTTAAACTAGAAAAGGGGAGATTTAGGATGGGTATTAGGAAAAAATTCTTCAATATGAGGGTGGTAGGTCACTGGAACAGGTTGCCCAGAGAGGTAGTGGAGGCCCCACCCCTGGAGATATTCAAGGTCAGGCTTGATGGGGCTCTGAGTGACTTGATCTAGTGAAGACATACTTGCTTACTGCAGGGGGGTTGGACTAGATGACTTCTAAAGGTCTCTTCCAACCTTACACATTCTATGATTCTATTAAAAAGAAGAAAAGTTTGCTAAGCTTCAGCTGAATCATTTTGCAGTTGTACTCAAGCAAAAAGTATGTAGGAAAAGTCAATTAGTCTCATTTTAAAGTTATGAGAACTAATCAGAAAACTATTCTAAAACATGTTATAAGAAACACAGACATGGGGTAAGGATGGAGACTGGGAACTGAATTAATGAAAAAAGCCAGAAGTGGAAAACAGTGCATTCACATTCAATCAAAATGAATATCAGTGAAAAAGAAAAATTACAGAATCACAGTATCACAGAATCGTAGGGGTTGGAAGGGACCTCGAGAGATCATCGGGTCCAACCCCCCTGCCAAAGCAGCTCCCTAGCACATATTGCACAGATAGGCATCCAGACGAGTCTTGAATATCTCCAGAGAAGGAGACTCCACCACCTCCCTGGGCAGCCTGTCCCAGGGCTCTGTCACCCTCACTGTGTAAAAGTTCTTCCGCATGTTGGTGCGGAACTTCCTGTGCTCCAATTTACAGCCATTGCCCCTTGTCCTATCTCCACAGACTACTGAAAAGGGGTTGGCCAATTCCCCCTGCATCCCATACTTAAGATACATCCCCACAATATTCATAACAAGGCTCTTGTGAAGACACAGGGGAAAAGTGAAGCTAGTGAAGCAGTTTGGGCAATTCACCTAGATCTTTTCACAAGGAAACAGGGGCTGAGGTCACACTGTAGAGAAATCACACTTATCAGTGTAGAAAGCTTAACAGTTGCTCAGTGACATAATGCATGTCTATTTTAGTTCACAATGTTACTCTTCTACCACTTCCTCATTTCTTTCCCTCATTTTCCCATTCTTTATCAGATTTATTTTTTGAAATTTAAAAAATAAATTGTATGATTTGTATTACTCTGTTAAGACCCATGCCAGCATGTGAAATTATTAATTTCCTATCATTTCCTTCCATAACTTTTATGTCATTCAGTACAAAGAGACTATCAAGGCACGATGTACAGAAATTGCCATCAACACCCACATGACCACCCCACACACACTCCTACACCTCCCCTCCTCCCCTAAAAAGAAAAGCAGCCATTTACTTACAAACATCTCAGGCTTTGGGGCAATATAGAATATTTGTTAGTGTTTTATATAAGATTTAGATCACATTAATACAATCTTTTCAGACAAAATGAGAGGGGCAGAAGGTGTCGTATAAGGATATTCCCCACACCGAGGAAAAAGCAGTGCTGCTAAGGATGGCATGTTCTCTCTTTTTCCTATTCTGGGAGTCTTACACAGTCTGCAGATCCTAATGAGAGAAAGCACAAGAGTTACCTTTTTCTGTCTCTGATACTTAGAGATTTCTTCAAATTAAGCATTTTGGAAGTGTTTGTACCCTGAATCTCATTGTTCACATCTTCTCAGCTTTCTCTGTACATTGTATTTGTTATATTTCAGATACAGAAAAAAAAATCCATGAGTACATAGAAATTTATTCAATCTTTTTCTTTTCTTCTTGAGTATCTTCTGTATTTATTTTTTCATTAACTGTTCCCTCTTCTTCAGTGTTGAATAATACTCCCTTTATCTATTCTACTGATGTTCTTTCCTTTGAAACAAAAGACAAATTTACTGATAATACAAAACCCCTACTGTTTTTAAGCTTAGAGAGTGAAACAGTGGACCAAATAAAATGAACAGAACTTGAGTCTTCATGGCTTCATTAGTAACAGGATCTCAACTGTAATTTAAAAAAGGAGCTTGAGAAGTTAACTACCGTATTCTCAGAACAGCACCAAAAGCATTTGAAATCAGATTAAACAAATTGGACAAACCTGGTTTTTTTTTCTTGATGTAGTATAAATGCAGGGTCAATTCTTACTCATGGATTTCTTGAAGATACTTATAATACAGATATATTTTCAGATCCAAAATTATGCTTGTAAGAAGATTCAGATATGCAGTGATATGCAAGGTCTATACATATGTTTATATTTTAAATGGGCATTTATAAACCCATCAAAACAACTTGATTGATATAGTATCCACTTACATCACATTTTACTGATATCATGGAGACACAAAATGATTTGCGTTGGAAGGGACCTCAAAGATCACGTAGTTCCACCCCTTCCTGCTATGGACAAGGACACATTCCACTAGACCAGGTTGCCCAAAGCCTCGTCCAACCTGACCTTAAAAAATTCCAGGGATATAAACATCTTAATCAGGTACGGTTTTCCCTTTCCTTTCCTGATATATTGATTGTACTGATTAGTAGCTCTGGATTATTAGTAAAAGTGGAGAGGGAGACCCAGGACAAAATCACAAATGTGTTGCCAGCTCCATAACATCACTAAGTTTTTGAAAGTATTTTCTGTTCTGGAAGACCTTGACAAATGATCTACAGAAGGCTACTAGAAAGGCTAAGCAGTCTTGAGGTAAATGACAAAAATTTAATCAGTCAATGACTAGGTAGGAATTGCTAATGAAAACAGAGGATTCAGAGCATTGCATTTACTTCATCATTAAAAATTTATGATGATGTATCTTTACCTTCCGTACCAGGTTTGGTATTTAATATACATGCAAGTGTTCCCGAAGTGTGTCAAGGGGGAATATCGAGGCATCTGAGTTTGTATTGAAATAGAATTGTCCACTTAGAATCAGTAAGCAGCATAAAAAGCCTTCAAAAGACCTGAACAAGTGAAGTGAATCATGATGAATGAATGTCCATACCCATAAAAGCATGTTAGAGGTGAAACAATTAAATATTTTAACTACATTTAGGGTTTTAAAGCAATGATTGCAGGTTAGAAAGTAGACATGAATGTCATTGCACAATAGTTAATTAAAATTTCCACACAGTATGCAGCAGTAATCAGAAGCAATGGAAATATTTAACAAAATTACTGAAGAATGGGATAAAAATAATTCCAAACTTTTTATAATATAACAGTAGCAAGCAGTGGTTCATCCTCAGTTGGATTGCCATCACCTAGTTTCAGAGTTAACGAAGCAGAAGAGAGTTTTCCAGGAACACATAATGCAAATTGAATATTTTAATGAAAATTTTAACTCATTTCACTAATAAGAGCAGAAATATGCATGATAAAATATGCAAAACTATGATTTCTACACAGATTATCAGAAATTTCTATTTGTCATGTTAGAGTACAAGAACAACAGCTAGTCATAAACATGAAAAGGTGGTTAGGAAATATAAAATCAATGCAAAAATCATTTTCCATACAATGTACAATTAGAGTGTGAAATTCATTGCCAGTTGATATTACTGAAAACATAAATTTAGCAAGGCTAAAAAAGTATTGGAAACTTGTATGAGTAATACCAATGTCAGAGGTGTAGCAGTAAATCTATCTTTTAAAGAAGTCTTTTAGAGAAAGCATAAACTCTAAACCTCCCTGATGTAAGGCATAAAAATTGTTTCCTACTAGTACTTAACTGATGATGGGTTCTTCCAGAACCCCTTTTTCGTTTGAAAAGCTCTTGAAAAGTAGGACATAGAAAGACCTCAACTTTAAGAAATTTGTATGTTAACATCACACTTAGCATCATAGATAAGGCCTCTGGATGCTGCCATGATATACTTATTAAATAACAAAGTATTTCCCACTGTACAAAGTAAAGGATTTCAAAGGAACCATCATCTTTCTGATATATGATTTACCAAAATGTTATGCCTTGGGAAAGGTTGATTCCCAGTGTACTTCTTAGGCACGTCAGAAGCCATCTGCTTGTTTATGGTCACATAATTTGATTCCTTGCTTTTCCTGGAAAAAAACCCCAACCCACCAACAAACCAACCGAACAAAAAAACCCAAAAACCCCCTTTCCCACCACCACCCCAACCTCCCCAAACTTTGTAAAGTGAATTTTACCTCCCTTAGCCCGTGCAAGTATTTTCTTCTCATAGACTGGAAAAGGCAAACATAGGCTGTACAATGAGTTAGGCCATTCTCCTGACACAGCAGTAAATCTGCATTGGACAGGCCTGTTTGGTTACTGGCAGAACGAGGCTAAGGAGGTAACTAACAGTGCCCCACCTCCACCCATTTCTTCTACAAGGGTTCAACGATCCACCTAGCATTCTTGAGGGAGCAGAATCATCCAATGTGCCTATTCAAGTAATGCATAAGCCCTTCTCCTTTCATCTCTTCACTGCTATACACTCACATCGTCCTTCTGTTTCATGATACAAAGATGTAATGCCAATTTGAAGTCATCCCCCAGTGCTACATACTGCACCTCTTAGAAAAAAAAAAGGCAGCTCTTTACATCATAATAAGCATTGTTCTCCTGTAAACTCAGCTTGTGACCTCACAGAATCACAGAATGTTAGGGGCTGAAAGTGACCTTAAAAGATCATCTAGTCCAACCCCCTGCTAGAACAGGATCACCTAGATTAGGTCACACAAGAACATGTCCAGGCAGGTTTTGAATGTCTCCACAGAAGACTCCACAACCTCTCTGGTCAGTCTGTTCCAGTGCCCCATCACCATCACAGTGAAAAAGTTTTCCTTAATGTTCACTCCTTATGTTCACTATGACTTCTACTAGCCTAGCAAGCCAAAGAACAACTAAATGTATTGTTAGCTGGCTGGCCACCTGGACAATTTTATGTTATGTTTTGCATACTGAATAAGGGAAACACAGAGTCAACTGTTCAGTTTTGAGAATCCAGGTCTCCTGGGCTGTCCTACAGGTGAGATAAAGTATCTGGAAAGTCACTGGTGTGGTCATCAGATCTGCTTAGAAATCTTTATCTTTCAATATTTAAAGGTGCTAGAAAAAATGCTAGTCTGCCAGAATTAATGTTTTTGCTAAATCTAGAAAAATAATCTCCACTGCCAGTCTGCCATTTCCTGCTGGCTCCAGTGAAGGAAATTTTTTTGTCTTGTTTTAAAGAAAACTTAAATTGTAAATGGGAATTTATATTGCCCTTGCATTCCTCAGCAAATAAGAAGTAATCCAGAAATGTAAACAAGGGTAAAAAGAGTTATCAACTCCTCTGGTTTTAATTCCATACTTTTTACTGACTGTGTTCAGCTGATTAAAGAAGCAATTTCAAGAGAAACTCATCTCTCACTTTTATCTTTCTCGCTCTTTTGGCTGTGGTGAAAAGCTGAAAGACTAAGTCAAAAGGTGCATAAAGAAACATACTTCCCAAATGTACTACTTTTGCTTAAAGAAAAAATAAAATCTTTAAAAGCAATCTGTCACCTTTTTTAACCAGTTACATGGATTTTTTTATAGTCAAAAGGATACTCTTTGAAAATGTCTGCAGTCCTTTCCTTTGAAGGACAAGTACATAGTTCAGAGGGACAAAACAGACTCATTTTTCCTATCAGATTTCACAGAACAAAAAAGTAGTAACTCTATTACTCCTGCTCTCCGAGGGCAAAGAAGGCTGAATCGCAGCTTTCCCTTGGCTTTCTCTCTAATGTATTACAAAGCCTTGGACTACACCTAAGACGTGCAGACTTAGCCTTCAAATCTCCATGGCGAGACTATAAAAATGAAAAAGCAAAATGAGAGCTTGCAAGAAGGAACAGGTTGTTTCAAGGAATGGTACCGCAGCAAGAAGTGCCACCTGCTGTCCTGAGGATACAAGCTCTCTGCTCCTCGGTCCTCCACAGCAGTCAGCGCAGCGCACCGAGCTGCATCCCCAACAGCACACAGACCGGAGACACCCTCAGCTTCAGCGAGGCAGCTGCTTTCCGAGGTAACGCTCATGGTTCTTAGTCAAAAGAGCAATTCCCAGTCAACTCTACAAGGCAGTTGAAAAGCACAGATAATTATAAATCTATTAAGTTTTGAATTAAACTGAGTTGGCAGGAAACTCATCTGAGTGAACCGAACGCGAACAGGTTAAAAAGTAATCTCTCAAGTTGATCAAGTTAGACAGAGGTTTATGCTTAGAACAAAAATGAATGCAATCATACAGATAAAATTGAGCAAAAGAACTGGAAGAGATCTATATGTGGGAGCAAACTCTTTAAATCCATTACGTATTTACAGTAACACGGGTTCCTTTGCAAGTGAAAGAGCACGAACATGAAACCTCCTAAGGAAAAACAAGTTTTGAACTTGCAAGCAGCCTAGTCAGGCAGCAAGAATTTCAACCTGTCTGTATCACTGTTTGCCCTGCCTATGCATCTGATAAACTTGAGAATGTTAAAGATTTATAAAGAATAATTCATGAGCAGGCTTATGTTATACTCTGATTTTCTGAACATGCAGAACAAAAAGCTCCATCAAACTCACTGCTAAAAGAAAGACCAAGCCTAACAGCTACCCTTATCAATTGTCCCATTTTGCTAATTTAACTAAAAAGGAAAATAAACTAATAATGGAGCAATTTATTCAAAGTAAGTTACATTTAAAATACAGTCCAAATATACACAATTTATCTTTTTTATTTTCCCCCCATGGTGTATAATACACGTATGATGCAGATGTATCCTTTCCTACACCTAGATGACTCCCCAGCACAGCCTTAAAACACCAGTGTTTACCTCACAGAAGAGTTATGAAAACATAAGTGGTTTTCAAGGATCCAGCTCCACGTGATCAGTGCAGACCACTGGTCACTACAACACAGACTGATAACTGCAGAACAGTAAAATTTGGTTCATTATGACTATTAAATGCCTTAAGAGAATTCTTAAATAAAGGAATCATTTCTAATATGAAGATATATTTACTTGGAAGTGCTACACAGAGGAAATTAACTGATCTTTATTGTATGAATATGTGGACCCTTTTAAATACTTTGGTCTGGATACTCTTGTAGAATTTATTTTTCGAAGTGTACTGACTCCTAAATATAGTCTTAGAAATCAACATAACAGGCATTGTTTGACACTAAGCTGGACAGGCTGAACTGTACTATACATCACAGATCTCTATTTTGCGTTTTATTTGTGACATTTCCTAAGGTCAATAGAACTTCAAACATGTATAGATGGCCGAATTTAAATTGGCCTAAATGCAAAGTTTAGCAAATTTCTACACTAAGTTTCACATCTGGATTATTTAGCTTGCCGTATACATTAAATCTTGATGAATTCATATCAAATTTGAATACATAATGGATGATTGCTGCTATCAAAGGAAACAGAAGCATTGCTGTTTTCCCAGAATTTGAGCAAGCCAAACAATGTCTAAACTGTAGGCTCTTTTCTGTATTGACCTTTACACATTGATAACAGTATTTTTTTAGGTACATTAGATTAATGCCTGCTGATTTTTTTTCATAATAACCTATTTGCTTTACGATACTGTGTGTTTAGAAGCAGAGAACACAGCTTAAAATACCCACACCAAAAAATAACAACAATAAAAATCTTACTGTATTAACCTAAGTATGTCAATTCTAGGAAATTACTATTATTAAAATGATGTTGATTCTGTTCCTTACTTTCCACTCGGCTGTTTCATAATGGAATTTTTCAGAAGCATATAAGCGAACAATAACAGTAGTAAGTCTAAAATTATTGCTAAAATTCAACAAGACATTTCAAGAAACATGGTTGAGGGATGTCCAGCTAGTTTACCTCTCATTCTATGTTATTTGACATCTTACCAATACAGCTTTTTTTCAAAAGAAAAAAAAAATCCACGAAGATATAATGATTCCCATGAAAATTACACAGCAATAAGCAAGCTCCACTCATAATATGTGTAATGTTTTCAATATCCCCAATATAAACAATATTGCTTTGCATTCCGTCATGTGCAGAACTCACTGCAGTGACAGACTGATTTTTTTAACCCATTGTCCTAAAGAAATACCAACTTCTGACACCTGTGGCATTCTTTTTATGCCATTCTTTGTCTCAGTCACAAAAGGTGTCAGAGCTACCAGCCTTCACAAAAACATGACAAATAGATCTCACACACGAGTGATCGGGAAAGTTGGCCCATTGCCTCCTATGCAGTCACTGGGCCCCACAGAGAAGTGTTTGGCTCTGCCTTCTCTGCTGTCTCCCGACAAGTATATATATTCACAATGGTAAGAACTCCCTCCCCTCCTGCGCCCCCCCAGCCTTCTTTGAAGCACATTGCTTGCTCATGGTCAGCTTGTTGTTCACCAGGACTTCTCAGGTCTTTTTCTACCAAGCTGCTTTCCAGCTGGCTGGTCCCCAGCATGTAGTGGTGTTCCTGTCTGGGTACGGGACCTTGCACTTCCCTTTCTTGAACTTCATGAGGTTCCTTCAGTTTCTCCAGACTGTTGAGTTGTCTTTGACCTCTGTTACTCCTCTCAGTTATGTAACAGCTGCAAACTTGCTGAGGGTTCCACCATCTGGATAATTAATGAAGATATACAGTATTGATGCAAGTTTCAAACTCCATGGTCACCACTAGTGACTGGCCTCTAATCTGGATCTCATCCTGCTGATGAGAACCCTCTGAATCCAACAGGTCAACCAACTTTCAGTCCACCTTTCAGTCCATTTATCTTATCCATATTTCATGTACATATATCCTCCTTGTACTGGGGAGCCCAGAACTGGGCACAGCCTGCCAGATGTACCACCTCAACACTTAGGCTTCCCACAGCATCTTAATTCTCCAACAGTGCTTACTACAAACACTTCAATTTGTTTTTGATCTACCTGGCTACAGGTCTGGAGAACTTTTCCTCTGCATTATAGTAGTGTCTTGGCCACACAGATGCCTTTAATATTGTCAAGTTAAATATACCTTTCTTTGAGGAAAAAATACTCAATAGCTTTTTGCTGTCATTTAAATCATTGTTGGACTGGAAGGGGTTTTTGGCGGGAGGACAGCATTTTATTAAAGTTCTACATCTATGGCTGCCACCCTCTGATGTGTGAATGATGGAAGATAAACCACTTGCTTAACATTTTCATGGTTTTCTGTGCCGATAACCAACTTCTCATTGCTACCTCACCTTATTTTCAGCTATCACTATGGATTTTCTGCCATCTGTTCTAAGCATTTGTAACATTAAGGATCCTCTTTAATACCAAGTACTAATTTCCCTCTCACGTACTTAACTTACACATAAATATAACTTCATTCATTCAAATGAACAAATTAATGGATTTCTTTATTGTAAGAGAGGAATTGGTCATATGGAAGAATTTTTCTCCAAAGGTTTGCTGAGATAGCCAACTTCTAATTCACCTTTATCATAAGACAAATCTTTTTTCCTGACCTTCTGCATTAGCTTCTTTAAAAATCTCTGCACGGATCTAGAAAATCCTACACACTGGCTTGGAATGCTGTGGTTTCTTTTCAGATGCCTCTGAAATATCAATGCTTCTGGTGGGCCAACACAAAGAAAATCCAACCCCAACAAGTTAAAGGGACTTTATTAGCATCTTGCTGTCCTACACTCTATCTCCAGTCCTTTATATTTCCTGAAAATTAGAAAAGACAGAAAACCACCAAACATTTCCTTTGTTATGAGAAGTTATTTCCTTGCTAATTGTTCCTAGCATCACTCATATATAACCAGGTTCACAAATAAGAAAGGGTGAAATACTGTACAGTGTTCTGTCACGCATGACAAGTGTGGGAGGAAATACAGTTTAAAAGCAAATAAGACCTTGAAGGACAGGCTCTGTGCCCTGGAACCTGAGTACACAGACAGTGCTGCAGTGAGGAGAAAGGAAACAAGTTGCAGACAATAACATTGACAGTATAAAACAACAGACAATACCAAGCAAGCACTACTGAAAACTAATGAAGCACCTGCTCAGACTGATATCGAACCCCCAAAATCCCCAACGGACTCAATACTCTGGGCACATCTCTGTGTTGGACCCAGTTTAAGCACAGACACACATGGTGCTAAGAAAGCATCATTTACAGACAAACAGTCCCTGCACTGTTGTTGTCTGTGCAGATGAAATTAAAGACTAGAGAGGAACAAACCCAAAATGAGCTTTTCAGGCAGCTGATGCCTGCACCACTAAATTTTTCTGATCATTTTGTAAATAGTTTCAGTTAGTATTGTAATTTTTTCATATTTTACTTTATCTGATAGTGTAAAATTCCTTTTACTTCTTGTTAGCAGTCAGCAGAACTAATGCCAGGACTCAGAATTGGGTTTTTTACAGATTTTAAACACAAGAAGCCCCACAGTCATAAGTACCCGCCATTGTCCCTTCAGCTATGCAGGAGTGTTTTATTAAGGATCCAAGCGATCTATACACAAAAATTTAAAGGTTCACCTCAAGTTCTCGAGCCAGCAAACACTTTTAAATTTTTGTTTTATTTTTCAAAGAAATCAGCCCTCATGCAATGCATAAAGTTCGTCAAGCTCAATACATACTTGGTAGTAGTCTCCTCCCAACTCAGTATGAACATGCACTGAGCCTTGATGCATAAGTGCAGCACATTCCTAGTGAATATTATTGTATTTCCAGTCATAAGGTATTACAATAATTATCTAGTTTTCTGCTCAAAAGAACACTATATTTGGGACACAACCAAAAATACTGCATCCACCTTGTACATCTTGCATGCTCTCTTTATATCCATTGCACCCAGCACCTTACTGGGAATGGATTTTTAATGTCTGGAGAACCTATTGTCAGCTGCAAGCATCATAAATGGTAGCCTAGCAGTAAGGAGACACTCCTTCAAAAAACAAAAAGAAAGAAAATATGGTTTGACTAGTAACAACAACAAATCCAGAGCTATGGAAGACAACAGCTGCTAGAGTCAGAAAGGGAAGGCAAATCATCCCAGTGCCTAGACTGGAACAACTCCACATTATCCGTGAAAGCCTGTGCAAATGCTAGTTTGATATTTGAATAGCCAGCCTGTCCACAATAAAAGAAATAGGCACACACTAGTAAAGCAGTGTCTACTGTGACAGACAAGAAGTGGTGCATTTGGACTGAGGTAATGATTTTGGAGTATAAGAACTTCACATCAAAATTATACTGTTTGTCTCTATGGCCTGAATAAAATCTCACCCAACTTATGCTACTGAGCATCTGGGTGGCTGTGCTAAGCTAAGTATCTAGACTCAGTTCAAGATTAAGATCTCTATATTCAAGCATCTACTTGTAGGTCTCTATAGGTGCAGTAAGTATTTGCATCTACCTTGTGTAGTACTTAATTCAGTTGACTCTAACCAGGCATCTAAAACCTAAAATCATGTCTGATGTCCTGCCTGGCCTTCAGTTTCTACTCCAGAGGGTGCAATTCTTCACAAGACCAGTGCCATGTCTGCCCACAAGACCCTGTGTTCAGGCTAACATATCTACAGTGAAACCTCAGTGCAGTCAATGAAGCCCAGGCAGACATTCTGCTGAATCTTGGCTGGATCTCCACGGACTAGAAAAGGAACTTAGCTATATAACACCCATGTAGATGTTTAATTTCTGGTGTCGTATCTCACCTGGATGTGGTGTCACCAGCAGATTTACAGTGGCAGGGAGTGATAGAGTGTTCCTTTGCCCGTCCTGTGTCTAGTTGTAGCCCCAGTACCATCTTGGTTGTGGAAGTGCTACAAGGCAAAAGGAAAGAAGATTAAATCCTACTGCAGGGACTAAAGATACAAGCTGTGGCTACAGCCTTCACCAGGTCTGGGTTCAACCCCATCCTGAGCCTTGTTCAGAATAAATCCTGTCTTCTTGTGTGCATCTGCCCTAAGGTATTGTAAGGAAAAAATATGATGAAAACACTAAATACCAGTAATTTAAGGCATCTTGACAGAAATTAGAGACAAATAATAGTTTTTAGCTTTGTGGATGACATTAATGTATTTAGGGTTTTTCTCTATGCGGTAGGATTTTAAATAAGTCTTTATGCAAGCTCTTTGCTACCTAGCCATTATTTAATTCCTATGCTAGAAAATCTGACAATTTTCTTAAAAGATGGTTTTATTCCCCATAGACAATAAAAATAGAGGGTTTTTTTAAAAGTGTTTTTCTATATACTATTGTCATTTTCTTACCGAATAATTTTCTCTTATCTGCTATCTCATCTGAACATATTGGCAATTATCTTGCTATATTACTGCTTTTTATAATTTAATATTCAATTTGATTTTTTGGTCCAAACCCAGTCTGAGAAATTCATTTTTTATGATCAGTATTACTGATCTTTTTAACAGCCTCTATCTGCAAATCATTTTTTTTGATCAGCTAAAGCACATAGTGAGAAAGAAACTAACATCCAATAATCATCTTTTCTTTATTTTTACATTAACTTATCTCTAAACTTCCTCTGCTTCCTCTGTCAGAAAAGCTCCATTTTCTTCAGATGTCTAACATTATAACTGTTTTTCTTTTCTCCTTTCCCTCCTTCCCACTCATAACTTGTAATTTGATCCGTGATAGTTTTAGAAAAAAAAAAACCCAACAGTCTGATTTTAGTAGCTTTCTATCGCCCAGTGTTTCACAAAGTACTTATACAGAGCTGAGATCCAAATACTCCCAAACTTGGAAAAAGTCAGATTCACATTCAAATATTGCTGCATTATGCTATGCAGGAATACTTCAAAAATCCACCATAGCATACGGCAGCAAGTCAGTACACTTCATTCTTTCCTAAGGTGAATAAAGGTAGTTTGCTACTAATAGCAGCTAAAGGAGGATGTGTAAAAAGAGTTAATGCTCCTGGACATAGAAATACCTATCAGAAACAAAGGCAGCTGTCATAATTACTGTTAAATCATAGAATCATAGAATCATAGAATGGTATGAGTTGGAAGGGACCCCAAGGATCACAGAGCTCCAACCCCCCTGCCACAGGCAGGGCCACCAACCTCAGGCCTGGATCTACACCAGGTTGCCCAGGGCCCCAGCCAACCGGGCCTTGAAGACTTCCAGGGACGGGGCATCCACTACCTCTCTGGGCAGCCTGTTCCAGCACCTCACCACTCTCTCTGTAAAAAACTTCCCCCTAATATCTAATCTAAACCTTCCTTCCTTTAGTTTTAATCCATTCCCCCTTGTCCTGTCATAGTCTATCCTTTTAAATCTACAGCTGAGACTAATATTACTATTTGCTTTACATATATTCTTTGCTCTGACATCCTGGTGAGAACCAAGTCTCCCTCTCAGCACCACACACAGGCA
The DNA here is from genome assembly GCA_020800305.1 of Porphyrio hochstetteri. Lineage (NCBI taxonomy): Eukaryota > Metazoa > Chordata > Aves > Gruiformes > Rallidae > Porphyrio > Porphyrio hochstetteri. The sequence goes on from CM036907.1 coordinate 90,874,335, forward strand.
TACTCAGCCCTTGCTGCACCCCCCGCAAGGCTTAGAGGACTTCTCGTTGAGAATGCCTTGATCTTTTGATACAGGAGATGACTCCAGCCTTTGCTTGGAGTCGTTTCTGTCTGTGTTCTGAATGTTCTTTCCCTGAATATCACTCCTTGATACTTGTGTGAGTAGTTACCTACTTGGTTGCTTTCTCGTTCTTCTGGGGCACTTTAGTTACCTGTGTTGGCGCAGCCCACACAGTGGCAGGGACCAAGCTCACAGAGATTGCACTGGTGACCCGTGAGTGCTCAGACTCAGAGGCAGCTCATCATTGGCTCAAAACAAAGCAAAGCAGCTTGCTGCAAGGATTAGACCCTGAGGACAACAGGTGAGCTATAATGTGCTGGGTGCAGCCCTCCCTAACACACCATAGCTGAGATGATCGCTTAACAGAGTTAAGTCCATTGCAAGGACTGAGTTTAAAATTAGAAGGTATTTGTTTTGCCTGGAAATCTTTCTGTAGCACAGAAACGAAAGCATAACTGTACAATTTTTGTAAGGGTCAAACTAACAGTGTAAAGAAGTAATGAGAGGAAAGCAGATCTCTCAACAGAAATATAGGACTTATCAAGGGCCCTGCAGTGCCATTTTCCTGTGACAGATATTAAGATGGAACTAAAGGATAACAGGACAAAACTCTCTCTGAGAGAAGTTTGAGGGCGTAAACTGGGCAAGACACATTGCTGTTGAAAGGAACATGAATTTACATCAGACTCCACATCAGGTCATACTTGAAGATGTACTACCTGTCTGTTTCCTAAATGAATTTCAAAACATCTGAATACACAGCACAAGGTAGTCACATGTCTTTTTAGCTGCAGTGTCATTTACAGTCCCCTTACCAAAAAATGAATCAGATGGGAATCTGTTTTGTGCTATGATCAACTGTTATCCCTTCTTGAAACTATTTGAGACTGACTTTTTAAAGTGCAATTATTACCTATATAAGAAACATTCAGTTGCACAGCACATAAGCCCCAATTCAGTCATCATATGTACAGAATCAATAATCTGTATATATAAATCAACCCCACATGAAAAAGCTTTCATTTGTATAGCAACTTTGATTTGGCTTAGAAATAAACTTTGAAGTCTCCTTCAATTGAGTTGCAAGTCGAAGAGAGAAAACAATAAGGAAAAAATGAACATATTTTGCCAGTTTTTGCTCAATAGTAATGTTTAGTTTGTCCTTATTTCTAATCCTCCTTTTACCTTCAAATTTTAAATTGTTTGCCTCACCAGAGCCAAATCACTTTGATCCCTTAATTCTCAGAATTATTTTTCTGTGTTTCTTATTTCTCTGCCAATCATTAATCCATCTTGTGAACAGACTGTTAAAAAATGCAGGTTATGCTAAGCATGGCAACGATATACTATGTGCTTAGCTTCAACATCCAAAAGGTTGAAGACTTCCTGATTCACTGTATGTGCCAGTGAACAAGCTTTTCTAATACTTTGCAAAAGGAATAGTCTTGCTGTGTCTGTTGTCATTGTTTCCCTTTTGACTATCATATTCTCTTGAGTACCACTGTCAAACTGACTTCTGTCAAAGCTAATTAATTCCTCTGTGATTGTATCTTTAACAGAAACACTGACTCAAAAACCTCTGTCATGATGATAACAATAAACTTGAGAGCTGATCCTCTTAGTGTAAACTGGCAAACCTAAGGAGCTACTCCTTAAACTTGCGTTGTCGGGAACACCATATGTTTCAGACATGCCCTGGCAGGGCTGTGCAGTTATGAATAGCTTTCAGCTCTACACTAGACATTTAACCCTCTCTTTTGCCCCAGTCATCACTTCCACACCTTTTCTTCTATTGCTTCTGCATTGCTCTCCTCCAACACCTTTCTTCTCAGCCGTTCACTGTTTTTATTCTTTCATAAAATTACGAATTTTCTTTAAGAAAAACTTCTTTAAAATTTCTTTCTTCAAAAAATTTCTAGTTTCTGCACTCCTTTCTAATTCCTTTCTGAAATACTGGTTCCAGTCCAGCTGTCCCACTGATCTCTAAAATCATGTTATGTAGTGCCTACAATAAACACACCAGCTTCTGCAGCTGGTTACCTTCTAGTTTGGCTTCCAGTATTTCTGCTCTACTGGGACTCCAGGGATTCAGGTCTTAAAGGGATTCCAGGTCCCTTTATGAAGCCAAGTATCAGGAGCCTTTCTTCACATTTTTCCATTTACCTTCTCTTTTTTTTTAATTTATGAACCAACATTTTAGTCTTTATTTCAATTTTATACCGATGCACATTTGAAATTAGGTACTTTCCTACCTACATCTTTCCACAACTTCTTCAGCTGTCCTCAAGGAGGTACCGTCATTGCTCTGATACCCAAGGATCCTAAACTGGTCATTTACAAATAGCTATTAAAGATTCACTTTATGATCCATCACCTGATTACGTCCCTGCTTACTGCAGGGCTGTTGGACTAGATGACCTTTAAAGGTCCCTTTCAACCTAACGCATTCTATGACTCTATGATTCTACCTTAATCAGATCTCCAAGGACCATGAACTGTCCCTTTTTAGAGATGCAAAAAGTGTACAGTGTATACCAGGAATTTTTACAAAGAAATACTTTTTCATTCATATCTTTATGAATTATCATTTTCTATAATGTAATTTCTATAGTGTGGAAATATTTCCCTTTTTTCATTATGTATCTTCCTAGATGAAGAAGTCTAGATAAGAGAAGGATTTTTTTCCTGTACTTTGTGTATTAAGAAAAAGAAAGAAAAGTATCATAACTGACTGGAAAGGCTTTGCTTGCTATTCAGATTGCAAAAGTAGTAACAAAGGCATGCTGTTAGGAAAATCAAGATACCGTAGTGAAAAAATAAATTAAGTATATCCTAAAAGAAGCAATACAATGTCTTTGACAGTGCTCAGACTTTTAGGAAACAAAATGTTTGTATTAGGAACAAAATCTCAGCAAGACTGCGGTTAATTCCTAAAGCCACCTCTACAGCAGCCCCCCTCCTCCACCAGAACCCGGCCACACAAAACTACAACAAACAGGCATGAATTGAACACAAATTCTAATGTCAAAGAGAGAATAAAGAGACCTTGGAAACATTTGTCAGCTTGAGGAAACAGAAGTTCTGCCCAACTTAAAGTGGAAATGCAAATCTGAGGCAGTCAGTATAAAAATCCAGCAATGGGGATTTTCATTATAATGGTGCAATATAAATGAGCAGGTGGATAGGATCTCTAAACATAACAAGGAAATTGCTGTGGTTTTTTTATGTATTAAAGAGATTGTTTTTATGTATTAAGAAATTTTTTATGTATTAAAGGCATCACTTCAGACAAGATGCTGTAGATGTATTTCTAGGTTAGTCTGGTAAAAAATTGATCATACAAAACGGATTGCTGTAGGAAAGGTACATCTCTAGCCTTTCTTGTGTGATAAGCTTCACACAAATGCTGCTCCACCTTTTGTGTACAGGTAATGGAAAATACCTTACTGGGGAAAGGAGGGTGAAAAGTTCTAGTTCAACAGTAGGCATTCTTTTAAATTATTTTTTCAGTATTTATGATATAGTCTGAAAAGAAATCAAATGCAGACTGTAGTCTGCCACAGGGCTCTGTCCCCTTTAATTCAAAATAAATGACTGACAAAAAGATTTACCATCAGTAAAGGTATTAATTAAAACCTGAATAGCTTGATTTCTATTTATTTATTTATTTATTTTAAATGACAATTCTAATTACAAAAATGTACTTACAGAAAAAAAATCCCTGGCCAGATGCTGATCTCAGGTAGCCAAGCATAAATCTGGAGTAATCTGATTGCTCTTGAGAACATAACTCCAGATTTACTCTCATATACCTAACAGTTCAATCTGTCCCCGAGCTTTAGTAACTAGTAAACCCCTTCTGTTCAGCATTGGGGTGTTTTGGTTTTGGGTTTTTTTTTCCATTGCAAATGTAACCTAGTGTACAACATCCAAATATATGGAAGTTATTTTTAAGTTTTAAATTATGAACTGTTTCATTTTTGGAATGCATTGAAAAAGGATACTTAACATAGGAAGAAAACAAAAACTTCTCTAAGTCAAAGATTGCATTGTTGCACTGTTTTGCAAAATGAAGTCTTCAATAAGAACATGAGAAAAGCTAGTAAAAACAGATTTTTTTTTTAATGTTTGTGGAATATGTTTATCACCTTCTGTTTCAAAGAACATTTTTTCAGATAGATATTTTAAACCAAACCATTGACTCTGAGATCTGTCCAAATACTGAAAATTCTCTATGCTGGGAAGGTAGGAGCCTGATTGTGAGCTCTGTTCCTTTACAGACTCATCCTGAATGTTTAGCCAGCATCCAGCTTGTTGTGCCAGCCACCAGAATACAAATAACAAATAAACATGGCAGAAAGTGTATAGGGAGAGATTGTTTAACACTGAGTGATTTCTCCAGAACTCATTATTTTAATAATGAACACAGCCCATCCATGACAATCACAAGACTGAATTTTTATGCAAATATATTCATCGGTTCTGGAACAACTCTAGCCCTAAAAATCAAATTAACAATATCCGTCAAGAGACATAATACATTTGCACACTTCCATAAAGGGAGGAGGTGCTTTCTCCTTAGTAGCTGAGAAGGTTAAATATAGATTCTAGTTGACAATGTCCTTCTATAAGCAAGAACAATACCATAGCAACAGTTGCTATTGTTTAGCTATAATGTTAAAGTTTGAGTACAAAAAGTACTGGAGGAATATGAAAAATAATACATTGAATAATTTAAGAAATAGCAATATTATACATCTAACTTCGCTCATCATTAAGCTCTAAAAATGTGTGGACATAGACACTGAAACATTACATTTACGTTTCTAAAGATACATCAGCTGTGAAAGCTATGCATCCTAATAGAAGCATTGTAGTGAGTCACATTGATTATGCAAGGTTATAAAGTAAGTTCGACTCTCTTATAGGAGTCCCTGCAGGCCCTACCTGTGATGAAGAGAAAGTCTGAATGATTCCACTATGGTGAATAGGGATGTGAAAAGCAAACTCACTATCTGTCAGCTTATCCCAGGGGCTCGGAGAATGTATGTCCACATTTTTTTAATAAGACATACTCAGGCAGAACAGCAGCACTTAAACAAATATCCCGACTTGTAGCTAGGAAAGGATAATAATGTCTATTTTTAGCCTGATTTGGGGTTTATCCAAATACAACAAGCCACATAATTATAACACAAATAAGGAGATGTGCTGACTTCTTTGGAAGCCTTCACAGAGGCATGCATAGCGAAACAGGTAACTCTACCCCTGCCTCACTGTGCATTCTTGGCTTCTATTCCTTTCTTTTACTCATCCCCTTCTAGCTTTGTCCCTAGATGAAGCCAGTCTTAGATACCAAAGCTGCCAAAAGGTTCTAGGAGTTACGTAGCTGTGGAGTAGAGGAGACTGGCAAACCAACATAGAACTACTCTAGAGACAATGGAAATAAAACCCTCAGACCAGAGAGTCAGTCACATTCAAACTACTTTTGTAGTCAGAGCTAGAGACAGGGTAGGAACCCTATGCCAAAACTAGAAGAGGATGTCTCCTTGTAAAGCCTTATGCCAGATTAAGCTGCCCAGGAAGCTCATGTTGTCTCATCCTTGCAGACCCTTTAGGAAAAATGAGCTCAACTTCCATGTCCAAGTGTTACAAAAATCATCTTTCTGTGTATAATCTAATACCTCATGCACTTACACGTCTCTTGAGGAAACCATATCAGCCATTCCACAGCTTTGTTCTTGTTCTTCATGTGGCTAAGGATAAAATTTCTCTTCCATACCAGTGCAAGAGAATGTGTATTACATTTTTATGTGAGACCTGATTTACTCTTCTTTATAGAGAGCACCTTTTTTTTTTTCCAAAGCATATTTATATAAAAAAACACTACCCAAAAACCCAACAAACACAAAATTTACAGAATAACTAAACCAGTTGTAAATATGGGTTAAGTTTCACCTTAGATATTTTTAAATGTCCAAATAATTAACCTTAAAATATCCAAAGTTACTTGTTTCCCTATGTTCCAAATGTTTTATTTGATAGCACTTGGAGTGCGGCTGGAGGAAAGCTAAGGAAACAAAAACATATTCACCAAAATTATAGGAAGCTGATGTAGTTTCTTCTTTATTCTGTGAGGAACTGAAGCCATATCTCCTCGAAAACGACCTAGCTACAACATTGTAAGGTATTCTATAGAGGTTTGTTCACAGTCTCTCCCACTGATTCTGTTCCATCTTGCATGGACTACTTAAATATTCATTAAGCCAGTGAGAAGGAAAATGACTCAGTATTAAAGCACTTTCCTGGAAGGTGACAAATCTTGGCTCAAATCCAGAGCAGAAGATGGAATCAAGGTCTCTCTTTGCTTAGAAATATATCCTAACCAAGTTGTATTTAGTCTTTCTTTTTTGTCCTAGAGAGCATTTGGCCTCTACAAACTGAAAGAAAGTCAATGAAAGGTGTTGCACACCCAGTGCAAGGTAAGGTGATGGATGAGTCACCCTGGAATGTGCAAATTTAAATTTGTGCAGGGAGGGGCTGGTGTAAACATGAGATGAAATGGACAAATTCATCAACTAGAGGGCATGCAACCACAGTGCAACTGCCCTTTCATCTGCCCCATTTTCAGTTTTACAATTATACCTCCATTGCGCTGTTTGGAGCCTTACATTAGAGTTCAGCCCTACAACAGAAAAGTATGAGTACTGTTCTCATGTCAGGTAGGAAAAAAAGGGGACGGGTAGTTAAACTGTGACTTGAGTCTCCAGGGTCACAAGACATCTTAGATTCAAACTTCATCTCCCAGTGTCTGGATTTCTGGGGAAGTGAGTGGTAGAAGTGGTCTGCAGAAAAGGCCCTCTTTTGCTTCCAGCCCTATCAAGAGGTAAAATTGTTAAAATACTGTGTTTATGTTAATCTCTGGTGAATGTTAATACAGTAGTGTTTTTAGAAACTGACTCTGTCTGCCATCAGTAACTGTGATGGCAAAAGGAAGACACCAGTCTGGGACTCATATTTTACCCTGAAGCTGTTGAAGGATAAAAGAGAAGATTACTTGCCATGGCTACTGTATCCCTGAAAGCTAAAGGAACACTTTAGAAAGAAAAGATACCAGTATTACAGCTCATATAGGAAATGAGATCTCTTCTTTTTCCTTCAGTATCTTCCTTCAAGAGAAAGATAAAACGAGAAGGATACCTTGAACAGAAGTGCATTATTTTAGATGTTTATGTTCTGAAATATCAAGTATTTGATTTGCTTAAGCTAGTACAATTCAGTTACTTTGGACTGTAAATGTCCTAGATAATCCTGACTGAAAATTAAGATCCCTTAGACGCTGTTAATAAAAGCCCACCAAAAAAAACCCCAACCAAACCATCAGGGCCTTACTTTTTGAAACGATCTATTTATCTGAAGGAACAGTAAGTCACGTTGATGGCATTCATCTTGAAAGCAAGTTATGACACAAGACCAGAGAGTAAGAAACTTTGCACTCTTCCCTTCGCCTCAGTGCATAAACTTGAAGGGCAAGAAGTCACCCAATGTCACCAGAAGGCAAACAGTTTCCACAGAGAAGAGGAAAGTAAAGTCAGTCATGCAGAATACAGCAAACATGACCAGATCTGCACTGCCCCAAGGGGACTGCCCTGTACAGTCCTGGCCCATCAAAAATAAGTAGCAGTCTCCCCACTGGCCAGCCATTCCCAGTGACATCTCAACCTCCACTTTTCAGCACCAGAACATTTTCTGAGCCCTTCAAAACCTCATAGGAGATTCCCTGACTTGATATGTCTTCTTCAGACTATGTACCTACTGCTCCAGGGTCTTTACATGAGATAAACAATAGGAAAGACAGAAATTAGGCTGTGTATATATAAAAGAAAACCTTTACCTTTCATTAGTGTAGAAAACTTTCCTTTCCTTGCTCATTTTTTTTATGGTTGCTGTTTCTAATCTGGCAGTAGTTTTGGGGGTTTTGTTGTTGTTGTTGTCTTTGCAAGCAAACAAAAGGAAGGATTTTTCTATCTTGTATTTTAGCATATTTTTAATATGTTCAAGAAATATTTTTATTAATTATTAAAAATAACTGCTGATTCCTAGCAGTTGTAAGATCAAAAAGAACAGATGTGATGAAATCTTCCTTCTATCTATTGCACATGAGCACTAGCACACACCACAGATCCTGACTCTACATTACCCATGCAAAGAGTTTAAAGTCCCTAGCATGCTGATTTACTGCACTTGCACAGCAGAGCTCTTCTCCTTACATTCAGTGTAAAATGTATGCCTTTAATGGCTATGCTTTCCCTCATGGGTTACATAGATATTTCTGGTTTTCAAGCTTAAAAAAAAATAAAATTGTCATCAGCTGACAGAGCCTGTAGAAAATAAACATTACAGCAATTTTAGACTTTCTAATACTGCCATGAACTTTCATTTGAAACCTTCTGAATTCTGTTAATGACTTGGAAAAGGATACTTTGCCCTTCCACTACTCTAATGTTATGCTACTGAGGTTCCACTGAGGTTGAATCTTGATAAGGGTTGAAAAGCCTCTAGCTGCCAGCTGGAATTCTGCTAAATGCAGTTCATCAGAGAAAAAAATGTACAAAAGTTGCCTTAGAATATGCGTGTGTAGCAGCGAGCTCCAATCACATGTTAAATTCAAGGCAATTTCAATTTCTCTAAAAAGTGAAATAATATCTAGTTTTAGAAATCCTCATCTTCCTCAGGGTAAGATGTTCAGGGGAAAAGAAGACACTGAATTATAATTGCTGCAACAATAATTTATTTCAGTTAAATAAAATCATAGTATCCTCCTGCCACCACGTAAAGCAAACTAAATTTTGGTATTCTGTTCATAATGCAGTCTGAATGTTAGTGGATTAATCTAGGTGGAGTCTTAGTTTAGAAGAGCCCTGACAACTATGCGTACAGTGATGGGTCATGAAGATCCATTACTGATCATATTCAAGGGTAGACTGTTATTTCTGAATTAGATTGAAGACAGCTTAGAAGCTATTCACCAGACAGAGAAATCAGAAAAACAGATTAATTTGGGCAAACAGCAGTGAACTTAGCCACTTATTTTATTCTCTATCTTATGCAGTTAATAGTTCTAAAATTCTGTTATCTACTGGCTTTTGAAGATCCTGTACATTGCTTATAAGCAGGCTGTTGTAAGGATTTAAACATTTTCCTCACCATTTATAAGTTAAATATAAACCATAATAACATACATTAATCTGTATGTATCTACATAATTAAATATAGAGATCCAGACTTTGTCTTGTCAAAGAGGGTAACTCACTTATAACTAAATGACGTGTCAATATGGAGAGGCGAATAAGATGGGATTCAATTGATCTATCTATTATCTATCTATCTATCTATCTATCTATCTATCTATCTATCTGTCTGTCTGTCTGTCTCTCTACCTATTCATCTATTTATAACAGGGAGTTGGTTAGTAACCAAAGCATGTAACCATGCTTTAAATAAGCTCTCAAAGTACAGACTTGTCAAATTTATTTTCTGTTGGGGAGCACAAACGAAGGAAGAAGGAGGTCTTGGTCAGATCTATTAGTCAATAGAACACTACATGTCACTATGTTTACTCTCATGAGCTCAAGAAGAAGCAGTAAACACAACAGCACCTGCTGTGCCATGGACTGCTTAGGCACAACCACAGCTACAGAAATTCCAACTTGGGAGTTTGTGGGTGGAGATGGAGTTGCTTTAAGAAGCATCTGAAGGTGTGTCAGAAGCTGGTAAAGATGAGGCTCTGCAACTAATTCTTCCTTTATCTGTCAAAGGTCAAAAGTATGGTCAACAAAACAGAGGAAGCTGCAAGGTCCACATGAAGGGCTTCTGTCTTGAAACATTTCATATTAACCACTTATATAATTTATATGTAAACACTTCATCACATTTGGACTCCAATCTTGTTTACTATCACTGTAACTGAGGTACTAAAGCTAAGCTTGCCTGGCAGCTAACGTCAGCAGTAGTCATGGTAGCAGCGCACTTCCACTTAGAAAATGAGCCCAGGTCACAGTTCAAGATACTAAGCAGAACAGCGTGGAGATGTTTGAATTACTAACGCTTAAGGCTCATCTGCTCTATAAGGGAAAAAAGACATATATTGGGCTTGATTGTCAAGTAATAATAACCAAAAAACAGATATTCAACTGTGTCTAAACCCTAAACATGTTTCTGAAATGCCAATTCCATTACTACATTTTTTTAAAAATATATACCTGGTTACTAATATCTACATTAGCTGCTAGGTAGCTCCTGATACTGCAAAAATAAAGGGTCTCTGAAAAATGAGACCACTTTTTGCATGGCTTCCATATCATCAACATTACAGTCATCAAATTTCCAGTTTTAATCTACAGGTTTAGGACCAGAAAATATAAACGCAGCATGCCAAAAACCTGAAGTAATCCCTTCTCTCTGATCATCACTAATAAGAGCTGAGCTCTCTCCAGTTTCAGAGATTGTCCTTCAAGAAAGATGTAGACCAGCTGAGCTGAATCCTTAGGAGAGCAATGAAGAAGTCAGGAAATCATGATCTATAAAGAAAGGTTGAAGGGTCAGTTAAATTAAAGCATTTTGAAGAGGCATGCAACATTATTCAAATACATAAAAGGCTGCTGAAAGGAGAAATATTTCACTGCGCCAGTAGTGAATAGTGCAAAAAGTAATTGGTTTGAATTAGCATGAAGAAGTTTTTCTGATATTATGTGTAGTATAACAATGGAAAAGATCAGCCTAGGAAAATGGTTGAGGCTTTGGCACTGGAGGTCCTTCAAAACTGCTTAGACAAGCATCTGACAAGAGTGATCAAGACCCAGTCACCCTTGCAATGGAGCAGAAGAACCCACTGAGGCTCTCTTGAAGTCCTTGCTGGTTCCGTGTTGTGATGCCCATACAGATTAGAGTGTTCCTCTGCACAGCAAGTTCGGAAGGAATGCAACCTTAGCTGTCATGTTTAAATTCAGTTGTGATTATTATGTGTAATTTATGGATTACTGGTTCTGCTCAAAGACACAGCTTGAAAATAAATGTGCATCTTTTCTGTATTGATCAAATTGTGTGATCATGATCAATAGGAAAGACGCATAATATTTCATCTGTTAATCTGTTTTGTATTTTAGAGTTTGTGATTCATATCAGCTCACTTTTGACATCTAAAAGTTAGATATCTGGTGTAAGGCTTCTTTAAGATGCAAGACATCTCTTCAAGTGAATTCACCTTATTCTTATGGTCATAATTAAACAGGGTAGTTGCTTACTCTGTGTGTGTCTCTCTCTTGCGACAACACAGGAAGCCCCATCAACGGGACAACTTGTTCCTGTGGGTTGCCAAGATAACTCTTGAAGTAACTGAAGGGATTTTGAAAGGAGCAAATAGCAATCCTACTGTGGAAATGCAATCTGCATTTCAATTCATATCACACTACATCAGTGTAAATTCTCAGATCTGTTTCAGGGTTCATGCTGAGAGGGTTCTGCCTCTTCCATATGTCTAGGTATGTTTATGATGTTTTACAATTTGGCAGGGATTGTCTGAAGTATGTTGTGATGTTATGAGCCAGTACATTCAAATCATCTGGACTGCTGAAAGAGAGGCTTCCAGAAGGCAGAAATGCAAATCAATTTCTCCCTAAAATTAATATAAGATTGCTTCTTCAGCTCTGTGGCTGCATTCAAAAGCCTGACCCTTCTGCCATGCCACTCCATTCCCCTTCACACTATGTGAGACTTAATTATGCCTTCCACTAAAGGAAAGCGCAACATCTGATTTCAGCAAGGTTTACAGAGTCCTGTTAAATTGATGTCAATATTTCATAACAAAATTAAGACAATGTGCATTTGAATATAACTATTTGTTTAAACAGAAGAAGAAACTCCCTATGGTAGCCCTTATGAATTACCTGGCACATCCTGGGCCTGGTATCAGTAAAGAGGTTTCAAACAAGACTCCATGAATAAGGAAGACATATCCTTATACTTGTTAGATTTTTATTATAGTGCTGTAATATTAGTAGCCTTGCTTTATTAGCAAGCTTACTTTGAAACAGAATATGTAATTTAAAAAAATAAATTAGTACAAGATATTTTTTATGGTGTGGATATTATATAAATCAAATTTCATTGTGCGAGAATGTGTACACAGACAAATAATTCTTCCCTAAGTTATAACTGATATTATATACAATATGCAATTAACATAATTACTTTCCCAGTGCATGGATAAATAAGATATATTTCTTAATTTTTCATACAGCTTTGGAAAGTTATCATAAATGCTGTTAACGAAAATTTAGTTTTGGCTTAGATGTTCTAATATCTTTTGTGACATGAGCTCTAAATGAATTCCAAAATCAAAATCCAGTACAGCAGGAGGCGGCAGCTGATAGGCAAAGATCTGCTCAATGCCTGATATATTAATTAATAACTTTTTAAGTGTCACACTTTCATTGAATACAATGTTAAATGAAGGTCCTGAACAATATACAGTTAGTGTGGAAGACAACAGATAATTTCATTTGTGTCAAAAGGCTCAGTGGGAACAATTTGGTTAAGTCAGGTGGCATTCCAGTAATGCACATATCATCGAAGAAAGTATTTCTTTTCTTCATAAAGACTGAAGATATTAAAAATCCAACTGGACAAGAGATTGAACAACCTGATCTTTTCAACCCTGCTTTGAGCTCGGGGGGCAGACTAGGTGATCTCCAGAGGTGCCTTGCTACCCCAGCCATTCTGTGCTTCCAGCATTCTGGGAACAGGCAGGTGGACCAAGAAAACACAGAAAGTAACAACAATGCAGTGATGTGTGTGTGAACCTTTCCTTTTCCTGGAAAGTTCTCTTTCCTTTGGTATAAGTTTATTATTTTGGTTAGACATTCAGTACTATCACCCCAAATCCCATGTTTGCAGATGCTGAATTTACTGTAGATAAAAGATACAAGCCATTAGTGACCCAAAAACATAGTTTTGAAACTTTGAAAAATCTGTCCCACAGGGAACTCAATAACAAAGAAAAAACCCCAACAGATTAAATACGATGTATAATACAGTAAGAGGAATTAATATATCTGAGCAAAATGAGGGTAACATTCTCTTACAGTTTTGCTGTCTGAAAATCTGACATCTGTGGTAGTCTAGCCATTCAAGATCCCTCTGCGAAATAGCTGGGATTAAGGCATCTTTAGAGGACAAGATCTTTACCAATTAAAAAAGGTCCTTAAGAGACCAATCACTTGCTGAAAATTGGACACTGAGTTTTTAGATAGATAGCAAATGTTACGGAAAAAGAACATAAGGAGACATTCAGAGAACAATAATCTTAAATAAATGCTAGGAAGATGGTGTTAGTTGGAGAGAAGCCAATCAAAGACATATCTTACGATATATTTTCTGTGTTCAAATCTCGAGACAGCTTTATCATCTGCCTTTATTTAGATTTGAGCAGTCTTACTTCAACAAGCATTCTTTAAATTCAGATTGAGTCCCTAGTTTGAGAAAAGCTCAGCGACACTCCCCCAGGACAGTATTTCTGCAGTGCTGGATATGCATTTTCACCATCTTGTTCGAATGCTGCTGTTCAGAGCAACAGCACAGCCTACATGCTGTCAGGCAGAGCAGAGCAGACACAGACAAGTTTCTGCCAGTCGCCGCGAAAGCTTCAGAGGGATCACGTAGAAGTTGCTGTGAGAGCATCTCTCCAGCATATGCCACTCTAGAATACTTCTCAAACCTCAGCATTATCCTTTCTTCCTGGTGTGTTCACATTGAAGCTGTATCCTTCCTTCTGAGTTCAGTCTTTTCTTTGAATGCATTCACATAGCCTTGTGAAATGCACCACGCTCGCTATCCCTTTGTTCACAGAATCACAGAACCAGAATCACAGAATCACAATCACAGAATCACAAGGTTGGAAAAGACCTTTAAGATCATCAAGTCCAACCATTCCTGTCCTAAGCTAAACCATATCCCTATCCCTAAGTACCTCATCTACCCTTTTTTTAAACACATCCAGGAAAGGTGACTCAACCACCTCCCTGGGCAGCCTGTTTCAGGCCCTGACAACTCTTTCAGCAAATTTTTTTTCTAATATCTATTCTGAACCTGCCCTGGTGCAGTTTCTTGCCATTTCCCCTTGTCCTATCACCTGTCACCTGGCTGAAGAGACCATCGCCCACCTCCTTCTGACCCTTCTTGTATATGGGTGTAAGTCGAGTGGAACTTCCCCAGTCTGCCAGGATTGCTGATAGATGATGGAAAGGGGTTTGGCCAGCACATCTGACAGCTCTCTCAGCACCCTCGGGTGAATCCCATCTGGCCCCATTGACTTGTGGGTATCTAACTGGCCAAGTAGGTCGCTAATCATTTCCTCCTGAACCATGGGAACTTTGTTATTCTTCCCCTCCCTGTCAGCCAGTTTCTGAGGATGAGTACTCAGGGAATTTCCAACTTTACTAGTAAAGACTGAGGTAAAGATGGAATTAAGGACCTCAGCCTCGTCCTCATCCCTTGTCACTAATGTGCCATCAGCATCCAATAAGAGCTGGAGATTCTCCTTGACCCTCCTTTTACTGTTAATATACCTATAGAAGGACTTTTTATTATCTTTTACAGCCTGAGTTCCAGTTTATTATCTGGCCAGCCTGAGTTCCAGTTCAGCTTTAGCCATTCTGACTTTCTCTCTACATGATCTCACTACATTCCTATAGTCGTCCCAAGACACCTGCCCCTTCTTACAAAGCTCGTATTTTCCCCTCTTTTCCCGACTGTCTTCCTGGACCTCTCTACTCAGCTGAGCTGGCTTCCTTCATTGTTCTCTCATCTAGTGGGTTTTTTTTAGATTAATGTGCCTTTTCTCTCTCTACTTGTCATTCTTTCCAATTGGCAGGTCCTTCTGCTATTGCCAGCCTGCAGAATATTACCCCAGAGACAAAAAGAAACTTAGGAGACATGAAGACCTATGAGGAGACAGCAACACTAGAAGGTCTGAATCACTGTTCAGAAATGAGAGGAACAGGGAGGGATTTACATGCATTTGGATATGGTATTTCAGCAAATTAGTACTATGTTATTAAGCAAAAATAAGTAGAAAAATTAAAAGTGCATTTCCCATCTCCATAATTATGATGTGTTGTTCATGGTAACAATGTTTCTAGCCCCAAAGGCTGCAATGCCCTATAGTTTGGGAAGGGTACTGATAAAAAGGGATGCAACACCTGTGACCATGGTGTACAGGGGATCTCAAGGAGAGCACACCAAAAACTCTGAACCGGTTTACAACACTAACGAAGACATGAAGACCTCAGAGTTTCCTACCTTTCCCCTAGATAAGGCTTGAGAAATTTTAAGCATACTGGTTAGAGGTAATTATTTCAACCTCCAGTGCCTACCTCTACTTACCTTGACTCTTATATTGATTTCAAGGATAATCCTCAAGAATTAATTTCTGTGCATCAAGGGTACAACACGGCCCTGCTGCACCAGTGACTAGCAATTACAGAAAACAAAGCCATCAACGAACAAACAACCTTAATGCAAAAGAAAGTTTTGTCTGGATGATAAAATGCAACATTCAGGTAACTCTCCAGAAATCTCTGTGGGTTATAGTCAAATAAAATGGGAAAAGTCAGCTTCGCTTTTTTTTTTTTTCTGGAAGGGAAAGCAAAGATGTCAGTTCCTATTAGAAACCAATCTTAAAAGCCATCCTTTAGCTAGCACCTGGAAGTTATGGACTACAGAACGGCAGCTGTGGCAGCTGGGCAGGATCCAGAGCACAACGGATAGATGGTGTTGGAAGCCAGTTTGCTGTCATCCACCACTGTAAGAAACGCAACCTTTTTTTGATGGAAGTCATCAAAACTAAACAAAATCTGTCTCAGACCTTAGGCTTTTCTTCCATGGGATATGCAGGCAGAGAATTTAGTCGCATGCCCAGTTGGGCACCTAATAAGCTCTAGGTGAATTTCACGCGCAATGAGTTTTGATTAGGATTTTAGCAGACCTGCACAGTGTAGTACCATTCAGAATGCATGCAGGAAAAGAGAGAAAGAAAAAGGGATTGGTTAGGAAGGAAAAAGCCAGTGCTGATTTTTCTCCCGGGTCATGTTTGCAGCCCATGTGCACCTTTTGTTAAATATAAACACCTCCAGGGAGGCTGTGAACTCACAATATGTCCCCAGCGATGGATGCTTTCAGTGGTGGGAGAGACAGTAGGGAAGCAGGGGCAGAGTCATGCCTGAATTGTACTGCAGGTTCCTTCATTCACTGTGGCACAGTGAACATTGTTCCAGGGAGAAAATGATGAGGACATAAAAAGAAAAGTCATTCTTTGCAGGATTTCTGAGCATGTGAATCTCCCAACCTCATCTCTACTTCATGCTCAAATTGAAATGAATCACCATGGCGAAAATGGAATTAAACGTCCTGCCACATGCAGTAAATCAATGTCCATTACACATGGTGCTCCTTCCCTCTGATAGGGAATGGGTGCAATGGGGCTGACTCTCTCACACAATGGCTCAGCAAATTCACCACTGTATCACTGCAGCTCAAGTGGGCTCACAAGAGGTTTGGATTATGTCTCCTTGCTGGAAGGAAACAGTTAACTGCCCTGGCCATTGAAAAATCTACCCATTACTTCCAGCTCAGAATTCCTGTTTTCTGAGAAATGGCCTTTGGTGTAAAATATTTAATTTCTTACCAAATGAAAGTAGAAAAACCAGGACAATTGAGAAAATGTTTTCAAGCGGGAGATGGCATTAAAGGAATGTGCCTTTTTCTGTAAAATAAATGTTTTGTTCAAGACAAAGCATTCCAGTTCTTCTAACCTGACCACTGTTACAGGGATATGTAAATATGCCCTGGGCTATTCTCTTGCTGGACTACACGATACTGACATCTAAAATTTCTAATAGGTCAGCAAGGTTTTTAATTTTTTTTTAAATACATTTACATTCATTGACACCACTTATATTTTTGCATGCAAATAAGCAGAGCAAACACTCTAATGAACTCCAGTTCTGGATTATATGCTCAAAGTATAACAAGCCTCTCCCACAATTTTTTTTTCCTGTATTTTCTTTATACAAAAGATATCTAAACATTCAAATAATGTGCACACAGTTCACCATTGCTTAATTGCCTGTAATAAAATTTAAGTGTATATTTTGCAATTATTCCCACATAATGACAATCTAATTAAAGACATAGTTGATAATAATTTGAAATTTTGAGGAGGGAAAAATTGATGGCATGCTATTTGTATTGCAATTGATTCCATTTTAGAAGAAGATGCTGTGAAGGATTATTTCTAAACAATAGAGGACATACTTAAAATATTACTCAGTGTAAGTTGTGTGCGTTTACCATTGGCCCCTGTTCTTTGTAAAACAGTCATGTTTTAAGGGTGGTTATTTTTTTCCTCAAGTAACAAAATTGTGTTACATAGCAGACTGAATTAAATATTTAATCACCCTTTACTTTTGTAATTTATAAAGTCTTATTTTAGAATATCATTCACTCTCCACTGGCATAACCTGCCCGTCTACTTCAGATTTTCCTACCAGCTGTTTATTAGCATTGTCAAAATGCCTAGGTATATTTAATTGGTTTAAAGTGCTTAGTGATTTGGAGGACATTAAAATTTTCTGCATCTACCTGGAGGCATTTGAAATAGACTTGACTTTTACCAGTTCTGCAACTCAGTCATTTGAAGAGTACTCATGGTTAGGAATACAAAGTCACAAGTCACTAAGTAAATTTAGAAAAAAATTACTGTCCCTCGGACAAAAACCCATTACCACTCTTCCATATGGGTAGTGATGAAGTTGCAATGTTTTGAACACTGCCCGAGTGTTCAAAAGACACTTCAGGGTCTTGGGACAGTGGGTGAGGCAATTTGGTGTACAGGTTCATTTTTTCTCTCCTTCCAGTGGCAGGTAGTGACACTGGAAGAAACAGTTGGACCCAGAGTATTAATATATGGCTCTGTGGCTGGTATCACTGTCTCAATTAGGGATTTTTTGATAATGGGATGGATTACACAGCACCAGGGTTGCTGACATCAGATGGGATTCACCTTTTTCAAAGGGAAGAAGAGGATATATTCTTTGCTCAGGAGCTTGTGGGCCTCATTGCTAGAGCTTTAAACTAAGCTCGAAGGGGGAGTGGCTTGCCTATGACAAGCTCTGGGGTAACACGCCAGGGTTAGAGGGATTAAGTGCTAGCAAGGGCCCTCAGCCTGTTGTTCTGAGGATATTCTGGACACACCACAGCACACCTGAAGTCTAGTGGAGGTGATCCAGGGGCTCCTGAGGTAATAGCAACCAACAGGGAAATACCTGTAAAGTACCTCAACAGAATTCCAGCCATTCAAGAAAGTAAGTCAGCTTCATTGGGGGTCCAACTGAAATGCCTCTAATCAAATGCACATAGCACAGAAGAATAAAAACAAGGAGTCAGAGATGTGCATATGCCTGCAACTATAATATTGTGGGATGGCTCCTATGACTGGGCTGTAGGAATGGAAGGACAGGCAGGGGAGATGAGGAGAGGGTGTTGTCCTCTATATGAATGACAAGATGGAGTGCATGAAGCTCCACTTGGGGATGGGTGAGGAGCCAAATGATGCTCATGGGTCAAGATTAAAGGGAGGGCAGGGACTGCCCTCTGAGGGGTCTGCTACAGGGTGTCCATCCAGGAAAACTGAGCAAATGAAGCCTTCTATAGATAGATAGGAGCAACCTCACGTTCACAAGGCCTGGTCCTGATGGAGGACTTCAACCACCCTGATAACTGTTGGAGGGAAAACACAGCAGAGCACAAGCAACCAGGAAGTTCCTGAAAGGCATGGATGATAACTTCCTTCTCCGACTGACAGAGGAGCCAACAAGGAGAAGTGACAAGCTGGACCTTGTTTCCACCAGCAAGAAGGTGCTGGTGAGGAATGTGAAGCTCAAGGGAAGCCTTGACTGCAGTGACTGTAAAATGGTTGAGCTCAAGATCCTTAAGGCGGCAATGAGGACATGCAGCAAGCTCACTATCCTGGGCATGAGAGCAGACTTTGGCCTCTTTAGGGACCTTCTTGGTAGAGTACCATGTGACAACGCCCTGGGGACTGTTTACAAGGGACTGAAGTATATAGGAAAAGGGGTAATAGCTTTAAACTGAAAGAGGGCAGACTTAGATTAGATATTACAAAGAAATTCTTTACTGTGAGGGTGCTGAGGCACTTGAACAGGTTGCCCGGAGAAGCTGTGGCTGCCCCCTCCCTAGCAGCATTCAAGGCCAGGTTGGATGGGGCTTTGAGCAACCTAGTCTAGTGCAGGGTGTCCCTGCCATGGCAGGGGGCTGTAATTAGGTGGACTTTGAGGTCCTTTCCTACCCAAATGATTCTATGATTCTATGATTTTAGACATTTTGACAAAAGCAAAAGAATTTTGCCTCTCTTGGTTTTTTTCAAATAATGTTCTTCAAAAGCAAGCTTAGGAACTTCTTTAGGACTTACTTTGTGTGACAAAGTAAGATAGTATTTAGCACAGTTAATGATGCTACAACCCATTTTCAAAGTCAAGTCATGATTTTAGAAAAATATAAGGAAAGTTACATCTTAACTTCTGGTGAGTTAGTTGAATTGCAATGATTAAAGGGATTTAGATATGAATCTAAATTCAATTTTATCCAGTAATACGATGATGATTGTGACAATGTAGAATGTGCTAGACAATTTACAATTATTGTTTTGTTCAAAAAGTCTTTCTTGGGTTTTTTGTTTGTTTTTAAACTGAAGTTTCTCAACATACAAACAAAACCAAGTTCTTTTGCTGAATTGTTCTGGTAGTTTTGGGATTTTATATATGTCAGTAAATGTTCATTAAACACCTTTAAAATGCAGTGCAACACATTTCTGTAGAGGGTTGGAGAGATAATTGCACATTTTAAACACAAACTGCAAACAGAGTAGTAATTACTTGCTTTCATGGGTTTCCAGTCAGTGATGGTGAGAGTACATATTTACTTGATAATGGTACGCTACCTGCTTTTTTCATTGGCTAATGCAAGGCATGGGGACATTGCTGGAGCTTTCTTGTCCCCAGTTCATATCCTAAGGTTCTTAATGATAATCTATGGCAACCCTTTCAAAATATGTATATGCTTTTGTGGATTAGGGGAGGAGGTTCAATGCCAAAGGACAAAGGGTTCTCCCTTGCATTTATGCTGAAAAATGAGACTCACACTTTCTTCTAATTATAGAGTTTATCAAAAGCTCTAGTTCCAGTTGTTAAAACCTGGCCTCATTTTCACATTGATGTCCCTCATAATCTGAATAGAGCTTTCTTCTTTCACAAATGTAAATTCAAAATTAGGGTGTACATTCTTATCTGCACATGGGAAATTAGCATTCAGCACAGTTTTACAGTTTTTTTGAGGCTAGAAAGATCCCTACTGAGTTGTGTGGGCTAAAGTGGCATATTTAGCCAATCAAAGGGAAATATAAAAGGCCGAACACACCAACACACTCTCATTCTTTCTGGCACAGGAGATTAATGTTATATGCAACACTTATTTGCAAATGCCCAAAGCATAATTAGAAGAAAAAGTTTTTCCTCTTACATTTTAAAAACTGAGTCAAATTTTGTGTCCTTAAAAGTGTAAGAAGACTGAATTTGCCCAGTGAGATTTTGAGAACACAGATGTTCCCATGTGAGCAGCATGGGTGAAGGACATGGTTCAATTGTGTAAAATTCTATATAGTGACATTTTATTTAGGATACTATTAGGCTGCTGAGACATAGAGCAAATACAACCCATGGCCTTTGGGACATTTGTATGTCTGGAGTTGTAGCAACAAAGGTATGGAGGGTTATATTCAAGCAATTGATTTCAGCCCAAGGTGTCCCAGGAGCTTAAACTATGATGTATGAAGAGATGAGTTTTGGAGTCCAGAGACGATAGACCCTCATGTAACAAAAGAATATTAAATATCCTAGGCCATGTATTTATTGTCATTTTAGCCTAGATCAAAGTCCACAATGTCTACCTACTGGTTCCTATTCAAGATTGCCTCTGACACAAACCCACAGATTCCTCAGAAATCTGTGGACAATTCCTCATTTGTTCCGGCTTCATGTTTGTCCTAAAATGATCCTTCTCAGACATACAAGCTACATTTGGTAAACTGGATGTTTCCCACTGAAACATTCTTCATCGGTAAAGCTAGGAAACAGTCACGTTCCTAAAGCCAGGTGGCCCAGAGTGGACCATGTCCATACAATTAAATGTTGTCACTTTCCAGAAGCATGAGTGTATCCAAACTACCAAATGACAAGGGTCCTTGACCTGTTATATGCCCAGGGTATGCCAGAAATTACTGTGGAGTCCCTAAGTGGTGGAGCCAGAAGCATGATAAGGAGCTGTCTAGGCCCTTTGGCAGCATGTGCAATCCTATTCCAGTGCCTGGGAAATTCTGACTCAGGTACTGCTCAGTTTGCACAGAGATGGTCATGGTTTCTGAAGGAATTAATGAGATTTACCATCCAGTCACAAAGGGGCGGTGAGGCTGCATCTGGGCTAACATATTAGGCCCTTCTGGTCGGCAGGAAAGATTCATGAGGGATTATTTCTTGTTCTGGCTTCTTTCTTCACAACACACTGGAGGGAAAATACCATCTTCAAATCCTACTCTATAGTGAGCAGAAACGTAGCAGTAGAAGACTTCTTGGTGAGTTTCACTTAGGCTGGGAGAATTTTTACTTAGAAAAGAAAGTCTGAGTGTCATGGTGACCTTGCTTATTTTGAGGAAGCTGGGTGGGGATTTGATGGCACCACACTTTCCAAAGAAAGGAAACAGAGAAATCCACCCCCTCACCTTGGGAACACAGAAGCAAACCCCCTAGGAACTCTGCCCCATATCCAGACATTTTCTGCAGTTCAAAAGGCCTCAGGGAATCATGCTCTGGTGTGCATGTGGGGAGGAGGGGCACTGGGAATGACACAGCCTTTGGCACAGAATGTCACAGTCTGCCAGCTGCCGTGAGCCTGGAGGACACGCTGCTGGTGCATTTTTGCCAGAATTTCGTGGGGCTAAAAGGACATAGTAAGTATGGCTGCCCCACAGACATGACCCATCTGCCATGGCTGACCCAGAAATGCAGCCATTAAAGTTAATTTCAGGCCTGAAACAATCCCTCTACCTGCAAGTACCAGGATAGCACTGAGGAACTGCTTTCCTCCCTTTTCCGTGGTGCACGGGCTAACATAAAAAAAGAAAGATGCCCTAAAAACTGCCTTCCTGCTTCTGCTCACACTCCCCCTGCACCTTGTAGCAAGAGGCAGCAAGTTCAGTACAGCAGCTGAAAAAAACCATAGGTACCAGGTGTTGATGAGCTGGTCTCACTGGTAGCATAGGCAGGCTGGGACCAACCTGGATGGCTGGAGACCTTGATAAGCCTAAGGTTGCTCCAGTCAAAGTGTAACATTCCTGGAATTTACTGAAGCCATAGGTACATATAAAAAGTGGTACATAGACATGTGGCTATGCAATCACAGCAAAGGTGACAGTTTCCAGATCCAGTAGCATATTGATTCATGACTGAAGCTAGCATGGCAGGAGGACCAAGGAGAATTAATTTTCAATATAGTAAAATCTAGGTATCTGAAGCAGCTAGGTGTGCAATGAAAACTGATTAGTACCTTGAAAGGAGTGGCTAAATGAATTACCAGAAAAAATAATTGAACTGATACTCCAGAAGTCCATAAGTGCTGGCATGACTGAAAAGCTGCAGAATAGCTCAGAGGAGCAAAATGTGTTTTAAATAAGCAAGACAGACCAAGAGCATCCATAAATCAGGCAACACACCAGCAGCAGCTTAATAGCTAATATATTAAGTCAGGAAGAGTGGTTAGGAAAAGCACTGCCTTCATCAAGCACATGTGAAAACTAGACCAGTCCTTACAGAGACAGATGCTAATAGTAGATGCGACCAGTTCAGAAAAGCACCAGTGTGCCCTGTCCTGCTGATCCTCATCACTCATTGGTTTGTGGTTTGGTAACTTCTAGTACTAGTTGGTGAGGAAAATGTGGGAAAGTTTTAGAATCACTGTGTTGCATTCTTAGCTCCTTTCCCCACCTTCCTCAACATCTTTTATTTCAATTCTATCTATCTTTATTTTTTCCTTCTACTTCTGACCTTCCTTCAACCTAACATACCTTGATTCTCTACTCTATAAAACTGATTTGGCATTATTATAGTGTTTGCAGCAGGGCAGCTCTAATGTCTTTAACCCACAGAATCCTCCAAAGAAAATTTATGAACAAGTTTGTGTGTCTGTTTCTGTGTGCCTGGGCTCACAACACAACAGAGATCTAACAGAACTGTATTGTACAAAAGAATATCAGTATAGATTATTCATAACCAAATACTAAGAAGACCGTTGAAAACAGAAGCGATGTCCATTCCCCTGTAAAGGACTGTGAAATTATCCCGTGTGTGCCTTTCTGTGCTAGCCTAGGCTGATACAAGCCCACCTCTGTAAGCCTGGGATAACCAGTAAGATGCCAGCTGACAGTTACCATGCTAACTCAAATGTAAGAATTAGGTAGGGCATGCAAGTGCTAATAAAAATGTATGCATCTATGGAGACATGTTATGGAATGTTAGACAGTCTATACCAGGTCGGCAGTAACCCCTGTTTCATTATGCCACTACCGCATGTTACTGTTGAGAGAGAAAGACAAAGAAAGAAAGGCATTGGAGATTGTTGGGATGGACTCCACCACCCATCTGCAAGAAACTCTGGCTTGCACTCAGTTTCTTTTGTGATGATCAAATAAAATAACACAGGAACAGTGAATTTTTACCCCCAAATCATTGTTTCATGTGATTACAGGCTTAAGGAGAATGTATTTTATCAGTTACACTTAGGTCACATTTGGAATTTTTTCTTCAGTGATCTGGATGAAGGGATCGAATGTTCTCTTAGTGGACAACACTAGGCTAGGAGGAAGTGTCAATCTTCTTGAGGGTAGGGAGGCTCTTTAAAGGGATCTGGACAGGAAGGATTGATGAGCTGAGACCAATGGGATGAAGTTTAACAAGGCCAAGAGTCCTGCACTTGGGACATAACAACCCCATGCAGTGCTACAGGCTTGGGGCAGATAGGCTAGAAAGCTGCCTGGCATAGAAGGACTTGGGGATGTTGGTTGACTGCAGGCTGAATATGAGTCAGCAGTGTGCCTAGGTGTCCAAGCAGACTAATTGCATCTTGGTTTGTATCAAAAACAGCGTGGCAAGCAGGTCTAGGGAAGTGATTGTGCCCCTGTACTTGGCATTGGTGAGGCCACACCTTGAGTACTGTGCCCAGTTCTAGGCCACTCACTACAAGAAAGACATCAAGGTCCTGGAGTGTGTCCAGAGAAGGGCAACCAGGCTGGTGAAGGGACTGCAAAGAGCAGAACAACGAGCCTTTTGCCTCAAGCTAGTCACCCAGTAAGGATAGAGATAAATACAGCTAATCTTTGAAAAGTCCTCTGGCCTGTTGAAATGATTTGGCAGCTTCTATGCTGTTCATCGTGCCCAAGTTATGAATATTCACAATGTGCTCACTGGATCACTCACCCCATTACTTTGCAGATGCATATTCCCTCTGTCTCACTGAGCTAATCCGTAAATAATGGTGGATTGTGCGCTGAAATTCTTCACTGGCACTAGTTGTATGATTCCTGTATTGTGGCCAGTCATTCCCTTGGTGATTAGCCACTCATCCAACCGTTCACTGAACTGGCACAAGTGCTTCTTTTCCTTAAGGAGATCGTCTTGTGGTTCCTTGGGCGAGCCTAACTGACAGATGATGTGCAAAGAAGAAATTGTATCCATGGCTTCTGTCGGTTTTGATCAAATGTTTTTCTCTGTCAGAAATACAGACCTCTGATAATCAGGCACAAGTCTCCCTCTCCCTTACCTGCTGATCTGAAGGAATGTAAATATTGAACACTTAGTGTTCATTTCTGGTTGTAGTTTTATTAATGAATTCCAGCATATGGTAGAAGAATCTGGTTAGTAACTATGGTCTTGCTTGAAAAATATCAAAACAGGCTTTTCTCCCTATGATGTTGTTGTGTTTTGAAGCACTCCTTACTCAGACCTGGTCAAAGCCCTCAGAGAGATTAAAATCTGTGACTGAAACCGAGCTATTGCTGAACACCCGGTAGGAGCAGTGTGTGAAAGGTGTGTGGCATAAAGTGCACAAATTCACAACTGCACATTCACCCCAAGCTACAAGAAAGGATCTCATAATTAGCAGTCTCAGTGCTTGGGATTGTGCATGGAAGAAATGAAACAATTTTTAAAATGGTAGGAACATACAAACAAGGCCAATATTTCTTCTAGAAATTAGAACACCAGGAGGGAGAAAAAGGGTAAACATAAAGCTGGACAGCTACTGGGAATAGCCACATCTCAACAAATAGGGATGCTAAAGGTCACTCTGAGTATGACATTTAACTAAACTCAAAACAAAGAGCTAGTTGCGTAGCAGTAGTCGTCACAAAACTTTCAGTCTATAAAAAGCTTTTCCAAATTCCCTTCTATTGTTTAAACAGGTCCTTGTGACAGCTTTGATCTTTCTAATACATCAATAGTGCTTTGAAGGCAGTTGTTATTTTTCAGACAGCATCAAGGTCCTGCCAAGACCTTTTCTATAATTGAGTTTACATATGAACAAATGTGGTAAATGTGTCAAATTTGAGAGCTCCAGAAGAAGGCTATTATCCTACTGTGAATATTTTCCCAAAGGAAACTTGGGGATTTGAAGGACAAATAGTTACTAATACAATATTTATTTGGAAGCATGTTAGGCAAGTCAATCCTATATCAGAAGAGCTAAAATCCGGATGCCACCTACTACACAACAAAGGCATGGATCTCCTGCAGGGTTAATAGAATATGTCAGTTTCATATAGGTGTTTCAGACACACTACACCCTCTAAAATGGCACTAGTTGTCTATTTTTAGGCACTCACATTTCTTGTTCACGCTCAGGACTTTTCAGATTGATTCACCACTCTCTAAAATCCATTTCAAAGCAAAACTTTTCTTTTAATCCTAGAATTTCCTCTACACTAGTAGGGTTTTCTATTACAATGTAGCAGAAAAGACACATAAAGTAAAACAAACAAACAAAAATGTTACCATGATACCAGAAACTGATCTCTCACTAATAATGCTCAAACAATGCTCAGCTTAGCCTGCATGACTCTGAGCTGAAGAAACAGATAGATTAGTTGGACAAACACAGTGCTGCATGTAGTTTTAAAAGTGAAACTTGGAAAAAGTCAACGATTAAAGGCAAATTCCAAAATGGGATAGAGAAACAGAATTCACTTACTTAGTTACTTACTTGTAGTGCTGAAAAAGAAAACCTATGACTCTCAGCTGATCCCTTTTGCAATAAGGCCAAGCTACAGTGTAGAAAGGTAATAAAAAATGCATCATCTATTTGAGATGTGACAGCTCAAGGTCCCTGTTCAATGAAGCCCTTAAACATCTCTTTAATTAAAGTCCCATTGATTTAAAGATCCTTCATGTTAAGCAGGTGGGTTAGTGCTTTGCAGATTCATTAGATGATAAAGTAGTTTCGGTCAATACAAATGTTTTAGGGGAGCAATTGCATCCATTCAGGCAGATAGGAGCAAGAGAAGAAATATGACTAGAATTAATGATATAAAATAAAGCTAGACACACTGAAATAAGATATAAAATACACAGTATTTAACTGAGGGTCATTATGCACTAGCACAATTCTATTTACTTTTGCTTCATCTGAAATGCTTTTCACAGTCTCATAGGTACTTCTGGTTTTAAAACTATATATTCTATCACTTGACATCAATACTTTATAAACGTATAAACCTATACATTATATTCCTTAATTCAAAGTTCATGGTTTAGTTCTGAGTTATTTGGAATAAAGCCTCTTTTTTAAATGCCACATTTCATTAAAATTTTATTGAGAAATACTGCATATTTCTCTTTTTAAAACTGCATTGTTTTAGTAACCACAGTTAGTAACCTGTCATCACTAAGGCTGAGGTATGTAAACTGTTCAGCAAGTGTATGGAACCAACAGAAGGCTGAACGTTTGCGAACACAAGCCATGCAGTTCTGCCTTTAACTGGTAAAGCGGTGAACTTACAGGTCAGATACTTTGCCTACTCCATCAGTCTGGAACAAACTGTAATTTGAAAAAGCATTTTTGGTTTGAGATTATTTGGTTTTCAGTATGTGTCATGCACCAGTAATACTGTAGCTACAGCTGCAAGTAATGTTAATACTAAACTGCTTTTCACCCAATCTATCTTCAGCTTGAATTCTCTTAATATCAGTAGAAACAACCTCTTGGAAAACTTTTATAGAATTTTATATTTCAAATACCTTTGTGGAAATATATATCCTCATTCTGTCTTGGGTTATGTCTAATGAACTCAGATTTTACATGAGAAGATTGTTCTCCACTTCAGAAATTGTTCAACTTTTTTTTTAAAGCCACTACTCCAGCATTATCCCAGAGGTACCTTGTCCCTATTCCCAAAACTCACTTTTGTGTAACAATAGCATAAGTATATATGCAGAAATGAAGCTGTAGCAGTAGCCACCTCCATAACATGCACCAGAAGACCAACAAGGCATATATAGAGACAATTTTAATCAGAAGTTATTTATTTTAGTATTAGCCTAATATCTTTGCATTGTACCTAACCTATGCTGGGAATTGTGTTTATTGACAAAACAATATGTAAATTCATTACTTTAATATCTACATAGATATAAATTCAAATGATGAGAGGATGTGAGGATCTAAGATGCTGCGAGTTTCCCATCAGTGGGTTTTTTTAAATGGAATGGTAAAATATGCTCAACTCTAAAAAAACCCCAGATAACGCCTCTAGGATATCAGCATGCCTGAATGCACCACAACAGAAAAAGTGATGAAGCAATGGGAAAATGGAAGAACTGTTCAGAGAAGGAAAGTGATGAACAACCAATTAAATCAGGAAAAGTGGTTAAAAAAAAAAAGAGAATGAAAAGGAAATCCAAATGCTAAGGTCTAATTCAAAACTTTTATATTTAAATACATAACTAAGTCAGGACACAAAAGTTAAGGTTCATCACAGCAATAGTCATCATTATTTCTGAAGATATATTAGAGGGTATTATAATAACAACCATACTGTCTTACACTAGTGTTTTATTTCAGTATCTCAAAACAAATGGATTTGATAAAGAATGATGATCTCAGTAATTCCTCTGGGTCTAAGAAGCTTGAAAGATTTCTGTACTCGGTGATGTACTTTCACAAGTCTGATTAGCAGAGGACATATTCTGCATTGCCCTCTCCCAAGAGTTCCTAAGTCTGGGAACTGAGCAGCTTAAGAGGTGCCATGCCTGAGACTCATGCCTCAGTGCTGTTTTCATCTAAGAATGAATTCATATTATTTAACTCTTGATGCTTTCCTAAGCAGAGGAAAAAGAATATTTTTGCCTTTTCCATCTAAAGCTCAAGTGTTACTATTAAAAAGAACACTTCTTACTATTGTGTCGGTGGGGGAAGAGGGGGAGTATGTTCCATCATTGTTAATATTGAAGATTTCTGATATATTTAATTAAACAAGAAATTCTTGTTCATGCAGATCAGGTCAGCAGCAGTGACTGGGACAGAAAATCAATAGTAGAAAAGAGCAATATTTTGGCAAAGGGAAGAAAGAGATCACTAAATATTTTTGCTGTCACTCGCCTTTCTTTTCACTTTCCTAAATCCTGGATAAAACCTGAGAGTGAAAGTCTAGATGCCAGCTCTTACCTTCTTTACTTAAAAAAGTTTTGACATATTTATCGCCTAGGAAATAATAGAAAACGAAAGTAAGAGAAAAGCATCTCTCCCCTTCCTTTATTTCCCCCTGCCCCCCATGGAATTAAAGAAGAATATTACAGAAAATGCTGAACATGTCTAGCTACCGTACTTCACTGAAATAGACTGTGTCCAGGCACCCGTGATGGGCAAGTGCAGGTAGAATAACTGATAACTGTAAATGCAAATCATGAATTTGTCGGCATTTTTCTTTCCCCCTTTCAGATCACAGTGTAAATAAAATATGTAGCAAATTCCTCACTTTTTTTTTTTTACATATGTGCATATCTTCATTGCACTAGTCTGAATAATTTTCATCCAAATAAACTTTTAAAGCTGTCACGTGCATAGGACCTGCCCTAAACAGACACAAAATATGTGTCCATCAACTTTTGAGGAAGAAAATGAGGGCTAACATCTCCAGAGATTCAGATTCAGAACAAAATCTGACTACTTCTCATAAATTGTTATTTAAGATGTCATTTTTCACTCCTTGTTTCTGATTCAAAATTGAATACTATCCTTAATTTTGTCTTATTAAATTATATTTTCCTTAGATCATAGAAGCAGAGTCACATCAAATTACTACTGCTGCATTCATCCTTTAAAAGGTATTTTATTTTATAACCTCATTATTTTTCAATAGATTTGATCCCATTTGGCTTATTCAGGATTAATACAATTGTAACACTTTTTCAAGAGACACTAATTCTGATTCTTGAACATGTGGCAACAAAGTGAATAAAAGCAAACCGGATTTGTTTGCTAGACTCCTCAGACATTAGCATTCAAACAGAAGTGGAATCCAATAAATGCAAATTTAAAAGACTGCTGACACTTTGAAGCCATAATGACCTTTTAAGAGCAAAGTTAGTTTTAATGCCTGAGACTACCTTTTTTCTGAGGTCCTCTATGAGCTTTGAGGATTTTTACAGTAACAATTCCATGTTTTAAAATTCTATCTTTGTTCCAACATGAAAGATCTATAGAAGCTACAAACAAAAAACTGATTATTATCCATCTATGCAAGGAACCAGAGGAGATTGACTAGAATTATTGCAATTCCAAGCATACCTTGAAATATCGAGTAAAAAAGTTTTCACTTAATTATTTAAAAATTTATTTTTACTTTCTTACTGCAAATATGCTAATATAATTATGTGATTATGTGGCATTGATTTATTCAAATTCTTAGCTTTTGTATGGTCAAATGATTGAAAATTATGAACAACTTAATTATAGAAGACTGATCAATTTGTGATTTATGTCAAGTTCCATTTGAAGTTGAAATTTGAATTGCATTCTTATCCAGAAAAGTGTTTTTTCATTGATCAGAAGAGATTAAGGACAGAAGCTGTTTTGCTCACTAGGGATGTGTTCCCCATAATTAAGAAATATAACTGATTTCTTCTGGTTTATTTGTATTTCAAGATTCTAATGCTATTTCCTTGTTTCAGGATTAATACAATTGTAACATTTACCTCATTTCACTCATATATTTGGAAGTTTCTGCCTTTCCAAGTCAGTTTGACAACTTTCAAAACCAGTTAATTAAACTGAATGAGGAAGAGCAACAGCTCCAAAAAATTGCATCGTTATCAATACCAAATGGAATAAATTAACAAACTCTTAATTCTTTGCTGGTTGTCATGATGATTTGTCCAGGCTTTAAATTATATTTTTACATTTACAAACAAGTATTAAATGTTAAACTCCACATTGTCTCGATTCTTATACTCAACAGTAACAACCTACTCAGGTCAAACTAGCTGTGATATTCACCATGTCTACAGGTTAATGCAATATCGGCCCAATGCATGCTCCACAAATGAGGTATTCTACTTGAAAATTTTGTCAGCTGGAACTAGACCTGAACCAGAGGATTACTCAATGTAGATGAACAGGCAGCCTGGGTTTGAGCCTGGGTTCCCTTTGCCACAAAAACAAAACAAAAAATTGAGTCTTTTATAATTGCCACCTAATTATTATGGGCAATTCATCTGCCACAGAGATTAATTATGCCATGAACAGCGTGACACGTGGCCTGGGTCTCTACATGCTCCAGCTCAATGCTGAACACAAGGTATCTTTCTTCCACTGCCAGCTGTCAATTAGCAGTGTTGCCATGTTTGCCCAGAACAGAGCCCATACCAATAAATGTCAAATAGCAATGCTGGCTCTCTGCAATAACATGGGATGGGATTTGTCTCCAATGCTGTCCCCATATCTGCTAGAGAAAACTGTAGAAAGGCCCATAAGCGTCTCTGAAGAGAGCCAGCTCCCATCCTGCAAGGTTGACACTCAGCTGGATCAAGAGCACCAAATATATCCAGGCTGCTTTGGGCAGAGCCAGGGGCTCAGTCTGTGCCACATACCCACAGCACTTCAGCCTCCAGTGGGGTCTATTGGCTTGAACAAGATGCCAGGCTCATGGTGGCACCTTGTGCTTGCCTGAAGCATGATATGCAGATGCCAGAGTGATTTTTGAGAGGTAATTTGCGGGGCAGTGCAGTAACACAGCCCACGAGGCAGCTCTGCGGTGCAGCCCACTGCTTACATCTTCCCGTTACCCAGGGAATCCTAGCTCCCACAGAAGTGCAGAGCTGACTACTGCAGGAACAACACATTTTTAATAAGTGTTCTGTGGTTGAACTATCTAACTTCTGCTTGTTATTTATATCCTAGAGTTGTGTAGGCTGGGAGGGACTTCTGGAGGGAGATCACCCAGTCCAACTCCCATCTCAAAGCAAGCCTAACCTCCAAAATTAACCCAGGGCTAGTTGATCTAACTGTGTAGCTGGGTATACTTTCAAGGCACTCAATGCACTTCCATTTCAGTTATCTTCCATTAAATATGTAGAAATAGATTATTTATCATTTCAGGATCAAGTTGTCTTTGCGATTCAAAGCCATCCTACTCTATATAAATCTTAACAGAAACTTCTTACCCTAAACTCACTGATTCATTGCTGTACTGCTGGTGAGCTTGATTGGAAACCTTCATGTGAAACTTATTTACAGAACAATATGCACTCTGTAAGAGCAAGACCTCAAACCATTGCAGAGCCACACATGTTGCTGTGGTATCCTTATGCAGGCTGACATTGGCTTACACAGTTTCACATACAGTGCTGTAAGCAAGCATTAAAGTGGTAATATGAATGTATTTTAAAGAATGAGGTAAGAAATCTGGTATTACTTGAAAACAGCACAGAAAGCTGTTAATCTGCAGAAAAAAAAAACAAACCACAACACAGAACAAAACATTAGCTTGACAAAAGATTAAGTTTCAATTAACAGTGGGTTAATTTGGGTATTTTCAAAAGTATTGCTTCCTACTATTATCAGGAGAGTTAAGAATGGAAGAACTTCTAAAATGGATATGGTCCTGAATTTCTGGACAACGTAAGCACGTATACAAACAAAATGTCTAATGGATTCTGTTTTGCATGAAACCATATTCTTTTACTTTTTCATGCTAGCCCAAACATGTTTTAGAAATCTCAGTGAGTCTTAGAAGAACCATTCTAGCCACATACTTAGGAGATCAAACACTATTCAGATGAGCTTCAATCAATACAAAGAATACACTGCTTGACACCCAGAGAAAAGTGCACTACCTCCAGAAATTAAATGCCTATGAGTTAACAAAGAATGGCACTACTTCCACTCATTTATTTGTAATAGAGTTATCATTTCAGTTCACTTGCTCTCTTCCTCCATTAAAACAGCTGCCACTGGTTCTGAAAATCTCATGGTGTCAGCTGACATCAAGA
Source organism: Porphyrio hochstetteri (assembly GCA_020800305.1). NCBI lineage: Eukaryota > Metazoa > Chordata > Aves > Gruiformes > Rallidae > Porphyrio > Porphyrio hochstetteri. The sequence continues at coordinate 90,907,115 of CM036907.1, forward strand.
GCACTGAAAACTCTGCAGTGATCTACTTAGAGTTATCCTGTCAGTTGAATAAGGAGTGATTTAATTTCAAGGCCAAAGTGATCCAAAGAAATGAAGAATCATTTTCTCAGATGTCCTATGTCTCTAAAGCGTTATTCCCTTTTGACAACAGAGGCACTTCCATGGGCTGAAAGTATTGCTGGGCCTCACTTTGCTTTATGTAGCTGCATCCTGAACATTTTTCAGAGAATGGGAGGGAATATCACCTACTGTGGTCTGCCCCCAGCTTTGCTCAAAGAATAGGTTGATCAACCATGCCATAGTACCCATGGTAGCATTGCTCCTGCCATGGCCTGAGGCTGCCAGTGGACTCACCTGCAGTGTTACATGCCTCAGTGGGAGAGTGGCTGCATGAGGCAGCCATGTAAGCTCTCTGCAGGCACTTCAGCATTTCTCTTGGGACCAACTTTTCAGAACAATGTAGGCATACCCAGCGAGTCGTTCAAAAATTATGCATGTTAATCTCCCGCCTTCATAAGGTGCTTGTAAGATAGGGGGGAGTTAACCCTCTTTCTCATTCCTGTTCTGTGTAGTCCACGCACAGAAGAGCAGCTTATTCTAACTACCATCTGGTGTAGTTGCTTGCTTAGCTTAAGTAACAGAGCTTCATGTGTGGGCTTGAAGGTTCCCAGGTTCAGGCGCTGAAATGCTTTTAGCAGAGAACGTTTTTAGTGCTGTTTTAGTTTGTGTCTGACTGAAGACAAAGTATAGACATTACTTTCAATAGACTGTGAATCAGACCTGTGATTAAAATACAGGAATTTTTAGTGACAAACATGAAGTTCTCTTTCTTGAGCTCCCCAGCAGAAGACATCTTAACTAAAGCACCACCCTACTATCCTACCTGGAGAAGCTATAAATGGGTGGTGCAACCTCATTGCTGTAAGTTGCAACCTTCACTGAACGCAAAGGGAAGATAATCAGTGCAGCTGCAAAGTGGATGCTATAATATTAAATATCATGAGACTATAATTGATTCAAGGCAATTGGAAGAAACAAAAATCTCACTTAGCACTCCATTTTTCCCAACCAGAAAATCAACAGCTGATTTTGCCAGTAAATTGATCAAGTACATGCATACTACAGCAGTGTTCAAAGAGAGTCTGTTAAAGTCAGCATTGCTACAACATGCAGGAGAAAATGCCATAAGAAGCGTAGAAATAAGGAAAATATAGATATTCTTTATATCAATTTAGGTAAAAGCTAAGTCAGGTGCAGTTTAATCAGTAAACAAATGTTCCTACTTGACCCCTGTTCAGTAGATCATTAATATTAAAGATGAAAGGCTTTAATCCTTTAGTTAATTTCTGTATAATATCTGAAACATGACAGACTTGATAATTATCTGCTTTAAGAAGTATTGCATACATGTCATGGTGAACAAATTCAAAACTGATCAAGAAAATTTATTATTCTGATGTTGGTCTACTGACTTCCTCCATTATATTTTCCCAATGGGGACAAACTCCAAATACCTCTCTTTCTTCACCCTTTAGGATAGAAATTCACACATACACACACAGGCCCACATAAGGATCACATGCAGGCAGAGATACATGAGATATATCTACTTCCTTTCATGTTCTCTGTCATGGGTGCTTCACTCAGATATAATTCTTCAGACTTAATCATACTTGATTTTTCATCTTTCTTAGTAGTATCTTTCTAACAGTGATGCTACCTTAGGATTAGGTTACTACAGCCAATGGACTTGTACTTCTTCCTTGTAGGTGTATCTCCAGTCACTTGTTCAGAAGTGCTTAGCTTTCCTAATACCCTTAGGTAGGCTATTGGAAAAAAACTTCAAACTAAAAAGATCTCCTAAAAAAACTTTGCACCTTAAATCAGCATCTAAAATTAATTTCCAGAAACATTGATAAACCAAACCTGAGAAATAAAGGTTTTATTTTGTTCTGTTGACTTTGATTACTTTTTGTATAACTTAAAATTGAATTTAAAAGGAAAAAAGAGATTTTTTTTCCCCATTTTTTAATTATCAAAACAAGGACGCATCAACAATTTGCAAGCAAACAAAAGTACGAGAATGTCACTGAGCAACTAATCTAAACACAACTCTTCCCTGAAATGTTTATAGATTTGGCTAATAGAAATTTTTAACAGAAAGGCTTCATCAAAAAATTGTCTTGGTGGCTGCACTGCTTCCAAATAAAACATCAGCAAGCTACTACTCAATAATGAAATTTAAAAGGAAAAGAATAGTTCCTATAAATTATGGGTTGATAGACATCACAGGCTATTAACATTCATGTTTATATATTGTAACTTTAGTTTAAAGAATATTAAATCTTTAATGAAATAATTACTCATATATGACATTTTGTCTTCCATTATTTAGGGAACTAGGGTGTGCAACACAGAGTTACTCTAATGGAAGTCACAGGCTCTACATTCACCGCTTATGCTACAACATGGTAGCCTCTTTAACTAGGCCTGAGGGGGTTTTTTTTAATTGCAAGAGTGTCTAGAGACCCTGACCCTGAATACAGTTCCAGCGTGCTGGGTTACAGTATTACACTCACAAAGACATAGCATAGGACAATCTGTGCCATAAAAAACTTGAAACCTGAACAAAAGGGTGGTGCTGGGAGGAGGCTGTGCTATACATGCTGGTGTGGGCAAAGAACTGATGAACAGAGACATTAAGGCAGTTGGTCAGCAAAACCCTTAAGCACATGTATGAGTAATCCCATGTTCAGGATGGCATTACTGCCACAAGGAAAGTCTACAGTCCTTTGCATTAATTCAGGGCCCTGGTGACCTGTCCAAGGTCACACAATAAATCTGAGATAATGCTGGGATTTGAACTCAAGCCGCCTGCTTTCTAATAGTATTCCTTAAAAAGAAGTCCTGTCTCCTCTTTTCAGTTTGGATTTCTCACCATTTTATTGTGTTTGGGTATTTTTTTAATGGTTTTTAGATATGTACTCAGAATCTCAAACAAAATTTCAGTCTCTATTCCAGCATACCTAAAATCTCACTGACATTAATTATATGACACAGGGGACAAAAGTAGCAGGAAAGTAACATAAGCATCGATATAAGAATAAAATTTTGCTGAAATGTAGGTATGCACACAATATTTCACAAAACTGCCATGACTCATTTTCTGTGAGCATCACCATGGAAGTGAGCCTTCACTAGAAAGCAAAATATGCCAAACAATTTGGGAAGTTTCTTTCAGAAGAGAATGTCAGAGCAATGTATCTTATAAACACAACCCTCATCAGAGAATCAGCAGGAGCTACAGGTCTGTTTTACAGGAAACAAAAACGTCTTAATGACTCAAAACCAGAACTTGTTATTTTGAAATGGACTTTGCAGTTAAGAGGTGACTATATAAGTTTTAGGTTGAGTAGAAAAAAATAGACTTTAAACTGGACCTAATTTATTTAAGCTATATTAACTAAATCAGTTTACTGATGGAGATTACAATGCCTTCATCTTGGTTGCATCAGATCAATTTCCACTAATAAGCCCCCCCACACACACATTTAGAAGAAGCTATTTTGTACTCAGCATTTCTGAATAGTTTTTAATCCAGGAAAACAAAAATTAACAATTTTCACAAATAATAGGGTCACAAATACTGTTCCAAAGCATTTATTTAAAACAGCTACAGGACAAGTAACAATTTTGTTGAAGTCACCTAGGAGAATTCTTTCTCCTCCACTCGCCTCTCCTCTTTTTCTTTCAGATCTAGAAGCTGTTCATGAAGCTAAATTACTCCTTGCCCTTTGTCACAAGTGTTGAAGCAAAGTTTAGATTAAATCAACTGATAAAACAGATGACAGCTATAGATTTGGTTACAAGTGGGACTTCCTCAACTTCACTTCCAGGGTGAAAACGAAGAAGAAAAGAGAACTGGAGAAATGAAAGCCAGTTACACAGACTGTGATACCAAAGGAAAACAAGAACTGCTCACAGAGCAGATTTGTGTACATTGCCACAGCTTTACTCAGTATACTTTTATGTCTCCAATGGAAGTAACATAAGCAGAAAAATCCTCTTTTAGGGTCTGAAGCCTGTCTTCTTACTTAACAGCAGTGAATGAGGAGACCTTTAGAGAGACTTGTATGCACAGTGCACTCAGCAGCCCGCAGATAAACCCTTCACCAACCACCATCAATACTCTCACTCCGACTAATTTAAAGAGCATGGTTTCCCATTAGGTTTGCCCAAAAGTGCCTAAAAATAATCTGATAAATCCATTTGGGAGTCTGCCACTGAGCTTCATTCATGTATGTATATGTTATAGAATTATTATTGACCCTTATGCATATTGGTTGGCCCCATCCATTAGCAATGTTGTCAAACATTTCCCTTTGTAACACCTTTTTTACTACTTTTTTTTTTAACCTTGCCAAGCTAAATAGGCAGAAATTTTCCAGGCCAGATGTCTCCTTGAGACAATACTTTAATGGAAATATTCCAGGAGGATGGTTCAGATAGCAAGGCATCCAGAAGAAAATATATTTTTTTCTAAATATTACAAGCATTTACCCTTTCTTAGAGAATTTCTACTAGCCCCTTACTCTGTAAAAGGACCATTATTATTGGCAGGGCTGAGCATTTTCATTAAGAGTATGCCTTTTGCCACCTTGTTGAAAATCGCCCCATATTGCTTCAGCCAAAGCCTTTGCAAAGTGAGGGTTTGTGCAGGTAAATCCAGCACGAACTTGCCAACACTTCTGAGTTTTACAAGGTAAGGTTTCTGAAGACCTATCTTAAGGTAACAACTTTTACTGCTTTCTGTGAGTTCAGTTTTCTGCAGGATAACTACCCTAAATTTTTAATTTAGTTGGAAGGACATGGCTTGCTATTGATCACCAGCTCACTCAATTCATATAACCTGAACATCAGAGTCTGCAATACTAACAGAATTTTGTGAAGCTTTATGAAATTAATAATACAGTTATTTAGAAAATAAGGATATTTCAGAGGCAACAGTCAATGCCTGTAGTTTTTCTTCTTGAAATCCTGTCTTTGCTCTTTTACATGAAAGTACTTTTGTTTACAGAAGTAGATTTGTAACATATCATAAATAACCATATTTAAATCCTACCATCATCTAAGCAGCAGTTTCTCCTAAAAAGGCATGGGCTGTGGGATTTGAGTGCAAATTCAATTTAGTTCAGTCTCCAGTGGCCCCTGCTCATAAAATTAAACATAATTTCTTGCAATTGGCAACTTCTGCTGAAAAGAAACTTTCAAGTTCCCCAGAACAGTATACAGCTGCTGTCAAACTCTGCTTTCTGCAGGGGTGGAGGATGGAGACAACAAGAGTCAAATACAGTTTTCCAATTCTTTTTCCAGGATCTAGGCATACATATAGAATCACAGAATATGTTAGGTTGGAAGGGACCTTTAAAGGCCATCTATTCCATCCCCTCCCTGCAGTGAACAGGGACATCTTCACTAAATCAGGTCTCTCAGATCCCCATCAAGCCTGACCTTGAATATTGCCAGGAATGGGGCCTCCACTACCTCTCTGGGCAACCTGTTCCAGTGATCTCCCACCCTTGTATTGAAGAATTTTTTCCTAATATCCACTCTAAAACTCCCCTTTTTAAGTTTAAAGCCATTGCCTTTCATCTTATTGCTACATGCCCTTGTGAATAGTTTAGAGGGGCAGAATCACCTCTCTTGATCTGCTGACCACACTTCATTTGATGCAGCCCAGGATGCGGTTGGCCTTCTGGGCTGCAGTTGTACATTGATGGATCATGTCCAGATTTTCATATATATTATCCTTATTAAAAGTTAATGTGCAACACAGGGAATAGGAAAAACCCCACTAGTTCCAATGCAGTCTGACACCACAGAGTTTAGAGTTTACTTGAGAGTCCTAGAAGCTTTAAAATAGACATTCAATCATTGTGTTACTGAATAAATTAGGATGGCCAAATATATCTGAAAACGTTTTTGATGAACACTTGGAAACCTCTATCCTATGTTAAGAAACAAAAATAGGAAAAGAGATTATTTATTTATTTTTCTCACAAAGCAAAATAATTTACCAAACTTCCTTTCTAAAGATGACAGTAACCTAACTCAGCTATAGGTAATACTTTAACAGTTGCAGAAAGGCGACATACATACTGGACTGGTGACCATGCTTTGGTGCTGAAGTCAGTTGGCACAGCATAGTTGGTCCTCTGCAGTTAAACCTTCACTCAACCCAACACATGATGGTTTCATCTATGTAAACAATCAGCAGCGCTGCAGTATTCCAAAAGAAATGCCCGGGTGTTCTCTGTGGAGATATTAGTAGGCAAAAGCCATGCCAAGGAGCATACTAACAACTTTTTGTATGGAAACTGATGGAATAGCACTTAAACATCTACCATGTCATCTCAGTATAAACAGAAACAAAGGTCCCAGATCATATTTTGATTTGCTGAATGCTCTATGTTGTTTATATTGTCATCTCTTTTCTAATCCATAAGCCAGCCTTTCTCCATCAGGTACTCCCCAAAGAGACATGTACTTTAAATAAGGGTGGCTTGGGTTATCAAGCATAGGTCTTGATGCTTCGGGACATAGTACATAGTCCACCACTGCTTTTGGAGGCACAGCCTTGGTGTCAGAAAGACTTCCCAAAAATATTACTCCCAAAGGAGTTCTCAAGAATAATTTCCAGAGGAATAAACCAGCAAGCAAATTCTCCACTGTCTGCTACGTCCCCTTCCCACTAAGCATAATAAAACTATTTATAACAGTGCACATAGGTTAGAATTTATTAGTTTAGATGTAACGTTCTCTAAAATAACCTCTCCCTGCATAGATATGAGTCCACACAATATTTGCACAGTGAAAGTCTCTGCTAGGTTGTGGTCTTTGTGCCACTCTCCATTTCATAGTGTACATTTTCCCTGGATCTGGCAGCATCAGTAAGTCCTGCTTCCTTGAGGGAACTGGAGGGGGCACAGGGAGAAAAATTCTCTTAAGTCATTGAGATTTACAGTATTTTTCGACCTATGTGGAAGGCAATTTCAGCAATTGCTGATTGATTTTTCAGGCAATTGCAGCAAGTAGCTTTGACCACTGAAATCAGGAGGGCAAAGGCAGTGGAGTAAGAACAACCATTGCAGAGAAAGTGGAAAAGTCTTTGTATGAAAGCGATAACAGAGTCCCCTGCTGGGTAAGCTGCTTTATTACCTTATCTAAACTCAACTGCAATGTAACTGAAAACAGACTTGTTCTCCACAGGCAAGGTTTTAGCTCCAACCTGCCTCTTGCGTGGTTTGCCCTATATCTGTGAGACCACTTGATTCTTCAGTAATATCCATACTGACCCATTCACCATAGATCCTGTTTTTCAATATGTCTGGAGCCCTGCTCTACATGAAAAAGGTCTAAGAGGTATTTTTGTCATTTATTAATGAATGGGTTAAGAACATTGTTTATACACTGTTTTCTGATGAAAACTCTTACACATGTAAGCAAACAACTTCCACTCTTGTATCTTATTCAAGGTACACAAAGAAGAACATGAGTTAATTTTCATATGCCAACCTACATTGCACTATGAAACACAAGGATACCATCTCTTTCACTAATTTTGTACCACCTACTTGAAAAAAAAACAAAAACCCTACAAACCACAACATAGCAACAGTCTAGCTAATTACAGTTTTATCTGTCTTGAGCTTTTGTCCAACCATGCACTCAGCTGTTGGTGAGAAATTTTATCTTTGGTACTACCACAAATATCAGCTTAAAAGGCCTTAGTCTGTTTTTCTATTACTGTTCTTGGGCAAGGTATTCATAGAGTGAAAACAAATCTTACTGCCACTGAAATCAATGGGCAGAATTTGAACAAGGTGTTCCTCATGATCTTATTCCTACATGTTTTGGACTTGTCATGGTGTTCCAATCTCTTTATTCACCTGTTGCTTTAGGTCTTTGGCAGTGTCCTTGCATGAACTGAACTGTTACCTTTTTTCTGTTTTTCCTTATTTTACTTTCACTAGAATTAAAGCCTACCACAGTCTTACCTTGTGTCCTCCCTTAAGCCTTTAGATAGCTAGATTTGAATCACCTTCTGTTTCTTTCCAGCTGGGCTTGCCTGCTGCTTCTTAGGCTGGCAGAATATTTTAGAATTTCTTCTGCTCATGAACATGATATACTATTGTTTAATATACTCTCATTGCTGACATATACTGACACCATATTCAACCTATACTGTGAGAACTGATCCAGTGTTAATTACTTCTTAAAAGTAATTTTGGAAGCACTTTTCTTTATTTTCTGATGTTTATAATGAAGATTTTATGATCTTTCCCAACCATTTCTCTCTAAGTGTTTAAGAAAACTGATGCAGTGGAGATCAGACAGTAGTGATGTATTTTAAATACATATTTAAGTGTCACAGACAAAAATCACTGTTATTTATTTCAGATATTTAATTTTCATTCATTCCATTCTTTACCACTTTCCCCACTTAACTTCCATGCTTCAGAGAATCATCTGTGAAACAGAACTTTGATGTTCCCAACAACTAAATCATACATATTTCATCTCTGCCAAAGTTCACTAGCAAATATATTCCCCAGGACACTGAACACTGAAAAAACTTCAAGACCAGTATCTGTGAAAATTGCAAACTGGAAGTCCAGCAAGAGAACATAATAAAACATTCATTAAGGTCATTTAAGTAATCAAATACAAGTGAAATTGTTCCAAATAAAGTGTTAAGTCTTTAAAAATGTTAATACATATAACTTCAGCACTATACTAATAGATATGAAGTATTAAGAACAGTATGGTGAGTAGGACTAGGGAAGTAATTGTCCCACTGTACTCAGCACTGGTGAGGCCCCACCTTGAGTACTGAGTTCAATTTTGGACCTCCCTCTACAGAAAAGATATTGAGGTGCTGGAGCGTGTCCAGAAAAGGGCGATGAGGATGGTGAGGAGACTTGACAATAAACGTTATGAGGAGCAACTGAGGGAACTGGGGTTGTTCAGTCTGGAGAAGAGGAGGTCAAGGGGAGATCTAATTGCTCTCTACAACTACCTGAAAGGAGGTTGTGAAGAGGTGGGGGCTGACATTTTCTCCCTAGTGACACCTGATAGGACAAGAGGAAATGGCATCAAAATATGCCAGGAGAGGTTTAGATTGGATAGTAGGAAATACTTCTTCACACAGAGGGTTGTTAGACGTTGGAACAGGCTGCCCAGGGAAGTAGTGGAGTGTCCATCCCTGGAGGTATTTAAAAGATGGTTAGATAGGGTCCCAAGGGACATGGTTTAGTAGTGGATGACAGGTTAGAATGATGGTTGGACTTGATGATCTAAAGGGTCCTTTCCAAACAAGACTGTTCTATGATTCTGTATGTCCAAGAAGAAGAACAAAACAAAACAAAACAAAATGTTGCTTTAGCTATCTTCTATATCCTGTTCTCTTTTTTCCCTAACGGCTAGTAGGTTTCCTCCTCAGGACTTTACAGGAAACCAACAGAACAAATCTAATGGGGTTTATCTAATGGTTCTTGACAGTGGCATATTTACACTTTATTAGAATATGAATTTGGATAAGTTTAGTGTCTCCAGTACATCATAATATTACAAGCTTTCAAATTTATATGTAGTCTAAGGTATCTTAATAGCAAAACTGAAGTCAGTAGTACAAATAAAGCCACATATCTCCACATGTGTTTATGAGGCTGCAGCCTAAACAGCAATCTATGGTGCTTATTATTACTTTTTTATACAACTTATGAATAGCTGGAACCCAGAGGGATACTTTAGGTAGGTAAAAGTAGTACCAGCTTTCAAGAGTGAAGGAAGAGAAAACATCATATAATAAGCATGTCTTCTTAATGAAATAGTGGAGAAGATATTGATATAATTTATCAGCAAGCAAGCAAAAATTATATGAACCATTCTTCTTAAACTGTACAAAGCGATGAGGAATAAAACTTACCAGACAAATACAGTTAGTACTTATGATAAAATTAAATGGCCTCTTACTACTATGTGGAGTATTTATCTGTAGATCAAGGTAGGGCTATGGTATTAGGGAGCAAATATTAACATGGTAGATATAAAATATATTATTGTAAGTATTGATACTGGATCAAAGCACGTATTTGCCATATTAGTTCTTCTTAGCTGAAATTTTGTTTGCTTTAATAGCAATAAAAAAGTAAACATCAAACTTGCAAAAGGCAGAGGCTTATTGGAAAGCAATTACATATCTGAATGATCACAATACCCTCAGAAATTTGCCATAATCGATGTTCAACCCAGCCGACTGCAGATTTTTCAGTAATTATATAACAGATGTCATGTCTTTTGTTTATGAAAATAAATGTAGATTAACTTGCCAGGACCACAAATGGTACACGGAGCTGAAATTACTTTGGCAGAAAATGAAAAAAATAAAGGTACAGCAAGTAATTTCTTTCAGATTTTTCTGTATAAACTCTTTTCATAAATGATCTGGCGTATTTTTTTCTGCTCCATGAAGTTCAACCTTTAAGTCTTTGAGCATGCATATTGCTTGTTTTTAATTTCATCTTCTTTCAAAAATGTAATCAAGTCTTGATCATTTGCACTTAAGTAATCACTTATTATTACTTCTGTGAAAAAAAAAATAAATAGGAATTGAGTACAAAGTTCTTGCCCAAAGAATTTGTCATTTAATTTTTTTCTTTACTTTCCACAGGATTCCTAATACTGACAGTATAAACCCTTCTGAATGTCTTGGCCAGATTAATGTCCTATCTAATAAAAAGTATTTTTTTCCTGCTTCTTGTAGATGGGTGTTCAAATGATTGATCTTTCTGTTTTCTAGTCTGTGCTTTATCTATTAACACATCGATCTATGCGCTTCTGAGATTATTTTCTTTAGAGTTGTCTGCAATTCTGGAACACACAATGCTCTTTATGACATTAAGTGCCTCTACCTTTTTCTTGCCTCTGTCTAGTAAGTCCTTCCCAGAAAAGGTTTGACTAACTGGGACTAATATTCCAGCCATGTTCAAAGCTTTAATGATGGCCAGTTGGATCCATTTAATGCTAAAAAAATATGAATTGCCACTGTGTGTAATGATTAGGTTTGTAATATTTATGAGCAGCAAATAAAATCTTATTTCCTTCAGAACCACAAAACTCCTGAACCTCTGTTGACATCGTGACTTTATTCTTTTTTTTTCCATAGGATGTAGAAGATAGTTCCTTTGTATCACGTACCAGTAGGCTATTCCCTTGCAGTCTTCTTTCTTCCATATGTTTTCTTCAAACGTAATGCAAGTACTAAAGCAAAGCTGTTTACTTTTGTGTTAATAATTGCTTATCTAAATATTAATAATAATAATAATATCTAAATAATTGCTTATCTTATCTAAATCTAATTGCTTATCCTGAGCCCTAATTTTCCACTTCACAATTTAGTTATATTCAGTGAACGTGATGGTGTCAAACAAGGGACTGAGAAGAATAAAGCCATTTATTTGATCCTAAACTGACAGAGTTTTGTATGCGTATCCCAGGCACAGAGGGAAGCAGAGATGAGCTAAATTGGGTTAGAGAAAATTCAGTTTGTGTCTTGGTCTACCATGGTTGGATCTAAGCAGTTACACTTTTCAGCCCTGCTGATGAGTGTCCCTCAAAGTGAGAGGAGCACTGACGTCTCTTGCAAGGGAAACCTGTTCCAGCTTACTCAATATGCCCTCAAAACCAGAGCTGTGCCTCAGCCACCCTCCCTGCACCAATGACTGCACCAGAGAGTCTGGCTCAATTAGTAAACCTCTGGATTTTCAGAAGAGGCTATATTTTGTGGTTTAGGTGTACCTTTCTATAAACAGGGAAGTGACTAATAAGATTAGCAGGTTTCTGGAGGAAAACACACTGTGACACCCAGAGGAAGAAAAGATATTAAGCTATATGATAAAATTGCTCAGATCAGAGGGGCGAATTGAATATGAAATAGCAAAGAGTCTTGAAAATAAGAGGCATCTACTTACTTTAAGTTTTATTTCTTATGTTAAGCTACAGTAAGAAAGTAATCACAACTGTCATTGATTCTGAAACTGAGAAAGGTAGTTATAGCAAAATTTTATTTTTTAAGAGTATAAAGGATACTCAAAACATCAACCTTAAAACATTACTCTGGTAATGTTCATTACCAGTAAATGTGCTTCCACAACTCTGAATTTTATGACAGAAAAAAGAAAATCAGATTCCATTTATCAATCAGGTTAATTTTGTTTCAAATATCAAACCTTTTTGATAGCCATAAGCATTTGAAAACTTTTCCACCTTTATCTGATGGATTTTTCTGCTTGTGAATATTTGTTTGTGTCCTTGCCTCTCAAACATCTTCTCGGTTCTTAATGACAGTCTACTATCTGTCTTCCTCCTGACATAGCCTTTTCCTTTTACAGTTACCAGATATGTAATATTTAATATACTAATATTTAATATACCCTTTTATTTCTGTGATAAATAACATATTAAAAAGCGTAATAAGAAAGATATAAATGGTGCCTTTAGTTTGCTCATTCATTTAATTTCATTTTATAATGTGTCTGTTTGCCATATGTTAGCAAAGACTAAAGCCATTGAAAAGGAAGGCTCTTGCATTATCTGGGATTACCTGCTATTTGGTTTGTCTTTTGGTATCCTACTGGTTAATCAGAATGTTTGTGATCACTGTGCCCATCCTGGGTGTGTGTGCAAGCATGTTCTTTGGATTTTTTTTTAATTATTTTTTTTACTATAGAGGGAGAAGACCAGAATGTGTTCTCTTTGAAAATATCTTGGTGCTATTCTAGAAAGGCTGGATTTAATTCTCTGCCTCAAGGTCAAAACTACAGTAGAAAGTATTTGCATTTCCAATTGAAAAAAAACCCTCAGCTTTTACCTCCAGTTAAATTTATTTTTTGAGCACAGAAGTTTCTGAAAATATGACTTGGTCATAAAAAATAAAATAAAATTGTATGTTAATATTCAAGGATAAGATTAATAGCTAAACTACTGGGTAATCTTTTAGGAAAATATCTGCTAAATCATCTTGAGATCCCAGCAGTGCAGTTGTTCAGTTCCTACAACTCCTGCAATTAGCTAGATAGTTTTTTGACACTGCGAACTACCATGGTCCAGCATGTGAAATGTCTTTTAGTTACAGTAAATCAAACAGCCATAGAAAAAACAAATATGTAAGCTTACCTCAGTACCTTTGCTGCTATTTGGAAAGCAGAATTGCTGTGTATAATTGCTAGCAATTATTTCAGATAAACCAGTTTGTGAAAATGAATATAATTTTCTCTCTGCCTCTGATACTCTTTCTCACTCTCTTTCTTACAGAACTGTTCATTTGTATAGAGACAGTTCATTTCTGTATCTGAGGGACTTCACAAACTGTTGTCACGGACATAATTTTAATTACTTTAACAACATAAATACAAGATCAATACAGCACAGCAGGCAGTAATGCTATCTAACCTTTGAGTTTGTCTTGACAACAGTTAATGCCAGCATGCAGCTGGAGAAGGACTGAGCTTTGACGCTTTTATTCACTCTTAGCAAACATTGGGAGAGTTTTAATGAGGGTGAAAGATGTGTGCCCTCTAACGCACACGACTGAATGCTCTCCATGTTGCCTCACTTTCATAAGCCAACAGTGATGGTTTACTACGTACTTAATTGTTGTATTTTCTAGAAAATCACAAGTCAGAGAACCAGCAACAAGAGCACACCAGACCAAAGACACCATCCTGCTGAATAGGTGGCAATAGCTGCTTTTGTGAATTGAAAAGTCACTCTGAAGCCCTCCAGCTCAGGTGTACATGCCACACTTGGACCTGGTGTGGGATTTAGTCCCTGCCTGGGAAGGAAATGGCACACTCCCATCTCCATGGCTGGAAGACTAGGTACAGTCCAAAACCACTGAAACATTTCTATGTCTCCAATCTCACAGTTAAGCTGAGTGTTGGGAAGGAGGAAAGGATACAGGTATGGGCAGCACTTGGACAACAAAGGATTAGCCATCCAAACTGAGACAAGCAAGGTACATAGAAAAGATAGCGCAACTCCTCTGTGAAACAAAGTGATGCAACATGTAATAAAGATTGGCTCTAAACCACCACTCTCTCAAACATATGTTACACATAACCCCAATTTTTAAGGGAGCACTCAACTCCCACATCCATTTTCAATGTTCAGTGGAAAAACAGTGCTATGAAACTCACAAATGAACATTCGCTTAAGCATTAAAAAAACCCAAACAACCAAACTCCAAAACTCAGAACAAAATCAACGATGTAAAGCTGCATGAGGCTTAATTTGTTCCTTTAACAAAATTAATATAACTTGCAGCTCTTGTTGCTGTACATGCCTTTTCCCAGTTATTTTTTCATTGCTCAAGTAATTTCCCAAATCAAAACTAGGCCACGCATTGTTACAACTGCTTACAACAGTAAACATGTCAACATATTTCTGCAAAATTTACATTTCTAATGTAAAACAAATCACTGTAGTATCCAAAAGTTTTTCTGCAAAGCAAAAAGACTCACACTGAATCATTGTAACTATGTGCAATATTCCAGAAACACAAATAAATTGAAGATAAGATTTCCTTAAAATTAATGACCAAAATATTTACGGAAGAGAAGGAAATATATATGCACTTTCTGCTTCAAAGCAAGAAGATTCTGAGCAGTTTCTAGGCTTTCTTGAGCTTGGAGAGGATCCTTGCTATCTTGCCAGCCATTATGTGGAAAACCAGAAGTGTGCTAACGTGCTGCTGTACACATTTCTCAGCCACCTCTCAGATGAGAGGAAGTTCTTTACTTTCTTGTAGATATTCAATGGAAGAATTTTCTCATGTCCTTAGTCAGGGTTTATTTGACTTATATTTCCTTAATATTTTTTTCTAGTCATTTGGTTTTGATTTTATGTCACCTGTAACCAAAGACACAGCATGACTGGTTCAAGGAAGGGAAAAAAAATAGCACTTACCAGGTCATTTAATAAAAAATAACTTTTGAAATGTATTTATGCATATTTTATTCATAAAATTAATCACATAATCTTTATTAGATGGTGATTGCTTCCACTGTCAGAAACTGACAGTTCTTTCGTGGCACCATAGCAAGCTTTGCTGTGTTAGGCTCTTATTTTAGCAGGGTCACCTCCCAGATTCACTTCAGATAGTTTATTTACTATCTGCTCTCAATGGTTCCAGGTTTTGGAATATATTTTACTGGTATCATGTCAAATATCATATTTTACTGGTAAGCAAGTCAAATATGAAGTAGTTGTTACTGGTTTTGTAATGTAGAAATACCAGTTTTTACTCTTGGCCAATCTAAAATCTTATACAACTGAAAGACAGAATAAATAACTGGTTACATGTTTCTCAGAATCTTTGGTGGTTAGAGAGGAAATATGTCTTGGTCTCCATGTCTTCAGTTTTCACTTATTACCTATCACCTTCAGTATTTGTCTGCAACAACGATAAAATACTTCATTGAGTGATATCAAGCACCCTTCGTTTCTTGCTTAACATGACTTAGCTTCTCCTTAACGCCAAAGGGTGGAGACTAGATGCTTCAGTTAAATAACACAAAATCCATTCAAAGATGCATTCAGGTTTGCTGCCCCATCTTAAACCAGTATTTACTTTCTTTGCTAGATTGGAGTTTTCAGCAGCTTCTTCCCCACTGGCAAACATAGTGTCTAGCTCTGCAAGGTCTAGGTTAATCATTAAATAGCCAATGTAAATGCAAAGAAGCATATGCCCAGTGGCTTCATAACAGCAACTGGGACAGACATAATCTACTTCAAAAACACCCACTGGAACGAGAGCTATTTGTCTTCTGCTTTTCATCAACTTTTTTTCCTTTCAAGCAATTTTTTGAAAGATGCTGTAAGCTCAAGTGGCCTATTGAAAAGTTCTAAATTGCCTTAAGTAGGACGATTTATCAGACTCATGATTGACAGATGGTAACAAGTCTCAAAGGATTTATTGAGCATGAGAGCCTTTGGTCTCCAAGAGCTCGTTATATTATATCTAACATGTCAAAGATACAGAGTGCAAAGCAGGAAAGTCTTTGAAGATTTTAATTAAAAAAAGGTCCTGAATTGGAGCACTGAAGGAATGAGACTGGACAACACTGCAGAGCAATGGGGAAGGAAGGACACAAGGCACAAAAAGAACTTCTGTACATTGTGCAATGTTCATTGCTTCATGTCGAGTTTGCAACATTTGCAGATGAATTTGCAGATGGACTTTAGGTGGCAACGAACACTAAAATTTATCATAGGAGGGGACCCACAGAAGTCACATAAACTTAAACATAAGAACGTGTGTCCTGCTATCCTGGGTCTTGGTAGGTAGTGGGTAGTTGAGGGTTCCCAGACCTGAACCCTCTCCTGAAACAAGACATTTAAGAAATTTCTTCAAAAAGTGAAGCAGGTCTTCCATTTTAAGATGTGTTGCCTTTTCCCCAGTTGCTTTTATTCAGCCACTGTGTGAGATCTTCAATTCTCTACTGATCTTAAGCAGATTTAGTCAAGAACTTCCAGTCTTTCAGGAGGGTGCAATAATTTCAGAGTATGGCAAATACCTGTTTGTTGATTTGTGGAAACTATTTCCACCCTCACAATAAGGAAATGATTGAGTATTGCTACCCCAGAATTCATACAGAAAGCTCCACGTCATGGGGTTAATCAGTGAAAGGGATTGCGATTCTGAGAGAAATCCAATACAGTGTGGGTGGACATCTCACCTAACTTCAGCTTTGTAAAAGTAATATTGTTATTTGAAAAGAAAAGATTATTAATATAACACAGCACAATTTACTAGCAGTGCAGTGTTCTTCAAACCTCGCTAAATTCTTTGAGCGTGAAAGGTAATTTTCTTTGATCGTCTATCAGCAATTGGAAATACCAGACATTGGACGTGAGAATGTGAATCATCTTTCTTCTCTCTTCTTCCACCCAATCAAAGATAGATCTCTATGATTTTGATGCACTCGGTTTCCTATAGAATCAGAGAATATATTAGGTTGGAAGGGACCTTTAGAGGTCATCTAGTCTGAACCCCCTGCAGTAAGCAGAGACATCTTCACTAGATCAGGCTGCTCAGAGCCCCATCAAGCCTGACCTTGAATATCTCTGGGGATGGGGCCTCCACTACCTCTCTGGGCAACCTGTTGCAGTGATCTACCACCCTCATATTGAAGAATTTTTTCCTCGTATCCAACTGAAATCTACCTTTTTCTAGTTTAAAACCATTACCCCTTGTCCTGTTGCTACATGTCCTTGTGAACAGTTCTTCCCCAGCTTGCTTATAGGCACCTTTCAGGTATTGGAAGGCCGCTATAGGGTGCCTCCAGAGCCTTCTCTTCTCCAGGCTGAACAACCCCAACTCTCTCAGCTCTCTCAGCTATAGGCAAGAAACAAGAGAGAGGAGGTGACCATCAGCTGTGTCTGCAACCAGCGAATCCTATCCAATAACCCAGTACAAAACCCAATAATTCTCAGCAAGGAGTGAATTCAGAGTTGCCTAGAGAAATACAAAAATGCGTTTGCACTACTACGTTTTATACAAATATTCCACTGCTTCTCTTCTTTTTCCTAAGTCTTTCTAACAAGGTAGCGTAGGAACTGTTTGTCCCCAGTTGATGAAAATACGTAAACTGAAAACAGTACATTTTTAAATGAAAGAGGCAAAATTCCTGCATTCTTTAATTTTTTTCTCTGTGTGCTGGTATCAAAGCATAAATATACAGGCAGAAAATCTTAATTATGTATGACTGTTTCAATCCTTTTATAAGTCTTTGTTTCTTCCAAGGCAGTGATTTCTGCTAAAAGCTACTGACTGAACAAGAAGCCACAGGCCATGTAAATTGCTTATCTATTGATTAGTCAGTAGAAAGTGCACAGTCACAAAGACTGAATCGGTTTTGCATGGAGGCACCTTGAGTTTAACAATAAATGCCATGTGTAATTTGGGACTAAAAAACAAAGTGAGTGGCTGCCTTTAGACGCAATCTGACAGCTTTAATACGTTTGTCAAACCGGAGGGAGCCTAATAATAACCTATTCAGGCAAATGTGACATTACCCAGCACAGAAATATGCTGGAATTGGTTCACTTTTGACACAAAAATGTTTTCAGTCCCTCAGTGATAGTCACTGGTAAGTAACGTGGCAAGCTTCTTTCTTCAGATTCCTGATTTTTTTTTTTCTAATGGATGAAATTATATTCCATGCATCATACAATAACATGATTCTTCCTTTTTTCAGTTGAAATATACAGAATATTACAGCACGTCTTATTGCACAGATAATTACTGTGTGAAACTGCAGCAGTCAAAAGTTAAGGCATCAGTATGTACCCTTTCCATCATCTTTCTTACACAGGCCTCACTCCTCTTATGTTATAAATGTTTCCTGTTTAAGAGCTGATGAAAATAATGATGCAGTTAATTAATTTCACACTGTGTCTACACCTTTCCTCCTGCCACAGAGTGTTAATTCCTGTGTCTTTCCTGTTGCCCCTGTCAAAATGCATAAATGTTGCATTTTATTGATAAGTATTATGGCACCATACATGGTGTCCCTGCAGTGCCCCTGTTCCACAAATCACATGGAGCTGTGCAGTGCAACTTATCCCTCTTGGAAAGCTAAGTTAAAGCAGAGATAATATGTTTCTAGCTTGGGGGACTGGAAATGGTTGTGACAGCTACAAGGCTGAGAAATACCCCATATAACTTAATACAGAAGATAGCTTTATGTGTTTTGATGTGTCAACTGTGCATCATTCTGTTAAAAAAAACTCTCTGAAAATCTAGGTGAGCATCTATTTCTTTAATTTAGGCAAACGTCAAACATATATGCCTTGATTTCTACCTATACAGAAACAGTTATTTGGCTGAAATTTTTGGCTGAAATTTATGGCTGTCGCATGGTTGCAATAATACAAACTTCTAATTTTAGCAAGAAATGCCTGGGTTGTGGAGTATACCTTAGATATATAAAGAATCATTGTTGAGGATACCTAGAATTCTTCATGTCACTATTACATGCACTAGAAACAAACTTAATTTCAGCTCTGATCAACCTTGATGTATTTCCCTCCATTATCAACGAATTCAAAATTCCTCTGTATCAGCCTAATGTGAAGCAAGAAAACTCTTGGTCCTATGGCAGAGACACGTCACAAGTTACTTTCAGGTCCCTTTGTTATTTTCCCTGGTGACTCTTCACTTTCCCCTCTCTCCTACTGGGTACTGCCAGAACTGCCCATTCTCCCACTGCAAGGACTGGCCTTGCTTCTCCTGGTGGAAGCGGTAAAAGGAGGATTTGACTGAGGAAAAAAAACCTATAGCATGGAGGGAAATAGAAATGACTGGAATAAGGCAATTGCAGGCCAAAATATAAGCTTACTAAAACATGTTACCAAAGCAGCATATCCCAGAA
Source organism: Porphyrio hochstetteri (assembly GCA_020800305.1). Lineage (NCBI taxonomy): Eukaryota > Metazoa > Chordata > Aves > Gruiformes > Rallidae > Porphyrio > Porphyrio hochstetteri. Next base: position 90,926,611 of record CM036907.1, read on the forward strand.
TCACAGAATCATAGGGGCTGGAAGGGACCTCGAGAGATCATCGGGTCCAACCCCCCTGCCAAAGCAGGGACTTCTGTTGCATAAGACTAATGGAGAAAAACTGAAACTACAGCTTCGTCCTGTTCTAGAGCTAAGACTGCACAGTCTTTACAGCACCAGATATATTTCTCCTCTTGTGCCCAGAGGCCCCAAATTCCAGCATCCATGAACCTGGTTTGAAAGATCTCAAGTACCTCTAATCTAACCAAAGTCAGCAGAAGCCGTGACCACTACCCTGCAGCTTCTCAGATTTAGTACAGATGGGCAAAATAATAAGTTCCCCTTACGGCTAAGTGTGTTACTGAGTAGGATTCAGAGTTGAGGTGCTATGACTTCCCATCTCACACCTTCCTTGCACGGTCTTGCTCTCTTACTGTTTTCCCACCTTGAGGCCAAAGGCAGAGATTTCAGCAGCCTCAGTAGAAGAAAATGGACTCATGGAGGAGTCTAGCAACTAGATTTGTGCAGGCTCAAATCATAGGCTACCAGCAGCCAGGTCATAAATAAGAAGCTACCAAGCTTTAGCTCAAGTGGAAAGGCAATACAGCAGCACGAGCAGGTGTAATAAAAGAAACTATCCAGGCTGGTATTGATCACCACCATCATTCTTTCCTGCTTTTGTTTCAATCCAAATGAATTCCAGTAATTTCAAGCGTACTGACTTGATTTCTCTCTTGATTTTATTTTCTCTCTTTGCACTTAGATGGGTTTATTATGCAATTACTCCACAATGAGTGCTAGCCAGGAAATAATGACTCATTTAATTATTTGTTTTCTTTTGATATAATAGCATTCTAGAATTTGTTTTGGAACACTATATTTCTGAAGACTTTTAGCAGTTCTTTTTTTAAGACTGCAATCCAGCAGGTGCTCAGATGGGCTGGGCTAGTAAAACCTGAACAAAAGCTTGGAAAAAATTAATAATTATTTCCATTGAATAATGTGAAACAAAATGTTCTTTCTGTCCATTTCTCTCTATGGAAAAAAATTATAAACACCATTATTTATCTAAATAAAAGGCAAAAAGACTCCCGTATACAGTACAGAAAGTTTTAAAATTAAAAAGTAACAAGCTTTTCATTATGTCATCCGGTGACTTTAGTGTTGTTTACATAGGGACTTGCAATTATACACTTCCCAAAGCAGCAGCAGAGGAATCATTCCTGTGCAATCCTAAACGACAACTTCCAGTGGTCTTGTAGCAAAGTTAGCAGAAACGTGATAAAGCCCACTGAGTTGGAGTCATGATCAAAATGGAAAGCAGAATCCTTCTTTCTTACATATGGCTTTCTAGTTCTTCCAGCAAGAAACAGAAAAACCTCTTAAAATGAGCCAGTGCTGCATTTTTGTGAGAATGAACAATGGTTATCATACCCACTGGGATGAGAGACCCACGTTGGACTCAGCTTCTCGCTACCTGCTTTGGCAAGGAGGTCTCAGTCCCACTGTGCTGTATCAGACATGAACATCCTAACCTTCAGATGAATGGGCGCACAGTGCAGAGACTCTTACCAGAAACACTGGCATGTGTGTGGGGGTGGGTTGTCAGTAAGTATTTCCTGTGGCAGGGGAGCACCGCTCTAATAATTCCTTTCTTAAAACATTTTTTGCTCCAGAAGACTCGGAACAACCTCAGAATTCCTCTGAAGACACTCACTCTCTCTTCGCCCTTGACAGAAAGGAGACCATGACGACATACAGCACGCATTATTCAGCATCTAATTGGTAAGAAAGATGTGTGTGTGGTTTTGGACCCATTGAAAACTGTTTTTTCTTTATAAAGTAGCATTGAAAATGGAACATAAAATAATTTAAAAGTGGATTTTAAAAAAATAAATAAACTTTCAAAATTACAGGCCTGAGAATAGGTAGTGAAAATGGTAATTTTTCTTGGCAAAATCCATGTATACATTTTGGCCAGGTGCTGAAGTTTTAGAGACATAAGTAAGTTTGAAATAATTTAAAATAGCTATTTAATTTTGACAAAGTCAGAGCTATATTCATTACGTTTTCTTTAGTACAAGAGATCATTGTTTTAAGAAATCTGCGATTGCTTTTCATTATGCAAAGAGAATAATCTTCAGTAAGTGGAAAAGCTCTTGTGTACCACTGGTAAAAGTCACATCAGAAAATTTTTCATACTAGAACCATATAATTGTTATATAAAAGTAATAAAATAAGAGGGCAAAATTGTAAGAGGGTGAAATTATTCTGCTCTCATTTAAGGAGGAATATAAATGTGTATGGGAGAAAGATATGCGGTATCTTTGGGAATAACCTAGCATATCAGTCTGAGTCAATTCTGACAAGACCTTATTATTCACAGTTTAGCATTTTTGCCAACATGAACATTTTATTGCTATTCCTGCTTGTGGAATAAAATCAGTGTGGACTTTTACTGCTTCAAGTCTAATTTTTGAAGCCCTGTAAAACAGAGGATCACATACTTCCTGTTATAAAGACAGGAGTTTAATTTCTGGTTTCAGTGGGAGCAGAGACCTCCACACCCATTTTTATCTCCTTTTCCTTTAGCGTTATCCCTTCTGTACGTAAATATATCTTGCTGCCTCACATTTTTGAAAGAATCTCAAAAGAAAGAATTTCTTCTCAACTCAACCAAAAGAAAAGATGATGTAGTTGATTCTCTTTGCATGCTGATACATTTTTTTAAGAAAAAGGTATCCTGTGTGCACTCATTCTTTTCAATGAAAGTCAGCTAGGGATAACTTCAATGGGGACCATGGCTCACACAAAGGTAATAACAGTACTAGATAAGACCTATAGCCTTCATGTGAAAAAAAGAAGATAATATTGAAGGACAACTGCTGTTAATTTGCCTAAAGCTATTTACAAATAAAAGTAAAACTGGTTTTAATATTAATAAGCCTGTGTCCAGACACACTGAGCTCAGTCTTTGCACAACTACAAAGAGAGAGCAAAAGGTCACTAAAAGCCTTGGCTGTCTCAGGCCAGAAGCCAAGTCTACTTTACACAAACTGGCATAATACATAGAACAAGCATCTGCTGAGGAACTTCTGCCTGCAGAACTATAGCAAGCACTGCAATCTGCACCACCATATCTTGAGATGTTATCTAAATCAGGTCTCTTTTCCTTAGGCATGAACATTAATCTGTATCTACTTCTGAGCAACAGCTCTGCAAAACACATTAGTTCCACCCTGGATCTAAAAGACTGTCGTGGTTTTGCCGCAGCCGAGGGCCGCACCCCACACAGTCGCTTGTACTTTTAAAAGGAAGGGGGAGGGAAAGTTGGGGGAGGGGGAAAAGGGAAGGAAGAAAGGAGGAAAAGAAACCACAACCTAGAAACCAGAACCACGCAGGTTGGGATAAGGATAGTTTACTAAACAATAACAGAAAACTAGATATAACAATAACAGAAGTTTAAAGCACAGAATAGATGAAACTGGTGATACACAATGCAGTTTCTCACCAAACCACACAACTCAGGCCGCACAGCTTAGAGCCATCCCGGCACCTGACCATCCCCAGAAACTGCACGTCCTGGCGTTGTCTCCCCCTCTTCCCCCCAGTCCCCCTTTATACTGAGCATGACGTAACTGGCATGGAATGTCCTCTTTGGCCAATTCGGGTCACCTGTCCTAGCTGCCTCCCCTCCTTTCTCATTAGTAAGGAAGTATGCAGAGCTGAGAAAGGTCCTTGATTGCCCGGCAACAATCAGAAACATCAGGGTGCTATCAGCACTGTTCTCATGCTAACACCCAAACATGGCATTCCATTCACTGCTAAAAAAAAATTTAACTCCATCATAGCTGAAACCAGGACAAAGACCCACTTAAATACATGTTTGGTGTTCTTTAGGAACATATTAAAGCAAATATTTTACTTTAAGTGCATGCTCAATATATACAGACAACTGTAGGGTTCAGTATTTTCAATAGAACAGAGAAGACAGAGCTCTAGTCAACAGGATCTAGTCTGAGGAAGTTAAAGGTTCTTCTAGTGACTACTGGGTAGAATCATATGAGAATGATTTGATTTTGACATTGAAGACAACTAATCTTTGTTCATTAGATAGAGGGGTAAGGAGTCTGTTATGCGTCATTTTGTTAGGACTGAAAGGTGTTTTGACTAAGTAGAATAAAGTAAGTTGATTTGATACTCTCAAATGATATTTGTGAGACAAGTTGTTTTGACTTTAAAATAACTCAATTGTAAGAATAAAGCTAATGTTCTAACGTTTTCTTCCATAAATACAAATGTCTCTATGCTTAAATCAACAGAATATGATGCCATGCCTTTATCACGGATACATTAACAGCCGTATGTTACAATTTAACAAGTATATAGGCTTGTTGATGTGAAAATAAAAAGGAGGTAAGAATGATTCTTTGGAGCTGTTTCCCAAAATGGCAACTTCATGAATTTTGCTCAACATTTTTTTTGTCATACCACGATTTTGGAGAAGATTTTTTTACTATTAAAACTGATTCCGATTTAGTGGTAAGACAAACACATTTATTTAGTTTGGTTTGTGCTGTGCAAACAAAGAATCACAGGTAAAACATACATCTACCATTATTCCAAGCTGGAGAGCTGCTGAATTACTTTGTCTTGCTTGCTGCTAGACTAGGACAGATAAGAGGCAGAGCAGGAAGAATTTCTGTTCAAACCTGTAAGGCAGGACCACTTCACACAGAAGGCAGAAGAGTTTTGGGACCTGCAGAGACTACCTGTGTCAAGACATCAGTGTCTGATGCAACTGTCAGCAGAGGACTCTCAGGACTGTGGATGAGATGGGGTGAGGTGCTAAGATACAAACTCAAGAGTAAACGGAGACTTATTTGGAAATATAGTGCAAGTATTCTCTGCTTTAAATGAAGAAACTTGAAAGGCAAGCATTGGGAAATGGTGACTGCTATGCCTATCTTGTTAGCCTTTATATATTTGACTCTATCAAAAGGCAGCTGACAGATTTTCACTCTCATTGACCAGAAAGGAAAACTTCCTTTTGTGAGAAAATTAATAATGAGCACTAACAAGTCCCCACTTTGGCTACTATTCATCTCTCCATAAGGGAAAAATTCCTTTGGGCTAGCATTGTGGTTTCTTTGTTAAGAATCAAATTATGAGAATAAGGAGCCATACAATGATTTAAACAAAGGCACTAACAATGAAATTTTTGCACCATCCACTGCTATCAAAAGCACTCATTATTGCTCCTCTAACTTATTCTGATTCAAAGACAAACTTGCAATTAATTTATAGTGAGGCCTGGTTATGCTCAGTGTTCTCAGAGAAATATTTAAATTATATTCTTGTTTTCATAGCTTCCAAACACAGGATAAGAAGGTGTATACCTCAGCTGGGGAATCTTCTGCTAGTCATTAAAGATCCACTGATTAAAAGGATTTTAAATTAAAAATCCTTCTTGCAGCTGAATCAATCACTTGGGTTTCTTTTTAATAGTAGCTTTCTACTCTTGATAATAATGAGATTCCTTATTCACAGTTTTACAAATAGGGGATGATTTTATCATCTTGGCATGCTACTAGGGAAATAGCACATACTATGCTGTACATTACCAGAAGGAAAGAATGAAATGGAATGAAAGAGGAACTCCTTTAGGAAAAACAAAAGAAGTTTTTAAGATGATCTAGATGACGTTTTGCCAAAATGCAAACTCAACTGAAGGATGTATCTCCTTTAGAAAAAGTCTGAACAAAAGGGAGTTTTACTAAAGTTTATTAAAGGAAGATTGAAACAGTTTTTTGACTACAGGAAAAACCTGATCACTTTGTTTGCTGGAAAACCCAAACACATAAGATCAAAATCCAAGAAAAATCTGTAAAAACTGCAAGGAAGTTTCTGGATTCAGAAAGGACAAAATTACCATTGTGTGCCAAGGAAAGTAGAAAAGGGTTAAGATTTCATGTTCTATAAGGTCTTAAAATTATGTTTTCTGAGCCTTTTTTACAGTGTCAGGGCTGATATGAAATTTCAAACGTAAAAACACTTAAAAATGGGTATTTTTTTATGGATATACATTTTAAACCATCATAGAATATTATCCCATAAATACACATTTTCAACCATTTTCACATTTTCAATAATGACATTGTTCTTTGAGAGAGGTTCAAAGAGAGCAGTGAAATGCAGAAATTATTGTGTCGGTGTAGACCAAGCGTAGGCTTTGAAAACATCTCAGAGTTATTTCTCTAGAATGCCTCTACTAGTCATTGGCAAGAGACTCCTGTGACCCTCTGACTCAGCCGCAAGAACGATGGGGGCAAACTATCCTATCCATTACCTATCATTCCTTGTTGTCCATAGGAGGTGCCTTGTTAAGAAGGGTAGAGAAGACACTTACCTTTCAGATGGCTAAGCCAGGTGAAACTATTCTTTTCCTAATGCAGAACAATGCAGAACATGTGCTACCTATTTCCAGGTTTATCTGTTAAACTAAAAAAAAAAAAGCCCTAAACTAAAAGCCACAGTAACCAATCAAAACTCAGAAATAATGTATTATAAGCTGTAATTATGTAGCAGTGGGGGAGTAAGTATACAAAAGGCTTTAAAGCCCTAATTAACCCTAGGAAATAAAAGATGAAAAGTAATTGAATGTGCATCGTAATAAATGCAAGATAAATTATGCTGCAGTGACAGCTCAGACAAAAGACTCCTTTTTCAGTTAAAAGAAAAAAAAAAAGATGATTTTACATTTAAACTGAACTCTTACTTTTTGAATAGTAAGTTTGTAGAGGGAAATTAATATAGGACATCTAAGCTGGTAGTGAAATGCCCAGAGCTTTTATATTCTTTTCACCAGACCAACACCTTCAAAATATTGTGACTCCTCCATCTGGTAAAAGTTTACTCACATCGCCTCATCATGAGGGGAAAGATACTTAGGAGAATTTCAAGGTTTTCAACTATAGTAGAAATCTTACTCCTCTTTTCCCGTCTCCCAAAACAGGCACCTCCAACTGCACCTGAATTTTGTTGGTTTTTAACTTCTGTTCATTTTCTGGAGTGGTGTCAATATGAAATCTTTTTGAAACACTCAGATTTTATCTGATGAATCATAAAGTTCTTGAGAAAATGCATATTTTTGTATTTCATAAAAGAGTTTGATTAGCATTATTTAAAAGAAAGTCAAGCATATGGAAATACATTTACAGCCTTAATTTCAGCCTGTTATATATATATATGTGCATGTGTGTGTGTGTATAAGTAATGTAATTAAAAATATAAAAAATATAAATAGATATGTTAAAATACACAGATAAATGTATTCTTAAGGTAAAAAAAAAATTGTTTGATGGAATACCTCATCACCATATTTTTTTGACAGCAGCATTACCTACTTGGGAATTATACAGTCAGTCCAAGAAAGCATTAAAAATAGTTTTATACCATATTTTGTGTGTTTCAGGAGGAGAAAAATAGCTATTCTAAAATGTTGGAACATTTTAGAGAGAAAATGGTTTATGAAAAAAATTAGGCTTTTCTAACTGGAAATAGGTTTGAGGAAAAGAAAATTAGAGAAGATGTATTAAAGACATTTCTTAAAAAAACCCCCAAAACTAGACAACTGATGTTTTCCTATTGCAAGCAACCCTGCTTACTGTTCTGTCTTTTAGACTCTTACAGAACCAGAAGCTGAGTTTCATGGTCCAGGAAATTTTACTGTCAGGAGATATGAAGTCCATATTTTTCACTCTGAAGGGCTAATATACACAAAATTGTAATTCATCACTTGTGCATGATTAACACTCTCCTGTACCAGGAGGAGATCAGTAAGGATGAAAAAACACAAGGAGCCTTGGAAAAATAAGCAGCTTGGGAGGAGAGAAGCAAAAGCAATCACACTCATGACACTGCTAAAAATCTGCTAGGACTCTAAGAAATGAGGTAATGATGAGAGGGGACAGGAGTCAGCTGGTGAAAAGAAAGGCCTGCTATAACCTCTAAGAGCAGAAAATATAGAGGCTACATACTTGGAGTAGCTACCATCTAAACCCATGGAAAGTAAGCACTCTATTGGCAAGATATGAGCCTGAATTCCAGCTTCTCTCTAGAAGTTCAATTTTTTTTCTCTGGCCTCTGTTGTGGGACCTCAGGAACTCTATAAAAAAGGCAATGTCTTCTGAGTAGCATGGAAAAATTCAAACTTCAGTCTGTTCAGATTATTTAATTCTCTTACTTTGCCCTTTGTCCATATGCAGAGTTCCTGCTAACACAATATCAATTGATATTTATCATTCATATCTCTTAGATTCATGTTTAACATTTCTTAACAGAAAGAAATACAGACACTAGCACAGTACCACAGTTCACTTGAAATATGCTCCTCTTACAGAGATTACATGTTATTTATTGACCCACACTTTCACTGTGTTAGGTTTTCTAACCTCCAAACTCACTTCAGATTACGGTTTGGAAGTAAGCCACTGTCCATTATTTGCTCTCTCACATACAGTTACTCTTTCTCCAGTATGCTCTTTATTAGGACTACCACATTGCACAAAAGAAAATGTAATAACCATGCTCAATAATTTTGCTTCACAGCCAATCCTGTATGAAGTATTCATAAGCCCAGTACACACCAGTTTCACATTGCATAGCAGATGACACCTTCATTTTCAGCTTCTCTGCTGTTGCATAGCATAGTCATTTTTCACATGCAAGGAAGGAGGTTCGTTAAAGCTTTACAGCCCTTCAGTAGGAAAATCTGTATTTGTTCTGATCATCCTTTTTTAAGCTGTCCAAACTGCAGTGCTTCTAACCAAAGGGTACACAAGAAAAATATGTTCTCCAGAGGACAAACTCTTGGCTCTGCTGTTTCCACCACTGAGCAACTGATTATATGAGTATGCAATCATCAGCATGAAAATATCTGACAAATGGGATTTTAGATAGGAGAATAAAGTTCTAGATGAGAAAGCACAAGAAATTTATTCCAATTTATTGTTGAAAACTCAAGTGCACTAGGACAGGAAGATTATAATTTTCAGTTTAGCCCAAAATTGGTCATTTACAGATTGATTGAGTTTTAAAAACTCATTCCCAAAGAAACTTTTTTTCTTTTGGGAAGACTGTGCATATGTCAGTGTTCTTCCAGATCCTTTTTAATATTTGGGAACAAGAAATGTATCAAAGGTTAGAGCAAGATTGTATAGCAGATAACAGTTTGGTGAAGACAGATTTTTCATGACAGTTGATGTAATATATCTGTAAGAGATATTACACATTGAAGTCCATAAACTTCTAGAATGTCTCAAGGAAAAAAAAAAAGAAACACCTGAAGACATTTCTCTGGCTTCTTTTTACCATCTTCTATTTAGCCTCTTTTACTGCAATTCCATTTTCATAAATAAATTGTCTAATTGTAACAATTTTATTACTGAAGGCCAAATGGGATTGAAAAAATACTTATTAAATAAAGAAAAAAAAAGTTCACCAGAATCCCCAGACAAGATGGTAATAATTTATTTATCAAAGGAAAGAAAAATATTTTCAGTGTAAACTTAGATCTTATAAAAACAGCAAACAAACTACTAGATCAGCATCACATAAGACTAAGACAGGAGTTGCATTAAAAAGAACCTTGAAAATGGTATTCTATTTAAATAAGGTCCAATAACTGATAATGATATTAGGTATTATTTGGTCATTGCTGTTTTATACAGAGATATTTTATCATGTCATGAAATCATAATGCTTCTATATTAATAATTTAATCTGTTTTGAATTCATTGAAGACATCTAGTTTTATATGGTACATTTATTCTAAATACAATGAATTTTTATATATTTGCAACCAGTTATTCACCACAGTTGGTCACCAGTATTCAAAATTGCCATTTATCTAGCTGCACATTTCTAAAATATTATTTGTGAGTTGAAAACCTTAATTTTCTCATTTTAAAGTTCACTATTTAATATTCCAAATGCTGCTGCACAGAGGATCAAAAAAGTACATCCTACAGCTCACGTGGACTGCGAGAAGCATTTGTATGCAGGCACATGCAAAGCCCTGGCTTTTCTGGTGATCCTTCTGTAGTCATGATTTGCTTATGCACATCCTAACAATTAAGCAGTCCTAATCTTTAATAAACAAAATCTCAAGGCCTGCTCCATTAGCACTTGAATGACTTAACACTTTCAACCAGTAAATTTGTATCTTTGCACCTGGCAGATAATGCATTATTTTTCAGGAATGCACCCTTTTTGCATCAAATGAAACAGAAAAAAAGTCTTTTGCATACAGACAGAGAACATTCAAAGCTGGGGACATTGACAGTAATGCATTATTTGCATCCAGAGAGCCAAAACATAGTCCCATGCCCACAGCTCGTATATTCTATCTCTATACATCAGCTCTGTCCTTCCAGAAACAGCTCACTGGCAAAGTCCAGAACAAAAGCATATGAGGTCCTATTGCCATCCTGCAAACATCCTGTATAGAAAGAGAATGTATAACGAAGGATGCACATTGCTTTATTCTTAAAAAAATATGGCAACTACATATTTTGCAGCTTTGACTTGTGCATGTTGGTGGATTCAACTTAGCAGCTAAAGATGCTCCTGCCACAAGCTACCCACCCATAAGTGCTCCTTGATTGCTGTTGCTAGACAAGAAGGTGGAATAGCCTCAAACCCAGTGCAGCCTGGTCATGTAAACTGATAATAATGTTCAATTACCTTAGTATGCTTGATTGTAAGTACTTTAGCTCAGGAACAGGTTCATGTATGCTTCAGTTAGTCATTTGTCACAAGGAGAACTGCTACAGAGCAAAAAACTAGCACCAGCTGCCTCAGACACACAACTTTAATCCATCTGCATGTCATTAATATCTTACTAACAGGTATAAATTTTCCCTTACTGCTGAAAACAGCAGTGAAGATGTGTAATAGATGAACAAAGGCTGTATTCCATACATACACAGAGTGAAAATAACACAAAAATCTGCAGAGTGCCAAGTCACAATGTAAAGAGATGCTATGCGCTGTAATCAGATTATTCCAGAAGATGTATTTTTTTAAGAACATGTGATTTGCAGAGACAAAAAAAAAAACAAGTTCTAAGAGTAAAATGAGGGATGGCATCCTGAAACACATTTACACTAGAAATATTCTGGGGTCATAGTAAATGAGTTAACGAAGCATGAACTGTGCTAGAGATAAGGAAATGACTCTGATTCCTGGATGCTTAAACCAGCAAATACTAAGATTACTGAAGAGCTGGTATTTATCTCTCTAAAGAGTATTAGTGACACCTTTACTGGAATATTATGTCATGCTGTGCAGTGCTCACTTTAAAAATCACTTGGTAAAAAGATAGAAGGGATTCAAAGAAGGTCTTCAAAATAACTTGTGATATGGAAAATATATCTGTGAAAGCATCAATAAATTCTAATTAGTTTATCAGATAGAAAGCTAAGATATGACTTGATCAGCATCTACAAATACATGTAAGTAAAAGATTCCTGGATTATAACTCCTTAATTTAACAATTTTTAAAATTACATCCAGTAACCACAAAACAATGAAAGATAATATTCAGGCTCAAGTTTATATTTCAACCATGAGCCTAAAGAATCACTGGGAAAATAAGAGAGAGGCGGATTCTCAAGCTTTTTTGTCTTTTTTAAATCTTTTTTTTTTCCAACAATATGCCATATCTTAAGGAGAAATTATGTGCAGACTAAGGACTGTCACTAAAGGAACACAATGGCCCCTTTTGCTCTTAAAATTAATAAAGCCCTGAGTATTCTCCAGGTTGCATGGTTAAACCAGTATTTTTAAAAAAGCAACAGAGTCCCCAGGAAAAAATATTGTCCTGCACGTTTCTCAAATGGATGTGATCTAGAACAGTATGTGATTGTACTTCAAAATCCCCCACGGTTTATTCAGAAACTATTTGTCATATTCAGTACTCAAAGAATAGTTTCTAAAGACTTTTTAAGAGGCGTATAAACTGAGCATCAAATATCACCAAAGACAATCCCAGACAACAGCAATACCTGGAGCACGTGATGCATTGTAAACCACTCACAGGTAGACATGAGTTCCAACAGACTCTAATTAAACTCTTGCTTATAATGCTCTAAACAATGTCTCTGCTCTGCCTGTCCTAGAATAAAATCTTCCAGTACTATACATAGTTGGATTTTCAAGACTTCTTGCTTGTTCTTGTGAAGTCTTGCCCATAGAGGCTAGCAGCTCTCAATGGCTCAGCAGACATACAGACCCCGTCTTTCAAATTGCTCCAATGTGTCTGGGATGCTTGCAAAATAGCTTGAGAACTTTCAATGAATCTGTAACTGAAAAAAGCCCTGCAGTTTGCAATATTTTGATATCTGAAAACATACAACTGTGGATACAGAATAAAGCCACTAGTTTACAGTTACCACTGCTTCTGACCCCAATGAGAAAGTGTCCTTTCACTTGTGGCGCAGACACGAGTGTTTCAGAATTGAAAAATCTCAATAAATAACCATATGATATTGTTCCTGTGACTTTTATTTTTACGTTGCATCTCATATTATTTGTTATTATTGCTTGCTTCAGGATACCAAAATTACACAGCCTTTCTAGATATCTCTATTCACTCTGCAAGACACTGTACTTAATTTTGGCTGCTGCATAGATGATGTAAGCAATGGAAGTTTTATATGAATAATATGAAAAGAATTTTGCTAATGTAAGGAGCACTTTAAGAAAGCATAAATCCCAGAGGAAAAAAAAATTTGCATAGTTCACTGCATTGGGAGAGAACTATGAGGCAGTAACAAAGAGACAGGTGGTTAATATCAAAAGTCTATTAGCCACTGATGATATAAAACATTGTCTGGTAATGTTCTCATGCACACATGCATCCTCATTTTTAATGAGTGAGCTATCACAAAGACTCACAGCTGCACTGTCAGCAAGAGGTAGCTGTTACACTCAACGACCAGGCCAAAGTTGAAGTGGAATCTGACCTAGAATGTGAAAATATTAATAAACCACAGTTGTGATAAAAAATTGTAATTGGCCCTACATATTGAAGTACAAGAGATAGTCTATTTCATCTTGTGTGTTTAAAAAGGCACTAAGAAAAGTAATTAAGAATATATGACAGAGCATGTTAAGCTATTCACTATGTAAGGGGACGTACTTTGGTACCCATATGTTACTGCTCAGCTTTTCAAAAAGTGCTTTTGTACATATAAACATGCATGAGAAGCTGATGTGAAAAGTTTAAATCTAGTGGGCCTTTTTGACTAGATATCTTTCTTTTACCCCTTGCATTCAATTTGTTAATCATGAAATATATTGCCAATGCCATTCCCTCTTGATGGTCACAACCTTTTAGAACACTTTTTCAAGTTACACAGTGCCACAGCTTCAACAGATAACAATTGGTGTTAGCTCTTCATACCATCTCCTTCATTTTCTTCCATCTCTTGGCCATTCTCTCACTCACACTAGAGAACTTAGATGCAAATGCTAAAACAAATATCAATACACCCGTACTTTATTTCAACCTTCAGTTTCACCAGACTAGATGTTGATAAGCACACTTTTAAAACTACAGGCTGCACAGGATAGCTGTATCAATCTAACATGGTTAAAAAAAAAGAAGTGATTTACCATCAGTCTTGTTTCACAAAAACAGGGGGCTCTTTAGACTCCCTGTTGATTTGCCATGAGGAGAATTCAGCAAGATGGACCTGATTCAATTCAAGGAAGGTTCTTTCAGATGAACTTAAATGAAAAAAGAAGCTTTCAAGGGAAAACAATACTCAACTCTTCATTCTGCAGCAAGTAGCTGTGCAAATCTGGTTTCACTAACTTGCTAGTGCTACAGAAGTACAGCACACATAATAACAGAGGAACTTATTTATTCATGGCTGTCGAGGGAGAGTAGGCAATAAAGCAGTTCAAATGAACTCTTTCTGAGTTCAGTTGAAATAAACAAAGATAAAATTATTCATGTATTAATGTGCATTTCAAACAAATACTGAATTTATGAATAACATTGTATCTCATTAGGTCTCCATGCTTTCAATTAGTTTCTGGTAAAAGATTTAGGACCGAATTTTGAGATCCAACACCATGCGAACTTTAAGTTTATATCCAGTAGGATCGTTTCTGACATCCAATGTGTCTGGCATCACATGTGTCTTTATCTTATCCTACTATATTGAAAGTAAAAATCCTGTTATTTTTGTCCACATCAATTATGTTCATCAGTGGATGCTGGCACAAAGTCAAAATCTGGTTTTAAAACTTGCTCTAGAAATACTTTACATAACCTGGTCTGTGAAAAGAGAAACAAAAAATAGTAAACAAACAAAAAGCAAAACAGAGTTCTGCTACTTAGCACAGTCTAGATGAAATTACTTTTATATATAATTAATTAAAGCTCCAGTATTAAACAGGTTAAAGCATTTTTATTTAATGTGATTCAGTGCTATGAATTCTTCAGAATAACAGTTAAAAATGGAATAATCTTTCATTATTTGTAACTAAGTTGGTGATATGTGTTTTGGCTCATACAGTTACAAAGGAACTTTCCTGAACTGCAAATGTACTTTATTAAATTACCATTTATTGCTGTAGGTGGATAGGCTGGGAAATGCTTGTTTTGCCCAGTCTATCCTGAGCACAGTGCAAATTAGAATGAATGAAGCAGCTCAGTTCTTTTCAAGCTGCATCTCCTTATTTCTCTTCCTGCTAATTCTGAAATCAAGAATATTCCAGGGTATCTGCTATACTATCTACTCTTCCTAAAGAGAAACTGATTTTCCATGCAAGGAATCAGGTGGAAAAACTATGCATTTAGATAAGAAATGTAAATCAATGTTTTCTTTAACAAAGAAAAAAGCAGTGTTTGTTTTAATTATTTCGGGATTAATTTAGAGTCTCTCTTTTCCCATTTTTTAGCGCCTAAATATTAACAATTAATGGGATAGACTGAGAAAATGTTCACAGAATTGATGGAGAAGATGTGGCATCATCTTTTTTTCCTAGCAGCCAAAAAGCAGGGCCTTTCAGCAAGACTTATGTTCAAACACATACGTGTTCTCTTTAATCGGATTTAATTTATAGCCCAGGAGAATATCTTCACCAACAGTTTCCAGTATACTTAGTAAATTGTTCTCAATCCTTCCTCTTGACACCAACACTTTTTATAGAATGTGGTATATATTGGATTAGAAAGGGAGTAAGAACTATTTTAAAGTTGATAGCTTACTTGAAAAACCCAGTTTTCAGTCAGTGCCTCAATTAAGAAGCCTTTTTCACAAGTGGAATAGCATGAAAGACCATGAGAGCATGCTTCCAATTTGTCTATGGAAAAGTTGGACAAAAAAAAGCTACAGAAGAATATTTGGTTAAAAAGTGCTAGAAAGTGCTGCCTGCTTCTCATGTTTCTGAAATATTTTTTCTTCTAAACAATCAGAAAAATCCCATTTAAATATCACGGTTTTGCATTGAAGCAATTTTAATATCTTAGTAATAATTTTAAAAATCACCTTAAGTATCTGTTATGGATACGAAGGCCATCCAGATATTTTGGAAAAAAAAACCCACCCACAAAACACTTATAAAGCTAAGCTGGATTTTAAGACCCATCTATTTCATTGTCTTAAATAGCAAGTTGGCTCAGTACTGGCTCAGATATTTGAAAGTATTACTCATTTTGAAGTTAGCACTTGAAAAAAAATGTTAATTGTTTGCATGTGTCTGTCTTCTATCCAGCTACAATTTTTCCTCTTTTTGCTGTTTTTTCCTGGTAGGCTTATATTAAACCAAACAAAACCAAACAAGAAATATTCCCACAGCTTGGTCAATACTCCTCTGTAACAAAAGATTGCAGTGCAGCTCCAGATCAATCTTATAACCCACAGAGACTACAGAAAAGATAATCACTTCTGTTTTTCTGTTGATGTCTTGAAGAAGCCAACATATTGACCAGCATGATTTAGTAGACAATACTTTAACTAACTGAACCATAGTTCAATCACATGATAAACTTCAGATGACAAAATATTTGCAACTGTCAAAGGGGGCCTGTGAATGCCAAAAAACACAAGGCAGTGCAATCCCTAAAATAGCCCCAAGCCTCCCTGAATGGTAAAATGACACAGATACAGTGAAACAATTTTTGCTGCTAGTCCTAGAGGATTACAGCAGTATCCCAGTGACACTTGGTTAAATGGATAAACGATGCTTCATAAACAAATAAACCATGCTTTGCATAAGTACTCCACTGCTGTGATATGCTGACATCACCTCCAACTCTGGTTTGGTGGAAAGGACTCAGGTGAATACTAGCTCAGGGTGGCTTCCACTGTGCTCCATTGCATGACAAGGGCATGCTCCAAAGAGCTGAGTGACACAGGTCCCTGTGACTTTCAGTGGAGTTACCATATCACCTCTTCTTTTCTGGGTGGATGTAACTTAAAAGTAAATATTTTTGCATTGGTGCAATGTTAGGTGGAACACATGAGATATATACACACACATTCTAATAAAGAATGCTTCCCAAAGAGCTGAAGTATTAAAAAAAGGAAAACCTGTCAAATTTATTTTAGAGAATCATTCAAGAGTTCCTAAAAAAAATGCAACTCATCAAGACCCTAGTAAGGCAGCCAGCTGGCAAGCCCACAGTACTTCCAAATCAACAGCCAGAGCAGACTGTGGCAGCTGCCAGCTGATCAGCTGTTCTACCTGATGAGATACCATGTTCCATACATTTGTATCTAACTCCACAACTATCCAAAAGATACTTTTTGTTCATAAAAATAGAGCATACAATGGAAAACTGAGGCAAAGAAGAAAATTAGAGTCAAAATTATATATTTTATGTTTATGGGGCAAAGTTACACTATGTATTCTAAGAATGCACAGGGATCAGAACCATAGTTCACCATCTCTGCCTCAAATACTTCAAGGAATGTAGTATATGAATAAGGTTGAAATAAACCCTCCACCTTTATTCTACGGAAAGTCCTTGCACACTTATCCACACAGAACTCTGCAGAAGTGTTTTCGGACATCAGTCATGGGAGCCCAGCTGTGCAGATCAGATAATAAATTCAAAAGGAAACACTGACAGGATCAACTCTTGGGCTTGAAACCATTTTATGAGACAGCCTGAGAGTGGGCGCTTTAAGGTATGAAGTCAGGGCTCCTGTGATAAAAGCAGCTCCTACTCTGTGTCCCAAGCCAAAGTCCAAACTGTTGCCTCCTCTGGCAAGGCTACCACCACTGCTTGGAGGTAAGACATGAATTTTCAAAAGGTGGTCTAAGTATACGATTTTAGAACCAGGTCCCTGAACTCTGCCCTGGCTCCTGGCTACTGAGCTGCACAAACTTTTACAAAAGGCTAAAAGTGACCCATTTGCACACTGTTAATTATATATAGTGAAGTAGCCTACTTACACAATCTGTTCATGTTTGAAGTAATTTAAGTACTTCAGTGGCTCACTGGGAATTTAATTCTAAGCTTCTAGGAGGTGTACTGAGGAAAAGAAAACAGAAATACAGTAAAACACTAATCCTTTTTCGCAAGGCTATGAAATTCAAATGGCCACACAAGTCTTCTGATCCTGATTCTTTTTTTTACGGGCAATGCTCAGGTACCAAGTAAGGAAGTTAGCTAAAATGCTGAAGCCTGCAAAATAGCATTACATGACAGCTTGACTGGAACGTTAGATGCAGCCACCTCTTTTCCAAAGCTTTTATTAAAAAGCGCAGTGTTCAAAAGCAACAGATTAAACATGTTACTCAAAGTTTATTTCAAGGCAATTCAGCAGATGTGCACTTAGCCTCACAAGCACTTGAATGTATAGCATAGGACAGGATACAAGACTCTTCAGTGTAGTGATCCAAAGACGTCAAGAGTATGGAAGATAAACTCTATTTAACCGAAACAAAAGGTGATTAGAATTTCCTTGGAAACCAGGTGTCCCTGAGAACACTGGCTTAATTAGACCCTAAGCAAGCTCTGTCATGGACCACTACTAAGGCACTTCCCTCCCAAACTTGAGCATTTGCCATAACACTGCATCTCCCTTCTCCAATGCAGCATCCAGTTTGTAGATAACACTAACTACTGTGTTAGCTGTTTCATGATGTGAACAAGCAGGGACTGCTTGCTCAAGCTCTTTTTTTTGTAGACAGGAGGGAACATCCTACTTAAATTGCACTCAAAGTGATTATAGTGATCTTATAGTCACAGAGCCGCCTAATATCACAATCTGTTTTTTCTATTATGCCTAATAGAATTTATTCTGTTGCTCAGTATGAGGTTTTTTTGCATCCAGAATTGTTCCTCTGAAGTTGAAGTTCTCAAACTTTATCTCTTTGGAGGACAACCTTCTGGAATGGTTCAGAGGCTCAACTTACGTCTTCATCATATTTTTAATTATATTTTCAGCTCTTTAAGATCTGCATGTTTACAAAGCCTAAAAAGGCAATTCTGAGTTCAAGAGGATATTCCCTTATTCAAGGTCACATGCAACCCAATCCCCTTATTTCTTTCCTTTCCACACCCAAGGAATGACACCTTAAAGAAAGAGAGAAAGTTACATAAAGAACAACAAAGGAGTTTGAGATATTCCTATCTGTGTTGCTTGTAAGACTCTGATCTACTTTTGCAAAGATGAATATACTATTTTGGCTATCTGTATTGTCAGAGCCTGCTCTGGAAGAGAGAGGGCATGGAGGTGGGGGCCAGGACAAGTTCTTGCAGGGCTCCTTTTCATGTTACATATATCTGGAGAGGTGGAAATGCACTGGAATGTGTGAAGAGGGAGGAAAAAAGAGTTGTGGCAAATTATACTCCTCACTGACAAAGAGACATGATATCAATCAAACACAAGTAGATTCCCATCTTCTTGAAGCAAACTAAACAAATACATTGTTTCAGAATACAACTAGACTGCAAAATTACAAAATAACAATACTCAAAAGAATCTTTGTTAAAAGATCACTATTACAGTGCCTTTCAAATGCTGGAATTCAGATTCAGGAAATGACAGAACTGTCTATATAGACATCATCATTCACCTCTCATCTGTTACAGGAATCTCCAGTTCTGATGCACATCTACATCAGATGTTGTACATCTATAACCATTTGTTGCATAATCGTATCTGAGTGCAGACCTACCAAATCTCACAGAGCAACAGTTAGACAACAGGCTCACATCCCATTCTCTCCCACTGCAAGCTCTATACCTGCCACCACAACATGGGACCTTCCTCTTGTCATGTGACTGAATCATGTTTCCCCTTGGGGAAACGGCCATAGATCTGGGGCAGTCTGTGTGCAGCCCACACATGAAGCCCAGGGAGTGGATTTGTGCTTGATGGGTAATGTGCCAGTCAGTGCATTTCTTCAACTGCAGAACCTGTCTGACTTGGTGTGTACAATGGACTATGCTCAGCTAATGGTCTTGTCCATTTCCTCCTCACTCTTCATACTGCAGTATGATTAATTTACTCACAATTCTTCCTACAGAGGTCCTCAATAGAACTGAAGACTTCATGAGCACTCAGCCATCTTCCCAAAACACATCTGTGAAAGAGGCTAGTGGCATTAACCTTGTATGGCTGAATCTGAAGCAGATGGCAAAGTCATGTTTTTTCTCATACCATTCCCAGGCCAGGGATCCTGCCTCACTGGAGAGATCCCTAACTAGTTACCCTGTTCTATAAATTAGTTCCTGATGTACTTTGCCAGCTGTGCTCATTCTTTGACTCTTCCACTCTTCCTGTTCTCATCATTGTGCTTTTGAACAGCTGACTGACAGTTTCCTATTTCTTCTGCCTTCTCCAATCCTAATGGCAGGATCTCCATCATTCCTCACCCACATATCAGAGAAGAATACATTTTGTTTTCTTGCCTGAATTCATTACTGTCTGCTTTCTCCATTTCCTTCTCCAGTTTTCTTTTCTGACTCTCCCCCAGTCTCTGCCTCACCACATTTTTGAATTATTCCATTTCCCTCTTCTGTTTTTACTCTACTCCCCACAGCAAGAACAGATTATTTGCTCTATTTAAAGAAACCAGGCTTACCAGAAATCAGTTAAGGAGAAAAGCTTCTGAGACTCCATGGCTCTGAATTCAAGCATACTCAGGTATCTTGTAGCAGCAACACTTATTCAGCATGGTCATTTCTGAGCTACATGGACCATGTTCAGTTATTCTGTAGGGAGGATACAGATATGGCTTGAGCAATATTTTGGGATCTGTCTGAAGAAAACCAGTTGAAGACACACGGAAATTGAATTTTTTGGCCATTTTAACTATGGAAATTAAAAAACTCTCTGCCAGTTATTTGCCAATTTCAGTTTTCATGGAGAATGGGAGAAAAAAAAAAGACCAAAAAAAGAGAACCTGGGAAAGCTAGAAAATTTTAAAGCTAGAACACTACAGCATGGGCAAAACAAGGTATTTTTTGTCTGATAGTATCACAGCATGTGAGGAGTAAAGCAGAATGATAAAAAGTGGCTGAATAAAATGACTGGATCATTTCAGCTGACATTTAGAAAAAAATAATTCAAACATGCAAAATTAAAGTATGAAAAGCTACATACTCATTAAGGTATCCTGTTCAGACCAGATGACAATTGTCACTTACTGTTAAGGAAATGCTGTAGAAGGCTTTATGCAACTATGTTTATGTATCTTTTAAATCTTGTGTTTCTGTGGGAATTGGGGCATTTGTTAGGAAAAAGTTGTATAATTTTTTATATTATATTTTTAACTTAGATCATAAAGTTAGAAACCTTATGTCTTTCTAGGCTGAAGAAATATTGGGCAGGAATGGTTTGCATGCAGTTGTTCTTGACTTGGAACAGAAAAATAGATTCATGCTTTCATAAGTTTTCTTTCAAACCTGTTTTCTCTGATTAATATAACCCTTTTTAGAAGTCCTACAACTACATACCCTTAAAACTACGAATATGGGCATTCACATCATAGCCTAAAACAATCCCTTTTTTGCATCAGTACCATATAAAGCGTCAGTAACTGGTTGTACTAACTGCAGCTAAATTTATCAAACTAAGCATTTTGCCTCTGGACATTTCAGTTGCTACAAGTCATGCACAGATACTATAGAAATTAAAAAATCTGAGGACTCTTGAGGCTAGATTTCCATTAGCAAGAGGTAGAGCTGCCAGTAGAAGCAGATTTGTAGGTGAAAAAATCAGTGCTGAGAACCAATCCTTAGCAACGATAGACAAATGCACATTTCAGATGTTTTACTATGGACTGGCCCTAATCTAGTCCCATGGACAGCCAGTTAGCTGTTGGAGTAGAGTAGGTGAGTTCCTGGCGTGCACCTTCAGACTTCATTTCATCAGAAAAGAGCTGATTCCTGTCCAGTCTCTCCAACTGAGAGACTCACTTCAAAGGAGCACTCCTGACCCAAACCAAGACCCTAATGTAGGCACACTTTGACAATGAGGTTTCTGAAGCTACAATACAAAAACTGACCCTACTGAAGTCAGTATTATGAAGTCAAGATCTAAATAAGGACCCTGTAACAATATTAGTGAGATTTAAACCAACTTACCAATGCCTACATAAAGTTTTAGATTTGCCTACAAGGAAAAGGAAGAAAAGCAGACAGCTTGAGGTCTGAGCAGGTAAATTAGAGATGATTCTCATCAACATCTTAAAGAATTGCCAGGAATTATTACCTTAGTTGGATACGCTATGTAGTTTGTAAATTAATTACTATCTTCACAGAGTTCTCCAGATATGCTGCAGAAAGAGTTACTTTACTTTTTGTTGGGGTCATGCAGGGCTAGAAACAGAGAATCTGGGTAGATGTGTGACATAAGAAATTTACAAAGTCTTGAAGGGTAGGCAGAAGATACCAATTTCTAGATTCCCAGAAGTCCCTATTATAACTGAATTCTAAAAATTTAAGAAGAAGCTGTGATGTAAACATATGTATTGTTCTAGTTAAAATGCCTGCAGCCCAAGTAACTCTTATCTAAATGAGGCATACAAATTAAGTCTTCTGATGAGCAAGGGAGATTCTGTGCTTATTTGTCCATAGTGGGTGAAGGGACTTGTGCGTGCATGGAATGGTTTGGGGAGTTGTTTGTTTGATTTAATGAGTAGAATTACTGTATTGAGTTTTCAAGCATACATGAAATTTCAAGCAGATCACTATTTCTATGCAGAGCCTCATGGAAATATACCCTTACAGACCTTAACAAAGAAAAGTACATTATATGCTTTCAGATATTTCACCCTTCTTTATTTCCATAGAATGAAATAATAATAATTTTTAAAATCCTATAGCAAACCCCATAGATTTAAAAAATATATATCCGGCAAATATTAAAAAAAAAAAATTAGGCTGATTCAGGCTCTTTCTACATGACAAGCTCTTTTACCTTCCTGATTCATAGTCAAAGCCAGACCAGTGAAAATAAATGAGTGCTTGATGCAGATCCCAGACCAGATACATTTCCTTTGACACATCTCTGTCTCTGCCACAAAGGTTTGAAAGATTTTTCATTCTTCTGTTGTACCAGAAGACTCAAATGCAATAAAACCTTACTCCAACTGTTAGTTATTATTCATGATAAAAAGAAAATTGCATCTTATTCTTATTGTGTATTCTAATAATTATAAAAGGAAAAATCTCACGTTCTTTGTCAGGTTAAAAAGTTCCCTATTTCCCAATATCTTTTCCCTTTTTCCATGTGTAGAATGTAGTAAAAGAAGTTTTTAACCTTTTCTTAAGCTAGAAATAGATTAATTTCCTTAAATCTTATCATTATAAATCAGTTTTCCATATGCCAAATCATTCCTCTGGTCCTTTCCTAGGTATTCCCCAACTTTTCAACTCATTTTTAAGTCTGAGCTTCCAAGCTAGACTGTAAACCAGAAGTTTAAAATATAGGTTTCAGAAATGAGAGTATGGGCAAAATGTTGGTATGTGAAGATCAATTTTCTGAGTTGCCAAACTAGAAAAGAAAATCTGTCACCAATAAAGCGTTTATAGAAGTCAGTCAAAGTTCAAGTGAAACAGAGAGTGTACAAACTGTAAGGTTTAAGCACTTTCTGATAAAGAGGTCTCAAAAGCACCTACTATGGTTCTAGGTCAGCATGATTCTAGACTGAAGGATTCTACAAGCAAAAGATATTCAGCATTAAGACCACTTACAGGAAGATACCTTTCCTGTACATTGATAATGGTTTGGGGCTTCTTATCCCTCTTGAAACTGAATATAAGGTAATCCTGTGTGATGTGGAAACACAGGAGATGACTGGAATTCACTATGAGCTGTGTCATCACAATTACAATACCCATACCCAAATTCTGCCAGTCTTCAGTCCAGTTCATTCTTGTCTAGACTTGGCTTTTCAAAGGCATTGATAGTCACAAGCCTTAGCTGCATTCTCCTCAGTCTGACCTGATCTAAGTTCTGAATGGCATGCAGACTCAGAGTCCTGCCCTTGACATCTCCTATGTTTTTTTAATCACTTTTTTAACCCTTTATTCTATTTGGCATATTTCTGTCTTCAGTCAATAATATACTGGCTTATCAAACCAGGAATATCTGTCTTCAAATATCTTCTGAGGTTATGGTTAATGAAAAACTAGAAGGAATAACAAGAGGTACCTGACAATTGATTAAAAACCAAAATTGTAACAATAAGCAGAAATACTCGTTCTTTTCCCAATTTCCCCATTCTATTCAAAAGTGTTCTCTTCTGTCTTTGGAACAACCTTTCAGTCAAAAAGATACAAAAAAATCAATGGGATTATTTTCTTTGCAAGGCCCCGTTTCTTGTTTCACATTGAAACCTTAATAACTTTAAAGCAACTCGACCTTCCCAGGAGAGGGGAACTTGTCAGCATTTTAAATCTTCTACATGAGCTCTGTGCTGTGTGAACTAGTTAGTCAAGAAAAATGTTACACAACATGATGCACTATAAGTCTGTATTAGATGAACACTGTTTAAGTGAAATTCTATTAGGTTACCCTGAGGTAGTCAGAAAGTGTGGCAGACATCACCCAATATGGGGGGGGGGGGGGGGGTGGAAAAATTATGGAAAACAGTATTGTCCAAGTGGAGTCTTCTACTGGGAACATATGCAATAAGGACAAAAGAGATAAAACTTCTTGTTAAGCTAGTCAGCAGGCTGTCAGCCCTATCCCAAGGGGAGATTCCACAGCTCCACTTTTCATTCCACTTTGCTGTAACATCCATAACTGCCGACTCATTCCAAAAACCATCCTCTCCTAACCCTGTTGGGCTGACCCACAGCCAACCTCTGCTCCTTCACCATAGAATGGTATGAGTTGGAAGGGACCCCAAGGATCACAGAGTTCCAACCCACCTGCCACAGGCAGGGCCACCAACCTCAGGCCTGGATCTACACTAGGTTGCCCAGGGCCCCAGCCAACCTGGCCTTGAACACTTCCAGGGACGGGGCATCCACCACCTCTCTGGGCAGCCTGTTCCAGCACATCACCACTCTTTCTGTAAAAAACTTCCCCCTAATATCTAATCTAAACCTTCCTTCCTTTAGTTTTAATCCATTCCCCCTTGCTGTATGTTCATGTTCAGCCATGTGCTTTTAGATAAAGGCCTACAATGAGTGCACAATTATTAGTGACCTTAAATTGCTTATGCCTTCTGCTTCATCTGCAGGAGAGGTCAGCCACATGCTAAAAGCCCTGAACCACTGAATCAACCATTTACAGTCAACAGAGCATGCTGCTGGATTACTTCAAGCCATATCAGTGAGTTGTTAAGGACTGCACTCTGTGTTATGAAGAGGAAGACAAATCCTCTTTTCTGGAAGACTTCTTTAGCTCAGACCCTTGCAGCACAGCTGCACTGGCAAAGCAACGGAGGCTGAGAGTTATGGCACAAGAATGGAATTGAACAAGGACAAAAGGCAAGACCAAAGCTTCCTCAGCTGGTTTTGCTGACAGAGACAAATGGATATATCCATATAGTCTGCTCAGGTGCTGTCCTGGAGGGCCAGGCAGGCACATCAGGGACAGGGCAGGGGCTGGGGCAGGAGAGGTTCACAGCTTGGGCAGAGGCCTCCAAACTCCCCACACTCAGGCCTGTCTGCTCAGCTTTGTGAAGGGCCATTCACAGGAGAGATGTTTGGCTCTCAGGGCAGCTGTGTCACTTCCATTCCAAGGAAAGGACGTCACAGAGGCAGAAGCATTCTGAAATGTCTGGAAAACCCTGTCCTGAGATCTGATGGTTTCTGGCACTATGAAGCCTTGCCTTTTTATATATCCAAAGAGAAAGTCCTGTCAGACAGATTTGTTCTAGCAGAAATGTTCTGTGCAGAAGAACATGGAAGCCTCATTTCAAACACTCTTCCTTCTTTTATCTTTGTCTCAAGTACACTGACATGAAATTAATATCATCTCAAAATTTAAAGGACTTAATTCCATATTCTTTTGTGACTTTTAAAAGAAAGAAGCAGGAGGCAAATTTAACTACAGTGTGAGGTTCAATTATTTCAATTACCACCTCCTGCCTAAATGAAGACTGTTCCTTCAACGACATCTGCAATTTTACACTCATTTGCTCTTAAAATAGCATTAATTATAATAGTTTCACTGGAAATGATAAAAGAATACATGAACAAATTAAATAATTTCTTACATACATTAAAAAGTTGCATACATGGTTAATTTATGAATTAGTTATTTACCTTATATAATTAATCATGAAACCAGGAACAAGTCTGAACAAGTATGAGATTTTGTTCCTTTTTTTACATATATCATGTCATATTAATATAGGACCCCCTTCCAGTGGCCATTTCACAAAACAGAACAGATGGATATTAGTAGCTGATACTTGAAAAAAGCACAGTAAAATGGTATAATTTACGAGGGAAACTATCATGCTATCGCTTTGGTGATTTTTCTGGAATGAAGATGATAGGTGCCAGTGGGACTGTTTGTGTGGGATTTTACCAGAGTATGGATCAATGAAATGAAAGAATAAAGAGAAGAGAGAAAAAACAGAGGCAGAGATAAGAGAAGAAGGGAAGATTGTTTCACAGTGAGAAAAGGACTGAAGTGACTGTGAAGCCAGAGATGGAACTCCGTGCAGCTTCCCAGAAGCCTGCAAAAAGTCTGTAGGAACAAACATGGATAAATACGCACATAGGAAGGTGGACAGTTCTTTGTGGCATTTTCTGAAGGAAAACAGTATTTATCAGTCTCTGTGTAAGGATTTTATTTCAGTTATGTTAAATGGTTGTGAATAAAGGCCTTACAGTAGAGAAAATAATTCAGTGCAGCAGATATACAGCAAAGCGAGCTTTAGTTGCAGAATGCCCTGTTGTATGGATATTACCGAATTTAGTCAGAACAAAAACTAAACTGACACAAAAGGATACATTTCCAAAACATCGATTTAAATCATAATTGTGTTTTGTGCCTAATCCTAGGAAATTGTTTCTGCACCCAGAAAAGGCAGGTGGTTTAATTCTGAGGTGAATAAACAATAAAGTAATTTAATTTCTGCTTAGACTGCCCGATTCCATTCAACCTTACCTATGGAAATAACCCTCTATCAACCTGCATATCAGAAGTTTCATTCCCAGACTTTAGCCAGAAAAACAGCAGTGGGCATTGACAACAAAACAGTGCAAGGAACCTTCAGTTTCTCTCCTCTTTTTACTGTGCTCCACAGCACAGATAAATGGCACAGCTTTGCTGGGATCAGTGTCAAAGACTCCCCTACTTGTTTTCAGAATACTTCAACATAATTACTGGCTTCCCAAGACATGTACGTGTCTATGTACATACTGATTCTGAATTATCAGCTTGTAAGACTGAGTCAGGAAGACAGAGTAGAACTGTTTGGGTTTTTAGGGTTGGATTTTTTTTTTTTTTTTTTTTGCAAAACCATGTTTGCCATACTTAAGACATATTTAAGACATATTTTTTGACCATATTTGTCTTATCTAAGGTTGGAGTTTGTCATGATTGTGCAGTGGGTGTGGGTGACCAGGTTTAAGAGGATGAGTGTTAATGGAACCAGACATTGACATTCTCTGTACAACATTGAAGAACTTACTATGTTAACATAGTACGGAATACAATGGCATCATTCAGAAAATCATAATGAATCAGATCCCAGATGATTGCTTATGTCTAAATCAGAAGCATGTACATATATTTTATGCCTCATCTGTAGAAAAATTCTCAATAATTTTATTCTGGAACTACAGTCTGTATGTCCAGTTTACAACTCAGTGACACTCTGTAGTAGATGTAGGGGCTGGACTTTTAAGAGTAACTCCTGAGTATTGTCAGTGGCATCATGGGCAATGAAATTGTACACACATAACAAACTTGACTTAAAAAAGCCAGTATCTCTTCCCTGTTATTTCAAGAAGATACCTGATAAACGGGACAGAAAAATCTTAGCCTTGGGGACTTGCTAATGGCATATTTTCTTATTAGGATCTTGCTGAAGGAGGAGATTTAGAGCCCCAGGGCCAGGAGATTATCCTTTCTGATAGAGTAGTGATTAATGAGTGATATAAAAAGTGGGTGGAAGCACTGTAGCAACTTGTGCTTCTTAGATTTGTTGTCTCTGAATAGTGAGCTTGCTAGGTAATAAGAGGTGCTGGCTCCTTGTTCCTCTCCATCTAAACCAATTCCAGAAGTAAATCTTATATACAACTCCTACTATGTGACCTCTGATTCTTCAATCCTTCTCTCTCTGTGTCTGCATTTTACTCTTTGTCAGTCCTTGGTGCTTCTCCTTAGCTGTTCATATTGCAGTTTCTAAAACCCTACAAAAGTGGCATGATAAAAACACCTAGACAAATATCTAGAGTATATGTTTAAACTTCAGACATAGTTATGTTAAAAACGTAATTCTCTTGTTCATTGGACATTATTTCCTTCTGTTTATTCAGATGTTGGCAGAAATAGACAATGATTCCCAGAAGCAAATAAAGAACACTTTGTGCAAAAATCTGTCAGATTTTTTCCATGACATTTTTACACAGATAAAGTAAAATTGTGAGGAAAAAACCTCCAATGCTTATCCCAAATCACCTTCACAGTAATATAAATAGTTCCCTGTATGCAGAATATAGTTTAGCTAGTTTTTTCAAAGGAGCTTTCATAAATGTGAAAAAATTATAGAAACTGGTGATAGTTTTACCTTTTATTTCTCTGTTACTTTAAAGTTATAAAAGATATGGCACATTCCTTTACATCTGACTGTCTTTAAAGTTGCACTGAAAAGCTCTGTCAATGATATCTAGCTATTGTGAAGATATTTCCTTTCCCTAGATTGTCATCATGAATGAACATTACTTCTAGACATATTTCAAATCCATGATAACTTACAACTCTGAAATCTTGGACTGAAATACTGTGGCCCCAATTCTGTTGACAGGTCAAGAATTACCAGTTCTGCTGTCACTAGTAGCACTCATTTGGTATTTGATGGTCTGAGAGGATGGGCAGGAGCCTTCTTTCCTCCACTGTGACACCACCATCGAAGAGCCAGGATATACAAGGGATCCCAGGATATAAGATATTGGGATTTGAAGTGGTTCCACTGGAAAACAGTCTTTTTGCCTCTTTCAGAGGAGAGAGCATATAGGATCTGGGGCCAGAGAAAGGGCAAGAGCTACATAAGCTATCTAAAATGCCCAGAAATCATAAGGATGTCTCCTTTGTCATTTTTAACCCATCATCCAGTGGTGAATTCTCTGATATGCTAATTTCAAAATTAACCTATTGGCTACCGACATGAACAGTAGCACAGCAGATCTGCTTTCACAGGATTCTTTAATGCCCAAAATTGAGTGTGTGAATGTTTGTGCTTCCACAGGTACCCACATTGGCTGTCAAACAGTGTTTGCACTCACTTCTTAATATTTAGAGATGACCCATAAGTTTCAGAGAGAAGGAACTCAAAGCCATTTATTTGAGTAGAATTTGCATTCATCTAACTCCATGTGTGGCTTTTTGAGATAACCCTAAAAGAGACCCTATGTTTTTTTACTGCTTAAACAGGAAACCTGTTGATGCTGCTGGGCTCAAAACCTAGCCCTTAGGCACTGAAATATTTAAGAGTAACTTCTGCAGGCAGAAGAGATTTCATGCATAGCTCTCTTTTTTTATCCGTACTTTATCAACAAAATGTCAGCATTTATTTCAATTCCAGAGGTGATCATTAGCTGAGGAACAACCAGATACTAGGAAAATGAGGCAAAAATAAAAACCTTTAAAGAAATACGTAAATTTTTTATGACAGCTGCAGGAACATATGCATCTTTAATTCACCTAGTCTTATCTTTACTATTTTATAATCCTGTACCATTCATATGGGATTTTTGAAAGTATCCAGGTCATCTGTAATGACACTGTTCCTGCTGACCTTTCTGTCAAGAGAAATGTTGACATTTTTTAAAAATGCACTTGACCCTCAAACCTGCATCTCTTATGGCAATATAAAGTAAGTAGATTTGTGCTTCAGCTCAGTTTCCATCCTAGTAAAAGAAAAGATTTAATGCCCTTAATATCGAGGTGAGAAACCTAATGAAACATATGGAATTCTTTTTGGAATTGTTACCTAACTCTTTCTGCAACCTATTAGCAAATGTCTCAGGAAAGGCCTATCACAGGATGTTACAGGAAAGAGCATTACTTTAATCAGGAAGGGTTTCGCGTGGTTTACTACTTATATATTTTAGAAGAAAACAGAAGCTTCCTTGAGAAAGGAACAAGAAGCATAACTAATACATATACATGTGCATTATGTACGTTCATTATTACGTACATGTAAATACACAGTCTATCTGCCTTTTGTCACTGCTTGATGCCTTCTAACCTAGCACAGAACAGGAGAGCAGACGCTAAGAAAGAAAAGTCATATAGTCAGAAACATCTTCCAGAAGCATACAGAAAAGTCTAATTAAGATTGGAAACTAAATAACAACAGCTTTCTGGCAATTGTACTTTCTGGTACTGTTAGCTTCCTCTGGGTTTCTCTCTACAAGAAAAAGCCTGGGAATGCTTTTCACTGACCCCTCTTGTATAACTATCCACTTTCATATATTTCTTCCAATTTCTTTTTGTCTTTGCTATTGCAGGTATTCAGCATCTCCTCCAAGGAAAACTAGATTAAACTATAATTAAAGGACAATACTTAACGACTGCTGGTGGGCAGACTAGAAAAAGAAGAAACCAGGAATATGTTAAAAATATTCTGTGGGTATTTTCTGTTTCCACATGAAATCTCTCAGCTAAATGCAATTGTAGATACACTTCTACAGAGTATAAGAAAACAACATTAATATTCTACATCATAACTATTTGTAGATATTATGTCTTTCTTCCAATATTTTGCTTCTGGCTTCCTTTGTGTTTAGAGCACTGAAGCCTGAAAGAAGTAGCTGTATGGATAGATGCACGCTAAAAAGATACTGTCAGCCAAAAATGTCACACAGCTTGCTGGTTAGGTAAAACACACATGTTTGAATACAGAATTAAATAAAAGGCTGCTTAGCCCAACATACATTCTCTGTCCATAGGCTAGTGACGTTGCTTAGGGAAAGAATACAAGGAGCAAGGTGACAAAAGTTTGACCCTTTTCCTAGAGGATTCCCCAGCTTCCTGAAAAGAGCATATTGAGGGACTTCTTCAGTCAGAAGTTGGAGACAGACTATCATGTTTAACATCTGCTTCACAAATTCATCCAGCTGTTACTAAAACCTGTGTGGTCTTTTGGCTTGTACAGTATTCCAAAGCAGTACACATCAAAGTTTAATTATGTTTGATCAGTATCTCTTCTCTTTATTATCTTTTAACATGATGCCTGATGGTTTCACTGGATATCCCTTGCTGCTTACATGAAATAAAGAGGAAGTATACCCAGGCATCATTTTTACAAGCTGTGAGATTATGATGTTAAAGCATATAGCAACAATCCCATACCTCTGACCATTTCACTATCCTTCATTGTTCCTTTTCTTCTGTGTCTGGGGTGAGCAGAGCTTCATTCAGCACATGCAGATGGAGTATACCCTGTTACAAGCAGCCCAAGATATCAAAATTGCTGTTTCAACCATCCAAATAAGCAGCAATTTTCATCACTTCTAGCCTTCACCACAACCGAGCATCACACATAAATGTGCTCAAATAACAGATTGTAAAGCAGAGCAATGAAGAACTATATAATGAAATAGTATTTGCTGAATTTCGGTTATCTCCCTACCTCCAAGTTATAGAATAATACTTCTTACTTTCAGGGTTATTGTTTTAATGATTAATTTTAGAATAAGGTTTCTGTGTTTCTTATTTTTCAATAAGCATCTTTTTCTAATTAATCCTGCAATTTCCCTAGTCAATCCAATTTATCTGAGAAATTGCATTCTGTGATGGAATTAGACTGTAATATCATAAACAGAAAAATTTTCCTTTCAAGCAACAACAAAAGGAGAAGTGAAGTTGTATCCAGGAGGAATAATTTTTTCATTCAAATATACATTTCTTCAATAAACACAAGGGGATATGAAAAAAAAGTGCATTACTTCTCCTGTCAGTTCTTTTTTTCTTGCAGTGAAAGTATTTCTTCTAATGCATTAAATTCACACACAGCCGCAAAATTAATCCTAAATAGGATGTTAAACACTTGACCTTCGATACAAATGTGTAAATGAGCTCTTAAAGTCTGTAACACATGTATGAAATAATAGCTTCACCGATGAACAAATTTAACAAAGCTTTAATAGGAAGCCGCTGATCTAAAAAAACCAGAAGCTGTCCGATCTTCTATGAGATGAGAGTGGCATGTGTCTCTCTGTTTTCTGCACAGACTTAAACATACCTAAGTGAGTGCTCTCAAATAGTGTTGTACTAAACACCATGTTGAATTCCTATTATCTTCAGGCAGGTCCATTTAAGTTCAGAATGCATAGCAGACAACAAGTTCACTGCTTCTACTGTGAACCCTGACACAGAGCGGTTTACAAATGAAAAGCAGAAAACCCTCCAGGTACATCCTTTTTATCTAGAGCTTACAATTTGTAAGCCATTCTGAATGTAAGGACTTAAAAAATATGACTCAATGCCAGTTTAAGAAACCACTGAGAACCTCCTTCCCTCTCGAAATGTTTTTAATATCTTTGGATAAAAATAATTGCTGTAGAGAATAAAACTATTCTTTTACCATCCTGAGAGGATAACAGTGGGATTCTGTCAATTCCCAGGGTGTAATTAAGTGACTGAGATCAATACCTTTGTTTCTCTTTTTCAATAAGCTTCCATGATTATACAAATGCCTGAAGTGTAGCTTCAGTCATCTTACTGCCTTGTTTATAAAAAAGTCACATATATTTTACAGTTCAGATATTTATTAACCTTTAAAAATCACTCTAATACAGTTTAATTATTACCAAGTAATAAAGCATGAATCGTAATGAAAAATAGGAAGTCTTAGATGTTGTCCTGGAACTGACAAACTTGTAAGGCACAGCCTATCTTATTTCTTTCAGAAGTAGCTATATCCCAGAAATAATTCCTCAGCAAATAGCTTCTCTGATGGCTTTGCAAAGATGGCCACAGAAAGCATACATGAAAAAGCATACAATGACAAACTCAACATTACTGAGAGAAGTAGGAGCTAGTCCTTACTGGAAGATGGCAGTCAGTAGTGCTAAGCAAATAGGAAATAGAAACTAAAGCTTATTCTACAAAGAGGAAGCCATAAAATTACTTTTTACTTTAAAAATTTACTAAAAAATATTTACTAAATAAAACCATGAATTCAGAAAATAAAATTAAACTGGTTTTGTACCTTTTTTTTGCTGAATTTTTCTCTCTGCTAGACGCTGGTTAGATGCAGGCCACAGCAAAGCAGGGAACACTTTGCCTCCATCACTGTCTTCAGAAAAGGCATTTTGCTAGGCAGTGACTTTGGCTTCTCTTTGTGCTAGCAAGGGAAAGGGAAAATTTATTTATTACAGGTAGGTGTATTGTCCAAAACATCTAAGCACTGATGTAGTCACTGACCTATGATGAATGCTGATGAAGTATTTCAGCTTCCTGGGATGAACAATGTGAAGTGCAGGATCTGTTCACCTCAAGGTGGATGCACAAAATGCACAAAAAGTTCTGTTTGTGTCGAGTACCACATACAGCACCCAGGTGCCCTGTTCTGGGCTCCCAGGGTAAAAGAATAACATTAACACACTGGAGTGAGTCCAGTGATAGACACCAGGATGGTCAGGAGCCAGAGCACAAGGTGTATGAAAAAAGGGATGGAAGTTATGGGCTTCTTCAGCTTTAGGAAAAGAAGGAACAGGGCAGATTTTATGGATGTCTTCAGCTATGTAATAGGAGGGTATAGGAGGACAAATATTCAAACCTTTCTTGGAGGTTAAGAGCTTCATTTGATAATGAAGACACAGCTTATTGAAAGCAGATAAGCACCCTCAGAAGCAGGGTGAATTCTCCCACAGTGCACTCTCATCTTACATTGTGGCTACATCTGTATTTTGTGGTTACATCCATAGATGTGGCTTACATCTGTGGCTGCACTGGCAAGATAGCATGGGTCTGCATACTGTCACAGAGCCATGACCCTCGAGATGAAATCACACTAGTAAATTGTCACATATTATAAGTGGGGTGGGAAATCAAATACAATTCAGACTCCTTGTACAGATTTTTCCTACATATTATTAGTAAAAACAGAGTGAGCTTACTTTCAAACTCATTGTTCTACCTTACAGATAAAGTATATTTTGTAGTCCATGTGCAAAACAGTCCTTCAGCTGCAGCTTATATCAGCCTTCCAGATCTTTATCGATTCAGCAGGAGTGCTCAAACTGCTATTCCAGTATTAGGAATGCAGCACACTAGCAGAGGAGATTTCTGAATGCTGGTCGTATATTTGACCTGCAATATAATGGCTTTCCCATATTAATCACAGGAATATGCCTATTAAATAGCTAAGTTGTACTTCTCCTATAAGGAAAAAAATTGATTGACTTTGTAGCATGAATCACATCACCATAAAATGTCAGCTGACAAGCCTACAAAAGCTGTTGCAACTTGCTGCCATTATTTTGGTTTAGCTAAGCGGAGGCAGCAAACTTCTCAAACAGTTACCAACTTTTCAAGAAACTCCAGTCTCTCCCTGGTACTTTAATCTGTGGCAGAAACCAACACAGCTGACATTTTGCAAACCTTGAAGGATCCTTCAGTTTGTCTGATGGAGCTCTTCAGCTGATGCAGTCACCTTTTCCCCTAGTTTAGTCTGACATCCTGGTTCACCTTTGCCTTCTAATAGGAAGTGTAAGGGAAGTTTTGTAACACCAAGAGGTTTGTGCTTTGGCGTCAAACACACTCATCAGTAACAATACAAAATTCAGTAATTCCTGAGCAGCTTCTTCAGTATTAATAGAGGTATGCTCAGCTTTGAAGGGCAAGGAAGTGTAACTCTCCTGATAGCTCCACATAAAGCCTAAATTTGCACTTAATCACAGTGCTGCAGATATGATTTAACAGATTTTAAGAACACTTTGACTGTTTACTCACAGTGGTTGAGAAGTATATTAGAAATCATACTTTGAAAATCTTCCTGGAGGAACTTGGTTAACATGAAAAAACATTTGTCTCTTGTCATTCTTGACTAGTTCATTTTCATGCTAGAGGATGCAGTAGATCAGGCAAGTTCTCTGAACTCTCAAGAACCCTGAAGTTCCAGAGGCATATGAATGTGAACAGATCATCATTTGCATTTTAGAAAGTTAACTTAGATTTGACTTCGAGTTGCCATACAAACCAAGGTAGAAGGGATCTTTGCATACTTAAATTTGACATCTTTAAAATAAATTATTAAATTAATCATGTGTTAGAGACGTTACCATATCTCCCTCCTGAAATTACTGCAACAATGTGCACTGTGCATTCCTCAAACCAGTTTGCACTTTGTTTGTGGGAGAACATCATTAAATTTGTGTTCCAAATTCAGAAAGATGAAAAATGTTTTACTTTGAAAAGCATAATAACTTCAGCAGTTATTTAAATGCTGTTCAAGCTCCATAGACATAACGAAGAACTTCTACCCTCCTGTCATTTGAGAATATGATCTAATTCCACAGTTCACCTGCTGAAGCTTTTAATACATATTAATAATGAAAGAGATTTATACATCTCTTCAGCAATCTTTGAGGGAAATAATGACCCTGATTTGGCTCTCATTTACCTAAGTACCAATAGCTACACAGTTATTGAAGTTTAAGAATTTATTTAACCAATGTAGCTAAGAATACAAGGTCTGATGCAAGGAGGCACACATTATGCATATGCGATCTGCAGTGATACAACAAAAAATTGCCTAAATTAAGTTCCTAAAGAAGTAGGAGTACTACATCAGTTCCACAGGCCTTCTTCAGAATTTAATATCCTAGCATTGTAATGCAGTGGCTTGGGATGAATGAGTTCATGCCACATGAAGTGTCTGAAAAGTCAGGCTCAAACTAAAAACCATTTTGGTGCATGGATATCCAAATTAGTAATCCAGTGATATTTTTTATTTCCCTTAAAGGGAAAGGCTTCATGATTTGACTCACAGGCAGTATATTGCGACTTTTGTACCGCCTGCAAGTCATAATCACATTCCTATACAAGATTAAGTACATTCTCAGGACTTAATAATTAACAGTAATGGGAGAAAAACTTATTAAACCAGTAACTCAAATAATCAGTAAATTAAAGCTAGTGAAAAAGAAGGAAGGGAAAGACAGATGATATTCCTAAATTCTGGGTCATGCTGAATACTTCTTTCCAATGTTTGCACTATTTCTCATATCTTTCAGGATTGCAGAGCGACAAAAATGTGAAATATAAAACAACAGCTTCTGCTGAGTGAATTGAAAAACTTTGATTAATCTGAAGGGCTTGCTTGAATAATAATGCATCAGCACTGGCCTGATGTTGTCATTCATAAAGCCCCAGCAGGCGAGAGTTTTAGATTCATCTGACCTCCACCCTGGGGTTCTTCAGTCTGGAGAAGAGGAGGTTGAGGGAAGATCTAATTGCTCTCTACAGCTACCTGAAAGGAGGTTGTGGAGAGGTGGGGGTTGACCTTTTCTCCCTAGTGACACCTGATAGGACAAGAGGAAATGGCATCAAAATATGCCAGGGGAGGTTTAGATTGGATATTAGGAAATACTTCTTCACACAGAGGGTTGTTAGACGTTGGAACAGGCTGCCCAGGGAAGTGGTGGAGTGTCCGTCCCTGGAGGTATTTAAAAGATGGTTAGATAGGGTGCCAAGGGACATGGTTTAGTAGTGGATGACAGGTTAGGGAAGTTAAATTATTTCTTCTTATGACACAATTTCATACAGCTAAAAATTTTTCGCATTTAGATATGACAGCCTCCATGTCCCTTTAATCTGTTTCATGAACTCAAACTCAGGAAAATTCTAGAATCTCATAGCCATAGTCCTTGCCACAGCCCAGAGAAATGTCTCATCACCTCAATCTTTCACAACATCCAACATAAGCAATGCTAAAAAACAATGATATTTGAATGTTCAGTTAGGTATCTGGGGATTTAAAAGTGTGGTCCTTAGCAAGAAAAGAAAAACAGAATAGAAACCTGACTTCTCAACTTTCTTCTTCCATGACATAGAGATCTCTCATAAAGATCACAATATTATGTTATTCTCCAAATAAAAAGGTCATTTCAATCATGATTTTTTAGACAGCATAGAGTCAGAATTTACTTTTTTGGTCGAACAAAGTAATCGCATTAACGAAAACTCCCCTTTCCTTACACAATTGTAAAAGAAAATTTATTTATACAAGATTTGCTGAAAAACTATAAAAATAATTTTTTAAAATGCAATTCTGAATTAAAAAAATGCAGATAAATACTTCACTCAACTCCAGATGTGGAGGTGTCCCTGCCTACCTTTAATGACTAAGATGAAAGGAAAAAACCAAGATAAATAAACTAAACAAGGTAAATAAAGCAAGAAAACAAACAGCCTGAAGGCAAGAATTTTGCCAGGGGCTGGAAACAATCTCAAGAAATTATTAAAATCCAATCTACTTGTACTACAATAGAAACATTTGCATAATGAATTTTCCTTCAATAGCATGAAAATAGTAGATTGTATATGCGTATAATCTGCATATATGCTACTGAGAAACTTAATTACATGAAAAATGGGCAGACTTTTTATAGATCTAAGAGATGAGAAGATGAGAGGTTTACCACAACATGCTCAGATAAGCTACTTCCAAGTCACATTATTGCTTAAACATCCCAGCAGCTCAGACTAAATCCTTCTTTCTCAGGTAACAGGCAACCCAGCTGAGACCAGTGTCTAAGCATTTCTTCAAAGCCTTAGTGTTTCCTACAATTACTTCCATGCTGCAGTAGACTGTAAACCCAGCAGTTTCTTAAGGAGATAGACATGACTCAGATGAAATAAATCTCCAGTGTGTTACATCTCTGAGAAACATAAGTGAAATCAGAGTGCAGTAGAACCTTAGCCCCGCTCTGGATGTGGCCTAGAAGATGCTAGAAATGCAAACAAATTTAACTAAATCAACACCAAACCTTACAAAAACAGACAGAGCTGAAGCATTAATTCCCAGATATTTTCAATAGAAGTTATTAACCCACTATATCAATCTACAAGATGAACAGCAGAAGGGAGATGGCACTATGTCAATGTTCCCCTGAGGTAATACAATAAGTCAGATCTTAGAAAAAACTATAAAGGTCTCCAGGCCAATCAGGTTCAATGAAATTCATATTAAAACAGCAACAACAGCATCAACAATATCTACTGAACATATTTTACTTCAACAAAGCTTCTCACAGTCACTTGTACCTATGAATTCAACAAAGAAGCCTGAAGGGGCATCTTATTGCTGTCTACAACTGCCTATTGGAGCGATGTAGAAAGGACAGACCCAGACTCTTTTCAGAAGTTAGCTATGAAGGATGAGAGACAACAGGCAAAAGCTGCAGTGAGGGAAACTCCAAGAGGATATTAGGAAAAGAAAAATCATCATGAAGGTAGTTAAGTACTAGAAGAGGTTGCTCAGATAGATTGTGGAATCTCCATCATTAGCAATTTCCAAAACTTGAATGATCCAGGAGCAGCGTAACATCTTCAGGGCTGTATCAGATAATCTTCAGAGACCTTTTATGACAGAATCATTCTATGATTCTGTTCAAACACGCATCAGTGTTCCAGCACTAAAAATTTTGAAATACCACATTAGAGAAATCAATATTAAAGGTGGTATATTTCCACATAAAAGCAATCACTTCCTGTATGTAAAGATTTCTAAAACAATAACTGATGCTGCTCATTGACTAAACATTTAATTGCATTGATAAAAAAATATTATTTAAGCATCATGCCAAATAATTTATATTTATAGCTATATAAATATAGATTTTAAGAAGTATATTTATCATATTTATACTGATAAATATATTTTAATATCACAATCTATTCCTAAAGCATTACAAACATCTAAAACAGATTAAAATTTTTTATTTCTCTGCTGACTAGATCTCCATGGATGATGTCACTGTAAGGGTGACAGAGCACTGGAATAGGCTGCCCAGGGGGGTGTGGAGTGTCCTTCTCTAGAGATATTCAAGACTGATCCGGATGCCTCTCTGTGCAATCTGTCCTAAGGAACCTGCTTTGGCAGGGGGGTTGGACTCGATGAACTCTGGAAGTCCCTTCCAACCCCTACAGTTCTGTGATTCTGTGATGTTTTGTCTTAGACACAGAAGTGTCTAAGACAAAACATCACAGAATCACAGAAAACCCTGAAAAGAAAATGAGTGCTGAAACTCTGAGAGTAATTATCAGCAAGATTGTCCAGGAGACATAATTTCATAATTGATCCAAATTTTTTATAGTCATCATGTTCAATGCTCTACCAGCTCATAGAAATTGTAAAGGAAAATGAATTTGTATGCACAGATAAAAGTACTCTCTTGAATTTTATTTTCAGCTGGTGCCTCATCAGAAGTACTAGGATTTTATGAATGATTTATCCCATTTGGGAGATGCAATAGGTTCAGGATGAACAGAAAAATTGTTTCACTGGAATTTTGGACTGTGGATTAACATTTTTAATCAATCAATATTCATGATGTCTCTTTCAGCATTAAAAATCTTTGCCATCTTAAATGCTAATGTGATGTGATGATGATAACAATAATGCTCTGCACCTATTGTATCACCTTCCAGCTAGGGGTCTCAGGGTAGTTATCAGACATCCATAAATTAAGTCTCAAAAAAATCATTGTTACATCAGATTATTTTGCTGGAAAGGAAACAGGAAAAGAAGGGTTCCATATCTTGCTAAAGGTTTTACAAGAAATGTTGTAGAGGAGAGATGATAGAACCAAACATAATATTCTAGGTAAGTGTATCCCATTAAGGTAGATGAAAAATTTACATAAGGTCAGGATCATTTCTATTTGGGATATTTGCTAACCTAGTTTTCACTGAGGTGTCATCAGTGATGTTTGGGTCTTTGCATCTGGGTGGCTCTATTCAGAGTCCAGTGAGAAATATGAGAAGTTCCAATTATGACTTAACACTAAATACACTGCATGCATCATCAGCCACAAATTATGTTTATCTTACTGCTCAACATTTTAATTACCTCAGGAGTTCCTCTAAAGGTTATTTGTAGATTCATACAAAAACATAATAGATCTGAGGAATCACAGAATCTCAGAATCAAAGAATGGTCAGGGTTGGAAGGGACTTCTGGAGACCATCTACTCCACCCCCCACCCCACCCCCCGCTAAAGGAGGATCACATAGAGCATGTGTATAGGATCAAATCCAAGTGGGTCTTGAATATCTCAGGGGGAGGACACTCCACAGCTTCTCTGGGCAACCTGTGCCAGAGCTCAGTAATAATGCTTCCCAGCAGCAAACAGATCAGCAAGTATTTTTATATAAATACAGTGGGGCAAATTCTCTTCTAATGTCAGATAACGTGTCTCCTTTGGTGTCGAAGAAGCTGAATATGTGTACCACTGTGCAGAACTAACCCTTCTAAACTTTTAATCAGGAAAATAGTACACCATCATTGTCATCAATGCCATTCAGCCCTTCTCAGTAGAAAATAATTACTATTAATAGATTTGAAAGTTTCCTTTTCTTTCTTTACATTAATTCTTGTCTTTTAATAACCAGCCGTGTAGACAAACAGCTAGTTTTGAGTCAGAGCATAAATGCATTTCCATATCATTTCTGCTGTTTGTGTCTACAGTTCTGTACTTGCAAAGCTTCAAATAATTTTAGAGGGGTGAATTTGAAAAAAAGTGCAACTAAATTCAAGCAATCATCTCATTGAGTCCAAAAGTAAGATGGCTATTCTGATCTTGTGTAAACAAACTTAAAACAGCCCTTATCTTTTCTACAAATAAGCTATCACTCATGTTTCAGGAACTGCTGAAAAGATGATAAAGATGATTCCTGAAAATCCATTTTGTAAGAAAAAGAGACAAACAGAGACAATGTTCAAAGACAGGATTTTGCTTTCATTCCTCAGGAGAGAAATTTTCAAATAGATTTTTATAAGGAAAGAGAAATCATATGGAGAAACATTTCATCAATGATTTAAAAGCAACAGGGAGACCTATAAAGCATGTGAAGACATCCCCAGAGTCTACTGGCATTTCCAACATAGAGAAAATCTGTCAGGGATGCTTTTTTTTTTTTACCCCAGTAGCCTATGGGAGTTATATAAATCCTAGAAAAATATTAAAGTTAACCAGGCAATGACAGGTAGTCTATTTTTTTGTCTTAATACCAGAAGAGTTCAATGAAAATTTTATCACAATTCCTGATGAATTCAGGATGAAATCCTGATGATTTTATCACAATTCTGATGAAAATAGACTTGACCAACTAAAAGTTTCTTTCCTGGTGCTTTTATTAAGATCGTCAACCTTGACTTGAAACTGTCCTGTCTGTGATCTGAAAAACCTCAGGAAAAAATTTTACCCTATGCAGGAAAGGAAATCTATATTATTTTGCCCCTGTTCATTGCAGGGGTATAGACTAGATGACCTTTAAAAGGTTCTTCCAATACAAACCATTCTATGATGCTGTTCTATGTCTCAGTCAGGCACTTGCATGTATGTTTTGAGGGTATAGATGAGGTCAGCAACTATGCAGAAGTCAGCCTTCCAGTTCTAAAATGTCTGTGCCATTTCTCTTACTATCATAAAAGCATACTTTTTTAACACATTCACCATCCCAGTGATGCCTTGAGGTAGGAAAGTTTTACCGAAATGGGTTAGATCAACAAACCTCAGATCGTCAAAGGCTATTGGGCCTCAAATTCCCCCTGACTGCAGCCTAGGGGATCAGACCCAAGGGCTTTGCCGAAGGTCACACAGGATATTTGTGGAGGAACAGACTTCAGTCCAACTTTCTGAATTCCCAGAATATTATTCTAATTACTCTTCATCAAAACCCTCTATCTTACGTAGATTTGTGAGATAATTTTCCTGTGTCAGCAATACTCTGATTTTTCTCTTATTGATACCTCAAGTCATTTTAAAGCTACAGACTGTTCAGTGGCAAAAATAGGGGGGAGCAGTGCTTTTAGGTTGTTTCTATTACCTTTAATATTGCATTGGTCAGGGTAACCTCAGTTACTTATTCACTTGATCGCTGAACTTAATTGTTCAGGGTTCACTTTCAAAAAATACTCAGTTTTATTTGGATTATGTAAGACAATATTTGCATACATGTGAGGTAATTTTTGAACACCTGCTTTACCTGCCCCCATGCCCAGCCTCTCCTGTGTACGATTCTTAACTCTTATGTGCTCAGATCGCTTGAGGAATATGTAAACTGTTGCATAAAACAAACACACCAAACCAGATGCAGTCTCTGCTTCAGTCATTAGATGTCCCTGTGCACTGTGAAGGCTTCTGTGTCTGAGGTGTAGAATAACACAGAGCTGAACTAGAGCAGTTCTGGGAAGTCGGCTTGTTGTATTTATGCTTGCTGATATCCTGTTAACAGGCTTTTGCTTTAAGAAGGCCTCTTGTTTACCATTTTGCAGAATCCAGGTGATAACATATCCAGAAACATCAGCTGGATAATCCTAATTAAATAGCACAGTTCTTTTTATTCTGTAGGATAAGATGCTGTGAACTGTCCTGTAAGTGTCCAGTTTAGATTCATTATCAATGAGAACTAAGATCAGATGAACTTGCTCATGTTCCATGAGCATCTTTGTATCTTCGTTTCCCTCTCCACTTGTACAGCTCTCTGGCTTTTGTTCTCTACACACCCTCCTTTTGCAATACACGCTCTCCTGAATAATGGTGTGGATTCTGTGGGGATGAAAGCCTGCTGATTTTCTCGTAAGTTTACGATTTCTCATTAGACTGGAATTCTGGACTCAGCACTTTTGTAAGCATTCTCCCTCATATTCACTACAAATTAGTTAAGAAGCATTAAAAAAGTAAAAAAAAAAAATCATAAATTAGAAGCATGGGTATAAAATGTTACACGCTGATTCCCTTGAGAACATAAACAACTTCAACAGGAGCACTGGCTGCACAATTAAAACAAAACAGGTCATACTGTATTATATCAAAAGAATTAATATCTGCCGTATCTGCAGGAGGAATGCATTTTTACAGTCCACTCAACAAACAGTGGAATTTTCATCATTGATTGTCAGTATCAAAGTAGCCATTCTGCATTTGTGGATGTGAAATAAGCCTTGCAAAAACAGGGCAGAAAAGTTGCTTTTCTGCCCTATCACTTGGCAAACTGAATGAGCATTGCACAATATTTTCATGTTCCCTAATGCTTGAGTAGCTGGCTGTCATGTGAATTTCACAAAGCCCTTCTATATTATGAAGTGGAAAATATATTCAGAAGCATCAGAATTCCCTGTTATTAAATGTTTCTCTCTGTAATGAAGTCTCTGTAAATGTAACAAAAGCAACTACTGTAGCAACGATTCTGATTATTTTCCTACAGCACTGAAAGAAATTATGGCATTTTAATGGAAATTTAATCTCTGCAATTTAATGATGTGCATTCCTATTATTTCCCTTATACCTCTTTATGTCTTATGAACATGTGTAGGACTGTGTAGTATCCCCCCCTCAACAAATGTCTCGAAAGAAAAGATTTTTATTGAACCTCTTAGTTGCCGCTCTTTTCATCATTTTTATATTCTGTATAAAATGGCAGAAATGAGCTATATATTTTAAAAGAAGTTCTGACAAAGTGTGTAAGTGCCAAGTCATGTTCCCAACCTAAATTTTTACCAACCTTTGTAAAGGCCAGATGCATTTATATTCTTGTGTAATAAAAAAAAAATTAAGAAACTACTAATCTATTTTCAGAATCCAGTCACAATATAAATACAGAATCAAAAAAAAATAGCTAGGCTGGCTTGCTATACAATTTGTACCATGTCTTTGCCACTTAACATTCTAAGTTTCCTGCCTCCATAAATTATAGCCAACAGTCTAAGAAGACTAAAAGATTTGTGATATTGAAGTAGAAAACTATGAGCATAACTTGAAAAAGTTTGTATCCAGAGTTTCAGTCATGCAAACAGATGCACGTGGTTCTACACTTCGCACAAAAGTGGAATCAGTAGTTTTGATTAAACTAATCATGTACTTTAGGTCAATCATATGCCATTTTGCAGAACTTAAGCCAAAAAGATGATGAAATCAAGTCCTTTATTAAGACCAGGGACACTTGGTTACAGGACCCTTCAGATTGTAGCTCTCCATCTGTTGTGTGTTAATGGGAATTAGAATAAAGCTAATTTAAGAGCTGAAAGGCAATGCACTTTCACTAAAAAAGCACAAATCCAGTCTACTAAGAGGGTTAGGACA
Source organism: Porphyrio hochstetteri (assembly GCA_020800305.1). Taxonomy (NCBI): domain Eukaryota; kingdom Metazoa; phylum Chordata; class Aves; order Gruiformes; family Rallidae; genus Porphyrio; species Porphyrio hochstetteri. The sequence goes on from CM036907.1 coordinate 90,970,577, forward strand.
AGAAGAATCGGTAATGCAAGTATAAGATACTTATCTGATGTTGCCGGCTCTGTGCAATTTTCTGGAAGGAGAAGCTGTCTTCCCATTCAGCAAAAGCCCTACGTTCAGCATCTGTAAGTTTTCAGTGGAACTGTCTGTGTTCATATCTGAATTCTATAGATGAAAATGATTAAGTCCCATGTGGGACTTTTCAGTTAGTCTTACAAAACACTTAAACTGACAACTGTTCTACAGCATGCAGTTCTTTGTGAAGAGCAATATAGTTTAACCAGTGCAATAAAATTAAGCATGTATCATAAGACGCAGCACTTTAAATTTATATGACATTAACTGCTTTCACAGAATCACAGAATCACAGAATTGTAGGGGTTGGAAGGGACCTTGAGAGATCATCGGGTCCAACCCCCCTGCCAAAGCAGGCTCCCTAGCTCATATTGCTCAGATAGGCGTCCAGGCGGGTCTTGAATATCTCCAGTGAAGGAGACTCCACCACCTCCCTGGGCAGCCTGTCCCAGGGCTCAGTCACCCTCACTGTGAAAAAGTTCTTCCGCATGTTGGTGCGGAACTTCCTATGCTCCAACTTGCAGCCATTGCCCCTTGTCCTATCCCCACAGACCACTGAAAAGGGGCTGGCAGATTCCCCCTGCATCCCCTGCTTCAGATAATTATAAACTTTGATTAGGTCCCCCCTTAGTCTTCTCTTCTCAAGGCTGAACAGTCCCAGCTTACTCAGCCTTTCCTCATAGGGGAGATGCTCTAGGCCCTTAATCATCTTCGTAGCCCTTCTTTGGACTCTTTCCAGGAGATCCCTGTCCTTTTTATACCAAGGAGCCCAGAACTGGACACAATACTCCAGGTGGGGCCTGACCAGGGCAGAGTAGAGAGGGAGGATCACCTCCTTTGACCTGCTGGCTACACTCCTCCTGATGCATCCCAGGATCCCATTGGCTCTCTTGGCCACCGAGGCACACTGCTGGCTCATGGCCAACCTGTCATCTACCAGGACCCCCAGGTCCTTCTCCACTGAGCTCTTCTCCAGCAGGTCATCCCCCAGCCTGTACTGATACAAACAGTTGTTCCTTCCCAGGTGCAAGACTTTACACTTGCTTTTGTTGAACTTCATCTGGTTTCTCCCTGCCCAGCTCTCCAGCCTGTCCAGGTCTCTGTGGATGGCAGCGCAGTGCTCCTGCGTGTCAGCCACTCCTCCCAGCTTTGTATCATCGGCTTTTCTGCAGTAAAGCAAAATATAATTTGAAAACACTTCTCCTCCCTTGTGAATGAAGACCAAATTTTGAACTAATGATGATATATTACCAAAACCTTTCTGTATGTTTTGGTAGGCTCTGCAATATTGAAATGGGAGCTATGTATCTTTGTTTTATGCTTCTCAGCCATCACAGTGGTGGTAGCCAATAGCTTGTTTTACAGACAAGTTCTAGTTCTACGAGGTAAACCATTTAAAACCTCTGGATCTAGAGGAATCAGATGAGAATCAGCATTCGTACTCACAGTGAATTTCATTTTTATCCAGTCTGTTCCCATGAGACATGCAGCAGACATGGCTTTAATACAGCTTCTTCAATACTTCTACAAATGCAGTAGTGAGATGGTTTTATTCACCAGTTTTGCTCATTTATTTATTTTTATGTGAAATTTGCTGGGTAAGCAGTGTTTCCAAGGTGCAACAGGAAATCAATGTCAAACATCTTGCTGGGAGAATTCTTATCTATTTGAAATTATTTACTGTGCTAATCTCTGTTACTTCTGTTATCGGGCAACTTTTTGTCACATATGTGATAAGACCTTTTGTTACTGCATTAGAAAAAGGAATACTGATAAGAGACTGTTACAGATGATGAAAATTTGATCAGACTGTCATATTTTAGCAGAACAGAAATCTGTTTCTAGATTAAAAAAAATACATTAAGAACATTGAATACACTAGTTTCCTTTCATAGCTTATGTAGGAACATTGTCAGTGGTCTTACTCATGGATTTGTAAAATATTTATAAGATTGCATCTCAAGTACATCTCCCCTCCACTTGCCTGGTTTAGCAAAATTCTAGGAGATTTTAGGCAAAAATTACTTGTTTCAAGAGAAGTTAATGAATATACATAGAACAATATTCCATTGCTTTTCACCATCTTTATTTCTTATATTGTCTTTATTGTTTGCTACTATAGAACTGCTGTGTCTCTACTTCTCCCTTATGAACCATTTTATTTCATTGTAAGATCTGCATTCCAATCACTTTTTATTATGTAGGTTTGTTTGGGGTTTTGCACTTGCTTTCACATTATGCTTCTGGATGAAACCCTGGTCACCATGAGGGATTTTTGCTAATCACAGTGGGATTTTTGCTAATCACTTCCATAACACCAAGAACTCAGTCATTTAATCTATGCAAATTAACTTCTCTTTTCTGACCTTCATGTGTCATATTTCCTAACTTGTTTGGAGATTTTACTGACTTAGATAAGTTCTGTTTTATGGCACAGAGTTTAAAAACACATGTAAGGTTTCTCAGAAGTGGCGACTGATGTCTCTGTATCCTGACACAGCATTAGGCTTTCTGTGAAAGGGAGTATAAGGGAGTATCTCACACGTAAATCGACTTTGTGGTAGTAACTGTGTCACACTTCTGTGTTGCACAAGTAGATTTGACAGATGTCTGACCCCAAATCCAGACAGCACTAATCCTGAAACTGCAGTCCTGAAGACATCAGTGTGGGAAACTGCCACACTTGACAGCTAGAAAGCCTGACTATCAACCACGGGTATTGCACCCTGCCCTATATATCTGACCTGAAACTCAGATCAACCACAGACATCCCAGAGGCTCATTCATGAAAGCCCATGGCCCCAAAAAAATGTTGCTTCTTACTAAGTCTTGTTCTTTGATTTAAAATTAGCTGTCCAGATTACATTACTACTTGTAAGATGCAACAACGCCAGTTCAGGAATTTCAGTTTAGTGATCCATTCCCTTGCATTGTTCTCAGAAAGGTGTTGATTCACCAGAGTAGTTAATTCTTTCCTGCTAAGAACAGAAAATCAATTTCATTAATAAGATATGTAGACATGTTTGCCTTCGCTGAAAATGAGATACAGGGAAAAAATATATTAAAATAAAAATTGGGATAAATAGGCATTTGACATTATTTTCAACATTAAAGTAGGACAGAATGTTGCTTTCATCTTGTTTTTGTAGTCTAGCATAGACAATACCACTTCCCCAGGACAAAGCAATCACCCTGTAGACAAAATTCCCACAAAGCATGGCCCTTTGGCTGATGAACACTTGAGAGGTATTTGAGCAAATGACCCTCATGGACAGCCCACACATTATTTTTGGAGAAAGCTTAGGTCCTAGGAAAGGAGGAGTTTCTTCACATACAATGAGCACACTTACCCATGTGGAGTCCATAGAGCAAGACAAGACAAGGCAGATGCTAAAACTCTGCATGAACTCCACATAAGAAGTGCTACCACTCCAACCTAGGATTCCATGTGTTCTGCACTGCAGATAAGGGTGGCCATGCTTTTGTTAAACTAGATAACTCAGTCACTGGTAAAAAAGTAATATGGAGCATTGCACTGCTCAGCTGTCTATTTTTTTCTTGCCGCGCTTTGAAGAGCAATGCCAGTTGTGTGCTGCTGTGGCTCAACCACTAGCTGCATGTGCACACAGATGGACTTCAGGCATTGCTACACAAGTTACAGAAGTTCTCCTGCAAAAGAAGACAGTGGTATCTGTGGTAAATGGGAGAAACACAGGGCAGTGGCATCCTTCCAAAGACACTGTTCTCTTTCTTCCACCCCAAGATATTCAAGCTGTTTGAGGAAGTAAATTGGAGCTGCCACGCAATGCCCCACATCCACATGTCCTCATGTGTGAAGACTGGTCAATTATCCCATTTGCTTTAAAGTGCTAGTCTATAAAATCCTCCTGAAATATTTTCATGGAAGCTGGCACCCAGAAAAGCATCTGATCCCAAAAAAAAGCTGACAGCCTGACGAGATAGTGTCAGTGAAGGTGATCAGTTTCACAAGCAGGACCTGTCTGCAGAAGCAGGATCCCAAGCAGATCTTAACCAGGCTGCAGTAAAATAGCTGACAGTAGCACCCTCAAGGCACAGCAACAGCAGCCACTGATGACCTTCAAAGACAGCGTGACAGTAGCATTTATTACATTTGTTTCCACAGTGGTTATGAAAGTGGGGCTTGTGCAGTGCACACACAGCATCCCTACCCCACAGCAGCTTATCTAAATAGCCAAGCAGATAAAAGCTAGAGAGTAGGATTAAACATACAAACAGAGCAAGGGGAGTAACAGCCTGCAAATTCCATGTCAGTTGGGCTACTTTTGTTTACTTGTCCTTTGGGCAGAGTTTAATTAGTAAGGGATTATACAGACAAAGGAGGAGGGTGTTAAAGATAGGCACAAAAGAGGCAAGGCAACGGCCAGAGGGAGGGAGGAGAGCCACAGAGTGTCTGCAGGGAGTGTGAGGCAAAGGAATCTGTAAGAAAAGAAGCTCAGGAGGTTGCAGAAGGTGGCTGCATGGCACAGGAGAGAGTTATTCATAAATACTGTGAAAAGCAGGCTGATGTCTGTGGTGTTACGTGTTAGAAATGCCAATCGTCCTAAGAAAGAACTAGTACTAGTGAAGAAGCAGTTTATTATACGTTCTTGCTAAAGCAGGTATCCTAGCAAAGTAGGCACACCTGTGGTCAGATTTTTCACCGTTTTATACCCTATTCCTGTAAGAAAATCCCTATGAATTAGGTACTTCCAAGGTTTACAGGCTCAGCTGAGGTGCCTTCTTCATAACAGTACATAATATTATACAAATTGCATGTCTGTGGAATGTTTCTGCTTCTCTTTGGTGAAGAAAATAATCTTCATGAGCTTACTGAGCAAAATGCAGTATTTTTCTAAGTTACAATTTTTCATCTTACATAGCCCTTAACTGTTGCATATCTTTGTATTTTTTGGGCCCACTGAAGACAAATGGGGACCTTCTGGCTTGCCTTTATCTTACTGCTAGGCAGCTGAACAGTGTTCCCCCTTATCTTATGCCCTATTGGTTCCATATCTTGATTGACAATTGTCCTTTATCTTTGTTTTACCTGTAAGACTTAGCTTAGGCTCCAGCTTCCCCCAAGACTACCCAAGTCCCCAGCAAACCATTCCCGATGAGGCACCCTGAGTCCCCCAACTCAGCATAGAAAAATACCAGACCCATTCCACAGTTTCCAGAAGCGACATTCCCCAGCATTTTCCACACATGTACGGGGACAGAGGCACTAACTTGTCTTGCCTCTAACAAGTTCATGGCAAAGAGGCAGCCTGGAATGGGTAATAAGGATATTCAGCCAGACCACAGTATGTCTCACATGGCTGCCATACAGAAGGTTTTGGGGTTTTAACTTTCTCTGTGCCAAAATCAGCCTAGAGCTGGCTACTCCAAAACCATTTGGCTCCAGGAAAGGCCCTCACATTGTGGCATGGGGAAACTGGGGCCACTGTGGCAAACCTAAGGTAGAAATGAAGAAAGAGAAGTTGGAATAAAAAAGATGTCTGAAAAGCATCTAAACAAACCCTCACATTAACACAATCCAGTGTAGGGGTACACTGCCATTTATGTTTTCCTAATAAAAAGGTAAGTTATTCACCTTTTCTAAATGACAACTCTCATGAATTTTGAGTGCAGGAACTACCTATATATTGCTGCAGCAATCAGTGAAATGTAGAGGGAAGGAAGGGTAAACTGCCAGAGGAGGGTGGTATTGTATAAGATAAGTAGCTGCTTCTTAGCTTGGAGTTACCAAGCAGGGGTAGCTAATAACCACCACAACAACCCCCTCCCCTCTTAGCTTTCAAAATAACACACCGTAGTGGCCAAGAACACGGAGGAGATGAGAAAACTCTGGAAAGAAGTAGAATGAAATTAGGAAGTGGGATAAAATGGGAAGGTCAGAAAAGAGAGAAAGCAGAAATGGAGAGCATGGAAACTTGGGGAAAATATACCAGACAAAGTCACCAAGGCAAAGGGTCAAAAAACAGTGCTTGAGCAAAGAACAACTTGGTCGAGAATGTGACTTTTAAAAATGGAACAAAAGATAAAAGATTGACTATTTAAGGTTTGGTCTGGACTGAAGGGGAAGGAAAAGTACAAATTGTGTACGATACATTTGCTGATTCAGCCTCTCCCTTCCTGCCATCCATATGCACTATCAACACTTTGCATTTGGTAACTGTACCCTAATGGAAGGCTGCAGGTTATAAACTGGAAGTAACAACCACAGCTGAGCTTGTTTGCACTGTGAAACATTTTTGAACTCCTGTCCTACTACTTTGATCAAGCCTGTGTATTCTTATCTGGGAATGGGTCATCTTTAACTGGGCATTTGTACAGTGTGGCTTGAGTTATTAAAGCCTAGTTTAGGAATTCCTAGGAATTTCTGTTCCAGAAATGAGAAAATACTACAGTTCCTTTTCTTCTTACTCACTGTAAATTTTTCTTTCTTTAAAATGCAATTTCAGCTCTCTAGACTTGATAAGCTCATAAGTGTACGTGGAATTTAATTCTTCCTGTTCTATGTGAGTTATACTCTAAAATCTTTGTGTATGAATATATTTGTCACATCAAATAATACCATTGGAAATACTTTTTGGAGCTGAATGTGGCTTAGAGAGGTCCTATAGTAGGCAGAAGTGGTGCTTAAAAGAAGTTGAAAAATCATTACTAGCCTCTTTACATTGAGTTATTTCTGTTTGTTAACTGTGATAGTATCTTAGAACCATATACTGTCTGAGGCAGGAATGAGCCTCTGGAGATCACACAGTCCAACCCCACAGTGAGATCAGGGTCAGCTTAAGCAGGTTACTTAGGACCATGTCCTGTTGGGTTTTGAGTGTTTCCAGGAATGGAGTCTTTATAACCCCTCTGGAGATCCCTATCCCAGTGTTCGATCACACTTACATTAAAAAAGTCTGTTCAAATGGAATTTCTTGTATTTCAGTTTGCATCCAGTGCCTCCTATCCTATCACTGGACAACACTGAGAAGTTTGGATATGCCTCTTCACTCCCTCCATCAGGTATTTTAAAAATGTTCTTAAGATACCCACCTGAGTCTTCTCTTCTGAAAGCTTTATTCAGCATGCAGAGTCACATATGGATAATACATTTGGCCTTGTAGAATATTACACTGAAAGTGCAAACACTTCAGAAATACAAATCTGCAAGAAAGAAAAATAAATGGAAGTGAGAGGCAACTGGCATCTTCATAGAAAAACAGTCACAAATTTACTAAATGATATATGATAACTTCTCAAGATGCTTAATGAAAATCAAGAAGCTATTTTTAAACATGAGAACAACTTTACGATAAATATTCCTGGAAACAATAAAAATATACCTGCCTTCACAGAAAATAGTCATAATATAATCAAGTTTATTTTTTTGTTTGGAATGGACACTAAGAACTCACCTAATTGATATTTCCCTTACACTTCACCAATTCCAAACCATCAAAATGAGAAAGGGCACTGAGCAATACAAAGAACTATAACATGGCTTGAAAGAACTAGAGCAATTACTTTAATATCCTTAGTCTGCATCAGATGCATTTCCAAGAATACAGCTATGAGATGCAGAATAAGGCCCAACTGGCACAGAGAACCCTTTGGAAAGAATGTAAAATAATAATCAACTTTAACAGTCTGAGATAAGGTGACTAGTAATACCAGAACAAATCGCAATCTGAATAATGGCAATGTCACACTGGCAATGTTATACAGAATAAACAATAAAGGAATTTATTGGTAGTAACCACAACATCAAAGTTAACTGTGGGAGTTTCCATGGAGGGATCCAGCAATGACAGTACTGGGAAAAACAGAATCCACAGAATTCATTATGTAAACAATGGCAGGTATGATACTGTCAGCTGGGTAGCAAAGAGAGAGAAATCTATCAGAAGCATAAAACAAGTTTGTTAGATGAGATGCCAATACTTGAAAAGTTGACGTGCAACCTGCTTCTCTCTGACAAAAGAGGTTTTTCGTAGCATTTCTCTGAATTCAGACACAGTAGATGTCTGAAAGTAACAGAAGACACTTAAAGTAATTGAAGAAAAAGACCAATGATATGGATAACAGTGTTTAAGTTACTTAAATAATTCTTGCCAGGCCTAGTTAAAAGCAATGTCCACACTACTTCTTCCAATTTTCCTACATTTTGTTAAGAAAATATTTGCATTACATTTGGGTATTTACTTTTGCTGGAACTGTCTGTTATCACAGCCTTTAACTTGGTGAAAGACAGTTATCACCACATACATAGACCAGGAAGTTCCACGATTCATAGACAGGTCCATAACAGTCCTGCTACCTGTCACCTGTCCCTTGCTGAAAACAAAAGCAACACCTATCCATCCCAAAGAAGGAGAGTGTAAACTGTTAAGTATTTAAAAAAAAAAATAGTTTCTACAATAAAGATAATAAATTTCCATACATTTGCACAATCTATGATTTTATGACTGCACCCCATAGCAGTGACCCACACTGGGGCAGCTGGTAAAGAGATGAAGTCCTGTGGGAAAGGACGCACATTGGAGAAGTTCCTGGACAACTGTCTCCAGTGGGTGGGACCTGATGCTGAAGCAGGGGAAGAGTGTGAGAATGCTCTCCTCTGGCTAAGAAGGAAAATAACTTGTGAAGAACTGATGAAACCCCCATTCCCTGCCCCTCCCTGTGCCACAATGAGGAGAGAAGAAGGGAGCGAAATCATGAATGAAGTCTACTAAGAAGGGAGGGGTGGGAGGAGGTGCTTTAAGATCTCCCTAAGATCTCCCATTACTACACAAAGAAACTGAGCCACCAGCTTCTTCTATGTCTTCTGCTTCTGATTAGACAACTCACATGTTAAAAGACCACATCTCCACAGGCTTCTTTTATGTATGGTGACATATATGATAGCTTGATTTTTTTTATAGCTGATAACTACAATGTTCAACTAAATTTGCTACATTGCTGAGAACAGTTTTGTGAGTAGTAAATCCATCAGCTAACTCTAAGTCATCAGAGATACATCTGTAATTCATAACGTAAATGTATGCACACAATACTTTTTCCCATTCTAAATAAGGTTTGCCAGGACTTCATACCTCTGTTAGTAACAGCAAAACAGCAAAGCTTTTTTAAGACCCTAGCAAACCTTGGAGATCTCTTTTGATTGCAGAAGAGGACTGTGTGCGTGGAGATGCACAACTGCATTAATGCATCACCTGCTTCAATTTTCTGTTCAGACTAGAATTCCATGTTTTCTGCAACTGCAGAACAGAGATCAGGCTCATTGCTTTGTAGTAGAGAGGTAGCACAGAAAAGGGATGGGTTTGCTGCACCATTTGGTATGAGCGCAAGTTGTTAAAACTACTGGGTAAGCTTGACTTTAATGGCAGATTAGTGTGAGCTAGAGACTACAGCTCAATGCCTAACAGTACTCATACTGAGTCAGATCAAAGACTCAGGTAGTCTAATACCTTAGCTACATTTCCGACCAATAAATGGATAGTGAAATAATAAAAGGAATAGGCAAGTCAAAGTGATCCAGTTCCTAGCATGCCATCACAGTATTTGACCATCAGTGATTAATGGACTTTGTGCAAGAGGCTGCAACTGGAACATCATGCAAATCCCCACTCCCAGGTGGACCTAGTGTTCAGGAATTTATCAAATTCCTTCTTATTCTTATATGAAGGAAACTAACTTTCATAAAACACACAGTTAAATTGGAAAATTTCTTGTCACAACAAGCTGCAGAAACTAAAATTAATAAAAAGCTCAGGAAGAAGGTATACAATGGAAGCCTTAAAAAATTAAATTTGGTATTTTCCTGTTCTCATATTATGAGAAAAACTAAGTATTTTAATCATCTCCTCAACCTTTCTGTCATCTCTCTTTCACACTCCTAGCCTGCGTAATATCTCCTTGAATAGAAATCATTCCATTCCTCTGATAATCCTTGCCACCATCCTGGTAACATTTTTACTTTTACTATTATTTTAATAACAGTATCAGAGCATCATTAAATATGCATGATATGCCACTTTTTAAAATTGTCTTCCTTTCTATTCCTTTCTAATAAAGCAGTAATATTCTATTTCTCCTTTTGATCATGGTTAAAGCTTGAAATACCATTATCAGAAAAAAATTCTTTCAAGCTCTCCTTGCCGAATGGCTATTCCTAATTTAGAGCAAATAATTATCTGTCTGTTGATAGTGTTATTTTTTTTCCCATGGATGTATTTTATCTGCAGCTTTGTTATCCACACTCTGCAGCAGGACACAGGTCTGCATCTTTTCACTATTAGTGTAAATCTGAACAATTCTGAGCAATTCTGTACCATCAACAAATGTTACCTTACCATTTGCCCATTCGTCCAGCATTAAATCTAATGATAACACCTAGCCTTTGAAATGTTTATTTCTTTTTTTTTATTATTTGTTTCTATTAATTTGGCTAGTACAGAAGTTAGACTTGTTCCAGTACAATCCTCCAGATTCATACCAAAACCTTTCTGAAAACTCTTTCCTTTGGTATAGAGGATGATTTCGACACTCAGTTGGGTCAGTGATATCTATTAATAGCTTTTTCCTCACAATTCCATTTTTCTCCTGTATTCTAAGCAAAATTATTACTCCACTTTAACATAAAAAATTAACTTCATTTCACCAACATTACTGTTATTTTAAAGACACTCCAGTAGAAATGATTGATGATTGATTGCTAATCAGAAACCTAAAGCTGTTCCTGGTGAGTGCTGGCTGCCAGGTACCAATCTGACTCCTATGGAAATAATACCAGAGAATGACTTGAGGTTATTTAAAAGGTATTTCATAATTATAGATCTCCCCTTCTTCAGGTTGGGACAGGTGTCTCATGTATATGCGACATGGAAGTTATAAGGAAAATAGGTGGCTAGACTAGTAGGAGAAATTACTCAGCACAACTAAAACCAGAAGTCAAATTTAGATGGTATAGACTCTGACTCTGATAATAGAGGATGTGACTTGTCTTTACAGGGAAGATGAGCTGTCTGGTGCCTTGATTTACATATCTGTGTAAGGTACCTAAAATTCAGCACAACATAAATCAACTCTTAGATTATCTTTCTGTGACTATGCTTTGAGCTCTAGACTTACCAATAATTTACATCAAAAATCTTCTAAAGGAGTCCTTCATAGCCTAAGCTGTCATTTTTCTGCAGTTTAATTGTATTTCAACAGCACATCAGTGTATTATTTTAGATATATGCAGTGATTCAATGAGGTGGCCATTAACAGGTCAGACAACTAATTTAGAAGCACTTATCCCAGGTGAATGGATATTTTAGCATATAGTTTTGCCTTTCCCATGACTTGGTAGTACATTTGTAAAGCACTATTGAATTTTAGTAGGATTTTTTTAATCGTCTCTTTAACAATATATAATTATTGTTGACAGCAAACCAACCAGAAGAAGCACTTCTAGATTAATTAAGAGTGACCTATAATTAAACACTACAGTACTAAGAGATGGAGTGGTCCCTAGATAATATTACTTTAGCTTTAATGAGTGTTTATCATTCTTGTTTGCTTCCACTGTGGCAGTTATCAAGGTTAGTTACAAAATTTCTTATTTAAATGGAAGTACATAGAAAGCACTGGCTTAACAGGAAAAAAAGCTTGAAATATTAATGATTTAAGCATCACCTCAAAGCATCCAGACTCCTTCCTGCCTTATAAATTTTTAGTCACAGTTACCTACGGAGCTCAATATTTTCCTTGAGTCATACTTTGACACTGAACAACACGGTGGTGTGTTCTTGGATTGTTCCTGTTCCTTTATCTCTGAAAGATAAGAGTATGTTTTATTAAAAGTTTGTCTTCTCCAATATGCGAAGGGCTCAGAAATACATTTTTAAATTAAAGCTGTGGTGAAGGATTTCTGATTTCTCTATCAGGCTTCACTAATAAGTCTCTGCATAGTAATTAAGTAAATCTCTTTATTGCATATTTTCAAAATGTAGTCTGATGCTTAAATTAGATTCCTAATGGAATTAAAGGATCACATTCCTACAAACTCCATAGGGAGTTTTCTACCTACTCTGAGGAAATAATCTATGACTTTCACCAATCCCCCACTTTCAGATGTCACCAAAACCAGTGGATGCCACCGCCCTCAGAAAAATTCCCTATACCTTCAGTTGTTGCAGATCAAGAGCTGAAGCAACTGAAAATAAGATCCTATCTTGGGGGAGCTTTATCTTTAAACTACAGGCTTATAGATGCTTGCTAAAGATTACATGGTTCACAGAGGCAGAATTTATATGACTACCCAATATACCATATGTTTATGATATATAAAATACATAAATACAAATATTGTTACCACTAAAGCATGACCCTTCTGTAATACTCAAATTTTCACCAGTGGAAATCCTGATCATCTCCACTGTTCCTTTGCATTGTGCTGCTGGCAAGGTCTTAATTTGTTTTGTTAAAACAATAAAACAACGTGCATGAAACAGAATACATAAAGCATTCAAATGAGCACTGAAAATCAGAAAAAGATTGTGAAAATAATTTTTTAAATTTAGAAAATCAGATCCTGTTTTTTCCCAGCCCACTCTCTGTACTAGCTGCTCCGAGTAGTTAAAATTAGGCAATCTCGGAAAGGGAGGGAGGTTACCGTTCTTTAAATCCTAAGTAAAAATAGAATACTGATTGGGTTCAAATGAAGGTTGTTCTAAAAGTATCTTGTACTTACAGTGCTAGAAAACAGATTCTTGCTGCAAGTCTTGATACTCCCTATGTTAAAGCACAGTCACACAAAAGTCTCTGAGGGGCTAGACCATCAGAAATGCCTTCCTGGTAGATTTTTTTAGGTGTGAAGCAACAGCAAAAAAGAGAACATTCTGGAAAATAAAAAGTAAGTATGGCACACTTACACATGACAAATATGTAACCGGAATAGTTATTTGGGAAACTGGAACAGAGCTGTTTGAAAAGTGTATTCACTCACTGCCAGTTCTTGGCCTGGTTATAACTATGTGCTTGAAACAGCATTTCTCTCCACTGTTTCTTCTTCTCCCTCCATGCAGGACCTTCCCTCCCCCAACCTTAGTCTGGCATCAGATTGTGCCAACCCTGAACATTGCTGCAATTTACTGCTGAGTCACGCCATTCCACTGCTGTCACAGGACATCATCGTCACTGCACGGATAGGAATATTGCAACAGCAACCTTCTGGTATAAGAAAGGAGAGGGGCTTCCAAGACATACACAGTGGAAAAACTGAGTATATTATGTTCTTTCAGAAAAAGCTGTTTTCATCTTCAAAGGAAGTTCCCTGGGGTTTGTGATCACTGGTTTGGAAATACCACAATTAACTCTCCCCATGATTTCTCCTCTGCTCACATGCCATACCTCTGCAACGCCCAAGGGATCGGTGTTCGAAGGTGATGGCCACTAGAAGAGACTTCCGTTGTTTATCATGGTGCTACTGAAGTCTTCTGGGGTTGACAGATGCTGCTCCAGAAGGTTAATAAGATGAAGAAAGCTCTTCCAGCTGGACCGTAAGAGGGATTATGTCTGAGCAGCAGATAAACAGATTATTCCAGAAACAGACACTGCTTTTTTTTAAAACTTTGTCACTCTTGTCTTACCGCTCCAGTCCCCCAGGCCACAAGTGTGTGCGTTTGAGGGGTTTGTCCAGCTCTTGGCACCTGTTGCACTCTTTGCCTAGTTGCAATTCAATGCAGTCGAAGGCTGGGAACACCTGAAAAATAGTAAAAAACCCAGGGAAGACGTTGGGGATTTTGTTCTTTAAGAAAAAAGATATTCTTCTACTTGACTTAAATATTCTTATTTTCTGAATGATTGTTCTTGAAAACTGTGAATGATCAATAGACAACATGCATTTGAAAACTGGATTAATATTTTTGATCATTTGCCTTGCTCTCCAAGTTCAGGGAAGCAGAGGTAAGTTCATATATAAAATGATTTACGTTGCCTACATTGAAAAAAAATATTGGAAGATCAAGATGTTTTCACATTACAGAATTCTTTATTTGGAAATTGGCATCTGACAATTCAGCTAGAGACAATATAGTTACTGACACTGCTATGAAGTTAGAAAAGGAAATGTTGGCAAGATTTCTTAAGTGTGTTTCCCAGGTTTTACAATCTCTGTAAGAGATGCCATTTAGTTTTTATTTACTTCCATATCTTCTGTTATGAAAAAATATGTCTAAAAAAAAATTAAATGGAAGGGGCAAACTAGCTGAAAGAACATCTTAGTGCTGGCATTGTGAAAGAGGGTCTGCCATCATTGAAATGAAGGGAAAGTAGTAAAATATATCTTTGTATTTACTAGCCATTGTCAGAAAAAGCTTAAAAAACTTTCAGATATATAAATTCTGGAGGAATAGACCATACTAGCACATATAAAAAAATAGCAATACTTGCAAGAATTACTGTAACAATAATTGAAAAATCATTTACAAGAGAACAACAGCTAACTATTGCTTTAAAAAAATATTAAAAAGTTCGCAGTCATTTTAAAAGTTCTTTAAAAATAAAATCCAAAAGGTCAGAATCTGATTTTTCTCTGTGAAGCTCCATATTCAATAGATTTAGAACTTTGGGGAACATGTTTAATTTTTGGGAAGGTTTCTTACTAACTTTTTCATCTATGATTTGATATTTATATAATTGAATTAAAAGTCAACACTAAAACTGCTTTATGCTTGTCCAAGTGAATGACCTCTTATTTTATGTGAATCTCACGCATGTTAATTAAACACAGAGAATGTAAAATGATAAAAGAGAAGTCTTCTCAATGGTATTTAAATATTTGTTAAAGAGACATTTGAAATAGTCTTTGTCAATATTACTTGAAAAGTTTTATTGACACATCACCTTTTTTTCTGGAAGGGGAGAGGGGCTTGCTTTCCTTTGCACAGATTTGCTTTAGAAAATAAAGAACACGGTTCTTGTATCTCACTGAAATGACGTAAATCTTTACAAGTGGACAATTACAGTACTGAAAAATCCTTAGGAAAAATGTATTAGTTAACACTGCATTTATATTCTGTTGCTCTTTGGGTTTACTTTCTAATTCCATGTAAATAAAGTCATTTAATCATTAATGATATCTTGGAAATGTGGCAAAAATGAGAGAATAAGTGATAATTCATCTAGACAAGAAGAAAAGGTGTATCAAAATGCACTGCTTTTGCATTTAAATTGCATATTCTATGATGGAAAGAGATAGAATGCATTCCAGGTAATTCTTGCATGCTTGATGGTATCATTAAAGTCCATGTTTACAAGTACGAACTGAGAAAGTGATAATCTAAAAGGTGGGGTCGCATAGTTTCAACCACTGCACATTGTGATTGTGTGTTAAAGTATATTTCCCATGAAAGACTCCAGCAAAATTCTGTGAGGATATCTTGACAGAGAGGAATACAGAAGTGTATGTTATCTCCTTAAGAGACGTAGCAGAAGACTTGGTGCATGGAATGTTGACCAGCATGCAGGAAGTAATGGTGAATAATAAACTTCATATAGCATCTTGCTTATGTGCCAGTCTTGGAATTTTCTCTTTTTTGATGGCTTTCAGAGGAAAATATATCTTTTCTATACATGCATGTGACATAATTGGAAAGATTCCTTCCCAGCGGTTCTATAAAGTACATGTGATATGTGCAAATGCATAATAATTTTTTTTGATGGCCAGGTAGTCATGCTATATATAACATTTTAAAGTTACATTATCTTAAATATATGTACACAAATCTGAAAAGACTTAATATTTGTGTTAAGAAACTTCTTTACTAGAGTTGGGATGCTTGCAGAATGGTCATTTTATGACGTAGTATTAGGGTCAGATACTTAGAGAAACTATTTTAAAATAAGTGAACAGGCTCTCCCAGTAATCTGAATAGTTATATTAATCACCCATGAGTGATTACAAAATAGATTATTTGAGGTTTTAGGGCTATTCAAGTTTGCAGTACGTGACAACTGTGACAGACTAGGAAATAAGAGGCAAAGATATAAAATACTCTCATCTTAAAAAAAAAAAACAAACAACAACAAACCTTAGAAATAATAACCTCTAAATATTTATAGTGTTAATGAGGTTTGTTGTTTTTTTCTCATGAACAAAACTATCTTAAATTCAAATTCCTGGTTTAGTCACATCTATATTTTAGGGTTAACAAAAGTGGGTCTTGGGCAGTAATGTCTCTTGGTCCTTCTTTCTCCTCCTTATTTTAGGATCAAAAACTCCTCTTGGGAGACTGTCCAGGAGCACCTCCAATTCCACAGTAAACAAACAAGAGACTATAGGGAACAACATAAGACTTTAGAGATAGAGTGTTTATCTTTGGCCATGACTAGTGCCCAAATCCAGGAAATGACCTCAGGACATGAACTCCTGTCTTTGCCACTGCCCTGACACGAACTATCACTAATAACGTGAAGGGAAAGTGAGTGGGATAAAAATCTTTGTGATGGCAAAAACACATACACACAAAAAAGTGCTAGTAGAGCAATTTTTAACTACTCAATGTCAAAACACTGACAACTCAGACCAACTAGCAAAATACAAAGGAGCTTTGAACTCCCAATACTCATTGCTGGGTACATCCTTACACTTCATACTGAGAATGTAAGGGAGCCAGAGAGTGTTCAAGGCTATTTAATGTTATTTTTTTTATTCAGCAAGCAAATATCCTCTATTTACTCAGTCATTCTTTAGGACACAAAGGCTTTGTGTGTGCTCTATGAAATAATTTTAATTCATCCTGACTTACCCCTTCCCGCTTGGCTGTTCCAATTCAGAAGTAAGTGTTGCAGATCTTCATTACTATAATTGCCATTGAAAAAAGGGTTAAGCAAATTTGTGCCAAAGGGAAAGGGAAGTCAAACAACATAAAGCTTCAAAGAAAGAAAAAAAATCTGCTTTTTGCCCTATATTTATTTTCTATTTTCCCTCTTAAAATAAGGATTACAAAGTTAAAGTTAGGTTTCCTGGTTATGCTTATAAACAAATGAAAAGTAAAACAATTTTTCACCCAAATAATTTTAACTCTGGATTATATGCAGGTTTTAATCTTATCTAAGAGCTAATCTTTAATAAAAATTGTAAAATATTGTTGCTGTATCTTACAGATTAATTCTAGATATAGTCACACCTTCAGCCTAGTGATTAGTGAACTATATGTGACTGCAGAGTTACATGTATGAGTTTGGGTTGGGTCTTTTTTCTCCAAACACCTGTGGACAAACTGACCAATACTACTAACAGATTTTCTCCCTTTATAGCGTAACAATTTACAGACTACAATAAAGTAACTTTACTCAGTCTTAATTTCTTAGCTACTTGCGGTGTTCTAGTGGCTTCAGCAGTGCAAGACAGCCAACATTCAGTAGATGTAGGAAATGTATTAATGTCTTCCCTGAAGGAAAACTCTGTATGCGTTCTAATGCATTTTGATGCTTTAAAATACTATAAATATATGTTTTTCCCACCGCTTTTGTACTTCTATCCTATTCCCTGTCCCTTTAGGACAAAAATGAGTCTTCTGCTCATTCTCTGTGACACGGTTCTTCCACATCTATATGGAATAAGGTGCATTATCTTGCACATTCAGTTCCCTTTGCACGCCCAGCTGTGTTTCAAATGGTTTTTTGCCCTTAGGAATGTGTGATATTGAAGAGCACACTTCCTAAAAAGATGTATCTACCTACTTATCTTTCTGCTTGTATAGACATACAAACTGGCCTTTTGTCAATATCAGCTGCTATTTACTGGGCAGACACTTCAGAACAGTAGCATAGCTGGAAAATGTAAGATTAACAATCATCTGGGAGTACCCTGATGCCTGCCACAGTGACAGTGTAGGCGTGTTTACATACCCTTGCATAATTGTAGTATGCCTTACTGTATGCAAGCGTACCACCAGTTTTAACCTTACCATACACCTGTCTGACAGAGTAACACTACCGTCCTCATTTCACAAAATCATGAGGTCCTGAGATGTAATGTAGAAACTGGAGCCCTGACCTGTAAGAAGCATTGCAGTCATAAAGCAGGACAACAGCAGTTTATCAGGCTTATGCCTAAAGCAAGTCCCTAGTCACATTGATGTCCGCAAATCAGTAAGCCCCAAAGTCATAGCTACATAGCTAATTTTACTTAGGCCACCGTGTTTATCTTTTCAGCTGTGAGGTTCTGCTGACTTTTAAATTTCCTACTTTGCAGACAAAATAACCTTTTTATTGGCTGCTCTGAATCTTTCAGTACCTCTCCAGGGCTTTATCCAATTGTATATAAACTATCTTGGTAGCCTTGTTACCTGAAATACTGGTTTTAGTAGGTATGTTCCAGGTATATCTTTCAACAGTTTCAGGTAGGAAGCAGTAATGCACTCATCTTTCAGTTTGTGATTTGGGGGTTATTGCACAAAGTGAAGAGAATTCTAATAAAGTTCTTTTCCCTTTCCTAGTCTCCTTGAAAACTAGATCAATTTCATCTTGCTCCAAAATTGGTCACGCTTAGACCAAGAAATTGGACTAGGCGACCTCCAGATGTCTTCTCAACCTAACTTGATATATGCAGCTTGACACATAACTAAGTTAAGTAAGGTTAAGTCCAAGTCACTCTCTGTCAAAATGAGATGGAGTCAATTAACCAGAGACTGTAGATTGTATTGCGGGATGAGTGCCCCTAAACTGTGAAGAGAGTCAACCAGTTCCAATTGCACAGCTTCAAGCAAAGAGTTGGCACTGTGGCTTCTGATTCCTGGAAGCTTTCTCCTATGCCAACCAGCCTAATTGTCATCATATTTGAAAACAGTTACCTCAATAAGCCCATTCTGCACTGTTATTCTGATGCAACACCAAAATTGTTGAAAAGTCGACATACATGGCAAAATATTCCTGGAAATTATACTGGAAATTTTTCAGAGAATGGCTGTACATCTTAATAAGACTAGTTAGAAAATAAGTAGCAGAGGTACTCAAATGAGTGTTTCATCACTGCAGATAGGATGCATCCGTCCAAGAACTATCTAGTATTTAAACTATTTACTTGCATCCTTTAATGCAAACCATGTCAGATAATAGAACAACTTTGCATTCTAAAATGCAAAGGAAATACAAATAGATATATGTTTATATGTCAAAATTAAAACCAAACATACCTCAATGTTGTTTCTAGTTTGGGTCCTGGGCAATAAGCTGACTATTACAGGATTCAAATGTTGGCAATGAAACCATAGATAACCTTTGATATATTCTATGAATTCCACCAGCAGTGGTTAGCAAAGTTGGTGAATATCAAGAAGGATTCTTCACCGCAATTCGCACTTACCTGTTCAAAAGAGATGGGGGGGGTGTATATGTATGTGTATGTTGTCAAGGAAAACATGAGTTTCTTATAGTGGTCTCTCAGGTAGGAAGGAAATGTGTCAAAATCACAGACAGCATTTATTGTGAACATAGATATGTTTTTAGTCAATATGACAACTCTATTCACAAAATAAGGAAAATCCTACCGGTGGCATGTTATGTTTTCTACTCATCTATAATAGGTAAATAAATCACCATAGTTATTTTGCCATGAATTTTATAGTTGGCATAATTCAAAGATGTTACCACATTGTCTGTTAGAGAGAGAGAAAATGTTGTCCTGTTACAAGGTCTCAGCATAAATTTCATTAAAATTGTTTCAAATTATCTTCTTAGCTTTCTTTTTGAAGTTGGTTCATTTAACAATTGTGTTTCTCTATGAGGCATAGAAAACCATGCAGATTTGTGTTAGCATCTGGGATGTGGGGAACAGCTGAGGGATTACGATATCTAGTTTAGTTTTTAGTGTTAACTACTTGCAGATATTAAATTCTTCACACTTTCTGAAATTCCAAAGCACATTGTTTGATGACAACAGTGATCTTTGGTACCAAAATGTAAAAAAAGGTTAATTAAAAGGGTTCTGCAAAAGTACCGTTATCTGACGCCATCTCCTAGCTTTGAATGTAACGTAAACCTTCCATAAATGTTTAAAGGAGCATCATCTCACGTTCCTGCCAAGAAACAAGATTTATGAAAAAACCCCACTTTACTGAATTCTCAAGAAAGAAAATCCCTTGATAGGGATCTAGCTCAAAACAAGACTATAACAGGTTGAAAAATACAGAACTTCTCTTTTAAGACAGTGCCTGGAGCTATTCTCCTGTGTCATAGAGATGCTGAGCACAGCTTGTGAACATGTACAGATGGCATTTTGTCATGCTGATTCCAAGCAAGAGATACAGGGATCAGATGTATTTTGTCTTCAGTACTAAGTCCCCCCACTGCACAGGCATGGCCTAGCACCTCCCTGATACATAAGGTGATGATGAGTCTTGGATAACACAAAATACTAGTAGATATATGAAAGGATCTGTAGTGCTGGGTGTGTAGACACATAGAATCATAAGATCATTTTGGTTTGAAAAGACCTTTAAGATGATCAAGTCCAACCACTAACTTACTACTGCCAAGCCCAACCACTAAATCTTCTCCCTAAGTACCAGATTTACCAGCTTTGTGGCGGTACCCATGCAGGAAGTTTGCTAGTAGACGTCAGTCAGCTGAACCCAGGGTCTCCCAAGCTGGAAGCCTGGGCCTGGCCCCCATAACTTTTTGCTACAATTAGATACCCAGGCCTCATTCCACAGGTAACATTACTATTCAGTGACATTTAAGAATGGCATTCACACAAGCCAACGTACCAAACAGGAACTACCAAGCTCATAATTGTCAATATTAATTTTGAGGAATTACAATAAATTACTTTTTAAATTAATGCCTTAGCCATCTTCCTGTCTTTTACGAACACAAGCATTCTTCTCTGGCTAGTGCTCATCTTCTTCTGAAGTTAGGCACCAATTTCAGCTCCTTACCTTTCAGTAAAACATCCCCACAGTAACAGATACTGCCCTCTTACCCAGCAGATCACTGGGTGCACTAAGCCTGAAGAACTGAGATCCAAGCTGGGTTTTTCTGTGCCTTGGCTATCCCAGTTAAGACTCACAACCAACCAGGATGCAACCACTGTAGGGGCCAAGTCCCCACAGCAATCCTTCTCAAAGTCCTTTCACTGCATGCATTAAAAGTAGATAAAGAAGATACTGGACCCAAAGATAAGTACAAAGAAGACATATAATCTTGTGTTTAAGGGCACTGAGCTCACAAAGACATGGCCTGAGCAGATTAAATATTAGCATTAATTAATGAATTATCCTTCTTAATAAACTTTCCTCTTGTCCTATTTCAGCAGTTCCCCTTAAATAAGCCTTGTCTTTTAATTAACAATTAACACTTACTTTATTGTGAAGGAAATATGTCTCATTTATCAATCAGGCATTCTTTCCTATCCTAAAAACATCCACTTATTTTTTCAGAATAAATTGCTCTTTCATATATGTCAAACCTTGTGATGATTTAATGATGAATTATTCAGTCTTTAACAGTTTTGTCCTGATGTCACCTTGAATTTTGCTGCTAAAACCTTTAGTTAGCATACTTTAAATTCTTTTCTGTGCATGCAATGGCATCTTAATTTTCTAAAAGTTTACTTCCAAGTGAATGCTCCAGGTAAATGTTCCTACACAGAGGTTATTTACATTGCTGAAAAAAACCCAAACCCACACCAAAACTAGAGGCTTCCCAAAAGTGATAATATTAACAGCTAGAAATTGATAAAGCTGTATAGAAAAACATCCACTACAGGTACACAAAACAGGTAGGGAAACAAGCATTGATGCCTTGGAAAGCTGGAATCAAAACTCACTAGCCTTGGTGACTGTGAAGCAGGTATCCTTCATTGCAGTGCTGGGCACACAGGGGATCGCTCCTCCCAATGTGTGCACCCATTAAAGCCAAATTTCTCATATTTATACAGATTAACTATACATATTCATTATAATTTCTAAGAAAAGGCAGGGTTATGCAAATTATTTCCAGGAAGTCATTTACATTAACTCCTCACAGATAGAGCATGCTCAGTGACACTTGGGGGTGTTCTGGTGGTCTTCAGGGATGAAGGCTGGATGTCTTCCTCGCTCTCAGCGTATGCTCTTTGCAGTTTTCTCCACAGTTACTAAAACACATTCCTGAGCTCAAAAACACATTCCTACACAAACTAGTTAGGAACCCGTTTTAGCTGAAAACAAGATATACTCTGTCTCTTAATAGGTCGTTGGTCTCATTATTTATGACTCCCCTGTCTCCAGAAGCTTCGAGGCTGTTGCACTGTTACAGCTAAGTTTTGTAGCCGCTTTCACCAAACAGCTCACACAGTTACAGCCACATAAAATCCAAAACAAATATATTCTTAAAATACACAAATTAAAGTTATATTAATTGTCTCAAGCTACATCTACATCAATCTATTCAGCATTATTATATTTCATTGAATCATTCCCTCCTTTTCATTATCCTTACATTGAATCACGTCTTGCTGCCATGTTTACAAAAAAAATAAAAGAAAATCTCATTTATCAACTAATTGTATGGCTTTAAACTCTTTATCTTTTTTTTTCCCTAGAATCCAGTTAAATAGCAATGTGCTTTTCCTTTTTCATTATGCAGATTACTAAAAACACATAGGAACACTCACCTTTGAAAGCTATTTCTTGTGAAATAGCTTGTTTGTTTGGGCTTTTTTAGAGAGGCTATAAATTTGATAATGCAGGTCTCAAGAGACATAGGGTAGAGGTCTGGCCTAATTCCAAGGATTTGAGATAATTAATTTGAGAAAATAATACTGGTTTTCTGCCTGAAAACAACCTTAAGAATAATACCATGCATTTGAGAGACACATATGGTTGTCAAAGCACTTTTGATTAGCCCCCATATGAATAAGATTTCTATATCACACTTTGGAAAAAATTTTTATTTTAATTTGAAAATATTATATTTGTATAAATTCATTACTTGAGAACAGGAATGCCAAATTTAAATAATAGCTGACAGTGACTCTGTAGATCATCTTGGTAAAACTACCTCAACTGTTGTCCTCAAACATGCCATCTGGAAAATGGGGACAATGATGAAGACTCTTTCATGTGAGAATATTGAAGGAGAGTTATGGCTTTGTTTAAGGCACCCAGGAGATTAAGCTAAAGGACAGTAAAAAGAAAGCAGACTTGTACAGTTATCTGCCCTTCTGTCCTAGAAACATCAAAGAAAACTAAAAATCTTATACATACTTTTTAAAGGCAAAACTGAGATGGTCACCTTGTGAAACAACAGTTAAGAAAAAGAAGTCAAATTGGGCAGGGTAAACACTAAATATATTAACTGCATATGTCTGCTTAAGAAAAGAGAATTAAAACAAACCAAAAAAATTAGTCCTTTAAGAATAGTAAATCAGCTTAGTGTTGTTGGAACTTTTTATATGATCAGATTATGTACCCTGTAAAATTTGGACCACTCCAATTCACTTGGTTAGTGTGCTGCATGTTAAAAAGGAAAGGTATTAGCTAATATATATAGGTTCAAATTCCTAGTAGCACAGGTCTCTAGATTTTTTTTTCAACCCAGGAAAATGAAAGTCAAGCATCTAAACCACTGTAGATGGAGGGATATCATAGTAAAGCACATGTCCAAACTATTTGGGAGTCTTAGGTTAAAATTTCTCTGTTCAGAATTTCCACAGACACAAGGGAAAGAACAGGTCTAAAGAATTATAAACAAATAATGTTTCTTCCAGTCAAGTTCAGTAAATATTAGGAAATAAGTATTGGATAATCATCTGGAGAAAGGCAACTCTCTTCAATTCAAATTTTGCTAAAAATTTAATTAAAAACTGATTTCAAGAACTGATGAAAATAAAAGTTACTCTAGTAAGGGAAATTTACTAACCATAAAACATAAATGGAATTAAACCTATTAGAGTAAGCTTATGTAGGCAACATATCCCTCCACAAAATAAAAATGGAAACTGAGGGAAAGAAGGAAAAGAAAAAAAGTTTAAACCTGTGCTGAACAGGCCGATAGAACAGGGATAACCAGAAGTAAATAATGTATAGTCACTTTCTCAGACTGAAAAGCCCAAATGACCCTAATGCAGAGAATTTAAGAAGAATCTCCTTTGTAATTTTTATGAATAGCATAGTTCTTAATTCAAATTAATGACTTAGGGGTAAATCCTGGGGAAGAAGCAAATCCTTCAACAAAGACCTCTGCTCCATACAAAAGCTACCAAAGAGCTTAGTGACAAAATCCTCTGCCCCAATTGGTCAGACTGCCGGGCAGCTGGGTTATTATGGTTAATATAGCTTGCAAAAGGTAACAGACTTACAACTGGCTACTTTCCATATAGTTTTTAGTTATTTTCTTCCAGAGTATTTTAAGGGGCTGCTTTGAGATTTCAGTGGCATAGGATCTATTGCTGCTACCCCCATCTATTGTTAAATAATTTAGTGTTTCAGCTGATGTTAGCGGTCTTTTCCAACCTTAAAGGTTCTATGATTCTATGATCCGGTGTTTGGCCACTTCTGTATCAGAGTACCACCTACCCCCTAATATGTGTGTCATCATTATGAATTCTACACAGTGAGCACTGGATATTCATTCTGAAGTTAGATAAGAACTGAAGCATATACATACACAAACACATACACATACATATATATATGTACACTGATATTTAGGGTAGAACTTTTCCCATTCTTTATTTCAAATACTGCTCATTTTCTAACAGTATACTTTTCAATTATTTTTCTCTTATCAGTTATCTGCCCATTTTTATTTAAATTTTTAATTAACACAGTTCCAAATCTTCAAGATATTTGCCTAAGGACATGACAATTAGGTTTTTTATATGAAGTATGACATTTCTTCTTTCTCCAGTAAATTGATAATTATTTACGCTTAGTTTCTTTTATAGTAATACTCTCACTGAATTTGTTCCTTTTAAAGCCTATTATTTCTTCTTACTCTTCCTTTACAAGTTTTTAAACCATTCTTCAAAGTAATTTTTTCAGTTGATTCATCAGCATTCAGATACACATACACCATGTCTTTCTTACATATTCTCCTGTAGTTTTCCAGTTATCTACAAATTTTATACTTTTATTTCAAAACAGTTCTTTCAAAACACCTTTTATTATCTTTAATTTTTAATTTATTTTTCATCTATAATGACTGCATCAAATGTATGAAAATTAAGCCAAAAGAAGGTGTTTTCAAATTAATATTATCATCTTCATTAATATGTACACAAAATTTTGGAAGTTAATCTAAAAGGCACTCATTGCTCCTGCCACATGTACCTGTAAAATGCTGGATTTTAGCTCATCTAAATGTGTACCTTTTATGATATTTGTGTCATTAACATTTACCTTAACTTTAGCTGCTATGTGATGTAATAGTGCATCACAAATTCCTAGGAACTACAACCAAATGAGTCCTGAATTTTTGTGTGCCTTTCAAGGTGGTGGTTCCTATGCTTGAGGCTATTTTGACACCAAAGAAGTATTTCCATTTTTCATAACTGAGTAAATCCACAAGTAAAACTCAAGCTTGGATCTTCAATTCACACTCACTGGCTTCACACACTTCTACTGTAGCTGTTCCGCTTTAGTTGGAACAGTTAAAGATCAATTGAGATATAACACCAGAGTGTTCACAACACCTTGTCCAGTGGCAAAGTAACATAATTGCAGTCTGTTGTGATTAATACTCCCATTTATGTGAGGGAAGAATAGACGAGTGCACTGTGAAGTAAGAGAGGGAGCCTGAAAATGGCTCTTCCTTTGCCCAAGGACAATCAAAGTCCTGTTCAGCTTTTCAAGGTGTTTCAGGGAGCAGTTTTTGGGATAGGTTCAAGACTATGAACCTGATGCAAAAGATGTGCCTTGAATCCCAAAGGAAAGATAAAAATAACTTGAAAGGGTTTAGATTTAAGGTACAACTATCTTTCACATTACTTATCTCCTAACAAAGACACCTTTTTACACTGTGAGATGTTGTAGATATGCTTCACTTTCCCCAAGCTCCAGACGATTACTTACTACTGTACAGTAAATTTCCCCACAGGGTGATATGCTCAGAAATGGGATGCCATAGCATAAGGTTGAAGTGCTTAAGTGTCCTTGGTGGATCTAACCCAAAGTCACTTTTGAAAACAAGATTTAGGGCTTCTGAAACTTTTACCCTGTGTGACCTGGAGGTCACATGCTTAGCTATAATAGCATGTGACCAGGTCTCTTGAGTCCCAGCTGTTCCGTGTGATCACAGGATGCTTCTCCTCAGCACATTAATTCCTTCAGGGTAACGTTATACTGTTAGAAGAACTCTCAGGTCCCTGCCCATTTTCCAGATCTGACCTTGTATGTGATACCTACTGCCCATGCAATGCATGTTTATGTACAGGCTTACTTTTTATCTTTTCCAGAAATTCCCAATAAAATAAACCGTGGTGAAGCCAAACATCTCGCAGATGCCTCAGGGTCAGAGAAAACAGAAAGAACAACAAAGAGGTCCAGAGTATCAACCATAAGGAGGATATTTGACATGGCAAAACACCGAACAAAGAGGTCATCGTTTTTCTCAACTGGTGTCAAAGTTTGTCCACAAGAATCAGTAAAGCAGATTTTAGCCAGTCATCAAGCTTACTATAGATTAAGAGGTAAGATGATGATTGCAACATGTACTTTCTCCCTAAAAGTATTCATTTCATTGAGGAAACACTATGTTTCCAAAACCTTTGTTCTTAACTCTAGAATCACTCTGTATGTGATATTTCCCTTATGCTTTATTTTCACATAGATGATGAAATGTTACATGTACAGTAACATAGTTCAAGACAGTTGCCAGAACAGAACAAAACAATGCAATCAAAAGACTAATTAACTCAGTGTAATTGCATAATATCCTAACATGGCAGAACGTGAAGGCCAAATTATGCTTGCACTTCTGTGTAAAGATGTACCATCTCTCTCAAAAGTGCAGCAGATGCCATCATTGCTAATCAGAATTAACCCCATCAGCTCAAGATACATAATGAAACTTCACCGGTCATTGAACGAACACATTCATGTATCTGTAGCTATATTAAGTCTGCGGCAGTGCTGATATGTTACAAACACTGAGATAATTCCCAGTAGTTCATGCAAAGACCTTTGTCTTATTTTAAAAATGTCTGGAATGGCTTTTCTGCCCGTTCCTAATTAATTCATTCCTTCCTCAGCCCTTTCTTCCCCTCCCTTGACCTTAGAGAGTCTTTAGAGTTGCCACTCCAGTTTTAGGTCTCTAGAGAGTATGGAGCCAATAGCACTCTGTTTTTTATATTTCCTTCCTCCCCCCTCTCCTTCTCCCAGATTTCCACTCTGTGGCTGTTCCAATTTGCATTTTTTAAAAAATTGCATATTTTTATGTTGCAGCTAGACAGTCCAAAGCTAATTCTAAAAACCTAGTCAGCACTTCTGGGATGCCCGTATCTAAGGCAACATCTACTCTCTAAATCAATTTTGCTTATTCATCTGTCCTCTGGATCGATCTCCAATCATTCACATACATGTATGTAACTTTGCTGCTCCTCAGCTCTCTTTCAGGGAACTAGTTAGTTCTCTGTAAAATGAAACCTGGATTTAGAGCTGCAAAAATTTTACTTCAGCAGCCACTTTTTACTTCAGCAGACACCAACAGTGTCTGTAGCCATTCCTTTAGATACCATATTATCCACTCCGGGACTGAATTACAACCCAATGGACAGTAGACAGAATTCTGAAACACCTCTTTATGAGGCTGATCAAAAAAAGCTTTCTTAAATGCAAAATTAATCCTGAAAGTTCCTAAAACTCATTGGTCACATCCCTGAAAACAAGCTATCCTGGGACAGGCTAGTATCAATGATCTGAACTCAAAGAACTTCAACTATGACATTTCCATTTAAAAACTGAGGATGACAATACTACCACTTTCTTGGAGAGCAGAACATCAGTTTGGGGTGGGATATTGGGTCTTGTAGTGCAAGCAGGTTTAAAGTTACAGCTCCTCTTTCCCAGCAGCGTCCTATACTGACAAAGTTTTCTGAGGAGGTGTCATCCAGTTCTTCAACTGATGATGGAGTACTTCCGAAAAAGCAATCAAAAGATCAGACGACTGCAGCTGAAAATTCGTGCACTCATTCAGGAAAAGGTGTTTCTGCTCCCTTGAATAGTTGCACATTTTCCATTACAATGTCCTTGGTAAAAAGTTTAAAAAAAATCTTTCCTTCAAGGAAAAATCAGAACCCAAGATTTCTGCCCTCCCAGCTGAGCATGGTAATTTATCTGACAAAAGTGATACATAAAAAAAATTAAAAAAAAAAAAAAAAAGATGAAAATTAGTTGATGCAAGCACTATCCTTGAAGCTGTAACCACAGTACAGACTGTTACAAAAAGATAATCTGGTAGCCATGCTGGAGTCTTGTGCCTATCTGTGGGGAAATCTTCACTTCGTTTTTTTTTTGTAGACATACATTTAGGTCTGCTGTTTTATTTACCTAAAGTCCAGGAGACCACTTCCACCCCTCCGTTTCTCATTACTTTAATAGCACTGTGGGTTGTATCTGTCTGTTAGAGACTTTCACTGCTTCATAAGAAAAAAAAAAATATATATATTCTCTCTATATATTCTCTGTACTTTCAGGAATGAGCACCCAAAACAAAGCAGCTGGGATATAGGAGCTCAGGCACTTGCTGTTGGATAATCTGGGCCTACTGTGACCCTATACCAAACCTGAAGTGACATGCCATAGGTTAAGTTGCCATGAAGACAGTCCCCCATGTGAGGCAAACTGGGAGCAGGCATGGAATCAGCCAGACCACTTCTCAGTGGGCCATGTGTCATATTTATCTAAACCCCGGTAACTGGGTTACTTTTCATCAGATAGTGTATCTTTATTCGACAGTTACTGTTCAGAAAAGCAGATACAAGGGAGTTGTGAGAAAAAAATGATAGAAAGTATCTCATAATGAATAAATCACCTCAAATGACAGCCTGTTCCTTTTTAATAGTCTGATCACATCTGCTCCACATGCAGCTGCTCTGCTGGGAGAGCCGGTCATTCCTGAGGTATGATTGAGGTGCCCTAACACAGCTAGGGGAGAACACACCTACAGCAAGGTTAGAGGAACTAGGGAAAGTGGTGGCACTAATTTAAGAGACACTGATATTTTAGATAGTGCAGATAATTATCTCACTCTGAGTCAAAGCAGATATCAAGTACTGAAAAGAAATGTCCCATCTGTCAGTAGTGAACCTTGCAAAGTGCTTAAGGCAACAGCTTTTAGACTGCTAGCAAGTTTTAAAATGTGGGGTTTTTTCTGATATGTTTGAAAATCCACTTCTTGAAAAGCATCTAACTTTAAACAACATTTTGAAGAAGTGTGTTGCTCCATCTTGAGTGCGTGACTATTATATTTTCACAAAGCCAAAAATGCAGCTGGCTTTGCTGACTCTAACAGTACCAGAGGAATCAACGAGTGGTGAAAGAAGCAGCTCACCCATGAATGGGAAGGTATGGCGACAGCAGAGGTAAACACAGCCACCTCAGTTTAGGACACCAAGCCATACTGGTTACCCTCCATGCCTGAGTTCAGAGTCCCTGCAGAGGACAGCCTGCCCAAGTGGATATTTCTGTGGTTAATCACGGAAGTCCACACAGAGCAACTCTTCCTTGCCAGCTCTCTGCTGGCCAGCAAAGGTCGCTTTGGACCACTCAGGGATTTTAAACACGACTCAAGTGCAGCCTGTATTCATCCTATGTTTTGTTTGAGGCTGTGCAAATTAAGTTAAATGAAACCCAAATACTTTGGGTGTGTGGAGGATCCAGAATATAAATAGAAATCCAAAGAAATATAAGTATTTAGAATTAATTAGAAAAGCAGTGGCTGGCTGTTCCTCCAGAACCTTTTAGGAGTGATGTCAACTTACGTAAAAGAGGAGATATTGAGAAAAGTGCACTCAGAAGTGTAGCCCCACCTGGCCCTCTGCAACTCTCAAAAACTCACTTCGGCAGACATATCTAAGACCAGTGTTACCAGAATCATCAAGGGAAAGTAAACCGTATAAATTATTTCTGAGCAGTCATTTTATAAAGGAGCTTCTGCTGCTTTCTCCCCTCCCTGACGTGCTCACACATGTCATGACCCTCATGCACAGTGCTAGAGAGCTAGGTCTTTGCAGCAGGAGCACATCTTTCACAAATTTTCTTTGAAATATCAAAAAAAAGGATGCCAAGCCTAAATAGATTTCTAATATATTTCATAACACACTATAGCTGAACATCACAGTTTGCTTTCATAAGGAGGGAGCCAACAGAATATGTAAAAATACCAGTCTCTGTTATTATAATGTGTGTTTTACATAATCGCATGCAATTACGACAGTTTGCATCCAGTAAATGAAGCCCCCTTAGAGCCATTCCTGAATATCACCTTTTTGAAATCTACTCCCACCATCTTATTCTCATCACGTTCGTTTCCCCAGATTATGTTGAACACTATATTCTCTCTGCAGCCGCAGCACAGGTGCATCCTGTCTGATGTAGCCTAGCATTTAACTGGGTGATTCATCACTGTGGAGGATATACTTAACATGGAACAAATGAGTGTGTACAGTTGCCTAGAGAGGAAGGAAATCAAGTTCTTTCCAAAGGAGTTGTACCTATACGAAGTCATCCACTTTTTCTAGAGATGTTTAAAGAAACATAAACCATGTACCTGCTGCGCAATGTCCTTAAGATCTTGAAAAGCCTATCTGTATTGAAAATTTGGAACATAATCAAATCATTTTAGCCTGCTACATTTAAAACATATGTTTTTCCATTTAAATATTTTTTAATTTGTGTGGGGAATATAAAAACCTTAAATATGTTCAGTTTAGCTTGTTCTAAGCATAGTTAACCATACTAATGCACAAAAGCTTTGTATACAGTTAAAATTGTGATTATTCAAGTATGATGACTGCCAGGTTATTTTTTTCTCTCCTTCCCTGTTCAGTCTCACTAGAACATCCATCTCTGTATGTATGTACCTTTGAGGTGAAGGAAGTGCGCGTTGTGTTTGCTCCTTGTTCATGATGATGATGTCAGGCCAAATTAACCTCTTTTAAAATGAGGGAAAGTAACAATCCTTAACTCAGAAACAGGTAATCCTTCAACACAAAGATACTTAAAAGACCTAAATATCTAAAAATACCTTGAAGCTGGATTCGTTTACTAAGTACGGTAAAAATGTGTAAATCCCAAATAATTGTAAAGACTTTCAAGTTTACTTTCTGGTACAAAGCCTCCATCCCCAGCCCCTTTCTTCTTACTCAGTCTGCCAGGAAGCTGTGTGGGAAGCCTTTCGTATCTTTCTGGATCGGATTCCTGATACTTCTGAATATCAGAACTGGGTTACTGCCTGCCAGAGGGAAACCTTCTGCATATTCGACATTGGCAAAAACTTCAGCAATTCCCAAGAGCACCTGGAAATAATCCAGCGGGTAAGTATTACTGATATTTGTTTAGAAAGCAGGGGACACTTCCAAAGTGCCTCCCCATCTGCTTATATAAGGGCAAAGTATTGCTCAGGACGAGGAGGGGGCATGTGTTAAAAGGAAAAAATAAAAAAGAGCTAACAGGCTTCTGCTCAATGGTTGGATACACCCACTAGTAAAATGCTGTTTTTCTTAATCTTTTCGCAGCGAGTAAAACATAGAACCTTCCAGGAAAGGTAAGTAGGACAAGTAGAACCTTACCGCTTGATGTTACTGCCTTTTTTTGAAAAAAGATATGTGTAGATGTGCATGGATGTGAACACCTATACAGGTAGCACTGTGGTGTGTTTGGTGCGTGCTGTGAGAGATGTGTACACTGTATGTATCATGGTACACAGTAATTGAATCACAAATAATTAAGGTGACCAAATGCCTGAGCTGCCTGTTTGCTTTGGAACATCACAGAATGTCGTCTTGCATTAACATGAGCATCAAACCCTGACAGAGCCAGAGCTTTGTGTCAGGCTGACGTTGATCAGAGAGCGTGACAAAAGATGACCTGCCATTGCTACAATTCTTAGAAGGAAAGACAGAGAGCTGAACAAAAGTTTATTGGGGAGGCTACATTAAGCAGTAATATGAAAACCTGATGCCTTCACTTTAGCTTTCCCCAGTATTTTACACATCATAATAGAGCTAATTGATGTGATCCATTATTCCATAAACTTGGAAAATAATATTGGTCCTGGTATTGATCAGAAGTCTGAGAATGGCAGGATTAAAGTTATAATACTGAACTCTGTCTCTCTGTACAGAAATACTATAGTACAGCCTGACAAATAATTGCCTACATTTTCCCTGATTAATATTTTTTCTTCAAATTTTCAGGTGCAGCAAATAGCAATTTCCATTCATAAGGTGTATTATCTCATGATCACAGAGGTCTTGGGTATCTTTATTCATTATAACACAGGAGATTTGAGTGCTCTTCTTTCTCAGAAATGTATTTTTAATAACATAGGGCCTAATTAAACTCCCCTGGAAGTCCAAAGGGAGGTCTTTTCACTCAGTCTGGTGCAAACAGCAGCAGCAAGGCAATAAGTGAAGTGACTGATCTCAGTGTTCTCCCTAGACTAGGAGAAGTAGATTCTATGAAATTATTTGTCTTTTAGTTGGAAATATGGGCAACTATGATTACAAATTTTTGGACTTCATCTTTACTACTGTATGGTTTGGGAAACATTTTGTATTTTCCGTAGATGCCATGTAGAGAGATCAATGTCCAGTTAAAAACATTGTGAAAACATTACAAATAATACGTTAGTACTCACCACACAAAATATCTGGAGAATGTGGTAAACCAGGAGTTGTTCATATTCTTTATTTGTGTTACTAAACATCTAGGTTCTTCCCGTATGAAAATGCAGCCCAGATGTCTTTTCTGTCTATGCTATAAGCTTCATGTTGTCTCAGTTAACATGACACTAGACATTTGAAGCGCTCTTAGTTCTTTCAGTTTTCACAAACACTCCACCTGTGTGGACTGACTTTATAATAGCTATATCTATATAAATTTTGAGGAATTCTATCCTCATTTATTTGCATTATTCGCTGTTGGGTGTTTTTTTTTTAATTTTGTGCTGTTTTCTTTCCACACTCTACTTACAAACCGAAGCATCTGAAATTCTTCACTACCTAATTTTGTGAAAGAAAAAAAACCTCAAAGCATTGCTTAGAAGATTCTTATCTAAGAATCTAAATTTTTCCAAAAGCTACAAATGAATACAAATTTGGGTTTAGAGTATAAATTATTCTATAGCCTTAGCTGCAAGAATCTTTGACATGACTATTATCAAGTGTTCTTAAATATACACACTGCATAAACATTCCCACAATTCATACAGTTCCTGATCCAGGAATCTAATTTGAAACTATCATTAGTTGGAAGCATCCTTATAATATTATAATGCAGGCTGACAACTGAAGGATAAGTTCACACACCCTCTACTCACAGGAAACATAAAATATCTTTGGAACCATGAAAAGTCCATTGGCTCTAATATGAGAAGGACTGTACTCTCTGAACTCACTGAGCTATCTTGATAGGATGAGATATAGCAAAGGAGACAAGAGTTGGTTTAGATAACATACAAGAAGTCAATGGTCAACCACTCATAGACTTCAAAGAGAAAAAGCAGAACGTTTGCATGGAATTAACCACTGTGACCCTATCCCTCTGATTTCTCAGAGAAAATCAGTCAACAAACCTCATGAGTAGAATCGTGACAGGTGTAGTAATATATCAAATCAGTATTTTTGTCCATTGTAAGAGAAAATACCATATTGAAGGAGATGAGAGGAAAGGAAATATATAACCTGATGAATATAAAATGATCTACTGTTCCATTGCCTGTTTAACCAGCTTATCCAATATTCCATTAGAAATAACATCTCTCATTTAAAGTACACATAATATAGGGGATCATTTTTACATTTTACACCTTTGACATTACCAGAACATCACACGGATCTTTAAATCACTTTTTTCTATTTGATTGATAGGAAAGATGAGATATCCACAGAGAAAACAGGTGGCAAAAAGCTGGAAGACATTCCTTCCATTTCTACAGGTAAAACCAAATCCGCTTGCTGTGTGTCTGCCCATTAAATAGAATTGCTAAAACCAGTGATTCGTAGATCTTAGAGGGCTGTACTTTAATGAATGTAGAGAAGCATGACAATTACAGTGAAGTACAAGGAAAACGCTTCAGCAAAATCATCTATAAGAAGCATTTTTTTTTTAATTTCTTTACAGCATGTCTGCTACTCAAATGTAGCATTCCCAGTTTGTTTCAGAGTCTTTAAATGTGCATGTTTTCCTAGTTTCAGGGGAGTAAAGGGTAGAGATAATTTTGTATCAGCTATGAAATAACATTTAGAGTGTCAGCTGCTGGATTTTGTAAGCCAAAATTAGCAAACAGATGAAAATAAAGATTTGCTTTAGCCAGAAACTCACAGTGATGCCAAGACATTAATTTCAGCAGATTATTCTAATTAGACTTACCAACAATGTTGTGTACTACAATCTCTAAAATAATGTTAGAAATTTATGCAGTGATAAAAATTTGTAAACATGAGCATTTTCTTTCAAGAAGGTAACATCCTGCACACATATTTTTATGGGCTAAATATAATGGAATCTTATTGATAGCAACTTCCAGCATGATAATTTTTGCTCCAGCTGGAAAAATCTGTCAATGTCTCTTGTTACTTTAAATTGAGTGCTAGAGAAAGGTGGCTGTCATTGATACAGCAATCTCCACCGGCAAAATCCAACTTAGACATTTGGCAATACATAATGCAGTATGACAAAAAATTATCAAATACTATTTAACTCACACAATGTAATTGATGCACAGTAGTGCCATTTTTGCCTTGAGTCACACACATGCAATGCTACTGATATTTTGACCTGTAAAAAAATATTGTCTGTTGTCTAAAGCATAGCAGCTTTACCCATGCTATAAAGTCATGACCACCTTTCACTGGTGCAGGCTTGTACCTAAACATACCCTCCATAAGGTAAGTTTCTCCCGTGAGCTGATACATGAACAACACACATAGGGGAAGACTTTTGATGTGCAAACCTGTTCTTCTCTGATTTTACCTTAAACACCCCTCAGGCTCCCCTGGCACATCCCTCTCCCCATACGCAACAGTACCTAACGGCACGCTGCTCAACGAAATCGTTAACGACACGAAGACTCCAGTGAAGGTGAGGGTAGTCTACTTTCCTATCCTGCTATTTTACCCTTCTATTTTCACCTCTTCTGTTTGAGCTCAGCTAGAATAAAAGAGGATAGGGAAGCCTTATAAACACTTAATGCTTATAAACCATGGGTGCTCCCCTCTGTAACTGCTAGTAGGACTGAAGGGTTTTATTAGCATCTGTTCTGCACTGTCATAATACAAAATGTTTCTTGAATACGTGGTAGAAAGTGTAAAACTATGGCAACCAGCTTTTAGGCAAAGTCTTCATTCTTTTAATGAGGGGCCTGTTGCTGATTTTGCACCATTGTGTAACATTGTTCTTCATAATGTAAAAATGCATTCCTTCTGAGTTCCCTTGACTTTCCTCCGAGGCTTTTTTCACTTCCTAAAAGCGAAATAGCAGCTCCTCAACAAGCCACTCGCGGCTTGTTTGTTGTTTGCATCTACTGGCTGCAGGAAGAGGCTCATGCAACCTCCTCCCCACTTGGGTGAGCTCAAAGTCTGGGTGCTGCCACCACCAAGAATTTGAGGACCGAAATGCTGACTCAAGCCTCACCCATCACAACCCTGGCAATATGCCACCTTTCTCCATCCCGCCTCTGCAAGCTTCTCAGTTCCAACACAGGAAGTGAACTTGAGTGATGCCTCATAAGTACTATTTCTACTGTCCACAGTTCTCACATCCTTAGGATGTAAGAAAGCAAAATAATCTTAATATTCCCAGCTATTTATTACCTACTTGTATCATAGCCTTTGGAGTGAAAGAGCAGGAACAAATATGGGTTTAAAATCTCTTATTTGTGATGTTTGAGATGTACCAGGAGATTGGCATTAACCAGTTCATGTTATAGGTCTCCTCATTCTTTCTTAGCCCAGTCCTTTGTGACCAGTTCCCTAAAGATTGGGTCCTCAAAGGTCATAGGGCAGATGCATAGAAAGTGCATATTGCTTAATCTTCTGCTTATGTTGTAGAACATTACAAAATATTTCTCTAACTGATGAGCCACATTTTTATATAAAACACAAACCATGCATTCCTCTGAAACCGAGGCACTCTAAAAAATGACTTATCAGAGATGTTACACAGCATCAATGGGTGCAGAAAGTGCTCTCTCTGCAAATAGCATTGGTTAACAGCAAACAAAATAAGAGTGCATTTACTAACAGTAAGGTCAGATGCACAGGAAAGGTGTAACACAGGTAGGGCTAACTCCATTATCAGGGAAAAACAAATAGAAATGTCTAAACATGGAACAGTAACAGAGACTCTGGCAGTTTGCTCTGGCTGGCAGTCAGTTTTCTGAGGGTAGCACACCAACCAGCTCTTAGTATTTGCTTGTCACTCCCCTTGATGTCACACACCTCCAAAGCGGCAAGTAAAGCTGTATGACTGATGATGATGGAAATAAGATGACTCGGGAATACTCTGTGCAAGAAATGGCTTGATTGTCCTCATCACATTCATTTATGCATATCAAAGGCAACTCTCAAGTTACAGAAGTTGAAGTTCATTTGAAAATACAGAAGAATTAAGCAAACAAATGTGGCTAGGAACCTCTACCTTTTGTAGGATATGGTTCAGATGGTCCTTTTCAGGACAGGCTTAAAAGGGAACTCTTCTGCCAACACTGAAATGGGGGGGAAAAACCCAAGTTAGTTGTATTTTTCCCATTTTTTTACTCTCTTCTTTTCCAGGAGCTGGGAACAAACACAGTCCCAGAACAGCCTGTGGAGCAAATGGTAGAATTCAGTGTGACTCTCACTGACCAGGAGTTTACACCTGAACTGAATGATCCCAACTCCCCACAGTACCGACAGCTAGCTGCCAAATTCCAGCTACAGGTAAGGAGGCTGAGTGAATGCCAAAATGTTGACTTTGTGTCTTGGCTGAGATTCATATTATGAAACTACCTTCACCGTGAAACAGAATTAGGATCTACTGCCCTCACTTGAAGCAGGGAATTCCTGTTGTCTCCAGACTTTCAGTTTTCCTTTATGTCAGCTTTCCCCCTGGTTTAGGTCTTCTGTTCAGCCACCTAGCTAATGAACCAACATCTTTGTTGGCAGTAGAGCCTCAGATAACTGATAAACTGAATAATTTATGAATATCATTTGGGCTTTATCAGGAATTCATGGACAGTACTTTGTCATAATTTAATTTCTGCAATAAACCTAATGAGAAATGTAATATAAACGTTAGAAGTAATTAGCTACTGTTGTCTGAACTATTCTTCAAAGGACTTCCAGTCATTTTGTTGAGCATTACCAGTTTCTGTAAGAAATGGGACATCTGTGGTGTTCTCATGTAATTAATAATATTAGCTGAATGTTCAGCTATCAATTTAATAGATAGCAGTTAATGACTTGGGGTTCCCAAAAGGTTTTCTTTGTAAAAATTAACTAAAGCTTCTCATCAGTTTCACGAGCATTCCTTAGTGCCAGATAGTTCACTACCCTGGTTCAGTTTCAGATATGCACAGAAAAAAGGTGAAGGACATGATGGCAGAGCTGACAAAAAGTGGCTTCTCTGGAGATTTGCAGTACTATCTTTAAACAGAACTGTGTGCAGACTTTGTTTAGTACACATTTAATCACATAATTCAGCAATATGATTAAGTTATTTAATTAATTTCATTAATAAAAGGGTGAGAAATGCAGCTTCATGACTAGTAATTTTTTTCCATTGTCATGAAATTTCATCTGACCAACTTAAAGAGTCCAAAGTTGTTCTTGATGTGCAATTTTTAATAGAAAATGACTTGTAGTCTAGTACCATGAAATACACTTGACGTGATTTCCTCCAAAGGTAGGTCAAGGATGAGGCAGAGGGCACTCTTGAAACAAGACAGCTTTACAAGTGCTCTCAAAGGCTGGGAGTGAGGAGATTTTATTCAGAATTAAAACCATGTCCAGCTAGATGAGCTCCTGTACAAATTTCAGAGAGGCAAAGTCTGGGGATGTGAAGTTCCAAGCTCAGTTTCTAATTCATTCCAGGACACAGCAAGGGGGAAGAGTTAGCACAGACATTGCAGTGCAAATGTTCAGAGGTACATCTGTACACCACATTAGGCATTTAAAAGCCCGAGGAAAATGGAATGCAGATTCTGATGCTTACACTACTCAGTGAACAGAAATTCATTTGGCAAAAGTAGGAAAAAGGAAGCTGCACACGTGCATATAGTTAAAAGAAAGTATCAACTTCATCGTGATATAAAGGGATCCAAGAAGAGACTGCACAGAGCCTGTGCCAAGAGTCATCTGGCAGAACATGGCTAAAATCGGATTCAGTGGCCTAAAGTGGGACATACGATGCCATTTCTAGTGTATCAGGTTATCGAGCACATCTGCAAGGGCCTCTTAAGTATGGGAGAGGTGTAATCTTTTGAATCAGCAACTGAGCAGCAGACAACATTAAGGCATCTAAAATTATAGTGCTTGCCTAAATCTAGGAAAATTAGTTCCATAGTAGTGATTTAGACCCTTAATCTGCATTCTATCAGCTTTGGTCGCATGAATAATATTTAAAATCTTCCCACAATCTATAGATACAGTGACCTACAGGTACTGTGTGGCTGATGCCTCATGTTGTAATAATACACTGATCTGCTACTTCTTCACTTAACCAGCATTAGAAATGCAGAGAAAGCTCTGGGTCCAACTGCCCGTTCTGAAAAACTCTCATGCATGAACAAATGAGTTTTAAATGTTTGCTGGGTTTGTACAGAATCATATAGCTAAGGAAGAGAAAAGATCTCCACATTAGTCCATATAGATTTTAAGTGATATGATGAATTAAAAGGGCCCGATTTCCCAAAAGGCTTTTTCATTTCTATTCAAGTCCTGAATTCTCTCAACTCCACAGGCTTTGCTCAAGTTAAGAGGCTTGGATGATGTGAACAGGAAGTGAATCAGAAAGGAACTGTGTGTTTAAAAAAAGAAACCCCTTTCCTCTAACAAAGTAGACGTACATAAAATATTTCATTTGACTTAGCTGTTTAAATGTTGCTACAACTGGAGAAAAATAAATCAAAGGATCAGCTGGATCTCAAAACATTGTTCATTCTTGAGGTGCCAATAAAAACACTCATTATTATGCTGAAGTATGAAAAATTTATACTGAATTCATCTTTTCTGCTCATTGTTTATTCTTTGTATTCTCTCTTCTATTCAAAATCATGTAATTGTACAATAGTTGACATTAGAATTAAAAATATATGAAGTCATTCTATTTGTACAGGGTAGTTAAAACTTTATAATTTATAAATTATTTGTCAAATAATCTAAATTCATCTGTATTTGGCTAATATTTCTAAACAATTAACAATTTACAATTAAAATTTTTTGGATCACAAAGTTATTCATGAACCAAAACTGCTGAAAATGAGAAAAGCATTTGATCCCTGTAGTTTGACTAGCTCTATTACAAACTAGATTATTACCGATTTACATAAATACATTAGTTTAAAAAGTTGTATTTTGTACTTCATTTTGCCTACTGTAATATAGGCAGCATATACATAGCAAATACTGTGTTTAAGTTGAGCTCTTTCTGAAATATGAAAAATATTGTCTAGGTACTCAACCTGTGGTTTAGAGTGCTCTTTTTGCTTTAGAGTGGTAAAAATAATGCTGAATTGATGATTTTGGTTTTCTACAGATGCAAAAAATATTTGAGAAACTTCCAGGATTCAAAGAGATCCACGTATTAGGATTTAAGTAAGTAAGAAAATGGGGCTAACTTTCTTTTGGCTACTAGGATTCTCCTCTTCCTTCTTTCCCTCCAACAAGAAGATATCTCTATAATAGTATGTGCTGCTATAAACAGAAAATATTTTACTGAGAACAGCACAGAAACAATCTGGAGAGCAGTGCAAACACATCCCAAGTGAGACTATGAGGTTTTGTAATACTAAGTGGAAGTAGCTTTGACTCCCTAAGGGGTGAAGTAGTCAGTAAAGTCTTTGAAATTGTTTGCTAGCAATACTGTATTGAGGAATTTCTGAAGTGACAAGGTAAAGAGAACTAGAAGTAAGATTATTTAAGTGGCTACATTTTTGTGTGCGTGAATCCTGTGCTCTTCATGGATCAGAGTGCAGGTACCTTAGCAAGAGAGGGTTGCAGGAGGATACATGTTCACACATATAAAACTTTTCCAATAGAGGTTTCCAGGTGTTTCAAATGATTTTAAATGTTTGATTTTTTTTAATAAACATGTGTTCTGTCTTGACATTTCTTTTAGTTTTAGCTTCCTTGTACATTTATTGTTAATAAAAGCTACTGTCTATTTTTTTCAATAGAGAATCTACAGGGGATCAGGGATCAAAAACTGAGTATTTGATAGAGTTGCACTCCTACAGATAAGAGCATGTTCTATAGAGAATCAAAGGGAACATTAATCTCACAATGCAGTTTTAGAAAACAGCATACTTCTTCCCAGCTTATTTCCTCTCTGCAAAATTGCTAGAGAAAAGGAAAGACAAGAGGAAAAGACAGTGAAAATTACCTGCTTACATTTTTGTGATGAAATTAAGAAAACAAAAACCTGGCTACCACAAAAAACAAGCTGAGAAAACCTGAAGTAGCATCTCACAGTTGCAACTTGCAATAACTAACCTCTTTCAGTTGTGACTCCAGGAGATCTGGGATCCATTTGTGTCTAGTATCTTTGTTTTAGGAGCTGATATGAAAGTACATTATCAATGTGAATGACGAGGATTGCTTCCCATCACCTAGTAATTTAATTACCTCCTGAGAGTTACAGGCCAGCGAAGACAGGTGTTTCTTTCCTTTAGCCATATTGTTGCTTATATTAACAACATCTCCCACAAGGCATTGAGGAAGGA
This sequence comes from Porphyrio hochstetteri, assembly GCA_020800305.1. NCBI lineage: Eukaryota > Metazoa > Chordata > Aves > Gruiformes > Rallidae > Porphyrio > Porphyrio hochstetteri. Next base: position 91,011,773 of record CM036907.1, read on the forward strand.
CAACATTAAATATAAGAATTCATCAGGGAAAATAACAGGGCATTTTAGTAGAGAAAGTCAATGTAGGCATGCCTTCCAGAGTTAATTAATAGGTCAAGTTACCCCTGTGACTAGGATCTGGGTAGGCAACATGTGTGGTAACAGTTGTTACTACTGATACAGGTGTTCATTGTCACCATAAAGATCTAGATTAGCAATGACAGTGCTCAAATTGCACCATTAATAGTGGGACATAGGAAAGCAGATGTTTCAAATTATAAATGTAAAGTAAAATTCCTGTTTCCCCACTCAAAATATGGAGATCCCCATTGTTGGGAACAGAAAAAGTGAAGACTAAGCTGTGATTTACACACAGAGATAAAAATTAAAGATGACATGTAGAAGACAAGATAAATTGTCAAAGATGTTTTTGATGTATGACTGATTGATTTACTGGTATACCTGTTTTTCTCTTTTGCGATCCTTTTTCAAACCCTTTCATTTGTGATGAAATGAAGGCAGAAGAAGGAGAAAGATGGGTAATTTTTCTGTAATTCATAATTAAGATTAATCATTTTATAGACTATTAGAAGTAGCTAGATACATCAATAAATGTTCTTTATCTTGATGTGACAAAGTGAATTGATTTGTGTTCTGCCTAAGTACAAAATCTGTGATAAAAAACAGCAGGGACAAATTTTACCTGAGTCTGGCTGTTTCATGTAGTCAGTTTTGACAGGACCTCTCTGAAGGAAAGGCAGTTCTTTGATCTAAGAAAATTCATGTTCAGATGAGTAAAGGTCTTTATCAATCATAAACCAAAAGTGAAAAAATTGGGAAACCATATTTAAATTGTCATTTGTCACCTGCAAATCCTAGCTGTATCCCCATATACAAGTATGTAGAATTTGATTTGTGACCACCATTATCAGGCTAGATAGAATGACAAGGAGACCAGTTACTAGTTTGATGACATGCAAGGAGCTTTTAACTGGTAGTACAAACTGCAGTCTTTGGTTGCTTAAAAGTGCTGCTGGGGAATAATTTGTGTAGCAGTTCTTTTTTACTCATAGTTTAAAAAGAATTGTCTAGTGTGTTTCCTGAATTCTTGCAATGTCATATAAATGTAAATACATAGCACATACTAGATAAAGTGAAATTCCTCTCTCTCTGGTTATTTGATAATATACAAAGCAACATAGTAGAGTACAAATGTTGCATGATGTGCTCGTCACTGTTTTCATTTTAATTAGATTAATTTAGCATTTATGAAAAATGATGCATTAAAAATTGTGAAAATTTGAGATGTCTGTTAAACAAGTGCATCTTGGGAGAAGCCATACACGTTCAGTTGGATTTGGAAAAGCTAACTCCCATTGTGAAAAGTGATTTGCTTCTCCCTTTGGCTCACTTTCTTGCTGTTCTTCAAAAATTAGTAAAAAATTGCCCCAGATGTGATAAGATCTTTGCTTATCTGCTGTTTTATGAACTGTCGAATCCTTTTTCATAGTTTCCTGTATAATTAATAGGTGATTATGTCTTCTAGTAACACCAGCATGCATTTATTACCATTTGAACCAATAATTAATGACTTCATTACCAGTTCTAGAGATCTCTGAATAGTCAGATTAAGCTGGATTATATTAGACCATTTTTATAATCTTTTTCAATATTGGAATTTTTATTGAAAGTTATGCACAGAAGGAAAAAAAAAAAGGTTTAGGTATAACAAAAGTAAATTGAAGATGGCAGTCTTACTAGAAAGAACCTTCTTTGCATTGTTTTTACACAAGATAATGTGTTATGTTTGCTTATATTTTTGTTTGGTTTTTTGTTTGTTTGTGAAACCAGTCCTCAGCCAGAAACTGATTTCACTGCACTGGGCATTTTTGCATCTTCTTGCAGGTCAAGCAGCACTATAGCACGATACGTGGTAAACTTTGAGAGAGATGGCTCAGAAATAAAAAGCACAGCAGATGACATCTCAACTATTGGATCTAACAAGGTTGAAAATGAAAAAATTCCACTTTCTCCAAGTGAAGAGAGGGAAATATCAGCAGCTAAACTCACAGTAACAGACCTTCAGCAACTGGTTGCCATCGCACTCCATGAAGACCAGTCCCTGCCGTTGGACCTTGGGACACTTCAGTTTACTGATGGTCAGTAGGCAGGCCAGTGCCAGGTGCAAGTTTGAACCCTGCCTTGTCAAACTGATGCAATTTCAATCAAGTCCCCTTTGCTTCTCTGTCAGATTGTTTTCATTCAAAGTATCACACTCTCCCAGGCATTGCATTGTATCCAGATGAAGCACAGATCTAAGTTAGTTTTTATAGCCTTTATAATTATACAGCTGAAATTCTCATCATGTTGGAGGACCTATTTCTTGCTTGGTTGTTTATATAACTGGATAAGACAGTTAAGACAAATAAGTGGAGACATACATGACACTAAGACAAATAAAAGGGAAAAAATAAAGAAATACTATGACTTCACTAGATCATTTTAATTTTTCAGCATTGACAGTCCTGTTTCTTTAATAAGACAAAAAGTGAGGGCTTCCTCTAACAGAAATAAATCTCAACCCCAAACAAGCCATCTAACCTCCTAGTGAAGTCAGAGACACTTTAAAGAGCATTTGATCCCAAGCCAGAATCAGTGATGTGAATCACACTGCAAAGGTGCATTTTGCTCTCTGAAACACAGGAGTGTAGATGACAAGCTGAGTGTAAAGACCCCCGGTTGAAGCACTGCATCCTCTCCAGTATCCCAGCTAATAAATGTTCCTCTATAGTCCTTCTGTATTATTTTTCAAAGTTAGCATAGCCCTAGTTTTGGGGAGGTGAGTTAAAAATGGAGAAAATAATTTAAAATATTTTTTCATATGTATATTTACCAAAACAACATTAAAACACATACCAAATTTCAGCTGTAGTGTTTTACTTACAAACAGCAGCAATTTTTTAGGGGAAAAAATTAATGTATCTAAATGAACTAATATTTTCTGTAAGAATAAAATGTCCTATTTTAATGTAGATTAAATATCCCAAGGAAAAAAATCATGGATATAGAAGACTCTAATAATAACAACTATTTTAATCATCTTTTACCCAGCAGTTATTTCTAATAACCAGTTTTAGAAAACAGCTGGATTCTGGGTAAAACTGAAATGAATTTAGGCTTCATGAATAACACAACACAACTACTCATCATAGCCCATCCAGATTTAACCGAGCAGTTCATACTTCAGCTGATTTTAAGCATTCATCCATGGTTCAGCTTCCTGCAGACCTATCCCCTTTATGCTAAATAAAGAATACAAAGAATACTGCATATAAAATTCCTACTTTCCTCATAATTGATGGTTTAAATGGCAATGTATGGCTCTTTCTTCTTAACATGTATTTTTTAAATTAGTTTTTTTGATAGAAAATAGGTTTAATACTGTTTTTTACTGAATTGACGTGTTTTGATCAATTTTCAGTGTGCCACTGCTGAAATATTGTTCTATATATAACCTTCTTTTTTTCTTTTTTTTCCTCCAGAATCTATTATACCACCTAGTGATTTTGATAATGATATCCAAGCCATGGTCACTATTCCTCTGGCAGGCCCTGATTTGGTAAGTTAATACTGGTTGTTGTTTTTATTTATTTCTCCATGACAAATGAAATTAAACAGTGTTAAGATGTATATAAATATGCAGATAAAGGCTCTTATGATAAAAAACATATCTGACATTTATAAATGCTATAAGAATTAATGTTGTGCTATTACACTGAAACAGAGATACTGTTTAGAGCATTTACAGGTGAATATTACTTCTTGATTACCTTTTTCAGTTTTAATGACAACACAAACAATGTCTCACATGTTCAGTAGCACCTTTCAATAAGAGAGGGAGAGTGAAGGACAGGGATAGCAAAAGTCATCTTTCTTGGGCCATTTTTAAAATCAAAAGCCATGCACATGCCACACATTTTACACATCCCATGACTTCATGATGATTTAGCTGTTTGCAAGCTCCTGTGGCTAAAGATTATTGGCCTTTTTAGCAATGAAAGGTAAATATAATAATGAAAGCTGCTTTCAAAAAACTTTTTCAGGAAGACTCCATGAGTGTGGAACTCCCACTAGGTTACCCCAGCCCAGCGACGGTGGACCAAACAGGAGACATCTTGTTCAATGAATTTACAACTGGAATCCCGGTGCTAAGTGGAGAGATCAGTGCCCCTGAAGACTTTAATAACTTTGTTTCATCTGAACCTGTGTTTCCTACCAAACCCTCCAGAGAACCATTTCAGGACAAATCTCCTCCAGACACAGAAGCTATTGCCACTGACTACCAAAGTTTCACAGTGCCTTTCTATGCTCTGGGTAGCACTAGCAGTCCTCCAAAACCAGAGGATTCCTTTTTGCCTCCTCCAGCAGATGATTCTGCTAGCAATGACTTAATCACTGATGGCTATGGGTCTCCAGTGGAGCAGGCTACCACACTGGCAGTTTATACCACAGGTAGCTTTACCCCACCTAATGTCCTGCAAGCCAGAGATGAGAGTAGTGAAGCTGCGGAGAAGAAAGAACTGGCTGATATAACAGAACCACCTTCCAAGGAAGCTGATCAAGATAGTCTGTCTGTACAAGGTAAGACAAAAAAGATTTTTCTTGTATGACAGAGTAGGAGAGATCCAGTTGTTATTACACATACAGTCACATATAAGTGCAGTAAGCATTCTTTTGAGTTATGACAGAAGTTTTTCTGGTCCTTCAAAGGTGAAAAGTTTACATGTCAGATGCCCATTTCAGGAAAAAATAATAATGTACCTGACTTCAAGGTTGTCAAAGAAAAGAAAAAGAAAAAAAAAACCCAAACAACCAAAACCACAAAACCCTCAAAGCAACAACAGATGCATAAGGATAAGGCACACTTTCTGCGGTGTATTATGGTAAAAATTCAAAAAGGCAGAGCAAAAAGACACATCAGGTAAAAAAGAAAAAAAGAAAAAAAAAAAAAAAAGGAAATCCCAGGCTAACACAAAAGATTCTGGTATTTAAAACATGGAAAGTAAATTAATTTGGGTTCTAAACCCAGATCTGGATGATTATGAAATAATTTATTCCAAGCAAAGAGTACCATGGGTCAGAAAAGATTGCACATCTACAGGTCTGATAAATGTGAAAAACTTTAAATTTTCTGGGTTTGATGTTCATTTATTCAATTTTACTCCCACACAGTAGCTTGGTGGGGTTTTTTTTAAAAGTACCCAGATATATGAGGAAAAGCACATTAGGAATCAAAAAAGTACACACGTACTTATGTCTGGATAGAGAGAAGTCTGTATAATTTAACCTTTAAAATGAAAAGTACACAGTAGATGTGTTTCCCGCAGTTAGCAGAAAAGTGTTGACACTAAAGATGAAAAGGGTTTGGACATTCGGGCCATCTTTAGAGCACAGGCATATTAGGCTTTTCCCTAGAACAGCAAAATGTTAATAAGGCTGCTGCCTCCATCACCACCATCAACAGCTTGGAAACCCATGCTACTCGCTGTGGAGAGTGGTGGTGTGGGGTGTTACTGGTTTGTGTGGAGCCACTGGCAAAGCAATGATGGTTCCTGCTGTTGCCCTCCATCTATCCCAGCTCTTGTCTGCTCCCTCACCTGCTGCCCAAGCTGGCCTCACCAACATGGTGTTAGGTCAGTGAACTTCCATTTTACTTACACTGCTAAGAAGCCTGTGCTAGCTGTGTGAGGTGCAAGAGGCCACTACAAACACATGGGAGGAATTAGTTCTTTGATGAATATTCAGATGTGCTTTGTCTCAGATTTTTGACCAGCCTTTTCAAGAGAAAGCAGAGGGCAGGTAAGAACTTCACAGGAATCAGCATGATTCTCTGAAGTCCCCACGTAGCCTCTAAGCAATACTAAAAAAAAAAAGAAAATCTGCAAAGAACAAACAAAAGATAAATTCAGTGCAAAAATTCCCACATTAGCTTGCACAACCACACTCAGTGCCTCTGGATGCCCAAGAATGTCTTTCCTCGAAGCTTTTAAGTTTGCTCTCTGCTTCAAGGAAATCCCCTGCTCCCACAGAAGGCTCTGTACTCTGTCCCTGTTCTGCCAGCTCCCTCCTTGCTCCGACCTTGGCCTTTCATGTCCCACCCTGTACTCCCAAAGCCTCTTGGAAGAAGCATAATGAACCTTCTTCCTCCTTTCAAGATTCTCTTCCTGACCCAGCATGCTCAGAAACAGCAAGAAGGCACCTTCCTCCCTGCTGCCAGGCCACATCCTGTAAGGCAAGCAGGCGATGTTTGCATGGCTGAGCAGAAATACCCCACTGCATGGTGATAGCATCATTCACGATGGGCCCACAGAAATGGGGGGATGATGCCTATAATGTCTATAGCATTGTTTTTCTGGATGCAGTAAATAACAAGATCTGCATCTTAAAGTATAAAAAATGTAAAAGCTGCCTCTTGGGATCATACACTGACCAGCTCCAGCCAGGGAAAAGCGTAGCATATGCCATGGATGTCTTGTTACACCTCATAGGTTATGTACAGAGTAAGAAATGTTCCACAGTCTTGCCTTTCTATAGAAGTTCTGAGGTGAAAGGTAAATACTTTATGATTAGCAGAGCGACCTGAAGATTAGAAAAACACTTCTTATAAGAATCAATTCTGAAATATTCCTGAAAATAAATTTTATGATGCAAAGTGTTAAACACAACTATTTTCAAATGCATGCCGAGAAGTGTCATAGCGATAAAAGCACAGCACACCTTCAGGTAGCAGTACAGTGTACCTTCAAATAGCATTCATTATAGCTGTGGAAAAGTATTACTTTCGCAGGGGGAAAAAAGGTCATATGCAATTTTCATTCTATTCACTCATTGAATTAGGGATTTGAAATCATAAAAGCAACATAAACCCAAGTATCTGTTTTGTAGTTTGCTAAATAGCAGAAAAACCTTATAGCCTAACAGCCCCAAATGACTAGAAGAAGAAGCAGAGACTATCTGATGTACTAAAAATACAAAGCAACATATGCTGAAGACAGTAGTCCCATTCTCTTTCTTCTGATCAGAAATTGTAAATAATTTGCATATTGCAATTTATTATAATTACTGCCTAATTGCAATTTATTATAGCTACTGACTGTTTTTCACTGAATGGGAGGAGGTATACCAGAGATGGACCTCTCTCTGGTCCCAAGGTTCAAGATTCCTTTATATTTTCCCCAGTGACCGTGTGGGACCACAGTTTGTTTGACTCCAGAGCACAGGCTCAGATTAATTGGGGATTAGATACGTGCTTCGAAATGATCCTCAGAGACAATACATTGCATAGTTTAATGAGTTTCAGTGTCATCAGGCTAATATCAGGACCAAGGGAAATTTTAGGAAGGATAATACAAACAGAAAGTTCACTGCCTGTAAGAACTTCATCATCGTTCTGCAACTGAGTAGGAGAAAAATGATTGTTCTCTGTCTAAAAAGAAGGGATGCCATGTTGGCAATGGCACAAGCTGTAGCTATTATATTTGCTTTAAATCTTACAGTACACAAAACATACTGCAGGCTTAAGAGAGATGTTAAACATCTATTTAGTGAATTCTTTAAAAAGTAACTAACTTTTTAAAAACTTTTTCTATAGCATTTTCATTTCTGGAAGCCCTGCGTACAGCATTCCCTGTATTCCTTTCTTTTCCTAGATATTGTGTATTGCATAGGAACTGATAGAATTTTGCACAAATACGTGCAAAAGTTCTACCTACAACATCTAGGGAATGGGGGTTACAAAAGAGGTGAGGGATAAGGAGTCAAGCTTACAAGAGTTGGCCTTTTAAGCATTGCAGGATGGGTTTTGTCGGGCTTGGGCAAACAAATGTATAAACAGATAAAAGAGGTCACAAAGTCTGTAACAACATGAATGATATCCTTTTAATTACTCAACAGTAAGAATTTAAATTAGTATTGGTTTTAATTGCAGTTAGTAGCAAATTATACAGTCCAGGTAAAGAGTTATCCCAAAATCATGGAGAAAGCAATATTTCTAGAGAAGTTATTCCAGAAGCAGAGGACAAAATAAAGCTAGCACTGAAATACTTCAGCTATTTTGTTGTACTGCATCTCAGTGTCACCAGCCTGGATTATATGCAAGCTCTCAAGAAAGACTGAGAGAAGATGACTCTGCAGAGTTGTTTCCGTGAAAAAAAATATACTGATGGGATATACACATCTCTGTATGTGTAAGCGATAAGAACCTCATTAATTTCCATAATTGCTCTGATGTTCACATAGCTTTGTTGTGAACAGTCCTCTTTCATACCTTCCTCCTGCCCAGCAGTTAATTTGGTTGTGCACTCCTCACTCACTATGACTGCTAAACAATCTCTAGAAAAAAGGGTTTTATGGATGTTCGTGGATTCTTTCTGCCACTGTTTCATCTCCAGCTGCCTACGCACCACCGGTGCTTAGCATAGTGTTCTATTTGCTATGACCAGTATTATCATGGAAAAGAAAACCCCAGTACTTCTTGCAAGAACTGCTCTGAATGTTCCCAGGATTGGAATTCACCTATTGTTTGTGCCAGGAAAGCTCACGGTTTTTTCACACAGATGCTCACACGGGGTAAGAACTCTTCCATCTTCTTCCATGTTTTTCTGGTTTTTTTATGTTTTAATTGACCACAAACTGACAGGTTTTGTCAATGTTCTCCCCCCATCAGCTCCTCTCTGTGCTCTTTCATTTGTTGCTTGCCACTTCAGATGTGCAAATTACATTTTGCATGAAGGTGCAGCTTCAGTCTGATGCTTGGAGAAGTGAAAAGGTAGGTCTAGCTATGTTGTTTTTTCAAGCTTTATATACAATTGATTAGTCTAAAAGTTATCTGTGAAGACGAAGCTGAATGCAAAAGTTTCAGCAGACCCATGTTAGTAGACGTCAGATTTAAGAAAAAGTTCATAGTACATTTACTGTTAAAGTAACATACTCAGAGTCCTACAGGTATTCTGAAGAGTCCTGAATATATTAGAGTATGTGATTAGCATATGGTCAAAATTTAATGACAGTCTGCTGCTCATCTATCTGCATGCTGGGAACAGCAGGAACAACCTGAATAGAACAAAAGCTGCAACACGTCTTCAAAACACACTTAAAAATGCTAAATTTAAATGACTAATCCAAGCAAAATGTACGAGAGGGACAGAGTGCTATTTTCCCAATTTAACACATCACTTGTTTGAATTATTAGGCTATCCAATCACTTCAGTTTTTCTTTAAGGTTAAGCTTTGTTTCCTTCAAATATGATTTCTTATTCATGACACCCCTCTCCAAATCAAATGCACAATATAAATGCGCATTAGCCAAAACAAGTGAAACTTTATATGCAGTTAGCAATTCCAATGAATCATTGAAATTACTGCGTGAAAGACAGAAAGCAATTTCTATATCTGCTATGAAAATTTCCTTATCCAGAGGCAAATCTTTTCAGCTAACGTGTATAATGAAAAAAATGAACACCTCATCCTCCACCTATCTGGGTAGCAGTGTCCTGACACTTTTTCACTGTTACTTTTTCCTCTTAAGCCTCTGTGCTGCAGGCATGGGCACACATTGCTATCCTATTGTCCCCACAGGTGCTCAAGCGCACCTGACCCATGTATTCTGTGCACACGCTTGGGGTTCCTCTCTCACGCAGTCATCACTGTTACTCGTGAATTCCATTGCTCCTGCAGCTAATTCACATGTGCCTCACATGGTGCCTTTTAGGCTCTCAAAGTTAACCATCCTCCAGTAGCTCTGTTTTTCCAAATGCTATCATTTCTTCGATAATTAGCATTCCCCTGATGATTGTCCCCTTCTATGTTCAGCACTATTTCACTCCAAACTAATTATCTCCCTCCTTCCAAATTCACCATAACATTGCTGACTTAAAATCAACCCTTAAGTCAAATCCTAAGGTGCTCGCTGCTTGCAAGGAAGCCTCCACTACGAGTGAGATGTAACATTTCTAACACAGGTTTTCGTACATCCCAGTCTTGTGTTAAAACCCCTCCATGGTCATCTTTCTGCCTGTGTGCTGATTTACAGCTGAAAAATAACATATTAATGTCCCAAATAAAAATATTTTAAAACTTGTGACCAATGCAGTAGGAAAATAAGAAAAATATTTTTAAACGTGAAATACAGATTTTTAGGCAGAGGGTGTAAAATTACCCGTTGCCAGGTTATAAATGAATGAAGCTAATGAAGTTTATGTGTCATATAGTCCAGCTGGAACAAATACTAGGTTAATTGGCACTGCTGAGATTAACTTGCCCTAAATAATGCATTTCCTTCACTCATTAAAAATCCTTGTTCATGCTAGAAATGTTGGCTTTGAGAAATTACCTGCTATGATTTGTTTTGATTTCCTAAAATTATTACTGTATCCTTCCAATGTAAGAAGGTCCATTTGATCTCAGGCCAGCATTTTTGATAGTGAATCCCTTGATAGGGTGATAACTCATGCAGCCTGCACTAGACAGTTAGAGGAAAGTTGTAACTCATGTAACTCTGTGTCACATCTCTGGATAGAGTTTTATATCTCTGTACTAGCTACAGAGAGGGCTTGGCTTTCTATCTTTGATTCTCTCAGCCATACCCGTGATGCTTCACTGATGATGGCACAATTTAACCTGCATGTTCTTCAATTTGAAAGATACCATAGTATTTAAAGCTAACAGACAAAAAGACACAAAAATCTTTAATGGAGGCAAATTTGCAATATAGTTTATGCTCATTGTAATGGAGTTTGTGTCTGTGAAAATCTAAAATGTGCAGAACGCCTGCCAGGATAGATGTCTCATGTGCGTACACTGCAGTTTTAAAAAAAAAAAAAAAGGAAGAAAAAAACCCCCAAAATCCCACCAAGTTCTGACTTCTGGTTGAAGATAACAGCATTTTTTTTCCAATATGCTCTTAATATTGCTTTCTCAATGCAACTTTATAAAAGGGCCTATGGAGAAGATGCCTAAACACAATTTCAAGCAACAACAGCCAGGCGTAGATTAGAAGGAGGCAGAAATTTCACCTTCATTCTGTAGAATCGTGAAATTGTTATGTGCCATCAGCAAGAACAGGATTAAACCAAGCCTGGGTGCAAAGAAATTATTTTCTTGTTCATTTTATTGCATTTACATGTTCACATTTCTTTTTCATTCTTCCCATTCTTCCCCCATTAGTGGATTTTTTTTCAGTTTAAATATCAGAGGACACAATGCTTGTAGAATAGCAGTGCCAATAATAGATAACGGAGCTTACAGTTGAAATTTCAAAGAAGGCCAAATATTCCTTTAATATCCATCTTTATTGCCATGCAATTTGGAGAGATGGGCTTTCAAGCAGAGTGTGAGGAGGGTATTGCTGGCATAGCAAAACCTGCCAGGTGTTGTCTGACGAAACCAGAAGTTTTATTCATGAATGACATGTTCGTACCTGAGGATTTCAGTTCCTAAGCAATACCTCTCAGTAAATCTTGCCATTGTTTTGATTTATTTTTCTCAAGATTAGGAGGGGTGAGGTTGGAAAAATTCTGCATCAGTAACACATTTCAGTCCTTTCCCTTAAATGTATGCCTAGTCTAGAGTGGTGGCTGAAGACCTGGCTAAGCTTGTCTCAGATCAGTAAGTTCCACTCTCATCCCTATTAAATACCTTGGTCCTCATTTCAGAACTGGGCAGTAGCTGCCGCTCTGAAGTGAAACAATTATAAATCAAAGTTATGCTGAGCAGTTCTTGAAGAACTTCAGCATATGCCTACATGATACTCCAATATAGAAGAAACAAGTGTGGCTTGAGGAGAGCGAGGCCTGAAGTTATCAGGACAGACAACTTTGCTGGTGATACACAGCAGGGCAGAAGAGAATACACACAGTATTTGCTGCAGTTACAAAAGAAGAATTCTTCCTTCTCTCTTGGGAAGAGCTAACGAGACAGTACCAGTTTATGTTTGTCCAAGCACATCTGTTACAATATATTTTGCTCCTCTTTTATTGACAAGTTCTCTTTAAACAGTGTAAGGTTAGCACTAGTTATAGCTAGTATTTCTTCCATGTGCAGGGAGCAGGGTGGTTTACAGAGAGGTAACTAATTCTTTTTTTTCTTCTTTTGGTTTCCCATTTTCTCTCAGTTCTATGATCAATGACTCTTTTTGTTGCAATCACAAATAATCTTTCATCTTTGCATTATCACCACTACCCAATAACAGTTCAGAAAAGTTAAATGCAATCCACGAACCTTAATCCAAATATTTTATGTGACAAAAATCTCGAATATTTAGTTAAATGCAACTTTTTTGAAAAACTAGCATAAGTGTTAAAACTTGTGCACCCCACTACTATATGAATGTCTCTCAGGGAATTTCAAAGCAAACACAGAGCTAAGGGCTGTACAGATCCATCTTACTGTACTGCGTAGTTATTGATGGTTTTAATAGTTAAACTGACTGCTCCCCCACAACACTGCTCTGGCTGTTATGATGGGTTTAACAAGCCATGTCAGCACTAAGGCATCTAGTCCAAAGTTACTATCAATATTACTCAAATTGAAATGCATTCTTACTCTTACATAGTTTAAAACCAACAGGATCTGCCCAGTTAAATATCTACTTCCATCACACTCACACAATCACTTGTTCTATTTCAAAACTATGACAAAAATCAGATTACCTGCATCCAAGGATTAAAAGAATGAAATACTCTTCATTCTGAGACTTTCATTTCATTTATTTCTGGCTTTCCTCTACAAGTGATTATATAGTATGGAGGAAAAAAAAAAAGAAAGCATATTCAGTGTTTTCATTTTTCTTGGCAAGCTTTAAAGTGCTCATTTGATGACAAGATTTTAATAGGGTCATGTGTTTTAACTGTCTAATTTCATGTTTCTCTTTTCTGTTTTTAGGTCCTTGGGTCAACACATTACTTGAATTTGTATCATGTGACTTCTATTTTGTGTTTACCATTTTGCAAACTAATAAACTTCAATACCACAAAACTGACTGACTGTCCCATCACTTAACAAAATTTGCTTCTATTTTTTTTCCAATCACATAGTTAAGAAAAAATAGAGAAGGTGGGCAGGGATTTGAAGGGTACTGTCAAGGACAGGTGTTTTAACCTGTGAGATTTTGTTTCTAATCATTCTAAAGTAAAATAAACCAAAAATCCTATTCCAGGTTCAAGCATCTCCAAAATCGTTACAGTGTCTTGCAGGAGTATTTGCAGCAATTAGATGGATGCTTCTTTATAATTCCTGGTGTTTGTAAAGCTTTAGGTTATTTTCATGCAGACCTTGTAATTTTATACTCATGAAATTAATTTTGCAAGTTCAATTGTAGCCCAGTCAACAATAGTCATAAGGTTATAAGAATCCTCCCGAAGCAATGGTTTGAAGTGAGATGTTTCTTATTAAGTTTTGATTCCATTCCTTTCTAGAAGTGTATTCATATTTGCAAATTCAGTGCTTCTCAGTTTTGCTTCTTTATTTAATTCACTGGTGTGAATACTAATCAAGCCCAGACTTCTCAGCTGAGCACCGTGTTTTGCTTGTTTAAGATATATTTTAATATTATTTTACTACAGTAGCAAATAGTGCAGAACTACAATACAAAATAGCTGGCAATAGTCACTGCAGCCTCTGGCATTTTTAACATGTTTTCATTGTAAATGTACTTACTAATTCCCCTACTTCACAGGAGTATTCTAATCTCAGTTGAATCTTTTCTTTAGTGAGGACTTCAATCAGAAAATTGACTTTTAAAGCACTGGAGCACTCGAATGCCATTTTGTCTGGCAGTCTCAGTAGCAGATGAGGTGAAGGTTCTGTAAATGATAAAAATGACTTGTCATCTTATGGAAATAGCCTACCAGTGACCTACTGTCCATACAGGGTATCTCATTGTACACCTGTCTGTACAGTATTCTTACAAAATGTGGGAATACTGCCTTAACATCCAACTTTATCATCCCTTAATTACAAGTGTGAATATTGTTAATTGCCTAAATCAATTAACATGGGAATACTGACTTTTCTTTGGTCGTTGCCAGGAGAGTGTTGAGGCAAATGGGTGTTTCTGCATCTTTTCCAACTCCTAACTTAGAGATGCAGAAGAGTCATGGTAACCAGGTGCAGCAGCTCTTGAAGTCAGTGGAGATGGATGGAGTAGGATGATGGTTCTGACCATCAGCTTATCACTGACCGCTCTCCAGTCTCTTTTCCAGATACTTCCATTGTAGAGTTTCAGAGCAGAATGTCAAACACTGCTACTCAGAGCTTTTGGGATGCTTTAAGCACAAGCTATTCCTGTACCATTCGAAGGTACTTACCTGCTTCTGAAATGCTTAATGCTTTAGAACTGCTGAAACATGACAATGACAATGACAAAGACAGCTGTTAAAATTTAACCATCAAGTCTCTCAGTGTATTAATTTGACACAGGTCTATAAAGCAAGCTTGCCCAAAGAATTGTGTATAGTTTGTATTTCCACCTTGTGTGCTTAAATGACTAGTTTTAAGCTGAAAAGGAGTTTTTTTTTAAAAAAAAATCATCTATTGAATGTATTTATTGCAGTATATCAAAGCTTTAAAGAGACAGGCTTATTCAAAAACAATGCTAAAAGTTTTAATAAGAAAACTACTAGCGGATAGCTAAATGATATGAAGAAAGTCCTTAGTAAAGCAGAAAATGGCAGGCTGAATTACTGTTTTTCAGCCATGCATTGGCCAATGCATGTGAAAATGATAATGAAAGAAAAAAAAAGAATTTGTGATCTCAGAAGAAACCAATATTTCCAAGGGCTCTTGCAGGTACAGCACCCAAATGTGAAATTGCTGAAGGCAAATATGTCTCCCTCTTGCTACTGACTGACTTCCCTGAAGGCTAAGGGAAATAAAATGAAAATATTAACCCTCAGACATTCCATAATGGGAATTCTTGCTCTCTACTGGAAACCTTGTGTGAGTTGAGTAAGACTGGCTAATTTACATCAGTGAGAGCTTTATGGGCCATCAGAATGTTGCGAGCTGCATCATTTTGCTTCTCTGAGGCAGAATTAACCACAGTGAGAAAAAAGGTGCAGGGAAGTGAAAGTAGTCAGGGCTTGGCTTTGTTCTTAGTGATTTACTCTAAATCTTTATACATCTTTGAGGAACAAATGAAGAATTACTCACTTTCATTTCTTCAGTCATTGCAGGAGTATGCAATACTACTGATCTCTGGAAAAAAAAATGAATCATGGTAAAGATCCCAAAGTAAGATGAGGGGCATCTCTATTTGGGAGCAAGCATCTCAAATCAAACCCCCAGTCTGTTGCCCGGGTCAAACTACTCAGCTAATCATGCAAGTTATTAAAACATCATTATCCAGTTGGTACCAAACAGGAGACAGGCCTTGATGCCAATGCCTGGAGCCCAGCTGAAGGACCACCCTTGGAAGATTCTTTCCTAATGAATATAGACAAGTAAGGTATAGTTGCTCAACACTAGGTCGTAATTTTGAAAATTTTATGTTATCATCTTCATGGTTTTCAGAGTGTTAGGTAGATCTCTTTATTTCTGAGACTAATGAGAGAAGATTTTCATTATGAAGCAGTATTTTATGAAGAGAAAATACTCCTCTTGTGACATCATGTCATATAGTCCTTGGTGGTAAGAATATGATGAAGCACAGCTGCAAGGTATGAAAAATTTCAGAATAAACTGAAGTCGTCTCAAACACAGTACACAGAGAACTACATAGTAGTGGAGTTAGAGCTACAGCTAGCAGGCTGCTCTGTGAAAAATTAGACTACTCAAAAAGTTTCAGCGAGGATGCTAAGGAAAAAAGGGTCTAGACAGTAATTTTTAGGACTAAAGATAGGGTTCACTGGAGTCAGTGGACAAGGAGCTCTGTTGGTTTCACTGACCACTGCACCTGGCTTCTGGAGAGTTCATATAGACAGACAGAATGACAGCCAGAGATCATTCTGGCTTGGCCTTATGGAAGACAAACTTAATCAGTGATTATGTGCTGCGAGGCATGTGTCGTGACATGTTAGGTTAACGACCCTCTTCATTTAATTCTCTTAATCCTCAATTTACCTGTGGCCTAGTGGAAAATGAAAGAACTCAAACACAAATTCAGCACTTTGTCTGTCTGTCTATATGCAACAGTCCTGCATCCAGGGACTGTGTGGCATTTCAGGCACCAACAAAATATGTAAATTTGAATCCAGCTACTTGCTGTACGAGTCCATCTGGCATTTATATCAGCAAAGCTGCCCATAAGGAGATTCTTACCCTGCATTGTGAACCAATCTCTTAACATTTCCTTCATTAGCTATTTTCTTCAGCCAGCATGTGCACAAATACACGAATATTACATATATGTTATAATACTGTAACTTTCATATACAGACCAGTATCTGACAGTGGAGTTCAAAAATCTGTCTATTGCCAATAGGAAATGTCAATGCTTGTTAAGGTCATGAATAAAAGTAAATTAAATGCCAGGACCTCTTAATGTATAACCTTCTGGGCCTACTTATTACTGCAAACCCACTAGAAAAATGTCTCACAACAATTTGACCTTTCCCAAACAATAATTCCTTATTCATGGTGAGTTTGGAGGGTTTTCCTCACTTTAAAAAAAAAAAAAAACAAAAATTAGATACCTAAAATAAAGTTGTTCATGTGGCAGTTGATTTTTTTTCCTGAGAAGTCAAAACTATACATTTTATTCTCTCACTTGGGAATAAATGCATGAATGGCATGCAGCAATCTTTTTACACAGATTTAATATAGCAATGCACATAGGAAATTTAGTATTTACTGTTTGCCAACGGTGTTTGCCAACAGCAGTTTAATTTTAGATATAAAACTCTCTACTACACAGTTGTCCTACCTTGTCCATGTAATAAAAAAACCCAACATCTGGAGAGTTCAGCAAACATCTTTGTGGGAGGGTAAGTGGTGGCTGAGAGTTAGAGCTGGGTTTTTTATTGCTGACAGCAGTTTTTAATTCCATGCCATTGTTTAATCTTCAGTATGGTTACTCGGGGTATACTGGAATTCAGCACTTTATCATGCTCCCTACACCTGAATGATAGTATTGTAGATGAAACTGTGTGCTGAAATGAAATATGCTGAGCCTAAGAATGTCTACATCTCCTGTGTTTGTACTGTTAGAGGTTTCATAAAATAATTGCATGTGTTTTTCTAGTTTTCTGATGTAAAAATCTCATCCACAAGGCTATCTGGGTGAAGTTTTACAAATATTTACTTTATGATGAACCTGTTTAAGTGTATTCTGTGCTCTGTTTCAAAATTATATATATATGCATAGATCATAGAATATTTGGTATTGGAAGAGACCTTTAAATTTCATCTAGTCCAGCTCTTTGCAATGAGCAGGGACATCTTCAACTAGATCAGGTTACTCAGAAACCCATCCATCCTGAGCTTGACTCTTTCTCTGGATGAGGCATCTACGGCCTCTCTAGGAATTCTGTTCCAGTGTTTAACCACCTTCATCATAAAAAATCTTTATTTATATCTAATATTTCTATATAAAACCAGTATTTTAAATGCAAAGCGGATTCTTGTTTGGTTAGGTTGGGGTTTTTTTATTTAAAAGGTCTAGGTGCCCTTTGTTTCATGCATAGTTTTTAACTCCTTAGAAGTGAAAAGCTTGGCAAACCCATTTGCAAATGACTTTATCACTGAGCCCAACATGTGACTTGTGTAGGCAAGTCTCGCATCAGTAACATGACGTGTGACCGACAGAAGGGGTTCAGTAGCTGCTGGGTTCAGGACTGGTGTTGTGCTTCAGGAAGGACTCAGCAGCCTTTTAGGTGAGTCTGTTTATTTCACGTTGCACCTCCGTCTGTCTCATCTGGAGAGACAGTGACTGATAAGAACCAGATGTTTATGAAAAGAGGTGATATGTGCGGAGATCATCTTGGTATGTCCTCAAGAGCTTCTAAGTTACTTTCCTTGTAATAAGAGGATGACAAAAGACCTTTATAGTCTATGTATAGAATACACACACACACACACACACACACACACACACGTCTACACAGTTATATCTGCCAAGTATGTAATATATATGACTATTCTACTTCAAACTCACTGTGATTTCAATGCTGTCTCAGTACTACCTTGTCCTGTAGTTACCTCATTCCAAAATACAATCTGACTAACCAATACCATCACAACCATATGCTCAAGTGTATGTTGGCATGCTGAGAGAAGGTTGCTCTGTGGAGCTGCAGGTTCATCCCATCAGTAGATCATCCTGCATTAATGCCTCGAGCACTAATGCTAGGAAATCTGTTCTGACTTCCCTTAACTAAGTGACTCTCACTCCTTATCAATGTAACAAGCAGCAGCAAGAGCTTTGTAAACAGAGAACATCACTAGGCTTTGGTTTTCTAATCTCTGCGTATCCTTGATTACACAAGAAACACGAGGACGTGACGAGCGAAAAGCGTCTCAAGTTCTCAGTGAATGATTAGGGCATCAAGCAGCGGTGCAGTGTTTGGTGTTACATGCAGCATGCACAGCCCCAGGTTCCATGCAGCACTTTCATGTTCTTATTCAGACTGGGGGGACTAGGACTGTAGCCCTTGTACTTCTTTCATGTATGCAGATGAGGCGACATAATTAACTACAAAAATTTGCCTTGTCCAATATGGGAAAGAGATACTAAATACTGAGAGAGATGAGTGATCTTCAATAACTTACCATCAGCCAGCTAGTGCTATGAGCAAAATGGGCACCCTCTGTGAAATGCCACCCCTTTGCTATTCTGGGAAACCTTGGCAGCACCCAGCTCCTACTAATTTGTTCCATGTGCCAAAGTATAACAAAATGTTTGTCCATCAACATCAGCTGTTGAGGACAGTTTTGGAACTGTTTGGAAGATAGAAGGGGAATCCTGTAAAAGCATGTAACAGTAGCTAATAACAGGGTTGTGGGGGGGTTGGGAAAGAAAATAGCATCTTGCAGGCAGTTCCCTTACAAACTTGCAATATTTTGTGCATTCAGGAAGAAGCAGATAAAGAAGGTGTCCTTTCCCTGATTACCTCTGTTAGAGTAGCCCATATCTTGTCTCTAAAATGCTTTTTCATATGCAGCTCTGAGAACATGCTCTGCTGTTGTGATAAACTCTGCTTTAGCAAGAATTTGCCTGATGATCCTTAGCACCTCGCTGAAATACAGTATTAGCATCTGTTACCCAGTATCTGCTAAAACTAGTCTTAAAATACATTGTGCTTTCAGGTGGCTTTATTTGTAATGGAATAACATTTGCACTAGTTACGGATGCAGGGACTGAATAAATAGAAGCAAAGATATTATTAATAATCCTTCCAGGCTGCTTTTCCCTGAGGAGTTTTCCTTCATAGTATCCAGGTTATTTTTTAAAACTGTTTCTAAAAGTTTGCTTCTCCACAGTACACATACCCCAAAAAAAAACCCAAACAAAAAACAACCCCCCCAACCCCTTAGTTCTTCCCACAGCCAAAGCATGTGAACCACAACAATTGGAAAACCTCAGAGCTGAGAAGGGGAGTAGGAACACTCCAGTAACACCATGATACTGGTATTCCAGAGTAGAACTTTCACCATAGCCAGAACCACACCGCTGGTAGTGTCAAACAGGACACGTTGGAAAGTGTCTACCTTTTTCCAAGAACTCTAATAGTCCTTATCACTCTACCACGTGAACACCTCAGAGAAATCAGTGAACCTCAGTAATGTTACAAGGAGCTGAAGAGATTAGTTTAGATAACAGAAAATATGTAAGGGGAAAATCAGGCATCTTACATAAATTCCTTGTGTGTGTTCTGAAGTCAACAGAAAGATTCAGGCTTTCTGTATTGGTTTTCTTCATGCAAGATAATTGTCTCTTTATTGACTAAAAAGGGAGCAAAGATTACTGACTCAGAGGATACATCTCACTTTCAAATGTCATCTAGGAGTTAGACTGACACCACAGAAAGTGTGCTCTCAAGACACTCAAGGAGTTAGAAGGGGAAACAAAAAGTAAATCTCTCTCACAACCTACTTCAATAGTTTAACCACTGGTCAGTGTATGTGTTTTACTTTTTTTATTACTACTCATAGGATCACAGAACAGGGGTTGGGAGGACCTTTGATAGAAAATAATCCATATCAAACCATTAGGCATTGTATCTGCAGGAAAGTAGAGGTAGCACGTGCTGTTAAATTGTCAAAAAACAGACAGCTACCTCGTACTAAGCTTTACTTTGTTGAAAATGTACACTTGTTCCTAAAAACTGCAAGAAGATTAAACCTTGATTTTTGGAAGGAAGGAAACAGAAAGGGACACAATGTCCACGGGCACCTCCTATGCCACAGATAGGATAGTTGCCACCTCCTTCAGTTGATGTCATTCCTAATGCAAAAATTTGCTCTTCCTTAGTACTTTCATTGGCCACTGAGAGGAAAGCAGTGCATAGGGAATGGAAAATTTCATCAACTGGAGAAACAGTTCTTCCCTATCAGCTGATAAGTGATTTTGCCTGCAAGGGGCTGCTAAAAGTCCCATGTGAAGAGCCCGCGTAAATATATCACTGGAAAAGGACAAAGCTGTCGGCTTGGGTAGATGTTTGCTGCTTGGAGCCCATCATTTCCCATTAAGTCATTGTGACCAGGTAGCTGCAAGCCAAATTCAAAGAGTCTCATTAATCATGCTTTAGATTTGGATTTCAGCTACAGCTATCCCACATCCTAGATCCACGCCAAGCCCCCGGTGGGGACCTCATAAAAATTCAGTATCTGGATCAAATGGCTCCTTCAGGTACAGCAGATGATTTCTTAAGTTTTTTATTTGTTTTCACTGCTGCTGTTGTCTTTTAGGTAAATTGACACAGTTTGCATCTGAAGAAGCGATTTCACATTTTGTGATTACTGGCAAATTATAGCTTAAACCTCTTGCAGAGGGGAACAGAACAACTCCAGCATACCACTGATCTGAGCAGACAACCCAAAGCTAGGACCTGCTCTTTCAGTCAGTAAAAATCGGCAGCGTGATTATGTACCTTCAAAACAAGAACATGCTTTGGAATAGAATGGGAAGTCTTTGCCAAATGTAATTATTATTTAAACACAGCACCCATGGAAATCCCATCACTCAAACATGTGAATGAGATGTTTGATTCCAGTGGCCCTCCCTTGGTGATGGATATAGCATTTTCATGTTTAGATGGTGTTAAAGCTTTTTTAAAAATAAATGTTTCAGTGGAAATGCAATACAGATGTTGTTTCCATGGTTGATGTTTGTTATACTTGCTTTTCAAAAAAGCTATTTGTTTTTCCCTTGCTTTTCTGCAGCCATTAAGATCATGGATGAAGCAGAATCATCAGGAGATGACCTGTCAGTTACAACCAGCACTTACAAAACATTGCCTTTCTTTACTGGTTGGAGTGATCTCTCTACCATACAGCCTGAAGATGTTATTACACGTGTGCCACTGTCAGACCAAACAGCACCACCACCTGCAGCAACCAGCCCATCCTACAGCCCCTCTCAGGTCATCGAACAGTCCCTTGGAGTACCAGGTTCCTCGGTGCCCGCATCTGAGAGCATTCCTCCTGACAGCACGGGGACAGGAGTGCAGGATATTGCTGCTGAGTTAGATCATGTCGGTCTGATGAGCACAGCAGCAGCACTGGATGAAGTGGAGCGTGGGAGCGGCTACATCTCAGTGCTGACAACTGAGCCTGCAGAAGCCACCCCAGCTCCTACGCTGAAGTATGTAACTACCAGCTCCATGACAACTGCAGCCAAAGGCAAAGAGCTAGTGGTTTTCTTCAGCCTGAGGGTCACCAACATGCACTTTTCTGATGACCTCTTCAATAGGAGCTCGCTGGAATACAAAGCACTAGAACAACAGTTCATGCAATTGGTGGGTGAAAATCAACTCGAACAACATGTGTGAGAGTTGGCCATGGTTTAAAGACACACACTGAAGAGCACGTTATTTTAACAGTGTCAGACCATGCTACAGTTTGGTCTCATAAGCTGCATTTTTAAAGGACCAATAAGCCTGGGATGCTCTCAGGGTATGAAGACAGAATTTATTAAATCAGCGATGAAAGTTTTCAGTTGCTCAAGAGACTCCAGACGTAGGGCTGGCATGTAATTTATTTGGCTTTTTCTTAGATTCCTGTCCACAGTATGGCAGTGCTGACTACATCTAAGGCTTGTGTCTACATGCTGGATTTAAAAACAGGCCTTTTAAAAAATATCATAGCTTAGCAGGGGGAATGGTTAGATATGGATTTTCGCTATGGGTACAATGGGGCAGCAGGTCAGCTCAGTAACATGCCTATTACGCTATGCCCTAACCTGCCTGGATTGCACATTTGAAAATAATTAAAGTTGGCTTATGAGGGAGGGGGATGGGGGTTTTTTTCTTCCTCTAGATGAATAAACTCCCCAGCTGCTGCACATTTCATTACAGGGGAAATTGCTGCCCATCCATCTCAATGTATTATTGAGAAAGATGCAAAGGTCAGAAGAAGATAGAGCTAAATAGAAAGGTGATTTTGGTGGAGGAGCTGAGCGATTGCATTAAATTCAGAGAAATAGGTGTGGGATGTGCATACTTGATAATGAAAAGCGACTGTAAGAAAAATTGATAGCAGGCAGACCTTGACAGCACGTCAAAATAAAGGCAAATTTTCTGCTTTGCAGCTGCTTCCATACCTTCAGTCCAACCTTACAGGTTTTAAGCACCTGGAAATACTTAACTTCAGGAATGGAAGCGTGATTGTGAACAGCAAGATGAAATTTGCCAGGACAGTGCCATACAATATCACGGAGGCGGTACACTGCGTTTTGGAAGATTTCTGCGATGCTGCAGCTCAACACCTCAACTTGGAGATTGACAGCTATTCCCTGGATATTGAGCCAGGTAAGACCGGATTAATAACGTATGTGCAAAACCAAAACCAAGCAGATAATCTTTCTTAGATTGGTACAGCTTCAGAAGTATTACTGCTTTGGGAACAACGATATTAGCAATAGCCTCCCAGTGATCAGGAGTGATAAGAAAATCCAAAACTTTGTAAAACTATCTGCAGCAAGATCTTCATAGGATAATGAATGTCTGGGTGGAGGAATGGTCTGTGTGCGTGCAGCAACTGCTTTTCAGAGCCAGGTGTAGGGAACTAAAAACCCTCTAGAATAAAGACTGGGTGAAGACAGCTACGAAGTGCACTCATACCAGTTTGCAGGAGTTACTTACCCAAATCTTGCACCTATGTACAATATATAATTTCTGGTGATTTTTGCGATATATTAACCCAACCACAGATCAGAGCATCATCAAATCTATTTTTAAAGGGCTACAGAGTCCATGACAGGAGATAATTTCTAAGAATAATTGGATTCTGCAGATACTCACTGACCAGAGTATTCCATAGATATCTAATTCCAAGGTCTCTCCTGATTTAACACCTTTCAAATAAGTCAGTAGTCTGTGATAAACAGTAGGAAGTCAGTAACAACACATCTGGATGTTATGCAATGTTGGAAGCTTAAAGTTTTTGAAAACCATATTGTCTTATAAAATTGAAACTTGAATCTATTTTCAGCCTCTGGTAATTATTTCATGGCTGAATTTAATTTCATTGGCATGGAGAAGAATGATATTGATACCATAACACGCAGGTCCCTTTAGCACTTTTGGTTAAGCTGTATTTTTACATACAGATTCCTGACAGCTCCAGAACTAAACAAAACAAAAAAGAACCCACTCACAATTCATAGAGGCCATTTCTAAGCTGTTTTCATTTTATTTGTGGCAACTAAGAGACTGGGTAGGCTGTGGGAAAGAAAGCTAGCAAAAATCACAGTATATTATCACTGCAGTAATAAACTGATGTTTAGGTGAATAAAGTAATAAAGGAGTTTACTAGGAAGAGTGAATGTTGGGCTACCACACGTTCTTTGTACTTCAATAGTAAAATTTCAACTTCATTAAATAAAAAAAAAAAAATTGAAAAAGTAGATAAAATGCTAACACCCAAAACTTTTAAAATCTTTTCTCTTCGTCCTTATCAGTTGTTTCACTGACATGGTATTTCAACATTCATTCAAGAAAACTATATCCCAATGAGTCTGCTAAGAGAGCTGCTCTTTCAGGGCTTACAAGCAGTAGTAAAATGTCAAAATAGAGGAAATCCTGCTTAGAAAACCAGTATAGTCCCATGTAGGTGTTTCAAAGCTGCTCTGTCTTTTCACTTTGGGGGAAAAAAAAAACCAAAACCAAACAACAAAAACCCAACCAAACAAAAAAAAAACCAAAAAAAATCAACCACAAACCCACGCAAAACCCCACACCCAACCTGCTTAGTAAATTAAGGTATTTTAAGTAAATTCCTACTTATTGTGAAAGTAAGAGCCATCTAGTGGTAGTAACGTCATACCACATTGAAACCCTGATGAGAACCGACAGTCTGAAATAGCATCGAGGCTCAACAGCTACAAAATGCTGACTGCATTGGTCATAAATGACACCACAAAGAATAACACTGCTGGCTTTTTTAAATTCTTGCGTGCTTCTTTTTTTCTTTTTTCCTGGATTTTTTTTTTTTAATTTTAAAAGAAGTGAAAACATAGAAAATATGACAAGGTATGGCAGGCACTTTATTAAGGAAAACGAAACTTTATCACAAAATATGACACTCTAACCCAATGAAATACTCATGCCAAACTCTACTTGTCAAATAGAAATGTGCTGAAACCTTTCAGCTTCTGCAGCACGCAACCCCGGGTAATCAGAGAATCATTAAGGTTGGAAAAGACCTCCAAGACCATCTAGTCCAACTGTCCCCCTGCCACCATATTGTTCACTAAACCATGTCCCTAATTACCTCATCCAACCTTTCCTTAAACATCCCAAGGGACGGTGACTCCACCACCTCCCTGGGCAACCCATTCCAATGCCTGACCATTTTTTCTGAGAAGAAATTTCTCCTCATTTCTAACCTGAACCTCCCCTGGCACAACTTGCAGCCATTGCCTTTGTCCTATCACTAGTCATCTGCAAGAAGAGGAGGCTGACCCCCAGCTCAACACAACCTCTTTTCAGGTAGTTGTAGAGAGCAATAAGGTCTCCCCTCAGCCTCCTCTTCTCCAGACTAAATAGTCCCAGTTCCCTCAGCCGCTCCTCATAAGACTTGTGTTCCAGCCCCTTCACCAGCTTCGTTGCCCTTCTCCAGGGCCTCAATGTCTTTCTTGTAGTGTGTAATGCTTGGGCAGAGCCTGTGCTTCCTTACTAGCAGCACCAACTCTTATTTCCACTAGTATAAAGTGAAACTGTTCACAAGGTCTTGTAGTGATAAGACAAGAGGTAATGGCTTTATGACGAAGGAGGGGAGATTAAGATTAGATACTAGGAAGAAATTCTTGCCTATGAGGGTGGTGAGGCCCTGGCACAGGCTGCCCAGAGAAGCTGTGGCTGACCCCTCCCTGGCAGTGTTCAAGGTCACGTTGAATGGGGCTTTGGGCAACCTGGTCTAGTAATGGTGTCCCTGCCCATGGCAGAGGATTGGAGCTAGCTGGTCTTTCAGATCCTTTCCAAACTCAAACCAGTCTGTGATTCTATGATTATCAGTACTACTATAAAGATTGCAATGCTCATTTTTAATTTAAATCAGTATTATGAAACATCTAGGTCCACAAAGTGGAGCCCAGGTAGTACCTACAGTTACTAGATGCAATATCCAATAAAAATCTTTTTTTTTTTAATGTACAGATTTTTCTCCATAAGAAATTTTAAACTCCCATAACTGAAAAAGGCCAGCTTTCTACCACATGAATGAATTATGTGATTTTGATTTCTTTAGACCAGACCTGAGACCAAGTTCTTCTCTATCACTGAGACTGCACTTGCAAACGTCTTTTCAACAGGTCCAGTCACGCAGGGCCCACTGTCCTGCTTAGCCCAGCTCCAATCTGTACATCTGTTCTCACTTCCCTCTCTTGCCTTTGTACATTTTGGGGGACTTACTTTTTTTTTTGCCTTTCTGGATTCACAAGTCTTACTGAAACTGTCTGCTGGCAAGAACAGAAGTTGTATCTTCTGATCTGCTTCTCATCTTTTTCTTTCTATCCAAGAGCTGTACCCCACAGTACGCAGGAAACTGCCTCCATAAGACATCACCGTCACCCCATCAGCATGCAGCTGGGCTGGGCAACAGCTCAAAACTGCTCCTTCTGGGTCTCTTCTTTCTTTTCATTTCTAGTAAGAAGCAGAGAATGGGAAAGGAGATGGAGGCTTGTGTGACAGACAGGTAAAGTTATGTCACTAAGCTGTCTCTGATTTGAGCCTTCCTGTGAACATCAGCAGCCTCGTTTCCCCTTCATCTCACAGGAGCATCCCTTAAAAATATTTTTAAGAAAAAAAAAGTGGGTTTTCCCAGTGTTAACACATCACTTCCAAAAAGGCTCTGCAAACACCTATTTCCTCTAGACAGGGCCAACATTCCTAGGCTGCAGTCCTCACGGTGTCATGCAATATTCAATAATCTTGAAGGTCTTGTCTAACCAAAGTCATTCTATGATTCTATGATAATTTAACTCCCTCCCCAGTCTTGTCCTAAATTTTGTCTTTAAGATGATTATAGTCAAAACTATCTCTTACACGTATGTAAGTCTGAAGTATAGTATCCATGAGTGTAAAACTAGCACTTGCTGTAAAAAAAAAATGATAAAAATATCCACATGTGAAAATACTTGTTGGTGAGATGAAAATGAAATTGTAGCTTAACAGTGACGGGGTAAACAAACGTGCAAGCAAATACAATCTTGCACACTTGCTGTGCCTTCTACACAAAGAAGGATGCTGGACTGTATCCTCCTATTAACACGTGCAAGTGTCAGGCCAGTGAACGTGTTGGGTTTTTTTCCTCTGGCAGCCACAAAGCTTGATGAGTTACACTGGGGTAGTGCATCCATTAATGATTTACCCATCCTTTCCAGCTGATCAGGCAGACCCATGCAAATTCATGGCATGTGATGAGTTTTCTGAATGCATAACAAATGAGGGGACGAAAGAAGCTGACTGCCTCTGTAAACCTGGGTACGCGAGCCAAGACGGGTTACCTTGCCGGAGCCTGTGTGAGCTGGAACCCCATCTTTGCATCAATGGTGGGAAGTGCGAGTTAGTTCCAGGAAGAGGAGCTGTCTGCAGGTAAATAAATGGTGCTTAACATGAATTCTGATAACAGACCCCTGATATATCTGTTGCAGGAATAAGCAGGGTACATACTTTTCAAGCAAGAGCATATACTTTTCAAAAGCACATTCAGACTCTTCAAGCTACATTGCAATACCCTTCCCCAGTATAAAGAGTCTCACCACAGACAAATCCATTTCTGCCTCTGAGTACGCGCGGAACATCATGATCTAGTTATTTTTCAGAGATGCTTTAGAAATGTATTAGAAATTCAGCATCACTGGCAGAGAGCACAACCATGCATTCTTTTCAGATTTCCAAACACATCTTGGGCAAGTGGAATAACACGTTCCCAGTTTCGCTATAGATTACACAGCAGTGTTTTAAGAGATTACATTTTTCTAAGACGTATTAAAAAGGAAATCCATATTCTTATCAGCGCACCTATGACACACTATTCTAGTGTTCTGCTCTAGTGAGAGGTGTCCCTGCCCATGGCAGGGGGCTTAGAACTTGATGATCTTTAAAGTGCCTTCCAACCTTAACCATTTTATGATTCTATTCTGATTCCACACCACCCAATGAAACACATGAAGGCTGAGGCTGCTTTCAGAGCTTTCTGGGAAAGACTTGAAGATCAGCAGCTCCACATAACTGCAAACACATTCCACAGGGATTTTTACATGAAATACTGCTAAGCCAATACTGAAAAAGTCTGCAGTACTTGTGATCACATTAATTCCCTTTTTAAAGTGCCATCTCATTGTAAGACTAGACTATCCAAAGCATCATGCGAAACGCTGGGTACCAGACTGGCACACAGTCCTTGACCAGCCATGTATATAAGCAAGAGACAAGTTACTATTCTTGCACATGTTTATTCTCTCTTAACTTTACTAGGCTAATGGTACAACTTTTAAGTTATGTGGGATTAATGTCAAAACATAAGACTACTGAGCAAATAACTCTTATGATAATTTCACTGTAACAACACAACTGCCAGAATTCATTTTCTACAGTGTCACAGAAGAAATAATAGGAGATTATATTGAATCCACACAGTTCCTGCTAAATTCCTGAATTGTGGTGTCACAATAGTGCAGCTGCAGTATTTTCTGCTAAATTGGCCTGTGAGCTAGAGAGGACTCCTCTTCAAAACTTTGCTGAAATAGGAGAGGGTAGGGCCTACTCCTTCAGGACCAGCACACTAAGGAAAAGAACATCTTTCCATTTCAGGAAAGCCCTGACTTGGGGTCTGGTAATAACTGAGCCATCATTTTACCAATGGTAGAAGTATTGAAAGTAATAAATGAAGCTTTTCGAGAATTTAGCAAGTTACAAGCTTACCGCCAGTCTCAGACCAAGGGCTTGTGTGACCTGTTTACCTTAGTCAAGTACGTGTTTTGCTTGTGAATTTACTCAGAGCCACACTAGTTATTCTTGTTTACAAAGGGTACCAACCTCAAGCTGAAGGAAGGGAGATTAAGATGAGATATTAGGAAGAAATTCTTCCCTGTGAAGGTGCTGAGGCTCTGGCACAGGCTGCCCAGAGAAGCTGTGGCTGCCCCTCCCTGGCAGTGTTCAAAGCCAGGTTGGATGGGGCTTTGGGCAACCTGGTCTAGTGAGGGTGTCCCTGCCCATGGCAGGGGGTTGGAACTGGGTGGTCTTAGAGGTTCCTTCCCACCCAAACCATTCTATCATCCTAATTGGAAGCCCTGTGTTCTATCATATAAAATATATCAATCTTCCCCCTTGCATTAAAGGGAGCTACTTCTAGTAGAACTCTCCGTTCAGACCTTTCTACTCAGACTGAAGTCCCCAATAAAGAGAATAAAAGCTTCAAAGATGCATTTAGACCTTATTCCAAAACACACCCGAACTTCTAAGGTTCTAAACCACAAATGTTGTTTCAGCTTCAGTTGTGGAGCTAAAAATTTGTCAGAGATGTTCCAAATACCTAATTGTTTTTAACACTCTCTCACAAATGTGAGAATATTTTATTACATCCTCCGTTATCAATCACAGTATTTCATACTGACACGTAAGAATTTTATTGGCAATACTGTGGTGATATTTAATTGCCAATTTTCCTTTGCCTTCATTTGAGATACTCTGCATTTTCTGCCTTCAAGTTCTGTGTGTTTTTCTCTTCCTCTCCCTATTTAGATGCCCTGTACGTAGACCCGAGCTTTACCAAGGACACCGCTGCGCAAAATTTGCTCCAGAACCCATACAACCCTTCATTTTCAAACATCTTGCTCTTGGCTTACTAAGCCTCGTTTTTCTTTTCATCATTTTAATTATTAAGCTAAGAAGGAAAAGCCAAAGAGACTCTAATTTGCAGTAAGATGCTCACGATCTTTTTCCTCACATTTCAAAATACTCCCATTTTTTGTGCTTTTACGATTTAAAAATCTTACCTAAACAAAAATGTTCTGCATTGTAGAAGTTCTACTCTCAACAGCTGCAATTCAGAAAACGCTGTAAGGATTAATCCTGCTTTTGAACATGATGAATCCATAACTAGCTTTTATCACATGGCCTGTAGTGTAAGTGCTTGTGTCGGTTCCTCCGAGAGCATTGGTCATGACGCATTACACGAACCTGAAAACACAATTCAGCATGGAGGTAAAATGCATGGAAATCCTTTCCTTACCCCTCAACAAACAGCCCCACCTCAAGTAACAGGTCCACCTTCACGAATTAACCCCACAGCTAAATCAAATTTGATTCTAATCTCTCGCTCGGCAACTTGAGAACTAAAAAGACTAATCAATTTATATGCTTTCCACATTTCCTGCTGTCTAGGTTTCATAACAGGACAGTAGAACTGCTTTTCTTTCTGCCCTCTCGCAAGGCTTCCATGGGCTATCCTATCTGAGTGCTTTTTGTGATTTAGTGAAATAGTTAATCCAATGTTTTGGTTTCTTTTTTAAACTGTTGTAGGTCACCAGACCAGTTTACAAAGCCAAGACTGACAAGTTAGTCTCCAAAATTCTTCATTTCCAGCATCAGCCAGACCAAAATCAAGGTTTGTAAGTATTTTCAATGGCTTTAAAATTCTATTGAGTTTCCTGTTTGCCAGTGTTCCCAGGAAGCCTCTTCATACTAATTCCATACAAAGAAAAGCTCCTTTTTCTTTGAGTGGTTGATATGACAACAGCAACCCCTTCTGAAATGGTTTTACACCACAGAGTTCTGTTCTGTTATGCCCACTTGCTAACACAGCAGTCCCCAAAACACACATGAAGAAGGAATACCCAAAATAGAAAAAAAAAAAGCAACACAGATCATTTAAAAATCGCTGGTGCTTGTTTCAGCACTATAAAGAAGTAGGAATTCCAATTGGAGCAGAATACCACCTATATCTCAAAGATTCAAGTTTTGCAACTTGAAACGTCTTGTGTCTTTGGGGGAAAAAAAAAAAAAAGAGACAGGAAAAAAAAGAGAGCAAAAAATACTCTAAAATTGCCAGAGGGCCTGTTAATTCCTGTGCATCCAACTATGCTTTCTTGAAAGACAGCCATAAAGCTTACACTTTGACACCTCTTTTTTTTTTTTTTTTTTTTTAAATCACAGCCTTGTTAGTAACAAAACAGGTTCCACAATAGCTGTTAGCAACCATCATTACTGAGAGGAGTAGTAGTATCAGGACAGGATTGCCCTGGCAGTAGGTATGTACAGTGGAAAACACGATACCAGATACGTCTTTGGCTTGAGCCAGTGTGTTGTTACCTAAATAACAAGTAATAATACTACAAAAACTTATTTTGGGGATTGGACTCGATCTCTGGAGGTCCCTTCCAACCCCTAAAAATCTGTGAAAATTACATGATTTTCACTGATCTTCATCAAACAAGAGGATTCCTACCCAAACTTCAAGTATTCCAGGTAGCAGTGACAGGATGAGCTGACAAGGGTGGTCTGGGCTGGAAGGAAGAGGCAGAGATCAAGTCATCGGAGAGCAGCAGTTTGGAAAACCTTGAGAATTAATTGGCTTTGCTGCTGATAAAAACAAGAGTGCAGGCATCTGCATGTAGTATTTTACATCCATCTTCAACGAAATGCATCTGTGGGTCATTGTAGACCAATAAGCTTTCACAGCAGCTGAACTATTTAAAATTACAGAGGCATTAAGTATTTTATGGAAGGAATAAAATGGCACATCCGTGGGAGAAAACCAGGCCTGTTTCACCTGGACTCTGTTTGAATTGTGAAAAGTATATTGACAGAGCTCTTCTCCAGACCTACTTAAGGAAATTAATTTAGTGAGAAGTGAAGCAACCACAAAATGGATTTTTTTTTCCTTTTTTAAATAGAAATTAGGTGGCTTTGGCTGGTTTTTTGATATTACTTAAATTCAAAATGAGTGTTTACATAAGAGCCCTTATGTTGAATATGTTTGTAATGATTTGAAAAATGATGATGGAGCAGGAAAAAAAATGTGTATAGCACAGCTTTTGCTAGCTGACGCCAAGAGCATCTCTTCCCTGTCACAATCTGGAAAACTCCTCAGGTTTTTAAAACAGAATATGGCACGTGAGCTGAATTTTCTGGAGGAGGAGAACTAGGACTCTTAGGCCAAGCTGGAAATTCCAGTCTTTAAATTCTGTTTTGCAATGTGCAGTGATGACAGTGAGAGCGCTGTAGGACTTATTATCTGTAGTAAGTACAGCTCTGTATTTATAAAGACATATAGGAAAATAAGGATAAAATGCCACCAGAAGCTAAAACAAAAAAGCTTGCAGAAGAACCACGCTGCAACAGATACTGCAGAAAATCAGTTTTAAGAAACTCGGATAAAACCAGAGAGGATCCAGAAACATCTGACACAAAATAGCCCAGAAGGTTTGGGAAAAAAGGCACTGGATAATAGGATGGTAGAACAATGTTTGTTGTAATGCTGAATCTAATCAGCAAGGATAAAGACCACTTCATGTGATGTAATTCAGATGAAAGCTAAAAGTCATTATAGATTTCCCTTAAGAAGTAAGTAAAATACGTCACACTCTGCTCAGCAAAAGCCGTAACTGAGACATAGCATCATCTTCTGAGAAACTGACTCTCAGCCACCAATAAAGACTGAAATTATATTTGAGGTGAGAAAAAAATTTGGGGTGCACTAAAAGGAGTGTGGCCAGCAGGTCAAAGGAGGTGATCCTCCCCCTCTACTCTGCCCTGGTCAGGCCCCACCTGGAGTGTTGTGTCTAGTTCTGGGTTCCCTGGTGTAAAAAAGACAGGGATCTCCTGGAGAGAGTCCAGAGAAGGGCTACGAAGATGATTAAGGGCCTGGAGCATTTCCCCTATGAGGAAAGGCTGAGTGAGCTGGGGCTGTTCAGAGAAAAGAAGATGGAGAGGGAATCTGATTAATGTTTATAAATACCTTAAGTGTGGGACACAGGGTGAAATGGCCAGCCTTTTTTCAGTGGTCTGTAGAGACAGGACAAGGGGCAATGGTTTCAAGTTGGAGCACAGGAAGTTCCGCATCAATACAAGGCAAGACTTTTTTACAGTGAGGGTGACAGAGCACTGGGACAGGCTGCCCAGGGAGGTTGTGGAGTCTCCTTCTCTGGAGATACTCCTGACCCATCTGGATGCCTACCTGTGAGACCTGACCTAGGGAACCTGTTTTGGCAGGGGGGATGGACTCGATCTCTTGAAGTCACTTCCTAACCCTACAGTTCTGTGAATCTGTAAACAATAACTGCAATTTGTTTCATCCTTATGACATCACTGGGAGCATCAAGCACACGGCACTTGGGATTACAGCAACACAAATTAGCCTGCTGGAGCTTCCCCGCCAAGATGAGATCGGTTCATTACCAGAATTGCAGGGAAAGATGACACACATGGCAGGGCTGTGTTCTCAGCTCAAGCATAACATGCTCCTGGTTTTATGACTTGAGGAGTTTGAGCAGCACAGTTGCCACTTTTACACTAAAAACAACATATAGAAACTGAATGTCCCAAAGACAGTTTTCTCCCAGGTCTGCTCTAACTGTGAACCTTCCAGACCCACAAGTGCAGGTTCCTTTGCAGCAGAGTCAAAAATATGTTCTTCAGATGATGACGACGATGGTATCGGTGGCACCTGTTTGTTATTTCATACAGAAGCACAGCATTCTTATACCAGGGAGCAAAAATAATAATCCTACTCTGAGCTCAATGATTTAGCATGAAAAAAATAACTTCAATATTAACACAAGTCTCCTTACAGTGAACTGGAGATCATCTCAACTGAATTTAGTGAGATACTGGCTATTAGCAGTAGATAAATAATACATTTTCAATTACAGAAATGCTTTTCAAATGTTTTATGAGACTTTCTCTTACAGGTATTGAAAAAAGAATGTCTGCACCATTCAAGACTGGACTTTAGGTTGACTATGCATATGAAAAAAATCCAAGGATCCCTAAAGCTGTAACATTTTAGCTCTGAAATCAGCGCATGTTAAACAAATGCTTTTATTGAAGAAAAACATCATGACCAATTATTTGAACGTGTCTAAAATTTGCCTAGTAGGAAGTCACCAACGTTAAGATGAATGCATAAAGCATCTAGTACTCACTCCTCTAACTGTATCGTTATTTACAGCAACAGGTTTTGCTGGGAAAGTGACTTTATTTGATCTTGTACGTCACAGCCACCCTGGTAGAAAGGCTGATGAAGCTCCCGCGTTTCCATACCCTTTTATGAACCCTCCTTCCACGCGCCGGTGTGAGTTGCACACACCAGAGCTGTCATCGACCAAAGGCCACGTTGAAAGTGTTTGGGAGCTTCTTCATTCTCTCCCTACAGCGCTCACATTGCAAATGACATAGAAGCTGGGGTGGGTTTTTTTTTTTTTCTAGTGGTTTCTATGAACATCAGGTTCCTATTTTTCTGTTAATGAAGACCTTAGGTATACATATGTACATACACACTGCATCTCCGGAGACAGGTAGCCTGTCTTAACCTAAGACCTCAAACATTTTGCTGAGGCACAATCCCTGCCGTTTCAGGTTTTCAGAACACGAGATGTATATTCACAAGCACCCTCTCGGTAGCACGTAGGCGACAGAGTTGCACTTCAGCACGCACAGTTTGAAGCCTGTCCAGACAGAAATAATTCTGAGAGGCTACCATTACAAGTGGACAATGGGCGGCCATTAGGTATTTTATAGGCTTAAGTGATTTGTGCGCTATAGGTCCACGATCCTGGTTCATGTGTGAGCATTACGTTACCTGTAACATCTTTTCCTTGAGTATATGCATGTATTTATATGCTGCACCAGCACTGTATAACGCCCAGGCACTGTCCCGCTGCTCGGTGCATACCAGGAGTTGTACCTGGGGCTCCAACTGAGCTGCTACACAGCACAGGACCGGACCGTGCCGGGCAGCAGCTCAGCATCCAGGTGTGAAACTTCCATGTATTCAGGTCAGTAGCTGATTTTAGTGGCAATTCCTTTCACTGCCCTCCACGCAGGAGTGTACCACAGCACAGGAGGAACTTCAGTTTACCTTATTACGTACCTATGCTCAGAAGAACTGTTTACGAATTCCAAACAATTAACTGCACAGACAGGTTTGCCTGCAAAAGCACCAAAACCGGTGACCGTGTACACATGAAGGCAATGCAGTGAGAACACGAGGTCTGAGTTTCTACAGCTGAAACAGCATTTTTACTTATGGTACTAGGAAAAAATAAAAATCCTAAAAAAAAAAAAAGAAACCTAAGATGTGGTTTTACACAGTAACACTTCAGAATATAGCTCTACGTCAAGACTACTTCTTGCAGGGCACTGGAAGCCGTCCCTGCAAGTAGGGATGTTAGCTTTTCACTACTGCTCATGTAAGTTAAGAATGCATGAGGAACGCTAAAAGCGTTCAGTCTTTTTCCATTACAAAAGTATTTTTGTATGTGTTTGGTGTATCTCAATTCATATTAGTTACAGCTAGCCAGATTAAAGAGTAAGTAATTTTAATATGTGTATTTTAATAACGACTATTCATGACTGTATTTATCACTCTCAACTGTTAATTACCAAATATACTTGCTGGATGTAAGCCTTTTGTATTTCAATAAAATATAATAAAACTATTTACTTCAAAATTTCATGGGGAATAGAATCCGTATTTAATCTCACGCTAAAACACAACACATTAGCTTAAAATTCACGTAAAGCTTGCTTGGAAACGAAAGCCATAAGGAAAGCTAAACAAAATTCTTTCTCTTGGATATCAAAGTCTGAATTAACTTCAATCTTCTTAAATTAAAAAATGACCCCACAACCACTCTCATTTGGCTCTTAAGACAGAAAAGTTTGGTAACACTTTAAAACAAAAACCAAAAATAAAACTAAAAACCAAAAGCAACACCATGTCCCACCCCAAACGTAAAGTTCTTCTTGCAGCATACAAACTCGAAGCCTCTTAAGTGGTTTCACTGGTCACTGATGCAAGTATAGCAAATGATACGTATGGTGGAAGCAATAGCAATAAGGGTTAAAATACAGTAAAAGAAGGAAAAAGTTA
Source organism: Porphyrio hochstetteri (assembly GCA_020800305.1). Lineage (NCBI taxonomy): Eukaryota > Metazoa > Chordata > Aves > Gruiformes > Rallidae > Porphyrio > Porphyrio hochstetteri. The sequence goes on from CM036907.1 coordinate 91,047,500, forward strand.
CTTGTTTCAATGATTACTGAGGAATGAGGTAAGGGAATTAAAGATAGCAAACTCAGAACTTTGTAGTACCAGGACGTTATTTTAGAGGAACGCTTACCTTAGCAAGTGAAGTCTAAATCTTTACTAGAGGAGCTTTAAGCTAGATAAACATCTGGTAGAAAAGCACCAGGCAGTTCTAGCACAGAAACCTTTCCATCCTTCTCATAACTTGATTTACCTTTACTCATTGCACTTCACACCTTTAATGACAAACTGCCACGAGAGAGACAACTGAGATTTCAACATGGAATGTATTTATTTTTTTTTTTAATTTTCAGTACAGCATTAGGAGGTCATTTAAATACTTTAAATAAAGATGTTGGAGAAAAACCTGAAGGATTCAACTAGGCAAAGAGGAAACAATCTCATCAGTGGATGAAAGACAAGCATCTAATGACCTTGCAATCCTGGAAGTAGCATTCTCTAGACAATTCCTATTCCTGGGTCACACAGTCAGGAACGCATCCTGGCATGGTGATTCTCTTCCTCTTGTTTCCTGGAGCATTCCATGCAGAAGACCTCAACTATAATGGACAACTTCACTGAGAGGTGGGAAGATTTTTATAAATCAAGCACATAGAACCATGTTTACCTCATCATTTTGCTTTAAAAAACAAACTGTATTTTTCTCTGTAACCATAGATGGGAAGGGCATTAGGTAATGCTACAATCCTACAGGTCAGTCCCCCTAGCCCCCTTTTTTTTATATTTCCTCTCCGAATCAAGCAACAGTATAATTAATTACCTGACACAGTAGATGGGAGAACTGAAGCAACTGATAAGCAGCTGAATGTTACATGACTTAAAAAAACCCAAACCTGACATTGAAAGTTAGTTTTCTTGCACAAAAAGATCAGTAGAATGGAAAGCAGATGCTGCTTTTGGTGCAAGAAAAGAAAAGAAGCATGCTACTGTGCAAAAATACCCTGATTTTTGGAATGCATCTTCTGCAAGCCTCAAGCATACCGCTGGGGCAATGCAGAGACATGGGAACATCTAATTTTAGAACATCCAGCCACCAGTTCCTCTTCCACTACTTCAATGCCAATTTTATTTTCCTGAAAGCTTGTTACTCATTCAGCAAACAACTCCCATGCACCCCATTCTGAAAAATTACTTTCCTTTCTGATGCTAGTCAAAGAAATCCTGGCATAATCAAAAGGAACAGATTGGAAAAAACTCTGTTAACTTGATTATTTTTAAGTTCCCCACAAATATGTTTACACATATATATACTAAAATATTTAAGCATATATAGGTGTATACACATACACACTCTTCGGTATTGAGGTTCTTCCCTTACCATGTTCAGTCTCAAAGATCCATTTCATATGTGTGTGTGTGTGTGTGTGTGTGTGTGTGTGTGTGTGTATATATATATATAGGGAGAGAGTCTCACACAAATGGAGACTGAATGAGTTAAGCAGTTGAATCTGGAGAGTAATAAATACAGGGTAGGGCATCTCAGCCCTACTGGTTCAGTGATTTTCCTTCTTTGTATCACGTATGATAGTAGCTTCTTGCAGTGCTAAGTTTCTGGGGACTGGAAGTTCTGAAACTTTGGCTCCAATTCAGTAACACATTAAACCAGGAATCTAAACTTCATAAGCAGCACCTTTAAACTCATGCAGCATCAGACAGGTTTGTACTCAACTTACTAGCCAGCAGCCTGATGCACTTCCATCTGTCAGCCAAAAATTGTTACTTCAGGGAAGAATCTGTTTGGGTAAAAAGGAAACATTTTCTTGTTTGCAATCACACAGTGCAAAGTGCACGCTAAGAGATGGACGTGATGATCCTTATGGGTCCCTTCCAACTCAGTATATTCTAGGACTCTATGATTCCCTGATGCAGCAGATTCATACAGAGTTAATGTATTACTGAAGTATCTCCACACAGTAAGGAGATACAGCAGTTATTACAGAAAGGACTGCATTTATAACAGACTGTGGTGTACAAGCAGAAGCTAAGATCAGCAAAGATGTGTGCACCGTGAGCTTTCTCTGTGCTACAGAGCTATACCTTTTGAAATTTATTAATTTGGTACAGTTATGCATTTAAAAACTACATCTTCCAAGAGGTTTCCAACTGAGTAAACGCCCAGGAAATTATTTTGTAGTGTAAGCAAACTTTATCAATTCATAGAGCAAGACTTCATTTTTAAATCAGCTTGAATAAGTAACTGGACATCAAGCTACTTATAATTCAAATTCCTATCGGAATGATAATAAATAATCAAGTTTAATTTGTTGAAATAATGGCCAGCATGGTGAAACATTGTTCACATTAGAGAACAAGATGCATCTTAAAACTGCATGAAATTAGTAATTCCCACCTACAAAACCTCCCCAAGCAAACTGCCTAATAAGGGAACCGTTACAAGCTACGAAACTTGACAGAGGAGATTAAGAAAAAGCTCAGTGTCCGACTCACTATGATGCTCCAGCACACTAAAAACTGTAGCTATTTCATCAGCAGATAGCATTAAGATGATGCATTATGTTATTGGTCTAAATTTTAATGCAATCTAACAAAAGGTACAGACCTTGTGCATCTCGTTACAATTAAATTAAACAGGATGCCTGAGGCTCGGGCCTACATACCAAGTTAAGTTATGCTGCCACCAAAAAGCTGAACATATTTCCCTTACGCTATCCTTAATCTTCTACTCCTCCAGAAGAGGTCCTGGACACTTTTGTGTAATATAGTGAAATTACACTACCCTGGATAAACAAACTGTCCAAGAATTCCTAGTGGAAATTTGGTCAGAAAAAAAAGTCTGAAGGAAATCTGTACTTTAAAAAAAAAAAAAGAAACAGAAACTAAGAAAGAAGTGGCATAAGGCCCAGCGGGCAGTGCACTCTCTGAATACCTCCACTACTACACACTACTGGCATATACGAATGCTCTTCTCAGAATCTACAGAAAACAATTCCTCTTAAACCAAGACAGAGAACACATTAAATAGGGAATTATGGGTCTTGAGTTTAGGAGGATTTCCCACCAGTTTCTGGAAAAGACAGTAAATACAGACACTAACCAGTTTTCAAATCAGGACATAAAATGTCTCAGATTATATAAAAGTATACTCCAACTTCTCCGGAACAGAAGTCAAAGCTAAGGCCTCACAATTCCAGTTATTAGAAAGAGCAGAATCTCTTTACTAGGCCACCACCTGAAGCCAACTATTCACCATTTTAAGGGGGGAGTTTTATAAAAAGGTGGTTGCAATGCAATTCTTTGTAATATGTACCCAAGTACAGACAGATTGCTTAGAAGCATTAAGAGTTATAACAGAAACTGTTAAAGAAAATGCAACATATAAACAAAATGCAACAAACTACACTGACTGAAATTTCTCCAAGGTCCTCAATACCTAGTGAAGTTCACTACACAAATTAAACATCGTAAAGTACAAATTAACAAACCACATGATTAATAAAATCTGTTCACTTTATATTAAACATCTCTAACGTGATTATAGAACGTTTACATCCTCCGTTGCACAGAGGAACTCTTCCCTTTGTGTGACGGGCAACGGGTTCGCATCGGGAACGCGGCTGTGCGGAACGACACCGTTTATTTCAACAGGTTCTGCAGCATAGCTGTTGCGTACGTCGGACGGGCCTGTCGGCTTTCAATGGCATTCTGGAGGTACTGGATGCCGCCGCAGCGCTCCCAGATCTCTTCAAACTGCCTCGGCAAAATCTCAGCACCTCGCTTCCGAGTTAAGCCAGTCTCTTCAAGATTAAGCTCACACATATCCATATCGTCCTTACCTGAAATGGTAAAGGGGACAAGAAAAATCCTCATAAAGCTTTCACATCCTTAAAATGTCCCATTAACAAAAATTACATCTTTGTTGATTAGATTGCTGCTCTCGAGCCCTGTCTGGTTTTTTAATGGGCTTCAGAGCTAATGGGGAGATCTGTCTTGAGAGACACTCTTTGTATACAGGAAGCAGAAAAGCAGGATCAGAATACACTACAACTGACAAAATACACTACAACTGACAAAATTGTGCCTAAAAAGCAAGCAAAAAGGAACACCAGTAAGATCAGCATCTTGAGATATTCTCCTGAAATCCACTACCAGATGACAACTGCTTTTGTTTTACACATACTTTCACTTTTACACCATTTTTACAGTGAACTGCCATTGTTATTAGATTTGTTTAAATGTAGCAAAGCGATTAAGAATGAAGAGTTTTGATCAAATAGTCTGTATTCTTCATTTGAACAATGTTTGCTGAATGGGACCAACACAGGGAATCTAATGAAATTATAGCTCACTCACTGTATTTTAATCTTAACTTTAATAGGAGATCCATTGAATGCGGTATTCGAGACAGCAATGCTACTTTCAGCTCTGATGCTGAACAGGCAACATTTGGTGGGTGTAAGGAATTTTATTAAAAATAATTAGCAGAAAACCAAGGAACTTCTGTTGTTAGCAAAGCATCACTCTGAAGCTAAAAAAAAGTGGTTATGGCCTTTTTCCTCAGTCCCCAAGTTAAAAATAAAAACTGAAAACACACAACTGTAAACAGCACTCCTCCAGTGTTTTCTCCCCCTTTCGTTATCCTCCAGAAAGGGAGGATACATTTCATTACCAGATAAATTTCTACCTATCCATTGCCACAGTTATTTTTTCTTTTAAGTGTTTAAGATTAAAAAGCAATTCTCCCATACTAGGCAGCATAATACGGTAAAAGCATCATGCTATGGCAAGACAATGTACAGTGTGCACAAATTGTTTTGATACGAACTGCTCTGAGTTTTCAAAGCTAACTAAAAAGCAGTGCAATGACAAGTAGAACTTTCCCAGATAAACTGTGATGATTTATCTTTACACTGTCTACCGTTCAGTGAGTAATCTGAGGAACAGATCTGTAATAAAATCTTTTACATTTGGATTCCCACTCTATAATTTCCTGGATTGAAGTACACATACAAAAAATAACCCCACCACTTACATCTCCAAACGATATTCTATAACATTTGGACACCAATACCAGCAGTCCCAAAGCCTCAAATTCTACCTAGACAAGAACTGCTGATGGAAAAAGAAGAGGATACAATCGGGGAAACTTCTATACCAACCTGCTACAAGGAGAATGGGAGCCTTGTCAGGATGCAGTTCCATTTGTCGAGCAATCCATGGCCCATCAAAATGTGCATACCACCAGCCCTTCTTCTTGTTCTGGGGATCTTTGTATTGGTCTGCGGGACGGATGAAGGGAATGCGGAAGTAACGCTGTTGTCTGTTTATTTCAATCTCTTGTTGTCTGGCTGGTAGCTGGGTTGTTGGGTTCTGTTGAGCTATCAAACAAACAAACCCCAACCAAACAAAAAAATAGAAAACAAGAAAGCCATATTATGATTTGCTTCATTAATCAGCAAAGAAAAAGAACAAACCAAACAAACCCTAAAAAACCTGAGAGATTTTCTCTGAATATGAGGTCATGTGAAGTTTCATGAAACCTAAAAAAGTACTTCCATCTCATATAATGAACATATTTTTAATCAGTACAGCTACAACCAGGTGGGGAAAGGCTCATGGTAACTATTGTATCTATATGTAACACTAGGTTGTTCAATTACTTCAGGTACCTTCCGAAAAAACCAAAGTGAGTAAAATAACAGTCTGCTTTAAATCATTATTGAAAGATAAAACTTTCAATATAAAATTTCTTACCAACCAGAAATGCTAATCAGTAACTGCTTTAGCTCAATCCATCTCTTTGTAAAACAAGGTCACAGTGCAAAGAAGCATTTTCAGTCACAAAAAACACAAAGCACCTTGAATACCTTTAATGGTCAACACAGAAGGGTGTGTAATACTGTTAGAAATGACAACTTTGTTAATAGAAATGCTGACAACAAATACTGCTTATTAAAAAGCTTCCACCAAACATAAATTTCTGCTTAGATTTCTGAGTACAAAAGTCCAGCATTAGAACTACTCTCTGGCTGCTTTCTTTTTTAAAGGATTTGTTTTCAGACCATTAAGATCAGCAGACCAAACTTCTAGAGGAGACAGAGTTATACGAAATAATTTAAAACTTCATATACCTATGTTGGGAAACATTTCCCATTTCCATTTTTGGACTCCCTCGGAGTCCCACACGTTTCAGACTTCAGAGAGAAACTTTCTTTTGAATAAAGCAAATACTCTGTATGTCAACTCATCAACCGAACCATTGTGTATTCAATATCATAATCGGTTTTATATAGTAAGTGCTCTTACAAGCACGATCCACTCCTTTAATAACTGCCTCTTGCAAAAGCTTATTACTGATCTTGTTCCAGTGGCTTACAATACCCCACTGTTACAAATACTCAGATTATGAATGCGAATCTATGCCACCTCTACAAAAGAAAACCGGTATTAACCATTCCATGTTTCAGCATAAAGGGAATAATTAAAAGTAATTGCTTTCCTGTCCATTGTCTACTAAGCAGCAAAGCTAATTTTTGAGCTAAAATTTAATAAAACAAAAAATTAAAGTCACTTCTAATAACATATTTTTACAGTTATGACCTGTGAAGACTACTAGAATAGCAACTGCACCTTAAAATTTCTTCCACTTAAGACTCAAGCAAAAATAGTTTATCTAAATTTGAAGAGTAGAATCTTAAAAATAAAACGTGAATGTTACAATCACATACCCCCTTTTTTTCCCATGTCTACATAAATAAAGAGAAACAAAACATATTTTCTTAAGTGAATGTTGTTTCTATACATCAACACCAATAAAGCGCGTATTTTACAAGGAGACATAATTTAACTGTAATTTCTGCAAACTGTCTGAATAGTTATCACAGCAGATCAGTGCTTTAGTACTGTCAAACACTTTTTGTGCTGCAGTGGTAACTGCTAGGGCTAATTTCTACCCCTATACATACCTACATCCAAGAGGAAATCTAGAGGAGAGAAATGCTATGCAGCCAACACAGCCTCTACTTTGGTGCTACAGAGTCGTAGTTCTTCAAGAAAGGAAACCATCACCTGAATGTTAGCTTGTGTGCTAGGAAAATAGCTGTTAGGTTGAGTCCAGAGTTTTGCTACAACAAAAAGCCATGTGCAAACAGTAAAAATGTTTGAACAAGCACAATATTTCTTGGGAGGGGAGTAAGGAATAGGAGATTACACCTTTAAATAACCTACATAAAAAGGTTATTTCATTCTCCCTTCCCATGACTGCAGAAATGGGTAAGAACTCATAAAGATAAGCAGTAAAGTACATTCATAAATTACCAGAGTGATGTATAATTGCCATCGGTTGAATAACACTCCCAGATTATAAAACAGATTTTTCTCAACAATTAAATTCTATGTACACATGTAGCAAAACACTGGATTATTTCATGTTAGTATAGAGCTCTCAACTGATCCTATTCTTCGCAGTTAGCTTAAATAACCATCTCCCACTTACGTGAGTTGCTCAAAAATGGTGCAAAATCTGTGAACAAACATTACATATTGAACAAAACATAGAAGTGCTGTATAAGATCCTATATAAGTTATAGTTGCATTACCAGTGCTGACAAACAAATGGAACTTCTAGTTACAAAATAAATACATATGTTGAGCTAAATATTTCTATTAGTTTTCTGTTCACTGAGACATACAAAATGTCTCCTTTTCTTATGTTTCATAGATTTCCAACTGCTTCTGTTTTCATCAGGATTTAATTCTGAAATTGATTACTTCACTGATTTGTGATGCTTGTAACAAAACCTCAGTTGTATACAGGCTGAGCAGAGATTGCTGTAACAAATCTGCTATTTAATTAAGGTAGTACTTTTAATTTTTGACATTTCTGCTAGGAAAAAAATTCCAAGTCTCTAATACCAGGTCTGCATATTCCAATAATAATACACAAACCAGTGTTTAGCTGCTATACTGAATTAAATATACTGGATTTAATTAAAGGATACATGTAAAATTAGATTACATAAATGAAAAGGCAGAAAGAAGAAACTACATCATTTGAAGCACATATCCACTGACATTTGAAAGGTTTTGAGCTTAAATATCTAAGAAATCAGAGTTCCTTCTTGCTACCTTCTCAGATCATTATAATACATAGATGTGAAAGGCCCATGTAGTATAATTATTTGCAATAGGAAGAATTACTTCTGACATTAACGAGTCTCTAAAGGTCATCGACTTTCTTCTGAACTGCAATGTTCTAACTTTCCTTGAGAAATGTGAAGCCACATTTCAAGAAAAGTAAAAAATGCACTGGAAAACACTGACATGAACGCTGTAAATGTCTAACTAAATGTGATGAGATCATGAATATTCCAAGCTTTATTTGCACAAATCCAAAGATGTTCTGCTCTTTGATACTTCCCATCAGCAATACTGTGCATGAATATTTATTTTACCCATTTAGCTCCAGACAGAATTTGCGTGCTCAAATTCAAAGCAACTTGCCACTTTGCAGAAGTGCTTCAAATGTCTTTCCCTGCTGCTTCAGCCTTCAGCTTTCATTAGCACATAAGACCACATTACTAGGCATGGCCATAAGGAGACATTCTTTGATAACATCTTTTCCATGGGTCCAGGTTTCACCTGCCATATATCTGTACTACGGTTCCCTGAAAAGCTTGAATTCTCAGGTAATGCTCAAGCAATGCCCAACTCAGTAAATGAATCAAGGGGAAGGAGATGCCTCTGTGTAAGGACTAGCACTGAGAGAAAGTAGGGCACCTGTATCCCCTGGAATCTGTATATCCCATGTCCCAGGACAATGCTCTAATGTCAGGCTAATGGGACCTTGGGGAGAGCATCTTCTCCCCATCTTCCCTTTCTGCTGCCTCTCCCATTAACTGTATGGCCAGGAAGACAAGAATCACAGAACCAGAAGATAGCAGAAAAGGTCTGACTAAATTATTATATCCTTTTGCTGTGGTTCTGTTACTTTCTTAGATTCCTTGTACAACCAATGACCACTGATAGGTGTGGGATGGTGGGGAAAGAGTATCCACTTTGCAAATACCACTCCAGAAAATGAGTACCTAATTGTCAGGTCTGGCAGCGTTAAGCACGGAAACACCCACACCTTCTTGTTGAGTTAAAAAGGCAGTTACTTGTTCTCATTAGTACATTCCTTTGACAATAAACAAATATCTGTGAGGTTAGAATCACAGTCTAATAAGAAAGCAGAGACTATGAAATATTTGTAATCCCACAATCAAAAATTTCATTGTCAACACTCATAGAATTTTTAAAAAAAAGATAATTTAACCTGAAATATAAAAGGCTTACAGTTACTAAAGGAGGAAATTATTAGCACATTTTAAAAGTATCCACACTTATGTCTATGTATCTGTATCTTATGAAAGAACACAAGCATGAGAAAAAACCCCAACTTTATCACCAATAGTTTTTGTTTTCTTTTGACCCCCAAAGTGATAGTGAATTGCATAATCAAGCACGATTACTCCCATTCTTGATGGATGCACTATTTGAGAACTATTTTCAGAATCTCTATTCTATCCTCTGTTCTGAACTACCCCTACCTACTCTCAGAAAGCAACATTTGTAATTGCAGAGGTCAGAACTAGTATGAGCAACTTTAAAAAGTACCAAAAGTCTCAAAATGCAAAGCACAGTTTCATAAATGGAAAATTATCTTCCTTAGTTTTAAGTGGCACAGCGATAAACATTTAGCAAGAACGCCAGCACTGCAATGCCAAATCAAGAACTATTTTTAACAGATGTGAGTTAGTATGAGAAAGTGTTTTCAGAGAGCGCTATTCAGCACACGTATGTGGGTCTCCTTCTTCCTGAAAAGTATTTGCCTGTTAAAATCTTTTCAAAATATTTCTCTTAAATCAGTATATAAATACTCTAAATAAACCCCAAATCTCCTTCAGCCTAGCGAAACCAAAATTCATTCTAGAAATTTTTCTTAGAATATCGTCATCAAAATTATTATAAAATTACCACACAAAATTGTCTCCCCTCACCATAGTCTGTGACTGATTTGGGAGCACGCTGCTCTGCTTCTGCATTCCGTTTCTTATTCTTGGATTTCCAAGCATGATACACCTTTAGCCTTCTGTGAAACTCTTCTCTGCAAGCTGCCAACAGTTCAATATCTGTCTCAAAAATGACCAAAGAAGGGATGAGTGAGAAAGATAAGAAAAATTATGTATGAAATGCTTTTCTATATTGACAGGTAAATTATCTTAGGTATTCTTGTAACAATATGTTAACAATAATATGTTAATGTGTTATATTATAACATAATAAACCCACATTCTCTGCAGCAACAGTATTTTATGGCCCAGAAAGTTGCTTGGAGTGCTATATATCCTCTCCTCCTTTATAGGAATGGCAGTCCCCAAAGTAGCTGTTCTACTGTGAGATGTGGAGCAGTGAAATGCTACAAATAAAATTTCCACTTTGCTAAATTTGTCTGTTGACATTATCGCAAGGCACGCAGTACAGAAACAGATAAAATTTCACGCTGAACTTTATTTATGTAACTGAAAAAAAAAAATCAGCAATCTGACTGCTCCAATCTAGAGTGGGGTTTTTTTTTCCACTTTATTAAATATATTTTAATTTTGATTAAATTTCACGATAGTAAGAAACTGAAAGATTGCAATGCTTTTTCATCATTCACCAAAGAGTATCCAAACTGGCTTCACGAGGGATGAACATACATTAGCACCGTGTATTACTGCACCACCTATTCAGCTGGAAACATTGCTCCAGTCTTGTGGAAGTAAAAACAACAGACACACAGAATTTGGAACTAACTTTGGGGTTTCAATTCAAATGGAGAGAATGGGTTTGTTTCTGATTTCTACACGCATGGAGGAATTCTCAGTTATCTTAGATCAGAAATTAACTAGCAGCTTTCTATCAGAAGCAGGAAGGAACTGTACTATTTAATTGAGGAATAATTCCTGTCTGTTTCTATCTTCATAACACTGGGGGGAAAGTAATTAATGTCACAACTGTGAGCTTCCCAAATGAAGTTATACATTTTAAATATTAAAAAAATAATCACAGAACAGTGGGGGTAGGAGGGGACCCCTGGAGAGCGTCTAGTCCAATCCCCCTGCTAAATCTAATCTGAACATCTAAGATATTTTACACTGCATTTTGCATTACATATTTGGTTTTTTATGGTTTGGTGACAGCAAAAATTGATACAAAAAATTTTTTTAGAACATGAAAATTCCAGGTAAAACATAATAAGTATTATTCCCTTTCTGGAAATACACTGAGGCAATTTAATTAAGAAATAGCAGTATGTATTTTATGGCCCAAGCAGTTTAACATTATAGATATACAATCAGTAAAGGAGGTAACAAGGAAAATTCTGGTTCCTCAATACGGAAAGGATTTCGTTTGCTGTTATCTTTGGGTAATGGAACTGTTTAGAATTAATTTGACATTTATTCAAACCTGAAGAGGTAAAACTTTTCATACAACTATAAATTCTTTTTCAAATTAGGAAAAAAAAAAACCCAAAACAAAACCAAACAACTACTTACCACAGGATGTATTGATTGTATCACGAAGCTCAGCGTACTTCCACTTGCTGAGGTCATGCTTCTTATTACCAGCAGCAGCTTTTGTGGCTTGCACTGCAGGACCCCTATAATGATTTAAAAAATATGTATGTGATTTTTCAAGTATGAAACAGGAATTGTTACAACAGGTGAAACAGATCACACGATCAACACTGCAGCATGCCAATTACAATGAAAATGTAGAAGGACTGAATACAAAGGCAAAGCACTGTATTATTTTCAAGAAGTTCAAATGATCAATAAAAAAATCAAAAAAGCATCTTTTACATTTAAAAATCATCTAATAATCCGATTGGTTGTCTAGAAATTAAAAGGAATTGTCATAAATAGAGCTTATGTGTGAAAAAATTGCATATTCTATTCACGTGTACCTCAATCCATGCTGATGGATACCATTCTTAGTACTAGTCAAGATGCAGAGTATGGCCACAAAGAGTGGCCATGCACATTTTTAGGTCCATTAGAAAAACAGACAAGGAAACATATTTCTGAAGACAAAGGAAGTGAGAAAAGGTGTTTCCTCTGCTATTTAAAACTGAATTAGGACAAAATCCTTGTTCCAAGAAAAGAGAAAATATTCCATGTCTTTGAAAAAAGCCTAATTTGGCAGAAGAAATCAAATTAATTCCACATTAATTGTACAGTAACTGAGAACAGCAGCACTATTTATGCTGCAGAGGGGAGAAAAACAAACAAATGAACATTAGGACAACAAGGGAAAAAAAGACCACTCTCAGAAGAAAGGCTGACCAGTATAAAAAGACTCATCTAGAAACAGTGGTTTTCAAAGGCAAAAGATATTAATCATGTGGTTAATATGCAATACAGTCAACAGCAAATGCAAGTGAGAAATTATTGCTAAAACCTCCATCACCTTTAATAGTATGCATAAGGTTACCCATGTAGCAAACATTACATGTATACCTATAAAGATAAACCTGATTTTTTTTTTTTTCTTTCTGAGAAATGGTATGGTTAAGAAGTGGAAGAACTCTCTCTTAGGGATGACAAACTTCCCATGGATTATTTGGACAGAAACAAAGCTCAAAACACTCCAAATTCAGTGACAATCAGAACACTCTTTAAACACGAAGGAATTCAGGAACACAGACATTTTACCAACCTCTGCTAATGCCCATGACTAGGAACACGAAGCACAGCAAATTACCTTTCAGGATCTGAAAGGACTTGTTCGGAAGAAAGTAGACCTCTACCAGGGTAGCAAAATGCTTGATATTTTATGTCACTTTAAAAATTCACAAGACAGAAAACCAGAAGAAACCAGGCCTTTTCAGTTAAAGTTTGTTTGCACAGAAATACCTTTGTGGGACTGTTATGTTAGGGCAGTATTTATAGTGCAGTGAATTTTATTTTAAAGTTTATTTTATCCATAGAGGTCTCATGTGGGACTGTGAAGTCTTATGCTGTTTATTTTGCTTTTTTTACTTAATAGGTTATAAATACATTTTCTGTGAAAAATTTCTCTGTGTAGATACAGCAGTTCTGAAAGCAGAGATAAAAAATGCAATTTATTTTTAAGTTCCATAGAATAAAACAATCTGTTTAACCAAATGTTCTTCTTCACAGCAACTGAACTATCTCTTCAAATATAATTAAAACTACAGAATCTTAATGTTTATTGCAGCATCGGCTTAATTATGCCTACTCATACTACCAGTCTGAGTCAACACAGATTCTAGCTATGGTATGCAAGAGGTCTGACAAAAAATTACCTCTTTGACTTTTAATCAGCACACAGCTGAGGGACAGGAACACTTCCTCACCCTTAGCACTACTCTCAAGTGCAAACCAAATTATAAAACACAGAGACTGCTTCAAAATATGTATTTTAATATTTTGTTACCATTGGCATACCTGTAGGACATTAAAGGGCTGCTGCTAAAAGTAATTTCCACTGCCTAGTGTCTAACCTTCTTGAATCTAATTTGATAAATCCCAAGGATTTTCCTTAATTAGCAACCCTACCCACCACTCTAAGAGTTTGCTACATAATTTAGAGCAGCAGAACTAGGCTGTAAGATCTCTGGTTAAACTAGTAATCTTTAAGAATGCTAATCCAATTGAATGGCTTAGCCTTTCCATTACAGTACTACTCTGCAGATCACTCTTTTGTTTTCTACATGACTTCAAGCATAACAGTCTGGCAGTAAGCAGAGCATCATACTTGACAATCAATCTTCACCACTCTGTCTGACAGTTATGCATCACAAACTGTATTTTCAGACTTTATAAAAATCAGTCCCAAGTCAAAAGGTTCCAGTATATGAAAAAAAAAAAAAAATAAACAAGTATGGAATAAGAAGTATTGCATTTTGAATTCAACCTAAACACAGAGCCTCGGACTTTGCCCCAAAGTTTTGTAATTTTTTTTGCACATTAAGAATTGATCATTGTCATTAGAACCTGTCAACATATGCAATACAATCTAACATTTAAATTCACACATTAACTTAACTACACACAACATTGTTTATTCCCATTCCTAAAATGCCACTGCAAGAAACAAATTTAGTTAACAGCTGTGTTCCCAATTATCAATGCTACAACTAGAAAACCCATCAATCAAAGGAGACCTATCATCCTCAGACTATATACCTACAGCACAGTAGCTTGTTCAACAAGAGATTGACTTTTTAAAACTCAAAACCCAATTTTGCTCCTTATGGAAGCTTTAGAAAATCAATGTCAAAAGGTTATTTTTGTCCTCAAGTTGCAGAAAACACTTTCTAATTACTCACTCATGTGGAGGACATTACAACAATTTCTTTCAACAGAGAATTAGTATACTAACACAAACTATGGCAGAACTGCATTCAGATTTAAACCCACGTTCTCCTTTCCTCCTGCAATGTGCAGAAAATCTTGCATTAGCATTCAAGAAATCTCAGAAGGGGATTTTGTTAAAATGTCTTAAGAGGGGTTTTAATATGCTTTTAATATGGTAATTTTCAAAACCACTTTTATTTGAAGGGAATTACAACAGAATATTTTCTTATTAAAAGCACTAACAGTTACATTAACATTAAATAGCTTCATTAACTCTGTGTTGAATCTGTAGAAATCCTCCTTCAAAAGATGTGGAGCCTAGTTTTCTATTATCGTTATAAGAAAAGTGAAAAGAGAAGAAACCTGGAGGAAGATTACCAAAATTATACAAAATAACAGGGTATGCAAACTATTCTTATTCTTTTTGTAATATAATCAATTAAAATAGCAGAAAGACAATTGCTGGAAAAAAAGGTGTTAATAAAGGAAATTTATCTGAAAGAAATAATTTACTTATCTGCTTAGCATTTAAAAACAAACAAAATACCCCTAAAAAGCCCACAGATTACATTACTTTTCATTCCATAATAATGCAACCCATTTCATACGTGATTTATTTTTATAAAATGATTGTTTCAGTTGGTGTTGTCTGCTCACCTACCTAGACAATATTTCTGACATTTCTGTGGCCATTTGTTCCCTATAAGAAAATCGATAAATAAGCATAAACCAAACATATATTAATATAAAACCAGCCTTCATAACTCCGATAAGTCTCTTGCCAAACAACCTGAAGCTAGTTGAAGTGCACAAGGTAAATGGAAACTTTTTTTTTTTTTTAATTGCATCATACACAGTTATGATTATGTGAAAAGCAATAAATCACACAGGGAAGTGAAAATCTGATGGTACGTGAAAATGTTTCCACTGGTTACATAATCAGATAAATAGATGTTAAGAGTTATTTTTGGATTATTAACTTAATAGATGTAAGCAAAGTAGTTAATCAAAGGTATTACAAACTTCACAGATGCACGCTAATAAAGATTATTATGGGGTATTAGTAAATAAGAGGACAATATCAATTTCCTTTGAATTAATTAGTGTTGCTTTTTTTCTATTAGAGCATTCAAATGGAAAAAAATGCCATACGCAGTCATTTGCAGCTTTGCTCCACTGGCTCTGCAAATAGAAGATATTTATGTTAGATAGACTACTTCCCAGTTACTTTTGTAATAACTGAAGGGGGGGAAAGATGGGTCACAGTATTTCCTGCTCTCTCACATCCTATTTGCCATCTTATGAATTTTTTTTTTTTTAACTGAGAAAAAGGATTATATAGACCTTTTTTCTTCACCTTTTTTTTCCATTCATTGCTGAATTATTTTTTAAAAGTTAAATTAAGATAATCGTACAAATGAAAATTTGCCCCACCTTTTCCCCGTCCTTCACCTTTCAAAATGAAAGATTTGCAGACATGCTACTGCTATGGTTTATGCCAGACTAAGCAAGAAATAACAGCAATCCTCCTGTAGTTACTCTAGGAACAGGACAGATAGATTCTATGGGAAAGCTGTGAAAAGACACTGGGTCTAACAGCAATACCGAAGACCCACATTCACACACATGTAGCACTGAACATACTATATATTAAAATTTATACGGATTTTTCCAGTGCAATGCACAGAATAGATAATACAACACGTTCACTGAGGCTAGCTTGTTTTGGTGCTATATGCTATACCATATGGTTCAATTAGCCACATAATTAAAAATACTGCACAGCTGAAAAGAGCTATCTGTTATTTAAGTCATTTTTTATTACCAACTTCTGTCAATTTACCCCTAGGTGCAGTAAATTCCTTATTAAACATTTGCAAATTGTGGATGAGTAGTAAAATTGAATGAAGCTAAGAGAGGTCCAGCATACCCAGCACAGAAAAGCACAAATAAAAAATGATGGATCTACTGCCAGAACAAACAACTTGTCTTCTTTGACAAGAGTTTCTCAAAGAAACAACAAATACTTATGAACCTTTAAACTTGCATGGAAACTGCTGGTGAATGCAGCATGGTATTGAGGAGAAAAGAAACAAAGTAGAGGCTACTCATTTTGAAACAAGTCAACAAGTAAGCATCACATGTTCCTTAAAAATGAGCAAAATATAAGACTACCTTCAAAGCAGCACATAAATATAACCTTGTTCTTACTATTTTCATTCCACAGGTAGTACAGCACAATGGAAAATACTTTTTTCCTCATTTCAACGCTGATTACTGAAAGGATTTTTTTACAAAATTATGTGAAAACACTGTAGAACAAGTAGAAAGCATGAATTCAGTATGGAGTGCTAACAGGCTTTACCTTGCTACAGCAAAATTTAACAGAAAAGGGAAATATACATGTGTAAGTCACAGTGATTTCAGTGTATCATAGGGCAATATGCAAGTCTCAATCCAGAAGATATCAGAATGTAACTTCCTTAGAGTCTAGCAAAATTTTAGTTTATATCAGTTAAAGTAAATCCTGAGAATTTATGTTTAAAATATTAAATTACATGGTTTGTTTAAACCAATAAATAAGTTCTCATTTCAGAGAAGAATTCCCACAGTTTCTACCTTTAAGCTGATTCCTGCAGGTACACAGAAATCTAACCCTGTATTACAGCAGAAGGTTTTAGTTTGTTTCTAAACAAACAACAAAAAAAAGTCAAATCAAAGGAGAAATTAAAGGAATTTTCTTCAATGTCTGGACATGCTTAAAGCTCTTTGAAGTAGATTACAGAAACAGAAAGAAAAATATTTGCTGATATGCTAAAAAGAAATCTCATATAAGCAGAAAAATCTACTACTTCTTTCAAGATTTATGCATTATCTTAAACTAACCCAAGTACATCCAAGCAAGGATTTACATCACTATGTTAACTTGTTCAGGCCATTCTGCACTTTCCAATCATTCAGAGAAGCATTTTTGATCTCCTACCACTGGCTAGGCAGCTGAGAGAAACTGGCAGTCATAACCATATCAGGACGGTTATTTATCCATCCATTCCAGGACAACATATGGAAGACAAATATCAGAATCAAACCATGAGCACTTGGAAACGCTCCAGAGATTAGAGCTCCACTGACAGAAAAGTTACTGACTTCTCTAATTGCCTTCTTTCACACTGCAGAGAAGTTTGTTGCTTCTCAACACAAAACTGACTTTGGGTTTGCTTTCAGAGTCCTCTACTAAAATCCAGACAGCAAAAGAATGAAAATCTCCAGAATGCTGTCTGTGAAGCACTTGGACACCCAACTGAGCATGCTGAAGCCTTACCTGGGACAATACGGAAGCTATTATACAACTGAAGGCAAAATCAGTGTAATTTTATTGGAAGTGTCTAAAAGTCAGTATTGTACATGGTAAAAAGAATTGCCTTGCTATCTCACATAGACCTACAGTTATTTAAAAAAAACAAACCTATACACCTCGATAAAATTTGAATAGCAAGGAGAACATATCTGTGAGCCTGAAATTCCATGGAAACATTTGGGATTCTTTTACACACCTTCTTCCAACAACAAACTGAGTAGAACTAGCACTAATGAATAGCACCACTGGTATGATCCTGTTCATAGCTCCCTTTATACAATTTGACCAGAAAGTACTATTTTTACTGGAATATCAAGTTGCTTCTAAGGCATCACTTTTTACACATGAAGAGCTCTTACTCTGCAGGCAGCGTGGGTCTGTACACCAAAAGCACTTCTTGTGAAACATGAAAAAGTTCAAACAAAACATTTAAAACAAGATTTAATTTTCAAACCCATCTATGTCAGAAGATAGAAAAGGGGAGATTTAAGTTGGATATTGGGAAAAAAATTCTTCAATATGGGGGTAGCAGGAACAGGTTGCCCAGAGAGGTGGTAGAGGCCCCATCCTGGAGATATTCAAGATCAGGCTTGATGGGGCTCTGAGCAAGCTGATCTAGTAAAGATGTACATGCTTATTGCAGGGGGCTTGAACTAGATTGGAAAGGTTATTTCCAACCTAACACATTCTGTGATTCTATGAAATATATTAATTCTACTTTAAAAAACTTACCCATCAGGATATGGAAATAACTGCTATTTCTGCATTCAAAGAGTGTTTCTGGTTAAAAAAGCCCCAAATACACACAAATCCACGCTATACCACTGAAACCATCAAGTACCAGAAAGGGTATTTTTATTACTACTTACCACTGAAGAAATTCCATTCACCACTTTAAATGTGTCATAAAAATTTTAATTGAAATTGGTTGCCAGCCTTGCCAGGACTCAAAAAGAGAAAGAGAACTGCAGTCTTATTCATAAGCACCTACTAAATTACTAATGTAGCAAGATAAAAATCAGGGAACATCTTCATGCAAAGGCAATCTAACACACTTCACAAGTGATTTTGAAAAATATTCCAATACAGTGACTTAAAAGGTCCATTTAATTAATACCAAAACATATAAAACCAACAAAAGTGTAATCTTCTCAAAGGGATTGGGATGGGAAAAGTTAAAAACAAAAAAAAAAAAAAAGAGAGAGAGCAAGAGAGAGAAATTTAACTTAACCCCATTACCTGCGCAACCCTACGTCAAGCTGAGCCTCGTCACTGATGAGTTCTGCCTCACTCTGGGCAATTCTCATGGCAAGTTCACGGTCACGACGTTCCTGTTCAAGCACTGCCTGATGCTGGGTTTCCTCTTCTCGTTCTCTAGCTAGCTGAGCCTCAATTTCAGCCTGTTTTACAAAAACAGAGCTTTAACCTAACCCAGTCAAAACCAACATGCTACATAAGCAAATGATTAGAAAAAATATGCCAAAAAGTATATTTATAGCTTTCAAAGCATCCAAAATGTACAGAACTGAAGTAGTAATAGAGTTAGTTTGACCCAGGAAAAAATAGCTACAGATGGCACCTTGGTTTTCATATAGTTTATCGAATCATTATTGTCCATCACTTATATTACCTTTTTGAATTAAAGTGCCAATCAATTATTCCTTCAAAAACCACATGAAATTTTTTGTTAGCTATTACGACAATTAGATGTCAAAAGTTTTTAGAATTATTAAAACTCAGACAAGACTGCAATATGATTATTCTTCCACAGCACTAACAAAATACTCCCTTGATTTTTCTGCACTTGGCATTACAGGACTTTGCAATTGGCACTGATTTGCATATAGGTCCATAGTTCATTATGAAAATGGATCATGACAAATGCTGGAATACTCTGTGGACCTGATCTGGCTTTTAATTGAAGCAAGTGGTAAAATCCTGACTTTCTGCAATGCAGAAGCAATCCAGATATACTGCTTCTGCCAAGAAAAACCGTAATTCCAGCTTACCATCATTATTTAACAAAGAGTCTTGCACACACATTAAGTTAAATGTGACCATCTAATTCATACTTCTGAAAGTCATGCATGCAAAGTCTTAGAGTGCCTGTCTTGGTGCCCAAAAGTCACCTCCGACTCATCTTGAATTTGCACCAGTAAAACTTTACCCTATGAATCCCACATTAGATTAACTGGTTAATTAACAACCACCAGAAGGAGAGATAATGAGTAATTAACTGTCTGTAGAAGAAATAAATACCCTACTGGATTGTATAACTGCTTTGTATCCAAACACTGTTTCTAAGTGAAAGTGTGAATTACATTCTGCATTGCAGATATCCATACTCGGAAACAAAGAAAACCAGACAATCTTTAGAGATGCTCATAGTGCTGGCAGACCCAAGTTCTTAAACTTTCTGGTGACAGGCCATCTTGTTTCCTCAGTGGACAAAGTTTAATCCATTTAAACTGTCCCTGAATGGAAACGTATTCTATGAATTTCTCGCAAAACATCGGGCACATCTGCAACGGTCTCCAAGCAATCATTTAAAGACTAGCCAAACAGCAGCTAACAGAAGGTAAACATAAGAAGAGTAAGCTGGTAGTGCTTATTATTCCAATACAGGTGACAAACTGTAGCATAGAAAAGATTCATTTTTTCATCAAAGTTCAGCTGTAATTTCTCTGTTAGTTCCAGTGACATGCTTATCAAGAACAAGAGAGAGGTGACAGAAAAGAGTACACAGACACAAGGAGTTTAAGCAGAGCCAGGCTAACTCCACGGATAACAAGATACAGGAGAAAAATTCTGTTTCTGATTAATCATGGACAGGGTCTCGAAGAATTCGTAAACATCACTGACCACGCCTGCTACAACTGCCTCTACAGAGCAGCTTTTCCTGTGACTGCTCTCCCAGTCAATCTCTAAGAGGAAACTAAGCATATAGGGGCCAAATACAGCTCAGCATGAAAGTCCACTATGGGATCAGTGTCAGGAATCAAGGGGAAGCAGTACAGCAGCAAGGTTTGAACTGCATGTACTTATTTTACATAAATGCAGTCAAAGGGGCTACTGGTGACAGTCCTGTATCCTCTCATTATTACCAGCATTCTGAAAGTGTTTACAGTTGAGCTGGTACATGACACAGCCTGAGTCCAGATGTAACTTCCAATAAAATAACGCCAAACTTGCCTGACATGGAACATCTGCAAAAACTTCAAAGGCTAAACTAGGATTGTCCAGTGCTGTGTATTTTTAAGTTTGAAATAACTTTAAAACCTCTTTGAAAACAAATGCAACTTTACTCAAGACCAGAACTTCCATGGGGACTAGAAATCGGTGATTTGTCTTGGGATGCCCTAACCATGATTCTCACCTTACATTTAGTACTAAACCAAGGTTGCTGAATGACTTGAGACATATATTAATAAAATAAAGCTGTTAAGACTCAGTGAAGAAACAAAGTTGTGAAAAATACCTTCAAACAGAAAACCAAACTCAAAATACAAAAAACCACAATAAAAACCATTCCAAAACCCCCACACAGCTAAAACATTAACCTGAATACGCTTTTCTTCCTCTTCCCTCTTTTTTCTTTCTTCCTCTTCCTGTTTTCTCTTTGCCTCAATCTCAGATTTCCTATTGCAAAAGAGAAGGGGGAAATGAAAATCTGTTATTGTAATGCAAGTGAACAAGAGACAGAAAAGCACCTTCCATAAAATCAAATGGTAATCCAGAAGTGAGTACTGTCCTAGGGACAGGACGCTACATCTGAAATCAAAAAACTTCCCCACTCCATCTGTAATTCCATCTGCATCATATCTTCTCCCATATTCTGTTTTGACTGTACTAACTTTATACATCACTAATAAAGGAAATATTTTAACACTGCAGAACACACAAGGTGTACAATCCAAGTTGCTCTCTTCAAACACAGGAGTATAAAAAAAATAACTCATTAAAGTGCCTTCTTATTTCCTTCTCATTTTATAACCAGCAAGGTATGCAAGACTCACAGGCGTCTCTCCTCTTCTTCCTTCTTTCGTCGCCGTTCTTCCTCTTCACGTCTCTTCCTCTCTTTCTCCATTTCCTCCTGGATGCGCCGCAGCCGCTCTGCTTCCTCCTCTTGCTGTTTCTTCTTTTGCATTGCACTCAGAAGTTGCTCTGAGCTTCTAACTAGAGCATCATATTCTTTCTGTATCTGTTCCCTAGTCATTATAGTGGTCTGCAAAATAAAATAAGAGGAAATTATATACTTCTACATTTGTACTTCACTTTTTAAAAATTTATATTGAAAAAATATTAAGTGAAATTACAACATTGAGCAGTGTAATTAAATTATATTTACACTTTGTGGTGGGAGAGCTTGAGCTCATCTTTCTCCCTTCCTTCCTAAAATCCTGGGGATTCACTATACTCATATGAAAACACACAAAATATCTTTTTATCACTGAAATTAAACACAACCCTGCTTCAAAACATGCCTTCAATTTTTAAACCTTGCAGTTTTAAGCAACAGAAATTAATTCTCACTGTGCTAAGGTGAAAACTAAGTGCCTCCTGTGTGCATTCTATGTCATGTTCTTAGCTTCTGTAGTGGTTATTTACAGCTCTGCCTTTTATCTCATAGCACAGAATAATTTCTCTCTTACTATGTGTGCTGTGACTAACCTTTTTTAAAAAAGGTATTACTAGCAAATAACAGGTTGAAAATAGTTAAAACAATAGCTTTTGCTACAGACGTTTTTAAACCTCACTGACAGCTACAATTCAATTTAATTTTATAATTCACATTGATATATACTAAAAAATCTGTGGTATGTGGTGTTGCTGACCTTTTCTGAGGCTGCATGGTGATGATAACAAATTATTTTACTGTTATTAGAAAAGAGAACTGTAAGTTGACAGGTTAACTCTATCACCTTTACAACTGCGATTTTGAATAGAAAAATCTCAATACATGACACTAAGAAAGCTGTGACAATTCAACTCATCAGATTTTTCTCTATCATTGATAAATCCCAGAGTGCTTTCACTTTCTCTGTGTGCTTTCATGGCAAGAAACTGAGAACTTTAGACCCTAAGCATTATCAGCAAGCTGGGTTCTCTTCACTAAGTCTGAAAAAACATCATGACTGGAATATAATCTCTTCACTCTATGATAAACGCTTGTATGTTTCAGCCTTAATTGATTTAAAACATTGCTAATAAGCATTATTCCTATAATAAAAGCATCAGGCGAATCATTAACATCACTTGTCTCACAATATCAACACGCACTTTTGCTTTAAACTCTCCAGTGCCAATTCTGAAACACAGATAGTAACACCAAAGTCTAAAAATATGCACCCAATCTCAAGAGTCACTTCAGTTACCTTCACAAGTAACTTTAAGCAGGATTTACCCAATGCCTCTGAAAATTAAGACCTCTATATTAAAAATGTCCTCTCTGTTAAGAAAAATACATTGGCCTCTTTTACAAGACTCCAGTAATAAGAAACTATTTCTCTGGTTATTATCATACCTTAATTTTGGTCATTGAAGCATCAATAGAACACTCCAGCTCCTTGACTTGCTTGCTTGTCTCTGCCTTCCCCTCCTTCAGCGCATTTACTACCTCATTGAATTTATCAAGCCTCTTCTTCAGCGTACGCACTTTGATCAGGCCATCAATGCTGTGAAGGTAAGACAGTTTATTTGTATCTTGAGATGATTTACAAGGTAATTTTTGAAACCACCACTAATCGCTCATAATAAAGAGAGGGGGAGAGAGAGAGAGAGAGAGAGAGAGGGAGAGAGAGAGAGAGATATAGGGGAGACAAGTTATGCCTTCTGATAAAACTCATCCCCTCTTTTTTGAAATTCATACATTATCACATGAAGTAAATAAACAATGGAGCCTTTGGCAAGACATAATTAAAACTGATTAGTGGATGGTGACTCAAAATGGGAAAAAGGCAGTTTTATTTTGAGACTAATATGGGGTAGTTTGTTGGGGTTTTTTTTCAGTAACAAATCATTAGTATCTACTAGCGGATTTTGACTGGAGTGGATAAAGGTTGAGTTGTGCCACTTTAAGAGCAATAATGGGAATGAGTCAGATAAAATTTAACCACGCAGCATGAAACCCAGTCATTAGGCTGTAAAGGGGGGAAAAAAAAAAGTCTGGAAAACCTGAAACTGCAGGGAAACCTGAAACTTTTAAAAGAACCAATACTGAAGGTCACACATACAAGCTACACTCTGCAGATACAGTCTTCCCATAAAGAAATCATTGAACTGGGATTCAGGAAAACAACATACAAAAAGAGGAAACTAAATTGAATCATTAAAGATGACTGCAAAACAGCTAAAAATATATGGTCAGAAATCCCAAGGTACAAAATGAAACATAACTATCAAAGGATGTAAAAGAAAACATTTTATAAGAACCCCACTATTAAAAAACAGTTGGATCTAGAGGTGTCAGCAGAGCTGACTGCACAAAGTGTTTTTTCCATCAGCACTCCATGCAGTGGGGAAAGCTAATGGAATTACTTAAATTCAAGAGGAGACAAGACAGATAGACCACAATTACTTTTAAGATAAAAATGAAGAGAGGCCTATAAAGGAAGTTGTGAATGGGTAAAGGACAAAAATTAATGAGCTTAAATTTCATTTAGAAAGACTTAACCAAGGATTTCTAATAACTAGCCTTAAAGATTTCATGAACAAAGAACTACACAAACATCTCTTAGGAAAGGTTCAGATTTAGTCTATTCATCCTTGGGAAAGGAGGAACACCTTGGAACACCACATCTCTCAAAGTCTCTTTCAATTGTACTTCACACTATTCTATGACTTCAGATATATTTAGTTAAGTAAATCTCTTCTTCACATTCACAAGAGAATATTATTAAAATCCATTTTCTTCAACCAAGGAATATCCTCTTACCGTGGTTTGTGCTTTCTCTTGCAAAGCCACATACGAATAGTCTTCTGTATTTTAATGCAGGCACTGGCTCGATATTTTATCTTGTTTTTCACTGTAAACACACAGAAGATACTGTGTCTCAACGGTTTATACAATTCATCACAACTCCTACATTGCTCACACACTTGATGGCTCAAAACTGTATGCAGACTACACACTTCATAGCTAGGTCTGTACCGGTACCACAACACTTAAGGCAGAGCAGACAACAGAATTCACAGTACTCAGCCAGGCATAGGGGCTCCCACCCCAAACAAACAGGCAGAAATAAGCACATGCACACCACACCCCCCGGCTCACAGACATCAGTAACCTCAGTGAAAAGTCACTGGACTTAGTGAGCAGAAAATGCTCAGCTGGAAGTCTCAGTCCTCCACTGAAGGGTAATCAAATAGCCAACATCTGCTAGACAGAATAATGTGGCTGCAACTCTGCCGAGCGTTTCTGCGCAATACTGAAATGAAAGAACACAACACAAACCCTCCAGCTGTTGTCCTTCTAACACAGTCTTCATCTAAGGACTCATATGATTTGGACCAAAAGGCAAATTAAACAGAGACTAATGTCAAAGCACAGGCACAAGGATGAGCTCTAAGCAGTGTGTAAGTGCAACAATAAATGCAGGTTTTCTACATTTATGGGAGGAAGCACAGACACTTAATGATCCATACTGCCCTTAGTCATCAGCTGAGCACACAGTTCGTGACCATGGTGATATTTAACTGATGGACTAAGGTGATGACAAAGATGCACTCTACTTCCTCTGTTTCTATTTTGGGGACAAAATTACCCTTAATTTCCCATAAAAATGAAAAAAACCCCTAAGGCACATCAACCCAGATTATTTCCCTGGGTTTCTAATTTTTGGATACAGTGACAGACTTCCTGCCCTATCTTTCTGAAAAATAGTCTCAACAGCATAAATTTCTAGGTCAAAACCACTTTTTAGTGATAAGAATTCTAAAATTCTATTTCCCCCAGGAAAAACAGCAACAAATAGCATTCAGTCAGTGACAGCTGTACGTGTCACAACTGTGCTGGTCCAAACGCACAGCCATGAGGCATGAGGTCTTCATGCTTTTCTTCCCCGTATCAATGTATACTTTCCACCCTCTGTGTTATTACAGATCCCTGACAACCTGCATCAGACCCTTCCTCACCTCAGAAATATCTTTATTGAAGCATCCCACAAGAACCCATCTCTATTCCACACCACCTCATTCCTACTCTGCACAGTGAACCAGACACGTCAAGCATTTGCAAGCTGATAGTGATAGGCACTTCTTTGCTGACCAAGGTATCTGCTGGAATAATCTGCCCTGTAATTCATGCCCCTGCTTTCAAATACACGGTTTCTGTGTGGAGATGATAACTTTTGTCCACTTCCCAGAACTAAATGACTCCATGTTGTCAGCTGAGAGATGAATTACTGCTTTTAAAAATAGTAGTTCTAAGTCCCCCTGTAAGTATCTAACATAAAGCATAAAAAAATCTCACCAACTTTGAAAACAGTTACTCAGACTTTACTATTTAACCATCTGCTATACATGTCCTTAGCCATGTTTCAAGGTGATAGTTGCTTTGCTTTGCTACATTTCCAGCAAGCATTTAGATTTAATAAAAAAGGAAATACATACATTTAATCACGGAGAGGGAACACCACTGAACTTTTTTCCAACGACTGCAGATAAGCCAGCGATTCACTCGTTTAACTAGCTCTGCTAAGTGATCTGGATCAGACTTCATTATCTGATCAAATTCTGCAAACTAAATAAATTAAAAAAAAGTTTTATAAATGAGGAGAAAAGAGTTTGCTAAACATTATTATTCAAGAACATGTTGAGATAAAACAGTAAGATATTTTTAATGCAAACTGTATGTCATCATTATATTGGCTTTAAAATAATTCAAGTGAGCAGGTATGTCTAGCGTCACTTTATTCTTTAATGATAATGGAAATTACTACTGGGGCTTTTTGTTTATTTGCTTAATTTATGTGCACCACTTCACATTTTGAATAATCCATTTATTGATTGCTAACAGTATTTATTGCTAAAGTTTTTAAGAATTAATTTATCTCTACGTCCTGAACACTTAACTCTGGCCTTCCACAACTTCAGGATACCTCTCTTTCTGTATCTGGGAAAAAATAAATCTCCGAAACCACTTCTCAATTTTTCACCTTGGTATAAGAGTCCAATGAAAGGAAACTTTTCCTGAAAGTCCTGTAGTTCTACTTTTTGGTAATTATGACAGTAAGAACATTCTTCTGGAATATAATAATTTTCCTTTCTGGTCACAACAGCTCACTACTTCATCTCCTTTCTCTGCACAGCAGCAGTAAAACTCAGAAACACAGAGATTTCAGCTCTAATTAGGTTTTACTAGAAATTTTTTTTTTCCTTTGCTTGCTCTTTTTAATAGTCAGCAAAAGTATTAAGTGACTGGTAGAACACTTGGGAATAACACACTGCAACACAGCAGCATGAGCAACAAGACTATGAAACCAATTATGCCAGTATTTATAAATATTTTTTCATAGAAAATTAACAGTATTTACAGTAAACCCTGGGAAAACTTATTTAAGCTGATCACACTTCTAGCAATGTGTTGAACTATGTCACCTCCAGTGGTCCATTCCAACCAAAATTATTCTAAGATTCACATTCATGAACTCCAAGAGAAACATTACCTTGCCGGGTCTAAAAAACACCTTGGTTAACCCAAATTTGTAATCATTTTCATTCAGTCCCAGGGCTTTAAATAGTGCCTGAAACATAGAAAACATTTAAAATTATATTCTGCCTCCTTCAAAAAAATCCACAAAAAGTTCAAAACCAGATAAACATTCCCCCTCCCCCCAATATCTTTTCTGTCCTGGATGATATAAAAGATTAATTTCTTTCTCACCTTGCAAAAAAGCCGAGGATCCAATCGAGCCAATTTTTCAGGCAAGTATTTCTTGTACATATTATATAGCTCATGAAATGAAGCTCGTGAAGGGAAACCACCTTGCATTAAATCCAGAACAGACACCATTCCTAGATTCATAGAAACACACACACAAAAGTTGATATCACTAAAAGAAAATGCAAATGGAACACTGTTTTTTATGACAACCAGTAGTTTAGGACATAAGCCTCAAAGACATTGCTCAGACTAAAGCACAAAGTTCGGCTGGGACTTGATCCAGCCTCTGACATTTCTGGATCATGTGATCATTCACAAGAAGGCAATACTGAACAGATGAGAAGAACCCAAACAATTTTCTCCGTATCTGAGAGGTACATAACACCCAATCACACAGAATCACAGAATAATAAGGTTGGAAAAGACCTTTAAGATCATCAAGTCCAACCATTCACATACTAAACTAAACCATATCCCTAAGTACTTCATCTAATCATGCAGATGCTTTCTACTATTTCTTCTAAATATTTTTTTCTTTTCATCAGACTTGATTTCTGGCCTGGTAAAACCTTCATTTTTAAAGGAAAAAAACCCAAACAACAAACAAACTAAGCCCAGCAAGACTTTTACTTTCATAAAGTCGATACTTGTGAGATGTTCTACAAATACATACCATGCCAAATACGTACACAGTGCTAGAACATTTAGTGGACTTGCAGTATTACGTATCAGGTACTAATATTTAATGTCCCAAATACTGTACTAAACTTTGGTTTCAAGTAGAACATCAGTAAAGCGCAGACCATGTCAGGTTTTGCCTGCTGCTTTGCATAAGCCTATCTACAGATTTTGCATGTAATTTCTTAAATTAGCCCTCAAGCTTAACTTGGTTACTGTACTTAAACTTGATACTTTGCATATTTTTTCAATGTAAATTTGATTTGTTTACATTTTCTTTTTCAGAAGAGATTTTAGGGCATTACATCTTGCTCTTTTAGCATTATGTGTTGTAACTTCTTTTTACTAGCTTAAGCTTAATTTACTGTTGCTGAAGTAAGTACATGTGGAAAAGTGAGCTTGTCAGGCTACTGTAAAACACTGCAGTTGTTGTGGGGAGTTAATTTGTTATTTTTTTCCTCTCTGACATGCCAAGTGCTGTTAACCTAGAGAAACCTACTAATAAAGATGTTAATGGAATTCTAATTGCTGGAAGTTGTTAAGCTTTAGTGACGTGAACTTGGCAAAATATCAGCTGCAGAACCTGCAAGTATCTTGACTTCAAAAGGAGAAACATTAAGCACAAGCTACTGATAGTGCACAAATACAGAAACAGGTTTAAAAAAAGGAAGCACTTTGAAGAACAAACACCCTATGAAGAACAATACTAGCACTCTGCAGTTCCTTCTGCTGTTCAGTGGGGCATGAGCAAAACCAATAATATTCTTTAAAATAAAGCTGTAGCACTGGAAAGTGCCTAGCATTTCAAAATAAAGAAAATGAGCATTGCCATCTGTAGTGAGCAAAGCAATAGAAGCAAATATGCTGAAGTTCTCTGTTGGAAGTTCGGCTCCAAATCAAATTAATGGTGGTATAAAGACATTTTGAAAAAGTAAAAGAAGACAATTCAAGTCTATCACAGTATCCATACAATCAAAGAAAGCAGGTGTGTTTTAATTATTAGATACCACAGCTAACACTGACTGCCTCTAAATGCACACAGTAGTTTCCAACACTACCCCTCTACGACATTTTTTGAGACCCCACCTGGAATACTGCATCCATCTCTGGGAAACCCAACATACAAAGGACATGGAACTCGTGGAGTGAATCCAGAGGAGGGCCACAAAGATGCTCAAAGAGCTGGAGCACCTCTCATGTGAAGACAGGCTGATAGAGTTGGCCTTGTTCAGCCTGGAAAAGAGAAGGCTCCAGGGAAAACTTAACAGCAGCCTTCCAGTACCTGAAGGGCCTACAAGAAATCTCGAGAGGAACTGTTTACAAAGGCATGGAGTGACAAGTAATGGCTTTAAACTGAAAGGGGGTACGTAGATTCAAATATAAGGAAGAAATTCTTCCCTGGGAGGGTGGTGAGGCCCTGGCACAGGCTGCCCAGAGAAGCTGTGGCTGCCCCCTCCCTGGCAGTATTCAAGGCCAGGTTGGATGGGGCTTTGGGCAACCTAGTCTAGGGGAGGGAGTTGTTCCTGCCCATGGCGGGGAGGGTTGGAACTCGATGAGCTTTGAGGTCCCTTCCAACCCAAACCATTCTACCATTTATGATTCAAGTGCCAATTTAAAAAAATTCTATTGTTCTGAACTGTTGCCCTGTTGACACTGTGGGCAACACAAAGAGATGGGATTCATCTCCAGAGCAGGAAATCTACATTCATGTACATTCATGGCTACATGGGGTCTTACACATCCACCTGGTGCCTGAACTCTCATTGTCATCAATGGAAAAAAAAGTCGACGGAAATTACTCCAGCTCTTCTTGTAAAGAGGAGAGCTTACAGCTGTTCAGATGATTTACTTCTAGGGTTCTACTGACTAAAATAAGAGCTAAGTTACTAAGACTCTAAATAACTGTTCACAAGGCATAAATAAACTACCTTCTAGAAAGCAACAGTTCAAGCAAGGAAATACTGCTTTCATCTGACATATTTCAAATTTAGGTCAATCTTTAATGCCCAAAGTAATAAATAGAGGGAAAAATATCAGAGGCATACATTACCTGAACACTGAAGCTGAGAGAGGATTTGTCCTCCTTCAAAATGGTGATTTGTCATCTTTAAATTAGGTTTGATACAGCGAATAAAGCTAGAGCCCTATGACCAAAACAAGTAGTTAGCAGAATCTACTCATTTTAAACCTTCTGAAATAACAGTCGTTTAAGAATTATGGGTGGGGGGAAAAAAAGATACAAATAATAATATTCTATTAGAGAAAGACTCATATATATGGCATACTCATATATCAGTTTTTGGTCTTGATGTAACTGATCTCAATGCTCAAGCTATTAGCTGGATCCTCAACTTGTGATTTTTCACTCACTGTTTTTCTTAACATTAGTAAAATCTAATTATGACTTAACGGTCTGGCTTCTACTACCCTCACTATCTTCTACAGTCACATCATCTAAATGCCTCAGTCATCCAGAATTCACATCAGTGAACATGCTACCAGCCTCCTGACATTGGATTCATGCCAGATGAACTTGACCTTTCTTTCTTCTAACTTTACTTTTTAATAGTTTCTTTTGGCTCATGGCATCAGTCTCCTTTCCCCCACGTTGTTCCAGTCTGCTCCTCCTTATCACAATGTGTGCTCTCTCTACAATTTTGAGCACCACTTTCTCTGATCATTTCACATTCATTAAGGATGACGTTTTTGCAACATCATCCAATTATTCACATTTTCCTGTAACGGGTGGCTGCTAATGATAATCTACCTAATATACCAACAGAAAATTGGGACTGAGAAAACTAGCTGAAGAACTGGCTAAGCATCAACTTCAGCTGGTGAGAAATTGTGCTGTGCATCACTTGTTTTATATATTCTTTTATCATTTTCATTATTATTATTATTGTTACTATTCTCTTCCTTTTCCATCCTATTAAACTCTTTATCTCAACCCAAAAGTTTTTTGTGGGTTTTTTTTCTTTCCTTTTTGATTCTCTCTCCTATCCTAATGAAGGAGAGAGGGGGCAAGCAGTGGGTGACCAGCTGTGTGGTTGTTTTAGTGGCCAGCCAGGATAAACCATGATATCAAAGTAGCTCTATTCTTACAACACATCCTCAATCATGGGTTAGCTAAACACAGAGTACAGCAAGCCTGGCCTCATACTTTTTCCCTGGACTGATCTCGTTTACAAAATGATAGAACAGAGCACCCTGCAAACCTGTCAGCATCACCTCTGTGCCTGGGAAGATCATGGAAGAGATCCTCCTAGAAGCTGTACCGAGGCACAAGGAGGACAGGGAGATGATTCAAGACAGCCACCATGGCTTCAGCAGAGGCATGTCCTGCCTGACCAACAAAGTGGCATTCTATAATGGACTACAACGGTGGACAAGGGAAGAGCTACAGATGTCAACTATCTGGACTTCTATAAGAACAGAACAGAGTATTACATCATCATCATCTACCTTACTTCTGAGTAACAGCTCTACATCTTCTGAAAATTAGTCATCAATAATAACAACCAGTGAATGGGGGGAAGTGATAAAAAAGGAGTTTGCAGCCTGGACAAATTTCATATTGTTTACTCAAACTGTGCAACTTTCATTCTCCAACAAGTTTTTTAAACGTAAGTGGGGCTTTTTAACTCAATAATCACCTGCAGAGCAAGATGTTTCAGAAATGCCACATAACTGCAAATTCCAAAGCAGTTATTTATCACATATATTGTAATCCATATAGTTAACTGGTTATGACTTACGTCAGAAAATTATGACCCTGCATCTGTATATATACTTACAGTACTGTGAAGCTTCTCCAGAAGCAAATTTAACTGAGTCTGTAAAAGAAAACAAATTTCAAGAGTCTTACCACGACAACTACAGAAAGATACACACAGAATAGTGGCATAGCATTACTGCATGCATGTTCGTTGTTAGTAAATCAGGCAGAACTGATAAATCAAATGTTCACAAATTTTAACAGACAAAATCATGCAAGGCTGCACAAACGGTCCCGAGGAAATTGTGTTTGATTGTGCAACAATACTGTATGGACTAGTTACTTACTGCAACATAGTTATAAATAAAATTGGGGAAATTAAAGGAAATAATGGCTATGTAATAAAATTAGAAAGAAAATGAGACTGGTCTGCAATAATTTTCAAAAATAGACTGAAAACTTATCTATAATAAGTACATATGTTAAATAATTAAGAAAACACACATGCTTGGGACTTTCTTGGGTCTTTTTGAAGCTAAGTCAACATTTCAGAGAATGAACTTACATAATATATTTTTAATTCCAAGATTCCAATTTTTTAATTCTCTGTTGATGACAACAGACTACAATATTAAAATCTCATTTACTGAGGCTGGATTTAAACATACTGTGATGAAAAAATACCACAGTCATATGATTTTTTGGGATCAAGTCTACAGAATCACCAGAGGCTTAAAGCTGTCAAGGAAAATGAGATGCAGTTGCTACTGAATGTAATTGGTAGGGACTTAGAAATAATCCATAATCACATCAGGAAAACAGCAATACTTTTACTTTACAAATGTGTCTTTTACCACATAGATTACTGTTGTGCCAGCCTTTCTAGTTTACTAGCACGCATTAAGTACATAGACTGAAAGTAAAAGATACAAAATTCTGTATGTCCTAACATATCCCTCATTTTCTGTAGAGGAACTAAAATCAAAAGGATCTGACTTCAGATGTTTGTTGTTTGGGGTTTTTTTTTTTTAAAACCAAATCTTTCAATTCCCTTGAATCCAAGAAACCAATTTTGTATGGGCAATATGCATAACTGTCCTGGGTTCGGCAGGGATAGAGTTAGCTTTCTTTCTAGTAGCTAGGGTAGTGCTGTGTTTGGGCTGCTGGTGCTCAGCTGCCTGCTGGGCTGGGGCTAAAACACAACAGTCACCTACAACTGCCAGTTCTCCTTCCAGTGGATAAAACTGGTTGAGTTTTTTTTAGGGTGGGTTTTGGTTTTTTTTTCAAATTTATCATGGGTGTGGTTAGAAAAGAGAGAAGGAATGTCACAAGAGCCATGACAAACACTAATAACCACCTGCTCAGTTCTCACTTACACAGACTCTTTATATCTACTTGAATGTAATCTTTATGTTTAAGTTAGAAATGCTTAATTTCAGAGGGGACAGACTAATTTTCATCAGCAAAATATGTTTCTGCTAAAGGAAAAATACCCCTTCCTTATACTCTGTGATTTGACAACAAATAAGGCAGAGTCATTCTCAGGTAAATTTAATTAATGAAACAATCACATGAATATAGCGCATTGAATTATGATTGTTTAATCTGTCATTACCATATTAAGCTAAAATTATGCCAAAGATTCTTGAGTAGATCTGATGAACTAATTTATCATTATTTCCTCAACTGGTTTATGTAAATGAATTTTAATTAGTTATAAGGAAGGGATGTGAGAAGTACCTGCAACATCATCTAATAATTCACGTAATTAGAAGAATTCGAGACTGACTTACATACTGACACATTAAGAATTCTTATTCTTAACGAGATGAAATTTCTACTAAGGTAATAGAACTTATTTTGATGTCATCTGAAGTGAAATTTTCAGGGCTATTAGTGTTCATCAGCAGCACATGTTGTTTCTGGGAAGGTAACACTAGATGAATTACTGGAAGTAACACATACATTCAAAATGCCATGAAATCTGAAAACACTGAAAGAACTACAGATCAATGGGCCAGATCCAAAGAGGATTAAGGTCATGTTCTAGGTGCAGAGGTGAACACCAAAGTCCAAAAGGCAATCCAAAAAGTTCCCGGCTCAACTGCTGCTTAACTTCAAAAATGCTTCCCTTTTTACTTTAGCCCTCCTTGGACAATGGTATCGTTCACATGTCCACATCAACTGGATGTGGGGTGCTAAATCCAAGAAGATTTGAGAACCCAGATGGACAAAAGTGCAAATTATCTCAAAGACCCCACAGTTGGTTTCATTCTGAAAATGCAGTTATTAAAAAAAAATGTCGATCCCAGCATTACCTACAACAGAGTAATGGTGGCAGGGCTTGCTCAGGAGATGGCTTATCTGTATGTAATCCATTTTTTCAGTCTGCCTTGTATTAAACCAGTTGCTACAGTTTTATTCTACAACTACTAGATAATAAGGAGGAGGAAATTATTGTCAGAGCAAAACTCAAGAGAGCAGGCTGCCCAATTCCCAGTTAAAAAACAAAACCACTACCTTACAAGTCAGGCTCTGTCTCCTACTCTTCCTGGCCCAATCAAAATTTAATTTCTGGCTATATAACATCTGATCTCCAGATGGGTATAAGGAAAATCCCCTATGCTAGGTTGATCAGCAACACGGCACTAAAGGAAATACAGCAGACCTAAAACAGTGAATACACTATAGACCTGCAGCAGAATATGATTGCTATACAGAAAGCAAGTGCTGCTAGCATATCATTCCCATCCTTCATCCCCTGCATTTTTAGCAAACAGTTCTAAACACTAACCGCAAGATACGATTATGCAAGAGGGAATTTCTCTTGCAGTCCTCATTCAGCACTTAACTTTGACTTGGAGCAGACAGGCAGAAATACTCTTCTGCTGTCAGCAGCGTCCCACTCTACAAGAAGGTTTCTGGATTGTCTAAAATACCCAGAGAATGAGTAGAGTCTACCTAGGAATGTGATATGGGTTTTTAGGTGCCCTAAGTAAGGGAGCATACCAGAAGTTGCTTGGCTTGGAGGCATACAAATCCTTCATTGGATCTGGCCCAGATGCATTGAGAAGAGCTCTTGCTGAAATTGCAGCAGCTCTACCAACAGTAAATCCATGAGATTAAAAATTTTACCTGCAGCCCACGGTTGTGCCTGCTTTTCATCTCTTAATCCCCCTATAGTTTTCTGTCTAGCCATCCTGAGCTGGAATAGTCCAGCTAAAATAAAACTGCTGAATGAGAAAAGGATGCAGAAAACATTTGGAGAAGACAAGGTTTGAAGGTCAGCTTTACAGCAAGCAGAAGAAAGGAGAAAATGAGGAGAAGCATCAGATTCAAGTATTAAGAAAGGAAACATTCAGCACAATGAACATCTTTCTGTGAAAGCCGTGACTATCTTTATATTTTAGAAGAGGAAAAACAGCAGTTAGGTTAGGTATTGAATTTTGAGAATGGCAAACTCTAGCCAATTGATTTATCTTCTAGAATGTACAATTAAAGTAGGATATAAGAACACCTTTTGTCACGTTTAGAATGCCTTAAAGTCTACAGAATCCAAATTTAGATCCCAAGATTTTAACCCTTTGAATAAAGACTTCCACATGACTTTGTGAAATTCTGACTTAAAAATTACTGTATAATCCCCATAAGACCTACTATCAAACATATTTTTCACAGAAACCCATAGCACATAGCTTGAATATACTGGTTTCTCATAATTCAATAGAAAAAAAATGTCTATTTAACAACATTTTCTTTGTATGAACCTCAAGTTACCACGAATTGTCCCAAACACAGATTCTATGTATTTCAGGTAAAAGTGGCATATATTACAAGATTAGATTCTTTGCTGTATTATATTACCTTGAATTTGTTTCCCACACTGATGAAACTAAGTTTCCCAGCTTTTTGTTTGGAATCCTTGTTGTTGTTCGTGTTAGATTCAAATAGCTGTCGAACAAACTTGTCCTTGGATTCACATATAAGAGATTCAAGGGACATATGCAAAGCATCATTGTTTTTCTCCACAAATTGCATCTGAAAAGACAACCCAAGAAATAATAGCACATTTGCTTCACTGACTCAGTTTCTTAAGTCTTAAACAAAATTAAAGAAAACAAAGCTATATACTTAATTCAAAAAACAGCAAGAATATGGAGGGGTTGGAAACATGAAACCCAAGGTAAGTATTAGTGCCTTTTAAGATATAAGCTGTGTTTATGTTTTCTTTCCGTTCCCAGCACTTGGCACATCATCAGCTGGGAGTTTTGAGAAGCTTAATTCTTCACGGTTTGTAATATCACATAAGATTTGTTGCGAAATGGGAATTAACATGCACACTTTAATTGGTGCATCTACATAGTTTGGCACATGAAATGAAAGATGGTTATGTTAGTAGTACTATGACTATTTAAGAACAGCTGATTCCTACAAACCTTACCTCTCTGGTTTACTTAAACTTTTAGAAGTTAAGGACAATATATACACTGAAATTCAGAGATCAAGACCCTAATATCCAATTTTACTCTCATAACATTCTCTACAGCTTTTGGTGTAACTTTAACAGTAACTTTGATATTCATGAAAAGAAGAGGCCAAAACTAATTGAAAGAAAATACTGATTTGCCAGATATCCCATAAAAGGCTTGAATGGTGATGAGAATCAAATGGCAAATGCAGTTCTTCAAAACTCCCTTGGAATATGAAAACGCAAGAACAGAATATGAATGCAGCCTGAGGAGTGTCCTCATCACAAATGATTGTGAGAACTGACACAAGTGCAAAGAGAAAGAGAAACAAATAACAGGTGAGGTACAAGGCAGCTACAGACCAAATGTTTTAAGGCCCAAGCTAAGTAAGACCCTCTGAGGGTAAATTAAGTCAAGCATATTAGCATAGGTTCTGGCCCAATGCTACCTCTTATCTGATTAGCTCTGACAGCAGAGCTTATGTACTCATACCTAGCTCCTCTGTTCCTGAAGATTCTCTTAAGATATCATGCTGAGGAACACAGCTAAACACGGAGCAGTTGGAACAAATGTGGTCCAATTTTATTTATTATTTTGACTCACTGAGTAACCTCAAAAATCAGGTAAGTAACATTCAGAGTTCAATTTTCATATTTGTAAAATTACCTACAGAATGCATCAACTTCAAAGGAGCATAGCAATCATTATCATTCTTGGAGTATTTTGAAGTAAATAAGAACAAGCTCTTGAAGTATACATTTTTAATGTCAAAAAAACACCTTTGGAGGTAGCTTCCCTCTTATACACTGGAGTTACAGACCAGAACAACAAAGCATTATGGTTCTTTTATTCTAAACTCCATTAAAAAAATAAATAGAGTCTTAGATATTGGCTTCAGATGTTTAAATGTTTTTGTATGATGAATAGTCAAAAAAATATAACAATCTGGAATGTATTTTGAGCATAGCCATTTCACATATTTCCCATTCCTACATGAACGAGTCTATTGCCAGTAGAAAAGGAAATCAAAAAGTAAAAAATGTGATTCTTAAGAAAACATAAGCAGTGATTGCATACAAGGATAAGAGTATATTTTCAGAAGCATGCTTAAGTGTAACAATACTTTTATATCACATAGTGTATCTTCTCCCCCAGATGCAAAATTCTGTTGATGTAAGACTTAAGAGTAGATCATGAATCAATATTTTTAACAGACACCTTTACCTATAGACTTATATCAAATTCTAAATGAAAATATGTCATCAAAACAGTCCGCAATCTGAGAAGTTAAAAGAAAGTGACAATTTTTTCACATGCTCACAAAATTAGTTTCAAAGCTAAGATACATCAACTTCTGAATTTTTCTTCAGATGAAAGGAAATTTTGTCATTTAACCTATATGCACTGATAAATATAACACAAAGAGTAACAAAAGTACTTTTGTGTAAGTGAAATTACCGTCTCATAGCATACTGCTCCTGCAAAATGTCGGATGATAAAGCCTTCATCATCTCTGATATTTCTGTGAACTGCCAATTTAGACTTTCTAGGAATCTGGAATTAAAAAGTTGAATTACAAAGAGGAATTACATTGGAGAGTGAGGAAAAGTTTATTCTTAAAACATCACCATGATTCTACAAGTAGCACTAGGTGTTAAAAATCACATTTCCTTCAGTACAGTTGTGATGAGCAGTGCCATTCCCATTCAAACCAAGATATTCTAAGAACCTATTTTCATTCTCATTCACACCCTCAGATAACCTCACACTGAAAATAAGTTACCAGGATTGATAACACCAGCTAGTTGATTTTCCTTTATGCCTTTACTCACAATTTCTATACCATTCATTCCACAGCTGAAGAATAGCCTTGTCATATGAAGAGGATTAGACAGAAGCTTAAAATACATTTATAGATGCTACATTTTAGAAGGCAACCACCCAGTTCATTGTACACGTATCAACAGAAATGTTTCATCATAAAGCAATCCAGTTAAGTCAGATTAAGTGGAACCTTAAGGAAGAGTAAATAGATGACAGAATATTATGTGGCTCCCTTTGCTTGCATTTTTTTGGCAGGGAACTAACCTTTCCTCCCCCTCACCCAACAGAAGTTGTAGAATGATAGAATGATTTGGGTTGGAAGGGACCCCAAGGATCACAGAGCTCCAACCCCCCTGCCACAGGCAGGGCCACCAACCTCAGGCCTGGATCTACACTAGGTTGCCCAGGGCCCCATCCAACCTGGCCTTGAACACTTCCAGGGATGGGGCATCCACTACCTCTCTGGGCAGCCTGTTCCAGCACCTCACCACTCTTTCTGTAAAAAACTTCCCCCTAATATCTAATCTAAACCTTCCTTCCTTTAGTTTTAATCCATTCCCCCTTGTCCTGTCATTGTCTATCCTTTTAAAAAGTTGAATCCCCTCCTGCTTATAAGCTCCCTTCAGGTACTGGAAGGCTGCAATGAGGTCCCCCCGCAGCCTTCTCTTCTCCAGACTGAACAAGCCCAGCTCCCTCAGCCTCTCTTCGTAGGGCAGGTGCTCCAGCCCTCTAATCATCTTCGTGGCCCTCCTCTGAACCCTCTCCAACAGTTCCACATCCTTCTTGTATTGGGGGCCCCAGATCTGGACACAGTACTCCAGATGGGGCCTCATGAGGGCAAAGTAGAGAGGGACAATCACCTCCCTGTCCCTGCTGGCCACCCCTCTTCTAATGGAGCCCAGGATACCATTAGCCTTGCGAGCTGCAAGAGCACACTGCTGGCTCATGTTAAGTCTCTCATCCACCAGAATCCCCAATTGCTTCTCAGCAGGGCTACTCTCAAGAAGCTCTTCTCCCAGTCTGTATATATGTCTGGGATTCTTCCAGCCCAAGTGCAACACCTTACACTTGGCAGTGTTGAACCTCATTAGGTTCACCCGGGCCCATCTCTCCAGCCTGTCAAGATCCCTCTGGATGGCTTCCTTTCCTTCTAGGGTGTCGACCACACCACTCAGCTTGGTGTCATCCGCAAACTTGCTGAGGGTGCACTCAATTCCATCATCGATGTCATTGATAAAGATGTTAAAGAGAACCGGTCCCAAGACAGACCCCTGGGGGACACCGCTTGTCACCGGCCTCCACCTGGACATAGACCCATTGACCACCACCCTTTGGCTATGGTCTGTTAACCAGTTTCTTATCCACTGGATGGTCAACCCATCAAATCCACATCTTTCCAATTTAGAGATAAGGATGTGATGGGGGACTGTGTCAAAGGCCTTGCACAAGTCCAGGTAGATGACATCGGTTGCCTTCCCTTTATCTACTGATGCTGAACTTTTCAACAAACCTAATAACCAAACTCGTTCTTGACAAAAGATTATGGATTGTGAGGACTGGTGTGGTATGATATTTCTTAGGAAAGGTTTTCATTAAATTGAAGTGTTACTATCAACTGTTCCAAGAACTCTTTATTAAAACAAGACAGACAGCAAAAATAAACCTACAGAGAGTCTGAAATGGTCC
Source organism: Porphyrio hochstetteri (assembly GCA_020800305.1). Lineage (NCBI taxonomy): Eukaryota > Metazoa > Chordata > Aves > Gruiformes > Rallidae > Porphyrio > Porphyrio hochstetteri. Next base: position 91,087,506 of record CM036907.1, read on the forward strand.
TTGTGTTTTTGGTGCACAACTGAAGTAAAATGTTGGTCGCTTGGTTGGGGAAGACGATTTTCTTCATCCAAGATATCCAGTACACCTACTAATTTTGCTTCAATCAAATCTGTTAATAAAACAAAATATTTTTACAAAAATTGAATATATAGTCTCATATCAGAATTGAGCATTACAAGTGTAAAATGCTACCAATCTGATTCTCTATAACTGTATTTGAGAAAGCTATTAACACAAAATACAAAAAGCTACTGCAAATTAATTTTACAGATCTGAACTGTTGATTTAATCGATATCCTATACATAGCAAGTACTAACTCTTACAGAAGGAACACACCACCTGACCATTTTCCCACTGTGAATCTGACAAAAGACCTTTTCTTCCAATAGGCACCAGGGAATCCCTTTTGATCCTGAGATCTGTTTCAAAAAACACATTCATAGGGGAGGAAGCAACCCTTTTTATAGAAACACTGTGCTGGTTTTGGCTGGGATAGAGTTAATTTTCTTCACAGCAACTAGTGTGGTGCTGTGTTTTGGGTTTGTGCTGTAAACAGTGCTGGTAACACAGGGATGTTTTTGTTATTGCTGAGCAGTGCTTTCACAAAGCCAAGGCCTTTTCTGCTCCTCACCCCACCCCACCAGTGAGGAGGCTGGGGTTGCACAAGGACTTGGGAGGGGACATGAGACAGCTGACCCCAAGTGACAATAACGGTATTTCCTACCACATGATGTCATTTAAAGCTGGGGAAAGGCCAAGGAAAGGGTGGGATGTTCAGAGTCATGGCATTTGTCTTCCCAAGTAACCATACCATGTGATGGAACCCTGCTTTCCTGGGGATCCCTGCTCCAAGACAGCTAAGAGGTCTGCTTGACAAAAGTTGTCTTTACTTGTCAGTTAGTGACTGTACCGTCCTATCTAACCAAGGGAAAATTTCTTCAGCAGAGCTACAGAATCTCAGAAGAAACAGACATCTTGCAACAGATGTTGAATTCTGTCACTGAACCCGCTGCTCAGCCAGGACTGACTAGTTATCATTTCACAATATACCAATTTGGAGAACACAAGTTGAACAGAGACAACAGAGAGAAACAACCCTCCAAAAACCCCACAAAGCAAAACAAAAAAATTCACAAAAACCCAGTAACATCATTATGATCTTAAACCTGTGGTATATCACTTTGTGGAAGTCTAAACGCAGCAGTAACATCTACAGCCTGGTGCCTATAGTTTATTTTGTTTCTTTGCTCACTGGCTTAAGTTGGGGAAAAGGGATGGGATTTTTTTAAGTCATTGAATTCAACCTCACACTCTTCTTCACTTTAACTTTTTTAGGTATTCTAATCTTGTTTTCTAGGAAAATATGCAAGAATTTCACAAGCCCCAGCTGCAGTTATTACACATTGGAAAACACAGCCCTATTACCTACCAGAACAAAGTTGCCACAGTCATTAAAAGCATCAAACTGCAAGTACTATATGCATACTTCACCTCTTCTGTTTGATGCTCTTCTCCATCACACTAACGAATAGCTTGACATTCCAAGAAGTACATACCTATACAGTCCTGATTATCCACATAGTGCACTTCATTAACCCCCAGGCCTTCTTTTTGGTAGAGCTCTTGTTCCTTAAAGAAAAAAAAAAAAAAAGTACTTGAAAAGAGAAAACACTGCTCACTGTGTATCTTCTTATGCAACTACAATGTTGGGGTTTTGTTAAACATTAAAACATTTAAACATATTTAAATACAGCATGAATCAACACATATTTTAGAATTTCCTTCCACAGCTTAGTAATATTCCAACTTCACTTCTTAATGATAGGTTCACACAATTAGATATTCCCATATTGAACGGTATCTGGATGCCTCATTTTAATGAGTGGTAAAAAAGAACAAGAAAAAAAGACTGGTTTTCAAAAGCCTTATTCTTTTCCAGCACAACCAGATGTCACACAGTAGGAAAACAATTTGTCAACTGATTTCTTTTAACCTAAGTACAATGTGAATCTTATGGAAAGCAGTGCTTAAGTATCTTTTTCAATTAAAAAAAAAAAAATCCTGAAATATAACATTAAATATAACATACCTCTTTCAGAATCCTTTCATTAAAAAACTGTTGCAGTTTTTCGTTACAGTAGTTGATACAGAATTGCTCAAAACTGTTATGTTCAAAGTATTCTGCAAAACAGAAGTTAAACTTCTATGATAAACCAGTGTTCCAAGAATTTATATCAAATATAACTAAGAAGACCTTCATAGTGCTAATATATAAAGATATGTTCAGATCCATATCTGTTCCTTTCAGTAAAATAAAAGCTCTAACAGATACTCAAATTGCATAAATACTGTGGTAGATCATATTTCTAAGACAAAAAATAGTTTTATCTGGCAGCAAACCAAAGTAAGATGCTACCACACAGTGAAACTGTACCAATTCATCCTCATACATCCTTCTTACAACAGGCTGGCACAGGACACCAAAGCTCTGAAGACCTGAAAACCAAAGGTTCCCTTTGTCACTGTTCTTGGAACACCTTAGCAGGGCTAGAGCACACTAGAAGACATGCCCTATTCTGAATCCTAGTGAGACAAACAGGACAAAAGGTTTACAGGAACCATCGCCGCTCACCATTTCCAGGCAGCAGCCAGGGGCCCAAAGCTCAACTCTGTAACAGAGCTATCCACCCTGCAGGAAACAGCATCTTAATTGAGGCTTCATCTGCCGGCCTGTCAGTATGCAGTGACCTTCTCAGGACTGAATGGGTAAACTGCATGCACGTGCAACAGCCTTCCTAGTTTCACTGGGTGGCCACAGTAAGATTCCATTCCACATTTTTTGCCCTTCAAAGTGCTTAGTTTCACACCAATGCTTGCTAGTGTTGTTAAGTCATCAGGAGACGCTCTAGACATCCTCAGTACTCTTGTATGTTAAGAAAACAAGGCTTTATCTGCTCTCTTGCTGCCTTCGTAAGCCCTCATAACCCATTCCACCCACCACTACCAAAAAGAAATCCCTTCCACTTTCCAACACAGAACTTATAATTGTATCCTTGGTGGTAATAACAGACAATTGGGAAATTATTTTTTTTTAAGTATACTTACCAAAACCAGCTATGTCTAGAACTCCAATGAAGAAAGAGGAAGTCTCAAATGGAAAACACTGATTGACCCTGTTCACTACATGGTCAAAAAGATGACTATACACTGTTTTAGCCAAGGCATCACGAGCATTGTTTGCTTGTTCCACTTTCAAGGGTACCCTAAAAACCAAAAAATACAGGTCTTATTTTTCAGAATTCTTTACTCTGAAATACTGACATTATACCATAAGCTTCAAAAGAGGCTTTCCCATTATTGTAAATGAGGACACAAAACCCTCTGAGCTCCAGGCCCACATAGGAAACAATCTTGCCAAGTTAGACTAACTATCCTACCAGTAAAAGGTAAGAATAATGTTTCACTATCCTTGGCAAAATTGAGATGCAGACATTTGCAAGCTTATTAGATAATCAGAAACTAAATTGATGATTGCCAAAGAAAGATATTTAAAATACATACAAAAAATTTTCAACTCTTATTTATGAGCTGCCTAATTACAGTAAGACCTATAGTTCAGTTTTGCTCTGACATTTTTGTCCTTGTGCTTTCATCACATAACTAAAACCACAAGGCTGTTCAGTTAATGAGTAATAAAAAATGGAAAAAACCTGATAGAAAGGGAGTGTGCTCCCGTGGTGAAAGTCAGATTCAATCCCAAAATACTGATTCTTTTTAAACACTGTAAGAAGGGGCCTTTTAAGAGATGAGAGTTTGTTCCCCCTCACTTAAACCTTTATTCTGCATTGTGACTATTTATTACAACTTTATATCCCTGTTTAGCAGTTAAAAAAAAAGGCCCAAGTCATAACTTCAAAACCTATGAAACATATGACAATACTCTGGGAATATCAGGTACTATCAGGCAAATATAACTACATTTAGCTATACATATAATAGTATATACCTAGGTATTTACTAAAGTCTATGACAATGACACGCTCAGAATGAATATAATTCAAAACACTTTTAACCACCTCACTTCCTATGACACTTTTTTAAATAGGTTTCAGATTAAAAGAGCAGCAAAACTAAAAAACAGATATTCTGTACACAGCTGAGAAAGCACCTGTAGAAGCCTCCAGAATAAGATAATTTATACAGGGATAAAGTTTCAAGGAAGTGTTTAAGAAACTACATGAAAGAAATAAAAATTAAAAAAAAGAACTTCTGGCTTTTTTGTATGTTTGGAAACTGCATTTGGATCTTAATCATACTGCTAAATAATTCAAAAGCAGAAGTCCCACTAATCTAAACAGGATCAGACTGTCAAAGATCAAAACTCTCCAAAGGATTTTTCCATGTCAATAAAAAAGGGTCAACATACAGGGAAAAATATTAAATTGAAACAAATTTCAGGGGGAAACCCTTTGACCACACAGTGCCAGCATTTCATGCATGAAAGGAAGGCCTGCAATTTAGAACAACATGCACACAGAAGCTTTGCACAACACTGTATCATGACATACAGACATATCCAATGTTAAGGTAAATCAAAAGAAGGTATTTGTAGGCAGAGAGCCTTTGCTAACCAAACTGAATTTTCAGGGAGGAATAGGGAGAAATAACATCAAGATTTTTATCACACCACTCATCTGTGATGAAGAATACAGGTTGATACCTCTATGCCAAAAGCTCTTACGCTTCTTCTAAATATCTCAATCAATTGGCTTAATGAAAAATCACTTGTCCCCATATAGCAGCCTATATTACTTCTCACCATATATCTTGCCTCTCATACCCCTGGACCACCAGCACTACAGTAACAATCAGTACTTAACAAAGGACAGATCGTCCAGCTAAGGTGGTGGATAACCAGTTATGGAACTTCTCATATAAGCCAACATTTAGAAAATACCTCTCATCTGAACTGTTTGAGTAAGCCCTATGCACAATGTTCAAGACGTCACTGCTGCAGAACAGCTCTATCGCCCTCTCCGGGTAGTTTTCCATACACAGGAGTACAATAACTGGCAGGTCATAAAAGGAAAACCCAGTGCTACACAGCTTACCCATACTGCATCATTTCCTTCACCCCCTAGGGTTCACAAGCACTAAACTAACTCCTAATTATTGCTTCTGCATTTTTTTCAAGGATGATACTGCTGATGCAGAAACATGAGACTGATGGAGATCACTTTCAATTGTGACTGGTAAGTCAGGGAACCAGAGACTCCGTTCACTAAGGACACCTACAGCTACATTACATTAGATAGTAATTAGCTTTAATACACAATCTTGTCTTCCACTAAGTATCTCCTGACTTATCTTAAGGTAACGAGTACTGACAGAAATCTTATCTTATAAATAGAAGGAAGGTACCTTTACATTCCATTCTGATACGTTTAAGAGATCAGAATACTAATTCCCACATGTCAGCTGCTGGCCTATTACATAATACAACACACTAAAATCATTTACACTTTCAATGTATTTTTTAAACATGGCAGTCAGCCATACTTCTAGAGCATGTATTTATAAAATGGCCATGTTCTTAAAAATGGCAGAATTTCTTATTGTTTAAGAGGAATTCCACAGACTGCACAAAACACTACTGTTATTTTAAATTTCACAGTATGCAGCAGAAACCTATGGAAAGAAAATGTAACCCTGCCACACATTTTGCACAGATGAAAAGTACAAAACAACAAAATAATGCTGAAATTGCGCTGAGCCCGTAGGTACAGAAGAGCCCTATTACAGAAATGATGTTCTGACCAAGTACCTTCTCCTCATCAACTGGCTTTCCCTCAGTTTGGCTCCTCCTTCCCTCTGGTCTGCATGTTGAGAGTGGAATCCCTTTTCTCCTCATATTTCTTCTCTGAACAGGAAAATCATATTTTCCTTCCTCTATGTCACCCTTGCTCCCTCTCCTCCACCCACCAGCGGCTTGTATGGAAAAGGGAAGAAATTTTTCCAATTTCTAAGCCATTTGGTAAGGCCACAATAAATAAATAATAGTTTTCATACTAGTTTCATCAGCAAGTTCTACAGAGTCTGAGGCCTAGGGGAAAGCACTCTCACAGGCTGGAATTATCCTGTGCATAATTCCATGCAGAACACAAACATTTCCCCGAACAAACAAGCTACAGTTAAAATATATATAATTTGCTCATGATTGACAACAATTAAGGGAGAGAGAACAGGTGAAGCAACATCCATCAGTCACTGTTGTCCAATACAGTTACTGCTTTGCAAATAAAATGGTCTGGATGAAATAACACTACCTAGTGAAATGCCTACTTAATTAAAGAATATAAACAGCTCATTTGTAATTTGAAGAAAAATGTTTTAAAAAAATAGGGAAAAATAATATTAAAAATTTAAAAATTGAAGGGACTAGATAGACTCCAAATATTTTTCCAACATAGTCTTCAGTACTGCTGACAAAAGATGCATTTTGGTAGAAAATGTACTGCTCCAGGAGAAGCTGGAGCACCTGGAATCACGTCAGTTAAAATTTTCACTCTGTAAAATTGTTTACACTGTGATGACAGCATTCTGTTTGAAAGTATTCTTGGAAAGGGAGAAACTGAGTAAGAGAGTAGCACAGTGCACTTACAGTCTAAGACATGTACCAGATTTTGAATACTAACAAGATTTCTCTGTGTAAACACACTACATGGATGGCAAAAATACCAGCCAACAAGGTGATCATTATTCTTTTTGGGAGATTAACAACAGCAGAAAAAATGTAGTGCAGCTGTCAAGTCTCCCTAGCAGTCCACTCTACATTAGTATTTAATAAAATTCCCGGAGACAGCATTTAGCATCACCCTCCTACTGTTCCTTGTTGGCTCCATTGTGCCCAGCAGAACAAAGCCTTTGTTATACTCTGAGCACAGTGATTTCAGCGGAGCTATTTATTCACAGTGACCTATTAGGACTCACATGATCTACTCACACACAAAAGGTCCCTAAGAAAGAGAGAAATGAGTAGCTCTTTGGGTTGCTGGAACAAAATAAAACAATGCATTTGTCAAAACTCCGATATTGATAGCAATCAAACAGTTTCTAAGCTATGCTAACACAGCAAAACCTGGTGGTTATCTAATAAATATCCCATGCAGTACATGCAGTAAGCTACATAAGAACAAGACATTAGTCTATTTATTAGCCTATGTTTGCTTTTAGCTGCACAAGTTTAGAAAAGGCTAGAGCAAGAGGCTTACTGAATTAATCCTTTGAGATGGTGGAAGGAGTCTCTGAAATAATTTTTTACCATCTGCAACATACAACACTGGGGAAAAATAAGATCTGTTGGCACAAAAACATAGCTCTTTGTGTTTGCAGACTTCTGAAACAGTATACTGCTAACAACGCCCCAGGCTTATCAGGATAAGTATACTGAACAGAAAATCTTTACAGACATAATCCAAAGTGAATTTGAAACTGTAACAAAAATTGTATTTGTTCTTAAGAAACCTTCCTTGACAGGGCCACTTGAGATGTGGTAAAAGGGAAGCAGTGTATTACGATTCACCTTTGCTTCAGTCCTTGATACGTCCCACCAAACATTCTCAAAAGGAAACTATGCAGGCACGCTTTACCTACACGTGATAGCCCAAACTAAGCTGTTCTCAGGGGCCAAGTCAATAGCTCACTGAGAGCATTTCCAGTGGGGTGCTACCTGACTCTGACATGGATGCAGTATGTTCAAACCCATTCCGCTTTTACTTAAAACTTTTGCTAAATAGGCATGAGGAAAGTTAGGGCATTGTTCAAAAAAAAAGAGTCTGATAATACTGAACTGGGCAAGCAGGAAATCCTGGTGACAAGGTTAGCAATTTTCACAATGTGAAATGGTTGTGAAATTACTTTCACAAACCGAAGAAATGACCTGAAAATCCACAAAACAGATTCAGTAAAGGAAGGTGAATGATGGCATACTTTGGAGAACATAAAAAATACAAATGCCAAGAAGAATAACCAGGTAAGCAGTGAGTCAACAGAGAAAGATCAGCAGTTATTGTGTGTCACCACCTCTCATATCAGAATTCTCATATCACCATGTGTTAATATGAGTCCTATCTGTACTGTAGAAGATGGGGTTGCTTACTCTAATGTTATCCATAATACTGATAAAGGTTCTCCTGAATGAATATATTAAAGGTTTTGTTGTCACTTTAGGAATGATCTGGAATAGGGCAAATAGTAAACCCTGGGAAATACTGGACACTGGAGAAACACTGTCCTACCCACATCTCCCTACATGTAAAGGCTGTTGTTACAAAGACAAAAATATCTGTAACTTTCCATTTCAGCTGATAAGGCAGCAAGCTGATAGTGATTAAGAGTCTTCAATTTCTAATACATGGGTGTGCATGTGCATGTGTAGAGGATAAATTCATAACCACTTTCCAGAAATGCACTATTGAATATATTATGAAGAGACCTAGATCTTGAACTTTTACTTAAAGGCAGAATAAGCCTTCCTCAATCATTACTTGCCTTTTGTCGCTGCAGTATTACTTTTTTCCATGGTAATTACTATGAAGGTTCAAACTCCTCAACATTCCTTCTTTAAAAGTATGAAAATAAACAGACCACCAAGAAGTCCACTTTTTTGCTCAATCTAGAAATATACCTCAAAGGTCAGCTAATAATATGTTACTGGAACAACAGCCTATACCCATGCTAAAGTTAAGACTGCTTAATTCAGAAAAGCTGCTCCATTCCCCTAAAAAAACATGATGCTCAAATAGCACAGGCTGTCACTGATGGTTTATTATGCTCAGACTTTGGCCAGGAAAATCAGTTTCACCCTGGAGATCAGGAAGCAGGCACTGCACAGTATTTCTACCACAGCTACTCTAATTTATCGTTATTGGTTGGATTAGAGATCAAGATTACTTCTCTCGCACAGAAAGAGCGCTTGACCACTGGAAACCTTCATTACTCAAATCCATTACATCCCTTGAGGACTAAAAAAGGCAATGCTCTCAAGTGCTCAAAGATCAACTTTTCACCTATAAGTCTGGTACAACCTAAGCATGCATTAACTACCACCTGCCACCTTTACTGGCCACAGCGACTTACCAAGGTTAAATCAATCAGCTGTGACTTTGTTTTAGGCCACAAGTTTATGAAATGTTAACAAATACTTCATAGTATAAAACCTAAATAATAATACTAGATTTAAAGAGACATAAAATATGCAATTATATGATATATACCACATCAATATATAATTAATTATGAATTTCATATATTAAAGGTGCATTTCTGATTCAACAAAACTAAACCAATCTGATTGCCTCCGTAATATAATATGAAGCAGATGTGCATTATTCCAATGAGCAAAATGAATGTTAATTAGCTTCCTAATTAAAAGACTGATGCATTCAGCTAAACATTGAAGATAACTTTTAACGTGCTCAAAACTGTTTAGCCCAAGTTCTGGAGTTGAAGAAAACATCCCATCAAAAAAGACAACGTAGCAAAGCACACAACTTTGAAAACCAAATGTTACAACACAGAATTCAGTGAGTTGCACGCAGCTGAGCTAGCTTCCCTGACAGCTTGTGTGCTGGAAGGGCTAATCGCAACAAAAGAAAACTTGTGGGGAAACTAGGGGGTTTTTTCATAAACAAAAAGACAACTGTAGCAAAATTGCTCATTTCCATGAAAAACTCAGTCTCACAAGAGTTCATGACTTCCATAGTATTGAAATGTTATCATCAGTACCCTGCTTAAATTTGATCTTTGCAATTATTTCTTCTCCATGTGCATATACAAAGAAATTACTATCCTATTTCTGTGCCTAGGAAGTTAACTTTAGAATACGTTCTTGTTAGAATGAAAAATGAAATAAAAAAGAAAGCTAATAAAAAAAAGAAAGATAATGACTCTTTCTAGTTCATTATTTACTTCAATAATGATGGGTTCTTATTTGCAACAGAAAAAACCCACAACTTTCTCTTAAATTTATCCTGTTCCATTGTTTGTTTGGTTTTTTTTTTAATAAATAGTACATTTTCTGGATTACGGTTTTGCAGGGGTGGTCTTAAAGCTGAAGCTTGATTTCCAAAGAATGAGATGTGGCAAACACAGGGACACTGATCACCCAGACACTGAGAAGGGTGGGTATACCTCCCTCTAATTAGAGCATCCCAAACCTATTAATCACAGGGCAGCAGTCAGGGAAGCACTGCATAGCCCCTGTGAAAAAAATAGATACATCAAAGTATATTCTGAAATACTACAGACACAGCATTAGCATCCCTTGAAACACTGCATCTGTTAAATCCGTGGGCATATCTAATTTTCTGTGTAGGTTATGGATTTGACAGGCTGACTGCTGTACTTTCATTGGCCACACAGCGTGCTGACAGGTGAGGGGTTTTATAAAGCGTGATAGTGACTTATTGAAAACTGTTCTTTTCCTGAAAAAAAGGCCAGTTTAGTCACATGCTGTGTAACTACCACTCTTCCAAATAAAAAAAAAAAATGAACTCCAATGGCCTAACAACAGTGAAACAAGCGTGCCTCAGTGCAGAGCATCTAAAAATGCACACCAGGGTCAACTGATTTAAAAAAAAAACAAAATCAATCAATCAAACCTCAGTTAAAAAACCCTTCATCCAAAAATTGTCACTTGCATGATGGAAAAACATAATAATTACTGTTCTGAAGGGCCTGACAACGTAAGTCTGCTCGTCAGATCTCCTGCATCGTCGTATTTTCTGTAGGGTCGTGGTTTTGTGCTCCCATTTTGTACACCACCAAGTAAGCATTTCAAACAACTGTGACTCGGTTTGTGCTTGCAAACGGTGAGGCGGTAGTTTTGAGGTCGTTTTTCCCTTTTCCCCGTGGGTAAGAAAACGGACAAAGCCAGTCAGTGTCCGGAGGCTGATCCCAAAGTCCATGGGCGGGCAGAGGGCGTGGGACACCAGTTACCTCAGACCGCAGCTCGCAGGGCAGGGCCGGGAGGGGTCAGTGGCTCCCATCCCCAGCTCACACTGAGCGCGGCTCCCTCTGCCAACATACGGGAGCAGTCCCGAGCAACCCGTTCCAGCGGCGTTACCCGCGGTATTCCCCGCTCCGCTCCGCTCCGCTCCCCCCGACCCCTCCCGGCCCGCTCCCCGCCGGTGCCGCCTCCCTTGCGGGACTCACTTGATGACCGTTCCTTTGGCGCCCCCTGCCGTGGTGAGCATGACGCGCGTGGTGAGGCTGCCGCGCAGGTCCTCCGTGTCCAGCCCCAGCAGCGCCGCGCAGCACTCCAGCGCCGGCTCGCTCCGCGGCCTCACCGTGCAGCCCCCTGCGAGCAACCCACACAGGCCTTACCCACCGCCCTCGGTCACTCGCGTTCTCCCCCAACCCCTGCAGGCGAGCTGTTTGAAAGCCTGCTTCCTAACACGCTGCGAGTTTGGCTTTTTTTTTTTTCCTTACAGAGTTCCAGGGAGAAATATATTGAACTGGTGATTATGGTGCTGTGATAGCTAGAAGTAGCGCCAGCTCGGAGGGGATGCAAGCTTGCCTCTGGAAACTACTTCATATATTAAATATGAAGGGTCAGTTTAAAAAAAGTAACAAAAAAGCCCACCCCCAAAACAAAAAACCAACCAAACAAAAATCCCCACCAAACACACACCCACAAAACACCCCACAAAAAAAACAAAACAAAAAAACCCAAAAACTATGCATGAACGCCCACGTTCCTAGAACACTGCTCTAAACACAGGCTTTTCCAAAGCTAGCCTGCTTGTAAGTGCAAGAACTATCCCAAAACACATAAGTGCTAACACCTAGAAACCAACTGCAGCGATTTGAGCTTCTTTTGGATGTAGGTGTTGCTGACAGACCCCTCCAGACCTCCTTGCTACACAACAGGAGTGCCTGGTAGGGCAGACTCCAAGCACTTGCATTTTCAGGTTACGTACGTTTCCTTCTGCTCTGTGCCATGGCCCCAGCACCTGAGCTGTCCAGACACTACAAGGCTCATAAATCTCTAACTGAAGCGCTTGATCTGACACTAAATTACTTATGCCAGGATTACATTTATTTCTTCTTCTCTGTAAAATGTACTTCTACAGGTAATGAAGACCCTAAAAGGGATAAATAACTAGACAGAAGTTGCCTGAATTTCTTAACTAAATAAACATACATACACAAAAACCTCCTTAAAAGATTAAGGCTTTTGTGACTTGATTTTGGAAGCTTTGAAACACCATCTGACCTGTAGTAAAAAGCTTCTGTTTGGTGTTTCCCAGGTTTTTGAAGCAGCAAGAAAACTTCAGAGGGTTTCTGGTACACAGTACATAGTGTCAGGTACATAGAGCCTGGAGCAGTCAAAAGGGGCGTGTGTACACATACAAGGTGTATTAGAAGAATAAAGCCCTTATTTGCAATTAATATTTTAGAAGTGTAATAATTTATTCCAGAAAATGTAGGTTTGAATTTAAATATTCAAAGAAAATAAGTTTTCTGGTGTCCTCCTTCTCTTCTCTGACCTTCTTCACCATTTGCGGTACAACTTCTTATTCCTGTGCTCCCTGAAACTTCCTCTCCACTCAAATTCGGACCTTTTTCACTCTGCCCCATTGTTAAGCCCAAAGTCCCATCTCACTGAAGGCCCAAACAGGGAAACTCCCCACCAGCTTACTACCAGCTACTCTTCTCCACCCTATCTTCCCAGATCCATTCGCATTAATCATACTTGATTCAGACACCTTCATGAAGATGGCAAGACCATGACTTGAAACTGGGGATGTTCCTCAGCTTTTCTGTGTATTCTGCTACTATGTCCCAGTGACATTCATGCCAACCCATCTTGTGAGTGACATGTTAAAATTTGGAAGTTTACATTTACCTAACATTTTGCTGTATCTTTTTTTTTCCCTAAAGTCTCACAATACTGGTATTTTTTGGAAGCCAAAGGACATAATGCCTTTCCCTACAGGTGGAGTTGCTAATTTCAAATTTCATTACATTAGCAAGAAGTTGGACTTTTAAAAATTATTATAAATACAGTTTTGAGACAAAAAAAAGTCTCTTTATATCAATCTGCACTGAACAATTTCTTGAATGATTTTACTGAGAGCCTATTTGCTTTCAGTGCATGTAAAGAAGCACAACTTTAACACAACGAAGTAAACTTGACTTCATAATGGGGTGAATTAAGATTGAATTACCCTTGAACACAAGGCACCTTTCTGAAGCAGTAACTCACATGGAAAAAGAATCATCTATAATCAAGAGACATTTTCAGTATTTTTATAGAAAAACAATTTATGTTTCATCTAACCTGAAGTGCTCCCAGCTTCCTCAAAATCAATATTTCCAAGGTGAAGGACACCAGCCACCACTCGAAAAAGATCGAGTTTTTCTTCATCATCCAGTCCAATCTTTTTCATTGCTGTGCACATTCTGTTAAAATCTCCATGATCATCTAAAAGTGGATCCTTCAATGAACCTCCTTTGAGATACTATAAAGCAACAAGAGAAACCAAAAATTCAGTAAGCAATTTTAAAATAAATGTAAACAGTTATTTCCAATCAAGAATAAACCATAACAAAACACATAAAAAAGCATGCAAAACCCAAACTAAGTAGAAAGAGATTAGAGCTCTCCATACCATACAGGCTTTGCAAGAACCCAAATTTGTTTTAATTTTTTGATACTTCCAAGCATGGTCTTCAAACTTTAACTTCAAAGCAAACTTCAAACTATCTTCAGAAAGCAGGAGCTGGAGAGGGATAAGTGAATACAGGATAGCGAGCAGTGGTAAGGAGGAGTTTGGCTAAGGGAAACTACCAAGGAGGGCTTCCAGCCCCTAACAGCTGAAAGAAAGATGAGGTCCTTGTAACAGGATGACAGAAAGTTTGACAGGCCATGGGAAAGGAATACAGGACAACTCAGAACTGGGAGAAGAGTTATCCCTATCACAAACAGACTTAGCTAGAAAAATATACTTGTTAATGTTTGCTGGTGATTAAGAAACAGTACAGCTGTTTGCAGCATTCTATGGGTTAAAAGAATACCAGCTCCACTATAAAATGCCGATTTAATGTTTTGCTGATTTTCCTAATTTAAATACATCAAAAACTGGTTTAATTATTAACTATTTTAAGCAGTAGATAGTAACACATCTGCATGCAATCAAGAGACTAACTGAACATGCACAGACTGATCTAAGGTTTTACAATTACTTCAAAATGTTTTCGACTAAAAAGAATAATTAAATTTAAATAGAAGCCTTGTTAATGTGAAATAAGCTAATGTGATTTTTATCAAAACAAAACACCACATGCATGTGAAAAATTCACTTCACACAACATTTAGACACATCAATAAAATTAAACTCCATCTTAATTATGTAAAATGATCACCTCATCTTCCTGATAAGGAAAACACAAAAATAATTTAAGTATTAATTGACTGTTCCAGTTGCTTTTATTAAAATAAACAGTATTTTTCATAAAATGACAGAGCAAATATTAAATTTCTGATTTGAAAACCTGAACAATGCAATATATTTCTTGTTTGATTGGCTAGGAAAAGTTTTAATATCACTGAACTGTGATCACTCATTGTGCCTTCCAATTAACATGACTGTAACATATGGCTATTACAGTATCACATGTTCCATTTTTTAATGTTGAATATGTAATTTCAGAATTATTCTTTCAGTATGTTCTAGTTTAGAAAAAAAACAAACTTCAAATTAAGAGGACACATTTTATGACAGAACACCTGCCTGTAAACCACATCAATAACAGAAGACTGCTTAGGTTCATCCCCCAACAGCAAGAAGTAGTAAACGTTGATACTTTACGCCTACATAAATTAGCAACTTGACTATAAATCTTAGGTTAAGGTAAAATAGGTAAACAGGCAAAATCTCCCAGCCATCTCTTAGCCTACATGCTTGAGAAGAATTAAATACCTACCAGCTTTCTGCCTCACAGTAATATCAAATCAGCATTTCTGTATCTCACTTTTCACCATCCCCGATTATAGAAAATTTACTGCATTCAAGCAAAAGAAACTGGTGCTATGTGCTCAGCATTATGCCACAAATTGTCATTCCAGTTTAAGAACAAAAAAAAAAAAAGGTAAACAAAGTGAGGATAGAAATGTTCTGAAGTTTCAGTTTCTTCCAGGAAATGCTATGCTCTGCCATAAGTAACAGTTCATAACAAGGGGACAACAATAGAGAATGTCAGTGTGCTGGGGAGGGGGATATACTCGTCCTGGGAGCAAAGTTGCACTGATGTTTTTTACAAAAGTTTCAAACATCACCTCAGAAATAGAGACAGTAAAAATCGCTCTGGAAAAAACTGCTGCTTCTGACCTATTCCTACCAGCCAGCAGTAAGATTTTAAAAAAAAAAAAAAAGACAGGAAGTCTTGGACTGATTTTTGTTTTCCACAGAAGACAAGCTGTATCATTAATTGTCATATTGTTGTAAGAATGAAAAGGAAACAGTATCATATACTGTGCCATTTTGGATTTTAAAATGCACGTTAAAACGTATTTCTAGGACTGAACTCCAAACCCAGAGTTCTAATTATACCAGCTTTGACAGTACCCATTTAGACTTCCAAAGATGTGTAAAATGAACATTTCATTCCACACTGTAAAACTGTAATCATCATTTTCAACTCTATCTGTATTAGCTAATAATATAAACTAACTGAAGATACAAACATACCTCAGGACTCTTGCGATTCTGCGGGATCTGCTTGTCTGTTTCTTTGTTAGCAAAGTATCTGGTACAGCCTCGATTTAAATACTGTAACAATAAAGAAAATATGGAAATAACATACTTTAAAAACAGAAGTAAGAAAAACATGCTTTTATTTAAGGCTTGCTCTATACAGCTATATTTATTCATACTATATCAGTATAGCTAGGTATTCAGTCTTCCTCCTTGAAAATCAATTTATCTACAAAATTACAGAAGTGCAACAGTAACAAACTTCTATTGAAAACTTCTCAATTTTGACAAGTAAAATACTTTTTGACACAGTGGGATATTAATCCCACAGTCTTTTATTAACATTTGGCTCTATTAAACCTCATAACAGAGTCTGGGACTGCAGAAAAGAAAATCAAAAGTAGGAACCAAGAAAATAATTTTTCTGGCCTGTACACAATACCAAACTTTATTCCAGAAAGCTTTACAGAACACAAGTAAAATTAACAAAAAAGTTCCACAATAATCTTTATGCTTTCAGGAATATTTAGGCTTTGTATAGCATATGCAGGGGTGAAGGGGATAGGATCAAAGTATGTGTGGTACTAAGTCCAGTGTAGCTTTGTGGTCCCTTTTTCCTTACCAGTGAAGTATTTCTATAGGTAGTAGGAGACACAGCATAATAAAAAGCTTAAAGATTATTAAAAGTTTATGGTATAAGCAGAAGCCTACTTCAGAATCTGGCTTCTGCTATCAATTTTAAATTTTATAGCAAAGGGAACAGACAAAGAAGCATTCAGATAATGACTGACACTTACAGCAAAATGGGATTGCCAGCTTTTTCTTTCTGATTTGTTCAGCTGAAAGTAAGAACTCTGTCCAAAAGCCTGGACAGAGCCCTTTGTCTAAAGGAAGTGAACTGATTCTTTGCTCTAGCCCATGAACAAAGAGGATTTTTTCAGCTAGGTGAACACAGATAATTCTAGACTTTGAGTAAAATTTATATACAACATTCTAAAAAAATAAAATATTCTTCAAAGCATTTCTAACAACAGAAGAAAACTAGGTGACAAATTTAATATTAAAACAAAGTGACAAGAAACACTGTTCAAAGTTCTTGGTGCTTAAGAAAATACTGAAAAGTCTTTATCAGTCGGTAAGAATGCACAGCACAGCATGTTTTAAACACAGTAATAAATCCCTGTATTACAGTACTAGCAATGTGATCCCAGAAACTGGGGATGGGAAGTGAAATAGCTGCTACTTTTCAAGAAGAGAGAGTGGAAACTTATCTGACAGACTGCAAATGTGAACCAACACAGTTTTCAGTAATGACCTATGTAAGAAACATTTAATCACAAGATAATGGCTTTTATTTGAAAGCTAAAAACTCACGTAGATTTACATTTTTAACCTAGGAGAAATTATATTTTTAAAGTAAATAAATAAACAGCTTGAGGTTATCCTATGTAGCATCTAAATTCCATTGTACATTGGTGGGTTGTTTTTTTTTTAAAACTCTGAAGTACAACACTCCATTATAACATCACTCACCCAAACACCAAGCAACCTGATTTTCATAAATTAAGATGTGAAACAAATTGAGCTTCTCATTTCCATCAACTATTCTCCAGGTGCAGACTTACTGTGCAGTTTTACTTTCAAAGCCATGGGATGCAGTCCAAGCCACCTGGACCTACCAGGTTCAGCGCAGCCTTACCTGAAAACCTTCTGCAAGGGGACCTGCATACTTTTGTGTGGGTGCACACATTGCCACCTAAATTCCCACTTCCTCAGGAAAAGTGTAGGGGAAGGATGAACTAAGAGAGATAACCTCCATCAGTGCTGCTGAAATCTAGGCAACAGTTCAGGCAGGTGCAGCCAGTGCAGCTGTCTTGGTTGAAGTGCCCAGAGCACACCTATGCCAAGATGGCCAAACGCACAGGCAGGAGATTAGAGGCGATCACCTAAGCCAAAACAGAGCAAGCCTGCTGGGAGGGGGAAAAAAGAGTGTTGCTATGCTTTGGCTTTCAATACTGTTCCACTTTAGTGAAAAATGAGAACTGCCTTAGATTTATAAAAGTCCTATTTTCAGCTGAATGCAGTTAAGGAAACTTCTCATTAGGCAAAACACCCTTGAACCTGCCCTAATTTGGGCTCTGACTTGATAAGCTACAAGGCACAGGGAAAGTGGCACAACAGAGTCAATGCAAAACTGTGTCTTTACAGATGGATTTTTCTAAATGATAATTTTAAGAATATGATTTTTTTTTCCTGAATGTTTTTCTTAGAATTAATATCAAAACACTGACCATTCATCAAACCTTAGAATCACAGAGTGGTTTGGGTTGGAAGGAACCTCAAAGCTCATCTAGTCCCAACCCCCTGCCATGGACCGGGACACCGAGCCCCGGCTGCCCAAAGCCCCATCCAACCTGGCCTCGAACACTGCCAGGGAGGGAGCAGCCAGAGCTTCTCTGGGCACCCTGTGCCAGGGCCTCACCACCCTCACCACCCTCACCACCCTCACAGGGATTATTTAGAGCTATTTTGTCATAAATCCGGAAGCAGCAAGTGAGAATGAAAAACACAGTAAAAAAAAATCCTGACAAAAGTAATACAAATTTAGGAAGAAAATGACCATTTACTTTCTTTTTTCCTCTAAAAATCTCCTAACAAGTCATACTTTATGAAAATGTAATGTAATATGACTAATAAAATTAAAGTATATTAATTTACATACATACAAAGATGAAAATGATCCCAAAGTAGTTCTGTTTTAATTAAAGATAATCTGCTTCAACTTCTGAAGGGAGAAGAATGTTACAATTTTTAAATTTAACATGCAGAATGGATCTTTCATATGCAGCAAGGAATTTGAGCTTCAAATACTATCTGATTTGGTATGGCAATAAATATTTTTAATGCAAATGAAACTCCCTGCTGCAAGCTTATCAAAGTAAAAAAGAATATGTCCCAGTATGATAAGGCTGGTGTGACTGTAAACTCTTTATAAATTATTAGAAACAGGCAAGTGAGTGCCTTCTGTAAAGGCACACAGGCTGTTCAGTACTGTACTACACCAGCCTGATTTTAAGCAGGTTATAATTCTGACCTTGACATCTGTAATGTTGTATGCTCTCCAGAGGAGAGTTTTGATTTAAAAGAAAAATCCCCAGGAGTAAGCATGCAGCCTATTCAGGTCCAAAATTAAAAATCTATTAACTACAAAAAAAAAAAAAGTTATAATGGAAATACACACAATAATAAAAATACATATTTAAAAATTAGTTCAAGATTTTAGCTTTAAGCTGTACAAGGGAATATTGCTTAGAATAAATGCACAATAAGGTTTTGAAAACTTGCTCCATATTATATGAAAATTAATGGCATTGGGATTTTTTTTTTAAGCATTGCATTTGTTAGGTGCCTCAAAAGAAAAGCTTTCCTTCTAGACAACAGGTGAAGGTCTTTCGTAACAAACATCAAACCAAGTTTCCATCACAAAACGGAGTAAAATAAATGAACTATAAGATGGTGCAACTAAGTATTTAAAGAAATAATACAAAGTCTATAAAGGCACCTAGGAACACCTTTGAAGAAGGAAGCTTGTCCTAAAATATTGCCGTGGCTGTTAGGGAGCAAGATCACTTAGATACCACACTACAAATATAAGGCATGTACAATGAGGAACTGCAGCTCTGTGCCTGCTTCCTGGATCACCAGTGTGCAGAGACTGACTTGGCCAGGCCAAGCAGCAGTGGCAGCCTGTTCGGTCACTGAAGAGCCGCCTTCCCAAGGAGCACACTAATTTAGGTCTCACCTATGCAGCCACTGCTTAGCAGAAAAGCAGGAGGAGCATTGTATCTTTAGGGCTTCTAGCCCTCTGCTGAATTCTGATGAAGCTGAGTACAAAAGATCTTTAGGGAAAGCAACAGATAAGCACAGGCCAAGTTTTATTTAGAAATCCACCAAGGAAAATACACCAACAAAGACAACAATTAACACAGTAATGTAGTGCTTTGTTAGCAGTGCTCCTCACCCCATTTAAGATCTAGGAAGTCTAAAAAGATGACAGTAAATTATTTTTTATCCTTCTAATTGCACATGCTCTCCAGGGGCTGTGCTACAAAACCCTTCCAAACCCTCCACAGGGATTTTGTCTGTGTATTTCAGAAATACACAAAATTCTGTTTCCATGGAATTCCAAGCCAGGCACTAGCCATAAGACAGTGGAGAGAGAGAAAGAGAAATCACAGAACACAAGCAAACAACTGACCAGTATTTACCAGTAGGACTTCATTTGCCTGTATTTTTCTCTTAAATGCAAGTCAACAAAGCACATGGAGATATTTGTAGGTATTTACAGTTCAAGTGTGATTGTTCAAAATGAAGAGAAACAAAACAAAATCCTACCGATATGTTTATCTAAACAGCAGGCATGAGTGATTGAAAGGAAAAGTCTTCACTCCAATAGTAAAATTGGTGATGACCGTATAAGATATGAATAAGCTTAGAAAGACCCTGAAAGGGATGGCAGAAGCTTGCTTTGAATTTTTTTATTGACAAGAAAGGAAAGAAAGCAGAGGAAAACGTCCTATTATTTGTCAATCATTTCTGAAAACAGCTCAGTGCAATCTGAACTAGATATGGAAAGGAGAAAAAAAGAAAGCTGGAGGAAAAAGTTAAACTGAAGTTGTAGAACTACTCAGTGGAAAAATGGGAGGAGAAGAATGCAAGGACTTAATGGCAGGACAGAAAGCCAGCCTGCTTGTGGCGTTGCCACTAGACACATAACACAGAATCAGGGTTACTCAGGAGAAACCACATGATCTCAGCAAAGGGAAAACCCACTAAAAATAAAGCATGGGGAGAAGAAGAAAAGGCAGTAAACAAATCAGACGGCATACAAACAGGCATACTGGATTGAATTAAAATGCCTATACTATCCAAAAGCTTGTCTTCAACCATGACCTCTGCTTCGCCCGAGGATTTTACTGTTCCTTTCTGAGTTGCAATGACAAAACTGTGTACACTCACTGCAGCATAACTCACTATTTCATTCTCCCTTCCTTTTCCAGTAACTCCTAAAACTCTAGTCAGGTATTTCCCTCCTGCTGAACACTAACCTAACATTTGTAAAGAAGTATGCACAATGATGCAAGTCTTATTGCCCCGCTGTTTGTTTTAACTTCACTTTCACTTAGATATAGTTAGGAATATTACATTCAGCACTGATTTGATCTTCATTTTATTGGTTTCTCCATTACTTGACTAACTGGACCAGACAGCCGAAACTCAGAAATAGTAAGTTGTCCTCAGGAAAGAATAAATTAGGTGAAGGAAAACCTAAGGAGGAGGATCGTGCATTAATGAATAGATGAAATCTTGTCAGGAACTGCTGAGCATAGGCTTTAGGTCAACTGGAGATACAAGGCTAAGCTTTCATCTGAAAGAGATTAGTGAGTCCTATCATGTAACGTGGAGTGACCAAAAACAGAGAAGGAATGGGAGAGGCTCAAAACTGGAGCAGTACAGATGACATCTAGAAGACAAGTAGAAAAGACAAGTGACGTGAAAGCACATGGATTGGAACAGAGAAACACAACCACCTTGTCACTGTGGCCTGTGTCCTGCTGGGAACTGTGAGGAAAAAAATAATTTGAGAGACAGAATCATGGGACAACTACGTCTTCCTAAATGCATGGCTGGAATTGGAAGAAATAAATGCAGTTTTCAGGGTTTAAAAGATGGGTTACCCACAGAACAGCTGGATCACAATCAAGAAATTCACACTTTGCACCTCTAGAAGAGCCCATAACAACATTACCAGCAGCTGGGTATACAACAGTACATTTTTCTGAAAAAGCAAAAATTCCTCAATTTTAAGGCACAGGGAAAAGTACAGGAAATCCTGCAGTAAGAAAGCTGGCAGGCAGCTTTATTTCAGGAACAAACAGCTGTAACAAAAATTCTTCTAATCTTTATAACAAGAGTCTGTCAAAGCTAGTAAATAGAGATTTTAATAAAATCTATATGAAAAATCCACATATGGGAATACAAAACTTTAAAAACACCGACTCAGATACTCACCCTAAAGTTGTCAGGAGAGCTTAGATATAGTTTTTCCCTAATGTCTTCTGGAGCACCAGCACACAGCCTGTAAAAGATATGGTAATTCCTCTCTTCCTTGCCTTGCACACAGATCCTGGATTTCTCCAGAAGGTAATGCGATACAAATCCACCAACCACCGAGTTCTAGGAGGAAGAAATATTTTTTCTGATTATCTGAGGATTTTTTTGGATTATTTGAGATTCAGTTGTTTTCAATTTACGTATGTCTCATCACAGCTTGCTCAACAGACACTGCTACAAAGAAGATTAAAATATATCTATACCTAATACATATTAAGCTTAGAAAAGAAACCATTGCCTTTGCCCTAACTTCTCCCCCACACACATTCATGTATTGCATATACATACACTTCGCTTAAAATAAGGGTCTGCTTCACCCCAACAAACAGAAATCCTGGTAGAATTCTAGTAGTTCCTAGAAGGAGCATCGCCACAGCCACCCTTATGCTGCCAGTGCATGGCAGTAAGTGCTCTTACGGCCTTCTCTAGTTGCATTTCACTGAGACTATCACCTGGCCTAGACAAATCTTAATAGCAAAGAAATTCCTGAGTTTATGGCCATTACAAGTAGGAAGGACTAGTAAGTTCACCGCAAAGTGAAGCGTTGGGAACTATGAAGTCCTGTAAATAAGGGGTAAAAGCCTGAAAAAGGCTTCTAAGCAGTTTGGAAAGATATATTCTGAGTCCTATTTGCCTCATCGGAAGCAATTATTCAGAAATGCCATGCAAGCATTGACAGATCAGGAATGCATCATTCCAAGTAGAAATCTGGGTCCTTTCTGTAAGTCTGTTAACATGAACTGGACCAACAGATAAAGTCCCTCTACCCTTAAAGGAATTCAGTTATTCACTATCTAAACTATTAATCAAAGATAAGAAGTTTAGTTACAAAACCAAGCAATGAAAACTTTGGAAAAGATCACAAGCTCAAGACCAGTTGAGGAGCTCAAACTATGCAGGGAGGAACTGCAAGAATTTTTTTCTTTATGTCCTCAGTCATAAAGATGAGGAGGCATGTACATAATCTCTACAGGTATTTTCAAGAGAAGTCTTCACCTGGCACATAATGGACAGCCATACAGTCATCCTTAATTGTGGAATGTGTATATAATGTATAAAAATTTATAAAACTACACCCAAAGAAAATCTTACATATGTCTGACAGTGAATAACACTTCTGACAAAAAATTAATTCTGTGACTTCTGTCACATGCATAATCCTAATGTGATGTCCAAAAATTTCATACAAATACACAAATCATCAATAATTCATTTAAAGTATTAAAGCACTAAAATATGTTTCTATCTGTCTGAAAGTAATATGCAACTCACAATTATTTCTGCATTCAAGGAAGGAATAAATAATTAACAGCAAGTAGGTTATTCTTTAGATATGCCATTTTGCCATGTAGGAAACTATTTTTATTCTATTGTGGATGGAAGCAATTTTCCTAGTGACTTGACCTACTGCTTTTCAGTAGTGACACAGTACTGCATGTCCTTGGTTTGTCTTTCAAGGGGGTAGAATACAAATCAAATATGTAAAGTAGGACAGTAGCTATTTGCTGCAAGATTAGCAAGTCTATTCAACCTTATGCCAGTTTAGCATTTCCATTTTATGGTGTTTATATGCAACAAAATTCCAGTACCTTTTCATTGAAGTGAATTTCAACAAATTTCCCAAAACGACTGCTGTTGTTGTTGCGAACAGTCTTTGCATTTCCAAAGGCTTCTAACAGGGGGTTTGCTGTTTAAAAAATTAAAGTTAAAATTTCTGAAGTGTTAAAATACGAACAAACTAACAAAAAGAAAGACAGAACAAATACATACTAATTATTCAGTGAACTTAATGAGAATTACGTTTGAAAATTAAAGGAAAAATATTACTTATTAGGAATGATCAATTTTGCAAATTGTATTGTATAGACTGTGGTGGAACTTACAATTAAATACTTAAATATCACATACCTCTGCAAAGTATTTACTGCAAAGTATTTGAATTGGTATTGTAGGAAATTCAGTATTTGGTAATGTTCTACTACAGCAAGTAAGTAAACAACTAATACATAAACTCTAGGAGACAGAACACAATTTGACACTTCCTAATGAGTTGTTATTCATAAAATCTAAACTACCTACTTAACCCACAGACAAAAATGCCACTTAAATGTCATGCATGCAACATGCTAGATTGATTAGGGAATAAAATAAATAAATAAAGTATTAGAGTGTGTTGATTTCAAAAACAACTTAAAAATGCCCTTTCAAATTAGGTCAATTAGGTGATTGAGTGATTTTTTTTTTTCCTGGCTGCTGTTTTCAAGCATCTTAAAGTTCATACAGAAAAAGTGTCAGAAATCTACTGTGTGTACACCTATATAAACACCATGCACAGCTTAAGCAGTTCGAAAATGCATAGTAGTTATGAAACACAAGGCCACTGAAAGACTTTCTTTTGCTAGATCTGAAGATAAAAGAAAACCAATTTGGAACACTCAACACAAGAAGGACATGGACCTGTTGGACCATGTCCAGAGAAGGGCCACAAAAATGGTTACCTGAAAGGTGCCTATAAGAAAGCTGGGGAAGAACTGTTCACAAGGGCATGGAGCAATAGGATGAGGGATAATGGTTTTAAACTAGAAAAGGACAGATTTTGGTTGGATATTAGGAAAAAAATCTTCATTATGAGGGTGGTAGATCACTGGAACAGGTTGTCCAGAGAGGTAGTGGAGGCTCCATCCCTGGAGATATTCAAGGTCAGGCTTGATGGGGCTCTGAGCAACCTGACCTAGTAAGGATGTCCCTGCTTACTGCAGGGGGGGTGGAATAGATGACCTTTGAAGGTCCCTTCAAACCTAACACATTCTATAATTCTATGATTTACTGAACTTCATTAACAATAAACCACTCAAAGCATCTTCAAATTTTTAAAGACTTCTAGCAAAAAACCACACACTGAAACCAAGTGAGCAGAAACTCACTTAGAACCATCTACAAATCTGCTTCTATAAAAATCAAAGAATGAAGGAATAACTATAAAATGTTGGATAAAAAATGGATGATTTGGTAGGACAACATGAACATTAACTTTTTTGGTTAGCTAGATTATTTTTTTAATACGTAATATTCATGAAAGTTCAAATCTGAATTTCAAAACTGACTTCTTAAGAGATCTTTGATAACTATTCATTTATTTTACATAATAGTAACAGTTTTAAATAACAGGTTATGAATTAAAACAAACTGCACATGGTCTTTCAAATAGGTTAAAGGATCCTCTAGTAATACATATGCTACAAGCATGGCCATTAAAATTGTTCCTAAAAAACTTTTAAATTAAGGCATCAGATGCCACTTTAGATTTTAAAAAGACCAGACCTACAAGTACCAATTAATTTTATGGCATACTTCATTAGACATTATCCAACTCTTGTCCACTTTGAGTTCTGAGTTCCTTTAGCACGTAGTGGATTTTACTAAGGAACTGGTTTAAGCAATCCTACAGCAACAAGAGATTAAAGCCTGCAGTATTTCTCTTGAATACTCCAGTGGCTCAAATTTCAAAAGAGAGCAATTTAAAGCAAAAGCAAAAATTTTTGGTTTAAGAAGCGTAATGAAATTCTGAAATAAATCTAGTACATGCTATAGAAAAAGATTAAAGAAGATTAAAACTGACATATGAGATTGACTGAGCATTGTTTGGTTTTGAGATATTTGCATTTTCTCAAAAAGTTGTCTTCCATTCAATTAGAAAGTGCATGCAACATTAAAGAGGCTCAACTGGATGATCAACACAGTCTCTTCTGACCTTATTTGGAAGTCTATTACGAAGACAGACACAATGAAAGTGTTAATCCAAATTATGTGCTTTCTGGCAAGAAAGACATTAACAGAAAAATGACCCAGAACCATAATTTAAAATAATTTCCCTCCTTTATCTGATTTTGAGAACTTCTATGGTGAGGATGAGAAATTACTCTTTGCTGGTACTAACAGATGGTAATGAGAACATAATCTCGTCCTTGCAGATGTCATGCAGCTTAAAATCCAATCTAGGGTATGCAAGTGTGTGAATTTAAACTCAAACACACACTGTAACATTTTCTATAGCAACAACTGTACAACACTACACTAAATAAATATTTTTTATTTGTGATTCACTTTATATGTTTTCAGAATTTAGGATCACGTTAATTATAATGAGTAAATTATGCCCTAGGAAATCCAATGGTATTTCCATTCTAGCTTGTGTTCAGTTGTTGTTGATTGACACCTCAAATTTGAAAAAAAACCCCACCATTAGAACCTTTAGTTCAATGAAAAAAAATTCAATACCTTCTACAATTCTATCATCAATATCTTGGCCAGTACCATAGGATTCTGTCAAGTACCTGTAAAGCAAAATAAAAATATCATAATCTTTCAAGCATCAGGTTACCTCATTTCAACAGAGAGCGTGGCTGTGCACCACATTTACTAAGCATTTACTAAACAAAGCATATTGAATTTAAGTTCCAAATACTTGTATCTTTTAAAATAAATGTAGTTTGGCTTTTCCTTTTTTTTTAAAACAAAAATATTCTTGCAGATGTCAGATTTTTTTCTGTAATACTTCAAGATACGTCAGAAATTTCTTTTAGACATACATATGGAAATTACACTTTTATACAAGTATAATAAAACTACTACTGTACTATCTGTATTTATTAATAGTCCTAGTCAATGCATAAGGTTTCACAGGTATGTCCTGAATTAAACACTGTTTCTATGCACGCAGCTTCTGAGCCCATAACTGTTAGTGTTAATACTGTTAATACTAGCACGTACGGCAGCCTTCTAGTACCTGAAGGGACCTACAAGAAATCTGGAGAGGAACTGTTGACACGGGCGTTTACTACTAGGACAAGAGGCAACGGTTTTAAATTAAAAGAGGGTAGATTTAGACCGGATATAAGGAAGAAATTCTTAAGGGTGGTGAGGCCCTGGCACAGGATGCCCAGAGAAGCTGTGGCTGCCCCTGGATCCCTGGCCGTGTGCAAGCCCAGGCTGGATGGGGTTTTGGGCCACCTGGGCTAGTGAAGGGTTGGAACTAGGTGGACTTTGAGGTCCCTTCCAACCCCAACCATTCTGTGATTCTACGAATAAAAATCGTGCATGGATACGGTGAGATAGGAAACTGCAGATGCAAAATTAAGGTAAGACTGAATTTAACAACTGAAAAAAGAATTTGAAAATAAATCAAATGTGTTATTTTCTTTTCTGCATACAGGGCATGCTTTCTGGAAATTCACAAGTAAGTCTGGGAGGAGTTAAAAACAGTTCTTGAAAAAAAAAAACCCAGTTCTTCCAAAAAAAAAAAAAACAAAAACAACAAAACCAACTGTAGTAACAGGTAAGAGAGCTGTATCGGTTCCTTTTGCTTTCTGATCACAAAAAGGAGCTGCCGTCCTGCTCTTAAATCCCGTAGTATTTTGTACATGGACTCTATGGGGGCAGGTTGTAGGGAGAAGCAACAGCAATAATATTTTCCCACTGTGTAATCAGAACTTCCTTTGCCGAGAAGTGGAAGAATAAGAACCTTTGAGAGTATTCCTTAGGAGACATTCAGTGCTGCCACCTTTCTTTACTCAGCATAAGTTGGGATTTTCCCTGTAAAAATCATTGCTGGCACCTTGCAGTAATTCTTACAGGTGTCTATTAAACATTGCACAGGGGCAAACAGGAACAGTATGAAGGATGGACAGCCAGCCATGGGACGTAGAAGATATTACCACTACTGTACATAAATATTAGAGAACACATGATGTCACGGAAAAGAGAATTAAAGATTTATACAGAGAAACAAGGACAAGTGGGATGAGAGAGGGAGCTTATTCACACTGCCTGCACTGTGCTTCCCTGGACATTTAGGCGACCTATGGTATAGGTGAATTCAATAGAGTTACAGTGTTCCAGAGTGATATAAAGCCATTAAGGAATAATGCAAATAAAGTCAAAAACATTTTAAAAAATCATGTAAAAGGAAGGAAGGCTCATATGTAGCAGCAATATGGCCCCATGTAATTTACTACGATTGATTTAGCACTGATTATACATGAACATCAATAATTAAATAAGCCCCATTATTCAATCTTACTCAGTAAACTGTGGTCAATTATACTATGGAGTCCTTACGCTCATCCCAAAATCAAGTTAAAAACCCTAGATACTCAACCAAACTAAAAAAATAAAATAAGGGAAAACAGAGAAATGCACATTTATGGCAAAAACAACAGTGTCTTGCAAGATATAGTTAAAATGCCTAGTTACTTTTTTTTATCTACCACAACACCAGATGTGCAATACCAAAATGACTGCATCACGAACCATAATAACTACATGATGTCACTACAACAGTGTTAAGGTTTCTGTGAGTATGGAGTCATTTCTGTATATTACCATATCACCATTTAATTTTAACCCAGTAAATTTCTTGTATTAAAGTGCACGTAGAAGTACGTATGTAACACTACTGAAGTGTGTCTGCGCTCTCTGTAAGTCAATAAAATGCACCAGGCACTAGAGATTCACAGAATAACTCTGGTCCAAAAGCACTAACCTCAAAACAAATTTCGTGTTCTCTGTCTTGCCAGCTCCTGATTCTCCAGAGACTATGATAGACTGACTCATCTTGAGCACTTTCATGTCACGGAATGCTTTATCAGCTTAAAAAGAATATGTTAAACATGACAAAAATTAATATTCAGGACAACTGCAAGCACAAAGTTAAGCTACAATGCAAAAATTAAAATGTCACATTTTTCAGGAATAAAAGTCAATCTTTACAACTGAGTCCATTACAACTTATTAAAATCTGCTTTGTTGTAATTTATATAGCTGCTCACCCTCCAACACTGACATGTAAGAGCTTACAGTCATTGAAAACAAAGACCTACTCAACTATATCCAGGACAAACTAAACCAAAACTAAAACCCACACCTAAAATTAAATTTCTTTAATTAAATGTATTTACAAAATATTTAAAAAATCCTTTAAATATGTTGTTTTAAAGAGAAACTTTCATTTGTACTTCATAATTTCTGAGAAAAGAGAACTTGGAAAAACGTGGGCAGTTTTTGTCTTATGCAACAGGGACCAAAACCCCAGGTACTTAAACGTTCAATTACGAAACAAAAGGCAAGACGGTGAGAAGGCTTTTAACAAGCCAAATGTTGATTTGTAGTTTCCATATTTTTTTTGCTTTTAAAAAAGTGACTGAAATCAGGTTCATCCCATTAACACCATTTAAATGCAGTTTCTGCCTGTAACACAAGCAAATAAAAAGAAACAGTGCGTGCACTCTGGCAGTGTAATAAAAAGCAACGGAAATCACTAGAGGGAATGCCAGTGGCAACCACAATTATGTTATTCTTCACTTTCCAAATCTGAATTTCCTTTTTTTTAATGGTTGTAAAATGTATTTAAACCGCTTAGATATCAAACACGGGAGGAGCAGAATAATCATAACAGGGCTGCTAATTTGCAAGTTCTTCAAACTGTGTAACAAGGATGAGAAGCTTTGCATTTTAGCAATCAGTGGTTTTATTTTATAATACTTTAAAGTAAATTAATTTCTGTTACAGGTGGCAATTCATAGATAACTGCAAATATTTAGTGTTTGTTTTGCAAAAGACAAATATAGGCTTAATACATACCAATAGCAAACACATGTGGTGGCAAGGTTCCAAGTGATCGACCCTGGTACTTTTTAATAGTCTCTGAAGAATAAAACTTAGGTATGTCAAAATATGGATTCACTGCAATAAGGATGTTGGCTACATAGGTCTGTGAAGAAAACAATTAACAGCAACTCTTAGCTAGTATCCAACCAAATGGTTAACAGCAATTTTCTATTACAGTTGAAGACTATAGCCCAAGTGTAACAATTACATTTATAATTCTCTTCAGCTAATGCAGACACAAGAAGGGATACATTTTCAGGGTTCCTCTAATTATATTCTCAGGACTGCTATGAAATTCTCTCAGAGGAATTTCCTAACCACTGAGCTGCGGAGCATGTCCTGAATTTGACCTCTCTCCCAATCTCCTTTGAAATTACCTCCTATTGTCAGAGTTATTGGATCAAGGATCGGACACTACAAGCTCGTCCTAAAAAGTGAATAAACTAAGCTCCTGGCTAGCATAACGTTCTCTCCTCTAGTGAGGAGGATAATTTT
Organism: Porphyrio hochstetteri; assembly: GCA_020800305.1. NCBI lineage: Eukaryota > Metazoa > Chordata > Aves > Gruiformes > Rallidae > Porphyrio > Porphyrio hochstetteri. The sequence goes on from CM036907.1 coordinate 91,117,602, forward strand.
TCAATATCTAATGGGAGCAACTCAGCAGGAAGGATTGACAGGATCCTGCCTGGGAATGCGCTCAAGCCAAGCAATAAAAGCATTCAGCCGAGAGAAATTAGCTATGGCTGCTTCCACAGTGAGAAATACGGAATGCAAATGTTCGCTCACAGAGAAGGAATTTGAGTTTTTAAGTTTCGGAAAAAAAAAAAAAAACAAACCCAAAAAACCAACTTTCATAGCTTGGTTATAATAGCCAGATCCCATGCAAGGAATAACAGATGTCTGAACACAGAAAAAAAGCAGATTTGCAGGATAAGGTCTGAAGAAAATCAGATAAACTTTCAGCTTGAATAGCTTATTTGGTTTGATGTTATTGAGCATGTCCCTAGACAACTGAAATTTGGACACTATCATGATATGTTGATAGAAGGCTGGATCACACACAATGTATGAGGATTTTTATATGTTTCTATTTTCAGCACTTATTTCACTGAAGGAAAATATATGCAGAGTTCAAGAGCTGCAAGTACTAACATTAGTTTTCCTCTTAGTGACAAGGCACATAATGTTCGCTATCATAAAACCTCAAGCAAAAAATTGTTAATTCAAACTGTATCTTAAAGTTACAAGGGAAAGGTAGTGAAAATATAAATCGAAACTTCCCCTCCCGCTCCCCAAAACTACACTTGATCAGGACAGCATACTAGTAGTATTTGTTTAAAATGAAGCTAAATACTATCCTAACTCATAACCCATTGAGTTTTAGATTTTTACTTCCTTAAAGGTTTTTGTGGGTTTGTGTTTGGATTTTGTTGGGGTTTTTTTTATTTTTTAAGAATGAAAATGGCCATTTCAATTTATTTATTTTAAAGCTGGCTCTTGACCTTGAGCCATAAATAATTTATAGATACCTGAAATTAACTACAACAAAGGAGAACAACTATATATTTATATACATGTGTACATATCTATATAAAAAAGGGTTTAACTCATATTCATTTTAAAACAGTATGTCAACACAAAAATTATTTTAGCACAGACACTTCAGGAGAACTGTTTTGTATTATTACTAACCAGTTTTCTATTAGGAAAAAAGAAGGAAGAAAGAAAACTCCTTATCTTCTATTTCACAACTGTCAGTATACAGGCAGATGGCAAGGACAAAATGTAATTTAGTCAGAATTCATTAAGTACAATTAGGCAATCTGATAGCAATATAAAAGATTAAGATGGACATCTGAGCTAGGAGGTGTCAAAGACAGCACCTGTTTGCTTCGTTCAAAAATAATGAAGAAAGAAAACTATCTTTGTTAACAGCTACTCTACTGGTAAAGTAAGTTACCTGAAGGAACAGACCTTTGTGATACAACACTGTGCTATGGTTGCACGTGAACTGTTGTGTAGAGAAAAATTTATTGCTCTGCCTGCTAAAAATTAGCTAACATCTATGTGATTCAGATCTCAAACAAGGTATAATTTAAAAAACAACAGCAACAACAAAGAAACACCCCACACCAAAAAAAAATAAAAAACAAACCCACAACCTGCCCCCTACCTCCTAAGCTTCCAATATTACTATTGCTGGTTAGCTTCTGTTAGAGGAAAAAACAGAATTGGAAATACCGGTTTTGTTGATTTTTTTTGAAGGGGCATCTATCATTAGACTGGTTGTCATGATACATGATACTTACATAAATTCTGTCCTTACTGTACCGAACTTTGATATTGTGAAGGAGAGTGGCCTCATTTAAATACATAAGGGAACCTGCAAATAAAAAAAGACAAACGTGTACCATTCAGAGCTCAGGACTACCCTCAGATATTGTCAAAAAACAAAGCTTTCAGATTAAGTGGAATTTTACTTCCCCTCCCTCTGGTCACAGTTTAATCATATCAGTCATTTCTTTACACTATCTTGAGGAAGAACTGCTGACTCAATATACACTTTAAAAACCGTAGACCTGCTCTTAACTGTACAACTGGAGTTACAGAAATAAGCTCCCTTTCACTAGCCTCAGGCAAACACAGTGCACCTCCCTCCATGCTGGCCCCTAAAGTGCAGAAACCGGAGCAAACCAAAATCCCTAACACTGACTTTTCTTATCCTTTCTCCTTTCCTTCCCCTTTCCTCCCTCCCTCCTCGCACCCATCCCAGCCACATCATCCCCAGGCTAATGCCACCTAACTGATGTTTAGAATAACTGCTGACTCCTGGTGATTTTTAGATGTTTATATTCAATCAGGAAATACTGCCTAGAGGCGGCAGCATCACTGCAACACCAGGTTCCAATGCAACTTTTCATGTTTCAATTCCTAATTTTGTTGCTATTAGGCCTTCTCAAAGAAACTGCTAGGGGAGAAAAAAAACCCCACAAACAACGTTAACACAACAAAACCTAGCTTCATTTTTATCATTAATATAAAATAACTGAACCAACTCTGCAAAAAAGTTAGGAGGCAGCTGCTCAAGGCAGCGAGCAGGCACCCACAGAAAGCCTCAGACTGAACATACAGGTTCACATTCTGGCAAAGCTGGTCCTTGTTTTCAGCTGTAAAGCACTGGAAAGCGTTAGCAGCCTTAATTACAGAGGTCATTACCAGTTCCCATTGTAGCAATATTAAAAACATTATCCCTAAATCAACTGGGAGCACTACTCATTACACAGCCTCTGTTTTCAAATATGCTCAATCCTCTTTTTCTCGCCACTTAAAATTCAAGTGCACACCACTATTTTGCCTAGTTACAACTGGCTGACTACCATACTGGTAAACCTTACAGTATTAGCAACACTTAAAACGTTTTATATATCTAACTTCTGTTGGTGGAGTAAGCTAATAGTAACCTTCCACCTCACACAGGGGGCACGTCTGCACCTCTCATCCGTAATAACTGACAAAGTTGTTTCTCAAGTTGGACTGATGCCCCTTCTTGAGGGCTCCAACAGAGAAAAAGTTATCCCAACTTATTTACACAAATGTGCAAGGGCTGCCAGTTCTTATGACCCAGTCAACCTGCCCTGCCACCTCTCCCTGCAAGGATGCCTGAAGCTCAGTAAGCACCTCTTAAATCCTCTTTCAGCACTCCTCCTGCTGGACCAAAAGATACTGGCAAAGGATAACTGAACCTTCTGAACAGCATCTGTGTTTTTACTTTCAATCTTCTACCCTTCCTCCCGCAGCGGCATGAGCAGTGGCTGTAGCTCTGCCTCCCACCACCCACCGGCCTGAAGCGAAGGCAGTTTCAGCAGCGGTGCGCAGCCTCCCTCTGGCTTGCACAGCTTCACTGAGTAACAAGAGCCCTTCCTTCCCTTACCTGGCTAAATATAGCTTCATTCATGCTTCTCAAAGGACCTTCCAACTTGTGGGTTCCTTAGAAGAAACCACCCTCCTCCACAAAATATCTCTTAACATCTCCTTCTCTTGTGCATGCCTTGGAGGGGCAGGGTGTTAACTTCTGAAGTTTGCTAATTTTTTAAGTCATTTGACTTCTCTGTATTGAGTTGAGAAATTGCTATATGATAATTACCTACATACACTTAAAGAAACAATTCCCTCCCTTGACTGTATCTTCAGAAGAACATCTCAGGGTTTGCAGTATGTTTTAAAGGAAATACTCATCAGTTAAGCACCCTAATAAAAACTTGGTAATTATCTAAACAACAAAGGACCCCAGATTTCCACGAAACCCCAATACTCTCTTTGCAAAAGGATTCCAGCCCTTGATAAAGCAGTTATACCTGCACTTTCGGTGCATAATGGGAGCTTGCTCCCCGAGGGAATACCACTGCCTTCACTCAAGACAGCAAACTCAGCCTTATGTCAGCAACATTAAAATGTACTTTCTTTAGAATAAATCTTTCAGAAGAGGCATCCATATCCCGAGGCACAGGAAGTCACAAGATAGAGTTCTGAATATTCATACAGCTCATGTCTAAATATAACCAGTCTATGTATGTGCATTTAATAGACTATACATTTACTTATACAAACACAAAGTTCACAGAAGCAAAGTTGGGCACTAAAAGCTAGGAAATATTAATGTCAAATTTACTCACACTGGCTCTCCTGTGCACACAACAAAGCGGGGTTTGTATGGAAAATAATTTTATCAAGTAATTGCAGGCCTCTGCATCCGGAGAGCTTCTTTTGGTTTGGGTTTTTTTTAAGGTTCTTGTCTGATTGATACCCTGCTCCCCCCACCCCCCTCCCCCGCCATTTTGCTTTTGTTTCACCCTAGAAATAAACTTTAAAATTCCACAGATGGTGACAACCTACAAAAAACTGAGTGGGGTCAGGAGAGAGAAGTGTGTGAATTAAAAAAAGAAAATTAAAAAACCAACCAGAGAGAACCCCACCCCTTTCTCTCTGTATTTTGAGTCTGCATTATTTATTGAAAACTCCCATTTAAGGAAGGGCTAGATTCTCTAGGTGTTGTCTCTTGCTGCTAATGCATCTGGAATATGAAAGATGAAGGGTGCGAAAGAGCAGAACTTCAGCAAATTACCTCTAGAAGGGAGTCAATCACTAAAGCATAGGCCGGCATGGTAGGTGTGTTATTAACTAGTTTTTCGGGATTTTTCAGAACAGTATTTTAAGGAGAAACTGAGAACACTCAGTGTTTTACAAAGTTGCTTCTTAAGGATCAATGTGATCAGTGCAAATGCTGACAGAGAAGGAAAATTAATTTGGGTTTCACACATCCTGCAGATAAACCTCAACTAGTGAACAAAAAGTGAGAATACTTTAGAAAAGCCTCAAAAAAATGTTTGATAAAGAAAGAATAACTGGACAAAGCATTTATAAGTCTTAGATTTTAAGCCAAAGAGGACATTTTCTCTGACAGGAAGACTGGTTTGACTTAACAGTATTTTGCTGGAATCTCAAATTATTTCCATAACCTCATTCCAGACTTCAATTCCCTGACACCAGCACACTGAGGTGCCAGAAAATCACAGTAAAATCACTGTGACAGATGCACAGATTAGATGCATTTCCCTAACAATCATCATTTGCAGGAATACAGATACTAGCTTTGAAAAATTTTCAACCCATGTAATGTTTGCAAAAACAATAAGCAATTGGAAACGAGGCTACCAGCTTGGCTCTACCTGCAGCCACACTGTACCCTGGAAATCAGATCACAAGCCTTAGGTCTCATTATCTCGTTCCTTATGGAGCAGCTGTAACAGCTGTATTTCCTGTCACGGAATATAAATGCAAACCCTTATTCTAAAACAGGAATTGTGGTTAAAACACCTGAACAACTTCCAAAGTCCTAGCCTCCATTTTAAATGAAGAATAACAGAAGATACTTTTGCCCATCACTTACAAAGTGTTTTCACCAAACAGCAAACACCCCAGGAGACGTTTGAAAGAACTGCCTTCATAGGGTTTTCAAGCCAGGACAGCCTCTGTGATTTGCTCACACAGAGCAACAGCAGCAAAATACAGTTCTCTGCTAGCTGACGCTAGCGCTTATTCGCCTTTCCTGGTTCTCTCTCCCCTCTTCCCAGATTTGAATACTGTATTTGTTGTCACACGTTGAACAATAAAATATTTAAGAAAGTAAAAGCCCTACAGATCAACACTGAAGTTTATTATGCAAGTTCACCTCAAAAATCCTCCTCCAGCCTCACTCCTGAACCCGATTCACTGTAACCAATGTAATTTTCCAGCAGCCCCGACCAGCCCAGGTTCTTGTCTCCAGTTTTGGGAAGGCTATCTTCAAATTTATTTTCTATTACCTGTACTTCCACAAGAATGCTATCTGAGAGGCAGGTCACATGCAGGAAAATGCTGTACAGTACAGCTGCTGATAAAGTAACCAATTCTTTTGCTGCACTATAAAAGAAATAGTTAACCCCCACAAATGCTGAATGCTGTTGATCCCGATATATATATATATGTGAAGTCAGGTAACAGTTGTATGTGGAAATAATGTAACTATGAGTTCCTCTAAACTGCTCAATCAAAAAATTTAAAAATACAATAAATAATGTTAAAGAGAGGCTTACTTTGAGAAGTTTAAAGGACTAGTAGATGTCATACATAAATTCAAGCAAAGTAAAGCAAAGACTACAAGGAAGAAACAGGAAGCTTGTAAGGAAACAATATTCTTTTCTATGCAAGTATTTTTTTTTAAATGCATGGTTTATTCTTAACTTCATAACTTACAATTATCTTCTACATCCTTTTTGCTGTCCTCTTCCGCAGGAAACACTTGGTTGATAGCAGCCTGGAAAGTCTGTTAGGTGAAAAGTTATTATCATTGTCAGAATTTCATAAAATTCAAAACATAGTTCATAGGTGTCTGATACGTTAATACAAGTGAGCACACTGGAACTGTGTGTGGTTAAAAACGCGGTGGCCAGCGCTATACTTCAGCAATGGAAATTTCACTGAGTTGCTAGATGCAGATAGGAGCTGCTGCATTTACATTACTACACTACATTATAAAAATGCAGTCACCGTAATACATATTTTTATTGCAATGATATCTGATGCTTCCTTCCAAAACTGCATGAAACGTTGTAAATAAATATGTGTGATATAAAAATATGTGTAATATAAAAAATAAGAATTAAAAAAGTACTGCAAGGAAACAGCGCTGTAAAGGACACACAGCCTCCTCACTTTTGTGAAGACACACAAAGCATAAAAACCAAATTATTATTTCAAAGGACTGTGCTGTCATTATCGTATGCTGTTTTAAAACATTTCTACATGAAATATAAATGTTCAGTACACAACATCCTCTTTATCACCAAATACTGTAGCTTTGGTTGTTGCCTGCTGAGGATTTTATCTTCAATAAATCAATACTGAATTAAAATAAGACCTTCCTTCAACCCTTGTGTTCCCGTTACACAAAACAGCCATTTATCAAGTGTTCACATTCAACTGGAAAAAATCATAACAAAAGCAACTTTGTTTCTTCTTTATTCTCCAGAAATCATAATTTATATTGTTGTAAAAAGGAAGGAAAAACATCCCAGCACGCCCGCACCACAGCAATCTGCACAAAAAAATACCTATTGTAAGAGGCAGGGCTTTAATTATACTTTTTTGTTTTCTGCATTAAGAGCTTGTTTGAGCTACCTATGAATGAACAAAACCCCTGTTGTACCAATTAAACACGACAGCCGCCATGCTGCTGCAGGCACGGGCTCCTTTTCCCTGTGGAAATGGAGACAAGAAGTCTAGTCTGGTATTTGAAAAGGCAACCAACTGAATCTGAAGAATGACCTTAATAAACAAACATGTTTGCTTGTTTAACAAGCCAACTGTCCGCAAGACAGTCCCACGAGAAACATCTCACATGGAAATTTAGGGGAAAGACAGCAACTTGCTTCATCTTTGTTGCAGTACAAGAGACACAGTATGTGAGCTCTTGGAGCTTACACCATCACCAACAGCCATAAATTCCAACTCCTTTTGAAGTGGGAAGGGTTCTCACAGAACTACGTGTCGGAAAACAGTAAGCCTATGGTATCCCTTCCCTACAAAGTTATCATGAAGTATTCAATCGGTAGCCATAAGGTATTCTATTTTGTAATGCCCTTATCACGATCTAATGCAGAAAAATATGCACAAGGAGGATTCCTAAGGGAAATGGAGCTCCTCAATGACGGTGGAATGTCTGAACCTCCATCACATCAACTTCCTCCAAAATATCCTTTATCAGAGCTTGGTGGAGCCATGGAGGACATGAACGTGTCCACCTACTGCTGAAAGCTGCCAGCTGCTATACAGAGTTAATGCAGACATTCTCCCCCCACCTTTTCCTCCCTATTGCAGTTAGAACACTTTACTGTAATAATTTTCTCTGCAAGTTTGTCAGCGATAAAGGTGTATCTCACTGAGTAAAGATATATTTGAACAGATCAGTTTCTCACATAATCAGTTCCTTGTGCATGGAAAAATTGAAAAGTTTAAAAAAGTATGACTGGCTTCATGGAAACATAACTTCTTGTTCTTATCTGCCAACGTGTAACCCAAGTTTAACCACTAACAAAGACAGACTTTCTTTTTTTTTTTTCTGCTCACAGAAGAGAATGAACACAATACCCTAAGACTCTTCACAAATTTCTGATAGTTTAACGTTTCATGGATCTAAAGTCAGCCATACCAGGTCTATCCCAGAAGAGGAAGGAAGACCTTTTTTTCAGTGTCCTCACCACTCAGCTTTCTGAACCAGGTTAATTTTCAATTAAAAAAAATAGAGAGAATTTGAACTGCACTACGACCCTTTTCATTTTTTCACTCAACTTGAATTTTGAATAATTTCTAGAATATTTCAGAACTGATAAAACAAACAAGCAATATGAAGAAGCCTTTATCTGAAATCTGATGCTTTTCGGTTGGACATTTTTAGACCAGAACATGAAGCCTAGTTTCAGCTACATGAACACAGAATTTCACTCTTGTATGTCACAGCTGGACTACTGCTTTATGCAAGGTGATTACTTCTTATGTAGCTAAGTAGATAAGAGCTAGCTAGATGCATGAACTCTGAGTACTGACAATTACTATTAAAATCTAATATATTAACAGGAAAATGTGCCAGGTATCCCAGTTCTATCAATAAAAATTATCCAAAGAATTTTTTTTTTCCTTTCTCAGAAACATTTATTGTAAGGAGAAAATATTTCAGGCATTTGGTGCAAGACTTTCATATTAAAGCATAGCTTGGGAAAAACTTCTTCTGGAGAGGTTATTAATCTTATGAGACACTAAAGTGGTCTCAGAAGGTAAAACAGAGTGTTATGGGGGGTTTGTAAGGTTTTCCACCCCACCCCCCTCCCCTTCCTCTGTAACGAAGCAGCCCTTGAAACCCAATGGCAATCTTAACTATCCTCCCGGAAACTAGGTGAGTGAAAAAAGATCTCTTTCCATTAAAGCAGGATCTTCTTTCTACCATGTCATCCAATACGTGTAACTGTGCCTCCCTTTATACCTTCCAGATACAGGCAGGAGACTTCCCTACCTCTCAGCTGCATTGCACAAACCAACCTAAAGTGGTACAAACCGTTTACAAGACAGACAAGAACACATCTCATTTATGCAAGCAAGCTGTGCTCACTGCTAAAAAAAATAAACCCTTAGCTTAAAACACTGAACTTTGGACATTCTGATCCTTACTTTCAAAGTGCATTTATTCATTTATCCTTAGCCCAGAAAAATACCTTTCTGGTTATTCACAGCATACCAGAGCAGGTGCCCCATAAAGCCCTCCTTGACCCTTCAGAACTGGCACAAAGCCATAAGGTGCCTCTCAGTTGAGCGCAGAAGGGGTGTCAGCCAGTGCCTACAGCACCACACATCTTCACAATGACTGCTAGAAACTCATTACTGCTGACCCTCTAGGAAAGGCCTGCCTCCTGCTCCTCCATGCCACAAGGGTCCCAGGTTGGCATCTCAGGGTGCAAGTCCCTCTGAGGCATCTCTTCCTAATTGCTTTACTTACACTGGCCACCTCCAGGGAAAGAGTAAACTCTCTGTTTGGTAATCTCACCATCATCTGCCCTGTCCCCTTAACAGCATCAATCAACACAACAAAATAAGGTATATGCCACAGGATCCGAGGTTAGGATTCCCAGCAATTTCAGAGAAGTACACTCCAAGCAGAAGTGTAAATGTAGTACTAGTAGAGTTTAACAACTGTCTGCCTTTCTACCTGCTTCCCTCCTTGAACACCAGCATGTGACTACTGATGGGACCTGGGCCAGGGCTCCCAGTCCCAGCTCCCCAGTTCGGTTTGGAGCCCATCCTCACAGAAGCGCTCCAGCCTGATTCAATGCTTTCCGAGTGATCAAGCCCTAGGTGGGACCACTAGAAAAAACACGGTCCAGTTTCTCTGTTGTCTTTCCAGTCATGGTGTTTATCAGCCTTTGCAAGCTGATGATCTGGTTTTTGGGGAGTAGCTCCTGTCATGTAACACATGCATCCTCTGTTTCAGTAACACGCTCTTGCAGCACGGGTTACTCTTCCTTGCAAGGTGCAGGCTGGATGACTCAGATCCCCACCTCCCTTTAGACACCCAGACTCGGTACAGAAACATAAATGCCACTGGTAACTGTGTACGGGCTCCGGTACCCACAACCACTGCTGCTGGCTTGTATGTAAATCAGCATGTCGGCCAGCTACCTTCAGCCAGTCTGGACTGGGTAACTTGGTTTTGTAATACAATGCTAACTATGGTCACAGTGTCCTCCTGCCACCACTTGCTGCCTTTGTGAAAACTTTCCACTTCTTCATTTTTAAGGTGGGTATGTTCTCTGACCTCGTTTGCCGCGTCACGCATAGCTCGGCAGGCAGAGCTGCCAGGGTGCCACTCTGCAAGGCCAGAGCGAGCTGTGGGTGGGGATGGGAGTGAAGATTTTAAGACATCAAGAAACTGCTGCTTTACAGCATTTATTGCAGTTATTAACAAAATATTTTAATTAACCATTAAGTGGCATAAAAGGCAATAATTAAACATATGCATACACATTTCCTTTTCAGCCTGTGATCTCTGATAAGCTACCAGCATCTACAGAGAATACATATGACATGTTAATGACCCAGATTAAAAAATAATAATAAGTTACACTGCCCAGATATGTTTACAAGATCAGGTTACTCTTCTCCTCCCTGTAATTATAATGGGCAGCTCCAGAGCTGCTGGATCACTCCTTCTTACTGAAGAGCACTTTCGGACTATCATTTTAAGTAAACAGAGTTGATAATAATCGGGATTGATGCTGACTACTTCAAATTAATGGTCTAAATACACAAGAACAGAGTCTTCTTTAAAAGACAAGTAGCAATAAAAAACATTTCACTATAAAAAGAAATCAATGGCACCTTGGAAAGACTGAGAAGGTCAAGAAAATGTTTTACTCCACCTTTATTAATACAAGGAAGTTTGATAATTAGAAATATAGGAGCATAATCTCTACAGTATTTAAACTGGGAAGTGTTTGCTCCCTTAGATAAGTGAACATTAGGCCCTTAATTCATCTGCTTAATTCAAGAAAACAGCCAACAGCAGAATAACAATCTTTCTAGATAAAAGAGATTGTTTGTTGTGAACCATGAAGCAAATACTTGTATTTTTGGATCATTTTTTGTTTTGGTTTGGGTTCTTTGGGGCATTTTTTTTGTTGCGGGTTTTTTTGTTTGTTTTTTTTTTCCCCACAAATTATATGCACTCCCTAAAAAGAGTCTATGCTAGAAACAAATAGCAACTCAGCAATCTCCTTATTTGCCTGATTCTGTTTCAATATCCAGACTTTTGCTCTTTATTACATCAGAACCATTTGGGGATATAAACAGAAATAGTGGTAGGGGTTAAAATTAATTAAGTCAGTTACAGACTACTTAGCCATTGCTTTGGAATATTTAATGATTTTGTCTGAATAATTTTGCTCTTCCCCAAACTAAAGCATGCATACTACTACTACTAAACCTACAGACATTATCTCTCACACACAAGAAGTCACATGTTATACTTGCTTTATATTTTTAAAGAAAGTAAAATCAACTTCCTCTCCAAGATGTAGGAAAAAGAAATCCTACAAACATTCCCCCAAAAGGAAGGGCTGCTGAATAACCTTTTGACCTGTGACAAGACACTCTCTGCTGTTGGTGATGTGAAAAAAGAAGTTACAAAACACATTTTGTCTTTTCCATACCTGAAGACATGGAAAGGGCAGAATTGTTAGAAAGGGCATACATCGCATATTCACAAAGGCCAAAAGCACAACTTTTAAAACAGTGTCTGGTCTTATTCCATCTAGGAAAAACCAGGATGCTGACCATGTGAATTAGGATAATTGCTAGCTACAAGATGCCTCCTATAAAAACTGACATTTAATTATGACATACTGAACCTGAAGGATGTCATGATAAATGAAGCAGTTTGAACACATCAATTAAGATGAAGTAGGACTTCATTTTAAAAGTTACATCTATTTTGCCTTTAATTTGTTTTCATAGGACCTTTGTTTGACATCATGTAACTTCTTTAGGCACTTGAGGTAAGAGGATTCATCTCTCAATAGTCAGTCTAACAGGAAGGTGTCTAATCTAAACCAGAGCCTAGGATACCCCCGTAGGGCACTCTCTATGCATGTAAGCGAAAAGAGAAACTAATCTCAACATTAGACTCTTTGCCAGCCTCTAATTTAGAAAAATAAATACACAGTGCTGAATGAAATGGCTACAGAGATTCAATCCTCCCTCATGAGCACATATGCAATGCACATGCAGATAACTGACAGAAACAGGCATTTCATTTCAGTAGGATGTTTCATTTCCATGCCTCCAGGCTGAGTGCAACTGTAGATATTGGCAAAGATTTGACCTGCAGGTAATTTTCTCTTTGCAAGGTTTTTCTCAATTCCTTTGTTTATTTTTTTGAGACCCTTACCTTGCCTTTCTGATTCAAAGGTTCAATAGTTAAGTTGTCAGTGCCAATGTCCACAATCATCCCCATCTGAAATCCATCAGTTGGGTGTGGAGCCCAAACGGGCTTCCCGTCCTCCATTGTGGGATCTATCCAGTATTTCCTGTAAGGAAAAAAAAAGGACAGATAAAATAAAAACCAAACAAACAAAAAAAATGTGTATACAAATTTAATAAGCTATCAGGATTTACTATACAGAATTTAGTTTAACCATGTTTATTCCTATTAGTCAGTGTGGAAGAACCAGCCTTTCAGGACAACATTCTCCAGTTTTTGTCCAGCCTGCACTGCTTTGCTTACAGGGGACAACCTCAGACTTGAGTATGGAGAAGACTCAAGAACAGATCAATATGGGGGGGGGAGGTGTCCACAGACTGGTCCCTGCAGCTCTTTCCACAATTTCCCTATCTCAGAACCAGAAGTACAAGACAGATTCACAGCTAAGGCTATACTAGGAGTGTGTATATGCACATACATGTATACACATCTATAGACATGTATATATACACATGCACGCTGTGGGTCATATGACTAATGGATACTTGTCTGTACCTGATTTAGTGTGAAAACACTTCAGTTTCTTTAATAGGCACGTGTTGAGGCATGTGAGCAGAAATCCAGTGTCTTGTCATTTGAGACAAATGAAAGTGCTGGCTCTTTTTGCATGGCTGAGCATGAGGCTTTTAAGGAACCCATGAATATATTCGGTCACAATCGATTTAGCATTCTGCAATAAGCCTCTGAGAGACTGATTTCTGATTCTGTAACATTACAACTCTGCTTCTTAAGGAACAGCAACCTTACTTTCTATAAAAACACAATAGGAAAATCGTTTCAGAGGAATCTATGATGTACAAGAGAAATAGTTGCAAAGGTCAAGACATACAAAACTTAGGCTCCTCAAGTTATGCAGCTAAATAAGCTCCCAATTAAAAGGAGTATTTGATTGCATGCAATGCTCATTGAGCTACCCAGGAAAGTTGCCAGGACTGGCACACTCTGAATGGCAAACGGTGCCATTTTAAATATGCTGAATTAGTCTTTTTTCCTTTAAATCTACTTTATAGTCCTTATTCTAATTAGAACAGAGTCCACACAGCTTGAGAGGCTCGCTTCTCCTGGCCATTTGTTACTCCCTCCAAAACTCACTCACATACTAAACTGACACGGTTTGGTAATTCCAAAATTTGTAAAAAGTATCTCATATCACCCAGGTGTAACTCGCCCCTCTCAGCATGCACCCAATGAGCCTGCCAAGCAGTGAAGAAAACACTGGCAGCAAACTCCAAAAGCGTGTAAGCTAGGAGACATGTCCCACATTTTTTCTTTTCCCACATCTGAAGGAAAAAGGCCCCTCAAAACTTCTCACAACCAACAAAGGCTGCAACCCCCTTTGCCATAAGCAGTGGAAAGGAAAGGAGCATCATCATCCCACTGGCAAATTGTATACTCATGAGCAGAAAGGAGCCTCTTGTCCCACAGAGACTCTGTCAGGACATGCTGTACACAACGTGCTTTTTGATGCCTCTGAAGACTTTAGGAAGGTTTGAAGAGAAGGAAAAGGCTTGCTGTGACCTCTTGGAGAATGCTGTTGGTCTTGACATCTTACTTGTCAAGGAATGAGACAATTTGGTGATAAACATGATATGACAGAAGATAAAAGTAATTCTAAAGCAGACACAGAATGCAAAGTGGTTTTTAAAGGAAGTAATGTTATGAAGAGATGGAAAAAGATAGCTATATAGTTCGTAATTTAGTGTTGGTATATGGCTTTGTGTTTAAGTTTATACAAATCATCAGATTTCTTTCCCCCTGAATGCAATTCATGATGTAGGAAGCTAATGAAGACTTTAACAGATGCTTTGAGTGTATTCTACTCACACAACTCATGCTAGTTAAAAATTTAGTACAGGAATATGTCCAGTTTACTTTTCCTTCACAAACTGAGGATATTGAGTTCTCTTAATTACACGTAGAACGTTCATGTTTTAAAACCTTGAGTGAAACATTCACTTCTATTTACTTCAAACCTTTTTCTACATCCCATAAACTCTACAAAACATCATCATCTTCATCACGTGTTGCCAGCATTGTAGGATAAATCCTGTAAACCAACATCTATATTCACTCACAATTTGCTGTTGGACATTTTTTCTTTAGGATACTGTAAATCAGATCAAGTATTCACCAGTTTTATGGATTTTTTTTTTTTTTTAAAAGCCAGATCTGACCTCTGAGTACAAGTGCCATCGCAGGCTTAGTTGCTAAACAGCTGAATTTATTTCTGGACATAACTAGGCCTTCATTTCTTCACAAGCCTATCATTTCCTTTCAAAACGCTATTTCAAATTAGTACTTAAGTGATATGTCACACAACCACTAAAAACAAGGTTCTCTTTTACATCCAAAGTAGCATAGCCAGGGCTTCAGATATAACCATGTTGCAAAAGAAAACAACCCTGACACCATTGCCAAAATTTCTGCCAAAATTTGGAATCTAACCTCCCCAGTTAGCTTCCGGAGGCTTCTGCTTTGCAAAACTCCATGTCAGTGAGCATTTTGATATATTATTAATCCTATGTCATGCTTTATTAATAATTATGCTAGATGAGCATTGTGAGCTAAAGAAAAAAAAAAGCCTCTTGAAGGACAGAACAGTGATTGAATTTAGCCACCACCAAGAATTCTTTAAAAAAAGTACCCAAAGTTTTGCAAGCACCTCAGAAGCCACTGGATGAAAGCATCCAGAATGAGTGTAATAGCTATTCACAGGACAATTACTTTATTCAATAAATACAGTCCTCGGCCTGAGAAGTGACAAAATACCAGTTGTTAACATTTTGGATTTGGCACCATTTCATCTCTGTCAGCTGGAACTGTGCCAGGCAGCACATTAAAACTGGACACAAACCTATCAGGTCATGCCTGCTCTATTTATCTACCCCTCCGTCAGACCTCTATGCCTTTGCCTCTGAGACAGATGCACAAAGCCTATTCCTGAACCAGCTTTTGAACAGCCAGTTTCCAGCCCAGCACTTTACGGTGAACAGAAGCAAAATAAGTTCAAAGTTCAACCACCTGATAAAAGTCCCTTAGAAAAAAGAAAACAGCACTTTTTTAAAGCATGAAACTATACTAAAATGTACATATCACAGAATACAAACTAGCAAAAATACAGATCTGGACAGAGAATTGTCAAATCTTATTTTCCCCATAAAAATACCGTCCTGGTCTGGTTAAACTCATTAACAACAGTCAGTGGAAAAAACTTCTTTTTCCTATGTGCATCCACCTAAATCAACTCGACACACAGCCAACTCCACTGTTTGAATGAGCACACCACTTCTGAAAGCTATGAAGGCAAAAAGATGGTGGACTTGGCAGCATTAGGTTTGTGGTTAGACTTTATGATCTTAAAGGTCTTTTCTAACCTAAGTAATTCTGGGATTCTAAGATTCAGAGCCAGGCTAAAAGCACTAACACAACAAATTTGAAAGCAACACCAACAAACATGAGGAGCTTCCAAACAGACCAAATGGGGTCATCATCCTCATTTGTATTGTTATACATATATATGTAACTCAAAAAAGATTCAAGTAGTTGATTATAAGTTACTAGGTCATTTTGGTCTCCACAATTAAGACTTCTTCCAACACAAGGAGAGAACTCACAAAGGTTTTGCTTCATAACCTGGAAGCCAGCTTCCTACACTCAGCAGAAAAGAGAGACCAGAAACCCCACACAGGAGTTTGTCTCTGCACTGAACAGGAGAGGGACAGTAATAAATAGTCTTGATCTTAAGCTGGTAAGTTTAATAGCTACTCCTTCAAATGTCAGACTTTATATTTTCATAACTGACAAGCGGGAATGGGCCTTGCCTTAATTATCAGCAATAGTATTCAACATATTCAGCTTGCAAGACAAAACTCTACTACATTCCACAGGTTACAATGGCAAGAAAAACACACATCAGATCTTCTTTAATTACTCCCTCTTTTGGAGAATGTTTAATAATAGTGTTTAACAAAAAAAAGCATTATCTATGCAACACACAGTGTATGAAACAACTAAGAATTCCTCAAGTTCAAAAGTTGGCACATGATAACCCCACTTACCTTTACTTAAATACTACTGATTTTAAATAATGTAATACAACTACATTTTAATTCTGTATTATATTCAGAAGGAAATCAAATGCTACCATTAGGTGAAAATTCTTAGAAGGCAAAATAGAGTAATGCAATTTTAAGCTTGTTACCAGAGCCCAGAGGTAGGCATTTGCATGATCTGATTCTATTAACCATCCTACAAACCGTTTACTACACTAAGGCACTGTACTGATATATTAACTAATTAAAACAAATGAAAAATTAAACTACGTTAAACAACTGACAGTATCTCATTAGGATGGCTAAATCTAAGGAAAATAAGGTAGTCAGAATAGGTATAGTTGTAAGTTCTGACAGTAAAAGTAGAATCTCATTGGTTATTTAATATTAAAAAAAGAAAAACAACCAAACAACAAAACCCACGAACTACAACACTACTTGTCTGTTGAAGAGTTGCTCAAAATGCCGCAGGTTACTCCAGATAGATGAGAACGCTTTGGGAAAGGTACCATGAACACCCAGGAGAGACCAGATAAAGGAAAACATTGATACATAGTGGTAGCTTACTGTCAGTCAAGTTATTTTTTCCAGCCCTAGTTTACTGTTTGCCTGAAACTTCAACAAATCAACGCTTTGGCAGCATTCAGCACCCTAACTGCAGGTGACATAACATTTCAAATGGACTGTAGATACAGTACAGAGGTTGTGGGGGTTTTTGAGCTAAATGCAATACAGTTGTAACTGCTTAACTGAATATGAAACCCATTCAAATTTTATTGTGTATTCTTCATTTTTCCACTATCAAACTTCTCTGCTGTAACACACTCTAGTTGAGCCATACCAAACCTCAGGCTTTTTCGTACCTACTTAAGACAAACATTAAGCAGAGCCTCCTGCCAGCCCAGAAAGGAGCAGGCTAGAATAAAGCGCAGCCCAAAGCTATCTTCAAAAACAATTTGCCTTGAAAATGTTCGAACTGGGTTGTTAATTGACAGTACATTCTGTAGCTGTATGCAAGTACAAAGAGTAAATACTTCACACATCTCAACAAAATCTTTTAAAGCTACATGCTCTGTCTGCCAGAGACAGAGCACACAGCCGACGAAATTATTCTCACGGCACACTCATCTTCTTGTATATTTGCATGTATCAACAGGTTTACAATGCTGAAAAGCTAGAAACCGATTTCTGTAGTACTCAGAGAATCACACTTCTGTATTTGTATTCACTTTGCATTTAGCATTCAAAATATTTGTATTTTTCATTCAAAATATTTGCATTCGGCATTCACTGAGCTGTAGACAAGAACTCTTCCAGTGTTGAAATACACTTGTTTCATGGTTTTCAAATGCTTCGTGTTTAATCAATTATCACTTTTGTATGTACATGCAACATTCTAGAGAACAAGAATGCAGCCCATTAAAAAAGGATGAAATCATTAGAAAAGCTCCTGTTGTAGGAGGTTTATCTAACATAATTCTGCTTTAACAGCACAAACTTCTTAAAAGGCTGAGTGTCTTTCAGTTGTTGTTTAGTAAGCGCCAAGAGCCTCAGTCCCACTTAAGAAACAAAAATAAATACTTCCTGGCCAAGAAAACCAGCCACTGAAGGTTACAGCAAAACTCCAAGAAAGCCAAAGGAAGGAGGGTTTGGGCAATCACAACAAACACGCCAACTCTGTGGCTATGGCAGAAGCAGCGAGTCCAAGAGGGTCCAGAGACAGAAACGGAGGGGCAAGTGCTTGTAGGGAAAGCTTGCCACTGGCTCGCTGTTTTTTTGGAAATGCACCCCTCCCCAGACCCCATGAACACTGAAAATCTTTGTGGCACTTGATGTCACCATGTCCCCCATATGCAACTGTGCCCACCTGTGTCCCCCATGGTGAGTTCTGACTGGATCTGTTGAGATGCAGCTTTTGCAGTAGCATCCTGCTGCAGTAACAGATCAACATGAGAACAAAACAAAAAAAACAACCCTCAGTACCACGAAAGCTAGGCTGAAACACCTCTTATTTCCAGCAATGGAACTCTAGTCAATTTCTTAATAAAATTCTAGATAGTTAATAAATTCTGTCAAAATTTAGCACCAATTCTCTTTAGCCAGTATTTGTTCAACTGCTGTTACACAAGACCAAGATGAACTCTGCACAACTCTGTGTCTGTAGAACTCTAATCACAGAGGTTGCAGGTTTTTGACTATGACATTGAGAAGTTCAACTTGAATCGTATTTGGATCAATGAGGTCTGATGATTTCCTCTGTGATTGCTGCTCTTCGGATGGCTTTTTAAGCTAATGTTCTCTCAAGAAGATTGTTCCTATTTTAGTTCCTGATAAAAACTGCAGTGGTTTCTGTCCCAATTAATCACAATAACCCAAGTGTAGTTCCTTGATAGACCAAAGTCATAGTAAGTTGAGGAGATCTGCACAAGCATTTTCAACCAACAGCAGTACCTGAGCCTGTAATAGCAATGAGCAGAAAGAGGAAAAGAAACAAAATCAAAAACACATCATCAGATTTCTGCAAGACAAAAAAAACCCCAAAAACCGAAGTTAAAGAAAGAACTCTTCAGTCATGGTCTGGAAACTACTTCAGAAGCACTACTAAACAGAAGAGAACCAGAAAACCAGATATGACTTAGGAACCGAGTCTGAATCATAGAGTCATGGAATGTGTAAGGGTGGAAGGGACCTTTAAAGGTCATCTAGTCCAACTAGATGTCCCTGCTTTCTGCAAGGTGGGGGGGCTGTTCAAACCAACTGAACTCAAAAAACTCTGCAAGTCGGCCCTGGTAAAGCCTGGTAAAGGCAACGAAAGGGGAAGAAAGGAAATATAAGGCAGAACTCATCAAACAGATAAAGCCAT
The DNA here is from genome assembly GCA_020800305.1 of Porphyrio hochstetteri. Classification (NCBI taxonomy): domain Eukaryota; kingdom Metazoa; phylum Chordata; class Aves; order Gruiformes; family Rallidae; genus Porphyrio; species Porphyrio hochstetteri. Next base: position 91,137,004 of record CM036907.1, read on the forward strand.
CAAAGCAAAATCAAAGTTATCTTAAGCTGTCTCATGATAAAGAATGTATAGGAGCAGACAGACACACTTTCTTGTGGATCTAGTTGGAGTAGTTCAAGCTGACAAAGTGAGCTCTGGAGTTAACTGCCCCTGTAGCTGAGAGACCATGCTGCAGGACTGCTGGTGGCAATGCTCAGGCACACTTGCTTAAATCATATTCAACAAAGCACCCCAACAAGACCAGGTAACTTTAAACCCCCCTCAGCTAGCACTGACACTGGCACTCCTGTGCCACATTTTCCAAGTGTAAACATCAGAAGGAACAAATACTTCTTGAAGACTGATGATGACTCTCTCTAAGCTCCTGAAGTTTAAATTCTCCTCCAGTTACATCATTTTCCAGCCTTCCCCACCCATTCATCTTCTACATCCCATACTCTTACTGTCAAATTAGCGTGTCCTGTTTCCCCACCCAGCACACCCCACTGCCAAGCTATTGCTCATCTCCAGGTGACCTAATACAAGAACGGATGTGTTTGCTCTCTTTAAGATATGCACCCGCTGGTTTCTCTTTGAGCTCTGTATACAAGATAAAGCAAAAGCTATCAATCAGCCTCATCTGCCAAGGGACCTCAGCTCCAGCACAAAATGTAGAAAAACAGATTACACAAATGAAAAAAAAAAAAAGGTAAAAAAATTCCTTCCTTTGATACCCAAGTATTTAAAGGAAATACTGTAATTTATCATAAATATTGGTTTAGAATGTAAATATCTGGTCACTAGCTTCCAAAATTGGAATTGCAGAATGGATATTATGATAAGTTCAAGTAGCAGTTGAAGAGAGCATAGACTGCATTTTACACCAACTTTTCCCAAAAAGTTTCTGATTCAGAAAGCAGCTGAGGTGGACTAAATCCCAGTAATTTATTCTAAATCATATTAGCACAAATAAACCCAACAACGTTCACTAACTCAAGAAAATCAGAGGCATATTCCTAACCACCAATTTACGACAAAAAAAAAAAAAAAAAAAAAAGAAAAAGGCAATAAACCCTACCTCCCCAACTTTAGAGTGTTTCTGCATTTTTGGTAATTCACCAACCATCCCAATACTCTCTACAAGTTTACTAATTTTTCAGAAAAGTACTTGAAGAAAGTGTACACTAACTAGTGACAATGCCTTACATTTTGTACTTTTAGATAAGTCATCCTAAGCCCCCAAAGTCCAAGCAACCCTCAATTTCAACAGAGAAAGTCAAGAGCTGAATTGTAACTTTAAGCCTCTGGGTATCTTTGTTCTCCTCACTGCACTCATGAAGGCTTTAGAAATATGCCAGGGGCTCCTGGGGGGTGACCAAAACACAACTCTGGACATTTCCCTGAACCCATTTGTCTTGTTGAGCTTTGAACTTCAGCTATATAACCCTCTCGCTGCAGTGCAATAAAGCAAAACTACCTAAATAATACAGAGATAAGCAGGAAAACAACCTGCACTGAGTTTTATCAGTTTGCTAAATACATACAGAATAACAAATACCAGAACACGGAGACAGATTTGCATGATAATTTCTTTATAAAGTCCAGCAATAAGAAAACAATGCCAAGCACCATTTCCCAGAACATATCAGAGTGAAAATGGAACTGATATTTTAGAAAAATAAGAATACACACTCATCCTGGATCCAAAATTAAATCAAATAAACTCAGCACTATGGATGGCAGCATCAAAGGCTGCTGGAGAGTCTGCAGGGAACCTCTGATGCTTGACCTCAGACCACCAAAGAGAGGTTGGACTGGAAAAAGGACAATTGCATTTTTTGTCTTACTACCAGAATAACAAACAGTAAGTAAAACAGAGGTTTCCAAATAGTACCAGCTTTGATTTGGCCACTTTAATAAAGGAGAAAATACTAGAAACTAATAACAATCAGCATCTGCAGACTAACAAGTACAATCTAGGAACTGTTTATTGCCATCCCTCTCTGTAGAGAAGCCATAATTCTTCCAGAGACAGAATTAGTTCCTAAAACCACATACATTACTAGTTTAAATCTCCTTTATCATCTATTCATATCAGCTTTTAACTTAAGACAGTTTTAACAGCAAAGAACAGGAAAAAGAAAAAAGAGGGGGGAAAAAATAGGTATCCAAAGCTCCCCAGAGAAAGTTGCACAGAATATGTTTTGTCAGCAAATCTATCAGTTTTCTTGGAAAGATGAGCATAATGGTTCCATTACTATGAGGCAAGAAAAGGGTAATTACAGTGAAAGACAGTAATTGCAAAGAAATCATTTATACTACCTCAATCTCAAAAAGAGATCTAGGATGTATGCTTTAAGAATGAAATCTACCTGAAATCAATGAAGATGCTCAGAGGGCTGGAGCACCTCTCCTATGAAGACAGGCTGAGAGAGCTGGGCTTGTTCAGCCTGGAGAAGAGAAGGCTCTGAGGAGACTTTATAATGGCCTTCCAGTACTTACTTAAAGGAAGCTGTTAAAAAATATGGAGAGAGAGTTTTCATCAAGGCCTGTAGTGACAGGAGGAGGGGCAACAGTTTAAACTGAAAGAGTATGTTTAGATTGGATAGTCACTGTGTGGGTGCTGAGGCCCTGGCACAGGCTGCCCAGAGAAACTGTGGCTGCCCCCTCCCTGGCAGTGTTCAAGGCCAGGCTGGATGGGGCTTTGGGCAACCTGGGCTAGTGGAGGGTGTCCCTACCCATGGCAGGGTTTTGGAACTAGATAGGCTTTGATGTTCTTTCCAACCCAGACCACTCTGTGATTCTAAAAATAACCTTTAATTCTTGTACTATTCCAAAAGAGTTTGTGTTTTCCCAGAAGGCAAAGGGCTCTAAAGGCAACAAATCAGACAAAAATCTATTAGCACTGCTGTGACATCAGCAGCAGGAAAGATGCAGACCACAACAACTTCCACATTAGCCACATCCTGACCACAACTCAACTCTCATTTTCTGGTAGGGCACCAGCTCCCTGCCAGGTCTGAGAAAGTCCTGGGCTTCCCTAAACCTTGGTACAGGGCCATGCATATTATGGACTCTGGACAACAGCTAATCTTTGCTTAGATTTTGCCACAGCCTAAGACAACCATAACTCCTGCCAGACATGCCATTTTTCTTACCACTGACTCAATGTCTCAGGGAGCTGCAAAAAGTGGCTGATACATCTCCCAGAGCTCTGCACTTTTAGGGACCATGACTTGTAAGAAATCCATCTCAAGAACATCACACTCAATTCTCATTCAGAAAATGGTTAGAAGATTTAAGGTAGAAGATTGAGATCAAGGTCCAATTGTATTTTACTGACCTGACTCATTTTAAATACCTCAAACACATCACCTGAACGTTACCTGCCACCCCCACCATGTATAAAATGTCATTTCTTAATTTAATGGGAACGCTTGAAGAAAGTGCATCCCTGCTCAAAAGATTCTGTTAAAATCAACAGTGACTACAAATTACCAACCAGCATTACCACAAAAATGGTAATCAATTTTCTGTCAAAGTGTTATAAGACTTATGCAAGAGACCTGGCTTGGCCAAACCCCTCTTTCAGAAGCAATCTGGGGGAGTTTTAAGGCTTTCATTAGTGAGTCCCATGGTGCAGGCAATACAGTGTCTCTGCACATGCTAGAGAGCCATCCCTGCAGCTGGAAACGGTACTAAAGCCCAGCAACCAGAGGCACACCACAAGTCTCAATAAATTCGATATGAAAGTAAACTGAAAATAACACATGCAGAATCACGGCTACCAGGACCAACCCTTAAGCATAATTACAAACTCTGTACAGAAGCTCATGTGGAGGACAAACCACCACAGTCACACGCTAAGAACAGCCTATTTATTTTGGCAAGGAGGCCAGAAGTAGAGTCAAGGAAAGCTTTTAGTCAGGTTGTAAATTCAGCTGCAAAATGTGGCTCGTGTGTTTTTAAATTCAAAACTTCCTGAGCAATTACGGCCGGAACAGAATGAGCACTGTAATGCTGCCATTGCTACTTCCCAATTGGATTTGGTAGCTCAAAGATGAGAGTGTTTATCTCTGGCACTTGAGCCTTCATTTCAGACTATGTGAAATACTGCATACAAAGAGCACACCTCCGGGATTAGGAAACTCATCTAAGAAATGACACACCAGGTCACCAGGTCCTGCTCCCACACAGTCTTCATTTACATCAACCAGACTAGTGTCAATCAAGATATCCAAGCCATGGCCATCCTGTGATAATCTGAGGCTAGACACTTTCAAGAATGTAGTGGATTTAAGGTCAGAAGAGAGAATGAAACTGCTAAAGAAAAAGATACTGAAACATCATGGCCACTTTTGCCTTTTCCTCCTTCAGTTACATGAATATTTAATTCTGTTTCATTTTCCCTTCCTTAACAATTATCCCAGAATTAATTCGGGGGCGGGGGGGGGATTAGTATCATATTACATAATTATTCAACTTGGGAACAAAATGAAAAACAAAACCACTGGTACTATTTTCAACTCTAAGTAACACCTTTCTCCCATTTTGTTGCTTTTTTAACTCTACAGTATTCCAAATCAAAGCACACACACTGTAGAGCAAAACAAATTACAGAAGTCCTCTATTATTAATTTAAGATATTTCTGGTTTGGACTTTTTTGGTTTTCTGTTTCTACTAATTGCAAAGATTTCAATAGCATCCGTTATCCCAATAAAAGGAGAATTCAGAAATGGAGGGCATATTATTCACCAATTGTTTTCAAGTTGTTATTTATCTTGACATAAATCTGAAAGACACGTTTTAAACTCAATGGATACATCTAAGTTAGCAAGTAACACAGTACAATAGGAGTCAATTCAGGTTTGGGTTTTACTAATTCGAGTCTGTACCAAGTACCTCTAGACTGGTCCCCCAGACTGAACATGAATTCACAGCTGGAAAGCATCAGATGTTTTTCTAAGGAGCATCATCCACTCCAGTTTCATCCAAACAGCATCAGGTTTGGTGCCTGGCCCCTCAGTGCGGTTAAGTGCAGACAACCAGGGTCCCCACAAGAACAAGCTCCCAAGATGAACAAAAACACTAACGGAGACACACCTCTGCTCATTCTGCATCCAGCTGCTGATGGCTTCTGGCATGGGAAGAAAATCATAGACTTTTCTTTTAACTTTTTTCTCTTTTTTTTACATAACATAAGCTAAGTAATTCTTCCTCCTTCCCTCCCCAAGGACAGACAAAAATTTTACCTTAGACCTCCAAAGTTCAATACTTAAAATATATGCTTCTTTTGAAAACCAGAGTTCAAACATCAGCCAAAACAAGTTTTCCCCTCGGATTTTATATAGCTGCAGTGATCTTGCTCTCCAAAAACAAACCACAATTATCTTCGGTTCCCTTTAAATTGTCCGAAGATGATCCAGCAATACCCAGATACGATCCACCAGCAGGCAGCTCTCATCAACTCACCCAAGGGCTCCGTGCCCTGACCAGCAGCCCTTCCTCCGTCTGCAAGACACCCAAAAATACCATAGTCTAATCAAACAGCGGGTCTCAAAGTAAAATATCACTCAGCTAGTAACTTACCACCAGCTCCCCTTCAGATCATGCTGGAAGCCTGGAAGCAGCAGCAACAGGAATGCGAGTTAAGTCCTGTTCCTGCCTGTTTCAACATCACTCTGTTCAGCTCTCCAGAACAAAGGCTTGTGCTTATTCAACCAACAAATAACTTTAATCATTGTGTTTCGTCTAGAGCTGGAGCATGGGCTCCTCTCTCCAAGGAGATATATCTTCCTGCAGATTATAAAACACGAACTGATTTGAATTGGGGCTTTAAGCCAAAAGCACAGCTAACATTTGCAGTTGCACAAACATAACCATGCATTGAAATTTTTGCTCATCACATTATCAGAAGTGAACTTTTATTTCATTTATGGGCAGTATATAAAACAGAAATCCATACAAGGCTCTCCCACAAAAGTTTCAAGTTCCTAAAGACAAAAGCTATGCTATGTTACTCCTCCCCACAAACCACAGATACCTCAAACAAAAAACCCAAGTACAACCCTTGTTTTCACCTCTGCCAGGATAACTCGGCCCCCTTACACACTATGTACTGCTATATAAGGACATTTTGTGACTTGGGGAAGAGCTTCTGAAAAAAAAATTGTCAAAACAAAACGCCCAAAACAAAAATCACCCCTAATAAAATCAGATGAGGTAATTTAACAGCTCACTGCCCCAAGGACACAAGTCAGGTTTTCCAGACCCCTCCTTCCCTCTCCGGCAATACCAGCCCTGGTGCCTACGAGCCAGAAAAATATCTCTGCCAGAGTGCATGGTTTAATCCAGTTGAGTAATTCCTGCCAGTTCAGAAAGAAGATGGGTGAGCTCCACTGCCCGCAGAAGGCAGAGTATAGGAAGTATATCCATGAGGAGATGGGAGCAGAAACTCATCCTTGGGGCAAGAGCAACTTGTTACCTTGGCTCTCCACATCTCTGAGGATATGTGCAAGGGTGTGAAGGATGTAGTTGAAAACAACCAATACAGACCAAATATCTGCCTTCTCTAAGGCACAAGAATGAGTCCACTTGTAATTCAAAGTTCAAGCAGACTTATTTCATTTATTTTTAACATATAATCCTTTCTTAGACATAAATATTTTACTAAAAAATAAAATATTTGATACAGAAAAACAAAGACTAAAACATTAATTAAGGGTATTTTCTTAATGTTTTGGGTTAAAAACTCAAACCTTTCTAAACCTAACTTTTTTTCCATAGCTTTGAGGATTTTGTTCAGTATTTCGGAAAAGTCAACAGGTTTTCTCATCTTTCTTAATGGTGTGACTTGAAACATTTTGAAAAAAAATCTCAAAATACATATAAGCAAGGCTTGAATTACCTGGACTTGGGATGAATTCAGGTCTTCAAGACCAATCTAGAAAATCGCTACTTTTATCTTCAGAGAATAAAGAGGTGCATTTTTTAGATTTTGAAAAAGAAGCAAGTGCATCTAGTATTTACCAAACAATATGTCTGTCCTTTTTGTTCCCAAGTTTTGCAGCACAAAGGGAAAAAGGGACAACATAACAGAAACTCCATCAGCAGAGCTTCTGGAACTGATTACTGGCATTTCTTTGAGGGATCATGTTTCCCAACTGTAGAAGTAGCGTAGTTGGTGGGATCACAAAGATCTGACCCATATGATCTTTAGGATTTAAGTAAGGCTTTTCCTGGACAGTTACCACTGGTTTGGCCCCCAGAAGGAGATAAAGAAGAAATAATATTCCAAAGCCACTACAGGTGGGAAGTTTCCAAGAGAATCCAGGTGTCCAGCAGAAACTTTGGAGGATCCAGAAATCAAAAGACTAAATCATTATTATGGTTAATTACCAAAATTTAGCAGCTGACATCATGGGTTCAAACCATCCATCAGCTACATATCTACACATCTAAGTTGATACACTTGCCATGAAGACCATCAAGAAAGGCAATCAAATGGAACTGCCTAAAGGAGTGAGGACAAGGAGTAAGTGGAGCAGAAACGCACTGAACAGCTACTTCCACTTAGTACTTTAATTAACATTCTTGAAGAAATTTCTGCTTTTTTCAACAGCATTTCCAAGAAACAGGCACAACTCAATTTAATTCAACCTGCTATACATCATTAGGATTCACCCAGGTGACACAACAGAAAAAACAAACTTAATTAGATCAATTCAGATCAGTTGCTATAAAATCCATGGGTTTTGTTATTTGGCACATTTAAACCTATTATCTAGTTAATCAATTAGAGAAGAGGATAATGTGAAATAGTTCTTAAACGTGCTTCAAAGAAACTTAAATCTTCTTGTATTTTTTTCTTTTAACTCAAACACCTTCTGTGATCAAAAGCATCACCTTTAAAGCCATCCTCCAACTCTAACCCAACATAACCGAACACTTTCAAATTCCTTCCTGCTTAAAAGCATGCTCATTTCTAAGCTTGAAGACACATCCCCTTGTTCTTCCATGGCCAAGGCAAAATACTTTCTTCTTGCGCATCTTTAGAACAGTCCTGGATGTGCTTATTACCAGCCACACAGGAATTCCATAAAGTTTTAAACAAAACCTTTGCCAAGCAAAAAAGGATAAAGATTGTGCAATCACAGCTTAAAACATATACAATATTTACATGGAAAGCAGACTACAGAATTCTTCCATCTAGCAGAAAAAGCTGTAATACAAAGTCAGTGGAAGCAGAGACCACGTAAACTAGAAACCGGCACTACTTTAAATACAAAGACTATAAATCATTTTGAAAATCTTTCTTAGACTTTTTTTTAACCAATAACACAGATTTTTAAATAAAGAGTTTTCTTTTTTTCTTCCTAGTTCATTATTTTTCATCCTGATTTGCAAGACATCACATCCAGTCCGCAAAGCGGCTGCCTTTTCTATTTATTTTCATTACATGTACAGACACAGTCTAAAAAAAGTGCTAGTGCCTTCTGCCAGGAACACTTGGGAGACAACTCCTGGTTGGTTTCAGCATTAGCAGATATTGCAAGTACTGAGAAACATCAACAATGTCAGTCATAAGGTCTAGGAGACAGTTCAAAAAGTCACACACAAAATGCTGATGATTGAAAACATTTGTGATTCCAAGTAAGACCCTCACTGCTGGCTGCCAAACAAACAGCAAACCACAAAACTGTCCCTGACTTTTTAATGGAAAGCTAACATGCTACTAGTTTTTAAAGGATAAATAAAATTCTAAGCCAGAGTGGTCAAAGATGCAGAAAAGACTGCTGCTACAGCCTTTGGAAATTTTAGGAAAATTCATAGAAGTTTTAGGAAAACTTTCTTCACTGAACATGGTCAGGTAGTGGAATAGGCTGCCCAGAGAGATGGTGGAGTCACCATCCCTGGAGATGGTCAAAAAACATGTAGATGTGGCACTCCAGGACCTGTTTTAGTTGACATGGTGGTATTGGACAGATGGTTGGACTTTATGATCTTAGTGGTCTAGGAATCTTCTAGGTCTAGGACCTAAACCTTAGTGGTCTAGGACCCGCTAGGTCTTGGGGAACCTGCTTTGGCAGGCGGGTTGGACTCAATGATCTCTGGAGGTCCCTTGTAATCCCTACAATTCTGTGAATCTGTGAGTCTCTTCCAACCTTAAAGATTCTATGATTCTGAAAGAAAGCTGTGGGATCTTTTGAAACTTGTCATCAATGGACCCACAAGAATACATCCTGATGACTCTGTTGCTCAAGGCTTTACAAAGCATCCTCCACAGCTTTCTGGACTTCTGGTCTACAATGCTCCAACTTAAGTTCACTCAAGCACTCTATCTGGGACTCCAGTCTGGACATCTTCAGCACTTCCTATATTCCAGCAAAAATATTATTTAGTGGAGATGCACACGGTCCATACTCTTCTTTGCAAATTCATCCAAAATTTGAGCTCCATAAGAGTTTACATTACAGTAATTAGGAAAATCTACACTAAAGTCAAGTATGACCTTCTCAAATTCCTCCTTGCAACAGAAATATTTCAAATCTATGATGGGTATTTCTTCACATTGCTGAAGAACCTAAGCACCCCCTTGGTGGGGCAGGGCAGGTTAATACTAGATTGCTCATAGATTTCCTGTATTTCTTCTCTGGAGTAAAAAATCTTCGTCATGGAAGAATTTGGGGGTTTGAATTATTCATGGAAAACTGGAAAACTAAAAGCTTGTAAGTATAGTTGACATAACATTGTATGGTTAGAAAACTTCTACGGTCATCGTAGGAAAAAAAACCCCACAGTGTAAAAGAAACAATTACGTGGAGAAGAGACAGAGTGGTGACTACAATGAAGAACTCTGATGGTAAGTTCAGGTCAGGCCCTTTCTCAGGAACCCACAGATCAAACCCACTGCTCGGTGAGACAGAGCAGCAACAATATGGGGTTCAGTCACCTTCCAGAGGCCTGCACGAAGTCCTGAGGCAAGAGCTCAAGAATAACTGAGTTCAAAAAGAATAAGTACAAAGCAGTACAACTGACACAACTCACAACCCACTGAACTAAAAAAAGCTCCAACAAAACAACACAACTGACGGAGCCATTTTGCTATATGAATCAGTACTCTCGTCACGCCACGTTATTGGGGACTCCACCTCTTTACAAACACCCCAGTTCCACCCCTCCACAAGAGCATACCTGTCTTCAATTACAGGGACATACACAGTTCTTTTTATTGATTGAAGGGCATGAGGTCTGAAGAATATCTTATTATTTCCATTAATAAATACAGGATATTTAAAAGCACTCAACTACACTTCAAAAGACTGAACAATAAACCTGGAGTACATTTTTGCCATGGTATCCCCCAAAGCCAGAAAATATTTCTTTCTTACTACACAGAACGAAAATTAATAATATTAGCCATCAACCTGGCACTGCGTTTCTGTATCAATGCTCTGTTAAAAGGAAATTCATGGCTTTCAGAGTTTCTGCTTTATATGGGTGACTAGTGAAATGAACTTGCTAGCTGTAATGGTTTACTCTGACAAACTTAAAAAAAATATAAATACATGCTTCTGGAGTAACTCCAATAACTTGGGAATAACAGGGAAAGCAATAAATTAATCAAATGCCTTCTTAAATGTCTGAACAACCAGCACCAGCCGTTTCCTATACTCCCTTCACAGACAAGGCTGAGCCGTGCTGGCTAACCTCCCAGTGTTATGACCTGTGAAGGATACAGAGCTAATTTTGCTAGAAGAAAAACACGACTGCATCTGGTGTGTTAAAGGGTAATAATTTTTTTTTAATAAGTGATGAGTCAGTAAAATTTGCTGACGTTCAAGTTTAAACGCATATCTAAGTATCACAAATAATATTTCAAAGGCTATCAAGAAAGTATTTGGTTTTTCAGCTGCTTCTGTAAGACTCATTCAAGTTTTACTGGATGCTGTAATTTAGCTCGTTTCCTCATGCATCCAGCAGCCTGTGTTGCGTGATGATCCTCCTCCGATACGGAAGCTTCTGCATCATTCTGGAAATGTATTCAGAGCGTGTCCTGTAATAACAGCATAGGAAACCCTAATACAGCAGGTGTGGCCCTGGAGACGGATCCTGAGCCACCCGGGAAGTGCTCTAATAACTACTGCAGCCCTCTTCTAAGCCTCTACTGCTGTGAGTCTCTTGAATGAGTTTTACACTGAACAAGATAAGGGAAGGGAGATATAGGACAGAGGACTAATTTTTCAATTTTTCCCTTGACCTGCCCTTTTAATTGTAGCAGTGAAATAAATGACAGGCTTGACTGTAATAAACGATTTTCCTCTCTGACATTTGGCTTCCTTCCTTTTTCTAGGTATGCCATAGTTTATCTCCTTTTCCAGCCTCAAAATGCTTTTTTTTTTGTGCTCTGAAAAGTAACTAAAGCTTTCTTTTGCTTTCTAAAGAGAAACTCAGATCTGTTGTTAAAACTGTGTGACTTATAAGCAAGTCAAAAACTGTGGAAATGGCAGGATCACTTAAGATATTTAAGGGAAAACATGTCAGCAGAAAGGGCAACATTGTAAGAAGTCACAACTGATGCCATTCCTGGTAAGAAAAACTCCTTGAAACAGTCTGGACTGCTTTTGGTTTTGGGGAACACAAGGAGCTCCCCCATCCTGCCACAGTGCCTATACTGGTCCTGTGCTGTGCTGGAGGTTCTGCCTGGAAGGTGAATCACATCTCTCTCCTTCAGCTTGGCAAAGCCACCATTCCAGATCATGCTTTCCCTATGTCACCTGCCAGCTTCTGCCTACACCACCCTGGTCAGCATCAGCATTAATAATCCTGTACCTCTTGTACTTACTCCCCTTCTCAAGCCCTTTTACTCTCAACTGCCTCCCCCGTACATATTAAGGTACAGCTAAAATTAACTTCTAAAGCAGATCCCTAGCTCAACACAGCAGTATTATCCCCACTTCCATTCTTCCCAAAACAGGAAAACAGATTGCCTGGGAATTCAGTGAATCCACACATAGTGTGCACAACAAAAAGCACATGGGTTTCTTTGTTAGGATGCTCTTAGCATGGCAACAAGGCGCTTCTGCTGACCCCGAAGAAGATCAGTGCTTGCGATCTGGTGTGAGTAGTCAGTGGAGTCAGTCCCTAGCAGAACAGCAACCCACAATAGTCTACAACAAAAGGTCTTCCTTACTGCTGTTTCGGATGGGGAGCAAGCACATTCCACTGCAGGGCTTTCCAGGGTGTGCTGGGCACAGGTGAGCAAAGCCTGCCGTGAGAGGAGCATTACCCACAGCAAACGTGTCCTCCACATCACTCTCCCAACCTCAGGCTGACAAGCCAGGGTAATTGTAGGTTGACAGCTTCCAAGTAATTACAGCAATCCTCAATCCAGCATGATCATTACCACTGCTCATCCTCAACAAGGGAAGACAGAGTAGAGAAAAATATGGATTTTGATTAAAACTCTCTTTCCAATCCTTAAATTCTGCTTCCACCAGATGTTCTACCCTGTGTCTTTCCACTACCCTTCTCACTAGATACCAAGCCTGGCTTCCAAGTTAAACAAAACCCATCATCTCTTTCATCCTTGGAGGCCGCGCTGATGCAGCCAGTTTTACTTGCTCTGTTGTACAAGCTCCATTTGCAATCTATGTGTGTATAAGCAGCCCACAAAGAGCATGCGAAGCTGCACGCTCATCTGTAGGACTGACGCCATGCAAATCCTTCTCATTTCCAGCAAGTTGTGAAACATAAAAGGCAGGATATCCTGGAAGGAGCAAGTAAAAGGGGGGAAAAAATATCACAGAAAAGCAGGTGTCCTGGAAATAGCACTTATGCAGGACTTCTTTATGGGCAGTGGCTGATCCTGAAAAATCTGACTCAGAGGGACACACCTTGTGAAGCTGCCCACAAATACCTGTGCTTGCACCCAGGATCCAGACCATATCTCCAACGCAGCTGAACAATGGGCAACACACAATGCAACCCAAGATCCCAATCCAGGTGACATTATGTCATAAGCTCTGGTTAACTCCAAATGAACACTATCACATGTATCCGGGTCAAAATTTGACTACCATTGCATTCATCAGTGCAAAGAGCTATCGCTGAACCAAGGTCCACATCCCATGTATGACTCACCATAGCCTGAAGCACGTGAGCTTCGTACCAAGACATTCCCATCCAAGCTGGGTGGGGGCCCCTGGAGGAGAGCCCTGGTACCCAAACAGGGAGAAATCCTTGCTCAGCTACAGGAAGATCTTTGAAAAACCCTTCATTCTTCTCTCACCTTTTCTTCTATCACAGAATCACAAGGTTGGAAAAGACCTTTAAGATCATCAAGTCCAACCATTCGCATCCTAAACTAAACCATATCCCTAAGTACTTCATCTACCCTTTTTCTGAACACATCCAGGGAAGGTGACTCAACCACCTCCCTGGGCAGCCTGTTCCAGGCCCTGACAACTCTTACCTAGATCCTCTATCTTACCTAGATCCTCTCAAACTCCTTGGACATTCCTAACAAGACAGCTGATGGAAACAAGAGAGTAAGAAAGAACGTGCCAAGTCCTAAGGAAACATGAGCCAATTAGCTTTCATTAGTTACAGCTAACCACACTTCAGCACACCTTCAGATGTCACTCCAAAAACCTTTACCTGTCTTGGGGTGAAATACTCAGCCCAAATTGTGAGGCCTCATGGCCTTCTTACACCCACGGCAGGCACACCCAGGGTCAGCACCTGGGCATGTACTGAGGATCAGGTAGCACCTTTCAGTTGAGGAGGAAAACATGGCTTTAAAGTCCAGCCCAGGCAAGGTCAGAAGGGCAATCCCAGGTGATAACCCGTTTTGCCTTCAAGCAGCCAAACCAGCATTTTCCTTCTGCTACAATCTTCAGGTGTTCCCTCTTGAATCTGCCAGGGTCCCATTGGTCCTTTCTCACCTTGGCATTGTCCTTCACATGTTCCTTGAGAAGGAGCTCACTCACCTCAAACTATTCCCCCTCCTCCTGCTAGTTTCCCTCTCCCCTGCTTCCAACCTCCTCCCTAGGGCTAAAGCAGCAGTCACTCAGCAAACACGCCAGCAGCATAAAGTGGCCTTTGTGCACCCTCCTCCCTCCCACGAGGATTCATAAAGAAACCAGGATTAATACAGAAAACAACTCATCACAAATAGCCGGTTTCTTTCAGATCTCCACTTCCATCTGATGCACTCAAGCAATCAGTACTTATTACTCACATGAATTCCCTTTTTTATTTTTAATTTTTAAAAGTTTACCAAAAATATTAATCAGGAGATAACTGAATTTTTTAAAAAAGAGATTAAAAAACAAATCACCTCTACAGAGCTTGGTAAGTGATTCAGGACCGTAACAGAAGGGTTTGCAACAGAAGCTGCAAAGGGCAATTTAAAAATAAATAAATAAATAAAGTCTGTGAACCAGCTTAAATTCTTAAGTCAAGCCTTGCTTGTTCAAGACATGAACAGACACACTACTCCGTGTCAACAGAAATAACAAAGCTGAACTCCAGAACTTGTTAAAAAAATATTTTTGGTTCCAATTTAAAAGAAATCTGGCGTCATGTTTTAAATAATACACATATGTATGAAAAATTGGGAAAGGCTGCAGGGATTTAAATTGAAAGAGAATAATCCTTACAAGTATAGGGCCAACATATTTATATTTATCATTCCTGCTTTGGTGTTGAAGATATATAATTACAATTTAGCATGTATCACAAAAAACACCCATAGCGTCAGATGCCATGTCATCACAAGACTGTATTTTCATTTACAATAGGAAAGACTGTTACAGCCCCAAGAAAAGCAGCTACTTAGTCCCCTGCACTGCAAAAACCATGTTCTGTGGGTGTTGACCTTTCAAGCAAGTCATGGCTTATACAGCATGGTAACAGGCTAAGAAACTTCATGTCTGAGATTCCTCTCCCTAGGTTAATAAGCAGTATTTTTTTCTCTTTGAAAGGATGCAGAACTTCAAAGCAAAACATAAAACAAGACCTAAAATTAGTTTCAGATTACCATCAGAATATGATGCAAAATATATTTGAAAAAGAATCCTCCCCTAACCAAAGATTAAAATTTGTTCCTGCATAAATGATCTAAAAAATACTAAGATGCTACTTTCTCAAAAGCCCATAATGCACCTCCAAATAGGAAAAAAAAGTATTTTAATATATTGTATTAATGTATAATGCAGTGAACCAAACACTACCTCAAGGTCTATATATTATCTGAGATTGAGTGGCTGACCGTGACTAATTTCAAGGGCTTGAGAAGATGCAAGAGTGCTGTAATGGGATGACAGTTAAAGACAAAGACCATCACACCATCTCTGAAACTTCAGTTTCTTTTGTGTCCATGCAGTTAAATGCTTTGTTCCCAGCAGTTCCAATTCAAGACAATTCTCTTCTGTTTTCCAAGAACTTTGAAATTTCAAGCAATGCCCTTACCCACGGCCTGGAGAAGATCAGGTATTGAAATACACAAAAACCATTAAAGTCTGTCCGAAATGATGCCTGTAAAAAGAAAATGAGGACTATAAAGTGATGATGCGACACACACATGTATTCCCACAAATGAACACACAGCTGGCAAGTCTATTTTTGGGAAAAAAAAAAAGAGACTGAGAAAACAGGCCTGGCAGCATCACCCCACAGCGTCCACATTATCAACCTTCCTTGCAGTAAAGCAGAGATACGCTGCAGAATGCCATTCGTGCCCGAGCACCCACCCAAAAGGCATGCTGCATGAATGCAGCAAACACAGAAAAAAACAACTTGTTAGGAGCAGGTAAAACAAAAAAAGAAATTCCTCCCCACCCCCAAAACCACTGCATGCACTAAACCCAAGTATTCTTATCTATACACAGTAATAAAAGCCTATGTTATCTCAGGGCCCTCTGAAGTCCATGATCTTTTAAAATCCCTTCCGGTCCTACTGCTATGACCCTGAAATTCCCTATGTACACTCTACCTCCGCATCTCCCTCTGCAGTGGGGCTACCGGAGGCATCTGCATATGTACCTCTTGGTAGAGGCAACAAAGGGCTACCCATGTTTAAGAGTTTCCTGAGAGAGAGAGCTGACCAGGGAACAGCTAACCTCCCCAAGAGAGGAGTAAACCCCTTGCCTGCCTCCCCTCGTTCCCGCTGCTACAAGCTCCTGCTGCCCCATCGCATAAGGTCTGAAATGCACCATGTCCCCCTGCAGCGGGGATACGGAGAAGAGAAAGGCGATGGGTTTTGTTGCTTTCTGCAGAGCCAGCAGTTTGCACTGAAGCGCAGGAGAGCCCACTGCTGGGATGGGAACGGAGGAGAGGGAGGGCACAGCCATGGGAAGATTTCCTTATTTTGGGGAGCCAGAGAGCAATTCCATCAGCCCTACTACTCAAAAAATTGCTACCCTAGAGAATCATTAAAATTGAGGTTATTTTAAATATTTGTTAGCCTGTTCATTCCTGAGTGCTTTGATTCTTGCCCTGGAAACCTTACAGCACATAAACAGGGCCCTAGAGCACAGGCACGCATGCACACCATTAAACCTTGAACCAGCAGCGCAGCTACAAGAGCATCCCCCTCCCAAAACTCTCCAGTGCCTCCTCTCAAACAAGCAAGAGTGTCGCATGCCCGCACACAGCTCTCACCCAGATGAGAAAAAGGAAGATATGGCAAAATAAACCAGTCTTTACCACACAGGACTTTGTGAAGGACTTTTATTGCTACCGCCTCCATCACTACAGAGCAGGTTAGCTGGGCTGCACTGGAACAAATCAGGAAAGAACGAAGTGGATGGGAACTTGCTCATGGGTCATGTCAGAGGCCTGGAGAAGGACACACTGCCCTGCCATGGGCAGCTTCTTCTGAAACATGGCTATTACAGTATCACCTTTTAGTCAGGTTGCTCTGGCTCCAAGGCACTAAGAACAATCCCAAAATGACCAAAACCTCATCAAGTGTCATGATCACAAAGAGAATATGACAGATGAGAGGGACAGTGTTCTGGACGAGCTGGTCATGAGCTGGACTTGGTGAAAATAGAAAACACAACAAACTTACACGACTTCAGGCCTGAAGGATCCATAAAAACACTTAATAGGTAATTCAGAAAGCTGTTGCTACCAATACAGCTGCAGATCTTGCTGATACTGGAGAGATTTTTCTGAACTGCTAACTTTGTTACATTCCCTGCTTCTCAATTTTTTCCCCTGAATTTCAAATCAGTCTGCTAAACATGGTTCATTACAGAGAAAACAGGTTTGTTCAAGAAACTAAAGAATTATCTAATATGTAAATAATACTGTGAATTTAATTTTCCATTTAACTACCTTTGCAAAATAAATTCAGCAAGCTCACTCCACCCTGAAAGATGCACGTACAGATGTGGCCACCCAGCTCTGTCAGCCCGCGCAACAGCTGCATCTATCTCTGCTAGCACTGGATCCCAGTTTGGAGACTGGCCCTGTTCTGCCTTTACCAGTGTGGCTAAGTGAACACAGTGGCAGCGGCGCTGTGAGCTGCACGTGTGGAAAGTGAGGTTTAAGTCCAGGTGCCTCCACATCCTTCTCTCATTCCCTATAGCAAGCATGAACTACCCTTTATCCACCCACGTGCAGAGAGAGGGGAGCATTCAGCTGACAAGGGAAGACCTCTGGCTTGCCAGATGTGTCCCACAAGTCGCATAAACTCTGGGTATGACCTGCGGCACAGATACCGCCCCTGCTAACCAAGCACCCGCACTAACCAAGCGCCCATGCAGGCCGTGCTACTGACAGCAGCTGCGATTTAGGTTGCAGAGCTGCAGCATGCCTACAGGAGCTGCAGCCAGCACCGTGTCCGCAGGGTAAATGCTGCCTGGCTGCAACTCACTCCCTTTTCACCGGGGAAGGAGTTAGGGTGCTGCAGGGGCTCCCAAAACACCTTCACAAGGCCATGGTAAGCACCCCATGAGTGGCAACGGCCTTCACCTTTGAGCTGCGGTGTGCAGCACAGCGGCAGGACTGAACAGAACCAGCTCTCCCTGGTCCCATGGCCCTCTGCTCCATGTTTGAACACTGTTTGACAAAAGAGAAAGAAGAACTCACTTTGGCTAAATATTTGGGGTTTTTAATTGGTATTCTAAGATAGTCACTTACTGAAAGACAGAATTAGCGTGCCCTTTCCAATGAAATGCATACTGTTAAATACAATGTCATTACTTACAGAAATCTGCCAGAGATTCAAGAGGCCACGGATTTACCTGTCTGTCTCTTGCCATCAAAGCTTTAGGAAAAAAAAATAGAGGCTGCCAATACTTCACATTTAGCTTTGCAAAACTGGTATTTTTGGGGAGGAAAAAAAAATAGCTTCATCCACAGACCTCAGTTCAAACCCAGTGGTTTTTCCATGTGCTCTTTATATTATTATAATGCCTATCAATACTTCAGAAATGTAAATCTCAGTCACAAGTTTTTACCACAAACCCAACAGTCATTCCAAGTAACAGCAAAGCAAAAACTTAAATAAATGGCGTTGCTATGTTAAAATGTTTTCATCTTTATCTGCTCAGGCATACTTTAAAAATGGATTCAAAATGAGGGAACCCAAAGAAACACACACTGCTTAAGTCTGATTTCTTTTTGTTTAATAGGCTAGCAGTTCTTAAATCGTGTTTCAGAACAAAAGGTGCTGCAACATTCGGACACAGGTTACGAAGCCACATGCAGCACATACTGCAGTAGATGATGAATACCTCAGGTTTTATCCCTCTGATTTTCCTGGTTTAAATCACAGTATGATCCTAAACTTACATTTCCTACAAGATTATGGGCTACACTCCTAAGCCACAACATTTTGCTGTCGAATGCAATAGTTTGCCTCAACACTATTTTAAAACCCAATGTGTTAAGCTGTAACATTGGATGGTCAATGATTATTGAAAGATTTTAGGTCTTTATCACAGAAACTGTGCACACTAAAATTGCTTTTTCCACATAAGCTCAGGCCAGAATACAGACAGCATCTGAAGAAATAAAACAGTCGTAAGGAAAGTCTTTAACAAAACCTTAACACAAGTCCTGTTTGACTTTCAAAAACCTCTGGAAAATGGGGATTGCACAACCTTCTTCCACTTTTCCCCAAAGCATAACAGATTTTAAAAACTGCCTGAAAGCTTTGATACAAACGAGTTTCATCTTTTCAGTGCAGTCACTGACAGGACACAGACCATTTCTTACTGATTTCAAGACCATAGCATTTTCTTATCCCCTCATCCTGTCCGCTTTCTGCTGGAACTGAGCTTGCCTAGCCTTTGTAGAGCACGCTTCCCAAACATGTGTAGTTTCTGCAGATGATACTTTTCAAACCCTTCCTACGCCTCGATGACCATTTCTACCAGACTGACACATTTGCATTTATCTTTCTTAAAGGGCGGTGGCCAAAACTGAACTCATCCTTCTGTTAACTTAAGCCTCATTAGTATGAAAAATTAAATTATAAACTTCAAAAGTACTGCATCCTGCTGCTTATCATGATCCCCCCTTGATGCTCAGATCTTTATTCCATCAATTTGTCCAGCTGCTTTTTTGTGGCACCTGTAAACTTTCAGTATCCACACACTTCAGAAAGTATTTCCAGAGCTTAACTAACTATACGCTGGGTCAAAACCACAGCACACACCTTTTGTTCATTTTGAACCTGCCAGCTTAATCGCACATTTCCACATTCTGTACTGACAGCAACGATAAAAAGTTAGTCCCTAACTCAACTTTACTACATCATTCATGAGTCCATCAAAGTTTCTGAAACCAGCAAGCTTTCTTCGGACCAGTGTTATCAAACACCAGGAGACTATGAAGGTTAGATTGGGTCACAAAGCCTTCACGCCTGCAGACCAGGCACCAGGAAGCACGGCTTCACCTTGTTTATGAGAACATTATGGTTAGTGGGTCAAAATACTGACCCAGTATCAAAACAAAGGCACATGGCGATCCCAGATCCTGAAGGACCCAGTACTTAGTGCAGATTATACATGAACACCCACTCGGACTAGAAATATGGGGGTAGGGAAATTAGTTCAATTTGCCTCCAATTTCTGCAAGCTAATACTGACGTGGTTTTAATTCAGAAAGCTATTACACCTCACAGCAAACTTTACTGCCTTTATGTTCACACGGCTGGCTTTATAGCTTCGCAGTCAACGGCATAACTGTACCAACAATAATTGTTTATTAACTTATACACATTAAAAATGCATCCACTAAAAACACAGTTAAGCTAAATCCTAATTTCTGCATCAGCAAAACCATCGCAAAGGTTTCTAACTTGTGCTCTGACAAGTACGATATTTACTCTCCCACCTCAAAAGCACTCAGATCCTTCTTTGGCAGTTATTTTATAAACTGTGCACTTCAGAGTTAGCACGGTTTTATGACAGTCAAACAAATACTGCAAGAAAACATTTGCTTATAGTTTTAAACTTGCACAAGGATAGTTTTATTCATAAAATCATTTCTATTTTTCTGCTTTCCAAATCATTTTCTATAAATTGTTACTAGTGCTTTTCTCGGTAGCTGAAAAGGGAGACCCTTTGTCTTGAAAAGAAAGAACACAGGTGACATTTAACCCATGAGTTCATCTCTGCCCTGTTAATCTGTCACATCTGCAACAGAAGGAAGCCAGCCTCACGGACAACCTTTGTACTGCTCCGAGGTCGCTCTGCAGCCCAGCAAGGTCAACTGAACTGTAAGAAATTAGATCACCTCAAAGGTCTTTTCCATCCGAGAGCAACACAGGGTGCAAGTCACAGCGTACTACTTCTCCCCACCTTCCTAAAAAAGGGCTGAAAATCATCAAATGTTTAGATGAAATAAACCAGCCATCCTTTTACATCTCTATCTCGATCTTATGGGCCCCAGTGGCATTAGGTTTTTCTCTCTGAGGGCCAAGTCTCAGGCAAACTTCAACAGTAAACACGTTGCACTGCAAGCTGTATTCAAGCCATGGCCCATTCAGGGGATGAACGTTTTCCCATTCAGCCGTGAATGCGAGCTGCAGGAACTGGGTCTCAGGCTTTGGTAGGGCACCGTGCTTACACACGCTGCTCTCCAAGGAAAAAACCGCAGGCTGCAAAAGTACTTCAGGGTGAAGCTGTCCGAGGGAAGAGGCAATTGCGCTGCCGGTCACATTGCGTTCGGCCGGACAAGGCTGAAAGGCAAGGTACAGCACAGCAATGCTTCTGAAACGAGGAGAGGCACTGAGCTCAAACTCGGTGTGGACGGCGCCTTACACAGGACGGTGCTAAAACAGGAATAAAAACCCCACAGGAAAGGAATTCCCACGGCGGTTCACTTCAGGAAGTAAAGACACGCCAGACTGCAGCTGCCCCTGACCGGGAAGGTCCGGGCGCAGCACAGACCCCCGCGCAGAGGCTCTCCCCGGGCCGCTCCAACAGGTCGCTCCCCCCGAGCTACCGCCGGCCCCCTCCCGAGCCCGTCGACCCCGGCGCCGGCTTCGGGACCCAGCTTGCGCCGCGACCCCGACCAGAGTATGTTTCCTTCCTCACCGAGGCGCGTAAGGTGAGCGGCGGAGCAGCCAGCCGCCCCGTCCCCTCCCCGCAGCGGTCGCTCTCCCCACGGCAGCCCCTGAAGAAGAAACCGCCGCTGGATGCGCGGCTGCAGAGACGCCGACCCTCGCAAAGCCCCCTCCGCCCCACGAAACGCCGGAGCGCACACCGCCGGGGAACCTCACACCTGCCGCCGGGCCGCGCCGCGCTGCCCCGGGGCCGGCCGGGAGGCGCCGGCGGAGGAAGGCGACTAGGCAACGCGCCGTGGCCAGGCCAAAGGGCCGGCGCCCCCCCGCCGGGCGGGAGGAGGACGCGAAGGGGCGGCGGGGAAGGGCGAGGGGGGACCGAGGGCCTGGTGCTGCCGCCTGACGCCGTGTCCTTACCTGCTGCTGCTGCCGCACTCGTCGCCCAGCTGCCAGCCCTGCCGCCGCGGCTGCTGCGCTGCTCTGCGCCGCCCCCCGCCGCCCGGCACGGCACGGCCCGGCCGGCCGCCCGGGACGTCAGCGCCACAGGGGCTGGCCGGGGGCGGGGGCTGCGCCGGTGGGGCGGCGGGAGGAGAAGGCGGCAGTGGCGGCTGGGAAGCCCGGGCCGGGCCCGGCGGCTTTCGCACCGGCGCTCCCTCACGGGGAGTCCCGGCCTGCGCCACCCGCCCGGGATTCCCTGTGGCCGGTACGGGCAGGACAGGCCCGGCGCCCCTCGGGCTGCCCGACCTCGCAGCCTGCGGCCTCCCGCGGCAGGAGCTGTTGTTCAGGGGCTGGCTGGGGGTCATCCCTTGCTTGGGGCCGGTTCCTGATTGTTCTGGGACAGGTTCGGTTTTTCTTTTTAATCAGCGCGCCGGCTGGAGAGCCAGGTTTTGTGTTGTCTTTGTTTTAACTAACCATTACCCCGTGCAGCAAGGTGCAGGGCAACTGGTGGCTCTCCTGCTGCAGCAACCTTGGAAGTGAGAGGTGGTTTAACCTCCAGTTCCTCCCCGTGAGCTGCCTTGGCCCAAGCCCTGTGCTATCCCTGCCCTCACAGCCCCATGTCCAGGGACACACCTACCCAGGTTTTACATGGGCGGCAATGGACACGGTAGCCACTCAATGGCAGAACAGCATCTGCCTGACCCAGACCTGTCCCCTCCAACCCAGCCACCTTTCCCCAGCCCTCCACGGTTGCACCAAGCTCAGCCGCAGCGTCACACCAGTGATGGCACCCACATCTGCCCCTCCCTGACCAGCTGTGCCGGAGTTTTGTGTCACCTCCCCATCCCTCGGCTTTAGGAACATTCATTCCTTGCATCACCTGCTGGTTTGTCATGTTTTCCAGAAGCACTTTGCTTCTCTTCACGCAGTACTTCATGAGTGGCACGATGACCCTGGCTGTATACACAAACCCTCTTTGCTCTCCACCCAATGGCTGTAAAATTCTTCAGAATTTTGCTGATGGAGAAATGAAACAGTTCATACTTAAACATCTCTCATGTTTCCCTTAATCTTGCAGCCTTACCTTTCTTTAGGTAGGGTGTGTTTTACTGTGGCATTTTTGAGTGTTTTGGACAATGCCAGGGACGCTTTGAGCACTGCCACTCACTGATAAATAATTTAAACAAAACATTTTCTTCCAGCAGTATCAGCCGCTGTAGATATGATAGTGATAACAATGTCTTGGCCTCTTTTAGGGGATGAAGAGAAAGCCCAGAGGGTTCCCTAGGGAAAGGTTTCTGTCATGGATCAGTGTGGATGTACAGGCGGAAAGGAAAATGGGAGTACACAAAGCGCCTGAGTAATCCTGCATCCCGGGCAGAGCATGGGTGGAGTTAAATCCTGTGTCCAGATTAACATTCCTACAACTCCTTAAACGTGCTATGAGCTTGTGCTGGTTTTGAAAACTGCAAAGCAGCAAGGTGAATGTCACAGTTGCATCTTCACTTGACAATATTAAGGGATTTTTAACAATTCGCAAAATCAAAATACCGTACAACTTCCAAAGAATGAGAGTTTGCCTTGGCATTACCTTTCAGGGCAGTACTTTGTAAGTTCAGCCTTACCTTTATTTGTAAAAGACAGATAAGGGTAATTATTATCTGGAAAAATGAAATGACCGGACTACTAAATAAAAATGTAAATTTGCTGGTCAGATAAAACCCCTTCTGTTAGCAAAACAGGATACAATGTCAGGAAATGGTCAACAAATATTCTCAGTGTAAACAAGCCAGTCAGTTCCACAGTGCTGGGGAAGCCAAGCAGTTCTGAGCACTATCTCCTTCATCAGAAGGGGAGCGCCTCTACCCTCTCTCCCCTTTTTTCTCCCTGGGAAATCTAAAAATAACCCGAGACACAGCAGCCTCTGTTCTGTAAATCTTCTGGGAAAATACAGGAAAACTGACACACAAGTAAAATGTGAGTGCAAGAACTTCAACCTAAGCAAAGGGCAGGAAAAAAGATGTAAGGAGAAAACAAGGCAAAATGTGCTTTGCTGTACCCCATGCCTATACATGAAGAGGCAGGCAGGGAGTGTTCCCAACTTCATGCCTAGGAAGTGAGACCAACCTCTATAATTTCAGCCTCATTCTTCAGAGCAGGAGCAGTATGGCCAGGTTGGAGACACCAACCGAGTTTTACTTAATAGCTGTGTAAGGGACAGATGCAGTTGGAGGCTGGGAGAGAGAGCAGAGTGCCTTCAGCATCACCCTCTTCCTCCTGCACCTCAGAACATCAGGCGGGGGAAAGTGGCAGTGGGGCAGCATCCATTGTGGGCTGGCTCAGACCACGAGGGTCTGTAGTGATGAACCAGACATATCACCAACGAGAAATACATGTTAGCACTGTCTTGAATGTGCAAACACAATATTCTGGACAGTCTACCAGGAGTCCTGTGAGCATGCCAAAGGCAGAAAGATGATGGAGACAAAGTAGCATGGCATTGTAACAGGACTACCAACATGTACCTCTGCTGTAGCCCTCCTGCAAAGAACTAATGATATTCCAGCTGTCCGAGGTGTCTTTGTTCACCCTGATATTAAAATTAAGTATTTTAATGCAAATACAGGTTGTTAACGATTAAAGTTGCCACGTATTTTAAAATAATGTATGTTAATTGTATGAGCCACCGTGTTTCGTCAGAGCTGTTTGGAAAGATGAGTGGGTAAAGGTGACTTCTCAGAAAACCCCAGGAGGATATTACATAGGTTTTAATTTCAAAGAATATCCTACAGTGTCCTGGCTATTTAAATCTCTGTGACAGTGAATTATTGCATATCATTGAGTCAGTAAAGATTTAGGCCACTAATCTTGGCCTAAAGGTAAAGGCGCTGGCTCTCCCTTAGCATGGCTGGAAATTTGGCTCCTGAGAGGGCTGTTCTCAAGTGGTTGATATGGTGAGCATGAAGCTTCTCTCCCCACACTTTATTACAGAGAATTAAATGTAAAAACATGGGTTTAACATCGACTACAAGCCTTTGCTGCCTGCATCTCTTCAGACTTAAAACTTGCCTTTAAACCACGTCGTTATTGGCAGGGTTTCCGTGTGCGTTACACACAGCTACAAGTGTTTTACACATCGCGTGTAATGGGTAAAGTTCTGCCTGTAAAAATGTCTACGGGCTCTGACTCAAGTCACGGCCAACGACTTAATGAGGCCAGAAGTTCATTTACTTTACACTGACTTGCTGGCATACATCGCATTCACATACATCTCAGGCAATTACACTGTATCTGTGTCATGTGGCAGTGTTAGAATAGCTCACAGCTTGTCAGCATTAACTCTTGGAGTTTCAAGGCTTTTGAGAATTTCAGTTCAGTACCCTGATACTCTCTAGAATGACGTTACAGCTTAGCAATTCATTTCTGAAATTGATTAAAGCTCATCTCCCTGCTTTTAAAAGCATTTTGGTGCAGTTTCTCCCAAGGTAGCTATCGTAGCTGCCAGCACAATTTATCTCTTAGTGTCTGTGGGAAGAGTAGCTTGCTCATACGTTTGCAAAAGAACATTTCTAGCCAGCTCAAGGTTTAGCAGCTTATGTTCAGAGACAGAAAGAAGAAGCAAACGTGCTGGGATGCTGTTCCTTTCAGAATTAACCTTTGGTTTCTTTCCAAGGAGGGTTCCTCTCGATAAGAGCCGCTCATTACCTTATCGCATAGATTATTTACTGGAAAGTGGTGTGTGAGCCTTATTTTATCTGCTCCCTTTCACTTAGTGTTACGTGCACATACATAATTCTCTGATTTTGACAGCTGGGAAATGATCTTCCCCCCCCCCCCCCCTTTCCTCCCAGTAGACTTTACATGAACCCCTATTTTGAGTACACATCTCATTTTTTTTAATATTCTGTCTTTTCTGCAGGCTTTCTATATCCCAGCTGCTTTGCTCGAGTTACAAAAAAAATAATAATAATAACTAGACATTATGTTTGAAGGCAGGAGCTCCTATTTACATGTTTCATTTCAGTTGGTAAGTAGTTTCTTCTTCTCTGTTATCAGGCGACGCGTTCGTTAAGGGAGGTTGATGGTTTTGCATTTCCACCCCTGCCAATGTGTTTTCTGTGAGTCCTTAAATTTTAATCTAATGTTTGATTCCTTTAAGGTTGAGCTTCTTTATTAGCTCCACAGACATATCTTCTAACACTATGCTATTACCATCAACGTCTGTGGCTTCGAATGCAGTTTTCAGCCAGGCAAAACACGGGGTATTATAGCTGCTTTCCATCAAATCCAGGGGTTATTTGCTACAAGAAACCAAGTCCCTTAATCCTGATACCCAAATACTGGCCACATCAGCTGAATCGGTAACCAAGTCAAGGAACTCGTAGTTTAGATTTTGACTTTGCGAGGCTTCATTCTGAACCTCTGCTTTTTGACTGGGAGTAAATCTCTTGGACTGGCCCTGTTTTCTCTCCTTAAAGGGTAACTCAATTAAGCAAACAGATTATTTTGAATTGTGGGTAGCTCCAGAGAAATAGGCTTGCATAAATAACAGCATGAAGGCAGGTAAGAGGAATCCCTGACTTGCCAGCTCGTGGTCCTTCTGAAGTCCATTGCTTTTTGTGTCACTTTGGTGAACAGATTCATTCTATAAACCCAAATGGTGAGGTCAGGAAAGTGAGATCACAGTACCTCAGAGCAGCTGGAAGATATTCCCAGAGCCATCCCAATATTTGAGACAGATGGATTCTGTTCCTGGTGTGATATGCTCCATGTCTCTGGGGAAAGGATTTACTTTTGTTTTTGCTGAAGCTTCTCTCTGGCAAAGATACCCTGGGCCCACTCCCACACGCATTAGAAGTAGAACGGGCCCCACATGTTTAGGCATTCCATCTGGGGGACAGGGAAGAACTGTAGTATTGGAATGCGAAGCCGGTAACACACAATAGGAATGACCATATGGGTAATATTTATTTTCACCCCCCTCTTCTCCCCCCTCCCCCTATGATCACCTATATGGATTTCCTTTTTGGTGATGAACAGCAGTTGATCAAAAAACTGCAGGCTCATCTGAGAACCAAAACTATCTCACGGTGAGCAGGCAGCCTATGGCACTCAGGCTGTTCTTCCTCCATGGAGCAGAAGCTACTCACCTGCAGTTAAATGCATCATAGAATGGTCTGGGTTGGAAGGGACCCCAAGGATCACGGAGTTCCCACCTTATTCCTTGTGAAACCACAGGTCTGAACCAGATGCAGAATGACATCTCAAGTGCGGACATTTCAATGCAAATACTAGTAAGTGTGTGTGGGAGGATTGGCTTCTATAGCAGTGCTTCTTAGGGTCAGCTTCTCAGACAAGTGAGGATGAACTTTGTGGTTAAAAATAAATTTGAAATCAAAATAGTTTCCTCCATTTCTGTGAGCTCAGGCGATTTCTGCCTATACAAACCAGCCAATGACCACAGTGATTTAGTGTCACGGTGGCCGAAAAGCAAAGGGAGTTTTGTATAGCAGCTGACTATGCAGGACACAAACTGAAGCTTGTCATGTGAGCAAAAAGCAGAAATAACTAATAGATCACAAAAGTTAATATATTTGACAGGTTCTACTTCAAAACACACCCAGCTCCTATGTTTCCCCAGAATAGCTGCAGCTGAGCCATACTTCTATTCTAAAGGTAAGGTCACTGATTCCTGGTGCCATTAGTGTAACACTTTCTAACCATTTTATAAACACTTTTTAATTATTTTTTTTTTTAGTTATTAATTGAAAACCTCTCTGCTGAACAGCAAGAATACCCAAATTATTATAGAAAAATAATAGTTCAGGACCCTTCCCAATGTGCAAAACACGCATTGTGTCAGTTTCAAGCACAAGCACTAAAAAACCAGGAAGCATCCAAAAATTATTAAATTGCCCAAGGAACTTTAATTTAATCCACTTGCATGTACAAATTTCCATGTAATCACATGTAAAATTTTCCCCAGATGCTGTTTCTCTCAATGGAGGCTAAATTTAGCGTTTGGGGAACTTCAGAATTCGCAGGGAAGCCAGCTATGAGCTGCATCATTCCTGTTGTTCCATGAGAAAGTATGATAATGGAAAAAACACTTCTCATTGTTAAACCAACTGAATACAGCATTTCAGACGTGAATGCACGAGCCATCGCTAGGGGAAAATTATCCCATCCTTAGCAAGTTACTTAAATGCATTTTTCAGGGGTCAGTAGCTGTACCCTTATTTTCAGGTGCCCAGCCTGAGAGGCTTAGGGTCAGGTTCATGGGAGTATGGGCCAAAGAAATCAACTGGCAGCTCAACACCAGTGCTGTGGAAAGCACTCACCTGGGTAGAGATCGGAGTTAAAGATGGGGAAGAGAATTAGATGCTCACTTTGAGGCTGTTTCAGATAATCTCAGTTCAATTATGTTTCTTTCAGTGCAGGCAAACGCTCCTCCTAACCACAAATTCAGATACTCTCTTCAAGGAGCTAAGGAAACAGCGAACACCTTTTTAAGCTCACTTAAGCAAGAGAAGCTGGAGTGGGAATTTCAGGAGCTTAGAGTAGCTTAGCTAAACAAAAATGCTTTTAACCTAAAATGCTTCAGCACCCAGTTTGCAAAATTGCAACAGGGACGTCAAGTGACTGACTGTGGATGGTATAGCAAAGTTAAGGTCACCCCACTGGGCGTTTTCGTCTCAATAAAAGCACTTGAGTTAGGGGATGTCTCTATGACAAAGGGAACCTCCTTTGACTCGGAAAATGAACTTACTTGCACACAGGGATGCAAGTTAGATACAGAAATCAGACTGACTACACTGCATCAACTCGTAACTGCATATGAAAGGCAGAGAATAATTCAGGGCAGCAAGAAAACCTCACTAAAATGGCTTTATGGTGAGGTGCGGAGCAAAAAGAGAACTCAAATTAGTTCAGGGAATGCTGATTTTGCAAAACAAAGGCCTGGCTTCCCTTAGGGGGTGGAAAAGCTGCATCGCTTTCCAACTAAATCCCGTACCATAAGCTGTCCATACAAACACATTCACCACGTCAATCCAGGCACCTGGGAAAAACGTCTCCTTGATCCCGGAATCCACACATCCATTTGCAGCGGAAGGACTCTGTGCCGGTTTTGTTTGAAGCTGAGAAATTTCAGTGGCTTTGTGGGATGGGAGGAAGCTGCACAACTTCTCACGGCCTTTTCCTGCCCTTCTGTAGCACGGACAGATACTACGACTCTATTGTTTACAAAGCAGTTTAGCTTTTCAAACCAAGGAACGCTGAAGTACGAAACATTCCCATTGTCTGCGTTCCACCACAACTTCGGTCCCATTTAGTTTCATGGTCTGAGCGATGAATCACATCATGCTTTTAATAGTGCTCTTTTGGGGCCGGCTTGATCTTCTTGTGTTACAGAACCCACACACCATCCAGCATCTTACCAATGTACAGTATGAATTTAATAATGTACATGGAAGGGAAGGGAGAAAAGAACAGAAAGAAGGCAGACAAGGTAGTCTCTCGTTGACTAGAATTTGGATACCTTTATAATCCATATAACCTTCTGTTCATTTATATTCATATCTGAACATAGCTCATACATCTTTTTAAGCATCATGCATGGAAAGTAGTGTTGTTTACTCTCCCCAAAGAGCATCAACTATAAGCCTGAAAGAAAAGAAAGAAAATAAGAGGAAAAGGCCTAGCAAAGCAGCAGCCTGGCTGTTTGAATCTAGGTTGCAGTTAGAAATTATTCAGCCAACTGAATGAAAAAATCCCTAAGGTATGGTGTACATTACCCCGCTTCCTTTTGTAACCACAGGTCTGCACCAGTCCGCATGCTGCTCTGTGAAAAGCAAACAGAATCCACCCTGCCAGAGCACAGCAACAGACCACAACAGAGAGACCTGTCATGTTCTGGATTATACCCTCACTTTTCTGGACTGGAGCCTACAAAGCAGCCTCTCTCCTCGCATCTTAGAGTGGGCAGGACGGAGTGAAGCACAAAAGGTTTGGTTTAAAAGCACGAAGGTGACAGGCAAGGGAAATGATGGTTCCTGTTGTCGTTTGTAACGTCGGCTCCCTTTGGATTTCCAGAAGTAGCTGGGAAGAGCCGAAGGACTTGGGGAGATGAAGTAGCTTTGCAAACCTAAGTTACTGCAGAGAGATCCTGCAGGGGTACTGAGCGTGTAGAATTTCAGAAAGGCTGTTACAAAAAGTGCTATAGGGAAATAAAATCTTTCTCCAGACTCCATGACCTCTCATTATCACGGCCCCGAGAATCAGGACTACGAAGAACCAGCAGTTTTATAGCGGCTTTTTCATTCGCAAGCTAAAACTCACCTATCCCGTTATGGACAAAGGGCAGTCAAGCCTTACCCAGTGCCTGAAAATACATTCTATTTAAAAATCTGAGTTACAAATTACAGTGGATGGGTAAACTGAAGAAACCCCTGAAGTGTGTTCACCAGAAAAGTCTAATAGTTAATTCCAGTTCCCAGAGAAACTATGGTAACAGGAATTAAAAATCATCCACGCAAAACTTTCTTGTTCTGCTTTACTCGTTTGCTGTGCAGCACACAAATAAAGACAACCCCAACAGCATGGGTTTCTCATCGTGCCCAGAGGCCTGCTTGATTTTTCCACTCTGCCTTTCCTGCGTGTTGTGGAAGTCAAGTCAGACTTTTCCAAGACACGAACTGTGGTGCAGCCTCAAAATAAAATAAAAATCCCCACCACAGCCGTCCTGTTGGAAATCTCCAGTCTTTAAAGAATGTGCTCTGTTTCTTAAGCAAGAAAAATATGGATGCCACAAGGGGCTACTTAGACATCTCTCCTGCTCTGGCAGCTATCCTGCAAACGTGCACCAGAAGGGCATGCATTTTTTATGCCGAGTAATCTAAAACTTTTATAAGAATTCTTAACTGTTATTCTACCCGAAGTGAAACACAATACAGACAGATACATTTAATTAGGCAGCCACCCGATAGCTCAGGCTGCCGAACGCAGCCGCACAAACTCTCATCTGCCATCTGAAATCTTACAAAGGAACACATGCAGCTTGCGCTTTCCTCAGAGCCGATGTGTCCCCGTGTAATTAGTGAGCATGGGTACCTAGCTCCCACCCCACCAGCTCCCACTGAACAAAGCCGATTCAGAAAATCCACTGGTAAAACTCCTCGGCCGGTTGCAAAGCTCCGTACTGCAGCTGCCCGTTGCCTCCAGAACAAATGCCTAACCAGCACAGGCGGCGCTGAGCTTTTTACACCGAGTCAGTAAGGTTTTAAATAACTCATTCTTAATTCTGTGGGGTTTTTTTCTAGTAACATCACGTTTTATTAAAAAAATAAGTTTCCTCTATTTAACATGTATATTAGCTTGCTGTGTAAGACTGAATATCTTGAGACCTTTTAACATTAAACGATAATAAACCAAACACCTTCTTCACAGCTTTGAAAAAGGGGAGGGAGGGAGAAGGGGAGGACAGGAAAGAGGAAGGAAAGGGAGGAAGCACCAGGCCATTCCTAGCAAGAGAACCAAATAGTCCTACAGCATTAAATTATGAACCTGCGTCACAAACGTTAGAAAAAGGAAAACTATTATACTGATCAAATTTGGATATATTCCATATTATTAGAACATACCATTGGGAAAGACTAGACTGGGAAGGAATACATTCCATTTGCAGTTGCTGCTTCTCCTGGAAATTCTTCCAAGACTTTTTTTTCTTCCTTCCTTCCTTCTCTACAAAGTCATCACTGATTTACTTGGATTTGTGTAAACTGCTACTCCAGTACATCAGCTGCACTAAAGCCAGGTGCACAAGACCCTGGAGGGAAAGAATCTGAAACTGTTTTGTCACAGATTTTCCCGAGTAACGTCAAGAACACCAGAGAATTTGATGGAAGAAGCAACTTGGAGGTGTAAGCATTACGTATTTCATTTGTAGTCCAGAAGATTGCCCCCCAATACCGTCTATTTTCAACAAGAAACCTGTGAGGAGTCGTCTCTGTCATAACATATCTACACGGTGCTTACACATTCTCTGTGTGGCCCAGGGTCTACGCAAGCAGAAAGAGACAAGGAAATGAACAACTCCCCTAAATCCCACGGGTTATCTGTGCAGATGATTAGCAGCCCATGGTCATATTGCTCTACGTGCAATCGCTCCGCCTTGGTGAGCGAGCCCCCGTTTAAACAGAGGGTGTCACAGAGACAGTCATCTCTGTAGGAATGCCCTGGCAGGAACATAATTAGCAGCCATGTTTCCAGGTCCAGCGAGAAGGAAAACTCGTGGAGAGCCCCGAGTACCAGGTTAGACTTGATCTTGTGTATAAAAATTTATCTTGGGGGCTGAACAATGTTCAGCCAAATCAATTCTCTGCTGCTTCTCCTCGGGAGAAGGGAACGACAAACAACATTCCCAGGAGAAAAATCAGAGGAGGAAATACTATCTTAGCAAGGAGGGACAGAAGGCCCCTCTCTTCCCCTGACAGATTCCTTCCCAGGAAGAGACAGTTTCTGGTTCCCTTTGAAGATACCTGTATTAGCAGAAGACTGGATGTACCTCTCCTTGCACGAACCACCTCTCCCTTCCCTCCTTGGAACACCAAAGCCTTTCTGATACACAGATAAAAGGCTGTGTTTGCAGTTTAAGCAGCGATGGCATTTTAGAGTGTTGCAAAATCAAAATACACTGGAAATATCCAAACAAATTCCAACATTAGTCTGATGCTATCTAAAAGCCAAGAACAAACAAGCAAGCAATGAACACTGGTATTTTGGTTTTTTTGCGTGAATATTACAAAAAATAGTAATCATACACTTTTTTCTTTTTAAATGTTCATTACTTAGATAAAGCACATATGAATGTAACATTCAGAATTGTAACATAGAAAATGTCATGTGGGCAATCTGCTATTCCAAGTACACTTACCAAAATACAATTTTATAATGAAGAAAGTCTCAAAATACACCTGTACAACAATTGGGATCCACAAAATATGATTTAATAGTATCACTCAAGATCACTTCATTGAAACCACTTTTATAATACTGTTTGAATAGTAATCTCTGGTCAAATAGCATTCTCCCCCTTTCCCTAGCCCGTCCCACTAAAGCAAGTGTGGAATTTTAATTGCAATGCATATCTTTTAAAACCCCAAATCTGAAGCAGTCCTATTAACTATTTCACTGCCTACACTTAGATACTGGGAGGATGGGAATCACCCTCTCTGAGGCCATGGTACACTGAGACACCCATATTATTGTTTGTAGCGCAAGCAGAATAATCTCGTAAAGGGCAACTAAACAGGGTCAAAATATGAATTAATTACCTTACTACCAAATCATTCCCTATGTGTTACTTAAGCCTGCAACATTACAACTTTACTGAAAAAGAAAAAGTTAACCATTTCATCCTATAAATATTTTCTTTATTTGCTTTATGTTTAGAAGTTGCTATTTAGGTTCTATTAACAGAAATACATAACAAAAGCTCCCTAACAAGTGGAAAAAAGTAATTACAAATGCTGAAAAAATTGGCCTCATTAACATATGTACAGACTTGCTTACTTAATACACATCTTTGTGGGAATTAAATCATTTTATGACACACATTTATACAGGCATTAAACATTCCCAAGTAACTTTGAGCAGAGAATATGCCAAATCTTTAGTCTGGGCAGACAAAAATGTATATTTCAGTATTGATTGTGGAGCTAACATGCAACAGATACAACATTCAGTCTGAGCTGCTGTTGATAAGTTGTTCTGTTTTTTCCTGCAAAGATCTTTCCATTGAACTTGGGTCTTTTTGTCCCTTCTTTTCCTTGTTCTGCTGTTCCTGAAGCTTCAGGATTATTTTTCGTATTTCTTCTCTTTTGGTTTTCATTCTTGGGCGTGGAAACCAGTCTGTTAAGTTCATTGGTAGTTCAAAACTTGGAATGGGATTCTGAAAAGAAAGGTCATTTGGATATTAGAATAAGGAGATATGACAAAGATGGGAGAGAACTGTAGTAAGAAAAGGTAAATTCTTCTCCACCTCATTCCATCAGCATTAAACATTTTTTTTTTTTACAATTTTCGTGTTTTGTACACATATAATTATGGTAAAAATTAACCAAGCTTCAGTATGCTACACAGTAACACTCATCAAGGTCATAGTTCTGGTTATATGAGTGCCCAAGTAACCTACTCTGTTGGCTTCATCTTTTAGACAAAGCATTTGACTACATAACTGTGTAATATGGTTCTATTTAAAAGAAATCCAAAACCACCACAACATTATAATGATGTAACTTTTTATTTTCTTAAAGGATGACTAGCAACAAAATTTAGAGCTGATTAGGAATCTGTTGCTAAAGACTTCTGGTCTTATAAATACCTTTAAGGCCACAAACAACTAGGAAAGTCAGTTTTACATTTCACCTTAAAATACAGGGCCTGTCAAAAGCTCCTGTCTTCCACCTGCCCCTTTTACACTAAAAATACTTTCTTGCTAGAGGTCATTCATCCAAAGAATTATGAGAATTATTATCAGACATTATCTACATCACTTCTGTGACACAGTACAACAATTTTACTCTAACCAAACAACAGTTTGTGGAATAATGTCTTCTCTTAAAGAAATTCCTCCTTCTGTGTATTCTACTTTATGTAGTTATCAGGTTATTTAAGAGTAAATTACATTTATCCACTGAACTAACAACAGCAAGGCTACTTGGGGAAAAAAATAGTCCCATTCTGCACAGGATCACGTCAATGCCTAATACTGCACAAGCAACATTACTCCATATCCAACTGGCCATCAACCAAATACAGCAACAACAAAAACCAACAAACCCTAAATTGAACTGACTTTGCTCCTTAACACAAGCAGCGAACAGATTTCAGAAGAATGACACTAATTCATGCAGAAATCCATGGGCAAAATTGAATAGATTTTCCATCATTTCAATTATGAACTAGGGCAGACGAAGGATAAGAACACGGGCAAAATCTAATTACTCCGGTTACCAACAACAGACAGTTATTTCAAACCAATCTGAACGCATCCTTAACTAGGGCGGTTTGATGCTCAGTTTGGGAGAGAAAAGCAGCGACACGGGTCAGAAGCCAGTTGTGCACCTACTCTGCTGCCCCGGAGCTTCCTACTTGCTTTGCGAGATGCTTCGTCGCGAACCGACACAGCCGCTGCCCCCCAAACGCCGGCTCCCCCCGAGCGGCGCTCAGCGCCGCAGGAGCCCGGGGCTGCAGGCGGACCCTCTCACCGCCCGCCGCGCCCCGGCACCGCCGCAGCCGGCACCGCGGCGGCCCCTGGCGGCCGCAGCCGCGCACCGGGCAGCCTGGCTAACCCGGCCCGGCCGCCCCGCAGGGCTACCCCGGCCCCGCATTCCGCAGGTCAAAGCTGTCCCTCGTGGACCGAAGCTGAGCAGGGATGGTGTTGAGGGAGGGCTGAAAAAGCCACTTGCTGTGGCAGGGCTGCTCAGCATTACAGTACCCACTCCATCCAACGAGTCTTGGTTTTTTAAAAAAAACCAAAACGTTGTGATTTTAGCCCCTTTAAGGTAAGGTACTTTGAACCCACCAAGAAAAAAAGTGTGCCTGAACAGCCTACAAACACAAAATGAAGCTCCCCTTCCCATACACTCCTCATGCAGCTTTTCTGGCTGCTGAAAATGAGATTGCTGAGAGAGATTTGGGGGTCTTGGTCCACCATGAGCCAGCAGTGTGCCCAGGCAGCCAGGAGCACCAACCATATCCTGGGGTGCATCAAGCATGGTACTGCCAGTCAGTCCAGGGAGGGAACTGTCCCACTCTACGCTGTGCTGGTGCGGCCTCACCTCGAGTACTGGATGCGGTTTTGGGCACCACAGTACAAGAGGGACACAAAAATATTGGAGAGTGTCCAAAGGAGGGCAGCAAGGATGGGGAAAAGTCTGGAGGGAAAATCTGATGAGGAGAGGCTGAAGTCCCTTGATTTGTTCAGCCTCGAGAAAAGGAGTCTGAGGGGAGACCTCATCACAGTCTATGGCTTCCTGGCAAGGGGGAGCAAAGGGGCAAGTGCCAATCTCCTCTCTTAGGTGACCAGTGATCCAACCAAGGGAACGGTATGAAGCTGAGACAGGGGAAGTTTAGGTTGGATGTTAGGAAGAGCTTGTTCTTTACTGAGAGGGTGGTTGGGCACTGGAACAGGCTCCTCAGGGAAGGGGTCACAGCACCAAGCTTGACTGAGTTCAAGGAGCATCTGGATGATGCACTCCATCACATGTTCTGACTTGGACGGCCCTGTGTGGAGCCAGGAGTTGGACTCAATGATCCTTAAGGGTCCCATCCAACTCAGGACGGTCTGTGATTCTATGATTTGTGCAATTTCTCAAACACACCAGCTTGGTAACTGTAAGAACAGTCACAGTCAGGCTCTGTGCAGCCAGTACAGGCTTTCCTTTCCCACTCCTGTCACATCTGAGAATACCCTGTGATTTGTTATCTGACACATCTATGCACTAGCCCTCTTCCCTGGCAGACAAAGCTGCTGCACGCTGCAAGACCCGGCAGGACAAGGGATTCACCCTCACATAATTCAGGAATCCATTCGCAAGAAGGAAAGGGCCAAGATTACTAAAATCTGGATGCTCCTCATTCCCCCTCTGTACAAAACAGGAAGCACTCAAGGATGGTTCTAAGCTCTCAAGGGCTCATTGATAAAGCAAAAGCCTATTGCACAGTTGTGCTTCATTTTGCATAAATGCACCCTGCTAAAGCCCTGCTGCTCTCATACAGAGGGGATGAGCAAAGGGAGAGCAGAGGAACAGCGAAGGAACCACCAATCTTCTCAGGAAAGGGATAATTACAGGGGAGTTTAGCAACAGTGCTCCCAGAATACTGTGGACTGTAAACAGTGTCCCATGCAGGCAACATCTCACTTGACCATCTCTTCTCCCAACCCAGACCTGAGTGTGCTACTCCTTCCTTCCACTTGTGAAAGGACATGTAACTTGAACGCCAGGACAGTTAAAGTAAGAGTTCAACCAGTTTCCTCAGTGGACTCAAGATTTGGCCTTTAGCTGTAAGGATTCCACTTACATGTTTTCATGCAAGTAAAAAAATGTCTAAACTAGCACTGTCATATATCTTGGTAGCCACATTTTGTACAGAAAAAGAACAAGCTTTCTGTAACGCATCTTTAGTTTGCATTTTTAATTCAAATTTGAACTCTGTTTCTTAACGGCTGACTTCGAAGGGTATGCAGCACTGTAAGAACATAAAAAGGAAGGCTCTAAAACTTTCTTTGCATTTTCTCAGAAAAATCCACAGCTTTCCATTTCTGGTACATGAGTGTAACTAAACTTAACTTTTCAAAAATGTATTCACTGTTATGTATAATACATCATCTAATAAACAGCTCTAAGAGCTACACTAGACAATCTTCTTATAATTGTAATTATTTTAATAGCTCATATTTGATTGCTGCAGATGCTAAAACAGTTACACAGAGAGATATACATACCTCGAAAAAACTCTCCACATACTGCAGTATGTACACTCCACAATCACTGAAGTTGTTCTGTTGTGGCACTTTTGGGTTGGAACCTTTCATGACATCTTTGGAAAAGCTTCTTTTGTTGCCTTTCCTGACTTCCCATTCCACTTCTAAATATCTGTGGTGAAAGACCAGGCAAATTCAAACTGTGTTCCTGCACAATTTTGCAAAACAACACAGACATGCACAAACCCAAACCGCCCCAAAACCAGGACAGGAAACTTACTCCCTTAGTGTTTTCACAACGTTTGACCGGGAAGGGCCTCTCAGGGAGTCCATAAGCAAAATGCAGGGCCTAAGAGAGAACACAAACTCTTAAGCACACAGTATTTTACAGCAGTTTGGAAAGCACAGCGTTACACAGCTCACTAGCGATGACGTACTTTGCAGGGTGACTGAACAAAACTGAATCAATACTGTGAAGTTTTGCCAGCGCTGCTGCAATCCCCTAACAGGGATACAGCTAAAGGCAAAGGTACCCTTAGATTTAACCATACGCTAAGTACGCCTAGGAGTGCACTTCGAAAACACAGTCCTGTCAGCCTGCAAGCGTTTGTTACAGGCAAAAACTAGTTGCTTAAAACCCTCTCAGGTGTCTACTGCTTTTCTAGGTGCACCAGGTGACTGGAACATTGGCACAAGCCCAGGAAGTAAGGCACAGAACCCATACACATCCTTCTGGAGTAGCCACTGCAGGACAGACGGGACAGCCCACAGCACCCCAGAGGTAACACTGTGTATGCATGTTCTAGAAGCCATCCCAGCCAAGGCATCTGAAATCTACCTGATACTTACGCAGAAAAGACACCCCTACTCTAACTGAAAGACTTTAGAAAAATAATGTAGCCATAAAAAAGCATTTGAACGGTCTCTTGCACACTACAGATGCTCACATCTTACCACCCGCTCTACAGGACACTGTCTTTGCAGTAACTATAAACGTTTAACAGTCCCATCAGCTGCCTGTACATAACAGCTGGATTTAGACATCAAAGCTAAACCATACCAGAGATCAGATTCTCAGTGTGAGAAGTAAGATGTATTTTGAGGGATAAAAAGGGTGCAGAGTACTGTTCACAAAGCTCTGCTTTCTCTTTTCTAACAGCAACACACA
This sequence comes from Porphyrio hochstetteri, assembly GCA_020800305.1. Taxonomy (NCBI): domain Eukaryota; kingdom Metazoa; phylum Chordata; class Aves; order Gruiformes; family Rallidae; genus Porphyrio; species Porphyrio hochstetteri. Next base: position 91,175,582 of record CM036907.1, read on the forward strand.
TGCATTCAGACAAGGTGTCCATTACAGAAACTGCAAACCAGTGAATTCAGACTAAGTATTTGTATGCATTTATGTAAAGGTTTGTTTGCATTTATAAATTAATTAATATGTATTAAATTCATATGCAAAAAAATTAATTTTTTAGGCATAAGCATATAATCGCTTGAATAATGGTTGCTTTTACTTGTACCTGTTTTAATTTCTGTTTTTACAAAGCTACTAAAAACCCCAATGCTTTTTAAAAATGCAGAGTCCAGTAACCCAGTACTGGGGGTGGGGAAGTTAAAAGCCTTTTCAAGATCTTTTCTTTGTCATGCAGAAATAATTTTAAATATTCTAATAGTAATGTATGTAAGTGCCCTTAATGACTTTTGATATCAAAGTATCAAAGATCTTATGAAATTTCATGTTTGAATTAAAATAATATCCAGTGGAAAGTATTTTGTACAGGCAATCCATCGTCAGAATGGGACAAGTTTAGCCAAGCTATAATCAGAAGCTCAAATATCCTTAGAATTCACCACACAGATGGGTATTTTGTTAACCCTCTGTGAAAATTATCTTAAGACTAATTCACACACATTTCAAATGATGTATTGATACATAATTTTATTCTGTGCCATAAGACTGTTTTGTGAGAGCCTTTATCCTTCTAGTAACCCTTACATTCACAAAGAAGGAAATATAAAAACGGATAAATAAATTGTGGAAAAATATAGAGGAAACTCTCAGGACAACATTCTTAGTAATACTATTCATGGATCTGGAAACATGCATTTCTGTCACACATTACTGTGGTCAGCGATTAGTGAGAAATGGGTTTCAAGCACTAAAATAAAAACTAAGATTTTTCAAATCCAGAACAGGTAAAAAAGTAAACACCCCTGCCTGTAATTCCATTTAGTACTATGGGATACTCTTATTAGAGAAAAAAGAACAATACTAAGAACACAGTGAGAGACAATAAAGAGCTAGAGCACATTTAGGGAAGAAATGGGGGCAGTTAAAAATTACTCCCATTTTCCTGTACTAATATGAGTGACAGAAAAAGGCTGTCTTTAGTATCAATTTAAGTTAATTATTTTAATTTAAAGGCATTAATCAATTTTTTAACATCCTTCTGCACCTGCTTTTTGTAGGACTCTGAGTGCAAAATACCAAACAACAGCCTTATCTGAAGAAATAATCTTCTCCTGCCTGAAGCAGCAGCACACAGACTTAACAGAAACCCTAAGAGCTATTATTTCACTAGCATTCATTCATTAACTTTTATTCTTCCTGAAGATGATGCTACTATAAAATTCTCTCTCAAACACTAATAACATGCTCATTAAAGCGTTTGAAGACTGATGTATGATCATTTCCCATAATTGCTGTCTTTTACATTTCATAAACTTTTATTTTAACTGTTTTAAATACTTACTGTTTGCAGATAGTAGGCTTCAGGTGCCACTGTCCCATTTCTGTACTACAGTTATCATCTACAAGGCCACCATCATCACTACTGTCTTCCTACAGAAGGAACAGGTTTACAGGTGTTTAAAAACTAAGGCTGTTTTTCAAACAGTTGCAAAATAAATTATTGTTATACTTACCATTTCTATTCAAGATCAATAACATAAGTTAAATAAAGAAGCGATAGCTTTAACCTGAAACCATTCATTGTTTGTCAAGTTTGCATTACCAACTTTTAGTCACATGGTTTCTCAAATCCACACTGGAACAACAGGAACTGAATGGTGCTATTTATTTAACAACTGCTGGAAATAGAAAAAAGCTGCAACTGACATTTTCAAAGCATTGCTGGCTTAAAAGAGGGGCATCTCCATTATTTGGTTATAATCCAAATCAATACTTTCCCTTACTAATGATTACTAGAAACCTGCTTGGCAGTTTCATGTATGTTTTCTAGATGAAATGAGAGAAAATCCACTGACATTTTGCTCCAGAATGCACCAACCTGGTTCTTAGTGGAAGGGAAACTAAACCAAGCATGATATTAGATACCACGGCTTGCAAAGGAAGTCATGCCACAAACCCAGGAACATCCTCTGACCTCTTGATTCCAATATTGATTGCTGTGAAGGGTATGGAAGTTTTAAGATCAAACCCACTAAGCTATCCCAGTACCCCAGAGATCCACAGTTTCTTACCCTTTTACCGAGTTTCACTACTAGTACCACAGGCCTCTATGTTATAGGGAAAGAGATGCTAAGATCACTAGTGTGCAGGATGCTAGGACTGAAATCCTCGTGCTATGCCACAAAGATGTTATCATATTAGAAATAACTGTCTGGTGCCTAATACACTTGTTTCTGTTGCAGCCTCAAGTCCATGTTTGGCAGATGTGCAGGTGCACTCTGCCTGTCCTGGTCTATAATTTCTATGCCTGCTTTATGCATTCTAGAAGATACCAGAAAGCGTTTCAGCCTGAGGTAACTTCTAAGCTACACTGCACCCAGGGAACTTGGCATCTTTTCCTTCTCTCAAGGAACACAGCTGACCATGTGCTTTCTTCCCTGCCTTCAGGCCACGTGCTTCAGATTGGAAACACTCTAATACTCATTCTCCATCTTCAGGGAACTCTTAACTGCTAGAAAATAGAAAGGCACTTCCATCAAGCAAGAATCACAGAATGTTTGGACAAGTGGCATGACAGGAGAAGTGGGCTGAGTCTGTATGAAAAGCATAGTCAGTTTTCAACATAAATTGGAGCTGTTATATGCTTGCACACATATACATACTATTTGGAAGTGATTATAAATAGCTGCAGACTTTGGAAAATATTTTGTTGTTCTGGACTCAAAGGTGAAACACAGGTAATTCCTATACTGTATATCTGATAGCCTCCAATTCTTTATTTCGGATAACTTGGAGTCATACACCTGGAATATGAACAGGAAGGCCAATTAGGAAGAGTAAATGTGTAATTCCTAGCTTGCTCACATTGAACTTACACTGTAGAAGCAACAGGGCTATGGAATAATGCCTTCATGTCCAGATGGGAATCAGTAAATGATGCTTTAATGATCAGTCTTTCCAGAGCTCTAAAATCTAAATATCTTACCATCTGAACAAGAATACTACTCAATTATAAATCCACGTTGTTTACATTGGATTAGGAGAAGCACCAACAAAACAAAGCAGCAGAGTAGCACCTACTTATAAATGTTCCCATTTATGTCCAAGAAATGCAGCTGAAAGAAGAGCAACTTGTCCTTGGGCTGGGAGGTAAACATGGGGGTGGGGAAAATGAAAGAAATGTTTCCACTAAAATCGTTACGTAATATTGTCACTATGCAAAAGACTCAGAAAACTGAACGCAGGATCAGTACAGCAGTTTCCTATTAAACAGTTTAATGAAGGAATGGACAATCCTCTCCCATCAGATAATTTGCAAATTGCTGGAGGTAACCAGTGCTTTAAATTTGACACCTGTAAAGATAACTAGCTGTAGACAACACACATTTACAATATGTATACAGCTTTTAAGCTGCCCATTCAAAATATAACACAATAGTTCACATTTCCGAAATAAAATTACTAAATTCTTTACCTGGTTATCTTGGTCTTCAGAAAAATCTATAAGCTCATCTTCATTTAGTTTACTGCCATCAGCTGAGTCTTCACTATAGTTTAGCCTGATTTTGTGCAATCCATCTGTATCAATCACAGACAGTAGTATATTTAAACATCAAATACCAGGTCATCATTTTAAATGCCTCAGATTTGTTCAGGATTCCTCACAATAACTCTGTATTTTATGCATGCACATGAACAAAAGTGAAAAGTTTCCTTTAAGTAACACCGCAGAAACTGCTCCTTATTCTGTGAGACACCTGAAAAGAATTCTGAAGACCTAGATTAAAACCCACCATGAAATTACCCTGTAGTTCCAGGAAGCCTTTACAACAGTATACACTGGTACTGCTACCAGAAGGGGCAGCCTCATTTGGTCCCAATTATAACTGCTTGCTCCCATCCCCAACTGGCTACTTCCATGACATCAAATACACCCGCATAGAGTCACAGAATCACAAGGTTGGAAAAGACCTTTAAGATCATCAAGTCCAACCAATCCCATCCTAAGCTAAACCATATCCCTAAGTACTTCATCTACCCTTTTTTTAAACACATCCAGGGAAGGTGACTCAACCACCTCCCTGGGCAGCCTCTTCCAGGCCCTGACAACTCTTTCAGTAAAAGATTTTTTTCTAATGTCCAATCTACACCTGCCCTGGCCCAGCTTCATGCCATTCCCCCTTGTCCTATCACCTGTCACCTGACTGAAGAGACCATCACCTACCTCTCTATAACCTCCCTTCAGGTAGTTGTAGGTGGTGATAAGGTCTCCCCTCAGCCTCCTCTTCTCCAAGCTAAATATCCCCAGCTCCCTCAGCTATTCCTAGTTGCCCTTCTCTGGACTTGCTCGAGGACCTCAATGTCCTTCTTATGGTGAGGAGCCCAGAACTGGACACAGTACTCGAGGTGTGGCCTCACCAATGCCGAGTACAGGGGCACAACCACCTCCCTACACCTACTGGCCACACTGTTTTTGATACAAGCCAAGATGCCATTGGCCTTCTTGGCCGCGTGGGCACACTGCTGACCCATATTCAGTCTGCAGTCAACCAACACCCCCAGGTCCTTCTCTGCCTGACAGCTCTCCAGCCAGTCTCCCCCAAGCCTGTAGCGCTGCATGGGGTTATTATGTCCCATGTGCAGCACTCTACACTTGGCCTTGTTAAACTTCATCCCATTGGTCTCAGCCCATCGGTCCAGTCTGTTCATTGATAAAGATATTGAACAGAACTGGACCCAAGACTAAGCACACAGTGGACCAGACTGAGGAAGTCAGTCACAAGCGCATTACTTAACTTGAATCCATTCCTTCACCAGATTTGCTATGTAGGCATATGAAGACCTGTGCTGTTTGGAACATGCTGCTAGGGAAGGTGGAATGCACGACCAACTCTCCTGGGAGCACCAGCTTTGAAATGCTCATGTAAGTTCACTGTTTGCTACATAAAAAAAGATTGTCTCTAAATTCACTTCCTATCCCCATACATATTTGGTCACTTGGAAAACAGCGTAAGAAGAAATAGAGAACAGCAACATTATGGCTGTACCTGTGAAAGCAGCAGGTACAGACAGATACAGGCTCACTAGTCTTGCTATACCACCATGCAAAAGTTCAGAAGAGATTTTTGAGGGGAAAAATAATAAACCAAGTGAAAATAAGTGAAAAATTACTAACTCATGCCAACAACACCTGAAATCATAAGAAAACTTTTCCTAGAAAAGGGTTATGTATCACATTTAAGCAATCACAAAAACAGAAGTGTTGGTTATGGTGTCACTGAAGAATGTATTACTCATTAAAGAAAACCAAGTTCTCTTTAAGAAAAGTGAATAGGGCAATGAACTTGCTACAACAAAAACCACAAAAAACCCCAAGACGGAGAAGACGTGCATTTGAGGATACTTCAGCAGTGAACCTGAAGTTACACTCTGGAAAGAGGTTACCAGTGGAGTTCCACAGGGACAAACCTGGGAATAGTCTTTCTCAGTATCTTTGAAAAGACCTTAGCATGAGAAGTAGGCCATAGAACGTGACTTATTACTGACAGATCCCTAAAAAATGGTACTAAGAAGAACCACAATTCATACAATAATTGCACAATAAAAAAGGGATTAGTTAAGTAATAAGGAAATACATATTTTCAATTATTTCTTCAAGGTTGTTTAGGTATCAGGTCCTACTGATTTACAAGTCCAACACCAGGAAACTAAGTTTAGGCTCCCCTGTATAGTAGCAAGGTGCCACAATGCATAAACCATCATCAGAACAGAGAGCTACTCAACTGAAGAGCTACTTTGTATCTACTTCAGGATGAGAAGAGGAGGTATCTTGATTTCATTGACTACAGTATCAAAGAGGCATCTGCTGTCTTTTGAGGTATCCTAGGATATCCAGCACATACATATGGATTTGGCAGAGTCAAGACCCTTCTGGAGCAACAGATGCAGGTGAGGCAGAAAGCCCAAATCTTACATCCTCATCATCTTCATCTTCCAGCTGGTTGAAATGGAGTTTAGATACACCATGCATCTAAATTTATCTGCCAAAACATATGCTTACTGTCAATCTCAAATTGAATCTCAACCTTAAACCAGGACTGTGACCTGTAAGAATGCCTGCATTATGAAAGGGTGCAAGAGGAGAGCATGAGAGTGTGAGTGTTTTAGCAACAGAATGGCCATCAGCCACCAATACAATGCAGCCATAAAAAAGAAAAAAACCCAAAAAAACCCAAAAAACAAACCACCAAAAAAGATTCTAGGAAAAATATGTTCCATAAAGGACATTCCAACTAATTCCAGACAAGTAACAGTAGCAGCATCCAAGACACATGAGACCATTATCACACAGCAACAATTATTGTGAACAGTAACAGCCACCAAGTAAATGAAAAATCAATTCAAACAAGAGCAGATCTACACACACCCCCAACACCACCCCTGAGACTGCTAGGAGAAGTGACAATACTATCACCAATTAATAAAGTTAGATTAGAAAGTAGGAGAGTGTTTATACCCACAAAACCATCACAGCTGTAATGGCCTGCGGTATACAGATTAGACCACGTAATTGTTGTACCATAAGATACGCAGTTACTTACTGGGCAAATTAAGTCAGTAGGAATGCTATCAGTGACTAAAGTAAAAGTTTTCACATGGCCAGATGTTTTATACTCTGTGCCTCAAGGAGATCCAAATCTTGCAATGAGCAGAGAAAACAATCTTTACCTAATTTCTTCATCTGCCTTTAAAAGTATGTCAGCTCCTTTGTTCACTTTAATACAAACGTTGTTCCAAGATCACTGAAATCGGTCTCCACAAAGTTCTGCATGGAGAAAACCTCTCTAAATGTAACAGAGGCCATATGAGTGTTTTTTTCTTCTTAAATTATTCTCTTCTGTGTCATTCTGTCTTTTTACATACCTTCTATAAGGACTTTAAAGAACCTAATGGCTTAAAAGCAAAACCTCAAATGCTAGAAGACACTGGAATTAAAGTTGCCCACACAATCTTAATTTAGTTCCCCCATGCACAGACATTATGAAGATCCCTGGTCAACTAGTATATGTTCCTTTAAAAATACGGTCTTAAGTGATAGCTACAAAATTATTTTGTATGGAAAAGGTCAAATGAATCTGATGCAGAAAAAGTGTTTTATCTCCAGCCTTATGCCACGAGAGTTCATTCAACAGCCACAAAAACATTATATACGGCACTAACTATAAATTACTTATATTGCAGGCACTCAGGCTTCAGCCACACACTAACCTATAAAAGTATGAGGTTTATGCAATTGCTGAAGCAGTAACAGATGTGACATCTCCACATTTTTTCATTATAATATGCATATTTTTACCACTACATACCCATAGATTGGCTAGCAGTTGTGAATTCACCCTGTATACCATTTTCATCTGGAGTCCTATGGTCAAGTTTATGGCATGCTGATTCCACAGTGTTAGGTTCTTCCACATCACTGTCTATTTGACTTAGTTTTTTGAAAGCACTTTTTCCCCTACAAGGACTTCTTCTACAACATGAAGATTCACCGTCCTCTGTTTCAGTGTTTGGGTCAATTAAAGCCGTATTATACTTCTTGGTCAATGTCTTCTTTGCTGTGGACTTGGAAGGCGAGCTTTGTCCATCTAACTCATTTGGCAAAGGAGATGGGGTGTTGCTCTCTCCATCTGAAGAGGAAGATTTCATCTGTGATGCAGCATTTTCATGATAGTAGGGATTTGGTTCATATTTGGGTTTTTCTAAACCAGGAAAACAGATGACGGCCAAAAACCAGTGAGCACTGCAAAAGAAAAAAATACTTAAAAACCTAGAAATTACATTAATGCTCATGGTTAAACCTGAAGATGGTAAAAAAAGCAACAAACACTGAGTGTGCAAAAGCACACATACCCACAGAAAACATCCAAACCCTGTCCCCCACAGTTATCAAAGATTGATTGTAATAGATGTTTACTTTCCTGGGTTCTGCTCAAGCCTTGGCATTCTTGCCTAAAGGTAAGAGCACTCCATGCAACTAGACACTAACAAATTCATTAATATGATACAGTTAGTTGAGAACAGGTGCTGTCTAAATATTTATTTCAACTTGCTCGTATTTCATACATTCTTTTCCTTCTTTGAAGTTTATTTCTTGTTTAACATGTTCTTTATCACTGCAAGAATTAGAGACTGTAGAATTCATGTTTCATGTCTGTATGATGTTTTCTAATAGTTCAGCACTAGTAACACAGGAAGTCAAATCTAAAAGAATGGATGAATTGCTCATATTCTTCTGCCCACGAGATCTTCCAATTGTACATGACACTGCAGATTTTTAGAGAAATTTTGTGAATAGTGAATTAAAAAAGGGGAGAGAAGAGTATTTACAATGCCATCACCATGAGTCTGTTGTCCTCCTCACCCTTCACAGAACTAACCCTTTCAGGATCAAAAATAGTTATATCCCCCAACACAAAATAAGCTGGGAGATAAGCTTTGCCCCAGTTTCCTCCTTATCTCCTTGCTGCTTTGGACTTCATTGCCTTGCCACTCAATCAGAAAGGGAACAGCAAAAAATTCAGAGACTGAGGCACTGCAAGCAGCTATTGACTGACCTGTTCTAGAAATTTTCTGACAGTTCTCTATTTACATGTCAATTCAATGTAAAGACAAGAGATACATACCAGAGAGAGATACTTAAAGTAACCAACAACAAAACCTTAAAACATTTTCTCTAACTATTTTGAAACACAAGAAACAAGGGAAAAGAGCAGTCAAATACATAGTAACCTGGAAAAATCTGCTATCCTTCTGTGTCATGGCAATATAAGGAAAGAGGAGACACTTAGCAGGTGACAGCTCTGCTACTAGATAGAAGGCTACAAGCCTACATACTAGCTAGTTTTTGTGTTCTTCCCCAGGTAGCTCCCCAGCCTCCTCTCTGTCCTGCAATAGCAATTCTTCCTCATAATGGGAGTATTTCATTGTTGTGTCACTTTTTTTGGATTTAGAAAAGTTCAGCTTTTTTCTTCCTCAAAACTCAATGTTTGGTTTCAGGGGATGGGGGAAGTTACATGCTTGAGGGGAGACAGAATAGCAAGGTGCACCCTAGAAAAATATTAGCAGCTATTTACAATAAATTTAAAATAAAATAAATATGGAAGATCTAATCTAGCTTTCTCTGACAGTAGGTAGGTCAAAACCAACAATAAAAAGCAAACACATTCCCCCAGGTCTTAGCATCTCATATTCTGCTGTCAGTGCTGTGAATAGCTTTCTCAGGGATTTACCACTTTAAAACAAAGACAGATCTTTTGTCTTTTACCTCATATTCCTTTCTACAGCTGGCCTCAGAATTCAGCTGGGGAAGGGGCAGGAAAACAGAGGATTCAGAAATTCTCCTCCCAGTGCATAATGGCACAGTACCTAGATGAATTTCTCTGAAAATGTTTTAATTTAAAAAACTCAAACTATTCTCTGAATTTTCAAAAGATCAGTTAGATATGTCTATGGTAACTCCAGTACAATTCTCCTGTACCTCTGTCCTTTTTTTGTTGTTTTTATTGTATAATTTTATAACACAGGAATTTAACTTCTCTAAACATTTTGACTTAAGGACTACTTAGATTCTTTCTGTGAAATGTGTTTGTGATAACCTACTCTGATCTTAGGGAAAGTAAGCATCACACAAGTTCTTAATAACCATGAGAATGTTAAGTCTGCTTCCTGACCAAAGAAAAATGTTATGAGAAAAGGATACAAAGAGAAAGAATACAGGTCCCAGTACATTACAATAGAGACTTTCAATTGTATTTTCTTCTGAAATATACGTTTATTGTAACTAAAGGATGATCCTATCTATACCAAAGAAATCTCATTAGAAGAAAAAGGACTAAAAAAAGTAAAGTTAAAACTTATCCATGACAACAGCTTAGAAGAACAAACTCCAAAGAACCAGGTAAAACCTAGAAAAAGTACTCAGAAATACTAATTTTCCCAGTCTTTATATTGACTGGTATTTCTTATGCTGCAAAAGTATGTTTAAAGATTTGACATTACTACGTTGATTTTAATCATATAGAAAAAAAGATTATTATTCTCTTATTTTTTAACTTCAATTCACACTACAAGATAGCTTTCAATTTCAGAATCACGAAGCTGAAGTCTTTAGCTGTAAATGTGGAAAAGGAATGTTTACTTACGCTTCGTTAAGGGGAACAAAAATGAAATCTTTCTCAAAAATGTCAACGTGCCGTGTCCATGTTTTCACTCGCCCGTGTCGCTTTTGTTGTATTCTGCAAGAAGGAACCAACACATGATTTACAGGGGGCCTTATTTTAATTGAAAGACTACTTTTCCAGGTATTTTCACCTTAACAGCTTCTTAAGATTTTCAAGGCAAATTCTATGTCTTTTATATGTCTGGCTGCTTCTTAGATTTCTATTGGCATTATAATTTTGTCTGTAAGGATTTTCTCTCTATAAAGCATCTGTTCTTGTAGTCTTCACTGCATTTATTCCTTTGTATAACTGACTTACAAAATCAAGACTTACGACAGGTTTGAAGTCTCATGAATATTTCTTCTTTCTCTTTGATTAAGGCGTTTATAGAAGAACGAACTGAACACATGTATTCTATCAGCATCTTCTTTTTTCAGTTTTTCAAGTACCAAATACCTAATTAGTTAAAAAAAAACCAAAACATGGAGGTGTTAATTCAAAGTATTCATCACTGGAGTAAACAGGACTGCTACCAGTGCTACCTGTCCAGCAAACTGTTGCAGCCTCAAAAAATATCTGTAAGAATATTAGAGCTAACTAACCATAGGAATTCATTAATGCACCATCTGCCTCAGCATTTCAAGGTATTAAGTGCTCAATGTAATCAACAAGTTGTTCTACTGCTGTTGTACATGGCAAAAAAAAAATTTCAATGAGTTTGCTACATATAACCTACCTAGGAAAGCCCTGTATTTTCTGAGACACTATATCTCCTAATACTCCCAGAGCGATGCACTAATTTTCTTTTCACCTCTAAAATATCTGAATAGACTGAAAATTTTACACAGGTACCTTATGTGGAGCATAAACACAGCCACACAGAACAATTTAATGGGCTTCTAAGATCTGCGGCATTGCCAACACAAAATAATTAATTTATGTATTATGTTCTCAAAAGAAGAACTTAACTTTAAAAGGCTATTTTTTTCCACTTGCAGTTAAATTTCTCTTCAGATGCTAAGAAATTTAAAGAGACTTTTTTCCAAGTGAGAATGTCACTGTCAAGTAGGATAGGAAAAAACAAAATTTCTTGCAAAAATACAAAACCGCCTTTAAATGAGAGCTATACATAGTTGGAGACCAAGTGTTATCAACTAACCTATGAATTTGTAATGTCAGAACTTGTCAAGTTTCAAAGTTAAAAGGAGACAATTAAACTGACTGGAAATAAAACTTACTTTAAATAAAAATCAATAATAACATCATTTAAAAATTCTCCTTCGTTTAGACAATGGAGGTCTTCATTGGTCACAGAAATACCACCTTTAGCTGGAGGAGGTGGATAAACTATCAACCTGAAAAGAAAAACACTTACGTTAATCAATATGAAATGCCAAAAAGCCTCAGAGAATTGCTACAGTGCAAAGATAAACATCTTACTTTTCTATAGGACCAATAAATACTGTATGCGGTTCCCCAACTTCATCATCATCATCAAAATATGGTAACTGTTTATTCCGCTGCTGCACTTTAGACTCAGAAGCAACCTTAAAAGAACAGTCAATATTAATTTGCATACTGTGCTCAAATTTACCAAAAAGGTAATAAAGCTTCATGACATCCAGTAGTATAATAGCCATTGCTTTTGAGGACTTAAAAGTTTGTGGTTTCTCCTTTCCCAGTTCATTTACTACACTTATGTCTGTATTCATTTCTTGCAGACACAAAACTAAAAATTTTTAAGAGGTAGATTTGTTTAAAGAAAGCATTAATTAAAATTTAACACTGCAACTTAGTATCTTCATTGAATGTTATAGTTTTAGTAGTAGATGAATTTGGAAACAATTACGTTGTCTAATTGTAGTATAAATTTCTTGTCCCTTAATAATTTTTAAACTACATTATTTGTGGACCATTTGCACAACCGTATAATCAAACTAAACACATAAAAATACTGTGAATTCACAGACTATTACCCATAGTCTTGTAACGCACCATGGAGCAGTCTGGGAATCTTCATATAAAAGACAGCAGAAGTTGCTGCGTTTTGAGTTTTTGTTTTTGCTGTATTGACTAGCACACTATCCTCAGTGTATTTGTAACTGAAACAATATAACGACTTTGATCCAAAACAAACAAACAAACAATTTACATTTTTTATTTTGCTGTCTCTGTGAGATGGGCTTCCTTTGGAATTGTCTTCCAAACACTTAGTAAATGCAACAAGCCTGCCATTGGCTTCTTCAAAAGAAATTTTCACAAAGAAGTCAGAAATATTATTTCTAAAACCAATGTCAGTAATTATTTTTTCAAATATTGAGTTTGCATGAGGATCAAGACCAGTTTCAAAAATCAAAATTATGTACTGCTCTTCTTGACCTACAAAAAAGCAGAGAGAAAATAATTCATTTAGAAACAAAATCAAGCACACCACGATTACGTACAGATCATGGGCCAACACATGCACGATGTGCTGACAATATGTACAAGCAGTAATAGACACACATGCAGATAGACTGAGGGATTAACAACCAAACTCTTCTTCATACATTCACTATGAATGCATTCAACTTCTGCCTTAATCTAGAAACGTTAATTATTATATCTGATAATTTTTAAAAGACACCAAATGCAAAGCCAAAACATATTCTGAAATATCAGCTTTGCTACTTACTGACAGTAAGACTCTGTAACCGGTATCTTCTCTTTTTCTTATTACAGTTCTATCCTATTGTTTCAATACAATTCCAGAAATTATGTATTTAGCATAATTTCCCCTCTGTAATAGGGAAAAACCACGCCCTAATTTTTCCAAAGTCAACACTAAAAGGACTAGAGCAGCGCTCTCAAAAATCAATGAAGATACAGTTTTCTTCTTCTAATAAATTTCCACAGATGAATGTATTAAGAATGTAGATGAGCTTCTATAGTCTTAATGTTTATTATAAAAATTGTTTTAATCTACCTAACCACTTCAACACTGACACGGTATTTTATTTTAAGACTTCAAGCCTGGTTTTCTCCTACTTGCAAACAGATGTCATTCCAAAAGGGGAAGGAAGGGGGGGGGGGGGGGGGGGGGGATGGCGGAAGAAAAAGAGAAAACTAAGACAATGTAAACCAAATTAAACAAGAAGAAGTTATGTGAGACCCTGTAATTTAGGCATGGTCTATCCTGATCCTAGAAAGCTGTGGTATAAAACATTAGTGACTTTACTGCTTTCTGAAAATTTTGCCTATTGACGTATATAAGAAGCCCAGAGGTCTCCGGCCTTTTAGCCAGAACAGTTCATAAGAATCACTTTTATATGAATGTCTGGCACTGACATCTACCTGTCAGCTCTTTCAGACAGCAGACAATGTCTCAGAAACAGTCACAGGTTGAAAAAAATACTACTTGGGGTAACTAGCAAGGAGAACACAAAGCTTAAACCACTGGTTCAAAACAAAACTGAGTAGAATAGGGGTGGCAGGGTGAGAGGAAGTCAAGTTTTCAGACAAACATTTCCAGACTTAAGGGAAAATAAGCATTGTGTTTTTCTTTAAAAAGCTGATGCAAACAGTGTACACATTAGAAAGACAAAGTTCTAACAAAAATACTCTTACTGATACTGGAAGTGTTGAAGGCCAAGTTGGATGAGACTTTGGGCAACTTGATCTAGTGGAGGGTGTCCCTGCTCATGGCTGGAGGGTTTAGGTCCCTTCCAACCCAAAGCATTCTATGATTCTACAGGCATGTCTTGTTGGGTACTTAGTACAAAAACCCTGTAGAAATTAACTTATTTTTCTGTTACCATAGGAAACAGCAATCTCTTAAGGATTTTTCATTTCTAGAAAGCACACATGTGAACAAGGAAAGAAAATTAAAATATCACAGTAATCAAAATCTTCACCTTCTTACACAGGTAAAGGGATCTCACCACCTAGAAGAGCAATGGTCTGCTTTCAGGTCCTGTAACAAACAAACCAAAACCTCTCTGGCCACAGTGAGCATTGTGTGAACACAATACCGTCGGGTGTTCTCACATGCTCTTGCTAGCCCTAATAAATCTTGTACTGTGCCTTAGCTTCAGCAGGTCAGGCTACACCTTTACCAAAAGTTGGACAATGTGAGTTGGATCAATCAGCTGTTTTATATATACTACATACCACCCACTAACATAACTGCTTTTTAATTTTCAGGTAAAGTTACACTAAGAGAAGTTAGTTAGGCAGTCATACACAGGAATGGGATTCAGTCTGCAAATCCCAGTCTCATGTAGCTGGCTAACTCAGAGCTGCAGAAATCTGTTGCTCTGCAAGAGAAGCATTTCAGACACACGCATAACCATTTCCTTTAGGTCATTCTTAACTTGGTGTGCTAACTATTGTGGAAAGTAATTCTTTGGCAGCATACTTCCCAATTCACTGCACACAGGATTTAGGTATCTAACTGGGTTTTGGGAACTGGGCATCTACACACAATTGCTTACTTAGCTATGGATTCAGGCTTAATTTCATTGCTCACAAAGCAAATTCAACTGTGTTATCACAAAGTACTCCTAAGTATCAAGTACACTATAGCAGTTGGGTGTAAAACTAGTTCAGCACCACAGCCTTGGAGGGAAAAACTATGAGGAAAAAGACTGAGACACAAGGAAAGGGAAGGATTTCTTACCCAACCACTCAGGAAGCCTTGCCTTTTTTCACTTGTGAACACTGTGTTCACCTGGGGTCTTGTGTCTGCTCCCAGTATTTCCTCTAGCTCCCCTGCACACTCTCCAACTACTTTTGTAATTATAATACTCCTTACAGCTCCTACTTTTTATAGGACTTATATTTATTTAACCTAAAAAAAAGGCTATTTAAGGGGAAGAAAACTCTAAAGAACAGTGCGCATACTGAAATTCACAGAATGCTGAGGGTTGGAAGAGACCTCTGAAGATCACCTAGTCCAACCCCCTCTGCTAAATCAGGATCACCTACAGCATGTGGCACAGGATTGTGTCCAGGTGGGTCCAGAGGAGACTCCACAACCTCTCTCGGCAGCCTATTACCCTCAGAGAAAATAAGTCTTTTTCTCCAGATGCTGGATACTTGAATAAAACTTAGATGCTTGAAGAAAACTATGTTGAAATTAAACATAAAGACAATCCACTTTTCCAAGCAAGTATGTGTCTACATGACATCACTACTACACACTACAAGCACTAAAGCAGCCTGGGAAGGCAAGCGTGTCTGGGAAGACACTACACCTGCCCCAGCCAATGATGCCAGTTCTATTCTTCAGTGCAGTTGTGATTCAAAAATTAAAAAACAATTTAAAGTGAAATAGCAAACTAAAATTATTTTACTTACTGTCTCCTTTACATTCGTACCAGACATTATCTTTACTCATCTTCAATTGGTCTCTCAGACTGCTGCAGGTTGATGGTACTGTTTGTAGGAAAACTACTGGTAGCTTCCGGACACTACACCATTCGCATTTGGTAAGCTCTGAAGTTTTCAAGTTAATTTCTCTTACATCGCTTTCTGATTCTAGAAGAAAACAGTGACATTATATTTAATTATAGTAAAAATATGTGGGTTTCCTTTACAATTTCCAGATTTTAATAAGGAATCAGCATGTGCTCATTAACTTTTTAAAAGTTTTTTAAAGTTTAAAAAAATCAACATATATTCAGGATGCTATGTCTGTTAATATCTGAAAAGATGAACTGCACTTCACTGTCATCTTTCATGAAAGCAATAACAAACTTTTCTTCTCAACAATTTTAATCTAGATTTTATTCCACAGGAAAAAAAAAATCTTCAGTGACAATTTAAATTTGCAACTATTCCTGTGACACATTTTACAACAGGTTCATAAAACTTTCTTTGTAGATTCATCTTCGATGAAGTTCCCCTTATGAAAAAAACAAGTTGAAAATGAAGAGGAGAATAAACACATGCAGAGAAACTATCGGATTGCCTCAGGAAAATAAGGTACTGCTCTCAATTTACTACCAAAGAGAAATGGCAGCAACATGGTAAGTTTTTAACACTACATTTAAAGCTGCCAGTGTCGATGTTTGAGTGTTTTATGGGTTTTATTGAATTATAAAAATGGAAGAAAAACATGTGAAGTCAAAGTTCTTTGAATTTGGTGAAAGATGCAAAAGTTCAATGCCAACAATCATTTCCAGAACAGAAAAACAGTTAATGTTAAGTCACGTAAAGCTTTAGTTAGTAGCAGCTTCCACCACTCTACCACATGCCTGATGGCAGTCTTCGCATGAAACACTATCCCTTTACATAGGGGAGAAAAGAACATAGACTGGAAGGAGAAATGGAGCAACAAAGTCCTTCTAATAAATAAAAATCAACACATAAAGTCCTTCTTCTCCTCCTTTCCCAATAAAAGGGAGAAGAAACTGCAGAAAGTTCTTGAAAAGACTGTTGTCATTCTTAAGTCAAATTCTAGTAAATGTTTCATGACCAGATAGTGAGTAAAAATTAGTAAAAAGGTTACCACCTAAAGAGTTTCATTTGCATCACTCTGCACATAAAAATACATACACAAAACCATATGATAAAAAAAAGACATAAAAGACATCATTACTTTCTACCTTACTGGTACTAGTTATTAGGAGTTAATATTATTAGTGGAGGGTATGTGATTTTTTTCTTTGCTCCCCAGCCCCACCCCCTTCCCCTCCTGTTTTTGTATACTGTTACCCCTATCCTTCCCTTGGCATTTAGCAGTCAGTGCCCAGAAGCAGCCCTCTACATCCTCCCTTCTTGTATTCAAGCCCCCATGCCTGCCAGAAAGAAGTCTGCTGCTCAAACACAGGGCAAACAGTTATCCAAAGCAAAGTATCCACTAGCTGCAGACTGGAAGCAGTGGCCACCACAACATCTGTGGATCAAAGCAGCTCTCCTTTCCTTCTAAACCTCCAGTAGCCCTGTCCCACTAGCTAGGGAAGAGCAGCCCAGCTCTGAGTCAGCCTGCAGAAATAACATGCTTCAATCAATCTGACAGGGCAGCATTCAGTGTTCAGAAGAATAGCTTGCCTTCTCATCAGGAAGAGACATTTACTATGGGGATCTAGCTAGACCACACCCTTGCACTGATTCTCCATTATCTCCCTAAGGACTTACATAGGGGAAAATGAAGTTAGTAACTAAATGAAAGCTTACAGATGACTCTGAAGAGTCTTCTCTCTGTTTAAAACAAACAAAACAGCTTTCCAGGGCAATGCTGTAATACCTCAGTCTCTACAGTAATACTTCAGTTTTCTCCTTCCTACATGTAAACACTTTTATTTCATGTCACTTAACTTCCCACTTGTGGAGGCAAACCACAGTAACAACAATCCCAACTTAAAACCAGATACAACCCATTTAACTGGGACATCATGTCTTTCTAATAGTGTCTAGATAGAAGGTCCTTGCCAAAACAGGAGCTAGCTGGTCTTTGGAGAAAACTCTGAATCCTTATAACTCTGATTGTGTTGAGATGAAGAGTACTGAATTTCATGTGAGAGGAAGACTGATAAAAATTTAAATCATCCTTATGCAGTCAGACAGGCATCTTATAATACATTTCATCATAAAGGCCTTAATCTGTGCACAATAATTCCAGGTTTTTTACATGTTAGAAACAAAAAGCTGTTTCCTTGAAACACCAGTTGGGACTTGTAGAAAACTGACAAGGGATGTGGAGACATCTTTAAGAACCTGACATATATATTTATACACATCGTTTCCATGGCAAGT
The DNA here is from genome assembly GCA_020800305.1 of Porphyrio hochstetteri. Classification (NCBI taxonomy): domain Eukaryota; kingdom Metazoa; phylum Chordata; class Aves; order Gruiformes; family Rallidae; genus Porphyrio; species Porphyrio hochstetteri. The sequence continues at coordinate 91,193,620 of CM036907.1, forward strand.
TTTTGGTAGCAGCAGGAGGGGGCTCCTACAGGAGTAGCTTCTGTGAGAAGTTGCCAGAAGCCTCCCCCATGTCTGACAGAGCCAATGCCAGGCTGCTCCAATGCTGAGCTCATTAGCAATGGTGGTACCACCTCCAGGGTAACAAAGTTAAAGGGGTGGGGGAGGAAACAGTAGCATTTGCAGCCAGAGAGAAGAGTAACAATATGTGAGAAACTTTGCAGACACAAGGTCAGTGAAGAAAGAAGAGGACCTGCTCCAGATGCTGGAGGAGATTCCCCTCTTAGTGGGCACATGGCCTCTAGCCAGTGTCAACCCACCACAAACAGATAACCACCTGCAGCCCATGGAGGACACACACAGGAACAGATGGATGCCTGAAGGAGGCTGTGACCCAATGGGAAGCCTGCGCTGGAGTAGCCTCCTGATAGGACCTGTGGCCCCATTGAGAGAACCCCCCAAGCCAGAGCAGGTTTGCTGGCAAGACTTGGGATCCTGTGGGGGACCCGCTCTGGAGCAGTCTGTTCACGACAGACTACATCATGTGGAAGGGACCCACACTGGACAAGTCTGAAGAACTACAGCCCATGGGAAGGACTCATCTTGGAAAAGTTTCCCATCCAACTTTGCTGCTTGGGGGGACGATGGAGCGGAATCGGGAACGAAGCTGAGCCCAGGATGAAGGGAAGAGGCAGGGAAGGTGTTTTTAGATTTGTTTTTATTTCTCATTACTCTACTCTGGTTTTATTAATATTAAATCAAGGTAATTTTCCCAAGTTGAATCTAGTTTTTGAGTCATGGTAATCAGTGAGTGATCTCTCCCTGTCCTCATCTTGACCCACAAGCCTCTCATTCTATTTTCTCTGCCCCGTTCTGCTAAGGAGAGGAGTGATAGTGTGGCTTTGAGGGGCACTTGGCCTCCAGCTTGGGTCAACCTACCACAATACATCTAAAACCAAGCCCTACAGGGCAGTACTGTTGTTTCTACAGCTGTTCAAAGCATTTGCCTCTCCCTGAAAAAGCACTCTAAGAAAATGTGTCATTTTTATTTCAAGATCCTTACTTGTATTAGAACAAATCACACCATGATTATGAAGTTAATGGGAAAGGAGGTAGGTGGGAATACACCCATCTTCCTCCAGGTGCAGAACTTAAAAAAATTAAAAAGAAAACCATTAAATGTTCCGATAAACACAGCAGTTAAGGAGTCACCATTTTTTCTTATTATTGAAGGATCAAGTCCCATGGAAATAATTCACCATGCAGCTGTTTTGACTAAGAATTCATAGACGTTTTCCACAAATTTTACCATGATTTTCAGTGGGCTTCTTTGTTTTGTTTTTTTTTTTTAAATGCATGCAATGCATGAAAATAGGAATGTCTAAGCATCTGTATTTTACATGCAACAGAAACTTAAATACTTGACTGTGCAGTCAAGTCTACTCTTTACAGATTGTGAGAGACTTTTCAGCATATAATAATGACAAAACACACTAGTTCTCTTTTACAAATACCAAGATACAAAATTGGAAAGGACTGCATCTCTATGGAAATTTAAGATTAACAAAATAAGCAAAGCTTCTTTTCAGACCCAAACCAAAATTCTACAAACAAACCCAGGAATCAGAGCAATAGTTGTAAGCTCACAATTTCCTAAACTATATCAATGTATTTCTTTTAGTAACATGAAATACACAACCTATAAGCTAGGGAAGAAGAAACTGTCAAGGGAGATATAGACAGGAAAGGTGTGTGGCATCTGTGTGATTTTTAGTCTCTATTTAGACATCTGAAATAAAAGAACTAATATAGGGTTAAAGAGGTAACACTTAACAGGAAATTATTCTTGCCTATTGTTTTTGCCAATCATTTTCAAGACAACCTTTGTCAATCATTGCGAGATTAAAAACAGCTCTTCTGCTAGGACAAAGGGGAAGAACTAATGACCCTGCTGCAGGCACACCACAAATTGCTAACTCTTGCTATCAGTGAATTTTTCTTTCTGTCAGCAGAAGGCAGAGATAATGCAAAATTATTCTGGTTTTTATTCACCATGCAGTTCAGGTCAAATTTATGCTCTCGATTCCTTTTTCCTCTTATCAGGCTACAGGCATCCAGTGTAATTTATTCCAAATATAGCAAAACCAGAATAAAAACTTCATGATAGTTCCCCTGTTAATTCCTCTGACAAAATTACATCATTCAAAATAAATACTCATTGAATATTAGTATAAAATGTTAATAATGTTAATAAGATGTACTCACCTTCTTGGCTTTCAAGGCGTATTTTGATATAATCCAGGCAAAACTGTGGAAGACAAGACAGCAAGGTTTTACTTCTTCTCTGAACCAAAATCAATTTAATGCCTTTTAACTGTTAGTAAACATACTTCAAATGACTAAGCACTTGATTAATAAACATTTTAAATAAAAATGTAAACTCCTTTTTCAATAAACAAAGTGGAAACTTCAGCACAACAAGAAAGTACGTATATTCTTTACTATTCAGTGTCTTTTGGTCATACTGACTTAAAATTTATGATCTTTCTTAAGTACTGTTTCCAAAAAAGGTTTAAAATATTCTGAACATAGGGAGAAAAAAAAAAAATCTTCAAAAGATAATGTTATCTATCAGCATCAGTATTTAAGCAAATCAAACAACAGGGTTTTACAGAGAGGTGGGAAGAGGAATTAACACCTCTCTGCTATTTATATGGTTAGTTACCCCAGCAAGAAATACACACTTTAATCTGGCTTACTGCACACACCTAACATTCAATGTCTCCTTGAAAGTCTCCATGTAACTTCAGAAGGTTAACAAAATCCCCTATTATTCTATAGCAGCAAAATTATTCACCTGCAGACATTCTTCCTCACACCTATTAATATCCATTTTTTGGTAACTGCTGCCTTCAATTGTCTTGGCAAATCCATGGTAATTGATAAGCCCCCATGCCCCTCCCAAGTGAACTGTGTTCCTAAGGGTTTTGCAGGCATGATGTTTCTATTAAACACCAGAATTAGAACGCACACATTAGTAATAGTGCTTGGGATTCTTTAGGAATCAGCCTCTGAAATTAGAGGCAAATTTACTGTTCCACAGAGAAAAGCAAAACAGTATGTTGTTCAAGTATGAAAATACCAATGTCCATCAAAAATTGAAAGGAGATTTGTCAAAGAACAACTTTACTTACAATCACAGGTTCCACAACCATCCTTCGTAGCGTTCCTATTCGTATACTTCGGCAGTTCAGAATGACGCTTTCACAGGAATTTTGGTAATTTAGAGGTACAGCCTCAGTTACAATCTCTTGAGAAATAACTTTACGGCGTTTTATTGGAGTGTTAGACACGATGTTCCCAAACTGAAAAGTAATTTTCAACAATTCAGAATGTCTCACTAAGATTTATTGCTAAAGCAAGCCCGTTAAGAACTAGTGGCTAAATTTCTGGCTAGTTTTGTTCAACAAGATTGCGTACTAGAGCATCCACCTCAACCATATACAGAAGGTAGAAATTTCCTAATGCAGCTGTTGCAACACGTGAAGATGTTAATATTGCTAGATTCAAGAAAAAAACCCTGTAAGCTGACATTTGTAGATATTTTGTTATCCTTTCCAAATCATAAACAATGCTCCTAAAACTGTCAAAGATTAGTTAGTTTTTGTCATTTGGCAATATTGTGCAGCCTGGCAAAGCAAAGTTATTTTTAATATATTTATATTAAAACACTAATACTGTAAAAGCACCACAATATTGGTGGTGGGTTTTTTGTTTCAGTTTTTATTAGTGAAAGCTTTTGGTGAATAAAAACACTGAGTTATTACTGAAGGACAGTGCATCATCACATAAGCTGGTGTAGAAGCTTCAAGAAACAAACATATAATCCAAATCAAAACTCCTTAAAGCAAATCACAATTATTAAGACATTTTTAGGATCAGGGGCACTGAAGGAAGGCCACGTGGCATCTGGCTCCAGTTCAAGAAAGTCTCTGAATGCTGACTGGAGCTGTAATCTCAAAGAAATCTCCTGTTTACCAACAGAGCAATCCTACAAAACCCTTTTAAAATGAAGGAAAAAAGTGGCTGATAGCTGTCAGGCTAATATATTTTGTTATTGTATTGCTTAGAATGCTGTATTTTGTTAAAGGATTTTCTGTACGCTAGTCTTTTCTTTAGTATTTACATTGTTCAGTAAAGTTGGGCATTAATAAACATTCTTTTGGGTTAGAAAATTACACTCCCAGAGAAAAATATTTCAAGGGACTTAATATTTCTATTAAGACTAAATCTCAACAATTATTTTGAAATTCCTAACCACTAGCTTATCTTGGCCATAATTCAAAATATACTTTTGGGTGCTTTATTTAAATACAGTGGACAAGGCAGAGATCCTAAATCCCTGTAATTAAAATATTTTCATAGGACTCTTGTTGAAGACAGCTTTTCATTATTGTCTGCTGGACTAGCTAACTATTATTAAAAGTTCAAAACTCAAATCACAGACAGACAGTAAACATTAAAGTGATTCTATTTTCAAGCAGCCTCTGCAGTAAAGAAGTAATGAGTATTATAAGAGAAGAAATTTTAAAAGCTTTGTAAAGCTCTTTCTATCATCTCTGATGAAACCATTGTGATTCCAACAATTCTTCATAGTTTCCCTGATAAAATACAGTTCGTGTTAAATGTCATTAAAAAAATCTATTTTCCTTGTTTTGAAACGCAAGCTCTTTTCTACTTTTCTCTAAAATATGCAGTAACATTTTCCAATGTTACAACTGATTCTTAAAGCCTAATGCACAGGAACATATGGATACACAAAGGAAAACATATGGGAGAGTTTCAGAAGTCTTAGACACCAGTGCCTTCACAATACATCACTTTGAATTAATCCAGCACATTATGCCAGAATAACTGAAATTCTAAACTATTTATCATCCAAGCTTTTAGCCCCACAGCTTTATTGTAGGCTCAAGGTTCACAGCTTTATGTTGATACCAGCAATTAATTATCCACCACATTATAAACATCCATATTTCATCAATTACAGCACTAGAATGTTGGCTTCTGAATCTCAACATAGCATGAAGGTTTTGGCATCACTACTTTAGCATTCTAACAGAAAGCACAAAGGATTTGAGACTGTGGGTAGAAATGTGTTCAGGTAACTCTTGCTGAACCAAACGCACAATAGTGAAACTGCACAAATGACCCAAGAATGGATTTAATCAGCACTATTAATTCAATACCAGTTGCCACAGGGAATTTACTCTTCTTAATGGATCACTATTGAGGTGGTTAAGCTTTTAAAATACCAAGAAAACCATCCCCTTTGACAGCATTTAAGGAGTCTGCTCATGGTGCTTTTTTCTTTGTTTATCCAATTCTTGCAGTGGTACTCAACTAAAAATCAAAAGCACCACCATGAAATCCTTAAAATAAGTGCTATTAATTAGGACAGTTGTCAGAGTATATTAAAGGGCCACTATTGTTCCTAGTGTCTTTTTTCATGTTTAATTTAGTATGTCCAAAGTCCCACCAGACAACAGCTGGTATTGCCACTGTTCTGAAAACTAAGTAGGCTCATGAGTTTCATAGAGATACCCTGCCCAGTCTCAAAAGTATACATTTAACACAGAAGCTTCTACAATAAAGTGTAATTCAAATAATTATCAATGCTTGTAACCATAAAATGAACACATTTTCTTATGCTTCCAGTACTGTGGAGATACTACTCGATGAGCTACTAAATAAGAAAAGCAATCAAGTGTAGTCAACTTCCAGCAACGCAAGACAAGCCTTTACATTTTCCATTTATGATTTGATTTTTGTTTTCTTTAAATAAAGCATTAAATAGTACCTGATCTTTCATTCTTGCTTTTCTTGGTAGTGTGACTGCAATTTCTGTATCTGTTGTTATACTACCTATTCTCTGTTCTATTCCACAACTGTTTTCCTTTAATGCTGCTTCCACCTTTCCTGTAGAAGGAGCTGGAGAGGAGCGGGCTGAATCTGCAGGACGAGGTGAAATGCTTTCCATTCTCCTAGTGCTGCCACTATCCTCCTCCTCATCATCATCACTAGACAAAACAACTAAACAGAAAATATTAAATTTTCAACCACTACATTTTGCTGTAACAGAAATTTCTTTTCAAGCATTAGCTTAAAAGTAATTTATGTAATTGTCCTGCAGTGTCAAAAAAAACCCATTCACATTTATCATTATATTATGCTTTTATTAATGTTTATTTAGAATCTGCTCACAGGTGCTCTCTCCCTCATTTTTTATTTCTCACAACTAACTACACAAGAAATGGATAATGGTAATCTGCCTCTAGACACAGAAGCAAAGCCATAAATTTCTTGGTTTAATCAAGAATTGACAATGAATAACAGAACTTAAAAAAATTGACAGGAGAAATTATGGCTGAAATTGCTCAAATTAGCAAGACAACATGGTCCAGTAAATTAGGCATGAAACTAGAAACCATTTCCCAAATTCCAGTTCCTTCCTGATTACAAATTAACTTGACTTCATGCAGAGAAAGCATGAAAATTAACAGTTTACAAATTATGAAATTTCAAACCTGGATAGTGCTCAGATGTGCAGCTCAAAAAGAAAGAGGGAAAAAATCTAAAATAAAAACCAGAGACTACCTTTCCTTTGGGGAAAATAAACAACAGAATTCTGCTAAGAATGTGTTTTTTTGAAATTATAAAGTATAATAAGTCTCTTAAAGCAAACAAAGAAATGATAAATGAAAAAAGAAAAAAATCAGTTTTCCATAATGTTCATCTTTCCCAGAGATTCAGTATATGAAAAGGATATTATAGAAGGTCTGTCCCTCTTCTCCAACAACACACCCACAAAAAAATTCCATGCAAAATCTGTAATATAAACCTGCAAGGACAGTTCCTTCACTATACAATATCTGGGTTTCCAGTTTATGGCTATAATCATAAAAAGGTACTTACTCGGATCATTTAGTTCAGATGGTCTTGTACTCCTCTGTCTTAAGCTTCCTGTAATTTTAGGATTTTTTGTCCCAGTTATAAGACCAACTTTTCCATTCTGTCGTAACATAGAATGTCCTACAACTTCATTACTCAGTAGAATATCCGTTGGACCTTTCCCAACAGCAGAACTGTAAAACTTCTTTGTGTTGAACCCTGTACCTGAAGACTTTTGCCCTGTTGAATTCTGATGTATTGAAGAACGTGATAAAGGTCCCACAGATTCACTTAGTGTCACAGTTTGTCTGGAGACTCTGTGCAAATCCTTGAGAGAAGCACTTTCACAATGTCGGCATTTGGTCTGATTTTCATTCGCCTGCCCACAATTTGGACAGTCAGCAGAATAATCAATTTGTTCCAAAAGCTAGAGGGGATGGACACACACAGAAAATCAGTAACTGTGTAAGTACAAAGATACTCCTTCCAAATCCTGCATTTAATTTCCATTCAGAGTGAAGGTGGACAACACTATATTAGCAATTACAGTAAACAGAAAAATAAAACATTAAAATACAGTTTGATTTTTTTCATTTATGAAAGTGAAAAAATATTCCAAGTAAGTGTCATTTGTGGCAACTTTAAAAAAATTATTAACGTGGAACAATTCAAATTTTCCTTCTTGCCAATTTTTCCTTCCAAATGTAAAAGGTTGCACACTGTTCAGATATACATACACACATCAGCAAGCAGGTCCACTTACATAATTTCTGTAAAAATAGCTTCACTGGACAAAAATATAGTAACTTAAGGATGCACAGAGTAATGATAAACAGGACTATAAGCAACCTCCTAGGCCATGAAATCAATTTACATTACTCCTCAAAGACAAGAAAGGGAAAAAAAAAAGAGAAAGAAATTGTTCTAGAATTCAGTATCTCAGGGAAGAAACCAGGACTTGAGGAGAAGTCCCCCAAACTTTCAGGAGGAAAGCAGGGGCTACATGGGAAAAATATATCCTGTCATTGCAGACAGAGGCACGTTTTGTTTATCTCTCATGTAGAAGTGCAGAACTTGTACGTTGAAGTCTAAGGGATTCAAACTAACATGTAAGTATATGCAAATGTATACCAAATTGAATATGGGACACCTCCAGCAGTGAAATCTCATGTATGTTACTGTCTCCTGCAGCACTGAGTTCAAATGACATAACCACTGTACTGCAGATAAATACCACTGTACTGAAAATAAATACCTACATCCCACCAAAACATTTTTGAACCTATTTTCAAAACATAGCTATCACAATTCGCACCCCCACCCCACAGCCATGAACACCTTTCCAAGAGACCTCCTCAGGTCTAGGATCTTCAATCATTTTAAAAAACAAATGTAAAGACAAAAGTTACACAGGGTGAACATATTATTTTACAAGTGCTCTGCAATTTAACAAAGCTACACATACCACAGCAGAACAAGTCCAAAAACCCCAGTGTACAAAATTTATCAGACCTTTAAAAACCTGAGTGGTGGGATAAGATAGCAAGTGACATGAAAAACAGTGGTGTGCCTCAGTGCTCAGTTAGGGGATGTAGTTTTTATAAAGCTATTGCTAATCACATTGAAGAATTTCAATCAGATACTAAAATATTCAATGGAAAATACCAATCGTACCTGAAAGGTCTTAAGTACAGAACAACTGCATCCCTTCTACCTCAACCACACACCAAAATTTAAAACCAACTTCCTGGTTTGAGAGCCTGCATCTTGTCAGTAAGGTAACAGAGTTTAATTAAGAGGGGCATACTTTGTTTTAGACTCGTTTATTTTAAAATAAAGTTCTTAAGTAGATGAGTTCTACATAAACGTGTCTGTCTTATAACTTGTGTAATACAGCATTTTTTTAAACTTTGAAATCTGAAAAATACAAACATTATACGCCTTATACAAAATACTCTGTCCTCCAAAGCTCTTGCTTCTTTTCAGAACTTCTTCTTGTCACTAAGAACAGAGGAAGCAGAAAATCTTCCTTCCTTTAGAAATTACATACATTTTTAATAATTAGAAAGTGCAACCTGTTGTAGTCTAGTAAGATGAAAACCATCTGCACTTTGCCTAACAAGCAAATTATGTCTTTAATTCCTCTGGCATAAAACCACAACCAACACTTTTGAATTGTTCAGAGGTTCTATAAACCTGCAATCAATCTTCTGCACACTTTGGCAACTCATGAAAATACAGCTGCTGAGGAGCAGGGCTCTGAAGCGGGAGACTCCGTCGAGGGACCCCCTTTCTGCGAGCAACAACCCCCGGACATAGATCCGCGAGGGCAAATAACAAAAAGCACCTAAGATCAAAAGGAGAGAGGCAGAGGTGCACCCATCAGTGGCCATCAGCACCCATTAACAGTCATTGTTCGTCCCCTGCACTGCCCGGAGCGGTGACTCATCGGGGGCGGAGCTAAGGGCGACAGGAATTATCCCTCTCCATACAAGAGAGGCCTCTGGGAGCGCGGCGACCCGGAGCGCGGCGACCAGGACGGGCAAACAGGGCGTGGCGCGGCAGTTAGCGAGGCAGTTCGCGCAGGCAGAGCAAGCAGGCCGAGCAAGCCTCCCCTCCTAGTTTGCTGAGGGGGTATACTCAGAGGACCGGCTCGCAGAGTACAAAAGGGCGAGCTGAGGGTTCCCTGTCTGCTGTGTGCTCAGCTAACCATGGTCTCCACCAGGCGCAGAGGTTCCCCCTGCAAATCTCGGGCAACCCCGATGGAGGGCCTGCCTAGGGATGCTGCGGTCCAGGTCTCAGGCTGCAGGGAATGCCAGAGCCTGCAGTTGCCTGGGATAAGAGGCAAACACCTAGCCTGTCTGAGGTGTGAGCAGGTCGATGACCTGCTTGCTTTGGTGGTACAACTAAAGGAAGAGGTTGAAAGACTGCGGGTGATCAGGGACTGCGAGCGAGAGATTGACTGGTGGAGTAGCTCCCTGGCGTCCCAAAAGGAAGACAGTCGGGATGACACCTCACACCTGAAGACGGTCCCCCCTCACTGCCCGTGCCAGGTTAATGGGAGTGACCCAAACCCCGAGGAGGCCTGGAAGACAGTCCCGACTCGGCGTCGTAGGCACTCCCCCTGCCTACCTACCCCACCCCCTCAGGTGTCCCTGAGCAACAGGTTTGGGGCCCTGACAGTTGAGGAGGAGGTACCTGAGGAGATGAATGGAGCCCCTCTGCCTCAGAGAAAGCGGAGGCCTAGAGTGAGGCGGTCATCTGCACGCCTTGAGACTGCCTCTGTTAGGCAAGAGAGGAAGGTAGTCGTAGTAGGAGATTCCCTTCTCAGAGGGACAGAAGGGCCTATATGTAGGCCAGACCCTACACGCAGGGAGGTGTGTTGCCTCCCTGGAGCCCGGGTCAGGGATATTACCAGAAGGCTACCAGGCCTGGTAAGATCCACTGACTATTATCCCTTACTGATAGTTCAAGCAGGCAGGGACGCAATCACAAAGTGTAGCCTGCAAGCTGTCAAAAGGGAATTCCGGGACCTGGGGCGATCTGTTGAGGGGGGGGGAGCCCAAATAATATTCTGCTCTATCCCCACTTGTGGGAGGAGGGGCTCAGAGCAGGACAGGATAACCCACGAGTTGAATGTGTGGTTAAAAGGCTGGTGCCGGCGCAAGAACTTTGGATTCTTTAACCAAGGGATGGTGTACTCTGCTCCTGGCATGAGTACTGCTAATGGGGCTCACCTGTCCTATAAAGGAAAGCGGATCCTCGCCCAGGAGATAGCAGGGCTCATCGATCGTGCTTTAAACTAGTTAGGAAGGGGGAAGGGGATATTAAGGCGGCTGCCAGGGTTAGGCTTCGGGAGACACAACGGGAGTTGACGGTGGGAAGAGGTAAATACCAACAGCACAGTCGTGGACTTGGGGACGTTTTTCCACGTGAGAGTAGGGAAAATTCTGTGGACTGCCCTGAGTACTCCTCCGTGGAGCCACTTTTGCCAGTCCCCTGTCAGAAATCTCGCTGTGGGCCGTTGAGGATACCTACATCTGCTTCACCACTGAACTGTCTTTACACAAATGCACGTAGCATGGGGAACAAACAAGAAGAATTAGAGATCTTTGTGCGGTCGCAGGGCCATGATCTCATCGCAATCACAGAGACGTGGTGGGACAACCTGGACGACTGGCACACTGTCATGGATGGCTATGTGCTTTTTAGGAAAGACAGGCTAGGGAAGCGAGGTGGAGGAGTTGCTCTTTATGTGAGAGAGCACCTAGAATGTGTTGAGCTCCACCTGGGGAAGGATGAACCTTCTGTCGAGTGCTTGTGGGTTAAAATCAAGGGGCAAACCGGTATGGGGGACATTGTTGTGGGAGTGTGCTATAGGCCCCCTGATCAAGAGGAGCAGGTAGATAACGCATTCCATAAACAGTTAGAAGTAGCCTCAAGTTCCCGGGCACTGATCCTTATGGGGGACTTCAACTACCCAGATATTTGCTGGGCAAGCAATACGGCCAGTCGTATGCAGTCCAGACAATTTCTGCAGTGTGTTGAAGACAATTTCCTGCTACAGATGGTGCAGGAGCCCACAAGGGGAGGGCGGCTGCTGGACCTTGTTTTCACTAACAAGGATGGACTTGTTAGGGAAGTGAAGGTCGGGGGCAGCTTAGGGCAAAGCGACCATGAAATGGTTCAGTTCATGATCCTGGGTGGAAGAAGCAAGCCAAAAAGTAGGATAGCTACCCTGAATTTTGGTAGAGCTAACTTTGATCTCCTCCGCCACTTAATGGGGGCTATCCCGTGGGCTACGCTGTTTGAAGGAATGGGAGCCTGCGAGAGCTGGCTAGCATTCAAACAGCACTTCTTCCAAGCACAGGAACGATGCATCCCTTTGAGGAGGAAATGGGGAAAGAGAGGCAGAAGACCTGCATGGATGAACAGGGAGCTATTGAGCAAACTCAAAGAGAAGCAGAAGATCTATGAATCGTGGAAAAAGGGTCTGAGCACCTGGGAAGAATACAGGAATGTGGTCAGGGCCTGTAGGGATGCAACTAGGAAGGCTAAAGCCCTCTTGGAAATTAAGCTGGCAAGGGACATAAAGGATAATAAAAAGGGGTTTTTTAGACACGTGAACAGTAAGAGGATGTCCAGGGATAATGTAGGTCCCTTGCTGAATAAGGAGGGTGTCCTGGTTACGGGGGATGCTGAGAAAGTGGAGATATTGAATGCCGCCTTTGCTTCGGTCTTCACTTCAAAGGCCCCCCGGGACCCACAGACACTGGATGAGAGTAGGACTGATTGGGAAATGAAGAATTTCCCTCTGGTTCAAGTAGGGGAGGTCCAGGAGCGGCTCAAAGGGATTAATGCACACAAATCCATGGGCCCAGATGGGTTACATCCACGTGTGCTGAGGGAGCTGGCGGAGGTGATTGCTGAGCCGCTCTCTATCATCTTCGACAGGTCTTGGAGGACAGGAGAAGTGCCTGAAGACTGGAGGATAGCCAATGTCACTCCAGTCTTTAAAAAGGGCAAGAAGGAGGAACCTAGTAACTATAGGCCAGTCAGCCTCAACTCTGCCCCTGGAAAGGTAATGGAACAGCTTGTTCTGGATGCCATCTCCAAGCAATTGGAAGAGAAGAAGGTCATGAGGAGTAGTCAGCATGGATTCACTAAGGGGAAATCGTGCTCGACCAACCTCATAGCCTTCTACGATCTCATGACAGGCTGGGTAGATGGAGGGAGAGCAGTGGATGTCATCTACCTTGACTTCAGCAAGGCCTTTGATACTGTCTCCCATGACATCCTGATAGCAAAGCTGAGAAAGCATGGGATAGATGAGTGGACAGTGAGGTGGGTTGAGAATTGGCTGTCGGACCGAACCCAGAGGGTTGTGATTCGTGGAGTAGAATCTGACTGGAGGCCTGTTACCAGCGGTGTTCCCCAGGGCTCAGTGTTGGGTCCAGTCCTGTTTAATATCTTCATTGACGATCTTGATGAGGGAATAACATCCACCCTCAGCAAGTACGCCGATGATACAAAGCTGGGAGGAGTGGCTGACACGCAGGAGCACTGCGCTGCCATCCAGAGAGACCTGGACAGGCTGGAGAGCTGGGCAGTGAGAAACCAGATGAAGTTCAACAAAAGCAAGTGTAAAGTCTTGCACCTGGGAAGGAACAACTGTTTGTATCAGTACAGGCTGGGGGATGAGCTGCTGGAGAAGAGCTCAGTGGAGAAGGACCTGGGGGTCCTGGTAGATGACAGGTTGGCCATGAGCCAGCAGTGTGCCTCGGTGGCCAAGAGAGCCAATGGGATCCTGGGATGCATCAGGAGGAGTGTAGCCAGCAGGTCAAAGGAGGTGATCCTCCCTCTCTACTCTGCCCTGGTCAGGCCCCACCTGGAGTATTGTGTCCAGTTCTGGGCTCCTTGGTATAAAAAGGACAGGGATCTCCTGGAAAGAGTCCAGAGAAGGGCTACGAAGATGATTAAGGGCCTACAGCATCTCCCCTATGAGGAAAGGCTGAGTAAGCTGGGACTGTTCAGCCTTGAGAAGAGAAGACTAAGGGGGGACCTAATCAAAGTTTATAATTATCTGAAGCAGGGGATGCAGGGGGAATCAGCCAGCCCCTTTTCAGTGGTCTGTGGGGATAGGACAAGGGGCAATGGCTGCAAGTTGGAGCATAGGAAGTTCCGCACCAACATGCGGAAGAACTTTTTCACAGTGAGGGTGACTGAGCACTGGAATAGGCTGCCCAGGGAGGTGGTGGAGTCTCCTTCACTGGAGATATTCAAGACCCGCCTGGACGCCTATCTGAGCAATATGAGCTAGGGAGCCTGCTTTGGCAGGGGGGTTGGACCCAATGATCTCTCGAGGTCCCTTCCAACCCCTACAATTCTGTGATTCTGTGATATGGTTCATGACAAACATGTAAATCATTGCTTTAAAACCCTTTACTGTAATAAAACATAAACCTCAACCCATTTAAAACAGAAAATAAACCCAAAAGTTGTGCTAGTGAATTCAGTTGCAATGAAACCTGTTCTATACCAAATTATAGTCTTACAGGATCATAACTATCCTATGGGATTGGAGTACAGGTTCATCTAGCCCTGTGCTATACTTCAAACAGCTGTAGTCAGGAGCATAGGGACTGGAGCACGCACCTATCTTCCTTACTTGATGTCATATCCAGGAAACATCATCACTGGTAAAGTGGCTGAATTTAAATCAAGCTGTTTAATGAGGATATAGCCTCAGGAATTTTATCAGTCCCTTTTTGAAATTTCACAGTACGTGATTTGAAAAATATAGAGATTTAGCCTTTTTTAAGCTCCCTCCCTACCACAGGCACTCAAGCTCATTTCTGAGAAAAAGTAACTGGTTTCCATTCATGACTGCTGGTGTTCTTAACTTCATGGATTTCAGAAACATACATGGGAAAAAGTACCAGATGTAATTATTAAATACTGTCTGATGGGTTTGGAAATGAAATCATGCCCCCAGAACAATGCAATTGAGAGTTTGTGGCTTTTTTTTTTGATCAGGGAGACAGAGAACAGCTTGTTTTAACAATGTGGTCAGCTACACGAGGTCTGACTCAAGGACACCAAGCTGCCAATGCTTCTACACAGGGCTCCAGCCCTCACTTTTCATGGGTACACAACACAGGAAGCAGTTCTGGAAGTCAGCACCATGGCATCATAACAGGGAGGAAAATGCTGAAAGCACACCTCACTTCCACATGTCTTCTAGCCACAAATGATGAGCCTGCTCTCCTCCTTTTGACATCAATTCATGTAATTTATAAGGAAGAAATTACATTTATTGTATCTTCAGACTGAACATTGTTTTATCAAGGCAGTGACAAGATTCCATTTATTTTTTATATTTTTTCATGACAGTTTCACTCTAAAAGAACATTTTCTGCTTTTGCCCCCTACCTGACAGGACATAAGCAATAAATACTTTGCTACTTTAAACAGACGTAAAGTTATCAATGTAATGATTAAAACAAAACCCACAGATCTGTACTGTCTTCTGTTTTTAACTGCTTTGTTACTGCACTTCTTAGTTTCTATAGATTATACCTATATTAATACCACACACAGATCAAAAACTCATCTGTTAACATTTCCAAGTAACATCATGTTAATTAACTACATATATAATAGAAATGCCTAAGAGTAGTACCAGGTGTGTCATCCTAACAAAGAAACACAGTCTGACTTACTTTCTAATCCGCAGGAGCAAACACAAGCTGATATATATAATCATCACAGATCTACCTTTTTTTTTTTAACCCAAGATCTCCTTACAGGAAGTTTTGCTTTGATAGACACAGAGTGTGACCTGTATGTGGGCAATATGAATAGTCCACAGTAACCTGAGAAGATGATAAGAAATATGGAGAGCTTTACCAGAATATCCAAAATATCTTACGTCTAATATTCGGAAAAGTTCCAGATAAAACATCCTGGTTGGCTGGATCTAGACTGGAGAATGCCATTTGGATACCTGTGCTAGTTTCACTGAGGAAGAGAGAAACTTTAGCAAGAAGTACTTGAGCCTTGCCCTGTCTTTACTGTTAGAATGAGTATAGAACTTGCTGATACTTTAAAACAACAAAATGCTGTCAAGAGAGTAAAATATTGTTCCCCTATTTCACAGACAGGAAACCAAAATTATCAGGTTTTGGTTTATCTATCAGCCCATCAATTTAAACACAAGTTCTGCTTTCCAGTGCAGCACCTGTTTGTTCAAACAAAAAAAGTATTTCATAACTAATATCAACACTTAACTATCTCTATCATCATACATTTTTTAACATTTAGTTATCTAAATCTTCCCCTCAACTCTAAGGATTTCAAGAGCATCAAATTATATTACATCTCAATGCCAGTTTAGTGGTCGACGCATATTTTAAAAAGTTAAGCAGAAGTTTACAGGTTTTTAAACTCTAACTCACCTTTAATTGGGTTAAGCATTTTTTTGTAGAAGAGAGAGTCAAGTCAGACTGATACGAATTGCAGTGACGTTTCTGTTGCACCTTTCTCTTAATTTCAGATTCTGGTTCTGATTCTGACTCTTCTGTGTTTTCCATTATACTGTCTAGGAGGGAAAAAATTGCAAAAATATGTCTACTCATATGCTGATGAAATTACAATTAACTTACTTCTTCACATATGCTAACTTGAACTGAACATAAACACCTTTTCAACACCCAACAAGTGTCTCATTTATTGTATGAATAAGAAAAAAAATCCCTAAAGTAACTCTGAAAATGTTGCTTTATTAACACTATTTCAGTGTCCCTTGGGACAATTTGTAACTTTATATCTTTGGAGGAGGCTTTGGATTTGAAAATCTATACTAACTTCACAAGAACTACAGTGGAGCATCCTCTACTGAAAGTACGAGGGGATCTGCCAGAGTATGCTGATGATCATTTTCACTAAAGGACTGCTGGGGAATGCATTTGGAATAACTGGAAAATGTTCTATGCAATTACAGTTTATTCCTTCAACACAAGACACAGCAGTACAATGAATTGTACTGTCATGATCTGTTTTTTACTGGGGCATCCATTTAAATACTGGAAGAGTTTACGAAAAAAGAAATCTATAATTTGCTTCCACTAACAATATACAGAGTGAGGATTTCTTTTACAGAATCACAGAATAATAAGGTTGGAAGAGACCTTTAAGATCATCAAGTCCAACCATTCACATTCTAAACTAAACCATATCCCCAAGTACTTCATCTACCCTTTCTTTGAACACATCCAGGGAAGGTGACTCAACCACCTCCCTGGGCAGCCTCTTCCAGGCCCTCACAACTCTTTCAGTAAAAAATTTTTTCCTAACATCCAATCTAAACCTGCCCTGGTGCAGCTTCATGCCATTCCCCCTTGTCCTATCACCTGTCACCTGACTGAAGAGACCATCACCTACCTCTCTATAACCTCCCTTCAGGTAGTTGTAGGCGGTGATAAGGTCTCCCCTCAGCCTCCTCTTCTCCAGGCTAAACAGCCCCAGCTCCCTCAGCCGCTCCTCATAGGATTTGCCTCCAGCCCCTTCACCAGCCTGGTTGCCCTTCTCTGGACTCGCTCCAGGACCTCCATGTCCTTCTTATGGTGAGGAGCCCAGAACTGGACACAGTACTTGAGGTGCGGCCTCACCAATGCCGAGTACAGGGGCACAATCACCTCCCTAGACCTACTGGCCACACTGGTTTTGATACAAGCCAAGATGCCATTGGCCTTCTTGGCCGCCTGAGCACACTGCTGACTCATATTCAGTCTGCAGTCAACCAACACCCCCAGGTCCTTCTCTGCCTGACAGCTCTCCAGCCAGTCTCCCCCAAGCCTGTAGCGCTGCATGGGGTTATTATGTCCCATGTGCAGCACTCTACACTTCGCCTTGTTAAACTTCATCCCATTGGACTCAGCCCATCGGTCCAGTCTGTTCAGATCCCTCTGAAGAGCCTCCCTACTCTCAGGCAGATCAACACTAAGTACAGTATGTTGTACAAGAGTGTCTTAATTCAGTTTAAAGTGCTATTTACACTCCTTAGTTTAATTGCAGTCTCCATATTAGAACTTTTTTAAGCCTGCATTTTTAATAGACATGAACAAGTTTTCAATATAGACACTAACAGATTCACAAACATCCTACTGTTATAAAACCCCTCAAAACTAAAGAATGACTTGTTTTAAAAAAAAGAATTGGAAATAAGTGCTTTTATTTTAAGTTACCTTACTTTTGTGTAGAATTGATGAAGTTCTCAACACTAACCTAAAAAAGGAGCAGCGTAATAGCTGGCCACTGTAGGTGGCTAAGCAGCTGAACAGAAGGTTTACAGACCGTACCTGTAGGCATACTGACAACGCTCAACCAAACACAATGATTTTTATCTTCTAATTTCACAACTTCCATACCTCAAAGCACCTTCTATTTTCTCTCTTGCACCTCCAAGTGACAGTCCTAACTAGCAATATAAAAGCCTACTTCAGTTGACCTACAGGGCACTGGTAATGCTGGCTCTTCTCTCACTATCTCAGCACCTGTGTCCTGGTTTCACCTGAGTTACTTTTCTTCACAGTAGCTAGTATGCAGCTGTGTTTTGGATGTGTGTTGGAAACATTTTTGTTACAGAGGCACTTTTGTTATGGCTGAGCAGTGCTTACACAGAGCCAAGGCCTTTTCTGCTTCCCACCCCACCCCACCAGCAAGGAGGCTGGGGGTGCACCAGGAGTTGGAAGGGGACACAGCCAGGACAGTTGACCCCAACTGACCAAGGGACATTCTATATCACTTGACATCATGCTCAGCATATGGGTAGGGGGAAATGGGGGGACATTGGGACTAATGGTGTTTGTCTTCCTAAGTAACCGTTACTCATGATGGAGCCCTGCTTTCTTGGGGATGGCTGAACACCTGCCCACCCATGTGAAGCAAGGAATGAATTCCTTGTCTTGGTTTGCCTGTGTGCATGGCTTTTGCTTTAGCTATAGAACTGTCTTTACCTCAACCCACGAGTTTTCTCACTTTTACCCTTCCAGTTCTCTCCCCCATCCTGCTGCAGGGGAGTGAGAAAGCAGCTGCGTGGAGCTCAGCTGCTGGCTGGGGCTAAACCACAACAACCTGAATGTATTTCATACCAAGTGTTATTTACCAGATTACATTTTCCACATACTACTGATGCTACAGAATTTACTCATCAATAATTTGGAATAAGCTGAGGGGTTTGGCTTGGGCTTGACTAGATGACCTCCAGAGATCTGCTCCAACTCCAACAGTTCTACAGCTCTAAGTTTTCCCAACTTCAGTTGGTTTTAAAATAACTAAAGCCTAATTTAAAATGAATTATAACATGACTGAACAGGTTGCAGGAATCTGTCAAAAAGGGCAAAATCCTCCCATCATGCACAAGCTTGTACAAATCTAGAATAACATAAGGATATAAATAGGTCTAATAAAGTTTGGCAACACACCCGCCCAAAGCAGGTAATGAAAAAACTATTCTACTTAAAAGAAATGACAACTCTAAATATAACTTACCCATTCCTTGAGACCGTGGCAACCTAATGTGGTCTGCTTCTACTTTCTGAAGCTGAGGGGGGTATTCTTTTCTGGAAAATAAATTAAATACATGGTTGCTCTTTTGATAAACACCATTATAATTTAGCCACAATTATACATGACTAAAATAAACCTGAAACGTATCTGAAAGCTAAAAAATAAATAACTTCTATTACATGCTATTATTATCCTTTTAAAAATATTACCAGAATGCTAGGAACTGCTACAGTAAAAACACATAGAAGTGTTTCAGATCTAAATCCCCTTTGATGGTAATCAACAGTTCAAGAGTCTCTCACTTTCAGACCCAAGTCTTCAAAGACTGAAGCCTGCATCTCCTCCTCCTCATTCATGAAGTACAAGATAGATATTTTTGCAATCCAAAATAGAAACAACTATTACTTTAATATTAAAGCAGATTCCCCAAGTACCACAGCTTAAAAAGCACAAAGAGAAGATACAAAAGAGAGGAAAGAGATCTGATGTAAAAAATTGTTGTGGCAAAAAAATAAAAATAACACAACATATACATATATATATAAAAACATGTATTTCCTATATATTTGTTTTAAAAATGTGGTAATACAGACCAATTAGCAGATAATAAAACTCTGTAGTATAATCTGCATAATATACATATACCTTTTGTGAAAATTAATGCAATATAAAAATCACTGTAGTAAGATTTTTTTTTTAGTCTCCTGAAAGACATTTTCAGTTTACACACAAGCATGTCAAATTGTGCTAATACTAAATTAAGATTCCTGAAGCTCACTACATCTCAGTTGCTGTTTGCAGCAGTTCTATTTATCAGCTGTCTTCCCCTGCTCTGCAGCTGTAGATAACTGTTCCTGTCACAACAGAAGACAGCACACACCTGAAACAGGAGGCCTTGCCAACAACTGCAGCAGAAACTGCTTCTATTGGCAATTGGAGACAGTGCACTGGGCTGCAAACGGGTCACACACATCCCATACTGCTCCCACTGATTACATGGGCATTAGTCAACAGCAAGGGCACAATGAAAACAGCTGTAGGCGCTAACATCTCAAACTAACACCCAAATTTTGAGGGCCCACCTGGCAAGAATTTGGCTATGACTGAAGCAGATTCAGCACTTTGCATGGGTTTTGATTTCTTTTCACAGAGCATTGCCTAATGCATCAAATTAAAACTGTTGAATTTTCTGTACTGCCTGGTAAATTTCTCAGGGTTTCCCATATTTTATCAATGACTAACTTTTTTGGAACAAGATTAATCTACAATGCCCTCTGGGATACTTCTACCAAATCCAGCACAGGTAACAGACTAAGTACCTTATTTGTCACTGATTGTCAAACATTTCTGAAACAATCCTGCTCTCCCCTCGTGCACAAACACAGAACTAAAATCAGAATCTCAATATAAATATTATTGCATAAATTGTGTAATTTTTTAACATTTAATTTTAAAATTCAAATCACAAGGGATTAAAGACAGAATTGGTAGAAGTATAAGGCAGAGCTAAAACTAATCATTACATAATGAGAAACTGTCATCACCAAAACCAATGATAATGACATGCTAAAGGGTAGGAAAAACCCCTTGTAACATCATTATAGATTTGAAAAAATACAAGCTTTGCAGAAGGATACCTGAGATGTTGTCTGACATGTTACAATTACCTACCAGTAGTATTTTGTAACAATTACTCATTTTGAATGTTACCACTTTTAGAAAAAATTAGTTTCTGTAAATAATGGATATTATTTAAGAGATATTTAATTGATATTTAAGATAAATGATATTTTGACATTTAACTGAAAGCAATAAAAGCAATACCAGAGATTTAGAATACTAGAATTTCTTTTACAAAGCAGTTGGACAATTCAAGGTCTCTGGACATTTGTAAGTTACGATTTTTCTTCTAAAAACTGAACAGGTTCGTATTTCATTTTTTATCATGCAACATATATTTATCTTTTTAAGATAATAAATTAATCACTTGCCACATATTGCTAAGGAATGCTAAACAGCATTATTTACCCTTGTCTGAATTTCATCATCAGCATAGACTTGATTCTAAATAGCTAACCACTTGCAAGAACAGGCAAGGGCCAAAAGAAAACAAGCATCACTCATGCTCACAAGATATCACTAACACCCAAACTTAAGTTACAAAAACCAGCTCCAAGTCAACTGAGACTTCCCAGCAGAGTTCTACTTGCTCAGCAAATCAAGGTCAGGTTTGTAGTTGCCTTGAGTTAGAAACAAAAGTAATTTTATACACTACTTAAGTGTAAATTTCATCTGACAAAAATGCTTTTTTGGAGTCAGTAACAGCACATTAAAGCACCTCCTACTACTTTCCTATCCTGACACTCCTCAACCCCCTCCCCCCAAAAGGCAGAGCCCACCACCACAAAGCTTTTACAGATGACAAAACAAACCCATTCCCCTCAGCACAGTGTTTGTTGCCATTTGAACAGCTGCAGATGCATCCTTATCTTCTCCAGTAAAGTACTTGGTACACTCTGAGGCTTAACTGTGTGTGAGTGCAAAAACAAAACGAAACTAGTGGGGTTTTTAAAAATCAAACAGGACACCTAAATTTAAAAGGACTCTTTGGAAAAGAAAACAAAAGGTCTTACAGAGATTAAAAAACTTTAAGCACTTCAAAACAAAAGCCTTCTTGCAGTTAAAACCTAACAAAGTCTCCTCTTCCAATTGCAATAAACGAGGGACCAAACAGCTAAACAGACCAAGATGTAAGACGATCTACAGACTGTCTCTAACACAAAAAAAAATACAATATTACTTGCTGTTCCTGCCATCCTAGAAAATATTAAAAATACAGAATTTTTTCTGGTTTTTTTTTTTTGTCTGCTGTTTCCTAAAAATATTTCTTATGAAATTTAGATTTTGCTTGCAGAACAAGGCTCCATCCTCGAATATTAAATAATTTTAGGCATCTCATTCATTTCATCCATTACAACATCTTTAAGTACAAGTGAGGTAGAGCAGTACTTCATAAAAGAAACCTGAAGTAGTAGTAAAGCATCAAACAGTGAAACATTATGACAAGAACAAAAGAGATCAGGCTTTTCCTGCAACAGACAAAAATACTGAGAGTCTGGACTGGAAGAGTCCTGAAACTCTAACACATCTTAACAGCTAAATGGCAAGGCATTCTTGACTAGACATGTTTTGCCTAGACAGAACGGTGTCACTGATTTATTTTCAGCACACATTCAAGTGCCATATTCCTTTGCTGATGGAATTAGACGTCACTATCTTCACCTTGGCCTAGCAGACAGACCCCTGTGACACCCTCCAGCCAAAGTGAAACTTTCATCATATTAAAATTTCTTCTGCAGGAGAAAAAAAAAAAAAAAGGGGTGCACATGTGTGTGTGTGACAGGGGCAGTTTCTGTCTATGCTAGAAAGGAATAAACCTACAGAAACACCTGGATCTGGGAACTTAGGATACAGTGCTGTCTTAGATCAGAGCTTTCAGAACTATCCACAATCTGCTAAGTGTCACATCAAAAATATCATGTATGTGCCAGGCTGCACCGACTCTTAACTTCTTTGAGGTGTAGGCACGCACAAGAGCCTGGGTCTTTGGGAGGCTGCCTTATTCTGCCTTTCCTCACTCTGCCTCTGTATACTGTGACCTGGAGGGATACCACTGCAAGCAGGCTGCTGCTTTCTGCATCATTACACAAGTCTGGAGTAAAGCTCGGTAAGAAAGGAAGCACAGATCTGCTGAGGTGAGATTTACCTTCAGTGTGTCTTACAGGAAGAGCCAGAGTACAAAAGTCAAAGGCTGAAAGAGAGAAGGAGCTGCACAGGGAGTTGGATTTTTAGTACACAGGTCAGCAGTCCCATTTGGCCCAGAAAGCCAGGAGCTGCAGCTGCATTCTATCATGATGATAATGATTAAAACTAAATTTAGCTGTTCCTGCCTACACCATCTTCCTCTGCTAGAACAGCAACAAAAAGCAGGGAAGGAAAAAAGAATTTATCCAGTAGTACTGGATTATGAAGTGGTAGGTGTCCCCAAAGGAAAATGAAGATTACCAGCATGCAATTCAACCCTGCAATTTCTATACACAGTACCAAATTAAAAACATTTATAGCCAAATGGGTAGCTAATAACATAAATACAGCACAAAGAAAACCAGGAAAAAATACATGAACACAAAGCCCAGGCAGCAAGAGAATGACCAAACCCTTTCTTAGAGGGCTAAAACTGGTGAGTATCTCTTTGCTATTTCCTGAAATACCAAAAGCTGTAAACCAGAAATGCTTGATTTTACTACTGAAATTGAAATAAATCTCCAAAATCCTGAACTCACAAAGAGCAGATCTACACTAGATTTCTGGGTTATTTACATTGTAATTGGTTAAACATTATACATACTCTTTAAACAATCCTTTTAAACAATCCAACCTGGTATCAAGGGTATACTGCCAAAAACACCAATATATTTACAGAAACTCAACAAATTCATTACTATCAACAAAACATTTACACTAACATAGAAATCTAAGATATAGAAAGAGAAACAAGTGCCTGGTATTTCATACTGCTAACAAAATATTATCAGTAGTAACGCTGATGCAAAACAAGTGAGAAATGAGCTTTACAGTGTGCCTGGTATCACTATACATTTTCAGTTAATTGCTTTAACATATACACTTCATGAACAGAATGTACACAGTAATGCAATAAAAACCTTTAATGCTATTCAAACCAAGCTGAGATCACATTGCAGAAACTGTGAAACACCCTACTAAGCTGTGCTTCAGAACCATTCTATTACACTGAGTTTGCTGCTCTGTGAAAAGAACTAGCAGTGAATTCTTCAATTCCAGGGACTGTTAAAATGCATCCATTCTCACACTGGATATATAAATAGATACATTTCTGTGGAAACTTATCCAAAGATCACATTATTTAGAGATAGATGTAAAAGAGACTAAATGAACCACAAAACTAGAACAAAAACAACCAACCCCCCTTCATATATGAGCAGATGCGATTGACTGGACTGAATATTCTTTAATTAGCATTGACCAAGCTATCAATTTTCTTAATGCTCATTGCCATGCTCATTTCACAAACAGTAAGCTTACCTTTCCTTTCGGTCCAGATTGCTTAAAATATGAAAAAAGAAAAAAAACGATAAGATGCAAAGCCCCACACGTGTTGCACACAATTAAATTCAAAAGTTACTCAATATAGACTGTAACTGCTTCATTGTCTTTTGCACTCACTGGACTAATTTTCAAATGAACATTATTATTTTTCACAGTATTTTTATAACAGTAATTATAAAAGCAAAAACAAACATTATTTCACAGACAGCAACATTCAATTGTCTAAAAATAACATTGTTTTGCTTCTTTTTTCAGTGTGTAAAATTTGATTAAATTTGAACTCAACCTGGTCACTTCATTAATTCACCATAACATAGAACCTGACATGACAGAATTTTAGTATATGAATTAAGATCAAGCCTTATTTCCATTCCCTGATCGCCATGCAAGAGAAGATAAAGCAAATTTACGTAACAACTTGTTTACAACTATCAAAAAACTATGTGTTTAAACTGAGAAAAAAAATTAGAAAGCACCACTTTAATGTTTAGGAAACAACAAGCAACCTGCTCCTTAGAATAGATAGAGCAGAATAAACAGAAACAACCAGCCTTTCCCTGAGGTTTTGGCTAAAAATAATCTCCAAAAATATTTAAGAATTAGGGTGACTAGTTTCAGAAGCATCTCCTTTAACGTCGGTGAACGTACCTGGTGCTCACAAGTCAGGTCCTTTGTATATCACGACTGATATAAAAATAGATCTAACTAAGCACAGCACAAAGACAACTTAAAAACACTATCTTTACCTCTCCTGCCTTTTCAAAACTTGCCATGTGCAATGTTGTAATCCATGTGGCTGTTCCTCCCAAATACCAAAGCCTAACAAACTTCTGTCATTGTACACATTACACTGACACTATTCTAAACCAGAACAAATTCAAACTGTTTCCTGTTTTACTTCACCCAAATTAAACATCATCATCATAATAATATTACAGAATAATATAAACTCATTCTCCTTTCCTTTTCACATACTGAACACTCACAAGAACAGAGCAAATTCTCTCCAACTCTTTTGTTACCCAGAGGAACGGCAGGATTGAAAAGCAAGCCAGGTAAGAAGGCAATCCTACAGAGCACAGTATGAAAATACATTCAGCTTCCTCAGTGCTCTAGGAGAAGAGTAAAAGGAATTCAAAACTGAACGTGACCACTGAAACTTGGACTGGGGTGAGGATGATCAGTCAATACTGCATAGAAGTGGGAAAAAAATTACTTCCAACTGGAGCTACCCTTTACAAACAATAAACACTAGTTTTGTGCAGGTCACATCTGAGTTTATAGATCCAGTCAGATTCAAAGCATGCCCCTGTGGAGGCATATACAGTATCTTTGTATCCTTGGCACAGTTAATAAGTAACTTGGACTAACTGTTCACAGGTGTTGTAGAGTCACATTATTATGAACTGTAAATTTTAACGCTCAGAAAACTTAAAAGGTAGGAAAAATAATTCCAAAATGCCTGATACTGACCATTGTTACTACATTAGATGCCTCACTGTTTTAAAATACCATACTAATATAATGCATTTAAAAGAATTCTCATTTTTACATCTCAAAAAGATGAAGAAATGAGAATCCTGGACAGATCCAGGAATTATTATGAGCAGTGTTTCTATGGATTGCTTCATGCAGCTCATGCATAAGATTTGTTAGACATGATATAGACACATGCTATTCCTCCAATGCCAAGTCTTAGAGAAGAGTCAATAGCATAAGAGAACTATGCATCCATTAAATGAAGCAAAACAGTTTGAATCAAGTACACCACTAGGTTAAGCTCTATTCTGAAAATCTGCTGAACAAATTTTAATTTCATCCCTGGATTCTACTGGAAAAAACAATAATACTTTTCAAAGTGTTATTTTGAAATGCCCGATTCTGTGTGGTGGAGACTTACATTTTAAGTACGAGTGCAACAGATATTCAGCCAGAAT
Organism: Porphyrio hochstetteri; assembly: GCA_020800305.1. Taxonomy (NCBI): domain Eukaryota; kingdom Metazoa; phylum Chordata; class Aves; order Gruiformes; family Rallidae; genus Porphyrio; species Porphyrio hochstetteri. Next base: position 91,219,722 of record CM036907.1, read on the forward strand.
TCAAATTAATATGTGTGCACAAAAACATTTGAAGAAGCGATGAGAAATACAGTACAGATCACAAACTCCAAATTCAATTTGATAAGAGATTACACCTGAGTTTCATAATTAGCTTGCCCCATGTGACACCATCCCCACTCCACGAACCCAGTATAAATAATAGAACCTGTAAAGTCAGTGCCAGAGACTCAATCTGCACAGAACTAATTTAATCAATGTTTTTATTTTTGGTTGTCCTTTCAGTAATTCACTAGAGATTTAAGAACAGTATGTTGCATTAGTTAAAACCATTTTCCCCATGTTGTTAGTGATCACCATACCGTAAAGCAATTCTATAAATGCAAACACTGTGAAAGAACACAGTATCGCCATGCCAGTAAATTAGTACAGGAAAAAAAACCAACACCACCTTAGAACTCAATTTCCATGGTACTGGCTTTTCTTTATCTTGGCATTAACTAGAATTTTACTCTGTTTGCCACATGCATTTTCTGCATGTAGTCATTTCTGAGGAGACACTGTCAGAATGTACTTTTAAATTCAACTGTGGTCTAATGTCAGTAAAACTAGCAAAAGAAAATACAAAAAATGCTACAAAACAACTAAAAATATATGACAAAAAACCTTATCCACCTTATATGCATTGGAATTTTGTATAACTAACAGTTTCAAACAGACTTATTTTAGTTATTTTTTTCTAACAACTATAGCCTTCTCATTCATAAGCTTCTGTTTTCCGTATCAAGCAGCCTTGAGATCCCCCTTCTTATTTTAAGTTAAAAAAGTATGACAGAGGATTGAAAATTTATAGAACATGTCCTCCTAACTCAGAAACAGATTTAGGAGCTTTTTAGAAGTAGTCAGTTGAGTGAAGTGGCAAAAGGCAGTGAAATTAAATATCCTTTGCACACCTGGTCTGTAAAGCTCACCCTCAGCCAGTTAGATCACGCTGGTTCTGACATCCTTCAGTAACAAAACATTGCTTGGAATTGTTATGACTATTTCCTGCCTTTGAAACTCCTAAAATATTCTTAGCGTAATAGTTAATTGTCTGTTGTTAATGTAAATGAACTACAGCAACAACCCCAAAAGAAAACGTATTTAGAAACATTCACATATCCAATTACTTCATGCAATATTCAGCTTGCCTATATTATGCATTGGTTTTCTTTCTGCATGTCACACATACGAAGCTGCTACTTTTTTCCCCACCTCCCAGACTACACTGCAGGCTTAGAAAGAAGCATAGGTGAGAAAGGCAAACAGGCAAGTCTAACAACCCCTCAAGATTAAGAATCTCTGGAGCAGACTTTCTTCCACAGAATCATAGAACGGTCTGGGTTAGAAGGGACCCCAAGGATCACAGAGTTCCAAACCCCTGCAGAAGCCTACAGCACTTAAACATGTCTGATGAATCCATGTTGACTGAATGTTTCAAAGAATCATCTTACAAAGCTTAATCAAGTACACAATAATATTCAGTTCCAAGAAAGAGCAGTCTTGCATGATTTTTCTTACTTCACACAATTTTAATTGATTTTATCCCTTAGAATTTTTAAAAAAATGGTAAGGGCATGAATATTTAGAGATGTCCCATGCTTTCCTCAATGGAACACTTAGAAATATTCCAAAAAAGGACTGCATGTAAGAACAGAGCAGAGTTGGTTCAGCCTAAACCACACTGAAAACGTGAACCTCACCTTTAGTTTAATTTGTGGGAAAAGTTCTGTCAATCCTGCTTAGTCATCCCTGCCTTGCAGTGATGGAAAGAAACATAAAGAAAAGGGAGATCTCTACTAATGCATCTGCCATTACTAAAGGGAAGGAAATGTCCATGCTATTTTCCATACACGGATGATAAGAAGTTTGAAATGCAAGGAGGTAACAATGGCTAGGTCCTCAGGGACAGGACTGCAAAATCCATTTCTCAGTCTGTTTCTTTGATGCCAGCATACCCTATTACAAGTTTGGAACACATCATTCATTCACCTCAGCATATAGACTTTGTTTTTCTGAAGATGGCACAGGGAAGTGGGATGAAAAAGAGGATGATGCTTATGTATGATCCCATCATCCCAAAAAAATCTATACAAAAAAAACAGGGAAGAAAAAAAGGGGCAGAAGAATCAAGCTTCAAAAATGCTGACAGACTGAAACAGTCATATGTACTGGTGGAAATCCATGCCCTTTATAGACAACAGCAGCTCCGAATGGACGAATTTTGAAAGAAAATAAAGTAACAGTTAGCTCACATGTTTGTGACACATGTTGGTTGTGAAAAGCCTATTAAAAAAAAAATCAATAAACCGCCTAACAAGTTACAAAAGTCTGATGTAGTTTTTAAGTTTTCTAAACAATGAAGTTGAATTCAGCATAATTGAGTAAGATTCCCCAGTTTCCAGTTGTCTATTCTAACACCCATTTATGTAAATGCAAAACCTTGCTTCTGTGAGATGTCCCAGTTTGTATATTTTATTTAAAGTCTACATATGATCAACAGATCTATAAACTAATCATTAAATAGATCTTATATAAGCTGGTGAATTAAGTGTTTGATAAAGTTATATGACTTTCTACTGCATACTATGTTTGTCATAGTGTGCTTTGAATTTAGTACATTCTACGATTATACAAGTCCTAAATGTTAAATTTTATGAAACTTTAGTCACTAAGATCAAAGCTGATCTTCAAGAATGCACCAGGTAACTACTTACGTTTCCTTGTAACGCTTCGTGGCTGTCCTGGTTTCAGCTATGATGGAGTTAATTATTTTTAGCAGTGAATGGAATGCCATGTTTGGGTGTTAGGATGAGAACAGTGCTGATAGCACCCTGATGTTTTTGGTTGTTGCCGGGCAATCAAGGACCTTTCTCAGTTCTTCATACTTCCTTACTAATGAGAAAGGAGGGGACGCAGCCAGGACAGGTGACCCGAATTGGCCAAAGAGGATATTCCATGCCAGTTACGTCATGCTCAGTATAAAGGGGGACTGGGGGGAAGAGGAGGAGACAGCGCCAGGACGTGCAGTTTCTGGGGACGGTTGGGTTTTTTCCGGGACGGGCTCTAAGCTGTGCGGCCTGAGTTCTGTGGTTTGGTGAGAAATTGCATTGTGTATCACCAGTTTTATCTATTTTGTGCTTTAAACTTCTGTTATTGTTATATCTAGTTTTCTGTTATTGTTTAGTAAACTATCCTTATCCCAACCTGCGTGGTTCTGGTTTGTAGGTTGTGGTTTCTTTTCCTCCTTTCCTCCTTCCCTTTTCCCCCTCCCCCAACTTTCCCTCCCCCTTCCTTTTAAAAGTACAAGCGACTGTGTGGGGTGCGGCCCTCGGCTGGGGCAAAACCACGACAGTGGCATAAGGAAAACCGTCACATACAAAACAAGAAAAGACTTTTTACAATAGGAACATCTGGAGAAACAAAAGTCGTCCTACCTTTGGGCTGCTGTTTTTACTACTGCTGTCTGTGCATGCGCATGGTGAAAACGTCTACCATGTACCACAGTTACAGGACAAGACATATTCTGAGCATTTTCACTGCAAAGATACAGAAAAAATAGTTTAAGAAAAGACTCTGATGTATTTGCACATTGTCTTAGCTAAAAACTGTGGTGTTCTGCTTTTACAATAGCAGCCATACAAAATCAAAGATCAACAAAGTATTTCTGAATCAATAATACAACTTGTTAGTATCCTCTGACAGGCATAAAAGCATTCAGTCCTAGAATAAAATAGACAAATAAGAATATACACTTTTTTTTGTCCTGGAAGGAAAGATAATGATGTTTAAAAATTTAATTGCCATCCAAAACACTGAATCATCTGTCCTTTACTCAACAGTGTCACTGCAAAAAGACACTGCCTTTTTTGACAAGTTATAACCATTTATAATAGTTCTATATTTCAAGCTATACATTTTATTAAGGCATAATATTGATTTAATATGACTTAATGGGCATAACATGTTAAGACTGAACTGCATATTCAGGAATTTCTCTCATCTTATTACTCATAAGGGAGTAATGGATGTAAGATAGCTAGTAATTAAAACAAAATACATGTCCAAAAAAAACAACCAAAAAAAAAAAAAAAGAGGATTCTATTCTCAAGTGCTCAAATACCTCAGCAGGACTTTGCACAGAGACAGTATATTTACCAATGTCTTTGAACAATTCTTTGCTTTCTAACCTCATTGCTATGTAAAACAATTAATTCTGAAGATTAGTCACCATTATCCTCTCTAATAAAAGCTGTAATAAAGTTATGGTAGATTAATAGTATAGTACTCCTCCTAATGATCGTTAGACACTAGTAATGCTCCTGCATGTTTCTGTGGTAGGACACACACTACTACATTTGAAATGTAAAAAAAAAGCCAACAAACATGCAACTTTTCGCAGACAGCATGTTGATAACACAGACTGTTTCAAATTATGGAACCCAACTCAAAGAGATGAAGTATCAGAATTCCCCCAAAGGCTGACAACCAATTCCTAATCCTCCCTTTATATTCCCCCAAAACATGAAAGCAAGCAAACTGCTAGCTTGCTTTTAATCTTTTTTTTTTTCAAGTTTAGCACAAGAAACCCTTTTGGGAGCCTTATATTGAGTATCCTAAGTCAGTTTTAGAAGCTGTCAGAGCATTTCTGACGGATGATGACTGTTACAATACGACTGTGACATAACTACGAACATAACAGAACAAGACCTAACAAAACCAACCAAATATTCTATAGAATACGAAGTTTAGAAATATCATAAATGTTCAAAGTTAACAGTTCAATTTCCTCATTACTAACCTAATAGCATCCCATTCAATCACCAACCTCATGAAAGCAAACACTCATCCCGCGTGCTTTCAAATCAAGACTATGCAACTCCAGCTGCATAGTCCATCATCCACCCTAACTTACAGCCAACCTTCTGTTGGCTGTAATGTTGTCACCTGAGGAAATAAAAAGCTGACAGCTACTTGCCCTAAATACTTTAGGGCGTGCCAAGCACTCTCTGGCTTCCAGTTTAATGTCTTTGAAAGTTATACTAGAAAAGAAAACACACACAGAGTGCAGGAATGCCTTCTCAAATGCTTAAGACTTCTGGAGTTTAAACATGCACAGTCTATAACCACACCTATCTCATGTTTTATTGTATTTGCTGAAACTGAGTTTTGTCAGTTTGGGAAACTCTTGTGCCCCCATAGCATTAAAAAAAAAACCAAACCCAAAACTGTTAAGCAGTGTTTAACTGTTTTCTGCCTCACACTCAAGTAGAGAGAAACCCCAGTAGGTGCTGGAATAGAGTATCTCAGCCTGCTGGGTCATGAGATTTGAGTCAACGCAGACTGTTCTAGATGGCACACTTAAATGGTTCATATGGTGTCAGATATGCTTCCAAGTAGGACAGCTGTAAAATACAATCTGCTCTATAATCCTGTTCTTTGAATAGAACATATCCAGTGCAGACAGAATCACCAGAAAATGTAACCATACAGTTTAGCAAGTTGCAAAACAGGCACATCCAAATTGAAATCTGGGTTTGCAAGTTTCATCATCGTTTCAAGAAAATTAACATACACCACCAAAACTGGGGTGATCTAATGGTTAGAAAGTTCCTTGAAAGAATAAATGTTCTACAAACTTTACATTAACAATTTATCTTATCACTTATTCCCTGAATTTTAGGGAATATTGTACTACAATAATAATTTGAGTCAAAATCTGAAGATATTTTAATCCTTATTCTGCAGGCATGGTAGAAAGAGACTTCAACTTTGTGATACATATTACCACAAGCAGCTCAAGAATCTCAAGTATCGAATATTCTTATGCTTCATCTAGCAGCTTAATTGCACAATCAACCTTCAGAACCTTCCATGCTGCATGTCCAAGCAAACACACCACCAACCTTCACTACAGACAGCAACTGAATAACAAACCCTTACTGATAGAGGGATTTTGCTGTGATAAATGTGTTCTGAAAGATAAAACCCTAACAAAAATAAGGTATTAAGGATAATCATGTATAGCATAATCATATTTCCAAGCAGCCTTAATGACCAAAACCAGAAAACTTGATAAATAACGTTGATAGCATGAGTTTTCACAGAATCACAAAATGGTAGGGGGTTGAAGGAAGCTCTAGATATCAGCTAGTTAAACACTCCTGCTAGAGCAGGTTGTCCTAGAACTTTAAGCAAACATCAAGTGTTTATGGCAGTCAGTAGCCTACATACATCTATTATTCCTCACTGAATTCCTTAATTATTGACAGTTTTTTAAAATGGTGGAGACTTCTGTTTTCCAGGTCAGTACTAGTCAGAAGGTGGATGCCTGATGTGACCTTTAAGTAAGGTAACATAGATGCAACAAATTTTACTTTTTCTAGTTGAATTTTATAAATCATACCAGTTCTTAGGTTTATAACGCAATATTCGTCAACAGAAGGCAGTCCCAATCCAAACAGAGTATCTCAACCAAACGTTTAGTCCATCTAAAAAAAACCCTGAGCAATTATTTACCTTAAAAAGAAAATAAAACCCACATACCTTTCAGGAATTTGAGAAAAACACAGTCAAGTATGACTGCTTTAACAGAAAAGGGAGAAAAATCACATAGTAAGATTAGATTTCACTACAAATCCCACAGCCAGACAGAAGTAAATTCTAGTTTCCAGATTATTAGAGGAATCTTATTTTAAACGGTTAAGGGTACTCTAAATAAACAAATATAATGTACGTGCACATACTTCTTCACCACTAAAGCAGAGCAAAGAAGTCCTGACAAACTTATAACCAGCATTTCTATCTTTATGTGTATGTCCAAGAACTGAATCCTAAAGAATAAAAAGTAACTTGGATGATTCCATGATAATTGGACAGCAAAAAGGAAGCCAGAAACCTGGATATAATCTTAGCAAGAGTTGTAAGGGAAGTTTTTGAATGCATGGAAAAATAAGACCCCTGTGCAACGACCCAACTTTTAACCTAGCACTAAAAAGCCTGCTATTATTTAATCTAATTCATTTTTTAAAAAGGTCTGAAGTTCCAAACAATGTCAATGTTTTTATCTTTGATTGGATACCGGAAAGGCAGAAATTTTGGTTTAAATTTATATTAATTAACTCTATACACCAAAACTGTGTGGGCAGAGGTGAATTTTTAAACAGTGATAGCAGAGATTAATACTTGCATTTATATAAATCTACATTGGCCTTTTTTGTCTTCGTTAACGTAAAATTTAGCCAGAAATCATGACTCTTCAGACAAGTTCATTACTGAAAACTTAATAAAATATAGACAAAGTATTAAAGACAGACACTTAAGCTTATTCAAAACAAATAGTATATAATACTTGATGTCCTGTAGTTACTGTTCCAAACACACATTACATATACACAAACAATCCCTTATGCAACCACACTGGTTACAGTAACAATAACTTGAACTATTTCAAGTGTGGAATTTTAGCAATCAGTGAAAGTTCCACTGTTCTTTGTCAAAAAGCAGCCACCAAAAAAAAAGAATGCAGGATAAGAATGCCCTTCATTCAGCTAACAAGCTAAACTATTTTAAATCTCGTCCTTACAGCAGTAGTCCCAAACAAGAAAATGTTCATAACTAGTTTTCTTTTATGAGAGGGTTAGTTTTGGTTTGGGCTTGTTTTTCTTCTTTTTTTTTTGTTTTTTTTTTTTGTTGTTGTTGGGTTTTTTTGTTTTGTTGTTGTTTTTTTTTTTTAAATTTAAGAGCATGCATGATTTTAAGACCATTCAGACCAGCTACAGAAAAACTGTATTACAGTGATATGTATCGCATTTGGTTAAGATAATGGGTGAAGCATCATCTAGGTTTCAAAATCCAGTAAGATAGATTAACATGTGGAAATAGGTTACAATTACAACATAAAGGCAGGAAGAGTCTTTATTTTGACTGAATTTTGTACAACACTTGTATTCGTTCTTCTCTATCAAACCAGTAGACCACCAGCCCAGTCTGGAAATTCTGGATTTGTTCCTTGTATATCAGGTTCAAAGAACTGAACAGCAGGAGAGGACAGACATCACACACAACTTCAAGGATTTCTCAAGTGATTCTGCAATCAAACAGTCCCACTAACCAACAATGCTCTATGGATCCGTGTGCAAGAATGAAGACAATTGCTCCTACTGCCACATACAAGTTAGCTAGCTGTCGTTGGGCCAGTCATCAAATAGCTATCTAATGAACTTTTCCTTCCTGCAAAGGTAACCAAACTGACTGCACTTCAGCAATACGACAGACTCCCAGAAAAAGGTACATGAACATATCACTTCTTATTATAGAGTAAATAGAGAGATCAGTGTCTTACAAACTAGTGACAGTAGTAACAGGCAACTACAGCACTGAATGCTTAAACACTGTTCCTGTCAGCTCTAAATGCAAGTGACAATTCACAAGCTATCATGTAAGCCCTATGGATATTTGCTGAATTCTGTAAAGAAACAGTCCATGACTCCTAAATCAAATGATATCTTGCAGTAAGGAAAACAGAAAACGCATCCTGACTTAATCATGGCAATTCAGTCATTGAAAGATGAAATTCTTGATGGGGAAACACTCTTCTACCTGCTAGCACTGTATAGAGTAAACGACACTACATGGAGACAGCTTTGGTAATGCACTGACCATTATTCCACTGAATGCTCTATTTTAATTATCCTCTGGTATTTTAGTAATCTGCTATTTAGCATTTTGGAAGAGGAAAAATCTTAACAATGTGGTTCTGTTCATTTAGCATTGATTTATAACCATGATCAAGTAGGTAAGTAAACATAAAACTAAATGTAGTACCTCAGTTTCTTGCTATTTCCCATCATGTTGAGGCCAATTGAGTTCCCTTTAAAAAGTCTCAAGCTCCCGGTTTTGCCTCGCCTTGCATATGTTTTTATAGAATCACCACTGGTGCCGACAGCTCCAGGCCGACAACGAAGTGACTGTAACAACAGAATTCACATACATTAAAACACTTGAATAAAAGTTAAAAGGAAAAAAACAAAAGGCAAATTATTTATAAAAATACTGATTTGGCTTAATTTTTGGACTAGTTTTGTGTGAATTTTCAATGAACATACCCTGTCAACACCCTTACTGACTAGGATCCCTTATTAAACAAAATATGAATATTTTCAAAGTATTATGAAGCACCTTGCAGTAGGAAACTACTAGTTCAGTATATATCAAAAACACAAGAGGCATGGCTTTTGCTTATATCTTCTACATTTATACAAGCATACACGTATGCAAACAAAAATGGGAACGTGACAGCAACTGTGGGATACAATGATTAATATTTTTAATTTTAAAAAATAATTATAAAATGTAATCCCATTAATGATAATTGTCTAAACTTAAAACTAGTTATTTTACGTTTCAACTTTTTAGAACACTATACAAACCAACAAGATCTACAGGAGTCAGGGAACAAAACCAGTACAGGTAGAGAGATAGACAGTTTGAGCATATATTGCTAAATCAAGACATAAACTTTCATATTGTAATACCACACAGGTTACTGTAACACACTGTTTAAGAACCAGCAAGCTTTAAAGATACATTTTCGGCATGAGATAAACAGAGTACTTACCTTTCTTTCTTCATTGGGACTGAAAGGCTCATCACTGTCATCTATGCTGAGCAGATTTGCCTCACTAGATAGGTGTGGAAGAGAAAAGTAGATACACTGTAATGCAATGGAACAGGAGCAAAACATTTTAAACACACAAAGGGTGGGGTTTTTTCCCTTCCCTCTTCAAATTTTAATGTCACACATACACATCCTATACCTAAGCTTATCACAACAGAACAAAAAGTGAGCAAGGTAGTCATCCAGATATATTATGTGCACCTGAACTTAAAGCGTACTCCAAATTACTTCACTAAAAGCAAAATTAAGTGTATGTTAATTCAAAATAGAGAATACTACTGAACCTTCAACATTGTTATGGCAACGTTACTGATAACATGAAAGATTCTATACAGCCCTATGCATAAACTGAGTCAAATACTAAATTAACCTGCAAAACACAGTATTCGCTTGTCTGTACATGTCAATGTTCAAGCATGTAGGTTAAAACTGCAAATGTTACAGTGCTTTAGGAGAAGTTACATATAACTAAATTTTAGCCCATAGCAATTACTGCCAAAATACATCTTTCTAAAAATAGCATATTCAATTTGGCTTAACTGTTCATTAAAATCTGTTTCTTTAGTACTTCTATGCCTGTAATCTTCAATGATTATAATGGAGAAGATGCAAAAAAAAGAAACCCACCCCATGACACTGTGAAAACGTACTCTTTTCAGTAATGACAATTATCCTCAAATAACCTTATGTATTTAAATTAAAGCCCAAATCAAACATTTTATACTGATATCCGATAGATTAGGCTAACTCTAGAAGTGATCTGCAGATAAACCCTTCTCAACAGTCCTCAAAGTTGCTCCTCTCTTGGCTACAACAAAATAACGTAACTTTTAGCCAACTTCTAACTGCACAGGTTTGCTTTTTAGGGAGGGGGTGGAGGGGGGGATAATTAGGATCACTCAGGCAGATATACTTAAGAATCCAAGAAGCTATACTTCAAGGAACAGCTACAGAAGGGAAAAAATGATGGAGGTGAAGGTGGAAACATTTTGTAGCTGCAGGTATGACATGTTCACTGCAATATACATTGTGACTTTAGCTCTATATATAAGGTAACCACTCAGTACTCCCTCCACCCCAATTTCCTAAAAACTTCTTCCATGCACAAGATTTTTGCTTTGTATTGCAATTTATTCCTCGATCTTAGATAATACATCAAATAAAAACGTTCTTGACTCATAGGGTGAGAACTGCAGACTCTGCAAGTTTAGAAGATGAAGATTATGTGTACAGTTGGTTCTGATGTGGCAAGAATGATGTCAATGCCAACACTTAGCCAGTGGCACTGTTATATTTACCTTCCGTTTACAGAGCACAACAATTCTAGGTGTGTAATGGTAAAAAGAATAGTGCAGTGGGTCATGACATTTCCAGTATAAGGTGTCTCAAAGAATTGTTGTACTTTTGTACAGACTGTCCACAACATTTTTTTTAAACACTGCAGCATTTTTTTAAACTCTCAGGATAGTTTACTCTTTGAAGGAAGGCTTACTGAGCTTTCTCAGGTAAGCTTCAAGACAATGAGTTTAACCACTTCAGAAATTTTCCAGATCCTAGAGAATAAATGAAACACTGCAGCAGACATGAACAGCAACTTGTGGTACCCGCAACTCTGGCATTCACCTGCTGTGTTGACTTAGCCAGATCATTTCACCTCTAGATACATTTTCCTTCTTCAGCTCCACCTTGCACAAAAATCATGACTGTTTTCAAAATGCCCTTGTAGAGTGGCTTTACTTTTAGAGCTTCAAGATGCCACAATACTGGAACCATTTTAACAAAGGGTGCTTTGGTGGGTGAGGTGGTCACAGATTACAAATGAACAAAATACTGAAAAAATCCTTATATCAAGCTGAACAAGAATAACTCTTATGTTGCAACATGATGACATGATTAGAAAAATATTTGGGAATTGGATGTTTTTAAAGAACCAATATTTTTAGATTTTAAGGAATGCAAAGTATATGCATCAGTACCAGAAAGGCTGTTTTTTCAGAGAGCAGAATACATAGCAACTGAGTAATGTCTATTTGCTCATGTATCACATGCTTGCAGTTGCCTTCTTAAAAGATGAAATTTATACTGAGAGGAAAAAAAAACAACCAACACATTATACCACACTCCCACATACCAGACAGCAACATTTTAACACTACTACAGTGGTCCTGCTGGGAGGAGGCTATGCCTCCACACTTTGTCACTTTTAACCAAGTAACCAGAGAAGAGTTTTTTCACATTTCACATCAATAATTTCTAATTTTTCAATAATGTAATTAAAATTTTATAACAACTGTAAGCTAAGTCTTTAATAAAATTAAGAAAAAAAAATAGAAGTAATTTAGGTAAACACAAGTTTTTTCTAAAGGAGAGTTTATAATTACGCACTCAAATTTGGCATTGAACATTAAAAAAAACTCTCTTTAATTACTTACCGTTTGCCTAATGTTTTAAAACATTAAGAACTGCCGAACAGCTAGGTGCATACCCCAGTTCAGTAAACTATGTTTACTACTATCTACAAGCAATCCCAACTTTAAACCTCTGTTGATCATTGAGGTTACACTCCAATGAGCTACAAACATCTTTCTATCAACTACCAACCGATCCAGTCACATTTCAAACATAATTGGAATTTCTTTTTGAAAACTCTTACATATAAAAGCAGGAGGGTGACATAGTTCCCCTCACAGCCCACTGTTTATGTTCTTTATTTTAATTTACTTGATGGTAGACAGGACATTAAAAAAAAGCCCTGATATCAGATGCACAGGAGCAGTGATATTATTCAACTCGTGCACACTGACATCCCATTAAGATAACCTTAACTAATATTGCTAAAAATTAAGAACTAATGCTCCAAAAAGGGTTTTTTTTACCAATTTAAAAGCTACAGTGCCTTATTATCTTGGTCACAAAAGCAGCATAAAGCATCTATATACGTATGGAGCTGTTTTTGATAAAGGAATAAAAAAAGGAAAAAGAGTATTGAAATAAAGCTAAACAGAAATAAATTTAAAAAGAAGTGTTAACTGCTTTTCCAGTCAGGAATATGAGGGAGCAAGCAGTTTATCCTCCAAACAAAAGGAAAAAACCAACACAACAGCCTATTTGAAAGAGTTAGTTAAGACAGGATACCATAATGTAAATAAATTAGATACACACATTTATTTGTATTCAGGTTTTTTTATAAGGTTATTATTGAACAAATCTCGGTGGCAGGTCCAAGTCTTGACTATGAAAAGAACCGTATGACAGACAACAGGAAACCAGGCCCGTCAGTTTACAAACCATATTTCAGAACTGTTTAGCCAAATATTAAAAAAGGAAGTAAGCAAATTACCCAAGACACTTCAAGAGCAATTACTTGTAAAATCAGAAAGGTTCTTATAGCACGTTAACTTCATCAATCAATTTAACATATTAATTTGGCCATGTTTGTGTAAGTCTGCCATCCTTTCACGTGTTCTGATACATAGGATACACATAATTTCCATTGTTTACTCTGATTTCAGTATGTTCAGTCGACCAACTAGTCTTTTTTTCTATTGTTCTACATGAAGGTTCTTCCCTTGAGTGATCTCAAAGTACAAAGCAAAAAAAAATCTCAAGTCTCTTGCTATCAACCTGACTGCTATCCTACGCAGATCAAATCTTGTACATGATCAAAAATGTTACTTTTACCTTCCAAGTGGACTGAAGATTTTCTGCAGGCATTTAGTTTGAGATAAGATACTTGTCAATTACCATTTTGAATTCCTGCAACTCAAGTTGCATACCGAGTATCAACTCTAGCAGCACTTTCAAATGTATGTATCACATTGGGTAATCATATCTTTTTCCAAGACTTCTTCGGTTTACTCAAGTACTTCATTTTTTTTGTGTCCATTACTGAACACCTTACCACTAAGACACAGCCCATCTAATTCCCCAAATAAGTTAACCACCACACTTATTCTAGAACAATCTACTACTTTAAAAAAAAAAAAAATTGCTTTGGCAGGAGGTGGTTAGCCACACACTTTGTGTTCATCTCACTGAGGAAAGATAATCCAAAAAGACATCCAGCACTGACCAAAAACATTAGCATAGATCTCACAGGGTAATACAAGAATACAGCCAATCCTTTAAGTGCTGTAATGTTATTCTTGGGCCAGTTCAAAACAAACTTATCGTGTGTCTGCCATTAAGAGGGCAAAGAGCTGTGGTAAGGTCAAACACTAAAATGCTACTCTCTCAACAAGCGTAAGATACATCCAGATGCTTGCTGGAAAGATTTACAGCTTTCTCCAATCAGAAATGCAGTGAGTTACAAGCACCACTAGTAAGTATCAGCATACCAGAGTGAATAAAAATTGCCAGAATGCATACTTACTGCATAGTACACTCAAAAGATTGGGGGGGAGAAACACAAAGTTTTATGTTGGAACAATTCTATAAACTAAAGCTGCTAATCTTTGAAATGTCCTGCTAAGGCTAAAGAGAATTTACAAAGAAAAGGACAATTTATTGACAAGTCATTCATTTTCTCAAGATTCCCCTCTGACAGTGTTCTCCTATATAAAGTAAAAAATGTATAAGAAAAGCAAAATACACAAATTATTTCAAAATGCTTAACATTAAAGCTTACAATGCTGATAAGAGAAAAAAAATCTAGGTGTTACCAAAAGTAAATATATGTGGGTAGCTTAAAATGTATAGCTGTTTGGAGAGAGTGAGAAGTTGCCTGAAATGGTGTCAAAGGATGGGTAAGCAAAAATGCAGTATCTCCAGTTTAAATCCATTTTCAACCACTCTCTTACCTATGCTTCCAGGTAAGATTCTACATAATTCACAGGTATAAAAACAAACGACTGATCTGAGTAGGTAATAAAATTTTAATATTGGCTATGAGAAAACTGTTTATCATACAAGATATTTGAAAGGAATGAAAAAATCTCTCAGAAATGCCATCTTAAAATCAGACACAATTATATAAAACATATGTTCCATAATCAGTTTTTCAGACTTTTTTTTTAAAGTATCACTACACTATACATATCTCAGTGTTCTTAAGTCAACATCAGATGGAGACAGATGGAAAACAGCAGTAAATTACCAGAAAAAAGCTGTTGCAAATGAGTTAGTTTTATATCTGAAAACAAGTAAAAAGCAAATACTAACTACATAGTATGTACTGCCACTACACTTAAAACATAGTACTTGTGCATCAGAAACGGACGTAAAATTGCTAAGAAAAAAAGAAAGCTTAATTTTATAAAATGTCCTTACTTTGAGAACCTTTAAAAAACTGGGTTTAACTTCTGATAAAGTTCTGTTTTGACAAAAATGTTTCCATCATATTTCAATGAACTCATTTTTTAATTACTAACCCATCACATTTCTTAGTGGTTTTGTAAGATTACATCACAGCCTGCTGCTGCAACATAAGCGGTTATGTGTCCACTTGGCTATCGTCCTTCTAACACACAGTATGTGCCAGAGTATTACAAGATACAGATTCATATAAGAATTATTTTTGTACTTAACCACAGGATTCAGTTTCTCCTTACTAAAGAACCACAGCATCCTTTTTGAACTCACAAGTCCTACTCTCCAAATATCTAAGAGCAACTGCTGTTCTTTTAACAATTCATTAGTCTTTTTGGAAACGAATACATTAATATAGGGAAAACATGTATGTATTCAAACTATACACACAGGGTTTAAGTTTTAGTCAAAATCCAAACATACTAAGAAATAAATGCAAAGAACAAAAATAGTCTGAAGTCTCCCAGTGAGACAAACACAAGGGAGAAAAAACTAGTCTTTTAAGCACAGTTTAACTTGATGTAGGCCTACAGCTACTGATGTACCTTACTCGTAACTGTCAAGTACTGAGTAGCATCATCACTAAAAGGAAAAGTTGAAGCTAATCAAACACCTTATCTTTCCATTTCCTTACTTAGCACATTGACACATTTGCGTGTGTTCTTTAGACTTGCAGAGTAGCTCGAAAGACAACTGCAACACTTTCCAAATGTACTGTGCCCTAGGTTGTAAGCCCCATGGTCACAATTAAATTTACATTTAATGCATTTTATATGTCATTACTATTTAAAATAACAACTTATTTGAAAACATTTTCCTTACCACTGAAATTTTATTATATTATATAGTTTCTTATTAATAAATTACAAAAAAATATTTATTTATAAATAGCACTTATACTTTCAATAGCCTAGATAAAAGCATCCTTACTCTTTCTCAGCATCTCCTTCACTTTCTTCTGCATGATCAAAGCTCCAATTATTTTTAAAACCTCCATCTCTCTTGGACTGTGATCTATCCAAAGCTGAAATGAGAACAAGTTAAGATAAGTCTTGATTTCAAGCTGAGTTATTAATCAACACAAACTAGAGGAGTAAACCAGATGTATATATTTTCCCCCAAGTATTTACTTTGTGGATCTCGATGTTTAACTATCATTTGACAAAATAAATCCATCAGTGCAGTGGTAACTCATTTTCCTAGATAAATACAAGTGAGTTCCTATCAACACCTTCATTACTAAGGCAACAAGACAGCAAGCTACTAAAAAATGATGACATGAGGTAGTTTTACAAGGATTTACTGACACCTGTAAATTTGAGGGTTCCTTCTCCAATAAAACTATATGCAACAAGCAAAAAGTTTCTTCCCATTTATTATTTAAATGTCAAATACCCAAGCATATATTTAATTTTTTCATATAAAAGCAGCAGGTTTTAACTGCCCCAAGTACAATTTCAACATAACGCTTTTTTTAAAAAAATTGAAAATCTGACACTGACCTGAATTAACTTCTGATGTTACGTGAAATTTCAGTGCTAGTATCAACCAAGTAAAAACTTGAACTTTTTGAGAACAGTCATACTACATCAAATTTTGGATTTATCTACTACAATATCCAACAGTATAGACATTTTCCTATAATTTGATGGCATAGGGGGTATTCTTAAGTGAAGGAGATCCAGAGCATGGAGACAGCACTCATTAAAGCAAGGCATTGTTCACCCCAGGCTCTAATTATTGCAACTAAGAGCTGTCTCACACAAATTCTATATGACAAACTATACAGCAGCTTTGATTCTAGTATAATTTAAATGTGTCTTTTCTTACTAGCTTTTCTTCACATAGTTGGCAATGCCTTTAGAAATAATGAATGCAACTCTGTGTTAGGATAGCAAAAAAAAAAAAAAAAAAAAAAAAAATCACAACCAACAACAGATTTCTAGGGTAAAGTATAAACAGTACACACAAAAATATTTATTGCATATTCAACATCTACCTCCAGCTACTTACATCTACCAAGGACTTCCTTAGCCATGGATGGTATTTTTTAAACAGCCTTTACTAGTCTTTTTCTTCTCTCTTTATTTTTCTAACAAACTCTGCTTTATAGATTCTACAGCATCTTTCATCAGATAGTACCTCGTCTTAATTATACATTATATGAGTAAGCATCTACTATTTGTTTGTCTTGATTTCATCTGGATCTTTTGCTCCTACTTAGAGCTCCACTTCTCCGTTTTACGTTATCCTTCCCTATTTACTCATGATTGTATGGATTTCTGTTCTATTCTTTCAGTCATCTTTTTCCCAGGCAGAAAAAGGGGAAAGAAAAAAAGTCTTTTTAAGTTTTCCTCCCATAAAAGCTGTTTCATGCCTTTAAATCACTCTCAATGCTTCTCCCTGAAGCTCTTGTCTACGAGACAACCCCTTTTTGAAATGAGAAAAGGATACTACACTATGAGGAATATTCAAGACACATATGTGCTATTAATTTCAACAAAAGCAGCATGATGTTTCAGACAATAACTGGATTTGTTGTTTTCATTGGTACTGAGAACTGCACTTATCTTTATGTACTAGATAATTCAGCCTTTCACTCATGACTGATAAGAGACTGTCTAGAGCCAATCACTGCCAACAGAGAAAGATTCTCTTTCCTACTTCTCATTCCCTTGGGTTACTTGGCATTTACCTATACTGAATTTCACATATGATTTTAACCCACATAACCCAAAACCTGAGTATTTGTAATTTTCTTTAAATAACTGGCCATTATACTAAGCCAAGTAAAGTCTGCAACATCTACAAACTCTGTCACTCCTCTATCAAACCCTTTGCCTTACATCTGTGCACCAAATTAATACAAAACACTATGGGATTCAATGGGTTACTCCTATTAACAAAACAACCCATTTTTGCCTTCTGTTGCCAGATGTTCATTATGAAACTTTCCATTTTATCCAGAGGCAACTTAACATCTCCAAAAGCTTTTGGTAAAGGACTCTAGAGATGGAACAACAAAATTAATTCTGGTCTCCATTATTATTTCTACAAATTTGGGTTCTGTGGTTACAAAGCTTACTGATGTAATGTTTCTCAAATACCTCCACTGCCTTTTTAAAATGTTGCTATAATACTAGCTACCTTCTTCCCCTGTAGCAGAAAGATGTTGACTAACAAGCACTACAGTCATTAGTCCCTTATCCCAGCGTTCTTCTTCCAACGTTTGTATGAATGCCATATGATCCTTCTGTCTTCTTTGTTGTTTGCTTAACATACTGCACTTTCTTCCACTGATGTTATGTTTTGAGCCATATACTGTCACATTCCTTCTTAAGAAATATTCTGGCATTATGACCTCTAAGTGTTGCCAAAGTGAGTGCAAGAAATTCTGTTTTGCAGCTATGCCCTTATTCTCTGAAGCCACCTTTTACAACTTGGTTGTCTACTGACCCTACAGATACTCTCCAAACTCTGCTGAGTTTGAAGAAAGATTTAACAATAGTTTTCAAGCCTGTTATTCACCAGAGGAGTTAAACTTTTTTTTTTTTTCTCTGCCTCATTATAAGTACAGGTTTAATCCACCAGCTTTTTTATTATTCTCTTACTTTCCTCACTGAGATCAAAGTTCAGGTTCAAGAAGAACAAAGTTTTATTTCAGACATCTGCCCTTACCTCGCTATTCAGCTATGCCAACACTTGGGGGGGGACTTTCTAAGTCTATATAAATACAGACATGCTGTAGGACTCCCACATGGTGTCTTTAAAACCTCCCAAGCTATCTGCAAATATTTTACACTCTGGCTGCATCTTCTAGCTCCTTTTCAAAAAGTTTAAGATTTCCTGTAGTTGTGGGTTGTTTTTTTTTTTTTTTAATTAAGCATTTCCCTACCAGATGGTTTGTCCACCACTACAGAACAGCTCAGGTCCCCATGGAAGAAAAGTTTTAGTACCCAGCTCTGGATCAATTTTCACTATCTCTTGCATTCTTTTTCCTACCAAAAGTACAAATCTAGAAGTACACCATCATGTTAGCCAGACTGCTCACTTAACTTAGTTAACTTGATCTGGATGGTAACTTGGGAACTGATTCTATACAAGGCTGTGGGGTTTTTTTTAAGAGGGATAAAACATCATCTGTCATACAGGCTAAGTTTCTAACTATTCTGTAGTAAAATTTGGAACCTCTATGTTGCAATTTTTACTATGTATATTGACAAGGCCATTTTAATCAGCAAGACACATTGATAACCAGAAGGTATAAAAATATTCAAATAAGCAGACCTGACCCTAAGGTATTATGCCAACAGAAGTCTGTTCTGAAAACTCCTTTAGCCAGTTACTATCATTTGACAGTGTCATTAAGAAATTCCTAAATGTGAGGAAAAAAGTTCACAGAGAATCTCCATGAGACAAGAGCAAAGTCGTGCATCTGCAAAAAAAAAACCCCAAAAACCAACAAAACCTTTTAAATTCTGTGTGCCTAAAAGACTTAAGTGAGGAATGACATATACAGGATTTAGTGAAGTGCTAGAGTCAAACAGAAGGTAAATCTCAGAACATTTTTTGCATGTCTTGTACTTTGTGCTCTAAGGTCAATCATTCCATATGAATCTCTGTTACATTTGACCAGAAAAATATACCTATTTCTTCAACAGTGGTAGCACCTCTGGGATAAGAGTAAGAAAGGGAAGAAAACCACTGTGCAATATCAGCTGGGAGAGAAGAGGAGTAACAATGTGAGAAACAGCTATGTAGACAAAAAGGTTAGTGAAGAAGGAGGGGAAGAAGGTGATCCAGTACAAGAGCAGAGATTCCCCTGCAGCTCATGGAGAAGACCATGGTGAAGCAGGCTGTTCTGCAGCCCATGGTGGATGATGGGGAGCAGATTCCACCCGCAGCCTGCAGAGGACCCCATGCCAGAATAGGTGGAGGCACTCAAAGGAGGTTGTGACCCTGTAGGAAGCCCATGCTGGCAAGCTCCTGGCAGGACCTGTGGCCCCACAGGGAGAGAAGCCCATGCAGGAGCAGGTTTGCTGGCAGGACTTGTCACCCCACGGGGGATCCACGCTGGAGCAGTCAGTTCCTGAAGGGCTGCAGCCTGTGGAAGGGAACTGGAGCCCATGGAGAGGACTCATGATGGAGTTCATGGAGGACTGGGGCAGAGACCACTCCAGAGCAGGGCAAGAGTGTGAGGAGTCCTCTCTTTGGGGAGGAAGGAGCAGCATGAGGCAACGTGTGATGAACTGAAAGCAACCTCCATTCCCTGTCCCCCTGTGTTGCTTGGGAGGAGGAGGTAGAGAAAAATCAGGAGTGAAGATAAGCCTGGGAAAAAGGGAGGGGTGGGGCAGATGGTTTTAGATTTGGTTTTATTACTTATTATCCTTTTTATCCTTTTCTGATTGACAATAAATTAATTTCCACAAGTAGAGTCTGGTTTGCCCATGCTGGTAATCGGTGAGTGATCTCTCCCTGTCCGTACCCTGACCTATGAGCCTTTCATCACACTTGCCCTCCACTGTCCATTTAAGGAGCAGATTGACAAAAGTGGCTTGGTAGGCACCTGGCAATCAGCCAAGGTCAAACCCACCACACATACCAGATGCATTTTCCGACCACACAAACACCAACTTTTCTAGGAGAGCAACTTTTTCAGATTTATCACTGACTTGCCAGAAGAACTCCCCACCACCCCTGGAATACAACAGTAGAGACTTCAAAGTTTATATTACAACGTAAAGAAGCTTTTACAAGTCTTTTGTCTACTGAGATCACGTCTCATTCTGTGTGTCCAAGAATGACACTAAACATGAAATCTATAGCAAACAAAGGTTTGGTTCACGACCAAGGAATTTTTCCAGAAGGACCTTAAAGTTTATATTCTTTTTTCCCCAGTTATACTGGTCTGAAAAGAAGAAATAAGCTTCATCTTATAAATGCTTAAACCATCACAACTGCAACCAACTTATCAGATACTGGAGCATTCACACAAAGAATGCAAATTAATTTAACTGTGTTCAGAATCATCACTTAAATATAAGTCTGGATGAAGACAAACCAAAAAGATTGCTTCTGAGCTTGCTAATCTGTTGTTCATTTAGAGTCATCACATACATTGTTAAGAGGATACAAGTACTCATAACATCTGACACAGAAATATTTTTAATTGTTTTACTTTACCCGCTGCTCCATTATTCTTGCAGACAGGCTTCTCCAAGGCTTCTATGCAAAACAGCTTTTTATCTCCCATCTTTGATACCATCAGGTCTAGTATGTCAACTATGCCACCACAATGAGGTTGCATTATCACATTCTGAAGCAGCACTATGCAAACAGGTTTACATATCCCTCATACTTCCTAAAAGCTGAGGCTTCTTGCTCCTGTCCTACACCCATATTAGTTCCCTCTTCTGTTCAACCACACAAGCACAGCACAGCAGAGGTAAGGGGCATGCAGGAATCAAGATTGTTTTAGGCACTAGGGATACAAAAGAAATTTGCATGGAACCTACATTTATAGGTACAGATGTAGAGATCCATTGCATAAATATGATTTAACTTTACTCTCCCTAAATTAGCTACAGATGCAAAAAGCCTGTCAAAAGCACTTTCAATAATAGGCAGTAATAATAAACTGATAGTGAGATATTACACGAAGCACGGAGTTCAGTAGTGAAGTTCTATACCAGTGTAATGGACTACACAAAGCATGGACATTCTTTCACAGCTGAAGGCACTCTAATTTCTCAGATAACTAATAAAAAACCCCACCCTTTCAACAATGATTAAATATATTGCTTAAATACAGAGCTTCCACTCCTGGACAAAAAGTTTGCATTTGTAAGAGGTCTGTAGTTCAAAGATGGAATTTTGCATATTCAGATAAACTACTTTTTTTTCTATGGGACTTTCATACACATTGGGTTGCTCATTGTACAGAATAGCATGTAAAATGACTAGATTCTAGAACACAGAGCTGCCTAAATTTGATCATTCGCTGAACTGTGTTTAATATTTTCTGAGTATTAATAAGGAGTAACAGACAAGGGTAAGAGCAGGGCAGAACTTTGAAGTGTTTTAAACATTTTCTTTGTGATGATGAAGGTTTTTCTGGTAAGATAGCAGCAGTAACCACGCAACAGACAACTAGTGTTTCTACCTTTTCTACCGATTCCCCCAACAGAGGTGCAGAGGTATCACCCTTATGATAGCATCAGAAATCAATGCAGAACTACTTTAAGAGGGCTTCTTTATCTACACAGCAACAAAGGAATACTAAGGAAAACACTGGCTCAGTGTTCAATGAGACACGAACTTAGTGACAAAGGACATGGAAAAAACGAAAGACTTTTTTTTTTTGCCCGGCCAGATTTCACTGGTAAAGTCTGCACTGTGACCTCCTATTTCCCCAGTTCTACCAACAGAATCTTTAGGAATGCAGTATCACCCATTGTCAAGGAAGATTTGACTAGAGGAACACTTAAGCCAGTTGTACATGTGTAAGTTCACCACATCAGACAGGATGCATCTGATAATGTGGAGGAAGCTTCTCAATGTCACCGTCAGGCCATTCTACATTATCTTTGAATGGTCATAGCATGAGAGAGGTTCCTGATTATTGGAATAACATCATACCTATCTTCAGCATAGGCAACAAGGATGACGTAGTGAACTGCAGGCTAGTCTGCTTCAGCTTAACCCCTGATATGGTTATGGATCAAATCTTTCAGGAATGCATTGCCAGTAACGTGACAAGAATGTGAACATCCAGCATAGATTTACCAAAGGCAAACTGTGCCCAACTAACCCAAACGCATTCCATGAGGTCCTTACTGGCAGAATAGAGGCATGGGCTAAGTAAATATGAACATCAGTTGCCAATGTGCATCTGCAGCCCAGAAGGCCAACCACATCCTGGGCTGCATCAAAAGCAGTGTGGCCAACAGACCAAGAGAGGTGATTCTGCCCCTCTACTCTGCTCCGGAGAGACCTCACTTGGAATACTGCATCCAGTTTTGGAACACTCAACACAAGAAGGACATGGACCTGTTGGAGTGCATCCAGAGGAGGGCCACAAAAATGATCAAAGGCCTGGAGCACCTCTCCTATGAAGACGGGCTGAGAGAGTTGGGACTGCTTAGCTTGAAGAAGAGAAGGCTACAGGGGGACCTTATAGATACCTTTCAGGTATTGGAAGGCTGCTATAAGAAAGCTGGGGAAGAACTGTTCACGAGGGTATGTAGCAATAGGACAAGGGGTGATGGTTTTAAACTCGAAATGGGGAGATTTATGTTGGATATAAAGAAAAAGTTCTCTAATATGATTGTGGTAGTTCACTGGAAGGAGTTACCCAGAGAGGTAGTGGAGGCCCCATCCCTCGAGATATTCAAGGTCAGGCTTGATGGGGCTCTGAGAGACCTGATCTAGTGAAGATGTCCTTGCTTACTGCAGGGGGTTTGGACTAGATGACCTTTAAAGGTTCTTTCCAATCTAACACATTCTATGATTCCATGATTCTATGAAATAAATGAGAAGGTGAGGGGAAAAAACAGTTGGAGCATTGGGATCAAAGGGTGATGACTACCAGTACAAATCCAGCTGCTGGCATCCCTCAGTGATCAGTACTGAAGCCAATACTGTCTAATGTCTTTGTTAGTAACGCTGGTATCAAGTGCACTCAGAAAGTTTGCAGACGATACCAAATTGAGGGAAGTAGCTGATACACCAGAAGCTGGGGCTGCTATTCAGAGGGACCTGACAGGCTGGAGAAATGGGCTGACAAGTACCTTATCAAGTTTAACGAAAGCAATTGCAAAGTCCCGCATCTGGGACCAAATAAGCCAAGCAGCAAGGCAGGGGGACAACTGGCTAGAAAGCAGCTCTTCAAGAGGATCATGGGGTTGTAATGGACAGCAAATTGAACACAGGTCAGCAGTGCACCCCTATGGCAAGGCAGGCCAACCACATGCCAGCAGTAAAGAGAAGTGACTTCCCCTCCATATGGCACTTCCATATGAAACTGTAACCTGAGTACTTCATTCCGGTTTTGGCTCTCTAGTGTTACAAAGACACTGACATACTAGAGCAAGTTCAGTGAACAATTGTCAAGATAGCCAAGGGGACCAAGCACATGGCATATAAGAAGAGGCTAAAAAAGATGGGTTTATATATTAAAAGTGGGGAGGGGAGAACTTTTTGCTGTTTTCAACCATCCAGGGCAGAGAGAACATAAAGTCAAACTCTCCAGAGATGCGCTGAACACAAGCTGGAATAAAGAAAATTCCAACTCAATAGAAGAATTGATTTTTTTACCATGAGAGCACTCAAGAGTGGACCAAGTTGACCTGAGATGTCACAGAGATTCAACAAAGCCCTGAGCATTCTGCTCTAACCAGGCTTGGCTTGGACAGGAGGTTACAACCCATATGACTTCAACCAGCAGTCAAATAAAACCAGTGAGTACTCACAGGTACAAAACATTACTTATGGCAACGGCACCACCATCACAAACACATCCAAAATTAAGTATCTCAGTCACTTTCCTTCTTTTCTCTTAGTAAGTCTGCCACCCAAACTTTTCACACAAGTATAATCATTTAAATAACATCAAAAGCAAGATCCAACAATACAGGAAAAAGAAGAATAAATAAACAAAAAAGGCAATCTTTTTCATCACTAGCATAATGAATATATATAATTCCCTACTTTCATATGACCTTTATTGCTAGACTGGAGAAATACTAAAAATTCAGAGAAGTAGTAGAAAAAGTCAGTGTTTTTATGGGAAAGAGAAATAAAGGACAGGTATCTTCCCATTTTGTAGGAAAAACTGGACGATAAAAGGTTACGATAGGCTAGGGACAAATTCTAAACTGCCAAATTACTCTCAAAATGTGAAAAAGTACATAAAGCTAACAAGCCATTTCAAGAAACATGACACTTCACTAAGAATTTCAGAATAGCATTCCTGTGGTAAATCAGTATGTGATGTTAATCACATATGATCTCAAATTCTGAATACTCAAACTTGGGTTTTTTTTAAGATAAGGAAAACACAGCAGGCAACACAGTGTATCATGCATCTGATTTGCACACTTCTCATTTTAGACATAGTTATGCACTGTGGGATCCATCTTAATAAAAAAACCTAAGCTTGTGCAACCAAGAATATAGAAGCATTAAACAAACAGCAATCTATTTTTAGAAAGTGCTGAAAGGCAGTTACATACTGAGTAAGATTAATAACCTCCACTAACTACCTGGAAATTAGGCAACCAACACATTGAGAAGATTTTCAGGATTGCTGCAATAATTGGAATGTTAGGTTGAAATAAACCACTGTATCAACACACCAAAAGGAAGAAGGAAAAAAAAAAAATCAAGGATTTATATTATTTAGCACTTCTGTATTTATCCTGCAAACTTTCCAAGACACTGTCAGGTAGATACTATCTCCTTTATAAAAACATACAGAAATTAAAGTCTAGAAAGGTTCCATGACTTCTACAAGAAAATATGCAAACATAGGACAGGAGAATAAAAACTCAAATATAATTAAAGCAGAAAAAAAATCAAGGCACCTTTTTGATATTGTAAACTGTTCAAAATTCACCTGAAATGGATAGTAAAAAAAAAAAAGCACACAAAAAAAATCTGAATAATCTCAAATCTCAAAAAGCACACAGTAAGAAAACCTCAATAATTTGGTCAAATGAAAAAGGTACATCTCAGTAAAATCTGAGTAGAGAAAGGACAAAAGGAGGATGAAAGAATTAGTTAAACTCTGAGCTGTGAGAAAAATTTGCATTTGCCTCTCTTTAAAAGGCCAAAAACCTGTTTTTCTTCCCTATTCTTAGTGACACTGGAATGCTTTCATACACATAAGAGAGGGCAGGCAGTTGGATTAGATTGCACAAACCAGCTCCACCAACGCTTCCCTCCCCCCTGCCTAGGATTAGTTTTCTGCCAATGTAGTTCCCTTCAGCCACCTTGCCATGAAGCCACCAAAGTGCTGGTGTGGACTCAAGCAAAGCTGTGAGCGCCGCTATCTCTGGGTGGGAGGGGCAGCAGGACCATCACCCTGAGCAGCACAGAGCAGTTAGGTTAAGCCTGCCTGTGCTGTAAATTGCTGTTACAATTAATTGCACGGCCCCACGCACGGGGACTGTGAAGAGTTAGAAACTGATCCTGCAAATACACATGCAGTTAAAAATCAAGTAAATCGTGTCTGCTTATTAAAATCAGAGAAATGCAACACAAACATAAGCAACAGCCTCCTGCTCACACTAGATACACTATATACTTTAACTCCTTTTGCAATTAGAGATCAATGCAGTGAGGCATGATGCAATAATGCAACTAATTTGCTGCATTAAAAACACTGAATTTTCTATAACGGAAGTATCAGACTTCACTAGACCTGGGAACAATGAGTTTAACAAAAACTGAAAACCCTACCTAAAGCACAGTATGCTAAAATTCACTAAGCAGGCTTTATTTTTAAAAAGCCCTAAAAGATAACTAGCATTCCTGAAAAACACATTTTTCTCAGTGATTACCTGAAAAGGCAGTGAAGTTGAGGAAGTGCTATTCATCAATTAATTTTTAATATAACAAAATAATTCCAGCTTAATTGCACTGTTATATACCTACTTTAAAAAAACTAACAAAACAAAACAAAAATAAAACCCACTCAAAAGACAGCTGAAGCAACACATCTAACTTCTTAAGAGACCTGCAACTGGAGATGAGCTTCAGTAACCTTCATCCAAACATGAAACTCACACTTACCTTCATCTATCAGCTCTTTCTATCACAGGGCACAGAGTAAAACAACCTTCCAAGTAAGGAGCAGTGCCTTTTCCACCTAAAAAAGGCTTTGCTAGATGACAAATAACTTCTTTACTACATTAATGACAGATTATTTGTGTGTGTGTGATTCATCAGATAGTCAGCTATAACTTATTTCCATTACGGCAGAAGTAGTTATCTCAGTTAAAGGTTTACTGCCACACTGCACCAGGTATTGGCAATGATCATAACCTGGAGCAGTGTATTCCCAAGTTCACTTTTTGGCAGTTTATTCCCAATTATGAAGGATCCTTTAATTGCCTTTAATAAACCGGAAAGATTTAGCAAAAGTCGTTGCAATGGATTCTAGTAAGTAGTACTCTAAAAGTAGTGAGCCTCCGAAATTACAAAGACAATTGTTAGGTTTTGTATTTACATCTACTGCATAGTTCAAATTCTCATCTAATGGGCTCCTAAATAATCTTTCTGTTAGACTGTCATATTAAATTCTGTCATCAGCAGGATATTCATATTTTGCTAAATGAGCCATAAAAATTGAACATGCCAAACACACACAACATTCTATCCTACAACATTCATAAAAAAACCATCAGAGTAAATTTTAGTACAAGTGAAACAACTGCACAACACTGGAAAGAACACCCATGAAATAACAAATACTTTTGCAGCTATTTCTTACATAAATGTCTTAAGATCATGTCATACAGTATTATGTTTTACCACACCAGGAAAATATTATTGCTATTTATCATTTCTAAAACATTGTTGTGGCAAGTCTTATTAAAAAAAAAAAAGAAACAAAAAGCCCCACATAAAAACAGGGAGACCACTCCAGCAAGTCTGAAAACAAAACCCCATGAAGACTTTGCAAAGAGTTTCTGGATCTTCACTGTTTTGTATTTACAATCATTCAATATTCAGTCAGAGAAAAATATCCCAAATTCAACATCTTTCACTCCAAATTATTATTTCATAGGAATTACTAGGATGTGCGTTTAGAAATGTTTCCTCGCCTCCCACAGCACTTGTAGCACTTACAGCACTTGCCCATTAACAAAAACTTTCCAAAGGCCTGCTGACCAACCTGGGAAGAATAACCACAGCCTGTTAATTTACTCCCTCCAATCTCCAGTCTTCCCATAAACCTGTCCTTCACAGAAGTTAACCTGTTATTTAAAATAACTGACTTTCCCTGAGCAGAATAAAGCTGCTGTTAAACTTCAGAATAAATACATTCATGGAAGGTACGTATTACACCTTAACCTGACTTAACAGCTCACCAGAGACAGATGAGAAAGGGGGGGGGGGATGTCCTATTCCTCTCTACAAGCAAAGTCTGTCTGCTCTCCCCAATCCAAGCCATTGTCCTGCATCTCCCACTCAGTGAGCAAATTCAACAGAGGTTTGGCAAAGCAAGTTCAATCTCTTTGGCAATAAATTGGTAAATCTCAGGGGTGGCGGACAGTACAGGCACACCAAGAGGCTGGAATTCGGAGGGGAGCAAAGGGATAAGAGAAGCAGACCTCTCCCTCCCCCACACCTGCAGCAGTGAGCCTAAGAGCACAGAGCTGCAACACGTAACTCCCTCTAATCAGTTCATAATGTTCTGTTAGTCCCTATGCCCAAACTAGCTAGTAATTTTAAGCCTTGCAAAAAGAACCCGTAAATAGTTGGCATGCATGCAGCTTTGCAGCCAAAATGGAGTCACAGCATGATAAGATAAAAGCAGCAACATCACAGTTCACTGCTTTAGAGAATCCGTACACCCAGTTTATCGTTCCCCTGTACAAGGCAGTAGCATTACCCCTTAATCATTTTACTATTCTTTGGACAGTGTATTTTGAAAGCATTATTTTCAAATTTTATATCCATGCTGCAAATTGCTAGTGTACATTAAGTACTCATGCATTTACTACAATCCTTTCACTTCTATATTAGAACGTAATTCCTTCCACAGATTATTTAGAAAAAAAGTTAGTCAAACAATAGCATTGCCAAAATGCTATTTCTTTTAACTCATGGCAGACGTTATTCCATAAATAAAAACAAAACAACTTCTCAAGTTATTTGCTCTTAGTCATTCCTGCTAGCTACAGTACCCAAATAACCATTAGCCATTCTGTATTCTGATTTATACTAGACTGTAATTCAGAGACTGAATTCCATTTGGCACAATCCCCAGCACCATACAAGAACATTAAGTTTTCAGTACTTTTTCGACATTCTATTAAAAGTACTCAAAAGACATCTCACAAATGCATCTGTGTACTAATGAACTACTAAGGTCTACCCACACAGACATGTTAGCAATCCTCAAAAAAAAAAAAAGCTTCCAATCTAAATGTTTCAATGAATTAGGCAGTGATTTAATGATTAAAAATAATCCATTTGATTTTAACCCATTATTTAAGAACTGGCTATCTTTTCAACATCTTCTGAAGGAAATGAAATTCCTCGGCCTCAGCAGCAGAATGAAGAACATTTTCTTATCTCTCATTTGTGAAGGATCAGGGAAATAAAGATTGACAGGTAATTCTTTTTGCATCATGATATCCATTAACATAGGCTGCTGTGTATTCACATATGATCACAACATTCACAAGCAACTGACCTGGCCAACACAAGACACCAACTTTGGCTTGACCACAGCTTAAGACCAGCTTCCCCTGAAAATATTATATATGCTAAGTTGATGAACACAGTAAAAAGGGGTTAAGAACACATGCTTTCAAAAATAAAATGTGTAAGATAAAATTACTACCAGGTTTAATTCTATATAAGGAATATGAATAGTAATATTTTAATGTTCTTAATCTTAAGCAAGAAGTAATCAAGTACAGAGCATCAGACAGATTTCAACCTATGTAAGAATATACCTATGTTAAAAAACCCTCCAAACTGAAACCAAATAGGTGCTAAAACATGGGCCAAAAGAAAGGAACTTTCCAAAACTCCTTCTGCCCCCCATCTCCCAATGGAAGTGCCTTTTAGAACAACCAAGTTAAGAAAAGAATTACATTTGCGCTTTCACAAAAAAAAGAATGTGTTCCCTTTCTCTCTACAGTCTCCATCACCACAGCAGCTCATTTTCTGATTCCTCAGCCTCCTTCAGGATCTTAATCTATCCTGTACACTCTTCCACGCCTGCCTGCAACATACATGCATGCTGACAGAGGCATGCACTGTCCTGTGTACAGAGTCCTCTAGCTACCCTGGCCCTACTACTAAGCTAATGCAATGTTAATACACTAACACCAGTCAGCAGCAAATTGTAATTTGACTTCTCTAGTTTATGGTGCAAGTTTCACAGAATTTGTAGCTATTTACCTGTGAGATCTCTTCCTACTCCACGAGCAAAAGGGTTTAATAGCTATTAGTGGGAAGGGAGGAGACAAAATGATGAGATGACACAAAAAACCTCTCATATTCTTACAAAGCAAAATTTAAAAGTGGCAAGTTTGGTGATTAGTCTCACATTATAGGACCTGCTACAATACAAAAGTCCTTAACACCCCTTAATTATCTCAACTAATAGACACAACTAAAACTCTATAGAAAAGATTAAATCTGATACTGCACTGAAATCCATACACAGTCAACAGTAATAAAAGCCAAAGCTGTTGTCAAAACCATTGCAATAAATAATCCATTATGTTTTATCCTTGCACATAAAACAAGAAGCAAAAGACTAAAATACCCAAACAGACTGATTGTGAAAGTATTTGTGCAAGCAAGATGTCTGCAAAATGTCTGCTTGCTATCAAGATACATATTGATGTTATTACCATTACTTTCGTATGTATATAAATAAGAATGTAAGGATCTCTTTCAGGAACATTCTGTATTTATTCTTTTTTGCCACTAAAAAAAATAGCATTTCTGTACCTTTTCTGAGTAAAGAGTACTACCAAAACTAAATGCTGGAAAATAATGGATGATGCATCCCATGCAAGATAGTCACTCTCACAGAAAAAGTTTCTATGCCCCACATTTTCTAAAACTATAATAGCAGTAGCTACTTAGGAAAAGCTACCAAATAATAAATGCCTCCACAGTGAAAACCAGAAAATTCTACACAGATGCTTTCCAATTCAGAAAGTTGAGGACAAGTGGGCTCCTTGAATCCTACATCTCAAAGAGAAGGTGATGATACAGAAGAGAACATGGGCACAAGCTATTATTTTAGAATGCACTAGCAAGTATATTGCAACATACATTATAAAGTACTAATAGATAAACTAAGTTTATTAAGTATCTTTCTACATGCTTTAAGCAGTCTGTCTTCCTTAACATTTCATGTTACCTATCACCCAAGTTAAATCAGCACATACAAATAAAAAGACAGTAAGAAGATCGCTTAAATTTTAGTTTTCTGGGAAATAGTTCTCAACAAGTAGGTTTTGATCCTAGAAAATAATCAGTGATTGAAGTCAATAATTAGGTTTCCTACCCTGAAAACCACTGACAGCTGAACAAAGTCAGAGGACTGCGAGACATAAGCAAGCCATGGAAAAGTCATGAATTTCCTGCTTTCAGACTAAAAGCTACTCTCAAGAGAAACAGAAGACAGGAATAGAATGTGTCTGCACACTGAAGACAGGCTGATAGAGTTAAGGTACTTCAGCCTGGAGAAGAGAAGGCTCTGGGGAGACCTCATTGCGGTGTTCCACTACCTAAAAGGGGACTACAGGAAAGCTGGAGAGGGACTGTTTAGAAGGGCATGTAGTGATAGGACAAGGGGTAATGGTTTTAAGCTGAAAGAAATAGATTAGATATAAGGATATTAATGATTTAGATCAGATACAAGGAAGAAATTCTTTACTGTGAAGGTAGTGAGGCACTGGAACATGTTGCCCAAAGATGCTGTGGCAGCCCCCTCCCTGTCAGTGTTCAAGGCCAGGTTGGATGGGGCTTTGGGCAACCTGGTCTAGTGGAGGGTGTCCCTGCCCAAAGCAGGGGGGTTGGAACTAGATGAGCTTTAAGGTCCCTTTCAACACAAACAATTCTATCTTTCCATGACTGACAGGACTGATGGAAACAAGAGAAGCCTTCAGCAGCATAAAGCAAGAGCTTAGATTATGATA
This sequence comes from Porphyrio hochstetteri, assembly GCA_020800305.1. Lineage (NCBI taxonomy): Eukaryota > Metazoa > Chordata > Aves > Gruiformes > Rallidae > Porphyrio > Porphyrio hochstetteri. Next base: position 91,251,603 of record CM036907.1, read on the forward strand.
AAGACACAGAAAATGAACGATACCTGAAACATCCCTTTCTCCCATTTTCAAGCTGATAGTTATCTCCACTACATCATAAGCAAAGTGTCAGAGACTGCTTCCGAGACACTTAGAAAGACCAAGAGAAAAAATAAAGTCATAGGTAGAAAACTTTCAAGTATTCTATCTGAATATAAAGTAATCTCCTGCCCTACTAATCTGTATCACTCCACAGATTTCTCAATATAATTAAAAGGAAAAATAAAGAAAGCAGGAAAGGCTGACCACCACTTCAAATGGCAACTCTACATCCATATACTAATACACAAAGGCTGCGTGTTTCTGTACCAATCCAGAATCTCAGGTACCTTAAAGAAAATACACAAGTTTACAACCCCTGCTTTGGCAAAGACAGTTCTTTACACCTGAGTTGAATGAAAAATAAAGCATTCTAGAGTCCTCTGGCAGACAAACTGAGGTCTGCCGCTAATGGGAAGTCCACACAGTTTTCTCTATTGTTATTAGGAAACCTGTAGCCAAGAAAATGGAATGAAAATTGAGCGAATTCCTGTCATGATTGCACTGAAATCTCTCAGCAGCTCTGAAGGTAGATACTGGAAACATTCCTTAGAAAGGAGATCCTCAAAAAGAAACTTTACTGTAACCACCAGGAGATTGAAAAAAAGAAAACAGGAAAGGTTAAAATGTTTCTACTTTTTTTTTTTTCCTGGAAAAAAACCTTGCATTTAGGAACACTTTAAAGTTTGCCTGCTACCTACTGCATAAACATAGGGAAACTTTACAGTTAAGGCTAGAAAAGAGAAATTACAATTGCCTTGCAACTCAGTAATACCCAAGGAGACAGAATATAACAGAAGTCTCCAAAATTTCTCTCCAGGGGTAATAATCATCAGTTCTCCCCATTCCTACGTGCTGAACATCCCCCTGTTCTAAATTGAAATATATCTGCCTCTATATTTATGTTCATGCTTTATATATTAGATGTGACTATCAATTTTAAAAAATAATAAATTCCTGCATTCCTGGAAACCTCTGCTCACTAAATTTCCAGTCCTCCAAATCAGGAAACAATTCCCATGCAACAGGTCTACTTTGTTAGTGTGAATTTCCACATACACTGTCCTTTGAAACCTTACCGCAGGAAGGTAAATTCAGAAATGTTTTACTAATTCCACCTGCAAACTAGTTTAAATAACAAAAATAAGGTACTTTCCAGACTTCTAAATTCTGAAAATCCTGAAATTTTAAGAAAAGTAAACATGCAGGTCATATATAGCAATGGATATAATATATAACCTATTTGCACTGATCCAGATTGATAACAAACGCAGCTTTAAGAAGAGTCAAACATTACAGTTCTAAGGATCTTTTTCACATTTTCCATTAAACAGTCTATACAACACAGCATAAAAAATGATGACACATTAGATACGCAAAGCTGGACAAAAACCATGTACTACTCTGAATCACTGTGTTCAAAAAGAGATTTACCAGAAAAGCAACAGATAAATCACTCAAGGAACACCCTTCCAGAAAGACCTTTTTTTTGTGGAGAATAAAATAATAAAAATATTAAAATGAAGCACTTTAACAGCAGAGTGACAGCCATATTTCCTCATTGTAGCACCTGTTGCACTAAGTGAGAGAAAAGCAATATCTTGCTGGACATGTAGAATCCAAACCAAAATTCCGAACAACTGCTGTATTGAAAAACACTATCACTTAACTGTATGTTTATCTTAAGTCTGACTGACAGCCAACATAAGCATGACAGCACCAGAAGTTTCTGCGTACTTATATGTATACACACATACATATATAACTACATATTTAAACAGCACAGCTTCCATTAGACTAAGTTCAATTAGTGATAGATTTAACATCCACTTGGAACATAATTCATTTGGCTTGCACATTAACAGCAGGGATGGACAGAGGAGTCCCTCCCCTTCTCTTTACCAGCCTTTAATATAATACTTCCAAAACCACCAAGTAAACAATTTTTGGTTGTTGCTTACACAGGTTTCAACAGAGTCCCTGAAATACACACACTTAGACTACCTATAACTCTAGGTTCATGTATTAATCATCATCTTGCAATGGAAGCTGCTGTATTTCCTACTTGATACACTTTTATCCCTATTTTTGTCCATGTTATACTTCAGAAGTATGCCAAACTTGTGAACAAGTACTCTCATGCTTGTCAAGCTTTTGGATAATGGTGGTTCTAACATCATCAGGTTGATCTAATATAATATGCTCCTGTACATTTCCAGATTATAAATTATCAAAAAGAACCACATACGTGTGTGTGTATATATATATATATATATATACACACACACATATATATAGTCTATGACTTCTCTTTTTCCTATGAAGTCAATATCCCTAATACGAACATCTCAATGCCCGAAAGCCTTATTTTCCCTTTGCTTCAAATCAGTACAAAGTTTACTGGCTTTCACTAGACCTTACAGTATTATCATCCCATTTAGACTTGGGCCAACCTCAGAAAATTTTTGCCACTACCATCCACATTTTCTTCACACATGCGTGCACACTCTTACAGTTTCTATCACATCATCAGTCCTAAAATCAACACATGTCCAAAAAATGGGGAAACACAAAACCAGCTAGTAACTCAGTTCACCAATTGTGAAATACTGAAGCTTCAAATGGAGATGCTATCCAGTGTAGCATTGGTCCTGATGTTGGAAAGAGATCTCAGGAGTAAAATACATGTGTCTGTTGTATATTAAATCTGTCTCTTTTTTTAGCCACCTGTGCAATCGGCAAGAAGCCAAGGTGCACACAGAATACACTAGTCATCACCCTAATAATTATCAGTGTCTGCACAAACATCACTATATGCTGCAGAGAGAGGTCAAGAAAAATTGGAATGTCTGCATTTCATCACCAAACATTTTAAAGGTAAAAGTGAGTTAATGTGATGGCAGTTATTAACTAGAATGAGTTTCTGAAAAATATTAATTTCAAATTAGTTATTCCAAACAGGCACTATTTTGTTCACACAGTACTTCTATTCCAGACCTCTAGTAATAAAAAACAAAACCCAACATCCCGCAGCAAAAGAAAATCTGCAAGAGGTACATTCTGTGTAAGATAGTTACTACAAAATCTCCAATATTAAACTTACCTCGACTTGAAAAACTCTACTTATGAGCAGTAATTTATTTCATTAACATGTCTTTTTCTTCACTACCATCATGGTAATTTAGCATGAATTTAGCAGACTACTGGCCTATGTCATCAGGATATGCGTTTACAGCAATTTTGCAAGACTACAATAGCAGATTTTGCTTTTTAATCGGTGGAACTATAAAGTCTCAACAGTTAGATATTCGAATTCGAGGGGACTTTTTTATAATTAAGAGTTTTACAGTGACAGGGAAAAAAAACCCACAAAAAACCAAACAACAAACCTGTACATCAAAAAAATTACTCAAGGCTTGCTAAAGGGTTCTTTCAGTTGCAGCTGATAGGTTCATCACCTTCGTATCACAAATATAAGAACGATCCCCCTCCCAAAATTAACCTCAGTCCCAAACCTTTAAAGTAGCATTTTAGAAGCAAACGAGACTCATTTGGTATTAGGGGGGAAGAGCACGGGCTAGGCCGGGGCCTAGGAGCAGACTAAAGGCAGGGAAATGGAGCGGGGAGGCGGCACAGCAACCCTCGCTTCCCCTCCTCACCTAGCGCTAACCTTGCCTGGCCGCCCACCAGCCCACCGCCCCTCAGAGAGACGATTCCTCCCGCTGCAAAACCGGCCCTGCTGCACCAAGCCCAGGCTGCTCTCAGCGCTCTGCCCCCACAAAGAAAACACCACACTTCGCAAGCCTCAGAAAATTAAATCAAGAAAGAAAGAAAAAGATTAAGAAACCAAATCGCCCTCGCTAACCCCTCCCTCAAAAGCAGGTCTCTTTTCACCAAATTAAACCACCCCTTAGGGCACCCACCCTTCCCCCACCACGAAGCCACCTCTCATTGTCGTCCCCCAAAGGGGACCCGTTGTTCGACAGCCCCCCCCCCCAGATGCACACACACACACGCCCGCCTTCCCCATTCCCCAGTCTGTACCGTGCCCCTTACTGGTTGCCAGAAGGGAAACGCAGCCCGTGGGCCACATTCCCCCCCCCCTCAGCCATGCACGCACCTTCCAGAAACAAGCTGTCTCTGCAGCCGCCGCCACCACCGCCACCGGCCATCTTCCTGCTGCCGAGCCTCGCTCCCTCACTCCATCGCCCAGAGAGGCGGCGGGGCCTGGCCCTTCCCCCGGCCTGCGCGCTCCGCCGCCCACCCCCACTGCGGAAGGCTGGGTGACCCGCAGCGGCGGCGGCGCCGCCGAGGCCCGGCCCTCTCCCGCTCCCCAGTCCGCGCGCACGGCGGCCCGGGCCGCGCTGCCTTCCGGCCCCCGTGCAGGAGGAAGCGGCGGCAGCGCGCCCGCTCCTCCCTCACCGCGTCCGCCACCAGCAGCCCCCCGGGCGGTTGCCAGCCGGGCCTGGCCCAGCAGCCGCCGTTGGCGCCCGGCGAGAGAGACGGGCCTGGCCGAGACTCCGCCAGAGGCTCCTCCAGGCATACGGGGAGGACGAGGAAACGGTGCGCGTCGCGCTGCCGCCCCTCTCCTTCATGAACGGCGTGGAGGGGCCTTACTAGCGTTTCGCTGCCGAGGCTCCCGGCTTGCCTGCCCCACTGGGCGTCCGGCCCGCAAACAGCAGCGGGAGCCGCCGACTTCCCCGGCCCCTAGACAATAAAATGGCCGCAATAGGGCTGCGCCCGGTAATGCCTCGGGTTCTCTCGCTCCCCCCTTGATCAAGCTTGGAGGCAGCGGCTTTTGGGAGGTGAGGAGGTGGATCGGACTGCCGAAAATGAATGAACTTTAACGAGTGCTGGAGTTCACTGCAGGGCTGGGGCCCGCGGGTCTCACCTCCCGCTCAGGCAGAGGCCACAGAGGTCTTGTGAGTTCATACAAGTCATAAAATCTTCTGTGGCCTAATCAAGGCGTATTCAAATCCAAAACTGGGATTCTGCAAAATGTACAGCGTTGCCAAGCCAACTATACAGAAACTGCAAGTCATGGCTTCAGGAATATTTGACTTTTAAATTACTTTTTTTAACCATGTAAGCTTTTAAAAGCTTTCTTTTGAAGCTGAAGTGCCAAAACCATACATCCTTTGAAAACTGCAAGGTAAATTACGGCAGTCTAGAGTTTGGTAAAAACTAGATTCTACAGGTTCCTTCATCCAGAATTCTACTGACCCCCACTTCTACTGCAGATTCAAGGAATTTTTAGGTCTAATTTAAACTACCACATTTCTAAAATGAGTAATCTCTGAAAAGTGAGCTACCAAAAATTCTTGAATTTAAGAATGTGTAGACTAAAGTCCTAAATTAGGCAAGTTCAAATATCTGGTGCATATGAAAATTAAAAACTAGAGAGAGGAAAATTCTTTGGTTTTCATATAAGTCTTTATGTATTGACACCAACCATATTCATAAGCCAGTGTGTTTAAAAATACTTTAAGTGCAACTGCTTATTTTTTACACAAGCAAGAGGTAAAAAGCAGAGAAGCATGCCAAGCTAGTCTAAAAGAAGTCAGAAGAGACGTCAGACTGTTCTTTGAATGGTATGTCACACCACCAGAGCTAACAAGCAATTAGAATTCCAAATGCTGGCAAACCTAGGTATCTTGATCTTCAAAATCTCCTTATATGAAAGACTTTTTCTGAAAGAGGAATCAGAAAATGTCCTCATTTCATTAGTAATAAACTTAACAGGAAACAATTAGGAAAAAATGGTGCAAGCTAATTAAACACAAACAGGAAGATCATATGTTTAATAGAAATTTAATACTAAAAACCAAACAAAGCCAGAAAAAAAAAAGTTACTAATTTTCAGAAAGCACCCTATTGTTTCTCAGAAGGGCATTGCCCAAACAGAGGGTTTGAGTGGGTTACAGCATTAATCCACAAAAACAAGTTCCTACTGACAGTTGAGGCCAGACTGATTCAGGTCTACCTTTTTTTTTTTTAAAACTAGAGATCATTAGTTGAGTTATTTGAATAGATGTTTGATACACAGTGATGTGCTTTTTTTGGTCAAATCAAAGCATCAAATACAGATTCATAACCATAGTGAACTGAGAGTCAGTAGATTAAAAAACCCTTTAAAGTAAAAATAACAAGGGAGGAAGTTACCAGTAGATGGTTGACTTTGACTTTTTGATTGCTAATTTAACAGCTACTTCTTTAGGGTGAAGAGCTAACCCAAAACTCACCGTAGTGGTCTTTTTTCCCTTTGTTTTAAAGCTCTTGAAGGATGCAAGAGGATAGTATGTAGTCAGATCTTTTGTTCGTTTCTTTTTCGTTAAGCTTGTACTGGTAGTCCATTCTCAGCCTTAGAGTGGTGTGGTTTATTCATTTGAGAAGCATTTGTGAGGGAATACAATACTGATGACACTAGAGTCTTACAAAATTGTTTCAGCATCCTCTTAACTTTGCTTAGAACTAAAGGATTTTTTCCATCTATAAGAAGTAATGGAGTGATCAACGAGGAAAAGAAAATTAGCATTCCCCTTCCTGCTGAGGAAAATACAGAATTTACTGAGTTACCTTTCTCTTCTCAGCCAAAGCATCAATTTGTGTTCACAGAGTAAGAGCCCAGGGATGGAATGCATCATATTGTTACTTCTTGGCCTTTAACAGCCACTAGAATTTAACTGGCCTCACAACGATCAGTGTCACAGGACACAATCTAAGGTTTTGAATTCACAAACATTTGCATGTGCAGAGTTCTGTTGGCACAGCACTGCACTGCACAGAGTGAAAAGTGGATTACTTCATTAGGCAACGAAGAATTTTTGTTTCGCCTTAGAAATGTAGCTTTTCCTTCTCTTCCCACAATGAAAAGAATTGTTACTGATGAATGTGGCTTAGATGATTCAGTATTGAAAGGATGGAAAAAATAAATCTTTTTTCTTTGTATTTCTGATTCTTCCCAAATTATTTCTTGTTTGCTCTATGCTTTTTAAGGTTAGCCAATAAAAGGGGGTGGCTACTTCATAGAAACACTATTTCTTTGCTTAAGGGATAAAATGGAATTGGGATTGCAGTTTTGCCACTTCTGTGTATGTGGTAGTGTGCATTGCTTAATTTTCTTCACTGCTACATAAATTGCATATAAAGTTTAAGGGAATTTATAGGCACCTTGAAATTTTCTTTTGTTATTTACAACCCATGAACCCATTTTACAGACTATAAATCAATGCTTTTTAACAGTCTGACCTTTCAGAAAATAATGGTTATAGGCTGAATTATTTTTCATTGTTTTCCATTGTTGTGCTTAGAATTGTTCCTTTAATGTATTAATGATGCACAATCTGTGTCCTTAAAAACCAGTTTTGTTGCTGTCCTCATGATCTATTGCCTGTATTTTTTCTGTGAACTTTTAAAGCAAAATCAGATTTATTTCTTGTGCTTGCTGTGTCCTGTTATTCAATCTAGTGTTTCAATTATAAGGGGGTTTTATATGTCGTATTATTCCAGGGTAGCTCACATACTGTATTTAACTAATTGGGAACATTCCCAAACAGAAGAGGACTATTCATTGATGTGCTAGGACTTAAAATGATACATCAGGATGTGGAAAAGGCTTTTGTGAAATTTTGGTATCAAAGACAGTTTGTTGAGTACAATGTAGTAGATAACTACAGACTGCTTAAGATCATCAGGACTACATCAAAATTGTATTCTTAATTCTTTCCTTGAGGGAGACCTGGTTTTAAAATCTGATTGGTCTACCTCAAAACAAAATACTGTGTTGCTGGAGAGTAACCATAGTAAGCAAATGTCTATTAAGTTTCCTGCTACTGACATAAACATTTTGAAAATAAAAATCCCATTGCTCCTTACTGTGGCTGTTGCTTAAATACCTGCTGCACTCAGTCATTACTACATTCTAACCAAAGAGAAACAGTTTTCCTTTAAATCTGCAAGTACTCCTATTGGAAAGTGAGATCAAGCAACCGTGTTGGGCTAAAAAAGATTATTACTCATTAAGCATTGAAGTGAGATTTATAGATATAAAAGAGTGATTGAGGGATATGTCAGCATCGTTAGCCACACTGCAGCGTTAGATATTACTTTTGGAAATAAATATTTATTTTTGCTGGGTCTGAGCTATACCTGGAAGGCTATTTTTTCCAGAAGAAAAAACACCCCAGAATTTGGTGAACAACCCAGAATCATTATGATAGTAACCTCTCCTAAATAGAAGAATTATAATTATGAGCAAAAGTAAAACTTGGTAAGTATGTATGGAATCATACTAAAGAAATTAGCAATTATAAATTAAATATCAAATATTCCATCTGAAAAATTTGGGATAATATTCTTTTTTAATTATTCCTTATAATGTGCATTGGGTAATTTACTTTATCACAGGCAAAGATTGGACTTTAAAGCAAAGCAAAATTGTTGATAGCTTTGTGTTAAAAAGGGAGCAGATAAAAGGCTCAAGAGATCTGAGATACTTAGAATATACTTGCCAGTGGATATCAAACTATATAAAAGAGATTTCAATATATTTTGATGCACTTTTATCATATTTGCTGTAAGTTTCCTGAAGCAACTCTGCTATTAATCTAAAATAAACTTTTCCTTTCATCCATTTTTTAATGGTGATACTCTAATGGAAATATGGTTTTGCATACCAGCTGATAAAATACATTTATCAATTGCAATCCAAGCTTTATGATCAGGCAACAGTATACATTTGTTGTGTGTCTTTCAGTGTAACTCTTTCATCATATTAAAATAAAAACAGAAGTTCTAACTGGTTTAAAGGAGGGAAAATATAAAATGTTGCATTTGTCAACATAAATAGTATGGCATAATCACAGTAGTCTTTACTAAGGAAAAGAATATGAGTGCAACTACAGCATGAAATATTAACATTATGTAATCAGGAAAATAAAATAATAGACATTTTTACGGCAATAAAAATAAAATAAAAATACAGCAAGATTCAGACTGTTACTTAAGGCATATCAGGCATCCAAAAACGTCCAGCATACTAAACATACTATGCATACAGGGTCTGACCCTGTGCCTGTAGTCTCTTGCTTTTCAGATCAATTGGAAATATGCCCCAGTCAACTTCTAAGGTATTTTTATACATATTTAATAGATATTGAAGCCTTTTTTGTATGAAGTTATGCCGAAGTCACTCTCAATCACAGGTGGAAATAAATAGATGTTCTTAATTGCCAGCTAACAGAACTCGAAGATTGTCTTTCTTTGTAGTGGTCTTACATCCATCAGAAAAGGAAGCTCTTTTGTAGCTGAAATCCTTTGTCAATAATCATTAGCCTCAAGATCTTTATGTTAGTAGAGATGTCTAATTTAAACATGTGTATAATAGATAGAAAATACCCAACTGCATTTGTTTTAGCAGGGTCACACGACTTAGAGAAGGATCACCTTTCCCCTGCCTGTTTCATTAGATGCCTAATTGTCTAAAGCTTGAAGAATATGTAGGTTGCTGAACAACTAGGGCAATCTTTCAGCAAAATTTATTCCATGTTTTATGTAGGAAATTCTGTGTATGTCCAGTTTATAAAAATAAACTACACTAAGGGCACATAACTATTAACCCATACATAAACAAGCAAAGAAAAAGGTCAGGTTTGTGTAGAAGGGGTTGCATTATCATCATGATAAAAGCAGAGGCAAAAAAAATCACTCTATCCTACCAATAATCATCAGGCATGACTTTTTCCACTACTGTTCATGCTGCTGGCTAAGACACCCTTCTAATCAGAAGAACTTCTGAAACCTCTTTCTCAATGTAGAAAGGAAATCAGAGATCTGGACTACGATGATGGATGTGCTTCTGCCTCTGTACAAAAGTGGTTAAGTACAGTATGCAGTCTCATCTGTAAAGTGGAACCAGTAAAAGCATACGTAGGAATAGCCCTACTAGAAAGAATAGAATGCACAGATACAGAATTTGAAAGATTCACAGGGATGATTTCATTTGTCCTTCTTCATAGAGATAAGTTGTAAAGACTCATTGTCACTGGCATATGCCCATAAAAATCAGTCTCCATAGAGCGTGAATTAGAAAGGTGGCTTTTTGTCCATATTAACCTAAATAATCTCTGAAAGAAATTTCTTCTCAGTTACAATTCACTGTGCTCTTTTGAGTAACTTTTCTATACTCTGCGATTGCAGTTGTGTTTCTCTTGTCTGTTCTACAGTCCCTGTTCTATACTTTCTCCAGTCTTCATTTAGTATTTTTCATCTCTCTAGAGCCTCTTTACCTTGTCTGTATCCAAAACAGGATGCAGCACTAACGTAGGCCTCTCCAATGCTGAATAAAGCAGAATGACTGTCTTCTGCTTCTGACATACTGCAATTTCCATTGAAATATCCTGAAATATTTTTCAGCAAAATCACAGTTAGGTCATGTTCAATTTGTAATCCAAAATAAATCTCAGGTCCTTTTCTGTACTGTTGTTCCCTAGCCAGCTCTGTCTCCCTTTGGATTACTTCATTTGGCTTCTTCCTATTAAATGTGCAATTTTCCACTTGTCTTCACTGCATATCATCTTGTTGGTTTTAGATAATTTCTTTTAATTTAGCCAGATCACTTTGAACTCTAATCCTCTAATAACAGCAGAATTATAGCTAGGACACACCTATGTAGAATCAAGTGACTCTCTGAGACTGCCAGTGAAACACTGAGTACATTTTTTTCAGCCTATTTCCTGATTCAGTTTTATGAAGTCATACATTACAGCGACTAATGTCTTACTAGAGTATCACCTGCATTGTTCCCCCATTGCTTCTGCATGCTTGCTGTTCCAGTGAAGGTGGACAGAACTGTAGCGTGACATCAGAGCTTTACAGTAATTCTCAGGAGATTGGAATACAAGTCCCAGAGCTGCATAAGACCACCTTCATATGTGTGTAGAAGTCCAAAGTTCTTGCTTTTCTTGTCTTTTTCCTCTTTTCCACAAGATGAGGAATGTCATTCTGAGACATTATTTCCTCTGTTAGAAGGATGTGGAGGTCTACTGCTGTTTTTTAAGATGTCGTTTACCTTCTTTAATAGAGGTACATCCTAACAGCACTGGTCCACATGAAATACTCAGTTACACATAGAGGAACTGTCAAATGGTGGAATGTGTTTTTGGAAGGCCAATGAAGTTTTCTCCAGAACCATATGGATAACCAAATCCTACATAATCCCTATGAAGTAAGAGTTAAGAAATATTCATGGAGTAGCCCTGATGGAGTCTGCAGAGAACTTTAACTGGTATAAGCAATATGAGTCCTGGCACAGGGAAGGTAAGAAGTGAGTTGTCTAATGTGCTGACAGTTAAACTGTATAAGGACATCTCAGTGGGACGGGGTGTTCTAACACAGTGATTTATGAGTTCTGTCCCAGTTTATAAAGTGGCCGATCGCAAGGATTTGTTTTAAAAATTCTCTTCTACTCTTCGATAAAAGAGTCAGTCATTATGTATGTGCCTTTGATTCACTCCAGACATATATAATCCTTATCATTAGCTGTATGTATAAAAATGAGATTAAGCTGGTTGCCATCGGTATATTATTCCTAATGTGTGCCATCAGGTCATGTTCTTCATGTAGTCACACATAGCTGTTAAAAAGTAGGAGGCCAAGATGCTAGGAGATAATAAGGTCAGGGGATAGCTGCTACCATTGTGTCCTGTCAGAAATCATTGGGGTCCCTATAACAGCAAAAATGTCAGTAGTATTGCTGTTGATTTTGTCAGAAAGTACTATGAGCATAAACAGTATGTGATTGGCCTGAAGATTTCTACAGGACTGGATTAAACTGGTTTTGGTGTTTCATTCCTTTTGTTAAAAATTCTTGAGAATTGCTGTGGTAGTTATTTGTCTTTTCTGGGAGCATGACGTCCACAGCAGTTTGTAAGCATATTGTAAACACATGTAAGCAAGTTACTTGGACTATTTAAGGCTCAGAAGAAAGATACTCTTCCTTTTGATATTATGAAGATATTTGTCTCTACTTCTTTCTGAGAAAAAACTTGTAACGTGAGTAAATTTGCTTACTTTAATATATCAAATTCTCTAAATTTCCATAAAAGGTACTTAGATCACAAGCATTGTTTCCTTTACTTTTAAACAAAATAAAGATAGGAAAACTAATTCATTTTCCATCAGTTTGGAGATATATGTACTTTGACTGAGGATTTATGGTTGCTAAACCAATGTGAAATTTTAGCAGACTGTTTAAATTACAGTTGCCATATGAGGACATTTAAACCGGAGCTGACCTGTTATTAATGCCTGTCCTGTTTGCTGCCTTGCAATACTAAATGTATTGGTTTTCAGCATAGAAAAGTTTTAAAGTGCTGTATCAATTTTCATCACAAAAATGCCAGACTCTGGACCACCCATATGGATGAATAAAGATTGTAATCATTCTATGGAAAATTCAGCAAATGAAATATAATCTTCTTAAGAATAGATAATATAATTTAAAGAAAATAAAATTAAATCTTATTCATTACCCATAAGTAGTTTTCCAAGAGGAAAATCATCAAATGACACTTGAAATGTATTGGGAAGAAATTCAATGCTGTAGAAAGTCCTTTCTTACTGCACGAAACTTTGTTGCTTTCATACAGCAGAAGATTTGAAGAGACCTTAGAACAATATGTATGCTATCTATATTAAACTATGTTACAAAGTTTTTGGTTTCTAATTTGTAGGATGTGACTAACAGTATTTTCATAATTTGGAGGTGTTTTGGATTCTATTACTATCCCCATCGGTTCATTTAATAGCAACACATCAGCTACCATCTTCTCTTCTTCCCCAGACAAACTCGCCTTGTTTTCAGAATCTCCTTATCCACTTCTGTCTCACTTCTCCCTGTGGCTTCTGCACTAAATTCAATCCTTTGACTTCTTGTCTGTCATTGCTCAAGTTCTTCCCCCAAATTTTTCTCTCTGGCTCTTTACTTTCAATCAGTTTTCTGTTTTCAGCTTCTTTCTACCTACTCTCTCAATACCAAAATCCCTCCCATGCTTCCAACAGAGATTTCTCCAAACCTTTTCTCCACAGTTGCCACCCCATTCCTGCCTTTTGTTGTGGCTCCCTCCCACTGCTGCTTCTGCTATATTAGTTTGTTAGGATCCATGATCCATATTCAATGGCTGAGGATCGTGTCAGATTAAATTTAGCTAGATGACTAAAAAGAAAACCTTGTCCCTATAACTTGGGTATATTTTCTTCAGTGCCATAATTCAGTTTGATAATAAAATACATTCTTCCCTTCTTGTATCAGCTGTCACATAGAATTTTGTTTTTAAAAATGTTGCATGCAATATATACATGTAAGACAAACAGCAATCCAACAAATTTCATACTCAGTGCAAAGAACCTCAACAAAAACATAATTAATGCAATGCAATGTTTGAGATTTTAAGCCAACAAAAGCCAGACCATTTAGAGCTAAGGTTCCCATAGCAACCTTACTCTATCTCCTCCTGTGTCTGTGTGATAGGGTCTTTTTTCACATGACCACATATTGCTAGAGAATGTGCAGTATTATTCCATAAATAGAACATCAGTTTAATAGGTGAGTTAACTACACAAGGACTTGGGAAATTATATACATCTTTATAGGAAATTAAATCGTGTGGCTTGTAGAGGCACTATAGGTGTATAAATACTAGAAGAAATTTCCATGTAAGCTTCAACATGTTACAACATCATTAACAAAAATCCTGCATGCAAGTGAGTTTTTGGCATGTCTTTAGATTGCCAGTTACCTATTACCTTGTGTGTGTGTGTATATATATATATATATGATACATAAAGGCTAAGTAATTATGAGAGGAAAATTGCTGGCATTTCTTAAAAACTAATACCAGGAGACTCCTCAATTTTAAGCTATTATTTTCCAAAGTAGGTAGCTACATAAAAGCATGTGAAGAAGCAGGCTTTATTCAGACTTCAGGGTCATTAAACTGTGAGCACTTACACAATGGGGCCAAAGTTATATATACCTTGTAATTTCTCTACAGTTTAGGGAAGTAGAAGAGCATCTCCAGAGGATGATTCAGTTCTCCTGAGATGTGATTTGCCTTCTGTCTGTCTTACTCTACTGACTATACAGTAGGTCTGGAGAAACAGTCAAGTTTCCTTCCTAGCTCAATTTATTGCTTAAAGTAGAATAAATGCAAGATGTATTGTCCAAGAAAAAGGAACGCGATTTTTCAGACATTTTTGAGTTCTTAGTGTGTCTACAGGTTAGATGTAGCAGTCTCCCAAGACCACACAGATACCAGTGTCTAAATCCATAACTTCATGTTCACTTGCCAATACAAATTTTTTCTGGATTAAATAGGCCAACACTGACAATCTCATTTGAATAGATATAGAAACACTATTGTTATTAATATTGACTGCAATCAGTTAATTTGGAGAGGATTTTAAAACAATAATAATACAATGAAGAAAAACAAGGAGTAATACTGAAAGAAATACTCCTGACGCAAAAGAGAGACATGACATCAATTTCCTTAGCTGGGCTGCAGAATACATTTTCAATATTCAGTTTCTTTGTAAAAAAGGTCTACAGAGAAGACGTGGTGAATGTTCTGCCAGTTGTTAGAAGCTAAGCATTGGCATTCAACCACTTTTAGCCCTGAAGAAATCTGACACTCAACAATTAGATGACTGGCAAATCCCTGAAGTATCTGCTTTCCCCTAATAATACATAGACAACAATGAGACAATGTGTCCAAATAAAAGTGGGCAGCAGTCTGAAATATTGAACAGTTCCCCAGAGAAGTAATAGAGGAATATTCTCTTTCTCACAGTGATGTTACAAGGCAGTAATAATATTGTACTATCCTGGATTAAACTTTGTTGAAACTAGCACATTTAATGGTAAACCTTTATTTAAGATAGTGAGAGGAAGTTAAGGCGTTTTTTTCCACCCAAAGAAAAAGCAAATGTATGAGATCCTAGGGATCTGAATGTTCTGAATGAAAAGCTTTCATCTAGATACAATTCAGGAAGGCAAAGTGTAGAAATAGATGAAAATACATAACCACCAAATGGAAACATAATGGGGAAAAAAAGCTTGAGAGTTTGAAGAGTGCAAGTGTGTGACTGCAGTTAGAAGTCGAGGCTTGTGTGTCAGAGTACAGGCTGAAATTGTTTCTGATGCTATGAACAGGGAACTCTAAATTATCTAAATCCTCTTATAGCCAGGGAAATAGAGCCTTGCAAAGTCTCTTAAGTAAAGAGAGTAGCAACAAGAATATGTGACCTTCTTACCAATTTGTCCTCCTAGTTGAAACAGGTCAAAACATTCTCTATAGTGGGTCAATATACCTTTAACCTACATTACAAAGTTCACAGCAGCATATTATTTCCTCATCTAAGACACAAATAACTGCAGCTTCACACTCCTGAGTAGAGCAACACAGGGCCACATACACTGGTTAGTGGGTGAAGGAACACCACATGCTTAATTTGAATTAAGTGCATCCTGCAACAAGAGCCTCATGAGGCCTCAGGGTCCACAGGCAGAAGTGTTGTGTTCTTATCAGGTTTTAAGTTGTTTATTTTGTTTAAACTTCACACATGGTTACTTACAGGCTTGTAGCAACTGCCAGGAGAAAGCCGATTTTGACACAGGACAGCGAAACATCTTGCATTGGAAAGGGAAAGGCCAGCGTGTCCAGAAAGCAAAGAAACGTGTTGACGTCTGGGAAGAACCAAAAAAAAAAGAAAAAAAAATTTGTCCAGAAACAAGCTTCACCTGTCGGGAGAACCTTCTGGTGAGGTTTTCTGAGGCGGCTCCTGGCCAGCCCCCTCTCCGGAGCCGGCAGAAAAGCCTGCAGCCGCCTGGGCAAAACTGGCAGCGCAGCTTCTCTGGTAGTTGCCTGGACCCGCCCAACGGTCGCCCCAACCGCCACCACCTGGCGCTTCAGCACCCTCCCGCCAGCGCCCCGTCCCCTTCAGCGCCCCATGGTTTCGCTTCCCGCCTCTGCACCCACCAGCTTCGCTCCGTCCTCATTCCCAGCCGGCCTCCCGGCCGGCAGAGCCCACGCTGAGGCGGGCCCGGCTTGTGGGGCGTGAGGGCAGTTTGCCCTGCGTGGACGCTGCCTGGATGCACGGGGCTCCAAACCTGCGAAGTGCGACCTCACTTCACGTGGGAAGTGTGAAGAAAACCACTCCTCAGAGAAGGGCTTCTGGCATCCCTCTCTTCTGCTGCCGCTGCTGCCTTTGTGCTGGTCTTGGAATGGGGAGGAAACATCGTTGGTGGTGTGGAAAAATGTATTCATATCTATGTAATGAAACCTGGGGTTACATCTACAGTTAAATACAGACACTGTGTTACTGATTACTATGTTACTCTAAGAAAGCAATTTGCAAATCTAGTGAACATAAGCATTATTTTCGACTGGAAACCTCACAAGCCTTTTCTTTTTTCCTTGGGTCAAACCATTGTTATTTTGCTCAAGCTATTGTGAACTTCATAAACCTCCATTTTTGCACTGTTATTCATCATGTATGATATTTATAAGCATATTGGTCACAGCACTTATGTTAATTAAATAAATATATTAGTCTTGCAACACTTAGCTTGAGCTATGTATACGATACTGACATTGCAAATAACAAATGCACTATTGCAATTTCTATAAAACAGAAACCCATAAGCAAAAGCTATTTGACAAGGTGTGTTAAATTACTCATAATTTATGTGTACCTGTACGAATAGCCTACTACCAAAGGTAACTGCAAAGAGATGAAGTTAGCTTTATCATCAACATTTGCCTTTCTTGGGTCATGAAGATTTTCCTGATGCTTTTACACTCCACATGTGTCATCTGCGGGACATTTGCAAGCCATAATGCAATGGGAAGTGTCAGCATGTATGATCCCATAGAACCATTTCGGGACAGTGTAATGACATTCTGGTTTCAGAAATAACACCACTTTTAACTTGGATGAACTCAGGAACTGGCAACTTACATTTCAGAGGTAAAATTTTGTGGATGCCTTTCAGCACCACAGATTAGGGTCAGTTTGCTAGAGATCTACCATCTACGATTGCCTCAGGCATGCCTATTTCATAATTGGACCTTTTGGTGCAATAATTACCCTTCCATTTATAGTGATAACATAACTTTTAAATTGGTTGTTTTCTCATAGATCCAAACAATAAAGATTAGCAGTGACGTATCAGTGCTTCAGGGTACATTAACTTGACAGTGTGAGATAAATCACCACTTAGATTATTGCTCTTTTGCTTTGATGCACCGTAAAGAAAGTTAAGAACCAGCAATCACCTGGAGAGGGGAAAACCCAGTTTTATTCAGTTTGAAATTGATCGCTAATACAAGATTTTGAAAGAAGTTGATAAAGGTAATTCATTCGGGTGTGAGATGGAAGCTGTTGAATACAGCAACCTTTTCAATTACAAGAGCAAGGAATCTGGAGTACTGAAAACAGTAGCGCTCAAGCTGAGAGGGGAAAGATACTGAGCATGAGAATACATGAGGGAGAACAAGGAGATCCAAATCAAGCTTTTAAGTCCATCAGCAGGACCATCTGGTGAATGTTTTGGAGAACTGAGCAATTTACTTGGGCAATTAAATATGAAATCAGAAAAACAGCACTTGGCCTCAGTTTGTGTTTCAGGGAACAGCTGCATAATACAGATAAGGCTGGCTGGTATTTGCAAAACGTGGATGAATGAAGCCAGGTATTATTAAGAACATAATATCTCACATATATATATAATCTCAAAATACCTACCCTGAGAAGTAAGAATTCTTTTATAAAGGCTATAATAAAAATACAATTCTGTTATAGCTACCTGGCCCATGAGAATTCA
Source organism: Porphyrio hochstetteri (assembly GCA_020800305.1). Lineage (NCBI taxonomy): Eukaryota > Metazoa > Chordata > Aves > Gruiformes > Rallidae > Porphyrio > Porphyrio hochstetteri. Next base: position 91,269,544 of record CM036907.1, read on the forward strand.
GCCTTTGAACTATACAGAGCTTCTAATGCCTTAAAATTCTGATAATGAATGACAAAATAGTTATCATTACCCTCACTTAAATTAGCACAGGCACAGACAGTGAGATACAACTTTCTTGTCTTTAGATGAATGCAGGACTGTAGTCTATACCTGAGCTAGAGGTCTGGCATTCTATTATGTTTAGTGGAGTGAAATAGGCACCTTTAAGTTATGACTCATTTGAGATATTTTTAGATACCTTTAGATACTCAGAATGAGAATTGCTCCCTCAAATCTCCTGTTTCTTTCTATTAGCTATAAAAGGTATCTAGGTGTTTAGCTCAAACGTAGATTTTTATAGTGTAGGAGTCCCTATTTGATTAAATGAATAGTATCTTGAGAGACTTCTCAGAACACACAAGCTGGCTCCAGAATCACATGTACATCCCTTATCCTAAAGAGGAAAGTACTGGATAATGTTCTATTTCTATGCCCTCTCCAAGCGTCTTAAGATGAGTTTAATTTTATTCCTTTCCTCACTGATTTTTCTGGGCAGGTTCTCTTCTCCAATGCTTTTGGACCCTGATTTATGTTCAGGATATGCCTACATGTCATGCTGTGAGTAGTCACAGACTTTCTGTGCCAGTGCTGAAAGCTGATTCAACCTCACACTGCAAGTGTTCTGAGCCAACCCAGAATGTGTGCACTCGGTGCCTGGCCCTGGCTAATTAACCGTGCCGCATAGCAGCCTTGTGAGCTCTGGCTTGGTACGACATTTACTGCACACACGTATCTCTTGACCAGCACAGAACATAGGCAGGGCGATGTGGGGCCTCTCTGAAGTAACCATGTAGGCAAAAGCTGCAGAAAGATTACACCTTACACCTGCTTTTTTTTTTTTTTCCAGCTGCACAGTCTGCCTGTCATCTGATTAGGATTGTGACTGTGTGATAGAGTAGATCCCTGCATATAAGTAAAACAGAAAATGTCTAATGATGTCTTGGAATTGGTGAGTATATGCGACTCCTTCTTTCTGCTGTGTGATCTGATTGAGTAGACAACTCCAAAGAAAAGAATGTCCAGTCTTCTAGACAGGAAAAGCCCAAATTTGGCATTACACTAGTGTGTGTAACAAGCACCTAACAGGAGCTATTTTAAAACTTGCAATCAGAGTAATTAAGATTAGAGGATGCCTTATATTGGGCAAAGGATATGATGTACAGTCACTGGGATGTAATACGACTGAGATTCTCCAGTGAGGTGGCCTTTACAAAAATGATGTGTTAATCTCTCCAGGAAATGGAAGTGACAACTTCACCTCATGCAGTCTGCATCTATAATCACTGCATCCACAGTGTTATTCTCCCTTTTTCTTAGCTTCATCACTTACTGTGGAAACAGCAATATGACATATTCCCTTAACTGTTGTGTTATCTGCTGTGAACAGGGAACTTAGAGAAAACTCTTTCTTATCCTGCCTCACACAGATGTCATTTTAGCAGTGGAAACAGCACCTTTAATAATTTTTAGTTAGGACTTCTTTCTTCTGTCATCTCTGAAATGAAAATTTATTCACAACTCTTTCATCTCATGAAATCCTGTTGTTATGGCAATATTTTATAGTGCTGACCTATGCATTTGATAGATAAAATTACTAAGTTTTAAGCAAGCACAAGAATGTATAGGCTATTTTTCCATGCTTCAGAGTGAAGTGGAACACTGTCCTTCCATGAGTCATTTACAAAGTAAATTAAAGGATTATGTTAGTCTGATTTTTCATTCCCATATAAAGTTGAAACTGAAGAATGACTTTTCAAGTTTTTGAGGGAGTGTTCCTGGCTTTCTAAACTATGTAGGTCCATGAATAAAAGAGCAAGAGTCCTTGAAAAGGACATAATCAGCTTTCAAATCGTACTTTTGGAACTAGACTTTTAGTCAGGTGAATTGCAACTGCTAACATTTCATTTTTATGAATCTAGTCTTGACCAGAGTGTGCCATTAATGTGATTTTATTTACAAAATAACACACACATACCCTGCCCTGTCTTGGCAGTCTTAATCATAAAAATAGGCTAAAGTAACTATGAAAGTATGTATAAACATGTAATTCTTCAGAACTTAGAAATCTTAGAATAAAGTACCTTGTCATATCATTGAACTCTGTGACATAAGGAACCACAATATTAGGGTAAAAGTAGCCCAAGCTGATATAAGACATGAGGAGGTATAGCACTCTCTGATGACACACCTCTGCTGTGACTAGCATTTAGTGACTGTTATCGTGGACTTTTAGAGGACTGCATTTAGTGATGCTGTATTCTTAGTAACAGCATCAAGAAGCTGTGATGTAGCCAGCTCAACTTGGATTTCAGTTTCACTTACTGAACTCTCAATTAATTATTTTAATTTTTTTTTAGTGTGAGGCCTCCAGGGTTTTCTTGATCTAACGATTTCTCTTAGTCCGTCACAAGGGGGCAGATTAGTACTGTTGAAGTTTACAGATATTTTTCTGGCCATCAGTGGCAATCTACAAAAGAGTATGTTCAATCTGATCGTTTGAGAAATCTTGAAATACATTGATGCCTACAGTTTGATTTTCTTATCAATATTGAATAAGAGGCGTTTTATTTAAATATTTCAGTCACAGAACGAATGCTTAGCCTGGAGTATGGTATTTGTAACTTGTTTATGCAAAAATCACACTGCTCGTGTACTGGGCAGTCGGACTCTGCAAATGATTAGCTATTGCCACTTCTGTATCTTTCATAACTTATAAATATACATGAGAAATACTTGATTTATTAAAGCTTGTTTCCAAAACTTCTAACTCTTTCACAGTTTCTGGTAACCATGTGATAATAGTGTGTAGTGACCATTAAAAATAAAATTTATATATGAAGGTCAATTAAACCCGTAAAAATTTGTTTCCATAAAAAATCTTCTCTCTTAAAAAAATCAAACCCTTATTCTCTCTTTTACCTTTTACTTTTCAATATTCTTACCACAAACTGCATCCCTCTCTCTTTATTTGCTACTAACATAACTCTACAGGCAACTTGAACACTTGAAGTCAGTAAACTAATTTAACTTTGAATAAAATATTTTATATATCTAATTCTGATGCCAGATTCAAACACAAATTATTTAAATGGGATTATACATCTTCATATATATAAAAATATGTCTTTAGATGGCAGGATTTGTTACCAACAAGCAAATGCCTTAGATATCTGTTCTCAGACTGCAGGTCCTCTGTATGTGGGATGAAGTACAGAGTGGTTATTGTTCTAAGATTAAAAGAAAGGCATTAACAAGCCTTGTTGTTGAAACTTATGCTCTATTTTTAAAAGAACAAAATGTCAGGATGCTTTTGCCTTTTTCTATGTCAAAACAATGTTATTTAAATCTCCACAATTATTACATATTCTTCTTGTGTTTTTAAGTGCCCCATGGTAGGGGTTAATGAGAAAAACAGAAATGTATTTACTATGCCAAATATTTATTCCATCCTGCCATTACTCCTACTGGTAAATCTGGTGTGTACTGACCTTTTTCATTGTATCCAGGACATTATGTAAGGGAAAAATATGCTTAATGTTGTTGTGGACAGTACATCCCACATTTAAACAGAATCAAAGTACTCTTTAAGACATTTTCTAGAAGCTAACCAGTGATGCAGACCAGATGGCAAATACTCAGCATACTGTGTTTGCAAATTTCAGCTGAGCCCTCTAAGAATCCTCTCTGGTTGTGAATGGACTTTTTACTCTCTAAGCACTTTAAAACATCATTCAGGATGTGTGTCTGATCTTTTCTTTGATTTTGAATCCGGTAGCAAAGTATAATGCCCAGAAACTTTTGGAAAACAGTGACAAAGGTGATGGTAAGAAAGTGGGTTTTCTAATTAATTTTTATGTTATAGTGCATCTAGAATAAAAATGTTGGAAAATTAATTTTGAAGCTTAATTCAGTGGATAAATGGATTCTGTCGTTTGATATCTTTTCAAATATTGACCCCATGCCAAAATGAATTTCAAAGAATACCTAGTATCCTTTATACTGTTGCTAATGGTTATGTCATTTGACCATGGTTTTGTTTTGTTATCTCTGCTGATGTTTACATTTCTAGTATATGCATGTATGTGAGGTGTATGACAGTAAGGCATTAGTAAGTTTATTGCAGTTAGAAAAAATAATTTAGCTTCTTTTTAGGAAGGTATTTTTATCACTGTTTTACTGATCTCATGGCAAAAGGTTACACGTTTTGACAGTAAGGTGGGGGGAACACAACTGAGTGGGAACCACAGTGTTTAAAGCAAGCTAACAAACTGGAAAGGGCACCATGTGCTTTATGTGTAACTTAAGTCTTGCAGTGAAAATGGCTTGAAACACACCGTTGTAACATGAAAGTTTAGACTGGAATTCTAAACAAAAGGGGAGAAGAGCTCTTTTTTTTTTTTTTTTTGAGAAATATATATTGTTCATTTTACCCACCTACTTTTATCTCATGATCTAAGACCAACAGTGTTAACAACTTCTTAAGAATGTGAAACGGTGGTAGTTCATGTATTCAGGACTGTATTAGTATACATGAAGTGTGAGAGGATGTTCACTTTTAAGTAGTTTTACCTTAGAAAGAAAATAAGAAATGCACATGCAATACTCCAGGTGCCGAAACTTCAATTCTGAGTCAAGTCTCTGAAAGAGGAACTTTGCTGTCCAGTGACACAGTGGTTAACTGTGAAATATTTATAAGCCATTTCTTCCCATCCAATGTGAATACAGTGAACTACAATTTATTACTCCAGTTGACTGCTTCTGAAAGGGCTGCCCCATCCTCTCCCAGCACATTAGAGGTTTGCACTCCTACTGGGTGGGAAGCTCTCCAATAGAGATTCAGCTCTACAAAAACGATGGAGGGTTCATCTTTGCTGGTAAATGAAACTGATCCAAACTTTGGGCCTGAGCATGACATGTGACCATACCATTAAATTTTCAGAGCAGAAACAGTGTCAGTTTTGGTTTGTGCCAACAAGAGTTGTTTCCTAGATAGTGCCTGGGAGAGGTCCAGGTTGGGACAGGCCAGTGTCTGCTCCCAGTGAGCAGCCTGGAAGCAGGTAAAGGGGAGCCACTGGCTGCGGCATGGTTTACTAATAAAGGTGCAGCCGGGGATGGTGAAGCCAGAAACCCAGTCTCAGGGTAATGAGTCTGGTAAAACAGACACATGCAAAACCTGGTACAGAAGGGTTTATTTCCAAAGGAATTGTATAAAGGATCCAATAGAATACCAAGTCTGTGGTTCATCTTGCTTTAGAGGGCATAGAACAGGGGGCTGTGTACCCTGTGGCCCATTGTATGCTGACTCTTCGGTGTGCCCTCCACAGGTGGAACATATGTGTTAAATGAGAAGAGTTACAAAATCACATTATTATTAGTTTTTTGCTATGCACCTTGTGTTTTCTTTTACTAGCAGCTGGAATATATTTGCATCAATTGTGAGACTGGGAGCTATGTATTTGCCCTGAGAATCTAAACAACTGATTAGTTATGATGCCTGTTTTAAATGGATAATGATAGCCTTTGAAATGTAAATGGATAATAAAAAGCTTTGAAATATTTAGGTTTAGAGGATCAGTTTATTTTAAACACCAAAGTCGTAATTGCGATGGCTTTGGTCACATTTAGACGTCCTAAGGGAAAACTTTAAATTTAGCAGTTTTTAAAGGAACTGAAGCCCTACACCACTAGATGGCATTACATAGTAATTTAAGAACTGTGGAAAGGCGCAGGATACTAATAACCCCTACAGATATCACGAAAATGGGTAAGTAATACTGCCCCACAATAAATCTTTTTTGTTTTTAAGTAGTGATAAAACCCTCTTTTAATAGTATCACTGTAAGGGCAGGACATAAGTTATGATATTTGAATATTGGTTTTGTTACAGTATGCTAGTAATTGCTAGTTTATTAACTCAGAGAAGCATTGTATATGCACTTGAAATAATCCCTGGAAATTTCAGTAATATTAAAAATGGGGATAGATGACAGAGGCATTGGGAGTGCGATGTACTCACACAATGTAAGGTTTCTTCTGCAGTTCCTCCATTTGTATCTAGTCCTGACTTAGTCTCAGTTAAAACCCTGGAGATGAATAACTTCAAACCCTGATGATGTTCAACACTCATTTCCAGTTAGGAATTTTGCAAATGTTCCCCATATTTAGAATGGGACTACCTCCTGGAACCAATTATTCATGAACTTCAGTGTGCTTAAAATCCAGTCTCAGATCCAAAATGTGCAGCCTCAGTATATCTCTACCCAGTGTGCTGTGGCCCCTGGGACTTTTTTAACAAAGCCTATTCAGTTTACCAGTTGCTATGATGGCTTCATAACGAGAGAAAATATCCATGAGAAACTAGTTTTCAAATGCTTCAGTTCTGCAGACAATGCCTGTAGCCCAAAGGCTTGTCTTATTAGTAATGGCCCCGATTCTGACCAATTTTCTACAGGCATGTAGCTCTTGTTGATTTACCTTTATAAATGAAGGCAGATTTAGTCTTGAAGTTTCTCAAGAATCTTTGTAAAAATCAAATTTTGCTTTATTTATAAGTCTTGTGTGTAGGTGCTTTTAGTTTAAGCTCCTAAAATAATATTTCTGACCTGTATTAAATAGACAAAACAAACCTTACATTGAGCAAACGGTGTAGTCCTTTTCCCTTTTGCCAGACTAATAAATCCTGACACTATTTAAGGTGAGGAAAAGCCAAGCTTTGCCTCATTTTTATATTGCCCCAGTATGTCAGCTCCTGGATGCTACATTGCCTGATTTGAGTAGGGAAAGGCTACTCATAAGGTCCATGACACCTGCGTGCCCTGTTGCAGGGCGGAGAGGACCTCAAGCATAAAGTTCTAGCTTGGGACTTGCCAGTGGGGATCCTGTGATCCTAGGACCGCGCTGAGTGGTGTGCCTGCTGCGGGTCCCCACAGTCTAAACACCAAGGAAAAGTACAACTAGGACAGGCCAGCCACCTGCATCTGGTGGGATCAGTGCTGTGACAGGCAACTATTGGTCTTTGAGATGGAGGTACAGCAGTGAGAGAACCTGAAACTCCTGCTAAATGAGTATCAGGCTCTGTGTAAGGTATTTGATAGGTCTGGCAACAGACAAGAGACGTTGTTCCCCAGTAGCAGCTACAACACAAGGAAGGGAGCTGCTCTTTTTAACCTTTCCAAAAGTTTCTGCCACATGACATAGATTTATTTGAACAGAAGAATTGTAATAGTAACTGCAGATTGTTGATAAGTAGCTCATATTGGCAGTTGGCAGTGGTACCTGCAAGGAGTGGAGAAGTACATCAGTCTCCAAGCTGTTCATGGTGGATATCTTCCGTTTGGGGCACAAGTGTCTTTGCAGGACGCAGCTTTGTTAGTGAATGCCAGAGCAGGCAAACTTTTCAGTGGATCACTACAAGATTTCCACCCCATACACTTTTAATATTTGTCATTAGGATACATGAGCAGAAGCCACAAAAATAAATGTTATTTTGAGTTTTATTTTTTTATGTTTAACCTAATAAAGTCCTATTCAAATAGAAGTATAGTAAATGTAATATGTTCTTTCACCAGTCACATTCATTCTATACTGGGTGGCATCACAATGTAACATCTACTATATAGTGTACTGGGACATAAACATCAAATGTAGATAAATTATATGACATGGTAATTCTGTCTGCTACCAACATAAGTCTGTCCAAGGCAGTTTAATTATGTTCTGGGTTCTTTTATTTTCATTCTTTCTTGCTTGCTTGCTCTTTTTCTTTCTCACTTGCTTGCTCTGTTTTGGGGTGGGTTTTGATCTTAGTTTTTTTTGCATACACTGAGTATGATGTAGGGTTCTTTATAAAGATCTGATGTGAATAAGGCTTCTATCAGACTTATTAAACTTTCCTGAGATAACCAGTATGCTTTCCAGAGTTTTTGGTATTTTTTTGTATGCCCACCCTTGTTTATACTGGTTTCAGCTGATATGAGCATGACCACAGATTTTGTTTACATCAAGTTCAAATAGAAAAGTTAGGTTGAAACTTGGAGATAAACATCAGTAGCTTGGCTCAGTGCATTTATTCCCAAGGTACATATCACTCTTGACCCTTAGTCAGTAGGTCTCAGTAGTCTTCACTAGCTGTGGCATGATTTTCTGCTCGACAGAAGAGCTGAAGAAAAAATGGAAAGCATAGGGCTGCTTCACTTAACGAAAATGGAGAACTGAAAACTATCTGTTTAAAACAGATGCTTAAATGAAAACTTCAGGTCTGCGAAGGAAATACTGTTTTATTTACGGGGTATAAACAAATACTTGGGATCTCAGAGCAAAAGTTAAGATGGTAAGGGTAAGAATCATGTAATCTAATTTTAGACATCAGGGATCTCTGATTTAACTTCAGTATCTTAAAATTGGTGGGGAGAAATGAACACTTATAGGGGAGTGATTTCACTGACAGTATTAGTAAAAGAGGAACTACACTTCAGAAATGCTTGTTTCTCTCAACAGCACAAGGAGACTGGGCAACTAGCTGAAAGCACTCACGAACCCTACAGATTTCTATATTAGTGAAGTTGAGTTGCAACCTGAGCATCATATATATGATCCGTGGTATGGATGTCATAATATAGTGATGATATGCTCTTTCTTTTGCTGCTTAAACCAGAATGTGGGAAAAAGAGCCTCTTGCCCCTTTTTGCCCCTGCTTCCCCAAGAAATACCTTAGGTTTGAGATGCAGAACTCATTTAAATCCACAGGTGTTTCGTACCAAATGAATAATTTGGGGCAAGGTTTTACTGGCAGTTTATTGACATCTTTCTACTTGCCATATAACACACAGTGATTTCAAGATCATTATGGTTGTGTTTTCTTCCATTTAATGTAAAGTTCATTGGCTCAAGCACAAAGTACTAAAAACTCCCCTGAAGTTAGACTGGAATATCTATCTAGTTTGAAGTGTCTTCAGGGAAGACATGGACCTGTTAGAGTGAGTGCAGAGGAGGGCCACAAAGATGACGAGAGGGCTGGAGCACCTCTCCTGTAAAGAAAAGCAGAGACAGTTAGGCTTGTTCAGCCTGGAGAAGAAAAGGCTCTGTGGATATCTTATAGCAACCTCCCAGTACCTGAAGGAGCCTACAGGAAAGCTGGAGAGGGACTGTTTACGAGGGCTTGTAGCGATAGGACAAGGGGTCATGGCTTTAAACTGAAGAAAGGTAGGTTTAAATTATATATAAGGAAGAAATTTTTTACAATGAGGGTGATGAAACACTGGAACAGGTTGCCTGGAGAGGTGACAGATGCCCCATCTCTGGAAACATTCAAGGTCAGGCTAGACGGGGCTCTGAGCAACCTGATCTAGTTGAAGATGTCCCTGTCCATAGCCAGGGGTTGGACTAGATGACCTTAAAGGTCACTTCCAAGCCAAATTGTTCTACGATTCTGTGATTCTGTTATTCTCTGATCCTCTTAATGGATCAGATTTCTCACAGCCACTCTACTTCTATGCAGAACAATTGTGGGATTTCTTCTTCTGACCAGTAATAGAATTATGTGTTTCTGTGTAACCACTATTTATCACCCTGAATTAGTCTCAGAGCTGTGGGATAGAGTTTGAGTAATATTTTCTCATTATAATACACTGAAAAGTTGCAATGTATTTTGTTAAACTGGTGGAGCTAGACAATTAACAAAACTTATTTGGGGAACTGTCATGCTGAGCTTCTAACAAACAGTGCATTGCTGTTTTGCTGGGAGGTACCATGAAAAGAATGAGAAGCTTTAGAACTATGGGCTGTGCCGGGGAATGTACATCGCTGTGATTCCTTTTTTTGCAAAGGTCAGGTAAAGGCTGACTTAATTTTGTTGGTAGCTGAACAGAAGACAAACCTGTTTACATTCCAAGGGAATTAATTTCATGTTTGTGGTGAAGTCAAAGAAGAGGAATTTGGGAGGTTTTGGTCATTAGTGATCTTTCAGAAAAACATTTCAGTGCTTCTCCTTTTTCTTTTATATACTTTAACTCAACTATTTTTTTCTTATTCAAACTATAGAAAACAAAAATATCTATTGCCTGTCCTTCTGAAGTTGTTCATTATAAATAGACTTTGCTAAAGGTGTGTTTGCTCTGCTGTAACAAGGAGGAAAATTCATAGAATCTATAAAATTCTAATTTGTGCAGGTAATAAAGTTGGAGAATTATTGAAAACATGGAAAAAATATTCTGCTGCCTTCTCTTGTACTTACTTCTTCATTGAGGAAACCTGAGGTGAGATCTGGGATGTCAGAAATACTTGCATAAAAGAATAGAGACATGTTCATATTCAGTTCTATAAATGGCTTTAAAGTTTATATGACTCATATATGTTTGGACTAGATTTTTGTTCTTTGTGGAATCTCTCAAAAGCACGGATCTTAGTATTTTTGGAGTAACCTATTTTTCCATTAATTCTTGTAATGTATCCAGGAAAAAATGTCTGGGAAAGAATAAAAGGGCATGCAATAAGCAGACACAGGATATTCAGTAAAAACCTTCCTGATTCTGTTCATGACCCAAAGACAGGAGTGAAAGGATCTCTTCCCATAGTGCCTCTGTAAAGGTTTTACTGGTACAGATGGAGAAAGAGCTGAAGTAAGGAGATACTGCTCTGAGAAGTGAGCCCCTTTTGCATTGGGGTTTTCTTGAGGGTGACTATTCCTGCTCCTGTCCTTGCCAGCACAGTGGAGGCTCTCTCCTTTGGTGAAGTCAGGTGCTACTTGCAACTTCAAACCCTGGCCATCCTTTGCCTTTCTCTGAGTCTATTACCCTCAACTACTAGTAAATCCCTTAGATTCAGGAGGAAGAATGCATAGTAGGCAAGCTGTATCCTCTCCTACCATCCTAATAACCCCTAGTGTATAGCTCTGGTTCTACAGCCACCTCAATTCCAGCTCTGTTACCCTGATGATTTGAGATCAGTAGTTTGACTCGCCAGGAGTGTCACACATAGATTATCAACTACAATTAAGTACAAAGTTTGTCCAGGTTTGCTTTGTCCCATCAGTTTGAGGTCTTCTCAGGGTATGAAAGGCCTGTGATGTGCTGATGTGAAGATACAGCTTCAGTCAGTCTTCTATGCTGGTGCTGTCCGGTTTTTCCATGGTCCCTGAAAGACTGCAAAAAACATTCCCTTTTTCAGTTTGAACACAGGGATGAGGCTGATCCTGTGAGAGTCAAGGTGTATAATGCTGACATGTGTGGAAACAGATAGAAAGCATACACGCTGGCCGCCACGCTGCCCGCACATCACCTTCACTGTAAATGGTGATAGCTGCTCCTTTCCAAAACCAAAATGCTTTGAAGGCCCAATATTTATACAATGCTTTTGCCTTTTAGAAATGAATGTTCTCTTCAGATGGGTTTCAACATCTTGAATTAAAGTCTTTCTGTCAGGCCTGAGAGAAAACAGAGTGTTCACAGAAATCTGTGTTCATAAGAAGCTACTTTCTTCTTCAGTTTAATAGTTAACTGACTTCAATTACCGATACAGAAAACGACTTAAAATCCCTTACTCTTTTATTTTTTTCTCATCATACTTCTCTTCTGTTGTTACAATAACCCATGAGAATGTCTTTTGCTTTACTGATTGTTGAAGTTCATTTAGATGTTTGGAGACAAATTGGCTTATGTCTTTCTATATTGTCCTATAAATATATAAATCTCAAATAAATCAAATCTCTGTTTGCAGCTGAATGTCTGTCTTGGTGGCCATCTCTTTCTCTATGTGATGGCGCCTCTTTGTCATGAATGGTGGAAATAAACTTCAGTGCAGGTAAAGGCTTGAAACTCATATTCCTACTAAAGAGTGTTTATTATTCTTGGATTTGGAGAGGCTTACATTTAACAATGTCTGAAAGCTGGAAGTGTAAGCCAAACTGATTACACGAAACACTCATTTATGTCTAGTTAGGTTCTTAGTCTGAAACTTCCACACTCTGCTACAATATACTGTGTGCACTAACTGCCCGTTCCACCTCTTCACAGGTTTCTGAAATACGGTGTTTTTCTATTTTCTCCCCTTTCCTGGTTTGATGATGTGTTTAGCTGTTTCTGAAGAGCTTTTTCTTTCGGATTTCTCAGCTTATTGCTTGATAGAAAAGGCACAGTTCTTGCTAATATTTAAGGTGAAGGTTACAGAGCTCTTAATCAGATTTGCCTCCTTCCTGACTAGCTAACATTTCTTTTAGTGTCTTTGTCTTACAGAGCACTACAGCTGTATGTGACAAACCACCCACATCCTTCAGCTACGGCAGAACTAATCTTTTCTCAAGTGCTCAGGTTCTGCTTCAGGACTTTGTTACTCTCTGTTGAGAATGATTTATTTTACTTGTTTGCAATGCTTTCTGATTTGTCTTGTTTTTAACTTAAAATGGTCATGTTTTGCAGTTCGGTTTGAGTTAAATCCCAGCTCTGTCACTATGGCCTGGACAGTACTGGCTGTTTATCTATTACTTGTTTTCGGAAGGTTAAACTGTCCCTAGAAGAGTCGTAGTGTTGGTGCCCTGGAGATTTGTTATTTCCTGGAATTTTTTTATATCCCAACCTATCACACATGCATCACTAAAAAGCAAGCAATGCAGAAGCACTCAGTGGATGATCTGGAGGGCATCCTCTTGAGAGAAATATAGAAGAATAATTTGAGATTCATGGGTGTCTTCTTGACTTTCTAAACAATTTACTTAGAACTGAGGGAGCAAGAAAATCTGCTTAATATGAGAGTTGTGGGAAAAAACATGACAAAGTAAAGGAAGCTTCAGTTTGTAAAGGTGTATATGTGGGATAGAATCAGAAAACACTTAAAAATCTTGGCCTCCCGTCTTCTGTAAAAGGAAGAATGTGAGAGTAATATTTGCCAAAAAAGGGATCTGTTTCTGGTTAAAGAAATCTTAGGCTTAATATAGATTCTATGGATAATGCCACAGAAGTAGCACAAAGTGCATAAGCTCTGAATATTAATTGAATCACGTGTTTCCTTAGTATCACATAGTATTACATAGTAACACTTAGTATCAAATCAAATCAAATCAAATAGAATAGAATAGAATAGGACTGGACTATTTCAGTATGAAAGGTCCTATGATCATCTGGTGCAATTGCCTGACCACTGCAGGGACAACTGAAAGTTAAAGCATGTTATTAAGGGCATTGTCCAAATGCCTCTTAAACACTGAGAGGTTTGGGGCATCGGCCACCTCTCTAGTGAGCCTGGTCCAGTGTTCAACCACTCTCCCAGTAAAGAAACGCTTCCTAATGTCCAGTCTAAATTTCCCCTGGTGTAGCTTTGAACCATTCCCACATGTCATGTCACTGGATGCCAGGGAGAAGTGATCAGCACCAGTTCCAGCACCTTCCTCACTGCTTCTCCTCCTCAAGAAGCTGTAGAGAGCAATGAGGTTGCCCCTCAAGACTCTTTTTTTCTCCAAACCAGACAAGCTCAGTGTCCTTAGCTACTCCTCATAAGATTTTCCTTCCAGCCCTTTCACCAGCTTTATTGCTATCCTCTAGACACATTCAAGGACCTCCACATCCTTCTTCAATAGTGGAGCCCAGAACTGCACACAATACTCAAGTTGAGGCCAGACCAATGCTAAATACAGATAATCACCTCTCTTGACCAGCTGGTTATGCTGTGTTTGACACAACCCAGGATAAACATAACCCCAGGAGCATAAACAACCAGCTCAGATTGTTTGCCTAACTTCATGTCTGATTCAGGTGTTGTGAAATCTGCTCTGGTGTGCTTTTCATTTTATATGCTGGCTCCATCTTTGAAGATATTCAGAAGCTATCTGGTCCTGGGCAGCTTCCTCTAGGTCACCTTGCTTGAGCAGAAGGATTGGATGAGATGACCTCCAGAGGTCCTTCCCAATTTAAATTTGTCTGATTCTGTGACACCTTTATAAGAGATGACATTGCAAATATAAAGTAACAATATTGTTAGTTTCTAAGGAGAAAGGTGGCCTAATGAAGTAGATGGTATATTTTCTTAAAATATTTCTTTAACCAGTACTAGCTGTGGCTTCTCTGCTCAGCAGTCTTTGTGCTGTTATACTTTTAAGTACTAAAAGAAGAGATACTCCAGAATTACCTGAGTATAGATCTGCTTAAATTACCCAGGTAATGAAAAAAAAGGAAGAAAATCTACATGGCTATCAGTGGCAATTGTTGGTTTGTTTGACGCATTCTGCTGAGATTCCTTATACCCTGAAAGCCAATAGTTTTAGTGGATGCAGAAGTTTAAGATTCTTTTTCTGTTTTGTCTCCCTTTCACTGTGCACTGTGCAGTGCTCTCGCTGCCGCGGGTTCAGTTTCCTCTGTGTATCCCCTCTCTTGATTCATGCACTGTGCAGTGACACAATTCCCTGTTGCCTAGAGTTTTCCTTCTCACCTCCCATCACTATTTTGGTTTCTCTAAAAAGCTGCATTCTTATTCACAAGGACAGAGAGGAACCTGAAGTAGTTTCTTTCTAACTTAGAGGGGTTTTCATCTCAGCAGTTTGTGTTAGTAGACAAGTATTGGACACCAGTCGGTAGGGAGATTATTATTCAATGTAGGTTTTGGTTCTGATGAATTTTCTAAGCAATTTCATAGTCAATACACATGGAAGAAAATATGTTATATTTGCCAGTTTGCACTTTAGCACTACGAGCATACAGGTTAACTTAGTCACATACCAGGGACATACAGGTCTCCTTTTCCTATTTCAGTGTTAAATTCTCTGATGGGTGATGCTTTAGCATGATGCTTTGTAGGATGCTTTGTAGTCAGTGTGAAGGTGGCAGATTTTATATTTAGTACAAACATGTTATAGTTTAAACTCTTTTTCTGTTATTCCAACTGCTGGCTTTCTGGTAATAGCAGCATTTGGGGTTTTTTACAGAGGATGTTTTCCAACAGATATATTTTTAAAATATGAATCCCCCTGCTGCTAGGGGGAAAAAAAAGTAGTTATTTTGTTCTAGTGCCAAAATATACAGAAAATTTATAAGCTAATAGGGAAA
Source organism: Porphyrio hochstetteri (assembly GCA_020800305.1). Lineage (NCBI taxonomy): Eukaryota > Metazoa > Chordata > Aves > Gruiformes > Rallidae > Porphyrio > Porphyrio hochstetteri. The sequence continues at coordinate 91,284,609 of CM036907.1, forward strand.
AAATGGGGCATAACTGGCCCTAAAACAATAAAACCTTTTTTGAGTCTAATTTCTTATTTTCATCCTCATTCATTGATGTTAAAATTTTGTTATCTAAATTCTCTTACCCTTTCAACAGTCAATGAAAATGGCAAACCAAGTGTCTCTTAACACCCCAGTAAACTCCATGCTTAGAGAACTGTTCTAAACATCACTGCTTAAAACCAAGGCATTTTGAAAGACTATTTTCATTTTTTACTATCAGTGGCAAGCAATGTCTCTTCATGCAACTGAATGGAACACCAATTTAATGAAGCCCTCTTCATTATTGTACACCCAATTCTTAAATAATAATAAGTAGAAAGAAGTGCTCCACCAAATTCCTCTTCCCCACACTTGTGAAAGTAAAACCACAAATTAAATTATGGCAAATGTTCAGAGGCTATAGTTTGCTCAGGAGTCTGACAAAAGTAAGCTATTTTGCATATTTTATGTTCATATCATAGAACTGTTTAGTTTGGAAAAGACTTTTAGAATCATCAAGTCAACTGCTAACCTAGCCCTGCAAATTCCACCACTAAACCATGTCCCTAAGCACCACATCTACCTGTCTTTTAAATACCTTCAGGGATGGTGACTCAACAACTTCCCTGGGTAGCCTGTTCCAATGCTTGACTACTCTTTTGGTGAACAAATGTTCCGTAATAACCAATCTAAACCTCCCCTGGCACAACTTGAGTCCATTTCCTCTTGTCCTTGTGCTCCAGCACCTCAAGGTCCTTCTTGTAGCAAGGGGCCCAAATCTGAACCCAGTACTGGAGGTGCAGCCTCACCAGTGTTGTGTGTGGCATGAGGTTTGGAGGACAGAGCTTCAAGAACTGCTAGGTTAATAGATAACACGATGGAGCCTTTAGGCCATAAACCATGGGGAAACTAAACAAAGGTGGCAGGATTGTAATAAAAAAGTTCCATGCCACCTGCTGGGACAGATGCCAGAACAGGCCTTAAGAATCATGTCCTCAAAGAAAAGGTATTCCTGCTGTCTGGCAAGGTATTAGCATAAGATAAATTTGCTGTTGTGAAGGTAGACTGCTGACCAATCAGATGCAGCCCCACAAGCAGTGTATATATGAAAGGAGCAATCTGTTTAAAGCACACCGTCTTCTGAGCCTATTTAAAGGAATGATTTTATTCAATAAATCGACTTTTGCTTGCATCAAGCTGTGTCTCATCTCTCCGTCAGGGCAGCTGTGTGCAGTGACACAATCCCTTCCCTGGTCCTGCTGGCCACACTGTTTCTAACACATGCCAGGATGCCATTGGCCTTTTTGGCCACCTGGGCACACTGCTGGCTCATAGTCATCCAGCTGTCAACCAACACCCCCAGGTCCTTTTCCTCTGGGCAGCTTTCCATCCACTCTTCCTCACACCTGTAGTGTTGCATGGGGTTGTTGTGACACAAGTGCAGGACCCAGTACTTGACCTTGTTGGGACTCATACTGTTGGTCTTGGCCCATATTTATATGTCTTTGATACTTAATGGAGATTATAGTCTTGAATTTCAAAACACTGTTTCTGGTCCCTTGCAGAGGGACCCATAAGCATAGGTTTGTACCTGAAACTAAATCTCTTATCCCTTCTCTCATGTTCTGCTTAGTGCACACAGGTTATTCTTGCAAATGCTACATCTGTCTTTGAGAGGTGTATGTGTACAGTCCGGTCATGGGACCGGAGGCAGTTCTTCATGAAAATGTTAGCTGGACTGTTATTTACATCTTGTGTACGTTTTTTGGCTCATCTTCAGGGGATCTTGTCCTAAGGCTTCCAGGGAGACAAAATTAGGAAAGGTTGCTCCTTTCATCCTACCTTTTCCTAGATAGAGAACTCCAGGCAGGTACCTATTTTCAAGCTATCAGGATGCTTATACATGTTTTAGCCACTCATTTCTCCTCAGCAGTTCAAGTTCTACAAGTCCACAGATGATTTAATGATCAGTTTAGGGGTCTGTCAACAAAATCTGCAGGAGTACTGATAATATGTGTCTTAGTTTACAATGTCTTAAGCAAAGTAAGGTATAACAAGTCAGAACTCAAAATGAAACATGTAAAGGTCACATGATGCCATTACTGATGACAGAAACCAGTTTCGTATGGGAAATGTAATGGCAGCCTGGGATGTACAGCTCCCAGAAGCCTCCCCCCAGCTCACAAGAAACCAATCGAAGGAGCAATGGATGGTGCTGAACTGGATGCGAGGAGTATAGCCCCATCTCCCCATCCTCTCCCACCGCCTACCATGAATTAACCCTAACATATAGATAGGTGGCACTGTGTTCTTGGAGATGTCAAAAGGAGAACTTCATCTCCTATGGGCATCCAAAAGTGCATGACACTGATTTCAGGGGTAGAGATGCTGTTCTTAGTGATCTAGCTCCTGGGTGTTACAGCTCTCATAATACATTCAGATGATCTGTTTTGTTTGAAGAAATTATTCTATTACTTCTGGTCCACAGTTATTGTGTAATATTCCCAGTTAATGAAGACTGCTATCTTTCACCTCAGACTGCTGCTTTCTGTATGAAGATGGTTTATTTGTGTGGAGGGGAGAGTTTTGGTAAAGCAGAGGGATCTTACCAAGTTCTGTCGATATCTGCACAGTTACGTAATTGCAATGATGGAATTGCATCTATTTGACAATTCAGCTTTTTCTGCAAGCTGATGGACTGATGAAGCCAAGGCAGCAGAAAGAATCAAAGCTGTCTTCAAGATAAATGGCCAGACCCTCCACTGCTATAAAATAGATGTAGATCTACTGACTGCAATTAAGGTAGAGCTGTCTGGTTCACAGCTTGTTAGATTTTCAGAAAAGATTGGGGTGCTAAGTGGGTTGATCACAATTTAGCTGACCTACAAGGAGAAGAATGTTTGGTTTGTTTGTATTCCATGGAGGAGAAGTGAAGTTTGTGTTTCTTTCATTACGCACAGGTGTTTATATTACTCTTCTCACGAGCTACTGATAATTACCTACCTGCAGCTGACATCTTCATGTTCTGTTACGAGTGTTTTTTCCTTCAGATGGATCTTTATAAATGTACAATTCATACTAATATTAAATGGAAGGTGATATTTGAATTAAGTTACCAAAATCTGTAGGAGTTCTTTTGGAGTCCCTTCAGTGTTGAAGTGTGTGCACAAAAATCTTGAGAAAATACAGGACTGTTTCCCTTCAGCGGAACATCTCAACATGGGATTATTCACAAAACACATCCTAGCTGTTCTTTCAAGGAAATACTTAAACATCAGAATACTATTCAGTTTTTCTCTCTATCCATATTTATCTGATGGATAGTCTAATGTCACAGGATTAAACGTGTAGAATGCTTGCTTATTTACTTGATTATTTTTTAACAGCTGTAGGTAGTTTGAGTCGATTCTTTCAAACTACACAAGAATCTGCTAAGGGACAGTAAGAAGTTTACTGTATTTAGTCCCTAAAAGAGAAGGCTCTGAACTGACTTGATTATGATTTTAATTACCTACATAAGGAAAAGTGGTGTAGAATTGTTTCCACTCTGTGGGCCAAGGACATATCTATATTGTTGCTAGCTCCCATAGGGTTACATTTTTTCTGCAGGGTTGTTATTCTCCTCCAGAACATTTTCAGAATTGAAGAAATGGAGAGGCTGAAGGCCACTAACTAGCTATCCATGGGCTAGTAGCTGAAATGGAACTAAATTGCAAAGTTTTAGTTTTCTTGAAACAATAAGTGTAATTAATCACTGGACAGCATTATACATTTATGTGGCAAATTGTCCATATTTGATTTATATAATCTTTCTAGATGTTCTTCAATTCACTGCAATTTGCTGTTTAGCATGAGGAAATTCCATAGCCTTTCCTGTGTAGGAGGCTGTATTAGATTATGGAAATAGTTTATTCTGGCCTTAAAAGCAATTAACCCACGTTCAACTCATTTTTATCATAGTCTCTGAGCACGTTGCATACCACTCCTGGGGTGTGGCCGGGAAGCAAATAATGATGATTAGCTCTGTTTCCAGAGGTCTGAGTTGGCACTCTGCTCCAGGTTTGTCTTTCAGGCTGTCTCCATATGACCCAACTGTAAGTCAGAGACAGATTGTGGAGTTTCAGATTCAAAAGTGTCCAAATATATTTCTAAACGTATCACTGTATTTTCTGTCTGTTTTCAGAGACTCTGTTGTGCCCATCTAAGTCCGATGGGGCAGCCGTCTCCCTTGATGTGGCTATGTATCTGACTGGCTCAAGTCATCTTTGACTGGCACCTCACTTCGTTTGGAGAAGGCTTATGAAATGACACTATTTTTGTTGGAAAATCAGAAAAATATGAAATTTTAAATAACCAAAATACCCAAGACATCTATTGTGTTTCTTTCATTAAACTAAAATTTCAAAAAAAAGCCAAAATACATTTTCAAGACAGAATATAGATCAAGACAGCATATGAAGCATCAAAAAGAAAGGCACCCTTTTTTATCTCACTGATAAAGCATGCAAAACTATTACAGGAAAGACTATAAAACTCCACTAAGCATTCCTGGGGGTTTGTGGTGTGGCAAGGATCAGATTTTATTTCTCTTTTAATACATTTGACATGTTTGCCACTAGCAAAAATGAGATTTTTTTTGACATCTGCAAAACATATGCAATTGAAGGGAGAAATAAGTGCAAAGAAAATATGTTAATTATGCAATTCACTTTTTTAATTCCACTTGGTTTTCTTAAAAGAAGAATTTGCTTATCTGGGAAAATATTTGGATTGTGGAATGCCACAAAGGTTTTTTTTAGATTCATTAATTTGGCAAGATTACAAAAAAGGAAACTCAACTAAATCCATAAGTGAAGTGGCAGAAATGTGGATTTTTTTGTTTTTCTTTGGTTCCAAAAAATCAGGTGCTTGATTTGAAGGTAGAACAAACCTGGGATCCAAAAAGCAGTATCAGCTTTTATGAAGTGACAACAGTATCTGGGAAAAAAAGAAAAAGAAAAAAAACCCCACCAAAACCAACTAACCTAGCCCTCTGAAAATACAGGTTTGAGTAGGTGCACCCAAGATCATGAAAACATGATCAAAGCCCCCCGGCCCTGGACCTTCCAACATACTGCAAAGCAGCACAAGTTATACTGTTAGCCAAAGCAAAGCAAAAGGCAATAGCACAATATAAAACAATAAAGCTTGTAGGGAAGTGAGCAATGAGCTTTATGGAAGCAGGGTGTCAGAAGACTACGGTGCACTACCATTCAAGCCAATAAAAAGTAGTTTTTTAGAAACTAAAATACTGGCGACTTATTTCACTGCATTTGAAGGAGCAGTTTAATGAAGAACTGACAGTGGTTGCTCACACAGAGTTATAAACATCGTAGAGCTCCTCAGGACATACAGTTAAGAAACTCTAAGCCAATTTAGATAGATTTCCTTCTAGCATAAGTCCAGTTAATAGTCCAGTTCTAGTCCAGTTAATTATGATGTAAAATATTTGAAAAGGACAAAGACGACTGTATCTCTGGATGCTACACTGGCTTAAGAAAATGAGGTACTGCATTGATGGATAGTTGAGATAAAAACTACCCAGTAATACTGTCATGTATGTTCTAGAAAAAGCTTATTTACAGACACACAATTTAAGCTCAAGAGGACTACTGAGGTCAGAAGACCTTGATCATCTCTATAAAAACCTATGGGTTTTCTGTCAGCAATTTCTGCTTTGAGCCTTGAATTTCTCTAGAACAACTCAGATCCTAGATTTTTTTCTTCCAGCTTTTAGTAAAGTAAGTACAGAGAAATATGATAGGGTGGATAATTACAATCCATCTTCTGTATTTGTGACTAAAATTAATTTAAAAAATGGCAGCAGGTCCTACTGCTGCTCTTGTTCACTCTCTAGAGCCATATTTTATCCCCATTCTTTTGCAGGCTCTCACCTTTGCTGTTTTGATTGAAATAATGTTGAGAACTTTGACTTCCATTAAATTTTTTTTTTAGAAGTATTTACTTTGAACAGTAGTATCCCGGTTGCTTAATTAAGAGATACTATAATTACCAGAAATTGCAGGAAATTCACTTTTTAGACTTAGTTGTAGGATGTCACTAAGACTTAAGATCATGCTGTCTGTTCACACTAGGACCTAATGTAGGATGCCAAAATAAAAGTTTCCTCTGTTGTTCTGGTTTTTCTCTTCATATTTCCCAGTCTCCACAACATATCTAATTTTTTTTTCCATACTTTTTTTTCCATCATTCATTTCCATGAACCATTTTCATACTCCACAAGGTTAGAAGTTTTACAATTCCAGCAATGCAGACTTCTTCCCTGAGGTAGAAGTCTTTCTTTGATTCACTTGCAAAATCTTCTATTTTCCTCAAAATTTTTGCTGAAATTCCCACTGTGTTACAGGATTAATATCTATGGTGCACAACTGGGGAGCAAGTTTTCAAGAGTACGAGAATTAGCAGACTTGCATCAGCAGGTCACTATTGAAACCCACCCATGAGGGCTGACAGCAAAGATTGCCTCCTAAGAAGTTGTATTGTTTTCCCCTCAGTGAATGTGCCACTAACTAATGGGAGAGAAATGTTGGGAATCATTTGGTTTCTCTGAGATTTATGAGTCAAGTTAATTAGGGGTTTTTTGCCTGATTTATTGTAGTTGAATGGATAAAGTACTATTAATATTGGACTTCGAGCAAGAAGTTAAGGCCAGAATAGACCAAATGTTACTCATCTGATTGGAATACCTCAAAATTAGATTCTTTCTAGAATGTGGATACACATAACTCATTTCAAAGCGTAAACATGGAACACCAAACTTCGTGCCAATACATTATCTGTTACTACAATAATCTTCCAAATAGCCATTTCTGTAAAATAGAAATGTTTCTATTTTTATACATTCTAGCTATTCTGTACGCATCAAATATTGAAATAGACAACATGAAACTAGTGATTATTACTTGGCCTCCAAAATGAAATATATTTTACTTGATGGATGCATCTGAAGCATTTATAAATCTGTCATCTGTGTCTAGATAGCAGTTACTTGACACAATACATAATATTTACTCTAATTTTCTCCTTATAAGCTCCTTGGGAATGAAAGCATTTTTTCAATGTTCCCTTCTTGTTTAGAAAACAACACAGATCAAGCAGAAGTCATTCCAGAGACAGGGTTAGAGCACCAGGCTACAGCTAATCCTAGAGCTGCCTCCTGTAAAAGTTTGTACGCACCCCCCTGGCATCTCATGTGACTGATTAGGTTCCTGCATGTTGAAATTGCCACAAAGAGCATCATATCTTTTCACTGCCCATCCTACTGTTTACACCCAGTGTCTTTCTTATGATTTGCTTGCATCTCCTCCTTTTGCTCTGGGAGGCTGGGGTGTCTTGATATATTAATATTGGCAGGCAGAATTTTTTAGCATTTTTCTACACTTTCTTCTTTCTTTTCTTCCTCTTAAGTGAGTATAGTAAATTGTCACTTAGGGAAAAGCGTTCCTTAGCAGGCTCATTCTGAAGCACAGCTCAGATGAGAACAGGGTTGTTTGGGTTAGGAATTTTCCTTGCCGGAGACATTTACAGGGTCTGTTCTGCTGTGAAGTGGTAGAACTTCACTCTGGAGTCTGGTATCTGCAACATCTTTGGAGAATCTTGATATCGTGGTGGTTTGTAGGCTGAAAAGCTGCCCAATGTTACTGCTGGTCTGTTGATTAAGAGACAGTTTTCAATTAGGAAGAGTAATTAGATCCAGAAACAAGTGTGGATGCATCAGAATGTACACAGCCCTGGAGTAATAAGTTCCTAATACCTGTATCAAACAAGTCAGGGTTTGTGTGGTTTTCCTTTTCTTCTTCAGTGAGAGTTAGAGATAGAGCAAGAATTACTGTAGGAAGCTCTTAGCCTGGGGAAAAAAAGTTGTCTTTGGAATAAATATTGCACTGCAAACTTTCCAGCCTCAGCCTTTCATTAATTTCTCCATGTCATCTTAATATATTTAAACTCTGTAAAAATTATGCTGCAAAAAGTTCTCCCCACGTGTAATTTTTCCTCAAGTGAAGTGCATACCTTTCAAATTATAAACTTCCTACTTGTCCTAGGAAAATCCTCACTGTATAAATAATTGAACTCATCTGCTGAGAACACAAGTATTCTTTCTCTAGCAGTCTAAAATATATGCCTAAACACACATCTTGTACTTACTGCTTTAAATAGTAATTACTCCTGTGAAGTCACTGGAAGCCCTTAAAAGGATTTGACAGTTTCCCCACAATCTTTCAGTGAATGTAGTAGCTGGGCTGTGCAGTGCTACATCCACTGATAATTCAGCAGCTGAGGAACTCTGCAAAGCCTGCTCCAAACTTCTCAGCTGTTGACAGGCTTGACTTGCTGAGAACACTGGTTAAATATAGCACAAGAGAGCTGAGCTCAACAAAGTCATTGCTGTAACACTGTGTGAAGAGACCAGAAGAGGGGAAATACAATCTGAGAACTAAACTGCCAAAGCCTAACACCACCTAGCAACAGTTGAAAAAACTTTTAAACAAAAGTGTGGGTGAGACACAAACAGAGTATACCTCCTACTTCTCCTGCCTGGGATTTCTGCGAGAAGCAGCTCCGGTCTTCTGTTCTCTACCCCGTTTCCCTCATTACTTCAGCTCCTGGTAGACCTAGAAAAGTGGGAAAAGTTTCTCTCTTTTGTATTCTCCTGGGCTGGATCAGGCTACTACTGTGGTAGTACTGTGGGACGAGCTACTGCGATCTTGCGGTGGAAAGGATATATTCCCAGGTTTGTGTTGCTGACAGGTAAGACTGAGCTAACCACTCCAATTATATTTTTACAAAGAGTGTTTTTCTTTTCTAGTCTTCTGCACAATTTGGAAATGTCAGTAGATGAAAGCTGTGATTGAAGTTTTAGGGGGTTGTTTTTTACATTTGCATCACACAGAAACTTTGCTGAAATAACTTTAGTGGCTCTTAGAATGAGCATAATCAAATGGCTAGTAATTATATGAGAAAATTGTTTAGATTTTGACATGTATCCTGCTTACATCTGCTTACATGCTGACAGAAGACATGCCAACATTTAAGAATAGAGTACATATCACCCCTTACCAGTGATAGTCTAGCAGCTATTAAAAGCAGCGGCAGCCTGTGTGATAAGTAAGAGGAAATAGCCATTCGGTAACTGAATTAACTGGCTTTTTGTGACCTGGTGCATTTGTACTTTTTGTTTCCTTACTAACTTTTTAGCACAGGGACACACCTGGTGCCTTTTATACTACCCTTGTGACAACAGTTCTTGGTTCTTCCTCTTGAGCTTGTTTGCAAAGAAGGAATATTCATCTCTACTCGATTGATTAGCTGTATAATGCAACCATTCTAAAGATTGACCTCCTGTTTATTATGATCCATATGCTTGAGCTGGGTCATTGCTGTTGAAGTGTTTCTTTCTTTTAGCAAAATAAAGGAGAAACTAGTTTTGAGATGTTCTACACTGGCAGTAGAAGGGCTGTTTGTCTGTTGGCAGTGTGTATCCTGTGGTCCCATAAGGGTCAAGTAATTTAAGGGAGGAATTGCTTGGTATGATTTGCTTTGTCTGAACTGACAAAAGCTGTTTGGTCAATTGAAGAATGAATCTCCCCCCACCCCCCATCTTTTAAAGCCATTTTCTCCAAACAAAAGAAAGCTAGTATGCATGAATTTTTAAAAGACATCTTGATGATGAGTTCATGTGCGATATGAATTCAGTTATGAAGCAAAGATTTAAAGAATGCGCTTAACCAGTGCAAAAACCCAGTTCACACATTTAGGGAGAATTGTCTCAGATGAAAAATATTTGTCCTGAAGAAGGAATGGACTGACTGAGCCTGTGCTGACTGACTGTGGTGTTTGACACTTAGTATGTGGACTCCGGGACTGCTCTGGGAAGAGGAGAAGGACTTGCTTTAGCTAAATAATTCTAGTTTCATCTCTGCATACTGTACAAATTACATCAGTACCACATCTTAGCAGTGTCATGCTTACAGGTTGGATGAAATTAAATTACTGTGAAGCAGCTTTGACTTGGTGGCCGAGAATGTAACTGTCTGTGAAACAATAAGATAAATGAAGTATTAGGATGGAGGACAATTCTTAAGGCAAAAATAATTCAGTTTACTCTTTATTTCACAGCAAAGGGCACATGACTTAAACACAAGATAGGAGTACTTTTTGGTGGCTGTGATTTAATGATATAATAATTGCTGTGGAATTACAACAGCGCTATGTTATCCCAAATCTAAATCTCAAAAGAAAACTTTGGTATTACTTTTTAATATAGGCATATCCTGAGAAAGTTATTTTTTTGTAAGAAAGCTGTACAGTGGGAACTAAAGCTGAGACAATATAATTCGTACAGTTTTTGTTATCTTGACATTAGAGTGAAGATTACTGTTTCTTATTTTGACGGAGTTAATTGGGAAATAATAAGGTGTGGAAAAGTGGCATATTTGCCTTCTGAATATATAGGGGTTTCAAAATCTGGGAAAATGCTATGTTAAATCTTGATGGCTTTTTCGGTTTAGTTGTTCAGCATAATAGATGGTTTTACAATTTTACTTTTCTTGCACAATTTACTTTTAGCAAAGCTTTTAAAAGGAAAAGGCAAATATATTAGTCTACTAACTATCAAATGAAGTGACTTGAACAGTCTGATAGGAACTTCCAACCCTAACACTTGGAGTTGTGGTTTTACATACATCTGTCTTCCTTTCCATTTCAAAATGGAGGAGGAGGCTAAAATTACACTTCTCAACAGGTGTCCACAAAGAGGCTCTGGGGTTTTCCAATCAAATCTGTGGAACATGTAATGTGGCTATTCAACAGATGGTTTCATATTTGAAGAATAGCCAATTCTACTAATGACTGTAGTGAAACGAGGCTCAATTTTATATCAAATCAAAAAGTAATTTAGGTTTTGGCGATACACTCCATTGTAGAGATAGCCTTGGGAGACAAGTAGATGTAGCATACCCATTTATTTTCCCCATTATATGTTATTTTGGTTTTGTTTATATTCCTATAACTGTGGAATGAATGGTGCCTTTCATGGTGTTAAAGACTATGTGTGTCCCCCAGTCTGAATGCACTTCCAGACTCTGCCTGTGGCTTGTTCTTTCACCTTCATTAGAGTAATATCATAATTTATGGCCTCTTTTAGCCAATCGAGAAACAGCTAAAGTCATCATCTTAACTGAGTGTTTGTCATCACCTCGGTCTTTCAGTCTCTTTATGGAACGTCTGGTTCTTTTTAGCACCAAATTCAAAGACTTGAAATTCATCTTCAGAGGTCAGCACTGTTCTATCCCTGCCCACATTTGCCCTGGTTTTCCTTTATTTCTCCCCCTCATATCTGGTAGACCAACAGCCTTCAGCTCTGGTGTTAACTGGTTCATCCTCTGTGCTTTAGTAAGCTTGAAATTGACCCAATGACATGAGTTTTCTACAGCGTCTCTCACTGCAACACCTGACATTAATGTCATGGAAAGACTAAACTGGTCTACTAACAGAACTATGTCGACCAAGGTGGGAATCCTGAGGATATAGTTGTGCTTCCTCATAGAGTTAGCATAACTATACTGGGAAATCCCTACTTCTACTAGTAGCTCTATTTTGTTCCTCTGGGTCACAATTTCGCCAGTGTATCCATACTAAAAGCTTTATACTGATACAGGTGTATCAGTAAAATTCCTCCTGTTGGGGGATCTTTCTGTTGGCACGGATTCCACACGTGCTTAATTTCAGGCTTTTGTAATCTCATCTAACTGAGTTGATGTGTCCCCAGGCATAAATTAGGAATGTACCTCAGAGCTGTGCTGAGTCAGAGGCCAGATTTATGTCGCTGAATTCAGAGTGAGATTTCCATTGAAATAATAATAATAAGATCAGGTCTTAGTGTTCAATAATTAACAGATAAAATTCCATTCCCCTCAAGACCACTTAACAAAATGGATCATCCATAGTCTTGTCCAAATAATTTTTTCCCTGAGAGACATTTTACTTTTTCTCCAATTTCCTGTTCCTTCCCTTCCTTTCTCAAGGTCTGTTGTCAGTTTGCCATACTATTTTAATATATTAACTGGGGGCAGGGATTTTGTCCTTCTACATGTCTGAGATGCCATTTGGAGAAACACAGCTATAATATTTGTGAAGAAGCCAAAAGAAACAACAGACAGAGGAACTCCATCTATTCATACTTCCTATTTCACCAAAAATATTTAGTATATGAAACCTAAGATAAGAACTGAAAGCTAGAAAGATAAAATAGTGTATGTGATAAAATAATGATAATCTGCTGTATAGAAAAGTGTAAATATTTCCTTATGAAACACAAACACCTATATTTTTCGTCATCATATTGTGGTGCTTTTCATGTTTAGCCTTCTCTCTTTTCATTCCTCTCAGTGTTTCGTACTGAAAGTTGTTTCCTAATTATACAGAATGCTGGGAATTATTCCGGTAACACAGTTTTTCCTTGACATTGGAGAATATTGGACAACTGAGGAAAAAATTATTTAATAAAGAATTGAGATTTCTTAACCGCACTTTCTCATTTAATCGCTAGTATTTGTACCGAGTTAGTGATACTAGAAAACTAGAGCATTTATAACAGAGTCCTGTAGTTCCTCTTTGAGGTACTGGTGTCCAAAGGACAGGAACAATTCTGTTTCCTGTTCAGGAGAGGCAGCATAAGTCTCTAATCATGTTGAAGATACTGTGGGGCTCGATGTATTTGTGCAAATTGTGCCTTTCTGGATACTTGATTATATTTTTCCTTTTACTTTGTGTCTTTTCTTCTACTTCTCCAGCTTCAGCAGATAATCTGTGCTTTCCATATTACGTTTTCTTCTTACCATCATACCAAAATAAGTACTTATATCAATACAAACACAAAGTCTTCCTAAAGTGGGACAGGTTGTGTTTTTTGGGGGAGGTGGGATGGGGGGGTATTGTTTTTTTAAATTCAAGATGGCTTTGCCCTATCATTCTCATTCTTCTTTGCTTGGCCTATATCTCTAAATCTTTTCCACAAGTAAAGCATGCAAGTTCTAGTTGTAAAGAGGATATACAAGATTACATAGATTAAGTGATTTCCAAACTTTGTGAATACAGAGGAAGAGAGAATTCTTACCATTAAAAACGTATATCCTGAAAACACAATTGCATTTTGAAATAATTCTTCTATAGATACACAGCAGATAAATATATGATTTATCCCAGTCTGTAGTGTTCTGAAGCAATGAAGATGGTGGTGGTTTTTTTTTCCCCAGTTAATGGAAAGTTGCTATGTGAATAGAAAATTGTTAGAGAACTGAGAAGAAAATTAGCATTTTGAGGTTTCCTTAATTTTGCAGCTCTATGAGAGCTGCAAGTTAATCAGAACTGTGCACGTGCACATGCCTTTTGTAAGAGAAGAACTGCTTTTTGGCATTACAGCATGCGTTGCTGACGGAGTGGGACAAACACATCTGAAGCTCAGGGAAATAGGCTGGAGCCTGTACTTTTTCCCTTAAATGGGCAACCCATCCAGTCACTGTGAGCTGACACAAGCAAAGGGGTGTGTGAATCTGAGAGATTGCTGTGCATCGTGCAAGTGAGTTTCGTTGAGTTTCATGAGTTACAAGCTGATAAAATGGCAATTAAAATCTTAATGATCTATAATGTGGCCAGACTCATTCAGGTATAAACCCGTAGGGTTTCAGAACAAGAGCAAAAACCTTGATGAACTTGCAATAAGCTCTTTCAGTTTGGTTTATATAATTGAAGAGCTCTTTAGTACAGTAAGAGTTGCTTTCTTTGCTTTACCTTTTTGGGGAAGTGGTGTCAAAGTGTATAATGTTTTGTGATTTATGCTGTTTTTCTATCTGAACTCCACAGTATTTTGAGGCTTGGAGGTTTTGGGGGGAGGTATCTAAGTAAGTAGTGTGCTATGGTTGTGGATAGCAAGAGCTACAGCTTCACTAACGAACATAAAAAAAAAAAGAGAAAAAGAAAAAGTGGATTCTGTGGCAATAAAAAGGTTTTTTTAGAGACCATTTTTAAGGCTGGTCCTATCAGAAAAGGATTAATTGAAAATGAAAGCTCGTCTGTCCTTGGTACAAGAATTTTCATTGCAGCTTGTCAGGCTGCTTGCATTTTTCAGAAAATATAAAGCAATTGAACGCCACAGAAAGCAGCCGACTGCTAGCATCAGTGTAATCGAATTGCTGCCAACTTGCCTTGTTTATCTAAGAGATCTCTGTGAAAATAAGGTCTTTCCCACAGATGTGTGAGTCATAGGATGTAATGGGGGTAGGCAGACTTGCTTCGGCTTTCTAACGTGCACGTATCGCAACTAACCTGTTTGAGAGTCTGTTCCTGTAACTAAATGAGGTCTAGATTGACGACAGGAAGGGAGAAGTAGTGGTGAGTTCATGGTGCTATTTCAGTGCAATAACCTGAGTGTTAAGGAAACGATGCAATTTCCATTTATTGGGAAAACTGCAGTTGCTGTGACAACAAATATACACCAGCGGAAAACATATACAATTTATCTTCAAATTTGTGAAAGCAGCAGATAGGATATTCATAAAAACCCACGCTATCTCGTTATGTGAATAAAAGGACATTCTTATGTTAAAAATACATAATTCAGATTGTTGAAAAAATATCCCTTAAAATGCCATAAGCAAGGACATTATTGAAAGGGTGGCAAAGCACATGTGGTTAACCATGACTGGTTCGGTGTTGAGCTGATTAAAATTTAAAAAGAAAAAAGAAAAGGAAAAAAAAAAGGATGTATTTCTTATGCTAAAGCTATTACATTCCTCTGTGTGTCAATCATACTTATCCCCAAAGTCTCACTTGTCCCACCATCTGCAATCACAAAACCTCCTGGATCTATCTTTTAACATAAAGGTTACAGTAGTTCTTCTGTAGTGTCTTATTTCTTCTCCTTTTATCCTTTTACAAGGACTGCTGTAACAAAAAGAAGTTACATTCCAATAGATAAGAATTTCAGTTCCTCAATCTGATAAATTTCTTTAAAGATAATTAAAATTATGATTCTTGACTCTGGGCAAGAGTCAGAAGGAAGAGAACAATGCCATGCTAGATGTCCCCAGGCATGTCAAACACAGTGCAGAACAAGATGTCCCTTCTGCTCGGAGGGGGAACACATGGCAAGAGAGCTCCTGAGTGCCAGAGGATCCATGTGCTATGAGGCAGCTGGCTACAGGAACCGCTGACGCTTTGAGCGGCCAGAGCCAGGAGCTGAAACCCAAGTCTCAGAAGGTATCACACTGCAAATAGTAAAAGGCAGGGTCACAGCAGCACGTCCTCTGAATGAGGGGTGCCACTTGCAGAGTTACAGAACCAGAATTTAGGCATAAGGAACTGACAGAAGTCGGCCAGTCTTGCTCAAAGTGGGACTAACTCCAGAGTCTGATCCTGTTGCTCGGGGCTTTGATTACTTTCAGCTTGCTTAAATATTTTACATTTGTAATTATTATAAGATCTCACATCTTACTTGGATCAAAAAGGTTTGAACATGGCTGGCTGAGAAGTATTCTGTCAGTGATGATAATCAGTGTGTCAAAATCCATACGCTGAATAAAAGATGGCTATAGGGATGGCTGATGGTAACATAAATCACTGGCCTTTGTCACTTTCAAGATTACAAAAGAAGCAATTAGGATTTTTTTTCTTACTTTTTTAATGTGTTACATGCTAAAATAATCATAATATGCACCAAAAATATTGTATGTAATTTTATACCCTACTTTAGAATACACATCCTCCTCTTCCCTGCCACATTCTATTTGAAATTCAGACATCTCGAATTAGGATGTCATTATGATGCCATCTCTCTGCAAAAGAATTCAGAAAAAAAGGCTAAGGATAGTCTATCTTTCCAGGCAGTCCAGTAAGCTGAAAGGCTGGCATTCAGATTGTCCGTAACAGGCAAATAAGGAAGGAAAACAGAGATGCTGCTTTGAGGAAGGAAACCTTGGAGATGGTCTCCACTGCTGAGTTCACTTTGCTTACTGAACACCTTTTTCCAATTGTATCCTAATCAGGAACAGAGCACAATGTACATATGGCAAACAGGATTCCTAGATAGAGCTCTGGTTAGCCTGAGACTAGCTTAGGCATTTTTGGTTTAGAAAAGCACTTGGTTGTGGAAACACCTAAATTTACCTGGTGGTGATTACTGTAGCATGAAGCAAGGACAAAGTAGTGGCCTCGTGGCACTCGACCAGCACTTCCATAGAGGATTTCTCATACCCATTAGGAATAACCACAGAAGATGGTATTCTTCTCTTCAGGTGAATCAGCAAGTAACATTCCTAAAATTAGATACTGTAACTGAAATTTTGCTGTCATCAGTAGAGATGAGTTGAAAAAAAGCTGGGAAATTGTCACAGCTGGTGGAGTACAGAGGTCTCGGATCCTATTGTACTTGTCTAAAGCTAACTCAGCACTTGCTGCAGAGAGGAACTTGAGGAGCTAATATGATTTGCACACACAGACACAGAGGTCAGACAAATTACCCTTGCAGTTTTTTAATAATAATAAAAAAAATGCTGCCATATGATGAAGTAGGGGTTAAGTTACTGAAAAAGTTGGTGAGATTTAGGAAGACAGGATCATGGACTGAAAGACACCACAACAGGCTAGGACAGACAAGAAGTGCTTCGGCATAAGCCCAGGAAGCTTAGCATTTTAAAGCTAGGAGCCTCTAAACCATGGGTTAACCAGGTAACAGCATCTTTTACTTGTTGCCTTCAGTTCCTATGGTTTCAAAAGTAGCTTATGGATTGGAGAAAAAAAACCCAACTAAACTGCTTATCACACATTCTTAAACACAAAATTAATTTGGATCAGCTTTTTATTGGAAATCATAGAATGGTTTGGGTTGGAAGGGACGTCAAAGATCATCTAGTTCCAACCCCCCTGCCATGGACAGGGACACCTTCTCTAGACCAGGTTGCCCAAAGGCCCATCTAACCTGGCCTTGAACATTTCCAGGGATGGGGCTTTCACAGCCTCTCTGGGCAACCTGTGCCAGTGCCTCACCACCTTCATGCTAAAGAATTGCTTCCTAACATCTAATCTAAACCTATCCTCTTTCACCTTGTAGCTATTCCCCCTTTTCCCAACACTACACTCTCCCAGGTGAACTGGAGGTACAATATTAATAGCTTTGATACAGATTTGGGTCTGTTCGTAGAAGGAAATACACAACAGGATTGCTGAGGTACTCAAAGGCCATTCAGAGTCCCCTTTCTGACAGTGGCACAGCTACCTGGCTCCAGGAAAATTAATTCCCTGCAGTGATACTAGTTTCTAGACCTTGCTCAGTATCACTATCAGCCACACAGCCTGTATTGCCCAGGTCTCTGAGAACTAATGGAGTGCTAGAAAAATACACGATGTTGGCTATAGAAAGTGTAATGAATTTCTCCTTAGCTCAGATAGCACAAAGGAAAGACAGGAATGTATCAGAAAGAAATTGAATAATCTGCGTAAGTTTTCAGTGAGCATCCCGAACATAACACACCAGTTTGTAACAGTTTGTTAAGGAATAATTAGAGCTGGAACATTTCTGAAGGCAACTGTTGTCATCTCAAAAAATTGCTCGAAGACAATTGACAGTGAGCATCTAAAAATGGGGCAAACATAACTGCACGTAAGGAGGGTTAATTTGGATGCCTCCAAGCATCGGTTGAAAAGCAAAGACTAAAATCACATTGCAGGGTCAGAATGACAAGATGTCTGAGAGGTTGCTTATTAGTCAAAAACAGTTTGCTAAATTCAAGTTCCCTCTCCAAAATACACATGCCATGCTTGGATTTGGTTGTTCACCCCTTTCAAATAATGTTACCTTAAAATGTGAGGTGCTAGGTATCATACCGCAGGGAGAGGACGGCTGGTTATATGTCTGGCTTTCACATCACTGACTCCTTTTATGACTCTCAGGAAATTATTTACTTCTACACATTTAATAACACCTGGGATGTTACAAGAATAAATATAGTAGTGACTTTGGAACCCTGGGATGTTTTGGTGTTGAACATCATGTCAACATCTTTGGATAAGGAGACTTAAATAGCCCTCCTTGGAAACCAGATTCTGCTGGGAGAAGTAGGAATAGAAGTTGAATTAGTCTGAATGACAAGAATAGGTATTTTTAGAGGAGCTCCTTGGAGGAAAGCATAGCTGTGCCCTGAGTTGTGGGTGGCAAGAAATCAGCCATACTGATAAATCATAACACAAAAAGGAAGAAGGAGGACAGGAGATGTGACCAGGAAGCTGCAAGAACAAAACCAAACTTGTGTCACTACCAAGATGTTTCAGGAAAAACAAAGCCATTCCCTCAGGTTCAGTTGTACCAGGAATAAGTCACAGGGCAGAGACAGCGCTGTAGGCTTGTGGGGTTGTTGTTAATTTGGGAGTGCTTGGGACAAGCTGCCTGGTACAAGAAGGAGGCTGCTTGGAAAAAAAACAGCTCAGAGGATAAAAGACCTTTGAGGTAAGGGGTGGCATGCAGTGACTGCCCAAGTTAGCTGGTGATGGGGCAGCCCTGGAGATATTGTAGGGCTGAGATAGGGGGTGCACATGAACCCCAAGTATTTTCTGGGGGAAGAGAGAGTCCCTGGAAAATAGAAATGTGCTGCGGTGCTGCCTGTCTCCTGCAGACTCAGCAGCTAGCCAGGGTTTCCAGTCCTGCTCTGTGTTAAAGCAATGGCAGCAGCTAGCCAGGTGACTCTCTTGGCAACTGAGATTTTGATAAGGACTTACCCTAGGGATTAGGTCACCATTACATGACTCTCAGCTTTAATTAAAACCAGAGAAAATTAGAAAAACAAGTCCTGACTGCTTCAAGAGAGTTGAAGTCTATGAGATCTAGATAATCTGTTGCCATGATGTATTGCTTTAAGATCTCCTGAAAGACAACTTTTGGAAGATTATCTCAAGATTTTGAATTTGAATGGTTGGCAGAACCAGCAGACAGAAGGGACAGTGAGTCCAAGAGCAGGGCAGAGCGCCACACGGTTTGCAGCCACAGCTGCCAAAACACCCTTGAAGGCAATGCAGGCCTACCACACCATGCCCTGCCACAGAGTTAATGGCAGTGGCAACTGTGAAGGCAGGCCCCAAACCAGTCCAGATCCGAGCAGGAGGTCTGGAAATTATTTATTTCACTTGAAAGTCTTTCATGGGGAGGAAAGAATGGGGTAATAAATGACCCTTCCTTGTGCTTCATGAAAGTGGATCAGGTCTTTATTTTGAGAGCTTCCCTTGATAAAGCTGAAGCAAAATGTGGAAGCCCAAGCAGCCAGCCACGTACCTGGGTGTACCAGCACCGACTGTTGAGGGAGAAAACTGCTTTGCATGTCCTGCTCTGCTGGGAGAGGCAGTAAAAGTTTTAGTCCTCCCTTGGGACACAATGCAGGGAAGGATTGTGGGAAGATAAGGAAAACACACCTACCAAAAAATGGGTAGGGGAGAGTGAAAAATTAGTGTCCTGGTGCTGCTGTGTTAAACTGCAAGCAAGGGGAGTGGACAGGAAAAAAGCCCAGTGTCACCCTTTTATGTGATTTCAACCAGGTTTAGGAAACAATTTAAACCAGAGTAACAGCGTTTTGAAGCCTCACAAAGCGCTAGGGAGTTGCACAGGTACTATAATGCTGTACTGAAGTGTAGCAGCATTTCCATAAGTGATGTACCATTGCTTAGAGTGGAGCTTCTCCCCATGTAGCACCATGCTTCTCCCCAGCAGTAACACCCATGCTCTTAGCAAAATGTCATACCATTCTTTAGCAGACCATGAGTTCAAAAGGTTCATTTAAAGTCTCACAGTAAATTGTAGCATCCCAGGGCTTGTTTTTCTTTAATTTAGGGTGTTTATTTTGTTTGCTTGTGTGTTTTTATTTTTTTCATTTTATAGTGACAGAACAAAGTTAAACCCTCAGGGGTTTGGACCTAATGTCACAGGGCTAAACCTAATGTCTAATCTCTAATCTTCCCTGGACAGACTACTTCAGTCCTTTTATTCCTGGTGTAAAAACCAGGGAGTCAGAAACAG
Organism: Porphyrio hochstetteri; assembly: GCA_020800305.1. Classification (NCBI taxonomy): domain Eukaryota; kingdom Metazoa; phylum Chordata; class Aves; order Gruiformes; family Rallidae; genus Porphyrio; species Porphyrio hochstetteri. The sequence goes on from CM036907.1 coordinate 91,304,725, forward strand.
ACAGCTAGTAACTTCTTTTCAGGGTGGTCATTTGGTTGCTTCTTGAACCAGGCAGCTTGAGATGCTTGGAAACAACTCAGTATATCTCCCCCAGAGGATACATATACATCACATCTCTGATGTGTCTAAGCTCCCTTGGCCTCTACCCAGGAACATCCAGATTTCCTGACTCATGGCAATGTACCCTGTCTGGTTGTAGTTCATTAGCAGCAGCTCAAAAATCAGAACAGTATTCTGCTGTTGCATAAATTTTTCCAAGCAGTAAACAATAACACCCTGCCACAAGCTTTATTACATTTATCTTGGAATTCAAGATCCAGAAGAGACTGCTGCTTATTATTTTCTTTAATAGCAACCCAAAAAGACTGTAAGATGTTATTCTTTAATAAATATTTTCAGGATAGCTTGGAATCTTACTAATTAAATGTTCTGAAACAGAAGAATAAATGCTACAGAAGCTGTAAAAAGCCAGTAATTTTTCTTCCATCTGAGAAACTTGGTTATGAATTTTTATTGTCACTTCAATTTTATTGTTATATCAGCACATTTACACTAAAATTGTGAGGGTACATGTAAAGCTACAGAAGCTGAACATGATTAGATGGAAAAATTACATTTCATAGGAGTAGTAACATACCTTTCAGTAAGTCCTATACTAAATAGCTCTTCTTTGCTTGCATCTCAGCATTGGTTTAAAACATTTTAAAAGCAGTAGCATTATCAACTGGCTCAAAGCAAGTTGGAAAATAAACAGCCCATGACTATTACTGGGGTTCATTAAAAGAAAACTCTGTCTGACTCTCAAATCTATTTTGGAGCTACGACTGCTCCACTCCCCTGCTTGTGTCATGATGCAGCTGCTCTTTCTTTAATATTTTTGCTGACAGCTACAGCTGACAGATAGCATTTCAGTTCACCCCAACATCAACCCTATCTCGAGGCTCCCTTACTTAGACTGAAAATGCTGCTGCCTTCCTCACGGCTTTACCTGCACCCCAGTGCAACTCCCTCACTGTGCAATTATTCATATGGATCAGTTGTAAGGGAGCAGCAGAAACAGGGCTCCAAGTCAGGTCCTGTGTTGGGGGGCACATCAGCCATCCCATGGTTGCTAATGGTGCAGCAACAGCTCCTCTTCTTTCCCTCCATCTCATCTCCCATGCTCTAAGAGAAGAAGCACCTGAATCTGGGAAGAAAAACATTATGGCATATATAACTATGAAGGATCTCTATTAACATTTTACATTAATCGTCACCTTACATCTTTGTTTTAGTTATATTTGTTACCATGGTCAATAGAGAAAATACTTTATCCATCTTAATGTAGAATCCCCCAGCAAACAGGATTTGATTTCTTGTTTCATAAGAGTTTTCACTGTGATTCACCCACAGAAGGAACTTTTCATGAATGCAGCAGTTTTCTTCTTCCCAGACAGAAAATGAAGAACATTTACAGAGCTCCCAGTTCTGTCCCTGAACTGCTGAAGCTGTCAGAGAAGAGGAGAAGGTGGTAGAGGGTAGGTTTCAGAATAGCCAGTGTGTAAAAGAGAAACACAAAGAGAACAGTGGAAAGGAGGCATTACTCAGTCCTTCAAAGGAATTCCCAGTAAAATTAATTATGATTAAGACTGTGCACATATCTATACTTCTTTGATTGACACCTGAATCTGAAAAAAAAACCCCAACAAAAAAAAACCCCAACAAAAAAACCTTTGCTGTTGTTTTTCAGGATTTGCAGTGAGGCACAGTAGATTTTGTTTGGATTTAATACTTTATGAGACTGAAAAATACTGTTTTTATTGTGGGGTTCTTCTAGAAAAATTTAAAGAACAGGAAGACAAGTGGCAGTTTGAACTTTGGAAAAAAACAAACCAAAACAAAAATGTAAAAATGACCAGGAAGGAAAGGGTTTGCATAGTTTATCGCTTCAATATAGGGATTAAAAGTCTTCCACTTCCCAGGAAAATACTTTAAATACAAGGTATTCGAAGATGTCTACTCCACTCTTTGCAGGGGAAAAAAAATAGTCTACTTTGTATGAAATACTTAAATATTGACTGGAGCAAGAGCTGTCACTTGGGAAGACCTGAAGCTACATGCAAATTCACTCCCTGCCAGCCAAACTTCACTCATTTTTATTCAAATACCCAACTTGAATCACACAAGCAATTTGAAAAACGGCTTCTTTCTGTAGAGTGGGACCTTCACACAGTGCTGGGCTTTGGCAGGGAATTGGGGTGTGTGGAAAAGAGGGCAGAGAAACCATTTTCTCACCATTTTTCTGCTTCGCTTGGATAGTACCTCTGACTTCTTGTGATGCCAGTGTGGGGGGAAAAAAGATTTGAAATAGCAAAAGGACCTTTTCCTGCAGTTCATACATTCCATTTTTTGTTTCTTTTAAACTTTATACTGAATTTGACTCAAATCTGCTTCAGAGAACTCAAACCCATGCAATTGGGTGGGATGAATTGTTTACTAGAAGACCTTGCCCAACATAATTTCAGGGCAGGCTCTAATCAGACTGTTCTGCTTCCCATCTGCCTGCAGTGGGAATCCCCAAGGTGGCAAAATATTGTCACCCAGGTGGATGTGTAGCTGTAACACCAGAAGGCAAGTGAGAAAAGCACATCCTTGAGCCTTTATAGATACTGTGCAGGTGTTCTAGCCCTTCTCTAGGCCACAGGAACAGATTTAGTGTGGGAGAATATTGGTACTAACCTCATACTCCCATTTGTGTCCATAGATAGAACCTAGGCAAGCACAAAGCCATCACTGAAAAAAAAATATACCAGTGCAAATTAATGATATGGTGTCACTATGCTAGGAATGAAGGAACAAGTCTAAGTTTTCTGTGAGTCCAGTGATGATAATAGATTATGTAGCCTTTGTCAGTTTAAGAAATATCTATTGTAGGTACTCTTCTACTTAATTTTGTTTTATTTTGTCTTCTTTGGTACAACTCTCCTTCCACAAGCTCCTCGAGGATGGCAAAAACCTTTGCAATTCTGTCATGCAGTTCAGTGGAATCATCTGGCTGCTAACTCTGAGGAGCAGCATTTCATCTGTGTAACCCCTAAAACCAAACCCGTTTCTGTATAGAAACAAGCCTGCTTTAAACAGCTCACATTAAAACTGCACTGTGATCAACAGGTGAAAATTCCCAAAGGCACTGTGGAAAAGTCTGGCAGAGTGTTAGGTAGGTTCATCTTAAAATAGCTGTCATAGAGTGTTGCAGGCAGGAAAAGGTAAATCACAGATGTTACATTATTCTTATATTGTTTTTGAGTGCTGCCAAAATATGTAATTTGCCAATCAAAGGAAAAAGCTTAGTCAGTTTGGCTGAAACCATTATAAGGAATATTTAGAAATTTCTTAGGGCATCTTTGAGGAGGCACCATGCATGTCAACTCACCAGTCATGATCATCTTTTTTCATGTAGTCTCTAAGAAACCATGAAATCCACTGGGAGCAAGCCAGTGAAAGTCAGAAGAGACACTACTGATGTTTCAGCTACACACAAATATATATTAATTTATCTGAGAAAACCTCTTAGTTTATTTATATCATTATTAGAAATGCTTCTTTGTGAAGGGAATGGATTGCTGGATAAGCACTCTTATCAACATGAGTACAATTAAGAAAAATTGAGATGTTCCATCCAGGTACTTTTGTGTGGCTGACACACATTTCTCCCATCTAGAAAACAACCTGAAGCTGTGTTAATGGAGGCATTTGAAGGGATTCTATTAGTCTCAAGTGTTGTCATCATGTCAGAAAAATATAGCTAATTAACTGGGAAGGGGCAATAGATGAAAAAGGGAAGTGTTTTAAATGCAGGCTTACAAAGGTGATGCTAAGCTGGGGCACAGAAGAGAAGACATATTCCAGAGCAAGCTGATAGCAAGACCCCTATCTACGTTTGTCTGACTTTTTTTTCCATTAAATTCTAGTCTTGTATGAAGCCCAGTTGTTTACAGCTTTGCCAAACTTCAGTTGTTCAGGCTGAATGTCTGGCTGAGTCTGAATTGTTTTTGGATGTTTCAACTAGAATGCTCTGAGCATTTCCAAGAATGAGATGAGAGAAGATTGTTGTTTGCCCATGTGAAAACAATCCCATAACCGTTTTGCTGAGGAGCTTTAATATCTCCATGTTCTGGAGTGATCTATTTGATCTACTGAAATTCAGCCAGGGAATTGCTCTGTGACAGCAGATTGGATCCCTGTGAAAATTAGGCCAGGCTAAGAGCCACCAAAAAAACCTATTTAACTGAGGAGACTTGGTAGAGGTGTATGCACATGCCATTGCCAGAGAGCACCCCCATCTCAGGGCTACAGGGTTAAACAATACTCTTCCCACAGTTACTTCTTCATCTGATGCTACAGCACTGCATCACAAAACCTATGGTGAGGGCGCTCTTTTTTTTCTCTTTCAACAATGCTCCCTCAGCACAGACTGTGCCACAGGGAGAAAAAAATGGTGGACGGACAACTGCTCTTGCTGCTAGGGAGCAACACTGGGAAGGAATAGCAGTGGGACACATCTTTGTATGAACTCTTTGAACCTATCAGTCAGGATCTCTTTGCCAGTGGCAGGTACTGTCCATCACCTTTGCTGTGGGATGGAAACACTGCCTTTGGGAAGGCAGAGGATAATCAACAATCGCACTGACGTTTGGCCAGAGTAAATATGCTTTTATTAGGAATTTATTTGGATCTTCGGCTGACTCATTTGGAATCAGAATTTTCTCAGTTCATGTCTCTTTGTGGTCTGAGATTTGTGTCATTGCTCTGTCTGGCATTCACCATTCACCATTGCCTGCCAGGCGAGCTAGACCCCTCTCCGGGTCCCAGTGTTCACCTTGGCTGACCTTCCAGCTGCAAGCTTTGGAAATGATCATCTCCAGTCCTTCTCTAAGAGTTGCATCAATGTGGAGTCCAACCTCGCCCATCTGCACACCACCACACTTCCCTGAAAAACTGTCGTCTTAGTTCTTCCCTTTGGGTTTGGGCCCAGGGCAGGCTCCTGAGGCAATTTGCTTAACCTGCTTTACTGTTGTAGAAACAGCTATGGCAGCTGCTATTCCCATATTCTGACCATGCTTGCTGTTCCTCTTCTCTCTGCTGCACTCCCCCTCAGGAATTCATTCCATCTGATTGTGCCATCTGTCTGAGTGCTTCTCATTTCCTTGCTCTCCCCTCAAAAATCAGGGCTTTGCAGTTCTGCTGCGGTTTTGTAGAGCAACAATACATGTTTCCACTTCTCACAGCTTTATTCTTGTTTGAAAGTGATGTGGTAACAACAGCCATATAGAAACTGTTAAGAATTTATGGGTGATGATTTGGCTGTGTCTACTTTCAGGAAATTAGGCAATGCCAATGCTGGTTCTCTGACCCTCAGTCCAGTTGTCACTGGCTGGTCATACCTTCAGTGTTAAACTTCCTTAGCTTCAAAACAGGTTGGCTAGGTTCAGGCTGCAAACCCCTAGCTAGGCTGGTCCCCAGCCAGGGCTAATTCCTGAACCATTCCAAGAAGACCACTGGCTAGTCTGTGCCAAAATTGTAACCGTGCTCTGATGCTTGTTTCATCTACTGTTTAGACATAGTGCCCATACTGTACACATCTGAACACATCAAATGCCTGGGGTTACCTGAACAACGCAAACAGAGTTTTGTTTTATTGTCATTGAATTGGACTTCTCTAAGATTACAGATAGAGTGACTGCTTCCCAAGAATATTTTGAACTTTGAATGCTGGAAAATTCTAGCATTGGAAAAGTGACACGTGTTTAAGCTGATTTTTTTGAGTTGGTTCCTTAGGCATTATTTTAGTATCTCCTCTGCATGCACCTTTGTTTGCTTTCTACTGTTCTGCTTCAAATGTCAGTTTCCTTGTTCTCCTTTCATTAGATGAGCAAAAAGAAAAACCAAAACCCAAACAATTTTAATAAAGCTTGGGGACCAATGTTTCCAGCTGAACTATTGTAATTAATGAGCATAGCAGATGAGACTTTGGTCAGATGACTCAAAACTAATTATACTTCATTGGACCTTCTGAGCCCTTCGTGGACAAACAGTGCTTAGAGCAAGAGGCACAATTGTGCACAGGGCTGCCTCCTTTTCTAAAGGAAACATGTGAGCAAGGAGAAAGATGCCAGCAAAAAAAGCTTATTTTAAGCATATGTGGATTTGGAGGACTGTCTTTTATTGAATAGCAGTTCAATATTTTTAAATATTTAAAAAAACCCCCAAACAACAAAACATACAGACAATTCTAAGCTCTTACAGAGATTGTTATTATTATCAGTAACAATAAAGTCTTGATGCATTAACAGCTAAACCATAAACAGGAAACAAACCAACCCAACCAACCAAATAACCACTTTGGACCCTTGGTATCAGCAGAATGGAGCACACAACTTCTACGTGGTGGGATCACCAGGCCATGCAGGACTTTCTACTCTGCTCCATGCAGAAGTAGAGCAGTGGGGGTTTGCAGCATTTCGTAAGGATTTGATGCCAGCTGAATCCCTTGGCCCTCCTCTCCTGTGAAAGTACTGTGGAGGTGCCTTCGAGCCCCAAGAGTTGTTCCTCCTCTTTAATGAAGGAGAACATCAGAGTCAACTTCATCCTGAAGTCACAGCATGAAGTTAAAAAGACCACTCCTCTCCTTGCAATAAGTTTCCAATGCCCCACATACAATGCATGTTTTGTTAAAATTAGAAATGAATGTATCACAACTTTAAAGCAAACCAAAAGGACTTTTATCTGCCAACATCCCTGTTCAAATCCTTCTCCAAGAGCAGATGAAATCATCTGACATCATAAAGCAGAGCAGAGGCCGCGTTCTTTACAGAGCCTTGAGTGATGCATATTTTACCAACTCATCCATGAGAAAGGGATTCTCAAACGAAATGGCTAAGTGAACGAAGAGATCATTTTAAAAATATGCTTGTGTGGACTTTTAGTTGTGACATGGACTGTGAACATTGTTCATGATTTCAGATAGCAGACTATTCAGCAATTATACAGCAATTCTATGTAGCTCTCAAAACATAAAGTAAGTTTCCAGTACCTTTATCTTAAATAGTCTTTCTGGCTTAACAAAAATTTGGATACAGATTGATTAAAAACATGCAACTCCAACATTAATTCAGCTGAAAATTTCCTCAGGAACAACTGTTATATCCATAAACATGAAACTCTAAATACACATAGGATTAAGATCTTTGCTGTTCAAGATAATCAACTTAATTTTAGGTGCTTGAGGCATTTCTGAAAGCTTAAAATATTGCTGAAGAGAGCGCTGTGACATCTGAGCCATGGCATGCAACTCATTCCCATGCCCAGTAACAAACAGCCTGCTCTGCCCTTCTCTCTGTCCATGGGAAGAGCTGGGTTTGGATTTAATTTGAGGGTGAGGCAAGTGGTTTTGAGATAATATTTTGCCGCTCCCTGCTGCTTGATTCTTATTTGTAGGCCCATTAAATACTGTTTTGCAAGAACAGCTTTCTCATTTGAACTGCTCAGTAATGATAACAAATTTTTGTGGTTTAAGACTAACATAAGCCAGTTCCAGAGCACCTGCCGGGAGATATTATGATTTTTGTGTACTTCAGCTGAGGATACAGTTAGCTTGAGTTGTTGAAGGGTACGAATTACAGTTTGTCTTCTAAAAATAGCAGTCTTTTGCATTTGGACAATAAAGGAAACATAACTTTTGCATTCAAAACAATTCAATTAAAGCATCCTTGGTGAGATAACAATATGTTTTCCATGTCTGAACTACAGTGGAATAAAGAAGCCTGCTTTTGAGGGTCTTGGCCAAGCCATGGTAATTTAAAATAGCTCAGGATCAAATCTTTCAGTTTTAGCTCTGTGTCCTGTCACAAACAATCAGACACAAAGATTTTACTAAATTAGTAGTAAGGCCCTGACTAGTTTTCCCAAGGTGAGGTTTAAGCCTTGCACTCTCCCTGTGCCAATCCCTGCAATTCACTCAACTGCAGGGAACTCCAAAGTGTAATTCGTGGCAGCTTGGGACTGTGTTTGTGCTCTGCTCTGGGCAAGCAAACGAGCCAACTGACACACAAAACAGTGGTTGAAAGCATCTATCAGGGAAAGCAAGTGCAGGGCAAGGATTTGAAACTCTGCCTGGGCACTATCCCTGCCTCCAGCTATTTTCAGTTTGAGATATCTGAACCTGATGTGGTTTATTTGGTTAGAAACCATAAGTGAGTATTTCTTCCAAGTCTTTTTACAGTCTTCCTCCAAGCCATGTTAACTTCTGCACCCATGGACAGGGCATTCAGCGGATGAAGAACCTCCCCCATTCTGTTTGTTGGAGACTCCTTCAAAGCCCATGTAAAGCAAAACTAATCAGCCAAAGAGAGCAGCTCCCAGGATATGAGAGGAGTGTAGACTGGGTTTCTAACTAGAACTCTGTGGGTTTGAAAGATGTGAAAGTCACTCACCTTCCTAGCTCCCTTCCCAGGCACAGCCAGGACAGGAGGCAGTCAGTTGTAGGGCCTAGCTCCCTGAGCTGTGAACGAGCACAGAATGGTGAAGGCAAGTGTTCTTTGGCTGCTGAGGTGCACAGAAATCATAAAATAACTCTCAGAGAGCCTTGAAAATAGGCTTGCCTCTCACAGCAAGTGAATAAAAACCTGCACACCAAATTGTTGCCCGGGGATCTAGGTCTCAAATTGGTACCATGAGCTTTCTGACCATCCCTCAACTGCTTCCCCCTAATATTTCAGAGGAGGACAGGAACCAGCAGTCCTTAGGGAGGCTCTACTATTTCTATACGAGTCATAACAGAGACATAAAGCCTACAGTGCTGAAGATTCCTTAGTGAAGCCATCTTTTGTATCTGATGAAAAAAACTGTGGCCCATTAGGATTTTCTCAGACTTTTCAGGGCCCCAACACTTTTTAGTTGACTTGCTTGTGAAATAAGTTCACGATCTTTGCCTTGTCAGTGTTCAGCAGCTCTGTGTAGGATCTGCATGCAAGATACCATAGTGCTTTTGTTATGTGAATAAGCGCTTGTTAGGAATCTCACCGCAACCACTAATTTATTCCATATAAACAGCAGAGAAGTCATGAGAAAATACAGGCTCCCGTTTACTACCAACCTGGCCTACTGTCACACAAGCACATTTGAGTGTTCCATTTTGGTCAGCTCTTGCTGAGCATAACAGCCATGCTTAATTTATCTTGTCTAAGTCAATGCGCTGAGTATTTACCACTTTCACTGAACGTGGAGATGATTTAATTTATGGATTGGTGAAATCAGCACTTTTACACAGTAAAGCACATATTAAACACAGATGGGAAAAAAAAAAAGCAGAAAATGCCTAACTACCTTGGTTTTTTGCATGATCCTTTAAGAACAATCGGTAAATTTTCAACTGAAGATTAGCCCAATTCAACATGTTACTGGTTTAGAGCTACATTGTTATATTTATTATAAAATGGTGGAAAAGAGGCCAGACATCATACTTTAAATTAGTTGGTGACACGGTCATTTGTGTTACTTTTACTGTGGGAGGGAAAAGTTCAGAGTTAGCAGTCTGACAACAACTAGGTCTTGATAAATCAAAGGCGTATCATTTGAAAAAAAAACCAAATTAATTGCTGATGCGTAAATTCAGAACCTAGTGTCAGAAAGTATAGAATTTTTTCTTTTGAACATGGATCAAGTTTTCTCTTCAAAATAGCAAGGACATTATCCCCCATGTATGAAAAACTGTTTCAGAACACCAGCCTTCTGAAAAATCATCCGTGTTGATTTATTCATGATCAGTTTGTTCCTGAAAGAGTTCAGAGCAGGGGGGAAGTTTCAGTTCAAATCAAGGACTACTTTTGCTTGAAACAAAAGTAGCAGTTTAAGGAGGAGATGAGAACATATATCAAATGGACTGCTGAGGCAAATCGGAAACTTGAAAAATGCAGGTCTTTCCTGAGTGAATCCTTAAAAATATATAATTGGAATAGAAACAGTCTATGATGAAAATCACTAGCGTTATTAGAGTCAAAGATGAAACTGTGATTGCTTAGTTGAAAGGAAAAAAGTGTAGAGGCACGAAGGAAGGATGTTGAATAAGAAGAGACTGAAGAAGATGGATGGATGCTCCTTCACAATGCATGAGTGAATGTTCATATGGCAAAAGAAAAAAACAACATTAAAATGAAAAAATACATGCAAAGCTATGTAGACAAACACATAGATAATTGGATGCTTCATTTTCACCATGTTTTCTTAAAAGCAGAAGCTTAGAGTGCTTTCAAAATAGTTTCTATACAAGGTCAGAAAAGATGTGAGAAGTCAATAATTCAGGTCCCAAACCATCCATTAACTGGTGACAATGAAGAGATGTTTTCCATTCTACTAGATCCTTTCTTCCTGAGCATCTAAGACTGAATCTGAAGAGGTGAAATTAACATTGTTCAGAATAAACTGGTGAGAAATTTTTAGCTTCTCTGCCTGAGAAAACAAACTGCTAATAAAAAAAGCAGAAAAACTGATGTTAGGTGTATGAAGCCTCCTTAGGTGGGAATAGAGTGAAGCAGATTCAGATACTATAAATTGTCAGAAGATACACATAGTAAAATTTGCCTTTACTGTGCTAGTAAACTTTATATTAAGATATATCTTTATGTATCTTTAAGATATATCTTTATATTAAGATATCTCTTTATGTCTTATCTTTATATCTTGTCTTTATATCTTCATAGTAAGATATATCTTTATATTAAGATATATCCATGCTGATACTGGGGGGGTTGGGAGGTGACACTTTGTGTTTGCATGTGTATGTGTGTGCATTTAGAAAGAAATACTTTTTGTAAATGATTGATTTTTATGTTAACATTTTAGTACTTTTGTGGTGAAGTAGATTTTTTCCAAACTTTTTTTTTACCCCAAAATTTTTTGCTTTGTAGAAGTTCATGGGGTTCTTATTGAAGCTCAGCATAAGCAATCTCTTAAGCATGAAAAAAAATGAAGTACTATAAAGTATCTCCAAAACCAGACAGTTCTGTTTTTAACAAGATTTCTTTCTTCTCATGTGTACAACCCATGCTATGACCAAAGTAAATGAGAAACAATCATAATGCTGTTCCTTTGGCTATATCTTTTGGATACCCTCCAACATAAAATGCATTAGCACAAAAATGTACTTGTTCTTAAGTAATTTATAGCTTAGAGAAGACTACCATAAATAACATTTGAACTTCAGCTGCAAAAATTTTAAAGTCGTGGATAAAATATTATATAAAATTTGTAATAAACAGTGCTAGAGGACAAGTAGAACTAATTATCAATAATCTTAGGAATTTCAGTGATGGACAACTAAATGTAAAACATGTTTATTTTCTAATACATTTGGCTTCTATTGAATTTATTGGCATTGTGAAAGAGAAAATTATTTAAGTTTTACCACTACCCTGAATGAATACCCTTACTAAACAGAACTATTTGGTTGGAGGGGGTGTTTATGTGGCTTGGTTTTAAATAGCTTGAACCATATAAAGTGTGCTGGCATATCTCATCCTAAAGTATGCATGGCTGAAGGTTACAGAATGTGCACTATATACTACTGCTTTATATAGGAAGGCAGGACTGGAAAGGATCTAATGGCTCATCAAATCTATTGTCCTAATATTGCAGGAATCCTCTTTTATAGTCCCCTTTGTAAACTTACCAAGCTTCACTGTGAGTGCAGTTAGGATTTTTGCTGCTGTGACTCCAACTAGAAAATTGTTCCCAAATCCCACTGCTCCAAGTGAGAACCTGTTTCTAGTTCCTAGCATTGACTGAAATCTTGCCAATCTGTGCCAATGGGTTCCCTTGACAACATCATAATTTAGTTTAAATGGGTCTCCCATCTCCCTGATGTTTGCCTCCATGATATATAGACAACAACCAAATCTCTTAACAGCCTTTATTTTGCTAAGCTGAACAAGTCAAGCTCTTCAGTCTGTCTTCTCATACGATAGGTTCTCTGTTACTCTGATCACCCTAGAAGTCCATCTTTGTACTTGAACAAGTGTGAGGTCATGTGCTACAAATGACAAAGTACAACAGTCTTGTATAATAGCATAATAAAAGAAACCATAGCAAACAGAGTAATAATTTCAGGCTTGTGAGGATGTGCTGTGCCAAATATTTAGGAGGTTGAGTAAAGGTTTTGAAATCTTCTAAGAAGATCTTTATTATAAATATTTTTCCCCCTAAGTTGTTGATTGAAATTACAGTATTGGAAAGCTCCAAGGGTTTAATCAAAAGCTGGGAAATGAATGAAAATTGTGATTTGGTTGAGACCTTCAGCCAGGATAGTAAGCAGTTGATTAGATTTGTGACAGTAATCACTGAAGAAATGGGTCTGGCATTTTGAAAGTTTGTTTGACAACGACTGAGAAAATTCCTGTGAACACTGTATAGTACGTGATGAATCTTTTCTGGAGAAGCCACAATTGCATTCGCAAGATGTCTTTAAGAAATTTCAGTGGTGGAGTACTCGGTGCTGGTTCCCTGGAGGCAGGTCTGCAGAGTGCTCCAGTCAGTGTGGGCCACTGGAAAGCAGAAGAGAATGTGGGGACAATTGATCCCACTGCATCTTGGGAGCACAGGGAAAAGGACATTTGGTCAAATCCAACATCCCCTGGTCTTTTGTGCCATAACTTCTTGGAAAACACAAGGAGTCCCAGCTGTTAAGACTGTGACAGCAATAATTTTTGGCTGTTTTAATCCTGAGTTGATAGCTTAATCAAGTTTCAAGGGGAGCTTCATACAGAAACCTTTTCCCAGTCATGTTGACATCCCAGCACTTAGGAACATGATCACTGGAGTGTCTGATGCCTCTGTTAGTGTGGAGTAGTGCTCTTGGGGTGGGGGGCATTTGTTTTTCTACAATACTTCTTTTCTCAGAAATAAACAGATTGATTTCTCTTTTTTCTATTAGCTTTTCTCTGTTCCATAGCATAAAGACAAAAGAGCTTTTATAATACACTGTAGGAAAAGAGAAGCCCAGATTTAAACTGGTACATGTATGTACAAAGATCAGTGAAAATGAAAAGCCTTTAAAATACAAGCAATTTCTGAAGCAAGAGTAACCGGGAACCCCAACTGTGATTGCAAGCAATTAAATACACAATAAAGGAAATACATGTCAAGGCACTGCTTGGCTGGCTGCTCCCTTGGGGCTGGGAGCAGGAAGAATCCCCATGGGGACTAGTGGGGTGGGGACAGCCCACTGTGAAAAGCCCCAGCCCTGGGCAGTGGGCATCTCCCCTGGGGAAGGTCCAAAGGGCTGAGGCCGAGGTGGACCATGGGCCCATGAGTGGGCCCAGCTTGGTGAGGCCCACCGCAAAACAGAGCTGCAGGGAGCTAGAGACTGTCCCTGCTGTGGTGGTGCTGGGGCAGGGGTTGATGGCCCCAGCGGGACTGAATTGGGGTCCTGGGCCCGCAGGGCCCTGACAATAAATTAAATGGAACTGTGATTCTAACAAATATTTCTGACAACAATAGTCATCATCAAATAACCGTGTGCCCAGTGGGCTTTGGGAAGTAGATACCCTGTCGTGCATCCCAAAGACTTCCCCAGCAATTCTGGTAGGGCACAAGGTGCTTGCCAAAATCAGCTTCAGTTTGTGTCCTGTTCTGACTAGCTGTGCAGAGCTGTGCATGTGCCCTTCATTGTGCCATGCCCAGTGTGACAGCTGGGGCCTGGAGCTGCAAAGGAGTGAAAAGCAGCTTTGAAATCTCTTTGCTTTCCCTGGCTGTTCCTTTGAGGGTCCTGGGAACTGTGGGTTGTAGATCAGTGGAAAGATGGGGACTATCATCAAAGCTGTCATTAGGGTATCTTGGCCAATCTGCCAAAGAAAACTTCAGCTTTCCTTCTCCCAAGTTTGGTTCCCTGATCTGTGGTGCGCCAGGGGAAAGGGGGCATGTGTATGTGAATGAGGAAAGCTGAGAGATGTTCTCTAAAACATATCTACAGAGAATTATAAAATCACAGAATGGTTTGGGTTGGAAAAAACCTCAAGGCTTATCTAGTTCCAACCCCCTGCCATGGGCAGGGACACCCTCTCCTAGCTCAGATTGCCCAAAGTCCCATCCAATCTGGCCTTAAACATTGCCAGGGAGGGGGCAGCCACAGCATCTCTGGGCAGCCTGTGCCAGTGCCTCAGCACCCTCACTGGGAAGAATTTCTTCCTAATATCTCATCTAAATCTCCCCTTCTTCATCTTAAAGCCTTTGCCCCTCATTGTATCACTTCATACCCTTGTAAGCAGCCCCAATCCAGATTTCTTGTAGTCCCCCTTTTGGTACTGGAAGGCAGCAGCCAGCAGTTAAAACAACCACACAGTTACGTGCCCTAGTGGGATCAGGAAGAAAATTGAAAAGGTTAAAAAAAAGTAAAACTCATGGGTTGACATAAAGACTAATAGGACAGAAAAGGAAAATAACAATAATAATGATAAAAGAATATTCAAAATACATCATGAGCAGCATAATTTCTCACCACCTGAAGCCAATGCTCAGCTAGGTCTTAAGCCATGCCACCTTTCAGATAATCGCCCTCCCAGTTATATACAGAGCATGACATCATAAGTTATGGAACATCCTTTTGGCCAGTCTGGGTCTTCATGGCCCTCCCCTGGACTCACTCCAACATCTCCATGTCCTCCTTATGTTGGGGACCTCAGAGCTGGATGCAGTACTCCAGGTGGGGTCTTAGAAGAGCAGAGTAGAGAGGCAGAATTACCTCACTTGCCCTACTGGTCACACTTCTTTTGATGCAGCCTAAGATAATGATTGACTTTTTGTTAAGCCAACACCCCTAATCAGGGCTGCTCTCAATCCATTCTCTGCCCAGCCTGTAGATGTGCTTAGACTTGCCCTGACCCAATTACAGGACATTGCACTTGGCCTCGTTGAATTTAATGACGTTCAGATGGGCTCACGTTTCAAGCCCGTTGAGGTCCTTCTGGGTGGCATCCCTTCCCTCCAGCATGTCAACCACACCACACAGCTTGGTGTCATCAGCAGACTCAAAAATCAATAGCTTCACATTACTGCACTGAGATTAACAAACAAAACAAGATTCTATTTAGTGCCTGTGATTAAAACTCCCCACAACTGGCATGGAAAAAACAGCCCAAAGAGGCATCCTGCTGTGCAAAGGGCTGCGATGCTATTGTAGCCCCATTAGGTTACAGATGCTAGTGAGGCAAAGGCTGCAAACAAAGCTGCTTCTTTCATTAGCCTAACGGGTGGTTAGGAGAATTTCTGATGTACCTGTGGGATGACTGAGTGAAATAGAAGTCAGTGGCGAAACACCATGGGCTTTTCAGTACAGCACAATGCTGTGTAATGGAGAATACTTAAATTACATATAGTGATGTTCATCCTGTTTCTTTTGCTTGCTGTGTACTGTGGTATCACTCAGTTAAAATGGAGAATAAGATACGTATATGCATAAATATTATCTCAAGATATTTTAAAGTTTAACAAAGAAAAGAATTTTTCTACCTTATCCTCCTGCTTGGCAAAACATCAGGGGATCTAAATTACTCAAATCCTGTGTTCCAGGATGTCTCCTCTTGGGAAGATTTAGGTGTAGTTACTACACTTGTAAGGTGACTTTAAAACAATATACACTTAAGGGGAAGTACTTCTAAGTGCCTGTGAAAAAGGTTCCTGCAAATCATGAGCAA
The DNA here is from genome assembly GCA_020800305.1 of Porphyrio hochstetteri. Classification (NCBI taxonomy): domain Eukaryota; kingdom Metazoa; phylum Chordata; class Aves; order Gruiformes; family Rallidae; genus Porphyrio; species Porphyrio hochstetteri. Next base: position 91,320,447 of record CM036907.1, read on the forward strand.
CACTACTTATTCAGTACATCAGATTTTAATCTTATTTAGACTGAGAAAATCAAGAGTACTTGCTTTAAACTTAGAAGAGTCAAGACAAATGAGGTCTCATTAAGCTTTGTTCCATCCTTTTTATCTTAATGATTAGTATGAGTGAATTGACACAAAAGTATTCTTTGTTTCTTATATTTTGTGAATTGCATTGAAAACAAAGCTCTTCGTTGTGAAAACGGGGCTCACTTTCTTTTACTAGCTCTGCATAGTTGCACGTTAACTTTTAAAGCCAATAGACTTGAGCCTTCCTCTACTGAAATTAATGAGAAAACTCTCACTGACATTTTTGAAGGACAAACTTGTTTGTAGGGCAAAGAAATACTTTTTGTAAATCTCATGTGCCTCTTACAAATTATCTCTACCTTCTTGTAAACTGTCATACCAGATGTGATTCAGAGCTCATGGGTTCAATAGTGTGATAATCTGAATTCTTGCAACTGTAGGAAAAGCTTTCTATTAATAAATAAATAAACAAATAATTGCTCGATTTTAACATAAGCTAGCTGTTCAAACTGGTTTCCTACACAAATTTTCAATAAAATTAAAGTATTTATCAATAAATACTTTTTTCCCTCCTATAAAACCAAGAGTACTTGTATTTGCACCAATTTAACTGTGATTACAGCCAGTTAAAATTTCATGATTATATCTAACCTTGTGTTGTTTATAATCCAATAAATCTCATTCTCTTAATTCAGAGCAAGGACCAAAACCAACCTACAAATACTATGTTGGTATTTAATATTTTGCAAGAATTCGCATATAATATATTAAGAAATAATGGGGAAACATGTCATACACTGTTCTAACTGCTATTACTTAAACTGTAGTAGTTCTGCTTTATTCCTTAAATGGTAATGTCCCTGGTATGACTATATTGTTATTAGAACCATAAAAGTGATTTAAATAACAGTGGGTCTGCAGAGTTGAACAGAATTGCTACTGTTTTCTTTAAAAAGATCACAGCTTTCCAGAACACCATGTTCTCCCTGACCACATGTTTTGCCAAAGGAAAGAGTTCCATGGTTGCAGGGCCCTCAGAAGCCCTGTGGCACCACCAGTCCTGCTGCTGATCTTGCCAGGACATACCACTGCTCAGATCCGTTGGCTCTGATCTTTCCATGCTAGCTGTCTCTGAAGTGGGTTTGACCTACCAAACTTTGCTTGTGCCATAACCGTGTTGCACAGTTGAGTTCAGGGCAGAATTCAGGGAATCCACAAGGTGGATTCAAATTCTTTGAATTGAATTTGAATGTAAACTAATCAAATGCAGGAATGAGCTTTTATCAACACGAGATCTTGCATCCCTCCAGCATCACATCTCTGTTACCCATATGCCCTGCAACATCTCCAGTTCCCACCATGTCTGCTAACATCTCCATGGTATTTGGAGCTGTCACAACGCCCCCAGCTTTCCCTTTTTTCTTTGTGGGCTGTGAGAGAAGCTGGTCCACAGCTCGCTCGCCGTTCTGCAGGTTACCCAGCTTGTCCAGCCATGGGAGTCACGCATCCTCACTGAGCAGCTTGGAGTCTGCAGCCGGCAGACTGCGTGCAGTGTGACTAACTCCTAAATTAATCACATTCAGAAGGGGCTGTTACAATAACATGGCGGGAAAGCAACACTTGAGCTTCCTGCAGATGTCAGCTCCAGGAGTTGACCAAAATGACTTACGTCATGGCTTGGCTTTCAAAGACGCATCTGAACTGCAAAGCTGTCAAAGCCCTCAGGGACTGTTGAGGATTACCAAGAACATCCTGCATCTACATTATTCTCCCTGAAAATTTTTAGCGTGAGTTAATAGCATCCTGAGTTATCAAGCTAGCATAACAAGGAACTTTTCAGAAGGCACTGCCAGTTTTTATCATCCTACTGGGTGTCTCACAATATTGATCTGGGATTTTACCTGTCTTTCAGAAGCTCCGCTGCTTAGTAGCACACTGGCCATGCAGTAACCTTCCTTCATTCCCAGTCTTTAATGCCTCACAGTGCTGGAACATACTTTGAAATTATGAACCCAGCTCAATATCTGCGAGGTAATCATTAACAATTTTACAAAGATTTCACAGCTTTAAGCCCAATGACATATTTTAAAATGCCTGACTCATGTGGTAACCTCAGGAGAGTCTATATTAATTATGGCCCCAGAAGATCTATCTCAAGAGTCCGAAAGCAACTCCATTTGTAGTCAAGGATTGCAAACACAATCTTCCTGGAACTGAAAGTTGTACATTGTGCAATTTTTTTGGCTTGTACAGCTTTTCTATTTTTAGTTGGTTGAAACCTGCAATAAATCATATAATCGTCCTTAAATTGCCATTCATAATGCTAATTTCCATCAACTCGGCATAAATAAGTTATTTTCTTAAATTTGTGTGGTTACTACTTTGCCTAGTAATATTATACTGACAAAACATTTTTTTTTTCTCTGATACAAAGCTGATGTAAGTTCAGACTGCTAATGATGTGCTTCTAGTTATGGAAATTTTAAGCCAAATTTTAAAAAACACACCTCCACAGTATTTTCTTTTTTTATTTAAAAATATTTGTGTGTTATGAAGTCAAATAACTGTTCCATTACTTCAACAAGCCATTTACTTAATCCTTCACCTTTAGAGTCATTTGGAAAGTTTCTCTGAGGTTAGTGAAAGCTTAATGAATTTGCACTTTTAATATATTTTTGAAGATACAATAGGAAGAACAATTCTAATTGTTGGGTTCTTTTTTTTTTTCCTTTCTAGAAATGCATCTTCAAGGTACAAGAGACCAGTCAGTGACAAGTATTTTATACAAAACTTTCCAGCCTTGTTCTTGCTTACTTAAATAGAGATAATGTCATGTGTTTGGCTACCTGCAGAAATTGTTTGCATGACATTACTTCATACCCTGGCTGAGCAGAGGGCAGGGGAGCTAAGCCTGCTGCTGGCACACCACTCCATATTGTCTGGTACCATTAAACTCAATGCTGCAACCCGACAATATTTTTATTTTCTAGGTTGTTCTATCCCTCTAATTAGAATGCTTTGTCTTTGACACACGTGCTTATTCCAACAGCTCTGAGGTTTGTGGAATATTCAGTGTTTGCTGCTCTCCACGGGGTACAGCCAGACGGTTTCTAGTGCCACGCTACCGTGCTGGCGCGTGCTGCCAAGCATTTTTCTGTGCAGGCTTTTGTTGTCCCTTGATGCCAGAAAGTAATCTGTGATTTGTATCAGTAAGTACAATTATAATAAAGATTTTCTTCTTTTGCAAGCATGACAGCCACCTTAGGTCAAGCACATGGCAATCTCCCAGCTCTACAGAGATTGTCTAAATATGGCTATTTCATACCAGGTCAGTTTTGCAGTCCTGGAATCAACTGACAAACTGCTGACTGATTTTTTTTTTTTTACTATGATCTAAGTTACACTGTTTGTTTGGCATGCAGTCAATGGATGCCAGATTTTGGAATTAGGTCTATTAAATAAGTTACAGAACTTAATATGGACGCAAACAGGGTTTTTTTTGGGGGAGGGTTGAGTGAGTTTAATAATCTTTCTAAGAAAAAGATATACAAATCCTAAAACGCTGCGCTGATAAAAGAAAATCTGAAAGTGTAACAGAATAGAAATGAACATGAACTGATGAATTCAAATTGATTTCCTAGCTGATAAATGTTGAAATAATAAACAGATGTATGTATTCATCAAATTACATTTAGTTCAGCAGAGTCTTTTGGGTTTAAAGATAGAAAATACTCTAAATACTTCAGTAAGGAAATATTTATCCAACACAAGGACTTTGTCCTGGCTTTTCTGAAAGCCTTGTGAAGTGTTCTCGGTGTATATATACAGTGGAGGCTCAGCCTGTTAGTCTGAGCTTGCTTTTTCCGTGCAGCTGTGCTTACCATTTGGATACTGGGTGCTCTGGAGAGCTGCCCTTTCACTTTCAGCTGGGCAGGTCTGAAAAAAACTGCCTTCCCTGCTGAAATTCCTGCATGCGGGCAAAAACAGATAAGAAAAAGCTCTTATCTGTGGCCTATGCAGTGAATATTGAGAGGAAGGAGGGCAGTGAGTATTAAGAGGAAAGAGGGCAGGGACTATTAAGAGGAAAGAGCTGGCACTCAAAGCTCACTTTGACATTGTCACTAGGGATAGAAACCCGAGTGAGGTTTATCCTCACCAGGAGCAAAACAGTATGTGAAATGTGCGTGTGAGGGTATTTTCTGTTATATCATGTTTCTGAAGATAACTAAATATAGCACCTTAATGTAATGAGAAGTGAATTTGCATCCTCACCAGAGGAGAGCTGGTTAATCTTCCTTTTCCCAAACTGCAGGTATGAAGCTAAAAAGCAGTAACAATACCATTTTGAACAAGTCAGAGGTGGGACTAAAGATTTGACTGTAATTAGAATTCACACATAAGAAAGCAGCTGCCTGGGCAGTGCAGGGTCTGGCTCGCTCCTTGCAGAGCCAAGACAAGACGGAGCTGCCAACAGTGACCGCAGCAGGTCCTTGCCAAGGCCATGGATCCACACTCATGCACAGGAGAAGCAGCCCAAAGTAATTTCTCAGTCACCTAAACTTCCTTGAAGGAAGCTGAAAAATATTTAAGTAAACAAATAAGTAATGCTGAGACATTACATAACTGCTAGGTCAGACAGTTTTTCACTAAATAAAGAAAACAGTCATTTCTCTATTTATATGCTGCTTTCTTACCCGTTTTCTTCCTTAACTTACCAGTCAAATGTCATCTGTATATTCCTCTCCCCCCCCCCTTTTTTTGATAATGTCCAAACTTGTTGGAATCATTGTGAGAAGTCAAATCAGTCTTTTAAATTTGTATTGAGAGACCCAGTGATGCCTTAATATTTAGAGGCACCTACCAGTTCCCTTCAGCAAGATGAGAGTCAGATTGCTTTTCTGTCATCCCACCTTCTCATTGGAATTAGGAACTTGAACATTTTTATGATTAATTATTTTCATATTTGCCTTTATTATTAAAAATGTGTCTCTAGTTTCATTTACTCTAACTAAAAGAAATTTAACATCAATCTATTGTTTATTGCTGTTTCTTAAATATACTTTTTCTGGGCAATAGTGGCCAAATTCCCCCCACTTTTCCTCACAAGAAAGGGAGTTCAGCATAAAGAGTTGTGTCTGGAGAGTCAAATGAGGTCATTTCCCAGTTAGGTAGCTCAGTAAGGGTAAGCTTTTGACTCTTGTCAGTCCTTTTGAGAAATACTGGGTTCTCTGCTCCTCTCTAGCCAGAGGTGTGTCCTTGCAGCAGCGGTCTGAGTGCTCATGTGTTGTAGAAAATCCATCCCAATATCACAAGATACTTGAGTTTGCGACTTCATTACCCTAGTCTGCAGAGTTGGTTATAGCAGGGACTGTTGAGGGGTGGGTGATGCAGTCCCAACAGCCTCTGTCTTGTTCTCACATTTGCCACCAAGTATAGCACTGTGTCAGATGCTGATAACAAGGTGCCAAATACCTGCTATTGCCTCCCCACCCAAGAGCAAAATCCTCCCTTGTGACAATGCGTTTATGGATCCAGCCCCAGTTTATCAGTCAGTTTACTGATGTGCCCAAATTAGGAGCACAACCTTTTTAGAGAGGTCAGTGGTGGCTCAGAGGGGCAAAACTGAGACCTCCCACCACATCCCAGGGTTAAGATGCAGTGGTGTTCTCCAATTGTGTACTCTCACAGCGGGGCTGGAGCAACACCACTTTCTGCCCAGCACCTATTTCCATGGAAAGAAAGCCAGGGGATGCTTTCCCTGATAGACAAGAGCTATGATGGGCTTCTGCCATGGCCACGGGAGCTGCATGACTGAGGATGAGGACAGGTCTGAAGTCTTAACATAGCCTCAGAGAGCTCAGTGTCCATTTCAAAGACACTGCAATTTACGGATGAAACCTAAACTCCTAGCTCAGTCACACAAGTAAGATACTTAAAGCTGAGCAGCATGAATTCATGCCAGTGCAGATGATTTTATCTTCATGTAGGCTTGTAAAACACCCACTCTATTTGTAGGAACTCTTTTTAATATCTTTCCGTGGCTCTGAGCTGAAATTACTTTCTAAGAAAAGCAACTAACTTTTTACTCTATCCTAGTCGGGGGGGGGGGGGAGGAGGAAGAGAAAATTCAACCTTTTAAAAAAAGTTAAGAAAGGTAGGGCATTTGGCTAGTTGCAACAAGACAAATACAATTCACTTAGATTTTATCCCTGTTGAAATTGTGTTTTAAGAAGCCACAGACATTAAAGTGACTTGGATCTGGCAGCTGGTAATTTTAGTTATGTTAATGTGAGACCAAGCCCATGTGGAGACATTTATTTGCTTCTTCCTTCTCTCATCCTTCCCTGCTCAAAGTGGCTATGCTGTGTTTTCAGCTTAGCCTGACTTCTCGCTCTGAACTAAAAAGCCAGGTGATGATTTGAGCAGATTAACATTGACAGGCTGTTCAGAAAAAGATCAAAGCCAGCTCAACCTGTGGATGCAGGATAACTCTTTAACTTCATTCTTTTCAAGTGAAGAAATTGTCTAGGGATTTTGAAACCAAGAGGCACATAAATATGGTTTCTATAAATGAAAGCTATTCAAGTGGATGAGGCCATTTTCAATGCCCAGGTGAGGTGTCTGCAGGTTTTTGGGCTGCTCCCTGTCAGTGCAAAGCACTGGCATTATTTATAGCAGTTAGGCTGAAATTTGCTTCTTTACTGTCTTTGTCACAAATTCTGAAGTCAGCGGAAAACCTACAGGGTTACTGGGAAATAATGACAGTCCCTGGGCTGGCACCACCAGGAACGAAATAAGACTCTCCTCTCCTTTTGCCTCCTTACAAACAGTACAGAGGAATGAAGACCAGGGCTTTGAATAATGCAAGTGCTAGTCCTCTTATCAGTGACAGGAAGCAGAAGTTGGTGCCACAGAGCCCAGCAAAAGCCGGGAGAAGCCTGGTGAAAATAAGGGATGCTGTCAGTCAGCTGCCCTGTCTCCTCTCGACCCCTTCCAGACCATCCTTCAAGAGCAACTTAAAAGTATGCCCCTATAATAAGTGATATAATTCTGTGTGCCCTGACTTAACTTACTTAAAAACCTACAGATTATTTTCTGTTTTCCCACCACCTTCCCCTCATTTTCTTTCCGCAGACTCTGTGTTTATGGTGAGTTGCACTTTCCCTTTGCACAGCTGATTAGTTTTCCATTTCCTTTGTTTGTAAAGGAGCAGGCTGTGGAAAGGCAAGGCTGTAAATTAAACAGTGCCAGGGCATGAGCACAGATTCTGGAAGGTGAACGTCTCTGTTCTCATTAAACTGTTTGAGTGGTCCCTGGCACAGTTTTGACCAGGCCACTTAACACCCTCCCGGACAATTTCAGAGCGTGTTTTGAGAGTCAGCATTGGCCAGGACCAATTCCCAGGGGGCAGCGTGGATGCAGCCAGCATGTTACGGATGCTAAAAGGGCTTAAGAGCCTGAAGGATTTTCCAGGACAGCTGGCCTCACAATCAGGGAGCAGTCCTGGACATGGTTAATCTCCAGTATATGTGAAGCCAGAGAATTCCTTCCTTTTTTTCTTTTTTTTTTTTCCCCCAATGAGAAAAATATTGTTGTAAAATTACCAAAATTGATAGTGAAACTCAAGGGCACATTTAGTATCAGGGACTATTTTTAACTGATTGTTTTGTAACCAGTTAAACTTCACAGAGGAGGAACTTTTTTGGGGAGGTGGAATGCAGCCCAATCTTATGGAGGGGGTTAAATTCACCTCTTACCAAAACGCCCGGGCATTTGTGTGCAAGCTGGTACTCTCTGTCTATCAACAACTGAAACTTCCTACAAAGGAGTCACTGAGAGAGATTTGGAACTTGCTCCCTGCTTTGGTTGACGGCTGAAATTTGAGATGCTGCAGATGTGTTTTTGCACTCTTGTCTCTTGGAGACAATATTTGTAGAAGATACAGGTCTTGCGTATATTTTGTTTTTCCCTTTGCTGTAAAATCTGTAATGGTATCTACATTGTGATAATTTTTGTTATTTTTCTAAGAAAAAAAGAAGATAAATTATTCAGATGTAAAATGGAGCTATAGTTGCTTTCTGTTTTCAGCAAAATCAGCACTGTGCAGATCATGGCTACTGAGAAGAATATGGATTCATGATTCATGTCTGGTCAGCAAGAGACTTCCCTCAGCCCAAAGCTTGACACTTGCTTTTGGGGCATTTAGCTTTTTCTCTTGTCTCACACTTGTTAAAATCCAAGTTAATGTTCAAATAAAAAAATAGTTTTAAAGTGAAAAGTTGAAATAGATTTTGTGGAAAGCCAATCAGAGTTAGTTTACTCATTTCCTAGTTGTATTTCCTATTTGCCCTGTAGTTCATTCCTACATTAAAGTAAGATTGCAAGGACCACAGGATGACATTTTTTCCATGCTGTGTTCCCTCAGTGATATATCTGTTTTAGGTATTTTGCTTGGTCAATGTAAGGATAGGACAGAGGCAAGAGCTGTGATGATTATCAGCTTGCTCCTGTCTGTTGCTGCTTTCAGAAGTTTCCTGCCACCTTGGAAGCAGAAAATACATTGTTATAGAAGCAGTGGTCTCTAGGAACTACTTATGAGAGATAGATCATGGTTCATAAGTCCACAATATATTTGACCTTACAGGGTACCAGCTTGGTTCCATGCTGTCAACAAAAAGAAATGACTAATGCTTACCAAACACCAAAGATTACCCATCTGCAAGAGTGAAAAACCTTTGGTAGGCCAGCTAATCTGTATCACCTCTCTTACCATTTTCCAGGCACGTTCTGGCTGTCAGGTGATAAAACAAATGGTTAGTGGGTTTGGACTGAAACTAATGGTGACATTGCTAGCTTCGTCCTCACGTGGAGTTGGCAGTTTGATTTCCAGTTGAGATGCTGTAACTCAGAAGGGCAGAAAGCTGTAAAACATTATGTGAAGAATCATGATAGGGCACAGTGCTCAAGGGGTGGCTGCATCTTAGAATCATAGAAACATAGAATCTACTGAGTTGGATGGGACTCATAAGGATCATTGAGTCCAACTCCTGGCTCCACACAGGGCCATACAAGTCAACTTCATACTGTTCCCTCGGGTTCTATCACTGGTCACCAAACACAGGAGATCAGCGCTTGCCCCTTCATTCCCTCTCATCAGGAACCCACAGACCACAGTGAGGTCTCCCCTCAGCTTCCTTTTCTCCAGGCTGAACAAACCAAGGGAGACGGGTTCCATCAGCTCTGTCAGCTGGGTGTAAAGTACACAGCGATGCTTTTCCTTCATGTGTCCTGGGCACAGGACACTCCGGTGGGCTGGAAGCAGATGAATGGAAACCAACCTGCTCCCATGTCTCCCAGCTCAGCTGAAATGTGCTAGAAAGGCTGCACCGCAGGCAGTTAACGTACCCTGCTTCTGGCCAGTCCCTTTCAGCCACATAGCCACTCCAGAGAATAAATATCGAAACCCTTGTCAGACCTAGTGGCATGTTTGTCTAGTGGTGTCAGCTACTTGAGCTGTCTCTTCTCTGTGACTCCTGTTTGTACTTTCTGGCAGCTGGGAAGAACAGTAATCAAAACATGGGTAGAGTGATATATAAAAGTGGTGGGGTTTTTTGACTGGATGATGATCTAATAGCTTATCATTCCTCATACCTCATGCATCCAAGATGTTTTTCCAGATGAAGTCTGGGAAACATGAATCTTTGCGAAACAAGTCTATGTTACTCCTTAGTTGGTCAGCATGCATTACTCAATTAAAAGTACTCCAGCTGAAACCACACGTTTCCCTGAAAATGACAAAATTAATGGAATTATACCAGCATAAACTCTATTCTTTGTAAACCTCTGCCATAATTTAGCCAGAGAAGAGTTTATCTTGGAATTAAGAAAATGGTGTTAAAGTGGTATAAATCTGCCTTAATGATGACTGGGTTTCCTCTTTCAGTTTTGTAAAATCCTTTTCTGCTTTCACACAGATTGTATCTATTCAGAACAGCACCTGGATGTGGAATTTTCAGAAATCTTTTTCTTTTCTTCTTGGGAATACATTCATGCTTTTTCCTCTCATTTCTTTTTTTCAAGCAGAGGAACTATTGTCGATATAATCCTCGGTGAACATAGTCTGTATGCTACTATGCTCTACTGTTACATGAACCAATTTGAGAAGCTACAAAATAAATCTTCGATAAAGCAAGAGGGCTTTGCTGATTCCTGTGCACCTCAGCAAATGTGTCTGCTATAACTTTCCTACTTTCTTTAACTGATTTTCAAGCAGCATAAAAAATTCTATTCACCGAAATAGATTAGTGAATAATGAGATAACAGTGGCTCGATAGAAGAAAATAATGTGTCCTGCATCTAAAACAGTCACTGCATTTTGTCTGATACCCTTAACAGTGAAAATTTCTCCTTCTTTCTCGTAATTAAAAAGACTCAAGTTTCTTCAACTGATGACTCCCTGTATGGCATGACAAAATGAGGGAGACACCATGACATCCGTCTGCCACAGGCCAGTATCTCCTTCCAGCCCAGGCTTCCCCAAGCAGTGCCATGGCCTCTCCCCCTCACTTGAGCAGAGGCAGCGGGTGCAGTCCAGGAACCAGCCCAATCTGCTGCATCTGGCAAAGGGTTTACAGGGTCGGGGGGAGCCCACCAAGCAGCACTCCCAATGCAGGTGGTGCAAACCTCACTATGGAGGCAGCATCATCAGGGTGACATGAACATCTCTTGTTCAGCACATGAGGCTCAGCACCTGTACTTGGGTGTTGCTGCTCCCAACACCTGCAGAGCACATGCTTTTCCAGTGCAGCAAGCAAACCAGGTGAAAGGATGACAGCGGTAGTGGTGTTATGCAGCTGGACTAGCCACACATCCTCTCCTAGTCTGTATAAGAACTACAGCCCTCTGGTTTAGTTATTCCAGCTGTAGAATTTCCCTGATTCATAAAGTATCCACACATTCATGCTGATACTCGCAACAAGGGCAAGTAACTAACACATGTTCTCACAAAAGCACACAGGTAGTGTATAATACTGTCAGAAGGAACGGAGACCTTTTCTTCTTTGCTCTTGCAAATAAGTCATGATGCATATGAGGGCAAGAGATTGAGGGGGTAGGTTGGGTTAAAGAGCACAATGGATTAGTGCTCTAGACATGAATGTTTAGAAATTTAGGGAATTTTAGGATTGCTAAGGGTAGATATTTGCTCTGTTCTTCATCGTGTTAGTCATATTAGTAATTTGGTTTACCGTTCTCCTCTGACCGGTATGACTGAAACAAGCACTGGAGTCACCCACAAGATCAAAACCCAGACTGAGGTCTGCATTCCCTTGGCATGGCAGTGTTTGGCTATTGCACAGTCAGGAGTCTGACCTATGTCTGTTCCGTGCAGCTTCCAAGTTCAGCTGGACAGCATTGCTCAGCACGCCTCTGCACAATGCAACCGTCAGCTCTTACCTTGTCCTATGGCAACCTCTTGGTAGCATGATTCCTTTTTATTTCTTCAAGTCAGAGAAAAGTATAATAACGAACATTTTAAGAGTCCAGGAAAACACCCTGGAATAACAAATAGTTTGGAATAACTGAAAATAAAACTGATAATTTTAATCAGTCTCTATCAGTCTCTGAGGTGGTGTGAACACTTGCATCCCTACATGTTTGTCCTCCAAAAGCCACACCACTGAGGCCATGTACCCTTAATTCTGGCTATCTGAACCCCTTGAGGCTAAAGCTACACATCCCCATCTGGGGTGGTTCTTGCTGAGGAATCACAGAATCACTAGGTTGGAAAAGACCTTTGAGATCATTGAGTCCAACCATACATATCCTCTACTAAACCATATCCCTGAGCACCTCATCTACCCGTCTTTTAAATACATCCAGGATTGGTAACTCAACTACCTCCCTGGGCAGCCTGTTCCAATGCCTGATAACCCTTTCAGTGAAGAATTTTTTCCTAATGTCTAATCTGAACCTGCCCTGGTACATCTTGGATCCATTCCCCTTGTTTTATCACTGGTCGCTTGGGTGAAGAGACCAACACCCATCCCTCTACAACCTCCTTTCAGGTAATTGTAGGCAGTGATAAGGTCCTCCCTCAGCTTCCTCCTTGCTGAGGACTTCTAAGCCAACAAGGTCAGTATTTTCTTCTCTTCCTGACAGCTGAGAAGGTGTCATCTCTTTTTGTATTTTCGTTTGGTAGTGTTTTTAGTGGGTATCTACTATTTGCAGATACAGACTGATACTGTTTAAAAAAATTTCCATCTTTCTTCCTCATTTATGGGGTGTTTCAGTTCTGATGGAGGTTTTATATAACTTGGTCTCCATTTTGAGTGTATTTTAACTTTTTTTTCGCTCCTGGTGTTATACATTGCTCAGTAATCACTGGGCAGAGATTTGGCTTGCTCGGTGCCTGCGCTCCCAGCAGTATCTCCCCTGTGCACCAGGTGCTTCGGCACAGTGCTTGGCTCAGCTCCAAATGCCTGTGCGGCAGAGCCTTTGAACGGCGTGGTTCCCCAGCATACTGTTCCCAATGCCACAGCTGAGAAACAATTCCAGTTTTGGCTCACTATTAGCCCACTTGCATTGACCCTAAGATACCCTGTTAGCCTGTCAGAAACCCAGCAATTCCATGTGATATCTTAATTGGTTACATCTACAACTGAACTCTAGGCTACAAATTTATAGCCAAAGGCAACAGCCATATCATGGCTGTAAAACAACTTGTGTGTGTGTGTTATAACATTGTTGCTATTGTTGTTATTATTAGCACTACAGAGCCAAAATCAGCATATCCAATTAGTAGGAGGAACTACACATTAATTAAGAAGACGCTTTTGCACTGATTCTGATAGCACTAGTAACTGAGTCTAATCTAACCTGTCATTTCAAGAGTTATAGGGAGAGCTGTCAAGAGGGTAAGGGTTTGGAAAAGCATGCAGTCTGTCCTTTCCTGACATCCTACTCAGCGAATTCCTCACAGATTTCCTCCTGATGTCAATGTAACATAAAGGTTATTTCATAAAATCTTGTATGGATTGCTAACTTGTGCAAATCAAGGACCTATGCCCAGAAAAACAATACAGACTCAAGTAAATAATCATAGCATTTGTCCTTTGTGCTTAAAGCTTAACAAACGTGTCTAACAGAGGAAAGGCCGAAGAGTTCCCATGCCAAGTACCAATGCTGTGAGCACATATTGAAATGAGTAGCCAATAAATGTCGAAATCAAGGTGACTGATCATATAAAGACTTCTTGTTTGACTAGAGACTGTTTGAAAGGTTTCCAGTTTAATATGCAATATGATGAGGGGTGAAAAAAACAACCCAGTGGAGTTAAATATTAAATGCTAAAGTCATTATAAATCATATCGGCTATTTCTTCAGGGAACACAATCCCTTTGGCAGATCAGGAATGGTGTAAGATACAGAGACATGATCAGGGCAGACAGCAGGAGGGCATTTGTTGCCAGTCTTGCACTGGCAATGTCCCCAGAATCAGCGTTGGAACCCTGGAGAAAAAACAGATAGGCAAAGTTTGGGGACTTTGGTATCTGCATACCACAATAATATCATGCAACTGTCCAGAAACTTTTCTTCTTTATCATGATGCCACCCGAAATACAGATGGGATGTCCAAAATGATAATGCTAAGCATTGCTTTCCGGCACACGGCATTTCAGCCAAGATCACTGGTATGTTATGGCTACTTCACACTGCTCTAATTAAAACTCGGTCATCTTTACAGATGCTTTGTATTCCTAGAGCACAGAACAACAGCTGGATCATGCCGTTGATTTTGGGCCTTAAGCTCCTTGGAAATTAAAGTGTGAATATCAAAACTTTGACCCTTTCTGTCACCATTTAAGTGGAGTTCACCTGGATCTCTGGCTTCAGCACACAATGCTTTTGCATTTGCATAATGTGTTGGAAAAGTATCAAAATTGTTAACTGAAGACAGAGTAGGTGTTAGCATTACACTGATTTTGGCAAGCTTCTACACAAAGAAAGTCTGTTGGGGCAACGTCCGTGAGCGTGACAGACTGACTGCCACACTTACGATGATATAAGACCTGCTGCAAAATAAATCTACAAGTGCTAAAGAAAGTTTTTAAAAGGCTAAGTTTGACTTCCTTTAGCAACAATCATATTCTAATTAGCTAGTTGATGCAAAAGTCCAGATCAATTATTTAAGCTGCTCTGCTGCTGTATTAACGAATTTTTAAAAAACCTTTAAAAATCATTTGTCCTTTGTGGTTTACATCAAGTAAAAACACACTTTAAATATGCATCCCTTATTTCTCTCTTAGCATGCTTATAAACCTATAGTCAACTACTCAGTCTTTACATGGCTTCATGAATTGTTATCTCAGGTCCCACATGGAGAGATGGATCAAAGTGGCTGTCTTGAGTTATGATGTGACAGCGTGACACACCACCTTTCATGAAGTATAGCATATCCAGTTAAGTGCATCTGGTTGATTATGCAACACTTGAGGTGGATGATGTGTCTCAACTAGTCATGAGTTAAATTTAAAATTAATTGGGCACCTTCAGGTCTAACAGTTGAGTCATCTTACAACAGAGAAATCACTAACACAGCATGTTACTAAGCAGAATACACTGTAATGTAATAACCTGTTTTCCACTGGAAAACATATGTAAGACAGACTTGCAATATTTATTCTTAAAACATGTAGGATGTTCCAGAGCCATGAAGCCATTCACTGTAAGCCATGAAAAATAGGTTTGGTGTAGAGATGAAAGTGGCTGGAGGCTGTGACCCACAGGGACTCAGAAGGAAACACTTAGAAAATAGACAGATTGAATCCCAAGTGCTCTCTCCTGAGAGGAAGCATGGTTGGAAAGTTTAAAACCCATTAAAGTTAAACAAATTGAAAAGCCCTATCTGAGAGGAAACATAGTACAATGTTTATTTTTCCATTACAAACCTGAGACCTAAAAGATTTCCTGAGGTTCTCAGGTATTGTTCATGCTTATAATGGAGATCTGTTTTTAGAAAGCGTAATTCATGTGTTTAATCCAAACTGTTTGATGAAAAACACACTGCATAAGCATTCAGGAAGTTAAAGGCCATTGTATACCTGTATCACATATTGTTTGGATAGGAGCAGAGCTAAAATGCAAGGAATCTCATTGTGAAACTCTCTCACTGGAAGACAGTGGGTCTAATTCTCTCTCCATTTATGCTGCTGGATGAATTCCACTGGATTAATGAAGTTAAGAAACGAGTAACTAATTATAATATAAAGACAATCTTTCTGCAGAGTGTGAAGCTACCTAAATGCAAGTTTAATGTGAGTAAGAGATTTATAACATTGGCCCGAGTCAAGCAAGTAGCAGTCTGTAGCAGGCCCAGTGTAAGATTAGCCAAGCTGATTAGTTAATATATTTTGGGTTTTGCCCCGTCACTATGGAATTGCTTCTCTGAGATTCTTATCAGAAAAGCATGTGATGTTACTGACATTGAGAAGCATCTGTTTGACTAATGTACAAGCTGCAAACTACTTCCAGAGTTGAATTTAAGTGAAAGATTTGGAAGTAGTGGAATATTATTCATCAGATCTACTGATATAAAAACTGGGCAAGTTTCAGACATACAGACTCTTCTTCAGCTTTCTTAAGTCTGTTTGTTCAAACTGAAGTTGATCTAAAGCAAGACATTTCTCTGTGCAGACCTTGCTTTCTAGTATTCTTAGACTATCATAGGTAAACTGGATTTAAGTAAAAAATTGAAGTACCAGAAAATATGACCATATACAAAAGTAAATTGGAGTAAGGCAACATGAACTCCTGATGCTTTCCCTTGTCTGTTATGCAAGCAATTTCAAGTAGGATAAAGAATATCTAATTTTTAGGAAACCAGCTTATTTTTTACATTTGAATTTGGCTCTTAATGAGGCCTAAATTCACTCTTGCCTTTGTATTCTCTATGAAAATTATCTTCATCATAAATAATAATCAAGGTCTTCTACAGATAAACACTGAAAATCATTACAAAGGCCTACTTCAAGATAACATGGGAAGATGACAGGGCGGCAATATGGGTCCATATATAAAAATAGCTGTGTATCCTCTGCAGATCTGTTTAATAAGGATAAGTAGTGAAATGATAAACCCACCCTGTTTTCTCTGCCATTGTCAGTCTGTGTCAT
Source organism: Porphyrio hochstetteri (assembly GCA_020800305.1). Classification (NCBI taxonomy): domain Eukaryota; kingdom Metazoa; phylum Chordata; class Aves; order Gruiformes; family Rallidae; genus Porphyrio; species Porphyrio hochstetteri. Next base: position 91,336,664 of record CM036907.1, read on the forward strand.
AGAATGAAATCTTACAGGATAAATGGGATTTTAAAGGCTAGCAACCTCCACAGCCTATCTGCAGGGTCACGATGGAAGAACGGAGAGAGATGTTCATAGGAGAAGACAGCAGGCAGGAAGATTAAGCTAGTTTTAGTTGGATGCATTGTGTGGATGACAACTTGAATAGGCCTGATGGGTAAGAAAGAAAAAAATGTTAAAAGATCTGAAGGGCAAGTGGCTTAAATTGATATTGCTGAATGGCATTCGGCAGAAGGATCAGCGAAGACTGTTTGATGATACACAGGGAGGATCATTTTTGCAACTATGTTTTGTGTGACACCAAGGCTCTGTTATGCGCAAACTACAGATTCCCAGGATCCCCATTCAGTCCCTGCAGTCAAACAGCACAGCCCAGCCATTCTCGTACCACTGAACTCTCTTCTCTTCCAGAACAGGTTGGCTGTGTCTGGTCCTGGCCTGGATTAATTCCTGAATTGTGCCCAGGGACTCTTTGGGATAGTGGTAGTTTTTCTGGACCAGAAGTGTGCCAAGGAATGTGCAATACAATAGGTCAAGTGCCAAAGCTCAGGAACATTTGTTGTCACTGTTTAATTTCCTAGGGTAGACATAGTTTGAGAGTTCAGTGTAGGTGCTTAAGAGGAGAGAGATGTGAGCTTTCAATAACCATGATGTGGCATTTCTAGGGAAACCCTGAATCTTCTAGGACTCCATCCGTTGGTCTTGCCTGTTTACTTCTTAGTGGGTTCACAACCTCTGTGCTCTTTTTAAAAATTGTTTTCAACTGTCTGGCAATTATTGTCTAATAATCTCACACAGTATTGGAGCTTATGACTTGATTTAGTCTGCATTTTCTATTTTTCTTGCAATAAAACCATTGCTTCAATCAGGGAAACTACAGAGTGACCTTTGTCATCCATTGTCACTCCACTCTCGTAGAGAATTTGTACTCAAGGAATATGCTTTTCTAAAATTTAATTGCATTTCTGTCTCTCAAGTAAACCTCACGTTAAAGTAAGAACCACTTAACGACCTGCTTTGTTACGTAGTGATGAATTGTGAGTGATCAAAATGTTGAAAAGGAACACTGGAAAATGTTCTTTATCATTTTCCTGCATCACTTTTAGTTCCATACATTTCAACTCATATCAGCATCTTGGCATGCTGAAAAACATGGTTACCTTTAGTTTAAGACTCTGTTAAACTTGTTATTAATATCCTGGATTCACTGCCTGCCACACACAGAGCTGTTGAAATGGTTGAGCTTTCCCTTGAGCATGACAGTATTTCTCAGTTTTTAGAAGATTTTTGTTCTTCTGAAAGGCAGTATTTCCACTGTGGCTTTTCCTAAGTAATTCTGTTTATAAATGCATCTTTATGTTTGTTTCTTTCTAGGTAGGGATGAGATCCCGAAACCAAGGTGGAGAAAGCTCGTCTAACGGGCACTTCTCCAATTCCAAGCCTGTCATCAGCCATCCAGAGAATGAGAAACTTCAGGAGGATGCCAAAAAAAAGAACAAACCTCATCGGAAGGAAGATGAGGTCATGGTTTCAGCAACTGTCAAACGGCACTCAAAATCACCTGGACCAACTGAAAGAAAGAACAAGAAGTCCATAGAGCTTTCTAAAGAGGACTTGATAAAACTCCTCAGTATAATGGAAGGAGAACTGCAGGTAAATTAAACAACTTTAAAATTATATTTTCTATGTACCCATTTATTTTTATGTTGTCCAAAAAGCATAGGGCTCAACTGAAAGGGACATGCAAATATCAGGCAAAGGATCATCAGGAGAGAGCGGTGGTAGCTGGTGTTTAACAGTCTAGATTCACAGAATCACAGAATTGTAGGGGTTGGAAGGGACCTCAAGGGATCATCGGGTCCAACCCCACTGCCAAAGCAGGTTCCCTAGGACAGGTCACACATGTAGGTGTCCAGATGGGTCTTGAATATCTCCAGAGAAGGAGACTCCACAACCCCCCTGGGCAGCCTGTCCCAGGGCTCTGTCACCCTCACTGTGAAAAAGTTCTGCATATTGAAGAAAACTACAGCTATAGTTTTAAGTACTGCTTTATTTATTGTCTCTATCTGCAACTACTACTAACCCATTAGTGTTATTTCTTGGAGTAGTGTTCGCTTGAAAGTTTTCTCAGTTGTCCTGGTTTGCATGTTTATTCAGCCCAGTAGTAAGTCCTTGATGGCAGACAGCCTCATCTTGTGCTCAACTCACCTCCTAAATGTCTACCCAGTTTTGAGGATTGTCCTTAATGCAAATAAATCATTGAACTCTCAAGAGTTCAAAAAATCAATACAAAGACTTCCAGCTTTTAAAAACTTCTGCCCCTCTGTTGTAAGACTGCTTGCCAAATGTATACATTCTTTTGTTTGCACTTTAGTGATATTTTTCACTGAACCTGTGGACAGCCCAACCTGTGTGAAAAAATTTTATCGCAATCTCTTTATTCTAGTTAACCATCATTATTTAGCATTTCATATAAGGCTTTACTAGTCCCCTGAAACCAATGTTCATATAATTTTTTACTTTAATGTTGGACTTGTTACCATCTTATCTGATTACAAGAAGCAAGAAGCAATTTTTTTTTAAATTTCGTCAGTATGAGTCATCTGATTTGCACTATTACTACAACTCTGAGATTTCATCTTATTAATTATCATTAAGTATCACTCTTCCTGTACGTAATTCACCTCAGTTTGTCAGAAAGTACTTTCAAGGTTCAGACAATAAGCATTCAAACTAAACAATTTTATCACAGTATGGCCATTTTGGAGTGAAAAACTTTAAAAAACCAAGAAAATCTGTTGAATGCAGTTTCACAAAGGAAAACAACCCACAACACTACAGAACAGTATCCATGTTTACAGTGCTTTATTTTACTTTGTATAAAAGCTTGTATACATCCCTTAAAGACAGGGCTAACATGCAGCTCCAGTGCTGAATAAAGCCAAACCTTCTTAGAAATGTGTCACGCTCATGTTGTTCAGAAAGATTTACCCTGAAGTCACCTTTGTGGTCTGGAAAGGGGAGGCAAAGAAAGTCACTAATGTTTCCTGGGTGGCAACAAATGTGGTTTTTGTTCTTATATCTAAGTCATTTTCCTGTTCAATACACGGAAATGTGGCTCTTCACCATAGTCTTTTACTTTGTGGGAGAGTTACACAACCTTTAAAGGACTGCCCATGTTCTTCTTGTTCCTATGGGGACAGTGGGGATAGCTGTCATCTGCACTCTAATATGGGCTGAAAATCCTCACCAAGACGATGCTCCCATTGTCCTGAACAATACTTTTCAGGATAGTCATACAGACAGACCCCATAGAGATGTTAGGCACTCGGAAAGCTTCCCATCGTCATGGGATGATTGTGAGGACAACCATGCTGGCAACTGTAGAAGAACCGTCTGTTCTTTTTCTCCTTGCTGCCAGGCAGGGAAGAGAATCATTATTCTTTTTAATCCATAGGAGCTTTTCATTTCATTTTAAAAATCCCCAGTTTAGTTAGTTATTTACCTGGTACCCGTGTTGAACCATTACTGAAGTGGGCAAGCTACAGCGCTTTGGCTTGAGATGAGAGCCTGGCTTAGATGCTACAAATGAAGATGAGCCAAAGAAGAGTCCAGCCAAAGTAAATACTCTTGTATTACCTCCTGGCTGTCACAGTGACCTAATGCACTGAGTCATTTCATGGCTTTTCATTTTCAGATCTGTTCGGACATCTCTGGTGGCTGGCTGGCATTTCGTTGGACTGACAAATCAGACTGTGGGTTTATTTTGAAGCCATTTCAATAGTGGCAAAGCAAACGTTATATAGGCATATGTAAGAAGATTTTGTTTGGAGAATAGCAGCTGTCTGTACCTGTAGGGAGATCTAATATTTTCTGAAGTGGAAAAAAAGGCACAAAATACCATGACTGTTTACTCAGCAGCCATGAGCAAGGGGGATCTTACGCCTGCACTATCAAACACAGAGCAGGGGGATGCTGCCTTGTAAAGCCCAAACAGCGATCTCTGCCATGGGGTCATTTGGTCATGACAACCATGGGGTTAGGAGAGTAAGCTGGTAATGTATACATATGCTTCATGTGCTTAGTTCACTATTCACATAACCTAACAACATAGCAAACACAGACCCATTCCACATGGCTGTCAATTCCGAGTCCTTACTTTGGGAGACTCGACGTCCCAGCTCTTCATTTTGAAGATGAATGTGCCAGTAAACCATGGAGACGTGCCCTAGCAGTGATTTTCATGTCTTCATTTTTTTGTTTCTTTTCTTTTGTTTTATTTCACTTTGGTTTGGGGGATTTTCGGTGTTATTGGTGGTTGTTTGTTAGTTGGGGTTTTTTTTTAATATAATGACCTCAGGTAGCCTGCATGTACCTTAGTTTTCAGGACCAAGTGGGACTCAGATCTGCCTGTTGTCAGATTTCCTGGCTGAGCACTTAGCCAATATAGAGAAGGGAAGGTTTTTCATAAACAGCTGAGGTCACCATAGCCTAGACCTTATTTTGTAAGAAAACAAAAGGGGAGAAAAAGTACACCACCAAAGCTGTGGCAATTAAAATGTATCCCAATATACATGGCTGGAGAGCTCTCAAGTACAACCTCTCTGAAGGAAAGTGGGAAACAAGTGAACTGATGACAGGGATTGATTTTAAAGGCCTCAGGGTTTAGAGACATGTCTCTTCTTTGTGAGAACTCACTCCTCGTATGAAAAAATCCAGTCATTACATCTTCTTTAAATATGTAATGACTATAAAGGGGGCAAAAAAAATCCATGAAGGGTTTCTTCCTACAGATGCAAAAAAAAAATTAAATATTACAAAACTGATTTGAAAAGAAAACTTCAAACACCAGTAGAATAGGGCCATGAAGGCATGGCATTAATTTGCCTGGTTGTTACAGTGATTTCAATCAAACCAGCATGTGAATATTATTAATTACAGAGCAACACAGGCAATGTGGATCTTTACAATGATTATATAATCCTATCTGTGTTTCACAGATTTTTGTCTAATGGCCTATGTATTTGTCCTGGCAGGAATAATATTCCCTGTACACTTTCTGTGCAGCAGCCATTAATCTCCAGCAATACCAACACTGATTTGCAACATTTCCTGATTAGGGGCCCAAAAGGAAATGAGGAGCAGTATTTATACATGTTTACCATTCACTCTTCTGTTGCAGGTTTGGAAAAAAAAAAACCCATAATAATAAAAGCACGTTTACAAAGACAGTATCCCACTACAAATCATTGGATTTTTCAAGAAAAATAACTGCTTAGCCAGGTTCTGTGCATGTTGCCAGATGCCAGCTTGGGAGACAGTTTCCTATGTTTCACACCCATTTAAATAGGAGCAACTTTTCCACTTGAGGCTTTTATTATAACCAGTGCTTTAGTGTGTTTGTCCTGTGCAGAAATGGCATTCATCCCCTACAGCTCAGCCACAAGTTCCTGTTGAGGCCCTTTGCACACTTCAGAGCTGAGGGAAATGTTTCCCAAGAGCCTGGCATTGTGGAGAAGCAGAGATCTGCTCCTCAGAGCTGGGCAGCTGTGGGGTGTAAATGAAACACATATTAAGGTATCAGCTGTATGTTTTCTCTGTTGCAGGCCTGAGGATGTGGATGGGCAATATGTGACATGTGAGTGTCTCAGAAAACAGCATATATAATACACAAATTTTTTATAGATTCACCATAGACCACAATTCCAGAGAAGTCTTCAGTCTTCCAAACAGTCTAATGTATCACTGTGTTTGGACTGACCTTTGAAGGCAAACACTGTGTTGCAAATATTCAGAGGTAAACCTATCTGCATAGCATCCCTCCTCCAAGAGTAGAGACCAAATGACTCCACCGTCAAAGAAGCCCTTTTCTTTAATCTGTGTTTATTTAAGGCTGCATTTGATGGTTAATTTGAGCACTCACTCAAGGCATCAGAGTGGATATCTCCCCTTGCCTGGGGAGCCTCAGCCAATGAACCCCAAGGGGAGGTGTCCCCCTATATCTCAGGTCATCATGTCCATTTTGAGTTGGCCTCTCTGATGAGGTTGCTAGTGAAAACATCATCCCAGGATTAAGACTGCCAGTTAGTAGGTTAATTAGAGTTGTGCCATTGATGACCAAACTGTAGATTGCACTGGTGGCTTCTTCAGCCGCAAGAAGGGTTGGTTGTTTTAGGGCAGGTACAGAGGGCTGGTTGCTGATGGTTGTGGTGGTTTGGCTCTGGCTAGAGGCAAAATGCCCACCAAGCCACTCGCTCACTCCCTCTTTTCATCCGAAAAGGGGAGAAAATATATGTCAGGAGGCTTAGGACCTGAGGTAAGGACAGAGGGATCACTTTCCAATTAGTGCAATAGGCAAAACAGACTCAACACAGAATAATAGAAAGAAAAGTGATTTATTACTACTACAACTACACACCCAGTGAACCAGAGTCAGGGTAATGAGAAGCATCCAGGTCTTAAAGCACCTTTCCCCCACCCCTCCCCTTCTTAGCAGACTTAAACTTCATCACGATTTTACTCCCTTCTTCCGCCTCCAACGTGGCGCAGGGAAGGGCAGGGAATGGGAAGTGGGGTTCCAACAGTTCCTCACAAGCTGCTTTCCTTCCCCAGATCTTAACACTTCTACTTCCCCCCACCCCTTGCCTCTTCACACACTTGACTTTAATCAATTTGCTCCCTTCTTCCCTCCCATTGCAGCACAGGGAGGGGCAGGGAATGGGGAATGGGGGTTTTCAGTCCATTCCTCCAGAGTTGTCTGCTGTCTCAGCTGGGGGTGTAGCATTCCACACACCCCCCCTTCCCCTGCGGTGCCGTGGGGTCCCACCCACATGAGAGTTGTGTCCATGAACTTCTGCTGCATGAATCCTCTCTATCCGGGAGTCATCTCCTCACCACAGGCCTCTCAGCAGGGCTCCCTTCCCCGGGTGATGACGTTCGGGCCCAGATTCCCCCAGCCTGGTCCCCCACAGAGTCACAAGTCCCCTGGCAAACCTGCTGCGGCGTGGATCAATTTCTTCACAGGCTGTAGATGTCTCTGCTCCCCGTCCTCATCCATGGGCTGCGAGGGGACACCCGGTCCACCATGGTCTTCACCACAAGCTGCAGGGGAATCTCTCTTTCCGCATTCTTACCCCCACCTCCTTCAGGCCTGGCCTTGGTGTCCACGCAGCTTGTCACATCTTCTCACTCCCTTCTCCGGTGGCAAAATGTGTCTGCCTGCAGTATTTTTTCTCCTATATGTGATTCACAGAGGCTCTGTGACCATCTCCCATTGGCTCGGCCCTGGTCAGCAGCAACTTTGGCTTTGAATTGGCAGATATTTACTGTCTGGAGCTTGCAGCGAGCTGTAGGTGCTGCTTGCAAAAGCCACCTCAGTAGCAGAGCTACACAAAACTGCAACAATGGTTAAAACAGGGTAATCATGGCAGGAAGGAGGTCTCTCATCCAAGAGAGCCAGGAGGAGGTCACCTTTGGATAGGCTGCAAAACGTTCTTCTTGGCCTAGGTCTGTCAGGGAAGGTTTAGCAGAGGTGGGTGACATCTGTGTGCTTTGTTCTCTCTAGTAAGGTCCTTATGAAACCACTAGATGATAACAGTGGCTGCATAGCCTGCCACAAGGGAAATCCTCTCTGTTAACAAACTCAATTAACAGGTACCCACATGGGTATAGGTGATTTATCACCTATTGAGTTATAACACTTTTAAAGGTATATTAGTATTTTACCATCTGTCTTTCTATCAGAAAACAAAGCTTTGTAAATGCTTTCTACTTTCTTTTTTTTTTGTATAGCTATGCATTTTATTAACATATTTTATTCTATAATCATTCTGTTCTGTTCTCTTTCCTAAAGTTCTCTTTCTTCAGCTTTCCTTTCCTTCTCCTTTATTTCCCTAGTTGTGGCCTTTTTCCTTATTCTACCATTTTGTCACTCCCTAACTCAGGCTTTACTCATTCTCATACAGCAGATGCATTGACTGACACATGTTCCTGAGAATCCTGGAGATAAAACTGTAGAAGATCTGGTGTAAATCAAGTCCCAGCAACTAATTCTTTAGGCAACCTCTTCATTTAAACTTTGTCATGAATTTATCAAGCTGCATTTTAAGATTAGGTGGGTTATTTACATCGATGACTCCTGTTGGAAAACAGTTCCACAACTGAAAAGCTTTATTGTTTAGCAAATTTCTGTCTTTCCATTTTTAGTGCAATTGTAATTGTGTCTAGTGAAACCTCTCTGAAATTGAGCTCTGAAAAGCTCACTTCTCTCCCAGCTGCTTAATGCCTGATGTGTTCGTAGGCAGCAGTCTCGCACCCTCTGAGCCTTTGTTTTGCTGTCCTAGCCTTGCCACGTCCTTTTAGTTCCCTCTTTCTCTGCTGACGTGGCTTTACTTGGCCTTGCCAGTCTGATTGATCCGAGAGAGTTTGACTCTGTAGCTGCTGCAGTTGTGATGTTCTTCTCCCTGTCTCCTTCTCCTCTTGCTGCAACTTCACATAGTGCTTTGAACTGCTTTTGACTTTCCTGAGATGTTGAAACAACATTATGATAGTCACCTAGGTATTGCTTAGTTAGAAACACTGTAGAAAGAAACACTGTAGAATCATAGAATCATAGACTCATAGAATGGTATGAGTTGGAAGGGACCCCAAGGATCACAGAGCTCCAACCCCCCTGCCACAGGCAGGGCCACCAACCTCAGGCCTGGATCTACACAAGGTTGTCCAGGGCCCCATCCAACCTGGCCTTGAACACTTCCAGGGACAGGGCATCCACTACCTCTCTGGGCAGCCTGTTCCAGCACCTCACCACTCTTTCTGTAAAAAACTTCCCCCTAATATCTAATCTAAACCCTCCTTCCTTTAGTTTTAATCCATTCCCCCTTGTCCTGTCATTGTCTATCCTTTTAAAAAGTTGAATCCCCTCCTGCTTATAAGCTCCCTTCAGGTACTGGAAGGCTGCAATGAGGTCCCCCCGCAGCCTTCTCTTCTCCAGACTGAACAAGCCCAGCTCCCTCAGCCTCTCTTAGTAGGGCAGGTGCTCCAGCCCTCTAATCATCTTCGTGGCCCTCCTCTGAACCCTCTCCAACAGTTCCACATCCTTCTTGTATTGGGGGCCCCAGATCTGGACACAGTACTCCAGATGGGGCCTCACGAGGGCAGAGTAGAGAGGGACAATCCCCTCCCTGTCCCTGCTGGCCACCCCTCTTCTAATGGAGCCCAGGATACCATTAGCCTTGCGAAGCTCCTATATTTTTAATTCAGTGCCTTTCTTGTAACCCTTGCATTAATATTTTAAAATACATAGCTGCCTGACAGCTTGGATGAGAAGTATGGGCTAGACAGGTGGGTGTAAATGAGATTTATTTCTTTGGGGTGATATTAAAGTCAGAAGAGAAAGTTGGGACAAGACGCATCGCACGGGAGGAAAGAGCATGCTGATGATATAACAGAGTGAAGAGAAGGAGTTACCAAATGATTATTAGCAAAGTCTCACTGTTTGAGAAGCTGAAGAGTGGAAAGAATAGGTAAATCCAGAGAAAAGTACATATAGAGTAGCTTTGCATAAGTGTTTATAACTGTGAAGTCTTGTTAATTGGATTGAAAGAGTTTAGGGTTTTATGAACCTATCATATGGACAAAATTCAAATTCCCTGAGAGAAAAGCCTTGGCATCTAGAGTTACATAGGAGAACATAGGGTTAATGAGAAGATAGGGTTAATGTGAGGAGAGAGAGGTGACTTATGGAGAATGGAATGAGAGGAAAGAGGTTGGGCAACAGAAGAGAAAGAGTGTAAGGAAAGGGGAAATACAACAGTGATAAATAGAGCTAAGCTAGACACAGGGAAAGGGGATATAGAAAAGGGGAGACAATGAAGAGAAAGATGGTATCCGCACTGTAGCAAGGTGAGAATCGAAAAAAATCCCTAAAAATGTCTGGCATAAGGATATCAGTACAATGAGTTAAAAAATTCCCTCCCCTTTGACTGACCCCTTGTTTGTTTGTGTTTTCCTGGTGCAGCAGACTTTTGCAGAACAAAAAAATTTAAGTTAGGATAGACTTCAGACTGCAAATGGACTTTTCTATTTTTGTTGAATAATTTGTAAGCAGAGATTAATTTTGTCCAGAGTAGTTTGGTTTTTTCTGTAGCTTGCAATCATTGCTGTGCAAAGTGCAGGAGACACCATGGGAAGTAGGCAGGGCTTGTCTAGCAAGTCTCAGAATCATGGATTTTAAAATACAACTCTGCTGTTTTGTGAGAGGGGGAAAAAAAAAAGAAAAACACCATGCTGAAATATAGTTAAATTGTGCCATTCAGGCAATTTCCTGCTCCTTCTGAAATTAAGGGCAGAGGTACCATAGTGATGATAGCCATCCCTTTGGTAATAAAATTGCTTTGGAATTATATGTTTTTCAAAGTAATTATCCTGAATAAAATGTCACTGTCACCATTGCTGGGCAGCTGTAGGCTGAAAATCTTTTCCATAAAGACATTTTAACATCCTTCCCTGTTAATGCCTCAGCCGTACTTCACAGAGCTACCTCCATCATGCTATTTAGGCTTGGAGGGTCAGAAGAAAAAGGAATAATGGGCAGGTGTCTCTGATCCATCGAGCATCTCTTCTAGACTGGAGGGAAGAGCATGAGCAACTTGGATTATTTTTTTTAATTATTGGTCTTCTGTACAAAACAGACCAGCAAGGACTGCCTCTGGTCAACTTTTAAGTTTTGGTCTTGTTCCCATTGGGATCAGTGCCTTTAACTGATTCTCTTTTGCAATCTTTCAAAAAGAATTTTATTAAATTTCATCATTTCGTTCCCCTTTTTATATTTTTCATATACTTAATAGAAATTGTATGCTTAGTGCAACAGTGATGAGAAAAAGCTCATATCTTTTCTCATTTTCTTGAGAAAAGGCTCACTCTGTGGGAGAGGACATGGCCAACCCTTTTGCAATAAATGCTAGACGCATGGACTCTCTGGCTTTAAAATATCTGGGATTCTTGAGAGATCTTGCAATGGACATATGTCTTATGTGTCATAATGCTGTCCAGTACTCTGAGTCACCAGTTGTTAATTTAACATTGCCGCTGCAGTTGAGTCTGTAGCTGAAGTTTTTATTAACTTTGCTGCTCCAATTGTGTATTTATTAGGTTTGTGTCTCCTGCTCTCCAGCTGAGGATCAGATAAGCTCTTGAGAGCAACACTGATTATTTTCCATCCAAAATGAGCTTTAATAAAAGCAAATATAAGTCTTTATATAATAATTGTGAGAACATGGGTGTCTGAGAGTGTGTCTTGTTTCTAGGGTTAAAGGCTCCACCTATTGGTTGACTAAAATGAGAGAAATGTAACATTTTCACACAGAAAACTGCTGGCCCTGCTGAACATCCTGTGTCTTGCCACATTTTTACGAAATAGCTGGCTTCAGTGTATAAGTTTGCATGATGTCCAAAAAAACCTGAGCCCAGTGACTTATTTCTCAGGTCTGTGCACATGCAGCACCCAAAATGACACATTGCTAAGACACTATGAAGGAAAGTCCTTTCTTAAGACAGGAATGGTTTGGATTTTGCAAGTGAAGCCTGTCTCATCCTGGAAATTACTGGTTTTCTTTGTAAAGGATAATTAAAAAATAAAAAAAAATTAGCATAAATTCTTCCATGCCAGCAAAATTAGTACAATTGCATGGTAACTTCTAGGCATTTGTTACCTTCACATTTAAACAAGTCAGAAACAGAATTATTGATGCATTCAGTCAACGAAAACCCATTCCCCAGTGTTGGTTCAGGCAGTCTCAGCAGTTCAGGCAAAATGGCATTTTGAAGGGCTTCAGAGTCATTCCTGGGAGTGCAACAGGAGGATGGAGAGGGGAGAAGATATCCAAGTGGGGCTTGTGGAGGGAAAAAGGAGAGGACATACATTGGGAAAGATCAGGCAGATTTTGGAGACAGCAGGAGGCTGTGAGAGGATCGTGGGCACGCCTGGGAGATCTCGCTCTGTGCCGTTTGTTGCCTGCCCTAAGTCAATTCACTCGAAGAGTTTGTGCCACTTCGCTCGTTTCCTCTGACAACTCCTCTGTTCAAATAATTGGCTACGCTGGTAAGTGCTCGCTGTAATGCAGTCCTACTGTTCTTGCCTATTCATCAGTCATCAGTAACTTGAATGCACAGCCATGTAGCACAGAGCACTGAAAAACAGTTTGTTGAAGCCAACAAAATGCTTGGACAAGAGAAAGTTGTGTATACAGTTTATTACATATGTATACACACATCTGTTGGTATCCCACTCAGAGTTATGCATGTATCTCTGCAGAGGAGGCAGAAGGATTTCCTCTGAGCTTCATCATCATGGCAGCAGCAGCCCCGCTGGCACCAGCTTGTCTCTTGTTCTGTCCCACTCTGTGCCTGCTCATTCCTGCCAGAAAGCAGATAGATCACTGTGGAAAAAAATACCTGGGCAACTTTGTTCCTCTTGGAGAGGGATATTTACACGAGAGGCTTCAAATGCCTCTCTGAAGTTCAGGTCAGAGCACCTAATTTCAGATGCTTCAGTTTCTTATATAGCAAATATATATATATGGGCTCCTCACCACAAGAAGGACATGGAGGTCCTGGAGCGAGTCCAGAGAAGGGCAACCAGGCTGGTGAAGGGGCTGGAGGGCAAATCCTATGAGGAGCGGCTGAGGGAGCTGGGGCTGTTTAGCTTAGAGAAGAGGAGGCTGAGGGGAGACCTTATCACCACCTACAATTACCTGAAGGGAGGTTATAGAGAGATAGGTGATGGTCTCTTCAGTCAGGTGACAGGTGATAGGACAAGGGGGAATGGCATGAAGCTGTGCCAGGGCAGGTTTAGATTGGATGTTAGGAAAAAATTTTTTACTGAAAGAGTTGTCAGGGCCTGGAAGAGGCTGCCCAGGGAGGTGGTTGAGTCACCTTCCCTGGATGTGTTCAAAAAAAGGGTAGATGAAGTACTTAGGGATATGGTTTAGTTTAGGATGTGAATGGTTGGACTTGATGATCTTAAAGGTCTTTTCCAACCTTGTGATTCTGTGATTCTGTGAAATGAAATGCTTTCAAAGAGCAATTTAGGCAGCCTGAGTTAAATGTCTAATTAAGATACTTTTTAGTTTCCAATTGGTTTCAAAAAATTGGATGGTAGTATAGAAGTACATAAATAAGGGGGAAAGAAAAGGATATGATGAGATGATGTCAGAGTGGCATATTTTTTGTATTATTCATAATATTAGAACTTAGATCTCATATATACTTATGAGTTAAATCTGACCGCATTCGTGGGAAGTATTATTTGCTGTTTGGATTAGAATTGGAGCATGGTGAGGTTAAATTTATGTATAAAGCATGAGAAAGAAGTTCATGAGCAGAACATGGATCTCTTGAGTCTTGGTCCAAACTGGTTAACATAAGATTAAAGGGCAGATGATAACACAAGACAGAGGAAAAGAAATGTGGGGTTTTTTTGTTATTACCCTTTCACTAGTCATCTTTTTTTCTTCTTAAAGAGGTGCTGACTGATCACAAACTAAGTTGCAGTACAAAAATAACATGGCAACTTGCTACCTGAGTCCAGCAATATAAAAACACCTCAACTTGTGGGAAATGTGCTACACTTTTAATGACTTCCTACACCGCTACAGTAGTTCATGATTGGCCATTCACCTAGAAAGCTGCAGGTCATTTCCTTAGCATGAACAAACCAAAATAGGGAATTAGTCATTGGGATTTTCACGTCTGGTTCAGAGTACCTGAACCAGAGAGCTCTCCTCCATCTTTGCAAGCATTGCTGTGAGCAGTGTTCATCACAGAAAAAAGACCTTGTTGCTTTGTTAATTACCTCATTTTTAGGATGCACGCTGCATCACACAGCTGCATGACAGCCCTGAACCACCCATACAGTCATTTGTGCATTGTTGTTAATGATTGTTCTGCTCAGGTGTCCAAAAAGGTGTTTTAACAGATGCTTCTTCCCCTCCCTCTTGGCTGGTTGGATCAGTTTGTGGTCTCTGCTTGCTGCCAGGCCTCAGGTCATGTGCAAAATGTTATGCAGTTAATGTTGGCCGAGACCTAAGCTAGATGACTGGATATGGCAAAACCAAACCAGTGGGTTTAGCCATTGTGATGGCATCCAGAGCAGGTAGTGTTCTCCTCCGTCATTCCTACTACAAGGAATAGGGAGGGTTGGTTTGAGAAGAGCCAGGAAATAAATACCTGGCTCAGAGCCTGGTGCGAGAAACAGAACCTTGGGTTCTTTGAGAATGGGCTGGCTCGAGCCTCACCAGCCTTGCTTTCGAGGGATGGGGAGCACTTATCCCCTAGGGGCAGAAGGATACTGTCCAAGAAGCTGGCAGGGCTCATTAATAGAGCTTTAAACTAGATAGGAAGGGGGAGGGGGACAGGGCCAGGCTAGATGGAAAAAAGCCTGGGTGTGGTGGTGGAGTTACTGAGGGATGGTGTGCTGGCAATGACCTCTGGTCAGCCACCCTAGTTAATCAGGGGGATAGTGTTCTAACTCTAAGAGTAGAGATGTAGCTACTACTGATAGGCTAGGTAACTTAAACAGCTGTCACTTGGGAAGCAAGGCTTCCCCAAGGAGCACAACAAGATCAGTAGACCAGCTGAAGTGCATCTACACCAATGCACGCAGCATGTGGAACAAAAAAGAGGAATTAGAAGTCCTTGTAAGTACAGGAAATTATGATGTGATTGCCATCACAGAAACGTGGTGGGATAATTCACATAACTGGAGTGCTGCTATGGCTGGTTATAAACTATACAGGCGTGACAGGCTGGGTAGGAGAGGAGGTGGGGTAGCCCTGTATGTCAGAGAATGCACTGACAGCCTAGAGCTGGAGTATGATGAAGACAGGGTCGAGTGTCTCTGGGTGAAAATCAGAGGAGAACAAAATCAGCGAGATATAGTGATGGGAGTCTGCTATAGACCACCTGACCAGGAGGAGGAAGCTGATGAGTTGTTTTTTAAACAACTGGGTGAAGTCTCACGATCACCGGCCCTCGTCCTTATTGGGGACTTCAACTTACCAGATGTCTCCTGGAGGTACAATACAGCAGGGAGGAAACAGTCTAGCAGGTTCCTGGAGGGTTTGGAAGACAACTTCCTGACCCAGCTGGTGAATGAACCCACAAGGGAAGGTGCCCTGCTGGACTTGTTGCTTGTCAGTAGAGAAGACCTGGTGGGGGATGTGAAGGTTGGAGGACGCCTGGGGCATAGTGATCATGAGCTTATAGAATTCTTAGTGCTGGGAGAAGTAAGGAAGGGAGAGAGCAGAACCAGCACCTTAGACTTCCGTAGGGCTGACTTTGGACTGTTCAGAAAGCTGCTCGATAAGATTCCATGGGAGGCAGCCCTTGAGGGCAAGGAGCCCAAGAGGGTTGGTTGCTCCTCAAGAAGGTAATCTTGGCAGCACAAGAACAGGCTGTCCCAGTCGGACAGAAGAGGGGTTGGCGAGCTAGGAAGCCAGCCTGGCTGAGTAGAGAGATTCAGGCTGATATACGGGAAAAGAAGGAAAAATATGAGCTTTGGAAGAAGGGGCAGGTGTCTTGGGATGATTATAGGAAATTAGTGAGATCATGTAGGGAGAAAGTCAGAAGGGCTAAAGCTGATCTGGAACTCAGGCTGGCCAGTTCTGTAAAATATAATAAAAAGTCCTTCTATAGGTATATTAATAGTAAACAGAGGGTCAAGGAGAATCTCCAGCCCTTATTGGATGCTGATGGCACATTAGTGACAAGGGATGAGGACAAGGCTGAGGTCCTTAATTCCTTCTTTGCCTCAGTCTTTAACAGTAATGAAGGATATTCCCTGAGTACTCATCCTCCGGAACTGGCTGACAGGGAGGGGAAGAATAACAAAGTTCCCATGGTTCAGGAGGAAATGATTAGCGACCTACTTGGCCAGGTAGATACCCACAAGTCAATGGGGCCAGATGGGATTCACCCAAGGGTACTGAGGGAGCTGTCAGATGTGCTTGCCAAACCCCTTTCCAACATCTATCAGCAATCCTGGCAGACTGGGGAAGTTCCAGTCGACTGGAGGCTGGCAGATGTTACACCCATATACAAGAAGGGTCGGGAGGAGGATCCAGGGAACTACAGGCCTGTCAGGCTGACCTCAGTCCCAGGGAAGATCATGGAGAGGGTCATCTTGGGAGCTATCATGCAGCACATGCACGATGGCCAGGGGATCAGGCCTAGTCAACATGGGTTTACAAAAGGTAGATCCTGTCAAACTAACCTGATCACCTTCTATGACAAGGTGACCCGCTTAATGGACGAGGGGAAGGCTGTGGATGTGATCTACCTGGACTTTGGTAAAGCCTTTGACACAGTTTCTCACAGAATTCTGACTGAGAAACTGGCTGCCACTGGCCTGGACAGGTGGACCCTCAGCTGGGTTAAAAACTGGTTGGATGGCCGAGCCCAGAGGGTGGTGGTGAATGGAACAAAATCCAGCTGGAGGCCAGTCACGAGTGGCGTCCCCCAGGGCTCAGTCCTGGGTCCATTCTTGTTCAACATCTTTATCAGTGATCTCAACGAAGGGATTGAATGTTCCCTCACTAAGTTTGCAGATGACACTAAACTAGGAGGAAGTGTTGATCTGCCTGAGGGTAGGGAGGCTCTTCAGAGGGATCTTAACAGACTGGACTGATGGGCTGAGTCCAATGGGATGAAGTTTAACAAGGCCAATTGTAGAGTGCTACACATGGGACATAACAACCCCATGCAGCGCTACAGGTTTGGGGGAGACTGGCTGGAGAGCTGTCAGGCAGAGAAGGACCTGGGGGTGTTGGTTGACTGCAGACTGAATATGAGTCAGCAGTGTGCTCAGGCGGCCAAGAAGGCCAATGGCATCTTGGCTTGTATCAAAAACAGTGTGGCCAGTAGGTCTAGGGAGGTGATTGTGCCCCTGTACTCGGCATTGGTGAGGCCGCACCTCGAGTGCTGTGTCCAGTTCTGGGCTCCTCACCACAAGAAGGACATGGAGGTCCTGGAGCGACTCCAGAGAAGGGCATCCAGGCTGGTGAAGGGGCTGGAGGGCAAATCCTATGAGGAGCGGCTGAGGGAGCTGGGGCTGTTTAGCCTAGCGAAGAGGAGGCTGACGGGAGACCTTATCACCGCCTACAACTACCTGAAGGGAGGTTATAGAGAGGTAGGTGATGGTCTCTTCAGTCAGGTGACAGGTGATAGGACAAGGGGGAATGGCATGAAGCTGTGCCAGGGCAGGTTTAGATTGGATGTTAGGAAAAAATTTTTTACTGAAAGAGTTGTCAGGGCCTGGAAGAGGCTGCCCAGGGAGGTGGTTGAGTCACCTTCCCTGGATGTGTTCAAAAAAAGGGTAGATGAAGTACTTAGGGATATGGTTTAGTTTAGGATGTGAATGGTTGGACTTGATGATCTTGAAGGTCTTTTCCAACCTTATTATTCTGTGATTCTGTGATTCTGTGATATCCCAATATGCAGATCAGTGTGCATAACTAACAGAGACTCCTTGCATGAGTCTCTCTGTACTGTTCGGATCATGACACTGTAATTCTATATGCTGCAGTAACTGCCTCATGGTTTGATAATATTGAGCAAAGCACTCTTTCAGTGTGAAAAGACAAGACAGGATATCCCAGGCCCTAATAATTTTGAAAACATCAAGCAGTGTGGAGTTAATACTTCTCGGGGCCTTGCCATGGGAATTTTCTGGCTGTGGCCCAGACTACAGATAATTAATTATGTCAGTGAAAGGCTCTGGTGGCCTGTTTTCTTCAGAAAAAAGTGACATCATCCATGGAGCTCTCTGGCAATAATGCAGAACAAAGCTGTGTGGGCAGGAAATAACAGACAGATGTCTTCTAGTGCTCATTTGATCTGTTTCGAAGTTTGCTGTTAAGAAGTAATACATTGCTCAGTGCTGCTTCTCCTCAGCTCTGCAATCTTTAGCGTGGACTTTTTTAAACAGAAGAGGCCAAATTAATCTCTGATGTAATTCTTCTGGAGCCACTTCAGAGGGTTTTTGCAGTGGATGAGCTGGTCTATCATGTGCCTCTCCTCCAGTATTGATTTTCTGTGTTATCACGGTAAAATAGATAGCACACAACAAAACACGGTGTAGCTCCAAAGGCTTCCTATAAGGCCAGAAAGTTCTGAATGGTGTGGAGAAGACAGGATGATTCTGTTTTGCATCCCCAGAGTCATGAAGGATCACTCTCATTTCCAGATATGTTTCATTAAACTTTTGTACAAAAGCACCAATGGTCACTTTTTATCACTGAAGACATCTCTTTACCTCCAAAGTAAATCACACACAAAGACCCGAGTCCAGAAATGTTAAAAGGAATTTGTGCAAGCAGACTCTGCAGTTTCAAGTAGTCAGAAATTAAGCTAAGGTGAAAGGCAAGAAAAGAACTTTGCTGTACACAGAATCTTCCTTGCAACAAAAACGATGTATACATATCATTAGCTTTTTGCATGGCTAAAGTTACTAAGCGAGTGATGTAAACAGGACTACTTCAGCTATCTGGTGCTGGAGAGAAAAATATTCCTTGAGTTTTTAGCAAAAAAGGGACCTTTGTACGATGCAACAGGTGGTAACTCCCCAGTTTAGAAGCATGCTTTGTACTCTAAGTACTTCTGGCCTGGAAGACAAATTGCTACCCAGCGCTTGTAGCGGTGCATAGGGATAATTTGAGGAAGCAGGTCTTTAGAAAAAGGGGCATTCCAGCAGGCAGGGGTAACTTTTATTACTTTCTCTACTCAAATTCATAGTATCAATACATAGAAATGAAGAAAGCACACTTTTCTTTGAATTCTTTGAGTTTCCTCCTAAGGTAAGAAAAGAAGGGAAGTTGCTGAGTTTAAACAGGGATCAGCGGATTAGTGTTAAAATCGTTTTGCAGATACAGGTTTTTGGTACACTGGATTCGTTAGACTAAGCAAACACACAGTGTTCACTTTCTGAGGTCTCTGATGGGAATTGTCAGAAATAAGGCTATTCCTGCCCTGGTGGCACCACAGCATGAACTCGTCCTGGATAGCGCAGAAAAGCAGTGTGAGAACATCATCCTGATCTCCCTCAGAAGGATGCCTTGAGTGTGATGTTTGTTAGTTCTAGGTGAAACATTTGTAAAGTGTACTGGAATTTAGGAAATCAGCCTCTGGTAAGATCACAACACTACATGGAGAACCTGTGACCTTATC
Source organism: Porphyrio hochstetteri (assembly GCA_020800305.1). Taxonomy (NCBI): domain Eukaryota; kingdom Metazoa; phylum Chordata; class Aves; order Gruiformes; family Rallidae; genus Porphyrio; species Porphyrio hochstetteri. The sequence continues at coordinate 91,355,906 of CM036907.1, forward strand.
TAGTTTCTGATGCAGCACAGAGCAGCTGTTATGTTATAAATAGCCTGAACTGTGTGAAATGCAAGTAACAACACCGCAAGTAGAAGTAAAGGTTCCTGTCTGTGGCTTGATAATTATTTCTGGCTGTTAATCACTAGCAAGAAAAATAAGACTTCATAAACATTAAACCTCCATTGGTGCTTTCATTTGTGACGGCACAGCAAAAGTGTCATGGTAACTAGAAAAGAAATAGTCAAGAACTGGAAATATCAGATCTTCCATATATTACAAAAGTGGCTTCCCTGTAAATACTACTCCTCCTCCCAAATTTTTGAAACTTCTTTCAATAAATTGAGGGGATTATCATCATGTTATTGAAGTATTTAGATTGCTGTGAAGTAGTTAGGCTATTCTAGATGGCTCCAAACATGAAGCTATGAAGTAAATAGTTACTGGTAACTGATTTAGAGAGAGGCACATTGTGAATTTGCAGGAAGGCTGCTCACAAACAAAATTAAGGAGAAGAGTTTAGGAGATTTACTGGCAAAAGATCTTGAATTGGATTTTACTCTTATTTGACAGTGATTACTTTGAGTCCATTCAGCCCATCTTGAATACAACTGAAATTTTTTTCCAATTTACTAGGTGCTTTATATGAAACGAGTTTGATCAGTTCAGTCCCATTTCCCAGGTGACAAATGGCCTGTGGCAAAAATCTCCCGTTTAGTGGGTGCTGAGTTTTGTTAGGAGTCTCACAGGAGAGGCCAAAGACTGTGGGAATGGGGAGAGGCGGCTGTAGTAAATTGGCAGGGCAGGGCACGAGGAGGAAGCACCTCCGAACGCCGGGCTTGTGTAACAGTCTTTCCATTGACCAAGAATTTGGTTGCTAGGCTGCTGCTCCCCTTTTACAAGCAGCAGAGTCATGCTATTGTTTCCTAAATGGTTTCAGTTTTATGCAGGGACCTCTTTACATCCTTTCTATATCATTTAAATATTTTACTAGGAATGCAGCGAGCAAAAGAAAGCCTTTCTTTATTATTCTGCCAAAAAGTGAGTATTTCAGGGTAGCCCTGCAAAGAGTGGCTTCACGTCTCAGCCTTCCAGCTGGGCAGCTAGTGTGTACTCCTGAGGGGAGGGTAGCACTGTCCCATATTTCCCAGGTGGAAACACAGACACCATGTCTTAAGTGCGCTAATCAGTGGGTAGCAGAGAGTAGGGAAAGGAGAGCAGGCAAAGCTGTGTGGGATAGCAGTGCTCCATGGCACTTCAGCCTCTGCATGGATGCCCTCAAGACCTGAGTTCATCAGCCTTTAGATTTTGGCACCTCCAGTAATTATAAACCAGGGCTTAGGTGCAGTTCAACTTTGCAGTTCCTCTATCAGCATGGACAGCTGAAGGAGTTAACTGAGTACAGTGTCCAGTTCTCATCCCCACAGTTCAACAAGGATTCAGACGAGCTGGTGAAGGTCCAAAGGAAGGCTGTGGAGATAATAAAAGGACTGAAGAACCTGCCCTGTAACAAAAGTCTTCCTGGAGAAGGTGGTTTAGGGAGGTTCTCATCACATTATGCTAGTACTTAAAAGGCAGCTATAAAGAAGACAGAGGCTCTCTCTTCACAAGAAGCCACATGGAGAAGGCCAGGGCAATGGCTAGAGGTGTCACCAGGAGAGGTTTCATCTTGATCTAAGAAAGAATTTTTTTACAATAAGAAAAGAAAAGTCTATTTATTTTAAGAACCCGCAATCTGAACAGTATAGATAGCTTGGATAGCTTTTTGTAGGACAATTTAAGTAATGAAAAAAACAATAGAAGTAAATATATGTATTTTCTAAATTCTGTATCTTGACTTTGATGAGCTTTTCTGATGAATTGCATCTTCCAGACTTACGCAAATAAGTTTCATTGTGTTACAAGCTGTTGCAACATGTGGCCTTCTCATGCCTGAATACTCTCTCTCATCAGAGCACCAACAAAACAAAACAAATAAAGGACTTGAGAGATGGCTTTCCTGTGCCAAACATCATGTTCCTTCTACCAAAACAGCTAAAAACTTTCCTCTGGGATTTATGTACAAGTTTACTTCCAATGTGAGATCTCGTCCTTGTGTTTGTCTCCTAGCTTATGATCTCTGCTACACAGCATTGTGGTATTGTGCTTTGAGACTAGGGAGGCACCTACAGTAGATGTCCAACATTTGCAACAGCGTGCCAGTATAGTTCCTTCTTGTTAGCTAGGAAACCCTACTTTAAGCCTCTTGCACCTCTTTCCAGGTACATGTGTTAAAGTAGCCCAAGTGTTCCTCTACATGGTGAATATGTCTGGTTTTCTTGTTTTTCTGTATCGCAGAGTTTAATATAGTAATAGTTGTTCACCATACATTGAAAGAGAACATCTCTATGTGAGCTTTCCTAGTTGTTTCAGTGGAAACGTAGTCATTTGGAGGAAACACAAAATCATGAGTTACACAGGCCTGCTGTTTCAGCTTCCCTTTGTGTTATCCTGAGGAGTTTCAGAGAGACTAGCCAGAGTTTGCAAATCCTGAGGCTGCAGGGAAGTCAGGATGTTGTCCAGGCCCTTCTCTGACCTAGGGTAGCTGCACTTCGAAACCTTCCTTTGCTGGGGCTTGTTGCTGACCAAATAAAAGCAAATTTCTCTCTGGTTTATTATTAGCATGAGGCCCCCTTTTTTGGTCCAATGCTTCCTAGCAACCTGATTGTCTGTTTGTTGGTTTGCTTTTCACAAACTGTTATCGTAAGTCCATGGAAACAGAGTACTTGGTGAAATAGCCAATACCCTTGAAGAGATAGGAGCAATGGCCAAGCCCAGAAAAGGCAGAAGGCACCTTGCCATGCTAATGCAGTCCAGACTGTGAGTGCCTGAAGAGCATGGGATGCCCAAGAAGGAGTATGTCGGCAGGGAGTTGTCTGTGCCCTGGAGATGGTGCTCCCCAGCCTGTCCTTGTGCTGGGTACACTTCCCTTGGGCTGCAGTGAGGTGTTTTCAGAGCTTACAGCCCTGCCCTGGAGTTAAGTGGGTCCCTGTTTCATTTTAACCATGAAGCAGTGAATAGGGGTTTCCTTCAAAGCTCTCAACTGAGCTTGGACACCTTCTTTCCTACTTAGGGTGCTGGTTCCTCCATTCAGTATCTCCAACTCCCCTTGCTCGGCTCCCTCTGGCTCTCAAGGGGCCAAACCCACAACTTCCAGAAACTCTTAGCTGGCAAGTTATAAGCTGTTTCAGGGACTCTTACTCCCCTCTGCTAAAGTGGCTCCAATGATTAAAGACAACAGAGACTAGAAGGAAAGTATACATGGCAATGAATGGGGGCTGGGGCACTTGCTAGGAAGAGCATTGCTCGGTCTCTCTACCAGCTATTACAGTATTTAATAACCATTACAGGGACTGGACTCCAGCTCTTTACTCTCCCAAGTCATAATGTTAAATTATTGAGCCTGATTTGTCTCTGTTTCCTCTGCTCTGCCCTGTCAATGTCTCATTATGCTGTTTGGGGCCCAAAAGCTTCAAAAGGAGAGAGTGAACTCATCCTCTTCCCCTCCTGAATTGCATAGGGTCCAAGGTGTGCCTGTCCCTGAGGAATGGGGTGTGTGGGGCCTGAAGCTTTCTCTGCTCAGGACCAAAGCGAATTGAGGTTTCAGCATGCTTGGTTGTGGCCCTTGGTGCGTAGGGTAGAAGGGGGCTGCCCCCTCATGTCCCTGTTTTTGGTGCTCTCTTCACACAGTGCTGTCAAAGCAAGGCACACAGTGGGACGCTGAATTTGTTCACTGGAAGAAGACACAGATATGGCCCCAAAACTGTCACTTCTTAAAAGGGGCTAAGAGAACAGGTCATAAAATCTGAGTATTTATAAACACTCCCAAACTCCTGCACTATCCTGTTAGACTTTTTAAAGATTTTTCTTCAATTTAAAATCATTGGCCTTGTAAGTAACAAAGACACTAAGGTAACTATTACTTTTACAGGGATATAAAACCCCCTATATATTCTTAAACCTGTCTAAAACTTTCCTAAAATAACATTTTTCCTGTACTGAGAGTGGTGTATTCCCAGAACATGATGTAGGTAAGTGTACATGCTCTTTTAGCACTCTTTGGGACTAGCCCACATAATTCACTTGTAGTTTTGACATCCATGAGTGATGCACCTTTCCCATGCTCATGCTGAAACAAAATTAATACCACTCCAGTCTGTATTTTGTATCTTGCAGCCCTGTGCAAAAGCTTTTATTTAAGGTTAGAAAGTGTTGTACAGACTAAGTCCCTACAGTTCTTTGTTTATAATTGGGCTAATGGAGACCAGTGATGAGTAGCATTCCTCTGGGATCAGTATGGGGACCAGCACGGTTTAACATCTTTGTCAGCAACATGGACAAAGGGATCAAGTGCACTCTCAGCAACTTTGCTGACAACACCAAGCTGTGTGGTGCAGTCAACACACCAGAGGGAAGGGATGCCAGCCAGAGCGACCTTGACAGGCTTGAGAGGTAGGCCTGTGTGAACCACATGAAGTTCAACAAGGCCAAGTGCAAGGTCCTGCACATGGGACACAGTAATCCCAAGCATAAATACAGGCTGGGCAGAGAATGTATTGAGAGCAGCCCTGAGGAGAAAGGCTTAGAGGTATTGGCTGACAAGAAGCTCAATATGAGCCAGCAACATATGCTTGCAGCCCAGAAAGTCAATCATATCCTGGACTGCATAAAAAGAAACATGACCAGCAGGTTTACTCCATTCTTGTGAATGGAGTAAACTTCTGTCTGAAGTACTGCATTAATTTCTGGGCACTCACCATAAGAAGACATGGAGCTGTTAGAGTGAGTGCAGAGGAGGGCCACAAAGATGATGAGAGGGCTGGAGCACCTCTCCTATTAAGACAGGCTGAGAGAGTTTGGCTTGTTCAGCCTGGAGAAGAAAAGGCTCCAAGGACAACCTTACAGTATGTAAAGGGGGCTGTGGTGGTTTGACCCTGGTTGGGGGTCAGATGCCCACCAAAGTCACTCTGTCATTACCCTTTTCAGCTGGACAGGGGAGAAAATATATAATTAGAGGCTTAGGAGTCAAGATAAGCTCCCCTCCTTCACCAGAATCCAGCTATGTAAAACTACAACAGGGGCCTACAAGGAAGCTGGAGGGGAAGTGTTTACTAGGGCATGTACTGATAGGACAAGGGTTAATAGTTTAAAACTGAAAGAGGGTAGATTTAGATTAGATATAAAGAAGAAATTCTTTTCTGTGAGGGTGCTGAGGCCCTGGCACAGGCTGCCCAGAGAAGCTGTGGCTGCCCCCTCCCTGTCAGTGTTCAAGGCCAGGTTGGATGGGGCTTTGGGCAAACTGGTCTAGTGGAGGGTGTCCCTGCCCATGGCAGGGGAGTTGGAACCAGTTGATCTTTGAGGTTCCTTCCAACCTAAACTATTCTGTGATTCTATGATTCGATGAGTCTCAACTGGGTGTCATGATCTTTGCCTCAAGTTGTTTTTTGTTTATTTTCATGTTATTCTATTTTATAATAAAATAAAATAAAATAAAATAAAATAAAACAAAATAAAATAAAGGGTCTTTGCCATTTCCTGAAAATATTTCCTTGCCTTTTTTAAAAGCAGGTGGTTTTATAGAGCTGCAATGCCTCTGTGGTACTGGATAAAGATTTAAGATTTGCTACAGGGATAACACAATGTGCCATTATGAACACTGTGGAAAAGCATGATGTATCGGTCAGTTCATAAATTCTCAACACTCATTGCTTACATAGGGTTAGGATTTGTAATGGATTTTTCCTAAAATATCCGAACTTTGCCTTAGCTTCCCAAGCTCAAGTGGGTTGAGTGTCAGAAAGGCAGGCAAGGAAGTTTGGTGCCTGTACTTTTCTGCCCCACATCCCTTCAGGTTTGTGAGAGAGTTGTTCCCCAGGGAAATTTTGGAGATCCCCTGTGCCCACAAAAAACTTGTATCTTTTACAGCCACTCCCTGGATCAGGGCATTATAAACCTGCCTTGAAGGACAAGCAAGTGCTCTGCCCCCACTTTACAGATGGCTTAACAGATGTTGGCAAATACCGTTAGAAACAGAGCTCGGGATTAAGTGTTTGTCCGCAGCATAGCCCTAAAATGCCCCTTATTCATAGCCAGGTGGCCTCGCAGGGCAGTTTCATCATGCCCAGCTGCTTGTGCTGCCTGAAATAGGGGGCTCCCACCCAGGGCAGGGAGCAGGAGCTGGGACCTATTCTCTCAGACACAGCAGCACCACTGCTCCCAGGTATGCTCCCCACTCCAGCATCAAGAGCCCTTCCCTGCTGCTTGGAGGGTTTGCCCAGCCTCTTCGGGTCTGCTGCTGGTTATATCACTTAGCAGGGGTCTGAGATGTTTCTAGGGTTTTGTTTAAACAATCAAAAGTTAGAAAATTTTATTTTAAAATTTACTTGGAGAGAATATTTAGTCACAAAGTCAGGTGGGGAATGAGTAGGAAATAACTTGATTTGTAGCTGTCTGAGAAATACTAATTCAGCCCATTTGTGCTGTTTGTTCTACTCATCTCCTTACCCCCATCAGGGAACAGTATAGGCAGTGAATAAGATGAAGTACATGAAGAGTAATGATGTTCTCTGGCTATAGTTGCAAATCAGATAAAAATTCATAGCATTCAAATGTAAGGGCAGGCAGGGATAGAATAATTAATACCTACAAGGACAGCATTTGGATTGCAGAGATCGAGTTTAATCTGACATTTTCCAAAGTTTTTATATTTGTGTTGTCAGCCTGGCAATCTTCTAATTTATTTTATTTTTGTGTATGCAGTCCCTACATTTGAAATGTTGTATTTTCCCTGTTTTCCCTGATGGTTATTAGGTTGGCTTATGGTAGTGATTTGCAATGTTACAGGCAAGAGAGGATGTGATCCACATGCTGAAGACAGAGAAAACCAAACCTGAAGTTTTAGAAGCTCATTATGGATCCGCAGCTCCAGAGAACGTGCTCCGAGTGCTACACAGGGATGCCATCCTTGCCCAAGAAAAATCGATAGGGGAAGATGTCTATGAGAAACCAATTTCAGAGGTAATAACTTCTTGATTTACATCATTATGTCTGTGCAGGGGGAATTCTAATCAGAACTGAGACTCTACATATTTGGATGTGTGCAAAGTACACAAGAGGGTAACACAGCATTTGTAGAAATGGCAAGACATTGAAGAAAAATGAAGTATTCTTGTTCACTCAGCTGCAGAATAAGTTGTATGCAAAGTCACTGGGTTTGAACCCAAACAATAATGAACTTGTACGCTGCTTAGGGTTGGTGCTGTTAAGAGAGGACAAAGTATTTGGGTGTTACATTTCTGGCTTTTAAATTCCTTTTGATTATAGGTTGCAACATATACTGCTCAAAGCACTGGTAAGCCTTCTTTGATTTTCTTGGCATACTAGACCCCTGTCACATGGGTAGATAGGAAAAGAAGACCTTCAAAGATTCACCTTTATATCATCATAAATCTGAAACAATTTTATGTCACCTAAGCTCTAGGATTGCAAGGTCAGTTCAGCCCCTAAAGGAGACCTACAGGACTTGATCCCTTGCTTTAAAATCTAAGCAATAAATGAATGTAGAAAGACGTGGGAGTGTCTGAGGCCAGTGTGAATGCCAAAATAAGCATCCACTGCTCATGTTTATAGTTTCATAACCATCTAGGGCACAGAGAAAGGGCATGTAACAATGTACAATATAATATACCACAGTGTCTGTCCAAATCTTCATAGTTCCTCCTGTTAGAACATTTAATTCTCTTTCACCAGGAACTGTGTCCACCACAAGATATCTTTATACTGTGTATTTTCATTGAAGAGTCTTTTAGAATTTTTTGGGATGATAGTTGGCCTAGTTATTGGCCTGGGCTATACCACGACAATAGTAAATAAGGAAAGCAAATATTAGCATGTGGGAGCATGCATGAAATACTGTTGAATAAGATTAAAATAATTTAGCAGGGATTTTGTCTGAAGAAGCTAATAATTTGATGGGGAACCCACTGTAAAACTTCTGTCATGCATAGGTCCACAGGGGTTATGTTTGAGCTAAAATAGGATGGTGACAGAATTTCTTAAAGGCAAAAGATCTCCTCTCAGAGGCTGAACCCTACCTGGGTCCCTTATAAAATGCAATAACTGTTTTATTTTGACTGCCATGGTCAACTTCAGGAGATCAAATCGGCGTGGTCCTCCTCCTCCTCTCTTATGTCTCTCCGTTTGCTGAGGCACCCTGTGAAAAAGCAGCTGCCTGGTGCCACTGGGGCCAAGGAAGATGCAGTTCCCGCAGAGTAAGGGCTAGGGTTGGGCAGAGCAAGCTCTGCCAGCCTCCGTGACAGGGACAGGCAAGCAGAGAGGTGCCAGGCCTCCGGGCAGCTTCGGCAGGGAGCAGGATGAAATTTGTCATCTGCTGCCAAGAAACAGTGGAAGGAGCAACATGAGTAACTGCAGTGGCTTCAGAGTGCCCTGGCAACTTTTCAGACACACCTCCCTGGCCTTAGTGTTTGTTTGAATAATAAATGACATATTAAATTAATAATATATCTATTAAAAAAAAAAAAGCCCAGAAGGCAAAAAAGGTAAATTGTGGCTAATAAATTTCTGTCAAAAAACAGGCTGAGGGAAAAATCCTAAGGCTTGTCATGAATTTTATTTGGTAATGTAAAACTCAATCTATGCTAAATCTAAATAGTTTAGACTTCTTATCTCAGCAGTCCTACAGGTGCACTGAAGATGCATAAATGAACTTTCAGCCTTGAGCTCACACTTTGCCTCCACATGCAGGTGCCTAGACCCATAGAGGTGTGTGAACTCAGGCTCCCAGAGTCTGAGGTCATGTATCCTGCCCTGGCATTTGCTATAGCTCTTCTTGGGGTGAAATTAAGAAAGTATGCATAGCACCTTGCCACAGGCCAAATCCTGCACTGCAACAATACTGTTTGTTATGCTGAGGCTAAGAGACGTTTGTGTATCTGAGAACCACGCAAATGTTCACTGCCAACACACCGTTCAAAGGAATCATTGCTTTTACGGGACAGTTACTCTTATTTCTGGTCATTGCTTTATGTAAAGCCCAAGACATAAAATTAAGGGACTCGCATTTACCAAACACAACACTGTTGGTTAATAAATCACATGAAGTAAGCAAGAAGGCATTTGAAACAGTCTATTCTCTCTTTCTACAATCCAGCTGGACAGACTTGAAGAAAAGCAGAAAGAGACATATCGGCGCATGCTGGAACAGCTCCTGTTGGCAGAGAAATGCCATCGCCGCACAGTTTATGAGCTAGAAAACGAGAAGCATAAACATACAGATTACATGAACAAGAGCGATGACTTTACCAACCTCTTGGAACAGGAGCGGGAGAGGTGAGTACCTGAGAGTGCAAAGGGTATCCCCAGCGTCCCTGTGCTTGTCAGTGCAGCAGTGTTGTGAGTTGGCATTTTCTGTGCTTAAATGGCACTGAACTCACGTTGGTCCACTCGTGTTATTAGTACGTACCTTACGGTGCGAGTCCAGAGCTGGAGGAATTCCATTGAATGTTTCTGTAGTGTGTGCTTGAATTAAGAAATGAATTTGTTTAATATTACTCATGCCCGGGTTGGGGTCACCTCCTGGTAGCTTTTGATGAGATGTTATTTATGTTGGCTGAGTTTGGAGCTGGCTTGCTTAGCTAAGTGCCGCGTTTCACGAAGGATGGGCCACTGTCACAGCAGGAGGACAGGGTAAGGAAAACCACGACACACGTCGGGGTACTGGCACACAAGTGGTAGGGGCTTTGCCAGGCCCTTTGCATGTAGGTTTGGAAAGTCACAAACCATTTGCAATATTATTCATATTTCTGGAGACACATGCCTCGGGGGAGATCTATCTTCCCCTGGAAGAAAATATTTTCATGGTTTATAAAATGTGGCCAGCCTGCCATGGACTATCTGCAGTGTTTCTCTCACAGGCTCATACGTTCCAGGGTTCTTTTCTTCAAGTGTTTGTCCTCCATACTCCTTTTGGGAGCAATTTGTTCTCCGAGTGTCTAAAAAAAGAAAGAGCACCTAGCTTAGGTGAAGCATGAGCACTCAGTAACAACCTTCGTTTCTCAGTATGACATCTTTGTGTGCATACTAAACTGCTTGAAATCAATCCACAACATAAAAAAAAAAGAGCTCTGAGAAAGATATTTAAGGCAAGTTCAAAGAAGAAATGCTTTTGAGGAAACCACAGTCTGGTGACAGACATTTGCAAAAAGCCAGGAGCTAAATTGTTTCGTGTATTTCCTGAGCTCAGTTCAGAGCCAGCTTTGAGTAGGTGGCACATGAGCTACAGTGACCGTGTTTCCTGGTTTTGCATGATTGGCAAACTTTAAAGGACAAAACTGCTTTTGCATCTTAGCAGTTAGATTCTCTACCCAGAAAATATATATAAAAAGATCCCCTGTTGCATTTCCAAGAAAGCAGCAATTTCACATCTGATTCTCATACATGCAATTTTTTCTCTGTGCTGAGTATCTGTGGACATGCAGGCAACTAAAGTGCTTCAAAAATACAAGTGTTCATTTACGTTTTTCTTTATATTTTATGTTCACTTTGACAGTTGTTGCCTTCTTATTATTCCATCTCAACTCATGAATCTAAACAGCCTGAGATTGTGACCTGTTTTGAACAGATTTCCTTCGATGAACTGATTATAAAGCTTTCTGTCTCACATTACTAGCAATGAGATATCAGGTCCCATCTCTGTGGGCATTTTCTCATACTCTTCGTGCTCTTTTCTACATTCTACAGTTTTTGGAAAAACAACAATAAAAAAAACAAAGAGGAGAATTTGAGTTTGAACTTCTATTGAAAGCAGATCTTTAAGAGCAGCTAAATCTGCCAGCTTTAGTCACCAGTGCCTCTGAACTGGTGGCTGTGAGGAAAGAATTGCAGTGCTGAAGCCCTTCTGATTTATGTTGAGTGATACGAGAAACCTGATGTTTGCTATTTAATCCACTTTTGTTTGGCTAAGGCTCTATAGTTTCAAGTTTAGTGGTGACCAGCCAGAGCGAACATGGTGTGTAGCTAAACATAGAAAACCAAGCATGCACATCCCTCCCTCTCCAGGGTCCTCCTCCCAAACCACTTGCAGAGCAGGTTAGCAAAATCAAGATGGGCTGGACACCGCTCATTAGTGTATAGTCTTAAATGGTCTCAAACTTCATCTTTCTTTGCTGAGTGCACATGAGACAGGTTGCACCCACACGTTTGTAGGTATTTAAAACTTCCAGCGTTATTGTTTGAAGGCTGAATTCACAAAGAGAAGGTGATGGGATGACTTCTTGAGAAAGCCCCACAGTGGCAATCAGCAATAGATTTCTGTCAAAAAGAAAGGGTTTGTAGTGGGAAGATTTAGGTTTTAGTAGGTTAAAACATACAAAAAACCTCCCATACTCACTTAATTTGCATATTGGGACAGAGAACTGACTTGCCCAAAGGCACTTCTCAGTGTCCTGCCTAGGCATTCTTGTTTTACAAGTACCGCTATATATATATATATAGTTTGTTTTACCGTGTTTGAGGCCTGAGGGTTATTTTATTAAGAGCTGAGCAGACATGAAGTCTCCATGAAAAAGGAACATGGATGTAAACTTTGCCCGTCAGCCACTCCGCTACACTTGTGGCTATAATTTTAATGAGACAGGGTGAGCCGGAGGAAGAACAGCCCTGTGGGATGGCCATCTCCCAGCAGCCTGGCATGACAAGAGCAGTAGTAATTTCTGTCCTGGATCTATGCAAGTTAAGTAATTTCTTTCCTCACAGTATTTTACCACTGCTGTCCACACCAACTTTTAGAGGCCATATTGGCTTTTGCTGTCCTGTGGAAGTTTGAACAAGATAAAAAGGGAAATTATTTAAGAGCAGAAATATGCTTTGGTTCTAATGTATTTCTAGCACTCTCTTAATGTATTTACTTTGGAAATTTGTTTTACATGTGCTTTCATACATTATCTCTAATCCATCTACAACAACATGATAGGAAAGCAAACAGTCCCTATGAGGGACTAATTATTAGGTCAGCCTCACACAGGAAGGAAGGAACAGGAAAACATGATTTGTTGAGAATAATTATGCATTTAAAAGTTTAAAAAAAGACAAAATTGTACACGGGGATATTAAAAATGTAGACAGCTAGGAGGGGTAACTGGGGAGAGCTGGAGGGCCTGACTGTTGGTCTTGGCTTCACACCACCAAGCGCAACTAAGCTGCACAAAGATTGTGGAAAAGGTTAGCATGTTAGAGGAAAAGAGTAGTGACAGCCATTTGTGAGATGGAGATGGAGATGAAAGAAATCTAGTACTTTTAGTGGAAAGTGCTCCTACAGATGTGGTGGTACTGAAGTGTTTTGTGAATTTCTCTGTAATATGCTATAATCCTATCTAAAGATGGGAATGTTTTGAAAGTTGGGGACAGTATTTGCTATTTTTACCACTCCACCAAAAATCCCTTTTCCATTCTTGACTATCTTAGCTGCTGTTCTTGTAAAATCAAGTAGTCCTTGTGCATCTCCTATTCCTGGGAGTGCAAAAGGAGTCATCTTCCTGGAGCCTCCTCCAGGAAGAAGGAGGCCCTATATATATATATATATATATATATATATATATATATATATATATATAAGCCTTCAGCTCTTCTCTTCTCCATATATAAATAAGGAGGCAACAAGACCCCCTCAGAGACCTTGGGTGGCAGATGATAGGGTGAGGAGTCTGGTCTGGCCAGGTGAAGATGAAGTGTCTGACTGGAGATGCACCGACAGCATGGCTTGTAGCAGACACCTGAAGAGCAGGAGACCATGCAGCAGCAGCCACAATGATAACATTAGTTGTCCCAGCACAAAGCACCCTCCCAGATCTTCAGTCATGCTTTGAGGAGTGAGCGTTATTGGTACTTCCCTATCACAAAGAGCTCTTGTATAAAACAGGCTTAACATGAAGTGGTACTTGGTTTTCTCTGTTCTGCCAGTCTCAGCCCCCTTGCCTTCCCCCTTAGGGAACTGGTGGGGGTAATGCAGGTCGGGGGCAAGAGATCTTTAGGATCAATTATAAACTTTTTGATTTTATCAGTCGGGCTTTTTCTTCTGTTGGAAAAGTGGAGAGGTCTGTGTAACCTCGGCACTGCTTTGAGCTCTCCATTGACCTAGGAGATGAGTTTAAAAATCCTGGCATTTTTAGAGGTGCTAATCTCTGAACAATTTGTCTTGTACTCTTCTTTTAATCCTATTTGCTGACGGCACATTTTGCTGCTATTAAAAGCACTGGAAAGCTCCCATTGATTTTAATAGTTCAGAAGCAGGCTTGTGGTAAGGACCACTGAGCCAGTTCTGTAGGAGGGATGGCAGAAATAGCCTGAAAGCCTTCAAAAGTGTGGGGAGGAGGGTGTTTCTTTCATATGCGTGGGGCATGGTTTGCAGAATAGAGGATGCGATGTGGCAGAAGGGCTTTGTTGGAGCTCCTTAAGGGAGATCTGCGCAACTGCTTTGTGAGTAATTTGATCATTTCCAGCACATCCCCAAGACTGCTGAGACTCTCTTACCCCACCACACAACGTGTCAGGAAATACACACCCAAAATCTAATGTAAGTATTGTCTGTCTGAAAGCATCGATATTATGTTTAGTCACATTTTATTGTAAGACTTCAATGAAGTGATGAGGATTTTAAATTGGCTCTTGCTTTCCTTGCTGCAGCTTCAAATTATTCTTTACAACCACAGCAACAGTGTTCCCAGTGCACTGAAGCATTTCGCATTTTCCTCAAAGGCAAAGCCGAGGATTCAGTCTGTACTTCCTAAGCAGTGCCCTGCTAAATCTGGTTTTAGTTAAACCCTCTTTTTGAAGTACATGGCCATAATTAGATCTGCTTAGAGGAGACAGCAGGACTGTGACCCCAGATCTTTCCTCCACAAAGTTTCTTTTCAATCTTTCAGTAAAATTGTCTCCTCTCTGTCTCCCCCATCACAGCACCCCCAGCAAGGAATGCACTGGCAAGTCCCTCGGAGGTCTGTGATAATACATTCCTCTCGGCTTCGGTCATCCTGGCACCGAGAGGCTCTTGGCTGCTCTGCTGGTGATGTAATTCTGGGCCCGCATCACCTGCAAAGGAAACTGATCTGTGAGCAATAAGGCACACAGACATCCTAAAACAAAAATGGGAGTGTTGATGTTAACAAGTTTTTAAAATATTTTTCTCCCCCTTTTTGCATTTCTGCTTTTGTTACCAAAGTTCCCCTTCTCCCTTTTCCCATGAGACGGCAGCACCAAGCCTTTCATTGGGAAGTGCTTGCCTTTTTATTTCCCTTTATTTCATGGACCCAAGGAAGTGTAACGGCTGGAGCTTGACATAGCTCGGAGATTCTGCCTGTGTTACCTTCCCAGTTTGCATTTACTCATGATTTTTATGGAGCCTGGAAAACAGAGAAGCTGGCAGGAGGACAGCGGGGCATGTGTATCCATCAGTCAATTACTTGTTTAGAGATCAATCACCCAAAAGTACGAAGTGTTCAGGGCTAATAAATATCTGTGATTTGCCAGTTTAAGGCCAAAATCTGCAGTAAGAACAGCCCCATACAGGGATATTGGGGCAAGGTGTATGGTGCGAACATATAGTGCAAATTTTGCCCTGTAACTGTGTAATCTGTTGGTGATCCTTCTAAAGTCTAGAAATTAAGTTACTTAACAGAAAGATTTTTGCCTTTATTTTTTTATTCCTCCAAGCATTCTTAGCCATATTTGTACTCTGACTTTTTTCTCATGTGGTGATTGTTTCTGTGTCCTGGTTTCCAAACTGTGACACACGAAAAAAGGAAAAGCCAGTCCAATGGGACTGTGGGAATTCACTATTGCCTACAGTAGTTACTCATCTTACTGCACATTACTGGCCGTAGTAGAGCACTGAGTCACTCTCTGTCCACTTTTCAGTAAGGGCATCTCTAAACTTTTATAACATAGAAGACAAGGGCAACAGTACAGTTTTTACTCTTTTATTTCAGGTTGATGTGCTATCTGTATGGTTTGGATACACTGTCTTTTTCCTGTTGATGTAATAAATTCACAGGATCATAGATCACCAGTTCTGTGGTAGTCTATTAAAAGAAATAAGTGAAAAAATCTGGCAGTGACAAACACCATTTCTACACAGTTAAATAAATCTGAAGTTCATCCATTTTGCAGGTCCTGTTTTACAGCCCTAGCTGACTGCAAGGCAGTGATTGCGCAAAGTTTATGTTTTAACTAACGAACCTGGTCCCAAGTTCCAAGAAAATGGCCTCAAAGGTAATCTAAAAACGAGAGAACAAACAGCTACATCAGTCTGTGGAGAAACAATATGAAGTATTGCGAGTCTTACACAATGTGAGGCTTGACATGAGTTGGGACTAATCCAAATCCATCTCTTCACACTTGGATAGTCCTCAAAACTGTCCAGTCTTTCAGTCACTTCTGGGATTATATAAAATGGCATCATGTGTTGTTTCAGCTATTCTTCCAAAATTACTCCTAAGTAGGCATCAGCTTCACAGCCCTTGAGAGAGAATTATTATACAAAACTATATGTAGTTCATTATTCCCAGCAAGCTTGCTTGCTAAAATCATCAATTCAAATGCTTCCAGGGTCAGACGGGGGGAAAAAAATGACTTCATTCAGAATCTACTCACGAACCCAAACTCTGTCCAGGGTGCAATAGGTAACAATTTTAACATTTAAGGGACCTTTGGCATGTTTCAGACTTATTATACTACTGAAATAAATATCAGTTCACAGCTCTATTGAAGCCATCTTTTTAAGTTGTCACTTTTTTAGGCAGAGAAAACGAGAACTGAATCAGGGTCATGTTGGGAAAATTGCTTCCTCATTCAGAAAGATTAGAAACAGGTTTCGGTGGAAGTGCCAGGTTTCACTGAATTTCTAAAAAATTTAGATAGATGCCACTTATTTACAAATATAAACATATGCTAATAGGCACTCAAACCTGAACACATTGGATATTCGCTTTGTTTAAGTAGAAGTTTACCTGTGCAGAGATGTACAGACATTAGTGAAGTTGAAGTATATCACTTACTGTTTCCATTAAAGGCCCATTCTACATGGTCATGTAACTTTCACTAAATTGTGTGAGGAACCTCAAGATGTCATCTGATTTGGGGATTTATTCTGACTCAGTGAGCCCTCATAGAAGATTTCCTAACCCTGAACAGATGTAATGTTTTTTCCATTTCCTTTCCCAAAAAGGGTGCTAAGCTGTGCATCCCTTCTTGTTCCTAGAGTGGAACATACCAATAATGGGTTTTGTATTTGCATCATTTCAGTTTTCCATTCCCACTCTTTCCAGGTAAAACTTCCACTTTTACAACTCATTTTCATACTTTTTGAGTTCTTTTCACCACAGAGGTGAAAAATCTTCTTGTAGATCAGCACCTCAGCACTCAAGTTCCCCCAAACACAGGAATTCATTGAGCTAGGTCTCTCCATCTCCCTAAAATTGAGGATTTTTCACTTGTTGCCTTGGTGAATGGTACCAAGATACAGTCCTCTCTGTAGTAGCCACTTATTCTAGATGACTTATTCAAGATGATCAAATGTTTCACTGAAATCTACATGAAACTTCTTTTTCACTTGAATGAGCGAGAAAAATTAAGCTTTTTTATGATTACTTATTGAATTTTTCATTCAGCTCTGGATATGAAAAATCAGTTCCTCACATAGGTTGGTCATCCAGTTGCTTATGTTAGAGAATGATGAATAGTAATGTAGCAGACTATGTAGTGGCCTAATGAGAAAAGATAAAGAAATGAGCAAAAAATGAGGCTAAATCACAGCAGAGTGACAGCAACACTTTCCTAATGATAGCAATTATGTCATAGGTAAAAACGTATCTCTTGGTGACAAGTATATATATCACAGGATGAAAGTTCCTGTACAGTTACCTTTAAAATGTTTATTTTCAGAGGAACTGGAAAGGCATAGACGTATTCTCTTTCATCATTTAAATGTCAGCCTTTTCCTAGATGACTTAACTTGTTCTAAAATGATGCATAGCTTTCAACATTCTTTCATTTCACACCCTTCTGGCTGGCATACAGCCCTGGTCTCCAAAACAGTGTCCATACTGGTGAAAGGCAGGCGTGTGGTGAGGAGAACAGAGCATCGCCACTTGCAGTTGTTCCATGGCTCACGTTTTGTGGGCACTGCTAATCCTTTGATGGAGAAGGTTTGTCTGGTTTGACAGGCTCATGTCCTTATCTGACAGACCATGTGCTGTTGGTCCAGCTTGCTTTTGGTGGCAGGCATGATTGCTTTATGCCCGTTATTACCACACTGAGCTCTCTGCATCCAGCTCCTTTGGGGTCTTTTAGTAAACAACTAATCCAAAGAAACGATAACCTGGTGCTGGATTTCATGAGCACGGAGCTGGCACAGGTGCAATTCCTTTGAAGTCAGTAGAGCTCTTCTTGATTAATGAGATGAATGAAAATCAGTGTAGGAACTCTAAGAAAATGTTAAAAGACAGAGTGTATATGTGTATGTATCTGTAGAAGCATATGTGTATGCATTCAGCAGATTCATGATTCTTTCCAGCAAAATAAATTATCAACAATATTTATTTCCTGTATGATTAAATTTTATATAACTTTCATATGATTTTCTTTTTATTATAATAATTTACTGCTATATAGTAAACATAATTTCTAATATAACACTTTTTTAAAAAAAGTTTTTTGTTAGTATTGCCTAGTGATTCTGCCAAGGAGGCTGTGAGCTTTGCCAAGCTGATTTTGTCTCTCTTCATGTGTGAGGCATCATTTGCACTTACGTCACTATAACATTTTTAAAAATAGAAGGGATTTTATAAGCAATGATGCTCAGTAGAAGTGAACAGCTGACAACCAAATACCTGATTAGAAAAACAACAGAGCCAGGATACATAGTATCATAGAATCATAGAATGTGTTAGGTTGGAAAAGACCTTAAGAGGTCATCTAGTCCAACCTCCTGCAGTAAGCAGGGACATCTTCACCAGATCAGGTGGCTCAGAGCCCCATCAAGCCTGACCTTGAATATCTCCAGGGATGGGGCCTCCACTACCTCTCTGGGCAACCTGTTCCAGTGCTCTACTACCCTAATATTGAAGAATTTTTTCCTAATATCCAACCTAAATCTCCCCTTTTCTAGTTTAAAACCATTACCCCTTGTCCTATTGCTACAGGCTCTTGTGAACTGTTCTTCCCCAGCTTGCTTATACCTTTCAGGTATTGGAAGGCTGCTGTGCAGTTATGCCACACTTTCACAGGGTGCAAAGGTGGGGCTGTGAGATGGATGTGGCGTGTGGGTGTGTGTTCCTTTGTGTTCAGGGTGGGAGCTGAGGGTCCTGGCATGAATGTTAACATAAGTACCTTCATAGCCTTTCATACTGACAGTTGGGACACCGCATATTAGCATGTGGTGTGACAGCCAGGATTACTCAGTGCTGATGTTAAAATCTATTAGTGTCTCTTTAGTTCATAAAAGCAGCTGCTGACTGCACTTTTACAGCATTTGAAAATTTTATTGAGGGTTGATTATTTGCTAAATCATTGAATATGATGCTGACAGGAAGTTATGTTTAAAAATCAAGAAGGAATCTTCATAAGATTATTTACCTTTCTCTGCTTTTATAGGTATTGTTTTATCCTTATGTCAAGCTGTGACTGGGGTGGCCAAATATAATATAAAACAGTGCACACATGGCCTGTGTTTCTAAGAAAATCTGAGACCGTGTATTAAGGGAAGATGGAGTTTTTATATTGACTCCACTTGAGCCGACTCTTGCTCGCAAGCTGCATTGCTGTTGTACAACTGTGTGAGCTTTCCCATGCTTGACTAGCCCCATACATGGAATTATATGAATGATATTTCTTCCTAAAACCAGATTTTAAAGCTCTTCACTCTTTAAGCATTTATCCCATTTTTGAGACCCTGTCATGGTGACTCCAGACACCATCGCTTGGGTTGCTTGACACTAAAACAAAGCAGCAATTCTTTGGTGCCTGTTTTCTCTTGGTTTTCCTGCCTACTTGTTTTACGCACTCTATCAAACACAGTATTATAAGGAAGTCCAGAAAAAGGTCATCAGGAGTTTCAACAATGGCACAAGAACCAAACCGATGGAACTGGAAGGTAAAGGATGACGAATAGTGAAGAGGCAGGTTTAGGGCAAGGGATGGCAGCCATAAAACAAAGAATATGGGAAATAAATATGAATTAGGAGATAAAGGAGAAGAGAGGGAGTGGTGAGGGGAACTAGCTGTTGGCAAAAGTAGAGTGATGTAGAGCCAGCAAGGTGGATGACAGAGGGAAGCAAGATGGTGAAGAGATAAAGATTGGAGAGGTAGATACCGAGCTGCAAGCAGAAGATATGTACAGAAAATGCATCAAAACAAGCAGAAAGCAGCATACTGATGTTGCTTGAAGCAGGACAGCATAGGCACTGGGACTTCCCAGAACTTGCTTGGGCCAACAGATGATACACTTTACGGGAAGAAGTAATTCTGCCTTGATTTTCAGTTTCCAGTAACCATATTCACCACTGATCTTTGTGAGCTACTTATTTTCATGCTTAAAAACATGACCCTTATCTCTAGAATGAGTATTTCTGTTCTATAAAGTCACAGTAGGAAAAGTCAGGTGAGGGGGAGGCAGCCGAAGGCAACAACAGAGAGTCAGCTGCCAATAGAACAAAAGCAGCACACAGGTCACAATCAGTCAGGGTTAATTAATGTCCCAGATCCAGCTTGAGCAGAAGAGGCTGAGGCACTGCCAAAAGCCTAAGTTTCTCTCTTGGGTAAGCTGAGAACAGCCACAGCTCTCCCTGCTTTTAAAGACTCAAGGTCACTCCTCCACACCATTTTTCCACATGAACACTTAGCACATCAAAAGTGAGCAATTTAGAAAAACAAAGCTGGAGACCAGAGCAGAGAAAAAACAGCATTAGTGGGGTGCTGTAAAGCATGGATGTGTGGAAGCAGCCAACTCTAAAATGGCAAGTCCCCAGGGGGCAGCAAGGAACTGTCTGGACAAGCTGGATTGATGGGACAAGGCCAACTGTATGAGGCTCAACGAGACCA
Source organism: Porphyrio hochstetteri (assembly GCA_020800305.1). Classification (NCBI taxonomy): domain Eukaryota; kingdom Metazoa; phylum Chordata; class Aves; order Gruiformes; family Rallidae; genus Porphyrio; species Porphyrio hochstetteri. The sequence goes on from CM036907.1 coordinate 91,376,042, forward strand.
ACTGCTGGGTCCTGCACCTGGGTCACAACAACCCTATGCAGTGCTACAGGCGTGGGGAGGAGTGGCTGGGATGCTGTTGGGCAGAAAAAGAACCTGGGGGTGTTGGTTGACCAGCAGTGTGCCAAGGTGGGCAAGAAGGCCAACAGTATCCTGGCTTGTATCGGAAACACTGTGGCCAGCAGCAGTAGGGAAGTGATCATGCCCCTGCACTCAGCACTGGTGAGGCCACACCAGTACTGTGTTCAGCACCGCACGGTGTTCGGTTTTGAGCCACTCACTACAAGAAGGACATTGAGGTGCTGGAGCAGGTCTAGAGAAGGACAACAAAGCTGGTGAAGGGTCTGGAGCACAAGGAACGGCTGAGGGAACTGGGGTTGCCTGTAGATGTGTGCTTAGGGACAGGGTTTAGTGGTGGACTTGGCAGTGCTAGGTTTATGGATGGACTCAATGATCTTCAAAGTCTTTTCCAGTCTAACTGACTCTGTGGTTCTGTGACCTCCTCATGTAGCACTTCTCAGAGGTCCTGAACACCTCTGCCCCTGACTCTGCTTTGTTCAAAGAGCCACACCCTGCTTCTATGACACCATTGGTGCTTGTGATTCAACCATTTCGAGGCTTCACTTATTCACAAAATAATGATCAAAACACACTAGAAAACAGTACCCTTGACCTGGTATAATTAGCTGTGTAGACAGGTGCCTACTTCAGCTGTAATCAGCTTTTCTTGAGGGAGTCCCACCAGTGCAGGCTTTGTTCCTCATGGAGAGAAGAAACTAGAAATAAAACTTCATGTTGTGCATTTCTGTATTAATCTATGATTTTCACTCAGTTTTGTTCTATTTATTTATTGAAATATCTGAGTCAGACCTATAGCACTGGAGATACTGAGCCTTCCCAGATATCATAAAGATACACACAAATGTTAAGAAAGTAAAAAAAAATTTTCAAAAAAGAAGTGGAAAAGGAAAACAAAGCCAGAAATGTTTTCCTTAAACTTTTGAATCATGCTCTCATAAAGTACAGCAGATCCTAATGTAGGGCAATTTTCATGGTGCAAAGAGAAAAAAAGAGTTTTAAATCTAGGCAGCATGACTAACCTAGAAAGATCTGGGGAATAATAAAAAAGCCAGTGTGTGAATATGTGTGAGTGTGTGCACACACACATTTTCTTTAACAGCTGCATGGAACAACCTGTTTTAAGTAAGAACAAAGGTGAACAAAGCCAGTTATCAGTACAGCTCACCAAATGAAGTTTTTTAGTGTGCATGACGCATGCTGTATAAAATGTATTGCCTGAGATATAACAGCACAGAGTTCAACTTGAAGTCGTTTCCTTTTTTTTTTTCCTCAGGCTTTTCCTACAAAGTCATATTTCAAAAATGTATTTGATTTATCTTCATTATTTATTTGTGCCCCAAAACCCCAACCGAGCACCTTGTTTCACTGTATCTTCAGCAGCAAATTAAAATCAGCCTCTTCCCCAATATTCAGATTTTTCATATTCTACCAAGATGACACTGAATTCATTGATATCTGCTTGATACCTCATTGATACAGAATAGGCAACTGGATAGGTAGAAAGTGGAGGACAGGTAAGCTTGACTTACCAAAACAAGGAAAGAACCCCAAACCAATGATGGAAGATTGTTTTGAAGGTTTTATGAACAAAAAACCAATTAAACAATAAAACCTGGCAAGCTACTTGGTGTACTTTTTCATGTATGTAAGCAAACACAAATTTAGGGAAAGTTTTGTTTTGCACAGACAGAAATACTTAGGCTTTTCCTAACATGTTAGGGAACTTGGAGAAAGTTACAGGCACTGCCTTGGCTATTAATGTTACATATGTTTCTGCACTGAGATAAAGAGCCAACAGAGAACAGGGCAGTGTGTTGGAAAGGTTACAAAGCCCTGTTTACAGAGAATTTTATAATCAGGCAATCACTTGTTACAAGATCCACCAGAGGAATCCATTGCTGTGCAGAGTTCAGCGCATTTTTAAAGAGCACAAGATATCACAGAACTGTGTAGTCTATTAGCACACCATTAAGTAGTTAAACCAATTCCATCTTTTGCTTCCCAGCTACTCCATTCTATTGCAGACAACTGTGCGACATGCACAGTATGATTTCTGACTTACAGAGGTGAGTTCAAATTTGGGGTTCCTGTCTATTCCCTCCCCTGCTTTAATTACTTGCTGTTTTTCTTATCTGGTCTCACAATGTTACAAGTGCTGTTTTACTCAGGAATGCATTTCTTGGACTACTTCATCCCAATGAAAGCATAAACAAGAAGATTCATGAAATTCTGGGCAGCAAGTTAGATTTTCCCAATCTTTGATGTGTGTCGTGGTTTAACCCCAGCCAGCAGCTAAGCCCCACACAGCCTCTAGCTCAGTCCCCCACAGTGGGATGGGGGAGAGAATCAGAAAAGTAAAAGTGAGAAAACCCGTGGGTTGAGGTAAAGGCTGTTTCACAGGTAAATCAAAAGCCACATGCACAGGCAAAGCAGAACAAGGAATTCTTTCCCCACTTCCCACAGCAGGCAGGTGTTCAGCCATCCCCAGGATGGCAGGGGTCCATCACATCTGATGGTGACTTGGGAAGACAAATGCCATCAGTCCAAATGCCCCACTCTCTTCTTCTTCCCCCAGCTTTATATGATGAGCATGATGTCATATGGTATGGGATATTCCTGTGGTCAGTTGGGCTCAACTATCCCAGCTGTGTCCCCTCCCAAGTCCTTGTGCACCCCCAGCCTCCTCTCTGGTGGGGTGACATCTAGGGACATCTAGGAGGGCTTGGGAGACATGGGGCTTAGAAATGGAATGCAGAGGTGAGGAGGACCCTGGGACCCTGGGACTGAACGGTAGGTGCAACAGGACTGGGATGAGCTGTTCAACAAGCTCAGGTCCCAGAGCTGAGTGGGACAGGACGTGCAACCAGATATCCTCCTGCAGAGGCAACAGCATGAGTGGGGTAGAGCCTTGCTCTCAGATGCTGCCCACAGTACAAGCCATCTGTCAGCAGAAACTTGCTTGCAAAGTGCTATTGCCATCAATTATTTTGCTAACTCAAGAGCTCAGACTTTTATGCATAAAATCTAAAGGATCTAAAGGATCCCTCCAGTAGCTCCCTGTCCTTCTTCCCCACCCCTAGAGATACTCAAAGTCAGGCTTGGTGGGACTCTGAGCAACCTGATCTAGTAAAGATGTCTCTGCTTACTGCAGGGGTGTTGGACTAGATGACCTTTAAAGGTCCCTTCCAACCCAATGCATTCTATGATTTTATGATCTAAAATGTTCTGAAGGTCTCCCTAAGTGCCAATATAATGCCACATCATTCAGTTTAGGTGTTGGATTTTTATTGTAGTGTTTGTCACTGCGCTTGCAATTCCCTCTTTTTAAAGACTAGGTAGCTCTACCAAAACACTTATTAGGATTGCAAAGGACATGGTGAGTAGGTTAAGCAGAATATTTGTCTGCTCACTGCATGTGAACATTTGCAATTGCATAATCCAACACGAGTTTTGTACAGAAACCTTTCCTCGAGCACTGGAAAAATAGAAGCATATTGAAATGCATCAGCTTTGCACATAAGAGGCAATGCTTTCTCTGTAGGACCCCAACTTCATCTTTTGGAAAGTATTTAGTAAATGAGGTAGGGGAATATAAAAAGGGAGAGAATGATTAAGGCTGGTATATATTTCCTTGGAAAGTATGACTCTACCCTTGTTGCGTTTGTGTGACGGATTTCCTACACTGTGCTAGTTAAGTCACATGAACCTAATTGAGATAGGTAGTGTGCTTTTTTGGCTTTAAGGCCTTTTGGAGAGCTTGTTGGAGACTTGGGCTCTGACATGTGGGAGTGTGGAGCATCCACTCCTGGGCTAGAGGCAAAGGGGGCTGTGGTCTGAGCACACCCAGCACCCACCCTGCAGTGCTGTGAAACCACATCCTACATACCCCAGAGCAGGAGACCAACCTAGACCCTAGTTCTTTTTCACATCCAGAAATGAGCAATTCTGTTCTCAGCAGAGCCTGAAGAGCATGTGGTAAACAGAGCCTTGATTAAAGAGTGTAAAATCAATCATTAAGCACCTGCTTTTCAAATGACCACTGTCCAGCCTATATATGGAGTGAGGCAAAGTTCCTAAGGAAAAATAATGAAAACGCACGGAATTAGATAGTTTCTCAAAAGTTTAAACAACACACATTGGTCCATTTTTTTTTACACAGTGAGGGTGACAGAGCACTGGGACAGGCTGCCCAGGGAGGTGGTGGAGTCTCCTTCTCTGGAGATATTCAAGACTCGTCTGGACGCCTATCTGTGCAATATGAGCTAGGGAGCTGCTTTGGCAGGGGGGTTGGACCCGATGATCTCTCGAGGTCCCTTCCAACCCCTACGATTCTGTGATTCTGTGATTCTGTGATTTTTGTGGATAATGATAGTTCACGTTATAACTTTCCAGACTTCTTAAGAGGAAAATGAATGGGAAGGGAAAGAGGAAAGAAAAGGGGAAGGAAAGAGGGAAAGACAAGGGAAAAGGAAGAGTGGTTTCTGGTTCCCCTTACTAAGACTGAAAAGGTGGGCAGTCTAGGGAATCATTGGACAAACAGAAAGAACCCCCAAATTCTTTTATGTCCCTTAGGGAACGAAAGGGCTGATTCAGGACTCTTCTAGTGCAGGGAGCTAGCAGAACGGTGCTTTTCAGACCTCATGCAGGTTCTTGGTTAGCCTGGCTCCTCTGCCCGAATTTGCCAAATATGCATATATATTAAATCCACAGGGGATTTTCTTCATGTATTCACGCCTTTAACAACTGATCTCAAGCTCGGCCAGTGCTTACTAACAGTTGCACTGTCACTTCAAACACCAGCAAGACAAGAGAGAAGCAACGGGAACTTCTTGAGCCAGAGGAAGGAACTGGCGGCTCTGGCTGGGATGCACGGCTTTTTTGTGCATCCCAGCCCTGCCAAGCGAAAGCAATTCACAAGGGTTCCTCGCGATCAAATCGTTATTTCTTAATCGTCAGCCTGTAAACCCCAAGCCCGGAGCGGGCTGTCAATAACAAGCTCGGCAAAGGGGTGCCCGGCGGCACAAGCCTGCCACCCAGCCAGCGCAACCCTTTCCAGCCCTCCTGCCCCGCCGAGGCGCTGCGGCGGCTCCACCCCTTCCCCCTGCCCCGGCAGGGCGCGCACAATGCTCCGCCGCGGCCCCGGCCCCCCCGGCCCCCGCCCGGCCCCGGCCCCGGCCCCCGCGGCGGGGCGCAGCAGTCACCTTGCCGTGTGCGGGGGACACGGTGGCGGCCTGAGGGCGCCTTCCCCCCCGGCCGAGGGGCTCAGCCGGCGCCGGGCGAGTCGCGCTGCAGAATTTCCCGGTTTAATTATTTCTTTTTAGTGGCTTGGGGGGGGGAAAAAAAAGTCTAACTATAAGGTAAGATAATTCCGTGGTTTGGTTTGAGTTTTTCCCGATTCTTACATCTGAGCAGTGCTAATTGTGCTCGTACGTGCGCGCTTCAGCGGCTGACCGAAGGTCCCGGGCATAAGCGTAGGCGCCGGCGAGAGGCTGGAGAGGGGCGTGCGTCCGGGGGGGGCCCGCGATGCCCGCACTGCGCCCGGGGCAGCCCCGCTCCCGCCGCCGCGGCTCCGGCTCCAGCCGGGCTGGACGGGGCAGAACTGCCCTAAGCGAGGGGGGAGCCGGGTGGGTTTTACCGCTTTTTGAAATCCCGGGGCCGATTTTGTTGTTTGGCTGGAGGTGCACCTGGTGAGGTTGTGTTGGGGGGCTTCCGCACCCGGACAGCTCATCGAGGGGTCAGGGAAGGATAACCACAGCTCCGACAGAGGCAGGTTTGGCAAATTTCATCTTCTTCAGCTGAGCGCTGCTGCTCTCTTTTCTCACGGATGCTGTTTGCATGCTTTCTGTGCATCCTCCTTCTGTGCTCTGACCTGCGGAACTGTTGTGGGTATCTTTAACGGGGGGGCTGGGGGAAACAAAAAAGAAAGTGCCTATCCTATTTCATAGCCTGAACTGTTTTGTGTCGTGTTTTGTTCTAAAAGATCTTTGGTGCTTTTCGTGTATTTACAAGGTGCTGGAAAGGTGGCGAGATGCTGAATCTATAAAGTGTTCTTACTTTAAAGTACTGCCCTTGCTGCTCAGTTGGAGTGAGACAGTTTCAACACAAATGAACTACTACAGCTAACTGGATTTTAATTTTTACAAAATCAGTGTTAGAAACAAAAGGGGGGGGGGGGCGGGGATTTGGGATTGTAGACAACGAGCAATGTGCCCTCCTAAGTAAATAAAATGTTTGTTCCTTTCAGTATAATTTAGGAATTGTCATGCAGTTTTGATGTAGCAAGAATATTAATTTGCTTCTCAAAAGTTAATTTCAGTGGTAAAGAATATGCAGGTTTTTACACTTCAGCATAGTATATTAGATAGCCACAAAACCCCCTGTCTTCAGAGTTACTAGAACTGATTTTATTTTTTTACAAGTTTTTATTTGTTTTCAGAGTTGACCCTGTGATAAACTGAAAAGCAGTTTGGAAAGTTCTGTAGCGAGGCCATTCAAACATTTGTCTCTGTTCCTTGCCTTTAAAGCTTAATGTATAGGAAAGTGAAAGTAATACAGATGTGCTTTATTCTCTCTCTTGCCATGGAATCTGATCTCATTTACGTTTTTCTTCTCTCAGTTGAGATGGATACGAGAGAAGGACTGAAGCTGATGATTTGAAAGTGTTGCCTAATTTTGAATTACCCAACTTGAGTGTTACACCTGATTTTTTTTTTTTTTTTTTTTTTTTCTTCCTAGAGAGCCTGGCCACTTTTGGCTCTCTTTGATTGTAGCTGAAATTGTAAGTGCTCAGAATCAGTGAAATTCAGCCTCTGGATATCTCAGCCTGGCTGCAAGCACGGAAGCACTCACTAATAGTCCTGACATGTGGAGGATTTCCCAGTGGCTGTAGAAATAATCTTCAAAATCAGCTGTTGTACATTAAACAGGAAGAAAAAAATGCGGAGGGAACTCCTTTATTAAGCTAAACCACCTCTTGCTGGTTTTCATCGTGCCGGCTTGCAGCGAGCCGCCTCTCACATCGCTTATTGGTCAGCAGCTTTCTAGCTACTGCTAGGAAGTCGTCCAGTCTCTCTTAACGCTGCATATGGAGCAGTAAACTTTACAGTCGAAATGGAAAGACGAGCTTGCGGATGCATTTGCTTTCCCGATGCTCCTGTATGAGTGGCAGAAACACTGCTGGCCCCCACGGGACCAAGTCCTTGTTAACCTATGCCTCTTAACCCCCACTCACTGGCCCTCTGCAAATACAGAAGTCATTGCATCCTGTCACAACAAACTTTTCATAATCTAAACAGCAAAATCAGGTACTACAGGAGTGGCACATCTGAGATGTGCTAGAGCAGCGATGAGGAGTTCTGTGGACCTCCAGGCTGTGTGTAAGAGACCTTACCTGCTTCTCTACTTCCCATCCTCTTCCCTCTATCTGCTGTTCCTCCTGCTGCCCCTGTCTTGTTAGAAGGGGGAATAGCTCTCCACCTCTCTCCAGACTGCCCTCTGCATTAGCCCATCCTCTGAGTCCTTCGTTAAACATCAGGAGACACCTTGGGAAGCTTGGCTTGGTCTATTTGCAAAGCAGGTAGCTAAATGAGGCTGATGCAGTTGAAATGCTGTGCCAAAATGTTCACACCCAGACCTCAGGGGCAGCTCGTGTTCTTTCAGGTCATCCGCTGGCTTGCCCTGCCTTACCCAGGTTTCCTCGCATAGGTGAGTGCCCATTTCTACACTACAGATGGGAAAGGTCACATGAGCATTTGTCATGTTTTCTCATCTTGGTGGAAGGGCAGATGGGAAGGGCAATGGAAACACTGGTGTAATTTTCCATAAATGTTTAGGGGTCTTTATGCTTTTGCATACACTGCTTAAAACATTCTGAAGTGAATGTTTTTTGAGGGGAGAGGTGCATTTTTGGAAATCACTGAGCATCTCATCTTTCCCCTGATAACTGAAACTTCTTCGTATTTTCTTAAAATATTGGAAGCCAGTTTGGAGAATGGCTTCTCATATCAGGTATCAGTGCTAAGCACGGTTCTTATAGTTTCCAGTTTGCTACATTTATTGTATTTCAAGTACACTTATGAAGTTTATCATCCTTCAGAAGGCAAGAAAACGTCTACTGACCACTATTTGTAATTTCTTTTGCAAATATAGGGAAGAACTAATGGTTCTTGCTAAGGTTTTGCTGCAGCAACTGCTTTTGCCACTTACAAATAAAATAAATCACATCTAAAATCCAGTAATGACCACTGGACCTCTTCTGGTATGAAACTACTGTAATGTCTTTCAAAAACACAAAAACATTGTTCTCCAGCTGTAAGTTACAGTTCCTGTTGAAGTCTCGCTCTGGTCTGTGAAGAGATGCTGTGAAAAATGGTATTGTGGAGTTCCTCCTTTGCAGCTCAAAGCCTGAACTTGACATCTGCAGCAACAAAACAGGAGAAACAATGTGTGCTGTTAAGCCAAGTCTGTAGCTTTATTGATTCAATTAATAGATCTGCCTTAAAGAGAATGTTGAACCACCCTGATGGCTAACTGGCAGTTAATCCAGCGCAGACTCCAGTGAGAAGTTGCTTCAACCACTCTGCATTTCATGTTGGAAGGAGGAGGTACAGCCATCTGTGTCCTCTGTCACTCATCCTTCAGGGCTGAGGCTGGAGCCCTGCCTGTGTGAGACACCTCTTCCCAACTTACCCAACGTGCAGTTTTCCAAATCACTTCTATGCTGTAAACCAGAACTGTGCCTTCCAAGTACACTGGCACGGCCAGAGGACTTGCTGGCGGCTGCATGTAGCTGATGGGCAAGAATTGTGTGATACTGGCCAGATGTGCGTTAAGGAAAACTTGCCATCTGAACTTGAAGGACTGGTTAGCCCCAGCCCTGAGCAAGGCAGTCAGGACTGGTAGGAGAAAGCACAGGAATATAACTATAATAAGAAATAAGGAGCAAGTGCTGGGTCCTGCATGTGAGTCCCAGCAATCCCATGCAATCCTACAGGCTTGGGGAAGAGTGTCTGGAAAGCTGCCCAGAGGAAAAGGACCTGGGGGTATTGGAAGCAAGCAGTGTGCCCAGGTGGCCAAAAAGGCCAATGGCATCCTGGCATGTATCAGAAACAGCTTGGCCAGCAGGTACAGGGAAGTGATTGTGCCTCTGCACGAAATGATGGTGAGGCCACACCTCGAGTGCTGTGTTCAGTTTTGGGGCCCTCACTGCAAGAAGGACACTGAGGTGCTGGAGCATGTCCAGAGGACAACCAGGCTGGTGAAGGGTTTAGAAGACAAGTCTTAAGAGGAGTGGCTGAGGGAGCTGGGGTTGTTTAGCTCAGAGAAAATGAGACTGAGGGGAGACATTTTTGGGGGATGACCTGCTGGAGAAGAGCTCTGTGGAGAAGGACCTGGGGGTCCTGGTTGATGACAGGTTGGCTATGAGCCAGCAGTGTGCCCTGGTGGCTAAGAGGGCCAATGGGATCCTGGGATGCATCAGGAAGAGTGTGGCCAGCAGGTCAAAGGAGGTGATCCTCCCCCTCTACTCTGCCCTGGTCAGGCCCTACCTGGAGTACTGTGTCCAGTTCTGGGCTCCCTGGTATAAAAAAGACAGGGATGTCCTGGAGAGAGTCCAGAGAAGGGCTATGAAGATGATTAAGGGCCTGGAACATCTCCCCTATGAGGAAAGGCTGAGTGAGCTGGGACTGTTCAGTCTGGGGAAAAGAAGACTAAGGGGGAGCCCTGTTAATGTTTATAAATATCTTAAGTATGGGATGCAGGGGGAATTGGCCAACCCCTTTTCAGTGGTCTGTGGTGATAGGACAAGGGGCAATGGCTGTAAACTGGAGCACAGGAAGTTCCGCACCAACATGCGGAAGAACTTTTACACAGTGAGGGTGACAGAGCCCTGGGACAGGCTGCCCAGGGAGGTGGTGGAGTCTCCTTCTCTGGAGACATTCAAGACTCGTCTGGACGCCTATCTGTGCAATATGAGCTAGGGAGCTGCTTTGGCAGGGGGGTTGGACCCGATGATCTCTCGAGGTCCCTTCCAACCCCCATGATTCTGTGATTCTATGATTTATCGCTCTCTAGAACTACCTGAAGCAGTTAACTCTTTAGGCATATTCATACATAAGGATTTAGTACTTTATTTATCCCACTTATTGTAAAGGCAGAGTGTGATTGTCTTGACCACTGGATATGGTAGGGCACCAATTCTTAAAATACTGTGGGGAGGACAGAAAACAAGAAGAGGGAAGAGACTACCAGGGCACTCATGGCAGTAGAAGACCACTTATTTAGGGAATGACTAGGGCTGCATATTTTGTCATGATACTTGTGGTAAACTGTGGGGAAAAGAGGTACAGCACAGACCTCAGCAGTGCTTTCCACAGACAAGATGGTGATACAGTACCTGCCTCCACAAGGAACCTGAGCAGACCTGCCTGCTTCCCCACTGCAGTCTGGGTGCTGAGCCCCTGAGACTCATGCTGATGAATGCAGATTTTCCCATTTTATTTAAATACATCTGCCCATTTCCTAAAAAAACCTAAAAAAAGGTCAAACTGAGACAGCAAGTACAAGGACTGGAGTGGGGGTACCAAACTGTTGGCTTGTCAGCATTTTGGTTGCATCTAACCCCACGTTTTATCATTAAAGATAAGCCCTCTTCCCCTTCCTTTTCCTTTTGATCCTGAATACAGGTGCTTTAAACCTTTTGGCAATGGAGAGTGCAGCTGCTGTGGTTAACACACTGAAGATGCATGTGCTCTGAGTCTCTGAGGTGCTTTTAGTGCTCCACTGGAGCCTGTGCAGGTCTGCAGTACTTAGCAAACATTTGCAGCAGCAGTCAGATGAGAAGCCCGATAGCAAGTCAGTAATAAGGGTCAAGAGGGGACAACATCACCTCGCAGTCCTGATGAAATTCCACTTTAACCACTGAGGTATAAGGGTTGTACAAGGATGGAAAAGCAGGAGCAAGCTTAAACTTAGCTTTATGTTTGCATTTAGAAGTAACACTGAAAAAGTGTAGATTTTGTTTATTGCTTTGCCATCTGTACAACTTAGGATGCTGCTTTCCCACTGACCCTCACAGAACCAAATTTTAGAAGCAGTTTCCCTGGAGGTGGAAAATAGGAATATTGTCAAGTATCTTTGTGACAGTTCACTTGTCAAATCTTAGGCAGTCTAGTTTCACTGTGTAAAAGTTAAGGTAGCATCAAACGCTGGCGTGAAGCTTCCTACCTTGTTCAGCAAATTCACCTCCACATACTGGCACAGTTGCAGTACTTTATTTTCCCTTTTCCCAGAGAGGCCAGGCCAGTCGTTCCCTGCAGCTTGGTACAGCAAGGCAGTGACAGTGTTAATGTGCATTCTTCTGTTGCTCAGCCTCATCCCAGGGATTTCTGTAGCAACTCCTGGGTAGAAATCACACGTGCCACACAGCCCTGGAATTCATAATCATAAGCAGTTTTATGAGCATCTCTAGATAGACTTTCAAGTGGCAAGATGGCTAAAAGGAAAACAAAATGCTATCTTCTTCTGTTTTGTTTTTTTTTTACTTGCATGGGTCACCTTAAAATTTTCCATGGGGCAAGAGAAGCTGGAAATGTTCTCTGAAGATTTCATATTCTCGTAAATATGGTTGTGGCTTTAGGAGATGGATTATTTAGAGCACCACAAGGTTAGGGTACACTGTTCTGCCTTGGCAAACAATACTTTGTGGAAGGATGCATACTATTTCTTTAAAAATGTAGCCTGGGGAAGACGAAGGAGAGTTATTGGCAGAAACTGTTGCGTGAAGCGGTATGTTAGAGCAGCCAGAGGATATATTGCATGCTAATAAAGTCCCTTCTTCAGTGTGAAAAGTGCATGCTTTGTGAGTGGCAGCAGGTCTTTTTTTACCTTTTGACATTCTAACTTGACCCATAATGAGGCATCCACCAGCATGCCTTTTCAGTCCTTTCCAAAGAACTGCCAAAATTGACGTGATTTTTTTGAGAATGATCTGTGACCCAGCAAGGTTGGCTGTAAGGTTTGTTTGTTTTATTCTCTCCCGCTGGTTCCTACTATTCTCTTACTCCCACATCCTACCCTACTCTTGTTTTCAAATGCATTCTTCAGCCTTCTCCTTCCCTACCTACTGCATCCTGTGTTCTGCTTTCTGACTTCCTACTCTTTTCTTTTAGCTTTTGTTTCCAGTTCCTGTTCATTCTGGTCCCCGAGGAACAAGGAGTGAAACATTAACAGTTGCTGGGGGACCAGGTTAATATGGCTGTTGTTACAAGTTTAGAGTTCAGGTGAGGGCTCCGGGAGACATCCTTTGTGTGTGACATTGTGCCCGCAGCTCTTTGCACCACTTCATTGCTGTGGCAGCAGAGAGGAATGTATATCTGTGCCTTACCAATCTCCATCTGCAGCATTTAAGATCAGAGTACTGATAAAAGTCAATCTTTGCTAAGATAGGTATGTTCAAGTTATTGCAAGTTAGTTAAGAGGTGGTAAATTGCACTGTTGGTATTACTTCACCGCGTGTCTCTGTCACAAAGAGGATGAAAAGCTTCAGACATAGGGTAAGCAAAGCAAGTTGATTTGAGTCATCACATGTCCCTTGATAGGGAAAATGGGAGTTGCAGGTACTTTGATGGTGGTTTGAAAAGTGTCTTATTTCACAGTATATCCAGCACACATAGCTGTGTCTTCTAAGTCATATTGCTGCTTTTACAATAAGGCTGTTACATTAGTAGGGGATGTATCCCTGGCTTATCTGTACCTCTTTGTCAGTTGAGGATCACCATCCCCATAAATCTTTGCTTACAATACATGCAGGCACTTCCCGTGCTGATGTCAACGTATCCTGAATATAAATCACAGATATAAAATATTTACATTGCTTGTAATTTCTCCACTGAAATATTGCGTGGGTTAAGTCTGGAAAACTTAGGTCTTTATTATCTTTCTGAGGATGCACCTAGTTTGTCTATCGTGAGCTCTTATATTTTCCAAATAAACAGCTTTACACACTACATAAAGATAATTTTCCAGCTGAGGTTAGTTGTAGCCAAAGGTTTGATTTAGTCTGACCCTTGCAGTCCACAAAATCTCCTTTTGTAAATGGAAATGTGCCTGAAGAACAAACCTTCCAACATAATAGTCAGTGTGCTGGCAAATTTATCTTCCTGCTGATTTCTTATGCCTGTGATGCCCAGATGGTTATCACTTGTGTGCTAATGTAATCTTCTGTCCTGCTGGTTTATTTATAACCAGTATTGATCCATTTATGTGTGGCTGCTTGGAGCAGTTAGGTTTCAGGTTTTATCCTATTTTACACATTTTTGTGGATATAAGACATAAGGAGACTTGTAAAATAAATTGGGTAACAATGGATTGGTGAGTAAATATACCTGTCCTTTTAGGATATTATATAGTTTTAGCAACATCATTGTAACAGAGATATAAATGTGAAGGAATTAAAGCCTGATGTATTTGTATGATTTTCTGTAGTTTTCAGTTAACTTTTGCAATGTATAGTATTTGGTTTGGGAATGTGACTGTAGTAGGTAGTTATTTCTTGAAAGGCTACCTAGGTTATTAAAGAAAAAATACAAAAAGATAAAGGTGATTTTTAAAAAGGAGAAATACACCGACATACACACACACATATATATATTTTAGTTCAATGCATCTCTTCTAACTTGTTTCAGGTTGAAGAAACTTCTTGAGCAGGAGAAGGTCTATCAAGCCCGGAAGGAGAAGGAACATACAAAAAGACTCAATAAACTAAGGGACGAACTAGTCAAGCTCAAATCGTTTGCACTCATGCTGGTGGATGAAAGACAAATGCATATTGAACAACTTGGACAACAAAGCCAGAAAATACAGGACTTAAACCAAAAACTGAAGGAGGAAGAAGAAAAGCTTAAAATTATTAGTGCAAAAACAAAAGAAGATGGACAAAAACTGATGAAATTAGAGGCAGAACTTGAACACAAAACATCATCATTTTCTCAAGAACATGAGGAGATGACTGCTAAACTGGCTAATCAAGAGTCACATAATCGACAGCTAAGGCTTAAGCTAGTGGGGTTGACTCGCAGAATAGAGGAGCTAGAAGAAACTAACAAAAATCTTCAAAAAGCTGAGGAAGAACTTCAAGAACTAAGAGATAAAATAGCAAAAGGGGAATGTGGGAACTCTAGCTTGATGGCAGAAGTGGAAAACCTCCGCAAACGTGTGCTTGAAATGGAGGGGAAAGATGAAGAAATCACAAAAACTGAATCCCAGTGTAAAGAGCTGAAAAATAAACTGCAGGAGGAAGAGCACCACTGCAAAGAGTTGAGACTTGAAGTGGAAAAATTGCAGAAAAGAATGTCAGAACTAGAGAAACTGGAAGAGGCGTTCAGTAAAAGTAAGTCTGAATGCACCCAGCTACACTTAAACTTGGAGAAAGAAAAGAATTTGACTAAGGATTTGATAAATGAGTTGGAAGTGGTGAAGACTCGAGTAAAAGACCTTGAGGCATCAGAAAACAAGTTGGAGAAGGCTGAAATAAGCTTAAAAGATGACCTTACAAAGCTGAAGTCATTTACTGTAATGTTGGTTGATGAACGAAAAAACATGATGGAAAAAATAAAACAGGAGGAAAAAAAGGTTGAGGGTCTAAACAAGAATTTTAAAGTTGAACAAGGGAAAGTTATGGATGTCACAGAGAAGCTGATAGAAGAAAGTAAGAAATTTTTGAAACTGAAATCTGAAATGGAGGAAAAAGTGTCTATTTTGACAAAGGAAAGGGATGAATTAATTGGCAAACTGAGAAGTGAAGAAGAAAAGTCCTCTGAACTAAGTTGTAGAGTTGACTTGTTGAAGAAAAGAATTGATGGTATAGAGGAAGTAGAAAGAGAAATTCATAGAGGTCGAGCCAGGAAAGGACCAGAGCATGGTTGTCAGGAGGACAACAAGATTAAAGAGCTTACTGTTGAAATTGAAAGACTGAAAAAACGTCTCAAACAATTGGAAGTGGTTGAAGGAGACTTGATGAAGACGGAAGATGAGTATGATCAGCTAGAGCAGAAATTTAGGACTGAGCAAGATAAAGCCAACTTTCTTTCTCAACAGCTGGAGGAGATGAAGCTCCAGATTGCCAAAACGAAAGCAATAGAAAAAGGTGAAGCAGTGAGCCAGGAGGCAGAGTTGAGACACAGGTTTCGTCTGGAAGAGGCCAAAAGCAGAGATTTGAAAGCAGAAGTTCAAGCTCTTAAGGAAAAAATCCATGAGCTGATGAACAAAGAAGACCAGCTTTCTCAGCTGCAAGTCGATTATTCTGTTCTGCAGCAAAGGTTTATGGAAGAAGAAAATAAAAACAAGAGCATGGGGCAGGAAGTTCTAAACCTAACCAGAGAGCTGGAGCTGTCTAAGCGTTACAGCCGTGCTCTGAGGCCCAGCATGAATGGACGAAGAATGGTTGATGTTCCCGTGACGTCCACTGGTGTGCAAACAGATGCCGTAAGCAGTGAAGCAGCAGAAGAAGAAACTCCAGCAGTGTTCATAAGGAAATCCTTCCAGGAGGAGAATCATATCATGAGCAATCTGCGACAGGTAGGTCTGAAAAAGCCCATGGAGCGTTCTTCAGTGCTCGAGAGATATCCTCCAGCAGCGAACGAACTTGCAATGAGGAAGTCTTGGATACCATGGATGAGAAAGAGGGAAACTGGGGCTCAGGCAACTCCTGATAAAGGAGCTCGAACGCACAGTAGTCCAGCGCATCCTGGAGAGGTTGTCCTTTCACCAAAGCAGGGTCAGCCTCTTCATATTCGGGTGACACCAGACCATGAGAACAGCACAGCTACGTTGGAGATAACCAGTCCAACCTCAGAGGAGTTTTTTTCGAGTACCACTGTCATTCCTACTTTGGGAAATCAGAAGCCACGAATAACCATCATTCCCTCTCCAAATGTTATGCCTCAGAAAGGGAAAGGGAGTGAAAGTCCCATGGGCCCAGATCGTTCTATGTCTCCAGTCACTATAACAACATTCTCCAGGGAAAAGTCCCCAGAGGGAGGGAGAGCACCCTTTGCTGACAGACCTGCATCACCCATCCAGATTATGACAGTATCAACATCTGCAGCACCGGCAGAAATCTCTGTCTCTCCACAGTCACAAGATATGACCATGGGAAGGGCTGTCTTCAAAGTAACGCCGGAAAAGCAAACCGTCCCGACTCCAATCCGCAAGTACAACGCCAACGCCAACATTATTACGACAGAAGACAACAAAATCCACATCCACTTAGGTTCCCAGTTTAAACGCTCTCCCGGTGCTGCACCTGATGGTGCAAGTCCAGTGATAACAGTCAGACCGGTGAATATAGCAGCAGAGAAAGAAGTTGTGACTGGTACTGTCCTTCGATCGCCCCGGAACAACCTCTCCTCGCGACCTGCAGCAAGCAAGGTGACAAGTACTATCACTATAACGCCTGTCACAACGTCTTCCACACGAGGAACACAGTCAGTGGTAAGCAGCATAGTCTCATCGTGTAGTCTTCATGTGAGGGAGAAGGGAAGCTAGTGTTCGGGTTTGAGACACCAAGAAAGAATGGGTGGGGTGAGAAGAAACTCTTGACATCTATTTCAGACATGAGAATTTTCCTGATTTGGGTGTTTTTGTACCAGTATTGGATGCTGGTAATACTTCTGGTGTTACCTCCCGAAGGAGTAACTTTCAAAGGAAGTCCCCACAAAGTTTGTTTAAAGTTAAGTTCATAATGGTGACCCTGTAACACTGCAAGTGAGAAACACAGGGGGAGCAAAGTTTTTCACTTTGGTGAGAGTGGAGTTTACAGAGCAGAAAACTGTATTCTTGTTTTTGGTGAGTGCAGTTTCATACTCTTAATGATCTTTGGCCCAGCTTGAGGGTCTCTGGAGTCTGACCATGTAGGCTGGTATTTCTTTGGTAGAATCCCATTGTAGTTATAATTCCATTAATTTCTGCTAGAATCCTGAACGCCAAAGGCATAAATAGGCAGACAATGTATTGTTGCTTACCGCTCCAAGCCTCTTTCAGACAGTTAATAGGAAAGCTGTTTCTGTTCCTCTGAAGTTCCCCACTTCTCCAAGTGCTGTCTTACAGTAGTGCTTCTTCTAACATATTTTTTCTGCTTTCCCTCTGTGCCTCTGTGGTGGATCCTCAGCTTCTTTTTTGTACTTAGATCAGTCTCTCACCTCTGTCTTTAAACACATTGGACAATATTTACTGATAGGTTGTTTTTTGGTTTTTTTTTTCCCTGGGTTTACTGTGGGACACAGTTTTGCACTGTTTTAGTTTGAAATACCCCAGGAAAGAAGAATTTAACCAAATATAAAACTAGCAGTACTGTATTAGTCTAAAAGCCTATTTAGCTAGACAGAGCCTGTCACAGATGCTTAAGGGAAGATTATTTTAAGTGGGTAAACATGAAGTAATGTTTCCTTCAGTGTCTGCTCCCAGTTTTTTGGCAATAGGTGGGTATTTCTTTCTGAACTGGGGCCTGTAGTCACATCTTTGTCTTTAATAGACCGTGACGGAGTTTTCTTCTATTTATTCTTCTAATTGCTTTTTCAACTCATTTATACTGTTGTTTCCACAACATCAGGGGGGCAGTGGGCTGTGGGCTCTGGGAAGAATGCTCCTTTGTTTGTTACCTTTTATGCAATACCTTCATTGGTTACAGCCTCTTTCTTGTCTCCTGACAAACCCTGAATAGTCATCCCCTGTTCGCTTGTCCATGCTGCTCAGGAGTCTGCGGACCCCTACAACATGCCTCTTCAGGCATCTCTTTCCAAGCTGAAATGTCACAGCATATTTAAGATACACTTCCACACTTTTTTGGAGAGAGGCTGCCGTTCCCATCGAAGCCCCCTGACTTAAGAAAACTTGCATTCATCATACAGATCAATTTGGGGCCACACGTGCATGCCCTCTCTCCCCCGCACACATACAATGTAGATCCTGTATGTAGATCCTTTACTGTACAGTGTTTTCCTACATACTAGTAGCAACCATTGATTTTTGTCAATGTCTTGAATTAATTCATTTACAAACTCCTTCATCCCTCAGAAGCTTGGAAAACTTTTTTTTTTATGGGTTCCTCATTCTTTTTTACTAGATGTCTGTCTCTGCTGCGATGGTGCAGTGAACCATGGCAGACGAAACTTTTCTGTGGTGTTTTCACCTGGCCAAAAAGTGGCTTTCTTCATTTCATCCTCCCTGATTTGGAATGTAAGGAAAAGAATTCAACCATATTACTTTATCTTGTGCTTCCCTTTGTTTTTTAAGGTCCCTAAGTCAGATTAACAAGGAACTCATGCCTCATCCTCCCTAACCCCCTGAAAATGAATAGAAGTTGCATATTCACCATCTGTTTTGCAAATGACTACTTAGCAAACACGTTTCAATACCCCTAGACAGAAAAGCACCAAGTTGTAATCATTTACTCAGTAACCCTGGAAAAAACCAACGTGGGTACAATGTATTTAAATTCATAAAATCAAAGAAGACAAACTGATAGAACACTGCTTTCTTAGCTCACTGGTTTTAATAATCTTCTTTGCTCTCCTCATACAAGATGCCATGTACGATGTACTAATAATGCAGTGCCCAACTACAAAGGGGGAAACAATCCTCAAGTTCCTAGTTCTCTTCTATTGCTGTAACAAATCTGCAGTTACTGTTTTCACATTTGAAAATTCCGAAGTAAATTTGTAAATTTGAATTACGGAGTTATCTTCAGTACTGCCGGTGAAGGGAATTTCGATATGCACACTCAGGGCTTTGAAAGGTTCAGCCTGAGCCATGGTGTTTCCAAAACTGGAGACTGTGGTTTCATGATGGATCGTCATGATTTTTGGATCCCATGAATCCCGTGGATTAAAGGATGTTGTGGTTGTGTTAATTTTTTGTGATGCTCTAGAGTAGCTAGAGATTTATATTCCACTGATTCAAGTCCTGTTCTGAGTCTGCAACAGTTTTTATTCAAGTAAAATGAGACCTCGATCCAAAGAAAGGCACAAGCAGCTGAAGGAGAATTTGGGAAGCTTTTGAGCACTTAACCAAAACGATCAAGGAAAAAAGGCATTGGTCAGTGACTGTGTCTCCATTGGCACCTGAACTTGCTGGACACAGGTGTTTTGGAGGTCCTCTGTGTTCTGCCTGCTGCACAAGCTCAGGGCTGGCTAGCTGAGCAGCTGTCCTTGTCACACCATCACTGCCACACTGTGATCCAATCCCACAGTGATCTTCATGGCAGAAGCTTTGGCACATCCTGGATCCCAATGCTGATGTGATGAGACTGGTAGGAGGCCAGTTAGATTGAATTCAGCATTGAAATCAGAACCATTGCTGCTTTGATGAAAAAAATCCCAACCAAACCCTTGGCTGATACCTGTGTTTTATATGATAACTTGTGGATTTGGGTAATTATCAATTACCCAAGCAATAAAACTGCGTTTTGGTCCTCCTTAGCTTGATTAGAGTCAAACCCACTCTGAGGAAAATACCTGGACTACCCTACCAGACCTAGCAGATAATTTTTTCTATTAAAGATGGAACACAGCACAACCAAAAATTCAAGACTATGAGACAAGAGGATATGCAGACCAAAATGAGCATGAAACTGAGTTGTTAGTCTTGTCTAAGCACATTATCCCAAGTCCTTGTTCCCAGAAGAGTTCATATAGTAAAACTCACACTAAAACTCCCACAGAAGAAAAACAAATACTCTTTGGGAAAATAAACAACAACCGTAGTGCATGTAACCTGCTTTTTGATTTAGGCCTTCCATTTTGCTGTGGGACTGCTGGTGAATTTGGGGTCTTTTTGGCTACCAGGATGGGTTTCAGTCTTATAATCGCTTCATCCCTGTTCTCCCCATGTCCCACAAGACTGGCATCCAGCCCTGGCTCTTTACGCTGCCAGGGTACACAGTGAATCCGGTGACGTGCAAATCTGCAGGGAGCAGAGGGAATCCCGGCTGCAGCAGAGCCAGCGTGGTGGCACGGGACCAACCATGCAGACTGCTCTGTGACCGAGGCAGCGAGGCATGGCTGAAAGGCTGTTGGGTGCCAGAGCTAACTGGGCACACGTTAAAGCAGCTATAAGGCTACTTTCATTTGGACAACATTTAGTTTGAGATCGGCATCTAAATTTAGCTCTCTGTAGCTGTCCCATGTATTCCATTAGAGTTACTAGCCATCCAGGGGTCAGCTTACTTGCCCATATAGAGATGCATGGTGCTATCTGCTTGCCTTTTGGTGTGTGAGACTGGTAAGTGTACCAGAGACCTGTACCTTTCTGCAGTGTTAGCTGATGGATGGCACAAGATGCCTCAGTGCAGGGAAGCGAGTCAGTCCCTAGTCATCAGCCCCCTTGTCAGCACTGAGCCCTGTATGCTGGCTCTGGAGAGCAAGTCAGTTGAGATGCTGCTAGCTTCCACATGAGCTGAGTTCCGCTGGGCTCCACTGACTGTATTGCCTCGATCTCAAATCTCGGCCTTTCGGGATTCAGTTGCCTAAATGTACTTCTTAAGTGTCATTTTAAGAGCGGTCAAGTAGCCTGCCTATCTTCCAGCTGCTTTATCAGGGGCTGCAGGTCTCCTTAGGTTCTCTGTCTTATCTGCCAGCCCTGTGCAGATAACTTGAGTAGCCCAGGGCATCTCGAATGGCACTAGATAGATACCCGTGTCAGCCACTGAACTGAACCATTTCTGTCCAGGACAAGCTGGTCCCTGATCTGATCAAGAACAAGTACTGAAAAAGCACCTTTGTTGTAAAAACATTGCAAAAGTAAATGTGTGAATGAAAGCACTCTGTGTGTGTGTGTGTGTGTGTGTGTAAGAGAGAGTAAAATGCACTAAGCAGGATCCGTTACAAACCACTAAAACATGCTAAACCTTCTGTATGTTTAAACTGCTTTTCTTCCTTTAATGGGACTGAGCAACCTTGCTGCAACCTCAGCATCTGTAGTGAGCACTATCAACCTTGCCAGCTTAGCAGCTGCGTGTATTTGTCTCACTCTCAGTAACATGTTTTCTAACCCACCACGTACTGCCTGTTCAGAGCCAGCCTGCATCACCCTGCCTGCATCCCGTGTGGCCACATCTCAGGATGTCAGGAGTTGGTTTCTGGTTGGAGCTGCATTCTTGTATCAACCAGAAGACAGACAAACAGAGGGAATTGCGTCAAGCTTGGCTCTTGGAAGAAATGACCAAGAGATGGACAACGCTGTGGGTTCCCTGCCACAGACACTACGTGTGTACGGGGAGAGCGTCCTCAGCTCGCTTACCCCATCACCCTCGCCAAAGGGGACTGCTTGATGAAGGGCCACCTTTGTGCCATTTCACTTGGCAAACACAAAATGCTTTCCCAGCTGCGTGTGAAGCTGGCATAAGCTTCCCTATGACCAACATGTTAGTATGCCTGGAGGAAAGCAACTCAGAAATTTAAAGCAAGTTAGAACTCTTTTCAAAGTGCTTTTGAGTGATTTAGGCTTGAAATGAGTAACTTGAAAGCACCCAAATCCTTAGTTAATAATTTACATGTGAATAAAGCAGAAGAAATGCTTGAGATTCCAGCTACTTCATTTGATTGCCTCATGTTTACACACTGTGGAGCTCTTTCAGGGAGTACAAGATGTTTGTCATTTGGGTTCCCTGGGATGTTGACATATTTTCCAAGGCTGATGGAATGCATTTGCATGTTTTGCCCTACAGAATTGTACGGGCCTAACTTGTTTTGACATCTACATGTGAGTTCCATATTAGCCCTTAGACTGCTATTGTAAATGTTGCTTTTAGTTATTGAAAATGGCTTCCTTCCTGCCAGGCAGACAGCATTCAAGTTTTACAATTGTGATCTGTGTCTGTGTGTGTGTGTGTGTGTACACATGGGGTTTTGAACTGTTCTTAGAAGATTAAGGAATAGTTTTCCTTTGAATATGCAGGATGCAGACAGAAGGCTCCGATGCTACTGGCTGGAAATCCTTCCTGAGAGAAAAATGCTCCTTCGCAGAGCAGTTTAAAAAAGCATTTTTAAGTAAATGTGCAAATACACGTTGTGGTTGATACAAACCCCTAATCCAGTCTGTTTCAGCAGTTAGGTTTCTTTTTGCTCAGGTGTCATAAATTGCAGAATTTAATCATTTAGCTGATGGGTCTAGCTGGGATCCCAGGATTGTAGGAAAAGTGTTCTCTTTCATGACGTCAGTCTTTGTTGATAAGCTGAGCAGAAAAAAGTCCTGTTAGAAATTCAGCAGAGCCAGTGAAGTTGTCACTGTTAACGTTTGCGTCTACTGAAGAAGGTAAAGCACATTTTCTTCTCAGAATTGTCACGGATATAAATATTTTCCGTAGGGAAAGATATGTATACCTCATTGTTGCTTGAGAGCTAAATGAAGAACCAATGAAAAGTGTAAGATGAGAATATATGAGAAGGAAAAGTCCATTCATGCAACTTCTCTCTGTCTCTCTTTTGCAGACAGGACAGGATGGGTCATCCCCGAGACCTGCTCCCACCCGCATTCCTGTGTCAAAAGGTATGAAAGCAGGAAAGCCAGTAGTGGCAGCCCCAGGAGCAGGAAATGTGACAAAATTCGAGCCTCGTGCCGAGACTCAGTCTATGAAAATAGAACTGAAGAAATCTTCAGCCAGCAGCTCTGCCTCCCTGGGTGGGGGTCAGGGCTGATGGCGGTGGCTCAGGGGGTATGTTCTGCAGGTTTTGCTGCTACCATGGAAGTCAGACCCCTGTCTGTGTAGCTCTTCACGTTTGCCTGTACTAATAGAGTCCAGCTGTCACTTACAACAAACTAATAAGTGTGTGCACTGACTACTTAAGTAACAACATCCTTTTGTTTTCTTACTGAAGTTTTAAGGAAAAATTGTAATAAAAAGCCATTCCAAGGCAGTTGTACGCCAGGAAGATTTTCAGCCTAGGAAGGGAGAATGGGGCAACTGCGCCAGGTTATTAATCTAGCCCAGGATTTCTTAATGATAGACTTTGTCACTTTTTAATAGATTGAAAGAAGTTTGGTCACTTTTAACTAGATTGTCTTCCACCTTGACACATCACTCTCCACCTTCGCTGCTGCATGGGGCACTCTCCTGCCTGCCTGTGGTCACAGCTTTCAAGATGCCACCTTGCCTAGGGAAACAGTGCCAGGAGACAGCCCACTGGAGGTCCTGTTTTAATAAAAACAAGTACCTCTGGTGCAGGAGGGAAGGGGAGAGAGAAAGGATGGGTGACCTGTGGCCAGCCTTCTCTCTAGGAGCCTCCCATCCTCATCAGCATTTCTCAGTGATGAGCTGCTTGTGGTTACGGAATTCAAGGGTGTAGGGAAGTTACAGAGCGTTCAGCAGCAGCAGCAGTTTATTTCTTCAGGAGGGGATTAACACTTGTAGACAGTACTTAGAGCCAGGTCTGTGCCTTACACACACTGGGATACTCCCAGCTCGGATCAGATGAAGGCAAGTGAGACAAAAGGTGTTTTAGTCTTAAAAAAAGCTTGAGAAACATTGATCTGCCTGAAACTGATAAAGTCCATTTGTGCCTGCTCCAAAGACCGCTAAAGGCTATGAAGTAAATCACTCTGTTGACTTCACCAGGTTTTTGGTTTTCCTGGTTGGATGGACTTGTGCTATATTTAAACCTTAGTTGCCGGGCATCCTTATGTCTTAGAGGGGAAGTAAACACGGACTGCTGCTGGCAGAAATTGCTATCTAAGGGTGCAGTTCAGGTACGGACAGTGAAAGAGATAGGCTTCGGAATGGAAGTTACTCTCAGTTCTCCATTGTTTGAAATACTGTGTCTTACATGCAGACCGCCTCACAGTACCATGGCAATTCATCATTTTTCCTTCCCTCTTTGTGATTTCCTCATTTATATGTTTGCATTTTTAAGCATGTTTTAAGGAACTGTTCCAGCATGGACATGGTGACATGGTGTGGATGCTGATGATTGTCACGACTGTTTATTTAATAACAGTAAAGTTATTAAAGGGCATTTCCATTAAACGATCGATTTCCACAGAAGAAAGTCACAAGCCAAAGAAATGGAGCCGAGCAGACTGATAAATGGGGTTTTTAAAACTTGTATAATACCTTCACCACCACAGCAAGCTGTAAAGGACATGGTGGTTAGGAATGGCTTTCAGACGGCAAGGCAGGAAGACCACCAATAAATAATAAATACAATTCACAGAAAAGAAAATACACCAGGGGGTGAAATATTAAATGGCTTTCTGTCTGGGAGAAGAGATTTGATGGAAGAATCTGCCACAGAAGGTCAAGAAAATTATTTTCAGTCCAAGCAATGTTTAGTCTTCAATCTGCACTTTGTAATGCTTTCCAATTTAAGATCAAGATATGGCCATTATCCCAGTGTAAAGTTGGCGTTTTATTATTCACGTGAAGGGCACTTTGTCTGTTGTGTAAAAGCTGCTGTCATGTCAGAAAAGAAGCTGGTTTCAAGTTTTACACATACAGCACCTGCCCTACCTGCTCATTTTAAGGTTCTGGTTTTTAATGGCATCCATAAATCCGATCTGTATTAGTAGCATTTCTCATAATGCTGAACCGCCAGTATTGCAGATAAAACTTGGAAACTGGAATTAGCAGGCAGTGTGAGTTACTATGCCAGAAATACATCACATCCCCTCAAGTAATTGCTGTCACTTAAAAGCCTCAATTTGTCAATAAAACGTTGCCGAGATCTTACTGTTCTTATTGCAACACAGACTTTTTAGCAGATGGTTGAAGAAAACACATTATTAAGAGCTTTTTGCTGGATAGTCACTCTAAACACTGGCACTGAGGCAAGTCTTCAGGTCAAGACAGTCACTTAAATAATATTGTGAACATGAGCCCCAAGCTAATGTGGCTTGATACAGTGATGAACTACAGCTGCCTTAAGCCTTCCTTTTCAGATCCTTGTTTCAAAGAAACTTAGTTCCTTAGTTAACTGTTGCTGTACCCAAGGCGATAATCTACACGTGCCTGTGGTTGAAAAATGTGTTTTGCTCGACATCTAAGAAACTGTTTCACCTGAAGAAAGAAGCCAGCCTTACAGTATCTGAAACCCAGGGCACACAAGTTGGCACAACCGAACCAGAACTGCAGGCACAGCCCGGCGATTGCTCTTGAAGAGTCAGTAGGATCTCGTGAGACTGGCTTGAGAAATTCCAGACAGGTCAGACTGAGGATCCTGTTATTTTTCCCAGGGGCAGCACAACAAAAAGGGACTTAAGCTCCATAGCAGACGCCCAAAGAGTTGGAATCAGGCAACTGCTTTAACTGTTAGCTAAAAATAGGTATGTAATTGTACACATCATTTTTAACATCTGTTTTAATTGACTTGAGATTCTTGTTTATTAAAGGTAGAAGAAGGGTAAGATGATTGGGGAAAAAAGTGCCATTCACTGAGCAGAAACAAGAGAGTGGTTGAGTGGTCAGGATGTTGAACTAGGAGGAGGGACTCACCCCAGATTCTGGTCCCTGTTCCAAAGGCTGCTTTTGAACCTGGCCTTTTGTGAAAAGAAGGCTTATAAAATTAAGTGTCTGTGTCCATCCATCCCTCCATCTGTGCTTCGTTGATGAATAACATTGAGCACATCAACCAATTTCAGCCAAGTCTGACTAAGCAATAGGGGTCTCCAGAGTAAGAAGTTCTTCCAGTTCAATGAAGAGGAGGAACAAGGCCTTAGCAGTGCCCCACTGTGACGAGGAATGTAGCATGAGCTCACCTTCATACAACATCAAAGAATGAACACAAGAGAGTGATGTCAGAAATAGCACAACGACAAACTTTCTTCAGACCTCAGATTTTACTAGGCACTGAAGAATCAAACTCTGAGATGCCAATCCATAGGAAAATACTAGGGGCTTTATTTACAGGGCTTCTTGTGTGTTCTACATTACTGGATTATAGTGCAGAAACGAAGCCTTCCACTGCCTAGGTGATCATCTAGAATCACTCATCCTCATGCTTTCTCCTTCTTACCTTTTTTATTTGTATTGATTTTTTTGGTTTGTGTTTTAATGAAGTGGAATGGTTTCAGTAGCAAGATGTACTCAACTCACAGTAATAATGGTAGTTACAGTGCTTCACCAGGAACCAAGCTGGCTGAGAACTGATCTTCGCAATTTTGGTAGGATTCAATGTCTGCTAGAGAGATGTCTTGTTCTGGCTGACTGTGTGGTCATGTAAGCACTTGTGGTAAGTCAAGCCCAGCAGTGGGAACATACAGCTTGGGACAGCAGTTAAGGTGGAGAGACGGAAGGGCAGGGAAGATGCCAACCCATTTATGAGCAGCATCCATGGAGCCAGAAGGTGCAACCCATCTGCTCTCCAGATGATCTCGGTGATTCTACATCTAGTTCCTAGTAAGTTTTCCACTGTGTTCTCTAGATTAGATGCCATCACCTGAATTACTGCTACATACAAGTATTGCTCATGTAGTCATTAGCAGAGCCATACATTTGAGCAAGTGTGACTGAAAATGAGGGAGCACAGAACTTCAGCCCTGATGCCTGGGGGATTTCTCTCAGATGGGCAGACATGTGAAGTAAATAACAGAAGAGAAACAGAGTTTGATTTATTTTGCCCACCTTCGTGACACCCATTAAAAGTGATTTTTCAACAAACAACACTATGACTCTTCTGAATACGCCCACAGCATATGCCTGTTACCATACTGAAACCTCAGACAACTTACAGCACACAGTGATTAGCATCATGTGAGTAATCTCTAAAGTCACGTTTATATGTTGATTGATGCCAATTGGATGCCAAGTTGTATGTTAACTGCCTGAAATATGCTACACATATTCTAAAACATGCCCAATATATACATGAATTTACAGTGATTTTAGCCAGAAGTGGAAGAGCACATCTTTTAAAGAGAGCAAGCTACTGGGGTTTCAGGTACTCGCTACTGGGAGCAAGCTGCTGGGTTTCAGGTACTTGGCATAAGCTGCAAGAGTGCGGGCAATTTTCAGACCAATTAAATGTTCCCATCACACATCAGTAGACAATTTCATTGAGTCGGTTTGAAACCTGTAGTTTGCTGGCAGGAGTTTCTGTGAGCTCATCTTTCAAACTTGTTTTCATCAAAGGGGAATGTTTTTCTCCCCTATGTCAGTGTGAGTTACCCCCTTTCCCTTAATTTTGCGTGCTCAGGAAAAACTGTATGCAAGGTTTCTCATTACAGATGAGAACTTCAAGTCTTTCTTACTACCTGCACACTGCTCTTACTTGGCTTTTTAGAAGATGTGGTCAGGTTAACCACTCTCAGATACGGAGCTATCGGCTCTGAGAGTCAGGTACGAATCACTCAGGTATGAATAGTTCCTCACTTTTAAAGCTCTCCAACAGGATTTTGAAGATATAAATACCAACCTGTGATTCTTCTCTGTCGTGCATTGTCTGTGATATATAAATTTTTGTATTATCTGGTGCCATTTGTATATATTGTAAGAAGACATTAAACTTCATATGTTAAAATGCCAGTTGATGTGCTTCATTATATGAACTGGTCTTTTTGATAGGCCCCCTGCTAATGATGTGTCCCAGAGAAGTTCTGATTTTTATCAGTGGGACTGAAAGCAGGATTGGCAGTTTTACATTTACTTTGTTTCCTTTTCTGGTCATTAAAACAGTTTTGATCAAGTGAACTCATAGTACCTTGAAATAGTCACATCTGTAGCCCCAGAAAAATTTCTGTAATCATCTCCTACAGATACGGTCATGTTCCTGCAGAGGTTAGGCTGACAGAACTTGGACAAAATCTACCCAACTATAATTTTAGTTTAATAACTGTTGTGACACCTCTTTCAGTAACTACAGTGTGCATGTGTGTGTGTGTGTGTGTAAACACATATATTTATTTACATATCTCAACCTTTTAAATACAAAAACTAAGAGCACACATACGCATGTGTGTGAGAAATGAACAACTACTACAAGTGGAAACTGATTTTTGAAATTCTCTCTCCAGTTCTTCTCAGCTTAATTGCGGTATTTGGTCTGTAGGAGGAAGACTGATTCAGAAACCTACTGTAGCTTTGCTGTTCGTTCAGCAATTGAACCCTTACAAGGAACACTTTTCTGCTACAGAGCTAGTTTTTAAAATTTTGTATCTACAGTCCGTATTAATATATAGTATGCACAGAAAAACAAATCAAGAAAAACAAATGCTTTGTATAGAGTTTGTGTGACTCCCATTGGGAAGTAAACGGGAGATTTCACCAGAGGTTACAATCCTGTATTAAGTAAATGCAGCTTTTTATATCATATTCCTCAAGAGCCTGAAGTTCTAGAACAGCCCTGGGTTGTAAGGTAAATACTGTAGTTTCTGGTCTTTCACATTCATTGCTTATAATTTGAGAGAATGGGTATATACATCTTGTTCAAAACAAGTCGTCAATAATAAATTACATGGAAAAGAAATAGTTTTTTTTTTTTGGGGGGGGGGGGAGGAAATTCTGTTATTTCATTTGCCTTAGCATATGTTCTTGAAGGTTGCCTTAGCCCTGCTCTTCTGATTCACCGCACATGAAAAAAAAAGCATCGCTGGAATCTGCCATCTAGCGTCAAAGTCCTGGCATTAAGAGTACCTGGAAGACATTGCTTTTCTTTCCTCTTATAATTTAAATTAATCCAATATCTTGTAGTTGGGAAGCAGGCAAGGGCAGAAGTCAACACAAATGTAAAAGGGAATAATTGCATGATTAGTGTCATTGCTTGGGGCATGTAAATTTGAAAAATCCGGAGTATTAAGAGAGGAAGGAATTGTAAGAAAGAAAACAAAAAAAATCAATTAAGAAAATTAGTATTTCTAAAAATGTGTTATTGTCTGTTTCTAGCTAGCATTGGTACAGTTATGTGGAATGCATGAAATACACCTTTGCAGAGAGAAGCATTGTTGATTCCACACATGTAAAAAGTTGCCTGCCAGAGCAGTGTATATAAACAGAAGAACAGAAGACCAGGTCATTAGTATTTCCTCAAAGGATGAGGGATCTCTTAGGTTACAAAGGCAAACTTAAGCCCAGCTTTTCAAAGACAGTACCAATGTTTAAGTTTTGCGTGCTGTGGCTGAGACTTATCCCCATTAAAGTCAGTAACAAAATTCAAGCAGACTTGCTGAATAAAACCAGCATGGGTTTCTAAGCTAAATTTAAATTCAAAATGAGCACTGACTTCATACCTCTTCCTCACCCCCACTGTCAGTGGTTTTATGATGGATTTGCTCAGACAGGAGACAAAGAGACCCAACTCCAAGTCTTCCAGTGTGGGACTGGAACCGCGGTTTAATCCGTAGAGCTATTTTATATTTTTCCCTGTGGATGACCAAATGATGGTCTTGACGTTGAAGTGGAAGGCAAGGGCTTCCAAGCCCTAAACTAGTACTAATTTAATTTCCCTCTGCAGCATTAGCCAGGACAATTTTTATCAACCAGTGACGTGAGACTAAGCCTGCGAGCCATTTCTAGAAGAAAACCGCTTTGCACTGCCAATGTAATTGTTCTTCCTTAAAGTAACATGCCATGTAATTGCAGTTTCACAAACCCAAATGTTCTGCTATCTTTTCTTTTAGAGAGCGTCGTCATTCACCACTTACGCATGAACTCTAGATGAGTTACCGCCCCCACTGCCCGCTCCCTGTGTGCACTACCCTCCTTACCAGTTGGATGGATCACTGCAGAAGCTCTCTACCATCAACACCTGATTGTTTGTGGAAGTGTTTCTTGCTTCCATCAGATATGGTATCATTATATTTTTTCTGGGTAGAGCTTTAAGTATGAAGGGCCTTGCCAGTACTTGGACAGTACCTAGCCAGAGAGAGAGAGCAGCAGTCTGTCTTGCCAGCTGAATTTGACTTTTATTTGCAAAGCCTAAGGCACACGCTTGGTTTTGCTGGATACTTGCCATATAATTTATTTTTATAATACTCTTTGTAAAGTAACCATCCCAAAAGTTGCTATTCCCGTTGTCCACGGCGCATCTATTTGTAGGATACACTGTCAAATTCGCAGTTTGATATTTTTGTAATGCAGAGTATGTAAAGGAAGAGAAACTTAACTTCAGCGATGTTGTGTGTGTAAATGCAAAAATGTTCAGCACGGGTTTTTTTGCCACCATGAGACTAAATACTCTGAAGACTGCTGTATGGAATTTGTACTATTGCAGAATATTTCTTGCACTGTGTGATGGTTTGGCATAAATTTAAGTATTAAAGTCCAATGCCTTGAAAAACAACCAGATTTACTCATTTTAAGCAATGTAAGCCAGTTTTTAAAGCTGTGATTTATTTTTTTTAATAGATAATGTATGTTTTTACTTCTGCCTGTACCAAAAAAGTTGATTTTCATTACACTGTAACTAATAAATTTTCACAACTATGCAAATGTAATCAAGTGTTTGGATTTTAGCTCGAATTTCTTAAGCTGGACATTACCCACATACACATATCTGTAAGGACAGAATGTTATGCCTTGGGAAGTGACTCTTTCTGAACCGGTGTTTCGCTGCGGTGTCACAGTGACAAACATGGTAAAACCGATTCAGGCATTAAGAGAGAGAGGGGAATCTGTCACCTTTAATGACCTGATGGTTTCTAACCTTGTGCTTGGACGGCACTGGCAGAGATGTTGGACTGGTACGATCAGAACATTCAGTCCAGGCCAAGCAGGACTGTATAAATGAGATGCCAAGACTCTGCCGTACGCTGAAGGGCGCGTTTTACACTGGTGGCTGTAGCTTTTGAAATGGTATCCAGAGAGATCTGTGGCAGCTATACTTCAAATGATTTTTTAATGAATTCATTATATATATAAAGCCGGATACAACCCAGGCAGGGTCTTTTTTTTTTTCTTATACATTTCCTAATGAATGATTTTTAATCAAAATCACTGGCACATATTTAAAATACTGTAGATTTTTTTAATGTAAGAAGCCAACGCGAGAAACTACTTTTCAGAAAGGAAGAGAGTTGCTTGCAGGAGATGTACTGTGGGGCACCAGAAAGAGTGCATGAACTCCATGTCCCACGTTGATGAGGAGGCCAGTTCATCTTTGAAGCCATAATAATGCACTGCTATGCAGCCAGCTGGGTCTTCATGGTTTAGTTTGCTTGCCAACGAGAGCCGCTTCCTTCTAGACGTGAGTTCTGCAGCAAATGCTGACATTGTAGAGAGGCAGAATATTCTGGGACCTGTATAAGCTTTCTTGGAGCTGCTCTGCATTGTAAAGAGTTTGCTAATACAGCTATACTGAGTAATGAAAACAAATGTTGCTTATCCTTGCGAAAGAGTCATTTTGTTGGTATAGTTTATACTTCAGCTGGTACACCCAGGTGTTTGAGTGGGTGTTTTTTCCTTACGGCAGGCAACGTACGCCAACAGCGTGTCTGTAGATGATTTTACAGTGAGTTGAGGAGAATTCCAGCTTTCAGAGTAATACAGCTGAGGTGAATAAAGTTTGGCATGTGCCACATTTCAATTTACTGTGCAGTAGAATGAACACTGTAATGACCCAGATCTTCTGTTTCCAAGTTTGGGAATCAAAACTTCTCCGCGTTAAGAAGCTCATCGGGAATGAAATTGCTATTTGAAAGTGACAGTGACATGCCTGAAACAAACTGCAGGTTTTAAATATGGGTATGATAGAAGTGAAATCTTATTCTGGAGTCAAGTCTAGGTTTACAAGGTCCAAATTATCAAAGTAAAAACTATTTTACTTGTCCAGATTTTAACGTAAAGCTGATTCAGTGTGAGTATATGTGTAAGTAGCCCATAACAAATACATGAACATTTACAGTTTTGCAAATACACGATGTTTTTAAGCTTTACATAATAAAGGTTTATTTAAAGCATAAATACAGTTGTGGTGTATCTGAAAGCATTCAGATTTTAAAATCTTTTTGATGAACTGTAGCACTTTGAAATAGGAGACTGGTAACCCTGGTCATAAAAGACCCGTGGTGATACACACTATTTCATCGCTGGTAAAGGGTTTTGCAGGTAGAATAATAAAGTCTGATCTGACACCTGGACAGCAGCTAAAGTATTTCCTAGAAATGCCTGGAGATTGGAACTCTCCTGTGCAAAGAGCGGATTTTCATCTTCTATGTATTTATGTTCCTGGTCAATTTTTTTGTGCTACCTAATTTGTATTTGAATCTAAAACAAGTAAGCAAACAAAGTGGATTAGCCACATAATTAGCCAGCATTTTGGGGACACTCAGGAAGAAATCTATTAATACAGACTAAAGACGTAAGTAATTTCTGCAAGTGTTGTCACTTTAAAGGAAGTAATCCTTTAAATGAAGTGCTTTCAGACTAAGACAATGTAGAGGCTACCTTGGGCTGCAGGTTACTGGTAGCTTTTAAGCGATTAAAACCCAGGGCAAGATCTACTTTTCCTCTGAAGATCTCTTACTGTCTAAAGAGGAACGGAGGACCCGCGTTAGTGTAATTCTAGGTAAAAAATACGTTTCAGTCGACTAAAAAAAATCTCAAATACTTTGATTTCTAGAGAAAATCTCCACAGCCAGGGAGTTTCAGGTTGCCTCATTATGAAACATAAATGGACATGAAGAAGAGACAAAACTGCCTGTTCTGTAGAACCATTTCTTAGGCAGAAAACCAGATACCAAATGCTGCCCCAATACTGCCCTGAATGGTCCACCTCCTACCCTGACTGGCTGTGTTTTCTCTCATCTACTGTAACAGTAACATTTCAGTTAAAAACTTTGTATTTGGTACCTTAGGGTATGTAGATTTCCTCCCTGAAATAATCTATTTGGCAGTTAATGCATTTTATTTGCCTTGCCTGTTCTAAATATTAGTGGGTTAAACAGCATGTTTTCACAGATTCACAGAATTGTAGGGGTTGGAAGGGACCTCCAGAGATCACCAAGCCAAAGCAGGTTCCCTAGAACAGGTGGCACACATAGGCATCCAGCTGGGTCTTGAATATCTCCACAGAAGGAGACTCCACAACCTCCTGGGCAGCCTGAAATGTTTTATTTCTTCAGATTTTAAAGTATTAATGGTTCACACCCTTCCTAGAAATAAGCAGACAATGTGATACAATTAAGTACCAGAGGAAGATAATTTTAGGGGCTTCACAGAACACAATTAAAAAGTAAAAGCCAATCAGTGGTCTTTCTGGTTAACTATGATATATTTGTTTTTGTAGAATTTTAAGGCTCATTTTGTACCCCTGAGAACAGCCTTCAAATTGACATTTCATAATTTTAGCTTTCATGCCTAGGTAGTCACACACCTTTGCTTCTTCCTTGCCCTAAAGATTAATGAATCTAGCACACGGAGGCCTTGGCTACGTAAGATGCCTGTGTAGCCCTCATTGTGAAGTCAATGCCTAATAAATCAGCTCAGCATTCCACATATTAAAAAGCAACATTATAAATGTATGTTTTCCTAAGTATTTTTCTTTCTTTTTTTCTTTTTTCCCTGTACCCATTTGTCTTACAACTGCACACAAACCAACGTGAAGGGCACTGCATGGCACAGCACCTCAGTGTAAATCTTCACGAACGTGAAATCTGCTGGCTGCACCTGGCTGTATATAAATGAATTTGCCTTAATGTAAAACAGTGACATAATACCCAACCAAGACTTTAGCTTGCTGGTGGAAAAGTAAACCAATATACAGAAGCA
Source organism: Porphyrio hochstetteri (assembly GCA_020800305.1). NCBI lineage: Eukaryota > Metazoa > Chordata > Aves > Gruiformes > Rallidae > Porphyrio > Porphyrio hochstetteri. The sequence continues at coordinate 91,409,802 of CM036907.1, forward strand.
TTTATGTTGATATTCTTTCTTTCTCTAGCAGATGGAAGTAAGATATACCCTGTGATTGCATGCAGTGATGCTATTGAGGATATAATTATTCTGCTTCTAAAGAACGTGGCTGCTACAGCGCAAGATGTATGTGTAGGCCAAGCTTATAGACAAACATAGAGCCTTAGATACAACCAGTTGAAATGAGAGAGCTATAGCTTATGGCTAATAACAGTGCCCAGTTCAAACACTGCAGAACAGATTGCCACGCAAATTTTGCGTGCCCTTTCCTGCCAGTCCTCTCCCACCTGGCAGCATGAGATTCCCAACTTCCCAATACTGCCCCTCGGTTATCCTGCTGCCAGAGAAATTTCCTGCCATCTCATAGCACTCCAGTTCCCTTGGCATCCCAGGCTGGACCTCACTGGATTTTCTGTGTGGCTGCTGAAGCAGAAGCCACTACAATTGAAGCTGGCAATTGAAAGCAAAAGATAGTACAGAGAAGGGTGATTGATTGCAGGGACAAGGGGCTTAACTAGGGGAACGACACCAAAAAGGTAGAGCCCGCAAGAAAATGGCAAGGATGGATTAGGAATGACGTATAGCTTTAGATTAATCTTTATTTAGGCACCAAATTCACTCATATTTTAGATGCTTAAGCGTTTCCTATACTGCCTATGAAGAGAGGCGTCTCTCGAGTCCCCGCAGAGAGGCTGCATTGCGCACGTCATGTGCTCCCCCCAGTGGCCTTCGCTGGCGGTTTCCATTCTTCAGAGAACCAGCAAATAATGTGTTTTAGGGAAGCTGTTCCACAGGCAGCTAAAATGCCTCAGAGGGGATTACACGCTTATAGAATTATTTAATTCATTAGTTTCAATTTTTTTACCTAAAATCAATTAACTACAGAAATACTTTGCTGAAAGTGGATTTTGGCTATGCTCTCCATAGTAAAGCCTGTCATTGCACAGCTAACTGTAATGTCAAAATGCCAGTAAAGTGAGAAATAGAGACCTAAAACGTTACATCTGGAGAAGAGAAGGCTGAGGGGAGACCTTACCACTGCCTATAATTATCTGAAAGGAGGTTGTAGAGAGGCAGGCGATGGTCTCTTCAGCCAAGCGACAGGTGATAAGACAAAGGGAAATGGCATTAAACTGCACCAGAGCAGGTTTAGATTGGACATTAGGAAAAAAATATTCACTGAAAGAATTGTTTGGATGCGGAACAAACTGCCCAGGGAGGTGGTTGAGTCACCATCCCTGGATGTATTTAAAAGATGGGTAGATGAGGTGCTCAGGGATATGGTTTAGTAGAGGGCAGGTACGGTTGGACTCTATGATCTTAAAAGTCTTTTCCAACCTAGTGATTCTGGGATTCTGTGATATGGGCCTGGGCAATGCCTGAGAAGGCAAGCAGGTATTCTGGGATACAAATACACACTCGTACACTGCTTTAACAAATTGATGCTCCTCTGGGAAATAAAGAGCTACAATTCTGACAGCAACATCCGCATGTGCACTTGCTGTGGTCTGATTCAGCCAGGCGTCCTGACAACGCAGCATGAATGTAGCTCAAAACTCAGAAAAGCAATGATTGGTAGGAACGGCTTCATTAAGATAAGCTTATAGCTTTACCGATGACCTGCATTATTACACCTCTACAGCTGCACTGATGCTGCTCCATTTACGAGCTGGGAACTGAAATTAACCTGCAATGCTGCTTTTTCTAGCAACCCTCTGGTGATGCAGTGGGGCAGGAGGGGTGTGTGTGTGGGGGGCTCCTCTCAAAGCACTGAGTGGGGATGACAGGGCTCCAGCCCTGGGACTTCTTCGCTCAGACCCTGGCGGTCGCCGGTAGGCTCGGCCTCACCCCGGCAGCACAGGGAGCCCGGCAGCGGCGGCACGGCCCCTCCTGGGGGCACATGAAGAAGCCATTCGCCGCCACTCGGAAGGGCCCCGTGCCCGGCCGGGACCTGGCTGCCACACCAGGCCCTGCACCGCCGGAACACTACAGGGGAATCGCAAAATGACGCAGCGCGGCAGGCCGAGCAGCACCCAAGTCACCCCCACGGAGGACAGCTCCCCTCCCGCGCACCGCTGCGCTGCGCCTGCGCGGCCCTGCCGGGAAGGAGCGAGGCGCGCAGGCGCAGCTCGGCCTCCGTGACGCCCCGTGTGTCCCGCTTCTGCGCACGCGCAAGATGGTCGCGGGAGGGCTGGCCGCCGGGCGGTGTGGGGCGCGGCCAGGAGGAGGAACGTCATCAGCCGCGCGCCCGCCGCTTCCTTTGCGCTGCAGGCGAGCGCGCAGGTGCGGTGGCCTCCGGTCACGGGCCGGGGAGGGGCCGTGCCTGTGACGCGGGGCTGCTGGTGTCGCCGGCGGTGCCGGTGGCGGCGCTGGGCGGCGGGTCGGGGCGTCGGCGCCATGGCGGTGAACTACAGCGCGAAGGAGGAGGCGGACGGGCACCCCTCGGGCGGCGTCGGGGTGCCGGGCGGCGGGGCCGTGGGCGGCGGCGGCGGCGGGGCGGTGAAGACCCGCAAGCCCGATAACACGGCGTTCAAGCAGCAGCGGCTGCCGGCCTGGCAGCCCATCCTGACGGCGGGCACGGTGCTGCCGGCCTTCTTCATCATCGGCCTCATCTTCATCCCCATCGGCATCGGCATTTTCGTCACTTCCAACAACATCCGCGAGTATGAGGTGCGCGGGGCGGGGGTCAGGCGCCTCCCGCCGGCGGGGCGGAGGGCAGCGGCGGCCGGTGGGTTCCTTGGCGGGGCGGTGGTTGGGAGGCCCCCGGAGCCCGCTCGAGGGGCGCGGGGCCGGGCCGAGCGAGCAGTGTCGGGGGATCGCGTACCCACCGCTGGTCCGCTGCCCCTTGCGAGACCTGCCGCCAGCTCTGTGGCCGGAACTCGGCGGGAAGAGGAGGCGGCGTACATGGCTCGGGTGATGAGCGAACACGGCGCCCCGACTCTTCCGCTTCGCCTTAACGTTCGTACTCCTTTAATAGGCCATGCGCTAACTGCCCTGAGTAGGACTGAGCTTACGGAGTATCATCGGCTGAAGCCCTCCTGTCAGCCTCGCCGGGGCTCCCGGGCGGTTAATGCCGGCATTTAATCGCCGCAGCCCAGTGCAAGTTGTGGAGTTTCGCTCTCGGTAGTACAGGCGGTGTGTGTGTCGTCCTTGGGAGAGTGTGTGGTAATGGGCCGTTGCTTTAAATATCTCAAAGTGGTTGTAGTTTCGGGACAAAACGGGTGAATTGCCACTGTCCAAGTGACAGGTGATAGGACAAGGGGAAATGGCACTAAGCTGTGCCAGGGCAGGTTCAGATTAGATGTTAGGGAAAAAAAAATTCACTGAAAGAGTTGTTGGGATGTGGAACAGGCTGTCCAGAGAGGGGATTGAGTCACCTTCCCTGGATGTCTTTAAAAGACAAGTAGATTAGCTACTTAGAGATATGGTTTAGTAGAGGACAGGTATGGTTGGACTCTATGATCTTAAAGGTCTTTTCCAACCTAGTGATTCTGTGAATGTATTGCTTTAACTGGTGTGTGTCTTGATGTTTTAGGTGCTCTATGGGAGATCAGGATGTCTGGAGTAAACTTAGAAACAAAGATGGAAGAGTGTGGGTTTTTCCTAATTACACTTACAAGAACTAAAGTAATTTTTGTCTGATAGTTAACCATAACATTGCTGTGGAAAGTTGCTGAGCGTTAACAAAAACCCTGTATTGCTGTTAGATCCATTTGATATCAGTGTCACTTTATGTTGTAAGGAAACAACTGAAAGGGCTTAGGGACAACCTTGAAGAGCAAATTTATGGCTAGGATTAGTTTGCGTGAGCTAATGTGACCAAGATTTATGAGGGTGTGGGGGAAGTAAACTTGTTTGTTAGATTGCTGTATTGGAGAATATGCATTTTTGTGGATCAAGTCGTTCTAGTTCTCAGACTAAGCTGTCACTTTCAAATAAGTAGCGTTCAAGACAGTGGCATGGCTAGTGGTAGTAGTGTGGTGACAATGAAGCCCAGTTAACTAAAGAAATCCTGAGGCAGGCAATAAATTATATTATATTTTCATCTTTTTGTTAAAACACAAGCAATGTTACAAGACCACCAATTTAAGGTTTGCTTTCCTTTTATATTATGAACTAAAATTCCAGTCAAGGAGAAAAACAAAAATGAAAAAAAACCCCTAAAGCTGAAATATATTACAGTGTCCAAATGCTGTATGTAAATGTATTTTTCAAAACTAGTTGCAATTGCCTCCTGTGTCAAGGTTGAGGTTATACAGAACATCTGAAAAATTACCTAAGTGCTTCAGAGAACATTGCCAAGTGTTCATGGGCATGTAGACTTTAAAATTGTCACGTTATGGTCATATTTGAAGTAAGTGCAGGCACATGGTTTTAAGAGGACACTTGGTGGACAGGAATAAAAAAGTGAAATTCAGTAAATCAGCAGGATTTTTTTTTTACAGTGGCATTTCAAATAGCCATTGTTATAGTAAAGCAACAGAAAGTAATAGTGATTGTAGGGTTAATATAGTTGGGTAAATACATATCTTTTTTTTTCATTATGACTGGATCTGTGGTGATTTATATGGACAGGAAATCAAGCAAATTTTAATGAGTCCAAAAATACGACTCCTTGTGCCTGTATTGCTTCTGCATGCATATACAGATTTTTTTATATACCGCTGTGGCTTAGCAGCTCAGTTTTGTACTCCTGATAAGGTCCAGTAGGAGCCAAAAACTAGATGTTCCCACCTAATGTTCAGTACAGAAATCCATAGGTGAGCTGGCAGCATGACTGATGCTCCCCTATGCACATATAAAGTAGTAGCAGACATTTATTTTGGGAAACCAGTTGGTAGGTGCTGGCCTTCAAGGTAATAAAAATTAGGAGTTTCATTTCTTTGGTTGTATGTTTTACTGTGTGGGTTTTACTGTGTTTGTATCCTCCATGTTATGTGAAGCTCTCCCAGATCTCACCATTAGGCTTTCATGCGGACAGGGTACACAGAGTTCTTGAATTCTCAGTCTGATCAGACAGTCGGGGTATGTGGCTAAGAATGGGGAAACTTGAGTTCTGTCCTCTGATCCTCTTGCATGCTTTTGTCAAGTGTTATAATGCAGAAATTCTGGAAGTGAGTTTGACATCCTAAAGGCAGCTGAATTTAGGGGGGAAAAAATCAAAAAAAGGCTTTAAAGTTGCAGCAGCAAAACACAAATGAAGCAATTTACAGACCAACATTTGGGCTCTGACCGCCAGTGAGGGATGCTGTTTAAGACAATGCCATCACCTGCATGCTTAGCTGAGCTATGCCCCTGCTTAGTGTGCTGTCTTTTGTTAGTAACTTCCAAGTGTTGTTCACAAATAGCTGTAAATTCAGCGTTGGGAGACGAGACACGTAGAAGCTCTAGGTGCAGTGACTAAGCTCTTTTAAAAATGTAATCGGGGGAGGAAGTGGAGGTAGTTATTTACACCCACCTCCTACACGATAGCATGCGTGTTAAGTGTGTGTACACACATACATATATGTACAGCTGCCTGTAAACTTAGTGTATTGGAATTGAATAGGATGTATAATTTATGCATCTGAAATACATATTTATATACAATTCAGATCACCCTTCCCTGGAGCTAGGTACTGCGGCCATTAGTATCTCAGTCTCTGGGACTGTATGAGAACAGCGCAGTTCGCAGAGGAGGGAAATGTAGCTTTTCTATTGATTTCCTTTATAAGCTCTCTTGAATTCAAATGTGGAGGATTTCCAACAGCTTAAGTGTACTAGAGTTGTATTTTTTTTGGTGTTGGTTATTCTCTAGCATTTTCTCACTGTTTCAAAGGGTATGAGCAGCCACTTGCCTTGTGTCTATCATGAAAATATTTCATTTGCATGGAAAGTGAGAATGAGCTGTGTGTGTATTTTTGCCCCATTGTTAAAGGGTGAAAGAGGTTTTTTTAATTTATTTCCTGTCTTTATTATTTTTTTAGAATGGATTAAGCAGCATGTTGACAGTGTATTGAAATGTGAAAAAAAATGGAGGAATGTCTGAAACATTAATTGTGTGGGAAACATCTTTGTGCTGTGACTGCTGTTGTGAAATGCATAATCGTACTTTAAAAAGAGTAGGAATGAAGAACTGAAAGTAGATCAGTGTTGCAGTCAGCTTCCATGTTGTGTGCAGTTTCAGTATCCCCATCTCAAAAATTATATGAAACTTTAGTAAAGTCCACAGAGAGGAGCAGAGTTACGGGATGTCTTGTATGCAAGAAGCGGCCAAGCAGAGGAGGATGAATACCTGACAGCATAAGAAGTCTAAACATCATTAATGGTTTGGAGAATATGTTTATGCAATAGTTATGTTATTTCTACACTACAGAAATGTGAATCAAGTGAGAAGGATGCCAACAGCCTGAAAAGCCATTGGTGCCTGCAAGTTTGGATATTCCCAGTGCCTTTAGGTCAGCAGTTGTTGGGAAGGGCTCACTCTGCTTGGGGTTGTTTTATTTGGCTGGTGTCCAATCCCTGAGGACAGAGCACTGGGTTGGGTGGGTTCCTGCCAGGGACCCCAAAGTCATTCCTTCAGTTTTTGTTGTTTTTTTCAGAGATGAAAGCTTTTAACTTTTTTAAACTTTTGAATGTAACCTGTAAAGGCAGATAAAACCCCACACTTTGTGTGGTTACTGTACAGGAAAGCTCTTGGATAGTATTGAAGCTCATAGCGGTCAAAAGCATGGTCACATCAGTTTTATGCTTTATTTTGAAAAATAAAGTCTTCAGATCTTTTGCAGCCTTCAGAGTATTTGAGTTTTGTTTTTGACCTAAAACTTCTCCACACCCTGAAGAACTAGCTCAAGGATATGGAGGTTTAAGTTTGTTCTAAAGGAAATGCTTAAGTTGACTTCATCGGGCGGGAGGGAGCTCTCAACCAAGTTAACCTTGAACAAATGAGGTGCATTGTTTGCTGAGGGCAGCGGTGGTTGGTCTGTCTGCTGTAGCTAAATGGAGCTCTTCAGGATGGCTGCAGTAGTGCTATTTCTAGACCAGCATAAACTCAATATCTTGTTCAGCGAAGGAAGCAAAGATTATGTGATCCTCTCTTCCTCTGCCAGCTAATAGCTTCTCAAGCTGACTCGTTTCAGCTAGGCTCGTTAGGGTGTAGGTCTCATCAGTCAGAAATCTGGCAGCAGTGCAGATACTGAGAAAAGTGCTGAGGGAAGTGCTGCAGCTTAATAGGTATCGAAGAAATTGCAGGAAGAGAGACCTTGAAGAAGATCCAGAAGAAAACAGGCTTCAGTTCTGGAACCTTGAAACTGCATGTTTGTTTTAGCTAACCTTAATACAGGTATTACAACGGATCAGGAATCACTCCCAATTTTGATAATGTGTTTCACTACAAGCATAAAATAGGGCAGACCATTTATAGCAGCCTCTCACCAAACTGTATAGGTGTTTTAGTTTAAATGACACTGCTGTTAGACAGTTTTGCTGTATCTTGCTCTTGGTATACGCTGCACCAATCTGAATCTAAATTCTAAGTAGGAATTTCATAGTAAGCGTAGAAATACAGTTTATAGGCAGATGGAAGCTTTCTTCTGCCCCTTTTGGAGCTAGCCTGCTGAGCCCAAGTTCATTATTTCCTGCCATTCATGTGCTGGGGCTACACAGGAGGAACAGTGAAGGTGGTCAAGCGACTCGAGTTGGCTAGGACCATAGGGAGAGCTCCTGGCTGCTCAGGACATGTTAGGCACACTGTCCAGCTAGCCTGTATGTATGTATAATTTTCACATACTGGTGCTTTTTTGAGCTACGCTGTTAAAGCCAGGTAATATTATATAAGACAGAGTGATGCTGATCGTCTACTGGTATTTTACCATTTCTGGCAAAACCGTTTAAGTGGCTTCCCAATTTCAGAAGAGTTCTTGAGCATTAGGTGATTTTTAAAAAATATGTAGAGAGAACCTTCTGATGGCTAAAATGGTCAGCAAAGCAAGTTTTCTAATGCAAACTTTTTATTAAATATATAGAGCTTTACCTCTCTGGAAAGCATGTAAAAGTTTAGATCTGCATATAGAATATATTTGTTTGGAAATGTCATGCTTCTGGAGTATCTGCTGTTTGTGTTTGACATGTGGTTTTAGTTTTGTTTGTTTTTGGTTTGGTTTCATTTGGTTTGGTTCTGTTTTGTTTTGCCCAGCAGTAGTGGCCCACCTCTGTTAAATTTGTTTGAGGGTGAAATCAAGCATATACACAGACTTGTGAAACTGTTGAGGTTGGAAGGGACCTCTTGAGATCATCAGGCAGGCCTGTACAGGCTTATGGAGTTGAGGTGTAATAAGATTGCAAAACAAACGCCATGTCACCTCTCTGGCTTATTAATCAATTTTCTTTACTTTCCCATTGTAAATTAACGGCTTCTTTCTGTTTTAGATTGACTATACAGGAACAGAGCCTTCTAGTCCCTGCAACAAGTGTTTAAATGTGTCCTGGGACAGCACACCACCTTGTACTTGCACCATCAATTTTACACTGGAACATTCATTTGAGGTATGCTACCCTGTATGCAAACCGAGATTAGAATAAGGTGTACTTCATAATTGATAGGAAAGCTGTATCACTTAAGTCTGTCTTTCCCCTCCCCCCCCCCCCCCCCCCCCCCGGCCCTTTTCTTTCCCTTCTCTATTTTAAATGCTTATTTCTACTTTTTCTGTGAACTCAGGTCTGATTTTTGTGTTCCTTTTCAGCAGCGGAGTTGAGATGGTTTTTAATGCCTCTGTTTATCTGGAAATGTGCCTCACTAAAGGGAATGCTTGTGTTTTACACAATTAGATTTACCTTGGGTGTCTCATAACTGGTGTGTGGATCAGCTATTCCTGCATGATTTACAGAAAACTCAATTCAACAGGAATTGGAAATACCAGATAAATGCTTCATGATAAATTTGAGGCAAATAATGAGGCCTGAGGGCTTAACATTGGACAGTATAGGTGTTTGGGTTAGTGGTGATGAATATCATTATGATAGTTAATGGCATGTTGATACCTTTTGACTGCAGGACACCAGTTTATACTAAGATAGTACTCTGTGTACTCAGTGTGAAGAAAGGGTTGAGGCTCCTGCTTTATGAATGTTGCTGTCATGTAAACACATAGTTTTAAGAGCTTGAATTTTAAGCTTTGTGTGACTGAAAACCCATCTTGCTTTTTGTAGAGTAATGTATTCATGTATTACGGACTTTCCAACTTCTATCAAAACCATCGTCGTTACGTGAAGTCTCGGGATGACAGCCAGTTAAACGGTGATAACAGCTCACTACTTGTAGGTATTCATGCTTGCATATTAACAAGAAACTGACTTCTGACTGTTCTTTTGATTGCCACATAGCAGAGAGTTTAGTTTAATAATAATGAGGTACTAGACTTCTTGCGTAACAGGAGACAGACATAAGGAATTCATGTTCTGTTCACAGAGAATGACTGTATGTTTTCACAGAATCACAAGGATGGAAAAGACCCTTAAGATCATCAAGTCCAACCATTCTCATCCTAAACTAAATCATATCCCTAAGTACCTCATCTACCATTTTTCTGAATACATCCAGGGAAGGTGACTCAACCACCTCCCTGGGCAGCCTGTTCCAGGCTGTTCATGTCAGTCGTTTCATTAAGTGGACAGTGGTGCAGTACTTCAGTCTCTGCTCAGATTTGGATAGTTTAGAACTGTTGTGCTTTTTCAGTCAGCCTGTATCTGATCTGTCTGAAGTATTTGCTTCCAATATAAAATAACACTCAGTTACCTGTCACTTGGTTTGGATATTGCAGTTAAATGCATCCATTTTTGTAGACTCTGGTTCAATATGTAACATCAGCAATATCGGAAGGTATCAGTACGGTGTATATTCTGTTCAAGGCTCTGTGTAATGTTTGGGGCCTGACCCCTCCTTTTGCTCATTTTTCTGAGCAGTGGAAATACGACTGGCTTTTTACTTCAGCAGGAATGACTCTCCCTTTTTACCTGTAAACTTTAAAAAAGGGGAGAGTTTCAAGAGGTTACATCTGATGACTGGCACAGAGGTTTTGGCGGGGGGCTTTTTCTGCTTGTGTTTTTTGGCATGCAGTTGGTGTCCTTGCAAACTTTTGCGTTTTGTGTTACGCTTGGTTTCTTGTTACAGTCTTATTTTCTATAATGTTGATGCAAACTTATAACATAAAATACTTGACTATTTCATGTTGAAAAACTGTTTCTGTTAAAAAGGAAAAAAGTTCTAAAGCCTTCCAAGAAAAGCCCTATTTTAGTATGACTGTGATGTAATCCTGAGTTTATTTGAGTTTCACATAGATTTTATTCCTGCTTCTAAAAGAAACTAACTAGTGTTCAGTGCTGAAGTATTTCTAAATAACCTGACTTGGGAAAAGGTTATTTTGAGGTACATTTAAGATACACACATTATTGAGGTACTGTAGTAAAAACCAGGCTAGTTAGGTAAACTAGCACAGACTCATCGGCCTTTTCTCTTTTTAACTCTCAGAATCCGAGTAAGGAATGCGAGCCTTACCGCACAAATGAAGACAAACCCATTGCCCCTTGTGGAGCTATTGCCAACAGTATGTTTAATGGTATGGTAACATGATTTTAAGTTATCATTTAATGGTTTTGTCCTCTAGAGTATGTCTTGTGTTGTGCTAAGTCAAACCAAAAGAAGCCCATCATGTCTTTAGTCAGAATAATTTGCAACACGTTTTCATTGTTCAGAATAAAATAAACATCTTGTGGTGTACTGCTGTTGCGTTTTTCAGAATTGCTATCAGAAATAATTTAATCTGATGGCATACAAGGATGGAAATAGTTGTGAGAAGCTGTTACTGCTGTGGCGTAGAACCACAGCCATCATACGTGGATAATAGACTGCTGTCTAGTACACCTTGATTCTTACAGAACAGCACGTGATTGTGGCAGGCAGGTAATAAATGCCTTGTACAGGGTTGGGGTTTTTTTGTTTCTCCTGGAGGTAATTGTTTCACTGCCCATCTGGGTTATCTGTCTAATGAAAGTTTCTTCGGCTGGTTTTCTAATTTGATTTTCTCCTTAGATACACTGGAATTGTACCGCATTGACAATGAAACAAGGGTGCCTATTCCTTTGATTAAAAAAGGCATTGCGTGGTGGACAGATAAAAATGTAAAGTTCAGGAATCCTACAGGAGATGGAAATAACTTAACTGCACTTTTCCAAGGTAAAAAAAAAAAAAAAAAGAAAATTTTAAGAATAACAAAACTCTTCCAACAGATTTGATTGCAATGAGTTTTACTTCAACACATTACCGAATATCCTAATTAAAAAATGTCGTGGTTCTCTGAAGAAATCCAAGCTCAGGACTACTCTGTTATCTAAAAAGTTTGGTTTGTCTTTTAAGTAATGAAAGCTGCAGATTTCACGCAAAATTTTATCTTTATTGTTATATCTTTTTCTGATTTTTAATTTTTTTTATATTTCTTATTTTTTTTTTTTTTTATACTGGGAAAAAATTATGTGCGCTGGTGTCATGGTTTAACCTTGGCTAAGAGCTGAGCATCACACAGCCACTTGCTAACCATGCTCCCTGCTCCACTCAGCTCCCCCACCCCCGCGGTGGGATTATGGGGAGAATCAGAGGGGTACAAGTTAGAAAAATTGTGGGTTGAGATAAAAACAGTTTAATAGTAAAAACCCCACATTGTTGTGATTTTTGGTTGGTTTTTTTTTTTCCTTACAAAGAAAGAGAAAAATAAAATGAAGAAAAACAATTGAATGAAAATGAAAGAAATCGATTGCTCTTCACCAGCAGAATCCCTGAGCAATGGCAGCCTTTGCCTAACTCTGCCTGCCCAGTGTTATTGCTGGGCATGACAACATATAGCATGGGACATCCCTGTGGTCAATCGGGGTCAACTCTCTTAGCCATGTCCCCTCCCAAGTCCTTTTGCACCCCCAGCCCCCTCACTGGTGGGGTGGGGTGAGGAGCAGAAAAGACTTTGGCTCTCTGTAAGCACTGCTCAGTAGGAACAAAAACATCCCTGTATTATCAATGCTGTTTCCAGCACAAAGCTGAAACACAGCCCCATACGAGCTACTATGAAGAAAATTAACTGTCTCAGCCAAAACCAGTACAACTGCTATATTTGGATTTAACTTGGAAAGAATTCTTGCAGTTGTTTAATGAAACATTTAGATGTTTCTGCTGCTAGGTTTTGCAAATTTTTCTAAAAACCTTTTTGTTTGTTTCTTTGTTTTGGGTTTTTTGTGATTAGAAGTGACTGACATCTTGCATTTACTAGATGAAATAGTTTGGTAAACCAAAGTTTTCTTTGGCTCAAAATAATCTTCCTCAGGGCTTAAAGGGGTGTGTGTGTGTTTATGCAAGGTATATAATAATTTCAGGTTTAACCTGATGTGGGTTTCTTGCTTAGTCACAGCCAAATTATGTGTTACCAATGCAACACTACCCTTGGAAAAGCAGATTCTTTACCCTAATAGAGTGTAGAATTGTACATCCAATAAAATGAAGATGTTAATAGGGCATCATCTGAAAAACTGCACATGATTTTATTTGCACGTGGTCCAGGAAGTGGTAGTTAAATATAACAAGTGAGCAGAGGAGCTGTCATCATCATGGAGAACTGTCTCAGTAAGACAGAGTAAGACTTCCTAGCTGTGTAAACATGTTTGTCTAAACAAATGGACAGTGCTGTCACGAGAATAAATGGATATACATTACAATTTAAGCTGCAAAATCAAAGGTTCTTGTTTCAGTGGCTTGTAATAGTGGTGAGCCAATCCGTCTGTTCATAGTTCAGAAGTTAGTATGTTATGTTGATGACCCAGTGTGTGTGTTAGTCCCGTATATGAAATGCTTTATTGTTGTTGGCTTTGTTTAATCCTAGGCACAACAAAACCTGTAAACTGGCCTAAGCCAGTGTATATGCTGGACACAGAGCCCGACAACAATGGCTTTATCAACGAAGACTTCATCGTGTGGATGCGTACTGCTGCTCTGCCAACATTTCGCAAGCTGTATCGTCTCATTGAGCGGAAGAACAACTTGCAGCCTACCTTACGTGCTGGAAAATACTCCTTGGATATTGCATACAGTATCCTTTGAAAAACCTTTGAAAGTGGCTAAGGGCCTTAGCTGGATTTCTTGGGCACGTTTTTGTGCAAGTTGAAATTGAGCTAGCCTTTTTTCATTCCAATGCTTAAAGCTGGTATTGAGCTGTGGTTGAAAACTGGTAGTGAGAATTGAGTAGAATATTGTCATCTAAAAAGGCGTATAGATGAAGTCCTTAAGGTCATGATCTAGTGGACTAGTCAGGGTTAGGCTATGGTTGGACTTGATCATATAAAGGGTCTCTTCCAACCCAGATGATTCTATGATTTCTGTGCAAGTTTTTATAGAATTAGTGGCATCACAGTGAAGGGAAATCAGATTGCTTGGGTCCTGTAAAGGATCTGAGAGAGGGACAGGAAAAAGGAAAGAACAGAGGTATTTGATAGCCTAGAAATTTGAGAACATAAAGGTGCAATGACAATGTGTAAGCAAGGGCAGACTGACTTTGGAGGTCAGAAAAATGTCAGAGTTGCATATGTGGTAGATATGTCATTCTGTTTTGGACAAACAACAGGGTAGGTAGAAGTGCAGGAGACTAGAGGAGGAGGGTTGTCATAGTTACCGAATTCTTAAAATTTTAAAACACTTAATGATCATTTTTAAATAGCTGCCACAGTTGTCTTCCTGTGCTGCAAAACTGAGCAGTCCATAGGAACACAAAGAAAAAATTTGTACCAAAATATATGCAAGAATTAAAATTTAGATTTCCTTCATTTCATTGAAGCCGCTTTCAATAACCCACAAAATGGTGCATTTACTTTTCCCCTTAAGAAGGGGTTTACATCTCCTAACATGGCATTTTTCTTGGAGTGGCTGGCAGTGCTCAAATTAGTCTTAACCTAAAAGAATAGCTAAATGTTTCATATTTGCACTTCCAGTATTCAAAGGCAGCAGTTTGTATTTGGAACCTGAGTGAAATGACCCAAAATTTTAATGTGCTGGACTGCATAAAGCTAAATTTGGAATTCTGCTACTTGTTTTCCTAAATGGTTTTTTTTTTCAGATTATCCTGTACACAGTTTTGATGGGCGAAAAAGAATGATCCTGAGCACCATCTCGTGGATGGGAGGCAAAAATCCCTTTCTGGGAATTGCTTACATCACTGTTGGGTCCATATGCTTCTTCTTAGGAGTTGTATTGCTGATCATCCATCACAAATATGGCAATCGAAACACTAGTGCAGACATTCCCAATTAAATCTCGTGTTCTGAAAGCAAATGTACTGCATGTGCATCAAGGCCAGTCCAGAACGGACCCAGTGTTTGAAAAGTCTCTGCTTCTGTCACTTCTGAGTCCGGGTACTCAATTTTTATCTAAAGCTCCCACTTGCTGTGCTGTGGGTTAACTCGTGAAAGGGACGGGTATACAGTTAGCTATATTGGTTGTGTCTCTGCTGTGTCAGAAACAGTCTTTCTGATACTTGCCTCTAACCGGGCAGGCCACGCGATGCGTAGCGCTCCCGTCGCCTTGATGCATCTGCTGCTTGTTCATGTGCTGTGTAACGTCTGTATGATTCAGTACATATAGATTGTGTGGAGGAGGACCGTTCCAAGATACTGTAAAGGGTTAACTTTCCAGAGTTCAGGTATCTGTGCTGTTGAAAGGAAAAGTCAAGTCTTAAATGGTTTGGTTTTTTTTTCAAGTCACTGTCTTGTGTGCATGGGCTCTTACATTTCTTGCCGAGATTTTAATATATTTATATAAGTTGTTAAATATTTTTCCTGTGTCCTACCCACCTCTGTTAGCTTCAGTCCTTTAAGTGCTGTGTGAATTTCAGCACTCTGGATTCTTTGTATATTTACAATGTATGTGCCTGGCCAGTAAATGAGTATCCCATGAAGAAACCGGTGAAGAACCTGTTTGTTAATTATCTGTGTGAGTCCCTTTTAAAGTTTCTCCTAACCTGGGAAATGTTTGTTGCAGGTAGAATCTGCTTTTTTTCTAATGTTCTTTGCTTTAAATCATACCCTGTACCAGTTTACCTATTGTGCTTGCTGGTTTCGCTTTCTATGAGCAGCTCCGAGCGTTAATGGAGAACAATCTGAAATGTTTTTTCATTTGCAGATGTGGCTGAATTCCTTCTACTGGAGCAGTTTCCTAATTTTCTTGAGGCGCATGTGTTCTGAGCAGGCTTTGTCAAGGAATTGTCACATACTTTTTCCGTATTTGGAGTAAACACCACATTAACTTTTGCAGTGTTAAGGCAGAAATTCAAAAGTTGGTATGGCAAAAACCTCTTTTCATTGAAATGCAGGTTGGGCTTGCTGTGAAATCTAATTTAAATATTGGAGTTAGAAGCGACGTGCGGGTTAGTGTCTTAAATCCAGTTACAGAAGGGTTCACTTTCGATTAATTCAAAGTTAAACTGTAATCTGTAAAATATTACTTTTTGGTGACTTTTGGTTTTTTAGATGATGCACAGATATTGTAATGTATATGGTGGAGATCACTTTATATGCAACTAGCTTGATAAAATATCGAGTATATTAAAAAAGACCTAATAAATTCTGCAAACCATTTAATAAGAGATTTTACTTTGTTCTTGAATATACATTTACTTTGATCTGATGAAAAGCGTGAATGCTATTTCAGTGAGCTGGATTTCTGGGATTGCATATATGTTACAAAAATGTTTATTTGTATGGTCCAATAGCTTCACCTATACCCTGCTTTAAACAACTCTATCAATGTATTGCATAAAACGTGTGACCATTTTTACTGAATTACTTGTGTGTAGATCCAGGACTGGAGGTTGGTGGCCCTGCCTGTGGCAGGGGGTTGGAACTGTATGATTCTTGGGGTCCCTTCCAACCCAGATCATTCTGTGGTTCTATGATAATCTTTTTAAGCTAGCGGTTTTAAGTGTATAAACTGGAATGAGGTAATGTTTCTGATGTGCTAAATCCACAGGACAGTTTGTTTGCATAGTATGGCATGGCAGCACAGGGCTTCAAATAGTCTAAAGTTAAGATTCAATTTACAGTGATGTATCCGTGTTGCTGGAATTACAGAGTAAGGGTACGGTCCCTTTGTTTATTGCAAAGCAGAAAACACACACGAGCTGTTAAGATGGCTTTCATCCCTAGCATAGTTGCTACTCCAAAATGTAGTGAGTAAGGGGACGACTCCCTGGTTATTAAAAGATTTTTATTTTTAAACTTTGTCCCTTGAAGTAGGAATATATTCTGCTTCATTCATAATCCCTGCCTTCTTCCAAGTAAGAAGTGTTGCTTCTTGGGCTGTGTTCAGAATTAAAAGCAAATTAGTCTTCTACTTTTACCTTAAAATATTTTTCAATGCCTTGGCTTATTTTTTTGGTGACTGTAGCTGTCAGGTGCTGCTTTGGTTTCCTCGGTGAAGTCTGTTTTATCTAGAACGGAATCTGTTTGGATGACCGTACAGCCCTCTGTGCCTAAATGTGAAGTCTAATCTTACTTGGCAGTTTCAACTCAGGCTAAAGTCCCTTATGAAATGGGCTGATAAGCATTAGCAGGTCCTTATGTGACCTGAGTCTTGAATAAGAAGCTCCCTTCCTGCAAGCCTCCAGTTCCAGACATGCTCAACTGGTGTTTGAAAATAAAGTACTACACCATCTGCTGCTGGAGAGCCTTAAAGTTGGGAAATGATCTTTCTTGCTTCCTGTGGGGAATGAAAGAAAGAGGAATAAAAGCCTAAGTCAAGAATTAATGAAGCTCAAGAAGTTAAAAAATAAAAATGGAAAGTAAGTAGGTGGAGTTGTCTCCCACCGGACCCTCCTTTCAGGTAAAATGGCATAAACAGTTCAAGCGAACTGAATGCCAGAGGGATGTACAAGTTTAATTGAATTTCCACCTTAGCAGGTGCATTCTGCTCAAATTTTGCAAAATAACACGTTGAGATGCCTTAAGTAGTATTAGAGGTCCAGGAATGTAATTAATGACCTCATTCATTGTGTTACGGAATGGGAAAGACTGGACTGTGATACTTGGAAGAAATTAAAATATGGTTGTCCTCAGGGCTGCCTACCAACACGTGTGCTTCACAACAGATGCTTCTGAACTTCAGAAGGGATCTTTTGCTCTGCCAGCAAGTTCTTTCAATGTATTTTTAGTATATTATACAACTCAAAGCAAGTTGCAAAATGGTTATACCAAGAATGTGATGTGCTTTCTCTCTTCATACACAGTGTAGCTTTTAACTGAGTCAATTACCTTGTTTGCAAGAAAAATTAAAACCAGGGGTAGGCAAGACTCAGGAGGAGGTTTAAAACATTTATAACATCTTCAGCTGCCCTGCTACACGGGGAGGTTCTGCTTCTGGAGCTGGGTTGAATGGTAACTCAGTTGTGTCATCTTTTTAGCAGGGTTTACATACCTTTCTGGTACTGGTTTAAGAGGTAAAACGTGGGGGAAGGTGTTGTGGTGAATGCTTATTTACATGTAAATTAACAACCCGGTTTTCATTCTAGTTTAAACAAAACTATTTAAAAATGAGTTTTTATTAACAATTTTATTACTCTTCAATACAGTATACTTTAGTCCGTAAGGAAAAAGCAGCCTGAGTTTGCTTCCAGTGAAATCCCCTCACCGAGGTGGCAAGTTGCTATTTCTTGAGTTTTTATTTGTTCATAAATTAGTCAACACTTAAGACATGAGCTGTGCCTGCCCTGAGCGGTCATCTTGCAGCTTTGATGGGTATGTAACCTACTGCCTTTCTGTTGTAAAGTGTATTCTGACAGCAAATAGCACTGAAGCTCAGTGGACATAATGGGAAATGATCCACACAGCGGAACAGAAACAATCATGAGTTATCTGGGGATTATGATCCTTTTACCAGTATCTAAGTACAGCTAAGTATATAAAAATCAGAATATAAATATTGTATGCACTCGTAAGATTAAAGATTGCAAAAGCAATGAATAGAAATCTACGTTGCAGTAGTGGTGAAGCATTCTAAGTGTTACAGTAACACTGCCAGAGTACTGAAAACTATTTGTTAAATAATACATCCAATTTCCTCCTTTGTTACATTTCTCTATGATTATGCTTACCTAAATAGCCTTTTTATATTCTTCTCAGTTAAGACTTATAAATACTTAATATTTTTAGTTGCAGATGGAGAAGTGCTGTACTTTGAGATATGCTCCTCGTTGCTTCCATACTAGATTGAGCACTCATTTGCTGCGTTTGATACACGATTAATAATGAGCTCTGGCACCAGTGCTAAAGCAGTGCAAAGCCAAAACCAGAGCGCTCTGCAACTGCTGCAAAGCCAGGCACTATGCCCTGGCAGCGCTGCATTTCAGCGTGGGCTGACGTGCTGGGCTCAATCTGCAATGCAGAAAAAACACGGGCTTCTCGGAGCACTTCCTTGCGGGGCAAATACAGGCTTCCTTTGGAACCGAGCAGACTTGCGTGTCCCACAGAACTGGCACTGCTTCGCCGTTTGCAATTCTGCACTGTGAAACGTTGAGCCCGGAGTCGGTTTTCTCACCCGTCACACAGCGTACGCAGAGGCCGGGCGCAGGTACGCGGTCTGGTTTTGCCTCCACGCGCTTTGCCTCGGCAAGGGCTGCCGCGTCTCTCCCCGGGGCCGTAAGCCCCACCCGGCCGGCAGCGAGGGCGGGGGGGAGTGGCATGGAGCGGGCCCCTGTGAACGGAAAGGTGCAGCCCACGGCGGCCCTGTCCCGGCACACGCCTCCAGGCCTCGGCAGGCCCGAAACCTCGCCACGAGCGGCGGTGTCACAGTCCGCAAGCAGCGGCTCTGAGGGACGGGTAACTTCCAGGGCGCCTCGAACCGGCCCAACACTGGGACGAGCCCCGTGCCTAGCAGGGCCTGTCAGTTCCCGCCCGCCCCGACGGGGCTCCCTGTGCAGCTTCCCCCCTCCTGCCGCCTCCCCCACCGCAGGGCGGTGACCTTGCTGCGCCGCCCGCCGTATTTGTTTTGCCAGGGAAAGCCTGTCTTGGCGTGGGGATACCTTCCTTGGGCCGGGCGCGGGCACTGTCCGCTTACCCCCAGGAAAGCTCCCCAGGCGCCGGACGCGCCGCCGCCATCTTTGCCGGGCCTCCCCCTGCCGGGAGGCCTGGCGGGGCGGCGCTGTAGAGGCTGAGGCGGCGCTCTGGGCGCGCTGCGGCTCTGTCTCCGTGGTACCGCCGGTGGGTGAGCTGCTTCCGCTTCCGCTGCCCTTGCTGCCGGCGGGAGGTGACGGGACCAAGAGCCAAGATGTGGCGGAACCTGCTGGTGAGGCCGCCGAGCCGCGGGGAGCAGCCGGCTGCCGCTGTACCAGCCCATCGTGGGGCTGCCGACCCTGACGCGGCAGAGCTGGGACGTGCGTGTCTGGGCTCTCTCGGACCGGCGCCGGGCTTCCCGGGTGCCCGTCCGGGCTGCGGGACTCGGCTGCCTGGTTACCCCCCCCCCCGCCCCGGCGGCTGCGGCGGATGCTGCCGAGGGAGCCGCTGGGGATGGGCGAGAAGTGCTGCAAGTCGGGTCGCGGCCCACTCGCTCCGCCTAGCGCCGAGCTTTGGGTACTCTGAAGGGCCGGGAGCCGGGTCGGCACGCCTGTGCCGTTCCCGTAGCGCGGCTCTAAGCAGATGACCGTTACCCCCTGTCTCTGTGGGGCGGGTGAGGGCTGCAGGCGCGTTGTCCCGCAGTCTGATGTTTGCCCTGTGGCGGCGTTTTCAGCGGTGGTAATTTTGCGAGGGAGGCTCAGTGTCGCTTGAAGGGGACCGCGGGCAGTTTAAGAGGTGCGGTTGGCTCCCGTGAGGCGCGGCAGGGTTGGGGTGTTGGTTTTCCTTGTCTGACCTGCGCTAGCACCGATGTGGTCTGACTACAGAAGCGTTCTGGCTTAGGGTGCAGCGGGATGTATTCGAACTCTGCGTGTGTGCTTCTTGCAGGGGTGTGGGGGTGCCTCCTTCGCCTCTCTGAAGGTTAGCTCCTGTGCTGGTGGCTAGCAGGTCAGCTGGACTGGAGAGAAGAGTCTTGTCTGTACAAACATAGTTGTCTTAAATATTATTGCTCCTAATTAATATTATTGCCCTATTATTGTCCCTTAAATATTATTGCCCTATTGCTCCTGTGTTGGACACAGAGCATCTGTGCCTAAAGTGGCGATCTGAGGGGCTGAGGTTGAGGCTTCCCCAAAAGGATGCTAAGGTTATGAAGGTTGTGCAGCAGATCCATAAATCTGTTGTATCCTTCTGAAAGTAATTATCCTGAGGTTTTCCTTTTTAGGTAACCAGTCAGTAAGTCTGTTCTGTAGTCTGTTAAAGATTGATTGAATTTAAAACCAGAGGATTTTGTTGAAGTTTGTTGCTTTTTGGTTGGGTTTTTTTTCCCGCTCTTGTGTGGGTTTTTAAAGACTTTTTTTTTTCATATCTGTCTTACTTTTAAAAGAAAATATTTCTGCTTCAGTGTGAATAGAGCTGAAAAATGTTACCTTTAAAAATCACTCTTTTATCTTTTATTTCAGGGTCTTCGCCAAATTTCCCGGAGGACCATAAGCACTGCTTCACGCAGGCGGATTGAAAATAGAGTTCCTGAGAAGCAGAAGCTTTTTCAGGTGTGGAGTGAATACTGGTAGTAGAATAACGTTAGTAGAACAGCAAGGTTTTAGTAGATTGCAGTTGCATGCATTTTATTTCTAAAGAACTGGTGAAAGTTCTCTTTAAATCTGAGGTGTCCTCTTGAAACCAGTTCATGAGTACAGTGTTTGAAATCAGCAGGTATTTTCTACAGAGATTAGGAGTATTTGTATGTGCATGTTTAACTTGCTGAATCTTCAGGGGTTTTTACCCTGTGAAATGACTTGTACCCCAGCTCCTTATGGGGTGTAGGTGCTGTATAAAGGCAAAGTACTCTGAAATGGAATGAGATGGGGGAGCATGTCCTAATTACAAAAACAGAGAAAAGCAGCAAGTGGGACGACAGAAGTACAGTGAAAGATTAAACTTGCATTCCTGCGGCTCATAGATGTGCCCCATAGCTCCTAAGGAGGATGTGGTTTTAATGCACTCTGCAGTTAAGAAAACAGTAAAAATTTTAAGGGATTTGCTCCCAGGAAATTATTGAATCTTTAAAAGTAAGTTTTGAATTGATCCCTTCCTGACTGATAGGGCCACCTAGTGAGAACTAGTGGTTAGTCAAATGCCAAAGCAGTGGATACTCAAGAGCAGACTCCAAACTGTGAGCTGTAACCTGGAGCAGTAGCCTCGTACTAAGGATAGAGTAGACTGGGCTTCAGCCATGTGAAAGGGAAAACGTATGTTAGAAGCCCCAGGTTAATAGTTTTTGTGTCTTGTTGCTTTACTGTGTCCTGGAAGATAAAGCCAGCCTTGTGAAGCTGCCTAAGGAGCACAGTGTTCCCTGTGTACCACGGGGCAGTGGGATGTCGGCAGTGTGTGAGGTCAGAGGTTCTGTGTCTGCGGGCAGAGAGCTCTGGGCGGATCTCTTCCTCCTCCCTTTCCGTTCTTGTGCAGTTGCAAGTTAAGCTGGGCTAGGTTGTGGGTCATCAGCACTGCAGGCTGACTGGAATTCCGGAGCAGTATGAACTCCCTGACAGGGGTAAAGATCATGTGGATCCCGTGTCTCAGGAGTTTTACTTCTGGTGGAGCAAAGCAATTTCCTGTGTGACACCAGGTGGCAGTAGAGGCTCCTCCCTTTGCTGCTTCCTGTAGCAGGGGTTGACTGTGCTGGAGCCTGTTGGAAGTTTCTGTGGATGGCAGTTGTATGCTGTGCACCCCAGGGGGCTGGCAACTCCTGTCAGAAGTGTTTAGGCATCTGCCAATCACTGCTTCAGAAATGAATGTGCACATCTGTACTTCCCTAGTGAGTGAGCACCTGATAGCAGAACGAAAGCTTGAAAGACAAAGCAGAATCTGAATAAGGTTCAGTGTCTTTTGGGGAGTTGGGAAGATAATTTGGGGAAATAATTCTTGTTCTGGGTAATTCTAGTTATATTATCACAGTATTGCAAGAATCCTATTTAAACGGTTTCTTTTTGTCACTTGTTTCCATTAGGAGGATAATGGCATCCCGGTGCATCTTAAAGGTGGTTTGATGGATGCTCTCTTGTATAAAGTCACCATGGGTCTTTCAGTTCTTGGTAAGACTAATACTAAAAACTTCATGCTCTGATACAATTCCCAGCGTGCTCATATTAAAATACTTTTTCTTTGGTACACTCTGCAACGTGACTGGCCTTAACTCTGTGAATTAGTTACACGGTTCCTTCTGTCTGTTCTTTAGAATGTGTAAAATACATGGGGGGGGACACAAAATTGGTCATACTATATAATTCTTTGTGCTTTTTCAAATTTAGCTTTTCAGATGGCTTTTTTTCTGCCCTGACTAGCAGTACTATAGGTTGAATACTCCTTCAGAATTCATGCAGGGTGTTACAGCTTTCCCTTTACTTAGAAAGCTTATTCTGTAAAGGAGTAAAATGTAATTGCAGCGCATTCATGCACCAGTTTTCTCACTAGCCTGACTCTTTCTAGTGCAAGGTGATATTTGATATGCTGAGGTTTCACGCACTGTGCAAACTAGCAGAATGTATCCAGAGCTTGATGCTGTCTATAGTTAACCTCTGTGTTGCTTGTTAGGTGGTTTTGTAATAGCCTCTAACTTAACTACACCGATCTAGCAGATTATCAGTTAAGTTACTGTTAGAATGAGTAGCCATTAGTTTATGATCATCCGTGTATGTTCCACAAACCTGCTTCTCCCCTTTTGTCGTGTTTGTTTATTTTTATGCAGTCTATGAGGAGCTATGTAAGGATTCTTTTTCTCCTCCAAAACATTGATTTCCAAAAAATAGTAAAAAAAAATTTTTTGGAGATGTGGTGATGGAAGTGTGTTGTATCTGGATTGTAGCTGCTTATTGTCAGTATCAGTCTTTCTTCTGGAACAAAGTGGGAAAGGAAGGCTGAAATTCAGTTTACGGTTCTGATAATACCTTTTCTGTCTCTCAATCCAGGAACAGCCTACGTTGTTTATGAGCTGTTTGCCATTTCAATGCCCAAGAAGCAGAAATAATTCCAGTTCAAGATATCTCAGCGATTCCTATCTCTTCGTCCAATTCCATGTGACTATGATGGCAGCTTATACATACTGTAAGCAGCTGGCTTAATGCTTGGAATCATAATTTAACGGTAACGTTAACTGCAGCCAATAAAGCAGTTTTTACGTTGGGCTGTTGTGGTCTGGGCTGTATTGTGTGCTCTGTGTTAGGGTGCTGTTCGCTTCCAGTAAATGTACGTTGATATGATGACATGCAGACCTCTGAACTGTGCACCAATCTTCATTGTGTGTGGTTTGTGTGCTTTGAAGGCGAGTTACATGCCCTGAAACCCTTAGGAGAAAGCGATACCTTGTCTTTATTATAGGAACTTCCTCCTCTTGACTTCAGCAGAGAAAATTAATCTTCTAATAAATGATTAGGATTGGATGAAACCTGTGTGGAAATGGATGTTGAGGACTTAATTATGCTGTATCTTTGCTGTCAACTGCTGGAAGTTCTCTGTTTCCAGAAGTATTACAATTTGATCTGATTTTCCTGATCCCTGCCTAAAGGTGGCAGTTTGTAATGTGTAGGTGATAACACTTCCTTCAGTGGCTTAGAAATAGTCTCAACTGAATGTAGCACCTTCATCTAATAGATTATTTTTTCAGTGGCTTTTCTCTAGTACAGTTTAATAGAACACCATATGTCCTGAAAAGAACAAAGATTTCTAAGCATGCAAATATATTAGCAAGTGATTGTGTTTTTATCTTGTTGCCTGTGAAATCAACATGTGATTAAGACTTGGTAATCTTCCAGCGTTGCCTCGAATTTCAGGTGACCAAAGCCAGCTTGTTCTCATAGGATAAGTAAAGCAATCAGCTCTTCAGAATAAAATAAGGGAAAAAAAAGTTTTATTAGAGAATTTGAGGGTGTTCTAGAGCAAATAGTAAAGTGGAGGAGGGATACAGCAGGCTTTAATGCTAACTGTACTGATGCAGTGCTAGGATTTCTCTACCAATTTTAAAGGTTTTCAGCAACTTAATTAGATACTCTGGCAGTTGATAACTAATTTGCTCTGGGCTAAACAGGACACTGTTAAGTGAGAAAAACTGAAGACCTTGAAGGCAGTGCTTACAAAAGCTTCAAATTCTTAGTAATTTTTGACAGATTTTAATAATCTTGGAAGAATTTCTTCAGAACTCTCAGTAACTTTGAGGATAGGCCTAGAGAGACGGCCTTCTGTCTCTACAAGTTGTACTCTGCTGTTGTTTGAGGACTGCCCCATGCCTGTAGGGTAGGAGTGTATCTAGTTCGTAGGTACACACCAGATTAAGTGGGTTAGGTTTCAAACAATTGTAGCATCATTTGGGTTGGGAAGGACCTCTGGTTGGTTCCATCTTCAGCTGAGATCAGTGCCACTTCAGAGTTGAGTTGGATTTGCCCATTGCCTGGAACAGTCACCTGGGGACGGAGACTCTACAACCTTCTGCAGCTTGTTCAGGAGTTTCGCTGCTCTTCCTCTGAAGAGCCTTTCCCTTTGCTAGGGTGCAGGAACACACGTGTTTAAGGGATGGTTGTTAGCATTCCTCTAACACAGCTCTAAAGGAAGCTGCAATTGCACTTCACTACTTACACCTAGATGACCATGAACTTTACAAACAAAGTGGAAAGCAGGTATCTTTCAGTGCCTTGTGCTAAGAGCTCTCACAGAAAAGAGGGCTAAAGCCGTTGGCATGGCTGGGTCAGGGTGTCAGTAGCTGCTGCTTCTAAAGCTCAGCCAAATGCTGGTCTCTGGGAGAGCTGTTGGCTCTGCTCTGATGTAGTTTCTACTGTGTCACTGCAAACTTGCCATCAGAAATTTGAATCATCTGCCTTAAGGTAAGTTTTGTGCCCTAGCAACAACGTGGTTGAGGAGGAGTGCTCACCTGCTCTGTTTCACTGGCAGGTCTGTATGACAACTCTGCACACACAGAGGCAGCAAATGGCTCTCAGACCTGCTGGTTTGATGGTGGTCCTTTCTGAAGTTCTCCTTTTTCAGGGGCCAAGGTGGTGTTTATCAGTTTGCTCTGACACTGGCAACCACAGATGCAACTGGAGATCCATCGGTGTCATGGAGGGGAGCAAAATATGCTTGTGGTTTAGAATAGGGTAGGGACACCCAGTAATAACCATCAGCTGCTGGATGGAATATCTTTAGGAACAAGCTGTGTAGCCAAAATAGCTGGTGGCATCAGTGGAAATGCCTGCTCTGTGAAAACTGCTCCTAGGAAGCATCTTTAAGTTGGTGAGTATGCAAATTGCTTATAGGCTACCCTGATGCCTCTTGCTAAGCTTCACCTTGGGGGTAACTGGGGAAGAACATCTCTGGGAACCAGGGGTAGCTGTGCATCCCTAGTTAGGCTTTATGACTAATACTTTGTAGCCTTCCTGTCAAGTTCTACATAGGGGTTATGCTGAAAGTCTGGTGTTGACTCCAACAAATAGAGCTTCAGAAACAAACAAACAGGGGAAAAACACCAAACACCGAACCCCAGCAACAAGAAGGAAAAAACAAAACAAACCCCAGCAACAAGAAAAAAACAAACCACCAACAAAACCTCCGCAAAATAATCCTTTTGTTTCTTCTCTCAGGGAAACAGTGGGTTTTCCAAAATGTGAAAGTGAGCACAAAAATCTAGCTTCCCACAACATAACTATTTTAAGTCTCTTCTGGATTAAATTTGTTTAGGATTTTTCATTGCTGTCCTGGAGAACTGCAGCATGTTTGTTCAACTTGAGGCAAACTGGAGGAGAAGGGCCAGTGTACTCAGAACTCTAGTAAAACTAAAAATCTTTAAAAAAGGAGTGTGGAGGAGTACCACCTGATGGTGCTCTCTCTGTAGAGGTGGGGTTTGCTGACTGCAGGACTAGAAGAGTAAGAAGTGCCTTGATAGGTGTCTCAGAAGGTTTGGGAAATGGGGTGCCATTTATCTTGAGAGGAACGTTGATGCCTAGGAGAAAGAGAAATCTCACACCACGGTGAACTGTACTCCTCTCTGTGAAGTAATTGTTCTGCTCTCTGCAACACTGGTAAGGCTGCTGCTACGCTGTGCCCAGGGCTGCTGTGAAGGTGTGTTCTGAGCGGTGGGTCTCTGGAAGGCAGCATAAGAAATAATCTTTAAAAAGCATCCAGCCTCTCCCACCCGCAGGAATTATCAATAGTATTTGTAGGAGGACGGTTGTTCAGTCTAAAATACAAAAATCCTGTAATGGTGAATGTGTTTCTGTGTATGACTCTAGTGGACTGTGCGGCTGTTCTTGCAGTCTGCCGCATCTCTGAGCCCTCTGTCGGGAGCAGCGGCTTGCAGCACGGGATGTGCCGCAGGCAGCAGCTCCAGTGGGAGGGTCCGGAGTGCAGACATAAACTAGGGGAAAGATCTTCACGCTGTGAAGCGACCGGTGTTTATAGGCAGAGCCTCGTAATGTGTTTAAATGAAGCCTCTGGTGACAAAAAGTTGTTCTGGCAGAGGTAGTCCAGCGCGTCCCCGGGCTCCGGCAGCAGGCGGGAGAGCGGCTGGCATTGCCCGGGCCTCGCTGAGCTGCTGCCGAGCGCTCACGGGGTGGCGTGCGCTCGCCGTGGCTCTGCCAGCGCTGCTCCGTCTAGTTAGTTAGTTATTTGCCGCTGCTGGAGCAGCGGGAGGATGAAATCAAACAAGACACAAGGTTGGCTGCACAGCACCGTTTTCTGGGACCGCATTATAAAGCCAAGATGGAAACTCCCATCCCCTGTTCAGTCTATACGTGTCATTTGTTGCAGGTATGTCCACGTCACAAGCTGCTGGGAGAGGTAATCTAGGTGCCTGTTCTGCTTATACTGTCTTTCCCCAGGGAAATGCAAAAGGAGAGCTATGCATCTTCATGGGGGCTAGAATTAACAGAAACTGTTTGGAAATATGTGCAGACCTTAACTTCACTGCCCTTATGGGTGTTTTGTGAGCTGAAGAAATTAAAACAAGCAACTTCCATTGCCCCCTGTTAATGTGCAAAGTTATATATTTTAAACAAGCAAATGATCAGTAATAGGAAGTCTTAGATTGCTGGCAATTAATGTACACCAATTATGTGCTTTTATTTTTTGATTCTATTACTCTTAAACCATTTTTTAAATTGCATATTATATTGATGTAAATATTGCTACCTTACCGCATTCCTATTTTTGGTTTGTGTTTAGGCAATAGACATAGTATCTTTTTCAAAAGAGATTTTATGTCCCTGTCAACTTTAATTTTTATTTCAGGTCCATATAAACTTATTTCTCAGTTATCATCATTAGAAATGTTAGCTATGAATTCTTTATAGTTTGCTTTAAAGGATGGGAAAGCCACTTTTCCAGCTTTCCCAAAAATACGAAGGATGTTTTCTGTTAGATTGGCAACAAGTACCCCATCTCTTCCATTTCCTCAGTAATTTATTTTTCATTATTTAACCTTTTAAGCTTACAGGCTTTCAAGGTTAAGGAAGCAAGCTTACTAGGTTTAAGCCACTGTGAGAGAAGTGACGGTTGAACAATCATCAGACAGATGAAATGGATGAAAATGGAAACCTAAGTATTGCAGTTCTGGGTTACAATCCTTTCAGAGACTCCAGATGTACAGACCGTGTTTTACTCTCTCCATTGGGAAGGTGCCTCAGAACTATCTCCTCTTAGAACTGTGCCCTGGGCTACATTTTCTTGGCTGCTGAATATGTGTATAGATCCAATTAGCCTGACACAAACAAAAACTTCCCCAGTAAAAGTCTGAGGACTAATAAATATACAGCTTCCTGAAAGAGAAGATTAAAGTTTTAAAGTTCAGAACCCCTCAGAAGTAAAAAGGAAGCACCAGAGACACCTCTATGGGTATGATCTTCTCTATACTTGTTTTTCATTTCCCAAATACCAGAGTAAAAATACCACTTTTCTAGTGCTGTTCACCTTGGTTGTCACTTTGAACTGCGAGAAAACATGTCGAATTTTTTTTGGCAACTTCCCCATGGAGCTGTCCTCCTTTACTCTCCCATTCTTTCTCAATTCTGTTACATATCAAAGAGCCGGAGGTTGACCTTCATAGTTGCTAGAGTGAATCAGCCTTTCAAAGACAAAATCAATCTGATCAACCTGAGTTGACCCTAAATAAGGTGATGAGTAAGTCAGAACCAACATATCTTTTCATGTGCATGCTTGTGCAATTATTTTTTTAAAGAAGTTCCTTTAAATAATAACACCACCTTTTCTAGTCTAACTTGCCTGAGAGCCTTTCTACTTATTTTTGTCAGTAATCAGTCAATTCGGCTGTAAAAATAATGGTTTGTACTGTACTTTTTTTTTTCTGATTGAGAGTATTCAAGTCTTCAAACTCAAAAGGGTTTGAAACTCGCAGAAAAGCAAGATGATGTTGGTTTACAAATGCAATGACAAGTCAAATTCATTCACAGGCCTGGGAAGGTACTTGAGAGAAGAAGGGTGTTACCCCACTGAGTCCCCAGGCAGCCAGCCCTGTTTTAGCTCCACAGGGAATATAAGTATCTGTATTCAGTTTGCTCAGCACACAAAATCCTCCCTCCCGTGGTGTATAGCCCGCTATGTCCTTGAGAAAAATACCAGAGAGGGATGAGTTTCTCCTTTGCTCTTGTGTGTTTCTTTTTTAATAGTTCCCAGTCCACCAGTCTGAACTTTGAGAGGTTGTGTCCTCTCCTCTGGTTTGTGCAGTGCACGTAATTATCTTTCCTCCACCTCCCCAATATTTTATTGCTTTATTGTTACGCTTGCAGCTTTGGTATTTTCAGTCATGAAACTATACCTTGTCTTGCTGGGTCTTTCCTGGTTGCAGAAAAGGCAAGAAGCTATGTGGTTTCCACAGAAATAAATTGAAAATGGATGATCAGGTAAGATCTGGTAATATTTAAACTTTACATGTACCAGGATACGGAAGGAGCTACAATAGAAAAGACCACAGAAAGCTTGGAAGTTTAGAGTTACCTAAATTAAGGCTTCCTCAGTGGAACTGTTATAAACTAAGTATGAAATTAACAAGGTTACAGTACTGCTTTAAAAGCATATGCTTTCTTTCTCTTTCCTCTACAATAAGCATGGCATTTGACTGCTAAAAGAGATGTTAAAAAAAAAAAAAAGTGGGGTGTCTTGTGATACGTCAGTCTGATAAAATGGTGTTTTTACTGTTAGAGGTGTATTTGAGGAATAACTCTTTCTGAGGCTGGCTGTGTAGTTCAGAGATGCAGTTCCCTGTGATTTCACCAGGAGCAGCAGCAGAACCTTTTCCTTTAAAAGAACAGTGAGGCATTCAGTTGAGATACTTTGTGTGTTCACCCAAAAGTGTTTCAGGTGCCACAGGGTTCCAGAGACAACTTGAACTGGCTCTTAATTTCTTTGGTTTAAAAATTTTGTAGAGGACTTCTCAGGACCAAAAGATATATATGTCTGTTTGTCTGGTTTTAACAGTATAGAATGGTAGAGTGGTTTGGGTTGAACTGACCTCAGACACCATCTAGTTCAACCTCCCTACCATAGACAGAGACACCCTCCACAAGCCCAGGCTGCCCAAAGCCCCATCCAACTTGGCCTTGAACACTGCCAGGGAGGGGGCAGCCACAACCTCTCTGGGCAAAGCTATATCTGATATAGCACCAGAAAATTTAAATATTTGTAGATGGCAACCTTTCATTTTTCCACAGAAATTTTCCCTTTTAGCCAAGAAAATCGGTCTGGACAGGACTTGAAGTATGTGATCTGCCTATTACATCCTTACTCCCAAATTAAAATGCTTCTAAGAGTTTCTACACAAATCATCTGGTATCATTCTCATCAATCTGACCATACCATTATGCATATATATTCAGGGATGCTTTTTGTTTTGAGTAACAGGGACAGGGGGGAGATTCAGTACTGCTAGAGTTTGTCTCATCTGTTGGGACAGTTTGTTCCCAGTATCACTGAGCAGTTCATGTTCCTGCAGAAGTGCAAGGAGGAGCTTGTCATTCCATCAGGACCTTTAAACTACAAATGTCATCTTTAACCGAGTTACAGATGTTTTTTTTAAATATCAAAATGGTTTCACATCGTTTCATCTCAACATGAGCACTTCTCTGGATGACTAATGCCCTGGGACCTAAAGTTTATAATGGAAAGGCTGACACACGCATGCCATCTTATCTATCGTAACACTATGCAAAAGGGAATTATATAATTAAAACATTTTAATGATCCCTATTTCTCAGTGGGAAGTTACAAGACCCAAAGGAGCCAGGCCAACTTTGTTATCAAGGTTTATGCAGCCATCTCTTAGGAGCAGGAGGGCACATTTTGCTAAATATAGTGTGGTGTGCTAATATGTGCTGTGTGGGGAGCGTTGCCCTGGGACTGCTGTGCCACAGAGCTGGAGCGTGGTGCACTGGGAGATTAGTACACCTTCTCCCTTGGCTGAGATTTTCCGAAATGAATGCCCAAATTTAGACTTGTAAATCCAAACTCAGGCATTTACATAAAGAGCCTGATCTTCTAGAAGAGCAATACCGACAAATTACCTTCTGTTAAAATCATAACACTGAAAAACAAGATTTTACAAGAAGAAGAAGAAAAATTTTTATAATTTCTGGAAACAGTACTCAAAGGTATGGCCAGATTTATAGGAAAAGAAGAGGGGAATCACAACTTTTGCTTACCCCAGTTTAACTAATTGTAGAGTGTAAATGCAGTTTCTGAAAGTAAGTCACAAAACTTGGGACTCATGCAGGAAAGACATCAAGTGTAGAGATAGGCAGTAAAAGCTGCATGTGCTGTACCTTAAGGAGTTAGGAAGGAACCTCTGTCACAAAATTTGCCTCTCTTTTTGGCTCTGAAATCCAAAAGCAGATGGGTAGAGACTGGAAATCACTTCCATCTAAATATCTTTTGATCAACATCAGGCACATTTGCTGTCATGTCTCATTCCTGTCCCCAGTAAACAGGTGTTTACATGAGCAGGCTACAGAACTTAACACCAAAAATGCTAGGGATGAAAAGTGGAAGTGCTCTATGCGGTTGCCTGACCTTGGGTGTCTAGCGCCATCTCAGGCATTTACTTGTATTGCAAACACAACAGGACCTCCAGGAGACTCGCACACTTGTGGTCAAGTAGCTGGGACCCTAGCAGGATGTCTGTGGAGACCCAAAACAGTTCTGAGGGCTTGCCTCTGCCTCCTGATTTTGAGATGTGGCAGTGTATACAGGCCCTGGGGTGTAGGTGACAGCTCCAAAGAGGTCTCAGATGCTGCAGGACACTCAAATGGCTTGGAGGATGCCAAGCTAGATCTTCATCAGCCATTGCAGAAGTTTAGATGCTTGTCCCACATGAAGGCACCTAAATGTACCTTAACACAGAACCTAATGCCACTCGAGGGGATCATGCAGGACAGAGTAATGGGTGCGGCCAATATGCCCAAGCAGCAAAGCTGTGATGATGTGGCATGTGTTGTGCAGAACTCTTGTCTGCCTTGTCAGCTTCTCTGGAGGATAGAGAAGCAGATTCTGCATTTTTTATTAGAAAATAAGGTCACAGTAGCTGCTTCTAGCAAAATTCAAAGTTGTCTCATGCTGCAGATGCTGCTGTTCTTAACTGGAGAAGATCATGATGTGATGTTGTATTGTGCAGCACATCACCTAACTATATTTTGAAGAGCAGAGGGTAAAGAAGCACCAGTTCAAATTTACCAGCTGAACATTTACACTCTAGAAAATGCACTAGCGAAAGATGGAAAGAAGCTGGGTGGTGTTTCAGAGAATAATATGTGTCTAAAAAAAATTAGTTTGGTGAGACGAGTAAGAGACGCCGGAGCCAGTAACCAACACGCTTCTTCAGAGAAGACTATTGTCACAGCAATCAGGAGAACGCCAAAACCAAGGCATGTTCAGTAAACTGGGGTGGCTAAAAACTGACAGAGTAGTGAGGCCAGCAGGAAAGCATCCAAGAGAGCGAAGGAAAGGGCACAGGAGAGGAGACATTTTAACAGCTTCCTGTGAAGTCTCTCTGCAGGCTGTAGAGGTGTTGATATGCAAGAGAGGCACCAAACTCTTAGCAGGTGAAAAAAGGCTGCCAGCAAAGGGTGGGTAACTGTCCAAAGTAGAAACAAAACCCACTCGTTTTCTGTTTACACAACAGAGCTCTTCTGATACTGAAGCACAGGGCAACATCTATTTATAATCCAAATAAATCTTATGTTCTGGTATTTGGAACTGTCAGCATTCAGCATACTGGGAAGCAGCAGCCACGAGGCTGCATTAAGAAATGCTGATTTAAATCAGCATTGTTTTGCTCTACTTTCCCCTCCAGTCTCTAGCCAATTATGACTTCTGACAAAGAAACAAATTTATTTTTTAACGTTGCTCTTGCAGAGTTCATAAATGTCCTGATGGGTGATAACCTGGGCAGCACTTTTAATGCCTGTGAGCTAAGCTCTTGCCTAACTCTGTTTTTTTCCACAAAACCTCAAAATTTCTATGTGTCCATCAACACCTGTGATGGGTGACATGCAGATGAGAGCCCTCTAGGCCTCATGGAAGTATGTATATAACCTGGGCTATCCAGCTCCTTGGGCCTGGTGTATTCCCTGGCCATGTCCTGGACCAAGTTTTGCCTCTTGCACTCGTTTTTTTGTTTGGTTTTAGGTTTTTTTTGAGAGGAAAGAGCTGTCATGAATGACATAACATGCCAGTCTGGATATCAAGGAACTGATGTTGGAAAGTTAGGGGAAGGAAGGAACAGAGATGATGATGACCATGGAGTACATCTCCCCTAAAGTTTAGAAATGGTCAAAAAATTCCATGACAGTCAAGGTCAGACATACTGTAACAGCAAAAGGTTTCTTTAGGAAGACTGGTGGGGTCTTTACATCTAGCAGTCACATACAGGAAGGTATCTCTAGGTCATGGTTCTTTTCTGTCAGACTGAGAGTTTGCAGAGATGCCAGTTAAGCAGACAATATTTTTTTCATATTAAACTGAGGCTATTTTTGTGGAATCACCCAAAGACACAGGCTTCTCTGGTGTAGGTTGTTGTGGTGATTTTTTTTTTTTTCCTTCTCTCTCCTGTATCTTTTTTCCTCTCACTTCAGAGTAGACTGTTACTCTGTCGGTCCAACTTATTTCTAGCTGCTCTGCTCATTGCTGGACTACGGACAACATGCGACTCGCCCAAAACAAGTTGTTATCTATTGTCAGCCACCCAGAACCGGCTCCCTGAAGTGTGCTGTTAGTACAAAGTATGATATGGCGATTTCTCTTTGAAGTTCTAGTGTATTTTAAATAATGGGGGATGAGCTAAATAGCCTCTCAAGATCTTTTCCAACCTCATTTATGACGGTTCTGTGCAGTAATATCAGATTTGCTTGTTAGAGTGTTTAAGCCTTTGAATGTTTGTCCTACTGTACTGATGGGAAGTTTGGGGCTGACCTTTGGATCTTCTAAACCTTCTGGGAAAGACATGTATCTGGAGAGAGCACAGCCACAGCTGAGCATCCCCCCTCAACAGCTTCCCTCCAGCCTGCTCCTCAGGCAGGGGAATCACAGCATCCCTCCAAATGCTTGCATCCGCAAATGTCTGTGGCCAGTCCATTGCTGTGACAGCAATGGTCACGTTAAGACATCATGTCATACCTGTCATACCTGACAAATATTGCAGGGTCACTGTCTTATGTTAATTTCTTTTCTTGCCCTCTTTAATCAAGCAAGATTTGTTCTGGCTTCACTGGGAAATGCTTCCTGAAAGGATTCGGATTCTGTTCTGACAGAACAAACCAGCTTCTTTGAAAAAAATCCACTTGATTTCAGAACATTTTAATATCAAGTGTGGTTTTTTACATATAAAGAAGGAATTATAAGATCATCGCACCTTCCCCCCCCCCCAATTTTAGTAATTAAGGACCTGATATTTTTAAAAAATGACTGCCTAAAAATTAACTGGCTTTTATAAGACTCCCAAACTGCATTCAGTGGCCAGTTCCTTTCTATTTATACCTCTGCTTTTGAATTATTTATTTACTTTTCCAGTTCTACTTATTTGGAGCCACAATCATTTCTTACTTTCAGACCATTACGTGATGGGAAAAAACAGTTAGAGAAATTAAAGAAATAAACAGTTGCTAAGGAAAACATACCTGCTGAGGTAGATAATAATTTAATGGCTGTAACTCTCCAGGGATGCTGCTTCCATAGTTGTTCCACTAAATGAGCAGATTTCAGATAGAACGGGTCCTCTGTGCACACTGCTAATGTAAGAAGCCATTCCTCATTATGAGAGGTCAGACTAGTGCTGCTCTCTGAATACCAGCTCTGAAATGAAATTACCCGAATAAACAAACACGAGACTGAGTTCTTCTCGTGCCACTGACTGGAAATCTCTCAGAGAAGGCAGGGCCTGGAGGAAGCAGTTTGCTGTATTTTGTCCTCCTGCATTTTATGGATGTGCATATAATACTGTGCAATATTAGTTTTGTGAATAAAAAAATACACTGTGGCAGACCGATCTGTACTTCCCGGGTAGATGTAGGTAATCTACTGGTAAGTATCAGCACAGTTTTGCCCACATAACACCACTTAATGTGGAATCTATTTATTGTTTGAGGTGGGAAGACCTGACAGTTTTATTGATTCTTCCTCTGTGCAAAGCATACACCCAAGTAGATATATACATATAAAGCATTTGGCATATTCATGTGTAAAGCAGATGCAACTAACTTTCAGGAAGCCATAGAGGCCAAATCTAGTGTGATATCCATGTGGAAAATGATATTAGAAGTTTACAGTGCTAAAATCCAGAACGTCCTGTTTTATTCTGCCCTGGCAATGCAGCCTGAGGAAATGAAAGGTGCCAGAAGCACAAAGCATCTTGAGTTACTCTGGACCCAAAACCAGTTCAAAATTTCTAAGAAATTCGTGGTTACCTGCAATATTACTTTCACATGCCTACACCAGAAAAGAGAAATCTTGTTTGAAGCATAAATATGAATTCAAATCTTGTTTTTTATATTTAAATTTGTCATTGTTTCAATTTATTCAGCTTAGATAGAAAATTGCAGAGCTGGAGTGCGTTGTTTTAATGTGTTTAACACTTGTCTGAGAAACAAGCAGACAGGAGAGTGTTAGTAAATGTTTATGCATTTCAGAAATGCTTTCTGCATCACATACGATGTGCTCAGACTATGAATGTACATAGCAACAGAGCTGATTAAAAACAACCCATTTAATTACTGTGATGTATGGAAGCACACACTCTAAATGCAGTTCTCTGGTGTATTTTACACTTGAAAAAAAATCTTAGGAGGGACATGGTGAGAATGGTTGGAAGAAGTAGCTAAAGATAAGAATGAAATCTTGCTGCCCTTGGAGTCAATGAATTGTTTGCTCTTTCCAGTTCTGAGTTTTTATTTTACCTCAAGATATTAAGCAAAGCTGGTCAGCTGAGAGGAATGGGAGATAGTCCCCTCAGCAGCACCGAGCTCTGTGTGGGGTGGTTGATGAGATTCTTGCACCCCTAAAAGACCCATTCGTTTCATATTTTCTTCCATTATTGGCATTAATTGATTTTAACTAGTAACATAAAATCTCGGTTATACTATGATAAAAAGAATCCACAGTACATTGTAAAAATACTGTCTTGGTGCACAAGGGATAAAAATACCTCATTTGCACTAATTCACTGTAAATCCTGATATTCATTCTTCCGAAACTATTGTTCACAGCACATTTATACTGCTGTTCTTGGTGTGTTCGTTCAGGAAATCAAAGTAAAATTTTAAAAAAGTATTATTTGTTAGAAATATTGCTTTTATATCTATTAGATCTGGGTAGGAAGAAATTAAATTCCTGATGCCAAAATGCCAAAAGAGGAAATCCAACTCAGCAGCTGGGCAAGGGGTCAAGAGTATTTGAAAGTTTATCAGCAGAGGAGATGTTGCTTTTGGA
Source organism: Porphyrio hochstetteri (assembly GCA_020800305.1). NCBI lineage: Eukaryota > Metazoa > Chordata > Aves > Gruiformes > Rallidae > Porphyrio > Porphyrio hochstetteri. The sequence goes on from CM036907.1 coordinate 91,445,874, forward strand.
AAGCGCATTTTATCAATACCAGACAGCTGAAGCTCTGGCCTGTCCCTAAGAGTAGCTGACTCACTTCCAAAGTGTCTGGAAATGTCAGCGCACGTCTTCTGGTTATCACTTTCTTTTCAGCATTCGGTCCTCATGCAGATAACTGGGCTATTACAGACATGGGGACAACCCGACTCCGCTCAGGAGTGACAAGTCCTCCCGTCCATCTCCCAATCCTGCGGGAAAGTGCCCAGGAGCCGGTAATCTATTTATCTCCCCTATCAGGCACTTCCGCCCTGGCTGGAACTCGTCCCGATTGCTCTGAAATTCACGTCTCTGCAAAAAGCTGACTCGGGGCCAACGAACCCTCGGAGTATTGCGGTCCGCTCCAAGCAGAGGGTCCTCAGCTCCGCACTGACGGGGACTGCCCCGTCCGTCCCTCTCCCAGCCTTCCCAGCCTTTCCTTTTCCTCTCTCTTCCCATCGCAGCGCCCTCCCCTCCCCTCCCCGCCGGCCGGGCGTCCCGTGGGAGCCTTCGCGGGAGCAACGACGGACTCCTCTCTCTTCCCCCCCCCCATCCCTCCCCTCCCCTCTTCTCCCTCTCCTCCCTCTCCTCCCCGCGCCGCAGCGCTCCGCACCCGGCCCTGCCCGCCGCCGCCGCCGGGGGGCGCCCCCGCACCGCGAATGGCCCCGGTCGGTCCGGCGCGGCAGGGCGCGGGCGGCGGGCGCTGCTGCGGCGATGGGGGACGGCGACCAGCGGGGCCGCTGCTGGGAAACACCCGCAGCTTTTCTCTCACCGTATCCCTCCATTCCACTCACCCCAGACCCCCGACCCGCTCCTCGCCGATCTTTTTCCCGCGTCCCGAGTTTGCGGAGCCGCTCCGAGGGGGCGGGAAGCAACGCGCTGCGCGGGGACAGTGACGTCTTGTATTTTAGCCCGAAGGGGTCCCGGAGAGCCTCTTCCGAGAGGGTTATCGGGGGTGCCGTTGCTCAAGGGTGAAGGAGCAGACCCCGCTGTGGCCCCGCGGAGCCCCTGGAAGCCCTTTTTGGCCCCGGCTGGACGACCTGTCACCCCGGAGCAGAGAAGGGACCGCGCGTCTCGCCGTGTCCCCCTCCGGCACGGCGCTGCAGAGGCCGGGACACGCCGGGTGCGACGGGCAGGCTCCCGAGAGCAATCGACGGGAGACCGTCGCGGAGCCTTTCTCCCAGCGGGCTGCCCGATTTTGGGAGGTGCAGTTTCAGACAGGCACCACGGCCGCGTGTTTGCCCGCAGGGTCTGAGGGAGGAGGCGGTGGATGCCGTGCGTCCGTCCCGTCCTTTCTGCCCGCGGAGCCGCGCTGCAGGCGGCACCCGGCACCGGTGGCGCTTTATGCTCGAAGCGAAGCACCTATGTGGCGAGGGAGGTGGTTTGATGTATGTAGGGAACATAGGGCGGAGGCCAGACACACCTGAACTGTGTTAAAATTACTATTACTGTTCTCTTTGTCCCCGAGGCCCCCGGCCGCGGCTCCGGGGCTGCCGGCGCCCCTCTGCCAGGCTGTCCCGTGCACCAGCCCCGGGAGGACGAGCGGGCCCTCGGCTGGGCAGGGGGACGAGTGCGTGGAAATCCCGGCGCGGGGACACCCTCCGCGCCGCCGGCCCTCGAAGCCCTGCCCGGGGACTCAGTTTTTCCACTGCTCCTCTGTGTCCGCCCGTGTCCCGTCCCCCCTCGTCTCCCGCGTTTGGGAAGCCGGGGGGAGCAGGGGGCGGCGGGCCGGGCCCCTGCCCCCGGGCGCGTTGCCGCAGCGGCCGCCCGCCTCATGCCGCAGGAATGCGCGGAGGTATGCGCCAGTTTCCAGAAGTGGATCCCCTTCCTTGCTGGAGCAGAGCAGCGCATATATCACCCGGTGGCAGCAGTCCACCTTCCCTGCAGTTTCGTAACCGCTTACGAGGGTAAATTGAGAGTTGGGAACAGCCCTCTATTAAGTAGCAGATTGAGAAGAGGCTCTTCCCACTTGGAGAAGGCAAGTCTTCCCAGACGGACCCCTCGCATCGGGAGCTACAGTAATCCAGGCGCCTCCTCTGCGCTCAGCTATTGCCGCTGCTACTTGCTGCTCCCTCCACAAGGTGCCCCCGGAGCTTCATCCTTTATCCTCCTCCCTTTATCCAGGTCCGACGGCTGCGGCTGCTGCGGCAGGCACCGCCGGAGTCACCGCCGGAGGAGCGGCCCCGCCACCGACCCCCGCACCCTGCAGCCGCCCCTGAAGGTCTGTGCCCGCGCAGGAGCGGGGATCCCCGGCCCTCCCCTCGGCCGACCCCCGCTGCCTGTCCGTACGCACCACGCACGCAGCCCCCTCTGATGCACATTATGCTGAGAGTAGCAGCGCAGGGCTGCGGGCTGGCAGGGGAAGGGGCAAAGAGCGTGCGTGTGCGTTTGCGTGTGTCCGTGTGCGCTTGCGTGTGTCCGTGTGCGCGTGTTGGGCATGCCAGAGCCGCCTGGCACTCCTGAGGCCGAAAGGGTGGAAGGAGCGGCGCAGGGCACAGCGTCCCGAGGGGCTGCCGGCTGTCGGGCCCCGGGGAAGGCACGGGGGAGCCCGGCGGGTTCCCGGGCAGAAGTGCAGCGGGAGGCGGCGGTGGCGGGGTACCGTCGGTGGCTCCGGCCGGCCGGAGGCTCCAGGCGGACGCCGGGGTCAGCGCCCAGGGCGCCTGCAGGCACGCTACCGCTGCGGCTTTGGCAGGAGCTCTCGCTTCCCTCCCTTGCTGTGCAGTTGCCGGGGATGCTTTCTCCTGTTTCCAGGTTTTTATGCCTTTGATAAATTGTGGGTTTTTCCTGCGGGTTGGTGTTTTTTTTAGTTTTATTTTTTTCGTTTAAGCTATTTTTATTCTTTTTGAAAGTGGTAAATGTGCACCGCGTGGTTTGGACATGCTTTGGCTAAGCTTTTGTATGTTGACTTAGTGTGAGATTGGACTGGCATTGGTGGAAGCCCTTTTTTTTCCCCCAGAGTGGTTTCTAAAGATCAGTGAGAGAACTTGTAGTCTTGGTTCAAAGTCTGCTTCTGTACCTGCTGAGCCAGCGAGAGGACTTTTTCTCTGCCTCCTCCGGGCTTTCTTTCACACACCTAAGTCTGTGAGAAGGAAAAAAAGTCTTTCTAGGTGGGCAAATGAATGCTTTGTCTGAGATGCTTTATTCCATGAAAGAAAAATGTGTATCCGGAACGGTAGACCTGTAGCAGTAGTGAACTGCTTAGATGCCTTTATGGGATTGATTAGTTTGTGTTGCTCTTCAAAAAGATCTAAAGATGGCACTGCAAGCCCACACAAGATTTCCAGGACAAAAGTCCATTTACGTTGCGTTTAGGAGATCCTTACACTCTCTGCAGAATGCGGTAGATGTGCTCAGGGACAGCTGTTTCCCACGCAGAGCAGTGATAAGATTTTTGAGCTTTTAGGAAAATGTAATGCTGACGGTGGTCTTTATTGTGTTATTGTCAGGGAACCATTATGGTCAGTTTTACCCTTCTGTTTACCCGCTGGAGGTACCATTGGACTGAAACCATTGCTTCATTTTTCTTTGAGCTCTTGGTATTTTTATGTGCAGTAAAGGCATTTGGCTAAGGCAAATATATACAGCTGCCCAGCAGAAGCCTGTTCGGGTCGGTGTCAGTAACCAAGGGAGTTCCTGGATCTCCATAGCATCAATCCTGCAAGTGTGCCTTGCTGGTTAGTTCTTTAGGTAGTAGATGTATATTTTTCCCTTCAGCTGTTTTTGTGGGCTAATGATTTATGTATTTTTCTTTTGTTTTGCTCTTGGCACCTTTCCGATAAAATCTATTGCCTAATTGCTTTTGGAATTCTCTTCCCTCCAGCCTAATTATGATATATGAAGCATTTATGACTTTATTCAAACAAATTCCCCACACACACACACATTTCCTGAGCTAAAAAGCCTCAAACTTTGCAAACACTTATATGCATATATAATGAGGATATTAGCTTTTACTGAGATGAGGAAATAATTTGGAAGTTTTGACTTAGAGCATATAGTTATGAAGATATGGCTGCTTGCAATTACGAACCACAAATTTGGCCTAATCCCACCTATTTTGCTAGACAACCTGCAGTGATTGCGGGACTTATTTGCCTGTCTGCTTTTTATAGTGTATTTTAAATCTATTTTCTCTCAGGACATGTAAATGAATTATCAGATGTTGAAACATCATGGGTAGACAGACGTGTCAGGTTTCAGCTGTATGTTACACACACTTCTGTATAATCTATTTCAGACCTTCAAGAAATGAGGAATAGCACATTCGTAGGCAGAACCCCTCAAAAAAAGTTTTATTACAGTTTCCAAACTGCCTTGAGACCACTAAAACACAGCTAACTAAGTGCTTCAACAGTTATGAAAAAGGAGCCGAATAAAATCCCCAGCTGAAAGAGACATTTAGTTGATTCAAGGCAGGAATGACCTCTGAATTAGCTATCATCACACTCAGCGATGAAGTCATGGAGCTCCCTCCTGGCTCCTGTCTGTGCGGAGGCACGGATCTTCACCGCACTTCCCTGATCAAATTAACCCCAACTAGGTTAAAGCAGCATGTGCTTACCGTGATTGGAAAGGGTTCAGCAATAAAAGGCACATTATTGTGAGACGAGACTTTCCAGTTAGTCATGCAGATCTGTCATCATTTTGGACAGCTTTCAAGTCTAGAGGTTTCAACCTGGTCCCGTGGGTGGGGACTGGGGATAAGGGAACAAAGTGAAAACCATGGTTCATCTTTTTTATATTTCATGAATACACCCCCGCAATCCGCTAATCCATGCGTATCATTTCCTTCTCCCTTCCCCCCCTCCCCTACTTCCATCACTGCAGATTCATTCATGTTGTTGTGATCCGAAAGGGCAGAAATGAAGACAGCGCTCTGCTCGGCAGTCGCTGCTCTGTGTGCAGCCGCCCTCCTCTCCTCCATCGAGGCTGAAGGTAACCTTCCACTCCCTGTCTCCCTTGCCCACAGTGCCCCACTGACCAGCAAATCTCCCAACCAGCCTCAACCTACCGGCTCTCTCCCTCTCTGTTTTTGAGTGTAACTACTTCACTTTCTCTCTTTCTCTCCTTCAGAGAAATGCCTCTTCTTCCTTGCCCAGCTCCTTCTGTGCTCTGTTTCTCCTGGCTAGTCAGCCGGACCGTAGCTCCCTCTCTCTGTCTCTCTGGTGTGCTGTCCACACCGCCCCACAGACAAGATGCTGCCCAGCTGGCATGGTCACCTGGGTGCAGTGCCCTGAGGAGCCTGCTGCCATTGCTGTGGCCCGGCTGGGGCCTGTGGCGCTGACTGACCAAGAACAGCTGGGCTCTGTGCTGTAGAGTCTCCTTTAGTTAAGTTGAGAGGAAATGAAAAATCTACCACCCAGCAACCCACAGCTTTGAAATAAAATGCTCCAACAGAGTCTGTCTCTCTGCGCCTGTGTGTTTTGTCCGGGATGGACCCCTCACCATCACCCCGCCGGCCTACTGGCACACCAGCTTCCCCTGCTCGGCGGGGCGACCCCCGGCTGAGCCCTGGGGTGGCTGGACCCCTCTCTCAGAAAAGCTTCAGCCTCCATGTTGGGTCTACCCTGGGGGATGCCTCCAGGTGCTGTGGCTGTCATGACATATAACTTGGGCACTACTGGGCCTGGACCAGGCCTTCCTGTGGTGGCTGGAGCCCAAGGCTCTGGCATGCATGTGGCGCTGTCACACCTAAAGAAGCTTTTTTTCTACTCTTCCTCCCTTCTCCTCCTCTTTGCAGGGACCTAGTGTGGTCTCACTGGAAATTGGGGTCCCTGTAAGCCTGTGGCAGTGTCCTGCCGCCAGCTACAGGAATGAAGACCTGGGGAGACCCATCATGGCCTCCACACTTACTACAGTGCAGCTCAAATTGGCCAGTCCCTGGCGCATTTGCTGGACGGCAAGATTAACAGCAAGTGTGCTATCTCCTTCTGTGTGAGCTGCACAGCTTTGATCATAGTAACGGTATTTCTGCCAGCAGTGTCTGCTTAACGTCTTGCACTGAAATGGCTTGATCTGACTCCATCATAGGGTGAACCAAGCTGCTGGGTGTGAACTCCCCTGGATTTACTGGGAAAAAAACAACCAACCAACCAGAAGCCAGCATCTGATAATTCTTTTCCCCCTTCCTTTTCTATATTAAGCCGAGACAAATTCTCTGATTGAGGACTGCCACAAGCTCTTGTGTTTGGACCTGGTCACCTTGGCTGATGGCTACTAAAAGCACAGCGATTCCTCTGGGGTATGTGCCTCCCCACCCCCAGCACCAATGCTGGGGCATGCAGATGTAAAGTACACTAGCTTTCTGGAAAAAGACGTCATTTCTGCCAGTAGTGCAACATCTGGTCACCCTAGGAGAGAATCAGCCTGCCACCTCCCTCTTGTTCTGAGTTGTTGTTGGCTGAGGAACCGGATAAGGTCATTTAAAGTCATTTCAGAGTTGAATTTGAAATGCAGGACCATCATGCCAGAGAAAGCAGAGAAAGCGCACAGTTTTGATGGAGGAAGGGAGCTGGATGTATTGGTGTGTTCTTCCCCATCTTAGGAAGGAGGTTACTCAGAGCTGGAGTAATGTTGCTGTTGTTCTGCACCACTGATTACATATATGTAGTAGGTTATTCTGAAATAGAAGTGAAGGTGTTTTATTTAGCTACAGTGTGGACTAAACCAGTTATACTTTGAGTACTGTTAATGAAGGCTACAAAAATCTGTTTGGAGAAGCACACAGTTTTATTATAACAGCGAAACTAGATGCACTGCCATTCAAGTTGGCCAAACTTGTTTAGATCTCTTGTTGAAGGATGCACTGTTGTTAAGCAATGAGTGGAGAAAGGCTGATCTTCTGAGTTGTATAGTGCTCCTGGACACAACTTACATTACTCTGCATTCATAAATGTGTACAAAATAAAATACCTAGCTTACAGTGATGATATTTCTAATAGAAACTTTTCCTAGCTCCAGAGTTTTGAAGTAAGAGCAGAAAAGTGTCTTGAGTAGGGAGTGCAGGGAGAAATAGTGGTGCTGAAAATGGAGTGTGAAATAGTGGTGCTGAAAATGGAAGTTCAAAGCCAAGACTTGCTCTGGTGGGAACAGCTTTCATAGAGTTTTTTGCAGTGTGTTTTTTGGTTTTTACTATACTGGCTATCCTTCTGCACACATTTAATTTTGTGCTTCAGGTTTACATAATTTTGTAAATTACATGTTGGATCTTATTTACTTTAGTTCTGGTGTCATTACAACTTAAATCCCGCTGCTGAAGTGACTTCCTCCTGCGGACATTTGTCTTGTGGTGTATTTTTCCTTTTTCAAATCACACTGTGCCAAAGTTTAAATGTTCTTCTCCTGAAGTGTGGGTAGACACTTGATGGGTTGAAGAAGTGCGAGGAGAGGACCATTTGATGTGGTCAAGATTGTTGATATGGAGTGGGAAGATGGAGTGAAGAGGGAAGGAAAAGCTTAGTTCTATTTTTCTGCCTTCTTCGGTTTTCATTTGTCATTTCCCCTTGGGAGTAGATCTGGTGTTTATCTGATACTGCTATTCATAAATTCCTGAATCTTGCAAGATGAAACTGGTTCTTCATCAACATCACAGCTGCTCTACAAGTCCTTCATGTGAGCGGTGCTCTGTTGCTGTTGGCAAGACAGTGAGCTGCAGTAATGGTGTTAGTGCTTTTCTACAGAGATTCAGCGATGCAGGGGTTTCTAGTTGGACATTCACTGTAACAGTGAGGAGGAGGAGGTAAAACTAACATATAGTCTAAATGCATTCATGGCATTTCACTGGGGAAGTTGTTTGTTTACCCTGGACAAGGAAGCAAATCTGTTTTCGTGCTCAGCATTTTTGCTCTTTTACAGTGAAATTCTTAGTTTATTTTGCAAGCCTTCTGACGTCTCTCTCTCAGCTTGAACTTCTTGAGTGTGATGCTATATTTTATGCTCTGTTTAAGTTGTTTCTTGCCTTTTTAGTCCAGCAGTACTCCCCTGTGTGCTTGTGTCAAGATTTCTTTCTGTCCCAGTAGTTTTTCTATCTATGATTATAAAGAACCAGAGGACATCTGTGACCTATTACTAGATAAGATTTTTTTTCCCCGTTATTTAAGTCACAGTTAAGCCAAGTAGATTAATATGCAAATGACCTGCTAGTTATAATCTGAAGGTATTGTTGTGATGATGCCATGGTTTGTGTAGTGTGGAGGGTTTCCTAATAGAGAGTGGTTTGCAAAGGCACAGGAAAGGAAAGATGAAATCACTGGAATGACAAAATCATTGGTTCTGTGTGACCTTACTGAGCATGTGAAGGTGCTGGCTTTTCAGTCTTTCAGGAACTGGTTCAGAGGTTCAGACCTAGAGAAGGCTGGAGGTAGGGGAGGATGGCGTCACTGAGCCAAGCATGGGACCTTTGTGTAGTGCAGAAAAAGATTTGTCTGATGAAAGATCTGTCTCCAGGACATATAATACAGTAAGAGGCAAATAATTGCAGCACAGCAGTTACAGAGGGTTAGAAGTTTCTCATGTAATGAAGCTTTTGTTGAGTGCATTTATTTTCATTGACTGAATCCCTTAGAGATGATCTGAAACTTTTAAAGTTAACTTACTCAGCTTTGGAACTGGTTGGTTTGAGCATTATTTTACCACCTTTTGACATCTGATTTCTATCTTTTGAGAAACCAGCTGTTGATTTCCAAGTTCTTAAAGCCCAAACATTTAGATTGACATGTGAAATTGAAATTTGTATATACATGAAGGTGTTTATAACTCCCTGCTTTTCCTACTGCTAATTAGAAGCAAAGTGTACATGTGTGTGTACAAACACAAAGTGTATATACATACGCATATACATATATATGCCCAAAACCATGTAAAATTTGGTAAATATTCATGCATGCAGTGTGTGTGTATGTAATTATGTTCATTTACATACATCTTTATATGATTTATAGGTATGTGTATTTAAATGAATCTGTTTTTCAAAATACACTAATGAGCTCTCTGTCTTGTATTTTTAAGAAATTTCATCTACACCTAGAAAATATATATGTGCAAACTTACAGGTGGGAATGTTTTTGTGTTGTGATCAGCGGTGAATGTCTAACACAGCGGAGAAGCTGCTCCTGACTGCATTGCTAGGCTGTAGCTCATTCTTTCTCCCATTCAAGTGGCAACACCAACTTCAAAGTGGCTTGTTGTAATCTGGTTAGTTGTGTTAAATCCATGCCATATATGAAGAAAACATTAAATGAGTAGTTTTGGCCTCTTCCAGCCTGAGCAGAGTTAGCAAGGCTGGGCTGCTGCATCAGCTTCCATGGCCCGTATATTATTTTAGCATGGGCTAGCATGTTATTTCACATGCTAATTATAATGAGTCTTTTTCAGTGATGGAATTTCATATTGTGTTTCACACAAGGAATGTGGATGGCAGCTACTTCCAAGTTGTATCAGTTTTAAGTCTTGTTCTAGATTTAAATTGCTTGATACTCTGATTATATTTTACTTCTATGTTAAGATATAGGATCCTCTTGCAGTCACATTGTGTTATCTGTTAAAAGCTGTAGACTTTTGTATAGTAGGTTTGTATTACCTGTTAAGTGATACAAGCAAGTTAAGTGATACATAGGCTGAGAATGATACCTTGTTCTATATTTTTTGTTTCAGAAAATATACTGGTTTACTATTACTATATACAACACAAGGGTTGGCAACAAATTAAGTATATCATGTCTCATTTTTCTTTTTTTCCCTTTGTGGTGCATGAGATAGGATATATAATTGCTAACACTGTGTAAACATTATTGCCATAGAGTTATTTTTTTACTAGTTTGGAAACCTGTAGGGGAACAATATATTTCTGTAAATCAACAGTGGAATCACTGTATTAAGGCAATACTATAATACTGTCACATATAATGATCAGATACTGTACCTTGACAAGTCAGTGAGGTGTTTGGCATGGATTTTGATGGTTGCGGGGATAGTCCAGTCAGCAGTGTCACTACACTGTCAGCATATGTGCAGCTTCACTTATGCAAGTAGCCTGAAGGCATTAAGATTGCTTGCTTGTAGAACTCTGCTTACATGTAAGCCTTTGTGAGAGGAGTTTTAAGGTTTGTCCCTGTAATGGGACAAACTCCCACCACAATCAGGGGCATTTAATTCCTAGAAGCCTGATCTGATTCCGTATTGCAGCTCTATTATTTTTCCAGTGGTGAATTCTACTCTGGAAGTGGAATTTTCATGAGGTGGAGTAACACTTGCCCTGTTTGGTTATTGCAGTAAGGTTTTTATCATCTAAACATTTTGCCGTGCTTCAGATCAACTTACTGCTCTCAGTTGTATGACCATGGTTTGGTCTTCGCCCCACAGCCAGTTTCACATGGGTGAAATCTGACCCTTGTGAAGGTCCATGGATGTTTTGGAGGTTCTGTTTGAGTATCAAAAGCTCACAGGCCATCTGGAAGACATTTTTAAGACATGGGATCCAAACTGGCTTTTTTTTTCACTCAGGCAAGGTTCCTTTTTTGGATTTCAGTGCTCAAGTTTGATAGGCCAGCCCCAGGCTGAGAGTGAATGGATTTAAAATGCAGCAATGAAGACCAGGGTTAGGTGTTGGTAATAACTTTATGATGATAACGGGGGTGAGGCATTGGAGTAGTTTCTGTGGGAAGCTGTCAGTCTTGCCCACAGTGGAGGTCTTTAAGTAGGATCTGAGCACACACGTTGTGAATGGCATGGGGTGGCTGATTATGTCTCAGCTGTGGGATGGATGAGGGGACTTTGTGAGATCCCCTGCAGTGCTATTGTTCTAAAACACTGTGGACACCTGGATGAACGCATACTTGTTACCTGTGAAGATCCACATCTGAATTCTCATAAAGTGGATTAAGAACCTCTGAAGTTTTAAAGACTTTTCCTCACAGTCAGTTTATCTGGAATCCGGTCAGTTGGATATCAACAAGTTGGGCTGCTGCTGTCCTTCAGCAGTTAAAGCCTAAAGCCTCTGCTGCAACATGCCAATTTACTTGCAAGGTTGGTGGCGCTATTTTTTCCATGTACTGAATTATTTTAAAAAGCATGCTCAGGTCAGTTGTCTCTGCCTTTGCATTAAATTTGTCCTGAGCCATTGCTACTGAGACAATATTTTATAATGATATTCTTATCACCTAAATGTTTTTTACTATTAACACATGTTGCATGATTTTGATACTAAGTAACTACCTTGCTGTCTTTAGCATCGTGATACTCATAAATGGAATGATGAATAAACTGTGCATGAAGGTTAATGGTCTAATCTCACTGCCTGTGTATGGACAACAGGAAAAATAACATTTACTTCAGTACTAGCGTATCTGTTGTATCAGTATTACAAAGCCATATTATCCTATGGTTGGAAACACCAGTAAATTTAAAGGAGAAACATGCCTACGCAATTGATTGCCATAGTTTTGGAGCTCAATATCACTTACTGCAATTGGGCAATGTCTTTTCATAAGTATACATTTTAGCATTTATTTCTTTATCTGCTCTTCAAATTATGTTCAAAACCGTAACAAAATCATACATATGATGGAGATCTTCCACGAAACAGAGAAGATCTATTAAAATGCCAGCAAAACAGTCTTACAGTAGTTAAGGAAAGTATGGCTGAATCTCATCTTACTTTGTAGAACTTTTAAAATAATAATATATAATACACCTACCATGCACTGACAGTGAGTCAGTAAAATACTGCATGAATAAGCATGAGAATTTTGCAAAGAGAATATCATTATAAAATATTTATGAAACGTCTTTGTGTAATGAACCTTGTACATGGAGGCTTTCATCCATTGTGGGAAGCTAAAAAAATAATAATCAACATTTCATTTACATATGCATGATGCTGCAAAATAGCGTATGTAAACTATTTCTTTCTGTACTGTTCAGTTACTTCTGTCATCAGCTCCTACAAGTTTTATTTGCAGTCATTTGTTCAGATCACTGGTGCCCTCTTTGCTGTTTTCTATAAATTCTGTAAAATAAATGTCCATAAATATACTTTGATGTTGTCTTTTCATAATTAACCATTGTGTTGTTTGGAACCATACTGGCATTTTACGTTAAAATGCCACTACTAGTATGGGTACACCTGCTGCAAAGGGAACATGAAAACGATAGTTTACACCTTTGAAATTGAACAGCAATCTGGTGTAAACAGGTAGAATCTTATTTTTGTACACTTTTGCATCAGCTCAAATATTTCAGCAGATTGCAAACTTTACTAACCCCATTTATTATCCCCTTAGTTCCTGAGTCCTTTGCAGCCACATGCAAAGTATGTCACTTCAGTGGCTTCTAAGAACAAAGGGGTGGATCCCTCTGTATTTTGAAATAAAACGATACATCAGTATATCATTATTACTGATATACATTTTACATGTATATTCATATCTAGACCCTAGGTAAATTGTTTTACTGAACATTAAATGCCCAATCTTTTTTTTCTCTGCCAAGTTTCTAGATTCAGTGAAATTGATAAGAAATATAAATATGCAGAGATTATATTAAGAAGCTGATCAATTCTCTGATGTATAATTAAGAAGAGTATTGTGTTCTCAGTGTCCCAAATGATCTCATGATATTGTAAGCAGGTTGTGAATTGGCATGCTTGTACGGATTGCACCCAGCATGTAAAAAAATTTCCTTTAATTGTTATGTGAAATGTTTGCATATGTGGTGATTATCTGTGAACTCATTGTACATGTATCCAAATGTGTTTTCTATTGTGCTTGATTTTGCTGGCCATTCTTGAATGTCTTGGCAACTCAAGAAACATATGTTCTGTGCTGTCCTCTGTAATGCGTATACTCTTTGATGTTTTGTCATATTTTGTCAGCTTTTATTTTACTCTTTTTCCAACAACATATCTTTATATTTGTTGGAAACAAATTTATGCAAAGACAATTTTAGTAAGCTTTGCTCAATGTTATTTTATTTATTCACTTGCCAAAGCTTGTTCAAACTTTTAAGCATCCACCTGGTATAAATCTCTTGCAGTTAATCCACCGTCAGACTTGAATTTTACAATTATAGATGAAAATAATGTTCAAATGTCATGGAAAAGGCCACCAGATGCAATAATGGGTTACAGGATAACTGTGGTTCCAACAAATGGTGAGTTCTGTAAAATTTTCTTGTGCCGTTAAAGTTTTGGAAAACTTGGGTCTATTTTCACTTATATCTAACTTAGCTATGAGAGTAGGTATTTTCCTGAAGTTTGTGATTAAGACTGAGTAGCAGCAAAGGGCATATGGGAAGGAGCAGTGATTGTTCTAAGTAATAGTTTTCTTACCATAGCTTTTACCCTTTGGGGACTGCAAGTATAAAGTTTTCAATGCCTTTTCTTTGCAAGGAATAAAAAGAAGGTAGGGTCATCACTCTGCTCCTCTTCTATGCTTTTACCTTAAAGTTAGCAAATTATATTGTACTTCATTCAAGTACTCCCAGGGGGAATATTGCATGTGTCAGGTAATGATGCAGTGATGGCATATAACTTCCTGATAGTGGCTGTGTAAGATACCCATTACTCTATTTCACTTTGAGAAATAATCAGTGTTACAGTGATAGTGAATCAGAACTGGACCATGATTTGATATATGATAGTACATTTTGTATGTGCACTGTAAGTTTCAAATTTCCTGGAATTTATTAAACACTTCAGTAATTTTGTACACTATTGAAAACAGGTTAGCTTGAAGTTTCATGTTGCAAAATTCATATTTCAGGAAAAAAGGAAGCGTATTGTTCTAAAATTATAATTGGATTTTAGATTATTCTCTGTTGCTTTTTTATTTTTAATGACCAATTTGTCATCAATATTACTGGATTTAAAGGCTGCATTAACTGTTTTATATATTTATTGCAGATGGGCCTACTAAAGAATTTACTCTTTCACCTAGCACTACCCAAACTGTCTTATCAGATCTTATACCTGATATAGAGTATGTTGTATCAATAGCATCATATGATGAAAGAGAGGAGAGTCTACCTGTTTTTGGCCAACTGACAAGTAAGTACCTGTAATATAATTAGAAAATGAAGAAAGATAAGTGAGTGGTCATATACCAAACTTGGCTTTGTTCCAGTTCCTCATCAAAATTGCCCCATGCCTAAACTCTGATCAGAGGTAGCTGACTGAACAGCCTGTTTCCATAAAGTGTAATTCCCAGTAGAAGCAGAGACAATTTGCGTGGGATAAGAGGAGACTAACATGGATATATTGTGACAACCCCTATCCCAGTCTCTCAGTTCTTTTGAATTAAACCTGCTTCCTATAAATTGCAATGGGAAGACTCTGATTGACCCCAGTAACAAATTAATCTGACCAGTTTCTTATGTGAGGGAAAAAAAAAAAAAAGGTAACTACCTTCATCAAACAATAAAATATGATTCAAATGCCTATATGCATAATAAACTGTGTAAATTATTTCTCATAATTTATTTATAATAAATAAAACATAAATTTAATTTTAAAAATGTTAAGTGCAGCAGTCTGTCTTCTGTGACATATTTTGTTACATGTCACAGGCTTTCCAAACAACTACAGGAAAATTACTTACTATGAGTTCCCCTATGTGGTAGAGAGGGGTAATACTGGTATTTCATCCAGGTATGTTGAAGTTAATTTTCAGGAAATTACCCTACAAGATGTAAAAATACAGAGGATTCTTAATTATTTGCATTTTCTGTATTTAGTGTTGCCCTGCATGCTTGTTGTAAAATCTAGAAGTACAGCTGATATTTTACAACTTGCATTTATGTTTTCATGTGCTGAGGCTTGTCAGATTTGTGCCTCTAATTCTGTACAAGTTTTCCTTTGATGTTTACAGATTTAACCTGATTTTCTTCATTAATTCTTTCTGTGTTGTGTTTTGTGCAGTTCAGACAGGTGGTCCAGGAATACCAGACGAAAAGAAGATTGAGGCTCAATTACAAAGTAAGGCCTTTTGTCTTTCAATTTATCTGACATTTTAGAGATAAGTGAGGTCTAGCCCTAGGGCCCCATGAAGTTAAACTGTGTTCCTGTGCTACCTAGCAATGGAGGTAGTTGAAAATGTGTCCAGAGTTTAAAAAAAACTTGGGAAGGGACTGGGATGGAAGAAATTTATGGGTGAATTGAAAGCATAAGATGCAAACTTACTACTGAAACTAGAAATGTCATGCAACTAACCTGAGCAAGTCCACAGGTATCAGGCCTATTAGCAATAGACATTGCACTGTAGATAAAAGACAGAAGAATCTGTGCAGCTATTATGGGGAGATAAAGCTGCAAAGCAGGAGTGATAACAAAGAGAAGTGTTCCTATAACATCAAACTGTTGCAAAAAGTTTTGTGTGTGAGTTTTAACAGATCATGTGGAATAGCATGAGAGGTGTCTCAAACCTGAGTGTCTAGGTGACAGTTCCCGTTTGGTAATGGCAGCTAGAAGGCTTATACGGGTGTTCACTTACATGACTAATGCTTCCCCAAGTAAGATATTCCAGATGATAATACGAATTTATTTAATATCTGTTTGTTTTCATTTTTGCCTACTGTCAGACATTTCTCACTGATTTGTAAGAATGCAATTGTTCATTTAGTAACAGGTTTTTCTTTTGTGTGTGTGTTTGTTCCAGGATGCTCCATAAGTGCAATGACAGATTTAGTTTTCCTGGTAGATGGTTCATGGAGTGTAGGGAGAAGTAACTTCAGATATATTTTGGACTTCATGGTTGCCCTTGTATCAGCTTTTGACATTGGGGAAGAGAAGACAAGAGTTGGAGTTGTTCAGTACAGTTCAGATACAAGAACAGAGTTCAATTTAAATCAGTATTTCAGAAGAAGTGATCTTATTGATGCAATTAAAAGGATACCTTACAAAGGTGGCAACACAATGACAGGTACAGAATATGTGTTCATTTAGCATTTCTTCTTATAATTCAAATTTGCTTTAAATTCTAGTTCATTCAAGCCTAATAAAACACAACTTGTGGTGGTGTTTTTAGGTGAGGCTATTGATTACCTGGTTCAAAATACCTTCACTGAGTCTGCTGGAGCTAGAAAAGGCTTTCCCAAAGTAGCGATTGTCATTACGGATGGAAAAGCTCAAGATGAAGTTGAAATTCCTGCAAGAGAGCTTCGCAACATAGGAGTTGAAGTTTTTTCTTTGGGTATGTTGAGTTTTTTCACTGATTGAAAGATCCAGCATTCCTAAAGATGTGATGTGTTTTACAGATTCTGTGTTTCAAGAATTTCACTGTGCTACTCTTTCCATGTCTTTGCCTTGAAATGGGTTGTTTGCACCCCCCCGGAGTAGAACATACTGGTTGTGTTAATTTGATAGTAGTTCTCTTGCTCCTACATGTAGATTAAGGCGACTGACTGCCACAGTTTTAACATTGGCCTTTCTGAAGATGCCACATTTCTTTTTCTCAGGTCAAAAGTGGAGTTTGTCACCTTATTACATTAATCATTAATTTGTAGTGTGATTGTTGAGAATGATAGAACAAAGAACTGAATTAAACTCAGTTTTACCCCAGGATGTTCTGATACTTTATGCGTACATTCACAGGTGTCTGTATTTTATGGCCACTTAACACAGTTCTGTCTATTGCAACTTCTAGGAATCAAAGCAGCTGATGCAAAGGAACTCAAGCTAATTGCATCTCAGCCTTCACTGAAGCATGTGTTCAATGTGGCTAATTTTGATGGGATTGTGGATATACAGAATGAAATTATCTTGCAAGTGTGCTCTGGTGTTGATGAACAACTAGGTGAACTGGTTAGTGGAGAAGAAGGTGAGATACTTTATATAAAGGTATTTATTGACTTCAGTTTATTCTAATGCATATTTAAGGGACTATCCCTACCTCCTTTGCTTTATTTCTGGAGCTTGATCTGTTGCCTTATTTAGGAAGTGTGGAAAACAAGCTTTTTGCTTTTAAATGCAGGAGAGCATTTAAAAGCAAATGCTTTGTGCATTTAAATGCAGGAGAGCAGAACATGTGACACAGTATATTTGGAATAGCTCTATTATTCTGCAGTCTGAAAGGCAACACAATGATGTGCAGTTACCAGAGTTTCATAGAGTTGATTTGGACACAGGCATAACTTCTATGGAAAAATGTACTAAGGGGAAAAAACCCCTTGGTGAAGGGGCAGAAAATATTATAGGATAAGAAGCAAGGAATGGAAACTGAAGAATGCTGAGAAATCACAGATCTTAAGCTCTATCACTGCAGCTTTCTGTCTCTGTAAGATTCTGACTAACTAGTTCTTCTTAGACCAAAGTGGCAGCAGAGATGACTCCACTGTCATAGTGCGCTGCTCAGGTCTGCATTTATTTACACTCTACTGTGTTTCTTTGGGTGAGGTTTTCACTTCGACATGAAACAGTATTAGGCACGGAAACTTATATCATGGAGCTTCTACTACAGTTAGAGGACCACAAATGCATTATTCATCCCTCTCACCGATGCCTCATTTGGACTCCCCTGTAATTCGCTTGTGTTTATGCAAAAAAAAAAAAAAAAAAAAGAAGCAGCAATTTTTAGTAAAGATTAAGCAAACATGAATAAAATCATACCAGAAGTAAAAATGTGGAAGAAAATCTGTTTATAATTGTAATGAATGTTTTGGGTTTGCTTTTGATTTCTTTCAGTGGTGGAGCCTCCTACGAATCTTGTGGCCACTCAGATCTCCTCAAAATCTATTCGAATCACCTGGGATCCATCCACAAGCCAAATAACTGGGTATCGGCTGCAGTTCATTCCAATGATAGCTGGTGGAAAACAACAAGTACTGAGTGTGGGTCCTCAGACTACTGCTCTGAATGTTAAAGATCTTTCTCCAGATACAGAGTATCAAATTAATGTTTATGCAATGAAAGGACTGACCCCCAGTGAGCCAATAACCATAATGGAAAAAACACAACAAGTAAAAGTTCAAGTGGGTGAGTTAGGAGTTACTGTGTTATTGTCACATGTTTATTTTCACATTTCTCTTTGCTATGTAAACCTCTGACACTTATTTTAATGTTTTACCTTTATTATTTATAAAAACCAGCTTTAATTAGAATGGTTTATTTTCTTTATAAGAAACTGAGTATGATACATGAACTGCAGATGGGATTGTAATGCCGTGGCTATTGAATATCTGTTTATAGTGGTGATTCTCTTTCTTTGCAGAATGCTCACGTGGTGTGGATGTAAAAGCTGATGTTGTGTTTTTAGTGGATGGTTCCTACAGCATTGGTATCGCCAATTTTGTTAAAGTAAGAGCCTTTTTGGAAGTGTTAGTTAAAAGCTTTGAGATATCGCCTCGAAAAGTACAGATAAGTCTTGTCCAGTACAGCAGAGATCCCCATATGGAGTTTTCTTTGAACAGATACAACAGAGTGGAAGACATAATTCAGGCTATTAACACCTTTCCCTACAGAGGTGGATCTACCAACACAGGCAAAGCGATGACATATGTGAGAGAGAAAGTATTTGTTACCAGCAAAGGATCAAGACCAAATGTGCCAAGAGTCATGATTCTTATTACCGATGGAAAATCGTCAGATGCTTTTAAAGAGCCTGCAATAAAGCTGAGGGATGCAGATGTAGAAATATTTGCAGTTGGTGTGAAGGATGCAGTGCGTACAGAGTTAGAAGCAATTGCGTCACCCCCCGCTGAAACCCATGTTTACACCGTGGAAGATTTTGATGCATTTCAAAGAATATCTTTTGAACTTACACAGTCTGTCTGCCTGCGGATTGAACAGGAGCTGGAGGCTATCAAGAAAAAATGTAAGTAACTACTATTACTTAGAGAAATTTAGGAAATGCAGTGGAAAAAAGATGTGAATTAATATTTTGTGCTTGTAGTTACCAAAAGAATTGATATTGATGAAATCGTCTGTATACAAATGATAACTTTAATAACCAGGGATTTGTTTCTCATACTCAAACATTAAAAGCAATGAGGGAAATTAATGGTGACATGGAGATGAAAAAGTACCCCTCCTAGGGGGCTACTGAAATGTGTGTCTATCTGAAATGATCATAGTGGGTGTGCTCTGCTTTTATACTCACTGTCATGAGTAAAATAGTTACTTCCAATGGCCATTCTTTAGCTTTCCAAAATCAGGTAGCTAGTCTAAGCTGATCTTCTAGAATTTCAAAGACAATTGAGAAATGCTGACACCTCCAGAGGGCAATTTGATTAATTTTTAGGGTAAAATACATGGCTCTCTGAAATGGGCTTAGACAAGACAATTTGAGACAGCAGATGCTAAGTGACAATAATCTCAATCTAACTGTAAAGACTAAAATGAAGTATCATATGAAGGTCTTCATGTGCATCCAAATTTGGTGAGCTTGGATAATACTTAATATTAAAAAATATTTCTGAATGACCAACTTTTGGTCAGCTTAAGATACTCGCTATTAGTTGCACCCTTGGTGTCTCTACCTATTTTTAGTAAACACTAACATTGAATAGTCCCCAGTATTGAAAACCCCACTCTCTTTAAAAATAAGCCTTTTGTTTCAGGATAGCTTTGAGGAACAAACCAGCAAAGCAGCCTTTGTTTTAGAGGGCTCAAGCAGTCTTAACATCCTCACTGTTAGGCTGAGTAGGCCAACCAAAACAAGCCCAGGATGTCAGGTTTGTGTTCGTGCCTCATGTCAAATTCCTTGTTTCCCCTTTGACTCAATTCCTAAAAAATTTACTGGGATTTATTTTGTCCTATTTCTAATCTAAATCTGAAAAAAACCCCAAGCATTCTTAGTTCCCATTGAGAGCGTAATGTTATTGGTGTTCATGAGACTTATGAAAGAGGGCACCCAACTTGATCATCAGATTCCAACTTAAATTTTCATAAGTACATTGTTTTAGATGGGGTGTTCTCATCTGGTCTAGAAATCACTGAATCAGTGCTTCTATTCATTGTCATGTGACTTGAGACAGCCTAGATATGGTCTTCATGAAATTTGATAGCTATAAGCAAGTACAGAAATCAAATGCTGTTGCGTGTCCAAGAAAATACCTTTTCAGATAGAATAAATCAAATTGTTGAGAGACATTTTTAATTTATTTGGAGATTTTGTGTTAAGAAGTATTCTAGGAAATATGCTTCATCTGTGCATTTTTATTTCCATACAGCTTACGTACCTGCCAAGAATATGGTCTTTTCTGATGTAACATCTGACAGTTTCAAAGTGAGCTGGTCTCCAGCTGGATCTGAGGTTTTGTCCTATCTCGTTAAATACAAAGTAGCAGTCGGTGGAGATGAATTCATTGTTTCAGTACCAGCTTCAAGTACTAGCACAGTTCTTACCAACTTGCTACCTGAAACTACTTATGCAGTCAGTGTGATTTCTGAATATGAAGATGGTGATGGCCCTCCCTTGGATGGAGAGGAAACCACCTTAGAAGGTAGGTTCCCTATAAATCTTGACACAAAAGAGTCATATATTCAAGTAAGAATTTGCTTTTAGATAATGGGTATATGTAGAACAGCCAGCTAAGGTTGAGAAGCTGTACTGGTATGCAGGATGAGAATAAACATTTTTGTCTCTCAATGCATTTACTAAAGATAAAATTCCAATCATTGGCCAACATTAAATTACTAGGATTGAATTTGATTTTCCCTGAAAGTTGGATGGATGCTGTGTTTGTCTTTAGTAGCCTATTTCTGCATGGTGTGTTGTCAATTAATTCCTTGGCATGTATTATCTTAATATACACTTAAATTGGATTTGATGATCACTATAGGTCCATTCCAACTTTTCCATTCTATTTAATAATTATGATTCTGATGCAGGAGTACTTGTTGACTGTGATACTTTTAAAGTCAAGCATGTACCTATGCATTTTGCTGTGTCTGAATCTAAGGTTTATAGAAATTCTGGTTTATATACCATAGGCTTAAAGAGGGTTGAGCTTTCAGTCAGCTGTTTCTCATCAGAATTTCATGCGTCTGATCCAATAGCTCTTACTGATTCAAAACTTCCACTGATGTCAGTGTGAGTTTATGTCATCAGTGGCTGTAAATTTAAGTGTGGTAGCTGTACTTTTTCCTGATAGAGTTGCCATGATGCATTTCCATTGATTTAGAAGAGAAGGATGACAGTAAATTTGAATTTGCATTCCAGGAGTTGAATACTCAGTTTAGTCTAAATCATGCTTTGAAAAATACTGACCCACTCTTTTCCATTATTCCGTGCTGTCATAGGTGACCTTTGTTGCCATAAATAGATCCCAGGGAGCAAAAGAAACAGCATGGAAATTTGTTAACTCCTCTTTCCTCTTAGGATTGATAGACATGCACATTTATAAAATAGCTTAGTTTGGAAGATACAGGTTTCACTGTTGGTCTGCATATTTCCATGACCGCACTAGTGAGAATGTTTTGGCCACACATAACTTTCCCTTAGGAAAACAGACGAACTCTTGGCTGATAGAATATGTAGCTTGTGAACCTAAGGGACAGGAGAAGGAATTGCTTTAATAAAAATAATAAGCATTCCCACATTGTAACTGATACTGCCTTAAATAATTGTTAGCATCTTGATCTGGTGAAATCTGTCTGAGAAGACAGACTTATTCTGCAATCATGTAAACGTCAGCAGCTCTCTATGCAGATCTAGCTAAGAATTTGGGCCAGAGAGCTTTCTTGGCAACTAACTTTGATTTCAGGCTTTTAAAGAATTTAAAATTGAGTATTGTGCTTGTGATTAGTAGAAAACAAGTTTGTTTATTTAAAACTGGGATTATTAATTGCTCCAGTCTTCAGAGGTCTCTAATTTAACACATTGAAGAACAATGCTTTTGGCATACAATGTTCCAGTTTTAACTCTATTTAAGATTGTAAACAACAAAAGCCGAAAACTTTTTTTTTTCCTAAATGACAATGCTCCATACTGCTAGGCAACTTGCAATACAGTAGATCTTAATGCATGTTGGAAGAGTCAATTCCTTCCTTGGTGTGCCCATTGAGTTCACATTAAATAGCCTGAGCTGCTACATCTTTTGCCAAGGAGTGGGCTAGGTTAAATATTTCACCACAGTTTCATCTTAATTTCTGGGATAAAATGCTATTTCTTGTTTTTGAGACCTTAACTCAGAGGCCTTTTCTAAACAATGCAACTCATATTGCAAATTGTGAAAATTTAACTTTAAAAAACCCACAAAACCAATTGTATTTTCCTGTTGCATTTACCTTGGTCGATTCTTTAAAATAGATGAGCTGCCTGTGTGTAGACAGGTATATCTGACTGTCTGTAAGTGGAGGTGGTGCAGAAGCACATGGCCACAGTAAAGAAACCTGTACAATTCGTTGTGTTAAGAAATTTCCATCCCAATATGCCCAAATTTCCCTTACACAGTTCAGTTTTACTGTAAGCACTAAACACAGTCAGACTGTCTCTGCCCAGAGAGGTTGTGGAGCCTGCTTCTCGAGAGATGTTGAAGAACTGCCTGGATGTGATCCTGTGCAACCTGCTGTAGGTGATCTTGCTATAGCAGGGGTGTTGGACTATGTGATTTTCAGAAGTCCTTTCCAATGTCTGCCATTCTGTGAAGTATCAGAAGTGGTTGTATAAACTGGGATTAATGTAAAAAAGTTGTCCCCAGAAGTACATTATTGATTGTAACACTGAATTTGTAGAAGTGACTAATGGTTTGTGCACTTTAAAACAGTGGGAGGGCAATATAAGCTATTGTTTTGGTGAACTGGATGAGCTAACAGAATGGCTTCAGTTCAGATGCTTCTTGATTAAAAGCAAATACTTAAAAATTATATTTTTTGTAGTTAAAGGTGCTCCTCGAAACTTAAGGATAGCAGATGAAACTACTGATAGCTTTGTTGTTGGCTGGATGCCAGCTCCAGGAAATGTTCTGCGGTACAGGCTTGTATATAGACCACTTACTGGAGGAGAAAGGAGACAAGTGACTGTCTCAGCAAATGACAGATCAACTATTCTGCAGAACTTGATTCAAGATACAAGATATGAAGTATCTGTTATCCCCGAGTATCAGTCTGGGCCTGGGAATTCACTGAATGGATATGCAAAAACTGATGAAGGTACATGATCAATGCTGTGAATGTAGTAAGCTTGAGAAGAACTCCCTGCATGGTCACATATTCATACTAAAAAAAGAATAACTCATATTGGCCATATGTATCATCCCAGGTGAAGAGGGAATTATGAAATTACTCAAGTATAGCTGAGAGGCAATTTAAGATAATACAGTTTATTGAAATTGTAATGTTTCATTTTAAAATACAGTCTGTTGCACCTGCAACACTTAATATGGCCCAAGGTGACTTGGGTGAAGAATCTACCTGTATGTTTAATTGTCTTCATGATTCTCCATATTGTCAGTGATATAAATTATATTTCTTCTCAACAAAATCAGACCCCATTTGTGCTTTGTTCTGAATGGCTAGCAAGGAATGAATGAAACATTTAATTTACTAAAGTTATCATGGTAGCCTTAACTTGTATGACAAAGTGAGATCCTTGGGTATCATGCCATATTAAATGAGATCCAAAGAGTAGAGATACAGTATGAATGTCTTGATCACTGGTGAGACTTTGCTGAGATTCTAAATATTAGTATCCAGAAAAACTGTAATAAAAAATAAAGCTGTAGGAAGCCCTAACATTAATTTCACATCTGTCTGCAGATCATGGTAGATGTTGGCATTTTGAAATTGAGTTACTATGTATTCAGGTGCTACTATGTATCAGTGTTCCCAGATTGAGCCTGTTTTAATTGAAAAAAATAGGAGCAAAAAGACTTTATTGGGCATTTTAAAGGAGGTGGGGATGGAATTGTACAATCCTGATTACAGTAAACTTATACTGTAGCAACGGTAGTGCAGGCTGTTCAGGAATTATTTTTTCATCATTGAGTCCTATGTTAAAGTAACTTAAAAGATAAACCTAAAAGATAAACCAATAAATGAAGCTTGCTTCAACTTGTTTTCAACATCTTTTGACATGTGCAGTCCGAGGACATCCAAGAAACTTGAGAGTTTCTGATGCCACAACGTCAACAATGAAGCTGTCTTGGAGTGCTGCTCCTGGCAAAGTGCAGCAGTACTTCATAACATACACGCCTGTCGCAGGAGGTGAAACTAAGGAAGTGACTGTGAAAGGTGACACCACCTCTGAAGTGCTGAAAGGCTTAGACCAAGCCACTAGGTATGCATTGACTGTGTCTGCCTTGTATGCCTCTGGAGCAGGAGAGGCCCTTTCTGGAGAGGGAGAAACTCTTGAAGGTAAGAATTTATTGTTTCTGTACAGTCATTCATTAATTTGATTGATGTTTGCAGTGTCTTAAAGTGTAACGTCTTCCTGAGTTTTATGTACAAGTAAATATGTGAAAGAAAAATAGACATAAAGACATTCTCCTAATTTATAGAGATTTTCCAAACCTACTGTCCGTCAGAGAAAACTGTTGGGTCGAATCATTGGTTGTGGAGGGGACTCTGGGTCTCTTAAAAGGTATTCCCAGAAGCGCCAACCACAACTGACTGTACTTCCACACCAGCCTCAGTGAAATGTTCTGCCTTGTAATTCTCAACTTCTAGGAACTTTTAGTGGCAGGTTCTTCTTAACGTAACAGGATGAATGAATGTGGTTAAAAGATCTCCATTTGAAAATTTGCAGGTTTCTACTGAACTGAGAGTGAAAGATGTTCAGGCACCATTTTTGCACTAGAGAAGCAACATCTTGTCTAGGCATAGGAATAATGATTCATATCCTGTTTTTAACTAATAGGAATAAGAACATGGAGCTGAGCATTAACAGAATGCTGGCAAAAGCATAACTTGGAGCCAAAAACTTTCTTATAAGGAGGGGAGGCTGCTCTTGCTCTGCCTTTGAGTGGAGAATTTCCCAGACTTCTTTGTGAGCATTCTCAGTGTCATCTGCTAATTGTCAGAGGATAGGGAAAGCTGCCTCCTAGGCCATGAAAGGAAGTGTGACTGTGCTCTGAGCTGGCCAGGTATGTGTTGCTAAAGTCTGGCACTTGCAGCTGTGCAGGCACAGCCCTTGAAAACATCTTCCAGATGAATTATGTGAAATTAAAGTTTGTCCATTGATGTTAATGGAGTTATAGTAGGGATATAATTGGCTCTCAGTTTCTCCATCAGTTTAACTTTTTGTTTATGACATAAGTTAGGAAACAAACCATAAAAAAATTATATAGGAAACCATTAAAAAAAAAATCAGTTTCAGTGATTTGCCAATGTGCTGAGTTCATCCCACTAAAATTTAGGCACTTATTTGAACACTACAGTTTGCAGGATGAACTCTCTAGGATTCTTCTGTGATTGATGAAGAAAGGCAGATACTTCAAGATGACAGGTAGTCCATCTGAGGTCTCATTTTTCCTTCAAAGGCACATTTCTTTGTCCATTGACTATAGAAGGAGGAACCAATCCCCTGCCTGCCCTGCTACTTAAGTCTCAGACAATGATCCAGTCCCCTACTTAGACTGAGATGGGGTGCAGCCTCCAGAGAATCAGGCACCTTGCAATTCATGTTGAAAGGTCCCTATCTCACTTGCTTTCATTACCAGTGCAGGATCCAAAATACTCATTATGTAGGAGAAAAGAACCTGTTGTTGGTCCAGAACACTGCTGAGATCCAGGTAAAGGACAACAGGTAGCTGTATTCTGCCTACATCCTACAGAAAAGCCAAAGATGATCAGGGCTTAAGGAACTTCCCTGTTGGTGGTGGTGCAGCTTCCTTTTCTATGGTATTCTACTAGGTCTAATGCTGTTTTGGGGGTAAGAGGGAGCGTGGAGATATAGGCCTTAGTGTGGAAGAGTTTGAATTCACATTCCAGCAGGTTCACAAGGCTGTAGTGTATGTTGGGCAAGAGTCTTCCTTCCACTGAACCTGAGCCACTATACATGCAGGAACACAAATTTTTCTCAGAACAAGAGCAGACTGGATCACAAGTGGTGAGAAGTGCCTGACATCCTTGCTTCTTTCTGTGCTTTTTCCTGTGCTGTCAGTGGAGAAAGTAACTTGTCAGTCTTTATAAATCTTCATAGTCCTCTGTTAAACAGACTGAATTGTCCACTTCCATAAGTAGATGCCTCAAATTTCAGTACAGGGATGAGCAAGTTAATAGTTTATGTTGGTAAAGTTATATCTTGAATTGGTCACACCCTACCTGGAGTATTGTGTCCAGTTCTGGGCTCCCTGGTATCAACAAGACAGGGATTTTCTGGAGAGTACAGTGAAGATGATTAAAGGACTGGAGCGCCTCTCCTATGAGGAAAGGCTGAATGAACTGTTCAGCCTTGAGAAAAGAAGACTGATAGGGGATCCGATTAATGTTTATAAATATCTGAAGTGTGGGACACAAGGGGAAATAGCCAGCCTCTTTTCAGTGGTCTGTGGGGACAGGACAAGGGGCAATGGCTTCAAGTTGGAGCACAGAAGTTCCACACCAACATGCGGAAGAACTTTTACACAGTGAGGGTGACAGAGCCCTGGCACAGGCTGCCCAGGTGGGTTGTGGAGTCTCCATCTCTGGAGATATTCAAGACCTGTCTGGATGCCTATCTGTGCAGTCTGTCCTAGGGAACCTGCTTTGGCAAGAAGGTTGGACTTGATGCTTGAGGTCCTTTCCAACCCCTACAGTTCTGTGATCTTTGTAGTAAACCTGTGAGAGACCCTTTATTAACATGGAGATCTGGAGAGATCAAGTGTGTTTCAAATTCATAAAATAAGCTGAACTCTTTACCCCATCATAAAACTTAAGCAATAGAGACCTTCAGTTAAAACACATTCTAAATAGAGAGAACAGTGAATGAGAGACAGCAGAATCGAAAAGACGGAGTCATCAGAAAACCAGAATTCAGCCTCAGTTAGAGACTGTCTTGTCCTTTCAGCGCTGCAACACTACACGTGGGCTCTGATTCGGATTTGGACTTTCTATAGTGATACATTGTCAATAAGAGGAAAAATACTCTGAAAATTGTTTAAAAAGTCACAGAATTTTAAAGAATAGTTAAGTATAGCTCAGGAATGTTTTTATATAGAGTTTAGAATGGCTGTTGCACTTGAAAGTGCAACGCAGAAACATTCCTGTGAGAGGTTTTACTCCAAGCAACTGAATTAAAATCTTAGGTAAAAAAAATTCTGTGACAGATTATGAATAAATGAGCATCCTGTCACAATTGATTTACTTTTTATTCAGTTCCTCAGCTGGCAGAAAACCAAATTAAAAATTACTTGTACCATTTTGATGGGTATAGCTTTGTGACACAAATGCATGTCCTTTGAAGATTCAGCTGGATTTGGAAATCTTATCAGGGTGCACTGCAGAAAACATTACTGTTTGTAGTAAAGCTATTAATATTTTATTGGTTAGATAAAACATTAGTAAGAGCATATACAGGTGTCATCATTACTGGGTGATCAAATGTGGTGAGTTGACGCTGGCTGGACTCTACGCGCCCACCAGAGCCACTCTATCACTCCCCTCCTTAGTCAGAGAGGGGAGAGAAAACATTATGAAACGCTTGTGTGTCAAGATGAGGACAGAGGGAGATTCACCACTTACTGTCATGGGCAAAACAGACTTGATTTATGGAAAATAAATGATTTAATTTATTAACAATCAAATTAAAGCAGGATGATGAGAAATAAAACCAAATCTAAGAAAAAAGACCTTCCCCCCGCCCCCCCTTCCTGGGTTCAACTTTACCACCTCTCCCTGAGCAGTGCAGAAACAGAGGTAATGTGGATTGCAGTCAGTTCATCGCATATTGTCTCTGCCACTCCTTCTCCCTCAGGGGGAGGACACCTCACTCTTCCCCTGCTCCAGTGTGGGGTCCTTCTCGTAGAGGGAGTCCTCCATGAACTTTTCAACCATGGATCCTTCCCACCAGCTGTAGTTCTTCACAAACTGCTCCAGTATGGATCTCTTCCATGGAGTGCAGACCTTCAGGACCAGACTGCTCCAGTGTGGGTCCCCTACATGGTGACAAGTTCCCCCAGCAGACCTGCTCCAGTGTGGGCATCTCTCTCTACAGGTCCTGCAAGGACTCTGCTCCAGCATGGGCTTCCCATGGGGTCACTCACAGCCTCCTTTGGGCATCTACCTCCATGGGCTGCAGGTGGTATCTGCTAAAGCTAAAATAAATATGATTTGGCTCATCTGAAAAGTTACAAAGGTCAGTGAGGTGAATACTTGACTAATTAATAGCAGAAATAACTTGTCTGAGTGAGGCTTGGAATGGGACAGATCTCAACTCCCGGAGAAATAAACTTATCAACAGTCATGACAAAAAATCTGTGAAAGGAAGCATAAAAACTGTTTAGTATTTCAGTTAGTTTTTCCATGAGCCATAGTGTCTGAGAAACAAAATAGTGTGGTGCATGTTGTTCATTGCCAGCAGCACTGAAGGACTGAGCACTTAAAGTGTCAGGAATCCCAGTGGGGTTTACTTGATGTCTTCAACATATGAATTCTCACCAAATCTATTCAGTCAGTGATGCCATCGGTGCTGGCCCCTTCAGTTTGTTGTCATATCAAGAGCTAAGCTTGATATTGCCTTTCAGACTGGGACAGTGTTAGCTGATGGTATTGATACATATTCTAAGAGAAATCTGTTTGCATGTAATGAGCATTTTAGCACTAATAGGAAAAGTTAGCACAGAGGAGCTGGATACAGTAGCTTCTCCACCTATTGTGTAGTCAAGTGTCAGGAAATGAAATATCCAAGCTCTGAGATGTTTATGGAATTTTACTGAGTCACTAAGTGGTCCCCTGGGACTAAGGGTGTAGACAAACATTCTTACTGCCTTCAGTAATGATTTATTTTGCTCTGCATGTAGTAGAAGTCACATGGGCAGTTACTGTATCTCAGTTGCAAGGGTAGCCTTCAGCAGAGAGAGAAAAACTGGTAATTTTTTAGACCACTCTAACATTATTTGCAAGAGCATGACTGTACAGATACTCATTGAAGGTCCTTCAGTTGTGTATGCTATCTCTAAAGTGTTTTGCAGCAGTAACAAATTGCTCTTGGAAGTTCCTCCTCTTCCTCTGCTTTGCTCTGCACAGCAGTGTTTTTCAGTGTTCTGAAGTGACTTGTTTGGTTCAGGATACTCAGGAAAATCAATCCATGCAAACCCAGCAATCATTCTGTGTACTTGATACCATTTATCAGCTGGGTAATCCCTGCTTCTCCTTTTGGTTTTCTTTTTGCTAAGTATATGCTTGCCTGCATTGTTTCTCCACATAAAACAGAGAGGGCAAATACTCCCCCCAGGAACTGTAGATAATCTCTTCTATAAACTCTTTGCATACCTATCTGGTCCAGCCCAAAGATAAACACATGCCAGAGGATCAGAATTTTATCCACCGCTCACAGACAATATGGAATAAAGAGTTTAGCCAATGAGTAATCAGAAAATTGCTGAGGGTGCTGTTCCAGACCATACAGGTAATTGTTATTTAGGGAGAATATGTTTACTTTTTTTTCCGGTGTTTGTGGGAAAAGGGAAGCAATGTTTTTGCCCCTCTATTTGAAGGAGCATGCTTTCCTTCTTCAGCAATCCAGCTTTTAGGAAATTTATAGTTCTCTGATCTTTTATACAGCTTCTTTCAGTCACTGGCTGATTTTGTCAGCAGTTACAAAGTGCCATCCAGAGGCGAGAGTTCTGAAGCTTTATATTTCATACTGCATTAAACATAACTGCACATGCAAAATATGTGCTGTGAAAACCTCACCACTTCTATCCTCTCACATTCAAAAGTGTGCAGTGATCCATCACTAGGCAGCTTTGGTTGGAGCCCTTCTGTAAAGGTCCTGTGGAAAAGTTTTCCTCAGACACATTTTGGTGGCTGCGATTCCCCTCAGCTCACACAAAGTTGTTGAAACTGCTAAAGTAAATTAAATCAGTGCAGGCTGCCGTTTGCCATGTGTTGGAACAAGGCTTGTCACAGCTCAGAGAACTAAACAAATTATAGTGGAAGGTTGTATTTGATGACACACAATACAGATTGAAAAACAAGCCAGGAAACACCCACAGGAGTGCCTTAGGGAAAAGTCTCCCTCTTATCCCTAAACAAACAACTTAGCTTTCCATTTTTTTGGGGAGATCATAGGTGGAGCTTAGAGAGGTGGGAATCTGGCTCTTCTTTCAGGTAACAGGCGACAGGACAAGAATAAACAGTTTCAAATTGCACGGCAGGGGTGTGTATGGGGGAAGATTTAGGTTAGATATCAGGAAGAATTTCTTTACTGAAAGGGTAGTCAAGGAACAGGCTGCCCAGGGAAGTGGTGGAGTCACCATCCCTGGAGGTATTTAAAAGGCGTGTAGATGTTGTGCTTGGGGACATGGTCTAGAGGAGGACTAGGGAGGGTTAGGCTGTGGTTGGACTAGATGATCTTAAAGGTCTCTTCCAACCTAAGTGATTCTATGATTCTGTATGGTCTTACCCAAGTCATTGTGCACCAGAAATAAAATACAATGATAAACATGGTGAGGGTGGCGAGTGTAAAATCGACAGGCAGCGAGCAGTTTGTGAGACTTACTGTTTTTCTGATCTGTTTTTTTTAATAAGAGAGGTAGTTGTATGTCTGGCAAGAATTTGGTGCTCTGCTGAGAGATGTGCTGTAAGATGAAACTAACATACTGTATATTAGCTGCTAAATAGATTGACTTTCATAATTTGCAATTGTTTTAAAGAGAAACAAATTAATGGCTAGATTAAGCAATCTACACAGAAATGTTTAATCCCAACGAACATCTGAAAAGTTTGAAAGCTGGAGTGTGCTTTTGCTGGCAGATACATATTTTTCAGAACAGCTTTAAAAATATTTCAGTTACTGACTCTAAGCAGGGGAGTAATTACACTTTTATATATGAATTTCATTCAGTGGTCAAATTCCCATCTCGCGCTGAGAAATTTCAAAGTATATGCACTTATATCAGTGAAGTTCTTAGGCTAAAAACACTGTTGATGTAAATGGGTATAGTTCTTTTGAAATAAATGAAACTGCTAGTCTACATTAGCAGAGATGTCAACCAGTTTTATTTCTTACCTTTATATGTTTTAGAATAAATAACAAGAGGTGTAATATATTAAGGATGTAAATTTGAGACATAATTATGTCAGTCTTTTGCCCTGTAGAAAGAGAATCTTTGTTTCAGTGATAAAGGGCCCAATTCTTCAATTCTGTTTTATTGGTGGGTAATTGTACTGTCAGAATTGGCCTGTACTAAAGCAAGATATAAAAGAAAGTTGTCATGACTGAACGACTTTCCAGTTTTAAGTTATTTTCTGTTGCATGCATTTCTTAGACCTTAGGTTTGGGGATTTTGGGAGCATGTCTTTTTTTGGCCAGAAAATGGTTAATAGTTTCCTGGTAAATAAATTATTTATTTTCTTTGGTCAGAAAAGGGCTAACAGTCCTTTGGTAAACAAATTATTTCTTTTTGCTGTTTCTATGGTAACATAATAATGCTTTAGAAATGAATGACCTCCTACAGGCATAATAGTACAAATTCAAGTGACATTTTCTTACAATGAGGTTTTTAGCATATCACAGGGGACTTTACGCAATGTTCAGACTGTGTAGTGCTGCTTCCATCCTGACAGAAACAAGGACTCAGTGTCCTCAGGAGATTTAATGCTGTTTCATGCATTTTTAAAATCATACATTCCAAGATTTTTGAGTCTGACATTTGAAATTGACTTTTGATAATCTGTGGGATATTATCTTAGTTTGATATAGAAAAATAAATTAAATAAATAAATAAAATTAACACAGGGGAAGGTTGAATACATAATAAAAAGCTATTTCTAGGCAATGAGAGTAGTGTTAACTGATTGACTGTTGGAAAAGACAGATAAAATATTAAAGGTACTAGGTGTGAAATCCAGTTGGTGTTATCCTAGAGCAGGGACTCAGAAGCGCTCTCGCCAAAGTCCCTCTGTTTTGTGTCAGGACTCTCCTGGTTTGCATCTTCTCACCTTTCTGTGTTCCCACTAGTGAAAGAGAAAGAAACCTGCTCTAACAGGGTCAAGCGAGCCTTCCCATTGTGTAGCAAGTCCTTGACTCTCCCCTGCACCATGTCCTCATCCTGTCTCTACATGCCTGAGAGCTGGTACTCCAGGAATAAACAGCTACTTTGCGGCTCGGAGGGAAGGATATCAGCCACCCAACGTGGCTGTCTCCTCCAATGCTGAAGAGAACTTGACCATTAACAGTAAAACTGTAAAGTGATTGTGCTTCCATCTCATCTGATGCGTGCACTCAGATCTTTGGCTGCAGCGACCTGGCCTGCTGACTTAACAGGATAGTTCTGATGTATCATGTTGTAAACAAAGCAGGACTTGGACCATAAATTTTTTGTCTATGTCTCTGTAAGAGAAGGCTCATTTATTTAGTTGATTCTGACCTTTTAGGAGACTGGCTTAAATCAGTCCTGTGTTTAAGTTAAATGAAACATGGATCTGCATGAAATTTACCACTCTGGGTTGATTTTGAAAGCTTGTTTTAAGGCCATATACAGAAAACTGTTCAAACTTTGGGCCCAAACTGCAAGTGCAACTCCCACTGAAATCAAGTGGAGTTGTGTAAATGTTTCTGAGGGGAAAGGCCATTTGAATAAGGCTATTTGATTCTTATGAATGTCAACATTTTAATTTTAGCTGATTCACAGTCTTGTGTTCAATAACAACAGCGATTGCTGGAGAGCTGTGGGAAGTGAGCCAAGTGGACACAGGGAAACTGCTTTAACATTATATTGTGTCTCTGGCATACTATAGTGGAAAAAACTTAATGTGGAAACTGGACATTGCCGAAGCCCAGAACTGTGTGTAGAGGCACCTGACTGCAAGTTACCAAGTTAATTTCTGAGAGTGTGTCTACACTGAGCAATCATAGAGATGTACAATGATCTGTAGGCAAACCACAGCTCTGACCTAAAGACTGCTGAAGAGAATCTGATAGCCTGAAACTGGTGACTGGCTTGCTCACCCAGGCAGGGGTTTGTCCTGTCCATGTGAGCACTGTTTAAACAAGCAGGCAAGAAGAATGTGTACAAGCAGCATTTCTGAACACATGGACCAAAGAACAGAATGACTTCTTAGGTGTTACAGTTGTAGGTTTATTTTTATTATGTGCGTGTGAAATATAAGCAAGGCAGCTAGGTGTTTTGGTTTAATCCAAAGGAAAAATATCTCATAGGTTTAATTGTATGTTTGCTACTCACTACGTTATGCCAGTATTATCATGGAGCATAAATGTGTTTTGTGACTGAGTGTAGTGGTTTCAATAATACTTGATGGAATCCTAATAATTTAAGAGTTACAGTTCTACTACATCTTAAACACAGCTGCTCCCCTAATACAAAAACACTTGTGGGAGATGCAGTGAGGCAGAAAAAAGCTGTCAGTGAACTTCCACCTCACACATAAGGTGCAAAGCAAGTTAGTGTGTTATGTTAAAGAAATGTTCAGTGTAACATAAAAAGTCTAATTTCCCTTACTAGGTAAGTTGTCTTGTCAGCAGTTTCCAACTATTTGAAGTAAAAATTTTCCATTTAGTTCTAGTGGTTTGGTAGGAATCCCAGTCCTTTTCCCCTTCCTTACCTTGCCTTATAAAAAAGACATTTATTTCCAAAGGGTATTTCTTTCAGAACCAACATATTACAGTAACTGGTGTTCATTACAGTCAATTCCAAACAAATTATTTTCCTCTGTTATTTAACGACCTCAATAATGACTTAATCAATAATGGTTTTAAATATGTAGTTATTTTTGCAGTGTGTCCAACATATATCATTAGCTGTAGTGTCCAAGAGTAGACTTGCAAAAAATTGTGCTGTGGTAGCAGATACTTTAATACTGAAATCATGTTGTGGCAGAGCCGTGTTTTAAAGTAGCCAAAATAAAGTGACTTGTATATTTATATTACATTAAAATATGGAAAGAAAGGTTTTTATTGTGAGACATCTGTGCATTCTATCAAGTTAAGTTTTCCATATTTTTTCCATTTGGATTACCTTAATATTTTTTATTGTATGAAAAAGCCAAGATTTGGGAGTAGAAGCTTAAGACCAGACAGAAAAATTGGTGTAATTTACTTTTGAAGGCAAATCTTTTTTTCAGGCTTCCAGGAAAGTTGATCTTTGGAGTTTAGAGTCTACCCTGGCTTTCACTTAATGCAGTCACTGAACTCAGTGAGACTGCATGAAGCATGAGCTGAATCAAGCCTTTTTATTATAGCTTTTTCTCTATATGCAACGGCTGTTGTTGTGAAATAATTAAAGAGTGAACTGTATCTTAACTTTTTTTGAAAGAGAAGATGCCATAAATTGTGATGATTAAAAATGTGAGGCTAAAAATTATCTTGAAGGGTAAAATTTTAAGAACTGATGCCGAATTAGAGTGGGAAAAGAATTGCCTCCAGAAGGGCATGAGATCTCCCAAGACTGAGCTAAAATCAGAAAACCCCCACAACAAAAAGGAATTCTATTGCATGCTCTGTTAACTATATTTGGGAGTTCATGACTGGAGTAGTACCCTCTGGTTCTGTAATCTCTGTAGTTGATTATCCTTGTTATACTGTAAGAATTGTTTTCAGATAGGTTGATACTAATTTCCATTCATCACTAAGCTGAGTGGGGTTCATTGTCTCAGTTTTAATGAAATTTTACTGGCAATGAGACATTTCCAAATGAAGCCTTTCTACAGGTAGTTCTGTTTGCTCCCGTGGGATTATGTTTGGGAATGTTGCAGATTTGAGGTGAAAGACAAATGAAGATGAAAAGTGGGAACACTATATGTGCATAGGACTGAAAACTGCCTCAGGCTTCTGAAAACAGTGAGGTCTGTTCTTGCAATGAGCCTGAGCAGTGTAGATTGGGTAGGTACTGAATTTCTCTGTGTTCAGAGAATTTTGACTCTCGTCCTATGGTTGCTGTGGTATAATACAGGGATATATTTTTATCAGTGCAGGTAAAATTTAACTGTGATGCCATGAGGCCACCTCAAGTGGTTTAAGTCTTCCTGCTAGTTTCTCAGGAATGTGCTGTAGACCACAGAGGATACACCCCAAAGAACCCATCGCTTCTGTGTCTGTGTGGATCTGGTTTTCTAGATCCCTTTTGCAGATTTTTCTACAGAGGGGCCATTGCATTAAACCCACCAGTCAGCACTCCTTTCCTGCCATCAAAAGCCAGCCACCGCAGTAGGAAAATTGAACATATGTTATAGGTGTATGTGAAACATTAAGCAGAGGCACTCTTTGCACTGTACCACTTTAGACCAAAGAGCTCCATTTTTAAGCAGTGGAATTACTCTGGTGTGTTAGGTGAGACTCATTCATCCAGCTGACAACTGGATTTCATAGACTAGCAAGCTGTTTCCTTCGTTCCAAGCTGGCTGGAACAAACTACAGGAAAGAAAGAGGTACGAGTCTTATGAACAGAAAGATGGAGAATGCTTTCTTCTGCAACTTTGGCATGAAGTAAACATACTGCAAATTAATTGTAAACCTAAATTACACACATAAGGATGAAGATGAATGAATTAAATACAATTATTTTCTTGAGAGTTAATTATTTACTTGAGGTGCAGAACATTTAAACACTGGCTTAATTCAGAGTCTTTGATTAATGCCATTTTTATTTTGCATATTCTAAAACATAGTGTCGTGGTTTTGCCCCAGCCGGGGGCCGCACCCCACACAGTCGCTTGTACTTTTAAAAGGAAGGGGGAAGGAAAGTTGGGGGAAGGGGAAAAGGGAAGGAAGAAAGGAGGAAAATAAACCACAACCTAGAAACCAGAACCACGCAGGTTGGGATAAGGATAGTTTACTAAACAATAACAGAAAACTAGATATAACAATAACCTAAGTTTAAAGCACAAAATAGATGAAACTGGTGATACACAATGCAATTTCTCACCAAACCACACAACTTAGGCCGCACAGCTTAGAACCGAACCCGACCGCCCCAGAAACTGCACGTCCTGGCATTGTCTCCCCCTCTTCCCCCCAGTCCCCCCTTATACCGAACATGACGTAACTGGTATGGAATATCCTCTTTGGCCAATTCGGATCACCTGTCCTGGCTGCGTCCCCTCCTTTCTCACTAGTAAGGAAGTATGCAGAGCTGAGAAAGGTCCTTGATTGCCCGGCAACAAATCGGAAACATCAGGGTGCTATCAGCACTATTCTCATGCTAACACCCAAACATGGCATTCCATCCACTGCTAAAAAAAAAGTTTAACTCCATCATAGCTGAAACCAGGACATTATCCACCCCTTATTCCATACCATTTACGTCATGACCAGATCCAACAATTTTCTTTGGGTACAACCAGTTTCGTGTTTCACACACCCATATATGTATGTACACATGTATGCACACATACGTGCATACAGATCTTATTCCCTCAGTCTGTGAATCATCCCTCTGAAGTTGTTGAGTTCATTTAGTCCATGATTTCCGGGCTCCATTTGTCGTAACAGTTTCTCAGGATAGTTGTATGTTCCATTGGCTCGTTGCATGCTGCATCTCAGGCTCTTGACTGATACACCTGGCATGGTCCATGCTCATAGTCTGTGGGTCAGAGTTTATTTTCAACGGGAGCAAAAAAGTTCTTGAGAGGCCAGGCTTTAGTTCCATCATCCTGGCACTCATTCTTCATTAACTTGTATGACTCCGGCTATAATGCTATGGTACAACATACAGCAATCATAACAACAATGAATATACAATAATGGGTTGTTTGGCAATTATTATAATTTCTACTTTATTAATTATATTGGCTATTCTCACCCAAAATCAAATCCCCTTGAGGTACACATCGAACTTCTCCATCCCTCTGCATTACCCACCAAGTACAGCCAGGTCCTTGAGCAAAAACAATTCCAGACATGGGTTTACCTTTGCCTGAAGCAGGGATGACCCAAACTCTCTTTCCCAATACACTCTTCATATGCACTACTGGGACTCTGTCTCCCTCTACAGTACGTGGAAATTTTGACTGGGCAGGGCCAGCCCGATTGGTAGATCCCCTAGAGTTAACTAACCACGTGGCTTTGGCCAAATGTGTATCCCAATGCTTGAATGTCCCACCACACATTGCTTTCAGTGTAGTTTTTAAAAGTCCATTATATCGTTCAATTTTCCCAGAGGCCGGTGCATGATAAGGAATGTGGTACACCCACTCAATGCCATGCTCTTTGGCCCAGGTGTCTATAAGAGTGTTTCGGAAATGAGTCCCATTGTCTGACTCGATTCTTTCTGGAGTACCATGTCGCCAGAGGACTTGCCTTTCAAGGCCCAGAATTGTATTTCGAGCAGTGGCATGGGGTACGGGATATGTTTCTAGCCAGCCGGTAGTTGCCTCCACCATTGTAAGCACATAACGTTTGCCATGGCGGGTTTGTGGGAGGGTGATGTAATCAATCTGCCAAGCCTCCCCATATTTATATTTCATCCACCGTCCTCCATACCAAAGGGGCTTTAACCGCTTAGCTTGCTTGATTGCAGCACATGTCTCACATTCGTGGACAACTTGTGCGATGGCGTCCATGGTCAAGTCCACCCCTCGATCCCGAGCCCATCTATATGTTGCATCTCTCCCTTGATGACCCGAGGTATCATGAGCCCATCGAGCCATGAATAATTCACCCTTACGTTGCCAGTCTAGATCTACCTGAGCCACTTTAATCCTAGCAGCCTTATCTACCTGATGGTTGTTTTCATGTTCCTCCATGGCCCGACTCTTAGGTACATGGGCGTCGACATGACGTACCTTTACAACAAGTTTCTCTAACCGAGCAGAGATATCTTGCCATAAGTCACCAGCCCATATAGGTTTGCCTCTACGCTGCCAGCTGTTCTTTTTCCACTGCTGCAACCACCCCCACAGGGCATTCGCCACCATCCATGAATCAGTATAAAGGTAGAGCCTTGGCCACTTTTCTCTCTCAGCAATGTCCAGGGCTAACTGGATGGCCTTCACCTCAGCGAACTGGCTTGATTCACCTTTTCCTTCAGTGGCTTCTGCTACTCTTCTTACAGGATTCCATACAGCGGCTTTCCATCTCCGATGCTTACCCACAATGCGACAAGACCCATCAGTGAACAGGGCATATCGCTTCTCATTCTCTGACAGTTCGTTGTAGGGTGGGGCTTCTTCAGCGCGTGTTACCTCCTCATCCTCTGGTGACATCCCAAAATCTTTGCCTTCTGGCCAGTCTGTGATCACCTCCAAGATTCCTGGGCGATTGGGGTTTCCTATTCGAGCCCGCTGTGTAATTAGTGCAACCCACTTGCTCCACGTAGCATCAGTGGCATGGTGTGTAGAAGGAACCTTCCCTTTGAACATCCAGCCCAGCACCGGCAGTCGGGGTGCCAGGAGGAGCTGGGCTTCAGTTCCAATCACTTCTGAAGCGGCTCGAACCCCTTCATAGGCGGCCAGTATTTCCTTTTCTGTTGGAGTGTAATTGGCCTCAGATCCTTTGTAGGCCCGACTCCAAAACCCCAGCGGTCGACCTCGAGTCTCCCCTTGTGCTTTCTGCCAGAGACTCCAGGTCGGGCCGTTCTCCCCAGCTGCAGTGTAGAGCACATTTTTAATATCTGTCCCTGTCCGGACAGGCCCAAGGGCCACTGCATGGACTATCTCGCGTTTGATCTGCTCAAAGGCTTGCTGTTGCTCAGGGCCCCATTGGAAATCATTCTTCTTTCGAGTTACATGGTAGAGTGGGCTCACAATGAGACTGTAGTTTGGGACATGCATTCGCCAAAAACCTATAACACCTAAGAAAGCTTGTGTTTCCTTTTTGTTGCTTGGTGGAGACATAGCTGCTATTTTATTAATAATGTCCATTGGGATCTGACGACGCCCATCCTGCCATTTTATTCCTAAAAACTGGATTTCTCGCATAGGCCCCTTGACTTTACTTCGTTTTATAGCAAAACCGGCTTCTAAAAGGATTTTAATTACCCTGTTTCCTTTTTCAAAAACTTCCTCTGCTGTGTTGCCCCATACAATGATGTCATCGATATACTGCACGTGCTCTGGTGCTTCACCCTTTTCCAGTGTATTCTGGATTAGTCCATGGCAGATGGTGGGGCTATGTTTCCACCCCTGGGGCAGACGATTCCACGTGTATTGGATGCCTCTCCAGGTGAAAGCAAACTGTGGCCTGCACTCTGGCGCCAGTGGGATCGAGAAGAAAGCATTCGCAATGTCGATTGTGGCGTACCACTTGGCTGCCTTCGATTCCAATTCATACTGGAGCTCTAACATGTCTGGCACAGCAGCACTCATACCTGGAGTGACTTCATTTAGGCCACGATAATCTACTGTCAGCCTCCACTCTCCATTGGACTTCCTCACTGGCCATATGGGACTATTAAAGGGTGAGTGGGTTCGGCTGATCACTCCCTGATCCTCCAGTTGACGAATCAGCTTATGGATGGGAATCAGGGAATCTCGGTTAGTACGGTATTGTCGTCTGTGCACCGTCATCGTAGCAACTGGCACTTGCTGTTCTTCACCCTTCAACAACCCCACAACAGCAGAATCCTCCGAGAGTCCAGGCAAGGCACACAATTGTTCAATTTCTTCTGTTTCCAAAGCAGCTATTCCAAAAGCCCATCGGTACCCTTTTGGGTCTTTAAAATACCCTCTACGTAGATAATCTATACCTAAAATGCACGGAGCTTCTGGACCAGTCACAATGGGGTGTTTTTCCCAGTCCTTCCCAGTTAGGCTCACCTCAGCCTCTAGCACAGTTAGTTGTTGGGATCCCCCTGTCACTCCAGAAATACAAACGGGTTCTACCCCTTCATGATTCGATGGCATTAGAGTACACTGGGCACCAGTGTCCACCAGAGCTTTGTACTCTTGTGGGTCTGATGTGCCAGGCCATCGGATCCACACAGTCCAATAAACCCGATTATCCCTCTCCTCCACCTGGCTGGAGGCAGGGCCCCTCTATTGCTGCTGATCATATTTGTTTTCCACTGGTTGCATAAAGGACTTAGAGGTCCCTTCAAAAGGATCAGGCACATCAGACATATAGGTAGGCCTTCCAGTTGGTCTAGGGAACTGCCCAGTAGAAACTGGTGCAGCCTTCTTCCTGGCAGAATCTCGTTGTGCGAATGTTTTACCCCGCAGCTCATTTACTCGTGCTCGAAGGGCTGAGGTGGGCTGCATATCCCATTTCCTCATGTCCTCTCCATGATCAAGCAGGTAAAACCACAATGTACGTCGTGGTGTGTATTCTCCCTCTTGGAACGATGGACGCTTTCTCCCAGTAGCTGCAACATTGCTCCATACGGGTTGGGAGTTGGACACATTGTTGTCAAGTCGTTGAACCAGTTTCTCTACTGCTGCAATGACGGAGAGGGAAACATTGTCTTGGTATTTCCGGAGTCGGCAGGCCACCTCATTTACGGTTGGCGGATTCGTATCATCCCAGTCAATTGCTGCCAGTGAATTGGTATACCCTGCTGGTGCACTTCGTACAACCTTACGCCACATATCTGGAGTGCATAGGACTTCATCGGGATCAGCGGGAAGCCGTGAATTGTCCAGATCATAATAAATTATCTCCCGTACAGCTAATTCTCTCAGGTGCTGGACAGCTGTCTCTATGCTGTTACACTTGGGTGTCTGGCATGTAATATATTCTTTTATGGGATATCTTTCCTGCACACTTGACAGTAGTCGCCTCCAGAGGCTGAGGATTTCCGGCCTCCTCCCAATTGCTTTGTCAATTCCTCCTTCTCTAGCTAGGGATCCCAACTGCTTGGCCTCTCTGCCTTCTAATTCCAAACTACTGGCCCCGTGATCCCAGCATCGGAGCAACCAAGTGATAATGTGCTCACTTGGGTGGCGAGTGAAATCTTTTCGAACCTCACGCAGCTCACTCAGAGTCAGGGATCGGGTAACAATCTCTGGTTCTGCCTCATCCTGATATCCTTGAGATGATCCCGGTTGATCATCATCCTTACCCGTCACTATGCGAACTGATTTCTTTGTGCCTTTCCTCTTTTGTACGGGAGCAACAGACACTGGTGTGGGTTGGTTTTTCTGATCATCTGCAGTGTCTGCTGTAGAGATTACAGTAGCTGCAGTGTCGGTCACAGGGGTTGCAGTAGCTGCAGTGTCAGCCCCAGTGGTTGCAGCAGCTATAGTATCTGCCAGTCTGTTTCCCTTCCCTTCTCCCTGACAGTGCTGACAGTGCTGACAGTGCTGCCTGCTATCAAGCAGTGTTTGATAAATAGTGGCCAGAGCCCAGCACAGTGCAGTAAGGTGTCCATCTCTGGGAAACCTACAGCAATTTTTCCTTAGGTATGCAGTCACTTGATCGGGGTCTTGTAACTGTTCAGGAGTGAAGTTCCAAACCATCGGGCGTGAGAAAGTACCTAGGTACTCGCCCATACTTTGCCACATGCCCTGCCACTCGTGATTATTCTGTCTCGGAGAAAGCTCTTCAGTGGTATTCATAAACCTATGCTTGATATATAACAAAAACTGAACCATCTGCACCAAACCTACCAATAGCAAAATGCTAGTTTGAAAATCCCAGAGATATTGAAGATTTTCAAAAACTGTCATAAGAGCTGTTGTATTTAGCCCAAAAGAAAAGAAAGCAGTGCCCCCACCATACCGGCTGCTGTTATTAACCCCTCCCTGTCCAAAGAATGGACAGGACAGCAAAACCTCATACAAGTACCAGCTTAAGCTCATGATCATCGATATTATTGTATCATAGACCGATATCATAAAATACACTATAATGAAGTATGGGAACAAATACGGGAGCCGCAGACCTGAGAGAGTAAAGAATCCTGCCAGGATTGTATACAGCATGCGGTGGTTTTGCTGCCACAGCCTTGTAAATAAATACCACAACATCGTGACCAGAGATTGCTTAAACAACAGTGCTTATCTTAATTGCGATAGTTAGGGTCAGATCTACCGTTATCCCAACCGTTCGTGCCCCACGTTGGGCGCCAAAATAACTGTCGTGGTTTTGCCCCAGCCAGGGGCCGCACCCCACACAGTCGCTTGTACTTTTAAAAGGAAAGGGGAAGGAAAGTTGGGGGAAGGGGAAAAGGGAAGGAAGAAAGGAGGAAAATAAACCACAACCTAGAAACCAGAACCACGCAGGTTGGGATAAGGATAGTTTACTAAACAATAACAGAAAACTAGATATAACAATAACAGAAGTTTAAAGCACAAAATAGATGAAACTGGTGATACACAATTCAATTTCTCACCAAACCACACAACTCAGGCCGCACAGCTTAGAGCCCGTCCCGGACAACTCGACCGCCCCAGAAACCGCACGTCCTGGCGTTGTCTCCCCCTCTTCCCGCCAGTCCCCCCTTAAACTGAGCATGACGTAACTGGCATGGAATATGCTCTTTGGCCAATTCGAGTCACCTGTCCTGGCTGAGTCCCCTCCTTTCTCCCTAGTAAGGAAGTATGCAGAGCTGAGAAAGGTACTTGATTGCCCGGCAACAAATCGGAAACATCAGGGTGCTATCAGCACTATTCTCATGCTAACACCCAAACATGGCATTCCATTCACTGCTAAAAAAAAAAAAATTTAACTCCATCATAGCTGAAACCAGGACACTACCTGATGGTTTTCATGTTCCTCCATGGCCCGACTCTTAGGTACATGGGCGTCGACATGACGTACCTTTACAACAAGTTTCTCTAACCGAGCAGAGATATCTTGCCATAAGTCATCAGCCCATATAGGTTTGCCTCTACGCTGCCAGCTGTTCTTTTTCCACTGCTGCAACCACCCCCACAGGGCATTCGCCACCATCCATGAATCAGTATAAAGGTAGAGCATTGGCCACTTTTCCCTCTCAGCAATGTCCAGGGCTAACTGGATGGCCTTCACCTCAGCGAACTGGCTTGATTCACCTTTTCCTTCAGTGGCTTCTGCTACTCTTCTTATAGGATTCCATACAGCAGCTTTCCATCTCCGATGTTTACCCACAATGCGACAAGACCCATCAGTGAACAGGGCATATCGCTTCTCATTCTCTGACAGTTCGTTGTAGGGTGGGGCTTCTTCAGCGCGTGTTACGTCCTCATCCTCTGGTGACATCCCAAAATCTTTGCCTTCTGGCCAGTCTGTGATCACCTCCACGATTCCTGGGCGATTGGGGTTTCCTATTCGAGCCCGCTGTGTAATTAGTGCAACCCACTTGCTCCACGTAGCATCAGTGGCATGGTGTGTAGAAGGAACCTTCCCTTTGAACATCCAGCCCAGCACCGGCAGTCGGGGTGCCAGGAGGAGCTGGGCTTCAGTTCCAATCACTTCTGAGGCGGCTCGAACCCCTTCATAGGCGGCCAGTATTTCCTCTTCTGTTGGAGTATAATTGGCCTCGGATCCTTTGTAGGCCCGACTCCAAAATCCGAGCGGTCGACCTCGAGTCTCCCCTTGTGCTTTCTGCCAGAGACTCCAGGTCGGGCCGTTCTCCCCAGCTGCAGTGTAGAGCACATTTTTAATATCTGTCCCTGTCCGGACAGGCCCAAGGGCCACTGCATGGACTATCTCGCGTTTGATCTGTTCAAAGGCTTGCTGTTGCTCAGGGCCCCATTGGAAATCATTCTTCTTTCGAGTTACATGGTAGAGTGGGCTCACAATGAGACTGTAGTTTGGGACATGCATTCGCCAAAAACCTATAACACCTAAGAAAGCTTGTGTTTCCTTTTTGTTGCTTGGTGGAGACATAGCTGCGATTTTATTAATAATGTCCATTGGGATGTGACGATGCCCATCCTGCCATTTTATTCCTAAGAACTGGATTTCTTGCGTAGGCCCCTTGACTTTACTTCGTTTTATAGCAAAACCGGCTTCTAAAAGGATTTTAATTACCCTGTTTCCTTTTTCAAAAACTTCCTCTGCTGTGTTGCCCCATACAATGATGTCATCAATATACTGCAGGTGCTCTGGTGCTTCACCCTTTTCCAGTGTATTCTGGATTAGTCCATGGCAGATGGTGGGGCTATGCTTCCACCCCTGGGGCAGACGAT
This sequence comes from Porphyrio hochstetteri, assembly GCA_020800305.1. Lineage (NCBI taxonomy): Eukaryota > Metazoa > Chordata > Aves > Gruiformes > Rallidae > Porphyrio > Porphyrio hochstetteri. The sequence goes on from CM036907.1 coordinate 91,489,951, forward strand.
TCCACGTGTATTGGATGCCTCTCCAAGTGAAAGCAAACTGTGGCCTGCACTCTGGCGCCAGTGGGATCGAAAAGAAAGCATTCGCAATGTCGATTGTGGCGTACCACTTGGCTGCCTTCGATTCCAATTCATACTGGAGCTCTAACATGTCTGGCACAGCAGCACTCATACCTGGAGTGACTTCATTTAGGCCACGATAATCTACTGTCAGCCTCCACTCTCCATTGGACTTCCTCACTGGCCATATGGGACTATTAAAGGGTGAGTGAGTTCGGCTGATCACTCCCTGATCCTCCAGTTGACGAATCAGCTTATGGATGGGAATCAGGGAATCTCGGTTAGTACGGTATTGTCGTCTGTGCACCGTCGTCGTAGCAACTGGCACTTGCTGTTCTTCACCCTTCAACAACCCCACAACAGCAGAATCCTCCGAGAGTCCAGGCAAGGCACACAATTGTTCAATTTCTTCTGTTTCCAAAGCAGCTATTCCAAAAGCCCATCGGTACCCTTTTGGGTCTTTAAAATACCCTCTACGTAGATAATCTATACCTAAAATGCACGGAGCTTCTGGACCAGTCACAATGGGGTGTTTTTCCCAGTCCTTCCCAGTTAGGCTCACCTCAGCCTCTAGCACAGTTAGTTGTTGGGATCCCCCTGTCACTCCAGAAATACAAACGGGTTCTACCCCTTCATGATTCGATGGCATTAGAGTACACTGGGCACCAGTATCCACCAGAGCTTTGTACTCTTGTGGGTCTGATGTGCCAGGCCATCGGATCCACACAGCCCAATAAACCCGATTATCCCTCTCCTCCACCTGGCTGGAGGCAGGGCCCCTCTATTGCTGCTGATCATATTTGTTTTCCACTGGTTGCATAAAGGACTTAGAGGTCCCTTCAAAAGGATCAGGCACATCAGACATATAGGTAGGCCTTCCAGTTGGTCTAGGGAACTGCCCAGTAGAAACTGGTGCAGCCTTCTTCCTGGCAGAATCTCGTTGTGCGAATGTTTTACCCCACAGCTCATTTACTCGTGCTCGAAGGGCTGAGGTGGGCTGCATATCCCATTTCCTCATGTCCTCTCCATGATCAAGCAGGTAAAACCACAATGTACGTCGTGGTGTGTATTCTCCCTCTTGGAACGATGGACGCTTTCTCCCAATAGCTGCAACATTGCTCCATACGGGTTGGGAGTTGGACACATTGTTGTCAAGTCGTTGAACCAGTTTCTCTACTGCTGCAATGATGGAGAGGGAAACATTGTCTTGGTATTTCCGGAGTCGGCAGGCCACCTCATTTACGGTTGGCGGATCCATATCATTCCAGTCAATTGCTGCCAGTGAATTGGTATACCCTGCTGGTGCACTTCGTACAACCTTACGCCACATAGCTGGAGTGCATAGGACTTCATCGGGATCAGCGGGAAGCCGTGAATTGTCCAGATCATAATAAATTATCTCCCGTACAGCTAATTCTCTCAGGTGCTGGACAGATGTCTCTATGCTGTTACACTTGGGTGTCTGGCATGTAATATATTCCTTTATGGGATATCTTTCCTGCACACTTGACAGTAGTCGCCTCCAGAGGCTGAGGATTTCCGGCCTCCTCCCAATTGCTTTGTCAATTCCTCCTTCTCTAGCTAGGGATCCCAACTGCTTGGCCTCTCTGCCTTCTAATTCCAAACTACTGGCCCCGTGATCCCAACATCGGAGCAACCAAGTGATAATGTGCTCACTTGGGTGGCGGGTGAAATCTTTTCGAACCTCACGCAGCTCACTCAGAGTCAGGGATCGGGTAACAATCTCTGGTTCTGCCTCATCCTGATATCCTCGAGATGATCCCGGTTGATCATCATCCTTATCCGTCACTATGCGAACTGATTTCTTTGTGCCTTTCCTCTTTTGTACGGGAGCAACAGACACTGGTGTGGATTGGTTTTTCGGATCATCTGCAGTGTCTGCTGTAGAGATTACAGTAGCTGCAGTGTCGGTCACAGGGGTTGCAGTAGCTGCAGTGTCAGCCCCAGTGGTTGCAGCAGCTATAGTATCTGCCAGTCTGTTTCCTTTCCCTTCTCCCTGACAGTGCTGACAGTGCTGACAGTGCTGCCTGCTATCAAGCAGTGTTTGATAAATAGTGGCCAGAGCCCAGCACAGTGCAGTAAGGTGTCCATCTCTGGGAAACCTACAGCAATTTTTCCTTAGGTATGCAGTCACTTGATCGGGGTCTTGTAACTGTTCAGGAGTGAAGTTCCAAACCATCGGGCGTGAGAAAGTACCTAGGTACTCGCCCATACTTTGCCACATGCCCTGCCACTCGTGATTATTCTGTCTCGGAGAAAGCTCTTCAGTGGTATTCATAAACCTATGCTTGATATATAACAAAAACTGAACCATCTGCACCAAGCCTACCAATAGCAAAATGCTAGTTTGAATATCCCAGAGATATTGAAGGTTTTCAAAAACTGTCCTAAGAGCTGTTGTATTTAGCCCAAAAGAAAAGAAAGCAGTGCCCCCACCATACCGGCTGCTGTTATTAACCCCTCCCTGTCCAAAGAATGGACAGGACAGCAAAACCTCATACAAGTACCAGCTTAAGCTCATGATCATCGATATTATTGTATCATAGACCGATATCATAAAATACACTATAATGAAGTATGGGAACAAATACAGGAGCCGCAGACCTGAGAGAGTAAAGAATCCTGCCAGGATTGTATACAGCATGCGGTGGTTTTGCTGCCACAGCCTTGTAAATAAATACCACAGCATCGTGACCAGAGATTGCTTAAACAACAGTGCTTATCTTAATTGCGATAGTTAGGGTCAGATCTACCGTTATCCCAACCGTTCGTGCCCCACGTTGGGCGCCAAAATAACTGTCGTGGTTTTGCCCCAGCCGGGGGCCGCACCCCACACAGTCGCTTGTACTTTTAAAAGGAAGGGGGAAGGGAAGTTGGGGGAAGGGGAAGAGGGAAGGAAGAAAGGAGGAAAAGAAACCACAACCTAGAAACCAGAACCACGCAGGTTGGGATAAGGATAGTTTACTAAACAATAACAGAAAACTAGATATAACAATAACAGGAGTTTAAAGCACAAAATAGATGAAACTGGTGATACACAATGCAGTTTCTCACCAAACGACACAACTCAGGCCGCACAGCTTAGAACCGAACCCGACCGCCCCAGAAACTGCACGTCCTGGCGTTGTCTCCCCCTCTTCCCCCCAGTCCCCCCTTATACCGAACATGACGTAACTGGTATGGAATATCCTCTTTGGCCAATTCGGGTCACCTGTCCTGGCTGCGTCCCCTCCTTTCTCACTAGTAAGGAAGTATGCAGAGCTGAGAAAGGTCCTTGATTGCCCGGCAACAAATCGGAAACATCAGGGTGCTGTCAGCACTATTCTCATGCTAACACCCAAACATGGCATTCCATCCACTGCTAAAAAAAAAAGTTTAACTCCATCATAGCTGAAACCAGGACACATAGCTACTAAATATCTTGCATGGCAAGGGATAGAATTATTTGTAGTCTTAAAGAGCTTTAAGCATTTCGTTAAAAAAACGAAAAATAAATTTTCTCTTGGAACTACAAATATATTTTACTCATGCTAATAATGGTTGGAAAAGTTTGATTTTTCTCTTATGATCATTTTAATTTTCCATTTGTACTTCACTGACTTTTCCTATCTGTATAGTAAATATGATTTGCTCTTTTTTGTCCTTGCAGAACGTGGTTCACCACGTAATTTGATTACCACAGACATAACTGACACTACAGTTGGGCTATCATGGACACCAGCTCCAGGAGCAGTTAATGACTATAGGATAGTATGGAAATCACTTTATGATGATACGATGGGAGAGAAGAGAGTCCCTGGAAATACAGTAGATGCTGTGCTAGAAGGCTTGGAGCCAGAGACTAAATACAGGATTTCCGTGTACGCAACCTACAGCAGTGGAGAAGGAGACCCAGTAGAAGGGGAGGCTTTTACTGATGGTGAGTGTGGTACAACATTACCACCTTTTGTAATATTCTGTTCTTGATGAAATTACTATTTTTTTAAAGAAGTGGGCCTTATTTTTCTTCTTTTTTCTTCTTTTTTTTTCTTCTGAAAAGTCCCTCCAAATCAAAATGCTACATTAGATCAGTCAATTCTGGCTTTTTGTTTGACCATAAAAAAAAAATCAATTAATTTCCATTCCAAGCAATTGCTCTTTCCAGTCTTCACAATCTTCAAACACATGCTTACGGGGTGGTTTTTTTTCTGTTTGTTATTTACCTTTCCCAAGACTCTTCTTTTTCCTTATTTGATAAACATTATGTACTATTAGTCAAAGAAGTCTCAGGCCTCTTCTGCAGTGTAGGGAAAGTAAGAACACTGGGAGGCCAAGGATAGCTGGTTACTGTAGAGCAAGAACTGCGAAGTAGAGGAGGCAGAATGAATGAAGGGATGCCCCACATCAGCCTTGATGTTCCTGGTTTTTGCCTAAAGGGGCCATGTGAAGACCAAGCCTGAGTTCATGCTCTGAGCAAGCATGATGTGTGCTTACATATTCTTGTACTCTATTCTAAGCATCTGTTTTGACTACTGAAGGAGACAGACTGTTGAACTATGTTAACCTTTGTCCTTGACCCAGTATAGTTGCTTCTAAGGACTCACAAGAGTAGTTATTGCTGCCATTTTTAAGAGCTGATTCCCCAGAGCCAGACTGCTATCCCACATCTTCCTTCTTTCTTCAAGAACAGCAGCATTAACCGTCCAGCCTTTTCCATGTTAAGTAGGCAGCTTAGCCATATAATTTGTGTTGCCTGAAGGAACCTGCTGTCAGGCCTATCAATAGATCCTGACCCAAGACTAACCAAAATTGTGTCTTTCTGTTTCAAACATAATTAGAAATTCTCGGTTCCTAGGTCTAGGAGAGGATACTCTCTCCTGTAATGCCTACTTTACCTTGTGATGAAATACCAACTGATTCTGGTGTGCCAAGAAGGTTCTGTTTTGCCAAAACCTAGATGGCTTATTCCATCTGACAGCCAGCATAACGTACCTTTCAGTTCACTTCAGATCATTTGTAACATTTGTACAGTCTGGAAAATATCTCTTAGAAGCTGAGTACTGCAGTCTGTAGAGAAAATGCTTTATTAGTCCCTGTGCTTATTGCAGCACGTATGCTACCCTGCAGATTTTCCAAGCGTTTGGAAAGTCACTCACCACTATTTGTGGGATAGGTTTTGTGGAGCCCACCACCTAGCAGTTATTTACTAGTACATTATCAGAGCTGTAAACTTGAAACTTAGAACATCTTAATTCTATTGGATATTGTGTTCATTTAAAAAAAGCTTTATAATTTATTACTTTCATTTGAGTGTACTGAATCTGTTACTTAGCAGGTCATTGCAAAGTGTGACTAAATAAAACTCCCAGCTGTGCTGTGTCATCATGTAATTTATACTTCTCTTTTTTTTTTTTTTTAAATCTGTGGTGAAAAGCACACTTTTATGTTTGTTTAGTCCAGTATAATTAAAAAATAATTTAATAATGGTGTGTGAGATTCCCTGTGTCTTCCCCACAATCAAATGCTGTAGTTTTAGAGGACGATTGTTTTTTTAAAATACATCAGAATTAATTTTGTAGGCATGATTTAAACATATCTTTGTGTGACAAAGTAAACATTTATCCATGTTTTTACACTGAAAAGTGTCACCAAATGCCAGGACTGTGACAGTAGACAACGAAACAGAAAATACCATGAGAGTTACGTGGCAACCTTCACCTGGGAAAGTCTTGTCTTACCGTGTGTACTACCGACCACGCAGTGGAGGAAGGCAGATGTTTGGAAGAGTAAATGCTCCTGCTACCAGCATAGTGTTAAAGCGACTTAAGCCACGAACTACATATGACCTCAGTGTTGTTCCAATTTATGATTTTGGGCAAGGAAAATCAAGAAAAGCAGAAGGAACTACAGGTATGTATTGCAAGCTTGTACAGGATTTGATAATTAAAGTTTTGTGCTAAAATCAATAATCATGATATGTAGAAAAGTATGGTGGAGTCTGCCAAGATAATGAATTAACAGCCAAATTGAAGAAAATGTTAGATGTTAAAAAGAGAATTTGATTTGTTTGAAAATTCTTGATGGCGTAGCCTGACCACGGCTTTTAGCTGTTGATATTGAGGGTGTAAATCTGGTGCAAAATCCAGTTGAAAATTTGGGACTTGCTTTGAAATACTGCCATGAGAAGTAAAAACAAAGTACTTTTTGAAGAAGACAGTTTATCAGCAGGGTAATTAATCAAAGACTATTAGTTGTTTCACAATTTGCATTTTAGTCCTGGGTATTGATTAAATAGTTCCCCATTTTGTCATTTTTGGTCACCATAATTTCTGTGGAAAAGGGGGAGTAGATGATCTTAAGGGTTTTCAGTGGAAGCCTGACCTCAGAGACCACGGTCTGTTGAACAAAATGTCTTCTCTCTCAGATGCTGGAACTCTAAAACATTTATTAAGAACTGGTGAGGGGGTTTTTATGGCAAAAGCAGAACTCATTTTCTACTCTGCCTTTAGTATGTATCTGGTGCTGGTCTTTTATTTTGTAAGCAAATGATTTCTTGATATCCAGATCTAATCAAACAGATTTAAATAATTGTGACGGTAATAACTATTTGGAAGCAAGTAGAGCCCAAGTGGTCTTATGAGTTGACGTCATAATAATTCAGGGAAGACTGTCATGGGAGACAGGGTGTATTTTGCCTTGTGATTGTGAGTCTGTCTCCTGTTTCTTAGCAGAATTCACAATCTGAGGACCTATTTCAGCTATAGTTAGACGATTCCACAGACATGGGATAAGGCAAACTCTCCCCCCACCAACCTGTTCACTCCAAAGCTATGGTTGTGACTTTCTATTTACTCTGCTTTCCATTTCTGCAATTTTGATACTACACTGCTGTAGTATTTTTCTACAACCGCACTTTGGATTTACAGAAAACAAAAGTGATGCAGAAGCTATCAGCAGGCTTGTTAACCACTCTGTGAGTACTGACCTGCAATCGGTAGCTGTTAGTCTTCAGAGGAAGTTCCTCTTGACCTAAAAACCTCAAGCTGTTTGGCTGGCACTCCTCTGAAGAATCATTTTTTGACAGGTTGCCACACCTGTGGTTGGTGAAGTTGCTTGAGCTGCCAGGCCCTAAGTCTCTAAGACTGTTGGCAGGACCTTTTCTATGAAAGGGTCATTGTTTCCACCTTGTCCATGCTGTGACCTCTAGAACCCAGAGGAGGAAGCAGCTTGGGTGACTGAGTACTGGCTGTATGTGACTTATGCTGTAGTAAATACTGATTTTTCTAGTGTTGGTTTGAGAGGAAGCTGCTTCTGTTTCTCACTTTTGGTCTATATGGCTTACGTACTTGTTGCCATTTAAAGAAAAGAGAGAGGGCTAGTCTAAGCTGGGAATCTAGGTGTTCTCCATAATTATGAGAGGAAGACTATCCATGGTTAGTCCACCAATTGTCAACATTTATTGTAAGATCAGATGGACGTTTAAGATGGCCAAGATGAATTGCTATCTATCCCTCAATCCACTTGACTGTAGAGGGAGCCTTGATAACAAAGTTAGCTCACATACCTATCGGTAAAACTAAATTAAGTAAATATCACCTTTTACCTCTTGATACTTGTCTTTATGTCACAGAGTTTAGGAATTTTTTTTCCCTGTAAGTATACCTGATTTAAACCCTTTTTTCCCCATCATTATAGCCTCTCCCTTTAAGCCTCCTCGAAATCTCAGAACTTCTGATTCAACTATGTCAAGTTTCCGAGTAACCTGGGAGCCAGCCCCAGGGCGGGTGAAGGGGTACAAAGTAACTTTCCACCCTACTGAAGATGACAGGAGTCTTGGAGAATTAATAGTAGGACCATATGACAGCACAGTGGTACTGGAGGAGCTTAGGTATGGATAACAATTCTTGTTTTCTGTTGTGGGTTTGTTGGGGTTTTTTTAATAACTTTATCTTAGGGTTTTCTTTAATTGTGATCTGGGATAGAAATGCATGGCAAAATCTACTGTAAGGAAGTTTTTTTTTGTCATCAAGGTATGAGGATCTTCTTATGCAGTCTCTGAAAAGTATCTGGAAGGACACTTTCTGAGATTATGCATTCCCATCACTTGTATTCTCACAGGAACTGAAGGAGGCAATGATATGGACAGAGGCTGTGTTCTGTGTTTCACATATGAGAAAGCTAATGGGTCACTGGAGAAGGCTGGGATTTCTAAAGTTTCCTCCTCCTTCTTTACCTCATGTTTGTTAAAAATCTTAGTTTAGTTCTTGATTCCCTTTCTCAGAGTTCTGGATTTATAAAGTAGGCTTCAGACCACGTTGAAATAGGATCATTAAAAGTCTTTAGTTACTTGAATGAAGGCGGCTATAAATTTAAGCATAGAATCTAGAATCAGCATTTAAATTGTAGAAAATTCACTGTCTTGTTGAAGAGCTAGTCTTTGGACTTCACATATTCACACCTTCTTTTCCATAGTGGTTGTTTTTTTTGGGGGGGAGTGGCTTTTTTTTTGGGGGTGTGTGTGGGGTTTTGTTTTTTTCTGTGAAAATTTAATAAGTGACGTGTCAGCATTTAGCTAGCAAAGTGACTTTACTTACAGTACATTTGTTTAACTATTCCAGGGCAGGAACTACTTATAAGGTAAATGTTTTTGGAATGTTTGATGGAGGAGAGAGCAGCCCCCTGGTTGGACAAGAGATGACTACCCTTTCAGACACTACTTTGGAGCCATTTTTATCTAGAGGTAAACATGATTTAATTGAATTGAAGAGGAGGCAATCTTGTCTTTTGGATAAAAAAAAAAAGATAAAAACTTTACCAGCATTTCCTTATAGTTTTTTAATGCACAGACATGTTTATTTACAGGATTCAGTATATTCCCTACCCTGATGACGTTAACTCCTGGTCTGAAATGACCACTATGCTCAGTTCATGACTCTAGTTCACGAGACTCTTTAGATGATCTTACAAAGATGACAACTCAGGCAACCCATGGTTTGCTGATTACTCAAAGCCATCTGCATTGCATTTTCAAACCATCCACATCTGTGTTAAACTACATAAGGTCAAATTCTTGAATAGAGATCATGGCTCATCTACAGGGTTGTTCAAAGCAGTAGAACAAGGAATTTTAAGCACATCTTTAGCCCTTTACAAGTCCATATATGGTGACTTTTCCTTTTAAGACTGAGATGATATAATGAAAAAAAATCTGATAGTTGTGAATGTCCCAGTATTATTGTATATTATTTAAGCTTATACTCAACATAACCATTACTTGGGGGGTTTCTTTGGTTGGTTGGGTTTTTTTCCCCCCAAAGAAGGAAGAGATTTAATTCAGAAATGCAAATGCTGAGTGCTCTCCAATTTCTAGGAATGTTATGATAGAAGATCCCTTGGAGTGGTTAATGGGCAAATAGTTGTGCCCACCATACTCTCAATATCCAGAGCTCAGTCCTTCTCTAGGGAAAGCATAAAGAAGCAGGTCTTTGCTTCTTAATAGACAAGTATACACATAGAAGTAAAAGCCATTTTGCAGTTTGGACAAGCATCAGAGAGATTTTGGCGAGGAGAAAGCACCTAACTGCAAAGACCTTTCAGAGTTAAAGAAAATTTTGATAGTTGACTCTATATTCTTTTTCGTTAACCTCTTTAACATTTTGTTTACACACTGGACTGTGTAAAAAGTACTCACCTTGAGTAACTTGATTGACAACATTTTTAGAAAGTTGTTAATTAATTGCTGTCCCAGTCTGTCTAATGCAAGAAGGTAAAACCGAGAAAAACTATGTAACAGGCCATCAGTGACATTAGTGTAAAGCTGTAATAAGTCTGGCAGAAAAATAATTGCACTAAGAGTGGTTTGTTATTTTTTTTATTACACCATCTGTCATTTCTGTCTTCAGGGTTATATTATTTAAGCTAATTAGTTTTATTAATGCATGGATTTGAGTCATGGTTAATGTGAAAAATGAATTTTATATCTGGGACTGTAAATGTAATAGTACATTATTTATTAATGGGGGAAAAAAATCACCCTAGGTATGGTGCCTTTGCTAGAATTTTCCATGTGGGGAACTGTGGCAGTTGGAAGAAAAATAAAAGTCAAAATAGTTTAACTTTTATATTGTACATGCAGCTAACTTTAACTTTCAGATTAAAGTCATGCATGCAATTTTTTAAACTAACATGGTTTTACTTAAACCCTACTCCCAACTGATTTTATTGTCCTGACTAAAGACTAGGTCTGTATTTTCTATGCAGAAGAGGATCATGCTTTTAACTCCCAGGTACATGGAATAGTTATATACATGAATCTGCAGTGTTGGATCAATTATATGGAACATATATGAAATCACAATATCTTTCAACTGTGATGAGTGTGGCTGATTTTTCTCAATGGGATTTCTTCCATATAAAGACCAGAAGCTCTGATGGCAGGAAGCCAGAAAATTTGCAGCTGGTAACACAATCTACAGGAAAAGAGAGAGAGCAAGCATTTTTTTTTTTCCAAATGGCTGTGGATAAAATAATTATGTCTTTCTGTTTTGTATAAATATTTTGTGATTTTTCCCTTGTGATGAAAAAATTATGATGCGTATTTTATTCTGTAATTTGTAAACCGAAGATATGTGAAATAACTGCCTACCTTTTCAGAACATTGCAGCTTTATATAAATGTTTGTTCTTGTCCCCTCTCTATCTTTTGGCCTGTGTTTATGTTTGTGTATCTTCTCTAAATTGTGTTCTTTCTTTCAACCACTTGTATCACTATGTCTTTTTCCCCTGAAAATTCAGAAATGCCCTTTATTTGAAAGTGGTTGTATTATGCGCTATTAATTCCACTATTACATAGTTGAAAATTAAGCAGTAGTCTTAGTTATCCATGACAGACTAAAATACTGTAAATTTGGATAATCTGGTAACTGTCATGTCAGTGGTTAGTTTAGTACTCTTTTACAAAACTTCTGAAATCAAGTTATCAACTGTCTTTATTAAAGACCAAAACAGATAATGACATGACAATAGAGAACTGGCCTTGACATTTGCAAAGTCTTATTTATAAAAGGAAACATACATGAAGAAATTTATACAGCTTTTGCCATGGAACCAGTGACTAGTGTGAGTAACGTTCACAAATAGGTCATACTTGACAGAGTGCCAGTGAATAAAACTAGAGCTATTTTGGAAGCTAACTCATGACATATGTTGTATAAAGGATGGGGAAAGAAAACTATCCTGCTAAGGCTATATTTTTCTGGTGGAAATCTATCATGCTAAGGTTATATTTTCTCTGGTTGACATGGCAGGTTTAGAGTGTAGAACCAGAGCAGAAGCTGATATTGTGCTGCTGGTGGATGGCTCCTGGAGTATCGGGCGGCCAAATTTTAAAACTATCAGGAACTTCATTGCCCGCATTGTTGAAGTTTTTGATATTGGTCCTGACAAAGTACAGATTGGTAAGTCCTCATATGTTGGAGGGAGAATGAGGCATAGCTGCCACACAGTCACACAATAACTGAGTAAGGATGCCTTTTTTTCCAGGTCTTGCACAGTATAGTGGAGATCCCAGGACAGAATGGAATCTCAATGCTTACCGAACCAAGCAGGCTTTGTTAGATGCTGTAGCCAACTTACCATACAAGGGAGGCAATACTCTAACAGGTATGTCACACTGCTAGGATTTTCCTTAAGCTCCAATAAAAATAATTCTAGTAGCTGACACCGGTATTGTTCAGTGAGCTCAAATTTGTCCATGAAGAAAGGGCCTTATAGTTCAGCTCAGTATGTTTGGAAGAGACTGGCATAGCATAGACGTACAACTCAGTGGAAGTCTAGAGAAATGTGATGAAGGACAGCTTGGATGATGAAGAGCTTGGGTTGCTGTAGAGCATATGAGAAGAAAAAGCAGTTCCATGTCATGGTTGGGATGAAGGCAAGGTGAGGACCCAGAAGGGAGGCTAGAGGAAATAGTACAGTGATGCACAGAAGGTAAGACATTAGAGACTTTTAGAGGCTGAAATAGTATCAGTTGCTAAGTCTAGATAATGGGCTGCAACTAGATTCCTAGTGCTTCTGTAAGGAAGTAAATTGTGGAATGGCATTGCCAGAGTGAAATCACTAGGATGAAATATTCTCCTTTACCATGATTACTATACAGAAATAGTTTATAGCAATGGTGAACTTATTTGTATAATTCTAGGAATGGCTTTGGATTTCATCTTAAAAAACAACTTCAAACAAGATGCAGGTTTAAGGCCCAGGGCTCGCAAAATTGGTGTTCTCATCACTGATGGAAAATCACAAGATGACATAGTCACCCCTTCAAGAAGACTCAGAGATGAAGGAGTGGAGCTTTATGCAATTGGTAAGTGTTATATGAAGAGGTGGCCTGTGCCAACCCTCTGCTGCCCATCTCTAAACGCACAGAGAAGTGGCCACATACATAAATGCCTAAAAGGACATTCAGATAATTTGTTTAGACACTTACGGTCATGGTGTTCTGTTTCATAGCCACCATTTCTAACATTTGTTTTCATGTCTTCTCTGTAAGGTATTAAAAATGCAGATGAAAATGAATTGAAGCAGATTGCAACGGATCCAGATGACATCCATGCTTACAATGTTGCAGATTTCTCCTTCCTGGCTAACATTGTTGATGACGTAACCACAAATCTTTGTAACAGTGTGAAAGGTCCAGGTACACCACATTTTCATTCTGATTCATCCTTTTTTTCCATTTACGTGCTTGCACTGCTAATTCCTTTCTGTTATTTATTTGGAATGCTGAATAGCCCTGGGCTGTTTTTTCAGCTGCTGGTGTGAGGAAGTTGTGCAGACCACCTAGACTACCCTGCAGGGGTTCTTAATTTCCTTTCAACAATGACTGTGTTATACCTAACACAGCATGACATGGCTGGACATGCCTTCTTTTCTCCCTGAGTCAGGAAGTATGTTGCTCAGTGTGTCACCTTTTTGCTTATTGTGGCAGGTTTTTTGATGATACTCATCCAATAAGGAAAATTTCAGCAACCCTGCTCTTTTCAAGTATTAATAGCTGACACCCCAAAAGCAAAGCTGGTGTTTTGGGTTTGCATGGCAAGATTTCGGAAGCAGGGAGAGCTGTGAGAGTGTCTTCCATAAGAAGCAGGTGGATGCCTGAAGGAGGGTTTGACCCTGATGGAAGCTCATACTGGAGCAGGTTCCTTGCAGAACCTGTGGAGAGAGGACCCCTGGACCTGCTGGAGCAGGTTTGCTGTCAGGACTTGTGACTCTGTGGTGAACTCACACTGGAGCAGTGTGTTCCCAAAGGACTGCACCCTATGGAAGGGACAAAACTAAAGTTTCTAGGGGAGGGGAACCTTGATCTGTCCCACACCTACCAGTTCGATGCCTTTGCCAGCAATAGATGCCTGGAATTGGGATAAGGATCACAGGTCAGTAGAGGAGAATCTAAAGCATAGCACAAAGGCATTCCAGTGACTCCAGCAAGTCAGCCAGCTTCATCAACTTCATCAGCAAGTCATCAGCTTCATCTTTAACTTAAATTTCTCTATGCAAGTGCATGTAGCATTGGGATTAAGCAAGAAGAGTTAGACACATGCACACACCTGCAGAGCTATGATCTTATTGGCACGATGGAGATATAGTGGGATGGCTCCTATGACTGGAGTACTGGAATGGAAGGATACAGGATCTTTAGGAAGGACAGGCAGAAGAGATGAGGAAGGGGTGTCACCGTCTATGTCAGTGACCAGGTGTGGTGTATGGAGCTCCACCTGGGGGTGGATGAGGAGCCAACTGAGAGTTTATGGGTCAGGATTAAAGGGAGGGCAGATAAAGGGGCATTATAGTGGGGGTCTGCTACAAGCCACCCGTCAGAGAGGAGCAACTTCATGTTCACAAGCCCTGATCCTCATAGAGGACTTCAAGCCACCCTAATGTCTGTTTGAGGGACAGCACAGCAGAGCACAAGAAATCTAGGAGGTTCCTGGTAGGTGCTGATGATAACTTCCTTCTCCAAGGGGTAGAGGAGCCAATGAGGAGAGGTGCCATGTTGGGCCTTGTTCTCACCAACAAGGAGGGGTTGGTGGAGAATGTGAAGCTCAAGGGCAGCCTTGGCTGCAGTGACCATGAAAAGGGTGGAGCTCAAGATCCTAAGGGCAGTGAGGAGGATGACAGCAAGTTAACTGCTCTGAATTCCAGGAGACCAGACTTTGTCCTCTTCTGGAACCTGCTTTGTAGAGTAACATGGGATAAAGCAGTAAAGCCCTGCGGGGAAGAGTGTTCCATGACAGCTGGCTAGTATTCAAGAATCACCTCCTCCAAGCTCAGGAGAGGTGAATCCCAACAGAGAAAAAGTGAGGAAAAAATGCCAGGAGGCCTGCATGGGTGAACAAGGAACTCCAGGACAAATTCAAAGAAAAAAAGAAGCCTACAGAGCATGGAAGCAGGGACAGGTAGCATAGGAGAAATACTGAGAAATTGTCTGAGCAGCCAGGGATCTGGTTAGAAGAGCTAAAGCTGTGATAGAATCAAATCTGGTCAGGAGCATCAGGGGCAACAAGAAAAGCTTCTGTGTCAGTGCTAAAAGGAAGACTTGGGGAAATGTTGGCCCTCTCTGGAAGAAAACAGGAGATCTGGTTACCCAGGATATGGAGGAAGCTGAGGTACTTAACAAATTTTTTGCCTCAATTTCTACCAGCAAGAGTTGGTTGTCACTGAATGAACTTTAAAGTCCCTTCCAACAAAAACCATGTTCTGATTCTCCAATCCGTGCTGGAGCCATTTGTGAAGAACTGTAATCTGTAGGAAGGACTCACATTGGAGAAGTTCATTGAGAACTTTTTCTCATGGGAGGGACACTGTGCTGGAGCAGGAGAAGACACTGAGGAGTCCTCCTGAGGAGGAAAGAGCGACAATCTGTGATGAACTGACCACAACTCCCCGTATGCTGCTCGGGGGGGAGGAGTTAGATAATTCAGGAGTAAAGTTAAAGCCAGAAGGAAGGGAGAGGTGGGAGGAATGTGGTTTTAAATTTGGTTTTATTTCTTATTTCTTGAATCTCATTTGATTGGTAAGAAGTTAAATTATTTTTCCCCAAGTCATCTCTGTTTTGTCTGTGATGGTAACTGGTGGGTGATCTGTCTGTCCTTATCTTGACCCATGAGCGTTTTGTTATATTTTCTCTCCACTGTCCAGCTGAGGAGGAAAAGGATAGAGCAGCTTTGGTGGGCCCCTGGCCTCCAGCCAGGGTCAAACCACAACAGCCAAGCATGGAAAACCATTAATGTTGGCTGATGTTTCTCCAGTGAAACACTAGTGTTGAAGATGGAGTACGAATGATAGGGAGCTTGTTTGGTCTTGAGGGTGTGATCTCTTCACGCAGTTATTTTAAGAATTTCTGAGGAAACAGAAACACTAACAAGCACCTTAAGATGTTTTTTTCCCTAGGCAACATTTTGTCTCATGTTTTAATTCTTAATCAAACAAGATAAATTAGGGATTTTTAAATTTGCTTTCACAGGTGATTTACCACCTCCCTCTAACTTAGTTATCTCGGAAGTGACACCTCGTTCTTTCAGACTGAGATGGAGTCCACCTCCTGAGAGTGTTGATAGATACAGAGTTGAATATTACCCTACTTCTGGAGGTAGCCCGCAACAGGTTAGTAATGTGTGTTCATCTCTGACATAGTCCATAATAATCTTGGACTTCCAGATCACGATAATGTCATTCTGAAATTTGTGCTGTGTATGGTGCAACAATAAATGAAAAAAGGCTCCCAAGGTCAAGAATATCATGCCTCAATAAATGATGCACAAAATTACTAAATGTGGGAGCAAAATGATGACCTCAGTTGTTTTAAGATCATGAATCCAAAATCTATTTCTTTAATTGACTGGCATTTCTAATAACTCCTTCTTTTTTCATATTCCATTGTCATATATTGGTTTAAATGTTTGTAGTTGAAATTTTTTGAGCATGGTAGGCTCAGTGCCCTTTTAGTATGTTTCCTTGTGAGGTAGTGCTTAAATTAACATCGTATGATGGTCCTTTGAATCTTTGCCTAAGCATGTCCTCCAGACAGTGTAATGCAGAGGGTCAAACTCATCTTGTCATCATCTATTTTCTAGACAGAGAGCCAGTGACTGTCCCCGCCCTTGCCTCTAGGCAGTGTGAATTGCTCATCACTCTCTTGAACCAGACATAGTAGCATTTGGAAAAAGGAAATTAGGCACCTCTGTGTACACAACTCTGAATTACCCATTTCTGAATGACGTTTTTAAGCGGTAACTCAGGTTTGACTCATGAAGAAATTAATCTTAGTAAATCATGACCTTGGGATTAGGGTCAGAGCAGCCATGCCAGAGCACACTGATTTAACAGCTTGACTGCTTGCTGGCATTTCTGTTCCATAAGGTGTTGCTAATGCCATGTCCTGTAACCGTCTAAATTATGCTGTGTGTTTAAAACTTCTTTCCAGAGTAGTAACATATAACTCTTATACTTTCTTTATGTGGCTGAGTAATATAAACATATAAACTATGCGAAAGCAGGATGTACAGGGAGTGCTGCAGTATATACCCAGCTCTATTGAAAAGAAGTGTTAGTCTGAGGTTTCTCTATGGCAAAAACAATGGTATACTGTCAGACAAAATGCAAAGAGGATGAAGACCATACTTATTTTTAGTTCCATACCATTGATTTCTGGACAGTTTCACAAGCATTGGTTTGCTGATAGTATTTTTAAATTTTTTCTTAGAGATAAGTTTGCAAATGCATTTGTTGTATAATGGTTAACATTGCTTCTCTTTTATGTAGTTTTATGTAAGTAGGATGGAAACGACAACAGTTCTGAAAGATCTGAAACCTGAAACGGAATATGTTGTTAACGTGTTTTCTGTGGTAGAAGATGAAAGCAGCGAACCTCTGATCGGCAGGGAAACAACTTGTAAGTTAGAAATGAAACTTGAATAACATGCTAACTCCCAGCTTGGCCTATGGGGAACTGTCTCGTAGAACTTTTAGCACTGTGGGCTTTCTTCATACAGGAAACAAAACTTTTGATTTGAATGACCAAATTGCATTGTGTTACACTGGTTGCTCAGATCTTGGCTGAAATAACAAAGTGAAATGGCATTGTAGTAAAAAATGTTTGTTCCAGCTTC
Source organism: Porphyrio hochstetteri (assembly GCA_020800305.1). NCBI lineage: Eukaryota > Metazoa > Chordata > Aves > Gruiformes > Rallidae > Porphyrio > Porphyrio hochstetteri. Next base: position 91,507,175 of record CM036907.1, read on the forward strand.
TTTCCAAGCTCATAAAGTATGGCTGTACAAAACTAGAGCAACATACATGAATTAGAAGACAGAACTTATAAATTCCTGAAGTCTAATCATACACAAACGTGCATGCCTTAATTTTTATGCCAGATAATTAATTCTTCCTACTAGCAGCCAGAATACTATAGAAATTAATTCTAATTTTGTAAGATTAACAAAAAATCCTGTTCAACACAATTACATCACATCTATGAGGCATAACTTAGCCATTATGTTTCTACTATTAGCTGTCTACTTCATTTATTTTAGGTGTATTTATGCTGAATGGAACATGGGTTGACGTTCCAGTCTCTGAGTATGCTTGGTGTTCATTTCACTTGTTTGATTATTGTCTATTAGGCTTGACATAAACAATGTACGTGAATTTATGAAGTCTGTGGTAATTTTCTATGTTCATTTAATAATATGAGAAATATAGAAAGAAAAAAGAAAGTGAAAAGAAATCCTTTTAGAAGTACAGATCCCAAACCAGTCATGTTCTATTTTATATCAGATCCACTCCTATGTTAATGTCATGAAATGTTCAAATGTTCCTGTGAAGACTTGTAAGATAGTTTTAGCTGTGTGTAACAAATCTGTAACACATTAAAATGTGATAACCTTATTCTTAAATGAACCACTTAAACACCACTACTTGCAGCATCTCCTTTCTGCTACTCATAATGTACCCTAATAGCCAAGTGCAATATTCTCAGTGGTGCTATCTGTGATGTAAAATGTGAAAGGTGAAGGAAGTAAATTAATATATATCTCCAATTGTCAGTGCCAATTTCTTCAGTTCGAAACCTGAATGTTTATGACATTGGATCAACTTCCATGCGAGTGAGATGGGAACCTCTGAGTGGAGCTACTGGTTATTTGTTAACATATGAACCTGTGAACGCCACAGTCCCAACCACAGAGAAAGAGGTAAGAGAATTTTCCTTCACTTCGTGTAGTCTGCCAAAACTAAATGAAGAAAAACTGTTAGAATTTTTTTGATATAATAGTCAAAAGAGATTGGCATGTATGTGTTGAAGTTCAGGGAACTTACTGGGACATGGTAAACAATGACATCAGTCAGGAAGCTGTAAATATACTGTGAATTTCACAAATAAAATTCCCATGAAGTTAAATCATTGCTTGCTTTTCTGCCATTGCTTTCTTCATTTTTAAACATGGTGTGGTGTTTTTTTTTATGTGCAGATGCGTGTTGGACCATCAGTGAACGAGGTTCAGCTGGTAGATCTCATCCCCAATACTGAGTACACTTTAACAGCTTACGTAATGTTTGGTGATATCACCAGTGACCCACTCACCACCCAGGAAGTGACATGTATGGACATCTTGATTTTTGTTTTGTTGTTGTGACTTCAGCAACATTTACCTTTAATTTTATTTCATGTGACAGTTTTTCTATATTTGGTTTTGTTTAGAAAACCATCTTTTCCGTGTTTTATCCATTTTCTAATATTGATACAATTCCAAAAGATCTTAAAGGCAATTTAAATGAAATGGGACCCTCTATTAAAAAAGGAACAAAAGGGGTTTTTTCCTTAAACGAGGAAGGGAGTTGGCTCAACAATTTCAAGGTTATAGTGTTTTTAAAAGGTCTCACTTTTGCTTGCATTAACTTAGAAAGCTTGTTCCTGAATTCCGACATTCTCTTAAGTATTAGAAAATGCCAAGGAAACATGCCATACCAAGGAAAATCAATGATGTAAACATAGCTTGCTTTTTTAAAGCTTTTGTTAAATATCATTCCTTAAACATTTCCTACTGGCATGTTTCTCGGCTAGAGGCCTGCAATATGGTTACTCATACGTTCTTTAAAAATTTGAAACCCTTAGCTGTACGTGAAAAGTGTACATAATTTACAAGGGTGAAGCTACTGTAGTTTATAGCTATTCTGCTCATTGCTATAACAATAAGCTCTTAAGCTTGAAAAGAATATAATCCCTTTTGTGAGAGACCTATACCTCTGCTGTGAATAACACTTACTACTGTAACTGTTTTTACAGTACCTTTGCCTGGACCCAGAGGTTTAACAATCCAGGATGTTACTCACAGCAGGATGAATGTCATTTGGGATCCTGCCCCAGGGAAAGTTCGAAAATACATCCTAAGATACAAAGTAGCTGATGAAGCAGATGTAAAGCAGGTAAATGACAGGAACATTTTTTGAAAATACTAGAAGACAATTTTCTTTTGGGAAGCTAGGTTACTAAAATAACAGTAGAAGTGGTATTATAATCTATTGAAAATAAAGAACATCAGTTTCTAACTGCATCTAGGAAAGAGTACTGATTTCTTGGAAATGCAATAAACATAAGCTAGGTTTCTTTGTGTACTCTCCTCTTCCTCCTCCTCCAGAGAGGAAGAGTCCTCAAACTGACTGGAGAATTTTGCCTGCTTTAATAAATAGCTGTTTCTAATCTCTGCCTAAGTGTTATCACTTAAGGCACAGTTTGCAATTCAGAGGACAGAATTGTGGAATAAAGATATGTTAACCCCTTTGCACACTGTCAGAACATGTGTAAGCATTCTTAGAGATGCTTGGAGTTGTGTACCAGCTTTCCATAATTGGATTGCTAGTCATGATTCAGTTATTGGACAACTAGATGTGGTTTTGGAAGGGAATGAGTATTTTCTGGAGATGCAGTCTGTCCCCTCATTTCCAAAAGAATGAAACAGTGAAAGACCCATAAATAGTTCTAGTATCTGAGACAGTATGCTTTTCAAGGGAGTTAGTAGATAACACTCAAATGTTCAGGTGTAAATTTAGAGACAAATGGCAAAATTTATAGCAGAATACTTTCCTGTTTTTCAGTATAGGAATTTCTGCCATTTAATCATACGCAGAGTCAGAAATAGAGCAATTTACAATTCTTAAGTCACTATTTTTATTCCTAGGTCGAAATTGATAGACTAAAAACCAGCACTACTCTCTCTGACCTTTCCTCCCAAACACTGTATAATGTAAAAGTTGTTGCTGTGTATGATGAAGGAGAATCCCTACCGATATCTGCAGAAGCTGTCACTCGTAAGTTTTCCTAATAATCCTTCTTTTAGTTATTCTTACATTATGTGGTATTTAAGTTGTATGTACTGCAAAATGTTACTGAGTTTAGGTGGAAATGTAATTTAATCTGAGAGATATTTTATTCGTATTTTTAGCATTGTAATAATCCTTGGGAATCTTGGATGAGTTCAGTGTACTACTGCAGTAACAATGAGCCTGCAGTCTGCAGAGAAGCAACAGACCCGTGACAGAAGTAAAATTATTTGTGCTTTTAGAGGCTGGAGATGGAGTGTAGGGGTAGAGTTAGTAAGAAAATATGTGGGCAGAGGAAATGTTTAGCAAGTCTATGCAGGAATCTAGGAGAGTGAATAGGAAGCTGGGGCATATGCTAGAGGATTAGAGACATGATCTTGCTTCTGATCCAAGAGAGTTTTTGTACCGTGGAATGCTAAACCAGCCTGTACTTTTAGAGAATAATAAAGGGAGCATTTGAGTAATCTCAACAAATAGAGGCAAGGAAGTGGTGTTGAACAAAAATGGCATGAGCTGATTTCCATACAAATGAGGTGACAGACTGAAAGGAGAAAGCTGCTATCAGAGAAGCCCTCATCTTGATTTACACTTATGATTTAAGAAGACAGCAAACCAGAAGAGATCGCATAGAAATGAGAAATGTTACCCTTATCACTGTCCCCCACTCTGATGTGGAAAAAGTCTGGTGTATTTTAAAGTGTTTGTGAGTTTATTTTTGCTCTCTTTTCTTCTAACCTTCTATAGCTGTGGTTTTGTACGAATGTGTGTGTAAGGAAAAAGAGAAAAACTCTGCTAAATAATTTATTTTTAGTTTAATTCTCTGGTTTTACCTGTTTACTAATTTCTTCCCACTGACTAAAATATTTTCCCTCCTTAACCTACAGTTAATCACTGTAATTTCTTTCTACATAAGTGCTGTAATGCAGTCATGACTTCTTTGGCTGATATAAAGAATTTTAATATCTGGGAGAAACTCATGCAGAACCTTGACTTCTGTGTGTGGAGCTCATAATCACTCCTCCTAATTCCAAAGTGTAAGAGCTGGGTCTTCTACATAATCTTCTAAATTCTTTGTCTGTGTAATTCCTTGGTTTAACTGTATTAATTTTAGTTAAATTTTGTGGAATACTTTTCCTTTTTTCATAATAGAGCCTGTGCCAGCACCAGTGAATCTCAGAATCACAGATGTAACCACGAATAGTTTCAGAGGAACTTGGGATCATGGAGCTCCAGATGTGTCTCTATATAGAATAACCTGGGGACCCTACGGACGATCAGAAAAACAGGAGGTAAGAATGGATAGTCACCATAAGATTTTGTGCACAGTGTTTCAGAGGGTTTTTTAAATAAACTCAGATATGTAATTAATAAATGGCCTATAACTTGCAAGCCCTCCTATTGTGCTCAATGGAAATTCAGTAAGAAGGTGTAGAACACATAGTTACAACCACTTGTAGCGATGTTACTGTGTAAAAGTTACTCAGTAATAGCTAACGCGTTTGTTTTGACTTCATTTATTTATTTCAAACTCTTTAAAATTTCTCCACAAGACTATCTTAAATGGGGATGAAAATAGTTTGATCTTTGAAAATTTGAATCCGGATACATTATATGACATCTCAGTTACTGCCATCTATCCTGATGAATCAGAAAGTGATGACCTCATTGGCAGTGAACGAACATGTAAGTAAATGAAGGGTGTCTGCATGTTGTTATTTATAGTTATTAAATGAGAAGGCACACATGTTCATGAATTCTGAAAACTCTTTCTACTTTTTTTGTAGTACCCTTGGTGCCTATCACCACACAAGGTAAGAATCTGAATTTCCAGGTAAGATATTATTGAAGAAAACTACTAGCTATTTTTTTCTAAACTGTGAGAAATGTTGACATTAAGAAGCGGAGATCATTTAGTAAATATTATTGTGCATTTGGAACAATACTAAACACTAGATTACCACATGTTTATTATTTCACAAACATTGCAGTTTGTTATCCTGTACTTGATACATTCTGCTCTTGGTCAGGCATTCATACAGCCCTAAAAGTATGAATGAAGTGTTTGTCCCTGCTTTTTTGCTTGAATTACAAATTTATTCTTCTCTTTATTACATTTCTTAGCCCCAAAGAGTGGCCCACGAAACCTTCAGGTGTACAATGCAACTTCACACAGTTTGACTGTAAAGTGGGATCCTGCCAGTGGTCGAGTGCAGAGATACAGGATCATTTACCAGCCTATCAGTGGGGATGGCCCTGAACAGTCGGTAACTGATTTTGAATTGCTGTAGTTATTAAACCTGAAATGATAGTTGTGCAAATTAATATGTTAGAATTTTTTTTTTATATATTAATTACCTTTTAGGTGAAGATTGTATTTATAGTGAATATATATATTCCCACCATTGTCTTCATCCCCTTTCAGATCCAAGACAGAATGCTCTTTATGGAGCAAAAATAACTTTGGTTACAGCCTGATTTCTTGATAATTTGCATAATCTGTAGATGTAACTAGAGTAAAGTTAAAATGTGTTGAGGAACAAATCAATCAGCACATGAGACTAGAAGTCACACTTATATAGTCATCACAAGAATCAGTAGTGATTGAACTACAATGACTATTTCAATAATCTATAGAATTTTCCATGCTTTCATAGTGTGGCTCACATGCTATCAGAGTGATTTTTTTTTTTTTTTTTTTTTTTTTTTTTCTGTGGAACAGTTAAGTCTGTCTTTTACCATACCAGGGACAGAATAACTGCCCAGAAGTGGCAGTTGCAAAAATGAATTTGTGTGAAACATATGCTAGGGAAGCTTTTAAGGTATTTTGGTGTCTTTTAATATGAGTGAGCAGCTGTAATGATAGGGAGAGCCAGCACTGCATGATGAGCCAGCCTTCCCTGCATCATCAGCAAGAGCTGTGTTGACTACTGGCAGCCCACACAACACAGCCTGGGAATGGTAATTCAGTCGGCCTGTTTATCAGGAATGTGTGCTACTTAAAAATGCCCTGTTCTGCAGTGGGAGGTGGCTGCAGTTACTGCCAAATGACTCAGAGAAACAGTCTCAGATGAAAAACACTCTCATTTAGCTTGTTTCTCTAATTTAATTGGAGATCACACATGTTCAGAAGCATATCTAGGAATGTTTACTTTAGAGTCAGTTAGAATACTTAGGGGCCCATTTTGGTCTCTTCTAAACAACATGCATTTGCATTGAGATAATTGAGCTGTTGAACGAATTGAGTTGTTGAATGCAAGTTTAGTGAGAAATCACTAGAAGGATAAGGAATAGCAGTAAGGGTAATTAATATGTGTAATTAATGGCTGGTACTGGAGTGGAAAAAAATTATGAGCATTCTGTTAAAATTCGTGCAAAGAACAGACTTAACAGAATTATTCACAATGGGATAGAGCTTGGCAGTCACAGTTGGAGAAGACACCTCTTTTGTCTGTCTGCAAATTCTCAGTTGTATGATAGTAATTCCATGTCTGCTCTTTTTGTTACTGTGATACTTGATGAAACTGCAATTGCTGGGTAGACAGTAGCAGTCTCTACACTTAAAATATTTAAAACAGAAATTCTAGAAGTCTTTTCTTCCTTTGTGTGACATGTAATTGCCTCAGCACAAGGAAAGAGCTCAGGTGATTTGAAGTCAGCTCTGCAAAAACTGCACACCAGACTCCAGAGAACATCATGATCATTTAGTGTCAGGTTTTGAAAGGCAAATAGATACAAAAATATGGAGACAGCCATGATGAGATGATAAAAGCATTTATGCTGTGAACTGAGCTTAGTACGCTTGAGTGAAAATAAAAACTTTCCATGTATATTAAAATAATAGAATGATTTGATTGGAAGGGACTTTAAATACCATCTAGTTCCAACCCCCTTGCCATGGACAGGGATACCCTCCACTAGACCAGGTTGCCCAAAGTCCCATCCACCCTGGCCTTGAACACTGCCAGGGAGGGGGTGTCCACAGTTTCTCTGGGAAATCTGTACCAGGGCCTCACCACCCTCACAGTGAAGAATTTCTTCCTAATATATTGTCTAATTCTACCCTCCTTTAGCTTAAGGCCATTACCCCTGCTTCTATTGCTACATACTTCTGTAAACATTCCCTCTCCACCTTTCCTGTAGGCCCCCTTCAGGTACTGGAAAGCAGCTCTAAGATCTCAGAGCCTTGTCTTCTCCAGGCTGAACAAGCCCAACTGTCTCAGCCTGTCTTAAAAGGAGAGGTGGTCCAGCCCTCTGATCATCTTTGCAGCCCTCCTCTGGACTCACTCCAACAGCTCCATGTCTTTCTTGTAGTAGGGACCCTAGCGCTGGATGCAGTACTCCAAGTGGGGTCTTACGAAGAGTGCAGTAGAGAGGCAGAATCACCTCCCTTGCCCTGTTGATCACACCTTTGGTGCAGCCCAAGATACAGTTGGCTTTCTGAGCTGCAAGTACCATTGCTGGCTCATACTAAGCTTTTCATCCACCAGACCCCCCACGTCTTTCTCCTTAGGGCTGCTTTTAATCCATTCACCAAGGATGCCTTTATTTATGTTTGGGATTGCTCTCACCCAGGTGCAGGACCTTGCAGGTGGCCTGGTTAAGCTTCATAATGTTTGTACAGGCCCACCTCTCAAGCCTGTCAGGGGTCCTCTGGATGGCAGCTCTACCCTCCCAACAGTGCACAGAAATGAGTACTTAGATCTTCAGCATTTGTGAATCATGAGTATTAGTTTCAGTGATGTTTTACTCAGTGAAGATTATGATCACAGGTTTATTTGTAAAGGAAAAATTAAAATTAAAGATGAATAATGATTTTAGAATCTTAATAAAGATGTATTAGAATCTGAAGTATCATGCTATAAAATTTTTGAAATCAAGGAGAGACAATGTTGATAGTGTATAAAATCTACATGAGAGATCGAGTGTTGTAATTCATTCGATGCTTGCATTCTGCCTGAGAGTGGGGCATAAAGAACCCGATTCAAAATCTGTCAAAATGATGAAAAGACACTCATTGATTTCAGTATGTCAGAGGAAATGTTGAGAAAGGTCTGTGCTGGCACAGAACTGGCAGTTGATCTGTAATTATAGTTATATGCAAGTTTGGAGGCCTTAAAGAATACTGGCTTTGTGTCACTGTCTAAATCTGCAAAGATATGTAATGAATATTATTATTCTATGTCTACTGTCAGCATCGATCGTAAGAGCATTGCAGCGTATGATGTATCATGGCATTTTCCACTCTGCATCAAATGCTTATGTTCTTCATTATAACAGTAAGAATAAAAGGGGCAGCATAAAATGGATTTTAATCTTTCCTTTCATTTTAATGCAGACTACAGTTGGAGGGAGGCAGAACAGTGTGGTGATACAGAAGCTGCAGCCTGACACACCATATGCTATTACTGTGTCATCACTGTATGCAGATGGTGAAGGGGGACGAATGACAGGTCGAGGCAGAACCAGTGAGTAACTTCTTGAGATTTCTGTTAGGTGTGGAACAATATTGATGTATCACTTTTCAAAGTAGCTGAAAAAAATGTATTGTGATGAAATTCATCCCATCTGTATTTGTCATTTGTCACCTGATGGGTTTCAGGTATCTAAAGCAAGATGGCCTGTCAGTCTACTGGCTGTACAAAATCCTGGACCACTGCCTTAGACCAAATGCCCAGCTTTAAAGACTGAGAGAAACCCTAGCACTACTCTGGAACTTCTTCCTCATTTTAATCTGGTTAATTGTCAAATGCCACAATCTAGTAAACACCTGAAAGCATCTGAAGGCATGTGACTCTTATGTGTCTGCTGTCAAGTATAAGTTTACTTTTTTCTGTCAGCATCTTCAGTTCAGAGGCTTACCTTTACAGTGTGCACTTTGAGACGCTACCATTTAACGCTAACAGCATTGTTTTGATCCTGCTATAGAAAGCACTGAGTAATTATCCACCAGAGGTACTTCAGGCATAAAACCCAATTCGCTATTTTAAATGAATTAGTTATTTAACTAGAAATTTATTAATAATTTTTAAAAATTAATTTACTTCTGAGCCTGAAATGTTAACTTATCATATAATTCTAAAATAATGTCCAGAAAAGAACCCCAAAATAACTATATTTAACATTCCTTATGCTGTTGGATGGGACTGATGTGTTCTGAGTAATGAAGATAAATAGCATTTAATATTGAAACCTGTTGCTTTTTAAATTTCCTAATAATACATAGGCATGATCTTACAGTGTAGGTGAGAAAATGTGGTCCCACATTTCTGACAGCTCATTGATCTGTTCCAGAACCTCTCACTACTGTGAAGAACTTGCTGGTTTATGACCCAACCACCAGTACTCTGAACATTCGATGGGATCATGCAGAAGGAAGTCCTCGCCAGTATAAAGTGTTTTATCGACCTACAGCTGGAGGTGCAGAAGAAATGGTAAATACTTGGGGTGGATCACACTGTCTCAAAGAAATTCCAGGTCATGGTGCTTGTGAGAGAAATACTGTTGAGTGAAGTGGGTCTTGTTTGTCTTTGTTTTTCTGTTCATAGCTAACCCAGAGAAAATGCAGAGCACCTTCATGAAAGTCAGTTACTCCCATATGTATTGCAGATGTTTGATTTTACATAGTAGACCTTCAGTAATTAGTTCCTAGCACTGGGATTTAATATGCCACTCAACTTTGTTTATTATTCGGGCAGTGCATATGAAAGGAAAGCTGACTTCGGGGTGTACAAAGGGCTATAAAGTCAGCAGACCTCATTTCTACCCATTTGTACTGCTCAGAAGTCATGTGGCTGGCAGTCAGCCAGGATGATATTTGTGAAAGCAGAAAAATCCATATAGGTGTCGTATTCTAATGTCCTAATATTACTTAATTGCTAAAGAGCTAAAACGATCTCGAAAATGGGAACCCTTGTTGCAGACTGGGAAAATATTATTCTTTCACTTGTGTTTCTTTTTCCACATCTGGGCAATTGATGTGCCTGTGAAACAAGGAGTACATGTATTGCCACTGTTTCAATAGCATCTAGAGATATGCTGATAAGTATTCTTAAATGCTGTTGATTTTTAATTTCTAACATGACCTGCTCATTAATCCTTGTCATTAGCAAGTTGTAATGTTTATGTAATGCTTATTTTTTTTTATTTATAAAGTAACCTTTTGCCTCTGAGCTGCCAAATGGTAGTCATTAAAGAGATACCTGTGGATTCTGCTGTTGTTCTAGTTCAACAGGATCTGAACCCAAAAGTGAAGGTAGCTGTATGGGAGAGCATAGGACTTAACAATTTTTGTTGAGTCCAAGACCTCCTTCTTGAAAGACTATTCCAGAAGATATGATGAATTCTTAAGTTCAAGCTTCACTTTTTTGTAAATTTTCTTATTACATCCAGGCTAGAAATGAGATATGGTGGAGGAGTAAGGGAGGTACAAAAAAGCTAAACATTTTTGCTTATTTATTTAAATATCATGGCCCTACCTTTGTTTGTTTGTTTGTTTTGTTTTAAATTTGTAGACCACAGTACCAGGAAACACGAACTATGTCATCCTGAGGTCTCTTGAGCCCAACACACCTTACACTGTAACTGTGGTTCCAGTTTTCCCAGAGGGGGATGGTGGACGTGTCTCCGACACTGGAAGAACTTGTAAGTAAAATAGTCCTTTTCAAGAAAACATTAGGATTTTTTTTTTGTATGAGTGGCTCAGATTATTAGAAATTGTTTTTACATGAAATGTGGAAATTTATTTTCCCTGAAGCTAAAACATATGTGTAAGAAAATCTGTTTACCTGCTTGGTTATTGTTGTAGCTCTGTAACTTAATCTAATTTGTTTGTGTATTCCGGTGGAAGCTTTCAGTCCACTTACCTCGGGCAATCTCAGCTCTTGTGTTGCACTATAAACTTACAGTTTATTTCCATACAGTAGTAAAATTTCAATTTTATTACTAGTACCAATACTGGTAGGCAAATAGCAAACATTGGTGTTAAGCCATGCTAATATCCATATTATATATTTACATTTTTCCAGGGAGTTTGAGATCATAATGTCAGCATGATCCAAAATGCGTAGTTTCTGGCTACTTTTCATACCTTTCTGATCAACAAGAGGGTAACAAAGTGTTATGATTGTACCTTCAATTTGCAGCATAAACATATGTACTTAGCTGCCTGGTAGGGATGTTTGTAAAGACTCATAACCGAGACTCTTAGATTTGTAGGTTTTGAGGTAAGAACAGTAATGTGTTTATCTTGGGCTGATGTGCTTTTCAGCTTCCTTTGTGCACTGTTATAAATTCAAGTAAAACTAGAACTTATGTAAGCAACTTTGTAAAACTTAATTTAAATTATGCTTGATCTAGTGGAGAGAGGAACACCAAGAAACATTCAAGTTTACAATCCCACACCAAACAGCATGAATGTCCGATGGGAACCTGCTCCAGGTCCAGTACAGCAATATAGAATTAATTACTCTCCGCTGTCGGGCACAAGGCCATCAGAATCTGTAAGTAATTTAGTTTTTATACTATTCCTTGTAAGTGTGTGGATGATATTGCTTCCTGCAATGAGTATAGAACAATAATCATAAACTCAGGCCAACTGTCTGCCCGGCAGTGTCCCTGCTGAAAACACTGTCTACAGGAATTCAGTCCATAGTAAATCGCTTAATTTAGTGAAATAACAGAAAAAATAATAAGTAAGAGCCTCTCATTTAAAAGAGGAGAGGATTGAGTATCCTTTATCATGTTGCAGGTAAACATGAGAGTTTTTAAAAAAGAAGAGAGAAGGAAACAAATATTTATTAGGAGATGTTTAATTATGAAATCAGATGCCAGGTTTTTGTGATTTTCCCCACTAAACCATCTGTTTACCGCAAATCATTAGTGTTTACATAGGTCTTCGTGAGTTGTGAAGTCTGGATATGGGTAAAAATTTGCCCTCCAGATGTGAAGTAAGAGTTCTTGGATTTGTGGAGACATAGATGCAGTTTTAGAGCTAATCTTGTGAATGTACTCACACAGAGCGTATGCCCATATCTTACATGTACAGATTAATACGTTTTTTTTGTAAGGAAATCTAAGAATTTTTAGTGAATTATTTGCATCTGCAAAATTAAACTGAATATCATGTCACACATGAGTGGAAACTAGTCTAGCAGTACCTGTTTGGAAATGTGTTATATTTTAGCAAACTGTAGCAGAATTCACTTTTTTGGGTTCTGTTTCTGAATGTTTCTTCTTTTCTTTCTGAACTATTTTAATGTAAAATGTGAAAATTAGCAATTGTGATTGCAGAATGAAAGCTCCTTATGCATTTATCACTTTCATTGCACCTGCTCTTGAATTTTTATCAACATTATTTGGTTATTTTAAATGTGTTTTATTTTTCTTGGAAAATGAGGAGCATGGTCAAGTTCCCACTTTTTCTATATTTCATTCTAATTGTTAATTCTTATTAAGGCATCATATAAACTGAAGTGTATTATATATAGGTGACTTGTATTTCTATTTTAGATTGTGGTACCTGGCAACACTCGTGATGTGATGCTGGAGCGCTTGACTCCTGACACTGCTTACTCAATAAATGTTATAGCTCTGTATGCAGATGGAGAAGGAAATCCAAGCCAAGCACAGGGAAGAACATGTAAGAGGCTTTTTGAAATTGTCGTGGTTTTGCCCCGGCCGAGGGCCGCACCCCACACAGTCGCTTGTACTTTTAAAAGGAAGGGGGAGGGAAAGTTGGGGGAAGGGGAAAAGGGAAGGAAGAAAGGAGGAAAAGAAACCACAACCTAGAAACCAGAACCACGCAGGTTGGGATAAGGATAGTTTACTAAACAATAACAGAAAACTAGATATAACAATAACATAAGTTTAAAGCACAAAATAGATGAAACTGGTGATACACAATGCAATTTCTCACCAAACCACACAACTCAGGCCGCACAGCTTAGAGCCCGTCCCGGACAACCCGACCGCCCCAGAAACTGCACGTCCTGGCGTTGTCTCCCCCTCTTCCCCCCAGTCCCCCCTTATACCGAACATGACATAACTGGTATGGAATATCCTCTTTGGCCAATTCGGATCACCTGTCCTGGCTGCGTCCCCTCCTTTCTCACTAGTAAGGAAGTATGCAGAGCTGAGAAAGGTCCTTGATTGCCCGGCAACAAATCGGAAAACATCAGGGTGCTATCAGCACTGTTCTCATGCTAACACCCAAACATGGCATTCCATCCACTGCTAAAAAAAAATTTAACTCCATCATAGCTGAAACCAGGACAGAAATATATATCAAAATTGTTGTGTGGAGAATTTATAAAACTGGCTGCAGTCACAAATTGTCATTCAGTGCAACCCTGAGATGGCTGAATGCACACAAGTATGGCTGAAGCAATTATGGGCCTCCGTGGAAGGGAGCTTTTGCTGTGTCCTCTGGCAGTTGTGGTACATGCATAATCACCAAAGTATTTTGACCTGTGAAATAAGCCTAATTTGGATGTTTAAGGTTTAAAAGCTATTTTTAAAAATGTGATTAGAGATAAATAGGAATTTGTCTTATGGGAAAAAACCCCCACAACATTAAGCTATGTAGAATTTGCTGTCAACAGAGAAAAAAATTGTACTTCATGTTCTGTGTCTTACATGGTAATTATATATAACACTCTCCTTAGATATTTGGGTTTTGCCAGAGGTGCTTAAACACCAAAACCTCCTTGTTACAATTTAGCTTGTGGGATCTGGGATGGCTTACACTTGGCTTCTTTAAAATTCATTCTAGAAATAACGTGTAAAGAAACTGCCTATGACATTTATAGGTCGTATGTCTTTTGCTGCTTCTATGCTTTCTTTATTAAATCCCCATACTCATCTAAAACTTGCAGATGTGAGTGGGCTAGAGTTATACTGGTGAGCAAGAGTCTGAGAAGCAGAATGTATCTAGATTTTCACTTTGCACATCCCTCTGATAGTCCCTCCCTTACATCGAGATCTTACATGGAACTCCAGTTCCTCCAGTTAAGGCTGCATTTGTATTTAAGACCTTCAGGCACTGCTGTATTATCACTGACTAAATGTACCTGTACATGTTTGTTTAGGGCTTTGGGGAGGGCCCTTACCTTTAGCTTCAGGGCAGCATTTGAATCAGTGACACTGGACTAGAAAAATCACGCTCCCCACAACCCTCTTCATTTTCTTTCTTTAGTGCCTCGCAGTGGTCCAAGGAATGTGAGAGTGTTTGATGAGACCACAAACAGCCTTTCTGTACAATGGGACCATGCTGATGGGCCAGTCCAGCAGTACAGAATAATTTATTCACCTATTGCGGGAGACCCTATAGATGAATATGTAAGTTCTGTGGTTAATTCTTAGTAAGCACCAAGAAATTCTCAGTTAATTCTTTAGGCTACAGAAAAACAGACGCGTCTGTTTTACATGTAGTTGACTTCACATGCTGTATTGGTTCTTTGGTCACTGTCAATGCTGAGAAGCCATGGTTTGAATGAAACAGGTTTTTGTGCTTTGTTTTATTTTCTTTTGGGTTTTTTCCCCAGAAAGTCAAAGAACATACAAATTATTATGAAACAACTTGTGTGTAAAATAGTGTTAAATGTGTCTCTCATCAGAAGATTCTGAACAGAATCTGCTTCCTGACATTTAGTTCAAACACTGTACTGCAGCAAATAGCCGTCTCTTAGTTCATATTCTATTCATTATGAAGTCAATGTGCTATACAGAATACACATAAGCCTACATTTTATAAATTGATGGGAGCTGGCAGAGTTTAATTAGAAAGCAATGGTAGCTTTGGTTCAGCATCTAATCTGCTTTTGTAAGGTTCAGTATGAATTATAAGTGTTTGTGTTTAATTTCCTGCAGCTTAATGATAGCACAAGTTAATCTAATGTTTATAAAATTCTGTGAGTGTTTATAGCAAGCCAAAGTCAGATCCTATAGAGATCAATGGCAGAATTGCTGCTGACTGTCACCAGCCAAAATGTAACATATATAGAGAGCTATTTGAACATTATTACTGCTTATATTTTATTGCACAAGGCAGGCTGAAAATTCACTGCTTGAAAATTCCCTGCTGGACCTGTTAGTCAGGACACACACATTTTTCAATGCACTTACCTTCTTTGCAGAAAATATTGGACTTCACATAAAAATAGAAAGTTTAAACACATGAAAATTTTTATCAAGTAACAATAGAAAATGTTTACTGGGACATGCTTTTGAGATAGATACCTCAAGTTACTCTCTGTAATTTCAGTTTTTATAGTCACTTTATGGAGGAGTGTCACTTTTTGGGGTATACCTACCTTTTCCATAGAAGGGAGCGATAGTGTATGACTGTACCAGAAAGCTCAGGAGATTGAGGGATGTACAGATAGGCACATTTTTACATATCAAAATATTTAGAGCTTCCTTCTCAGACTAACTTGTTTCTGCTAAGAAAATTATATCCTAAAATGAAAATAATGAAAAGGTCCAAATGCAACAAGATCCACAAGAATAGTTAGAATGACTTTAACTTCTATCCCCATTTTAGGAGCTTTTTCCTCTCTCTTTCTGTCTCCAAACACCATGACGTTTTTCTTTCTATTGAGGGAACAGTACTGAAATCTCAGCAAGGATCTGCAGCATCTCATTCTCATGTGAGAGTGGGAACTGAAGAATGAATTAGATTTATCTTTTCATGCTGAACACACTGTTTTATAATTTAAAATTACAAATGCTAATAATTGTTTATGGGCTCTAATCGCTAAGATAGTGTGAAAGACTCTATCTAAAGAGCATCAAGTGTCAAAATGAATTTTTGGTTCTCATTCCTGTCATTGTTGATCAGTTGTAGGATTATGAGTTTGTTTACCTCTGTTTTGTGTTCTAGACAACAGTTCCTGGGATAAGAAATAATGTGATACTACAACCACTGCAATCAGATACACCATATAAAATTACTGTTGTGGCTGTGTATGAAGATGGAGATGGTGGACAACTGACTGGAAATGGCAGAACTGGTAATTACTTTTAATGCAATATATTGGATTTTTTTTAAATTTAAGACACACATTCCTTGAGTACTCCAACAATATTAAGGTTTCATTATGTTAATTATGTCTTTAATGTTATTGTTACCTGATAAAGTTATAATGTAAGTTTCTAGAAAAATAAAAGCCACTAATGTAAGTGTTTTTCTTTCTTTTTAGTTGGTCTGCTTCCTCCTCAAAATATGTATATAACTGACGAATGGTATACACGATTCAGGGTTTCCTGGGATCCTTCACCATCTCCTGTTCTTGGCTATAAAATTATATACAAACCTGTGGGTAAGGAAACCTGTTTATTCTGAGTATGCTATTTTCAGAATAGTGAGTGGCTAATAGGAGCTGAGAACAGAAATACTATGTACCATGTAATGTTTACGTTAAAGGATGTATTTATTTCCTTTGTTTACTGATTTTGATGGAAGATGAAGTTTGTGCTTTATAAGAAGCACAAACTTGTCAAATACAGTGTTTCATACATTCAATTACAGAGATTGAATTGCAGAGTTAAAAATTCATACAGTGACTAGAAAAAGTCCTGGACCAGACTTGTTTTTTCTCTGTTTCATACCTCTTGTTCCTCTGAGGATATGAGCTGGTATATGTGAGATGGCATTGAATAGGTATTTAGATACTAATGTCCATCAGAGCCTTTGTTTTATGTGACAGTGAAACAATTTACAGGCCTTTATCTCAGTTAAATTAAACATCAACATTGCACAATAGCTTGTAATGCTATAGGTGTGTTCTGTTTGCAAGTCTAATACAATAAAATTTAAGAAAATACTGTCTTTTGGTTTTGAAAAATGAGGTTAACACAATGACTTGTAGAAGATGTCTGATAGCTTTTTAGCTCACCTATTCATGAATCTTTCTCTCTTTCTGTGCTTTCTTAATGCTTCTTTAAAAATTCAAGGTTCAAATGAGCCCATGGAGGTTTTTGTGGGAGAAGTGACTTCCTACACCTTGCACAATCTGTCTCCCAGTACTACTTATGATGTGAATGTTTATGCCCAGTATGATTCTGGAATGAGCATACCTTTGACAGATCAAGGCACTACATGTAAGTCAAAACAATTGTAGTCATGCCAGATACAAATACTAATCTCAGATAATGTTGATTAAGAGAGGATTTTTAAGTCTGGTTGTTAGAAAGTCTGAATATCTTCTCATGGAGGATTTTTACCATCTCTCCATGATACAGATCTTAAAAACACTAAGTTTGGGAACAGTAATGGAAATACAGTTTTAAGTAATGATTTGATGATACAAAATTTTCTAGTCTGCTTCCTAAAATTTTATCCAGCTGTGGTTGAAGTCAATCTTCAATTGTTTTCAGGGTACCACAGAATCTAACCATGCTAAGCAGGTCTAGGCTTTTTGCTGCTCTGTCTTTATCTCACTGAAACGTCCAGTGATTGTAACTTCACCTTTATAGGAGGAGATGATTTTTTTGATCACCTCAGCTAAGAAACTTCTAATAATTTCTTTATTAAAGATGAATCAAGCGTCCTGAGATTTGTTGATTCAGTACTTTCTTTTCATACTGCCATATATGAGTCAGATTCTGATTTGTGGAAGTTTCTTATTTTATAAAGAACTTAATGTGAAAACTCACAACAATGGGCTGTTACCCAATATGGGAAGCATATCAGCCTTTGGGTCTTTGTAAATAGCTAGACTGGCATCTCTAGACTGTAACAGAAAATAAAGAGATTTGATCAGAATCTTTGCTCTTTCCTGATGTGAGTTCTAGAAACCAAATTCTGGACCAGGACTGCTAATAAAATTTTCATTTTGATGTGCTTCATTCAACATCTATTCCACAGAGCAATTTATCTCTTTCCCCCTTCACAGTATACTTGAATGTCACTGACCTAACAAGTTACAAAGTGGGTTGGGATACTTTCTGTATTCGATGGTCAGCTCATCGGTCAGCAACTTCCTACAGATTGAAGCTAAACCCTGCTGATGGTAAGTGCATTTTACTTTTTGCATTTTCAGGAAACATAATTGTTATTTCAGTGACAGCACCACGTACTGGAGGTAGTGGCAAGCCTCCACCAGAAGCCATGATGCATCTGCTTGACCTTAAACTGCTGAACATGACCTGTTTTTCTATGGCAGTGAAGAATTGCACAGTGTGCGCTGTTTATTGTCAAATTAATTTTCATTGGTGGGAATCTCCTAGTTACCTGGATTTCACTTGTGCATTGGAATGTAGTTCCTCTCCAGTATGTTTCAGGGTGCCTGATCACCCTGAAATGTTGTTGTGCTGTCCCATCCACTCCAACCTTCTCACATTAAGTCTCTAATTTCTACACTTATTTGCACACATATTAAAAGCATAATAATGGGTTCTAATTTGCTATTGGGCTTTGTTTTGACAGGTTCCAGAGGACAAGAAATCACATTACGTGGATCAGAAACAAGCCACTGTTTTACTGGCTTATCACCAGACACAGAATACAATGCTACTGTCTTTGTTCAGACCCCTAACCTTGAAGGACCACCCGTCTCTATGAGGGAGCATACAGGTAGGTAACAGATACTGTGAACCTTAACCTTTGGCTATAGAACTTGTCTTGTTTCAGTTGTAGAATTTATCTTGCTCCTAAATAACTGATTAAGTAATATTCTTTCCTCTTTTCTCAGTGTAATATCAACTGTATTTTATAAGGGACAGAAAAATTCTTATGGTCTTCTTCAAACCAAGTGTTTCTTAGAACTTGGACAAAACATTTGGATGCATTTTTCAGATGTGCAATGTCACTCCTGTAAAAGCATTCCCATTATAATGAAACCACGTACCTTTGTTTTAACAGCATCTGTAATCTCATTACTCTTGCAACATGACATTTTTCCTTGCCAATTATACTTTGTTTAGGTTATTGAGAAAAGATCTGAGTCTCTGTGTGGTACATAGTACATAATATAGAGTGTGTACTTGAATGAAATAATTTATATGGAGTAAAAAACAAATAATTCTTTTATTTCAGTTCTCAAACCTACCGAGGCACCAACACCACCACCTACACCTCCTCCACCTCCCACAATCCCTCCAGCTCGGGATGGTATGTTTTTTTTTGTAGATGTACTTAGTAGTTTTACATAGTTGTTGCTCTGCTTCAGGGTTTAATTCTATTTTTCATTTAAATAAATTTAAAACTTGCACAGCCTTGTAGGGAGATAAAATTTGAGGCTAGTTTCCTAATAACATCCATTTCCTTTTGAGCTTTAATGGAGTCAAAATTTTTTTTTGTTTAGGACTCCAAGGTACATCTATCTGGGGAAAAAATCATAATATTCTATTGCTCTGCAATGAGCCTGCGAGCTCACCTGTCAGCAGACAATTTATATTTTATGGTAGCTGCTCAGACAATAAATGCAATTTAAAACACTTGCATTTGCTTCTTGAGCTTTTCCTCAGTTTTTGCACTTTTCTTTGAAAATTTTTAATAAATGGTTTTGTGTTGAGCCTAAGCTATCTGCCAGGTTAACTACATGGTAAAAAAAAAGCTTGCTGAATATTCATCACTCTTGAATTTTCAAGTTTTGAAGCACTGCTTTTTATTGTACAATTCCGTGAATGATATGGTTTGAAAGTTCCTTCTCTTGTCTTTCAGTATGCAGAGGTGCCAAAGCAGACATAGTATTCTTGACTGATGCTTCCTGGAGTATTGGTGATGATAACTTCAACAAAGTAGTGAAATTTGTTTTTAATACAGTAGGAGCCTTTGACTTGATTAATCCTGCTGGAATCCAGGTGGGTGCATTTTGGAGGCAAACTGAAAATGAATTACTAGAGTTACATCTGATGTTGCCTTTTTCAGAATGCTTTAACTTGTTTTTATATTAGATTGTTGAACAATGCATCTGTAGGTGTGTGCATGCATGAGTATATTTTGAATATATTATGTGTTGTGTAAATACAAAGATGTTATTATTCCAAAAGACAAAAGTTGTAGTGTGTGGGAATTCTTCAGGCAGATAAATTTTTATATTTTATTTTCTTTGTATAGGTCATCAACAACTGGCACATTGGCTAGCTGTTATACACTGGGTTTTTTTCTGTGCCATATCAGAAATCTGTTTTGGGGTCAATCTGGTAGTTGAATGTGGGTCACGTCTTAATTTCTCAGCGCAAGGAAGGAGTCTTGTGAATGTCCAGCTTTCTTGCCATTAGCCTTGTCTGGTTGAGCTGCCTAGAATCCCACAACTGCAGTAAGTAGGCAGAATCCCTTGGGATATACACATGGGCCCACTCTACTGTGGACATAGCGAAAGCAGGAAAGGGTGAAAGGTTAGTCCTCAAAATGAATTAAAGCATCTATAAAGAGTAAATAGTAATAGCTAAGGAGAAATAGACTTCCAGGATTTCCAGACTGATCATAGTAATTTCAAAGATGTTTACTGTCAGGCTTCTTACTGTAAGCTTTGCACAGTTGCTGGATTTCTTCTGCTTATGGGAGGCTGGAGAGGGACTGTTTACAAGGGCATGTAGTGATAGGATGAGCAGGAATGGCTTTAAACTGAAAGAGGGTAGATTTCAGTTAGATACTAGGAAGAAATTTTTACTGTGAGGGTGGTGAGACACTGGAAGAGGTGGCCCAGAGAAGTTGTGGATGCCTCCTCGCTGGCAGTGTTCAAGGCCAGGTTGGATGGAGCTTTGGGCAACCTGGTCTAGTGGGGGGTGTTTCCTGTCCATGGCAGGGGGTTGAAACTAGATGATCTTTGATGTCTCTTCCAACTCAAACCATTCAGTGATTCTATGGGAAGCTGGATGAACTTCCAATAACCATTTGTCTTTCATTAGATGAAGGGATTGTCCTAAGACATGATAGGGTTCCTGAGAAGGTATTTCTGGAGCATTGGAATGACCTGCCAGTACAATGTAATTTCCTTGGTTAGAAGGCTTAAAGGACGTGTTTAGGGATTTTTTTGGGCAGAAGAGTGATTTTTAACTATAAAAACTATTTATATTGCTCATGAACTGCCTTTCATCATCTGGGCTTATTTTTAGGTCTTTGGTTCCTTTTCTTTAACTATCTAGATGTATTTTTCAGGAAAAGGTACCCCTTATACAATGCTTTGTCTCAGACATTCTTCATCCCTCTTATCTCTAATCTTTACTGCATAGCTTTTCTTTCCATTTGTTCGTTTGGTTTGAGGTATTTTCTTCCTGTGAATTACTAGGGGGTCCCTGGTGTTGATAGAGAGAAGGCCTGATATAGGTGACAGACATGTAACTGCTAATGCTTTATAAAATATTTAAGTCACCTCTTGGGATAGTTGCAACAATCTCAGGTTTTGAAGTGGATATTAATAATTTAATTTTCAAAGAGACACATCAAATTAGTATACTAGAACGTTGCAATTTTACAAAATATATAAAAGGAGCAAATTTTTATATATATTAAAAAGATTTAATTTTAAAGGTGATTCCAGAATAAACAATAATTGTATTGTAGAATTTAAGGCAAAAGAATACACAATTTGTTTATATCCAACTTTCCTGACATTCTGTTGCCACATTCTTTTTATATTTCCAAAAAAAAAATCTGAAAGAGTTTTTTAGATACTGTACATGTGCTCAGAAGTAGAGAATAGGCACTATATATACACATCATCAGAGTAATAGCAGTAATTTAATGATACATATTTAAAGTTACACCCCATCATAATAATATACCATAATAAAAGTTTCAATAGAGAGAGTTGGTCTGAACATGGAGAAACTGAACACTGTGATATATGCAATTTCAGGTTTCATTTGTGCAGTACAGTGATGAGGCAAAATCCGAATTCAAACTGAATACGTTTGATGACAAGGCCCAGGCCCTGGGAGCTCTTCAAAATATTCAGTACAGAGGAGGAAACACAAGGACAGGTAATTCTGAGCAGGAATTGTCTTTCTTTAAGAGAAAATGTTTTCAGAAACTGCCTCGTTATCCTAATATTGCATGGCAAAATAGTTAGGTTTCTATGTTTGTCTGTTTTAGTTGTGTGGCTTGTTGCCCTTTAAAGTAAAGGATTTCTTCTCTTGTATATAATATGGTTGACTCCTTGTTCATTGTGCATTTTGCAGGCAAAGCCCTAACGTTTATCAAAGAAAAGGTTTTGACTTGGGAGAGCGGCATGAGGCGAGGTGTTCCCAAGGTGCTTGTTGTTGTCACAGATGGTCGATCTCAGGATGAAGTGAGGAAAGCAGCGACAGTCATACAGCACTCAGGTAAGCCATTCACATACTTAGCTGTTTCATTTCCTCATGTGTTAAGCAATGCAATTATAATTGGTGCTTCAATTATCTGGGAATCCTTTAGTCATCAGTTACGGACTCAGAAACTTATTCTGTGTGTTTGGAAAGAACTCAAAACTAAACAATTTAGACTCTCTCGGCCAAACCTTTTCTTTTTCTAGACTTCTCTTGGGAAAGATGCAGCTTCCTGAGGCTTTCAAGTAACTCCTCGTGCATATATGTGACTCCATTGCTTTTTGAGCTCAGAAGTGTTTCCTTCCCTGTTCAGATTTGCAAAGGTGGCTTGTGTGAGACTAATAATCTATTTCCATCCCTGCACCCAGCAGTTTTGTATTTCAGTGTATGAACCACCTGGATTCCTGTTCTATGAGTAAGGAGATGTTATACTTATAGAAATGGCTGGCATGTAAATCACAAGTGGTCATCTTTATGATCTGCAGGAATCAGCTCTCTAGATTGCTTCTAAAGATGTCTGGTTAACTTATTAATAAAAATCTCTACAGTGTCCCTTTTGGATAATCTGCTTTAGTGCTTAACTACCCTAATAGTTGGGAAGCTTTTCCTCACATCTTACCTAAGTATTTCTTCAGGCTAATGAAGCTGTTTTCTTTACATTTACCTAGTTACCCAGGAAAGCAATTGATCATTGTTCCCTGTAACAATCCTTGTATCCAAAGCCTGTTGTAATATCTTCTTCCTGTCTCCTCTTTCCTAAACTAAACAAACCTATTTCCTTCAACCCCTGTTGATCATGTTTTCCAAACCTCTTATTATTATCACTATACTCTCTACTTGCTTAAGTTTCTTTGCATCTTAAATGTGATACTCAAAGCTGGACAGCGTATTTCAGCCAAAACTTCACAATTGGTTACAGAGCAATAATTATATCCCATCTCTTTTGGAAAAACTCAAAATAATGATAGCTTTGTTATTTGCAATACATGTGAATTATGCCTTAAGCCTCCAACCAGCATTTAGAATCATAGAATCATAGAATGGTTAGGGTTGGAGGGGACCCTAAAGATGATCAAGTTCCACCCCCCTTGCCAATGCCTGTGTAATTTCTTGTCATTTTTTGTGGGAGAATTTTTTCTATTTAGTGCTGATTTGTGCAATGATATTTTTTTTGTCTCTTCCATGTTTCCTTGTGTGGCAAAGAAAGGTTAAATTATCACATGGAAGGTTAGGAAATGATGAGCCAGAGACAGAATTCTGTAAACACTGGAAGATAGCAGGAAACAAATACTTGACATAGAAGTCAAGGACATGCTAATTTAAGCATTTGTAGAGGGAAATCACCCTAATACAGGAGTAGAAACTTTTGAAGAAAAGATGAAAAAATCAGTTTAATCTCTCTGGAGCTTTGATAGGGTAAAAGGATGTCCAGAATGTACGCTTGTAATGAAGGCCAGATAAAAGATTGGGTAGAGCCTGTGAAAACAGTGATAGAGATGATTTGGGAGATAATGACCTGAAAATGGTAACTTATGTTTACTACATATCAAGTGACAAATGTGGGGTTTTTTTTTACAGGCTTCAGCGTCTTTGTGGTTGGTGTGGCCGATGTAGATTACAATGAGCTGGCCAAGATTGCCAGCAAGCCCAGTGAGCGTCATGTATTTATTGTTGATGACTTTGATGCCTTTGAAAAGATTCAAGATAATCTCGTCACCTTTGTGTGTGAGACAGCTACCTCAAGTGAGTAGAAGGCACCATTTTTCCTTTTTCTAAACTAGTATCTTTGCTTATGTACTGCTACTGTTGCCATCCTATTTAAGGTAAATCAAAAGAAATGTTCATATATAAAAGTTAGGTTTCATAATAACTGGACATGTTTTAAGGGAAAAGGTTGCTTTTCTAAAAAATGTGAAGTAGATATTTTATTTCATGTAAACTTGTCTCACATTTCAGAAGTACCATTAGAACAAAAAAAGACGGGACAGTCAGTGAGAACTAGTGTTCCATGAGATGATGTAGAATGGTGGAGGAGTGTGAACTGGAGGACACAACTGGTCTAGGGATGCTGAAGAGGTGGAACTATAGTGTGTGATGCTGTTTAAAATGATCTAAATAAAGTTCAGTTGTTTACTCAAGTAAATGCCTTCTATGGCAAAAATGAGAAATTCTCAGGCCTGTCGTGCAACTCTGTACTCCCGAACTGCCTCATCCCCTGGCTCCTGTGGAGCCATATAAATCTGCAGTTTTTCCTTGTGAATCTGACAGCTATTATGCAGCCTGACTCATGCCTTAAATATTAATGGAAAGACTGTGTCATTTTGCTCCTTTCTTCTTATGAATTAGACTCTTGAAATATTTGGGGGCTTCATTTGTTATTGCATACAATTTGTCACACTAGAAATATCCCGCTAAAAGGAGCGAGTAAAGATTTTAACAGTACATCTACCACAGAGCAGAACACAGTATGACAAATGTAACAGAAGTTGGCTGTTAATAAAAGCACAGACGCTTTTTGGTAATAAAACACTCTGAAGTATATACATGTTCGTATTCTGTTAGGTTTAATAGTTTTGAATGATATGTTGTTTTATCTCTTTTAGCTTGTCCTCTTATTTACTTGGAGGGATACACTTCACCTGGTAAGTAACTGTCTAATATTTTTGCATAGGTTCATTTGTGTCTTCTACAGGTCTACAATGTTTTTATTTTATATTTTCTCTCTGGATTTAAAGGTTTCAAGATGCTGGAATCATATAATTTAACAGAGAAGCATTTTGCTTCTGTTCAAGGCGTGTCACTGGAATCAGGTTCTTTCCCAAGCTATGTAGCATACAGACTCCAGAAAAATGCCTTTATCAGCCAGCCAATACGGTAAGTAAACCTGAAAGTCTCACGTTTAGGTCAAACTGGTGAGGAAGTATCCAATAGAGTTTATAGATGATAGCAATAGTACCTTACGGAAGATGCATTGATTTGACGTTTTTACTGAACACCCAGAAATATACTCCAAAGAACATCTATGATTGCTCTCATTAAATACTAAACTATTTCTTCCTTTGTGATCTGTTCACTATTAAACCAGTTTCTTATTCTATTTTGGAGATTATGCCTCTTAACCGTCTGAGTTGCATGAGATCGCTTAGGCTTTTGACTGACAGCCTCGATGTTGCCAGAAGGAAATGGTTTCAATATGGAGGGATAAGCACCAATATGGGGCGTCATTCATACTTCAGTAGGCAGCACATTGATGCCATTGACTCAGGGCAGATTATCCTCTGCTTGAGTTGCTGTATTCCCCAAACGGAGTGGCATGTTCAAGGGCCTGTGGTCTTAGAGCTTGATTATGAAGGGCTATTACATGGTCATTCTTGCCAACATTTTATTTAAAAAAAAAAAAAGAAAAAAAATGAAAAAAGATGTAGCAGTTAGTTTTACTAAGAGAACAGTACCATCTCTTTTCATTTTGCATTTGTTCCTCTGCTGTCTATTTAAGTGAGTTTCAACAAAATCATTCTGAGTCAGAGGACATGCTTAAATATAGCCCATTAAATTTAAGGAAATTTAGTCTTTTTTCATACAAGCCTTTGAAATCTTCTGCAATCCTGCCAGGTAAGATTAGATCACAGACACAGGTGTACAAAGAAATAATTTCTTCTTGCCAGACTTCTCAGTTCACAACTTTAAAAGTGGAGGACATGAGACCTTGAGTTCACTGATATGCTTATAGGGGTGACAGATGTCAGACAGCCTTGATTTTTACTAGAGAAAGTACAGATAATCCCAGTCACTGGGATCTTGTTTTGCAATTCTTATATTAGGATTAAACTTGCATTTAGCAGGATAAAATACTAAGAAGACAATGAAAAGACAGGCTTCGTCTTTCTTTTATTTATTTTTACTGTTGTGATACATAATCTCTTGTCTGTTGTAAGAGGTGGAGTCAAATTCCCTGAGTATTCTGGGCACTAAAATAAAATTCACTTTACAGTGAGTCAGCAAAGCAATAAAAGTATCCTGATCCTGGTGGCATAGTTGTTTCCACATCTGAGATAACTCAGTATCCAAATTCTAAATAGTGTTGCTTTATCTACTTTGATATTTTCTTCCTTGCTCTGTGCTGTCTGGTGTTGTTGACTTAGTGATTATGCTGTTATGTCAGGGTGTATATGTACATGAGTTTTGCCTAGAATACAGTGCAGCTTCTCTCTTACTTTTAAGATTTCTGCGTTTATGTGCATGAAGCCAAAGCCCCTTCTCAGTTCCATTATAACATTTAAAGAGAAGCTATTTCTGTTCTTACAGAGCCCTTCCTGCATTCCCTCCTCTTCAGAAAATACTGGAGGCCATCCAATGTATGCCCTTACTTCTGTCTTTCGTTTTTTTTAAATGTATAATAATCTGAACATCACAAATCTAAACCTCAGCCACGGATGAATGGGGTGGAGCCAAAACGCATCACTTATTGCAGGGAGTACCTTAAATCCTTTATTGTATCTGTGCCTGAAGGCAGCAATAATTAAGTGCTGCATACTGTTGCCTGTAAAACAGGTCACATGAAAAATAAATAAAGCTATGGCTCTCTTTTCTGTACTTACCACAAAGAAATTTAAAACGTGTAAGATATGCAGAATCTTGCCACAGGAATCTATCTCCAAGAGCTGTTGGTCATCTTCTGGCTTCCTCCATAACCATGGTGCTTGGACAAATTGAAGACAGGCTATGAGTTCATCTTAACAAATGACACAATCTTCTTTTCTACTTGAGGGAGCAGTTAAAATTCTCAGTTCCATGAAACACTGTGGTTTTCCTGTTACTCTCATGTCTTCTATGAAAGAGAGCAAATGATGAAGATCTTATTTTCTTCATGTGCTTCCGTGTGAAAAAAATGTCCTCGTGCTGTTTTAACAGGGAGATTCACCCAGAGGGATTGCCACAGGCGTACACCATCATTCTGTTGTTCCGTCTTCTGCCTGAATCCCCTAACGAGCCATTTGCCATCTGGCAGATTACAGACAGAGATTACAAACCACAAGTTGGAGTTGTGCTTGATCGTAAGGATGATTTTGCTTATTGTGCAGACAATTTATATATTACATTGCTTTGCATGCGTTCTTTCCAAATATTTTGAAACCCAAAGCATTCTTACATGGTAAAAGGAATATGTATTTTTAGTTTTAATTTTTTTTTTTTTACTTTGTACATAAATTATTTTTTCTAACTAAGAATAATTAAACTAATCTACATTTCAAGTTTGGTATTGCCTCTAAAACTTGAGGAACATACTTGTACGTACTTATGGGTCAGTAAGACCATCTATAATTTGTGTGTTTGCATGTTTGAGTGGTATGCTACATTTTATCCGTAAGTGTATTTTAGGATGGTGGTTTCAATACTATATATAAAAAGATATGTATTATTTTCATTTATTGCAGCTGCCAGCAAAGTGCTGTCATTCTTTAACAAGGATACAAGGGGAGAGGTTCAAACTGTAACTTTTGATAATGATGAAGTAAAGAAAATCTTTTATGGAAGCTTCCACAAGGTAAAGGATTGAAACTTTCAGTGTTGCTTTCTGAAGTACTGTCCTTTGAAACAGAAGTCAAGCAAGCAGAAGTCACTGTCAGTTGTATCCAGTCTGTATAGTTCTGTAAGTTGACATAGGGACTTACAGATCATATAAAAGAAGGTCTCTGAAGTCATAGTTGTTTGGTTTTTTTAATTAAGTTAAAGGCCTACTTTGAACCAATGTAAGGGATCTGTCAAGATCTTGAGAATTTGTGATGGTTATGTAAGTGGAGGGATATATCTAAACAAGACGTCATAGCCTGATTCCTGGCACATGAAAGAGGAAAATCAAAATGAAGTTGCAATGATGAAAGACTGTGGGGGAGTGTAGTGATTTGCAATCATTCTGAAAAGATACAGCTACAGAAAGTAAGTAGCTATTGAGTTGTAGAAAAAGGCAGGAAACCTATTTTGGGAGGTGAATAGCATATTGACTAAGATTCATGTGTTTAACAAAGGTAATAGATGTATATATTCTATGTGTATATATATGTATGCGTGTGTATTGGTATATTTTTGGCTTAAATCCACTGTGCCTAATATACTCCAAAGTGATATTAACTGAGGAAGCAACAATAATAGAAGATCATATAATCTATTTGCAATTTAGAATGAAACTCATAGTTTTGAGTTGTCCACATGACTAGTGAAATCCTTATGTGTGACAGCATCTGCCTTCAATTGTGATAACTTTGTGCTTGCTTTTCTAATTTTATGCACTGAATTACGAAAACTCGATCCTGCCAGGCTTCCTTACCTCGAGTCACTGGGAGGTGTTTGACTCATCTTACATATATGTCTAAAACACAATTTAAAAGTATTTTCCTGCTGTGTTAAGCATATATGTTTAGGGGAAAAAAGTGTTGCAATTGCAACTTTTTTGGTCCACTGAAACACATATTCTCATTTTTCCCTTTATCTCCCTTCCGTTTAGTTTAGTTTTATTCTGATGACTAAATATGGCCAGAGTATAAGATTTGTTTTCTTTATGATACCCTTTCCTACATGACTAGTCACTTGCAGCATTCCTTTGAGGATGCAGATAAGAAGTTGCTTCTGTCAACTTGCTGATACTGGAGGCCACACTGTCAACCCAGCTCTGCTAGGCTGAAAGCAGGGATCATGTATTGTGACTTCATCTGCTTACACCATGGATGACTACTATAATCACACAGTACTATAAAATCTGTTTGTTCCTCAGAATTTGACAGAGGATAATTTCCCAAACTGCTTCTATGGCATGTCCAATTATTCTTGTTTATTATTTATTTAATGCGTAATTATTTTTGCACATATGAAGAAATGTCATTGGCTCTGTGGCTCTGTGACTAATGCTTATAAGTAGTCTTGGATCACACTTGTATTAGGCAGGCTCTATTTTGTCCTTGGCATTTGGCTTTTTTCCTGCTTTTTTTTTTTAGTTCTTTTAATAGTTTGGTAGGATACACTGATTTTTATGGAAATGTATTTATCTACTGGAGTGAGAAAAACTGCCAGCAGAGACTAGGATAGGATAGATACTGTTTTGGTGCAAAAGTTAAGTTGTCTTACCACCAAGAAATACTGTTAAAACACAGAACAGCACATAGCACTCTCATGTAGCAGTGTGAGAGCTCAGACTTCCCTTCTTCAAGTCGGTGGTATGAAGCTCTCTACACGCTGTACTGCAAGTACTGAAGTGTTTGCTGCTAATTTCATTGATGTTCAGAGTCCTATTTTTCCTTATCATTCCTCTAAATGTGATAGAGCTGAGCAGAGTTCTCTGACAACTCTTAAAGTGAAGCTCTACTTATCAGAGCAAATGGGGAACAACATGTAACCTCAGAAATACTAGCAGTTGTGTGCAACTGTTTATTACACCTGATGGTGAAAAACAATGATGGAGAAATAAAAATCATGAACTTTGTATTATTTTACTACTTAAATGCACTCATACCTATGAGCAGAAAGCAATCCTAAGATGAGAAGATGTACTTAAGATGTACAGGAGTAACAGTGATTGTTATCTTAAAGCTCTGGAACTATGTATTCTTGCTTATGAGACTGTTTCTTAAGCAAAAACATAACAGTTGTTTAGTGAGGCGTGTCATTCCCCTTCCTTTTTCCCCAGAAAGGAATCAAACGTTCAGTTTTTGATAGTATTTAAAGTAACTGGAGTAGCCTTGATTTAAAGAGCTGTGTTTGGGATTTTTCACCATGTGAGCTGGCTCCTCTGGACTCTAGCCAGGATGATTGCTATATGAGTCAGGTCATTAATGATAGCATCATGGGATTCCCTAGCTCATGTGCTGGGAAAGCCTTATGTATCAGCCATGTTGATTAGCTCTTAATAAAGAATAGCAGTAGTTTCAGCTGGATGAAGGAAGGAAAGTAAGATTAACACATTTCAAAAGGTAGTTTTGCAATTTCTCCTGCCATCCAGTTTCGAAGAAATGACAGATCTTTAGAATGCAAGAAGATGTTGTCCAAAATGTCAAACATTTTTGTGGTTTTCATTCGATGACTTCCTGGCTCATTCAGCGAAGCAGCGTGAACTACACCTAACTGTGCCGGGAAATTGACTTTGGCGCGCTTGAGCGCTCTACGTAGCACAGCTATGGTGGGAGCTGTTGAATCTGGCAAGTCCCATAGGAAAAATCCTGACTGCCTGAGACAGTCATTAAATTTATAACTCAATGTTTTGGAGAGACAGACGACTTCTACTTTCTTATTCATACCATGCTAGGCTTCCTTTTCAGATTGAAAGTTTGCAACAGGAAATTTGCTAATGAGTGTGTGTCTTTCTGCTGGTGTACATATGGGATTATAGTTTGCTTAGCTTATTGATGTGGTTTCTGTAGCAGTAGATCAGAACACCATCAAACTGTATCTTAAAAGGGGTCTGGGAAGAAAGATTAAAGTATGTTTTCTTTCTTAAACCTCAGTGCCTTCTGGCACTGGAAATGGTCACAAGTGATGCTTTATGTTGATGTGTTAGAAACTGAAGAGAATGTTTCTGTTAACATTTTGTTGAAAACAAATGTTTTCAACAAAATGTTGCAGGATTGAATAGAGATATGTTTATTTACTGTAAACACTGGATGCATACTTTTACTAGATTTATGCTTGGGCCATGTGGTTCAGAGCTGGAATTCAGAGCTGGTATTAAATCAGCAGTGAGCTGAGTCAATGACTTGGGGGACCCCTGCTTGTTTTTTACTGCTGAGATCACTTCTTTGGATAGATAGACAATATTCATTGGTTGTTGCTGTTTGAACATTTTCAAACTGATGATCCCATTCAACATTTAGATTCACATATCCTAAGTTTTATGTGCAAATGAAAATGCAGTAATATGCATTTACTATGCAGGCATAATTTGCTTTATTTAATTTGTGAGAAAGTAGGACTTTCACATTAGGTACCTTTCGGAATTAGTAAATTACATCTGCTATGAATTTTAACTGCTTAGTTGATTAGTTAACTTGTAAAATTTAGTCATGTAATCAAATAACTGAGTATATGATGTGTAATTGATCATGAATTTAAGGTTTTGGCCTGGTGTTTATTTTATTTTTGTGGAAAGTTTGGTATGCAATAGCAAGATGTACTTTGGACACACTCAATTACCTTTCCACTAGTTCTTTTTTTATTTGGTCAATGAACAATGTTGGGAATGTTAATTAAAAAAACACTTGTATACACAGCACTGAGAACTAAAGTGTAATGGCAACTGAATTTCAAATGAAAAAAAAAATGGGGGCAGTTTCAAAAGTTAATTCCAATTATATAAAGTGTAAGCACATAAAGTTTAAAGATAAGCTACACTGATGACTTGGAGACAAGTCCACATGGGAGAATATCCAATATGGAAAAAAAGAACAAATTCTCAGGAGATGATAGTTCAGGCACTTGTTGACTCAGGACATTTAAGGGAATTTGTTTCAACTTTACGCCATTTTTTTAAAGTAGTCGTCAAATAGCAATATGTTTCTGAAGGGTTATGTACTGTGATAACAGAAGCTTTAAAATATAAATATATACTTCAAGGATTCTTTACTGATGATCTTACTGTGTTAATATTTTAACAATTACATAGATGTTATAATGTGTATAAATTATATGCTGTATATAAAATATATGCAGTATTTAAGATATATAAAGCCACTGAAACCTTTCCGTTGCCCTAAGATTTTCTTTCATCAGCTATTAGATTTACAAAAATGTCAGTCTTGTTTCTTTCTTGGAGATTTCCAAATGTACGAAATTGATTGTATAATGTTTGCCATGTGTGCTATAAATTTTAGGAATGGTAACCTCTGCTTCAGTTTTGTTTGTTCTTTTGTTTAAAGTTTAACATGTTTTACCCAACCATTTCATTCTGTTCTCCTGGTAAACATCCCTCCCTGTCTTACAGTCATTCTTTTCTCCTTCCTAAGTTTCCCTTATTTCCAACAATCAATCTCTTCCTCTTCTTCCCTGTTCCCCCTTATTTTGGTATATGTTTTTGTAGCCAAATTTCTCTTATGGAACTTTCTCTCTTGCATCTTCCATTATTTTGTCTTTTTCTGGGCAGGCTTCTCTGCTCACTTCCTGTATCTCAGTGCAAGTAATGCCTCTGGTTGAGTCATCTGTGGAAACTGAACCCTGGATCTTTGGATCTGAAACAATCTACTCTCTGAGCTACAGACAGACTCTATTAGCCAGTGGGCAGTCACAGACTCATAAACATCTTGTGTGGTCCCAGCCATCAGAAGAAGACAAGAAGAGCTTATATTCACTTCTCTTTTTTTTTTTCCCTTTTTTTTTTTTTTTTTTTTACTTTGATGCCATCTTAAAGCAATTTTTAGGCAAGCTTTTTTAAACTGGTCATTGTAGTTCAACTCTTACATGAAATAGCATTTCTTAGCTCTGCTTGTGTATTCATCTTATTGTCAACACATTTTAAAGAGGTTACTAGTATCATAGACTTTCTTTGAGTTCAAATTTTCCCACCAGTTACAAGTAAAGCAGAATTGTTAGGAAGAAAATGTAAAACAGTATGACCTAATCAGTAAAATACTGTTATGTTATTAAAGTAAATATGTCTGCATGCCTTTTCTAAATATTAGGTTAAATTTTTTTCAGGTCCACATTGTTGTAACTTCATCAAATGTTAAGATTTACATTGACTGCAGTGAAATAATGGAAAAGCCAATTAAGAACGCTGGGAACATCACAACTGATGGCTATGAAATACTTGGGAAACTTCTGAAAGGTGACCGGAGATCAGCAACAGTAAGCAATACATATGCATCCATTCATTAATGCAAACCCTTGAAACTTTCTGAGGAAAGACATTAAAGATTAAAGATTGCTAAGAAACTGGTATTGCACCTAAAGCTTTCAAGTGTCTGTGCTGCAGACCTAGAAGAAGAGGAAGCATCAGTGCTTCAAGCTCTTGTAGCCTTATGTGTGCTTGGTTTAAATTTTTTATTATTTAAAAATAATTTTTCTGTCACTGTCAAGAAAAGACATTGAAGTCTGAATGTTAACTACCTTAGAAATGCATTGTTTGAGGAGTATTTTTTTAATGATAATGCCACTAGAATTCATAAATAATATCTCTAGTATCTTTCAAGAGTCATCATTTCTTTTACAGTTAGAAATCCAGAATTTTGACATCGTATGTAGTCCAGTTTGGACTAGCAGGGACAGATGCTGTGATCTTCCTTCTATGGTAAGTAGAAATAACGAGAAAATTGTTATTAGTTAAAAAATATCAGTATTAACTGGGTATTATACTTCATACTGACTTTGCTGTCAGAGCAGCCAGTGAACAATACTGCATTTCAAAATTTGTGTCTGAGGTAGATTGTGATGTGCTGTAATTGAGTCCCTTTGGAATGGTGCAAAAAATGTCAATTCTATCTTATATTTTAGTGGTATTTAAGATCCTAGGTATTATGAATGGAACAGCTATATCATTTATTTATTTAAATTGTTCTTAGATTGCAATTCAAAAAGTAACAGGTTTTTTTCAGTGCAAGCTGCTTATCTATTGGATAGAAATATTAGAACAACAGAAACTGCATATGAATTTGATTTTGCCTGTGCTTCTGTTGTTTGTGTCTTGCATAGCTCATATAGAAAATATGCTAAAAATATGAAAGGTCCCGTCGAAACATTGAGACACCACTGTTTAGCAGTGAGTTTTACTTATACCTCAAGACAGGATAATGGAGAATCTTGCTGTTATTGTTGTAGAAATATATGTTGCCACAAAGTACTTTTGTTTAAAAGGACAGTAATAGTTGTAATTGAATTTTCAGAGAGATGAAGCAAAATGCCCAGCTCTTCCAAATGCTTGTACATGTACTCAGGACAGCGTGGGACCTCCAGGACCCCCTGGACCAGCTGTAAGGAACTATTTGCAATAGACAGATTTTCTAATTTTCATATTTGTGGAAGTGGTTTTGTGTTAACCTGTGGTTTTGTGAAACAAAGGTCAGTCAGAGTGATAGTTCCTGTCAGCATATCCATAATATCATAGAAATCTGTACCCCTTTCATCTCCGTTTAAGACGCAGTTGGGCAGCTCCTACCACCTCTACTTCATTATATAATAATGCTTTTAACATCTTTCCAGTGAGATCACTGTGAATAGCTCCTCATTGTTTCATAGGTTGAAAGAACCTGGCCCAATTACTTCATGTACAGGATATTTTTAATGGATTATGCAAATATCTTTCCTAAATACTGAGTCAGGATTTCACTCCAATGAAATCAGGGAAATAAATGTGTTACTCTGTTTCTGTGGAGAGATAGTAATCTGTGGAATGGATGTGCTCCTACCAGTTCCTTTGAATAGAAAGGACTTGTACTCAGCCCAGTAGTCCTTCCACTCTGAAGATATCAAAACTGCTCCATGAGGAATCTGAAGTCCAGTTAAGTTGCCTAGCAGTCTACCAGGGAGATACGCAGAGATTTTGATGAATATAAATTGAGAAGTGTGTATCTGCAGAGACAAAAATTAAAATATTTTGTGGGCTGAATTTGCAAGGCTGAAGCTGATGTGATTTAACTGAGTACCTGATGCATCTTTTATTCTTGTACTCTTTTTAGCAGTGTGGTCTATACACTTCAAAACTTTGGGCTTTCACGTAAGAGTTTGATAAAGAGGTTCATAATGCACACCAGTATGATATACCCTTGCTTTTCCTCTATGAAATAGATTTCTTTCTAAATATTCTATTTAGGGTGGCCCAGGTGCAAAAGGTCCCAGAGGTGAAAGGGGTTTGACTGGATCATCTGTAAGTATCTTTCTGGAGTGCATCTATAATGTTGCTGTATCCTTACCTGTATGAAAATTTGTGTGCTTAGTTCTATACTGAACTAAGAAAGGAGATTTTAAAAAAAAATTAGAAATATGCCTGTATGCTATTTGTGTGCAGCCTATCTATTTGAGTCTATATATACAGATCTATTATATATATACATATATATGTAGCCTCAAAGGCATTGACTAGAATACATGCACCAGGGCATTAATACATGCTCTGCAGCATTTTTGTCCTTTCTGCCAGAAGGCATGTATTGGCCTGAGACCACTAACATGAATCACAAAATAGCTTATGGAAGGATATGCTACTTGGATAACAGTTTCCACAGTTGTTCTGAAGTATGAAATGTGTGTCCAGGCTTCTGATTTACCCTAAGTGTCTAACCCACAGGATTTTGCTGTTACGTGTCTAAGAAGAGGTGGTAATTTACAATCTTGTTTTAATTTTCTGCTTCAAGGGACCACCTGGTCCTCGTGGTGAGACAGGTCCTCCTGGTCCTCAAGGTCCCCCAGGTCCACAAGGCCCCAATGGGCTGTCGATCCCAGGAGAACCGGTGAGTGGCCTTTTTAAGTGTGAAGAGTCAGAGCGGTTCATGGGTCTTGGGAAGAGGGTCACAGCTTTTCCCTAACGTTCCTTTTTCATTGTAACACAGCAGCACTACAGAACAAGTTTCTTTCTGAAACAAGACTCTTCCAATGCAATAGCGTTATGTGTCCTGAATGCTACATGTGTTTGTGGGATGTCTGTGAAGGGACAGAGTCTAAGCATTGCAATGTACAATGTGCTACTCCATTTTTTTATTTAACAACTTTTCTGTAGACTTGCTAGGCCAAGTTCTAGGACTCAAAACAGTCAAACTGTGGTGCAGGAAAATTAAGCATGCGATATTACTCTGAAACCTTTCTTGCAGATTTACATGTTCAACATCTATTTTCTGAACTTAAATCAGTAGCTAAAAGTTCAGAGAGGTAATGGGTGCCCAGATATAGGCATACAAAATAGCCCTTTGTTCTTATGGGACTTTGTTGGCAACAGCATGCCTACTTTATTGAGGGGTTACTTTTGATTTCATGTATGTGCTTTCAAAGCCAGAGTAACTCTATTAACACTGATGTAGTTTCATCAGATTCTGTTATTTAGAGCAGATAGCATAGGTAACCCTTGTCTACATTCTGAATTATTAAGGCTGGTTTTGCCATGTTTTATTAAGTAATCACCCAAAAAACAGGAATATAATTTTGATGTTTCCTGTTTCGGAATAGCTTGGGTTTTAATACAATGAGGAGCTTTTTGTATGAAGACTTTGATTCAAATACAAAGTTTATGAAAACAAATAATAGAATTGGTGTCTGATTGCACACAGTTTCATTTTACATTTGGAACCAGGTTACCTTCTTAGTCTGTAATGTAATTTGGGAAATGGAAAACACGATGTGCTTTAAGGCTAGGTACATCTTCTGTTTTCTAAGGACAAAACTGAAAGATTTTGTTAGCCTGATTTTTGTTATATGCCAGGAGGAAAAACTTCATCAAGATAGTCTTCGGGTGCCAAACAGTGAAAAAGAACAAACACATTCCTTTTACATGTGGAATAAATATTTTTATTTGTCACATTCAGTTTGAAATCCTTTGAAGAATAGAAACACCAACAAAACCAGCAATTCTTGAAACTTCTCATTAGCTTACAGTGTTAGAGTGCCACTTTTCAGTCATGTAATTTCATTTTTCATATTAAATACAATTTACATTGGCAGGCTGTGTTTACAAATTACTTGATTATTTGTGCATCATCAACAGTTATTAATGCTGGATTATCATACAAGCAACTGTGGAAAATAAATATTGTATTGTTAAATTTAGCTCATGTGGTTTTGGACTGTGCATTTATACTACAGTGCTGTAGTATTTGTGGAATACAAGCAAGTTGTGAATGGCAACATATTGGTTCTTTATATCCTCCTTGTGTCCTGGAAGTGTTTAATCCCTTTTGGACCATGGGTTAGAGAAAAATAGCAATACTTTAAAAAGACCAATCTTTTACCTTTCATGAATACAGACAGCTCCATTTACCAGTTGAGAATGGTAAGGAAGGTTGAGAGAAAATATGTAACCTTTCCCTCCTCTCCTGCTTGTGAAGACATTGATATTGGTCTCTTACTGAAAAGTCCATCTCACTTCCTTATCAAAGCATGTGCCCCTCCAGAAGTCTGCTTGCCTATGTTTTTATATAATGTCGACTAGTCATCCTGCATTTGCAAATATTTGTGAGATGATCAATATTGTTTCAGATAAGAGGTGTAAGCGTTTTGATTTATTCCATAATAAATAATAACCTTATGGATTCTTTCCTATAGGTATCTTGCAGGACATATTTTGTATCTGTTTACAAAAATTAATTATTTTGCTGATCTGTTCTGTAATTCAGAATGCCTACCTTATTTACAAAAATTATAGGGTCGTCAAGGAATGAAAGGTGATGCTGGCCAGCCTGGACTACCAGGGCGATCGGTAAGTTGATGCTTAGGTGAGATAATATAAGTTTTTACTATTCCTGATGCAAGTTGGCTGCTGGACAACTGTCTGTGACATCACTAGGAATCATAGGCTCTTCTCATAGCTTCCTAAGCAATAGTTGTGGAAACTTAATTAGCTTACACTTAGGAATTTGAAATGTTGGAAATAGTAAGCCATTCATAACAAAAGTAAAAGAACAGCTGCACTGAGTCAAGCCAAATGTCCATCTGGCCAGTTGTGAATGTTCAGGGACAGATCCTTGGATTAAGAAAAGTACACTGACAGCTCCCCAGGAAGGTCCCTCAACTTCTGACCACCTGCAGTTAAATGTCTTCCTAAAATAAATGTTGCAGAAGCTTTGCTGAACCCCTCTTCAGCAAGGTTGTCTAATTGCTTTCCACTTTTCAAATTAAAATGGTCTTGGACATTAACAGTATGCTTTCCGCAAGAAGAAAGCAATATTAAATTTCACTTACTTGCAGTTTTCTATGTTGTAAACTAGGATTAGGTTTTGAGAGAAAAAATAACATAGAGTTTTTTTTGGCATAATCATCCAGATTTAGATAATATAAGGTCATTTATCTGCAAATGTGGTGTCATAACTAATATTCCTTGATTACTAACTTGTCCTTGAATTTACTGGGGATATATTTAGACTATATGGTAGATACTTAAGTGGTCGTCTGAATTTAATTTCATATATCAGACAAGGTAAGTCATGGACCAAGGGCCTTGTATTTTTTACCTGTTTTATTAGTCTTTATAATAAAAAATAATACACATTTAGGGAGTCGTAATGTCCTGTAGAAAGCAATGCTACATTTTAGCATATAGTGAAATTAGACAGAAAATGGGAAATAACAGGATGATACAAGGCTGTTCAATATTCAGTTCCTACAGCAGTGGTATTGATCCTACAGAACACTGAATTAAGTTATTCCTGAGTATCCTCTAATGTAGGCTGCCTGTTTAATTTTAAGGTTTACTTTCTACCCAGAAACTACAAGGAACAGAGAATTTAGAAAGTACACAATGAAGCAGCGGAATGTTAAAAAATAGGGCAAACTGGGGAAAAGAAAGATAACGGAAGAGTCTAATTTTTCTTTCTTTAGATAAACTCTAATTGATGACTGCATCTAGACTTTAGCTGACATCTGTAAGTCATGCTTATAAAGGCAATAAATGAGGTATATCTGTTTTATGGGAGCCTTACTGAAAGCATTTTTCTGAAGTTGAATTATGGTCTGGTAAGGAAATGGAAGTAAATGTAGGATGAGAGTGGAGACTCTTGCATCATGTATGTGATGCCATACAAGTGGTTTCTCCAAAAGTTTCATTTTCTTTTTGTAAATGCCAGAAAGCAGCTTTCAAGTCAGTTAAATATTAAAATGTGTAGATATAACTGGGATGATTAGTATAGCAGTCATATTTGTTCTGTCATGGACATAGTTTATTATTCCTTTTCTTTCTAGGGAACCCCAGGTTTACCTGGTCCACCTGGCCCAATGGGACCTCCAGGAGAAAGGGTAAGGTTTCGTGTCTATTTTTCAAAAGACCAAGTAATGGTTTTGTGTCCTCTTTTTTTCTTTTTTTCCCTTCCTTTATCATATCTTTCTATTTGCAAATGCTTTTTCAGGAGGAGTCATTTTATCAGTATCTGACCTGGAGAAGTAAAAGTGGAAGAACTGGGAAAATGTAGGGGTGAAAACCTCTCTGGATAGCCATAGGCTAGCCAGATAGTTTCTGTGAAGTTTGCACTGCTCACTCTCCTCACTAGGTTCTCAGATGCTCATGCCCATGGAGCAGAATGTCCACTGAGCAGGGCTCTGCTGAGGTACTCAGCCTTGCTGTCTTCCAAACACTGTTGCTGCTGCAGGGGATCCCTTTGAAACTGCTTGTCTCAATGTCTGGGAGATGTTGTATCAGTGAAGAATGTGTGCCGTTCTTACTCCAAAGGCCAAGTTTCTGCTTTAACCTTTGACTGTCGGGAGCTAAGAACTTTTTTTGGATGGGGGATTTTGAAATGTCTTCGTAATGAAGGGCATACATGCAGGTATTTCAGTGTGGAGTTATTGCAATCTCTCTCTTTTAATTTGAGATCAGCTAAGCCAATCTCTTTTATCCTCACAGTGGCATATAACCTTTGAGATGACAGAAGCAATGACTTGTCTTTAAAGTCAAAATTAATAGTTAATACATGCATTTAGACTTATCCTTTAGTGGGAGTTGATAGCAGGATATGAAAACAGACCACCATATGATAGTCAGTTGCCAAAGAACATACCATGGCATTGTTAGGTCATTAGTGGGCTATGGACTGTCAATGTTAATTTGTGAATCCTATGTCAGATTATTGAAATGGTAATTCTCAGCATCTCTTCTTACAGGGGAAGTGTCTGAGAGAGAGTGTGTTCTTCATTTATGTAGAAACATCAGATTTTTCAACTAATCTGTGATGGAGACGAGCAAAAAGGGAAATCTTGCTCCTCTGGGATAGAACAATTTCTTTTCTTAAAAATGTTGAGACTCATTCCATCTTCAGTTAATCAACAGCAGCTGAACATCTTTTAAATTGGCTGAAGCTCATTGCTCCATAGCCTTCTCCAGCAATAGCTATTTTTATAACTTGCATTGTGGATAGATTTTAAAATACCTGGTAGTACTAATGACGAGTATTGCAATTACATAATCTTAAAGGCCATTTTAATCAGGCTACAGTCTTGGGTTAATCTCAAATCATGCTTCTGTTTTTGAATAGGGTTTCACAGGAAAAGATGGTCCCACAGGTCCCAGAGGCCCACCAGGACCAGCGGTAAATATAATTTTGCCTTTGATATTTTCTGAAATAAGAGACCTGAGCCAAGAGAGAACCACATTGACATTTTCCATTTCTGTCAAATATGAAATGGATCCTTTGTTTAATATCCTAAATTAATTGAGAAAACTCTGAGAAACTCTCAGTAAAAGGTGAGTAAAAAGCTATGTAAAGCATGTCTCCACAAACATCTGTAAGAGTGGTTTTAAAACTGATTTCTGCCAGTGTAAATAAGGGAAGAAGCTGTTTACCTGGTTCTTTAGACATGATCTTTAAATGCATATCTAGGTCTACTGAAACCAATCACTTGTAGTCTGAAACCAATTACTTGTAGTCTGGTGAAAACAAACACTGTTAATGCAAGTTTTTCTCAACAAGAGCATTTGGGGATGAGTTTGTGCTTCAAAAGCTGCATCATTGTGTTTTGTGGAGCCATGTTAGAAAAGGCGCCGGTTGTTTAGAGAAACACATATCATGCTGGATCAGACAACCTGAGGTAGGCAACTTGCTGCAGCTCCATGTTACCAGGTCCAACCAGTAGCAAGATGGAAGATGTACACAGAGCACACATTTACACCACGCATGTTTACATAAACAGGAGTTGCTAATCAGGATTTTTCGGGATGCCCTTGCTCCCCCACAGTTGTCATTCTGGTGCTTCTTTGTGAGTGTGTAGATGATGTTTTATCACATAAAAAAGTGCTGGTCTTTTATTTGCTGATATTTATCTAGTATGACTAAAATGACTTTTATGGACTTCTTGTGGACTTTTACATGAATCACAGGCCTGCTAAATGAAGTCAGAAGGCCAAACTGTCTTGTCTTCCTTTTGGAACCTGTTATTAAGAACAATGCTAAAAACATATATACACTCTCTGCAGCTTTAGATCCAGAAATGGCTATTAAATTGTGGTGTTTTATAAAAGGACATATTTCCATAGAGAAACAAACTATTTTTTCTGGAGGAGTTTTTAAGCCTGATATGTACCTCAATAACACGTTTCGTATTATCACTTTAGACTGTGGATTTCCACAATTCACTTTACATGTCTTCTGCTGTAGGGTGCCCCAGGAGTTCCAGGAGTTGCTGGCCCAAGTGGAAAACCAGGGAAACCAGGAGATCGTGGGACACCAGTAAGATAATGATACACTTATAGTATCAAATTTAAAATTACAGTCTGTTGATGAATATGAGACTTCTCCTTGCTTTAAATACTTGTCTTGTGCTTATGACAGTGGTTAATACAGTGGAGCTGACCTAAGACCACAAGCTTATTTTTCAAACAATTTTATTTTTACAGCATGTTATTTTGCTGAGTTTAATAGTTGGGGCTGGAAATTGTGGTCTCTGGTTTCCACTAAAAAGATCGTAGACTATTATGTGCCAAGACATATATTCCTACACTTCATAAGCATGAACAACTGGGTCAGCAAAATGACAGGAAGGTCTTTATATTTTTGTATGTGTGTGTGTGTGTAGTAAAAACCTTGTATGCTGCTGAAGATGGACAATCTTTGATAATATTACATAATTACTTCTGTTTTCCAAATGTTTTGTGTGTTTTACAATGTGACTTTGAAATTATTTGGGGGTGGTTTCTGTGGTTTCTATTCAAACTTTTAAAGTGCATCCTGAATAGGAAGAAAGAGCAGGAGGTGCTATCACCCACCAGCGGTTTTGGGAGATACTTGAATTGATTAATTTATAGGATATCTGAGAAATTATGCTTGAGTTAGGAGTGGAGACAGCAGTTTAAACAGGAACTCCTTTATTACTTGTACCTTAATGTCCAGCAATCAGTCAGAATTTTCCATCTTGCTTTAATGTCATTGCATATATGACAACTGGATAATTTGGAAGAATATATACTAGGCTGGGCAGCTTGATGCTTATGAAGTGGAAATCTCCAGGAGCACTTGGAAGCTGGGTCATTTTCTCATGCACACACACAATGAATTCATTCTACATTTTTCAGCCTATAAATGGCGGAACATGCTATGGTTTATTCACAAGTGAGTGTCAAACTACCAGGTTCATCAGAGTTTTTCTTCACTTGGGTGGGACACTGGATAGCTAACCCAGTTCAGCAGCAAAAATCTCCTTCAGGTAAATAATGTGCATAGAAGGAAAATTGGCTACAAGCCCAGTTTCAGTGCTTTTGCAAAGCAAAGCAGTCAGCTCCTGCCCAAGCACCACATGTTAAGTTCTCCTACATTCTAATCTCAAGAGTTCCTTTCAGTTAGAAATACTTTTTTTCTTCCCCAGTTATTGCCCTTTCTTGTAATGGTATCATATTTACCATTTCTTACGTTTCTAGAACAGATCCCAGCAGGAATTCTGGCTTGCACCTTGCACAGATGTTTTATCAGACTCCTGGTGGACAGAATTTCAACACTTTCCTTTGTGTCCAGTATTAGCATTGCCAAAGGTGCAGCCTGATGGCCAAATGCAACTTGGGGTGTCCAGAATCATAGTTCAGGCCTGCCAGAATTTGTAACTTCCTGTCCTAGGGAAAGATAATGAGGCTTCCTGCAAGTTTTTCTTCTACCTGTACAATCTGTATTGTTGGTCTGTGCAGCGCAAGTCAGGTGATAGACCCCCTACAAGGTAAGGAACACTACATCCCAGGCAGAAAACACAGTTAGATGCCATTTATGAGCAACCTTATTCCCCATGAATATAGTCAATTGAAGGTCTTTCCTGATGTATTAAATACCACTGATATTCTAACTTGTGGCAGACCATACCATGAATGTGGCAGTCAACGTTTCTCTGCCTCACTGTGTACTTATACCAGAACAAGTTGGTACTTGAAACTTTAACTGAAATTTCATGGAAATAGGATGTTTGAGTTTATTATCTGCTTATAAGTACTTCCAAGGGAAACTCCAGTATTTTTTTTCAGTGTAGTAACAAAGTTACCAAGAAAGGAACAATAAAACCACAAATGAGTCAAGAAATCTATGGAGAATCCAGCACTGGCTATGCTAGAGGAAACTAATGTGTCTGTCCTCTGCCTGTCTGGTCAAACAGGGAGTGAGAATTGGGTAGCAGTCTTTACGTATATCATAGAGTAACAACCAGCAAGGCCAAGGAAGTGTAATTAAGTTAAAAGAGTACATTGGCTCAAGAAGGAATGGGTATAAGTTTTCTGTGAATAAATGTAGCAGGAAATAAAAAACCTTGGACTATCAGAGAAGAAGAGTTCCAGTACTGTTGTCTTATAGGTGTCAGTGTCAAAATGGTAGTGGATGGATATGCAGACTTCAGTCATCTTCATGTGGAGCTGTCTGTTTTATAAAACAGACTATGAAACAAGGTCTGACTTTGCTGATCTTGAAGGTCCCCAGGAAATAGTGTAAGGCATTTCTGTTTTATATAAAAGGTGCTTTTAGACTTACGTCTCCTGGGCCAAACAGCCTGTGAAAACCTTTAGAAGGTAATTCTAAGCACAGAAAGATGAGAATTGTTGGGATACAAATGCACAGTTTGAGTATTTTTC
Organism: Porphyrio hochstetteri; assembly: GCA_020800305.1. NCBI lineage: Eukaryota > Metazoa > Chordata > Aves > Gruiformes > Rallidae > Porphyrio > Porphyrio hochstetteri. The sequence goes on from CM036907.1 coordinate 91,551,190, forward strand.
CTTCTCTGCTGCTATGTTTTCACTGATCTGGCATCCATCTATGCAGATGAGGTCTCAAAAAGATGATGCTTTGGAAGCAGCAAAGTGGTGGTTCTTGTGGGGAGCAAACATTCTTTTGGGTAAAACAACTGAGCACACTATCTTTTAAAGTAAAAATAGCAAAACTTCCTTTCTTTTGTCCTCCTTCAGCTGTAGAACTTTGCTACAGCTTCACCCACAGCTCAGAAAAATCCCACATGAGGCATAAACTAGCTCTTCCTCACACTGACCCCAAGTGACTCCTCATCGCAGGACACCAGCAAAACAGAATGTCAGCAGCAGATGCTGCCTCTCAAAATGCTGGCAAGCAGTTAACTAAATTGCACATTTTTCTCTATTAAAAGAAAGTAAACTGAAATTTAAGAAGACTATAACCAAGTGGGAGGAAGATGCAGACAGTAGCTCAGTAATTGCAGTTGTTGATATTTTTTTTGAAATCACATTTCTAAAATATGTGCCTGTGGTTCTTGCTCTAGCAAGTGAATTCATTGAAACAGCACATTTTAAGTGATTACTGGAATATTGCTGGGACAATAGACCAGAAATCTGATTCCTAGTGCTTGTATTTACCTAGTGAATAAAAAAGAAGGCATGCTACGTGATTTGCTTCTGGTCAAAAAAATGTAAGGTTGTACAATGAAAGCCTTAGAAAGAATGAGAATAAGAATGAGCAGGTTACAAATACGTACTCAGCAGATAATTTCAAATGAATATGCTTTCAGAAAATAGCAAAAAATTGCGAAGTTTCAAAAAGAAAGAAAGCACCAAATAATTTTAAATATTTTTCCACCAGATTTTTATGATATAGACTAGTGCAAGTGAAAAATCTGCAGTTCTGTTCAATGGATATTTCAGATACATGTGATAGTTTGTGCCTGAGATGTTAATGTCTATTGATTTGAGAGTCAAATTACACCTCTGTTAGAGCTTCAGTATATCAGCATTTACCACAATGTTAATGATGACAGAATGGCACATAGAAGTGTCATATTTTCCTGATGGTTTTGCTTGTTGCAGTTTGTTAATGTTGTAATGGCATCTACAAGTCTGTGTTCTGTTTTGGCACATGGCTGTGCTAAGCTAAACTAAAAGACAGACCTGTTCCCTCTGGACTTCACAGAGTAAAAAAAGATGCAGATGAAAAAGTGAAGGACAGAAGGGAAAGAATATTCATCAGCTTGATGGGTATATTGTGCACATATTAGTAACTGTCTCATCAGGGGCATAATTTATTCCAGTGGCACATTTGTAGTGTCACCATTCTAAATTGTTCATTTCAGTCTGTACATTAATTTTTCACGAATCATCTGTGATGCAGGATGCACATGTACTGTATGCCAATTACTTAACTCACTGATGGATGAGTCTGTGGCATGTCACGGGGTAGTTGTATGCAATACTGCTGCAGAGGAGCTCAGGTAGCATGCTAATTTCACCCCCTGACATACCCCATGGGAGTTTGTTTACCCAAAACGTTGATGGAAGTGTATGAAACAGTGCCACCGTGTTCGAACTGTATACGCTGTGACCTCAGCGGAATGATCTGTCGTCTCGTGTTGTTGAAATTAATTGTGGGTACTGTAGGAATGTTATGGAAAACAGCTGCAGCCCACACTTAGCCTTTGCTTTGTTAATGGTGATAAACAGGATCCTTAAAGAAATACTGTGATGTAGAAAGCAGTAATACTTGGGATGTATGAGTAACTATGTGGAGAGCCATGCAGAGCAGGAGATGACCAAACTAAATCACTATAAAGAGTGATTTAGGCTACACGTGAAAATCTGTTTGAACTCATGGTAGCTCCTTTCAGTTTTACTAGCAAAGCCTCTGTGCTTCTTGGACACATTCTGGCAGCTTGAAAAAATCCATTGCATTTACAATAGATTTTTAGGAGGACTCAGCAGTGGCCTAAGTCTCCATCCACTGAAGTTATCAGTAAAACACACTGTCCACTTCAGGAGCTATAGCTTAGGGCAAAGTTTGGTTTTATATGGCCCTAGAATTTGGCACACATGGCATTTGTCACAGTGAGTATTCAAGAGCATTGGAAGGGCTATTCATGATGGCTTCCTAAGCAGGTCTTGCAGTAAATGGAGCTTTTGTTTTCTTTTTTCTTTTGTACTTTCATGTCAAAATTAGAGTAGTAGTTTTAAAGACAGCAGGTTTTTAGAGTTTTTCAAAGGGGAACCTAATTTGGCTAAATGAAATTACTGTGAATCTAATTTTCTACTTATTTTAAATGGGCATCTGCAATTTTTGCTGTCAAAATCATGTCAGATCAAGGCCAGTTATAAACATCCTTCTGAGATCATTGCTGTCTATTTTGAAAGTCTTTAAATATTTATCATACGTAGCATTGTAATTACAATTTCCTTGGAAAGTATGGCTTGCTCTCTTTTGAGGCTTGTCTTTCCTAGGATTGGAGACTGGACACAACATTAGGCAAAGATCTCAAAATATTGTGAGAGGAGCACACACAAAAATTTTTTTGCAGAGTAGATTGTGTGTGCGTATCTCCAGTTCAGCGTTGAAAAGATCTTTAGAGTTTATCTGATGTTTTTCCAGCCATAGGCATATATAAATGTATGTATCTATACACGCATACGTATACATATATACAAATAAAATTAGTCTTGGTCCTCCTGGTTGGTGTCTTACGTAGAATTCTCAAAAACCAAAAAACCCACAATAGACACTATAGTAGTCAAAGGCAAAGTTAGATCTTGGCGAGTGTAAATAATTACAAAGCAGCTCAGGCTGAGACTTCTGTGTGACTATTATAAGACTGGAGATGGTTGAGAATTAGCAGGGAAGCTGTTGTTATAAATAGAATAAGCACTTAATGTCATCTCTATCTTATGTGTCATCTCTGCAAAGCACTTTTGCTTAAGGCAGAGATCTGTTTCTTGAAGGTTTAAGGACACAACTACCCTTTCTAGACATGTTATTCTTTCTAGCTTGCCTTCTTGAATGATGAGCTGGTTTAAGACTTAAAATGAGAGTCATATATAATTCACACAAAACTATGTACCATTTACAGGAATGTGATACTAGAAATTCAGCTTTCAAATTGCCAGTATGCCCTCACTGTCAGAACATGTCAGTTTCATTGGCCCTATTTTGAATTTTTCCGTCGGATCTTTTTCTTCTTTATCTGTCAATGTGTTGATTATACACAAAAGATCAGTGCCGCATGGTCTTTTCTGGCACCCTCTTTAGCACCTTTGAAATGTAATGTTCAAGGAGGACCATGTCTGTCTTCTTGAAGGAGTCAAAATGTTTTGTAAAATTGCCTGTCTCAAACAATCCTGTTTATTCTACATATGGGGTGGAATAAAATAATCCTTCAGCTGGTTTATTTTTATTGTATTTCAGGGTACACCTGGAATGAAGGGAGAAAAAGGTGACAGAGTAAGTCTACTTTAAAGTCAGTTTTCCTCAGATTTTTTAATTAAAGACAGTGTCTTTAAAAGCACAGACTTGTTAATAAAACACTTGTTTTGGTGTTGAATATTTAGGGTGACATTGCTTCTCAGAACATGATGCGAGCAGTAGCAAGACAAGTTTGTGAACAACTGATAAATGGTAAAGTGTTGTTTGTTTTTCATACCAGTAATTTACTGCTTTTTTGTTAAATTTGAAATACTGATTTCTCTTTTAATGTGAGGAATATTGGCCACGGAGCATAGCAAGAGCTTCAGTAATTTGATAGCTGTCCAATGACAATGATTTGGTGGAAAAAAATGTAACACTAAATTTTTGCCAGATCCAAATGACTATTTTGATCATGAACTAATCTGTGATCTTTGGAAATACACACGCAAATATAATACTCTGTACAAGGAAGGTGACTTTCCTTTTGTCACCCTGGTTCAAAATTACTTTATCTTTGTTGTAGAATCAGCATACATTATCTCATTAAACATCTTCAGGAGGAGTGAATCTGTGAGTAAAAGGGTGCTTACTGCAGGTACTTTACTAGCCAGAAAAGACAGATGAGTGTTGGGTATTTAGTTCGCACAGAATCAGCTGTGCCATGCAAGTAAAAATAGTATTTATATCCCAAATTGAATTTCAGTCCTCCTCTGTTGCCACACAGTGCAGCTCTGCAGCCCGTGAAAGTGTTCTCTACAGAGACTTTCTCTCTCTCTCTCCCTCAGGCAGTGCTTATGCTATCGGTAGACCTACCAAGGACAGAGACAAATATGCTCATAATTTATTCTTAATATTGTTTGTATAACAAGGGTAAATGCTGATTGAGGTTATCAGATATACCTTTTGGTTTATTAAGAACACTAGTGTACAGGGAGGGAGGACACTCTGTCCTTTAAAATGTCTGTGATGGTTGCTAGATAAAATAAGTCTGTGAGCCATCACAGAGGGTGGAAAGTATATTCATGCACAGGCTTATGGACATGTTATCTGAGATCTTTTAGCATCTGTCCTTTGACCATCCCTGCCTTATTTGTTCCACATTCAGCTCACCTCCTCAGGGTTATGCTAGGGCTGGCACATTACAGTAATCAGGTAGGGCTAGATGTGGCGCCCCGTCTTTCTGCATAGTTTCACAGAGCTGTTGCTTTTGTTCAGATGCCTTTCACTGGAAATGAAATTTGCCTGTATGCTGAAGGTATGTTTGTACACAAGCCTATGCATCCTACAGGCTTAAGAAAGTGACTTAGACTGTTTTCTGCTAGCTCTACACATGAATAATTTATCCAATGTTTGTTGTAGCTTCAGAGCTCTGAAAGTACATAGAAATGCCACAGTCTACCATTAGATGTGCAACAAGCCCTTTCAGTTCTTGAGTAGGAACAACCTCTAATTAGAACTCTTGAGACCAAGAGTCCTGTAAATAAATGCTTATTTTGTTACTTTAGTTGCTTCAAAATTAATTGTTGTTAATGTTATTGGCTTCCAGTATCCTCCTTACCTTTCTTCCATCCCTATTTATCTTCTATTTATCTTCAGCCTTCTTCTCAGACATTTATCTTAAGTCTTCCTAATTCATCTGTACTAGTTTACCTAGTTCACTAATGCATTGGATTGGAACAAGGACAGGATTAAGTGAAGAGAGAGAATTTGTTATTCCTTCCAACTCTGGTCGAAGACTTTCACTCACTTCACAGGCTTTATTGAACCATTTTTCTTCCCCTTTGAAGGTCAAATGAGCCGGTTCAATCAAATGCTGAATCAAATCCCGAATGATTATTATTCAAACCGTAATCAGCCAGGGCCACCAGGACCACCTGGTCCTCCAGGAGCTGCTGGGTCAAGAGGAGAACCTGGACCTGGAGGAAGACCAGGATTCCCAGGACCTCCTGGGGTCCAAGGACCACCTGGTGAAAGAGGTGAGCAAATTCCAAGGCAGCTGTATATTTCACAGTGGACATAGTGCAGAGGCTGCCAGAGGAGAAGTCTGATCCCTTTACCACACCAGCCCACACCTAGCAGTGGCCTGTTAGGTTAGTTGGATTGCCTGAGGGACACTGATGTTCTGGAGGACAAGTATAATTACATCAGTACTTTGCTCTGTGTCTCCCTTCTCATGTTTCATGAAACAGAAGTTGGTATAACATTTTGGCTGCTCTCTCAGGCTTCCACAGGATATCCTAAGAAAGTGAATGCTCTCAGAGCTCTTCTGGCACTAACCAGCTACATCTTGAAAGGCTGTTTAGAGTAACACAACTCTTTGCAGAACAGAACTCTGATTAAGAGAGAAAATGAGTCATTACCAAAAAAAAAAAAAAAAAAGTAGGACTTGAAAGAATTAGTTCTACATCCTTGGCTCTTGAGAGAGGGAAGCAATTGAACTGAGTTTGACACATAGGTAAACCTATTTTGTGGCTCCCTTGGATCACTGCAATCACATGGAGTGTCTGTACTGTACTATGTTGTGGCCTTATTCGAGCTCCTCTACTGTAGCAAATTCTTAGTGCTGTGTTTTCTCTTATATATTTTAATATAATCTTAAAAAACCCTAGAAAAAATCAAGAAAGAACAAATTTCTGAATTCTGCTCTTTCTTACACTTATTTCAACCTAAGAAACAAGAAAGATAGCAGAAGTATCCAAGCTTTAGAATACCTTCCTGTTTGTAGCTTAAAATAATAATGTTCTGTGGTGTTTTAAGTATCTCACAGACTTCTCTATGTTTGAGAAAGTTTATTCAGGCTAAATTACCTCTGCATCCTCCTTTATTTTTAGTTTACTATATTTATATCTAAATTATTTTCCCAAATGCACATTTGGACATCTGTACAAAATAAGGTTTGACCAGCCTTGTTACATTAAATAATGGGAACTAAATATTAATATCAATGAGAGAGCATGGAAAAATATTTGTTGATGTGGTTTCCTTCCTTCAGTTTTTATTGCTTTTTTTTTATTATTATTATTTAGGAATGCCTGGAGAAAAAGGAGAAAGAGGGACTGGGTCTCAAGGACCGCGAGGTTTGCCGGGACCACCTGGTAAATACTTCTTGTTTTATCAGATTGCAGACAAGTAGGAGAAAAACACAGTATTTCTTTGTAGGGAACCAGGCTACATATCGTGAATGAACATGCTTTCATCTGTCCACTTCATGTTTTTGATATGTATCAGAGTTTACTTGTGCCCCCTCCAAAAAAGAGAAATTTAGAAAGATTTGTGGATGTGGCTAACGGGTATTTGTATCTTGTAGTTTACTCCTCCAGCACACTTGCTTGTGCAAAAAGGTATTAAATGAAAATACATTGTCCAGATATTTGACAGTTATTTTCATAAGTGTGAGCAGATTACACTTCTGCAGTATCTAGTTCCAATTTTACTTATGATTACAGAACTGCAAGTTGTCCCTGGACTACTCCCACATGCAGAGTTACCAGATGATAGATTCAGATGATTTGACCATTGATTTTGCTCTTTGTATCATGCAATTTTGTTCACTGATGCCTTGGCAGAAACCAGCTGCATCATTTGTTTCTGCTTGTAGATTACTGGGCTAAATACAGCTTTTCATTACAGGACCCATAAGAATGCTTGAAGCAAATTATAGCCCCAGTTACTTGAAGCTTTACTTTTCTGCTAACCATAATAAGAGCGGTTCCAAAAAAAACATTACCTCATCTATCCTGGGGCTACAGGGTAGCAGAATTAATGTACTCCTATATTTTAATTGAAATCCAGTGTGCTTGTCTAATCTAGTAGTTTCCCTTGAGATCTTTGTATCTTACATGGAGGGGAAATAAACCAGAGAATTCATTGATGTTTCTTACTTGGCTCAGACCTTACTAAATCAGTTTCTGTGAGTAAATCCTAAAGTAAGCCACACACAGGGAAGCAACTAATGATGAGTCACATTTCTAGTTCTCTTTTGTTTTTCTTTCTGTTGACCCCCATGTAGCAACAAAATATAAGTGTTTTCTAACCAAAGACGTAGCCTAGACTGTGTAGTCTAGACAGCAGTAATGTTAGCTGTTTTATCAAGCTGGCTCTTAAGGAAAGCATCCCCCCCAACCTTTCAATTCTAAAATTAGGTCCACAAGGAGAATCTAGAACTGGTCCACCAGGCTCCACAGGATCACGAGGACCACCAGGACCACCAGGCCGTCCTGGAAATGCGGGTATTCGAGGTCCTCCAGGGCCACCAGGATATTGTGATTCCTCCCAGTGTGCTAGCATCCCTTACAATGGCCAAGGATTCCCAGGTAGGTGATGAACATCTTAACTCGCCTTAAATATTCTTCACAGATGTGGCTGTTCATATTGAGATACTTTACGTGAGGCAGTCCTGCTAGCCTAAACATATAGTGAATCAGGAGGAAGTGGTTGTGAAGAGCAGGCCTGCCTCATGGTAATGTTCAGCTATACGAGCAGTCTTTTGGACTTCGGGCAGATCTACTTCATGTTATGTGTGGTTTGCTTTAAATAGGAAGTAGTAACTAAATATTTTAGTCTTTTTTTATATTTTTTTTTCTTAAAGATAGACGGGTAGTAGTTGATAATGTTGCTCATAGGATTCAAGTGACCATTTTCTTCTTCTTCTTTTTTCCCTTCCATCCCCACCCCCTTCCAATCGTCTTCAGAACAAGGTTGAATTCTCCATGTTTCTCTTGAAAAATAAAAAGAATGCTGTGGTTGGCAATTTCCGTGTGTCTCTTTTTGAGCAATTTCAGGATTATATATGCAAAATTGATACCTGAAATAAAAATTTTCTATAAAGGAAATCCATTTGGTGATACAGTGCAGACAACCGAAAAAACGCCACTGTCCTACAATTTCTGCTGAGTTAAACACCATGGAGTCTCCGATTAGCCTTATGTCTCATACCAGCATTCCACTCTGTGACGTAGCTTAAAACAGTGGGCTGCTTCTGGAATCAAAATAAAGGGACACAGCGGCCACCAATTTCTGACTGGAAAGGTTCTAATTTATTTTAACATGGGGATCCTGCAGGACCACAGTATTGTTAACAAATTAATGTGTATGCATTGCAACATCTTGAGATTAGCGTATGTGATACTGCTATTGGATACGGTTTGCAGTTAGTGTATTGTGCATGTACCTGTGAAAAGAAAAATTAAGAAAAAATATATATATATATACGTACACACTTGCAGACTCAGTGCTGCTGGTTAAAAAGCCAGGTGGTTGTGCAGATCTCTCTCACTAAATTCTTATTTAAATGAAAAAGAAAGAAATTTCTACCTGTGATTCAGCAGTGTTCTCCTTTCTACTAAGCAGCTACGTATACATATATAAATATATACCTATGACTTAACTGTTATGTATTTAGTTGGATGAAAGTATGTTTTTGCACATCAGATGGACTTTTAAAAGACTAACATCATCTTTGACCTGTTTCAGGTTTCGGCTAACACATTTTCTAAGTCGCCAGTGCTGCTTACAGTTTGAATACATGAAAATCCTGTTTCTGAGATGTTTGCGCACGTGCTTATTAGAGAATGAGTCCGTATGGATATTTCACCGCGGATATGGTTTTTGAACCATGTTGGCCTCATAGAATGGGGAGATTCCTTTTACTAACACAACTCATGAATGAGATAAAGGACAGTGTGTCGATTCCTTAAGCCTGTTGCATTTCAATAAAAAAAATAGACAGTCTTTTTTTTTTTTTTTTTTTTTAAAAAAAAGACCCAGACCAACAAAAGCCTCAGTGGTGAAGGAGGCTTATAAAACTACTAACCAGCAAAGGTAATGCCCGTAGAAGAGACAGATTTAACCTGGTAAATGAGAAATGACTTCTGTAAATAGTAAACTAATTGTGGCTTGTAAATGATTTGTATGGGACCGTATCCACTAAAATCTGTTAACAACTCTACGTGATGCTTTTGCATAAACCCCCTGCTGCTGCTTGCTGTAATGCCAGAATAACATCTTTGACAACTTATGAAACCTACCTGTCCCTTGCTTGTTACCAACGTGTCGGAATCGGGGCATGTTCCTTTTTTATATTTGTAATCTTGTTGGATTCTGTAACTGCAGTTATAAATACCAACGTTTTACGATTATTTTTCTTCTGTTTTGCTGTAGTTTTTGGTGTTCCTGAAGCACCAGCTGTAACTCGGTTTGTTACGAGGAACAGCACGAGAAAATGACATGTACTGTATATTGCCGCTGGTGATAGTTATGTCTACCATTACTTTCCCCTTCTCAGAGAAAATTTAGTATATGCCAAACCCCCTGTTCATTTTACCTCCTTCATGTCTTCTCTTAATTATGCAGTCGAAAATAAAGTCCAGTGCTTGGGTTTACTGAAGTAGTTGTAAAATAATATTTTTATTTGATTTGATTGTGTTTGTGGGGTTGGGTTTTTTTTTTCCTTTTACCATAATTGGTCCCCTGCATAATTTAAGATTCTTTCTGCAATGTTGTGTGCATTATAAATACAGAGTTTTTCAAAATTAATTTTAATCTTTTTCTTATTTTACTGCCAAAGAGTATTCATGAACAAAACTGAAAAGTACCCCCTGGCGAACTATTAATTTATGTATTTATTATATGGAAATAAGATTGGACTAACATTATGTAGGTGAACTAACTTGCATTGTATTTGTGGATTCAAAGACATGCGATAACTATTATGTTCAATCGGACAACTATTTTCAACCAGAATCATACGTGCCTGAAAGTGGACCCTATCAGCCTGAAGGTGAACCCTTTATAGTACCTATGGAGTCAGAAAGGAGAGAGGACGAGTATGAGGACTATGGAGTTGAAATGCATTCACCAGAATACCCTGAGCACATGCGCTGGAGGAGATCGCTGTCAAGAAAAGCAAACACAAACCCATAAAAGATCTGTACCTTGTTTTGGTTTCTTTGGTTGGTGGATTTTGTGGGTGGTTTTTTGGGTTTGTTTTTTTTTTGCTATACTTGCATTTGCGGGTACACACAGGGAGAGTGCATAACTCCTTTCACGATACAGCTTTCCAGTCTCTTCATATCAGACGCACCCCTGTTTTGTATCTCGCTCATGTGGGCATAGCAATGAGTGTACCTAGAGACTTCATATTGCTCTGGAAATGCTTGTAAAATACTTTCGCTTATAGTGGCTGCATACAGGTTAATACGTGCATCCAGTTATCCCAGTGCTACCTTTTCATTAAAATAATGTGAAAACCAATAAATAAATAAAAAATATCAAACCAAAATAAAAAACCCACAACAAAAATAGCCACAGAACTGCTGCAGATTTCCTAAGGACTGTCTGCTTTAGCTCAACATCCTCCTCCTTTTTCAAATGCATGTTTGCAGTTCAGTCAGATCACAGGTCTGCCTTTCCTAGTTAAAAAAGAACCAAGAAATTCCCTCTCCTTCCAACATCATTGTCATTTTCTTCTATTCTTAGTTACACTTTGCAGAGCATATACAGCTCCTATACATCTCCTTTAAACACCACAAACATTAAGTAGCTGAAACCATTGTATCAACTGGATACAGTTTAATAATGCCTGAAATCTCCTTCTTTGTAGACACAGTAACATTTATGCCAAATTGCAGTCAATCCTGCAGAGATGGAATTGCATGTTTATGTTGTATATTTAGTATGGATTTTTTTTTTTCCAGAATACAATGTTTCTTAGTTATCAAAAGCAGTTGGAAATTGTTTGCAAGACTATGGATATAGAATTGCTGCTTTTATATTTTAACTGCAAATTGTGAATTTCACTGCCTTATATTATTTATTTCTGAAATGAAAGAGGCATTTTTCAATAAAACTACTGAAAATTTATATGCGTCACTTTTTTGTTCTTTTTGTTTTGAAAGGCATAGTGAGAGGGATATGTGGGTATTGTTACTGTTACTTAACTTGATCATTTGGAACTTTTGGGTACCAAAAATCAACTAGACTGGGAACAGTTTTAAAAAAAGGTATTTGGGCTGCGGTGTCTAGAGGTGGCTGGATGAAAGCAGGAGAGGCTTTGTTTGTCTGAGTTATGAGTAAGACTTTTACTGACTTCAGTCTGCAAGGCTGAAGCTGAAGAAAGCAGAAGACACGGTCTGAGCTTCAGCTGCTGACTTTTCCTGATGGATGGCTGTTGCACAGGTAGAGACTCTTTCCCCCCTGAGTAACTACTTGGACTGAGGTGTGTACCTAAAGCCATGCAAACTTTTAATTCTTCACGTGCTGTGAGCAATGTAGCCATGGTTGTAGGGCTGAGTTCAGTGTTAGCAGGAAGCTTGCTTGAAGAGGAGGAAGTGGGTGCCTGGTGTTTGCTGAGCTGTACCTTGCTGGGACAGTACAGGAGCCGGCCGCTACCTGCCCAGGTGGCATCTGCATCTGTGCAAGCTTTGCTCACAGTGATGCCTGTGATGTACTTTTACCTAGAAAGGGTGACAAGGATGATTTTGAAAACAAGAAGAAAACAGCAGCCGACCAGAAGAATAACTTGTGAACTGAGGAGGGGAGAGCTGGCTGGTGGTGATCCTTCCTATCCATAGTTTCTTAAGGTCTTTCTTAGAAGTAGAAATGGCTTTTGCTGTAGGACCTGGAGCAAAGCTTTTGACTTCACTGGGATAGCTTGAATGCCGTTTCTTACATCATGCACGAGAACTGCCTCAGAAGTGAAGCTGGACATTCAGGCTGGCTTCCCGAGCACTGAATTTCACTCCAACTGGAAGATCTCTGACAAATTTTAGTGTTTGCAAATGGAAATCATAGAACTCCATAGACTGCCTGTCTAGTTATCAGTTAAATGAAATCCAAAGAAATGGCATTTCAAAGAGTGATCCTGATCACAGCCATATGCCTTTCAGACTGTAAGATGAGAATTCTAGGCTGAACTGATGGACATTTAAAGGAGAATCAAAGGCATAATTTCTTTATGTTTTCTTTTAATTGCAGAGAGCTAAGTAATGAAAACATGTCCTGAAGCTTGGTATGCAATATAATAATTCATGTGTCTGTCAGGGAAAAAAAAAAAGAAAAAGAAAGCTGCTATAAATTTGGAGAAGTGTTAAAAACATTTCTCTGAATTCATAATTAAAAATAACATCTTGCATTGATCCCCCACCTGTCTTTTTCTGGCATTAAATGTGTCCCTAGAACAAGTTTAACCAGATGCCCATATCTTCATAAAAAAAGATTCCCTTCTGTCCTCCAAACGGAAAGTTTTACAGACAGGATACCTTATTTGATGTGTACATTTAAAATTGTCTTTCTCTCTCTTCACAAAATACACCCAATGCCTGCCATCTGTGCCTTGTATTCTGTGTGTTCTTTTTCTAATGCAAATCGTAGTAGAGCTGCTGCTGTTCAATTATCTGGTGGCCTCAAATATTTAAACATTCAATTCAGGTTTTTGGTAGTCAGTACATATTAAATGACAAAATTTTGCTCATCTGCAGGATGGATACGAGCTCTAGGATGTGTACTTCCTATGGGCACAGCATTAGTGAAGTATGAAGCAAGACATCTCTGAACTTGAGATAAGTGCTGATAAGCATTGGGACTGCAGAAAAAAACCCAAAACTTCCCATCCCAAAACCTGGTTAACATTTCTTTCACTTGTACCACAATTTTTGCCAGGGGCATCCTTTTTCGGGAGTGCATTTTGAAGTGAAAAAGGTTCATCATTTCACCAGCTCATCTAAAAACTGGAGAAAATACTTGAAATATTTGTATGGCATATAAATGAGTGTTTACCCATGGAGGCCAACAAGGAAGAACAACTCATTTCCAGGATTTCTCAGGGGAACGACTCTCGGGGGGGAGGGGGTGCTGATGACACGTCTGGGAAAACGGTTGCAAAGCTGAGCCAAGCAAATCCTGGGGAAATGCAGATACAAAGCAAATACAAACAAGTCTGATTTCCTGAATATCTCATGCACAACTGAACAGCTTACATAGTCTGGCAGTTGTAAAGAAGGAAATTGTTTAAAAGCTCAGTTTTAATTTTGTACACATTTTTCTCTCATTTTGGCAAAAACTGTGGATACTAACAAGCAGGTGGGAAAGGGCTGCTGCTTGTCTGAAAGTAGGATAGAACACTGTGCAGAGGAACTTAATGAAGATGGTCTTTGTGTGTCCTGCAAACACGTGTTCAGAGAGCAACTTTGCATTCCTGATGGGATGGATAGGAAAGCTGCACGAATACCCGGGCAGTGCTACTCTGCAATAATACAGTAACAGGCAAAAATGATGTGAAGGATGGTATGTAAAGCACCTTATTTGAAAGCGAGTCTCCATTTTTATTTCTGTTGTGGTTTTGCAACAGCCTTTTAAGTCCCCCTGACTGCACAGAGCTGCGTATAGAATCAGAAGATAAAGGGACAGCGATCTTATAGCAGCCTTCCAATACCTGAAAGGTGCCTATAAGCAAGCCGGGAAAGAACTGTTCACGAGGGCCTGTAGCAATAGGACAAGGGGTACCAGATTCGAACTAGAAAAGGGGAGATTTAGGTTGGGTATTAGGAAAAAAAAGTCAATATTAGGGTGGTAGATCACTGAACAGGTTTCCCAGAGAGGTTGACCCATCCCTTGAGATATTCAAGGTCAGGCTTGATGGGACTCTGAGTGACCTGAACTAATGAAGATGTCCCTGCTTAATGCCAGGGGGTTGGAATAGATGACTTCTAAAGGTCCCTTCCAACCTTACACATTTTATGATTCTATGATTTTGCCAGACATGAAGAGTTTAAACCAACAGCATAAGCAGTTGATCTTTGTTCCCCTGAAAGCCCCTTTCAGTATATATATATATTGTGCCCACATTTTTGTCTCATTTTGGCATATATATATATAAAAGGTATATTAGCAATAACTTGATCAATATATATGGATCTTAAAGGCAAGAATTCATATTAGCAAGTTCCCAAAATAAATTCCACTGTGGAAAACACATTAGAGGAGTCACATAGTCCTTGAGGTTGTCCACTGCCCTTATGAAGTGAAATAATGATCCTTCTTTGGCAGGGGAGTTGAACTAGGTGATCTCCAGAGGTTCCTTCCAACTCCTACCTTTCTGTGATTCTGTGATTCTGTGAATGGGTTGATATTTTTGACTGAAACTCAAGAGCAAAGTTACAAATGGGAAAACATTTTGGGAAGATGTTGTGCTGCAAAAACACTAATTATTTTCATGTTAGGTTTCTAATAATGGATACCTTTTATATCATTTTATTTAGATGCCTCATTGGACATACTCGTATGAAGGTAGTTGAATTTCTGGTCTTTAAAGGCAAAAAGATCAGAGTAGCTTGTAGCCAGCAAGAAAACACAGCTTCAAATACATGTTTTACTTCCTTCAGTATTCTGAAGAACCTCAAACTTTTGCCTTGTCCAGGAAGTTAAAAGATGCACAACCATCACTTTTATCCTCTGAAAAAAGAGAGTGAAAGGAGATTCTCTTGAAGGCTTCTCCACATCTGAATATTTCTTCAGCTAAAAAGAGTAGACTCCAGCAGTGGTTTTAGTGTTGATTTTGGCTCAGCTGAATTTTCATTGAGTTACTTTCCTGTGTCCTTTGTTTAATAGGTTTCCATCCCGTTGTTTTTGTTCTTTTGTGTCATGTGTGAGATCGTTGAGCTAATTGCGAAAAATTGACCTCAGAGAGTGAATATTATACACAAAGTGAAATCCTGCTTCCTGTAAGATCAGCTTTGTTTTGCCACCAAATTTAGCAGGGCTGAATTAGTCTCGCTTTCATTCAACAATTCTGTTCTGCAGACTTGGAGATGTAGAAAGCCCTTAACAATGAGATACTTGTTTTTTGATGAGGAAATGCTGCAAGACCATTTGGAGCTGCTCTCAGTTTCATTTCTCTGTCAGCTTTGTTCTGAATTTCTTCATCCTTGAAGAATTCCTTGTTTCTGAACTGTTCTAACAGAATAGTTTAGTGCCCAGTCTGACTTCCACTGTTGTCCATTCACATATAGACAGTCCAGGATGTCTTGAATATTTAGTTCATGACTGGTCTACCTTTTCTTTGTGCAACTCATACTTATTCCTCCATGGAATATTGCAAGTTACTCACAGCATTTTCAAGGGTTGCTTAAGATTTGTGAAAATGACATTTCTGGGTGCTCATTTTGAGACACCCATTGTAACTTTGTCTCAGAAGGCAATATGCCTCTAATAACTTGACATCTTTAATGAGCCCTGAGATCTTCCAAGTCACTACCAAAATTATTTCTATAACATTAAATAATGAACAAAACAATAAAAATGGGACAGAGAATAAGTAAGAAACCTTCTATCTCTCATTTCCATAGCACATTACCCCTGCAAAGTTCTTAAGTTAAAAGTTACGAAGAAGACAAATTTTCTTCCTTCAGCTACATGAAAATAGAAAAGCTTCAGATGCTCAGGAAATACCAGAAATGAAAAAACAAAAGCTATATCTTATGTCCATTAGAGAGGCCAGCCATCCAGAAGCTTCTGCCATAAAATTCACTAGAATTACTGGTCTCTGAGCAAACTAAAGGCATCTGTAAGTTGCCAGAACTTCAGTATTGATAGTGGAAAAAGTGTTCTTTTCTGGGATAAGCAGAAATATACAAAACAGATAAATACCTTGATTATCTTTTTACAACTGCAGAACTGAAGCAAATGTGAGATAAACATTATGTTAAACATTATGTTATGATGGCTTGCTGTTTATGTCTCATAGCAACCACCACTGGAAATATTGCAACACGTTATTTAATGTTTGCAGCTTTGGGCTCTGTTCATGACAATGAGCAGAAAAATAATTAAAAGTGCTGTACACTGTACAGTAGCAGTTGTCTTTTTATTAATTATGCCAATGTGTCATGCCCTGCACATTCATCCTTCCCTTCTTCCATGCCCTCTTTCTTTCCTGAATCTTATGTGCTATTCCCTTATATTCAGCCCTCCTGCCTGTGCAGGTCCAGGCTATGTGGGGACAACAGCATGCTGGAGCAAGTCCAGCTGAGGATCACCAACATGGTCCAGGGGCTGGAGCACCTGGTGATTGCAAGAGTTGGGCTTGTTTAGCCTGGCAAAGAAAAGTCTGACAAGGAAGGATCCCTTTGCTGTGTTCAACTTCTTTGACTTCCTGCTGTTCCAAAACTCTTTTATATTTTCATGGCAGTATATGAACGAAAGATTCCTGTACCATGCACTCCATGTCACTTGAGTTTTGCTATTGCCGTTCTTGCATTCAAAACTTTAAAGTAGGGTTTTAGGAACAGAGTTTTAGGGTTCCTTATTGTTGACACTTGTACAAGTATTGGCCTTTTCTCCGTGTATTGTATTGAACTGTTAGTCTTCCTATTTTTAAAACTACTACTGCAATCAACTAAAAAGCAGGCAGTATTTTGGGTAGATTTTATTATTTTATTTTATTCTTACCTGTAGCTACAGCTGTCAATTACCAAGTGAGATGGTTCAGGATGTGTTTTTAACCCAAATCTGTTACGTCAATGTAATTACAAGGAACAAAACAAGTAGTTTTTTGTGCACTAACAGTGAAAAAATACTCTCTTAACTACAATGGGGTTTAATTGTAATTTACATTAGGAGTAAATAACTCATATAAAATCATAACCAAGGTTTGAAATGGAAAGAAAAATAATCTTAAAAATTATATAAATATCATGTGTATACACACTCACTTACAGGGGTTTTTTTAATTCAAAGTCAAAGGGTTTTTTCTATAATTATAGAATTTTGGCTGATTTAAATGTATTTAGGTTTTTCCCTAAAAAACCAAAAGGAATCGGCCCAGTATCCATACTTAGATGTTTACCCTTAAGTTTTCGGTTATACAAACTCTGTTGATGTGAGAAATGTCGGCATAACATCAAACAAAGGGTGATCTGCAGACTTGTTTTATTTGGCAGTTCCTTAGAATACCATGAATACTCTCTGTTGTTACTTGGCAATGCCCTTGTGTACTGTATATCTGACAGAAAATGCCTGTACACTGTAAAATCCCAGCGAGCGCATCCTCCAAAGATACATTTCTGTCTCCCTACCTGATCTCTTTTCAGTAGCAACGGAAGTCAAAACAGCACCAAACATTTTGCATCTCTGTCCCGTTTCTCAAAGACATGTCTGAAAGATGTGTTTTTTCCCCTCTATAGCACTTGCTTCCTCAAATACAAGAAACTTCCTAGTGAATTAGGTGAAGCTTTCAGAAATTTGAAGAGAAAAAGCTTTAAATGGAAAGATGACATTGTAAATGTGAACATCTAAAGATGTTTTAGAATGTGGCATAAAATTAGTGTTTCTATGATTCAGAGCAGGGCTAGCCCAAAGTAAATTCCCACCCATGGGTCAAGAAAAACAGGTAGAGAGACCATCTTGCACAAGAGCTATGTAACTACAAGAGGGTCACAGGTTGTTCCCATTTCTTCCTGATTCTGTGTTATTAGAGGTGATGTACTGGTATTGGATGGGATAGAGTATTCATAGTATCTGGTATGGGGCTGTGGTTTTGATTTGTGCTGAAAGCAGTGTTGATAACACAGGGATGCTTTTGTTACTGCCAAGCAGGGCTTACACAGAGCTAAGGTTTTTGCTGCCCCTCACCCCACCCCACCAGTGAGGAGGCTGGGGGTGTGCAAGAACTTGGGTGGGGACACAACCAGGACAGCTGACCCCAACTGACCAAAAGAACATTCCATACCACATGACATCATGATCAGCATATAATTAAGGGCCAGGCTAACCAGAGGCCCACTGCTTGAGGACTGGCTGGGCAATTGGTAGTGGAAAATTGTTTTCATTTTCATTTTCTTCATTTTAATTTTCATTCCTGGGTTTTATTTATCTCTCTTCATTTTTTTCATCCGTTACAATTTATTGTCATCATCCTAGTTATTTTATTTTATTTTATGTCAATCATTAAACTATTTTTTACCTCAACCACAAGTTTTCTCGCTTTTACCCTTCCAGTTCTTTTCCCCCATCCCACTGAGGGGGGCAGTGAGCAAGTGGCTGCATGGTGCTTAGTTGCCATATGGAGATAATCCACAGCAGGTGATTAACAAGACAAGAAGGGGAAAGCAGCATTAATGAGATTCCAAAGAGTTTCCTCAATGCAATAGATCAATTAGCATGGGCCCAGACACTGAGCTATCAGCAGTGCACCGAGTACATTATCAGTGAGCCATGACAAGAAGGAATTTCAAGAAAAAGAGACTTCATAAAGGCCATATAAATCTTACCTTAACATTGTCTTTAATTCCTTTAAGCCACAACTTCTTTCTCCAGCTGAAGTGGGGAGAAAGTTCCTAACCTCCTCTTGCTCTGGTAGAGGAAATAACCAAGAGGAGAAAGAATTTGCAAGCTGTAACCCCTAACCCTCGTCCAAAAAATTGCTGATTTCTCCTGGAGTGAGGGTTACCGGACTGGCATTTATCTGTGAACATGAATGGTTTGGAATAAGGAACTGACATATGGATCAAATGTGAAGGAAGAAATGGGAAAATGCACAGGGAAACATCCAATTGTAGTCATCAGCTAGTGTTGCTTGGTGACTGCGCTTAGTCCTGGAGTAGGCTGGAGGTACGCTGTGAGAGACAATGGCTGTTGAGACTGCAAGATGCCTGCATCATGGTCTTGCTGAAGGATGGAAGAGAGTTAGAGTTCTCACTAAAAAAAGATGACAGAGAGGCCTCTGCTGAAGAAAGAGAAGTGGAATAAATTAAGAACCAAGTTATTAGTGAAATAATAGTTGGCCTACAGATGATAGAACAGACGTAAAATGTAAGAAAACTCAGTTTTGCTCACAAATCCTTATGCTCATATTTAAGGCAGTGCTATTCACTGTGATTCATTGAGATCTACTGTGAAAAAATTATAAAGAATATAGCTGATGATCTACAGGAATATAAAACCAGAAAGCTAGAGGCTTTAAAATATATGTGCTCATTGCCCCTTTCTGGCAGAAGATACACAGATATAATATTCTGAAAATGCAGTCACTTGAAGCAGGGGGTGATTGATATTTTTTTTTTTCAAAAGAGAGTATGTTCAGACTGCTGTATGTACAGACAGTAATGACTGCTGTACCTGGCTTTATGCACAGGTATATAGAAATAATATCTAGAAATCTAGAAAGAGATAAAGCAACAGCCAGTTATTTGCAAAAATATATTTTAGGAAATTCTCTTTGGAATTTACCTCTAGATGGAAAGACATTAAAAGGAGACAATAACCTTTCAGCTAAGCACTAGCCTTGCCAGAGACAATATTACTGTTTTCCTGAAAGAAAGGTTTTATTCAAGAAACTTCATGAGAGGATTCAATCAGTTGTGTGACTCTGAAGCGGTTCAGCTGCAATATGTCTCAACTTCAGTCTAACTGCATTGCTCAGACTTTCAACTTAAAATTTTAAATCCTGCCTTAAATGAAAAAAATCTGAATCATTCTGTCTCTTATTTGAACCTGAATGGGTAATACACATGTAGCTCAGGAGCCACCCATATAAGAAGGACCTGTTATAGCGAGTCCAGCGTAGGGCCACAAAGATGCTCAGAGGGCTGGAGCACCTCTCCTGTGAGGACAGGCTGAGAGAATTCCACTTGTTCAACTTGACAACTCCAGAGAAACTTTATAGTGGTTTTCCAGTACCTGAAGGGGCCTGCAGGGAAGATGGAGAGGGACTGTTTGCAAGAGCTTGTAGTGATAGGACAAGGGGTAATGGCTTTAAACTAAAAGAGAGTAGATTTAGATTAAATATTAGGAAGAAATTCTTTGCTGTGGGGGTGGTGAGGCCCTGGCACAGGTGGCCCAGAGCAGCTGTGGCTGCCCCCTCCCTGTCAGTGTTCAAGGCCAGGTTGGATGGGGATTTGGGCAGCCTGGTCTAGTGGATGGTGTCCCTGCCCATGGCAGGGGGTCAGAACTAGGTGGTTTTTAAGGTTCCTTCCAACTCACGTGACTGTATGATGACTGTATATGACTAGGTATCACGATAACAGATTTTCCTATTTTCTGCATAGTAATATTGTGCATTTTTAATAGATCCATCTTCCATATTAGAGTTAATGAAAAGTTCATTATGTCTCTGTGAAAACATATCATCTATCCCTTCTTAGAAGCATTTCTAAGATAGGCTCATAAAATGTGGTAGTGTTCAATATTACATAGAGATGATAGAGAGGAAAAAGTATCTGGATGGGCATATGCAAGGACAGTTTCGCTTCAGAACAAGGTATAGATTTTACCCAGAAGTGCTCAGAAAAGACAGAGCTCCCTTATTTTTATTACTTGCTAACAGTCTGTGTTAGACCTACTGCATGTATTGCAATGCTTCACAAATGTATTTAAGTTAGAACTTAGCACACTGTTTTTATGGTGGTTTATGACACCAAAACCTTCAGAAAAATGTTTTTCAGTATGAAAGAATGCTCCTGGGGTATTTAAGTACTATATATGGTCAATCAAGAAAGTCCAGTCAACCATGCTTTCAGAATCTAAACAGATCTAAACAGCTGGTATTTCTCACTTATTTTTTCCTCACTTTGCATTCTGTTTAAACAGAATGAACAGAATGATGTACACTATCATAAAATGTGTTTTGTGATTCGTAAGATGTATATTTGCTGTCATGTCTTGGTGTGATACATACTTCATGTATTTAATCTATTTTGCTTTTGCAGTTTTAAGAATGGTGCCAGCTACAACATCTGGGAAGCTCTTGCTGTAATACCAATCATTTGCAACATTTTGATCCCATTTAAAGTTAAGTCAGATTTATCTGTTACATCATATTTTATTCTTGCTATTCTTTCCCCAGGATCATCACCTACACAAAATGCTGAGATATATATATATATATATATATATATATATATTTCTAAAGCTGCATTATTCAATTCTGGTTTGGAAGTCAAAATTTACAACCAACATTTCTCACTTTTTTAGTTTGTAGTCTTTTGGCACATCACATTGGACTATGGTTATCCTGTAACATTAGTAGCATTGTGCATTGTACTCTGCGAAAAGCCACATTTCAGTGTGGTGGAAATTCCACTGGAGGAAGAACTAGTTCCTTCCAAACCAATTGGGTTTTGCCTTTAATAAAGTCTTTGGAAATGAATTGGTATGGAGTTTCATGAGTTATGGCCAGATTTTCAATTACTTTCAGTTGGTTTGGTTTTTTTTTTTTTCCTCAGAAAGTTCAACTTCTGTTTAGGCACTGACTCTTGTTACACTCTGGGTTCAGACCCAGCTTTCTAAAGGAGGCTGGTTAGCTATGCTGTCATGGTGCTGACCTAGCTAGCAAGATCTACTGAGACGATGCACTTTTTGCTGAGGTTCAATGCCAAACTAGCATTTGGCATTTAGCTCCTGAATTGGAGGTGGCTTGTAACAACCCATCTTCAAAGGCAGGTAAGGTTTACATGCGCCTGTCTTGAAACGACTACACAGGCTTAATCTAAACGAAATGGTCACGTTTCCAAAAAAGATCTTGTATACAAGAATTCATTGTCTGGCTTTGGTAAACAAGAACATAGAAGATACTGTCAGAGAAAAATCAGAAAAGAAAAGACAACCCAGCAGATGTCCTTGGCACCCAAAGAGCATAAACTAAAGGCTGGAATCCTTTTCAGATGGTAACTCCAGGAAGGTGCTGGGATACGCCACCAGGAGTAGGGGGAAGAAGAAGGAAACAGAAGGAAAACTAGAGCTGCAACCAGGAACTGCTCAGCTCTCAACTAAGTGTGCTACTAATACTGTAGAAAAGTAAAATGGAAGAATAATTTTCTTTTGGGATATTTTTAGGGTAGAAACTAGAAACTGATCCAAGGAGAAAGAAAGTATAAAAAAGAATTTTCTCTCCCACATTATAAATATCTATCCATCCATCTCTCCTAATAGGTAGGACACAAAAAAGACACATCTGCTAAAAATATCTGCCACTGAACAGAAGCACATGAGCTGGGTTATATACGTGCCTAATTGTTTTAACAAATGAAGAACAAAAATGAGATTATTTTTTTAATTCCTATAAGTCTCTCTGTCATCATATATATTTAAATGAAATGTAGGTAGGTGGGCAAGGAGAAATTAAAAAAAACCCAACAAACACCAAACCCAAACAACAATTTATATCTGCTTTCTCTTGTACTATAAAATCATTTACATTTTTATAGGTTTCTTCCTATACTATCACAACTTCATGGGTATTGAAAAATAAGGCAAATCTTAGCAGTGCTCTCAGTTTATTGCACATTCATTGTTTTTCAATCACTCGTCACTTCCATATTTTGCTGGAGTAGACCATTATGCATGACATTGTAGTGGGTGTCTGCTATAGGCTGCCTAACTGGGAAGAACAAGTGGATAAGGTCTCCTACAGACAGCTAGAAGTAGCCTCATGTTTGCAGGCCCTGTTCTTCATGGGGACTTTGATCACAAAGATAAGTTCTAGGCGGACAAGCTAGCAGGGTGTAAGCAATCCAGGAAGTTCCTGGATGGTATTGTTAACTTACTGAGTCAAATGATGGACAAGACAACAAGGAGACTTGCTCTGCTGGATCTCATGCTTACAAACAAGGAAGACCTTACTGGGGAAGTGAAGGTAAAAGGCAGACTTGGCTGCAGTGACCATGAGATGGTGGAGTTCAAGATCCTGAAAAGCAGGAGGATGGTAAAAATCCATCCTCCATCTCCCAGACTTCAGGAGAGCAGACTTCAAGAGATCTGCTTGAAAGAATTCCATGGGATAATGTGCTAGGGGTAAGAGGGGCCCAGGAAAGCTGGTTGCTACTCAAAGATCACCTCACCCAAACTAAGGAACAATCCATCCCAACGGGCAGGATGTCAAGTGAAGGTGCTGAGAGGATTGCATGCATGTACAAGAAGGTCTTGGCAAAACTTATACATAAAAAGTCAATATAAGGAATGCAGAAGCAGCAGTAGGTAATGTGGGAGGAGTATAGAAACACTGTCTGAGCATGCAAAGATGTAGTGAGGAAAGCCAAAGCCCACCTGGACTTGAATTTGGGCAGGGATGTCAAAGAAAGAAAGAAGGACTTCTATAAGCAGCAAAAGAGTAGGGAAAATGTGGTCCTGCTGCTGAATGGTGTAGGGGTTCTGGTGACACAGGTCATGGAAAAGAATGAAGTCCTGAAACGTTTATTTTCTTTAGTCTTTACTAGTAAGATTGGCCTTCAGGAATCCCAGATACAGAGAGCAGAGGGAAAGTCTGGAGAAAGTAAGACACACCCTTGGTAGAAAATAGTCAAAATACTTAAACAAATATACATCCATGAACCTTGATGTGATTGTGAGTGCTGTTGGGGCTCGCTGATATGAGATCACGCTTGATAGTCTTGGAATGATTATGGTTATTAAGAGAAGTGCCTGAGGACTGGAGGAAAGCAATGTCGCTCCTATCTTCAAGTAGAGCCTCATCTCTGTCCCAGGGAAGGTGATGGAACAACTGATCTTGGAAACCATACAGGTAAAAGAATGACATGAAGCTGATTAGGAGTAGTTGGTGTGGAATCACAAAATACATGTCATGCTTGAACAGCCTGACAACCTTCTAAGATGAAATGGCTAGCTTGGTAGATTAAGGAAAGGCAAGGGACTTAGCTGGACTTTAGGAAGGCTTTTAACACTAGGTCCCATAGGCTTCCCATAAAGAAGCTGATGAGGTGTGGGCTGGATGAGGAGACAGTGAAGTGGACTGAAAACTGGCTGAACAGCTGAATCCAAAGAATTGTGATCAGTGATACAAAGTCTAGTTGGAATTCAGTAATCAGTGATGTACCCCAGGCATCAATACTGAGTCAATCCTGTTCAACACCTTCATTTATGGTCTTGATGATGGAACAGTGTGTACTCTCTGCAAGTTTGCTCTGAACAAAAAACTGGGACAAGTGACTGATACACCAGAAGGCTGTCCTGCCATCCAGAGGGACCTCAATAGGCTGAAAAATGGGCTGACATGAAATCATGAAGTTCAGCAAGGAGAAGTGTAAAGTCCTGTACATGAGGAAGAACAACTTCATGCACCAGAACATGCTGGGAACCTCGCAACTGGAAAGAAACTTTTCAGAAAAGGACCTGGGGGTCCTGGTGGACATCAGATTGAACATGAGCCAGCAATGTTGCAGCAGAAAAGGCTTATGGTATCCTGGGCTGCATTAGAGAAGTGTTGCTAGCAGGTTGAAGGAGATAATCCTTCCCCTTTACTCAGTAATGCTGAGGCTACACCTGGAGTACTATGTCCACTTCTGGGCTCCCAAGTAAAAGGCAGACATGCACAGGTTGGAAAAAGTACAACAGAGGGCCACTAAAATGATCAAGGTACCAGAGCAAGTTTCCTGTGAGGAGTGGTTGAGGAACAGTACAATTGGAGAAGAGAAGGCTCAAGGTGGATCTCACCAATGTGTAGAAATACCTGATGGGGGAGTAAAGAAGACAGAGAAAGGCTCTTTTTCATTGATGTCCAGTGAAAGGACCAGAGGCCACAGGTACAAACTGAAATACAGGAGACTCCATCTGTGCATCTTTTGAGGTCCCTCCCAACTCCTAACATTCTGTGATTCTGTGATCAGGAAAAAAATGTTTCATTATGAGGGTGACTGAGCAGCAGTTGTCCAGATAGGCTGTGGAGTCTCTATCCTTGGAGATACATTCAAAAACTCTCTGGACATAGTCCTGGGCAGTGGGATATTGGTGGTCCTGATTGAGCAGGGAAATTAGACAAGATGATCTCCAGAGGTCATCCTTAGGTCTTCCTTAATTCCTGCAATGTGAAGCGAATTATATCTGCATGCAAAACACTTGGGCAAGTGTATTAAAATGAATGCAATTTTAATTTCTGGCACAATTTCTCATGCTGTAAAAATAGTTGTTGAGATATATGAAGATGTTATTAGCAGTGTTTTATGATCTCCACATATTTTGAGATCGTGCCAGTCTAGCCCTCCCCCGCAGCTCCCACTGCAAACTTATCTCAAAGAAATGTTGAGTATCCATCACTAGCATAGCAAGTTTCCAAGTATTGTGACATGAGTCGTATAAATTTATGCAGTCACTGTCAAAACATTTAAAAGAGAGGCTTATTTTCAGAAGTGAACCCTTAGAGAGGACAGCATTTTTATGTAAACAAATGACAAAGCACTAAATAGTGGCTTCAGTGTTGGAAGAGGATGAGAGCCTGACGTATGCAGAGAGGACTTCGGAACATCTCTGCTGGGTCCTCCATGACCTAGTGGTGTTCCAGGGTCAGCATAATCTCCCACCCCAGTTCATCTGGTAGCTTTGATCCCACACACAGCAGAACTATATGTTTTTCCTTAGAGACCAACTTCTACCATGGTTTGAGGCAGACCTCACTTTGGACCAGAACAGTCATTTGGTTCATGTGCAGAATTGAAAATTAAGGCAATTAAACCTATGAAAAAGACTTTAGGGAAAGAGCTATCCTAGGACTCATGAAGGGTAATGGAATGGGGAGGTCATAAAATAGGTGATTTCTGACTGTGCTCATCTAACTCCTGCTCTTAACCTTTTCCCAGAACTTTGCTAAAGAAATAATTGTAATCAGCATGGGAAGCAAGATTTTTACAAGACCGTGTTTTTAGACTAAAAAAAGCAAGTCAATAATGAATTCAGGTCTCTCTGTCCTGTTTTATATTCCTCCTTCATTATAAGGGACTTAAAGCAATGATCAACAACCTTCTTTCTCACTGAAATGCTCTGCTTTTAGATTATTCATTAGCTGCCACCCAGTAAGAGCTTTGGGGCATGGACTTCGGCTCTAACTGGAACACAAGTGACTGACCCTAGGGGAATCCTACTCATCTTCTCAAATGTTAGATGAGTACCCTCTCTATGGTAATGATCCAGGGAAGATCACTGACAACTATCTTTCAGTGGTTAGTCACTCTGTGGCAGATCATTGTTCGGATGCAACATACTATTTTGACCTTATCTTGGACTTGTTCTTTCTGGAGGAGTAAATCCAGGATTTTCAGTGAGAGCTTGGTTTATCACAACCATAGCCACAAAGCTTCGGGCAAGGATGGATTGTACTACATTCAATGTACTGTCAAAAAAAAGCATCTAATCCTTCAGATGATAAACCATCAGTTCACATCATTGCCAGGAGCACTACCCATACCCCATAACTCTTTCTAGCTATGCTGCTCTTCAGGAAAAAGACTGAAATACGTTGTGCCAGCTGGTGGGAAACACTGCCTTCAGATACTCAGATGAATAGAGGAAAGTCTTGATTCCTTATTTTCATTTCCCCCCCTGGGGTTTTGCAACATGACAAGTCTAAAATTAATGCTCATAATGATCTTGAAGCAGAATGAAACCCTAGAACTGAAGGCTTTTATGGGTTATGATGTCATGCCTGGAGATGTTTGTTTATGTGGTTGAAAGTGGACTTACTGGGTTTTCCCATTGCTTTTTGTTTGCCGACGCCAGTACAGTCTGTTCTTGCAGTGTTGGGTTCCCAAGAAATATTTTTTAAAAGAAAAACAAACTTTGTCCTTTATATTTGTAGACATCTTCTCTTTCAATCTTTTATTTATCATCTTAACCTTTCTGATGTTCTGATGTGATATCATAATCCTCCTTGGCACTAATCCAGTATTTGTATGGATCGGTCAATGGTCTGGATTGCTCAATGTTGTTACTGCAACTGTAAACCCAGGTTGATTCTTATATTTTCCTATTCTTATTTTTGCATGTCCAAAGAGCTCAGAAACTGTATTTCAAATGTGTTCAGATTTATGATGAGCTGAGAGGGTAACAGGAATAAATCTGGGCTGTAAATCAGCTTATGAAGCACTGTAAGTTTAGACAAAGCTTTGCATAACCAAAGCAGTGTCAGGCTGGTGGGGGCAGGACATCACAAACTTCAAGAACTTGAATACACATGCACCTGCACACACACACATTTGTTTCTCAGTAGGATCTGCCCACTTATTGTCTTAGCTAGGCTGACTAGACGAGACACTTATCATTGTCCTGAGTAACTGCTCAGACTCCACATCCCAATCCTAGAGCAAGAGTCAGTGGGGACCAACAGTGGGGCAAGTTGGTAGAAGTGGCTGCACATCCACTGGCTGGCTACCAGGGCTACCTAGTGTCCACATGTCTAGGTGTGCAGGGAAGGGGGCTTGTCTCCTATGGTCCTGGTGCCCTGAGGTGCTATTTGGAGGTTGTGTCAAGGCAAGCTGTTCTATTACTATTGAAAACCTAATTTTTCCTTGTGCTTCTGAGGTGGCTCTGGTTGTACATTCTGAGCCACATGCCATCTCAGTGAGGCTGCTCTCGTTAGGTGGGGTACAAACATAGCAGGGCCACAGCTGCCTTTCACAGCAGTGGTACAATACTAATGGAGGCTCTGGGATTTCTGCTCTCCGAAAGTACTAGCCCAGATCTGCCAGGCTCTCCTCTTTCCTTTCCTAACAGCTCCAGGGAACTCACAGGTTGTGCAAAGAGCCAAAAGTTTGCAATCTGCCAGTTGTCCCATTCTTACAGCAGCTCAATTCAATTGTTGCATTTAATGAAACATCCCTTGGCTATTTTACAATCTAATATCAATTTAATAAGAATATTTGTCAGTGAAAAAAAAAAAATGACTTCCACTACAGATTGGAATAAATAATTTATTTTTTACATACATCCCAAAGAATTGCATCTGTGGCTTGTAAAGTGCCACATACTTCTCATGCTAATATTCCTGGCAATTCTGATTGCTGTTTTCAGAAATGAATCAATATATCTGCAAACACATCTTCATAATGGGAATCTTGTTTTAAATCTTGTTTGTTTGTTTGTTTTGCTGTGCGTTATAGCTCCTGTATTATATTTACTGAACATTTGCTACTCACTGGCATGTCGTTTCGGGTGTGGTGACTCACAGTTGCTGTCTATGCTTCTTTGGAAGTTTGCTATGAAGAAGGAAACTTTGTGCTAAAGCACTCGGGTCTTTATTTTGGACCATTAATTGGAAAAGATTTGCAGAGGCAATATATATGTGCTGCTACTACGTGGAGAAAACACAGCAAAATACAGCATGTATGCTCTAGACCCATGAAGTATTCCTGGTCCAGAGAGAATGGAAGTCAACCAGAAGTCTTTCCATTGACTGTACTGCATTTTGGATTAAGTCTTGTGTATGTAAGTGGCGTCCAAAGGTCTGAGCTGTTCACAAATGGTCCATGTCTGTTGTAGTTACCAGGAAATGCAGTGAATGGGACAGAGTTCAAAGCTTCAGCTTTTTCAATTCCAAGTCACACAGACAAAAAGATGCCATTATCCAACCTGCTGCAGTCCTCCAGAGTGCCGAGTTTCCCTGTGATCCAACCTCTCAGCTATTAAAAATGTAACAAAAACTTTGCTGGCTAGAAGTATATTGGGCAGGAACCGGTAAATCTCAGCAAAGGGGAAGAGTCATTCTGAAAATGGTCATAAATACAGTTGGGCTGGAAATCAGGAATACACTGCCTGAACCAGACTTGATATAAGTAATCCCACAAATGCAATGAGTTTTGAGTAAAATTGGTAAGTGTCAGGAGGGGAATCTCATGGGACGATTCTGATACTGGCAAAGTCAGTAGCCAGAGAGTGTCTTTGGAAAGGATTACATTGTACAGTGTCTGCCATGGTGGGGATGAGGCTCAGTGAATAAATATACTACAGTAAATACAATGAAGGCCAGAAAATATGCAGGTACTGAGGCAGCTGCAAAACCACATATGATAGATTTCTATGTAGGCTGCCTTAGGTACTGAAATAATCTATTAAAGTCCAACATCATGTCATACTAACGAATTAGCACAGGTCTCAAATTAAGTTCAGTGTCATGTTGATTTTATGTACAATATTTAAGAGACAATGAGTGCTTTGAACTTGACTTTCCCATCTTCCCATTTAAAAAAAAAATATAAAACAAAGACCTGAAGAATTCTGCTCCCTGGAGCAAACTAGACTATTGGTAAAATATTTGCAAAGAATCTTAAATGTACAGATGGAAAAGACATGTAGAAATTATTGCATAAGAAATAACCAGAAGAATTAAGAATTTGTTGATCTTTTCATGAGATACAGTGGCCTGGAGGACAGCTGTTTGCTACACTTGAAACTATTTCTCCATGAGTAATCTTGAGGAGGATCCACTTAAATCTCCAGGTGAGCATATCAATGGCACATTTAAGTAGGATGTAAACTGCATTCAACATCTGTAACCTCTTACTCATGCTAGTTAAAAAAACCCTTAAAATAACTTCTGGCAACACTTCAGATCATGGAATCATAGAATGTGCTAGGTAGGAAGGGACCTTTAAAGGTCATCTAGCCCAACCCCCTGCTATAGTTAACAGGGACACCTTTAACTAGATCAGATGTTGCCAAGGGGTCTATTGTGTATAATGAACAGGAGTGAAAAGATGGGAAACCTGTTGCTCCTTGCTTATAAGTGCCCCCCAAATGATTAACAATTACTTTCTTCCATCCTGTAATCCGGTTTATCAATCTCAGCTTCCGCAACACAGAAACAATTTCCAGCTTTATTGCATCTTTCTAAATATGACAGAAGAGATTTGAGCTTGGGTGGTTACCAGTGTGATCATTGCTGCTGAGAGGAGTACTAGGCGTTGTGTATCAACAGTTGGTCACACCGCAGTGGGCAACATCTGTTTGACAATTATTAATTGTTCAGGGAATTAATGGAGAACTCTACAGCAGTGTAGCCAGCTATCATTGCTGTTTGATTCAAACTTGAAAAGTAAAATTGCAGATAAATTTAATTATGAGGTGTTGCATTTGTACCAGGTGCATTTTATGTCCAGCAAGCACACAGATTCTGAGAAAATCCAACAAAATAGGATCAAAAGGAAACACTTTGGCTGCCACAAGAAGAGTAACACTGAAGGAGAATATGACTTACAGTCACAGAAAATCTGTTCATCTCTTCTTCCATCAGTGGCAAAACCAACAAACAACCAATGCTGTTACTTACTGTTTAAAAAAAAAAGATGACTCACACAGGCAGCATGAGTGAGTAAAATATTGCAAGACTGTCTTTCATATTTGACTAGCTAATGATTATGTTGCAGACCTTTTATGGATGATTTGGAATATACGTGAGCATAGAATGAATGTGGGGGTGAGAATCAGCTTTTTCCCACGTATAAACCCTGACCACATGAATCTCAAATGAGCCTTAAAGTCACAGTTCAAAGCAAATGCAGTTGCACTGGGGCTGAGCTCTAGAAGTTCCTTTCAGTGAGCAGAAGGATCAGGAAACAGGAGCTTGTGCCCTTTTCAGAGTCAGTTTAGGACAACATAAGTCCTGGGAGAATAGAAGCAGAGCAGCTGCTGTCTTCCCCTAACCATAAAGGCTGTTGCCCATGATCAGGTTGTGCCTGTGGCTTAAGCCCAGTGGGCACAAATGCACAATGCAGGTATGAAACTTGTACAAATTAATGCCTGGAAAAATGGGAGTACTTTGAATCTTCCATGAAAGCCATAGTGTTCAGTGGTGTGGAGTCAAATCCAATCTTGTGTTCTCAGCAGTGGACTTTGAGTCCAGTTAAGGAAGTCCCCTGGGGTGAGGATTTTCTTCCCATGTGTCATACAAAGATTTGGAAGAACTTCATTGGACTCTGACTAACTGGAGTAGTATTTGTAACCTTAGAGCTTTTCCTGGGAGTCAAGATGGGCCAAAGCAACTATGCAGAGCTCAGCTAGGTGGCATTTCTCATTCTGCAGCCCAACACAGTCTTCCCTGAGGTGCATGTTACAGTCCTTCAGCTCTGTCCTTTTACCTTCTCACTCAGAAGAGCTTCTTTATTGCTGGAGGGTGATTCCTTCTGTATAGAATCATCAGATTAAGATTTCCTATAGTCTTGAGCCCAACTATCATGAAATCTTTTTGCTATGTAAGCTAGGATGTTGGTGGTTGTGTTGCTTCTCCCCATCTCCATCAGTTATAGAATCAACTGAAAAAGGTAGAGCTTAATATGTCCTCCAGATGTGTTTGTCCCTTTCTGAATAATTACTGAGAACTTGTGAAGTGGCAACCAAGATGGAAGCCCCTATTCTCAGCATGCAGCAGAGCAGCTCAGTGAGTGGGTGGGCTTTTCTTTCAGGTGTAGCATTTCTTGAGCACTATCCTGATTTCTGTGTGGTACTGCTTCCTTTGGCAATGCCTCGGGCAAAAACCAAACCCATAGAGACAGAGTAGCCTTGTGACAGGATGCAGAATTGTGTTTGTGACCTTGGATGATGCAGCTAGGCCTGGAACACATTGACATTCCTGGGAAGAAACATCAGGCTTGCCTGCATCTCCCTTGTGCCTTTCCTGGTCCTGTGCTCTGTGTGGGCTGCCACCAGATCTACAGAAAAAGTCTGCTTCATAATAAGGCTGTATTCTTTTTACCTTTTTTGCACATCTCTTGGTACATCTCCAGACTTGATTCTATTCCCCATGAATGGTTTTCCTGGGGCTGTTTCTCCTCTCTACCCCCCTACCACTCCAGTTTCCCTTTTCTGTGTGGATCCAGTCTGAGTCTTTCCACAGCTTTAAGGAAAGAAGGACGATTCTAATTGATCTGATCCCTGCACTCCCATTGTCTAGCTGTTGTGAAAGAAGTGTTTGGTGTGGCCAGGGCTGAGTGTGAAGAGAGAGGAGAGAACAGGACATCTGTGCAGCTAATGCATGAGACAGTGGATATAGGACAGAGAAAAGGCTTACACTGATTTATTCCCAGTGATAGTTATCTCCCTGTCTTCATATTCTCTATAGGTACCAGCATCTCCTCCTGCCGTATGACCTGTTCTTCCACTTCTTTGTGGGCAGAAGCAGCAGACAAATAGGTGTCCATCTGGGGAAAACCCAATATTTTTTCCTTATTATGTGCAACATTATCTTATCCATTATGCCCCTGAATTACTAACGGTGGGAAAACCAGAACAGAAGGAAGGCATGGAGGCCTGGAGCACTAGCTTCAGTGACCTCCAAACCATGGGGAGATTTATCTTTTACCATATCCATGCACATAGTTGTCCATCTTTTTGCAATTGAAATTGCCTAAAACCACAATGACATTTTGAAATTTAGGGTATCTGGCTCCTAAATCTACATCTAAGTTGGACTGTAAGTTCCTTGAAAAAAATTGTCTGGCTTAATAGTCAGATTTTTAATTTCCTATCCTAGACATATCATGTCAATGACCTTTTGGTTACAGAAATATAATTCAAAATGTATATTTTTTAAACCTAATTGAATTAATTTTTTGAAGCACTCTGGAGATACACCAACAAGAAAGAGGCAACTAGTCAGTAGAAACAAAGCTTTATATGCATGACAGCATTTTCAGTAATTCCTTCCTGCTGTACAACATATCAGTGCTTGAATCAAACTACAACATCAGTGCTGGGGACTTCCCAACCATATTCCTTAATTTCTGAAACCACATAGTTTAAGATATGTTTAAAATGGAAAGAACTATTTGTTCTGGCTTTGGCTGAGGTAGAGTTAATTTTCTTTCTAGTAGTGAGTACAGTGCTGTGTTTTGGATTTAGTATGACAATAACATTGATAACACACTGGTGTTTTTAGTTGTTGCTAGGTAGTTGTAGTGTCTAGACTAAGTCAAGGACATTTAAGCTTCCTACACACCCACCAGGTGCACAAGAAGCTGGGAGAGCAGAGCCAGGACAGCTGACCCAGATCAGCCAAATGGATATTCTCTACCATATTCTATGATTCTATGATATATTGTCAGTCATGCTCCATATATACCTGGGGAAGCTAGCTGGGGCGGGCAGATTCACTGCTCAGAAACAAACTGGGCCTCCTTTTTCTTTTCTTCTGTGGGTGGTGAGCAATTGCATTTGTGCATCACTTAGTTTTGTATATATATATATAAGTATTATAGTTAATAATAATGCCAATAAAAATAAGCTCTTTCCTTTGTGAACCTATTAAACTGTCTTTATCTCAACCCATGACGTTTTTTTCCATTCTCCTCCTCATCCCCTTGGGGAGGAGTGGGTGAGTGGCTGTGTGGTGCTTAGTTGCCAGCTGGAGTTAAGCCATGACAGTATTGTATATTGTCTTTGTGGCATTTTTTATGTTGGAATGAGCTGGGACACTTTCAGGGATGATCCAGCTAATCCCTTTTTCTGAGTAAGGCACCATTACAAGTCACTTGATGGCATCTGGTGTGGGTTGCCTGAAGGAAATGTAGGCAATCTTTGGATGTCTGGCTTTTGTCAATACCACTGTACATATTTAATGATGATATGATGCAAGCAAAGTCCTGCTTTCCTGCTCAGTCTTGTGATCTCAAGGCTTGCAAGCAAGTTTCTTAATGCTCCTGTAAAACCAGATTATTTAATCTGTTGTGTAGACAATTTAAGGATTTCCATTGCCCTTTTCTCCTGACAGCAACTGGAAGTGTAGTCAGGACCACACATACATAAAGAGTCTTAAGCTGGGTGCACCAAACCCAGCAATTCTAAGTTGAGGATGTCTCTGTTTTGGCACAAGTTTTTTTATATCATAGAAATATAGAATGGCTTGGGTTGGTAAGGACCTCAAAGATCATCTAGTTCCAACTCTCAGCTGTGAGCACGGACACCCTCCACTAGACCAGGTTGCTCAAAGCCTCATCCAACCTGTCCTTAAAGACTTCTAGGGATGAGGCTTCCACAAGCTCTCTGGGTAACCTGTTCCAGTGCCTTGCCAACCTCATAGTAAAAAATGTCCTCCTAATGTCTAATCCAAACCTACCCTCTTTCAGCATGAAGCCATTACCTCTTGTCCTATCACTACATGCCCTGGGCAACTCTACAGGCTTGAGGCAGGGTAGCTGGAAAGCTGTACAGAGGAAAAGGATCTGGGGGTATTGGTTGACACTCACCTGAACATGAGCCAGCAGTGTGCCCAGGTGCCAAGAAGGCCAGTGGCATCCTGGCTTGCATCAGGAATAGCATAGTCAGCAGGACTAGGGAGGTGATCATCCCCCTGCGCACAGCTCTGGTGAGGCCTCACCTCGAGTGCTGTGCTCAGTTTTGGGACCCTCACTACAAGAAAGACATTGACGCCTTGGAGCATGTCCAGAGAAGGGCGATGAAGCTAGTGAAGGGTCTGGAACACAAGTCTTATGAGGAGTAGCTGAGAGAACTGGGACTGTTTAGGATGGAGAAGAGGAGGCTCAGGGGAGACCTTATTGTTTTCTACAACTACCTGAAAGGAATCACACACACACACACACACACACATAATCGTAGGGGTTGGAAGGGATCTCGAGAGATCATCGGGTCCAACCCCCCTGCCAAAGCAGCTCCCTAGCTCATATTGCACAGATAGGCATCCAGACGAGTCTTGAATGTCTCCAGAGAAGGAGACTCCACCACCTCCCTGGGCAGCCTGTCCCAGGGCTCTGTCACCCTCACTGTGTAAAAGTTCTTCCGCATGTTGGTGCGGAACTTCCTGTGCTCCAGTTTACAGCCATTGCCCCTTGTCCTGTCTCCACAGACTACTGAAAAGGGGTTGGCCAATTCCCCCTGCATCCCATACTTAAGATATTTATAAACATTAATTAGATCCCCCTTTAGTCTTCTTTTCCCCAGGCTGAACAGCCCCAGCTCACTCAGCCTTTCATAGAATCATAGAATCATAGAATCATAGAATGGTATGAGTTGGAAGGGACCCCAAGGATCACAGAGCTCCAACCCCCCTGCCACAGGCAGGGCCACCAACCTCAGGCCTGGATCTACACTAGGTTGCCCAGGGCCCCATCCAACCTGGCCTTGAACACTTCCAGGGACGGGGCATCCACTACCTCTCTGGGCAGCCTGTTCCAGCACCTCACCACTCTTTCTGTAAAAAACTTCCCCCTAATATCTATAATCTAAACCTTCCTTCCTTTAGTTTTAATCCATTCCCCCTTGTCCTGTCATTGTCTATCCTTTTAAAAAGTTGAATCCCCTCCTGCTTATAAGCTCCCTTCATGTACTGGAAGGCTGCAATGAGGTCCCCCCGCAGCCTTCTCTTCTCCAGACTGAACAAGCCCAGCTCCCTCAGCCTCTCTTCAAAGGGCAGGTGCTCCAGGCCTCTAATCATCTTCATGGCCCTCCTCTGAACCCTCTCCAACAGTTCCACATCCTTCTTGTACTGGGGGCCCCAGATCTGGACACAGGACTCCAGATGGGGCCTCACGAGGGCAGAGTAGAGAGGGACAATCCCCTCCCTGTCCCTGCTGGCCACCCCTCTTCTAATGGAGCCCAGGATACCATTAGCCTTGCGAGCTGCAAGAGCACACTGCTGGCTCATGTTAAGTTTCTCATCCACCAGAATCCCCAAGTCCTTCTCAGCAGGGCTACTCTCAAGAAGCTCTTCTCCCAGTCTGTATCTATGTCTGGGATTCTTCCGGCCCAAGTGCAACACCTGACACTTGGCAGTGTTGAACCTCATTAGGTTCACCCGGGCCCATCTCTCCAGCCTGTCAAGATCCCTCTGGATGGCTTCCTTTCCTTCTAGGGTGTCGACCACACCACTCAGCTTGGTGTCATCCGCAAACTTGCTGAGGGTGCACTCAATTCCATCATCGATGTCATTGATGAAGATGTTAAAGAGAACCGGTCCCAAGACAGACCCCTGGGGGACCCCACTTGTCACCGGCCTCCACCTGGACATAGACCCATTGACCACCACCCTTTGGCTACGGTCTGTTAACCAGTTTCTTATCCACTGGATGGTCCACCCATCAAATCCACATCTTTCCAATTTAGAGATAAGGATGTGATGGGGGACTGTGTCAAAGGCCTTGCACAAGTCCAGGTAGATGCCATCGGTTGCCTTCCCTTTATCTACTATTTCAAAGGAGGTTGTGGTGAGCTGGGGCTCAGTCTCTTCTTGCAGATAAGTATCGATAGGACAAGAGGGAATGGCTGCAAGTTGTGCCAGGTGAGGTTCAGATTAGAAATTAGGAGAAATTTCTTCTCAGAAGGAGTGGTCAGGCACTGGAATGGGTTTCCCATGGAGGTTGTGGAGTCACTGTCACTCGAGGTGTTCAAGGAAAGATTGGATGAGGTACTTAAAGACACAGTTTGGTGAGTAATATAGGTGGTAGGGGGACAGTTGGACTAGATGATCTTGGAGGACTTTTCCAACATTAATGATTTGTGATCCTATATGATTCTGTGATCTCCCTCTCGCACTTTACTGTAGGAACCCTGTAAGTATTGGCATGCTGTAATTAGGTCTCCCTGGAGCTTTCTCTTCTCCAGACTGAACTAGCTGAACTCTCTCAGCCTGTCTTCATAGGAGAGGTGCTCCAGCCCCTTGATCATCTTTGTGACCCTCCTCTGGACTCACTCCAACAGCTCCATGTCTTTCCTGTACTGGGGACCCCAGAGCTGGATGAAGTCTGGACGCAGTACTCCAGGTGGGGCCTCACAAGAACAGAGCAGAGAGGCAGAATCACATCCCTCAACCTGCTGTCCATGCCAGAACACTAGTGCATGCAGAACAGGTGCTTACTATTTGGTAATTTCCTGCACCTCCTTATTTTGATACCTGAAATTGAAGGAATAAACAGGGCTGCTATTCTGGGGAAATATGGAGCATAGCAAGCACAACCTTACGGCTACTTTTAGCTTTTAAGAGTCAAGACAAAGCATAGTGAAGGGTTCTGGTTTTTTTCCTCCCCATTTTTAATATATGCCTCAAATCACAGCCACTAAGTAAGGTCCCTGAGACTTAGATTTGTGTATTCAAATTTTTGCTTCAGTTCATACATTAGTGCTTTTTAATCAGTTCATTCTGCTGACAGTTGCAGACTATGGCTTTTGTGGGGTTACTTTGAAGTTTGTTGCATTAGTTTGTATGACCTTATCAGAGGTTCCTCCTTAGCTTGCAACAAGGCTGCCTCTCTGCAAGGGGGTGGACAGGGCTCAGCCCTCAGCCTGGGTTTCACTCACTTCTCTGCTTTATCCACTGTATTTTTGTCAGTTCAGTCTACTGCAGAAGTCCTCCAACTCTCCACTCTGGGTAAACATTTTTGAGGAACTGCTGCCCCAGCTGCAACTAGGCTGTGCACAGGCATCCTTGGGACCTGAAAGGCTCAGCAGTCACTCCTCAATTCCTGATACTTCTCATCTCTAGGCTGCTCACCAGCAATGGTTTGTCAGTTCTTGGTGGGGAGAGTGTAACTGGGAAGTCATGTAAGTTGGAAGAAGGGATCCATTGACTAACCTTTTTCTTGAAAGAAACTTAAGCCATATAGAGCCATTTATCAGGATAAGTAAGAGAGTTAAATTTCCTCCTTTGTGATTTCATCTTGGCTTCATATTAGCATACTACAGTATTTTAGCACCTGACCTAAAAATGACATGCCACCTATCCTGGTTCCTAATTCAAATGCTTCTGCAAGTGCTACTTTCTTTGTTCTCTCCAATTGCACTAAGAACCAATCTTTTTTTTATGCAAACATGTATGTGCATATATATGTATACACATTTATGAAATGTGTATGGCCTTTTATTTTAAGACTAGCAAATGATAACTAACAAAACTTTTAAGCTGCTGAGCTAAGGAATTCTTGTAAAAATGCAGTTGTTGTTCAAACACAAAATTATCACAGGATGTGGTTTTCAAAATGCAGTGAAGGATGTGGGTTGACTGTCCTGAGCTATGGCTCGCCTTTGGCATGGTACTTTACATTGTACTTCTCAAAAGTAATCTTGTCTCCCTGAGTTTCTGAGCTGAAGTTCACCCCAGAAGAAACACAAAACTACATAAATTTCTAGGTTATCCCTACGTGGTACTGCTGTTTTGCATAATTATTTAGGTTGAAACCTAGAAGCAGCTCATCGTATTATAAGTCAAATCACCTGCTAAAGGGTGCTGCCCAGTAACTACCATATGTTCATGTCCCATCATTTCTTGAATTAATTCTCCATAAGCAGATCCATTCCATTTGCTTAAAAAGCACAGCAGCTTAAAAAAGAAAACAAAAGAACCAGCAGTTGGTAATTAAAAGTAAGTAAACCCACATGACACTATTGACAGTAAGGTAATTAACTATTAAAACACTATAACTAAGAACGTGTAATCCATCACAGTTTAAACCTTTAAGTAAAAACTGTGTGCCCTTTGAAAAGATATCACCAAGTTCTGAGAGGCACTCAGTGAAGATCCATAAGCAAGCTAGATAGATGGTCATTAGAGTGGAATGGGGTGAATGGGTCTTTCTGTCCTGACTCAAGTTTTCCATGTTTCTTGGTGAACTGTAAGATCAATCAGAGGTAATACATTTGCCAGGAGTATTTTTCTTTTCTTTTTTTTTTTTTTTTTTTGGTGTCTAATGGCACATTATCTGAATTTGCAGTCGTCCATGTGGTGTAAGGATTGGGCACAGAGAGGAATGTGTGACATAAAGTTACTAAATGTCTAATGTATCCCACATGATGTACTCTGATGTGGAAGGATAATGGACATGAGAGAGCGATGTGAATGGGAAAAGAGTTCAAACCTCTGTGTCTTCTGCAAGGATGGTGGGTTAACCCCTTTTCTGCATGTGAATCCAGTAGGCTGCCCAATGAGTTCAGGGTCCCAAGGTTCCCTCTGGAGTTTGCACAGTTCTTTCACAAAGGCCTGAAGCCCTGGTATTATGTCCAAGGCCTGTGTTACACGTGGAGAGGTGCTTTCACCAAATGGTCATCTCTATAAGCAAGAAGGAGGACAGTTTTCTCCAGTAACTTGTTGCATTTCAGGTTAGTGCTTTCAGCCCCTCCTCTGAAGGAGGGAAGCACTGAAGGATTCTGGAGTTGCTGGATCAAAGTTAGCTTCTGGAAATACTTCTTTGGGCACATAATTTCACTTCTAAGGAAACTGTCTGAGGTGGCAGAATTTTCCCTTTTCAATAGCTCTGCTAACCTCTCTAGCAGTGCATTGCTGACAACTTTAAATGCCTGCATTGTTAAGAGCAATTGTTCGATCTGCATCTGTATTCCAACAATGTCTGTATTGTTAGGGGCAATACTGTTCAGAGCAAGCAAATAAAGCACTGACCCCAGAGGAAGTCTGAAAAATACTCTTGTGGATGAAACCATTTTTACATGTGTGCAGTGTTTCTGTCTCTTTCCAAGTTTGGTTTACCATGAAGACTTGTCGTGGTGGCGTAAGGAAGAGGAGGAGCCAAAATAAATGCTTCTTGTTACAGAAGTTTCTCTGTCAACATCCTCATTTGGACATTTGCTGGATACATGCAGGCTTTGACCTTTGTCTGCAGGGAGCGGCTTGGCAGCCTTGTTCTCTGGCTACTGCACAGTCCCACCCAGTCAGAAGTACGGCATCTGCTACTCACCCACACGTCTGCCAGCACACC
Source organism: Porphyrio hochstetteri (assembly GCA_020800305.1). NCBI lineage: Eukaryota > Metazoa > Chordata > Aves > Gruiformes > Rallidae > Porphyrio > Porphyrio hochstetteri. Next base: position 91,591,024 of record CM036907.1, read on the forward strand.
TACACACAGAAGTAAGGCCCAAAAAGATAGATTCCCTTGAGTTTCCCTAGGAATGTAGTTGCAGAAGACTAAAATGGGAAGCCGTGGCTTAAATAGATGTGGTGAGAAGAGGGAAGGCAATGTTTTGGTTGTGGTTCAGGACCCAAGAGATCTAGCAATAATTTAGATCCTCTGCTGCTCCCTGAGCAATTTTGAGCAAGTCACGTAGTATCTCCAGGCTTTGGCTCTCCATCTGTGTGTTGAGTCAACACTTATTATTTAATCTTTGTCAAGATGTCTGAAATATGGGGCTTGATGTAAGACAGAAGTGAACTCATGTAATTATAGAGTGGTCTGCAAGCTATTTAACTGTGTGATTTAAAGGAAAATGTTATTTGAATGTGTTTTAATCAGCTACAAACCACTACATTCAGCGTCTTATATAAGTGCAATGACATTCAGATGAAAAATGTGCCAATTTAAAGTATACTAAAAATAACAATATATAAGCCAGTCACGGAACATGACTTTTTGAGGATCAAAATAGCAATGAACAGAATAACCATTGCATTTTTAAAACTACCATGTAGCACCTCCAAAAATGACTAAATGTTATTGCTGATAGACAACCAACAAGGTCTGTATACAAACATTCTCTTACAGAAATTGCTTCAACATGTAAAACTCTTAACAACCTCAACCGGTTGAGTCGATTGCTTGTCCTGGTTTCATCAGGGATACAGTTAACTTTCTTTAAGAATGAGATGAGAATCACATTGGTAACAGTGATGTTTTTACTTGTTGCCAAGCAGTCAAGGAGTTTTTAGCTTCTTGTGTTGGCCTGTCAATGAGAAGTTGTGGGATAACCAAGAAGCTGAGGAGGGACACAGCCAGGACAGCTGACCCAAGCTGGCTGAAGAGATATTCCATACCATACAATGTCATGTTTTGCTTATAACTAGGGGGGGTGGCTGAGGGCCTGATGTGGCAGCTGGGGGTCTTGCGTAGAATCAACTTTGGGGTGATGGCCAAACACCTGCCTGCCAATGGGAAGGAGCGAATAAGTTCTTTGTTCTGCTTTGCATGTGCGTGTGGGCTGAGAGGCTGGGCAGTTTGGGGAGGGGGTTGTCTTGTGCAACAGGTGGGCATATAGCATTGTACCACTGTGTAGCATTGTGTAGCATTGACTTTGCATGGAAAGAAATTATGCTGTTCATCACTTGTGTATATATGATTAATATATATTATTAGTAGTATCTTTAATCAGATACAAAAGTGTGTCCAATTAAAATGGTTTTATCTCAACCCACAAGTTATCTCATTTTCACTCTTCCAATTCTCTCCCCCATCCCACCATGGGAAACTGAGTGAGTGGCTGCATAGCGTAGTCAGGAGCTAAATCTGGTGCAAAGAAATATCATCAGCCATTGGCTGGCTTCAATAGATCAGTGAATTTAATTACAAAATTAATCTTAGCATATTCTATTGCAGTAGTCAATATACAGATTATGGCAGGATCACCAGTCAAGTCAGGAAGAGCCATGGTGACTCAGATCAAGGGTCTGCCTAGCCCAGTATCTTTTTACAACAGAGTCCAGGGGAAGCCCAGAGGGCAACTGTGTGAAATATTTCCCCTAAGTACTCTCCTGGCCTCCAACTACTTCAGCTCAGGGAATTTCTGTTCTGGAGTAAGTCTGCCAACAGAGCAAGGAATATACAATGTGGATCCAGCAGTTCAGGGACTGTTGGAGGTGGGGGCCTAGATAAAGTACATCTGCTTGACAGTCTTCTCTGTTCTGTTCCAGATTGTCTACTTGGCTTCCAAACATCCAAACCTTCTATCGCTTTGTAAAGCTTGTGCTTTTTGCTCCCAACTCATACTGGCATGAACAATGACATTAGTTTGAGCAAATGTACATACACTGCAGATAACTGTAAGGCTGCCAGTTATGAAAGCCCGACCAACAGCAACGCCTCAAGGATAAACCATCAGAATACCATACAGAACAGTAAAGAAAAAATATTTCCTACTCTGAGAACAATTTTTAGTCCAAAAGTATCTGTTCATGGATCTGCTGGCCTTGAGTTCATTTAATCCCCCCTTTAAGCCTGCTGATACTGCCTGCCTCCACAAATTCCTGTGGCAACAAGCTCCAGAAGTTCACTATCCTTCATGTAAAAAATGTACTCAATTTTAGCTGTTTAATACTAACCTCCTACTAATTTAGCGAGTGCCTGCAGATACAGTTGTGTGGATATGGTGAAAAATGCTTTTGTGTTCTTTTTAACCATGACCATTATGACTTCATAAACCTCATGAATATTACATTTAACCTTCTCTCAAAATTTAAGTGTCCCAGGGTTTTTAGTACCTTACTTTATGACAGCTACTTCATCTTCTTGATCATTTTAAGAGCCTTTCTCTACTCTTTGCCTCCCTTGCACCCTTTAGTCATGAAGGCCAAGGTGTGTGTCAAATGCAGGTGCAACATTTCAATAGTGGCAAACTGATTTCGACCATGTTGTTCTCCATGCCCTTTTTGGTGACACAGAGCACTCCAGTGACTCTTCAGGCTGCTGTTGCAGAATGAGCCAATGATTCATATAATTTCTATTTAGAAGTATCACCTCCTGTTTTTCTGTGCTGAAACTCACTTGTCCCTTTTTGCCTACTCACTCAGCATTTGACTACCTGAAAGGCCTTGGTATCATTTCCTGACTTGGAGATTTCACTAGATGCAATCCTCTCACCAGATCACTGTTAAAGATACCAACTAAAACCAGTACCAAGAGGAACTACCACAGGTCTCCCCTAGTGAAACTAGTTTTGCTCCTTGAACCAATTTTAACTCTTCTGACGGACCCTTACTCCAGAGCTACAATGATGCAATTTTTGTAACTGTCAGGCCCTGAGGGCACCAATCAGCCTTAATTGCACTAACCAGCTTTGCCTGTGGTCACATCACACCTGTGGGTCTAGGGAGTTCCTTTCAGTCCTGGCCCTGAGTCTGAGCCCTGCTGTAGGTAATCTTATTCTTGGCCTTTTGTCCTGCTGCCCTGACTTATTGGATGAGATTTTGTTGCATTGCTGGCATAGCCTTATCTCTAGCTCTGTCTCATGATTGGAGCTGTGCTGGAGGTCATCTCCTGCTCTATCTCCTGTTCTTCCTAGCAGGATTTCTTGGATTGACCCTGGATGTGACTCAGCTCCTTACTTCACCCTGTAGACCTGTTACACCCACTGTTGTGGCCTTGCTCTGGTGCTGTGGTAGACCAGTGAACAAGGGTGAGGGCGCTGCTTGTGCTGAGGTCACACTTTGGCTCCTGGCTTGTCCCTTCATAAGGTAGCCCTGTTCTTCCTGTTTTCTGTCAGGAATATCTTTAGTTTGGAGCCTTGTTAAGGCTTTTTAAGGCTCTGAATATGTTATGTCTGTGAGCAGCAAGTTAGTGAGGCAAGATTTTCCCTTTGCAAAAGTCCTGATAACTTTTTTGTGATGGGCTTCATTTATTTACATGTTTTGTGGTCTTGTTCTTTGTTACAGACTCTACCATCTTACCGGGGCTGGAAATTTGTCCCATTAGTTTATGGTGCCCAGGTTTTCCTGCAAAGCATCTTCTGTAGATGGAAGTTGTATCATCAGTCCTTTGGTGTCATGGCTGTTCACAGGACAGGTTGTATGCTTTGGCCAACAAGCTCTGTAATTTCACGTTAGAGTTATTTCAGAATGCTTGGGTGAGTACCAAAAAGCCTTGTGTATTTTTTGGTATCTTTTTTAGCATCCTTTGATTTACATGCCTTTTTAAATGAATATTTTAATTTTCTCTCTGAATTACAGCTCTGAGGTTACCTGAGTATCATGGTGGCTTTGAACAGCCACCAGTTTGATTTTTGTATTGTAGTTGGAATTTTTGGGGCAGAGGGGGGTTGGGGGTTGGTAGTGGGGTGGGCTTGTTCTGTGTTTTCTCTTTTTTCCCTCCTAATTATCTGATTTCAAAGAGTCCTCTTTGATGAATTTCCTTGTGATGCTTTGATTTACCTTAATTTCTGCTCTTACAGCTTTAAAACCAGTTGTTTTGTGACTCTTATGGATAAAGAGCTTTCCCATTAATATATTTTGACCTAGAACCGGTGAACAGTCAATGCAAAATCAGGAACAGTATCATTTCTTGTGGGTCCTGCAACTGTTTGGTTGAGGAAGCAGTCTAGAACTGGGCATCTGAAATCTCTCGTTATCATTAAGTCTTCAAAATTCACAGCTTCTCTAGTGTCACTGAACTTACCCTGATCATTACCACAATTCCAAAATGGGCTCAGTAGAACAGCTTTAGTATTAAGCATTTTTTCTTAGAATATGAGATTTCTACCCATAGAGAGTTCAAGGTGTTTCTTCTTTCTTGTGATACTTGAACTGTGGTATTTCATGTACAGTACTACTCCCTCACCTATGCATCCTGCCCCTCTGAAGCTGATAACCTACAAACATTGCACTGGTCATTGTCCTTACAGGATACCTCTGATGTGATGCTGGTGGTCAGGGCGACCACTCAGTGCCTTCACAGTGTTTCCCCTGTCCTAATTTGTAGGTATCTGACATCAGAATAAAAGTACTTCCAAACTTTGCTTTTGTTCTGTTTCTCAGTATTGCAGTCTGTCTAGGTTTTTTCCTTCCTGCCTGTGCTATTTATTTTTCTCCTGACTTTTTCAGCACGTCCCAGATGTGTCTAAATGAGCACATCTTCCCTGCTCTGAGCCCTGAGAACAACTTCACCTTAATGTAAACATGCTGTTGGCAATGTTTCAGTTACCTTTGACTGTCTAAAATGATTTTAGATATTTAAGTTTATGAATCTGAGACATCCTCAGTGGGCCAGAGATGATACAAAGCTGAAGGGAAACAAAAATCTTTCAGACCTGCTGCTGACAGCTGGATAGAGTACTCTAGTCTCGGTGGGGATCAGATGCTTATGTGGGGAAAACCAAATCAAGTTCCTGACTCTAGCAGCCTGTTCGGTGCTAATCAGGGAAGTGAAATGCATCTGATCTTTCCTGCCACAGCCTGCTGCGTGTACATCTGTACCTGAACACAAGGGTATAAGACAAACAAAAGTCTTTTTTTATGGAGATAGGCTTAGCAGGAGGCTTTTCTTGGGGTATGCTTGGCTGAGTGTAAAACAAGACTGGTGGTGTGATTGGCAGAGACTAGAAAAGCTGAATACTGACTTTGAGGAAGAAAAAAAAAAAGGTAATCAAAACAGAATGGCAACTGAAGCATTTTTTACATGTTCTGGTTTTTGAAATATTTTTTATCATTTCCCCAATGTCCACTTACTCTGCCAAAAATTACTACTCTCCGCTACAGTACTACTTCCCACAGATAAGCAAAAATTCTACAAAGACAGACCTACATTAATGCTTTGATTAGGGTAAATCCTACTCAGAAATTTTGGCTTATGGACACATAAGTTACTGTCTTTTTCTAGGAACAGAATTCTTAAAAAACAGTGTCCTTAGACACTTATTTGTCATTCGCTCAGATCACAAGAAGTGAAATATCCTTTGTGGGTTTTTTCTTTTAAATTGTCATGTTTTGTTGCATTGAGCTTTTCATTCCTTTTCACATCTCCCTAAATAGCTATTAACATATCAGGAAAATAATTGAAATTAATACACCTTTAGGCTTATATTTAGATTTGCTATATGTTCTGAGTAGCCACTGATCTCAAAGAAGGATTTTTCTTTATTCAGGCCCGTTGTGGTAGCTCATGCTCTTACATGGGTAGAATTGAAATTTAGGTAATGGAAGAAAGACTGTATGGCATACATGAGAGCACTGTCCAAAGGTGAGTATATGAGAGGTAGTTAATGTACTTTATTAGTCAGAAACTAACTTCTCAAAGACTTAGTGAGGTTGGACTCAAAGTCCAGAGTACTTGCTCCAATGAGAGTTCAGTGTAAAACAGTGTGCATGGTGTCTCTGTCATGCAAGATGCTTACCTGATCTATATCCCCTGATCTGAAATCTTTCTATTTAGTGCCCATAGATTTTGCAGGGTCGGGGTGACAGAACATAGTTAAAGCCTGGAATAAAAGCTTCCATGGTTGTAACAGTCTGGACATCTACGAGCCCAGAGGCATTTTTGGAAAACATGTTTAAAAATGCCTCTTTCTTCCCTCTGGCTATCAATCACAGAATCACAGAACATTAGGAGTTGGAAGGGACCTCGAAAGATCATCTAGTTCAATCCCTCTGCCAGAGCAGGATCACCTAGACTGTCACACAGGAACATGTCCAGGTGGGTTTTGAATGTCTCCAGAGAAGGAGACTCCATAAACCCCCTGGGCAGTCTGTTCCAGTGCTCTGTCACCCTCACAGTGAAAAAGTTTCTCCTTGCATTCACATGGAACTTCCTATGCTCCAGTTTGCACCCGTTGCCCCTTGTCCTGTTACTGGCCATCACTAAGAGCCTGGCTCCATCCTCCTGACTCTTGCCCTTTACATATTTATAAACATTAATAAGGTCACCCCTCGGTCTCCTCTTCTCTAAGCTAAAGAGGCCCAGCTCCCTCAGCCTCTCCTCATAAGGAAGGTGTTCCACTCCCTTCATCATCTTGGCGGCCCTGTGCTGGACTCTTTCAAGGAGTTCTATGTCCTTCTTGAACTGAGGGGCCCGGAACTGAATACAGTATTCCAGATGCGGTCTCACCAGGGCAGAGGGAATAAGGACCTCTCTTGACCTACTAAACACACCCCTTCTAATATACCCCAGGATGCTATTGGCCGCCTTAGCCACAAGGGCACGTTGCTGGCTTATGGTCATCCTGCTGTCCACCAGGACCCCCCCCAGGTACCTTTCCCCTACGCTGCTCTCCAACAGACCAGTCCCCAACCTATACTGGTATCTGGGTTTGTTCTTCCCCAGGTGCAGGACCCTACACTTGCTCTTGATAAATCTCATTAAACTTCTCCCTGCACAATTCTCCAGCCTGTCTAAGTCTTGCTGAATGGCAGCACAGCCCTCTGGTGTGTCAGTCACCATTCCCAGGACCTACTGACCTTGTAAAAGTATTCAAAAATTCCTCTCTAAATAAGATTCTAGAGGTAAAAATTAAATCATTGCAGTATCCATAAGCTCAGAGTCCTGGTACTACAGTTATTTCTTACTGGTTTGATGTGAGCAGCATAACTGGAAAAAAATCTCACATACAAACTGGTTAGTGATAAAGCCATCAAAAGCCAAACAATAAGCAACAACATATCTGAAGAGTGATGTCTTTTTCACTTGTCAAGGAGTGCAAATGTAGCAGTTGGCAGATTAATCTATTTACAAAGAAACAGAGCAGCAGTGGAAGATTAATTCTTGAGGTCATCATCCTTTAATCCAGAGCAGAAGCTGAAAAATATTGTCCTTTTAAAAGTCAGCTGTTACTAGGATTTATTATCTGTTACTAGGGATAGCATTCAGTGAGGCAGGAAGCTGAATTCTTATATCCTGTGATGCGTTGTAAGGTATGTAGAAACTGAGTCCATTGTGGAAACGCTTTAAAACGGGCAGTCTGTGCTGGGTGACCTTAGGATTTTCACAGGTAGGACAGGGTGGATGAACACAAATCATCCCAAAGAAGGGGCCTGATTTCTCTCTGCACTGCATACGTTTTCAAGCGTCTCTTCAATTTTTTCCTGTTGTCTATCCCTTTCTAGATTTCCTCATTGTTCTCATCTGGACTCTCCCTAATTGATCCACAGGTTTCTCATACTGCAGCACCTTAAACTGCACAAAATGTTCTAGCTAACATCTTGTCATTCTAAGCACAAGAAAAGATTTTTTTTTTTAAGTGTTCTTTATAAATAAGACTCCTTATTTTATTCAATCTGAATATTTTTTCCTAATATCCAATCTAAACCTCCACTGGTACAACTTGAGGCCATTTCCTCTTGTCCTATCACTTCTCACTTGGGAGAAGAGACCAATACCCACCTGGCTACACACTCCTTTGAGGTAGTTGTAGAGGATGAGAAGGTCTCCTCTCAGTCTCCTTTTCTCTAGATTAAACAATCCAATTTTTCTCAACTGTTCCTCATAAAACCTGTGCTCTAGATACTTCATCGATTTTGTTGCTCTTCTTTGGACGTGCTCCAGCAACTCAAGGTTTTTCTGAGCAGTATGTGAGAGAGACCTTTTAAAGATTAAATCTCTCCAAGATGAAACATGAGCTTCTGTGCAAATTGTTAATGGCCCCTGAGACATCAACAATGAATGAGACAATCACAATGTAAATTGAAGTGTGTTAAACTTCCATTGACACATTAGTCATACAGTTTTTAATAACAGGAATGATCACTATTTCTGGGAATTGAAAGGATTCAGAATAGACTGGATAATCAATCAAGTCCAGATACAGTTTTGTTTTGGTGATAAGCTGTGCTCCAGTGCAGCCTTTGGTGTGAACTGAAAAGCAGATCTTGAGAAGCTATTAGTGCCTAATGCCATGGCCCTCTGTCCCGTGGACAGAGTGAGGGCACAGAAAGAGGAAGAACATCTCCAATGTCCCTGAGGTGTCTTTCTCTGAGGGTTTGTTTGACCAACTCTTTTAAGCCGTCAGGAGCAGATAGGCAGCAAAGGAATACTAGTATGACGGAATGCACAGACTTTCAGTGTAACTACAGCTAGACTTCTCCACTACATTGCTCTTGTTGCACAACTGCTAATATTATTTACTCTAAGCTGTCCTGTTCATTCTCAGCTGTGAGTGACTTGTGATGATTAAGCAAGCAATAATGTATTATCACGTCTGCATGATGCTTTACAGGGAATTTAAATGGTTTTCCTGTAATCAGAGCTGATCATAGGGAAAAAATTGCAGAGGCAAAGGGAAGCACAGTTGTGGGAAGTGAAACACTGGCGGCAAAGTTTCTTGCACAAGACATGAAGGAACTGGGTCCTCAAATCAGACCAAATGAAGTGTCAAAGAAGAAATTAATTGGACAGGGAGAACAGCATGATACAAAAAGCAGATAGGCATATTCTCCAATGGGACAGAGAGAAAGAGTGTGTGAAACGGTTTCTTGCTATCCCCTTATTAATCCTTATGACTAATTATGGCAATTAGCAATAAATAGGCTGTGCCAAAACTGATAAGTAGTTATTTCACTGCAGAGCAAAAAGTGCTGTTGTACATATTTTCTTTCAATTCTTGGTCAGGATTAGCTAATCAGAGGAAAGCAACCCTTTTGATTATACCTGTAAAGAGGAACTCTACTCTCTTGTGGTAGCCTTGAAGTAATTACATACCTGACTTGTCTTACTAAGCTACTACTTTGTTTTTATTTACTCTTGGGTTACTTTTTGGGATAACAGAGAACAATGAGAATAGAGCAGTATTACCTTGATGAATGAATAATCAGTTGAATCATCACAAATGAGGAAAATAGTTCATTAATCCAACTGTGAAAGGATTCTGTCTTTTTCTTTTTGAGAATGAATTCTGTGATCCCTAGAAGAGAAGTGGAAGAAAGCTCTTTCTTTAGCCTACTTTATTCTGTTGGTGCTTGCCCTAGAAAATCTTCTTAATCTGTAAAAAGTTTAGAAAAATCCTGTGTGGAAGAAATGACTGTGAAGATGGTCAGTTTTTGGTGATGAAGCATCCTGTAGGAACTGTGCGATATATGTTAACCTTGTGCAGAAGACTTAAATACTCCAGAGAGATGCAAATAGCATTGGGCACCTATTTCTTTGCAATGCAAGGCTGGGAAACATGCTGGGTAAGACATTCTTTGGATGTGGCAGCCAGAGGATGATTCCAGAAACAGCAGTAGGTACTAAAGCTTATGTGACTGAAACAAGAAGTGGAATTCAGTTTGTGACAACATCTACCTTTAGGCAATACTTTTTGAGATGTCTTAGGCAATCTTTCTTGTCCTCTAGATGCTGCACAGGGAGGGTATCAGTACTCCATAGGCCTTGTGACACAACTACCCCTGTGGATGCCAAGTGTACCCCTGGGCACTCAAAAGGCACTTTATGTTAAGCTGTGAGCAATTGTATCAAACTCTAGATGGGTCTAGACTTGTTGCTGGAGCTCCTTCTACAGCCAGGGGACAGAAAAATGCTTCACATTGACCAGGAAGGGAGTCTAAAAGACAGCAAGATCCGCTTTATATTTTTCTTCCCTCCCCCAGCTCCAACATCTAATGAAAAGAAGCAGAATAATCTTTTCAATATAGAACCTTAACGTTATACACATTCTATCATTAAAATTATGGAACAAATTAAAATTAGATTAAATTTGTATAAGGAATAATATTTACATTTCCATTGTAGGGATCAGCTGAATGGAAATAGGACAGAAAAAATTTTATTTGCATTTAATAACCATAAGAACAAAACTAAGTATAGAAGTGAGTTCCAGATACTGAGAACCATGGAACAGAATGTAGAAAGAAATCACTGACCAGTAATATCTGCAGTGTGCAGTTGAATTTGGAGAGGAATTCTGAGAATAAGATGGAAGAGATGTTGGCCATATTTATTTGCAGCATTTTGGATCATTCCTGAAATTTAAAATAAAATAATCTGCTGAATCCCGAAACATGAACAGTATGATAAATTTAGGGTAAATTGAAACAGATAATTATAAGGAAATCAATAGTTGGTTATCAGAAAGAACAAAGATCCTCAGTTCCAGTCGGTGACAGTGAGACATCTGCCTTTGCTACAGATTGTGAGCTCCAATGCACGTGAGTTTTGAATTGATTTTGAAGGTAAGGTATGATGGGCAATACTGCAGGCTATCTGGAATTTGAAATGGTTACCTGGTTCATAAGAAGCATTCTTCTGCTGTAAGAATGACCTGGCCTTTCACAAAGGCAATGCAGCAACACACATTCACTTGATGTGCTTAGTACTTCTTGTAGATATCTTCTGCTGAAAGAGTGGCTGAGCAGCAGGAAGGAGACTCCTGCTTGCCTTGTCCTGAATGCTGCTGTCTGGGTCAGATGAAGCTCCTGGGAGGAGATTTGTCTTGGACTATCTACTCATGCACATCTGGAGAGGAAAATGGGATAGTCAGTGTGAGAATGTGAAGGAGCTAGCAGGCAGGAGCCTGCAGTGTATAGACACTAGAAGATTTCTGAGAGGCTTAGGGAACATATACATGTCTTGGAAGTGATGGAAAGAAGACCTTCCGAGTGGACCCCACCCAGGCTGCCTGTGCTGTTGCAACCCCCAGGGCGCAAGGAGAAAGCTGTTGGCCTAAGAAAAGACTGGTGAAAAGAGCCTGCATGCCAAAGGGCAGTTTTGTTTTCTAACTTTTTATTTTAATCTGCCTCATCTGTTGGAATTGACTCATTCTGATGTCAAAAATTACTGGGTTTTTGTCTGTGTTTTCAGAATTCTTGGCTGTAGAGATCCAAACCTTTGCTATTTTTGGCACTCTCCCTGTAAGTGCAGACAGATGCACCTCAAAGTAGTGGCTGGCTCATGAGCCTTTTAGAGTAAGTAAGGCCTGGATATGTCCCACTGAGCTTTAGGCATAAAGCTGAAGTAATTAAGGGAAGGAATAACCTTTCCTAACTACATTTGACTGAAAAAGTGTATGCTTAGTGGAAACTTTTCCCTAGGAATGCCTCAGCAAGCACATGAGAGGTTGGCTGGAGGGACACAGTGGGACTGGCCTGTTGCTCCTGCTGACCACCCCAGCACCTTGTATGTCACTAGTTAAATTCCCAGCATCTGTCTCCAAGATGTCAGAAATTAAAATTACTTCCTTAAAGTGCAGAGGTCTATAGCAGGTTGAGAAAGGTGTTAGTGATAACATTTTTCTTATTGTGAATTGTATTACATTGGTGCAACAAGATGTTCAGGGCTAGGTTGGATGGGGCTTTGGGAAACTTGGTTTAGTGGAAGGTGTCCCTGTCCAGGGCAGGGGGTTAGAACTAGATGATCTTTAAGGTCCATTCCAACCAAACCATTCTATGATTCTGTGATGACTTAGTGAAGTTAAGCCCCTGTTAGGTTTATTGGATCCGGGCCACTGGCTCTGTATTTCTGCAACATGGATGTCCCAGTTTCAGCAGGGATATTTTCTTCCTAGCAACTGGTATCATGCTGTGTTTTGGATTTAGGATGAGAATCATGTTGATAATGCACTGTTGTTTTTAGTTGTTGACAAGCAGTCAAGGAGTTTTCTGCTTCTCAAAGTGGCCTGTCAATCAGAAGATAGGGGATGCCCAAGAAGATCTGATGGGACACAGCCAAGACAGCTCACCCAAACTGGCTGAAGAGATATTCCATACCATACGGTGTCATACTCCATATATCACTGGGAGGTGAATTGGGAGGCAGGGCAGCTCAGGGTCTTGTGAAGCATTGACTTTATGTGATGAGAAATGGGGCTGTAACACTTGTTTTGTATACTCTACTATTATTATTATTTTAATTATTATTATCATTATCATAATCATCTTCATTTTCTGTACTATTAAGCTGTCTTTATCTCAATGCATGAGTTTTTTGTTGGGTTTTTTCTTTTTTTCCACAGCAATGGATCAGGTATCTCTAACAAAGGACCATTTCCATGAATGCCAGCAAAGATTGCAATGTTCCCTCTTACAGCATACAGAAACCTGTTACAATGGAGGGGAAGTATTTCAGATATGAACTGATGCTTGTAATGTTCTCCTCTGCTTTTATTTGAAAGTTATTGCTAAGGAACAGGAGTGAAGAGCTGAAAGTGTGGAGCTCTGCATGTGAGGGCAGTACTCTTGGGCTCCTCCCAGGAGTTTGAGAGGTTGAGTTTCCTATATAAATACTACCTGAAGGAAAGAAAGATGGAATGGTATCAGAGATCTCCATAAATGAATCTTTTGGAAAAATACTTGCTGTTGCTCTTCGTTAAAGAGTGACTATGGTAATACTCAGAGGAGAACTTGCTAACTCGTGTTAAGAGATGCTTTATGACCACTGTGCATTAAAAGGCTGGAGCTTGTCTTGTTTTTTGGAAGAGAGGTCACAGTTTTAAGAAAGAAGGGGGGAATCTTAGGCTGGAAGTGGCTGCTTCCAGACAAGGTGGCATATGAGGCCAGCAGGCCATTTATATTTTGCCCAGTATTTGTGGGGCACTCTAGGTCATGATTGTCTGAGCCATTTGTGCACTACTACCTACAACAGTTAAAGATCACACCCAGTGCTGAGAATGGGGCAGACACTTTTTCTGTGGTTGCCTCAAGTCAAATGGAAGAGAAGATTAGACTGAATTTTCATCAGTTCTTAGTTATATATCTATAATCTCTACCTACTTATTTCTATATACAGCATTTATAACTGTGTCTCTATATAGACAGCTATATATATATCAGTTGCAGACAGATGTATATTTAATGTGTACATTAGATTGCTATTAAGAGGTTTCTTCCATTAATCACTATTGTTCTTTTGTTTTTAGAAGTGAGGAATAAAAATGAATAGAAGTTCTGCCAAACACTAACTAAAATAACATCAGGTTAGTCATAAAAAGCATTTTTTTAGTGAAAAAGTACAGATTCTGCAGGCTTGTGACTTCAGCAAAGAAAGTAAGGTTGGTGTCTGGTGGGTAAGAAGAGCAGGGTTTTGCATTAAATCAAAACCATCTGTGAGCCTAAGAAAGCACTGCAAGGAATCCCAGCAGGCACCCATGAACATGATTAACAATAGCACTTTAAAGGAGTACATTTTCAAAGTGATGTGTGGGGTTTTAGCCTCCTGACATCCAAATGTGATGAAAGTCATGTGGCTAAAAGTCGTGCAATACTGTGAAAATTCAGAAGATTAGGATCATTTCATCAGATGACATGAGAACCATATGATTAAAGTGTCTGTAATTCCAAGTTCCAAGACAATGGAAATTTATAAGTCTTTTTGTATCAAGAGAACTTTAAATAGCTGGAGGAGTGCAGAGGGCATGGTGTGAGCTCACAGAACACTGCAGTGCAAGTGGAGATGTGCAGACGTGTGAATGGAAGTGAAGCAGGCGACCTGAATACTTCTTTACCTTGTCCCACACAGGATTTTAATGCAACTATGTTAAGTTTCCATATGTTGTAGTACAGTCCTTTAATACACAGTGTTTATCTGCAAGATGTAATAGTGTCTTTTATTGCAAGCAGGAGTTTTGTGTGTATCACAATTATAGGGGCCTATGATAAATACTCCATCAAATACCTGCATATAAAACTAGGGATCTTAAATATTACCAATACTGCTAAACAAAATAATTACCAGTATATGAATAAGAATAAATAAGACAGTAAATATGTTAGGTAACATTCCTCTCAGCTGTAGCTGTCTGAACTGACACATTTAGTATAACACAGCTGTTTTGGCTTCTAAGGCAAAGCACAGATGTCTATCCACTTAAATGCAAGTCTTTAGTCATTCATCCCTTTTTACCTCTCCATAATTCACCTTCTGAAGGCAGCTCCCTCCATCCTATTATAATCTTTTAATTTTTTTTTCTCTAGGACTTTCTTTTGAGTCTGTTCAAGGATTTTCTCATTTTTAAAAAATTGACAAACTTTTCTCCATTCTTTTTTTATTTTTTCCTCCCTTCAGCAGTCTTGCTTTGTTGCCAGAAGGAAGAGGAATTAGTGACAAATGGGTGAATCCCAGAAGTTTGGTTCCTTATCTGCTGTCTCTTAAATTATGAACTTTTACATTTCCAAAATTGGTCTACAAAGTTCATGAGAACAGAAGACTCATGAGAAAAGACTGCCTTGCATGATTTTGAGTGTTTTCCCCTTTTCATTTGGCAAGGCAAACAATTTGAATGGAGGACTTTGGCATTCTTACTCATAGATGTTGCCAGAAACCGGAAGCACAAAGGCATACAAAACTGAAGCAAAATGAAAATAAATTAGTTAAGGGTTTTGAAGCTAAAAATAATTTTGTTTGCAGAGTTCAAGTTTTAAGAAAAGGTTCAGGGTCAGGAGCTGGAAAATATCTAATTTGATATGGCTTAAATGTACCGATTAATACGGGTTTTTTAAGTTTTAGAATTTGGACCTTGAGTCAATGAGTGTGAAAGAAGGAAGAGTTGTATTTGTTCTGTCTGACCGGGTATCAGAAAGCTCTGTTTTATGCACTGGGTACAGTTCTTATGGCATGGAAGAGATGGTCTCTGCCATAAAGAGGATGCACTGGAAGGAGGAAGCATTATTATCCGGAAAATATAAGTGAGGAACATGACTTGCTTAAAGTCATGGCATGCTGGTGGCAGATGCAGCAGCAGGTCTCTCTTTAGAATCAGCTCACATAAAGACCAATTTTGGCCTTTAAGAACAAAGCTTTCTGACACTATTTGTTCTGACAGTAACCTCAACTCTAGAAGCTGGAGGCTAACTGTAAACCACACATGGTCAGGAGTATCAAAGCATACTGAAGGTTACATCTGTATGATGAGGTTGATGGTGGTGGTAAATGGCAATGCTTCCAATAGAAGTTGCCTTCAGTCACCTCTTAAAATGCCTTATATTTTATGAGAAACTAAAAGGTGGTTTTTTATATGATGGAAACTATAATTTAGTTTTCTGCAAATGTTTTTGTGCATAAAACAGTGACTTTATATAAATCTAAAATATTTTGTGTAGGATTGAATGGCACCTGATTTTTGTTACTTAGAAGAATGGCTGATGAAAACAGTAATTCTTTTGTTCAAAGTATAATACTGTTTTTCAAACATGGAATGAAAGAAACAGACATCACAATACATCCCTGCTCTTACTGTACTCTTTTTGAGCACTAAGGAAGAATTAAGGAGTGCAATATGCTCACGGTTGACCATTTATCTTTCACTTGACTTCCAGATAATTTCTTTGTTTGACTTAAGATGTTAGTGTGGATTTCTAGGTGAACTCAGAAAAGAATTTTAAAAAAAAATCACAAAATACATGTATTCCAAACTCCATCGACTAATAAATTTATCAGTAAATGGATAATGTGCCAGAGCAGAAACAAATATAAATGGTGGAGTGCAGGATAATCTTTCAGAAATTAAGTCATAAAAACTTAATGTGTCTGGAACAAAATGAAGTCCAAATGTTTTACATTACATTTAGGAAACCAGTACATTTTAATATGACTTGCAATTTTTACTATAGGGCTTGTTTTCTCAGCAGTTGTAATGGATAATATAATCACAGGAGGAAAAGATAAATATTTTAAACCAAATTGAAAGCAACATTAGATTAGGTGCTGGAAATAAAACTGGTTACTGTCTGGAAGATACTCAATACATGGATGCTCACGCAAATGCTTAGTATTATGATGAATAATATTTAATGCAAATGAAAAGAATCTGACAGTTGCAAGAGACAGAGCAGCTTAAACAAAGAAAATAAAGCAACACTTACTCCAGTATAAACTAGTAGAGTTTAATAGAACAAGGACTTAAGATCATGGCATGGCACTACAGCTGTTACTTGTATGAATCTTTAAATTGTAGCACAAAGAGTGCAAGTCCTGAAGCCATGTTATGAGTTCAAGGGTGAAGAGTATCAATCTATTGTTAAGATTCCAAGCTTAGGAAGGCCTTAGCGTGCCTTTGCAGCGTAGGTCCCTATGCAACTACATGCAAAGATCAAACATTGTCTTACACTTTAGAAAAATCTAATTTGCTCCTAAGAATAACTTTGTATAAGCTATTCGCTGACTACAACGGTTGTGTTCCTTCATTGAAACTTGTGCATTTTGTGCAAATCAGTTCTTCCAGTTCTGTTTCTGATACGGACTCTCCTTTAGGGATTGACTTGCCCAAGGACATTTTTAATGTTCTTAGTTCATACTGACTGATGTATCACTAGAGTGAGTATTGCTAATGCACTGGGATATTGCAAGCAGTGAGATACGGTGACGAGGGACTCAGAAGAAAGTGCCAAGCAATTTACAGTTATGTCTCACCAGAACACAAGAGTCGATCCAATGGACGGTGCTGCCAAGTGAGCAGTATCCAGCATGATTCACTGCCCGTGATGTATCCGTGCCTCTAGTGACCCCTCCGTCTGAACCAGGAACTCAGTTATGTGGCCTGTCTCCAGTAGGGGCTGTTCACATAGGGTGGCGGATGTGATGGGAAGGGACTTCATGAAGCAAACATGCCATTGTGAATGATATGTGGGGAAGAGAAGTACAGAGTCATCTTTTATATTAAGGATCTGCTTGAAAGATTGATCGTGACAGGCTTGAGAGGTGGACCCATGAGGACTGCATGAAGTTCAACAAGGCCAAGTACAAGGTCCTGCACTTCGGTCAGTGCAATCCCAAGCACAAATAAAGGCTGGGTGGGGAATAGATTGAGAGCATCCCTGAGAAGAAGGACTTGGGGGTGTTAGTTGATGAAATGTTCCATGTGACCAGGCAGTGCGCACTTGCAGCCCAGAAAGCCAACTATATCCTGGGCTGCACCAAAAGAGGTATGACTAGCAGATCAAGGGAAGTGATTTCACCCCTCTGCTCTCATGAGACCTTGCCTGGAGTACTGTGTCCAGTTCTGGGTTCCCTAACATATATGAAGGGCAGAGACTTGTTGAAGCAAGTCCAGAGGAGGGTCATGAAGATAATCAGAGGGTGGGAGCACCTCCCCTATGAAGACAGGCTGAGTGAGTTAGGTTGTTCAGCCTGGAGAAGTGAAGGCTCGGGTGAGACCTTATAGCAGCCTTCCTTACCTGAAGGGGACTACAGGTAAGCTGGGGAGGGTTTGTTTACAAGGGCATGTAATGATAGGACAAGGGATAATGGCTTTAAACTGAAGTAAGGTAGATTTAGATTAGATATTAGAAAGAAATCCTTTACTGTGAAGGTGATGAGGCACTAGCACAGGTTGCCCAGGAATGCTGTGGCTGCCCCCTTTCTGGGTGTGTTCAAGGCTGGGTTGGATGGGTCTTTGGGCAGCCTGGTCTAGTGGACAGTGTCTGCACCCATGTCAGGGGTTTGGAACTAGATCATCTTTGAGGTCCCTTCCAGTCCAAACCATTCTATGATTCTTTACAAGTTCTATAGGGCAAAACTGGAGACATACCTACTAGGAGCTTTTGCATCAACTTAAGAGGTGGAAATAACACTGGGGACATCTTGGGAGTCTGTTACAGACCTCCTGACTCGTAGGAAACAGAAGAGGCCTTCTCCAAATTACTGAAAATATCCCACCTGCAGGCAACTATATGGGTGGCTTCACCCGTCCACAGGCAACTGCTGTGAAAGCAGTGTGGGTTCATGTAAACAATCCAAGGTTATACTGTGTGGGTGACACTTTTCCAATGCAAATATTAGAGAGGCTGGACAGGGATGTTCTTCTTCAGGACTTACTGCTCACTGCCTGAGAACAATGAAAAATGCAGTGACTGATGGCATCTTAAGCTCCAGGGAGAGCAAAGCAGTGAAATGCAGGGATCTAGGGGAAAGCTGGAGGTAAAACTGCAGAGCTAAAACTCTAGACTTTCAGAGAACTCACTTGGCTAGTTTACAAATTGCTAAGCAAAATCCTCTGGGAAGCAGCCATGGAGGGACAGGGTGCCCAACAGAGTTGGATGACTCCTTCAAAATGAACTCACTGAGGGCTTAGGACCAAGCCCTCCTTTTGTGTGAGAAAATTACAAGTTTCAGCGTAAGGCCAGCTTGACTGAAAGGGAGCTTCTTAATGAACTAAAATACAAACAGTGAGCATGTCTGGTGTAGAAACAAAGCTAGGCAACAAGAAAAGAATAAGGTACTTGGGGACAAAATCAGGAAAGCCAAAACTCAGATAAATCTAACTAGCTTCATCAAATTGAGCAATAAGGACAAGCTGTAAAAGGAAGGTGTGGGGCTGCTGGTGGGTAAGAGATAACACAATGTGGATTATATGGGAAAAGCTGAAGTTCTCAGGGTCTTTTTTACCTTGTTCGTCACAGGCAAAACATTCTCTCTGAAGTATCAGAACAGTTTGGGAAGAAAACAGCATTGGGTGAATGAGTTAGAAACTAGTTCATCCAGCCACATTCATATCCCTGGGACTGACCTAAAGGTGCTGAAAAAGTTGGCTGGTGTTGTTGCCTTGTTGGCTGCTGCGATTGCAAGGCTCCTGTGTATTGTCTATAAAAAATTGTGCTGAATGGAAAAAACAACATTACAGTCATTTTCAAGACTGGCAAAAAAAGAGGATCTGGAATGCTGTAAGCTGTTGGCTCATCCCAGTCACCATGAAGGCCAATGTGCATGATCTCTTGGAACTCATTTTTAAACTCAAATAGGACAAGGATGTAATCAGAACCAGTCATTCTGATTACCTTTTGCAGTGAAATGACTGATTATGGGAATGAGGGGAGAGAAGTAGATGGGCCGTTAATAAAGTTTCTGACCCCGGAGCTCTCACCTGGAAGCTGAGAATGTGTGGACTGGATGATGACACCTTTGGGTAAGTTGAAAACTGGCAGGGCTGCCATGCCCAAAGTGTAGTACTTAATGATTCCATACCCATCTGGTGGCCAGTAGCAAGCAAACTAGTCCATGGCTGATAATGTATCTTCAGTATTTTTGTCAGTAACCTGTAGAGTAAACCAGAAAACACAGTCCAGGAGATTTGTGGGTGTCACTGAGTTAGGGAGGAGCCACTGATAAAGAAAAAGACACAGTTTCTCTCTGGGTTGATCTTGAGAAACTTGAGGATTTGGACAGTGTGTATTTCAGCAAAATTTATTTGCGCCTGGGAAACTGGGAACAGGCTAGGTGAGTAACAGATGGAGACTCCACAACCTCAACCTGGCATAATGCTTATCCACCCTAATGTTGGGAAATTTTCCTTATATTGGGTTGAGTTTTGTGTTCCAGCTTGTATTTGCTGCTTACTGTCCTTTCTGCTCCTCTGAGAAGAGCATCTCCCTCCTCTCTGCACCATCTCAGTACACTTTTGCAGGTAGCAATATTATCCCCCACAGCCTTCTTTCTCCATACTGATCAAACTCAGCTCCCTCAGTCTTCTCTTGAACATGCTGTGCTTCAGCCTCCTGACTGCCTTGGTGGCTTTCATACTGAAGTGAGCCCAAAACTGGATACAGAACATTTGTCTCACAAGAGCTAGAAAAAGAGAAGAGTCACTTCTCTTGATTGTTTGCTAAACCCTTTTTAAATACAGTCCAAAAGCTGGTTGACTGTATTTGCTGCATGTGCACGTTACTGACTTTTTCAGATCCTTTTCCACAAGGACACATGGGGCTTTTCTGCAAAGTTTCTTGAGTATGAGCCAAAAGTGCATTGCCATTATGAATGAGGAAATGTGCATAGCAGGCTACTGTATACATTAGGAAGGTATGGCCAGCAGATTGGAGGAATTTATTATAACCCTCTGCATGGCTCTGGTGAGACCACATCTGGAATGCTGCAACCTGTTTTAAGTCCCCTTTTCAAGTTGATGTTGAAAAATGGGAAGAGCCCAATGGAGGCCTTCAGCGGTCAGAGATTTTGAACAGATGGACTTTGCAGAAGGGTTGGGAAGCTAAGGGATAGCCTGACAGCAGTCTACACATACTTGAACAGCAGTAGTAAATGTTATGGAGCTTAAGTCTTTGCAGTGGTGGCAGATGATATAATAGGAGAGCATAGCATAAAGTGCAGTTTGAGAGGTTATACTTATGGAAAAACTCTTAGGTCACCCAGAGAGCTTATGGGGTCTCTGTTCTTGGAGAGTTTCAAGACTTGGCTAGACAAATCTGTGGCAGACATGATCTAGTAATGGCAATTGTTTGTCTCTGAGTGGGATTTTGAGACCTGCAGAAGTTCATTTCAGAAACATTTCTGTGATTCTGCGATCCAATGCTGTTAGGCAGGAAACCCTCAGACCAATAAACTGTGCTGCTCACCAGAAATCATTGCTCCTTTTCAACACTCAAGGAGGCACAGCTGGAATGAACAACCCTTTCCAATGATAACCGCCAAGAAGAATGGAATCCTCTCTCTTTTTTTTTTTAATTTATTTGGATTTGGCTGTAGTGATTCACAAGTTGATTTTGACTTTCTTGTTCAATTTCTAGAGTTCTCTTTAGCTAGATATGAAACCACTTACCTTAGAGCGAATAAAAATGATTCAGGATTAACAAACATTCTGCTCAAACAAGGCTGAAGCACTTGTTATTACTACTTCTTCACTGCTTTGTCATTGCATTTCACAGAGGTTTGTGGTCTAAAATAAAAGATGGTATATTTTATTGGAAATGCTGGTGAATATCAAGAAGCTGATAGTAGCAGCTACTGGTGTAATGGTGACTACTGTGAGGACTGATATTCCTGGTGATTTGACTTCTCTTCTGGTAGATGTTGAACCAGTGACATTAAACCCAATTTACTCTCTCAATTAAACCTCATTCCCAATTTAGTAAAATGCAACAACTGGCTGTGAACCAATCCAAAAGTTTCAAGTTATGTAACAAAATCCATCAATTTATTCCTCATACTTCTTGATTCTAGCACAGATAACATCACTGTAGAAACAAGCCTATATTTTAGTTCATATTAGTTTTGTTATGTTGTTAATATGCTTATGGTAATCTGTATTCAGTAGATTCATGCTTGTTCACCTCAAATCTTACTTGATTAAGGATATATTCCTTTAGTGTCACATTCACATCTAAATACATTATCCTGGTACTAGGAGCTGATTGCAAGAAACGTACATACAGGAAGAAAAGTACTCTTTTTTTTACTCTGGTTCTGTACAAGGAGTGAAGATTTCATGGTTGGTATTCCTTATTTTGAATGAGCAGGAGGCATGACATGGGCTGCTTTGTTTATATGTGTTGGCCAGTAATCCAGATTGGATGGCAGAGAGGACCTGGTGTGGTCTGTAGCACTAAATGGGTTGCTCTTTGCAGTGAAAATTGGGCACTGAAGTTGTAGATTGTGTTATTGTTGTAGATACAAAAAGAAGGCATGGCTGCCTGCTCAGAACTCTGAAATAATAGTAGATTTTTAATTGTTTTCATTATACAGGTTTTATTAAATGCATATATTTCAATGAGGATCTTGCCAGGAAACTGACAGCTGTTTCAAGCTGATCAAATGGTTGGAAGTTTTTTGAAGTCTTATGGTCTGTGTTGTTTACTGGAGTCAGACAAAGGGATTGAGGTTTTCCAAAATCTTTAGTCCTTTTGTTCCAAGTAGCAGGTTAATTTGAAAGTGCTTAAATAGCATTCAGCTCTAAACCAAAAGTAATGTCATATTGCAATAAAAGCAAACAAGAGTTTCTTTGCAAAGAGAAAGCTTAACTAAAAAGTTAGAAGACTCTGCCATTTGGAATGCAGATATAAAGTTAATCACTGATATGTTTAGATTGGAATAACTTAGGGAATGAGAAATTTCAAAATGTTTTGCATTAGCCAATGTTGTTGAAGAGGTGACCTGGCAAAGCATAAAACCTTGTGTCTATTAGCAGTTTTCTGATAGCCAGAAAACCATTACTTTGTGATTTTTCTTGAGCCTAGAAATGGCTCCCACACTATAAATTATAATGATTTCTTTCTTTTTTTATACTTGAATCTCTAGGTCTTTACTTCAGTATTTCCCCAATAGTAATACCAAATGTTTAGGTATGGGTGATATTATACGAATCACAGTTTTATGGATACATATGCACTGCATATTCTGCTTGTGAAGAGTCCTAAATCAATGAGAATGTTTTTGCATGTGAAATTAAGTATGAATGTTAAGTGGGAGATCAAGGCTTGAGCAGTGTATTCACTTTCCTTCATCTGTGTCGTATTAGAGCCCTGCCTTGGGAAAACCATGAGATGTTTTTCAAGGAAATCAAGTTAAAAAAATAGTCCTGTTTCAAGGATTAAGATTATATAAATGTAAAGGCTTTTATAAACGTCTTGGAATACAGTGTCCCTTACCTATAGGTTAAGAAAAGAAGAAGATGCTTGGAGGGAGCTGGAACTAGGAACTAGGCTATCATGGTCCTTTTATAGCATAGCTATCTGGACAGATGTAATTGGTTGCCTGTAACAATCAAGGTACGAAGAAGCCAGTCCAGGGATGTCTGATGACCTGGCTTCTGCAGAACTTGTAATAAAGACAAATGATGCAGTGTCTAGAGTCTGACTTCTGCCTCAATTAAGGAACAGTGACTGAGGCTCTGGTTGCAATATTTTGCCCAAGATCTTCACAGCCTCCTTATTAGTGATGCACAGAGGGTAAAACTCTCCTTCCCTTTGTAGAACAAACAGTAGTAGTGCAGTCGTAAAACTTTTCTTTTGCTTTATTTTTCAAGTTAGGAATGTACCAATGAGTAGTTGCATTTTAGGTGGACAGTGTTGTTACAAGAGATTTTTAGAAATGTTTTGAATAATGCTTTGAAGCAGGTAAGAAAAAGAAGCAATAGTATTTCTATAACATTATCCTTCTTTTTCCTACACACCTGGATATACTATGTTCCTGCTTTATTTGAAATCCCCCTTTCTATTAGCTTTCTTCCAACTCTTTAGACTTTCCTTTTTTAGGAGAAATTTCTTCCCAGAAAGACTTGTCAGGCATTGGAACGGGTTGCCCAGGGAGGTGGTGGAGTCACTGTCCCTCGAGGTGTTCAAGGAAAGGTTGGATGAAGTACTTAAAGACACGGTTTAGTAGGCAATATAGGTGGTAGGGGGATGGTAGGACCAGATTATCTTGGAGGTCTTTTCCAACCTTAATGATTCTGTAATTCCTCTTCTAGTGCTGTCTACACAGCTTGACTAAAGCCCTTTGGAAATACTTTGCATGAGTGTTTTACTGTCAGATACCCCACAAGGGACCAAATCAGTTTTGATTCCATCATGGGAATAGCACTTATAGAATCGTAGAACAGTTTCAGTTAGAAGGGACCTTTAAATGTCGTCTAGTTCAACCCTCCCTGAAATGAGCAGGGACATTTTCAAGTAGATCAGGTGGCTCAGAGCCCCATCCAGCCTGACTGACCTTGAATGTTCCCAGGGATGGGACATTTACCACCTTTCTGGGAACCTGCTCCAGTGTTTCACCATCTCATTGCAAAATATTTATTCCTTATATCTAGTGTAAATCTACCCTCTTTTAGTTTAAAATCATTGCCCCTTATCCTATTGCTACAGGCTCTGCTAAAAAGTGTCTGTGATCAGCCTTAATGTTAGCTATTATGAGTTCACTATGGCTTAAGCAAGCTTTCTGGTGCTTTTGCTCTCCAAATTTTCTACTTTGGGTCTTGCTATTGTGCAGATGGTTGAGATTTTCAGTGGTAGTGCCAGCACCAGCAGCTCCTGTCTCCATCATGGTCCATATACAACCTTGTGTAGATCCAGGCCTGAGGTTGGTGGCCCTGTCTGTGGCAGGGGGGTTGGAACTCTATGATTCTTGGGGTCCCTTCCAACCCAGACCATTCTATGATTCTCTGAAGAAAGACTTATACATTCATGCTTTCTCCTTCATCCTTCTGACACATATTCTCACCTCTCTAAAATCACTTTGCTGAATTTTCTGGTACTTTTCTCTCTCCTACCACTACATCCCATTTTGAAAGAAATTTTGAAAACTCTGCTATAAGTGGTACAGAAAGAAAAGGAAACTGCAGAACATTACTAAGGATGAAAGTATCATCGTGGTGGAAACAGAGCAATTTTTATTCTTGTTCTGTTGTTTTATAGGATATTTGAGACTATAAATAGAATATTCCAATGAAGATTACAGATGCAGTGTCTGATTTAGATAAAAAATTGAGGACCTTGACAAAACTAACCCCAAGTTCTAATAAATTTCCTATTCAAGGAATTGCTTGGCCGTCCAAAAAGGAAGTTGGGAAACACGTATTGCTTAACATACTGTTGAAGCAGAATGTTTTATATTAGTTTCTTTTGCCTGTGGCTAAGATGGACTGAAGACACCTCCAGCTTGTCACAGAAACTAATCCCAGCTTGGTGGGTAGTTGGACAGAGAGACCACCTGGGAGTCCCGGGTGTTGTAAACACAAGCCGAGAAATTGTGGCTGAACACTTGGCAAATGTCTGGCAATGGAAACCCAATGAGTGGAAAGACTTCATTTGGCCCTCTTCTTGTTTCTGAGCTAGCAGACCAGAGCAGAAGAAAGTTGTTGCTTTTTAGTCATTAATTTGAACAATGAGGGAACAATAAGAAGTTGTGAATTTTATGGAAAAGGTAGTTTTAACTGTAGGTTGCTGTAATCTTAATCCTGGAGACATATACCTCTTCACAGAATAATGCTAAACCCCAACGCATTATGTTTCAGGAATAAGTGGTAATTATTTAAGTGGATTTCATACAGCAATATCAATGAATTCTTATCTGAAGTTGTCAACTCACTGAGGGGTAGGACTGTCATTGAGGGACCTTGATATACAGGCTGACAAGTATCTCAAGAAATTTAACAGAGACATGCAAAGTCCTGCACCTGGGAGGGAATGACCCCAGGCTGGGAATTGACTGCTAGGGAGGAAAGTTGTAGATGACCTGATGGTCCTGGTAGACAAGAAGTTAAGTAAGAGTCCACAGAGTGTCTTTGCAATGATAAAGGCTCATCACATCCTGGACTGCAGTAGGAAGAGATAGCTAATTGGTCCAGAAAACTGATTAGTCCACTCAGTCCTTGTGAGTCCAGTTCTCAGCTCTCCAGTAACAAGAGAGATATTGGCAAGTGACTGCATCCAGTGGAGGGCCACTGAGATTGTTAGGGAACTGGAGCATACAAGGAATGAAGAGAGGCTGAGCGGTTTGGTTTCTTTAACTCAGAGAAGTGCAGGCTAAAGAGGGATCTAATTGTTGTCTCTCACTGCCCCATATGTGGGGCATAGAAGTGCACAGTGAAAGGAGAAGATGACAGTTTGCAACAAGAAAAATTCTGACATGAGAGTGGATAGGTGGTAGAACAGCTGCCCCAGAGATGTGAAAACTACATCCCTGGAGGAATTTCAGGGTCCATACTAGACCTGAGAAACCTGATCTAGCTTTGAAATTGTCCTTGTTTTGTGCAGGGAAGCTGAACTAGCTGACATCCAGGAATTCCTTCCAATTTGAATTATTCTATGATTATAGATACTGTAGATCCTGATTTACCAAATTCTCAATCACAAGAAATATATCGACTCCATTTCCTCATGCTTAACATTTACAACTGATATAGCATGCATCAAGCTATTGCTGTTGAGACATAGTTTGCCAGACAGTTTTCTCCCACTTTGCTCCTTTGAAACAGTTATTTCTTGTAGACCTTGACAAGACATGTATCAGGGAATCTGCTTGGCTCAAGAATGGGATTTTTGATTCAGGAAAGTCATAGTCCACAGCTGCTAACAAAGAGCCAAGTGGCTGAAGCCTGAGTCTGGCAAATGAACATTCAGTTTTTTTCCTACCTGGTTCTCAAACTTGGAACTACTTGGAAAATGAATGGTTTACTCAGTCAAATGCTATTTTTAGGCTGGCTTCTCTCAAGTGCCTTGTGTTTATACAGAAAAGATGCTAAAGCAGTCCTTTAAAAAAAGCAGACCTCTTAAAAAAAGCCATCAATCCTGAAAGAGTGGAGTTACCTGAATGCCTTCTCCTTAAGTTCTGGTACCTAACTAGTGTTGGATTCCTCTGAAAGCAGAGCTTCAAATTTCACCCATGTGCTTTAGATTTCAAAATAGAAGACTTCTTGCTTGATTTTGATTCCTTGTCTAACTTTCCTCTTCCAAATTATCATATTTTCAGTTATGAGAGAAGTAAAATCTCCTTTTAACTGTGACTTCTGTAGAGACCATAGGTGAAATTTTTACTGATGGTATCTGGGAGGAACTGAGTCTCTCCAAGAGTGAAATTCCCACTGTCATCAATTCTACTTGTATGAACAATGAAAGATAAAGTTCACCCAAAATCTACCCACTCCAGGGTGGGGTCCTCCATGGGCTGCAGATGGGATCTCTGCTCCCCATCATCATCCATGTGTTGCAGGGGGACAACCTGCTTCACCATGGTCTTCTCTACAGGCTGCAGGGGAATTTCCCTGGTGCTTGGAGCACCTCCTCCTCCCCCAATCTTCACTGACCTTTGTGTCTGCAGAGTTTCTTATATCTCACTCTCTTTTCTGGCAGCAAAAGGTGGCTGCTTGTGATTTTTTTTCCTCTTAAATATGATTCACAGAGTTGCTGTGACTGTTTTTGATTGGCTCAGCCTTGGTCAGCAGAGGGTCCATCCTCGAGCCAGCTGGTGTTTACTCTGTCAGATGTAGAGGAAGTTGCTAGCTGCTTCTTGCAGAAGCCACCACTATAGCCCTCCCACCTCCACCAGAACCCAGCCACGCAAACCCACAACACTAGTTCAGTGTATAGGATATTCACACTTTTCCATATCTTCCTCAGGGTTTGATGACTACTCAGACAATGAAGAAAAGGCGGTATGTTTTGCTACCAGGAGGCACTGTGGGTGGCTGTATAGTCCTCATTGCCCCTGTATCTGAGCACATCACAGTTATTAAAATGATTTGCTGCCAATTTACCAGAATGAGATGAGGAAATATTATCCTTATTCTTTCACTGGCAAAGACAGACACAACCTGGCATGATGATAGACAAAGGGAGAAAGACTCAGCTCTTCACAGGAAGTCCTAGCCTACTTTCTTTGTTCCTCCTACCATCCACAAAATAGTGAAAAGACTGATTAAACCTCTGTCTAGCTCTTCTTCCCACCTCCAACAGTAGCCACTGCTGGATGATGAAAGAACGTGCTTAAGAGCAAGTGTCTTGTCAGTACTGGATCTTTCCTGCCCCCAGGACTCAGAGGCTGTGAAGCTGCCAGAGCAGGAGACTGATGTCATGCTGTCCATCATGTTTAACAGCTGCCAATGAGACTGTGAATTTTTCTCGTTCACTTGTCCATTTTTGAAACCCACTTATAACTGTGGTCCTCAAAATATCCTTTAGAAGTGAGTTTCACAATTCAGCTGTACCATGTGTGGAAATCTGTTTCGATTACTAACCCCTTGGGAGAGCATCCTGCAGCAATATGAACGAAAGTGAAAGCATCAGCATCTCAAAGTGGTTCACTCTAACTAAAAAACATTCTGGAGAAAAACAGGCAGATTGGCTTCAAGTATAAGGTGTGTACAAAAGCACGTATAGTGCTGTACAGCTATTTTCAATTCACGGAGCTGATAAGTCTGTGAATGAAATGTGTGGATGGGAGTTGTAAGGAGTTATTAATCCCTTTTATTGGTATTTGCTCTGGGCCAAGACTCAGGGGCACTCTATGGGTTGTCATGAGGTGTGGCAGGGCAGATTTATTTAATCTAGAAAGCTGGTTAGACTTCTTAGACTAACAAAATATTTGTAAGACTAAGAAAAAATTCTATTCTATTATATTCATTATGGTCAAGCACAGCTTCTTTACTGCAGAGACATGAACAATTTGCTCTAAAAAGTGGGCATTTAATCAATTTTAAAAATCAGCCAACCCAACAAATGAACCCCTGCTGCTGCATATTTTGGTCCACTCTAAAAAATTGTGGGAAGATTGCAATAAACATCCTTATTAATGAAAACTTAGCACAGCACGTGAATCTGTTTAATTTCAAAATTTATCAGAGACCAATCCCTGGCACCAATTCTGTCATTTCCCAAAAGTCCACTCCAAATTGTAAGTAGTGCCTGGCCACCACTCTTCCAGCTGAACTCCTAAATTACTATTCAAATATGAAAATTTCCACTGGTTTCCAGGTCACTAAGAGTCTGAGTCACAACCCAAACTGTACCCTGCTAGCAGTAGTGGCACAGGGCTTGGGAAGACTGAAACAGCTTGGAGAGGTCTATATAGTCTGGTAAACACGACCCTGGAAATCAGTCCTCAAGACCAACTTTGCCAGCCCTGTCATCATGAGCCTGTGAGTACAGCCTGAGGTGTGGCCAACATGCACCCAACAGGGCAGATGGAATGACAGCACAGGGAAGTGTCCTCTACGCAGTGTGAAATGTGGCCAGAGGGTGGGTAGGAAGACTAGCCATAGCTATTGCATCTCTAGTAACTGCTTGGCAACCTGGCACAAAGATAATCTCTGAATCTGACCAACTAGTCTTTGCCATGAGCTGAGCTCTCTGAAGGATGCCTATGGGATGCACAACTTTTCTAGGCTTCTTTTTTGAAACTTCTACAGTCCTGTCAAGCTGTTCTAACCCAAGCACACACCCACCTCCACTCTGAATCTCAGTTAGATGGGAGCCTGGTTTCACAGCTTACTGCTACAGAATGCATAATAAGTAGAGGGGACAACATCTATAGGTCAAGTTTGCAGGACAGCAAGAGAAGTATGGCTTTACTTCAGTAACAGAGCTAGATGAACATAAACTTCTCTGACTCACACTCCTCTTTGTAAGATATTCTTGGGGTCCAGATAAGCATGTTCTGTGCTATATAATATCATTCCTGTTCAGTTCATTGAATTTCTTATGAATCATAGTCCTTCACTATGAACAACTAGGTCTGACCTGACAGGTCCCTCAGCTATACAGCTTTTCTCTAGTATAAAAATGTGCTTATCTCCTCTATTGTGTTTGTTTGCTATCTGACTTCAACTTTTATTTCAGTATTCTGCAGATGGGGATTTTTCATTCCAAAGGACCAACTACATTCAGGTTGAAAAGTTTATCCTAATGATCTCAGCTGCTGTCCCCAAATACTGTTCCTGTATCAGCCACCAGTGAAAAGAACTCTGTGCCATTGCATCTGATCAGGGATGGGGACAGGGTAAATGAGGACTCCTTATGTGCCCCAGAAGTGAGCTCCATACAGGCATGAGGAGATCCATAAGAAAATGTCCTCTTGCCATACTGAATTCAAAGACTGCCTGATCTGGAGGCAGGTGCCCCCAAATCATAAGAGCTGTTCCTTGACACGCATATTGAGGTCCTGTAATATTACCTGGATCAAACAGCCGTAGAACCCAAAGTGTTGCATGCTTGCAGAGCAGTATGTATCTGCTGGGTTGGCTGCATGCCAAGCTGGCACAAAATCAGAGCATTAATGCCCTTTGCAAAACGGCTGTCAAGGTCTTGGCAGAGTTTTGCTGCTGAAGACAGAAGATAAGGTGGTGAGTTATCACTGAAAAATGTATATATACACTCTAAGTGACAGATTTACTACTCCTGAAATGAAAGGGAAAACCCTTAGATGAGCCTCATTGCAGTGTAGCCACCTTCTATGACTGACACACAAGGGTGAACAGGGGTGAGGTGGCTATGAGAAGGCACCTAGGAGGAGGTCCAGGGTGCCAGTGCTTTCCAGGGAGGGCTGCGTAATGCCCATCTTGGTACCTCTGAGGCCAACTGTTGATAAAACCAGCACAACTACTCCAGCCATACTGCTCAAGACAGTACATCATTTCATTACATTCTCTGGGCAGGAAAGCATGCCTTTTTTTTTTTTGCAAAGTTTCACATAATTATCCATACACACACCCAGTTCAATAATGACAGGTGTTTCTGTTTTACATGCCACTTGCGCTTAAGCTCTCCTGGCATGGATATGCCTGCAAGGAGAAGCTGGCGGGATACCATCACCTTCAGGCGCTGCAAACTCCAGCCTCTTGGCTGAAAATAAAAGCACATGGTGACACTTCTTTGCAAAATTAACTTAATTAAATATCTTCTACTTCTCAGAGATCCCCAAATTGTGCCTAGCAGGATTTTTTAAAAGTAATCCGAAGTAACTTTGGTTTAAAACCTCTGTTCAGCATAGGAAACGTTTCCAAGGAAGACTGAGCCAGCTAAATTTCCTTTGGGTTTCAACAGTTTTGCATGTTCTTCTTTCTATGCTCTTATTTTTATTTTATTTTATTTTTACCTCTAGTGCCATATTAGAAAGGTTTTTAGGGGTTTTTTAAAATTTAACAGACACATTTTAGGTGCCCTGCAGTATCTGAGGCACAACTGCATGGGGCTGGCACATATGACACAGGAGCTACAGAAAGGTGCCTGCTGATGTAGTGTTAGGGTATGTCACATGGGCAGGACTCTCTAAGGCATCTATGATGCTGTTAGGCAGCTACTGAAATCCCGTCTTTGGTGTCAGAGTTAGGAGACATGAAAGATGAGAGGTTGACCAGCAAGCATGTGTGGGTTGGACGGCTGTAGTAGCTTCCTTTTTTTATCAGAACAGGGAAGAAAAGGGGAAAGAAAATGAACAAGGCAAGTATAAACATATAAACAAATACAGTTTTGCAAGCTGCCTGTGGCAAAGATGGATATTCCTGTGCTAGCATTTCCAGCTTACTCTTCTTGTGTTCTGTACTTGGATTGCAGATGAAAGATTAAGACTGCACAGGCCAGTAAGGACACCCCACAGACTACCACCCTGAATCCCTGGCAAAAACATTCAGTACAGCCATATGAAATAACACTGACAAAGGCAAGCAAAGAAAGAGAGGGTTTTTTCCCCACCCAGAATAGAAATTGCTAGAAAAACCCTCTCTGGCCCCAAAATGCAACACCCTACTCAGGAAAGCAAAGAAGATAGTCATGATACTAGGAAAACGAACTTATAGCTTGTTTACACCTTGTGCCAGGCTATTGGTAAAGACTCTTCAGAGGCTGAGTGGGTTTATAAATAGTGTGGAAACAACGAAATCTGACAGTTCTCTCATAGTACCTTCCAACCTGAATCAAAAGGTTCTTTTGCTACGTAGCCTCAGTTAGATGTGACACAAAATATAGAAGCACAGGCAGGAAGGACCTTGCTTTCAGTTGAGAGACAAAAATACACAAATGTGTGAAGGAGCAGAGTGAAAAATTCAAAGGAAGGAGTCATTGCATTGGATGTTCTTATTAAATTTATTGTATTGAGTGGTGTTTTGTCATTACTCAATTAATTTGTAAGCAGACAGGTAGGGTTTGGGTTTTTTTGTTCGTTTGTTTGTTTCTGTGAGTTAAAGATAGTTACATGGTCTCCAGGTAGGGTAGGCCATACAAGCTATTGCAGTGTATCTGCAGTATCAAACAACTAAGGGGTAATAAACCAAAAAATAATTAATTCTTTCTCTTCCAGCCTTCAGTTGCTCATTCGTTAAACAACTTCTTTCTACATCAAACCTTTCAAAGCTCTTGTGTATCCTTGAGGCAATTACCACCATCTGGGATGCACCCTCTTGGGTGTAAATAATCACAGACTGATCACTAGAGCTTTCCCTTTTCAGTCGTGTGCAATGCAGGCCAGTGATATCTCAACTGCAGTCCAGGCAGCAGTGGGATCAGCTTGTTGCAATTACCATCAAGAAGGCATCCTTAGAAATGAGATGCCTTGCTTCCATGCTGGAGTTTGCTGTTGACACCTTGAATTCTCTCTGCCTCCTGATGCCACTCATTTTGTTTCCCTGCTTGCCTGCTGCAGTTGTAGATATCACAGCCTCCAGAAGCTGTCATGGTGTGAGGCCCTTTCAAGAGGTAAGAAGGGTCTGAGACACCTGAAATACATTGTCCTCAGAGATTGTTCTTGTTACCTTTTGAGGTTTTGCTCCTCTTCAGACTCCCTTTTGGTAAAGGCTTTCCTGGAGACATGTATTTATGATTTTTTGCTTTAATCCGTACTTTCCTTTCCTCAAGTCTCTGGATAAACGATATAATCTAAATATCCCTTCTTTTCTTCTGAAATGTGAAGTCAAACTTGTGGAAAAATCTGTATGTACCATCAGCTCTCATTGTCTCCTGTCAATTCTTCAGTAAAATATGTCAGACACAAGGTTTACTTTGTTTTTTTATCCTCAGAAGCTTTCTCTGAGTTTCTTCATATGACTTGATTTCTATTACCTTTTTTTTTTTCTTTTTTGGCTGATTCCTAAGAGAGGTAACATGCTATTAGTAATCTGTAAGTGGGCTTGGAGAACACAGCTCCTCATCTGTGTGCGCTGTTGATCCCAGGCTGTGTCAGAAAGATCACTGTCATTTGCATCAGCCCCGTCGTTTCAAGCAGTAGAGCTTCTGGTGCCTCCAAAAGCATAGTGTGTTCACCAGCAACGCTTCCAATAATACCAACATCAACTAGTTTTACCCCCTTGTGATCCCTCATCTATCTGTTTCCACTGTTGCCTCTGTCCTTAAAGAGCAATGTGAAAACTGCCTTCCCATTTTTAAGGTGTTTAGAAGTGCAATGAATTTCTGATTCATGTAAGATGCTGCAGCAACTGCTACAGGAAAAAAAACTGGTTATTTGCTGTGTGAGCAGTTCTGGTTTAACACCAACTGTCAGTTTGGCACCACACAGCCACTCTCTCACTCTCCCACAACGGGATGGGGGACAGAAGTGGAAGGATAAAAGTAAGAAAAATCATGGGTTGAGATAAAGATAGAAAGACCCAAACAAAAAACTCCCACCACCCAAAACCCCCAAAGAATAACAAGTGATGCAAAAAAACCCAAAACACAATTGCTCACCACCAACCAACTGATGCCCAGCCAATATCCCAGCAACAGCAGCCTTGGGGAACTTTCCCTCCAGTTTTTATTGCTAGGCACTGTCTCATATAGTATGAAATATCTTACTGTTCAGTTGGGATATCTGTCATAACTGCATTCCCTCCCAACTTCTTGCCCACCCCAGAGTACTTGCTGTCAGGGCAGTGTCAGGAGCAGAAAAGACCTTGGCTCTGTGTAAGCACTGCTCAGCAGTAAGGAAAACATCCTTATGTTAGGAGCACTGCTTTCATCACAAATCCCAATCAGCTTCCTAAAAGCTACTATGACAAAAATTATGTCTATCTCAGCCAACTATATTGGAACTACAATCTGCCTTAAAGGCAAGAGAATAATCAAACTAACTGTGATAATCATCACAGTAAGTAATTTCTGGCAGAATATGGGTTGTGAACGGATCACCTGTATTTCATTATTGTGACCTTGAGCTGCAGAGGAATAAAATGACCAGATTTTTAAGTTGCTGTCTAGTTTGTTAGTTTATCTTCTCAGGCGCTTTAGTTGGTAGACCTTTGGTCAGCATTATATATATTACACATTCTCTCTGTATATGTACATTTATATTTAATATATTTTTATCCTAACCCATGACTCAAGACTGACCAAAAAGTCACAGCTGTATAACTACTGTGGTCATTGTTTAAGTGCCTGAAAATGCAAAATGGGTCCATCACAAGAAAGTTTAGTGCCTAATTTGTCCACTTTACCCCAGTAACTAACTGAATGCACATTCAGTTCTGCACTTCAGGTTTCCACCGCAAATCAAAAGTCTCCTTCAGTAAATGGAAACCTTTTGGTGAATGAATCAGAGACCACTTTAGGGCTGAAATTGCAAATAAGTAAATTTCATTACAGATTTAATTGGATCCATGTGTTCAGTATCAACAGCTTCTAAGAAGGGTTTGTTACTGATGAAGAAGAACAGCCAGCAGGAAATAGTGGCATGCTGAATTACACGTGAACACCCTAATCAAGACAAAGCATGGGTGTGAATTCTGCTCTTTTGATGTATCACTTCCCAATGTTTTTAGTTAACAACTATTTGTTTTCTCTGTTTCTTTGAGGCAACAGATTGGGTTGGATGACCATTTTTTTCGTGCTATCAGTTGAAAGGAGAAGTAAAGAGTCTCTAAAGTACTCTCAAGCAACGGAATAACTCAACAAGAAAATTAGCAATGCCACTGAGGGTGGAGGAGAAAGAAATCCTATTTGATGATGCTGATTAAACAGTGTCTTTTATTATGTCCAAAAAAAGAGTAACACTCAGAATGCCGAGAATAATATTTCATAGGAAAACATGTTTCTATCATGGGAAAAAATAATGTGACATCCATGATGCTCAACTTAGAGTGTGCTTTACCGAGGGATCCATGGAGTCACTAAAGATACATCCTTTTCTCATGATGGGGATATATGAATGGTTACAGGAAGGCGGCAAACAGATGGCTCCAGCCAAACGCCACTTAATTGTTCTTCTGTAACAATTAATTTTGAAGATACAGTTGCTAATGATGTGAAGTTGTGTCCCTTTTTCCCAGGCTTATCAAAGGACAAGGCTACAGTGCAAGTCATTCATATTTTTTTTTTCTGTTGTAGAAACACTTCAATTATGAATCAAAACAATAGAATGATCAAAGCCTCCTGCCATTTAAAATGAGATATTTTGTAAACTCTTTCATGCTCATTTTTAGAACCTGATGAGTTTCCCAATAGCATAAGAAGCTATCTACTTTTTATGTGAATCTACGATGTCTAATAACATGTGCTGCCTATTTTAGGGTATCATATGAGATTTCTAGGCATGATTTTTAATCACTGCCACTAAAGCAAAATTTTAAAGCCTAGATGATAATCACTAGATTATATTCTACCTAGTAACCAATGGTATATTCCAGCCTGTAGGGTTCTCCCATCCAGTTCCCACCTTTCTTTCGGAGAGGATGGGAACAGCTATTTGAAGAAGGGACCACCTTGAAGAGCTCAATAGCCCTTTTGTGCCCATGGCTGCATGTGTGTCTGTGTAGAGACTGGAAGCTTGATTCACTCCATGTATACATGCATGCATGAAGGCCAAGCAGAACTAGAGGGCTGTCCCAGGGTGTCCCATTTCTTTACGATATTTGCCACTTATTTTCAGACAGAATCAGGAAATACAGAGCATCTAAGTAATCTTTTCAATCAAACTGTAGTTTTATTTTTCTTTCTGACTTATTCAACATCCCAGGTGATGGCAACAACTGGCTGAGGGAATCTATAGTATACACAAATTTAGTATTGCTCAGAGGACTTCCCAGGTATCCTGTGGTCTTGCTCTGCCCCATCAATGGCTTTGGTTAATTTGCTTATTCTCAAAAAAAAAAAAAAAGACTTCCCAAAGAAGGAAGATAAACTACCAAAGCCCAGGTACAGTGTTCAGCTAGAGCTTGAAGAGGTTCCTGACTGCATGAGCTCAGCAAAGCACTTGGGTTAAAATTTGAAAATTCTGTGCCATTACTAAATATTCTACTCAGTTAATTTAAATATATTCCTGCAGGTAATATATTTAAAATATTAGTACAGTGTTTCCTCAGGTTTAATTTTAAAAGGGAACATGACACAGAATGCATCATTGTAGGGAACCACACTTGAATTTAGCAGACTGAGTGATGAGTCAAGTTGTGCAGATTTTGACCAATAAAACCAAAGTGTTCCTCAGATGGTAGTAGCATTTCAGATTCAGAAACAAATATTAAAGAATTGTTTAGCGAATCCTCTAGACCTCTATCCAATATTCCACAGGCAATTCAACCTTTTAAAGCCAAATAACTTAAAGGGCCTACAATTTGTGGGAAAAGAAACTAGGTGTGTAAATGATTAGTTACACATTATCTATGTGTGTGTTCTACCTGCTATAGGTAGTCTTTTTATGAGAGGAACTGTCACTGCTGTCCATGACTGTGGATCTAAAATTAGGACCTCCACTAAGATGATACCTTTCAAATGTAAACTGGGTGATTACTGTGAGGAAATGCACTGGTTTAGAAAGAGGAGATGGCGATAAGTAATGAACAATTGTCCAAGAACCCTCTTTGCAGCACGAAATGATGCCAAGACAGTTCCAGTAATATTGCGCCAGAATTCAAATAATTCCAGTAATGAAGACTATGCTTTCAAAAGCAGCAGATGGTTCTGGTGTTAGAATCAAGAAAGTGTGTCCTTTCTCAACCAGCAGAGACCAAACTGCAGCTTGGTTTTAAGGCTGAAATTATCCAATGTTTGTGAAACTTTGAGCACGATGACTACAGAGGAGCTTTAATTCTGGCCTGAGGTGATAGGGAGTTCTTTCAAGTGGTAACATGCTTATCTGAAACTTCAGAAAACATTATTCAGGAAATAAAACAGGCAATCTCATCAGATGAATCTTTTGAAAACTTTTTAATACTTATGCTTCTTGTTGGAGTAGAAAGCTATGGGTGGAACCAAAGTCCAAAAGCAATAATTGGGAACTACTCTTTATGAATGACTTCAAAGGACTTTGGATCAAATTCATTGTGGCAGCAGGCTTTCCCCTGGTATTTTAATAGTTCCATACCCAGCTTTATCCAAAGCAGGCAATGAACTGAAAGGCAAAAGTAAAGCAAATATTTTTCTGATCTTGAAGGGAATCCGAAGATAAGGGTAATTCCCAAAGAGAATCAGTTCTGACATGAACAGGCATGTTTAAGAAAAAAGAGGTTGTAAAGTGAACAGATTTGTGATCAGTGAACGTGAAGGACAAGAGTGAAGTGCCTACGCTGCAGGTCAAACTCCCAAGGCACTAGCCACTCTACATCTGTTCCTTTCTGTGTCTGGAAGTAATCCTGAAAAGTGAACACATATGGGGTTGTACATTGTGCAAGTCCAAAGGTGTCTGTGGAATGGTTTAGTGTGATTCTCTAAAAAAAAAAAAAAGACATCCATCCCAAAAAAATCCCAAACCAAACAACAAACCTCAGAACAACAGTATTTATTTTAATCATTTTTATAACCCCACCTGTCAGAGGTGGAAATTTATTTACATGTAATACATGCAGTGTTCAGAGCAGCTATGTAGCAGCAAGCTCATTTATAAATGTATTTCATGACAGTGACAGTGAAGCTGCTATTTATTTATTTATTTATGATGGTCACAAGAAAGACATTCATTGTTGAAAAGTCTTGGAGTGAAATAAAGAACATATAGATAATTATGATGGCGTTTTTTCAGCAGAAACATTACATATCTTTTCCACAATTCACAAATCTATTTTAAAAACCACATAATAGGCTTCCTTTGCTTTCTAGCTATTCAGCACAAATGTGGTTGTCTATTCATTTCTAGTTAGCCACCTCCTTGGAAATCTCTTGTGGAAAGCTAAAAGAGGATGTAATCGATATCCCCATATTCTGAATCCTCAGCCCATACTGTGAAATACCCTTACTAATATACAGTTGAAATATTTAATATGTGTTTTGAAGCTGATTCTCTTTTAAAGTTACAGTAGGAAGAGAAAATCCTTTGAGACATAATTACTGTAAGGACTATTTAGCTTTTCCGTTTTCAAGTAGATGCTTACCAACCACAGTCATGGCTGCTTGTCAGGAAAGAGCTATTGCCATATATCATTATGAAATTAAGGACCATTTTCAAGGCACCATTACAGTAGCACAAAGGCATGAGCATATACTGAAAATGTAATGATATGGTGTTTGCTTCAGTCTGCAGCATCTCTTTCTTCTTCTTTGTCACATTTCTGACACTACCCATCTGTTTACACCACATTATTCCCTGCTGGTTTTGACGCAAGGAAAAGGGAGATGAGAGCTTGTGCAGCACCCACCACAGATTCTGAAATACTGGAAATGGAAAAAGTTAATCAGCTGATTAGCCACATCAAACGGTTGTGTTGGATTATGAACAGGAAGTTTATTACCAACACACAATTGTCACAAGGGAACAGGCTGTGGGTCGTTCACCATGGAGGGGTAAGGTGGCATGTAGAAGCATTGCAAGCCATCAGACTAAGCAGGAGAGTCAAGCTGACAGATTGAATGCTACCCTTGTTTTTTTTAGATGCTGAAGGCAAAGTACACACTGATGACCTACCTAGTGGGTGCATCTGTCGGAAACCACAGTGTGGAGGTGATATGTGTGTAATCCTACTAGAGAGCTCTAGATTTACTGACCCTTCAACTGATTCATGGGATGAGCCTAGTAACACTAGGCCAAAAACTACATACGTACAGGGAAATGGCCAAGATTAACCTTCTTCTGCTTTCTTTCATACATTTTGAGCACCTTTTCTTTTAAGGACGCAAAGAAAGGAAAGCAGAGTACAGAGCCAAAGTTTGATCCAAGAAGAGCTTTCCCCTCATCTGGTATCTGAATTTTGAGTCTTACACAGTTAAAGTCACTTTAATCAATGTTCTCCAAGTCACCTGAAGGTAATACACATAACAGAAATCCCTTGGTTGTCTATGCCTGAGGGCTGGAGAAACCTGGGCTCCAAAACTGCCAAAGGCAAATCACTTAATCGTTTTGTTTCTCAGCTAGCAAAACAAGGATTATAGTAGTTTCTCTGTGGAAAAATATGGCTAGAAGACTCTATTTTTGCTTCTGTAGACTCTGTAAATTTATTCAGCTTCAATTCCTCTGCAGTCTCTCCAGCTTCAGTGGGAATCACAATCTTTCCCTCTTTGTCCCCCCAGGCCTCCTCCTCAGTCCTGCTGTGCTCCTCTCCAGCCCCTGTGCCTGTTCTCCTCCCCTGGGGCCAGGATTCCTCCTATCAGCAGTGGGTGTATTTTTTGTTTCTTCCCCTCTGTCCCCTCCCCCTTTCTTCCTATATAACTCTGTATTTCATTTTGCATCCTGCTTTCCTTTAACTACCTTTGGGGACCCGCAGGCTTGTCACTCCTGGAAAATAGATTGCACTGAGAATAAAGTGCAGGCTGGAATACGACAGCAAAGGAAAGATACATCTGATGAGGTAAATGCTGGCCCAGACTCCTAAAGAAACCACAGAGCAGCTTTAACGTTTCCAGGCAGCTGGCTCAGCAGTGATGTATTCTCCTACTGGGTAAGCAGCAATTGTTGTCAATGGTCTCAGAGCGGAGCGCTGTGATCCACAGGAATGAAGGGAGTAGCAGGCTAGAGGTGCTATGAAAAACATGTGCTTGCTTTGCTTGTGG
Organism: Porphyrio hochstetteri; assembly: GCA_020800305.1. Lineage (NCBI taxonomy): Eukaryota > Metazoa > Chordata > Aves > Gruiformes > Rallidae > Porphyrio > Porphyrio hochstetteri. The sequence continues at coordinate 91,630,635 of CM036907.1, forward strand.
TTGGGACAGGACACACCAAGCACGGCTCCGAAGATCTCTGCAGCACCTTCTCCTGGTCCACCTAAAGAGAAGCTGCAGCCAGTAGCTCAGAAGAGACTGCTCACCCTGTTGTCTCTCCAGAGGCGAAGAACAGAATTGCTTCTGTCATGCCTGTATCACCACCAGCATCTTTGCGGTGGTAAACGTTCAACAGTAATTGTGATATACATAACTCTTTAAAGAAGCCACATTGCCGTGACGAGCACCAGCTGAAGTCATATTTACATGCTGACAGATGCAACCTGCACCTACCTGCGGTTTAAAGCCATGGACACACACCGGGTTTGGTTTTTCTCACTTGATCTGTTGAACTCAGCAATGTTATGTCCCTGTAGAAGAAAGAGTAGCTAGACCTCTAGTGTCTTGGCAGGTTTAATTGAGAACAGTCTGTGTTTGAATGACAACAGGTCAGCCCATGGCTTGGGCTCTGAGCCAGCCCTGGGGCAAATGAGGATGCAAAATGCTCCTTCCCCCGCGCCCCACCCCCCCCCACCCCTGCACACTGTGTCCTTTCCACATGCTTTGTCTCTGACCCCGTGTCCAGGCATGCAATGGCAAATGGACAAAGACAGCTTCCCGGTGTCCTACCTCTCCCAATTCAAAGGCCATCAGGACAGGATTCAGCCACGATGTTAATGGGGAACAGACACTCCCTGTCATACGTTACAAAACATGCAATGTACCAGGCAATGACAACAGGAGGCTGCAACTCATCTGTCTTCTTATTGCCAGCAAGTAAAGTCACTAGACCTTTTTAGCAGGGGGAGCAGGGAGGGAAATAATTGCTGCTGGAGTCAGACAAGAAGAAGCAGGGAAAGCTTGGAGAGGTCTGTACTGCCGCAAGCCAAAGCTGGAAGAGGACGGTGATGGATATCATGTGTTAGGTTGCAGCACACACACAGAAGCATGGCTGATATCTTACACTACTTAAAGCCACTGCCTAAATATTGTAGTGTTCAAAAAAATTTCCATTTGGTCCATCCTATGGAGATTTTGTTCCTTTGTAGAATATTTTGTACTATTTGTCATGTTTCTTACAGTCTAGCTCTTTTGGTGCAGCATGGGAAGTGGCAAAACACTTTCATCATAATCCTGCCAGTAAGTTTCACGTGCAGCATCTGTTTAAAGCAGCATCAATACAGAATGAAAAGTAACACTCTAGCAGGGAAGAGGTTAAGTGTATTTGAATGTATTTGTTTCATGTTTCTTTTCCTTGTTTGAGCTTTTCCTACAAGCTTCTACACTCTCATTAATTGCAACTGACCATAAAACCCCACAGGTGGTCCAAAAGCTTTAAAGGTAGGATTTTCTGGGATAGAGTTTAATTGCTTATAAAATCTCCATGCACACATCTAGCTCGGAGGATTTTTGCAGGCTCATCATCAAGAACCCATTTGATTTGCATTTGTCAGCTTTTCTGGTCATATCACATGCTCATGTTAATTATTTCATTAGCAGACAAACAAGAACTTACAAGAGAAGTGAATACATATTCTCTATGCTGTTTAAATATGAGTCATTCATAGTGGAAAAAGACACAGAACAAAACATGAACACACAGGCATGCAATTAGTTATCTTATGGAAAACCACCACTGATGTTTCACAGCTTCTATTTTCATAATATTTGTTTAGCTTTTCTCTCTTTGAGGACAAACTATTCTCACACAGCTGTCAGCATCTGTGAACAGTTTTCTTTAAAGGCCTAGTGAAGATCATGGCAAAGTTTTTTATATTTTGGTTACTTTCTTTTTTTCTTTTTCTTCTTTTTTTTCCAAAATACCTTTTTTCAAGCAAACAAACTTAGGAAGCATGCTTATAAACCAGACCATACAATGCTGCAAGAAGACGTAAGCTCAAATTCTAAAGGAATGTTGAAGCAAACTATTTTGATCCTGTTTTCTGACCCAGAGTTCTCAAAAATTATTTTCAGAGATGTCAAGAATTATCTGGCAGTTTCAAAGGCTGATAAACAAATTACCTTCAAAATAATTTGCTGCCGGTGTAGAGGAAAGACAGAAATGAGATGTGGCCATCGTTTTTGGAGAGAGTAGGTTCGTAATTGGGAAGAAATAGTTACATGGATGTACTGAAAGGTATGAAGGTCATGTTTTGGCTTCTGCATCACTGCAGTAAATGCTCCTTTTGGGATAGGTAAAACCTAGTATATACTATTGTTTAGTGAACTCCGAGCTTCATTAAAAGTTTGTACAAGTTAAAGCTATTTTAATCCACATTTGGAGATCAAATTTTCCCAAAGATTGCTTCTTAAGGTCATACAGTTAGTACAGATCATCTGAGCTTATAAGCCTCATCATGCCCAGGTCTGAGGTCTACTTGATGTAACTGTGACATTTTGATTTGTTGTTTATTTATTTATTTTTTATATCTTGTTGCTCAGCAAAGAGAAATGCCAATTTTAATAATCTGTAAATCTGTGACAGTACTGTACGGAACCAGTCATAACCCTAAAATTTGTGTAAATATCAGAGATGGCACTGTTGGATTTTGTGCAAGCTTCCAGGCATGGTTGGGGGCAGTAAGCTATAAAACAAACAAAGACAAGGAAAAAAAATATTTTGCTCTTTTTTTTTTTTTTTTTTTACCCTTTTCAGGGATTTTACCAAGTCTCCCTGTGATTTTGGCACAGAACTCTATTCCCTGTCTCACACAGTTTTTTCTCACTTTTTGCTCTCCAATATGCATCTTTTATCCAGGGTTTATCTGTTGGGATACCTCCAGATAAGCCTTTGATCATCAGAGGGTAAGTCCTTCTTGAGGGATACCTGGCTTATCTCCTGGCATCCACATGACAGAAGTCTAAGAGCCCTCACACAGTCACTTGCTGTGTCTGCACTGTCTGGGGGCAGTAGCCTTCTGATAAGGGCCCATAACTAGCAACTTAGGGCTTCATGAGCGTATTTGCCCTCCCTCATGGGGCTTTACTGACCTGTACTGCCTAGTCATGGAGGCTTTCTCTGACCAACTGCTTCAAATGCTCAGGGCCCAGGAATTGTTGATATTTGTTCAACTTGCACATTTTGCATATGGTTTATAGATTAGTTTGCATCTGAATCTTGAATAGCACAACTGGAAAATGCCTAATGCACTTTATTAGAGTAAATAATGATGTGAGATGACAAAGAAGAGATGTTTGAAATAGCACTTTTACTTAGGGAGATGCAAAAAAGTGTTCCAAAGACTGGAAAAAACCAAGCTCAAAGCTGTGCTCAGGATGCTGCTGAAGCTGCATCACAAGAGAAACTTTTAAAAGCCAGAGACAGCAGGTTATGAAGAAATAGTGCATAGAAGCAGAGAGATAGAGAAAGAAGGGGATTTTAACTCCTGTTTCAGTTAGAAAAATGAGCTTGGCAGAAGTGATGCTCTCCAGGCTGAAAATGGCAGTCCCATCAGTTTTCCCAGCAGCCCCATCAGTTTTTCCAACAGCCCCAACAGTTTTTCACTGTGAGCATAAACCAGCAAATGCTGCTCACAGTAAGGGTAGAAATCTTGATCAGAAAAGGGGGAAAGATTTACCAATTGCCAGCACAGTAATTTTCAGTGTTTGGAAACCTGACAGAGGCCTCTATTCAACTCTCAGGGATCCCAGTTGAAATCCTCCTCTCCAGATGATTTCACTGAGATCCAGACTGAGCCTGTAGAGCAGAACTGGTGTGACCAAGACGGAAAGTTAGGGTCAAAATTCCTGTAATTTGCAGCATTTCTGGGAGGCTCTGTTGAAGTTTGTACCCTTCCACTCACATACGCACTGCATACCAGCCAGACAGGATACTCAGACTTACCGACTTTCTAAATATTTCTTGAAACCTCTGGAATGTTTTTGGGGAAGATCCAAGAACTGGAAAAATATAATCGTGGAGCTTCTTGAGAAAAATAAAATAAAATACTGGTAATTATTTGAAAGAGCACTAATTTAGAGTGACTGAGGGAACCCAAAAGTTGCTGAACGGGTGGAACAGCAGGGTGAGGTTCCAGGCAGAGGGACTTCTGCTGGAAATCAAAGCTGTGCAGCTGAGATTGAAGCTGCTGGTTTCGTGCTAAACTTTGTCTCAGGTTTGTAAGGGCTTGTAACAGCCATACACAGTACTGTCTACTGGGCCTGGGACAGCTTTTAGCCATTTCTTTGGGCTCTCAGAGTAATTCTGAGGTCAGCTGCCTGAACAATGCCTGGCATTGATGATTTTGCAGGTGAAGGTTCTGGTGCATTGATTTTTTCATTGACACCGTGAAGCATAGCTGTAGTGCTAAATATAGGGCAACAACACACAAGGTGTTGGGAAGATCAGAAGTTATTCAGAACTCCATGAAACTGAAAAACAGCATGTGTGTGTGCTGAGAAGGGAGAAATACTCCTGGGAACTGTAGGAAATGTCCTTAATAGGGCATGAGAGGATTTCTCCACCCAAAAAAAGAGCAAAGAGGCAAAAAGCATATTTCTCACCTCCCACTAGCACCCAGTGGGTAGAAGGACAGATCTTTTTTCCTCTCCCTTGCTTCTCTGTCTTGTCACCTTTACACTGACCTGGGACATCTGGTGCTGTCATGCCTGTCTGCTGTCTCTTGCTCCTGTAACCAAAGTTAGACTGATCATCATGATGGGCTCAGGAAAGAATTTTCCCCCAGCTCTGATTAGGAAGGACCTTTGCATTTTTCTTGAAAATACAAAATCTCTGATGTGGGGAGATGCCAAGAATATTGTCTGCAGCTCTTTTTGTAGTAAAGGTCTGGAAATTATTATAAGATGTTGGGAAATACTCTGAGGGTTTTGCAGTGTGGGAAAGAGCAGAGTTCTTTGATCCAGCAGTATGTTACCTGCTTGTGGACAGGGGATGGACGTGATGATTCATGTAATCTTTTCTAGTCCTTTGTTCCTCCCTGGGAGTTTGTTCAGCTCTTCTTCTTCCAAGGAAAGAAGAGTACAAGATTTCATTCCCTGGGTCAGCTGCATGCTGCTGCTTCCTCACTTTGTTTAGCAACATGAATAACTGCTGTCCATGAGATAATTCACCCGTGTGAATTGGCTGGGGGATGCAAAGCCTGGCCTCGCTAGCTGTGTGGAGTGTGCTTAGAGATGGCTTTCAAACCATCAGGGAAAGCTTGTTTGCACCAAATAGTGGTCTGCCTCATAAGACTGGCAGGGTGTAAGCGTTCATGTTCCTTGAAATAAAAGTTGACTAACGCATCAGAACGTGGTTTCCTTGATATACGTGCAGAGGATCCTGCAAACAGATGGAGCAACAATGACACATCAAAGGTATCCAGAAGAGAGAACTGCTTAACAAAACAACTGAAAATATCAAATCAGTGATAGAAAAGACTTTTTGCTTTCTTAGCATTAACTTAGTCTTGACTTTACCTTCCAGAGTTATAGCCTGTATCTGCAGTTTCTTTCTTAATTATTGAAGGATATAGATGAAAATTGCAGTTGTGAAAACTTGTGCTTAGATACTGCTCTTTATTTTCTACCTTAGCACATGTATCTTTTGTTCTTAATACAGCTGAAAATAGAAGAACTTTTTTTTTGTCCAAAGAAAGGATAAGAACTTATCAGCATGACTGGATTCCCATTCTTCTGGTTTTAGGTTCCAATTTTGCTAGTGACATTGTGAATGCTACTAATTTGAGTTAATTTTTTGAAGAACATTGAATCAAGAACATAATAAATGCTAGAGAAAGAGACAAAAGAATTGTGGCTAAAGGAGAAATGGTTAAGGAGGTATTACAAGCTTATGTTAAGGATTTCAGCTAAGTCTGAATTCCGCAGTTTCAGCTGTGGAAAGAACAAACCCAAGAGTCACAAGGGGATGTTAATAGCACATAGGACTGAATATACATGACTCTGCTAGTCAGTAAGTGAGCCAATAATTAAATAATACAGTACAGTAAATCTGTAAACACATATTAACCATTTAGCACTTTGGGTCCTGATCCAGCAAAACAATTCGCTTAATTTCAGGCATGTGACTGGTCCCTTTGAAGTAAGTGGAAATAAGTTAATTGGGGTCAGAGCCTCAAGGTGGGGATTCTTCATTTTTTCACTTGCGTACCTCCTACACAGTGACAGCTCGTGGCTCTCAGCCAGGCTGTGTGCGTACTCAGTGGTGGGGTGTTTTCAGCCCTTCATTCTTTTGGGATCTTCCCCTCCCCACCCTTAGCACACCTATTTTCTTCACTGCTCTGTCACACGCTCAGCATTCCTAAACCAGAACTATCCTCACCTCCTCTTACCTCTATCCTGGAGTATCATGGGAGTATCTCCAGATAGGCAAATACCACCTAGATAGGCAATTGCTCTGTGGCTGTCATATCCACCTCTGCATAGGGAATTACGGATATTTCTGTTATGAGAAACTGTTCACAACAACTGTTCACAACTGTCACAACAAATTCTGTTGTGAGCAAGTTCCCATGGACAGACAGGCTTGGTACAGACAGAGCTAGACCTGCTCCACTGGCTGCCACCAGCAAGCTGTAGTGATTCCATCTAAAGCAGTATTCATAAATGTAATTGATTTGGGGATCATCATGTGCAGAACTTGTCTGAAATGGTTCCAACACCACTAGCAGTACAGCACAGTCTGGGAACCTCTGCCTGGAAAGACACGTACATTTACTGGAGAAAACTACGATCCTTGAGTATCACATACCTTCCCTCATGAGCCATCAGACGTATCTTTCATTTCAGCAGGCACAGAATCAATACTTCTTCCAGTAACAGATATCTGACTAATAGGTTAGAAATGTCTGGTGTGAGTCACTCGCTACTATCTCTGCTTCTGTTGCTTGGTGGTCCAAAAACCTGTGAAATACCCATCAGAAAGGGGAATTAAAAAAAAAAGGGGGGGGGGGGCGGGAAGGGAATGTAAATATCCACTTTGTTGTTAGGAAATCTTCACATCTTTTTTCTACAACACAGCCCAAATTTGTTTCGCTGTTTTCAGTCGCAAGCACATTCTTTTGCTGTATAGCTATACACTGAGTTATTATTTTTTTTCATGTTTTTGCTTGACTTCTTTCCATGTAATTTTCTTCTCTTTGCCTTTAGCTATGCACAGCTTTTTCTGAAAGAACATTTTGTACCCAATCTCTAAGCAGGTTAGTTTCATGTGCACAGCAACCGATGGGGCTGGGACTGGCAGCACCAGCTCATGGGCTTTGTGGATCCCCGCACATTACTTTTTAAACACAGGGAGGGGATACTTTTAGACTGAAAAGCAGGAAATCACATCCAACTTCTTTGAATATGAGTCATGTTGCCAACTTGTGCTTGCTGTGCTGGAAATGTATGTAGAAGAGAATCTTTTACTTTGTTTCTAGCAGCAAATAGTTACTTTGAATAATTTGATTTGGTTTTTGTTTTTTGTTTTGTTTTTGTTTTTTGTTTTTTTGTTTTGTTTGTTTGTTTGTTTGTTTTTCCACTGTCTCCATGCTACATCATGACATATTTCTTGTTCAGACAGTTGGCCACTTCCTTTTTCCTTCTTCTCAATAAAGCAAGATCCTCCAAACAAGGATCAGCCAGTGTCTGATTTCTGTCACCTGCAGCACATACAACGGTAATGCCCCTGTGAATCCCCAAAGTCACCTCATTAGAAAGTGCAGGGCATGTTGAAGTGCCCCAGGACCCAGTCTGGGCTCTGGTGCTGTTCCCAGGACTGCAGTCCAATGCCACAGCTGTGACTGGGCTGATCTACAATGTGAAAGATTCATTTGTCATTCTTCTCTTAATTTACTAAGGGTGATCAAATGGCCTCTTTGATCCTGAAATACCCCAGAGTCTGAGACACACTACTTCTCAATCTTTGATAGCAATACTAGACTTATGTTATCTAGACATTATTTCGTATTGAAATATATGCAACATTTCTGTATATTATATGCTTTGTTTGCATCTTCCATAAACTTTGCAGGTGAAGAATGATAGAAATATTTATTAGTCTAAAATGCTGAAAATCAGCCAAGAGTTTTAAAATGTAAAGGAAAAGAAGATGAGAAAGAAAAAAAAAGACACCCTCTCCCCAATGAAATTGAGAAAGAGAAAGAAAAAAGTGTAGAAAAAGAAGAAAATTAAGAAAAAGAAAAAGATAAGGAGATCAACTGCTTCATCCAACAATGCCAGGATCTGAGGAATTCAGAATTCATTAGAAGGTGAATGCATGTCCATGCGTATAGAACAGTGCTTTGCAAGTCTCCTTCTCTCTCTTTAAAAAGTATTGAAATAAATAATCCTATGATGGAAAGGTAGGAAGAACAGTGTAATCAGCATTCAAATGATTTCTTCTTAAAACACACTTGGTTGCTCTGGAATCTTTCACTCTCTGGACCTGAATTTTCCATTCTGGTGGCCACCTCTTGTAAAATACTGGTGTAAACTCATAGGAACACAGAACCATAGAATCGTTTGGTTTGGAAGTGACCTTTAAAGGTCATCTACTTCAACCGCCCTGCAATGAGCAGGGACATCTTCAATCACCATCTCTGTGATTTTTAGTAAAGTACATCTGGATGCGGAGCATCTGGTAAGTAACAGCTGAGTTTGGCAACACATGGCAAAGTGTTTCAGAGCTTTCAGAGCAGTTTGAGATCTTGTTTGAACTAGAAGAAGCAGGAGCAGCATAACTGCACAGCCTTTAATCCTGCTTTGCAGTCCCTCCAAAGTCATGTAGGTCTGCCTAAACCAGCCATCTCTATTTATTCCCGGGCTCATCGATGGGGTATTTGTGTGCATATGTTGAGTGATCAGCAGTTAAAATGGTGGAAATGTTCCTTCAAAATTATTTACAATAGTGTAAAGATATATTTTCTTCCACAGAAAAGTCTGTGGTTATTTTCTAGGGAAAAAAACCCAAACAACCAAGAAACCAAATAAACAAAAAAACCCAAAGCACAAACCAAACCACAGCAAACCTTTCAGTAAAATCTTCTCCCTTTCCTTTTCTCTTCTACATCTGGGTCCTTTCTTCATCAAGAGAATGTCCTTACCATGCTAAAAGAGAACTGAGATTTGTTGAGTATGCTCATTTTCCTACTTTTTCCTGTCTTCCCCCAGATGATCTTGTGAATAATGTTTTTTTATGTTTCTTTTCAGAGCTTACACTCAGTGTGTACCAGGGTCAGCACCTTTGCTTAAATTGACTTTTTCATGCTCTTTTGTCACTTGTAGCACAACCAAATTGTCTAGAATGACTGTTGTGACCTGACTGCTTTATCTCTAGACAGAGATGGTAACTTGTTTGACATTAGAACATAGGGTAAAGAGATTTTTGAGAGACCTTGATTTTGTTTAAGAAACCTGTCCAGACTCTTGACCTGACAGCCCTGGAATATGAAATCAATGGAAGAATTTGATCTAGGTACTGTCTCCCAAGGATTGGTTCCCTCCTCCACCTGGAGACTGGTAGCATCAGCACAGCTAAAGCACGAGGGACAGGACTGTGTTGCTAGAGGAAAACTGTGAAGGAAAAACAGAAACAGCTTTCTTTTGCACCTCATCTTTCTTTAGTGTGGGGTCATACGTGGAAGTGTTTGGTGTTTTGACTCATGTTAAAAATAATGACGCTGTTATGAGATATACATTTTCTCATTCAATAAAAAAAAAACAAACAAAAAAGCAAATATTTGATCCTGTGTGCAAGGGTAGCACTAACTTTTAATGAACCATATAGGCTCATTTGCTAGGTTTTATGCATAAACTTGTAACTTTTGACCTTTTCCTGTCATGCCAACCATGCCAAATAGTTTATAGAGCTATATTCCCAGAATATGGGAGCCTTAAAAGTTATGTCCCTGGATATACTTTCCAAAGCAGGATGCTTGAGCAGGTACAAATTGTACTCATATTTGTTCCTCATCATTAAAAAAAATTACTCAAATTGGATTTGAGATGTAGAGGGTGTTTTATTTCCAGAAAATAACGGTATTATTACAAGAAATTTGGGATAATTTATGGCCTTGTCCTGTAATACCAACTGACTGTTAAATAATATAGTGGAGAAATGTATAGCTAAAAGCAGAGAATATAAAGAACTAGTAGATTTCCTAATCTTTATATTTTTGAGGACATTTATTGCTCTGTAGGCACTGGATAAACACAACCCTTCCCTGACTAGTCCCTAGACTTACTTTTTTAAGGTATATTTTTGAGCAGAAGTTTTACTGGAAACATTAAGAGGGCATCACAGAATAGACAAACAGAGTATTTAGTCTACAGATCTCCCAAAACTGTGGCCTTATATTCAACTGCTATGTCTTTTATTTACTTGGTGTCCTGTTTGCCTTGTGATGTTAGTGAGATAAGAAATGCAAGAATACTGATAATGTAGTCCCAGAATCACAGGGGTTGGAAGGGACCTTTAGAGATCATCAGGTCCAACCCCTCGCATCATTTATCACTGAAAAAACCCCCAAGCTGTATATTCATCAATAAATTGTTGTGACTTGCTTGCTAGGTAAGTGGAAATATTTAATACAGCCAGGTGTCTAAATCCTGCTCTCTTTCTGAATTGCCCATTGTTTGCTGATGGCTCACAAGCAGAGCGATGGCATGAATGGGACTTGGGAAAGCACCTATGCTTGAAGAGAATCGATGCAAAGATGAGAAAGCAGTGCCAGTTCATAATCCTATGAAAGAGAAATTGTGGCAGATATCCAAAAACTACTGAAAGAAGGGACTTGAGGATCTAAGATTGGTAAATATTTGTCAGGTGAACAATGCCTTAGTTGAATTATGAATACTATGGAAGAAAAATTATAATCTGTAGGAAGATTTTTTTTTAATAATTAAAGCTAATATGTCTCTTCTTGTTTGTGTACTTATTTCCTGCATTTAGAAAGTCAAAGGTATTAAGGTCATTTAGTGAAATATATATATGAATAAGGAACAAATATGCACACTACAATTTAGAGACATCGTACATGCTGGATACTTGTCAACAAGTTGTTTCTTGCATTCAAGGCAGGAAACAGTGAGAGAAAATGTTAAGGTAATTCATTTTTGTTCTGTGCCTCTCTCTTCAGTCCTTCCTCTACTTTTTGCCTTTCCTTACCTCACCAAGATTTTATTTAGATTTTAAGGTCTAAAAAATTTGACTAAGGAAATGATGCTTCAAACTAATGCAGTGTTCCAATCTTTTGGAATATTGCTACAAATCATGCAAAAAATAATGAAAATTTTTACTACAAAGATTCAAAGCCCAGAGAACTATCATTAACTCGTCTTATATATGACACTTGTTAATGATCCTTAGGTACTTTGTAACTGCCATGTTCATAAATTAATTATCTGACTTGATATGCAAGCCACTCATTTAACCATTGAATATTATTTATAAAACTATATAGTAAGTAACATAATAATATCATAAGCTAATTTTTATTAATGTTAACATAATTAATTATATTTTATATAATGAGAAGATTTGACATAGTCATGTAGAGCCTGTTTTGAACCAAGCTTGCTAAGCACTTTTGGTTTCTTAGTGAGCCCTTGATAACTAGTGTTTCAATTTAGTTTTTCAACTGCTTATTCACCTTGTTCTGGCTGTGGGAGACTATTTACAGACTGATAATTATATGCAACCCAAATACTCACTTAAACAACTGCATTTTGGTTGAGCTTGTGGTCTAATGACATGACACTAAGTGGGCTTGTGTCTCTATTTGCTAACAACCATGCAAGACTGTATTTCTGTTGTTTGTTTATGAGGATGTTGTGAGGCACTATCACAAAGTTATTATAACCAGACATATCACATCACATCATATCTACTGCTTCCTGTCTATCCTATAAGCCTAGTTATCCTGTCAAAGAAAGAAATTTGATTGAGTTGACAAACTCTGTTGGCTGGCGCCCTAGCATGTATGAGTCTAACCTGCCAAGATTTGTCTTGTCGGCCTCTCCCATCAGAACTATGAAAGCTGGTTGGGCACAGAAAAGCAGGTGGTGTGCTTACTCTAAGGAATTATTTGTAATGACATTTCTAATGATAAATCTATGTTGTTTCTTAGTGCCTTAGGAGTTTCCATATTGACATTCTTGCACCAGGTGAGATCCATGACTGGGGAGGCATTAATGATTTCCTCTGAAAAATTGTGAAAAGAGGTTGAAGTTCTACAGAGCTGAAGAAAGTACCAAGTGATGTCTTTCTTCAAGAAGAAATATGGGAAAAATATAAAGAACCATAGATCAGTCATCATTACTTTTATTTCTGGATATGAACAGTTAGAAAATAAGATGACGAATATGTGGCACCAGGTCAATGAGCAATTCAGAGGCCCTGACCATGGTTTCTGCAGACGTGCAGTGCTACACATACTAGGGAAGCTCAATGCGTCAGAGTGACTGAGTTGTCGTAGAGAGGACGTGCACCTCGTGAGCAGTGACTGTGTCTGCCCATGAGGAAGGATTGCTGGTGTGAAAAGCTACACTGTGCTGATCCACTGATCTGTAAGGCTGGGGCACCTGCAGGACAACACTGTAAACCCCTTCCTATCAGGATCTTGCCTTGCCTTTGCATGAAGGTGGGCATGAAAAGGTCAGGAAAAATAAAGCTGAGGATATTATGTGCAGAAAGTGGCTGGGGAGACACCAAGGTGGGAGCCCTCCAGGTTTCATTTTATAGGTGCATACTTGTAAGTGTGATATATCTAGTATTGGACCCCTTACACCAATTGTGACCATTTTGAATTGGAAACACATGGTGTCACAGTTACTTAAGCCTTGAAACAACACTGGAACACAAATGGATTTATCAAGCAGAAATTTTATTAAAACCATTTAGAATTTGGATGGGAAATAAGTGGATGGGAGATAAGTGGTAAGTGGATGGGAGATAAGTGGTAAGTGAGTGGGAGATAAGTGGTAAGTGGGATATAACCTGGTTCTATTAACAGTTTTCACACTATTTTGTAGTATTTTCTTAAGTAATGAAGGAAGCATAATCAATAGGAATTAATCAAAAAGTGGTGAAAGATGGAATAAAGGAAACAGACACAGAATAGCTGTCATTTATTCAGTGTCAAAATGGAAGGACATACAGATTGAGTTTTTCCTATGTTGTATTCACATTTCATTACTTACTGAAAAGTTTAATGCTTGAATAAGAGATAAGTTTATTAAAATAAAAATTTATGCCAAAATGAGAAAGGCTAAAGAACCCTGTAGGACATGATGAGAACTCAAAAATAACATATGGCATTGGAGGTACTTTCTGAAGAATGATGCTGTTCACTAAGGATAATTGCAAAGAGTTTAATTAGGTTCATCTCATGTAAACTTTATCTAACAGTTTGGAATCCAGTCTAATCCAGTCAGAGAGTCAACATTGCAAAAGTCCTCGAGAAGTTCGAAAATTAGCAAAGAGTTTGCTTTTTTGCTAGAACAAGTGGAAAATACTGAATTTATAGAGTAACTACCTCAGAGTTTGAAGATGCATTGACTATGAAACTGCAGTATCATGCAGACCTGGAAAAAGCAAATACTAAGCAGGAAGATATAAGCAGTAATATTCCATATATGAAATGTGAAATAATCCTTCTGCTATATAGGTACCACAAAAGTCTCTACTGGAACACCATGTTCACTTCTGGCCCCTGCACTTCAACAAAGAGTTGGATCAGCTCAAGAAATCCCAGAGGAAAACAGTGAAAATGATAAAACGTATGAAAAACCTCGGCCTATGAAAAAGAATCTGAGAGGCAAAGACTAGATTATCAGTAATACAAGGTAGGAAATAGACTGTTCCTCATGCGGGATGGTTTAGGAGAAGAGGTGGTGTAAGCTCTAAAGAAAAAGCTTTAAGTTGATATTAAGGAGAGAAGAGAAACCAACAGTGATACACTTGAATAGAGTATAGGGAGGTTTTGGTAGCTTCAAGGTTAAACAAAGCAAATTTAAGAATTAAACTATTGTTGATCCTCCTTCAGGGAAGAGGAATTAACTGGATGATTTGTTGAGGTTCCTGTAGGTCCTATTTTCTATGCCTTCTGCTTCTCAGAGCTCCCATGTTCTTCCTCAGGCAGTGTTAACAGTGTTGTCTATGTAACCAATGTGCCCAGGAAAGTGAAAAACTGCCCAACCCAAACACAAAATATCAGCTGACAGATGCTGCATATTTTCACATGTCTACGCTCTCACATATGTGACCTTAGTAAAGCAAACCTTTTTTGTCATTGTACAATGACAAATGAATCATACTTGGTTTTAGTAATAACCTTGCAGGTCCTACGATCAATTCTGGGATGTTCACAGAGTGACAGAATGGTCAAGATAGGAAGGGACTTCTGGAAGTCATCTTGTCCAAATCAACTGCTCAAGCAGGACTTCCAAGAGTCAGTTGCTCAGGACCATGTCCAGACAGCATGCCCTCTGAGGATATGTCAGCTGGCATCAAGCCAGGTATCACATACAGTTACCAAGATGTGCCTTGCAGACCCAGCAACCGTGCCATTTACACTGAAAATGGACGGGGATAATTTGGGATAAATGGTATTACATTTTCCTGATACAATAGGCAGAATTATGTAAACAATTCCAAACTAGTAAACATTATTGATAAGGCTTCCAATAGCAGGTCACCTATTGTACTCAGATATCAATGTCAAGTACATCAGTATTGACCTATCTTTGCCTTTTCACCAGCAAATTTTAAAAAAATAAATGATGGTTTCATGCATACTACTGAACAGTGTATTGTGCTTCCTTGCAGGAACCACTCTATTCAAAGCAGTAGTTATCCCCACTTTCACATAGCTTAAAAATTAGAGATTGAAATATTCCTCTGTTAGGAGTTTCCTGAGTCTCTCTCTTGGGCTACTAACTTGGCAGCTTCCTAGGTTGACAGTTCCCTGTCTTGACATTCTATTTTGGATCTCTTTTATTGCACTCCACTATAGAGTTCATTCTTCTGATGCCTCCAGACTTGTTTGTCTTCAAATTCACAGTCTCAGAAGTGCCCAGATGTGGGTCATGCCAAAATGCATTTACAAAAGCCCGGGAGATGTGTTGATACCATCTAGATACGGAAGGGTTCTTACAGTCTTTGGCAATGTCTGTGCCAGAGTAGGACATCTTGGGATGTCTCTCTGTCTTCTGACACGATTGCATAATGACTTGCCAGCATTAGTGTGTACCTCATCCAAACTGACTGGCTTCACATACCTTGACATATATGGTGCCCCATGCTTTACAGGGTCCTATGTAGCTTAGCTGGAGTGAAGAAGATGGATTAATTTGACCCTGACAGCAGTTTTGGAGCACCCATAGCACATAGTGTCTGATACAGCCAATGACAGAAGACAGTCACTGATATTTCTGTGCTTCCAGCAGATAAAGATGACCTATTACCAAACAAGACTGTTCTGTGATTTTGGCTTGTTATTTTTTTTCACATTGATTTATTTATAAGTAAAATTATTTTTTAGGTTTTTGGTTGGTTTTGTTTTTTTTTTTTAAATTTTCTGGATGTGTACACTATGCTTCTGGAACCACTCTGATCTGAAAAGATATTTAATTGCTATAAAAATTATAGCCACCAGAAAAATGAAGCCCTGCAGTGAAAAACATTGTCAACAGTCCATCCTTAGAAATGAAGATAACTAAGGAGTAAGATAATTGCAAGCACAAAACTAAAGCATATATTGAGGAAAGAATATGTGACAGCACCATTTCCATCAAGTATTTTATCAGCAGTGAATTTTGAACACCTAAGAGCTATTTTTCCAAATGCAAATGGAATCTAAATATAGTAATTAACAAAAAGAAATAAATTAACACATCTTACAAAAAAAAAGTCAGCAGAACAATTTCCTACACACTACAGTTCATTTATTGTTGAGTCCACAAAACTGGTAATGGGGCAGCACCTAATTCACGTAAAGTTAGTACTACTGTCTTTTACATACTTTCTCTGTCAGCTCTGTAGCTTTTACCATCAGCCTAGACACATCCTATGTTTAATAACCCACTTCTTTCAAGGATATGAGAAATCAAGGTTGTGAATGCAAGTGTTTCTGGAATAAAATCTTGACCGTTGGGAATACCATTTTTTTGAGTACGTGCCAGCTTCGCATATGCTCAGCATTTCTGGATTCTTCTCTGTCCATTTTTGTGACTTATTTATTCCTTATGGTAGTGTTTTATAATACTAGAATGCAGTGATTCAGCAAACACCAAAACTCAGTGCTGGGAACAGCAAGAGAGGTACAGAATTTGCTTCTTGGATGCAGTAAAGAGAGTCTTTGTTCACTGAGAATTACTGCAAACAATATAACACATTCTCACAAAAGAAGTCTGAAAAGATGTCTGTATATACAAATTTCTACCAGATTAAAAGTACCATGTGTTTATCATTTGTCTAAGCAGAGGACAGGACAGCAATATCCCCGGGATATCACTGTCAGACCACACCTCAGACATGTGCTGTGCCCAATGGCTACTTGTGCCACCCTAGGTAAACCGTGCTGAAATTCCCTTTGCCTCAACTACACATTGGTTAAGTAATAATGATGGCACATTTGGAGCTTGTCAGATAAACTTTTGAGGGACACTGAGATACAATGCTAAATAGGCTCTCTAAAATGGATGAGTATCTCCAAAAGAGCCTGTTTTCTAAGTTATGTGCTGTAAGCTCTAAATAAATACCAAGGTTTTGACAGAGTCACTATATATGAGGCAAATGCAATACTTTCTGATCATTGATGTTTTTCTAGCAGAATGTCATCATACTGCAGAAAATCCAAGAACATCTAGTTAGTAGCAAACATCTTAGGAATTGTGATGGGAAGACTATTTTGGCATATAAGCTTCCCCCCCCCCCCCCCCCCCCCCTCACTATAAATTAAGGATTTTTTTTTTTTTTAGTTAAAGCAAAATTTTAGCAAAAATGGATTATGTATTGGATATGGGATAGCTCAGGGACAGAGGGAAGAATGATTATGTTTTCCCACTTTAAAATGTAGAATCATACACTTTAAAAATTGTTGGCACTAAAGGCGCATTAGAGTTTTGGCCAGCAAAGACAAACAAGTACTTTGCTAAATCTGGATGTCTGGGTTCAGAGCCATGTATTTAGGTTCTAATACATTCAAATTTCACACATTATGGAATTTTTTAGGGTTGTTTAAAAAAATTCTGTGTCTGTTTCTTCAATTAAGGTCTGATTTTTGAGTCCTTGCTGGAGGAAGTAATATACATTTATCAGAGGAGACTATTTTTTCTTGGGTGCCTACTCTCTTCCTCCATGAAAATAGAACTGATCAAGATAAAAAAGCATTGCTATAGAGGAATAAAATTAGGCTCTAGGAATTTTATAGTGTGCTCATGTCACTTGTGCCATAGCTGAATTTCTAATTAAATGGCAAAAAACCCCTCTGTGACAGAAGAAATTAAAAGTCACATTCAGCATTAAAATGGAAGCGAAATTCTCTATTATAAATGCACATAAAGATAATTTACTCCTCTTTGTTATTTAAATACTTAATTTCATATTCATGTGTCCTGAATGAGAATGAAATGAATATTGGACAGTACTCTTCTGCCTCTCACTTCAAGAAAATGTGTTTTGAGGAAACTGTTCTTCAAATGCCTATAGCAGAAGTTTGTCTTTGATGCATTTCTGTCCTTTAAGACATCTTTAACAAGTCTGAGTTTACTACTGTGGGACATATTCCCCCAAGTGAGAGAAAGCCAACAACTTCTGTTTTTCATATAAATGCTTTATGACATTTTTAAAAACATATTTTTATTGCAGTCTGCTTCCTAGTGTCCTGAAGTGAGAAAATAGTCTTAAATTATAAACTGATGGTACATTGCTCTAACTCAGATGCTCTATCTATCTATCTACCTATCTCTGTTGCCTGAATAGGAATTACAGGCATTTAGTGCCTGAATTTAAGAGATAAATTCCATTCTCCAGTTAGGTGAATTACATACCATGTTCTAAGTCTACATGTTCTAGCTACTCTAAGTTTCTTACCAGTACTACTGTAAGGGAGATGGTGCTGTCATTTACAACACAGAGGGGTAAAGGGGAAGCTTGTGCCCTTCTAGAGTGGAGATGGTTGCTTGGTAGGACACCTCTGGTGGACAAAAATGGCATTAGATGCAGATGTGGCATAGCTGAGGAGGAGGGCTCCAGCAAGAGCTATTTAACTCTTAAATTATATACATTTCTTTGCTTTTGACTCAAGAGAAATTAAACAGTAGACAATAAGGAAAAGAATAAATTCAATTGGATTCCTAATTTCAAGATGCGGAGACTGATATCCCATCTTAGAAGTAATCAGTCAGTTGCATTTGAAGGTGTCTGAAGAAAAGCAGTGGTACCACTACAGGAAAGCTGCTTTCAGATTTTTGGCTGGTACCATCATTTAGAATTTTACCAGATAGGCAAAGACAAAAAAATCATACAAAAGTTATGTGGAGTTACTAATGACCTTTAACTGATGAATTAATGGAATAAAGTGACTTCAACAGCAGGCTCAGTTCAACAACAAACTCAGACACAGGGACGAATCTTGTGGAATTTTATGGTATAAAAAAAATCTGTATCAACTGAGTCTTGATCACATGTAAATTAGTTTGAATGGAGAAAGATTGATTTTGTATAGAGAAAGGGTTGATAATAACTCCACTACTTTGGCTAAAAGAGTAATCAGCACGTAAATCTTCAAACTTAACCCTGATGGGTTTCCTCCTGACAACAAGTAAGAACAAGTTGGAATAAAATGTTGCCTGAATGCTTGCTGAGGCAGGGAATTTAATTATCTTACCTTCAAAGGATAACTTGACACAACATACCAAGGTAAATGATCTGCAGAACCTATAATTATTAAAAATAAATTGAATTTGTTGGATGAAAAGCACAAAATAGCTTAATAAAATGAACTACCTATCATCTCAGATGAGATGCAAACAGTCATATCTTTGTGGTGTGGACTTGCCTTTGATCAAGAATTTCTAATTGACTGTGAAATAGTAAATATGATCATAACATCAATGAGCATTTTACTACCAACCTAAATACCAGCTGAAATGATTGTTTTCTCCCCCAGACCTTCCTATCTCCACTTGCTGTGTTGCAACAAGGTATTCCTACTCATATAGGCCCACAACCTAATATCCTCAATTTCATGATTATGGCAATAAAAATTAAGAAATAGAAATGATTTGATGGGCCACAACTCTTTAACCAGAACCAACACTGGAATTGAATTTTATAAGCAGCATACACTTTTTCCAAAGTTAGCTTAATGTTTTTAAAAAATATTTTTTTAAAAATAGCATGTATAAAGGCAGTGCACTATACTCCTGAAATAAGCTGTTTTGTTTAACTATAGAAAGCACATATAACTGCACTATACTCCTGAAATAAGCTGTTTTGTTTAACTATAGAAAGCACATATAACTGAACCAAGTAATGAGTTTTGCTAATGGTGGTGATGACTGATGCAGGTGATTATCACAGAGGGTTCAGTTCTTGTCACAGTTAGTCTCATTCTCTCTTTCAAATCCTTTGCAATATTTACTATTTTCAATTTAGTCGTTTTGCATTTTGGACAAGCAATTTTATAGATAAAATTAAAGACTCAACAACATCCAATGCAATCTCTTAAGAATTATAGAATGATGGAGTAGATCCTGAGAACTGAGGAGGGCAAATACAGGATTCTAGAAATAGGAGAGTAAGAATCTTGTTGGTTTTCTAAAATTCATTGTCCAGAAAGGTGTTGGTGCAGCTGATTTATGGATACTGAGATGATCTTACAATCTGCAAGAAACAGCTAGAATAGCTCAATTGTTAGCAAGTCACGCCCAAGTAAATGGTTCTCTGACTAGTTCATTTGTACAGCATCTAAAGAAGAGGGTGGGAATAGTAGGATTGTGTTTAATAAACTTTTCAACAGCCTCATACAAGAATGATGTCTCACACACAAATTAGTGAAATATGGTCTTCGTGACATTACTGCAAACTGGATGCCCAGCGTAGGCAAAAGCATTTATCGGTAGTGCATTGTGAAACTTCAATTGGCTTTCTTCAGCACTCTCTTACGGGAACACCACCAACTGTAGTTGCAGCGATGGATGCAAAGTCTGGAGAAGTACTAACTTCAGTTTGGAGAAAAAGAGGATAAGGGGAGACCTTACTGATCTCCACAACTAACTCAAAGGAGGGTGTAGCCAGGTGGGTTTTGATCTCTTCTCACAAGTAATAAGCAATGCCTCAGGTTGTTTCAGGGGAGGTTTAAATTGCATATTATGAAAAATTTCTTCACCGAAAGGGTTATCAAGCATTGGAACAGGCTTCCCAGGGAAGTGATTGAACCACCATCCCTGGAGGTATTTAAAAGACATGTAGATGTGGTGCTTAGGGACACAGTTTAGCAATTAGACTTGGCAGTGCTGGGTTAATGGCTGGACATGATGATCTTAAAGGTTTTCCCAACCAAAACACTTCTATGATTCTACCTCCATCTGTCTGTGGATAACAATTGCCTAGGAGGGGTTGAAGATTTTTTTAAGGGAAGGATAAATTGATAGGTACAGAGGACAAATTCCAGATACTGGGCTGGGTGTCTAGATTGAGTTAGTCATCTTCATAATAAGTGACATTTTATATCCTGAAAAATGGCATTTTTCCAAATTCTGGGTCTTGTCAGCCCTGAAAACCTGATCTTCAACATCTGAATTTTATGGGAGCTTCATGGATTTCATGGGAGCCAGAGGAGGGCTTTAACTGTTCATATTATACAAGAAGAGAAAGAAGGACTCATCTTCATTTTAGTCTCGAAGTGAAAACATTAAGTGGAAAAGTTTTTGTTCACATCTTTCCTCTCTTAATAACAGATATGCAGAGAAACCCTTTCTGTAAAGCATTCTCCTTTGTCTAAGTTGCATTTTGTCATCTTTCACTTCAGGCTGATGAAGCTACATAGTTCAAAGCTCTGTTCCATGCCTTCTCTGTTGGACATGAAGCAAAGGAGATGAGAGGAGTATTGTGACTCCACCTCTTTCTTCAGCTTTATAACAATGACAGAAGGACATATGTATGAGTTACATGCTTGTCAGAAAGTTGCTTTGAGGTTAGACAATCACATTGGGTTGAGAAATCAGGAGAGAAAATACAAAGTAAACCCCCAGAAGATCTACATTACAGTGTCATTTACTTGGCAGAAGAAATTGGCAGGCCAATATTTGGGGCTTGGTTTATTGTTTTTATTAAGACAAATTTATGTTAGAATTATTTGTTTCTTTCATGCGATAATTTAGTGAATCCCATGTACAAAACTATTTTTCCAGAACACAGAATAAGAAATCTAGTGTAATTCTTTTGCTTTGCTTTCTCAGACTAACCTTCTATCCTGTGCTCTACCCAAGAAACTCTTTTTTCCCTTCTTTGTTGCATTGTCTTTAAAGTTTGTACTCTCATTGATTGTTTCGAAGCCTCCTCAGTTTCTTCCTGCTTAGCTCCTTTGGACAAATAGCTTCACTAATTAATTCCTGGCCTCTGTGTTTTCCTTTAGTTTGGTTTGGGCCATGCCTTTCATTATACCCCTTTTTTTTTTTGCACAAGAGGGCACACTGAATCGTTCCTTCTTTTAGTGTTACTGAAAGGATGTGATTGTGGTCTCCAGCAGGCTTTTTTATTTGAAACAGTGAAATTCAGCCTTGTTAGGATGAAAAATTCTTTTCTGGCCTACTCTTAATTACCATTTCCAGGCATTCTCAACAGACAATTGTTGGTGTGGATCCAGGAAATTTTTTATATGTTTCTTTTGGTTAGGTGTGGCAACCACATAACCACAGGCACAAATGGATTCTCCTAGGGTCAGAGACTCGCTATGTGCGGGTGGAAAACTGTGGGAGAGACAGATGACAAATCTGGTTAAAAGAAGAGCCTTGCTGACAATATCAATAAACATAATTATTTAACCAGGTTTTGTCATAGCATATGTACAGTAATGAATGATGACATAGTTCATTGGAGAGATGAACCTGTGAGGTTCCTTTATTCACTGTGACACATGAATTTACATTTGAAGTATGGTAAAATCTAGCTATGTAACACCTATTATATTCAAAAGTATTGTACCTGTCTGCCACATAAACTAAAAATGGCACTGATTCCAAGTGAATCAAAATGAATTTTTATTTCTGCAGTAGTTATGCTGCTTTCTCAAGTATGGTTTCATGGTTATATCTCCAGACAAGCCTTGTTTTGAGGGAAAGCTTGTGAAAATGGCACAATGTTGTTTTGCAAGGTGGCATTGCTAAGATATGAAGTCTGATGATTATAGTGGTAGACAGAAATTCCTGAAATTAGAAGCATCACTAGGTGTGGTAATTTTTCTTCTGTTACCCATCATGATTGAGGACCCTAATTCCTACATATAAGTTAGCCCTTTAATTTTTATTGTGTTTTAGCATGCCAGGTCAGCCACCCTCCCACCTCCCCCACCCCCAATCCCAAAAAGGGTATACCTGAAATTCACCTTTTGTAAGAATTTTGATGTCTTAGTGAAACTATACTTCAGAGCATGAAGTTACTTACAGTATTTAGACAACCTCAGTATCCAGTTAAGAACGTTTAGATACTGGTCTGACAATTAGAGCACTTGTCTGGGAAGTGGGAGAACTGAATTTCAGGCCAAGAAATGCACCAATTGATTGGCTGACAATTGGACTTGATGATCTTTGAGGTCTTTTCCAAACTTAACGATTTTATAATTCTATGATTCAATTGCCCAACATTTTGCAGAGCAAGCAATCCTCACTCTGAGTGATGCAAGGGTATGGTACAGACAGGAATGCACAAGGAGAACAGGCTGGCTTTGTAAAATAGGGGTTAGAGAACTCACTTTGCTTTTGGAAAAGCTCAGCTCCTGGGCCATGTGCCCAGAACTGTTTGTGCATTTTACTTCAGATCATCACTGGATAAAAAGCAGAAACGCTGAAGAGAACAATGGCTGGAACCGCACCTCTCTGCCTTTCCAGCAAAGTTCCTGTTTGTTGCAGTATTAAGTCAAGCACCCATTGCCACTGTGGTTTTGACTGTCCATGATTCCAGCATCAACAAAAGGTATGGAAAGTGAATGTTTTTCCAGAACAATCTGTTGTTTAGTAGTTCAGGCCAAATAGATCACATATGTAAAAAGTCTTATATGAAGTTCAGCTCTCAAGGCCACCTGAAAGGTGGAAACTCATGTTTTTTTCAGCTGATGTCAGAGAAATATGCTATAAACACACCTCACATTGGAGGACACACAAGAGACACTGTTGCAGTAAAGATTTTCTGTGTTGCACCTTCATGTTGGAGAGAGAATTTAAATCATTCCAAAAGATGATAATACATGGTAACTCAACTAGATAACGCTAAAAATGATAGGTTTGCAGGGTATCTCAAGTACATCAGCGTGCCAGATGGACTAAAAGCTGATTAAAAGATCATACAAAAGATGGATTTTCAATTGATCAATACCTTGAATTTAGGCAACAAGATTATTCTTGGAGCAGTAAAGTGCTATCTAAGTCTTCTCCCAGCTTCCCCAAATAGACAACCTTTCCTAAATTTCTTTAGTTTCTAATAACCCTGACTGATGCTCAGAATCTTTGCCGGTTTTTGGAGTGATTTCATGTTGCTGACATGAATCTTTGCTTTAGACTTCAGAGGTGTTCCAGTGGATGGGCAACTTCTTTTTTAGTCATTTGTCTGACAAATTTCAGCCTGAGGACAAAACTAATGTTGGTCTGTTCTATGATAGGAATACTAGAAGCAATGAAAACTCTAATTTTTTCACCCTTACTTTACTTTGTAAAGCTTTTTATCTCATTTGGGAAGCTTGCAGCTAGGTAAGGATTCATAAATTCATATTTTATTGACCTTTGAGATTATAGTAGTTTCTATTTATGTAGCCCTTTGTTTTTATAGAAGCACCATATCAGGAAAAAAAAAGGGTCAAAAACATATGAAAGATGTAAGCATATGAAAAAATGCTAAAAAGTATATTTTATTTAATAACACTTTTATTTAGGTTGACTGAACTGCTGGGAGAGCTAAGTAAAAGAATGTTCCTAGGTTTTGACATTGCACAATGCCACAATGACTTGTATTTAGATTATTGTCTGTTCCTAAAAACGTATGGTCTCCAGATCCCAATGAAGATAATCTCAATAGCACAGCAGGCTTCAGAAAATGGCTCCAGTGGCTTTAACAGCGTGTTCCTGATTTTCTCTGATTCTCTTCTGTTCTGATTATTTACTATACCCTTAACTTCTTTTTCTTAACATGTTGTGGAATTTTAACCATTTATTACTCTGAGTTACGTTTAAAATGTTGTTGCTGAAAGTGATTAAAGCAGAATTTTATTTCCCTTATTTTTAGGAGATATCCATGTGTGTATTAGATAGGACTCTATACTCAGCTTCATTGTTTACGCTTTGGAAGAGCTATTCCCCTTTATCATTGATACTGTGAATATTTCATATAGTCACAAGGGAGTGAAAAATATTTCAGAACAGGAAGGTATAATTAGAAAAACCTCAGAGGGAACTAGCTTTAAAGTATTTTTTAAGTTGTTTCAAAAATCAATTAGATTTCAAGGGGGTCTGTGTCTATTTCTGGTTCTCAGAATGATTTCTTGGGAAATAAGCTCCCCGATCAATTTAATTACACTATCTACATCTGTTCATATTTATCTAGAGTTTATGAGATGGATCAAGATTGTTGCCAACTATTGTGATTTTATTATATGTCTTATGAGATTTGGTAGAGAAATTTTCTAAAGCTCACATGCTCTCTCAGATTTATTGTTTCAAACCTAATGAAATCTTCCTCAAGTATAATGGATCCTGTTACTTTCTGCAGGACTTAAATGAAAATACCTTTAGCTGTCTTGCAATCATTCCCTACAGTCTTTGTCTTTAAAGTAACAATTTGCCTATGAGAAGTATTCACAAGGTCTTGTCAAAAATGAGAAATATCTGTATCTGGGCCTAATAGGTTCTTCAATAAAATGTTAGGAAATAAAGAAATAAAAATATCTATATTTATGAAGGATAAACTGTACTTTGAGTTCTAGAACGTATTTTGAAAGAAAAGATGAAGACCACAGGAAAATGGTTTTAAAGCCACATGTATTTATGTGAAGCTAATCCAAAAGATTCTTTGACAAGATAGCAAACTTTCAAGACACACTTTCACCCCCAGCTATTAACCTAATCTTTGTGGACTTCATTAACACACATAATACAAAGGAGAATATTGGTCCTGAGCCAGTTAGACAAGAAGTGTCTTCAGGAGAACTCTCAAGGCGATGTGTTGCCTGGGGAAAAATTGATCAGGACAGAAATCACAGTAGATTTCCTCAGCAGTTAGTTCAGGGATTGAGCTTGGCTCAGTGGTCTTGTTCAACAAAGACTCCAGCCTTGAGTTGGCTGATGCTTACTCTGTCAGACCTACAGAAAGCTGCTAGCTGCTTTTTGCTGAAGCCACCACTGCAACACCCCCCAGCCTCCACCAGAACCCAGCCATGCAAAACTACAACAGTCTCTAAAGGCAAGTTTTAAGGAATGTATTTCAAGGTAACTTTAGAAAATAGTAAAGGCACTTGGAAAGCAACAAGGCAACATGAAACTCCACATAAGCCTGAATAAATGATTTTCATGTTGCCGCCATCAATTAAAATCAGTATTAACGAACAAGAAGCAGAGGCACAATATGCATTTCACATAAATGTCTATAGGGAGGCTGTATTTTATCTATCCAGAACCATTCCATATAATCACAATAACCTAATTATCTTGCTGTTGACTTCCTACTATTTCAAAACAATATCTTGTTCAGAATAGATATTTTCTTCTAGCAGCTAAACATAATTTGTTTGGGGGCAGAAAATGATGGTTTCTGCAATGTCTTAGAAGGGAGCCAGCATAGTTACATAAAAAAAACCAACCTAGAGTTTCATTTTGAAGCTACTAAGGAGTCACAGGATAGAAAAGGAGAGACTGTGACAATATTTCTGTTAAATAGCCCTTCTGCTGTATACTAAGGTATAGGAGCTTAGTATGTGCCTTGAACACTGTACAACTTTGCAAAGTGGTACTCTTTGGTCTGCATCCTTTGTGACTTATTTACCGACTCATTCATGCAAAGTTCACGCCATAAAAACTCAAGAATTCCCAGAGAATATTTTCATCAAGTACTCTTCTATTTCCATTTTGTATCTCTGCTTCTTGCATACGCTCTGTATTCATTTCTGCAGTGACACAGTTTCTGCAGTGTAGATGGGGTCTTTCCTATCTCCAACTTCTTCATAGGCTATGTTACAGACTATTCTGTTGAACTGGGCATTTTCCTAGAAATGACTTCAATAAAAGACTTTGAAATGTCCTTTCCTGTAGGGGCTTAAAACTGAGAACTCCTGGTTCCTGTATTTCAGGTGCTGGAGAATTTTTCAGTCTGAAGTGTAGGGTCTGGCAGCCCTCGATGTTGACTATTACTCTCTTGAGTTTAAACTCCAACTCTGTACTCCACTTCATTGCAGGTGCAGGAGCTAGTCTGAATAGAGCTCATAATACCCCAAATGGTTTACATTAAGCAGTCACTCTTTTCTGGTATCAGCATGCATACCTGCAGTGGCTGTCTTGGTCTTCGTGATAGGAATCAGTTAATTTGCATGAAATGGCACAGAGGTATCATTTCAGAAGTCGCTATGCTTTTTTCTTTTTCTGTAATTTTGAAGCAAGCTGTTTCAGTTTCAAAATTCTCAATCTAATTTTGCAAAGTTGAATCAAGAAAATAATTTCCTTCTTGAATGATAGCTATCACCTGTGGGATTATCCCACCTGTATGTGCAGCCTCCAGCAATTCCACTTTAGCTCTCTTTTGTGGAAATGGCTTGGCAGCCATCTCACTTTTACCCTTTCTTCTGAAACAATTCTCACTTGTCTGACATTTCCTCTCTGCTGCTCATGCTGCTCCAGGCCAATAAAATGTATGTGTAGCCAGCTCCAGGTTTCTTCACACTCCTGTGCGGTGCATCTCATTACAGATTCCTCGTCACGTTAAGTTGTGAAGAGTGGAAGGAGTCATTAGTTGTTTTAAAACTTCCTTTCTTTCCTGAACTTTTCAGCACCAAATCAGCTGTAAAAAGCTCTGTTTACACTTTTATGTGCTGCTGAGTGTCATATGTCTCTTCCATCTCCTTATCATGATTTGGTCCACAGCCAGGTTCTGAATAGCAAGTTGTCTATTCTATTTGCTTAGCAGATCATTGTGAAGCCCTTCTTTCTGTTGGATGAAAACCTTGGACATTTGGTCTTCCAGGCCATATACTGGCAGTCGAAAATATTAACATCCAATTTCATCACGAAGCAGGCTCCAGCTGCAGTTTGAGCTGCTGATTATTCTTTGTGAATATGCTCTGATGGTTTGGTCTGTACTTTTTTGCAGCAACATTTTTTTTTTTGGAACTACATAAATCCACACATGAATGCCAGAACCTCACAATAGTGACACTTTCTCTGCTACTATCAGCTGGACAGGTTGGAAATAGCAAATGAGAAATAACAAGTTTCTAGTAGTACCAGGAGAAAGGGTTCCTATTATTCATATCAAATTCTGACTCACTGATAGGCTGGGAGAAGTAGTGAAGAACCAAAATGACTGGGAAGGTTTGATGATGTTGTAAAATAGGTAAATGGAAAATAATGTTATGAAATTTCAACTGACTGAAGGAATGAAAACATATATTGATCTAGAAGCCAGAGAAAACACAAGACCTACAGTATCAAACTCAGTGGGCATTATTTAAACAAAAGACAGAAGTGTGTGTATTTATAGATACACCTATATTCACTTAAAAATACTAAAAAAAAAAAAAACCATAAAGAATGGAAATCTTGCAATAGAAAAAGAAGAATGTATATCTGGTGAGATGGTCAGTGCCAAATACTTTAACCTGAGCTTTTTGAGGGCTGTTCTTAGAAAATCACAATTCACTCTTTCCTAAAGATCCTACTGGAATTGTCTTTGTCCTTGGATCATTTAATTTAAAACTTTTTTTTAAAATTATATACAGGGTTGTAATATCTAAATATACGATATCTTGATCTAGAGAAGCAGAACAGATCAAATGCAAAGCAGCTTAATCTACTTTAATTACTTTTGAAAGGTAGTTCAATCTTTTGGGCAACGATTTGAAGAAACCTGTGAACTTGTGGAGGAGCAAAGGTAGTATAACTGGAGAAAAAATAATATATAGAAGTGCACAATTGTTTACATGACGGTTTAGGCATGTCAAGGCATACCTCAGCAGGAAAGGAAGCAGTGAAAATATTTCCTTCAAACATAAGCTGATGGCTTTGAGTGTCAATTCTAGATGTCCAAATCAACCCCACAGGCATTCAGATCTCAAGATGTACAGTTCGTGTGGTATGCAAACCACGATAAGGAATATAAGAAAGGTTGAAAGCCTTAATTTAGAAGCCTCAGTGCTGAGATACAGTGCAAGTTCTTAGCAAGTATAAAATAAATTCTGCCTAGGAGAGATTTTATGGTTTGCTGTTAATAGCATATTCAATACAGACAATATTTACCCTATTTATCTCAGTGATTTACTGTAGACAGAAGGTAAAAGAAGCTGTCAATCCACTTAAATAAAGCAGGAAGTTTTGTTCTGTGTCCAGGACTATACAAGTTTCTGTCACTAGTCAACATTTTCAGTAATGACATAGAATGATGGAAGAAAGAAAATCTTTCTGCAGACCAGAATCATAGAATCATAGAATAGAATCAGAAAGTTAACTGTATATTGGGCTGCATTAAAAGAAGCATGACTAAGGGAGGTGATTCTGCCCCTCTTCTCTTGTGAGACCCTGCCTGGAGTACTGCACCCAGCTCTGGACCTCCTGATACAAGAAGGACTTGCTGTTAGAGTGAGTCTAGCGGAGGGCCATGGAGGTGCTCAGAGGGCTGGAGCACCTCTCCTATGAAGACAGGCTGGGAGAGTTTGACTTGTTCAGCCTGGAAAGAGAAGGCTCAGGGGAGATTTTATAGCAACTTTCTAGTACCTGAAGGGGGCCTTCAGTAAAGCTGGGGAGGGACTATCTACAAGGGCATGTAGTGACAGCACAAGCGGTAATGGCCTTAGGCTGAAGGAGGGTAGATTCAGATTAGATATTAGAAAATTAAATTAGAAAATCTTTACTATGAGGGTGGTGAGGCACTGGAACAGGTTTCCCAGAGTAGCTGTGGCTGTCCCTCCTTGGCACTGTTCAAGGCCAGGATGGATGGGGTTTTGGGCAATCTGGTCTAGTGGAGAGTGTCTGTGCCCATGTCAGGGGGTTGGAACTAGATGGTCTTTGAGGTACCACCCAACAAAGCCATTCTGTGATTCTAAGATTCTATGATTTTATTAGAAGACTTGAAGACAACACCAAGTTGGAACAGTACAATAGACAAGGATGGAATTTAGGCAGAATCTTGACAAAGTGGAGAGGTGATATGAGAAAGGTAGAATGTGATTCAGGAAGGATAAGCAAAGAGCTCTATATTTATACAAGAACTGTCAGCTTCCTAAACACAGGATACAAAGCAAGTGACCACTTAGTGGTTCTGCAGAGAAGGATCCCAAGGTTGTAGTGGATCATAGTTGGACATGAATCACCAACCTCATAGCATGTAGCAAGGAAGGCAAGCCTAATACCAGTCTATAAAAAGAGCCATGTCTTCCATGTCTTTTGTAAGCCACGTGAATGCATTTTTCTGCTCAGCTTAGCATCATCACTACCTTATCTGGAGAACTGTCTCCACTTAGGGGACTATAAGACAGGTATAGGTCACTTTGAAAGGGAAGAGCAGTGAGCATTGTCCAAGGCTAAAAAATATAATGGAAGAGGAAAAATGTAAATATTTTAGCTGTTTCGTCTAGAAATTCTTGTGATACATGATAGCAGACTTCAATTATTTAAAAAGCTACTGCACAATGGAAGAGAATATTCAGCAATGGATAGTGTAAGAAATAATTTACTTAATCTTTGTCAAAAGCAACTTAGACTAGACATCAGGAAAAACTTTCTAAAGATAATGAAATACCAAGATAGATTCCCTAATAAGGTTGTGTAACACTTATCTAGATTGTTAGAGGCTTTGAAGGATTGGTTAAACAGGTATCTGCCAAGAATGTTTTAACTAAGCACTTAGAAGTGAAGTGTACATGTAGATGAATTTGTTCACAATGAAATAATGTTGCATTGGTTGTACTTGAAGTCACCTTGGTTCTAGAAACAGGTGTCAGGTACTTGGTCAGTGTAGCCTGTCGTGGTGTAAGAAACTCTTATGGTGATTAACAGAGACTTGGAGTATGACTGACTATCCTTGTTTCAAGCGGCCATATGTGCCACATGTCAGACAATGCATACCTTGCCTATTGCCCTGCTACAGCTAGTGAACTCTTTTATGACCTTGGGGATACTGTTGAGGATAGACAGATGTTTTGGACCCATTCCTGGTCATCTCCTTTCTGCAGGATGATGTAATCCTGCCTGGAATACTTCTCTCTCTGACACAAAATTGCAACCAATACCTGTGTGGGAAGGTGAAATGATGCTGCTTGGACAGCCCTGCGTTTTCTTGGTATATTGATCAAGAATGACTAGATTGCCTGGTTCCATAGGGTACAAGTTACCTGAGTGGTCACACCAGGTCCAAGCCTCATCGTACCCTCCACATAAGTCACACACAGAAAGTCTGTTCAGATTCTGTAGAACAGGAGCTCAGGGTTGCTGCTGAAAATGGTAGACTATTAAATGTAGTTGTATAGTCATCTAAATTGAAACAAAATTCATTGCAGAGGGAGAAAACTGGAATACTTATCAAGTAGCTGTGAGACCCTCTAGGCAGACTGAATAGATGCAGGAAGCCTACCACCAATATCCCGTAGCTTCACCACTGTAAACATCAGCTAATAAACTCCAGTCAATGCTGGGACTTCACATCAGGGTGGGTGCAGCCTTAGGTTCCATCTCATGTGCATTGCAGAGAAAGGATCTAAAAAGTTGTCAACAGCAGCAAACGAATTTTTCAGGGAGAACTCTACATGGGCTACTTATAGGTTATAGCACAACATATAGCACAAACTATTGAGTTCTTAAATTTAAAATAGGGAAAAGCAATGAAAACCAAAATTTTTTTCATTTTATCCTACCAAGTATCCCAAAACAAGAGTTGCAAAAATTTACTTTGGGTGAGAAGCCATCCTATTAGAAAGAGATGAGGGGTATAAGAAGAATGAATTCCTGAAGAATGAGAAAAAGATATATAGATATCAGGTTGAGCAAAAGATAATAAGGTGGCTTTTAAACATAATTTTAGAAAGGGGAAAAACCTCAGTGATTTATATTGACATGTAGGTGAATAGGAAGAAATGCCTCATCAGTTGCTTATCTATGCTTTTAGTATTTAACATGAAGAAATCAAAATAAGATACTTTGGATGGGAACGATTTCAACGATGGCACTGAAGGTCTATTTGCTAAGGTTAAATGTTCTCAAATAGGTAGGGTCCCATAGACTATAAACATATAAATATATATTAAGCATATATACTAAGCATATAAAAACATTGAAATTGTTAATTAATACAGAATTCAGTGACACATGGACAGGTTAGAGTGTTGGGTGGACAGCAAATTAATTAAGTTAAACAAAGGCAAGTGTCCTGCACTGAGAGAGGAATAACCCCAGGCACCAGTACAGGCTAGAGGTTGACCTGCTGGGAAGCAGCTTTGCAGAGCAGGACCTGGGAGTCCTGGAGGACAAAAAACACTCTCTGAGCCAGCAATGTGCCCTCATGGCCAAGAAGGCTGATGGTACCTGGAGTGCATTAAGAAGAGTGTGACCAGCAGGTCGAGGGAGCTTGCCCTCTGCTCTGCCCTGGTGAGGCCACATCTGGAGTGCCAGTTCTGGGATCCCCAGCTCAAGAAAGACAGGGAACTACTGGAGAGAGTCCAGTGGAGGGCTACAAAGATGTTGAGGGGCCTGGAGCATCTCTCCCATGAGGAAAGACTGAGAGAGCTGGGTCTGTTTAGCCTGAAGAAGGCTGAGAGAGTGGATGTCAAGAGGATGGGGCCAGACTCTTTTCAGTGGTGCCCAGCAACAGGACAAGGGGCAATAGGCACAAACTGGAACATAGGAAGTTCCATCTCAAGATGAGGAAAATCTTCACTTTGAGGATGGCAGAAGACTGGTACAGGCTGCCTGGAGAGGTTGTGGAGTCTCCTTCTCTGGGAATATTCAAAACCCTCCTGGATGTGATCCTGTGTAACCCACTTTAGCAGGGCAGTTGGACTGGATGATCTCCACAGGTCTCTTACAACCCCTACTGTTCTGTGATTCCATGATTCTATAATTGTTACTCATAAAAGTTGGGGGGTTTGGTTGTTTTTTTCCTCTAGAGTAATTTTTAAAATAAACCTTTTAAGGTATGAAATATCTAAGCTCAGCTAAAAATGCAAGATTAAACTTCAAAATTTTATACAAATTCACTCCAGAACTGCTTATTAACTTGGAAAAACTGAACTGTTCCTTCTGCTTTCCTCTTTTGCTCTGTTTTTAGTTTCAAATATTTTGTTTGTCCTGCTGTTTAGCTAGCACATCTTGTTCTTTGTTGCCTCCTGTTTACTGCAATTCCCCTCCATGTCACAAACCCCTGCAATCATATGGCAGATGAGATTTCTGGTTTCTTGGTATTTTCATGCTCAGCCCTTGCTACTTAAATACAGAATATTACAGAGTTAATAGTTAATATTGCCAATGATTTTGAGACTGATCCAAAGCCTCTAATTTTTAATGGGCTGTTGTCTTTGTCTCAAATAAGGATATGCTCTCGCAGAATAAAAAACCCAACCCACACTATCAGAGCGTAAACAATATTTTATCACTGCTTTTTCTGGCAAAGATTTTCTTACAAAGTAATGCTCACTTTGACCATCTGTGCTCATTCAAGTGAAACTGAAGAGCTTCTTTTTCTGATTGAGATTCCAGGCTTTCCAATTTTTTATTTTGTGCAATCAGAATCATTGCCTATTTTTCATCAAGCTTTTAAAATTGCTTTTTTGATTTTAAGACTTACTAATGCTTTCATATAAATTTTCACAAAAATTAATATAAAGAGTAATTCCGAGTTTTCCTAAATTTAATCTGTGTGTTACAGATCAGTTAATTTCGCCTAAATGAACCACTGTCTTTGGCAAAGCTTTGGTAGACTTTAACGAAGAACAGAAGAGATTGGTGTTCCATCAATACTGGCAAAATCATTGAAACCAATGTACATGGTATCAATGAGTCATATATGAGATTCCAGATGATCTCTGAATGGTAAATCAGGCTAGAGAAAGAGGGGAAACCTTGCTAAGGTAAAAAAGCTGCGTCGAAACCAGAGAACCAGTGATTGGTATAAATTTTGTGCAGTATACTGCAGTCAGGCACCTGGGATTGGGGGAGGGCAGTTCTGCATGTACAGCCAAACACTGATCCCTCTTTCTCAAGATGCTGCAGTCTTCAGCTCAGCTTCAGCTCTAAGGTTAGCAGTCTGTGATCAATGACTGATGCTGTAGAGAAATCAAAATTCTCCTCATTTATAAGTCATTTATGCAATTACTATTAAACTTCTGAACCTAAAAGTTTATTAGTAAGTTGGCTATAACATATATGTATTCAAATATTTATATGAGTGCTACATTCTAGTTCTATAAAGGGTTGTCTTACCCAGCCATCTCAACTCTGCCTTCACCTGATGCAAGCAGAAAATAAAATGTGTTTTTTTAAAAGATTACCTTAATTTTTCCTCAAAAATAGTAACCAAATGTCTGGGCACTATGACCCTTGCACAACTCATTCAGTGTTTTATCCCACATCTGCTACTGGGCTGCCTTGAGCACACATGACAAAAGGGCTATTACAGTTCTAGATCATTTTTATGGCATTTTTGAAATCTCTGACAAAATCCAGGAGAAAAAGACCTGATAACAATGACTGGTATAGGAGGGTAACACCGTATGCAATCGGACACCCAGAACTGAGAGGGAGTTTGCCCCAACTGGTTATGTTAAAAAGCAAGATAAAAATAAGCCAATTAAAGAGTATCCATAGAATCACTATGGAAACAAAGGGGACATCAGCTCAAGAAACAGTGCCACAGAGCATAAAAGCCTGTAATGGGGTGTTGGCAGAGGCCTTGGAGTGTGAGGAGCATCAGGTGGGCTCAGCCAGGCATGGGATCCCTAGCCATGCCTGGGCTGCACTGGGCAGCGTCCTGTACAGAAACAGCCTGCAACCAGCCAGGGACCCACAGCACAGTGGTGGAATGGGGGGAACCCCTCTTTGGGGTGCACATGGGACTCCTGCCACCAGTGGTGCCTTAGTGGGTTTCTGGCAGTGGCAGGCATGCATGCACAGCTGGAGCACCCACATCTCTACATGAAAGTCTGTCAGTTTATGCTGTATAACTGATACAGGTCTATCATTCACTGATGACTGGTTTATTACATCATTAATAAATCAATAAACTGCTCCCATCCTTTTGTTTAAAGTAGTGAACTGAGCATTTTCCTCTGTGACAGTCCCATACATCTGACTTTGCATCATTGTTTTCTACTCTGAAACCAGTGCACGCTGCTCCATCACTCACATGGTATGTTCCCAGAGGTAATACTCTGTGTTTAGTTGTACTGTGAACATCTGGTTGCATTCTAACAAATTCAGAAAATTATATAGAACCCTTTGTGTCAGTTGCATCTCATTACGTACTGTCATGCCAATATTTTTTTTACTTTTTATTTTTACCAGAAAGATTTGATAAGATAAAAATACTTGCTAGTGCTGATTAAGGAACTTTTCTTATTAGCACTCATTTCTCTTACATATTAGCTTCAAAAACTAAGCTCTGTCATCAAGACAGCTTTCAAATAATTTAATTTTTGTCCTGCTATTAATGTATAATGAAATATTAAAAATATCATATAGGAATAAGTCAAGTACTGACTGTAAAACATGGGAATGTACTATCTTACAAATGCAAAATGTCAGTGCCATTGCTTTTGGAAAACACATTTTTACTGCTGTAAATAAAAACCACTAACTTATTTCTGATAAGAATTTGGGTTGTGAATAAGTTTGACTTCTTTAAATTCTAGGTTTTATCTTTATTTACATGTATCTATGAATCTCTTTAGATTTCCTGATTTTAGTCTTGCTATAAATTAGGTTAACTGATTTGTAATTTGCAGGATTCTTTATTTTATCCTGTTTAAATACTGGAGCCCATTTGTAGTTATCCAATCACTTGGAATTTCTTCAGTTTCCCAGGACTTGTTAAATATTGCATGAGCTGTTCTGAAAGCTCCCAGCTGGTTTTCCTAGGGCTCTTGGGTGTCAGTTATCTGGGCCTGTTGATTTGCAAATGTTTAATTTCAACAGATGTTCCTTTACATCTTTCCTTGCTACACATGGTAAACTTGCTATTACAGCAGCAGCAGCATCTGGGAGACATACAACCTCATGCTTCTTTCCACATACAACACATAAATGTCTATTGGCCATTTCTGCATTGTAATTCTTTTTTTGCCAGACCCATCTAGATGGACACGGACCTGTAATCCAGTCCTCTCAATATTAGCTTTCCTTCTGTTTTAGGCGGCCTTCAACATTTCCTTTTTGCTATGCTGGCCTCCTACCCAGAAAAACCTTTGGAATTGTGTTTTATGGGATACCCAGTAGGATATTCATGAACAATTCCTGGCTTTTATTAAAACAATCCACTTTAAACACATGTGCTTTGTCAGTAATCATCAGTTGCTTTAAATTTGGTAAAAGTGACCACTCCAGGGTTCATGTAACTGATAATGGGTTAGTGCTGTTCTCTGTTCTTGTAACTGAAATCTAACTATATTAAGATCACTGTCAATCTTTTTTTGTTTAGATAATCGCTGCATCTTTGCCAGTAGGAATAATGCACAAATACCGAGTTACATCATGCTGTCTGCTCTTAGCTACTCATGTCCAGCAAAGACCCCTTGAGTTGAGGTCACTCTTGGCAGCACTCATTTTCTTCCTATTGCTTCTCAGCTGTGGTTTAAGGAGCAGTTTGCACTGTTCATGAAAGACCAAGATTGTAACAGAAAGGTACCTTCTTTAGTTTCATAAACCAGAACTGCCCATTAACTTTCATAGTGCAGTGTTTGGAGTCCTCTGTGGCTGGAGTGCTTTTGTTGTGAACTGCTATTTCCTCTCCTTCATCCCTCTTCCAGTCACTCTATTTTTCTAAAGTCAAATTACAGGATTGGTTGCAATATTCATGCAGTATGATTCATCTTGCCACTTTGCAACACTATTTGCTCTGTAGTCTGTCTCACACGTGGGCATCTCCATATCATTCATCATGGTGATGGCCTAGTCTCCCAACACTGTTAAACAGATATTTAAGACGCATGTCTTCCTTCTGTGCTTAGATTATTATGAGGTCACAAGTTTCCTGGCAGGCTTGTGCAAGCTCACTTTTCTCATCTGATTAAGTACAGATAGTCTAAACCAACAAAACTACTTCTAGGTATAAAAATTGCATAAGTCTATTAGTTAATTCTAGAATATTGTCTGATATAACAGAATGACCTCTGCAGCTTGCCAAGTTCAGTGGACATGTAGGCATAAAAAACCAGTGTTTATCGTCCCTGAATTAGTATCTTATTCTGGGTATGAAATGTACTTGTCACTGCATGAAAAATATGAAGAAAGTTACAGAAAAAAATTTGTTTCTTACAGCCAGAAGTTCACCCTAAGTGTGCACATGTAAAGCTCATGAACTAAATCTACATCCAGCCATCTAACCAAAGACTACGTAGCAAGAAAAATAGAAGTGTTTTGGTTTGGTTTGGTTTGAGTTGATTTAAACTCCCAACTGGTTTGATTTGTGGAGTAAAAAGCTTTTAAAAATTCATTTCTCAGAAATACATTATTTGGTATAATTTGGTATAATAATGTCTTGAGATTTGCATAATCCTCTTAGTATTCCATCTTCACTATTTCAGAATGGACAGTTTCATATAATCACAGATGCAAACAAAAGCGTATTGATGGTCTGGCTCTGCATCACAAAGAGTAAGTTGGCTACAAAGAGGAAATAGGCAGAGAACTGTAAAAGGAAGACCAGGATTATTGCTGCATGGGGTGTCATTTATGTAATTTTATTTTGAGGCAGATATTGCAGTTGTGTGCAATAGCATATACACTTTGGTGCAATATATATACATAGTAAAAGAGAGTTCATTTCAACTTCATTTCTATGACATTTAGAACCTCTTTGGGAATAATTTTCCTCCTTAGTTACAGGTAGTGTTCTGCTATTTAATAAGCAGCAGAGAATCATCGATTATTTTTAAAAATGAAACATTTTATATGATTTCCCTATCAGGTAACTAAGCCAGGTTTTTTTTTTTCCTTGGATTTCCATATCAAACTACAAAATGTTATTCTCAAAAGAACTAGAAATAACTTCTTAAAAGTGAATAGCTAGCTGCTATTTAGAGCATGAAAATATTATGCTGCTTTAATACCTGTGATATTAATTTGAATAGGACAGAATGTATCATTCAAAGTAAGTAATTCCATATCAATGAGACATTAGAAATCCCCAATGTGAGGTATTTACTGTGTTTTGCATAGCTTTTCAGTTGCTGACACTAGAGTTAATATTTATATTCCACATCTAACTCAGATTAGCTCTTTTGGCAGGATAATCAACAAAATTCCTGTTGTCTAAAGACCCAGTGGGAGAGAGGGAAGATATATAGTGGACAAGGACAGAAGGAATCTTACACACGACCTTCAGAAAAGATGATGCATTATTTATACACCCTGCCAACGTTTTCTCTGCTGCTGAGGACTGGAAAGGTGACACAATTACAGGAATGAATGACACTTTATTTAATATGGGCCTCCCAGTTCTCCATGCCTGGCAGCAGATCTGTGGGTAGACACACAACCTGTGGTACAGGATGGTACAGGAGAATAGTGCTAGTACAGCTTGAATTAGTTGAGGTCCTTGCAAGGCTAATCTCCATTGCCACTGAACAATGGCAAGGCAAACATCACACCAAAAATCATCTGCAGGGGGGGAGAAATCAAGAACTACTTACCAGTCAGCTTCAACGCAACACATGTAACAGCTTGCAGGGAATGTCCTCTAGGAAGCTGTGTCTAGGCATTGAAATCCTAAGAGCAGAGGTGGTTTAATCTTGAGAAAAAATCAGATGGATAATAAATTAAAACATGTACTTCTTTCTTTCTTCTTCAGTCCAGTGCTTTGGTTTTCTTATCTGTTCATTTGGTTGGCTCGTGGCAAACAGCTAGCTATGTTATGTTGGCATGTGTGTCTACAGAGTAAACCTTCTAGAAGCATTGAATGATTCAGCTTTTGTCTCACCTCTCAATATTCCCAAGAACAGACCCTCACCTTGTTACATGGTCTCAGTTGCATTATTCTGCATTAACCATAGTCACCCTGAATTTTCCTATTAACCCATGGTGAAACACTAAAGTTGAAAGCACTGAAAAGAACATGCTTACTTGTATACTCTATTTATTGTTAGAAAAATTACTCAACTGGCCTCAGGAGTGCTTAGATATTTCATGGCTGGAGAAATGCCAACTGTACATTAGATGCTTTTTCTCTTGGAAAGATATAATGCACAATATTTAATTCCAACTTCATTTACAAAATTGTCAATTAGGTCCCTTTTAAAAATATTTCTGCTTTTCAAACATTTGCATTTTGTAAAAATTATAGCAAGATTTAGTGTTGGAATAGCTTCAGATTTCTCATTCAGTGGTCATTCTTGCTTTTATTTATTTATTTGGCTTTATTTATCTATTTATTTGCAGTTGCAGAGGACTTCTGTACTGTTGATTATGTCGTTGGTTTCTGACAAAGTTATAAACTAGCATAAAATAGTATTTTACTCTAAAAATTATGGTAATTCTTGGAAGGAGTTGTGAATTTTGGATTAAAAGCTTTAGAAAAAATTCTAATTATGCTTGTGTTCATAGATAAATTCAGAATTTGTCTTAACTGCATTTATGCTAGGATACATTCTTCTGTGGGTTGCCTTGTGCACTCTTTTGATCACACTTTAAGTTTCTTTTGTGTGGTCTATCATTGTCTTTGCTGAGAAGTCATTTCTGGTTTCCTGAGATACTACAGTAGTGGAGATCAGCCTAGATATTTGAACTGACAAATCCTTGGCTTAATTCTTGGTCCAGCAAAGAATTTGAAATTGTGATTAACTTCAAGCACGCTTGATTTTCATGGGACTGATCATATGCTTCAAAGCATGCCCTTCTGCACCTGAGCATGTCTCCAGAGGGCTTTCCCTGGCTCTGGGAGCAGAGCTGTGCTTTTACCCTGTTAGGTGCTCAGCGGTGTCCACATGCCAGGAGTTCTCAGGCATTTGGAGAGGTCCTTCGAGAAGAAAGAAAAGGGTAACGCTGATTTGTACTCAGTCACTAACTCTTCAACAGTAATTTGCACCACACTTTTGTAAAGTCAGGTGATGATTTTGGTTTGCTGTTTTTGGTGAAGATCTAGAGCAGTGCACAGAACCCTCACAACTTCAGTAAATGTGTGAGAACAGTATGCTTGACTTACTACTTATTGCTTTACAGCTACTTCACAGCCCCTTTGCAGCCATTATCCCCTAAACAACTTCTGCTGCCACGAAGTACTGGACAAAATTAGACCTGCAGCTAGAAGTCAGACTGTGATTTATAAGCATGCAGAAATTTTAATGCAAAATTCAGCTGAACTTTGTATCCCCTGTGGATTATCACCCTTCTGAGAAAAGATTATTAGCATTACATCAGAATAGAAGCAGTGTGGGTATACATGTCTGAAACTGCAAACTACGACTGTGAGGCTATTTTTAGCCTTGAAAGGTACTGTTGTACCTATTCTGACATTCAGTATCTGTTGAACCCTTTCAGATTCCCTGGAATGAAATCCCTGACATACACTTTTCACCTGAAGACCTCTCTTCCTTGCCTTGCCTTTGCCATGTCTTGTCTTCCCTTTTCTTGCTAAGTAATTCCCTTCTAGTGAAGACACAGCTGGAGTTAACAGAGGAGCTGATTCAGCAGTTTGTGTAGCATCGTTGGGCTGAGTCTTCTGCGTGTTCTGCCCCTTTCCCTGCCCTTTGTTGCTTGTCTTTTCAGTAGTTAAAGCCTGTTAGAGAAGGAACTGCATTTGTATGAAACAAAGTACTGTGAAGACTATTGTTCAGTGAGCTCCTGAGGTTTACTGTAAAATAGCAAATAGTTTAATGTGGCAACAGTTCAGTAAGGAGAAGAAAAAAAGAAATGGCATTTAGGTCACATTCCTACTTTCTGAGAAAATACTGAGGGGCAGAAGAAGGAAAAGAAATAGACTTATGTCTGGAAAAAGCTCACATACGTAGCTGAGTCCCTTAGCATGAAAAAAGAACTGTGTCACAGACATAGCTGAGGTTAAGAATAGACAAGTTACATCATCTTTTGCACAATGCAGTAGTGGGAAAAGGGAGGAAATGAGGCCTTAGGAGAGGAATAAATAAATTACAGCCAGATTTTATAGAAAAATGGCTAGACTGGAACTCCTTAGGAAAATCTGGGTTTTGCTCTATGTTAGAATCAGGTAAGGAATGAATGGAAAGATCTACTCTTAATAAAAAGAAAAGAATAGTCGGGCTTACAGGGAAGAAATGATCAAAGGAGCTGAGAAAATTCAGTTCATTTTTTATTTTTTTGTTTAAGAGATCCTGTCATTACTCCTGGCATGTTAGCTGTGGTGGCAAGCTTTGCAGTGGTCTTTCAATCTCCAGCATCTCCCTAAATCCAATAGGAAAAATGTATTCAAAACTCTGAACAGTTTCTTTCCCACAGTTAACTTTATCCAAGACTGCAATCAAACTAGTTGAGAGAAGGTTCTCTTGAGGGCAAATTCTACCTTCAGGACCATACCTCTAGTGTCTTTTCTATGTCAATATGGAAAAATAAGGGAGTTTCTTTCGTCCTGTGAGTAAGAAGAACCTCTATAGGACAGAAGCTGTGCTCAGCAGTGGCAACATCCCATCCTCCTTGGAGAAAAGTGGCACTTAGACGGAAGGACAGTTGCCAGCTGGGGTGTGCAGAGGAGCACTTAATAAGCATAACCCACAAGCTAGCTGAATGCTAGGCTGCTTTGCAGAGACCCAAGAAATTGTTCAAAAACCTCTTTATTTCATTATTGGCTTTTAACTATGACTAATCCAGAAGGGAATGTTGAACCCACTAAACCATAGTGCAAGGAGTGTAGCTGGATTGCCTATCAGCCTCTAAATCTTAAGGTAGTGTTTTGTAGGAAGATCTGTTCTGTGCTTCCATTTCTAGCCTGGAGCAGATAAATGGAGGAAAGGAGAAAAAAGAAATAAAAGTAGTGTGTTTGGTGTTTCTTAGTTCAGCTGGACAAAAACCATACCCCAGCTCTGAAAGTATAGACTGAAAGTCTGAAAGCAATTTAAACTGTTTGGAGAAAAGTTTGGAAAAAATAAACAAAGTGCATATGGTTACATGGGGAAAATACTGGATACTAAATGATTAAGTCAGAAGCAGGTGTCAGGCGAAGAGTATAAAAGCTATAGCCCAAGGCTAAATGTGAATTGGGGATGATAACAACACATTCATTAGTTTAATTCTGGCGCACTGCTTTGATATGTGGGAAAGGATGGTGTTTACTTCTTGGAAGCTCTATTTGTCTCTGGACAGTAGAAAGATGGAAACATATTCTGGAACACCCTGGATTTTAAAACCTCTTATTGCTCTGTGCTTTCAGCAATTATATATATGAAAATTTATTTAAATTCTTTAGCATGCCAATATAGTTTTCTTCAAACAAGAAAGCAGATTCAGGAAAGATGTGTGTCATGTGAAGGACCATAGCTCTTAACTCCACTCTCACTTGGGGCTTGTGTCTAGGAGTGTTTGTGTCCCAGTAACAAAGGAGCAGTTTGTAGTAGATTTGCATTCACAGCCCCATGTAAATCCACAGGTAAGCCATTGACCAGGTAAGATGTGCTCATATTGTAAAAGGGTCCATGCTGTTTCTGTCCAGTGCTTTAGGGAAGCAGTTCAAAGATTACAACAAGCATCACAAAAAAAATAGAAGCCTAATGAGACCTGAGGAGTGATGCTGTGAACCTGAAAACCTTTTATGTGAAACACAACAGCTCT
Source organism: Porphyrio hochstetteri (assembly GCA_020800305.1). Lineage (NCBI taxonomy): Eukaryota > Metazoa > Chordata > Aves > Gruiformes > Rallidae > Porphyrio > Porphyrio hochstetteri. The sequence goes on from CM036907.1 coordinate 91,672,980, forward strand.
TTTCAGGGCAACGCTGGCCCTGTGCTGACCTCCAGAAGACCAGCTAACTGATTGCTTCCATTGCCTCCATCTTCACAGTGACTTCATGACCCTTCTGGCTTCATCTGACAAACTTACTGCTGCAAAGCTCCTAGGAGACTTGGGACAAGCTTGCACTAATGGAGACTACGCTGAAGATACTGCTTACGTACATGACAGGAATATGTTAAGGATGATTGAGTATAATAAACTTTGGCATTTAAAAAATTTTCACATCCAAATTCACAACTGTGTTGTTTTTAAATGATTTCCTGCTGTATATAAAATAAATTGAGAAAAATTATCATTGTGTCGCTTTGTGCAAAGCTAAAATAGAAGACTCCCTTCTAATCATTGCACAATCAAAGAGACACAATGTTACAGGAACAGAAAATTGAAATTTATGCACTTGGATCCACTTTAAAAGAAGAAAATAAATAATGTTTAGGTTTTCACTTATTTTTTGTCAACTGAGAGGAAACTGTATTATAAATATGCTCTGTGTTACATTTTCAGATGATCATTTCCTGATTCCAGGTATATTATCTGTTCTCAGTTCTTCAAAGTAAATTAGTTTTAAACACCTCCAGAACTATAGGGGAGTAAGCTGTCAGAAATGTCTCAATATAGATAAAACTTGCTCTGGTTGCCATTATAATGTGAACAGATGCTAGCTCAGCCTACTTAGAAAATAAGAATAAATTTAAAGCAGACGTCAAGAAGTCACATACTTCACAGAAGCCCTGCCTGGAATGGCCTAACCAAGCAGGGTCACTGTGACTGAACACTGAGGCTGTTTAAGAATAAGCATCAGTTCCAAACAGAATTGGCATATTATGGCTGTCTTCATTGTTTCCATGATTACCATGGGTTTATAAGGTTTAGAACTCTGCTACAGTTTAAAATGTCATGCCCCAGCCAAATTCAGTATGGTGTTATTATTACAGTAAATCCCCTCAAAAGGAATTTGAGCTTTCATTTTGAGCTTAGTAAATGCAGTGAAGGAGTTAGCATCATGTGCTATCCCCTAGTTGCTAGGCAGTCCCAAAGAAAGCTGTTGCATCAGCAGAGTAGCTCACAGATTCTCTGCACTGGCAGCAAAATCTCAATCGTACCATCATGTTTTGGCCAAGATGGTCCTGTTTGATGGAGGGGGAAGAAGAGTAAGTGATAGAGGTGAAGTTGTAGAGTGAGAAGGGAGACAAACGCTGTTGCTGCTATTCCAAGACTGCCATATACACTCAAGTCTGTCTGTTGGCAGTTGCAGTTGCTGGAGTCAGAGACCTTTCCAGGCTTCTAGCACAGGCAAAAAGCCTCTGACAAATCAATTTTGCTGCTGCTCTGTGTCATTGTATCTTTCCATATTTACCAGTATAAATGTCACAAGTGCCACAGGTATATCCCACAAGGATAAAGTCAATGGGTAAAACCCCTCTGCTGACTGCTTCATACTGGAGAACCTCTGCCAGCTACTACTGGCGCCAATGCCAGTGATTCATCTACACTCCAGGAAGAAGCATCTTAATTCTCTCATCAGGACCCTCTTCCACACAAACCTTCACTTAAACAGAGGGCTGAAATGAGCCTTACTGTGGCAGCAAGGCACAGGACCTCACTAGAGTAAGGGAGAGAGAAGAAAGGGGGAACAGTAATACGGAAGCTTGTGTTGTCTGAGCTGAGACATTCTAGTAGTTTCAGGAACTAAAAACTCCACTGTATTTTCCCAGTTTATCTGGGAATGTTGCCCCAGAATTCGAAATTGTAGGGTTTTTTCACACTGTGCACAAACACTCTATCTGAAATCTACTTCTTTAACAGCATTCTTGATTTATCCTGCTTTATTATGCTTATCTTGATTATCTGAATGAGATATTTTAACACTGGAACTCTAAAGGCAACTGATACAGTACCAATAGTATACAATCTAGTGTGTTCATGTCAAATGCAGGTGTTTATCTACATGCAGTTTTATGCTGAATTTTTAAATTGGATTGCCTTCTGGAGAGATGGAGGGAGGAGTGGGAATGATGGGGAACTATGTTAAGAACCAGTACTGACTTGATTTTCACACTGGCATTTTGCCTTTTAGTCTGGAAGTCTTCTGGTTTTTAGACACCTACTACTAAAGAATCTCCTTGCTGGCATTAAGCCTTGATATATTGGAAGTATATTGGAATTTATGACTTCATAGATTTGTACACTAATTGCTCATGATTTGCATGTGCATAAACCACACTAACAGCTTGTAAAATAAGTATGAGAAAGAACTATCAAGGACTGTTCAAGTTATGATGAGCTCATAAGATAATATGTCTTACTCATTTTATATCATGTGAAATGCTCTCAGTTTAAATTAATTTTTTTTACACAAAACTAAACATATTGCTATGAAACTGACACTCTGTCACTTGGATACATTTTTTTCTTTAACATCTAGCATATAATTTTGTAAAATCCTTTGGTCTTAATGTGACAACTGGAGGAAAATATTTCAAGACAGACCACCAAAATGAGTCCTGAAATTGAGAGTTCTGGTTGAGAGGGGTTTTCGTTCTGAGTTCCAAGTGAAGTGATAGCTCAGTCCAAAAATACACAATGTTTCAATTATTTTACATGTTATAAATATAAATAAATAGAAGTGCTGGAGTCATTCTTCCTTCCCTTCCATTTCCTTCCCTGGATAACTTCACTAAAGCAAGAGGGCTTAAGTTGCTTAAAATACTTTCCTTCAATAGTTGTAACTTTACCTGTTCCTTAAGAGAGCACTACAAGATGCTAATTTTCTGAACCAGTCTGTTGCATACTGGAAACATCTGCCCAAATTGCAAAAAGATACCCAAGAAACATAGGTACCATGGAGCTCTGCTATGACCACATTTTGAATTTTTCTGTTTTCTATCTTTAGTATTGCTTTGCTTCATTTTCTGGTCTTTTTGCTTGGTTTTTTTGATGCATATGACAAACAACGATGACTAAGACTATGATTGAACATTCAATACTCTATTTTCTTTTTGCTTGAGTGAACCAAATTAAACAAATGATCACAAAGTTTAAATTTCCTTGGTATCAAGAAGACCATCTGGAGCTGTTTGTTTTGAGAACGTACCTTTTTGAAACATACACCCTCAAAACATTTCCAGCTAGTCTCACAAGGCCCAGTTCTTTTCTCATTTAACTTGGATAAGCCAGGAATTACTCCACTCGGTGGAGAATGTTAGGTTGCTCAAGTAAATGAAAATTTCGAGTAAATGAGAGCAGAAGCTTTCATCAGCTGCATTTATCTTTTTTTGGTTCAGCTTTTGCATTTACTTCTGTGCCAGACAAAATGGCAGCTTCCCAAGTCTCTGAGTAGTAAGAGAATTAGAAGTTAATCTTTTTGGTCGCAATAGCTCTACGTGAATTGTAGCACTGAAATGTGCCTTTCAGCTCCTCTCTCTGCTGCATGCCCCACTTGTTGCCCGACTGCACTAAGGAGAAACTTGGGGTGAGGAGTGGAAGCACAGTGCCACGGTTCAGTGACTGGGCACTGGGAGATTGAGCAGGACTGTATATGCTCTGTGAATTTACAGGCATGGATCTTGTCAGTGAAGGTCACCAGAAGACACCGATTTAGGCAGTTTTTAAGCAGCATGAAAATGAACAGAGCACTTAGCTCTGTGCTAAGAGCCTGATTTTGAGGTGAACAGTGACATTCCAGTATAAAACTGCATCAGTTTTTCTCTGCCAATATCTGCTCCTGCTGTCTCCTCAGCAACCACTGCAGCCTCCTCACTCTCACTTTCGATTGTCACAGAGACTGCTCCTTCCCACTATTATGACTCTCACAAATGATGAGACCAGATTATTTACTATCAGAGGTAGCAGGCAGGAAAACTGAGACACAGATTATTTGCTAAAGTTAGTAAAGACACATGCTGTAGCTAGAAATGGAATTGACAGCTTTTGATTTTCAGACCCGCTACCTAATAGCGCATGTATTTTTGCATCATCATAAGCAAAAATATTTATAGAAGCTGTTCTGTTACTCCTTTTAAATTGCTGTCTTCTCAGAAATTAGTGGATTACAATTTCAAATGCAAAATGAAAGGATTAACATACTAAATGGTACGCTTTAATTCAGTGCCTATTTCATTTGCAATTTACATATTCAACATATGAAGACTGGGCCCGGTGGCTGAAGCTAAAAGAACTTTGCCTAATTAAAGACACTGTTCTGCTAATTTTCGTAGTATCTTGATGAAGTATCACATACTAATACACTGTATTGTTAGTAAACCAGAGCTAAGGAATAGATCAAAATGGGCTGGAAAACAAAATGTGTTGCTCATTTGTCTCTAAGAACTTCCATGAATTTGGACTCTACACGAAAATGTGAGCACATTGTCTGCCAGCTATGGGATGCTGGGAAAATCCCTAGAATTTTCTATGCTTTAGGCAAACTTCCTGCAGAAAACTATGCTTACCAACTGCATTTCATTGCAGCCAGGTGATGCACCTGAACGTTACTGTTTTCAGCAATCACAAAATCTCTAAGTGATGATTTACTAGTAAAATGTGAAGACTCACACTTCTATGATTTTGTGGATAACATTTGAGTTGGGGCATCTTGTAACAGAAAAATGACCTGTATCACTACTTCTGACAGCACCCATGTAGCTTGCTCCTTTGAGGGATGTGTCTTGTGTTCTCATACTCTACCTCTTGAATGTCATATTGATGGAAGTAATGGGTTCTTTCTTTCTTATTATTACAATTTCCAGTCATCCAGTCTCCTCTGTTCTTTCTCTTTTCAACACCATCTCATCTGACATTATTATCCAACATCTATCATCTTCCATGAGTATTTCCTGAATAATTCTGCCTCTTGTCTCTCAGTCTTCATCTTCTAAGAATTTTCAAATCTCCTTGTTGAAAACTCCCATTTCAAGCGATGCCCTTTCTTAATATTTCCTCCTTTTGCATTTTTTTAAAATTCTGAAACATTGATTTAAGTTTCCCATTCCAAAGGATTTTTCAGCTTCGTATCTCCATTAGTATATTTACAGCATAATGTGAAGATGTCCAAGTCTTACTCTGAAAAACAGATAAATACTGCAGGCTAGCTACCATAATACAAATCGTAAAATAGTAAGTTGCTAAAGCTGCTTGAGAAATTATAAACTAGCCCACAGCATGCTTGCCATTACATTGGACTGTAAGTCACACATCACTGTTGAACTATCTCAGATTACTCCTAAAATAAAGTTTGATTTATTATTTGAAATTAATTTGTCTTATTTCAGTAAAATGAAAAATTATTTTATACTTTCCTTTCCCAGTGAGGGTAAGAAAGAACATAGATATCAATTTACCCTTCAGGTAAGACTGAATAAATCTTGAAGTGCATTCAGAGGGTGAGTGGGTATTTCTGAAATAGATTATATTTCATGGTCAGTGCCACTGAAATTTGTAGCTTCATTTTATATTCTCCTTGAACAGAGAAGAAATTTGTCTCTTATAACATAATCTGACATAATAGATCTGTCGGCTTTTTATGGTATCCGATTTAAAACAGTCCCCTTCTCTGGACCGACAATGACCTATTGATGCTTTAAGCTGGAACAAGAGGCTTTTCAGCAATCGTCTTGTATATTGTACCTTTTTCCACTGGAGAGTGTCTTTGCTGTCGGCTGGTCTCCCAATGAACAGGCAGTTCTTCATTTGGGTACAGGTATCTAGCTGTCACTAGGGCATCTTTGTGATGGTACTGGCTGCACCTGGAAAAAAAACCAACAAAAACTGCCTTTCACCGCATTTTTGTTTATTGTGGAAAACATGTTGCTTCTTAACTTCAGTCTTAATCAAGGCCAACAAGAAAGACCCATAAAGAAAACAGACGTTTTAGGAAGCAGACAAATTACCCTCTATCAGTCTACAGGTCTTGCTGAAAAGTGTAATTGAAAGTGGTGCAATGTTCCACTGTCTGCTCCTGATAATACGTCTCCACAATTGCTCTGCTCTTCTGATATGACTGTTTTCAGGAAAGTGTTCTGAATCCCATAGGAGTTCTGTGTTTTCTTTTAAGACACATCACAATCAATAGAGAGCATCTCTTGAGACCACATGCCATATTCTCTGGTGCTCTATCGAATGCTGAAATTTTCTTATTTTGTAACTTGTGAACTAGAAATATTTGCTGTAAGCATGAATAGTAAATCTTTTTGAGACCACATTTCTCCAACTTAAATTTTATGGATCTGATAAAACATTCACGAGGGAAAGGAAAAATTGCTGTTTGAGGTTCCTTCTATGCATATTGGTATGCTGTTCCTTCTATTCCTATTACATAGCTCATGCTAAGGAGCAATGATGCCCAATATACCAGAAGAGAGGAAGAAACACACGTGGGAAGGAACTTCAGAGTTTTTATCAGCCTCTGAAAGAGACTAGAGATATTTATTATTTACATAAGATTAAAGGTAAAAATTAAATTGAAACTCAAACTTTATTCTGTTAAAAATTATGTCATTTGTTTTTATGTGGGGATACTTACTGATACTGTACATATAAGAAAGAAAATGTGTTTTTTCTTATGAAAGCTATTGAAATTAAAATATTGGAAAATCAAGGATGTTTCTTTTCAGTACATATTAAACACTGACACTGCAAATGTGAAAACCAAACATTTACATTGTCAATCATGCAAAGTATCACAAGTACGTTAGTGCAGTGGTTTTAGATGGGTTAAAGTTAATTTTCTTCATAGTAGCTGGTATGGGGCTGTGTTTTGGATTTGTGCTGGAAATACTGTTGGTTGGAAGTGGACACAGCCGGGACAGCTGCCCCCAACTGACCAGAGGGATATCTCATACCATATGACATTCTGCTCAGCATATAAAGCTGAGGGAAGAAGGAGGAAGCAGGGGGGATGTTCAAAGTGATGGCATTTGTCTTCCCAAGTAACACGTGATGCAGCCCTGCTTTCCTGGAGGTAGGAAAGTGCTATGGGAAGTGGTAAATTAATTCCTTTTCTTGCTTTGTTTGCATGCATAGCTTTTGCTTTAACTGTGAAACTGCCTTTATCTTGACCCATGAGTTTTCATGCTTTTACTCTTATGATTCTTTCTTCATCCCGCTGTAGGGACTGAGTGCATGTCTGTGTGGGGCTTAGTTTCTGGGTGGGGTTAAACCATGACAATTAGGAAAAGAAAAACCTTCTGCAGAAAGTGCACTTTACCCAGAGACTGACTGTAGGAGAAGGTTACCTCTTATACGCAGCTTGTCTGGTTTTGTCTGAAGAACAAACTATAATGTTTAATACTCAGCTCTCAAATGCATCTTGGGAAATCTGACTCAGTTCCTTTATTACATTTACTGCACCAAAAAAAACTTACTAAGCTCCCAAAGGGCCACATTTATTTGGCAGCACTTGTTGAGCTCATTGGAACCAGGTGTCACAAAACCCTGACAAAAAGAAGAATTTGAAAATAACAGGGTTGGTACATGAAGCCGGTGGCACAATATGTCCTGCTAGGTTTTTGCCCTGATTCAAAGATTCACAAATCAGAAACTCTGTTTTGGAGATACTAGGTCTGACTGCTCACAGTCATTATTAAATGTGACAGGATGTGTAATAAGAACATGTTAGGACATGTAATGAAAAAATAAGAGTGTTATAAAATCATATTTCTTTGAATCTTGCTGTAGTTGCCCATCTTGTTTTTAATGGTTTTGGGCTTTCATCTGAGCTGGTGATAGGTTTTGTCTCAGCCAAGAGATTGTGGTTATGTAACCTCAGGCACTTAAAAATTTCATATGAATCAAGATCCAATAAACTAATATAATCTTTGTAAAAAATGGAAAAGGAGAAGGGCAAACATTTGACCGTGCTAGAAAAAGGACAGAACTTGCTCAAAGCAAGCAGCAAAATGACATGAAACCTGATTTCAGAACACAAAGAACCCAAAGAGAAGCACTGTGGAAATTCAGGAGCACAAGATATTTGCAGATAGTCAATTAACATAAATCATAAAGAAACTTTCCATAGAATCAATGCTTTGTATACTTGAAGGGCCATATTTGACACAAAGACGCCAAAAAGTTAATGTGGACAAGGGCATGGGAAACATTAGAGGTAAAAGAGTAGAAATAGCTCTTTTTCTGATCACTCTCCCCAGAATCTTGCTTTCAGCATCTTTTGTGTGATGTAAGCAGATTTCTGGGCAGAGCAGTGGGTAGAGGTCAAAACATTGCTAACAAAAATTATACCACAAATCTTGTGAAGACATTATCTCCACTCCAACATTTTGTTAGATTAGTCAATTCTGTAGAGGCAAAAAGGGACTCCAAAGATACATCATGTCAGAAATTTAATGTGATTTTGAGAAGACACAATTGTGCTTACACAAGCAAGAACTGTGGTAAAGTGCTATGTGTGACAAAGATAACAAAATTATCTTTTCCTTCCTCGCTGTTTATAGTTTTTCATTTGTTATGGGTATATTGATGAATGCCTGAAGAAACTAAGGTCAATTCCCTCAACAGTGGACTGTAAAAAGGATGAAGTCCATTACTTCAAGTGCTGCTTCTCACCTAGGGCATTTTATTCCTAGGCCCCTTGAACTGGGAATATTGCAACTAAGATTTTGACTGGAATCACACTGCCAAACTATGAAATTCTGAACAAAGGAGAGCCCAGAGGAATCAGTTGATCCCATCCATGTGATACTGAAAGACAGAAACAGAAAGTTGAGCCAGACACTTTCGAAAGTATTGTGGTCACACAAGTTAGGATCTACCTCTTAGGATAAACTTTATCTTGTTATATCAGCAGGTGGATTTTTAACAAATGCTATCTTTAATGAAAAACAAACATCTGAATGTAAGAATCACCAGTGTTTCCACAAGATTCTCTCTCTGTGGAAGAATGAAAGCTAAAGAAGACAGTCTCCTGCATTCCTGAAGGATTACATGTGATCTTCCTAATTCAAGAAAGCTGAAAGACTGGCCGCTGAGTGTCTGAAAAGGGTAGAATGGATTTTTGTCAGAGGCAGCACTTCTTCTTCTTTATATGGCCATTTATATTTATTTTATACAGATATTTTATCCCGTCATATGTTCTTCATTAAAAGAAGTCTTGACTCAGGTTTTACCACCACAGCCTTTACAGAACTGGAAGATCTGGTTCTCAGTGGCCACAGGGGAACTCTTAAGCAGGAGGTAAAGAAGCTCTGGAAAAAGGAAATAAGGTGAATCTTTTCATCATGATAGCCACAGTAGGTCTACCATAGCCTGAGTTTTTGGTTCCTACACTGCTTGCCATCCTAGCAACTGGAAAAATATTTTTACTTGCAAAGGGAGCATGTTTGTGCTGGAAGGCAATTGGGATCCAGTGATGCAAGGCCAAAAATGCCATTTTACAGAGCAAAAATTCAGAGCAAAGACAGTTTAATGTAAATGTACACATGTGACTGCATTTTACAGAAGTGGAGGCATCTCCTAAACCCCAGGAACTCTGGACTATGCTTTTTTTTCAGGTCAGCTGAACTAAGTGATGTCTGTTTTGTTTTTCTTGTCATACATTCACTATATTCCTGTTCCTGCTGCAGTAGGAGTAAGGATTGAGAAAGTAGAGGGAGAGCAGTGGTTTTAGCCCATAGCTTCCTCAGCCTATGGAAGAGATTAGGTGGCACAAATTCCTGCAATAACATGGGGTATGGCTTAGTAAGAAAGGGAATCTCTTCGACATTGTGTTCTTTGAATACCATAAAGCAAAAACTAGGACTAGTATAATAACCAATTCCTTCATTTCAGTACACGCAAATAATTAGTTTCTCCACATGTCCAGTTTCCACTGATTCCTTCTTCAGATTTTGCTTGCAGAAGACATTCTATGAGTAAATTCTATATAGAATTAAGCAAATGGCTAGTTAGACATGGAGATAAAATTACACAAACCAGGTTTTATCTGAAGAAGTTGGGCAAAGAATAAGATTTAAACTGTGGAAAAAATAAATCTCATCACCTCATTAAATTTGTTACAGAGTAATACTAAATTGTGTTATATGTCAAAATTAGGACAATACCAGAGCATAAAAGAGACTGTAAGTCAATCTTTTTAAAAGAAAAATAATGTCACAAAAAATATGCAACTTTGGACTTCACTGTCATTTTTCTGTAAATGTATTCTTTATGCAGATTATATAGTTAACATCTGCAAGATGTTGTGTGTCAGTTTCATGTGTAACTATACCTATTGATAAAATATCCGACCCATCATTTCTCCTGTGTTGATGAAGTAGGCTAGGATTAGGTTAGAATGTAGAGTTTTTCATGAGACATTCCCAATGCTCCAACAATGTTCATTCCATGCATCTTGTATGCATCTTGGATGTGATGTTGACTCAAGTCCATGGTACAGTCTGGACCTGAGAGCCACCAAAAAACCACCAAGTGATTTTCTATTTCTTCAGTTAGGAATCTGGAACTGGATATTGTTTCTTAGACTCGTTAGGCAACTCCCATGACTAACTACATTATCACAAGTAGCTTCACCCAGGTATAGAAAATTAACTGATTGCTTTTTTACTTGGAGACCAAATGGATGGCTGTAAAAACCACTCTAATATGCCATTTGAGACAACTTGTTATTGACTGTGTCCCTGGGTAAAATAAAACCAAAAACACAATAGAAAAAGAAAATCCTGATTTTTTTCTTTTACAGCTGTTTGCTTTATGGTCCTTACCTAATAAAAGTGATTGTTTTCCTTATTTTAGTGTTCTTGTGACAGATATAAGGAAAGCTTTCCTTTATGTTTTTTTCATCCATCATTTATATAAACAAACAAAAATATTAATTAGGTGGTAATGTAGTGCATTTATAAATTTATCTCTAAAAACAACTTCAAATGATTGTGTCACGGTTAGTTTTGGGAACTGCAAGATCTAGTCATCAGAGTCACAGTTCAGATGAAGAAATGGACATCAGCTGACATCTTGCCAAACTGCCCAGCACTTGGAAAAAGGATTTTAATTTGGAACCATTCAACACGTCTCTGCTTGTCTGTCTTGATGAATTATTTTTGCACATACAACTACAAAACATATTGGATTATTTTTGCACAAAGAGAATTCAGTTGGAAGAATGAACAAATACAAAGCTCTCATACCAAGAGGGGAAAATACAACTATGCTTATACTGTGAATACCATTTTCACTCACAGCAGTGATCCACGTTAGACTGCTTTCAAAAAATGTTATAGAAATAACAGAATGGTATCTCTGTGACTTAAACCATGTGAAATAGATGAGTTTCTGAGTCCAAGAGAGCTTGAAAAGGCCTCTGCCTTAAACACTTTCGAGACATTAGTGTCATTTTTCACTTTGAGATGTTCTCAGGTTCCTGACTAGCTCACAAATGTTTAGAAAAAAAGGGAGTAACCAAAATAATCTATATCTCATTGTGTTAATACATAGAAATCCAGGGAACACATAAGATTAACTGACAGCTTTCCTGTGTTTTACAGACTCTCAAATTATTATCAGTCTGAAAGTGATCACTTGCTCACACTTTGCTGTAGTACAGTCTTTAACATGTGGGACATGGGAGTAAGGTGAAATAGTCTGTCCAAGGCAATCACTTGAATTTCACTTCAACAGCTCGGTGCTGAATGCGAGTTACCATATCACTAACAGAATGTAATACTTATATATCTTCCTTGATGCTGCTTTTTATCTCCAGGCCATACACAGCTGATGTCTTACAGTTGGAATAGACCTGCAATTATCCTCTAGCCAAACTGCCTGACTATGTCAGGGCAGTCCAATAAAGCATGTTATTAAGAGCATTGTCAAAATTCTTCTTAAACACTGATAGACTTAGGGCATTGACAACCTCTCTAGCAAGACTGGACCACCCTTGCAGTAAAGAAAAGCTTCCTAAAATAATCTAAACCTCTCCTGGTGTAGCTTTGAACCATTCCCACACATCCTATCACTGGATCCCAGGGAGCAGAGATCAGTACCTCCTTCTCCAATTCCCCTCCTCAGGAAGCTGCAGAGAGCAATGAGGTCACCCTTCAGCCTCCTTTTCTCCATGTTAGACAAGCCCAACATCCTTAGCTGCTTCTCCAAGGACATTTGTCCCAGCTCTATCACCGGCTTTGTTGCCAACCTCTGGACACATTCAAGGACCTTTACATCCTTCTTAACTTGTGGGGCTCAGAACTATACACAGTACTCCAGGTGAGGCCACACCAACACTGAGTGGACTGTCCTGGAGTTACTTATGATTAGTATGAGTGAGATACACTGGAGCTACCTATCCAGATTAAAATGTTGATTTTGACCCAGAAGTACTTCACCTATCAATAATACATCTTCTGCCTTATACCTCTGCAATTCTAGAGGTCAGCACAAATGTCAAATGGAAAGCCCTTTTACTATTTGTTACTGCTGAATGAAACTGGTATCTGTCTGGACTTAACACCTGTGGATATTATACTGTCTCCTTAGCTTCTAAATAACTAAATAATTTATGGTGCTAACTTCACATCCCCTCCACTTTCCTTCCTGTTGTTGTATGAATGATATTTGGAAGGATATTTTTATGAAGGAGGATGATTTGGAACTCCGTGTTTCCTAACTATGGTAGCAGTGTGCAGTGCTGTAGTAATAAAGAGCCATAAAATACAAATATAGCTGTTCATAATTTTATTATGAGTACAAACAGCATGGTTAGAAACCAGAAGAAGGAGTAGCAGCTCTAAATAGTGTTTCATTTTTATGTGAAAATATAGTCAAAATCTTACTTGCCTTATATTTTAATTTTTGGTTCTCTGATTTTTCTCTTGGATTAGATAGGGATGGGAAGACTTGCATGTAGGAGTATGTTGCTTCTTGTTGTTGCTGGATGTTGATAGTAATAATAATAGAAAGATACATACTTCAAGCTAAATAGAAATTTTACTAAAAAGGAGTGTTGCAAACCTTATCATCTTCCATGTTGTTGTGCAGCATTTTGTTTCCCTTTACAGCCCTGTCTGCATGTCTCTTAAACCTGAGTCATCTCTTTGTTCAGTTTTGCTTGAAAAGGTTCATGAACCTGAGAAGAGTTTCAAATTTCCAACGTACCTTTAAGCTGAGTATTCACAGAGTTTCTGTTTTGTGCCACACCATGTGTTTTATACATTATACTAGCCAAATGGCCAACACATAAATCATAAAATCTTTGATTAACATCAGCTGCAGTGATCTTAAAGTCAGATTCTTGTCTGATTGACATAAATGGCGAAACATTCATTTTTGTAGTTGGATGTTGAACAACAAGATATTGAGAATCAAGTGTTCAAATTGAGATTGTAAAGAAATAGCTCAGCAAGCTTTTGCAGTTCTGGAGGCTTTCAAGATGGTGATCAGGGTTGAGGTTCATCTCATTAAACACAAGCTGTCTAAAAGGTAAGGCATGCATTCTTATCTGGGCATATAAACTTACGTGAATGAGGAAGAAGAGCATGTCCACAGGATAGCTCAGTCCACAGGGTTTTGTCTCAAACAAGACAGGGTACATTACCATTTGAAGATGGCTGTGACTATCCACTAAACAGGAACACCGATCAACTAGTATAACAAGATGACTGCATTTTAGGTACTATTGGAATAACATCAGTTTAATTCCTCTAATAGAAATGAGGATTTAGTCAAGGCACTGGACCCACCTCTTGCTCCTCATAGTGGTACTCTTCTGTACTACAAACTCCTTGACTGATTACAGTCCTTTTATGTGCTCATAAAAGTTTATAAACATGCAAATGGTTGTTCATACATGGCGAAGTACTTGCCACTTTTATGATGGATTTGGGGAAGAAATATCTTTGCCCCATTCTTTGCCTTTGTAGTTGGCCACCAGGGATTGATTGTTTAGAACTAATTGGTTTCAAGTGTGATTGTCTGTCTTTATAAGGGTGGAACTTTTCCTTACTGATTTCCACATGGTCCTGCAAGCTTCAGGGGAATTTATCCTCTCAGCACCACAATAGGAGATGGAAATTCAGAATAGGACCTGAGACTCAATGTTTCCCAAGTTTTAAAGAAATATCAGTATAAGCCAGGAACTAAACCTGCTTCTATTAATTTTCCTGTCATGCCCTTCGTACTAGTCTCTTGTGTGTTGGCCCACCAATTGAAAAGAAAAAGCAGGTAATTTCTTCATCTCTTGCTTATTTCTTGCTTTCTCATCTCACTCTCTCACTCCTATTTAAGTCTAAAGAGAAGTACATTTTTTATTTTAGGAGCCAGGATCACTGTGGATTGCTAAAGCCAAAAATACTTTTATTCATAAATTTGGTGGGAGAAAGATCAGTCTCTAAAACCACTGCTGTTAGCAGTACACAGGAAGATTTTATGATGTGTGCGTTGGCATTGGGACTATTACTGAAGCAGGTTTTCAGATTCTCCACCTGAAATATGAAGAATCCAGCTTTCATGCAGTCATGCACCATTAGCTGTGTTTAACAAATGCTTTAAACTATCAGACTGAAGCAATAATTTTGATTATGACTATAGTGATATAAACCAGGCCTGAAATTGAACAGCAGGATTCCCTGGAGAGCAGAATGAGCGTTTGAAATGGAAAACCATGTTCAGTGAGGTGTTCCAGTACAAGTGCGGAGGGCCTTTTGTGAATGAGATTCAACATGTGTCACTTTTCACACGTGCTTGGGTGGGGTTAAGTGTATCAGGGAGGCATCTGGAAGAAGAAGAATCCAGGTGTTTGTTTTTAGGATAGCCTGTGTAAAGAGCTGGCAGCATTAGTGCATAAGTGGAGCAGTTGTTAATTCTCTGTTGAAATGCCATGTACCCTACATGCTGCTGGCGGTTGTTCAGTGGTGCAGATGACTTCTTTTCTGAATTTTACTAAAAGTATTCTGCTTGCATTGTCATGTGCAGTTGTCCTTTATGGGAGTAAAAAGAGTCTTTGACTTAGCGCTGTATTTAAACTAAACAGACAAATGCAGCCAATTAAACCAAAGGCACACAACTGCTTTGACAAATATCTGGAAAATTATGGTTTTAATTTGCCCCAATAGACATGGATGTGAGCTGCTGATACCATTGAGTAGATAAGGTAAAGTGAAGGGTGGTACATCAATGTAGTCTAACAAATATTGTCTATTAACTCTGTAATTTATTCAGTATTCATTAATTCCAGTTAATTCTAGCATGTAGTTCTCATTGGTTGAATCTTATGAATAGTGTGGTGGGATTTTAGTGATTATAAGGAAACATGAATTAATTGAATTAAACCACAAAGTTTCTTCAGTTTGTAACCTGAACTAGTCTTGACTACTTAGATGGAAAAACAGTAAAAATGAAGGTGGCTTCAGTTTTCCTTCAAAATAAATCTAACACAGACTTTCAAAACTTGAAAAAAAATGAGAAGAAGTATCATTCCATTTTCAGTTTCAAGACAATTTTGTCTGGCCTGACTGAAAAAACAGTTTCTGGAAAGGTCACATGACTTCCTTGGTTTTACTGGTTTCAAACCTCAAATATTTGGAATCAACTTGAAAAATGTTCTTAAGGGGAAATTTAATGGCAGTTTGTGCTTCTACTCTTCATGAGCTAGATAAACCATGTTATCACTGAATTAAAAACACTCAGGTTTCAAGTTTCTGCAGTGTTCAGTCCTATTTTTTTCAATTCAGTATCCTAATTTGATGTTATCATTGAATTGCTTGAATTTCCATTTATAATGAGTCACGGTTGCTTAAGCATCACCAGATCACACACATAGTAATTTAGAGGACAGGGGTCACAGGTTTTTGACAGAAGTCTTTTGTTTGCATAATTTCCACCAAATCATTTGTATAATAATTTCTTCTCATCTGAATAATTATTCAGGAGGGAGAGCTTGCCAGATGGAAACTAGAGAATGGAACAATAGACATTGTTTGACCAGGGCCAAATGGAGGTGAGTAGTATCACCTCCATTACTAGTAGTAGTAGTACCTGAGAGAATTTTCACTGAAATGAGCTGGCTAATGTGATCCATAATACTGGCAGTGAGCTCATTCCTTCTACTAAATCTACTGGAGTTCCTTGTGTATTTTCCACAGCGTAAATCTTGCAGTAATCTAAACAGGTAAAAAAGCGCATCTGTCCTGCATAGTTTGCTAATATCTGCAAATGGCAGATCCATGGTGGTTAGGATCTGCATGAAAATAATCATATCTCTGTTTATTATCCCTTTTTCCTGGAGAGTTTTGGAAGAGTAAACACACAATTTTAGTAATCAAAAAAGAAAATAGCTCAAAACAAGGAGAATTATATTACAGCTGGAGCAAAAGAAACATAATCTTTAATTTTCACCAGCTCACTAAAGTTCATGGTACAGAATTGGATTCAGATGGTAGAATCTATGTGAAGCATATAGAAAAGTCATTTAAGAGAACTTGGAAAGGTGATAGCAGGGTGCTTTATTAGTAAGAATATGATCAGGTGGACATGTAGTCTAACATTTGGCTTCAGTTAATGCTGAACTAACAGCCGTTATGTGGTAAGTTTTCATCTAAATGGCAGCATGTGCAAATAAAATTCAAGTAGACAAAAATAAATATCTTTGTATTAACCCATTGTAATATAAAGGTACTTAATTTTCATATTTGCAGTAGAATATTCTTGAAAGATCATTAAATCAGATACTTATGATCTGTTCATCACACAAAATCTTAACCATATAAAACTTCAATATCCTAAATATTTTTCTAGAACCTGAAAGTTGGTACAGTTTATGCAGCTATGCTTTTCCTGTAAATTAAACAATATGCATGGAACGTGTATGTTGAGAAGGAATAGTTGGAAGTGGTGGATATAATTGATCTCCACAGTATCTCCAGGCTATGCAAGGGTCATACATAGCTACAATGAAATTTTGAAAAAAATACTAGAAAGGTAATTAATTTTAAATAGGATATTTATTTTAATGTGATTAGCCATGTTGTGCAAGAAAAGGACAGTATTATACTTGTATTCATTATGAAAATTAAATTGAAAAGATTTCCTTTCCCTGACCGCATTACAGAAGCAGATCAAAAGGCATGACATTCTCACCAGGACTGGAAAATATGTAAGACCCAAGAATAAATATTTAGACTATAATTATCTAATAAATGTGTCTAATCTGTCAGCTACATACTATTTGTATAGTGTCACGAATGGTGAGGTAAGTAATGATCTATGCCTTTAAAATAGGTGAGGAAGTTAAAACTAAGATAGTTTCTTTCTTAGCTGAACTTCTGAGATTAGCACATGCTTTAAAAGGGTTTTAATCAGATCCTGTTTATTTTCTTCCCCTGTGGGTTCCCATTCCTGCAATCAGCCTAGTACAAAACAGGCAATGTCACTTGTCTTATATTCAGACTGATACCAGAAGGAGTCAGCCTGTGGAATTAAATACTGGAAACACTGCAAAGAATGAGGCTTCTGAAGAAAGTCAACCAAGTTCTTCCTTGCAGATCCTGAAGCAGATGTAAAGTTGAGTCCCAGAGAAAAAATATTTGTGGAAGCCTGCAGAAAATAAATTCTAGACAGGCTACTTGAGACTTGGTGTCAGGATGTACAAAAAAAACCTCCATAGAAACTCTTAGATGAAACTTCTGAGGGTTACCTCTATACTGATCATAAGAGAACACTGCATTCTTTGATGGGGTTGACAAGCTGAGGAAATGGTTCTCTTTATGACTAAATTCAAAATAGCTACAAGAAAAATGACAAACTATGGGCAATTTCACATTGGGAAAACTATTAACTAGGGCCTATGTGACATCTGAAGAGCAGATGAAAGTTGCACTAGACAGAAGTATGATCAAAAATTAGTTTGGTTGGAAGGTTGAATACAGCAGCAAAAGAACAGCCATACATAGCTTTAAAGGGGAGGCCGAGCCTTGGCCACCTCAGCTTGCCATTCATTGGAAAGGTAATGTGCCTGGAAGAAAGGGGAGTAAGCGCAGACCAGAAAAGTACAGTGCAATTGAGAAATACCTGCTGGGAGAGCAGACTGGTGGTATTCTTTTCAGCTGAAATATAGAATAAGGTAAAAGACATCAATGTGGCCACTTTAATACATTTAGAAATGTTCATGAAAGTAAAAAATTATATTAAGATGTAATAGTGGGAAACAAAACAAAGGAAGAAAAATTGTCCGTGCCATAACTTTAGCAGTACTTGTCTTGATGACACAGTGGTAGATGGAATATCTTTCACACTATGGTGGGTTGACTTTTCCTGTACCCACCAGGTACCCACAGGGGATGACTTTTGCTGTACCACAGGGTACACACAGGTACCCACCAAAGCCACTCTATCCCCTCAGCCAGACAGGGGAGAGTAAAAATAACAGTTTGTGGGTTGAAACCTCCAGCCCTTATTGGAAGCTAATGGCACATTAGGGACAAGGGATGAGGACAAGGCTGAGGTCCTTAATTCCTTCTTTGTCTCAGTCTTTAATAGTAAAGATGGATATTCCCTGAGTACTCATCCTCAGGAACTGGCTGACAGTTCTGCCTGAGGGTAGGGAGGCTCTTCAGAGGGATCTGAACAGACTGGACCGATGGGCTGTGACCAATGGGATGAAGTTTAACAAGGCCAAGTGTAGAGTGCTGCATATGGGACATAATAACCCCATGCAGCGCTACAGGCTTGGGGGAGACTGGCTGGAGAGCTGTCAGGCAGAGAAGGACCTGGGGGTGTTGGTTGACTGCAGACTGAATATGAGTCAGCAGTGTGCCCAGGCGGCCAAGAAGGCCAGTGGCATCTTGGCTTGTATCAAAAACAGTGTGGCCAGTAGGTCTAGGGAGGTGATTGTGCCCCTGTACTCGGCATTGGTGAGGCCGCACCTCGAGTACTGTGTCCAGTTCTGGGCTCCTCACCACAAGAAGGACATGGAGGTCCTGGAGCGACTCCAGAGAAGGGCATCCAGGCTGGTGAAGGGGCTGGAGGGCAAATCCTATGAGGAGCGGCTGAGGGAGCTGGGGCTATTTAGCTTAGAAAAGAGGCTGAGGGGAACCTTATCACCACCTACAACTACCTGAAGGGAGGCTGTAGAGAGGTAGGTGATGGTCTCTTCAGTCAGGTGACAGGTGATAGGACAAGGGGGAATGGCATGAAGCTGCACCAGGGCAGGTTTAGATTGGATGTTAGGAAAAAATTTTTTACTGAAAGAGTTGTCAGGGCCTGGAACAGGCTGCCCAGGGAGGTGGTCGAGTCACCTTCCCTGGATGTTCAAAAAAAGGGTAGATGAGGTACTTAGAGATATGGTTTAGTTTAGTATGAGAATGGTTGGACTTGATGATCTTCCAAGGTCTTTTCCAACTTTGTGATTCTGTGAAATAAGGACAGGGAGTTCACTCAGTAATTACCATCATGGGGAAAGCAGCGCCGACTCAGGGAAAATTAATTTACTTTTTACCAGTTAAATCAGAGTCAAGTAATGAGAAATAAACCCAAATCTTAGAAACACCTTCTGCCTATCCCTTCCTTTTTCTCAGGCTCAACTTAACTCCTATACTCTGCCAGTGGCACAGGAGGACAGAAAAGAGGGGCTGTTATCAGTTCATCACACATTGTCTCTGCCACCCCTTCCTCCTCAGGGGGAGGACTCCTCACACTCTTCTCCTGCTCCAGTGTGGGGTCCTTCCCACAGGATCCAGTTCTTCACAAACTGCCCCAGCATGGGTCCCCCATAGGGTCAGAATTCCTGCCAGCAAACCTGCTCTGGCATGGTCTCCTCTCTCCACGGGTTCACAGGTCTCACATCCCACAGGATCACAACCTCCTTCAGGTATATCCACCTGCTCTGGCATGGGGTCTTCCATGGGCTGCAGGTGGATATCTGCTCCACCATCATCCTCCAAGGGCTGCAGGGGAGCAGCCTCCCTCACCATTGTCTTCTCCCTGGACTGCAGGGGAATCTCTGCTTCAGTGCCTGGAGCACCTCCTCCCCCTCTTTCCTTACTGACTTTGGTGTCTGCAGAGTTGTTCCTCTCATGTATTCTCACTCCCCTCTCTGGCTACCATTGCTCTTGGTGTTGCACCTTTTTTTTTTTTTTTTTCCCCTCCATCTTAATTCTGTTATCCCAGAGGTGCTGCCACCTCTACAGATGGGCTTGTTCTTGGACAGAGGTAGGTCCGTCTTGGAGTCAGCTTGTATTGACTCTGTCAAACATAGGGGAAGCTTCTAGCAGCTTCTCACAGAAGCCACCCTGCAGCCCCCCTGCTACCACAGCTTTGTCATGCAAACCCAAAATAAAAGAACATTTGCTATTGCACAGAAACCACAAATCTAAACTTAACAGCTGTCTAAGAAAAAAATCCCTGGTCAAAATCCCTCATGAGTAGCATAAGAAAAGGCAAGTCACAACAAGGGAAAATAGATATGTTTTATAAAGTCCATATTGGATGCTTTTCAAGATGCTGAGAATAAGATTTATCTTACTGCAGTTTAAACTTCTTTCAGTTTGTTCCTGTATTCACTGAATCTATTTTAGAAATCTGCTTTACCATCAGATGAATCACTTAGATGTACTTATTTTTCTCTATAAGGGCAGTTTGAATGTAATCATATAAACTGCAAACCTGGTAACCTGACTGCCAGAAATCTTGCCAGACTGCCTACCTGACCATTTCAAAAAATCCTGTGCCCTCTACTCCGGCACAGATAAGTTCACACAGCAAGTGTGTTCAGAAGGGTATGCTGAGTTATGAGGGAATACTGAGAAGTCGTAACACCCCTTGGGTTACTCTTTTGTGCACAACAGAGAACCAAACATTGATATTATATGGTTATGCCGAGGCACGCAGGTAGAACACTGCAGCTTCCCTACAGCACTATCCTTACTTCAACTGTCTGCACCAAAAGTATTACACATACTGGGGTTTCACAACCTTTGCAGGCACAGTCAGGCTTACGGCTTTCACTTTTCTTCATCACACTCTTCTCTCAGTTGCTTTCTTAGATTACCAGTGATGACTCTGTGTCCCTTTTTTTCTGGTAATGTGTCCTCACATTTTTATCTCTGAAAACTACTGTTAGCCTTAAGGTACAACACGTATGTAGATGCAGTGGTCAAAATACTTTCAAAGTAACATTTTTTCTTATAGCACCTTTTACTTTCTTGATGGGGGAATAGGCAACATTTCCAGATGGACAGGTTAAAAATATAAAATGAAAGAGCCAGAGTCCATGTACAGAGTAACGCAGAATATCATAAAGAAAGCATTTCCAAACATCTCATATGTTGTTTGCAGGGTGAAAATTTTGGCCCATCCTGTTAGATCGACGTAAACCCTGTATGTTCCATTTTAAAATTAAAACAATGTTTTGAAATGAAAACTGGGAATCTGGGTTATAAGCAGATGTAGAAATAATGTATTGAAGACAACACTAAATACATAAGTATCTGCATGCACAAGTGCACATGCAAGTTGGAAAAATGTATTGGAAAAAATGTATTGGACCATTTTTCCACCTGACAAGAGACAGAACAAATTTATTTTCTGCACTGCATCTCACCTTTCTGGAAATTTTTATTTGAAATTATTTATCCAAGATGTAACAGTTGGGAGGTTTTTCCATCTATGACTCTAATTTTCTTCAATTTTCATTATTGCATGTTCTTATTTTTTTAAATTTTAAAAATCTGGCAGAAAACTTTGTTCCAGTATCCTGCACAGCCAGTCAGCTCCATCTTGTTCTCCTAGGGCTGTTTACGTTTCCTGTCACTGTGCTCAGCTCTGCTTTTTCACTACCAGTGAGAGAAAGCTTTGCCCTCCTGTGGTTTCGACCCAGTTGCGCAACTGTACACTGAAACCTCTGTTCGGTTTTGGGTTTTTTTCTTTTAATGTTTGCAAAGTATACCCACAGTCAATAAAATGATACCGCAGCTAATGGATCTGGTCTACCAAAGCCCTATTCACTTTCATAGGTGACAAGAACCAGACATTATGCCTGAAAACTGACTTATTCTGTGCCAGAACCAAGGTTCAATATTTTTGCATTTAAAACCATTTTAG
Organism: Porphyrio hochstetteri; assembly: GCA_020800305.1. NCBI lineage: Eukaryota > Metazoa > Chordata > Aves > Gruiformes > Rallidae > Porphyrio > Porphyrio hochstetteri. The sequence continues at coordinate 91,695,045 of CM036907.1, forward strand.
AGAAAGTGACTAGTTGTTTTATGGTAGCTAAACTATTTTAGTGTCCTGTTTTGTGTTAGCTTAACTAATTTAACTTCCATGTAGAAGACAAAAGATGTCTTGCTATTGATACGGTATATCAGATATTGAATCTGAAAAGAAGAATGATACCTGCATCCTGCCTCCCATAGTCATTTTCACCCCCCAAAAAAAATGCAGAGAGGAAACACTTTCTCATTCCTAAATCTACTTCTTTATTAGAAACAATCTCTGAACAGATTAATGCAGTGCAGCCACATACTAATATTTTCCACTATGAAGAGCTGTATAACTTAATCTATTTGACCAGAAACTAATCTCATTTCACAGAGCATATTGCATATTTCACAGTCCTTCCTGACTATTTTCTATTGTATTATAGGATAATTTTATCTGGGCTTGTTTCTTTCATTCTCACATGTGAATTTGCTCAGAGACAGGTCTTCAGGAGCTTGCCAAACTTTGCCTTTACATAGGTAACTCAAATAAATTTGTTTTATTCTTTTATATTTCAAGTCTAGAAAGGAGTACTCTGCCCTAATGTTTCTTTAAAACTTTCTTCTATATTTCTATAGTGGCCTATACTATAAATTCATTCACCTCACAGTATATCTCCCAAATCCTATCAGTTAGTAGTTGGTTTATAAACCTGAAAAGGAAATATATATATATATTACAAACATATTTGCTTTCATTATCCTTATCACTCTGATGCTTATTGATTCCCATTAACCTCTCAGCTAGAAACTTTCAGCAACAAACAATTCCATAGATAAAATTAGTAAAAAAGGGAAGCACAGTTATGATTTGTAATTTGATGGGTTTTTGGTATAACCAAATGATCCATTTGCTTACATTATGGAGCAAAATTAAAAGGACTAAATGATATGACTATTTTGTCATTGAATGTTTGTCACATAGCTTCTTACATCTTTCTTTCTATCAGTTTACTTGTATGTACTTGCTACAGTTATTTTCTGTCCATTCAAGGATGCTTAGAAAAGCAATTGTACATCAGGAATAGAGCTCAGACAATTCTGAATTTATTCCAAACACAACTGTATTTTTTCCATGTTCCCTGAGCCCTGTGAGTCCAAGCACTTTTCTTTCCTCAGTTAAAGCCATTAACAGTCAAGAAGTTGGGGTGAGAGGCAACTGCTTTATGTTATTAGCCAATTCAGGTCATAAATTCAGAAAATACAGTTCTATGAGCATAGCATGAGTTCAAGTAATATATAGCCAATATCAACAGGTTGTGAATAGCTCCAGACTGGGGCATCAAAAACCTCCCTGGGGCTGGACTGAGGCTGGGTAGGATGTGGGCCTGTGGGTGTGCTCAGCTCAGGGGGCCGACATGGGGTCCTGGGCTGTGAGCAAGGTGGGTGTTGCTCTGGGGAGTCAGTCAGGGCTGGCAGTGTCCATGGGACCATGACATGTGCAATATGCATACCAAACCCTTCTCAGCACTGCTGGATGGGACAAGGGATCAAAAGCCATAAATTACATCTTGGGAATCAGGGATTAAGAAAAACATTTTAACTTGGAGTGTAGTGCCTTCACTAGAAAAGATTAAGGAGATGGTGAAGGCCCTGTTCTTGGAGACTCACAGTACTTAGCTAGTCAAAGCTACTGCTGCCCCCATCTCATGCAGATGATAGTCCTAGAGGCTAGACAAGATGATGTCCAGAAGTCCATTCTGAGCAACACTTCTATGATTCTGCAATTCACTACTTTTTGGGCAACAGAACCTGAAGAATAAAAAAAATCATCTAATAAGAAATTATCCCTGAAGAAGACTACCAAATGTGCATTTGAGAGTATGCAAAGAAGGTGTTTAGATAAATAAGTCCAAATATTATTCTGAAATACTACAGCTGAATATGTATTGCATATCTCTGCAGTAAAGTAACTGTGTGCAGTGAAACAATAAATATATCTTGTTTAGATTGTCTTGGTCTTTTTGAAAAACTCAATTTCAAAAATTGTTTAAGATGTTTTCTGCCATATATCTTTCTGAAATAAATTATAGAGCACATATAAGATGCTATAATAGTAGGAAGTGTGGTAGAAGACAGTCAGGTGAGTCAAAGAAAACATAGAGGCTAGCTTCTCTGGCACATTACTAATAAGTCATCTAGTTGCATACACTTCCTTCTGTCCTACGCCAGTATAAGTGATGCTGGTCTCATTTGGTACAAAATCTTTCCATTTATCTTGCAATGCTTTATGAAATTTCTATAAGGAAATGTGCCCCACTTCAAAAACATTCATTTCTAGTGAAGGAAAAGGGTTGCAATGCTTCCATTTGATTTTTCCTGGTAATTTCATATTTTGATTTATTTCTTTGACGATTTATGAAATGCTTTGCATTTGTTACAGGCAACATCTTACAGCAAACATTGCCCTGCAGACAGGTAGTGGAGACAATGTATTGCGAAATTAGCATTTTAGCTAACACATCTACAATAATCAGAGGAACCTGTCATCTGACTAATTGAAATGTCAGTTCCGTGAGTCTCAAAATATTTGCCTCCAAAATAGTTAGGACAAGCACAGGAAGATGGTTCTAATAATTCCACGCTTAATAAAGGAAATGTAGAAATTAAATCCCTGCTGGATTTAAGCAGATGCCTTTGCTTTCTCCCAAATGTTTACTGCTGTGCTTTTCATGCTTGGTGCTAAAGATTAAACAGAAAAACTAAAAGAGAAACAAACTAAAGCCATCCTGTTATGCTCCCAGTTATCCTCCTCTTTTCATTTATGCCAACTGAAATAGCCGTAACTTTTGAGTTTATTTCCTGCTACTTCTTGTGATTAGAGGATGTACTTTGTGGCCCTAATAAATTGTATATGGTGCTGTGTGGCTACTATGAGATGAATTAATATTTGTTACTTTGTTATTTTTCAGAAAAGGTCAAGATCTGTAGGCAATGGAATAAATTCATGGCTTGCAGTATGGTGACCACGAAGATGTGTATCCTCAACATGAACAGAAATGGAGCTTTGAATGACATGATGGTAAGGTCACTGGCAACAGGAGAACAAATCAGTTCCAGTAATAAAAATTGCAATGAACTGGATCCAACATAAAATTCAGATTTTTTCTCCTGTCTGATATATCCCATAATCATGTTTACTGTGTACAGAATCCCAGCAGACAGAAGGCAAACCTAAAACCTAAGGTTCCCACTAAACCAACTTGAGTGCATATCACCCTTAACAAGTGGTTGGATTTGGAGGAATAGTATCAGTAATAGAGGGTGTAAGTATGGAATAAATACATTCATTGAAGATGAATCTTCCAAATGTACTCTAGGGACCAAATTTTCATTTTATGCTTCTGTATGAAATCTGGAGAATATCCTGGGAAGAGAAGAAAATAATGGGTCCCTAAGAAGTGTTTGCTATATGGGATGGCTTTGGCTCCTTTAATTACAAGCCTGGATGAAATCTTTATGGGCAAAGGGGATTTCTTTCAGATGGATTATCCTGTGTTGCTAAATTAATATATAAATATTATCCAGCTAGTCTTTTAGTGGCTGGGATTGAGGATTTACAGTGTTTTTAAAAATTAGTTCTTGATACTATATCCATATTCCACTGACTAAAATTGCCTGTCATTTTCATCTTTTCTTGCACATTAGCACTTCAGAAGGGTATGATTAACATATCGTAAAATGTTTTTTTATACATGTAATCTGACCAACTAGGTCAAGCTAGAATGATGTTGTCAAACTAGGTGAAGCTAGGATGGTATTATTCTTTAGATAGCTGAATTCCAACAGAACAACTCAGTAAACTTCCAGGGAGAGGGATTTAACCAGGACCATTTGGCAGGTGATTACCAGCTATCTCACAAGTCTCACACAGAAAGGATGTGGAGTGTGGAGAAACCATTTCTAAAGAAGGAACCTCTTAGTATTTAAACCCATTAAGAGAGTAAAGCTAAAATTCTTTATAGGTGATTGTTCAATTATTGTAACAAAGTCCACAGACGAAGAAAGTTCATCTGAATATCTGCATTATGCAAACTCTAATTTTTGAGGAGACACAAAAGACGTCTTGTCATGTTGATGTGTTCCTAACGATGATAGTCACATCAGGTCGTGATCTTTCGGTGGTCCTTACAGATGGTGAGTAAAATCCTAAAGCGCTGCAATGGGAGCAGAGAGACAGGTAGCTTGTGCCAAGATTCAGTTTAGAAAATGCAACAGAATGATTTGACAATAGCAGAATATTTAATTCAAAGGGATATAATAGTGGCAGAAAGCATAACTTCACAGCCTAGAGAAGTATTATTTCCATCTGCTAATTTTGTGTTACCTGTGCATTTATTCCTATTTCTATTATGGCTACAAACAGCATTTTCCAGAAGGGACAAGTAATGCAACAGGATGATAGATGGTCTGAGAAGCATTTATTGCAAGGGAAGATTTCTGTTTCATATTTATTAATATCTGGTTTCATATCTAACATGTATTTAGGCATTTCAGTGTGAAAATTGAATGATATTTGAAAACACAGAAGTTACTTATTGGTATTAACACACGGGTTTCAACTTGCCACATAAATCCAACATAATTTAATGATTACCACACAAATCTCAAGCATTAAAAATTATGCTTTGCTTCTTAGGCCTTTGAAATTGTAGTGGATTTGCAGTAGCGTGTAGTTAGCTCTGTCTAATGTCAGCCACAACTTCTGACATTATCTATGGACATGCAGAACTTCTCTCAATTACAGGAAAAAACAAGGCAAGTCTCTTTCTCCTTTTAATATCTTTGTTTATAAAGCTGCCATTGCAGGGTGCCTGGAAATGCAAGCTCACTCCACTTAAAACACGAGAACACACTGAAGAATTTGACAAAGTTATTATACAGCATGGGGAACATGTATAATTGTGATATATTAATCCTGTTAACAGAAAAGCATGGAATTAATTTTAATGTGACATTTGGTAGTACATTTTATAAGGCTGCGCAGAGAAAATTTATAATATTTCTCTTATGTAAAATTTGTGAATAGTTAACCACATTGGAAAAAAATAATGACTAATGTTTAAAAATTTATTGTTTCACAAAACCTGTGTGTAGATTTTCAATTGCAGAATCAGGATTTTCCTTTTCCATTTGTGAATTACATCCAGCTAAACAAAAAACTTTGAAAATAGCTAAGACTGTAACACCCAACTAAAATTTGTCTTTGAGAACAAAGTTGAATGTTGAATTTATCAATTAAATCTTATTTTTAAGATATGATCTTATTTTTAAGACTCTTCAAATAACATGCTTATAGCATCTGTGATATTTCAGAATGCAATGGGACCTGTCAAATCTGACAGCCTGGCAAGGTGATGTTATCGCGGCTCCATGTCCCCAGGTCCACCTTGTAGTGCAGTTGGACCTAGCCATGTATTTCCAATAGGTATAGATGGAAAATGTGGCCTAATCCTGTCCCACTCATGGCAACTTCCACTTAGTAGGAAATACACATATACCTGTACTTATATATAGAACCACAGAATGATTTTGGCTGGAAAAGACCTTTAAAATTGTCAAATACAACTGTTAACCTAGGGGACCCTGTTGTAGTGACTGATAACCCTTTTGGTGAATAATTTTTTTTAATAACCAATTTAAACCTCCCCTGATGCAACTTGAGGTCATTTCCTCTTGTCCTATTACTTGTTACATGGGAGAAGACACCCACACCCACCTCTCTACAACTTCCTTTCAGGTAGTTGTAGAGTCATAAACTCTACTCTCCCTTTCCCCACCCTTCATTCTTCTCCCAAACATCCCATAATCATAGAATCATAGAATCATAGAATGGTATGAGTTGGAAGGGACCCCAAGGATCACAGAGCTCCAACCCCCCTGCCACAGGCAGGGCCACCAACCTCAGGCCTGCATCTACACTAGGTTGCCCAGGGCCCCATCCAACCTGGCCTTGAACACTTCCAGGGACGGGGCATCCACTACCTCTCTGGCCAGCCTGTTCCAGCACCTCACCACTCTTTCTGTAAAAAACTTCCCCCTAATATCTAATCTAAACCTTCCTTCCTTTAGTTTTAACCCATTCCCCCTTGTCCTGTCATTGTCTATCCTTCTAAAAGTTGAATCCCCTCCTGCTTATAAGCTCCCTTCATGTACTGGAAGACTGCAATGAGGTCCCCCCGCAGCCTTCTCTTCTTCAGACTGAACAAGCCCAGCTCCCTCAGCCTCTCTTCATAGAGCAGGTGCTCCAGCCCTCTAATCATCTTCGTGGCCCTCCTCTGAACCCTCTCCAACAGTTCCACATCCTTCTTGTATTGGGGGCCCCAGATCTGGACACAGTACTCCAGATGGGGCCTCACGAGGGCAGAGTAGAGAGGGACAATCACCTCCCTGTCCCTGCTGGCCACCCCTCTTCTAATGGAGCCCAGGATACCATTAGCCTTGCGAGCTGCAAGAGCACACTGCTGGCTCATGTTAAGTTTCTCATCCACCAGAATCCCCAAGTCCTTCTCAGCAGGGCTACTCTCAAGAAGCTCTTCTCCCAGTCTGTATCTATGTCTGGGATTCTTCTGGCCCAAGTGCAACACCTTACACTTGGCAGTGTTGAACCTTGTTAGGTTCACCCGGGCCCATCTCTCCAGCATAAGCCTAATGCAATCGCAAGAATCTCCTCTGCACAGATAATGAGCCCCATATGTACATACAGTACATACAGTACAGCAGTTAGTGAGGTGACTCAGAGAACCACTTGGCTTGACTCCATGCTAATGGATTTCACCCTAGACAAGATCTTCCAGGATGTCTTGGGAAGAACTGGGTTAGGGCCCATGTCTCTGATAGGGTTATTGGTCATCCCCTGCCCACTGATGTACCTCTGTGCCCTTGTATCTGACAACCTTTTATCATGTTATCTAACACAGGATTCTGGACTTTATTAGTGATAATATATTTTAATATAGACAAAAGAAGTTTGTAAAGTGCGAGAACTAAATTTTCACTTACTGTACTAAAAATGTACTTCAAACCAGAAGTTTCTCTATAATGTAAAATAGTTTAATTTTTGAATGCACCATCATGCTATGTCAAGATTTATGAATCTATACATATAGAAAGAGAGCATGAAGTCTCTGAAGTCTAATTTAACTAAAACTGGTATCTCATGTCCTGTGTTGTCTTAGAAAAAGAACTTTTTTAAGACATGAAACAGCAAAGGATGAATGTGAACATAAAGATCAAAGATAGAGTCTACTTGATCATAGATTCTATAATTAATTTGACATCACAATTTAATACAACATCTGTAAAAAAATGTTAAACTTACTCTACTTGGAAAAAATTGAGACCCACTTAATTTTTCACTCAGTAATTTGTTAATGGCTTGAGATGATTTAAGTAAAAATACAGTTTAATGAAAAGGGGACACAGACTCTGAAAGCACATCAAGGGGAAAGGACATACTTACACTTCAGCAAGAAATAAACTGAAGTGTCTATAATTCTGTTGAGCTAATGAGTTTTATCAAGCATGCACTGCTTAAATTCAGTAGAGTCTAATCTGGGATCTGGAATTTGGCCAAAGCTTATTTTATCCATAATAGGTGGTAACTTTTCTCCATTAAAAGCCTTTGTGTACTTTCATAAATTCAAACACTTTTAGTGTAATTATTCATTGCCCTGAGAAGAACATAACTTCTCTAGAGAACTGTAGGCAGGTTTGAACTGTATTACATTTTAAATTAGTAGTCTGTCTGCTCATCTTAAGTCTACAGAAAAGGAACAGTGCAAAAGAGCTTTGGCCACTTCCCTTTTTAACTTTTTCATGTTTTTGTGCAGCAACTGTGTTAACCTGTCCACGATTATCTAATGGATTCTTTAAAAAAAACCCCAAACCTGGAATTTTTGTGTTATTAGAAAATATTGCCTGAAAATGAAGTTGGTTTAGTTGTGGATGACAGGCCAGGATGATGGTTGACTTTACGATCTAAAGGGTCCCATCCAAGACAATTCTATGATCCTATGATCAATAAAGGAATATGGGGTCAGAAAAAACACTGGTAGGATATTTAACTATAGAGATTAAATCAAAATCCTTATAAAATATTCAGCTAAATGATATAATAGCTTAAAATAATTTATTTCAAGAAAATGAGACAGAGCCACACAGCTGGGCTTGTAATGTCAGTTGTTTATAATTTATGTCATTTCAGGACAGAAGAAAACCAAATATGTTAATCAAATAATGAAAATGTAACCATGTTGTATGTGATGTAAGCAGAACTAAAGGAACTGGAAAATGGTGGACTATCATGACAGGAAATAAGAAACATGAATACTTTGCCACAAATGTCATATGGAGGCCAGTAATAGAAAACAGCTCTCTCATGCTGTGTGAGAAAGAAGAAAATAAATGATTGAATGTCTAATTATAATCATTGTTTATAGAAGGTATGAGTAGGAGAAAACTCAAATTAGTCTCCACTGACAGTATGGAAAAGTTTTATCTCAGACATGTAAAAGGACTAATTTGTATGCCTTCACAGACTATTTTTCAGCTGAGGCATTTTCAAGAACTCTTGTGTCAGAAAGATCCTGATTTTCTAAAAGAAATGTTTCTAAGAAAAGTGTTACCAAATTTCTCAATTAGGACAAAAAAAGTTTTGAAGATATCAAGATGTCAATCAAACTTTTGATAAATGATACATTCTGGTTTCCTCATTTGAGGTGGCATTTTCTTCTGAAATCAAGGTAATTGTAGAAACAGATTAAATAAACTAAATAGTATGTAAAACTATTGATTGCCCAACTTCTTTCACATTTTCTTACTTCTCTGTCTTTCACCCTTGCACAGCATTTTTTACACTTTTGTAAGTAAGTTATAACAGAGGTTCCACCAGTGTCGCTGATCAGCTCATCTTTGGCCATCTTTGAACCCAACTAGTGTCTATCTTTGATCTGGATAACATGGCCTCTTGTCTGACATGGAGGCATCTCCTGGTATCTTCTCACAGAGGCTGCACCTGCAACCCTCTGCTACCAAAACTTCTTACATAAACTTAATACACCTTTTCATCTTAGATTCCCATAAGCTCAGGAATATCAATGTCCAGGCACAGAGGTACTTATCTTCCATCTAAGCTGTGATTCACAGATAATTCAGAACATTTCAAGAAACCTGCTAAAACTTGATGTATTAAACCAGGCTCAGATGATTAATAAATAAATAATAAATAAATCAATAGAAAAGCAGAGAGTTCTGTGCAAAACTAATCTAGTGTAATGACTGGGTGTCATGTGGAAGCATATTCAACTACTTATATTTCATTGCACAGAATTGTACTTTTTACTACTGATATAAAAACTGAATGTCATTGAGCAGAGATTCATCACAAGTTCCACAAAAGTATTACGCCTATGTGAAATTGGAACTGAATGCCATGGCAGGTTGAGCTAAGTATATCACAAAGTTACAGTTATACCCACCAACAAATTTTCAGCTTTTTGCCCACCTCTTCGACATTACTCTAACATGTAGGTAGAAAACTAAGAGAAAGAGCTAGAGACCATACTATCTTATTGTGTCAAGATTTTTACATCCTTGCTCACTTTCCTCCTCAGGCGGTATACAACACAGATCTTCAGGCCTTAACATAAGTTTTATATAATTTCCTTACAGTGTTTGAAGGAATCTCACTGGTATTATGGGTGAACTAAGAACTGGTCCGTTTTTTTCTCTGCTTTCATCTACCTCTACATTATGCTAGTTGCATTATTTTGTTTGTTTTCATATATTAATACCATCAGAAGTCCATGTTTTTCCTCTTTGTGTGCATGGAAAAGGCTACGGGGAAATTCCAATTCTTTTTGTGTTGAGGGAATTACATGTACCTTCACTCTGAGTACAATTCTGCAGGCTATGCTGGAGTGAGTCATTGACCTCTCAAAAATACAATTTATTTTCCTTAATGTTTTGACAGTGTTGAGGAAGAGGCAGGGAAGAGAATGTTTAAAATGAAAACCAGTAGCTAACCTTAAAAAAAGCCCAACAAAAACATCTTAAAGTTTTTTCAGATAAAGTTCTTGCAGTTGGCTTGCTTAAGAGGAAGAGTAGTAGAAGCACCAAAACATGAAAAGAAAGCAAATTCTGTGTGAAGTCCACTGTTTGGGTGGAGGCTGAATGAATAGGTTTTGTAAGTGGTGTGCAGAATTTGTAAATTAAAGTTGCAAATCTACACTGAAATACTGTGCATGAGATGGGAGTTACTTTTTGACTGCTTCATTTTTGTGAGAAAAGTCTAAAAAGCTGAGACTTTCCTTGCTACTTGACTTGTAACAACACACAAATTTCTAGACTATCTTATTCCAGTTTAGTGTTGTCTATCCAAATGATTTCCGCTCCCTTAGGTTTGCTCTGCATACATCTTTCCAAGGAAGTGTGGGACAGATGTGGGGATTATTGGCTTCAATTTTTCTTCTCACTACATCAAATTTAATGAAAACTGATTCTTCAATCCTTTTTCTTCTTTCCATCAGAAAATTGTGTGAGAACAGAAATTATTTGTAGCATGCCTGGAAAGTTAGTACATCTGTGTTTCAAAAACAAATAACGAAACAGAGACTGTCTCATTAAGAACACCCAGTCAGCACCTCTGCCATTAAAAATTAAGATGTCTTAACCCCTTTATGTGCAATAAATCTAGAAAACAGTTATCTTTAAGCATTCAGACATAACCTATGCAGTGTGTTTTTGGATGAAATTCAGCTCCTTAACACTTCCTCCCCTTCAGACCAGTAATTAAAATTCTATAGTGGGCTGTTGGTAGGTACAGCTTCACCTGCGCTAAATCCCCAAGTATGAACATCTAAGTACATTTTCTTTCAGAGCTGATATAAACCCAAACCTAACAGAGCTTGTTATCTGCCTAAAGATTAGTTATCTCCCATCTCTGGGGAAAATGATGTAGAGATACACCCAACCTGTCTTTCTGTACTTACAAACACATTGGGCAGGAGAAAAGAGAGGAGACAACTTAGTGCTGAATGTCTTCCAGCCATGTATTGAACTCTAGAACATTCATAAATAAAGAGGGGAGTTGCTTTAAAATATTTCTTTTAACCTTGTTTAGCATATGCAGGTTTATTTCTAAATCCATGTGTTTGAAAATAGGAATGGTAAAATAGTACTGTTAACAGGAAACCAGTAACTGTTGCAAATATGGCAATGTTGGCTCTAAACCTATCTCCAAATCAGAAAATGGCAAGCTTTGGTGAAGAACACCAGTATTACCTTAGCACTCTGCGATATGCCACCCTTTTCAAGACTTTTAGCAAGAGAGATATAGCTGAGAAAGATGTCTGTGTAAATAGACATCTAGACATAAGTAAAAGACTAAATATTGCTTTGTTATTCTATTATTCTATTACATTCATCTTCTGTGGGGAGCTAGCAATCATTCTCCACCCAAAACAGTACAAATCCTAAGAACTTCCCAGAATATTTCATAAAGAAAACAACACTAACTAATCACCTATGTTAATTGCTTCAAAGACTTGCTGAAACTTTAGTTATTGGGAATGTATGATTATGGTCCCTCGTGTCTTCAGTGGAAAAAGAATAATTCTGTTGACATTGTTATTTTACTTTTTTCCATTCATTACCTTTCTTATTACAGGGGAGAATAAGGAAAGGAAGAGAGGAAGCCGGAGGAAGAGGGCATGATACAAGTAACAGCTTAGACATTTAGTGTTGTAAAATATTTAAGCATTTGTATTTGAAAGTCATTATATTAACAGAAAGTTTACCATTTTTTTGAAACAATGTTGAAAATAAACCTCAAATTTTCCACTCCTGAGAATGAGCTGTTAATGAATTTGGGTGGCTGTGGCTTCTCCTATTGACAAAAGCAGTTTGTCAATGTTGTCACAGAATCACAGAATCACAGAATCACAGAATCATAGGGGTTGGAAGGGACCTCGAGAGATCATCGGGTCCAACCCCCCTGCCAAAGCAGGCTCCCTAGCACATATTGCACAGATAGGTGTCCAGACGAGTCCAGAGAAGGAGACTCCACCACCTCCCTGGGCAGCCTATTCCAGTGCTCAGCTGCTTCCCAAACTGTAAATCTGCACACGGCCACCAGCTGTCTTTAAATGAGGAACAGTTTGCTACTGAGCTCCTGGGGGAGGGCATTGGAGAATACCCCCTCAGCTCCACTACAGCACACATCCTCCTCTGCCAAATCTTTCTTTGCCCTCTCTCAACCTCCACTGGTCTCAAAACTGTCTGTGGCCTTTGGGTTTTATGATCCCACCAACAGAACGCAATGCATATGTCCTGGATAAGCATTAGCAAAAACCATTCTGCGGAAGTTGTAATGTCTGTCACATCTCTTCAGTTACAGACAGCATTTGTGTGAAGCAGGTTAGAGACCACCTGCAGAAGTACAGCTGCAAGTCTCACGGGACAGCAGCTGTGGATTGACATGGCGGTGAAAGGAATCACATTTTGATTCACATACATCAAGTTGATATCTCAGTGTCTTGTAAAATCTGTGCCAGATGGAAGCAGGTAGGATGAGATATTGGAATTTTTTTGTGCATGCTAATGACACATATTTTATCTTGGCACTAGAAGTTTTTTCTTCTTCATGATCGTGGCATAAGTGAATCTTCCTGTTTGACAGATTCATGTTTGGGTGCCAACCAGGTATATTTTATGTGATGTATAGGCAAAATACAAGCTTAGGTGTTTGAATGCATTTCCATGTAGAAATACTTGTGCCAGTGATGCAGTAAGTTATTTTGAAAATAAGTAGTAAAAATATCCATGAAACTAACAACACAGAACTTCACATTTAAAGATCCCTCCACTAAGAAAATGACATTGTTAATTGTATCGAGTTAGATTATTTTCTGATTAGGTATAAACACATCTAACAGACTGCAGATGACACTGGTTCATCAAAATGGGAACATTTAGTCATCACAGGGAAGAAACAACTTTTCTTAGAGCATCTGGCATAGCTAGAACAAACTGGACAGAAATTAGTGCTGGCATTTGAGAATGCTTGGTTGTTTTTTTAAAGAAAGTATCAACATTTTTGTGGATTCTCTTTTATCCCAGGGAAAACAGAAGGAGAGTTGGCTTGGTGTATAACTTTCAGCTTCATGGCTACAGGGAAACAAGAACTAATTTAGACACTATAATGTCTTAAAACGTTATTGATCATGCCTTAGAACTTCAAACAGTACACCTAAAAAGAAATTATCAAAGCTTTGGTGTTCTCTGCTCTGTAAAATCTTTCTCCAAAGGTGGACATAAGTGACTGAAAAACACACACACAAAAAAAAAAAAGAGAGAGAGAAAACATAGCTACCATTACAAATCCTGAAAACTTCCTAGAGAAACTTTGCTCCTCTCAGGTTTTCTTCTCTGAAGTTCATTACTATAAATGACTATATACTGTATAAAAATGACTGCAAGTAATTGAAAATCCAGAAATTTCTAAGCAATGATCTCAATTAGGAGACAATAAATACTCATGTATGTGGTTAAACTTCCTACATCTCTGTAGCAATGGAAAACTCTATTGAATACTTGGAGCTATTTACAAATCTTATCCCAGGCATCTGTAAGTGTGTAAGATCACATTAATGGATTTTTGTTCCTTTCCACAGTCTTGTTTACATTACAATCTTCAGTAAGTATTTTCCTACTGAAAAGCGCAAGCAGAAAATGAAGAGGAAAGAAAATATGACAGGAAAGAAGCTGAATAATAGCTGATAGCAGGAAGAATATAATTACAGATTAGGAGAGCAACAAAAATGAAACCTCTGGACTTGAACACCTTCACTACTGCTGATTCTATCACTGATTGGGAGCACCATCCATAGTTTCTAATTTATTTCTGCCAAGAGAAGGGGATGATGTCCTTCCAAATATTAGTGGAAACTAACATTTGAAAATTATTTTGAGTTCCTCACTTCTGTACTAACCCATTACTTATTTATTTAACAGAGGTTTAGGTCCCATTTGTTAGGGGTGAGTGGGCATATAGGCTAAAATAACAATGGAATTGAATCTTTAAACTTGAATTGGACCTCCGATGGTTTTGGTTAACTTTCTTGAGGTGATTTTACTTTTTTGTGTGCTCTAAACATCCTGGTTCCAGTGGGCCATAAAAACAGATGTGCTGAAATACAAACACTACTGGAAGGTTGCTTTGTGGTATTTCCAGCCTGAAAGGAAGCCAGTTAGAAATCCCTTGTGAATGCCTATGTCCAGCCTATTTTTGCAAGCAGATTTGTCTACCGTTCATTTCTTTTGGGATGCTAACCCAAGATGAACAGGAAATAGCAGAACTCAGACATACTCTGTCTGTTATTGGGTCACATTCCTACAAGGTGCTGAGCAGAACTGCATGGAGAAAGGTAACTTTGTTTCCTGAACAGTTTTCATATTTTGAAGCTTGGTTGCAGTTTGATTTTTTTTTTTAATGAAAGCAAATGGTATTCACAATCTTAGTGAAAAGGGAAGGCTTCTTGACCTGTGCTGTGGGAATACATGATGAACCCTGGAAGTGGAGCCTGCTGGCAGAAAATCAAGAGAAATGTTATCTGAATTTGATCTGCGTCCAGTCAGAATTTTATTGAAATCAAATAAACTTTGTGAACAACTGTGTCCTGAATGGACTTGTAAATTCTTCAGGAAACATATTATTCTGGAATTCCTGTCATGCTTTTGAGGTTCACGGACTTCTAAGAAAATACAATTTTCATACTCACTGGAGTTTCAAGTATCAGCTGATTCAGGTCACCTTAAAAGAAACATCTAGATCTCATTCAGATATATAAAACCAGAAGTTGTTCTTCTAATGTGAGATATGACACAGGACCTATAGCACAACTGAGTCCATCCAGTCTAAGCTTGAACCTGTGTGAGATATTCAGGGGTATTCTCAAATACCTGCACTTAAGCAATTAAATTGAGACCTTGGGGAATGATTCAGTTTAAGAATAAAATGCCTAAATCTAAGGGTTTACCTTTAGGTATTGCACTGATGCCCTAAGTGCCTAAGCTCCCATTAAAGAAAATGGAAACAGAAGTCCCTCAAATGACACTCTGACTTTTACTTAAGCTGAATTTTTATAACTTCACCATCCAAAGACTGTTGTGATGCTGCTGGTTTTTATGACAATTAATCCTCCATTGAAAAATGTTCCATTTAATTGTTTTATGAATGTGACTGGGATGGTAAATTGAGCTAAGTATATTGTTCTCTTCAAGTGAGATACACGTCCTTGTCCTAAACACTTGCTAAATGGTATTGAGTACTGCTGATGTCAGCCCTTGCATGAAGTAACAATTAATTGAAGAAAAAAAGAAATTAATTACTAGTACTGGTTCTTCACTTTTTCCTTTCTGCTGTACTGTGCTTCCTTCTTGCTGAAGCAAAAAGGCTCACTTATATAAGTTAACTTGTTTCAGTTCTGTAGGATATGGTTAGCATTTGTTGACATGGACACATGAAGCGTGATTTCATGTTTTCATTTTATGACTTGCCCACCAAAAACCTTATGATTCATATTTATCTTCAGAAAAGGAGATCCTCTGGTTTGTCAAGCAGCTATATTTTTTAAGGAATTGAGTGATCAAGTGTAGATGGTAGTGCAGCATGGGTAGTATCAATACCAAATAGATTTTGCTCAGGCAGCAGTAGGGAAAATATTTAAGCTAAATAATGTAATGAGATTTAAGTGCCTGAAGGAACATTGCAGTAGGTAGCTAATATTATTGCAAAGGTTCATAGCCAGACACAGTTTAAAATTGTATCAATCAAATGATACGGTCAATTTTCATAAAAATGCAGGTCATTTACCAAATGCAGTGCTTGCAGATGTTCGGGCCTCCTCCAGGGTGAAGCATTGCAACCACTTCTTAAACTGCTAGAGCACTTGACAGGAGTGGTTCAGAGGGCAAGATGTGAAGAAAAATATTATATCCAGTTAAAACTGAGCCAAGAAAGTAAAATTCATTTATTTGAATTAATTCATTTATTTGAATTAAAATATATCTCCTTCAGATGTTATCAATCCAGCACATTACACCCTGAGACACCTTGTGCTATGATACATTCAAGTGGAGAAGAGTAATTTACTGACTTGTTATTGCATCATCCTGTATGCATGCTACTCCTTCAAGGTTTCTGATTCTGTTGCTAACCAGACACAAATCTGCTGAAATTATGAGACCTGACAGAATCATAGCTTGAGTGGCATATCTGTAAATTACTGCTGTAAATTGCAGGAAATTCATGTGTTTCATTTCCAACAGCCTGGGTAACTCCTTCATTTCACTGTAATGACTATTTCATACAGTCTCTGGTAAGCCGCATGGACATTTCTGTGTCATATTTTGCCCTTAAACCTGAAAGAAGTACTGCTTTATTATCATGATGCCATGTTCTACCTGCCACTAGCAGAGGGACTGGTGTTTTGAACGGGCTGCATCACCAACAGTCTTGGATATTATGAACCTAAGTGCTTCTATGTATTTGTAACAAGACATTGAATCACTGTCTGAATTCTCAAGATATTGAAGAACGTCAACTGCTGGAACAGGCTGCCCAGAGAGGTAGTGGATGCCCCGTCCCTGGAAGTGTTCAAGGCCAAGTTGGATGGGGCCCTGGGCAACCTAGTGTAGATCCAGGCCTGGAGGTTGGTGGCCCTGCCTGTGGCAGGGGGGTTGGAGCTCTGTGATCCTTGGGGTCCCTTCCAACTCATACCATTCTATGATTCTATGATTCTATGATTCTATTCCATCTCCTCTGGTAGTTTCAAACATAGGTAAAATTGTCAAGAAGGTATCAGTGATTATGCATCTAAAATAATGGATATCTCTGGTCATCAAAAGAAAATGACAGGCAGTGAATGCAGTAGGAAGAATAATTCTTCAGCTGGTATATCTGCAATAGAAATGCAGAGGGAATGAACTTCTGCAATAGGAAAACTTTTTGCCTTGACTAACCCTGGAAAATATAAATTTGGAGAGAAGAGGTTAGACTCTCTTTTCCTCCTTGAAAACTGTATCTGGAGCAGAAGTATGGATGTGGTGAAAGCTTGCTGATGATGCTGCAACCAGTGAAAGTAAAGCAACTGGGAAGTCTGAGAAAATCATAAGGAAAAAACTCTCAAACAGTTCAAAGTATGAAGGGAAAATGACAGACCTAGATGGGGTACATGGAATTTGCTCTTTGAAAATGTTGGAGTCATCACTTTTTCTGATTAATTTTCTCACTGTCTCCTCTGTGACATCCATCTGTAATTATAGGAACTCACTGCTCTTATGAAGCACTACATAACCTCTTAGCTTCAAAGAAAGAGACAGAGACAGAAAGATAGGGGGGATGTATGTGAAGTCTCAGTTACACTGACTAATACTTTTCTGAATCTTTCTTAACAGGCATGCTACAGAAAAAACAACCTGAGCGTTTGTGATATATATTGACAAAAATTTTTTGCACTGAAAGCATTCATGCTTAGACAAAGCACAATTTTTTCATATCTACTCATACAATGAAGCATAGCTCTTTTTTGTTTGTTTGTTTTCATAACTTTCATGCAACCTGATAAAAGAGTTATAAAACTTCCGTGTTTACCAAAGAGGAAAAAGCACACGTGCTGCGGTTTGGCATATATTTCATTCATTCATTCCAGCTGGAAAAGGTTATCAAGCTTATTTCAGCTGGTTTGATATGTTGCCCTGACTGGTGATTCATGTGCTTATGTGGCAGTCAGATAGAACACTCCTAAAAGACAAATCTATGAGACATTGGAGGGGGTGACTAGTGATCAGCTAACCTGTCCTTGAATATTGCCACGTGGTATGACAGTGGTTGAAAAGATCTAACCATACGCTGCACTTAATGGACTTCACCTTATCAAGAGGTCTGCTGTGCATGAAAATCTGTGTTATGAGGGAAAAATATACAAGAGCAAGGTACTGTGAGTAATTTCCCTCAAATGTTTTTCCATAGAGAAAATTCGACACATCAAATGTCAAACTATTGGAAGGGTAAATAAACAAGCACATTTAGAGCAATGAAAAAGTCTTGATGGCCCAAAGCATACATGAATGTTAAGAGCTGTACAACTATGCTATAAACAGAAAAAAATGCTTTTAATAAAATCTTGGAGAGTTTTACACTTGTCTGCTTAGTGAGCAATAGGAAAATGAATATGTCCAATTCAGAAGCTGACTTAAGCCAAAAAGGTTCTTATAAAATTAAAGCTCACAAAGCTGGAAATGAACCATTGTAAAAGGAAATGGAAACAAATTCTTTTAAGTTCAAAAGGTAGCTTTAAAGTGAGAAAATTGGATTGTAAAGGAACACAAAGCAATCTTTTGTATGTCTCTTTCTTAATTGCACTGTGTATATGCCTCCTAATCAATGAATCTGAGCCCTTCGTGTTCATTAGAGAGAAATATAGTAAACAAATATAGTCCTTTGCATTTAATGGATGATTTTTTACTTCTAGGCTGTGATATCAACATCTACTAGTTGATGAATAGGATTTTGTATTTGGTTTAGGATTATTGTTATAAGCAAAACAATAGTGTCATGGTTTAAAGTACAAGTATACACGGAAGAAATTACATCACTGTGTTTTGCACTAAATTTCTCTCAGTTTCCATATTCCACTTTTTTCCATATTAAGTTAGCTCAGTTTACAAGCTAGGGGATGAATATTCTGTAATATTGTGATCGCAAACTGTACTTACAGCCCAAAAAGATAGTGTGTCTCCTCTCTCTTTTATCCCTCCTTGTGATAAATATGTTGCTGCTCATTGGGGCACGGATAGCAAATTGTTTGGTGTAGGAGCAGGACAGAGTATAGGTTGCTTTTTCTATACACGGGGCCATCAGCAGTACTGAAAACTTTGCTGATTACAGAGAAGTGAATGTAGAAAATGAATGGGCATACAGGGTATCGTAGCTAGGAAGTAGTACTTTATTATGGGTTAGCCTAGAAAGACATTGCCAAGTGCTTATCGAGTTCAATAAATGTTGCCTGGAAAATCAACATGGTTAAGAGTGTTAGAAATTACAGACAGCTGAATAACAGAATGAGAACGAGTATTTGGCGCAGATGTCCATATCTACTTAACAATATTATTGGAAAAAGAAACAGGAACAGTTAATTAACAAATAGCTTTTTGGAAAGAAACTGAACAGATACGGCCTTCTCAGTGCAAGTACTAATAAGCTTTGTTTCAAACACTGTATCATCAAGTTACTATTTGTATGAATATTTCTTTTTTGGCTGAGTTTTAGCATGTGTGAAAGATGCCAGACTGGGAGCTTTGGAAACCAAGTTTATTTATCCAAAGAAAGCCTAAAGCCTCAGCAACGGCAGTAAGAACCGGTGTTCAGCTCCTCACACTGAGAAGCCTGTTCTGCAGAACTACTAAGAAAAGTCAGAAAATAGGTCAGCTTCCATGTACATTAGCCTTTGCCCTCTCTGCAGTGGCTGCCAACGCGAATGCCAGTTGATGACAGCTGTGCTGGACATTTGTTGACTGGGAACTAAACTGAGACTGCAGATTCCTTTCACACAATCTACCAAACAGCCATCAAATGGCAATTTCTTTCTGACCTTAGACAGCATTACAAGTATTTTCCAATGAGGAAAACTTCTCAAAAGCTGTAGGTTGATCAGCATAAAGAAAAAAATAAGGTTGGTTTCACCACCCACCCCCTGCCCTTGGCAGAGCAAATTCCTTTTATAAAGCTTAACATAAAATGCATACTGAAAATTTATGGGATTATGACAGAGAAATCCCTTTTGTGTGTCAGGAAAGATATTTTCTTAATATTAAATGTTATTAAAAATCAGGTTTGTTTAGAAAAAGAACATTTTTTCAGAATATATTGGGGTTTGTTTGGTTGAAAATTTTGCTTTGAAAATATAAAAATTATGTCATATAGGAATGCACCAGAACTACTATCTTAAAAGATCTTTTTTCTAAAATTCAGGACCCTTCAAAATGAGTACTCAACAGAGTACTATCGAGGATAAGTATTAAGGGCAGAATTTTAAAAATATTTACTTTAGGTTTAAAGATATTTGCAATTAAATAGATGATACAGAAATCCTGCTGGCTTAAGGCAGCCTTTGGCATGGTCAGCGTCCATTCATACCCTCAACAACCTGTACCTCTGGTGCTATGAGCAGTACTTTACATGTGAATTCCCACTCTTACACAAGTGCAAGTGTAGTTATTGCTGGTGCTTTCAGACCTTTTGCTTTGAGCTTACATTTGCCCTTTTACATGATGTTTTACTAAAATGTGGCCTAGCAGTTTGGGGTTCCCAAAGTCTAAGAAGCAGAACCTTATGAATACACAGATGAATATGTTACAAAAAACCTTCTTGGGAAGAGAAAGTAAATGACAAATAAAGCTGTTGTTTCAGAAGTGCACTTCTGACTACTGGGCAGCTTTTCTATTCAATTCCATCTCTAAGCCTGCAGGTTATATGCAGTCACTTGTTGGGGACCTAAACCCTTATGCCCTGTATCAGGGGAATGATTAACACTCTTCCCTGAGCAGAAAGTACAGGCATGGCCAAAGGAAAGGACATCCTCACAGACTTCCAACATGAAGTTTCCTCATTCATTTACCCTTTGAGCCAATGCAGAACAGTTCCCAGAATGTTCCCTGAGATTCTGCAGATTCATGAGATCTCCACAGTCCCTGGGGTAGCCAGAAGCCCATAACATCACTTACCATTCCTGTAGTCAACTCCATCTGGCTAGAGAAGAGCACTAGTATCAGGAAGCTGTCTTATTTTTATAGATACATCTATTAATAATTGATGTCTTCATTTTCCAAATCAGTTTCCCCTATGTGCTGGGCAATACAGGCATACAGAAAAAGTTGAACGACATGACACACTTTCTAGGTTAAAGGACTACTATCATTAATGTAGGATTCTTGCATACAAGGGAGAAGTATTGTCTGTAATTCTTATTACACCACTCACTCCCCTTCATTAACATCAGTGTGTCTCATGTTTTAAAAGTCCTGAGAATTCACAATGTTGCACACTGTGCTACGGACTGTAAATGTGCAAGTCTGGTACAGGAAAAACGTTTCTGATTCCTGATCAATTAGCAGAAATTTTTCCTTTTTAACAAATTTTATGATATTTTGATTTCCTGTGAAGATGGAGAGAAACCAATGTGCCTTAACACTGGAGGAGGAAATTTCCAAGAAATCAGATTCTGAGAGTGTGAGGTATGCCTATTGTATCTGCTCACCAGACCACTAGGTAAATTTGTGCCAAAAATTTTCTGTCTCAAAAAAATTGATTATACATTTTTTTGAGAAGGTCCTTTGCTAACATCTTGGCTATGATACTTTTTTTTCCTGTACTCATGCTACATTTGTCTGAATGCTTTTCCCTGTACGAAAAAATTATATCAGCTATTGAACTAGTTATTTTTTTCCTTGTCTCCAGTTTAATCAATAGGAAGAGAGAAAAATAGGTAGAAAAATAAGCACAGATACTATACAGTCTTTTTGATGATTTTAGTTCATGCTGTGATTTTAAACAATACTAGACCTCCATATGACAATCAAAAAAAGTAAGGAAAAAAAGAACAACATGGAGGAAGGGCAGCCTGGATTTAGATTGAGTGTATATTAAATTGTCATAAATATAAAAGTCTGACAATTGGTTTTAAATGGATCAAAAAATCTTTGTGGTTCTGCAAGGACAGAAGTTATTGATCACTAAGATATCTGATGCTATACTTACTGAAATTAGTACATAGTTTTACTATTTTTAAAATGACATTACTAGTTTCTTCTGGCTCTTTCAAGGAATGTGTCTGTCATCTTTTAAAATTTATTTACTTTGTAACAATTTCAAATTTTAGTAGTATATAAAACACACAAGGGAAACAAATAATAAAAGTACATAATAGCTTTCATAAGCCGCACTGAATTTTATGGTTTGGCTGGCAATTGCACTTGTAATTGTATTGAAGACTGGAAGACAATTAACAACTAATAAGTTTTTTTCATGTTTGGGTTATATAAAAAAATAAAAAGCAGCTCAATTCAGAGAGCATTTTCTTAAATATTGGTATTGTCTGGAGGCAAGGAAAATTTTGATACAGCCATAAAACACTTGGCTAAATTAAGAGAGTGAGTGAATTTGGAGACAGTCTGCTAATGTGACTAGATGTTCTTCTGACCACCCTTTTTGCTTGCAATGTGCTGCCAGTTTAAACTTGGATACTTTTCAATACATTGCCGTGTTAAGCACCTTTTGACTCTTGCCTGTTGACCAAATGCATCAGAGACTGTAAATGAGTCTAGAGGAATTTAACTTTCTGTTATCCATTCCTTCCAATGAGCTATAGCTAACTGTAACTACCTTGAGAGGATCTTTAACAAACTATTTATTCTTTTAGACCACATATGCAGAGATTTTTCCAAAATGTTCTTGGGAGTCCTTATCAGTAACTAGTTAACTCTGCACACTACTTCTTATCCTATAGCTCTCGTGCCTTCTTATACAGAAAATGCCATAAATTCTTAGGGAACTACAAATTATTTTTGACTTGGTTTACACATATTGGAAGTTGAAGGTACACCCAAGGTTAAAGCATTGTAACACAGAGCCGAGGCAGTGAGTTTATTATTTCAGAGGAAAAGATGCCTGCATTATCTCTACCACATCTTGCGACATATTGAGCTTCCTGAAATTCTTCCAAATCTTTGCTATGGAAATGTGTTTAGTTGGAAAGTCTGGATAGAACTGTTACTAATGAAAATTCTACTAAAGCTGCAAATAAATCTTTGGCATATACATGTTTCATGTATTACTCTATGCTATATATTTATAGAAAGTTGAAATTTAAACTGAGATTCTAAAGCAATAATTTTTGCTGAAAAAACTAGTCTGATATTTTACATTTCCTACTTTTTTGCCCCTCTCCTCTTATTTAGGCTCTTTGCACCACTTGTCAGGTAAGGCTGCAGCAAGAAGAGGAGAGTTTGAAGAACTTTTTTATTTTTAGTTCACTGCACCACAGTTTTCTTGGTCAAAGTTTTCCTTTGTGTATATGACTCAACATCAAGCCAAAAATTCTTCGTAAGTTTTTGGCAGATGAATGATGTCAGACATTAGTTTTTTGAAGTGATTTTTAATGGATTCAAGCCACTGGTGGATATGGGAAACTTATTTGGAAAGAGGAACTATTTCTCCATAAACTATATCCAACTTTTTGAAATTTCTAATAGTTAATTGAGCATAGCTCATCAGCTGGAATTTGTGATTGAGCAGATCAGTGTTTTCTAGTCTGTGCAGAGGAGCCTTTGTCAGTTACAGTATATATTTGGCTGAGAGATTCTTTTTCAAATCTGTTGGTGAAAGGGATTCCTCAGGTCCCCTGACCTGCCACTGCTAATCCCTAACTGACTTCCACACTAGAAGTTGGCACAAATATTAAGAAAAGGAATTCTATGCAAGACACTGTGCAGTGGCGTCTTAAGCCACTAGCCTGTATCTCCCCAAAACCAACAAGTGTTGAATACCTGTATTTCTGAGTATATGTAAGTATAGAAAGACTTTCAGAAAATGTTTTAATACCTTCACCATTTAAGTATGTGTCTAAATCTCTACAAACTTGAGGCTTGCAGAAGTAAAAATGAGGAGACTGCAGGATAAAACTGTAACATTTTTGTAAATATATGAATTGCTTATAAAGATGGAGATGCTAAGCTCTGCCCACTTATGTTAATTTCCAGAAAACCAACAATATTCACATGCTTTTCAATAATGGGCTCTATTGACATAAGCAGGAAAGCAGCACACTATAGATACATAAGGCATAGTCCAGCAAATACTTAAGGGTTTATAACTTGATGTCATTGAGGGTTAACTTTGAAGTGACAGCCCGGTAACTTTCTGCTACAGTTCAGAAAGTTGAGATAAAGAAAAATTTTAAAAAAGCCATCCAGATTTTTAGCTTATTTAAGCTAAGCTTTCAGAGGAAGAAGCTCTGAGTGGCAGAAACTGCAGTGAGTCTGTAAGTACCTTGCTTCCCAGTGAAGGACAGCTGTGTTGAATGGAGTCTGTCTTAATTTGCAAGAGAAGAAAAGGTTTAGCTTATACTGACATATGTAGTATATTTTAATAGTTTCTCTGATTGTGGAAATCCTTTGAATAAATCAAGAAGGCGTTAGTCTCAGAGAAACTGTTTTTCTTTTTAGTCCCTAGCCAGAAGTGGAAGGAGTGTTGGGCCTGCTGTATTATCTTTTGAGGTGGAAGACAGAGTGCAAGCCAGGGATTACACTGAAGAGACGTGCCTTCTGAGAAAGGTCTTCCATGAGGAAAAAGAAATAGTCAAAGGCACCACCTGTTTTTAACTTCCAGATAGCCTATTTCGTAAGAAATGACAATAATGCTATTATGAAGAGGTACATCTGATGGTACTTTATAGTTTAAAAAACAGAATGTCCAAATTAGGAGAATAAACTCAATATTTTCCTGAGTCTGAGGTTATGTATTTGTAGAAACATTTCTATATTTCATTGCATTTCATTTCCAATGTAAACTTAGATCTGACTGAAAACAGAGTGAGGAAAAGCATTTGGGGCAGTTGTAAAAGTAAGCAAAGCATGTTGGGTGGGAATTAGGTGTTTAATGAGTTCCTCCTTTATTGTATATTATTTTTCTGTGCTTTTTCATGTAGGATGGTGAACAGGCTAGAATTAAAATGTTTACAAGTCACAGCTGTCCACCCTATTTTCTGTGCATTTTTCTAACTTCTGTGTTTACATTTGTGTCAGTTCTTCTGTCATTCTGACATATGCAACATCTTCACTTTAATTTCACATGAATTTTCAGTCTGTTTATTCTATGGAGAGGTAGTTTACCTTTCTACACAAGAAACTTTTCAATTCAGCATGTTTTGGCTCACTGTCCTACTTCCCTTAAAGAACAGTTATCATAATTGTCTTAATAAATCAGACATTTCTGTTAACTTTATCAGCACACGTCACTGTGAAGGACTTGCACTTTCCCAAAAGATTACTCTATTACCAAAAAGTACTAGATGATTTTATTGCTCATATAAGTAATAGTTTCATCAACTCCTCATGTAATGCTGTCATGCCTCCATGAAGTTTGGTGAAGCTGACAGTTTTGACCACATCACATCTGCCCCTCATTCAGTGACAGTTCCTAGATCTCTGCTTTTTCATTTTTCACAATTTATTGTCCTTTTATTCACCCTTCTCCTTAGAGGACTTAAAAAGCAACCAACAAACAATAAAAAGGAGGAATTTCTCAACCAATTAATTTATCAGCATACTATTCTCACTTTTGTTAAATTGTATTGCATCTGAGGGCTGTGAGTGTCACGAGCAGCAGGGTACCGCAATCCCCCTTGCTACGAGTCTTTGTTTCTAGCAGAAGCTGGCATGTAAAGGATGGATGCTGAACGCCCACTCCGCATCCTGACATGCAGCCAGGGCATTGCCAAAGTGCTCACCCACGCCTGGCGGCCAGGGAGCATTCTCATTTGCTGAGTTTTGACTTCCCCAGGGTAATTATGCTTTGGAGAGAAAAAGAACAATGGGCTTTTAATATGGGAAGAGGAGAGAAAGGTCATATTCAAGGCAAGTTTGCTATCATTTTTATCATGGAAATATTTGCAAGGATGTTAATTTGTATTTTCTCATCACAGCTTGTTTCTGTCTCCATAACTTTTAATCCATTTGCTTTGTCCTGTTACAGTACCAGTCATCCAGCAATTTATTTCCATTTACTATTCTGCTTTCTACTAAATAACGTATCCTGATCCCTACTGCCTATGTTCTTATAAGTTTGTTGGCAAACAGACATTATACACAATGTCTTTAACTTAAAGGATGCATGTGAACCCAGTAGGACCCAGAACCATAGACTCATTCAGCTAGTGTGAAAATGAATAAGGTGGAATGAAAGCCTCCCCAAGGAAAATTGAATGAAGGGAAAGGGGTTTTTTGCTGCTGTCAGCTGGCTGGATTTTTTTTTTTTTTTCCTTTTTATGCACACTTTCAAAGCCATGGAATTCTTTCTGAGGTGCTCATTAGCTGCACTTAGCGGATAACAGTGCATTTATTTTGGCACAGAGCTGGTGGGCAGAGGGAGTCATAAGGCAGTTTGAAGGATTTAAATAGTTTTAATGCCATTGAAGGGAGTGCATAGTCTGAACAAGAACACAGGAGAAAGCAAACACTGAAGAAATTAGAAATTTATTTCCCTTCTGAACTGCAGGTGAAAGGGGTGAACCAAGGCCTGCAGAAAAACAAGTTTTCATCTCATATGTACATTTTTTGCAGGTCTAGTTCTCCTACTTTACGAGGTTGCTAAGAACAGTCAAAACTTCTGGCTTGTATAGTTGGAGGCATGCATGTTGTGAAGAAAGGAAGATGGTGAGTGGAAGATCTACAAACTGGTGTCTCTTGCATCTATTCATAGAATCACAGAATCACAGAATCATGGGGGTTGGAAGGGACCTCAAGAGATCATTGTGTCCAACCCCCCTGCCAAAGCAGGTTCCCTAGGACAGATCGCACAGATAGGCATCCAGACGAGTCTTGAATATCTCCAGAGAAGGAGACTCCACCACCTCCCTGGGCAGCCTGTCCCAGGGCTCTGGCACCCTCACTGTGAAAAAGTTCTTCTGCATGTTGGTGCAGAACTTCCTGTGCTCCAACTTGAAGCCATTCACCTTGTTCTGTCTCCACAGACAGCTGAAAAGAGTCTGGCTATTTGTTAATCCTGGGCAATGTGCCTTACTGATCTTGAAACAAGTAACATGGCCCCATATCATGTAATCTTTCTATGGAAATGTGCATTTCCAAATAGCAGAAATATTTTGAAGAGATGTCTGCATATTTGTAATGTGTCAAAACCTTGCTAAGAGTGAGAATGAAAAATATAAGACATGAGTAACAAATGAGCCAGACAACATATAAGTCCTTGTTGTGTCTGTATGAAAGGAACGTTTTGATTTATGGTTAACAGGCTTGATTGAAAGTTCACCGAAATCAATCTTTCGATCGACTTAACTGGAATTTGGGCCCAACCCAGTTTAAACTTGAGCTGCAGACATAGATAGCAGATTGGTGACACTGTGAAGATAGCTTCACCCAACAGCTGGTGTTCTGGTCTGTCTCAGTGTCTTCCTAAAGGCATTTGGTGAGAGCTGCAGGGGCAAATGGAGAATTAACAGACTGCCAATGACACATGATTAAAAATGTTGAAAAAATTGAAGACATTTGCATGTCCTGAGCATGTGGGTGTCAGGTTGTCCCCATGTGTGAGCGTGCAGTAGTGGGAAGGAACACAGCTATAGAGTAATTGAATGTTTGATATAAACCTCACTGAATCGAAAGAATGTACCCAGCCTAATGTCCAAGGGGAGGCCAAGGGGATGCCAAGAGTTTTAACTGGATGCAGACTGATAGCCAGATAGCCAGCAGTGCAATGTTGAACCGACATTGAACATTCAGGGGGTTCTGACTGATGAAGCCTTTTCCTCTCTTAAATCTGTGAGGTAAAAAGACTCCCATATCACATGCATCAGCTGGAAAGAGACAATGTTTCTCCTGAAACACTGACTCAGCAGAACCCAGCACCAGTAATGAACAAAGAGCTGTTTATGGTATGAAAACCAGAGTTCAGGTATTTGTCTCCATCAATTGTATGCCAAACTGTATGAACTCCATGATAAGAAATGCAAAATTTTGTCAGTCAAGGTGCAATATTGAAATAAGCCTGAGAGGAGAAGGAGAGCTGTGACTTGTGTAGGCTGGGCCAGCAGTATCTCTTTTGGGAAAGGCTATAAATATCACTTGGGTTTTTTTGGCAGTTTTCCTAGCTTTTACTGAAGCCTTTTACAGGATCTGACATATATGACAGACTTTGAGCTAAACCAGATTCAAACCAGAGCAGCTGCCCTTAAATCCAGGCACAAGTAAGGGTTCATTTTGCTTGGTAGAAGGTCCACTCCACACACCATTTCCCATCTTCCTATCTGGAACACTCATATTCCTCTGCAGAAGAACTAAGAAAGGACCAAGCATGTAAATCATGAGGATCTCTGTGTTTGTATATGGGCTGAGCAAGTTTTACTGCCCCCCAGTATGCTTACTCCTTTACTGCTTGGCAAGGCGGGAGATTGCTGCTAAGACACTACATTAAAGTGGTGTGGATTGTTGTTGCATTTCTATACCCATAAAGAAACCTGGTTCATCACAATCCAAACTTTCTGGTGCAATGATGCTAACTTCAATCAGTTACGCTTTCTCAGAGAAGAATTTCTTCTCAGTGAAAGATGTCCAGCACTGAAAAGGACTTTGGGATCTGGGATGGCTAGAGCTCCTGCTCTAAATCAAATTGCTTAAATCCTTCTGTTGGAAGAGTACAGTTCTCATAGGCCACGTGGAAAAATGGGGATGAGAGGACAGCCATGGCAGCCTTTTACATGTCTGTCATCTTCTGCTCTAAGACTTGAGACGCTTCCAAGGCAAGGGAAGCGTGTCTAGGAAACATCCATATTTTTTGGTGTTATGAACTTAATTTTCAGTAAATATGCTTCTCTGTGTGATTTTATCTTTGCAGTCTGAACAAAGCTATTTTCTGCTTACTAAGTAGCATCAGTAAAGTGAGAAATAAGAAAATTATTGTGTTTCATGAAAAAAAACTTTAAAGATCTCTAGTGCAAAACATTTGCAAGTTGTGTGTAATATGTATTTTAAAAAGAAAATGTTCAAACATGCCTGAAGGTTGTGGGTGCCAGATTTCCATTAAAATTAATGGAAACTTTGCATGCAGATGCTCTAGGTGGCTTCTGAGAAGCCCACACCTCCCTTCCTCTAAGTTTGTGGAGTAGGCAGAATTTTCTAATGTGTAACATTGTTTGAAAGATCACATTTATTACAGAAAACAGGAGTTTGTGTTTCTAAGTAGTGACTTCAGCTAAATATAGCTGATTCAAAGGGAATACAAGTCACTGGAGGGTAATGATCTGTCTGGGCTGTTTTGAAAAAACCACATTACTTAAACATAAGATAAAGATGGAACAATCTGTTCAAGCTTTAAAACAGACTCTAACATAGTCAAAAACTAGATTTCTGATAAAAGCAAGTGGGAAGGAAAAAAAAAAATGAAAAAAAGAAGTGCTGTTAAGGTGAGGGTGCATACTGGAAATGAATGCCTTGCAGGGAGCGTAAATCCTAGCTCAACATTCAGTAGTGACTGGCCTTCACAATACAAACAGGTGTTACAGTCCTTTCTCTAAATGCAGAGGGAAGTCTAAGGGATCTGTGCAATCTTCTGCATATGGAAAAGAAAAAAGACATCTCACATTTGAAAAATAAAATGAAAACGGGCACCTAATGTCCCTCTAGCCATAAAAGTGTTGGTTCCTTGAGAAGTCCAGAGTTGTCTGAACAGGAATTAAGGTATTAAAAGTGCCCAGTCCTGACACCTGCTCTGGGATTCACTGACATTCCTAGTAAGGAAACTTACATTGCCCCCAAGATCATCTCAGTGCAGTCTTTTTGCAAACTGGGATAATATCCATCCAATTTGCACAAGGTCTGCTGGCAATGAAATACTAACTCCCAGGGATTGTTTGCAAATAAGCAGCCTTTGATGCCTTATGAACTACTGAGTTGGAGTTTCTTTGTCTGGAATGACATTTCAAGAACAGCAAGTGGCTTTCTTTATTGGATCTGAAACATCATTTTTGGGAATACCATATGCTGTGAAGTATTTGTAGCAGATGATTATCAAATGACTGCATCCAAGAGAAAGAGGGCTGACCTGGGCACAGACCCTCTATAAAACATTGTGTAAAATAGTTATTTTTAATGTTTTATGAAATATCCCTCAAAAAAAGGAAAATTTACTGAGATGATTTTTAATATTTTCTTCCCTGATGACACATCTGTCTGTGATGGGTTTGGCCAACATATTTCTTATGGATTTCCCCTTTATTCTGTCTCTTTTAAAGTTGATTTCTTTTTGTGCTTTGTCTGGCCCTGGCCATGACTTTTGTCTCTGTTATGTGTTGCAAGAACTCCATAAAGCCACATTGGCTGTAACAGCACTGTCATGTTGCAAGACTCTGAACATACTTACAATTTTATATTCCCTGCTGCTAGTTGATCATTGCCTGCCATGGATTCAATCAAATGCATCTTTGAAGCTAACTCATGAAACACCTCTTTATGATGATCACTTTATCAAAGTTATAAACTCCCCTCAGCACATCAGGCTTCTGAGCCACGGCAGTAAAAAAACTCTTCATGGACTGCATTTTCTCTGGAAGAAGAGCATAGGGTTAAAACAAGTATGCATTGCAGCCTTATGTCCCAACCCCCGGGGCAGCAAGTGATACTAAGTATATCAGAAGAAAGCATGGAAAACCTGAAATAGACAAGTACTAAGCAACCCACTACACAGAATAATTTACTTTAACTTATTTCAGGGAGTGATGCCTGCTAGAAGCGCTTGAATTTCTAGCCCAATTATTTTCTGCATTCTGCCTGCTGCAGAGTAAGAGACGTGACAGATATTGAAATAGCTATGAAGCCTGAATTCACATTATGCTTAGCCTTCATGAGACTTGTTCAGACACCACTTTTCTTTGTCTATAACTACCCAGCAACCTTCATCATCAGTTTCTAACTCTCTCTCAGCTAGATTCTATCAGACATGTTGGCAATCAAAGATACAGGCAAACTCAAGGTGAGAAAGAGCCACTGAATTACAAAATGGAAATGAAATGTCATCACTTCTTGTGGGCTTCCTGTAGCTTGTTGCTGTAAGTAGGGACCAGGTGCTATCAACATGGGATGAGAATCAAATTACAGACAGAAAATTCACAAAATCTGCAGCATAAATCAGCTCACAGACCTCTAGAGAAGTAAACTGTTGTCCTGATGCATAAGGAAAAGCACATCTTCCTTACTCACAATAAATGGGTTAAATGATTGAGTTCAAACCAACAGGAGTTTATCATAAAGGGAGAGAAAGCCTCACAGCCTAATGAAACAGTTTAGTAAACTGTAGCAGAATTGATTCTTTCTGCTTTAGGTAGCAAAATCAATCCCTTCTGCCCCTCGCACAGCTGTGATAACCCAAATCAAGTCCTCCTCTGGATGATGAACTGATAGCCCAACTTTCCTTCTGGCTACACACTGACCATCTTTGTCAAAAGAACGAGCTGGCAAATTCTAAAAAGCTGTTCAGCTTATGGATCTTCACATTCCCTTCCAGTTAAACATTCAATGCCCTGTGCTGGGCAGAGGTGCTGCCCCAAAGTCCGTACAATAAAATACATGGGTGAAGATGGCAGAGTGGGTCTTTCACTCCCCTTGGACACAGTGCGAGGAAGCCTCACTCATCAAGCTCATGAGCAGACACCCCCATGCTGAGTGTGATGCTAGCCCCCGCATTGTCCCCCGCCATGGGTTGCTCTTGCAGCACAGCCTATGTGTTTTGGTTCTTTAGAAAATAGTTGGTGATGGTCAGATAAGCTGTCAGGTGAGAACTGGCACTGCACTGTACACATTCTGTATAACCAGGCTGTTCACGTGCCCAGATGGGTTTTAATAGTCCAGTTGCTGAACAAAGATGCTTTCTCATGGGTACCTATATCTCCCAATAGAGAAATGGACAATGTATCAATCCTGAAACAGGAAACATCATAAAGACATTGGAAAGGGTCAAATGCTTCTCTGAAAAAGTCAAAGGAAAGGAATGGAGGGTATTCAACTTTAGTTCTAATGAACATTATCTGTCCAGTTGTGCTTTTGCTAAATTGATTCCTGGCATAGAGAAGCAACCTCATAAAGTAGAACCACAAGCTTGAGTTGCATAACTGTTGAAGAAAGTGGGTGAAATTCAGCAAGAAAAAGGCAAATGAATGAAGATTTCTTTTTATTCTATAACCATTTTACAATGTAGAAGGTCTGATTCCTAATAAGCAAATCAGCAGTGTATTACCTACATGGGAAATTAAAAGAAAGAAAAACGACGATACATAATCCTCTCACTAGTTAAGGACAACAATATAAAAGGTGTCCTAATGTTTATAGAACAATAAGCAGTTGACTAATTCAGTCAACAGTAATTTATTCTTTGCAGGTTTATTTCTTGAAATAAAAATAAATTTATTAAATTTAAAAATTTAAAAAAATAAATTTATAAATTTATTTCTTCATAAAATCTTAACAACAGAAAAAAATATTGCCTAGATCTTCATGCTAGTGGGGAAATTAAATTCCTTTCTAAACCATGTTGGATAAACTAGTGTCGTTACTCTATAAAAAACAATCTGTGTCACATAACAATTACCGCTGTATACTGAACAAACAGTAAAGTAGACTTTTAGCTCCAAAAAATCCATGGGGACTACAGAAAACCTATATATCTTTAATACAGTAGACCAATGTGACTGAATGCTTCAGAGATGATGAACCCTGCAAAGGACAATCAGCCCTGATTTCTTTAAAAAGTGAATAACAGACAAAGCTGAAGTCTTTTTCTGAGAAATTTTTAAGGGTTTTTTGAGAAATTTTTGAGAAATTTGAGAAATTATTGCATAGTGCATGTTTGTTTCCTACATCCATGCTTATATTAACAATAGAGTTGAATACTCCTTTTTTGGGCCAGTATTTTGTTCCCTTTTTTTTTAGAGTGGTTTTTGTTTTTAATGGAATGGTTGAATCATTTGGGTTGGAAGGGACCTTTAAAGATCGTCTAGAGGAACCTTTAAAGATTGTTAATGTTATCATCTCAGAACTAATAGGGGTGGTTAAACAAAGCTTATTCACAATGGCTAATTTTGAACACAGAGACCAGTCTAAATTAAGCTCCATTCTTGAGTCATTCCCTAAAGGAGAATCTGTCTGTCTGCGTGTCTCTTCCTCTCTCTCTTTCCCTAAAGAATCTGCAGAAGATATTAGCTCTCATGAATATTCTGTCTAACTCATGTTTTTCCTGCAGAATTGAATAATTGCATCTTAAACAAAGGGAAAAAAGGACCTCAATAAAAAAGCTTTCAAATAAACTGAAAAAGACAGGTGACCTTTGAAGGTAACTTGCAATCTAGAATATAGCTCAGATGTGTCATTCCTTTAAGGAGGACACAGAATTAGAGTGTATGTCCATGTTGTTCTCTGCAAATATAACTATTACCTTTGCTGCCTTTCAATTTCTCTCATTTCCAATTTATTTTAACTTTATTAAGGTTGAAAAAAACCTATAGGTATACTATTTCTGCAAGCTTCCAGACAAGTTTTGTCACAGATTTGTAACTGTGTCTTTTGTGAAGGTTTTCTCCCTTTTTATCCAAAGTTCTAACAAAACTATGTGCAAAATGTAAATATAGACAGTTGAGTCTCCAAAATGTGTGTCCACAACATTTCCAAATATGTTCTGGAATTGGAGCAATACTGTGCTGGTCAACAAGGGATAAATGTGATTAGAAAGTTTATTACAGAGTAACTCTTAACTGTTTGAAAAAAACCCTAAAATTTTTCTAAGGACTTACTGGAAAACACACAGAGCCAATAGTATATTGAAAAAATGTCTGTACTATAAAACATCAAAGTTTGGGACATAAACCCTGAGCACATTGTTCAACACTGTTTACATGGTGAGCAAGTAAGCCTTACCTAAAGTGTACAGAGTTTAAATGTTATGTCTTAAGCTGTATTTGTGTAAAATGCAACTTATTCAAGACTCGTCTGGACGCCTATCTGTGCAATATGAGCTAGGGAGCTGCTTTGGCAGGGGGGTTGGACCCGATGACTCTCGAGGTCCCTTCCAACTCCTATGATTCTGTGATTCTGTGATTCTGTGATTTTAATGCAAATATTCCATACATCTATGGAGAAGACATGTGAATATTGAATTACAAAATAGAAACAAAGAATTATAATAAATGTCAAACTTTCATTTCTGAGAGATTTCTTCTGTGCTTTCATAAGCAAAACATTACAAGATACCTTCTCTATTAATTAAATTGTGATGACTATTCTGGTAAATATCATCTAAACAATTTAAATATTTAATATTCTATTCCACATACCTGAAACTGGAGCAGCATACTAATAAAAAATAATAATGGTTCAAGCTTACAGCTCACCCAAATCTAATAAAAGGCTCAGAATAAATTGGGATGAAAATATTCAGGCTGTGATTCAGTAAGACCCTTTAAATAAACACATGGGAAAACTATTAGAAACAAGGAGAACTCAGTTTGATAATACATGACATTCCGCTTATGGAAAAAAATGCTTTACTTTATTGCCTAACACAGGAAGCTTTCTGCTACTAGTTAATACCAAAGCACATTCAAAAAAACAAAATGTCAAAACATTGCTGGTTTTCCCTATTTGAACTATTTAAATACACAGATCCAAGAGTCCTCATGAGTGACAGAAGTGACTTAGAAGAGAAATATGCCATTTTCAGTTACCATACTTGGAATCAGAGAGGAAGAAATGATTGCAAGAATCAAACTCAGCCACAAAGTACTAACAGAACAGAATAGAATACAGTGAATTCTACTTGAATATAGTTCAAAACACCTTGATCATCTAAGGACTGTGATTTATGGAGGAAGGAAAGCTGAGTAACATAATTACATTAAAAACTAACATCTAGAAATGTCTTGGCCACAGGAATTTGAATACAGGTATTCTAACTCCCAGACTCTTCCCTTTACCTGCTTTTAGGGTAAATTGAGGGTTCTGCAAATTTCTAGAATGAAAATGAAACAATGCTATTTGACTTTTACTATATGAGATGAGCACAGTAATGCAAATGGCTCACAGCCCTAAAAGTTATCTGCAAGTTATATACATGTTTCTATTTACTATGCAAGCCAAGAATAGAAAGAGTTGCATGTGTTTAAAAGACGGGTAGATCAGGTACTTAGGGATATGGTTTATCATAGGACAGGAATGGTTGGACTTGATGACCTTAAAGGTCTTTTCCAACCTTGTGATTCTGTGAATATCAGACACACTGTTATCTGTGTGCCAGCTATTTCTAAAGGTGGGTGGTGATAATGATTTTGGAAAAAAGGTGACAGGCTCTGTGGTGAGAAGCTGGCAGGGATGAATCCTCTGTTCATTCCTCAAGGCTGTGAACTTCTCAAGCCTCACCCACTGTCTTCTCAGCTAAGAAAACTTAGTGGGGCCACAAGAGAGGAACCAGCAGCAGCAGGAAGGAGAACAGGCTGGATGTGCGATATGGAAATTAGCTGTGATTTTTAGCAGCTCATTCAAATGACCAGGACTAAACATTTCTTAGTGCTACCCTGGAGAGAATAGTAAAGCAAGATTAAAAGCAAGGAGTATAATTCTGTAACGAGTAAAGCAAACTATCATGCAATGTTGAGATAGCAACTGTGTAGAAGTTAAGATGGGATCATAAACATTCTGGAAATGTTACCACATAATGACAAACTTTTGATGTCACTGAACTATCACGGATAGAAATATGGAAAATAATGCGTTCAAAATTTTATAACAGTGCCATCAATATTTCTGTATTTTAAAGAATATTAGCAAAGAGTTCTTTTGTTGAATAGCATGTGGAGAGAGGGAAGATTAGTTAGAAAGCTCCTGAGGACAGAAGAGATACTACTTCTGATACCAAATATCAACACAGTCAGAAAAATTACATAAATGTGATTCTTTATTAGTTTTTCGACATAAAGCGCTTGAAATTTTGCAATAAAATTGAGCATTCGGAAGCCAGCAGCTGTGGAGCCAATAGAAAGCAGCAGTAGCTGGAGCAGACTAATGTGTGCATGTTTCTGCATCTTGATATCAGGAGGTTTACTGGCTGCGAACCATTATGACTAATGATTTATAAACAGAAATAATATGGGCTTAATTCTTTGAGTCTGGGACCCAGAAACAATTTTGTTTTGTTCAGCAAATAAAGAATGAAGTACTGTTAAAAGGTATTTTTAGAGAGCATCTTTCTTTAATTAA
The DNA here is from genome assembly GCA_020800305.1 of Porphyrio hochstetteri. NCBI lineage: Eukaryota > Metazoa > Chordata > Aves > Gruiformes > Rallidae > Porphyrio > Porphyrio hochstetteri. The sequence goes on from CM036907.1 coordinate 91,731,143, forward strand.
AATGATTGGAATAACCACAGTATTTTCAGGCAACATGTGCACACTTCTACAGGAATGAGAACAATTTTCTTGTGAGGTACTTATTCTTTTCTTCAAAATGCCATCAGGTAAAGAACTGGAGGAAATTTATAGTCTCTCTACCTTTTTAGTAGATGAGATGATAAAGAGAGACACCAGTGACCCCACTAGTATGCCAAAACGAGAGCAGTTTAATCCAAATGGATTAAAGGTTGTGCACAATTAAATAAGACACTGAAAAAGCTATGCATGGTTCTGCAAAGGAACTGGATTTCATTACAGCTGCATGTGATTGATGAAATATAGCAACATAAAATTAAATGTAAATTCTTCTTAGAGAGGCTACAGCCTCAAGGATGTCATGGCCCTTCAATCAGTAAGTCCAGGTATTTTCTGATGTAGGATATGCATATATGTGATAAAGAGAAATTTGTTTCTCATGTAAAATATAATGAACAAAAAGTGTAAATACTCATTTTGACTCCTAAAAAGAGAAAGACCTTCACAGAATGCAAAAAATACTCTCGTTTCTTCCTTTTCAAAAGAAATTTGAACCTTGCATTAGTCTCTATATTACCCATCCTTTAACAGCTTTCTCTTGATCACAAAGCTTGCCGTGCATCAGACAGCTAAGGGTGACAGTACAGAACTACCTAAAGTTGTTCAAATCTAATCTATCACTGTATGATAGCAATCTGGAAGCATAAATATACAGATAAATTTATTACAAATATAATACATGAGTTGAAATGTTTTCAGGCATTTTTTTCAAATAATATTTAACTTTTTTGATTTGCTTTTGAGTGTAATATTTTCAAATTCTCACTGAATCCATATAAACCTGTCAAGAAATATTTGAGACACAATATTCATTCTGTTCTTGCATCTTTATTTCTCCTTAGTGTAAGTGTCTCCATAAGTCCTACTACAACCCAAAATCCCAGGCACCAACCAGCCTCAGTAGTGTCACCTGGGCTCATATTGGAGAATAAATTTCTCAGTCAAGATCTGTGAGCTGGTTTATAAAAAGAGAAGAAAGGTAGAGATGGGATAGTTGAATGAGGATTATTAGTAGCTCAGGGGTTCAAGATGAGACATACCAACTTAGGAAGGTATAGAGTACTAATGGAAACAGTAAGGGAGTCTTTTCAAGGTTGGGTTGGAAGCTTTGAGTTGTGTTATCGGAGTCACCACTGCTGATGGAGCCGGGGGACAATAGCAACTCAAGATGACTGTGAACCTGTCCCCAGAAGCTGCAAGGGTTAATGTTCCCCTCCTGCCCAGCTAGCAAAGACCTTCTGGGTGCTGTATTGGGGTGCTGAGCACATGGATGCTTAGTCTAATGGCCCATCAAATCCTAAACAATTTTTGTGTGATAATTGATAAAAAATTGCTTTTCACTTTCAAATTGTATACATACTGCTTACAGTCTCTGCACCAAGATAAAGATGACCAGACAAATTGACCTAAAACAAGGGAGGCAAGTACACTATCCTCCTTCCCTTTGCTGCCCTTCCCCTTTTAGTTCCCCACTGTAATGGGTCTGGCTGAGACAGAGCTAATTTTCCCTATAGCAGCCCTCTGAGTGCTGTGCTCTGCATTGGCAGCAAGGTTTTGATAACACAGCAGTGTTTTGGCTTCTACTTAGCAGCTGCTACTCAGCACATCACCAGGGCTCTAGGTCTTGCCTACTGCGTGTAGGCAGGATCTTGGGAGGGGACACAGCCAGGACAGCTAACCCACACTGACCAAAGGGATATTTCATATACCATATGACATCTACTCAGCAATAAAAGCTAAGAGAAAGGAGGATTTCCAGAGCAACCACTATGCATACTGGAGCCCTGCTTCCCGGGAAGTGGCTGGACATCACCTGCTGATGGGAAGTAGAGAATAAATATTATGGTTTTCCTTTGCTTCCACTTGCAGTGTTTTACTATAGTTATTAAACTGCCTTTAGCTTGACCAGTGAGGCTTTTTTCCATCTTATTTTTGTCCCTTCCCTGTCCTGCTGAGAAGGAGAGTGATGGAGCAGCTTGGTGAGCATCTGCCACCCAGCCAGGGTCAACCCACCACCACCACCTGGATTTGCTACCTCTTTTCCTAGAGAGCAGCAGGTGAAACCTGGAGCTATTTGGCCAGGATTTTTTACCCCTTCATAGTCCCATGATAGTAAAAGTATCAGTCATGAAGTATTTTTCCACCCTGTCTACAGTGTGGTTTTGTTCGGAAACTGCTTATCCCATACATTAAAAACCATTTCAGCCAATGTATGGAAATGTCATCCTTATTTAGGTAGCTGTTTTATTGAAGTTAAACCAAACCTTCTTCTATATAATATAAAGATAAAACTTAATCCCAGTGTTCCAACTCCCATTGTTTTTCTATAGACTTTGTATACATTTCGGATCAAGAATGCTAGTGCAGCCAAAATGGCATTATAAGAAGTCCTTCATTTTGCTGCTACTAGCTCTGGAGGACACAAGAAAACAGTGAGCGCAATTTAGTGAGGTTCACTGTTTTGGCATCTAAACAGACTGATTCCCTTAGTAGGTTTCTCCAGGTGTGAAGAGGTTTTCCTTTAACACGGCATAACCTTACCTTAAGGTTACTTGCAGTTTCTGGGTAGTTTTGTGTCATCAAAGGAAGATATGGATCTGTTGCAGAGGTGGATCTGATATCTTGCAGAAATTTCACAACTTCCTGCCTCAATGTTATGAGGTGCAGAAAGAGTCACCAGTAAAGAATCTGAATCTCACTTGGAGTGAGTGTGGTGATTAGTTGTGGACCAGGACAACTGTTTCTGAAGAGTGGAATTACAATTCTTCATTGAGTAGTGCCAGGAAATTGATTTGTGGTCATTAGAGCAGGGAAGAAAGCGGTGTGCTTGACCTATACTTCCTACCCTTTCACTTAAGACAATAAAATTTATTGTTGCTTCATTTGTTCTCCGCTGCTTCAAGTTCTCCACTGGAATTCAAACCTGCTTTCATGTGGCTTCAAGTGGCCCATATTTCTTAAGAAGCATGGTGTTCTGTGGCAGAAGTTCTGCTGGAAAAGACATTTTTCTGCCAGTATACAAAACATACTGGAGCTATTCAAGTACTCAGTACCCTTTTCAAGGCTTTTCTCTTTCATGAGCCATTTTCCTGGCATCTCAGAATGGCTAAATTCTGGTTTTATAAGGGGAAAGTACTAGATTTTTTTTTCCATCCTCTAATCCACTCTATCATGAAGGGGCTTTTGCACATGTAGTTTTGTTCCCCAGAGGGAATGTGGTCTAAGCAGTTGTTCCTGTACAACAATGATGCAAAGAAGCATTATTTAATTTTGTCTGATGTACATTAGATTGTGCTGTCAGCTGTAGAAGCATTATTTTTGGCTTGCAGCTTCAAGTAATTGCTGAATAAAATAATTGATTCTTTAAAAACAAAGATTTTTCCCAGGAAGTCATGGTTCAGTGTCCTACTTTTGTGCTAGTCTGCCAATACAGGTCTCTGCATTTACCTGGGCTTTTCTTGGCCCCAGCTGATGTTAGCTTGTTTCACTTGTGGCAGCAGCTGTCTAACTAGGTAACCAATGTCTAAGGCTGTTGCAGTTTAGTTTCAGTTTGCACTGAAGAGAAGCGCTGTTCTGTATGGAATGCACTGCATACAGCAGCATACAATGGCGTGCAGAAGAGCACAGACTCAAGATGATGCTAGATCTCCCAGACTATAAACACAAGTCAGACTTGTCAACCAATAGCCACTGCAGGAGTGCAAACTTGAGAGTCAGAAAAAGAGATAGAGCTATTAGCCATGACAAGGAGAACAAAATGTACAATCAGGAACCAATAGAAAGAAAAAATATGTGGGCAGACTGTCCCAAAAAAGTTTAAAAAATAAACAGAAGTGAACCTCAAGAAAAAGGTGGGAAACAGCATCACTACCGATGTCATACACCTCGTGAGAAGAAAAAAAAACCTCATAAAAAGCATCATACTCATTCTCGTGATGTTGACATCCCTCCTTTGGGATGTTGACAACTTATTGTAAGCACCTCTTTTGTAATTTTTTATAAATTATATTATTTTTTAGGAAGACAGAAAGTGTCAAGGATAAGACCCAGAGGGATAATGGAATATAAGGCTATGAGAAAGGGGTAGGTGCTGGGATGGTTTTGTGCAACAATTTAAACTGCATTACTAAAAGGCTTTTTGTATTAACAAAGAATTTTGATTATCTGACAGTTACAGAATGAGTCGGACTAGTAATAAATTCATAGCTTCTTCTGTAGGGTATGTTGCATTTCCTCCATAATAACATTTAGAGAGTAAGAGTATTATCATTGAGCAGAGCAGCAGATAATGAACTTAATATGCCTGCTGACACATATGAGAATAGAGAAAAGAATGACAAAGATAATTTAATAAATTCAGTCAGAACAAATTTTTTCTGGTGAAGAGAGGAAAACAATTTTATTTTAACATGGAGATAGATCAAGACAGCTGCTTTGAGTCAGTGTTTATAATATTGCAATTATAGAGAACACATAAAGGAATCCAGAGTTAAAACAAGGAAAATTGTAAAAATCTCGATCATGATTATTTTTGAAACTGGAAAATAAATTAAGTGCTTCTAACTAAGTGCAAACAGAGAAAGAAGTTCAATGGTGGACACAAGCATGACAAATGAAAGTTAGGACATAATAACTATTACAGAGGCCTGGTTCCTCCCAGAGGAAGGACCTGAATTATAGAGTTACAGGATGTTCCAAAAGAAAATGTTCAGTGGAGAAAAGCAGAAAAGGAAAGGGAGTGTGTCTTTGAACTATAGGAAATTTAAAAGCAATCTTGAATGAAAAATTTGGCAAAATTAGTATGGAGTAAATGTCTAAGCACCAAAAATATAAAGTGGTAACGTAAAAACTTCTTATTGCCAAATAAGCACAAAGCAGAGGACAGAAAAATATCTCAGCTGCATTGAGTTGCTTCCAGTGGTGCTACAGTGATTTGCATCATCTAAAGATAAGTGAAAGACCAGTCTAGATAAAAAAGAGAAGATGAAAGATGACAGCTGTATTCCTAAGCAGGAAACCATGGAGGAACTTGAATGAGGACTATCATAAATGATTTCTGTTAGAGCTGGGTTTTATTAACTTTATCTGATCTCGGATTCAGTTAAGCTTTGGAGCTTTTAAAGCTAGATTCAAATTAAAATTGCTTTGATTTGTTTTTCCCATATGAAAACTTGTAAAAAGAATGGGAAAGAAATAGAGGGGAAAAAATACAGCAAAAGGGGAGATGACAGCTGGAGAAGAAAGAACAGGGCATTAAGAACTTTGCATAACACCTTAGAAAACCTATTCTTCATTATTATGAGCCAGGGTGACATTCCAGCCCTGATCTCTCTGTGAGTTTGATCTCCTTTGTGGTCATTTTTAAGTAGATGGGGTATAATTCTCCATGAAACATCGCAGTGTGAAAAAGAACACTACAAAATTTGTAAACCACCTCCTTTACATTGCAACAAAAATATACATCCAGTGTTACACTATTATTTTAATGGCATTTGCCATTTCAAGCCAAAATATAACACTGTGTTTGTTAACAGGTTTATTAGAGGATATGCTATTAAATTCATATGTAACACATATTTAGTTTAAATGAACATCAGTGAGGTGGAAAAAGTTGAAATAAAGCAAAGAAAGAGTTCAAAAATAATGGATTACTTTTGGGGGGGATGTAAGTACGGAATATCATACAGGCTCAGAGCTCAAATTCCCCACATGTGTTGGAATTTACATTTGGAAATATAATTAATTTCAGATGCTGGTTAAAGTTGCACCTTTGTCCTACTCTTCAGCTCAATCCCTGCTGACAAGATAGGTTTCACTGACCTCTGGTGTCTGTACACATTTTTTCTCTGCTATGTAACACATTTTGGTTCCAAATAAAGATTGCCTTGCTATGTTTCAGCTGTTTTATTCTTTCCTTTCCTCAACTGCAATAGTCAAATGTAATAGAAATGCTATATTCATATACTAAATCCTCTGAATTCGTCAGACTGTACTCAATAACCTTGAATTCATATTTGGTACTTATAGTTTTAGTGGTCCTATGTATAATAATTAAATCATCTGACATGACACAATATGGTGAAGAAGAGGATTTTTAGCAATTGCTTTTATACCCTCATGTTTTATTAGGAAAAACAGCTGTTTCCATGATAAAATACTTTACCAACTACAGGTTCACATTTTGTCATCATTATTGCTTTTATCGCTTAACTGCTTTTAAATGCTACTTAGTCTAGGAAGTTCTTTCTAGAATTCATTGAGACATTTTGTAAATTAGATATAAAGGAAGGAGTAAATGGGTCAGAGACTGGAAGAAGAGTGAATAGCCACAGAAAGAGCTATGGGATCAAGCTGAAATGTCACTTGTTTAATTTCTTTAAATTACAGATCGCTGTTAATCACCATTTTCACCTTAGTAATTTAAAGTCCAATTTCCATGATCAATCTAGGTAGGCATCAGGGTGCAATCAGCACGATGTGTCAAGATGCTTTATGATTCCATTAACAAAAAAAGGGGCACACAAAGGTGATGTCTGTGTCCTTGCCTACAAGTGCGATACAACTCTCAACTCATACTTTTAGCAGATTAGAAAATCTGTTTTTCAGGCCTGTGCCTAAGTAATATCACAAATAACTTACAAGATCATTTCAGTGCTCTATCAGGAACATTTTAACTACATTTCTAAATGTAAAGCTGAAATAGGACTTGACTGATGTAGTCTAGGACTTCTGTAGTACAGCCCCTGTCCACCATCTATGACAGCAGATCTTGCTGGGACCTCTTAATGACACTTTTAGAATTTTTATTTCACAAGTGGAAATTATTCTTGCTTCTGTAATCAAAATTGCTGGCCATCAGACTACCTAATGTGAAGTTGGATTTTTAGACATTTGTTTTCTGTAAATTCTGTAGGAACTCCTATTATATTGCAAAAAGAAGTGGTATTAATGTGAATCATATAATGTCTGGAAACACCATCAAGCATGATTTTTTTCCCCCAAATATTCAAACTTATGGAGAAGAAGCAAAATACGGAGTGTGTTTGATTCTTCCCTGTTTTTTCTACAGGGCTTCTACATATGGCAAAAGGTATTATCTTGGAGGACATAAACCTAAAGGGTAAAAGTACAAGGTTCTCTATTTATGCCTCATGGAGGCATTACTCTGAGGTATACAATGGCCATTGCATAAAAAAGTCCTGCTCCTGACAACACTGCTCTTTGTTACAGTCCAATATAGGTGGGGGAGAAACTGTTGTTAGATACTAAAAATCAGATATCTCTATTGTCCATGGAGGAAGACCGGTGCCCGAAGAGGACAGATCAGAGCAACTAGGTTAGGTTATAACTAACAGATTCTATCAGTTATCTTTAGATTTCTCTATGTTGACCATAGAGGGAGCCCTGTCTATTAAACTAGGCATCTGATAGATACATAAAGAAAGACACTGTAAACAATCCCTTGAAGCAACTGTTCTTTTATTAATGAATCATGTATAGTTATGAGAGGTAGGTCTTTTCTTCCTGCTTTCCTTTTTTGAAATATATATATATGTACCTGGCAATTAAAATTTGTAGTTATTTCCAGGCCACAAAATACCTTCCAAACTTATTTCCAGTACCTTCTCCAAAATTTTCTCTGGCAAGCAATAGAAATTTCCAACCTTTTAATATGTAAAAGCATAGTAAATTGGCCATATAGAAAGAGAAATTCTCAAAAGGCCTTGTAGTGAGTGGAAAGACCTTCACTAATATCTTCTCTTCACAGGCCTTGAAACATGAAGGAAGTACACACACTGTTTACAGGAATTTCATTTCACTCCAGTTTACTAAGACTCCCAGTAGCCAGTCCAACTTTGACATGTGCTTAGGCTGAAAAAATCAGAGCTTTATACTTTGTTCTCTTTTTTTCCACCCTTCCTGTTTGCTTATTGAACAACTCCTATTTAACCAGCACCTAACTTGTGTGCACACGAACAAAATGCTCAGAGTGAAAGAGAAGCGAGACAGGAACATCACGCTGAAAAACCACACGCATGTGGAATGCCCAGTAACTCATCCCTGCCATGGTGGAAAACATCTGTGGAAATGTCAGAGGCTTGTAACCCTATTAGGTGGAGATAAACAAACCATCTGAAACATCATCTTGGCTCTCCCCTAGGCTCAGGCAGCATCAGCTGTAGTTGCAGTTTTCCCTTTTATATGGTTCCATTTTTACAAGCTTGTGCATGTGATGGAGTCAACATCATGAGCATGTGTTGAAAACCTCTTCAGGGCACTCCCAGCTTCTTTCCCAACCTGTACACATGTTTTCAGTTGTTCAGCACTTAGCAGTTAATAGTTTGCCACACACCAGAGCAAGAGAGGGGAAAATAAGAAGCCTCTTCTCCCCCAAAATGGAGATTTGGTTTCTGCTGTTTCTTTTTTTAGGGTCTTGGTTTATTTTCAGTCAAATAAGCAGAACTCATTTGTTTCACAGATTGGTCTTTCGTACAAAAGAAGATCACATTTTGAATGTCATGAGGTATTTTCTGGAAAAGGCAAATATGTTCCTTTTTGAAAGAGAATCTCCTCCCCTCTTACTCATTATTTGGTGAAAGGAATGCTCTGACCAACTGCAGATGAGACCCCTTTATTGATTTCTTTCATTCCAGAGAACATGAGACATCATATTCTGCAAGGAAAACTAGAACTGAGATCTTGTGTGCAGTTCAGTCTATCAAGGGCAGAGCACAGTCAGGGTTGCTGCTGCTGCTTCCTCCGAGTCCATTCCCAATGAATTTCACATAAACGCAACGCACGCAGACTAACTTTTGTTGGAGTCTCCTTATGGCCATATGTTTTTGCAATTCACTTTGCTGGTCCTTGCTAGAATCCAGAAACAAGATTCTCCTACTGTAACTGGTTTATTTTTATTTTGTCGTAGTATGTATGAGAATCTTGAGCAAGTATTTAACAGCAAAGGAAATGCAATGCCTGTTAGGTTAGATTCTAGGTTGTCTTGGAAAGATATGTAGCATTATTATTTTGTGAACAAATGAACAAATAATAAAACCAGAAGAAAGAAATCCAGGCTTGATCTAGATAAGTTGTGATGAAGAACCTTTAAGATTTTGAAGGCTGCCCCATTTCTAACAGTTAGAGGTTATTGCCACTTTTTGTGATAGTTTTTAGTGGGACATACTCATCTCACCAAAGTCCAGCATTTTACTAGAGAATATTAATGGAGAAAAACTGGAATAGGAATCCATATCCTAAGTTGCATGTCTTAGGATACCGCATTGCTAAACAATTCTACATTTTGTAGTAGACAAAAATGAAGTGTGTGAGAACGTGAGGATGATAGGAATAAGTCACTCAATATTGTTCTTTAAAAAATATGTTATGTACAATGCTGCACATTATTCTGAAAGGGGTGACTGTTTGGAAGTAAATAGATACAGTTCTTTGAGATATTTTTTCACTTTTCTATAATAAAATAAAACAAAAGTGAAACCCAGTAACATTTTTCTAGTTTATTAAGAGACGTTCCTTCTGGGTTTGAATTTCAAGGAAGGTGTAAGGATAGCTTTATAAAATGTACCTTTAATACTTCTATTCTAGACAGAAGAAAAATGTGTATTTTCACAAGAAATCCCACATTGATCTTCCTGGACTTATAAAACTGGAAAAAGTATTCAAAATAAATGCATTAAAAGGGTTAGTCAGAAACAAGCATTGTTCCTACATAGTCAATTGAAAAGATTGTATTCCTTTCTGAGGCTAGAACATGTCACAGATACCTAATGTAGTAATCTATGGACTTAATATATAATTAAGGTTTCCTAGTTAAAAAGGGTACTATTAAATATTTTTGTTACAGGCAACATACTTTATTGTGCGTGCATCTGTGTTTCCATCAGAAACTGCTTTTAAAAAAGAGTAGGGGAAAATTGTGATTTGCTCATGGGATTTTTGGTAAGCTCTTAGAGTTTCCTGAGATTCAGCAAGAGATTATACACACTGTATTCACATTCTTGTGGAAGAGGACAACTTGAGATGCTAACTTTTTGAAATAGCACCTGATATCTTTGGAATTGGTCCTCATATAAGATTTCCATCCTTAGTATTTCTCTCAAATTTTTCCAGATGCAATAAAATGAAGAGCAACTCCACAACTGAGGGCTTAAGAGCTTGTGCAGAAGTGTAAAATATTCCTTGAAGATCCAAGCCTTTCTCCAACATGATCTTGATCATGTCGGGGTTCAGACAGCTTACAATCCTCTACCCATACTTTTCTGAGAAAACTGCTTGAATTAAATAGCTTAAATGTGTTGGAGATGCTCAGATTTGCCAGACACATGAACTGCAGATCTTCATCGTAACAATGCTATAAAAATCCTTTACTAGCAAGTTATATGGTGCTGCCATTAAAAATTGGAGCTGGCCTTGATGACTTTCAAGCTTATTGAATTGAATGGATTGTAGTGCACTCATAAGTTTTAGAAATTTGTCTATCGAATAAATTCTTGGAACAAGAGACCAGCTCTGGTGTATTAGCTGTCCTCCTTGTTTCACTGTAAGCTTTGAATCCCAATGACCTACTCAAGGATAAAGGTGAACAAGGGGAAAAGAGTGGTTCAAAGCTGACAACATGAGGTTTCATCAGACCTCCAGCAGGTAGATTGCTAACCAGAAAGTGTGCCGCTCTTGTTTGGCAGATGGAGGAATTGATGGAGTTCCTTATTCTCTCAAAATAGCTGCCAAAGATTAAATCTGTCCTCCACAGTGAGGGTAGCATTCAGACTGGTGTAAATGGTTAGTCCAAAGAAACCAAGGAGAGGGAGTGAATTTGAATTGGAGTTCCTAGAAGACCATCTGAAAACAGTCTTCTCTTTTACCAGAGAGTGTTTCATTTGGGCATTTTCCATGAAAGAACAATTTGTCAATCTCAGAGAAAATGAGAATGAGGTAGTGAAGTATCAAAACATTTCTTTATTAAAATTTTGCCAAGAAAGGTGCCTCTTCACTTGTTTAGCTAAACACTAAAATGTATCTGAAATAGTAGAATTTTTAGTTATTTCTAGGCAGCTGTGGTGTCTACACCTAGTCAAGGACTCTTCAGCTTCTTACACCCTGCCATGTGCACAAGAAGCTGGGAGAGCAGAGCCAGGACACCTGACTTAGACTGGACATAGGGATATTCTCTACTATGTATTGTCATGCTCTGTATGTAACTGGGGAAGCTAGTCAGGAGGTGGAATTACGGCTCAGAAATAGACTTGGCTTTGGGTTGCTATTTTTTTCTTTTGCATGTGATGAGCAGTTCCCTTTGTGCATCATCTGTATCATTATTATTATTGTTATCATTATCATTCTCTTCTTTTGTTATCCTATTATGTCTTCGTCTGAACCTGCTTTCTTTTTTTTAACATTCTCCTCCTCATCCCCTCCCACCCCATCTCACAACACTGCTCTGCAGCAAATTTGGCAGTTATAGAGCGCGTCCCGTCTGAACATGATTGAAATACATCACATAGCAATGTTCTAGGATATTTTGTGGTATAGCTTGCAAGACACATGAAATTAAATTCTGTTTTGCAATCATTAATAAGGCCTCAGATGTATCTAGTTTTTAGTAGGTATTTCAGTGGACATCAGTGTAGACCAACTAGAGATGGTATAGACAAACTAGAGACAGAGTAGAGAAAAGCAGGAGGAAAAAAATCTAGAAAGCTTGACATACAAAAGGTGAAAGGTTAAGGATAGGAGAAAGTGCTTAATAACTATTTTTGAATACAGAAAACTTGTGAAAGACAAATAGAATAACGTATCCAGGTCTAGAGCAGAAGAGATAAACTGCAGCAGGAAAAATAATTTTAAATACTAGGATAATTTCTTACCATAAGGAGCAGAAGTACACTTTGGAGAGCTTGAGAAAAAGTCATTTAAACTAACTACTATCAGAACTGACAAGGGTATAAATACATCTGGTGGTAACTGAGGCATGGATTGGAAGACCTGTTTACAACCCATTTTCAAGATTCTATAAGGCTACTCTTTTTTTTTATTCTGGCTTTTGTTGGACTCCTGCCTATGATCTTCCCATGTCAGTTTCCAAAGGAAGTAAACACTGACAATTTGAAAGGGCATGTATAGTCACCCACATATTTTCATCTTGCTGAATGCTTAACAGAATTCAGGAGACTGGTTTGAATGTTTTGACCACGTGTATGACATGGAAAACAAATGAAAAAGAAAACTGACAGGAAAAAAAGAACAGTTAATTAGAATATGACAAAGGGCTGCATTAAATACATGACTAGCTGGGAATTGTGAAAAATTGTAAAGAATAGTGAAATGAATATAAAATATGATATTTAATCCCCAAAGAAATATTTGATTAAAATATCTTTAACTTTGATACCTTTTACATGTCATATTCTTTGGATAAAGTGAAAAAGCAGAAATCTTTTTAAGGTCAAGGTTTGTCTTAAGTTTGTTACATTGTGTTAAGACTGATCTTTTGGCTCTTTATGATGATAAATACTATGTCTTAGCTGGTGATGAGCAAGAAGATTGCTGGGCATACCAAAAATATGCATCACAGTGATATTTGCTAAATTGGCACTTCTGAGCTTCCAACAACATGACTTGCCTTGCAGAGGAAAAGGAATGCTGGCAGTACTGTATTTAGTTTGAGCCAGCATATATGGTTTCTTTCAAATATACTTAAAAATGCATATGTTCTTTGTGGAAAATAGTTAGGCATCCAACACTGCTGTTTGTATTCAGTGATAGAAAAGTCAAGCAGCTAAGGAAAAGCTGACCTTCAATCTGTTTGAGGTACTGCTGCTTTATTTTTCAGTCTTTTTATAGCACCATTTTGTAGAAAGAGACATTTTTATCTTTGTTGTTGTTTCTTAGTGAAAGACTGTTTTTTAAATTAGTTTCCCTGAGTATGCTCAAGGTGGCTGCAAATGTTCTGGAGAGGAAAAGCTTAAGGATAGCTTTCGTATGAGAGTTACCGTGGTAGCTACTTCCATCCCTCAGAAAAGCAGGACAATCAGGCATAAAGACTACCAAGTAAAATCAAATGGGTTTTAAAAAAAAAGAAGTTTCTTGTAGGAACAAAAATGTTTTCAGAAAGAAGAACTGGATCAGGAAAGATGTTCATCTTGGTTATCATGAAGGTGAGCTTCATATTTCAGTCTCATTTGAACACCGACAATGAAAAACTTCAAATTTACTTCAGCTGTTTGGAAGTAGGTTCCAGGTGTTCTGGCTCTGTCCAGATGTGCAGTTTCATACCTGCTGTATTCCCCTGAAATGAGACCAGTTAAAGCAACTTTCAGACACTGAGAGGCCCATCAAATGCAAAGCATATGTAGCTTGCAATGCCAGTGTTGCTTAAAGGTCAGTCAGTCTATCATAAATGGAGTTAAGCATGGTATCCATAGAAGTCTTGATATAATCAGGATTATATCTCTATGAAACAAATTGAGAATATTTTTACTAAAGAATGTGACAGGAAAAGAAATGTGTATATTATCACAAAACAATCCCATGTTACAGAACTCATACTGTTAATCTCTCTCAGACAGATGCACTGTTGCAAATATAATAATTCTGTCAGAACCACATGCGTTCCTTGGATTCTTAAACCTGGAAATCCCTCCTTTAGGAAAACATATTGTCTGTGCCAGAGCAGAAGACAAGCTGAAAAACAATGCCATCGTTTTCTGAAGCAGATTATCTTCATAAATGCCAGGAATGGAACATTTGATAGCCTCAAGAATTTCTGGGGATAGAAATGCAAACCACAATGAACATCTGCACCTTCAGAAATAAATTCTTCATTGTACCTGCTTATTGCAGTTATCTTCTTTAATATGTGAAAGTGTATTAGAGTCATAGAAACACCTCAGCAACATTCTTGCTTTAACAACTATTCATAAATCTTAGGGCATATTTAAATCCAATTTCTACATCATAAATAATATGACACATACATTATTGAAAAGTAATCCTTTTATGCAGCAATCCCGTACTTGACTGCTTACATGTGTTGAGAGCACAGACTTCCTAGGAAAGACCAAGAAGACACTTGCAGACCAGGTAATTTTACACAGGCATGAAGGAGGAGCGTAGGACTGATTTTATTCCCCACTCCAGTTCCTAGAGTGGTAAAGGATGGCTCTGACAATTGCCAGTGAATGGCATGTGTTAGGCATAAAAGCCCCATTTCCTGTCCCAGAAATGGATCTCACTCTGGGTAGTTTTGATGAATACAGTATACTGCATAATTTCAGAGTAACATCTGGCAACATCACCAACTTCCATCTCTCTCTGCACACAGAGTGAAGAGCTTATGGGCTATACTAAGTCCACAAGAACAAACCATCTGGTTTCTTAAACTTTCTACGCAATTCAAGTTGTGATTAACCATATAAGGAAAAAGAAAGCTTTGAGTATTGGTATGTAAATGTTTATATCCACATTTCAATGGTTGTCTTAAGATTTCAACATTCAGACCAAGAATTAGGGAATAAATAACTTCCAAGAGATTGCAACATATCTAAGAACAACCTGGAACTACTAAAGCTGAATTTGTCTAAAAAATCTCTCTAAACCTAAAACTAGTCACAGAGGGAAAAAATGAAATGAGTGATTGCATTTCTTTCACAGGAAAAAATGTATCATGAATATACAGACAGAATATCTGGTATTCACCCACCATTTCTATTACAGGATTTTGGTGTTTCCAAAGGTAGTGGTAGGCACATTTGATTCTTCAGATGTACAGCTCAAAAAAGACAAGATATTATTCAGCAAACATAAAGAATTTGTCAACTGATACAAAAGGTTAAGTATGTTCCTTTAATTGGGAAGTCATGGTACATTTTGCAATAATGTGAAAGGTTTCTGTAAAACCATAACGTTGTTTTGGACTGAACATATTTTATCAGTACTTAATCTGTTCTGATGTATTTTGCCATTTCTACATTTATCAGGAGTTTAAATTTTGCATTTCCTCAGGTTCATGCTGAGTAAGAGACTATTGGAAATTAAACTAAACGCAGGATTCCAACCGACGTCGGTGGGAACAGGACTTATCACTGCATGTGTTCATGATGTGAGTCATACTAGCATAACTGTCAGATAACCATTTTTCCTTTATGCTTCTCTTTTTAATTTACTAAATTATTGGGATGAAAGAATCAAAGGATAATTTTCAGGAAGGAAAGGACCTTGGGTGGTTGCTAGTCTAGTCTCCTTAACATACCTTCTTAGGGTTTTATTCAACTGAGCCTTGAAAACTTCTGACTATGTAGACTGGGCAGTTTCTCTGGGCAAACAGGGATAAGAGGAGGAAAGGTGTTGGGGCTTTGTTTGGTTCTGTTTCTTACTGCACAGATCTATTTTTATAAGCATTAAATCAAATAATTGTTCTCCAAGTCAAGTCTGTTTTGCCAGTAGTAGTAACAACTGATAAGCATCTTCCTGTCTTTATCTTGACCACACAAGATTTTTCATCCTATCTAGTCCCCATGTTCTGTTGAGGAGAGAGATTGAGAGAGTGGATAGGTGGGTGTCTGGCTGCAGGACAAGGCTAACCCACCACACCAGTGCTGACTCCTCTGATACTTCACCTGTTACCAATGTTCATATTGAGTATGCCCCATTCAGCACTGTCCTCAGAGCCTGATCATCCAGCTAGGTTTTTATTCATCCAAATAAGTGTTTAATATCCTAATTATTTCAATATTATTCTTAAACTTTTTTACTAATACCGATTTGTATTTTATGTCCCTTTATTTTTCATGATAGTGGACTTTATATATATTACATAATATCCAGCAGTGCACAGACATCAACTACTGTCTGAAACCATTTAGACATTCATAAATGTATGAAAAATTGTCTGGATTATAAGGAATGATTGAGCTAGAGATCTATCAAGTCAGGAAAAACACTCAACTCTCATCTGGAAGATACTAATCTCTTTTATGGATGAAATGTGGGTAACAATACGCTTTAGGCTTTACAAAAGCCCATCAGTGCTTAACATGGGCACATCCAGCTGTTAGTTTGTCAAATTTTGTCACAGACCAGCACTAATTGCAGCCCACAGTTTTGTGACAAAGACAACATTAAGAGTTTTCCAAAGTTCACATTTAAGAGTGTTAATTTTTGATCCTTCCTGCAAAAAAAATGGTGAGTTTAGGAAAATGTCTGAGTTGTTAGAAATTAAGAGCCTGGGCAGCAATGTTTCATGACATCCATGTTTCATAATACATATGTGTGTTAACTCTGAGAGATTACAGGTAGGAAGACAGCAAAGAAAGTTTATTGATACATGCACTTGTATCTTTCTTATATCTTGCAAAGAACTGAAAGACTCCAACCTAGCTCTGTAAGTAGCTGCTTTTTGGAACCCCATGGCCCAAATAAGGTGGCAATCTCTTTCTTTTTGTTTGTTACACTCCAATGCTGCACACGGCGACGAATCTTCACCAAAGAAATTTCCTTTTGCATCATTATACAGCTGCCAGTCCTTTCAAGTTAAGTATATGACAGTCTCCTTCACACTCTGATCTACTTTAACTCCTCTCTATCAACTGTGGGCTTTCATTATGAAGCAAAGACAAATTTATTTCATATCTCTCATGCTTCACTTGGTTTGAATTAATTTTTCTAATCCTTTTTGTATTCCAGCAACTCTTATTTCTTCCCTGTGAAAAAATGTATATCCCAGCTAATACAAAAATATAGTTAGCATGGAATGATTATGTACAACAGGTAAACATGATAAAAATTCTGGAACATTTCTATATTGGTAGCATTTTGGTTGCATTGAGGTAATAATTGTGAAAATCTGATTTTGTATGAAATGGAAAACAGCCTTAAAATGAAGTGCACTGATCACTATAGAAAGCTGTATTTACATCTCAGCTGCAAGGTGCTCAGCCCAGAGCAGAATACTCTAGGTTTTGAAGGTGTTCAGAGATAGTCTTTCAGACAGCTGATTTACAGTCATAAACCTAATGCAAAGTCAATGATCCCAAAAGAGCTGAAACCAGCCTCTTATTCCTGAGAAAGTATGCTATAGAAAAAAAAAAAAACCCACAAAAAAATGCAATGGGGGCTTTAACATGGCACTCCAGTTAGGATATAACAATCTGTCAGCTTTGCTTCCACATGACAGCTGAAAGTTAAATGCCTGAAGGATTTAGGGAACAGCCTTAGTTTTGTCCCTCGCTTCCCTGTCTATGCAACTGAGAAGCTAGTTGTACTTCTGTAAATCTCAGAAGGGTGTGAGCAACTGAAGGCTGCAGCCTCAAAAGGTATGTCAGCATTGCTGTGCTTCATGAATGGATGTCTGGAAAATGTTTCTAATCTATAAATCGATACCTAGGCCTAGGGAAAGTTATCCTATGCTTTAGTTGGGCTGTGGTTCTCGAGCTTCTGCATATGCCCTGTCTATATGCCCACATCGTACTGAGCTGAGACCTGTGCATATGCTGTTTCCCAGCTGAGCAGACTGGAAGTGCAATGCAGTTCAGCATCTTGGAGTACATATCCAGTTCTGGGCTCCCTGGTATAAAAAGGAGAGGGATCTCTTGGAAAGAGTCCAGCACAGGGCCACAAAGATGATTAAGGCCCTGGAACATCTCCCCTACGAGGAAAGGCTGAACGAACTGCGGCTGTTCAGCCTGGAGAAAAGACTGAGAGGGGATCTGATTAATGTTTATAAATGTCTGAAGTGAGGGAGACAGAGGGAAATAGCCAGCCTTTTTTCAGTTGTCTGTGGAGACAGGACAAGGGGTAATGTCTTCAAGTTGGAGCATAGGAAGCTCTGCATCAGTATGTAGAAGAAATTTTACACAGTGAGGGTGACAGAGCACTGGAACAGGCTGCCCGGGGCGGGTTGTGGAGTCTCCTCTGGAGGTATTCAAGACTCATCTGGACCTGTGTACTCTGTCCTAAGGAGCCTGCTTTGGCAGGGGGGTTGTACTCAATGATCTCTTGAGGTCCCTTCCAACCCCTATGATTCTGTGAATCTGTGAATCTTCTGGATTTGAATAGCCAAGAGATTGAAACTGCAGCACTGGTCCCGACTTGGACACATCTGAGTAGGATTCATGTGTGCAAGTGTGTAAATATGTAACTATCCTATCACATTCTGTCCTCCCTAAGAGCTTAGCAATGCTGCTAACTGTCCATGTGAGAGGTATTTGTTTTGCCATGTGTTTTATATAAAGGCTTGGGAGAATGAAGTGAAATTTAAAGCAAGAGAAGTGTACATAGAAACTGTAGGGAAGAGCAGCATTGTCATTGCTGCATTTCACTAATTCTATAATAATAGCACTTTCACTATTACTGATGGTGGTAGTGAGGAGGAACACATTCCCCATTCTGGAGAAAACACTACTTTTGAAAAATTTATTTATTTGCCTTCTCTCTTGGGTTATTTTGGGTTGGTATTTTTGTTTGTTTGTTTGTTCATGGGATTTTTTATTACTTTTGGGGTTGGTTGGTTGGGTTTTGGTTTTTTTTACAGTTGTATCTCGGTTCTCTGGGTGTTTATATCCAATCAATAAAAGTACAGAGGAATTAGCTGATGTGCATATCAGAGATCAAGGCCCCTTCACCCAACTTGCCATACAAGCAAGAGTGCTTCCCACTGGCTCCCTTTGCCTCAGCATCAACACACAGGAGCTTTTATTATCACCTGAGGTTGACTAGGAGCATCTGATCCATTCTGGTGGAAATTATCTGTACCAGAAAATCATACCATGTTAATAGGTCTCTAGCTCCCATTAGAAGTGCAGATGCTAAAGTTAAAAGTACATCGCTACAAAACATAGACGGTAAATATATTTTACAACTGATGTAAAAAATGTCTAAGAAACTATGAAGAATGTTAAAAGCTCCAGGGAGCAGTTCCAAAAAATACAAATTGCCTGTTCTTCTCAGCAAGGGTCCTTGATCATAGTTCAGATGCTGCTATTGTGAACTTAATCATTCTTCAACAAGCAAGAGAAAAGGCCAAAAGCTACACCATTAACTATGAGTCAAGCCTTGTTTGTTGGCCCAGCTAATGCAGCATTGTTTGTTCTACTTTCTCATCTTATTAGGGGGTAGATAGCACCTAGGAAGTTTTCATATCCACCTCAAGGTCTCCAGATCAACTCATACAAGCTTGTCATATGCACAAAGACTGTTTTGTAAAAAACACCTTGTTTTGATGCTTGGGTAGATGAAGAAACTAAAGTGTGTCCCCCCTTTTTGCTTTTTCATTACATCTTTATGTCAAGCATCTGAAGTACAGTGATCTTTCTGACGAAAGTTTGCAATTAATGTTTGTATACATCTAGGTCATATTCCCTTACAATGAGGAAGATATGTATCTGGAAATCTTAGCAAATCTTTTTTCTTTTTTTAATCCTATGTGTTAAAACACCAGAGATTTTTACTAAGTCCATATGGCAAATTTATTATATAAAATTGTATAGAATTAACTTAATCATAATAGATTCTTAACCGATGAAACTTCATGCAGAATTTTTAAACTGTTACACAGATTTAATATTCATTAATAATAATATATAATAACATTAAAGATTATTTCTAGCTCTAAAAATATTTCTTGAATGGTTATATCAAGTTTTTCTTAAATTTATTTTGGTGATTTTTCATAAACATTCATTCATTGGGCAATATGTATTTATTGTTTTATGTCTCTTATTGCTGAAGTTGAGGTATTCCTCAAGAGCAAGGATTCCCTAAACTCAACAATTTTTAATAACAAGCATTATACATATCTCCTAATTTGAGGTTTAATTTCTGTAAAACAAAAGAAACAATCTAGGATGAAAACAAAGTAACTGGGAAAACCATGCAAAAATAAAAGCTTTATACAAATACTCATTTCTTTAGAATAAATAAAAATTCCTTTCCCAAAACCGAGCAGATGCCTGATACCTGGAAGTTGAATATAAGAAAGCTGGGGAAGAACTGTTCATGAGGGCATGTAGCAATAGGATGGGGGTAATGGTTTTTAACTAGATAAAGGTAGATTTAGGTTGCATATTAAGAAAAAATTCTTCAATCTGACCGTGGTAGAAAACTGAAACAGGTTGCCCAGAGATGTAGTGGAGGCTCCATCCCTGGAGATATTTAAGGTCAGGCTTGATGGGGCTCTGAGCGACCTGATCTAGTAAAGATGCTCCTGCTTCCTGCAGGGGATTAGACTAGATGACCTTTAAACGTCCCTTCCAACTGAGCACATTCTATGATTCTATGCAACAATGACATTGTCAACTCAAATGTAATCCACTAAAACCTGGGTATATGCAAGTCATGCAAGCATGAAGGCAATGTTATCATCTTTTTCCATCCGTAGCTTCCAGCATAAATAGTCTGAAAAAACATTTCAGACCTGAAGTTTATTGCCTAATTTCAGGTTTCAGATAGACACCTTGGGAGGATATCACTCTGAGGAGAAGATAAATCACTCATTGTCAGTGTCTGTTTACTAGTTCTTTACTGGATTTTGTTTACCGAAATAATTTTTAATAGAAAAACTGTAGATTTGAGAATATTTATTATACAGTGCTGGGAAAACTACATAACATTAATTTTTTTCAGGTACTTTAAGACTGCCAGGCTTGACTAGACATTCAAATTTTGAAAAATTTTTGCATTCTTTAAGATAATTATTGACTTATTGGCTGTAGTGTTTATCTGCTGTCTGTGAGATCTGTCAGCTCTCTCTTGGAGAAGCAATCTAGGCTGGGGCAAATAAAGTTGCATTTGCAGCAGTGATTTTGAGGACAGACTGTCCCTTGGACTGTTGTTACTGAAACACTTGTCTGATTTCCAATTGTCATAGCAGTGACAGTCTGGAAAGCTCTCCAGAGAGTTTTTGAACCCAAGACCACATTTTGCATTCCTGGCCGAACTATATGCCACCATAAAAATCAGAGAAAGCCATCCAAAGGCATAAGGAGTTTAGAACTACTCTAAATTTCCTTTGCATTAAGGTCCTGGCTGTGACCACCGTTAGAGGAGTGCAAAGCTGGCTAAAATATACCTTTTCCCCATGCTTTGTCTCAAATTCCAACTAAATATCTAGTTAGGAAGCACTTTTGTGATTGAAATTTCATTTTCTTTGCAGCTAATCATGGATGTGAACACACACCATCCCTGTATTTTCTTAACAATTGTCAGTTCAGGAAATTCCAGAGCTGCAAGGCAAGGTCTGCAAAATGAAGATGCCTTTTGGCTTACCTTTCTGCTCCCTATTAATTTATCTTACTTCATGAACAAGTGCAATTGCCAATAAAAAGCTTCACAATCTGTCTTTTGATTTATATGAAGTTCTGACAGAATTTCTCTTGGAAAGTTGCCTGTCATTTGACGTCAGAGCTCTTAATATATTTGCTTTTCATCTAACAGTTGGGTTAAGCAAGCTGCCATCCTCTGATGCCTCTGCTTCCCCCCATCACATTTCTTGAATGTTTGATTCCAGTGATATAAATTCGAGGGTTCCTTTCTCAAAGGAATAGCATTCACAGCAGGACATGGGAAAATTAATTAGACAGTACAAGTAAGGTCTTTCAAAATCACTCTTTTAATGGAATGGTGAATATATCTAAGATCTTTTAAGAAACCATCTTTTAAATACTGATATGTTTCTGTTGACTCCTTTTAGCTTCCAGAATCTGTTCAATATGAGCTTTTGTCAGGGACTATACTTCTCCATTCTTTTCAAAAGGGGCATTCATGGTTTCATGGTAACTATGGGAGGCATTTAACCAAAGACCTAGAAAATGAGGTGGAGATGCTTATTGCTTTTCCTGGATTCTTTGGGGAGCTAGATGCCTACATCTTGCCCTTAGAACTGTAATCACACTCGAAGACATGTCAGTCCCTCCCTTGATTCTCAGGTTACATGTGTCTCAAGTGGTCCAACTTTCCTGGGCTAGAAGCATTCAACAGAAAGAATGCCATTCTCTGTACACAGATGTTGTAAATATAGTGATAAGGTTTTATTTCATAATATATGTAAAAGGCCAAAATCAAATTAGCTCACATGGCAAATGCAGAGAGATGAAATATGCTTGAATGTATCTTGACATCCTTTCTAAAGGCACAGAGGGATTCTCAAGTGAAATCAGCTACACCTAGAAAACTAAGTGAAGCTTGCCTGATTCAGTGTTACCACCATGTTTGTAACATTTCCTGAATGTGGACAGATTTTTAATGAAAAATTCCTATAAGCATTTAGAACCACACTGTATTTCATCATTGTGGTACATTGCCTTGCAGACGGTTGTACCCCTATCTTCTTCAAAAGCCTGTATTTCTTGCCTGAACTTCATGTCCCTTAAGGTAATATGGAGGTCATGTGGCCTCAGATACATTATAAAAGGCATGATCTTGTTAATATAAAAAAGTGTGAGAGCTGTCAAATCTGAATTACAGCTCCTTTGTGGCCAAATCAACATGAAAGAGAATTAAAGGAATGAAGGGAGTTCAGGGTCTACCGCTAGTGTCAAACGTGGCCAGATCAACCTTGACATGTTCATTCTGAAAAATGTCTGCTGAAGGATTCTTGCCTGTCCCCTGAGTCTGAAGTTAAAAATGTCCAGACTAACCAGGATATTAGAAAGTACAGCCCTTTCTGCACTCTATAGCAATACTGTCATCAGCACCACGCAAACAAGGAAATTTACCTCCCCTGTATCACATGAGGCTAATTTATGTTATTTGACCACCTACATATGTATGTGTATATTTCTGGCTTAAATACATAAAAAACGTGATCTTTACTGCAAAAAAAGGGCAAATGCATAAGACCATGATACTTGTGACAGCAAAACAGTAATTTTGCTATTCTCAGAGCTGGTATGACCTCAGTTGAAAAATAATTTTCAGTTTTAGAGACTAGGACTTCAGAAGAGATAAAGATATGTGAAAAGAGTGCAGAGAAGATCTAGAAAAAAGAAAAAAAGTAATGATTTTGGTTACATATGTTGAAATTTCATGGATAAGTATGTGCATGAGAGTGTGGAGTGGCCATTGGAAACAAACTCCCTGGTATGACAGTGACACACGTAAGCTTTCTAAGACCTTCCAGAAAAACTTTGTCAAATACTTTTTCCTAGTTTCCCCAAAGGTTTGCTATGGCCACAATTGACGCATTGGAAAAAACCCTTGTGTAGTTTGTTCATGGGCAAAAACGTCCCCCTCCCCCAGGAGACCATAATTCTTCGGATGAACTCATTAACAATACAGAATTGAGGAGCTGTTGTCAGGTATCTATTACCTTTTAAAAGTGAAATTATCCTTAAAAGGAAAAAAGCTTTGAAAAGGCAAATACGTGTTAACTATGCATGACTTCTCACCTCAGTGCTTCCTTTTATTTAAGGTTAATAATTATCACTTTTTTCACAAACACTCTTTTTGAAAGATCTCAGTATTTTAGTTCTAATAACCTAAACAACAATTAGCACAACTGGGAGCACATTTCTCTGTTTGCATTTCTCACTGGAAAATTACAGAGAGGAAACCCTGCAGAGTTAAGAAGTTATTGGGAAGCTGCAATTGAGAAAATGTGGGTCTGATATTTTGGCAGTATTTTATGCATATAGGAAAAAACAGCACAGGCTGCAGTAGAAGTGTCAGCTATAATTTGTGGTGCTGTTAACATGAAGAATTATGCACGTAGACTTTCAGGCAGTTACCAAGGCCCTTTGCAGGTTAAAAATTCCTGTATGCTTTTTTGCTGCAGTAATATGTTCATAAATTATTTAGGTCTTTTGCCACTATTTCATTGACAAGGTAATTCATGAGTTCGAGTTTCAGCCTACTATTTCTGGAAGTATCTAGTTTGTGCTTCTGAAAGTGGTTGCAAGGATTTGTTTGTTTCCTTTGTGTCAATGTGTCAATACAACTAAGTGACATTCATCTGTGCATGAAGAGGTCATGGCTGCTGGAGGAATCAAAGCACCAGCCACCACCATGCCATTAACATTTTCGTAAGGCTGCATGGTAGGTGGAGAGAGCAATCAGCTAAACCCACATCAAATCTTTAGGAGGCATAAAGGAATGCAATGTAAGACAAATGTCTGTGCCACTGGCAGAAATGTAAAGTGATGCTTGAATTTGGTGTAAGTATAAAAGCTTCAGATTTTGCGGTTTATTTTGAATACCATTTAATGACCAATGCTGTCTCTTCAAATTCCATAAATAGGTTATTGAGCACACTGAAAGATACATTAGAGTAATTTAAGAATGTAGAATTCTTGTGAACTCTATGAAAATTTTGAAAGGAGTATAGAAAATCAGGAGCTCCTTTGTTACTGCCTGTTGCTCCTACACTCACAAACCCTCACAAACTCATAATTTTGAGTTTCTGGCTGTGCGGTGCATTGGCACATGGTCAACCTGATTTCTCAATATGCATAGTTTCAAAGTCCAAATCTGGCACAGGAAAATGTGTTCTAGGGTTCATTTGATTGCACTGCCCAAAGCCACTATCAAATGACAGCTTCAGTGCTAAAAATGAGACCATTGACTTGTAGTCGAGCTGAGAAAAGACAGCCCTGGAGATGGAGAGGTCATTGTCTTCCTTTAAACTGGAGAAATACAAGTTCATCTTTCCCCTTAAACTCTGGTTCTGATAAGCTTTTCTGAAGGGCAACCCCTTCTCTGGCTTGCTTTCTGGGAGCTCTGAGGGTGTGTGAGGAACAGCGACCACAAGGAGGGGAGGCAGGTCTGGAAATCCCATTAGCCTGGCCAGCAAGTTGGCTCCAAGTGAGCTGGGAGCCAACGTACATGTCGACCAAGAATAGGAGATTAACCACAGAGCTTCTACTCTGCTGTGGTTTTATGTGGAAAATATCACAGTTGATTTTCTGAAGGAATAAAAAAAAAAAAAGCTTGCATTAATGTCAGCCAGGAGATTAAAAGAAAGACATTGTCCCTGTTCAGGCCAGGGGCCCATTGCAATGCACTTCTCCAGGAATAAAGTCAGCAGGAGGTGTAAAGAAACAGTAAACCAGATTGCCTCTGGCTTTGAGAAATCACCTGTTTCTGCTCTCAGGTGAAGCACAGAGAAAGATGTGTTTAAAGTAGCTCCTTGCTAATTGGACAGGTCACTGCCATGCTGAAGCTAGGAGTCTGATGCTGCTGCAGATTACTCAGCCCATCTGGGTAAAGAAACCAATATGAAGCTGAACAGATTCAACACTGAGGCAATGGTGGACTAATGTCAGGCAGGAAGCATTCCTGAATCCACAGTGCCAAGGGCAAGATTGAACGACATATATAAGACCTCAACCATCAGCTGTTTGACATAAGTAAGGGTTTCTGCCGGGGATGTAATACCCCTCTGCACCTTTGCAAGAGCTGAAATGCCTGACAGGGACAACCGGTGGCCCACTGAAGGACCCACTTTGCCTCTGGCAGCCGGGGAGCACATAAGCTTGGTAGTGCACCCCATGACAGACCTCAGCATCCACTGCCACTGGATTAGCAATGATAGGGATATTGCATTCCCAATGGTATCAGCCTGACATACAAATGTTTTGAACCTTGTGACACTTCCTACCTCCAAGATACCCTGCAGCAGCAGGGCTAGTCCCAACCTGGGCATCAGGCATCTCCTCGAGGATGAGTTGAGGCTGGGCACCAGAACCGCACCTGGCACCGAAGGTGTGGGCACACAATGGTTTTATGTAGTCGAAGATGCGATTTTCTGTTGCTGTGGGTCTATTTTCATGGCTTTTTTCCCACTTCCATGGTCCTCTTGATAAGAGCAGTTCTTTATTGGCTGGTTTTGGCTACTTTTGCACTTTAAGCTGACATTTATAGATAATTGTAAATGATACTTCCAAATTCTATTTCCTGCATTGCAACTTCCAGTCATGAGCTCAGTGTCACCCAAGTATAGTTTAGATTATTTTCTCTAGGTCCATTTTGAAGCAAACAACTGATTCTTTCAACCTGATCATAGATGAAGTCATTTTGTGTACATAGGCTCCTTTCAGCTTAAATGAGAAGGTAATGAATGTACTCTCTTCTTCCTCATTCTTTCTTACCCCTTCCAGGTATGTACAAGCAGGTGTAATTCATTTACACACCTGACTACTGTAAAGAGATATGGTAAAGAAATCTGAGACAATGTTAGGTTGTGTACAATACTGTGGCAAGTAAGGAAATGCAAAATTTCCCACAGAGGAAATTTAAAATAAACAGGAATTAGCTTTATTTGTGTTCCTCTGTGCTAAGGACAAAAATACAGTCATCTGGATGTTAATGGTATTGTAATCAAGAATAAAAGTAAAAGGAGAGGCTGAGGAAAATCAATTTGGGAACTGAAGAACCACAAAGTGAATTAAAGGAATTGTCCTGTCCCATGACTGAAAACCTGACATGATCATGAAGAAGCAGCTATTCCTTGCTTGTGCAACACAAATCACTTTGTTACTGTGCTTTATTTTGCACGACATTTATCAGTACACTACACATGGCTGGAAAGTTCAGAGGTCTTAGTATTAATGCTTTCCCACCTAAAATTGATGGTAAAACACACTGTCTTTCAAAAAATGTCCTGTAAATGGTTTCAGCTGAGATAATTTTCTTCACAGTACATAGTATGGGGCTGTGTTTTGCATTTGTGTTGGAAATGGTGTTGATAATACAGAGATGTTTTTGTTATACAGAGGAGTGTTTTGTTACTGTTGAGCAGTATTTATAGAGTCAAGGCCTTTTCAGTCAAGGAAAAGTTATACATAAGATAAAGCCTATTTAAACAATTAATGTATGCCGAACTCTTCTTCCTAGTATATTGGTGGTGCCATTAGACCTCCAAAGGAGTGAGGAGATTTTGGCTTCTAGGTAAGTCTTTAAACAGTTAAATGTACCTGAAGGCAGACCCTAAGTACAAATTCTACTGGAGTAAGTCTCATACAGCCTCTGCTCTTCCCAGACACCTTTCAGGAAAAAGAATGGAACAAAGAACCTGGCAGTTCTTCGGGATCTTCAGCAGGGACCTTTAGGCACTGCTGCCCTTATAGGTTTCATGTTCAGCATGCCAGACCTTGTGCCATTTTCTTTTTCTTGTCTTCATCTCCACCATCTTCCAGCTAACAAAGTTCTATGGAGGTGATTCACAGCCGTGTCTCACAATGCAAACTACAAAAGCACATGCAAATTAATTAATACACTGAAATTGGGTGTTTGAATCTGATCTGCCTGTCAGCCATATCTTTATCTTATAGGGGTTTTTTATTTCACTTTTTTAGAAAATTAGCTTTTCAGAATAGAAACTTTTATCTCTATCTGTCTACTATCTGTCTGAGTCTTTTTCTTGGCCTGGCCTTATTTACATATTGAGCATGCAAAATAAATGAAAAGGAAGAGGAGAAATGCTGTGGGCAAAATGAGGTAGAGCCCCTCTCATAGACAAAAATATATGCTATTACTTCAAGTGAATATAGAAATGTCATCTATTTTCTCAGAGGTGTGCAAACATATGTCTGTAATTCAAAGATGTATGACTAACACATGTGTATGTTTCCCTTTAGAGCTGGTTGAGACTTAAAAAGTCTGATGCTTGGACTTGATTTATGCGTTACACAGCTTCATCTCTTCATTATGGTAATCCTCGTTGTCAGACTGCAATGATTTAAATGTTAATCATATTTAGTATCATCTGCACTATATATTATATTGCCTCAGAATTTCCAAAACCTACTCTGTGTAAAGAAAAGTAACAAACAGTTGAAAGAATGGGTGCAGACACTGATGTATGTAGTCAAATGTGCTCACTTCCCCCAAACACACTCCCATGAGTGGAGAACACCAAAAACACGTGTTTTCTCCAGGGAATGCAGGACAACTGTAATATTCATTTGCTTCCGTGAGTTTCCTCAGGTTGTCGGTCTTTCCATGAGCTGATGCAGTAGGAATGTACTATGGAGTCATCAGTTTCTTTAAAAAACAGGAGAATGCATTTTTCTGACACCTGTCCCATCTTTGGGATGCTCACTGCCCATTGCTTTGGAAAAATATAAAGACAGCTCTGCCTCAGATGAGCCTTCCTAAGCTACACAGACACTACTGCATGCCCCGTGACTAGACTAAAAAGCTTAGTCAAGACTGACTGGATCTTCAGCACAGACACCCACCTGTCTGGGAAACTGAATTCATTTCTGCCAAAAATGGCTTGATACTTTGAAAAGGATTTTTTTGGGGGGAGGGATGAAAAGCCAGAATCTGCTTGGACTAGAGGAACATGTCCATGTTTCTGAAATGTACTGTGCTCTCCAGGCTTCTTTGCTCTGTGACAGCTTGCTGAGAAGCACTGGAGCCTGGGAGCTGGAGAATTGACCTGGAGGCTGGCAGCCTGCATCTGCCTGGGGATGTCAAAGGATGAGGAAACTGCAAGGAACTTAATGATCAGATTCTGTCACGCATTCTGTCAAGAAGATAGGGAGCCAGGTGATCATGGATCCTGATTTCCCTGTGGGAAAACTGTCTGTCACAAAAGTTCCTTGTGTATCTTCCCAGAACAAAAACTCTGCAGTTGTTATGCTGAGGCAAAGATGGGATACAAGAACTTTTTCTGCCCAGAGTCTACATACAGTAATAAAGGAAAAGAAAACATAGTTACAGCTCTATGTTACTAGGTCACAATCTGAGGATTGCATGCAGAAATCTTTCTATAACCCTTTGTAAAAAGACAATACAATTAATATATGAGTATTTTACAAATTAAGTGATAGATTCTGTTCAGTATAATTTATGAAGCATCCATTTGGATTACTTGGATAATTGGTGGCTATTTACAAGTTCCAGAATTTTTAATGAATTTTGCAAAGACTTTCAAATTTAAACAATCTTCCTTTTCAAATGTAAAGTCATTACCCTGCTTTCAAAACACTGATTTCTTCCTTAGGGAGCATTCAGAGTACCTTTAAGGATAGAGAAAACCTGACTCCAATCATTATTTCCTCAGTATTGCCTTCTTAACAGAGGAGTGTCATTAGAAGGCACTATAAAGATCTAAATATAACTACAGAATCATTTATATAGGACCCAGAGGGGACTTCTGAAGCAGGGCCAGCTTTGAAGCTAGATCTAGAGAGTTGGATAAGGTTTCTTGGTCACCTCGAATTGTATTGCAATTGCCTTTGAAGACTGAGGTTCTACAACCTCTCTGGGTGATCCATTTCAGTTCTGGAATATCTAGTGTGACAAATTATTTCCCAATAGCTAACTGGAATTTGCAACTTGTGACAATTTTCCCTCGTGCTATGCACCTTCAAGAACAGTCTGGCTTCATCTTCTCTATAAACTCCTATTGGGCAGATGGGTTGAGCATTAAGATTCCTTTCTTAACCTTGTCTTTTACAAAGAAGCACAAACCCAACTCTTCCAATCCCTTTGTATGTATCATGTGCCTTCTTATCTTCACAGTAACCTTGCTCTGGACCTTCCAGTTTGTCAGTGTCTTTCTTGTATTGGGAACGCTTCTAGATGTCACTTATACGGAATTAATAAAGGGAAATAAACAATAACTTTCCTTGTCTACTAGCTACACTCTTGCTAACATAACTCAGTATGATATCAGCCTTCATTGTTGCAAAGGCTGATTAATGCTTCACTGCTAGGAACCCAGATCATCTGCAAAACTACTTTTTTCCCAGTCAGAACCCAGCCTGCATTGCTGCTTGGGGTTATTTTAACTCAGATGTAGGACTTTGTATTTGTTTCTTTTTGAGGTTCTTCTCTACCCATTTCTCCAGCCTATCCCGGTCTGTCTGAATAGCAGCCCTGGTCTCTGCCATGCTGGCTGCTCCCCATGCTGTAGTAATGCCCACAGACTTGCAGAGGATGTATCCCATCCCTGCAGTCACTGAACAGTATCAGCCTCTGAAGAATACGATTTGAAACTGGCTTCTGGTTAGACTTTATATGGAAAAACCCTCTGTGCCTGTCAAGTACTCAGACACCAGACTGTAGGAAGTATAGTGTTTGAGCTTATCTGTCCTCTCCAGCTATTTAACAGAAACAGATTTATATTTTTTTTCCCCAGTTCCTCACTGATTTCTGTTCCTGATAGTATTCCTCACTCATATGAAGTAACACCCCGGTTCAACCAACTCTGTCAACACATGCTTTTGCACACTCTTCTTACCTGACCTTCAGCTTTCCTATTTTATTAGCTGAAACAGTACCAAAACCCAGGCACCACTGAAAGTGCAATTATCAGCTACGAGGAGATAGCAGGGGACACATCTACACATAGTAGGAGAGAAGAGGAGCAAAATCTCCTATCTGCTTGCAAAGTCACAACATCTCTTAGAGGTTTGCATTTGCTCGACTGATTTAAGCATGAATGACAAACAGCAATAGGACTAATTATATTATACTCTATTCTCAAATGCTAAATACATACATGGATTTCATTAGGGTTTCATTACTTGAGTGGAAAGCCCATCTGTGAACTCCAGTGAACACAATGCAGTAACGTGGAATCCAAACAGAACATCTGGTAAACTAGAGAGAAAGTTCAAACAGAAAGTAGACTGTGATTGACTTTGGAAAAGGAAAATCTTTACGTGAAGAAAAAGCACTCTTCCAATTCATGACTCAATAAAAAAACCCACCCTGTTCATTAACATGCACTCAGCATAATAGAAATTGTACAGTACAAAGGGAACTTCTTTACATTCATTTGGAGTAAGCTCTGAGTATTTCATTTTAGTAATGTACTCCATTATGCAAAAATAGGTTGCTTCATTTCACTGAGAAACCCTGCATCCATTCATATGAGAACTCAATTAATTCCAATTTTAAAGCACTGCTGACACTAATTTTACTGTGTTACAGACAAGCTCATACCAAAATGCCATAAGTTTTTTAAAAAGCACTTTAAGGCAATTCCAGAGCATAAATTGGACCGAGAAACTGTTCTCAATGATGACAGGAACTGCTGAGCACTGATGTGACAAATATAGCCATTAAATAAGCTTTGGTTATTCATTTCCCCTGTTCCATGAAGTGACCCAAAATCAAGCAGCTTCCCCAGGCCACTCTCCGCTACTAAACACCATTGCTCCCAGTATAAGGTAACTTTTACTTAGGAGTCTGCTGACAGCCTGAATCGGGAATTGATTATATTTATTAAGAAAGCACTGGTCTTTATCAATTCTAGGAGTTTAACAAAA
The DNA here is from genome assembly GCA_020800305.1 of Porphyrio hochstetteri. Taxonomy (NCBI): domain Eukaryota; kingdom Metazoa; phylum Chordata; class Aves; order Gruiformes; family Rallidae; genus Porphyrio; species Porphyrio hochstetteri. Next base: position 91,762,450 of record CM036907.1, read on the forward strand.
TTTTCCGTAATTCAGCCTTTATTAAAGTTGAAGATAGCATTTGGATTATGGATATTTTTCTCTTTCTTTTCCTGTATGAGGATAGACTTTCTTTGCTGGGAAGGCATTTCTTGATGAAAAACAAAGGGCTTTAAAAATCTCAGGTTCATACAAGCAGTGCAAAACTAAAATACATATTTAACTTCTTTTCCACTTCTTCCTCTGTGCCTTAAAGTTTTCAGGCTCAGCTAATATGGGACAACTCCAAAATGTAAGATTTCTCTCACTGGTGTCGATAGATTATAAAGTCCGTTTCAGAACAATGTAACCACAACAATCCTAGCTGTAATGACATCCATAAATCTTCATACCAGGGGGACAATGAGGTGTTAAATCAAGTATATTTATATTGCAATTTGTTCATGAAATCTCAAGTTGGCAACTGAAGAGAACGATTCATATGTACTTACTTTTCTTAAAATTACAAGAGCAGATATTATAAAACCTGAATGTGTGATTTTGTCTCTATTTTTAGGTATACTGAAGGCCTAGAAAATGTCAAGAAAATGTATTTTTCTGGAAAAAAACTGTACTGTGGACATGAACAAGTTGAATGAGATTTCCAGAGCACTAGACCAGCTTGTCTGCTGGTGTAAATTAGTGCAATTTTAGCATATTCAAAGAATGTACACTACCATCATCTGGTAGCTCTGTGAAATAAAAAAATAAATTGTGAGAACATTTTTAACTCTTTCTTTTTAGGTTAAAACTTTTGCATGAATCATGTGTATGAGAGCTTTCCTGAGATTTTCCTTTTTATACCTCATTATTAAGAAATCTTAATTCAAGTTAAGTGCCTGAAAAGGATCCAATTTTTCTTTATTCCTACAACAAAGAAAGGTTGAATTGGTGTTACAATGATTTCAAAAGCGAGTTGTGTTTTTATCTTTTAGTGAAAATACCAAAATTAATTAGAACATGGACTGTTTAATCCTGTAACCACTCATTATCAACTGAAAAAACTGCAAACCTTTTATGCTCAGGTTATGAGTTCAGGCAATGAACACCGTCATTGCTTAAGAAAACATCCATTTGTTCCAAACTGTAAGAAGAAAGAAAGGGTTAACACATGCACCACTCAATTTGTTCTCAGTTACACCTGAATCAGTGCTTTTTCCTTAACCTGTTACATATTTTATCTCATTTTTTCTTGTAGCAGTGGCACCAAATGTGGTTTTCTTCTGCCATTTTTATTTGATTCTTTTTATATGAGCTCTGCTTCTTGTATAAGGAGACAATATTCCTTCTGCCATTTTCTTTGTTGTTTGTTCTATTTTAATCATGATTTACTATTTTCTCTGTTACCTTAAAACAGATATAATCATCTAATATCTTTGTGGATTCTTCTGAGTTGTTGCTTGCATTCCCCTTCATTTGTCCTTCAAGTGAAGCAGGTAAGAACCATACAGGGTCCTTCCCAAAGGACCTTTCCAAATTGGGGCACAGCTGGCAATGGAGTGATGGGAGGAAAGCTCAGATCACAGCCAAGTCAGTGAATCATAAGTAGATGATTAAAAAATTGAATTTGAATCCATCCCCAAATACAAGACTAAGAAAGGAATTGTAGTTCCCTAAGCCTGTTTGGATCCCCAAGTCTATTTCATCAGCAAGCATGTGAATAAACAGGATGAGGACAAGCACAGTGGGCAATTCCGAGATGCATCTCTCATTTCAGCTGCCTGGCCATAGAGTGAGGCTAAATCACACATAGCCTAATTAAAGAGATGCATCACTTTCTTTTGTTCACTTCTTCCCCTAAACATCATGACTATGCAGTCTGTTTAAAATAGTGAAAATGAAAGTTTTTATGTGTATTAGCATTGCCTTTTAGAGCAATGATCAAAAAGCGTAAGGTGACCAGTGTCCCAATTCACATTATAAAGAGCAGCAAGGAGTACTCTTTGACCCACATATACTCTTTCAGAGATGGTAATGGAGGGGTCTGAGTGAGACAATGTTGTGTCTTCTAGTAGGCCTTATTAACCAGGAAAGGTATCTAATATGCCATAAAACCACATGAAAGACAAAAGGATATAGTGATGGTGTAAAACAACCCAGGCCCAAGGAATAGTAACAAAGTTCAGGGAACTTTCAGTTCTGGAGATTGATATCTTCTCAAGTATCTGACTTCCCCCTACAATGACAGCTTTCCCCTCAGGCCCCTAAAGTTATGTTTGAAAACAAGCTGAACATATAGAAGAAAAGATTAGCTTTGTAGCTACAGGAGTTCCTGCTCATGATTGCTTTTGCAACATGAACTGCCAGTCTGTGGTTACAAGTCACTGATGATATGAAAGAGGTCTGCATGATCACAGACAACATGGAGGGCAAACTGTCTGACTGCTAGCTCTTCCAACACAAGACAGGGATTGCAGATGAAACCAGCAGTACTCGGGATCAAAACAAAAAGTGGTGGCTGTGGATCATGAACAGAGACCTCCATGAAAGGGCAAAAAATATCGAGCAAGTATTTGGAATACAGATCTGCTGTGCTTACTAGGTAGACAGAACACATTAAGTACCAGAAAAAGCAGCTAGAATACTTTTGGAAATGTTATATGTACCAGCTCTGTTCTTTGTTCACACCTATGTTCAAGGTCACTGGTGGAAACACTACACTAAGAAAAACAGGCCTTCCATCTCAATCCATACAGCTTTTCTCATGTTTATCTTAGTCACTCATCTGTGTCTTGTTTTTCAGACTCTTACAATTCTGTCTTCCCACAACTCCTTCTAAAATGGTTTCAAAGACTTCATCAATGAGGAATACAAGAGCATGGTAATTTTTAATGTCCTACCCATTTTGAGGAAGATGCATCTATGAGATCAGTTGCTCAAAATAGAAGAAAGAAAATGTGTTTTATGCCTCATCTGTGTATCTGAATTGTATATTCTATTTAAATCCTTTCTTTTCTGGAGGATCGTGCGTCAATACAAACCTTCAAAACAGAGCACTGGTTTATCAAGCTATGTACGTGCTCTTCATATTTTTGACACTGACTTGATGTTTTGGACACTGACGTCACAAATAATTAAGATATCTAAGTAATTTCATCATCTATTTGTCTGATCTCAACCAATATTGTTCCTCTTTGTTTTGCAAGTTGCTCTGAATGTTGTATAAAAATTGTGTAGAATTCTGTCTCTCGTGAAGACTTATAAGAAAGCTGAAGAGGTAAAAGTAATCTTAAACAAGTAAAGGAGGGAGGAAATTTGTATAATGAGGAAAAGAGAACATTGAAAAGGAAAGACGGTTATCTACTGAAAAAGGAAAGGAATGCCCACTGGATAAGGATTGTTTTGACTGGCAGATGTCTGAAGTAACAACTTCACAATAACCATTGCATAATGGCTTGCTGTGAGGACACTAATTTGACATAAAAAAAGACTTTAATCCAGAACAATTCCTTAGCAATTAAGACTGTAAAATCAGTTTATCTTATTTAGCTTTAGCTTGGAATAAAGCTTTCTCTTTTTTCACATGGGAACTTGTCTGGAACAGTTAAATTCTACTGGAATACCTTCTTGGTATGAGCTTTGCTGCTCATTTCCTCCTGTCTAGATGAGGTTTCAGCATGTTTCTTCTGCATGGGTTTGTTATCAAGGCACAATTCTGATTTCATTTATATAGCACCATTTTATACAAACATACACAAATAACTTTATTTGAGTCATTCCTGATTTAGTCTGGTATGAGATCAATATCAAGATTTTATGGTTGTTTGAATAGATACTTTCTCTGTTTAACAACCAAGCTGGAAAACAAGCTTGGGTCAAACTATAAATATTTTCTTTTTCTCATCCTTGCTGAAATGAAAATGAGGTAAAAATAGTTTACTACAATATAACACATTGCATTTGGCCCAAGATGAATTGTTTCATATATTCTAAGTAAAACAAAGAAGGGAGGTTTCAGAAAAATAAAAATTCCTCTAACTGCTGCTGTTTTCTTTGTCTTCCTTTTACCCATGTCCTGGTTTTGTCCCACTACTCCAAGGTCTGACTTTTCACTCATATTTTGAAAAACAGCTCCAGCTACTAGTTTTGAAGTCATTTCATGAAAATGCCTTAACATCCAGACTATATGCCATTCTAAGAGAAGGTGTGATCTCCTTTCCTGTGATATTTTTACACCCACTTTAAATAGTATTCTTTGTTGTACAAAAGTCAGATTCATCTGATTAAATTCAGATGTCTGCATCTAGATATCCTCAGCTTCCTTTAAATTAAAGCAAGAAATAAAGCAATTCGAGGATTTGATTCACCTTAAATCTAAAATAAGCACAATATCTTTCTTTTGTCTTTTACTGCATGTTAGGCAACCTTAAACGTCACAGAAGACACTACTGTCTACACTGCCTTCTACACTGCCAGATCTTGTCCTGATTGATACAGATCATACAGACACTTTGTTAATCTTTAAAATCAGTGGATACTGAGCTGGGTAGATATAACTTTTATCCAAGTGTCCAAGATGTCCAGTTTATATATATTTTTCATGCTCTTGTCTGAGAAATGCCTTTCTACTTTCCCATTAGATTTAAGCCAGGGCAAATAAAATGCAGATGCAAACATATATTCAGAATACCTAATATATATAATTACCGGTGTTTTTGAGAGACAACAATGAGAAAATGAAATACAAATACTACTTATTCTACTTACTTGGGTTTTTTAAACATCTAAACAGAGCTTGTTTCTGACTCTGAAGTAGGACTAAACAATAGCTGTTATGCTCTTTTCCACTGTGGGATAATGTCAGGGTTGAGGCCTCTGTAGCACTATTTTCCTCTTAGGCATATTGTAACAATAGCTCAAGTGGTTTAAAGTTTGGATGTCTATTTTTTTTTCCTGAATGTGGAAGTCCTGAAAGGAGGGACAAATGCAACATGAGACATGTAAGTACAGTGGATGTTTGAAGCAAATTGAGATGAATCCCTTGCATTGCACCTGACAGGTGAATGTCAGGAGCACCAGAGAAGAGGACAATTCCTATCTTTGTGTACTTATATAACTCTTATGTTTCAATTTAAATAGTTTGTGCAAAGCCAAGCAGTTACATGGGAGTGTCCTCACACTTAACCTCACAAAACCTTACAGCTTCATGGCACTTGAAAGACAGAAGACACTGAGTGAAATGTTTAGAGTGGACTGAGACTTGACGCCTCTGCACTAATACCCAACCTTTTTCCCGCTATAGTTATGTGGATGAAGATATATAAACCAAAGTGATTCAAAACTAATCAGTAAATTCATAGTAAATTTGTAAATTTTGCAAGAATGATTGAAACCATAGTTAGATTTTAAGACATCTAACACTTTAACCCTAAGCGTAATTACTCTTAGATGCACACAGTAGCTTTCCAAAATGATGGACATATCTGTTGCCCCCTAATTATTTTGTGTCACCCTTGATTCACTCAGCAGCCTATGGAATTCTCAGCTAGCCTAGATAGCTCTACACCAGAATATGTTCACAGCAATGACCGCAATAAGGAAATAAATGCCCCCTGCTTCAATTACCTGGCAACAGCGTGAGGTCTGCTGTGTAAGACAATACTAATTTCACATGCTGTGCACATATTTTGAAAGCATTATCTAATTGCATGAATTATAGTATCCCCTTCCCACATCTCAGCTTGTATAAATCACTACTAGAATAAGCATTTGAGGTACCCAAAGGAAATTTCAGAGGGTGTATGAAGTCTTCCTTTCTTTTACTCTAAGTAGATTCCCATCTCAGTAGAGAAAGCAGCCCACACTGATTCCAGGAAAGAGGAGGAGGGTGAGAATTGTGCTGCAGAGGATTTGTGAGGTGTGGAGATATTTTAATGTTGCTGGATGAAAAATCTGTTACTAAAATAAAAGTAGGGATTGAATCCACCTTCACCAAAGTGGAGGAATGTTGGCTTCAATAGTTTTAAATGCTCCAATAAAAATGCTATTTTTTCATAATTCTGCCCATGTTCACTTTCAACTTGGTCTCCATAACTTGCTGACACTTGATGAAAGCTTTGCTCTAGGCATTTCATTTTCATTATTGATGTTTTGTGCTACCTACAGAAATAAAAGACATTACAACCTGAGCAAAAAAAGCTACAGACATGAAGGATACGTGACATAGGTCACACAATTCTAGGACATACCAAGTGTGTAAACATAATAAAATAGTCATTAAATGTAAAGGCATAAACATGATGTGAAATGCCACAATAATGTGCAAATATTAAAGAATTCTTCATTAAAAACTGTATATTTCATGGTTTAATGTCATGTTCATCATAAAAAGCAAATATGACAGTGTTTCCAGGAAGAATAGAATCACAGAATCACAGAATTATCAAGGTTGGAAAAGACCTAGAAGATCATCCAGTCCAACCATTCACCTATTACTAATAGCTCCCACTAAACCATATCCCTCAATACAACATCCAGTCTTTCCTTGAACACCTCCAGGGTTGGTGACTCCACCACCTCCCTGGGCAGTGCATTCCAGTGCCTGACTACCCTTTCTGAGAAGTAGTGCTTCCTAATGTCGAGCCTGAATCTCCCCTGGCGCAGCTTGCTACCATTCCCTCTAGTTCTGTCACTGCCTACACGGGAGAAGAGGCCGACCCCCAGCTCACTACAACCTCCCTTCAGGAAGTTATAGAGAGCTATAAGGTCTCCCCTAAGCCTCCTCTTCTCCAGGCTGAACAATCCCAGCTTCCTCAGATGCTCCTCGTAAGGCCTGTGTTCCAGACCCCTCACCAGCTTAGTAGCCCTCCTCTGAACGCGTTCCAGAGCCTCAATGTCTTTCCTGTAGTGAGGGGCCCAAAACTGAACACAGTACTCGAGATGCGGCCTTATTTAAACAAAAGAGGAAAAAAATGTGTAAAAGTTAACTGGACTAATAATATAGAAATAATTTATTCTTCAGCATGTATAACTTGATTGGTATCTCATCAAAGTTGCATATAAAATCCCATCATACCATAACCAGATAATTTTAAGCAGGCCTTGCAATGCTTAGCAGAGACAATGTGGGATTGAATGTAGTGAAGAACTCAGTCCATGGTATGTTTCCCAACCAGGTTAGGGTGTGTTCTGTTCTATACAGTTCAGTACAGTTCAATAAAACTCAAGAAAGACAAGTGATGCAAAAAACCCAAAGCTGCTCACCACCAACCAACCAATGTCCAGCCAGTCCTTGAGCAGCAGCCCCCTGGCCAATCTTCCACCTGGTTTTATTGCTGAGTATGATGCCATATGGCATAGGATATCCCTTTGGTCAGTTGGGGTCAGCTGTTCTGGCTATGAGCCTCCCAACTCCTTGTGAACTCCTAGCCTCCTCACTGATGGGGTGGTGTAAGAAGCAGAAAAGGCCTTGGCTCTGTGTAAGCACTTCTCAGCAATAAGAAAAACATCCCTGTGTTATCAGCACTGTTTTAAGTAAAAATCCATCTCTTCTTCATGTTTCTGTTGGAAACATTCCTGTTAAAACCTACCTGTACAGCATATGTCTTGAGACTAATGAGATATTTACCAAAATTACACGGTATAGCCCAGATATGTGCAACTTTCCTCCCCTACTGTTGTGTCTGTCAAGTCTTTTCAAAGTATAATCTGCTCAGAGCAAGGTTCTTTTGCTACTCAGTGGTACACAGAGCATAGCACAGAGGTATCAATGTGTGATAATAACAGTTGATAATAATCAACTTCTGTTGATAATCCAGCTGAGTGGGTTTTATTCAGTCCACTATTCTGTGTCTTTCATGTATTTCTTGGGCTTTCCAGCACATTTAGGGAAATAAAAAAAAATAGCTGGTTTCCATATTTATTGTAGTTGGAACTTGTGTGCCTCTTAAGAAACAAATTTTCTACATTGGGAGGTATTGATAACTATAGAACCATAACATTTCTTTCCCTAGTTATTCATGCAGACAAGCCATATATTTTGCTGTCAGCATACGCACTACAGTAAAATTAAACATCTTTTTCAGTGAACATTCACCAAAATGTAAACAAACAAGCTCTCATTGAAATCTATGCAACTGTTTTGACTTTTGTCTTATTACTTTAAAAAAATACATTCTTTTTTAAAAATATAGATGTATTAATCAACTTCTAATTCTGGAGTGTAACAGAGAAGAGCAATACACACATATCCACTGAAATGAACCTTCTAATTTTAAAATATTTAGTGTCACTTCCTTCATTTGAAAAATCAAGAGTCTGCCCTGGCATGTTATATTTCCTGGTGGAACACAGCATAATGGAAAAGTGTTGTCTATGCACTGCCATAAGAACTTCCCTAGCCAAAAGTCATTTGCATCTACAGAATAATATACCAATTCTTTTCTAGGGACTGTAGGAGGGTGCAAGGAATTACAGCTCAGAAAGTAAAGGAAAATACATCCAGATATATGATATCCATTTTCTGTAGGGTTTAAAGAATGATTAGCCAACATCTACTAGGAGTGCCAGAAAGTTAGGGCAAACATTATTATCTGTAATTAAAGTAATCACTATTTTAAAAAAAAAAGCCTATTTCCTTGAACAGCAAACAATGCAATTACATGAGTAAGTAAAACATATCAAATGAGCTAGCTTATGATTGCTAGCAGTGTATAAGTCATATTGTAAAGGGAAAGGGGGAGAAAAGAGGATGTCATAATTGATATCAGATGCTAGTGAGACATGGTTTTTTAGCTGCATTTGGGCTGTTGTTTTAATTTATTTTTTAACTTGCTTCCAGCCTACTCTTTTGTGGCAGATCACAACTCCTCCACTAGAGGATACCACACTAAATCTGCCAGTATAACAGCACAGGAAATCAATCCCTAATTAATCTATCACATGGTGCATGTTAGATTGAATAATTTTAAAAGTAGAGTTCTTTCTCTCAAGTGTGCTTAACTGGTTTCATCCTATAGCTGAGAAAATGTTGTGTCCAATGCATTTGGGTTTTTAATGAAGTTGCATCTTCTGAGGAAGCCTCTAGTTTTACAAAGAGCTTGTACCACTAGTCCACATGTCAGATCATGCAGAAACCTTACTGTCTTTTAGTTTGATTTGTGACCCTAAGTAAATCTAAGACCCCCTCATGCTAACCAATTGATCTAGCCATAATGCTTAATGAAAATTTCCTATGTACAGCAGAGTAGAAGAGCATTAAGAGGAGACAGTGGAAGGAAGAGGCAAGCACCCAGCTTGTGGGCTGCCTAGTTTCCCCCACAACCTAGCAAAGAGCTATACCCACTGGGCTGTTAGCTACTCTGGGCTACCAGGTAACGTAGCTGCGTTTAACAACCAATTCTGTCCAAGCCCTGAGAAGTTATATTGAGTTTCAGAGGATTTCAGAGTCTATTTCCTGAAAAAAAGGTTTTAGTTAAAAAATTCATGATCAGCACTAGTAGCCACTAAAGTCTTGGTACATGACTGCAGTTCTTATTTCTGAATAGTATTGAGTAAGATTGTTCAGCCAGGTCCTTAACTCATTCAGAGGAATTATCTGTTCATGAGTCTCCCACCTGGATGGTCATTATTTGTGAGACCAGCATTAAACTGGGGTACTGCATTCAAAATAAAAAAGATCTACTTATATATATATATTTTATTTTTCTAAGAGAATACAAAACAAATATATAATTGCAAAAGAGTTTGAACCTGACTGCTGTGAGGCTGAACATACAGTCTTACACTTTTAGTTGGAGAATTTACATGAATTCAGGGTAACAGAATTGGTTTTGATTGAAATCTAGGAAAAATAATCTCAGTGATACCATAATGCAAGATTCAGAATTTAAACTCTGAAAGGATTATCAGAATTAAATCAAGAAAATCATGTGATTAAGAATTCACATCATAGGTTATAATATTGCTTTGTTGAACCTCATGAGGTTCACCTAGGCCCACTTCTCCATCCTGTCCAGGTTCCTCTGGATGGCATCCCATCTCTCTGGAATATTAACTTATCATTCAGCTGGTGTCATCAGCAAATTTGCTGTGGTTGCACTCAATCCCACTGTCAATATCATTAATAAAGATATTAAACAGCAAATTCCATCCCTTCTCCACTAAGCAGCACAGGGGGACAGGGAATGGAGGTTACAGTCAGTTCATCACACATTGCCTCTTCTTCTCCTTCCTCCTCAAAGAGAGGACTCCTCACACTCTTCCCCTGCTCCTGCATGGGGTCCCACCTGTGGGAGGCAGTTCTCCATAAACTTCTTCAACATGACACCTTCCTGTGAGCTGCAGTCCTTCAGGAACAGACTGCTCCAGCATGAAACCCCACAGGGCCACAAATCCTGGCAGGATCCTTCTCTGGCATAGGTTTCCTATGTGGTCACATTCTCCTTTGGGTGTCTCCACTAGTTCCGGAGTGGGGGCCTCCATGGGCTGCAGGTACAATCTCTGCTCCCCTCACCCTCCATGGGCTGCAGCGGGACAGCCTGCCTCACCCTGGTCTTCTCCACAGATTGCGGGGGAATCTCTGCTCCTCACTGACCTTGGTGTTTTCAGAGTTGTTCCTCTCACATCTTCTCGCTCCGCTCTCTGGCTGCAATTACAATCGGTGTTGTGCGGAGTTGTTTTTCCCTTTATCTCTATTATCCCAGAGGTGTTACCACCATTGCTGATGGGCTCAGCCTTTGTCAGTGGCAAATACTTCTTGGAGCCAGCTGTATTGGACACAAGGGAAGCTTCTAGCTGCTTCTCACAGAAGCCACCCCTATAGCCCCACCTCTACCAAAACCTTGCCATGCAAACTCAATATACCTTGATGATCCTGAACTGCTTAATCACAAATCATTGAGGTTGTGACAGCAACATAAGTTTGATATTGATTTCTTTTTTAAAAGAAAGTCTCTATAAAGACAGTCTCAGGAGTACTCCTCAGTCTTTCCTCTTTAACTAAGTGTCCTGCAGAAGATGAAATGCATGCCTGTGGTTGGTATTGGTATTTCCACCTAAGCTGAGTTGCCAAACATTTCAGCTAGCAATGTTTGTTCCTCATGAACCATGGAGAAATTAAAATCCATTTTTCTGTTGAAATAATTTTAATCTTTTCCAGAATGTAAAAAGATGCATCTAATACAGACTTGTTTTCACAGACGTCCCCACTAAGACCCAAGTTGGATTAAATGTATATTATTAATATTAGAGATGCAAACTGTCTCTGTTTCATGTAACAACAGTGTTGTCTAGTTTGTAAAGATTGTAAAAACACATGTACTCCTAGGTATATATATGTAACACTATTATAGTTACATATATTCCCTCATGATTATTCTAATGGTTTAAATTATATGTATTTGCAATGACTCATGGTAAATATGCATATCCCTCATATGCACTACTTGCATATTCAAACTTCAAAAGAATATTATCACAAAGTCAAGTAGTTGAAATTTATATAAGGCAGAATTATTTTTGTTTGCAGATGCAGTCTGTGATACTGTGATAGTTTTTAATCAGGATCCTTCTGTCCTTTAGCAGGCCAGAGGATTAATAATGCTCTATCCATTCTCTAATTCAATATATGATTCTATGCCTTATTTATCAGCACATCTAACAGTGTCCTTGAACATACAGTGTGCCCACTCCTGGGCTCAAATCTTTTAGAAATCAAAGTAGGTAAGAAGTATAGGGTACATGAAGTATTATGCTAGCCAGCTAGTACAGCCACTGCTGCCATTCAGAATAGCCTTTTGACTAGCTAAGCTATCGCCCTGTCCTTCATTTCTTAGGAGTGGGGATTGTGTTGCCCTTCAGTCATGTATGAACCCAAAGACCTTCCACAAGGATTTGCCATCAAATGCCACCTATAAAGAGCATCTAATTTGAAAAGTCAGTTGGCTGAGAGAAGTGAAATACTGAAGTCTCTATGAAGAACATATGTAAGATTACTCTTAATGTAAACCTTCAATAAAATGTTTTGAACTTTAATTATTGTTATGACTGCCTGTTGACAACTGAAACATTTATTTCTATTGACTCAAAGATACACATTCTGCTTCTGGTTACCCATGCCTATTGAGACAGATGCCTGGAAGAGCAAGTAAACCTGCTTGACACAGCAGCAAAGAATAATAGGAAATTTGCTGGAGGAAACATTACTACTTCCCCAATCACTCAAAATCCAATTCTTCTGAAGCTAGGAGTTAAGGTGTGTCTATAGTGAGGTGCAGAAAAGTACACTCTGGGATGGTGGGTCCAAGCCAGCTTTGGTCCAGAAACTGTTCAGACACATTGACATGTGTTTGAATTGATGCATGCTTCCTCTCAGGAAGGAGAGTTGGGTCAACAAACCCAGTCTTATGTTTATAAATAGTTTCCAGTGCAGTGTCAGCTCTGTTCCTTACTAAGAGCAAGGTAGACCTCTGATTATGTATACCTGTCAACAAAGGCACCCCTCCCCACCCCTCTCTTCTTCCAGGTCTCAACTTTACTCCATAGTTCTCTTCCTCCTCCCCTCAAACAGCACATGGGCATGGGGAATGGGGTTTACACATTGTCTCTGCTGCTTCTCTCTCCTTAGAAAGGACTGCTCACACTCTCCCCCTGCTCCAGTGTGGGGTCCCTCTCATGGGAGACAGTCCTCCACAAACTTCTCCAATGTAAACTCTTCGCACAGGCTGCAGTTCTTCACAAACTGCCCCAGTGTAGCTTCCATGGGGTCACAGACCTTCAATAAATAGACTGCTCCAACGTGGGTCCTCTATAGGGCTACATGTCCTCCCAGTAAACCTGGTCTGGCACAGGCTTCTCTCTCTATGGGATGATAGGCACTACCTGGATCCTGCTCCAGCATGAGCTTCCCATGGGGTCACAGCCTCCTGTTCTGGGGTGGGGTCCTCCACAAGCAGCAGGGGGATCTCTGCTCTGGCACCAGCACATACTCACACTTGTACTTAAAAGTCAGACATTCTTTTATAGCTGCTTCAGTGTCTTAATAATCTCAGAAGAATTAGTGTCCCACCCTTTGATCAGAAGTTTTCATGAGCTATGCCCTTATTATGTTTAAGTGAGCTGCCCCACTTCTTTTCTTGGAACATGACACACAAACATGAGTCCTGCAGCACTGCCTTCTCTTCTTGTCCAGGCTGGAAGGATCTCCACCTCTCAAGTAGCCCATATGGGAAGATGGCAGAGCATGTGCAACCAAAGAGGAACGGATATTTTCTTCCTTTCTTCTTTCTTCTTAATTTGAATTTCTGTGGAGCTCCTTCATTAGCGTATCTCTTTTAGATTCCAGAAGACTGCAACAAATTCTTATGAATCAACAGAGGAAAAAGTATTCAAAGTGCTCATCTGTGTGTGAATTAGTATAAGGAAAAATATAATTAATTAATTAATTTTATTAATTTAAATTCATTAACATTTTTTCCAGCATCTATATGTCACAAATAAACCTTTTCTAGGATTAAAATCATCTTCTGCTACCTTAAGGATTAAGTTAGAAGATGCGGTAGACTTGTATTTGTCACAGATTTTGTGCAAATTAGCCCTGCCAGTTTCAAGATCCAGGTTCTCAGTCTCCATATCTGTGTGAGAAAATTTTCTTTGGCTGCTTACTAGTGAATCCAATCACAGCCCAGGAGCTGCCACAGAAGAACTAGGTTTGCAGGCGGAGTCACTGTGATATGGACCTGGAAAAAAAAAGCAAAACCAAACCAAGATTCAATTCTAGAGAGTAACAGAATTTATTGTCTCTTTGAAACAATTTAAAAGAGAGGGTTATAAGAAAGTTCAGGATGCCAGTTATGATCTACTGATGTTATTTTAAAGTATCAGTAAACATAAATCCGAGGATGGCAACACAGGCTGGAGCAGTGCCTGCTTTGTGTTTAGAATGCTTTGTGACCATACCTATTTACTGTCCCTTTCAGCAGCAAATCAAGCATTTTATTTTCTGTCAGAAATGGTTTTCCGGGTCTACATATTAGTGGTCATATGCAAGGGTAATTTATAACATGTCAGTATATACTTTAAGAAAATAATGTTTAAGCACTTATGTGGCAGCTGCTGTTATTCTAGAAAGCAGACATCCAGCACAACACAATTTGGGGAGATGTGGTAACATTTCGAGTCACCTTTCTGCTATTTGAAACTCTTTTTATCACAGAATCATAGAATGTGTAAGGTTGGAAGGGACCTTTAGAGGTCATCTAGTCCAACCCCCCTGCAGTAAGCAGGGACATCTTTACTAGGTCAGGTCGCTCAGAGCCCCATCAAGCCTGACCTTGAATATCTCCAGGGATGAGGGCTCCATTATGTCTCTGGACAACCTGTTCCAGTGATCTACCACCCTCATACTGAAGAACGTTTTCCTAATATCCAACATAAATCTCCCCTTTTCAAGTTTAAAACCATTGCCCCTACTCTAGCTCTTAAAAAAAATTGTAGACAGAAAGCTAGTTTGCAACAGCTTTGTTAAAAATACTGAAGTCAACTCTCAACATAAGGATATTTATGAATAATTTTAAATATAAAAAGCAAATTTACCCTCCATTGAATGCTTGCTTTAAAAGGCCATAATAAAATTGAGAAGCAAAATTACAGCTAGATTGAATCTGCCAGCTGTTTTTGTTCTCCAAAAGCCATCAGAAGTGTAACAATGTTATTAATATTTGAAAATCATACACTTGAATGGTAAAAATACTTGAAAGGGACAGCATATGTGGCATTCCAAACATATGTATACTTTCCCTTTATGTTTTAATGCATAGATAAGAACAATTCCCTTTATATGTATGGAGGAAATCTTATTAATGTATTTAAATACATTAAGGGAATGAAGGGTTTACAGAAGACAGAGCCAGGATGTTTTCAGTGGTGCCCAGTGAGGAGATCAGAGGAAATAAGCACAAACTGAAACACAGAAGGTTCCCTCTTTTTTTACTTTGCTAATATGAGGTGACTGAGCACTGGCACAGGTTGTCCGGGGAGGTCATGGAGTCCCCATCCATGAAGATATTCAAAAGCTGTCTGGATCTAAGCCCGGGCAACTGGCTCTAGAGGGTCCTGATTGATCGGGGGTTGGACCAGATGAGATTTGGAAGTCTCTTTCAACCTCCACCTCTCTATGATTCTGTAAAAAATATTCAGTAATGAGCAGTCTAGGAAAATATGCTGCTGATTTGTATCCCACTGTCATCTATCATATATATCACATGGATACCAAGACTTTACTGAGTCTTAAAAGAGTCAAGTATAACATTTATTTGCAACAGACAGTTAAAATCCTTATGAAAAATCTCCACAAACCTCCATATTCTTATCACTGCCATAAATTCCCAGAAGATTTTCATACTACTTTTCAAATTAGTTGTATATTTGTTAGTATAAAATTTGTATAGGATTTGTATGACATTGTCCCTCACAATTGAAGTTTCTTCCCCCCTCACTATTTTGACAGTTTTTTAGTCTTGAAAGTTTGCAAAACAAACACAGTTTACAAATATACAAAATTGCTACATTACAGTAAATGAAAAGGTAGATCCACCTAAATCTGTGATCAAAGTTTTGTTAAAATTTTAAGCCGTGGATTTTAGTATTCTAAAAATATATGAATAGCAGATGCTGAAGTGGATAAATTAGAAAGACAAGCAAAACAATTAAAAAAGAAAAGAAATAAAAGCTTCAGGTTGTATGTACATTAGGTAACGTAAATCCAGAAATTTTATGTAATATTTGAAAGCAATGTTTGGCTGTGTGGGAAAAATGTCTTTGTAGCATTATTTACACAGCATCAGGGAGATAAGATGATATACTTACTTTAATCTTTGGACTTACATTTTAAACCTAATTGGTCTATTATTTGGAGAAGAGAGAAATGGATGAAAAGTTCCTGCTTATGTGTTTGGAGGTGAGAAAAGCAGCAACCTTTAGATCAGAAATTTTAACCCATTTTCATCTTGTGAGTCCTAACATTTTTTCCACATTGATATGTGGACTCTTGCATAATATGTTTTGCCTGCTGGTAGCAGGCCTTTTGCTTTTCACTCTCACCTGTAAATCTTCTTCCCCTAAGCTTGATGCTTGAACTACTTGTGTGATGGATACCAATAATATATCACTATCCTAAGTGTGGACCAGTGGTATGGTACAGAAACATGAGATAGAACATCAGTGGCCTTGACAGGTCACTGTAGGACCTCTTATTTGGTGCTTTGGTACCAAAGGAGTTATTTTCTCTTCAGAAACATTACTGTCCTCATATATCTGACTGCTTTGTAAGGTTTTCATCAAGACCTTACTACTCATAAATTCCTGATTTTTAACCAAAATATCCTTCAATTTGGCATATTAATTTTTCATTACAAGAAATGCAACTCTACCAACCAGTCTCCTTTGCCTTACGTTTCACATGGATTTTGTTTTGCCTCTTGATTTCCTTCCTTGGTTTCAAGGCACAGATTTTTAACCAGCCAGTCTAAGTTCCCATCTTCAAGAAGTCTCTAATCTGCACCACCATCCACCTTCCTCACTTGTTCTATTTGGGGTGTGCTACATTCAGCTCCTGTCCTGTGTGCCTCTGCATAAGGCATCTCCTCCTGGGATACTTGTCCAGTGTCAACAAGTGGATTATTCACAACACAGAGACAGGAGGTTCTTTCTCTTCCTTCTGATGCCTGGCCCGATACCAGTCTAGGAATAACCTCCAAGTATATATGGGGTGACACGTTCCATGTTTGGGTTAGTGAATGAACCATTCGAATAAGAGAAGCAGCAGCACAGCCTATTGTTTTATGGGAATGACATATCGACAGCTTCAGAAAGTGGTGGGGAATTAGAGTGTGATGAGTAAGAACAATAACTTCTGGGATTTTTGTGGTCAAGCTTTAGCAAACTTCTAGAGAATTCATACAAATTGGACTTTTCCAGGATTTACATCATGGTTGGTTTCTCATACGGATAGAAAAAGCACATCACTGACACAGAGGCCACCCATTTGCCAGATGTCAAGTTCCTGCTCCAATATACAAGGAGAGCACAAGAGCCACCAAAGTAAAGGTTACAAGACTGGTTTTTTAAATAGTAAAAAATAGCATGTTTTTCACTTGCTTCACAGCAGAAACATTTTGGCTGAAATTTTCTACAAGATTTCTTCATAAGGCAAATGCCATGCATGGAAAATTTCAACCTAAACAGTTAGTTTGGCAAAAGTATAAACAACTAAGTCTTATTAACAGGAAATGTTTCAAGCCTTAATACTAGGCAGTGCTTCCAATTCAGTGTATAATTTACTCAGCACCACCCTATTGCATTGACAAAGATATTCAGCTGCTTGCAAGGCCAACCTGTAAGATTGGAAGGCATGAGCATTAAGTGTCAGTTGATGCTGACAAGACTTCACTACCAAGATTCTCTTTTAACCAGAGTCTTTGCCCATCGTTTGCAGCATAGCTGATTATATTCAACACCCACACCATATTTTGGAAAGCCCTTTACTAAGTTTGACATTCACGGTGACTTCAACAAATATGTAAAGAAGAGAAAGATGTGTTGGGAAGTTTCCATCAAAGCTGTTATGACTGAAGGTAATTTTTGAATCTTTTTTATGCTTCCATGAGGACACTTTCTACCTGCGTCTGTTTTCTCTGTTGGAGGGGAAAATGAGGTTATCCACATCATAACATATATGATACATGACCATGGCATATCATTGAAGACTTCACAGCAGTGATGCCAAGACTGAATAATGTAGGTATCTGCTATGCAGGTTTCTTTATCATTACCATTAGGAAAATGACCATAGGTGGTCCAGACCCAGAAACATGTCAGAGAGGTGTATTTTGCTAGGCAACCCCTTTTTCAGGAGCTGGACTTGATGATCCTTATGGGTCCCTTCAAACTCAGTATATTCTGTGATTCTTTGAGCTGATAATTTAAGTGTAACAAAACACAACAATGACAGTTTTCCAGACTTTTCAAGCTCAGCCATGGATTTGAAGTACAATCACTATATTCTTGTTGCTTCCCTTGAAGAATTAAGTTTCCAAAACAGAGGGAAGAAGATGCATACTTCTGTCTCACCATTGCCACCGAGGGCCACTAAAAGAGGTGACTGCAGCAGCAGAAGCTGGCAGGCATCTCTTGGGCTGAAAGTGGTTGTACAGAGCATTTCACTGAAACAACATCCTTTCCTGAGCTCATAGAGATGATACCACCTCTTATCTAGCACTGCTATGCCATATCAAAGCCACCTGCTCAAAACAAGAATCAAAGATGAAAGCACATATCATATCTTAGAGGGTAAAATACAGAAAGAAAGTAAAACCAAAGTCAGAGCCCTAAGAATTAAGACAATACTGGAAGTAAATTTAACCATGATAAATATTTACAAATTACAGAAATGCATTGTTGCCTGGTCAGATAATCTCACAGTTTCCATATAGACATATCATAAAATAATTATGTGGCTGTGATTAAGGTAAAATTATGTTGTTGCAGGCAACAAGAATGCAGTTTGTGACTGCATGATTTCTAATGAATCAGTTGACAAGGAAACTATATTAAAGGAAAAAAATCCATTAACCAAGCTTAATTTAATATCTAGGAAAACACTGAGGAGCAAAAATTGCTTATTTCTTATGAAGACTGGATCTGTCATTAGAAATGAAGAATAAAATCCTTATGATTCAAGAAACTAGTCTTCAGAATAAGCATCCAGTATCCCAAGCTTCACTGGAAGATCTATTAATGTACAGAGTACAATAGGGTTTTCTTCTTTCCCTCTGTCCAGGTTGAGTTTTACCTGCTAGCAACTCTGCAAACACTGACATTCACTTTTTACATCAAGACAGCATTCAAAGTTTCTACAGCTTTCTACTTAATGATTGGAGGGATTATTTTATTACTAAATATGCTTTCATTTCACCTTATGGGAAAATTTTAAAAAAAATATTATGATTGACAATAAATTAATAAAGGAACAAAAGCCAGGAGTACAAATAAAAAGAGACAGAGAAGCCGAAAGTATATCTTTCGAAGAGTTCTGAAGACTTTTGTTATACTTTCTCTTTTTTTACATTTAGATTTGATCCTTGGAAAAGTAATTGTGACTAAAAGGAATATTAGCTTTAAAAAAGAAATTTCAGTACCAAATACCACATTCCATTTACCCTAAATAACCAGCTCATTTTCACTAAGAAGCTAGTGCCGAGGCTTGGCCACAAAGATGCTGCAGAAATACTGATACCAGCCTTGCTGAGAATTCTGTAATTTACTTTATTTCATCTACTCATAAGAAGCATGGCCCAGTGAATTAAATGGCAGCTGGAAGGTTTCTGGATGGAAAATAAGAATCCTGATTTAAGAAAAATGGTGAAGTATGAACATTTGGTTTCATTTTATAATAGAATAAAAATTAGATCCTTTGAAATATTTAATTTAAAATACAAGAGGCAGTCTTGCTTATTCTCCAAAACAGCCCACACCCCAGTGGTTAGAACATTGGGTAAACGTTGCTAGATTTTCAATAAAGCATATTTTGCTGGAAAACAGCAGTTCATTAAAATGGGGGGAGGGCGGGGCGTGGGCAGCGTGGAATAATGTTATCAAAAGAATTTTCAGAGCTAGGTCAACTCTTCTCATCCAAGTTGTAAAAGTGCCCTTATAAAGAGAGTTGAACTTCGTTCTTCTAGTTCCTTAAAGAATTCCCATAGGAGGATGACCATCAGGTTTAGACTTGATTTCCTACTCTGCAGCAGACTCCCCATGTTATCTTGGACAAGCTGCTTTGATCCAGATTATTTAAAGGAATTGAATGTTTAAGCCCACTATGTGTGCACATTTTTTCCAGTTTGACTGCATGGTCTAATTTTAAAAAGAGTCCAGAGCACATGTCATAAGAAGATATGGAAACACCAACTAAAGACCGTCAGTGGATAAGATAACAGTTTGATATGCATTTGTTAGTGGTGGGAATAAATACACTGTGACTGAGTGTTGATGGAAAAAAATGCTGAGAACTTGAGGGCAACCAAGTTTCAGGTTTGCACT
The DNA here is from genome assembly GCA_020800305.1 of Porphyrio hochstetteri. NCBI lineage: Eukaryota > Metazoa > Chordata > Aves > Gruiformes > Rallidae > Porphyrio > Porphyrio hochstetteri. The sequence goes on from CM036907.1 coordinate 91,782,481, forward strand.
CGGCTCCCAAGGCTGCAGACTTTGGACCATTGAATTGAGCACCTGGCCACTCTGTCTTTCTGATCTGTTTTAGAGAACTGTCAAACTACATTTTAAAGTTATTTTACCCAAGAGACTACATGACTGGGAACAGTTCCAGAACCTCACTGCTTTTATTTCCAAACAGAATTTTTTATCCATTCATCAAAAAGTATTAATTTATCACTTTACACTTATTTGCCAATGCTCTACTTTGACTTAAATAACTTATTTCTTCACTGGAATTTGTGCACCTGATGTATCTAGAGCCAGGATTCATACCCATTCTAAACTTTGCTTTTCCTAGTTAGACAGTTAATGCCTTTTACTATGCCTTTTTAAATGAAGTTTCTGTGGCAAATTCCAGTAACACTCCTCCATAAATCTTCTGATGTGACTTTTTTTTGTCACATATATGCATTAATACTTCTCTATCTTTTTCTGGGGGTTTTTTGTGTTGAATGGACCTTGGGATCCCTCAGCTTTTCCTTATGTAGAAAATCACTGATGATTCTGGGTCTGTATGCAACTTGTTCGTAGGCCCCAGTCCTCTCTTCTTTTTTATACTTGATGGTGGATGAACCACTAGAAGGGTGAGGAAAACTTTCTGCTTCAGACCTATAACTATATGCACTAATTCTCTACTGTCAAATTTAATCTCATTTTTATTGCTTCAATTTTCAAGTAATTTGATTTTTCCATATAGATATAGATATATTTGATGAGGCTTGTGTCATCAACAGACTTCATTTGACCATATTTGCTCTTTGTGCCGAGTTCAGTATTGAAAATGTGAAATAAATCTGGCTTGGACACTGATCCTTGAGAAGGTCCAGCCATAAATTCTCAGCCCGGTCTGCCCTTTTTAACACATACTACTTGTGTTTCCTCTCACCCACACAGAGTTTTCTGCAACAGTCTTAATTACTCTGATTTAGTCTGTTCCAGCCTTACTTACTGGTATATACAGTACATAAGGTATATATACTGCTATTATATGCAGCATATATACTATAGCAGTTATATACTGATATAGACACAACTTCTGGTATAACTACAGGACATGAATTGCTGCTCCGAGTTAATGTATCAGAGGTTTGAATATGATCTCCCACATCCCACTGAGTAACCGACCTGGAAGATTACCGATTTCATAACTCCCATCTTCTTGGAGGTGCAGAAATACCTGTCTATGCAGAGGTGATGTAATCAGTGTTTAATACCAGGAAAGGTTTTGGAGCTGTGAAGTGCAGGAAAATGTCTGATTGCAAAGGCAAGTGGGGCATCTGAGAATGAGTTTTCCACTGGTCAAACCACTGTACATTATGTACAGCATAAGTGAAGTGCTTATATGTCCCTAAGAATATGTGCCTTAACCATCTGCTGTAGCAGCTGCCATTCTGCAAGCACAAGGTTACTTCCAGTATAACTTGCTCATAAGCTCGAGTCAGGTGCAAACAGATTTTGAATTTATACTCATGTGCTGTATAATCTTCAAGTTGTGGCATATGCAGAATCATAAATATGGTCAAAATTACCTGCAAATCTGCAAAATCTTTCTTGTTCGTTGATCACATCCATTGTTTTGTTCTCAAATTTCATACAATAAATGCTAATGAAGTAGTAGAATGTCTACTACTGGCAGCTGGAAAAGCTACTGATATCTGGTTTTCTCTACTTAATTTTCCTCTGTTTTAGCATAAGCATTTTTCTAGCATGAATGGATACAGATTTTCCATTAAAAACTGTTAGCAGTGGATGAGTAAATGTCTGCCAATGTTACAGCCAGTTCATGAAGAATCCAACTTCATGGTCTTGCCAGCACAGCAATTAGGACCACATGTGCTAGAGAGGGAAGGGAAGCCGATGCATAGTGATGACAGTCCCATAAGGCCCGATGGCTGCGTTTCCAGCCCTGAATTTCAGAGACTTTTTAAAACATATCAGCCTATTATAAAGTTTCTGGTTTGTTTATTTAAAATCCACAAAACTTCTTTCCATAGTATTATTCATCTTTTCTTTGACTACTTGTATTTATGTCTTACTATGTCAGGAAAAGCCAGTTTTCAAATGACATAGTGCAAGAGCAATCTAAACGTACCGTTGTTGAGGATGTATACAGGTTCTGACCCTACAGATAGCTATAGGTGTGTGCATGTATAAAAATCATAGAATCATAATGGAATGTGTTAGCTTGGAAGGGACCTTTAAAAGTCATCTAGTCCAACCCCCCCTTGCACTAAGCAGGGACACCTTAACTAGATCAGGTTGCTCACAGCTTCATCAAGCCTGACCTTGAATGTCTCTGGGCAACCTGTTCCAGTGTTTCACCACCCTCATAGTGAAATACTTCCTCATGTCTAATCTAAACCTACCCTGCTCTAGTTTAAACCATTGCCCCTCGTCCTATCGCTATATGCCCTTACAAACAGTCCTTCCCCAGCTTTCCTGTAGACTCTTTTAGGTACTGGAACACCGCCATAAGGTCTCCCCTGAGCCTTCTCTTCTCCAGGCTAAACAAGCACAACTCTCTCAGTCTGAAAAATATACAAGGCTATATAGCCTGCAAGTGTTTAAACCATGAATGACTCATGGGAATGTCACCAGGCTTCGGAAGCTTCTACCCTTTGGTCAATGGCTTTGCTTCAGTCCTGATCAGTGTGGGAGATGTGTCACTTGTTTAGCAGCCTGTGTGAAATTCATTTGGAGTTATGCTCCAATCTCTTCTCAACAAAAGTACAAATCATGCTCAAATATCTGCATCATAGTGATGTATTTTGCAACAGGGATTGTAAGATTAGATGGGTATGAAAACCAAACTGCACTACTGCTGTATATTTTAATAATTTTTGAGAAATTAAAACCTAAATGTTAAATACATATAAATAAGTTATCACTCTGATTTAAGCATAAATCCAAGTTCAAATGGAATAAAATGATAAAAGCAATCAAGGGAAAAAAGGATCGACTTTCCAAAGTAGGATTGGAGGCTATTGACATGCAGAGAGCTCTCTGACCTTAAGAACCAAATTGTATATTTGTCAGAGAACAGCTTACCCTTGCTCACTGACACTAGACCAGAAAAAAATATAACTGAGGGCTGGCACAGTGTCTGAGATGCCAGGGAACAAGCTGTGTGCTCACTTGAGCCAGGATGGAGGCAGAAACTCAAGCTATCAGGGCAGAGACCAGGAGGATGCCCAGTTCCATGATTCACAGTTTAAAAGGCAATTCCAGTCCCTTCTGCATTATCTGGGCAGGCTGTGTGTTGGCCATCCACCAGGCATACCTGTCTCCAAAGGGTAGCTTGAGATTTGCAAGGGCAACATGACACATTGCTTGCATTTGCCACCAGCCTGTTTTGGCCAGGCTGTTACACCAGGCCTGTCACAGCCCCTCTTAGTAGTTAATTTGGTACAGCACATGTCCTGGCACCTACCTGGCCCTACCGCATAACACTGCCTAGTTTGTGCCACCATCTGTCCATCTCCCAGACATTGCTGGGGACAGCTGGAGTCATAGCCCCTGCCAGGCTCCATCCCAAGTGGATGGGGACTCCCAGGCTTGGGAGGGGAAAGAGGTCCAATTTGGGGAGAGAAGACAGATTAGGGTTCTGGTCTTATGGACAGAGAATGATCCTAGTTCTGGTTTTTACTAGTTTTACTGGCCTCATCATATCAGAGTACACTCTGCATGAGGGAGTGAGGACCCAGCTGTCAACTGTGAAATTACTGTGGGAATTCAGTGGTACAGAGTGAAAGCCTCATAACATAGGCAAGCTCTGGGGTCAAGGATGTTTGCATTTGGTGCATGGTGCACTCTTCAGATAAGTACTGGAGTCACTACACTTGCTGAGGCGTGCTGCTGCAGAGTGCTCAATATTTGCAATGAGTTTCTTTAGTCGGTTCATTAAGCACTGCACTTGAAAGGAAAATTTTTTGTGTGAAGACTCTTACATTCGTCACATAGTCAAATAAACAAAATAATTCCTTTAACTTTGCATTGATAATGTTCACCATCATACTCTGTGCATTCATTTGGGGCCAAGAGCAGATAAAAAATGCCTGCAGTATGCTGAACTACAGAAGCACAATTATTTTAGTTAGGATGGGTACTGCCAGAAAGAGCCCCGACATCTAGCGACTAAAGGTTGGTAAGAACTGGAATTCCCCAAAGGGTTGAAACCAGACTCTTTTCTTTCTTTTTCTTTTCTTTATTTTATTTTTTAAAGTGTTGGTCCTGTGCCAGCAGGATGCCGTTCTGTTACAGCATTGCAGTGAAGTGGTTAGGGTCAGAATTGCATTTAGGCACAGTCATTGTTGGATAACTGCCCGTCTAGCCTCATTCATTCACATACGGTACATATGCTCATAATGCATTTCAGGGCCTCTGTACATGGACTTGAAACCAAGAGAGAGAACAATAAAGATTTAACCAACCAGCATAGCTGGTTCTTTTCCCAGTCTCTGAACTTCATCCAGAAGACACAGCCAGATGTGGCTTGAAGGAAAAGCCCGTAATCCAGAGAGTGAAAGAAGAAGGTGGAGAGAAAAGGAGTTTTCAGGACATCACTTAAGGAAAAAAAAAAGTCTTGCTCACATATGGGACTAAGGAGTCTACAGATGTGCACAGGATGAAACCTTATCCTCAGCTTCAGGCATATATTTCTCAGGAAATCACTTACTTCCAGTGTGGTTCCTGATATTGGTCTGTCAGATACAAGAGTCCTGAACTTGCACTTCCTCTTCACATAATGCTCTCCTGGTATTTTAAGAAAATGGATTTATGATATTCTTGTACATGGATCCTAGCAATCAGAACGTGGCTGCAAAATTAAGATTCTTGTAAGATGCAATTTAAACAATCTCCTTCAGGGCACAGCTATGCTATAGAGTACAGTGCAGTACTGTGCAGAGGTATGTCATATGAGAGGAAGAGAGAGCTGTGGCTGTTCAGCCTGGAGAAGAGAAGGCTCAGGGTGGGTATTATGAATATGAAGGGGGTGGGGGGGGGGTGGAGGGGGGAGCACAACACAGTAAAGACGATGGAGCCAGGATCTTCTTTGGGATTTCTAGAGAGAGGGCCAGAGGCTTTGGGATCTAATTGAAATACAGGAAATTCCTTTTAGGTGTAGGGGCAAGGGTGAGGTTTAATGTGAAGGTGACTGAGCACTGAAACAGGTTGTCCAGAGAGCTTGTGGAGTCTCCATCCTTGGAGATATCAAAAACCCAGTTGGATACAACCCTGTGCAAGATGCTGTAGCCAACCTCAGAGTGAACTAGGTGGTCTCCAGAGGTGTCACCCAGCCTTGACATGTGGTTCTAGCAGTGATTTGGTGGCTCTAGGACAAAGCAGCCAGGCTGTGTTAGCTGGGGATGTGCTCAGCCTGCTCAGCCAGATTAGGTTTTGCTCAGTGCCACTTAACAGAGCTTTACAACTTCTGACACCTCAGCTGGTGTCTTTGCACACTGCTACATTTAAATCTATCATCTCTTCCTGTTAAGAGCTTCATTGCTCCACGCCAGCATCCTACATCTGGCCTTGTATTCCCAGAAAATTCCTTCAGCTTGAGTTTTCTTTCTCTAGTTTTAACTGCTCTTCAAATTTTGTATGGCATTCTGAAAGTCCAGAGGTCCTATGTGAGAGCCCAAGGAACTGGACAATTGAGAACATTATGCCCAAATTTAGTGTTATTATCTAATCACAATACAATTAGAAAAATCAATTTTTGTTGACAAGTCAACAAAACACATATTTGACACTTTTTCTCCGTTAGAGAAACCTCACTATTTTCTGCTGAAATGTCAGCCAAATAATATGAAGTGATATCTTCCGATTAGAGCTAGATTTTTAAAATAACCACTCTTTCTGTTAATCAGTTTTATGTGCACTTCAGCAAACACTGACAGAAATATTCTAGTTAACATGGGAAAAAATAGAAAATAGAAACATATTTTTAATGCAGAAAACTTGTTCCTTTTTATTTTATTTTTGTTTTAAATGACAGCTCTGGGGTGTACCTTGGATTGAGTTACAGCATGTCAAGAATATGGGGTGAAATCCTACCCCTATTGAAATCACAGACAAATAGTCCAGGGCTTCATGCATGAACTGTAATTGGCAAGACTTAAATGTCATAAATATTCATTTTGTTTGGAATTAATGATGGAACAAGGATATGTGAAATGCTGTTTTTGAGACACATTTTGAGAACCATTTTAAGAGATGCACTCATTTTACCTATTTGTTAAAATTTTTGGCCTTGATTCTTGTCTCACAGTAACCTTGAACACAACAGGTCTTGCTAGGTCATCGAGTTTAGTGTTCTCTTATAATGAATGACTACTTTATAATAATAGAATGACAGAATCATTAAGGTTGGAAAAGACCTCCAAGACCATCTAGTCCAACCATTCCCCAACCACCTATATTGCTTACTAAACCATGTCCTTAAGTACCTCACCCAGCCTAGCCTTGAACACCTCGAGGGACTGTGACTCCACCACCCTGGGCAACCCATTCCAATGCCTAACCCCTCTGTATTCATTTATCTAGGGATATCCTGAATACTTCTTGGTTTTATTATTCTAAAGCAAAAGCTCTTCAGTTAACCCGTTACTGCTGCTATTTTATGTGTGTTGTGTCACTTCTGTACTAGCACACCAGCAGAACTGAAAAAAGCAAATTGGCTAAAATAACACAACCTACCTTAATAGGGAAGAAATACCCTTTATAAATCAAAGCAGCCCGGAGAGGCTGGATGCAGCTGTGCATGAACAGGAAAACTCTTCCATTCAGTGACCTCGTCTGTGAGCACACTGGCTGACACTAATGGATCGGAGTTTCTCTTCACACTTAGCATAGACCTGCGGCTGGCCCTCAGTACCACGTTTAAGAACCTTATTGTTTTGGGGTCATCATTCTGGTATTAACAAATATTTTTGTTCCCATCAATCTTAAAAAAAAAAAAAGGTTATTTCTTTTAAAGGAACATTTTTAAACAGCATCAAGGTATTTCTGAAGTGTGAAATGTTGTTGCTTACAATTTGATACCCACCAAGTATTTGCCTAGAAAGTATTAACATCTTATGGTATGTACCTTATGCTATTAAAACACATTCACCTGCAAAGTTGTGTCCATTTATCTTTTGATGATATATCAATAGCATGTTCTGGTCATAATTTGAAATGAAGAGGCTGCTATAAACACTGATCTTAGCACTAGCTGGCAGGTTTTGTTGAGACAAATTGATAGGATGCTGTATATATATTTATAACTTTATGTAACTGAAGACATCTCAAGCAATGAAATCATAAGGGAAAAAAAAAACAAACCCTATTTTCACAGGATCCAAACATTCAGCTGGCTGTAATTTTATAAATCCGTGGAACGAGTCGTGGCTGGAATAGACCCTTGATTAGTATGGCATCATTGGAGGCTTGAGGCCTCTTTCTTTGCCTGTAATGTATCTTTTGTGGGCAAATACTGTGAAAATCATCCTTACAGCTCTCATCAATCTTAAAGCACTCTGGAGAGACATTTTAATCTCCATGTACAGATGGTGCATATATATCACAGAGAATTGAAAGGACCTCCTGAAAACTACCCAGCAGGTCAGCAACAAAATTGGCATCTGCGTATTCCTCCTTCAAAATATACTACTTATCCAGACATACTATTTCCCAAAATGTTATCACTTTGAAATGGTTGCCAACCATTTCCTTTCCTTACCTTCTTGCTCTGATCCTCACGGGCTAGGTATAAGATTGTCCTTTCGGGCTTGGGCAGCCAGGAGTGATGCAAACAGTCGCATTCCTAAGCATTTCACTGATTTTGTGGCTGTCTGGATTTCTGTGTCTAGGAGAGAGAGAAAAGCAACTACAGCAATTGCACATGCACTATTCTATGCAGTGGTTAATGAATTAAGGTCAATTAGTTATTACTGTCTGGGGTTTACCTTCTCATTCCCTAGATAGTTATATCATTACTGTTGAAATTCCTTTTTTTAAAAAAATGTTCTGGCTTGTACTATGTGTGCATGTACATCCAGCCAACTGTATAACTATAGTTCAGCTTCAAAGGCTAGAGAGAGAAAACCAGAACCACAAGATTCTGTGATGTGATTTTGATAGCCTCAGCCTGACTGACAAACTGCTGTCAGAGTGACATCTCAAAGGTCTAAAGGAACATCCCAGCTATACTACTTGTTAATGTATAGGCCAGTCCAGCCCAAAGGGATTCAAGGCTTTAAATAATGCCATGATTCGTTTTCTAGGCTTGGATGCAGTTTGTTAAGAGTCAGTGTATTTAAAAGAAGTCTATCTGCAGTCATTTTACTGGCTTCTGTTCTTTTGGTTATGTTCTCACAGAAGTAGCCTGAGCTCTTGCTGTAGTGCTACTCCTCAGCCTTGCTTTTGCTGCACAAAAAAAAATCTCAATCAAATGATCGCTCAGATCAGGCTAAATATCCAAGTGTATCCAAGCTGAGAGCTGCTGCTTTGGTAAGACTGGTAATACATCCCCATTTTAGTGTGGATGTATTAAGCAAATGCTGTAACTCCAGCATTATCCTAGAATTTCCAGAAAAAAAGCAAATCCTCCCATTGCCCACTGGGAAAGCAACAGAGTGGTTCAACATATTGGTATAGGAAATATCCCCAGAAATCCTCCCAGGGCACCTGGATGATACTGGTGAGGATAGGTACGGTTGTCTAGTTCAGTAAAGAAGATGCCAGTCAATTATAAGCTCACCAGCCAAGCCATAACTTCAGTGGCACATAATGACACGTAGTGCTACCTAATTAAGAGGGAGAACTGTAAAAACTGTTCAAATTCTATTTAAGACTTTAGAAACAAAAAAAAAAAAAAACCAGGGAAAGGGAAGTTATGTACTCACCAGCATGTGTGATTGAAAAATGTGATAACTGCTTTATTCTGCTGAAATGTTAATGAGCAGATTCTCACTGGTTATGATTTAATGAGGCTGTGGTCATTGATATTAAAGCAGCTTCAGTAGATGAGGATCTCATTTAAATACTGAACACAGTAGAAAATGAGAAAAGAAAACCCCAGTATTAATGTAGCTGTTGCAGCGCAGGGACAAAGTTTTGAATAATAGAGGACCAGATTCAGGTTCTGATTTTGATACAATGATTGTCTAATTCTGAAACACCCTGACTACACTGCAAGTGTTCCTTGTGTCAATGCCACACATGGTCTTAGTACATTGCATTTCAAGTAGATTCCTTACCAATTGCTGTCACATTTTCTTCAATAAATACATCTTTTGGGCCCTCTGCACTTGCTAACTGCTCTCCTATCTAAACATGCATCAAATGTCTTGTGAGAGTCTTTCAGCCCTTGTCAAGAGATATTTTTATTTGTGCAGAAGTTTTAATCTGCCTTTACCACATATCAGATATGATGAAGTTTCTAAGGGATGGGAGGAAGCTAGTAATTGAATTAATTACAGGGACTTATAAACATTTTAAACCCACTAGGGAGAAAGTTATGTTTCATTATGTGATTCAGATCATTATCTTCTGTTCAGCTGGTGTCAGATTCTGACCCGTCTTCTTTTGGAAACATTGTGCTTCCAGTTTTTTAACTTGACACATTTTCACATCACTAATGGGTAAATGAGTAACTGTGATATATTATTGGGTAACAAGAACCTTTCTTGTGGTATCTCAGATGAACCATAAGTGTTCTACGGGAAAATGTCAGACATGCTAGCAGATGGAAATGATGCTACAACTTGGAAGACGGCTCTGAATCATCGGGGAGCATATTAAAGAGTTCTCAAATTATATCAAGGAATTAAAAAAGGAAAATACTGTTCTAGCAAGAGTGGAACCTATATTTTGGTGAATAACATAGTGCAAATAAGCCAAATAATATATTCACCTGAGGAAATGACAAAATAGAGACTAATATGAATAAAAGCACTTAAAACATAGATACTCGAAGTAGAGACATGCCTAGAAATGTTTACATGCTTTCTTTTGTATTTCAATCACATTATATCCTCAGTAACTGTGTTTTCTAAAGAGTCATTGCAGGAAGACCGAAGATGACAAAGAGAAGTGACATGCTGTAACACTGTGGAGAAGCAAAAAGAAGCGTGCACAAAATATCTATTCTGCATAATCTGGTTCCAGACAGGTTTGTTAAATCGTTTGCTGATGTCACATAAGAAAGATCAGTGGGAAGTTACTTTGCTTGTGGAGACATTACTTGAAATTCAAGAAAAGAACAAAAACCTTTTAAAAGAATAATGAGATATGGTATCTCTAGAAGTCAGACTTTAAAGCCTTTGGAAAACCTGCTTTGCAAATGATAGGGCAGTAATGATGTGATTTAAATAAAGCTATTTACAGTCACTGATGAGATTAAAGCAGTGCTGCTGTGATGGCACAGAAAACATTGTCTGATCTCATAAGAAGCACTATTCATAAATCCTGAGATGTCGCTGATGACTCAATGAGTCATATTTACCAAACTGAACATAAGAAGTAGTAGAACAATGACTTACTGACATAATGCAACCTACTGTAGCTGATGTACAGAGAGCCCTACAAGGCTCCATGAGACATAAATCAAAGATCTTGCAGGGAGTTCTGGATAATCACAAAGATATTAATTGTCAAAGGAAAACAGGAAAATGTCATACCCCTTCTCCTTCAGGAAACCTGTCTCAGAAGGCCTTCAGAAAGCGCAGCACATAGCGAATCCAGCTGGTCTTTATTACAGGACCAAAAACATGGTAACATCTTACTTACTGGGTGCTCCTAAGCTCAAAGAGAAAATGAAGAGGGTCTGATTTACTGTAGTGTGTTACAGTTCCTGAACTATGTGCTGACAAACATCTTTTCTGGTAATGAAATTATTGACAAATAGTGGTCTTATACCTGTACTATGTGTGTATAGGGTCAGCTGCTGGAGGATCTTGTGTCTACGTTGCAACTGGTGTGATCATGTTGGCATGCTGTTGTATGGCCTTTACTGGGAGAAGAGCTGTTTCATTCTTGAGATTGAACCTAAAGGCAAATGTTCATAAAATACAACCACTCTAGCACATTAAATTGCTAAGTCATGCACCTACCAACCTCTTCATTGTATCAGCAACTACCCTAGAAAGCCACTCAGTCTTGACTTCAAGGTGTTCATGATAGCAAATCCTGCCACTAATGAACTTGTTTCACTTGTCAAAACAGCACACTACTTTTGACTAAGTTGTTCTGTCTTTAGATTCTAGCTTTCATCTTCTGTTACATTTTTGTGTTATATTTTTACAGTTTTTCTGTTACAGTTTTTCTTGACGGAATAAAAGAATGTTTTTGTGTTTCTTTTAAAAGACTTTTCTTAAAGAAGCTTGACTTAAATAATTGTTGATGAAAAGTGATTTATACCACTGGTAAGTGGTATAGGAAATCTCTGAATGGTTACTGTGTTCTGGATTAGGATACCATGTTTTAAACATAGAAGAAAAATTTCATTGGTCATAACAAAATAAACTGCATTTCCTACTGAATATAAGTACCACATACTAGCTGAACTATGGAGTGAGAACTTTTTTCTACATACTAAAGGAATTTTCAGGATAACGAATTTCTATGGAGAGATCCAGAGGGAATACTCTCATACATACATTAAAGCTCAATAGCATCCTGTTGTGAGGTGATACTTGATATATTTCGAGATTTTAACACATTTGTCACAAATTAGTAGACACAATCCTTGAGATAAGAAATTAGTCTCTTCAGAGATGAGTGACCACGTTTAATGTGCTACATAATTCTAAAAGAGCTATAAACTTACGCTCTTATATTACCTCTTGGAGCAAGTATGACGGGAGTGTATTCCTTGCTTCTAAGAGCAAAAAAAATCAAAGGCCAATATAAAATATCAATTTAATCAAGTTTTGGTTGGTTTTTTTTGTTTTTCAAATTAGTATGCTCACGTGCAAAGGACAAAGCTGCTGACAGGCTTTGGACTTGAAGCTACTGCATCCTTCTCCTAAAATCATTGGAAGTGATGTCAGGATACCAAATAGTTCAACCACTCTGCTCAGAGTAGAGGCAATTAGAGCAGCTTACTCAGGACAATGTCCAGTCAGGTTTTGAATATCTCCATAAAGGACACCCCACAGCCATCCCATGCTGGTGCTGCCAGTCTCCTGCTCCATTCAAATTTCTCTGATCTTCCTTTTCTGGCTAATGTACTTGTAGAAGCTCTTCTCATTGCCCTTCGAATCCCTCACCACACTCAACTCTTGGTGGACTTTGGCTTTTCTAGCTCTCTCCCTGCATGCTTGAATAGTGCCTCCATATTCCTTTCTGACCCTGCTTTCACCTCTTCTTTTTTGGGTTTGTGTTTTATCAGGAACATCTTGCTCACCTATGCAAGTCACCTGCTGTCTTTGCTTAACTGCCAGTACATGGGGTGGAAGTTTCTTGAGCTTGAAGAAGGTTATCCTTGAACATCAACCAGCTCTCCAGGACCTCTCTTCTCTCCAGCACGAATTCCTATAGGATTCTTCCAAGCAGGTACCAGAACAGGTGCAGTCTGCTCTCCTAAATTCAGGAATGCAACAGTGCTTTTTGTCCTGTTCTCTCCTCTCAGTATCACGAATTTCAGCATCTCATACTCAGTGCAGCCAAGGCTGCCCCCCAGTTCTTCTTCCTTGTTTACAATTATGTCCAGCAGAACATATAGTCACATTGGCTCCTTGGTCACCTGTATTAGGAAGCTGTCATCAATGAGCTCAGGAAACCTCCTGGATTGCTTGTGCCCTGCTGCGTTTATATCACCCTGCACACTTTCCTTACCTAGCAGTTCACTGTTTCCTCACTTCATTGTTGCTCGTTCTCTGCTTCCCCCCCAACTCAGTTTAAACTGCTCCTCACCAAGGTGGCCAGCCTGTTGTTTCACTTAAGTGGATTGTATCTCTTCTAAGCAGTCCTTGGTCATCAATGGAGGTCCCACGGTTGTGAAAGCTCAATTGTTGCTGAAAACAGCAGTGAAAACCGTCATTTACTTGCAGGATCAGTCCAGTCCTTCTCAAGTCCTCCACTCTCACCTGCAAACACCCTTTAATCTTGGCTATCACATTTGGAGCCGTGCAGTCAGACTTGCCAGGGGCCCCAGGTTGCCCCTGACAATATCATTGATGCCCTTGTGGAAAAGCAGCAGGGGACAGCAGTCCCAGAGCTCAACAAACCTCATCAATCTTTCAAAACATCCCTGATCCGACCTCCTGGCATGCAGCAAACCCCTCCAGGCAGAAGATTGCGTGGGCAGACAGGGACTTCTGCCCTGAAGCAGGAATTCTCCCACCACTGCTTCCCAGTGCTGCTACAGGGCTCAGGTGCCACCAGCTCAGAGGCTTTACGGACACAGATGCCACCACACTGTCTAGTACCAAGGCACTGACCCCCTTCTGGAGGCTGCATGCTTTAATTGCACCAATGAGTTGTATTGCATTATAAACTTCAGCAAAACCTTACAAAGGCAATAAAAGATGTAATAATCGTTAACAATTGTGTTGTGTACTGAGATAACTATAAAAATGTATTTTTTAAAAATTGAGCGAAAAATCGAATTAGAGGCTTCCCATTAACATTATTTCTCATCATTCATGGTGGTTTAACATCTTGAAGTGATAAATCCTTGCTACAGGGCATTACCTCAACACCACAGTCCAATTATTGCTTATGGTTAATAAAACCTCAGAAGTTTACAAGAAACTACCACTAAGTATACGGTATGTAACTTCTCATTCGAAGTCACATCCAAATGAACTAACCAAACTATGTGCTGTACTCTTTAGTTTGGGAACATTTTGTTTTCTTTGTAAGTGTAACACAGCAGGTACTGAAGACATTTTGGATGTTTTCAACTGCCCCATTTTTCTTGCCTGAAATGTGGTCTTTTTAGCAAGATACTATAAAAATCTCCTGTTTCAGAGGAACAGTCCACATACTGAATTTAAACAGCCAAAACACAGTGGTTTTTTGTTATATTATATATATCATATCCCATAGAAAGCAGAGTGGAAGGAACCTCACAGAGTCAGCATATATCCAAACGCTATATCCAAACCATTCTTGGCAGATGATTGTCTAACGCTGGTCTTCAAAATAGCCAGTGACAGAGTCCACAGTGTCCTCAGACAGCCTGTTTCAATTCTCACTCTGCTCACTGACAGGATTTTGTCACTTGGGTCTGAGCTACAGCATCTACAATCTCAGCTTGCTAAAGACAGAACAGTTTGTTCTATTTATTACCTTTTACATACTTAAAGAGTGTTATCACCCTCTCCAGCCACCCCTTCTCCAGTCTAAACATTCCAAATTCCTTTGGCATATTTTTTTCCATAGATCATACTTTCTAGACCTCTGATCATTCTTCTTCATTGTATTTTTCCCAAATGGTCTATATATCCCTTGAATAAAGACCTCAAAAGGATAACATTGTGATCTTGCTGTTGTCTTATCAAACTGAGTAGACATACCTTATAGACAAAATTTCTGTTCATACATCTAGGAATATTTGCCTTTCCTCAGCCACATGACTGTTTCGTGTAGAGTTTGTGATGTATTATAGCACTCTCAGCTTTTCCTGAAGAATTGTTACCAAAGCTGTTGGTCACATTATTTACACAGACTATTCTATATGCCTGAGTATGTTTACTGACTCATGTCTTATTTTTTGGACCGCGTTTGCAGTTTGTGAGGATTGTAGTACTGCCTTCTAGTTTGCTTAAGGATCACCCCAACTTGGTATTATCCATAAAAAGACTTATATCACTCTCAATACAAACACCTACACTGGCTCTAAAGACGAATAGAAATCCTAATTGCCATTACATTTTAGCCTTACACAAAGCTTACCGCAGTTTGCTAAGACAATATATCTTAAAATTGGTTACGAGAATGTTATGTGAGAAACTGTCGAAATTCTGACTGGAGTCAAGAGATATCTGGCTTCTATTGACTCTCTTCTGTCCACAAGGCTTCCTACTCCATCATAAGTAGAATTGAAGCTAGTTTTTAGAGGTTTATTCTTAACAAATCCATGTTGGCTCTTACTTACCTCCCCATTATCTTCCAAATGCTTACAAATAGTTTAGTTGATTATTGTTCCAGTACTTTTCCAGGAACTGAAGTTAAAATGATTCCTCTGACTCTTTTTCCCATTTCTAAAGATAGGGTCTGTATTTGCCATTTTCCAGGCTCTCAGACCTTCACCATTCCCTTGTGTGTTCTTAAAAACAATCAATAGTAGCTTGGAAATAATTTCAGTCAGTTTTGTAAGTGTCCTCAGGAGGATCAGAGCAGGGACAATTGATTTGACAATACCCTAGTTGGATGAGAATTCTTCTAAATTTTTTTCTTACTCTATCTTCAACTCATCTCTTTATTATTGATATTATTTTTGATAAACTTCTGACCACAGTTAATCATTGCATGACAAAGCAGTGCTGTTGTGGCTCACATTTTCTTACTGCCATTGTTCATTAGATTTTTAGTGTTTAGCTCCCTTTCAAATGTTTCAGAAGAGATAAGAAAACTTAACACTTTTACAAAACAATGGATCAAGACATAATTCTAATGTCATTAACACTAGAAGAGATCGATTCATGCTCTCCAGGTGATTATTGTTAAGATGAGGGGAAGCAGAAACAGCTTCCAGAGAAAGGAAACTAATTTGAATAACTATATCTTGAGCTCTGAATGTGTGGATTTTGTGCAATTAGGTTTCCTTACTGATTAAAATATTGTTACTCCTGCAAAACATGTTAGATAAAAGGAAAATATAATGAGCAAGCTTACAATGTGGTCTCATGGGCTTCATGAAGAAGTGCTCACTATTTTTCATATTTAAAAAATTAGTTAAAAATAAAACTTCCAAAAGACAAAGGAATAACAGAGGTTAAGCCAATTTTTTCAAGTTCCATAAATCCTTCCGATGGGAAAATCTTTAAATATTCAGCTTCTAGGAAAAGAAAGAATGTTGATTCTGGCACCAACTGTTCACCATCTACCTATCATTTTTCATGAGTTACCAAAGAGGAAGCCAGTTAGGCACACATGATAAAATTCCTCTTTGTGGAAATGTATAAAAGTCTGTCAGGTTTGTTTAGAGACTTTTAGCTTCACCTACCTGTTATTTAGCTAACAGAGAAGCCTGTCTTGATTAGTCCTTTGATCTAGTCATTTCAATTCACAGATGTTGCTCTCACATTCTAGCCAGATGAAACAAATGAAGGCCTCTTTTACAAATATTGTCCTACGGAAGTGCTGAAGTCCACCTTTGGGATTTGATTCAGCTAAAGTTTACTAGAAAATCCTTCGAGGGTGCCCCTGTATAGCTTAGAGGTGCTCCTCTGGGAAGTAGGAGCTCTAAGGCTGAAACCCTCAAGACTCAGAGAGAAATTAGGTCTGTGACCTAGGACTGAGTGGCTGTTTGCTGAAGTCAGCATTCATGTCCTCAGAATAGGATTCCCAGTGCCAAGATCCAGCAAGGAGTGTGTCCAGCTATCATCTTTGCCTAACATTTCCAGTCAACTACCTTTAAGCACCTGCTTTCCGTGGAGAGAAATACAGACCTGCTCTTCAGTTTGAATCTCATGAATAGCCAGCTTTGTGGGTCTTGACCAGAGAGATGATCTTCAGTCACCTGCTGTCTTGGACAGTTCAGACCCAGTGCCTTCAGTTGCCAATAAAAATAGGGCCAGCTAGGATTTCTGCCAGTAAAACTATTTCTTTTGTCAGATCATGTTCAGGAACTCTGAATTTCCAGAATTCACATTTCACAAGCAGTTCTGCTGTGTAGAAGGACTGGGAATTTCTGGACTTCCAGCATCTATCTTCTGGTCCTAGGGCCAGGGGTATCAAGGCTTCCAGGCACCTTCATCCATGAAGAGGAACTGGCAGTGCAAAGGAGGAAGTTATTTCCAGGGAAATATTTTTAAAATTAAGTTTTCTTCTGCTTCATAGAACAGACCTTTAAAAACAGTAAAAGTTTTTCCCGAGAGAAAGAATTTTTCTTGAAGTTTTGATCAAAGTGTTGATCAAAATTTGAGTTACTGGAAGTAAACTGAGAGAGCAGCTACAGGATGAATCAGATGGGAGGACTGTCAGATTTTCTGGCGCATTCCCTTCTGATAGATAGAAATTTATAATGATGCAAATGTAAATGATATATGTGACATTTTCTGTGACAGGTGTCTTCCTTTGGCTGAATAGTTTTAGAAAATGTCAGAAAAAAATACTTCAGCTGTTGCTGAAAAAAAAAGATGATGAGAAAAATACCAATTTACATGAATAAAAAAAAATAAAGGGGAAAAACCTCTACCTGCCAGTCTTTCCCAAGAATGAAGAAAAATATTGTGTGTTTGTGTATGCTGGTTATACCTCACCCATCTTTGCACCCATTCATCCTGTGTACTGAATGAGGCAAGATAATTAAGGGTGGAAGGGAATCAAAATAACAATTTTGAGCAGAGAAACAAAGACTATGCTATTGGGCAGGACGAGCAAGAGACAAATTTAAGACGTTCCTTCAGAGTTGAATGTCAGCTTTAAGATTTTGTGTGAAGTATGGTGTATAATGTATGTATGCATGATGTATGATCAATATATCACAGTTGTAGAAATCCCATCATTATCTGTGGGCAATGAAACAATCTATTTCCAACACTACTCACGGAACACCAGAAAATTCTGCAATGGACCCAGGTGTTTTCTAACCTCTGGACTACGCTGTGTATCAAGAGGGTTTGTTATAGCCATGTAGCTGCACACAGCTAGGTCAGGTCCACCACTGTTTCAGGCCAAAAGTGGGTTCTGTAATGCAGATCATGAAAAGGGAAACACAGGAAGAATTGGGTCGTTGTTTATCAAGTGAGCAGGGTCTGGCATGACTGGCATTAAGCCAGAACTAAGAAGCTCAGTCCTTAGGAACTTGGTTTCTGCACCAAGCTTCCAAGAATTTTTGAGCATAGCAGTGTATTTAACGTGATACTGGTTCCACATCTTTACAAAGTGTTTTGCCCATGTCAAGTTTCACAGTAACATGGAATATTCAGGAGGCCATCACCAGTAGCCAGGAGTGCCAGGGCTCTGCTCTGGTCTGTCAGATTTTATTTACTCAGGATAAGGATGCAGGAAGCTCACTGCAGAAGTTTCTGCCAGATTCAGCTTTAATCTGGTCTGGCCATCATGTTGCACTACCATTATCCAGGATAAGTCAATCTCAAAACACATTGGACAACACACAATTGACTATAGAGACATGAAATTAATTTCTTGGTCCATGCTGTTACTTGAAGAATAGAGATAGAACAGCACTAGTTTAGTTTATGATCTTACAATCCAGCACTGGAAAGTACTTCTTGTGTCATTGATTCAAGTGCCCTGCTACTTCAGAATCCACTTCATCTAATGCTGTTCATAATTTTTTCTTAAAATTGGTTAGATTTCTAGTCCATACTATAGCCCCAGGAAAGTAATTACAGAATAGAATTGCTTTGATTATTTGAATTACTATGGGTTCCAGACCAAGTTCCTGGCTGGTTTACACATGATAGTTCTTGTGCCAATATTGTTCTTTAACTTAGTTATACCTTCCTTTTCCACATTATTTATCTCTTGATGTAATCATAGTCAGTAATTAAAATGACAAAATAAACAAATCTTTTATCAACAGTTGTATTTCTCCAAAGTTACATTATGTAGAACCAAATTCAGAGAAAAACCAAAATAATCTGATACTCTGGCATTAAGTTAAGAAAATATTCTCACTGTCAAGCTGGGACAAACAAGTGAAATATGTGGGCTGGCAAATTCCTACCTATGCATATTATACATCCTACTCATCATTGCACTACTCCAAAAAGCAGTATTTGAGTTTTCCTGCACACTGGAAAGTGCTGCCAGAGGAGAGGATCCTGCAGAAGGCCCAGGAGCTCTTTTCTTCATGGGAGGCAGAGGTGAATTCAACGCAGAGCCAGGGTCCATCAGCACATCTATATGGACACCTGCTGCATGCTTAGCCTGTATGAAATTAATGTACTTAAGACCAAGTAAAATGTTATCAATTGGAGGCTATGGAACGGTTCTGTCTTCTGTTTTTTGCTTCTTTTTTCTTTTTTGTGTGTGTGAAGTAGAAAGGGTAGATGTCATGAGATATCTGGACCAGTCAGGCTCAACTGAGCCAACTGGGAAATACACCATTGGGTTGTTTCCATTTATTTCATTTGGGTTTGGATAAAGCCCCAAAACTACCTGACATGCCAGAGTGATGCAGGGTCTTGGCTCATTGGACAGAGGAAGTGCTTTTTTTTTTTTCCTTTTTTTTTTTAAAGTATTTGAAGATGAAGTCCTTCCACCTAGTCCCCCAAAACCACAGTGTTCACATGCTTGAAATGTTTTTGTTAACAATTACAATGTCTCCTGGAATCTTCAGTGAAGCAAGCAGCTCTTTGGGGGGGTGAAGTTTTCCTCAAACCATGACCCAATATTCTGTCAGTAGAGAAGTCACTACTTCCAAGTCGATGGCGTGTAGGTTAGAAGGTAACATTATGAGAGTTTTCTGTACCATTTGGGGTTAAAACAAACAAGTTAAGTAAACATTCAAGCAGGGTAAGGAACCCTGGGGTAGAAGGCACCTGCTGTTTAAGCTATACTATCCTTTTGAAAACTCTTTGTAAGTTTGAAAGCTTTGCAAGAGTTTAAATCAAAGCCAGAGAAGAAAGAAGCATCTATCTCAAAACAGCTCCAAGTGTGATCCATTAGCCATCTGATTTATGTTAAAATACAGATTCTGAAAGTCTCCAGTTTGATTCAAATGCCAAAGATCAGAAAGTGCAAATCTTGGAGTGTTCACAATGAGTGTCCAATCTTTTCTTGCTGGACCAAAATATATCTTGACTCCTTTACTGCATGATGCTATTTACATTAACTAGTTGCATGTGCTGGGGAAAAAAAGAAAAGGTTGATACAAGGATTTGGGTTATTTTTTTTGTTCTTACAACAAAGTTTGGTTCTACAAGGACTTTTTGTAATCTTGACACACATGCAAGCAGAATGGGCTGCTCACAGCAAGATCTGTAAATGGTCTCCAGTTCCTACTTTTGTTTAAACTGGCATCAGCAGAAGTACATTATATTCTCCTTTACAAGCTAAATTTTATTTACTGCTTTTAGAAATATGGCCTTACTATATAAAAATATATTAACTATCTTAGCTCATATTGTGTACAGAAGCTTGAATAGTCTTTGCCACCAACACAGAATGTCAGAAATTAGAAACAGATGGTAATTACTAGGAACAAAGATGAGGTTTCACAGGAGAGTGGATGCAATGCATTCCAGAGCACATAGAGTATTTTTTTCCATGAAGATTAATGGTGATTATAAAGGCATTGTGCTCAGTGAACTCACATATCACTGACTTACCTGGAAAGTGAAGCAGTCCATTTTTAGAGGCTGACATAATTTAGAAGTTTGTGAAAGGGTCAGTGTGACCGATAGGAAACTCAAATTATACCAGACACTTTCTTACTAGTTTTGGTTGCAATGTTGTGGCCTTAATCTATTTCCCTGTTTATCTCTGCCTTCATTAGTCATTCAGATATATACATGTTTTGCCAATTGTTTGACAGAAATGAAAATATCATACTATCAGAAACCATAAATTCCATACTTGGACAAGACCTCTGCTAATTTTGAGGAACAATTGCCAGGTATGTGGTTTCAAACTTTTGGCAAGTGATCAGCATTTAAATATTGTGTTTGATACTTTGATGTAAAAATGCAATGCCTTTAAAAGCACACAATACTGATTTATCTTATTTATCTGCATATTCTTGCAGAAATGTAAAATTACAGTATATTGGAAAAAGACTATCATTCCACAGGTGGTGGTAACATAGCTTAATAACTAATTTTCAGAAAACCTGCTTTCTGTGGAATTGCTATTGCCCTATTCATCCCACAATTTTAGAAAAGGTAATTTACCAATAAAATATTCTATGAAGCAATTGGATTTTATGGCATAACCTCATAGCAAGTGTATATGCTAAGAACTGAGATATTCAATTAAATTATATGAAGCAAGCGATTATCAGCTGCAGATTTCGTAATATTTCAAACCTCTCATCATTAGGCAAAATATGTACTTTAGTGTCTAAATTTAATATAACAAATTCCATAGAGGGTTATTGTTCTGAAATGTTCTGCACTAGAAGCCTGCACATGGAAGTGGGAAGAATAACACACAATTTTAACCGCATCTATGCTGTACTCTGATTCAATAATGTAATAATATTGGCTTAAAAGTTCTTTCAAATCGTTTACACTGAGGAAATCAAGTGCATTTTGCCAGCTTGTGCAGCAGATCTCCAGGGGTCAATTATCTAAGAAGTATCACTGCAAACCTTTTGGTTTATTTCTGTGGGAGTACACAGTAAAAAGGGGAAAGCTAAATGAACAAACAGTTCCTTCACTGGAGACAGATATATTCCCATCATTCCTGGCATCGGACAAGCTGACAGCCACACTAGTAAACATCTGAAACACCATGCCAACTTCTGCTCCACCACTAACACAGGAAAATGCTTTCCAAATAGAAAGAGACACCAATGCCAACAGGAAACCATCTATCCTATTCATACTTGTGAGAAGGCACAAGGAGCTTCAGAGCCCAAAAAAAAAAGGAATCCATGACAAAAATGCTGAACCAGTCTATTGATAACTACATTTCTTGAAAACCTTCCTTTGGTCTGAAAATCAGCTTGTATAGGTCACTCTTGAATCTCACCCATTCCTGCTCCCCTGGACAGTTTTTAAAACCAGGGCAGTGTACAATTAGGTTTGCTTTGACACCCTAACTCTCCATTTCAGGAGCCATAACACCAGAGGGCTGTTAAAGCTCAGTTTACTGGAGGGGAGCCAGGGGACTGAGCACCAATTTCGAGCCACACAAATCCTTTCCCTGGCACCTCTGTTGGAGGTGGGAGAGTTTCCCTCAGCAAAAGGATTAGACACCACTAAATGTTGAGATATTAAATGGCAATGCTTTAAGGCACACCTACCAAATACAATTCTGTTGATAAGATGTTTTGTAAGGAAGGTGATTAATTTACTTGTACTCCTTTCAAATACTTTAAAAGTCATATTATCTTGAAAAAAATTCTCGATTCAGGAACACTGGTAATAGTTGTTCACAGAAAAAAATGTGAAGGAAGAAATGCCTTTCAAAGAGAAGTGTGCTTGTATGCATGCTCACCCTGTGTATATGCAAAATATGAGGTGTGTTTGTCCATGTGTATCTACAGCTGCATTATTTAGAGAGAGAAAAAGTTGCTAAAGTGAGGAAAAATATTTGTTTTCCTTTACAACTCCTTGCCAGTTAAGTTGTAATCATTAACCAAAATACAATTTTAATCTCCTAATTAGAACTGTTTGTATTTTGCAGCTATCATCTTCTGATTAGACTCTGAAGGCTCAGTAACTTATGCCCAAATATGCCATGTAGGGTTGAAAATTGTGTTTTAAGACCTGAAATTCCTTACAAATATGCAACATATACACATGCGGTATAGTTACTGGATTAGTCACAAAGCTAAACACGTATATAAATGCTTTCAGCCGTGGACTGCACAGCTATATATGCCAAAGATTACATTAGGCTTCCACAACTTACTGCTTAGTCCTTGTTGCATTACTCATTCACATCCACTATAACTGTTCAAGAGCAGCCCTTTATAAAATGACCTTTTTTTTTTCATTTAAATGTTAGATATTCTCTTCAGAAGGTGCCATCTTGTGGTGCCTTTTTCAAGCAGAAACTTCTGCAGAACTCTCAGTTTTAAGCACTATTTTAACAAATACAGAATTCATTCACTTCTGCACAGTTCATCCAAATGCCTTACATATAGAGATGCTTATAGACATTTCTCAGCCAAAGGGTGTGGTTTTAAAAAACAAAATAAAGGCTTTTCTCTGTATATCTTTGTAGATTTCAGATGTCTACAAGACTTTGGTTCTCTTATTTGCATTGTTTTCTTAGTTTACTGAAAGGTCATTTATCTTGGCAGAAGATGTTTCTACTACTGAGCATTCACATGAACAAAAAAGAAGGGCCTCTTGGCCTCTGTAAATACTTCTCACATCATTTAGCCATAATCCAAAAAATTCCTTCCTGGAGGATTTTCTCCAAAATGCATGTATATTCCCATTGGTTTCAAAAAATTTATTAATACAATGTGTAATAGAGAAGATAATAAATACTCTTGTCCATCTTCAATATTGAAATGGAAGAACACAGTTTTTTGTCCACATTGAAGTTTCTACCCAAAAGTGCCTGTGAGTGGAGTATTTGCAATTATCACGTATTTTGTTTGAGCTGAAAAAATATTGCTGCATCCAAGTATTTCCCAGAGGTTGGGCATTAAGGAATTGAAAGCTGGATTTTTATCTTCCACTTAGTCTTTTCCAAAACTCCAAATCTAAGTCCCTTCAAATTTCTGTGTGTAAATGCTGCTTTTAAATACCCTGACAGAGCATTAAGGGAGTGTCCTGTAGGTTAAGGGCACTCTTGTGGGTTAAGGGTTTGCTGTCATGGCCAGGGCCTCTTTTTCACATCCCTGCCCAACCTCCAGATTGTTGCTTGCCCTCTGCTCCTGTGAGCCATGACTTCTGCTACTTCTTGTCATAGTTCTGTGAGAAACAGCATGCTGATGTAAAAGGGAAGGGGAAGCCAACACATCTGTAATTAAAAGCAAAAGTAAAAGAAAAAAAGGCATCATGCTGTTCTCAGTATGTAGCTGGTGGTGTTGAGACTATCACAGTCTCACTCCAGCAGTGATCTTATTTTGGTATACCCCAAGGTCTACCCAGCTGTATGATGAAACTGATAGACTAGAAGCACACTTTAATGTAGCAGACATTGTAGACTTGGCCCGTTCTGTTTGGGACTGTGCAAGATCCAGACAGATGTAAAAGCTCAGCGTGGGCTTCCAGCCCATTTGGCATGGAAGGTGCCACTTCAGTGGAGAGGCTGTGACATACTCTGATGGACAAATGGTCTGAGGGGCACCTGCAACACCCTGCTTGGATACTCATGACAATAACATTTGCAACTCTCACAGGGATGAATTATCTGGATGAAGGAACAAGGTCTTGGGTAATGCAGGTGCTTTGTGTTTATGCCTTGGAAAAAAGGAGACACTCTTGGCTGCTAGAATGATTCTGTTTGGACATTTCAACAGTTTGAGCTTCAGAGGGTTGGAGTAAATCAGTCTGTGTTATGTGATTTACACGTTTGGATTGCCAACACAAACAGGCACAACCTAACACGAAAGGGATGAGATGGAAGATACCACACATAATTAAAACATGTTTGCAAATGCATTTACAGCTTTTCCTTTTACATTGGTAGAGTATGATACTATCAACTGTCCTATTGAGTTGGTCAAGACACTTTTGTTAAATATTAATAATCTTACAAATTGCAGCAAAGCACCATTACTATCTAAATCCTTCATGCCTTTGGATTCAGGTGAAGATGAACTCATGTTTTTCGTCCCCTGATCTTCCAAATATTCTTTAACAATGGGTGCTTTGCCAGTGCCTGCCATTGCAAGACAAGACACTTTGAAGTATCTCAGCTTTTTCTGAACTTGTAGACAGGAATGTTCTCAATCCCTACCACTCAGTCAAATGGCTGCATAACTTCAAAGATCCTGCCCAGCAATGAAAACAAAATGTTGGCGACAGTAAGGATTTTTTTATCTTGCGTAACTCTGGTTATGGTCTGGTATAACAGTGGGCAATATTCCCCTCCAAAGGAAGGCAGGATCAAAATACAAGGTTCTTGGTGTCTGCAGCTACTGCTGAGGAGAGCTGGAGATGGCAGCAGCAGCAGGACACAGGCTGCTGGAGTATGAGATCTCCATCAACCGCTGATGCTCTGTAGTTGGTGGTACATCCTGGAAGCCCAAGACTAGGACGATTTATAAAATGAGAAAGAATATTGAAGGAAACAGTCTAGCTAGATGGAGGCACACAAACTTAGCTTCAGTCTGCGGGTAAAGAGAAAATTACTTTAGCAAAGGGTAGTGAGAGCCTAGCATTAAAAAGAACAGTGACATATGGATTAAAACTAAAGGAAGGAAGGTTTAGATTAGATATTAGGGGGAAGTTTTTTACAGAAAGCGTGGTGAGGTGCTGGAACAGGCTGCCCAGAGAGGTGGTGGATGCCCCGTCCCTGGAAGTGTTCAAGGCCAGGTTGGATGGAGCCCTGGGCAACCTAGTGTAGATCCAGGCCTGAGGTTGGTGGCCCTGCCTGTGGCAGGGGGGTTGGAGCTCTGTGATCCTTGGGGTCCCTTCCAACTCATACCATTCTATGATTCTATGATTCAGTGCTACATATATGGAGACCTCACAACAGACACAGATTAAAACTCTAATTTAATTTAAGGTTACTAGAGCATAACTTTGGACATATTTTACCAGAATAAATAAATAAATAAAAAGTCTGGATGATAGGAAAAGTTTTGTAAGGGAAGATGAAAAAATACTAGTGGTAACAGACAGCTGTCCAAGGTATTGTTTAGAATCTTCTTATTAAATATATATATATCTATGGTAGATTTGGCAAGAGGATGCTCTACACAGTCTAAGTGGCAGCTTATGTGCATGTGGCAAAGCAGTATACAGCCACTAAGGACTTGTCCAGACTGCATCTTGGAAAACAGAAGCTAAATTTATGAGTGTCTCAAATCAAATACTCTCATGATTTCAATAGAAGCAGTGAAAAGGAAGATTCAGGCTGTCTACTCTCCTGGGTATCACATCCTTGTTCCTCTTCTGTGGAGAGTATTCTCAGAGGTAAGTTATAACTCCTCATGAAAATCTTGGGTAGATTCCTGACACCTCAACTCAGCAAAACCCTTCAGCACATGCTTTCCTTTATGCATGTGAGTATCACTTCCAAGGACCAACACTCAGGAGTTAGAAATAAAGGCTATACTTAAACATTTCTGAGAAACAATTCCAAACTGCCTTTTATGGCAAAAACAGTCTAATAAAAGTCCTTCAGTCCTGAAGGGCCCAAACAACAAAAGGGGTCAGTTAATTTAGTGCTGGCCTTGCTTCCTGGCTCACAGGCAGTAGGCAGGCTTAGCAAGGCACAGCTTCAGTGATTATTTCACTTACAGCTTGACTAATGGGATAACAGGGTCAGCTTTAACAAGCTGATAGTCTTTCCTAAGAAGTTTGCATCAGAACTTCAGTGCATCCCTGGTGGCCAAGTTAAAAGAACCGCAGTCATGAAGTCAGCCCTTTCATTAATTTATTGAAACAAGCAGTAAAGCCAAACATACTAATTAAGTCAGTCTCCTAAGATATGTGAATGGAGGTTCATGCTTAACAAAAGCTTGTTCTCTGGGATCACATGCATTAATAATTTTAGAGACTCTTGCTGGGTATTTAAAATAATCACTTTTTAGTCTGAAGCTTCAGATATGTCCCACATTAGGACCCCTCAATTTCATAAACAATTTCCTGTTAAATCTAACAAAAGATTCTAGAAAAAAGTAAATTCCACTTGCAAAAATTGCTGCTGTTTCTAGGTTTAAATCCTTCAGAAATTATGGGTTGTTACAGTGGGCTATTTTCTTGATTCAGACAGGGTGGAGAAGGGTAGTCCAGACTGTGATCAAACTGTATCCTTTTGTTTGTAATGTAAGAGGCCTGCATCTATACTCTCAAGAATGCTTGCTATCTGGGAAGCCTGGGTTCAGGTATGTGCCCTAACCACATCCCATTTCTGTGATAGACTAAGGTGCTGGTGTCTAAGATGCCCTTTCCCTCTCTCTTCTCCATATCTCAGTTTCTATGCTAAGGAAAGTAAAGTGAATGGCTCGGAGAGGAACATGACATGTTCATAACAAGGGCCTGATCTGGAAAAAGATTCAGAAGTGCATGACACCATGCATCAAAAAAACCAAACCTAGAATTTAAGCTAAACACTGCCTGTGAGACCTGGCTTGTCCATCAGAAACACAAACAGTGGTATGGCTGTTGTTTGGAAGTGAGGTCAGTGGTTCAGGACTCCAGACTACATTTATTTGGCTTTACCCACCTCTTCTTTTTTTCTCATTAGAAAATTCACAGTTCTTCTGGCATCACTCACTAGCATCTAAGACATATCTGGTCTTCATTTATTTAATCAAAACATCACCAGTTGACATAACTTGTGTTGTTGGCCCCCTCCCGTAATCTTGCAATGATAAGCAGAAATTCATGTCTGACATTCTTGCCTTTCCCAGTCAAGGTTTTAACCTTTCAATTCCATTTTCCAATGCTAAATCTAAACAAATACATTTCTTGTGAATAACTAAATGAAAACATCTTTAAAGTCCATAATCCTAACCAAGATCAGTTTTTATTACATATTTGGTTTGGTGACATTCTAGTTGATCTCATATTGCATCCTTTCTTAATTTCCAAAATTATTGTAAATCCTTGTATGTATGCCTTCAACTGACATAGTTCATGCCTTTGTACTGTGTTAGGAAGTTATACAACAAGTAGTTATACTACTACTACTAATGTTGTTTGCAAAAGTCATACACCACAACTTTCAGGAAAAGAAACAGATTTTAAACTTGTATTCAACTTCAATTTGCAAGTAAAGTGGAAAGACAGGGCAGCATCAGATGACCCATTTAGATATAGTCTTTTGTTATTTATGTTGGTTTCTGACAGTCTCAGAAGCTACACTCACAAGGACACACAGAATTATACAGAGGTCAGTTGTTTATGTTTTGTTCCCTTGAGCTGGCTCATCCATATACTTCAGCTGTGCATATGTACACAAATAAGATATTGAAATAGCAGCAAAAACCTTAGCTAAAAAAAAAAAGTTGACATTCAGAGTTAACAACACCATCGCTAGACAAGTGATGATTTCAGGGACCTCATGACAGATGGCATTATTATTTTTCCTACTGGACTTTGCTTTCGTTACTCTGCTTATAGATGAAAGCAGCATCAAAGCCTGAGGTTGTAACTATGACCCACTCAAGATGCTGTTTGGAAACCTGTAGTCTAACCAGACAGCTTTTATTCCAATGTTTTGTTAATGTAATAATAAAACTTCCCTTTTACCATATTTGCTACGTTGCTGGGAGTCCTACAATAATATTCACAGAATCACAAGGTTGGAAAAGACCTTTAAGGTCATCAAGTCATTAATAAACTGTAGCATAGCACTTTTACAACTAATTTTTGTGGGGTATTTGTTTTCTTTAAATGTGCTTCCTGTTGGGAGCACAGAATTTCTGCTTATTTTTCAGCCTGTATTTGTCTAGGCATATATGTTATCTTGAAGGGCAAATTAATTTATTTCTGCCACAAGTTTGATTCTCATTAGGTATTTCAAGTACATTTTTTTTTCCCAAAACAAAACCTGCACATAAACCACAAATTTTGCTTATTTTAAGCTAGAATTAATTAATATTATCTCATATCTTTATGTCTATGACATGCAGAAGAATGTTGGATAATAAATATCCATCCATATGCCAAAATGTGCTTTATCCATGGCTAGTTGGGACCAGGAAGAGGTCTCAGAGCATTCTCCCATAGACACAAGGCTCCTGATTATAACCCACAAAGGCTTCCCAAGTAAACCACTTCTGTCTTGGCTAGGTAACTGACAAAAGGCTCCTGAATACCTACTCCTGCTTGTAGAAGGTACATATTATGGGGACTTGGAAGCCTGAGATCCATGAAAAAGACAGTTTTCCTTAATCAGGGAACTGGAGACTGGAGGAAGTGTTCCATAGAGGGCAAACCAAAGACAACAATGTGTCCCAGCGCTCCCATGACTAGATGAACGAAGACATCCATCACCTTCTCTGCTACTGGGACTCCAAAGAGAACATCATCTAATAAAGGTTTTTGATGAAGCTTGTGGGTGAACATGCAAAATTGACTGAGTGTAAATAAATGTGTAGACTATGGTTTTTTAAATGTATTATAATGTTTCAACATTTTGTCCATTTCTTAAAAGGCCTTTTTATTTAAATGCAGTTGTAGGTGCTATATCAGTTATAACAAACTTCTACAAGAAAGAAATCGTTGTATCATTGTATAGTACTGAATGCTTGCCACAACTAGGCAATTTTAATCAGGCTTTAATCAAACTTCAGAAGTGGGAGAGCTGTGAAATTCCAGATTGGCATGAGTAGGGGCAGAAAACTTCACTTCTTAGAGGGACCTGGAGGCAGAAGGTAAATCTGCACAAAGTGCCACTTTTTGTCATTCCTGTGGTAACAGCTATGCTTGGATTCTTCACATAGTCAAAAGTATTTGATAGATGCAATGACTATGTCAAAAGCAATAAATTAAAGATGCTTGGGATTGTTCTTTCAGCTATAAGGCCAGCTGGCATTCAATAACCTGTGTCCAGAACTGCTTATAAGAAACTATGGAGCTGGACACAGACAACCTGTTTGGAATGATCCTTGGTCTGTCTGGTCCCTGATCCTCACCAGGAGCTGTCAGAAAGTGAATTAGCTATTGTGGACCTAAAATGCGCCATAGACATTTCTAAAAACTTAGCTATACAGAGTCCAGTTTCAGTAACTGGTAAAGTTTCCTGGCAGTCTTTATATAGCTGTACAGATATAACCATCATAGTTCTATTACAAAAGATTTCAATGATCTAAACAATTAAAATAACAGTCATAGTATCATTTCAATATTTTAACAGGCATTTTTAAAGGTACATTCTCTTAAGGGCTGTGATGATAGTTTTGTTTTAATGTTTTGAATTTTTAAAAAAATAATTTTTTAGAAAATCATCTATCCAATTAACATTTCATGAGTTTCCATTTCACAGGCATCTCCAGAGGGCAAAAGCAAGTCATCTGCTCAAAAGTCTTGTGCAATATTTTTAAGAAACATTTTCATTCCTTCATTAAATGGACAGAATTTTTTTCCAGTCTTCTTTTATCTCCATTTTGCATTTAACTTTGATTTCCCTACTGGTTGACAGAACTTAGAAAAAGGGTGGTGGTCAAAGGGTCTATGTCCAGGTGGAGGCCGGTGACAAGCGGTGTCCCCGAGGGGTCTGTCTTGGGACCGGTTCTCTTTAACATCTTTATCAATGACATCGATGATGGAATTGAGTGCACCCTCAGCAAGTTTGCGGATGACACCAAGCTGAGTGGTGTGATTGACACCCTAGAAGGAAAGGAAGCCATCCAGAGGGATCTTGACAGGCTGGAAAGATGGGCCCGGGTGAACCTAATGAGGTTCAACACTGCCAAGTGTAAGGTGTTGCACTTGGGCCGGAAGAATCCCAGACATAGATACAGACTGGGAGAAGAGCTTCTTGAGAGTAGCCCTGCTGAGAAGGACTGGGGGATTCTGGTGGATGAGAAACTTCACATGAGCCAGCAGTGTGCTCTTGCAGCTCAGAGGGCCAATGGTATCCTGGGCTCCATTAGAAGAGGGGTGACCAGCAGGGACAGGGAAGGAACACAGGCCTTACGAGGAGCGTCTGAGGAAGCTGGGATTGTTCAGCCTGGAGAAGAGGAGGCTTAGGGGAGACCTTATAGCTCTCTATAACTTCCTGAAGGGAGGTTGTAGTGAGCTGGGGGTCGGCCTCTTCTCCCGTGTAGGCAGTGACAGAACTAGAGGGAATGGTAGCAAGCTGCGCCAGGGGAGATTCAGGCTCGACATTAGGAAGCACTACTTCTCAGAAAGGGTAGTCAGGCACTGGAATGCACTGCCCAGGGAGGTGGTGGAGTCACCAACCCTGGGGGTGTTCAAGGAAAGACTGGATGTTGTATTGAGGGATATGGTTTAGTGGGAGCTAGTAGTAATAGGTGAATGGTTGGACTGGATGATCTTCTAGGTCTTTTCCAACCTTGATAATTCTGTGATTCTGTGATTCTGTGATTGTCCCTCTCTGCTCTGCCCTCGTGAGGCCCCATCTGGAGTACTGTGTCCAGATCTGGGGCCCCCAATACGAGAAGGATGTGGAACTGTTGGAGAGGGTTCAGAGGAGGCCACAGAGATGATTAGAGGGCTGGAGGACCTCCCCTATGAAGAGAGGCTGAGGTTCAGCCTGGAGAAGAGAAGGCTGCAGGGGGACCTCATTGCAGCCTTCCAGTACATGAAGGGAGCTTATAAGCAGGAGGGGATTCAACTTTTTAAAACGATAGACAATGACAGGACAAGGGGGAATGGATTAAAAGTAAAGGAAGGAAGGTTTAGATTAGATATTAGGGGGAAGTTTTTTACAGAAAGAGTGGTGAGGTGCTGGAACAGGCTGCCCAGAGGTCCCTGGAAGTTTTCAAGGCCAGGTTGGATGGGGCTCTGGGCAACCTTGTGTAGATCCAGCCCTGAGGTTGGTGGCCCTGCCTGTGGCAGGGGCGTTGGAGCTCTGTGATCCTTGTAGTCCCTTCCAAATCCATGCCATTCTATGATTCTATGATTCTATGATTTTCTCCTTCTATTAATTCAGTTACTTTATGTTTCATTCTTGTTTTCAGCATTGTTTTCATCAGTTTTATGAGGCTGAGTCCGAACATGCATAAGAGAAAAAAACAAAAAGCATTTCGACCACCTAGCTTGGTTCAAGGAAAAGAACATGTGAAGGTATTGCACAAGTATAGGTCAGCTGTTTCCACAGTGAAGTTATTACTATCCATAGGCAAATAAAAGGTCTTGCTAGGAGTTTTGGAAAATATTATTATGCTGTGTTGTTTACTACATTAATTCTTCTACGTATCATGCCATGCAATGGAATTATTTTTTTCCTGAAAAAGATGACCAAAAAATCAAGATGCAAAAAGTAAATAGTTCAATGAAAATTCTAATAGTCTAACCAGATATTTCTTATGTGAGAAACTTATGCATCACACTTTGCTACTTATTAGGTAGTAATTCTGACACATTTGCTGCTTCAGGTGCAAATGATGGGAAACCGAGAAATATAATAAATAAATATAAATAGAATAAATAAATCAGGAAAAAAAAGCAATAAATCATTACATACAGACTCCCGCGAGCTTCATTCTTACATAGCCATTCTCATCAACCTTAAATCACGTAACTGGCTTTGATTGTTAACAACACAAAATCTATTTAAATAACAGTAATAGCGTAGATCTTTTATGATTGGTGTAGCTTCATTTAAGAATGATTATTACTTAAATTACAGTACTATTATATAAAATTCCTTCTCTCCTGATAAATGTGGTTTTAAGATAAGCAGGAAGAAGAAAGAAGGATTAGAAGCAGAAAATGTAAAGGAACAGTGAGATGAAAACTGGAAATGCAAGCCATAAAAAACACTCAATGCAAACAGTTCTGAGCCAAGTGATGAATCATATTAAAAAAGGCTTGGAAGTGTGAGAAATAATGCTGCCTCTTGCTGTCCAGTTCCTACCGTATTTACAGAACCTGAACTTTATAAAATGTTTGTATGACACAGTATTGCATG
This sequence comes from Porphyrio hochstetteri, assembly GCA_020800305.1. Lineage (NCBI taxonomy): Eukaryota > Metazoa > Chordata > Aves > Gruiformes > Rallidae > Porphyrio > Porphyrio hochstetteri. The sequence goes on from CM036907.1 coordinate 91,815,034, forward strand.
AAACACAGATGTCTCCTTAATGAGAAAGTCTGCTTGAATCCATTGTTTCAGACTAAATAAATAGAAATGTTCTTTTGCCTTACTTAGCCTACCCATCAATTTTAGAAATTCTAGACGGCAAGAGCAAGATCAAACAACACTAATGGCATAAACTGTGTGATAACATTTTTACAAAGTTCACTTCAGAAACACAAAGCAAAGAGCTCCAGAAAACATCCCAAACCAGGGCATCTCCATCTCACAAACCTTCCTCAAAACGGTGAATGAAGAGAATGAAAAGACAAAATGAAGGGTCTGTCATTTCTAGGTGTTGACATATGTGCAAGACTGTCTTTCATGGAAACAATTTCATTGCAGTGATCTGCAGTTGGCCTACATAGTTATGCACTCTTTTGTGGCTTATTTTCTGTTGTCCATACACTTGTAAAAGTGGTTGCAACAAAGGCACTCAGAGCTGCAGGCCTAGAGGACACCAGTAAGAAACACTGAGTAGAGAGGTACGTCTGAAAACCCACTCCTTGGCACAGCCAGCCAAACGACTCAGTATTGCACTTTGGACATTCTGATACTCAGAGACACAGATCATCTTCTGTGAATTTACCTAATTCATCATGACTCACATTTTTGTAATTACTACTAGTGGTGTTTTCAGTGGAGACAGTTTCTTCCATAATATCCTAAGTACTAGGCTGCATACCCAGGAGCATGATATTCAGGGTTTGGGTCCTCTTCAAGCCTTGTAGTGATCTTGAAGAAGTCATTTTCATCTTGTCTTTTGGAGGGAAATATCACAACAAATTTGGCTTGCCTGGAAACTCCCGAAGTTTCAGAAATTCTGAGAAAAAAATCTCAAAAAAATCCGGGTGACAATATGGATTTAGGCCAGAAGAGACAGATGAGGGTGACAACTTCTCATATCAAATTGCCATCTCACTCCAACTGCAATGCCCAAACATGATTTATTGCAGAACTGAGACACTTCCATTGTGCTTTATCTTTAGCTCTTCAGATTTTTGATAGGAAGTGGTTAAAATCAAACAGTGAAAGGAAACAAAACAAAGAGCAAAATGTTCTGTACAGGTGCTGAATTACAAAAGAAGACTACCAGAGGACATAACATTGCTACAACCTAAGATGCTCAAGCAAATCTAAGAATTATTTTTCTCACCTAAATTGAGCTGAAAAAAACAAACACTTCAGATATACCCTAGAGATCTGGTTAAGACAGAGCAGCCCATCCCAGTGGTAGGACAGAAAGTCTTACTTTACAAGGACTCTGTTTCAGAATGTATTTTCGTCCACAGCCATGGGACTGGTCTCATGTATGTCTCTAGCTCTGCAAACACATGGGCCTAAATATAATTTTCTGTTACTGCTGTTTGTTTTTCCTTAGTTTATGAATGCCATTCCTGTGGACATGGGGCATACAGTTGCCTCTACAAAGTACCTACATTTATGCTTAGTGACTCGTCTTCTGGAAAATTCTTCCCTGTATCAATATATTGAAAGGACAATTGGTGTTGGTCGAGATGGAATCCCTTTTTTTTTTTTTTCTGGGGGGGTGGGGGATGGTGAGGCAGGGACATGTGACACAAAGAAGGTGTTTTCTTATGCAAGCAATGATTCTTTTTTTATTAATCTCTGAAGGGCATGATAATGTCCTTTAGCACTTCAGCACATCTCAAAAATAATTAGAAATAGGCTACATTAAGTGTATATTAATGTTCAAATCCCTGTTATTAGGTCACATATGGTCTAAATTGCAAGACTTGAAATAACAAATGTAACATGTTTTGAAAGTGCTCACATGACAAATCTTATAATTATAATATAATTCTCTGCACCTTATTAAGTTTGTCATAATCTATGTTCCACAAATACTTGTTGTACTTCAGGACCTGGCCAAAGCCCAGAAGAACAAAGGCAAATGAAAATGACAAAGCAGATTAATGAGACATTTTGAAATCTCAGAGCAGTTTCAGTGTATTTGAATTCTGCCAAAAGCTGGAATTTCATCCTATTTTTTCTCAGTGACCCTGTATTAATTTTCCGAGACTTGTATCTCAAGTTCTGAAAAGTTTCTGAGATGTGTGAAAACAACATCAAAATGGCTACTCATAGATTGACCAACAGTGGGTGAGACAATGAAATTGTGTAGATCCTTGCATTTCTGATATGAAAACTTTTTTCTTTGATATTAACAGATGAATTCAACTCTGTTCTTATCACAGAAGACATTTCCATACTACAGTATTTTTACAATTAAATCTTACCCATATATTATTTATTTATTACGTAGTCTTTAACTTTCTCCTTACTCTGAGTACTTGCCACACTTGGACTCTGATACAAGCAAGTTTGCTGATGACCCCAAGCTGGGTGGTGAGATTGTTCTGAGCAACCTGATCTAGTAAAGATGTCCCTGAGTACTGCAGGGGCGTTGGACTAGATGATTTTTAAAGATTTCTTCCAACCTAACACATTCAATGACTTGTGAGATTTATTTAGGGATATAGGGATTTCGTCATTATATGCGCTCCTTAAATAAAGTCAGAATGATTTTCTAAGACTTCTGGTTCAAACAGAATTTATGATCATAATATAGAAGCACTAGAAAGAATTCTTTGATCTGTTTTATTGCCTTAAGTATTTATTTATGTATAGGAAACCATCTTTATTTTAGGGTTCAATTCTACAGATCCTGTTGGAAGTTTAGAACAGATGAGTACAGAAGCTGCTTTCTTATTTTTAGGAGAGGTGGGAAATCCATGAATAGAAAGAAGTCTAAGGAGGTATGGCAATCCTCACATTACTAACTGCTTCTTAGAGGGATTTAAGGCTGCAGAATTTGACATATAGCAGCAGTGCTGAATATTAACATGAAATGATAGTAGTAACATTATGTTACAATTTTGTATTATAAATGAACAATAATTTTCTTCCTGAAGATTACATTTGACCACAAAAGTAATTCAAAGACTAAGTCTTTATTTCATTGAATTGGTGAGGAAACTCCAATGCAGAACAGTGAAATGACTTGCCAGAAATAGGCCTGGATATTAATATTCCTCTTGAATATTATCTTCCTTAGTTTGGGGATGATAAATTATTCAACAAGGAAACTGTGGCAGGGATTTTTCACAATGAATGCCAAGTCTTCTAATCATTGTGGTGTTATTCTCTCGGTTGCTAGTAAAGAGTGTTTGATCCTACTGTGATTTTGTAAGTTGTTTTGAAGTGTTACATACTCAATGTAAGTGGCTTTGTAACACTTGTATATACGTACATGTGGCTAGAAAGCTGCCCGGTGGAGAAGGACCTGGGGGTGTTGGTTGACTGCAGGCTAAGTCTGAGCCAGCAGTGTGTCCAGGTGGCCAAGAAGGCCAATGGCATCTTGGCTTGTATCAGTAATAGCATGGCCAGCAGGTCCAGGGAAGAGATTGTGCCCCTGTACTCGGTATTGAGGAGGCTACACCTCAAATACTGTGTTCAGTTTTGGGCCCCTCACTACAAGAAAGACATTGAGGTCCTCGAGCGTGTCCAGAGAAGGGCAACAAACTGGTGAAGGGGCTGGAGAGAAAGCCTTATGAGGAGCAGCTGAGGGAGCTGGGGTTGTTTAGCCTGGAGGAGGCTGAGGGGAGACTTTATCACCACCTACAACTACCTGAAAGGAGGTTGTAGAGAGATGGGTGTTGATCTCTTCACCCATGTGACAGGTGACAGGACAAGGGGGAATAGGCTCAAGCTGTGCCAGGGCAGGTTTAAATTAGACATTAGGAAAAAATTCTTCACTGAAATTGTTTTCAGGCATCAGAACAAGCTGCCAGGGGAGGTGGTTGAGTCACCAACCCTGGATGTATTTAAAAGACAAGTGGATAAAGTGCTTAGAGATATGGTTTGGTAGAGGTCAGGTATCATTGGACTTGATGATCTCAAAGGTCTTTTCTAACCTAGTGATTCTGGGATTCTGTGACACATGCTCTATTCTTACTGGGGGTTTTTTATTTATTACAGATTATATTCAGGTTATATAACAGTTCCTACAGTAGTAGAAGATATCCGTTTTTACCTCTCCTGGGCATTAATCCTGTTTCCTGTGGGATTTTCACACTTGCTAAAAGATCATAAAAAACGGTCACTTTTTGTTCTCTCCTATGCTTTGATACACATCAAAATCAGGCATTTGCCACTTACCTGGTTCTCCTATAAAAATGTCCTTATTTTTTTCAGGAGGTATTATATACATGTCCTGGACTACCTGGAATTATGTCTGTTCCAGTCTTAAACCTTGTGGTGTTAATGAACTCAAACTTGAAAGAATATCATAGAATCATAGAATATCCTGAGTTGGAAGGGACCCATAAGGAGCATCAAGTCCAACTCCTGATATAACATAAGGCTATCTACGACAGTAACTTATCACAGAATCACAGACTGTTAGGGGTTGGAAGTGACCTCAAAAGATCATCTAGTCCAACCTCCCTGCCATAGCAAGATCACCTAGAGTAGGTCACACAGGACCAAGACTAGGTAGGTCTTGAATGTCTCCAGAGAAGGAAACTCCACAACCTCCTGGCAGTGTGTTTCTCCCTATATCATAGGAAACAGTAATTTAAAACTAGTTTAACATTTGTCTTTCCTTCTAATGCCATCAAATGTGTATATTCAGAACTGATTCAAATTTTGATTCAAATTCCACTGAAGTCATTGCCACTGACTTTGATGAGTTTCAGACCTGATCTGTACAGAAACCCCTGTATTAATTGTGACACTGCCTATAAAAAAGGGCATTTCTTGTGATTGTTCACCCAAATCCTATCTGGGGTGCAGATGCACCAATGGACCTGGAACCCATACCATGATGATTTCTGGTAATTTGCTCTGAGTGGAGTGTATTTTGAAAGTGTGAAATCCTTGTCCTTCTCTTCAGTTGTGCTGTTTTCATTGCTGATCAAGAAGGATATGCAGGGAAACGGATCAGAGAAAAGTACATGAAAATATATTTAGGTGTCAGGAAGGAGTAATTTTAAAAGTAATACAACAGAATCATTACACTAGATAAACGAAAACATGACAGCAACATGAATAAATACCTACAACAGAGTCGTACATGTTGTATCATGGCTGTGGGCAAAGACCAGTTGGCATAAAAGAAAAAATAGGAGAGTATAGACTGATGATCAGCCTACAGCCCTTTGCATTGTGTTACCAACCTGTGAGACAGTGTTGCTGAGATCATCTGATACTGTAGTTGCCAGATTCTTTGATCTTGATCATCATCTCCAACAGTTGTGAGTAGTTCTGTTGAAGTCAGTGTATCTGTAATGATCATATGGGTAACCTTCAGTGTCAATAAAATAGTTTGGATGATTTAATAGGGCTGAGCAAGCACCACAAAATATTTTCCAGAAATACTTAGTTAAAAAGAGAATGAGTTCATTTTGGCTGTGTTTCCCCTCCTTTCTCATTCCTTTTCTGGGAAATCGTGTATTTATGAAGAGGGAGCCCCCACTGCACCAGCCAAAGAGAAGGAAGAATTATGAAGAAGTACAGGTTCCTGAACCAAAGGGAACTGCATTCCTCTATATATTATTTTCATTGTTTAACCCCTAATCTTAACAAACATTTATTCTGGAAGCAGTGTTCATGGAAACAGCACATTTCAAATTATTTTTTTGAAGTGCCTGCTCGATGTGACTTTTGAGAAAATAAATATTCTTATCATCTGGTCTGGCATGACATTCTTCCAGTTGAAGAAGAAAATCTGTACTAACACATGTGTGGCTAATTAAAATTTATCAGCATTCAAGCTAGTTGAAAACCCACTCAACTTCCATTTACAGAAATTAGACCTGACATTTATATTAAAAAAATAAACCCATAACCCAATATCATTATAAATCAAAAACCCCATCATGACCCCACCAGAAGCCATCCTGCAAGAGCCTCAGTTCTTCAGTGAAATCAGAAGGCAGTGTTAAAGCAGCTTGAAGACCATCAGCTTCCCTGGACAACTAGGAAGTTCATAGAACCTAGCTTGGTGGCAGTTTGGGTAGATCAGCTACTTTGGAGTACCTAAGCTCAAGTTTTAGAAGCCAGCCCACAGTCTAATTCTGCATCTTAGAACAGGGCATCAAAATTAGAAGCTGGCTTTCTCAGGATTTCCAGATCCCTGCTGATAAGCCAAATGCTGAGCCAGGAGACAAACCGTACTTAGAGCCTCAAACTCTACGGTACATACACACCCAAGTAAATAACATATTTTAGGGGCCACTACCTGCCTCCCTCCTATATGGACAGCAGAGCTTTCTGACATGCAGAAACAGGATATCCACATTTAATCTACCTGATAGAAAATAACCCATACTCCATGCTAAACCCTAAGATGTAGCCAGATGTCAAAGACTTAACTGAGCTGGGCCAAACTAAGTTACCAATTTTTTCATGTGGACATCTGTATGTCAGTGAACAGTCCTTTCCTCTGACTCTCATTTTATAGTATGTACCCCTAAGTTTGGCATTTATAGAAATGAACAACCAATACTACCCAAGGAACCCTGAGAAAAATCCTGAAGTCCGAGAAAATTTATAAACTAAAACCAAAAAGGAAATATTTTTATTCTTTTAATGGAATGGCCTGTGGGATAGAGTGGGCCATGTTAAAGAAAGGCATTCAGTGGTTTGGATGGTAGATGGATTTATTTTATCCCATGTTTTTCGTGTTGTCATGTTTTTCATTTAAAGGCTTCTTTTCCCATAATTCACACCTATTTTTTCTTATGAATATTGTTTTGATTCCTTACTGACCAGAAAAATCATATTAACTATTCTCAACTGTTCTCTATATAAGAAGCCTAACCATACCACTAAAAAAATTCAACATGTGGCCCAAAATTGATCCAGTCTCTCATTAGCAATACAGTAATGTGGCAATAAATGGCTTATATGACATGATGTGTAGGACAAGAGGAATAAACCAGACAATTTGGCAAAACTCAGGAATTTTCCAAGATGTGTTTCATTTCTGTATAGGCATGTTTAATTTCTACCCCAGGGTGTTTCAAATACAAATCCCATGATATATGAAATTAAATTAAATTCATTTTTTTGCTCATAACATTTCTTAATTCTGTGCTATCAAATACTGTAGAAAATCCTGAGCTTGCTTGAATCTTGCCTCCCTGCCTATTCCTATCTCTAACTGATCTGGTGGCTCTTTCTAGCCTCACTTCATCACGTGAGACCTTTACAGATCATCTAGTCCAGTCCCCCTGCCACAGATATTTTATTGCTAGACTATGATCTAACCCCATCTAACCTGAGCGTGAACAGTTCCACTGATGGGGCACACACAACTTCTCTGGGCAACCTGCTCCAGTGTCTAGCCACCCTCATTTAAAAAAAAAAAAAAAAGAAAATTAAAAAATGTCCAATGTCTCCATCTTTCTTATAGGACCCCTTTAAGTAATGAAAGGTTACGATAAGGTCTCCTTGGAGCCTTGTCTTCTCCAGGCTGGACAACCCCAACTCTCTCAGTCTGTTCTAACAGGAGAGGTGTTCCAACCCTCTCATCACTTTTGTGGCTCTCCCATGGACTCATTCCAACAGGTCCACATCTTTCTTGTGCTGGGAGCTTCAGGTGGAGTCTCATGAGTGCAGAGTACAGGGAAAAAATCATCTCACTCGACCTCATGGATCATGCTGTTCACCACCCCCGGTCCTTAGCCTACAGTAGGATTTGTCCTGTTTTATAAGTTCCTTTCTATGTTGGTATTTTTATAAAAATGCAACTTAAGCCACACATGCTCAAATTAGTTATGAAAGATGGCCTGATAAAAGCAGCCAAGCACACTGAGGTGTCTAACATGCAACCACATGGATAGAACAACTGCATGTGAAAGACAAAGGTTTGACTGTTTCAATGCTCAGATTATACTTCCCCTGATTTTCAAGGGTTTAGGATCAGGCTGTCTCTGCACAAATAGCTGTGATCCATCTTTCACATTACTCAGCCAAGTTGATGATGAAAGAATGTGACCTGTAATGAGGGCAAACCAGCTTTATGCGAGAAAACATTGCAGTGGAAGTGCTTGATTTTTAGTGTAATTTTGTGTGTTAGTAATTAGCAACAAACAGATTAGTAGCTGACTTTTTACTGAGTTTTGGGTTGTTGGTTTGTTTGGTTTATTGTTAAGTTCATTGATTTAACAGATTATTAGTTCAGCGGTTTATTTAGTGATAAACCAGATCAGTCTGCTGCCTCTTCTGGCAAAGGCTGGCGTCTAGTTAGTGGAATTAGTTGCTCCATCTAAACTGTGTACTGGAAAAATCATCGCAAGCATGGAGAGTCAAATTCAAAGGCAACTCATCCATATGGTTTAGAAAATGGACTAGTCAGGTTGTTATCAAATGGTCCAGAAAAAAATCTAAGCCTACTCATTTCCCAAGGTTAAAAATATCCAGATTTGACCTGAACTCCAATAGTACTTAATAAATTTCTGTTCATGAAAACTAGAGCAAAAAAACAGTGCAGGATTTTCTTCAGGGTTATTCTATTCTATTATTCTATGCAGTAGCATAAATTAAAAACATCAAAATTCAGAAAATGAGAGATTTGAAGATTTCAAGTTACGGACACAACCAAAGTAGAAGTTTGGATTATCAGAGCAGGCAGTGCTTTCTGCAACCGAGACATCTATTTATGGTAAAATTCTAGGTTGAAATAAACAGAACTCTTCCTAAATATTCATAATAGTAGATGTCCTTCGTTTTCCTTGTCTAAACAACTAAATCTTTGATGTCTGTCACAATATGCAACTGACCCTCCAAGGCATTTCTTGTCTAATTGAAATCCACCAAATATCCCATCTGAAAGTTCTTTTCAAATCGCCAGTGAATAGAGGGCTTGTAAATTGTTGCTGTGCACAAAGTAGGTAATTATGAATTAGGCATACTCTGATGCTAATGCCACTTACAGTCATTCACATTTTCCACTGATGTGAAACTTAAAAGGGCACTAAATTGGGTTGTGGTACTTCCTGTTGCATGGTATATTTTTGTTGCTTCATTTATAAAGTTTGGAGAAGCCATTTCATTACATGGCAGAGTGAGTAGTTTTACAGGCTTCCAGTCATTTGCTTGAGAAGAAAATCTGTCTGTTTAATAAAGATGTTATCATGAGCTTTGGAAACACAGTAACAGTGCTTGTTACTGCAGGTCCCGAGGTCCCACGCAGACTAGAGGCTGGATTAAAATCTCTCTCTTCCTGAAATCCTCAAGGAATATCTGGGAAAAATTAATTCCCTATTAGAGACTGTACAGATGAATTCTCCACTGCACTGAGGTTTATGGATTCTGGGATTTTATGGAAAAAGAATGAGCACAGCCTAGAAATAGTTCACGTTTTCAACACGCTGTGGATTTTAATTAACACTTGAAAGTTTCTGCAATTTACAAATTATATTGTCTATTTTTGAGATCTATAAAATGGAAAAAATACTTGCAAAAAACAGAAATAGAAGCAAAAAATTAAAATCTCTCAACTCTTGAAGTATTTTTGCTGCAAAACAACTGGAACAGTTTGGCCTATTACCCAGATCTACCCAAAAAGGCATAAACAAATGGCCTGTCAAACCATGAAACTGTTGGAGTGAGGACCTGTGAGCCCCATCACCCCACTGACTCCTACACACAATGGATCTCTACTAGCAGCTCATTTGCCCTTTTTTAAAAATTTTTTTCTCCCTGTCTAGTCTTCATAGGTAAAAAAAAAACCAGACTACTGAAGGCTTCTTATGCAAATACTAATACTCTAGATATGTCCCTTCCCATGAATGATCATTTTAAAAGTCAGGAAATTATTATACTACATATCTTTATTATGAGAAACATTGGTAGCACAATACCAGAAACACTCAGTTCATAAATCAAAAATAACAAACCATAATTCATATTCTTTTTAGTATGTGCCTAGAAACAATTAATCACTGAAGAAATAATCTAAGTGAAAGCACTGAATTATTTGAAACTTGCTTGTATATTAATTGGGGGGACAAAGTCTGTTTTTATTACATCATGTGCCTTTTTAGGTTCACATATTTGGAAAGATTAATTGTCCAGATGATTTCAGTTCCTAATGGCATAAAGCCAAAAGAAATAAGACGTGTGAAGGGTGCTAGCTAGAAATACTACAAAGAGAAGGTTCTGATATCTAGGATCTTTCTTACTGCCATTTTACACTAGTTTCACTGTGCATACTTGCTGATACTATAAGTCTGATTATTCTAATAAGACCATTGTCAAAAGTCACTCCAGAAAATAGCCACATTGTTTTGTTATGCTTGTGCTCTGAACCTTAAGCAGGCTTTTTTAAAATCACATCCCTGTGGAGACAAGCCCCTTTGTGGATGAACACAGAGACCATGTTTTGAGCAATGTCAGTTAAAAATTAATTTCCTAAGTTGAACCTGCTTCGGAAGGCCCTGTAAAATAAAGCAATTGACTCTGCATCTGGTTGAAGTGGATGAAACAGTTCCTTCTCCTGACCCTGCTGCCAGAGCAATTGCTCCCAGCCAGGCAGCGATAGCAAACAGCTGGCAGAGAGAGGGGGTGGAAAAGAGTTACCCTCAGCCCTTGCAGCATTTCTGCAGTGTTTGCTGAGCCATTGCCTGAGACCTCTGGACACTGAGGACTGAAGGATTTGTCTTAAACTTGCATGTCCACATCAGCTTGTTTGTGGGGATTGAGGACCAGATAACTTGGCTGCTAACTTCTTTGACCCTTCTATCCCTGTGCTGCAGCCTCTCACAGTACTAAAGGAGGGGAAGGTTATTTCTACATCACTCGGTTCTGGGCTATATCTTCTATCTCACTCCCTGTTATATGGAAGTAGATTTATATGATTATTATTTTTCAGATCAACACACTGTACTATTTTAGGCAGGTATCTGCAAAGGAATCTTTCTACGATAGAATATTTACTCATGACTCTTTTTTCACTTTACGGGCATTTTTTTTTTAAAGCTCTTAATTTTCTTCAGCATAACAACTGCTTCATCCTGTACCACTGAAATTGATGGAAATTCTAAAACTATTTTAAATACACACTTTGATAAGGGTAGCTAAGAAGACAGGAGCAGGCCTGTGTTCTGAGCACCATCTGATGCCACCATAATTGTAAAAAAGCCTCCAAAATAAAAGGTTTAAAATGTTCTTAGAACTCTGGTGTAAAATTAACATTTGCATCAGCTGTTCTATCAATGTCAGCAACTCATCCACTGGAACTTTCGAATCACCCAGGTCTTCCTTAAAATTGGAATGAAATGTAACCCTCCATAAAAAAAGTATTTTCCATCTGATTTGTGCTTTCTGTTTAGAATGTGTAAGCAGTATAATGTCCTTAAGACCTTGTGATTTAGTTTAAAACTATGCACTGTCTTGAGAAATACCTGTTTTATTTATTATTAAAATTTTTGTCAATCTTATGTACTGATCCTTGGTAACCTGGATAAGCTTACTGATTTCTGCATGAAAAAGGCATGTAGACATGCTTACATTGCTCATAGGGTTTACTTAATAACAAATTTTTTATTTGGTTACAAAATTTAATGAGTTGTATATCTCATTGCAATTTACAATGCTGTACTTTCAATATAAGTGGTGTGAATAATTAAAACAGTAAAGACATTAAAATATTGAAAGATTGTGTTGCATGTTTTAATGTCAAGACAGGTTTTAGACTATCTATGCAGGGCCTTGAGAAATGTTCTGGCAGATGTATTTTAACCCAGTATAACAAGGTATAGTTACTTGAATTTTTACACTAAGGGTTGCCTTTTTTTTTTTGGTTATTTCTTGAAAATTTTTTTCTGTATCTACTGCTGAATCTCACATGCTGAACTATTTTGAAATTCAAAGTACTGTAATGGAGAAGGTGGGTAACATACAGAGCTCCGCATATATATAAATATGTTAAAAATCCAACAAAATTATTTCTGAATCTATGATCTTACTCTGCACTGAAAAACCCTCACAATAATGATGTGATACCAAATAACCACAACACAGCAGAAAGGACTGATGAAAGACAAAGCCACTTAGGTATCAGCAAGAGTTTACACTACCCTGTCTCAGGTCTCTTATGTCTGCCCTTTAAAGAGGAATAAAAAACACTTTTGAAAAACTAATGTGGGGACTAAAATCCACAAGACTATTTACTGAATAGCAAAACAGAAAAATTTTGAGAGAGTACCTCTTCCCTCAATCCGCTATTATGTTACACAAGTTGCAAACATGCTGTACCTCTCTTCTTGGTGATTAACTTCTCTCTCATTGCCACCCCTTCACTTACATCCTTGTTACTGGAAAGACTTTAATGATGTTTTCTTACAGACATGATCCAATAAGCACCTAAGTGAGCTGTGAGCATTGCATTCTGGTTTTAAATTGTTTCTAAGGCTCCTTTTTCTCTTTCAGAAATGATGACAAGACAGTGACCCAGAAAACAATATCTTGACCACACTGATCTGGTCAAGGAAAAGAGGAGCACTTTCAAAACACATTTCATTTTTAGTATTATTGCTTATATTTAGAGCCACGAAAGCGAGGGCTTACAAGGTAAGATCTAGAGGTTAGAACTGGGAAAGCTGGAGATGGAGAAGTCATTTGTAACATCTGCTTGTCTCCCTCTGCAACTGTATTGGTTTGTACAAATTCAGGAGCTTAGTTCAATGGCCCTTTAACCTATCTACTTCCCCTGTATTCAATCAGACTCCAAAAATTTGAAAATCATTTGAAAAGCATAAAAAAGAAGATACAGAAAGATGGTTTTGTCCTCATGTGACAAACATCTTGGGTGAACTTGGGCTTCTGCATGGATTCCATAACCTCATAACATATCAGAAATTGCCACATTTCCTAGATACCGCTGATCACTGGACTACATTTTCTCCTCACTTGATCTCTGAAATGCCAACAGGCAGATTGGGATCACAGAATCACAGAATCACAGAATCACAGAATCGTAGGAGTTGGAAGGGACCTCGAGAGATCATCGGGTCCAACCCCCCTGCCAAAGCAGGCTCCCTAGCTCATATTGCACAGATAGGCGTCCAGATGAGTCTTGAATACCTCCAGAGAAGGAGACTCCACCACCTCCCTGGGCAGCCTGTCCCAGGGCTCTGTCACCCTCACTGTGTAAAAGTTCTTCCGCATGTTGGTGCGGAACTTCCTGTGCTCCAGTTTACAGCCATTGCCCCTTGTCCTATCTCCACAGACCACTGAAAAGGGGTTGGCCAATTCCCCCTGCATCCCATACTTAAGATATTTATAAACATTAATTAGATCCCCCTTCAATCTTCTTTTCTCCAGGCTGAACAGTCCCAGCTCACTCAGCCTTTCCTAATACGGCAGATGTTCCAGGTCCTTCATCATCTTCGTAGCCCTTCTCTGGACTCTCTCCAGGACATCCCTGTCTTTTTTATACCAGGGAGCCCAGAACTGGACACAATACTCCAGGTGGGGCCTGACCAGGGCAGAGTAGAGGGGGAGGATCACCTCCTTCGACCTGCTGGCCACACTCTTCTTGATGCATCCCAGGATCCCACTGGCCCTCTTAGCCACCAGGGCACACTGCTGGCTCATAGCCAACCTGTCATCAACCAGGACCCCCAGGTCCTTCTTCACAGAGCTCTTCTCCAGCAGCTCATCCCCCAGCCTGTACTGATACAGACGGTTATTCCTCCCCAGGTGCAGGACTTTACACTTGCTTTTATTAAACCTCATCTGGTTTCTCCCTGCCCAGCTTTCCAGCCTGTCCAGGTCTCGCTGGATGGCAGCGCAGTGTTCCTGCGTGTCAGCCACCCCTCCCAGTTTTGTATCATCAGCATACTTGGATGTTCATCTTGAATGGGCTAGCTTGAATTGGTAGTATGTTGGAAAGCTGGTGACTTCTTAGCGTGTTCAGTTGTGTGGTTTGCCATCACATGCTTGTATGAGGATGCTTTAATATTGGATACCCTGTTAAGTCAACCTAAAATATGGTGAAAATACAAAAATTTATTTACATGGTTTACCTTAAGAAGTATTTCATAGCACGACTCACCTTCTGGAGATGCCTATTTTTCTTCACTGGCTACAAAGGGAATTTCAGATGTCTAAAGTAAGACATATGATCCCAACCTCAGCATATACATTTCAATGTGAATGACATGCATCCATTCAAACATATATGTTTATCAAGTTGTACATAAACAGATAACATGACAATGTTGGTATCAGAGTAGTGCACTTAGCTTTTTTTTTTATTGAGAATAGCCATAAATGTAGTCAATTATTTTGGACAATAACAGATTTATTGTGATTGATGCCCAAAATCCTTGGCCTGCATATTGCAGACAAGCCCACCCTTCTCCCCCAAGAGAGGAATCCCCATCAGTCTTCTTATTCAACACTCACATTAAACCATTTTTCTCATTCAGTTGCAATTCTGTGGGATTTAAGCAATCATTTTCAGCAATCAAATACTTAATATTGGCAATGAAATGAAATCTTAGAATAGTAGCTGCCAAATTCCTGCCATCCAAATAATGGTTATAAATACATTCCCTTGAACAGCCATGAATAGCAAACAAATTAACAACTATCTTGATTGATTTATAGGCAAGTTACAGAGAGAAAAAGCCTGTAAGGGGATACATCATATACTATGAATTGCTGAAGGAATGCCAGGTCATCTACTCTGGCCACCTGCAAACCATAGGAAACAGTATCACATTGTGGCAAAAACCCATGGAGAAAAATTTGCATTCTAAACTAGCAGCTTGGATTAGAAAGATCCATTGAACTATTTAGTGTTCTCACATGTTTATTGAGGAGTCCAGAGGCTACATAGGTTTTTAGGGAAAGCTACATACATTTTTATGTCTGGATTCTCTGCTCCTTTCAGGGTTACTTAAATACATGCATTTTTGTGTTATTCCCTTGAGAGAGAGTCCAGGGTTATCTCCTGAGGTAAGACATCTAACTCAAACTTTATTTTTGAAAATCATGGTGAAAGTAATTTTCAATTTTCTAGACCTATGGGTCAAAGCACCAAACAGGGAAGTTTTGTTACTTTTCACTGTAAAGGAACAGAAGCAACTTGGACGTCCCAGATCTTGGCAAAAAATGTTATGCAACATCCTGTCAATTCTCCATCTAAACTTAATGAATCCTACAGTTTTACTCCCCTTTCACATCACATGGAGGTTCCACCACAATCCACTCTTACCATAAAATTTATACCATTTACTGGTCCAGTTTCCTCATCTCCACTGGATGGATCCTGTCGTCTTGTATGGGCTTGTGTTTTTATCATTGGCTTAATGCCTTGAGACTTGGTCTTTCTCTATTCTGGGTAATGCTTCACTCCAACAGACTGCTATTAGGCTCAAGAACCTGGGAGGTCTGAAGGTAGAATTTACCAGTGGTAACCTCAGCAAAAAAAGAAGACACAGAAATCAAACAGTGAATTGTAACATGAGAGAGATGACTTCTTAACTTTCAGCACCAAACAGTACTTTCTTTACTTGGATCAGACCAAAAAAGGCCTGCTGGAGAATGTTTTAATTCTTTGTGGTGACCAGCTTCCACAGAGAATCTCACAAGTAGTTTATGAATCACACATATGCTTCCCAGAACCTCCCAGTGGCTAATTTGCATTGGACAGGATAACCCCAGTGCACTCCACACATACCACCCTTTTCTCACTGATTAAACTCAGAGACATGGAAAGGGACCACAGAAGCTGGCAGAGCCAATAAACTATTCCTCTAATATAAGTTAATATTGGAAAATTGCATTTGAGTCATTTTGTTGCCCCTTTGCCACACAGGTTGCAGTGTAGTACAACCTTCAGATGTGCCTTATGAGGCAGAATAGTCTACATCCCTGCCCAGCGGCAGCTCGTTGCCACTTTTCCTGTTATCCATTTCTTCCGATTTTAGAGCTATGGATTTTTCTAGTGAGTACTGGGTGTAGGAAAGAGAGCGGTAGCTCCTCTGTCTCCTATTTTAATGTTGCAGCAAATGGTAGGAAATTAGATGTTTGAAAGAGAATAACCATTTAGAAGGGCCTAACGGATTTATGTTCAGGTGTCTTGTATACTTCATATGAGCTAATATTTATAGTAAATGACAACACTATTAACCCCTTCCGGCTCTGTTTAATATTAAAGAGTAGTCTCCCTGACTTATTTAGAGAGAGGAATAAAGAAATAATAGGGATGCAATTAAATCATGATACACTGGTCTACATCTACTCTTGTTTATCAATAGGCTCCTCAAGAGTCTGACAGCTAATCAGCACGTGCCTGAATGACATTCTCTTTCTATTGTATCTTCTTTTAACCCAGCAGATGCAACAGGAATCTCAACAGACCACTGCTGCTACACATACGTAATATAAAGCTCTTTTATCCACCAAAATCCTTACATGTATACTCTAAAATCACTAATCAAAATAAGACTGCTGTGAAATATAAATCAAAATGAACCTTCTCCAATAAAAATGAAAACACACAAAAAAAAATCAGTCCCATCAAATTAAAATTTTATTGGAAGTTTGAGGCTTCGGGAATGAATTGCAATACCTATTTATACAGCAAAGGATGATGTAAGACAGCACAACAGTAACATTCATCCAAGTCCATGAAATCTATAAAATTGTGACACGACATTTTTTTTTTTTGTTATTTTAATAGTCACACTAGTACCATATGATAATGTAATTAAGCAGCAGGGACAGTGTTATAAAAGAGAAAAAGTTCACTTCTGCGGGAAGTAGCATAGCATATGAAAAATCCTTAACATACAGACCAGTTCTCTCCTATTGCTCTAAATCCAACCAACTTTAGAAACTGCTGTTGCTTCAGGCTTTTTAACGTTTACCTACACTGTGTCCAATGTTTTAGACTAAAGGATCTCTAGATAAAGGATTTGATTTAGATATGCATTGTATAAGACCTCAGTAAAGTCTGATTTGGTACTCACGTCAACCTGGCACCTGAAGCTATTATTTGCTTCAGAAGATGAGAAATTTGTTTGAAACATTGGTTGACTAAACACAATGACAATGAAAAGGTTTTACTCAAGTTCATTATTTACTGTAAAGGTGACAGTGATCAGGATTGAGTCATGATGGCAATTTCTAACGCAGTGGTTAATACTTGGTAGCTAGATGGAAAGTTGCACCATTTTGGAGGGTAGCCTGCTATCAATCCCTGAAATGAGGGAAGATGCTTATCTTGCCCTTTTTATCTTAATGTTATCCCTGGAGTAATGACAATTAGGCACAGAGCGAGTAAAGAAGAAAACCTAACTTCCCATTATTTTACATGAGCATTGTTGTAGGTTTGTATGGCAAGGTTTTGGTGGAGGGGGGGGATTGCAGGGATGGCTTCTGCAAGAAGCTGTTAGAAGCTTCCCCTAGGTCATAGAATCATAGAATGGTATGGGCTGGAAGGGACCTCAAGGATCACAGAATTCCAGTCCCCCTGTCATAGGCAAGGCCACCAACCTCCAGGCCTGGATCTACACAAGGTTGCCCAGGACCCCATCCAGCCTGGCCTTGAACACCTCCAGGGATGGGGCATCCATCACCTCTCTGGGCAGCCTGTTCCAGCACCTCACCACTCGCTCTGTAAAAAACTTCCCCCCAATATCTAATCTAAACCTTCCTTCCTTCAGCTTTAATCCATTCCCCCTTGTCCTGCTATTATCTACCCTTTCAAAAAGTTGAATCCCCTCCTGCTTATAAGCTCCCTTCAGGTACTGGAAGGCTGCAATAAGGTCCCCCCCGCAGCCTTCTCTTCTCTAGGCTCAACAAGCCCAGCTCCCTCAGCCTCTCTTCATAGGGGAGGTGGTACAGACATTAGTACTTGAAAGTGATACGCTTTGTGGGTAATTAGTGATGTAACCAACAGCTACTGTGGAATTAATTTAGAAGTATAGCAAAAACCCAACTAAAGTAATATTTCAAGACAGCTCTGGAAGGTGCTTATATACTATACTGGGTTAGACACTAAAATTTTGCCTCAGTTTCTGCTCAAGCTGGTGCTGAAAGAAGAGACACTTAAGCTTATTACTTAGGAATTGTATCTTGAAGTGACACCAACTGTTCAAAGACTTGAGAAGGTAAAGATTGTAGGAATCAGACTCACAGCAGCCCCCATTATGATCAGGGAGCTTCTTAAACCAGACTGTCAGAAGTGCCAATGAAAAACGTTACTGACACATAACACCTACAATTATAAAGGTACCTTAGGTGAGCTCTGAAACCTGAAGTATATCCCCATGTGCTAGCTAAGTCAGTGAACGTTGTTGGCACATCCCATGGGATAGACAGAGCTGGCATCTTTAGGGCAAGCTGCAGAATGAGTATCTAGATTTGGAGCGAATCGGTGATTTGAATGGGGACCTTCTTTTTCTCACAAAGCTTTCCTACACTCTCTGTTATCAGTTACACACCGTGTTCTCCCAAAATAACCTTTCTAACTCAGCCTTGCTGTCATATTGAGGGTAATACTTAAAAATACCATTGGGCCTTAGTTTGGCAAGTAAGTTACTTTGCAATTACTTTGTATGCATCTCCTGGGAGTTAAACTTTCAGTGAGATCACCTTGAATTGTGGCAGAAACCATTCCTCAGTTTATTTATTCTAGGGTGTGTAAGTGCTGTCCCATCCAGGAAGAAGGAAAACCTTTTCAGTGATGTGAATTTTGATCAAAGGTACTCATTAGTGAAGCACATGAAGATATGTCTACATTTTGTGGTGAAGCCTGTCCTGAGCAATCCCCAAGCTGCCATAAGCAGAATGGAGTGAATCCATACAATGCAATGCAGAACTAAGGAGAGAAGTCATCCTGGGTGCATAAGCCAGATAGCTATATTCCCATGGTGCTGTTACTCAGTTAATAATGCACTGTTCTCTTTTCATTATTTCCAGAATTATTTGACACTGCTGTCTTTAGCTCTGACAGAGTAAATACCAGCCACCTCATGTATGGACCTGCCGCTGACCAATGCCAAGCCAATCAGCAACAGTCATAGCACCTCTGTGAATCACATTTAAGAGAAAAAAAAAAAAGCAGCTGCTTTTTTCCAGCAGAGAAGGATGTGAGAAGATGTAAGAAACTGCAGATACCAAGGTCAGTGAAGAAGAGGGGGAGCAGGCACTCCATGTGCCAGAGAGAAAACTTCCCCTGAAGCCTATGGAGAAGACATTGGTGGAGCAGGATATCCCCCTGCAGCTCATGGGTGAATATGAGGAGCAGAGATCCTACCTGCAGCCTGTGGAAATATCCCATTCTGAAGCACGCAGAGACAACGGAATATGCTGTGACTCATGTTGGAGGAAGCTCCTGGCAGGACCTGTAGCCTGCGGAGAGGCCCATGTAGGAACAGGTTTGCTGGGGGGACTTATGACTCCGTGGGGGACCAGACTGGAGCAGTCTGGGCCTGAGAGACTGCACCTCGTAGAAGTGTCCCACTCTGGGGCAGTTGGTGAAAAGCTGAAACCCTGTGAGAAAGGACTCACATCGGAGAAGTTAGCAAACAGTCTCCCATGGCTGGGACCCCATGCTGGAGCAGGGGAAGAGTGTGAGGACTGCCTCTCCCCCCACAAGAAAGAAAACAACTCATGATGAACAGACCTTTAGACTTCTCTGCTTTTCCAATTTTAACAACATAAAAATGAAACTTTAAGGACTTTTTAATAATCCAACTTGGAACATTTTTCTTTTCTTTCTTCTCTATTACTGGTAAATGAAACAGACTGAAAGCTTAAAAATCATTCTGAGTTTCTACTCAAGAGTTCTCAAAATCTGTATTTCTCAGGTTCAAATTTAGATATATATTCTTCTAAACCAGAGTTGGTCTGATACTTCAGGTTGATTCCTCTGGTCAGAAATATTTTGGGTATATATCACATGAATGACAAATCACATTGTGAAGCATGGTCCTTTCTAGACTGTATGATTCCCCTGTGGATCCACAGATGCTCAGAAAATAACCGCTTCAAAATCTTGTTTTATCTACAAGCAATTTTGTTTCTATTAGTAGCTTAATACTCTCAGTCAACTAACTAGTCATCCCAGTTTTCCAGCAAAAGAAAACTTTCCATATTCAGTCATTCCTTACACACAACATGAAAACCATATAGATGTCCTTTGGTCAGTTGCCTCAGTAAGTCACTAAATGTAGATTAAGTTTTCTTTACTGATGACACTTTGCCCCAAAACACTGTGTTCAGAGCATGTGTTTTGAATTGTCTGTATATATATCATAATAAAATGTTCCTTCATTCCTAATCTAAACACATACTAGTACAGTTTAAGACACTTTTCTTCTTAGCCAGCTTGAGACTTGATTTATATTTAGCTAAATGTTCCTTTCTATAGGAATTCCAATTCAATTCTGCAGAGACAAGCATCTCTGCATTCTTCAGATAGTATGCATGGCAGAAATATCAGAAATGTGAAGCATTATTTAGACATGTGTGCATCCAGAAGACTATGCATGCTTTCCATGCCTGAATAATCTAAACCAGAATATACAATACGAAATGTTCCTCCCTATTACCCCCGCAGAGCTAGCATAGCATAATGGCTTTCTGAATCCTTGGCACTCTAGGATCAGTTGCTTTGCTGTCATTCATCCTGGGGCTGACAGGGCTGTCTCTGAATGCTGGGATTCAGCATATGCCTACATTAATGCCTGGCAGAAAGTGGTGATCAGGCATAACCTCCAAGTTTATATGTGGGAACTGGCTCAGCCCTGTGAAACCGAGGTTAATTGGAAAAAAATGAATTAAAATGCAAGATCTGTAAACAGGCATCCCTACATCCCAAAGGAGAGAGTTCTTAGAGCTTAGTCCCTAACTGAGCACACTGACTAGCTTTGTCATGAACCTGACCAGTTAACAAGTTTCTTTAGCTTCAGTGTGCCGTTAATTGGCACCTGCACTGGACTAGGTTTTGAGAGAAAAGGGTAGTTTAATCATTAAGGCTGTGGACTGGTATGCAGTAAACACAGCATAGTTTCCCAATTCTGCCACAGACACCTTATGATACAAATGTCATGTTATTCTGTTTCTTTGCATCCTAATTCCTCAAATAGGGAATAATATTGTTATGATGGCACAATGCTTAGTTCTTTGTTTCTGGTATACGCAGGTATATTGTGATGATGAGAGGCTAGTAGTAGACAGACAGTGCAAATATCCTTACCCTGGTCAAATATCCACTGAATGTGAATTCAGCAATCTAATGATTTCAGTATTTGGCCATTTAGTAGCAAACCCATCAGGCCTACAGTATGGGTAAATGCCTCTATAGCTGTTATTTCTTGCAGTGGAGGTCAGGATCTGGCCCTTAGGCTTCACTGAATCAGAGAAATACAATGGAGTTTGGGTTTGAAAGAACCTTAAAGCTCATCTAGTTCCAGCCACCCTGCCATGGACAGCGACACCCTCCACTAGACCAGGCTGCCCAAATCTCCATCCACAGAATCACAGAATCACAAGGTTGGAAAAGACCTTGGAAGATCATCAAATCCACCCATTCCCATCCTAAGCTAAACCATATCTCTAAGTACCTCATCTACGCCTTTTTTAAACACATCCAGGGAAGGTAACTCAACCACCTCCCTGGGCAGCCTGTTCCAGGCCCCGACAACACTTTCAGTAAAATTTTTTCTAACATCTAATCTAAACCTGCCCTGGCACAGCTTCATGCCATTCCCCCTTGTCCTATCGCCTGTCACCTGGCTGAAGAGACCATCGACACCTCTCTACAACCTCCTGTCAGGTAGTTGTAGGCAGTGATGAAGTCTCCCCTCAGCCTCCTCTTGAACATTGTCTGGCCTTGAACATTACCAGGGAGGGGACAGCCACTGCTTCTCTGGGAAACCTGAGCCAGTGCCTCATCACCCTCACAGTAAAGACTTATTTCTTTAATTCTAATCTATATCTACTCTCCTCCTACCAAGTGCAGGACCTTGCATTTGGCCTTGTTTAACTTTATGAGGTTCAAATGGGCCCACAACTCAAAGCTGTCAGAGTCCTTCCAAAGTGGCATCCCTTATCTCCAACATATCAACCACAACACACAGCTTGGTGTTGTTGGCAAACTTGCTCAGTGTGCACTCAATCCCACTGTTCTGGTTGCTGACAAAGATGTTAAACAGCACTGGTCCTAACATCGACTCCTGAGGAACACAACTCATCACTAGTCTTCACTTGGACATCAAGATGTTGACCACTACTCCTTGGGCATGATTGTCTGGACAGTTCTCTATCCACCAAGTCATCTGTCTGTCAAATCTATGTCTCTCCAATTTAGAGACAAGAATGTAATATGAGACAATGTCAAACAATTTGCATAAGTCCAGGTGAATAACATCAATGGCTCTTCCCTTACATGCCAACACTGTAACCCCACCATAGAAGGCCATGCAAAATTTGTTAGGCACAATTTGCCCTTAGTGGAGCCATGCTAATGGTCATGAATCACTTCCTTATTTTCCATGTGTCTGAGCAGAGTTTCCAGGAGGATCTGCTCCATGATCTTACTGGACATAGATATGAGACTGACTGGCTTATAATTTTGCAGATATCCCTTTTTTCTATTTTTAAAAATGGGGGTTATGTTCCCCCTTTCTCAGTCAGTGGAAACTTCACAGGACTGCCACAACTTCTCAACTATGACGGAGAGTAGCTTAGCCACTTGATCTGCCAGTTTCCTCAGGACCTCCAGATGCATCTCATCAGGTCCCACATACTTGCACACCTTCAGATTCCTTAGATGGTCTCAAACCTGATCTTCTCCCACAGTGGGCATTTCCTCACTCTCCCAGTCCCTGCCTTTGCCTTCTGTGTCCTGGCCAGTGTGGCAAGAGCACTTGCTGGCAAAGACTGAGGCAAAAAATTCCTTGAGTATCTCAGCCTTCTCCATATCCTGGGAAACCAGGTCTCCCATTTCCTTCCAGAGAGGGCCCGTTTTCCCCAGTCTTCCATTTATTGCTGACATACCTATAAAAGTTGTTCTTGTCCTCAAAGTCCCTGGTCAAATTTGATTCTATCAGGACTTTAATTTAAATTGTCCTGATGACTTCTGCTTCTAAAAATAATCTAGAAAGAGATTGCAGAGGGTAAACTGTATGCTGAAGTGCTAGCTTATTTAAGAAATCTTTTTTTTTTCTTATGAAGCCTTTAAAGAGCATTTACCACACCACCTTTTCTATTTCAGCTTCCACAGCCTACAGTAAGAAATGGTGATGAATAAAATGGTTTGCCAGATGAACTGAAAACAGACTTAGCCTAATGTTGGTTATGGCCTATTTACAGTGCTGGCTGCAAAACTCAACCCTCCCTTACCACTCCATAAGCCTAAGAGAACGGTTTTACTTACACTATGGAAAAGTGATATTTTTCAAAACACTCGTCCAAACAGAGATCGGGCTGCAAGGGATATTGTGGGCAACAGCATGTTGTGCCCTTACATGAGTGCTTATAATAATGGTACTTTGTGTTCTTGCCATGGCTTTTGGCAGAAGATTTGCCTCTTTGGGGTTGAAAATAACTTCAAGAGCAGTATTTGTGTGACATGAGTGTGAGCCGTAAGCTTTGTGTTTTACCTCAACATGAAAACCTATGTCACCCCTGAGGAGCTCATGTGTATTAGCACTAAATAGACAGCTTGCTTTGAACACCAAATCTTCAGCAAATACATGGATCTGATATTTTACTGAGTTGCAAAGGCACTCCGACACCTCTGATCAATTAATCCCTTCCCTCTTCTAATACTCATTTTTTTGTAACATAGGTATGCAAGCCAGGCTGTGGTCTTGAATCTCTCTTCTATCTTCTTGCTCCCTCCTAAGTGTTTTCTAAGACTATTTCATTCTTCAAGGGGCTCCCACAGCCTCAGTCTGGTTATTTTCCCAGAGTGTTACAGATAGTGTGGTTAGGGAACTACAATCTCCCTGGGAGCAGTAGGAAAGGTGAAATGGCTAGGTTTAGCAGGCAGGGCAGATGATTGGAGGGTTTTTTTTTTGTTTACACACCAGAGATTGGAAGAACATTTCAATTGTGGTTCATGGAGATGTTTGTGGTGAGGCTGTGAATAGTAGGTATTTTCAACCATCCTTCAGTACCTTTGGGAGACATCAGAGAGAGAGTTATACACCTGCCAGACAGGGAAATAGCCTTCCCAGTAGACTTGCATAGAAAAGACTCTTCTCCTTCCTGAGGGTTGTCAGGAGGACATGATACGAATAGCAGAAGTTAGAAGTGAACATCATGGAGGTAGGCTAAGCTAGAGAGGAGAAGCAGGGCCTTCCCTGAGCATCCAGTTTGTAGAATATAAATTCATATCCAATTACCCTTACAATGGTTTTTGAACCATAAATTGCCTGTAATTTGAGTGTTGAAAACTGTGGAGGATTTTTTCAGCCTTGCTGTGGTGGCATCAGAAGGATCAAACCCAGTATTCAGGGCCAAAATCCCTATTCCTTAGTCTGGCTGAGATAACATGCACTTGGCCTGGAATAAATAAAACAATTCCATTAGAGTCATGAAGCAACTTCTGAAGCTGTGGACAACTGTTTTCAAGCAAGTACAAACAAAGGTATAAATCCAGTTGTTGTGTGATGAGACAAATATTTTTACAGGTCCCTAAGCATCAGTGTAGAGTCTCTAATGGTACAACAGGCTACATCTGAATCATAGAATCATAGAATCATGGAATGGTATGAGTTGGAAGGGACCCCAAGGATCACAGAGCTCCAACCCCCCTGCCACAGGCAGGGACACCAACCTCAGGCCTGGATCTACACAAGGTTGCCAGAGCCCCATCCAACCTGGCCTTGAACACCTCCAGGGACGGTGCATCCCTACCTCTCTGGGCAGCCTGTTCCAGCACCTCACCACTCTTTCTGTAAAAAACTTCCCCCTAATAAATAATCTAAGCCTTCCTTCCTTTACTTTTAATCCATTCCCCCTTGTCCTGCCATTGTCTATCCTTTTAAAAAGTTGAATCCCCTCCTGCTTATAAGCTCCCTTCAGGTACTGGAAGGCTGCAATGAGGTCCCCCCGCAGCCTTCTCTTCTCCAGACTGAACAAGCCCAGCTCCCTCAGCCTCTCTTCATAGAGCAGGTGCTCCAGCCCTCTAATCATCTTCGTGGCCCTCCTCTGAACCCTCTCCAACAGTTCCACATCCTTCTTGTATTGGGGGCCCCAGATCTGGACACAGTACTCCAGATGGGGCCTCACGAGGGCAGAGTAGAGAGGGACAATCACCTCCCTGTCCCTGCTGGCCACCCCTCTTCTAATGGAGCCCAGGATACCATTAGCCTTGCGAGCTGCAAGAGCACACTGCTGGCTCATGTTAAGTTTCTCATCCACCAGAATCCCCAAGTCCTTCTCAGCAGGGCTACTCTCAAGAAGCTCTTCTCCCAGTCTGTATCTATGTCTGGGATTCTTCTGGCCCAAGTGCAACACCTTACACTTTGCAGTGTTGAACCTCATTAGGTTCACCCGGGCCCATCTCTCCAGCCTGTCAAGATCCCTCTGGATGGCTTCCTTTTCTTCTAGGGTGTCGACCACACCACTCAGGTTTACAAAGAATCTTTACAAAGCTAAGCTTTCAATTATTATGCAAATACAAAGTGTTTCAAAGAGCTGGATATATTCTCTAACTATCAAAACTCAGACTAATAAGTTGATACGGCTGAGCAGAGTGAAAGGTCTTTGCTTTGGCCTGGCAGGCTAATGGAGTGAAACTTCAGTGATCTTCACTAAGACGTGTATAGATTAAAAGCTTACTACTGTTCTTCCTGCTGAAGCCCAGCCAGGAACAACAGAGGAAGGCACAGGGCTGAGGTCATTGTCTGGAGCTGTTGAGACCACATTTATCAAACTAGACATGCTATGGAGGCTAAATAATGGGTTGCAAGTATTGAGGGCTTTAAATCTAAAAAACCTCATACTGTTTTAATAGTTTTAAATAAAGAACCACCTAAACTGGCAGTGAACCTAGAGAAAATCCTCTATGCTGACTACCCTTCACATCTACGTCACTGTTTTTCAGCAGCATAAAGAAAGTATGTGAATTCATGCACTGGGAATGTAGAGACAAGAGATTTCCAACCATACCTCTGCCTGTACCAGAGGTAGTAAATTTGTTTGAAAACAAAGTATGTGTTCTAAGCATGAGACACTGAAAGCATTTGATATTAATCCACATTGGATTAAATGTCTCTTCATATGCATTGCTTAAAGCACTGCCAGTGCAAGTCAGCTATTCTTAAACCCGAAATGCACCGAAAGGTAACTGGCATGCACAGATAAACATTAACGCCTGAGTGGAAAGAAAGCAGATGTCTAGGTTTTATTTTGAAGTCTTATCCATTTAAGAACTATTTTATACTTTATGCATAATATTGTTTTAATTTTGTTCAGATTTTTATTTTAATTCTCTAAAGGTCTGTCTTTGATTACATCTCTATATGAAGCAAGTGCTTTGTCCTCAATGAAAACAACAAACCAAAAAATGTAGGCCTTTTTTTTGCACTCCTTTATGGCTCCTAAATGCCACAGAAGAGTTAATGGCAAAATCCTTATCCTATTACACATACTACACAGATTGCCACCTGCCTGCATCATTCTGTGTGGCATAGGCACCCATCTGTAACACAGTTACATACATTCAAACTAAAGTCAACCAATTTATCCTACAGATTACTTCTAGGCAAATTAAATAACTGTATCATATCAGTTAAAACACCCTTCTCATTACTTCAGGTAAAAAGAGAGACACTAATTTTAAAATTGCCATGGTTATTTCTAAGAGAATCCATAAATATGTCCTAAAAATTAATTTTCAGTTGGGTTTTGGGGCTCAGCTATAAAATATTAATGGTCTAAGCTGAAAGACATTCTGAACACTATGTAGATGAACATGAAAAGCATTGAGTTCTAATTTGGATTTTCTTCATCAAGCAATAGCCAAAAAAAGTTTTTTAACTGATCTGTTCAATTGTTAAAATTGAACAATTCAGCAAAACAAACAACCATAGCACGATATGACTTTTCTACTGTATAGCAGACAGAGTATGCAAATTATAAAAAAACAGGAAACTAAATGACAAAAAGTATTTCCACAGTTCTGGATTGCAAAATGCTATAAGAGCATTTTCTCATAGTTCCTAGGAGAGACATAGAGGTTCATTTTGTTAGATGTAAAGCACAGGTCAGCAGGATATGTTACAGGTTCATTTTGTTAGATGTAAAGCACAGGTCAGTAGGATATGTTTTCTTCCTACTTGAGTCTGCCCCGTTCACTTAATTTACTGTGAAGCAGTGAAGCTATTTTACTAAATGTACACATTAAATGGAAAGTCTGTATGGAGGTTACCTGTACTGAATAATCAGTTTCCCATCAGGTGTTTACACTTGGAGCTGTACCTGCTGAACAGTAGTTTTTACACATAGTAATTCTGAGGCAACTGCAGGAAACACAAT
Source organism: Porphyrio hochstetteri (assembly GCA_020800305.1). NCBI lineage: Eukaryota > Metazoa > Chordata > Aves > Gruiformes > Rallidae > Porphyrio > Porphyrio hochstetteri. The sequence continues at coordinate 91,842,589 of CM036907.1, forward strand.
CTCATCTGGATTACAGCTGGTTGCAATTTTCTGGAAAACAAACAAACAAACATAGAAACAAACTAAGAACCCCTCCCCCCCCCCAAAAAAAAAAAACAACCCCAAACCAAATATTTTTTCTTACTTGTAACCATTTTTCTTCGATATATGTTCTCAAAATATACATTCTTGCTAGCCTGTAAGCCCCACAGATGGATGATTTCCTGTCGTAAAGGTACTTAGCAGAATACAAATAAAGCCCATCTCAAGAATAGGAAGAGGCTGGAGAATGTTTGCACCTCCAACTCCCTCTTGGACACAGAATTCCTGTGTACCCTATAAGGATGCTGAAGAAGAGGTGTGGGAAGGAGGGTACCTATAGATGGGCAGGCAGGCTGTAGGGCCTGTGGTCATGGGGCCACAATACATATGGGAGATATCTGATGGGCTGGGCATGCCATCTGAGAGGGGCACAGGCAAGCACTGCTTCAGGGACCATGCTCACAGGACAGCCTGGTGTCTCAGGGTGGCCAAAATCAAAATGAAAATAATGGAAATGCCAAAACATATCCTTAATAGTAAACTAGTAGCTTTTAAACCCAAGTGTGAATGTTCCCTCACTAAGTTTGCAGATGACACTAAACTAGGAGGAAGTGTTGATCTGCCTGAGAGTAGGGAGGCTCTTCAGAGGGATCTGAACAGACTGGACCGATGGGCTGAGTCCAATGGGATGAAGTTTAACAAGGCCAAGTGTAGAGTGCTGCACATGGGACATAACAACCCCATGCAGCGCTACAGGCTTGGGGGAGACTGGCTGGAGAGCTGTCAGGCAGAGAAAGACCTGGGGGTGTTGGTTGACTGCAGACTGAATATGAGTCAGCAGTGTGCCCAGGCGGCCAAGAAGGCCAATGACATCCTGGCTTGTATCAAAAACAGTGTGGCCAGTAGGTCTAGGGAGGTGATTGTGCCCTTGTACTCGGCATTGGTGAGGCCGCACCTCGAGTACTGTGTCCAGTTCTGGGCTCCTCACCACAAGAAGGACATGGAGGTCCTCGAGTGCATCCAGAGAAGGGCAACCAGGCTGGTGAAGGGGCTGGAGGGCAAATCCTATGAGGAGCGGCTGAGGGAGCTGGGGCTGTTTAGCCTAGAGAAGAGGAGGTTGAGGGGAGACCTTATCACCACCTACAACTACCTGAAGGGAGGTTATAGAGAGGTAGATGATGGTCTCTTCAGCCAGGTGACAGGCGATAGGACAAGGGGGAATGGCATGAAGCTGTGCCAGGGCAGGTTTAGATTGGACATTAGAAAAAAATGTTTTACTGAAAGAGTTGTCAGGGCCTGGAATAGGCTGCCCAGGGAGGTGGTTGAGTCACCTTCCCTGGATGTGTTTAAAAAAAGGGTAGATGAAGTACTTAGGGATATGGTTTAGCTTAGGATGGGATTGGTTGGACTTGATGATCTTAAAGGTCTTTTCCAACCTTGTGATTCTGTGAAGTTTCTACTCTAGTAGTATTTCAGATTTTGAGCCTGGTTTAACACTAGAACTACATAGTCAATACAAGAACTTTCTTCCAAGTTACCAATGCCATTTGCTAGTTCTTCTTTATATAGCAGCATGACAGTCCCTGCTGTAAAGCTAGGTACCCAGAAAAGGGCCAAGTAGCTGTGCAAAGGCTTTGGTTTGGATGCAAATAAAGGAGTAATTTAAGATACTTCTGTGTTTTTGAGAATACCATGGTGATCAGAAGATGGAACTGCTTTGCTGGATAAGGCAGACCTTTCTGCAGAGCCTAGTGGAAGTGAGAAAGTGGCTCTTCCTTAAGGACTTTTGCATTTCCAGAAAAAATCTCATTTAAGGAATATTCTCAGTAATTGTTATTTCTGACATTCCTTCATTTTGGGTTGACCATCACTGCATTGTCTCTCGCTAACGCTTTATTGCATGTATGTTGCAGGAAGCTGTGCTTCCAATCCTGTGTGTTGCTCAAGCCATGCTGGCGGTAAGCAAGACTCCTTTAATTTCATTGCATTCCCTGTGAGCAGAGAGGGGTATCCATGGGGATAAGTGCAATTACTTTGAACTTTCAGATATCAAGAAAAGGGAAATCAGTTAAAAGTTCCAGATGTTCAGTTTACATTGGACTAAGTATATATACACATAAGTTTTGGTTCTGAGTTATTTGTTTATACCTCACCTATCAAACTCTGAAAAATTTCCCCTTAGTGCTACTGGACTAAGAATGTAACACATGCATCTTTATTTACATAGTGCTCTAAATTGTCATTGTTTGGGAATTATCTCCTCTCCCTTGCCTTAGAAGGTCATTGCAGCTTTTGCTGCTGAACATTCATTGTGACTAGGCTAGAGATCTTAATGAAACATGCTTTAGATTAATCAAAATAAACTTCTAAATAAACACAGTGTATTCAGTTAATAGGACTTAGTACTCATCCAGATATTGTCCTCTTTATTCTGAATATATAACACCACTATGAGTAACAGCATCCCAGAACTCCAATATTAAGCATAAGCGAAACTTTGGGGACTTTTTATTGTGGAAATGGAGGACGATCTCATCTTTCTATATAAGTAGGAGATGGGACAGTACACAAGCCTGGTTGTTTTAGAAAGTACAGGCACAATGTGTCCAGCAGTTATAAACTGTTAATGAAATACAGTTTTTATTTTCCTTTTCTTGTCACTTTAGATTCTGAGAAGAATCATTGAGTAGTATTGCAATTTGTGATTCATGTGGAACGAAGACTGACTAGAATGAGGAGTAAGAATTAGATACATATTTTAATTGTACCACTTTCCTGTATTGTAACACTGACATTTGTCTTCAGATTATTTGAATTAAGGTCATTATTTAAGCTGATAATATATTCTCATAAACCTTTCCCCCTGAAATTGGTAAAACTGATGAAGAAGACTGAATCTTTAACAACATAAAGAAGTTCTCTAAAATGGAAACATTACTCTATTAAGCAACTCTAAAGCTTGCCTAAGTGAGCATAACAAGCACATTCTTAAAGCCACATTTATGGAACAAGTGCTGTATAATGGACAACCAGACTGATCATTCTGTGTGAGATCATTTTTATGAGTATCATTATAATGCTCTGAGATAACCAGCTCTAAACAGTTTAATCTTACAAATCAGACATATTCTGGCTACTGTGATGGAAACCTTCAACTAACCTCCAAAACAGCTCAGAACAGCCAGAATAAATAGCAGTTGTGAAATATTGTTCCTTAAACTTAATTAGGTGGTAGATTCTTTTTGGAGACTTTCAGAATTCTCATACACAATTTACAGAACAAATAAAGTAAATTTTCAGCTTCTGACATCACAGAATATTACAGTCGTATCTCTTAAAAAGAATTGGAAATGTAGTGTCAATTGACAGTAGAAAGACTGCACTTTTTAAAATTTTTTCTTCACAAAATACCTCTTCAGGACATAGGGAGCGTTTCTGAAGAGGTCTCAATTAATTTTCCCCTTGAAGTGTCTCAAATAATTAAAAACTTGTTTTAAAAAGTTCAGAGTACTCAAGGGCCTTCTGTAACACCATCGCACTGTGGCTTCTTAGTAGCACTAGACACTGGGAGCAATGGAGTTATCAGAGCGTCACAAGGAAATGTAAGAGGGAGCAGTTTCTCCACTGTGCAGCCACAAATCAACCCCACGGGTGCTTCCAGCCTTAGCCCAAGTCTACCAGAAGGCCAAGTACATGTTTTTTTCAGAAGCGTAGCATAAATGTTTCCAGAGAAATTCAAGCAAGCGTGAAGTTTCCAAGCCAAGTTGTGTTGCTGCTCTCTGAATTTACAATTCTGAGAAAGTATTCTACTTAAATGGAAAAACAAACAGATTCCCCCCAATAGTAGCCCCTTCCTCCATGTGCACAGACATCTGGCATAGTTTTTACAAGCTAAAACGGAGAACGTGGGACCCGAACACTAACACTTGCCCTCTCTTGTCTGTCTGAAGGACTCTTTCAAGAATCCTTTAGCCCATTATTTGGTAAAAATCATTAAAATCATTCCGTTTGTTTTGGCTGAATTTGAGACTGATTCAATCCATTTTCAACTATTTTTTTAGTGGCTTCATTACCCAAACTTGTATGCATCTTTGGGGCTTGGGAAATGTTGGCATGAGTGCAGTCTCCTTAGTTTCAGAAGTATTAAAACATCTTTCCCTTTCACCAGGGTTTTATTTCTCTCATTACACCATACAAAAAGAAGCAAGAGCTCCCCATTCTGCTGCCAAACTTTATTCTCATAATAATAAGAAACAAAATCACAGAATCACAGAATTGTAGGGGTTGGAAAGGACCTAAAGAGATCATCACGTCCAACCCCCCTGCCAAAGTAGGTTCCTTAGAACAGAGTGAATTGAACAAACAATACAAAATAGGTCTTTTTTATTCTACCTAGCATATATTTATGTAATTAAAAAAAGGGTACAAGACAACTGACTCTCCTGCAAAAATCTGTCAGTGTGCCAAAAGTTAATTCCTGTTTCAATATTGTCATAGAGGTGTATCAAATCAGAAGGGGTTATTATAGGTGATGAACAACACAGCAGAAATATTAAAGAGAATAATGAAGGTTTGAGTACTTAGTGTAGTTTGAACTGATCTTTTCTTGGAATATCATCAGTTTGCAAATCGTGGGACATCTTTGCCAGGACAGGAAAAATGGTTCACAATTTCACAATGAAAAGCTAATGAGAAATGTGTTTAAAAATTTGTTTCTACGAAGCTGAGGATTAAATAAACTGAGAATAAAATATACCTATGTCATTAAGAGATTTACAAAAATCTGAGACATGTTACAAGCAATGGCAACCCCAGATTTACTAGGTTACAAGGCTACAGACTTCTGACACATAATTGGAGATTTCTGGGCTCCTCATAGTCTGTACAATCCAGCCTGATCAACTGATCTATCTACCAATCTTCTGACACTCCATTCCCACACAATATTTTTTTTGGTTTATGGTTTTGTGAATTGCTTCTTTACCTCTTCTCATTTCTAATACAGTCTGGCTCTGTATTTTCCCTTTCCTGTTATAACCATACTATCTGATAATACTGAACTCAGAATTAAAGAGATTACTTCATGAATGTATATGACGACTGTAATATTTGCAGTGTTGAAACCTGAGATTCTTTGTGCTCAGTCAGTATCCAAAAGCAGTCTTTATTTCTTAAAATGTAAGTAACTTTTGCATTATTAATTTTTCTTTCATAATTCATTACTCTTGGTATTCAGATGTTGAGTTGAATTATCTATTTATCTATTTTATTCTTGTACCTAGTGGGTACTAAGTAGTGTTTCTAACTAGGTTAACATGAGTCAGTTTGTCAATAATATCCCCATCTGAAGTCCTGTTTCCATGTGGAATGGTGGAAAAAAAAATTTTTCATTGAATTTTAAAGCATGAAGAGAATGAACATTTGGAGAGTTTTCAGAAGGTGTAATATCAAAGTGTGGGCATTGCGAGAATGAATTTAAGTATTTCAGTAAATAGTCAGACATTTATGCTAACACATTTATCTATATCTTTCTGTATATAGTCCAATCTAGCTGTAATATTAAGTTATTCAAAATTCCTGTTTCAAATAAACCTGATAACACATAGGCATACTTTCAACAAGAATGGCTTTTCATCATCAACAGCAATAGATATGTAGCAAAGAGTAGATCGTTTTTCCAAAAATACACTAACTTGCAGCCATCTGTGATTCACCAGATCTATAATTAATGGGCCTTAAATTGTCCTTTGGGGTTTAGATGGCCTCCAGCTTGCCTTTGTCAGATTTATTTCATATACAAATCTGTGTGCTTGCATTCTGAAGACATATATTTTTGATATCCACATTGTCTTGCAGAAATAAATTACATTGTTTGATACATGCTGTTGTCCATTTTGCACCTTGACAGTTGTTAATCTGATCTGATGGCTGCAGTTCACAGACGAACTGAAATGAACAGCTTTTTTCTTTTCATGCTTTCTGTGCCTTCTGAGATGTCACAGACCTCTCTCCTATCATTGCCCCAGCTGCCTCTTTTCCTGGCTGACCTACCTTATAGAATCACTCTTTTCCTGGCAGCTTTCCAGACCTTTTGTCACCCTTGTGTCCTTTCTCTGAATCCTTTTCAGTTCTGCTTCAGCATTTTTGACATGTGGAGAACAGTACCCTGTAGTCAAGACAGGGCTGCACTGTGGACTCAGAGTCACATAATGAAGCTTTTTCACTCTGTGCCTTTCCCTGTAACTACTCCTACTATTTGGGCTGCTTCCATGGCTGCTACTGAACTATTCATAGAAATAGGAATTATAACTCCAAGATTTTTTTTTTCCTGAATAACAATCTCTAACTCAGAGCCCATCACCAGATACGCACAAGTGTGTACATGCATGCAAGTAGCTAGTTTAATTATTTATGTTATATTTAGTTATTTTCCTCTCTGTGCATTCCGATACATTCACTATTGCTGATTTTCATAAGTCATTTTACTCCTGTCGTCATATACTACATATACTAATTTAATGTTAAGTAAATCGAGATTTTAAAGGAACTTGGGTTTTATTTCAAAATAGTTCAGATTGAATTGGCTGTCTTCTTACTTTACCCAGCAGTAAGAGACTTCTTAACATGCAGAATGAGAATAAGGGTGTTTTTTTCCCTCCCCAGAGTGGTATTGTCTCGAGGAATAAAAATACCAAGAATGACTTAACCTAGCATATATTTGACAGTTACTAGGAAAAATCTTTGTCAAGAAAAATTATCTGCAACTGCTTTTAATTTTGAATATCAAGAAATGATTAACAGGTTTTAAATATATTCTTCAAACACAATCTTTCCCATTTAGTCTAATAAATCTGTATTATGTCTCTGCAATGCCTTTTCTTTCTGCTTTGAGTCACCACATACCTATGATAATAATTGAATTTTTGCTGGATACAGATGATATATGATTTTTCTCCCTGCTTTACCACTGTAAACTCAAAGCTTTCTTTCTAGTTTTTACAATGTTCCTGTGTGATTTCAGGCAGGTCACATTTCTCTTAGTTCCTCTTCTGTTTATTGGGGTTAATAAGTCAATTAAGGCAAATTGAGAGACGAGGTATGCTCATGTGCTAACGGGAATGGGAGCCATGTGTGTCACAAAAGGTAGAGTGAAGGTTATAGGCCATATTCTTTAATATTGTGGTCTCAGACTCACAGGTTAAGATCCAAAGTTCATTTATATGCACCTGAATAATGCCCTTAAAATGACAACTTACACCATGACAGTGAGGACGATAGTGTTATTTATACAAGGAGATGAGTATTTGCACTGACTGAATGTATGTTCAGGTATATAGGTGTATAAATATTTAGATAGTGAAGATAATGTTGATTTTTGGTTGTGTGGGCTTTGGTGGGGATTTTAGTGGAGGGGGGTTTTTTGGGGTTGGTGGTTTGGTTTGGTTTTGTTTCTGGTTTTTTGTGTATTGGTCTTCCATTTCAATTAGTGATTTCTAGAAACTGTAATCAAATTACTTGAACATTAGGTCACTGATCTGATCTTTTATCAAAGCAGTACAACTAGTGATAAGTGCAATTACTTCAAAACCTTTTGATAGGAGTTTCAGTTGTCTGACTATGTGCTTAGTACAAAGAAGGCAAGGGCATACAAATTATTGATGCCACAGAGCAACTAAAAAGAAACCTTACTTGTTCTTGTTAAAAATATGTAGTAAATTTCCATACTAATAAAATATCTTTAAAGACATTACAAAGTGTCTGAGAAAAAAAGTTAATTCACAATGGATTTAAAGAAAACTTGTTACTGTGACAAAGTGTTTATCACATTGCAAGGTAAATTTGCACACTGAAAGGTAAATATCACAACATACTATTTGTACTAAATGATAGAAACTGCTGAAGTGGACCAAGAGGGGAATCCAGCAGTGGTACAGCTGGGATGAGGGGCCCCACATGCTGAGCAAGGGCAGGCTGCAGGCTGCAGTAAGCTAGGAGAGAGACCCTCGTTCTTTGCTTCTGTTTCTCATCCAGATTTATGGCCGTGAATCAGGGCTGTCCCAGACCTGCTAGCACTGCCATGAACTAGAAGAGATAGTTTCTTGTAGCAGGACAGTTTTGGGGGATCATAACAGTACTGACACTGTCACATGCTTAGGCTAGAAAATTTGCATATTCCTCTGGATCAGCTAAAGTCTTCAGTAGGAGTGCTGAAACAGCTGAAACAAGAGAGATTTATGAGGTCCAAGCTGCTACCCAGAGACACATGTGGAATTATTCTGAGGTGTCGCTCTGCAGTAACATGTGGGTGTTTTGTAGGTAGTTTGGAAAGCAGGAGTCTAGCTGGAGGTCTGGATATTTTTATTAATCTCAGCAGTTTTGTAAAGCTCATTACTGGAACCTCAGTGACCTTTATGTAACTGGTGCCTTTCAACCTTTCAGTGTTATCCTTTTAATTTCGCACATTTTACATTGCTGTAATCTTTCAGACAGACTTAATTTGAAGCATAGCTAGCAATCTGCTTTTGGAAATAGGATGTGGCAAAAAACGGGTTACAAGCAGCTGTAATTAATGTTTCCTTTTAAAATCAGCTTGTTAAAAGTAACTTGGATCTGTTTTTAAAAGAAACCAAGGACTATTTTCTCCTGGATGTGTTCCAGAAGAATACATTTGATGCTCAAAGAACTTTTATTAAATGGAAGAGAAAGTCCAAAATTCAGCTTGCAATGGAAACATTGGGGAAATCACCCTGAACAGGGATGTTACTGCTGTTGCTGCTGAATGCAAACCTAGTGTGCATTTGTTATAATTTGAAATGGGGACAATGAATACAGACGCAGAGGAAAGATTTAAGGAGGGAATAGAAAAAATATACAGACAAAAAGAAAAAAAAAAAAAACCTGGAGTATTTTAATCAAGTTTTACAAATTGTTTATGGCAAAAATGGACTGGATGCAGAATGGAAGTGAAAGAAGAGTCTGGTGTGTGTCATAGGTGAATAGAGTAAGCAATGACACATATTAATGGGATTATTTTCCTTCACACATTATAGTGATTTTTTGGATATAGGGTGAAAAAATGGCACTTGATGAAAATAAAAATTTTTTATTTAGTATTTTATATAAAAGATTTTCTATTGGTACATAGAAAAATCTATACATCTCTCAGTCAACCAAGCAATCTAGATAGTAAAATGAACAAACAGAAAAAACTTCTCTGGTATGTGAGAGATATAACAAATATAGTGCAACTTAGTTCCCAAATGCTGGCAACAATATTTGACATAAAATCTTTTAACTGTTTGGTTGAAACAGTGTAGCTCAAACAATCTCATGGGCTTCTCTTTCTGTAATTAGCACACAACAGCACAGATGCAGAGATGCATTCTGAGCAATGGCAGTATGAATCATATAATTGCCTGGGTTGGAAGACACCCTTTAGATCATTGAGTCCAACCATAGCCTAACCGTGACTAGACCATCTCTAGATCATGTCCTTAAGGACTTCATCTATATGCCTTTTAAATACCTCCAGGGATGGTGCCTCCACCACCTCCCTGGGTAGCCTATTCAAATATTTGACAACCTTTTCAGTAAAGAAATTCTTTCTCATATCTAAATATCTTCCTGATATCTATGAAAACATAAATCATCTTTGTGTGGTGAATTTATACTAATAAAAGAGCAAAGGATGAAAATAAATAAATATACTACTGACCTAAAGTCTTTTAAGATGTCTTTCATCTTCAATTCTTTTAGCTAATAGACATTAACTGGTATACTAATAATGAAAATTTATCATCACAATTGTCAGAAGCAACTCAGCACTCACTCTACAGCCTTGAAAAGATACATTTTTATTTTAGGAAAATATGTCCTTTTTTTAAATTCTATGAAACATAGATAATAAAAGGTAAATTCACAGGGTGGGGGGACAATTTGGTTTATAGGACAAGAAAATAATTTATGCTCGACAGGACCTCTGCAGGTCACCTTATCCAGCTCTGTTCAATGAAAAGGCTGACTTCAAAATTAGATCAAGTTGTTCAGATTCTTAATACCTGATGTCATTGGATACAAATAGGAAAGGAATTGCGGAAAAATCAAAAAGGAACAAAATGCTTCCAAGCCACTTCCTTTTTTTTATGTTCTACTCGGTTTACATAGAGATTTCAGAGAAGTTCACACCTCGTATAGTTGCAAAGCTCCATGATATCAGTCTCAGTACTTGAAAGAAGACCATTACCATCACCTAATCTGACACAGGCAGTTTAACAAGCAAGTATAACACAAGCAGTAGGTCTTTCCTGACTTATTATTTATTCAGACCTACTATGGTGTGGTTATCTGTTTAAAAAAAAAAAAGAGTTAGAAAAAGTTAGATGTGTTAAGGTACAATGGAACTTCATCCAAAAAAAGTTTCTTTGATTCTGCTCCCTCCTGCTTCAGGATATATTCAGTGTGGATTTTATGAGGAAATTATTTTAAAGGAAATTCTTTTAAAGCACTAAAGGTTACATGTCTGACAGAGCTTTAAGGTTGGCCCTACACACTTGTTCTTCATAATGACCAATGTAAAACTACCAAAATTACTTTAAAGCCCTGCTACTCATAACTTTTAAAAAAGGGAAAATTCAGCTTCTCTGGACAAGCCAGAAGGTTAGAAAACCAGTCTCCCCTCTATATACTCCATTGTTCAGGACCAGCCTTTCACCCTGGATTTGCCTTCAGCCCAGCAACTTTCAAAACTTTCCCAAGTTTTGTCAGTGTTCACATCCTGCCTGAGCCCGGCAGTGATGTTTTCCTAGCACCTCCAAAGGCTGGCTGTTGGCCTATGTCCTGCCCATGACCCAGGAGCCTTCCAGCCATGACGCACATTGCCACCTCCCTGCTTGCTGAGCACATAGCTCCTTTCTGAGTGCAAATGCTGGGCTGCTTCCCAGGAAGGCGCAACCTCCCATCCTGTCAGATGTTTCTACATGACCCAGAACATGACAGGTGGGATAAGGCCAGCTTGTACCTTGCTCAGCAACATGTCTTTAGTAAAGCAGAACATATGGTGCACATGCAGTAAACTGAGCACAAACAAAACCTTTATGCAGTCTGTAACAATATGCAAAAAAATGGAAACTTTGACATAGGCTAGAACATCTCTTAGAAAGAAGATTGGATTGCTGGTGGGATTGGCTTTGGCAATAATATTTCGATCCAAAATTACATTTTTCGTCCCCCTCAAACATTGTGGGAGTATTTGGAGCCAACACTTGAATTCATGCTGTACCTGGGGGAGGGACAGGGAGAGAGAAGAAATTACTCATTATTCAGTAGAGTGCCTGGCAATTCTGTCAAAAAATAATGAATGAGTAAATTATTTGCTTCTACAAAGAATCAATCAATTACTGATTGACTTTTATTAAATCTGAATTTGAATCAGGTGCCCGTAGTTCAGTTTCATGTGGGCCAAGCTATCTCCAAGAGTATGCCATCATTAGAAAGTGAGAAATCATGTAAAAAAAAAATTAAAACAACTACAGTTTGTGAACTACAAGATGCCTAAGTCCCAGTTTGTCAGCTGAATAAAGTACAACTGGGATTTCAACCCCTCTATCAGATGCCAGGACATTCCTTACCAGTTTGGGCATAGCCTCTCACCTTCTACCTCTTTTCCTCTTCATCTTTTTTATAAACCCTTATCCAAATAGGACATAGAGCAAAGGTATTCCCTCAGACTTGTGCTTTGGAAATTACTTGTGAAACCTGCTGAAATGTAGACTGAGTTTAAGATGCAGAACAGCATGTGAAAATAGAAGGAGAAGTTGCACAATATTTTAGAACATTTGTTTGGGGAAAAAAAAATTGCTTGAAAGGCAGAAACAAGCCTTTCCTAACAAACATTGAAATCTCAGAGTTTATAATAACTCTAATCATGATTCTCTAAAAGATTTCTTAAAAAAAAAAATCTCAGTATTATTTTTGAGTGAAAATGACAAACCTTTGAGCTGAACTCCCAAGGGGCATGATGGAATATCTCTCCCTTGGTTCTTTGGCCTAAGACTGAATGTAATTCTGAATACACTTCAGCCAAACACAGGGAATGGAACACACGTACACACACAAAAAGTGCAGGGTCTTATGCATAATCTTTTGGGTGAAATGTAAAGTCTCTTTGCAAACAGGAGAATGGCCTGGATTTTCCAGTGATCCCTTTTGACCTAAATGCTATGAAATAAAAACAAAACAAAACCAAACTATGAATCAGAACTCTTCTAAGTAATGGTCCCTCAAATGGAATGTTTTCTTAATCTGACTATTTCTGTAATGCTGTCAAATGCACCAGTCATATTTTCCTGGTACAGTTTGTCCTCTATTTACTTTTTACCCTTCTGGAAGTTTTCAATACTAAATTATACCTACATTTGCATTAATGGAAGTATTTCCTGAGGAAAGGAAAGAAATGTGATCGACTCGACACTATTTATCATTCTGGTCATCTTCTGTTTTTCAGTTTGATTCACTTCTCTTCAGCCAGCAAGACTGTTCCAGGAATTTGGAAGTGTTATTATCAGTCCTTTGAAAAGATTATTACTTCACTGTGTAACTACTTGATTTACATAGAATCTGGTCCAACTGGTTGTGATCTATCTAACTGTCTGGGCATTGCCTTTCTTGTTCTTTGAGAAATGCCCCATCTCCCAAAAAGGTTTTTCCAGGGAAGCAAGAATATAAAGAAGGTTAAGAATCTGACAACTGTGAACATGTGCTGAAAACTATCGCAGAGAAATATGTATTCCCTTTTTGTGCCTCTTCCCTCCATGGTCTGCAGTTTATGTAAGACAGTGTCAGATGGACTGTGGTCTGCAGACAAGCCAAAGGAGTTCTTATTTCGGGGGGGCGGGAAGGGAAGCATGTAATGACAACAGAATAATTTTCTTTTAAAAAGTTTTTTTTTTAATATTCTTAGGATGCTTCAGTTTTGTGACAGTTAAGATTTTTAGATGAAGAAAAAAAGTCAAGTAATTTCACTTCATTGAAACTATCTTTTTGGGGAAAGAAATAAACTGGACTTTTCATAACCAACTCAAGCCTTCTCAGCAGCGTAAACAAAATTGAACTTTGTAGGTTCAAGATGCAGGGGCAAATCTTCAGCCACAAGAAGGGAAATAGCAGAGAAAAGGATCAGCTGGAGTTGGAGAAATTTAGTGAATTGGTCTTATCACTACTTGGAAAGTGGGAAGGAAATCCTCCGGGATTCCTGGGAGCTCCTTTCCCCTTTGTGCCTGGTCATAGCTTCTTGCTTATGCCTTCAACCATTCCTTCCAGCAGCAGGGGCTGCCACCAGCCAGAACTTTCAGAGCCTTTTTTCCTTGCACCCAGGGCCTGTGCCTGGGCACTGTGGAATGCGGCACCCCATGTACCCCTGAGTCAGTAGTCCCTACGCCACGCAAGGAGAGAGCCAGCCACCTTAGACCAAACAACCCACAGGTGAGGTCATGATCTTCCCAAGCACAGTAGTATAAGCAGAGCTATGTCAAAGCCATCCCATAGCCATGGGCATTGTCTGTTGCCCTGTTGTGGGATGGATGGAGACTCAGCGCTGACTGACAGGAGGCACAGCTGTATCTGTATAGTTCTGTGATTTATGAACTTACCCAAAAGAAATGTAGATCACTTCAGTTAAACTGGCTTCTTTGTCAGAAAGGAAAATAAAAAAATAAAAATAATATGGATTAAATTTTACCCCGTCCTTAAATGTGAAAATAAAAGGCCATGGAAAAACAGTACATCACAATTTCCTTTTAAGTGCCTGCCCACAGTAAAACTTAAATTGTACACTAGTCTGCAGATGACTGCATATCATCATCATGAATAGTTAATTAGTACTTGAAAGTCTGTTTCTATTCACTACAAAAGTCTTCCTGGTCCTCTACTGTCAAGAACCAGTGCAGCCCAATTCCAGTCCAATTTGTGTGGATTGGAAGGTTCCTCACAGGTCAAACTGAGTTGCCAGTTATGACAGGAAACCACAAGTTATGTAAACAAATGGACTATTTATTAAAGAAGATATCCAGCTTTGTATTTAGTAATTTTTTAAACAAGTAAGTACTCTGACCAACAATTGGCAAAATTAATGCAGATAAAGGATTTACGGAAAAGTTGGCATGGAATATTTTGCCTTCTTCAGAGGTTTAATGATTCCTGTGTTAAGATGTTCCCATTAAATTTATGATATTTTTGGCATGTCTGTTTGATGCAGGATTAACAGTGAACAATATGAACTGTATCTGTACTTACCTAGTTGGAAAATGTATCATATAATTTCAAAGAAAATTACAGGTGCACCACAATTATGCAAAGTTAATATTAAATTGTACCCTCAGATCTTCAGCTACTTAATATTTTTTTCCTGATATATCTGTTTAGATCATACTTAATAAAGCCAAGATGCCTTTTAGAATGAGCAGCATCAGTCCTTGCATTTCAGCCCTGTGGGAAAAGAAACTGTAATCTGTAGCTTTGACCAAGTGGTCTACTCTTGGCATCTGTGTTCTAGGACAGGAAGCAGTAAGATCTTTTTCACACTTGGGCAAGTGGTACAGATGACACATGAAACTGAAATTCTGTTTCAAAGGAAAGAAGCAGATTATTTTTTTTCTGTTTGACCACTTGGGCTTAGCTTCACACAACAAACCCCGTGCACTGATCCATTCACAAGACGAGGGCCTTTCTCAAGGGTGCAACCCACAGAAGTAGAACAAAAGCTGATGTTTTGAACAGATGGCTGACAAAGTACCAAGTATTAACTCTTTTTCCCTGCTGTGTCATCTCTGCTACCACATAGCCATGATTTGCAGCTAAAGCATGTGACAGGATAGGTCCAACGGGCTAGTGATCAGGACATACATGCACAGTTATTTAGATCTTTGTCCTGTTTTGGATCCCAGTCTTGGTAGAGTGTCCCAGAAAAAGGTACTACAAATGCTTAATTTTCATATTTATGTGTCTCCTCACTTATTCTGAAATTATCTGTATTCTTGCAGAATTTTTTTCTTGAATACATCAGTTTCAAGAAGAAACTCAGTAGCTTGTAGAGTGAAAACTCTAAAGGAAACCCCAAAAAATTTTTTTTATTTTATCATGCATGGTTAACTGAGTACCCAGGCAGCTATTTCTGGCTTAAATTATTAAACTCACCCATAATTCTTCAGAATTCCAAAGACAACAACAGTATAACACAGTAGGAAACATAACAGACCAAATTTCAGCTCATGTTTAAGTACTATTTTACACTGTTTAAGCATTCATCTTTTAAATTCCTGTCTCTCCAGACCATTCCATTTCTCATTTAGTTTGACATTCTCAGATTTCATTAAGCCTCTTTTTATCAAATATTTTGAAGCCTTAAAGTATAATTTCCCCTTTCATTGGGATTAAGTGACAAGTAGCATTAATGTATTAGACTTCCCTCTAACATGCAAAGGAATTATTTTGGTTGATTCATCATAAGCATGGTGATTTTGGTGTGGAAATCAATGCCTTTGAATTAATTGTACTGTATAATGCTAACTAGGATATTAGTCTTCAATGAGTATCACTATCTGAGTGCATTAAGGTCATATTCTAGTCTGTATTTTGTGCCTCTTCCCAATTTCTTAGATTTCTTTTCTTTTTATAAAAATTCAAAACCAACCACTGAGAAGATTTAACTCTGTAAAGGAAGAAGGCTGAGAGATTTTGAACTGCTCACTAATCAGCTTCACATTTACATGGAAAATTCATAAGTAGTATGAATCCTGCATGGCACTGTAAAACCATCAGATAGGGAAATAGGGAGATAGAGCATAACTAGTTATTAACCTGAAGGGAGCCAAAGAAGAGTCTAGCTCACATGTTTCTATGCATTAATGGTGAACTTGATGATCTTAAATGTCTTTTCCAACCAGAACGAATCTGTGACTCTATGATCTGTAGCTATTCCCACCTCTATTTACCCATGTATATGCTACATGCAATTGAAGTTTGAACTATTTACTTCTACACAGTTCCACACCTTGTACATGGATATATTCTCATGAATAACATTTATCACGTGCTTTTGCTCTTCCTTAAGTATAAGTCACTAGTAAAATTGTAAAAAGGGCATACAATAAAACCATTTGGCATAGCACTTTGGAATAATTTCAGGAGATACCAGAGAATCAATGGGACAGACTTACAAAGACAGGCCATATGTGGAAGTCATGCCATTTCCTTCTTGTTTCTAACAAACTAAAACCAGACTGTTTAGTCCTACACCTAAGAAATAAAACTTTTTAAAAAAATGCTCTGAAAAAAAATAAGGTTATTTCCCAGCTGTTTCAGATAAACTCTCTCAGATGACAGAAAGATGACTGCTCTAAAGAAACGCTGTCACATAAAAATACTAATATATTTTTTATCAGAGGCAACCAATACATCCTGGCTGTGTTTCTTGTTGGGTAGACAATATATTATTGGTGGACATGAACTTTAACCTGTGGTTTGCTAGTGTCTTTTGGCAGAAGGAGCTTAAGCTGGAGATCATTCCCCGAATTTAGTTTGATTGACCAAATGCTGTGTGATTTACCTTATTAGGAAAGATGTCTGAGAGCAGAGGCCACATCAGCATTCCACATGAGAGACGTTCACCACTGACCAGCTTATGAAATTACAGTACAGAGTAAGAGATGAGTATTTCAATTCCAATAAAAAAGTCATTGCTTTATTTTAATTGCACCTTGGAAGATGAGCATTGCAAGGGTAGAAAAATATATATATTCCTTTGAGCACTCATGCTTTTTTGCATTTGAAAGGGGAATGAAGCACAACTGGCATGATTCGATGCCTGGCACCTCGTTGGTTTCTGTTGGCCTTTGAGAAAGGCCTGAAGTTTTTTTCACCATCAGAAAACCCCATCACATCCAGGTCTGCTATTCAGCCCTCATCTGAACATAGAGATGTGGTTTTGGTACCTATTGCAGAGATTGCTCTAATCATCTTTCTGCAAAAACTGGAATGGATTATTCCCCATGTCACTGGAGTGCCTCCACAGTATGAGGTTTCCCTGCTTCATGTAGCATTGAGGACAAAGTAGGAGATACAAGGAGGTACCTATCCAGTTGTTGACATTCAGCAGGTTTCAGGGATATTATACAGATTAATCTTCCAGAAGCGGTCCAACCTCCTTATAAATTTGATCTAGAGGAAGATTAAGAGGAAGACATCCCCAAAACAAGCTCTGATACATCATGCCTGTGTCAGGAAACATGCTAGGAGCTCAGTCAGGGAAAGAGGAAGGCAGTTCTTCATGGATCTCCATAAGGAAACATGATCCCAAATTCGAAGTTTACTGCTGCACAATTCCCAGACAAGTTGAAGTAATAAATATGTGACCTAAATAAATGAAATTCCACTACTGAGTTTTCACCTTCCATGTGTGGGACAATGAGGTCTGTGTGGCAGGCACAGCATAAATTTCATTCTGGTTTTCATACAATATTTAAAAATATATAAAAGTTTTTTTCTCCAAAATAAATCAGGTGTTGATTATTTTGAAAGGCAGTAATACTGTCAAATTTAATAACTAGAATTTAGATGTGCCCTGGCTGGTTTTACTCAGAAAAAAATTGAGTATGAATCAATAAGTTTTATTACACTCATAGATATGAAAGGAAAAATTTAAGTCCATTAGCCTACAACAACGGAAAATGCCTCAGAGTTTTTCTTTTCTGTGATGTACCTCAGCAAAGTTACGACTGAGTTTGTGGAGTATTATTTTTTCAGCACAAATCTTACAAGCACTTAAAGGAGAGTTGGGAAAGGAAGAGCAGAAGAGATAGGTCTTATGATTGCTGGACTGGCTGACCTATCTTTTCATGGAAGGCAGCCTTGGGGATGCATTGCTGTTCATCTCTTCTCCAGGCACCTGCAGCAACATCGAGGGAGCCCAGTTCCACCCTTCTCTCCCATGAATCACATCAGTTACTTTCTGCCTTGTCCTTCAGGGTGTCCTGCTCAGCTGCTATCATGCAACTGATGACTTCCCCAAATCTTCATCAACATCAGCACCCCACCAACATACACCTTGACAGTACCCAGAATTTACTACGATGCAACTTTAGCTTAAAATACTGAATGTATAGAAGCTCTGATGTCTATGTGGACACGTCCTGAGTGAAATCTCCAGAGGTTTGTGATCATTAGCAATTTCAGTAGCTTCCTGCCCAGCCCTTCTGAGCCACAGGGCTGGCCACACCACTGTTCCTGCATTCTGGTTAGCAAAAGGAGTTATAATCACCTCTCCACTAGAGCTCTAGCAGCTCTCAGCTACTTTTAAAGAAATACAAAATGTCTCTGTATAGTTATTGTACCTTCTGATGCAAAGTCAGGATATATTTTATTTTATATTTCACATCCAGCTTTTGGTATTATAAAATTAAGCTCCTTTCCCTGTCCTATCCTTCCCTGCCTTTTTTTGGTCTCTCTCTTTTTTCTTTCTTTTTTTTTTTTTTTTTTGGCAGGGAAGCTCCAGATCATGTTGAATTCAAAGGATGAAAACCACAAGAATGAAAGAAAATCATGACAATCTTTGTTTAAATCACAGCTGGATGATGTAAAAAATACTTGCTCCTGGTATTTATTAGCTATTGTCAAAATCATTGCAAATAGCAGTCCATCTGAAACACATGGATTAATTCACTGACAGAAAGCAAAGCAAGAGCACTGTGAGCCATATGAAACACGCCACACTGACACTGGAGGTTATCCACTTGCATTGACTCAGAAATTATTTATACTCATCTCTGCTTCAAAGTTAAAAGATGGGATGCTGATAAAGCTGAATAACAATTATCTGACCTGCTATGCAAACAATATGAGTGACTCATTAAGACTAACATTTGAGATTGGCTGTGCTAGCCATTTATTTTGGCAGTGCTCAAAAAGAGATCAAATTGAGGTGAAATTGATTGAAGACAAATACTGATTCCTGTGCAATGCACCATCACTTGTCCTAGAGTGTCACATTACACAAGGAGTTAAATACCTGCTTGTTGTATTTTTCCTCTGAATAAGAAACTGAGGTAATTCTGAAACAAATTATTACAGTTAAAGATTGTGATATATTTAGCATTGAGAATGCTAAATAATAAATTAAGGTTTATTGCAAAATCCATTCCCAGCCAAATCACACAATCATGATGGTATCAAGCAGAAAAATACCTGCAATGCCAGGTGAACGAACTATCCAAAACCTTCCTACCACAGGTGTACTTGGCTCTGTTTTTCAAGAACACCCTTCTGATAAGTGCAAAGAGGACAGGGACCATCTTTATTTTTCTGTGTTGTGCAAGCCTGGACTACTGAGCTGTGGTGTGGCTGGCCTCCTTGCTGAACCTGGATGCAGTGTGGCTTGGGATCTTGGCCTGCACATGTCACGCCCATGGGGATCTCATCACTCCTAAAATTTTCAGTTTCAATTCTTGCAATGAATCCTCCACTATTCTGCAACAGAAAAACACTTTAAAGAGTATTTATCTGTAAGGATGTTTATGGGCTTCATAGACTTAAATTAAATTATTCGTGTAGGTGCAGTGCAGTAAATGCCTAAAAGCTTTTGTCCAAAGAGATGGATTTAGAAATATTAGCTGTATAAGCGCTGTAATAACAAAGTCCCTGTATCCTATCTGATTTTCTTCAGACCTTTAATATTTTGCATACCAGCTTTCAGTTTGGGAATAACCCAGCCTGTGGGTTATATAAATGACCCAGAGAAGCTGTACTCCATGACATAGCAACTCTTTCCTTCCACACGAGCAAACAGCTGAAAAGGGTGAACCCCCACCTACTTCTGCATGAACTTTTGTCATGAGACTGGATCTCCAAGACAACAGAGAACTCGAATATAATGAACAAAAATTTCCTGCACTTCCCTTTACCCTTTCTGTACTGTTCTGAAAAATACATTCCTTTCATGGAATCACAGACTTGTTTGGATTGGAAGGGACCTTAAAGACTATCTAGTTCCAACCTCCCTGCCATGGGCAGGGACACCCTCTACTAGCCCTTTTTAATAGAGAGATACATAGAAACTGCATTCTTTCACTGTGAAAGTATTGCCACAGCAATCAAGCAGATTTGCCAGTGCCATCTATTCTCAACTAAACATAACAAAATAATTAAGGTTTGAAATATATTGTCATAAGCTGTTTTGTTGTTTGTTTGGTTGGGTTTTTTTAACTGTATGATTATTTTGCCAGCATTCTTTTATCAGTACCGAAATATATCCAAAAGATGAAAAAATGAAAAAGAGAATAGATGTAATAATCTCAACTCGCTTCTTAACAGCAAAAATCTAACATGGCAAAAGAGGAAATTTATATATTAATAATGACTGTTTCACACAAAAAATTCATCCTTGTTTTTTTTGCGTCAGCAAATCTTTTCTTGCTGGAGATCAATATTGTCATACATTTTGTGTGCTTAGCTTTCAAACAACACTTGCTGCAAATTCATTTCAGCTTTCGAGTTTCTTGACTCATAAAACCAATTCAGTTATATGTGATTGATTTCTAGGGAGTGTGACTAATCACTTCAATCTCATGCTACTCCTGCTTTTAGAACGGATAAGTAAGATTGCTAAAATTATTTCAGAGATAAATTTTCAGACATTTTATAATTATGTGTGAATAAATAATATTCTTATGAATAGCCTCATAATTATGCAAACGCTCATGATCAACAAATGATGGACCCTAATAATGAAATATTATGCAGTAAATTTTTCACATAAATATCTTCAATCCATTGTTGGTGTTATTCAGCTAGCTTAATCTCCAGCGTAGTTCTGTTTTGTAATAAATCAATACTGTTTCTATGTATAAGAATGAC
Source organism: Porphyrio hochstetteri (assembly GCA_020800305.1). Lineage (NCBI taxonomy): Eukaryota > Metazoa > Chordata > Aves > Gruiformes > Rallidae > Porphyrio > Porphyrio hochstetteri. The sequence continues at coordinate 91,863,511 of CM036907.1, forward strand.
ATCAAGACATTTGACATTAAAAAGCCAATAAGAAAAATATACATAAGCTATCATTTATTTATGCATTTATTTATACAGTGTTCTGTAATATTTTAAACTATACATGAACACCCTGAGGTATTTGCATTTTCCCAGTGGGAGCAACACATGGTCTGTGGATAAAGCCAAGTGCTCGATCCTTGCTTTCTCCAAAACAGAAGCCAAAACCAGGAGTCAAGTCCATTTGCAAGGAGGTGCTGCAGACCTTTTAAGTCACATTTCAAGCTAGAAAGTCAGCCAGAAAAGCAAAAGTTTGGGAAAAGCTACAGTCACACCAGCTAGCAAGGACTACTTCGCCTCTTCAGAGGAGGGCTACTTTCCTTTTTAATTCTTCCACAAATAAATATGCAGCTCGGATAGCACAGGAAGATGCAATGCCAATGAGAGAGAAAGGAAAGGCACAAACCTAATATACTGGGAGATTGACTTCCCTCCTCAGGAGGAAAACTGTAAAAGTAGTTGGTGACTTCCCTCTGCTGGCAACAAGGAGACCCATCTGTCTCCCAGACCCAAGCATTGCTATCCAAAATGTCACTGACAGCCTAAAGAAGCACATCTGGGCTCCTGGTACATATTTTCCTTCATGCAAAGACAGGCGCCTGGGCCAGAGTGAGCCTAAGCAGACCACAAGTGATCACAGAGTTCTGGCAGTGATAGGGGTTATTCTCACCAGCCCTCCAAGGAGAAAATTCAAGGGTCAAACAGGGACAAACACAGCCCAAGGGTAAATATGCCAATAATGTCAGCAGCAGGGCTTTGTCTTCCTTAACCATGGGGTAAAATTTTGTGAACTACTGAGTGAGGAATGTCTCCCCCGAAAGAAGATGTGGAAGAGTATCCTCACACACTTGCAAATGCAATGAGGAATGTTTTAAATTAGGAGGGCAGGGAAAGGGAGCAAATTCTTCCAAATAATTGTAAATAGGACAGAAGCTTAAAAGATAGCAAACAAAAGTTTGCACCACAGAATCAAAAGAAAGATAAATGGTGATAATGCTTCATCTGCTAATCTGAAATGCCTTTATCTCAATGCAGGAGACACAGAAAGTAAACTTCAGAAGTAGAAAGTTCTAATATATAACCCAAACCAGGATTTAATTGGTAGAGACAATTTAATGAGCTGGGTTTTATGCCACAAATATTAATCACATAATCCAGAATCACAGGATGTTAGAGGTTGGAAGGGACCTCAAAAGATCATGTAGTCCAACCCCGCCCCACCAGAAAAGGATCACCTAGATTAGGTCACACAAGAACACGTCCAGGTGGGGTTTTAATGTCTCCAGAGAAGGGTGCTCCAGAAGTTCTCTGGGTAGTCTGTTTCACTGCTCCACAGTGAAAAAGTTTTCTCTCATGTTCACATGGAACCTTCTATGCTCCAGCTTGCACCCATTGCCCTTTGTCCTATCACTTGACATCACTGAGAAGAGCATGGCTCCATCCTCCTGACACTGACTTTTTACATATTTATAGACATTAATGAGGTCACCCCTCAGTCTCCTCCAGGCTAAAGAGACCCAGCTCCCTCAGCATGTCCTAATAAGGAAGACGTACAAATCCCTTAATCATCTTAGTGGCCCTGCGCTGGACACTTTTGAGTAGTTCCCTGTCCTTGAACTGGACACAGTTGTGATTTCACCAGGGCAGATGTGATCTCACCAGGGCAGAGTAGAGGGGAGGAAAGGACCTCTCTTGACCTACTAACCACACCCCTTCTAATACACGCCAGGATGCCATTGACCTTCTTAGCCACAAGGGCACATTACTGGCTCATGGTCATCCTGCTGTCTGCCAGGACCCCCATGTCCCTCTCACCTAGGCTGTTCTCTAATCGTCCAGTCGCCAACCTATACTGGTACCTGGGGTTGTTCTTCCCCTGATGTAATATTCTACACTTGCCCTTGTTATATTTCTCCCCACACAACTCCCCAGCCTGTCCAGATCTCGCTGGGTAACAGCACAGCCTTCTGCTGTGTCAGTATGAAATTCTGATCTTAATATGGAAGTTTAAGTTCCTTTAAACATGGTTATTGTCTACTAATAAATAGGTCTTAAGCAGCAACAAGAAAAAGAAGGTTAAAAATGGAACAAAAAACTGGGGATGCTGTCAGCTCTTCAGCATCAGGAATTTTTAGGAACATTTCCAACATCTGTCAGGAATAACAAAGAGAAAACTGATGTTGTCAGATGCAATCAGTAGATAAGAAAAACTCCTGAGGTCTCTTCCAACCAACAGTTCCATGATTTTCTGATCTCTGTGTAAACCTAAGGTGTGATTAAATCATGCAGGAAAGCAAGGGAATTATTCAGAGAACAGGATTTTTGTTTGATTAAAAAAATCCAGGTCTCGTATCTTTTTCTTTTCCTATCAGAAGGAAACCAAATTCAGAAGATAAAAAGTGCCACTTCATTCGTGAGCTGATTACAATGCAGGGGGGTTCTTGCACAGCTCAGGATAAGGATCTGCTTTGTCTGGTTTGAGGCAAGGATGTTTTGTCATGACTAGATCATTCTACTTTATTAAATGATCAAATAACCACTACCTGGCCTGTTGGTCTCACATACTGTCTGTTTTCAGGTGGATTTTTTTACCAGATACTCTGACTAGGGCCTGAAGACAACTACTGCAGCTTCTGTTGATTTTGCCACATCTAAATAGATGCAGTGTAGCAAAAGTTCTGGTTTCTCTCAGTTCATGTTTTCTGATATATAAAGTTTCATTTTAGAATTTCTGTTCTACTCCAGAAGTGGCATAATATGCTCTTTCAAGTCTATTTCAATATCTTATGACTACAGTGTATACGCTAAAGTCTAATACTATGCTCCCATCCTTCGCTAAATGGTGAAGGCATTTCTTTGCTGCTCAGATTAGTTCAGTAGTAAGGAGTGTCAAACTTTGGCCCCAAATTTTCAAAAGAGAACACATTTTCTACAGACTCTGAATAATTGCCTTTAACAGTTGTCCTCCTGCAGAAGATATTAATTTCTACAGAAATGTGATAAGCAGTACATTTTGGCAACAGTCACACAGACTCAGCCTGCACAGGACTAATGGTACTAATGTTAATGTATGTTGCCTATCTGTAGCATAAAGATTTCAATTTTTGTATGAGTGATCCCTATATATGTCCACCCAGACAGTTAGCATACTGTTAGTGCAGCTTTACGGAAGTCAATGAAGCTAAATTGATCTAAACCGAATGATCTTCGTTAATTCAATACAACAGAAGGTATGGATCACCTGTATTTAAATTAAACATATTTATATGTGACAATGAGAAGCAATGAGCTTAGCTTCTTTTAAAAATTCTGTCTATGAAAGAACTGTATTGTTATTCCTCCACCATAAATTTTAATAAAAACATCTCCTTTGCTACATGTCTGCTGTTCCAGCAGTCATCTTCACATAATTTTCAAAACATGTCAAATTTAAATTGTTTCTGATGGAGACAAATGTCCACTTGGGACTGTGATGAGATCACTGAAGTCATATCTACTTGTGACCTAAGCAGAAAAACGTATTAACTAGCCATTTTTATTACTGCAAGTTTCACTTCCTACGAGCGACATTTATGTGGTCTCAGAGAGTGTATTAAAGTTTAGATCAAGTCAGGATCACAGCAATCCAGTATAAGTGATCTACTTCCTCTCTGCTGAAAGCAGACCTTTCTGGAATAAAGCAGGAAAATTTCAGAGACCATCATTGTGTACTGTGTAGAATGCTCATGGGTGTCATGGTGGACATGCCGTGAACAAAATTTTATTCACAATTATCATATTTATGCTGTAAAATTTTGAAGTAGTGCATATTTTACCATTTGTGCTTCATTTTAACTTCTTTTAATATGACAGGTTATACAAAATATATGTCCGGTTCTTTCCCACAGAAAGACTGAATTCTGTATGCCATAGAACTATTTTGTATGCCTGTGGTTCCTACACTCTCATGGAGGAATGAGTACTCCTTTTGCCTGAAATATAATGGAACAGTCAGAGATAATCAAGACAAAGAGTCACCAGTCCTCAGAAACCAAAGGTTCCTCATTCGGGAAATAAATTATATATAGCCATTCTGTATCCATCTCACAAATCTCTTAATCCTGCACACATCTATGCAAATCCTCACCTATGAATTATCAATTCATGGCCACCATGATCCCATTGAGACCCTCCAAATACGCCTTACTCTCATAGTCTGAGCAGCACTCACATCTGAAATCCCCATTCCTCTGCTCTGTTTCTCTTACTCATTTGCCTTAATAGTCTTCGTCTCCCAGGAAGTCCTTAGTAAAAAGTCATTGGCTTGAGCTTGCAGTCAAAGTCCTAGGGAATTAAATCATCTGCATGCTCAGTGAGGCAATGAGTTCAACAAATGGACTCAAACAAGAGTTCATTTGGTCTACAGAGGGCAGAAGGGAAGAAAGAAAAATGCAGTGGCAATTCACAAGTGACAAATTACCATTAACCTCAACAAAGCTCTCTGGTACTTGTCCAAAGCCAAGTCCTTCTCTGAAAGCCACATGACTGGGCAGCTGTTGACTCCTCCCTTCCCTTCTACAGCTCACTCACCACTGGCTGCTCCAAGGAAGTGGAGTGGCTGAGTTTTGGATGTCCTCAGCAGCCTGCCCCATGGAGATCCTAGCTGCATGGCTCCCCTCCTGGTAAACTACCAGCTATTCCTGCTCAAAGCTGCTGCTGCTGCTGCTAGTTGCTCCCCTTCATCAGTTCCCCCTCAATTATCTCTGAGTTTTCTGGATTCCCTGCAAATTGTATTTGCTTCTAATCATCCTTGCTAGCCATGACCTTTTACAGTCATTTAAATTAGCCAAGTGCACCACATTGCTTTAACATGCACTCTGTTGGCAGAACTCTTGCTCTGCTGCAACCGTGGTTTGCTGAGACATTCCTTGCACAGAAGCCTCTGGCAGTATTTCAGCCTGTAAAAAAGGAGACACTGATAGGCATGATCCATTCAGCATCTATGCTACAGTTGACATCCTCAGTATGGAGTACTGTCTCTTCTTTTTTTAAAAAAATTAAAAATTCTCAAGATTCTTTGTGCCTTTTTTTCTTCAGGCCAGGCTGCAGAATGCAGCTGTAGATCACCCTGCAAATCCTCACACCGCGCTCTGCAGAAATTGCTTGCCTATGCTTTTCACAACTTGATTATGAATGACATCATATCATTCCCTCAACTTTATAACAGAACTGTTTTTTAAAGTGTCACATGCCATTGCCAAGCTGGGTGTAAGCTGGACTTGTTTCTGCCTGTCTTCTGGCCTGCTCTAGTCTCCCTCCCCAACACCCCCCTCCCCCCGGTTCTGTTTTTCACTATTGTCCTCAGCACCCATGGGAAGACTGTTTTTCTAGGCTCAGGCTTCAGTTCACCAGCACACACTGTCACACAATACAACACAAGTAGCTCCACTATTCTTGCTACAATTAGTCTAGACTTTCCCTGGTGTATTAAAAAAACAACCAAACTGGTCTAGAGAGAGTTTGAGATGCTGGGTCAGATGTGCATTGCCAGCCTAGTGTGGAGCTGTAGTACAAAAAAATTAAGCCTCAGCTTGCTAAGCTCCAGTCTTGGAGTAAAAGAAAACCTAATCTAAATTCTACTGCTGCTGTAAATCAGAGAAGAGCTTACTGACACCTGGATAGTGAATTCAGTGGATTGCAGAACAGATTCTTAATGCCTGGTGTAGGCAATATGCAGATCTTGCTCTAGCTTTAAGTCAAAACTGTTAGGGAACTTCAGTGGTTACAGGTTCAGGTCGATACAAACCACGGTTTAGACTGCTTTCCCAGCAAAATTATTTTGGTGATTTTTATTATTTCAAAGTTGTAAATGTACAGAACAGATGATAAAAGTCTATGCCCTCTGCCTCTATTTTTCTTCTGCCTTATATTTGCAGGCATTTGGTTTTTAATTCCTTATATAGTAAAAGAAACACCAAATGAGTTTCCAAGCACAATACATGGAGCTTTTGAAACCTACATACACAAAAATAGTGATTTATTGTTTGACACTGTAGCAGACATATGAAAATTAGAAGAAAAACTGTTACCAAAAATAAGTCTCTTCTGAAATGAGCAAAGAAAAGAGTTGATGTGGGAGGGAAACCAAAAGCAAACAACAAAGGGAAATGAAAGTCTGGGAAAATAAAACAAATTAAACCAAAACAATCAGGTTCAAGTTTCCAGCGCTGCACTCTGGATTATTGCTGTTATTGTTCTTGAATTTCGGTTTCAGGAATGTTTGACTGGTTAAGTGGTTTCTGCTTTTCCCCTCATTAGCTTGATTTTTACAAAGTTCACGAGAACATCTTTCTTCATACTTCATCCTGATTAGTCTGTGTTTCATCTCTGTCCCAGCTGTGAAGTGCTAAACTATGCTTTGGTGGCAAAACATCAGCACCGATTTGAAAGTCTCATGTCTAGGTCAATGCTCATTGTCTCAAACTGTATCACCAGTTCACTGAACTATGTAGTTAATGGTGAGAGAACCAGAAATTTCCCTGGATTTGACGATAGGGGGAAATAACTACTGTGAGGAGATAAGCAAAAGGCAAGATTATGTATCTAGCCACCAATCATCTAATCCCCTGTTTAGGTTAAGAACTACTGTGAAAAGGTAAAAAAAAAACCCAAACCCTGTAAATTTGCTGTAACATCTTTACTCTCACTGCAGTAAACATCCACTGACCCATTTTCACTGGCTTCTGTAAGCAAAGGGAAAATACCTGCAAAATGCAGTGTGAGGGTCTCTTCTGCATTTTTGGCACTTTATTGGCTTGATTCCTCACTAATCTATTTCTGGAAGAAGAATTGATTTGTGGATATAATATTTGAAACTGTGGGACGTAAATTTTTTGGGGTTGTTTTCATCAGTCGACTCATCTCTCCCAGTATTCTGAAGCCATTTCACCAATGCTTAGAGCTGCACATCCAGCAAATTTATAAGGCTCTCTCCCTAAGGCCTGGCATAAAGCAAGTAAAACAGAACTCCAATATTGTGGCTTTTACTGAGGAATGCAAGTACAAATACAAATAAAAAAGGAAATCTTGAGCATCATGAGAAGTTTAGCGTAGAATACTAATTACTTTTTATGAGAATAGCACTTAAACATTGAAGAAATAACTTGTTTTCTAACAGAGACTTAAATAAGATAACGGTATTCTTTTCTTTCTTACTTCTATACTCTCTCAGACTACTTTTCTGTTTCTTTCACCAAGAAAAGTGCTTCCTTTGAAGCTTTAAATAAAAATTAACGCTCTTGTATGCACAGCCCCACTTATCTCGGAATTTGCACAAAAAAACCCCACATATTTTCATTCCTCAGAGTTTAAATTACATAAAAAGTGTCATGGCCATTTAATATATTTATATGAAACTCCATTTTCTAATGGCTTGGATGTTAAACTACTGTTTTCTGTAGGCAAAATAAATGCATCCAGGGCTCAGAACTGCCAGAGAGATTTACAGTTCTTGCTGAGTGTATCCTTTGCTGTTTTCATAGGGGAAAAAAAAATCAAAAAAAGTACATACACATATCAATGGTTGTTGCTATACATTATGCACAATAGTTCATTCTGGAACAGCAAAGATACAGAAAAAGCACGAGGTTCAGACACATTTATGATAATATATCCAGGAATCAAGCACAACATTCTATGTGTCAGATGGATTTGTTTGCATGCCTCACAGAAACAGGAAAATGGGGTTGAAGCAGCAGGAGGACTTGTTTAGGTAAAAAGGTGAAAAAGGATTGGCAAAGAGGAAAGTAGCAGAGACTGCTGCAATACAATGGGTATTATGACACTATATGCCATTGTAGTTATGTGCCTCAAATTATCCATCCAAAGGTTTTGTGGGGCAGCAACTGGAGGTGAAAACTTAGATGTGTTTATGTAAGGGTCTTTCAGATTGTTGCACTTTCTGAACTACCCCCATTTGTCTGGCCTTTCATACCCTGTTCTCAAAGGTTCCGATTTCAAATGCCACTTTGCTGCCCCGGGCGTGGGCTCACATCACGACTTTATACAGCTATGCCTAGGAGTCAGGTGTCCTTTGGACACCCAAGGAGGGACCTGGGTGCAGTGGGAGCTGGAGTAAAATGTCCTAGTGTTCACTTTCTCTTGCAAACAAGGAGAACTCCAGAACTGCAGTCAGTTCTCTTCAGTGGCCTTCAACATTTTCTGAAACCATCGGTCTTAATGCTGCATCTCTCAGGCTTGGGAAAATGTGTGGATGACACTGAATATTAGTCACAAGACAGGACATCAGAATAAACACGTCTTTGCTCCCCAAAAAACCCAAAACAGAGTAGCAGAGAGATTGAGGGACAGGTAAAGAAGCAGAGAGGCAGTTAATGTGAAACTTGAAATCCCTCATTAATCCTTTGAGGAAAAAGAGACTTTTGTCAGTAAGAAATTAAGTTAAAATGTTTGCACAGTGGTAGAGGCTCCAGCATTTTTCCAGCTGCCTCTCAACAGTTTTAGGAGCCAAAAGGAAGTGCCCAATAATACAAGCATGAAAAGATATCCTTTTAGTATTCCTTCCTATGAAAAAAGGTTTTGCGCTTTACAGTTTCAATTATTCCTTACATGGAATGAGCTACAGGGGAAAATACTCAGGCAAAATTCTATTATGCACTCAGGAAAAGGTAGGTAAATAGAGATGATTTATTTTTAGTTAAGGCCTTTAAGAAAAAGAAAGCATTGTTCATAAAATCTAGTTTCTATTTAATATTGTTGAAATATGCCTCCTGCAAAATTTGAAACATTAACTTTGAGAAGAATTCTGCTGAGAGGCTGTGTTTCTAAATCTAAATTTACCTATATCTTTTAGCATAAAAGATTATTGCCTTAAATTATCAATTCTGCTTATTCCCACCTCAAACCAGCAGTTTGTTTGCAACATCACACTTTGTTGCCACGGAGCCATCTCTGATAACACAGAAAGGGATTTGAACTTTTACTACAGAAATTTCCACCCTTTAATATAATCTGTATAAATATCAACATTCAGATGTTAAATTATGCAAATCTTTTCTCAATTAATTAAACTTTTGCACATTGCTTTGACTCTTCATTAATTTCTCCTTCCCTACAACCATGCATTCATGCCAGCACCCTGTAACTCAGCAGCATGCTTCAGTACCTCCACCCTAATTTGTCATTTTACCACACGCTGCCCACACTTGGATGGCTCCCAAAAGCTCTGTGAGCCCTGACAGCCCATTGCAGCTCTGCTAAACCCTTTCAGTGTTCCGATTCTGTGCAATGCCAAGACTTTTATGTACACTCAAAAATATCTTGCTGTAATTAGTTATAGTTTGACTTATTAGAGTCAGCCACAGCATTATGAGCACTGACAATTTAATCCTGATTTTTATGACGTTTACTATCAATAAAGACTCTTGAGTGCAATGACTGCAAATGAGTATTTATGTTGTTAAGAGGTCATTGTACTTCTAAGTCCATGATTTCAAAGAGAATCAGAAAGTTATGAGCGTGTGCTCTCTGAAAGGCTCAGTAGCCAAAGTTTTCTGTTTTAAATATCACAGAATCACAGAATCACAGAATCGTAGGGGTTGGAAGGGACCTCGAGAGATCATCGGGTCCAACCCCCCTGCCAAAGCAGCTCCCTAGCTCATATTGCACAGATAGGCGTCCAGGCAGGTCTTGAATATCTCCAGAGAAGGAGACTCCACCACCTCCCTGGGCAGCCTGTCCCAGGGCTCTGTCACCCTCACTGTGTAAAAGTTCTTCCACATGTTGGTGCAGAACTTCCTGTGCTCCAATTTACAGCCATTGCTCCTTGTCCTGTCTCCACAGACCACTGGAAAGGGGTTGGCCAATTCCCCCTGCATCCCATACTTAAGATATTTATAAACATTAATTAGGTCCCCCCTCAGTCTTTTCTCCAGGCTGAACAGTCCCAGCTCACTCAGCCTTTCCTCATAGGGGAGATGTTCCAGGCCCTTAATCATCTTCGTAGCCCTTCACTGGACTCTCTCCAGGACATCCCTGTCTTTTTTATACCAGGGAGCCCAGAACTGGACACAATACTCCAGGTGGGGCCTGACCAGGGCAGAGTAGAGGGGGAGGATCACCTCTTTCGACCTGCTGGCCACACTCTTCCTGATGCATCCCAGGATCCCACTGGCCCTCTTAGCCACCAGGGCACACTGCTGGCTCATAGCCAACCTGTCATCAACCAGGACCCCCAGGTCCTTCTCCACAGAGCTCTTCTCCAGCAGGTCATCCCCCAGCCTGTACTGATACAGACAGTTATTTCTCCCCAGGTGCAAGACTTTACACTTGTTTTTATTAAACCTCAATAAATATAATCTGAAATAGCTTCCATTTTAAAAGCATCATGGTTACAGGGTCATGTGACAGAATATTTTTCTTTTAGTCTCTGCAACTGAACATACTATGGTCAGATTTGTAAAACAGGTTAGCAGCAGGACCACATTTTACATTTAATATCTCCAAGAACTTTGGAGGTGAATAAAGAACTATTGTGGGTGGCTAGGCTGCATGGTCTACTGGAAAGTTAGAGAAAGGAAAGAACTAAATGAAAATCAACTTTGTTGAAATCAGAAAAATCAAAGAGCAGAAATTATCTGATTCCACAAATAATAAATTTATTTAAGAGATGAATTATGTTGATGATTTTATGTAAATATCTATGACATCAACATATGAATACTGAAATCAATAAAAGTCTTAAATAACGTTTTGTGTTTGTACATCATTTATAGCTCATGCTATCCTACCAAAATCATTAGCTGGTTCAAGTGTGTTTGGCAGAAATTTTTCAGAAATATCACCATAATATGCAACAGTGGCTGGGGACAGAGAGAACAATGTAAATGCAAAGGAAAGAAAGAGTCCTAAATGTCACTACATTTCAGTGACTCCAAACTCTTTACAAAAGGATCTTTAAGTGGAAGCAGCCCACTGTTTCATTTCTTATGCCTTTATTCTCTTTTTCTTTTATGAAAAGAATTGTTCAACATTATAAAGCTCCTGAAATAAAGTTCCATTAAATGCTTTGTAACAGACAGTACCAAAATGAACCTATTTTCCCTAGTCATATGCTGTTGCTCTTTCAAAGGATAATGATTTGCATTTGTCAACAACAAAAGCTTAGCATTGTGGATAAAAAAGAAAGAGGTTGTAATACTTTCTTGCTAAGTTTTGTATGTATGTGATGAACATCAAGGGAAAATAGCTCTATGATTTTTTTTCTTTTCATAAACAAAATAAGATATTTTCTCATCAAATTTGCAACATAGGCATGTTGTTTCAACAAGTTTACATAAACATTAATTGTAAACCTTGCCCTCTGCCAATGGCAGTAAGATCTTGATAGATCCAAAGGAAATGCTGAGAGTAGGCAAAGAGGAAATGTAAACATAATGCTGTAACACATACAGCCCAGCCCCATGAGCCAGAAATCTTTTATTTTTTCATCTTTTCAGCTGAATTATTATTCAATTTAAAGAAAATTGACCAGATTTCAACTTTATGCTCCACATGGTGGACATTTGTCTCAGTATTAGACAAGAATTTGGTTTCAAGACAATCATTTCCAAAATCTGGAATTGCTCCTCACTGTACTTTTTGGGACAAAAAGATAACGTACAGAGCAAGACAGTGTCATGAACAGCAGTTTGTTTCTTATTAAAATGATTTGGACCTAATTCCTCTGACTTCGTTTTCACTGAAAACTTTCACCAGATGAATGTTTTTTTCCAGCTTTTTATCCTCAGTGTTGACATTTCTCACATCTGTGAGCAGTCCTTCTTGACCCATCTTTACTTCTCATATATTACACTCATATTTTCCCAAAAGCTAGCTTGTGTCTGAACTGTGGTTTCTTTCAAAATAATCTGGCTTGCTTTGATATTTGTATATTCCATTATTTTACTGTTTTGAACCATACTCACTATTTTGTGAAAGGACAAATAATTGTATCTGCGGGTACCTAAGAAACTATGAATTTCATGGAAATGAAAAATTATTTTTAAATGGGGAAATTCTTAAACCATGCACACTTTTGTGGTTTCTTTAAAATAGGTTGTTAAATTTGTACTGTATTTTTCATCTAATGAATGAACTAATCCAGGTGTATCCATTATCATTAGTATTTAAAGTTCTCCAGCCCTTTTGACACAGTTACTTTATTCTGAGTTCATATATTTTCACTTTCATATGCTTCACATATAGTTTCACATACTTTCTCCTTACCCCTTTACATTCCACACTTGTCCCTCTCCAAATCCATCCCTTTTCTTCCCTAAGCACCCCATAGTCCTGTGCTATTCTGAAACACTCTTCAGTGTACTCTAGTTTGGAAATTGACTTCTGCACATCTCCTTGTTGCGTCTCTGATGACAAAACAACAAAAGGAACTTGTTTGATGTTAAAAAGTGAGAGAATTTGAACAGAAAATTGGCATGAGCTCTGTGGAGAAGGACCTGGGGGTCCTGGTTGATGACAGGTTGGCTATGAGCCAGTAGTGTGCCCTGGTGGCAAGAGGGTCAAAGGGATCCTGGGGTGCATTAGGAGGAGTGTGGCCAGCAGGTCTAAGGAGGTGATCCTCCCCCTCTACTCTGCCCTGGTCAGGCCCCACCTGGAGTATTGTGTCCAGTTCTGGGCTCCCTGGTATAAAAAAGACAGGGATGTCCTGGAGAGAGTCCAGAGAAGGGCTACAAAGATGATTAAGGGCCTGGAACAGCTCCCGTATGAGGAAAGGCTGAGTGAGCTGGGACTGTTCAGTCTGGGGAAAAGAAGACTGAGGGGGGACCTAATTAATGTTTATAAATATCTTAAGTATGGGATGCAGGGGGAATTGGCCAACCCCTTTTCAGTCATCTATGGAGATAGGAAAAGGGGCAATGGCTGTAAACTGGAGCACAGGAAGTTCCGCACCAACATGCGGAAGAACTTTTACACAGTGAGGGTGACAGAGCCCTGGGACAGGCTGCCCAGGGAGGTGGTGGAGTCTCCTTCTCTGGAGATATTCAAGACCCGCCTGGACGCCTATCTGTGCAATATGTGCTAGGGAGCCTGCTTTGGCAGGGGGGTTGGACCCGATGATCTCTCGAGGTCCCTTCCAACCCCTACGATTCTGTGATTCTGTGATTCTGTGAATGGAAGTGATATGAAAATGCTTTAATCTAGTTTTTGGTCTGAAATACTATCACTAGTACACTAGTCCAAACACAGTAAAAATCAAGAGGTTAGCTATGATTTGGTGTCATGGCTATAGAATGAAAAAAAAAAAAGGTATATTCAAAGGGTATTTTATAATTCAAGTAATTAAAATAACTATTTTAATTCCATTATTTTTTAAACAGCAATTGCAGTGTTGCAGAGATCTGTTAAACTGCTGTTGTGTGAAATAAAGCTTTGGATTTTTGGAATAAATGAATACACACAGGATTTAGAACAGAACTTTCCAAAAGGGTCTCTAAAATAATGAGTGACTAATGCATTACAATAGATGATTTCTTTTTCCCTTCTCCTTCTCTGCCCCTCAGTGTTTATCCTGATCAGGTTTATAAACACTGACATCTCTTCTCAACCTTAATTTTGATCTCTTAAAGTACTCTAAACTATTCTCTGCTTGCTCTCTACTCTGTGTTTTTGAACTCATCTAAGAATACATTCCACAAACCAAGACAAACTCAATGTTTGAATTTTCTTAACAGTTGAAGTATGTACAACTTCAGGCTTGCTTTTAAAACATTTTAAATGTCTGTTTAGTATGTACAGTGGTTTCAGTTTTAACATAGGTTTGTTATTTCATCAGGAGAAATTAATCTTTGGGAAAATATGGAATGAGAAAATTAACAAAGTTTTTAATTTAGAGAAGGGTGACTATGAACAAAAAAATCTCTTTGAAGGTGTAACTTTAGACATAAAATGGTAGTTCTATGGAACATGAAAGAATAAGCAGAAATATCGAAGGTATCCATGGGTCATTACTAGAGAAAAACAGAAATTTTACAAAAAGTACATAAAAATGTGCCTGCAAACCACAGGCACAGAATTCTGACTGTATCCTTCTATCAAATTAAAATTTTTGCATTCTAGTTGTCCTGGAATTCCAGAATGGAAATTAGCTTAAAATAAAATTAGAGGAAAAATATAAAAACCTGCAGTCCTTGATTCCTCTCATACTTCTTTGGCATGGTTTGCTTTCCTTGGCCTTTACCCACAAACTCAACTGGTTCCTTTCTTTGAAGGCCTGTTTGCTCACTGGCAACTGGCAACTGCTCTGATTCTGCTCTTAGCAAGGGCTCCATCACTGAAAATATCAGTCCTGCAGGAGTAGTTCTTTCTCAAGGTGAACCTTGAAAATTTTAAAGAAAAACCTCAAGCAAGAGGCAAACTGAGCAGAAAAAGACAGTGACTACTTAATAACAAAAAAAGCCATTGTCAAAAGATCACAGCCCTGAGGACAACAGCTGGGTGCTAAGGGCTCTGGATGAACTAAGTAGTTTCAGGCAACACAAGACCAGAGTTTCAGACCAACAAAAGACTACTCTTCTAGTTAGTATGGATCAAGCAGATTTAAAATGGTCTCTTTATTATGCAATTAGAGCAACCTGCACTTGCTGATCCTGCTTTGAGCAGGGCATTGAACTGGATGATCTTGAGCAGTTCCTTTCAACCTCAACTACTCTGTGATCCTGTGCTACTAACCTTTGCATAATGTCCGTATTTGATGAAGGTATTTTTACACACATTATCTCTTTCTCCCCCCATATACTCTTTTGGCTTAACATTTGCTGTTCATATGTTGCCCATATGTTGCAGTGGTCTTTTCTACCATGTAAGTTCTCTGATTTCTTGCCTCTCTTTTCCCAGAAACACAGAGTCCTTGTTCCCATTCTGTCATCACAGAATGGTTAAGGATGGAAGACACCTCTGGAGATCCTTGTGTCCAACCTACTTCTCAATCAGGATCACCTAGAGCAGGTTTCCCAGGATTGTGTTCAGACAGCTTTTGAGTATCTCCAGACATGGACATTCCACAAACTCCCTGGGCAACCTGTCCCAGTGCTCGGTCACCATCACAGTAAAAAAGTGTTTCCAGGTTTTCAGAGGTTCCCTCCTATGTTTCAGTTTGTGCCTGTTGCCTCCAGGCCTCTGACTGCGCTTCACTGGAAAGAGCCTGGTTCTGGCCTCTTTGCACTCGCCCAAAAGCTATTTATAAATACTGATGAGATCCCCCCTCAGCCTTCTCTTTAATCCTTCTCTGTGGGTAACAGAGAATTTGAAATGGAAATTCCTGCTGTTCTGTAATTATGAATGATTTGTGAAATAGGAGAAAGCAGCTGTTTCTGTTCCTTATAAAACATGTTGATTTAGACATTAATGTATAAATATGTGCTGATTTCTGCCTATATTGTAGACATACTGAATGTTATTTTCAGCTGAGTTATAACCTCAAAAAATAAGGTGTCATTGATTTGTTTCATTTGAGTGAAGGTCTTTGTTCCTACATCATTTAAACACATCATAGTGATAGGTTTTCTGACTCACACGACCTCCCAAACAGCAAAATATCTCCCAGGGCACTTGGTGTTTTTAGGAGTGTTTGTATGACCTGTAACCTTTCTAAGAAACATTTAAATGGGATTATTAAAAAAAAACCCAAAAAAACCAACCAAACACCACACCCACCTTTTTGGTAAATTTGCCTTTTGTAAAATAGTTAAGAAAGCTGAAATATATTTCCTGGAGGTTTGTGTCAATTCAAAATGCTGCCACATATCAATCCAGATAATTCATAGTTAAATCAATTGTCCTACTGGCCAAAAGGGTTAGGGTTCTGAACCTAAGATTTGGGACAGCACTTATTACTTGCAAGAGCCAAAGACAAAGGTGCCGTGCCTATTTAGTGTCACCCCACTTGAAAACCGAAGCTAGTTTGTGTAAGGGTAGGGTCAAGTGTAGTAGTACGCCCAGACAGCTGTCAGAGACTGAGGATCCCACCAGGAGAAGGAGTATGGAAAGGATGCCAAGTCTGAGGAGCAAAAGAAGAAGAGAGAGGAGCTGTTTGCTAAGCCAAGCATGCCTGGCTTGTTTCTGGAAAAGTGGCAGGAATGATGAGGAATAGGACGTGTGGAGACTCACAACAAGACATTCAAGAACCAGCTGTGATTTCGACATCCCATTTGACAAATTGGAGCAAACCATCTTTAGCAGAGCCTGGGTCAAAATACAAGTGCTATGTGGATACGGTTTTTTAACAAGCTTGTTTGTTTTTTCCAGGGAAGCTTATCTTAACGAGCAAGAGGGTTTGGAAGCAAGTTGTATGTGTTATGGAGATTCTGCAAGAAGAAATCACAGCACAAAGACTTCAGTTCAGGTTAGTTTTAAGTTTTGCCTTTAGCAGACTCTTTTTTAACAGATCTTCAAGTGAATCCTAGGGATTGCGAAATATGAAACAAAAAAATACTAAACACACCTAGTTTAGATATCTCTGCTGTTATTTCCATTCCAAGTTTTCTTCGTTTTGGTTTGTTTTTTGTTTGTTTGCTGGGTTTGGGGTTTTTTTTTAATATTAAATACTATCAAAGTGCACAGGACAGCACAGATTCTATTTGGTTCAGAAGTAAATTTTTTCCTCTTCATTCTGAAAATCACATGTCTGCTCAACGTAAGTGAGACAATCATTCTTGCTCTAGTGCTCTTCAGCCATGTCTATTTGCTATGGCAGAGAACTAGACACTGGAGCTCAACTGACTACACTCTTAATATGTAATAATCTGTTGGATGATTGATTTTATTCTTTTTTCCTGGGACATCTAATAACATTTCCCTAACACAGATCAGGAGCTAGAATGGGCCACAGGCCATTCCTGAAAGGTAAATTCAGGTGTGGTTTGGAAAGCAAGGGAGTTTAATAGTATGGTCATGCTGTGCCAACTGGCCTCAGGGCCAGAAAATGGGCCCTGGGAAAGTTAGGCTAATTAGCAGGGAGAGTAACCTAAGTGACAATAAAAAATACAGAGGAGTGTATATTTAAGTAATACTTCAAGATGCTAAATACAGGGGACTTTTAGTGAATTTTCAATACTAAGCAATTAGTTAAACATTACTGTACAGAGAAACTTGTCTAACAGATCAGTTAGATGGAAGGATTGACTTTAGGAAGGCTGAATGACTGAAGATATTGCAGTTTAAGTACTGCCTTATTCAGAGTGCATCTAGTCCCCTTACCAATTCAAAGTGCAATACAGAGTTCTAGCATACAGCTTTGTTTCAGCCGTATGTTTGTGTTTGTTTGTGTTTGGCTTAGGAAGATTGTTTATTTATTTATTCAGTAATAAATAACTGAAGCCTACTTTGGGAATGTAATCTTTATGTTCCATTTCTCCACTTACCCAAAACCAGTATGCCACTCCAGATTTAAGTCAGCTATAGCCTGAGTGGAAACAGAAGTTTAATTCAGTGGACATTGTGCTTTGCTTCTTTCCCAGCCTGATAACTTCAAATCTAATTTTTGAGTGATGTACATTAGTGCACAAAAAAATAATTTAACATGCTAATTCTGAGCCAATAAAAGATCCTTAGGTTTTCCTTTACTGATTCCCTGTACACCAAGAAGACTTGTGCAGTACAAATTAATTTCATGCAATAGTTCTGCATATATCAGAAATAAGCAGAAGGTAAGGGGGGATTTTGATTCTTTAGGACCAAATTCAGTTACATGGGATGGTTTCAATATTAAAAGACTTACTGTCTAAATTCAGAAAATAATGAGGGTTTCAACTACACAGTGCTTTCCTGCTACATGTACATTAACTAGCTGCTGGCAAGAAGGTGGGACAAGGGAAAAATGTCTGTAGCTTAATGGAAAGGTACTTCTGAACCCTCAGATTTTAGGGTGTAAAATAGGATTATGGTATAAGGACCTTTGGCTTGAAGGATGAAATCAAGCCTTTAGAGTGGAGTGTCTGAAGAAGAATGTTTGGAGAGCAACTCTATTCTGGGGAAGTAGAGGAAACATGGAAAAAACATGAGAAGGAGGAGAAGCGGCATAAAGGTGTATTGTGAAACTTAAAGGAGACAAGGGAGTGGGAAAAGAAGGAAGAAGTAAATTAGATAAACCTCTGCAAGAAAAATCCACACCATTTATGTCTTCATGTAGTTATCAGGAAAAGGAATGTATGAACAGCCCATATAATTTCTGGTTTTTCTTTCCCTTTTTAAAATTGTATTTTCTTTTTCCATCCTTTACTGTTATTACAATGATGTCTTTTTTTTCTTGCTTTCCAGCTTTCACACCTTTCTCCCTTTGTAGATTCATCTGAGGGTTGGTTGTTCTGTGAATGTTAGTTAGATTTCCTTGTCCTTGAATAATCCCATCTAGAAAATTTATATTGGTTATGTTTCTGAACACTAGGAACAATCTTGGGGAACAACCCATGTCTGACAAAACAGGCTAGGCTCAAAGCTGCCAGAGAAGTCCTCTTATTCCATAGCAAAACTATTTATTCCCAGTCTGCAGTACTACTTGGTCATGTGTGACTTGTAAAAAAAATTACAAGTCTGACACAAGTTGGGAAACAGTTTATAAACATGTGTTTTTATTAACTGAATTCAAGCAAGTACCTGAGAACATTGCTAGTTATTACCCTTGCTCTAGGGTACTTTCTACTAAATAACAATTTGAAAATAGTTATTAAAAAAAATTACAGACTATGGCATCTGATACTTTTTCTGTTAGAACACTGAACAATGGAAAATGAAAGCAGATTATGCAATTGTTATTGGCTGCCAAGCACACCATTACTGGTAACTGGCTTTCCAAAGTATTTTGACAGTTAATGTGGGGTTGAGAAATGTCTGATCTAAAATGGACATGGTGCATTTAACCCAAGTAGCCAATGACTCATGGAATGTGTCTTGGATGAAGGAATATGAATTTCGGGTACTCAGAGTAGGCTGTGTTTCAAATTTTACTAAAGATATCCTAATTGATGAAAACGTAGGAGAGAAGTTTTAATCTTGGGATTTTACAAACCTAAATCATGATCTTTATATACTTCCACCATTCAGTACTATTTCAAGCTAAAGTTAGAAGGATACTTCTACTACAAGTTTATACTCAGCCTGAAATTAAGGTATCACCTAAACTTAATTAGGCGCTCATCTTTATTCAGCTTTCACTAAATCAAAATTGTTTTCAGCTTGTATCACTTTCCCCAGGCATCACTGCATTCTTTAGTATGTACATAAATGGTTCTTTGCAGGAACAAACACGCTAAGCAGGTGAAATCATTCCCCTCCATGCACATACTTAGGAAAAAGCATAATGCAATCACCCTTATACATGACTTTATGTAACATTTCCCAAGTGAAAAAGGCTGATAAGAAAACAATAAAAAAATACTCCAATGGAACATTTAAATTGAGTGAAGTGTATAATACAATAATACTATGAGTGATGTCAATTATAGTAAGCATCCAAAAAGTACCATCAATTTTTAATCAAAAGCCAGAAGAATGAATACAGAAGACTGAACAAGAAGTTTCTAGAAAGACAATTTAATTTTCCAAAGTTATATTTTTAGGAACAGTGTTTCTGCTAGTGACTTTTTGATTATGTCATGTGCCTGTTTTGTTTCCTGGCAATAAAGTAATTAAAAAACCCCCCAACAACCCACAAGCCAACAAAAAATCCAACAGCTCATTTGCCATCCTATTTTGTCACTTCCTTGGGAGATGCACAGAATACCCTCCTGGTGAATCAGTGGTATAGTGATAATATAACCAGGAGCTGATACGAAAGTACAATGCTATGAGAACTGAGCAAAGTTTTACCAGTCACAATGAAAGTGTGACTAAAAGAATTTTCTTGGGAAAATGACAATATTTTTCTTTATATATTTACCCTACAATATTAAATATTAAATATTGAATATATAATTGCATTATTCAATATTTTATGTGACTGTGAATTAAGCTATCTCAACAAATAAGCCTGGAGTTCCAAAATTATCCACCAGCTTTCCAAACTTTTAATTCTGATCTGAATTAAAATAACTCAAGAAATACGTCATGTCACAGTATACATGTCAACTGAATGATAGCATTTAGCAATAATTTAAGTTTGTCATCAGCTAAAATCCTTAGTTCTGTGCACTCTGGAGGAATTGGAAGTGATCTGCGTTGTGTGTCTCCTCTGTGTCACAGGCAACTTCTTTCCTCAGAAGGGAAGTCTGAGTACAGCTGTTCGTGTTAAATCTGATACCCCAGGAATTTAATCAGGAATTTAATGATCTCTCAAGGAAATTGGAGGAAACACATACTCATTCCCTAGTGCTCTGTTTAAAAAAATTCTTTCATGTTCCCTTTCTGTGCGTATTTTAATCATTCCAACTATCTAAAACCTCCATCACTCTCTGGAGTATGTATTATATATACTAATACAGTGAATCTTACACTCTTTTAAAATAACAGTTTAGTTTCCTCAATTGTGGATCAAAAAAGAGGGATTAGAAAGCATTGATCCTGAAGAAAGCTGGGGATCAGCTACACAGCTTCTTAGTCTTACTTGGCAAGTGCTAGAGTGATGTTACTATGTAAACCACATTAGAAATGTTATGTTTAGTCCCATTAACATCACTGCTGGTGTGAAGTAACATGCACCAGATCTGCTAAAAAAATGCATCCCTCAGTCCATGACTGTCATCAAACCCATTTCCTTTCATCATGAGACAAACCCACAGTCCATCATGCCAGTTCTGGATGGTACAGCACCCTACTGGAAGGAGGCAAGTTCCTCATCATTCCTTCTGCCTGAATTCACCATCACTTCTACCGTTTAGAGCCCTTGCTCTCACAGGACCAAGCTGACCACATTCTGAGCAAGATGAGCCAGCATACAGCTAAACACTATAGAAAGGTCAAGATTATTTGTTGCCACAAAAGCCAGAAGAACTTGTTATAAAATGAAGAGAAATCTTTTTTTGACTTTTTTCTTGCCATCAGTCTGTTCTCAGTACACAGCCTAGCATATTACACTCAGGCCATTACACCAGATTTCAGGGAGCTGCTTATATCATATACATACCGTGCCTGAATTTGGCTTACACTCTCCCCTGCAAGCTACAGAGGAAGGATGGGGAGTGCCAAAATCAGTATTTTTTTTCCAGCAATTTTAGACAAAGGATGAATGAAAAAAGTAATTTCAATATAGAAGGATAAGCCACTTCTGTTTAATAAGTGCTAAAAAGTATAAATAAATATATTTTCTATTTTTCCTTTAAAACTAAGTTTCATCCTTTTCTCGGCTTACTAGTGCAGGAACCGTTCCTGAAGCGATACAGAAGAAGTGCCAATTCTTACAGCAAACATGAACATTTTCTCTGTTTCAAAATTCATATCCAATTTTGGCAAGTGAATGAGAATTTTCTTTTTAAAGATATTTGGATAAAGATTAATCTACCATACTCACTATGGAAAGAAAAATATTAGGTGAAGATTTGGAAATCCAAGTGTATAATATGGAACACCTGCAAAACCTATCTCTTCATAAATTGTATTAACAGAAATTCTTCATCACTTATCCCTTTTCTGTAGAAACCCTTCTTGATACAATCATTTGTCTTCCTAGATGGCCTTGGGAGGAACACAATTAATAGTAGCAATGGAAGAATATAAAAATGACTGGATGTGCATTTGAATGACCATATTCATTTTTATAAGGCCTAACACAGCTTTGGTCTCTATATATCTCTAGGAAAAGATGTTATGCCTTAGTTGTTGTGCATTCTAACCTTTGTTTTTAAGAGAATTTTAACTAGAAGGGCTTTTAAAAATCAATTTTACTAGCAGAATTAATGGAAGAACTTCTCAGGTATTTTTCCTTCTTAAGCCTTCTTAAATTCTTTTGACCAAACTCATGATAAAAGGGCTCCTCAGAAAGTATTTTAGAGAGAAGTGCAGTAGCAAGAGGTCACTAAAATGCACCCTCAGAAAGTTTGCAGATGACACCAAGCTGAGTGGTGTAGTTGACACACCAGAATGTTGTCATCCAGAGGGACCAGGACAAGATGGAGAAGTTGGCCCAGGTGAACAAGGACAAGTGCAGTGAAGTGATAGAAGTCCTGCAGAGAAGGACTTGGGGGTGATGGTGGATGAGAAGCTCAACTTGAGCCAACAATGCGCACTCACCACCCAGAAGGCCAATTGTATCCTGAGCTGCATCAAAAGGAGTGTTGCCCAGGGAGGTGGTGGCTGCCCCCTCCCTGAAAGTGTTCAAGACCAGGTTGGATGGGGCCTTGAGCAGCCTGGTCTAGTGAGAGGTGCCACTGCTCATGGCAGGGGGGTTGGTACTTGATGATCTTTAAGGTCCCTTCCAACCCAAACCATTCTATGATTCTATGAAAATACTTATTTCATCAAGCGTGGGGGAAGGAACTTGCTTGCCTGAGCTTGCCATCACTTCTACAGTTTTGTGCCCTTGTATCTACTTGTACCGACCTTTGTACCTACTGAGAGGTAGACGAAGATGACCATATTCTGAGCAAGACAAGCCAGTACACAGTTGAGTCCTTCTGAAGAATCAAGATTATTGAGACATCAAGCATAACTCCCAAGAGAGAAGAGCTGAGTTGAGCCTTCCTCCCTGTAAGCATGCCTAGCTGGGACCAACAGCTGTTCCTGAACCATACTGATGACCTGATTTCAGCATCACAAAATAAAGACAATGCAATTGTAAAATCATTTGCAGTCTTAGGAGGAAACATCTCTGAAGAGAATCTGAGGGCAGAATTCAGTAGTATAAAAATGGATCACCCTAAATGTACATGTTCATTTTGGGCTTCAGTTTTTCCTTCATCATAGATTTATCCTATCATTTAATATTTTCTTCTTTCTTAGTAAGACAGAAATATAACATTTCAAAGAAATAAGAGCTATATAAAAACCTTCTCTTTTCAGTGCTTCCATGCAGAACAGTTTTCTCTGGCTTTCTGTGAACACTGAATTGGCTGGTTATCCATTAAAATTCATTAATAATGAATTTAAATGTACCAATAAGGAGTTTCAGGTTCTCAGATCTAGTCCCCACAGTCCTGCACAGTCCAGTCCCCACCCTCGCATGACTGATCATCTGCCAGAAGTGTATGGGAGGGAAGCAGGCTTTACAAATGACACCAGTTATTTAAAAAACAGTTATTTTAGATGAATATTTATATTTCTGAATATTCATAGTTTATATTTCAGAGTCTAACATGAAATGGTAATAGATTTAGCTCTGTATGCTACAATACAACAAAGGCCTTATTTGGCATATTTTGGGGTCCAGAAGCAGAGAAAAAAGTATGTTCAGATGTCACATCAGGCTTATGAAGGCTTAGCATATGCAAGGTAAAATGTCATCACATATTTTATTGGAGTCCTGAGAAGCAGTGATTTTCCAAGCTCTTTAAGGTGACATTTACTTAGATTTTTTTTTTTTTCACAGAGCTTAATATCTGTGTTCTTTTCGTGTCCAGAGCAGGAGGAATTTCTGATGCAAAATCCAAGCAAGTTACATGCAGTAGGAAGCTTATTAGGTGGGAATATAGAGAAAGTAATTAAAATATCTCCAAGATAATGAACTAGAAGAATGTTAAGTCTGTGAAACAACTGTTTTAGTAGCAATTATGTATTCTAAATGTCAGTAACTAATACTGAATTTGTGTTGTTCAAAAACATGCATAATGACCAAGTTGCCCCACTAGATGCTGACAAGCTAAGAGGTTTTGTTCTGAAACCACTTTCCATGAATTTTAATAGGTGATCAGTTCATCTGGTTTTGGATCTGCCCTTCCAGATGGCCTTGTACTTTTATAGGTCTGTGTTCTGCAGTTTTGACTCATGGAAGTCACACTTGAATTTGTGAGAATCCCATTTTTACCTTCAGTCCTCATGTACATGTCAGTATAAATCAAAGGAAATTCTAACAAGCTCAGCGGGGAAAAGCAATGTGAGAGAGAATTGCCAGTCCCAGCTTGGATCATTTTTGAAAGTAAAAGAGCTAAAAATTGTTCTGTTCCGGATATCACATAGGAATTGCTCCTTTGCTGAAGGTTGAAGGAATGCAGTGTGTACCAACTTCTGCCTTGCCCAAAATACCATCTGTGACAGCAGTGAAGAGTCACTGGCATAGATAGCTTTCCTCTAGTTTGTGATTTCTTCACAGTTGGGAACACACATCTATCTCCTCCCCCCTTCTCAGCCAGATAAAGATTCATTAACAACATTGGAATTAAAGGACAAGGGCAGTGCAACTAACTTGGGAAATCACTACCTCATTTTTCTCTCTTAATGACGCACATACTGAGCTGGCTTTGCTTGAAAATTTAAAGTCAGAGGCTCCCAAGTGCCTTTTTTATGTCGCAGTCTTGTTAGTTAAAGACATAGACCTCAGTTAAGGAAAATGATACCAAGTATAGCCAGTATTATTAACATCAAATAATTGCTGATAAACTCTGGCAATCACACTAAGATTGGAAAGGAAAATGGAGCAGATGACACAGCAGGCACAGACAGTGTTTTGCCCATGAATTCAGGTTTATGTTTATGTAAGTAAGTTTTTTTCAAAATTTAAAAAAAAAATCATTATTATAATATATCCAAACACAAAGTTCTAAACCAAGAAATCAGAAAAAACACGGCAAATACATAAAATGGAGAAAGCAGTAAGAAAGGATGGAAGACTTGAACAAAATTAATCCAGAGTTCCCAACTTGATACTGTGTCAGGAAGAGCTAATGGGCTTTCTGCTTAGTTCACATGACAGGTGGAATCATTATTTTCTCTAAGGGAAATAACCACACAATTCAGGGCTCTTTAATCTAACAGAAAGAGGTAAAGAAGAGTGATGGAATGGCTCCGAGCTCAGCTACTTCAGGTAAAGCACCAACCATTTTAACAGTGATGCTCACTGGCTATTTCTAGTATATTAGGAGAGGTTTGATGGATTTCCCATCTTTTGTCATCTTCAAACCAAGACAGGATGTCTTTCTTAAAGATTTTTCTTCCCATAAAACAAAACCTATTTGGCTCAAGCATATGAGTGGCTGGGGGAAATTTAATAAACTGTTGTATGTTTAAACTAGATTATAATGAAGGGAGTGATAGTCAGAAGGATAGAGTCTAATCTCTACAGCAAATGAAGACAGAAAACATTCAGAAATATTAAAATTTGGTTCTGCCCTAAATTGTCACCCAGAGAAGAAAGAGAGGTAGCGTCCCTAGGCTAAATATAACGTTTGTGATGTCATCTGGCAGAGTGTGCTATCATCTTCACCGAGCTTAGACAGGAAGAGCAGGGTGAAACTAGAAGAGGTTTTTAAATGCACAATATACCATTGTTGCTTTGACTTCAGTTTTCCTCAGGTTTGTAAAAGAGTAAGTCATTAAAAATGAAGAAAAGAAATTTACTTCCAACATTTCTCCTTCAATCCTAACACCATTTTTGACTGGCCATTCTTTAGTTGCAAATGTGAGAGCAGAAGAAATTAGTCTGCTGAGCCTTCCCTCAATTCCATGGAAAACTGTGAAATTATCAGAATATCAATATCACAAGGCCAAGAACAATAATAAAAGCCAAATAATAATAACTAAAGAAAATTTATCTTCTGTAAGTTACTAAAACCAAGTTTCCTGACGTTCTTCCAACTTTGCTGAACTCAATTAAGGTCTACCCTGTGAATATTGGAAGCAAAGAAACCATTGTGAGGGTCTTGTGTAGGATGGCTGTTTGCTAATCCCGACAGCAACAGAACTTCTTTCCCAAAATTGTAACACTTAGCAGATATCAATCTATTGTCTGATGTCAGATGTCTATTCACCTGGTATCCAATCATCAAAGAACATTTTGTGATATGTCATATGTCATGTTGTCTGTTGGGGGGGGGCAGGTTCTAACAGAATGTATCTCTACAGTACAGTTAGAAGAAAACAGAAGTTAAGAGAGACACATAAATAATGACTCATTCCCAAAAAATACCAGCAAAGAGTGTAAGCAAAGAGAGAACATAACAGAGAGATACAGAACCAGAATAAAAAAAACTTAGTATTAAGTATAAGTGGACATACAAAGCAAAGTCTTTAACGACTAACAGCAATGGAAAGAACTAAAGACATTGACAAAGCTAACTCAAAATTAAGTGTTCTCTATACTAAGGGTTAGATCACCTAGGCTCCAACAAACATGACAGTGAATAGGTCACTTGAGGGTCAGGATGCAGATCAAAGCAAGATACCAATGAAAGAAAGTCAGGCAGATCTGTGCTGGAATCCCTGCAGTCTGAGAGAAGCCATATAGTGTTGTGTTTGGGAAGATTTTGCTGTGGTACCACCCATGTATGGTAAACCAGAATATTCCTGCTGGAATACATACCTGGAGCAATGGAAGCAATGGAGATCTGAGGAGACAGGTTTTATTCCTAACTGTTTTATTCTATGACCTTGGAGTACACCATACCGCTTTATGGATTGCACTTTATTCCATTTACAGTAAGAATAGCATATAAATACTGAAGGATGAAGAAAAAGGTGAGAAGCATGGGGGATAGCAAAAGGAAAGAGGATAACTTCAAAACCAATATTTTGGTAAGTCAGTATGACCCTTTTGAATATTTCATGGACTTATCCCTCAGTCCTTCTCCAGTTCCCTTTTCATGAACTAGCATTCAAGTCAAAAAACCAGTTATCTTCAGAAGAAACTAGATTTCATGACTCTTAGCGCTCTTTCTCCTGCCTGTTTTGCGGTGAGCTCATGAACCTCTGTTTCAGACATCCAGTATGGTCATCACCAGTACATCAATTGCTTCCTTCACAAGTTATGCTACAAGCCCATGTGTCTCAGCTCTGATGCATTAGGTCTTGGAAAAACACCTAAAACCATTACCTCAGAGCACTACTCTGGTAAAAAGACTGTCATTTACTGAAGAATCACAGGATGATTAGCAACAAATGTCTGTACCCACAATGTGTTGTTTACATTTCAGCTCTGTTTTACTAATTGCCAGGCTTCTGCGACCATTTTCCTTATTCCCAGTTGCTTTCTACTGACTTCTCCAAACTTTAGAAACAATTTCATCACAACAATTATCCAAGGAAAAGAAGACCTTGTGCACTTGATTGCTCTCACAGCTGTGGATGCTCAGCTATGTAAAGAACCCTGGCTACAAATTTCTGATATAAACTTAGTTGCCATTGTTGTTTGAACAGTATTTTTACTAAGTAATTTCACTCAGAAAACAAGTGTCTATTCAAACAAATGCTGCAGCTGTGGGATGTTGCAGACCTTTTGGAGTCACGGAAAATCCTCCTGCTAACGTGTTCCTGGATTCATTCTCACATCAGTGGTGTCAGAGCAGAGTCTTTTCCATGCCTGTAACTGTTCCTCTAAGGCCAACACACAATAATATTTATTCTAGGTTTCTATCACTGGTGTTTTCCCTCGTGCACTATTCGCATGGATGTAAAATGTTGGGATGTGTATGTTTTGCCATCAGTGTTCAGCTGCATGCACTGAATTGCCTTTCTCAAATAGCTTCCGAGGACCTTTACTACAAATGCCATGGAGCTGTTCCCCTTATTTCTTTTGGCCTTGCTTTTGTGTTCCTAAAGTAAGACAGATTGTTAATTGACCAAAAGGTTGTATGTGTATACAGGTCAACTGGCTGCAAGTCCTGGAACAGACTTCACGTTCTAGCTCTTGCAGCTCTAAATTTCTCTGACCTTCTGAACTATTACTTACTGTGATGGTTCTTGATGACAATGGACTATTTGTTATCAATTTTTTTTGAGAATTATTTTAAAAGGAGGAGAAAAGACAAAAACTGGATGGATATATGGTGCTTCTATGTCACTGTTTCTCCTCCTTGAGCACTTGCTGCAGAGTGGCAAAGTCGCACAGATAATTACCATCAATCACATGGATAAGCACAAGGAAGCTTCATTGTCACAGACAGTTTAGAAGTCAGTCTTCTGTGAATCCTAGAGAGGCTTTGACACAATAAGTTTGTAGAAACCTGTGTCTCAACATGAAAACTTACCTATTAAACAGGTTTATAACAACACAACAACAATTATCCTTTTAATAGATCATTCCTTGTAGGAATACACTATATTTCTTACACTAGGCTTTCTACTTTCTGTGAAATAAATTCCTAATTAAGATAATTGTAAGAAAAGTGAGGCCCCCTCCAAATAGTTGCTATGGGAACTAAACTAAAATCTTTAGCTCAGTCTTTAGGAATTCTTAGCAACCCAAAAGCTTACCACCACTTATTTTCTAAACTTTCTTTTGTAAATAATAAAAGTGCCCTCAGAAGGAAAATATGTTGTAGACCAGAAGCCTAGCATCTGCTAACCGTATTTTTTTTTTGTTTGGCTCATTTTTGTAGTCTTACTCTGTTTGCAAAATACATGAATCATGACATGTATTTTCTTTTTTTTTTTAAGCATTTCAGGCAGTAAATCTGGATATGACAGAATTTTGGATCTCTAGTTTCTTAAGGTGCCATAACAAACTCTAAGCAACTTCTAAATAGAGAATAATTGTACTTTTTCTTCAGAGAAATGCTGGAAAAAACCTCTAATATAATCAGAGATTTGCAAAATTGTTTATTGTGCACAAAATAGGAAAGGCTGAAGTTTACCTGAGGTTAGGAAAGCTAACAGAGGACAGATGATAGTTAAAAATCACACTAGAGTGACCCTGTCTCCTCTTGCATCAATGGTAGGATTAGATGGTGTACGAGGACAAACAGCACTGTGATCTGTCAGCCATACTGCAGAGAAAGAGGAACACTAAAAGGACAGGTCCATCTCTCCCACTCCAGAAGGTGGTACATCTGACACATCTCTCAAGTGTTTGTACACAAATACATGCACATGAGAAGTAAGTAGGAGGAATTTAGAGTCCATGCATGGTCAGACATCTATGACATCACTGGAAATTCTGAGATGTGGTGGTACTAGAGAATCTGTAGGAATGCAGTGTTGGTCGCTGTTAAGGAAGATAACAATTAGGGAACACTTAAGGGATTTGGACATAAACAAGTCCACAGGATGAGACAAGATGCATCCCTGTGGGTTCTTGTAGATACCATCAGAAAGCCACTCTTGACAATTTTTGAAATGTGATAGCAATCACAGAAGTTTCCTGACAACCAGAATGAAGACAAATATCATAACTGTCTTCAAGAATGGCAAGGGTGAAAATCAGGAAGATAAAGGCTTACTCAGCCTAACCCATGAAGACTCTGGACTAAGTCCTTTGGGAAGCCATTTTTAAAGACATGAAAGACAGTATTTGAGAAGACTGAGCATGAATTTATGTAGGATAAATCAAACCTGACAAGTCTGACAGCTTTTTATGATGAGATGACTCATGTTGTAATAAACACTTTCACAGCATTTTAACTTACACAGAAGCAAAGGAGTAGGAATCTTTCAGTCACGAGAGGTTAATACTCTGTATTCTGCTATATGTTTATAAGACAGAAGTTTTCTGCAATTATGAAAGCCTATTGCATTGGTTTGCAAATAAATATACTAAAATAGACATATAGAGACTGTGATACAACAGAAAATGGATCCTACTCAAGAACTTTATCTGGATCTTCTCTGAGTTTGGTTACCATGACTTTTGAGGTCAACTGACTGTTAAGATGTGAATTTTGGAAATACTGATGCCCATAGTTTAAATTTCTATTCTCTCTTATCATCATAGAATCATAGAATGTGTGAGGTTGGAAAGGACCCTTAGAGGTCTTCTATCTTTGTTCACATGAGTATTTCTGAATATAGACGTTTCTTCATTTCTTAAGAACTGCAGCACCTCTGCACCAATTAAATACATGTCAAAGTTCTCAAGTCAGGTTTAAATTGACTGTAACTCCATACTATCTTGAGATTTACAGAAACAATATGCAAGTATTATGTTTAAGAACTTCAAGGTGGTCCAAAAGATCTATAACTGCAGGGGAAGGAATACATAGTTGAAAATCACAAACATATCAATGATAGTCTATTGAATAACCCAGAAACATAATTTAAGTTTCTGCAATCGTCTTCCTATAATGCCTGAAAATACAGTAGTACTGTTTTAAGGTCCCTATGTCATCTTTTCCTGAAATAGTCCAGATGCACAGAGTCATTCTTCTTTCAACACATTTTTTCGGGATTTCAACACTGGTCTCTTAGAATATTATACAGGACTCTTATGTTATCTACAATGTGTCAGCAGGAGCTACACATGATAATTTGCACATTACCAAGCATAGATGTATTCATTGCCATCAGCAGAACCACAGAGAAAAAACACTCTCCAAGCTCCATCCATACATAATGGGAATCTCTGAAGATGTTTTCTTTCAGAAATTGCTCATCTTCAGAAATTACTGTACATTTTTCTTAATTCATCTAATTTTTACATCACTAGTTACATTTTCATGAACACAGTTGGTTCTTGGTGATCATGTTTTTTTGACATACCCATAAAATGAACGAGACACACTTCATCAAAGTGTGTCTTTGGGTGTCTTCTAAACCATTATCTCCAAAACCAAGTTAAGTTTTGCTGAATTTTCTTCTTCAAAGTCTTTTTATAGAGCTTCTCTCTTTAATTTTTCTGCCCAAGCTGTTATATTCACATACTAGTAAAAGTTAAATTAAATAGTTAATGTTTTCCTATTTTGGTTTATTATGTGTATCTCAACAACTCATTCAAATATTCTCTTAAAGAACTAAGATGGTTAAACTTAGATTCTAAACACACACCGTTAAAAATGAAACCTGTATAACAAGTCTCATGAACTAAAAACTAAGTAATTGAATTAAGCAGAGATGCTTGTTGTGTTGTAAGAGGATCAATTCTTTAGTATTCAGGTTCCTGACATCTCTGTCATTTTTTACTCCTATTTTTCCATTCACTGAAATGTGCCAAAACCTTATCTTTCCACATAGGTAAACAAATAATATTGAGCCTGTGGGGTCCAGAGAAAAGTTACACTTTTCATTTTAAGTTTTAAACATAACAACCTTATTGCTTCCAGACTGAAACAATTGAATCTCTTGAACTATTGGAAAGTTATTGGAAACACATTAACTAAACAGTACAACAGACCATCAGTGTCCTATGTTTGGACACTTTCATCACTTTCTCTTCAGCTGAGATTTTGTAGAATATAAAATGCACTTCAGAACTTGTTCACTTGGCCCAGTGTTCTTTTGGTTGAAAATCATCCCTTGTTACTGCCAAATGGGGACATTTCATGTGTTATTTGCAGCTCAAAAGAAACAGTTTTAACACATGCAAACCATAAAGTTGATTTACAGTTAAACAGTTAATATACTGTATTTGGCGATGAATCCTGGCAGATTATAATGCAGCTATAAATTTAAGAGGGTTTTTTATGATGTAATGTTATCTACCTATTGACAGTTTATCTGGTTAAAAGTATTATTGAGAATGCAGAATCTAACATTGCTGCTAGTATAATATTTTTTCCCTTTTTGAAGTGCCACTGGTTCTGGATTCCTTTTCTGATGACCAGAATCAGGTGATTTTCCATGTGAACATCTACATATTCCTCACCTGTGGCTCATGAGTGATATCCAGTTTTGACTGGAAGATGTACCACTGTTTGTGATTTTGAACCTCTGGCCAGCAGTACTACTCAATATCAAAATTCCACTGGACGCATTTTTTTCCTAGAGGCAATTTCCCTAGAGGCAGGGGGCCAGGACAGGTGTTTGACTCATATGGGATTTTGGTTTGTGGGTAGACCTGACTTGGAAATGCAATGAGGAATAGAAAATTAGGAAAAACAGGGGGAGGGTGTTTTCCAGGTTTAAGCACAGAGGAGACACTGTTTGTCCACAGAAAAGCACACTCTAACTTTGAACATCCTCTAGTCGGGAAAGTAACGAGGTCTTAGCCTGGGACCAGAACAGAATAACAGTGGCTCGAAAAAGCCTTATTTTAAAAAAACATACAATTGATTACCAGGTGATATTTCCAGAAGAAATTAAAATTAAATTACATCCATTTTGGTTTTTCTTTTCCTTGTTGGAGCTGAGTGCTTGTTACAGCTATTTTCTATGAAGTTTACTGGGTAAATTTACATTTTGAGAAAAAGTTCAATTGAAATACTTTTTATCTTCTACAAAGCCTTTCACATGCTGAAAATTAAATATGAATTGGCACAACTGTGCAACACTCATACTGGTATGGTCCAAGTTGTAAAGCAACCTCCAAGGTTAGGCCCTATCTGAGGAACACCATGCCGTAAAGTCTCAGATTGCTTTTCTGTATTTAGATAGAAACACAGTAGCTCTCCAGCTAATATCTTCCCCAGCTATTGGCACAAAGCAGGTGTACTCACCACCAGCCCTGGAAAACCTTGTCTGCACCCTCTTGCTCAGCTCTAAATTGGCCAACCTTGCCAGGATTTACTTCATGTATTTTAGGAGGACTCTTTAAACTCACTGGACAGACATGTCTTTGGGTTGGGAATACTATATTTAAATATCATCAAACAAAAGCCAAGAGAAATATCATCCAAAAAAAGCCAAGAGACACTTTTTGTTAAAATCTACAGTGAGAGGAATATTGCTTTTCCTGCAGTGCCTGTTCTCAGATTTAGCAAATATAGATGCCAATGCAGCCAACAAGATGTAGGATTTCCCTGAATCATGGTGAAGTGATTGTCAGTGGTTGCCTCTCTTCCCCTATTCCCCATCACAGTACAATTTACTAAGAACAGTTTATATAAAAAGGGTAGGAGATATGTCCCAGAATGTCAGTGCTGAATGTCTATAAGGATCAAAAGAAGTAAAGCAACAAATAAACAATATAAATAATAAATAACACTTATGAAAGGACCAAGAATGAATTATCATAATACCTGAAACAAAAGCATACTATACATTTTATCAGATTACACCTCTGCATCTAATATGATGCCTTCTTCCATACCATGTACATGTGTTTATTTTTCAATGGCTATTATAAAAATGTCAAAGTATTGAGGTTATTCGATGGACTGGCCTTTTGCAAAGCCACACGAATAGTTTCTGCCAAATTTGATTCTCTAGCCTGTATTCTTTTACATATCTCAGTTTAATTTCTGTGATTTTAAATCTCATGCATTATCCTAATAGAATCCAACCATATCTCCCAATAAATGTCTTTTTCATGACTCATTTTGTACCAAAGGCACACCTTTTGTGCATCTTACAGAATCATAGAAAACCATAGAATGTGTAAGGTTAGAAGAGACCTTTAAAGGTCATCTAGTCCAACCCCTCTGCAGTAAGCAAGGACGTCTTCACTAGATCAGGTTGCCCAGAGCCCCACCTTGAATATCTCCAGAGATAGGGTTTTCACTACCTCTCTTGGCAACCTCTTCCAGTGATACCACCCTCATTTATTCTCTTCAGGGAGAAGTTAGTGAGGCAGCCTTGATCGGTCACTGGCATTATCGTAAGATTTCCCCTTTGAACTTCAGGTTATATTTCATGCACACTCCTGGGCAAATGAGAGTAAACAAAACAATTAGGGTAGTGGAAGCATTATGATGGCTGACAGAGTAATCAAAGGTAAAAAAATTCAAGTTATCCTTTAGCTTCTAGAGCTCTTCTTCTGTTCAGGAAAGTATCCGTTTCATTGCCTGTGAAGGGGTATTTACAAATACCATGCATGTTCTCTGCCCTAGAAAATGATGAATGAATAAGAGAAAGAGAGAGAAATAGAGAAATAGAGAAAGAAATCACATAGTCAAGAA
Organism: Porphyrio hochstetteri; assembly: GCA_020800305.1. Classification (NCBI taxonomy): domain Eukaryota; kingdom Metazoa; phylum Chordata; class Aves; order Gruiformes; family Rallidae; genus Porphyrio; species Porphyrio hochstetteri. The sequence continues at coordinate 91,897,386 of CM036907.1, forward strand.
ATAAATTTCTATCAACAGTCTACAAGTCTGCCTGTGTAGCATTGTCTCACAGTGCATCATCCGTATTTCATCTTGGTTTTTAAACACCTTGAAAGAATACTGTTCCTCCTCACCTCCAATATTGTCACACCAAGTAATATAAAAGAATCCCTATTTCCTACAAAGCATAGGCACATATTTTATATTTCTTCTTAAAGGTGACTAAAACCACCACCTCACTGTATGGAGTAGAATCAGTCAATACTCAGTTGACTTTACAGATGAAAACCATGTGTTTTCTGATGCATAAATAAAGTTTTGATAAAAGTCTTCTAGATCTTTTAGCTTAGAAAAAACTAGCTGCAGGGAATTTATATAGATGAAATGATAGATGATACATACTCTACATTATTACATTTTTGTAAATTATAGTCTTTGTTTATTTATATCTTCTTTCTTAATTTTTAATGTATATATGAATTAACATTTATATTCCCTTAGTTCATGGAGACTGACCAAGCTGTGGTCTTCTGTGCCAAAAATGGCCACATTTTCCAAGTCACTCACCTTGTCTCTCTGATAACGGAAATTTCCAACCCAAAGGGCTAGCAGTTCAAAAATAAATGTGCAGAGGTGGAGAAAAAGACATGCAACTAAGTGAAGTGATAGATGCATATAAACACATCTTATCCAACAGCAGCCTGAAGCAAAGTTACCCTTCCTCCTGCTCTCTTATTTTATGTTCAGGTCTCTTGTGTTATAGATTCAGGGGCAAAATTATGCTCATTTACTTGTTTGGAAAGCAGCTATCAGATATGGATCACATAGAATTTACAATTTTTTTCTATGAATTACTATCTGAAATAATAATTAGCTTTGTGCAGTCATACAGCATCTACTTCTAATACACTCCATAGCTGTCTGCATTTTAAGATATTTACTATGACTGTATGTGGAATAGGAATGCCATTCAACCATCAACTTCTTAAGTACAGTTATTATGAAGAAGAACTATGTTGGATTAAGTGGTTTTTTATAGTCCATCTATTTTTCTCCATAATTATGGCTACAATTTTTAAGCTAAGTCAGTAATTGGGACTTGAAAATGGAAGTACAGAAGCCTTGTGGACAAAAATACCATGCAAATAGGGAAGGTCAGGCTGCTTTCTTGATTAGTAGCTCGTTCTTTCCAAGTTCCAATGTCACAGCTAAACTTCAGTGTTTGCTATGCTGTAAATAAATATTCCAGCTGACATGCATTACTGTCTAATAACCCATCATATTTGCCTAATATAGTTCTAAAGCTTTTGACCATAGGGTGTGGGTTGGCCACATCTACACAGTCAAACTCTTAGCCTCCAAAACAGTTTGGCAGTTCCCAAACTGCCTCTTGGGAGCAGTCTCAGTCTGTGCCATCTCTCAAAGCAGGGAACTTGTTGGAAGAGACACACCTGCACACAAAGGACCTGTTCCCACATTATAGGTGGTCAAGCTTGAGACACCAGGGATGTCCTTTGGTTCTGTCTGGCTCATGACAGTAGTAGCACCAGTCAGCTCAGCTTAGACCCATTGTCTCCAGTGAGAGGCTGAGATCCAGGTCCTGCTAAAGCCCCACCCTACCATGGTAACTATATTAGTAGAAGCATTTGTAACTTGATATTAAAGAAACATTTTAATTCCTTTTTTAAATTGAATTGTTTCCTGCCTAAGATACTGGCACCAGCCATACAAACTATAGCAAATATCACTCCGGTCTATAGCCAATATCACTCCAGTCTTCAAAAAGGGCAAGAAGGAGGACCCTAACAATTATAGGCCAGTCAGCCTCACTTCTGTCCCTGGAAAGGTGATGGAACAGCTTGTTCTGGATGCCATTACCAAGCAACTGGAAGAGAAGAAGGTCATGAGGAGTAGTCAGCATGGATTCACCAAGGGGAGATCGTGCTCGACCAATCTCATAGCCTTCTATGATCTCATCACCGGCTGGGTGGATGGAGGGAGAGCAGCGGATGTCATCTACCTTGACTTCAGCAAGGCTTTCGATACTGTCTCCCATGACATCCTGATAGAAAAGCTGAGAGATCATGGGATAGATGAGTGGACAGTGAGGTGGGTTGAGAACTGGCTGTCGGACCGGGCGCAGAGGGTCGTGATCAGTGGAACAAAATCTGACTGGAGGCCTGTGACTAGCGGTGTTCCCCAGGGCTCGGTGTTGGGTCCAGTCCTGTTTAATATCTTCATCGACAACCTTGGTGAAGGAATAGCATCCACCCTCAGCAAGTGCCGATGATAAACAGCTGGGAGGGGTGGCTGACATGCAGGAACACTGCGCTGCCATCCAGCGAGACCTGGACAGGCTGGAAAGCTGGGCAGGGAGAAACCAGATGAGGTTTAATAAAAGCAAGTGTAAAGTCCTGCACCTGGGGAGGAATAACCATCTGTATCAGTACAGGCTGGGGGATGACCTGCTGGAGAACAGCTCTGTGGAGAAGGACCTGGGGGTCCTGGTTGATGACAGGTTGGCTATGAGCCAGCAGTGAGCCCTGGTGGCTAAGAGGGCCAATGGGATCCTGGGATGCATCAAGAAGAGTGTGGCCAGCAGGTTGAAGGAGGTGATCCTCCCCCTCTACTCTGCCCTGGTCAGGCCCCACCTGGAGTATTGTGTCCAGTTCTGGGCTCCCTGGTATAAAAAAGACAGGGATCTCCTGGAGAGAGTCCAGAGAAGGGCTACGAAGATGATGAAGGGCCTGGAACATCTGCCGTATGAGGAAAGGCTGAGTGAGCTGGGGCTGTTCAGCCTGGAGAAGACTGAGGGGGGACCTAATTAATGTTTATAAATATCTTAAGTATGGGATGCAGGGGGAATTGGCCAACCCCTTTTCAGTGGTCTGTGGGGACACGACAAGGGGCAATGGCTGCAAATTGGAGCACAGGAAGTTCCGCACCAACATGCGGAAGAACTTTTACACATTGAGGGTGACAGAGCCCTGGGACAGGCTGCCCAGGGAGGTGGTGGAGTCTCCTTCTCTGGAGATATTCAAGACTCATCTGGACACCTATCTGTGCAATATGTGCTAGGGAGCTGCTTTGGCAGGGGGGTTGGACCCGATGATCTCTTGAGGTCCCTTCCAACCCCTACAATTCTGTGATTCTGTGATTCTGTGAAACTGTTTTGAGCACAGCTCACTACCCACTTGAGGATACTGACAAACATATTGTGGTTTTTAAGTAGATCTGAGCCCAGCTGCTTGGAACATGGTCTGTGGCGTATTTCAATTTCTAAGCTGATGAGAGAGGAAAAGGTTATCTGAATAAGATTTAGAATATGCCAGTTAAAAACAAATGGTATTGCATAAAGGAGTATGAGAAATAGAGGAAACTGTGGGGTGGTTAAATAAAATAGGCTGCTTGCAGAGAGATGCAGGTTCCTGTCAGTACTGCACACAGTAAGCATGGAAAGAAACAGTGAACAGTGAAGAATGAGACATTTCAAAGTGAAGTACTATGTAGATAACAAGTTTGCCTGAGGCTTAAACTATTCCTTAGCCTCCTTGTTAAACAGAAAAGAGGACAATGTCCCAAGGAAAAAAAAGACCAACTTCCATTTTTAAGAAGTACAAATGTCATATTTAATGGCTTTTATCAGTGGATAAGAAAAAACAGCATAATTAGAACTAAGGAAAGCCAACAAAAGCCCAGAGCAATAATTTTCAAAGAGCTTCTGTACTGAAGATGATAGCTCAGGATTAGGAACATATTTGCACTAGTGGTTTAGCATGAAGAAAGAGGGTTTATAACTAAGACAGACAGGAATATGAACTGATTACAAGCAACAGTTTTATATGTTGTTAAGCTCTGTGTTAAATAGGAGACAGTTGAGCAGTATCTGAAGCAATATATAGTCAGGAAAGTCCTGCAGGAGTGTCATTGTTATTTATTTCTAAGATAGGGGTTTGTAGGAATGGCAGCTACCCCACAGACATATGCATGAAGTTCTACATACCTGCAGAGCAAAAGACTTACTGTGTTCTGCAGCTTGGCATAAAGACAGAGTATTAAGACACACAGAGAATAATGGTAAGATTTTCAAGAGGAGACAGGCACAACCGAGACTCCCAAAGAGCTGTTTTCCAGAAGTGCAACTTAGTGAAGCTGAAATAGCCAAAATATTAAGAACAAACTTTAACAGGAACTCAGCAGAGAGCAGGAAAATATTTAAAAGTGTAAATAAAGGGGAGAGGCACTTCTCTTTTGGCAAATCACTAAGGTCAGTATTTTCTCCAAACACACATCATGCAGACACGGAGAGCTCAGTAGTCTCCTAGATTTCAAAGGGACTTCTAAGTATACAGCTGATGGCAGAATATGGGGCTTAGGTTCAATATCTTAGTTAGTGCCACCTATGATTTCCTGGAGTAAGAGTACATATATCTGACATTTTGTGAGGCCACTTTGATAGTATGTGGGCTGGTTTTGGCTCAGATACAGTTAATTTTCTTTGCAGTAGCTGGTACGGAGCTGTGCTTTAGATTTGTGCTGAAAATGGTGATGATAACACAGGGGTGTTTTCGTTACTGCTCAGCAGTGCTTACACAGAGCCAAGGCCTTTGCTGTTCCTCACACCAACACACCGGTGAGGAGGCTGGGGGTGCACAAGGAGTTGGGAGGGGACACAGCTGAGAGAACTGACCCTAACTGACCAAAGGTTGTCAGCATGATGTCATGCTCAGGATATAAAGCTGGGGAAAGAAAAAGGAAGAGGGGGACATTTGGAGTGATAGCATTTGTCTTCCTAAGTAGCCATTACACATGATGGAGCCCTGCTTTCCTGGCGGTGCCTGAAGTGGGCAGTGGGGAATGAATACCTTGCTTTGCTTCCCTTGTGTGTGCAGTTTTGCTTTAGCCCTTAAACTGTCTTTATCTCAACCAAGGAGTTTTCTCACTTTTTCTCTCCAATTCTCTCCCAGACCCCACTGGGGAGGAGGGGGTGAGCTAGCAGCTGTGTGGTGCTTAGTTGCCAGCTGGGATTAAACCACAGCAGTATGCCAGGTCATCTGCCTGCAGAGCCACTGCAGACTGGTAACTCTAAGGCTTCAGTCTGTCCACTGCTTTCAAGCAGGGCATATTGTCTTGGATTTGGGATGAACCGGCATTCCTACATGATGTCTGGCTACTGTTCTTCCGAACCAGCTCACATCTGCCTAAAACATGCCACAAACACATACCTGTGGTTTCTTCTGACCTTAACTGTTCTGTGGTATTATCTTATGAGAAAGAACTGAGGCCAACTGTCATATTACACTGTAGAAATGTGCTTTTCCGCAAGTGTTGATATTTTCCTCTTACTGTCCCCGTAGTCAGCTGATGCAGTCCCCCCAAACTGCGCAAAAACACAAAAGCCAAATGTGCAAACAAAGCTGAGTGTCAGGAGCACAGCAACTTTCTGCCCTTTAATCTCAATATTAGTCAAACTATTTCTTTAATAGAAGTTTTTCATAATTGCCTATCAGATATTTCCCAAGAGAAACTACTTGGTTGTTTTAGAAATGTGTTAAAAATAAATTACTAACGTGTACAAACAGATCAAAATATAAAATCCATTTGGGAAATAAAATTTTCTCCATAAACAGTTAATACAAATCTTCTATTTGCTTCCCTTTTCATTGGTAACCTTTAACATAAGCTGAGAGAAAGCAAATGCCTCTTGGAACAAAAGCCACATGCCCTTGGCAAGCAGTGCATATGGCAAAGGAAAGGCACACAAGGCTGTCTCAGCAGCGAGAGACTGGCTCATAAGCTACGATCTTCCACAAGCTGCCAGATCAAAAATCACCCCTGTCCCACAGAGGCCTCAGCTGCCTGTCTCCCCTCCCTTGCCTCTGCCTTATTTTCCTCCTCCTCACCACCTGCAGCCTAACCACCAGAAACTCCTCCTGGTGTTCCTGAAAAGAAGGGCAGTTGGGAAATGGAAAATAATGTGAAAGAAGAATGACAAGCTGTGCAAAGGGGGATTCCTTTAACTAGAATTTCAATGGCTTCAGTGCAAGAAGATACATACTTTGAAAATATAAGTAGAATGAAAAGGGAAACATGGATAGGCTTCTCTCATTACATAGCGGTGCCTGGGACAAACTCATTAAGCAGGACTGCGGTTCCTTCTATCAGAAGGAGCAATTCTGAGTCTTTGTAATATCCCAGGCATTGTTCCAGCAGAGTGTTTGTCCAAGAGCACAGGAGAAGGAGGATCCATAGAAGTTTGAAGAGCATTAAAGCAGTGCCAGCATGTCGCTGCACACAAATTTCCAGAGTAAGGAAAATGTCATCGTATCCTAACAAGCCATCACAAACACCTACAAGGAGGATACAGACACAGAGGATAGTCTAGTATCACAGATCTCTGTTCATATGTATTTCATACTTTAATTTGTTGCAAAACTTAATCTTGGGTAAGGACTCCCAGAATTGCTTCTTAGGGAACATTACATAATGCAGGATACTAGAAAGAGATATCCAGTGCATTAGGAATCAACATTGTCCTTATCTCCTCTCTGCTTGCCTCCTCACTGATCATAGGTAGAACAGATGGGGAAAAAAACAGGAGGAGGATGCTAGGGGGAAGATTTGGCTCTGCATGTGGTTTTGAGCAGACCTTAATCTATGGACTAGTTCCTATGCTTTGCCTGGCATTTCTTATGGTATACTCCTGATGACTATTACCACTTAATCTCAAGAGAGTCATTTCCTTCTGCCTACCAACAGCAGCCAAATCATCCCATTCCCTTACAGCTTTATTTCTGCTTCAGTAGGGTCACACAAAAAGAAAAGCATGAAGCTATGTGTGTCATGAAAAATTGCTTGCATAACTCAGAAATTCATAGAACTTGGAAACAGCTGTATCTCATTTCCCAAGGCCAGCTGAATCTCCTTCCCGTTCTACCAACCTGTTCAGCCTTATTATACACATCAGCAGGTACACTGACTGAGAAACAAAGTCCTCTGAAGAGCCTTATACAATATGAGCCATATTTAGAATGGTGTGTACAAAGCAAAATGCTTGGCATTGAAAAAAACTCGGGTAACCCTGATTCAAGTGAGATAGTGGCATTAGTGTCATTGTTATATTTATGTGAGAACTTTGGAAGGAGGGAAATAAAGAGGCTCATATGAGGCACTAGTAAAGTCTATAGTATATAGCATTAACATCTAGCAGATTAAGTTGTACGATAAACTTGATGTCTGAGATTTTCTTAGCTCAATGCACAGGCTTTCTCATTAAATACCTTGCATAACATAAGTAGAGCTGACTCAACATTTATTGAAGCACAAAGGCATTTTAAATGTGGTGAAACTGAGAAATTCTGTTGGGAATACAGGTTTGCTGAGGACTATAAATGCTATATAAGCCTTTGCCAGAATCTATTCACGATAGTTGTTTAGAATAATAGAGTGGTCACTGAAACATACTATGTCTGAGACACTGAGGTCAATGTTAGGGTTCAATAAAATACAAGAATGTGATATCCCATTGAGCCCTCTATAAAATCTAATTTTACATTTTTCAATAATACTCCATGGTGCATTTATTTTATGCCATTGCATGTTGGACAACAAGGAAAGCACACACAGCTCTGTCTATTTGTTTTGGTGCTTGACACATTCTGGTAATAACTTTCAATTGACTAAATTTGCCCTTGTTTGTATGACCAAATTATGACAATAAACATCAATTATTACGTGTCAGTATGTGTATTTTAGAAAATTTAAAAGGGAATTGTGATTTATTAGAAGCAGCAGGAAGAGTTGCATGCAGTAGGAAGCCATCTGCAGTGATTATGGAATTTGACCCCAGAGTCAGTCCCTGTTGTCTATGGCCCTGGCTCCACACTTACACACTTTCTCATGAAGAATAGGCTAGCCATGCTGCTAATACTAAAAGTTCATGTCCCCTTCCCATCTTTTCCATTTAGTTTGTTTCTAACTAGAAGTAGTCAGCAGGTCTGACAAGCTGTTTGTTTACTTTTGGTCAAAACAAGCCGCTGCATCAAAGCCAGGATGCCTTGCAGAAAAATATTGATTTTGACAGCACTTACAGTGGGAGATTTCAAGCATTCAGGGTAGATTCTTGGATCGTTTCCAGTGGCAAGAGACATGAATTCAAAGGTTGACCTTTCTGATCACAAAACAGATGTTTCACCACAATTCCCTTTCCTGAAAATATTTGAAAGGTTTCAACTTGGTTCTAATTCAGAAGAAAAACAAAGTTTTGAACCTGTTGTATCAAACAGAATTTTTTATTTCAGTCCAGCTCTTCATCTTCTGAAGGTATTACTGAAATTTAAACTTTCTGCTGGGAATGGGATGCTGTCACAACAGCCATTCTTTCTGAGTGTGTGTCTGTTCATCTCAGGGTTGGAGCCTTAGATAATAATTAAGGGCAGATTATTGTCAAAGGGTATTTAAGTTATAAATATTTTTTTAGATCTTACTGTAATATTACAACCCTTACCCTTATGTCATCTTTAGTGATGTAAAAGAGCAAAACTGAAGTCATTAGTCTGATTTTTATGAACAATGGTTTATAGGATCAGCCTCTCCTTTAAAATAGTGAAAACACATACTTTTGGTGTTTCCCACTCCCCATAATAAGAACTAAAAAGCGTGTTGCATGAGGCCCTGTGAGGAAAGTGGCCGGAGTGGGCATTATATTTTAAAAATGAAAGACAAATACTAAACACTGATTTTAATTTCAGAATTATCCATAGAGTTCTGCTACAGTTCATTATTCAAACAAACAAACACAAAACACACAAAAATGAGCTTGAGATATATAGGTTGTACCTAGCAGTACTCCACAACAAGGAAGTAGAGGACTCTTGGTGCTGCATACACAAACTAGAAAGACAACACCAAATTGCTTCTATAGGTTATACTACATCTTTGTAGTGTGCACAGTATTGATTCTGTACTAATAATGACTTTGACAGTGGAAACAAATGAGCAATAGCTGTGGTTTATGTCAGTTTTTCAGAAACAAGTTCCAATAAATCATTTATGCAAAATACAGGGTTTAGCAGATTTAATAGAAGTACTGCACATTATAATTTTAGTCTATTTCTTTACTTTTCTGACACAGAAAATACATTTAGTCACTCCTTTTCAGCAAGCATGAAAATGGCTAAAAGCAGTCTTCTTGCTCTACCACTTATATACCAGAATATAAGATCCTGCCTATGCTGAGTAAAAGATTTGATTAAGAGATAAAGTGAAAATTTCTCACAAAATATTCTTTTAATAGACATCAGAAGAACGAATATATCACTCCCGATGAAACTATCCAGGATTTGGGGTCAGAAGCAGTGTGTCATCATAGAAGAAATCAGTCTGGGATACATATGCTGGAAGTTTCACTCTGATCTTTTTTAGTCTGAAATTCTACTGGGTTGCTGGGATATTTAAGATAAGTAGGTCAAAGAACTTCCTAGCCTGAGCTGAGATAAGCCTCCACAGTAAACTAAGCAGTGCCACAGCTCATTATGTGGCCTTGATACTATACAGCATAATATGGCCATGCACATTCTATAAAATTCTTCTATTCATAAATAAGGTGGCTGCTGATCCTGTATTGGAAATGTATATGGAGATTACATCACAAGAACTGGAAAGATCCAAGCCTCAAAGGGTCTGAGCCGAGAAGAGTGACAGCAGCTGACACCAGGGCAACCCAGGCTCCAGGATATACAACATGGTTGCCCTAGAAAGGGAAAGTAAGATAAATTTCTTTACTGTAAGAGAGTAGAAGGTTTAAATTGAGTGCACAGTTCCTGTACTTGCTAATTTCCCTCAAGACAATCATCTTTTAAGAAGTCAAGTTAAATCTTTCTTGGTTTTGATTATATATAAGGTTTTTTTTAGTGTTGTCTGCTTATAATACAATAAGACTCATAGACAACATCATATTTTAGGCTTGCTTTTTTTCTCCTATTTCTATAAAGTTCATTTTGGTTACAATGTATTTGGTCTTTATTACTCTAGAAGACAAACTTCTAAACCAGAGCACAAGGAACATCTACAAACATGATGTGCAGAAAAGGATCAAAAGGAAGTTAACTTTTGTTCTATGTCTGTTTGTCCACCAAAAGACCTTGGGCTCCCTGTGGGGTGAATGCTGGGAGTGATGTGGCCTCCTGTGGGGCAACAGGGAAGGCCTGTCCCACCATCCCAGTCAGGAAAATGGCAGCTGGAGGTTCACAAGGAAAATCCACAGCCTTGGGCATTACGCAGTTCTTTAGGGATGAGGACAAGCCATGCTGAGCTAGGACATCAGCCTATGGGTGGGTGTCAGGTTCAAGCCCAGTGAGGGGAACCAGGATCAGAAACTCTCTGCGAATGGTGGGGGGAAATCTGAAGCAGCAGCATATGTGATCCTGGTGGTTGCCCTGGTGTAAAGGTTGCCACTGCTGTCCTCCTGAAGGGTGAGAGTAGCATGGCATGCTGCTAAATCAAGGCAACCAGAGCTGTATAGCTCATATTTAGTTCAATCTATAGCTATTGTATGATCTTTTGGGGACCACATACTAATGATTCAAAGGCAAATTGAATAATTCTGAATGACACAAGAAATTTAATCAATACAATCCAAACATTAAGCTGAATTTAAGCATTAAAAAATACTCTCTACATTATAATCGTCACAAAACACAACCTAAGTGAAATTATGTCTCAAAGGAACTACGAGGCTTTGGTACAGATGTCCAGAGACACTCCTAGAGAAATTTGGGATAACTTTCAGCATTTCATTTACTCCTAAGATTTTGTGAGTAAAGTGTATGTTTCCTATATACACTTAGTTTAGTGTAATAAATCATGTTTTCAACATCCTATCTTTCTGATAAAACTTGCCAAGTTCTGGAAGCACCATAAAATTAAAAAAAATATTGGTGGGTGTTTCTTTGTAATCAAGGACCTATGCAAGGAGAGATGAGCAATTTATTGTCCAGGTTTCAGTTGAGATACAGTTGTGTCTTCTGTGCTTGTGCACGCGGATTTTGCTTTACCTATGAAACTGTCTTTATTTCAACTGAAGAGTCTTCTCATCTTCACTCCTCTGATTCTCTCCCCATCCCACCAGGGATCGGTGAAGGGCAGGGAGGAAGAGAGGGGAGTGAGCAGCTGCATGGTGCTTAATTGCCTGAGGAGCTAAACCATGACATTTATGTTTCAGAAACCTTTTTGCATATTGTAGGAAATCAAACTGAAAGGAAGTTTTATGTGCTTTCTCATAAATATGAATCAACAATCAAAGTTACCTGATGGTATGTTTCCCAAAATCATAATGTAAGAGGAAACACAGCTCCTAGGGTGCACTGAAACTTCATATGTGTTCAACAGTAATGAGGTATTTATTAGATATAAGAAAGAGAGAAGTTCATTCTTAGGGCGTTTGATGCTGAAAACTATATCTTAAGAAGCAAGTGCTACTTGCTCTGTAATGACCAAACCATGCCTAGGAAAACTCCTAAGTGAGGGATGGGCAAAAGTGTTGTAATTATATTCTAACCCACTGTGTTAATAACTTTGTTCCTGTTCTTTTTTCCTGTTACTTTTTCCCCAGTGCTGTAACGGAAAATGAAGCCTTTGCTTGTTAACTGTTCATTAATTTTGCTTGCTAAAAGCAAAACTGCAAAGTTTTACAAGGAAAGGGCACTCTGTTCATCCAGAAATAACATGTTCAAAGAAGGCATTACATATACACAAGTCCTTCAAGTGTCTGCAACGTGGAACAAGTTTACGTTTCATGGAAGGTCATGTGTCTTTCCTACCAAGTTTCTAGGCTCAGTTTAAGACAGGATTCAAGGAGAAACTCTTCCCACATGGGCAAACAAATGTGCTCTGTTGGCAAGGAAGAATTAGTCATGAGACCATTTAGCATAATTCCGTTGTCACAGAAGGCCTCTTTAAGTTATTCATATACTATTTTCACATACTGATCTTTTGCGAATGTATTTCTGATGTTCTTCAGGCACAGACAGCACTGTGTTTGATGTAAAGAACCACAGAAGACTCTAGCGGAGATTGCAAAAGCACCCAGCATGTTTGCCTGAATTATTCTTATACCTAAAAATAAAACCAGATCTGAAAAAAACAAACTTTGAACCAATTTTCAGCCTTAGAGAGGTCTAAAACTAGCAGGATGCAAGGGCGCATATGGGGAAAACATGATGTGTTTGGGAGAGTAGTATTACAGTAATATACATTTCCACCAACTGCAGGCAGAAAGGTTGAATGCATTTTTATACAGCAGTAGTAAAAAGCTGAGTGATTTAGCAGAAAGTGAAAATGAAATACAAGAAGGCGGCCAAGAAAGTAGAAGGCACAGTAGTTAAAAATTCTATGCCGAACGCTACAGAAAGGAAAATGTTAATGAAAGAGGAAATGCCTAGGCTCTAGTCAAGCATTGCTGACTTTAAAGTGAATATTTCAATGCCGTGAGTTTTTGTGAACTTTGGCCATTTCTGATGTTTAATTTGAGTTAAATAATTCGTTAAACACATTCTGTTGACTGAGAACTTTCTGAAGGCCTAATTAGATATAAGTATATGTGAGTGCTTGGGTCTGCACAATATAAAATCAAAATTTTTTTTTTTTTAAGTTTAGTTTCAGAATTGAATTCTAGTAAAAAAACTTAGCATATGAAATTTTCTAGTTTGACACACTAGCTGAAGTTTATATTATTTCATTTTTTGATCTATCATCTGAGGATATTTTCCTGCTGTGAGATTGGCCATATATATATTATACTGTCTAATCTTAAAAAAGTAAATCCATCTGGATGAAAGCAGATTTTCTTACAGATGTTGAAATCCAATCTCATTTCAGCTTAGGTACTTTCACAGAATTTAAATGTCTTCTGTACAAACTGTTCTTTTGTAAAGAACCAGTATTGATTTGGGATCGTGTGCAACTATTGCTCCTTGGGTTTTTGTTAAACATTGAAACTGACATTGTCACAGGACAAAACATCAGTTGAAATACTAGCCTGACTTAAAACCTGCAACATAATTAATGTCTATTAAGGTTACTGTAATTTATTTTATTAGCTGGGTAGGAAAGACTTCCCACTGAAATAGTCTGCTCCAGTGTTAAGACAGAGAGTAATCTGTCTAATGATGAATAATGCTTTTCTCTTCTAACTGCCAGAGAAGGCACAAAAGCTTTGTACTCTACAATAATCTTCTGGATTATGAGTTCATTTCATGGTCTGCATAACTCTTGTTTCTCCTTGCAATTGCATCTCCTAATTATTTTAGGACTGACAGAAGAGCCACGGAATCAGAACGTGTTAGTTTGGAAGGGACATCTAGTCCAATCCCCTACAGTAAGCAGGGACACCTTCACTAGATCAGGTCGCTCAGAATGCCATCAAGCCTGACCTTGAATATCTCCAGGGATGGGGCCTCCGCTACCTCTCTGGAAAACCTGTTCCAGTGATCTACGACGCTCATACTGGAGAAATTTTTCCTAATATCCAACCTAAATCTCCCCTTTTCAAGTTTAAAACCATTGCCCCTCATCCTATTGCTACATGTCCTTTTCCTCAGGTGTGTTTGTTTTTGTGGGATTTTCCTCATTTTGGAAATTAAATTTAAGTTTTGTTAAATTAATGTTAAGTTATCCCAAATTCAGAATTGATGGTGAATATTTCCCCCTGACATTTCTAGTGTCTTCAAAAAGTCTACTTTTCAGACTCCTATTTTTCTTACCACTGTTGAGATGACTTCACAGAATCACAGAATCACAGAATCACAGAATCATAGGGGTTGGAAGGGACCTCGAGAGATCATCGGGTCCAACCCCCCTGCCAAAGCAGCTCCCTAGCTCATATTGCACAGATAGGCATCCAGACGAGTCTTGAATATCTCCAGAGAAGGAGACTCCACCACCTCCCTGGGCAGCCTGTCCCAGGGCTCTGTCACCCTCACTGTGTAAAAGTTCTTCCGCATGTTGGTGCGGAACTTCCTGTGCTCCAATTTGCAGCCATTGCCCCTTGTCCTATCCCCACAGACCACTGAAAAGGGGCTGGCCAATTCCCCCTGCATCCCAAGTCAGATGATCTTGGTTGACACTCATCTGTTATTTTCTTCCCTTTGAGCAGTATTTTTCAGATTGTACGTTAGTCTCTGTATTTACCAAGCTTCTTGGTTTGGGTTTCAAACCTTGTTATAATTAGCTGACAGGATACACACCTCATCTATCAAAGGGGGGCATAAATGGTTTATCCTTGATATCCCTTGAAATAAACACTTGAAATAAACATCTGTTTATTCAACACCCCCCTCACCTGAAGTTTATAGCACTGTTATTTTGGGATTACAATTTATTAATGTTATTTTGGCTGCCAATTAAAGTGTTAATATCAATCCAAAAATGGTATGAGATTTGCATTTTTCAGAAAAAACTTTTGAGCAGTGGATCCGATTAAATATATTGGAAACATATTGCAAGGAAAAGAGCATCTCATTCAGGAAAAAGAAAAAACATCTTGGTAAAAAATGCTGTTCTACCACCCTTCAGGAGTGATATATTCCTCATATTTATGTGTACTGTAAAATAGATATTTTGGCAGGGTTTTTTGTTTGGTTTGTTGTTTGGGGGTTTTTAAATCAGAATTTCTAGTTAATATTGGAGTTTCCTACTAGATGGAAATTCTGAATCTTAAGTCTTTATTAGTGTAATGGAAAGACACTCAAGTGCAGGGTTTTAAAAACAAAAAATAAGAATAATTTATTTTTAGAACCACGTGCATTCAATACGTCACTACTGCAGGTTTTGTGGATACAACGGAGGAATGCACTATTGCTGTTTAGAAGTACCACCCTTATCACTACCACAAGAGAGTCACAAAACGCACTACTGCCAGCACAGCAGTCACGGAATTCAGTGTTACCCCCTGCAACAGTCACCTCACTCACTGTTACCGCCCACGGGCAACTCACAAGGTTCAACATTACAACCCCAGCAGATTCACAGAGCACACTATCACAACCACACTAAATACTACACGTGTGTTAGTCAATCACCCAAGACTACAAACTTAAAGCATAGCACATATTCACTTACCCATCTCTCTGGTATGGGTTCTCAGTACATTACCTCAGCCAGACTCCTGGCCAAGGGGGAAGAGTCTCCTCCCAGAGTTGGTGAAGCAGCTCCCCCATCTAAGACCGAATCCAAGGGGGTTTTATTTGATTTTTTTGTCTGATGTAGGTGACAGTGGGCAGGGCTGTGTCCCAGTGGACAATGCCATCTTCCATGTTTGTCATTAGCAGTGATCCCCTTTATCTTATGCCCTGTTACATCCCTTTGCATTTTCTGGGCACATTAAGGCCAAATGGGGACCCTCTGGCTTGGCTTTATCTATCTTTCAGACAGCTGATTAGTGGCTTGTTTGGGACTCAGGGCATATTGTTTGTTGAAGGAATTCCAAGGCTCAACCCAGTTTGCAGTTGGTTGACTTGTGCAGCACTGCCCATTTAGTCTCAGTCTATGGGACAACACCAGTCTGAGCTACCTACACAGCTCCCCATGAGCTGTTTCTGTGGAGATGGGACCTCAAGGCAATCCAAATTGCTTTTACAACCCTCCATGAGTCGCCTGATGGGCTAGACATTGCTGAAATCTGTTTGTGCAACTCTGAGCCAGATGATCCTTACAACGAGCCATCTTCATATCAGGCATCAAGTGAGATACTCTTGGAGAGACTGCAGACGTGTGTTTCTGTTTAGTTGTAGAAATGTAAGTGTCCAAGAGCAGAGAGGTTGATCTGGCAAACTGCTAGTACAGACAACTGGTTACATTCAGTGTTTTCACTTTGCACAGTAAATCTAAAATGGGTGTGAAATCCATTTATTTTCTCTTAAAAGGGATTTCCTCCAGACTTGTTCAGTTCCTGCTCTAGTACTAATCTCCTATGGTAGAGCAGAGATTTTCAAGTTTTCAGCAAACTGTTTCTGAAGTGTTATAATCCTTATGCCTGATTTCACAGTCATCCTCAGTCTTTTTGCGTATGTATAAGTAACTGCTAAGAATTCAAGACAGTGGAAAGACAGTTATTTGAATATATCCCAGTTCTCCTTGGTTTCATTAATGCTGGAAGGTAGGTAGGTAAGCCAAAAGTAAAGCATAGCTAGGATGAGACAAAATATTATTATTATTATAGCATTGGTTGAATTTAGAATTTCTGTTCTGCAAAAAATTCAAAAGAATTTAAACAAAACATGGTGTTTTGGATCAAAGTCCAAGCTACAAGCTTTGCAGTTATCCCAGAAACAAAGATATTATGAAATAATAATCTTAACTTTTAAAATATATTTATAAGTTTAAGTGTAAACATAAATCTAAATATAAATGTAGGTTAAGTTCACTGCACAAATCATTATTAGCCATCTTCCTCACCTTTGAAAGGCATTCAAGGTCACTGCTGGAAAGTTGCACACAGGAGAATTCTGGGGAACTTCTCAAACTAACTGTTCAGTTCTGTAGGCAAGGGTCTCATATGATCAACTGAAGTGTATATATCCACATCCCCCAGCCTCTGTAGCTGGGAGAAGATTCTACAGAGCAATCAGTGAGGAAAAAAGCAAGTCACTGAAAGATGCTGGTCAGAAAAGTAACACTGAGGAAATATTATCATCTAAAGATACTGGACATCAGCAGAATGTTGTGGGGTTTCTGAGTTTCTGAGTTTTTACCTTGTTTCTGATAAATTTTATTTTCTAGCAAAAAGATCCGAAAAACAAATTCTTTTTCTCTCTCTCTCTTCTTTTTTTTAAATATATTTTTGGAGATGGAGATTGACTTCTGGATTATTTCATAACAATTAGCTCAATATTTCAGAAATATTTTTTTTCTGTGTATAAGAACATTCCAGGAGTGTACCAGTTTGACTAACTCAAATACCTTTGCTGGGACTATAAAGACGTGGTAGTTAAGGATTTTCTCTTGAATGCATCGATTTATGGGTGTTTATTCAGGCAGGCTTATTAATAAATCTCCTGTATATATGTTGTCATCTCCACCCAAAGAATTAATGGTTTGCTATACTATAATTAAGCATAATTCCTATATCATAATCCATAGACTTGGATTTCTATCTTAATTTACCTGGAAATTTTATGTAAATTTTCCATTTCATATAGTGTTCAAATTCTCAAAAATCCCATCATAATTCCAGAAGTATTTTTTTCCTCAGGACCATTGTCAGCATATCTAACAGGGATGCGCAAACACCATGATCAGTGAATAAAAATACATTAATTTCAGTATAGCTAATATGAGTGAGACATCACTGTTGTCCTTTGTATGAACTTCTCGGCACAGTCACAGATTTTCTATATTCTTAATAACATATGCTTCAGTCCTTCAGAAATAACATAATGAAAATTAATAATGCTGCAGAACAATCCTTAGCAAAACTTTTATAAAGTTTCTAGATAAATAGTCTTTGCAAACTTCCCACAATTAGTATTTACATAGTTTAACTTTTTTTCATTATTACTAAAAATACTTTTCTTTTTAAAAGGATGAAATCTCTTTCAGATAATTTTTTTCTTAGTTGCTCATATTTAGCCCACAAGGCTGAATCCAGGACATACCGATCATTCTGTGGCAAAAGACTAGTGTCATCATAAATCTGGGTTTATGACCTCATGATTGAAAGAAACAAAAGAAAAAATGGGGGTTGTGAAATCACTAGCAAGACCAAAGAAATGCCGTGGCGAAATAAACTGCCATGTTGCACTCGATATACTACAGCATTCTTACAAAAGAATACATTTAGCTTTTGACATTTTAAAAGTCTGCATTTGCAGAGCTGCGGATAAACTTCTGCTATTTTCTAACCAAAACAAGTCCTCACCATGTGCTTTACCAGAGTGCAATGAAAGAGATTGCCTTCATTATTCTAATGACTGTTATCACAGACAGACACTTGGATCCAAGTTTTGCTTTGGTTTTCATGCTTGAAACCATTCCACTTTAATTAATCTCCATTTCCATTCTTCATTACTAAATATAACACACTTTTGGAGACCTTGTCTAACTTCCAATATAATAAAGCAAAGCCCTGCTTTGCCTGCATGGATGACTTTCATTTACCTTGAGCATAATTTGTGTATCATGGATTAGTTTGCGGCAAGAGTTAAGACTGAAATTGCTGACTGGCTTTCCACTTTCTCAGCTTTTGTTGAGGGTTCGGTGTTTTTTCCCTCTAAATTCCTTTTTCAAGTGTATTTCTTAAAGCAATTATCATAGTGTCTTTTTCCACTAACAGATTTCCACTGAATGGTAGGAAGAGATGGGATGCAGGGGGAATTGGCCAACCCCTTTTCAGTAGTCTGTGGAGACAGGACAAGGAGCAATGGCTGTAAACTGGAGCACAGGAAGTTCCGCACCAACATGCGGAAGAACTTTTACACAGTGAGGGTGACAGAGCCCTGGGACAGGCTGCCCAGGGAGGTGGTGGAGTCTCCTTCTCTGGAGATATTCAAGACTCGTCTGGATGCCTATCTGTGCAATATGAGCTAGGGAGCTTCTTTGGCAGGGGGGTTGGACCCGATGATCTCTCGAGGTCCCTTCCAACTCCTATGATTCTGTGATTCTGTGATTCTGTGAAGAGGAAAGCAGGTTTTTTCTTGTGGAAGAAGGACACCTGGGCTGTGTTTACACAAATAAGCCAGTCAAGCTCAAGGTGTGTGTTGAGTGCTAGTGTGAAATTGCCCACATTATGTAAGTAATGGGCCTGGGGTTTGCCATTAACATCCACCATTATCACAAATAATGCATGAGTACCACTCAGAGGTTAATGTGGGGCAGAGGCTGTTCCCAAATAGAGTATGTATGAGGTGTCCTTACACTGTGGGGCAACAGGAAAGGAAAGAGTTAGCTCTATAGCTGTGACTGGTGCTGCACCACGTGCACTGGGAGACAGAAAGACAGACATTTATTCACAAACATAGCCCTGGATGCTGGGGCATTAGCTGGAAGACCGAAGTACACTAATGACAGTCAACAAGGATAGTACAAAATAGGAAATCATGTAACAGGCAGACATATTTCTTGGAAGGAATTTTCTACAGTTAACTCTCCAGGGCTAGTCATGTCTCTGGGTATCCTGGAATGCACAGGCATAGTGGACATCAAAAACTGCATGGGAAGGAAGGAAGGAAAGAAGAAAATAGAGTCCTGTAGTGCAGATGGGGATGGCACTGGGGTTTTTTTCTAGAACAGAAGTGAGAATTTGTGTTTCAAGAACTGAAGTATTCATGAAGAAATCTGAGGGGTATGTAGAATACACAAATAAATAGATGACAAATCTGGCACAAACTTACCCATATTATCACTAACAAATTTTATACATAAATACCAAATATAAGAAATAAATATCCCTTGAACAGAATTCTGTTCAGACAGAGACTAAACTCTCAAAAGGATCACAGAAGTGAATTCACATATGTCCTGTATACAATGGAAACTGATTTTTTGACAGAGCATATATTCATTTACATTATATAAATATGAAGTAATTAGTAAAAAGCAAGTACATTTTAACCCAAAAAGAATAGAAACAACACTGAAAAAAAAATATTTAAAAAGGTCACAATACACAGGTAATACCACACCCTTTCATAATGCTGAAAAACTTGCTGTGTTTCAAGAATTAAAAGGAGCTCTTCATCTTCCAAGTCTCAAACCCTGAGTCCAGCCCTAGCCAAGCATAATTGCATGGTTAATTGCAACTCTCCAACAAACAAGACATAAAGCACCAGCTGTCCTTAACAATCCTTCTTCTTAATCTTGAGACACATAGCATCCAGCATTTAGCTGCCTCCTTCAGTCTGAAGATTCCCAAGCACTATCCCAAATACAAGCATAGAACTTAACAAAGGTCATGGAAAAAATTGTAAGAAAAAAAAGAGCACAAAGCATTGGGATAAAACAGCTTTTTTTTTTTTTTAACTTATTCTGAGTATAAGGCACCAGATGTTGAAATAGGTTCTTCAGTCAATGCATTCCCCCAAATAACCGTACCCTTAAAAATACTTCTAGCTAAGGGAACCACCCATCCAGTGAAGGGAACATAAGCTGTTGACCACAATTGACTCCAGACCTCTTCATTCTTCTCCCTGAAGGCTGCTCAGTCTCAAGGACAAACTAGACTCCAGTTTTAGATTTACAACCCCCCAACATAATTGTAGTTATGACAGGAAGAACTATACACAAAGTAAAAAAGGAAAAAAATTGTTGACAACGGACCCCAGCTGTATTCCAAACTCTTTCAGGCAGAATAAAATTAACTGGCTTCTTCAAGCTTTTATATTACCAAAATGTAATCCAGACCTAATCCTAACTCTGATGGATCCATACTTCCAGTAAGAAAGCAAATTCCTGATTACAATCAACACCAGTCCGAGTTTAGGATAAAGCTTTTTTTTTTTTGGAAATAACTTGCATTGTCTTACATTGGGAGAAAGGTCAGCTGGACATATTTGAGTTAAGGTTTTGAATTAAATTAGGAATTGAAACACTTTTGTCTGAAGATACTGTAGGTAGTGATTCCTGAAAATATTTTAATCACACCTTAAACTACAAATGCATTTTACAAAATTAGTGGGAGGCACTGTTATTCATATCTTAAGACCCTGAAGTTCACTTGGAGTACTGTATTTGCCAGAAAGGAACTGAGGAAAAATGGATCTGGCCTTATAATAAATAACAAAACAGCAGAAGAACCTGGACTCCACTACAGTGTCAATAAGATCTACACAAATCTCACATAACCGTAGCTTTGTTTATTTGCAGATCTATTCTGTAGCTATTGACACAGTTATTGGCACACTGTGCCATTCTATGCTTTGAAATGTCATTATAAGTTTGAATAGTTATTAATCCTCACTGCAAGAAGCTCATTTCTACCTTCTCTGGGAATTGAATAAGTTGACTGAATATATTTCCTCAACCAGCTGACCTGCAAGACAAGTGACGACAGTCCTTAACTGCTGCACAGCTCTACCAGCTTCAGACTGTATTGGTGGTGTTATGGGGATAGCTGGTGTCAGCTGTGGTTGTTCCTTGTTGAGGAGAGAGTAGATTTAGAATTAGCTCTAGGATGACTTTGGAAAAGGAGACACAACAGTGTCATCTGTGTGCAGTGTATGCCAAGCCTCCTGCCAAGTCCAGATGAGGGGTGCAAGGGATAATGATCGGTAGTGGTACAAAATTCCATGTCCACAGGCAAAGACAACAACAGCCCACCCTGGAATAATAATTCTCACTGGTTGGAGCTCTGTGCAGTCTTAAGAGTTTTGAGTGATCTTAGAGATTTGAGGCCGCAAATGGGCCTATGACTTACACTCCTGGAGATGACTTTTATTTTCTTTTCCAGCACAAACATGTTTTAGCAGCAAATTCAGCATGGGTGTTGAGAGGTGGATGTGAGTAGGGGTCCTTATGGAGAGCATACTGGAAAATCACAGGTGTATGGGGTGTGTAAGGGTAAAGTGAGGTAATGATGTCAGAAGAATGGTGTGAAAGAATGAGAGTGGATGCACCGCAAGCAAACTGAGAATTTAATTAGGGAGCTACATATGATGACCTTAGATGAGAACTTAATCATGGTTGCAGATGTTGCCTGTGATCATAGGGGGATCTGATTCTCTCCTATTTTTTTTTTTCCTGAGGAAATTTAAGCAGCAGTCTTTATCATATCCTGCCTTTATATAGAGGTGCAAGTCAGTTGTCGTGTTACTGACAAAAAGGCTTGAATGAAAGAGCAAACCCTTTAGATGTGCCCTTAAAATCTATAATTATCTGTTAATTGGTGAGTTATAGATACAAAGGGATAATTTGAAAATACCAACAACATCTCACCAGTGGAAATAACTGTTCATCTGGAGGAAAATCTGGTGGAATCTGGCTGGAAATTCAGGTGTGAATTGTTCTCAGTGGGAAATAACGTAATGAAAAACACAGGACTGTATTTCTAGGGAGTTGCAGGTTTGCATAAAAATATCATCATTAAAGGTTCCTCATTCATTTTAATTCTTTGGGCAGCTATATAGGAGTCAGCAATCAGTATTTCCAAAACCAAGTTGTTGTCCCATATAAATATGTTTGGAAAAAAGGAAAATGTGCTATATAGAAAAACTATAGGCAGTGGTTAGAAAAAAAATCACAGAATAAATATGTATTAAGTATGGTTTCTATGAAATCTATGATTCCTTGGACTAAAAGAAAGCAAAATCTACTCAAGACTTTTTAAAAAACCTGTGAGTACAACAAAATAAAACCCAAACAAGTAACTCATATGGAGCTGTGACCCCTAAGAGCTGCTATGCTATCTTCAGTCCTCTGAGCACAGACGCTGAAGACATACTGGCTCAATCCGGCATATGCGTCAGGTCATATACTGACGAGTTAACCTTTAAGGAAGGCAAGAGACGACTCTTTATGAGAAAGTGGAGAATGGGCCTTTCCAAAGGATCAATCTCAGCACACATGCAATCCATAGAAAGTGCCATGATAACAAATCCATCCTGTTGCACATTTAAAAGCGTCTGTACTGGAGACTGACCTTTTTTGAGAGAAAAGACACACAGAGACACACAGAATCACCAGGTTGGAAAAGACCTTTAAGATCATCAAGTCCAACCAAGTCCTATGCTAAACCAGATCCCTGAGCACCTCATCTCCCCTCTGTTAAACACCCCCAGGGGTGGGGACTCAGCCCCCTCCCTGGGCAGCCTGTGCCACAGCCCCACAACTCTGCCAGGGAAGAACTTTGCCCTCCCAGCTGAGCTGACCCTGCCCTGGGGCAGCTTGAGCCCATTGCCCCTCCTCCCATCTCCTGGCCCCTGGCTGCAGAGACCCTCGCCCACCTCTCTGCAGCCTCCTGGCAGGGCAGGGGAGGCGCTGACAAGGTCTCCCCTCAGCCTCCTCTTCTCCAGGCTCAACACCCCCAGCTCCCTCAGCTGTGCTCAGGACCACTGGGCTGAAGAGAGTTGAGGGTGGCCTTGCAGGAGTCAGCCCAGCACCATGCAAGTCCGGGCTCTGCAGGGTTCACTTCCTTCCCCCTCCCTTCCCAGCCAAAGGAAAGAGGAAGAGGGTGATAAATAAAGAAATAAGTAAATGGATCATTCCTTCCTCCTTAGAGATTCCAAGAAAATCAGTATCTTTAAGTATATCTGAGGGGTCAGGGCACAGTGGATTTATGTCTTTATTAGTAACTTGGAAAAAGCTTTGGCACAGGTTCAAGCACTAACATGGAAACATCCATACTGTTTCATTTCTAGCAATCTCTCTGGCATACTTTTAATGTGTGTCAGATAACACTTGGACACAGTTTGGAGGGCAGGATGAGCCAGCAACTTCTCTAAATAGTCAATATGGTAGAGGCCATTTGGTATTGGGAAAGGATAATTTAGTCATATAGTGTGATGGTTTGACCCTGGCTGGAGGCCAGATGCCCAACAAAGTCGCCCCACTTTGTACTTACAGGAGAATGAACATATCACTCGAGTATTTATTTAATAACTACTCTATGGACAAATTTACAGTGTTCTACTGTACGTATTTCAACTTTGCAGAGGATATTAGGATTTAGTATATTATACTAACATATTAAGTCACAAAATGCTAACCCCTTAGCTCACTTTTAGGAAGAAATCCATCATGTAGCCCTTTTAATAATAATCCAAAGATTAAAATTACTGCAGTTTATAAATTAAGAAATTACAAGTTATGCTAGAATTATATTTACAGCCACATACACACCAGTAACTCAAGAATCCCTGGAAACTAAGTGTGACAGAAATGCAGCTCTCATTTTACTGATACTTTGCATATAACAGAGGACAGTGTTATTTGGTAGCAGAGGCAAAAATTCATCTATAATCATCAATTCACACCATCCATGAATAAGCATACAGAAATATTCTATAATTTTTTTTCCCCCAAATCTAGATCTTAATCAGGCAAACTCAAATCCATGTCAAACTAGGAATGCTGTTCACTTGCATGAATCCTCACACGATGGATAAGGATTTGACTTTCTTACATAAATAGCTAACATCAGGAATCCATCCTGCCTCATTTGCTACATAAAAAATATTACAGGAGATGAACTAGCTATTTTGTTCTCACTGTGATCAATGTACTTTGACTCTATACTGAAGCGGTACATATCAAACTACATGGTAAAAATGCTTTAATTAGGGACATGTCTGTGAAAAAGCAGCCAAGTTCACTAAGGCTTAGCGGGGGAATTTTATCTGATGTTCCTGTCAATTATAGAAAGCTATTAAACAAATTTTCATTCTGTCCTTATTATAGATATTTTCATGGTCACCACTTTTTTACAGTCTGTTGTGGTTATCTTTGTAAATTGTTATGACAAACGAAAACCTCAAAGGTTCATTTTTACTTATACCGCATAAATGACTAATGCATACACATAAATCCAGTCAGTGGAAAAGATTCACTTTAATCACAGAGGAATCCTAATTTTGCAATAATAGCCATAGTTTGTGTACATGTAGAAACTTCATATTTCAAATAAAATCTGACAGCTGTTACTTTAATTAATTATTTTTTCATTTTTAGTCACTTACAATAAATAGTGAAAAAACATAAAAATATTTTGGAAAAAAAAAGATATTATAATGCTGATTGTGTAATTCGAACTTGAACTTTAACCATTCTTTGTCCATAATGTAACACCTTGCTGTGAAATCATTAAGGAGGGCTGTAGTGGCAGCCTTGACATTTCTGTACTCAGTAACACATCTCCTTTAAGAACTACTCAAGGGCAATAGGGGGTGTTCCATGAAATCTTACCACATTTTTTTGCATTAAGAATGTGTGTGCATATATATATATATATATATATACACCATCCAGTAATAATTTTTTCTTCCTTTTATAATATTATGACATTACTTTCTTATTCTCATCCTATACCTACACACGATATGTAGTATACAAAATTCAAGAAAAATAGCAACTCAGACATTCAGGAATCATGTTTCTGAGGCATTTCCCCTTTGAATATTTAGACTAAATTAATTAATAGCTAATTAATAAAGTACATCTGCAGCCATCTCAGTAATACAGAAGGAAACACACTCTATGTAATTCCTTTTCTGTGTAGCTCCTGTAGATAAAGCATATTTATATTTTGCACCATTGATTCATCATTAGGTTTACTATGCTATGTCTACATTAGCATTTCAGTAAGCTGAACTACACTTAATGACCAGGGCTACACTTTTCAAGGAAACCTCCCACAAATCATCACTTAATGAACAGAGTGGTCTCAGAATGTGCAAACTGAATTCCTTTTGGCTGAAACTAAACTGAGAGAGAAACTAAACTAAATTAATGCACTCTAAGAGAGCATTAATTGAGGTCCCACCACTGAGGGACATGTCATCCACTAGACTGAACTGCAGCTAGCCTGAAGTAAAACCTCCTGGAACATGTATGGTGTGGATATCAGCCCCTGACACCAGCTATTTCCATTTACAAACCCCACTTAACGCCTACACTAAGGGGTAATGCAAATGTTGCCAGAAAATGCCATGTCTCTCCAGAAAGATGCAGGTACTTAAATGAGAAGCTGCATGTGCAAACTGCAACAGGAAGCAGCTATAGTAGTCAAAGTTTTTGTTCATGTAAGACAGAACAGAAATATTAAAGGCATTATTTGTAATGGCCCACTTTTAGAACAATGAAAACCTACACATAAAATTCTTAGAAACTATAAATAATACTAACTCCTCTTTCTTGCAAAGTAAGAGCAACTTTTATCCCAATATGGAGTATGAACTGTGTGTAATTTTTTTTTTCAAAAGCTTATTACCCCTTCACTTTAAAAGTTTCACTTCTAGAAAAAAATATTACACTAAATTCATCAGAAACCTGACTGTAATTTTGTTTAAATGAGCTAGATTTATTTTCTTGTCCTTTAAAACATATATGTCAAAATTAATCTTTCTATACTTGTGTGGATTTTGCATTCCTGAGTGCATAAGAAACTACTATGGAACTGACTGTGCCTTAACTTTTCTTTAACACACATTCACTTCATAGCAGCTATTTTCAATGTTATAGGATTTTTTTCATCTGTGTTTCTGTTTTATTTATAAATGTAGGATCCCATAGATTAAATTATTCTTATGCAATATTGAAGTCAACTTTCTTCTCTGGCAGTGTACTCCTTGACATTTTTATATAAATGTAATGATAAAACTGTGTGATTTTGATAAAATAAAGATTAGAAAACAGCTTAATAAAATATATACTTTACTGTTGAATTACAAACTTTATTCTAAATGTTAGTTTTCGAATCCAGAAGGAAGTTCTCATTAAGTAGCAGACATACAACACATTCTTCTTTCTCCTTATAAAGTCAACTGCATTGTTAACAAAACAAAATACATATTTGCCCAAGGACTGGTCCTCATGTAAGGGTTTTTTTATATTATACACTAAGTGACAACTGGGTTTTTTTATGCTGTACTTACTAATTATTTTGATCATGAAAATTATGCATGTTTAGTCTTCTATACATATGGTTCTTATGTTTAACTTCTTCAGTCTGCTTACACAAAGGAAGAAGACAACTTCTTGTTCCACTTCATGAATAATGGGAATAATGTGAGAATGGGATGAACTCAACCATACCACAAAGAATTCAGTGCATTATTATGTTGTTCTAATTCTGAGAATATAAATAAAATAAAGTTATGTATAGAATGAAAATTATTTTAAACCACAGATATATATATTGCTAAGAAGACACTCTTGGATTTTTTACCACCAAAAAATTTGGTATTTCTCATTTCATAGGAGCACCAAGGTTGGAGGCCTGGACAATCTAAGAGTTATTATAGAATGATGTACAGCTTCCTGTCCAACTTTACCAGGAATTGTGCAAGGCCTTTGACACAGTGCCCCACCACACCTTTATCTCTAAATTGGAGAGATGTAGATTTGATGGGTGGACCATCCAGTGGATAA
The DNA here is from genome assembly GCA_020800305.1 of Porphyrio hochstetteri. Lineage (NCBI taxonomy): Eukaryota > Metazoa > Chordata > Aves > Gruiformes > Rallidae > Porphyrio > Porphyrio hochstetteri. Next base: position 91,924,437 of record CM036907.1, read on the forward strand.
GAAACTGTTTGACAGAAAATGGACAAAGGGTGGTGGTCAACGGGTCTATGTCCAGGTGGAGGAGGACAGTGACAAGCAGTGTCCCCCAGGGGTCTGTCTTGGGACTGGTGCTTTTTAACATCTTAATTAATGACATCGATGATGGAATTGAGCGCACCCTCAGCAAGTTTGCAGATGACACCAAGCTGAGTGGTGTGTTTGACACCCTAGAAGGAAAGGTAGCCACCCAGAGGGATCTTGACAGGCTGGAAAGATGGGCCTGGGTGAACCTAACGAGGTTCAACACTGCCAAGTGTAAGGTGTTGCACTTGGGCTGGAACAATCCCAGACATAGATACAGACTGGGAGAAGAGCTTCTTGAGAGTAGCCCTGCTGAGAAGGACTTGGGGATTCTGGTGGATGAGAAACTTAACATGAGCCAGCAGCGTGCTCTTGCAGCTCACAAGGCCAGGGAAGTGATTGTTCCTCTCTACTCTGCCCTCGTAAGGCCCCATCTGGAGTCCTGTGTCCAGATCTGGTGCCCGCAATACAAGAAAGATTTAGAACTGTTGGAGAAGGTTCAGAGGAGGCCACAGAGATGATTAGAGGGCTGGAGCACCTCCCTTACGAAGAGAGGCTGAGGGAGCTGGGCTTGTTCAGCCTGGAGAAGAGAAGGCTGCGGGGGGACCTCATTGCAGCCTTCCAGTACCTGAAGGGAGCTTATAAGCAGGAGGGGATTCAACTTTTTAAAAGGGTAGACAATGACAGGACAAGGGGGAATGGATTAAAGCTAAAGGAGGGAAGGTTTAAATTGGATATTATGGGGAAGTTTTTTACAGAAAGAGTGGTGAGGTGCTGGAACAGGCTGCCCAGAGAGGTAGTGGATGCCCTGTCCCTGGAGGTGTTCAAGGCCAGGTTGGATGGGGCCCTGGGCAACCTAGTGTAGATCCAGGCCTGAGGTTGGTGGCCCTGCCTGTGGCAGGGGGCTGGAATTCTATGATCCTTGAGGTCCCTTCCAACCCATGCCATTCTATGATTCTATCATTCTATGATTCAGTAAATGGCAGCTCAGGGATTTTCTTGATAGCTTGTCTTCATACATGTGAAATGGGAAAAGATTCAGAAAGAGACATAGCTGAATTCTGGAAAAGCTGCTCAGTTAGTTTATTCTGGTTTCCAAAACAAAATTAAGAAATTATTTTATTAGTAATCAAAATCACCTGAATGATGAAAATATTTCTGTAGTAGAGAGCATAGGATTCAACAAAATATTATGGCATATAAAACTTCAAGATGATTCTTTGGCCAAGAAGACCACTGTGGTCATTGAAAATCTGTTATCAAATAAAAATATTGTCAGTTTGCATGGAAACGACTTTCTGTGTTTGCTAGTAAGGAGATTCATCAGTCTGCCATAGACCTTAAACCAATGAGTATAGCTACTTGGGCCTGTTTGCTTTGATAGACAAGGAGAAATCTATTTGCTACCGTCCCTGAAACTTATCTGAATTTAGGAGAGATACCGGCTGCAACAAAGCAGATAATACAATGTAATCATGATCTTATGAAATCACTAGGCAATTAATTAGTGTAAGAATATCAAATAAAGGTAAATATTTTTTATGTGGAAAAGATCTTCATCTCATGATAACGTGGAATAATTATGATAACTTTAAACTGATAGCAATGAGAATAGAATTAATTTCATTAGTTTTCTGGAATCAACTACGTAAATACAACCACCTTCTTTCCAGAACAGCTATTTAGTTATAATACAGTGCTTAGTGCTGCGGGGTAACCTATGTTCTAAAGTCCTTTTCAATATGAAGTAGTGATCACCTTTATAAATAATTGTATATTTCACATTCTAATAAACATTAGAATCATCTGTGATGATTCTTAAATCAGCATATAAAATGTGTTTCTCCTGTAGCTGGTTTAATGCCACACCCATGGAAAATATTACATTGATGATTCCAGATTTTGGTTTTACTCTGATGAGACTCTAAAATCCACATTAAACTGACCAACTGCGATTTACAGCTAGTTTGTCTTCTTCCTGGAAAATGTACAAATGAACTACTTAAAACAGTAGCTGTTTTTTCCTCATTCATCTGTTTTGGATCACAGTAATCCTGGGTTTGGTTGAATGATAACATGAAGTTAATGTTTATGGTGTACTCAAGTATTTACTGAGTATTACACATCTGTGGTGCCACAACAACATAAAACATTTCTGCTTATTAACAGGGATTGTCTTTGCTGCATTCAGAATAGTAAATCAAATGAACACATTTTAAAATTTCTGTGTAATGAGACATTCATTAGCAAGACGATTAATTAATGTTCAGAAAGGAATAGTCACAATAATTTCCAAGTTATCATTTAAATAGTAGTTTAAATCATGTTTGTATGTCTATTATCTTTCTACAGGATCTCCATGGAAGAAGAAAATAAGAAAAAGTACTTTTGATGTTTCCATGACCGTTGTTTTACCACAACCTCAGTAGAACTCAGGAAAGCATTGTGAACAAATAATGCTCTACTAGATGGTGAAACTGCAAATTATTTGAGGACCCAGATCCAATACGGGTCTATAGGGAAAGCAGCTTTCACTTGACTCTTCTGTGAAGCTCACTTGTTCAAGCTCTATTGTGTCAGTGCTGATTATTTTTGCCTCACATGTATACCAGGAGGAAAACTCCTGTATTCTCAAAAGGATACTGAGAAACTTCCTGGATCCTCCGTAGCACTTCCCTTTCATCCAGTAAACATTTTGAGTTGAAGTATAGTCATTAACCTAAGTAGTAAATGCTAGGTACAATCCTTGCACAGATGGCACCAATTTAGCTCAAAATTTAGGAACACTTGTCCTGTGCCTGAAGCCAACAAATCATGGCTCCGGGTCATCAGTCAGATTCCCAATTTCCAATGTGCAGCCCAACATCATAGGACGTGCATAGTCCCAATATGAGTTGCAAAACCAAACAGACATTTGCCTATAATGTAACAATTCCTTTTTGAACCTTGGTAGAGAATTATATTAAAACTCTTTATCTTTTAAGACTTTATAGCTTGACTGAAGGACTGTTGCCCATCTTTGAGAATATTTCACAGCAAAATTTCAGATTTCAAGTTTAAATCAAACAGGAGGGGTTGAAATATGCCAATATTTATGTCTGTTGGTAATAAAACAATGCTGAGAGGCTTGTAGCCCATTACAGGGCAGGTTGCCATTCCTCCATGCTCCTGTCATGGTCCCTGAGGCACCACTAGGTCTGACTGTCTTTACCCAGTCCCCCCTGGGGCTTCCCCCATGCTGTCCACTCTCCAGGACTCATGTCAGCATCTAAGGATCATCAGACCCTGCACAGCCCTGCCCTTCGCAGCTGTGAGCCCCATTAAGCAAAATCCACACCTATGTCTCAGCCTGTCCCCATGTTGGTGTCTAATGTCCAAGGTTGGGGTTGCCCCAGTCCCCCATACCCTGACCATCCCAAAAGAGCCCTGGTCACAGCCCCACAGGGAGCCATTGACCCACCGTTCATGCAGGAATTACCCTGGTCCTGCCAGCATCCGACTAAGCGCATATTCCCACCAAATCTCAGAACCACATAGGCACCTTAGGATGATGAACCGCCTGGGGTGCCCCTGGAAGGGGCTGCATAAAGAGCTCATGTCTCTGAGGGGGTTATTGGTGTTCCCCTGCTTGCCATCGTACAGGCAGGATCATTTAGTCAGGTAACCTAACATACAGTACAGACTTCGGTTTTGTTGTTCCTATTCTCAGAAAATAGAACAATCTATAGGAAAAGGAGACCAACACATCACACCCCAAAAGACAAAACTTCACAGATATTTTAGATGCTTTAAATTGAGTTGATTTGCATAGAAAATGTCCCTGATGCTTCTTCTGCTTGCCAGAAACCCTCTTATGTCCTTGTCTTTTTATCTTTGTACCATTTATACAGCAGTCTGTGCAATGTACTAGGTTGCTTATTAGGTATTCCAAAAACCTAAAGCTTCAGTTTCTCTAATTTTTAACTCTATTAAAAAAAACTGAGTTAATTTACTTGTTCTTTAGTAAAATAGGATTGTGTCCAGGTGGGTTATGAATATCCCCAGAGGAGACTCCACAACCTCTCAGGGAAACTATTCCAGTGCTCTGTCACCCTCAAATTGAAGAAGTTCTTCCTCATATTGAGATGGAACTTCCTGTGTTCCAGTTAATGCCCATTGCCCCTTGTCCTGTCACTATACACCAATGAAAAGAGTCTGGACCCATCCTCTTGACATGCACCCTTTAGATATTTATAAGCATTGATGAGATGCCCTCTCAGTCTTCTCCAGAGTAAACAGACCCAGGTCTCTTATTGTTTCCTCATATGAGAGACACGAGCCCTCGTCATCCTCATAGCCCTCCACTGGACTCTTCCAGTAGTTCCTTGTCTTTCTTGAACTGGGAAGACCAAAATTGGACACCATACTCTGGGTGTGGTCTCACCAGAGCAGAGGGGGAGGAAAATTCACCCCCCTACCTGCGGGCCATGCTTTTCTTAATGCACCCCAGGATATAATTGGTCTTCTCTGCCAGACTTCGCACCACTTATCATAATCCTCTGAGCCCTGACATTCAGTCTGTTCTCAATCCACCTCACTGTCCACATATCCAACCCACACTTTCTAAGACTGACTATTAGGATGTTATTCAAGATAGTGTCAAAAGCCTCACTGAAGCAAAGGCAGACAACCTCTACTGCTCTCCCCTCATTTACCCAGACAGCTACCATGACACTATAGAAGGCTATTGATAGATCAGGCATGATTTTCCCTTGTGAATTCATGTTGAACACTCCAGATATGCTTAGACATGACCCCTAGGATGAGCTATCCCATCATCCTTCCAGGAATGGAGGTGAGTCTGACTGGCCTGTTGTTTCCCAGGTCCTCTTTCTTGCTCTTCTTGAAGATCAGAGTGTCTTCAATGTATTTCTAAAGATTTCTTTAAACGTTGGTGGTACATCAAAAAATGCTGTACAGGAAGGTATTTGATTACCCAGATAAACATGCCAGAATGTCCTTGTGATTTTGGACACAATAAATAATGGATGCATAAGTCTTGGGGGGGGAGGAGAGGGGTTAAAGTAATTTTTAAAAAGTGAAATGCTGTTGGAAGGTTTCCATTTGCCTTACACATTTTCAGTAGTATGTATTCATTATTAGTACTTGCAACTTACCATTTTTGTAGTAATATAGATACTTAAAGTTGAAAAAAATTTAGTCTCAACATAAAAGAATACAGTTGTGTCTTGTACTTTGTCTTCATAACTTTCTTTCAGTTGACAGAAGAAGTGTTGGAAAATGAGAGGCTAGAAAGAGTCCTAACAGTCAGCAGGGTTCATGTTCCACATGAATGTGCATTGTGTGGTCTCTGTAGGAAAAGTTGAAATGTGAAACAGGTATCAGGGTCCTACACAACTAAGAGTGAACAAGAGCCAGGTATTTTAAAGTGTTAGATGGGTGAAACCCTGTGGTTGTGAAATAGGAATTCTATGCCTAAATATCTCACTGGATCTTGGCCTCACTGTAGAAAAATATGCTGGCATGATATTCACAAGTGAAAAAATGCATGTGTCCTTTTTGTGCACTCCTGATATTAAACGTAAATCACAATAGATGACTGACAATTTGAACAACCTTGGGACAATATTAAATTAGCATGTCTTCTTATAGATTAATTTACTTGCACTGTACTAATTAAAAGGACTAAAATGATGGGTCCTTTAAAGTTCTACAGGGTACTTAAATGAAGAAAAAATTACATTAGAGCAGATTAAATAAATCAGCTCATTAAGATGTACATTTACATCCAGTGTGACAAGACTACTACATGCACTCTAATATAAACAGATGTGACCATATGCATCCTGGCAAATGTTTAGAAACACATTTCCACAAATACAGTGGTAAATTTCAGAAAGCTTAAAGATCTAAATTTTCATTTTTAAATTTTCTTTTTTTGAAATGATGGGTTCTAATTAAAACCAAATAATTATTTTACTTTTGAAGACACGTCTGACAAATTAATTAATCACTGACTCAAGTATGCACAAAGTATCAAAATGATGACATTCAGTTGTACACAAGGAGAGATTGAATGTTTAAGAGGGTGGGGTTTTGGGTTTTGGGGGTTTTTATTGCTTTTGCTGGGAGGATTAAGTGTTAGGAAGGCATGGACAATGCTTGTCTTTTCATAAATCTCTGTAAGGATTCTGGCAAGGAAAATGCCTAGGGGAAGACTCAGATAAGGAGTGTTGTAACCAGACTTTCTTCTTTGATGCCACAGACTCTCAATAGCATGAGCTCTAGCAGAGACCTTCCATTCCATTTAATACTGGGTGCCAACATGATGTCCAATGATGTCGGCAGTTCAGCATTTTCAATGCAACTCTTAAAGGAATGTGGCCAATAGGATGGCTAGTGTCAGAACACCAAAGGCAAAGTTTGTAGGGCTACATTAACAGTTTTCATTTAAAAAATCGATATGCTCTTCTGCTAGATATTCAACAGGGGGAAATACAATTGCAACTAAGTGTAGAACCGTAGATCACATAAAGTTTAATTAAGCAACTAAACAACTTGAGAAAAAGGTTTTTTATGGAGAAGATGTCATGTCACTAACCCACAGAAAAAGAGTTTAATGTTTTCACATGGCAAGATGATAATAAAAATTAGAAGGGGACTAAAACCTATGATTTAAGGAGGTTAAATTGTTTTTATCACTCATGTGAGAGTGTACCAGAAAAAAAAATGGAAGAATGGTAGTCACTGAGTTTATGTTGGAAGTTGCTAAGGAAATCTGGGCTTTCATTGTTAAAGAAATCCAGAACAATGATTAGAACTATGTTTTCCTAGGTGGATAACTTGTAAATTCCCAGATGTATCACGCCTCAATTTTGCAATAAATAAGGCAGAAATTAATTTCTTATTATTTCCTAAATCTCATAAAAATAAACCAGATGACTACAATTTAAAATAGTAGAGGAGGTTAAGATATATTACAGTATCTGGGGTAAAGTGTATTTTTGTTCTGTGTAAAGATATGTGTTTTAGTATTGCAATGTATTTTTATATGTAATACTATTTCTTTTAATGATGCTTTTTCTCTTCTAAAAAGATAGGAAATACAAAAGATGCTGAGAATATTATGCATTTTTTTACATTCAGGAACGACATGAAGGTGTTAATAGATGTAATCAAATTAGTAATGCAGAAAATAAATAATTTAACTGGGGTTATTCACATATCAGTCACATGCACATATAACAAAAATGCACACTTATGTATGCCAATAAGTAAAAGAGACACTTCAAGAAAACTGTTAAACCTGAATCCAACATTCTTTTAATATATATAGTCATGTTACACAAAAGTACTTAACCTTTTTTTGACATGCTGTAGTATTGCAGTAAACGCAAGTAACACCTTATTGAAAAATCCTTTATGATAGATATTCATCTGCCAAGGATAGATATTAGAGGAATTAAGAAAGTCTTTCTGAAATTATATGGAAAATAGAATAGAAAAAATAATTCCTCTAAACTGTAAATCCATGTGCAGTCTGACAGGAGGTATATCAATATTAAAATATGAACTCAATTTGTTCATACCTAATGAAAAAAACATTACAAAGGTCCTTCTCTCCAGAACAGGTAATGAATAACTTCTCAATTCATTTGATAAATTTTCAGGATTATAGTGAATAACATAATACCCTGCATGATAAGCATAATATTTTACAACCAAACCTGAAGCTACAGTAAATCATAGTCATGCACAATGACTGCAATTTTTCCAGTTCTGTTGCCTTCAGAGTCTTAATGTATCCCACATTTGGTTGTTTTTATTGGCTCTTGCTGTTCAAGTATGTAACCAGCTCTGAACTTGAATGTCAAAACACAAAGAGAAGTGTATGGAGCCCCCCTTACAATAATCTGGCACTGAAAATACAAGGAGAAAAGAATCCCCAACCTTTAAAAATATCAATGTTTTCCTTCTGTAAGGTCTCCTTAGAGTTATTTTGAGCTAAAAATTAACATGCTTTTGCCATATGCACTAGGTGACCCCTTTGTCATTGGGGTGAAGCTTGGCAAATATGGGACAAAGTAAGATGGCAATCAATAATTAAGATGAAAAAACAATATAGTGTGACCATATACTGTTTGTTCTGCAGACAATTTTTGATCTTACAAAAGCAAATTATATAGAAAATTAATTCCTTTTATAGTGGTAAATTTTCCGCTGTTATGCTAAGCAGACAGCTGCAGTCCTATCTTACACTAAAATTGTTTACTCAGTAAGTTTTGCCTCTTATCTGACCTAAGCTTAACAGCATCTCACCTATATATTTGTACCTCTACTACTTCTGTTGGGTGCAAGACAAATCTTTGAAGATAATGTAAATCTATCATTTTTCCAGAGACAATGTCACCTAAACAACACAAATTTACAGCATTATCACTAAAAAGCAAAATGCATACCTATAAGTTTAGGTATAGAATTATATATGCTCACATGTATGTGTACATACTTACTCAAAATAAAAAATTATAAATATATATATATACTGTCCATGATTCCTTTTCCTGACTTTGAAGATGTTATCTTCTGTCATGTCAAAATCAAAGAATCATAAAATGGCTTCGGTTGGAAAAGACCTCCAACCATCTATCCAGTTGTACTAGGTCCAAGACTAGACCATGTCACCGAGCACAACATCTACTCTTCTTTTAAGCACCTCCAGGGATGATGACTCAACCACTTCCCTGAGCAGCCTATTCCAATATTTGACAACCCTTTTGGTAAAGAAATTCTTCCTGATATCCAACCTAGACTTCCCCTGATGCAACTTCAGGACATTTCCCCTTGTCTTGTCACTAGCTAGCAGGGATAAGGGATCAACCCCCACCTCACTGAGGTCTCCCCTAGGTCTCCTTTTCTCCAGACTAAACAATCCCAGCTCCCTCATTGCATCTAGTTACAATGTTTTACAAACACTAGTTAAAGTGCCAAATTGTTAAAAGTGTTAATATGTGAGAGTTTATCTTTTTATTAGCAATTAATAGTCTTTTAAGGCATTTACTAGCATTTGCCTACACAATAGACAGCTTGCTCTTCCTTTTTCTCCTAGATTCATTTTTTGCACAGATTCCTGCTGAACTTTTCAACCTTGTCCTGGATATACTAAATATGTTTAATTTTTCTGGTCACTCATTTTTTCAGTCTGGCTTTCAAAAACCTCCAGGTCTTTTCTAAATCTTGCTAAGTTTAATAGAATTTTTGACAAAAGTGATTAAAGCATGTTAGTAGTTTTCTTGCTTATTTCCAAAGATGCATCAAACTTATACTGTTTCCCAATATCCCTCTGAATTTACACCCAAGTTTTGTGGTCATCCCCATCCATACACTGAAGTGTTTATTTCTGTACAATATTAATAACAAATATGTTTGGCATACTTCTTTTACCGTGTCGTATACAGACGAGTTGGAATGAAATTGTATAGTCATTCTTACTCAGGGTGAAAGCTGAAATTTGGCAGATTCTATAAGCTCCTATAGATGTCAGTGGAAAAAAAAGCAATTCTGTTCTTGTACTTTCAGGCCCTTAAAACCTTAATGATCTGAATCAGTCTTGAACAATTTCATAAACAAAGCAATAAAATGTCAGGTATAGTCAACCCCCCACCCCTGCTGGCCCTCACCATGGCATTTAATGAAAGAAGAAAAAAATTCAGTCCCAAATGACAATAAGAGAGGCATTGGAGAAGATGTTTGACTATGAAAACAAAATTCATAGCTTCAGTCAGCTATCTAAGACAACAAGGTCAGCTTCTGCCTTTGGCTTTTAAAACAAAAGCTCAAGCATACAAATCCACCAGTCAGAGGAAATGATTACCATAAACAAATAACATCCTGCCATTTGGAAGCCTATGCAAATGGACATTTTCTTCATCTGGGTCCCACTAATCCACACAAAACTACGCACATTGTAAAACAGGCTTAAAGAACGTATCCTCCTTGATTATCCAATTGAACAAAAATTAATATTTTAGTGAAAAACAAAATGCAGATTTCATTCCAGAGAAAGAAGACAGAGTTATCTCTCAAAATTGTCTGCAGATTTTGAAGAAAACTGAGTCTAGTCATCCAGCAGCAGAACACTTTTAAAAAAAGTCTTGATTGACAACCCGGGTAAGTCTTCAAGCCTGTGTGACAGAGCCCAACTGTTACGTGATGTTGCTTCTTCCCTGCACGGAGCTACAGCAGCAGTAGTCTCTGATCCCCTGCCACATCACAGCTTTAAGTGGCTGCTTTCCACACCAATGGCATTGACACTTCGCTGGCTGCACATCTATCCCAAGACTTTGCACTTACAGTACCTGGCAGCAGTCCCTATTTCTCCTTCCCTGGATTTTTTCCAGCAGTGCTTTTCCTGGTCATAGAGCTCTCCAGCAGATCCCCAATTAGCAATATTTTTTTTTTGCTTCCAAGACTTTTTTTTCCCCCGTACATTTACTGCCTCCTGCCTTATCATTGGACTAACTACAGAAAAGACAACTTTTCTTTGAAGCAAAACCCCATAGAAGTTAAATACAGATTGAACAAGGTCAAAGGCTCTAATGGAAAAAAGACAAACAATATTTAATAAAGAATGATCTTTAAACACACCACTGGGAAGTTGTAGCAAGGATAAAATTGTAATGAGCAGCTCCAAAAAAAAGCAGCTTTTTTTTTCCTACTATATTGTCTATAACTTTCTGTTAAGTATTTTCTTGGGAAGTCCTAGCACACAGTGCAGTTAGGTAGCGTAGGTCCAGTGGAAGCAAAGTTACATATACCCATGAGTTTTAGGGTTCAAGGGCTTTATGAAGCCTGTAGAAGCCAAATAGCTCAGTATGCTTTTGCATCACAGAAAGTCTGGTTTATATTCCAGATCCTGGGAATTATTGACAATTAGGTCTTTCAGTGTCTGTACAGCTATTTCCATGCAAATATTGTATTACCGTTTTCTTTTTAAATCACTTAAACACGTGTGCATTTTTACGTCCATTGGCAGAGGCTTTCAAAGTTCACTGCTGCCTGTCTTTAACGAATAAGAGGATACCTCCTGAAGTCACCTGTGTGGCTGTGTGGTATCTTGTGCCCACTGTCAGAGAAAAGCTCTCCCAACTTGTCACACTTCATAGAACCATAGAATCACAGAACAGTTTGGGTTGGAAGGAACCTTAGAGACCATCTAGTTCCAACCCCCTGCCTTGGGCAGGGACACCCTCCACTAGACCAGGTTGCCCAAAGCCCCACCCAGGGTGGCCTTGAACACTGACAGGGACGTGGTAGCCACAGCTTCTCTGGGCAGTCAACCCCATCTGGCTTCTTCAAACAGAGACGGAACATCACACTTTTACCCTGTTCTCTAGACAGTAGTTAGAAGTATTTGCCCCTTTTAGCATTATTAAATTGTGGAAAAGCACAGCTCAGACTTTGATATTCCCTCTGATACACTGTGTAGTCAAAAGGACAAGTGGTAAGTGCAGAAATATATGCTCATAGAATTGCACATACTCCATAAACTTTAACCTGGCAGCTAGAGAATAGGCCACAGCTCCCTGCTATCCCAAGGAATAAACCACATGCACCGCCCAGATAATGCACACTCTTGCTTTAAGGCATATGGAGACTCTACAGGCTGGTTTAAGATTCCTCTTACTACAAAAGCAACAAATCCCAATTGTTTTCAAAAGAACTCATAAAGAAGATCATCCAAAAGTCAGCAGGAATCTTTCCAAAGGTTGTAGGGGAGTTTTTGAACAGGTCCTAGGTGTGCAGTAGGATTTAAAGACTTCTTTCTCTTTTCAGCTATGTGCTCTCTATCTTTCTGCATGTTGTGTGCCTGCTACATTCTGCTGTCTTTCGTGTGGTGTTAGGAGGTGCATTCCTCATTGCCTTCATTTTCCCCATATCCCCAATTTTGAGATGTAGACAAATGCAACCTCTCATGCTTTTCAGCACCAAACTCCCTGCACAGACATATTGCCAGTCTCACCTACTTACAATTCAGATGAGTAACTTTCTCTCAATGTGTGGAATCACTTAAGAATATTAAGGAAACTATCAGTCACCATTTGAACAGTCAAAATATCTAGGATCTAAAAGATATTTTCTTTGACAATATGAATCCATGGACCACCGCCCATATTCAGCGAGGTGTACTGGCACAGGGACTGTGAGGAGCTGCAAGCCCAATTTATAATATCATGGAGGAAACAACTGATATTCTACCTTGACTTTCATTGCTTGTAGTTCTGCTGTACTTATCAAGTACACTTAGCTACTTTGGGCTTTAGTAGGGAAGCTGCTGGGGTGAGAACTGTTGGCTTGACCTTGTATATTTAATATACCCATATTAACTCCTCCCACAATCATGGCTGGAGAATAAGGTGAATAAATCCCTTTAAATAAACAGACAGTTCTCCTTCCACACACTGATCCAGGAAGTCCACATGGGAAGTCCAGATGTTCTCCACTGGAAATCATAATTAGCACTGTATCACTAGAAATTCCTCACCTGTGCTACCATACTTTTTAATGCCTATCTAGGCATACAAAGATTGTAAACGCAGGGAAAAAAAACCAAACACAAACAACCAACAAACTGTATATGAGCCACATGTCCCATTAAACAACCAAGGTTCCAGTACATCTTGAAAAGGTGAACTATCCCATAATTTACATAGGTTTCATTTTTATTCCTGAAGGCATATTTAACCTGTTACAGTTTGGTGTTATATTTGCTGTCATATCCCGAATTCAGGTGTTTTGTATATATTCTGCTCTCTGGAAATTTGCTTTGAAGTCTTTTATAAGTGCATGAAAAATCTTTTTGCTGTGAGGAGTAGGACTGCAGATGGCTGAGAGAAACATTTCTGCTGACTGTGGCAAACACAGTCTTCGGATGCAGCAGTAGACACTGCGTGAAAAGCTTTTTTTAATTAGGACAGGAGGGTTGTGAGTTCAAGATGTCAATTAACCACAGAACAGACTGCGCCCAAATTGTTTTAGTTAGCTGCCGTGTGAGACAGAAGGACTTTGCAAGATGTGCCCCTTTAATCAAGCATTTCACCATATAAGTCTTCACCACTCTTCATTTTTTAGCTTTTGCACTAGCAGAGCCAAAGGCTCCATCCAAAATTCATATACCATTGTGCTAAGATCTTTGAAAAAATGTGAAATAACTTTCTGATAGACCTAGAAAGGGAAAAAAATGGTCTAGTTAAATTTATCAACTTACATGTAGCTTTTAATATTTTTGGGTTTTGATTATGATAAGCAAAGTCAATTCTTTACAGTCATTGTTCATTTATCACAAAATGGTTAGGAAGGAGTGAAATCCCCCAGAAAGGTAACTGAGTGTAAGAGCAATGAAGAACTTAAATAGCTATATGCTGTATTCTGAATCCCGTATTTATAATAAAAAACTTTTTTTCTTTAACTTACTGTCTAATGAAATGACAGCTAAAATATCCAAATACAGTTATCTAAAGTTAGGCACCAAAAATTGCTTGGCTTTCAAATATGCTAAATAGCTATCATTTTTATACCTCTAAGAAAAAACTAAATAGTAATATAAATACTGATGTTGTGAATTGTTCCCAAGACATCTGCTCATTCAACGCAATATGGGATATCAGTTTGAAACAAAAACAAAAACAAGAGCTTTTTACTTTCTGTGTGTTGGTACGTTTGTTTTAAGGGAATATTATAAGTAGCTGCCAGTGGCATTTACATTCTTTTCTCATTTAAACAAGTCAGTCTGTCATTAGAATTCCAGAATACTCCAAATTAACTGAAGCGTTGAACAATGCACAATGCACTCAAAAATGTTGCTCTATTTAAGCAGATTCAACATCTTTTAGCAATATCTTAAAAAACATGTGGAATTGTTAAAGTTTGTTTCCCCCAACAGATTTTCATATTTTGCCTGAGTTTTATTTACTTATTTCTTCAAATTAAGAAAATCCTTTCAAATAAAGTAGAACTTTGTTTTTATTAAAAAGTAAGGTAAAACATGTCTGAATTATTATTATTTTTTCCTATTCATTCAGCATTCAGTCTTAAGTCCACACTGTTTGAGCAACCAATTTTCCCTCCAAGGCAGTTGAGATTGGCTAGGTTACCTTTGCTCCCTGTCCCAAATTTCCATCTGGATCTGGGTGTTCTTGGTTCTGGGTTTCCAAGTGAGGAATTCCCACCCTGAGGCAGATGGACCAGACTGGGTCATTGAAGCAGCATACCTCCTTTCCAAGGAGAAGGACCTTGTTTCCTCACCCTTTCAAATACAGTCTTACACTTGTGGGGTGTTTTTTGCTCACAAGCAAAATACATTTGCTCATGCATAGCTTCAATTAGTGGGGTTTTAGCTTGTTTGTGGAAATTTTTTTTGTAGGCTATCTTGCAGTGATGCTTGATCATTCCTCTGCACATGCCTATTGTTAATTTATCTCAAAACAGCAAACCTTCATGACAATACAGAGATGTTAATCTTGCATTAAGACCCTGCAAAAACTTTTGTGCAGAGAAGCCCACAGCTGCATGGCTTTGTGGATCCTTCTTCATTTTGCATTTTCTTTTGCAAACTCACGCACATCTTTCCATCTCTAAGCAAAAAGGCAGAAACAGGCTCAGGCACATACACATTCAGCAGGGTAGGGGAATGTCCAAAACAGAAATCTTTGGAAGAGACTCTGATAACCCCACTAGTATCAATTAATCCCTGCCTCTAACCCTGCTAATGCTGCTCTCATGTGGATCTTCCCGGCACATATTTCTTTCATACCCATTTCTGGCTCCTCCCTGGAATGCTTTCCTTCCCCCACACACACACTCTGAGTTTGGACACCACGTGGACCCTCCCGTCCATTTCTTTAATAAGCAACTGCCAAAGTTCTGTGCAAACAGCTATGCCATTAGTATAGCAGTATTTACATGGTCATTGTTTTTATATAAAGCTTTTCATCTCCAGCTTTTGATTTTTATATTTTAAGATTCAGCCTCATCCATCATCCTATTGCTGACAAATAGTATTAACATTTTTTTCTGCAAAAGAAGTACAAAGCGTACAGAGTTTTGAACCTGACCTAGATACTATATAGGTCTTTCTGCAAAAGAAACATTCCATTCATTTCTAGGTTTAAGGGAAAGAAAGTTTCAACTGTGAACCCATCTGCTGAAGTGATGTGTCTTCTTGTTTATCTGACAGCTCTCTTCTCAATTTCTTAAATTTTCTTCATTCTTTGTAATGTGACAAATAATTTAGAGAATTAATAGGCAGAAGAAATTTTGAAGTAATGAGGTTTGTTTATTCTTATTTCTGCTTATTCTACGTAGTGTAGTTACAGAGTTCAAAACAGACTTCTATTTAGCAATTTTTTTTTTGTCGGACATAAGGTGTAACAGTTTTCTACATCAGGGTTTAATTTTTTTAAAAATTCATTAGCTCCTTACAGCCCATGCTATTTCTTTTGTGTAATTTCTGTTTGGCTAGAGCTTGACTTCTAAGGCTGGGTTTGTGGTGAGCAAAACACATTATGTATTGATTACATACATGGCATGCAGAATGCATATAGCATTGTTTCCTTGTGCTTGTCTGACATCAACATTGCACTCAACATCAGAATATGGAAAGGATTCAAATATCCTACAATCCTACAATGACAGTATAAGGTTTGCAATTCCAGAAAGAGGTTCATAGTGCTTTCTGCACTTTCTTGAACTCAGTGACATCTCCCAATTGCAGAACCAGCGATTCTGGCTGACACTAGTCAGTGAGCAGATCAGAGAAAAGATTTTACAGCATTTGCTGCTAACACTTGAGTATCCAGGCTTTTAAATCTGTGCAATGTCAAGTTTACTAGGATGTGCTGGGAGAAATGTGTGCAAGCCCCTTTCTGTGTTGCATTCAGGACCCAACTTTGAGTTCGTTATGCAAATGCAAAACAGGCCAGTGGAAGGTTTTGGCAGTGCTATGCAAGCAAGAGATGCACATTGTTACCATGCAGTGAGCATGTGTCTTTCAGTAAATGTCTAACTCTTTGCAATGTTTGGTAAAAAATTATTACCATCTGCCGAAGAAGCAGCTTCCTCAAACACGTAGGCCACATGACAATCCAAACCAGATTTTGTTCAGACGAGCATGTGCATTGCAGAACCAGTTGTGCCTAGCAACAAAACCTGCAGTCCCAGTAGACCACAGGTTGTCTTTCTTGTGAAGTTTCCTAGAGTGGTTGTTATAGCCTGAGGACTTGCTGTTCCAACATGGGGAATCACAGGGCCCTTGGGAAGCCACAAGGCTGTTTCGTGATTCTCAAAACAACTGGAACCACTTCCTGCCATTGCATCTCTGCCACCTCTGAGGAACTTTCCAGAAGGCCAGGCAACCTGGCCCCTATGTCTGAGGAGTTAGGGAGCATCTCCACTTGGTCCTGGCACATATGGCCCTGTCTCTGGCAGGTCCTATTTCCTTTTCACCCTAAGCTCTTACAGACTGTAGCAGCACAACCAGCCATTACTACCTTGGATGTTTGGTTACTAGAATGCTTTATGGCCTAGTATCTCCAAAGGGCATGGAAAGAATGAGTAGATATATTACATTAGAGTCAGAAGATGAGTCAGTACTTTGGCAGTCATTAGAAAGTTCTTCAACAACACAAACAGAAGGTTCACCTGAGACTATAACTTCCAGTACATAATAAATGGTCTAACTGACTTTGGTGCCTGCCTCGTATATAACTGTGATTCATTATCCTTTATTGCCTCTGTGGAATGGGGCTTGAGGTCACAAGAAGGACAAAGCTGAGCCCACATCAGGAAATCAGGGAGGGATTGCACTTCCACTTCTATCAGATAAAAAGACATATGGTGAATACCAGACCATCAAAAACTGGGAAAACGAGTCAATAGCAGGGTATCTAAAAAGGTCAAGGAACAAGTACACACCCCTTATACTGTCTCATTATGGAACTGACAGCCAGATCAGTTCTCCTGTAAACCTCCTGCCTCTAAAGACACACGCTGCAAACCACATACAAGCTGGTAATATGGATCTTCCATGTGCACTCACTTGCTTCAGTCCAATGAGCACACAGGTCCCTGCTCCACCAGGGCCTGATGCACTCCAAAAGAACACACCTGCATACTCTCTCATCAAAACACCTTCAACTTGGAACACATCCAACAAGAATACAGATTGATGAAGCAGTAACTGGTAGCACCACATCAGTAATGAGAGGATTCATAAGAAAAGGATCAAAGTAATAGTAGATCTTAAAAACAAGTGAGAATTCCTTGCTTTTCATTTTATTTTTAACCCTAACTCAAATTTTCTTGGTGAGATTCACTCATGATTATGCACATCTACTGCATATTTTTTTCCATAGCAAAGCCATATCACAGCTTGGCATAGCTCGCAGCCCTCAGCTCAAAGCCAACTCAGAACTCAAATATGAGTATAAAGTAGTAAAAATAGCAAAAATACAATTTTATTTAGATAATTTTTTGTGTGTCTTATTTTGTGATATTATAAAGAGCTTGAGTTGCAACATTCCTTTTGATCTAAAAAATTCTTCTAGTACAGATTATTCTGGAAGGGAGATTTAAATCTTTCAAAAAATATATTTGACACTATTAATTTGAAAAGAAAAATTCTCAGAATGATTTGTGTTTAGACGATGTCCAAATATTTCATTCAGCTGGTTTTAATAGATTTATTCCTTGGGAAATTTTGGACTGTAATTGTTTCTGATTCCAGAGGAGGAAGGCATTAACCCCAAGTGTGTTCTCCACAGAGTCAGTAGGGAGTAATGAACACATTCAAATGACAATTGGCCACATCCCAGCCCGGAGGCCTAAAATACATTTCCTGAGCTTTTCTTGCCTCTTTTTTTGCCTCTCAATGTGGTCATATGGAGAATGTAGTCTAAGCAAGCCCAGCTTCTGGAGGGGAGGTTCAGCTCCCATGTTAAGCATGCCTTCACATCAGCTCCACTAGCAGAAAAAGCTACCTTTCAGAAGCATCTGCATCAAATGCCTTTTTCATCAACCACTTTCATTAGAAATGTTCTGGGCCGTTATCTCCACAGAGTGATGGTGCTATGAGAGGGGAATGGTTAGTACCGGTATGTCTCATTTTTAAAAGAAACCTGACAGTCACTGGAGACAAACCTCAGACTCAAAGCAGTGTTTTTTGATTTAGGTACCTAACCTGGGCAACCAATTACCTAGCTTGCCTTATAAATCATAGTGCCCTGACCAAAAGTGAGGAATAACTGCAGTGCTGACTGTAGCCATGTTCAGCCTTGGCTTCTTTGGAAAATTTAGAACTGCTATCAGTAAATTGGCATGTTCACTTGTGAGATTTATCTTACACATAAAATTAACTTGTCTAACATCAAAATAATTTGTCTAAGGTATTATATGATAGCTGTGGAAAATAAGATGCAAACATTGCACTTATTTTAAGCTATAGTACAAGGGAACTTATGATATTGATTTTTGCCCCACAGTTAGAACATTCATTATATTTTCTAAAACTTCCTTTTTACTGAAGTAATTGTTTCCAAAATGAAAGCAATACCCTAAAATTACTTTGATTCATGGTAGTTTTCACAGCAAAGATGACAGTGATTAATTCAGAGGTTATGTAAATAATAAAAAAATAAATTCAGACTGTAGTTCATACACATCAAAGCACATTTCTTCTCCACCTTCATTCTTTTTAAGGTTATGTAATTTTTTTTTCCTTACTTAGTAAGCTTCAAATCAGTTCTACAGCAGCAACATTCAAACTTGGCTATAGTGTTAATAGTAGCAAACTGCATGCAGATTCTCATTCATCCAAGCTCTAACCAAGGCACTGCAGAGTACAGAACTTAATAACTATGTCCTGGGGTTCAACGGTTCATTTTGTATCTATTCTTGAAATGTACTGCTTCAGAAACAGTGAGCTCTCCCAAGGCTTCAGTCATGGCTTTTACTTCCTCTCAAGTGACATTCAACTGGCTTCTCAGGCCAACCAACTCCAGGTACTCCAAGCTTTCTGTGAAGGACCATTCCCATTTGGGATAAATGCAAAGACACCAACTGACTTCAGTCATGAGAATCTATTTTAGTAGTGTTGTTTGCTTTGGGTTGGGTTTCTGGATTTTTTTCCCAAATAAATGGCTCTCAAATATTCAGGAAACTATTGCTATGGCTTGGATAGTTTCAGTTTACATAAAATAAAATAAAATAAAATAAAATAAAATAAAATAAAATAAAATAAAATAAAAATGTCAGATTAAATGCAATATAAATTAATGGGAATAAATGTGATTTCTCCATACCAAAAAGTAGCAAATAACACAGGACAATCCAAAAGCATCAGGTCAAAAAGAGCAGGCTTTCTTATGACAACTGATGAATTCATCAGACCAGAAAGGTCTAGATTACTGATTATTGCTGAGACATTGCTCCTCACAAAAAACCCCAATAGCACAGAAAAGGGTGCAAACACTAAAAGGCCTCATTTTCTCAGTCTTCTACCAACAGCCTGTCATCTATTAATTTTATCTCAGAAAAAGTATTTTCCTTAGTATATTTTACTAATACGGTTTGAATACTGTTACTGTATATTCATAAGACATTGAAATGTGGAACTTTTCAGTTAAATTATTATAATGCTTTGAGAAGTGACATCTTCTCCTTGGACTACTCTCACCTGTTTTATCTGGTTATGGCAGTACAGTTAGTGCCAAAGCATTTCCACAGATGGCTTAAAATCAGAAAATTAAAAATGAGAAATCAAAGATGGAAAACTTCAGCTAATTATGTTGCAGAGCTACAAATATTAAGTGTTACTATTTTTTCTTCTGTATGATACTAGAAAAATGTTTTGACCTAAGAATTTAGAAGGAAATATACTGCATCACAAAATCTTCTCTTTCAAAGAAAACCAAAGTTCAGAGTCCTGTTCTTTGATTATTATGTTAATGTAGACATACTAACAATACTTTCTATAAATATTGCTTCATAACTCCTCAGTACTCAACAAAAGACAAAAAGCATTAGTACAAACAGTCTTATCCCACTTGACCTTGCAACCCATATCTAAATCAAAGTTAATCTGTATGTGAGTCCTAATCTTTTTGATGTACGGTCACAGATCCTTCCTGTATTTTCTGACACAAATCTGAAGGTTATAAAAAATGTAGACATATTCTACCTCTTTCTGTGGGAGTAGAAACTCATTGTTTCTTTTCATACTATTGAAACAACAGATAAATTCAAGATAAAACAATTTAATGCTTTAGAATGAGCAGATTTATTGTTATAAAATATGAACATTCTGTTCCATAAAAAATTAATAGCTATTTTCAGATACTTATACATGACAAAAATCTTAGTATATCAAGGTTGATATGTAAAAAATAGGTTGTATATATGTTACTTTCAGTTTTATAGATTTCAGATTAGTTAGGATTGCCTTCGAAATAAAATTAATTTTTATTCTAGAAACAACTGCATTTAAAAAAAAAAGAAAAAACTTAGGGGGAAAAGGGTCTTCCAGCTCTGTCCTTTCAAATTCAGAAGCAACCTGAACCCTCCCATTGAGTCCATTGGTGGCTGTACATGAGTCTGAATATGGCAGAGATGGTGCACTGGGGCTTGCAAATAAGCAGAGTAAAGGTCAGCCAAACGATGTCCTGACCATCCCTCTCAATCAAGTTATTTAACAGGATTAAAAAGAGGCCCAAACAAGAGTCTGTACTCTGTCCTTTCAAGTAAACATCCCACCTTATTGCCCTGTTTAAACTAAAGGTTCCAGGATGGTTTCCCAGGTACCGCATCCAGCTCTGCCAGCAACCACTGTCAAACTCCATATCATGCACAGCATCCACCCTGCTATGACACAGAAACCAAGGCCATGA
Source organism: Porphyrio hochstetteri (assembly GCA_020800305.1). NCBI lineage: Eukaryota > Metazoa > Chordata > Aves > Gruiformes > Rallidae > Porphyrio > Porphyrio hochstetteri. The sequence goes on from CM036907.1 coordinate 91,945,436, forward strand.
GCCATAAGGAGCTGCAGAAAACCATGTAATGTCCCTGACATGAATGTCAGGGCATCAATAGTCTGAGGACTATAGCACACAGCTGCTATGAAGTTCAGGCATCATGTGTGAAACTAAATACATGAAGAAAAAAGGAGATAGTGAGGAAGGAAAAAAAGGTGAAACATTCTGTATTCCACAAAGAACCCCTTACAACAGTTGCACAAATGCACACTTAACAATCAATTTCAACAGGAAATCAGAACACTTCTGTTGGCCTAAATTTAGACACTTTTACATTAAGCCTATCTTCCTGATACTATCTAGTAGACAAGTCTGATACATTTCCTTAAAAATCACTCTCATAATCCATATATGGTCAGTTCATGTTAATAACTCATGCTTACACAGTGGCTGTAGCAGATACAGGTAAATGCTAATAAATATTTTGTGTTACTTTATTGAGAAAACAGATCAGGTCCCTCTGTAGTACTATCTCAGACGTGTTACCTTTTCTGACTATCACAACATCCCTGTATATCTCAAGCCATATCATAATCTGTAAACCAGGAGATACCTAAAAATGTGGAGGAAACCAATAAGTAGGAGGAAAGATGCATATTAGAGTGATACTGGATATCACAGTATGAAAATGAGCATTTTGAGAGCTCATTTTATCAGTCTCCAAGGCAGATACCAATTGGGGAACCTTCTTTACAAGGACAGCAGAAAATATCAAGAGAGTCATTGAGATGCCTGAAGGGTAATTCCGACTGATTTTGACCCCCATCCCCCAGGATCTGCAGAGTTCCCAGAAGGAAAAGGATTATACTATGTGCTATAGATTATAGATTTAAAGGTCTAGAGCTTTTGTCATGTAAACCTAGAAAAAAAAACATTTCCCACTTTTGATCATCCTTATATGTTTGCTTTTAGGTCATCCTTATATGTTTGCTGCCCATGTTTACTGTGGACATCAGCCAAGGTCAGTTTGCAGGAAGACTGATTTCATTTTCCTAGTCCCTGCTCTACGCTCATAACATAGGCCTCGCCCAGATAAGCACCGATGTAAAAACTTAGAAAAGAACAGCTGACCTCTCTTTCTGAACAGCTATCAACTGTTTTAAGTAGCTATCCCTAGCTTATAACAAAAGGAAAACCGACTGAGATACCTTACTTTCCTGAATAATGCTAAAATGTCCTTTCCAGAGACGAGTACTTAATAAACACAGAAGTAGAAAAAAAATGTTGTTATGTCCACTTAATCCTTCTGTAATTATGGATTTGTTTTCTACATTTAGTAATCATTTTGTTGTTTTAAGCATACTAGACTATCCTCATATGGTTTCCATATACCAGTTACATCTTATTCTTGAAATCATTTTTCTCCAAACAGCCTAAGCTTTGCTTTCCTGTTGTTGCCCATAGCCACACATAATTGAAGAAAACATCCTTAAACACTTTTCAGTTAGCATGTCTGTCTCAATTGTCTGTGCTTTAACAAAGTTATGTTTTATCTAGCTATTTTAAACTTTTCTCATGAATCCAATATTATTTTTGCGATCCTTCCCTGAACTGCATCCAGTTTGCTAATGTGTTTCCAGTAGTGAGATGCTGGGAGTTGTGGAGCATTCCAGATGCGACCTAGGTGCTATATGAAGTTGCAGTTCCATCTCCCTGCACTATGACATAATTTTTTTAATGTCTTAGGCCAAAATGTTGTTGGCCTTGTTTGCTGCTACATTCCACTGACAGCTAACCTTTAGAGCCATTCATGCTGCCATTTCTTTTTGGCATCTCTATGTTACAAGTCACTGGCTACCCATGTTTTTCATTAGTTTCCCCAAATATCTTATTTGTGTGTTTCCAAATGGAATGAACTCTCTTCTGCTCACAATTTTACCTTTCGGTCATAATGTAATATATTATCTGTGTCCAACTGTTTTGGGCTTCTCTCCTCTTGTAGCTGTCTACTAAATTTAAATAGAGCCAAAGGGAACGCTATGCAACTATGAAGAAGCACTTAGTCTTAAAGAAATACAAACATTACTGCATTGTTTTTCTCCATCTTTGTAAAAGTTAAGTCACTAGGCCCTTTTTTCTTTTTCTGAGTGATCTGGAAGAGATATTAATATACTTGAATGTGAATCATCATTTTTCTAATTAACCTGTTTCTTGATCTTTATTCTCTTATGTTTAATTTTTATTTTTTATTTACCCAGAGTTGTAGATTTTTTCTATTCAGTACTTATTTCTAAATGGGTACCATTAAAAAATAAGCTATTGATACAGCAAAGCAAGAGAATTGCCTGCATTATTCAATTTTGTGTGGAATTTTAAAGATGTATAAATCAAGTTGTATTTGATGTCACCTTCACGTGTTTTCCCACCATGGGTATTCTATTCCGTATCTACTATTTCAAAGGAGGCACGTCTGGCAATCATAATATCACTGTTTAGCAGGCCAAGTGTAGAAAACATGTGCAGCAAGAAAATATGTTTCCTCTTGGTTCCTATGTCTTTTATTCTGGAGAAATTCTATGCCTTTCATGCAGAGAGAAGAAAAGCCAACATCTGTTTCTGCTAATGTCTGTTTTAGATAACTATCAGATAGAGCAAGGTTTTAGAGTACTGGAGACCAAATCTTCTAAAATTATTAAAGTACACTGTTAATACAGTTTTAGCCTGGTTTTGAATGCAGCACAAATCTATTTTAATACCTGTAACTTGATTTTTTTTCATTTTAATAAAGGTGACATTTGAAAAATAAAATTTTATTCCTTTACATAAACAGAATCAAAGGAAAAGAGTTCATCTGGGTTTGTTAACCCTTGCTCCATCTGGACATGCTCAAAGTCTATCTGTCTATTCCTAACTTGTTACTTATATCCAAACAATTAAATTAAAGCAATATACCAACTAATTTATTTGTCAGAAAACAAAATTTTGCACTGATAAAACATATTAGACTCAAAATAGTGTGAGGTCTCCCAACAATGGTTAGGAAAGGTCTGTGGGTATCAGAATAATAAAGGTCTAAGAAAAGAATCAAAAGAAATAGACATCCACATCTTACAACTTTTAGTAGTACCTCTAGAAAAGACTTTCTGGCATCCTTGATATTTGCTTCCAATTGAGCGGACTACTACCTAGAGAGGGGTCTCTGCCTCACGCCACTCACTCTGCTGGATTTCCTCCAATAAGTTATTAGAAATTTACATTTGGTCATAGTTCTTTTACATCCTAGAACACTACCATCATTTCTTGGAACTGCTCTGATTCCATTACTGCAGTCATGCACAGCAGTCATTTCAGGAAGGCAGATTTGGATATATAAAAATGCCAAAGTCTTACATACTCTGCAAGAGTTTTGAACACAAATGTGTAGAATGCTCATAAAATTAGCTGTTCTCATAAGATACATACACTGGTTTTGGTACTAATGTCATAAAACCATGCTTGAAACTGATTAAGTTGAAATTTCCAGAGGACTCCCTTCCAAGTGTAACTCTGCCCCAAATCAAAATAAAAGTATGTATTATTTTAAATGGATTTTTTAACATCTGTCCGTCTGTAAATTGTCAGGCTGGGCTAATTTCTAGGCAATCTCTTGCTTACATCTGGTTTACAGAATCTTATCTCCAAGGACTTTAACTCTGGGCAGTGAATTATCAGGCAATTTTTTTCAAGGTGAATGTATACCTGTTTTCTCATCTGAACCACAGAATGGCTTATGTTGATTCACCTGGACTCTTATTTACAAACTCTAGCAAATATGGGCTAAATCTCATAATAAAATATGCTTACCTCTGAACTTCATCCATATCCACATTTCATTGGAAGCACCTAATTTCTTATATTAAATTAATCATTTTATGCTCCTTGAATTCTGCCCAAATATTTCATGTTCTATTCTTATGAAATCTGGTTACTTCAATCAGGTATTTCATGTTTAAGACTGTTAAGTCATAAAAACAGATACCTCAGAAAATTTTCATATTCATATTTTATAGAACTGTGCATCTGTGTTACACTGTTTTCATCAGAGGATTGAATAGTCTGAGTAGATTTTAATCAGGTGTAAATTCACAGACTGGGTGGAACCTGAACCAATTTATACACCTTAAATATTTGTCTATCTATATTTTAAAGAATGCATTTATAAATGTACTCTTACATTTCATACTGGTTATGCATAAAGAGCAGCATACACATAAGAACAGTTGTTTTCACTCACACTGAAGGTTTATTTAGCCATGTATCCAGTTCCCTGCAATGGCCAACAGAAGCCAAGCCCTTCCTGCATCACTTTCAGTGCATTCATGTGACAGGAATCCTCTCACCACACCAGAGGAATAGTCCTGTCAACTTCCATGAAGACTGGAGACATCCTGAACTGGGACTGGGGTTGGGTGAGTGGTTTCTTAGTACTCAGGGTTGCTCTTCTACCACAGCCACCCATGTTTGCTGCAAGAGGTCAGGATTGCCTCCAATTCTGCACTCCTCTACTACCATGAGCAAAGATTGCAGGACAGTAGCTCTTCCCTACCCCTCTGTTCTTACCCCACACAGCCTCTGGCCTTATGGAGCCCATCATGATTCCATCACAAAGACCCCTCCTGTGTATCACTGTAGCCTCTCCTGAGACATGTCTCACATTTCCCACTTTGTAGAACCTGTCAAGAATTTCTATTTCTTCCACCTTCTAAAATCTTCATGTAAGCATCAATCTTTGGGTTTAATTTATAATATACCTCAGTTCTGTAAGAACTTTCACAGAAAACACATGGGGTCTCTTATTTCAGCTATTGCCTACCCAAAAACTAAAGACGGTGCTATATTTCAAAACTGATTTTATAAATCTCCAGTATATAAACTGTCAGTTTGTCACTTGCATTTTTTGGATTTACAAAATGACAGGAAGCATATTTCTAACTGTTCCAGAGGCTTAGGTGAAATATACTTAGAAGTAGGATAGCATTATAATGAACACAGAATAACAAAGACTAACATGCAACATAAATATCTCATCATTCCTTATTTGATCTGCAGCTTGAAACAATATTCATGTGCTGATAAGCAAATCATATATCCTGTGCTCAGGTGGCCAAGAAGGCCAATGGCATCTTGGCTTGTATCAAAAACAGTGTGGCCAGTAGGTCTAGGGAGGTGATTGTGCCCCTGAACTCGGCATTGGTGAGGCCACACCTCGAGTACTGTGTCCAGTTCTGGGCTCCTCACCACAAGAAGGACATGGAGGTCCTGGAGCGAGTCCAGAGAAGGGCAACCAGGCTGGTGAAGGGGCTGGAGGGCAAATCCTATGAGGAGCAGCTGAGGGAGCTGGGGCTGTTTAGCCTGGAGAAGAGGAGGCTGAGGGGAGACCTTATCACCACCTACAACTACCTGAAGGGAGGTTATAGAGAGATAGGTGATGGTCTCTTCAGCCAGGTGACAGGTGATAGGACAAGGGGGAATGGCATGAAGCTGTGCCAGGGCAGGTTTAGATTGGATGTTAGGAAAAAATATTTTACTGAAAGAGTTGTGAGGGCCTGGAACAGGCTGCCCAGGGAGGTGGTCGAGTCACCTTCCCTGGATGTGTTCAGAAAAAGGATAGATGAGGTACTTAGGGATATGGTTTAGTTTAGGATGTGAATGGTTGGACTTGATGATCTTAAAGGTCTTTTCCAACCTTGTGATTCCGTGATTCTGTGATATTTGAGCTATTTTTTACATAGGCATTGTATATTGTAAATACATACTGACATGATTTCCTATAAAAAGTAATATGTGCATGTGAGAAATCTACCTTCAATATCAGTTTTCCTTTGAGCATTGTTTCATCATACGGCTTTACATAAGAAAGTTGTGAAGTTCATTGGTTTGGCATAAGAGTATTATCTTTTAATGTACCCTGGGTATTGGTTTCTAGTCTGCAGAGGCAATAACTTGGCTGCTTAGAGTAAGGCCATGTTACATTTAATATTGCATTAACAAAAAGCACACTTTCCTCATACTTTAAAATGGACTTCCAAAGTTTCAAGATGAGAATGTACAAACTTAGTAAAAGTGAAAAAAGAAAGCGTACCTTTACCACCTTATGGTGTTAGGTATATAAGCAAAAACTACTAGTATTCAGCTGTTGCCAGCTCCTCAGATTCCTAGCCACAGGAGAGAGTTATAAATTGATTTTTTTTTTAAGTAGCTAAGCAAGTTTCACCTAATCCATCACTGATTCTTACTTTGTTCAGCAAATATTCAGCTGATTTTCACATTCTGATCTCACAAAGCTCACAAACTGAGCTTTTCCATCTCACTTCAGAAAAACTCTCATCAAGCAGAGTTGTTATACTCTTGTCTTAGCTTGATTAAATACAATCACAATTAAAATACTGGAAACTTTCATTATTTATAGTCTAGATTTCTAATCCTTTAAGCACTGACTAGTATCTTTGTTTTAACTAGTTGATCAAAACCTCTTATGAGCATAGTTTCTTCATTGATTCTTACCCTACAGTTTGGACTTTCTGATTGATTTTTTGTGGTTTCTCTCTAGCATGACAGAAAGTCCGACAACAAGGGTATGCATGTTTCTAATATTAAGAAACAAAGTCTTATTAGGGAGCATTCAAAATCAACTCAAGGATAGAGAAGATTGAAAATGCAGGGAAAGAATCCTGAAATGCATTTGAAAGCAGAGCAGATGTTTATTTTGTTAGCTGTTGGCAGCGTTACTGTCAATACTTGACCTCTATTAATGTCCACTGAAATTGCAAGATGCTGCCATTCAATCTGGGTCAGCACCTTCATGAGCTCCATGCCTTAAGTCAATTTTTAGTCTATGCACCCAGTGTGGACAGAAGGTTAATAGTCCTATTCATCATTAAATATGACTATATGAAAAAAAAAAAAAAAGAAAAAAGATCTGGCTACTATAGGTATAATTCAGTATTTCTGAAAATAACCCATGGAAAATTTTGAGGCAGCCAGAGAATATCCTTGAATACAGCTATTGCACTAGAAAAAGGTTTGGGAGCTAATGAAAAAGAAACTCCTGGAAATGTAATGAAGACTGCCTATTCATAAAAATGTGAAGGTACAGTAATTTTTTTCACCTGTTATGTTTTCAGGGTCAGCATACAAACTCACAAATCATTGGTCTATCAGACAGTGACCTTGGATGCCCCAAGCTTTATTACTTTGCCCATAATACATACCATGGAAATTTTACTATATGACTTTCTCTGTCCAATTTACCTCCTCTACAAGAAGTAAAACAATCATCTTTAAAGAAAATGCCTAAGTTTCTTAGGAAGAATGTGTTGATTTTAATGAAACTTCAGTTTCAGTTTTGATCTCACTGTCAGTGGTGAGTTCCAAAATATATCTCTTCATATTATCAAGCTTATTCAGAACAATAAAGAATACCTGATAGGGTTTTGCTTTTTATATCATTACATTGTGTTTGCAATTTCTTCTGGAAACTCCCCATAATACAAGTGTATGCATGTATAGGTATGTATATAGACACTGCAGGTGAGAGAGGAGATTTTGGATTTTTGTTTCAGGAAGCCAGTTTCCACCTGGTCTTCAAATGATATTTGACATTTGGATTTACACTGGATTTCAATCCAATATTTGCATTTTGCTTCATTTTGCATTAAAATTCTATTATGAAAATGTAAATAGAGAAACAGGTTACTGATTACTGTAACAGCCAAGAAGCATTGCAAGGACAGAAATACAAGGATGTAGTGAAACCTGGTACACTGACTTCTTCAGTAGTTTCTTTAAAATCTATTTTACATTCTCCTTCTTCCTTTGTCCTATTCAATCCCACTTATTTGTTGAGAATTTTCCTAGATGGACATTATAGTCACCCCCTTTTTTTTTAAATGTACTCATTTAAAATAACACTTCTGGCTGTTTATATTTAGAATATAATGGCAATGCATTCTTCTACTTTTCAAGAGATAAAAAAAGAGTAAAAAAGAGTATGCCAGAACTTTAACAGAACAGCAAGTACCCAATACCTAATTAGTACATACATTTTTATTTCCCAAATGGTTATGAAACTACTGTGTGAGAATGGTTAACATGACAGAAAATGCAATCCTGGGAAATACTTTGTTTGCAAAGTAGGTCTTTGAATGGAATTATAAAAAGAATAAATGTAATGCGTATTATAAACATTAAATAAATCATTGCAAATGCCTGAGCTCTGGATACTATAGTAGTATGTCTGGTTTAGGGGAAAGGAGACAAAAACAAGGATCAGACACATCATACCTTCTTTGTATTTATTCCTTGTAAGCATTACAAGTTTTATATTTGTTTGGTTTAAGTTCCAGACTCAGCAGTACCACATTTAAATCCAAAAATTAAGTTCAGCTTTCATTAAAAGAAAATACACTAAAATTTTAAAGTGGTAGCAAAGTGAACAGTAAAAAGTTACTAAGGATTCCATAAATAAAAACCACTGTAAGTAGTTTAGTATTTCAATTTAGTGTCATCCAGAAATTCATTTAATATGCCTACCACATCTAACTGTTTCTCTGTATGTATTTCTGTCCAACCATCTGTCTGTCCCTGTCCCAGTTATTTTGGAACCAATTAGCCAGTTTTACCTAGATGAAAAAAATAGGTTGAAGTCTCAATCGCTAATCCTGTAAGTTTCATGAAAATCAGTTTGGTTTAAAAAAAAGTTCCTGATGTATGCAGGAAAGGGAAGAAAAACTCCACGTTTATACATTGAATTTTTGCAGCTTCCTGTTGGCCAAACAGTGTGTGCTTGCTGGCCTGACAGTTCAGCAGGCACAAAGCTCAAAAGTAGACGTAATGCTTACCCTAGGGCCGTTACAGGAAAAACGGGATTAGTGAAATGTGTGGGACTGCAGAGACGGGAATAAATCTTTAGGAAATCAGACATCATTGATTTCACTGCTCAGAAAAAAAATTTGCCTTAAATCTCATCATTTCAAGTGATGACAGATGGGTATGGCAGTTTAATTGTTTTGTTTTCAGGTCACTGCATATTGTACATTCTGCTAAAGAGTCTAGGACCATGTGCTTCTTTCTGGCTGCTGCCCTCTGGATCAGCATAACTTCTAAAGTGGGAAGGGAAATTCCTCCTCTTGCAACAGAAAAATGAACATGCAGCCAGAGGTCTTCAAATGCAAGAGGCAATCAATGGAGAGTCAGGTATAGACCAATGAAGGAGTCAAGAGGACTCCTAAAGAAGGCTTTTCTGGAGACTTCAGAGGATCTGAGCATGGTTTCTGCAATTTAGGAAACCACCAAAGGTTGCTTTACCAAAAGGAAAGCCAAAAGGAAAGGTGCTGTCCTGCCAAGATGCAAATGAGAAGATTTGTTTTCAAGACTTATTTTTAACCAATCTCACCCAGTGATCCTGAATTTTCTCTCTGGAAAGAATTGTTCCAGCTTCCTATTTTTGGATTTTATTGAAATATACCTCTAGAGATTGGAAGCCTTGAGTGTCTTTTGGCATGCTTAGTTTTAGAGAAATGCGCAGTTTTAGTGGTGGAACAATTCCAACTCAAGGCACTGGCTTGACTGGGGATCCCATCACATAAGGCTCTTTCATGTCCTGAGGTCATGACTCACCACTTTTAAAGTATAAGCCTGGCAAGGCTATGGTTGTATGTTAGCTTTCATACCATGGCAGATCATACACCCAAAACCTCAAAGTCAAATATATGCATTGCAGCAGCCAGAGCTATGTGGGCATCTAGCAGTCCTAACAGTTGCTTCCACAGAGACAGGTTACCAAAAAAAAAAAATTATGGCTTGTCAACATTTTGGTGTTTGGGTGTTTTTTCAGTACTCCACGCAGTTTATACACATAGATTTTAGAAGCAGATGCAATCTCCTTCTACTCACACTCCATAAAAATGTGTCTAGCATCATTTGAAAGGTGTGGGGCTGTATTAGCACTGGTTTAAGCCTAAACTAAATCTTCCTGTTTCTCAAAGACAGAAATTTTTATTTGGGATAGACATTTTCAGGGCACAGTACTAGGATGACCACAGAAATGCATTTTCTGATGTGTTCAAGTATGAGAAGTGTGAATTCCTTGCGAAAGACAAAGTATGATGATAATAAAATGTTACAATTAAATCTTTAGGTTAAGAAAAGAACTGTGACAGAGCTGTAAAAGTATTAGCGTAATCTGAAAAAAAACATGGGGCCAAAAACCATCTCCATTCCATATTTTGGGGAGTTCTAGTTCATCTCTCCTATACCCCTTTCCTTTTCTGAATCATCTAGAAAGCAGAAATTTCATTGCAGAAGACACCTGTCCAAAAGACCCAGGGAGACTGGGGAGAGTTCTCTGCGATTCAAGAAGCTGGTAACAGCTACTGGACTGAGAACAAACCTGCAAGAATTCAGTGGAGAGCATAAAATCAGGGAGGGAGGTGTATGATTTTTTTTAAATTTCCATCTAATTTCTAAGTTCTATGTTCATAATTTAGGGATTTTAAAAAATGGTTTAATGGAAATATTTATTAAGAGAGTTCTATCCTGAAGTTTTGGACACCTAGATATCCTAAGAGGCTTTTGCAGTGTTTCATGTGTTGCAAAGACAAAATGCACCATTTTATAATGTTTTCAAGGAGACTTTCCCTATTATCAAAATCCAGGTGTTGCAAATCCTAAACTCTCCTACATCTCTTCCCAGGCTCTTTTGCAGTATCCTTCACACTTTCCTTCCTCTTGTAATGTCAATTACTACCTAAAGTATTCAAAATTTAAGTTACACTTTTTCTCAGAAGACAAGGTTTACATGTCAAGAAGAAGAATTGATCAGTTAAATTTAAGTTTAGCATTTATAAATTTTCTGGAGCACTTTGGTTTGACAAAGATTGTGAGAACTGATTTAGGATAATTAGGGGTGGGGTTTTTCCTGTGTAACAGTTGTCCTGAGTGTTTTGATAAATGTTATTTTTTATAAGATTTGCTTTGAACTAATGGAGCTATAAGTTTTGACCATAGCACTCCATACTGTTATTTATTATTTTGAAATGTGGAAAAGCAATTAAAAATAGAGCTGTATTAAATGAATTATAATAGTTGTTAGCTATATGTATAGCTGTCATAGTTTAACACCAGCATAAGCACCACACAACTGCTCTCTCCACTCCTCACTGGTGGGATGGGGGAGTGAATCGGAAGGATAAAAATGATAAAACTCATGAGTTGACATAAAGACTGTTTCATAGGTCAATCAAAATAAAAACAAGGAATTCATTCCCCGCTTCCCATGGGCAGGCAGGTGTTCAGCTATCTCCAGGAAAGCAGGGCTTCATCACACGTACTAGTTACTTGGGAAAACAAACACCATCATTCTGAACATCCCACCCCACGCTCCCTTCTTCTTCTGCCACCTTTTTATGCCGAGCATGATGTCATATGGTATAGGATATCCCTTTGGTCAGTTAGTGTCAGCTGTCCCAGCTGTGTCTCCGGTCTCCTCGCTGGTGGGGTGGGGTGAGGAGCAGCAAAGGCCTTGGCTCTTTGTAAGCAGGCTCAGTAGTAACGAAAATATCCCTGTTTTATCAACACTGTTTCCAGCACAAACCCAAAACACAGCCCCACACCAGCTGTGGGGCGTCTGTGAAGAAGGTTAACTCTGTCCCAGCCAAAATCAGCACAATGGCATATACTTGTGTCCCTTTAATTGTATTTACTTTTTATGTTCTGTAATTTTCAATTTATGATTTATCACCTCTAATACAATCTCTTGAAAAATTTCAAAGAATTTTTCCATTTTTCAGAGTAGTCAAACAGTGAAACAGTATAAACAAAGACAGGACTGCCCAGACCTGGGTCTTGCCCCATTTAGTCAGCAGGTTAATGGCACCAATTTGGCCCCAGTGTTGGGCCCTTCCAGCACCTTGTGCTGATTTGAAATGGTTGCTGTGAGACATGGGTCTCTGTAACCTTACAAAAAGGATGGAAAAACACTTAGCTCCTGCAAGGGCCACAGGGCAAGGGGAACGTAGAAGACAGTAATAGGTTGGTGAAGCCGCAGGTCAACCGCAGGGTTTAGTAAAGAGCTGTAGCAAATCATTCTTCTCCAAGTGCAAGACAAAAGGAGAAACTGTGATCACAAGTCCAGTTCTATCCAGGATTTCTCCCTAAGTAAGGCAACTGCCTCTTCAGCAGAGGGCTTTTGTCATAACTGCAGTGCAACTTTGAGAATCAGTTCACTGTGACTAAAGACTGAGGCACCAGGCCCAGCCAAAAGCATTTTTAAATAACATTCCTCCAAACTGCACCGTCTGTTCATTCTTCTAAAGAACACTTAAGACTTTCTACGTTTAAACAAATGGATTGTCCAGGGCAATTCTGCAAAAGTAATTCAGACTGAGCTGAAAATATGTACCACAGACATGGCACAAGCGATCCAACCTGAGAGACTGAGCTACAAATTTTCCTCCCTGACAATGTGAAGTTTCCTTTTCCTTTTTTTTTTTTTCTATTTCTTATTTTTATTTTTTTTTCACTGTCTGGCCCACTTAGTTTGGACTTTTTGCTGGAAGCTGGCAGTACTGTACATCTTTGCATTTCGTAACCTCTGTCGTGTTCAAACCACAAGTACAAATTTGCCAGGGGCTGGTTCCTCAGGGGCATCAGGACAGAATGGGTTTTGCTGTATCACTTTCTTGCTCTGACCTGTGTTCCTCTGATGTGTCCTTGCTTTTAAGAACTTCTTTCTAAAAGTTTACTCCCCTTAAATTTTTGTGAATTATTCTGTTTGAAGCATTTTTAAAGACCTTTAATATGGATGTTTAATTCTTTCTTGTTTTCCCAGCACCACAACATTGGTTCCAGAGGAAAAGAAGTTTCACAGAGCAGATTATTTTTAAAAAATAATGTGCTGAGTATGTTCAGAACTTAATTATCTCGAGAGCCACAAGTCCCTTTTCACAACTTTGTTACTTAGAAATAATTATTAACATTACCAATTGATTTGGGGATAGAGCAAGACATAAAGTGTCTGTTTTCCTGTGTTCTGTATCACATTACAGAAAATGTACTGTTAACGCTGAAGTCTTTTTTTCCTATTCTCAAATCTCATTTCTTAGTTTCTTCTCAAAATATTTAAATTGAATTGTGTTTCCCCACAGTGTACTTGCTCCCAGAGTCACATAACTCCATCTCAGGGATATTATATCACAGAAATCTGGCTATTATTAAAAAGTATTTGGTTTCCAGTTCTATTTGTAAATGTCTTTAAAAATTATAGGTTGAATCATAGACCCATCTTGTTATTTATTTTTACACAGGAGATGCATGCTAAACATGTTTTGGTATCAATTTTAATAATTTTCTTTTTCCTGACTTTTCGTTCCTGCTTAATTTTTAAGAATAAAAACCAGACCAGAAATATCATCCACAGTTTATTTGAAGAAAAACTGGCTTAGTCTCTATTTCTCCTTTTATAACAATGTTATTTTTTGCCAACTTGTCAATTGGTCAGCAGTCCACAAATTAGCAGTGTCCTAAATGAACTATCAGATCATCTGGTCAAACACTACTTTCTTCTTGTGTGATAAATTAAATGCAATGACATACCTGACAGTGTCCATTTAGCATTTGATTTCTACAAAAAAACCCTCATTTTCTCAGGAACTTCTGAAGTGCAAAGAAGAAAACATATAAACACACTAAATGAAGTCAGCAGCAGCAGTGGAATACAGAACAAAAAGAATAAAATTTATATAAGAAGGAGCCTTCATCACCATCTAGCTTGCTTCCTTTTGTGAGAGAGAAATCTATATTTTCTCCTAATTTTAAACCAATTTTTAACATTAATATTAAACTAAGAAAATAACACAGGATTGTATAATCAATTTTACTATTATTTTAACATATGCAACTAAAGATTCTTTCACTCAGAACACAATAGTTACACCTAATTTAAGCTATCTCATTTTTGTTTTTTAAATTGCTGATAACATGCAGATTTCTGATCTGATAAAATAGGCTGTACAAACTGTAGACACTAATAGGTGTTACTGCTGTTGTTTCAACAGTTCTGCACCTGAGACATTTAGCTGCACACAGAGCCACCAGAATTCAGATTTCTTCTCTTTTTAAAAGCATGCTCCCACAGGTGGCACTTTTTTTTGAGTAACAAAAAACTCTAAAAAGGATATTCAAAGTAAATTTCAGTAAGAATGGAAAAAATAATTAGGCACTTCATAAATCTGAACTTCACGGGTATTACATTTAAGGTTTTAAGGCCAAAAATTAGCCTGTACCTTTGCAGTGTGTATGTTGTCTACACTTCAGAACAGTTCAGTCCAGGAAGAAGAAAAGCAACATGCAAGAGCAGAAAATCTCTCACAGGAGGAGAGGAGAGGAGAGGAGAGGAGAGGAGAGGAGAGGAGAGGAGAGGAGAGGAGAGGAGAGGAGAGGAGAGGAGAGGAGAGGAGAGGAGAGGAGAGGAGAGGAGAGGAGAGGAGAGGAGAGGAGAGGAGAGGAGAGGAGAGGAGAGGAGAGGAGAGGAGAGGAGAGGAGAGGAGAGGAGAGGAGAGGAGAGGAGAGGAGAGGAGAGGAGAGGAGAGGTCACAAGAGAATACAAGCCTGCATCTTCAGCTTTTGAGCGGTAAACCGGCTTCAGGCCCTGTTATTAGGTTCATCATGACAACGATGCTTGATGACAAACCCCTAGACATCCTGCCAAGAAAATGTCCCATCATGCCTGGCACAGTACAAATATAAATGCACCCTCAGTAGATTCTGAGGTGGCAGAGAGTGTAAAGGAGATCTGGGACCATGTGCTAACCTGCCAAAACTTAAGGTCGCTGACAACATCAGCTAATTAAGTGCCTTTGATATCCAGAAAAACTAGTCTGTGGAATCAGTGTGTCCCTCTGCAAATGACTTCATGAGTTTCAGTGCAATTGATGGGATAGCAAGAAAGCATGAGACCCAAAAAATTTTGCAGCTAAGAGTTTGTTTCCTGTCTTTTATCTGAGGCTTCTAAAGCCTAAATGGCTGGTTTTGTAGGCCAATATCTCTTCATATAGAGAACTCAAATAAAGCAACAGAGAAGCCCTATTTTTCAAGTCCTCTACCATTATTCACATAAAAGGCAGTACAGTTCCTGCCGGGGATCATCTCTGCTCTGGCATTGTTCTCTGAGAGGCTTGCAGGAGGGCTCAGGAGCTCCTTCTCAACACCAACAGAGGCTTCCTCTTCTCTGTTCCGGTGATCAGCAGTGACTCTTACTCCATCCAACTACCACTTTGTGACAGTGGGTTTTAGCATCTTCAAGGGGCTGCTTTAAGATTTCTCTGTGAGTTCCACAATCCTTCCTAAAGTAGTCCACATTGTGACTGTTTGGGATCCTGATTGTCATGCAAGTATCCTGGCAAGTGTATAGAATAAATGCCTGATTGTCCATAGAACTGTAAAGCAGGATGCATGTGGTTGCTTTTCAAAGAAATGGGCTTTGGGGAAAGGTAGTCTTATATATACAAAAGTAGTAATGGGTTAAAACCAGACCTTAACTGCCATCTTTTACTCATTAAATAAGCGGATCTTTCTGAATTCAGGGAAGAAATTCAGTTATATGTAGCCAGATCCCTAACATCAGTCGGGAACAACAGGAGTTCAGCATGCTGGTAAAGTACAGCTCTTGAAAGCTGTATTTATGTGCTGCTTTTGCTGCCTTTAAAAATCCTGCTATTTTTTCACAAAGCTCTCATTTGTAAAGACACATACAAACTAATCTGGTAAAATCTGGCTTTGTAATTTACTGAGTCGACAGCTTATCTTGCTCAAGTGTATCATGTCCTTTTGCCTTTTCTGGTGCCTCCCTCTGCCCGCTCCTCTCTGCATTACTTTTCTAGCATGAATCTGAACAGGACTATCTTTACAGTTTCCTGTTCCTCAGCTACTGGACACAATGTTAATTACCATCATTGGCATCATCATCATTAGCATTATCATAACCATCATCATAGCTGGGGACACCTGTGCCTAGCTGTTACATCACACTGTTTGCTTCCAAAAATAACGTAACACTTGTTGTTTCCCTTTTTTTCCTTTTCTTCTTTTTTTTTTTTTTTTTAATGTAGCTATATTTATCCAAACCAAGTTACTTAGAAGAGGTTCCAAGTCTGTTCAGGTGTTTATGTCTAAACCTTACAGACGCTGGTGCTGATGTAACAGCCAGTAGAGGCGATCTGAGTTTGCTTGGATAACACTGCCCCGTGCTGGTTTGTAAGGAAAAGTCCTCGATAACTCTGTCTTTTACCAAAATCTTTAAAAAGAGCAGGTGCTCCATCATTTTAATTTGTACGGGTTTTTTAAGCTGTGTTTCCTCAGGGTGATAAATGGGTTTTGTTCAACCTTTTTTTCCAAGATATCACACAAAATACCCCACTTTGCTCTTCCTGAAAACAAAACACAGAGGGAAAAATGTGACTTTCTAAAATGCACTGGACAGGAAGGCTCATTAATATGTCCGGACTACAGACAGCACCCAGGACGCCATCTCACAGAGCTCCTGAGAACTGGATTTCTACTGCTCATCTCAGAAAGATCTTTCAAGTAGAAAGGAACATAGGAAATAGAATTAATCTTCATTTGATGCCTCGGAAAGCTGGAATCAAAACTCAATTGAATCATTTCGTTGAATCACATTGACTTCGAGACACTCTCCCAACTTCTTCCCTGTGTTAACATTTATAAACATCTGTAGCAACACTTCTTAAATTGGGGCAGCTACTTTACTGAGAATAAATATTGTATTCCTGTGTATTAATATATAAATAAACATAGATATATGCAACGGAGTACATACTTTTCTGTAATTGTTTCTGGTAATATCTGTATCTCACAACCTAAATTTGGTGAAATTAGCTCTGGGTATGGGGAAAACATGCAGCTATGAAGCTACTACGTGAATAAATGCAATTCCCATGTTCTGCCCGAAAAAAACAAAACAAAAACAACAAAAAAGCTGAGTCAATAGGGCAGAAATGAGAAAGAAACACCTAATCAAGCTGGAAATGCTTAGCCACCCAAGAACTTGTGGCTGGCCATGAAGTGGAAACAGATGAACCATCATCAAACATTCCTTATTTTGCCAGCACGCCACTGCAGAACAAAGAAATACAAGATTGTAAGGATCAAAGGCAGAGTTGAAGGAAATCAAATCTATATGACCAGAAAGTACATGTTGGTTCCATATATATCCCTTAATTTTAGACAGCCTTTGCCCCATAATTTTATCTATTAGTTCTCTCGACCTCTGGGATTTTCAGTAGATGTCTCCAGCTGAAATACTAACTCAATATGGCTCCCATTCAGATGAGAAATATGACATGGTCAGCACTCAAGATAGTATGGTCACAGCATGATCCCAGACACTAACTGCTTCTGAATGTTTAACTGTTAAACAGCTCAAAATTGGTGAGATTAAACACATGAGAACACATCACCTTTAAGAAATTCTTTTAAAGGCCACCAGTCATCTCTCTATATATTTTTATTAAAATATTTTTAATTTTCTGCCATTATTTTGTGTTGGTTTTTCTTAGGTATTTGTAGGGGGGGAACTTTTTCCTTGTCAACTTTAAATTTTATGGGAATAATATTGTGAAGAACTATACAGCTATAGGCCAGAAAGATGATTTTGTTTCAGATCTTCTCCTGGGACCCATGTCTACAGCTCATAAGGCAATATGTGAAAGCAGTACTGTGACTGCAAAATGGGCTCTTTGTAGGCCTTCATTTGTGTTCCTGTCAGCAAAGGGTCAGGGTATGAACAGATCTAGTTGCAATATTTGTTTGGAAAGTAGGTTCTTTTTCCCAACCTAAACACTTCTTATAAAGGCTTTCTCCTCTAATGAAGTGCAGATGTCTACCCCTCCCATCAGGACTGAATGCTTTTGCTTACCACAGTGAGTATATCTCATTTCTTTTTCTAGGGAAGAACAATAATCTTCTCTGCTTGTGACAAGTGCACCAGAAGCCCCATAAGAATCACGAAATGCTGGGTTTAGTGTATTAGGAATGATAATGTAGATAACAATTACTAATGATTGCAACATAAGAAAAATTTTCTTGGGATTCTTCATCTGAATTAATTAATCCAAAGCAGTAAAAGCCTCAAACATGTATCTTCCACATACTTTTTTTTCTCCACTAACATTTTATGGGTAGTTTCCTACCTTGAGATTTCCCTTCCTGCATTGCAGACACTCCCACATGCTAGAGGCAAGTCCAACAAATACTTTGGTAAAAATCTGGTGAACCAGAGAAAACTGAAGTCTTAAGCTTTACTTTTTCCTGTGCCATATTTCTAGTCTCCCAGTAAAGATAAAAATTTGCAATGGCATTGTTAAAAAAAGTTATATTATTTATAAATAAAACTCTTTCTAAACCTTGATTTTTTGTTTGTTTGTTTTATACTATCATTCTGTAAATATGACCTCACATTTTTGGGGATTGACAATGATAGCTGCTTTCTGAGACAAATTTTTCAACCAAATCTGTACTAACTTTATGGTCACTGTAACTGCATCATATTTCCTTAGGTTAAGAGAATGTCATGGAGAAAAGCATGAAAAGCCTTATTAAGCTCAGGATATATTGCACTGTGCATGTAGCTTCCTGTTATCCATGAAGTTACTTATCCTGTCAAAGGGGAAAATTAGGTTTAGTCATAAAAGAAAATTAGATTTATTTGATATGACCCATCCTTGACAAAACTATACCAGCTAGTTTTTGCCTTGTCTTCTGGCTATTTACATTCTGATTGCTGTATCTTTTGTGTAGATGGCTTTATAATTTCTTGAGTCATTGTTTCTGAGGCTGAATTAGATTAACTAATGTGCAATTCCTTAGCACTCCTTTTTTTTGCAAAATTAGGATTATGTTTGACCTTCTCTTGTACTGTACCCATGTTTTCCCATCATCACTAATTCTTTAAGGAAACTGGTAGGCAGGGGAAGGCGGCAGTGAAGAGGGGAGTAGAGTGGAGGGGAGAAGCTTATCCATTTCTAAAGGAGAATGAGGCAGTCATACTGAGTGGTTTGGGACATTTTGAAAGCTGTGCCAATTTAAAAAATGCAGACAAGTACAAAGTGTCAGGAGATTGAGTGTAGAGTCCATTTGCTCATGAAGGACAGAGTTATGACTGTGAAAGGTGAAGAAGGAACTGTAAGGGATGAGGAGCTTGACATAAGCTCTTGGTTATGTATCTCAGCAGAAGTTATTTAAGTTGGGTTAGATAAATATGGGAACAGTCAGTATGGGGAAAGTTTATTATATCAACTTGCATAGCAGCACAGGCAAGTATTACAATGCTCCATCTTAAAGGAGGCTAAAAGCTGAAGACGCTGAAGGGAATGGCCAGTTAATCGTTTCAAGGGTTGACTTAGTGACAGAGACATCAATTTAATATATTTATAGATTTGCAAGTCAGCTTGATTACAATTTAGGCATCCCTTGCTGGAAAGGAAATATATCATACTAAAGAATTCTTTGTTCCAAAGAGTAAGGTATAGCAAGGACTTATTCTTTTGCTGGTTAACACAAACTTCTAGTCACTGATTTGCTTATTGAAGAAAAAGAAAATGTAAGCAGCTAAGCAAACACGTAACCAAACATCTTCCCAGTCATTCCCGGGCTCAGCTTATGTCAAACACCTGTCCTCCCCTTCCCTATTCTCAGCATCCCTTGTTTTTGCTGTGGGTTGCACTTACATTCCCAGTCCCTTTGGTGAAGCAACAAGCAACACAACAAGCTTGGAGAGATGGGCCCGTGCAAACTGCATGAAGTTCAACAAGGCCAAGTGCAAGGTCCTGCGTGTGGGTTGGTGCAATCCCAAGCACAGCTACAGGCTGGGTGGAGAATGGACTGACAGCAGCCTTGATGAGAAGGGCTTGGGGATGCTGATCGATGACAAGCTCAATGTGAGCCAGCAGTGTGCACTAGCAGCTCAGAAGGCCAACCATGTCCTGGGCTGCATCAAGAACAGCGTGGCCAGCTGGTCAAGGGAGGTGATTCTGTCCCTCTGCTCTGTTCTCATGAGACTCCACCTGGAGTACTGGGTCCAGCTCTGGGGTCCCCAGTACAGGAAAGACGTAGAGCTGTTGGAGCGAGTCCAGAGGAGGGCCATGAAGATGATCCAAGGGGCTAGAGCACCTATCTGAGAGAGTTGGGCTTTTTCAGTTTGTAGAAGAGAAAGTTCCAGGGTGACCTAATTGCAGTCACCAATACTTAAAGGGGTCCTACAGGAAAGTGGGAGAGAGACTGTTCACCAGGGAGTGTAGTGCTAGGCCAAAGGGCAATGCTTTAAGCTGAAAGAAGAAAGGTTTAGGTTAGATGTTAGGAAGAAATTCTTTATCATGAGGGTGGTGAGGCCCTGGCACAGGCTGCCCAGAGAGGTTGTGGAAGCCCCATCCCTGGAGAAGTTTAAGGCCAGGTTGGATGGGGTTTTGGGCAACCTGGCCTAGTGAGGGTGTCCCTGCCCATGGCAGGGGGGTTGGAACTAGATGATCTTTGAGGTCCCTTCCAACCCAAAGCATTCTAGGATTCTAGGATTCTAGGATCAGGGGCACAAAGGTTACTTTCCAATACTTCATGTTTCTTACTATGTTTCCTCCACTTCTCCTTGCATGCCAGTGTCTCTGCCACATCATGGGTTCCTCCACAGGACACAGTCCCTAAGGGGTGTCCATGCCCCTGTATGAGTTAGCCACGGTTCCTCAGGGGTGTCCCAGTTTGGCATGGAGTACACACATCCAGCTATATGTCTCTCCAAAGCATGTCCTCCACATCTCCTCTCAAGAGCACCTCCCTGTGTGTTTCCAGACATATTTTCTTCAAATATTTCCTCCCCTGGGCTCTGCTGCCTTTTCTTAAATGTGTCTAAGCCATGGTTCAGTACACTTCTCCATCTGTTGGCAGTCTTTGGGCATGACGGGGTGTGCGTGTGTTTCAGAGCTGGCTGTGGCTGGATGAGGACAGCTCACACCACTTCCCACACAAGGCATCCTCTAGCCCACTGCCAATTAAAGCCTGGCATTTGTACCTAATACAAGCCAAAAATATCCAAATAAAAATTATACTCATATTCCTTTAGGTTTACTACCTCTTGAAAACTTAAAATGAAAACTGAATACTTTTTAAATATATGTTTTATCCAAGCTCAAGTTACTACCTTCTGTATGTAAGATAATGCATGAAAAAAATTAAGTAAAAGAGTAGAGAAGTGAGATGTTACAATCAGTCTGTTCTCTTTACATTCTCTTATGTCTATAAAGCCAAGACTGTGAAGAGGAAGCTTCACAAAGCAGTATGTGCAGACAGGAACATATACACCAAGCACCCCAATTCCTGTAAATGGCAATGGCATCTCTGTTAAATAAATAAGGCAAGTGAAATACTTTTTGTAGGCAATAAATGTGAGATAGCATGGCTGATTTATAGGATACTAATGCTGATTTAACTATGCTTAATAGCATTCTTTCTTGACATCACAATAGAATAATTAAGGTTGGAGGGAATCCCTAGAAGGTTGATCTCCTCTTCAAAACAGGGATGGTTTCACAGATAAACCAGGTTGGACAGGGCAATACCAGTGAAGATCTGAAAGCACCTCAACCTCCCAGGGCAGCCTGGTCCAGTCAAAGCAAGTCCAGTTCCCCATACATTATGTACTCTAGAATCGTAACCATTTTTAACCATCTCTTTCAAAATGGGAAGCCTCAAAATGAAAACAGTACTCCAGATGCATCCTTGCAAGTGATAAATAGAGGAAAGGAATCCCTCCTCTACTCCTTGGCAATACTCTTTTTTAGGCCTCCTTATTCTGTTTAGATATTTTTTCACTTATACCATATGCTTTGGGGACATGCGATTCTGAATTTAGATTTCATATTCTATTTTGAGCTACTTAAAAATCTACTCAAATAAACAATGTAACATAAAGATAAAAACAAATCTTCCCTTTCAATAACAAGTTGTCATATTTAAAAGAACAAGAGTTCAGCTCAGTTCAGATTTCTTGTAACTAAGTAGGGTGCCTAAGTGAGATATAATTGCTGTCAGCTGAAGGAACTGATTAGTTACCCATTAGTTCAAGGAAAATAATTCCAAGCTTTATTATTTCAGATTAAATTAAAAGAACTAGCATCATCAGCTGTTCCTCAGCAGTAAAAACACACATGCAGTTTTTGTGCTATGTTCATAAACAAAATAACTTCTCTGTATAGGAGCTTAGTTTGTGTGTGTAGCTGTATACAAAAAAGAAGATACATCCTTTGTCATTGCATCAACACCTGTGCAGTTAGCATCACAAATTGATGGACTCAGTAGACCCATTCACCACACATATTAACAGAATCAATACCAACACTAATAGGTTGTCGTTCTGTGCATCAGGGATATTAGATGGGATGAAGCACTCTGCCAGTGCCTTTTAAAGCTATTTACTTGTACCAGAAAAAGCTCAACATTGCTGATCTGCAAGGACAGGAGGACTGAGTTGATAGTGCTTTCTTCAAGCAGCTAGAAGTAGCCTCGAGATCCCAGGCCCTGGTCCTTATGGGGGACTTCAACTACCCAGATATTTGCTGGGCAAGCAATATGGCCAGTCGTATGCAGTCCAGACAATTTCTGCAATGTGTAGAGGACAATTTCCTGCTTCAGATAGTGCAGGAACTGCAATGAGAGGGCAGGTGCTGGACCTTGTTTTAACCAACAAGGATGGGCTCGTTAAGGAAGTGAAGGTCGGGGGCAGCTTGGGACAAAGCGACCATGAAATGGTAGAGTTCAAGATCCTGAATGGAAAAAGCAAGCCAAAAAGCAGGATAGCTACCCTGAATTATAGAAGAGCTAGCTTTGATCTCTTCCACAACCTAATAGGAGCTATCCCATGGGCTACACTGTTAGAAGGCAAGGGAGCCTGTGAGAGCTGGCTAGCATTTAAACAGCACTTCTTACAAGCCCAAGAACGGTGCATCCCTTTGAGCAAGAAATCAGGAAAGAGAGGCAGAAGACCTGCATGGATGAGCAGGGAGCTAATGAGTAAACTCAAGGGGAAGCAGAAGATCTATGAAATGTGGAAAAAGGGTTTGAGCACCTGGGAAGAATATAGGAATGTTGTCAGGGCCTGTAGGGATGTGACTAGGAAGGCTAAATCCCACTTGGAGATAAAACTGGCAAGGGACATAAAGAATAATAAAAAGGGGTTTTATAGATATGTGAATAGTAAGAGGATGGCCAGGGATAGTGTGGGTCCCTTGCTGAACGAGGCGGGTGTCCTGGTTATGGAAGATGCTGAGAAGGTGGAAATACTGAATGCCTTCTTTGCTTTGGTCTTCACTCCAAAGGCCCCTCAGGACTCACGGACAATGGAAGAAAGTAAGAGAGTTTGGGAAATGAAGAGCTTCCCTCTGGTTGAGGTGGGAGTGGTCCAGGAGCATCTCAAAGGGTTCAGTGCACATAAATCCATGGGCCCAGGTGCGATACATCCACGTGTGCTGAGGGAGCTGGCGGAAGTGATTGCGGAGCTGCTTGCTATCATCTTCGACAGCTCTTGGAGAACAGGAGAAGTACCTGAGGAGTGGAGGATAGCCAATATCACTCCAGTCTTTAAAAAGGGTGAGAAGGAGGACCCAAGCAACTACAGGCCAGTCAACCTCACTTCTGTCCCTGGAAAGGTGATGGAACAGCTTGTTCTGGATGCCATTACCAAGCAACTGAAAGAGAAGAAGGTCATGAGGAGTAGTCAGCATGGATTCACCAAGGGGAGATCGTGCTCGACCAATCTCATAGCCTTCTATGATCTCATCACTGGCTGGGTGGATGGAGGGAGAGCAGTGGATGTCATCTACCTTGACTTCAGCAAGGCTTTCAATACTGTCTCCCGTGACATCCTGATAGAAAAGCTGAGAGAGCATGGGATAGATGAGTGGACAGTGAGGTGGGTTGAGAACTGACTGTCAGACCGGGTGCAGAGGGTCGTGATCAGTGGACCAAAATCTGACTGGAGGCCTGTGACTAGCGGTGTTCCCCAGGGCTCGGTGTTGGGTCCAGTCCTGTTTAATATCTTCATCAACGACCTTGATGAGGGAATAGCAACCACCCTCAGCAAGTGCCGATGATACAAAACTGGGAGGGGTGGCTGACACGCAGGAACACTGCGCTGCCATCCAGTGAGACCTGGACAGGCTGGAAAGCTGGGCAGGGAGAAACCAGATGAGGTTTAATAAAAGCAAGTGTAAAGTCCTGCACCTGGGGAGGAATAACCGTCTGTATCAGTACAGGCTGGGGGATGACCTGCTGGAGAAGAGCTCTGTGGAGAAGGACCTGGGGGTCCTGGTTGATGACAGGTTGGCTATGAGCCAGCAGTGTGCCCTGGTGGCTAAGAGGGCCAATGGGATCCTGGGATGCTTCAGGAAGAGTGTGGCCAGCAGGTCGAAGGAGGTGATCCTCCCCCTCTACTCTGCCCTGGTCAGGCCCCACCTGGAGTATTGTGTCCAGTTCTGGGCTCCCTGGTATAAAAAAGACAGGGATGTCCTGGAGAGAGTCCAGAGGAGGGCTACAAAGATGATTAAGGGCCTGGAGCACCTCCCCTATGAGGAAAGGCTGAGTGAGCTGGGGCTGTTCAGCCTGGAGTAGGGTAGATGAGGTACTTAGGGATATGATTTAGTTTAGGATGAGAATGGTTGGACTTGATGATCTTAAAGGTCTTTTCCAACGTTGTGATTCTGTGATTCGGTGAGAAAAGAAGACTAAGGGGGAACCTAATTAATGTTTATAAATATCTTAAGTATGGGATGCAGGGGGAAATGGCCAACCCCTTTTCAGTCGTCTGTGGAGACAGGACAAGGGGCAATGGCTGTAAACTGGAGCACAGGAAGTTCTGCACCAACATGCGGAAGAACTTTTACACAGTGAGGGTGCCAGAGCCCTGGGACAGGCTGCCCAGGGAGGTGGTGGAGTCTCCATCTCTGGAGATATTCAAGACTCGTCTGGACACCTATCTGTGCAATATGAGCTAGGGAGCTGCTTTGGCAGGGGGGTTGGACCCGATGATCTCTCGAGGTCCCTTCCAACTCCTACGATTCTGTGATTCTGTGATTCTATGACATGTTCATCATGGGGAAAAGCACTCTGCCCACCCGCTCTGAAAACAGTGGGAATATGTTCTGCAGTATCTTTAGGAACACGCTACCTGCTTCAGTGTCTGTACATCAGCATACCATGGGGCTTCTGCTGGGGTGAAACTTAAATAGCAGTACTAATTGAAGCATTTCTGTCTGTCACTGTCAGCTGCTGCCACACGGTTCTCTTTCCCCACCACCACTACTTTGAACAGGTACAATTGTCTGTGGAGCTGCACAAAAAAAGATTTAAATTACAAATAATCTGGCAGTTACACTGGCAACAAGTGGTCAGGAAGACAAGTTGTGGACAGCAACTGCTAAAACACCACAAAATCAGACTTTAAATTAATCCTGACAACAGCCCAGAGAGAGCAATGCTGATTTTCCACAGATTTCTGGATAGTATGGAATGGCCCAACAGGAACTGAATGGGTCAATTTACCTGGAGAGGGAAGAAACTGAGGAAGAGAATGGAAACATCACAACTGGAGTTTGTTGTGATCAATGGCTACCCAAAGAGATAATACTAGAGAAAGTCTCTTTTAGAAGAGCAGAAGTGGGTGTCAAAGCAAAGAGTTATGACAGACATCCAGCAATTACTCTGCAGCTCTTCACTCAGAAAATCCATAAACTCCTACTCAGCACCTTATCTTATTTCAATCTTAGTCCTGTTTACACCCTCTTCGTACCCACTCCCTCACATTTCTATTTTCTCTCTCTCAGTCTTTCCATACTCTGTCTCCTTGTCTCCATTCTATATCTCAAGCACCACGCTTGTCCTGCCATTCCCGTAGTACCTCTTCAAATATTTTTTCCATCTTGCTTCATGGTTCTTGGTGCCCATTTTCTTTCTGAACCCATCTCAGTGGACACGTCTCATGCATCCTTACTGAATTACTTTTTTCCAGTATCTCTCTTGAGGTTGTCCTCATTTTTCCTAAATTGTCTAAGCTTCTTTCAGCCACCAAAGCGAGTGTGTTTCCTACTTTCACACCCTGTCTTTGTCCCTGTCCCTTCCAGATCAGAGTCTCAGACTCTTTGACAAGCTAGTTCAAACCTCCCACAGCTTCCAGTTGTGAGCCTTCCTTTTTTCTTTTCTTTTTCTTTACTATTGCCAATTGACTAATTTCAATCCCTTCCAGTTTAGGTTTTCAAGGATAACAGCAAAAAAGGTATTGCAGGGTCTAATAAAGAGAGTAAGGGACAAGTACTTGGCAATGCTAACAGCTTTGCCTGTGGCAGAAACTGACCTGCTAATACAGATGTCAAACGTAACACTTCCACTGAATTTCAGAGAAATAGATCTGTGGCTATGTGACAAGCAAACATGCACACATATCTGTAATAATCATGTTTCAAAAAATATTACATATAAACAAAAATATGTCATTATCCCGGAAATTCCACCCTCCTTGTAACTAAGGGATGTTATTTTCTAAAGGAAATACTCATCAAAGAAGAATGTATCACTCTTTTATGTATCTTTAAAGTTATCTATTATCTTGTTCTTGGCAACAGAGAAATACAAATGATAGAAATTTGGCAAATAATGAGAAATTGGAGCAGGTTCCCATTAAAAAAAAAAAAAGATGACTGATGTCTGACTTTGGATCTTCATCTCACTACCTGGAAAAAAAATTATTTTGCTGTGGGATCTGCAACTGAGAAAAAGCAATATGATCTGATTTTTAATGATGTAACTAAACACTTCCTATAGTCATTGTTTCCTATGGAAAAAAAGATCTTTCACTTACCTCAGACACGTTCAATTGTACGTTATGTTCTACGATGAATAAATATCCCACCCCTCTATGTTTTACTTGGAAACAAGAGCATATGTCATTATGCACAGCTGGGGTTTTCTCCTACAAATTTTCTTTCTTGCAAGTAAACACATTTTTCTGTAAGCAATATAAGCAAAATGGCTAAAAAGCTCTGTGGGCTTTTGTGCAGAACTGTGGAGATGAGGGATAGCTGTTCTGCAACAGGGAAGTCGTTGAGGAGCTAAGAAACAAACCACTCAAAGACTATCTTCCAGGTAGAAAGCTGTTTGAGCTGAACTATGACCACACACTAGAGCAATTTAGTTTACGATCAGCTTTCCAGTGTGTTGCTGCATTGCACTACTGGGACTGGTTACGGAAGAAGGAGTCATATAGAAAAAATATGTGAGTGACACTGCACCCAGCTTCTTTCTTTTTCCAGCCTACGCACTACTTAAGCCCAGCAATTTCTGTTTAAGATCTGCCCAGCATGACATTTTTCCATGTGCCTGGGAGACATTATGACTATTGATGAAGAATTTTTTTCCTTTATTCCCCAAGCAGCTTAGGCTTTGAAGAGCCCAAATTAATCTTGGTAGAGTGAAAAATAATCCTCTTTGAAGTAATCATGTTTGACAACCTTGTGTCCTAGCAGCAAGCTGGGCCTTTCAAGAAGAATAGGACAGCATTTTAATGTAAAGAATGTAAGAGAATCTCAGTAATGGCAAAAACATCAAACCTTTACCTGAAAAACATATGAAAGGTTCTGCAACTCTTAGAATTCATCCCACATCCTTTTGTAACAATTGAAACCAAACAGAGAGCTCTCTTCTAATGGTTATTAAGATTTTTCTAAATTTAGATTTTAATACCTTATGAATTTCAATATTTAATCTTTAAAATTTTTATTTCCTTAAGCAGATATTCAAGTTGGAGCACAGGAAGTTCCACACCAACATGTGGAAGAACTTTTTCACAGTGAGGGTGACAGAGCACTGGAATAGGCTGCCCAGGGGGGTTGTGGAGTCTCCATCTCTGGAGATATTCAAGACGTGTCAGGATGCCTATCTGTGCGATCTGTCCTAAGGAACTTGCTTTGGCAGTGGGGTTGTACCTGATCATTTCTTGAGGTCCCTTCCAACCCCTACGATTCTGTGATTGTATATAAGCAGAAAGTCCCTGTGAGATTTGCACACTATTTACAAAACATTGAAAGGCTGTTCCTTACATGTTCAGTTAGCATCTAACAGGGCTTTGAGCAACAAAGTGGTCAGCTAATACAATCTAAAGAACACTATTTATTTTCTCTGGTTTTAACCACTAGTGAATTTCAACATCTCAAGAGAAGGCCTATGACCTTGCTCACAATACTGTCTGTACTGCTCACCAAGTAAAGGTTTCCTTCAAGATTTTCACAGCTCTACTTCTTCACCAACAAAGCTGAGAATGCTGCAGAATGAATTTCTGGGGTTTGAGAATGACTTTAAACGAGGACCACAAGAAGTAGATGACAAGCCTAGATACATCCCACCTGACCAAGGGAGATGGTTTATTATAGATTGCAAGCCAGATAATGGTTCACAATGCCAAGATGTCTTGGAGAAAATCAGTCATCATTATCTGGATCTGAAAAGAATTAATGGAGCCAGCAGGATTTGTGAAGGATGACAGTTATACACCAAACATCTGCAATGGCCTGGCTGGAGTTCTCTGCAGAGAACATCAAACCAAGCCTGTGAGAACCATACCACCATCAAAAAACAATGCAGAGGAGAGCATCAGGAATACACAGAGTTACAGTAAATATTACTTATTCAGAAAGATTAAAACATTAAATTATCAGTGTTAAAAGACTGAGAAAAAAGGGGGCCATGAACAGTTCCTACCAAAGAAGGGGCATTACCTTTCCTCATGTCAGTCATGGGCACGGCAAGAATCTAACACACACAATAATCAAAAGAGATGTTTCAGACTAGACATTAGGAAAAGTTTTCTAATGTAAACAAAGTTGCTAAATAGCAGTTTATCCACTACTGAAACACCAGAGAAGGTAACTTGGCCACATTGGCAGGAGAAAGGCAGAGAAAAACAAATGGGAAAACAGACCTGTTAGAATACATTTCCTTTCCCCATTTGAGAGAACAAAAACAATGGCATCCCATTTTCTAGTTACAATCTATGTTTAAAATTGCTCATAAAACATTTTTCCAACGTGGGGAGCTTTCAAGGAGACTGCTTCAAGCCTTCATGAATTGGGCCTTAGAGTTGCATAGCACAAGCCCGAGAATTAACATGAAGTGGGGCATGCTGGTGTAAGATAATTTTTGTTTGTATGCAAGAACTGCTCAGAAGCAATACAGAGCTAAGTAATTTCTAAATCAAATGAAACTTTTGATGCAATTTCAGTGAAAACAGCTGATTTTTATCATCAAAGATTTCACACTTTTCTGATAATGATTGCAAAAAAAGGTTGATTTTGTCTTTCAGTATTGCTTAAATTTTAGTAAGTAGAAAATTACATTTAGCAACTCATAGAATCATAGAGTCACAGAATGATTTGGGTTGGAAGGGACCTCAAAGCTCACCTAGTTCCAACTCTTCTGCCATGGGCAGGGACACCCCCCACTAGACCAGGTTGCCCAAAGCCCCATCCAACCTGGCCTTGAACACTGACAGGGAGGGGGCAGCCACAGTTTCTCTGGGCAGCCTGTGCCAGTGCTTTGCCACCCTCACAGTAAAGAATTTCTTCCTAATAGCTAATCTAAATCTACCATCCTTTAGCTTAAGGCCATTAACCCTTCTCCTATCACTGCATGATCTTGAAAACAGACCCCGTCCAGCTTTCCTGTAGGAACCCTCCAGATACTGGAAAACTGAAATAAGGTCTCTCCTGAGCCTTCTCCAGGATGAACAAGCCCAACTCTCTTAGCCTGTCTTCATAGATGTGCTCTAGCTCCCAGATCATCTTCATGCCCCTAATTCGGCTGCATGAATGATTGAGGAAATACTGTTCACATCATCTTTTTCTGGATCTTTTGAAGGAAAAGCTGCAGAACAGTCAGCAAAGTTTTCATCAGGAGCTTCCCTAAATAAGTAGCTTAAGTATGTAAGTAACTATAAATGTGAAACATTAAACACACTGCATT
The DNA here is from genome assembly GCA_020800305.1 of Porphyrio hochstetteri. Lineage (NCBI taxonomy): Eukaryota > Metazoa > Chordata > Aves > Gruiformes > Rallidae > Porphyrio > Porphyrio hochstetteri. Next base: position 91,975,481 of record CM036907.1, read on the forward strand.
AAATTAAATTATTCAACATTTATCTGTTTACACTTTCATTTTATAAAAACCCTATATAGAGATTCCATTAGCACTTTTTTCTATCAGTCAGCAAGTAATTTTTAGCACAGTCTGCAATGAGTCATTTAATTATGCATTGTCTTAATTTATTGATCTACAAAATGAATATGATTTTAGACTCCTTATAAGATTCCATTAGTTGGCTCAGTTTCCTTTTTTATGTTATGTGAAATAACATATACAATCAAAAGTACATAGTGTTCTTTATTCCACATAGAAATACAATTTCTGTGTGGTTTTCTTTTTCTTTCCTCCCTCCCTAGTAGAACAGATTAAAGATGTCAAGGAATCTGACACTGGAATAAGTCAACTTCCTGTATGCATAACAGTCAGCTTTATCTATACCCATAAAGTTTGTGTTTGCATGCATGTTTCTAAGGTCAGCATCCTAAGACTGTCAGCATATTTTTAAAAACAGTGGGAATCATAGTTCCTCCCAACATGTCTCCCTGTAGAGTCTGGTATTTTGTCATCTGTGACAGTATATGGATATAGGGTTCTGACTGATGTAAGACCCTAGCATTCTTCACATTTACATTACAAAACATTTTAATTTGACAAGTATCTTCCAGAAGGAAAAGAGTTTAGTGGCGCTTTCAAACTATATGTTATATTCTATCAGCATTAAATCCTGTAATAACAAATGGACTTCTGTGTTGTGTGTAAACTAAACTCCGTTAGTGAATGTGCCAGGTGATCTACGTGTAGAGAAGAATAATGTAAGAAGACAAATCCTCATCTTTCATTTGAAAAAGGGAGAGACTGTATTATAGTCTCAATTCACACACAAAGATTCAGAAGACTCAGAAATATTTCCATTTGATCCCTGATACAAGGGTGACTTTCTCTGATTCTGTGGAATAGCAGACATATTCAAAAAGCACAGGCTGCATTTATACCTGGTTCTGGATCTCTAGAACTGTTCTACCTCAAAAATTAAAATGCAGAACTAGACCTTTGTTGTAAGAGTGCTGAGAGTTCTTGTCTAATAATGGCCATGTGCTGAAATGTATTTAGGTTGCATCAACTCTGTACCATATTCGAACCATACACAGTGTGGCTAGGCCGGACTAATGCAAACACAGCATTGGCTTTGCTTGAGACAAGTATCTTAAAAGTCAACATCCAATGCAACTGTGAGTTTTGTTATTCCTCACTTGGGGGTCTCTTGAGAAGATTACCTGCCTACAAAATTGGTGGATGTGAATTGCTTTCACCCTGGCTGGGGGACAGATCTCCACCGAAGTTGCTCTATCCCTCCCCTTTTCAGCTGGACAAGGGAGGAAATATATATTGAGAGGCTTAGGAGCCGAGATAAGGACAGGGAGAGATCATTCCACAATCAGCATCAGGGGAAAAACAGGCTCAAGATGGAATAAAGGAAAGAAAACTCTGTAATATATTTCACTACACTGCACATCCAGTGAAACCAGAGTCAGATAATGAGTACAACCAGACCTTAAGACACCACTACCCACCCTTCCCTTCTTCACAGACATAAATTTATTCATGATTTCTCTCCCTTCCTCCCCCCAAGGTGTCACATGGAGAGACAGAGAAGGGTTTTTGTCAGTTCCTCACAAGTTGGTTTCCTTCTTAGCAGGGAGAGCATTGCTCACACCCTGCTCCAGTGTTGGGTCACACCCACAGAAGACAGTACTCCACAAACTTCTCCAATGTGAGTGCTTTCCCACAGGGATTCAGCTCTTCACCAGCTGCCCCATCATGAGTCACTTCTATGGGGCGCAGTCATAAATCATAGAATGTCTCTCAGTCTCTCAGGCCCAGACTGCTCCAGACTGGTCCCCCATGGAGTCACAAATCCACCCCAGCAAACCTGCTCCAGCATGGGCCTGTCTCTTCATGGGCTGCAGGTCCTGTCAGGACCTTGCTCCAGCATGGGTCGTGGCATCTTCCATATGTGTCTACCTGCTCCGGTGTGGGGTTTCTCCACAGGCTGAAGGTGGGGTCTCTTCTCCCCATCATCTTCCATGGTCTGCAGTGGGAAAATCTGCTCCACCATGGTCTTCTCCATGGGATGCCTAGAGCACCTCCCCCTCTTCTTCACTGACCTTGGTGTCTGCACAGTTTCTTAAATCTTCTCACTCCCTTCTCCGGTGGCAAAAAGCAACTGCTTGTGGCTTTTTCTCCTAAATGTGATTCCCAGAGGTGCTGTGACCATCGCTGATGGGCTTGGCCTTGGTCAGCGACGACTCCAGCCTTGAGCCGGCTGGTGTTTGCTCTCTGGGGCCTGCAGAGAGCTTCTAGCTGCTTCTTGCAGAAGCCACATCTGCAGCACCCTCCTCCCACCACAACCCCGCCACGCAAAACCGCAACAGGATGAAATTCTGATCACACCAAAGTCCTCAGAACCTGAGCAACCCTGGGATTTCATGACTAGTATTAACCTGTCTTCTCCAGCTACAGATATTTTAGCAGCCCTTAAAGATAGTTCAGTAAATTAACTTCCAGCAGGAAAGAGTTATATGTTTTATTTTGCCTAATTGCCTATGCCCAGTTTTTACCACGCTTTGTCCAAGTATTATCTTTTGTCACTGGTAGGATGAAATTTGCTCTACTCCTAAAAAGTTGTTTCTTAATATTTCACTTCTTATGAAATATAAAATTGGTCTATTAATCATGTTATATGAAGTTAAATCCTAGAAAATTCTATAATTGGATATAATTCAGAACGGTGTGACTTGACATTTAAAGAAATACTACTTAAATCATAGAATCATAGAATCATAGGGGTTGGAAGGGACCTCGAGAGATCATCGGGTCCAACCCCCCCGCCAAAGCAGGCTCCCTAGCTCATATTGCACAGATAGGCATCCAGATGGGTCTTGAAATAACCCAAACAAAACCACAACCTAGTGATGATATGGCAGTTATCCAGGAAAATAGCATACATTACCATGGCTAGAAGAAAACAGCAGTTATTCTAAATGCTTGAGCCATATAATTCTCTATTTTTCTAATAATCTCTATCATAAAATGTGAAAAAATTATAGCCAAAGTTATTTTTTTTCTCTTTTATATATTTTCACATTTTAATACAATTTTCATATAACATTTTGAGATCCTTTATGCCCCATGAAGTTCTACCAAATATCTGCAGTCAAGCAACCAGATTTGTTCTGAAGTTCATACCTTTTGCCTATTGACCAATTATACCATACTGGCATTTACTGGTAAAAAGAAATCATGAAGACATTTGGTCTGTCTCTGGCTTCCCCTTCTACATGATACAACAAATCAGCAACTCTAGCTCCTTTAAAGTTCACAGCAGCTGAACACTGGGCCCAGTGACCTTTGTTTGATTCACAAATACAGGATGCACAGACACTGGGATAAATGCTCAGAAAAAGCTCATGAGTTTTTCACAGGCAATGTGCAGCAGTTCAGTTTTCAGTCTCCATGGAGTTATGTTGGAATGAAGAGTCACAGGCGATAATCTGGAAGACTGGGAACTGCATGAGCAAGCCAAAATGCAAATCTGAAATTAGCTAATCATAGAATAGATGATGTTATATGCCTCTCTCTAGGGAAGAAAACAAAATGTAGCAACTCCTTTCTTAATGAGATTTGACCCACAAACTAGTTTCTCACAGCGTATAAGAAAGTCACAGAAAAAATATCTTTTGCTGGTCTGAGCTTGTTCTGGGAGACTGTATTTCTCTCGATTTTAAATTCCACATACTGTTCTCACAGCTCCCTACATCATCCAGTCTGATGTCCTACACTCTAACCATTTCCAAACTTTCCCATCATCCATTACCCGCTGCTACTGTCCATGCTGACACACCACTAAAGTCTACCCCCAAACATTTGGGGTTAGACTCAATGATCTCTGGAGCCCCCTTCCAACCCCTACAATTCTGTGAACCTGTGAATTTCCTTCCTTTTGATCCACTGCACAGATTCTTCTCCCTTATAGGAAAACAAGTAGCTTTCTTACTTCAGTGGTGAGACAGCTTTTCAGTTCTTATACACCTTCCACCCACCTGGGGAGGTTAGTACATAATGGTTTGAGCTGCACATTAAACCTAGCTGCCCAGGAAAGAATCCCTTGCCTGGTAAAGACTCATTGGTAGCACAAGGTAGGTAGAATGTAACAAGCAAATCCTCTGATCCAGAAGCTCTGACACGATTCCTGAGTAACTGCAGGCACCATAGATACTTTAGAATACATAAGCCAACATAGAAGTTGAGAAGACATCCCATAAATAAAGAGAATGGGACTGAATTATGGTATCTGTGTTCAGCCTATCTGCACGTCTGTCTGTTGATGGATTTCTTCACACTTGCTTGGAAGTACTTGTTCTAAGTAAGGAATGTACTAGCAAATTGCCTTTCTAATTCCTTCTGCAAATATGGTCTTCAAAAGATAGGGCTCTGAATAAAGCTACGCAGTAAATAGAATATATTCCAGTAACACTCTGAAATAGGAAACACCACTTATTGGATTTTTAGGTTTTTCTCCAGCTTAGAATTCCTGGTGGTTTTACTTTTCAAGTTTTTTCCCATGAGCCTTTTTCTACATATATTTCTTGAAGTGTTGCCAGATATAAAAGATGAAAATAGTTTGATTCTCCATTGCAAACAGTCAGAGGGAACGAATGGATAAATCAGTGCTCAAGAGAAACATGCTGCTGCCTGCTGTGATGCAAGTTACTCAGAATATCTGTGAAAACTTGAACTTCTCAAGGGTCTGGGAACAGTATCACTAGACTGCAGGAAAACCAAAGAGAAAAGATCATTTCCCTCAGCAAATCTCTTCACATGCTGCCACACAAGGATACTACTAGCTGCAGCTTTCATTCTGAAAGCACAGTTAGTGGAAACGAAAAATTAAGGACTAAGAAGTTGTCCAGTTAGTTTTGGGGGGAATGAGGGGGTGTCAATGAATTACCTGGGTTGTCTTTGTTCACCTCCCCAGATGAAATATGTGAGCCTACACAAAATGTTTGAACAGCACATGAATGAATAGCACTTTAGACAACTAGATGAGTAAAAAGCTGCTTTTGAGGAATAGATTCAGAGAGTAATGGCGAATGGGTTGTTCTCTACCTGGAGGCTCGTGGAGTTCTGTGGGGCCTTGTTTAGTATGTTTATTAGCGACTTGAGGAGGTAACAGCAAGCTTGCAGACAAGAAGAAACTGGATGGTGCAAGGAAGGGCTGCCACTTGTAGGGACAGAGAAAAGATGGAGAAATGAGCCAACATGATGAAGGGCAAACTCTTTAAGTGGAAGGAATTCCCCTTCAGGGATGAGCCCCTCTCAGCGGTACAGGCTGGGAGTGCCTTCCTTCCCAGCGTGCAGCGCTGTAGCAAAAGCTTATGGTCTCAGCTCAGTAAGCTGAGCATGAGCCAGAAGTGGCCATGGCAGCAAGAAGCAATTGTCATCTGTATCATTCAGGTTCACAGCCTGTTGATCAAGAGAAGGGATCTTCACTCTTTACTCCTACTTACACATCTAGTATCCTGCAGCATGTTTTGCACTCTCCAGTGTAAGAAAAGCATTGATAAAGACGAGTGAGTTTAATGGGGGCCACCAACATAGTCATGACTGGTGCATTTGCCCTTTGAGAGATTGAGGGAACTGGATTTGTCCAGCCTAGAGAAGAGATGGCTTAAATAGTTTAAATGGCTATTTAATTCTTCCATTCACTCAACAGAGGAATTTCTGGATACTTACATTTTTCTTTATTGGATCAGACCATAAAACCATCTGGGCAACACCCTACATAGTTATGACCATCAGTAAGTATTGAGGATGAGGGATTAAAACACATAGCATAGGCATGGGATAGTTGATCTGTATTAAAACCCTGTTCTAATCTCCAAGACTCAGACCTGATTTTTATATATAAGAACACAATATGATATAAGATATAAAAATGTCCCATACTCTTTTGGAGTCACTGGTGTAACAGATTAAATGGCAAGCCCCATTTTAGGTGTTAAACTGAGTACTTAAACTGTCATATCTTCTTAAACTTCAAGAAGAAATTAAAATATTAGAGTAAAACTCTTCTTAAAATATAGGATTCCAGGATTCCACAAGTAAGGATTATCATAAACAGATTATAGTTCTGATATTGTAATTTGCAGTTAAATTCATTAAAATAATTTAATAAAGAAGCCTGGATAATAAGTCAAATTTCACTTTAATAACAGTAAAGAATATTTCATTTAAAAATGGCCTTAATATACTATGTTAATATTGGAAAGAAAAAAGGATTTTAAAAGTTCTTGCAATCATGGCATACAATAATCAGCTGTGAAATCAGTTTAAGGCACGAAACTAAGAGCCAGAAGATCTGGGCAGTCTGACCTAGATTTAATCTTTGACAAATAACACTATTACCTCACTCCTTATCTATAAATTCAATATAATCTTTGCTTCACTGTTCTTTACATATTGTCTTTTGAAGATCAATTCAGAAAATCAGAATAAACAAAATATATTGACTTGTAATTTTCTAATATTGTCATTTGCAGAAGTGAGGTCACTCAGTCATAAAATTCTGAATTATACCATGTCATCAGCTGTGTTAAAATGTGTGCTCAAACTTAAAAAAAAAAAAAGAAATCTGGGGATTATTTAACTTTTTATTTCTGAGAGAACATGATGGCAGCTCTTGAGCTCAAGATATCGTCCACATTCATGAGAAGCAGCAACATTCTGTGAGTTGAAGCTGAGTTTTTCCATGTTGTGACTTCTGTCAGCAGTAAAGACTTTCATAAAAAGAATAAATATTTCAAGACTTGTGATAAAACTGTCACCACTTCAAATATGACATATGAATGAATGAATTGCATGCAAATATTTACTAGGGACTATTTCTTTACAACCTAGAGCCTTAAAAGTAGCCATACGAACTATAAGATTACTAATAAATTATTTTATATGTCTACTGGGAAGTTACTTTTCTTAAGAAACTTGTAGTGTTCCAATCTTTTTGACAGGGAAAAATAGGATAACTCAGGAATAATATTCACATGTGGAAAGAGCAATGTCAAATCAAAAGTGCCATTAACCAGCCAGTAAGAACAGAAAAGTGCAGAATTTAACAAATTTCAAATGTTGACATGAAATATAATGGAGAAAAGGAGAATCACTTTGGCATTTATTTTAAAGAATAACTATTTGGATTTAAATAAATAAAATGTGCCCCGTGAAAACCTGCTTTTCTATGCATTTAATTATATATGAATTAATATTCACACTAGATTTGGTTCATATAACTCATAATACTGATGGCCTCTACTTTGGCATTAATTGTCCTTTTCCACATCTAAATAGAAACAGCTTTTCTGGTTGAAAATATGCAATCTGATCTATAACCAGAATGTGCCCTTACACGGATGCACATAAAGGTTTTGCTACTGGAATTTCATATAATTATGGTACTTCTCAAGTCTTCATAACCTGTAATTAGAGAAGGGTGCAGTTTTCTTCCATGTACTTTAATTCTTGAAACTTTTTTTCCTAATGAGACATTTCCTTGACATCTGGACAATCCCAATAGCTGAGATATTGTCCCAAAGGTCTCTACTCCTCAGAAGGAATATTTCCATTGAGTTTTAATCAAGTTATACATTCTTTGTCGTTCTCACATCAAAGCCTGAGGTATGCCACATGCAATAATCAAGCTGTTGTCCTAGTTCCTTTGTTATTCAGCTGCTTATTTCTATCCTCTTCAGCTCCCTTAAGCTGCATTTCATTAAAATTGTTTATTTTTTTCTTAATATTCTTCAAATTAGTTTTTCATTTGTATCACTAAAGCCATCTATTATTTTATTGCCCACAGTTCTCTTGTTCTATTCCTTTTTCATCTGTGGTTCAACTATTGCAGTTACTATTATCTTGGTATCATCTATGCCTTTAACGTTATATAATTTTTTCCTGCTATGAAGTAATTTAGAAAAACTTTTAATAAAGCCTGTCCCAACTCCACCCACTTAATTACCTAATTGCAGGCCTTTTTTTTTTTTTGGTGGGGGGGAATGTTGTTCATCTACTACTAAAATTCCTTCCTCCTTTACTACCAGTTTCTACCTATGAATAGAGAAGCAGTCTAAGATACAGAATTGCCAGTTTGGATCCCAACTTTGCTGATCTGAGTCAAAAGACTATCTAACAGGTAGATTAAATTAACTGTCAACCAGCTTTTACTAGATTTCTCCTTCACCTCTGAAAGATTGCTTCCATACTTACACAAATCAACAGTTTTAATTACTATTACAGAGGTTTTTGCTGTTACTTACCTCAACTAATTTCTCATCACCTTATGACTTCAGAAAATGCTGTCCAAACATATAAGCATAAGGATAGTCCTAAAATATACCAAATGCAATAATGATTTTCAGAAAAGATGACTGTTGACTGCTCTTTGTAGACTTGGTTTGATCTTTGGTCATGTCTATCTATAACCATGCCAGACATACCAAGCAATGAACTAGGATCAGGATCTATTCAGGTGGTCCCATGAGGAACAAAAGGAGCTAGGGACAGAGGCACGGCTGACGACAAGCTGCCACATACATTGTCAAGGGAGGAGATCCATTCAAGGAGGCCAATTACCTACAGGGATTGAGATGGAGGCTGGCATTGCTGCATCACCAGGACAGGGGCTGATAGCTCTGGACTGGGCTGAAGCAAGGTCCTGGGCCATGGACATGGGTGGATGGATGCCCCAGCAGATGCCTTCTGATGCCCTCAGGGCCCTGACAGGTTCCCTTGTTTTATGCAACCTTTTTGACATTGATACATGTGGTTGCAATCAACTAACGTTTGATTCCATATTCTCTGTAAGTCTTTAAGAAGGAGTCTTCAAATAGCTATCTGGATAATAAATTGGATAAATGATTACTCCTCATTTGAAAGACCAATAATGAAATTGGTTCAGATTTTGGTGTGACTATCTAGCATCCAGTGTAACTCCCCAAGGCAAGCCACTTCTATTGAAAGATAAAGTTGTTGATGCATTATCTTATTTCCTGTAGCAAAATTTTTGCTCCTGGCTCTGGAAGCAGACAAGCCCTCACAATCAGCTCTTAACTCCTTGCAGAGTCTTGGCAGTGGATCGCAGGAACTTTGCTGTGGGTTTCTCTTGCACAGAGCATTTCTGGGACATAAGTAAATATTTTATGAGGATTTAAGGACTAGGGAGTTGGCTGGATTAACAGAGAGGGTCAAAGAAAGGTACATCCGAATTCTACAGCCTAAAGATGGAGCGAAACTTCAACATACTAGTGTTTGTGAAATTAGGTTCTTTCTGTCCATGTGATGGTGAATGTTGCTTATTCTGAATTGAACTGGGCAGTTCACCAGGACACAAATAAACAGCACAACATTTATACAAGTCAGTGATAATTCTGGGGTGGTGCTTATAAAAACACTGGTGTTGCTTTGGCAAGAATATAATCTTGCTGTACACAATTGTTTGAAGTAACAGTGTTGGATTTTCGACTATTCGAAAGAATATTCTCCTTGCTTTTAGAATGTTCAGCTTCTAAAAAATCTTTGTGTATACTCAGGTGAAAGGGGAATAGGTTTAAAGGTTGCTACACTCAAGATGAATCAGACCATGCAGAACTTGTGCCAGTGTTAAATATATATATATATACACACATATATATACTGCATAATTTTGTTTAATTTCCTGACTGGATAAGGTATACCTTGTACAATGAGCAGTAACAGAATATCTTCTGTAATACTGTGGATCCAGGAGCTGTGTAGACATCTTTTCAGATTTTAGTGCTCTGTCTCATTCTTAAGGGAGTCACTCCCACAAAATTAGTAAAATATTTCCTTGTCATCATCTCACACATCTTTATTTAAAACCATCATTATCAGATTTCTGATTTTCTATTGAACACGTTATTCAAGGGGCTTTCTGCTTCAGGTATATTAGACAATTCTTACTTTAAATTCACCACACAGTAAACAAAATAACTTTCTTCTAACTGGCACCTCTTCTACTTACAAGAAAAATCTTCTAAATCCTTTTATTGGAGAAGAGATGTCAAATATAAAACTTCTTTAATTACAGCATCTTTACCATCCTGCTTAATATTACTCTTGTAATTCATTGTTTGGAATTGCTCTGTGCTTCAGGGTGAGTATTATACCTTCATATTTAGCCACTCTGTTGGTCTTGTCCAATTCAAAGCACTAAAAAAATCAGCATCACATGAGGGACAACAAGATAAATATGAGCAACAACAGAAGGGCAAAAAAAGCTGAAGAGGATTTGTTCAATGTTACAAAGAAGTAATGTCAAAGTCAAATCTAAAAAGCAAAATTTCTGTGTTCCCAGTCTAAACCAGAATATAGTTCCCTCTTTATTTTTTCCCTATATCTCTATGTTCCATGCTTTTCTATTGTAAGACAGCAATTAAGGGATGTTTAGGCACATCTTTTGTTATTTCCAGTTTGCCTTTTTTCAGATTTTGAGCTTACTTAGAGGCCTTTGTCACCTGTTTGGACCATGACTGAGAGTGCTGTGTGTCAACATTTGACTTCTGGAAGAATGAAATTTAGGGACTAAGAAGCAACAGAAACTGGACAAAACATCAGAGGATAAATCACAGCAGTACACCACTTGCAGTCTAGTAACCTGTCATCCATCTGTCGTCCATACATTATTTGGTCACTGTTTGATGAAGAAAAGTAAAATGTAGTCTAGAGTTTCAGATTCCTTGAGTGAGAACAAAAGCTGTCAAACTGACTAAGGTATTGAGGGAAAATCTGATGTATGGTACCGCTAAAATTTCCCTTACTCGGTGTTTCACTTTTTAACAATATGATTATTAATTAGCATTTGAGTATCTCTGTAGGAACTATAAAACTGCAATGTTTTCCTAATATGGAAAACAAAATTGTCCATCTGGTTTCTTTAATTCTCATCTTTCTTTGATTAATTTAGGAACCACTGACTCAAAATCCCTTTGTCATGGCTTTCCTCTTGGTTTTTTTTTATGTCATTGCTACAACTAAGATAGGATTCCTGAAATATTACTTTGTTGACCTTGAAGTTTGCTTTTTAATTTATTTTTATGCTGTGATTCAAATATATGCTTTAATATATGATGTTGTCAGCTTAAAAAAGGACAAAAAAATCATTCTTCAAAATATGTATGGGACGTTGCAGAGAACTTAAAGTTTCATACTGTCCTTGCTTAGACACCATATAAAAAGGAGGGTGAAAGTAGGATTAAGAGGAGAAGCTTCAGGCAGACTGCACTATTTTCAGCTGTTTCCAAGAAATAGGGATGAATGTGGCCATGCTGATCATTGGCACCAAGGCTGTACAGCTAGACTGGTGGAACATTTTAGCAAGGCACAATATGCTGCCTACATTATTACATGACTTTCATTAAATCGTTGCTACTTGTGATTCAACCTTCCACAGTATCAAAGTAAAATTGTTGGCATGACTGCATTAAAACCTATACCTGAGTTTCAAATAGTGGTTTGGTGAATTGGTAGTCAAAGTGTGAGGTATAAATGTTATCCGCTAAGACCTTGATGTCACTGTGGGTTTTGCATGTTCTACATCTACTACACCAGAATTCTTTTATTTTTATTCTTTCTGGTGTATAACGCAAAGTAGTGGCACATATTTTACCACCTGGTGTATAATGAAAGTACTGCTGTAACATTTTATACTTCCCAGTCTATAAACCATAATCCTTTTGATTGTCCAAACTTTGCTTATGTGTTTCAATAAGCTTGATTAAAACCAAAGGAAATAACTGACCATAGCATCATAGAAGGTGAAAAGGCTCCTTAAGCATCTCTGTCAGGACAACTCACTAATCATAGAAAACAGATATGCCACACTCAGCAATATCTCACAAACCTCATGATGTCTGAATTTCAAACTTGTCTCACCAAAATTGAAAGGACCCTACCACATAATTATTATTTTTTTAATTCATGTACATAAATCACAGAAACAAAGATGGTACTTTAGTGGCTTTTCACAACACCGAAAAATACATTTAAAAAACCCAGAAGAACAAAGTTGCTTAAATCAAGCCTATGACAGATATAATGGGTTTGTCACACAATTTTAAATAAATTTATCCAAATGTTAAAGTTATCCAATCTCTAGTTCCACGGTGATTCATCGTTATTCATTTTTTAAAGTCTTATTCACTGTCAGAAAACACTGTGATATTTCAAAGTACCGATAAAATATGACTTCTCAACACAGAGGTCTCATCGTCTGACTTTCTGATCCACCAAAACAGTAAGCACATTTTTAATTTTAAGAAGTTGAAGGGAGGTATTAATGAAACTCTATCGGGAGGTAAAGATTTCCTTCAGTTTGTTAGTCCCAAAGGTTGGATGCAAAGCTCATTGGCAAAATAGAAGTCCACATGATTGTTAGGATAGTTTGGCCTAATTAGCTATTTTCTTTTCATTTCACTGTCTCCACAAAGGATTTCTTTTTGGTTTCAACTATTTTTAGCTGTATAAATTTAGCACATTCTGAGAAGTACTGTACAGTGCCCATTTTTGAAGAATAACAGTATAAATTATGTTTATGTTACTGAGAGCTGGCTAAGAATCTAGGAAAGTAGGTTCTGAGAACTAAGGAAGATCTGAGAGGTGTGTTTTATGCACAAAATTAAAAATAATTTAAAATATTACTAGTGTAGATAGCTGTTTTGAATCCTATCCATTTCTTTCAAATTTAATTTGTTAATTCCCAAGCCTGTAACAGATTTTTTATCAAAAATCAAAGTGAGAGAAGTCATGCAAGCCCCATATTGGAAATACCTAGGAATTCTGAATCCATTAACTTACTTTCTATTTAGAGTAGATTCAGTTCTTTGTTCTTCTGTAGTAAATAGAGTGTTGCATGGCATTGTTTGGCCAAGACAGAAATCTGAGTCATCTTCTTTGTAGCTCAGAACTGAAATGGCAAAACAGTTTTGGAAAAAGTAACAGTGTCTTTGGGGATAGGCACTGTTTGCTGTGTGAGTGTATCCTGCAGACATAGGTGGATGTGATTCAGCAATGTTCTTTGTGTGTGTTTTTCAACACAGAAATACATGCAAGGCCAGGTTGGATGGGGCTCTGGGCAACCTTGTGTAGATCCAGGCCTGAGGTTGGTGGCCCTGCCTGTGGCAGGGGGGTTGGAGCTCTATGATCCTTGGGGTCCCTTCCAACCCATGCCATTCTATGATTCTATGACTCAATACATAATTTAAAGCAAAGGTCGCTATACATAATAAAGTGCATACAGTGCACTGATTATGGATAACACTTCCCTAAAGTACTTCCATAATGAAACATTATGAAAATTACAAGACACATTATTTATCTAGTCCAGTTAATGAGTTCACACAACCCAAGTGTAAAGAGAATTACTTAACACCAAGCTATTAACTCATTTAATGTGACCCAAAAGCAATGTTTTCTTAATATTTCCACTAATTTCAGTACATCTGCATTTGCACTTTTTTTGCATGCAGCCTGCAGCAGTAAAATACCATCCTGAATCGATAGAATAATACAAAAAGACACTTCAAAATAATTTCTAGCCAAACATATGGGCTTGTACCATATTTCACTATTGTTTAAATGTCCTCCAAGGAGATGATATAATGTTGTGATCATATAACTTTAAATATCAGTAGAAGCGAAACTGAACAAACCACTAAAGGGTTGATAGTAGATCTGAAATGTCCCCTGGGAGTCTGATTCTGAAGACTGAGATCTGAATGTAGATTGCATCATCATAACAGCGTCATTGGCCCTGTGTCAGCAGTTACCATAAACGAGCTTGATATATAGTGAACTGTATTTGGAAAGGATTATTTCAATGTTTAATTGCCCAGTGATTAGGCACTAAATAGAAGTGAAAGAAGTTAAAAAAGACGACCAATAAAACAACTCTGAAAAGGAAGTTAACAAGTATTAATGCTAGAGCTTGGCTTTGCTGTCATTAATCACAAAAATACTGAAATGTCCCAGAATAGAACATTTCTCATATTATTTTAAAGTTTGTCAGATTATTTTCTCAGATTAATTTGAAGTCCTCATTAAAGGATTCTGAGATTAGAAGAATTCTAGATTTTTAAAATCATATGTTCTTCTTGGAATGCAGATGCAAAGTGCATGCCAATTATTGTCTCAAGTTCTTCCAGAGAGCGTTGGGTTTATCTTTTATTTAAATTCAGGTTGACAGGTCAGCGACTAATTTTTACTGTTTTCTTTGAGAGGCTAGGCCACCCACACAGTTAATCTACTGTCAGAAATCCTTTCTCACATTAAAAGAAAAGTGAAACCGAAAGGTACTTTATTAGCTGGCAAAAAAAGGTTAAAAAGGCAACCAGCTGCAGGGCTCCCCAGGTGCTCCTGGGCCACGAGCTCTTTTCTTCAACAGTTCCTTTGAAGGCAAGAGAGTCATTTGAAGGAAAAGTGAAGAGTGAGCATTTTGAAGATAGCTAGGTACCTGGAGTGCAAAATTCTGACACAAATTATCAAAATATGTCAGATTAAAACCCTTACGTGTCTGTTAAATTTTGGTGCCCTGGTTTAGATGCACAGAGCATCCTTATATGTTGATGTGAGAAATCTACTAATATTTCAAAGGGCTGATGTTTAATACTTTCTTGTATTTGAACTGAGCTGGGACATGAGGCAGATATTCCCTCTAAGGACAGACCACTAGAAAAGGATGAAGGGCACATTATGCAATAGACCTCACAGTGATTTACTAAACAACAAAGGAATGCTGAGGCTTAGGGATCTTGCAGCTATTGCAGTGTTTTGGAGAAAACTTACCCTTGTAGCTAGAAAACTGAGTTCAGTATAATTATCTTTTCCAGTGTATCTGTCTACTTAACGCTGAACCTTTGCACATGCTTAACATAGGCTTTCATTTCCATTCTGTAATGCATTTCTCTTTCCACAGTAAATGCCAAAGATCACCCTGTCCTTATTAGCACAGCATCCAAAGGTTGACTTTCTCTGAAAACTGTGCAATTTAAGTACGTAGTTTCATTCCCACTAAATAGTAATTAAATTTTGACATTGCTAAACATTTCTGAAAGTTCAATACAGCTTACTTTTAATCAGACATAGCCAGGAGACAGTTAGATTAAGTTATTTTTTATTTGGATGTGGACAAAAAAATTCTTCTTGCATTTATGTATTGTCTCATCGTTTCCATCACCAGCACATATTGAGGAGGTAAGAAGGGAATCACCCCCCAGTGTGGGTGGGGATGCTGGCCTACCGCCTCACACAGGGGAGACTGCCTCAGCAGCAAAGCACTCAGTCTCTGGCATACAAACTGCAGGGGAAGGTTCCTCCCATGACACAGGTTCTCATAGCCTTCCAGCTGTCCCCTTCGAGTATGTCTCACTAGCCTCATTAGCACTTTTGGTAACCCAACTTTTTATGGCAATGTAACTGCATTTCTAGGGATGCCAGTTCCATGGTAATCTAGCAGGAGTTGATGGGAACTGGTATCTCTTCACAGCTCCATGCCCATCAAACCTTTATCTGCATACACACAGATCTATGGACCCATAAGCACTACATGTTTGCATGTGCCTCTTTAATAATAATTAGTCAACACATGTAGTTATAATTTATCAAAATTAATCATAATAATCACAGGGCCAGAGGATTTTTGAGGTTGGAATGGACATCTGAAGCTCATCTAGTCTGATTCCTGCTGAAAGCAGAGTCAAAGAGAGCAGGTTATTCAGAACACTGTCCAGCCAAGAATAATCATGTAACCAAGTAACATTTTTTCAAAAACTCACCACCAATGCCAGGTTTCAGGGATCATGGGGTATAATCCAAAAAGAAAACGTATTTATTTGGGAACCAGACTTGTGAGCAAATTATTTCATTACAAATGCCCTGAAAACACTGAGTTGCACATATCTTCTTCACTCAGTAGTCAAGATTTTCCTTGCCTAGATGTTGAGTAGATAAAGTGATAAGCTACTTTAATCCTACCATAGCAAGTGGTGTCTGCAGAACAGAGCTGGTAAACAGTGCCACCAGCAGCAAATCTGTTCATGTTCAGGTCCACTGTCATCTGAACAAGTATAAGTTTAGTTAACAAGTATGAATAGCTTCACTGACTTTTGTTTAGTCAGGATTTACATCATCTACTTATGATTGGAAATCTCTCCACTACCAGATCGATGGAACTTGCTTATGATGATCAGATCAGCACTCAAGAAGATATTCTCCCCCAGTCTGCTGTGGCAAAAACCAGGATACTTTTATATTTGTATTTTCATCTTTTCTTTAAACAGGATCCATTCTTCACCAGGTTCTGGGCAGGTCTACTAAAGTCTCGTGTCTTGAGGACTGTGGTAGTGCCACTTGGAAGCTACAAATGCTTTAGCAGATCATGCTGTCAGTCTTGAGTTTTCTGGTGCTTTTCAAGCACATTCAGTTTTTCTGTGTGGAAGGAGGGACAGACAAAGCCTGTGGAAGAGACAATGGCATCTAGGCTAAGCATCATAGCTGTTTCCAGTTTCAAAACTATGAACTTGACTTACAAACTCCTTTCCTGTCCCATATTCCAACCTACATCACCGTTAGCTATGAACATCCATATCCTAAAGCCATTTCATTTGACTGAATGGCCAACCCACCTGGAATAACTACATCTGGCACATCTTTAAAGAAAAAATATTGGGAAGTTAAAAATTTTCTGATAGAAACAGTGTGCCACTGAACAGTAAAACACAGTTACTGCAAAAGAAAATAGTCAAAAATTGCAATTCATTTGTTGTTTGGGTTTTATTTTTTCATCTGGCACTCCTTTGTTACATACCAAATAGACAATTGAACTTCCAAGAAAACAGCCTATGTGCATTTCTGGTCAGGGTCACAGTAAGATCAAAATCTGCCTCCTTTCTAGATTTTGGATTAAGTTTGGCTGGAAATAGACATATATAAATTATTCACTTCTCCCATTCCAGTTTTTTTATAAGAGTTCCAGGCATAGACATATTAACTGGCACAGCAATCAGACAAAACCACTTAAACTGATTAATGAATGATAACATCTTTTTTTATATAACTATTTAATATCTGTTATGCCCATTTCTTTTCTCTTCTTGGTTGTTTTTAATGAGGCAGCTTGACCTCTCTTTTTCTTTGGAAAATCACCTTATAAACAAAATGATTAATGTATGCCCATAAAAAAGTAATCATTGCAAGGATAACATGCATCTTTCATTCTGACAATTCTTGAATGCTATTTGCAAGGGAGAAATATACAGCCAATCTTTTAAAGCTTTAAAATGCAAATTCATATTATTTTGCATCGAATTTTGTTTACCAGTTTGGGTGACTCCTACCTTCATGTTTGTGAAACTTACCAAGAGTGATGCACTCTGCAGTGATTGCAATTAGACATATTTTATAAATGACTGGTTTATATTTGGTTATGCTCCATAATAACCATAAGCTGTATTCTGTCTTATTCTACTTTTGGAATTTCCATTGACGTCAATAGATCTGTTGAGCAAAATTAGAGACAATAGTCTAAGGTCTAGGTAAGTAATTAGGCTTTTTTCAGTTGGAAGGGCATCAAGCTGACTTGATCTTTTCTGTCTTCATTCCCTACATTATGCCTCTAACTCCACACAGATACACACACTGCACTGGCTGCCCAGCATGAAATTACAATAATTATAACTAGTGGGAAAAACCCAACAAATATTTTATGGTAAACAAGGTTGCCTCCCGGCAGCAGCTGATTATCCTTAAGAAAAGAACTCCCCCATTAGAATCTCAGAGAACTCCTTGAATATTTACAAATTAAGATAATGTTTATCCAAAATATTTTTTCTCAGTTTTTAAATCCACCTAACCAACATATCATAGAATCATAGAATACCCTGTTCGAAAGGACCTCAACCGTTCTTGGCAAAAGCTCTATCTAGACAAAAGCATCATCTAGACAAGGTGGCCCAGCACCCTCTCCGTAGAATGATAGAATCATAGAATGGTATGAGTTGGAAGGGACCCCAAGGATCATAGAGCTCCAACCCCCCTGCCACAGGCAGGGCCACCAACCTCAGGCCTGGATCTACACAAGGTTGCCCAGGGCCCCATCCAACCTGGCCTTGAACACTTCCAGGGACGGGGCACCCACCACCTCTCTGGGCAGCCTGTTCCAGCACCTCACCACTCTTTCTGTAAAAAACTTCCCCCTAATATCTAATCTAAACCTTCCTTCCTTTACTTTTAATCCATTCCCCCTTGTCCTGTCATTGTCTATCCTTTCAAAAAGTTGAATCCCCTCCTGCTTATAAGCTCCCTTCAGGTACTGGAAGTGCAACACCTTACACTTTGCAGTGTTGAACCTCATTAGGTTCACCCGGGCCCATCTCTCCAGCCTGTCAAGATCCCTCTGGCACAACAGTGCTGGAAAGTCCATGAGTTTCTTTGGGCATTGATACCTTTGTTGTGTGATTGTATCCTGAAGCTAAAGGTGGATGTGATATAATATCATTGTTTATGTGTGGAGTTTTTTTATTACACAATGTAGGCCTATAGTGTGTATGAGACTGGGAGTGTTAACGGGCTCTTCAAAAGTGACCTATCTTTAAATCAAGTCATGTCTGCAACAGCATCTGGAGGTGATGAAATCTCATGCTGGCCAATAGAGTGATACAACTTCCTATGCAGAAAGTTTTGACTTTTGCTTCTTGAAGTTGTGCCTTTTGCATCATGCATACCTTCTGTAAAATTGTGTGACTCAAAAATAGTAGAACATCGCTGTGTAGTACTTAATCTGGGCACACTTCTCCTGTTTCAGGTAAAGTTTATGATACCTCCTTTTTAGAGTGTTTTGAACATCTCACAGGGAAATGTTTTGTTAAACCATGAGAGGAATTACATTAACAAATCTGGTCACAACAGAGCTTGCCTGCAAGTCCAAAGACCAGCTCCTGGAGACTTTGGGTTCTGTGCTGAGGGCTGTCAGAACAGATATATGTCTTGCTCTTCAGCAAATGGAAGGCATCCAAGGGGAAAGGTATGGATATAGTCTCAGTAAAGTTGCCCTACAGTTCTTTTCACCAGCTATGAACTAGTAGATGATCATGATATTTGTAGTCATCCTATTTGCATCATTTATACTTAAGAACACAAACAAAGGAAATCACAATAGAAATGAGCTAATGCTGTCATAGTGAGAGCATTTCCAAATATCTTTGTTCTTTTAGATGCTCAAGGGTATGAAGCAATAGTTCTTGTCTTTCTTTATGTTTGGAAAATTCCTGTGTAGTTTATGCATCAAACTATAAATAAAGAACAATGAAGAAAGAAAAAATAGACTGACCACTGGGCCCTTAATTTGCTGCTGAGTGACAAATAGGTTTTATAGGAAACAGTGAAAGCATTCTGTGCAAAGACTCTGAGTACCATAATGTCAATGAAAACAGTGTCTACATGTTAGCATTTATCTTATTGTGCATTAGAACTAGCAACTTCATTTTACATCTCCAGTTATGTGTATCTTTTCATTCATCAATGCAAATTATCCTCGAGGTTACTACAGACTTTTTTTGCATAGAAGAGGAATATAATGCACTTCTATGTAACAAGACCATATCACCAAACAAAGCCAATGACCAAATTGCCACTGAGCTCCACCGAGT
Source organism: Porphyrio hochstetteri (assembly GCA_020800305.1). Lineage (NCBI taxonomy): Eukaryota > Metazoa > Chordata > Aves > Gruiformes > Rallidae > Porphyrio > Porphyrio hochstetteri. The sequence goes on from CM036907.1 coordinate 91,995,217, forward strand.
ATTTGATGACCGACAGATGGTCTGTCAAGATTGGGGAACGACAGTGTAGGTCTGCTACATATATGTGACTAAAGAGAACATAATGCAGTGGGGTTTTTTTCTCTTCTATCTGCTTTTTCTTTGTGTCACTAAAACTGTTTCAATAGTATACCTTAAATGAACCATGAGTTAACTAGTAAAGTTCCTGGCAGTTCTAGGAAAATTCTTTGCAATTCTTGTTTTAATTTTCATATTCTTCTTCCTTGTTTTCTTTAGCTGTACTGAATACTTGTACCATTTAAAAGTGTATGGCCCCAATCAGTGCACAAACTATTTAGTAATATAGGTGGCAGGAGGATGGTTGGACTAGATGATCTTGGAGGTCTTTTTCAACCCTAATGAGTTTATTATTCTATGATTCTATTTAAGTCCTAAATTGATAGGGTTTGCATAATGCATTTAATTTCTGTTCTTTTGACACACATGAAACAGTAAAATAGAATTGCTTTGTCAGATAACTTGTTCATCATCCTCATTAACTGAGTCTGGAGCTCCCTGCTGACACATTGACTGGAAAGACATATGGAAAAAAAATAATTGGGTGGAGGAATATGAATTATTTTAGTTAGTTGCAAGACCTTATTCAAATGTTGACAATAGAAGTGTATGCAACTGCAGAGCCAAAAAGTCATTAAAAGACTCTTTTGAATTGTCTAGAATAAGGATAGCTCGGGCTTTTCACAATGAACTCAATATAGCATTTTTTAAAAGTAGTTCTTCTGAACCTGAAATATACCTACATATATATGTTCCTGCCTTTTTAGCTGTTGTAATCCTTTAAATTCCTTCCCAAATAGACCACAAAATCCTTAGGTTTAGGGAAAACATATGATGGACAGATTTTTGGTGCTGTCAAGGCATATCCTGCTTTCTTCTTCAGATGTATTCCTTTATAACACTTGCATTTGAAAACTGGCTTTGATTCCCAGCTGCAATTCTCTGCTTTCCTAGCTCAGCTGATCTTAGGCACCAGTAAACATAGAAGGTTCTATAAACCTCATGACATCTTCCCTCAATAACTGCTCTCCTCAGCACATTCTTTAGCTATTTTTATTGCATTTCTCTCAAACTGAAGTGATACAGTAGGTCAGCTGTGGTACATAGAAGGGATTGCTTTCACTGGATCAAGTACAGAAGAATGAAATAAGGAAAATTTTAAAGATGAGATTTATGGAGTTCCCTAGGACAAACAATACTTAGTTATGAGGAAAGATTCCACCTAAATATTTATAAAGTTATTTGTGGGGTTTTTTTCCAGATATTATATTTAGGAAGCAGGGTTTTGCAAGTGCTACCTGACTTTTTTAATCATTCTACCTGAAGTGGCTCTAGGAATTGCACGTCCATTCAGTCAAATATAGAACCATAACCTTTTCTTTATTAGGATTCCAAGTTATATATAATTGCTTCTTCAGTTCAGCTCTCAGGACTAGTTTGTTACTTTGATTTCACCAATTTTGTATTTGCATTGATGTGTCAGGTGTTCTGCTTCCACAACAAAAAATTCCGAAACTTGCTTCCTTCTTGTATTAGCATACAGATCTCCTTCTCACATGGCCAGTACCAGTAGAAAAATTGTAGACATAAAACACTAAAATATACACATATGTCACTAAATGGGAATAGACTTAGATGTCTGGGTAAATACTCCAATGAATTAAAGCCTTAAAATATTTCTCTGATTTTTATCAACTGTTTCTAGTGGTAGGGAACAAAAATAATTCTTCAGCAAACTCACAAAATATTTTCCACCAATAAATTTAGCCATTATGCCTTTTAACAACCTCTGTTTAAAAGAAAGCCAAAACTTTGACCCTGAACTTGCTATTAGCTGTGCATGGTCAGTCTGATCCATCACATAGGTTCTCCTGACTTCAGTTACTCTCTGACCTACTTTGCAGTAAGCAACAAAAATGGGGATACTGTGCATCTCTGGTATGATTTCTTTTTTCTCATCCACTCCAGAAGGAAGGGTGTTCTAAAAGAATTCATGATTTAGGATTACAAAAACTATTATGTGCTTCTACTAGAGAAGGCAAAGTGGAATAGGAGCTGGGAAAGAGAAGTTAGTGACATTCTCTTGTTCCTGCATAAACTCTAAGACTCAGTTTGAACCACAAGAAAGCTTTGAGAGGTAAGCTTTTCCACATTTACAGTGCAATGTCCGCAGCAAAAAAGCAGATTTTTTAATCATAAACACAATCTGTTTTTTCACAAGTAGAAAAGGAATTTGAACCTAAGCTGAAATTCTATGGGAAATCTCTATAGGGAGACTTGGTAAACCCATAGTAGCCAGTGTGCCTACAGAGATGTGTTCCAGCCTTCTCTATTAGTTGGTGTTTCCTAAGTGCTGTAGGCGTCATGCCCAAGTTTATCACAGGACTATACTCTAGCCAAGAGGTGATGAAGGCATGAATAATTGAGGCCAGGCCATCACCCACCAGAATGCAACATAGTCTCTCAGCCAACTGGAGATGGTGTGAAACATTACTCACAAACGCTGTGATGTGAAAGCTTAGCAGAGAATCCAAGAGGAGGAAGCAGTTGATCAAATAAGCTAGCTTGGGTCGGTCTAACTCATCGGAAGAGTTTCACTGTCCTCCTCTTCTGAGATCCAGAGGCTGAGCCCCATTGAACAGTATGGGGAACATTCACAGAAGAGTTTAAAATAACCCACTTAATGTCACAGCCAATTGGCACGAAAATTCATATTCAGTAGTTTCCAAAAGTTAATTTCTAAGTGTACTAAGATAACTTGCTTGTGGTTTTGAGTCACATTCCAGTTTTGATGCATTGATTTATAAATAAAATCAGTGTCTATTATTAAGTCATTTAAACACCGTCGCTCATTTGCACAATTTAAAAGTTCTTCAGTTCCTACCCCAAATATTTTGCCTTGTTTATCTGTTTGTTTGGGATTTTCATGGTGATGTCTGAGAATTTAAGTCTTACTAACTAATAAGAAAACATGTTCAGCCTTTGTCAAAACTAGATGTAAGTTGCTATGCCTTTGAGAAAATACTCCTATCTGATTTTCAAAATTATTACTTCAAGAACAAGTAACTAGAAACCATATCAAATCCTAAGAAACTTAAATGTCTTTGTGATTCAGAGAAGTTTTGACTGTAAATAATACATTTTTTTATCAATATTTATGTTTTAAAAGGTCAATAATTTGTGCCAGTTTTATTCAATGTGCTATATATTTTATAAAATAATTCAAAAGCTTTAGAATTATTTAGATTGCACACACAAATATTTAACAAACTGTCATGATAACTTGGAAATTTTCAAAACATGAGTGAACATGGCACCCTGCTCTAACTTTACGGTAACCTTATTGTGAGCAAGGGGTGGGATCGGATGAATTCCAGACCATAATTATTTTTTTCCCCCTTTATCTGAAATTAATTTCCCTTGCTGCAGTTTGTGACTTCTGCCTCCTTTCACTGCACAACCTTGGGGGGGAAAGTTTAGTTCTGCCTTCCTTTTAACCTCTTGCAGTGGAGGATTTCAGGCCCATTGACCTTCTCTCCTCTGGGCTGAACAACTCAGTAGTTTACCCACACCACATTTTCCATCTCTCCACCTATCTAGGTAGCCCTCGGAGTTTACTTCAGCTTCCCAGTAATCCTCTTGTACTGGGGGGAACCACTATGGCAGCAGTTTTCAATTTTTTAAATCTCTCAAGCACGTTTCTTCTGCCCTTTAAGATTCTAATGTAATCTCTTGGCCATGTTTTGCATCGTGTTTCCATCACTTCAGGAATGCAAAGGAAGTAAAAAGCTTAAAAGCTTTGAAAAAACATAGATATGTGGGGCTTTTTTTCCAAAAGACAAGTTTTAATGAAGTTATTTCAAAAGTATAATTCACAAAATAGCCTGCCAGTACACAGCTGTTAGAGTTTGCTTTATTCTGGCTATTCCTTTGATATGTCTAATGTTAACAATGAACCTGATGAAGTACTAGGACAAACAGCAAGTATAGTCCACGTAGCTGTTTTTGGAGACCCACAGAATTTATTACAGACAATAGAGGACCTTTTTAAACAAATGTGAAATCACCAGATGTCTAGAATTTAAATGCTCCCACCTTGTAGTGAAAGTAAAAGGTTAAAGTTTCACCCAAACCTGGATTTCCCATGGTCTACCTCAGTTAAGATAACATTTCTGTGACATTTCTCCTTGCCACTGTTTTTCCTCTAAAAAATAACCATTTGTAATAACAAATGGACCAGGAACTCATCAGTGCTTTCAGGGTCAAAATGAATATGATTTCCATAGAACTAAACCCAAGAATTTAAGCCAGCTGGAAAAGCAAGTTAAGAAAATATTTTTAACGGCAATTTGAGACGATCCAGTAATTCCGTTGTTGTACTGTGGAATTACTGTACCTGCTTCTAACCATGCCTTCTCTCTGAGAATGTCTCTAGTACATCAATTGGAGACAGAGGTGTCCTACATAGTCTGCTTGCATACAGTGCAGGTTAACAGGAAGAGCAAGCATCCTGTACAGAAATTACCATAATACCAAATGAAGAAATGCTGTGAAGTCACATGTAGTATTTATTAAAGGTAGATTATGAGGTTTTTAGGATTCTTGATAGAAGTTCTGCAGTAAATGTACCTTCACAGGAACCAACCCTAATAAAATAGCTAAAAAGGGACGTCTTTTGGGAGGTTATTTTTAAAATTCATCTTGGAAAGTCTATTAGGAATTCCAAAAGAGAAAGAGATAACACATGGCAAGATTATTTTAGGGATGTATAAAAGAAATACTTTTCAATTTTTTTCACATATTTTTTTCTGTACAGGCATTGGTAATGGAAGGAAGAGTCTGGCATTCAATCTTGCCTTAGTATCAGTCCTAGAAATACCTTCTAATGAAATTTACAACACAGGGGATTTATGTATATACACCAATGTCTACATCATCAATTGGTTATTTGTTAGCGGGTGTCTTAATGTCTGCAATGAATCTTGATAAATCAGATGGAAATTTAGAAAAGACTGTGAATCTTTTGCTGTGATAGAGAATATTTGTACGATTATGAAACTTTTTTTCCACTGACCTCATTCACATCAAGGTCTGGTCACTGTCTTTGACATATTTCAGAACTGTGTCCAGGTGGAAGCTGAAACACTTGCTCTCCTTGTTCAGGAAATACCACAAATGGAATAAACTAAATACATGAAGGATGAGAGCTTCATTCCATTCAGAAGTAAGCTTTGAAACACCTTACAAAACATTTTTGAGTCTTCATACAAAACACAAAACAAAACAAAACCACCTCAGTTATTTCTCCATACAAACAAGGACATCTAGCCTTGAGTCTTCTGTACACAAAGCCTGCACTTCATCATTAACCATCTGGAGGTTTTATGAGAGCATGGGAAAATTAGTTATTCTGCTACTCCAATCAACCTACCACTTTGGTCCCTTCCTTACTGGTGATATCTTTACATCAACAGATATTTCTGGCAGCACACTCAAAAGGAAGAACATTTTGTCTTTACTCACAAAGCATCTATTTCTCTGCCTTACATCCTGTACGTACATGCTGTGCATTCTGGAAGACTTCTATTGGCATTTGTGCTACTGGTAGATTAACTTAACATTTCTGTAGGTCTAGTTAAGTATCAATAAGTTAGGCTCTTATGCCTCTCAGGAACAGTATGTCCAAAATAATGTGCATACAGCATTTTTCCACTTACAATACCAGAACTGCAGATGGACCATGTCTGTTTAGGATAGCTGGTCTCCCAATTATACTCACCTCTCATTTTACCCAACCACTCAAGTCTTCAGCTTCAGTGGAATTAATTGAAGTAGCATCAAATAAGATACACACCTGCACACCAAAATCTAAATTGAAACCATCAATATAATTAACAAAGGTAACCAGCTAATAAGCAGATAGAAATATACTCGCAACATAGAAAGAAGGAAATGCCAAATATATGTGATCCCCAACACAGTCTGATCTCTCCTGATCATCCTGGTTGAGAAATATGTTGATAAATCGTATAGTATCTATTGCTGTTCTTTTTTTCACATATACAATGATAATATTACAAACCTCTGTAGCACTGAATTGTTAAATGTCTGTTTCTCTCTATCCTAAAAAAACCCACTTGATGAAAAAGGCACATACCAAAAGGAGAATACCAACACATCAGTACTATTTCAGCTGCTTCTGGACACCATGGGATATTCTTTATCATGCTCCCTACGAAACCTGAAGAGGGTTTTTTTTCTTTCCTGGGGAGTTTTAACATTTAGCAATGTTAATAGTAAAATAGTCATAAAATTCTCACTTCGTAATGCCTTCCCCTGAGTAGGTGGAAGGATCCGTGAACCACTGAATAATTATCAGTATTTTAATGAGAGAAGGCTCTGTGGAGACTAAGTTCAAGATTCATCTTGTTCAGGTGAGTTGTCTGTTAGCAAAATGACCATTCTTGTCTCTTTGATGGATGTTGGTCCTGGAATTATCTCCCCTATCCTCCTTGCAGCAACCCCAAGGCTTTATGGTTTCCACCAGCATCCCTGGTCCCAGCCAGGTGCTCCAAAATTCTATTTTCCTTACCAAATCCAAAGTCATAAATAAACCTTCAATGCACTGGAGTCCATGCATCTAATATCTGAAAGTCAAAACTATTTGCTATAACCTCCTCCCTCATTTGTGAGCACTGACCATCATCCTATGCTTTGTTAATGTTATAGCCTTCTATCATATATATTTGTTAGTAATTTTCTACATGATGTTTAGAGTTCCCATGTCAATGAGAGATAGAGAGACCACTAACCAGTCAAAACAATTAAAACAAAAAACCCTTCTGTCTTTCAAGGTTGCTGGGGTTTTCATGGATATATAGCCATTGTATTGAGGAATAAATTCAGTTGAGCCTTTCCTGGTTCACTCAAGGTTTGAATCACTCTCGGAAAATGCATCTTTTTTACTGACAATATAAACACTTTAAGTTATTCCTAACCCCGGTACCAAATATACTTAGCAGTCCAGCCCTGTGAATTCCTCTTATTTTAACTGTCTCTTTATCATCTCCCTTCAGCATCTGCCTCTTATGACAGTTTCATTTTACTTTATTTTTACTTATCTTAAACTTATTTAACTTAACAACATTAATGAGGGAAAAAAATTTCTCCACTGTTGGAAGATACATTTTTTTTTAAATTCAATAGAAATGGTAAGCTATTTCCATAGTTACACACTCCATAACAACATGAACTCTCAGGACCTGTAGTGCCATCTCTTCTTCTTTTCCTGTGTCTCATCTATTCCTTCTGATCTTCATTCACAGGGTACACTCACACTGCTTAACAAAACCAAAAAGCAAGCAAACTTCTACAGGTGGAGTTAGTAGGCTGATTTCAGTTCCTACGTGCCTGAGCTCTTATTGCCAATAAAATTTAATAGCTAGCAAACCTAACTAGTCACATTACACTCTTCACATACAACTGTTACAAAAAAAAAAAAATTAAAAATCACAGTTATAAAAAGGGTTGTTGAGTTAAATGTGCTTTAAATTATACATTCCTTACCAAAAAAACCCAGTGTTAGTATTGCAAACATCCAGATGAAGAATTCTTTATATCTTTCTCTAGATGTGGATACTTCCAGCCAATCTTTTTTATTAAGGCATTTATAAAAAATGTAATCATATGGTGGGAAAACCCATATTCAGGACTCTTTTTATCAGATCCTGTCTCAGTTGTTGCCCCTGCTATTGTGTCTGATGTCCAAAAGTATAAGCAAATAACCCCAGATCCAGCCAGAGCCTGGTTTCCTGCACAGAGGTATAACATCTATGTGTGCACTGACAGGTTGCTTGCAATCTTTAAAAACCAGACAGGAATCCACTTAAGGCACATGTATTTTAATTTAAACCTTTAACAGCCCATATATAAAAGCACCTGAGCGCTTAGGGTACCCTGCCCTCAGCATGCTTAAATGAGAATTTTGGATGATAACAAATAAATTCCAGGTTCTGATACTCTGAATAGATAAATATCTCAAGGTGATTTGAATATACAAAGACATTCTGGAAAACAGCCCTAATCCAAGGTCCTCAAGTATGTACCAGATCATGGGGAAATGAAGTTGTATGTAGCCTGAAATAAAGGGACTATGGGAGTCAACCCAGCCATATATATAAGGCAATGAAAGAGCTGGTCCACAGGAATTCAGAGCAACTTTGTACTTCAGTGAAGTGTAGCAAAGAAGCTGTAAACTGGGAGTTACAAGAACAGTGAGATACCAGATGTGTTTCAGAAAAGAGTGCAAATTGTTAAAATCATTCAAAATTATTACTTTACTACCATCACATGAGTCTAAATATTTTCCTTGTGTAATCAGGGTTATTTGTTTGGACTATTCTGTCCTTGGGACAAATACCTTAATTAAAATTTTCTGTTCAGGTTCAGAGGAGTGTTGCTTTGTCCTTTTCCCAAAAACCTGGCTATTGTGTTTTTTCTCCATAGTTTTCTTATTATTTACCATGACAAACAATTACCTTCATCCATGAAGATCACTTACTTCCAAGAAAAAAAGTCACAGTGGTATAAGACTAATCATAGGAAAACCAGACTGCAGTTTGAGTTATGACAGACCGTGTCATGTTTAAATAAACCATTAATGTGAAAAAGGTTTATTTAAAAAAAAAAAAAAGAATGCAAGTCTTTAAGTGGGTTCAAACAAGTTCTTTCAAAGTTTTTGGCACACAGAAAAAGAAGGAGCAGATGTGAGGAAATGCTATTCCTAATCACTGGCATGAACTCATGGACTGTAACACAGCAGGAACTGCACATCCTCTTGTTTAAACTTGCAGCACAGTGTTTTGTGAAAGAGTTTGGTTATCCAACACCTCCTTTTTAGCCAGTTTGGTTTTCCCACCATCTTGGGTTTTAACATAGTTTTTCCCTGCGGTTAATTCACCTAGGAAGAACTGCTTTTGCCTATCAGTATATTTAACAACACACATCCAAAATACATGCTGTCAGGCCATGGTGATGCTCTCAGTTTACACTGATGTCAATGTTAAGTCACACACAAAGATTATCAAATCCTTAGCAAGTTCCTGATATTAAGGAAGTAGCATATCAGAATGCATGGTTAACTGAGAATCTTATATGGATACACACCAGCACTGGGGCAATAAATCACAAGAAAAAAGAACAATGAAACAACATGTTCAAAATGTGTTTTACAGTTCATACACATACACCCATATCTGCATTTTTAGAAACTGAAAATTACACTAGATTTACTAATTTATTCAAACAATAGTGCTATTTTTACACATTGTTATTTGGTTAATAAAATTAAAACTTTTTAAAAAAGCTTGTCAGTCATACAGTTTATCCACATCTTACCATTTCTAACTGCAATGGATGAATAGTAGTTGATCGACCTATACTCCCATACAAATGACCATGCAAGCCTAAATTGGTAATCAAAGCTATAGTCCAAAACAATTGTTTTGCTGGGGTTGTAGCAGACTTACTTATTCATCAAGTGGGAAAAGTTATGGAGCAGATCATCCTGAGTGCCATAACACAGCACGTGCAGGACAACTAGGCAATCAGACCCAGTCATCATGGGTTAATGAAAGGCAGGTCCTGTTTGACTAACCTGATCTCCTACTGTGACAAGCTCACCCACTTGCTCGATGAGGGAAATGCTGTGCATGTTGTCTACCTAGACTTTAGCAATGCCTTTGATACCATTTCCTAACACATTCTCTGGGAGAAAGTGGCTGCTCACAGCTTGGACAGACGTACTCTTCACTGGCTAAAACACTGGCTGGACGGCCGGGCCCAGAGAGTTGTGGTGAATGGAGTTAAATCCAGTTGGCAGCCAGTCACAAGAGGTATTCCACAGGGACCAGTAGTTGGGCCAGTTCTCTTTAATATATTTATTCATGAACTGGATGAGGGCATCGAGTACACCCTCAGTAAGTTTGCAGAGAACACCAAGTTGAGCAGGAATATTGATCTGCTTGAGGATAAGAAGGCTCTACAGAGGAATCTCGACAGGCTGGATCAATGAGCAGAGGCCAACTGTATGAGATTCAACAAAGCTCAGTTCTTGATCCTACACTTGGGTCACAACAACCCCATACAACACTACAGGCTTGGGGAAGAGTAGCTGGAAAACTGCCCAGTGGGAAAGGACCTGGGGATGTTGGTCCCCAGACAGCTGAATATGAGCCAGCAGTGTACCCAGGTGGCCAAGGTGGCCAACAGCATCCTGGCTTGTAACAGAAACAGTGTGGCCAAGCAAGACTAGTGAAGTGATTGTCACCCTATAGTTGGCATTGGTGAGGCTGCACCTCTAGTACTGTGTTTAGTTTTGGACCCCTCACTACAAGAAAAACACTGAGGTGCTGAGGCAAGTCCAAAGAAAAGAAATTAAACTGGTGAAGAGTCTAGAGCACAGGAGAATATGAGGGAACTGGGGTAGTTTAGCATGTAGAAAAGGAGACAGAGGGAGACTCTCTAGAACTACCTGAAATGAGGTTGTAACCAGGTGGTTGCCAGTCTCTTTTCCCAAGTAACAAGTGATAGGACAAGAGGAAATGGCCTCAAGTTGCACTCAGGGAGGTTTAGATTGGATATTAGGAAAAAAATTTTCACTGAAACGGTTATCAATCACTGGAACAGGCTGCTCAAGGAAGTGATTGAGTCACCATCCCTTGTGGTATTTAAAAGATGTGAAGATGTGACACTTGTGGGACAAACATATAGGGCATGGTTTAGTGATGGACTTGGCAGTGCTAGGTTAATTGTTGGACTCTTAAGGGTCTTTTCCAACCTAAATTTTCCTATGATTCTATAAGTCATCAAATGTTGGGGAGAATATATATCTATGCATACCACTTTTCATGAAGCTATATTTTTATAGAAAATATTGTCAAATATTCATAAAAGTAGTACTTCTAATTTGATATATTGTGCATAGACTGACATTTGTATTTATGACACATCTACTACTGCCACACCCAAGCAGTAAATTTTAAAAGATTTATAATAAAATTTTTAATTATATAAGCATGCCATGGAAGCTGACATCCCATTCCCAATATATAATCAAGAAATATAGGCATGTAACTTTACTAAATGCCCCTTGGACATTCAAGGTTTTCAAATTTCTGTCCATTTCCTAATAAGATATAAACCACCCTCGTTCTCATGGCATCTAGGCAGCTGGTTACAGACCCAGCTTTAGCCACAGCTTATACATGCAGGGATTTCATGATATAGTAAAAAAATCGGAATAAGCTGTTTACTGGGACATACCTGAATCACACATTTAAACTGCATTTTTCATAAGAAAACTGTTGGAAAAGCTGTCCTTTTTTATGAACCCATTCTTCTAAGGCTCTATTTCCTAATAGATTAATAAGATGGATAAAAATTATAAAAGATGTGTCTGTAAAATCTCTAGTTTTCAGATAAAAAAAATTACCCCAACTTCTTTTCTATTGGTGCTTGTGAAAACTGCTTAGTAGAAATTTATGAATTCTGAAATTAGGGCAAAAGTTTTGAAGAAAAAAATAGTTTCACAAGAATGGAAAAGGATCAGCAAACATTTAGGAACCAGACGCGTGCACGGGGACCCATAAACATACACATACATGTCATATTTTAACCTTTGTTTTCACTGTTGGATTCATATGATGATTATCTGTTACCTCAAGGGAAAGGCAAAGCAAAGCATTTAATTTTGCTTTCCTTTTATTTTTCTGATTTTTTTTTTCCCCTAAAATCTATGTCTTTGTGGGTTTGTCTAGTTTGCAAAGGAGGTTGAGGGGCAACCTCATTGCTCTCAACAACTTCATGAAGTGCAGAGAGAGGTGCTGAGCTCTTCTCCCTGGAATCCAGTGATAGGACATGGGAATGGCTCAAAGCTGCATCAAGGAAGGTTCAGACTGGACATTAGGAAGCATTTCTTTACCAAGAGGGTGGTCAAACACTGTAACAGGTTTCCTAGAGAGGTGGTCAATGCCCCAAGCCTGTCAGGGTTCAAAAGGCATTTGGACAATGCCCTTAATAACATGCTTTATCTTTTTGGTCAGCCCTGAAACAGTCAGGCAGTTGGACTATACAATCATTGTAGGTTCCTTCCAACTGAAATTACCATATTGTATTGTACTGTATCATATTCTGTTCTACTATCTGTGCATAGTGATACTTCACAGACAATGATCACTAGAGGTGTACTGGAACATTGAGATCCACTTAAATATCTATTAGATGCCATTTACTTGCAAATAACCATGAATTTACTATGCTTGTACAGACACTTTAAAAAATAATTTTTAAAATGCCAAAATTTTGCATCATAAAAATTTCAGAATTATTTTTATTTCCAGATCAAAAGAATAAACTGTTCCTTCCTGAGGAATGACTTTCTTTCAATGAAATTATATTTCCTGACCAAAATCTTTTCATTTTTAATATTTCTGTGTTGCTGTAATTGAGAAGTCTTTTACTTCAAGCAACTCAGATGCATATCAAGAAAGGATTTATGACAGAAGAAATCTCCTGAACGTAGGTTTCAGGCAAAAGTGAGTATTCGTCATGGGAATGATGGAATTGTTTGTTTCTCTTCTAACTGAATTATTTGTTTTGGGCAGAGAAGTCTGAGGCATTGTTCAGCAGATGAGCTGTTTCAGATCAAACTTCAAAGATGGTTTTGTAAATAATAGTGAAACATTAAGCTGAGGTGTTTTTTAGCTGGCAGAGCAGGCAGACAGCCTAACTCTTTGCATGTGTGCACTAGGTAATTATTGGTAAGAGATGTTGTTTTATCACTGCAATCTTATTTTCTTTAGAATTTATTATAACAAAATCATGGCAAGAATTAGGCCAGAGTCATGAACTAAAGTAAATGTATTTACTGAAGGACATTCATCCCTCTTTTATTTTTCACTATGCTTCTCAGCTATGTTACAGCATTCATGTTTGTATTCTTCCGTATAAATAAATAAATCCCACATTAATTCAAATGTGATGAGGTAATTTAATGGCATCTTCTGTTTGTATTTAAGGAAGCAAGTGATACCAAAGTCACTGTCTTTTTCAAGACATGGGGGGTAAAATCCTTGCATTGAGGTCAATGAGAGTTGGGACAGGATCTCATCCAGTTACTTAAAAAAAACTCATCGATGAATTTCCTACCCCATGAGCAGGCTTGTTAATATAGGTTGCTTAATAACTAATTAAAGGTCAAGTGACTGTGGCATGGAAAGCACAAGACACCTATGACAAGAAATACATTAGTAACTGCTGTGTAGCTCCCCTGCACGGCTTCTGCTCAGCTGTTCTCAGACTTGATGTCTACAACCTGATTTTCCTGCTACTTTTAGTACCTAAGACCAAGTGGTATCCAAAGCTAAAACTGCTGCCCATGCAGCCCACAACACTTTTGGAAGTTTGGGTTTTGGGGTTTTTTAACTGCCCCAATCTTTCTGATATCTCTTTTCTATAAAAATAAGGGTAAACCAGACTACAAAGTTGCAGGGAGCTTGTATTTGGGATTGTACCAGAATTTAAAAATATTACCCATTTTAGTGACTAGAAAAATAAGAAATAAAATAGTATATGGAATTAATGCTGCTATAATATAACCTAGGTATGTTCTTTGTCCCAGAATGTTAGCATTAATATGTTTTGTCATGTCTTCTTGTTCAGCCTGCAAAGTCAAGTAATGCAAATTTTCCACATTTTTTTGGTAATTTGTTTCTAGCTTCTGGATCTGGATGTGGTGCTCTCATGGTTCATTTGATGTCCAGGCAGTGAAGCCTTGCTAGGAATTAGCCTGGCGTATATTCTGGTAAATTCTAACCTGTTTCAGTGGTCTTACGAATTTGTTGCACCCTACAGTCTTTGTGTCATCTCCACTTACTCTGCTCGATTTCACAGTATGAGGTGGTATCAAGACAAAATCTAGATTGAAAGAAAAAGATAGAAGAGAAAAAAATGCCCCTAATGTCCAGAGGGATTGTACTAAATGATCATTAAAGATCAAACACAAACCTTTCTCTTATGATAAATTTCCACAGTGTCACCTGGCTCGGTTGCAGTTTCCTGTATAACTTCCTCTGTGACTGAATGGGAAACAAACACTGAAAACTTCACACTCACAAATCTCTGCTCTGCTAAATGAAAGCTAAAATCAAGGGGGTTTTGAAAACTTTCCTACAAAAGCAAAAGAACCAAACTCAAACTGCAAAGTAGAATAGAAATTCTGTAAATTCTTAAATAAATGAAGAAAAATCAGGCAGCAGAAGTGAGAGATCCTACCTCCCTTGGAATGTTGGAGGTTTTTTCCTACTTCTGTTTTTCCTTGTAGCATAAGGCTGCTGTTGCCCAAACTCCCCAAGTCTCTGGAACAAAAAGGTCAGACAGAAATACAGGGGCAAATGGAGGACCTAAGCCTCGCTAAATAGTTGGATTGACATCTTTGTGGAAATACATACACGCTATCCTGCAATCACTTCATAATCCTGTCCTCTCTCCCCAGCTTCTGCTGCTTCTTTTGAGAAATTGAATTACAAGATTTTGGACCACCAGCAAGGTGCTTGAGGCAGTTTTGCACTACCTTGTTTTCTGATTTGCTTTTGCAGCGGCACTTAAATTTGTTTGATGGATAGACTAAAGGTATAGCAAATCAATCTGGGAAATGGCTAGCTGTTCAGCCTCTTCAAAAATCATGTTGTATTTATGGATATTCCATTATTTCAGTCGAAATCAGGCAGCATGTACAGGCAGACCAGGCTCTGACTGTACTCTGGCCAGCTGGCTAAACATTGGATCACGTGGTCAGACTGGCAGTTTGGAGCAATACAAGAGGAAAATGTGAAGAACTAAATGCTGGGTAGGAAATTAAACAGCACTGCAGTAATCTGGCCTGTACCTTGAAGCAGCTTGGCTTTGGCTGCTCATGCCGGGGAGACGGTATGCGAGGGGAATCTGATACCACTGGCAGACAGATACAGGACTGACTTCAACTGGTCATGCATTTTCCTAAAACCCAGATGAGCATCAGTGCACCACATGTCATCTTTCAGGCCACACTTGTCCCAGACAACATTTGTTTACCAAGAGCAAGCAAAAAGTTGACACAGCAGGAGAGCATGCACATGAACTCTTCTGGGTAGGGAGCATTATTGTTAACCTTCTCACGGAAAATCTGTCCTGGAGCTGTTATGAAAACAAAACAAATATTAGCAGTAATTAGGGGACTTAGAGAAAGAATTATTCACACCAGTGGAGCTGTCTCACAGGGCTTGTATAAGACATATGCTGGGAGTACAGCACAGCACAGAAGAAGCAGTCTAGGAGGTTTTTGGAGTGCACAGAGGATGCATTCCTGATGCAGCTGGTCAGAGAGCCCACAAGAGGAACTGCCCCGCTAGACCTGCTGTTCGTGAACAGGGAAGGTCTGGTAGGAGATGTGAAGGTTGGGGGCTGCCTTGGACAGAGTGACCATGAAATCATACATTTCTCAATTCATGGTGGAGCTTGGAGGGGGAATAGTAAAACTGCTACCTTGGACTTTCAGAGGGCAGACTTTGATTTGTTCAAGAGACTGGTAGGGGGAGTCCCTTGGCAATCAGTCTTAGCAAACAAAGGGGTACAAGAGAGCTGGTTGCTCTTCAAGAAGGAAGTCTTAAGGGCGCAGGAGCAGGCGGTCCCCCTGAGCCGCAAAATGAGCCGGCGGGGAAGAAGACCAGCGTGGATGAATAGGGAGTTACTCTTGAGGCTCCGTGAGAAAAAGAGAATCTACCGCCTGTGGAAGGAGGGACGGGTAACTGAGAATGAATTCAAGGAAGTTGTCAGGATGTGTAGAGGTGAAATCAGAAAGGCAAAAGCCCAGCTTGAATTTAACCTGGCCGCTGGGGTGAAAAAGAATAATAAACTCTTTTATAAGTACATTAACAGTAAGAGGAGGACAAAGGAGAATATCCACTCTTTACTGGATGAGGCTGGGAATGTGATCACTGAGGATAAGGAAAAGGCGGAGGTTCTGAATGCCTTCTTTACGTCTGTCTTTAAAGGTCAAACAGATCCTCAGGGTACCCCTCTCTCTGACCTGTTAGTCTCAGCTGGGGAGCATGCTAACTCCCCTGTGATTCTGGAAGAAACAGTCAGAGACTTCCTACTCCAACTGGACTGCCACAAGTCCATGGGGCCGGATGAGATCCACCCGAGAGTGCTGAGGGAACTGGCAGAGGTGGTAGCCAAGCCGCTTTCCATTATCTATCAGTCCTCCTTGCTGACTGGTGAGGTCCCAGAAGACTGGAGGCTTGCCAATGTGACTCCCATTTACAAGAAAGGTTGTAAGGAGGATCCGGGGAACTACAGGCCTGTTAGCCTGACCTCGGTTCCAGGGAAGGTTATGGAACAGATAGTCTTGAGGGAGATCATGCGGTATGTGCGGGATGGCCGGGGGATCAGGCCTAGCCAGCATGGGTTCATGAAGGGCAGGTCCTGTTTGACCAACCTGATCTCCTTCTATGATCTAGTGACCCATCTGCTGGATGAGGGAAAGGCTGTTGATGTGGTCTACCTAGACTTCAGCAAAGCCTTTGACACTGTCTCCCACAGTATTCTCCTGCAGAAGCTGGCAGCCCGTGGCTTGGATGGGTACACCCTCGGCTGAGTAAGGAGCTGGCTGGAGGGCCGGGCTCAGAGAGTGGTAGTAAATGGAGTTAAATCCAGCTGGCGACCGGTCACGAGTGGTGTTCCCCAGGGGTCGGTGCTGGGGACTGTCGTCTTCAATATCTTTATTGATGACCTAGATGAGGGCATTGAGTGCACCCTCAGTAAGTTTGCAGATGACACTAAATTGGCTGGGAGTGTGGATCTGCCTGGGGGTAGCGAGGCCCTACAGAGGGATCTGGACAGGCTGGAGAGCTGGGCTGAAGCCAATGGCATGAGGTTCAACAAGAGCAAATGCCGAGTCCTGCACTTTGGCCACAACAACCCCAGGCAGCGCTATAGGCTTGGGGCGGAGTGGCTGGAGGACTGTGTGGAGGAAATGGACCTGGGGGTACTGATTGATGCACGGCTGAACATGAGCCGACAGTGTGCGCGGGTGGCCAAGAAGGCCAACGGCATCCTGGCTTGCATCAAAAATAGTGTTACTAGTAGGAGCAGGGAGGTAATTGTCCCCCTGTACTCAGCACTTGTGAGGCCACATCTCGAGTACTGTGTTCAGTTTTGGGCCCCTCACTACAGGAAAGACATTGAGGCTCTGGAATGCGTTCAGAGGAGGGCTACTAAGCTGGTGAGGGGTCTGGAACACAGGCCTTATGAGGAGCGTCTGAGGAAGCTGGGATTGTTCAGCCTGGAGAAGAGGAGGCTTAGGGGAGACCTTATAGCTCTCTATAACTTCCTGAAGGGAGGTTGTAGTGAGCTGGGGGTCGGCCTCTTCTCCCGTGTAGGCAGTGACAGAACTAGAGGGAATGGTAGCAAGCTGCGCCAGGGGAGATTCAGGCTCGACATTAGGAAGCACTACTTCTCAGAAAGGGTAGTCAGGCACTGGAATGCACTGCCCAGGGAGGTGGTGGAGTCACCAACCCTGGGGGTGTTCAAGGAAAGACTGGATGTTGTATTGAGGGATATGGTTTAGTGGGAGCTAGTAGTAATAGGTGAATGGTTGGACTGGATGATCTTCTAGGTCTTTTCCAACCTTGATAATTCTGTGATTCTGTGATTCTGTGAAGACAGTCATAAACCCTGGTGACTGCAGCCAAATCAACAGAACAGCAGCTGAAACTGGGAGCACAATAACAGGCAGGAGACCAAGCTGGAAAAGCCAGGCACAGCAGGAGGAGAGTTGGAGTACACAGTCCAGAAGGCCCTATGTTGCACCATGGGCAGCAACTGAGTCATGAATACCCATCTTTGACATTCAGCAGTGTGCCTCCTCTAAGAGTTTGTTCCATGCAGCTACCCTTGAAAGTCACTCTGCTGCTGTCAGCAGGTTGTGAAAAAGACTTTGGCCACTCAGGGGGTTGTAGCTCACACCACCACAAAGTTTACTGTGTTAAATCCTGGGTGACACACTGGGTAGCTTTGCCTACTAGTTACAACCATCTGAAAGCAGCATGACTTGTCACAAATGAGTACAATAGTTGCAAAATTGATGAGGCATTCTTAAGAACCTTAAGAAGGGAAAAATAAGTAGAAAAAAATGCAAGTTGCCAAAAATATTCAGAACATTGGTATAAGTTATGCAAGAGCTATCGGTGCATGTTATATAACAACTTATATCTAGTGGTATATTCTAATTAAAATACAAAACTTGTTATGGCATTTCCATACTGATCCACCCTATGTACATTTTAAAGATTAAGTTATGTGTCAGAAACCAGTTCAGACTGTTAAGCTATCTCAGATATATGGCTTCCCAGATCTATACAGAAATGCAGCTGATAGATTTGAAGCTGCAGCATAGTTCATTTTTGTTGTATTATATTTTGAGAGCTGTGAAATTTGCCTACTAGTTCTAATAACATCTGTAAAGAAATGTTTGTTTAATCATATAAGGAAGAGGTGGAAGATTTTTCCTTTCATTCTGTTAACCGCAGTAAATTTGGAAACTGAGAATACACTGAGCATACTCTCTACAAACACACTATTCTGGATCAAACTTGGCACTTGTTATTTTAGGATTGATGGCAGTCATTCCCAAAAGCCCCTTCTGGTTTTGCATCTTGTACAAACTTGGGAAGGAGACTGTTCCTGCTGTGAAAGATTTATGAAGTAAAAATACAAATAAATGAGGTTAAAAGTCCAGTCAGCCTTTTTAGTTACATGTGTCATAAGATTTATTTCTTTTCTTTGTTTTGTCTTGATTGTTTTGAAGTCAGAATAGAAGGATGAATCTATGGGGCTACACATGGACCAGTAAAGAAAGATACAAAAGGAAGAAGAAAAGCCTCCTACCAGCCTGGTCGTGACCATCAGCCTAAGCTTTGTTGATATAATGCCAGAACTGTGCCTGAAAGACTTACTTGAAAGAGGACAGAGATTCAATCACACAGCATTTTCCATGCTGCCAGGACATCCAAAGTAACAGATGTCAAAACATGGATTTCAACACCCTGACTGATGTCACCTGTACAGCATGAAAAGATAACAAATTTGGACTTTCAAATTGAGGATGTTTTTCAGCAATGTGTCGTTGTTTGAGATGCCATAAATTCCCAATTTAGAAGTGACACAACATTTTTCTATAGCAATGGGTTTGTTAATTGCCTGACCCTTTATATAATTCTGTAGATTCAGGGGTTGTGTCTGTCTCTCTAGACCATTAAAATCCTTGATAAATCAACAGTAAAATTAATTAAGTATACTTAATTACTTGTGCTGTTCAGACTTTTTAACAGTGTTGTTGATTCATTACTGAATTTCTGAAATTCCTTATACTAAGACTGTTACAAATCTTTTAAAATTAAAAGTATCTGGCTAGACAGACTTCTAAGGACACAGGTTCACCATATCTAAACTTAGTCTTCCCTTCTTGGATGTCATTTTCTAAACAAAAGGATTTGATATGATTTGTGTTTTTCTCATTAATATCAGCTTGCCAATAGTATTTTGCACCAGTGGAATATCTGACAAAGAAATAAGGTATTTATCCTATCCTTACTGCATCCTATTTTGTGCTTTCAGAGTATGGAGTAAAAACTGATATGTAATCCAAATCCTGACAGGCTTTAACTGAATAATAATTTTGGATAAATTCTCCATCATTTTATATTAGCTAAGAAGTATCATTTTAAGTACAAATAGAATATATGCCCATTTCCTCTGATGATGTGTTCCTCTATCTAGTTTGTGAATGGTCATCGTGATGATGTTTCCTAGCAATTATATTCTGATTCCATTAGTCTTTAACTGAATATAGGCATACAGCAACCTGTATTGCAAGTAGTGCTACTATTTGCCCAACTGACTTCTACCCCATGCAGTGTTAGTAGCTATACTGATAGAGAAAACACTGACTAAACACATATCCAATAAGCAAGAAAACAGTAGAACTACCTGAGCCACAGTCTGAGCACAATGAATAATAAATATTTAGTTTTGAAGGTTACAGAGAAAATTAATTAGAGCTTTCCCTTGTAGACCTAAGATTCTCTAACCACTAGAGTATCTCAGATTTCTTAGAGTGCAGTCATACAGTTATCAGTCAGCACAGAAGTGATAAAACTTTTCAGTCTTGTGTCATTATCACAGAAGGGTCAAGGATGGTTAATAAAAGCTTTGTCTTATTAACAAATAAGTCTAGCAATATTTCTGTCATACCACTAGCAGAACATAGTGACCACTGATAAAAATACTTGATGTCCCAAAGAACATTGAGAACATAAAATATCAATGCCTGCGTAATGTTTGGATCTACTCTATGAATCATTTCTGTGAACAAAGCAAATGAAAGACCCAAAAAAATCAGACAGTTGTCCTGAGATCATTTGTGTTTATGGTTTCACCCATGTCACACTTTGATTACCCAGGAAGTTGTATGTATTTCACTGTAACTGTGCGGTGCTGGTGGGTCTGTAGACATTAAGCATGTCCAACAACCCTATGTGGGAAACCCCCACAAATATAAACAGAATCCAGAATAGTAATGGACTTTTATGTAAATAACTCTCAAGAACTGTCATATAAACCAGATGTGCAATCTGTGTGACTGATCACTCTTCATTAGAAAGTAGACATCGCTAAATGTATCATCTCTAATGACATCAATAAAAGCCCCGTTCATCATGCCAATAAGATGTGCTTACACAGTTTTTTACAACATCAAGACACGGTTCCCTCCCGTAAAAGAAAAGCATGTTAGTGAAGTCATCCTATTGATTTCTCGTGCAATGAAGGAATGATGGAAAATGAAGGCTGAAAGAAATATCCAACAAAACAAAACAAAATAAAAACAACCAAAACCATGATCTATTATTTGGGCTTGGAGTAAAACAGGCTCCAAGTATCAGAAAGCATTATCCAGTTACTTTAACTTCATAAGTGGTTTAATTTGTTTCATAAAGCCATTCATGTCCTTCAACTATTATGCATACAAAGTGCTTTACTGGACTAGAGCATCGTTTGGTTTCAACTGTTAACTATTCAGAAACGGGTGAAAAGCCAGAGTTTTTCATGAACGTGCAGCACTGTAAGTAAGTGTTTGGGTTTTCTCGTATCATCCCTTTAAACTTTAAAAAATGGCACCTGATTGAGTTTAGGGAATTTTGTGATTAAGGTGTTGCATTTTCAGTAGACTGGCATTAGTTTTCAGCTAAGGATGGGGATTATCAAAGTGATTAAAGAGCTACATATGCTGTTTGATGACACTTCTATTAATTCTTTTCTGTCTCTATGAAAAATCAAAGCACATGAACAGGCTTGCCCAATTAAAACCAGTGGCAGAAACACTCTATTTTATCTGTAACTGCAGCTTTTTTCTTTTCTTTTTTCTAAGTTTGAAGGTGTAGGTTAGCTGGGGTTTTGTTTTTTCCAGCCCTCCTGATGGGTCTTCCAACGAAGCCTGAGGCAATTGGGCACTCAAGTGACAATGAATGTCCATGACATCGAAAACTCCTTTGAAAAATCCTACTGCAAGTTTGTTTTCCATCTTCCCATTTGTTTTTAATACTCTGTGACTTTCATTTCAATTATCCAGGTCACAGAAGGATCTATTCCCTCTCAGTGATTACCAAACAATAGGAAAAGCAATACAAATCTAATGGCTTTGATGCCTGTTAGAAACTTTCCCATCTGTGTATCATTTCAAAGGACAATATCTGTGGATTTATCATGCCAAGAAGGGTGGCTCAGTTTTTGCACTAAAGCAAGTAAACAACTGAAAAGTCATAGCAGGATATGGAATATTAACAGAATGAAAAAAAAAAAACAAGCAAAAAATCTTTGAGGGCTAAAACTGGTTCTAGCATTATGACTGTGAGACTTTTCATGCATGTTCTCAGAAAAGAGAAGATCTTGTCAAAACAGCACGTGAGGCTTCTGCAGCTTTACTGTATTTGCAACATTTTCATCTGCAAACCAGTTACTTGCAATAGAGCAAGTATGGCCTAGAAAGAATAATACTGCAGTTGAAAAGCTGATAATGGCAGTGTCTACTATCACCTACTCCTTAGTTGACATTTCTGTGAAGGTGTGACAAGAACTATTTGGACTTCATCAGTTCCTCCAACTCCACATAGCCTTTTTCTGAACATTTACTGCATAAACTATTCGTGTGTGTTTGAGTGTTATAAACATCAGTAAATAAAAAAGAAAAACACAGCAATATTTTCTGAATCACCTCTCAAGAGGCAAGAGGTGCCTGTGCAGGAAAGCCGTATGAGCTGTGCAAGCATTAGATTGCTACTTCTCTTACAGATCCTCTTTACTTGGCTGCCGAAAGGTGCTTTTGGGTAAGTTGGATATTACAACTATAATAGGGGTTGGAAGGGACCTCTGGAGATCATCTAGTCTAACCTCCCCTACCACAGTAGGATCACCTAGAGAAAGCTGCACAGGACAGCATCCAGATGAGTTTTGAATGTCTCCAGAGGTGGAGACGCCACAACCTCTCTGTGAAGCCGTATTGTTCTACAGCTTTAAATCCTGCATCTAAAATTAAGTGTAGAACCAGTATGACAATACTCCTGCGATCACTTACTTGCACGTCTGTATTAGGACTGTATTTTTCACTACCATGAGAAGGGCAAGATATGGAGCCAAGTTCTATTCTCATTCACTGGTGTAAATCCAAAGTATCCTCCTCAAAAGCAGTGAACTTATTCCAGATTTACACTCCTGGGCCTAAAGACGAGTTCAAGCTGTCTTGCTTTAATATTCTTCAGTAAAGAAGAACGTCTGTCTTTCCAGAACTCAGAAACTGTTAGTCTGTGTACTGCCAGCTTGACAATAAAAAATCGTATTCTTTTGTGCTCTTTTCCTGAACACAGATAGAGTGAAATGACATTGACTCCTGCCCCTACACTCCTGTTGCCAGAAAATGAGGAGCATGTTAACAACTGTCTTGCTGTCCAAATGCATCCATTACTATTATTTTATCGACTCCCCAGTCAATTAATAAAGTTCTTCTTACACTCTGAGGCTGACTCTCATGGAGAAATTAAAGGCAGGTTCCTCTAACTCTTCCTCCCCTCTTCAACAGAAATAATGAGTTTGGTGCATCTTAAATCCTGTAGCATAATACTGTGATTCATGATTCTGTGTGTGCACTACCTTCATAGGTCATCCTAAAAGGCTGTGGCTTTTGTCACCAGGCATTTCTTTTCCTTATCTTGATCAGAATATCCAGGGAAAATGCTCAAGTTAGGAAGTAACCTTAGAAAGAATGATCATTAAGTGCTTCCTACTAGACAGGAGAATTAAGGAATAGAAGCTAGAATTTCCCTCTGTGCTTTTTTCTTGTACCAAAATACCTGTATGGAAATGAGAAGTTGGAAAAGCTTGCAAAGACTTAGAAAATCATCTCGGGCAGCCAGCTACAAAAAAAAAAATCTGAGAGTGTGGGACGTGACAGTACAGGCTAGCCTAGAACAAAACTACCTCATTGCTAATGTAAGCCATGGAGTTACAGGAATGCAATAGTGAATTGCAAACATGTAACTTTGAGCAAAGTGATCAGACCAGGCAGCAAAGCTGCACTAGGTCTGCAGAACAGAAAAGTGTGTGGAGTCAGCACAGGAGAAGTTGTATCAAAGAGAACATTGATAGTGATCATAAGGGAAATAGGAACATGAAGTATTACTCTATGCAAGCCAATGGAAATAAAGAGCAGAGAATTAGATTTTGTTTGTACATAAAACGGAGGATTATTTTTCATTTGAAAAGAAGAAGGATTGGGCATTTTAAATGGGATTACCCACTACTGTTGGAAAGACCAGTGCAGGAATAGGGCTGCAAACCACCTGCCAGCAAAAAATAAGCCACAAGTGTCCTTAAGCTTGTCCTCTATCAAATAGTAGCTGTCTGTCAGTTAAGACTGCGGGTTGTAGCCTGAGGCTTGGGTTAGTTTTCAAGAACACATTTTTATATTACCTGAACAGATGGAAAAAATCCTCTCTTGTAAAGGGGAGCAGTAGAAAATGGTGTCCTGCCAAGGTCACTGAGGAATATTAATGGAAAACGGCATAGCTGAAAACACTAAATAAGCAAGAGAGGGGAGGGCAGTGGGGCAGTGGCATAAGAGTGCTATCTGGAACAGATCCTCTGAGGAAGTATAAAAGCACTCTTTGTACAGGAAGAAAGCGTGTTTTACCTGGAAAATGCTACTGTTTTCTAGAACACAGCCCTCAGGTTAAGTAACATAGTTGCAGTGGAGAATGAAGCCACAGGGAAGAGGCTGTTATTCCAGGCCAGGTAGCAGGAACAGCAAATCATACATGACTTGAAGGCACAGTGAAGGTGAATGAGGTGAGAAGTAGGGACCAGAAAAACATGCCTTGCTGATGGCATACACATCATTCTCTGGAAAATTCAAATAAGGGATCAACACCGATCCAAGTAACTAACTTCGCAATTGCATCTCATATTCCAAAAAAGTTCAGCAAATTAATGGCAATTTTTCATTATTTTAGAAAGCAAATTACATTCTTCAGCTTAGGTTGTAAGGCAGGCCTGCACTGCAGCCAGCTTGCAGGCCAGGTCTGGCCCACAAAACAGTCTCTGCTGCCCACCAGGGATGAGGCAGTGTTCATTTTTTGACTGTACGCTTCCCAGCTGGTGCCAGTCAGACTATTTACATCTTTTGACTGCTGACTGGCCTAGAAGAAAGTTCTGACACATACTGGCCCTGCCAGAGGACTTGTATCTACCTCCTGGTTAGCCACTCCCCACTGCTTCTTCTCCCCTCTTATCCCTCCTGGGTAGCACAACACGCAGTGTCTCACAGCCCATGATAACCAGAGAAAGGGGAGAAAAAAGGCATTGGAGTGAGTGAACAAAGCTGAACGGACAGCAAAATGTCCATGAGGTTTGGATGAGTGTTAGGAAGTAGAAGTCCTTAGCAGTCTCTGAGCTCATTTGAGTTGTAGCCTTCTGCAATAAAAATTCATTTAAGGGGAAAATTCATTTACGAAGATGATTAAGGGCCTGGAACATCTCCCCAGTGAGGAAAGGCTGAGTGAGCTGGGGCTGTTCAGCCTGGAGAAAAGAAGACTGAGGGGGGACCTAATTAACGTTTATAAATATCTTAAGTATGGGATGCAGGGGGAATTGGCCAACCCCTTTTCAGTGGTCTGTGGGGACAGGACAAGGGGCAATGGCTGTAAACTGGAGCACAGGAAGTTCCGCACCAACATGTGGAAGAACTTTTACACAGTGAGGGTGACAGAGCCCTGGGACAGGCTGCCCAGGGAGGTGGTGGAGTCTCCTTCTCTGGAGATACTCAAGACTCGTCTGGACGCCTATCTGAGCAATATGAGCTAGGGAGCTGCTTTGGCAGGGGGGTTGGACCCGATGATCTCTCGAGGTCCCTTCCAACCCCTACGATTCTGTGATTCTGTGATTCTGTGAAAAGGTGAAAACCATTTCCTGTATCAGAAGGATTCTTTCACCTCTGTAACACGGCCAGTTTAGTCTGAAGGAGACCAAACTGCTGCCGGGTAGTCAGATAACACCACCAGTACCAACAGGAGCTCCTCAGAACTGCATGCAGGCTGACAAGGATGCTGCATGATGCCAAACAAGGAAAAGAAAATGTTTTAACTAGTTCTTTTTCAGACATAAAAAAGACAGGTTTTCAGTAATTCCAAAGAGAAAGGTCAAATATCTTTAAGTATCAATGCTGCCTGGTTCCAGGTGAGACAAGTTGAAACAGGATAATGCAAAAACCTGAAACATGGATCAGTATTTGTTTTTCCTCTTTAGAAGAATAAAGCAAGGCTAACATTCCCACCTCAGCAGCAGGGAAAGTTAAGCCAGTTCTTACATGAGCAGCAAGTGTGTTAAAGTGAGGAGCTCAAACTATATCTGAGGGTGCCTCTTTGAAGGAGGAGCATTCCACTGGTGGGACACTTGATGTACACATAAGCCAGCAACAAGGCAGTATCCTATGACAGGTGAAGGGCTGAAGATCTTACCTGACAGAATGGTGGGCACTCATCTGAGGACAAAGGCTTCAAATCTGTGCCATCTGCCCCAGCAATGGCTGATGCCTCCACCCCACTCAGAGCTGCTGAAGGGAGAGGTTGTAGGATGTGCTCAGACCTTTTTCCCATGTCAGGGATGGGATGGGAGATAGGCCTGCCTGCAAAAGTTGTGCCCAAGAGGAGGACCTCTTGCAGCAGGTGGCTGAGCTGTAGGAGGTGGTGAGAAGACTACATAACATCAGGGAGGATGAGAAGGAGTTAGATAGCTTGTACTAAGCACATTCCACTGTGAATCCACAGCCAAACAGCCAAAGTGTCCTCCACTGGCACACATAGAAAGGAGACACAGAGGACCAAGAAGATGCTCAGAGGGCTGGAGCACCTCTCCTATGAAGACAGGGTGAGACATTTGGGCTTGTTCAGCCTGGAGAAGGTTCTGAGGACACCATATACCAGCCTTCCAGTACCTGAAGGGGGCCTAGAAGAAAGCAGGAGAACAGTTTACAAGATCGTGTAGTGATAGGAGAAGGGTTAATGGCCTTAAGCTAAAGGATGGTAGATTTAGATTAGATATTAGGAAGATATTTTTTACAATGAGTGTGCTGAGGCACTGGAACCAGTTGCCCAGAGAAGCTGTGGCTGCCCCCTCCCTGTCAGTGTTCAAGGCCAGGTTGGTTGGGGCTTTGGGCAACCTGGTCTAGTGGGTGGTGTCCCTGCCCATGGCAGGGGGTTGGAACTAGGTGAGCTTTGAGGTCCCTTCCAACCCAAACTATTCTGTGTGTCTATGATTTACAAACAGCAAATTCAGAAGACAGACCCAGCTGCGCAGCTGGCAAAGCACTCTTAGGTATGTCTGTTGGTTTGTAGGTGGGTTTTTGCTTCCTTTTTTTACAACATTTTATTTTATTTGTTGCTTAAGTACAGAGATGTAATTTTTTAACAAAAAAGGGAGCGACAGCGTGGCAGGCCCAGCTGAGGGTGCAAGGCAAGTGCAATCTCTAGTGTAGAGATTCCCAAAAGAGAGATGTAATCCTCATGACAGGACCTGGATGAGTCTCAGTGATCAGAGGCTGGCACTGACATGCCTTGAGACTTCTGCGCATGTTCCAGGCCCCAACTAATTTTTTGCCTTCACATTAACTCCAAGAAGCTTCAGTAGGGTGGGCTCCATGGGCATTGCTAGGACCAGGCAATAATCCAGGATAGTCAGAGCAGCTGGACAAGCAAATAGACCAGGCATCTTGCTTCACATACAGCCTCATGGGGCCTGGAGAAGGGACGAAAGGGAAGAGGGAAGCCTTAAGATATAGGCTTTTATTATGGTTTTCCTATCTATCACATTGCCCTCCAGAAAGAAAACTCCAGGAACCCTTATTTTAATATGTTTTTCTCCTTCCAGAGGAAAACATTCACTGATTGAGGAAGCAACCTTCAGAGAGGTGTTTCCCGCCAAAGGAGAGCAAAGAGGAGCCAGCAGTGGGCAAGGAGCTGCCTCTGCCTGCAGTAAGTGTATGTTTCCAAGCTCGTGCTCACATCCCTGTGCCAGGGGCTCTGCTGGCTGAAGCTGAAGCACCTAGAAGGAGAGGTCACACAGGACAGCCTGACGCCAGCTAGCCAAATGCATTTCACAGCATTTAAGACCAGCAATTATTTAATATTTGCTGCCAGGAGCCACTTTGTCTGTGCTGACATCATCTGGTCAGGTTTTTTACACCTTCTTACAGAAACTATGACACACTCCAACAAGAATAGACATTTAATGCCAAGAAACAGAGACTATAACTCAGGCCCCCAAACGGGTTTGAATAATTTATTTCTAATTCAGCTTCATTTTTACAACTTTTGGAAGAAAGTTTTTGAGACCAAAACTTATATACACAGATTTTTTTCATAGGAGGAGACTCAAACTTTTGAAAACATGTGCAATAATTTCAAGCTGAAAAATCAAGTATTTCAGAGTATGTTTCTCTAATAATATAATCCATGTGTTCACTTGATCATGATTCCTTTGGTAAGTATCCTATTTAAACATGTCATAAGTCATATTTTTTATGAAAGTGCCCTTGATGTAAGAAATACATCAAAAAGGTTGTTAACCACTGAAACCAATGCCACTTATATGCTGGTAAAGAAGAAAAAAAATTAACTTTGTTTCATCAATTTGCTGTGACGCTGCTGAGTATTAAACAAAGGGAAACAGCTCAATAGGAGAAGCCAGTTAAGAATATAGTGCAGGAAAGATGTGGGAAACAGCAGGAAAAAAGCTTATGATCAACTTTCAAGACAACAGTGGATAGAGAAGAGATAGCAGCATCTTCAGGGAAGTAACAGACTACTCTGGCCTGACACAGCAACATCAGTAGTGTCTTCTCCCACCATTTCCCATGTGCCTCTTCTCAAGATCTGCTTCCCACATCATCTTTCTAGTCAGCAACATAACCACTCTGCCCAATAGCACCAAACAAGAATGTAGAAAACTACCAGCAGCAGTACAACTCTCAAGGAAGAGGGCAAAAGTCTTTTGAAATTGTGCATTTATTTTACAGAACAACAAATATTTTTTGCCAAAAGGTCATATTGACTTCAGTATAGCTGAACATGTTACTTGGTACTGTAAGTGTGTTTTTTATAGAAGCTTAAGTTGTATCATTTTCTATGCTAACTCTTTGCTTCAAAATAATGGCAGTTGGCAATAATTAAAGGTATAAATGAATCAATTAAATATACTCACAACATGTTGCTCTTTCTTTAAATCAGAAGACATTATTTAGTGGTAGTAGAAATAATGGTGTGAGGTAAGGATGGATGCCTCCTTTCCAATCAATAACCTCAACAAAGTTGAATTTTCTTTCATGATGTCTGAAACTGGCCCTGATTCTCTAATAATTCAAAACCAGAATCACTCTTAAAAACCCAGGTCTCTTTTTTTTTTTCCCCTTAAATCATTTATTATAATAGCTTTACACATGGTGGTTTTTCTCCTATGCTGGACAAAGACTGGAAAACTTTGTCAAAGATTTTCAGTTAAATATTTTTTTATAATGAAGTCATCATTTTTATGACTTTATAAACTGGGTACTAGCAGTACTATTTCAGTCTTCATCTGAGATTCGCTGTGTGCATATAGTAATACTTTTTTCTGTATCGTGACTCTTATTCTTCATAAACAGAAGGAGTCACGTTTTCCTGCCCATAAAATGTCCATGTCTGGGTCAAGGTTTTAATGAATGTGTACATTATGTATAAATGTTTTGCAATGTTAATAAAAATATTATTTTCAAAACTGTCATAAGACCATTTTTATTATGAGGAGTTATTTTTCACTAATAGCTGAGATGGTTTGCTATCTTAGATATGTTGCTGTAAATAACCTTCATCAGAGAAAAAAAAGAATTAAGAGGGTCCAAATACAGCAGAAACAGATGTCTGAAATCTAGCTACAAGAGTGCTCCTGTTTATCAGACCTATATGCTCAAAGACCAAGCGGTCTGTATTTTTATTCATGAGGTCAGTGTCTATGTTTTATTTTATGCTATAGTTACTCCCACAAGCAGTCTGTTCTAGCACAAGGTTACAGCGCTTTTGCTAAAATAGATGGTGTATCTCTTCCTGTCTAATAGCCATTCATCCCTGTTACTCTTATGTAAGCACTAATGCATACTTGTAGTCAGTCAAGCAGATCACGAACACACATGCTGCTTTGAAACCTGTGACTTCAGGACTCCAGTGGCCATGAAACACTAAAAAAAAAAAATTAAAAAAGAATCATAGAATCACCTGGGTTGGAAGACACCCTTTAGGTCATTGAGTCCAACCATAGCCTAACCCCGACTAGTCCACCTCTAGATCACGTCCTTAAGGACTTCATGTACATGTCTTTTAAATATCTCCAGGGATGGTGACTCCACCACCTCCCTGGGCAGCCTGTTCCAATGCCTGACAACTCTTTCAGTAAAGAAATTCTTCCTGATATCTATGGGATAAATGAGATAAATCACAATAGATTCATCTGGACACACCAGTCAAAATTAATCTCATTAACTGATAAATTCCAAGTCTTTACTATAAACCTTTCTCTCTGCACTGTAATTGTACTATGCTATACTGGTGCGTATATTTACATCCACCTCATAGTAGAGGTTAAAACTAAAGGTATAGTGGAAGAGCAAAGCACAGCCTGTAAAAGTGGTGATAATCTGTGGAATTCATTGCCTAAAGTTGTTAGAGATTCTGAATCTGTTTCTCGTTTGAAGTTTCATTTGAAGTTTAATGCTTTGGAAATGTCTTTTTCTAAATATATGAGTGTTTGTACTTGCTTCCTAGGTTACCTGTATTTTATTTTTAAAAATAGATTAACATTAAATACTTGCAGACTGATCTAAAAGTCTGAAATTAATGGAAAATCTCCCAATGACTTCATTGGTCTTTGGACCACATCTTTAGGGAAATCTCTTCTTACAAACTGAGATTATCAGGCCCTTGTAGGTTATAAATCAGTATTGACATTAGCGCAGTCAGTGATTTATAAGAGCTGAATAGCTGATTCTATGTCCAGTGACCCCAGTCTTCCAGAACCTGAATCACTGCAATTACTTTGTGAGTATTTCAGTCATTCATTATTTTGCAATCAACCACAAGAGTGCTTTGAGCAACAACTACAAAAATTCGTCAAGACCTGCCAAAGACTGCATCCCAAAATGTAAGGAAGCTTTGTGGTTATGCCCTGAGCTGCTAAATGTGACTACTTGCAGCTTAACAGGGCTATCTTTTCACTTGTGGAATTGCATAGAAAAAATACTAAGCTCTTTGCCCCGGTCTCCAATACAGATAGGACTCCTGTTGCTGTGTAGTATTGATTTCTCCAGAAACGCTGTTTTGGAACAGCTCTCACACTATACATATCTGTGCAGTAGAAAGAAAAAAAAAGAGAAATCAAAGGACTTGCATTTTATATTTAGTTCTAAAAATTCTGAAAATCTACACTAAAATTTTGTCCCTTTAATAATGTGATTCTTTTTTTTTTTAAGACAGAAAAATCAGAACTTTCCAGTGCAACTTATCTGCTCATACAACTGAAAAAAACTACAGAAAATTAGTTTATGTGTACTATTTAATTTCAGAAATAAAAGCATTTATGATGAACTTACATTGATTGAGGTCTTTTTGGTGTTCATATATGACAATTCCAAAAAGAACCACTTAAAATCAGAATAAACAAGCCAAGTGGTGTCCCTGTCCATTTCTGTGTTTAAAAAATTCAGCAATAATTCTGAATAGTAATTGAAATCATAGTTGTAATGTAAGAGAAAATATGCATGGAAATTTTAAAGCATCCCAGACATTAGCTCTTTTGTTGCCAAAAGGGTTTTCAGTGTATGTCGTGTTCACCTAAATACAAAACAGTAAACATCAGATCACGGAACCAGAGAAATAATGCTGTGTGTTTTATGTGTGGTTCTTTAAAACACTTGTACTTTTTCTCAGCACCAGAAACCACCCCCCCCTCAACTTTGAACACTGCTCAAACTTTGAGTTAAGTTGAAATATGGCTAAAAATAGGGGGCTGCTATAATAGCAAAAAGATTTTATTTCTGGTTTAGACTAATCAATGCAAAAAACTGTTTCATTTTTACAGCCCATATATTAAATTTTTGACAGTTATACAAGTGAAACCATTTTCCTGAAAAAAAGAAAAAACTGTGGACTGTGAAAAATGATAACCTTTTGAAGGGGCAAACCTTCAATTCCTCAGCAAAACATTTGATTCACAGCACTGTGAGAGTTGACAGAATTTATCGTTATAGTGGCTACTCTATGTGAGCCCTGCCAAAATCAATCCTGCTTAGAAACTGGAACATTCTTCAAGTTAACAAACCACTTCTTTGCTCTCGAGGCCTTATGTAAAATCAATGGAGGCCAAAAGAAAGACTTCCCCCTGATCAGTATTAGAAGTCATTGAAGATATGGTGAATTATTTTGCAGACTTTGCTTTATATATATTACAAGATAAAAGCAAACTGAGGGAAACAGAAAAAATGAAAAATATGGTCGTGATTGCAGGATGCTTTTTGGGTTTCACATTTAAAGTGTGATTTCCATGGTCAGGACTAACTCAACAGTAAAAGGGGAGTGTCTTGCCCCAAATGTCCTCATCTTTTTCATCCCTCAGTTATTTGGCAGCAATCCAAATCTTCATGAAGATCAAGTTGGAAGGAAGGGTGTACTGTTTTGGTGGGGACTAGTTGCACCAAAACTTTTAGCTTTTAGCAGTCGTAAGGGGACAGACACAAAATGAGGTTCACTAATAGCAGTTTGCCAGGTCTGAACACTGTGAATGGCTCACAGAGTATGGTGCTTGAAACATTCATTTTACCTTTGGCAGAATGAACTTCTACCAACATAGGTAAGAAACCTTGAGCCAGACATCTCAAAAAGGTGAACTACTGAAAACAATCAATACCTTTGAGATAGGTGGGGTTTGAAGTTATCATCTGAGTGAAATGTTGAAGAAGTAATGGAGGTGGATGGGAGTCTTTGGGATATGCATGCTGAGTACAAGGCATCTGGGACTGGGTCAGGAGAACTTGTAGCAATAGGACAAGAGGTAATGGTTTTAAACCCAAAAGGGAAGATTTAAGTTGGATAATAGGAAAAAATTCTTCAATTCGAGGGTGGTAGATCACTGGAACAGGTTGCCCTGAGCTGTAGTGGAGGCCCCATCCCTAGAGATCTTCAAGGTCAGGCTTGATGGGGCTCTGAGGGACCTGATCTAGTAAAGATGTCCATGCTTACTGCAGGAGGTTGGACTAGATGACCTTTAAAGGTCCCTTCCAACCTTACACATTCTATGATTCTAACTCAGGATGCTGCACAGCCCTGCTGGCATCACACAGATAGGAGCTGCTGACCTTGTACCTTCCAGGGTAAGCAAGAAAAATGAACTTAGTCCCTGAAGTAAAAAGTTTTGCCACCACTGTCCTGTGCTGTAGATTGCAGTGTTTTGAGAGAAGCCGTACAGAATGGCACTTTTCCCTTCAACTTCCTTTCTTAAAACTGACTGTAGGTAAAGAGCTGAAACGAAGGATAAAACAATGAAGGTACCAACCCAAAAATTAACAGACCTCAAAAATATACCTTTGATGCAGAAGGTAAAATGAAATTGCCATCATTTACTTTTTGAATTATGGCTGTTGCTTGGTTTTCTAGGCAAGTACTTCAAAGTGCTGACTGCTGAGCTTTGCAGCCCAGTTCAGCAAAATAACATATCCCATGTTATAAATTATCCCATAGACTTTCAGGACTGAAGGACTGAGCCTTTAATTTCTTTCTATCTTCCCAAATATGAATTTAATAGGACAATTTTTTATAAGGAGGATTGTATTCACTTTCACCTTGAGGGTTTGTTGGGCTTTTTTTACAGTCAGCAGTTCCCATTTTCCTAGGCTATTCATCTAGTGAATGTACCAAATAATTTTTTTTTAAGAAAATACATTATCCATACCTGGACTTTCTTTGACAGAAAGATTCATATTCCACTTAAAAATTAATTTATATTGATACCACAGGTCATCAAACTGGGAGAGAAGATGTACTTGCTGGACTGACAAAACAGAGTCTCTATCCAGGAGGACTCACTTAATAGAGCAGAAAAATTTAATTAAATTGCTTAAAGACTAATTTCAGTTCATTTTTTGAAACACATATTTAACAGTTAGAAGCTTGACAATTGGAAAGTAACAGGCCTTTGTTAAAGATTTAATAACACTTCTGTCATTTCTGAATGCTTCCTGAGCAGCCTTTTATACACTACATCTCCTAGTTTAGGTTTTTATGCAGTATGCTAATCACTCCTTTTCGTCTTTTTTTCTAGGATTCTGTGATATTTCATTGCTTTCCTGCATGTATACTGTCCTGGTTGCCCCTGAGACAGCATGAGACTGTCCTTTTCGTAGCCTCTTTCCTTCACACTTTCTTCTCTGTCAGGGAAGGATGCTTTGCTTAGACTGATTATTGGTCTTGGTTTCCTATTAGGCTCCTTTTTCATTTCAGGGTAAACACCACTAGTCTTTCATGGTAAGGCCGATGCCCATCAGAGACCTTCCTAATTGTATCCTTTTCTTGAAAGACATCACTGACCTGAATGTTGCTTATCCCCTAACATGGAGTTCTGTCTTTTCTATGGAAATATGACAGAGTTGGTGCAATATAATGCCATAAATTGGCAGGTTTAGTTGCTTCCCCTCATTGCAGAGAGCTTTGCAAGACATTTTAGTTTCTTTCTGCCTCAGGCAAAGAGTAAAAAAAAATAGATCAAGGCTTGTCAGGTGGTCAGAGATCTCCAAGGGACAGGCAACAAGCAACATTGTATTGTTCAAAAGACAGGAGTGAAGAAGTGTTCAAAAGACCAGGAAGTTGTCAGGAAGGAGTCAGAACCATGCACTGAACTGTCAGTGCTTCCAGACTCCAGGGCAGCTCAGGAGATCCAGAGCAAAGAAGAGGATAATAAGGCATGAGGCTCACAGTCTGTGCCTGACCCTGGCAGGCTGCTTCTTCATTTTTTGCTAATCTGGAAAGGTGAAATTCTGCCATATTATGACTAGTTCTGACACTGATTCTTCTATCTTAGGGAGTTTCCAGTTGAGTGCCACTTGTGAGATACCTGCTATCTCAGTCCACACTTGTCAGAACTGCTCATCACGATGGAGGAACAGTAAGCCCTTAGGGGAGCAAAATAAGGCAACATGCATGCCAGGCTCTGCCTATCAATGCAGATGTATGCTGGTAACTTGAGGTCAGGAATTAACAAGCACCCATCACAAATGTAATTGTGTCAGTCTCAGCTTTCTCAGAAGCTGTTGCCCAGAGCCAGAGATGTCACAGTCTAAGTAGAAAAGGGAGATGCAAATGGTTAAATCATTAAACTGAAGGAATTTTGACACAGATTTCTCAAGTCTGAACAATATCTCAAATTTCCCAGGAGTCTAACTCTTTGATTTCTTTTTTTTAATAATTTCCCCTGCAGTTAGATTATTCTATCTCAGTCTTTGACTCAACAACCCAGTGCATTGAAGGAAGGAATTTGAGGATAGTGACTAATTGGTATAGTATGTCTTATATCAGATATTAAAGCAACATAAAAATCATGCAGAAGAATATGATTTCATGTTCTAACAATATGCAAATTAAACATCACTTAATGCCTGAAAAAGCAAAGGTTAAAACACCCACCATTCATTTCTCATTGAGCAGAAAATATTTAGCAGATGTTTTTCAGTTCCTACAGGAAATCAGCAAATTCAGTCTTCAGGGAAAGGTGTGGATGTGTACATATACATGTACGCACATGTGTTCTGGTCTCACCTGAGTCCCATCATTTATATGGGAAAGAAATGCGTAAACTGAAAAAGGTAAGGTTGTGAATAAACTGTGTAGGGTTGTATTAAAGGCATCTTAAAATTACTATGTACAGGGAAATGTCTGTAAATTGTGAGGAATGCCACTGTTGTTTTCTATAATACTGAGGGAGTCGAGGTCTTCTAATTGGCTTCAGGATTCCCTCAGGAATAGTTCACATTCCTATTCTCAGACAGGAAAGAGTGAACAGATCCTTATACAGATTGAGTTGCCATAGTTATCAATGTCTAAACAATATTTTGGAAAGCTAAACAAATCTGTAACTACTAGATATTAGGGTGAAACTTTCCTGGTATGGTTTCTCACAGCTATAAATCTATTTTCACTTTTCCATATTTTCTTTTGAAGCAACTGATATGTCTCATCATCAGAAACAGGATATTAGGTAGACAGACTATGAGTTGGTTTTCACTCATACTATGTCACCTCCTTTTATTTGTGTGGATCTGCAGAGATTAAGATAACATTTCTTATTTGGTCATCATATGAGATTATGGCAATGTAATCTACTCCCACTCTTCAATTCGTCCTCTTTAGTATGATGCCTATTCTCGTCCCTCTTGGTGGCAAGATGCAATCTGAAAGTGATGGTGAGATATCCAGACAGTTGTAGAAGGCGGCAGAAAAAATACTCATTAAATAGACTTTATGAACATAAAGAAAAGGCAATATTGGCTCACCTCATCTGAATGATTCACCCAAAGTATGTTTCAGTGATATCCTCTATTCTGTCATTCTTCTACTCAATGGAAAAAAAATGTTGCTTGTTTTAATTAGGTTTTTGTCATAAATAACATTAGTTCATTATGTTAAAAAGAAGATTTAAGCATCCAAGAATGAGACCTGTAAAAGCCACGTTGTTAAAATAGTACTAGCCTGATCTAGCCACTATTACGGTACAAACAGGGGTGTATCTTGCATCCTGTGCCTCACAACCTCTCCGGACCCACAGCCGAATATCCTCTTCTGCATAATTCTGAAGGTCTCAGATCATCAAGTTCAAACCCATACTCAAATCAGGGTCCACACCAAATTCAGACAAGATTACTAGGGGTAAGCCTCTTAAGGTCTTGAAAACCTCCAAAAAAACTTTGGATCCTTGTGGCAGTTTGACACAAGGCCAGACACCCACCAAAGTCACCCTATCACTCCCCTTTTCAGCTGGACAGGGGAGAAAATATATATTGAGAGGCCTAGGAGTCAAGATAAGGACAGGGAGAGATCATTCCGCAATCAGCATCATGGGCAAAACAGATTCAACAGAATAAAGGAAAGAAACTCTCTAATTTATGACACTGCACTGCACACCCAGTGACACCAGAGTCGGACAATAAGTGCGACCAGATCTTAAAGCACCTCTACCCACTCCTCCCTTCAAAGCAGACTTCACTTTAATCATGATTTCGCTCCCTTCTTCCCCCCCATTGTGTCACGGGGAGGGGCAGGGACTGGGAAATGGGGGTTTCGGTCAATTCCTCACAAGTTGTTTTCCTTCTTGGCCAGGGCAGGAGGGGCATTCCTCACACCCTTGCCCTGCTGCAGCATGGGGTCCCACCCATGGGAGACAGCCCTACATGAACTTCTCCCACATGAGTCATTCCCCATAGGGCTTCAGTGCTTCACTAGCTACCCCGCAGTGGGTCACTGCTATGGGGGGCATTCATAAATGATAGAATGTCTCTCAGTCTCTCAGGCCCAGGCTGCTCCAGCCTGGTCACCCATGAAGTCCCAAGTCATCCGCCCCAGCAAACCTGCTCTGGCATGGGTGTCTCTGACTCCCTGTGTCTCTGTCTCTCTCCACAGGCTGCAAGTGCTGGCAGAGGCTTGCTCCAACGCAGGTCACAGCATCTTCTGTATCTCTCCACCCGCTCCACCATGGGTTTCTCCATGGGCTGCAGGGACATCTTTCTCTCCATCACCTGGGGCACCTCCCCCACCCCTACCTTCCCTGGCCTTGGTGCCTGCACAGTTTTTTACATCTTCTCACTCCCTTCCCTAGTGGCAAAATGCAGCTGCTTGCGTTTTGGCTTTTTCTCCTAAATGTGATTCCCAGAGGCGCTGTGACCATCGCTGATGGGCTCAGCCTTGGTCAACAACAACTCCAGCCTTGAGCCAGCTGGTGTTTGCTCTGTTGGGCCTGCAGAGAGCTTCTGGCTACTTCTTGCAGAAGCCACCCCCTGCAGCCCCCTCCTCCACCAGAACCTTGTCACATGAAACTACAACAATCCTCCTCCCCAAGGAGGTCCACTTGTGACCAGCCCCATAGAGGGAATAAACCTTTAACCACACTCATCTAAACCTTCTCTTTCTAAAACCTAGAATGGATCCATACCATTTTTCAAATGGTGGCAGCATCTATAAGTTGTCAACTAGGAGATTCACATCCATGTACATAAGGCACAAACACCTCATTTGACCCATAGGCCATCATCTCAGCATTAATTAAGCACATGGCCACTTGAAGCAATTACCACAGGCTCTATGCAGCATGCTCACCAGCAGATTTTTCTAGGGAACTGTTGCAATAGATAAAGAGTACTTGCAAATTTTGGAGTTCCCCAAGTACCTAGAAAAGTTTGGAAGAACAGTCTGCAATTTAGGTATATGTTTGTGATGTGAACAGCAAAACACAGCATCTACATAAAAAACAATTAAAGCCACAGTATTTAATAATACACAATCTCAGAATTATAATTATTTTTCCAGCTTTAATTGCCTGATTTATAGGAAATTTGTAAAGATACAGTTTTTAGTTTTTACACGTAGTCTAGTATTGTTTTCCAAAGGACATGAAAGTGAATATTTACATAATCCATATCTAAAAATGAGAAACAAGATACCAGCAACTAAGAAAACCACAGATACTTTTGGAAAACTCATCTTCTGTAAGCAAATCAAAGAAGTAAATGAAAGCAAAGCAGATTTGTTAATGTGCTTTAATATTTTAATTATTCTTTAATAAAATCAATATTGCTACTAACAGACAGCTTTAATAAAACTCTATTAACATGCTGGAATGTATTTAATGAATTACAGGTATATTTCTTCAAGCAGGTGTAAGCAACTGTATTTCTACAGTTTAGAGAACTTAACATAATGGATCTTGTCAGTTTTCTTATATTTATTGTTGTACAGCTTGCTTACACAATTTTAAAAGGTGATCTTGCTCGAAACAAGGATTTGCCTCTAGCAATTTAGTTGTAACTGTAACAGTTAAAGAAACTTTAAGCAATTAGTTATGTTTTTTTTCTTCAAGAGTTCTAGCATACATTGTAAAAAATCTGTTTTGAGCTGCATCAGATGTTGAGTCTAATGGCTACAGTTGATGGAAATATACTTCTTGACTGTATCTGAACTGAATATAAACTTGTTTATATATGTGTACATAATCTTGCAAGGTGGCATTTTTTTCCTCCCAAAGTCTTTTTCTGTGGCTTCTCCGTAAATGATGAAGAATCTACTGGAACAATCCTTACCTGTGTTTAATATAGCACATATAAGAATTTTTTTTAAGTCCTCCAAA
Organism: Porphyrio hochstetteri; assembly: GCA_020800305.1. Classification (NCBI taxonomy): domain Eukaryota; kingdom Metazoa; phylum Chordata; class Aves; order Gruiformes; family Rallidae; genus Porphyrio; species Porphyrio hochstetteri. The sequence continues at coordinate 92,034,358 of CM036907.1, forward strand.
AATTTTGGTCTTTTTTGACACCAAAACCACTCATAAAACCCCTGTGATCTCTCATAATAAATTAATTTTCAGAAGATATTATTTCCTCTGATTTTTTTCTAATTTGGGAAATATTTTTTGTAACGTGTTGATGATAACAACAGTTTTTATTATAAATTTCATATCCATTTCTTTCTCCTGTCTGGGTGACTTCTCAGTCTTCACTGGACTACTCAGATGCAAGTCTGGTACAGAATCATACTAGGAACACATTTTGCCCAGTGTTATGGTGATGTCAAAACGCTGCTGTCACAAACTACTGGAAGAAGAATCCCCAGAACTGCAGGTACTGACCTCAGTCATGTCCAGACTTCTTTACCTTTCCAGTCTCCTAGAGAAGGCTTTGCTGCCTCTGCGTCTTAGCTTCTCTTGCTCCACACACCAACATGGGAGAGTAGGACCAATGTCCCTGGTCCCACTGCTGCCCTCTCCCCGAGAGAGCCCATCCCAGTTCCACAGTCCTTCTGGTCATCTGACTGTGTGACCATCTCTTTCTTCCAGGACCACCTTCTACAGAGGTGCTTCCAGCCCTGCAGCAGCACAGCCACAGCAGAGGAAGGCATTGTCTGGAGGTATCAATGATCTCCTCCTCCATCTCCACATCACAGACATCCCCACCAAACAGTTACTCTCTGGCTGAGAGTATATTCCTGCTGTGTTTTCAGATGTATTATCCCAGTAACACAAAAGTGGCAGACATCCTCCTTTTCCCCATTAAAAGCTGCGCAGTCTTGGTATAAAGTACAGTAATCTTATCCTGAAAGGTCAATGTACTTTCCTTTTCCACACTTACCAAGATGCAAACTTGATCTTTAAGACAGCCATACAAAATGTTGGGAGGCTTCATACTAAGGAAATGTCAGCAGCAGGCTGATGGGAGGCATATCAGAGAAGGCTTTCTCTTCCTGCTGCCTGCTGGAGTTACTCTGCAGCAGTCAGCGAGAACGCCATCCTTCTTTAGAGCTCTTGCCACTACCTAACTCTTACTGAAAAAGGATTTTTACTGAGCAGTTACCCTACATCTGCAGTTTAGTAGATTAGTGGTCACTGTGCCATTTTGTAGGCAATTTCAAATATTCACTCCTACATTGAAACAGTCAGTGTGTGTCTGGGCACAGCAGTAAAACTGAGATAAGCAAAATGATTCAACATCTTTAAAGGCTGCAAATTGGAGCACAGGAAGTTCCGCACCAACATGCGGAAGAACTTTTACACAGTGAGGGTGACAGAGCCCTGGGACAGGCTGCCCAGGGAGGTGGTGGAGTCTCCTTCTCTGGAGATATTCAAGACCTGTCTGGACGCCTATCTGTGCAATATGAGCTAGGGAGCTGCTTTGGCAGGGGGGTTGGACCCGATGATCTCTGGAGGTCCCTTCCAACCCCTACGATTCTGTGATTCTGTGATTCTGTGATTCTGTGAAAGCAAGGTCCAGACAGATTCTTTTAATTAATATCACAAATTTACTTTATTCAGATTTCAAGTTGCTATCAGAACTTTTTATGTTGTATCCAACAGTTACTTGCAATGGCTGGATTGCTTCCTTTCCCAAAAAAGTTTTCATTTAATCCCGTGGGCTCATACAATGGGGTGTAATTTGTTAGCATTCAACTAAAGTCTTTTCAGAGTTGTGAGGAACACAAGAGTCATCAAATATGCATTACTCATCCAGAGCACTTCTCAGCTTGTATATTATTTCCCTTAAGTGTATGTGTGGTTCTTTGATAGCAAAAGGTCATTATTAATCACGGTTTACTCTGGTCAGCCAGCAGTCTTAACCATTCACCACAAAAAGGACAGTGTTTTCTCATATAAAAACTTTTGACCTACCAGAAACAAGCTTTTGAGGGTATTTATATTTTTTATGGCTATTGACAATATGAGGGAAGCTAAGCTATCACTGAATTACCAAAAAACAACTTGAAGCAAATTAATATTTAAGTATACAGTGAATTTCTTCTAACTTCAGCAGACTTATGTTCTCCTGACTAGTAACTCAAAACATTTTTTTCTCTTTTTATAGCAGAGAAACTTTGGATTTCATATAATGAAAAAAAATAGAGTAAGGATTATTACAGAAATAAGTTCTACAAGTCTATCTTTTTATTAATTAGCATTATAAAAGTTCCATCACAGTCAGAAAATTCACAAAGCTAGCTTCCAAATAACTATACATCACTATGTAAGGTATACTTTAGCAGTCAATTTTCTTTTCCTTTGCCTTTCTTTCTTTTTCTTCCTAGTCACAGATAAAATATGGTAACCGCCACCACAAGGGCTGTTGCAACAACTGACAAGGTTACTCTCTTGTGAGATGTACTCCAGCACAGACAGGTGATGTTTTTCAGTTTTGTCAACCTAATAACAAAGGAATAACATGGAAGAAGTGGAATAACAAAGTAGCTGTACTAATTCTCCATGTTTTCTGAGGCAAATATAGGACAATGTCACAACTGTTATCAGTCAAGACTACTGTTTCATCTGTCACAGTATGTCATACTGGCAGAGGTTAGCAGCACATCCCGAAGGAAAGTGAGAGAGCAGTAGGTTCAGTGTTATCAATTCAAATAATCCATTGACTCAGAAAAACTTTCTAAGAAGTTCTGCCAATTAGCAGCAAATAATTATGTAATTCTTTTTCAGATGTCATTTGAAGCTGTTCAAGTGCTAAAACCTAAAAAGAAATGTCTACACTGTGACCTTAGGTTCAAGTTTTAAATTTTCTTATTGGAAATGCTTTTATGTGATACAGCATTGTGGTCATCTTTCACCTCCAGAGAACACATAGTTTTATTGAGCAAATTGCTTAGTAAGTGGAGAGTTGACAAGTCTTTACATATTGAAAATTACATTTTGCTATCTTCAGCCCTGTGGGTCCTTTAAGTATTAAACACAACATTGTATTCTATTAATGGCACAATATACAGGACTGTGCAAAGCTGAGGATAACTCTCAGTGGACATAATCTGGCAAACGCTCACAGCAATGCTTTTACTTGCACATTCAAAAAAAACCCTGGGAACTTTTGCATATGCTGCTTTTTTATAGACAATTTAAAATTCAAGCAAGAAAAGAGAAAGCTAAAAAAGCTAAACATCTGAGGATTAAAATAAAAGCCCGAACACTCACTCTGTCAGATTATAGAGGCAGAACTATAACCTGGCACCATGGCATAATGGTCTGCTGGCACCCAAATTTACATTCATTAGTTTCCCAAAGTTTCAGAGAAGTTTATCAAAGACTGGAATGGTTTTCACTCCCCAGGTCTTTGGCTTCCTTGATGTGACTTTCTGATTTGAAGGATAAGATGGCATTGCTTTCCCTCTGTTCTTATAGCTTGAGATGTGCATTAATTCTGCCTCACAACACCTTCCTTCAAGGTCTTGGAAAAAGTAGGTTTAAGGCTTGCCTGGAGTCATGAAGATTATCCCAGTCAGACTTCATTGATGGACAGCAATAAAAATAAATGTTTTGCTTTAGTTAGCAATGAAAAAAATAGTCTTTTATATGAAATGGAAAATTATATTCATCTTTCAAAAACTATAACAAAACTTCAGGTACATAGCATCACTCATGGAAGACTTTGAATGGAAAAAATAAATCAAATAATTAGTATAAAAATATTATTGGAAAAAAATCTCTATTGGAAGCACTCACTCAATTTTCATTCACCACTAAAATTCAGAAACATTAACCTATATTCACTCTCAACATTTCCTCTTCCTTCAAACAGAATGAGTAAAGAAAACCTCTCAGATACTAAAATCTTCATTACAACAGGGAGAAGCTGAATTCACAGCTCATCCCAATTAAAAGAAGCTTCAAAATAAATTTCAAATTAAATCTGGGGCCTGTGCTCCAAAAAAGACTATTTCTCTTACAGTCTAGAGTAGAATCATCTATTTGACTTTCACATGAGAAGTAGCATCACAAAGAACCCCTGCATTTCAGCTATAAAGCAAAACCTCTATGTTTTCTAATGGGCATGTATAGAACAAGATTTTATTCATTATACACAGCTTATATTACTTTGACCCTACTTTCCAATTCTGAAAATGATGGTTTAGGAAACCATCCTACCTTGCTTGTGCATGGAAGTTATGAGAACAGGGTAGGCTGTGCTGTAAATACTGCTAATTTTTCCCAGCTCCAAATGATGCACCAAGTCTTTCATATGCACCATGATGACACAAAATATTATATATGTAGATCAGAGTTGCACATTCTTTTCAACTTCCATTCCTTAGGATGGCAATCTCCAACACTTTCTAAAATGCAGGGGCTTTAAGGATTTATGGCTTGAAGTCTAATAGTTCCCATTTAGAAAAAGCCCACATTCTTTCCAAAAATGACATGCTGCTCAGTTCTCACAGGTTCATTTGCAGGCTTCCATATTTAAGTTGTTTACAACTCCAAAAATATTTTAAGAATGAATAGCTGTTACTCAGTTCCTTCCCATGCAAAACAATTCATTAAAGAACAAGATAAGCATTTACCTATAGAAAATGAAGATGAAGAATTGCTGCTTTCCCTTCTGCTATCACTCACACAGATACACAAATAAGGTCTGATCCTTGGCTTCTGCTGAAGTCCCTTTGTGATAAGAATGCTTACATGAGTCACTAGCAGGCATAAAGCCAGAATTATTTAGTGCATCCCCCAGGCTGTTCAAAAACATGCCAGGAGTAGGCTTGGCTTTCAGCTCTGGAAGCAGAACACTAACTTCAAGCCACATTTCTCACCCCCTCCCGTCATCTTGTCTGGTAAAGGACTTGTTCTTAACTGCAGCTTCTTGCTCTTCCAGATGGTAACTTCTAAAGTACACAATAGGAAAGTGGGAACATAATTCTCACATCTTCACCAATGTTCTGAGAGGAGACAAAAACTGCCAGCTCCTCGAGGACAGTAGTGTGCTTTGAAATGGATGATACACTTTTAAAATGTTACACATTTCCTAGGGTTCTAAAATAGAATTATAATCCAACTCTAAAGTTGTACAGTGGCTCAGGGCCAGACTTGGGCTCAGCCAAAGTCGAACAGCACAGGCTGTGTCTCAAGAGCATATATGATTTGCTTTAGATTTCTTGTATGCCTTTTCAGAACTTCTCCTTTTCTATTCAAAAGGGAGCATCGGTCAGGATTGCTGTACCAAGTCAGAGTGCAGCTGAAGGGAGTCCGGAAAAAAAACCCAGGGAACATTTGCTTTTAGCAAAAATGTTCAAAAATATTGAACTATCAAAAAGTGAGAGAAATTGAGGAAATATTGCACCACCACCACCTTGTTATCAGCTGTATAGCAGTACAGGGAAATCAAATGTGATAATCCTATCCAGGCAGAGACTCAAAGACTGCATGAAAAGGCCATGAAGCTGGAGACTGCGAACGCAAACAAATCAGCTGCATGTTTTTATTTTAAATCACAGTTTCAATTTATCACTGACTTCTTTGGAGGCCTGAAGAAACAGATTATCGAGAAATGTTCATAATGCTTGACCCAAGGCATCACCGTGCAGGGTATCTGTAGCAAGTTTACCCTATTTGAGAGTTTTTAACCTACATTGCCACAGCCTATCCTAAGTAAGCAACAAAAATGTACATAGCAACAGAGAGGAGGTCTGTATCCAGTCAGTATTTTGACTAATAACTTGGATTTGGAGTAGAAATTGTACTGATAAGATTTGTGGATGGTACAAGACTGGGAAGATTTGTAAGCACATTAAATTGAAATTAATGCTGAAATGGAGAACTGATCTGATACAACAGAAATGGGAATGAAAGGCTGATATAACAGAAGGGGGAATTAAAACTTTTCTAAAAAGAAAAAACTTGTAGAGACTGGTAGAGCAAAATCTGGAGGCTTGAGTGGTTCACACAGGAAGTATAAGGCAGCAATGACAGTGAACTTTTTCTATTAAAAATAAAAAAAAAAGAAAAAGAAAGCAGCTCTTAGATTCTATTAGCAAAGCATCCCATGCTGCACACAGCAGGCCACTGTTTGAGTTTATACAACAGGAGAAAAGCTTCTGCTGGATCTTATCCAGGGATAATCCTTCAAGGAAAAAGGTGGACAACTCGGGACAATCCAGATGATAGTAACAAGAGCAGAGATTTAAGAAGTATGATTGATGAAGAAATTAGCTTTGATTACTCTAAAAAGACAGAAAGAAAACAGGATAACTTTTTTTTCAGTGCATAAAAAAATGCTGTAAGATAGTAACCAGCTGTTTTCCATGGCAAATCAGCTGTTCTCATTCAGACTCCACAGCTACACTGAATAAATTGATATAATTTCCAAAGAGGAAGATCTGGTGTTGAACATGAAGTAAAAACCCCAGCCAACAGGTTGGTAAAAAAAAAAAAAAAATTAAAAGGCTGCTCGACTGCTTTTGAAAATCTTCAGAGATTTTTACCAGATTTGCTTTATGTCTGTTCAGAATCCCTCAGTGCAGACTTCTGGCCTAAACCATCTTCTGATGTTCGCTGAAATACTTCTGTCATCCTCAAACATACCAACTATGGTTGTCAACATCTAGGCAAGGTTACAACAGTCAACTGAATATTAGATTCATTTGTGAAAGATGAACAACTCCGGTACTAAAAAATATAATACATAGATGCGTAGATATAAAATACCCATAAAAGCTGGTTCTTTCATTCAGCACAAGCAGGGATAAAATATTTCTGAATGGAAATACATTATCCATTCCCTTTGTCTGCAGTTTGCTGCACTTGAATTCCTTCTGTATAAGTGGGAAAAAATTTATATATAAAAAATTATTGGTAAAAGATGTATGAAATCCATAAGGAATTTTGCACTTGCAGGTGATGAAATTAAGACCCCTTCAGGAACCGGAATAATATTTTATTTTAAAATATATTAGGATTTCTCTGTAATTACTACTGTTTGTTGATGGTAAAGTTAAAATCTTGAAAATAATTAGAGAATAACATTGTACCCTGTGCTAACTAATTAAAGAATGCACAGTAAACCAAATTCCATTACACAGGACATTATTTTAGTATTGGTCTGAGTCACCTAAACAATTTTGACTTGTATGTGATCTACGAATTCAGAAGCAATATTTGATTTTTCACATATAGCCTACTGCATTCCCTGACATATTAATGAGATTACCAATGTATATAAAACATCTTTATTTTATAACCATGTGTTGTATTTTCTTGACTGTACTTGAGCCATTTTAAAATAAAACACTAATTCATGATCTTTTTGAAGTATAATTGAAGTACAATTCCATATATTATTTGGGTAGGCAGGGTATGCTTTCTTTGGATTCATATTCTGTATTAAGTCTTCAAACCATTTTTGTTTTTAAAATTTAAAAATTTGTTTTTAAAATTGATAATAGAAATGCAGATTTTAAATGCAGATTTTAAATGCAACAGGTAAAATTGGCATTGCCATATTTCCTGAAAATTTAAGCATTCAGGATTTTTCTCTCCCGGGTTTGTGACATGTATGTGATGCCATCATGTTCACATTCATCCTCTTCAGTGTAGATGCTTACACATGTCCTGCCATTTGACATAAGTGGAACAATATTTAGATGGAATACATACTTTTAATGAGAGATTGAATGATTTGGAGAGTAATAGCAGATGAGCATTTTGCATTAAGCCAAGAAATGGTACTCAGAACGTTGTATCTAGGGGTGTTTTGGCTAGGATGGAGTTAATTTTCATCACAGTAGCTTGTTTATTCTAATTCCTGTATCAATGCTGGCAGAGTAGCACTACCCAAAATGCCAGATGGTGATATTTGAAATACCCAAGAAAAGGTTTCAGACTGCTTTGAATTGGCACTTTCCCATGAAGAGACATGTCTTTCTGACTCTAGCTGGAACACACAGTTCACGAGAAGTGAACAGGGATGGACCGAGGCCAGGACTGGAGACTGGCCCTGCTGCAGCATCGCTGAGGCAGGAGCTGACAGACCAGGGGGATTTACCTGGATGGGGTCCTGCGCCATGACCTTGGAAGATAAAGAGAAAATTAGAAGGTAAAGTACAGCCACGCCAGCCAATCTACCCCTGTGTCTTGTCCCCAACTGCAGCCATCAGCTTCTCAGGGTCCAGAGAAGGGTGCACGTTTGGGCCAGCAGCATGGTCTCACAATTCATTTTGTTCTGTCAACATTTTCATCCTGCATGTACCGATCAGATACACAGCATTGCTGTAGTTGCATGTAGACAGCAGTTAGAAAATCTATACCTGTTACCTTTGTAAATCAATAATCTGCATACGAATTTTTATATGTATATAAATCAACATCATCCAAAGTTTGTTATTTGGTGGGTTTTTTAAACCTAGTTTAGGAAGCATAACTTTTACTGTCCTAATGGCTCTATTTACCAGTTGGCTCTAGTTGGACTTCATGGATGCTTTTATACAAGTCAAACCAGCTGTGCCAGGGAACATTTCCAGACACAAGAATTTGAACATCTATCATGTTCCAAACATGGTCTTGGCCAGACAGACAACAGCTCTCCCAGATGAGTACTGGGCACAGACTATGATCTGGCTTGGGCCAGTGCTTATTCTCAGCAAACACCTGGGTGCAGTCACCTGCTTTGCAGGGTAAGAAAGATGAAGAGAAGGGAGATGACCAGACTGTGCCAAATACCCCTGTGTCATTGGACTGGCCTTGATGAGTACTAGCTTACTAGTATAAATTTAACCTATATTCCTGAATGCCATGAATAGTTAACCTGTTCAGCAAGACGATGTTAGTAGAAGTGCTGGCTTTTTGTCAGGAAACAAATAGTCTACATTAGACGTTGCAGGAGAATTTCCTAACAAAGAAATGTCCATATATGGTGTGATGAAGAAGGTATTTAGACAAATTATCACAGCGGAAAGAACCTTGGTTTGAAAATGAGAGCAAAGAACCTTACTTTAAGATACAAGCAAATAAAGTGTTTCTTTCTTTCTTTCTTTGTCTCACATCAGGCATATTATTTTGCATATATATTTCTCTCATCTTTATCCTTATATATGGATATACATGTGCGTACATAAACGATGAAAAATTAATATCAGAGGGATTAAGTTTAAGATACTCTTTCCGTCAGATGGAATTTCAGAAACCTTGTGTAGTTATAATAAGTCAGAACATATTTAATGCCTCTCAGCAGACTTGCAAATATGTACCATTCCCTCTTAGTGCAGTGACATGCCTTCGCTGTCCTTCAGGGCTAAGGGAAAACCACCTTTTCTGCAGTACCAGAACACAGCTACCACTTGCCATACTACTACAATATTCTTAGGAGTGAAACAAGAAAAATTTTGTGTGATAAAATTGTCCAAGATTGTGCTTTTCCTATATGTAGGGTTATTTTGTGCTGCTTCTGCAAGACATACCACAAGCATCCCCAACGACATAATGCTTTTACCAGATATTGCAGATATGACAAGAACTGGTTTCAGAGTGCTTTCAGGTTTATTACCTGGATTCATTCGATTGTTATCTGTTTTAAGAGCTCAAAGTAAATATGTAATTCCATTTCACTGCAAGGCAGCTTATTTTTCTTCAGAAATGTTCATATAGGGTATCTCAAAACACTTTGCAAACAAAAATAAGAATCTGTGGCAACACAGCTTTTGCAACACATTCTGTATAATTCGTGAATGTGAAACATCAGTGTGAACATGACAGTGTGAACATCAGTGTTCAACTCTTCACATTCATTTGCATGAACTCTCTTTTATTTGCAAAGATATTCTGACAAACATTATTGTGGAGCATTTATTCCTTTATTTTCCTAAATCATCACCGTATTGCCCTTCAGCTCAATTGAAAGGAAGGCTTACTGAAGAACAGGAAACCTACTCTTAAGGAAATGTTTTTCCATTTTCTCTGCACGTGCCAAGTACAATACATCTTTGTCTTCCACTGATGTAAAAACAAGTCATTGAAAAATAAGGGCCTATATGGGCTAACCCAGTGGTCTAATTTTTTAGTGATTTCCATTGTTCTTTTGACAGGAGGAAAAGAGAGAGCAAGATTAATTTTATAAATAGGCCCCTAAATCAGACGAATTTGGGAGTGTCACAAAAAAAGGAGAGTAATGAGTGTGAGATCTACTCTATACAGAGACACCAATTCCCTGCAGTAAAAAGAACTTCTTAAAATGCATAGCCAAAAATAGTAGTCACAGGAAAGTTCTTTCCAGAGACAAAATTCACAGCCATACTTATATATAATCTGAGGCAGACCACTATGCTAACATGATTTAAAAAGGGCATGCAGAAACCACTTTTAAGTAGCATTATCTGCTGTCATTTTAGCGGATTATATTCATACATTACTGGTATTAATAACCTGACTTTTTTATGTTACAGATCAACTAAAACATTTATCTAAGTGATGCTGGGGCTAGAAGAATGCATATACAACGTGTATCTCACCTTTAGTAAGGATTTTTACATTGCTTTCCTGCAGTGAAATAGGGGAATAGTCTTGGAAATGAAATACAGAATGTGGCCTAGGTGAAACCATTGAAGGGTAGTGCAAAACCTATTTGAAAACAGTAATCAGACAGATTTAAAGCAGTCAGTATCAAAATGGAATCATGTTTTCAGTGGGATTATGTTACTTTTCCACCCCTGATCAATATCTCCATCTTAACGATGGGAAAAAGTATAAATAAGCACATCAACATCTAAGAAAGCATCAAATGACAGGATAAGAATTTAAAATTCACTCAACACATTGGAGAACTGGCCTGAAAAAAAGTAACATGCAATTTAATAAAAGCAAGTGCAAGTTTCTGCATTTTTGTAGCAATGAGCAACTGGGTGGAGAACAACTAACAACAGCAGTCTAAACAGGCACAATCTAAACATAACATGATGCTGTCACGCTGCTGCAAAAATGGCAAACAATATTATGGGATATTTGAGCAGGAGTCGGTGGTAACATACGTGAAGTAAACCTTCTGTTCTACTCAGAATTGAAGTTGTCTGACTGTAGACCAATTGGACAGACTTAAAACAATGTATGCTATGAGGAGAGCTTGAAAAAAATTGAGGTATTTTGTTTAAAATAAAAAGAGGACTTCCTAAAAGTCTTGAAATCTGCCAAATAATATTGCAAAGAGAAAGGTATCTTGGGAAATTAAAGTCAGATAAATCACATTTTAGGAGCTGTCTGTCTTTTTGGCAATAAAAGAAGGTCTAATTTAACTTAGGAGTCTAACTTACCGGTGCCTAAATTACATTAAGAAAAGCAAGGATACTTTCAGGTCCCACAGACCAAGCTTCACCTAATGCTCTTCTCATCCTCTGCTGTAATTGATGTAATTACTCCTTTACTTCAAGTGATGCTATTTATGACCTTTTAAGGCACAATGAAATGCATAAAATCAAATGGATGAGCTCTTAGCTTTGGCATTTTGTTAAACATGCATTGCTTACTGCTGGAAGCAGATTTAAAAGTCCTGATATCTTATGCATAAAATCAATACATGAGTTCAGCTTCATTCATCTCCTAGACTAGGCCATCTCCTGGGTTCACCAGTATCATCTAATCTGTTAAAAATTGCTGGAGTGCATAGTGAATGTCCAACAGAATACAAGAATATCAGAATACAAGACCTAATTGGTTATTGGCTAATTGCCTTTTACTTATCTCATGCAGGTCTCTCTTACTCAGGAGGTCAAACAAAATTATCAGATCATAAAAGTAATTTTTCCCTCCTCTTACAGTCTAGTATTATAGAATACACTTTAAATGGCATAGCTTAGCACTCATGTTCAAACATTATAAACAGAGGTACATTGCTATGCCTTTGGATGACTAGTCATTTGGGGATGTTGAAAGTTGCTGTTAACACTTCATAAACCGTCGTCTTAGTATACTTGACAGATCTCATGGAAGCTCTCACTCATAGGAGGATAAACTGGATGAAAGCCTATGACAAAAGGCTAAACATCCTTAAAGAATATCTTCCAAAAAGAATGTCCTACCAAGGGGTATGGTGATGGTGGAATTTAGAGCCATGTTATCAGAGTAGGGAGAGAAATTTTGTTTTGAAGTAGCAAGAAAGTATATTCCATTACTAAAAAAAAAGCGCACCCAACCCTAAAATAAGCAATAACATTAACATTAAATAACATTACTTAAAAAGTCTTTGCTTGAGAACAAGTTGTAAAAGCACACACCAACCCTGCAAAAGGCATAATATGTACAGTGGAAAACACTGGCGATTTAATTACAGTGTTGCAGTTGTAATTGCTGACAGCTATATTCCAACAGCAGCATTGAGAGGAAATACAGATTTTTCCTCTAATGAAATAACCTGTGTCACTTTCAGCCTGAAGAACTGTGGTCTAAAGGGAAGATGTGAAAGCTTTAAATCCAAGAGGGACTCCTTAGACTCTCCATCACTATCATTATGCAAGTGCAGGTGGAGAAATGCTAAATACATCAGTCAGAGCACACCAGTCCCCCCCTAGCCCCATAGAAAAGAGGCAAGATATGAGAGGGGTGGTGGAGCCAGTCCCTCTGAGTGAATGCCTCCAGTTCTGCAGCCCACCACCTTCCACATTCCCACACCTTCACAGACACAAGCTTCTCTCAGTCTTAGCAGGACATTCCCGCATGAGGAAAGGCTGAGTGAGCTGGGGCTGTTCAGCCTGGAGAAAAGAAGACTGAGGGGGGACCTTATTAATGTTTATAAATATCTTAAGTATGGGATGCAGGGGGATTTGGCCAACCCCTTTTCAGTGGTCTGTGGGGACAGGACAAGGGGCAATGGCTGCAAATTGGAGCATAGGAAGTTCCACACCAACATGCGGAAGAACTTTTACACAGTGAGGGTGACAGAGCCCTGGGACAGGCTGCCCAGGGAGGTGGTGGAGTCTCCTTCTCTGGAGATATTCAGGACTCGTCTGGACACCTATCTGTGCAATATGTGCTAGGGAGCTGCTTTGGCAGGGGGGTTGGACCCGATGATCTCTGGAGGTCCCTTCCAACCCCTACGATTCTGTGATTCTGTGATTCTGTGACATTATACACAAGAAACTTGTCAACAGCAGCAAGGCATCATAATACCAACACAGTCTTCAGTGTATGAACACAGGCTTGTGTTTCAACCATTGCCTTCAAAGTGCCACAACTCTAACACATATACATATGTGCAAAATTGATTTTGCTTCCATAGGACCAATCAGCTGTGAATCATGACTGAAATTTTAGTTTGTGGAATTGATACTCTTCCTTTCACCGTGAAACACTAAGTCGTTTTGGAAAATAGCCAAATCAAGCAATGCTTTTCCTTTTGCAAACAAGACAAAAACCTGTCAGAACTCACATAAGCAGTGAGCAATCTTGTGTCTAAACAGCCATGCTTTCATTTGTTCGCTAATTAAATTCATTAGCCTTGAGGAACCACAAACATATTATAGGTGTGTCTTTACACAGAAGTTTCCAAGATACTTCTTATCAAAATAAACAATGAAAGATCAAGTATTGTCTTCATTTTCATTAATAACACTGAGTTATGATGCTTTTTTAAAGGACATTCCAAAAATCTACAGGCTGGGTCGGTTGAAACAAGCGAGACAAACTGGTCTCTCCTGAGCTCCTATGCTATGACTTTATGAGATTTCTTCCTCTACAACCACTTTCTTGCAAATACGAAAGTGTCTCTTCTGTCTTCAATTCCAGTGATCATATCTGTTTGCCTTTGTAATACTTGGTCTTCTGGAGAAGCTAAGCCAATGAACACTGTGACCTGAAACAAATTATCACCAGCAAAATGCTTGAATTATAGAAAAGCAGCCAGCAGCAAGGAAATAACATAATGGAAGCAAAAATTGCTTAAAAAAGACCAAGTCCAAGAAAAATATTTGGCCAACACTTATGACTATGATAAATAGCTTATGAGGCATTCATGAGTGGGCAGACAGTTCTGAAGTCTTTGAGGGATGTGGGCATTTGGATGGGGGTGGAAAGAACAGGGGTGAAGGTGGGAATTTTCCTATAATTAATTTACTTATTTTATATAAATCAAAATGAGAATTTTTCCCTTTAGCAATATTCTATACTGTATTAATAGGATCTTTGGACTGATTTAACCTAGAGTTTTGCGATTGACTAGATTGACTCATTAATTTGATATTTAATTAAACATTAATTAAAAATCTGTATCTGAAAGTTAGTAACACATGATATTTATTACAGATAATCAGATGCCTTTTTGTCTCTCCTATTTTTTTTTTTTGTCTTTCATGTTCCCCTTTCTCTCTGACATACTCTAGCCACCTGGATCATCACACATCCAAAGAAAACCGTTTCCCTTTTGCTTAGGGACAATTATTCCATCCATTTGATTCTACCATTCTTCCCAGACCATTCCTACAAACAGTCTCCCACCAGCCCCAAATTCCTTTTTGCCAATCATGTTGACATTGAAACTGTGCCAACACATCCCAAGGATCTGATATTCCCTGGCATTATTCAAAGTTTTCTTCCAGGTACCAGACAAAAACTCATGGTCTCAATAGATGCAAGTATCCCTGATCAAGGCACAGCTCTCAAACATTCCTTCTCTGGAGAGTGCTTGGGGAATCACCACCAAACTTGATGAAATAAGCTATTCCCTGGTGAGTTTCTCCAGACACCATGACTGTATGTTACTTTGTGCACTGCATATTCATCTTGAACCTTCCAGCCTGTGTGCACTACATATATTTTGCATGGAGAGCATCATGACAGCAACCACAGGCAAAGAAAAAAAAATTATGTGTGGGATGCTTGATGAGATTTGTTACCTTTTCAGAAGTTCAGTGATGTTGACTTGGGGTTCTGTTTCTTGTTTCTGCATCATTTTCACATGCCACCAAAGTAAATAAAAAGACAGGGCACCCACTTTAAAGAGTCTGACTGCTGCTGCTATCCACACACACACACACTGCTTTTAGAGGGTGTTTTTGGGATGCTTGAACTCTGCTGCTTCAGGCAGCTCTTGACAGTGGCCCGGACCTTGTGGCTATGCTTGCAATGTCACTTGATGGCAAAGACTAGCTCCACCATCGCAGAAGAAAACTTAAATGGGAAAAAGATGAATCATCAAATTTGCGTGAAAAAGAGACACAGTCACACAATAGTCTGATGAGAGTTAGTCTGAACAGATGCCAGGAGTCTGGGGTGGCTCCTGTGACTTATCTGGAGACTATATGTATGTTCATCATCCAGCGTGTGTCATTGAAGAAGGCTCAAAAAGGCCATCTGATGGTCACGGTTAAAGGACGCTCGAAGGGCTGTCCAAACTGTCATCCAGAGGCCAGACATGAGAAAGCTCTTCCTAGAGATCACAGCTGCAGAACATAAACACAAACAAGCACCATGCTTATTGCATTCATTGTGTAACTGTGGCATCTGCTGACCAATGCAAATGTGCCTGAGATCTCACCCTTAAGAAAGGGTAAGACAAAACTAAATTTAATCTATTTCCCTGTTGCATGGCAGAACCAAGAGAAAATGTAGTTAAGTGAGCGAGGGGAGAAGTTATGACCTCAGGAATTGGTCCAACTTCCTATAGACAGTAGCCTGGATAGTTTCAGTGTTCTGATGTATCACCCACTGAAAAGATCTGGATTCCAGGAAGGCCAAATCAGTCCTGACTCACAGTTGATGCATGGCTTGTACATACAGTAGGAGTAAAGTTGAGCTGAGGACAGAGTATGCACTTGGTTGTGCCCACAGCTTGTGTCTTCTTCCACAGATTAGTGTTGAAAAACAACAGCTGGGCTTTCCTTTTCAACTGTGTTCCCCCCAATGATAAGTTTCCGCTCCTCATCTTTATCAGGGTCTGGAGAATATAGACAGTATTGCAAATCCCATTTCGTGTGGGTGGCTTCCACACTTCCTTTTTTGCTCCATTGTCTGGTATAACCTTTTACTCCGTGGTCTTGTACAGCTTTTCTTCTCACTCCTAAGTGTGTCCTTCTAACCTCCTTGCCCTATATGAGGGGTTTCACCCACACCCTTATTTCTATTGATCCTGAGCTTTTCTCTAAGTATCTTAGTAACCTTTTGGTAATCTCTCCTGTTACGCTAACACCAGCATTACTGAAAGTCTTTCCAGGATTTACTTTGCCCAATAACATCAGAAAAGTCATCCAGGATATTAAATTTGTCCTTACTGGATCCTAGGGGTGTAGAGATGGAGGGTAGGCATCTAGCCATTAGGTTAAATGTTGTGAATTTTCAGTTCTTATCGACATTTACAAACCTCAGGATGAGAGAACTATTAAGTAAGAAATAGTCTACATCTTTAAACAATGTAACAGAAGTCTGCCTGTATCTCCTTATTCAGGCCTGTATTCTTTTTTAGATCTGGCTCCTACTCTAATTCTTTGTCACAATATGGGCTGTGATTATCTGGAATCTGATCCAGGAAGGTTAGCGATGACATAGTTTTAAAATCATTCTGAAACTGCAATTTACTTTTAAGTCATTGATTGAATTGATAGGAAAAACATTGTTTCTCTGTAATAGAAATAGTTTAACATATTAGAAAAGAATGGAGATGAGAAAGTACACAATATTCAGGTGCCTCCTACTTAAATTTTGCCATAAACTTGGATTGACATATTTTAATATCCTGACAATATAAAGATATCTTGTACTTATGTTGGCCTTTTTATGTTATTGTCGTGACAATAAGTCATAAAAGCATATCCACAGTCTTGAATTTATATTAAAATTGTAATAAATCTTAGACACCTTCATACTGGAGATGGAAAAAATGATGAGGTCATCCCATCCAAGTGCCTGCCAATGAAGGAATATTTTCTACAGTGTAGTCTCCACTGATTTATAGCCAGATTGGACAAATGACTTAAGTGATGGTTTCCCTTCTGAGACCTACTTCAAGAGAACAGCAATACAAAATGTATCATGGAAACTAACCAGTGTATTTTCCAGAAGCTATTTCATATCAGAAATCATATTCATAATATATTTAGCAAATATTTTGCTCAACATATTGAAAGTAAACCAAGTGGACACTAACAGAGATTGATAAAAGAATGACTATGAGTTTGATTGAACCTGACGTAACTCTTTTCCACTCGGTATATTGTGGAACAGAGCTGTAAATCAGTTCTATCTCCTGATCGTCTGGAATCAATCTAATAATTTCTTGTAGTTTTGAAATTCAAGAGGGGAGATGGAAATTACAATACTTACACAAAACATTCCTGGTCTGAAGATGACGTTGTGTCTGCATTACCAGAAGGCAGCTCTGTGATGGGATATTAAAGGCTGGACTCCCTGTTAATTTTAAAGTCACACGCACATACACACTCTCTCCCACTTACTGTAGACCCCCCCAAGGATAGTTTCATGGTTGGTTTAAGAACATCTAAAATCATGCTGCCACTGGAAGGAGAGGCTCACCCTCCTCTTTCATCCACTCCAGAAGCACATTTCTGAATGTCACCTTTTGGTAGCCATGCCAAACCCACAGAGGCTGGTTTAAACTGGTCACCAAGCCACAGCCTCAAAACGAATAGAGAAACTGCAGAGAGTACAGGAGATCCCCTGCTATTTATTTCAGTTCCCTGTGCATTTACTGTTGCCCAACATAAAAGTTAATATGACTTTGTAGAGGCAACTTGAACAGCTCTGAATATATATGGGTTTTTTTATACCTCAATCCTCTGCTTCAAGCAGATTGCAAAAACAAATTCTCAAAAAGCATCTACTCTGTCATTAAAGTTCAGACAATGCAAAGTGTCTTAGTGTTTAAAGACATCTAATGGATGTATGCTGTGATAAAACATAGCTGGGTGAAGAAAATGCTTTCAAGTAACGTAGACATTGGTGATTTGTGCTGAAGGTTGTACACATTTCTTAAAAGTGCCTATTTATTCTCACCCATGATGCAATGTCAGTGAATGAAAGTATGTCACTTAGGAGCCATAGGTGAAAAAAACACCTTACCGCCATAAGACTTGCATCCATAGATAGAAAATAATAACTTCTTTAATATCGTTTTGCCCAGTTCAGATTGACTAATAAGAGCTGAGTCTTATTGAAGAATGCACAAAACCAGACAGAATTCTAAACTTGAAATTTTGCACAATCCTACTGAAACTGGCATAATATAGCCCTATTTTAAAAATGCAGCCTATTTCCAAATCCTTCGCTGCAGCTAAAGGACAAAGCCTTTACAATGTCTAGGGCAATAAGCTGATTTTAAAAATATGTCAAGCTGAAAAAAGTCAAAGTGCAATTCTGAAGGAAACTAAAGTGAAGTTTAGTGACAGCAGGAAACTATAAGTAGGCCATTACTCCAGTACTACGATTAACTCTATTGCCAATGAACTGAGAAAAACGCTGACCAGCTGGAAAGGGTTCAAGAAAGAATTACAAATATGATTCAAGTCCCACAAAGTGTATTTCCCAGGAAGGCAAAAAGCAAGACTGGACATGGTTTGGTTAGGATCCTTTCCTGTCTGATATGCTTTTGTAACAGAGAGCCACTGAGCCTAGCAGACAACCTGAAAAATGCTTTCTATGTTGAGAGATAGAATATATACATTTTAGTTTAAAAAACTTGTGTCATACATAAAAAGCAGCATGTTTCTATAAATTCCATTTATGTGAGCAAGTATGGTTTATTCCCTAGTTTTAAGAATTTCTAGAAATTTAGAAGTCCAATGGATTCTCCTTGTGATTACTTAAATCTTTTCACATAACATTCACAAGCATGCAGGAAGGCATCGTGAACACAGATGTATTGGATATTAATGACTTGAATGCACAGGGTTTGTTCCAAAGACTTTTAAGCTTCATTGATACCTTCATTGAACAAAGCTTGGGAACATGGAGCAAAATCCAAGAACTTCACTGCTTAACCATCTTAACAAACCAAAACATAAATACTCTAAAACTCTTTTTCAATCGTCAGCCACTTCGTATTCCTAGAGGCAGGCACAACTCTACCCATATGGACCTAAACTCTCAGGACTGCCCCTATCTAAAGAATCTTTGCACACTTTAGTGCTCTGCTTTTATCAGGTTCATACTGGCAATTAATGTTCCTTTTGTAAAGTTGCTTTCATTGTAAATATTTCCACTAAATGCTCTTCAAACAGCACTATTCCCTTTCACTGTTCATTAACTTGCATCAAGATTCATCTTCCATACTGAATCTGCATTTGCATCCCTGGATGGACATTTTGTCCCCACTAAAGCACAGTCTAAACCCATGAGTACTGTAAAAGCCCACAGGAGGACACAGCTAGCAGAGGCAGCCAACACAGAGCAGTTTGCACAGCAGTTTCTAGGCTTTGCTTCAAGATCTTCTGGAAGTTCTCTTGGGATGGCTGGAAGACTCCTGGGAGCTATTTGGGGACTTCAGTGCAGCCTCTCTTACTGTTGCTGCTGCTGTGTAAGGGCTGCTGCAGAGGCATTGTCTGCTAGCAAGCTCTAGCAGTTTCTCACCAGCTCCCTCAGCGATTCCAGTTCAAAAGAAGCTTTAAACTTTTTGTTTCCAGATGGATCCTCATTACTGAGGGCCAAACACCTTGTCAGCAGGTGCTGGAGGTGCCCATATAACTGCTGTTCCTAGATCTGAAGTGGGCCAAAAATTCTGTTATGGCATAGTGCTTGTGTGCTAGTCAGTAGTGGTGATGTGGCAGGACATAGACTCCAGCCCCCCAGGAGCATCTACCCCCAGCACATCAGAGGCCTCAGCTCAGAGTGTGCTTCCAAGGGCAAATATAGCTCTGTGACTGGGGTCTACAAGGTTGCCTGTAGCCTCTTGCCAATGTTGGGCCAGAGCTCCTCACCTGCTTCGGGTGACCTATCCTAGCCAACTGCAAGAGCTATTGGAGAGGGTCTGCAGGCTGTGCAGCATCTGGGATGGTAAACAGGAGATTGTCTGGAACTTCTCCAAAATCCTGCAGGTACCAGGCCTGAACCCCTGTTGGCAATGCCAACAGAAAGATAGGCAGAGTCCATGCTTGTGGGAATGGGAAATGGAGACTACTGTGATTGCAAAGGTTGGAAGCTGATGATTTCTGGTACCTGGAGGATGGCTCCAGCCACATCTGCTGTTCCAGAAGGGAGTCAGTGCCCTGGTAATAGAGGAGGTGGTGGGACATGTATCCATAAAGCCTCCAAGCCAGAGGTGCATAAGCGCCATAGCAGCACCATCAGGTAGACATGGGAGACTCTGCTGCAAAGATAGAGGCTCCCATCTGCCCACCTGATCCATCATGTAGGGAGGGGATCTTGCTGTTTTCCAAGGGCTTGGATCAGCGATCTGTGGAAAGGCCGCTAAGGCTTGTCTGGCCCTAGGACTCCTATCTCCTGCTGCTCTTCTACAGAGGTACCAACAATGGTTCCAAGGCAGCCTGGAGCACATCAAGCTTGCCTGCATGACTGGTCAACAATCAACATACACTGGCAACACAGCAGAGCACAAGCAATCAAAGGGATTTCTGGATTGTGTTGATGGCAGCTGTCTATCACGGGTGATTGAGGAGTAGATAAGGGAAGATGGTTTTGCGGACCACATACTTACAAACTAATTACAGAGGAGCTCCTAACTAAGGCCAAGCCTAAAAAAGAAGCCCACAAGAAGTAGAAGCAGGGACAGATGATCCAGAAGGAATATAGACTCACTGCGTGTGACAGAATGGGGTTTATAAAGCCAAAGCTCATCTAGAGATGAGTCTTGTGAGGGTCATGAAATGCAATGAGATGGGCTTCTACAAGTGTATCAGTTGCAAAAGGAAGACTAAGAAAACCACTCAGGGTACTCAACGTTTCATTGGCCTCAGTCCTTACTGGTAAGACTGGACTTCAGGAATCTCAGGGTTGTGAGGCCAACAGAAAAGTGTGGAGAAATAGACACATTCTCAGTGGAGTAGGATCAGGTTAGGGCACACCTAAACAAATTGGATATATATAGACCTATGGGGCCTGATGGAATGCACAAGTGCAACTGAGGAAGCTAGCCAGTGTCATTACAAGCCACACTCTGTATCGTATTTGAAAGACAATAGTGACTGGGAGATGTCCATGTGCATAGGAAGAAAGCAAATGTAAATGTCACTCCTGTCTTCAAGAAGGTCAAGAAGGAGGATGAAGGGAACTAAATACCAGTCAGTTGCACCTCAGTCTCTGGGAAGATGATGGGACAACTAGTTCTGGAAAACCATTTCCAAACACAGACAGACAAGAAGGTAATTGAGACTAGTGAGCATGGATTTCTGAAGAGACTTCATGCTTGACCAGCTTGATAATTTTCTATGATTATTAGTTCAGTGAATAAGTGGAAAGGAGTGTACATCATTTGCCCTGACTTTAATAACGCTTTCAACACTGTCAGTCACAAAATCCTCAAAGGCAAGCTGATGGAATACAGACCAATACAGGAATGCAGGTTCAAAGACTGTGATGAGTAGCAAAACATCCAGCTGGAGGCCAGTCATTAGCGATGTATCCCAGGGGTCAATACTAGGGCCAATGCTTTTAACATCTTCATTAATGACCCAGGCAATGGGACAAAGTGTACCCTTAGCAAGGCTGCAAACTGTACAAGACCTGGAGGAATGGTTGATACACCAGATGTGCATGCTGCCATTCAGAGAGACCTGGACAAGCTGCAGAAATATGTGGACAGGAACTTCATGACCACAAAGAGAAATGAAAAGTCCTTCCCCTGGAGAGGAATAGCCCCATGCAATGGTAAATGCTGGGGCCAACCAATGGAAGCAGCTTGGCAGAAGCAGTCACTTGTGGTGGTTTCCCACCTTGTCATTGGTGAATTCTGTGGTCTTCTACTTCAGATGCTGACAACCTCTAAAGCTACCTCTCTGCTTCAGCTATTAAGAAGTAACAAATTAACACTAAAAAGCAAGTTTTCTCATCTTAATCAGCAGATCTGGTCAAAATGAACCACTAATTGAACTAAAACTATGCCAGACTTTGTAGCAAATTTTCTTCAACTTTCTCTGCCTGCAAACACATTTCTTCCATCTCACCATGAGTCAGAGAACAGTCTGTCTATTTGATTGTTCCCGCTGCATCTGTATTAGCTCTTTGTGCCTCTTCTGCCTCAGAAAAAATAGAATTCCTTTATTAATATGACCATTCCACTCACTTGCTTTAGTTACAGCAGTTTAAGAGGAGAAACAAAAAAACCCCAACTAAATACCTCAAGCAACCCGTGATAAAACTTGACTAATTGAAAACCTCTGCCCTGGAGTTCCTAAAAAGATAAGTTTCAGCTTGAAAATTGTTGTTTTATTTAAATCACTGTTTAAATATTTAGTATTTGAAAAACTACCACTTAAGAACTTTTATAACTCTAGGCTGGAGTTGTGTTTAAGAACTGAAAGAAACACATAGGAGCACTCTAAAACATTAAAAGTAAAAATGTGCACATTGACTTATAGCTGAAAAAAATTAGAAAAAATGGCCACAAACACCCCTTCTAGAAAAATTTTTAAGAGGTACTTCATTTAAACCCAGTCCCCTTAGACAAATACTAGTGATTCTTTATTGTCAATCCAAACCTTAAATTTGAAAACCAAAGAGGCACCTGGCTTGGGAAGGGGCAAAGAATTCACTTCATTTTTTTATTATTTTAATCTCTTCAATCTCATTTTGCCAAATGACTCCAGGTATGAAATGTAGAAAAAATTTAAGTTTTAATACCTTCCCGGAATGCAATAACTCAGCTCTGAATTCCCTTGAGGATTTGGAGCTATTTGCTGAGAAGGTCTGAAGATACACACTCTTAAGGCTGTGTG
Organism: Porphyrio hochstetteri; assembly: GCA_020800305.1. Lineage (NCBI taxonomy): Eukaryota > Metazoa > Chordata > Aves > Gruiformes > Rallidae > Porphyrio > Porphyrio hochstetteri. The sequence continues at coordinate 92,057,193 of CM036907.1, forward strand.
CAGAAGACACTAACAAGGCTATTTTTCTCTGGGTAATCTTTCTCATTCACCAAAAAACCTGACAAGTTCTTTCTTTCCCCCTTTTTCTTTTAAGGTATTTTTAATCTATTTTCTTCTGTATCAGTACAGGCTGGGGGATGACCTGCTGGAGAAGAGCTCAGTGGAGAAGGACCTGGGGGTCCTGGTAGATGACAGGTTGGCCATGAGCCAGCAGTGTGCCTCGGTGGCCAAGAGAGCCAATGGGATCCTGGGATGCATCAGGAGGAGTGTAGCCAGCAGGTCAAAGGAGGTGATTCTCCCTCTCTACTCTGCCCTGGTCAGGCCCCACCTGGAGTATTGTGTCCAGTTCTGGGCTCCTTGGTATAAAAAGGACAGGGATCTCCTGGAAAGAGTCCAAAGAAGGGCTACGAAGATGATTAAGGGCCTAGAGCATCTCCCCTATGAGGAAAGGCTGAGTAAGCTGGGACTGTTCAGCCTTGAGAAGAGAAGACTAAGGGGGGACCTAATCAAAGTTTATAATTATCTGAAGCAGGGGATGCAGGGGGAATCAGCCAGCCCCTTTTCAGTGGTCTGTGGGGATAGGACAAGGGGCAATGGCTGCAAGTTGGAGCATAGGAAGTTCCGCACCAACATGCGGAGGAACTTTTTCACAGTGAGGGTGACAGAGCCCTGGGACAGGCTGCCCAGGGAGGTGGTGGAGTCTCCTTCACTGGAGATATTCAAGACCCACCTGGACGCCTATCTGAGCAATATGAGCTAGGGAGCCTGCTTTGGCAGGGGGGTTGGACCCGATGATCTCTCGAGGTCCCTTCCAACCCCTACAATTCTGTGATTCTGTGATTCTGTGATTACAAATTTCATCCAATGGCTGATATATAGTGTGTGGAATTCTGGTTCGACAGAACATAAATGGAACAGAGACAAATAAAAATAAATACTCCCTAAAACCTAGTAAATTTGCCAAATGAGTTTTGTCTAATTCAGTCTGATAGTGAACCCATGCAATTCCAGGATTTTCTTCAAATCTATTATTCATAGACTTTTTGGCACAACTTTATATACTTCTGCATACAGTGCTTTGGAAAAACTTGTATTACAGCTAATTCTAGTGCATTAAAATGAAAACCAATAGACGTTATCCCCATTTGTTTTTAAAAAAGAGAAGAGAAGCCAAGTATATGGTAAATTACTGGAGTCTAGTTCAGGATCACCAGTTTCACATTCAGTTCTGAGACCAACAGTCTGTGGATACCATTTTTGTCTAAAGCTATAAACAGAAGGAGGCTGGGGGGGGGATGCAGAATAAACCTTTAAGCCTAGTCATAATGAATCTTTAAGCACAATTAACTGGAATACAGAGTCAGCTCCATGAGTTGAACTTTGGATATCAGCCGGACTTAAAGGAAGCTGATGCAAGTGAAAACCAATCTGCTATTTTCACAAAGATCATGGGATACGTAACCTAATCACAATGAAGAATATTATTCTCCTCCTCAGGATCAAAACCAAGTTCCCACAAATCAGGGCTTTCTGGACTATTTTAAACTATAGCTAATAAAGGCCATGCTCAACATGATGGTACTTTTTCCTAATTGTTCAAAAGTTGAGGATAACATGCTCTATTTATTTTTTAGTAGGACTCTGCTGAGCTGCTGTTTATCTTACTACTCCCAGACCACGAACTTTCAAAACAGGCCCAGCTGCTCAGTGTCAGCTGTGACCTTCCATTGCTCATGAACATGTTCCCAAGCCCAAAAAGCATAGAGGTCTTGGAAAGTCGTCTTTTTTAGTCTTAACAAACATTAGCTGCTTGCATTAAACTTCCACGTCTCACTCATGTGTTGGAAGCAAGTGAAAAATCCTATGAAATCTAATGAAATTCCTGTTATTTTGATGTCTCCAAATAACTCCAAGGCCCTCTCCCCCCATAAGAAACACAAATCCTTATGTGGGGAGCTGGTGGAAAAGCACTGGCAAGCATTATCCAAGGATTCACCCTGCTGGAAAAGCATTTGGGCAGCCACCATTCTGAATGCACATGGCTATTTCATCAGACACCACACCCTATGTTATTTCTACTGTTGTTATTATTATTTATAATCATATCTTCAGAAAAGGAAATGTAGAGACATAAAGGTCAAATTTGCAGATAAAATTTTGTCTTTTTTTTTCTGGAAATCTGCATAAAAGCTTTCAATTCATTCCATTTTATGAGAATTTTCTGCTCAGTATGTTCAAGCCCAAAGCTCCTTTTAAACAGAAGACTTGTGATGCAAGACGACAAGTGGACATTCAGATCTCACATCACTTCTCTGCTGAAAACTAAAGCAAAACCAAGTACAGCTTACTGGATGTTTTTATTTCATCATGGGGAGAAGACATTACCCTTGCAGCCTGCATGCTAGCTGTTACTATTTAACATTTGCTGCAGATTACCTATACTACAGCAGCTGCTGTCCCTGGATTTCTATTGACTTCTTTAGATGCCTATTCACTCAATTTCTAGCCGTTATTTCAAAGAGCATAGTTTTAAATTCTAAACTTCACATGAGCTTATGCAATGAAAAGCTGATCTCCATGGAGGTTGTGGAGCCTCCTCCGGAGACCTTTAAAATCTGCCTGGATGTGTTCCTCTGTGATTTAGTCTAGGTGATCCTGCTCTGGCAGGTGGGTAGGACTAGATGATCTTTCGAGGTCCCTTCCAACTCCTAACATTCTGTGATTGTGTGACATGGAAAGGAGCACAGAGGAGCAGCAGCAGAGGAACAGCAGCAACAACAGCCAGTCGCAACTCCTCCCAGGCCCATCACAGGAGAGCACGGAGCCCAACAGCTAAGCCCAGCTGCTGAGGGTACCCATAGTCTACATACCATACTTATATACATATTTCCCACTAACAGACCTTCTTCCTGATCAACCAGAGAAAGGAACATGATGATGACATCATTGCGAGTGCTGAGTGTGTCTTTCTGTGCCAATCTGTGTGGCCAGCCCTGTCAACACGTGCTGCATACATGCCCACATGTGCCTGTGTGCCTACTGGCAATAACACATGCTCAGCCTCACTACTGGTTGGACCCAGGGCACGGAGCTGCACAGCCTCACATCCCCCAGGCTACCAGATTCAGCATCTCCTCTATGTGCTGTATAAGCATCTATCTCTTCCAAGCAAAACCAAGTTCACCCCCATTTAAAAGTCCTCTTTCACAGGCTGTACAGAGTCAAATGTCCCCCTTTGGTTGACACACATACATTTCACACACATCCTTTCTACAAAAGGTGCTGAAACATCCAAATGCAAACCACATGCACTATCACAGGCCTTATGTTCATAAAAAGTTCTTGTTTTAAAATTGTATGTATGAAATGTAGAGGTCTGTTTGTTGAGTGGATGACATACAGATACACCTCTGGAAACCAAAGCAATGCTTGTACTTGAGCAAACATTCTGTCCAGAAGACAATACTTGAACAAGGTTATTGTTTTAAAAAGTTCATTGTTTTATTTTTCACATTTCTAAATTTTGTAGCAGAAGGAGTGTTTACAAGCAGCAATTTACCAGAAGAGCTTTTCTTCATGGGGACAATGCCATGGCAGAATGTTTGCTTTTTTTCAAGCCATAGAAGTCTTATAATTTCTAGGAAATAATAAACTTGTCAGGGATGTGAATTTATGTAGTAAATTTGAAGGGGGTTGTGAGAAAAAAAAGGCAGCAAGCATCTGGAGGATACCAAAGACTGAAACTGCATGTTCTAAAGGGGCAGTAAATCAGACAAGCTGGAGGCAGACAGGCTGGCAGAAAAGGGATGCCATAGGCTTGCAAAAGGTGAGTAGCACAAAAACATTTGATGGTGAACTCGAAAAATAGAAGCAGCTGATTAGAAGCTCAGAGGCATTCCCAGCTGTTGAACAGTCTTAGAGAGGACAAAAAAACTAAGGGAAATGTTTTCAGAAATGTTTGAATTGGAGTTCAAATCCACTGAAAAACAGTCTCTCACTGTGTTTGCCTAGCACATCCTGAGAGCAGCACACTGCCATAAGTAAATATATCCATCTATATGACCTTTGACTGAGGAAAGGATAGATGTCTGACCTGCATGGACTACCTACTGACCATACAGCTTTGAGAGCTCAATTATGAAAGCCAAATGCTCTGAAGTACTACAATAGGACTTGGTTTCACAGTTTTTTCAAAGGCAGTGGAGCATTAAGGATACAAATAGTTTTTAGCAATGTTTATCTTTCAAAGGCTTATTGACCTTACAGCTATCATTCTTCATAGGTCATCCTTGCTGTCTCTCCATAGACTCAGAACAGGATCAGTGTAAAACAAGTAATTTTGGTTTAAGTTTGGCCTGCCAGTCTGCATTACATTCTTCTGTGAAGTACTCATTTATGGGGATAAAAATTTTTGTTTGAGGGATCTTGAGATGAATAAATAGACCAAGGCAACCACTAGACTGCCCCTCAAAAGCTGCATGTATACATGGATACCCTGCAGGAGTTAGAATAGAGCATATATATTAAATCAATGCAACCAAATAATATATCGTCTGTCACTCTGCTTCTCTAGCCAATAAGGTCTTTATAGACTAATGAATACTTTAGTTTTAGATGTATCAAAAGTATGAGAATAAGAGGTGCTGAACTATCAAACCACACAAAAATGTCTAATTACTTCATCTTGTTACCCTAGAGCCCTGTTAGTCACAGTGCTTTAAAGATTTTTTTTCTCTAATATATTACTTTGGATTCATTTTTGAAGAACATGGAATTTTAAAATGTGTTAAGAGCCTCATCAGGTTGTGCTCTTCGTTTGGGAAAGGACCCAAGCACATCAGAAGTTCTGAGTGAAGAGGAGGAGGTATTTTTCACACAATATATGCTCAACCTCTTGAATTCATTTTAACAGGATGTCAAAAGTTTAAAGATGATTACACACATTTATGTAAGAACTATCAGTCAAGGACTATGAAACTGCCTCAAATGAAGAAGTTATATACTTCTGGAGACTAGATTATTCTAGGGAATGTCACCTTCTGCTTGATATTCCTATTCCCTCTGCTGCAGCTTCTGTTTGCAACCAGCAAAGGCTGGGTATTGACCAAATGGAATGTTATTATCACATAGAATCTGTACTTTGTCATAGATATTTCCATAGTTATTAATTTGTGTTCTGGCTTCAAAGTACAGACAGACACTGACACATTTTGAAAAATTCAGTACATATCTAATCATCATTCATCTCCAAAACACAAATTTGCTGATGTAGAAGACTGATAAGAATACGATAAAGAAATGGCTTTACATTTCACAGTATCTTCTCACAGGTTACTTGGATTTGTTCTGTGTGTCTTTTCCCAGAATTTTTTAGAATCCTTGTTACTTGAGCATCCTTAGGTCATGTCTGTCTTGTGAAACTAAGGTTTATACCTGCCAAATATCATGATGTCTGAAACTCAGCTGTATCCTGGCTCCAGCATCAGAAACATCTACCAAGTGCATAGGAATAATCATGTACAGGACACCTGCTGATAGACTGGACTGTAGTAATCCTGCCCTGCAACTGGTGCACCCAAACAGCCTGAGTGACAGTTTGGGCAATATGTTACTCACATGCTTGGGGCAGCTGTACAGAGGAAAAGGATCTGGGGATGCTAATTGACACTCACCTGAACATGAGCCAGCAGTGTGCCCAGGTGGCCAAGAAAGCAAACAGCATCTTGGCTTGCATCAGGAATCACATAGCCATTAGGACCATAGAGGTGATCAACCCCCTGCACTCAGCTCTAGTGAGGCTGCACCTTGAGTGCTGTGATCAGTTTTGGGCCCCTCACTACAAGAAAGACATTGAGGCCCTGGAACTTGTCCAGAGAAGGGCAACCAGGCTGGTGAAGGGGCTGGAACACAAATCTTATGAGGAGTTGCTGAGGGAACTGGGCCTGTTTAGTCTAGAGGGGGCTCAAGGGAGATGTTATTGCTCTCTACAACTACCTGAAAGGAGGTTGTGGTGAGCCGGGGGTCAGCCTCTTCTTGCAGATATGAAGCAATAGGACAAGATGGAATGGCTGCAAGTTATGCCAGGTGAAGTTCAGGTTAGAAATTGGGAGTGATTTCTTCTCAGAAAGAGGGGTCAGGCATTGGAATGGATTGCCCAGGGAGTTGGTGGAGTCATCGTCCCTCAGGGTGTTTAAGGAAAGGTTGGTTGAGGTACTTAGGAATATAGTTTAGTAAGTAATATAGGTAGTAGAGGGACAGTTGGACTAGATGGTCTTGGAGGTCTTTTCCAACCTCAATGATTCTGTGCCTGAATTCTCCTTCTCAAGATGTCAAGTGTTTGAGCTAGCCTGTTTCAGTGTGTGTTCAAATGTTTCCACTGGGAATGCTAGGTAAAACTGATCTTGAGGGTGCATTAGCGTTTGACAGTCCAGTTTTCCATCACAAACTAAGCCCACACTGGGTGCAAAGAGTTGGCTTTAATTTACCAGTTTCTTCTGCCCAAAGGCTTCCCTTCCACTTAGCATTAACATGAGGTTTTTTAAGAATAGTGAAACAAATGTTTTATCAACAGCACCTTTTGCAAGCACAGGCTGGACCAGTCTGTGCTCTGAAGCAACCAGTGACAGGAGCTAGCTCACATTTGCTAGGACTGTGGCAGAGCTGGTGCACACTTGACTGTAAAAGCTCACACAGAAATAGCCTGAGAGGGGCTGGGTTGCCATCAGCAGAAAAAGCCTCTCCACCATCAAAAACACCAACATAGCCAACAACATCAGGCCAGTTCCATCTTCACCAAGGTGTGAGACTCCAAAAGCCTTACATTGCTGCCATGTTTGGTTGGGTTTTTTTCAAAGGATGTGCATACTGTCCAGACTAATCAGTAATACCTGAGTCTCTGCTAGCCCTTGGAGAGCAGGTGCTTCTGCTTGCAAACTCACACTATCTTTTTCAGTTATTTGAGCAGAAAACAGCATACATATCAGAAAAAATAGGGTCCTCTTGAAGAAACAGACTCATAATAATGAGCACATCAAGCTGTTTTTAATGAGTATATGGTTTTAGCAGAAGGTTGTTCCATAAGGTCACATTTTCTTGCTAGGAATGATATCTGAAATTCAATTTCTGCTGTAACTTTTATGTATTGCTGATACAAACCCAAAACATTATTGGACAGATGTTAATCAAAGAATTATGCATCCTTAATAGGAAATTTTTGGATAACAATTCAAGGGTGATTTATAAACTACAATGTAAAATATACAGGATTATTTTTAAAATATCATAAAATCATGCCGTAGTGAAAATAGCAAGGAAAGTGAAATACAGCACTAACAGTCTTCTGCTTCAGGAAGCCAAACACACAGTGTTCTGGTGGGTTTAGCACAGGGTCGAAATATTTTCTTCCAGAAAAAGCCACAGACTAGTAATATGTAGCTATACACATACACTCATTAACATTAACATGGATAAATAAGTTACAGGCCAAATTTGCTGTGGGATTGGGCTGTAAACAAGACAAACTAAAAACATGCTAGCAGCAACAGATGCAAGTTAGCAAACCTCTCCCATGAGTCTCAGGTCCTGGTGTATGTATTTCATTTGTTGAGCAACTGATTAGCACATATCTTAAGTTAAATGACGGGATTCGACAACAACAAGAAAATATCCCTACATACTCGTGCTTCTCAATACACCCTCTACAAAATTAAAGACCTTTCATATCTGTCATATACAGACTCCAGACACTTCACAAAGAGGTATCAATTTTACTCCCTAACTTACCCGATGCAGTTCGGAATGAGGTCATTAAAAATCTAAAAACAATGTCAGAAACATAAAGAATAATGAACAGAATAACCAGAAAACCTTAATTACTAGCAATCCTAATGCATAAAAAATATTTTCTAGAGTCTGCTCTGGTTTATCAATAAGACAATTCTGCTAGGACACTTCTGTCACTGAATACAATTCTTTTACCGTAACCATTTGACCTGCGTAGTGTTACCTGGTTCCATTTAGTCCATAAGGTAAGCACAAGGAATAGCTTCTATCATGAAGACAAACATGTTTCTTCCTCATACCACCCTTTTCAGAACTACTATGTTAACGTGCCACAACCCCAAATAATGCCATGAGGCAGAGGGAAAACTGTTTAGATAAAATGCCTTTTTTGCTATCTGAGTTTGCAAGCAAAATATAGTGCCAATTATGTGAATGAACAGTGATTTAACATGCTTGTTTTATTTTAAGAACAAGTCAGGTTTGTCTGTCATACACTCCTACAGCAGCCATTATTTAAAACACAACAAAGACAAGTGGATTTTTTTTCCCAAATAAGCAATACCGGATGCAAAGATAATATTAAAAACCTGTAAAGCACAGAGAATTTTAAAAACATGGTTCTTGTGAAAACGACGTCAGCAGGACCTACAGAGGTGGCAATGGAACAGCACTCAACTAACTAGGTTACCCAGACTAACAATAATAATGCAACTCCACAGTATGGACATCCCACCCCTTTTTTTATTCTTCATGTGATTTGATTCATGGTTAATCCTGGAGGCATACATGCCCCTGTCCTCCAGCTCCAACACTTGCTCAGATCTCCCAACGGACACCAAATTAATCCAAAAAGTTCCACATAAAAAAAACACCTCTTATATTTTCCAGTGTTCTATTGTATTTTTTCTCTGGTGGGTTATGTTCCCTAATCAGCTCAATTTACTGTGTTTATCATTACAGCAGAATGACAGTTTGATGAATGAAAAGACAAATGAGCAGAGACACTCCCAGATTCAAACTACATTATTTGACAAACATTCTCCAGCCTAACAGAGGCATCGATGGCCCTAATTAAGCAAACTACCAGCTATACTAGCACTAGTCTAAAATTCTGCTTGAACCTTGAAAATGCCATCTCTAAGCATTTATTCTGTAACACAATGATGACTTCATGGTGGCAGCAGCTTTTCCAGATGGCTGGAATGAAACTTGGTGCTACTCATTGCTGTAACTGGATTTAAGAGTGAAAACCTCCTTATTGGAGAAGAGAAGGCTCCAGGGAGACATTATAGCGGCCTTGCAATGCCTGAAAGGTGCCTGCAAGAAAGATGGGGAAGAACTGTTCATGATGGCATGTAATAATAAGGTAATGGTTTTAAACTAGAAAAAGGTAGATTTCGGTTGGATATTAGGAAAAAAATTCTTCAATATTAGGGTGGTAGATCACTAGAACAGGTTGCCCAGAGAGGTAGTGGAGCCCCCATCCCTGGAGATATTCAAGGTCAGGCTTGATGGGGATCTGAGAGACCATATCTAGTGAAGATGTCCCTGCTTACTGCAGGTGGGTTGGACTAGATGACCTCTAAAGGTCCTTTCCAACCTTACACATTCTATGATTCTGATTATTGACACAATGTCAGTGATACAGAGTGACTCCTCCCAAATCATAGCAGGCTGGAAAAGTCACTGCATGTGGATATGAACTTGTAAAAGAGAAGAGCCTGAAGAATTAAAATCTGCATCACTTGCTGCATACATCTTACCAGAAAGCTTGTATGATCAAGGTCTGTGCTTAGACAGGACAAAAAAGGTAATGGGACAGAGATGTGCAGAGTTCTGTTAGAAAGGGTACCCTGGGCCTGGGAGCAGGCTCAGTCATAAGAATATACTAACTCAGCTGGCAATAACAAGAAGTTATAAAAAACAGATGGAAGCTGTGATTACTGGGTATATGTTGTGAAAGTAAAAAGTGTAGGTTAAAAATTGTGGGCTTACAAGGTCATCATTTTTGAACAGCACTTTTTTCCTTTGCACAAGTATGTATCAAGTTGCTAGTGGCTTGCCACAGTGGAACATTCCCTATTCATGGGGCAACACACCAGCCTGTTTATCTGTCTTCACAGCAGTCTCAATGCAACCATAGTAAAGCCTTGGTCAGTTTAGTCACACTGAAAAATAACACTAAGCAAATAAATGATGAAGTAAAATAAAGTGAATTGGAAATAATTTCGCTTGCTGAGTAAACATCCACCAGAGCAGTAATAGCAGTCAATTACCTGATGTAACGGCAAAATCAAAATAGGCTACAGATCTTCTACTACCATAATCCTTGATCTCAGCAGAATCCCTTAATGAAGTAATTCTTGTGATTCCTAGCTGATGATGTTTCTAAGAACTACAACAAACATATTGACTGAAAGGTTCACAAAATTAATCAGGACATTCAGTATAATCCTACAGCACAGGCTACATTTTTAATGAGCATGATCATGCTCTGAGTTCCAGATCTTCCAAGCCTCCAGGCAGGGCAAGAGGTCACAGTTTTCCACAGCTCATTTTCAGCCCACACAGCCAAGTTCCCTTTCTGTGGAAATTGAGAATTTAGGGAGAATACACTTATATGAGCTTAGATATGCCTGCAGCTAGACCCTGCACTCCAAGGTAGAACAGTTCAGATAGTCTTCTGTAGCTTGGTCTCACCTTTGGCTTCAGCCATCCAATATTGACAATGCTGGAGGACATTGTGAAGTGGTCTTGTGGTCTGTGGTGTGGGGAATAGATTTTCCGTGAACCTCACCATGACTGTCCATCTATGATATGCTACCCGTGGCAGCAGGTGATCAGTCTCAGAGGAGAAGGGAGAATTTCCTTCCTATAATAATTCTTATGTTTCCACATGACTGCAAAAATGTCATCTGCCACAAGAGCTCAGTAAGTCAGCCCTTGGCAGAGGAGCGTCCACCCTAATGTGAGAGAAAGTAGAGGGACACGTGGAAGCTCTACAATGGTGAGAAATGGGGTCTCTGATCAAGTCAAGGTGATCTCCAGTCAGTGATTACACAGGAATAGATTCCAAGTATGGAAGAGTGGAATGGTATCAGACTGTTCCTCCAGACTATGGAGCACCCTCATTCACTCAATTTCTGCAAAAGTTCTATTATCCACAGAAGTTAAGGGGAAGCTTATTTGCCCAAGAAATATCAAGAAACAGGTAGGTACCCTACAGAGTAATTAGAATACAGAAAACTTTATTATGTGTATTTTTATCTGGACTGTGTGGAGTTTAATGATTTCCTCAGGAATATGTAACAAAAAGTTAACTACACAGCTAAACCTGGTTTCTCAGTTATAATTTATATGGAGTAACTGGGAAATTATAATTCTACAGTGGTCATTTGATCAGGTAATGATTTAAGAAGACTTTGCTATTCTGTCTTCTGGAAAATATTATTAAAAAATTCTATGTCATAGCTAAGGATTATTCTAGTTAAAAAGTTAACAATAAATCCATTACTAGGGCTTTCATCTATGTTTACCCTTACTTGGGTTTCCCCTTTTATCTGTTTCGCCATTTCTAACAATTAAACCAGTCCTTTATCATATTGCCAGATTGCCTTCAGCTTGTTTATTTTATTCTTGACATCATACATTTTATTTTATGATTACTCCACTATAGTCTCCAAGATGTAAACTGATTTTTATTTTCTGGAAGGAAAACTGTAATGTGAAACAGAATGACAAAAAGAATTCTCTTAAACCATATTTCAGGGAAATCCTTACTAAAAAACACAAAAAGAGTGGGTTTTTTTCCACTTTTGTTGCTAGTTATAAATAGCTATACCTAAATATATTTTGTTCTAGTAATGATAGGGCAATTTAGGGCATTTCATTCAAGCAGATGGAGATATTCCAGAGAAGATCTGCAAAAGCCTACAAAAAATGACAACAGGATTTTTTTTAGGAAACAAAACTAAAGAACTTGGAGATATTTAGTCTAGATGGGGCTAGACTTGTAACACTTTATATACATTAGTCAGATGCAGAGAAAAAAGAAACAAATTGTTCTCCACAGTGCACAGAACAAGAAGTCATTGATTTGAAGCTGAAGAAAAAGAGAAAGAAAGCTTGAAATCAATCTAGGAGTAAAAATGTGCTCAACTGGAGCATCTCCACAGTCAAGAAATCTCTGCCTCTGAAGAGGTAACAACAGGTAAAACACCTGAGTCAAGAATGTTGGTGAACTCCATGACCTTGCAGCTAGAGAAGCAGATGGATTAAATAACGGCTCAAAACCTCTTTCAGAATAATCTGATGCATTCAAAAATCAAAGACCTGCTGAGCTGAGATCTTGCCTGTGGTCCATCATCATTCCACATATCAGCTGATGAATTCCTTTCTTTCAAGCCACCTGTTCTCCACAGAGCATGTCTATGGGACGTGGTATAAGCAGACCACAGCTGATGCGACTTATCTACAGTCAAAACATGTTAGAGAATTATTTTCCTGGTTGTTCAGCTATAGAAATAACCACATTTTTCCAATAAGTTATAATAGTGATTTCTCCAGGGTTTTAACTTCTATTTGTGATGCAGTAAAACAACTCTTTTCAGACCTTATTGGGAACTTTATTTCAACAGTAATTTTGTACCTCACTAAATTATGGCATTTGTGATGCTTAAGTAAAGCAAACAGTAGAGGGCTGTGTTCTGTTGGGTTTATTTGTTGTGATAGGGTATGAAAATCATTTTTCTTCTGCCAGTTTAGTGGGGGCAGGATGGGTATGTGCACAGGTACAAAAGTGTGTATCTAGAGATTTTCTAAAATCTGTATAAGGTTCTTTTTCTCTGTGGAACAAGTGCACATGTGTTTTTCCCTTTTTCCCTATTACTAGCCATGAAAGAAAAAGCTTGTGAGTCTTGTAATTGGCTTTTTTTTCCTTATTAGAAATTTCCCTGATTAGAAGTCTTACCTGTGTGAAAGCTGGATTTTTTTTAAATTAATACAATAATGTTTCCATTCACAAGGGTGGGAAAAAAAAAAAGTGTGTCTAATCTCTACATTTATACATGATGAAAATGGAAGTTCTTGGATTTGGACCTAGTCTGAATTTACATGTATATGACAGAGTGAAATGTGGTCTTTCAATTAGAGACAAATTCTTAAGTCTGTAGTTGTTGCCCAACTTAATTTCTAGCCAGTTTGTAAACTAAAATATTCTACTGGAATGTTGCATATGTTATGGCTTTTCTGTTTAACACACTCATGATTTTTAGGCTCCTGATGAAAGAGACTAGTAATCCTGAAAATTGGAAAATGCAGATCTGTTTTTCTGTGGAGGCTTTACCATAACAAAACACATCCTATTGAGAGACAATAATAATACTACACAGTGTAATACTACACAGTGTAACTGTAGCGTAATTGGTGCAGTGGCTACACCACGTAGTTTAGAAATCTAAATTACAATGTGTGGGTTTATGTCAGCTTACACAGACTTCTTTTTTTCTAAGAGCAATAATTTCTTTACAAACAGAGAAAAAGCTGGCATTAAAATATCTTTTGATGCACTGCAGTTCTATAAGATCCCCAAAAAGGGACTCATGGGCCAGGCTTTTGAGAAGCTGAAGCAACACCCTGAAGTGAGCCCCCTCCAACACTTGTGTGATATAGAGTGCTGGACATCCTGGGCTTCATCTCTAAAGAGCCAGGACACTTATTTGGTAGCAAGACAAACAGTGGGAGCCCTCCTCCTCCTGAGGGAGGTGTCCAAGTGTCTCACTAGCATTTTAAGAAGCCGTCAGAGCCCTGTCTTTTGCAACCCATGTTGCGGCCTCTTTTCTTTCCAATGCAGCCATTTGTGACCCATTTAATACAGCCTATCTGGAGATGTGTTTCTCATGCTCAAGCTCTCACTGACAAGGGCAAGATTTCCTTCTCCTTAGCTCCCATCTCTGCCACTCAGCCTTTAGACCTCTTCTCACCCTGGAGCTCACCCAGCAGAACTGCTGAGAACCTCTCTAATAAAGACTTCAGAAAACCTCTGAAAGAGCTCAATTCAGTTTGTCAGATGTGCGGATTTGGTGGTGAAGTATCTTGTTTTGTATGACCCAGCACTTTACCACCCTGTACTAGCCAGACCAGTCCGACAGTTGCCAAGTTTGTGAGGGAATAGAATTACAGGGTCCTGAGCGATCCCTAGGATCTTTGGTGGAAGAGAACTCTGGTCTATCTTTTCTTGGCATCAGCTCAGTGATTCATAATAAAACCATTCATAGCCTTTCTTTATAGTTGTAGTGGGCTGGGGGGAAATGCTAAAAAATAGAAGGTGCTGCTTGCACTGCCCCTGGAAGCTGTCAACTTTACGAGTGAACCAAAACTGCTGAAATGGTTCCAATTTGCTGGGTTACAACCAGTAATTCTTCAATGCCTTCTCTTAAGAAACAGGATATTGTTTACAAGAGACCAAGTATTCTACTCCATTACACAGTCCAGTCTCTACCAGTTATCATCTATAAATAAATCATGTAGGAAAGTGCTTTTAGCTATCACACATAATGAACTCATTGAGATCCACTGTGTCACCTTTGCCAGCCAGAGTGCTACACAGCAGGGGCTGGAGGAAAGTCCTGCTTGTCTTGATGGAGACACTCCATGCACCTAGACGTTGCACTGAAACAGAACTAAATGACAGGACTGATGGTATGTCCACAGAGCAAAATAAAGCACCATGGCTAATGCAGAGGAAAGCAACAATTACAAGACTTCTGTTCTGCTGAGGAAAGGAAAGAACAGAAATACTTTGGCAGCACACGTCATATGAACCCGACAGAGCCCACAAGAATTGTAATCATCACTTTCCCATGCGGTTTGTTACACAGCTCATGTCCTAACACTACTATGTTTTACAATTTAATGGTACTTTTTAAATTAAAGTTCTACATATTTTCATTTGATTATAACTGTGGAATGGAAACAGTGTCCAAGTTAATCCAGACATACTTATTGTCCCCCGACTCTCACATGTACACACTCTGAACTCAAACACGTACACGCACAGCACTCTTATGCAAACAGTTTTAAAGTACAAGGATGAAGCTTAGTGCATTTTAGTCATACTGGAATTACCATTAAATCCACGGAGAACTGTTTACATCCCTCTGTTTTTCAAATGGACATTTAACAAACTTTTAAGACTTACACAGGCGTTTAACAACCTTTTAAGACTTAAATAATAATGGTTCTGTAAAATGATTTTTAAATAATTTTATACTAGGTGCCTTATAGTTCTTCTTTAGAAATGCAAGATGAAATTTAAATTGGGATTTTAGGATCAGTACTAGCGCTTCCTTCTGAATGTGCAGTTTCAGTCTGCCTGGATAATTATTAACTGTTGATGCTCCCATAAATGCCATCTAGATTCCAATATCTTCTAGCTTGTGATAATGAAAGAATTTGCATGTACTCTTTTTCATATTTAGACATATATCTGGATGGTAAATCCACCAGTTTATCAAAGAAACTAAAGGAGTGAAAGGCTAGTAAATATTATGTTTCTCTTATGCTTTGCAAAATATGTTATATTGCCTTTCTTCACAATTGTCATGCAATCAGGTCAACACTGAGTATTCTTGAATATCCTGTCTTTATTTCGAATATGCAAACTTCAGCAGTGATCAAGTTTTCTCTTCAGATGTTAATAACTTGCTAAGGTTCTGCCAGATTTTATCTGTCAGTAAAGAGAGATGGATCTTATCAGGAAGAAATCAAGGTGTTGAGACAGATTTCTCCGACATGGCACAACACAATGGGTCAGGAAGGTTACCCTGAACAAAATTCTGTAAATTCTTCACAGAGAACCATGGATATCAGAGGAACCAGCGATAGCTTGAAAATGTCAGCAGGATGTAACACAAGGGAACATCCAGAGTGGGGCAAAAAGGTGTCAGGGAGAAGCCTCTGATTACCATGACTTAAAGAAACATAGCTCTTACACAGCAGGTTTGCAAGTAGAGATATGGAAATCAAATGGAGAACAGCTCAAGGGACAAGAAAAAGAAATCTGTCTTATAAAACAGGGAAGTGTAAATTAATAGAGCTCTGAAATGCTTTGTTCCTTATCTATAATATAAACATGCATCTTCATTGGCTTTTTTCCTGAAATGCAGCTAGTCTTAAACAGCGTGGCAAGAATTTCAGGTTTCGGTGATGTGGTCAGAGAGTTATTTGGTCAAGAAAATTTTGTGCTTGTTCTCCAGACTCTGATGAGCTCTTGCACAAGACGAGACATTTCATTTATTATTAAGCTGGTAAAAACACTCTTTTCCAGGCAAATGTCCTAGCAAGAATTCATTACACTTCACGGGGGAACTCCATGGATTCCTAGAGAGACAGACACCTACTGTATGCTGCTCCTTCCCACTCCAGGAGGAACCCAAAGCTGTTGCCACCAATGCCACCTGCAGGTGCCCAGCGCCATTAAAAAGATAATCTCCATTTTGCCTTGCAGAGAATTTTGTTTCAGCTATACCACAACTTATTACTAAAACAGCTCTGACTCACAAACTCATCAATTTAATCACATGCTCGGTGTTCCAAGGAACAAATAGTCCTTCTCCACAGATAAAAGGGTAAATGCTGGTGCTGAAACTGAGCATCAGAGCATCAGTGAGCAGCAGTGTATGTCAGGCAGATGTTTTCTCAGAGCAAAACCTTGATTTAATGTGCGCATTTACTTACACATACTATCTGCTTCAGAAAGAAGACCAGAATGCCTGTTAGCAGTTTCTTCTCTTGGCAACACCAGATTTTGTTGTAGCTAATGCTACAAGGCATCTTTCTGCTTTTTGAAAGAGATCCCAACTTCCATTTTACTAAAATGTGACAGACCTTGAAAGCTGTTTAAACCAAGCCCACGTCAGAAAACAAGCCCAGCATTACTGAAAATGTTTTACTTTCTTTGGTCCAGCTATGTGTCATGACATCAGCTGAAAGCCTCAAACAGGATTACCAGACTGTAACTCCTGCCAAACTAGATGGGATTTGTAATCAGTTTAGCATACAGATTTATAGCAAAGTTGAATCAACAATACAGAAATATCTACTGTGAATGCATATTACAGTGTGAAGAGCCCTTACACTGAACTTTCTTCAGAGGCTTCATTCAATGTTGTCCCAACACTAACAAAGGGATTGCCTCAGGTTTCATGTTTTTACGTCTTTATCTTGTTCCAAATGAATTCTTCCAAAACAGAAAACAAGCAGGGAAGTGCCTGTCACCATCTTGTGATAAAGCTCTAGAACAAGGGCAACTGCTTTCCATTACTGCAAGTAACAAGGGAGCTGGTAATGGAGATGGGAGGGTGATCCTACCATCTTCATAGGAGCTAAATTCTCCCACATAAGGAGAATTGCTCACCCATAAGCACAGAATGACAGAATGGTTTGGTTTGGAAGTGACATTAAATATCATCTAGTTCCAACCCCCTGCCATGCATGGACACTAGACCTCCACTAGACCAGGTTGTCCAAAGCCCCATCCCACCTGGTCAGGGAGGGTCAATACACAGTTTCTCTGGGCAACCTGTTCCAGTGCCTCAACACCCTCAGGGTGAAGGATTTCTTCCTAATATTTCATCTAAATGTATCCTCTTTTAGTATAAAACCATTACCCTTGGTCCTATTACTACACTCCCTGATAAACAGTCCCTCTCCAGCTTTCCTGTAGGCCTCCTTTAGGTACCAGAAGGCTGCTTATGCACCTGGAGGGTAATAACCAGGTGCATAACACACTTCTCATGCTTCAGCCCAATTCCTCCCATGTCCCTTCAAATGCTTTCTGGAATGTAGAAGAGACTCCCAGAGTCAAACCAGAAGTCTGTTTAGCCCAAGGTCCCAGTTCCAGCCCAGGATACAGTTGGCTTTCTGGGCTGCAAAAGGGCATTGCCACCTTGTGTTGACTTTTTCATCAACACCCCTACATATTTCTTCCTAAGACTGCCAGGACACCAGCTCTTGCTGGTGAAGACTGAGGCAAAAAGGTTTTTTAATCTCTCAGTGTTCTGCATATCCTGGGTACCCAGGACTCCTATTACATTCCACAGGAGAACATTTTCCCTCATATTCCTTTTACAGATTCACAGATTCAGAGAATAGTGGTTGGAAGGGACCTCTGGAGATCATGTAGTCCAACTGCCCTGCTAAACAGGTTCACCTAGAGCACGTTGCACAGGATTGCATCCAGGAGGATTTTGAATATCTCCAGAGAAGGAAACTCCACAGCCTGTCTGGGAAGCCTATGCCAATGCTCCACTATCCTCAGAGTAAAGATTTTTCTCATGTTCAGACAGAATTTCCCGTGTTCCAGTTTCTGCCCCTCGAGCCTAGTCCTGTTGCTGGGCACCACTGAAAGGAGTCTAGTCCCTTTCTCTAGTTATCCACTCTCTAGATATTTATAAGCATTAATCAGATCCTCTCTCAGTTTTCTCATTTCCAGGCTAAACTAACCCAGCTCTCTCAGCTTTTCCTCATATAAGAGATGTTCCAGTCACCTCATCATCCTCGTAGCCCTCCATTGGACTCTCCCCAGTGGTTCTTTGTCTGTTTTCAACTGGGGAGCCCATAACTGAGCATAATATTCCAGATGTGACCTCATCAGAGCAGAGTAGAGAGGGAGGATTACCTCCTTCAACCTGCTGGGCAAGTTCTTCTTAATGCATCCCAGGATAGCCCAGGTACCCCAGGTACACTCTGTCCCCTCATCCAGGTCATTGATAAATATGTTGAATAAGCCCTGACCCCTGGGGCACACCACTGGCTACAGGACTCCAACTAGACTCTGCGCTGCTTATCGCAACCCTCTGAGAACTGTCATTCAGCCAGTTCTCAACCCACCTCACTGTCCAGTGATCCAACCCACAATTCTGAGCTTGTTTACAAGGATGATATGAGAGATGGTGTGAAAAACCTTGCTGGAATCAAGGTAGATAACATTCACTTCTATCCCCTAATCCACCCAGCCAGTCATGTTATCATACCACTGACATGCTTATACTGTTCTTGTTGTCCTTGATGTCCTTGGCCAGATTTAATTATATCAAGGCTTTACCTTTCCTAACCTAATACGGTTAAAAGATATCTTTTGCTGCTTACACATACAAATTACCCTGGGTGGATTTGAAAATTAGGCCCCAATCTTTTAAAGTATACTCAACTGGCATAAATGAATTATTACAGCCTTTCCCTTACACAAGGGCTCATTCTCATACCTTTTGCATGATGAGCAGAGGAACAGCATTACTTCCAGATAATTTAGTTATTATTCTTTAAAATATCTAGATTGGTGTTCTAATACACCTGAAAGCATTTATATGCCCTCCAAAACTTTTACACAACTGGACTGAGAAACTCTGAGCCTTCCCTATCATACTGTTGTTTCATAGTTCCGGAATTAGCTGTCAGGATCTTCTCTGGACATTCATGAACAGAGAAAACTGAGAATATAGAACTGTCAGTGATTTTTTGTGGGCACCATTGAAAGGGTTTTTAGTCATAAAATGTTAAAGAATAGGCTTTTCCCTGTAAAGAAGAGAATGAAATCCTTCTCAAGAGTACATATGAAGTGACTGAAGACAGCACTTTGTGCTTGATTTCTCCCATTCATGTTAATCACAGGTTTGACTGATATGTGGAAGCCCAAATGCTATATGCAGCAAGCATTTAAAATTTAAATTTAAAAAAAATATAAAAGTGACTGATAGATAAGTGTTTCCTGTCATTGGATAAAATAAGAATGGCATACAAGATGTAAGATAAATAATTTTTTAAAAATATTTCACAGAATCACAGAATCACAGAATAATAAGGTTGGAAAAGGCCTTTAAGATCATTGAGTCCAACCATTCACATCCTAAACTAAACCGTATCCCTAAGTACTTCATCTACCCTTTTTTTGAACACATCCAGGGAAGGTGACTCAACCACCTCCCTGGGCAGCCTGTTCCAGGCCCTGACAACTCTTTCAGTAAAAAAATTTTTCCTAACATCCAATCTAAACCTGCCCTGGTGCAGCTTCATGCCATTCCCCCTTGTCCTATCACTTGTCACCTGACTGAAGAGACCATCACCCACCTCTCTATAACCTCCCTTCAGGTAGTTGTAGGTGGTGATAAGGTCTCCCCTCAGCCTCCTCTTCTCTAGCCTAAACAGCCCTAGGTCCCTCAGCCACTCCTCATAGGATTTGCCCTCCAGCCCCTTCACCAGCCTGGTTGCCCTTCTCTGGACTCGCTCCAGGACCTCCATGTCCTTCTTGTGGTGAGGAGCCCAGAACTGGACACAGTACTCAAGGTGCGGCCTCACCAATGCCGAGTACAGGGGCACAATCACCTCCCTAGATCTACTGGCCACACTGTTTTTGATACAAGCCAAGATGCCATTGGCCTTCTTGGCCGCCTGAGCACACTGCTGACTCATATTCAGTCTGCAGTCAACCAACACCCCCAGGTCCTTCTCTGCCTGACAGCTCTCCAGCCAGCCTCCCCCAAGCCTGTAGCGCTGCATGGGGTTATTATGTCCCATGTGCAGCACTCTACATTTGGCCTTGTTAAACTTCATCCCATTGGACTCAGCCCATCGGTCCAGTCTGTTCAGATCCCTCTGAAGAGCCTCCCTACCCTCAGGCAGATCAACACTTCCTCCTAGTTTAGTGTCATCTGCAAACTTAGTGAGGGAGCATTCAATCCCTTCGTCGAGATCATTGATAAAGATGTTGAACAAGACTGGACCCAGGACTGAGCCCTGGGGGACGCCACTTGTAACTGGCCTCCAGCTGGATTTTAACAGTATTTCATGAACTTCACAGAAATTATTTTTTCTAAACATGGAATTGTTTCTCTTTGTTCCATCTGCAAGGATTTCATATGCATAATATTCCAAGTTGTTTGCAAGCTCTCAGTTCCTGCACCACAGTGGAACTTGGCTGCAGATTCAAATACCTAAATTCAGATGTCTACGTGTAGGCATCCACGTGTGAGCCAGCTGTGTAAGCTTTCCACAGACAGCAGCGTTCTGGTCAATCCCACCAGTAGAGCATGTAGAGCTGTCATCATGCCCCAAAATAAATGTCAAGGGCTTGATTCATTTGCCTGAAATTAAACACTCACTGTGTTTTGTATAATGTCACTAGGGCATTGTGCTTCACCTTAATCTTCACTCCAGAAGGACCAAGGTCTTCCATAGGGCTGTTGTCCTGTGGATGCCTCATACATCCTGAGACACCTCAAGTAGTGGTAGACACCTTAAGTCAATCAAGTTGTTAGTAGCTAGTCTCCAAGCACCACTGATTCCATAATAGGAACTCCCAAGCACCTATATTTATGGATGTAAATTTAGGTATCTCAATCTCAAATGAATCCTACCCTGAGAAATTTATTGGTCGCTTATATACCACTGATCAAAGTTTTACCTTTTTTACCATATCTTAATAATAGAAGTCAGTAAATTGCTAACCACTCTGTTGGTAGAGTGGAAGCACCAGTATCACAATTTATTTTAGGTATTTAATGTCTAAGAGGAACTGTTGGATTTTGCTAGAAAATATGAGTTATTTTTAATGAAGGTATTCAAATTCTACTCAAAATACAGTATTCCAGAATATCAAGTCAGAAAACTTAGGAAATGTCAGACTACAATTAAATATGTTCTACACATGAGAACAGATGATGAATATATCATGTCTTAGCAGGCAGACTGTTCCTGCAACAGAGATAAAATTCTGTAATGTTTCTACCAGTAACCAAGTTATTAAGAATGCTCCTAACTAGAATCCATGTGAAAACAAAAGGTTTCAATCAAAATGAAATTGATAGTAGAGATTAAAGTGGCTTTTCCACTTCCATTAAGAGTCAGAAGCACACTCACATTCATACCAGAAATAAACATGGAATAAATGGAATTTCTAAATCCATGCAAGACTAATTAATAAATGTAATCCAGAATGAAAAAAAAAAATGTATTAGTTAAATTATAAGTTCTTGGAAGTTAATGCACTTAAGCAATTTGGTAGGGATCAGCATGCAATACCCACTGGGACTGATAAAATGGAACAGTAATCGCTGGATCTCCTGACTGCCCAAAACACTTTAAAAAAAGGCCTTGAAAGTCCAGCTTTATTAAATCAAAGCTCTTGGTCCAAGCACTTAGCCAACATTGTCTCTGCCAATTCCATTACCAAGTTAGTCACTCATATCACTCCCCAAAAAAGAAAGTCTGCTTAACACTGTCTCGAGTTGTTGAGCACAGGTTTTGACAAATGATAAAGTGATTATCTATACACTTTGCCATGTGTGCATGCGTAAGCCATTCTTTCCTATCTAGGTTAAACAGTGTAACGACTGCTAAAGGTAAAAGAATCACTGTGGCAAACAAAATAGCCTTTGAGCTGTTGATAAAACTCTTTCCCATATTTCCTCAAACGTCTCACATAAATATAATGACTAAAAAAACCACAGGTTTTGTTCTAGGATTATAGAACTGCAAATGCCTTGCATTCCCACAACTCAACAGAATACTCAAATTTATTAAAAATTGTGTCACGTTTCAAGGGAATATCTGAAGACCTTTCAGAGAATGGTTCCCTTCTTTGTGGAAAAACAAAGCTCACAAAACATTGAAAAGTTTGAAGGTGAAAAAGGTATTACTGCACATAAGAAGAGAACAAGAATCCAGTCTAGAGCAGGGAAATAGCAGAAGAAAGAGCAGTGATAAAAGCTGATTAAATTTGCACTGACATAATTCAAAGCCATCACCCTGTGGCTAGTTGAGGATCCAGAAGGCTGGCATCTTCCTTTAGAGTAAATGGAAGTCAGAGGGTTAGAGGTTAGTCAGTCTAACCTCAGGTCAGAACTAGAATGCAAATTGATGTTATTTGAAAACATGTAGAAAATAGCAAGGAGATGAGTCACAGTCAATATAGTTCTGACAAATCCATCTAATTTCCTCATACAAAAGGAGTTTGGGTCTTACAGATACAGGAAATTCTGTGTTTCTTAGCATTCACACATTCACACACTTTCTGGCACTGTCCTACTTCATGTTTTCATAAATAACATACAAATAAATAATATAAATAATATACAAATTGTAAATAAATGTTGCTACTACTAAGAAAAACATATATGCAGACAATAGAAATCTACAAGTCAAATAAACTATGTAACTGTGCTTTGATACATTTTGTGGCCCAGAATATCCTATGTCCACATTGCTTAACATCCTTCTCCTTCATAACATGGTGACCACAAGGCCAGGTTGGATGGGGCTTTGGGCAGCCTCATCTAGTAAAGGGTGTCCCTGCCCATGGCAGAGGAGTTCAAACTAGACCATCTTTGAGGTCCCTTCCAAACCAAATCATTCTGGGATTGTATGGTTCTATGATCTAAGGTGTCTGTGGCTCAGCCTAAGAAATCCATGTCCTCTGGTCCATGTCAGCTTCCCCCATGATCAAACATCACTTCAGGAAGTGTTAGCTGGCTTGGACCAAAATCACAACCATAACTGTTCTAGCAGTTTATAAATACCAGAAATAATGGAAACCTGATCCCAGGATTGTTCTTTGACATGCATGCTTTTTTTTTTTTCATATAAATATCTTTGCAGACTAATTATCAGAGATTGTCAAATTGGAAAGCTCAAGGAGCATTCCAGAGGAATATCTGTTGGATCTACAGCTGTTGCCCCCATGATCTCAATGACAAAGAGAGCACTGCCACAGAAACTGCAGGAGATGCTGGAGTGGGAAAGAGCTGGGAAGCCATAAAAATGCTCCTGTCATGTTTGGGGTAGGTAGAATGGGAATTCTGATCAATCTTCGCAAAAAAGAACTGACCTTAAAAAACAATAAGATAGACCTCAATAAGAATACTATTATGCACTTGCCTAGGAACAGTCAGTTGTACAAAAGTTCAGTTAGGCAGTGGTTCTACATAAAAGAGATGACCCACTAATTATTGCAAATTTATGTTAAGCATCCTCCAACCAGTAATTGCAAAAGTCAGTCTCATGGAAATAGCTCTGAGTTCACATCCTGCAACCTAGCTACTGTGTCCTGCTGTTCCATTGCAAGGGACATGGAGTGACACTGCCAGGTTGGCTGAGGCACTTGAACCACATGTGTCTGTACTGGGTAGAAACACCCTGTGCCCCATTTGTTCTTGATGCAGTTACCTTTTCAAGGTATTTATTTCCCTCCCTCCCATTGTTCTTTGATCCCTCTAATACCTTTCAGGCATCTGTGCTCTTGAGCCAGTATCACATGCCCCTTTCCCAGGTTATCCTCAGTGTGCAGCAGCTTTGTGGTTCCACTAGACCCAGCTGGCTCTAAAACACCACAGCATACGAACAAGAGGTGGAAATGAAGTGTAGGTAACTACAGACCATATCTGGTCTTCTGCACCAACAGCTGCTGGCAGAGGCACTGTGTAGCTCCTGGCTTGCCACAAAATTACACATTTTAGTGATTACACAGTATATTCCAAGCTATTTAGCAGATCTGTCATTATAAATTATTAAATAGCAGCTCAAAGCTCAAAGACTACAGTTTTGTTGATTCATTTGAGTAAAGAATCGGGTTATCTGGGCTCCAGTCCTAATATATTTAGCACACCTCAATGCCTTATAATCCTGGTCCCCAGTAATCCGCAGCTCCCTAACAAGTCACCAGTTCCAATGAAGCTCAAGGTAAAAGACCAACACCATTCATGCAGAACTTGTCCTAAATGGGGTTAGAGCACAAGTGATGTCTACGTGCTTTTGGGAGCTATGAAGTAGCCTGAGCTCCACAGTTTAGCTGTAGTCCCAGTGTCCCTCCATTTTAACACATGAGGAATATGCTTAGACTCTCTAAGGAAGTCAGGAATTAAATCCACACAGCTTGATTCCCAGATTACTAAAGAACTTGGTAAGTCAGATGTAACAGTACTGAGGTTCATTCATATACTCTTCAAATTATTAAGTATAAACAAATGTTTTTTGGTGATGCATATATCTTCAGAGAAGACAGAAGTTGTTGCAAAAGAAATATTTTACCAATGCATTCCCTTTGTACCCATCCCAAACTTAACTCAAACAGTTAAGTTTTCTGCAGTGGAAATTTGCAGAACCTTTCACAGTATTCACTATGAAGCACTCAAGTTTAGAAAGTCCAACCTAGGAAGTCTCAGTCAACCATCTTTCAACAAGCTCTATCCTATCTGGACGTATCGGTTAAGTTACATTGTGACATCAATGGATGCATCAGGAGGAGTGTAGCCAGCAGGTCAAAGGAGGTGATCCTCCCTCTCTACTCTGCCCTGGTCAGGCCCCACCTGGAGTATTGTGTCCAGTTCTGGGCTCCTTGGTATAAAAAGGACAGGGATCTCCTGGAAAGAGTCCAAAGAAGGGCTACGAAGATGATTAAGGGCCTAGAGCATCTCCCCTATGAGGAAAGGCTGAGTAAGCTGGGACTGTTCAGCCTTGAGAAGAGAAGACTAAGGGGGGACCTAATCAAAGTTTATAATTATCTGAAGCAGGGGATGCAGGGGGAATCAGCCAGCCCCTTTTCAGTGGTCTGTGGGGATAGGACAAGGGGCAATGGCTGCAAGTTGGAGCATAGGAAGTTCCGCACCAACATGCGGAAGAACTTTTTCACAGTGAGGGTGACAGAGCCCTGGGACAGGCTGCCCAGGGAGGTGGTGGAGTCTCCTTCACTGGAGATATTCAAGACCCGCCTGGACGCCTATCTGAGCAATATGAGCTAGGGAGCCTGCTTTGGCAGGGGGGTTGGACCCGATGATCTCTCGAGGTCCCTTCCAACCCCTACAATTCTGTGATTCTGTGATTCTGTGATCACTTAGATATAGTTTAGAATGCAGTAAAAAAGTGCCTGATTATAGCATTTACCCTAGAAACAACTATCTACAAGTAATACTGTATTCTGAGGTTACTGAAGTCATTGGTTTCACTATGTCACCTGCAGCACAAACTATATTTTAAATGGAGAATCTTGTGAATAAAATGAGCAACTATTGTAAGAACAACCACCTCGATTTTGAAGACACCCATTCTGCCAGTAATGGTTAATACTGAATATTCAAGCATGTTAGTTAAAAAAAAACCCACTTACTTTCGGTTACCAATCAAGTCCTGATATAAAAGCCATCTTCTAATGTGGTTTTGTATGAAAAATACCAATCCAACAAACAGGTAGAAGAAGGAGTGGAAAATTTCTTCAGTGACTGGCACAGGCTAGGCAATATAGTTTAAAACCATTTTGGATTACTATTTCTTCGGTTGTTTGGAATTCAGTGCTTTCTGTCTTTTTGTAAGATGACTATTTTATGACAAATAAGAAACATGTTCTTCCTTGTTTCATAAAAATAATATTTTTGCATTACTAATAATTCATATAATTTATATAATTTCCAATAAACATACAACTTAGACTTCTTCCTGTGATCATTCAGAGAAAGTAGCAGCATATTTTACAGATATCAAGATGACAACTACTGAGAATGCTTTCTTTTCTTGAAAAATCAATAAATAGGGAAAAAAATACCCAAAGAGATTGAGACAAAATAAGAATAAGCATTTCTTCAACTCTTCAATACAGATGTCTCATGCAATGTATCAGACTTTTATAGTGCTCGAGAAATATGCTGGAGAGGAATTCACTGATTCAGCAGTTAGATACTTCTTTCCATGGATGGAGCACACAGGCTAAAGATCCAGACCCATATCCATTTTGGTTTTGAAAGCTTAGGAACATTTCTAGTTAGATTCTTCATCTTTCGTTTTGTTTCTAGAGTGAGGGATAAAACTGCCACGGCCCTTTCCTCGCAGCGACAGGACAATTCATTCTACACAAGTAGAGGGGGATCTCCAGGTACTGGGATCAGAAAATACCATGGTGGTGAATCTGCCAGTAGCCTCCATCAGTGTGCTGTGGACAAAAGAAGACAAGGAAACAAAAAGGTGCGAGTTCAGGTCAGCTTCACTGGCAGCTTGATGGCAAGAGTGGTTCAGTCATCAGTGCCCTGAGCTGCAGGAGGTTGCATCTGGCTTTGTAAGCTTCCCTTCAATCACCTTTTTGCCAAAATTCCTCAGTTACAGGTGATGCCGTTTCAGCAGTTCTTCAGCAGCTTTTTCAACTCTATTACTGTTCCCTATTTCCATTACACCCCGATGCAGTTGGCCAGGTTCAAGCAACCCTCATGCTGTGTTGGTGTGAAAATTATGTTTGATATTAATTGACGTCCCTTGTTGGTATTTCCACTGTTCACAGCAGACAATAAAACTTTCCAATAGCATTTGCTTGAGATCTCACGGCAACATAAAAGCGTCATTCAGTTCAGACAGGGTGTGCTACATCGCATTCACACTGCTGATGATCAAGAACAAACACTGAAAAGTCATGCCTAGACAAATGACACACCATGATACCCAGAACGTAAGGAAAACTGATGCTGATTCAACATTCTCAATTCTAAGCTCTCTGATTAGTCATATCATGAGGCCAAAGAAACAAATGTCATCTAACTCAAAGCCTTTAAGCATACACTTCGCAAAGACAGGACATTGCTGATAAGAAACTCTCCATTTTTTGAGTCTGATTTTAAAGTCACTCACTTCCTGCTGAGTTCCTATCATCAGTTGT
Organism: Porphyrio hochstetteri; assembly: GCA_020800305.1. NCBI lineage: Eukaryota > Metazoa > Chordata > Aves > Gruiformes > Rallidae > Porphyrio > Porphyrio hochstetteri. The sequence continues at coordinate 92,084,659 of CM036907.1, forward strand.
GCAACTTGCAGCTTTTTTTCTTACAAACAGCAGCTATTTAATGCATATTTTCTGGCATCACAGAGGTAACTTCCTTCATTACACAGTTAAAACACAAAACATAAGTGCACATACTAATGCTTTACAATATATTTTTTCATCCAAGGAGTCAAAACTTTAAAGACCATGCCCATCTGAGGGAAAAGGCTCCTCAGAAAGAGATACATGCTGAAAAATAAAATGAGACTGGGTTCTCTGGCCTTGTGTACAAGTCACAGAATCACAGAATCACAGAACTGTAGGGGTTGGAAGGGACCTCGAGAGATCATCGGGTCCAACCCCCCTGCCAAAGCAGCTCCCTAGCTCATATTGCACAAATAGGCATCCAGACGAGTCTTGAATATCTCCAGAGAAGGAGACTCCACCACCTCCCTGGGCAGCCTGTCCCAGGGCTCTGTCACCCTCACTGTGTAAAGGTTCTTCCACATGTTGGTGCAGAACTTCCTGTGCTCCAATTTACAGCCATTGCCCCTTGTCCTGTCCCCACAGATGACTGAAAAGGGGTTGGCCAATTCCCCCTGCATCCCATACTTAAGATATTTATAAACATTAATTAGGTCCCCCCTCAGTCTTCTTTTCTCCAGGCTGAACAGCCCCAGCTCACTCAGCCTTTCCTCACTGGGGAGATGTTCCAGGCCCTTAATCATCTTCGTAGCCCTTCTCTGGACTCTCTCAAGGAGATCAGAATTTATTAGATTATTTTATCACTCCAATAATCATTTTCAAGTGTTTCAGGTAGCAGAAATGTGTCAGAATAGTCCCAGGCCCAGATCTTCAGCAACTACACTTTCAGAAGACTTAGCTCCCCAGTGCATCCCTGGGAGCCTGCCATGAGTAGAAGTATTGGAGATACCAGGGCAGAGGTGATACAGTTATTTTTAGCAGCCTTTCAGGGTATGGTTTAGCTCCTTGGATTCCTGTTACAGCTGAGATACTGCAAAATCACTGAACATTTGGTCATATGCCTCATGACATGCTCTCTGCTGTACTGTGATGTAACATGGGACTGGATTAGCCCACAGTGCCACAGAAGAGAAAAGGAACTTAGGAAGGGGCACCCCAAAAATGGGAATCTAGTATATAATACTCATGTAGGCTGTTTCTGTGGTCAAAGGAGAGCTGGCTACCTGTTTTATGGTGAGTTGAGATGAAGTACCGTCTGGAAGGGCCTCTGTCTCTCTAGCAATAATGTAGAGTCTGAACAACTAATTTTCAGTGGATATTTTTAGATGTCTGGAAATAGTGAGATGAATCCCACCTCCTGGGCTGATCATTTCTGGCACAGAGGAACTCAGAATGAGTCTAGCCTCACTCACTGAGTCTATGCAGGAGACACCTAAAAGAGAGCTCAGGAGCGTAGAGGGGGACCCTATCCTAAATTCAGGAATCAGCTGAGAGAAGGGGGTGAAAATGGAAGAACAATTAAGTAATATATTCCCTTCTGCCAATTATCTGTTCCAAAGCTGAAATACAACTCAAGAGCGTCACCAAGTGACTGCAGATTAAAAGTGGATCTTAAACATGACTGCAGTGTATATTAGAAGATTTCCCTTTGGGTGTATGCAGACAACCCCAGCCGTTCTCTCGCTCTTCTTGTGGCTTGGTATTCTCACCAGTAGCGACCATTACCTAAACTGATCCCACACTGACTTCATTCCTGCAGCAATATTTAAAATACAGCTTACAGCCAAAAAGGTAGAGCACCAGAAGAGTTTTTCAGCATGTCACAAAAAACATTCATCTCACACTGCAAGACATTACAACGCTGCATTCAGCACTGAGGCAGGTACCAGTTTATCTTGTGGTTGGCTGGAAAAACTGGAAAAAGATCAAGGAGCAACTCCCAAATCCAAAGGAAACTCCCAGAGTATTATTCTCCCACTTCTAACTAATTCTTTTCTGTAACATTAGTCTGGCTGCTTTCAACAAGTGAAGAAAACTTGAGCAAATAGACAGAACATTTAATGGAAAATCTGGGGAAAGCTGTCATGCATGTGGGCAGTTGAGTTTCCTCTCTGTTAATGCTACCTGAGGGAATCACTTAGCTGCTTACTATGTTTTGACCTCATCAGATTCTCATGCAGTCATGCTGTGAGAGCCTCAGATTTTAACATTGCTGTTCTTAATGGGAACGGCTTGTACTATATGCTCGTTGATGAATAACTACATGCAAAAGCTAATGAGATCACAGAGCTATAAAATTACTTTGCCAACTGCAAGAAAAACAAAATTCAGTTTTGCCAAGCTGTGCATCCCACTCTCTCAAACAAAAGCCTGAAGTATTTTTCATTTCTTATGCAGTCAGCATCACTAAATAATGTCACTTTGAAGATGTAGGCACCCAGCAAGAAGAAGTGTTAACAAAACCAGGCAAACATAGAGCAAATTTAAGTTTGTGGGGCTCAAAACGTGCTGTCGCCCTACAAAGCGAACTCATGGTTCTGCTAACAGCCTTTGTGAGACACATCACTTTGCTGGAGTTTCTGGAGGGCTAATCTCCTTGCTACAAAAAAATCTTTATCACGGTTATTTACCAGCTGCTGTCAGTCCTCACATGATCAAATCCGAAGTGTGACTAAGCAAGGTTACACACAGGTGTGGGAGAGGAAAACAGCCACAAGTGGAATCAGAAAGGAGGACTGCTGAGAGGTAAAAACTGGGCTGAATAGCTCTCCAGGCAGACACAGGTCAAAACATGCTGGTGACAAAGCTTGAATTACTGTTTAGCCTTGAACAGCAGAAGGCATCTTTCATAACCATTGCACAGCCAGATCGTATGTATGGCCCCAATGCAAAAATCCCTGTTGTCTTCATATTGTAATTCTCCCAGCAAAGTGAGTACAGAAGACAACTCCTAATTTGGATGCTGCTGGTCTCTCAGTCTGCAATGAAGAGATGTTGAAGCTCCACTACAGTAACTTCATTTGCCACATGATGAAAGCACATCCACAGAACTATTGCGGCTCAGGTGACTTGCAACAACTTGTCCAGCTCCACCAATTTGGTTGCTTGTCTGAACCCTCAGGCTGCTCTTCTGTGATTTATCTAGTCAGGCACAGAAGCTTGGGAGGAGCTGCCACACCTCTCCCGACAAAGATGGCACAGCCGGAAGGGCATTACTCAACACACACACTAAAAATGGAGGGAAAAATACAATGAAGTTTTGATTTTTCTTCCAGGTTCCAAACATACAGCATACTGAGAAAATCCTCTGCATAAAAAGCTGACATACTCTATGAAATCACTTGGTATCCTGCTCACTTCTGATTTAATTAACTCAGCTGGACTTTGACATCCATATGTCAAAGTCCAGCAGCATACTGAGAAAATCCTCTGCATAAAAAGCTGACATACTCTATGAAATCTCTTGGTATCCTGCTCACTTCTGATTTAATTAACTCAGCTGGACTTTGACATCCAAATATGAAAAATGTTGGCGTTAGTATGCTGGAAAGTGAGAACTGAATAAGCAGCAATGAGAACTCGACAAAGTGAAAGCAGACATTGTCCAAACCTCCCTGCACTGTCCCAGCAACACTGACTTGCAGCGTGCGCCCTGAGGCTGCCAATAATGATGAATTTTGGCATTACCTTGCTATTTTTATATGGGCAAAACAATCCCATTCATTTCTTTCAGTGACCATCTTAGAGCTTTTGTCACAGTCTCCCATTCTGAAAAATCTCAGGAGGAAGAGTCGATTGCTTGAGTATTTTTCGTAAAAGATAACCTTGCTAAACATTGCCCCACCAGCAGAAAACTCATCCTTAAACTCTTTATTGCCCCAGAATGTTATTATCAAATGATAATATATTCTTATGAAATACAATTCACCTGGAGAGTCAGTAATACAGATGCTACTAACGGAATGCTAACTTAAATTTGCACCTTGAAGAAGACATGTATTTAGTGTGTCAAACATTGCTTAGGGCAAGAACAATGTTTGAAAAAATTTCTTAGCTAAGAGTCTTACATCTCTTAGGTATCTTTGATGTTCAGACAAAAGCTTTCCCTCTCAGCTTGACTTCAACAGGGGGTTACTGCTAGTCAGCCCCTTTCATGTCTCTTTCCAGCCGTCTAATGGCAGAGTATCCTGGCAGAGAAACTTGTTTCAGTCTTAAACATCCCGCTAGATATTTCAACCTCCTTTTCTCAGTAAAGGGGATTTGTAGTTAATATCTTAGCAATGTTTTGCAGCTTTTGCATAAAACATTCCACCCCACCCCCTTGTCTCTCCTTTTTGTCTCCACAGTCTGTGATATCACAGTGTCTGCCTGCAGGTACATGACATTTTCCCTAACCTCAGGCAGCAGCAGTTTGTAGCATTCATCCTTCCAGCAGCTCTGGAGAGTGCTCTGCCACCTCAATCCCTCATCTTCCCTGCTTTCTGCACCGTTCTTCTGTTAACATGAACAAGTCAAGCAGTGCAAGCACCACACTTAGGACCTACTTGAGACAATGAAGTGCTTTACTGCCATCTCTCTCAGCAGCTGATTCAGCTCTCCAGCGATGCCAACCCTGTGTTTCCACCAGTCTCTCATCTTTTTTCTACATCCTTTGTTTCATGCAAACTTCTTACTGATTTTCTTTCTGGAGTTGATCTGAGGAACTGCTGCTTGTCATGGCTGCTTTCCTCTCTTACACCCTTATGTATTACTTTGGTTATTCAGACGCTAGATCTGATCATCTGAGGACTGGACTCATTTACTGTGGCAATATAACAACATCCATCCAGTCCTTAGGGATCTGGCCATTTTATTTACTGTCCCCAGACAGCCCATCACAACATTTCAGACAGGTGTGAGGTGGCAGCCTGACACTGTGGCAGAATCATCTTGCATGTCCAAAGAAATTTCACAGTTTCCAAAAAATACATGATGCAGCAAAATTAATATTATCTATCCCAGTTCAGGATGGGACCCAGTCAACTGTGTGTTCTTCAGGGATAGGTCTGACTCAGACTTTCCCGGCCTCAAAAAGAGGGTCTGATGGCCATCAGTTTCTCCCTTAGGAGACCTCTTGACTCCTCTTGGTCTCCCTGTTTATCACACCAAGTCAAGATGGAACATCTCAAGGCAGAATGGATTAAAGCTAAAGGAGGGAAGGTTTAGATATTAGGGGGAAGTTCTTTACAGAGAGAGTGGTAAGGTGCTGAAACGGGTTGCCCAGAGAGGTGGTGGATGCCCCATCCCTGGAGGTGTTCAAGGCCAGATTGGATGGGGATCTGGGCAACCTTGTGTAGATCCAGGCCTGGTGGTTGGTGGCCCTGCCTGTGGCAGGGAATTGGAACTCTATGGTCTTTGGGGTGCCTTCCAACCCAGACCATTCTATGATTCTGTGATATCAGGGCAGTGGAGTTCCTCCACGTCTTCCCTTATCAAGCAGATACTTTTCTTGGAGCCTTGTAAATCAGAATTTTAACTGCTGATCTACTATTTTCATCCATATTGATGTTTCCCAATTATCGTTTTCAAGAGTGGTTTCAAGAATGGAGAGAAACAATTGCTGGTAATCAGCTTCCACTATAGAAGTGGCATTTGTCTTTCAGGAGACATAATGTTCCTCTTTACAGGTGCCTCCCTAGATTGAGAGAAACAACTTTTTATTAGTCACCTTTTATCACTGTCCAATCAGCCACTTTTCCCCAGTGCAAGGGCAGTCCTGTATATTGGGTTTTGGTTCTAGACCACTTTTGTCATCACAGGCTCTGTTCTAACACATTGGAGACCTATTCCAATCATTTCCAAGTGTTTGCTTCACCTGAGATTTCTGTCTTTCCTCTGCTTCCTGGTATGTGTCCCAGAGAATCTTTCCACAACAGAGTCATGTCTAAATACATTGCTACCTGGAGAGCTTACATTCCTCGGCCAAAACACCTCTTGTGTTTCCATATAAGAACACAGTGCTGATTCATATTTCTATTCATAGCTTGAAGGACCACTGGGTCCTTCAACAAAGGATCTTCACCTGACCCTTACTCTTTCAACTTTATAAGTCACCTTAGAGCATGAGGGAAACTCCACAGCTTTTAGGACTGTAGGAACATATAAGCCTTCCCATTATTCCAAGGACACTCTTCAGGGAAAAGGATATCAGAATCAATCCTAAAGATAGCTTACATGGAAAGATTATTAGCAACATATTTCCTAGCAGATTTTTTCCACACGAACGGTCAAAAAATTTTTTTAAAGCCTTGGATTTTTTTCTGTTGCTGTCATTAAGGGGTGTTTTCAGAACAAACTAAACACTGTTGTACTTCCTAGCCCCAGAGCCAAATCTAAATGAAAATTATTTAAATAGAAACAATAGCTTATTGGACAAAGGAAAAGCCCAGAGTACTTGTCTTGAGAAAGTCTGCTCCCAGATTATTGTACATGCGTAGCCTAACCTTGCCAGCTAGCTAAAAAAGAAATGTGGCTTTGTAGTGCACTGAGCAAACTTTGAAGCCCAAAACACTATTATTTCCCATCTGCTAGAGTAGTATGTGAGAGGATCTGAAGCTTTCAGGTGACTGTCTAACCTAGTGCTCGTGCAACAGTGAAACTGCACAGGGATAGAGCAAGGTTGGGGTGTCTCCCTTCTTGTTCTGTTTGACTACTGTGTGTTCCCAAAGACCTGGGAGAAATAATTGCCACCAGCAGACACCTTAATCATCCTGGAGCAGCTGAAAAATTAAGAAGACCCACCTGAAAGGTCACAGCTCATAAAAACTCTTTCAGTTACAGGGAAAATCTCACTGCTGATTTGAAGGTAAGTGTTAGGCTAGAGCAAATTAAGCAACAGTTTTCCAGTGAACCTCTTTAAATATGAGCATGTTCCAACTTATGAATAACTACAGAGAACGAAAGGTGTTGTATCATATCTTCCAGCATACGCCATGTGTTAAGTCTCAATAGGCAGATTTATCCAATTGTGTTTGATCTCTGCTGTCTGGAACATGCTACACCTGCAAGACAGACCCCATGTGAAAAGCAAGATTGTAAATGAAATACAAATTTGGCTGAAATAGCGCTTGCTAGTCAGAGCATGTATCTAGCTAGTGCACTTTCCCAAAATTTTGCTGCAATTTCTTCAGGCTACTTTTGAGTGAGCTCTATGTGTATGGCTTCTTAGGTCTCATGACCAACAATTTTCTCAACACTAAACTCCAATCAACACCAAGAGACTCAATTTAGTAAGTACCTGTTTACACCTCCCTGCTATGACTGCCACTTCTCTTGGAAGTAAAAAACAAGTTTAATTTGTACAGCTCGGTCACAGCAGCTTCTTGAGGAAGATGAGACTTTGGTATTTGTAATCAAATGTGTTCTTCTCATTACCAGCATAATGCTGATGGTCACCCAAAACCATCTTTTGGTCTCTCCCAAGGCCATGTACTATGAAGCATGACTTGATGCTGACCAGCTAGCAGAAGAGGAGGATATTTAATATGAGGTGGCACCTTTCTCAATTTTCACTCATGCACTCCGTAAGGAAGGTGAGTCTTTGAAGTTTTATGACTGAAAGCACTGTTTTTTTCTTTCCTGTTTTTCAAACACAAATCAGATATGCATATTTTTTTCTTTTGCCAAATTATGATCTGTCTCCCAATAGCACAATATTTAAGAGTGTAGGAGCTACGCATTCCCATGAAATTCAACTATAAATACAGGGTACAAATTAACTGTACCAAAAATAGTCATCTTCAGAATTATTTTTTTTTTCCTTAAGACACAGACTTTCTTTTGAGCATGAAGGAATTGCAACTGATCGTCAAGAACAGGCTTAAACCCAGGTGCCCTAGAAGATTTTGTACTTAAAGTGTTGCCCAGTTGCCTCAGTGTGCTGTGCAGAAAACCTGGATTGGGTATACAAACTCCTACAAATCTGAACTGCCCATAGTTTTATGAAAGGGAGTGTAGGAAAGGGAATCTCAATCTTCTGAAAATTCAGGTTCTAATTCAGCAGGGGAAGTATGCAAATGGGTCCACTAAAATTATGATTTTGCAGCTAGGAAACAAATTACCATTCCGGTCTGGGGTCTAAGTAATTTCTCCTATTGCATTCCATGCCGGAGGTAAATCCATATACATGTTTCTAGGAAGACAATCAATATTGAAGAAGGCATAAACAATATTGATGAAGACACAAGCAGCAGAATAAGCTGAAGCAGCCTGCCACCCAGACAAAAAAGATTTAGAAACTGATGGCCACATTTAATTGTGATACAACTGCCGCAAACTCCATAGAAGCCACTTTGGGCATGAAAAGCCAATGTGAGAAATTTACAGTACCACCACGCTTGTCACACATGCTGGAGAGAACTTCCATTTCTGTAGTCATGACCTACACTGGCTTTTTTGGCCCTTGATTGAAACCCTGCAGCCCAAAGAGAATGACTGGTGAGAGCAGGACAACCTCTGATTTTTTTAAAATGCCTTGTTTGGCAGAATATACCCCATTCGTCTTAATGGCCTGATTTCAGGGAGGAAAGGTGTTTACTTCAGCTATGTAAAAGAGTGCAGAAAATTTTTTTTGCCATGTACACATACCTCAGTTAAATAAGGTGCTCTGTCTCTAGAGAATCATTAACACCATGAACCGAAGGGGGGAAGCATGAGGGGTGGAGGAGTTAGCAGTGGGATTAAACTCTTCTTAGGTTCTGTTCAGACATTGTTTAGAAATGTTTAAAGATCTGGTGAACCAAAGGTCAGTCAGGGGTTAGATGTGGTAGTGGAAAAATAACGGGCTGGCATCGTCCATGGAACGTGTTGCAACTGCTTTGAAAAAAATCTGGAAATCCAAAGCTGAGGAATTTTATAGAAATTAAGGAGTTATTGGAAACATTTTTGACAGAAGACGGTTCAGTGGAAATATCCTCATCCTGAAAAAAAACTCCTGATGACAGTTCTGGCCCGTTTGCTTCCGTTGCACGGCAGTAGGCTGACATCTAGTGGATACTGTCCCCTCAGGAGTGCTGGGCCTAGCCACGACTGCACGGAAATCCACTGATCTAGTATTTTCATTATTTTTATTTTTAATGGAAAAGTTCATTTTTGACAAGGCAATCACATTCCTGAAAATTTTTCTCTTGCTTCTTCATATCCAACCACAATTCTTTCCTCATTTGCCTTTTTGAAGCATTTTGAAGCATGTCGTCGTCTCCCCCCAGCATTTGACATTTTTGGCTGAAACCTAACCTGTGCTTTTCTTCTCTTTTTTTTTTAAATGCCATTTTAATTTTTCAAGCAGCTACCTCCCTGCGTGTTATTAATCCCTTTGTTTACCAAAGGGTTTTCCTTCCCAAAGTCTCGTCCTGTGGCATGGCAGGGGGCTTGGCTGAGCCCCCCCAGCTACCTCACTGTGGCAAGGCTGGACACCTACCACTCAATAGATCAACATGCACTATGGGAGTGAAATGGAAATGGTTTGGGTTTTTTTTTTCAGGCAAGGATTTTGCTGTGTTAATCTATGAGACTAGGCAAGGGAAAGGAGTCAGCAGGCCTGCGAGGTAAGGAGCTATGAGGTCCGTCACCAATAATGGGAGGGTATTTGGTGTGGGATGGCAGAAAAGCCCTCCTCATCTCCATCCTCAGCTCTAAAAAGGGGACTACAGCTGGCTGCCAGCTGCCTATTGGCTTGATCTGCAGTGCTGTTGACACATCTCAGTGCCTGACAGAAGAACAGACTAGTAATGGTCATCCCTGAGTGACTGAAAAGGCGGCAAGTCCCTCTCCGTACCAGGACAACACCACCAGCAGTGACATCCAGCTATGGGTGGTGGCTCAGCGACCTGATTTCCAATAGTAGAGACCATGAACCAGAAAACCGGAGTGCCTGCGTGTAAAATTGGAGGCAGGATAGCGGGTCTGAGAGAGTTGCTGTTTATCCCCTGCATCAGAGCCACAGGCAGGGATCCCTGGGCAGAGCTGCAGTGAGGGCTGCACTGCTCCACAAGAAACAAACTCGCCATACAGTTCTTACCAGCTGCTTTAATCTTTTCCCACTGCAAACACCAGCAATCCCATATGCAATTGCCTTTACTTCATCGGGCTATGCTTGGAAGAAATATTTAATGCTGGGGTTGTAAAATATAGACTCTATGTGGTCAGCTGTTCACAAAGTCTGAGCAAGAGAGCTTTACACAGATAGGAAACTGTGAAATATTTGTGAGAAGTTTCACTGAGTTTCATTCTTCAGATTTATTCAGCTAATGATTTTATTCAGCAGACTGATTTGACTTGCAAGCCTGTGTTGTGTAAGAGCAGCTGGGACAATATATCACATCATGTATAAGAGTGACTGTTCCCTGCTTCAGGGGAGAGTACAAACAAGACCTGTCTTAGAAATGGTAGTTCAACTGATGCAGAAAAATGAGACTGGAAGAAATAATGTATACATTGCCAATCAAATTTTATTTGAGTACATACACACAGAAACTTCTGTGGTTCACTAGGCTTCTTGTCTCTGGCTTCCTGTACTACAGCAAATATTTTTCCAGGCTTGTTTTGATGCAATTTTTTTATAGTGTTATTTCATTCCTGGAACTAGAGGAAAAATGAATGAGGAAAAAATTTCCAGCACTGCTGCAGCTGGGAATTCCACCTTTACTGTGAAAAGTGGTTGGACCTAAACTTGGACAGAGACTGGCAACAGATTTAACAGGTGCTCAGCCACAGTATTTGTAAGCTTTCTTTTTCTCAGATCAAAAAAGAAACTGAACCTGCCCTGATTGTATTTCAAGCCATAAACAAACACAGTAATACTGGAACATTGTTATTTTCCCATTTCTCGTTGGTCTTGATAACTCAAGGTAAACCATTGCATTCAGCAGAATTTTCTGTTGTTACTGCTGTTAGCAGTAGTAGCCATGATAACAATTTGGGTACCTTTTAAAGACCAGAAGATCAAAAGTCTCAGTTGACAAACCTTTTTAAAACATTCCATCACTTTCTCAGGCAGAGGAAGGTGGCGGGGGCCGATGGGCTCTGCGCAGGCTGGCACGATGGAGGCCAGCAGCCGTGGCCCAACGGCTCTGTGCAGGCTGGCACGCTTCCCAGCCCTGGGACCAGACATCCCACTAGCACTCAAGTTGTCCTCCTGGCATTTCCCCTCCAGCCTTCAGAGCAGAAACTCGTGTTTGATTGCATTCAAAGGCAGACTGTCTTTGCTGCTTGGCTCCAGTCCCTGCAGCAGCAGAATATCCTAATTAGTTTTGCAGACTCGGAGCAGCGCTGTTTTGCCATCGCGGCAGGCCTGATGTCAGGCTGTCTGAGGGGCAGCTCACAGGTTAAATAAGGCTACTGTACGTGCCATCTCCCTTTCTCATCCAGGAGTAACAGGCTTGCAGTCTCATCTGCCCTGAACGCTCAATGGCCCTCTCACTGGTGGCAAATCCCTGAACACCAGTCTCATCGGGATCAAACAGAGAGGCTTCTAGGGTCAGAAAAATATAAAGACCAAAGCACTGCCAAACACTGTGTCTGGTGCAGTTCCTCCATAAATCACTATGGGAATTGGATGAGAAATCAAAGGAATGTAATGTAAATATTTGCCATGTTACTCCATCCTCCATAACTCTAAAATACTACAGGTAGGATCCCCATTGAGAGAGATACGTAAGAAGCAAAAAGAAAGAAAAGCAAATTTACTTTTCTTTGATGAAGCAAACATCTATAAGCAGGATTTATGTCACCTTTTTTTTTTGCCTCCAATGCATTTAACTACTGATTTTATAAAACATCCTCATCTGAGTCGGGCTTAAATCAGGCACCTCTTTCTGGCAACCCAGCATGACATCTCCTTTGCCTGTGAACACAGCCCTCCACAGAAAATGATCCCCTCAATTAAATACCCAGGCTTATCAGAAGAGACTGCTGCACAGCTCTTCCCTGGGAAGATTGCAGCTCCCAAGGGCAAAGTCCTTGGACAATGATAGCACCAACACTCAGTACACACCTCTGGACAGCCACATCGAGCCCTGTCTTCTTGGAAGGCAGTGACAGCCGCAGGGTCTGACCAGACCCAGCCTTGGGGAGTTTGGCAGGGCTCTGCTATGGTCTGGAGTTGCACCCCAAGTTGAAAAGAAAGCCAAAAGGAGACAGGAGTTCCCACCTACCACCCTTGCTCAAAAGGCATACCTGTCACTCAGAAGACTTTGAAATGGGCTGGGTTGCCGTTGCCACTGACTGGATCCAGCCTAACATTAGGTTTCTTATCAATAGCACAAACAGCAAATAGCTTTGGCTCTTGGGCATGCAGGTCTATCCACACCTTGTCAGATATGAACTGGATGTGTTTCAGGATCAAGTCCAAAGTCTAGGGTGCTCTGAGCCTCACAAGTTTTAGGTGTCTGGCTTCAGTTCACCACGTGGCGCATGAGGTAGCTAGACACCCCAGGACAGGATTTTCAAAAGAAGCCAGCAACGAGTGGTAAACCAACAAATCTCACCAGTGCTTTCAGATCAGGGCCTTCTGTTCTTCCCCTGTTGCTTGATTTTTAGGAATTTTCCCCATTCATTCAGGACTCATAACATAGACCCCTGTAGAGAGCAGCTTAAGTATTTCTTTTTTAAAAAGGAACAGTGGGTCATTTGCTCTGCTCCTCATTCCTACCCCACTGCAGAGGTGGCAGAAACAAAACCCAGTTGCCTCCTTTCCTCCCTTTTCACCCCACCCTCCTCTCGCTGAGGATACAACACTCATAAAAGAGGGACCAAGGTGTTGCCTTCAGGTGTTATTCTCAGAAACGCGGTGCACCTGCAACTCTAAAGGCCTGCATACTGCATCAATGAACAAACATGAGATGTGGCAAGGGCAATATAGCAGCAACAGGCTGCTTTAAAATCATTATCTCCACTATCCAGGGCTGTCAGCTGCATTATGTAGCATTCTGGGACACCGCAGGGTTGGCTCCGGGTAGGTGATACTGGCTGCTTGCGCCAAACAGTCGGAAGAGCCGTGCTTTCTGCTTGCTTCCTGACAGGTGTGTGCCTGTCTTCTGCTGTTTGCTTTTGTAGTCGAGTGTCTGGTCAGCATCTATGCTGCCAGGTGAAGATTAGCAACCACTGTAGCAAAGTTTGCTTTTTTTCCACTTACCAGATGGCTAAAGGATCGCACCCATTTTATTTTTTTTGTACAAACTTTGCAACTGTCTTTTGAGCTGGTGTCAGCTGGAGATTACATGATGGTGCCGAGCTCTGCGCAGGACAATGGTTCGACTCTGGCGGTTGCAGCTAATCAGCTCATCCTCCCACTTCTGATGAGACATTTCCCTTCATGAAGATACCAAATGTGGGCTCTGCATAGATCTACACTGACAATGGCATGTCTGCCAGACAGAGATTTAAAAGCCATTTTAGGAAGCCAGGTCACTCCTAAGAGATGTCCTCTTTTCCCTGTGGCAGCTGGTCAGAGCTGCTTTAGTGATGTGCTATTGCTGAGACCCACTGCTGTAGGAGCAGGAGCACAGCAGGAAATTTTCTATTAGGGCTCAGTGTCTCGGAAATTATTCCCTGCTCCCTCCGGCCCAGACCCACGTGCAGTCATCAGTCTTTGAGAGAGAATCGTGTTCCTCACCGGCAAGGAGGTGGGTGGGGAACGAGGGATGTAAACTCTGCAGATAGCAGAGGGGTGAACTCATTTCCTTCTGTCTGATCTAGCAGTGTTCTGGGGCTACGCTCAATGAAATGCAAAGTGATCACTTTGTGCCAGCAAGCTTTATGGAATGAAACTCTGGGGAGATGGGTTTTACCTGGAGACAGTAAATCCCCGGTTTGAACTTCACCTCAACACCAGTCTCATTAGGGGCACAGAATGGGAATTTCTGGGAGTAAGAAGTCCCGTTGTTAGAGAGCAGGAGTGGTAGGGGGGTGGGTATTGAAGTGCAATGTTGGTTCAGCTGTGAGACCAAAGCAGCATGATGGCTGACACGAAACTTTTAAGAACAGGTCAGACAAATATCTGTCAGGCTTGACAAATGGTCATGGAAGCAATGGAAATAATGATCAGCTAAAGTTCCCAGCAGCCCTGTTTTCTATCGCTTCTGGGATGCTGTGTGATTCTTTGGTCAAGCACATAGCAGTCTTTTTAATTGTGCCTGTTGCAAATTTAGACATAACCAATAAAGCCGTTAGAACAGTAATATTAGGGCTGTTTGTGTAGCAATTGGCTAGATTAGGGCTGCGAAGATTTGTGTCTTAGGGAAATATGTGATATGCCGGGTGGTCTTTGCTCATCCTCCAAAAATGCCTTATGTTCTTAATTTGTTTGCTATCTTGATTAATTATCATATTTATTTGAAACAGTTTTAAAAGCATGAAGCATTATGTCAATGGAAAAAGCTACTAGAGGTCTGTTGGAATCTTTCCATATATGCCTCATCTGTAAAAATTACATCACAGTGAGGAAAAGGAAAATGAGCCAAACAGAAAGGCATGCACCACAGGTGAAGATCAAACAGGACAGCACATTACTGATCCCCTCTGTCAGGTACAGGACACGCTACAGTTTGCCCGGAAAGTCTGTCCTCGCTGATCTTGGACCATAGAGGGGAATGGCACTGTCTAAAGGTCCTGATGGAAAATGCCTTTCCATTTTTATTTCCATGGGGCTCCTACCCACCCACTCTCATTGCTTTCATCTCCAACAGCATTAGAGCTAATGAGGCAATGATATTTCGGATGCAATCACTGAATGACTCCAGGCTACCTGAGCTGTTCTGGAGCTTACTTATTACTCTACTGTTATGTCAAAAGCACAGTTGATGGAGTCTACCTGTTAAAAACATGTCTCTGCCCCTTAGCCACTTCCAGTAGCAGGCACACTTTCATGTTCCTAAGGGCAGCTGTCCCACAGAATGTGTCTTGCCCTGCATTCACCCTATGATGGCATCGAGCTGATGAAATGGGATAAAGAGGCTTCTTAAGAGGAGACTAATTTCTGACTAGAAATCAAAAGACAAAAATTATCATGACAGACAGCACTGTTTAATTTTTTAGAAAAAAAATAAGCATCCAAGACTCATAAAAAAAGCCAGTAAAACACAGCACTGGTGATCACCTCCTTGAGTTGTCACTTCAGGCTACCTTCTGCAGCCCATACATGATAAATGTAGGCTGGATGTTAGGAGAAGGTTTCTAACAAGCAGAAAAATTAGGATGCAAATGAGATTCCCAACACAAGGACTAAATGGAGTAGGGAACGACATATGAGGTGGATTTCCAGACTGTTCTTGGAGGAATCCAGCCAGCTACTAAAAGGGATTACCTAATGCAGCTGGCCTCAGGTCAGTGATCTAGAGAGCCTCCTCCAGAGCTGTGTCCACAGCATCTTCCTGGCCTCAGGAGGATCACAAGGAGGCCTCCTGCTGCCACAAGCCTCCACATGCCCCTCCCCAAGTAGACACAGATCAGGCCATCACTTCCTCCCACCCCAACCAAAGGCAGCAGAAGCTGCAGCAGTTCAACACTCCTGAAAACCTGGTCTTGAAGTCACCTCTCTGTGACTTTAACTGCTTTGGAAGCCAGCAGGTGCAATGGCTTTCACCCCTTTCTCCTTCAGAAATTAATCATTCTGATTATGTTGTCCTTGAAAAGGGACTAATGCTTATCCTCATGGGGTCTTCGGGCTGATTAGTATTTTAAAAAAACCTTGAATAACTAACAAGTATTAGAATAAATGGTGTGAACAGCAGACCAGTGTGTGCTGAGAAAGAGAAGCATCTAGGAGGATTTTCAGGTTGGATTAGGCAGCTCAGCAGAGGATGCTGGTGACAGCACAGTAATCATCTGGTCCTCTTCACAAAACCAAGAAAAATAAAAACCACACCATTTCAGCTGGATGAGGGAAAAGGGACAGAGATCTATACTGTCTGTACTTTCCAGAACCTTTAAATCTGAAGAGGATAGACTGAGCACAATTGCTGTAGATAAAACATGGGAGGTGGGGAATTATTACAGATGTCTACTGAAAAATGCTAAGGCCTGCATTATCCTCACCATAGATAGTAAAAAATGAGGAAGACAAAAACCATATCTGAAAGGTTCTGGAGAAAATAAGGACAAGGGCTATCAAGACACTGATTGTCCATTGTTATTTGTCCAGATTCCTTCATATTTCCAGAATAGCAAAATGAGTTACAGAGAGAAGACAGAGAGAAAAAAAAAAGGTGCTGTGAAAGAGATAAACAAAGATATGCTTTCCAATTATGTTAGAGTTAGAAAATCCACCAATGGAACTGAAGGGAAAGAGAGAAGGAGAGAATATGAACTGCTGAGATTATGCCAAAATATTAGTCATCCCTTGAGTCTACCCTTAAAGGTTACTGTTATTTTTAAGAACACATTCCTTTAAATAAAAGAATAATTTCCTAGCATAGGCAATTTCTGGATGGTCATAAACTCTCTCAAGGGAAGCAGAAGCCCCGACAATGAAGTCAACAAAAGCTAACAGAGGAAAAGCAGGAGGAAATCTGCACAGGAGCCCTCAGGGCAACCCCCAAGAATGAACTGCTACTGGAAGGGATGACATATGGAAAACTCTGGCAGACAGAAGCTGTTGCATAGGCAAAGACCTGGGTGGGAAACATCTGCAAGGAAGGGGAATCGAAAATAAGTGTGTGCTTCCTAGAGAATATTTCAGGTTAGATGGCAGGAGTATACTCTGCAGTAGCATGAGGAGAAGGTTGGCACACTGTGGTTTGGTTTAGGTTTTCTTCATTTGAGCTATATGAAATTTTAGTAGGGGGTGAAGGCAGGTCAAACTGTTATCACTTGCCCTGCAGCCTGCAATACAGAATTTGTGAATTTGCAGTTTTGAAAAATTTTCAGGGTATTTCTAGCAACTCCTAATGAACTAAAGGCTGTAATGGAGACAAAAGAGTCATCCTGCCCCTGGTTCCATACCAGACTCCCAGGCCAGAATTTTCTCCAGGCAACCTCAAGTTGTATTGGAACCTGACCAGTTCAGTGAAGAAAATATCACTGACTTTGCAAGTTAAAAACACCTTTATTTATATATATTTATTTTTTAATATGTTTGTTTGTTTGTTTGTTTTTTAATTTACTAAAAGACCTTACGTTCCATTGCTGTGGAATTGTAAGTGGCAGCTTGTTGCCCAGGAGACAAAGGGAAGTACAGTTCGTGAGCTAAATATCAGGGCTTATCCATCCCTGAAAGGAAATGAGCCCATGAACAGAGCTCATCAGTCTGAGTAAGTACTATACCAGCACCTCATCTAGAAGCCTCCAAAGTTAGAAGTTTCTGAGAGCTCCTAAGCCCCTCTGACATGCTGGGAGTTAAGGCTGCCCAGCATCTCTGGATGAATCTCACAGTACCATGACAATTTGATCCATTGTCATCTGGAGAACACAGCAGTCATCTCACTGAATGGCAAAAGCTGATACTTGGCTGGCTGGGACCACTTGATATGTTAAACAAGTTTTATTGCTAGGCATTCTTTAAAATTGGAAAAAATTAATATGCTCAGTCATTTGATATGCTGTGAGGTAAAGATGCTGTTTTTCAAAGTAAGTGATGACACTTCATATGAGTTCAGGAAGGAAGGAAGGAAGAAATCCTGTAATGTTAGACTACAAATTCCGTTTATCAGTTCTAAGCAATGTGTCATTGCCATAATCAAAAGACACGCGGAGTCCTGAAGCAAAGTAACTGTCATTCACCTCAAGACTTGCAGCTAATTTTTTCTAGTGTGTTCAAGTTTCTTTTGCTCTCTGCCTTCTCAATCGTTAGCCTTCTCTCGGTCTGTTGTTCAGTCTATAGACAGCTGAAGGGAGGGACTTTTTTACCAGACAGTTTGTGCAGTGCCAAGCCCATTTTCAGCACATTTTAAGTATTTTCATATTGTGGGAACTGGTGAGGAAATCTTATTTGTGCAAGGAAATACAGTTTGGAGCTCCATCGCTTTAGCTTAATCCATAGGGTCAGTTCTGAAATGTGATCCACATGATTCCTAGCATGGATGGAAACTTTTTGTTGTGCAGGGACAATTTTGGGCTAGAAACTTCAACGCTATTTCCTTCACGCTCTTGAAGAATCAGATCATGGGGTTATGTGATGTTGATACAAGAAGAGAATTGAAACCATTTTCTAATTTTCAGTTCATCAATAGTCTGACTCTGACTTGAGCTGCCTGTTGATAGCATTGCATTCATCTGCTATTATAAAAGATGTTTTCTTCATTATTCTAGGAGTTCGGAGCCATGAAACTGAAATTTTAAGAACTGATAAACACATACAAGGCCAAACCCAGCTGCTTCTCCTTGGGAGGTTTCAGGCTTGGGGTTTAGGTTTTCAGTGGCTGTTTCTTCTGAAGTGATTATTAATTCTCAGTATTGCCTCTCATCTGAATGCAAAGCTTTGTTTTCATTTGGATGCCACTTCTTCCAGTCTTCTTACGACTTTGGTACAGTCTTTATTTCTTTGAGGTTTTTAAGAGGAAAAAAATTGTATTAACATAAGGTATGACTTTTGGCTCAATGTATTTTTTTAACCAGAGCTCAGAAATTTAAAGAACATTTTGGGGGAAGAGTTTCTTTAATCCACAATCAGAATTTCTGGTCCAAAGATAATCAGCCTGTAAGACGATAACAACAATATTTAGGTATTTGTTTGGAAATGCAGGTTCCATATGATTCAGGTCTTAAACCTCAGCCTTTCGCATAACAGGTGTGTTTAGGGCTCCATCATATCAGACATGGTGCAATCCATAACAAGAGCAATAGGAACTACCATAACTTGACCTTTCTAGACAATACTGTGAGAGAGTATCTTTTTCAGTATTATCAAAAGGGTTCAGGGAAGTGCAAATATCCTCCCACCCACTGCTAAGTTTCTGAACTATCAAAGACCAAATCAGTCTTGAGTTTAAGGCATTTTTATTAAATGAGGACAGGAAGATCATTTAAGGAAAACTATCACAACTCATTGAATCTGGAATATCTAAATCAAATCTGAGACTCAGCTTGCTGAAATTTCCAAGCTTCTGCTAGGTGATTCAGACTCCACAATTTTTCTACAATTCCAGCAATGTTTTATGGTCTTTTCCCTAACTTTATAGTAAACTAGAACTTTTACAGACTGAAATCATTGCCATAAAGTGCTGAATGATGGCATGGCAAAGATATGTAATGTGCTCATCGTGAAACACTCTCAAAATAGAAATCTCTCAAGAATATCTTGGTTTGAAAATTCATATTCAGCACCAAAACTGAAAAGAAAAAAAAGAGACACACAGGAAAATTTGAGAAAATCCTGTGGGTACCTCCTGCAATTATATCAGCATGATCAAAACTCCTTCTTTTATCCTAGTGCACTGGGAGTAATAAACCTCAGGACAAATCAACCATCTGAGCCATCTTGAACTCTTGAAACTGGGCCCTCAGGGTGCCCTTGCGCTTGTGCCTCAGTCTGGCAGGTAAAACACACCTTCTGAATATGCATGGCTGGGGACCCACATCCACTACCAGCTTATTCTCCTGTTGTTTAAAGATCCAACCCTTGCAGAAAAGAAAATATTCAGGTTTTCTAACCACTCCTAATAGACCTCTGGGCTTGTGGAAAAGTACAAAATTATCATAGCACCATTTATTAAAAACACTATCTGCTACCTCCAGATGTTCATACACATCACGTTGCATACAGAGCAGTAGGTATCACATCCTTGAGTACAGCCAGATGAGCACATACCTTTTCTACCTATACAAGAATGTATGTTACTCTTCAATCAGACCCAAATATCTCCTAGTATAGTTGGCTGATAAAGATTTTCCCAGTCCTAAAAATAATTTGCTTCCTAAGCCCTTGCAGCAAGGTCAGTCTCTTGGAGGAGTAAAACTCTTGGCTCTATTTCAGTACTTGGCAGCATGAGTGACTAAGATGCAGGAGCTCTCTGTAGCTAACTCTAAATTGAGCTGCTTATCAGCTCTCTCCAAGGTTGAAAAACCTAAAATATTAAACTGCTGGAGAAATTTTACGGTCCTGATATTTCCAAATTTCAATTTTCCAAACTCAGAAACTTCAATAAAGTTCAGGTTTGATTAAAATTTTCCAATGTTATTAGATCTGGAATCCTCTCTCTCTCTTCACCACCCTCCTCGTTCTTCTGGACCTCCTCTGTTTCTGAATCAGCTTCTTCATGGCAAGGGAGTTCCAGAATGAATGATCATCTTTTCTATTTATGAAGGCAGTATTTGCTGAAGAGGAGACAGAACCGGCAATTCTACGGTGCTTTTAATTTCTTTGAGTTCTCATTTTGTTGTGTGATTTTTTCCACTCGCTAGTTCTGCCTACGGAGGTGGAGCAGCAGTCATCCAAAAGGGAGAAAAGCTAATCAGGGGAGTGTCTCTTCTATTTAATTAGCTTTCTATTTTAAAACGCACAATCACCTCTGCAGAGCTTTGACATACAATTACATTAAAACCCTACATGGAGAAAATTGAATGCTATGATGAAATTTCTCTTATGGGCAACATTTCTTTTTAATCCACTTTAATGGTATTTCCAGAATAACTGGTTAGTTATATGGGTGAAGATACAAACAAAGGAAGGCAATTTTCTGAAAACATTATAACCAAGTGGCCATCTTTCATACCCAAATCAGCCATCAGTTCAAAAGTTTATAGCTGAACTCAAATCTCATTATGATTCCTCCTCTGACCTTTCAAACTGATCTTGACACCACTAAACATCCTACTCAAACCAGTCTTAATGATCTTAACGTGCCCTTTAAGTGCCAATCATGCGAAACTGCATAAGTTCCACTTACATAGTTAAAGTAAGTTTATAGTTGTTGATGTTTTGCAGCTTTAGTGAGAGTCAGAGAGCAGGGAAGAAGATCTGGCCCCAAGTGTGACCTACACCTGTGTTCCACCGAGCACATACTATGAATAAAAAATTATCTAACTGCTGCCTTCTGCTTGTCTCATATTCTTTCATCTGTCCACATCCCTCTGTGTTCTCCCTGTTCCATGTGTTGATGTGAGTCTTCTGGAGTCTGCATTTTTGCTCCATGACTGTACAATGTTGAGCATGGGTGGGTCATAGCCATGGAGAAGGACTCCTTAGCTGGATATCGTGTGTGCTTGCCTGAAGTTTCACATACCCCAGGAAGAAGTACATGAAACAGCTGTTTAATGAGCTGACTAGAACATTATTCAGTTGACAAGGTTGCAGTTAGGTTACATTTTCACTGAGGCTGGACACCATATTCCATAAGTTTAGTACCTGAAAGGCTCTCCAGGAGGTTGGTCTGAAATTAAATCTGGTTTCAGAAAAAAAAAAGAACAAAAAATCTATTTAGGAAATCAGACTGTCATTTACAATCATTTACAGGAAGTTTTTCAAAATGTGAATTTGCTGCTCATAGCAGCTGGGGACTAAACTGATTCTTGAGCTTTTGAAAATCTTCTTTTTGTTTGCAAAATCTTTTAATGTATCTGAATTACTTTACCTAATACACTTTTATAAAACCAGCTATAAATATACTGCTAGCCCTTTCTATAATTCCATTTAAAGGAAAATCTTCTTTAAAAAATCTTTGGATACTGAGCTGCATATTCTTTCTTTAATTAAGGCACCTAATTTTGCATGAGAAGTCTATACAAGACTTACTGAAATACTTGTAGATCATCCAGAAGCTTGAAAGGAAACTTGGTAAATTCCTGTGGCTTTGGAACTCTGTAATAGGAGGTTTGGGCATAGGATGTGGTGAAAGCGGACTGCGGCTGAATGTGCATTTTCTCTAAACTGGTGGCATTTCCCAAGTAAGCTAAAAAAAAAAAGTGGGGTTTTCAATCCCAAATTATATGTGAACCTCTTCTGCTTGAGCATCAGCCTCCTTGCTAAAACATGATGGTAAGTAAGCTTTGATTGCTTTGCTGTAAGTAATAAAAGGGGGGGAAAAATCTAACAGCACAGTAATTTGAGCTTTCTCTCACCATTATTTTGTCTGTTTAACTTCATGTGTGGAAAGGCTTGTACAAAAACTGACTACTCTAATAAAACCAGATAAAATCCAATACAGCATGATCTAGTAGGAGGTGTCCTTGCCCATGGCAGGGAGGTGGAACAAGATGATCCCTAAGATCCTTTCCAACCATTCTATGATTCTGTGATTCTGTGATGAGGAGTAGAACTAGAGTTATGCTGGGTTCTTTGTTGGCATCACGAGAAAGATGATTAAAAAAACCCTGTTGTCATCTGGTTCTCAGACCTGCCAGGCTCACTCACCACATTACAGTATGGCATTTGTAGGGGTTTTTTTTATTTTTACTATTGGCATTTTTTTTTTCCAATGTGAGTCTACCAGCAAGCTCTTATAATCGTAGCTAGGTCACCAGAGAGCAGTGAGCTCATTTCCAAAGGATCACTTATAGCTCCCTGGGACTGTGGGATTTTCAGAAACAAAGGACTGAAATTCATCTCCTTTTTTTTAATCTGAAATATTCAACATAAATACTTGAAGATGGCCTAAAAAAAAGTCAAAATATGCACAGTTGGTAGCTAAGCATTGCATCCACAACTTGAGAAGGTGCCTCAGCTGAGACTCATTGGTGGCCTCCAAAGAAAATTCCACACCAGGCTCCATCTGGCTCTAAGTGTTTGCAAGGCATACACCGTACACCTATTTGTGGTAATGTTTAGATTGCTGCACTCACCAAGAAATAATAGTTCTTGAAAAGTTAATGATACAGCAGTTGATTTATAACATGGATGTGATCAATGGTTTCCCAGATGGTAAAACTGCAGTGGTTTAAGGGCAGCATTTGCTCTGGCCCAACATTGTGCCTTCGTTCATGGACATCTGCACCCCACAAGAATGGAAATACAGAAAGTATCTGATGAGTGCATACCTCATCAACACTCATTTGGAGCTGTTGTGTTGAACTCCTGCCAGGATGTAAGACCTACATCACTGGGGATTTCACAGATTTGGGAGGATTTCAAATTTAAAGTGTTTATATATGCAGCTGCAAGATGTGGAACAGAAAATAACAAACTGCTGTGCTGCTATTGAAGCCACACTCATGTGGATATGCAAAACTAATAACTTGCAGAGGTTCAAAAATCTCTCCCTACAGTTACTGCTGTGTCCACGTAACCCTGTAGGTTGGATTTGGTTGATTTCTGCTCACGTGCGTGCTGCCAGCTACGTTCTCAGTCATTCTCTCAGTCACTTGAAATGGTGACTAGCAGCTCTTGCAAGCAGTGCTGCTGAACAACCAAGATGGACTTCCTTCTGTAAATGTAAATGGGTTATTTGAGCAATGACAAAGAATTTTTCAAGAGCTAAAAGTTTAAAGGTGTCAGGACTTCTCCTTACCCTTATTCATTCTCTTTCTGAGTTACCTTAATGGCAATCCCGGTGAATGTTCTCACTGGGAAAGGAGAAACTCCCTGTTTGTTTTATTACCCATGTCATCAATCTCCATCTTTCAGTTGTGTCAGCTGCCTAAGGAACGGGTGTTGTTTCTGTTTTGAATAATTAGGCCAACAGTTGTCAGTTCATTGTCATTGTCAGTCATTGCCAACAGCCACACCCGCCAGCCAGCATCTCCTACCTAGACTGATGCCCTCCAGTAGTCTGTTGCACAGTTGACCTCTTCAAGGTTCAATCCTCAACACAGTCTTTCCTGGTAGAGCCCTTTGTTGATAAATATGAAACAACCACCAACTGTAACGCACTTTCCAGCAAACTGGTGAATGTATTACATGTGATAGATATTTAGTCACTTAGATAAGAGGCTTTTTTCCCTCAAAACCTCAAAGCCAGGGAACAGTGAGAGCAGGGCTTCTTGCTAAGAAGGTTCATGGAGGACTCCTAAGCCTAAGACCCTAGAAGGGCCCTGACTCTTGTGTAGTCCTGGACTCCTAAGGCCCTTGCACAGCCAACCACAGCACTTTAAATGTGGCAAGACTGTAAGTACAGCAAGAAATAGGATAATGGGAAGCATTAGGACCATGCCAGCCTCATCTACAGATGTATTTTTGAGATACTGGCTGCAGAGCTGTGCTTCTGTCTATCAGCCTGCCTTCAGCGCACACTTAATACAGTGATAAATATTTCATTTGTTCAACATCTGTTTGGGCAAGCAAACATGAGTTCTCATTTCATGGCGAAATGTAACTAAAAATCAGAATAGTTCTTGTTATCTTGTTTATCATAATCTTGCTTTCTGGGTGTCATTATGTGCCCGAGGTATATTCAGCATAATTTTTCTGAGTTTCTAACCTCTAGCACTTTGATTTTATCCTTGGGGAATAAAATGGTGAAAAAGTAGGAAAGTTCAGCAGAAATATGATCTGGAGGACAAAAGCTGGCGCAGAAGCATAGTCACTAACAGAAACACTCTCCAGGTAGCTTGCTCATACTCAGTGAAGCTCAATATGCACAATGTAGTCTAACAACACAGCTGTAATCAGTAGAGTCAAAGCCATCATGCAAATCTCTCTGTAATAATTAGGAGCTGGGCTTTGAAACCTATAAAACCTGCAGTATGATTTGGCTTCACCGTATGTATCTAGTGTAGGTTTGTGCAATTCAGCTCTGCAGTTAGGTTGCCTGCTCACAGTTATTAGTCACAGCCAGCTCTGGAAAGACTCTGAAATTCCAGTCACTGTATCTGATACCCCTTCTTACAGGACGCCTGGTCTTATACCTTCCAGTGAGGCATTTTCAGGAGCGACTGTTTCATTCTGCAAATACTGTGAACTCTGTTATAAATTAGAAGTCCAACGTCTTGGTGGTCCCACTGTGCTTTTAATTCAGCCTTGACTTATGGAGAAAATTATGGGCTATGTTTTCATTTACACCACATAACCCCTGTGTAATTCCAATGAATTCAAAGCAGTTCTTCAGCATTTACCTTAGCATCAGCAGAAAGTGGCACCTTGCCCATCTCAGCAGGTCTCTCCTAAAAGCTGTTCAGTGCTGTGCCATTGCGGTAGAACTTGCAGACATCAGCTCACAACAAAATAGCACTGGAAGGGACATCAGGAGATCACTTACTCCATCTCCACCACAAAAACAGACTTGTACAGACCCAGGTCATTATTAGCAGATGTTTGTCTAACTTGCTCCTCAAGAGCATCTTGCTGAAGAAGCAGACTCCAAAAACAGCCTGTCCTGCAGATCGTTTGTCCTATTAGGAAGCTTCTCCCTGATGTCTAAACTGGAACTTTCTGCAATTTAATCACCTGCTACTAACCGTGTTTCTCATGGTCACAGCAAAGAAGTTATTCTCCTCAACTTTTCAAGTTTTTTGACATAGCTACACATAGTTGACAGAGAAACATCTTATCCCACACCCCTACCTCCAGGGGCTTCAAGCAACCCTAATTGATTTAATCTTCCCATGGTGGCTGTGCTTTCTAGACAGCCCTCGTTGCCTGTCTCTGGGAATTCCACAGCCAGACAGCTGGTTTCCTGTCACAGACCTCAACAAAACGTGGTCATGGTGTTGCCAGTAGCTGAGAAGTAGAAGGGCATCACGCATCTTCCAAGCTGTTCTTTTGTTTATACATCCGAGTCTGTTGTTTACCTTTTCCACTGCAGCTTGATGTTGTTGACTCTTGCTCAGCTTGTTTATGCTAGCATGTTCCTTGACATCCTTCACAGAGTGATCTGCATTACACGTACACGGCATGTGATGCAGAGCAAGAGTTTCATTCTCAGGCCAATCTTGAGTACATGTAGGAATGTGGTTTGTGACCTGTAAATGAGGTCATGTGATGTTAGTCAGATGAGTCAGTTTTGGTGCCACTAGAACAGGATAAATACTGATCTATACATTGATCAGGCAGCAACAGTCCAACCTCAGCCTGATTAAAGATTTGCTCCCTCTCCCTCTCTTGCTTTCCTTCTTCCACATATCCAGCTTTCCCTATTTTTCTCAGACAGACTCAGGTCCCATTGCCAGAGATATTTTTTGGCCAGTGAGAGCAGGCACAGAGTCCAGCTGCTGCCCCAGGTGGGAGATGACCACTCTTGTGCCCGGGCATTGGGGCAGGATGGTGCAGTTTGCAAGCTCCAGCAGCCACCTTCGCTCACAGACCCTCTCCTTGTCCCTGTGCCTGCAGCTGCCTGGGCCTGGGGAGCACAAGGTGGCTCTCGGCTTTGCTTGCAGGTCACACAGTTTGCTGTCAATCACCTCCAGTAAAAAGGGATGGGTACAAGCCTTCTGCTCCACAACTTGCCAGGCGAAATGTCCACATCTCAAGGGGTTTAGGTTTGTGTTTGAGACTGTTCCTGTATACAAAGCTGGGAGGAGTGGGTGACACACAGGAATACTGTGCTGCCACCCAGCGAGACCAGGACAGGCTGGAGAGCTGGGCAGTAAGAAACCTAATGAAATTCAACAAAAGCAAGTGTAGAGTCTTGCACCTGGGAAGGAATAACCGCTTGAATCAGTACAGGCTGGGGGATGACCTGCTGGAGAAGAGCTCTGTGGAGAAGGACCCAGGAGTCCTGGTGGACAACAAGTTGGCCATGAGCCAGCAGTGTGCCTTGGTGGCTAAGAGGGCCAATGGCATCCTGGGATGCATCAAAAGGAGCATGGCCAGCAGGTCAAAGGAGGTGATCCTCCCCCCCTACTCTGCCCTGGAGCATTGTGTCCAGTTCTAGGCTCTCTGGCATAAAAAAGACAGGCATCTCCCAGAGAGAGTCCAGCAGAGGGCTACAAAGATGATTAAAGGACTGGAGCATCTTCCCTACAAGGAAAGGCTGAGTAAACTGGGGCCACTCAGCCTTGAGAAAGGAAGACTGAGAGGGGATCTGATTAATGTTTATAAATATCCTAAATGTGGGACACAGGGTGAAATGGCCAGCCTCTTTACAGTGGTCTGTGGGGACAGAACAAGGGGCAATGGCCTCAAGTTGGAACACAGGAAGTTCTGCACCAATATGCAGAAGAACTTTTTCACAGTGAGTGTGACAGAGCCCTGGGACAGGCTGCCCAGGGAGGTGGTGGAGTCTCCTTCTCTGGAGATGTTCAAGACCCATCTGGATGCCTACCTGTGTGACCTGCC
Organism: Porphyrio hochstetteri; assembly: GCA_020800305.1. NCBI lineage: Eukaryota > Metazoa > Chordata > Aves > Gruiformes > Rallidae > Porphyrio > Porphyrio hochstetteri. The sequence goes on from CM036907.1 coordinate 92,111,720, forward strand.
CTAGGGAACCTGCTCTGGCAGGGGGCTTGGACCTGATGATCTCTTGAGGTCCCTTCCAACCCCTATGATTCTGTGAATCTGTGATTCTGTATTTGACCCATGCAGCATTATCCCAATCCTACTTACTGTAAATGTAGAGGAATAACGTCATTATGAATAAGTGGAAAAAGAATGAAACTAGAGAAACAGCTGAGGTAAAGCTCACTAGGTCACACTGGGCTTTGTTTTCTGAACAATGCGCTGTTAAATGTCACTTAACTCCTTTGGCGAGAGGTACCATTTTGAGACCACACACTGTGCTTCCTCTTGAAGAATTCACACCTCTTTCTTTTTCTTTTTTTTGGCTTTGCTTCACCTGTATGCTGTAATAAAAGTCTTCTAGGATACGGCTGGTCTTTGTGTCTTGGAAGCAAGGTGGACAGGGTCAGGGAAGGAACCGTAAACACTGCAGCAACCCATTTTAAATGGTACAATTAAGGTATGAAGTGGTGGCAGACTCAGCCCTTACAACTGTCTTCATAACTTAAAGTTGTTAAACACTAAACGTGTTCATATTTTTATTATTCTAACTCAGATCCAATTAAAACCACGAAGGGAGAAACAACATACCTAAGCTGCAAGGAACTGACCAAGGAAAATGATTGTGTACAAGAACAAGACACATAAATCTTACCTAACATCCAGCCAGGCCATTCATCTTTAAACGATCACTGTGGTGGTGATGCATAGGTCATTCCTGAGATCAGGCTGCGAGCTATGAAGCAAAAAATCGTATGGCACCTTGCTGATACATACTTTTGCACTGAATTTAGAATACAATGTACAGAGAGATCTCTGGATTAATTAGTTGCCCACTGAGCTAGAGTTGGCTGCTATCTTTTTTCTCCATATGAAACCACAGAGCTTTCTCAGTACATTGTTTCCACATGTGCTTATATTACAATTCCTGCCCCTTGATCCAGCATTTTAATAAGCATTCATCTATAAAAAAAAAAAAAATAAAGAAATGTCTATCCACTTACCTAAAGTGTCCCTCAGCCCAGTCCTCCCTTTCCATCAACAGGAGCCAGAAGAATCCCAAGGGAAACCCTCAGAGTCTCCCTTGTAGGCGGCAGTTGTGAATCAGATCCAGAGGCTTTTTTTTTTTACACCATTTTATTCCTCTGTATTAGGAATAAAATTTATCATTCCTCGCCTCAGACATATTAAAATCCTCTCTCACCTCAGTAGCTGTGCCTTAGGTCTCGGCTGGTTTCAAGACCCAGATGCACTGCCAGTGCCAGACAGATGCATACTACAGCAGCAAAGGGAACAGGGCAGCAAGGTCTGAAAGCGAGCACCGCCAACTTGTGCCTCCCCTGCAAGTGGTAACAGGTATTTTAAAGGTGTCTGTGGGTCAGGAAAAAAGGAAGGAGTCAGCACTTCTGTACCACTTAACACTGCATCCCCCTGCCACTTCCCGTACAGCTTGGGTAGGAAAAGATAGCATATTTACACTAATATTTACTCATAAACTCAGCCTCTCTCTGTTCCTATGATTTGATCTTGTAGCCTGCACCAAAACAACCTTTCTAGAAACTGGTCTGTAGTCTGTATGTCTCATCTTCCCAATACTCTGTATGTCTCATCTTCCCAATCCGCTTGATTTATTGGCTTTTTTTTTATTTTCAGTATCGAAAACAAAAGTTTTAAAGCTAATACTTTGATTGACAGCCAAAGCTGATTCAAGATGCTGTTTCATGGTGCATTTATACAATCTTGGGTTTGTTCATGTTTAACACAAAAATATTTTGAAATTAAACAATTATTGACAAAACTGTAACTCAAACTTCCATGTAAGCGAGTGAGTCTGGAGACCACAGTACTAACTATCTCCAATCAGACTGCAAAATGAACTTCCTGCTATCTAACACCTCACCAGTTTTAAACTGTCCAAAAATTTAACTGTATATGAATTTCTTCTCATCATAAAATATATTGAATGACATTGTAGTAAACTCAGCGGGCTTCCCCTATTCTTACTGCCATTCCTGCACAGTAGATCAGTTTCGTTGCGTTCTCAATGACCATAATAAAAGTGTTGGCCTAGAAGATGTACTTCCAGGTTTATTAACCCATTCATAAATCAGCTGGAAGAATATGGCAGACAGCATCGCATAGAATTCTGTAAAACATATTATAAGGTAAAACTACAAAGCAACCCTTGTTGTCAGTTTGGAAGGAATCAGCAGTATGGATTTCATGGAAGATTTAAAATTGAATGCAAATGAAGAAAATAGAACAGGATACCAAGTTCAACAAACAGTTGAGTAGAGGACAAAACCTAAATGTAAATTGCCAGTAGGAATATAAACACAAAGCAAGTTTTGCATCTAAATAGAGCATTCCGCTAAGAAACTGTTTACTCAAGCTCTTGCTGTGGCCTGGAAGCAGAGTCAGTGATAAGTTTCTGGACCCAGATAAATAAGAGAGTCAGGGACACTGAGAAATCAACTCTGTGCCCCAGGCCCACAGTGCCTTACATCGGCCTTTGTTGGTCTCCCAGCCCAGCCCAGACATTTCGAGCTCCTTTGTACCTAACGGCTTAACAGCCTCACTACCAGGCTTTGTTCTCTTTCAGGTGTCCAGCTGCAACAGTTGGATTTCATATATTCTTTAACCTAAAAGCCATTTTCAGAAACTTTAGTATTCAAGAACCTTTGGCTCTTCATTAATATCTACACTAAGTGCTCCTTGCTGCTATTCAAACCTCTTTATTATTTGTATTATTATCATAATAGCCTCTATGACAAACCATCGTCACATTAACCTCAGCTGTCTGTTCTGCAGATTAAACCACTCCTTTCTTTAACCCTTTCCTCACACACCTCACCTGGGAGGCCCCAGGCCATTTCAGCTGCCATTTCCATTTGGAGCTACTTGTCACTTGGAGCACTGTGCCCACATAGAGCACCTGCTCTGGCTGAGACCAGCAGCGGTGCTGGCTGGAGGAAGCCAGCATTGCTTTTCGGACAACACTCCTGTTTACACAACTCTTTGCTGCTTTCTCAATAGCTTGGCACATGCTGTCAGACGAAATAGCTTGGCCAGCATTCAGTCACTCTGATCCATTTGCATCCCGGATTTTGTCTTGTAGCATTTCTACTGTGTCATTCCCCAGCCTGCATCTGTGCAGCTGAGCACCGTTTTCCTGAGGACAGAACTTTGCTCTTATCTCTGCTCACATGGAACTGATGCTTTTAGATCATTCCTGCATTTTGACAAAGTCAACTTGAATTCTGGTCTCTGCAGTGCTGGAAGTCCTCCTGGTCTATTGCTGCCTGCAGTTAGTAAGGCTCTTTCCTAGCTTTCCATGTAAGACCCCAAGACAGCCCCATGAAACTTGACCAAATGCAATTTTCCCTTCTGGGGCTTCAAAAGATCTGCCATACCTGCATAATCCTTCCTTTCTGCAACTGGCAGTTCTTCTCAGGCTTGCAAACCCAGAAGAGAATGATGAGCAAGGGGCAGTTCCATCCAGGGATCCTCACACCAGGAGGACTTAGGCTTTGCTTTATAGCAGGTAACAGCAGAAGCGCATCCAGCCCAGTAGTGAGGACAAGGATCCTTCCAAAGAAATGTACAATTCAGCTGTGCAATACTCTGTGTTACACTCAATTTATTCCTAACCTCTCTAGGGCATTTTAAACTCTGATGCATGAGGTTTTAACTTCTCATTTGCCCACGTTAAGTACAGCTGTACCAAATCACAATGCGCTCAGAGGTAAAATCAACCCTGGAAGTCATGGCTGTGTTAGATTGCTGCTTGTTGGTTTTTTTAATCTCTCCCTCTAATTTATTGAGTTTGATGGATCTAAAGGTACTTTCACTTGGGCATCAGTCTCCTTAGGCTCCCTCTTTAGGAGAAGCACAATAAGTAAATAAATCAAACAAGATTTTAGATGCTCTGACTTAACCTTTTCAGAAATTCATCTCCTTGCATCAATTATTCAGACAGTACAGGCAGATTCAGCTCCTCAGTTACTCCCTAAGGTCAAGGTCCTGTCGCCCCTCAGGAGCATGCTGTGTTTACTGGGACTTCACCAACATGCTGGTGACAAGACGTAAACTCAAAAAGCACCAAAGGGAAACAAGGAAGAGATAATTTGCAGGGCATGCAAAGCCTGCAAACCACATCCAGTATTTTCTATTCCTAGAAAAGCACACTCTCCACATTCGGCAGTCACAGCCTGCTGCAGCTCTTGTTGCCATTCCAGATTACCACTCCCCTATCCCTAGTGCACAAAGAACAGGGAAAGAGGAGGCAGAAAGGGAGCAAGAACAGACGGCAGTCATCGGGTAAATGCCTTGAGCGTAAGGGAAAATACTTTTAGGGAACAGAAAAACCATGAAACCATCTCCCACTTCAGGAAGGGCTTTTCTATTGAAGGAACATAAGCATAAGTTATGTGTTAAGGACCAGAACACACAGCTAAGACATATGGCAATTAGATTAAGTGGAGTATTTTTATTGGTTTATTATCTTCTCATACTGGGCAAAAAAATAAACCCACAAACCTGCAGCTCTCAAAGCACTTACACATCTGGGAGGGAAAAGCAAGAAAAAAACCCCGAAATATTCTGCATCTTTTATCATCTGCTGCCATCTGGAAATGGGTGTCATTTCTACAGGGTGTGAGGATTTTGGGGAGAGCTGTAGGCAACCAAAACAAAAGATGGAGTGGGATTTCTTTCAAACTTTACTAATACAGTAATTTTACTTCAGTGGATTCTTGATCCATACAAGTGAAGAATTTTAAATTGCATCCAAACAAAATATTTCCAAATTTATACTCCCAGGCTTTACTGTATTTCCCTGTAAAGGGATATTACTGGAACACACAGTGAGAGACCCTATTGCAACAAAGCTGTAGTAATGCAAGAAAAGGCAGGCTGTACCCAGATGGCAAGAGGTTTGCAAGAGACAGCAGCAGATAGACACCAGCGGAGGACCCTAGAAACAGTGAGGAGATGCTGGCCATTACGATAGCGCCCAGCTCCGTGGGAGGCTGTCATTGTTCACACACAGACATTGCTCCCATGAAAAGGGTGGAGTTGATTGTCTTCACAGCAGCTGCCTTTCAGATTTGTGACCAAATCACTGTTGATAGCACTCCTGTTTTAGCTGCATCAAGGGTGCCTTGTTTCTCATGCTGCTCTCCTAGCAGGTAGGCTGGGGGTGGGCAAGAGGTTGGGAGTGGGACACAACCCGGACAGCTAACCCCAACTGACCCAAGGGATATTCCACACCATATGACATCCTGCTCACTAATAAAACTGGAGGTACTTCCCAAAGTAGCTGCTGCTCAGTGACTGGCTGGGCTTTGGTCTGCTGGTGCATCACTTCCCCCAAACTCTCCCCCCCCCGCCCTATTTTCCCTTTCCTCTCTTAAATTGTCTTTGTTGCCACCCAGGAGTCTCTCTCTCTTTCCTCTGGGGGCAGGAAGTGAGTAAGAGGCTGGTGGTTCAACTGCTGGCCAGTGTAATCCCATCATCCCACTCCAGCAGAACGCAGTTATAACAAAAGCATGCAAAGCACCATGCACGTGCTGACCCTGGGGTAGGCGACCAGCAACTGCTCTCCAGCAGGGCCTTGCGCTGATCACCACCCTTTCAGTCCAGCTGATCAGCCGGTTTTCAGTTCACGTCCATGCCAACCCTTTAGGCTGTACTTCATCAGCTTTTCTATGAAGACATTATCAGAGAAAGCTTTACTAAAGTCTATGCAAACATTCACTGTTTCTCCTCAGCCATGCAGACAATCCTCTCATCGTAGAAAGCTATCAGGTTGGTTAAACATCATTTCAGCTTCATAACTCTGTGCTGAGAAGTCCAGAGTGACCTTTATCTACCGTGAGTTTGAGTTGACAGTTATTTATGCATGATACCAAAAAGGATTTTAGCCTTGACAGGCAACAAAAGCTCTGAAGAAAAGGGTAGACCTGTGAGATGTCAGCACAGGGAAGGTTGGGTAAACTTGCTCAAAGGTCAGGATCAAAGAGGTGAGCGGAACCTGACCTTGAAGCCAAAATGGGCTAGGAAGCTCTTCCAAAGGCAGGCAGGAGGAACAGCGAAGGAACTATGAGGAGAATTGGGGAAAGATAAAGTGACAGAGGCCAAAATTCTAAAGCATGAAAAATGACAGTTAAAATAGCAGTTCACCTGAAAAAAAACCCCACCCTAATTTGTACATCAACTCAATTAGGCTCTTTATAAAATACTTTGGAATAAAGATTACTTGGAACTTGTTTGCTGCCATTTCAGGTCCCATACAGCAAGTTCTGCATCTGAAAGGTTTGCTCCTCTTTACATAAAGTACAGTTCCTAAGGTTCTCCACACCCACAAAGGCACTGCCTTAACTGAGTTCATCACATCACCTTTAGGTATACAACTCCTGTTGACATTATATGGCAAAGCTTCCAGTAATTTCATCTTGACTAAAATAATATGCTTTTAAAACATGGTGACCCCAGGTTGGGAAAGTCCCAAACTATGACCTGTAAGGTCACGGTTAGCAGTCTGACCATGGGAGTCACCATTGCATCACTTCAAATGATGAGCTTTAAAACACAGGCAAGGCGGCCTTGAAGACATGCTGATAGAGTAGAGAAACTGCGATCTACTACAGGTAGCTGCATGGTTAAACAAGCAAACAGTAGACATGTTATTAAAAGTAATCTTTAATAGAATTTCAAAATAGCTGTTGCAAACTTTATTTGAAGAAAAATAAATCAATGACAATTTTCCAAAATCCTGTGAAACAGCCTAGTTCCTTAACATTCGTTTTATTTTTCAAAAAGGCAGAAGCAGTTTGCATAGCTGGCGTGTTAGTTCACCTCTGCTTGCTCAAAACAGCACACAGAAGCGTGCTTTTTTCTACCATTTCTGAGTTGATGCAAAGTGGAAATGCATAGGATGATCCTAAACTAGACCAAAGTGGGTAACTGACTACATCCCAAGGCAGACAGGAATTTTAGCTCAAATTGCTTAAGGCCTGATATGGAAAAGGAAGAGTTGCAATAGGCAGTAGCACAGCTAATGTGTAGCACATTACACCCACTTATATGGTATTGAGCCAGCCCTCTTAGTATTTTGTTCCTTGTATGAGCATCTCACGGAACCTAACAATAGTAAAAACCACCACCACAACAAAATTAATTCTTAATATAACAAGATTTGAGAAAGATTTGAGCAAGGCTGATGAAGCTTTAGGGTAACCACTAAGAAATACAGAAACAAGCTGCATGATTTGAAATTAAAGAGAAACCTTAACACCGGAGTTCTGTTGACTCAAAGGCAGCACATAAGCAATTAATGGGCATGCACATCTCGAAATAATGAGCTATCCATTAGGAAAAATAATCACTGGACTGATCTAATACAGTACAGCACACTGTCGGACTTTATTGCATGGAATAGCATCAGCGTAACGGCATTTCCAAGAGACACACAAAAATACAATGAACTGAATGAGAAACAACACTGAAGGCAAGTATTCTGACACGGCAGAAAGGGGAATCTAATAATAACTCAAAAAGACCTGATCACAGAGCTGCTGTCATATTTTATGGATAAATTACTAGTAAGAACACCTCATTTTGAAATCTTCTAGGCATTTAGAGTAGTAAACTGTGCAAAAAGATTCATGGTGGGAGGCTATAAGAACTATTATTTGCCATTAAAATTAAAATTGAATACCCTTGCTCTAGTGCTTGAGATAGATAGAAAAACTATGCCATTAGGTACCAGTTGCTTTCCAAATTTATTATTTCCTGAAAACCTAACTGAATATTTGGGAAAACGGAACACCACACAATGTTCTTGGTTCGGGCACTTCGTGACGATCTTGTACATTTTTGCATATACATTAAGTACGTACAACTATATAATTGCACATACATTACACATGGTAGTATACTGGAGCTACATAACAGCTGCGTATATACATACTCTTTCTGCAGGAAATCGCTCAAATAAAATATTGCCAATATTCATACCAACTTGAACACCACCTCTGGAGAAGTATTGCTAGGACAGTATTTTGAAAACTGGATAAAACCAATTTTTGAATCTTAGTTTCAGTTGTCAACACTGACTTTCAAGGCAAAAGAGAGGCACATAACGTTGGACCTTGGCTCTTCGGTTTCTTCTGCACCAGTCTGGCCACTTCCCCCTTTTATCACATGCCACAAGCCACAAGCCACAAGCTCTTGCTCTTGAAGTAAAAGGGAGCATGGTGGTGCCATGCTGGGAACTAAACCAGGCACTGGGCTGGCCCAGCACACAGGGTCCGAAGTGCTGAAAACCCCTTAGGCAGCACTCATTCCCTGCTCTGTACAATAGCCTTCAATACAGACAGTTTCTAGACGACTGGAGGACACTGAGGGGTGACCTCATTAATGTTTATAAATATGTAAAGGGCAAGAGCCAGGAGGATGGAGCCAGGCTCTTCTCAGTGATGGCCAGTGATAGGACAAGGGGCAGTGGGTACAAGCTGGAGCGTATGAAGTTCCATGTGAATATGGGGAGCTTTTTCACTGTGAGGGTGACGGAGCTCTGACACAGGCTGCCCAAGAGGGTTGTGGAGTCTCCTTCTCTGCAGGCACTCAAAACCCACCTGGATGTGTTCCTGTGTGATGTAGTCTAGGTGTTCCTGCTTTGGCAGGGGGGTTGGACTAGATGATCTTTTGAGGTTCCTTTCAACTCCTGACGTTCTGTGATTCTGTGATCCTGTGTCACACCCACAGAGATATCAGGACAGACAACCTCAGCTAAGATCACGAATGACAGCAGAGGTAGAATTTGGGGGGGGGGTGTCATTTTTAAAATGCATTATGTTTTAAACTCAATCCTTAACAAGAAACTGTTTCTTACTAATTTAATAGCATACTAATGGCCCTGCACTGACCATGTCCATTGATGGCATACAGCTGAAAAGGGCACAGGGAGAGTACTCAGATTTCAAAGAAACCACACAGAAATGTTCAGGCAATGCAGCTTGAAGTCTCCATCACAAAAATACCTTTTTCTGACTACTTTTAGTACTACTCTTTAAAACTCCTTAAAGACCTTGTTCCTGAAGAGTTCCTAAAGGGGCTTTTTCCTAAAAGATTCTCTGGCATGGCCTCTCAAACATCAAAAACTTACTTTACAGAGCAATCGAAAAATGTGTGTGCTGAGCATTTGTGTAAAGGTTCCTGTATACCGATGAGGAAAACAAAGTCATTCTCCCAGATAACGCTTCTTTTCCTCTGTTCCAGCCACTGCCAACACACAATACAAAATCGACCTCTGCAACTCATTCAAAGCACTAGCCACAACTGCAAAGTGACTGAAGGCTTTGGTGGAGGAATTTTTAAATGCCTCTGGTGTATAAACATTTGTTTAAAGTCATAAAAATGTACACTGCTCCTTTAAAATAGCTTAGTGCAGGGGCAGATTTGGATGCCTGTAATGATATAGGTATAGAAAAAAAGCAAAAAGAAAGAGGATGTTTGTTCCCTGACTCCAACGATTTCCACGACATGGTGCATTATGACTGATGCTCCTTAGCAGGGTGTGCAAGGCAGCCAAGAGTCATTTAAAAACATGTGGTGTTTGTCTCAAAAACAAATATAAGAGAATACTAACAAAAGCTGCACTGTCTGAAATTAGACTGAGCGGTTTAAATCTATTTTTCTGGAGGATATTCAGGAAGCCGGGACTGCCTGCAAAATAAAACTAATTTATTCCTACTATCTACTTCAAAGGAGTTGGTTATATCCAGTACACTTTGTCTAGAAAATAAGCTTTTTGTCTAGAAAATAAGCTTTTCTATCCTATTCTATTCTATTCTAGGATTAATCAGGTATCAATCTCCCTCCTAGAAGCTCCCTATATAATAAAAACTGAAAGCATGTGAGCATTGGGTTATTGGAATTATATTAACGGAAGCAAAGGACGCGTCAACGCTGCTGTCCTCAAAGGCAAAAGAAGACCTGCTTTCATAGGCCACCAAGAAATCAAACCCACAGCAACACACATCCCGGTTTAGAGTGTGAATGATTTCCACATTTTACATTTGGCACAATTCAATCCATGCTCCCATACATGGGTAAAGGATTTGAGACACAAAGATGTGTTTCGGTTTATATCTTGGTTTATATTAGCTTTGGACCCCTGCAACCAAGGACCTGGCTTACAGAGGGACAGATCCTGCATCCCATTGGCTAAATAGCACTTCAGCTTTCAATAAATATGGTATTACTTCATGTGGATCATGGCACCACAGGCACTCGTGTTTAAGGCACTCATCAACATTCGAGGGGCTATGCCCAAAGTGCACCAAAGACAAGAGAAAAATGTGAACCGACTACTGAGAACTGCCAGAGCAACAGAACAGAACCCAAAGTTTGTGAAAAAAACATTTCAAATTCTAAATACATCTAAAGTAAAACATATAACTTCACCTAAAGTGGTTCTGAAGTTAGAAACCTATACCTCGGTATTAGAAGGCACCCACTTCAGGAAGTTCAGGCCTCTTCCCATGCTACTATCCACCAATTTCCTTTGCGAACAAGAGTATAGATGAGCATAAAATACAAAAATACACACTTTAAGTGGTAGCAAAATGTCAGTAAAAATTTGAAATTGCCCAAGGAAAGTGACTGTCTCATTATTACATGTGAACATGTACACACTCCGTCTCAAAAAACTATGAAAGGGAATCAAGAGCCTTAAAATTTCTACCTCTGTTAGTCAGCATGACAACTATTAATTTCATTTTAGTAACTAGGATTGTTATTGGCTTGGCTTCCTTACCAAAAAGAAGCAAGCATTAGGTATCGCAGGCAGTGTTCAGGAGGGATAAATCAGCTGCCAGACAGGGAAGCCGTTCATACACTCGCTCAGGAGGGGAGAGCTTCCAAGCTCACACATTTCCACATTCGTAGAGATCTGTAAGTCTCCCCATGTGCAAAGCACAGGTTCGGGTGTAAAAATGTCTGCTGGCCTCCCCCTTCCCTCTCCTCCATCCCACTTCAGGAAAGCATTTCAGTATACAAGGATGTGCTTCAAGTTAAGCAAGTGTGGCAACTGTTTTGCTGGGCTGAGCGTGTGTGCAGCCCATACCTCCCAAAAGCCTCTCCCGCCACCCAACAGCAGGAGTTGCACGCACGGATGGCGTTCGGGGCCAACCAGCCAACATGGCCGGAGAGCAGTAAACAGCTGCCTAGGGTTACGCCACTCACATCGCTGGCAACACCGCAAACGCAAGACAGAAACAATGCCCCAAAGTGACGTTTCTAGAAGACTTCCAAAACCCAGAAAAGGATCAAAGCAACCTTTAGCTAGCCATAAATATGCCAGTGGACATCAGCATTCTCAGACAGAAAGAGAATTTAGGTTTATTTCTGAATAAGTTTAGAAAAATGAAGTCTCAAACATAAGACTCCATCTTTGATACATTTACACTAAGAGCCTTTTGGAGTAGAATGCAGGAGAACATCCTGAGGCCTTACTTCCAAACTTGATTAGCTTATGAATTGGCAAAAATTCTACCTAGCTTCTCTGTAATGATAAAAAAAGACAATTTTCTGGAGCATTCAGCAGTTTGTGAATGCAACACTTTTTGGCTCTTGGATCTGCTCCGAAGCCAGCTCCTTTTATTTTTCATATTATTCCCCATGAGAGCATACGGCAAAATTCAATATTAATGTTAAGTGTCATGTTTGCAGAACAGAAAAAAGCAAGCTCTGATACCAAGCTCCCAGGCCTCTGCTTACCAACACTCCAACAGAGAAGCAGATAGTATTTCACAAAAGCATGGTAAACTAACGTACACCCCTGAAAAATAAGCACGACTGAAAGCTGGGGTGAAAAGGGAGTGGGAATGTGGAGCTAGGTTTGTATGTTCTCAGACTGCTTTCTCAGTAACTCTGTGCTTCTTCAGAAAATAACTTCAGTATGGAACTAACACTTGGAAAGTTTTTCCAGCAGACACATAAAGAAGTTTTCTGGCACAGCCAGAAATTTACCATATGGGCCAGCCCAGATCCCCCTGAACGCAGCAGGAGTTTGGTCACTGTAATCAATAAAGACGGGCTGGTATCTGAACATAAAATTCTCTTTGGATAATTTATGGAAACCTTAAATGCAAACCATAATCTGTTTCCTTTTACACCACCCAACTGCACAGCAAGTTTACATGAAGGACAAGCAGCACACAGAACAAGGAGGCCAACGAAGAGTGCTGAAGCAAGGCTGGAGAACCATCTCGATGGCAAAGACTGCAATCCCTTTCACAGAAGTCACAAGGGGTTATGCTTTGCATTACTTCTGAATTGTAGCTTCTCACCGCTCTTCTCCCTGTTCAGGAAGGTGAATTACCATTAGTTAATGAACTTCTGAGTACTGACCAACAAATCAGCTTCACAAGAAAAGCATTTTTAAAGGATGCACTAAACTCTGATGCAGACATCGTCCGTACATGGCAAAATACTTCTGACAGTGGGTGTTTAAGCCTAGGCATTAAACTTTGTTCTTCTCCTAAAACATCAAAATGTTCTCAACATCTTCAGGAGAATGCAAGGCACACTTTCATAGACTCAGTATGAATTGTTAGACCCCATCTGCTCACAAACCTCAGCCAAACATTTTAAAATTCCCTTACCTACCCAGCAACCCCCATGACAAAGGTATTCAAATGCTTTACCTGGCAGGCTGCTGTCTATGACATTTAAGTGCTAAGCCTCTCATAACTGATGCTTTCCCTTTCAGTATTGTTTGGGAGCTTCACCTTCCAGCTTCCTGAATCTGGGGCAGCCCATCCCTCCTAGCTCCTGCTCCTGTATTTTGCTCCTCTGTTCCTTGAGGTGGGTGGGGAACCCAAACAGAGAAGCAGCCTGGAAAATGGCATTCATTTAAAAGCCTCAATGCTTGAGAATCGCTCACAGAACAAGCTTTTGCAGTCTCATTCCCATGGTGGGTTTCTTTAGTTTGAAGGTTTTTGTTCCAGCTAGGGACGCTGCAATTGTTTTTTGTTAGTAGTATTGGTTAACTGAAATTATATTCAGCTTCTTTTCACAATACTAATAAATAAATAAATAAAAGATGTATCTTTACAGTCTAAAATGCTTACCTAACAGTGACACCCAACTAGCTCTGAACAAAGCCAGGCAAGAGAAGCAGCAGTCATTTGGACATGCTGAGTAGCTGTGCATACTGACCCTAGAAGATCTCCTTCCTGGCACTGCTGTATTTGCATCCAAGCCAGTTCACAGAATCACACAGAATCACAGAATTGTAGGGGTTGGAAGGGACCTCGAGAGATCATCGGGTCCAACCCCCCTGCCAAAGCAGGCTCCCTAGCTCATATTGCTCAGATAGGTGTCCAGGCGGGTCTTGAATATCTCCAGTGAAGGAGACTCCACCACCTCCCTGGGCAGCCTATTCCAGTGCTCAGTCACCCTCACTGTGAAAAAGTTCTTCCGCATGTTGGTGCGGAACTTCCTATGCTCCAACTTGCAGCCATTGCCCCTTGTTCTATCCCCACAGACCACTGAAAAAGGGCTGGCTGATTCCCCCTGCATCCCCTGCTTCAGATAATTATAAACTTTGATTAGGTCCCCCCTTAGTCTTCTCTTCTCAAGGCTGAACAGTCCCAGCTTACTCAGCCTTTCCTCATAGGGGAGATGCTCTAGGCCCTTAATCATCTTTGTAGCCCTTCTTTGGACTCTTTCCAGGAGATCCCTGTCCTTTTTATACCAAGGAGCCCAGAACTGGACACAATACTCCAGGTGGGGCCTGACCAGGGCAGAGTAGAGAGGGAGGATCACCTCCTTTGACCTGCTGGCTACACTCCTCCTGATGCATCCCAGGATCCCATTGGCTCTCTTGGCCACCGAGGCACACTGCTGGCTCATGGCCAACCTGTCATCTACCAGGACCCCCAGGTCCTTCTCCACTGAGCTCTTCTCCAGCAGGTCATCCCCCAGCCTGTACTGATACAAACAGTTGTTCCTTCCCAGGTGCAAGACTTTACACTTGCTTTTGTTGAACTTCATCTGGTTTCTCACTGCCCAGCTCTCCAGCCTGTCCAGGTCTCTCTGGATGGCAGCGCAGTGCTCCTGCGTGTCAGCCACTCCTCCCAGCTTTGTATCATCGGCGTACTTGCTGAGGGTGGATGTTATTCCCTCATCAAGATCGTCAATGAAGATATTAAACAGGACTGGACCCAACACTGAGCCCTGGGGAACACCGCTGGTAACAGGCCTCCAGTCAGATTCTACTCCACGAATCACAACCCTCTGGGTTCGGTCCGACAGCCAATTCTCAACCCACCTCACTGTCCACTCATCTATCCCATGCTTTCTCAGCTTTGCTATCAGGATGTCATGGGAGACAGTATCAAAGGCCTTGCTGAAGTCAAGGTAGATGACATCCACTGCTCTCCCTCCATCTACCCAGCCTGTCATGAGATCGTAGAAGGCTATGAGGTTGGTCGAGCACGATTTCCCCTTAGTGAATCCATGCTGACTACTCCTCATGACCTTCTTCTCTTCCAATTGCTTGGAGATGGCATCCAGAACAAGCTGTTCCATTACCTTTCCAGGGGCAGAGGTGAGGCTGACTGGCCTATAGTTACTAGGTTCCTCCTTCTTGCCCTTTTTAAAGACTGGAGTGACATTGGCTATCCTCCAGTCTTCAGGCACTTCTCCTGTCCTCCAAGACCTGTCGAAGATGATAGAGAGCGGCTCAGCAATCACCTCCGCCAGCTCCCTCAGCACACGTGGATGTAACCCATCTGGGCCCATGGATTTGTGTGCATTAATCCCTTTGAGCCGCTCCTGGACCTCCCCTACTTGAACCAGAGGGAAATTCTTCATTTCCCAATCAGTCCTACTCTCATCCAGTGTCTGTGGGTCCCGGGGGGCCTTTGAAGTGAAGACCGAAGCAAAGGCGGCATTCAATATCTCCACTTTCTCAGCATCCCCCGTAACCAGGACACCCTCCTTATTCAGCAAGGGACCTACATTATCCCTGGACATCCTCTTACTGTTCACGTGTCTAAAAAACCCCTTTTTATTATCCTTTATGTCCCTTGCCAGCTTAATTTCCAAGAGGGCTTTAGCCTTCCTAGTTGCATCCCTACAGGCCCTGACCACATTCCTGTATTCTTCCCAGGTGCTCAGACCCTTTTTCCACGATTCATAGATCTTCTGCTTCTCTTTGAGTTTGCTCAATAGCTCCCTGTTCATCCATGCAGGTCTTCTGCCTCTCTTTCCCCATTTCCTCCTCAAAGGGATGCATCGTTCCTGTGCTTGGAAGAAGTGCTGTTTGAATGCTAGCCAGCTCTCGCAGGCTCCCATTCCTTCAAACAGCGTAGCCCACGGGATAGCCCCCATTAAGTGGCGGAGGAGATCAAAGTTAGCTCTACCAAAATTCAGGGTAGCTATCCTACTTTTTGGCTTGCTTCTTCCACCCAGGATCATGAACTGAACCATTTCATGGTCGCTTTGCCCTAAGCTGCCCCCGACCTTCACTTCCCTAACAAGTCCATCCTTGTTAGTGAAAACAAGGTCCAGCAGCCGCCCTCCCCTTGTGGGCTTCTGCACCATCTGTAGCAGGAAATTGTCTTCAACACACTGCAGAAATTGTCTGGACTGCATACGACTGGCCGTATTGCTTGCCCAGCAAATATCTGGGTAGTTGAAGTCCCCCATAAGGATCAGTGCCCGGGAACTTGAGGCTACTTCTAACTGTTTATGGAATGCGTTATCTACCTGCTCCTCTTGATCAGGGGGCCTATAGCACACTCCCACAACAATGTCCCCCATACCGGTTTGCCCCTTGATTTTAACCCACAAGCACTCGACAGAAGGTTCATCCTTCCCCAGGTGGAGCTCAACACATTCTAGGTGCTCTCTCACATAAAGAGCAACTCCTCCACCTCGCTTCCCTAGCCTGTCTTTCCTAAAAAGCACATAGCCATCCATGACAGTGTGCCAGTCGTCCAGGTTGTCCCACCACGTCTCTGTGATTGCGATGAGATCATGGCCCTGCGACCGCACAAAGATCTCTAATTCTTCTTGTTTGTTCCCCATGCTACGTTCATTTGTGTAAAGACAGTTCAGTGGTGAAGCAGATGTAGGTATCCTCAACGGCCCACAGCGAGATTTCTGACAGGGGACTGGCAAAAGTGGCTCCACGGAGGAGTACTCAGGGCAGTCCACAGAATTTTCCCTACTCTCACGTGGAAAAACGTCCCCAAGTCCACGACTGTGCTGTTGGTATTTACCTCTTCCCACCGTCAACTCCCGTTGTGTCTCCCGAAGCCTAACCCTGGCAGCCGCCTTAATATCCCCTTCCCCCTTCCTAACTAGTTTAAAGCACGATCGATGAGCCCTGCTATCTCCTGGGCGAGGATCCGCTTTCCTTTATAGGACAGGTGAGCCCCATTAGCAGTACTCATGCCAGGAGCAGAGTACACCATCCCTTGGTTAAAGAATCCAAAGTTCTTGCGCCGGCACCAGCCTTTTAACCACACATTCAACTCGTGGGTTATCCTGTCCTGCTCTGAGCCCCTCCTCCCACAAGTGGGGATAGAGCAGAATATTATTTGGGCTCCCCCCCCCTCAACAGAGCACCCCAGGTCCCGGAATTCCCTTTTGACAGCTTGCAGGCTACACTTTGTGATTGCGTCCCTGCCTGCTTGAACTATCAGTAAGGGATAATAGTCAGTGGATCTTACCAGGCCTGGTAGCCTTCTGGTAATATCCCTGACCCGGGCTCCAGGGAGGCAACACACCTCCCTGCATGTAGGGTCTGGCCTACATATAGGCCCTTCTGTCCCTCTGAGAAGGGAATCTCCTACTACGACTACCTTCCTCTCTTGCCTAACAGAGGCAGTATCAAGGCGTGCAGATGACCGCCTCACTCTAGGCCTCCGCTTTCTCTGAGGCAGAGGGGCTCCATTCATCTCCTCAGGTACCTCCTCCTCAACTGTCAGGGCCCCAAACCTGTTGCTCAGGGACACCTGAGGGGGTGGGGTAGGTAGGCAGGGGGAGTGCCTACGACGCCGAGTCGGGACTGTCTTCCAGGCCTCCTCGGGGTTTGGGTCACTCCCATTAACCTGGCACGGGCAGTGAGGGGGGACCGTCTTCAGGTGTGAGGTGTCATCCCGACTGTCTTCCTTTTGGGACGCCAGGGAGCTACTCCACCAGTCAATCTCTCGCTCGCAGTCCCTGATCACCCGCAGTCTTTCAACCTCTTCCTTTAGTTGTACCACCAAAGCAAGCAGGTCATCGACCTGCTCACACCTCAGACAGGCTAGGTGTTTGCCTCTTATCCCAGGCAACTGCAGGCTCTGGCATTCCCTGCAGCCTGAGACCTGGACCGCAGCATCCCTAGGCAGGCCCTCCATCGGGGTTGCCCGAGATTTGCAGGGGGAACCTCTGCGCCTGGTGGAGACCATGGTTAGCTGAGCACACAGCAGACAGGGAACCCTCAGCTCGCCCTTTTGTACTCTGCGAGCCGGTCCTCTGAGTATACCCCCTCAGCAAACTAGGAGGGGAGGCTTGCTCGGCCTGCTTGCTCTGCCTGCGCGAACTGCCTCGCTAACTGCCGCGCCACGCCCTTCTGCCACGCCATATACCTATGGCAGCTGTCATATCTGACACATAACTTTTTTGATAAATGCCAGAGCATGAGGACTTAGACATATCCCAGCTCTGAATATGACATGAATCTGACTGTCACAATCACGTAAAATATATACCTGCAGCTTGGGTCACCAACTCTGACAGTGATGGGAAATAACAGATTAAAACAAAAGCACCTTCCTGTATTACATAGGAAGGAGCTCTCTCAAGGGAACTCAAAATCATGGTGTATGTATATATGTTGACCAATAATACTTGTCTATGCTACACAATAATAGGAATGGTGTTGATATTGAACAGTATTTGAAGCAACTTCTTAAAGTCAAAGTTTCCTATTCAGCACTTATTATGTCATACAAATTTTAGTCCTTAAGGATATTAATTCATATTTTTAAATTAATATTCATTTATTGAGAATATATGGATACTAAATGTATTTACACAAAATAAACATATTTACAGATATGTATTTATATGTGGTTTTTTAACACACATCACATCATATCTGAGTGTCTTTTGTCTTGTGCTAAAACAAACCAACATGAAGGAAATTGCCTAAACAACTTTTTTATGCCTTATCTCAAACCAAACCCAAATCCTTAATAGTGTTTCAGCTGGCTGGTGTAATGAAAACCTATTTAATGTCTTCTCCAGCAGCTTGCAATCTTTCTTTGCCTTTCATTTTGGCCAAGAGCTTTGTACATTGCTGCCTTTCTCTAAAACACACTCTACACAAAAAACATAACCACCAACCCAACCCAAATCAAAAAACTTGGAAACTGTTTTTCCCATGTACATCTTTTTTACATAACTATAGAAATCAAAACACTGGCATTTTCTCCAGTGAAGGATTTAGTTTAAACAAGAAACAGATGGAAAAGCTACTTGAAAGATAATCACTTGGTAAGTGAACCACAGTGAAGTTCCTGCTTCATTTTGGTAGTTTGGGGAACACATTGGGCCAGATTGAAGCCAATTTATACCAGCTGACAATTAACTTATGACAATTCATGCCAGCTGAAGAACCAATTCATTAGGACAGTAAATATATATATACACACACATAGGAAAACACCATTATTTGTTAGAAAATTCGGCATTGCAAGTGTCCAAAGAGCCTGCAGTTTAATTACAGAAGTAAATTTCAGTTTGATGTGGCTTTCTCTTCACTAAAATTTGTCCAATTTCTATGAAAAAAAACACTTTCTTTTAAACTTGTGAATCACTAAGATCCATTTGGAATGACTGACACTTACTAGGTTCATAGTAATCCACTACAGTCACTGCAGCATCTTGGATATTTGCCACTTTGAAGTCTCTCACAGCTGGAATATCCACACAAACCTGGGTTTGATTTAGCTAGAAAAACAAAAGAGAAACATCCTGAGAACCCTGGTGATGGTGATTTCATGGAAGAGGTAAGGGCATCTAGCTCTGTGCCAGTCCACTGCGCTTCTAAAGACCTGGGAGTCAGGATGCATATAAAGATGCTTCTCTCATTTGTAGTCATTTTGTCCAAATTACAGACTTCTTGAAACGTCTGCCACCTTATATATGATTTTTAAGAGGCCTAATCTAGAAGCACTTTACAAATGTAACCGAGTTTTACCTATCTGATCTGTCTCACAAGCAATGGAACTATTAATTCAATATGAATAGCAGAATATAGTAATAATAATAATGTCTTTCCAAAATTAAACCAAACAATGGCAGGGTCAAGATTAGCACCACTACAAACACATATTTTGTATTTTCAACTTACTGAGTCTAAGTATAGGTTGACTTTTCCATTGTCCTTTTCCATCTTCTTAACTGTATTGTCTGATGGAATGAAATCCGGTGACACAGAGAAACCACTGAGTAAGCCAACCTCCATGAGGACCATACCACTACTTGGAGCTGTGCCAGAACCCAAGTACCTTTTCAAAACACAGAGACAAAGAAACTTTTAGTAGAACTACAAAAAAAATTGTTTGATCGTTAAATCATGGAATTAGAAGAGTGAGAGGGGATCTGATTAATGTTTATACATATCTGAAGTGTGGGAGACAGAGGGAAATTGCCAACCTCTTCTAAGTTGTCTGTGGGGACAGGAAAAGGGGCAATGGCCTCAAGTTGGAGCACAGAAAGTTCTGCACCAATATGCAGAAGTTTTTCACAATGAGGGTGGCAGAGCACTGGGACAGGCTGCCCAGGGGAGTTGTGGAGTCTCCTTCTCTGGAGATATTCAAGACCCATCTGGACGCCTACCTGTGCGACCTGTTCTAGGGAACCTGCTTTGGCAGGGGGGTTGAACTTGGTCTCTGGAGGTCCCTTCCAACCCCTACAATTCTGTGATTTAATCACAGAATCACAGAATCACACAAGGTTGGAGAAGACCTTTAAGATCATCAAGTCCAACCGTTCCTGTCCTATGCTAAACCATATCCCTAAGTACATGATTTACCCTTTTTTTAAACACATCCAGGGAAGGTGACTCAACCACCTCCCTGGGCAGCCTGTTCCAGGCCCTGACAACTCTGTGATTCTGTGATTCAATAATGTATAAGAACACATAAGAAACTCATGGAACAAAATACTGACAAGAAAATTTCTAATGGTAAAGAGGCAATAATTGATTTGTATTTTATTCTGCCTGATCATTTCAATCACACATACAAATGCAAATTCAGCACTGAGAAGGCTACAGTATACAAATCATATAGGAGACTACACTGACACCACTAGAAGCCACCCCACCGTCATCTACAAGTAGGGGTTTACATCATAAAAGTGCAGGTTTACATCACAAATATGCAGCAAGTATTGCAATTAAATATGTTTCAAAAGAAGTAATTAAGAAGCCACTTTAGGAACTCTCAAAGTGAAATTCATGTATTTCCTCTTACGGATGCATCAGCGTGCTTTTTTTATTTTTGGAGGGTGAGATAAAGGTATACACTAAAGAAGTCTCCCAAACCTTTTCTTATATCCTTATATCTTATATCCAATAGAAATTGATGAATTGATGACTCCATTAACAAAGTCACCATCAGATTATTTCTCAAAGTTCCAGTTTTAAAATGCACAGCCATCCAGTTTTGGAAAAAGATTTAATGAGTTGAATTCCTTTTTTTCCTAAAAATTGCTTATTATTACATGCTGGACTAAAAAGCTTTGCAAACCTTACATACTATGGTGCACAACAAAACTATCAAAATATATTTATGGTGTTCTGTGCTGTAAGTGATACCTCAGTGACCTGCAAAAGATTGTCTTGCTTCAAATAAAGCAGGTGGCAGAAGAGTTCCCCCCCTCCTTGGGTGGAGGGTAAATGATTATTGTTACACTAGAATAGAAGTGCCTACAATCCTCATTTTGAAGGCCTGACAGTAGTTGAAAGTAATTGAATAAAACTATTTCTTTGTAGAGCTGGATGTTTTGAAAAAAGGGAAGACTTGCTTTCAAAGCAACGCTGTTAAGCCTGGCAGCATGGCTGATTGAACACAGATAGGACTTTCAAAGAAATACAGCACAACTGCTGACTTCAGTTGGCTCATAAGATTAGAAACAAATGAAACCATCTGTTGGACGATATGCTGTGCCAAAGTAGCTGCTATTGAAACCAAATAACTGAATTGGAACTGGATGTAATTATTTCTGCATAATTACCAGTAAGAGAGGAGGAACATACCCATGCTGTCTAGCCAGTCTGGGCTGCTACCAAAATACCAACAGGTAAGCAAACCAGCTTGGTATTGTCAAGCAGTGAATAAGATATATTTTAAGATATATCCTAGAAGTTATGAGGCTATGACTCTTTTAAAAAAGAGATACAGCTCTGGGGGAGGGTCCTGGTCTCTTCAACTCCATGGTGTTTTAAAACAGGAAAAAAAAACCCACGCCATCTAAGAATAATGATCAGTAAGAGAGAGAAAGAAGACTTGAAACTTGTACCTGAAGCGAACAGAGAATGTTTTTAGCTGACTTTTATGTTTCAGGTCCTCAGCAATGTGAGAGTTGTGTGAGACTCTCTCATAGATTATGCAAACAGGAGAAAACAACGACAAGCTAGTCTAGGCAGAAAACATAAACAAGAGGGTAAGTAGAGCCATCAACAATCAGTTTCCCATGCCTGGAAATGGTATGCAGGCAACAAGCCTGACCAAAGAAAAATCTGGCAGCCCTGGGCATTTGCATCCCAGACAGTGAACTAGCTCCTATGACCAAGAGACATCATTTGTCATAAATGATACCCAGTTGAGACAGCCATGGGCAATCACCATCAGGCTGGTTGAAAGAAGGTGGAATATTCTGCAGATTAAAGAAAGACAAAAATTGCAAAGCTGCAACATCCATTACTTGACTCTGTATTCCCACAGCTAGCTACGCTGGTTGAGATGTCAGCAGTCTTCCTGTGTTCGCTTACTTCCATCCATTTCTCTAACAGAAAGCCACAACATGTTGTAAAGATTCTAAGTAGACCAACTTTAAACTAATTTAGGAATTAAACATAGACAATGGATATTTCTATACAATGGGGGGGAGGGGGAAGGGAGGAGGAGAAGAGGATCAGTAGATAATCAAGCCAAGCAATCAAAGTCTCATCCGAAAGAAGAGAAACACGGACTCACAAGAATTTATACCAGTCGACTTTCCAAGATAGGAGTTGATGGATCTTAATGTTCCAAATACTCTCCTGGGGCAGTTTTCTAATGCCACTAGATTTTCCCCTAGCCTTTGAACACTTCACAATTAAAACATCATCAACCCTAGAGTCTTCCCAGAGAGATGGAACCCTTCCTGTCTGTATTCCTGAGCCAAAGGTCTTAGCTAGAAAATCAGAATGCTCAGCCAAGACTTACCCCACACCCATCATGTAAGCCCTTTACATGTCAGGAGTTTGTGCTAGACTTTAGAAAGCTGTTGACACTTCATAGAAAACTTTAAAAGAGAACAAGCCCATTCTATTTCAATGTATCCCATGTATTCTAGTGTCCCTGCCCACCATCTGTATCACTGAATTGTTTACCAGAAACACATAACAACAAACCTCTGGGTTTGTGCCTGCTGGCTATTTCCCAAATTAAATCAATCTTCTCTGTATGGAAATCACACTCACTATAGCTGATTGTTTGTCTCATGGTGTCACCTAGAGGATCCATCTCCAGTCACAGCTCCCTTGTGGTGGGCAGAGCAGTTGGTGTTTAAAGTTTAAATATGTATCAAAAAGAGGATGTGGAGGAAAGGAATCCAAGAGTATTCATGGTGGATCAGTTGGTACTTTGCAAATCTTGCATTTATAAGGAACCCATTATAACACCATAAGAAGAAAACAGAGTTTCTAGAGGATGTATTCACAAACAAATGAAGTCCTAAAATACAAAGAATGTAGTCATCTCAACATCCTTGTATATAAAAAAGATTAAAAATATAAATATATATAAAGTGTCCTATAGGTTTTTCTGTGAAATATTGAATGCTCTTTAAGTACAGTAAGAAGTGCATACTTAAGAAACTGCCCGAGCACAAACCTCTTCATGTTTCTCTTAAATACATGTATAAACACTTTCACGGTAAGTAAAAATGAGGCAGCAAAGCAGTCAAAGAAACAACTTGGTTTAATGACTGGCTGACCTAGGAATATGCAATATGACTGTCCAATGTCACCTGTTCTCATCTGATCCAAATTCTATCCAGGTAATGTCTGGTAGCTGTTGTGTGGTTTCTGAGATGACACATCATCAGTCTCAGCTCAGTTCTTAGTAGGTGTTTACTGAACAAGCAACATCATCCCAAATGCACTATCCAGAAAACTCATCACCTCTTTCAAATATGGAATGAGGCTTACATAAGTTTATACTACCAAGTTCATAACCATAAGACATACTGATAAATGAAAGACCACAAAGATACCTGCACAAAAAGGCAAAACCCAGCTGAATTTATGATTATGTAAACGTGGATTTTGCCTCCTGCCAAAATTGTTCTGAGCAAAGTTTATTAATAGAGATTACCAAAATATGACTGCTTCTATTTCATGGTGTTTTCAGTACTTCACTCTTTACAAAAAACAAAAAAAACCCCAACCCAAAACCTACTTCTAGATCAAAAGCAATAGATTCTGTTCATAAAAGGTAAGACTAATGGGCAGTTGTCACAATATGCTACTAGAAGTTAGAATGTGGAAGGCATTTCAAGTCTGTCCACAGTTCTCCATGTAGCTAAGAAGCACTTGCACCAAAGTAGCCTTTGAGTTTTTTCTTGTATTTCACACAAACTCTTCCACTGACCTCTAACATCTAGTGTACCACCATCTTTATTCATACCAGTAAAAGAATATCACCCAGACAGAACAATTTTGTACCAAAGGTCTCCAGTCTACTTATCAACTTACAAATTGCTTCTTAGTTTAACTACTGCTGTTTTCACAAAGCATTTTATTCTCTTTAATTATACATTTATACCCCTTACCTCAGTAAATCCATACAAACAAATGGATAATTTAACAAATTTTAAATAATTTAAAAGCTGTAGAGACAAAGAGGTGTATGAGATGTTCCAACTGAATTACCTACCTTGTGCACACATTCAAAGTCAAATGGTTTTTATCATCTGTTTCATCCTTTACGTCAACATTCAAGTCAAAGGCTTCTTGTTTTCGGACAGATCTGAGCCCCTGGTCACTGTGTTTTGTGTTGTAAATAACATTGAGCTGTGGATTGCAAGTACAGACATTAGATGACACATGTAAAGCAAATCTGTGGGGTTAAAACACTAAGTTACTAACAGAATAATGCCAGAGGGGTGTTCACACAAGATGGGATACACAGCCTGTATCTGCCAATTGTGCACATAAGATTCATGGGATTTCTCTGAAAGAAATATCCTTTCTGAACGCTGTGAAATGCAGCAGAACCAATGCAATTAGCAGGACACAACTGAGGCAAACACAAGGGAGCTCTAGGACAACCAGCAATTTTCTCCCTCGCTGCTGTCTGCTGGTTTCTAATGTGTGCAGCTACTTCCTGACAGTGTGAAGTGGGAAGAATAAAGGCAAACTTCAGAAACCGACACCCACTGGGTTAAAAGAGACAGGCTGTATAGGAAAGCAGAGCAAGAGCAAATACGTAGCGTATGTACAGAACGTGTCTTCAGTCATCATGTCGCAGCATTCACACACTCAAAACAGATGAGGAATAGCATGTTACTCCAAGCTGAGAACAACATGGTTTTCTTGCAGTTAAGAATGTAGTTTCATCATCTGGTTCCTCTGTGCAAAGAGAATCTTCAGTCTGCCTGGAGGACAGAGCTCTCACCCTTTCTGCTCAACAAGGGCCAAGTTGTGTGAAGCGAGACGACAGGCTGTCCAGGGAGGGACAGTAACATTAGTATAAAATAGCTCATCTATTATGCACAGTGTCATGGTTTTGCCCCAGCCAAGGGCCGCACCCCACACAGTCGCTTGTACTTTTAAAAGGAAGGGGGAGGGAAAGTTGGGGGAAGGGGAAAAGGGAAGGAAGAAAGGAGGAAAAGAAACCACAACCTAGAAACCAGAACCACGCAGGTTGGGATAAGGATAGTTTACTAAACAATAACAGAAAACTAGATATAACAATAACATAAGTTTAAAGCACAAAATAGATGAAACTGGTGATACACAATGCAATTTCTCACCAAACCACACAACTCAGGCCGCACAGCTTAGAGCCCGTCCCGGACAACCCGACCGCCCCAGAAACTGCACGTCCTGGCGTTGTCTCCCCCTCTTCCCCCCAGTCCCCCCTTAAACTCAGCATGACGTAACTGGTATGGAATATCCTCTTTGGCCAATTCGGATCACCTGTCCTGGCTGCGTCCCCTCCTTTCTCACTAGTAAGGAAGTATGCAGAGCTGAGAAAGGTCCTTGATTACCCGGCAACAAATCGGAAAACATCAGGGTGCTATCAGCACTATTCTCATGCTAACACCCAAACATGGCATTCCATCCACTGCTAAAAAAAAAGTTTAACTCCATCATAGCTGAAACCAGGACATTATCCACCCCTTATTCCATACCATTTACGTCATGACCAGATCCAACAATTTTCTTTGGGTACAACCAGTTTCGTGTTTCACACACCCATATATGTATGTACACATGTATGCACACATATGTGCATACAGATCTTATTCCCTCAGTCTGTGAATCATCCCTCTGAAGTTGTTGAGTTCATTTAGTCCATGATTTCCAGGCTCCATTTGTCATAACAGTTTCTCAGGATAGTTGTATGTTCCATTGGCTCGTTGCACGCTGCATCTCAGGCTCTTGACTGATACACCTGGCATGGTCCATGCTCATAGTCTGTGGGTCAGAGTTTATTTTCAACGGGAGCAAAAAGTTCTTGAGAGGCCAGGCTTTAGTTCCATCATCATGGCACTCATTCTTCATTAACTTGTATGACTCCGGCTATAATGCTATGGTACAACATACAGCAATCATAACAATAATGAATATACAATAATGGGTTATTTGGCAATTATTATAATTTCTACTTTATTAATTATATTGGCTATTCTCACCCAAAATCAAATCCCCTTGAGGTACACATCGAACTTCTCCATCCCTCTGCATTACCCACCAAGTACAGCCAGGTCCTTGAGCAAAAACAATTCCAGACATGGGTTTACCTTTGCCTGAAGCAGGAATGACCCAAACTCTCTTTCCCAATACACTCTTCATATGCACTACTGGCACTCTGTCTCCCTCTACAGTACGTGGAAATTTTGACTGGGCAGGGCCAGCCCGATTGGTAGATCCCCTAGAGTTAACTAACCACGTGGCTTGGGCCAAATGTGTATCCCAATGCTTGAATGTCCCACCACACATTGCTTTCAGTGTAGTTTTTAAAAGTCCATTATATCGTTCAATTTTCCCAGAGGCCGGTGCATGGTAAGGAATGTGGTACACCCACTCAATGCCATGCTCTTTGGCCCAGGTGTCTATAAGAGTGTTTCGGAAATGAGTCCCATTGTCTGACTCGATTCTTTCTGGAGTACCATGTCGCCAGAGGACTTGCCTTTCAAGGCCCAGAATTGTATTTCGAGCAGTGGCATGGGGTACGGGATATGTTTCTAGCCAGCCGGTAGTTGCCTCCACCATTGTAAGCACATAACGTTTGCCATGGCGGGTTTGTGGGAGGGTGATGTAATCAATCTGCCAAGCCTCCCCATATTTATATTTCATCCACCGTCCTCCATACCAAAGGGGCTTTAACCGCTTAGCTTGCTTGATTGCAGCACATGTCTCACATTCGTGGACAACTTGTGCGATGGCGTCCATGGTCAAGTCCACCCCTCGATCCCGAGCCCATCTATATGTTGCATCTCTCCCTTGATGACCCGAGGTATCATGAGCCCATCGAGCCATGAATAATTCACCCTTACGTTGCCAGTCTAGATCTACCTGAGCCACTTTAATCCTAGCAGCCTTATCTACCTGATGGTTGTTTTCATGTTCCTCCATGGCCCGACTCTTAGGTACATGGGCGTCGACATGACGTACCTTTACAAGTTTCTCTAACCGAGCAGAGATATCTTGCCATAAGTCATCAGCCCATATAGGTTTGCCTCTACGCTGCCAGTTGTTCTTTTTCCACTGCTGCAACCACCCCCACAGGGCATTCGCCACCATCCATGAATCAGTATAAAGGTAGAGCCTTGGCCACTTTTCTCTCTCAGCAATGTCCAGGGCTAACTGGATGGCCTTCACCTCAGCGAACTGGCTTGATTCACCTTTTCCTTCAGTGGCTTCTGCTACTCTTCTTATAGGATTCCATACAGCGGCTTTCAATCTCCGATGCTTACCCACAATGCGACAAGACCCATCAGTGAACAGGGCATATCGCTTCTCATTCTCTGGCAGTTCGTTGTAGGGTGGGGCTTCTTCAGCGCGTGTTACCTCCTCATCCTCTGGTGACATCCCAAAATCTTTGCCTTCTGGCCAGTCTGTGATCACCTCCACAATTCCTGGGCGATTGGGGTTTCCTATTCGAGCCCGCTGTGTAATTAGTGCAACCCACTTGCTCCACGTAGCATCAGTGGCATGGTGTGTAGAAGGAACCTTCCCTTTGAACATCCAGCCCAGCACCGGCAGTCGGGGTGCCAGGAGGAGCTGGGCTTCAGTTCCAATCACTTCTGAGGCGGCTCGAACCCCTTCATAGGCGGCCAGTACTTCCTTTTCTGTTGGAGTATAATTGGCCTCAGATCCTTTGTAGGCCCGACTCCAAAACCCCAGCGGTCGACCTCGAGTCTCCCCTTGTGCTTTCTGCCAGAGACTCCAGGTCGGGCCGTTCTCCCCAGCTGCAGTGTAGAGCACATTTTTAATATCTGTCCCTGTCCGGACAGGCCCAAGGGCCACTGCATGGACTATTTCACGTTTGATCTGCTCAAAGGCTTGCTGTTGCTCAGGGCCCCATTGGAAATCATTCTTCTTTCGAGTTACATGGTAGAGTGGGCTCACAATGAGACTGTAGTTTGGGACATGCATTCGCCAAAAACCTATAACACCTAAGAAAGCTTGTGTTTCCTTTTTGTTGCTTGGTGGAGACATAGCTGCTATTTTATTAATAATGTCCATTGGGATCTGACGACGCCCATCCTGCCATTTTATTCCTAAAAACTGGATTTCTCGCGTAGGCCCCTTGACTTTACTTCGTTTTATAGCAAAACCGGCTTCTAAAAGGATTTTAATTACCCTGTTTCCTTTTTCAAAAACTTCCTCTGCTGTGTTGCCCCATACAATGATGTCATCGATATACTGCACGTGCTCTGGTGCTTCACCCTTTTCCAGTGTATTCTGGATTAGTCCATGGCAGATGGTGGGGCTATGTTTCCACCCCTGGGGCAGACGATTCCACGTGTATTGGATGCCTCTCCAAGTGAAAGCAAACTGTGGCCTGCACTCTGGCGCCAGTGGGATCGAGAAGAAAGCATTCGCAATGTCGATTGTGGCGTACCACTTGGCTGCCTTCGATTCCAATTCATACTGGAGCTCTAACATGTCTGGCACAGCAGCACTCATACCTGGAGTGACTTCATTTAGGCCACGATAATCTACTGTCAGCCTCCACTCTCCATTGGACTTCCTCACTGGCCATATGGGACTATTAAAGGGTGAGTGGGTTCGGCTGATCACTCCCTGATCCTCCAGTTGACGAATCAGCTTATGGATGGGAATCAGGGAATCTCGGTTAGTACGGTATTGTCGTCTGTGCACCGTTGTCGTAGCAACTGGCACTTGCTGTTCTTCACCCTTCAACAACCCCACAACAGCAGAATCCTCCGAGAGTCCAGGCAAGGCACACAATTGTTCAATTTCTTCTGTTTCCAAAGCAGCTATTCCAAAAGCCCATCGGTACCCTTTTGGGTCTTTAAAATACCCTCTACGTAGATAATCTATACCTAAAATGCACGGAGCTTCTGGACCAGTCACAATGGGGTGTTTTTCCCAGTCCTTCCCAGTTAGGCTCACCTCAGCCTCTAGCACAGTTAGTTGTTGGGATCCCCCTGTCACTCCAGAAATACAAACAGGTTCTACCCCTTCATGATTCGATGGCATTAGAGTACACTGGGCACCAGTATCCACCAGAGCTTTGTACTCTTGTGGGTCTGACGTGCCAGGCCATCGGATCCACACAGTCCAATAAACCCGATTGTCCCTCTCCTCCACCTGGCTGGAGGCAGGGCCCCTCTATTGCTGCTGATCATATTTGTTTTCCACTGGTTGCATAAAGGACTTAGAGGTCCCTTCAAAAGGATCAGGCACATCAGACATATAGGTAGGCCTTCCAGTTGGTCTAGGGAACTGCCCAGTAGAAACTGGTGCAGCCTTCTTCCTGGCAGAATCTCGTTGTGCGAATGTTTTACCCCGCAGCTCATTTACTCGTGCTCGAAGGGCTGAGGTGGGCTGCATATCCCATTTCCTCATGTCCTCTCCATGATCAAGCAGGTAAAACCACAATGTACGTCGTGGTGTGTATTCTCCCTCTTGGAACGATGGACGCTTTCTCCCAGTAGCTGCAACATTGCTCCATACGGGTTGGGAGTTGGACACATTGTTGTCAAGTCGTTGAACCAGTTTCTCTACTGCTGCAATGACGGAGAGGGAAACATTGTCTTGGTATTTCCGGAGTCGGCAGGCCACCTCATTTACGGTTGGCGGATTCGTATCATTCCAGTCAATTGCTGCCAGTGAATTGGTATACCCTGCTGGTGCACTTCGTACAACCTTACGCCACATATCTGGAGTGCATAGGACTTCATCGGGATCAGAGGGAAGCCGTGAATTGTCCAGATCATAATAAATTATCTCCCGTACAGCTAATTCTCTCAGGTGCTGGACAGCTGTCTCTATGCTGTTACACTTAGGTGTCTGGCATGTAATATATTCCTTTATGGGATATCTTTCCTTCACACTTGACAGTAGCCGCCTCCAGAGGCTGAGGATTTCCGGCCTCCTCCCAATTGCTTTGTCAATTCCTCCTTCTCTAGCTAGGGATCCCAACTGCTTGGCCTCTCTGCCTTCTAATTCCAAACTACTGGCCCCGTGATCCCAACATCGGAGCAACCAAGTGATAATGTGCTCACTTGGGTGGCGAGTGAAATCTTTTCGAACCTCACGCAGCTCACTCAGAGTCAGGGATCGGGTAACAATCTCTGGTTCTGCCTCATCCTGATATCCTCGAGATGATCCCGGTTGATCATCATCCTTATCCGTCACTATACGAACTGATTTCTTTGTGCCTTTCCTCTTTTGTACGGGAGCAACAGACACTGGTGTGGATTGGTTTTTCAGATCATCTGCAGTGTCTGCTGTAGAGATTACAGTAGCTGCAGTGTCGGTCACAGGGGTTGCAGTAGCTGCAGTGTCAGCCCCAGTGGTTGCAGCAGCTATAGTATCTGCCAGTCTGTTTCCTTTCCCTTCTCCCTGACAGTGCTGACAGTGCTGCCTGCTATCAAGCAGTGTTTGATAAATAGTGGCCAGAGCCCAGCACAGTGCAGTAAGGTGTCCATCTCTGGGAAACCTACAGCAATTTTTCCTTAGGTATGCAGTCACTTGATCGGGGTCTTGTAGCTGTTCAGGAGTGAAATTCCAAACCATCGGGCGTGAGAAAGTACCTAGGTACTCGCCCATACTTTGCCACATGCCCTGCCACTCGTGATTATTCTGTCTCGGGGAAAGCTCTTCAGTGGTATTCATAAACCTATGCTTGATATATAACAAAAACTGAACCATCTGCACCAAACCTACCAATAGCAAAATGCTAGTTTGAATATCCCAGAGATATTGAAGATTTTCAAAAACTGCCCTAAGAGCTGTTGTATTTAGCCCAAAGGAAAAGAAAGCAGTGCCCCCACCATACCGGCTGCTGTTATTAACCCCTCCCTGTCCAAAGAATGGACAGGACAGCAAAACCTCATACAGGTACCAGCTTAAGCTCATGATCATCGATATTATTGTATCATAGACCGATATCATAAAATACACTATAATGAAGTATGGGAACAAATACGGGAGCCACAGACCTGAGAGAGTAAAGAATCCTGCCAGGATTGTATACAGCATGCGGTGGTTTTGCTGCCACAGCCTTGTAAATAAATACCACAACATCGTGACCAGAGATTGCTTAAACAACAGTGCTTATCTTAATTGCGATAGTTAGGGTCAGATCTACCGTTATCCCAACCGTTCGTGCCCCACGTTGGGCGCCAAAATAACTGTCGTGGTTTTGCCCCAGCCGAGGGCCGCACCCCACACAGTCGCTTGTACTTTTAAAAGGAAGGGGGAGGGAAAGTTGGGGGAAGGGGAAAAGGGAAGGAAGAAAGGAGGAAAAGAAACCACAACCTAGAAACCAGAACCACGCAGGTTGGGATAAGGATAGTTTACTAAACAATAACAGAAAACTAGATATAACAATAACATAAGTTTAAAGCACAAAATAGATGAAACTGGTGATACACAATGCAATTTCTCACCAAACCACACAACTCAGGCCGCACAGCTTAGAGCCCGTCCCGGACAACCCGACCGCCCCAGAAACTGCACGTCCTGGCGTTGTCTCCCCCTCTTCCCCCCAACCCCCCCTTAAACTGAGCATGACGTAACTGGTATGGAATATCCTCTTTGGCCAATTCGGATCACCTGTCCTGGCTGCGTCCCCTCCTTTCTCACTAGTAAGGAAGTATGCAGAGCTGAGAAAGGTCCTTGATTGCCCGGCAACAAATCGGAAAACATCAGGGTGCTATCAGCACTATTCTCATGCTAACACCCAAACATGGCATTCCATCCACTGCTAAAAAAAAAGTTTAACTCCATCATAGCTGAAACCAGGACACACAGATTGAAGAGTTTCCAATTCTTCCAGCATGGACACGTGTAAGATGCTCAAAACACTAGTAGAAGAGTGGTACAGCCACAAGCCCTTAAAAGAGGTCTGAATAATTAGGAGCTAGCCTGGCTATCTCAATATCCAATACAAACAGCCAAAGCAGAAATGCTGGAGCTGGAATTGAGTAACCAGTGAGTACTGTGATATTACCAGCCATGACAGAAAATTATGCCACAAAAAACTAGGCTGTACTGCCTACAGAACTGAACTTGATGAAGTAAACAAACACCTGAATTATTACCTGCAGTGTTTCTTTAAAACTGCCTTAGTGCCAGACTGGAGGATGACAAATGTGACAGCAATTTTTAAAAGAGTACCAGGGGTCTAGAAAACTAGGTATCAAGTAAATTCAGTATCTGTACCAGAAAACACAGTCAAAACTATAATAAATCAGTCAAATATCTGCTCAGGATACCTGCACCTGCTGCCCCACTAAAATGCCTTTATACAAATGCACGCAACATGGGAAACAAGCAGGAAGAATTAGAGATCTTTGTGCGGTCGCAGGGCCACGATCTCATTGCGATCACAGAGACGTGGTGGGACAGCCTGGATGACTGGCACACTGTCATGGATGGCTATGTGCTTTTCAGGAAAGACAGGCTAGAGAGGCGAGGTGGAGGAGTTGCTCTTTATGTTAGAGAGCAGCTTGAATGTATTGAGCTCCACCTGGGGAAAGATGACCCATCAGTCGAGTGCTTGTGGGTAAGAATCAAGGGTCACGCTAGTATGAGTGACACTGTTGTGGGTGTGTGCTATAGGCCCCCTGATCAAGAGGAGCGGGCTGATAGTGCTTTCTACGAGCAGCTAGAAGTAGCCTTGAGATCCCAGGCCCTGGTGCTTATGGGGGACTTCAACTACCCAGACATTTGCTGGGCAAGCAATACGGCCAGTCGTATGCTGTCCAGACAATTTCTGCAGTATGTTGAGGACAATTTCCTGCTACAGATGGTGCAGGAGCCCACAAGGGGAGGGCGGCTGCTGGACCTTGTTCTTACTAACAAGGACGGGCTCATCAGGGAGGTGAAGGTTGGGGGCAGCTTAGGACAAAGCGACCACGAAATGATCCAGTTCAAGATCCTGAGTGGAAGAAGCAAGCCAAAAAGCAGGATAGCTACCCTGAATTTTGGAAGAGCTAACTTTGATCTCTTCCATAACCTTTTAGGAGCTATCCCGTGGGCTACGCTGTTAGAAGGCAAGGGAGCCTGTGAGAGCTGGCTAGCATTTAAACAGCACTTCTTCCAAGCACAGGATAGGTGCATCCCTTTGAGTAAGAAATCGGGAAAGAGAGGCAGAAGACCTGCGTGGATGAGCAGGGAGCTAATGTGTAAACTCAAAGGGAAGCAGAAGGTTTATGAACTATCGAAACAGGGTCTGTGCACCTGGGAGGAATATAGGGATGTTGTCGGGGCCTGTAGGGATGCAACTAGAAAGGCTAAAGCCCACTTGGAGTTGAAACTGGCAAGGGATATAAAGGACAATAAAAAGGGTTTTTTCAGATACGTGAATAGTAAAAGGATGACCAGGGATAATGTAGGTCCCTTGATGAATGAGGCGGGTGTCCTGGTTACGGGGGATGCTGAGAAGGTGGAAATACTGAATGCCTTCTTTGCCTCGGTCTTCACTCCAAAGGCCCCTCGGGACCCACAGATCCTGGATGAAAGCAGGAGAGTTTGGGGAATGAAGAGCTTCCCTCTAGTTGAGATAGGGGTGGTCCAGGAGCGGCTCAAAGGGATTAATGCAAACAAATCCATGGGCCCGGATGGGATACATCCACGTGTGCTGAGGGAGCTGGCGGAAGTGATTGCAGAGCCGCTTGCTATCATCTTCAACAGCTCCTGGAGAACAGGAGAAGTACCTGAGGAGTGGAGGATAGCCAATATCACTCCAGTCTTCAAAAAGGGCAAGAAGGAGGAACCTAACAATTATAGGCCAGTCAGCCTCACTTCTGTCCCTGGAAAGGTGATGGAACAGCTTGTTCTGGATGCCATTACCAAGCAACTGGAAGAGAAGAAGGTCATGAGGAGTAGTCAGCATGGATTCACCAAGGGGAGATCGTGCTCGACCAATCTCATAGCCTTCTATGATCTCATCACTGGCTGGGTGGATGGAGGGAGAGCAGTGGATGTCATCTACCTTGACTTCAGCAAGACTTTCGATACTGTCTCCCCCGACATCCTGATAGAAAAGCTGAGAGATCATGGGATAGATGAGTGGACAGTGAGGTGGGTTGAGAACTGGCTGTCAGACCGGGCTCAGAGGGTCGTGATCAGTGGAACAAAATCTGAATGGAGGCCTGTGACTAGCAGTGTTCCCCAGGGCTTGGTGTTGGGTCCAGTCCTGTTTAATATCTTCATCAACGACCTTGATGAGGGAATAGCATCCACCCTCAGCAAGTATGCTGATGATACAAAGCTGGGAGGGGTGGCTGACACACAGGAACACTGCGCTGCCATCCAGCGAGACCTGGACAGGCTGGAGAGCTGGGCAGGGAGAAACCAGATGAGGTTTAATAAAAGCAAGTGTAAAGTCCTGCATCTGGGGAGGAATAACTGTCTGTATCAGTACAGGCTGGGGGATGACCTGCTGGAGAAGAGCTCTGTGGAGAAGGACCTGGGGGTCCTGGTTGATGACAGGTTGGCTATGAGCCAGCAGTGTGCCCTGGTGGCTAAGAGGGCCAATGGGATCCTGGGATGCATCAGGAAGAGTGTGGCCAGCAGGTCGAAGGAGGTGATCCTTCCCCTCTACTCTGCCCTGGTCAGGCCCCACCTGGAGTATTGTGTCCAGTTCTGGGCTCCCTGGTATGAAAAAGACAGGGATCTCCTTGAGAGAGTCCAGAGAAGGGCTACGAAGATGATTAAGGGCCTGGAACATCTCCCGTATGAGGAAAGGCTGAGTGAGCTGGGGCTGTTCAGCCTGGAGAAAAGAAGACTGAGGGGGGACCTAATTAATGTTTATAAATATCTTAAGTATGGGATGCAGGGGGAATTGGCCAACCCCTTTTCAGTAGTCTGTGGAGACAGGACAAGGGGCAATGGCTGTAAATTGGAGCACAGGAAGTTCCACACCAACATGTGGAAGAACTTTTACACAGTGAGGGTGACAGAGCCCTGGGACAGGCTTCCCAGGGAGGTGGTGGAGTCTCCTTCTCTGGAGATATTCAAGACTCATCTGGACGCCTATCTGTGCAATATGTGCTAGGGAGCTGCTTTGGCAGGGGGGTTGGACCCAACGATCTCTCGAGGTCCCTTCCAACCCCTACAATTCTGTGATTCTGTGATTCTGTGATTCTGTGAAATTAGTGAATAAGTGAATATGACATGTTGGAGAATAGGCTGCTGCTATAAACCCACCAGCTACCTGAATCAAATGAAAAAAAACATGGACTACAGAGCTCTGTCTAGTCTAAACTACGTGTAGGTTCCATTGGCATGTAGCTAGTTTGGAAGATTACTAGATAAAAGTACCAGAACAAAAGAAGCTGTCGAATTATAGAAGGTTGTTAAAACACAGGAATAGACGGTGGAAATGAATGTTCATCATGAAAGGAGTGGAGTCCAAAAGGAATCTTTCGTGGGTGACCACCATTAACCATAGCCATGCATGATACAGAAAACAGGTGCTTCCTGATGTGATAGTTTGCTGATTACACTAATTTATTTGAGGTAGCCAAGACTAGAAATACTTCAAAGAGTTGCAGAATGAAATGCATTTTTGTGTACATAATAATAGGGTTTGAACTGATTACTACCAGTTCTGTTTACCATTTAAGAAATGGTAAAATAGAATAAAATTCAACTATAAACAGGGAAGTTGGAAGAAGGACACAATGAAGGTCCTTCCTCCAAGAATAATGACTTGCTTGGGAAAGGCGAATAGGAAACAGCTTTTCCTGCAAGGATAAACTGTTGAATCCCTTACCTAAAGATGTTGCAGGCAGTAAACTCTACAAGCATTCAAAGGCAAAACAGACAATTTAATGGAACTGAATTTTTGTAAGCCCACAGAAGGTGTCTCTAGCTGAAGGTCTCCAACCATACATGGTAGGAGGTAGAAGAAAGTCAAGTAATATATTACAAGTATTTATCTTATACTCCCTCCTCAGCATCCTGGCTATTGTTAAAAACAACACTGGGCTAGATTGAGTTTTGCTCTGACCCAACACAGTCCTTCTTATGCGTTCTCTCAAAATACAAGAACTAGGGGAGCAGATACAAGAGGCAAAAGAGGTAGTGCTTCTTCATAAGGTACACCATTAGCTGCAGAAGTACTTGCCACAACCTACAGTTGTTAAAAGTTTAGAAAAATTATAAAAGTTACATATTTATGGGGGAAAATAATATACAATGAAAATATCTACCAAGCCAGCAAGACCACATGGACATGACCTGCAGATTGGGAAGATCCTGTGTTGTAAATTGGTGAAGGGCAAGAGGGAATACCAGTGAGGTATCACTCCATGTTTGCTCTTTCTAGCCTTCATTTCTCTATTGGCCACTATGGCATGCAGGATAATAAACAATTGCAATTGTCCCACCACATCTGCTCTAGCATAATCATGTACTCATTATACCTATTAAGAGACACCAAAAATTAAATTTAACTTTGAGAAAGCATTCTAAGGTGCTTCCAACTGATGAACACCCGATGCGATGTTGATAATAACCACAGCATCCCTTTGCCATGCCACCTCTGACAGAGGACAAGGGAATGGGTTTCCGACTTAGCTCTTCAGTGTGATGAATGAGAAAGCTCAACTTCCAAAACCTTAGAATGACAAAATCAAATGCAATAAACTAAGCAACCATTTACTGTCAAAGAATAGTTAACACCATCTTTGATTTTGGTAAGAAAATGGCTCAATAAACTCCCCTTGCAAGACTCCCAACATGCACTTTGCTTTGCTAAGGAAAAGGGAATGAAGCGTACTTCTGGAAAAATCATAGTCCCTTTACAACAGCTTCTGGTAGCAAATGGAAAACTGTCAGTCCAAATGTAAAGATATGACAAGGGGCTGTCCAAGTTACAGGTTAGCAAGTCAGTTATGGGTTAGCAAGGCAGTTATAGGCTACCAAGTCTATGCAAACAGAGGAGTCTTTAATTTCTGATTTTTGCTTTCACTGCTGCATCTCTCACTCCTTGATATGAAAGTTTTGCTCTTTCTTTCAATCTACACACAGGATTTCCATCGCCTTGCCCTGCACTGCTGAATTTAGCATGCTGGATGAGTACAGAGCCAATTCTGTACAGGCGCTCAGGACCACCGTAGTGCAACGTTGAAGATTTATCCTGTACAACTGCTCCACAGACAGTACCAAGGAGGAAGCCAATCTTGAAAGCCTGCCAGTTAAAGGCACGCAGAAAGTTTGGTAAAGTCAAGCTGGCGGTGGCTCAACGATCTGTCATCACAGGAACAAAGCTGTTTTAACTTCTGCCAGAAAAAGCTAATGAATGAGAATTTACTGCCAATGCAGGATGTCTGAAACCACATACTGAACAGGTCAATCAGCTAGTATTTTCATGGAATAAGTAATCACTGTTACAGTCTGTCTTTCCTTTCCTAATTTCTCATGACAACGAAGGAAAAATCTTTTTTCACAACACAAAGTTTAACTAAAGCCTCCTTCTTTGTACACTGTTATTTTGGGGACAGAAGGTCATTATACAGAAACTAGCATTAAATCAACAAAACAAGCAACTGCATTTCTTCTTGATCCTTTTAAGAAGCAGCTGCCAAAGCTAAAAGCAGAACTGGTCCAGTCTTGTCAAACTACAGCTAGTTCTGGTAAGAGGCCCGAGAAGAGAAAACTAAAAACTAATCTTCTGCATGAGAATGATGCTTGAAACAGTAGATGACCCAATCAACTGAGTTATATTTCAAAATACATTAATTATTTATAATGCCCTAATCAATACCTCTTTCCCTGTCCTTTTAGGTCTTCAACCATGTCATGGTTTAACCTCCACAAGCAACTGAGCACCACACAGCTGCTTACTCACTTCCCTCCCAGCAGGATGGAGAGAAGAAAGAAGAAAGCTGGAAGAGTAAGTGAGAAAACTTGTGGGTTGAGATCAGAATAGTTTAATAATTGATAGTAACAAAAACAACAAGAGAGAACTAAAACCCAAGAAAGATGAGCAATGCAAATGAAAACAATTGCTCACCACTACCACACCGATGCCCAGCTAGTCCCTGAGCAGCAGCTGCCTAGCCAACCTGACCCATTGTTTTATTGCTGAGCATGATGTCATACGATATCAGATATCCCCTTGGTCAGATGGGGCCAGCTGTCCCGGCTGTGTCCCCTCCCAACTCCTTGTGCACCCCCAGCTTACACACTAGTGGGGTGGGGTAAGGAGCAGAAAAGGCCTGGGCTCTCTGTAAGCACTGCTCAGCAGGAATGAAAACATCCTGTGTCACCTACATCATCTCCAGCGCAAATCCAAAACACAGCCCCATGCTAACTACTATGAAGAAAAATCAACTTTACCCCAGCCAAAACCCACACAAATTAGCAGCACAAACATGCTTGATTGAGGGCATGAATTCCATTAAACTGTCTCCATTATTTCCCGGTGTCTTCTCCATTCAAACTGTAACAGAGAAATATGTGTGCAACTCCCAATGCATCATTTTCAGTACTATCAGGCTGAATAATATCCAGTCCCTTGCTAAAGTCTAGTAAAAACCTGCTGAGTGGAAAAACTGGTCAGCACTTTTCAGTAGCGAGTAACAGGTAATTGTCAGGTCTTCCCTCACTCCCTGATTACATGACTGGGAGACCAAGGCTCTTGCCCACTTTGCCCATACCCATCCTCCTTGAGCCTGCCAACCCACTCCTTGTTGCTAGTCCTGCATTTCAGTGGTGTCCTTCTTTTTTCCAGAAGGCAAGGGTCACGACAAATTTCTGAGGTATTTGCCAAGCCCAGTTCACAGGGTTGCAGACAGAGGCGTTTCTTCCAAGACTTTCAGCAGGCCACCTAGGGATGATCACTTCTTTACCTCCTTTCTCTAGAGAGTATCGTTCATACACCTTGACTCTACAGTCATCCTCTCTTTTCCCTTGAAGTCTTAGGACAACTGTAGTATGTACCCACATATTGAAGGGATGAGCTAGGAGATTTTATTGACAGCAGGACCATAAAACTACAAGTAAACTTCTGCTTTTGCAATTATACTATCCAAAATAAGTACATTTTATGAGATCCTGCAGGGTCAAGAGTGAATGCACTGCCAACTTGTACACACAGACAGCAAGACTACACACACCAAAAAAAAAGGGTTTTTTTTCCCTAAGAATTCATTCTGTTGGGAAAACAGCCTTTTCCATTAATGGACCAAATCTTGTGTTTTGTGATATTTAAATGAATTACTATTTTGACATGCTACATTTGGCTAGAAAGTCAAATCCCAGAACAATGAATCTTACCACTGTACTTTGGCGGGCCTGAAAATGAAACCCAGCTGAAGAAATGTGATAGCAATGTCACATGCTATCTAATTTATTAAATGTGACCCAGATCTAGCTTGTGTCTGGGAAAAGGAGAAATCTTATTCAAATGGCATCAGTGCTCTTTCTTTTAGAATACCAGACGTGCCAAAGGAAGCAGAAGGAAAGGATTGGTCCCAGCAAAAAACAATGTTTTGGAGAAGCTACTCCAGTGTGTTAAGTACAATATTTTGAATCAAGTCATGGCATTTCTGACTCAAAGCTGCAGGAAAAAAGGCAACAGCACAGTGACCTAAACGAAGAAGATGGTTTTTGTTCCTGGACACATGTTATTTGGGAGCATATTTGCATGTTCATACAACAAACTGGGAACTTAAACCATCGTGCTCTACATCCCCAAGAGCCCTGTAACCAAGAAGCCTCCAATTCTGGCTATTCTGAGCTGATGATTTCTGCTCACTCTTCACCAGACATGCTGGTTTGGATGTGAAGTTTTGTGCTGGCAAAAAATGAATACCACAAAAGGTATTCATTTCAACAAATCACCATCTTCCAGCAAGAAACAATTTGGTGAAAAGTTTTTCATCAGCTCGCCTGACAAATTAGTTGACTTAATATCAGGGAGTATTTCTCAACACTGAGTAAGGTTATGTAGTCTTAACTGTTCTGGAGCCCCATTTTGTTACATTCCACATATCTGAAACCACAGAATGTGTGAACATAGTCCTGCTGAGATGTTCATTCCTATCTTGGCCTGCAGGTCATAATCTAAATTATCATCTGAAACTTTTGAACTTTGCTGTAAACGTCTTTTGCACTTCTGGGAATTAATAAACACAGGTCATGATATGGCACTGTGGGTTTTGCAGACTGGTACTGAACAAAGGAGGCATATCTCTACCTGCTGTTCACTCCTGATAGGCAGCTGTGACCAACCATTACCATGTTTTTTTGTTTCCCAGATGCATAAGAACACTGAAGTGAGGGTCAGGTTGGAAAGAACCTGCAACAGAATCTGACCTGGCATAAAATTTTGAGACCATTAAAGCCACCCTACATTCAGTTTTCCCAAGTATGGCTGGAAGGCGTCTAGTTGGAACTCTGTCTGGTTTTGTAATTATGAGTTTATCTGTGTACTTCCAATGAAATGAGTATTTCACACTCAGAGACTAATATTCCTGTATTATCCATAGCTCTTCAAAGGTCTTCTCTTTCACCTGTGTCATTCTAGGCCACTATCATGGACAGGACAGTGTGGAAGAGAGGCTCGGATCCAATACTATTATTTTCTCTTACCATATTTCTCATACAGTTAGGGAAAACCTTGGACATGGAATTTCTTTAGAACATAATCTCTGCAACATATTGGAGCTGCTTCTGTTTAAGTCCTTCATCTTGCTAACAGACACTGCATTTCTGCAGGAGGACAGGGAGGCTTTGATATGACTCGGGCCCGTTGAAGTGGCTCAAAACTGTCAGTCATCCAGCAGTACTTAAAAAGCCAGGCCATTGGATATAAACAATCAATCACATGACTATGTCCATTCACACAATATATGGTTTCTTGCATTTTTCAATTAGTAAAGTGCTTTGGTATCGATATAAGACATTTCAGGAGATCATTCTTATTAACAGGTTTTATCAAGCTTCCAAAATATACATTCTTTATAGACACCATACCTTTAGCAAGAATAACTGCCCTGCGTACCTGAAAGACAGCAAATCCTGTTCCCTCTGCTGCCACTGTAACTGTCACTGGTTGTGTAGGAGCAATCTGAAAGACAGACAGATGGGTAAAACAGTATTTTCAATGTACTTTTAGTCAGCAGACATTACAAAAGCATTCTTTGCTTTCTAAAGTACCTCCTTGGTCTGAAGCAGAAAACGGTTTTGAGTATCAATTGAAAATGTTTCTGGTGCTTTCAAAGAAGGTGCTGTCACTGTTACATCCATTTCTGTTTTGCTTGTAGTAGTGAGAGTTGCAAATAGACTCAAAGCTTGCAGAGCCACAACTGTGTCCTGTTGAGAGAAACAAATCTTTCTGTATTAAACAGCAGAACCCCATGCCATGAAATACCTGTGTGTTGGCCATGTCTTGGAGAGCTCACGGTCCTTGTCTTGTCCCCTTTGTTGATTATGTTGGGGTCTTCATGGAGCCACCTCCATATCTCCATTGGGATTCTAATGGCATGAGCTGCCTCCCTGGGCAGGCTGTTCCAGTGTCTAGATGTATATAGTGACTAAAGATCAAATATCCAGTACTTCACAGTAGTTATTCAAGGTACCTTCACCACTGAAGCAAAAGCTATAGGTCTGAAAAACTATTAATATTTATCTTTACAAGGCTGCAATTAGTTTTTACTGGATGCACAGCAA
The DNA here is from genome assembly GCA_020800305.1 of Porphyrio hochstetteri. Taxonomy (NCBI): domain Eukaryota; kingdom Metazoa; phylum Chordata; class Aves; order Gruiformes; family Rallidae; genus Porphyrio; species Porphyrio hochstetteri. The sequence goes on from CM036907.1 coordinate 92,153,634, forward strand.
CAATCAAAGGGGATTCAGCCCACTTTTTATAGTCTATCAAAAGGTTTTGTGCAATCATTTTACCAGTATGGAATGTGCTTATAAACAAATTCTCATCTCTCTCATTCTCCTTTGTTATTCTCCTTTGTTTATCTTTATGTACAATTGCAGGCTTAGATCTCCAGGTTGTGAACATAAGAGGCAGTTTTGGAGTATTTCTTTCAGCACAATTTGGTGAATGATAATTTTAATATGCCTTATTTTCTGGGAAAAAAAAATACAGTAATCAATTCTGTGTCTTTAAAGTTTCTCGGGGATTTTTGTTCTTTGTGTAATTAATTTTGCACCTATTTTTAACCAGCAACAGTGAAGAAATTGGCCTTGCAGGCTCAGCACACAGAGGTGTTTTATTCATTCTTGGGTTACTTCTAGTAACTAAATTCTAATGTAACAAAAGCTCATTAACTATGATGTGCTGACCATGTCACACCTTAAGGTAACAGCATGTGCTGCCTATTTAAATGAGAAGAAACCACTCCTTAACAATCAGAAACCACTCTCCTTCCCACGTCACCTCCCTGTCTGAGGTGACCTGCTTCACTGATTTCTTAAAACCCAGAAAGGTGAGATGACTAGCAGTAGTGCCAAAGTTTCTGGTACACTGAACCACTACGGCTGGGATCCCAACTCCAGTGCTTAACATGGCGCGACACAACAAATGCAACTAAATGGCTAACGAATTTAACAGTCTGGAGTAAGTGGCAGACTTTTTCAGGAGGAGGCAAGTATCTACCATGAAAGAATGTCTTCGATTACTCCTTTGCAGAAATCGGTGACAAAGCATCTGAATGACTCTGCCCTTACTCATCAGACTGCTCATGTGTCAGTTCCTCCTGAAGATCTACAGCTTGGGAACACAAACTTAAAAAACTTCTTTCACATTAAAGTGAATGAAACTACAGCAACCTATCACATCTATATTGCTGACCTATCTTACAGACTTAAGGAGCTATAAGATCTTATTGAAGAACCTGATTTTGAACTTCTGACAGCATAAATATACCTGCCCTTACCTAAGTTGTGGAAACCAAAGAATACCTTGAAGCACCTTTCCCAAGTCCTTAGAATTACACTTCTCACATTTAGACTTCTTGCCCTAAATTGAGACAGAGTTCGAGATGTCTCAAAATGCTATCTGCCGTTGCTGAAGGTGACTGCAGAGCTCTTCCTCACCCCACGCTCAAATGACTCTTAGAAACAGGTAAAACACAAGAGGGCAAAGAAGCACCTACAGAGAAGATACATGTGCCCCTTGGTGTGCTCTAAAGTGGAAGACATACCCAAGGTTTTCACCAGGAAACACAGCTGAAGCACAGGGTGTGCAGCTCAGCATGGCAATGCTGTGCCCAATACACAACCTGAAAAGTTAGGGAATACAGTCTCGACCCAGACTCACTGGCCTGTCTTGCCCCCTCAAAGCCACACAGGCTTTGAAGAACATGCTACTCTTTCCTACCATTTATACATTCATATATATGCTAATTTTTGTATGGATCTTTCTCCTGTATGTATGATATGTGAATTTTATGCTTAAGCATTAAAAGCATTATAAACCAAAATAAACTGAATGCAAATTCATAGTAAACTATACCACGTACACAAATTGCAGAGAGTTATCCTACCCTAACTTACAAAAGGTCACACATGCAACTGATTACTTTCCTCCTCGCTGTTTAACAACATATTAAGTTTCTAATGTAATAAATTCATGGAAGGAAACAGTCCAAACATTTTTTTTAAGCAATCTTAGAAATTAACAAAAAATATGGAGTCATTTCCACAAATTAAAAAAGGCATCTAGAGAGACACTGGAGTAATTTTGAAATCAAAATAGTTTAGACTATGGAAGAGCAAAACGATGAAATTCATTTCTTAATTTTACCCTTGGGGATAAATGGTACACTGCTGGATTTGCAAACTTCCAAGTAAAAATGGTTTCTGGAGAATAAAGAAAAGCTTTTTCAAGTCATTTAGTGCTTTAATCATCCTCTTCAAATAATAAGCAAGAATTAACACATTAGAAAAATACTAGAACCTCGGGGGAACCGGGCTGGTTCTTAAATTGCATTTTATTTAGTATAACTAATTTCTCTCAGATTAATAACAACAAACATTTGAATATAATGAAGGATAGCCTGTACAGCTTGGTGCCAAGCAGTATGATGAAATGTGACATTTTACTGTGACCAGCATTTGTAGTTAATTTAAAAGCTAGTTTAAACTAATGCAATCCAAAGTACTATATAAATATTCTGGATGCCAGCACAGCTTATAAGATGTAGTTTCAATAACACAGAAACCTCCTGGAGATAATGTAAATCTTCCAAATTTCATGGCCCATCAAAAAATCTACGTAATAATGAGGACAAAGTACATTATTAAGTTAAGACTAACTGCCAAGAAGCACTAGGTTAGACTGTTTCCCTAAAACTTTGCCGCCTTTCTTATCTTAGTTAATAGCCTTTCAGGAGTTCGAGGGCCCACATATGGAAAGAATAGAAAGAGGTTTCTCTCCTTGGAAAGAAAATAAGCACAGATATTTATTACACTTGCTTGGAAAATCTGATTAATTATTTTTCCATGGGCATCATTTCTTCTTCTTAATTTAAGATCATTTGTTATCAATATTTTATATAATCAAGGTGACCCTCTCATTCTGTTTTTTACTATACTTGCGAAAATACCATAGCTGGTATTCCAGGTTTCGGATGCCAATACTGCAAAGAATGCAAGCCTGCCCATAACCAAGGCCATTACAGGAAAATAACATCCAGTAATTGTTATGTAAAAAAAAAGGTCCCTTTTTTCTTTTTTTTTTTTAATACCCAATGCTCATTTAGAAAGTATAACAAAGCTCTTTCAGACAAGATATTACCTGAGTAGATGAAAAGCCCCCAAGATGATTTCTTTGCTGGCTTAACCATTTCATAATAGGGATCCCCTCTGCTAATCTGTCTTGATGAAAGTGTGAGAGCACAGCATACGCCGCAAGTTCAATATCGACGGACCGTGGTTGCCAGGAGTCAGAAATTGCAGAAGCAGGTGTTATCCAGAAACGAAATTCTCCTGCAAAAGGAACCAATAACAACCTCAGATCCACAGACTGAAGTCTTTGGACTTCTGGGAAAGGCTTATGGGAAACATCCTAATTAATGCTTCTGTACAAGCAAGGTTCTTTAAAATCGTGCTGATGTTTAGGCATGTGTCCCATAAAGGACGAACTTAAGCACTTCCACAGCAATGGATGAATATAGATACAAAAAAAACTGGAGTCCAAATAGTCATGCCATTGATTTCAGTGAATATCACGTTGATCCTTTTGTTGTCAGCCTGAAGCCCTTGTGAAAAGGTGACCTTGTTGTTAGGTGCTCCTTCCTCTTCAGGACTAGAGAAGGCACCATAGCTGCTCATTCTTGAATGAAGCCTTCCAAAAAATTGACTTAAGTCCTTCCTTCCCAAAAGTGACTTGTCTGAAAGGTCTAACTCAGTAAACACAGAGGGACGCCCAATAGAATCCACCTATAGAAGTGTGTAAGATAGTGTACAATACCTTGGTGTTCTGCCCTCTCATTCAGTATATTCAGTGCTTCCTTTGCTTTTGTACTTTTTGCCCAGGACAATGCGTATGTCACAAGTGCCAAAGTGTAATTATCTGAAATACCATCTTCTAATTTATCTTCTAGAAAGTTTGTAGCACTCTTGATGACATAAGTATGCTGGAAATGAAGGTCATATTGAAGAATGTACAGTGAAAAAAATATATATTGATTGAAAGAATTTGTACAGAAACATTACTAGCACAAATCAACAACCAAGAAACACTGAAAATCTCTCTGAGAGCCACAGGCACGAACCTCAAAGGCAAACCTTTTGATCTAGCACTGCCTTTTATGGACCTCAATGAAATCCACTGGAACGACTTAACATCTCCAAGTACAGTTGCCCCCATAAATTTCTTTGCAAGTTCTTGGACTAAAGCCACAACAATATTCTTGCCTTTAGATTTTGTAAAAGCACATAAAATTGAAAGGCATAACTGCACAATTTTTTATTGTCTTGGATAAATAAGCCAAAGTACAGGAAAGTTTAACAAAACCTGGTTAAAATTTGTCTCTATTTGGATGTCCCTCTATGTCCTAAAAGGAAGTTTACCAGGTAGGATGACAATTTATGAAGAGTCACAGAAACTATGAATTCTATTTATGAATTCCAATACCTGTTTATCTGGGAACCCTAGGAACGATGACATGATGTAAGCTGTGAGAGTGACTGAATTATTGGCCCCTCCTTGAAGATCACTGTGTAACACTTTCCCTGGCTCATGAAATTCTCCATTTATTTTCTGATGCCGGACAATCCATTTAGCTGTATCCATGAGTACATTTTGGTCGATATCTATGAATGGACGAGCTTGAAGGAAACATCTTAATACAAAAGCTGATAACCTGGGGAAAAAGGTTAATCAAATGTGACAAAATTAGCAACATATTGGAGCTTCTGTTTAAGATGCTGTAAGAATACTGTGACGCATAAAGTGTTCTACACACACCTCCCAAGCACAGAGGAAAGCACATGTCTTATCCAGACAAGCAAGTAGACTAAGCTTAATTCACCAAAAAAGAAGCTACATCCGTGTTCCTAAATATCACCCATTTTGCAGGTGTTTCAAAAATAAATACAGAGTATAGACCCCAAGTCTGCCAGCACATGTTTATCTACATAAATATATTGCTTGCCTGCCTTCTGCTACTAGGCTAAAGTGACAAAAATCAGAGTTTAGACAGTATGCAGTTATGTGTGATCTTAATTATCCTGATTATCCCTTTAATTATATCATTGAAACAACCTTCATTGTTTTGCTCATTAATAATCCCAAGTCTTGCTTTAGCTCCCTTCTTTGCCAAACATATATTCATGTAACCTGTCACTGCCCTACTTAAGTACTGGAGTTGCCATTATATATAAACATTCTTCATTTTCCAATGCATTGATACTGAGTCTAAGGCAAATCCTGCTGATATCCATGAAAAACGCTCACAGACTCCTGGAGTGATGCAATAAGTGGCATAGTAACCAGGATGGTTCTGTTTAAAGTCAGCAGCGTGTCCTGAAATACATAAGTGTATTTAAACCAACTGAACATGGATTAGCTCAACAAAGCACTGGAACATGTCTTTGTTATCTATCTAGTTTCCACTATGATGCTCACTATGCTTCGTAGGGAGAAATTCAGCACTGAAAAGGCTTTTTTCAACTGTATTTATAGTCTCAAAAAAGGAGGTGTAACAGAGGCAAGTAGGACAATTTTTTAATATCAGTAACTGTCCACCCCCAAGGAAATGCCTGAGTCAGTCTTATGCCTCCAGCATAGAGAGAACTGAAAATCTGTTTGAAGCAGTGATGATCACATAGCCCTAAATGCTTTCAGTCAACTGCAAGAAAAAGTTATTTAATCATTACTTTTCATTCCTTTGGAGAAAAGCAACAGAAAAGCTTTCAGACCAAGCTGTTCCGCTAGCTAAAATAATTCATCATTCATCTTTTTCAAAATTAAAAAGCTTTGCCCTAATAATGGCTTTGACAGCATGTTATCCAGCAGAATGACCTTAGAGTTGGCCTAAACACCTAATGAAAACCAGGCAGAAGGTTAATACAGCTGGAAAATTTTTACCAGCTTCACAAAAAGTTTTTAGTCGCAGGGAAAATATGTAAAATACTCAGATTCTACAGTGAATCTGGCAGAACTACTTACCATGTGCTCCCAGAAGGATCTTCATTTCCAAAGGCACTAAAAGAGCCATCATCCCTCTGGAAAAGCAGCTCTCTCTGGTAACCTGAAGTGGAAAAGCAGAGACAGGTATCGAACACTGTCTCTCATGCAGGTTCCAGCACAAACTGTCTGCTGATGTGAAGCAAGGCACTTTCTAAGGCTAAGGGCAGAACTTGAGCTCGTATTTCATTTTAAAAATCCCCAAAATATGTAGGAACACACAAAACAGCGGAGAAGATGATGAGAAAGTGGGCTGCAGTAACACGATGGATCCATCTACAAAAGCAGAACCAGAAGCTCCTGCTCCCGCTCACATGCCAACCAAACACAACAGCATGGTGCAGGGACATGTCCCAGTGGCTTTTGTCAAATCAAAGGACTGGGTATCAGAAAAATTGTGCTGGAAGAGGCTGTTCTGAAATGAGTGAAAAATTTCAAAAGACCTGAAGACCCTGAAATACTGAGGAGGATCCATTTAAAACATATCTGAAGATCTACCAGTATCCAGAACAAGTGCAGCTTTCTCCTGACTGCTGAGCATGTGTAACAAAAGGCCCCCAAGGGTTCTCTAGCTGCTCACAACTACCTGCAGCATCCTTACTAAGTAGCTGAGTGCAGTGCAGAACCAATGTTCCTCGATGTTAGAAATCAAGAGCTTCCTATGATGCGCCACTCACTGTAGTTTTTGATATCTAAAGCCTTTCTTCCCTCACATTTTACTCACCATTTGTGCATCCAGAACAATAATCATATCTATTTATAGAATTTCACAAGACATCTTTTCTTCTTTCCCCCCACCTTGCCTTTTCCCTTGGCTTTACTATTTTGGCTATTATAATGAAGAAAGTATATTCATTAGTCCAACATCTGACAGATACAGACACAGTACTGAATCAGCAAACATCATTCAGTCCTAGGCAAATGAATGAATTTACAAATACACCCCATGAGGTCCATCCAACTACATCCATTGTCCCGCAAAATGTTCCTTGCTTTCACTGATAAAGGATTAATTACCTGCTTCCATACTATGCTGAAGATAGATAAGCAGTGACTGAGCCACAGCCTTGATTACTGAGGAACAAACAGCTTGGTCCCTCAAGATAAGCTACACTGTAAGACGAAATCCTACTTAGGGTCTCCCTATAGTAGAAGAGATCATAAAGACGTGAATCTGAACTGCTATGGTATACCAGTATACCTTCCCATATAAACTCTTATCCCAGAAGCATCAGGTTTAGTTTCTTTAGAAGAGTTTGAAATTACAACTTCCACTTAAATACAGGGGATTTATAATGTACTTAGCCCAACAGTGGTTAATTACAGGATTAAAACTGATGAGTCTTTCCCACACAGAAGTATCTGTCATCTCATTTAATGATCTTGAGGAGTCAAACACTCTTGAGCGGGAGGAAAAAACAAGGAATAAGTGGCATTTCACACCAAGGAAAGCAAAAGTCACTACCAAAGTTAAAGCCTAAAATAATGTGCTATGAAGAATGTGAATACATACACACACACAAATAGATTGCTTCCTCTTCAAAAGCATCTGACTGCAAGGTCTGAGCATTGAAGTCTTCTGCTTCTTTGCAGAACAGGCAATATACAACAGTAAGTATTGTAATCACCACCCCGCTGGTAGGGTGAAGCACTGAACTAAGACAAACAGCCCGCTCAACAAAGACTGCAGAGCAGCCCTTAGACAGGGATAAATTTATCTCAGAATTTGTAAAGATTGGAGGGATCAGAAAGATGAGCAGAACCAGAGGGAGGATGGAGTGATCACCAAGCTATTTCCTACACTGCTTTCTTCTCAGTGCCAAGCCGCTGCAGTCACGCAGAAGTCTCTGAACATGAGCGTATCTAACACGGGGAAGCCTGCAGAAGTGCTGGAACAGGAGACCTGGGGGCTGTGAACCACCACGTTTGTTCCAACGGGCACTCAATCAGACATGAAAAACGATACTTCCAATGTCAGCACAGACAAGCAGAAAGGCAAGGAAAAGAAGGATCCTATTATGAAGATGTACACTAGTATTCCCAGAGGACTGGCTGGAACCCAAGAGATGCGGGAGGCTCGCTGAGCAAAGCTGAAAGAGGAGTGCATCAGGATGGAAAGGACTTCAGAAATATGTCAAAGACTATAAGGTCTCACATTTCAAACAGCTTGGAAATACTGCTCAAAACTTGTTGCTTGCTTTGGTTCCAGCACCAAAGCTTTCAGACGAAGCAGGATTCTTTTTTATTTCTGAAGAAGTGATTGCAAGATGGGATCTGTCATGCCCACAACTGAAGGAATTTTTTAAGAAGGCAACTTCTGCTTTGTTTTTGTTCTAAGTAAATAAAGACTGCTAAAGGAAAGATCATTTAGCAGTCTCTGCTAGCTATATGATCCCTTCTTCTCACAAGCATTTAGCCTTAAAATTAATGATATTTACTTCTATGAGTTCACTTTTTCAAATATTTAATGATTTCTGATGTGTAAAGTTGGTTTTAAATTAAACTTCATGACAATCCCTTAAAACCTGAGCTTATGAAAGTTACATCTCAAACTAAAGATAGATTTCAACTTTAAGATTACATTTTTAAAAAATCAACTGAATAAAAAAACCCAACTGAAATCAATTGTTAAAATAAAGAAAAAAAATGGGGTTCATACTTACTGTTTTGGCTACTACACTATTAAAAACATGTACCTAAATTGAAAACCCCAGGAACAAGGTGAGTAACACAATGCTTTGCATGTAGAGACATTTAATCCTATGATTTTCACTTGAAGTAATTTTAATAAATCAATCATTGGAAAACTTCAGAAAATTATGGTAGCACAACTCAGGCTTCAAAGAGTAGCAGATCACTTACAAACTTCAGAGTTGCTGTTTACATAACACATCTCTCCCTCTTCCTTCCCCCCCCCCCTTACTTTTCAACTAGACCATATAGTAGGAAGGGTTTGAAAAAGACATTTAACTGCTTTTGACAGAAAATTTAGATCTTGATGAAAGGAAAATTTATTTTGAGCTGTGTCTTTTCCAAGGGTAATGTCAACAACTTTAAAAATAAATATATGTATCAAACACCGAAAAAAACCACAGATCAAAGACTTACAGAGAGTAAACAAAATTTGAAAATGTCATCATGGTGCCTTAGTAGGGGTGTAGCTCACATGAGGATGGTCTCATTCCTCCCTCTGAACCAGGCTTTTAGCAAGAAGACTGACATGTGGCGAGCGTGGTACATCGGTTAGACACTCGAATCCAAAAGGCACAGAGAAGCATAGCACAACTATGCTCTCCACATTTTGTGATGCCCTGGAGTACTTCTCAACCAAAATAGATGGCAGTTTCCAACTAAAATTTTCCAACTTTTGATTTTGTCGTGGTTTTGCCCCAGCCAAGGGCCGCACCCCACACAGTCGCTTGTACTTTTAAAAGGAAGGGGGAGGGAAAGTTGGGGGAAGGGGAAAAGGGAAGGAAGAAAGGAGGAAAAGAAACCACAACCTAGAAACCAGAACCACGCAGGTTGGGATAAGGATAGTTTACTAAACAATAACAGAAAACTAGATATAACAATAACATAAGTTTAAAGCACAAAATAGATGAAACTGGTGATACACAATGCAATTTCTCACCAAACCACACAACTCAGGCCGCACAGCTTAGAGCCCGTCCCGGACAACCCGACCGCCCCAGAAACTGCACGTCCTGGCGTTGTCTCCCCCTCTTCCCCCCAGTCCCCCCTTAAACTCAGCATGACGTAACTGGCATGGAATATGCTCTTTGGCCAATTCGAGTCACCTGTCCTGGCTTCGTCCCCTCCTTTCTCACTAGTAAGGAAGTATGCAGAGCTGAGAAAGGTACTTGATTGCCCGGCAACAAATCGGAGACATCAGGGTGCTATCAGCACTATTCTCATGCTAACACCCAAACATGGCATTCCATTCACTGCTAAAAAAAAAGTTTAACTCCATCATAGCTGAAACCAGGACATTATCCACCCCTTATTCCATACCATTTACGTCATGACCAGATCCAACAATTTTCTTTGGGTACAACCAGTTTCGTGTTTCACACACCCATATATGTATGTACACATATATGCACACATACGTGCATACAGATCTTATTCCCTCAGTCTGTGAATCATCCCTCTGAAGTTGTTGAGTTCATTTAGTCCATGATTTTCAGGCTCCATTTGTCGTAACAGTTTCTCAGGATAATTGTATGTTCCATTGGCTCGTTGCATGCTGCATCTCAGGCTCTTGACTGATACACCTGGCATGGTCCATGCTCATACTCTGTGGGTCAGAGTTTATTTTCAACGGGAGCAAAAAGTTCTTGAGAGGCCAGGCTTTAGTTCCATCATCATGGCACTCATTCTTCATTAACTTGTATGACTCCGGCCATAATGCTATGGTACAACATACAGCAATCATAACAATAATGAATATACTATAATGGGTTATTTGGCAATTATTATAATTTCTACTTCATTAATTATATTGGCTATTCTCACCCAAAATCAAATCCCCTTGAGGTACGCATCGAACTTCTCCATCCCTCTGCATTACCCACCAAGTACAGCCAGGTCCTTGAGCAAAAACAATTCCAGACATGGGTTTACCTTTGCCTGAAGCAGGAATGACCCAAACTCTCTTTCCCAATACACTCTTCATATGCACTACTGGCACTCTGTCTCCCTCTACAGTAAGTGGAAATTTTGACTGGGCAGGGCCAGCCCGATTGGTAGATCCCCTAGAGTTAACTAACCACGTGGCTTGGGCCAAATGTGTATCCCAATGCTTGAATGTCCCACCACACATTGCTTTCAGTGTAGTTTTTAAAAGTCCATTATATCGTTCAATTTTCCCAGAGGCCGGTGCATGGTAAGGAATGTGGTACACCCACTCAATGCCATGCTCTTTGGCCCAGGTGTCTATAAGAGTGTTTCGGAAATGAGTCCCATTGTCTGACTCGATTCTTTCTGGAGTACCATGTCGCCAGAGGACTTGCCTTTCAAGGCCCAGAATTGTATTTCGAGCAGTGGCATGGGGTACGGGATATGTTTCTAGCCAGCCGGTAGTTGCCTCCACCATTGTAAGCACATAACGTTTGCCATGGCGGGTTTGTGGGAGGGTGATGTAATCAATCTGCCAAGCCTCCCCATATTTATATTTCATCCACCGTCTCCATACCAAAGGGGCTTTAACCACTTAGCTTGCTTGATTGCAGCACATGTCTCACATTCGTGGACAACTTGTGCGATGGCGTCCATGGTCAAGTCCACCCCTCGATCCCGAGCCCATCTATATGTTGCATCTCTCCCTTGATGACCCGAGGTATCATGAGCCCATCGAGCCATGAATAATTCACCCTTACGTTGCCAGTCTAGATCTACCTGAGCCACTTTAATCCTAGCAGCCTTATCTACCTGATGGTTGTTTTCATGTTCCTCCATGGCCCGACTCTTAGGTACATGGGCGTCGACATGACGTACCTTTACAACAAGTTTCTCTAACCGAGCAGAGATATCTTGCCATAAGTCATCAGCCCATATAGGTTTGCCTCTACGCTGCCAGTTGTTCTTTTTCCACTGCTGCAACCACCCCCACAGGGCATTCGCCACCATCCATGAATCAGTATAAAGGTAGAGCCTTGGCCACTTTTCTCTCTCAGCAATGTCCAGGGCTAACTGGATGGCCTTCACCTCAGCGAACTGGCTTGATTCACCTTTTCCTTCAGTGGCTTCTGCTACTCTTCTTATAGGATTCCATACAGCGGCTTTCCATCTCCGATGCTTACCCACAATGCGACAAGACCCATCAGTGAACAGGGCATATCGCTTCTCATTCTCTGGCAGTTCGTTGTAGGGTGGGGCTTCTTCAGCGCGTGTTACCTCCTCATCCTCTGGTGACATCCCAAAATCTTTGCCTTCTGGCCAGTCTGTGATCACCTCCACAATTCCTGGGCGATTGGGGTTTCCTATTCGAGCCCGCTGTGTAATTAGTGCAACCCACTTGCTCCACGTAGCATCAGTGGCATGGTGTGTAGAAGGAACCTTCCCTTTGAACATCCAGCCCAGCACCGGCAGTCGGGGTGCCAGGAGGAGCTGGGCTTCAGTTCCAATCACTTCTGAGGTGGCTCGAACCCCTTCATAGGCGGCCAGTACTTCCTTTTCTGTTGGAGTATAATTGGCCTCAGATCCTTTGTAGGCCCGACTCCAAAACCCCAGCGGTCGACCTCGAGTCTCCCCTTGTGCTTTCTGCCAGAGACTCCAGGTCGGGCCGTTCTCCCCAGCTGCAGTGTAGAGCACATTTTTAATATCTGTCCCTGTCCGGACAGGCCCAAGGGCCACTGCATGGACTATCTCGCGTTTGATCTGCTCAAAGGCTTGCTGTTGCTCAGGGCCCCATTGGAAATCATTCTTCTTTCGAGTTACATGGTAGAGTGGGCTCACAATGAGACTGTAGTTTGGGACATGCATTCGCCAAAAACCTATAACACCTAAGAAAGCTTGTGTTTCCTTTTTGTTGCTTGGTGGAGACATAGCTGCTATTTTATTAATAATGTCCATTGGGATCTGACGACGCCCATCCTGCCATTTTATTCCTAAAAACTGGATTTCTCGCGTAGGCCCCTTGACTTTACTTCGTTTTATAGCAAAACCGGCTTCTAAAAGGATTTTAATTACCCTGTTTCCTTTTTCAAAAACTTCCTCTGCTGTGTTGCCCCATACAATGATGTCATCAATATACTGCACGTGCTCTGGTGCTTCACCCTTTTCCAGTGTATTCTGGATTAGTCCATGGCAGATGGTGGGGCTATGTTTCCACCCCTGGGGCAGATGATTCCACGTGTATTGGATGCCTCTCCAAGTGAAAGCAAACTGTGGCCTGCACTCTGGCGCCAGTGGGATCGAGAAGAAAGCATTCGCAATGTCGATTGTGGCGTACCACTTGGCTGCCTTCGATTCCAATTCATACTGGAGCTCTAACATGTCTGGCACAGCAGCACTCATACCTGGAGTGACTTCATTTAGGCCACGATAATCTACTGTCAGCCTCCACTCTCCATTGGACTTCCTCACTGGCCATATGGGACTATTAAAGGGTGAGTGGGTTCGGCTGATCACTCCCTGATCCTCCAGTTGACGAATCAGCTTATGGATGGGAATCAGGGAATCTCGGTTAGTACGGTATTGTCATCTGTGCACCGTCGTCGTAGCAACTGGCACTTGCTGTTCTTCACCCTTCAACAACCCCACAACAGCAGAATCCTCCGAGAGTCCAGGCAAGGCACACAATTGTTCAATTTCTTCTGTTTCCAAAGCAGCTATTCCAAAAGCCCATCGGTACCCTTTTGGGTCTTTAAAATACCCTCTACGTAGATAATCTATACCTAAAATGCACGGAGCTTCTGGACCAGTCACAATGGGGTGTTTTTCCCAGTCCTTCCCAGTTAGGCTCACCTCAGCCTCTAGCACAGTTAGTTGTTGGGATCCCCCTGTCACTCCAGAAATACAAACAGGTTCTACCCCTTCATGATTCGATGGCATTAGAGTACACTGGGCACCAGTATCCACCAGAGCTTTGTACTCTTGTGGGTCTGACGTGCCAGGCCATCGGATCCACACAGTCCAATAAACCCGATTGTCCCTCTCCTCCACCTGGCTGGAGGCAGGGCCCCTCTATTGCTGCTGATCATATTTGTTTTCCACTGGTTGCATAAAGGACTTAGAGGTCCCTTCAAAAGGATCAGGCACATCAGACATATAGGTAGGCCTTCCAGTTGGTCTAGGGAACTGCCCAGTAGAAACTGGTGCAGCCTTCTTCCTGGCAGAATCTCGTTGTGCGAATGTTTTACCCCGCAGCTCATTTACTCGTGCTCGAAGGGCTGAGGTGGGCTGCATATCCCATTTCCTCATGTCCTCTCCATGATCAAGCAGGTAAAACCACAATGTACGTCGTGGTGTGTATTCTCCCTCTTGGAACGATGGACGCTTTCTCCCAGTAGCTGCAACATTGCTCCATACGGGTTGGGAGTTGGACACATTGTTGTCAAGTCGTTGAACCAGTTTCTCTACTGCTGCAATGACGGAGAGGGAAACATTGTCTTGGTATTTCCGGAGTCGGCAGGCCACCTCATTTACGGTTGGTGGATTCGTATCATTCCAGTCAATTGCTGCCAGTGAATTGGTATACCCTGCTGGTGCACTTCGTACAACCTTACGCCACATATCTGGAGTGCATAGGACTTCATCGGGATCAGAGGGAAGCCGTGAATTGTCCAGATCATAATAAATTATCTCCCGTACAGCTAATTCTCTCAGGTGCTGAACAGATGTCTCTATGCTGTTACACTTAGGTGTCTGGCATGTAATATATTCCTTTATGGGATATCTTTCCTTCACACTTGACAGTAGTCGCCTCCAGAGGCTGAGGATTTCCGGCCTCCTCCCAATTGCTTTGTCAATTCCTCCTTCTCTAGCTAGGGATCCCAACTGCTTGGCCTCTCTGCCTTCTAATTCCAAACTACTGGCCCCGTGATCCCAACATCGGAGCAACCAAGTGATAATGTGCTCACTTGGGTGGCGAGTGAAATCTTTTCGAACCTCACGCAGCTCACTCAGAGTCAGGGATCGGGTAACAATCTCTGGTTCTGCCTCATCCTGATATCCTCGAGATGATCCCGGTTGATCATCATCCTTATCCGTCACTATACGAACTGATTTCTTTGTGCCTTTCCTCTTTTGTACGGGAGCAACAGACACTGGTGTGGATTGGTTTTTCAGATCATCTGCAGTGTCTGCTGTAGAGATTACAGTAGCTGCAGTGTCGGTCACAGGGGTTGCAGTAGCTGCAGTGTCAGCCCCAGTGGTTGCAGCAGCTATAGTATCTGCCAGTCTGTTTCCTTTCCCTTCTCCCTGACAGTGCTGACAGTGCTGACAGTGCTGCCTGCTATCAAGCAGTGTTTGATAAATAGTGGCCAGAGCCCAGCACAGTGCAGTAAGGTGTCCATCTCTGGGAAACCTACAGCAATTTTTCCTTAGGTATGCAGTCACTTGATCGGGGTCTTGTAGCTGTTCAGGAGTGAAATTCCAAACCATCGGGCGTGAGAAAGTACCTAGGTACTCGCCCATACTTTGCCACATGCCCTGCCACTCGTGATTATTCTGTCTCGGAGAAATCTCTTCAGTGGTATTCATAAACCTATGCTTGATATATAACAAAAACTGAACCATCTGCACCAAACCTACCAATAGCAAAATGCTAGTTTGAATATCCCAGAGATATTGAAGATTTTCAAAAACTGCCCTAAGAGCTGTTGTATTTAGCCCAAAGGAAAAGAAAGCAGTGCCCCCACCATACCGGCTGCTGTTATTAACCCCTCCCTGTCCTAAGAATGGACAGGACAGCAAAACCTCATACAGGTACCAGCTTAAGCTCATGATCATCGATATTATTGTATCATAGACCGATATCATAAAATACACTATAATGAAGTATGGGAACAAATACGGGAGCCACAGACCTGAGAGAGTAAAGAATCCTGCCAGGATTGTATACAGCATGCGGTGGTTTTGCTGCCACAGCCTTGTAAATAAATACCACAACATCGTGACCAGAGATTGCTTAAACAACAGTGCTTATCTTAATTGCGATAGTTAGGGTCAGATCTACCGTTATCCCAACCGTTCGTGCCCCACGTTGGGCGCCAAAATAACTGTCGTGGTTTTGCCCCAGCCAAGGGCCGCACCCCACACAGTCGCTTGTACTTTTAAAAGGAAGGGGGAGGGAAAGTTGGGGGAAGGGGAAAAGGGAAGGAAGAAAGGAGGAAAAGAAACCACAACCTAGAAACCAGAACCACGCAGGTTGGGATAAGGATAGTTTACTAAACAATAACAGAAAACTAGATATAACAATAACATAAGTTTAAAGCACAAAATAGATGAAACTGGTGATACACAATGCAATTTCTCACCAAACCACACAACTCAGGCCGCACAGCTTAGAGCCCGTCCCGGACAACCCGACCGCCCCAGAAACTGCACGTCCTGGCGTTGTCTCCCCCTCTTCCCCCCAGTCCCCCCTTAAACTCAGCATGACGTAACTGGCATGGAATATGCTCTTTGGCCAATTCGAGTCACCTGTCCTGGCTTCGTCCCCTCCTTTCTCACTAGTAAGGAAGTATGCAGAGCTGAGAAAGGTACTTGATTGCCCGGCAACAAATCGGAGACATCAGGGTGCTATCAGCACTATTCTCATGCTAACACCCAAACATGGCATTCCATTCACTGCTAAAAAAAAAGTTTAACTCCATCATAGCTGAAACCAGGACAGATTTCCAGCACAGACTTCACTTCTGACCAAGTGTAAAACTTGGGTGGGTGAAAGCCAGCTGCCAGAGCAAACGCCGTTCCTTGTGCTCTACAACAGCACGGCAGGAGGCGATGCTGTCACTGAAGATGCACGCGGCATGAACACGGCTCGCACTGCCCAATGACTAATTTTCAACCTCTGTGCCTCAAGCAGAAGTCCAAAATGTTTGCTCTACATAGAGTTTTATCAAAGGAGAGATAACAACCAAGGAAAACCACATGAATTTCCTTTTAAGCCTTAGTTTTCCTTTGAAGATTAACTACATGTTTTTTCTAAGCAAACTTGCCCTTGTAAACTAAACTGATTGCTCTTCAATTCTGTCAGCCCAGAAGAAAGAGGAAAAGAAAGAGGAAGATGGGCTTTTCTTCCAGTTCTCATGATACCAACAGAGCAAAACTTCAAAAACCACATGCAAAGTCACAGGTATCTTCTTTCAAATATTAATGCCTTTCTTTGAAGCATACAGACCTTTTCTCATAAAGGAGACAGCTTTTGATTTAATATCCTCTCTCAGCTGCCTGGTTTTAGTCAGGTATTGCAAAACATACACATTCGGAGCAAAATTGATCATATTTTGTTCACCACAGCCATAAGGCATCTTAATCAATGATGACAAACCACTGATGGAAGGCCCAAGTAAATCACCTGAAAGATAAAATTTAATAAATTAGAGCCTATTGCAAATAAATGCATATCTAACACCTAAGGGCTGGTATCCTCTAAAACGGAAGAGAATATGATACACCAGGAATGTTCATACTAAACATCGTTAATCAGGCAGAAAACTGCCCTAAATACACAACTGTTCATCTCCTAATGAGCTTTGTGTCCACTGACCCATGACCCCACAAATCTTTCAAACTATGGTGTCATTTCAAACAGTCATTTAAAAAAAAGCACAAGGAACAACAAGCAGCTTGGTTCTGGTTTTTATTCTGCAAACATGCAGAATTAAATCAGGACACTAGCAAACTTGGCAGGACCTTCCTTATTAAAATCCAGCTACCTCTCTAAGTCTGAAAAAGGATAGTTAATATTATAATATCACAAATTAAATAAACGAAAGGAATAATATACTTCATCTATAAAGTATTCCTATGCTTATTCCAAGATGATAAATCACTTTTAATCAATTACTCAACCTATTAATATACTGATTAAATAAAAATTATTGCCATTCCTTAAATTCCAATAAAGCCACAGCCATACTGGGCAAAATCTTGTAAAGGTCCTTCAGAAGGGACTCAGAACAACTCTGGAAAATTCTGCTAGTGTAGGTCAGGTTATTACACACCAGCCTCCCTGCCCTATTTGACAGTCTGCAACTTTTAGTTACTACTGGCAACTGCCGAGTTCTTTAAAAACTACCTATGTCTGCATGACAGAAAATCCCAATAGCTGAATTGTGGACACATATATCTTAGACATAAGCCCAGCAGGCAAGAAACTATTTTAAAAAAATAAAATATATAGGTATAGACATATATAGATATGTAAAAAGACAATAGAGCTAACCAGCAAATAATAAAGATGGAAACAGAATAAAATAAACCTTACCAACAGCAGTGACCTGCACTCTCTCACTGCCACTTACAACATCAGATGGAAAAGTGAACTCCAAAGTTTTTGACACTGTTTGGGGTTTACTCCTAGTTAAATCCAAAAGGACTGTCTGAGAATATGTGTGTTCCAATCCTTCAGCCTATCAAAGTAAAGACAGGATTACTGCAATTTCCAGCAATGTGCTGCTTTGGGGACTGGGGTTATGTGCTGACTGGATGGAGGGGTCTAAAACTCTGTCAGGTATTTTGTGCTGCTAGGTAGCACATCAAGAACCTGAGCTGTCAGCCCATCCGAACTGACACAGAAATGTTTTTCTTATAAAGAGCTACCTCCACTATTTGCTTCTTGAGATCACATGCTAATTACAAAAATACACCCACAAAGTCAATTAGAGTATCTTTGATCCCAGTGAGCTCCATGCCAAGCACAGAGCTCCATGGCCAAGCAAATGCCAAGGCCAGAAGTGGTACCTTTCATGCCATCTGCAATCCTACAGCATGTCATATAAGGATGTCTTAAAGTGAAGTTAGGTACATAAAGGTTTCATTTCCTCATGTTTGCAAAATCCCTTCTGAAAAATTGTCCCTGAAGCAGAGAAAATAAATGAGTTTCTTCCCTCAGCCCAGACCTCATGCCAACAGGCTTTGATTCTCTTCAGCACAACAACTGAACTTCAACAGAAAGGGCAGTACGTGGCTCCACTTGAAGACAGCTCACAGTCCTGCAGGAAAGTGGGCTAAGGAGAGGCTGAGAGAGCTGGGACTGTTCAATCTAGCAAAGGGAAGGCTCAGAGAGATCACATAGATGTGTATATATATAAATCAGAAGAGAGAGTGAAAAGAAGATGGACCAAAGGCTCTTCTCAGTTGTGCCCAGTAGCAGAATAAGACACAATGCATGCAAATTAAAATAAAGGGATTTCCTGTTAAACATAAAAAACCCACTCTTCTTTAACTGTGAGGGTGTTCAGACTGTGCAGTAAGCTGCCCAGAGAGGCTGTGAAGTCCCTGTCCTTGGGGATATCAAAAACCTAACTGTACGTGGCTCTGAGCATCCTGCAGTAGTTAATCCTGCCCTGAGCAGGAAGGTTGGATTACTCTCAGCCTCAACCATTTCCTGATTCTAGGATCTTAAGCATTTATTTTATGAAGAGATGTGCAACTGTCTACCACCTTCCACTAAAATCAAGCCTAACATAAATCAGACTCAGATGTCAAATGTTAGGCAAGTTTTAGCAGTTTCTGGTTTATCAGAAAGTCTGGGGGCTAAATTACCACCACTAGCAAAACACAGAACTGTTCAGATAAAATAGGCTCTGAACTAAAGCCAGGTATATGGCAAAAATGATTGCACTTATCCATAATACAGTTACTGGGTTCACTCTCCAGATTATTAAACTAGATGTAGGCTCAGGGATTCACTAATGTGCAAATAGGTTTCACCTTGCTTTCAGAAGCATTTGAAACACAATCTCTTGTAGAACAGATCCATGTGTTCGTTCCTGGAAGGGGATTTAAAGAATTTTAAAGGAGAAATTATTTTAAAAGAAGTGTTTTCTATTTAAAGTCACCTGACCCAGAATCAATCTTATAGAGCAAAAGAGGCAAACAAGTAAATGGGTTTGTCTTTCTGCTGCACTATTTTTTGCCTATTTTAGGGGAACAACTTATGTCAGGAAGAAGCCAAGCTGGAAACCGTTTACCTTTACTAAAACTTTCTGGATGATAGCGTCAGAAGCAGCAGATGATATTGCTGTGACTTTGATGGGAATCTCTCCCAGCTGTTTCGGCTTGATTGGGAATTGAACAGTTTTCCCATCTTCACTGGGCACAGATACAGACTGTTGATTTTCTGTAGCATTTATTTCATTAGATGTTAGAATAATTTCGAAAGCATCATTCATATCCAGGAACACAGTAACCTGTAAATACAGTAGCATTTGCAGTACAAAGTGTGAATTTTTAAAAACTGTTTTCATAAGCTGCCACCTTTTTTGTGTAGAGAGAAAGCTTTATGGTGCTCACCCTGAAAAAAAAATTAAAGTTCTCACAAAAGAAAGATCTGGTCTCCACCAGCAATGAAAACCCTGCAGTGCCTAGTAACATTCAAGTACAAAGAAACTGTTCTTTTACCTCAACTTCTTCTTTCAAATAATTAAAGATGTTCACTTCCAAAATGAACTGCTCTCCTCTGATGACAGAGTATGGAAGGTTCAGGAAAACGAAGAAAGGTTGAAAAGCTTCTAGCTGCAAAACAAAATCAGGAGTCAACCCCTACAATCAGATACCAGCAAGAAAATGACTACGCAACTTGTCTTCGGATCACTTTTAAATTCGGATGACAAAATATGTTTATGTGCACTCTACAGTAACAAAATGTCTTCCTGCAGGCCAAAGATGCTTCTGGTCACTAGCAGCTCTGTAGGAACTCAGCCAGCCATGCGGTTCAGATGAGAGCTGCTGACAGCTTTGACAAGGTGAGTTCCAGCAGAGGTACCTAGAGTAGGACTGCATCTATCATTTGCCAAGTCTGGAATTTGCAATCTGCCCTAAGATCCCATTAAGGCAGCTGCAAACAATTTTGCACAAGATGATTAAGATCCATCAACTGCCCTATCTCCATGCCAATACAGAAAGGCATGTTGGAAGATAAAGCAACTTTTCCAAATTCTGCAATTCACTAGCACCTTAGAATGATGTGTTATTTTGTTAGATTAATCTTAGCATAAATTCTTTAACTATTTTTCTAAAAATGCATCTTTTCTTAATTAAAACTGCAGAAATGTACCAGCAAGCAATTACTTTCATCTGTGAGCAGAGTTTTTTTGGATGAAGTCTTTCTTGTCTCTAAGATGTCAGCAGTAAGCTCTCATCAAGCTGAATGGGATCAAAATTTCACTGCTTATGAACATCTGTACAACAAGAATGACTAAAGCCTGATATTCTATATCATTGAAATGTCAACCAGAAGTGGTTTTAATTTGGTTTTTATTAAAAAAAAAAAAGTCTTCCAAGTGTTTTGAGTTTCAGATCCAAAAACCCCTCAGATTTCTTTCTAGCTAGTAATTATTCCAGTGTTTTCTTTTTAAAATTTTGAAAAGTTGTTTGCTAAAGCTTGAGTGACAGTAATTTCTTTAGGTATCAGACATTAGAGAAGTTCTGATGGGAGAATTTTTTGTTAGTTCTTAGTTGAGGTTTGCTCCAAGTACCTGTTCTTTCTTTCTTTCTCTCTTTCTTTCTTTCTCTCTTTCTTTCTTTCTCTCTTTCTTTCTTTCTCTCTTTCTTTCTCTTTCTTTCTTTCTTTCTTTCTTCTCTAAAACTTTTGCAATAATTAAGTTTTACACCTAGGAATATCCCAGGATATTACAATAAAATATGATAGGGTAAAATTATCAACACTATGTAGTAGAAGTCAGATAAAAAAACTATGCAAAGCAGTAAATGGCATTAAGCAGATGTCACTTATTTATTTCCCCATTAGAGTTTTCATGCAAATCTTTTATTTGTCTCTCTGTATGGTACTGATTAACATGTTTCAGCCATGTGGAACTCTAAGCACAATCTAAACATCCCAACGAGGGTGAAGTACTGAACAGCGCATGTGGGTGATTGTAGTTAAATAATAATCTCAACATCTGTTCTACTTGCAGCCTTCTCAAATTTGAGGATGAGAGGCCAAGTATATATTTTCATACAGTTTGAATCAGAAAACTATTCCTCTTTTTGTCCCATCTCTGCCAAGTCAAGTGAAAGAAATGAGAATCATGATTCCTGTCTCAGAGGAGCCTTAGCTGCAAAATCCAGACCAGGCTCCAAATTCTGAGAGGGAGTTAGGATCAGGATGTTCAAAGTACATATTCTGTGTCTGGTGTAGCAGCCAACTATGAGATCTGGACCTAGATCTTGGCTTGGATTCCACAAGCTGCCCCTCCCCAAGAACTGGAGGGTATGGGAATGGTTGTCTCCAAGCTATGCTTGCACTATTCCTGGCATCAAGCTGGAAACATGTAACACAGTACTGCAGTTTCAACCTCTCTAACCTTTGGGACTTATGTGGAGTTGTCTCATTTAGGAACACAGTTTCTCTAGGATTTTCACATAAATAATACAAGGAGATAACTACCTTCAGAGGATTATTCACCATATATCAAATACTAGCTAAATGAGACTTCAAAAAGTAGTTCCTATTTTAAACAGGCTAAATAACTCTAAGTAGCTGTCTCCATGAACACAGAGTGAGCCTAGGACAACTGCACGTGTACATTGGGAATCTCAGGTTAGAGATCTAACCCGAGGAGTCCTGCATGTAGCTTAAATTGCTAAAATCCTCAAACACTTGGAAGCACAAAAAAAGCCTCACAAAACAGGAACTTGGCAGCAAGAAGCGTCTCATCTCACCTCTGGCTCTCAGTGTCCACTCCGCTCCTCAAGCTAAGTTACTGAAAAAGTAGCACCTACATTTAGTCCAAGACTGGTTTTGACAGATAAATGAAAGCCAGGCCAGAATTTACCCTTTAAGCATTTCTCCTGTCCTCCCTCCTGGGGTTAGGTGTTAGAGAAGCAGCCCAGTTGCATGATCTTTCCAGCAGACAATGTGCTTCTCTCATGCCAAGCACCCCTTCCCAGCAAGCCTTCCTGTATGCACTATCAGCTCATGGAAAGAAAGTCCCCTTGGCAGAGCCAAGAAAACATGGAAATACGCTGTCCTCAGGCGGTCATTCCCCCTCTACATATGAAGATTCTGAAGTGAGCACATCTTGAAAGTGCTCTAAAAAACAACTGCTCCAACAGAAATGTGTTCCCAAGTACCTGTGTAATGTCTGGGATATTTATATGAGCAGGTACAGTATCACACATGACTCTGGTGATGATCTTTTCTTTACAGTTTGAACATACAGCCTCTAAATCACTTTATTACTATAAGGAGACAGCTGCTGTTACAACAAAAACAGAGCTTCCAGTAATAGCCTACAGTGTCACCAGCATTTAAAGAACTGCCTACTGGCGCGGTACCTCCACTGGAGCAGCTGTCACTCCAAGCCCACCGTTTTCAGTCATCACAAAAGCACTGGCCACCCAGGATGTGATGGTATCAGGTACAGTGACTTCCATTGTGGTGTCTGTGTCAGATCTGAAGGGGAGAGCAGTTTCAAAAGCATCCATTTACAGACATCAGTAAGTGGACATGAATGTTTAAAAGGCATCCAAAATTAAGTCCAAACTCTTGGCAGGAAAAGCTGCTCATTATCTATTTTTGTTTTAGTAATAATTTAGAACTACTTTTGATATGATCAAAGTGATTAAAACAAATTTAGATCATTTTAAATTACATGAATTGAAGAAAATTACATCAAATCACATAACATGTAATCAAGTTCTACAGATCCTTTAAAACAATCCCAGGTGACTGTTGCTGCTCCCTAAACTTCTCAACTGCGAAATAATACATTTGTGCTTCACAACACAGGTCAGATTTCACCATCACCTGACAGTTTGAACTGCTCCTTGAATTAGGTGCAGACAGGAACAGATTTCCCTTTCTGGGCTAATCACCAGCTTCTCATGTACTGTACAGAAAATTATTTGGTCCCTCTATCTTTACCCTCCCCATCTGTAAGAGGAAGAGAGTTTTTCTTTTGTCTCCGGGATTTTTTATCTAGTTTCCGTTGAAACTACAAGGCCTTCAGTCAGGAGCTGCCCTGATTTGTGCAGTTGTACACCTCATTTGGTGGGTCTCCAGTCCCACTTGTGGCCTCTAGGTGGTAGCAGAATATAAATGATAATGCATTCTTCAGCGGTGTTCTTCAGCACCGACGCGGAACGCTACTAAACCCTACAAAATACAAGCGTAAATCAGTCTCCACTTGCTTCTAATCCCATACCTAGTTTTAGTGTCGATCCAGAGCCAAGTCTCTGGAAAATGTGTCCTCACGTAGAGGTTGCTGAAATCAGGAGGTCCGTTTTTAGATACTGGCATATCGTCACCAAAACCGTCCTCTACGGGTATCATTCCACCATCTACGAAATTAAAAAATACCCACAAGTATCTATGTATAAGAAAAATCAAATTAATACAGTGTTTAGAGTATAATCTACAGCTTTGGTACATATGGTAGCACTGCTCCCTGACATTAGGAACTATTTCCCTCTTCTTGATTGCTTATTTTAAGAATAAAAAACAGTTTCACACAAACTTAATTTTCTCCTGGGCCTCTCAGCAGTGCTTATGGAACTGGTGTAACATGGCTACACATGACAACCACTGCCACATACATTAACTGGAACTGCAAATAAAAGCTCCCTTCACCCTCAGGCCTTTAATGGGTAGTGTCAGTCAGGGCAGCAGTAAAAAGAAAGTTCAAAAAAATACTGGTCATAGGCATTTTTTATGTCTTGAACCTTGGAAATAGCTATGGCTTGCAAGGCTGGATGCAGCCTGTCTGCAGTATAGTAAGAAGACCTAACAGGAGCCCTAACCCACGGACCTCCTTCCCCACTCAGTAAATTAGATCATGCTACATTTATTTTTATTACTTACAAATAAAATGTTCCTTATCCTCCTCAAGAATTGCATCAGTTGATACCCAAAGGCTGCATTTCTGGATAAAATATTCACAGTATATCTCAATACAGGACATTCAGGACATCAACAGTGCTTATATATTTTCTTTTCTTTTTTTTTAAGAAAACATAGTCATCATAATAAAGCAAACACAGAACTAAAGCTGACTGAGATCATCTGAATCTGAATACTGCCTTAATGACTGAAAACTTTTCAAAGCAAAGACAATATTGAGCATAAAGCAATCTGTATTTATGAAATTATGTATTTCTTTGCATTTGGAGTATTTACATATTGATAGACTTCACCACTCAAAACCCACATAAGCCGTGAAAACAGTACATTGTCTACAGTCCCAAACTTTACAAGGGGCATTTTCTTCTAGGAAGCAATGTGCAAATCACTAACCAGTAAAAAACCTCAGTTTAAGATTTAAAAAAAAAAAAAAAAACAACCCGAACAAACAGAACAAAAACCAAAAAAGTACCTGAAAGACACCATAAGAACCTCTGACCAGGGGAAAATACTGCATAGTGCTGTATAAATTGAGGTCATGTAAGATCTAAGACAAGAAAAACAAAAAAAAAATTCCAAGAAGTGAATGCAAACTCACATTTTTCAGAACTTTCACTGTTGCAGATGCTAATTCACAGAGCTGTACCTCAAGCAGCAGCTTGCTTAGCTCTCATGTCAAAAAGAGCCCATAGCAGGTTGAAGGGGATTAGGCTGCAATGGTTTCATGATAAATGGAAGAGTGATCAAGACTATACAAGCCTAAAGTAGGCGCCTAGAGCCCACTGGTGTTCTATGGCACTTAGGCTGTGTCATTCAGTCACTTTAGGAATGATGTATATTGTCAGCTCTTTGACACACAAAGCTTCTGCTCTTCAAGAAATAAAATTATTTATTCTGTGCTACTAGTTTTAAAGAGTACAAAGCACAAATCATTAGAGAGTTTTTCTGACATTTTTGTCCTTCACTGAAAAAGAAACTGCCAAGTGTTAACAGAACAGTTTAACAAATGGAAGTACAATAAAGTATTAATTGGAATTATAAATGCTGGGCTTATTACCTTGTAAGCCTGACAGTCTTTTCTGCTCATGTTGATAAACAACTTGCAGAAGTAACAAATATTTGCATAATTAAGTACTAAAAAATCCTGCCCAGAGAATAAGACTCAGCATATAAACTAACATTCCATAAATATACATCTTTCATGCCCACAATAATGAAAGCCCTTTTTCCCATTTACTTACAGCATCTTCTGTTATGTCACTACTGTCTCCTAGAAGCTTTGTACTTTTATCAACAACTGCAAGTCCAATTACTGATCCTGGTTCTGTTGTACTGATTTTAAGGGAGACTTTCTCAGACGGTTTGACCTTATCTTTGCTCCAAGAGATTTTAATCTATAAAAAACATTTTAAAAAAACCAGCACTGGTTTAGATTATACAGTGATATTTACAGGCACCATCAACTCCAAGAAAGCATTTTCTTAGCATAATTGGTTATAATTAAGGCTCTGGATTTGCTTTTCCCTATAAACTTTGGGAAAACAGTATAGCGTTCATTTTGCTCTCTTGCTCTCCTGGCTGATCAGTTCCTGGGACTGGGAGAAAGTCAGCATCAGGTCCCAGTGTCATTTCAACCAGCTCTCGGTATACAACCAGCAATCTCTTGAGTCACAAGGATACATCAGTATCCTGACAGCAGTTAAAGAAGCATGTGCACTTCTTATCACTGCACAATGCACCACGTAGCATATTTAAGGGAAAATTATTTTGGGGAAAAAAAAATCACCCCTCAAAGATTACAACTAAGTGTTCCACAGTGAGAGCAACACAGAAAAGGGATATATGTAATTTGTGCGTAGGTAAAGAAGGAAATAAATAGGCTAATACAGCATCAGTATGCCTACTGTGGGGTGATGAGAGGCAGGCTCATCTGCTGGAAGGTGTCTCTAATGCATCCTATCTCCACAGCATCAGATGACAATGCAGAATTTTTGTTTAAAATGAGCAATTTTACTCTTTTCCCTCATCGAAACATCACTACTATATAAAATCTAGAGGTGGAATTCAGCTCCACACTTAAGTTACCTGCATTTAACTGTCCACGTTTTGGTTTGGTGTTTAAGTTCTCATCATACAAAAAGGAAAACTGAGACTAGATAGCAGTTTGGCTCACTGTGAAGCATAACCTACGTTTAATTAAACAGCTATTTGCAAGATCAGAGGCCTTACCTCATTGCTACAGAACACACTGTAGCCTTATTTGTGAACACTGCAATCAGTGGAAGGCTTTCTTTTTGTTTCCAGAAGGCTGAACCAAACTGTTCCATCTTCCTTGTGAGAAACATTTCCCCAACTCTAGCCTAAAACTTCCAAATTTTAACTAAATTATCTTCATCATTTTCTGTTTATTTAGAATCTTCAGACACAATTATGTATCAATTGTAAACAACAAACGTGTGCCTGCAGCTCCCTCACCATCCCACCTCTCCACTTCCTTATCCTGTGACAGCAAGGCTTATATCCTGGCTTTAGCTAAATCATGAAGTGAAAGGAGAAGTGGCACATGCAGGAATAAGACAAATAGCATCCCTGCTGATGTCTGGATTTAAGTATTAAAGTTTCCAAAGGGGAGGAAAAATTTGTACTCATCATGAACCCTTGGGTGGTCTTACCTGTAAGATGTCACAGTGGGGCTTTCATGGCTATGAAGGACAAAATTACTTCTTTGTAAGTAAGCTGGAAAAATAAACTAATTGCTGCCAATAGCTATTTCCCAAAACTTTGAGCTTTTTTGAGTTAAAGTATGCATTGTCACATGAAACACTGGTTTTACATCACATTCACTGATGACACAGCCCAAAAGATTTGCCTCTGTACTTTGACAAGGAAATGGAGGAGCACTCTCAGCTTGTGGAAAGAAGGTCCTTCTGCAAAGTCTCCTCAGAGCCCTGCTGTGTGCTGGGCTCCCTGTGATCTCACTGCATATGATGTGACTACTGCCTAGATAGAAGGTGGTCTTCATAAACAGTTACAATTTCACACTTAGAGCGCTTTTGAGTATATTTTCACTATATTGGAAGGGCAATCTTTGGCTCAGGAATTGACCAAACTATTAAAAACACGAGAAGATGCTGCATATCTATTTATGTGGAAGACACAGGGCAAACAGAAATTTCTTTCATATGCAAAATATCCCTACATTTACAGCTGGACTCCAACTGTACCAGTATTACCAAAAGTCTTTCCAAGGACTTACACAAACCTCAGATTAATTCCTCAATGAGGAAGATTTTTCATTTACAATCCTACAACCCAAACCACTGTTTAACACGCAACAAACAGACAAAAACATGGTCTCAGAGTTGGCTTCAACATAGTTACCTTGTCATCCAAAACAGGCTGAATAGGGACAGAGAGAGCATCATTTATAACAACTCCATGCTCATCGATGTAGAACACAACTATACAGGCCAAAGGAGCCCATGAATTTTCCGCTGTTAAAGTGAATGTTTTTGCAGCCTTTGTGCCAAAAGCCATAATTTGCTCCTTAGATAACACCTGAAAGGGAAAAATGAAACAGTCTGTTGATATCTCAATATGTCATAAGTTCTGCAATTCCTCCTACAAATAGCCATTAAAAGAAGGGATATATAGTGGTGATATTTTCTTCTTACTAAGTGATTGACCAGTTCTATGAGACTGGGTGTGAACAGAGGGCCAATGTAATATTTAAATATTAGAAATTGACTTATTGTTCTTATGATTAAATTCTTGTATCAATATGGACAAATCAAGAGCTGCAATGGTGAGTGCACAGTGCAACGTGTGCTACAAGAACATAAACATGCAACAGTAATACATCTGGATCATGTGGGTCATCTATAGCAACATTTGAGTTTGGATAAGGAATACAACTTTCAAAGAAAATGTCCCAAACACCCCTACTTATCACACCTTGGTTTGCACCACGGAGAGTGTGAATTGAGGCTCACTAAGAACAGGTACTCACTTTACTAGATCAGATTAGTTCTGAAGCTACCTCAGAACACCTGGATTTCAGGCCCACAGCATCAACTTTATCACTCTAAATCTATTCCTGTTGGGCTGTACCACTTACTTATGAAGACACAGCCATGTCTTTCACTGCATGGACCTGATTTTTTTTTAAAATCTGCTAGAGAGTGCTTTTATTTTAGAAAATGCACACGAATGCCCACATTTTATACTGCCCTAGGGTTTCCCTTATCCAGTTTCCTATTAAGGTCTCCTGAAGGAAAAGAATTGCACTTATAATTACTATGATATAGGCTGTGTACAGGACATACATTAAGGACAAGATGGGAGATCGATGATGGTATGTATAATAAACCTTTTCAACTCAGATACTATAAGATACAGTACAGCAGTCGAGCCATTAAACAAGCCATTAGCCAAGCCATTATTTTAAAATGCTTCTGACAAAGTTCCCTTGTTAACGATGCTACCTTGCCTACTGGACCATCTGTTTTCTCAGGACATAGGTCTTCTCCTCACAACCTGACAGTTCTGAACCTGCATACAGGCTCTCTCACCCCCGTGCTTCCACCCATATCTAAGTAGCAAAATTGGGCCTCTCTTTCAAAAAAGGACCATGCTAGTGGAAAAGGAGTATTTGTGCCACCTCTTTCAACAGCACAATAAAAAATGCTTAATCTTTCTAATGTTCAATCACATTCCACTCACAGGAGTATTTCTAGGTCCAGTTAAAATTATCTTGGGTCCTTGTATGTAGAATCAGTAACTTACCAGGTAGTGGAACTCCCTCACTGGCTTGTTGCTTGCAATGCTCAACTCAAAAGGCTTCCCAGCCTAGATAGAGAACATGATTGATATGGATGAGCATGAAAACATGATGATTAACTTGAACTGTTCTTATCTTGGCAAGTTTTGTCTCAGACTGTACCTTTATATCCTGGCTCTTTGTTTTAACCTGGAGATAAGTCTGGCTGGGAGAGCTGAATACATCATAAACACCTATGTTGGTACTACTGCTGAGGAACTCTGCCTGTGAGAGAATGGAAAATAAAGCTCTTAACAGAAGAATAAACTCTGTGTGATGATCACATGTATGTTACTGTCTACAAGAGCATGGTAGTCTTAATGGCAGTACAGGGATGCTTCACTGCTTGGAGTATCAGTTTCCTTTTTTCCCTTGCCATCTTGGTGCAATTATTTAGATCACATTTAGACAGGATCCGTCACTTACTTTCCAGCTCTGACATGAATACAAAGTAAGGAAAATAACAGTAGGTGATGTATAAGCCGTTGCAGGTGGCAGGAACAGCATCCATTGATCAGAGTCGGCTCAATTTGGTGTGTTGCTGTTCCAAAGCAACGTATTACAAAGCAATACCTGAACTCTCAGAGTTTTTGTATCAGACAGGATTGGAAACTCAATATCAATTATTCCGTTTTCTGGGACAGTGTAATTCAGGACATGGACTGTCAGATTTCTCTCCTCTGTTGCCTCATTCTCAAGGTGAAAAAGTGAAGAGTGATGATAAAACAGATCTGACTGTTGTGCAGTGATTGTGACAAGATTCTGCCTCTCTTCGGCTGTCAGCTGGTTGCTATCAGAACGTGTCACCTTTAGCTGAAAGCAAAAAGAAAGTAAATTCCTATCAAAGTCTAAGACTAAAATTCACAACACATAACAGGAAACAATATAATTGTACTTGCATCATATCCAAAAAAAACAAGGGCAGCCTCAGATTTCTCACACAGCAGAAACTTTATTTTTAATCCCTTGTGAGCCCTGCAGGTAGGCAATTCAGCCAAGAAAAAAAATTATTCATTACTCTGGGGTGTAAAAAAAGAGCAAAAGCAAAGCAGATGGAACCCAAAAGGTGATCAGCCTTTCAACTCTCGCAATTACTGTTCCTGTTGAAAACACTTGTGTCTCCAACAAATTACGCATATCCTACCTGAAGCTAGAATATTTAATTTTAACACATGCATCTCACCTGTACCACAAAGGATAACCTAATATCATGTGCAGAAAAATGTGTAAGATGAACAGAGACAGTCCCAAGCCAGATGTCTTTGTGGATTCATAAAACAAGCTAAAGAAAAGACTTAAAACAGGCCAAAAATTGACAGTCTGTAACTTCTTCATTCCAGCATCCATCAATCAGCACTACAATTTATATCAACCTTTATTCTCATATTCAAGCAGATTCTCATCCATAGTAAAACCATTCTCCTTCCACATTATACGCTCCAAAAATTCAACTTCTACATTAAAAAGCACTAATGTTTCCCATTTCCTTTTCAATCCAGAGATTTGTCAATCCACTACCTCTCCTCTTCTGCCATTACTTTACTATCCTCTCTCTGTCCAGCATACACACACCTCCACTTACCACAAACATCAGCAGCTGTTCCTTTACATTGTTCTGGGAGCGTAACTGACACTTCCTTCTCTGACAGCTGCAAGCATTGCTAAGTGCTTCAGCTACCCCTCACTCAGCTAATCTTTGGCATAGGAAGAACAGGCATGTTACAAAATTCAACAAGGACAGGAGTTGGACTCAATGATCCTTATGAGTCCCTTCCAACTCAGTATATCCTAAGTGTAAGGTCTTGCACCTGGGAAAACATAATCCAGGAGCACAGCACAGGCTGGGATCTACCCAGCTAGGGATCAGCTCTTTGGAAAGGGATGTGCAGGTAGGTAACCAGTTCAATATGAGTGAACAGCATGCTGCAGTGGCATAGAAAGCAAACAGGATGCTGGGCTGCATGAGACTGAGAAGTCATTATCCCACTCTACTTCACGCTTGTCAGGCTCCACCTGGAATACTGTGTTCAGTTTTGGCCCCTACTATACAAAAAAGGATGTGGAGAGGCTGGAGAGGGTTCAGAGAAGGGCCATGAAGACAATCAAAGGACTGGGAAGCCCATCATAGAAAGAAAGGCTGAGAGAATTGCTGGTTTTGAGCCTTGAGAAAAGGAAGCTTAGGGGTGACCTCATCACCATGTTCTAGAACTTAAAGAGTGGTTACAAAGAAGGTGAAGAGTCCCTTTTTACAAGGAGTCTCATGGAAAAGACAAGGGGTAATGAGTGCAAGTTACTCCTGGGGAGATTCCAATTGGAAAGAAGAGGAAAATTTTTCCCAGTGAAAACAATCAGCCATTGGAATAATCTCCCCATGGGAGAGATTACTCAACACTGGACACTTTTAAGATTTGTCTGGATAGAGTGTTGGACTATCTGGTATAGACCATGCTTTTGCCAAGCAAGGTTGGACCAGATGATCCTTGAAGTCCCTTCCATCATGGTACTCTATGATTCTATGAAGAAGCAGGTCAGGGCTGGAATCAAACTGGGATACTGGCAAGGAAAATGAAAAGAACAAAAACCAAAGACCCAAATGATCAGGGTAGCACAAAGCTATTGCTTGTGCCAACCTACTCTGAAAGTGCATATTCAGCCTATTTTACTGGTAATTAGGTCTGATTTCTAGAAAGCAAAGGCTCAAGAATTGTCAAGTCAATTCCCTTTTCCAAGAAAAATGTAGTGAAACAATACATAACCTCTGCTAAACACAGAAATACTAAATGCAGACAACAGGCAGCACAAAGAATATGAAATACCTCTGAGAGGACATCAGCTGGTATGAGAAAAACAAGAGAGAAGGCAGAAAAGACACTTTCACTTCAGAGCAATGTGGTTTGATGAGTCTCACTGAATTTTGTAACAGCTGCTTATGCATTATAGAAAGTATAACTACATCTATACATACACATACACACAAATATGTACTTTACAAACAAATATTATTAAGAGGGTTGGAACACAATAACTACTCTATTGATTTAAAGCGCTGTCACCAAATGGAAAATAATCAGCTAGAAACTGAAAAAGTTTTCCTTCCATAAGAATGCTGACAGACTGTACTCAAATATATCCCACCAACACTACAGTATTCCCTGCCACTTATAGAGCAAATGCCTCTAAGGTTAGCATTTGCTGATGATGTCTCATGAAAAGGAGGTAATTTGAAAACAAATCTCTAAATTATACTTAAAAATCTGAGGCAAACTTTGGTATCTAAGCAAAAGTGCAGGAGAATTCACATTAGTTTATGCACAAATCATAATGAAACAAAAGAACTTACAGTAGCTATGAAGTTCAGAGAGGGTTTTATAACTCTAGAGTAGTCCATAAATTCAATAAAATAGTCACTCTGCTTTGGAAATATGATGGTACTTGAATTTTGGGAGATTCCTGTTGAATAATTGTATGTGTTTAGACAATGTACTTTTAACATACATATTCCCTTAGCAGCAACACTATTTACTGTCCATGATTTTTAAATAATTCTATTATTTTTTTCACCATTTCCACTCCTGTACCTCTTCATCTCTTCAGCTGATAATCAGTACAGAGGTGGTATACACACTGGTATTGTTCTCCACAACACTAAATAAGCCATACTATATAGTGCTCTACTCCACACAGACTATGTCAAAACGGCACAAGGAAGGAACTTAAGAATCCCAAACCAGCCACCTTCACCTTGCCAGGGTTTCCACCATAAAATCTAGTTCTGGGACAGGCATAACTTTTCCTGATTTTTTTTCTAACATGCAAGGTGCAGTGAAACATGAACTCAGAAGAAGGCTCAGTTTGCAAATCAGCTGGTCTAGAAGAGGGTAAAGATGATAGACAACATAAGGCCAGAGAAATTATGTGGTTTGCAAACAAACAAGTAAGGCAAGTTTATAATTAAACTTAAGTTTGTAAGACTCGGGCTAATGCTAGCAATTCTTTATGCTTGCTTTTCTACCAAAACAGATCAGGTATTGACTTAACCCCCCAACCCCTGTGGCAGGGGGGTTGGAGCTCTATGATCCTTGGGGTCCCTTCCAACCCATGCCATTCTATGATTCTATGATCAGAACAAATATTTTGGTTTCTTAAGTCATCTGGTGTAGAACTGTATTCAACTGAGTAAACAGCTGGTTAAACTATTTAATGTCTAGGCAAGCAACAGTTCAGGTAATATATCCTTTCAGATTATACATTTGCATGCAGATGGCTCACGCTGCCATCAGTACGTGCTGCTTTTCTAGCACTCTGAAGCCCTTCCACAAAGCAGTAAGCTCTTCCTGTACCACCACCTTTTTGGATTTCTCTCAGAAAGCCTCAGCCACATACCTGTGAGTGACTCGGTGACCACTGCGATGATTTCTATCGGCTCTGTGTAATCACTGTCACCGTGGTGCCACGACTGATCAGCGTTCAAGCTTTGCAACATAAGCTTGTTACAGGTTACATTCACGGATCCATTTATCTGCAATGTAGAAAGAAAAAACCTGCTGAACCAGCAAAGCCAAGGACACATTTTGATCTGCAACAGCTTGTTTCTGGTTACGTCCTGTAGCTCTCCCTGCATAAAAGTTCTGGAATGTCAATAACACAAAATTATGAACACCAACCTTTATTTTCTGCTTTCAGTAACCATTTTTATTAAATCCAGTAGAAGTTCGTTACTTTTTAGAGCCAAGAATGCTTTATGGAAAGTTACATTTCGGGGGGGAGGGTGTATATTTTTTCTAATACCTAGAATTATCCACTTCTACATAGTCAGAGCAGTAGTGGCTACACTTTACAGAAAAATACTACAAACAGGTTCCTGCCTGAGGAGGGGGGTATACCCTGTCCAGCATCCATGGGCTCAGAGTTTCTGTAGGCTAAGTGCCACTGAAGGCACTGAAGTCAGCCAACTGCAGAAGTCAGCCATCACAAAGCGACAGGCACAACATTTAGCAGAAACTGCACCTGTTTTAAACATAGTCCACAGCTCAAGGGTAAAACACCTGATTTTGCAAAAGGATGCCATGGATCTATCACCATTTTTGAGTCTTCAGATCAAAACTACATGCTTTTTTTAAATTTCATGCTCCAGGTTACAACTAGTACAGTTACTCCAATGTAATTACTAGGCAATTAGTAGGCAAAACACTTTGGTCTGTATCATGCTAGAGCCCCACCTAAACAATTGCAGTGGCCTCCTTTGGCCTGGTATTGCAGAGCTGCGTGTGCAGGGGCACACACAGGGCCAGGGAGCATTCCTGGGCAAGGGCCCTACATCACCTACACTGCAACAGGGGCTCGTGGTGAGTTTTTCTACCTGGGCCAACTAGCCCTCTCCAAAATCATTTCCATGCACAGTTCAAGAGACCACAGCAGACAAGTATCGTTCCCAAAAAGCAGACAGGAAGTAGTCTGGAAATTAAAGATAATTTAAAGCTAGCCATAAAAATCACTGCATGGACCATGACAGCTGAACTTGGCACTTAAGAATGGCCCTGGGTGTATTTAACCTACAACAGGAGACATAGCCTTAGAGAGTCTACAGCACTATAATCTGGTAACAAAAGACTCACCTCCATTGTTGTTGTTAGGTTTCTCTTATTTGTCCAGTAAGAGACGGAAAGGCAAGTGACCGTTACAGTTCCTTTCACTGGCTTTCCATACATGTACCTGAAATAAGTGAAAGTCAATCAACGCACTACCTCCAGGGCTTGGGCTCCTGAAGAGCTCTGAAGGC
Organism: Porphyrio hochstetteri; assembly: GCA_020800305.1. Lineage (NCBI taxonomy): Eukaryota > Metazoa > Chordata > Aves > Gruiformes > Rallidae > Porphyrio > Porphyrio hochstetteri. The sequence continues at coordinate 92,188,558 of CM036907.1, forward strand.
AAGAGTTTCCACTAAAACAAATTTTCCCTGGTCTCAAATATGGCTAGATTACATTTGTACTTTGAAATATGGAGTTTTCACTACTAAGGCCAGTTTATTGACACTAAAATCAGGAGCCCAAAACCTGGAGAAGGTATACAGTAGTGGGAATCACAGAACGTTAGGCGTTGGAAGGGACCTCGAAAGATCATCTAGTCCAAACCCCCTGTTAGAGCAGGATCACCTAGACTAAATCACACAGGAATGTGTCCAGGCAGGTTTTGAATGTCTCCAGAGAAGGAGACTCCACAACCTCTCTGGGAAGCCTGTTCCAGTGCTCTGTCACCCTCACACTGAAAAAGTTCCTCCTTACATTTACATGGAACTTCCTATGCTCCAGCTTGCACCCACTGCCCCTTGTCCTATCGTTGGGCATCACTGAGAAAAGCCTGGCTCTGTCCTACTGACTCTTGCCTTTTATATATTTATAAACATTAATAAGGTCACCCCTCAGTCTCCTCTCCTCCAAGCTGAAGAGGCTCAGCTCCCTCAGCCTCTCCTCATAAGGAAGGTGTTCCACTCCCTTTATCTTCTTGGGACACTCTGCACTTCCTGCACACGAGCCCTGCAAACCTATGACTACTACTACCACCACATATTGTAGGGAATTTAAGTATATTAAGCTAAACTGGAAGAAAGTTACTCTACAAAACACCAACTAATCATCATAACTAATATACAGTGGATTTACAATGGGGCATGGGAAGTGCAGGTGTTATGCTTCCCAAATGCTGGAAATACAAAATGAGAGCTCTCAAGATACTTGTATTCCAACAATTTACTAATCACAGTACAAAGAAATTATGGCATTATTACATGGCAAACATAATTTGCAGCTGTGGCAAACCTGAGAAGTGTAACATATTCACTGCTTCACAATCTGCAGTTAGCAGCCAGCAATAAACCACAAATTTTGTACAAATATTTCCAAGTTATACATAAGAGAAACCATGACATTATCAGGCCTGGTCCTTATAGAATGACAAAGAAAGATGGGGGCGGGGAAACCCAAAATCATTCCAGTCTGTCCTTATTAATATATTCAGAAGCAATAAATGTAAGTACTTTAAACCATTATGGATTTGGCTGGCAGCCACTTAAGTGATATCAAAACTGAAAAGCAGAAGGAAATAGTAATCAAATAGCATAGTTACAGGAAGAACTCTGACAACACTGTCTTGCATCTGAATTCAGTCTTTCTGAGCAGGCCTAATTACAGGAATAAGCTGCCATTAACCTTGAAACAATACTGCCATTGGGTAGCATCCCTGTATTTAATCTAATGATACTCCAGGGATGAGAAAGGAAAAATGTTTTATGACATCTACAAGTGTAAATGGTATATAAACTCCTTGTATACAGAGGCATTATGCCTATAAAAACAAACAGTCACCAGGAATTAAATCATACCCTATAAATAATTATGACATATCAATAAAACTTTGGCACTGCATCCAAGTCTGGATTTATTGCAAGAGGCAGGTACATTTTCAAACACCTTATGAGAGCCTAATGAAGGAGTTAAGTACCCTGTGTGTGGAAAACCAAAACAACTTAGGAAACTAATTCACATTGGCATATAATAGATTTCAAAAGCAAAACAGAATGGGTTAAAAAAACTGAGGAAAACTCCAGAAAACCAGTTTGTAACATTAGGTTGCATTCCCTCAAGGAAAGGAAGCTTTTCCTCAACCCAAACACTTAATTTACATAGTTTGTTAATAATTTCTGCATTTTATTTATAAATGGAGTACTCATTTAGAAAATATGTATTTTATGGAACTAAATAACCCAAGAAAGACCTTTTGTTTCAGGTCTTCTTGAATGAATCTATCAGGTAGATCCATCTGGCTCTCATCTTACAAAAATAAAATGAAGTTCTATTTGAGATTAATGAATATTACATTTTTGTCTAGATCTTTTTCCAGCTGAAAAATAAAATATTACATATATAATAGCCTACAGTGCAGGCTTTTCTGAATTTCTCAAAAGTATTTAATTCTTCAGCCATTATAGTTATTTTGGCATAGTTACTTTGTTAGGCAGAAGAAGCTTATGCTTCAAATCTAGTGTGGATAAATTGGATCAAGAAGGATGTGCATAGAAGCTTGCATAATTTTCCAACTGATCTAATAAACTATAGTTACTCTACCAACAGATCTTGGCATGGTAAGTTTGAGAGCACCATAAAAGACCCATAAGAACAAAAGCCTCAAAATATACTTTATAAGCAAAAGACTCCAAAAATTTTATGAATAAGATCGCTGAAAATATCTTGCCTATATTCTAGAAATACCTTTACAAGACCAAAAGACCTAATTATAAGCCTGATGATCGAGCTAACATTGTTACAACAAAATCCAGTAACTAGTAGTGGAAGCTAGCCAGGTAATTTAGATTATGAATCACTTTTTTATCAGTTTAAATGTGAGTTTTCATTTTAACACTTAAGAAGGCCCACAATAATTTTCATTAGTGTGAAGGTGACAATTATATCAACAATTTACTTACTTTGCAGTGACAACACCAGTTACTTCTTCCTCTCTCAAAGAATAGTATAATGGTGTTGTTATCACAACATCAAACTTTGGTAAAACTATAAAAAAAAAAATTATAGAAAATACTACATTCACACAAGAAATAATATATTTTTCTTTTTTTTTTAAGTAATGAAGGTAGAATGTGCAATACGATAAAGACTACTACAGTTCCCTAAGGAATATAAGGTAAGATGCAGTTTTAACCCATCTCTATGCATGCTTCAGACTAAGACTTTTTGTTGAGAGCACCAAGCATCTTAAGAGCAGCCTGCACACAAATCTGTAAAGCTGAAATATAAAACATTCAGCTTACTCAGCCTTTGCAGAACCATCAGCAAGATTCATGATCAGACATTACACAGATCTTTTGTGATTAACACACTGCCTGCACAATCCTAGCAAAACAAGGACAATAACTGTATCTCATAGGCATAAGGAAAGTATTTTAAAGGTTGCATGATATCCAGGCACTACTGCAGTAGGTCATGAAAACTACCAAGATAAACAGGGCAGCTGATAAGACTCTGGTTTTCCCAGGACAGAGTCAGACTCTGAGATGCAAGAGACCTGGAAATTAGGCTTTCTGGGAGTGTTAGCCAAGGGAAGCTAGTCTCTCTGAACTCTAAGTTAATGGAGAATCAATCACCAATTTTGGTCAGTAATAAATGCCCTTAAGTAACACTTACCATATTCCATAACTGTAAATCTTTGATGATGAACTTGACCCTATTGAAAAAAACCCAAACATGTATGAGCATACACACAAAGCAAGTTTAACAGACCTTCAAGCCCAAATCCCACCCACTTTAACTTAATTGTAAGTTAAATTACAATTCCTGAAATGATGTGATTTAAAATCATGGCTCAACCGTTATCTGCTCCTGTTACAGATCTCATTCAGGAATCAGCATCAAGTATTTCCACCACAGAAGGATACAGGAAGCTCACACGAGGCAGACTGTATATATATGTATATATAATGAAGAGCTCAGAGAGCTTCCGATCTGTGGACACCTACATATGCTTGGTTTCTGTATGAAAAAAACCCAACACCCCAATATCCAAGCTAGCTAGCACAGACTACTTAGCATAAGTACTCAGTCATTGTGATGAACCATGACTAAGCTACCAATATCTTTACTGGCTCATTTACAATTAACTCAAGTATCTCTGTATGAAAGGGAAGCTCCTACAATGTCTATCTAGAGGACAAGACTGTTTCTATAGCATGTGTAACCTTAAGGCTCTTCATTAACTCAAAAGGCAGCTAAATCTTCATTACAGTCTTCAGTGTATACTTAACTTCAGCAGAGAGTCTTGGTTTATATCCTCCCATCTTATTTATTTGTTAGTTAAGAATCAATGGAAAAAATTACTGAGTTTACGATATATCAGTACTTGTGTTCTCTTCCTGATTTCTTTTTTTTTCACTCCTTTCCTAAGTTTCCTCAGGATAGTACCTGAAATCATATGCTAGCATATCTGTGAGATGCTGCACATTAGGCTGTATCTGTCACATCACTGGAAAATTGATTTTTCTTTCTCTTAACAGCCAATATTATTCAGCAGCTATTTTTGTTCGTCGGAACAATGGCAGTTGACCCAAAAAGTCATGGTATTCAGCCACATAAATTTCAGTTTTGGTTGCCTTACTCACTTGTTCGTCCATGCTAAAGTGCAAATAATTCTGACCAGGCATGTACATAATTTGTCTGCAGACACATAACCCTCATTCAAGGTCTGCTTACAGCGTCATGTCAAAAGCTGCCATCAGCAGGGCAATGGTATAAAGTGATTTACACACAGTACCTTGAACTGGTGCTCTGAATCTCAGCTGATCTGCTTGACACAGGGTTTACACTGGAGCGATGATTTTCCAAGAGGAAAATCTGAGCTCAGCAGGGCTGGAAGAATGGGCCAAGAAACCAAAGGAGTCTCCACTCCCCAAAGGACGGGAAGAGAAAGGCTCCTTCTGAAAACCTATTTTGCCTCCTCACTTAAGACTCTTCTGGGAAGTAAGAGAAAGATCAAGACAGACAGCAGTCTGTCACTAGGAGGTAGCTACTTTGAAAGATTCTATCACCAGTTGCTGCTAAATTGTATGTTGATGTGGAGCTCAGAAGTCTGATTACTTCTTTGATTACTTTATTACTAGTCATCATATGGGCTAGAGTCTCTCAGTGAACATGATTTGAACTGTGGGGCAAAAGAGACTGAATATGGACCAGCAATTTTCAGGCAGCATCACAATACACCAGATGGTAATGAGTGTCTGTGGCAAGAGAAGATAGACTGAGAATTCTGGTGGGAAAAAACCCTTGGATCAGGATTCAACCTGGAAACAATTATAAATGATCTATCTTACCTGATCAATAACTTTGCAAATTAGGCATCTCAGACCAAGCCCCTTATACCTTTATAGTTACACTTCTCCTAGCAAAAGACTTGTATCAAAGTAAAAATCAGATTGCTACAGATTTCTTGATGAGTGACTGATTTATATTCCTAGCTTTGAAAAGATAATATGCAGAATCTGCTGTTTTCCCAACATCTGTGCAGATCATAATCCTTACAACACTAAATGCTCTGACGTGCAGTCCACAAGCAGACTATTGCCAGGTAGCTTGTGAAAATGACTTGTAGGGAATTTATCTCATCTCTGGTTCTCTGCACGTCTTTTATTTCCAAAGTTATGCACGTATATACCACACCTGCTGTTAAGCAAACCATGAACAGAACATTACCCCAGCTGGCAGGATGAAAAAGCATCTCCCCTGAAAATTAGATTTTGTTTCACATTACCTTAGAAGTAAAATTGATAGATAGATAGATAGATAGATAGATAGATAGGATAGATAGGATAGACAGACAGACAAATAGACAGACAGATGAATAAATAAAAGCAAGCTAAGAGAACTGTTCAGCAGTAGAAAACAGATTAAAGTGACACGATTGCTCCTGGCTGCACCTTCTCTGAAACTACCTTTATGACCAAAAGCAAGCCGTTCTTCACAGTGCAGAGAAAGACCTTACCACACCATCTAGATGTGAACACCAAGCTGTATTTATCACTAACACTTTTCAGACAAACTATGTGGAATAGAACATGTAACAGCACTTCATCTAGGGCAGGTCCTCAGGGCAGGGCTGTCTCTCTGGCAAATATTGTTCAAATATTTTGGAGTGGAAGTTGCTAAGCCAGTTTCCAGGAGTGGTGGCTTTTGAGACAAGCAGTTAGTTATATATACAGATAGGAAAACAGCACCATGCCTATCCCACTTGTTTCCAGCACTGCTTTAATCTAGTACAGTTTTTGTCTTCCATGCCTTCCCCGCTTCTTGAACACACTCACCCTTCCAGACTATTAGAATTTTGCTCCTCATGAGCATTTCTTAAACTGCAAAACGTCAATTACATTCTGTGCATAGCCCAGACAATTAAGAAAACAGTGCCAAAAAGAGATGCAGATAGGTCTTCTGAGAGGATGGTGGAGCCTTTCTGCAGTTGATCCTTAGATGCTGTGGACCCTGACATCTAAGAATTACCAACAACTGCCGTCCAGATTTTGCTCTGCTGTGATGAGCCAGTCCTGTTTGAAGTCATTCGCATCTAATCCAACAAGTGAGATCACACAAATTGTTCCCCACATTTTTTTTCTTCTTCTTTGGCAGTTCAAAGTCCCTGAAACTAATCTGGTCTAGGTCCGTTCTCTTACTTGTTTCGGACACTTACACGTGTCACCAAATATAGCATCAGGAAAGACTCTGGGTGTGGTCTCAAGGCTGAAAAGTACGGTACCGACACGGGCTGTATTCCCACAGCTGCACCACCATCGCACAGCCTGCCTCAGAAACACTCCTTGGCTTCTGCTTTGCAGCTAAATAAAATATTTTTATCTAGACAGGATTAACAGAAACATTTTACAATCACTTTTCATGCTTTATTCTCACATGCAGAAAACAAAATAAAATTTTCTCTATGAATTCTCAAACCTATGTTCAAATCTACCAGCATGGTCTCCAGAAACTAAGCAGACTCCCACAGATGTCACCAGCATTCACACTACCAGGTCCTGATTACATATTAAATTTTGCAAACTAATGAATACAGAGTGAATTCCAAAAGTTTTACATACAGTCTGATTTTGAAAGAAGGTGACACTTCTTGCAAGTAATGATATAACCTCAAACTCAATGGATCAAATGTGAAATCTTTAACTGACCTAGATTAAAACATGACAGGATTCCCTGTGGATACACTGTAATAACCAAAAATCTCAGAAGTTAAAAATATCCAAGTGTAAAGTATGCAATCAACCCCAGTTGATTTTGAAAGTTGCTTTATAGCTGAAAATTAAAAAAGAAAAAAATCTTTTCCAAAATATTTTAGAAAGCTCACATTGCACCTGAAACATTACTGCTCTTCAATATTTGATCATAAATTTCCAAATAACAACTTCCATAAATTAGATGACAAAATGCCTTAAAACTAGGAACAACTGCTCAGAGATGCCTACTACTAAAACTCAGCAACTCAAAGCCTTTCAGCACCAGACTCCACAACAGGAAATATAAGATATCCAACTAAAATACAAGGTGGAGACTTGGGAACCAGACTGTAATTACTCTGTCTTAAGTTTTCTTGGAACAGCTGTACTAACACGTGAACTCTTATTAAAAAGTACTACAGGATGTTTAGTGGCAGCAAGCAGCCAGAACCTGATTTAAAACAGGATTCAGAGGCAATACTTCCAGGAATCCAAACTTGGTGCACTTGGGAACTGATCTGTAACTACTAGAAGGGAAATGTTATTTACTGACTTAACAACATGCTTTAAAGACAAGAGAGAAACTTGAGACAGAAAGGCCGGACAGATGACTATTTAACTAGAAAGCTCGTGGCACCAGGATAGCTAAGTCATACGGAGATCAGCCTGGGTTTCCCAACTGAAGATATTCCTAAAGCTTTAAGTAGATCCATAAGCAGCACTGGATCTCATGTGGGCACAGGGCTAGCAGTAATAGTTAAGGATAGGTAGGCATATCTATTAAAAATGCCAGACACAAACTAACTATTCCTCACTATAAATCCAAGTTCTCAGTGACCTCTGTTAGCAGGAAGGGACTGGGGAATCCCCACAACTTCAAATATGACACCAAAACCAAAATAATCTGCATCTCCCTTGGAAAGAACATGTGCAGAAAAGAGAAATATTCAGGCAATAGCTAGGAATATCCACTCAGAGTGATCCAGGTCACTCACTAGGTTTCACTGAACACCAATTAAATCTCCACCACATCACATACATACAGACAACTGCTTGTCTTCAACCTCAAACTGCAACCCATCCCATATGATCTTGCATTTCCGAGCGTAAGCTCACTTGCAACCAAGTGAATCAAAGTATTTCCCATCAGAAAAATTCTCCTTTATTCTGCAAAGTTTCTTGCAGGCTTCATTCACCCACTGGTCTGACATACAGTGTCTTTGAGACAATCCACTAACAGACCTACTGTAACAGTTTGAATACTGCAATAATGATTTAATCACAGAATCACAAGGTTGGAAAAGACCTTTAAGATCATCAAGTCCAACCGTTCCTGTCCTATGCTAAACCATATCCCTAAGTACCTCATCTACCCATCTTTTAAACACATCCAGGGAAGGTGACAATCCCCTCCCTGGGCAGCCTGTTCCAGGCCCTGACAGCTCTTTCAGTGAAATTTTTTTTCCTAACATCTAATCTGACCTTGCCCTGGTGCAGCTTGAGTCCATTTCCCCTCATCCTATCACCTGTCACTTGGGTGAAGAGACCAACACGATCTCTCTACAACCTCCCTTCAGGTAGTTGTAGGCAGTGATAAGGTCTCCCCTCAGCTTCCTCTTCTCCAGGCTAAACACCCCCAGCTCCCTCAGCCACTCTTCATAAGATCTGCAGTATCTTTAATATATTCTGAACAGTAGCCTTATCCAACATTAAGATGCTGTGTGGGCAAATGCTACAGAAATCATGCATATTACTTTGCAATTATATTCTTCTTACACAGAATTTGAAAATTAAAGCAGGGCAGGTGTGAGTGATGGAGGAAAAGCAGTCTGAAAGTAAACAATATAAGCTTCTACAAGTGAGACTTGGGTCTGCTATTTTATTCCCACAGGATGAGAACTGTGAAAATAACCAGGGTTTTCTGGACCCCAAAGCCTACAACTCTTTTTTTTTTTAAACATAATATACTGTTCTTTTTCTCCTTTCTTTTAATTTTCAATTCCAAGAGTTTAATGACAGAAGGAACTATTTAGCCCGACCTGCTTTCATCCCAGGTTTGCTTACTTGGGTATTCAGCTACTCCAGCAACTCCAGTACTGTAATGCATCTTCCAAAAAGGCAACTCAAACATTTGAGTCCCAGAGAAGTCCTTGCTCACCTTTTTTGGTTTTCTTTTTGTTCTCTTTTTGTTCCAACAATTAAGAGCTTTGTTGATGAAACATACATATTCCAATGAGAATTTCTAGCAGTTGGTTCATACTATGCCTTTCTCCACTAGGTTAAAAAGACTTTTAAAACCTGTAACAGGATTCACAGACTGCTATCAATAAATCCATTTATTCCTTAGGTCCTTTGATATACAGTCAACAGATGGGACCTCTGCAGACTCTCACCACAGAGCTTCCTTTCCCGGCTCCATCCACAAACTCTGTCATCAGTTTGTATTAGAAACTCCCTGGGTGAGTGTCAGTTGTCCAAAAGTCAATCCACCATTCTTTGACAGACTTTACATACATTGCTGGTTTTCATTAGGATTTTGTACAATGAAAGCCTTTACAAAAAACTGTTACATCAGTAAATCTACCTTATAAATCAAATACATAATAGCCCTGAAGAATTTAATCTTTTATCAGTGGAATCCCAAATCACCTTTGTCATTGTTTTTCTCATGCCAGATGACAGGTTTAGCATTTCCCATTTTACCTCACTTACCATTTTCTGTCAAGGACACTCATCTTCCACTAGTCTGAGATTCACTTAACCACACACAACCATCACCCTTATTAAATGCTTCCATCTCTACCATATAATTAGTGTTTTCTCATGTTACTGGGCTCTGCCACCACTGGATTTTCTTTTGTTCCCAGTAAACTTTAAAAACTCTTCCATACATTTATTAACAATTAAGTTTTCCTTGGGATCTTTAGATCTCCTACAAATATGCAAGAGTTTAGACTTTCATTTATACTGGTATTTATCTTCTAGTTCCCCTTTTATCCACTTATTAAATGTGGTTTTACATTGACCGTTCCCCCTGTTAATGTAAAAGGAGGATCTTATTTCTGTTCTGTCCAAGTTACCTTTTCCCAAGGGAGCATTTTGTTAAATGTTACCAAACACATTTTGCAGTACTTTCCACCTTGAACTGTCTCCTGTAACAACTGTGAATAAAGACAGAGACCCTAATGTGATGGGCATTGTCCCAGCCGCTGGACATTCTCCATGCTGCTGAAGCATTCAGAGCTCTATTAAGAACCCCAAACACTGCATTCAACACCACACTCAATGCTAAACACCTAAGCTTTCGAAGTGCAATTGTAGGAAAAGTGAGATGTTCTTAATAAAATATGATAAAGACAACCTAAGAAAGAGTGCACCCCAGTAGATCTAACATGAAGGCCAATGGCTGCAGCCAAGGTTCAACACCTAGAGAACTGCATCAACCAGGGTAGCCAGCAGTGACACTGTGCCAGCTTGACCCTCAAGGCTTTCCAGTTAACAATTCTTAGTGGTCTGTAGTTCTTTGGATTTCTCCAGACGTTTTTTGATCCCACCTGAGTTTTCAGTATTCACAGCACTCACCACCACTGTGCTCAACAGATCAGTTACACTGGTTTAATTGTTCGGAATTCTCTTTACCTCCTTCACCTGATGCCCTCTAGCTATGCATTGGAAGAAACAGTGAACAAAATGTTCCCTATTTGTCTTCTCCCTGTTACTCATGACTTCAGAGACCTTCCCACCCTGTCAAATGTTTTCCATGCTCATTAATTTTCCATAGTACACAGTAGACAGCTAAAACTTAGAATACCATCTTTTATGGTCTACTAACACTTCACTTGTCAGTTTTCTTGCAGCTGTTCCATTAGCCCAAATTAATCTAAGGCATTTTTCTTTCAAATTTACAAGGTTTTTTCCCTCTTTTTGGTTTTGCTTCAGAAGGGAGTGGCACATTCAGATCCTGAAAAGAGCTGTTGCAGTTCCTACACGTGTCCTCCCGACTAAAGAATTACTCAACGCTCATCAGAAAGCTCAAGAAAAATGTCACACACACTTTTTTTCGCCTGTCAGGAGAACTGGTGAAGGAGCCCACCAGTGTCACCAGCCTCTATTCCCATTTCTGAGCCATACTTCCCCACCTCCTGAAAAGCACCCATGCAGCTGTGAGTGGGGCTGTGCTGTCAACCAGATCAGTCAGCTGGTCTGGGTTAGGCAAAGAAAACCAGACAAGCTTTACAATTTGGGTCATTTTCCCGGCACACTTCAGATGTCAGCCTTACTACAGCTGCCTCAGAGTGCCTGAGAAGGCACTGAACAGGGATGGGAAGGAGCGGCAGAGCACAGGGGCAAGGGCGGGAACAACTTAAAACATTTTTCCCATTAAAGACAATAGTGATGACTCCACACCCACATGGGAACACGTTTGAGAAATCTAGTCCTGACACTCACTTGAGCACCACCCTTACCTACATCAGCCTATAGAAATCTGCCAACCATATGGCTGTTACCGGTGAATATTTCTCCCAAATAATACATGATCACAGGAGGTTTTCTGCCTTCTACTCCACCATCTCCTTTATTAGGGAACATTAAGCAGTCCTGTTTGCACTTGTCAAATGTCTCTGAAGGGCCATTGCAAGCCAAATCGGAAACGCAGTTCCCAAATTACAGGCATTTAAAGCAGGCTGAATAAACCTGACACACAGAGTTTTGAACAGCTAAACCTCCAGCTATTTTTGCAACTTGTTCCATGGTGTATGAGGACTGTACAGCTTAAAGGATTGGACTGATAGAGCTATTGCCAACAGCAACATGCAAACTAGATCATACTAGTTTTGCTATGAAATAATCCTGCTTAACTAGTCATCCTTTCTATTTCTCATAGTTATTTTTTCCTCAGTAACTCCCCTGTCATTGTGAATTGCTGAAACATCGCTAAAATTAGGCAGACATTTGTAAATGACAATCTTTGATTCCACACACCTCAAGGCAGTGATTGACTGCACAACGGTGCACAATGAACCCCTGTATGTTCACTTAGAAAATAAATATAAGGGCATTGATTTCACTGAAGAAAAAAACCTAGTACTTTATAAGAGCCTTTGTATTAATATTAAAACCCCTCGCTTTTTAAATACTATTTGTATTTTAGAATCAAAACATGGATCTTAGGATAAAATACGTATGCTTTTTTTAATCCTTCCTTACAAAGTCATATGCTGCTGAAAATCTTGTGAGGTTTACATATCATCTTGGGTTTGCTGTGAGGGAAGGATTTCCTCTTCTCATGGTCCATGCTTATTTCAATGCTTATTTCTGGCTTTTTTTATTGTAAACACAATTCTATTCACATCTTCAGGAGAAATGAAACCTCTCTCTGATTGGACAATGTTAATACTCACATTTTCAAACACAATTCTATTCACATCTTCAGGAGAAATGAAACCTCTCTCTGACTGGACAATGTTAATACTCACATTCACTTCCACCTCTATGGACCAGTCTCCTAGTGGAGGGTTCATCGATAACTGAAATTTTTTGGAAATTACACCCAAATCACCCTCCTCCATCAACCACTGCTGAATCAACTTCTTCCGAGGATCCTAGGAGAAAAATCAGGCTGCATGTTAAATGCAAGTGGCCTTGCTAGCAAAGTTTAGATAGCAATACATATGATCTTTACTTGTCACAAAAACTTGGAACATAGGAGAAATTCCAACATATAAGGAGGTTCCTATGGATACTTACTCGTATATATATATTCAGAGATGCTTTGTACGGTTTGAGATCAGGGTAGACAGTGACAGTCCGAAACATCACGTCTTGTCCTGGTTTATACATAGATTTATCCGTCTGGATGAATACGGAGATGCTCTTTGACATGTACATCAAGCTGGTACGGTTAGAGAAGATGCGTCGTCCATCAGCATGGCCTTCCACCAGTAATTCGTAATTCCCAAAAGCACTGTTCAAAGGCAGCTAAAAAGAAAATAATGACTCCCTGGTAACTCAAAAATACTTTTGAAAATATTATTATTCCAAAAACATTTGACGAAGACCTGACATATTCCTGAACTTGTCAACTTATGTAAAATCTCAAAAAGAGAAAGAGGACTTCAGGGCTTCATTTCCACAATTACCTGAAAATGTGTTAGAAGAAGAACTTTTCAACATATTTGCATCTAATTTTCAGTACTAATCTGGTTTTCAGCAACATAAATTCATACACTCAGACATGCACATTGTGCTCTCTTGTTTCTTTTCACAGTTATTTAGAAATTTCTTGGGTTTGATTTTGGGGGCTAAATTTTTGGTAATGAATTTTCAAAAACTAAAAGAACTGAAGAAGCTATATGAGGGCAAGATCACAGAATCACAGAATCACAGAATTGTAGGGGTTGGAAGGGACCTCGAGAGATCATCGGGTCCAACCCCCCTGCCAAAGCAGGCTCCCTAGCTCATATTGCTATGAGCAGGACAGTAAGAAAACCTCGCATTTGTTTTTACAAGTTTTAGCTTTGTACCCTATGGGGTAGAAAAATCAAAACCAGAATGAAGATCTCATGAGGTGAGATACTGTTTTCCGATAGAAACCACTTATTTTGCCTCATTTAAATGTAATGATTCTTAATTACAGGACATACTGCAAGTCATTTAGAAAGAAAAACAATTATTCTTTCCAAAATCTTAAGGAACAAAGGAAGAGGCGTTTTAAATGGTTAACTTATTTAGAGTAGACATTGAAGGCTCCTTCAGTGCTGGCAGTAAACACAGACAGACATCTCTGGCAAGGAAATTTAGACAACGTAAGACCAGAATAACCACGCAGAGGTCTCTCCCTCTGTCTCTCCAGCAGGCAGAGGAAAGCTAGAGCTCATAATTCACATGCATCAGTTAATTTCCTAAAGTTAGGTGGGAGGAATCCCAACCACGGGGGTCAAAAGGCTCAAAGCAGAACTGCTGCACAACTCAGGAATTCCACCTCAAGCAGAGTCTGCACAGACAAGTAATGACCCCAGGGACTTCCCAGACCAGATGCCGGCTTCTGTATCCCCGCCTGCTTAAGCGTGTCTGTTTGAAAAGGAAAAGGGTTTTAACACAACGCACAGCTGGTTCCAACAAGTAGCCCTGCTAAAAAAGTTTAAGAGTCATATGCTTCTGTTTGCAGTTGTAACAGTAAATCTGGAGTAAAACCTCTGAAGTCAAGACAACTAAAACAGACAGGCTAGCATTTTTCAGCATAACATATGGAACTGAAGCACACTTCTTGCACTGGTAATGCAAATTACAGCTGTTAACTCACCAGGCACAGCACTTCAAAAGTATCCTACCAAGCTCTATAATGAAAGGCTGTCGTGCTGTTAAAACTCATTTGAAGAGCTCACAGAGAGGTAACAGAAATTCCCAAATAGGGAAAAACACCACAAGGTGACAAATGGCAAGTGTCTGTATTGAATACGTTTCCTTCTCCATGTGATTACCTATAAAATGGAATCACCTACAATTTCATCCCTCCCTGTTGACTTCCCGTCCTGAAAAACAAGGCACGGGGAAAAACAAATCAGGAAAGGGAAATAGAAACAGCCTCTCTTTTTCACCCATGAGCAGGCATATAATGACAGAGGAAGAAGAGATTCCCCCTTTAAAATCTGGACTTATATAACTAACTTTTACAGGCAAAGCACGGCGCTGAAATAGACTCTGCATTTTCTTCAACTTCAGGTTTTTGTATATGCTTGCCAAGAACATATGATTCACATATTTCAACACTGTCCAACTTCCATGCCAAGTGTTCTGGAATATATTAAATTGGAGGAACAGCCTTAGGTACTGCATCTGTCAAATATTACCTCAAAATTAATTCATTTATGAATATTACCAGTTATTAAAGAAGGTGCATTCCCTAAATTGCAGACAGGATCCCTACAAGAAGTCCAGGAAACACTATAAATATTGAAAATCAAAATGGGGGGGATATAAGCTTGTTTTGTCTCATTGTAGCAGTGAATTGTGCCCTTGCAGCATTATTTTAACATACCTCCAAGGACTGCCTTTGTTTCTTCTTTAAAAGTCTGTAAATGCCATTTAAAGACCTCATACATTCTTCTGTATCTTTTTCCTATCATGAATAATGATAGCTAGCATGGGCCACTCCCTTCATTTTTATACTTCTTATATTTAAAAAAATCTTTCCTTCCTGCCACATGATGACAAAACTGCTTGTTGCACCTTTCTTGATGTAAAAGCCAGGGGCAATGAAGTTTGCACTGCCACAGAAGTGGATTAGGAGAGCTGAGGTGCAAAGTAACCCACCTTCTGGTTCACACATCTCCGCTAACAGAAACTGCACTAACATAACACTTCCAGAAGGTTACTGCCCCATAATGGTAACTACTTACCAAAGTCCCACCAACTCCTTCTTTTTTTCCTCAAAAAAAGGGGTTTTTCTCAACCCAAATATGAGCAAAACAGCTTTTAATAGTAGGTAGTAGGAACTTGCTATGAAAATATTTTATCTTAGTCAATACATCCCCAAGTGAATGGTATTACTATCCCCATTTTGGCACTCCTAATGTAAGAGAGAAAAAAGACATCTCACATACTTCTGACCACACCTGCCACCAACACAAGCATCTCAGACAAAGAAGGTATTGTTTCCTCTGGAAAAGATGACAGCTGAAACCAGAAACTTATTACCCACCTTCTGCTACCAGCCAACTACACTTCAGGCAAAAAATAAGTCTAGAGTGGCTACAAAAATGAAAAAAAAAATTAAAATTAGTAAGTTTTCATCACTTCAGATACTGGAAAGACAGGGAGGAATTCACCTCACCAAGTTTTAGGTGCTTGAACACTTTAACACGTGGCCAGTTTATCACAGAATCACAGATGGTATGAGTTGGAAGGGACCTCTAGAGATCATCTAGTCCAACCCCCTGCTAAAGCAGAACCACCTACAGCCTGTTGCACAGGATCATGTCCACGCAGGTCTTGAATACCTCCAGAGGAGACTCCACAAGGTCTCTGGGCAGTCTGTGCCAGTGCTCTGTCACCTTCAAAGTGAAGAAGTTTTATCTCATGTTCAGATGGACATTCCTGTGTTCCAGTTTGTGCCCACTGGTCCTTGTCCTGTCACTGGGCACCACTGAGAAGACTCTGGCCCCATCCTCTTGACATCCACCGTTTAGATATTTCTAAGTACTGGTCAGACCCCATCTCAGTCTTTTCTCATAGGAGAGGTGCCCCTAATTATCCTCATAGCCCTCCAATGGCTCACTTCTCTCCAGTAGTTCCCTGTCTTTCTTGAACTGGGGAGCCCAGAAGTGAGAGTAATATTCCAGATGTGACCTTTACCAGGGCTGAGTGGAAGGGGAAGATAACTTCCATCAACCTGCTTGCCACACTCTTCTTAATGCAGCCCAGGATATCACCGGCCTTCTTGGTCATAAGGGAAAATTGGTGGGTCATGGAGAGCTTGTTGTCCACTAGGACTATCAGGTCCTTCTTTGCAGATCTGCTTCCTGGCAGGTCAACCCATAAGCTGTACTGGTGCCTGGGGTTATTCCTCCCTCAGTGCAGGACTCTGCTTGCTCTTGTTGAATTTAACTTGGTGCCTATTCACCTAATTCTCTAGTCTGTCCAGATGTCACTGAATGGCAGCACAGTCTTCTGGTACGTCAGCCACTCCTCCCATTTTTGTACTGTCACAAACTTGCTGAAGGTACACTCTGTCCCCTCATCCAGGTCACTGCTGAATGTTGCATAAGACCAGACCCAGTGCTGACCACTGAGGCGCTACCTATAGGTCTCCAATTAGAGTCTGCCCTCTGCCATTCAGCCAGTTCTCAATCCACCTCACTGTCCACTCATTCAACCCACACTTCCTAAGCTTGCTTATGAGAATGTTATGGGATGCAGTGTCAAGTCTTACTGAAGTCAAGGTATACAACACTGCTCTTCCCTCATTTACCCAGCCAGACATGCCATCAGAGAAGGCTATCAGTTTGGTCAAGCATTGTTACCCCTTGGTGAATCCATGCTGATCACTCTTGATAACCTTCATTTCCTCCACATGCTTAGAGATGACTCCCCAAACAAGCTGTTCTATCACCTTTCCACAGAGGGAGGTGAGGCTGACTGGCCTGTAGGTTCCCAGGTCTTCCTTTTTGCCCTTTTTGAAAACTGGAGTGACACTGGCTTTCCTCCAGTCCTCAGACACCTTTCCTGCCCTCCATGACTTCTCAAAGGCAATGGAGAGTGGTATAGCAGTAACATCTGTCAGCTCCCTCAGCACTCATGGGTGAATCCCATAAGAGCCCATGGATTTGTGGATGCCAAGTTTGCATAAATGTTCTCTAACTCAGCCCTTCTCGAGCAAGGGAACATCTTCCTTTCTCCAGATTTTCTCTCCTACTTCCAGGGCTCTGGGATTCCTGGGATTCCTTAGCAGTAAAGACTGAAGCAAAAGCAGCTTTTTTTTTTCTTAAATTTAATTTTCTATGCTTGCTAATTTGCAATTCATATTTGAATCTAGTAGTCTTCATAATGTTGAGCTGCTCAGTGTTATTGATTATCTATCAAACATTTCCATATCACTTCATAAAATACAGAGTTTATTTGAGATCATAATTTAAATCCAATGGATTTAGGACTTCTCAGACTTGTAGATGTTTAAAAAAATAAAGGCTTTGGTAAAACTTTTCTCATTGGATAACTACATAACCCTTTAGATCAAGTTTTCATGATGAACATCCAGGATGATAAATTCAGGATTGATACTCGATACACAATTCAATACTATACATTTTTGATGACCAGTTAGCTTATTTATGAGTATGCACCAAATGAGTATTTCCAAATGCTTAAAAAAACTTTATATAAATACTTTTTTCATTTTAATATTTCTCAATTATTGTTTTGCACAAATCTTTCAGCTCCAGTTAGCATTCATGGTGTGTCTCAAATAGAGGTATTGGTATCAGACAGTCAAAAAAGAAAACCCATAAAGCCAAGTTGTGTATTCAAGTTTTATGACAGCTTATGCTGATGCTGGAAATCAGCTCCCAGATCCTGTAATTACTTACAACAAGCTGCAGGGCATTTGATCTGAAAACTCCTTGGGTTATTGGTCAGTAAATACAATCATCTGAGGATGTGAAAATAGCTAGGATCACATACAAAATACATCATGTCATCAACACCAACTGATGAAAAGTTACAGAGCATCAACATTCTCTGAGGAAGGAGGAAAGGAAAGAAATACTTACTACTGGAAGAACAAGAGTCCCAAAGGAATCTGAATAAAAAAGAAGAAATATCACACTGTTAGAAACCTTAAAAAAAACTTACCAAAACATCGACGTCATCAGGTTAATTAAAAGAACAGTGCTCTTCCCTCATTCCCACACTTCCCATAATACCCACTGCACAACTGAATTCCCTTGATGCAGCTATTCTGGAGCTCAGGGTACACAGACTGTCCAGCCAACACACATGCAATGTCTGTGACCAGCTGGCCTGCATGCACATGCTTTATCGGCCAGTTGATTGCTGCCAAACACCATCTGGACATGAAACTAAAACATATACAGCCTGGAGCAACTGTGGCATTAGTCAGTATTGACAGTCAGTGTTTATACTTCATTCAACATCTCATTCCACTCATTTATCCCTCCCAAGTTCTGTCAAGGCCACTGTCAGCCACCACTAGTTTATGGGATAAGCAGCTCATCTCCACGGACACGTGAAGGAGCACAAAGGAAAGCAGGCAGGTGGGGGAACCCCAGTAACACCCAACACTCGGCCCATCACACACCCATTGCCACAAGCCCCAAGGCACACCAGCAGTGGGGAATCCCAACACCCCCATCAGAGACCCAATATCCCCACCAGATTAAGCAAGTCCCTAAGAATCACTTACAAACATGCTAAAAGAACCAGGCAGAGCAGAAAAACCAGAAAAAACAAAATGCAGTGCTACACTTCAATAATGATCTGAGGGTGCCAACACAGTCCCAGCTGGGAGCTACCTGAACAAGGAGGATATGGTTTGGCACTGCTGTCCTTGAGAATGACTCCCATCTTGGGTACCACTGTCCTAAGAACAAAGCAACCCTCTGCTCTGCAAAGCGGCTGATTCTGCAACTCCTTCCTATGTAAGAGAAACCTAGGATATTTTGTATTAACCTCCTCCACAGTTTAGTAGGTAACGACTTTTTGTAGTCATTTTGTAGTCATCAAGATTAACAACTTTTCAAGAAGGAATAAAATAGGAGAAGACTTTAAACTACATGTTATTGGAGAAAGGCAAACTGGTTAAAAAGTGCCTTAATGCTTCCCCTTCCCTCCAGTGGGAACCTCCTACCTGGTGGCCTCACTGCTATGAAACAAAGCCACCAGTGTGGCAGCAGTCTCTGCCAAGCCATGCCCTCTGTGACAATCTAACACTGCTTATTCACTGGCCACTGGCTCTCAGCCTCCTCTTCACCAGATACATCCACTCCACCCCTTCCTCCTTAATGTGGCTGATGGAAGATGTGTGACACCTTCTGCAAGGCTGCAGAAGCATGAACTCTGCAGCAACGACTTCTCTATTTGGTGGGGGCTGATGTCCATGTTCCCCATTTAACATTTTTCTTTACATTCACCTAGACTGAAACACCTATCCATAGTCTATTCAATTATCTACTCCACCTAAATTTTTATTTACCATTGATTCTGAAGCTGGATTTCAGGATCAGGATTAGGATTAGGAGTCGGGCTCAATGGGTCCCTTCCAACTCAGTATATTCTGATTCTATGATTTACCACCCTTAAGCAGAAGAGCACCCAGAATTAACTGTCCTCAGTGCATTACATCACCAACCATGGCAATAAATATCCAACATATTAATGTATGTGTGTTAATGTAATTTATTGCTTTAACTATTTTAGATAATGTGGCCTCAAATATTTTTAGAATCCAAACAAATGTGCTGTGAAGCTGCTGCATATCATTACATCACAGAGCCATTTATTTTAATTATGTAATGGGGAAAGGAAGGGAAAAGGGAAGGAGGAAAGGGGAAGGGGGAAAGGGAATGGGGAAAGGGAAGGGGAAAAAAGGGAAGAGAAAAAAAGGGAAGAGAAAAGAGACAAATAGGATTGGACTATTCCAGTTGGAAGAGACCTACAGCAATCATCTAGTCCAACTGACTGACCACTTCAGGGCTGACATAAAGTTAAAGTATGTTATTAAGGGCATTGTCCAAATGCCTCTTAAACACTGACAGGCTTGGGGCATCAACAACCTCTCTAGGAAGCCTGGTCCTGTGTTTGACCACCCTCTTGATAAAGAAATGCTTCCTAATGTCCAGTCTGAACCTCTCCTGGAGTAACTTTGAACCATTCCCATACATCCCATCACTGGATCCCAGGGAAAAGAGCTCAGGACCTCCCTCTCCACTTCCCCTCCCTAAGGGAGCTGTAGAGAGCAATGACATCACCACTTAGCCTTCTTTTCACCAAACTAGACAAGCCCCAAGTCCTGAGCTGCTCCTCATAGGACATCTGACCCAGCCCTTTCATCAGCTTTGTTGCCATCCTCTGGACACATCTGAATACCTTCACATCTAGTGGGGTCCAGAACTGCACAGCAGGACAATCACCTCTTGTGACCGGCTGGTTACGCTGTGTTTGATGCAGCCCAGGATGTGGTTTGCCCCCTTGGCTGCCAGGGCACACTGTTGACTCATACAGACTCATATATTCTTTTGCTGATTCCATTTAGTTAGACCTTTTCATATCTCCTAAAAAGCAATGGGTTTATACCTTATCTTTTACTAATTTGTTTCATGGAGCAAGAAAAATAATCAAATACTTTATTTCTGTCCTCCTTGATCCTGGACATAAAAGCATTCCAAGATGAAGCAATCACCTGATGTTTGAAGTCTAATAAAAATTAATTTTAAAAGTCAAGGAATTCTTTCCTTAAGTAAGCCTCAGTGGACTGAACACAGGTTGTCCTGGGCGCTGCCAGAGAGCTAAAGGAAAAATCCCAAACAGCATGTACCATCTATTCAAAGAATAACCTGGGTTAAACCAAATGACTCACATCCCACAAATGAAGTTTGTGGGTAGCAAACTCCAGTACTTCATTCTGGCATTCGGAAGCTGATGGGGATGGGTGGCATAGGGCACTAAGCAGCACAGTTCTTTCCACAACATGTTTACACTACTGTCGAAGCCACTTTTTTTTTCCTATCATCCCTCTCTCCTCTTCACTTGAGAAGCAGCCCATGCAGTCATTGACTTTGAACAACCTCATCGGCCTTTGAGGTTTTCCAGGGAGGAGTCTCAGGCAAAATACACGGTTCTTTTCTCAGCAGCCAATGGAGAGGGTACCCTGCCCCTTGGCACGGTGGCAGGGAGCCCCATGCTCAGTCAAGCTTGTTTGGCATGCAGGGCTACAGGACCAGCTACAGGAGAGGAGTTAACAGACCCACAGAGTGCTCAACTTGTAGGCTTGCTGATATATTTATTCCCAACATCTACCCAAACAACTCCATGCCCAACCAATCGCACTAGAAGAGACATTATTTTAGCTAAAGGAAACACGTCTTCCTAACTCAGGAGAGGAGTTATTGTTAACTGGGAAGAAATTATTTTTAAGGTATCATGACATTTCATAGGTAAAGGAGGCTGGATGTAGGGCAACTAGCAACAACAGAGATGATACAAAGCTACCTCTTGACATTTCTCTCAGTTCTATACTAAAAGCCTAACCCTTCTCTAGTTCCCTCTGTGAAATAAGGCAGTGCTAAAACTGGTGTTTGTATGACCACAGCCCATGACACTGTCACCAGAAGAAAAGAAAAAAAAAATTGTCACTCCTGATAATCCATTATTATCAAGGAACAGGAGCTCAGTTTTATTTACTGCATGCATCTGAGTGGATCTGCACATGGCAAGAATTGCTACACGAGCTTTAATCTATCTAACACAGTTAATTATAGCAACTGCTATAGCAGTGTACATTGGGAGACACCGAGCACAAAACTGATACTCATACCATAGCCCACACCATAGGGTTTCTATTTCCAACTTTACTCATACCAATGCAAACACACTAGTACACAGCACTGCAAAGGCAGGGCACCAAAGGGGCTGCTATACTGAAGGGGACCGCTATACCAAAGAGGACCGCTATACCAAAGGGGACCATTACTCATCGCCCTGCGCAGCATCTAAGAGCTTTCAAAGCAACCCTTCATCTAACAGGGCATGTTCTTGGCAGCTTTCTCATTAGAGCAGTGCCTGCTTGCCTCCACCTATTTTGAGAACTAGCATGCAAAAGACAGAAATCTTAAGATGGAAATACGTTTCTTCCATGTTCCCAGGCCTAGGAGACCTAATGTCACATCTGAGACAGATACACCTGCGATGCTGAGGGGGAAGCAGCTGGGGAGGAAGGAGATTTAAATTGCAGCCGCTTCTCCTTTGTGCACTTCAGAAAGCATTTACCTTCTGAAGCAGTGTTAGGGAGCTACAGCCTCCCTGGCTGCCTTGATTAAGCTCAGAGCACTGTCTCATTCCCAGCCAGTGAGAATCATAAAAGAGGCTCTGGGGCATGAGGTAATCTTCCAATTCACGTCACTATGTAATTATTTTGTTAGGAACTGTGCAGCCTGGGCAGATCCGAAACTCTTTGGCATTGCAGAGAATTTCCCTGTCATGCAAGATTTTCCCATGTTCTCAAGGACTACCAGGCTGCAATCAATCCCCTGGAGCTCTGCTCAGCTACGCCCAGGGACGGATTTGGATGTGTTCAAGCAAGCGCCGTAAGCAAAGCATTTGCTTTATGCCAATGCCGAATTGCTGAAATTCACTACATTCCTCTGTCCATCTAATGAATTAAAGTTATATTTAACCATATGTCAATCTCAGGTTTATAAGGAGTTAAGCACAGTCCAATGGCTAGCACGTGGCACTGCTCTGCTGGATGCTCTGCTATCACACAGCGAGACATTTTTACCCACGTGCAGTGTGTAACATTTCCACATGATTTACACATGACATCAGTTGAGTCTTCTGTCCCTAGAAATGGCAACAGTTGTCACCCTCCTCCGGCACATCCCTGCAAGGGATCCCTTCAGTTGCTAAATACAGCTCCCGCTGATTACAGATAGCTAACTCCAGGCAGTAGAAGTAGGTTTAGGAAGGAGGCCAGAACAGCTACGCTACCTGCACCAAGCTTCACAGACCACAAAATGCTTTCTCCTGACTCATCACATCTGCTTTCCGCAGCAGCAGACTAACTGGCACAACTGGAATGGGCCATGGAGGGGAAGGGAAAGACCAGGCGAGACCACAGGTCCCTGCTGCCCCAAGGGATAAGTTAAAGAAAGCTTGCAGCTGCGAGCAATGCCCTAGCTGCAACAGGAGGCAGGAAACATTCAGTGGACCATTCCAGAATTATCTTGAGGAAAATTAACAACCCCCACAGGAGTCACATGATCCTTCAAGAAAAAATATCCTTCCTTGTCACTCACAAAATCGTTTCTCTCACAGAATTCCTGAAGCTTGCACTGTATTCATTCAATAAATACTGCATTGAGGAAACATATGGAAAAACCACGGCAACAAATGCCACATTGTCCTGCATCCTTTCCCTCAGAGTCCTTGGCATTTAGGACAGCCCTGCAGAAGATGAACCAAAGGCAGTGTGGTAGTTACATGTCACCAGTACAGACAGCAGTGGGAAATCAAGTCATCTTTTTAATATGCGCTGCCACCATGCCATTTTTGAAGGTCTAGTAGTCTTGTTAGCAGCAAAGCAAACAGGAAAAAACTCTACAGAGCCAAATACATGGTTTTTTTTTTTTTGACTTATGGAGAGACATTCGAATGATAGCATCTTGAATTCTTCCCATTGCATGGGCCTGACCCAAACCCAGAAACTTATGTTAACCCTTCTTGAGCTGACACCACCAACACTAAGACTAGACAGAAATGTTTCTGCTTCTACTTCCCAAAAAAAGGCAGATGTTCCAGAAAAAACTGACTGTATGGCTTGGCACAGTGAACTAGAGCTTGTGCCAGTATAAATCAGTACAGCAGCACTTCAGTCTCTAACTAACTTACACAAACTGGGGTCTTGACTCTATATTGTAGCTCATGTGGCAGGTATTGCTATGAACAGCTTTCTCACTTAACTTTTCACCTACGTCCTCATTCCTTCTTAGTCCTGTGTAAGAATGGAAAAATAAAACTGGAATCGCTTCAGAATGGTTTACTGAAGTGATGCCATGCCTTTCTGCTGGCAGCTGTGCTTAAGAATCCATGCTTAGGAAATGTTTACAGAAAAACATTTTCTTTGCAGTGGTAAATGGGGTTTTTTCTACTGCAGAGCCTGTTTCAAAATCTCACATCAGAAAATAAAAAATAATGTTCTTCCATGTCCTTCCAGATTTTTCTTCCAAAATATATATTTGTGTGTGTGTTGAAAAAGCAGGAAGCATAAATAGAACTGCCCAGGGAGAGAAATACATTTTTTCTTCATAGGAGAAGACCTGCAGATCTGTCAAGTTCACATCATCTTTAAATGTGTTGTATGCCTCATCTATTATCCTAAATAGCACCAAAATTAGCACTGTCTAATTATGAAAGTGGCCCAAAATATATAGTGCAAGCCACTGCTGTTAAGTTATGGTTAAATTTGGGGCAGATGATAGAAACAGGGGCAACGCAGCACTCAAACACACGCAGGAGGGATTGCTAGTGGACATCAGTATACGGGCTGACAGCCAGAGCTAAATCAAGCCAACAGTCTTGTAACAAAGGAGCATATACTTGTTCCACAAAGCCTCCTAAACCATTCCAGCCTGACAGCAGCACTACATACACTTCCCTCCACAGCTACTCATTACCTTACTTCCTATTTCCACTGCCCCTTATTCTTTTTGGTCTTTTTTGCAATTTTGGAGGCTAAAAGCATTCAGAAATTATAAAAGGAGAGAGAGGGAGGGCAGCAGTGTTGTCCATGGGGAAGGACAGGAGGAACAATCTGAACTGGACCAGAAATTATCACCTGAGGGTCTGGTCACGAGACATGGCTCTAGAGGACAGGAGAAAGGCAACGTGCACAGTCATTTTCACAATTGAAGCCACATTTTACAAAACTCTGTGGGTGCTAGCAAGTTCTTGCTTCAGTTGTGTAGGGGTATTTTCCTAACAAACAAGACGATTCATGACAAAAATACCTTCTCCAGTTAAACCCAGTTTTCCCCCAATCTGCTTTTAGTCTACAATCAGAATAGTGGTGGAAACCCAACCATAAAACCACAATCAAAAACAGTCATGGTGAGAACAGGTACAGATTTGCCAGAAGGTACATACCTCTGTGATGCCCCCTCACCATGGCATTACCTGTGTCTCTCTACTTCACATGGCAAAGGAGTCATGGTACCTCCCTGCTTGTCCTACCAGTTCAGCCCCTTCTCTCATCAGTGCTTCCAGATCAAACCCTGAGGAAAAACACTATCTTGCACCCCCTACGACAGACAGACAGACACTGCCGACGCTGGGAGACCCTTGCCTTGCTCTGCTGCATCCACGATCCCTTCCACAAGTAAGCACCATCTCTCCTGCAGACTGGGCCTCCTAATTTCTTTTTAGACTTAGGTCATAATTCAGAGATTTAATTCTCCACTCAGTCTTCTAAAGTAAAACAACTAATTCTATGGATGATACTATTAATTCCACTTTCAGCTGAGTGGTCAGAGAGCAGCCAGTTGCAACATCACAATACTTAGAATGCCCCATGGTTCATCTGAGATACTGCATGCTGGGTAGGAAAACAAAATGCCTTCATATATCTAAACCTAAATCACCTCTTTAATCAGAGACCTTCTGACAAGCTATCCAGCAGCTACTATCCCAGTCACTTAAACGCAAGTACAGGCTCTTTTCAACTTTTTCATGAGACCAGCCTCTAGGAACCATCCACAGCATTTTTGTCACGCACATGACATTACCGCTGCCTACCACACATAAACAGCTATATTCCCATGAACCACAAATTTACAGCTGTTAGCAAGACAAGCTGTGAATGCTACAGAGAACGCTTCCTTGACGTCAGATCCAGTCTGTGTGACTACAGAGGCGATTCGGAATAATCTCAGACTTAAGCCTTTTACACAACTGAATGGGAAATTCACTTCGTTCACTTAGTTCTCCCTTGGTGACTATACACAAACACACAAACTCGCAGGCATCTGCACATCCTGCTTTCAAGGCGCCGTTGGCCATCGTTATTATCCCTTCTGATGTCTATGAAATAAACACAGACAAAGCAACTATCACTGCAATTTAAAGCAGCTGCAGTTTTCATTCCGACTTAAATCACACTAGGACAAAATGTGTCTAAGCCTGTCCATGCCAGAGATTTGGCAGTTATTAATACCACCCTCATCGCATCGATTGCTGCAACTGGAGAGCAAAATTCCAAAGTCAAGTCACCTCTCAAACTCATTCACTTCTTTCTTCGAGCGAAAGAAGAATGTTTGTTTGTAAATTGGCTCTCCTACGATTTCTGGAATGCATTCAGTTTGTGATAACAAAGCCATATAACTTTTCTGAAATCACAACATTATTTGGATATATAAAAAAATATTACCAGAGACTTCCTTCATTGGTATAAAAGTCAATATAAATCCCTAACCATAGAAAATAAGCACCTGGACCTCACAGCCACACCTCCAGGAAGCTGCAGGTGTCTGTCACTTTGTTCACATTTTCTACACACATACTTATTTGGACTCCAGAGAATCCATGTGAACCAACATCATGTGCTATTGAGCCTCTGCAGATTGGATCTCAACTCTGCTTTCACAAACAGGTAGTCAGGGATAGCAAAGCATGGGAACCAGAAATGCTGTCAGTGCAGATAGTCCAAAGAGTCTCATGAGAAGAAAAGTCACCTGTGTATGACTGGAGGCCCATGACCTCCCCAACTATTTCCAGCCACAGCAGGCAGTTCTATAACCCTCAGCACTTTAATTTGGATATCTTTCTGATTAGACAGCACTAAGGACATCATCCTAGACCCATCTGGAGGTCCACTGTTAGCTCCCACCCCTTTCTTTTTAAAACTACTTTTTATAGAACCATAGAATCACAGAACAGTTTGGGTTAGAAGGGACCTCTGAGACCATCTAGTTCCAACCCCCCTGCCATGGGCTGGGACACCCTCCACTAGAGCAGGTTTCCCAAAGCCCCATCCAACCTGGCCTTGAACACTGCCAGGGAGGGGACAGCCACAGCTTCTCTGGGCAGCCTGTGCCAGGGCCTCACTACCCTCCAGGGAAGAATTTCTTCTATATATGTAATATCTAACCTGAATCTACCCTCCTTCATCTTAGAGCCACTACCCCTTGCCCTTTCACTACAAGCCCTTGAAAACAGTCCCTCTCCAGCTTTCCTGTAGGCCCCCTTTAGGTACCGGGAAGCTGCTTATGCACCTGAAGGGTAATAACCAGGTGTGTATCACACTTCTCATGCTTCAGCCCAATTCCTCCCATGTTCCTTCAAATGCTTTACAGAATGTAGGAGACTTCCAGAGTCAAACCAGAACTCTGTTTAGTCCAAGGTCCGATTTCCAGCAATGGTCAAGGACACACATCTGAACAGCTTAAAAACAGAGTAAGTACACAGTGACTGTTCCTTGGGTACTCTTCCCAGCCTATGCAACCTGAGGCTTGGTACTTGAAAAGCCAAAATTGGCATCTTTATATTGGACCAGCCCTTGATGGACTTCTGTCTCATGAATTTGTGCAATCATGTTTTCCACCCATAACATCTGAGACATGGAGTTCCACTACTTATTTCCATCCTATGCAAAGGTCCACCTTCTTCTGTCTGGTTTGAACTTGTCTCCTGAGGAATCTCCGATCTTTCCCTCTTCTCTCCCTGGAATTTCTCCAGTTAATTCACAGCCTCCATAAGGAGTACCCCAAATCAGACACAGCATTCCCTAGGACAACTAATTAGAGCTGTAAAGATTAAAAAATACTTTGTCATATCTTACAGCAAATATTATGGTGTATACATCTGAGTACAGCATTTGCCTTCTTTTCTGAGCGTGACAGTATTACTGTTTTTAATTACTTATATTTATAAGAATCTGAAGTGTGGGAGACAGAGGGAAATGGCCAAACTCTTCAAAGTTGTCTGTGGGGACAGGACAAGGAGCAATGGCCTCAAGTTGGAGCATAGGAAGTTCCGCACCAACATGCAGAAGAACTTTTACACAGTGAGGGTGACAGAGCCCTGGGACAGGCTGCCCAGGGAGGTGGTGGAGTCTCCCTCTCTGGAGATATTCAAGACCCATCTGGATGCCTACCTATGCGATCTGTCCTAGGGAACCTGCTTTGGCAGGGGGGTTGGACTGGATGATCTCTTGAGGTCCCTTCTAACCCCTACAATTCTGTGATTCTGTGAAAGAATTCTGACCTCTGCCATGCTGCTGATGGATCAATGCCATCTTACAAGCTTTCACCTTTTGGTACCTTTAAACCATCACCCACCCCACACATCCCCTTTTTTCTGTGGGACTGCTACTTCACATTGTTCCCCATTCAGTAAGCACGCATTCTTTTATTTGTCAACAAGAGCACAACCATGCAGCTGCCCCAGTGAATCACACTACAGTTTTCCCCCTTACCATTTCCTATATTGCCAAAATGACTTAATTTCTAGCCTTTCCTTGCAGCATCCTCACCGTCTCTTCACTAATCTCCCTTTTTCAATCATGTCAGTCACAGAATCACAGAATCACAAGGTTGGAAAAGACCTTTAAGATCATCAAGTCCAACCATTCTCATCCTAAACTAAACCATATCCCTAAGTACATGATTTACCCTTTTTTTGAACACATCCAGGGAAGGTGACTCAACCACCTCCCTGGGCAGCCTGTTCCAGGCCCTGACAACTCTTTCAGTAAAAAATTTTTTCCTAACATCCAATCTAAACCTGCCCTGGCACAGCTTCATGCCATTCCCCCTTGTCTTATCACCTGTCACCTGACTGAAGAGACCATCACCTACCTCTCTATAACCTCCCTTCAGATAGTTGTAGGTGGTGATAAGGTCTCCCCTCAGCCTCCTCTTCTCTAAGCTAAACAGCCCAGTCATACTGAACAATACCATTTCTGGGCAACCCATTCCCAGTTTGGGAGTGAACCACACAGGCCTACTTTATGGCTATTATTTTCCAGCCACAAAGGTATTTCATAAGAGTTCCATGCTGTCCCTGATCCCCAGCTGGCTTGTCAGAGTGCTATGCCAGACTACCAAGAGCCTTATAAAGTCAAGATATAAGAATATCCAGCTGCTTCTCCACTTACAACCCCTGCCAGCCCATGGTACAATGCATTTCATTTCCAGGTTTTCAATCTACCAGAATCTCTCCATTCATGCTCTCAAAACTTCACTAGCAATTTTTAAATTATTTTAATCAATTATCTAAATAATCTACGGGTAATTTTATGAGGCCTAAACAGCTACTTTACCAAAGTACTCATTAACCTGTTCCTCCCCTTTTCTTGCCTTAATTCTTATCCCTTTCCCATGGCAGTCAGTTGATCCTTTTAGTTAAGACTGAAGACTGCCTCTCAGCATCACTGACCAACACCTTTCATCAGAGTGAGTTGCAAGCCACATCCTTTGCTAGCTTTCTTGT
Source organism: Porphyrio hochstetteri (assembly GCA_020800305.1). Classification (NCBI taxonomy): domain Eukaryota; kingdom Metazoa; phylum Chordata; class Aves; order Gruiformes; family Rallidae; genus Porphyrio; species Porphyrio hochstetteri. The sequence continues at coordinate 92,218,120 of CM036907.1, forward strand.
TAACAATATGATATTTAAAAATCCTGCCTGATCCTCCACATTCTTTCCTATTCGTGGTTTGGCCTTTCCAGTTTTGTCCTTTCTTACCCATGCTACTCCTTTAAGTTCAGCCTTTATAATTTGATCCCATTTTCAGTTCATACACCATTTTCCTTTTTTCTGTTGTTTTTGACCAGCAATAAAACCATGTTTAGTTACTTTAGTTCTCACCCTTCTGCTATGTCAGGGTAATGTGTACTTATCCCTATAATATAAACCCCTCAAGAGTTTTCTCCCTTTGGTTCCCTTCCTTCTTGTTTCTGATACCATCTTATCTTCCAGTTCCTGTTCTATATTGACATCACTTTTCTTTTTTTTCCCCCCACAAATTCACAGCCTTTACTTTGTTTTCCTCTGTCATCCTCTTCCTAATAGCTGCAAAGCCCCTCCAGTTCACAGTAGCAACAGGGAACCCCACACTGGCTTGTGATGTTCCCTCCTCTGTAAGAGCTGCCCCACTGCCACCATTTCCTTATGAATGAATTACTCCACCCATCCCGAGAAACATGAAACAGCCTGTAGCACTCTATCTACCTCACTCTCCTTGACTGGGTGTGGGTGAAGAACATGGTGACCAGAACAACCTCGCATACGAACTCATAACCTTCAGCCATAGAAGGACTTCCTCGAGTCTCAAACAGCATCCAGTGAATAAGATAAAGCTCAAGTCCTGGATGAGATCGCTACTTCTATTTTTCTGCAAACTGCTTAATGGGCCTATTAGCAGGATGCATTCAACAAACAGGCACAGAAGGCTGGGTTGTTTGTGGGGTTTTTTATTACAGTACTCCAGCAATAGGAAAGCCCTGAAGAGAGCACCCTCTTCCCTACTAGCTCCCCTGTCTCTGGATTCAGCTCCGACACCTCCTTCCTCAAAACTTTTCCTTCATTCTGATTTTGCACAGGTTATCTGCATGTGCTGTTCAACAACCTGGTTTTCATGAGGCACAGTTACACACGTTTTGGAGGTGGAGGTCATGGATGCAAAATCATGGGACCCCTGCTCTCTTGCAGTTTGGCTTTTTAGGCATTGATGCAGAATTAGGTGGAAAGGAGCTGATGGCTAAACTGCAAAACTCTTTATCCCACAGATTTTCAGCACAGATTTTGTGGTCACCAATGAGTCAGTCATTTTATTCCGAAATAAGGTACAGACCCAACTCAAGGTTAACAAAAGGGATTGGCACACTTAAGCCATTAATTTCCATTAAGCTGCTACTTTACAACTTACTATTCCTAGTGTTTTTCACTGTTTCACATACTAAGGTGGTCAGAACCCTATTATTAAGTATGCAAAACATGCCTTCTGGTAAAAGCAGTTTTTCCATTGTCTACATGGATGATCACTACATGCCTGAGCTTGACAGATACTTACAAACTCTGTCAAGTTTCGTAAATCCTAGGGGAGTATTTAGCACACTCCAGCTCAGAAACCTCTGGTAATAAGTATATTTACTCCTCTCTAGAAATAGAGAAAAGCAGTACAATTTAATGAACATGTACAAATAATTTATAGGGAACCAAAACTACACATGCTATTGTAAACCAGATTCTTCAGTTCTTAAACTAGTTGTCACTCACCATGCCTTAAATACGTTAAGTTGTACCTTCAATACAAGAAGCTCTAACTAAATCCTGTTCTCTAAAATTAAAAACATTCACGCAGTTGGTTAACGATGACACCTCATTACACATAAAAGCTTTTCCTAAAACTGATTTGTTTTCTCAACTTCCACGCTACTTACTCTTTCCAAATCATTCTATCACCAACAAGGAAAAAAGACTTCAGAAGCTCTTGCAATTGAGGTATAAGGTTTCCCATACACTAACACACACTGCAATCTCTAGGTAGCAAACCCTGTAAGGCAACACTTCTTGCCAATTCAAACTACGTCTTTATCGATCAATGACTGGATAAATATGCATGGCAAGAGTCACCCTTCACTGTAATCACTGAAAATCAAGCCATTCGTGCATAAAATTTAACTTGCCTGTCTGTTATTCTCATCTCTTTTTTGTTGTTGTTAACCCAGAAAACCCAACAGCTCTAATTGCACGAGCCATTATTCTCTTCTTCAGTCATTTCCAACCAGGGTGAGGATCTTTCTGATACTGCATCTCCACAGAAAAATGTGTCAAGGCTTGGTACGATGCACAGAAACAGCTTTAGTTAGTGCTTTGTGTTTTCCTGGACTCCATTGCAGAGAATGGAAACTTATTCTCTCCTGGTGACGCACTGATTTTTTTTTTGAGTTGTGCTTGCTCACACAAAGTTTACCTGTAGCAGCAACATCCTGCTTGCAGACATTCAGTTGGTCTGTTTTCACTACATTTAATCTAATTAGCTTAATTTCCGTACCAAAACATTGGGGTTAAATAATCTCCCTTGCTACAGTGCACTTGGATTCTGGAATATTGAGCCAAGCTCTAAATACCAGCACTCCTTTAAATGCATGTGCATGCACACTTTCTCCCTCGCTCCACAGAATACAAACTAGCCACTTATTAATAAATATATTTTCCCTTTGTTATATGAAAAAGCACGATACAGATGTGAACCAACCTCCACAGCTAAAGTCTTTCTCCAATAGGCAATTTCCCAAGAATCACCGAGATATCAAAATTCCACTTCTAGTAACAACAGAACCTGTGAATGTTTCATCAACTATCAGAGGTCAAACACTCTTATTTCCTAAATAAAGGAAGAGTTGTATTTTACAAAGAAACAATAACTCTGTCTCTAATTCATCAAGACCGATTTACAGAGATAACTCAGAATTTAGACCAGGACATGCACCATACTGAGCTGCTGCCAGAGAACCAGAGCACATCCTTAAATTTAAGCAACTGCAGATGCACTTTGCCAAACAGGTATGTAATCGTTCTTATACTTAGGTTCTTGGCTGAACTCAGCCTGCAAGATTAAACAGAACTAATAAAAATGCTGTCCTCAGCCTGTCCTCTGCATCCAAGTCCTAACACTGTACCCATCTCAGTTCCATCAGCACAAATGTTTGCACACCAAACCAGGGAAGCCGTCTGCCTGAAAAAATATTCAACAAAATAAAAACTTTATTTTTCAGTAGGATCAGTTTCTCAAAGCAGTTAATCCCCTGGTTTTACTGTCACCATGCAAGGAAAAACACAGAGCATATTTGAGCCAGCTTAGGCACCAGTGCCACTGAATTTGCAGCCTAACCAAGGCAGGCAATCAATTCCAGCTTTCTGGATCTTCAGTAATCAACAACTTCAGCTACCTCTTGCCTCTCTCAATACTTATTTTGCATAGACACATGGATATAAAAGTCATCAAACTCATGGGCACTGCAGGAACAGTAATACCACTGTATTAGCCACTCTGTGTAGCCTAATGGGCCCAAGTGACAGATAAAGCAACATGATGTCATTTAAAGAAGATTTTGTGCGCCTTTTTTTTTCCTTCAAATGCAACAGTTGGCCTAATAAAACCTCCCCCAGTCTTCCTTCACTCACATTCTCAAGACTAACACAGCTACAACAAAATTGCTACATAGTTTATCTTAGGGTTGTACTGTTCTTTAGTTATATTTACAGCTTATTTAACGCTTTATTTAAAGCTTTCATTTAAAAATTAAAGCCTTGGAATCTTACTCTGACAAACTGCTTTCTCTCTGAGTAACTCTATTCACAATTGATCCACTCCTGTAGCACCTTTGGACACACGCCTTCAACACTACATCCTCTGTTCCAGGGCAGTTCCCTTGCTCCTGGCCTGTAACAGTTTAGCTTACATGTTTGTTCACAGAGAACAAATGACTAACAAATTACATAACTTGACTTTTAAAGAATGGATGCTCACATACTAATTTTAATTTAAGAGTTTTGCAAGAGGAAATATATTGCAAGAGGAAATATATTGCATGCTCACCGACTTTTATTTTTTCCTATTCCATTTATCAAGTTAAAAAGTATGAAAAATTCAAATCTAAATGACAGGAGAAAAATTTAAAATTGTCAATAAATCAATGCACATAAAATAATGTACTGTATCATTTCTCCTTTTCTCTCACTGTACCCAGCCTGATACAGTGTCATACCTGTTCCTGATCCCCCACTGTTCCCTCTGATTTCCACAACCCCCAGTGTCAAAGCATCGTTCTGTGTGCTGTGCAGACAGAGGCATCCATGCATTTGCACATGCTTGGAATTACCAGTTGCTTGTCTGCTCTTTAATATTGAAAAGGACAACAACAGACAGGTTGAAACTCATGCAAGCCTCACTGAAACTGATGTTAAGCAGAACAGAAGCGGGAAATAGAAGCAAGTATAGTTAGAGGAAGAAATGGAGCAGACAGTTTTTCTTTGAAAAACAGGAAAACAGTAGGTGTGGGTTTGTTTGGATTTTGTACCAAAATAGTGACAAGAAAGGTTTGAAGAGTAAATGTGAACTTTAAAAGGCAAGCCTCCTACTAATAGCATAATAAATCCATCAAAGTTATTTTCTCCACAGAGCAAGAATATTCCTTTATCCACTGCTGAATCCTCCACTATGCCGAGTCCAATGGGCCTGGTCTGTACTTCTGAATAAGCAAAACCTAAATATGGCAGGCAGTGTTTTATGGTGAGTTAAGATTAAGGACTTGTAGGCATGACAGTCATTCTGTTTTACTCACAAGCAGATTTCAGGTGCCAGCAAATCCATCCTCTTAAAGTAATTGCCTTAGGCATAGATCACCACAACTATTAGTGTTAGATTTGGACACGAACAGATCAGGTGTATAAATCTCATTTAAATCAGGAATGAACACTTAGATTTTTCATTTTTTTTAATTAGCCATAACACTACAGTACATTTGCCTCAGGTTTATGCAACTAGCTGCTGGAGGGCATGTACCTGTAACAATATAAAATGAGAATGGATAAAGAATACCCAACCTGAAGTTAAACCTACCAACGAATAGTTGGAAAACTTTTTCAGAATACCTGAAATAACAAGAAGAGTTTTGATCAGCTGTGCTTTTCTGCTTCATGGGGCCATGAATTTTTTGATCTGATTAAATTCACTCCATCAGACCCAAAGCCTCGGATTTTCCACAGGTTGTGAAAAGGTGGGCTTTCATGAAGGCTTTAAAAAGAAAGTGTGATGCTTCCAATTAAGACATCTTGTAGATAAGGTAAGGCACTGATAGAAAAATTAGTTGACACCAACAAGAAGAAAGTGCATTACAGCAGGGTAGATTTTCCTAGGACCTCATACTGCCACTAGACTCTCTACTTGTGACAAATAAAAAGTAGAGTTTGGGTGCCATTTATAGTGCCCGTACTAAAAGCAGTTTGAAAGCCAGATTATCCAGACAAAATATTTTCTTTCTCATGAGGGCAAATCTTAGGCAGGACATCTCTGTTTCTGTTCTCAGATGTTTTTTTATGAAAAGGAGCAGTGCCCAGGATATTTCAGTTCTCCAACTACTCAGAACTGCCACTATGTTCTCTATGGGTGCCCAGGGGGCATACATTAAACCAGTCTGCTGTAAAGTTTACTTATCTTCAATCCCAGCCTGTCCCACAATTCAGTTTCTGATCCTCAAAAATTTATTTCTGCAAATGCACAGAGCTTCCCAGAAATGGTGCCTGACACAGTCATCTCTACTTTCCTGTTGTCCTCAGGTCGCCCCTTTCTTAGGGCATGTGAAAGCAGCCAGCTCCAGATGTTTTATCACCTTCTTTGTTCCACCTTTACCATTATCCCACTTGCTTCCATCTAGTACCTTAACAAGCCTACCAGTGAGCATCTCTTTCTCAATGGCCATACATCACTGACCAGAATACTTTGTGGCTCCTCAGAAACCCCACATCCATCACACTTTGCTGCTATCTCATTATTTTCAGAGTTTACAGTGAGTTAGGACACCCTTGCGACCACTCACTATGCAGCTCAAAGGCTCACCTACACACAGAGCTAATCAAGATTATTTTCCTAGAAGTAACCTATATGTGGTAAAACACAGTTCCTCCTTCACTACTGTTTAGAAGCTGGGATATTTTGGGAGCAACAAAATATTTGTGGCAGAAGGCAAATCTAAGTCCTTCCAAGCCAAGCCCGTTCTCTTACCTTTCTCAAAGACCATTTCCCTGCTCAAGATGGTCTCGTTATCTCTGATCACTTCGCCCCTTACAGTGACCTGTGCTGGGCTGTCCGGCAGCAGAGCTACCCCAACAGTCACATTTGCTCCAGGCCTGATGTTCCAGGGAACTGCCACCAGGAACGTAGGTCTGGAAAATCCAAACGGGCAGAGGGAGAAAGGGCAGGGAGTGAAATACAATCCCCAAAAAAGTAACAACGTCCGCATACAACAACGTGGGATAGACACATCTTGCACAGCTCTTCTGTCGCAATCCGCGGCGGAGGCTGGAGGTGATGCTCACTCACCAGGCGCTACCCAGCGCGCCCGGGGTTTGCAGGAGCGGGGAAGGCAGAGCTGCTCTGCCCGGGAGCCCCCGGGGAAGCGCCCCGCTGCCCCGCGCAGCCTCCGCGCCGGTCTGGGAGGGGAGGGGAGGGGAGGGGAGGGGAGGCGCCGCACCCCGCGCACCCACCCGCCCGCTCGTAGTCCCCTCGGCCCCACGTACCCGGCCGCCGCGGAGCTGCAGAGAAAGAGAAGAAGGAGACGGACAGCACCGCGGGTCCGCGCCATGGCGCTCCGTGCGCGCTGCCCCGCGGCCGCTTTGCCTGCAGCCCGGTGGGTCCGCCTCTGTGCGCAGGGCCGGGACCGGGCGGGAGGCGCCTTCGCGGGCGGGGGAGGGAAGGGAGAGGCCGCCGCTGCCCCAGCGCCAGGCACGCTCCGCCGGCGGCAGCCGCATGAGCACCCGCGGGGCGTTCCCGAGGCCGGCCGGGGGGAGCGGGGGTGGGCAGCCGCGCAGGGAGACACATACATAGGCACATCTGTACCCGCGGGTGTGTTCCTGCTCCCCGCAGCCCTCGCACCTCGTGTCCTCGGGCAGATGCAGCTGCGGGGTGGGTGGGGATCTCGGACAAGGCAACGTCCCACAAAATGAACACCCAGAGCACTGTTTCCAGCCGGTAGCACCGAGCAGGGTAGCAGTCCGCTCCCGGGAACTGCCTCTTCCTTCGTCGTGAAGGCTTTGCACTGCAAAGACCTAGAGAGACTTGGAGAGTCCTCTGAGGAGTTGTTGGCATTGGTCTCGGGCTCAAAGGCAAGTCGGGAGAATGATGCTGGCAGAAATTCAAGGAGCCTTATAGCTACTTATTCATGAACCAATTGGTAATGTAGCTCTGGCTGGACTGTCTGTGCCCAATATCTGTAAAATAAGGTCAGGTTTGCAAATGCTTCTTAACCCACTTGAAGAGTCTAGAAGTGTGCCGAAGCAGCTTGTGTGAGACTCTGCTCCTTTAGCATATTCATTGTAATTGTGTAGACATGACACATCTAATGATGTTCTGATTCATCTGAATTCTTTCATTCCTGCACAAGTCTAACACATTTATAAATTCCACACAGTTCTTGAAGTCTTGCCTCTTCAGAAGTGCTGGGCTGGCACCCTCTGCATTGAGTTCCAGACAAAATAGAGTTAGCTATATCCCAGAACTTAGAAGCATCATGGATTTGGAGGGTTTTTTAATATAAAAATCAGACATGAACAGTACATTTATGGAAACATTGAGCTCTAGCAGTACCCCAGGCAGTCATGGAGTCTTTTCACACTGCTGCAGTTTAACCACAGCCAGCAACTAAGCACTATGCAACTGCTCGGTCACTCCCTTGCAGTGGGATGAGGGAGACAATCAGAAGAGTAAAAGTGAGAAAACTTATGAGCTGAAGTAAGGACAGTTTCACAGGTAAAGAAAAGCTGCACACGCAGCAAAGCAAAAGAAGGATTTAATTTCCCACTTCCCATGGGCAGGCAGGTGTTTAGCCATCCCCAGGAAAGCAGGGCTCCATCAAGTATTAATGGTTACTTGAGAAGACAAACACCATTGCTCTGAATGTGATGTGTGTTATGCTCCCCTTCTTCCCCAAGCTTTATATACTGAGCCTGATGTTGCATGGTATGGAAGGTCCCTTTGGCCAGTTGGGGTCAGCTGTCCCGGCTGTGTCCCCTCCTAATTCCTTGTGCACCCCCAGCCTCCTCGCTGGTGGGGTGGGGTGAGGAGCAGCAAAGGCCTTGGCTCTGTGTAAGCCCTGCTTGGCAGTGACTAATACATCCCTGTGTTATCAACACAGTTTCCAGGACAAATCCAAAACACAGCCCCATACCAGCTACTGTGAAGAAAATTAACTCAGTCTCAGCCAAAACCGGGACAAAAAAAATCTTTTTGATTTGCTTTTGTAAGTTTTCAAACCTCTCCTGATTCTTTTTGGAGCACTGGTCTTTGTAGTGACAGGAAGGAGGATGCCACATCTGTAGACTAAGGAAGCAGTCATACTGACGCCTGGAAGGTCAGTCTTGGCAGCTCCTCACCTGTAAAAGGTGCACAATGAGGCCAAGTTTGGGAGATGTTTGCTGTTATTTTTACGCCCTTAACTCACTGCTTATGAGAAACAGGCAGGAAGATGAACAGTCACTGCCACTCATTTTCTTGGAGATGGTGGGAAAAAGTGTTTACAAGTAGTGCTGCATCCCAAGCACCACAGCCTGGGATGGTACTCAGAGTACACATGTTCCCAGTCTCTGGCACTGAGCCCAACTGGCACTCCACCATACCTGTCAAACTAATTACCTCTCTTTGTCTCCAAAACAAGGTGGCCACATCCAAACTTAGTATTGGGTATGGTCCACGCTAACCCTCAAACCACACCACAAACTGTTCTAGAAAGTACTTGCTGGCTAGGGCAAAATCATGCAAAGGTCAACTTCAGGGTAAAGACAATCAACTTCCAGTCCCCAGGACATTTGCTGGCACTGTTTAATTCATTAGCTACATTCATTAATTAATGTAGCCCAGAAGTCCGTTAGGGAAAGTGCTTCCAAATGTCACAGATTTTCCCTAGTTGTGCAGCAGTATTGTACACTCCCATCGTCCTTTTTTTTATTTTCTCTCCTAATGGCTTGTGATTCAAAGATACATTTGGATATGTATTTGATCTCTTCTTCTGCAAAAATACCAATAAAGGAATCCTACATCAGGAAGTAGGAGAAGCAATGGGCTACTAGTATCACGATTTCATCTGTCCTGAATAGATTCATCACCGATAAGAAATGGATAAACAGAAATAAGTTTATCCATTAACAACCAGCAAGCACCATTTCTTACAGGTATATCCATGTACTCAGAGACAGGTTGAATTAATGGAGGACCATCCTGCTACTTGGAGATTTCTGAAGCACCGAGTCCTCTGAACATAACCCCTTCATTCCCTTCCTAGTCTAACATGGAGTTTCCTCTGCTGAAGTTATACTACCCTCCAATTCCCTCTGCCTTTTTACCATTTCATTGCCAAACAGGGTATACTACACTGTAAGTACACGTAGAGGGTTTTCATGGTTAAACATACCATTTAGGAATCAAATGTGGTACGTAAGCATTCAGTAAGGTCCCAGTTTGCAGAAAACATAAATACATAATAGCCTGCTTCAGGCATAATTTTAAGAGTCACCTCTTACCAGCCTCTAAAAAAGCGCTCTGCAGCCGCTAAATTGTGATTTCCTTGAAACATCACTTCGACTCCTACATTCTATTACTGAATATAGTCCTTCTTTGGTGCACACAGGGAGTAGTCACACCATGTGACAGTTCCCATGGGAAAGCCACCCCTGGGAGCTCCCTCTCCCATTCTCCACTCAGCACGTCCCAGCTCTGCAGCCCGCAGCCCTCCCAGCCCTACTCTGCAGCCTGTGCCATGCAGCTCTTTCTGGAGAGAGGTTTACTTCGAACACAGCTCATTTCAGTGATCCCATTTGCAACACAGCCTCACAAGTGGCTACCAGCACACACACGGTCATTAGGAAACTCTGGACTGTGAGCAGATACAAGGTGAAAGCAGGACATTTCAAGCCAACTTCAGCCCTACAGCGAGTGTATGCTATAACTACACCAAGTGTCTCAAGCCTCCTCTGCACATTCCTCTGCACACAGAGGATAAAAGTCACTCAGGGATAACTGGAAAATAAGCATGCTCACAGAGAATTGGGCCAAGCTGATATCCTATTCATGCTCACTAAGTGTTAAACTATTTAGTTTGTTGGCCTTGTGTGTCAGGTAAACGTGATTTATCACACGACCCTCCCGATAGCAGGACCATTGCATTCCCCCACACTCTGTTCATCTGCTCATTTCCATTTACGGTTGTCTACACTAGGGTTTCATTATGCAGTTTCATGTCACTGTTTAGCTTGATCTAGGTCAGACTGGTAACTCAAACCAAAACAAGCAGTGCTTCAGTTTGTGCTGAATTGGCCAAATTTAAACTTAGAGGCACCTGGATTTGAAAAGCTTTTGCATACCTACTAGCTTCTGTTAGAGGGCACAAAGCATCCTCAGCTAAAAAATACCTGTCCTCCCAGAAGCAGCCTATTAAACTGCTAAGAGATCTGTGTTTAACTAAACAAAAAAACCTTAGCTGAGCTACAGGTCGTTTTGAAGACCATGGAAACAACCATTTGGCAGTGTCTCAGGCCTAAGTAGGTTTTAAATGCCTTGCTCTGACACACACCTGAGAGACTAATTTGTGCACAAAAATGGAAGCATGGAACTGCACAGCAACTTATTGAGATCACTATGTGAGGGAGATTTGTTTTGGACCTGATTTCTGCATATTAGGAATAATTTTGAAAGCATATAACCTAGCATGAAAGGATTTAAGAATCTTCAACAGCTCCAAGCCAGTCAAGTGGATACTCTGGAGACACAGCCTGGAAGGCAAACCAGTTTGTCATTGTGTTCGGCATGCCAACCAGGGAAACTGGATGAAAAATCTCCCTCTTCAATTTTCACATTTTGTAGTTAGGTAATCATTACCAGACTCAAGTTTAATACACATCTGTGGTATGTTACCATACTGAAAATTTCACTTTTACCACTTCCGCTGCTCCCCAGGAACCTAAACTTGCTAATCCTTCACAGGGTCTTACAAATAGAACCTGTAAAGGCTGCAAAAGTCATCTACAGCACTGGCCACGGTTTCGGGCAGATAACAGCTATTGTCTGTTCCTACACAGTTTAGTTTAAGTCTAGCCCAAATATATGTATCAGTATCAGCAGAAATCACACCTTTGAGTTACAGCCTAGGTATACTCTAAGTAAAAATATGTTTAAGTAAAGACAAAGAATCAGAATGGTTCTTTAATGAGTCTGGAAGCAACTGCTGCCTTGGTAAGTAAGAAGAATCACAGCACCTAGTAAGCTCTACTAATTGTATGATGATAAAATAAAATAAACACACATACAACAAAGTCTGCTTTTCTCTAGTATCACATGTGGAAAATAATACTGTTTGTTAAATGTAAAAAACTAAGCTTTACAGTACTTAAAATACCAGGGAGAAACTCGACAAAAGTTATGACAGCAAGGACTTGGATGGTCAATGCCCTATCCTGCTTTTATCATTAGACAGTGAACTTGGCTGGTTGGACAGTCAGCTGGATTCATCAGACATTCAACCAGATTGTGGCGCAAACAACGCGTGTTTCCATGAAATGAGGCAAATTCAGGGAAATCTGAAGAGCCATGTTATGTGGAAATTTGAACCAGAAGATCACTATAGCCTCTTTCAGCACAATATTCTGTCTTTTCAAAAGCTTAGCTGGTTGCCTTACGCATCACTGAACTCAAGGCCTGCAACAAAGCTCCTTTAGGGAATGGATAAATCTTTTAATTAATAGGTTTTGGATGAGGTCCTAGTAGATACTGTGATTCAGCAGCTCCTGGAACTAGGAAGTAAGCAAAAGCCTGTTTTATCACCCGTAGTGAGTGGACAAGAAGTATAGTGAATACTAAAAATAGGTGGATGGAAGATCATTTTGTGGTAGTAGGAAGGCTCATTCTTTGCTTGGATGTAAGTCTGAAGAATTTACATTTGCTGGAAAGTTCTGACAGCAACAGAAGATATAAAGCTCTCCCAGAAGTGCTCGGTAGTAACACTTCTGATGCTGGATCTAATGATGGAATGTGTCAAAACGTTTTACACTATGCTGACAAAGGGTGTGCCATGCACTGAAACTTGCCCTGAGCTATCAGGGTGGAGTTTTATGAAAATCTGGTCTGCACTGCAATTAAGATATTTTTTCATAGTACCCGAAGACATCTCTCTTGATAAATAACGTTATTTGCAAATTGACTTCCAGTTGAACTGTTACTGCAGGCATAGTGGGAAGGATTCACCTGGTCAAATGTAGACTGCAAGTGTGTACAACTAGTTATTTACACTCACTGGGTAAACAATGGAGCAAAGTAGGCCCTTTTCAGTCCAGATTTAGAAGATGCATTAAAATACCAAAGTTTGAATGAAAAAGACATGAAAAAGTCACCTTACAAATGAATCAAGTGAGTGCCATGCTTAAAAGTACCAATTTCTATTAAATGTCTAAACAGGGAATCAAGACAAGTAGTTGAAATATATTTTGTTATCCCCAGAGCATGTCTGTATCTTAAGTGTCCTCACTGAGTATTCAACGAATCAAACCTAAATGTTGACAATCTTTGGATCAGGGTCTGTTTGAAGGTAACAGATTTTGGTTTTTCTTGTTCAAAGGCTGGCATAAGAACAAGTGAGCAATTTGAAATAGGAGAAAACTTATTTTTTAATATAGCATAAAAAGAATGTATTATATCAGAATTATATGCTTATATTTTCATAATATTTTAATTTTATCATTAAAATACTTGTACAAATTTTAACCATACTGCTCAAATCTGTAAATATTGTGTTTTTGTGTATACAACAAAGTAAAGCGCTTTAGGAAACACATCAAATGTAGAAGGACTTCATGGTTAAGTCTTCACAAGGTTTTGAAGGATTCACTTTTAGAAATGTGATTCAGAAATAAAGGGAGTTAAGGAATGACAAAGTTATACTGCAGGAAATGTGGAATTCTGAGGAGCAAATCCACAATCTAGGAGTTCCACTACAGCAAAGATAAGCCTCAGTCACCAAGTTCCCTGGCCTTACAGCCCTTTTTAACTGTCTGAGCAGTCCAGGAGATCCATAATGGAATGAAAATTAGGACTTTGTCCCCTGTTTATCCCAGAACAATAGTCCTTGGCAGTGGATGGATCTTACAGAACCATAATGCATTACTGCAAAATGACCCCATGTTCTTGTTACTGATGTGCTGGAAGTCCTCCAAGATGCAAGTAATTGTAGTGTTGTAAGGGACTAGAGATATCCCTTAACAACTGCTGACAGAACCGTACCCCCGTACCCCCCTTCTCTTTCTTCTCTCTCATCACTGTAAACAACTGCTGCAAATAAAGTGACTTGAACCATACCCCCCATCTTCTTAACTGTACCCCCCCCCTCCTTCTTGTCTCTCAATCACTGTAAAACCCCATCACAACCATCACTATGTAACAAACTGAATATACACATCTTGCTTATCTCAGAGTGGCTTATCTTGAATTATGCAGCCCAAGTCCTCTGTGAATGCACCCAGGCCCAGGGTCAACTGAAAGACAAAGGGGGGCGGGGGCGGCTCGGACCCTCTTGAGTGGGCTCAGACACTCTCAAACTTTTGGGGACATCTGGAGATAGCAATGGGCATGCGTCCCACCACCAGGTGGAAGATGTGCCTATGCCAAGGATTTATTGACTATGCAATGAGACAACACTGTAAAAAGGCAAGACCAACAAATATGAGGAAGAACATTCCTCCACTGGAACTGAAGACATCGAACTGATGGGACAGTGCAAATCCATGGTGATAGCAACTGCACACTCTCTCTCTCTCTCTCCCTCTTTTCCACTCTTTTCCCTCTTTCATAAAATCATAGAATCTCCTGAGTTAGAAGGGACCCTTAAGGATCAGGTCCAACTCCTTGTTCCACTCAGGCCCAGCCAAGTCAGAACATGTGATGGAGTGCATCATCCAGATGCTCCTTGAACTCAGTCAAGCTCGGTGCTGTGACCCCTTCCCTGGAGAGCCTGTTCCAGTGCCCAACAACCTGCTCAGTAAAGAACATCTTCCTAATATCCAGCCTAAACTTCCCCTGTCTCAGCTTCATACCATTCCCTTGGGTTCTATCACTGGTCACCAAAGAGAGGAAACCAGCACCTGCCCCTTCGTTCCCCCTTGTCAGGAAGTCATAGATAGCAATGAGGTCTCCCCTCAGCCTCCTCTTCTCCAGGCTGCACAAACCAAGGGAATTCAGCTTCTCCTCATAAGATTCCTCCAGAGCCTTCACCATCCTTTTTGCCCTCCTATGGACACTCTAGTATTTTTATGTCCTTCTTATACTTTCTTCTCCTGTTCTCTTGCACACTTCTTGTGGGCCAAATAAAGTGACTTGACACTTGACTCCATCTTGAGTCTTAATTCTGTTCCAAAGAAACCCAAAGACCTGGTCACGATAAAACACCTAATTGGACGTCACTCAGGGGTTAAGCCCAGCCACCCCCAGCCACCCAGAGCGATCTGAGGTTGGTTGGAATGCAAAGGCATTTAACCTCTGCCATGTCTGTCTACCTATCTGTGGATCGTGACAAGTGTCCATAACAGGTTTTGTGTGTAGTTGAATTTTCAGATTTCCTCTGCAGGTATCCTCAAAGTAGGCTTTTGGCTTCACAGAAATCAGTGGCATTGAAATCACTGGCTTTTGTGAGGTCAGGACTCAAAATTGTATCCTCCACCTCACTCAAATCTCAATAACTTCAATAGGAAGAACTGAATTTTTTTAATGTCTTAACTTTGATTGATATGCTGTATCTTATCTGATACATACAAGCAGAACATTTAAGAAGCAGGTTTCCATAATACTTTTTTTATTGCAAAGTAGAAAGTTATGCCTGAATCTCATTTTAGCATTTTTCTCTGACTGTGAAATGTTCAATCATTCAGTAGGGGCATGTTAAAACATGTACAAATGTGCTGTTTTTATGAAAGAGAGAGAAGTTTAAAACTTTCACAAATGATGACAAGTTGTCCTCAAAAATCTGTTTTCCTACAGCAGTCTGTAATGAGATTCCATTTGCCAAGATTAATGAATCATTTTCTCTTACCTGCCCTTATTCCCTTTACTCTCTGAAGAGTTTCAGGTCAGTGCACCCCCTCCTCATTGCAAATACTGCTGAAATGCCAAGAAAAACCTAATTTTAATTAAACAATTTAGTGTGCATTAACACTATTTCGTCTTAAAGACGGAGAGAATTCTCTGAGGATTCAATTATGTTAAACTATAGCCTATAATTAACCTGCAAATGTAAATTACGCCTTTTAAAAAAGGAGTTTCTAAAACTAGTGTTTCCATAGTGTCATAGAGTAGTATATCACAGCATTCTGGAGTACATGCATTCATACATTGTAACTTCAGTTTTAATTAGGTACATAAAAACCTGCAGATTCTGTGATGAATGTGTGTTATTCTGTAATAGCTATTTACAACATTCATCTACCCATAAAATGGGGGATGTTAGTACAGCAGTCTGTTTTACAGACCAGTGTGTCCCTGTAGGCAGAGGCAGCTTCCTTTCCAAAGCAGGCTGACCTGAAAGCAGTTCATAATGTAGACAAACCTCATTTCCCACATTTTATACCAAAATCAGTCAAGGTGTGGAGACAATGCCCTAAATCAACAGTCTAGAGATGCATATTTTAATTCATCAGAGAGAAAAGACTGAGAGACACCTTCAGAGGAAGGAAATAACAGGTGCTGATCTATGGGAGAAGGGTATAAAAAGAATGGGAGAAAAGTGTGAAAAGAACTAATGGTCATTCAAGCCAATCAAATGCAAATTAGGAATCAGGCACATATTGTCAACAGAGATCATCTTCCTGAATATGATACCGAGGACCAGTGGTGCTCCTTTTTGTGTCTTCCCTCAAACCTGAATGCCTTTTTGAAAGCCTAACCCAAGTAATTAGGCTAAATAGAGGGACAGTTTGCTGAAATTCTGCACTCCAGTGACATACAGAAAATCAGGCTCGGGGTTCTCCAGGCAACATGACAAAAATCCCTAAGGTTGCTCTTGAGCCAAGGGACCAAAATCATACACAGAGAGATGAATGTATCCCAGAAGTACAGAGCAGGGATCTGGTCCCAAGGAAATAAAATAGAATTGACAACAGGTGAAGAAAAGTACCTGAGTGATGGAGAATATAATATTTCAGTCCAGGTTTCCTCCATCTTGGCACGTCCAGAAAAGGTTAACATGAAAAAAACCCCTAAAAAACCCACAGAATTAGAAGTAGTTGTTAAAATGAGAAATTTGTATAGGATGTGATTTCTTACAGGACAGTTTTGTTTCTTTCTAAAAATGAAACCCACACTTTCTGTTTGGAAATTGGTCAAAAGCTGAAATTGTGACCATGTTTAAATTTAGTTTGTCTTATTTTTAAATAAAAAAAAAGGAGGAAAAACCCCCTTCATTTTTCAACCAACTCCACCATGGTATCAAGAAGCAGTAGTTACTTAGAGGTAAGTAGACATTAATTATGTAGGTAAAACCTCTCAGAACCTCCATTCAATTTTACATGTCATCCATTTGACAATCACATAACATGAGGAGGCCAATTGTATCCTGGGATACATTAAGAAGAGTGTGGCCAGCAGGTTGAAGGAAGTTATCCTCCTTATCTACTCTGCCCTACTGAGGTCACATCTGGAGTGCTGTCAGTTCTGGGCTCCCCAGTTCCAGAAAGACAAGGAACCACTGGAGAGAGTCCAGTGGAGGGCTACAAGAATGGTGAAGGGCCTGGAACATCTCCTGTGAGGAAAGCCTGGGGCTGTTTAGCCTGGAGAAGACTGAGAGGGGATCTCATCAATGCTTATAAATATCCAAAGGGTGGATGTCAAGAGGATGGGGCCAGACTCTTTTCAGTAGTGCCCAGTGACAGGAGAAGGGGCAATGAGCACACACTGGAACACAGGAATGTCCATCTGAACATGAGAAAAAACTTCTTCACTTTGAAGGTGACAGAGCACTGGCACAGACTGCCCAGAGACCTTGTGGAGTCTCCTTCTCTGGAGATATTCAAGACCTGCATGGACATGATCCTGTGCAACAGGCTGTAGGTGGTTCTGCTTTAGCAGGGGGTTGGACTAGATGATCTCTAGAGGTCCCTTCCACCCCCTACCGTTCTGTGATTCTATGACAGGCAGAGAATAGTCTGGGTAGTGTGATAAACTTGGCCCATTTAAATTGTCCAATTCAAGCAACTATAAAGCCCTAAGAAGTTTTAAGCTGCTCTTCAGTTTCACAAGTTGCCTTTTAGAGAATCGGTTTCTGTAGCAGCTAAAATGGTTTCTATAGACATAGGTGATTAAGAATAATTTTTTTAAAAATACACTCCAACTATTTATAAAACTTGCACAAAAGTTTGTGTTTAGTTTAGACACAGGCAAATATCAGTTGTCACTCCCTGAGGACTAACTCTTACCACATACTGCCTACAGGAAAGGAGGGAGGTTTAGAAGTCCAATCTCAGTAATTGAGAAAGACCTGAGTAAAGGTTTCATGTTTCAAGTCACAAAATAAGCCAATCTCTAAATACATTCATCCCCTGAGTGATGCCACTTCCGGATATTCATTCACGCTGTTCAGAAAGCAACAGTTTGTTCCACTGCCAACCACCCAAAGCGGCAGCCGTGTTTATTTAAGTGAAGAGGGTGTGGACCCAAGAGCTACATCTTTCCAAACCTTACTGTAGCAACTGAATGTTTGGGAATTGCTGTCATACCTCTGAAATGTGCCCTATATTGGACAACTTTCTAAGGCCTCCTAGCCTTGTTTTTAGGGTAAAGATTCACCCTGTAATTTTTCTGACCACTAAGAGCAGTTCCAGGAGTTTCTTCTTTTCTTCTCATTTTGTTCCTTAGCAGTAATTTACTTTGGATATTAAAAAAAAACCCAAACAAACTATATTTAAGACACCTAGTGCACATGATATTTTTTACTCCTTAGAGGGGTCACAGGATCACAGAAAAATTCTGGGTGGAAGAGAACTCTAATCCAGCCTGCTGTTTGGGTAAGCAGGGTGAGCTGTGAGGTCACACAAGGTTACTTGGGGCTTTATCCAGAACGGTCTTGAAAACCTCCAAGTATTGAGACTGCAAAACCTGATGGCTAGATGATACAGAGCTCAGAAGTTTGGAATTGGAATTACATTCCTTAATAGTCTGAAACAGAGCTGTTAAAATTTTCCAGCTGCACTTCAGTTATGTTTAGCTGCAATGCTCGTACATTTTCATCTTAATTAAAATAATGTAAACCACGACTAGGTTGTGATTTGAATGACTAGAGTAATTACTATTGCCTTGTTTCCCCTTCTCTAGTAAACAGAAATTTTCACAACAGGACAAAGAGCTCTTCTACAGTGCATAATGCAATCAAAATGAGAATTGGTGGTAAGGAAGCAGAGATTTACATGTACACCGTGACAGCACTGTTCAGGTGCTCTCAGTGAGGTATGGCAATATGGTAGGTGTTGCACTCTAGAAAGAAGCCTGAATGTGCAGGTACAAAGGGTTATGTGGTAGGCACCAGGCCAGGATTTGATCCAACTGATATTCAATGTGTATATGGCCAGGCTGTCCCAAGAGGGCTCCTGAGCAATGTGTTGACAGAGAGTCCAGCCAGGGCTTACTCCCCGACATTGTTCGCAAAGGAGATATATATATATATGTACATCTATCCTAAAAAGTTACGGCCCTTGAGACTTAATGCCCTCCCAGCAAATAGAAGGAAAATACTTGTAGGTTATTTAAAGACCATAAGAAAGTTATGAAAGACTGGAGAAGATTTTTCCATGCTAGCAAGAAAGAACACTTTGCCTGCTGTTTTGTGAAGCGTAGGGTAAGACAAACGTCACCAAGAAACTGGATGTTCATAAGTGAAGTGTTGGCCAACTTAGCTGAGAATTTTTAACTTTGAATTTTTAAGTTTGAATTTAAACATATATATTAGTTTCCAAATCCCAAGGTGGAGATCACATCTACTCCTTCAAAACTGAAATCCACGTCAAAGAAGATGCATCTTTACTGTTTCAAGATACTCTTGTTTCTTTTAGCTAGGCACACCTAGATTCCAAGCATCTGAGAATCTTCAGACTTAAACCTTCCCTCAGACACCTGCTGGTGAAAATCAGCAAAGTCATTCTCTATTTCCCAACCAGTCTAAGGGATCTCATGATATATACATTTTCAAACCTCCTAGATTCACCGTCATGCCAGAGATTAACAGTTATTAAGTACCTAATTTACAGGTTCTTCCCTTAACTGGCATATTGTGTTTCTTGAGCATAAAAAAAAATATCATCTTGTCCTGCATGATGGGTTGCATCCAGCTTTCTAAAATCTCTGAAAAAAAATTTAGTTATTGAAAGAGAAACATTTTTCAGGATCTCTCACCATTATAATGCAATTTTGTACATATCAGCACTTCTAAGATTAAGTAAAGCTTCTTTACCACTGGAAATACATTTTAAAAGTTTAATCCTTAACTTTCACTATGGAATCTGCATTCAAAAAAAGAGTTAGGAGTCACTTAAGTGACAGCTGCAGCATGGTTTTTTGCATCTCTAGGCAAACCCAGCTGCCAATGAATTTGCCAGCAGGCTTTCCCAGCAAGAACAGGGCAGAACTCTAGAGTTGAGAATTAACTTGTGAGATACCAGAATCTTTTCATAGAATCATAGAATCATAGAATGGTATGAGTTGGAAGGGACCCCAAGGATCACAGAGCTCCAACCCCCCTGCCACAGGCAGGGCCACCAACCTCAGGCCTGGATCTACACTAGGTTGCCCACGGCCCCATCCAACCTGGCCTTGAACACTTCCAGGGACGGGGCATCCACCACCTCTCTGGGCAGCCTGTTCCAGCACCTCACCACTCTTTCTGTAAAAAACTTCCCCCTAATATCTAATCTAAACCTTCCTTCCTTTAGTTTTAATCCATTCCCCCTTGTCCTGTCATTGTCTGTCCTTTTAAAAAGTTGAATCCCCTCCTGCTTATAAGCTCCCTTCAGGTACTGGAAGGCTGCAATGAGGTCCCCCCGCAGCCTTCTCTTCTCCAGACTGAACAAGACCAGCTCCCTCAGCCTCTCTTTGTAGGGCAGGTGCTCCAGCCCTCTAATCATCTTCATGGCCCTCCTCTGAACCCTCTCCAACAGTTCCACATCCTTCTTGTATTGGGGGCCCCAGATCTGGACACAGTACTCCAGATGGGGCCTCACGAGGGCAGAGTAGAGAGGGACAATCACCTCCCTGTCCCTGCTGGCCACCCCTCTTCTAATGGAGCCCAGGATACCATTGGCCTTGCGGGCTGCAAGAGCACACTGCTGGCTCATGTTAAGTTTCTCATCCACCAGAATCCCCAAGTCCTTCTCAGCAGGGCTACTCTCCAGGAGCTCTTCTCCCAGTCTGTATCTATGTCTGGGATTCTTCCAGCCCAAGTGCAACACCTTACACTTGGCAGTGTTGAACCTCATTAGGTTCACCCGGGCCCATCTCTCCAGCCTGTCAAGATGCCTCTGGATGGCTTCCTTTCCTTCTAGGGTGTCGACCACACCACTCAGCTTCGTGTCATCCGCAAACTTGCTGAGGGTGCACTCAATTCCATCATCGATGTCATTGATAAAGATGTTAAAGAGAACCGGTCCCAAGACAGACCCCTGGGGGACCGCACTTGTCACCGGCCTCCACCTGGACATAGACCCATTGACCACCACCCTTTGGCTATGGTCTGTTAACCAGTTTCTTATGCACTGGATGGTCCACCCATCAAATCCACATTTTTCCAATTTAGAGATAAGGATGTGATGGGGGACTGTGTCAAAGGCCTTGCCCAAGTCCAGGTAGATGACATCGGTTGCCTTCCCTTTATCTACTGATGCTGTCACTCCATCATAGAAGGTCACCAGATTGGTAAGGCACGACCTTCCCTTGGTGAAGCCGTGCTGATTGTCTCGGATCTTCATGTGCTCTTCCCTCATGTGCTCCAACATGTCATCCAGGAGGATCTGTTCCATGATCTTCCCAGGCACAGAGGTGAGGCTCACTGGCCTGTAATTCCTTGGGTCTTCCTTGCTCCCTTTCTTATAAATGGGAGTGATGTGACCTTTTTTCCAGTCCCCAGGGACCTCTCCTGACAGCCACGACTTTTCAAATATGATGGAGAGCGGCTCAGCAACCACATCAGCCAGCTCCTTCAGGACCCTGGGATGCATGTCATCCGGCCCCATAGACTTGTAGACATTCAGTCTCGTGAGGCGGTCATGGACTTGCTCTGCTCTTACAGTGGGGGGGGGTTTGCTCCCCCAGTTCCCACCTGGAGTTCTAGGGATGCAAGGTTCTGGGATTTGAGAATTATGAGAATCCTGGCTGCCAGAGAAAACCGAGGCAAAGAACTCATTCAGTACCTCAGCCTTCTCCTCATCAGTTGCAGCCAACTCTCCTTTCTCATTTACCAAGGGGGGTACGTTCTCTTTGGCCTGTCTCTTCTGGTCAATGTACCTGCAAAATCCCTTCTTGTTGTTTTTAACATCCCTCGCCAAGTTCAGTTCCATCTGCGCCTTGGCTTTCCTGATCATTCCATTTTTCATGACAGGATAACTCAGATTAATTTGTTTTTGCCACAGGTATGAACAGCATCAATATTGCAATATTATAATGCACCACATCATGGGGTAAAAGCTCTTGAGAGAATCATTCTAGCCTGGCACCAGGCAGGTACAAAGACATGGCTTCACAAGACTGAGCCATGCAGCTGAACGCACAAGTCCAACATGTATGCACACCACTGGAATTCATAAAATATACCACCCAAACCTGTAAATCCCTAATATTTCAGCATCTGGCTCTCCACTAGTAAAATACCTTAAAAACCAATGGTTCTATGGCTAGTTGTGTGCACAGGGAGAGGCAAGTCTTGAACAGGGATTCAGAAGATAAGCATTTCTTCTCAAAGCATGCTTCACGTGAGACTGTAAAGTCAAACACCTATCCACAGCATATAATTTGGCTGTGAAACTCCTTGTCACAGGGCATGTGGATACTGAATTTTACGTGGGTTCAATAACAGATGGCATAACTTCACGACAGACAAATCTGTCAGGAACTACTGAATACAGAAGTACCACATCCAGCTCAGGAAGGACCTGAGTCACCAGTCAGAGTATTCAAACATGCAGAAACTATTCAGAGGATGTATCACCCTATGTTTGGTCTGTGTGCGTCCTTCCCTCAGCATTTGCCATTCACTGCTGTGAGAGACAGGATACTGAGAGAAATGGACTGTTGGTCTGACGCACTATAGCTATTCATATGTTTTTATAAGCCTACTGACAAAAGAATTGCTTTTAGTGAGCTCTCACACATCCCTTAGTAGTCCATATACCCACAGCCAAGCATTTAAAGCCATTAACCCAGCAAATTCAGAACTCATCCACAGACCTGAGGGGCAGTGAATGAGAAACCCTTCCTTTCCCTAAGGACATCCATGGTTTCTATACATAGGGAAACAACTATAGTTAAGAAGGAAAAGAATTTGGCAATGCCCCTGGGTTTAGCATTCACTGCAGAGATAAAAGTAAATGCCACTGGCAGAGGAGAAATATGAATTTGTGTTTCCACATGCAGATAAGTGTCCTGAACACAGGCCAGCTGTTTAAGAAATAATGTCCAGCATCATAGCTACCTCCCTTTTCCTTTAGGAAGAACGCTTTTAAGTAAAGAAGTCTAGACATCAAGATTGCCTACATTTCAAATCTGCATTTCCACTGGCTGTCACAACACTAACATTTAAGTAATACAAAGCCTAAATTGCTTCTGTGAATCAGTTGAGTGTTGCCACATTAACCCAGAGAAGTACTTTGTAGAGGACACAGTACGTGCCTGCTGTTTTCCACATGAAAGCAATGCTGCCGACCGAGGAAAGTCCCAGGCTCTCTGCTGTCACGGCCAATGCCAAAAATGGAACTGCATGAAGTGCCTCTGCTAAGCAATGATAAGAAGGGCAGGCGTGATGAATGTCTCCCTTCTCAGCATAAACCCCCAGGCAAGAATATCCGTGGCAACAGGGAGCCCTGAGGCATTTGCAGCAGACAGAGTATTTCCAGACAAATGAAAACACATTGTACTGCCAGAGTCCAATAAACCATTTCTGATTTGGTCAGCATCATCTTATGCATGATTTAATAATGATTTTGTATTCAGCTCTACAGTAGGACTGCACAGCTACAGGCATCCTAATTGTTGCCCTTTTTGAATTACTGTAACTTGCTATCTTGTGGGAAACCTGAGATAATTTTTGCTTGGATATACATATGAATATCTAGTTTTCTTGTCCAAATGATCTGATAGGTTCACTTTATATTCTTCCATTTTATGAGTTACTGGTCTAAAATATAAATATCCTTGTTAGCATAACACAAAAATGCTGTATGCTGTACAGTACATAAGGAGACTGTTGACAAATTAAAAAAAAAAAAAAAAGATATTTCAGTCTCCTCTCATTGCATTTTGCATATGCTACTTCCAGTTATTTAAGAATAACCAGTTGATTCTTACACTGTGAGTGCAATCTGTATTTCTCTGCTCCTTTTCTCTGTTTATCTTGAAAATCAAGACTTTGAAAGTCAGATTCTTGAAAAGGACTTAAGTAAATATTGGTATATTGTAATACTAATTTTTAAAAAAACCAAGCTGATACATTGTGTAGGAAATCAGAAACAAACTTTTTTATTATTATATCTTATAAAAATTCATAAGCTAACAGAAGAGACATCTTGCTCCATGAGGCAACACTGTGACTTAGGTTAGCACCACTGATACATTTTCCCAGTCAGCCACCTTGGTCTTCTAAGCACTGTTGCTTAGTAGCAATATTTTAGATTGAGTTGCTACTTAGTATTGGTAGTGTTAAAACAGTTTAAAACATGAAATAAACCACGGGCATCTTCCTACGTCATCACAGCTCTACCCTGTCTGCGCTGCTGAATGAGTATGAGACCTTGCCCAAAGGAGCCGTGGCACTGGAGGGAATAAGGCTGGAGTTTCTCTTAAGACCCAGGCATCGTGCAAGGTTTCTTTTCCCAAGCGGACTTGATGGGAAAGAGAGCCATCTGCTGCTCTACAGGAGACATGCTGCAGCATTTGTTGGCTTCGTGGCCAGGGTGGGATTTAGGGAATGAAGTGCAAACCTTTCCTGTTCTCCTCCCGTGCTGTGGAGCCAGGTGACATGGGAAGTGGGGTCCTGAGCTATGCTGCCCCCCACCTTCTGAGCCTCTCAGAGAGCACAGCTGCATCCAGCATTGAAAGTAACCAGGGCAAAAGTGGTTGAATGCAAACAGCAGTACTTCTCAGAGATAAAAAGACATTAAGACAGAAAATACTTCAAATACTTTACATCAGGACTGCATCACAAGTATGGCAGAGACGGGCAGAACAGAGCACAGGCTTCAACCAGCTTCAAACTAGTAGGTTGGCCAGAGGCAAACCATGCGTATTTACATAAAGCTGTATACAAAGTCAGCTCCCCAGGGAATAGGAAGGATGATATCATCTGCTGTGACAAAGGTCACTGCTCCTCACACACTCCTAAACCTGTATTTATGAGTGTCTTCTTGTGACTCTGGAGCCACGCCATCAACCTGCAGTGTGTCACTAAGCAAGGAAGATTCACTCACCAGTGAGGGTCCAAAATCCAAAGTAAGATCTGAGAAGGCAGCAGGACAGAGAAATCAACATTCCTTGCTATTGCAAGGTCGTTTGCAGTTTCTCATACTGACAGTGTAAGTAAGATACAACTTGCCTTGGTGAGAAGAACTAAGGTAAAAAAAGAGGAAGCCTAGGAAAAGCTTTGTTGACTGCTGCAGTCTGAAGTCCGTGTCCTCCCTGTGTTACGATGAGCGGAGCAGTGAGAGCTTGGGTTTTAACCTATGCATGGAAGCGATCACACTCATGACTCCATGCAGCACATCATTCCTGGCCTATACCCTCCAAGGCTTGCTTCCTCAGTGGCTAGGTGCTAGTACACTGGGGCGTCTCCCAGGTGGTATGTACAGAAACGCAGTACAGTATGTGTGAAATGCAAAACTACAGTCTTCAAGTACTACAGAGCAAATCTCCACTTCTCATAAAATGGTGCAATATATGTTTGATGTGTGTTTTGTCAGAATAAAGTAATTTGCTTTCATTTTTGGCCAGAGGAATAACTTCCAGAGAAGCCTGACTCACAGAAGACACTCTTAGGCTAAATTTCAGAACCAGAACGGAAATCCTGATTTCCTTCACATGTTTGCATAGACATAATACTGTATGAGCGGCACACTTTCGCAATCATTCTATTGATATTCACAAATTCAGTGTATCTACCTTGTGCAAAATCATATAGCTGAATATGCTGTTAGGAATCTTTTACATTTTTTTCATTTTCCAGCATGCAAAACTTTCCAGGCATGGGCATCTAGCAAAGCCAAGCGCTTCAGTGGATCGTCAGAATGACTCAGCACTCAGCCCAGGCAAGGGCACAGACACTCCTTGAGTATGAACCTGTAAAATTAAAGACCTCTACCCTGTTGTTAGCTTTGACTGAGGTTGATACCCACGGATTCTGGGATGAAAAGCTCTGGTATGCATGCTATGCTGCTTACTCACTTATATGGGTGCATTTTAAGGCCTCACATCACACACATGCAGAATGAACAGGTCCTGTGCTGCAGATACTGCCATTTATTGTTATAATGCCACTCAAGTGGCATTTTAGTAGTTGCGCAGAAACCTAAACCCTGCACGGCGAGTCTTCCCCAGCTGGGAGGGACGTGGCTGCCACAGTTGACCTGCACGGAGAAGCCGCTCGCCCCTGCTCACCAACAGCCACGGGCGGCTGCCATACCGTGGCCGCCTGCCGCCGTGCCGAGGAGCCTTCACGGCAGAACAGTCACCTGCCCTGGCGCCCCTTCGTGAGGCGTTTGCGTTAGAGCAAAGTCCGAAGCGCATTCGCAGCCGCCATCTCATCGCGGCTGCACGGAAGAGGGCAGGCGGCGCGGGGAAGGGAAGGCGTGATTCGCATGATGAGGTTTGTCCGAAATGTGAGGAACTTGTCCCCAAAACAGTAGAGGCAGGCTGCACAGCGACACCCGCAGCCCGCCCGTCTGTCCGGGTGCCCGTCAGTCAGACAGACAGACCCACCCCAGCAGGAGGCAGTGACCGCCTTCCCACCGAAAGTGGGCGGACCGCGCGGCCCCTGCCCTCATCAAAGATGGCCGCCTAGGGCCGGCTCAGAGTGGTGTCACACGGCGGCTGAGGCCGCTTCCGCTCACTTCCGCCCGCTTTCTCCCTCCAGCGCCCGTCACATGACCGCCGGAGGCTGCAGCTGCCGCTGCCCGGCACCGTCGGGCAGAGCGGGACGGGCTGGCTGCGGTGCAGCGGGCCGCGTTCCCGCCCTGTCAGTGGTGGCGACCAGCGGTCTGGCCCTGGGCGCACTGCGCGGTCCGGGTGGCAGCGAAATGGAGACCGAGGAGGGAGAGGACCGCACCCCGCTGCTGAAGGAGTCCCAGCCCGACACGGGTGAGAGGAGCGGGAGGCGGCACCGGGGGGCAGGTGCCCTGGCGATCCGCATTCAACGGGGCTCCCGTCTCACTGCAGATCTGCCGGCCCGGCTCCGCGGAGCCCGGCGGCGCCGTGGGGGGCGGGTCGGGCCTCGGCGCCTCCCCGGCGGCACCGCGCCCCGAGTGCCGCGGCGTCGCGTTGCCATGGAGCCCCGGGGCCCGGGCCGAGAGCGTCCCGGCGGGGGCCGAGCCCCACGCCCGCCGCAGGCGTTGCTCACCGGCGCGGGCAGTCCCGTGTCCACCCCCCGCCCTGTCAAGGTAACGGCCGTCCCGCGGCAGCGGCGCCCGTCTCCGCGGCCTCGGGGGCTTCGCCTCCCGCCGGTTGGGCTTGAGGTCGCGGCGTCGTCAGAGAGCATGCAGTTAAACGCGGCCCAGGCGGGGGTCGTGGGGGCGTCCTCTGCTCTGGCGGCGGGCGTGCGAGCCCTCTCGCTTAACTCGCCTGTAAGCACCTGCCCTCGGCTCGGTGTCTCTGCGGGTGGAGACAAGCGGGTGATCCCTGCTTAGACGCCAGCCCAGCCGTCAGCACTTTCTGGGATCCACCCGGGTCAGGGCTGCATTTTATTAAAAGGCAGAACCCGGGTAAGGCTAATCGCTTGGAATGGAAGAATGGAGGGGAAGGGAGGTGCAGCGATGCGCCAGGTTGCCTTGTAGTTATACGGGAAGAGGATCGCTATGGCATCAGGGCTTAACAGCAGACCTAGCGTGTTCGGAGGGTTGTCTCTGCTGTTCGGTCTCCCAACCATAAAGAGTAGGGTTTTGAGGTTCTTCAGTATGCTATGCGGAAACACCGTAGCCCGCTTGGGAAGTGTATTCACTGCAGCAAGAAGGGCAACACAAACTAATTTCCCCCTCCCCCACTAAAGAAGCTGCTTAAAAGTTGACAGAAAGAAATTGAGTTCAAGTTGGTTGTTACAGCAATATGTTAAGTTTGCACAATTCATCGTGCTCCTGTTGAGTTGGTTCACCTCGCCCACAAGGAAAATACAGCAGGAGAGCAACTTCCTTTAACTGCTGCGCAACTTGGCAGCACAGACCTATTTTTTAACTGCATTTTAAGAATCTTGTTCAGTTATAGCTGCAGTGTTATAAACCATGCCCTTGAAATCAGAATTAACTATAGATGTAGGACCCAAGACTACCGGTCAAGGTAAGACCTTGAACATTATGCTCAGCTGCCTTAAATTTTAGGGGGGATGAATGACGCTGTCTTTTTTATTATGGAAGTCGCCTGAAAGAGGTGGCTGGCTGAAATGCATCTGGATTCTTCTCAGATCTTCTGTTCACCTGATATAATGTTCTCAG
This sequence comes from Porphyrio hochstetteri, assembly GCA_020800305.1. Taxonomy (NCBI): domain Eukaryota; kingdom Metazoa; phylum Chordata; class Aves; order Gruiformes; family Rallidae; genus Porphyrio; species Porphyrio hochstetteri. The sequence continues at coordinate 92,246,155 of CM036907.1, forward strand.
GGATTGCAAATGCACTTAATGGAAAGACAGGGCAGCAATAATTCAGCAGCCATTCGTTTCAGACTTGCTGATCTCCATGTTTGTTAGATTTGGATAATAAGCTATTTACAGTTGAAAAAAAATCTGATATTAGTCATCTTAAATTCTTGTACATCTGTTTTCTGGAGCTTGCTCTCCATACAAGGTGTATACCGGTAAGAGGCACCCAGAGGAAGAGTGGTGGATGTTCCAGTTAATCTGCATTTTCAAGGAAGGGTTACATCAGCAGTGTGACATTCAACCTTCTGTTATTATTGTTTGACCTAAGCAAAGACAGGCAGTGGAAAGGTTAAGTAGCTGTACCTGTAATTATATTTATTGTTATAAATTATGACTCTACATTTTCTACATGAGGCAAATTGCTTTTTAAATAACAATAAAGGACAATGAAGCTGCCTGACTAGTTTTTTGTAGAGTAAGCACTTCCTGCTCTTGGTGCCTATTGTTTTTTAAGTAAGCAATAAAATCTTGGCTGCTCTTCTTCAAGCCATTTAAAAATCAGATATGCATTTTTCAAATGCTGCTGAGGCAAGACTTGAATTACTGCAAGTCTGGAAGGCATTTTGCATATTTGTACAATAGGCTCATTTATTTCTCATTTACTAAATGAGCATAGCAAAAACAGCCTCTCCGTGTCATTTTAACAACATGTGCTGCTATAATGAACCTCTCATAAAGCTGGTCATGGTTGTAGACTTCAAAAATCAAAACGTTCTACTACTTTCATGAAAAAATTTTTTTACTGAAAGAGTTGTCAGGGCCTGGAACAGGCTGCCCAGGGAGGTGGTTGAGTCACTACCAAAAAAAGGGTAGATCAGGTACTTAGGGATATGATTTAGTTTAGAATGTGAATGGTTGGACTTGATGATCTTAAAGGTCTTTTCCAACCTTGTGATTCTGTGATTCTTGCAGAAAGGTTCTGTTAGTGCCCCTGCTGAAAAATGACAGAACCACATAGACTCATTCCTTGTTTCAAGGAGGTTACTGGGAAGGGGAGAATCTTTGGATAGCTCATCCACAGGGCATACCTTTTGCTTCCTACTGCATATTAGAGATTCCAGTCAAGAGACATACTGCAGTAGCATATCAGGCGCCAGTCCTGTTGTTCAAAGATACACTTTTTTCTATTTGCAATTTGAATTCTGGATAGTCAGAGAAAGATGAGATCACTGTAGACTGATGCAGTATCTGCAGGTGCTGATCCCCAACCCTCCTGGAGTTTCAGACATGCAGGTTATACAATTTTCCGTTAGCGCCATAGTTTCCTCACAAGGGGGGAAACTCCACCCCCTCCCTAACTCTTTGTAAATTCAGCAGATTATTCAAGTGATTTCTCAGCATTTCTGCTCAGTAGGTTCAGGCATCATCCCTGGTTCATAAAGAGTATCTGCAGAGCTGTAAACTCTGTCTTGTGTAGGCACAAAATTTATCACCACTGGTGATGCGCTGGCCAAGTCACAGCTCAGCTCTGACCTGAATCTCCTTGTACCAATGACCGATCTTTGCTAAATGCTGCTGTGTACTGCTGTAAAAGAGAATCAATAACTGTGTTACAGTCCAAAGTCTGATACCTGGGTTTAAACACCTGGCAAAGTCAGCTTAATGCCACAACACCAATTTTATGTTGAATCTGGGACTCGTTTTCTTTTGTCGACTTCATTGTTGTGTGGTGACTGCAGAAAAGAGGTACAGTGAGCAGCAGGGAGGCTGTTGCTGTTTCACAGTGCTACCGCAGTGTCTTCCATTCCCCTGTCCACTGGTTTTCTCTGTTTGCCAGCTGTTAGCACATGCATATTCCTTTATAAGCAAACAGAGAAGGAAAATTAGTGCTAGAAAACAGCCTGGAATCTCAATGAGTGTTCTTTAACATTATTCTAAGGATCTCTATTTTTCTTGAACTGTTTTCACAGATATGACAGGTTTCCCACTAATCTTGTTTTGGTTTATTTTTTGGGGATTTGTTTTGTTTTGTTTTGGGTTTTTTTTAGTGTGAAGTTCTACATTAAATAAATATTACTGTGTTTTGGAGAGGACTTTTGAAAACCATGTTTCTAAATCCGTTTCCGCAGACCACACACCACATTTCTGCAGCCACTGCAAGCTTCCACTTGTGTGGGTAGCTACCAGTTGTGTAAACCAGAATTGCATCTGTTTTGCACATCAGTAGAAAAGTGGGCTCTTTCCCCCCCACCTCAGTCTCTACTCCTCTTGATAGTCCTTGAGACTAGAACAATTAGCTTGTTTTCTTGCCTGTTTTTCTTACCTGTAAATTTCTGAGATTATCAGTAAAAATTGCTTATCAGGTGTTGTTATTTGGTTAGTTTCTGTTAAAACAAACATTTTTTTCATTTACTCTCGTTTCAGTCCCTGCATGCTGCTCAGCTCGCTACAATCTAGCACTACTGGCCTTTTTTGGGTTCTTCCTCCTGTATGCGTTACGTGTGAACCTAAGCGTTGCTCTGGTGGATATGGTAGAACCTAACACAAGCTTAGCAAAGAATATGACTTCCAATGTGTGTCCAGAGCATTCTTCTACCATAAATGTCCCTCGCAACACAACGGTGAGGTCTCAAAACATATAGTCCTGTAATGTGGCGTGTCAGAGTGTTCTTAATAGAAGTCTGTGATCGATGATTCACGCTTGGGTGGCAGGAGAACAGGCTGCTTTTTACCGGATGGTCTTTCCAGTGGTTCCTTTAAAGCTGTTCTGAAAAATAATAGCCTTAAATGACTAGCTAATTTAGAAGTGATGTGCTCAGGGTCAGGGGATTTTATGTACATCCTTTCCATGCTGTTCCTTACAAATTGGCTAATCTGACCTTGTAGATCTACTATGACTCACTGTTTTATGTGCCAGTGATCCAATGTTCCTGTTACATCTGCGTCAGAGCTCCCGTCACTTTCCATAGTTGCCTGGTCATCATACAGTCTCAGTGGCACAAAATTTCATTACAAATTTCGTTACAAATTTCATTACAAATTAACATGTAATATTTTTTTTCCTCACTTCTTTAATCTCTTTCCCAGGTCGTATTTCTTGTCTTTGTATCCTTTATCTCTGACTTTCTTCCCATTAATCTTTAAGTTCACATTTCTTAACTGAATAGAACTGTTGGACACGAGAAAATGCTTTAAAAAACAAAAAAAAAAGCCCAACCCAACCAACTCTGTGAATTCAGAATTGCATAGATCTGATCTTATAATTTAAATTTATTACTGAGCACATTTGCTGTCTTCCTACCTTCATTTTGTTTTCTTGTTTAGAGGTCATTCATTATTTATCGTGAGCAAATTATAACTGCAAACTTTATGGGAAGAAGACATCACTTCTAAATGTATGCTGCTTATTTAGATGGTCATAAATTGGGCTTTTGGAAGTGATCCCAAACTTCAAAATCATGTTATTGGGCAATAGTTCATGTCTTCTTGCTGTCTTCCTTTGTAGTTTCTGGCTACTTATCTCCATCATTTTTACTTTTATTACTTTGTCCACAAAGCTCATCTTCCCTTTGCTGTGCTTATCCTGTTCTTCCACCTGCCCTTATGAGTCCTATCTTTGGCTTCTCTTTTTCTTTATATTAAATTTAAGCATCTCTGTCTCTGTTTACTTTTCTGTCTGCATTCTTTTCTGAAAAAGCACTTTCTAAAGCATGACAGAATGTCAACACTGTGATGCGGAATTGGGATTTGCACTCGTGCAGACTATTCAGTCTGTGCCTGTGCCATCTAACCAAAATTGCTTAGAACTTGAAAAAGGATAACTGCCTGAGCACTTACATTTTCCATCATCATGATTTTCATACTTGAACTAGATATGGCTGAAAAGACTGTAAACTATCTGAATTAGCTTTCAATGCAACTTTGATTGCAGTATAGATGTGTGTAGAGGAAGGAGACCCTAGTGAGAAGGCTATCAAAGATTTGTAAATTAGGTGTAAAGAACAAAATGAGAGTTATACAAAATATGATCAGAGAAACTGCTGTTTTGAAGTTACTGTACTGTGTTGTGATTTTTTTTCTCTCTCTTTTTTTTTTCTCTTTTTTTTTTTTTTTCCTCATTTTAGGGGGAAAAGTATTCTTGGGATGCTGATACTCAGGGATGGATACTTGGTTCTTTTTTCTATGGCTATATCATTACTCAGATTCCAGGAGGATATCTTGCAAGCAAAATTGGAGGGAAGTTGTTACTGGGGTTTGGCGTCTTTGGTACCTCTGTATTCACCTTGCTTACTCCCTTAGCCGCAAATCTGGGAGTTGGCTACCTCATAGCTGTCAGAGCCTTGGAAGGACTGGGAGAGGTAATTCTTTTCTCTATGTAACTTTAAAATGTATCTGAGCATTTTATTAATAAAGTTTAGTGATTAGACCTTGTGGGTGCTGATATGCTGGTGTAGTATATGGAGTGTTTCATTTTGTGTAGCTTAGTTTAAATTTTTTTAACATTTAAAAGTTTGCCCTGTATTTTAGCCTATCCTTGTTGAATAAGAAGAGGGCTTTATTTGTGAGCACACTTGAGACAAAACTAGAATTATCTCTTCTCGTTTGTTAGAAACCAGGAGCTCAGAATGCTGTTGCTTGTATTCTTTCAGCTTTTCAAGTACATTCAGAATCAAATGCAGGAGAAATTAATTCTGCCTACTTACTCTCATGCCTTGCACACTCTAAAAACGTGGCTTCTTGCTAAAAGAGAAACTAACAGATTGTACTACTGTTTTTTAATGAAATATCATTTGAAACATATAAAGTTGAAGGAGTTCTAAAATTGTTGCATTTCAAGAGCATGAAATGTTGTTTCCTAGGGTGTTACCTTCCCAGCTATGCATTCAATGTGGTCTTCATGGGCTCCTCCCCTGGAACGCAGCAAGCTCCTTAGTATTTCATATGCAGGTGAGAAATTCCCACGCTGATAACGGGATTATACATTTTTACTGCAGTAACAGGGAGGATTGACCTAAATCAAAAGGATTTATATTACAAATTTTAGTCAGCATTTAATCTGTAAAGCATAAAATTGAATTAAATCTTGCTTTGCATTCATTATCTTCATTTATTCATGCCTCTTATAACCCTGAGAAAGGGTATTGATCTGCAACTAAGTACAACAGTCAGACTAACTTTGGTATAAAGTGGTGCAAAGAGTTACTGTGAAGCTGGTTAATAGAAGACATTGTAAATAAAGGAGATTTAGTATTAAGGAAAAAAACCTGGTGTGGAATCATAGGATAGAGGTGTTAGGATCACTGGCCTCTAATATGCTCACTGTCACAGTGCTGGGAGTCTTTGACAGGAATGAAGGAATACATAGGTTGAGGGCAGCTCAAGTCTGTTGTTCTCTTAGAAATTTTATTGTGAGTTGTTTAGTTTTTATATTTTATGTTGGGCTAAGCCACATATTCACCCCCCTCATGTTGGTCTGGCTAACTAAGGGAGAAAGTCACCCTTTTAATGAAGTTCAGGGTAAACATTTGCACAACCAGCTGATGCACTCAACTGTTTATATAGTCAGCTGATCCATTCAGTGGCATAGCTGTTTATCTAAAACAAAGGCCACCCTCCATTCCCTATTGTGTTGAGATAAAGTCAGCTTTCTTTGCAACAGCTGTGGTCAGTCACACCCTGTATTATTCTCTGAGCTTTATGGACACATTGTTCCTCCCATCCCTTCATCTGTTTTAGGGCTTTATTGGTCAGTCACATTGCTTGATGCAGTATTTGTGGGGCAGGTAAAATATGTAGCTTTCTAAATTTGCTAGTCAAAATTGCTGTAATTTTTTTGAGGGTGACACATTTTTCATTCACTTAATGACGTACTGGCTTAGTTTACTCACTTAGGAAGAGCACTGAAAGTATTAATTCTGTTACAGCTTTCTTATTATTTGGGCTTCATCAAGAAGACGGGGCTATACCTTGTAAACTGTGCCTACGGTTTCTCAAGCAGCTAAGCCAGTCTCATGGCTTACTTGTGCCAAGAGGAATGGAGCCTTAGTCCTTTCTTTCTCACATTTCCTCACTTCCCTCCTAGCCTGCTGTCTCATTCAGTGCTATTTCAGGCACTTATCAGACCCTTCCATGAGCCACTTTAACCCATAGTGCAGCTTAAATATTTTCCTCTCTTTTTTTTTTTTTTTTTTGTTTTCTGCCACATTAGTGAATTAAATCTGCTTCAAAAGAAGTCTTTATGTGAGAGCCAGCACACAAATTAAGCAGAGAGCACAGGGCTGGGATTCACATCCAGTGCATTCTAACAATTGGGAGCTTTTAAATAGTCCTTCTGTATCTTGTGAAACTATGTGCTAGTGTGAGAAGAGGCTGTGGTCTTGAACTGCCAATTGTTAGCAGCCAGGGATGGATAAGGTGTCTTGTGTAAACTTATCAGAGTGCTTCCTTTTCGCACAGCTCCATGGTTGGCAGTCATGTGGTCTTGTGGTTTATTTAATCAAGATCATGTTGATTTTTCAAAGAGAACATATGATTGAGGTTATATGTAGTTGTTTTGATTTAGATTTTGCATGAAGTATATAGCTTTCTGTTCGTGGTTGAAGCTCCCTGCTTCAAAAACAAATATTGTTTCCATGAAGGTGGAATCTAGGCAGCTAGCATATCAACATACTATAACGTTTTCTGAGTCGAGATTAGGTTTAGAGAACTAACATTGAGACACAAGGTCTACTATTTATTACCATTAGAGTTCTAAGTATATAAGTAATATGGATTTGGTTTCTGATTTGGATTGGGAGGGACGGACCTGACATCCTTTGCAAAATGTATATTGACTTACAAAATAAAAAATAGTTCATTCTTGCTTTTGGCTTGTATCTGAACTTGAACTGTTCATCTTTCCCTTCCTATCAAAATCAAGGACCAAGGGCTATAAACCCGCTGGATGCCTTCTGGCTCTTATTTCTAGCATTCCTGTTTCTGTGGAGCTAGTAGGAGTTATCAGAAATGCAAATTGATTTTATTAAGTCATAATATTTCCCCCATCCCAGGTCCGTAATTGTACTGTGGTCAGCCCTCTTGTTTTGCAGCAGTGTTATTTAACTGATTTGCATTTTTTTTTATGTACTACAGCCATTGCTTTATTGCATTTTGCTTGTAATTTTGGATGCTTAGGACTTTGACTCGTTTACTTGAAGCTGCCAAAGCAGCTTATTGTACCCATGTTCCTTTAAGCTGAAACGGCAACCCTCTAGTGGTGGTGACAAATCTTTTATGTGTGATTTATTACAGAAAAATAAAATAACTGTGAAATAAGGGGTCTATTTGAGACATAATTATCGGGTTTCCACTTTGTTTTGCTTTCTTCTGATAGGTGCACAGTTGGGAACTGTTGTGTCTCTGCCACTGTCTGGCTTAATTTGCTACTATATGAACTGGGTTTATGTGTTTTACATATTTGGTAAGTATGTTTTTTAAATTATTTAAAGTACAATCCATACTGTTTTAGAAAAGCATGGTATGTCATAAAACTTATTTTTTAAGTTTTAAAAATGTGTTTGACATGTAGGGTTTCTATTTTATTCCTCCTGGGAAATTAGAGATATTTAAAGCTAAGTAGATTCCTGTGTGTGGCTCTGTAAGCCTTGCTTCCAAGGAGCAAAGCTTAGAGCTGAACAAAAGCTGGTACAAGTCAAATGCTCTTAACTCTCCCAACACTTGAAAACAACGGACTGAGATTTCTTACTTGAAGTGTGAAATTGAGTTAATAACTTTAATCCCCGGAACAAACTTCTTCTCTGAATGAAAAAACCACATGAAAAGTTACTGCTGCTTTAAATGGATACTTTGGGAAATCTCTCTAGCGGTCACAGGAACCTTGAAGGAATGTCCAAAATACGAGGCTGTGAGTTATGTTCTAGAAACTCAAACACGAAAATATTTTCTTAATAGTGTGTCATAAATCTAGCTGGTGCTTTTTATAGGTCTGTTTACATGTCTGAGCAGTTTCATGTTCTGCATGGGAGTAGAGAATTGGAATAAAAGACAAGGGTTACACTTTCATCAACAAAACTACCTTTGATTGTTGTTTAAATAAAGAATTGGACAAGATGAAATAAGTTAGTTATATAAAAGTACAGTTGATTTGGACTGACAATTGAAAGGTTACTTTTTTCAAATGGCAGTTCTGGGATTTGGCTTAAAAAAGAAAAAAGGAGGATTGGTACATCAGCTAAGTTATATCTAGTGATAGTCTATTTATGTGCACAAAGTATTTTTTTGTGATTAAACTTAATGTGAATTTTTATTTCCTCTGGGCGAGCCATATCCTTTGTGGCTGTCCCATGTGACTGATAAAAATACATGGGTACACAACTTTCTTGCTGTGTGAGGCACTTCCAAGAGGAAGAAAAAGAAAAGATTAAAAAAACCCACAAAAAACCACTTTCCTGCTTAGTCCTCTTTATTGCTTATTACCTCTAAATGTGTGTTGTTAAGCCACTTTGGGGATCTACAGTTTGTAAGTAGGTAGAAGTTCTTTACAAATACTCTAATATAATTTTGATGAACACTAATTTTCTAACTAAATAATCTGAGAGTGTTATTCCCTCTATGTAATTGTTTATGGTTTCCTTCCTTTCTCTTTACCCCTTTTTTCTCAACAATAGGTGCACTTGGTGTACTATGGTTCTTCTTCTGGATGTGGTTGGTTAGTGATACACCAGAAACTCACAGGAGCATTTCACACGTGGAAAGAGAATATATACTTTCTTCTCTAAAAGATCAGGTACAGCACTTTGGTATAGTCATACTTGCTTAAATAAGAACATAAATATAGTCACTAGTGTCATGTTCTGTTGATGTCTAGAAAAGCATTCTTAATCGGAGATAGACAGAAGTTGTCAAACAGAATAATTAAGCAAGAAAGAAGCAGTGATAAAAAATTTATAATGCCTTTTCTCACAGCTGTTGTTGCAGTGCTTTTTACATAAAAAGCTCAAGTTTGTTGTGTCTCTCAATTAGATCCAGTCCTGTATAATGTCATTAAATTTTACACTACAGCATTTTACAACTTCTTTTTTTCAGTGTAAAAAAGAGATTATGTTTGCAGAGCAAACATAGTGAAAATGCCAAGGAGCCAGTTCCAATGGGCATAAGAGTTTATTCCTGTGACTGGGGATGTGTATTTACAACCTGTGAAGCTGGTGAGAGACCACAGTTAGTATCTAGGATTGAGTAGGAAAGATTCAGCTAAATAAATACGTGAGGAGTGACTTTATTCAATCATTTATAGTAAAAGCAGGAGGTAACAGATCTCAACGAGGGAAGGCATACTTTTTGAAAATCTGATTAGAGAACATAGTAGTAATTGCTTTACTTGGCAATAGTAAAACAGAGCAGTACCATACATCATTGAGAACTGAACTTAGTAATTCATTCATTGCTGATGACTTGCATTTGACTGAGACTCATTTTGTGCCCTCCAGAATCAATGATCAACATAGATCTTGTTAGGATCAAACCACTGTATTTAGTAAGTCTTCATGTTGACGACCCAATCACTCTTCCCTTTTTCCTCTGCCTCCTGCTTGCTAGCTTTCTACACAGAAATCTGTTCCCTGGAGACCTATACTGGAGTCCCTTCCACTCTGGGCTATCGTTGTAGCACACTTCTCTTATAATTGGACCTTCTATACACTTCTTACACTCTTGCCTACATACATGAAGGAGATCCTACGGTTTGATGCACAAGAGGTGAGATAAACATATAGTCGCTTTCTTCTGAATTAAAGAAATTACGTAATAGAGATCTTCCTTGCTCTTTGAAATGGAGGAGCCTGTTAAGAACCTTGAAATGTAAATGTATAGATGGAAAATGGTAAAATAAATGTCTGCAGTTAAGTGGGTGGATCATAAATGTTGCCTGCCTTGTAACTTCCACTTTTTTTTAGGACTTATTTGACATTTAGCTTAGTGCTAGTTTTCAAGCTCATTTTTCCAGCTGAAGATGCACGTTACCCATTTTTAATGGCTCTGATTTAAAACAATAACTATAAAAATACTTTTCTCTGTTATATGGTTTGTATGTCTGCTTCAGATTTTATAGCTTATTTTATGGCTTCTGAAATACTGTCTGCTACTTACCTGCTCGCTCATAGAGAACATTACTAGCTAAGCTGAAAAACAAAACTAAGGCCAAGTGGCATTTTTTAAAGTATTTTAAGAGGGGGGATTAAAAAGGGTGTGGGGGGATGGAGCTTCCATCTTACTGGATCCGTTTTCAAATTGTCCTTTTCTTTCCTCAATAAGCAGCAGAGGTAATTTCTTTTTTATTTTGTTTTTAAGTAAGGTAAATAGGGTGAAACAAAACCATAAGCTTAAGGTGCAGATATAGTACTTTTCAAGGGAATTAAAAAAAAAAATTACTTATCAGGAAAAACTTACAGCAATTCTTATTTCTAGCAATTTGACTGTACTGGTCTTTCTTTAATGAGAAAGTTTCAGTGATAGCATGTTTTTCCTGGAGAAGCTGGTACAGCTCAAGTAAGAAGGCGACCAGAAAATTCAAGAAGTTTAGTGTAGTCTTTTCCTGGTTTAATGCATGAGACTGGTTTAGAGGAAACTCAAGATGCACAGCATGCAACAAAGATATGATGCCAGCAGTCTTGGAAGGAAAAGACATCATCAGCATTAGATGAAAAGGTTGCAGTAGGAAACATGCAAAATATCTTGGGGGAAAAAAACCTAGCTGAAGTTGCTTCTAGGGTTTCTTATGATGCCTCTTGAGGGAATGCCTGCATAAGATACATGAAAGTAATTTACTAGCACAGCCCTTGATTGCACATATTTTGTAGAACTCCATTGCATTAAATGCTAAGAGGTTCTACTGTGAAGTGGTTTGCTGTGTTCCTGGGTTATGTTTCATCTTTTCGGAGCGACTTAAAGCACTGACTATTGTGAACATGAAAAAAAAAAAAAAGCTTGCATAATAGTGTTGGACTAACTTTGTTACCACACATTTAGATGAAAATTGCATTACTGTTGAAAAATTTTATACAGTTCCTACTGTACAGTCCAGCAGTTTCCATCCTATAATAAATGGATTGTTTAAAAATGATGCTGTGTCTTTGAACAGTGCTTCAAAAGAAGTTGGGTTGTTTTTTTTTTTACTGAGACTATCTTCTATTTTTCCAAACTTTACTTACTGTTTTTGAAAGCTGAGCATTGAAACCAAGAAGGCAGCATGTTAGCGTGCTGATAGAGTGAGTTCAGGTGAGGATGTGTTTCTTCTCTGCCTTCAAAATAAAGCTCTGGCTTCTTCTTTGACAAATATACATTTTATAATAGCGTTTAAATGTTAGAGTATTTTTATCCAATAGCTATCCAAATACCTCTTTTTAACCACAGGTTAGGTCAAATTATAGAACAGTAATTATCTATAGATAATAGATACTACAGGTACTAGATACTTTCACATCTAGTTTTCTTTTTCCTGAACACAGCTGTTGATTTAAACATTTGAGTTTTTGGTCTGGCTGCATTGATAGTTATGGACTAAGTCATGGAATGGGGAGTTCACACATTGGTAACTTTGCTTTGCTTTTTCTATCTATAGTTTTGACACCTCTGGTTCAGTCTCTGTTAATGCTCCAGAAACAGCGATTTTCAGCATATTGAACTATCATTTCAGTGTTTTAACGGTGTTTGTGTGTGTGTGTGTTTGTTTGTTTGTTTCAATTTCCTTAACAGAATGGGTTTTTATCTGCCCTACCTTATTTTGGCTGCTGGTTGTGCATAATTCTGTCTGGGCAAATTGCTGATTATTTACGAGAAAAACAAAACTTGTCCACTGTTTGTGTTCGCAAATGCTTTACGCTAATAGGTAAGTAGAGATATCATCTGCTTGGAATGTATCATAGTATCAATATGGGAAAAATACACTGAGATGGGATATTCTGCATGAGCCTGTTCCCAGCCCTGTATTGTTCAGTGTTTTGTTGATTTCAGACTTAGTAGCTGAATAGGAATACACTTGCAAAATTTACAGTTGCTACCAGGGTAGGAAGACCAAATAGAATCTAAAATTATATTGACTAATTGGGAAGAGCAATTATCTGAAATTGCCAAGAGATCAACGAGATCAGGTTTTTAATGAACATGGTTTAAATGTTGTATTTAGAAAGGAGAAGTTGATGTTGATTCAAAGAGGGGGCAGGGGAAAGAAGGACAGAAATAGATGAGGCACAGGATCTGCACAAGTTGCAGCCTGCTTGATGTATGCCCATCCTTGCTGCCTTCTCAATTCTGCTGATTCAATTTCTTTCTTTAAAGCAGCTCTTACAATAAACTCTCAAGCATTCTTTATATTTTAAGTTTACTCCTTTTTGGTTACATAGTTTATTGCAGGGCCTCATACTCAGGTATGTACAACTGAGGGAGAAACACGCTGTTGTGTTAATAAAAGCAGGACTCTTGGTTGGCTTCATCAACAGAACCATATACTTGGAGCTGTTTTCAGAGAATCATGACAGGGTCACGTAAATGGCCAACTCTGGTACCAGGAAATGTCTGCCAAAGTTAACTGCAGACTGGGAGCAGCTCCTAGCCAGCTGTCCCCACTACCTGATGTGGCATCTCTAAAGCTAACGTGGGTTCTCAAAATTGTACAGGAGGCTCCAGTATAGATACTCAGATCTTGTAAATGTGAAATAAAACTCATTCTAGAAGTTGTGTCATTGTGGCTAAGAAGGCCAATGGCATCCTGGGGTATATTAGAAGCAGTGTGGTTAGTAGGTCAAGAGAGGTCCTTCTCCCTCTACTCTGCCCTGGTGAGACCGCACCTGGAATATTGTGTCCAGTTCGGGGCCCCGCAGTTCTAGAAGGACACAGAACTCCTTGAAAGAGTCCAGCACAGGGACTCTTAAGGGATTAAGGGAGTGGAACACCTTCCTTATGAGGAAAGGCTGAGGGAACTGGGCCTCTTTAGCTTGGAGGAGACTGAGGGCTGACCTTATTAACGTTTATAAATACATAAAGGGTGAGAGTCAGTAGGACAAAGCCAGGCTCTTCTCAGTGATAGCCAGCAACAGGACAAGGGGCAGTGGGTGCAAGCTGGAGCAGAGGAAGTTCCATGTGAACATAAGGAGGAACTTTTTCACTGTGAGGGTGACAGAGCAGTGGGACAGGCTGCCCAGAGAGGTTGTGGAGTCTCCCTCTCTGGAGACATTCAAAACCCGCCTGGACGTGTTCCTGTGTGATCTAGTCTAGGTGTTCCTGCTTTGGCAGGGGGGTTGGACTAGGTGATCTTTCGAGGTCCCTTCCAACTCCTAACATTCTGTGATTCTGTGTCTACAGGAGAAATATACATCTGTGTGTATGCGCACATATATATATATGTATTTGTATGAACCCTTCCAGCTCTGCTTTATCATCATCTGTGGTGTTTGCTCCTGAAACCCAGAGAGTTAAATAGGGATAATTTTTTGCAGTGCACTGTTTTCCCTACCAGTGTCAGTGTGACTTCTATTATTTTTATAACAATAAGTAAAATTAATTTCTGAAGTCACTTTCAGTATATGTTGATGTTCTTTGCAGCTAGAGTGGAATTTTTCTGATCTGTCTATCATTTCCTGAGGCAGCAACAGGTTTGAATCCATCTGCTCTTCCTTAATAGGTCCACTGTCCATCTAGTGCAGTACCGGATTCAGTACACTAGGTGGTGATGGAAGTTGTATAGAAAATGTATACACAGCTTCAGAGCCTGTTAATGTCTGCTGTTAAAAGTACATTGATTCTAGTATTTCTGTCTGAAAGGAATGATTGGACCTGCGGTGTTCTTAGTAGCAGCTGGATTCATAGGCTGCAACTATGCACTGGCCGTTGCATTCGTGACCATATCAACAACACTAGGAGGGTTTTGTACATCTGGCTACAGCATCAACCATCTGGACATAGCACCTTCGTAAGTATTGGTTGGGGCTATTGTTAGGCCACGTGATACATTTCTGACCATTTGTGGTTTTTTGGTACTCCAAAAAATTGAGTGATTCCTGGGAAGTTTAGCTATGGGCCATGTACTGTACAGACCTGGAAAGTAAACATTGACAGTGACTCAGGTTTGCAGTTTTAAGCACTGTATTAGCAAAATGTGCACGTTTGGCAGAGGATATGATATGAACAACAGTTTAAAATAATTCCATTTTTGATCCTGCATTAATAAATTATATAATTTCTGTAACTATATAGAATTTTTGTCCTGTTTGATTCATGAACTTAATAGGGCAGTGGTTTTGGAAGAGCACAATAAAATTAAGTGTTTTACTTGTTTACATTTTTCCATCTCAGCTGTCAACCTTTAGCATGAACGTTACCATATATAAGTACTGTGATACAGGCAAATTGTTTGTATTTGAAAAACATTCTATACACCAGTATCAAAATCTTATGCATAGGTGACCCGTTACCAGTAGCTGATGAATCAGATATGTACAATTGCCCTTAAAGGACTCTAATTTTAAAGAATGGAAAGTTAGACTTCAGGCTGTAATTTCTCTACTGCATTACAGATTCAGAATCTGACAGATCCATCAGCTTCCTGAAGACCATGGATGTATGTCTATTATTTTGAAAGTCCATGTAAACATACTTTGCACTCCTTTACAAGGAAAGGCTGAATGAACTGGGGCTGTTCAGCCTTGAGAAAAGAAGGCTAAGAGGGGGATCTTATTAATGTTTATATATACCTGAAGTGTGGGACAAAGGGTGAAATAGCCAGCTCTTTCTAGTGATCTGTGGAGATGGGACAAGGGGCAATGGCCTCACGTTGGAACACAGGAAGTTCCACACCAGTATGTGGAATAACTTTTTCACAGTGAGGGTGACAGAGCCCTGGGACAGGCTGCCCAGGGGGGTTGTAGAGTCTCCTTCTCTGGAGATATTCAAGACCTGTCTGGACGCCTACCTGTGCGATCTGTCCTAGGGAACCTGCTTTGGCAGGGCGTTTGGACTTGATCTCTCGAGGTCCCTTCCAACCCCTATGATTCTGTGAAAAGTCAACTACTTTGTTTTATCATTTCTTTACCTATTTGCAGTAGCACTTAGGTATGAGCAGGGTCAAATGACTTTATGACCAGTGAAGAGAGTGTTTCTGTACTCATGTGTAAAATGAGTCATGGGTAAGTGAAAAAGGGGAAAAAACATTTGTAGAAATGTTACTTGGAAAAACATTCTTCAGATCTGAGAGACCTTGAGTCCAAAGTGAAGATGGTATCCAGGCTTTAGCAATTGGAAGGATGGTGGTCATGGCCACAGCAACAGACAGGTGAGACTAGGTAGCAAGCAAGAGGGAAGGGTTTGGTGGCAAGCTATAAACAGTGCGTACTATGAACTGAATATGAAAGCAGGAAGAATAGCTTCCGTGATGCATTCACTTTTAAATCAAGTAGAATTAGTAACATAGATGATGTGGTTAAAGTAGTGCATCTGCATTATTATAGGGCCATGATACAACCGGTTTCAAGCTTAGCCTTGCAGAACTACAGCAGTACATTTCCTGAAAAATTAAAACATTGGCTAGGAGTTGGAATTATTTTATGTCTCTGTTTAGAAATAGAAAACATAAGCATTAACGTAAGAGGACTTTACTACTATAAGTAACTTAATGACAAAATATGAATATCTGTGCAGTTTTGTTTTGCCTCCTTTTGTATGTGCAGCACAAATTAGTCTTTGTGTCGTTCCTGTAATACTCCCCTGCACAGGAGCTTTTCTTCACTCAGTGCACAGGCTGGATCCTGCTCTAGAAATGAATGAATGTTGTATAGAAAGGGAGACTGGCATTCATTCCTAAACCCTCTACCTTATAGCTGTATTAGTTGGAGATCACATAATGGCTGAGGAAGGACATTACAGGAGAAAATAAGGGTCATGTTTAAGGTAGCTGAACACTGCTCCTGAGAATTCAGTCCTTTCAGTCCTCTTTCACAAAATTTGCATGTGGGAAGTCGGTAGTATCAGACTGTAGTGGTAAGTCGGTTGTATCAGACTGTAGTGCAATCATCTGTGAGGACTGTTTTCACACCCTCTGGCTTTAGGAATCTGGACTTTTAAAAGGTCTTTAGTTCTGAAGAGTTCTAGGGAATTCTTGAGGCCAGTTCAGACTATCATAATATGTAAATGGAGTTTGAAGCAGATGGAATCTGAACTTAAACATCTCACTTGAGAAGCTGATGTTGGATCCAGTGAAATTAATGCAGGCCTAGCTGATTTATTGCTTCTTTTCATATGCATCTTCAGGTTACAGAGCTCTGATTTGCGAAAATGGTATTACTCAGAGTGTGGACAGGAGTCAGTGGAGCTGTGCTTTGAATATTGAATATTGAATAACCAATGTTGTTAAATACTCTTAAACTGAGGATCTCAAATCAAGCATTCAGTAGGCACATACATTCTTGGCCTATGTTTCAATTTCCTATCCATAGGATGGGTCTCACACTGTTGTCTCCATCTCTCAAGAGTATTGTGCAAATAAACTAGTATTGTGAAGAGCTCTCCTGTGAAGTGTTTGGGATTATTAAAAATTCTACTTGCAACAGCTGAATGTGATGCAGAAAGTAAGGTTTGGGTCCATGTATTGAGCAAGCAAAGTGAAACAAAATCCTAAATGGGTTTCATCAAGTGAATACAATTCATCCTGTCCACAGAGTACAACACAGCTGTCACAGGAAAAAGGAAATCATGCAACTGCAGTGTGCTGCCTCTGTGAGGCATGTGCACAAGGAACTTCTGTGTCACAGCTGAGGTTTCCAGAATTAGTGTTATGTGTGTTTTCTAATTTGAAAGATGCTTCACTTTGCATTTCCAATGTGTTTATTTCAGGGGTGAATTTGTTTATGACAGTGTACAGAGTATTTTAGGTGCTGAAAAAAACCTGCAAGACAAAAGTCACGCAGGACAACGCTGATACATGTCAGCAGGCATAATTAGATTCACTGCTGCTGATCCCTCTGACCAAATCCCACCCTATTCTTCCTATCCTTGACAAAGTCCCGCTTTTATTCCCTTTGCTTTTAAACCATAGAAGTTCCTCTAGCCCTTCTTTTCTCTCAGATAGGCTGAAGGGAGCATACTGATTATGAATGCAGGAGAGGCGGGTGTCTTCTTGTGGCAGTTCAGGAACTTTGGCACAGCTTTGCCTCTAAAGACAAATGGCCGCATGTGCGGGAAGACTTTCCTGGATGGGAACGTGGTCAGGATGGATACTGTTTTATTGAAATCAGTGATACTCTGTTCAGCACATGCATGCTTTAATTCAGGGTAAATCTGACCAAATAGAGACAGAGAAAGAAAAGGGCATGTCCTTGTAACAAAGGTCTTAGAAAAAGAAATTCTTCAAATACAGAAATACAAAAACATCTAAGACAAGAGGAAAAATAAGTTGCTTTTTTTTTTTCTTACCCTCTCTACTTAACTTCTTGCAACTGTCTGAACTTTTGTTGGCTGAAATGGCCAAGGAAGACATTCAGAATTTCAAGGAAATGTGAGTATTGTAGAAATCTGAAAGGCCTACATAAAATTGTGAAGGAAACCTCTGTTACGAGTTTACCCAGAACTTGTTTCTTTTTTCATTTATTTACTGAAAGATATTAGAATAACCAGAAGTGATTCAAAGCAATTTAAATATGCACTTAAATACCTGTTTTAGTTGCTTAAAAGTATGCTGAATAGAATAGCAAAGGGTCTCTTGTTGCTACTGAAACTTGCATTATACCAAAGAAATAATGATTATATTCACAGGAGAAAGTGAATGAAAATACTAATACTGAAGGAAAAACAATATTCACGGTGTAGTTTTGGTTTCTAACATGTTTCTATTATGCCATCAGTGTATTGAATTGGAGGGTGGTCAGGGACTGAATGCAGGCAAGATTGTTCCTGTAGAGAAAATGTATTCTATTATAGCTTTTTTGCATCTACATCAATATGTTGCCATCATTTCAATTTTTTAGTATTGCTGTTACTATGAGCCCTCATAATATTCCTGTGGTTCTGTTATACACTAAACATTTCACCTATCTCTTTTTTCACTCTTGATTTTTATTACCTAACTGCTGTGCAAGTCTATTTGTATTTGGTTTACCCCACTATGCCATAAGAACCTGACCAAGAGCTTACTATTAGTATCGCTCTACAGACACGTCGCTTTTTGCTTTCACGTGGGAGTCTCCACTGTGCTGAGGGAGTGGCATGGCAGTTATCTGCATCAAACAGCAAGCATTATCGAGGATGCAACTTAGGTCAGAAACGCTGGGCATATCCAGAGCCATTTAGCCAGCAGTTGATTGGCAAAGATCTTTGGCAACCAGGGAAACTATTAAACTATGTTTAGTTTTGAAAGTGTATGTTAGCTGTAATGTAGTTCTTAAACACATAGAAGGCAAAATATATTTGGTTCCTGTTAAAGGCTTTACATAGAGCTTTGCTATATGTGCTTCTCTTTTATACTTTCACATTCAGCTTCATAAAGGCCTATTAATTCTTAAACACTGACATAGGAAGACTACATGTTGTGTTTATAAGAAAAAAGAATAATTTCAATTAAGGTATTTGACCTCTGTCTAAAATATACTGCCATGCTTTGCCACTCTACTGGTAAGTTGAGTTGACTTTCAAGAAAAAAATCAACTAGTAGGCTAGATCACTGACACTCTTTCTCATTATAGAAACATGCATGTTTCTGTGATATCATTGGACTGGATAGATATATAGATACAAAAGGTTGTGAGAGATATATATATATATGTAACAGCACTGCATGCTTGAATTCCCCGGTTTCAGCAAATAAAAGTATCAAAGCTGTGCATCTCTCTTTAGCAATGAAATTCTGTTTCTGTTACGTTAAAATCGGTGAGGACCCAATTTCACTCTGCTAAACAGCCTAAAATGATAGCTGGGAGAAAACTTCTCTCTCCCGCGTTGAACTGCAACTGGTAGTATTTTACATGATTCTTCAGCCAGCAAATCCACCTTGACTATCTGAACTATAGGGATCTATGCTCTGGTGGTTGGAAGGTTGAGCCTGGTTCTTATTTCTTTTCATCCTCTCTCACATGACTGCACTTGTGGTGCAGTTTCAAACATGATCTTTCAGTATTGCAACAGCCCTGTGAGAGAGATCTTCAGCTGCCTAGAGATGAGGTGCTGAGACTCATACATTAAGCAAGTTGCCAGCTTTTTTCAGCAAGTTTTTATGGCTGCTGGTGCATATGCATATACATGTGTGTGCTAGCATCAGAATGGAGCTGCGGGAATAGCAACCAGCAAAACTGGTTAAGGCAGACCCATTTCCAACTGGCTTTGACCCACAGAGAGCTGAGGGGAAGGCCTGCTGCAGTGCTCTGAATTCAGCCCTTCAGAACATTTGCTCTGCAGTGTAAGCGGGGATATTCATCTGCACCGGTGACTACTGTCTTCTTGGGGGACGCTTTTTAGCAATGACACCTGAACCAGCTTAACTGCTGCCAAACAGCACTCTGTCATACTCCTTGTTGCCTTTCTGCTTCAAGGTGTGCAATGTTTCTTTCCTAACTCCTCCAATGGATCCATTCCAGGCAGTTTGGTTGTGGCTTAGCAAAGGGGATGTGGCTTTGGATTATGGATCCTGAGCAAAGCCATGAGTAATTTAAGTTAAATTTCAGAACTAGCTGTTGGAAACGAGACATATGTACCAAGTTTTCAGTGTGCTGTTACTAGAATAAAACCAAGCCATTCCCACTGGAATATTTGTGTTTTAATTTGTCTGTGCATTCAAGATGAGGCCTATGTCATCGGGTTAGGCAAAATTGTTTCCGTGACTGAGAAGCAGGGTAAGTTAGTAAGCAATCTTGACAATTTCTTACAGGTATGCTGGAATTCTCCTTGGAATCACAAATTCTTTTGCTACTATCCCAGGAATGGTGGGGCCAGTTATTGCCAAGAACCTCACTCACAATGTAAGTCTGCTTACTCTTTTTTCAGTGGTTACATTTTCATCTCTGTTGAATGGAAATCCTGTCTTCTTAAGCTGGCAGTCGTTAAATGAAATCTGGGTTGTACATGTAAGTTGTAGTGATCTGCTGGTATGAATGACTTAATAAAGAAAGGTAAAATCAAAGACCTGTATAGGACTTCAAAAATTTTAGTGACTCACCCCTTTTATTCTCTAGGAATAAATGGAATATGTTTTTATCACGGTACAACTCTGTTAAAATGCCAACTAGATGAGATAGCTGTGGTTTTATTTTAGCAAATCCAGAGAAGTTCTTACTTGTTAGTTTTGGTTTTTTTAAATCAGTCTCTCCTGTGAGGTGTTGAGTTATAAGGTCAGCATTTGTCAGATGAGTGAGGAAACAGATTCAGATGTGTGGCTTTCCTAATGCATCCCTTTATACGTTCATTATGGGATTGGGACCTTCTAAAATGTGCTAGTTTTACAAGACACCTAACTTTAACAGTGTTAGATTTGATTTCTAAGATCGTTTAGACAAAGTATGATTTGGTGTTGAAAAAGAGAATGATGAGTTGTTTGAAATGTAATTTTTTTAAAATCAACTATATGAATTATTCTAAAATATTTTAAGAAAGGAAGATTGGAGGATTAAATTTTCACAGTTGGTGATCACTCAAATAACTTCATTTAAAATTATATGAAAATATTCATTAATACGTGAATCCAAATAAATGAGTTCTTCCTGGCATTTTAACAAGTGGGATTTTTTTGTTGTTGTTTCATTTGAGGGGGGGTTCCCCATACTGTTCTGGTTTTATTCTGGTTTTATAGTATTGTTTGTACAGTAGTCAGCTGGAACTAAAAAAAAATAATGAAGAAGAAAACCAAGGCCTAAGACATCTGCAGATATTGCTTCTTTATTTAAAAAGAAGAAGAAAGAAACCCACAAATCAGAACAAAACACAGTTCTTTGGTACCTAAGTCTTAAGGCCTTTTTTAAATACCTTTTTAAATGTTGTGAGGGTTCATCTTGAAATCTGAGTAAAGGTAGCTACCTAGTTTGGGCTAAAAAGCTTACAATTCTGGAATATTCACACAGTGGTTATAAATAGCTTACTGCATAGTACAGAGCACTTCAGCTCTTGGATCACCTGGCTGTTTCCCCTTACAGTAACATTCTCTGAGCATTTGCGTAGCCTTTGTGCAAGTGTGAATTTTGATATGGAGCTTCTGCATCTGAGATTACAAACTGGTCCAGAGAATCTAATGCAATTCCGATAGGACTGTGTAAGCTGTATTCTTAAAATGAAGTTGACTGTACTAGTGATTTGATCTTTTATAGTGCTTTTATGTTGCTATGACATCAGGCTGAATAGCATTTACATTTAAATAGGCAAGGCGTGTAGCATTGATTTTAAAATTACTTTTTCTTGGGTGTAGAGCTGCAAATTGACTGAATTTTTTTTTCTTCCCCCCCTTTTCACAGAATACTGTTGGAGAATGGCAGACTGTTTTCTATATTGCTGCTTCTATTAATCTATTTGGAGCAATTTTCTTTGCATTATTTGCAAGTGGAGAAGTTCAGGACTGGGCAGTCAGTGGATATCACCTGCATAGAAACTGAAGGAGATGTTGAAATACCAAAGCTGTGCTGAATCCCAATGTGCTAGAATTACGTGACCGGAAAAGTGCCTTCCCCACTGATGCCTAGGAGTCTTCAGAGCTTTTTCAGTTAAACTGTTTTATCTGTATATCTTTTGTACTGAAAACCATTTGACAGCATATGTGTGCTATTTCCTAACAAGAAACTACTTGGATTAAATATAACAGTTTCGTGCTAGGACTTGATATCAGATATATGATCAGAGACAACATTTTAAATCAGTGTGCTAGGCTCCAATTCTTTCCCGTTTTTTTATTAATATTTTCTGAATTAATGTGTAGGCAGATGTTTGTTGATACTGAAATGAGAGGAAAAAGCAAAGTGATAATGTAGCACTGTAAGGAGGAATGGCATGCAACGAATCATACCCAAAAAAGTGGTTTGATTGATAGGTTTTTTGCTGTTTAAAAATCTAGAAGAGCTCTAGTTTTCTACAATCTTTTATAATGCTTTTATTTTGTCAGTGTTTTAATTGGTGTCTAAGAAATGCACACAGGACTTGATTCTATTTTACGCACAAGTTTTCAATGTATAAACATTCCCTTTTTCGTGAATGCAGCTCCACAATTGATACAGAAACAATGAGGAAGTAAAACATACCATTGTGACTGACAGAATAAGCCATGTGTTGCCGTTCTCTGTGCTGCAGTTTTTAAAATAGGCCTTAATTTTACTCAGCCGTGCAAGGAAGAAGCAAGTGCAACTCTGTGGTTTAAATCTAGGCAGTGTGCAAGAGGGAACTAGAAATAGAATGTCTGCATGCTCACCTTAAAATAACTTTCAGTTTGGCAGTTCGTTTTCTGTCTCTTCAAATCAGTGCAGTGGGATCCTTTCCTCTTGCATGTAGATGTGTCAGCTTGTCAGTTTAAATGCTATAAAATAAGGCCAGTATAGGGAATAATGAGGAAAATAAGTTCTCTTCTCTAAAAGCCTAGTTTTTTAGCTCAATAAAAGTAGAGTAAAAAAGAACTAGTGCAATAAGCTGGTGCTGTTAGTTTCCTATCAACGTAGAATTTGACACTCAAGAGCATCCTTTGCACAACATGCAATTAAATGCCACACAGAAGGATTAAATGAATTGTATGAAAACAGTGGCCTTGTTAAGAACAAGTGACTGAATAATCTTGTCGTCACAATGCAAAGGAAAAATTCCTGTGCCAAAGATTCCTGGACTGGATCAGTTATGTAAAAAAGAAAAATCACTGGGCTCTGGGTTTTTCATTTACCACCAATCCAAAAGAAAAGCCCAGTACTAAAGCTGCTCCAGTGGAGCCTACCTTCCTTCATTTCTAGGAAATGACATCTGCCTCTTCTTTTTAGCTTTAAGAGCCATTTTGTTTTGGCCTTCCTTGAGGTGTCATGTTCTGTGCCGGTGGAACTGTGTTTAAATGTGTGTTTGCATCTGCAGCATTTCCATAACAAACAGTGTGAAGTTCAGATTAAATTAGTAGTTGTTTGGTGGGAGTATGTTAAAGCTATATTGTGTCTTCAGTGTTTCCAAAATAAATGGAATGACTATTTACATGTGCATCTGTTGTTGAAAATTACTATTCCCCTGAAGTTACAGCACCATTTTCAGAGTATGCTGAATATGACTCATGACTGGGTTAAGGGATGGTTAACATTTTCCTGGAAAATTACCTGCTTCAGAAGGTTATTGTGTAGCTTTACAGGTGAGTTCTATCTTCTACCTGATACTGTAATTAAAGGAATAATTTCACTTTGCATTTATAAAAAAATTGTGCTCTTTTGGTAGCCTTGGTTAAAAGCAGGGGGGGGGGAAGAAGAGAAGTTTAAAAAAATAAAAAAGCTTCTGGATATAGATTATATTAATTTATGCCTTTGTTTTTCTATAGGCCATGAGCAGGGCAGTATACGGACTGGGTTGCTATTTCGCCTGTTCTGAAGTTGGAAACTTCCATGCTTTCAGAAAGTGGGACTGAATAAATGGATCTAAATCCTTATATTATTTCTAGACAACAAGCTACAGTTAACTCAGTATCACATATCTACATCCAGTTTTATTTTTATAAGTATCAAAACGTAGGCTGGGATTCCTACTCGATCAGTGATGCTTTTAACCCTCAAGAAACAAGAAAACCCCAGTAACACTTAAGTTTGACCTTTCTCGCAAAAAAGGAAAAGCGGCAGGAAAAAGCTGTCAAAATACTTTCTACTGATCATGATACTGTTTCAGTTGCATTGCTATATTAGCACAGCTTGCTCTGTCAGTTTAATCTGTTTAAAAAAAACATTTCAGAAGTAACAAGTGTTTTGAGTACCCCTTGTTTCAGTTCACCTGTGTGACACAGGATCGTGACAAATATTTGGCAGGTTTTTTGTGGTGACTGTTTTCCTGAAAGCATTTGTGATTGTTGTCTCTTTCCTGTGTTTCCTTAACAGGTATGCCAAAGTAGTTGTGTGCTTCATTCCATCAAGAAACCTCTAAGTAGGATGAAAACCTGGACTGAGGGAAGTTGGTTCAAAACGAGGTTTCAGAGCAGGAGTTGAATTGCTGCTGTGGAAGCAGGTCTTAGTGTCATCAGGTATTTTTAAGTGCATTCTCCTCAATGTCTTTTTCTGACAGAGTTCTGCTTAAGTATTTTTTGGAACACTTAGTGCAGAATTCTACCAACAGTAGTAAGAGAAGTGGAATAACTCCTTACAGAATATTCTACACCATGTAGCATAGGTATTTACCTGAGATCTGAAGCTGTCTTTTACAGCTTGGGAAAAGCATTCATCAAGCTTTTCAAAAGCTTTCCTCAAAAGAGGAAAGGCCACAAAGTAATGGGTGTGTTTTTTCAATTTGCTATTTTCATGTTCCAAGGATGCTGTCAGTCATGCACCTTAAAGAAATCTGAAGTATTTGACACACAAAAATGAGTTGACTTATGCAGGCTTTTTTGATGCTAAAGTAGTGAAGGTTTATAAAGCTTTGATAATGTATAGGCACCCATGCACAGTGCTTGCTCATCTCCATGTCCCTCTGTAACAGGTAACAATGGTATTTGCTATCTCAAAGGGTTATCTTGATTCATTCCCCAGAAGTTAAATTGTTCCTGTGATGTATCTTTTTTCTGGCTTCTCCTCTCAATCACTTCATTTGCCAATTTCCTCTCTTCTGCTTTCTGGGAATGTTTGATTCTGTGATAAATGAACTAACCTTTGAGTTTAACGTGTCTTCCACTATTTTTAGCATTTGTCAGTATGGGAAGCTCTGAGTGAACCAGCCTACCTGTAACAAAGATAAGAGAGAAACTTCATATGAGAAGGTAGCATCTGCTGTTAGATCACTTAGAATGTCTGGAAAATATGGTT
This sequence comes from Porphyrio hochstetteri, assembly GCA_020800305.1. Classification (NCBI taxonomy): domain Eukaryota; kingdom Metazoa; phylum Chordata; class Aves; order Gruiformes; family Rallidae; genus Porphyrio; species Porphyrio hochstetteri. The sequence goes on from CM036907.1 coordinate 92,271,102, forward strand.
TTAAACTTTAAGCCTCTTCTTTTACATTATGAGCTCAACCATCAGAACTAAAAAAACCTGCTATTGCATTTTGTAAGCTGTTACATTTAGTAGCTTCCTAAGAGGATCTCCCATTTCTCCTATGCACCTGTATCTCAAGTAGCCAAATGCCTACTCTCTAAATCACATGATCTGCGAGCAATCAAAAATCAAATCAAAGTGATTCTCACTCATATAGTTGTCAGCTGGCCAAATCTTTTTCTGAGACCTGTCAGTAAAGATGCTGTCTCTATTAGCACAAAGGCACCAGCCTGAGTTTATTCTGAAGATGGCACATGTGACTTGAAGCGAAGGAAACGCTATCATTTGACATGAATGATTTGGTATTAAAACATTTGCTATTACTGTGCTCAGTGGGAGCCGCACCAGCAGTGACGTAGACAATCCTGAAGATAGAAAGAGGATCTCATGGGAATAAGTACATAGAGAAGTTGGTTAGTCTCTTTTCTATGAAGAAATATCATGAACCATTTTTTAAAAATACATTTGTTTAATCTAGCACATCAGAGCATGCCAGAGTCAACTTAAACCTGTGCTGATTTGCCTGCTTCATGCCTTGCTCATACAACAGTTATGAATATTTCTACAATTCTGTATGTAATGGACCTTATGTTTACAATTCTGAAAAAATAGCTTAAAGGGTTCATTTATTAACACTTGCAACGTGATGGTGTATATAGTCTGTTGCAGAAGTAATTCTTGCCACGTTTAACACAGGAGTAAAACAGTGAGTTTCACTTATTTGAATTTCTTGCCCCCCACCCATCAGAGTTGCATGTAACCCCGGTAAGCGGTTTATGTCAGGGTCATAGTTATTAACATTTTGTAACATTCAAATAGCCAGAAAAAAAAAAGAACTGCAAGAAGACACCAACAGTTGTGTAGTAAATAGAGGTGGGAGCGCACAAAGGCATGCCAGGGGATAAAAAAAATGCTGCCTTGGGTGCAAAACTTAAACCAGCATTGGAACATTTCTACTTCTCCTTCATAAGCTGCCATAATGGTGGTTGATCATACATCTTAAACTAAACCTGCATCTGTGTGATTCAAACCCTTGACATAGAAGTCAGCGGGGGTGTACTGTATGTAAAATCATTGATCTGGGTGAATGCAAGGCTTGGTAATTTCTAAGCTGCAATACACATCTGGACAATGTAGTTCTCAGACAAGTCATAACTCAATCCAGTGAATAGTGCATATTTTTTTCGAGAATAGTTATTTCCATGTGAAATGTTATCTGTTTGGCCTTACCAGTTAAGCAGTGCTGTACTAAGAGTCATCTCTTATTCTTGAGAAGTAATTCTTTTTTTTATCCTGTGTAAGCTTCAAAAATTCTGAATTGATTTTTGCCTCTCAGTAGCCTACTTAATGAGATTGCAAATTGGCAGAGTTCAGTCCTGGATCGGACGCAAACCTTGAACTCAAGTAGTGGAGTAATCAAAAAGAAGGTTCAGGTACCGATGTGCATTTTCAAGTGAATGCAGATTAACTTTAGAATAATTGGTAACTTTATTGCAACATCACCTGTACAAGGTTGCAACACACAGCAAGAGAGGGTGTAAGGGAGTTGCCCAAGGCATAGTAATGGGAAGAAACTGTAGCTTATAAGTCAAAATTCTGGTTGCCTTCCCCTCCCTTTAAAAGATCATTGTTGCTATAGAGTAGAGCTGAGTGTAGAATGAGAACAGCCTTTAATAAAGTGTTTTCGGAAGGAAATTTCATTAAAGGAATTTCTTAAAATCTTTTTTGTAGTATACAGAAGTTTCCATATGGCTGCTTCAGAACAGGAAATGAATATATTAATTTCTCTGGTCTATTTCTAAATTAATTTCTAATGTAGGCGCTTAATAAGCTTAGCCAAGCCAGACTTGGATATCGTCATGTTTTCTGGTGGAAAACATGGTTCTGTTGATGTTTCTCTGACAACCTCATCTGCTGAAGCATTCTACCAGTAAATGACTAATCTATTTCTGAATCATCTTGCTAGTTGGGAAGACTTAATAGATGAGGAGCCAGAGGGTTTGTTTGGTTTTGATTGGGGAGGGGGAAGGCGGATGAAAAGAAAAAAAAACCCCAAACCCACAACCATCTTTCTCCCACTCTTTCTTTCCCTGACCATCTCGGCTTCATGGAGAACAAGAAGCGACAAGTGCTTTCCCTATCTGCAAGTTTAAACAGTCTCTGCTGGAGGGGGGAAAAAAGAACTTGGCATGTATTCATTAAAAAGAAATTAAGCAAGAGTCCTGTGCAACTGATAATTTGTATGCAATTTTGGGAAAACAAGGTAGTCTAAAAATCACAGGTAGTTTTTGTGATAATGTGATGATACTGACAGAACCATGAAATGGAGCCTATTTTGCAGCTTAATTCAAGACTGGCGTGACCTGTCAATGTTTAACAGGCATTTGGATAATGCTCTTAATAATATGCTTTAACTTGTAGTCAGCCCTGAAACAGTCAGGCAGTTGGACTAGATGTTTATTGTAAGTCCCTTCCAACTGACATACTCCTAGTCTAGTCTATTCACCTAATTCTGCCAGTTCCATGGAGCATAAGTAGCTCTAATGCTATTATTTAAACAAAACCACTTCAACTGCCTTTTTCATGAAGGGCTGGGGGTGAGGGGTGAGGGAGAGGAAAGGAAAAAAAGGATGGCAGTTCCTTTAATAACATCGAAAAGTGTTTGTCTTCTGAATTATCTTAAAATTAAATTGTATGAATGCACAAAATGGCACCAAGTGAAATCTGCTTTTGACTTGACTGACTTACCATGCTTTCAAATTTGCATCCTGTGTGTGATCAGTGCCTCTTGCGTGTTTGTTTTGTTCACCTGGGAAAGTACATAATAATTTTAAGGGGGAGGGTGATTTTTGTTGTCCATTAGAAAGGAGGTAATAATATGTTGCCCTGCTCAGATAGGATGGAAAATAAAGCCCATAGCAATTATAGAGGAGTTTATAATTTGCCACAGTCTGATTTGCCATCAGGTCCCTGTGATTACCTTCATCATAACTGGCTTTTATTTTGCACAGTCAAGCACTGCTTTTGCAGTCAGCAGGCCTGACTGAAGGTCTCAGACTGAAGAAGGGTCTTTGAAAATATCTATAGCTGGGTAACTGGTTCAACTGTAAGCTGAAGTGTGAATTCATTTGGAATGGCTGTGGGAAGGGCTTAATTTCTTGTCTGGAGTGTTGCTTAGTTAGTGCTGTCTTTGTCTTTTTTTAATTCCGGATTTAGAGATGTGCACATTTTGGAATCTACTTCCAATGCAGTTACTTATGTTAATGTTTTCTGTTCTGAAAATAACTTCTGCTTAAGCTTAAAAATCCTTGTGTGGAGAGAATGAGAAATCAAGGTATTTGAATTGTTAATACATAGCTGGTAGAATTGCTAAGCATCTCCACATGGTTATGAAAGTAGAGAAAGCTGACAAATATAAGATGTATGTAGCAATAAAGAAGGATCGTGCTGTAGAAGAACATTCACACAGGGACAGTGGTGTTAATTTCACATCTCTCTGTAGAGTTATGTTGATGCCAGTGGTACTTTAAGTAGTTATTGAGAGCTAAGCTCCTGCTAAAGTATTTGCTGTAGTATGACCTAAAGCCAAATCAGCAATGGAGATGGCACATGGCAAAGCTGTGTTGTCATCTGTAACTGGTAAAGTCCACGTCGCCAGCAACAGAACTCACAGTTCCCTGTCACAGGCCTGGCCTCTCCTTCCTCCCATGGGAGAAGTAGGCTTGTATTCCTGCAGGCAGAGGGTGGAAATCACACTCATTCCCCTTCTGTCACAGATGGAGGGGGAGGAATTAAATAATCAGCATGTGCTCCCTGTATTTAGGAAAACAAGCAGCTGCTTTTTTTTTTTGTGTGTGTGTGTGTGTGGCCAGCCCACCTCATCAGTCCACTCATCCTCAAGACCTGAGAACAAGGTCTGCATGGTGTTTGTGGAGCTGTGAAAGGTTTAGAAAGAAAATGGGGGTACCAAGCAGCTGTATATCAAAGGTCTATGTAGCTACCTGTGTGCAGCCAGCACCTTTTAATGTAAAACGTGGACATAGGTGGGCAGAACTGTCTCTGGAGCAGCACAGCAGCTGAGGTTTTGACTACCCCAGTGAAAACGCAAGCAGAATGTGTTTGCTCTAGCTTAGATGTAATAGATATCTAATAACTTTGCATGCACTGCTACATTCTTGGGATTCAGATTATCCATTCTTACTGAAACAGGCTGTGAAAATCAATCCAGAGCAGACGTCTTCAATCACACTAAAATCACAAGCCCCAGAAGCTGTGATTCCTCCCCCCAGCTCTCCCCTTAATGGGGGTGCTAACATCAAAGGTTACTTTTGACCATTGAAATACCAACTATATTAAAGCAGCAGTCGAAATGCAAGCAACCAGTCTGAATTGCTGGAATTGAATTATAAGCAGCTGGCTTCACTTCTAACTGAGGATCTAAGGGTAAAAAAAAAAAAAAGGCAACAGACCAAAACAAAATTCCAAACTAAATCCATCTGTCTGCTTCTACTCAATGAAAGTTGAATCGCAAGTGTGTCACTTTGAAGCCCAGATGAAAGTTTCGCTGTTCAGAGAACGTGCAGCTAGTACAAACACACGTTTGCAAAGGCAGACGCCTTCCTACGGGAGACAAAAATAAATCTCTCTACAGGTTTCCTCTTCACTGGGCCTGTTTTAATTCTTCTGAATCACCAAAAGGATAAAAAAAAAAAAAAAAAAGACGCAAAATCAGAACCGGGTGCACAGATGGCTGGGTAATGTGCAGCTCCCCCTGTGCCGAGGAGTTTGCTGTTTGACTCGTGTCTTTTCAGCTGAGTCATGAGGGATAACTATGCGGTTGTACATTTCTTTGTCTCGGGGCGCCAGGCAAGGAGGCTGCTGTGCAGCACAGCTATCTCTGGCAGCCAGGGAACACAAAAGCCGGGATTTAGAGTGCGCGGCGGGGCAGTGCTGAGCTGGTGCATGCTTCTGCAACAATGGAGCGCGAGCCATGGCGGGCCCCTGCCCCAGCACGGCTGTCCTCAGCCAGCACCCCCTCTCCTACCCACCTGGGAGGCAGTTTCACTCGCGTGTAAGAAGGTACAGAGGGCAATACAGATAAGGTGTTATAAGAATTCAAGGCAGTTGGGTGGAAATAATTTCTCCTAAAATGTTGATCCTTCAAAAATCTAAGGTAAATTAACACAGTCAAAATTATTTACTTTCACTGTTTGCACGGTGCCTTTACTGCACTTGATTTTGATCCGAGAACTACTCCCAAAGAAGTGTACCAGACATTCCCAAATAGGCCTCAGTCATGCCCCAAAGTATTCTCCGAGGCCCCTCCACTCCCCATGCCGTCTGTTTGAAATCACAGCCTCCAGCTGTAACTGAGGCCTCAGGCCTTTGCTGTAAATGAACATGGCTTCAGGTTGAACCCTGACCTTCGTTATCATCCTCCAGAGGAAAGGCCTGGCATGGTAGTTCTGCCCCGTAAGGGTTTGAGTAGACCCACTTGATGACTTCAGTGAGAAAAATGACCTTAACTGGGCAGAGAAATGTGTTGGTTAGTGATACATGAATGACATATGAAGAGCCAGTCTTTAGTGTCCCCATCTGAGTGACTTCAAACGCTTTTGGCACTGTAGTGCCTTAATGCCTTTGCTCCTGAGATGGTGTAGTGTAACAGGCAGCTACTTGGAAGAGATGGGGAGCGGGGGCACAGCTGGAGAGCAGGAACCAGCACTGCTAGTGACTTCCTGCTCTTCAAAGCCTCAGTACCATGCAAATGAGGGTCTGCAGCCCCAAAGCTTTAAAACATCAGCAATTGGCTTGTGATTTAAATGAGCAGGGTTATTTGTAGGTGAGATGTGAGGGTGAATGGTTTTCTCCTGTTATTTTTTTGTCAGGCTACATAATACAGTTGGTTGCAGTGCAGAAGGTTCTCTCATCTAGAAAGCAGGTAACAGGTGGGGAACCAAAAGCTAAACACTGGCTAATTCTTTATGAAGGCACAAACAAGGAGTCTTAAAAGGGAGAGGCTCTGGCACAGCGATAAGCAGCATCACTGGGAAGGGATTCTAGCCCTGGGTAATGCTTCCTCCAGCAAAGGCATCTGGTCAGTGCAATCTCTGTTTTCTGCATAAAATTAGATTCATATTTTATATGTCAGCTAAGTTAAAAATTACTGTTAAGGACATCAGTATGATGCAAGTTTGGTTTTTTCAGTTAATTGGCATATTGGCAACTATGTAATTGATTCCTGGTATAGTGTGATTTTGCTTCATATTTGGGAAAAAGAAAATATTACTTAAACTCTTATTTTTTGTGTAGAATGTGAGTCAGTCATGTGATCCTTCCTAATAACCTGATATTTTATTTGGCATCCACCCTGCAGCTATTCACGTTTAAAACAAAATTCAATGATCACAATATAAAATATGAGAAGAGGCAGATGTAGATTAAGCTGTCTTGCTTAGCAAGGAGAGGGGCATTAAAAGGCAGAACCGTGTGTGTTATATACTGCAAGTGGTATTGCTCATAATAATTCTCAGCACGGGGGAGTTGTCTCTAGAGTTTCAGTAAGTTTCTGACTTCCAGAGCCAAGTGATTGATTTATTCTGGTTAATTCTTCTTTATTTACGGTCACCAAGCCTTCTGCCATGTTATTCCACCAAACTGTGGTGCACTTTTACATTTAAGTCCTCGTTTCATCTCACTCTCGCTGCAGTCAGGGCTGGACTCCCACCTCTTGCTTGCTTTCCTCTAGTTGAAAGGGGCTCAGGATGACTTCTCATTGTTTTGTTTTGGGTTTTTTTTTAAATCTGTAGTTTCTGTTATGTTCTCAACAAATGTGGTGCTGCAGTAGAAACTATATATGCCTTAAATTAGCCAGAGTAAAAATGTGGTTATACTAATAAATGTTTTGCTTGCAGCTCCAGCTGCAGTAATACGAGACCTGTTTTTATTCATCCACTGGGAATTTTGTGTCTATTTTGAAACCTCTGACGTGCCTATTAGAAGGTAACTGAGAACTGTATGCTGACGCTCTCAAGTACAGTGACGACAGACCTATTTTATATTTTTTTTTAAACCTTGTGGGTACTTTTGGACTGAGACTTGCCCAGCATGTTATAAGAACAACAGGATTATAAATCACACTTAATCGTTATGGCTTACCTTGAAAACCAGTTCCACTGCTGCCTGCTTGGTAGCAGGAGCAATTTCTGTTCTGTTGAGCGTAGCTGGATAGAACCACCTGAAACCATGTTAAGGGAAAATGATTGTGATACGCTGTATGCTATAATGAGTATCTCTGGTAATCTGTGTAGTGAAAAACAGATTTGGGCTTTTTTTACACGTTTGTGGTTTCTCTTTTCTCTTTCATTTTGAATTAATCTGTACTTTCTGCATTGAAAACAAGAGTCTCATTCATAAATGGGTAACTTTTGGGAGATGCCCCTATATCCCATATATCCTGTGGACAGTAGGAGTGGCCCACAGGTAAATGTGATATAGATGTTGCTTCTGTTCCAGGCAATACAATATTGTTGTAAACGTGTGAGGTTGTAAGTTATTCTTTTATTTATGCATATTACCATTGAGTTCTCTGCTGAGTGATGAATGCTTAAGAACTAGCAGTGGAGAAATAGACTTGCTGTGGAAAAACAGTCAGAATCTTTTTGTAAGAGGAAAGTGTATTTTCACAAGGTTTAAGCCTGGCACATAGGTCTGGGCTTCTTCGGTACATGTGTAGTGTGTGACACAGCCCAGATCAGCCGTGATGCTTATAGTGGCCACATCGCTTAGTCAAGAGAATAAATAAGAGTGCTGTTTCATTTTGTAGCTAATCTGGTGTAACTGAGCCTTGCCACCTAAATGATGTATCTGACTTCCTGTGGGCTGAATCTGGGGATCAGGTAACCATGGAGTTAATTTGGTCAACTGGGTGACTGAATAGAAAACTAAAACAAACCCCGCAAGCTTTCCTGTGGATAGTGTCACTGCTGTCATTCCCCTTTCAGCTATGCAATCACTAGATCCAGTGGAGGAGATCTTTGGATAAAGGAGAAATGCAATTCTTCTGGCAGGTATTCACAGCTGCATAGGTTTCATTTTGACATGGAGTAACACCTTTCAACTTGCTGAACTCAGACGTAAGCTTTAGAGAGGGAATTAAATATTTATTTTGGAATAGACTTTCCTTTCATATTTTCTGTATTACGGTTTGTCTCACCCATGCCGATTGCTGGCTGCTTCATAGGAATGTCATTACTCTGAACCGTTGCTAGTGGATGCTGTTTCTCAAGGATATCCCAGAAGGAAAGGCTAAAGCAAGTGAGCAAGAGTTTCTGCTTCCTTTTCTGCTTCACATGGGTGTGTGAGTGTTGCTGGGCAACGTGACTCACAGCACAGCTTTGTGAAGTCAATGGGACTGCATTAGCTTGCAAAGCAAGTATAACTATTTCCCATAAATAGTGATACTGCACTTTGCCTCTAATGACTCTGCAGAGCTATGTTTAGAGAAGAAACCAAGGTTTGCTTTCTAAAAAGCAGTATCTCTTTACAACTGCCATTTCATTCATGCACCCCTGCTTTAGATGGTGGGGGTTCCCCCATTTAGATGTGGGGGAGCCACTGCTTGTGAGCACTCCTGTGTCCTTTGTAATCACAGTGCTTGTACCTCTATGTCGTGTGCACACACAATTCAGTTTTCTATGGTGAATGACAAAGTATGTACATAAAACAGCTGGGGGCTGATTTAATATCCTCTGTGCTGAATTGGAAACAGCATACAGAATTAAAAACTCTGGTCATCTTAGGAATTGCACAGACTGTGGTATAGAGACTGCCCAGTAACCAAGATAGACCTCCAAGGTCTTCCTGCTTTGCACAAAGGGGATCCTTTGATTGCTGCTCAGGGTTTCAGCAGTACAGGCTATCTCCTGCTGCGAGCAGAAAAGTTCCTGTTTCAGGCACCAGAGGACAGTAACACAGGGCTTACTCCAATCAGTCAGTTTGCACTCCTCTAACCTGTACTGGCTTTTTTAACCTGTTTTACTTTTATCCTGGCCTGTGGGACAGACACCTCTCTCGGCTCAAGCATCAGTCCCTTACAGTTCGTGTTCTCCGTGTCTGTTCCCCACCTCCGTATCCCCCGTCATCATGGTCTGACAGGATGGCGTGTCAGCCTTGGCTCCTCTTCATTATGAGATTTGGCTTCAGTGCAGAGAGCTGACTCAACACCCTTTCCCAGTCTAAAGGGGCTGAAGTCTACTTTATACAGTGGGTGGTACAAGCTTTTAACCTCTGAAATGCCGTCCTGTGGGGACTGCCTTGCAAAGCCACAGCTGTTGTTTTCCACAAGGATTGTTGCAGAAGGGACTACGAGGAGTAGCAGTGGATAGGGCTGACCTCCCTCCTAATGTTCCTTCGGTGATAGTTCCTGCCATGGTATCACCATGGGAAAGTCATGTGCGCTGTTTTTTAGCGTTCTTCTGGTTGTTGTTCAGAAACTGCCGGAGGAAACCAAACATGTTTTCCAGCATTTCATTGAGATAAGAAAGCAGCACTGAATAAATGCTTTATAATGCCATGCCAGGACCTACTTCGTTCCAAACGGCTCTGACATAACCTGCCACGGGCAGTGGCAGGGCGAGTGGGCAGTACAAAGTTTCTTTTCCTATCAATTTTTAGCCTGACTCTCCCTTGGTAAGAGCTTAGGACTGACTAGTCCATTTCTTTTCACACCTCTCAATTATATTAGGCTAGCTTTTCACTTTCAGATAAAATGTATCTGATAATCTAGTGTGGAAGATGGGATTTATACAGCTAGATGCATGATTAGTGGTTGAAATATTTGTGGATTCCCATTCAGATGTGACTACTGTAACTAAAAAGATTGACCTTCATCTGATAGAAACACATTGAAGACCTGGGGAGTTTTCTTTACCAATGTAAACTACGTAGGCTGGAATTATGCTGTAAGAAATTAATTCGTGATCGCACAGGTCTTCTAAGTAATGTAAACCTGTGGAAATTGAAGCTTGAAGAGACTTTTGGATATTTAATCCATAGGTAAGGAAGCATTTGTCAAACTTGAAACATTTCTGATAGGTATTTAGGTGCTTGTAGGAAGTTGGGTACTGATGGGTATTCCACAGGCTGCCCACAGAATCAGTTCCAGTGTTTTTGTCACTAGGTATCGTCTTGAAGTGTGTCTCCGGAGATGGACAGAGTATCTCAGTAGAGCCTTTAATGAGTGCTAAGTAGAGGGGAACGTTTATTTTGCCTATCTTACAGCACTTCTGTTTATACATCTTGGTATGTTTGCTTTTTTCACAAGAGTAAGGCAGTGTTGACTCATGTTCATTTGTGATCCACTCTAACCCCAGGCCCTCTTCGACAGAACTGCTGGCCAGCTGCTACTTCTCCTGTGTTTGTGCAGTGAACTGTTCCTTAAAAAGGGCAAATATTAACCTTGATTTATTTCCCAATTATTTTAGACCATTTCTCTAACCTGCCCATGTTATTCTGAATTCTGTTCTTGACCTCTGAAGTGCTTAGCGCCCCCCCCCGAAGAGTGCAATTTACAGTTACATTTGTGTGTAATTATAGCTGTATATCTGTACAGCAGAATAGTGTCTGTGCCCACAGAGACTCGTTTGATATAACCTTTCCTAGTGGTATTAGCAATTATTTCGAGCACATGTGTCATTGACAACATGTGATCATCAGCTGGTCTCCTGCACACCTATTATTTTGTCCAGTTTGCTGAGCTTACCTATGCAAGTTACCTGTAAGGACCATCAAATATTCCCTTAAGTTAAACGATATCCACCTCTCCCCCCACCAAGCCTGTTAAACCTGTCACAGCAGAAAAGATTAGTTTGATGCAATCTCCTCCTGACAAGCCTGGGGCTGTTACTTACCAACTTACTATCTTCTAAAAATAGTTCATTTCTTCCAATATATTTTTCCAGGAATTGAAATGAGACCCACTGTTCCGTAACTGCCCTGTGCATGTATGTGCTTTTCTGTTTTTCTCCTCCCTCTGCTTTTGAAGGTAATAAATAGTAGCCCTGAGATAGCTTCATCTGACCAAGTACTTCAGAGAGACTGTGTTAGATCCATTAACTAAAAGCAAAGGCATCATTTTAAGTAAACATCCCCTCCAGTTTCACCCTCCCCCCCCCCCGCCCTGTCAAGTTCTTTATTGTGTTTTGGGTTTTTTTACTAATACCATTAAATATGGAGCACTTCTTCATCTGTTGACTTACTGCTTTTAGCAAGCTGGTCCCACTGTTCATTGCCAATTACAAATAATAGGCTTCTATTTCTAATTTAACTACCAACAATCTTGGGTCCTCTTATGTCTTTGTGACAGACTTGTGGTTCTTCCTTTACAGAATTTTCTGTCCTGTGGAATTCTGGAGACTAAACCAAACTTTCTTTTAGTAAACTCAGTATGGATTGAACAGGTCAGGTGTTAAGTACCTTTCCAGATCGAGATTTATTCCCATAGTTCTTCTGTGAGACCTTTCCAAACTTTAATTGTCTCGAATCTAAACTCACTGAATAAATGTCAAGCATACACTATACACACTCCATCTGAGTGAAGCTTCTAAACCACTTGACTTGTGCGGGTTCTGGTTACGGCGGTTACCACACAGCAAGAATGATGGACCCGTGATTGCAGTGGAAACTGATGCTAAGGCCTGAGTGATGCCAGGACTGAAAACCACAGCAACATCAAGATGGGAGAGTGAACAGCAGATGGCACTTCAGCTGAATGGCTGGACATGCCTTCACTGTCCTCACTAGCCCAAGTCTCAGGTACTGCCCTCCTTCTGCCTTTGGCCTATCCATACACTGTCTCAAATTTGTAGCATATTTTTGCAGTCTGGACCAAACCCACCTTTATTATGTTTCTCTCCCTTGCAGCCATACGTGGCATCTCCGTTTTTCTTGTTTTATATAAACCCCTTCTTTGAATCTACCTATGGACTGTCTGCCTCTGCTTGCGTTGGAAGAAGAGGCAGTAAGGAGGGGAATGCAAAAGGGTGCAAGATGAGAACTGGGAATTACAGGTTTTCTGTTGGTGCACTTCCAGCTTGCTAAGCATACAAGCCAGCTCCAAACTGTCTACAGTGAGAGGCAGCAAGATTAACCCTATGAGCAGACACACTGAGCAAAGCTCAGTTGCTGTGAGGCTCAACAGAGAGCTCTAAAATACATGGTCAGTGGGTGAGGAGTTGAGGTCCCACTTAAAGGTTTCTTCACAGGCTTATTAGCATAAAAAGACAAATACCTTGCTTTTGGCAAAATTATTATTAGCAGAAGAGACCAGAGCTTTAAAATGAAATATTGGAAGTTCATGATACACTGAGAACAAGAGCCAAACTGGCGTCGCCTGGTGGATTTCTGTTCAGTAACAGCCTCTTTCTTTATGCACAATGCCTTTTTTTTTTTTTTTTTTTAATGCTGTCATGTAGGTGGTTCTTTAAATACAACTCCTAGAAAGGCTTTCCATTGATTTAGGGTGTCCGAAAAGTGGTAAGATATAGTAAAAATGTGATTCCATTTGAACAAATGCTGTAGCCTGTTGGAAAACACTAATGCAAAACCACAGAACAGTTTAACAAATCATATTGTGTCCCCATAATAGTGGTGGTTACTTCATCAGCCCTTCACCTTTATTCTGCACTGGTGTCTAGTAACTCTGCTATTTGCCTGGAGCCAGGTCGTCAGTCAGTGTAAATTAGCCTAGCCTAGCGCTAATGAAGTATGTGAAGCTTCATCATGTGTCTACAAACAATGGGTCATGTTTTGGTAAAACTGAAAGAGGGATTACTACTTGGATCTGAAGTCCTCCAGTTGTCTGCATGTATCTTCCTATTCACTGCTCAGTTCCAGGTCAGTCATAGTGAAACAGCCTCCTGTGAGGTTCTTGCCTTCCCACTTAGGAGGCTTTTGCTCTCAATCAGGTAACTCTGGTTTTCTGGTTCAGTACTGCAGACCTCTGCAGAACAGGGGTTGAAATACAGGAGGAAGATCTGGTTGCATCTGCAGTGTACCTGCTCTGTCAGATTCGAAACCTTTCAGTATCACGGTCCAACTGGTACTAAACATACAACATAAATTAGCCTTCACAGAATTATCAGGGTTGGACGGGACCTCTAGAGATCATCTAGTCCAACCCCCAGTCTTCTTGTGTTGTGGATAAACATGGTTTGAAAAGATTGTCCAAAGGATTTTTTTTTTTTTCTAAAGCAGACTGTCTTCTAAGCATCAGTCAGACCTTCACCCATTGTAAAGCTGGAACTGGAACAGCAGCAATGCTTCCCACAGGAAACTTGTTTTAGGGGAAACAATGCCTTTTTAAGAGGTTTGCGTTAAGTTATTCAGAAGCCTCTGAAAGTGTAGCTGCTTATTCATCCCAGTAATACTCTCAGAAGTTTTGAAGGCTGCTCTCTTATACCCTCCTACTGTAAGACCTTATTTTCTGAATCTATAAGCTAGGTCATCTATGAATCAGACAAGGTTGTAGAGGGCTTTATCTAGTCCAAGTCTTAACGACTTCTGAGGTATTAGGGGTTAATTTTATGCTGCCTCCTAAGATAGTAACTTAAAGTGTATTTATTGTTGTCTCTTCCTTTTACCAACTAATTTCATTTATATAAAAATACCAGCCACTAGTACAGACCTAAATAACTTTCAAGAGTAGCTTTTTTCCCCCAAAGTTTAGATTAACTAACCCAGTGCAGTTAAACCATTTTTTTAAAAAAAACAGGTTTTCCTTCTAATCTCTTCATACATGAATAACACCATTATTCTATTAATTGTTTTTTCAATACAGATGATTGTAAAACCTTGGTAGTAAGCGTTAGGATCATGTAGGGAAAAGGATTTCATACCATGTAGCTGCTTTTTACTTCTATTAGAATCAGTGCATTAAAGACCACTTATAGATGGAAGTAACACTGAGTGCTCATGCTGTAGTTTATGTAGAACCTTTTAGACTAATGTATGTACAATGATACTCATAACATAGGGGTTAGAAAACATTTCACAGTAAGCACGAGGTTAATTGTTTTACAAAATGATGGTGTGTACCAGACTCTGTTTTTGCTAATCACCAGTTACTACTGGTAATTTCAGACTGCTTTTCCATCATGCAATAAAAAAATAAAATCAAGAAATCTCAGTGCTTCCTCTATATACAGTGCACTTGATAAACTTTGTGTTACCAGATCTGTGTTTAAATTCTTGTGCTTATAAATTCTGGTTGCTTACGCTCCCGAATGACCTTGTTCACTGCAGTTAAAATAGTTGCAAAACTGCTGCCTTCCTCTGCACAAGAGTCTGACCAAAAGAGATGCCACTTCTTCAGAGGTGCTCAGTGGTTTGTTTTCTAGTGTGATTCCACTGTCTGTGACTGTGTTCTAATCCTATAGGACATTCTGATTGTGCTGGAGCCACATGCTAATATCAAAGTAATGCTGCAGTAGCTTCTGTGATCTCAAAATCCAGTTAACATTTATTTTTAAAAGTTAGAATATTTGGCTTAAATATACTGACAGCATAACTTACATTTTCATATCACTTGATCTAAGAATCCTTTGAAAATGGTGGCTATGGTATAGGTTTCTACAATAGAAATGCTTTAGAGAACCCTTCTATGTGTTCTTACACGGCAGGCGTACATGGCCAGCAGGTTATTTCAGTTTAGCATATGCTTGCCAGTTGTTGAGGGAGAGCGAGTCATTTTTCCCCACAAAGTCCTGGTATTTCTGAAGCCAGGCTGGATTTAATAATCAAAGAATCGTCATGGTTGGAAAAAACCTTTGAGATCAGCACTATTGCAAAGCCAGAAAGACCTTGACTTCTTGAAATCTCTTATCTCTATTTCTTCCTAAGTGTTTCCTATCAAGGAGATCAGTTTTGCTGAATGAACAAAGCCTAAAATCTGTAACAGGCTCTTTGCATGCAGGGTTTAGTCTGGTGTCTGCCTATCTGCATTAGCTGAGAGGATTCTTCAGAATGCATTTCCACTGAATTATGTGAGGCGACTCATAGATATGTAGCTCCCCAGCTGTATAAATATTTGTGAGATTGATAATAGGAATGTTCCACTAATAGAATGGACAATGAGAGAGATATACCAGTTGTTGAGAGAATAAAGGCATGCATTGGACAGATTAAAGGGGGAAAAAAAAATATTTTGAAAACTCAATTAAAGAAATGGAGGGGGGGGGAAAACCCCAACTGTTTTAGACTTGAAGTAGGACCACAGTTAAAACTTCATCCAACAAATTTGGCTTTCATAACTTTCAGCTGTGTATATACCACAGAAATTGGGATCTTAAGAAATAGATAGTTCTAAATGCCTTTATTAAAGTCTTCTAAAAGGAAAAAAAGTCCCTTAAAAAAAAAAAAGTGCAGTTCAGTGAGGGCCATGTACAATCAGGAGCACATTTCCTTCTTCCTCTCCCTCCGGAGGCACCAGTCATCGAGTGCATTTGGAAAGTGTTAAGCTACCTTTATATGCTAATGGGTAGTTTGACAGAACAGTCCATTAAAAATACCCCCTACTGGAATACACATTTTAGATATTAACTTCAAACCATCCTGAATAATAACACTTTTTAGCTGTGTTTGCAAACAGCCTTTGCTTTTGTAGACTTGGAGAGTGCTGATTAGCTTTCTTATCAAAAAATGACACTTTTGGTCCTTGACCTGAGCCACTAAATCCCTTTCTGGAAATGGAAACGCATTTCCAGAATGTGATCCACCTCCCTTTCCCTGCCTTTCTATCTCTGTGTCTTCATGTGCAATGTCTTCACTAATAACTGCCCCTAAATGTTTTGTTTCAAGGAAAGATGAATCATCCCTAGCTCCCCCCTCCCTCTGCAACTAATCTCTGCCTCACAATATAGGAGGGGAAGAGAAAGAACTTGATGATTTTATTCCTTTATTAAAAACTACTGAGTTTGTTTAACAATAACTGAACCTTTTTGCAGATTTTACTCTGAAACTGGATTTTTTGCATAGAAGATGTATTCTGAACTCAGCATCTTCTCTGACATTACCATCTCTCAAGCAACACTTGGGTTTTGTTTGCGTGTGTTTGGTTGTGTTTTTTACAACATGCATGTTTGTTGGGTCAGTTTTTAATTCTGCATGTGGAAAAATACCAGGCATTGTATAAACACCTCAATTCCACACCAATCCGTGAAATATGATGTTTATGGCTCTCTAATGTAGTGAATTTGATGCTGTGAGTGTAGATGTTGGGGGGGGTTTTGTTGTTTTTGAACAAGAAGCTATTTCCATGCTTTACAGCTGCGCTCTGAAGCACATACCAGTGACTGAACACCAATGCAGTTGGGTGTGTGTCACTAACACAGGTGTGCAATGTACCTGGAGAAGAAAGCAGAGCACATAGCTTTGTTTCCTTTGCAGATCATTTTAAAAGAACAAACACAAATACTTGTTCAGCTTCTCAGCTTGATCTCACTTTGACAGGTAGAGGAGAGAGGTAGTTGGGTATTTAGCGAATTTTCTTACATGACTTAGGAGTAAACCAGAGGCCCATCCCTTGGAATCACGTGGAGTTTAATTTCTGACCGTGTGAGCTTTTCTTGTGACTCCTCACTGCCACGATTTCAAAAAATACCTGGCAAGGGCTGCCAGTTTTCTCATGGGGGCACTTCTCGCAGTTTAGGTTTCTTACTCCGAAGCCACGTATCCTAGATGCTTACGTGATGATCTTTAATGCGCTCATACTTCTGATGAACCTTTGCTTTTATCTGTATTTCGTGCTGAAGTTCTGTTCTCTGACAGAACAAGGGAAAAGGCCCAGCTTTGGTTTTGCTGGGGTTATTTTTTACAGCCCAACGCGGATGGTTTTTACGCCTGCTCTCTCCCTCCCCACGCCACCCACACGTCACGAACCAGGAGATTCTCGCCTTCGTCACCTTCAGCAAGTAATGAGTTCCGGTGCGTCAGGCCAACTAACGGCACGGCTCTCGCCTCGCTGACCGGCTGCTTTCCTGTCCCTAATAGGAAACATAATTAATTCGCCTGAGGCTACTCCGCAGGGACTTTCTCCGGCTGCCGCCGCGCCCGGGACGGGGCCATGGTGCAACACGTCCCCAGCGGCCCCGGGGCTGGTGCGGCGGCTCTCCTCTTCCTCCCCCCAGGGCTGCCGCTGCATCTTTTGGTGCTGCCGCTCTGCATCGCCTTGGAGGAGGGAGCCCGGTCACCTCTGCGAGCCCCGGCCGCCTTCTATCACTGGGAGGGAAGGAAGGGAGGGAGGATGGGGTCACCTCCCGCCTTCCCCCGCTCCCACAGCGCGGCCCGGCACCGCCCCACCGGCGCTGCTACCACAGCGCAGCGCGGGGATGGAGGAGCCCCGCTCCCCGGGGATGCCGCAGAGAGGCGGGACGGGGCAGGGGCCCGGGACTCCCGCTGCCCGGGCGGCCCAGACACCTCAGTTCCGCAGGGGTAGCCCCGCGGGGGGCGGAGAGCGCCCTTTGCCCTCGCGGACAGCCAGGCAGGGCCGTGGGGGCGGGGCTGCGGGGCCGCCGGGAGTGGTGACGTGTCCGGCAGGCCCCGCCCCCGACCAGGGTATATAAGGGGCGGCGTTCACGCCGTCGGTCTTTTTCGCTCCGGGTTTGCCGCCTCTTTGCAGGTGAGGCGCGTCCGCGCGTTACAGGCCGGGGCCGGCCCTGGGGGTGGGCCCGGCCCAGGGGTCTGGACCCCGTCCTGGGGACCTAGGGGGAGTCGAGCCCGGATGTGGGCGCCGCCGCGAAGGGGTGTGCTGGCGGGAGCGGGGAGGAGGGCCCGGCGTTGCTGGCGAAGGAGCCGGGCAGGTGGGGAAAAGCGCTTAGGGGGGACGGTGAGGCGTCGTTTCCCTCGATCTGCTGCCCAGGACCGGGCCCTGGGAGCGGCATGGCCGTGCCCGCGTGGGGCTGGAGGTGCCCGGTCGGGTGGCGGCGAGATGCGCGGGTGGCGGTCGGGGCATCGTGGCGGGAGACGCGGTGCGTGGCGGGCGGCGCTGGTGAGGCCCGTTGGCCATCGCCTGGGCGGCGGTGGGGGAGGGGGGCACGGGGCACGAGTAAAAAAATGGCTGCTCGCTTTTCCGGGCTGCCGCTCGCTCCACAAAATGGAGGACGCAGCGGCCCGGGCGGGGTGAGTCACACAAAGGAGCGGGCCGGCCCCGCCCTCCGCGCTGCCCGCCGGGCCCTCCGCGCCGCCGCCCCGCTACCCGGCCGTCGGGGGGTAACTCGAGCCCGGTGGCGGCGCGGGGAGGGGGCGACGCGAGGGGCACTCGGTGGGGGCCCCCTGGCCGGCGCCCGCCCGCTCCGCCCTTCCCCTCCCCCGCTGGGGCGGGGCTGGGGCCTCCATCCTGGCCGGGCCTGCCAGCGCCGCCCTGCACGCGGGGCCGCCATGGCCGCCTGCTGCCCCTAGGCCGGGTCCCCGCCGGCGGCGCTGGGGGAAAGGCGGGCGCACTCGAGGCGTTAACTGGTGTTTTAATGGCGGTGGGGGCTTCCAGGTGTCGATTCTCTTCGCCGAAAGACCTTGACTAACATCCGAAATGGGAAAGGAGAAGACCCACATCAACATCGTCGTCATCGGCCACGTCGATTCTGGCAAGTCTACCACTACCGGCCACCTCATCTACAAATGCGGCGGCATCGACAAGAGAACCATCGAGAAGTTCGAGAAGGAAGCCGCTGAGGTGTGTGGGCCCGGGGCATCCAGCAGAAATTGAATAAGGAGAGGCTTAGTCGCCAGATGTGAGCTGCAAGTTGTTCCGTGGCCACAGGGAGGCGGTTTGGCCGCCACCGACCCAGTAGCTGAACAAGCGCCCGAGTGTTGCGTGGCCGCGGGGCGGCGGTTCGGTTGCAGTTGTCCCTGTAGGTGAACAAACGCTCAGGCGCCGAGTCCGCCATCGCATTTCTTTGCGAAGCTCGAGTTGTGAAGCGTAGAAAAAGGAAAAAGGGTAGTCCGAAAGCGACATCCGCATAATTGCGCTTGGAGTTACGTTTTTAAAGTGGAGTTCCCAGCTTCGGTCTTGGCATACATTTAGTTGAGGTTAAAATAAGGAGGCTGCTCTGCTACGATTTACTTCTGAAAAGGAAAAAGATGCAGATTTTGGTACTCAACTTGAAGAAAGTCTTAGTGATCATCAGTTAAAATTACTTTTTTCCTGTATAATACAGCATAGGTCTTAATAAGCACATCACAGAATAAAACAGTGGATGTTAGGCTGAGTGGCAGTTAAGTGTTGATTATCGCAGAGATTGCATTGGTAAGAACCTAAATTTGTAGAGGACACTTGATAGTAGTGCTTAGGCTCAAGAGTTCTATCATAAAGATGTGTTAATGCAATTAACAAGCTGTCAAGAGGGCTGAACTGTCAGCAGGTTATTTAGCAGAAGACAGTTGGCATCTCTCACTCCTCGTGTCAAGTGTATCTTGTTGCTTCTCTTGCAAGCAGAAATATTTTTCACTGTTACACCGCTTGCTATTCTTAGGCTTTGATCTTAGGCTAGTGGGTGATCTTTCTGAAGTCAAAGCAAATATATATCGTTCTCTCTTTTTTTTTAAAAAAAAATGGTGGAAAAAAAGACTTTTTTTTCTTTAATCCATAGATGGGCAAAGGTTCTTTCAAGTACGCCTGGGTCTTGGACAAGCTGAAAGCTGAACGTGAGCGTGGTATTACTATTGATATTTCCCTGTGGAAATTCGAAACAAGCAAATACTACGTCACCATCATTGATGCTCCTGGACACAGAGACTTCATTAAGAACATGATTACTGGAACTTCTCAGGTAAGTAACTGGAACTCTGGATTGTGTGCTGTTCCTTGGTTGTGGGTGGGGGGGTTCCCGTAATACCTTGGTTCATGTGCAGGCGTTACAATGAGGGGTTTGTTTTCTTTCTCTTCAAAGGCTGATTGTGCTGTTCTGATCGTGGCTGCTGGTGTTGGTGAGTTCGAGGCTGGTATTTCCAAGAACGGTCAGACCCGTGAGCACGCCCTTCTGGCCTACACCCTGGGTGTAAAACAGCTGATTGTTGGTGTCAACAAGATGGATTCCACCGAGCCACCTTACAGCCAGAAGAGATATGAAGAGATTGTCAAAGAAGTCAGCACTTACATCAAAAAGATTGGCTACAACCCAGACACTGTAGCTTTTGTGCCAATTTCTGGTTGGAACGGAGACAACATGCTGGAGCCAAGCTCTAACGTAGGTTTGATACTTGTGTATATTAAGGAATTAAGCTAGGTGGGTTCCTGAGATAACACATGCATTCTACTATTGCGTGGTCTCTTGGTGCTTGTGTTTGGATGCACCAAGGTTAACAATGGAATCCTAGTCGTCTTCTAGCCTTGTTCCACTAAATTGGGCAGACAGTTCATGCCTGGGCCTGGTTTTTTTTGTTCCCCAGATGCCCTGGTTCAAGGGGTGGAAGGTTACCCGAAAGGATGGCAATGCCAGCGGAACCACCCTGCTTGAAGCTCTGGACTGTATCCTGCCACCAACTCGCCCAACTGACAAACCTCTGCGTCTGCCTCTTCAAGATGTCTACAAAATTGGCGGTATGTGTTCTGCTATGCTTCTGGCTTGCCAACAACGGCTCATAGATGCATGGGACAGAAACAAAGTTGTTTGCCCAAGAGGTGTTTTTTTCCAAGTGGAAAAAAAAGAATACATGTCTCCATTCCTCCTGTAAAGGAAAGTAGTTACAGAGTTGAGTTTTTTAATGCTGCTTTTTTTCCGCAGGCATTGGTACTGTACCAGTTGGCCGTGTGGAAACTGGTGTCCTGAAGCCTGGCATGGTGGTCACATTTGCCCCTGTCAACGTTACAACTGAAGTAAAATCTGTTGAGATGCACCACGAAGCCCTGAGCGAAGCTCTGCCTGGTGATAACGTTGGCTTCAATGTGAAGAACGTGTCTGTGAAAGATGTTCGCCGTGGCAACGTTGCTGGTGACAGCAAGAATGATCCTCCGATGGAAGCTGCTGGCTTCACTGCACAGGTAACTTCTGAAGGTGTTTGGAATGTAGCTCAGGATGGTGAAATGCTCTTAAGTCTTGATCTGCCTTACCTAGTAGGCTAAGCTATAATGTGACATTGAATTGTGTTCTGAGGTGTCTTTGCTTGATACAAGTCATATGAAAGCCCTGGCTTTAGGCACATATCAGTGTTGAGACTTACCCTGGCTGTTAACTTGGCTCTCTTGGTGTTGTAGGTTATTATCCTGAACCACCCTGGCCAGATCAGTGCTGGTTACGCACCTGTGCTGGATTGCCACACCGCTCACATCGCGTGCAAGTTCGCTGAGCTCAAAGAGAAGATTGATCGTCGTTCTGGCAAGAAGCTGGAGGATGGCCCCAAATTCCTGAAATCTGGAGATGCTGCCATTGTTGACATGATCCCAGGCAAACCCATGTGTGTTGAGAGCTTCTCCGATTATCCTCCTCTGGGTAAGGCATCTCCTAAAAAAAATTCTGTTGATGTCTGTCTCCGGAAAAGATGCTCTTTGATTTCCAGTATGGGGTTGTAGTGTATTTTGCCAAATGTCTGTAAAAGCTGTGACTTAGTAGAAACTTTGATGTGGGAACAAAGCTTCAGCAGCACAGAGTCACTCTAGGTAACAGCGTGTCTGTCCCAGGGGTCGGGCAGCTTGCTGTGTCCTGGGGTGATGCTGAGTCACTGATACCAAGCTGCGGGTGCTGCTGTGCCTGGATGACTTAACGCTGGTGGGTACGTAGGAGCCCTGGGTGAAAGTCATAAACCCTTGTGTTCTGTTTGCAGGTCGCTTCGCCGTGCGTGACATGAGACAGACGGTTGCTGTTGGTGTCATCAAGGCAGTTGACAAGAAGGCTGGTGGAGCTGGCAAGGTCACAAAGTCTGCCCAGAAGGCCCAGAAGGCTAAATGAAAATTCTGTACATCAGCTGCCACCTCAGTTGTAATCAGTGGTGGAAGAACGGTCTCAGAACTGTTTGTCTCAATTGGCCATTTAAGTTTAATAGTAAAAGACTGGTTAATGATAACAATGCATCGTAAAAGCTTCAGAAGGAAAGGAATGTTTGTGGACCATTTGTTTCGTGGCAGTTTAAGTTATTAGTCTTTAAAACCGATAAATTTTTTAAAAATGGAAACTTAACCAAAAATCTGTCACAGAATTTGAGACCATTAAAACAAAACTTCAATGCTATGTCTCTGTGTTCTTTAAGTTGATGTTAATGGAGAAACCTCTGTGCAGTCATGGTGGGATCAGAAAGAAGGATGAGTTGATACTTTAAATACATCCAGAAGTAGCAAAGCAAATACTTCTAAAATATGTTGTTTCTGAAGGCAAGAGCAAAACTGAGCTTCAGGGTTAGTTTTAACTGACCCTAAGCCTTGAGGGAGGGAAAAGCCAAGCATTACTTCTGTGGCGCTTGCTGCTTTAAAGATGGTTTCTAATCTGCATAGCACTGGTTAGGGTATTCTGGTGTGTTCTGTGATGTATTGAGTAAACAAGACTTAATATTGGAGGGGAAGAGGTAGGTGTGAGCAGAGAGACACTTACCCTCCTAAAAGTGTAAGCAAAGAATTGAGCCATTGTGTTCCCCAGAACTCTCATACACAGATTTTCTGTCTGCCAACAGGAACATGGATGGTTTTCTTGGGGCACCAGTTAACTCTTAAATAGATCTTTCAAGATTAAAAACACTTGTATCTAAATGTTTTCAAATATATGTAGTAAGACATTTAATAGCTAAATTCCAAAATGAAATTTTGCTTGGAAGGAGGATTTGGTGCTTGTTGGGCCATCTCTGAGTGACCCCTGCTGCAGTGCCTCACTGCCCTTCAAAGTCAAGGGAAAGCAGTGGGTGTTTTGCTGCCTCCCAGTGGCGTGTGGTTTGTATCCATCCTGCTTGGTGGTCCTGAGTTCCTGAGCTTTGGGTCAAGGGTTCTAGGGTGTTTGCCTGGAGAACAGACTGGTGCCTTCCCCCAAGCGATGCGCTATGTGTGCTGCTGTGACAAATAATGTAGGTGGGACTATATAGTTGTTGGGAAAGTATCAGTATTGGGTCAGAGATTTGGATGGGTCAGTTGAAGTGGGGTTGGGTAACTAGTCCAGAAGATAGCTACTAATTACTAGATAAATTCTGGACTAGTAGGAGATAACCAGCCACAATAAATGGCGGTTCCAGAGTAGAATGCAGTCTGGCTTTGGATTGGTAAATGGGGACAGGCAGTTAAAGGATAATCAGCTGGCTTGTGTAATAAAGCAGCTGTTTTACTAACCTTTAACATGAATTTCCCCACAAGTTCAAAAAAGAATTCAGTCTCTTGAAGGATTGCTGTTCCATGACACCAGTGTGTTTGTTCTGTCTGTAACGGCTGTATTCTCTCGTTTGTTTTCCTTTCCTCCTCCAGCTCTGTGTGCTCTGCAGGAACTGTACTGCTTGGATACGCGTGGATAACCCTCAACTGCCTTTGCTTAGGGTTCACACTGTTTGCTTTGGTTGGACTTTCTCTTCTATTTCCTCTTTTTCTCACCTTCTGTGTCTGAGCTACAGTAAAACCTCAGAGTGTAAAGGTATCAGTGTACCAAGTACAGCAGAAACAAGGGCTGGAGCACTTCAGGCTCTGTAGAAGACTGGAGCATAGTAAAGGAATCTCACCATCCTGATACTTAAATTCTTAGAGGCTCTTTAGTTTACCTGGGATGAGGGGAAGCATGTAACTCATAAGTCTGAGGCAGAGGTGCTGTGCTGTTGCTGTAACAGAGCAGAAGTACCTTGCCCGATCTCTGCATACTTTTCAGTTAAACTGCTGACTTTGGTCAAACCGGTTCAGCAAAGGGCAAAGTTCTAATTTTGATGGAAAGAAAAACGGCTTTGGCAGGAACTGCAGCTTCAGTGGCGTTCGGTTTGTTCACTTCCCGTGCAGGCGCAGCAGGGTGTTGGGTTGGGCTGGCTGCGCCGTGTCCTGTCCTCACTCAGCTCCTCTGCGTGGGACTCTGAGCTGCCGTTTGGAATTAGCAACTGATGGAACTGAAGCCTCCGGCTTGCACACCAGTTTTAGCACTTGAAGCTGCTGATGGCAAGTAGTGGGCGCTGGAGGAAGGGCAGGAACTGAAGGCAGGTTCAGGCTGTGCAGCTGTTGCAGGGGGTCAGTTTGCTTCTCAGCTGCGTGTAGGTCAGGAAAACCGCAAAGCACGGGGACTGGAGAGGGTTTTTTCTGGTGAAATTCCCCAGCAGATGAGGTGAGAGTTGGCTGCCTGGGTTGGGCAGGGGGAGTGGTTCTGCTTCTCGGAGGGGCAAAGAAGAAGGGCTAAAGCCTAGAGCCCAGCAGGTACTGCAGCTAACAACTTCACATATGCAGTAAAGTTAGGCTCAGCCTGCGGCACTAGTGCTGATTGCTTTCGAGTATTAAAGCCTCAATTTACATAAATCCTGATTTATTTTCTCTTTCCCGCTGTAGACCAGTTTTGCTTTCAATGCACTAATGCAATGCATTCTCAGTTCTTTTATTAATCTCTGACTACCAGGGGAAATGGTTAGACTTTTGTAACAAAACTTGGGAATAAAACTGCTTTGGTCAAAGTTTTAATAAATGCTAATAGCTGAGAATTGTGTGTGTCTTCTGACTGCTTATTTCTTTAAAGTAACTTTTACAGCTGCCCTTAACTCTTCCCATTGTGGCCTGCCATGCTGGTGATGTTTACATGGATGGGTGAGAGCATTTCTGCTGTGAAAGCAGAAAATGGGCTAGAATACTGACCTTGTTCCCTGAGGTTTATTGCTGAAGGTGGCAGGGGAAGATTGAAACATCCTTTCTTTCCTAGTTCATGATGCTTTGGGAGCCCAGAAGGCTGCTTGTACAGAGAAATACTCCAGAAATGCCTGGGGGGCATGTATGTGGGGACACAACAAAGCCTGGTCTGCCTAGGGAAATGGAGCACTGTGGCTGTAGGCAAGTCACTTCTTGCTTGGTTTTGTTTGTTGAAGAGGGTGTTTTGGTCTGGGATAAGAGGGCTCTGCTCAGGTGGCTGCCCCCTCATTTTGAAGCTGTGGCTCAGCTTGTATGATGCAAGTAGCTGGAATGGGCAATTTTACTGAAGCTGCAGCTCAGAGACTTAATTTGCATTCTGATTGTAACTGGCTTAGGTAGATATTGACAAATGACAAGTTATTGATAAGTGCATTAAATGCATACTTTAAATCTTAGGTCTGGTCAAGGTAAAACCACAGAGAAACAAACCTTGTACTGGCCAGGGTATCCTCATCACTGGAGCTCAGTGTCTGTTCACCAACAGCCTAAATTTAATCCTGATCACAAATACAACTCACCTGCTTTTTGTTTACATTAGTTAAATGTTTACATAGTGCCTGGAGGGGACTAGGGGTAGAGGAGGGGGTGCTAGGGGAAGGGGTGCTATCAACACTGGTGGAGTATAGAAGATTCTAGGTCTCTCTTACTTTTACATCCTCAAGTTCCTTACATTGTTTGGCTGCACCAAGCAGCACTTTTTCTCCAGGAATCATGGTCTTAAACAACCATGAGCTAAACTAGGCCAATAAACAGAATTAACATAGATAACCTTTCTGCTGAGATGCCCCTATGACATAGCAAGAGCAAGGCTGGAACCTCTTCAGTTCAGGAGGAGAAAGAGACCAGCTGGGGTGCAGAAGAGACAAAGGAAAACCTGGTTTGGGTTAGAAATTACCTGATTGACCCACCCAGTTCCAGCCTCCTGCCAGGGGCAGGGACACCCTCCACTAGCCCAGGCGCTCCCCAAAGTCCCATCCAACCTGGCCTTGAACATTGCCAGGAGGGGGCAGCCACAGCTGCTCTGGGCAGCCTGTGCCACTGCCCTCACAGAGAAGAAGAGGCTGGTAGAAAAATCCCCATCAGTTTCCAAAACACAAGAGCTGTGGCATTTTTGAGCCTTTCCTGAATGTTCTTTAGTCACTTTGGATTATTTCTGTGTTACAAATCAATTGCATCATTGTCTGCTCTTTTTTTTTTCCTCTTCACTGAGGTTACTTTCTCTGTCTGCCTGTCAATAATTCTTTAATCCTTTATGTTTCAAATATTTACACAACATAATTAAAATCTCCAAGCTTCTCTGCACTGATAAGGTGACAGTTAAACATGTGTTTTCCTCAAAAGATGGTGGATGAAGCACTGAAGAGTCGTGGGGATAAGTCAGAGTATGATTTCCCTACACACAAGCTCCAGCCTGAGGGTGGAGGGAAAGTGGGGCAGCAGTGGGATGCACAAGAGGTGGGTGGCTGCTGTGGAGCTGTGCCTGTGTTTAACAGCTCTGAATTTGTACAGGTTTTGCTTTTAAAAAAAAACCAACCAAAAACCTCACAGGTACTTGAGCTTTCACGGGTAAGACCTCCCTCATGGGCCACACGTGTGCTTTCAAGGATGCTGTTGCAATAGGATTGCCCTTGGGGTGCTGATGTACCAAGGTAGGGCTTTCTCCTTGCTCTTCTGAGTGAAGGGGTCCCGTAACCTGGTGGCTTGTGTTTGTGCAGACAGCATATGATAGCATATTAACATTGGTTTAGGGTTTTTATTGCATAGTCTCTTGAAATGAGAGGAGCCTTTTGGGAGGCTCTTCAGAGGGATCTGGACAGGCTGGAACGATGGGCTGAGACCAACGGGATGAAGTTTAACAAAGCCAAGTGTAGAGTGCTGCACATGGGACATAATAACCCCATGCAGCGCTACAGGCTTGGGGGAGACTGGCTGGAGAGCTGTCAGGCAGAGAAGGACCTGGGGGTGTTGGTTGACTGCAGACTGAATATGAGTCAGCAGTGTGCCCAGGTGGCCAAGCAGGCCAATGGCATCCTGGCTTGTATCAGAAACAGCTTGGCCAGCAGGACCAGGGAAGTGATTGTGCCCCTGTACTCGGCATTGGTGAGGCCACACCTCGAGTGCTGTGTTCAGTTCTGGGCTCCTCACTACAAGAAAGACATCAAGGTCCTGGAGCGAGTCCAGAGAAGGGCAGCCAGGCTGGGGAAGGGGCTGGAGGGCAAATCCTATGAGGAGCAGCTGAGGGAACTGGGGCTGTTTAGCCTGGAGAAGAGGAGGCTGAGGGGGGACTTTATCACTGCCTACAATTACCTGAAAGGAGGTTGTAGAGGGATGGGTGTTGGTCTCTTAGCCCAAGCAACAGGGTATAGGACAAGGGGGAATGGGCTCAAGCTGTGCCAAGGCAGGTTCAGATTGGACATTAGGAAAAAATTCTTCACTGAAAAGGATTATTGGGCATCGGAACAGGCTGCCCAGGGAGGTGGTTGGGTCACCAACCCTGCATGTATTTAAAAGATGGGTAGATGAGTTGCTCAGGGATGTGGTTTAGTAGAGGACAGGAATGGTTGGACTCAATGATCTCAAAGGCCTTTTCCAACCTTGTGATTCTGTGAAATATCCAGAGCCAGCTCACCCCTAGCTCAGGGCCCTGTCAGCCATGATCACACTCAGCTTTTCCCTTTCAGCCCAGTAAAATCTGAATTATTCCACGAAAAGGGGAAGAGCCAGAGCCCATTTCCCCACCCCCAGGTCCCTGCGCTGGCGTGGCTGGCTGGGCAGCCCATCCCAAACCTGCACAGCAAAGGAAAGGCCAGACAACCTTCCCCTGCGGGGGTGGGGGCTTCATGGTACGTCGGGCTGAAGTGTAGAAGAAAGCTTCAGATTCTGCTTATCTGCAGCCACCTGGGCACATCTTAATTCCCACTTTTTTTTTAATAAACATATCCACACACACATATATTGCATATATTATATATAACATATATACACACAGCCCCCCCAGTGTCTGCTTTCTCTTGGGTTTTTTTTTTAAATTATTGCAATTGCTGGAATTCTTAAAACTCTTCAGCTCCTGTTTTGAAGCTGGATCCTAACCTAATGTGAAGCTAATCCTAACCTTAGTGAACAGGGTGAAAAAAACCCACCAAATTATCAAATATTTTGTTGTTATTAATATTATCTAGGACTAACAAATATCTGTATTATTTGTTATGATATATTTAGGTATCACTGTTAAATATTTAGAAAATCCCTCTTTTTGTAAGCTAGACCATGGCTCTGCTATCAGGGCACGGAGATCCTGGCGAAGGCACCGTTTGGTGGTGCCAGGAGTTGCCTCTGTGTGACACAAACCCTTCAACAGCCTTTCCCAGGAAAAAGAAAAAAATAAATCCCCAGAATTTCTGCACTGGTGGCGCAGCTGAGGAGAACTGAGATCATGGAGTGTGACGTGACCGCTCCACGCCACTTCCAGCTCCTGCCTGACGCCCATCACCATCGTCCTGCCCCACGCTGGGGCAGTGGCATTGAGCCAGCCCATGTCCCCCACGCCAAAGTCCCGCGAGGTGCGATGGGATGAGGACAAAAGCCTCGCTGAAGCGGCCAGCTCCGCAGTACCAGCCCCGGCAGCCTTTCCGCTTGCGGCTCCAAAAACCCCGTGCGCCTGCAGCACAAGCCACCAGCCGGTCACAGGGGGCAATCTCCAAGTTAAGCCACGTCAAACTGCAACCGAGGAGACCGGTCACCAGCCTGCCCTCAGCTCCCCGCTCTTCTGGCTGCCCCGAGAGGCGCAGGATGACCTCATTTCCCACCTGGCTCCGCGCCCACTCTTTAGTCAAGCGCTCAGTTACTTCAAAGAGCGGGTGCTTCCTGGTCCCCAGCGGTGCCCAAAAACCGGTGCTGGGGCTTGTGCTGGGCGCTGCAGCTGATGGTAGAAACAAATGGCTTCACCCTTCGCCCCATCCGCCTCTCGCCTCCAGCGCAGCATCAGCCGCTGCTGACCCCTGCTCCCCCCCGGGACACGGCTCTGCAGACCCCCTCCCACAGTGCTGTGGTGCTGACTCTGCAGGGACCCAGCTGGGGAAAGTGAGGACAGGGACGTGTTTGAGCCTGTGGTTCACAGCTGAGCACCCCAAGGAGCCATCACAGCCTCACAGAATGTCTGGACTTAGGCCTGCAAAGGGGTGAAAAGGCTGCAGCCTTTGTCTTTCAGGCGAGATTTGCTACCACTGGGCACCTTGGCCCAGCGGTCAGAGACCAGGCACCCTGTGTGGAGCCAGAAAGCCTCTGATGGGAGGCCACACATGTCCCCTCCTTCAGGGGTGGCATGCAGGGTTAAGCCTATGCAGCAGCTTAGAAAGAAAAGAGACAAAAGCCTAATTTCATTTCCCTAAAGCATCCCTGGGTTTAAAACAACAGATCAAGAATCACCCCCTTCTTCTCTGCCCTTGCAAGAGCGACTGCAGAGCAAGTCGCCATGTTCCAGCCGAATGCCCCAGCCACCACTAACTTTCAGCACAAGAGGGGAAAGAGACATTTTATTTCTCACTAGCCCCATGAAGGTGTGGCCAGAGAGGGAAATGAGTGCCCTGAAGGACTCTGAGCCCAGAGTTTGGGAAGAAGCAGAGAGAGCGCCTACCTCACTGGTGGAAATGGCAGGTCCCAGGGGACAGGGGGTTCCTCCTGCATTCACTAAATAGGGTCTTGAGATACCTGGGTGGAGAAGCACAACCTGGGAGCTGTAGGCATCAAAGCAAATAAATCCCTGAACACAAAAAAGGAATCAAGAAGTGAAGGCTGTTGCTCACCAAAGCACAAAGATGATGCTCAATTAGGAGAGCATCTGTACTCGCAAGGGCTAGGGAAGCAGGGGACTAGAGAGACATTTGGCACAGTCAGTACTGCACCATCACAAGCCTTCCAGCAGCACCAACACCATCAAAGATTGGGCAGTGACAGCTTTAGTGTCTCCTAGTGTAAAAGGTCTTCTCTTGCTCTCATCTTCCAGGCAGAAAGACGAAGAAACTGGGCAGTCCGAGTACCCATGTAAAATAAAAGCTAGAATAGGGAAGGAAGACAACAGTTGTCTTCAAAATCTGGTAGATCAAATGATAGGGGTCTGAGCAAATCTGGCCAAGGGAAAATTGCTGATCACAAGGACTGTGTTCTGCAAGAGGGCAAAAAAGGGTGACTCACATTGAAACAGTGAATGACCTAGGCCAACCTCACTGTGCATCCTACCTCCCCACTTGCCTGGTCACAGTGTGGGACAAAAGGTGATTCCTTAGAGTGCAGCCAAGGAAAAGTAAGCAGTCCCCCATGTTAAAGTCTTGCTCCTTGGTTCTGCCCTTCTCCTCCTTTCAGGTGACCCCAGGACCTGTGAAGGTCTAAGTTCACTTTGTCTTTGTAGAAGGGCCAAACCTTGGGCCTTGTAATAAATTCCCCTTGGAGTTCAAAAGCAGAGGGCATGGTGGCTGTGTTCCACCAGCACATGCTATTTACAGCTCATTATTTACCCATTATTGGTTAACTTTCTTACCAAAACAAATAGAAACTCTCTAGCTGTGATTTCTTTTCAAGTCTTCTTGAACCAGAACCATTCTACAAGCACGCAACGCTGTGGCAAGCACCATATGCATGAAACAATACCTGAGCAACAGTGTGGCGGCCAGATGCCCACCAAAGCTGCTCTATCACTCCCCTTTTCAGCTGGACAGGGGAGAAAATATATATTGAGAGGCTCAGGAGTCGAGATAAGGACAGGGAGAGATCATTCCACAGTCAGCGTCATGGGCAAAACAGACTTAACACAGAATAAAGAAACTCTCTAATGACACTGCACTGCACACACAGTGACACCAGAGTCGAGTAATGAGAAGTTCAACCAGATCTTAAGGCACCTCCCCCCACCCCTCCCTTCTTAGCAGACTTCACCATAGTCATGATTTCGCTCCTTCTTCCCCCACATTGTGTCACGGGGAGGGGCAGGGACTGGGGGTTTTGGTCAGTTCCTCTTGAGGTGTTTTCCTTCTTAGGCCGGGCGTAGGGCATTCCCCTTCCCCTGCTCTGGCATAGGGTCACACCCACAGGAGACCGTCCTCCACAAACTTCTCTAACGTGAGTTATTTCCCAGAGGGCTTCAGCTCTTCACCAACTCACCAACTGCCTCAGCATGGATCCTGCCAACCTTCAGGCCCAGACTGCTCCAGCCTGGTACCCCACAGTCACAAATCCCCCCAGCAAACCTGCTCTGGCAGGGTTGGTCTCTCCATGGACTGCAGGTT
Source organism: Porphyrio hochstetteri (assembly GCA_020800305.1). NCBI lineage: Eukaryota > Metazoa > Chordata > Aves > Gruiformes > Rallidae > Porphyrio > Porphyrio hochstetteri. The sequence goes on from CM036907.1 coordinate 92,302,266, forward strand.
TTGCTGCCAGGAGATTGCTCCAACATGGGCTTCCCACGGGGTCACAGCATCCTTCAGGTGTCTCCACCTGCTCTGGTGTGGGATCCTCCACAGGTTGTAGATGGGATCTCTGCTCCCTGTCATCATCCATGGGCTGCAGGAGGACAGCCTGCTTCACCGTGGGTTTCTCCACGGGCTGCAGGGGAATCTTTCTCTCTGGCACTTGAAGCACCTCACCACCCCACTCACCTTCTTCCCTGGCCTTGGTGCGTGCAGAGTTTCTTACATCTTCTCACTCACTTCTCTGGTGGCAAAAAGCAGATGTTTGTGGTATTTTTCTCCTAAATGTGATTCCCAGAGGCGCTGTGACCATCACTGATGGGCTCGGCCTTGGTCAGCAACGATTCAGGCCGTGAGCCAGCTGGTGTTTGCTCTCTGGGGCCTGCAGAGAGCTTCTGGCTGTTTCTTGCAGAAGCCGCCCCTGCAGCCCCCCGGCTCCACCAGGACCTGTCCACGCAAAACTACAACAGCCAGTCCTCAACCTGGAGCAAGCATGTGCTAGGTTTCCAGTTCAGCAAATATGGACAACATGAATCCACATACGTGAGCAGAGGACACCCTATTTTAACAAGGGAGCTCACCCGTGGCTGAAGGCCCTCTTCATGCTGAAACCTGGAGAGCTGTTGTGACAGAAGATCTGCAGGAAAGCAACACCTCCATGTGCTTTTGACTTCAATCTCTCCCCACAGTTAACTAACCTTCTCCCCCTTTCTAACACTTAGAGCACATCTGGCCGTTATTAGAAGCATGTCTGGCCGTTATTAGAAGGACAGAAGCCCACTCCTTTGGCTCGTCCTTTGCCACTGGCGAAGCCCAGCTCAGCAGGAATCACCCTTGGAGTTACAGTGGCACATCTGAGGCCCAAACCAAGGCCTTCACAGCACAGAAATTCAGCGGAGAAAGCGGAGGACAAAGCGGTTGCTTCCGCAGCAGGGTGCGAGGGGCTCGCCTTTCAGGACAGACAGGATCAGAAGCAAGGTCAAATGACCGCTGATGAGAACTAGGAAGTGCAGTTCTGAGATCACACAATCTGCTTAAGAGGATGGAGGTGGCTGTAGGGCTTACTTCCTACTCTATGGGCACATCAAAACCAAACACAACACAAAGGTAACGCAGTGAAGAATGCATGAACTTACTTGATCAGAATCTCTGCCACTTCCAAGGGGCAGAGACATGCAGGGTTCTGGGCTTCCTGGGAACCTTCAGAGCACCATGCCCGGAGCCTGTTCCACCACAGAAGGCATACCTGCCTTCCTTACGCTGCACTTCATGTGCATGAGGCTCTCGAGCCAACAAAGCTGAATGGAAAACGGGTGGCAGACATAAAGGGGCAGGCAGACATTAGCTTTTCTGAGCCATTCGGGTGTGAGCTGCCCCGCAGCTCGCCTGCCTAAAGCCACTCCGTACAAGCCGTTAGCTGGTGACAGGGAGATGTTTCCAGGTGGGCAGCCAATGCCCCAAAGCAAGCTGTAAGCTCTGCCCATCCTCCTGCTACACCACGGGGCCTCTGCCAACAAATTCCTTTCTCTGGACAGGAAAGGAACCACTCACCCAGAGCAAATACAGAGAAAAGTCCAGGATCAGAATTTCTGAGTGACAGCTATATACACATGGTTTACTCTCTGATCTCAAGGGTCTTTCCCAACCAAAAGGATTATTTAACTGCAACAAAACTGGTTTCCAAGGCTCTGCCCAGCCAACGCAGAGGACGTTCAGAAGTGAGACCAGCTGCAGGCTGCTGCTCAAGACATGCAAGGGTTCAGTAGGTGCACAGCAACAGCTGTGAGTTTGTGGTTCCTGATAGCATGTGACAAACTGACTGCCCAAAACATGTCTCTTGCAGATGGAAGTTGTATTACCGCCAGTTGCAGCACCAGTGCTGGTGAGGAGCCCCTAGTCCTGCTCTCCCCTGGGCTGCCAAGCCACCCAGAACTGTCCCCCAGCATGTCGGTCTGTCACCACCCTGCCTGGAGCTGAGGTCTCTAGGGCAGGTTCCGATGTCCCCCCGCCCCTCTTCCTCAGCACCCTGGCCTAGGCAGAGAGTCTCACTCCAGCCACCTTCACCAGCTCTGAAGCAAATCCTGCCCCAGGTTACCTGCATGCATCGTGACCCAGTGAACTGCCAAGGCTCTACCGAAAGCGAAATGACCAGCAAGTTCTCCAGCACATTCCAAGGTAAGCTTTATTTGTTTTATGGAGAAAAAACCCAGGATATGGTGTTTACATTGAGTCGGCCTTGTGCAGCAGGCATCTTCATAGCCAAACATTTCCTCCTGGGAACATCAGACCCTGCATAGTCACTGCACAGCTATGAACACACACACTGAAGTCAGTGGAACACACTGTCTAGCTCAAATCCTGTCATGCTGCTGTGAAAATGTTTCTCATTTGTTTCAGAAGAGCAAAACACTGTCCTTTCCAAGACGCCTTAGAACAGATACTGACTATCTGACATGCTCTAAATGAGGGGAATTTTAAAAGCCATGCCTTGGTCTTTTCATTTGGATTGGCAAAACCACAGGCTGCATTTAGGTTCCTAAGTGTTTACTTAAGGTTTGCGCATTCGTCATCTTCGTTTTACTCAGTGCTGCTGCCCTAGGACACAACCAGAACTGCTTGGGATCCAGCCAGCACTGGTTTTATCTGTGAAGAGGCTCTGAGCACTGGGGATCTCACCACGTACTCTGGCAGGAGGGGTACTCCTCTCTACAAAGCTGGTTTAACAAAGGTACTCAGGCTCCTCCTCAGCAAACTCTGCTGAAATCTGTTTTTGGGAAGTTGCTTTCTCCAAGTGTGTTTTCCCTGTACATGCCAGTCTGAGGTGAGGATTTTTGCTTCCGTGTCTTCTGGTGATTGGTTTTGACAAATCTCAGCAGGTTAACGATAGCGGCTGGTGTAATTCCAGGGATGCGGCTGACGGCACCAATCTGCGTGTGGAAACAGGAACCAGTTAATCAAGAACAGACCTACACGCTGCAGCTAGTAAGAAATGAGATCAAAACCTGTGTGCGTTCCTTGCCCTGATTCTCCTCACCACCCACGTCCCTTGGGAAGGCACAGGAGGGATGTCATTGCTGCGGCCCAGGATCTTACCGTCTGCGGGCGGTTGGAGTCCAGTTTCTCCCGCACCTCTGCTGAAAGCGATGCATCAATGGCAAAGTAGTCGAGGTCCTCTGGCAGCCGCAGGGCTTCGTCGCGACGCACTTCTTCTATTTCCTGCTGCTGACTGGCGACACACCACTCGTAAACAGCTGTGTTGGAAGATCAGGGAAACAAAAAGACCAGATACAGATGTTCACGTGAAACAGGTCACTTGCAGGAATTCTTGGAAGCAGAATAAACAGTTCCACTGAGACGGTCAAAAGCTCCTAAGGAAGTTTCCATTCTCACCGACTGAAGAGACTAATTGACATCACTGCTTCAGAAGAAGTCATAGTCTTTAATCTGGTACAGGAATTAAGATACAGGAGTTGGCTCTTCCTCTCAGCCCAGTGAAGAATGCTGTCTAGCAGAACAGTAAGGAGGCAGAACTCAGGAGGGAACAGGAATAACTGAACTCACACCCTGAAGTGAAACATGGGTGCTTGCATGGGGCTGTGGCCTACGGTAAAAGGTGCATGCTCTGGTAACAGCTATTAATTTTACTAAGCAGCAACATGAAACATGCTGGGACGAATGGGTTGGCTCTCTCCTTACTAAACAAGATGTACACAGACCCCACTAAGAAATCTGAACTCCTGTACTCTACCTTCTATTTTTAATCTCTCAGCCAGTTCTCTCCATTGAGCAAGCTTTCCCAGGGGCTCTGGGACAGCCTTTGCTAGCACCTCCAAGTTGGCCTCCTGATATTGAAGGATCTCAAAGGCACTGTGGAGAACAAAGAACAAAAGTTTTTACGGCAGGAAGTAGTCACTTGCAGAAGACAGATTTACATCTGTTCCTAGCTCAAGCTTGCAAAGATCTCAGCATAAGCCAGAACAACTATCAGCATAAGCCAAGCTCACCTCCCTAATACCTCCTCTTAGTACAAAGAAGAGCTGTTAAACTCTTTATGAGAGAAGAACAGCAAGACAGAAGGGATGAAATAAGAGCATTGGGGAACCTTTCATGCAGACTGAGTCAGCCAGGTGTTAGTCACCAATTTAAAACAACAGAAAAGGTGAGACAAAGGATGGGTAAGGGAAGCCAAGGGCCTTCGTGTGCAACAACTACCATCTGACACTAGCCTGAAATCAATCACTGCTTTCTCAAGCTTTCAGCAAAGCAGCAACCCATGCTGCGCAGTCACTGCTTGGTGACAGACTCAGCATGGGTACAAACACCCCCTTGCTCTGTCAGCATCAGGAAAGGAGGCACAGCGGAACTACCAACATCGCACTTATTCTACAGGCAAACATCCAATGTCTGTCCCCTGCAGGTGATAAAGCTGGAATCTTGGGAGTACCAACAGGTTCAGGAAGGATGGACAAATGCAGTGAAAAGAGGCTGATGTGCTAAAGCAAGCACAAGTCAGACCAGAAAGCTGCAGCTGTAACCGTTACCTGACTGGTGACCTTCGACTGCTACTGATGGGAACTTCTGGTAGTAACTGGGACCATTTGGATATGCTTAACTCGACAGATTTTAGTGTTGCAATTCCATCCTGTAAAGCAGCTCTCATCTTAACCACGTGTTCGTATCGCTGCTGTGAAACACACCCAGCTTCTTCAAAACCTGCAGAGACAGATGGCGCATGAGACAGAAGGGTACAGCCAGGCAGGGCTGCTCGCTGCCAGAGCCGCCGCGTTACAGCACCTCTGTGCGTGAGCCTGGCGTCGGCATTGTCAGGCCGGAGCGACATGCGGAACTCCACGCGGCTGGTGAACATCCGGTACGGCTCGCTGGTGCCCAGAGTGGTAAGGTCATCGATCAGGACACCAATGTAGCCTTCGGTGCGACTGACAATGAAAGGGGGCTTGCCATGAACCCGGAGGCAAGCGTTGATGCCGGCAATCACACCCTAGGCAGACAGAAAACAAAGCAAAGAACATTTGTTGGTCTCTTCGTGGTTAAAGTACCAGCACATCTGCCTCCAAGGACTCGTGTCAAACTGTACCCTGAAAAACGCAATTGCCTGTGCTAGTAACCTAGGCAGTTTCTTTCGGCTGGTATGACGGGTGTTTGAAGGGCTCTAGGCCCCTGCTGACATGACTGGAGGCAATTCCTGCATGTGTTTGATTATTCCCATCCAGCAGAGTCCCCATGCTGAAACATCTGGCGGTGCTGCCAATGACTTTTCCTGCTCGGTAGCAGCAACCATAGATACTAAAAGGGAAACTGTCTGGGCAAGTCTGGAATCGGGGCGAGCAATGTAAAACACCTCATGAGCACAAGGTGGGCCTAGCAAAGACAAATGCCAAGGCAAAATCCCTGTCTGAGTGGGGAGTAAACACGATCACGTTCACCCACCTGGGCTGCAGCTTCTTCATAGCCTGTCGTGCCATTTATCTGGCCTGCGAAGAAGAGGCGCTGAACAAGACGAGACTCGAGAGCAGCAGTCAGCTGACGGGGATCTAAAAAGTCATACTGCACCCCATAGCCTATAGCAAACAAAAGCACAGATCTTAGGGAAGGACTGACTTGGAGCATCCCTATTTATCACCAAAGGCAAGTGGCGCGACAGAACGACTTCTGCCATCAACTTTGTATTTACGATTTAAAAACAGCAAAGGGAAAATCCCTGCACCCAAGAATTAATTTTGTTTCTCATTTCTTTTGTTTTGCTATGCTCTGAACAAAATCTGGTTTTATTAACTGGCAACCAATATGACAAAAAGATTAAGAACTATTCACCCCCCTCACCTGGCTGTAATATTTTGGCTTTTTCCAAGCCTGGGATGGATTTGATCACCTGCTCCTGCAGCTCAGGTGGCAGTGTCATCGACGTGCCTTGGGGGTAAATGACATTGGACTCCAAGCCTTCAGGCTCCAGCCACACCTGATGTTCTCTGTTTGGGAAGCGCAGAACCTTTGATTCAAGAGAGGGACAGTACCTGCAACAGTAAACAGCCATGAGCACCACCTGACACGAGGGGAGACCTGCAGTTTCAGACAGTTTGTGCCATCGAGAGCCTTGTGTGATGGCACATACTTACCGTGGGCCCCTTGTTGTCTCCCTGATATGGTTGTTCAGATGGAGGTTATCTTGGATAATTTGCTGGGCTTTCAGGGTAGTGTGAGTCAAGTAACACGACAGCTGATCTTCTGGCTGAAAGAGGCAAAAGCTCACTTTAATTTAATCCAGTCACAAGTCTGTTTGAGGACCTCCAAAGCTTTTCCTTGACAGTTGGCTCTCACTTCCTGGAGAGAAGGGTAGTGCTGGCATACCCACTATATAGGCAGAACCTGAGCAATCAGAGTTCGAGCAACATGCCCAAAAGCAGACCAAGAACAGAACCTGATAGTTGAGAATTCAAGTTCTATGTGTTCCTAATTACAGCATGGGTATTCCTATTAAAGCAATGTATTTTATCAGAGCATTCACGTTAACCACGGGAATTCAAAGCTCTGAAGAAAGAGGAGTCAGTGCTGACCCTACAGCACACAGGACATGAGAGCAGGCAGAAGAAATCTCACAAAACCCTGCCATTAACATGGAAAATTCAAGGTCTGGAAAAAATAACATCATATAAACTATTTCACTGATTTTTCTGGAAAAAAAAAAGTTACCAGACTCACATTCAAAATAGTATTAAAGTTGCACCTCAACTCCTTAAAACCTTTCCTAAGCATAACAAGGGCATCAAGTGGTACTACTTTTGCCCTCATCCCAATTATTATAGGTTACTGCCATTCCTATATGCGCTCTAGAGCAAATTAACTCCTCATATTTAATTCTGTGCTCTTCAACTACACTATGTAGGAACATAATCCATTTTCCAAGGTTTTCTGGTATCACATTTCATGTAATTATGACTCTAAAAGTAAAGAGGAAAAAGGTTCTCCCTTTGCACTGAGACTCCTCAGAAACATAATGCCTTCAGTACGAACCCAGCCCAGCTCCCCTTCCCAGACAGCCCCGTGGCTGATTCCAAGCATGACAATCTCACTTGACTCTGTGTGTATCTGACACCTGCTATCCCACCTTGATCCACACGGCCTTGCTGAGGAAGCTGAACGGCACAGGAGGATTGTCAGGTCTATGCTCCTTCAGACCACTGAAGTCAATCGTGTCTTTGGCAAGTCGGGGCGGCGTCCCAGTCTTCAGCCTGCCCACAGCAAATCCCAGTTTCTCCAGAGTCTGAGCCAGCCCAATGGCTGGCTGGTCCCCTAGCCGCCCAGCCGGGTGCATCTCCAGTCCGATGAGGACCATACCCCTCAGAAACGTACCGGTGGTCAGGATAACACTCCCAGCATGTACAGTGCTCCCATCTCCTGAAACAGCAAGTTTTCAGAGATGCACGTATTTTAGTAACAACAAAGCCCAGGTATTCTGGCTCTTCGGTCTAAAACTAGACTAACAGTGGTCACTGAGGGTTTATCCATCTTTTAGTATTCAGCACAACCAGCATTTCAATAATAAAAGCATTAACAGTCGTAACTGCAATAAGCAGCACAAAGTTAATCCTGTACTTCCCAAAGTATGTCATCCCTAACACAGAGAATCCACTCCTGAAAAAAAATCCTGTCCAGGCCGTTATTTTGGAAAGGTGAGTGGCAAGGGGCAACACAGCATAAATCTATGAGTGATGGAATAGCACTGCCTCCTTACACTGTCAGCAGCCCGTGCCACTTACCAAATACAATCTCAAAGCACAGCACGGAATTCTATCATGAAGAAAATGAAACTTATGTGACCTCCCGATAGAGAGACCACGCCTGGAGTGTCATGCCTGGTTCTGGGCTCCCCAGTTCAAGAGAGACAAAGAACCACTGGGCTCCAATGAAGGGCTACAAGGATGATGGGGGCCTGCAGCATCTCTCATATGAGGAAAGGCTGAGAGAGCTGGGTCTGTTTAGCCTGGAGAAGGCTGAGCGGGGCTCTCATCAACGCTTATAAATATCTAAAGGGTAGATTCCAAGAGAAAGATACTCTTTCCAATGGCGCCCAGTTACAGAACAAGGGGCCACAGGCACAAACTGGAGCACAGGAGGCTCCATCTCAATATAAGGAAAAACTTCACTATGAAGGTGACAGAGCACTGGCACAGTCTGCCCAGAGAGGCTGTGGAGTCTCCTTCTCTGGAGATACTCAAAATCCTGTGCAACCTGCAGTAGGTGATCCTGCTTGAGCAGGGGGTTGAACTAGATGATCTCCAGAGGGCCCTTCCAACCCCTATTGTTCTGTGATACTGTGCATATCCTATCAGTGCAGGTATGTTTTTCCTCCTATTACACATACTAACCTAGTTTTGTTCACACTCGGCCTAAATCACCTCCATCAGCTAACTCCCCTTTCTCACCATCTATCAGAAATGCCAACTCCAGAGGCTGCTATTAGTGTACAGTAACTGAAAGTGCTCACCAAGTTACTAAGTGCACATACCCAGAACGACTCCCGTGACTTTGCATTTCCCAGGATGGTCTGGTTCTGGCTCTGTCAAGAGAAGATCCTCCACAGATGCCTCACGAACTGTCAACAGTGGTGTGTTAAGGATTTCTTTCTGTCATGAAAGGAGTTACTGCAAAAATCTAGGAAGTTCTGAGACATGTGGGCAGTCCCAAAACCTGCTGATTTCCAAAACATCCGTTGCCCTCTTCCCTTTTCCATTCTTACCGGTTCACTTGGCAGACACTCAGTTCCTCTACTATCCCAATCTACCCAATAAAATTTTCAATTCTGAGATAAAAGTTTAAGCTCAAAAGAAACTATTTAGTCACAAAGCCTAACCTGTATATAAAACTCTAGAAAATTTTTAAAACTACGCTGAGGTCCAAAAACTTACTCAACTAAAAGTACTACACAGAAAGGTATCCAGATTTTACAGGAAAACACTAAAAACAAAATGCCCCCAATCGTCCTCAGTAGTTTTCCTTAACACTTCAGATTTGAGTAATTCACCGTAATACTACAGCACACAAACAACCCCGTGATTTTAAACTAGCCAGCAGCTTCAACAGCCGCCAGACCGTGCATGTGGATATCCCTATAGGTGGTTAATTCATCCTTAACCAGGATAACGTTGGGGCCACTCACTCTCCCGTTCCCGAGTTGACGGCCTCTAACCCCACTCCGTCTCGGCTGGGGGGGAAGCGGGAGCCGGCTGCCCTCAGGGCGCAGCAGGGGGACAGAGAGGAGCCGAGGACACGTCACCCAGCCCGCCCGCTCCCTCGCCGAGCGCCCATCCGAGCACACAGCTCCGGCCGCAGCGCAGGGCAGCCGCGTCCCGCCCCTGCACCCCCGGCCGCATTCTTCCAGGCACCGTCCTATGGCTGCACAAAGCCAAATTTAACTCGTAACCGTCCCTGTGCGGGAAGAGGGGCGCTCGGCCTCCAGTGCCCGCCCGCCTGGCAACCCCGGTTCTCACCTGCATGTTCTCCTTGTAGCGGCCCCGGTCGATCTGTGCGCGAAGGCCCCACACCGCCGGGCCCTTGCAGCGGTTCAGCACTTTGTAGTGCACGCCAGAGCGGTCGCAGACCCGGCCGCACAGCCCGTCCAGGGCGTCCACTTCTCTCATGAGGTGCCCCTTCCCGATGCCACCGAAGGAGGGGTTGCAGGACATCTCCCCTAGAGAGCGGGCACACGGACACCCCTCACCACCGCCGCCCAAAGTTCCCGCAACCTCCCCGGCTTAGGGCCGCTCCGCACGCTGAAGAGCCCCAAAGGCGCCCGCGGGAAACGCGCCCGGCCCGGACTGCAGCGGGGAGCTCGGCTCGGACTGCAGCGGGGCGCCCAGCGGGCTCCCGGCAGCATTCTCCCCCACCCCGGCCTTGCACGGCCCCGACCCGACCCGGGCACCCCCCCGCCGATACCGATGGTGCCGATCTTGTGCGTGAGCAGCAGCGTGCGAGCCCCGCCTCGAGCGGCCGCCCCCGCCGCTTCCGTGCCCGCATGGCCCCCACCGATCACCACCACCTCGTAGCGCGGTGGTGCCGCCGCAGCCCCGCTGCTCGCCCGGCGGTACCCAGGCCGCGGTGCCCGGAGGAGCAGCAGGCGGCGCCACCTGCCGCGCAGCAACATGGCGCCCGAGCGGGGCAGCGGGCAGGGCCGGAAGCATAGGGCGGGCCAGCCGCCGCGCCTCCTCTGCCCCGGTCTGGGAGGAGCGAAGCTGTAGGGGCGGCAGCGAGGGGCTGGTGAGGACGAGCTGCGTTTGCGCTCCATTCCCGCGCGCCGGCTGGGCCACCCAGTGACGGGAAAGCGCTCCCAGGGGATGGGAGAGATGAAAGGAGGAGGCGGGCGAGCGGGCAGCCGCACTCCAGGGATGGCCCAACCCGGTGTGGCTGCCGTAGCTTTCCCGCGCTCGGGCTGTGGGGCAGAGCGGAGCAGCTCCAGCTCTCGGGCTTGGCACCGCTCTCCCGGCGGGGGGTTTCGTTTCCTTGTTGGAGGCGCGCTGCCTGGAAGAGGAACTTGCCTGAGGCGAGAGGCGGGAACACGCCTCCTGGAGAGCCGCAATTACTGTTCCGCGGCTACGGAGAGGGAACGGAGGCTATGGACGGCGCGGGCGGCAGAGGGGAGCGGGGCAGGCGGGGGACGCGGTCCGTAGCCGCGCGAGGCCGGGTCGCGGCGACGGGAGCAGCCCGCAGCCCCTCGCCGGACCGGGGCGCAGTGGGCAGCCCGGATGGCGGCGCGACCCCTCGGGCGCCGCGGAGGAAGGGATCCACCGCCGGGCGCGGCCGCCCGGCGCAGAGAGCTCCTTCCGTCAGGAGCCTGCCGGCGGGTCTGGCAGCTCCTCCGAGCAAGGCACCGGCCGCCAGAGCTCCCGCTGTGGGGAAGCCGGCGGGCCCGGCAGCGGACGGCGGAGAGAACCCCCCCGCTCCTCCGAGCAAGGCACCGGCTGCCAGGACGACCGTTGTGCGGAGACGAACGGCGGTGCCCGACGGGACAGTAGCCGTCCCCATGGCCGTCGGCCAGCTCCCGCCGGCAGCGGGCGCCCTGCGCCTCCGGGATGTGGTGTCGCGGCTCAGCCTGTGCCGCAAGGACGTGTCCGACGCGTCGGAGCTGGTGAACCGTGTCGTCTCGTACTTGATCCCGGCCATCCGGAGCACGGGCGGCGCCTTCAGCTCCATCAAGCGGGTGGGCGCCGGCAGCTACTACGAGCGCGTGAAGGTGGGTACGGGGGAGCCGTCCCGGCGCCGGTAGCGCCTCTCCCGCCCGGGGTGGGGGGCGGGTTCGTGGGCGCCCGACGGGCAGGATGCACCCTAGGGACCAGGCCGGGTCCCGGGTCAGTGCCTCATCACAGCTGGGGTGGAACGGGATGCAGGTGGGGCTCTGGAGCCCAGCAAACGGTGAGAGAGGCGCCCGGCTCCTGCCGCCCGAGAACAGCTGTAAGCTTCTCCTTCCCGGCGGGAAGGGGCGTTAACTAACTACAATTAATTAAGAAATAGCTAACCTACGGAAAGATGAATGTATGTGCATTTAGTAAGAGACGCTGCCTGAAGTGGACTCGTTTTAAAGCTGCAGCAAGGAGGTAAGCCGGGTGGAACCAGGCGACGTGGCGGTATTGCAGTGTATGAAGGGCTCCGTGCTAGTTTTTAGCTTTGGTGGGTTTTTGCTTCTTTAGCTCCGCCCCCCCACCCCACCCCCCAAAAAAAAAGCGGGAGAAAGAGCAATACTTGTTTTCTAGGTCCAGCTTAATCTGAGACAACAGTCAAACATGAGACACTTCTTTAATTAAAAAGCTGCATTGCTATGCCTGAAATGTTTCTTCCTCACAGCTAGTTCCTATGTGCAAAAGGATAGCCAAGATCAGCATTTATGCATTACTCCAAACAGCTTAAGATCATTGTAACTCTCTTAAAAATTACTAAACTGGAAAGCTGTCAACTGAATTGCTGTCAGTAAACTGCTCTTCTGCACTCAAATGCACAGCAACCTTGTTACACAAATCCACAGGGCTAAGTTCGTATTTCACACCAGACATGAGAAGCAGACCAACACATTTGTACACAAAACTGCAAGCAGTGTAAAAACCTGACGAGAATAGAACCTCAGTTGCACACTGACTATTGTATCGCGTATTTTGCAGATATCTGAACCAAATGAGTTTGACATAATGCTTCTAATGCCTGTTTCAAGACTTCAGCTGGATGAATGTGATGACACTGGAGCCTATTATTATCTAACATTCAAAAGAAATCCAAAAGAAAAGTATTTGCTTAAGTTTGTAGATGAAGAAGGAAAACTATCAGCCTTTCAAATTCTTCAGTCACTAAGAGAAATTATTAAACGAGAAGTAAAAAACATTCAAAGTAAGTACTGACAGAGCAAGCGTCACCTAAGAGTGCTAAAAACTCAGTTACGCTGTACATAAGCATTGCCCTGTTGCCGGATGTGATCCTCCTCCAGCCAATTCCACATGGTGATGTAGCTGTAACCATAACCCCTCCTGCCCCGGTATCTCAAGTTTGCTTTTGTGCTAGGAATCATCACAAACACAGCAGAGCTAATCATAATATGCAATTAACCCACTGCTCCACTAGCAATCTTCCTTCCATGTGAACATAGTAAACATTAAGGGTTCTTCTGTTGCATGCTTGGTACTTCCTCCACGACATATAGATTCAAAATATATCTGCCCTATACAGAGCACCATTTGCTGAACTGTAGCAAAAGGAAGAGCTTGCTTTTATACACTGCCTAATATTTTCTATCAACCTCTACAGAGAATGCATCCCCTTTTAGGGTGCTCTGCTTCTGAAGGCTTTGGGGAAAAGTTGCCAGAGTCATTGTTTCCAATAGTGAAGCAGTTCATTTGAAAACATTACTGTATTTCAGATTCTGTAGACATAGTAAATCAAGCAAACACAGCAGTTCAAGAAGAGTGTTCTGTAATTCGTAGAACTCCTCAACAGGCCTTCTTAATGTTTTCTTTAAAATCGATATCCTGTAGGATAAACAGCCAGTGACTGAACCCAGGTATTTTTTTTTTATTACAAATTCCTCTTGAGTAAAAACCTTAACCTTCTACAAAAGAAGTTCCTAAATCAATATATATAATTTTTTTTTTCTCTGACTAGATATGGAAGTATCTGTAAAAAGGAAAAAGGTTGGAAGCCCTGCAATAACTCTTCAGATCAAACATCCCCCGGGGGATATATCAGTGGACATCATCCTCACTTTGGAAGTTCAGCAGAGCTGGCCCCCCAGCACAGCGGATGGCCTCAGAATTGAACAGTGGCTGGGAACAAAAGTTAGGTTGAAGTGCAGAAATGAATCAATTTATTTAGTAGCCAAACAGAACAAGAAAGAAAAGGTTCTAAAAGGTATTGTAAATACGGCCAATAAGTCTTTGGTTACAAAATATCTTCTCTACATCTTGATCACTTACAAGTGCTATAAAAAGGGTATCCAGATTCAGTTCTGTTTTCTGCCTTCAAGATACAGATCTTTATCTTATCCTGAGTATATCCAGACCAAAGAAAACTGAAAACCCTTTTAAAACATCCTATCTGTGACACACTTTGTCCTGTGCTGAAATCTAAAGACAAAATGCTCTCCCAGGCTGCATACTAACCATTCCTGAGAGCATTATATTGACTCTACAGCGTCCTTCCCTGTGCTAATGCTGCAGCTAACAGCAACATCCGCTCCTTTGGTTTGTAAGAAAAATAAATAATGTAGAAATTCCAGAACACCCCTATAAACTGCATCATTCGCACAGGTTACCTACTCCTGCATGAAGGAAACTCGGTACTTTTCTAGCGAGACACACTGTTTCTCACTGAACTCTGGCATGGCAACAATATGGTTTCTTTTCTCTCCAGACCACTGTCACACCAAGCCTACTTGAGTCTGCAGAAACATTGCCCTGCCTGTGGCAGGGGGGTTGGAGCTCTATGATCCTTGGGGTCCCTTCCAACTCATACCATTCTATGATTCTAAACATCCTGATTTGTCATTGCATAAGAGCTGAGAATTTCAGCAAAGAGATATCAGGCAATCTAGTTTGGTTTGTGGTTTGTTTTGATTTTTTTTAACTAGTGTGTCCATTGTGACAACACCAAAAAAATAACAACTGCTCTACTGACTATCTCTTCCTGTGACAATTAAATGCAAAGAGTAACAGAATCAAACAGGCAATGGAAACAACTGAACTTGTGTAAGAAGACAAAAGTGGTTGCTGGTGTTTTAAACACAAAGTTGCGCTGTGTTGATCATTGTTTTCAGAAACACCATCAGAGAAGCAAAAATAAAGCATAGCCACCTGAGACACACTCACAAGACTATTACTTGCACAGAGAAATTGAAACCAATGGATATTTTTAATTTCAAAAGCAGAATGGTTATGCAGTAAGACTAACAATACCTAACAAATTCAAAGGTCACAGGTTTCCAGGAGTAGTGCAATTCCCCAAATCACATTCAACAAGTGTAGGAAAGTTCAGAGTTAAGTTTAAAGTAAAGCCAAACATCCTTGAGAATATAGTAAGTATCCAACTATGTACTGTATTAGTATCATTCTAATTGTCTTTGGGTGGAAGGGGTGGGTAAGTGAGGAGAAATTCGTTAATTGCAGTCCCTGAAATACCATGTCTGGGTTTTTTTTTTCTGAAGTGCAAAGAACTTGCTGGCAGTTAAATCAATTATAAAGCGTCTTTGCTTTTTACCTACTTACAGATAGTGGTGCTGTGTAAGTATTTCACAATCTTTTAATTGACTCTAGGAAACACCTGGCGACTCTCTTTCTCCCATATTGAGAAGGATATACTGAAGAACCATGGCAGCTCAAAGACATGCTGTGAATCCGATGGACCAAAGTGCTGTAGGTTGGTATCTCAGATGAGTATGTTACTGTAAGCCTGCCTGAGCCATAGTACTGCCTGGCACTGCATCAGTAACATTAAGAATCTGATCTAAGGCCTAATTACTCATAATACAGAGCAGGAATAGGGATTTTAGGCATCGCTGTCCTAGAGCTGTACAACATTGTATGCACTTGCCAAATGCCTGACTTGCACTCCTTCGAGAGGTGGAAACGAGCCAGACTGCAGGCTTACACTCCAGACTTGCCTTAGAAATCAAGACGTGACTTATTAAATCATCTTTTCCAGCCCTATTTAGAGGAACTAGCTTAAAAGTCCGATGGCTCAGCTTTATAAGCTTTGGGAACAAGATTACACTTGAGACCAAGGAAATGTCTAAAATTTAAGAACTATGTGGAAAGCACCTAATACATTCTTATTTATTTAACAGGAAAGCTTGTCTTAAGCTTCTGAAGTATCTTCTAGAGAAGCTTAAGCAGGATCATACCAAAGAGTTGGAAAAAATCTGCTCATACCATGTCAAAACTGCTTTTTTCAACTCGTGCGTGAAGTGGCCGAATGACAGAGACTGGCACTGGGAAGACCTGGATTACTGTTTTCAGAGATACGTGGGCTATTTTCTAGACTGCCTGAAAAATGCTCAGCTCCCGCACTTTTTTATTCCCAAATACAACCTGCTCGGTCAGGAAGATAGAGTGAGCAGTCATTTCCTTTTAAGAAAAATAAACTATGAATTGAACAACGGGTTCCCAATATTTCAGGAGAGGTAAGAACATTGTTTACAGTAGCTATCATGCGTATTTGCATATTTAAACCCAAAAGTTCTGCACCTCCTTAGTAGTCTGATAGTTCAACAAACAAACAAGAAATATTAGCAGGAAGACGACGAGAAAATTGCACATTTCAGTCACACCGCTTAGACAATAACCCTTAAAAGAAATAGGATGTTTTAAGAAATGTTTATCTTCCCTATCTAAATGTGGGCGTCACCCACAAAGTATCTTCTAAGTATACTAAAAAAGCACAGGAGAATATACAACAGTTAATTTCCCACATGTAATTTCTATGATTCCAAATATGACAAGATCAACTGCAGAACATCTAAAATAGACTCCTGCTTTCCAAAGTAAAAAGAGTCACCGGAGTTACTTTGACAAAATAAACCAGAACAACTTCTCCAGATCAAGGGGGTGGGTGAAGATGTTTTGCAGACGACAAGCACCAGCACCAATGAGCAGAGAGAGCATATGGTATCAGAACAATACAAGGTTCCTGTTCTGAGTCTTCAGAATTGCTTTGGAAATGAAATCTTTTCATTGGACTTTGAATGGGAAGCGATTGCTATCTAATGTGCTGCAACAGAGTAAGACTTACTGTGCCAGTGAGCACATGTGTGATGAATCCTGGAGAAAGAAATGAATCTGCAACCCACATCATGGAGGAAGAGTCTCAAAACCAAAATTCTTGGAATCAGAATTCAGCTTAATTTTTCTTCTGTTGAAGAGAAACTTTTGTGTTAGGAGGAAAGAATAACTATGGTATTTCCTATTACAAAAACTCTGCAGGTGATAAACACACAGCATTTGCAAACTGCTGTGCTGTATGTAGATATATGTATTTTCCTTTTTCCTAAATGAAGCTATGGGTAATCCATATTTTTATCCTTCTTTCTGAAGGCAAAAAACCTACTGCCTTAAATAGTGCCCATATTTCACTTCAATTATGAGCAAATAAAAAAAGAGACCAGAAGGACATTTAGAGTAATTTTACAACAAGATTCTAATCTTGGTTTATTACATTTTCACTTACTCATATGACACATGAGTAAACAGAAGTTCAGACCGAACATCCAGTGAAAGACTAGCTCCTCATTTCACTTCCAAAGACTGAAACCATACCCCGTTAGGAGTCGGTGTGACAGAACCTGACAATGAAATGTAAAATTTGCAATCAACTTTATTGAAATAAAAGGTGATCTTCAAATGTATTTTTTTTTCCATGACTTTGTTAATGTTGCTCTAGTAAACTGTTTTTCTTCCTTAAGCTAGAAAATTACATCCATGGGAACAAAAGTAGAAGCTGTTTTTCTTCCAGCTAGCCACAAACACCTATTTCTCTTAGGCTCTCCTCCGTTAGGAGGAAATGGAGACTTCTCTCAAAAAATGCTGGACACAAGTCCTAACAAAAATGACTTTCAAAGTTATGTTTTAAAATAAAAAGAAAGAAACCCCACAGCAAAACCCTTTGCTTCAGCAAACATCAGTTATTGTGAGAAGCGGGTTTTGGCTAAATTAGCCTTAGAAACACTTGTGCTTGCCACTGGCAGATCAGTTAAAAAATGCAGGATTTCGAAGCCACGCTGATGAAAACTGCTTCCATTCACTAACCCAGCTCTCTGAAAATGGAAAAATTCTCTTTCACATTTTTTAAAATCTTAACACTGTATTTTAATTAAAAAAAAAAAACCCCAAAACAAACCCCAAACTCAACCAAAACACCCAGACACCAAACAAATCTGCAAGACTTAACCAGTAGATAACAGCTCTAGAAGTTATGCACATTACACAAGAAAAAAACTAAGGAAATTAATTTTTCTCAAATGAAAACAGTGTCCAAGCACAAAACTAGATTTCTATATAAAGTCAATCCAGATTTCTTTTCTAAGCCACTTTTAAGGGCATTTTATTTAACTGGGACAGGTACAGAAACCACTCAGCTGAGAAAAGAAACTTCTAAATTCAAGCCCATAGATATTAATGCTTGACTATAATCACTCGCTTCGCTTCAGAAACTTCAAAGGATTAGTGCTTTTGAGGAATTTCTGTAAGGTCTTCGTATATCCTTTTCATTTTCTTTTCTGATTTGAAATTGTTTGTATCTTTCTGCCATTGCAACAAGCTCGTTAGGAACTACCTGACAAGAAAGCAGCACAAGAACAACATCAGTTTAAAATAGATCTAAACTATTAATTTGGGTGTACCCAAACTTGATTTATCTATCTGTCTCCTGTCCCTTCTGTTAAGATATACAGAGAAATCCCTTTTACATAAGATTACACTGAACTACACTGAAAAGTAATCTGCACAGTGTCCCTGGACTTCCAATTACGTATGTATGCTAGTATCACCATATCTGATGATGACATAAAATCAGCTAATTAAAGCATTAGTACTGCAGACACAAACAGATCTTTCAGCGATAATGAACAGCTGGAAGAAGTGTCCGATGCCACACTACATACATGTATTGGAATGTTACATTATTATGATTGATATTAAATGCCTTCTGCAAGCTTTAACAGCCTCTGAAGAGAAACTTTTGTGCTTAAAGAAAGCATTGCCATAGGAAGGGTTCTCACGTGGATAAAACAAGGCTAAAAGACAAGGGAAGAAGTGCAAGACAACCGGCAGTTGGGTTTTTCCTGTTAGGAGGTTTGGTTTTTCCTTTGGTGGTGTTTTTTCCCCCCACCTCCCTCCTTCAAAAGCATCTTACGAGGTTTGCAGTAAGTGGCATAACATCTTTCAAAGAAGAGCCGTAAACCAGAAGATTCAAGTGAAGTTCCAATTCAGGGTTTAAAGTCTGAGTAAGTATCCACAACAACAACTGCAGGTCTTAGGTAAAAAGCAATTTAGTTTGCATTCATCAAGCTCCAATTCCCCAAATTAAAACCGACTAAACAAACAAAACCCCACCAAAAATCAACTCAAGTCAGGGTATGGACTAGGAGTTCATTATAAATCAGAAAAACTGTTTCTTGCCACAAGAAGAAGCTGTAACAATTATCACTGTTTTCTTAGATACGACAGCAAGAAAAACAACACAACAAAAAAAAGTGTTTCTTTAAAATAAACAAATCCCATTCCAGTCCTGTTTCCCATACTATTTACAAACCTCTAAGACAGACAGCTGGGAAAAGTATAGCTTGGAATAGTACTGGCAGATATCACAACTTTCAGACATAATAAACTTATAAATAGCTGAACTTCCTCCAATATAAAAATTGTTTAAAATTTACACCGTTAAACAAGATCATTGCCACACATGTCCAGAGGTGAAACAAATGGAATAAAACACTGTGAAATAAAATAGACCCTGTTATTCCTCTACGTGTGTGTAGGTTGATTACTTTTTCTTGGAACGTGAAAGGCTTTGATTAAAGTTTCTGGTTCTTTCTGGAACTCACCTCTAAGGGGAAGTACAGCTAAAAATATTGAGGACAAGAGACAGAGGTACCCATTTTTGCCCAAAACACTGCAAGCACTCACCAAGAGAGGTCTAAGTCAGTTTAGACCTTCCTGAACGGCTTCAGGTCATAACATAGAACCAACATAAAGCTTACCCAGAAAGAAGTATTCTTACTTGGTTTGCTCTTTCCAGAATTTGAATCAACTCAGACGCAACCCTCCAATCATTCTTAGTGACAAGCGTTACTGCCTCCCCGGTACGTCTAAACAAAGAATGAAATAACTGTTGGTCTCCAAAACAACTGCTGATAGGGTTTTCTTACTGACCTATGCAGTAATAAATTGTAGGTACAGGCAGTATTATTGAACCAAAAGATAGAACTGGCTTGAGTATTTACTACACACACGTGAGGAAGCAACTCTTCCTAAAGATCAGAGTATGATGATTCATCTCAAATGGAGCAAAGAAGCAACCAACTTAGACTTTCAGACAATAAACCTAGCATAAAGAAAACATATTTAAGTATAAAGAGATATTAGGTTTATTTCATCATTAAAATAAACACATCTACAAGGGGGAAAAAACCTCCCCAAAAAAACCCCTCACACTTGTGGCAACCCAGGTAAACAGCATTCAAATATCCTAACCCCATACTACACTGTTACAATAGGCTGAAAACTTTGAATTTATGTATAGGGTTTTTTCCCCAATGGGCTGCCTGGTTAACTGAACAGCTCAGCCACTCTCAGAGAGACAAACAAGGAAGTGATATTTCAGAACATCTACACAGAAGTTGTTCTGAACTGCAATTCATCCCCACATCTAAACCATCTCTCAAATATTGCTCATTCCCATCCATTTCAATGAAATAGCAGAAAAGTGGAAAACTTGCTAGCCTTAAACTTAAGACTGAATTTATTTCAAAAGATAAAAGTGGTGTGTTACTATCTAAAACAAACTTTGATAGAGAGTCTTCACTCCCCACGACCTTCAGGTGTAACAAGGTCAAGAGCAACACCTATGCACCACATAAAATACTGGCAATATATCACTATTTTCTTGTGAATGCTTACCCTGCTCTTCCAGTGCGGCCTATTCTATGAACATATTCTTCAATGTTGCGAGGAAAGTCAAAGTTAAAAACATGAGTAATATCATGAACATCAAGGCCACGGGATGCTAAGTCAGTAGCTACCAGTATTCTGACTTTGCCTAAAGTAAGTCCAACAGAAAGAAATTCATGGAATAAATAGAATATACATCCAGTCTATTGATTTTCTAGAGCATAATGCCCTTATTCTTAACACATAAAAGGAAAAACTTGCTTGTTGCATGTCACATTGCATTAGTTTCAAGCACAAGGTGGTAAGTAAGCACTCAAAATGTCATCCGACTATCGTATTGCACATGTAGAACAGAAGGTGCAGGAGAACCAAGAAACATGCCCAGTTGCTATAAAGAGTCTGTGAAAAGAATACAGACTTCAACTATATTCTCAACTGGCATTCTTATTGCAGGACTACTCTTCGTTTTATTAGCATGTGACCACATAACCCCAAAGTATAACCCTACAGCATGGTCACGAGCAGAACTCTTTCAGTGACAGCACTGTCATTCAGAGAATTACAAGGTTGGAAAAGACCTTTAAGATCATCAAGTCCAACTGTTCCTGTCCTACTAAACCATATCCCTAAGTACCTCATCTACTTTTTCAACACATCCAGGGAAGGTGACTCAACCCTCTCCCTGGGCAGCCTGTTCCAGGCCCTGACAAGTCTTTCAGTAAAATTTTTTTTGCTAACATCTAATCTGACCCTGCCCTGGCGCAGCTTTGTGCCATTCCCCCTTGTCCTATCACCTGTCACCTGGCTGAAGAGACCATCGCCCACCTCTCTACAACCAGCTGTAGGTGGTAATAAGGTTCCCCTCAGCCTCCTCTTCTCCAGGCTAAACATCCCCAGCCCCCTCAGCTGCTCCTCATAGGATTTGCCCTCCAGCCCCTTCACCAGCCTGGCTGCCCTTCTCTGGACTTGCTCCAGGACCTCAATGTCCTTCTTATGGTGAGGAGCCCAGAACTGGACACAGCACTCAAGGTGTGGCCTCACCAATGCCAGGTACGGGAGCACAATCACTTCCCTAGACCTACTGGCCACACTGTTTTTGATACAAGCCAGGATGTCATTGGCCTTCTTGGCCACCTGGGCACACTGCTGACTCATATTCAGCCTGCAGTCAACCAACACTCCCAGGTCCTTCTCTGCCAGGCAGGTTTCTAGCCAGTCTGCCCCAAGTCTGTAGCACTGCACAGGGTTGTTAGGTCCCATGTGCAGGACTCTACACTTGGCACTGTTAAACCTCATCCCATTGGTCTCTTTACCATTCTGGAGACTAACACAATTTTGACTTTTCCAGAGAGATTTAAAAAATAAAATAAACCCCACTTTAAATTACTTAACTCGTAGGCATTCCAAATTTTATCTGTTTGGTTTTGGGGTGGGTTTTTTTTAGTCAAAAGAATGTACACCGAGAATTCAGAGCTCTAATGTTTTCATTTCTCTGTCACTGAAGAGACGTTGTACTTACAAAAAGACAATGCTCTGCACATAACAAAAACCTGGGCTACCAAACTAATACTTAGGTACAAACATACCTTTCTTGAAGTCATCTAAAGCCTGCTCTCGATCACACTGTTCCCTGTTACCATGAAGGGACTGTACTGGAATTCCTTGGAGACCGAAGTCACTTGCTAAGTCATCAGCTCTAGGATGAAATAAAACAATGATTCTTATTAATCTTAGATCCAAAAGATAATAAAGACAGACACGCGCCCAAGGACAAAATCCTACCTATATCATCGGATATTTATTATGAAACAGTATAAAACTAAAACTATTCCCCACAAACATTTGCTTTTATTTATACATAAGAGAAATAATAGATGAATTTTGTGTTCTTCACTTAAAAAGCTCAGGTATGGTACAATGATCACCACCTCCCCTCCCCCCGAATCAGGTCTTGTACACGCCAGCTGTATATGCAAGTAAATCACACATTGAATTATTATATCCCCAAGAGCCTTAACATCTACTGTAACTATGTGAAACAGAGACTTATCACCACAGCTCATGATATTGAAAAGGATATGAACTAGCAGTTGGTCTGGAGGAATGAATGAATACTAAATAAACCAGAAACACTACTACTACCAGCACACTGTTGAATAGAGCTGTTACGCTTGGTAATTATTACGTGAACTAAGAAACGAGCCAGGATTTCTGAGAGAAAAAGTGAACAGATGTAATACTGGAAACTGATTACATACGTAAGTTTTCTCTCCACAAAAATGATGACCTTATCTTTTGGCTTCATAGAGTCAACAAAGTCCTGCATGAAAGCTTTCTTTTCCTCCTCGGCAATAACAACAACTCTCTGTTCTACTGTATTTACTGCCTGTTAAAGACCAAAACAGAATGTTAAGTAGAAACAGATCAGAATAGTATTTTTTCTGTGAATTACCGTATTATGATATTATAAAACTAGCAATATACTACGCAAAGCTACTTCAAACCCAAAATATCAGTTTGGAGTTCAAACAACGCAGGCTTATTTGTTGTTTCTTAAGTGCTTTAGGAGAACAGCAAAATTTATCTTTAAGCAGTTTGCCAAATCGTATCTTTGCAGAGATTTAGAAGGCACAGATTAGCAGACTAGTGAGGTGAAATATTCCTATTATCAGTGAAAATCAGACTGAAGTACTTCATGTTAATCCAGAGCAATGCCAAGACTTGAAAAGACAAGCTTTTAAACAAGAAATGATCAGTCCTATCTAGTTATTCCAACAAGAGTTAAAAAACCAAACCAAACAAACTTTACTCCACTGTATTTTAAGGCTGCCACACAATGTCTAAAGTATACTGCATAACTATTACAAAGATCTAGATGTTCTCATGGCACTGCATCACAATCTCGTAGCAAGGGCTGAAGAATCAAATACACAGAAAGAGTCTCTCTCCACACGGGAGCTCTTCCCCCTTCCCAGGTCACCTCTTCAATTAAGAGAAGGTCCTACAAGAGATGAATGCAGTAGACAAGAGTGCTACAATAGCAGTTGTTATCTTTCATATTCTGATCCTATCTTCGACAAGTAACGCCCTTTGACAAAAGCACAGTTCTGAAAAGAACAGATGAAAAGTACATTTTCCCCCTACTTCTACCTAAAAGTGCATTGGATTTTAAGTCTCCTCATTCCCTAGGCATTAAACAGTAGAAGTGAAAAGAAAAACTTCGTACTTTAAGATCTCCACATCCCTGTCCAACTTCCATAAGCACATGGCACAGTGAAGTACAATACTCAAACTTCAATTTGATTGACACTTGTCACTGACATCTTCTACTGAAGATTTAGGACTTCAAGATCTTAAGAACAAAGTTCGTGTTTGGTTTTTTTTTTCTTTTTAGTTCTTTCCAAACTTTCAATGAAGCTTTGAAAGAATAATATGGAGCTGGTTTTTTAAAGAAGTTTGTATTGATTTTAAAGTTGCATGTAACTATATAGGTAAATAAATGCATGTAACTGTAGGTTCTTCTCCCAAAAAAAACACCCCACTCCAAAAAACCAACCAACAAAACACCCAACAACTTACTGCTAAGTCAAGAGTACCAACATATACAATCATAGGATTTTTCAAATAGGATTTTGCTAGGCGACGAACACCATCAGGCCAAGTAGCACTAGACAAGTGAAGAAGAAAACACACCCGTAAGAACGGAGGACAGCATCTTCTCTGATTCACTCATTTAATCACAATCTTTTTCTTTCTTATCTACCAGCGAAACCCTTGAGTAAGCAATTAACAGTAGTGAGCTTATACACTATTTAGAAACAATCTTAAGAAGTTATTAATAGCAGCACTCAAGTTTTAAAGATAAAGGTTATTAGTACAGGCAACAGTTACAGAACCTTTCCAAGTAGTTCGAGAACAGCTAATAAGCAAGCCCCCAGCCCATCTCGAACAGCAGCAGCTCCAACACCAAGTCCGGTTACACAGATTATTATTGGGATATTCTACTGAGCACCTCCCGAAAGCTGCATAATTCCAAAATTAATCCAGATACAGACTAGCAAGATACAGATCAGAACGTTACGATGCATCTTTGGTCCCAGATGGGGAAGTGGAAGTTGGCATTTCAAACTGATCTGGCAAATCCTAGCACTCCCTGACACCTTCCTTTTTGGGAAGAACTCAGTTGTTTCTACAGTTGATATAAAACATCAGAAGAGAGGAAAGAAATGAAAATAAAACTGTCAAATGACTAGACAGAATGAGAAAGAAAATTGATGCCCCTCCCATTTTGACTAGTACAAGTCTTACTAAGACTGACACATTTATTTTCAAGTTAACTTGTTCAATAACCTTATGTTTACAGCATTTATTTATGGAGTACTACTATGCCTGCATACCTGGTCATAACAGTTTGTCTGTCAGGCCGCACATCTATTAGGATCTTCATTATCTGAGGTTCAAATCCCATATCCAACATTCTGTCAGCCTCATCTAAAACCTGCTCAGAACAAGGTTATTTACTGTGTCAGGTTCCTTTAGATAAGGGTGTCAGCGGGGCATTACATAGCATTACCATTTTAATTGCAAAATCCATTTCATAATGTATTGCAAAACCACTTCAATTTCTATTTCACATTTTCAGTTTCCCTGAAGCTTTTTCCATCTAGTAATGCATTTACAGGCACAACAAGAAAACCCACAGAACCTTTAAAAGCACGTAAAGTCAATGAAGAAGAAACAAACCCTGTTTGTTTTAAAAACAATTTGGTTGGTGCCTAAAACTAAGCACAGAATTTTTAAAAAAGCAACAAAAACAAAACCAAGGAAGCCTGGGGGGGAACCCTGAACAACGTAACTTCAGTGAGAAATTTTTGGTAATTTACAGGGGAAATCTCATTTCTACATTGTTAAGAGATCTCATAAGAGACCTAATGAGGAAGTAAATTGATATTTTTGAAGTAAGACAAAAAGCCAGACTCTACATTCTGGCTTACAGTAGGACACAGCAGAACTCCCATAGCTCAAACACGTTTTATCTGGTAAAAAAAAAAAGCCCAAAAAACAAACAACCTTTAACTTTTCAAATAGAATTGGAGTTAACATGTTATGGTGTAATGAATATTTACCCCTTAAGAGGGAATGGAGTTAAGGGAAGAAAAGCAGGCCAAATTGTCAAACTAGACAAGAATTCACCAGCTAGACAGATAACTCAGCAGTAATGTGAATATTTGAAAGTATTTTACAAAATAGCAACGGTTTTAACTGCCCAGTATAACAAAAGGCAAGAATGAAATGAAGACAAAAGGACTCACAGCAATGTTTACATGACTACTTTCCCCACTAAGATCAAAAGATGGTCAGTTACCCAATCACTTAGATATCCAACTGTTTGTGACTGGTGCCCACTGCGCAAGTTCTTATTACAATTTAAGTCACTGATAAACTTTAAAAGAAAAGGCAACTTGGGAAAAGCATTTAATCTGTTAACTGATCTTGCCAAAGCAAACTCCAAAACAGCAAACACTAATACGAGATAACAATTTAGCATCTTAAATGCTTACTGTGATAGAAACCTATTTTACTTTTTTTTTCCTAGGGAATATTCTACATCTGCAATGCAATTATGCTAAGCATGGACCATCCCTCCAACACTAATGTCAACGTTAAGATATATTACCTTAAGACTTAAAAAGTTTCAAAAGAAACTTCATTAAAGCTTAAGTTAACATTCAGTCAAGCATTTCCCAGCTGGTGCAATACTCATTCCGTATCAGCTACTTGCCAAGTATGTTATGCTCCTCAGGTTTATGAATTTGTTCATTTGAAGATCATGCAGTCTGCCAGGAGTAGCAATAACAATATCCACACCTTTGGTAACCACGTTTATCTGTCCTTTTCGGTCCCCACCACCATATATGCAAATACTGAAAAGCAAAATATTTCACAGAAGCAGTGTATTACAGTTCAAGTAAAGTCAATCTTTTTCAAATAAATGCCACCATGTTGCTTAATTTTAAAAGGTATTACCTGTAATTACCAAGAGGAAGGAATGCAGCAAGTGTGACTGACAGCATCACAGTAAATAATGGACTTAACACTGAATGATAATCCCTCAACAGTTCAACATTAGCTTTCTGCTGAAATTGCAGTGAAATTAATAATGAAAGGAAGGAAGATAGCTATTAAGTTACGAGCATTTTTGGGCTGTTCTGAAAACATTCACACAAAAACTAGATGAACTTATGAAAGGATTCATGATTTTCTAAACAGTAACACAAGACACCTGACTCTTGATGGTAAAGCCATCAACGCACTTGATAAGGTGTTGGGCTCACAGACAAACTTAATACACTCTGTAAAACTCCTCAATATCTTTGAGAAGGAAGCAGAACATACATCTCAGTATTCCATGACTGTGAGACTAACTATACAAAGCTACCAGAGCACCCTAAAAATTAAGTTTTTGAGTGCAGTAACATTTGTTTAATAGCTTAAATGAAGACCTGCACTCTCAGCAGGCTTCTGGCTGAAATCAAACTGGGCAGAGCAGTCAACAAACTAGAAGGCTAGGCTGTAACTTGGAAGACATACAGAAGGCTGACAGTAAACCCATGAAGTTTAAAAAAAAACCAGAGGGATGGAATTACCCCATGGCTGAGAGCCAACATGCTACAAGATGGCTTTACAGACAAGACATGGGTGGTCAAGAAACAGAACATTATTCAGCAGCGCAACCCCACAGAAAAGCAAGCCAGCAGGTTGAGAGAACTCATTATTCCTCTTTGCTCAGAACTCGTGAGACTGCACCTCAAGCATAATAAATAGCCAGTTTTTATACCCCTTGCCTATATCACAAGACAGGTATCTCCATACTGGAGCAAGCCCAGCAGGCAGCTATCAAAGTGGTCAAGAAGATGGAGCACAAGACATGAGAAGCTGGTAACCAGGCTTGTTCAAACTGAAGAGGAGAAGACTCAGGGACATCTTGTTGCTGTCTACAGCTACTCAACAGATAGTGCCAAGAAGGCACAGCCAGACTGTTCTCAGATGTCCACACAAAAGGACAAGAAGCCACAGACAAGGCTGCAATACAGAAATTCCAACTGCATAAGGAACAGATTTTCACCGTAAGAGTAGCTAAAGCAGACATTCTGAAAACCTGAGAAAATAGGAATTCTTCATTTACTACCTCCCCCCCGCCTTAGCAAATGGAAATTATTTTAGCAGGCGAATTAAGCCACAACTAATAGGAAAAAAATATACGTAACAAGCAAGCAAGAATTAAGATTACCTTTTAATTCCTTTGTATGAGTACTTCAAACACTCTGCCTCTACTTGAAGTGCCAGTTCTCGAGTGGGAGCAAGGACTAACATCCCTGGCCCCCCACGCTGATCTCCGGGTCTGCAATAAAGGATCTTTAGAACGTGGCTATATAAGCCTAGGCAAAGCCCGTCACATTTGATGTCAGATTTTTTATTTTATTTTTTTTAATACTGTTCTAGGCTTTCTCAGTACACTGCTACAAGCAGAACCTAGGGTGACAAATTTGGTACGTATTCCGCTAGGTGTGTAATTTTTTTCCAATTTATGAAATATCTTCCTTACTAGAAACCCACCATATGGGGGTGGGGGGGAAGTATCCACAGCTAAACAAGTCCTTACGCGAGCGGTCATAGAATGGTATGAGTTGGAAAGGACCCCAAGGATCACAGAGCTCCAACCCCCCTGCCACAGGCAGGGCCACCAACCTCAGGCCTGGATCTACACTAGGTTGCCCAGGGCCCCATCCAACCTGGCCTTGAACACTTCCAGGGACGGAGCATCCACCACCTCTCTGGGCAGCCTGTTCCAGCACCTCACCACTCCTTCTGTAAAAAACTTCCCCCTAATATCTATCTAATCTAAACCTTCCTTCCTTACACTGGTTGTGAAGTCAAGTGAATGAATCCAGGCATTAAGTATGCTAATGTCTTCCCAGTACCAGTCTGTGCTATACCAATAAGATCAATTCCTTGGAGTACGATCGGCCACGCCTGGGACTAAGAAAAAACAACAATTACTTATAAGTACTTTTCTCTTAACCTTCAGTTTGAGAGTCATCAAAATTGAAGAAGTACCTGAATTGGTGTAGGCTTCTGAAAACCAACTTTTCTGATATTAGCCATGATATCAGGATAATGCTCAAATACATCTTCGAATTTACAGACAGGATTGGGAATGCAGCGCTTTTCACCTTCTTTTAAGTCATCACAAATTATATTATTATTTTCTTTCCTGTACAGAATTAAAGAAGTGCAATTGCTTTAAAGTCTCATTATCTGAAAAAGTAGAGCTACCACAAAAGACTGCCTTTCTAGGTTTGTTTGGTTTGTTTTTTTGGTTTTTTTTAAATTCCTGAAACACCAAAACCCAAGTTTGGGCTCTTGAATAAAACTATTTTTCTAACTTTTAAGAAAGTCTTACTACAGAAGCAGTTTTCCTGGAAGCATCAATTACCATGCTTTCCTAAGAATTTAAGTTATGTATGGATATTAAGATGAACTGCAGTCCTGTCATATCAGACTCCAATTACAGTCTATTGCAAAATAAGTGACCAGTTTTTTAAGCCTAAATACAACCTAGAACTCATATGAATGGATTTGACTTTGTCAGAATCCTATTTTCTAACAATAGCCTCACTGAAATATTTTCAGAGCAGCTCCTGGGATGCTCTAGAAAATAAAAACAGAGCAGTTTAGAAAAAAGAATGTGGCTAGTCAGACAAGCTCGAAAAAACCCCTAATCCCTCAACCTCAAAATCAAACTGAAAACTGAAAATACAACATTGTACACAAAAAGCTACATTAAAAACGGAGGTTCTGAAGATCCTCCCAATTAAGAAGTATTAATATGCATAAAATATTTATCTTCCTTCCCATTCTGTACTGTTCTGAAGATTCCATTCAGCAAATAGTTTTACTTCAGAGAGGGTGTGGGCTAGGAAAAGAATGTGTAATTCAACCTCTCCTTATGTTTACTTTTTTTGCAATTAGATTTTTTTTCCTCAAAGCAAATAGATTAGATGAAAAGAAAGAAAAACATTCCTTCAATGCACAAGTGCTATTCCTCAATGCATGTGCTGAGCCTGCAAAACTGCAGCTCTTGAGCAGCTCTAACAGTAACACATATACACATTGCAAGGCAACAGGTGTCTGTGCCTTGTTTACTGTGGCAAGGTTTCTGTGTGGGGCGTGCAAGAGAAAAAACAGACACCACACAAAAGTAATAAAAGGTAACATTTCAAGAGTGTTCACCAGCTTCGTTAGAAGTACTAAAACCAGTTGAAACTATTAGGAGGCCTGAACAGAATCACTTGAAAGAGACAATCTGCTTTTCTTGCAAAGTAAGGATTGCTAGATCAAAATGAATGGATACTGCTGACTGAGGCACTTACTCACCAGGATGTACAGATATAAGTTGAAATCTGTTTTGAAGATGGTATTTGACTAAAATACATGGGGAAAAAAAGGGCAGCCAAGAGGTATTCAACATGAACATGCTGTCTTGTGAGATGCAAAGAAACAGCCAAAGGTTAATGAACTGTCTTGATATCTTTCCTTTCTGCAAGTCAACTGGAACACTTTTAGAGAAGCAGCTAATCCATAAAGTTAGTTTTCCAGGCAACTTACAGTACCTCATGAGATCATTATTGCTGAATTCCTAAGAGTATCTCAGTTACAAGAATACCCTAATGTTAATACTTTTCTCTTGGTATTTCATCTCCCACATTATGGACTTTATACCTTAATAGTTACTTTCACCAAACAGATGATTCTCTATACAAATGATCTTACCGCCATAGCTCCACTTCTTCTTGTGACATAGATGCAGTTCTTGATGATTCTTTATAGAAGTTTTTCTCAATTGGAGGCAAGCCTTAAACAATCAGAAAAAGCAGACTTGAGTCAGTAAGAAGCGCTACAGATTCAGGAAAAGTCAGCTAAAGCTCAAGATGGAAATCCCAAAGACCCAGACGGTGCTTTGTACTACAAGACTACTCAAAAGCACTTGAAGACTACTGTTGTTCATGTAAAAGATGAAGAATGAGACAAACACTTTGGTATCTGCAAAAGAGCCACTTCCTCCACATTTCAAATTCTCAAGTAATTTCTGTTAACATACATTTAAGAGTTCTCTGCAGCTACATACGAACAGCAATACTTTCAAGGGTGAAGTCAAAATACCGAATAGTAAGTTTAAGTCTTCGCAGAGCAACTAGTGTCCTCCACGACCACGCTGAGAAATGCCAACATGGTCATTTCACTGAAAATACTTAACTATTCTGGACACTAAAAGATTCAGTCAACTCAAAGCAAAAGTTGTAAATGTTTTAAGCATTCAACAGATTTATCAGACAAAGAAAAGTACCATAAAAATCAAAATTTTAAAACTCACCTGCCCACTTCATAGCTTCATATTTAGCTTTGTTCTCTCGAATAGAGGCCCAGTTAATCACCGATTTCACTGGATTATTTTCAGGCTCAACAATGTCAGAGGTTTTTCCTATGGAGTTAGTACCAAAATGCTGCTGTTTGATGGAATCTGTTGGAGGGTGGGAGAGAAACCCCCCTCAAAACAAACATAATAGAAAGAGGATATAAGGTAAGGGCTCTTATGTGAGTTTGAAGAGGCATGAAGCATTTAAATAGAAAATTCTTTCCTAGGTCTTAGCCTGAAACATCATTAAAAACCATACAATTCAGATTAAAAAGAAGTATTTCAACATCTTTAACTACTGAAAGAAAGTAAACCTAGGTTCTCAAATCTCCTCCAGCTATAAATAAAACTTGTGCAACAGGCTTTTGAAAAAAGTTGTGAAGCCAGCAGATGACACATGGATAAAGTCCTTTACAGCAGGGTTTACTTCCAAAGCATCCAATGTTACAATGAAGTCTCAGTGTACTTAACACTCCATACCACTTTTTTGATGAGGTTGACACTTCTTAAGTAAAGGTTTTATAAATGACAACACAATTATGTATTGGTGGAAAAAGCAGGAAGCATGGGGAAAACAACTGCCACATATACTAAGGAGCATTAACTATTTCTGTCTTCTTGAAACATAGTCATCCACCTTCCAGGGCATTTCTAAATTCAAAACTTGCAACTGCTCCATTCGTTATTCCAACACTGGAATACAATTCTCAGATCCCTTTTTCCTCATCAATGCCTCCAATCAACAACTGATGCTGTGTATGCTCTCACTGAGTTCTTGCACAGGTAAACAAGATGAATTCCAGTAACATAAGCAGCATCTCAACATACAGTTGTTACTGATGTATCCATGTTAAAAAGTTACCACAGCAAAGCTCAGCAAAGTAAGGCAGGAGGTGCACCATCAAGTCTAAAATGCCAGCTTCCTGTGAACATCATAAGAAGTCAGCATCACCCATGTTATAATCAGTGCATCTGCTTTACAGACTATATTTATAAAGGCTTATTGAATTGCATTAAAACTTAAGCCAGAACCAAAGGTGGTATGTTGGAGGAATCAGACTGATTATGCAAGAAACCAAGTAGCATAACATTTAGCTTTCATTAAAATGGTTGAAAACACACAGGAACAGATTTTCATAGAAATTTATCAGTACAAGGGGTGGAAAAAGCTGTTCATATCAGAGAGAGGAGGATACAGAGATATTACTGTTTTAAGAAGGTATGTCCAAGAACAAGGTGAAAGTTAATTCACTTTGGTAAAATACTAATGACATAAAAACACTCCTGCAAACTACCAAATACATGGAGAGACAATCCATACTATTATTTTTGTTAAAGACTACATTTCTTACCTTTCTCAGTCCCACCTCTAATGTAGTTTTGTCCAGATCTTGTAACAGTATTATCAATCAACATCTTGGCTTTGTTCTGCACAGCAACACTGCCAAAAATCTGTACTTCAGCTTCATAGGTTCCCTTTATAACCTACGTTCAGAAAGCCTCACTAAGTTTTTTAATACTATGAAGAAAAAGGTACATTAAGAACAGTATCTTTTTTTTTTTCCCCGAATTTGAATTTATCAGGAAAAGGCCCCTTAATTCCCTTTCTAAAGCAGACAGAAATAAATTCATATTTAGAGTGAAAAAAATCAGTCAGCTTTTCCTAATTTCACATCCCAATCAAGTTACACCCTCAAAGCCACTTCCCTTTTATCAATTCTTGTAAAAAGTGTTGTTATTACAGCTATCGCAACACTCTTCAACATGCTGCAGTAACTCTGGTTTACATGGAAGCAAAACAAAGTACAACCCAAATACAGTCCAGGCCTAGATGACACACAGCCCATAGTACCTTTATCCTGGAACCTGAAGAATCCTCAAGTTCTCTTATTTTACTTCCACCCCGACCTGTTATAAAGATATAGTACAGGTATTACAGAGATTTGCACCAAAACCTGTTAAAACTATAAATCAAAATACTGCAACTCTAAGTATTTTAGTTGTGACCAAAACCCAAGACTTTCCCAAGAGTGCACATATCCATAAATGAACTTGTGACACCATACTGCTGGAAAAAGACTGATGTTAATTTCTGCCAATTAGCCAAACACAGGAGGGCGGGGGAAAGGCAAGTAACTTGCAAAGCAGGAGAAGCAACCAGCTCAAGAGAGCACTATCCCTTCCTCGACATGACTAAAGGGGGGCTTTGGCCCACTGACAGACACTAGGCCATGAGAAACTGCCATCAACCCAACCAGCTTAGGGAGAAAAAACTCAGCTCCCCTGGCAAGCAGGCAAGTTCCACACACGAGCCAGTACTCTGCAAAACCCTCCTGCCATCCCTAGGCAACAAAGCTGTAAGGGAATAACAAGTGGCCGGAGCCCTTCTGGGGCCAGGGAGAAGGAAGGAACGGACATACTTCCTAAGGGGACAGAGGCTGGAGCCCACACGGGCCAAGCACCCCGGTGCGTGCGCGGGGGGAGGCAGGGAAGGAAGGGTAAAGAGGAGGAGCGTTCTTACCTATGAGAGCCCCGACCAGGGCGCTATCGAGGCGGAAGCACAGGGGGGCCGTGACGTCCCGAGCTTGGCCGGCGGCGGCTCGAGGCGGCCGCTGCCACACCGCCTCCCCCGGGCCGCGGGAGCCCTCAGCGCCTTGAAGCTCCCACTCCTCCCCTCCAACGCTGGCGGCTGCCTCCGGCCGCCACTCAGCACGTTTTCGTTCTTCACCGGCCCTTACAGGCAAAGGGGTCACCGGCGCCTGCCGCGAACGCCAGCCGGCGGCAGAAGATGGCAGCTGACGCGGGGCAGCGCCATCCTCATCGCTACTCTCTTCCCAGTCGGACATGGCGACAACAACGTCCGACTCCGCGATCCATGCGGCGGGCCTCGACGCGCCTTAGGCTAGGGGCGCGTCGATTGGCCAAGACGGGCCACTCTCTAAGCAGCGATTGGCTGGCTCCGCGAGGCCGCGTAGTGGTAGAACCTATGGCAGTCCCTGCCAAGAGAGGGGGGTGGGTTTGCGTTCGGATGAGCGCTGCGCGGCCGCTAGGGCCGCAGGGCTCTCGCTTTTCTCGCCGTTTTGCTTTCGGCCTTGCCGGCCTTGGGGCAGCCCTGCACGGGCTCCGCTGAGAAGGCGGAGGTGTTTTAGGACGTGCGGGGGAAGAACTCAGTCCTCGCCGAGTGGGAAGCGCCGAAGCCTGTGGGGTGGGCGGTGGCGGCGGGCAGGCAGGCAGCCTCTGGGGCGGCTGTGGAGCGGCGGCGGCACTGGGTAGTCTCTAGTGTGACGCCGGTACGGTGCGGTCTGGGCTTTTAAGGGAAATCTGAATATTTAACCTCAAGCGGCAATGGAGATTTTCGTATGGTTCCGTGTACTAAAGCTGATACGGTATGGGAAATGGAGTTGCAGAAGGGCTGAGGTTGAAGGGACCTCTGGAGATCATCCAGTCCAGCCCCCTTCTCGAGCAGGGACACCAAGAGCCAGTGCTGCAGGGCTGTGTCCAGGTGATTTTGGAGTGTATCCCAAGTGCGGAGATGCCGTGGCTTCTCTGGGCAACCTGTGCCAGTGCTTTGTCACAGTAAAACGTTAGAAAAATAAAAGACAAAATCCTGTCCATGTTTCGTCCCCACCCCTCTTCAATTACACTGACAATCTGCTAAATGAGGGTTTAAATTTCCTTTAGGTGTAGTCCTGTGCTCCTGTTTTACAGAGCTGACCAGCGAAGATACGTGTGTGTTTCTTTATGGATGCACATTACCGCCTGTGCCTGGTCATTGTGTGCTCCAGGGTAACTCAACAGGAAATACTTCACTGATTTTGCCTGACCCTTCCCTACTATCTCTATGTGTGTGTAAAGCAAGACATCCGGGTTTAACATGAGAAGACCATGCATATATATTTGCCTTTTTTCCTGTTTGGTGTTTATTCTTTGTCAGAGCTTGGCAGTGGTCACATTGCCAGTGGGTATAAATGACTGACATGGAAAAATCTGTGTTTTTGGAGACCGCATCTTTAAATTTCAGTATCTAAGATTACATTAATCAGAGAGGTAGGGGTCATCTATACATGGAAATATTTTGCTCTGATTTTCACAGATTCACGGAATTGTAGGGGTTGGAAGGGAATGCTTTCTTCTCGATCCCACTGGCGCCAGAGTGCAGGCCACAGTTTGCTTTCACCTGGAGAGGCATCCAATACACGTGGAATCGTCTGCCCCAGGGGTGGAAACATAGCCCCACCATCTGCCATGGACTAATCCAGAATACACTGGAAAAGGGTGATGCACCAGAGCACCTGCAGTATATTGATGACATCATTGTATGGGGCAACACAGCAGAGGAAGTTTTTGAAAAAGGAAACAGGGTAATTAAAATCCTTTTAGAAGCCGGTTTTGCTATAAAACGAAGTAAAGTCAAGGGGCCTACGCGAGAAATCCAGTTTTTAGGAATAAAATGGCAGGATGGGCGTCGTCAGATCCCAATGGACATTATTAATAAAATAGCAGCTATGTCTCCACCAAGCAACAAAAAGGAAACACAAGCTTTCTTAGGTGTTATAGGTTTTTGGCGACTGCATGTCCCAAACTACAGTCTCATTGTGAGCCCACTCTACCATGTAACTCGAAAGAAGAATGATTTCCAATGGGGCCCTGAGCAACAGCAAGCCTTTGAGCAGATCAAACGCGAGATAGTCCATGCAGTGGCCCTTGGGCCTGTCCGGACAGGGACAGATATTAAAAATGTGCTCTACACTGCAGCTGGGGAGAACGGCCCGACCTGGAGTCTCTGGCAGAAAGCACAAGGGGAGACTCGAGGTCGACCGTTGGGGTTTTGGAGTCGGGCCTACAAAGGATCTGAGGCCAATTATACTCCAACAGAAAAGGAAATACTGGCCGCCTATGAAGGGGTTCGAGCCGCCTCAGAAGTGATTGGAACTGAAGCCCAGCTCCTCCTGGCACCCCGACTGCCGGTGCTGGGCTGGATGTTCAAAGGGAAGGTTCCTTCTACACACCATGCCACTGATGCTACGTGGAGCAAGTGGGTTGCACTAATTACACAGCGGGCTCGAATAGGAAACCCCAATCGCCCAGGAATCGTGGAGGTGATCACAGACTGGCCAGAAGGCAAAGATTTTGGGATGTCACCAGAGGATGAGGAGGTAACACGCGCTGAAGAAGCCCCACCCTACAACGAACTGCCAGAGAATGAGAAGCGATATGCCCTGTTCACTGATGGGTCTTGTCGCATTGTGGGTAAGCATCGGAGATGGAAAGCTGCTGTATGGAGCCCTATAAGAAGAGTAGCAGAAGCCACTGAAGGAAAAGGTGAATCAAGCCAGTTCGCTGAGGTGAAGGCCATCCAGTTAGCCCTGGACATTGCTGAGAGAGAAAAGTGGCCAAGGCTCTACCTTTATACTGATTCATGGATGGTGGCGAATGCCCTGTGGGGGTGGTTGCAGCAGTGGAAGAAGAACAACTGGCAGCGTAGAGGCAAACCTATATGGGCTGATGACTTATGGCAAGATATCTCTGCTCGGTTAGAGAAACTTGTTGTAAAGGTACGTCATGTCGACGCCCATGTACCTAAGAGTCGGGCCATGGAGGAACATGAAAACAACCATCAGGTAGATAAGGCTGCTAGGATTAAAGTGGCTCAGGTAGATCTAGACTGGCAACATAAGGGTGAATTATTCCTAGCTCGATGGGCTCATGATACCTCGGGTCATCAAGGGAGAGATGCAACATATAGATGGGCTCGGGATCGAGGGGTGGACCTGACCATGGACGCCATCGCACAAGTTGTCCACGAATGTGAGACATGTGCTGCAATCAAGCAAGCTAAGCGGTTAAAGCCCCTTTGGTATGGAGGACGGTGGATGAAATATAAATATGGGGAGGCTTGGCAGATTGATTACATCACCCTCCCACAAACCCGCCATGGCAAACGTTATGTGCTTACAATGGTGGAGGCAACTACCGGCTGGCTAGAAACATATCCCGTACCCCATGCCACTGCTCGAAATACAATTCTGGGCCTTGAAAGGCAAGTCCTCTGGCGACATGGTACTCCAGAAAGAATCGAATCAGACAATGGGACTCATTTCCGAAACACTCTTATAGACACCTGGGCCAAAGAGCATGGCATTGAGTGGGTGTACCACATTCCTTATCATGCACCGGCCTCTGGGAAAATTGAACGATATAATGGACTTTTAAAAACTACACTGAAAGCAATGTGTGGTGGGACATTCAAGCATTGGGATACACATTTGGCCAAAGCCACATGGTTAGTTAACACTAGGGGATCTACCAATCGGGCTGGCCCTGCCCAGGCAAAATTTCCACGTACTGTAGAGGGAGACGGAGTCCCAGTAGTGCATATGAAGAGTGTATTGGGAAAGAGAGTTTGGGTCATCCCTGCTTCAGGCAAAGGTAAACCCATGTCTGGAATTGTTTTTGCTCAAGGACCTGGCTGTACTTGGTGGGTAATGCAGAGGGATGGAGAAGTTCGATGCGTACCTCAAGGGGATTTGATTTTGGGTGAGAATAGCCAATATAACTGATAGAGTAGAAATTATAATAATTGCCAAATAACCCATTATTGTATATTCATTATTGTTATGATAGCCAATATAATTAATAGAGTAGAAATTATAATAATTGCCAAATAACCCATTATTGTATATTCATTATTGTTATGATTGCTGTATGTTGTACCATAGCATTATAGCCGGAGTCATACAAGTTAATGAAGAATGAGTGCCATGATGATGGAACCGAAGCCTGGCCTCTTAAGAACTTTTTTTCTCCCTTTGAAAATAAACTCTGACTCACAGACTATGAGCATGGACCATGCCAGGTGTATCAGTCAAGAGCCTGAGATGCAGCATGCAACGAGCCAATGGAACATACAATTATCCTGAGAAACTGTTACGACAAATGGAGCCTGAAAATCATGGACTAAATGAACTCAACAACTTCAGAGGGATGATTCACAGACTGAGGGAATAAGATCTGTATGCACGTATGTGTGCATACATGTGTACATACATATATGGGTGTGTGAAACACGAAACTGATTGTACCTAAAGAAAATTGTTGGATCTGGTCATGACGTAAATGGTATGGAATAAGGGGTGGATAATGTCCTGGTTTCAGCTATGATGGAGTTAATTATTTTTAGCAGTGGATGGAATGCCATGTTTGGGTGTTAGGATGAGAACAGTGCTGATAGCACCCTGATGTTTCTAGTTGTTGCCGGGCAATCAAGGACCTTTCTCAGCTCTGCATACTTCCTTACTAGTGAGAAAGGAGGGGACGTAGCCAGGACAGGTGACCCGAACTGGCCAAAGAGAATATTCCATGCCAGTTACGTCATGCTCAGTATAAAGGGGGACTGGGGGGAAGAGGAGGAGACAACACCAGGACGGGCAGTTTCCGGGTTCGGGGACGGCTCTAAGCTGTGCGGCCTGGGTTCTGTGGTTTGGTGAGAAACTGCATTGTGTATCACCAGTTTCATCTATTTTGTACTTTAAACTTATGTTATTGTTATATCTAGTTTTCTGTTATTGTTTAGTAAACTATCCTTATCCCAACCTGCGTGGTTCTGGTTTATAGGTTGTGGTTTCTTTTCCTCCTTCTTCCTTCCCTTTTTCCCCTCCCCCAACTTTCCCTCCCCCTTCCTTTTAAAAGTACAAGCGACTGTGTGGGGTGCGGCCCTCGGCCGGGGCAAAACCACGACAGACCTCCAGAGATCATTGGGTCCAACCCCCCTGCCAAAGCAGGTTCCTTAGGACAGGTCGCACAGATAGGCATCCAGACAGGTCTTGAATATCTCCAGAGAAGGAGACTCCACAACTCCCCTGGGCAGCCTGTCCCAGTGCTCTGTCACCCTTACTGTGAAAAAGTTCTTCATGTTGGTGCAGAACTTCCTGTGCTCCAACTTGAAGCCATTGCCCCTTGTTCTGTCCCCACAGACAACTGAGAAGAGGCTGGCCATTTCCCTCTGTATTCTGACGCCTTCAAGGAGGCAGTGACACAAGCACAAGCTTTCTATATTTGATACTTTACACTCAAATACACCTTATCTTTACACCTTATCTTCAGCAGGGCTGCAGGAAAAGCAAAGTGACTAAAGAAGGCTGTAGGTTTGGTGCAGTAGCATTCTAGAGCAGCTTTTATGATTCAGCACAGAGGAAAGCTTCAATCACCTATGTAGCCTTCCCTAAGGAATCCTGCTCCTGGCACAGGCTCCAGATTGTCAACCCAGAATTAATTCCCGCTCATCTAACAAGAGAAGGTGGTAGTAACTTCCCAACTAG
This sequence comes from Porphyrio hochstetteri, assembly GCA_020800305.1. NCBI lineage: Eukaryota > Metazoa > Chordata > Aves > Gruiformes > Rallidae > Porphyrio > Porphyrio hochstetteri. The sequence goes on from CM036907.1 coordinate 92,341,250, forward strand.
TTTCTCACAGAGGTGCTGAAACATCTGAAGTAAACTCTGCTCTAAACAGTTACCAGAAACTGAATGTATCAGGCTAGTTTGTGCACATTTTATTCTAGTAAACTTCCTTTGTGATGTTTTTGTCCATTTAATAACAAGATTTAAAAACTTCAAAAGGAAAACCACAAGGGTTGTGGGGTTTTTTTTGGGTGTGTGTGATGTTTTGGGTTTTTTTTTTTTTTTGGCCTGATATGTGCTTGCCCTATACAATTGTTTATGAAAGGGGAAAAAAAAAAGCCACCAATAAGCACTGTACTTTTCAAATAATTTTTATTAACAACAATATGGATTCAACTTTGTCAAGAAATTACAATTAACATTGTAATGTACTGGCTAATGTCATTGCAGTGTCAGTGGAAGCAGCCTTCGTGCTTTCTAAGCCTGTTACGAAACAGGCTTTTTATCTTTCAAAGAAGTAAAAAATGCTTCCAAATAGCAGGTGATATTGGGTATGTCTGGCATTGTCCTCTGTGTGGCCATGGCTGAATGAATGGCCACGCTTACATCCAGATGAATGAACAGGAAAGTATTACATGCTTCCACTGACGCTGCAGGGGACAATTCTTATTTCAAAAACCAATTAACCTTTTTAGACAGTGACAGCACTTTGTGTGATGTTGTAATCCATTTGAATTAAGTTGATTAACACACTTGGGGGAAAAAAAAAAAGTGAAGCAGAAATATCTGGGGCAAATTCTTTTCTGACCTGTATTTCATTCAAACCTAATGAATCCAAAAGGATTGCATGACATATGAGTCAGGATAAAAGTTGGCCCAGAGAGGCAAGTTCATTCCTGGTATAGAGGTGGGTTCAGTTCCTTTGCGGTCAGTGGAACTGAGCCTGGTTATCCCAATGGAGACTGAACTTCACCCAGTTGGGCAGCGAATTCATTGAAGTCAGTGAAGCCATCCAAGGATGAATTTAGCCTCAGGTGTTTAAACCCTTTTTTCATTCCTTTGCTGTTGTATTTTCTTTTCCTGCTTACTCCTTTTTTTTCTGATTATTCTCTTTTTCTCTGTGCTTTTTAAAAATGTCCCTCTTCTTCTTCCCTTTTTACATCAATACTTTGTGCGTTATTTTTTTATATAGTCAATGTGACATGGGTAAATTCAGCTAAGTATTAGTTTCCTCAGGAAATAACTGGAATATTACCATTTTCACTTTAAACAGATGCCCAACAAAATAAGGATTTGAATCTGAGTTCCCGATTCAAGAAAAATTCTTGAACTCCATAGAATGAATGAATTCCATAGAATTTTTGCTTGAGTAAGGATTGCAGGTCCCAATCCAGAAATACTACTGTACATCAGATGTTCTACTATACATCAGCAGTTCAGTATGATTTGACTTATCACAGAAGAGCAGGTGAGTTACTCATCACCGTACTATAATGAGAGCAGTCATTCTAAGGAGAATTATCTCAAAAACATATGGAACAACCGTGGGCACTGTGAATAAAAGTGTATGATCTTTGCAATCTTGAACCCTAGGCTAAAACACTATATTCATATTTAAATAAAAAGTATAGACCATATAAGCCAGGAGCAAATACAAATTTTTAAACAAATAATAATCATCAAAACTATTCTGTTCGGTTCTCTTTTCAATCAGGTACAAGAAACACGCTGACCAGAAAACAGTTATTTGGATAAGGCTTAATTCCTGAAGCTCTTACTTAAGTTCAAATTCTCTCTTCAACAATCCTCATGTGGATTGCAAATCAGAAGAAAATAATAATTGTCTTTTGTCCCTAGTCATGAATGATTCTTATCTGTCATGAGCCGGACTTTAATAAGCAGCTCAGGACAAGACAAAAGCCAAACAGCTCCTTCTTTTGTGAAACCCATGAATGACTCAGTCATGACACTGTCTTTTAAAGAGAGAGCATAGAAACAGGAAACTCCTTGTGAGGAAATGTGAGCAAAGCTTATAAAAATCCAAACAAACAATTGTTTCTCTCCAGAATTTCATATATTCACTACTCTTTCTATTTTCTATCAATATTATGTTAAAAAATTCCTATATGATAAGACTTGCAGCTACAAAAATAATAATGGTGAGCATAAAAGAAAAAAGAAATTAGGATTTTTAAACCATAATTTGAACAGATACGATTTTCTGGATTTATTAGTTCTTTGTAAAGACATTAACATTTTCATACATAATTTATAGAACTCATTCTTTTGTGCACAAAAAAACTGTATTAAATAAATTAACTTAAAATTAGAAGGAATCAAGCATGTCTTTTAAGGCAAAAATACCAAGTTTCTGTGAGATAAGTTATGAGCAAAACCCAAGGCCCTGTCTCTGTGCAGAATCGGCATGTGCCGGGCCAATGCTCAGTTCTCCCGTTGACGCCTTCCAGGCTCAACAAGGGTGCAACCATCTGCTCGTGCAGATGAAGGTGGAAGAGTGGTGTCCAAATTCATGATGCCGTGATTTTTGCATCTCGCCAAGGAGGGGAAGGGAGTTTCGTTACTGAACACACAGTTTCTATGTGCCTGATCTCTTGCTCCTTAACTGAACCGAAGTGTGGGTTTATGCTTAGGCCAGCAAGGAAGCTTCGTATGGAAGGCAAGAAAGGCACCATAAACCATTCAAAAAAGAAAGAGAAGCCAAAAGGAACCCCAACTCATAAGTTTTAAAATTTTGGATAGGACTTTAAACTTACAGAGCTGTCTGGATAAACTGCAGACATTCAAATAAGTTAATAGTTAAATGAACTGAGATGTGGGGAAAAAAAACCCCTATTTATTCTCACAGGATTGCTGTTGTAATCCGGCTGCAGTACGGTTAGACTGCACATAAAAGAAAACAGGACTGAATGTGGTAAATCATATGGCAAATCAGTGGTGAGGAACTTGTGCTTCAAGGTGTCTTTCAGGATTTGACAGCTGAAGTTTGCTCCGGCATAAGCCATGGAACACAGCGTACCATCCATGGACCCCGTGTTAACAACGCAATATATACACTCTACAGTTTGCATGTACTTTCACATAATAAGGTTATCATGTAACATCCAGGAATACTTCTGTAAAGGAAATATGGAAGCAGAAATTACAATGGTTTCATAGTAAACAGATCAAGTCCTTCACAATACAATCTACAGCATTTAGCCATGGTTAAGACTGGAGTGATGTTTGTGGTGTACGTAGTTAAGTTCCCAGCAGGTCTGAGCGTTGAGAAAACACTGCCCTGAGTGAGCTGGCACTGGCACCCCCCGTACATTCAGTGTTCCTGCTGCTAGAGGGAAGCTGAGCCCAAGTCAGGTTGTCTACAAGCCTGTGGTGCAGGTGGGGTATAAATCTGGGGGCGGGCAGGGGAGAGGCAACGCACAGAAACCTCTTTCTGCTGGGAAGAGTGAAAGCCCATTTAGGCTTCGCAAAGGTTGTCTCAGGGGCAAAGCCTTGCTGGGGATGTGCAGATAGGCACTAACGCTGCTCCTGCGTCTCAGCAGAAGTGAAGGGTAGGTTAGGGTAAGAGGAAGAGAGGGTGCATCAAGCAGGAATGCTCGGTCTGATGTAGACTTTGAATTTGAAAACTCAGGTATTAGGAGGAAGGAGTCTGAAGGTCCTTTCTTTGAAAGTTCGCAAAAAATGATTGCAGCTGTGACACAGTGTTGAGCTATAAGTGTGACCACTTTCCCCTCTCTCCTCCTCCCCTTTTATTTAAAAAGCAAACAAACAAAACAAAGCAAGAATTAAACAAAACCCCTTTGACTCCAGGTTGGTTTTTTTTAGTTAAGGTAGTCTTCCCTACTCCTATTTCCATTTCTGATTGCCTACCTGGCTTTTTTTTTTTCCCTTCCTGCCCATCTGAATCCATCTTATATTTTTTTCCTTCATTGGTTGTGTTTTCCCTCTTCCCTGTTCTATCCTCTTTACTTTTACTCTGTATTTCAGTTCTTCATTTTCTCTCCTTTCCCAGCACTACAAAGTGCTGTCATGGTATCAGGCTGGGACTGCAAGGAAAATTGCCAGAATTTCCATGGAAGGAAGCACTGCTACTATAATAAAGGCAGCACATGCTTCCTTTGCTTCCTTCCTTCCCCTACCGCTGCTGAAATGTTTCAGATTCACAAGATAGCTCCTCAATGGGACTGGAAGAAGGATAGATTCCCCAAATTTTTAGTGCAGTCACCCAGGATATCCACTTCTGAGGCCAGCCCCAATCCTTTAAAATACAAACTTTTCGTAGCAAAATAGTGTTCTTGTTATAAAGAACAACGTGGTAGTGGCGTGTCAGGTACTTTTGCCACAGCAATAAATCACCAAAAATCAGATGGATATTAACATACTGTTTTTCAGAGTTAAAAATAACTGATTACTGATGAGCTAATGTGTGTATCTTGCAACTGGCAGCCATTTCTAATCCCATGTTACTGGTTTCCTTGGTACCTTGCTAGCAGCTGTAGATATTTTTTTCGTTGTAAACATAAACTATCGTCTAAATCAGGACATTATATATATATTTAATTAGTTCAGAAGCAAAGTGCTTTAAACTTTACAATTTTTACTCCTGCCCTGTAGAAACGGCACTAGGTCTAAATGCTCAAATTTTTGCTTTTTTGATACATCCTGCAGCATTAGTTTTGTAGGCAACTCATCATTTAAACCTACCGTACTACATAAAGGCTGCTGTACTGTAGGTGTAAATTTGAATGTCAGCTGTCACTTAAACATGCATTTTTCATGCAACTAGGAGTTATGGGCTTATTCAACTGCTTCTCAGATTCATCCTGATTTTTGTGATTTTTATCTTATTAAAAAGGCTTTCAAAACAGTTCATGCTATGATATGTATGACTAGAGGAATGACCCAGCCAATGAAGAAAGCCCACAAGCTGTTACTTAAGTTTGACGTGGAGCAGATTGAGTGCTTCTGTACCGTCCCCTGGCTTGCAAATGCTTTGAGATGATCTTGATATTCCAGTCCTTAGAGAGTCAGCAGAGAGAGTTGTTTCCACTAACGGGCGCGAGATGGCTTCAGTAGTCTCTGTTCCTGCCTCTGACTCCAACTCTTCATCAGTTATAAATAATTTTGACTCCCTCCATTTGGAGTATACATCTTGGCTACCTCTGGAACCACTGGAGTCACTGCCAGCAATCTGTACATTCAGTTCTTCTGTTGATTGTATAAGGTTTTGTACAGATAAAGATTTTCCTAAATCCATTTGCACCACAGGTTTAACTGAGAGCAAAGGTTCCCCTTCCGTATCCAGGCTTTTTCTCCATGCGAGATCCTTCGTCACACTGGGCTGTGCAACTTGTCCGTTATCCTTGGACGCAACAAGGCAAGCGGTGACATCGGAAATGTTTTCCTGTGTGGTTACAGGAATAATATGAACGGGCTCAGGCCTATTGATATGCTTCATTGATGAGAAAGGTGGTATTTGTAATGTTGTTGGAGTTGCTGGCTTAGTCGCCTGGGTTATTTGGTTTGATGTACTATTAACCGTTGCAGGTCCATCGTTTGGCACTTGCGTTGCTTGACTATGCATAGCTGAACTAAAAGCATAGTAAGCCTGAGTGCTAATATCATTTGGTGTCAGTATAAGCTGTAGGCCACGAGGCAGATTGGCACTAGCAGATCTGGATACACACCCACTAATTTGTGCAGAATTAGACAAATCTTTGTTGTCCGAGGGACTCTGGTAGTCAGAAGTCTGCTCACACTCAAAAGCTGGCATCTGAAAGGAAGCCAAAGTGAGCGCGGACGCAGATCCTTTTCGCAAAACTTGTTGGTAAATATCTAAGAGACAGTCCAGTTTTGACTCAATGGATTGTACCTGCAGGAGGAGAGGACAAGGTTAACATCAATGCCAAACGCTGATTTAAAACATCTGGAACCCAAGCAAAGGGAAAATGTCACTGTTGAAGAGACAAATGGAAGGAGCTCGGTATACACTATTTACCCTTGAAAACTAATGTCAAAAGCCATATACCTTTTTCACAAGCAAGCTATTAAAAGGGAAAACAGTAACCTGTGATTTTTCCTTACTTACTTTTCTGTACATGAAAGACAGTTAAGGTAATACGTTTTGTATCAATTTTAATTCAACATGTAAATGAAGCACGTATTAGGAAAAAAAGAATTACCTGTTCAGCCTTTGAAACTGGCAATGAAATTCACACAAGGCATGAGCAATTGAGCAAGACAGAAGTGACACAGATAATCACTCTACCTGTTTCTCCACCTTGACTACTCGCCCTAACATACTGAGGTCATCAGTTGTCTCATTCTCTGCAGGATTCTTTTCTCTATTTCTTTTATCTGCTGTGATTTGTCCTTTCCCAAGAATTTGGTCAACGCTGTAAGAGAAACCAAAATCTCCCATGATTCCTGGAAATGGTGATCATATGGAATTGTTTGCTATATTTATATATTAAAAATTAAAGCCACGGTACTTCAGAAAAGCACTTGAGAAAGATGGCAAACTTAATTTTATTAATTAAGAACAACAACTATGACGAGTGATTTTTGAGTATTTGAGACTGCTTTTGTTTTCCACTGGCACTAACCAGAAGCCAGACCTTAGCCAACACCTGGGAGAGCCAGGACAAGACTTGCTGCAAGGGGTAGAGAGGAGGTGGCCCCTCCAGTGGCCTCATGTCATGGAAGCATAGACATACCACTGCCACTCAGCTCTCCTGTCCTAACAGCAGCATCGAGTCCTGGGCAGGTTGTCAGTTTGAAGCAGAAATTTCAGCCCTGATGCTGGTAATGATACAAATGATACAATGTTTGTTTCGTTTGGGTTTTTATCCCTAAATTATTATTGCTGGGAATCTAGAACATAAAACCTACATAAATACTACATTACCCATAGTTGTCAATTTCTCCTATGTGAAAAAATACATCTGGGATAGGAGAAAGGCAGTTCTCAATGTTGACCTCATGCTTTTGGCAACCTCCTCACTAAATTTCTTGTTTACAAATGGACCTTACAAATAAAGGATTACCTTTTCTATTGTTCAGACTTCTATTTTCTGGGTACAGTTTGGATAGATACATATATTTTTTGTTTCATTTTGCTCACAATGTATTTTCTGGCCCAGGCAATTTGTACCCAAGTATAACACAGGAATGGTAAATGTTGCCAATATTAATTATGCAGTGAAGGACATAAGGTGCTTATGCAGAGTAGAAATTATTCTTTCCTTACCGTGACTGAAGACTCTTAATTCTGCATAGCATGTCTAGATGACCTGCTGAATACTGTTCAATGACATCTTTGACATCATAGGGACGAAGTGTTTCCTTAAACTTCCTCTTCGCCACATGAAATTTCATAATTCTGATGGGAAAAATCATGTCACATTAATCTTCAACAACTGTGAAACAACACAATATATTCCACTGACAAAATTATTGTTTAATTAGCACTGGCAAAGTTACCCTTAAATTTTACCACAGAACAGTAAGTATCAGATAACAGCAAATAATCCAAAGTTGATGAATGGCGTGTGTTTTCTGTGAGAGACTTGCACAAGTTTCAGTGATGCTTGTGTGAATGTGTGATGTGCACTGAATCATCCTTCTTAGAACAAAAAGCTTGATATTAAATAGCAAATTTTAAGCAACAGAAATTGCAAATTTGTAAAGGAAATGACGGTGAGGTGAACTTCCAAGTCAGCTGGTAAAACTTGTGGTTCCCCTTGATTCGTGTGAGACCTGCGGAAGAGAGAACCGTGGGAGAGCTGGAAGAGAAGCTGAGGGATGAGGTGTGTTGGCTGCTCTGGTCTGTGTTACAGAGTTTATCAATCCCTGTTAGGGCCTAGCTGCTCATATTTGCTCTCTATCGCAGTTTAAAAAGCAGAGACAGTAAATTGGTATCCTATTCCAAATCCCAGTATTTCATGGCAGTATATTTCCTCTGTATGTATTTAGCAGCTGTAAGGCAATGAATGCTAATAAAAGCTCAAACATGTCTCTCACCCTGATAAAAACAGATCAGTGGTGTTTGAGTGAACTTTAGGACACTCATACTTTCTATAGTTAGGACAGATATTATGATAATAAATATGTAGAGTCACATTAATTATATATAGTGATCCTCTACTGTTTCTGTATCTCATGCAAATGTTCTTCCAAATAATGACCAGCCTTTTCCCACAGTGCCTAGGTTGTTGGTATTTCCCATTCTGGTGATTTCTAGTTAAAAATAAGATTGCTTGTCACTTGGTAGAAAGCTTGAAGGATGATTCTGATTATAGAAATTAAAAATGGAAAAGGCCTGTTAGGGGTAATTGATCACTTTGACAGTTCAGGACTGATCTCCATATGGTTTTAACTATGTCAGATGATGCACTTGCCTCTTCTCCATGTTCAGCCAGTTCTACAAACTAAGGGCTTTTGGCCTTTGTTGTGATCGGAAGGCCTCTGAAGCTGAGATGCAGATTGGTTTTGTTTTTTTTTTTTATTTTTAGCTGCCAGATGATGCCAAGATGTTCTGTTCAGAGGAGTCTGACAGCACAGACAATCTCCTGGAATCTAGTTCTTTGTTCAGGTTACAAGGAAGAAACGAGATAGCTGACATTCACAAGAAAGTATTGTTCTTTTGTTGTTACTCTCTGGTTTGGGGGTCACAATTTCTTATGAAACTCTATTAGAAGAGCAGAGCCAGCGGGTTAATACCGTCATTGAAGACAACTGAATTTACCACAACCGAGTGATTTTACAAGAGAAGAGACAGAAGACTAATTTTTATTAACAGCCGTGGAAGCATCTTAATCAGCGTGCACAAAAAGCCTTCATTACTGCTTTGCATCTTTAGAACAGGCTTTTTGGTTATAAAGGCATAATGCTCAGAAGTCCCACCCGGGACCTGTGTCGCTGGGGTGTACCTGTGCCATTGCTGGTTTAGTTCTTTGCTCGGGTGTTGCCATCTTAATTAAATCGAGCAGGGTCTGGAACAGACCCATATCGCTTACTTCTTTTATTCTTCGAATATGTAGAATTGCATACAGAGTGTGCAAAACCGAAACAGAGCCCACGGCAGCCGGGTCTGTAATTTGGAGTTACACCGCACGGGGGCAAGCGAGACTCGCCGCAGACTGCACCGAGGCGTGGCTGCCGGCACTGAGCTGCCGGCACTGAGCTGCCGGCACTGCCCGAACAGCGGTAACGGAGGTGAGAATTAACCCACGAAGAACTGAGACCCAGCCCCCATGACTTTTTTAAAGCGTTACTTGTGTTTTTTAATTGCCGTACGCCGGCAAAAGAATTAGCGAGGTGGTATCTTAAAACATTAACAGGCGGTACGTGGTTGGAAAAGTACTCAAGTCACAAGCATGATGCTTTTCTGGTGGGAATTAGCCACAAAAAGGGGCCTGTTTCAGTGATGCATCCAGAGGAGAGCAGAAAAAAAATAATTGTGTTGAATTGGTCCAGTATATCAAAGTGCTTGCTTTGGCTATAGCTATCTTCTAAACCACAGGTCCCACGAATCTTTCCATGGCCAGGTAATTTGTAGAAAGTTACATTTCAAATAGAAACTTTTGTCTTATTGACCCGGAGCAGCCAAAAGCAGCATCCATTTCATTTAACTCTTGTCAAGTGCAGGATCAGCACTGAGCTAGCATTACAGTGTTCTCTCAGTGTGCAGGTTGCAGCTCTTTCCTGGCATCTGTTGCATTTTACTTTCCATTCATGTCCCTTCCAGTACTAAAAGCTATTCTGCTTGTCATTCGTACACTTTACTGCGACTGGCACTGAGTCAGAGCATCTCTAATTCTGTCGTACACAGGCTACTTTTTAAAACCCGTTTTTTGTCATTCTTGTGGCTATCTCAGGAAGAAATGGAACTTCATTCCACTGGGTTTCAGGTAAACTCACACATGGCTCCTGCCTTGAAGATTAAAAGTCAAGTAGGTTGCTTTGCCCATACCTAGATGAGGTGCCCACAGGTTGTTTGCTCACTTACTACATCAGGAAAGCAGGTGCACACAGATGTAATTGTGGTGGTTCCTGTGTCTTTCTACCCTTTGATTGCCAAATAGCCCTTCTTCTTGGCAAACTGCAACGTGCAGAAGAGATCAGGACCCAATATAGAGAGGCCAACAAAGGTGGCTGAGAGGTAGTTTCACTGCATGTGAGGTCAATGTTGCCTCCTCTCTTGGGTCCTGACCTGGACTAACCCATCCCCTAGGAGCCAGAGGCGTTGTTTTCTCCCAAGCACAGCCAAAGACATATTTAGAAGCTTTGCCTAGACTCTGAAGACCACCTGGGCAGAAAATATGCAGTGTGCTGGGATTTAAAAGACATAGAGGATTCTGAAACATCTCCACTGAACAAATTCAGAATGGCTCCTAAAAATATGTTTCATAGGTGTCGCAGAAACATTTCAAAGACTGAACATAAGCAGTAAATTATATTTTCCTACTTTGGTTATTAAATATGTATGACTTCAACTTCACAGCTTATCAGTTCAAAGAATTCTCAAATTTCATTACACTTCGCTGCATTTATGATTATTATTATTATTTCTTATTAACAGCAAATGAAAACGTATCTATGCAATCACTACAGTTAAAGAGAGAAAAGACCTCTTAGGTCAGCAAGTTCATCTTCCTGCCATTGCAGTTATTTCATATTGCATATTTATTTATGCTTCTCAAATCTAATTTTGTATTCCATAAGTAGTAAAATAATTCCATCATTTCTGTTGTGGAGAGTATTACAGAATTTAGTGCCTCTTGCTATGAAAAATTATCAGAGGTATCACAATGTGTGAAAACAAGGAATCCTCATCTTCTTTTTAGTCTCTTTTATATACATTCATCTTTGTGAATTAACAGAGAGGGAAAATGCAGTGTTTTTTGTTAGTCTCGAGAAGTCTGCGGAGGAGCAAGACTGATGGTGGCCTGGCCTGACAAATGCTGAGGAGAACACCATGTTTCACCATGCTACCTGTCTCTTCCCTACTCAACACTGTGCAAATTCCCCAACATTATGCAAATGCATTGAGCATGTTTTCCTTATTTTCCCTAGCGCCTCACTTGATCTTTCCTGACAGATAGATTGCAGTAAGGGGGGGTGGGGGGGGCAGCACAAGCCATGGGCTGTGGAAGACTCAGCTTGGGGGGCTTTGAGTGAGTGGAGGCTGACAGCTTGACGTGATACTGGACAGGTCTGCCCAGTGGGTCTTCAGTAGGATTGTTTGGGAGTCATATTTTTTTGGAAAGGGCCAATAAGTTAAGAGCTTTTTCAGGAACTATTTCTTTCTGATTCCAAAACTGAGAGGCCTTACCTATGCAAACCCACAGGCATGAATTAATTTATTCCCCCCCCCAAAAAAAAGAGCCATTTGAATCATTGTAAAACAATTTGTACCCAGCTCTAAGCAGGAAAAAATAATTACTGTTCTGTATTACAGTTTCTCAAGATGATGTAGTCAGAATGGATTCAACCGTATGTGCTTACATTTCAGGTCTTTTGAATAGTGCCTCATGAAGCTATTCAAGTACCTTCTGTCTTCATCTGCTCCTGTACACCAGCAGGAAAAGAACAACCTCCTCCTCCCCCCCAGCCTTTGCAATTCAAAGCCGTTGCTAAAAACAAACTTCAAAATGAGGCACGAAGTTTCCATATAGGCAGATGTTATCATCTTGAAATTCTACAGTTACTATATAGTGTCTCAGATCCTTCTTCAGATGTTTGCATAGATCCCAGTGTAGTCAGGTAACAGATACTCTGAATAATCAGAAAGAGGAGTATCAGCTACCTGATGAACTGAATTATCAGTCTCTTGATTTTGAGAGATTAAAGTATAGCATTTAACAAAAGTCGGAATATCATTGCATGTCATTGCTTTACAGATCTCACACAGAGTGTTTTTCTGTAGCAAGAGGTATATGCTGCTTGCAGTCTAGTGAAACATCAACATTTGGAGGGAGAGATTTGTGGCCAGCTGGTAGCAAGTGAAGATGCAGAACCGTTATTGTCAGCCTCAGAGGTGAGGTGAAGTGAGTTGGGTTTTGGTAAGCTAGGTATGATGAGAAAAAGTTGGAGGTAATTAAAAGGTTGACTCAGTTAAATTGTGTATGTCTCAAATACTCAAACTGTTGCGTATTTGCTCTTTTTAGGAAGTTTCTGTAGATGACACTGTGCAGAATGTTTGCCAGCTAGGTCCTTCACATTTGGTTACTTTCCATTTGACCTGGTAATTACCAGAAGAACCAAGAAAAGAAGCGGGTGATGCACTGAACAATCTGGTGGTGCCTTTGAAAACAAGCTCCATGAATTTAGTATGAAAATATCAGGTTGCTCTTAAGAAATTTGGACAGTATTAAGAATGAGATGAGCATTGGTATCACTTGCCAGTACAGTGGCAACGTGCACTTGGAGCCAGGAGTCAACCAGTCCATTTAAAGTGAAGCATCACAGAAAAAGATTTTTGAAACCAGAGCAAATGAATTACACTGACTGTTCCTATTGGAGCATTTTCCATTTGAAGGAACAGGATCTGCTTTGTAGGTAGGTGTTCTGTGTAGAATGATTTCTGTCTCCTGCTGAAATACTACAGGCAAGAGATAGTTCTTTGTGGCAACACTTGAGTTGCTGGTTGGAGTGGATGTGGACACGGACCTGGTATCTGACACATCCTGTGAGGTCACTTCCAGGCAGGTTGGAAAAACTGTTGGAACAGACATGACATCTGCAAGTGATCAGTCAAGCTGTCTGTGCTAGTAGTAAAATACTAAAAGCAGCCTTACTTGCTATCTGTCTTCACTGGCAATCAGTGGGAAAAGGAGAAGAGGATACAAGTAGCCAGTAGGTTATCACAGTATGAAATTATTTGATAAAGAGCTTGAGTTCTTTCTTCCCATAGTGCTGGGAGAACCAAGGCAAGAGTCTTCCTGCAGGAAAACATTATCTTTCCGTAGGGTTTTGCAGAAATCCCGTGGCTGCTGCCTGCCTGCAAGAAAGGCACTGGGCTCTGATGCGACTGTGATGCAGAGCTGGTGGGGTGACCCCCAGCAATGACCTTGGGTTTGCCATCAGCACAGAGGG